>CM042684.1:7943593-12943593 GCA_023614405.1 Avena insularis
TGTTATAGTTAATTTTTAAGATCTTAAATAAATCCTGAAGCCCTAAACCCTACTTACTTTATTTAATAAAAGAATGTCTCTATAATTATAAAGTTAGAAAATAATAAATAAAGTATGCTATCCAAATACTAAATTCATACCAGAATTTGAAATACATTTTTTATACTGCAAGTATTCAGCAAATAAAATTCTATAAAGATGTTTCAAACCAAATATAAAAATATAAATATGGAAATAAAACAGAAAAAACAAAGGAAGAGAGACAACAGTCGAATCTAGCCCACGGCTCAGTTTTCTGTCCCCTTTCCTGTCGCTCATGTGCGCCACACCGCGGCCCACCTGGCCCAGCACGAGCCTGCCAGTAGCCCATACCCCTTCAGGCTCTAATCTTCGTCGTCTTCCTCGCCAGCGAAGCTGCTGCCTGGTGTCCCGACCGCCGTCGGTCCCCATCGCATCAAGATGCACGCCGCCGTCATCAGGGGAGGATAAGGAGGCCACAGCGACGTTCCCCCTCGGTCTCATCCTCATTTTCCCCTTCTCAGCAACCCTCCTCTTTGATTTATCTCAGATGCCGAACCCTAGCTCGCCGGAGCCGCTTATCGCCGCCGCTAGAGACCACCTCTTTGCCAACTTAGCTTACTAATGGACTCACCATGCTCGAATTGTTCATCTCCCCAGAGGAATCAAAGTCGTTCGACCTAAATCGAGCTCGCCATCACCAACGTTCCGTCACCAGTCGACGCTGTTCCCAGCGATTCCGGTCGAGCCTTGACTCACTAACACCTCTACTAGCTTCTTGGTAAGGTTCTGCTTCCGATGGTCCTCTCCGATTCGTTGCCTTTCGTTGGCTGCGTCTGCGTTGACACCGCACCACCACAGGCTTCGTCACGACGAGGTTCTGACGACCATTTCTTGACAGCGCCACCCCACTAAGGGTCAGCACATAGTGCTTAGGCGCTCTAGGTTGGTCACATTAGTGGGCACTGGTCACGGCGACCTCATTCTGGTGGTGGAGACCAGGCTGGCGTCATACTGACGTCATGCCTGTGTCTGTTGACCAGTCCTCGCCCATGTGGCAGGTGACGTGGTATAGGGCCCGCTTGTCATTGGCTGGGAGTAGGAATACCTTCGGTAACAAAAACATTAATCAAGCCGAGCATGCCATGTGGCATGTGACCCACCAGTAAGTGACCTAGTCTAGGTTAGCTTCGGTATAAAAAGTATTTCTGTGTATGAAATAGATAAAACAATGTTAATTCAAATATAAATATTTCCTGAAATGTAATAAAGGAATTAAAACTTGTTTAATTAATAACTTTTGATTTATAATTCAGAAAAATGTGTATTATATATGAAAAATTATGGAAAAATAAATCTATCACTTAAAACTATTATCAAACCTTATTATGTTAACAATTTAAATAGTTATTATTTAATAAAGATTTTATAAGTTTTAATGCTTTGATAAATCATATTTTAATATTAGTAAATGTTAAAAATATAAATAAAATACCAAAAATCTTAGAAAGATAATAATTATAATTTAAAATTACAATCATGCATTGTTATTCCACTTAATTAACTATTTGTTATTTATTAAGTCTTTATAAAGTAATAAGTCTTACAAAAATCATATTTTATTATTTTTAAATCACAAAAATAAGTGTAATATACCAAAATGACCATCATAACAATACCTGCATGTTAAAAATACAATATTCCACTTTTGAGTTCAATAAAAAGTTAAACATTTTAATAACTTGAATTTAAAGCTATTTACTTAATTAATAATTCATATAAAGGTAAATAAAATTTGCTAATAATTCTAAAAATTAATCAATGGAGTCTAATAAATAGTAGTAGTCTTAAATACTAATATTATGAAGTCAAAATGGTTCAACACCTTTTAAAAATGCAATTTTATTGAATTATAATTCAACCATAAGTATAGATTATTTTCTAAAAAGATTCTTATCCAATATAAAATCTCTAAGAATAACCTTATAGTGAAACAAAACCTACTCCAATATTTCAACTACAAGTTATAAACAAACCAAAACACTGTATTGAATCCATAACTAGTTAAGTAATATTATTTCCTTGTTTATAAACTATAACCTCTCATCCATAAAAAAGGTAAATTATTCTATTCCATTATAAAATCAAGAAACCACTACACCAAATAAAAGTACAACCATTCTTAAGTGACTTTAAGGAAACAGTATAAAGTACACAAGATACAAGTATCATAAGTAATACACCCTAAGTCTATCTACATCCTTAAAGTTAACTTTAGTCCGTGAAGTTTTAAGTATAATGCTAAAAACTTTATTATATACTTTATAGTTAACTTTGGTCTGTTATAATTAAGTTGTGAAGAGGCTCAAGTCCAAACTGTTCCAGCAAACACAAATAACATCAACCACCTCTGATTAGCCACAAGGATTGTTAAAACCTTAATAAGAGGAATATTTTCTTCAAAAGTTATTCGTTTTGCCACTTCAGTCAACATATGACATTAATAATAATCACATTACATTAAGCTTTACTTATATACCTAGAATTGTTAACAATTAAGTTCATTATAAATGTCATCACTTGCAAGGTAAAACTTGAAGATAAGATAATTCACATAAAAGCAGTCCTTGAGTAACACATCTCATTAGTATATCTTATTGTTGCATGCCATTATGTTTACATATTGTTTCACACTCACAAGCCTTAATAAAAAGCACAAGTATAAAACTTATCTAAAAGGACAACACATTCTAAAGAAACCATTTCCAGTATCCAAACCCTAGAACAACGTTATCCTCGGGATTCGAGTTTACAAAATTGCATTACATTACTTATGCATAATAGCATCTTGCTTCTTTAAACATTTGTCCTTACCGGACCAATGATGTTGTTTTCAGATATTGGATCTTATATTGTCTTGAAGACCGTGAGTGCATAATCTTGCAATCACAAAAGGCAAGTTCAGACTTGCTCATGTCCTTTGTTTATTTTTTGTAAAGTATTTTGCAAATCCAGTGTTATCATCACCTGCATTTGAAAAAGGACAGAAAACATTATTTTCATAATAATGTGATTATAGGTTATTTACCATGAGGTAATAACCTACTATAAGAGTTTCGATGGTAAAGGAACATATTATCTAGGACTTAACAACCAATGTCGCCAGTGATTCTTGCGCCGTATATTACGCGTTGACCATGAGATTTGGAATGGGACGGAGAAGTCAGCTGTATCTTTTCCCTCTCGCATGGAGCCGGATGTGCGGGTCGTGGATGTTATCACTCGTAGCATGCATATTATATGGTAATTCGTAGAGGATATGCAGCATATGGGTGGGAGCCCTCAACGTCCCACGATAGTTCTAGCATCTGAATGGTCTGTACTTCCAAGTGCCATAATTCAATAGGTGGGCTAGCGTACACCAAGGAGACATGCGGGGTCGCGGAGAAGATAGTGATTGGCTTGGGTCTTAGTCTGGGACTCACACCAAGGAAGTGTGAACGGGTTCGCGCCCCGGATGTGCAACAAAGCTAAGATCTCTCATGGGTAAAGTAACGCACCTCTGGAGAGTGTAAGGACTGTAACTTGTTACTCCCTGTTTCGGGAAGGAGCTGCGAATGCGGTGGGAAAGGAACTCCATGAAAGTTCTGGTAAACCTGTGAAGGCTGATGGACATAGCTTTTCAGAATAAAAGCAACCTTTGAAGAAATGTTTACGAAAACTTGCATTGCCTACGACCTATGGTCTGTGGCTATAGTTATAGTACATCAAACACTCCTTTTCTAGTGAACTTGCTGAGTACACTCGTACTCAACGTATCTTCTTAAACCTTTCTAGGTTCTAAATCCAATACAGACGACATATACATCAAGTCATGCTCCAGGAATTATCATCAAAAGCTAAAGCTCTTCAATAAAGTCAAGCAAGTCAACATATACATCAAATCAAGTGAAGACGAAGTTACTGATTAGATAGGAATATAATCTCTAGCCATAGAACCTATTTCTATAGTGGATTGCAATAGCAGCAATGCCAGACCATTAGTTAAGATACTAGTCTTAATAGTATGATAATTTTTGAGTTGTTTATTTCTGATTCTTCTTTGTAAGAAGTTTCCTACTCTCTCTTAAACCTAGAGTGTTCTCTGGATCTTATGTAAAGAGTCGAGTTGTAACCTATAGTCATGTCTTGGACCTACTGTGTTTCTGTTGTACTACTCTGAGGGATGTAATACTAATGAACTGTGTTTCATTGTTATTATGTCAACGACTATAGTGTACTACATCATGCAGTGGTATGCTGGGTCACTGCACTGAGGTTCGTGCATCATGTTCTCGTCGCGTTTTTGTTTCAATCTGTTTCTGTCAGGAAATCTTCTCAAGTTTAGAGCACCATGGCCTCCGCCAACGACAAAGGCAAGAAGCCCGTGGAGGAGATAAAGTTGGAAGAACAAACCGCCGCAGGAACAAGGGGAAGCAAACCCACTTTTGTAGGAGCAATTAACACTGCGGATGCCTTTTATCGTAACATGCATGGAATCATAGCCTTCGGTCCAGGACTCAGATACTGCCATGAGGCAGCGGAAGCCCTTCGAACCACCAACGAGTTTTGTGATAAGCACCATGCTTTGAGGATGAAGGTGGATATGCTTCAAGAGGAGAATAACAGGCTTCGTAATATGCTAGAAGATTTTTTGATCCGTGACAAGAGAACATCACCACCACCAAGGGAGTAATTCGTCATCAGGTTTGGCTTCCCCTTGGCTTGTTCCATGCTTGGGGGAGTGTCGCGGTATCACCACCATTATCTCTTATTTTTTTTACCTTTTTAGTGGATTCATGTCTATGGTAGAGAGGTTATCTTATAGTTTGGTTTGCATGTGGAAGTATCTCTCCTTTAGTTGATTATCTATGTATCCCTTGGTGTGAGTGCCTTTATTGGAATATTAATGAGAAGTCTCATCTTTTACTTTTTGCACTTCTTATTTTAGTTTGCAATATCTATTATATGATGGATCTTGTTGATCAGTATTGGCACCACTTTGGTATCATCAAGTGGATCTAAATTGGTTTTGGCAAACCGAGTTCTGGTCAGTGGCATTAGTTTTAAAGAAAAAGAGAAAAAAGCTTACAGGTATTTTGTATCATTTGTTTTATTTCTTGTTGGCTCATAAGCTTAGTATTCTTTATTTAAGATCCTTTTGTGTCTTCAAGGAAGATTGCATGTTTGGCTTTATTACTTGTATGTTTGTTTGTTTCTTTCAACTCTCTTGCTTGATACCTAGCCTTGCTAGCCAAAAACCTATTTTGAGAAGGCATACTTCTCATTTTTCCAAATCCCTTTGAACCAAAAACTTTTGCCATTTGTGTCCACCATATCTACCTAGTAGCTTTTGCTATTCCAAGCAAATTCTCAAGCTTCATCTACCTTTCAAATTAAAAAGTATTTTGTCATGAAAAAAACTAGTTAGTAAAGCTCTCACAAACTTGATGGCACACCTTATTTACTTGCCCCTAATAGACTTGAACCATTGTGAACATCGAAGTTGTATATGCTTGCATCTATATGTTGGAATTAGCAGAACCGTGCTGTCACGGGGAACGTTTTCAACATTGCACTTGTACTGTTACGCTTGATATCGTGCTCTTTTGTCTATGGATGTCAACGGTGTGAAATAAAGAGGGAACTTGTAAGTCCATGGAGTTTGTATCATGTGTTAGAGAAACGCCTGGGCCGCTAGCCTAAGCCATGCTTAATCATGGTGGAAACTTGCAGCATCACCATAGTGAGTCATCTATGAAGCATCCTCAATAAAAAGCTATGCATATGGTAAATAAAAAGATTACTGAGATGCTCATTGTCTGCTTGCCTTATCATTTTGGTTATGGGAAAGCTCATGTACCATGTTCAAGGGGTACCCCGTTGGCGGTTCTCAATGATATGCAAATACTTACAATGACAAGAACTTACCTGTGACCAAAGTTGAGTAGCATGAGGAGTGGCCCTCATATTCAAGGGACATGAGATTGCCAACTTATATTTCGTCAAGCATATATTCCATCTTTGTTCACTTTAAACTTAATCATCTCAAGATGCTTATGATAGGGGCAATGAGGGCTCAAAGATAGTAAGTACCATAATCTTTTGGAAGATCTTTATGACTTGTAATCCCTGCTACCCTCTATGAAGGGACTTTTCTCCTAGTTACCAGTTGAGTCGGTAAACCTACTTCCTCTCTATCTCCAGCAAGCATTTGAGTTGTTGTGTTTCAAGCATTCATATGGTGATTTATTCAATCATGTTCTTCATCTTCCTTGTTTGCACAAAACTCTTATCTATTGAGTATTACTTTGAAAGCCTTCACTTGTGAAAAACCTTTTGAGCAAAGAGTGCTCCTGTTTTGAAACTTCTAAAAAAAGCTTTTGTGAAACTGTTTGCCAGGTGTTCTCTGACCTAGAACAAGTTTTCCAATTCCAATTATGATTTATCTTTATGCATCTCTATTGTGACCGATGTACTTGGTTGCAAGCTAAGTTATATAATGGTGAGTTGCTTTCTTCTATGAGTTGTGCAATGGTAAGTGTGATGCTTCTTGTTCGTATTCTTTTATCGACACTTCACTCCATAAATCTGTGGACATGTTTATTGAGCTCAGTTTTTGCTTGGGGACAAGCGAAGTCTAAGCTTGGGGGAGTTGATACGCCCAATTTGCATCACCATTCTATGTCATAATTTACCTCTATTCATTGATATTTGTCTTATTATGAGGTATTACTTATGGCTTTTTCATCTGTTTATGCATGTTGGATGATTCTTGGAGGATGGACTGCCGGAATCTGGATTCTGATGGAAAAGAAGGTGTTTTGGTGCAATTTCACAAAGATCAGAAAAATACCAAAAAAATATGGAAACATATTATTTCTCTAGAAGAATGAGGGAGCCAGAAGGAGGGACGAAGAAGGGCCTTAGGGGGCCCACACCCCCTAGGCGCGGGCACACCTGACCCCGTGACTAGGGCAGGTGTGACCCACCTGCCCGGCCTTCGACTCCGCCCCTTCGCCTATATCTTCCCTATGGAACCCTAAGCCTCAGGGAGCAACCGCAGATAGATTTCCGCCGCCTCTGGGGGCGGAAAACACCAAGAGAGAAAGCTCTCTCTGGCAGACAGATTTCTGCCAGGGGAATTCCTTCCCGGAGAGGGGAGACCCTCGCCATCAACACCGTCATCAAGCTAGGCTTCATCGGGATCATCATCATCCACACCATCATCTCCACCAGCACCATCATCACCACTCTATCCCGCTATAACAATTGTGTTGGATATTGCTTTAGTTCTTCGGGGAAACTTTCCCGGTATTGATTACTATTGTAGTTGATGCTTGTGAGTGGAACCATTGGATTATTGTTTATGTTCAGATTGTTATCCATTACCATATCATCTTTGATCTTGATCCATATGATGTCTTGTGAGTAGTTCGTTTAGTTCTTGAGGACATGGGAGAAGTCATGTTGTTAGTAGTGAATCTGTGATGAGTTATTATTCAATGGTTTAGTATTTAAGTTGTGGTGCTATTCTTCTAGTGGTGTCATGTGAATGTCGACTACATGACACTTCACCATTTATGGGCCTAGGGGGATGCATTGTGTATTTGGCTACTAATTGTGGGGTTGTCGGAGTGACAGAAACTTGAACCCCCGTTAGGACACCTTTGCACAAGGGAGCGTAGGATCTCAGAGTTTAAGGCTGTGGTTAGATTTATATCTTAATTAATTTCCTGTAGTTACGGATGTTTGCAGGGGGTTTAATCACAAGTATGTATTAGTCCAAGTACGGTCGATACATTAGCACAGGTTCACCCACACAACACTTACAACACCAGAGAAGAGTACTCAGCTATTTGAAGCAAAAGCACTTGACAGCATTCCCATGTGTCCTCGAGAACGTTTGTTCCTTATAAGTATTTCCACCGGCTTGTCCTTTGCTAAGAAAGGATTGGGCCACTTGCTCCGTTTGTTCGTTACTTTTGTTACTTTCTCCTTGTTTTGTTGCCTTGTCAGAAAACCACTAAAAATCCGTTTGCTAAGTATTCACAGGGATTTCCTGCTCCATACCAAGCTCAAAGACCTTCGCTCCTCGTTGGGATTGACACTCCTATTTATCGAAAGTACTATGATACACCCCCTATACTTGTGGGTCATCACTAATGCTGTGAGTTCTACTTCCATAGTTGACCTCATTAAGATGGTCTGCTTGCAAGACTTCCAAGAAACAGCGTCACCACCAAGTGTAAACACATAACCACTCGTGGCCTTAGTCTCATCAGCATCAGAAATCCACTTTGAGTCACTATACCCTTCAAGTACCCTTGGATACCCGGAGTAGTGAATCCCATAGCTCGCAGTGCCCTTCAAATAACGCAAAACCCTTTCAAGGGCCTGACAATGAACATCTCCAGGATTTGAGATAAATCGACTTAACTTGCTTACAACAAAGGAGATGTCATGTCTCGTAGCGCTGGCTAAATACATAAGCGAGACAATAATCTGAGAATATCTCAGCTGATCTTTAGCATCCTTAGGATCTCCCTGATTCTTTCGAACCAACATGCTAGGATCATATGGTGTAGGAGAGGATCTGCATTCGCTATACCCAAAACGACTCAAGATCTTTTCCACATAGTGAGACTGAAGCAGTGTTATCCCACCATCATCATCTTTCAGCAGCTTGATGTTCAAGATCACATCAGCCACTCCTAGATCTTTCATCTCAAAGCAACGAGATAGAAAGTCTTTGACCTCCTTGATAACATTAAGATTGGTTCTGAATATCATTATATCATCAACATACAAACATAAGATGACTCCCTCGCCCCCACCATGGCGATAGTACACACACTTGTCAGCTTCATTTACAATAAATCCTTCATCAGTTAAAGTTCTTTCAAACTTCTCATGCCACTACTTAGGTGCTTGCTTAAGACTATACAAAGACTTTAGTAACTTGCACACCTTACCTTGTTGACCATCTATCACGAATCCATCCGGCTGATCCATATAAATTTCCTCATCTAACTATCCATTTAGGAAAGTCGTCTTAACGTCGATTTGATGAACGAGAAGACCATGTGAGGCAGCCAAGGATAGCAGTACTCGAATGGTGGTCAATCTAGCCACAGGTGAATAAGTATCAAATAAGTCTTCGCCTTCTTTCTAGGTATAACCCTTGGCGATAAGGTGTGCCTTGTACTTCTCAATAGTACCATCAGGTCTAAGATTCTTCTTGAACACCCACTTACATCCTACAGGTTTGCACCCATAAGGACGATCGGTAATTTCCCAAGTTCCATTTGCTATGATGCAATCCATCTCACTATGAACGACTTCTTTCCAATAGTAAGCATCTTGAGATGAATAAGCTTCTGAAATAGAAGTGGGAGTATCATCCACGAGGTATACAATGAAATCATCACCAAAGGACTTCGCAGTCTTCTGTCTCTTACTTCTGGTAGGAGCTTCATTGTTATCCTCCACAGGATTATCAGGGTGTTCTATCGAAATGGTGGGTTTAGGAATTCTAATTAATTCTTGACTAGATAAACTAGGCATCTCCTGATTTGATGAACTAGACGAATCTTTCATGGGAAATATGTCTTCAAAGAAAGTCGCATCATTCGACTCCATGATTGTACCAACATGCATGTCGGATACCTCAGATTTCACTATCAAAAAACTATAGCCAATGCTATGAAATGCATATCCCAGAAAGACACAATCCACGGTTTTTGGTCCAAGCTTACGCTTTTGGGTATCGGCACATTCACTTTCGCCAAACAACCCCAAGTCCGTAAGTAGGATAATTTCAGCCTTTTCCTTTCCCATTCTTCAAATGGAGTAATGGTTTTGTTCTTTTTGGGAACACAGTTTAGGACATGACACGCAGTCTTTATCGCCTCCCCCACCATTCCTTGGATAGACCCGATGTATCTAACATGGCGTTAACCAAATCAGTTAGATCACAGTTCATTATTTTGGCCACCCCATTTGACTGAGGTGAGTAGGGATGCGTCCTCTCATGGATAATTCCATGCTCCGCACAAAAAGAAACAAATTCGTTGGAAAAATACTCTCCACCATGATCAGACCAAAACCGCTTAATCTTTCAATCAAGTTGGTTTTCTGATTCAGC
Organism: Avena insularis; assembly: GCA_023614405.1. NCBI lineage: Eukaryota > Viridiplantae > Streptophyta > Magnoliopsida > Poales > Poaceae > Avena > Avena insularis. The sequence continues at coordinate 7,953,798 of CM042684.1, forward strand.
TTTATAGATTTTGAAGTGATTAAAATCATCATCTTTAGATTTCAGAAGGTACACATAACAGTATCGAGTGGAATCATCAAATAAAGTCATGAAATATCGCTTTTCACCTTTTTTCAACTCACCATTCATTTCACAAAGATCTGAATGTATTAGTTCCAGTGGTGCCAAGTCTCGTACCTCAGTAGTCTTGTGAGACTTGCGAGGTTGCTTAGCTTGCACACACACTTGACACTTGGAACTCTTGACAGTAGTAAATTTCAGAATTAAATTGGCAAGCCGCGTCATGCACCCAAAATTAATATGACAAAGTCGTGAATGCCAAATATTGGATTCACTATCATTGCAAACATGATTAATAACTTGAGTACATAAGTCTGACAAAGATAAGCGGAACAAGCCTCCGCACTCATAACCCTTTCCAACAAATTGTCCACACTTAGAAATTACAACTTTATTAGACTCAAAGACCAACTTAAAACCATCTCGACACAGAAGAGATCCGCTGACAAGATTTTTATTGATGGAGGGGACGTGCTGCACATTCTTCAGCTGTACGGTTTTCCCCGAAGTAAACTTCAGATCCACCATACCAACATCTTGAACAAAAGCACGTGAGTCGTTTCCCATCAGCACGGAGCCAGCCCGTTCGACCTGATAAGAAGAGAATATTGAAATATCAACACATACATGTATATTTGCACCAGTGTCTATCCACCATTCAGGTGAATTACAAACTGAAAGAATAGTAGGAAATATACTGTACCCAGCATCCTTCATCTCAATATCACCAAGAACAACATTAGCGGACTTGCCACTGCTTCCATGTGGACGCTTTTCAAAGCGATTAGGACAGCTAGGAGCCCAATGATTAGGATCACCACATACATGGCGGGATCCTTTCTTCTTATACTCAGTCTTCTTCTTAAAGTTGGTAGTCTGCGCGGCCTTGTTTTTGCCATCAAACTTTCCTTTGCCATCAGACCTGTTCTTATTCTTGAACTTGTGGGACTGGAAGTTATTTTTCTGCACTACATGTGCGCTAGAACTTCCGTCAAAACCTCGAGGACATGTATCTTTTGCTCTCGCCTTTTCTTCAACATGAAGATATCCGATGAGATCCAAAACAGAAAACTCCTGTCTATTATGTTTCAGAGAGGTAGCAAAGTTCCTCCAGGAAGGAGGAAGCTTGGCAATAATGCCTCCGGCCACGAACTTGTTCGGTAAGGTACACTTGAACTGCTCGAGTTCTTTGGCAAGGGACTGTATCTCATGAGCCTGATCCATGATGGGATGGTCATCAGTCATCTTGTAGTCATAGAATTTCTCCATGATATACAGTTCAGTGCCAGCATACGAACCACCAAACTTGGCGTCGAGTGCATCCCATGCATCCTTGCCATTATCAAATGACATATAGGTGTCAACAATATTGTCACCAAGAATGTTGAACAAAAACCCCATAAACATGGTGTCGACTTTCTAAAACGCTTCCTCCTGAACAGGAGAAAGGTCTCCCTCAGGTTTGCCAAGAGTGGCGCGTAGCAACCTAGGTTTTTCAACCATAGGACTGCTCTCGTGTGTCATCTCTTATAGTTGACACCGTCAAAGGGAGGCGGCCTTGTAGCCACGGCTAAACTAGTTGAATCCAGTTGCCTATAATCAGATTTTTGGATTGTTGAAAATATAAGCATATCATCATAATATTTAATCCAAAATAAGCAATAATAAAACATGACTATAAGTGCAAGAATTAACCTAATCATGTATACTAGCAGAATAGACGAACAGATCACATTCAACCAGAATAAGCAGATCGCATCTATTCCAAAAGCTAGTACAAATAACTGTAACGGAAACTGAACTAGATAGGAGTAGATTGCGTACGGTGCTGGAGGACGAATCGGGTTCGCGTTCAGGTTGGCGTTGAGGTTTGCGTTGACACCAGTATCGTCAGACATGTCGTCGATGTAGAGGCTGCTGATGTCTGAAAAGAAGTCCTCGTCGAGAAAGGAGTGGTCGGTCAATGTGATGCCGTTAGTAGTCGCGCAGACACACTCCCCAAAAACCTGATCGCCCCTCACCCGTACAGGTTCACGAGAGGCGGTGGTTCCGGAGGCCTACTGTCCCGTCGTCCGGTGCACGTCAGAAGAGGGGATGGAGAAGGTGTAGCGGCGGCACAAGGTTCTGGAGGCAGAGAGAAAGATGTGTGTAGCTCATATTAGGGTTTACTCCTGAGCCATTTATATATAGCCGGTCGGGTAAGAAAACGGCTGCCTGAAAATAACTCGCACAATGATTTTTCCGAGCAGCAAAAAGATAAGATCGGCACTAAGGCACAATTCTGCAAACCGCGGCGCGTGGGCGGAGGAGAAGGAGCGCGCATGTATGCCACTCCTCTTCACTCTCTTTAGGAGGTAGTGAAACACTCTACTATATATATTAGTCCAACTCCCTCCAAACTAGCAAAGTGAGACTAAACTTTGGTGTTATCCCTTGCTAGGCATGAATGGGCCATGAGAATTTCAGAATTTATATTAGGCTATGGGCCAAAACCCACACCCAAATTCCAACAAATCAATCTCTTGTGTTCACTTGTGTTGCGTGTGTTCGAAGGAGATCGATCGAATCACAGAGAGACGAGGCGATGGTGTGCAAGATGTGAGGGTCAATATATATACGCAGTGATCGATGATCGAGAGAGGATAACCAATATGTTAGGGATACAGAGGTGGGACAATTGGGACAAGTGGGATACCACTTTTAGATTATTATACTAACTCTAATTTAGGTGGGATAAGTGGGATAAGCGGAATATGTCAAATCTAGCTTATCTCACTTGTCTCACTTAATTTTGAGTTAGTCTATTAGTCTAAAAATGGTATCCCACTTGTCCCAATTGTCCTACTTTTGCGTTGTATGTGTGACCTTGTCGATCCATTCAACTGATTGCGGCCTGGCCGACGTGATCTGGCGTCACCTCGCAGTCCAGGAGCTTGCCGTCAGCATCCCCACTGATGACCAACGCAGAGTTCAGCCACTACGGCACAACCGCCAATGAGCTCCTGCTCTTCCAACCGACCTGCTTGAACTCCCAAACCCAAACAACGTCAGTAGAAACATCAAACGGTAGGATGCAAGTGAAATAATTGGGACAAGTGAGATATCATTTTTAGACTGCTAGACTAACTCTAATTTAGATGGGATAAGCGGGATATGTCAAATCTAGTTTATCCCACTTGTCCCACTAAGTTTTGAGTTAGTCTAGTAGTCTAAAAATGATATCCCACTTGTCCCAGTTGTCTCACTTCTACATCTCTAATCAATGGCCAGTACCTCCATATATTCTCTCCGTCGAAAACTGCTAACAGTTTCTATGGACTATCTTTACCAAAAGACATGTAGAATGGTCATATCTTAGCAATACCACGTAAAATGACTGGTGACATGGAGGAGAGAGGGAAAAAAGAGGGCTGCGATCTCTTAGCAACAATCTCTCTCTATCTCTCACCATATATCTAGAATTTTTAGTTATCAGAAATAAGACTAAAAAATAACCTATTGTACGTCATGTTTTATCAACCATGATTACATGATGAAATTAAAATAAGACGTCTTATCAACCATTGTACATGCCCTAACCTTCATCTCAAGAAGGAGGCGGTTAACAGGATTTATTGAACACAATATCTATGTGAGTTGTTTTGTTACAAAACGTAAATATGATATCTTAGTGTTAGCATTTTTTTATTTAGGATGAAATTTCTTGCACATAACCCTTATGGATGGTATTTTTTAAACTAGCCAATGCTTGTGCAAAAAAACAAAGAGAACAAAAAATATATAGATGGTAAGGAGAGATGACATTTTTGAAACTATAACGATGGAAGTTGAGTTAAAGAGGCACATGACAATTTTCCAGATGAGAAAATGGGGAGAGAGAACTGATATTCTTCGCGATATGAATAAAATCAGTGATATGATATTGGACACAAATATTTGAAATTTGTACAATGGTTTGACCGATGTGCATTTTTATCCCGTGGTAACTCACAAGCATGCAACTAATAAATCTTAAAAGTGTTCGGGCCACCATTATACCCGTGTAAATAATCTAATATGCAAATATTTTTTCGATAGGAAATTCTCTATAAGTGTTGGGAGGTGGGTTGGGGGGGGGGGGAGTTGCCCCCTCCCCTCGTGAATTTACTTTTAGCAAATTACTATGAACTATAGAAGGTTAGTGAGAGCTAGCCAGTGGTATTTACCCTAGTGCTCTTGCTGCTCGCGGTGCCTCACACCGCCAGCAGCCACTCATCATCTTGGATGAAGCTGTGCATACAGTGTTAGAGATGCCACACTCACGATAGTATTGTGTCTTTTTGTTTGCGTAGAAGGTGTCTTGGTTGGTTGCTGTTGAGGGCATAGCGGTACCAGCAAACCTATCGGCCGTGGACCTCAGAGCCACCGCCTGATGGTTGGTAAGTTTGGCGGTGCTCTCGATGGTAAGATCGTGGTCGGCAAAGCCTGGACCTTCAAGTCCACATCATACAAGACATGCGGAGCTAACCCGTGCGTATATATGTTTATTATAATTCATGGACCGGTGTACTTACTCCCGGTGGCATTGTCGTCCCACCGCTTGCTAGAGATGATGATGTGGTTCATCCCATTTCCGATCAGTGTCAGGTTAGATATATCCTGGCTTGTGGGCATGTGGTTACGTACTCTTTAACATGCCTAGTGACTAGGTATTTTAATGGAAAGTCCTGGGTGTCCCCCGGACGATGGGGAGTTCACATCGTCCTCCCCTGTGCGACACGTGTTCGTAAAATTGCCTAAAATCCCGTTTTTGCTGCAAAACGGCCCGCTTTTGCTTCGGAAGCAAAAAAAAAGTTCGTTTCAGAAATAGAACGTCTCGTCGGAGACCATGCAACAAAAAAATTGTGTTAATGCAGCAAAACCGACTTCGCCGGAAACATCGTTGAAACAAACTCGCCGGTGACTCTCGCTGGAGATCTTGTAGCAAAAAGTTGACACTGTTGTAGCAAAACCACGAGACGGTTGTAGCAACAGCGTTCTTCTAATGTAGCAAAAAACCTACTTCGTTAGAGACATCGCCGAAGAATTTTCTAGACACCTCGTCGGAGACCTCACCGGAAATGTCGTGTAGGAAAGAAATTATGATATTGTAGCAAAATCAGAAAACAAATGTAGCAAAAAAGAATTCGCCGGAGACATTGTCGCAAAAACATGCTATGTAGCAAAATAGTCCGTCATATGTAGCGACACCAACAGCAGTATGTAGCAAATTTGACCACCGCAGGTAGCAAAAATTGCCAACATGACAGGGAGCAGCGTCGTCTTTCATTGCAGCAACGGCCAAGGACCATAGGCCATGGAGGCCACGAGAGGTGCGTGAAACCGACTGTGCCAGAGCTTGCATATGGCAGCACAAAGGGACGGAGAGCTTTGCAGCGAGGCACGGCGGGGTGGAGGGCGGAGCAGTGAGCCGCACTGGTACCGGTGGCCATGGCAGGTGGACTCCACTCCGACGGCGGGCAGGCGCTGCAAGATAGAGGTGGAGCAGCAGGGTGCCTTGGGTGGCGGCCATGGCTAAAGAAGCGACGGAGGGCAGGGTGGAGGACGGAGCAGCGAGGCGCACTGGTACCGGCGGCCATGGCAGGTGGCCTCTCGTCTGACGACGGGCGGGCGCTGCAGGATAGAGGTGGAGCAGCAGGGGCCCTGGGTGGCAGCCATGGCGAAAGCAGCGACGGAGGCGCGGCCGCTGGCATCGCATGGATTGAAGGGCCAAATCTGTTCACGAGGGATCCCACTTTTTCTCGCGGAGACAGAAAAATCGAGGAGATAAGGTGTGGGGTCCACCACGAGAGAGTAACCGCGCGTGGACTATTTTCGTGGTCGATCCGGACTATCGTCGTCCAGGGGATTCCAATCATTTTCCTATTTTAATTCGGGTAGTATATGATTCTGCTATTAATACAAGACATAGGAAACTATAACGATAGTGGCCCAATCCTTCAAAACTCGTATGGTATCAGAGGGACGATAACATGATTATTCTTTTAGATACGAGACGATCCTTCTCATAAAACCAATATAAAATGATTATTCTCTTCGATACATTCCTAGTTTCTAAACAAAACAGTCGTAGAATAAAAGGAGTACTCTAGCAACTTCCAATCACGCAATTAAAGGACTCTCTGCCGTTCCCTTCTCGTGCAGGCCGGACACGATCACACGAACATCGAAACACGACTATATATTTTGGATAGTTCGTGCATGAACGGAGAGGACCATGCCTGGTATTACGCGATATAATAACACGATTCTCCATTAATTACTTTCCACGTATACCCTGCAGTTACTAATACTAGGGCACTACTAGGCCGATCGATTCACATCCCTCCCTTGCTACTAGGGCGACGAAGATGAACCCTGCAGCCGCCCGAGCTCACCTTCGCTACGTGCAGGCGATGGCAATGGCGGACATGCAGAAGCTGTACGCGCCGCCGCCGCCGCAGGCTCGTGCCGGCGTGTACCAGGACGACGAGCCGTTAGGGCTTCTCCCTGCCGCCCAGACGACGCCGGCCGCGCCGGCAACAACCGACGGCGGCCTGGTCCTCAAGACGGAGTGCGAGTTCCCGGCCCTCGGGAGGAACGCGTCCTGGGACAAGTTCGCGGTGCTGGTGCACGCCAAGGCGCCCGCGGACGTGGCGCGCGCGCCGCTGGATCTCGTCACCGTCCTCGACGTCAGCGGCAGCATGGAGGGCCAGAAGATCCAGCTCCTGAAGCAGGCGTTGGGATTCGTCATCGACCAGCTCGGCCCCGACGACCGCCCCTCCATGGTCTCCTTCTCCGGGGAGGCCACCCGCCTGACCCGTCTCGCGCGCATGACGGACGCCGGCAAGGCGACGGCCAAGCTCGCCGTGGGCTACATCGTCGTGCGCTGGACGGGCACCAACATCAGCGAGGGCCTCCGCGTGGGCGCGCAGGTGCTCGCCGACCGCCGGCACAAGAACGCCGTCGCGAGCATGATCCTCCTCTCGGACGGGCAGGACACCTTCAAGCCCAAGTGCCCCGGTCAGAATCTCGTGCCGCCGTTGTTCAGGCAGGCCGCCACCCGGCCCGGTCCGATCCACACGTTCGGCTTCGGCGCCGACCACGACGCGGCCGCGATGCACGCCATCGCGGAGGCCACGGGCGGCACGTTCTCGTTCATCGAGAACCAGGCGGCGATCCAGGACTCGTTCGCGCAGTGCATCGGCGGGCTCCTCTCGGTCGCCGTGCAGGACGCGCGCATCGCCGTCACGTGCCTGCACCGGGGCGTGCGGGTCCAGGAGGTCAAGTCCGGCTGCTACGCCAGCAATGTGGGCGCCGATGGCCGGGCCGCCTCCATCGAAGTCGGCGAGCTCTACGACGACGAGGAGAGGCGCTTCCTGGTGCTCGTGTACGTGCCGAGAGCCCGGCCCGCGGAGTCGGTCACCCGCCTGATCAAGGTGACCTGCGCCTACCGCGCGGCCGCGACGGGGCAGGCGGCCCACGCCGCCGCGCCAGCCGCGATCATCCAGAGGCCGCTGGAGCTGACCGGCGGCATGGGTGCTCCGAACATGGAGGTCGAGCGGGAGCGCGTCCGCCTAGCGGCGACCCAGGACATCGCGGCGGTGCGAGTGGCCGCCGAGGGCGGAGAGCACGCCGACGCCAAGAAGATACTCGACTCCCGGCTCAAGGCCGTGGAGCGGTCGTCGGCGACAGGGGCGTGCGAGGCGCTCAAGGAGGAGCTGCAGGACCTGAGCGCCCGCGTCGGCGACCGGCGGGAGTACCAGCAGACGGGGCGCGCGCACCTGCTGGCCGGCATGAGCTCGCACGCGCAGCAGCGCGCCTCGGCGTCCACGTCCACCGCCAAGGCTCCTCGGGCCTACCTCACTCCCAAGATGGAGGAGATGGTGGAGACGTCGCGGCAGCAGAGCAGGAAGCGCCAGCGCCCGGACGGCCAGCTTAAACAGATCAAACTAGATCTCACCGATTAATTTCAAAGTCAGCAGGTTGAGTTATATTCGGTATAAGTCTGAACTTGTCGTCCTCTCCTTTGAACTTTATTCTGAAACTAGCTTCCAGTGTTCCAAAGAGTGACAGTGAATTGAAAGTTCCACCTCTCGTGGTTTTTATCATGCTATTAGTGCTTTTGTGGTACTTCCTTGCAGTTCCAAAATATGTGACGTATGAATTAGTTGAGAGTAAAAGCTTACTAAGTTTGATGAATCAAATACGTAGAAGGGATTATAAAAAAAATACAATACAAATAAATGAATTAAAAAATATATTATGGTGGATCTTGATATATGGTATTGTAGGTCTTGATATTTTTGTATGTATACTAGTTCCAGTATAAATAGTTGATACGAAATATATATACCACATATTTTGAAACAGGGTGAGTGTACATTGCATCTTAATTGTCTTCTCTCATGTTATCCATAAAAAGGAAAATGAACATAGAAAAAAACTCATACCCCAATATTTGAATATGCTCACTCGTCAACAGGCCTTTGGCTTAGGTGGTATTATCTTTTGTTACTGTATAGGTTGTTTGTACCAAATGCAGTAACCTAGCTCGTCAGTCACTCTGTTGTACCATGGTCTGGTCATCAGCAAGTTATGTCTGGCGAGTCCAAAAGGAGGTGCTGAGTTGAACAGTTGGTAGCATCTGAATTAAGTAGATTTCTAGTGTAGATTTAGTTCTCCTTGACTAGAGATGATCTTCCAGAAACTCTTCGGTGCTACATTTTTGGCTTCTTACGCTGACTACACAGGCGAAATGTATGGCAGCTTTAGCTCAACACCATGGTCACTACTCATCTAGGTTCTGCTACCTAGATGTGCACCCTGAATCAACAACATTTGTACATGTGTGGCATGGATGTATGGCTTGGGATTTAGCCGTTGATTTGGGTTGACTTCATGACCTGTCCATGACTATGAAAGCATGAACTCAACTACATACTCTTCCAGGCTAACCCGTGGTTCTCTCCGTGCTGTTGGAGTGTTGGTCCTGTCGTTCTCCCTCATCTTCTCCATGATGTCACTCAATCTCGGTGCTGCATTTTTGCTGTCTGCATCAGCCTTGTGACCAGCATCCATGGCATGTACAGTAGATCCTTTCACAGTTTGGAAGCACCTGACAGAACTTGATACATTGTTGACTAAACAAATAACTATTGTAGTACGGGAGGATGCCGCTTTCATGTTCGGTGCGGCGCTCGAGGGGCGATCATGGCGGATCCCTGGCGCTCCTCTGCCGTGCCACCCTCGCCGCGCGGACCCGGAGCCGACTCGGCCATCCACTGTTCCGACCCCCTCCCCTGTTCATCGGGCACGCGTCGGGTGTTTCGGACAGGACCCACTTCCCCTCGGGGAGGGCGGCGTACGGGGTACGTTACCACCATTCACTACCGCCGTTCCTACTCCGACTCACTATTCCACCCTGCCGACCACCTCGCCTTCTCCGCTCTCGACTCCACCCTCGCCTTCGACCTCGCCTTCTCCGTTCTCGACTCCACCCTCGCCTCCGACCTCGCCGCGGCTTCCCTGCCTCCCTCCGGTGAGGAAATTCGCGGCGCGGCGCGGCGCCTGACCCTGGCGATTCCTACCTATGGAGAGGAGAATGAGCCGCGTTGCGGCTTGACTCCTTGCGAAACGGAGATTGGAGGGCTCCTCGAAGCGATTGAAGAGCCAGGATGTTCCTCCCCTGATTGCGGGGGCCATCCTTTATCAGGCCACCGATTGGGGGGGGAGGGCTTCGGCAAGCTCGTCAAGCAAGAGAAAATCTCGCGTCCCTGATGCCGGACTTTGGTTCATTGATTCCTTCTTCGACTTTGCCGGCCTCGACAAGGGGATTGGGAAGGAGTCTGCGTGCTGGCAAGCAGGCGGTGGGGCGCCCCCGCAAGCTCGCCGACGACGTCTACAGTCCTGCTCAAGCCCGTCGCGGAGAGGCAGCGGCACGTGCCCCTGCGGTGGCGGGGAGGAGGAAACGTGGTCGCCCTCGCGGATCTACGAGCAGGAGTTCGACTTCACGGTTGGGTCAATTGTCATTGGCAGCGGGAGACCGGGCCATCTTCTCCATTCCCCTGCACCCAGAGCAGGGGAGATTCTCGTTTCGGGATGCTCTCGCAGCGGCAACTTTGGTGGCGCTCAGGCGAGGCTCGGTCAACGTGGGGCTGTGATGTGCGCCCACCTGGAAGAGGGACAAGACAGGTGAAGAACACCTCGATGCTCGACTCGGAGCCACCTGGTCTCGCTAAGGCACTCATGTGCGCTGGCGTGGAGGACGAAGCTGACACGGCCTGGGGATTTTTCTTCGGACAACTGTGGGAAGACGAAGATACCCCTCCTAGGGTTTGGTCGGCTACTACTACACCGCCCTCCCTTCGTGTCTGGATCCTGAAAGAGCTTGTTCAGACCCGCTCCTTTGTGGCAGCAGACTGTTTTCCTCTCTCTCCTGAAGATGAGCCAGATCTAAGTGCTAGCCTCTCTCTTAGTGTTGAGACTTGGAATATTCACCCGAAGCCTTCGCTCAAGCAGATCCTTGAGGTTTGCGTCATGGCTAAGAAGGGTAGAGGCAGGGGAAGAGGTCGTGGTGGTAACAACAAAGGGGAGCAATGGCAGCAGTTGCATCAGCCACCTCAGCAACCTCCCCCTTTTGGGTTTGGCTACCAGCAACCTCCCATGCCTCAGCAAGCTCAGATGATGCCTCCCCATTATGGATCTTACCCTCCTTTCAGTTTTCCTCCATGGCAATTTGGTCAGCACCCCACTCCTGCCTTTCAGGGGCAATTCTCTGTGCCATGGCAACAACCTCCCCCTGGTTTTGCCGGGTCAAGGACGCGCCTCAAAGAAGGTGTGCAACCTCCCATGCAAAAGCCTCAGGGGAGTAGGTCCTCTCAATCTGGGAAGAACCAAAAGCAGAAAGCCAAAGATGTCAGTAAGGGAGAGGATGCTAAGTCTGTGGAGGGTGCCCAACAATCTGTTCTCTCTGTTGATTCTAGGTCTGGTGTTCAGGATAAGCTGGATATTTATGCAGGGGTCATTTGCTACAACTGTGGGGAACCTGGTCATCACAAAGCTGCTTGTACCTCCCCAAGATTTGCTTCATATGTAGCTCCTTGGACCATGAGGTAGAAGCTTCTCCAGTTAAGAAACAGCCTTAGCAAATTGCAAAGTTTGTTGGGAGTGCAGCTTCAGGTCTGGGTTTTTATCACATTGAACTGCCTTTCATGACATCTGAAGCTGTCCCTCCAAAAAACATTGGCCTTGTGTATGTTGATCAGGGGAGTATTTCCAGAGAGGAACTTTATCAGAATCTTGCTGCTGTCTATAGAACCAACTGGCCCTGGCAGATCAGATGCCTCGATGAGTGGTCCTTCCTAGTGAAATTCCCACCCCATCTCAAGGTGGAGGAGATTGCTGGATATCCTAGCTTTGGGCTGCCTAAGGAAGGTGTATTTGTTAAGGTGCATGTCTGGAATGGGGCCTTGGATTACTATGCTGAGTTACAGGATGTTTGGCTCCAAATTAAAGGTTTGAATCACGCTTGGTGCAAATGGCCAACTCTCATGCAGTTTGTCACTGCTTTTGGCATTATGCAGGATGTTGACTGGTATGGTATGTTTAGATCCTTCTATGAGACAGTGAGAGTAAAGATTAAGTGTAGGGACCACACTAGAATTCCTGCCTCTAGGATCTTTGAAGTCAATGGAGTTCTTTTTCAAATTCACGTTGCTGTGGAGGGGCCGGCCAATGTGGTTAATGTTGAGGATGAAGACCCTGACAAAATTCATCCCCCAAATCCTGATGAACATGAGGACCAGCTTGAGGACCAACCTCCAGAAGCTAAGAAAAGTTCAGATAAGATGGACACTGATGCCAGCTTGGGAGGAGGAAAATCCTCCATTACTCCTACCCAGCAGAAAAACAAAGACCTAGGGAGTTCCAAGCAAAAATCCCTGGCTGCTTTGGCTGACAAAATCTAGGAGGTTACTAACTGTTATGGTTTCAATAGCCCTGTGCCTGCTTGCTCTAGCAAACTCATACCTATTGTTGATGAAGATTCCATGGCAAAAACCAAGGTGTTGGATTGGATGCAGGGCATGAACACTGATGATGCCCGTGTCAACCTCATTCAGGAAATGGAGTTAGCCACTGAGAACTCCCTTTTCTATGAGGATCCAGATAAGGAGCTTAGCCAGGAGGAGTTACTGAATCATGAGCCTGAAGGGGGGGAAAACCAAAGAGCAGGAGAAAAAGAGCAAGTGGGGTCCTGTATTTGGTGCAAGACAAAGTGCTAGGTTTTCTGACAAGGAAGGGAAGACTATGCTTCAGAAAGCACAAGAGATTACCATGAGGAGGAACCTGGAGAAATCAACTGCTGCTTCTTCCAAACTGAAAGGTATTGCTGAACAAAATCCCTTCAACACCATTGCTACTAGTAATCTTGTTATGATGGCTAACACTGTTGGTGTTGCCATTCCTAGTCTTGAGGAATGTTCCTCAGTTATTTATGTGAATAGTAATCATGCTTTACCTTCCTCCTCTATTTCACCTTCTCCTAGTAGTCCTCTAGGAGAGAAAGGTTATGAGGATGATTTTCCTGATGCTTTGGGTTGGTCTATAGTTAGTAAACATAGGCGGGGGAAGCACCCAAGAAAATTAGTTTAAAATGAATTGTGTTTTTTGGAATCCTAGGGGAATTCAAGCCCCTGGTAGGAAAAATGCACTTATAGACCTTTTTACCAAGACTCATGCTCATTATGTTGGTTTCCAAGAAACTAAGAAGGAAACCATTTCTTGCAATTATTTGAATTCTCTAGTAGGAAATAGGATGTTTGATTGGAAAGACCTTTCTGTTGTTGGTTCTGCTGGAGGCATTGTGGTAGGAGTAGATTTAGATTTCTTTGAGGTGATTAGTTGGCAAGTCCTTAATTTTTCTGTCTTTGTAGTTGTCAGGCTGAAGTCCAAAGACACTATAATCAGGATTGTTACTGTTTATGGCTCATCCTATGAGGATAAGAAGGAAGATTTTATCTCTGAATTGCATAGTCTCTTTGTTGATTATTATGGTCACACTATCATTGGTGGGGATTTTAATTTGGTTAGATTTCAGTGTGACAAGAGTAATGGCAATATTGATCATAAGTGGAGTGATGAATTCAATGCTTGGGTTGATATTTGGAGCTTGCTTGAAGTTAAGCTTAGTAATAGGAAGTTTACTTGGGGGAATAATAGAGAAAACTTGATTATGTCAAATATTGACAGAGTTTTCTGCAGTGTTGAGCTTGATCAAATGTTCCCACTTGCATCTATTAGGGCTTTGCCTAGGTTGGGTAGTGACCACACCCCTATTCTGTGGGAATCTGGATGTGATGTCAAACCCAAGGCTACCACTTATAAATTTGAGAAGTGGTGGCTCATGAGAAGTGACTTTAAATCTCTTGCCATTGCCAACTGGTCCTTGCCCATTAGGGGCAAAAATGCAGTTGATATATGGCAAATGAAGACTAGGAGATTTAGGTCTTGGTCTAAAGGTTGGAGTAAGAATATTGAATCTGAACTTAAAAACCTTAAGAAAGACCTCATGGAGGAATATGATTTGCTTGACATTAAGGCTAAGTCTTCAGAGCTTTCTACTAAAGAACAAGCAAGACTTAAGCAAATATATTCTGAAATGAATTTGCTTTGGTTAAAATAAGAAATCAAGGCAAAGCAAAGATCTAGAGATAGGGATATTAAAGAGGGGGATAGAAATACTGTTTTTTCATGCTGTTTCTAACCAGAGGAGGAGGAAAATGCTTGTACATTCTCTAGATGGGCCTGATGGGCCTGTTCAGGATGAGAATGCTATGATGCAAATTGCTACCTCCTTTTATAAAGATCTCTTCAAAAAAGAGGAGCCTTCTGGTTCACTCTTTCTGAGGATTTCTTTTCCCCCAATGAAAGAATTTCTGCTTCCCAAAACCAGGCTCTAGAAGCCCTTTTTACCGAGGATGAGGTCAGACAGGCTGTGTTTGGATCTTACTCTGATGGGGCTCCAGGCCCTGATGGCCTTGCTTTTATTTTTTATCAGCAATTTTGGGAGACTATTAAAACTGACCTTATGGCCATGTTTACTGACTTCCATCAAGGCAAACTGGACATTTATAGACTGAATTTTGATATCCTGACTCTTATTCCCAAAGAACCTGAAGCTAGCAGTATGAAAAAATTTAGACCTATTAGCTTACTTAATTGTGTCTTCAAGATTTTCACTAAAGTTTTGACTAATTGTTTAGCTTTATTGATAAATTCCATAACTTCTTGCAATCAATCTGCCTTTATCAAAGGCAGATTTATCTTAGAAAGTATTGTTACTGCACATGAAGTTATTCATTCTATCTCTCATGATAAAAATCAAGGGCTTGTAATTAAATTAGACTATGAAAAAGCCTTTGATAAGGTTGACTTGGACTTCCTCCTTGACCTCCTAGCTAAAAGAGGTTTTAGTCTCATTATTATTTCTTGGATTAAATCCATTACTCATGGGGGGTCTGTTGGTGTCAAGCTTAATGATTCCATTGGTAATTTTTTTGTCACTGGCAAAGGGCTTAGGCAAGGAGACCCCATTTCCCCCCTTTTATTTAATTTGGGGGTGGATGTCTTAACCAGGATGCTTATCAAAGCCTACAATGCTAATTTGATCAAAGGCCTCTGTTCTGACTTACACCCTGGGGGGTCATTTGCTTGCAGTATGCAGATGACATCATCCTTTTTTCTGACAATAACCCTTACTGTGCTACCAACTTAAAATGGGTTTTAACCTGCTTTGAGCAAGTCTCTGGGATGAAGATTAACTACTCCAAAAGTGAATTCATTCCAATAGGGCTGGAGGACTCTGATATTGCTCTGTATTCTAATATTTTGGGGTGTACTGTTGGCCATTTCCCCATTAAATACTTGGGTATTCCTTGGCATTTTGAAAAACTTAGAAGGGAGGATATTCAACCTCTTATTGACAAAATCCTTAAAAGGATAGCTGGTTGGAGAGGGAAATTACTATCTTATGCAGCTAGAGTGATTCTTATTAAAACCTGCTTAGCTAGTATCCCTGTTTACCTGCTCTCCTTCTTTAAATTTCCCAAATGGGCCTTAGACCTTATCAACTCCCAGATGGCTAACTGTCTTTGGAATGATTTTGAGGGGCATAGGAAACTGCATTTAGCTAGTTGGAAGCTAGTTTGTAAGAAGGAGTTTGGGGCCTAGGGATCCCTGACTTAGCTAATGTCAATTTGGCTCTCCTTGGGTCTTGGATAAAAATATATTCCAAGGATGAGGGTAAGATCTGGAGGTCTATAGTTGACTCCAAGTATGATACTAGTAACCCTAACATTTTTTGTAGTAGGCAGGCTGGTGTGTCTCAATTATGGAAAGGGGTCCTTTGGGCCATTAATAGTGTTAAATTTGGCTACAGATGGCAAATTGGGGATGGGGCTCAAGTCAGGTTCTGGGAGGACACCTGGTTTGGAACCTCCCCTTTGTCTGTGCAATTTTTTGATATTTTATGTCATTTGTAATGAGCATAACAAGACTGTTCAGTAGATTTTTTATGGCTCTTCCCTTAGGCTCACTTTTAGGAGGAATTTTAATAGTAATCTGTTAAATCAGTGGTTTGAACTGGAGGCAATTGCTTCTGGTATATCCCTTAACTCCAACACTGATGCTTTGATTTGGAAATATGAAAACAAATGAGTTTACTCCACTACCTCCCTTTATGCTATAATCAATTTTGGGGGTGTTATTCCCATTTTTATACCTGCTGTTTGGAAGCTTCATGTCCCACCTAGGGTCCACATCTTCCTTTGGCTACTAGCTCATAACAAGTTAATGACTAGAGATAACCTTAAAAAAGACATCTGAATAAACCTGAGGATTGTGTTTTCTGTTCTGAAGATGAGTCCATTGACCATCTCTTCTTTCAGTGCTTGGTTGCAAAACAGGTTTGGATTATCATATCCAAATTCTTTGGCTTTACTATTGGAAATGATTACATGTCTGTAGCTAAGAACTGGATCTTAAACAAAAAACATGTTGTTCTAAATTCAGTTTGTTCAGCTGCTCTTTGGTATCTCTAGAAATATAGGAATGATTTGATCTTTAATGGTCTTTCTTCGATAAACTTACATCAGGTCCTGGGGAAAATCTTGACCTCAGTAAGGCACTGGAGGTTGATTTTCAAGGAGGAGATGTTGGAAAAGGTGGAGGAGTTCTGCAGTTACCTCTCCCAGATTCTGGCCTCGCCGTTCGCTCTGATGAGTGGCTGAGCAGGAGTGATGAAGCTGAAGGGGATGATCCTTCTGAACCGTCGTCGCCGGCGAGCAAAAGAGTGGCGAGGATGGGAACCTGGGCTACACCGACTTCCACGCTGGCAGCTGTTATGTTTCCCTCTCCCCCTCTGTAACTCTTAATTAGGCTGGCGCTCTCTCTGTTATCTGGGGATATCTCTTTGTGGCTTCCCCCTGCTTTATTATCTGTTTAGTGTTTCTGGTTTGTTTTGGACCTTATTTCTGTAGGATGTTCTTTTGTACTGAACCTGAGTTTCACTCCAGGTTTCGTTGATGTTATCGATGGAACCGGGGACGGGGGTCCCTGTTGATCTAAAACAGTTTGGAAGCACCAAGCTATGACGAAGAGAAACCTGAACGGCATGGCATGTTCCACGGTTAGACGTGTAAGTTAACATGTCCAGAGAAAGGGTTGTGTTAATTCCTTGATTCTGTTACCTACAGGCATGAAGGTAAATACCTTCATCCCACGGAGGGGGCCTCAGATGTATGCGCAAGATACCCATGACAAATGTAATTTTTATCGCCGGAGAAAGTGGCAAGTTAACCGTTTGACATTCGTGCATTAAAAAAATACGTAAGTAGGTAAATCACACGAATGCAGAGTCGGACACAAACAGAGAGAAGAGCAAACCTATATATACAGAAGACCATAAATGTCTTCATCACTAGCTAATGTACTCTGCCCGTCTCGAAATAGATGTTAGTAATTTGTCAAAATTTAGATGAATCTATATACTAAATAGTGTCTAGATTTATTCAAATTTTGACAAATCTGTGACATCTATTTTGAGAAGGAGGGACTAAACACAATCAATGGATGCATCATAATTTTGAGCCCTTTTGTTTAGTTAAACTGTTTTACCGCGCCGCCTGCGAAGGCGAAAGCAATTAGGGTTCGTCAGAGAGCAGAATGGTCTCTGGCGAAGGCGATGGCGACTCTTCTCGGGTTTGCTCCTCGTTGGGCACATCCGAGAAGTCGTTGCCTAGGAGCACGGCGGCGGTAGTCGCGCCGGGAGGGGGAAGGTTTTGGGATCTTTCATCTGATGGTGAAGAGGACGAAGAGATCTGTTTGCCGGCAGGCGGGGGGTTTGAAGATGCGGCCAGATATTTCTGCTCGCCGAGTGATGAAGATGAATCGGGGCTCGTCACGTCTTCGAGGGTGGCTAAGAGGATGGAGCGCCGTCGACAGCAACGCCTCGCGGCCATGGAGTTGTGGACTTCGCCGTCGACAGAGGTACGTTCTTATCAAGCAAACTCATACGGAAATGCTTCTGTCAAGGTTAGGTCGAGTGCGTCTTCTTCGTTCAGAAGACCCCCGATGGAGCCGTCTGTCTTTTTAGATGATGGTGATGATGGTTGGACCAAGGTATGCCACCGGCAATCATCAAAGATGGATAGTTCGCTGTCCTCGATCTCGCCGGCGATCAGATCAGCTGATCCGAAAATCAAGGAAAGTTTGAATTCCAAAATTATGGGCCCTAGACGGGCAGAGGTTGGACCTTGTTTTGCGGGCTCATTATCTTGGCAGGTTAGGCCCAGAAATATTCTCGTTTCTCTGCCAATGTCGACTTTGACCAGACCGGCACCTGGATCCACGTTGCAACCTACGGTACAGATACCCTTGGATGCAAACTTCGGGACCGTCCTTTTTGTTAACCATCTGTCTCATCGGGCAAAGGCTGAAACCCTATCTGGGAGGCGGCTAGACTGCATGATGAACAATGGTGGCGGTGGAGGTGGAGGTCCGGGACGGGGACAAGGTACTGGTGGCGGGAGGGGTCACTACAACGGTTCCTACCATGCG
Source organism: Avena insularis (assembly GCA_023614405.1). Taxonomy (NCBI): domain Eukaryota; kingdom Viridiplantae; phylum Streptophyta; class Magnoliopsida; order Poales; family Poaceae; genus Avena; species Avena insularis. The sequence continues at coordinate 7,971,993 of CM042684.1, forward strand.
AACGCTGGGAGAGGACGCGGGGCTAACCCTAATTTCAATGGAAATAGCAATTTCTTCCATGGGGAAGGAAGTGGTACTGGAGGAAGAGATCAGCAAAGCTTTGAAGGGAACACGTCTGGTTTTCATGGAGGTGGTAACTTCAATAACAATGGAGCTGGGGATCCCGGATATCAGAATCGACGCCGCTACGAATTCCGGGCTACCCGCAGGGGTGGTCATTCGTGGCATGGAGGACGGAGTGGGGGCAGGATGAATCAGTGGACGCGTAACGATGTATCGAATAGCAATGGGCAGCATGCCCCTTTGGATCCAAACATGCTCAAACAGGTCGTTGACGCCGTTGCGGCGGCAGCACAGAGTGGATCTTTTGTTTTACCTCAGGGCTCGGTTTCTGCTAATCATACGGCCAGTGGGAGCCAGATGGTGAATGCTACAGCTGGAACGGGTCAGTGCCCTTCAGCCGTCGCTCAAGCTCAACCGGCCGCGGTCCTCCCGGCTGCTACCCCTGGACCGGCTGCAGCGGGTGTTTCTCGGCCAGTCGTGAGTACAGGGCAGGTTCCCGCGTTTCCCAGGCAGATAAACATTGGTGTTTCCTCTGCCACGGCAGGTTCGGATGTGGTGGATTTGAAGCAGCAATCTCTTGGTGCCAAGTCTAATACGGATGGTTCTCTGGAAGAGAATGGCCCTGCCAAAAAAATGAGAAAGAATGAAAAGCTAAGATGTTTTCGATGCAGTCAAGCGGGACATTTCCATGAAGATTGTACTGTTATTGTCTGTGATCACTGTGAGTCCCCGCAACATATATCCTCCTCCTGCCCTTTGTTGAATGCTCCGAAGCCTAACGTGATAGTTCACGGACTTGCAAATGAGAAACTTACTTTCATGGAGCTGCCATCTACTGATTCATATAGGCCAAGAGTGGAGAATTCCAGGGTGGGTCGAGTGTATGTGGAAGGAGGTTCTTTTACTGTCACTCAGGTTATTGAGATATTAAAAAGACTTGTCCTGTCGCCAAATTATATTTGGGAAGTGATTGAATTTCAACCTCAAGTGTTTACGGTGAAATTTCCGACAAAAGAGGAGGTCCAACGAATGAAGCTTCTTAAACAATATCAAATCCCAGATACACCTATTTTTATGAAGTTTGAGGAATGGGGGATTATTGATGAGCCAATGTTCCTTCTTCCTGAAATTTTTGTACAAGTGGATGGGGTTCCAAAAGATGTCAGAGGAGATTTTCTGGCACTTTGGGGGCTTGGATCTCTTTTGGAAAAGACTAAGATGGTAGACATGCCGTTTACCAGGCAGAGGGGTATTGTCAGGTTGCAAGTGTATTGCGCTGATAGGGCTTCTATCCCGCAATATTTGGATATTTGGATTAAAAGGGGTTTTTTAGACTCAAGTTTCTGGTTGAGGAAACCGTGACTACTTTGGTTAATGTTGGATCAATGATTCAGCATAATAATGGGAACAATGATGATGATGATGCTAATCAGGGTAACAAAGAGGGCTCAAGTAACATGGAGGAGGATGGAACGATGGATCGCTCCACTTCTAATAAGGATAACTCTAATACTTCTGGTACAGGACAGTTGCCACTTGGAGAGTTTCAATCGGCACAGCTGCCATTATCTCCAGGTGTTAATATTGGATCCTTTCAACTTGAGGTGCATGAGGTAAAAAATGATAATACTATTTCTAGTGACCTTTCTAAAGATTGTTCTTTGCCTTTTTCTAACAATGAATCGGTTGATTTTAATTTTAACCAGAGTTTGAGACTGCCTTATCCGATCCCACCGAGTCGCATGGATGCAAACTTGGTAAAGCTGGATTTAGACAAAGTTTCTGGGTTGATGGATAGAATGAATGATGGTTGTGGTGCTGTTCAAAACGGGGTGGCTTCGACGCTCATGGTTGAGGCGGTGAAGGTCACACAGGAGGCCGAAAACGGGTCCATCTTGCCGCCTCTGTTGGCTGGAACGGAGCAGGGGCAGGCCGAGGCCAGCACCGGCCTGGAGACACCTGACGCGGCTAGCTGCCCCTCTGTCGTGGCACACCAGCTTGCCGCGGAACACAGGCAGGATGTCGAGGCCCCTGGAGCAGCAGTGACAGCTGCGGATGGCGAGGCTGCGTTTTGGATCAGCACCGATGCTCCCAAGTTGAAACTGGGATCGCCATATACGCCTAAGAACAAGAAGTGTGCTGTTGCTCCTAAAGCTGCAACAACTGGAGGCATTATGGCAAAACAAAAACCTTCTTTGGCTGACGTGATTGCCTTTGATGGCATCCTGAAGTCGGCGGCTCAGGAGTTAAGATCAAGTGATCGTGTGAGGGCGCAACCAAATGCTGACGCAACACAGTTGGAGCGTGCAGTGGACCTGGTGCAGCGCCGGGACGTTTCAAAAGGTAAGAACCTAAATCAAACCTTTTCAATCATGTCTTTCTCTAATGTTGAAATTATTGAAAAAGCTAAATCGTTTGGGGTTTCTTTGGGAGATTCAGAATTTCAAAGGAATAATGCAGCTAATTTACTTAAGGATAATGAGCTCACTAGAACGTTAACTTTGCTTGATCGTAATTCTGATAAACAAATTAATAGTAATAGGGAAGAGAGTCTTGTGGTGTCCAAGATTTCAAATTTGTGTGATGATTTGGTTGAGGAGGTGGATTAAATGATCTAGACGAGAGTTTGGTCCAAAACTTTCCTCAAGCGTGTGGGCGTAAGAAAAAACAATATGACCTATCTACAGTACGTAGGGGCACTAGGGTGAGAATAAAAAAACATTTTGAAATGCAAGAATTGAGAGGAATATTTTGCAATAGTGAGGGTTTAGGGACACTGCCAAGCACTTGTTTATTTCGGAGACTGTCAGGGAAAAGAAATTAGATTTTGTTGGCCTGTTGGAAACGAGACGATCAAATTTTACAATTCCTTTCCTAAGACATTTGACGCCGCCCCATGGTCGTTCGGGTGGTATTCTTGTAGGGATTAATACAGAAACACTCCAAGTCAACAAGGTTGACTCTAGGGATTTTTGTGTCAAAATACACCTAAAATGTCAACATGATGGTTTTGTTTGGATTCTTGTCCCAGTTTATGGGGCAGCTCGGGATAGCCTGAAACACGAGTTTCTTGCAGAGATGGTGCGTGTTTGTGAAAATGAGACATCACCTCTGCTTGTTGGGGGCGATTTCAATATCCTAAGACGAAAAGAAGATAAGAATAATGATAATTTCAACATGAGATGGCCTTTTATGTTCAATGCAATTATTGAAAGTTTAAACATTAGAGAGATAGTACTCTCTGGTAGACAATATACCTGGGCCAATCGTAGAGATACACCTACCTATGATAAATTGGACCGTATTCTATCTTCTGTCGATTGGGAACAGAAGTTCCCTCTCGTGACAGTTAGAGCTCTGACAAGGTCAGGTTCCGATCATACTCCTCTCATTGACTCAGGGGTGCAAGCTCACAAAGGAAATAACCCGAGATTCTGTTTCGAGCTATCATGGCTAAGACAAGATGATTTCTTTAGCATGGTTGCTTCTGAATGGACATCTGTGAATCTCGGTACAACCCCTATTGAACGTTGGCAACATAAAATTAGACACATGCGCCAATTTCTTCGAGGATGGGCAAAAAATCAGAGTGGTAAATATAAGGTGGAGAAGGAAAGGCTTTTATCTATCATTGATGAGTTAGATTTAAAGGCTGAAAACACTCCGCTATCTGATACAGAAAGGAAAAAACTAACTCTTGCAAACGAACAAGTCACGAAGTTAAGAAGAGATGAGGAGTCGAAGTGGGCATAGCGTGCTAAAGTTAAACATATTCAAGAAGGGGGTAATAACACTTCTTATTTTCATCTTATTGCCAATGGTAAACATAGAAAGAAGAAAATCTTTCAATTAGAGCAAGATGAGGGGACCATTGTGGGAGACGACAACCTCAGAGTATATATCTGAATTCTATAAGAAACTGTTTGGGGAGCCAACTCCCAGCAGTTTTAATCTCATGGAAGATGTGGTTGCTGCATCCCACAAGTGTCTCCAGATGAGAATGCTATTCTAACGTTTCCGTTTACTGAACAAGAGGTTTTCGATGTCATCTCCGCTATGGAGCATAATAAGGCGCCTGGACCAGATGGATTCCCTGCGGAATTCTATCAAACTTTCTGGGATGTGATCAAGCAAGACTTAATGAATTTATTTGCATAGTTGCATTCAGACGAACTGTCCCTTTTTAAACTGAATTTTGGTGTTGTCACCCTTTTACCCAAAAAAGAAAATGCAATTCAAATTCAGCAATACAGACCTATTTGTCTTCTAAACGTTAGCTTCAAGATTTTTACGAAGGTGGCTACAAACCGTATATCTGTGATTGCTCACAAAATAATTAAACCCACTCAAACAGCGTTTATGCCTGGTCGGCATATACTTGAAGGAGTGGTGGTCCTACATGAAAATATCCACGAGATTCATAGGAAAAAACTGGATGGGGTTTTATTTAAGATTAATTTCGAAAAATCCTATGATAAAGTTAAATGGCTTTTTTTTACAAAAAGTTCTCCGTATGAAAGGATTTGATCCATTATGGTGCAAATGGATTGACAATTTTGTACGGGATGGTAGCGTGGCCGTTCGTGTCAATGATGACATAGGTCACTACTTCCAGATCAAGGGGACCCTTTGTCCCCTATGCTCTTCAACATTGTTGCGGACATGCTTGCTTTACTTATTGCTCGAGCAAAAGAAAGTGGTCAGGTAGCTGGACTAATACCCCATCTGGTAGAAGGGGGAGTGTCCATACTACAATATGCGGATGATACTAACTTGTTTATGTCACGTGATGTCCAAAATACGGTCAATATGAAGCTTAAGATAGAGATCTTCGAACAACTTTCCGGTCTAAAAATAAACTTCCACAAGAGTGAGATTTTTTGTTTTGGTCGGGCAGCGGAACAGGAACAAATATATAAGCAGATTTTCGGATGCGAGTCGGGATCTTTGCCGTTTAGGTATCTAGGGATACCTATACATCACAGGAGACTTCAGAACTCTGAATGGAATCCAGTAAAAAAACAGATTCGAGACTAAGTTGGGTTGCTGGCTGTAGCACCCCGGATAAAACCACTACTAGAAAATCGCGTGTTATTTTTATTCATGCATCATCATGACATCACCATGCATCTATTTGTCTGAAACTATTGGCGAAAAACCCTATTTTTGTTTTCTACAAATACCCCTCTCTTTATTCAAATGCGAAACCCCGGACTCTTCCCGGATATTTTGTTTATCTAACATTATTTACAAAAGATTGAAAAAAAAACTAAATACTAATATAAAACTTTTATAAAACCTTTGTGGGAGTCAGCCAGCCGCCAGGCCCAAAAGCCCAGCAGCTAGCCAACTACCACCCCACATCCTAGAAACCCTAGCCTTCCCCCAGCAACCCTTCACCCGCCGCCACGCACCCACCCAGCCGCCAGCGCCCGTTCTCGCCCGTATGGCCCCACCCCACCGACCACTCGAACCCACACCCCTCTCCTCCCCACGCTGCCCACCCATAGCCGCCACCTACCCCAGGCCGCACGCGGGGCTCGCCTACCCCAACCCCGTCTTCCCCTGCAGAACCCCGCCACCAGGAGCAAGGCTCCTCCCTGGCCTCTCCCCCCGCCTCCGGCCGCAGCCGTACCGTCCTCCTCCACCTTGTTGTGGTCATGCCCTCCTCCATGAGCCTCCCTCCTCGCCCCGCTCGCACTGCCCGCAGCCCTTCACTGCTGCCGATCACACCTCTCCATGGCCCCTGCAAGCCTCGACCACGCCACCACCTCCCTCTTCCGGCCCTCTCTCTGCTGCAGGCGCTCGCCCCGCCCGCCTCCTCTCCGCTCTGAGGGCTCCACGCCCAAGCATTCTCGCCCATCACTGCTGAAAGGCGCTCTGTTGCCTCCCCGTCCCTCCTCCCAACGGCGCCTCGGGCCGGTCTCCCCTGCAAGGCTCGCCAGCACGACCCGCCTCCTCGACGCGCTCGGGCACCCCTGTCCCTGTTGCCTCCTCCTCTGGACCGAGCTCCGCCCTCCGCGGCCTCCTCCCGTGCGTCATGTTCGTCTTGCCTCAGCGTCGGTGCATGCGCGAGCGAGCCTAAAGTTTTGTGCTGTTGTTGCCCAACTCATGCAGGTTCCTGGCCCTTTGTGTTTTTGGCTCAGCAGAGAGTCGTTCCGTTTTTCTCCATGACTCGCACTTCGGTGCTGTAGCATTCTAAAGATGATGGTGGAGTGTAGCTGTTGATGGTGTGTACGTGGATACAATAAAGGATGAACATGACATCCGATTCGGTACCGACAAGATCTTTGACGCAAGAGGACACCGACGTGGAACCCAATCTTCGACGCCAAGATCTTCTTCACGGATGCCGAAAACCTCGACTTCCCGCTCCGAAGACCGTTCCGCCGAAGCCCGATCCCTGTCGAACCTCCGAGCCCCAAGACTGTCGACCCCCATGTGTGACCCCTTCTCGAGCCATATTTTATAAATTGTCTTATAATATATCTTGTGCATATAAATTATCATGTTTGCATACATATTGTGGGTGTTTGGGGGTATTTTGATGATTCACCTAAATTAAATATGGAGTCCATATGCGGGAAAATCTAGTCTTATATTGGCTCCATTTAAATTTGTGTATCGAACCGGTGATATAATTTTGCCTCGTTAAGACAACATTTAAATTGCGGGGTATCTAAATAACTTGAACCACTTAAATAAATTGTCGGGACCCCGGTTCCGCTTAATTTTGCCTAATTGCATCGCATTTTTGCCATGTCATACATCATACATGCATCATGCCTGATCTTCTGTCGTAGTATTAAATATTGCATCCGGTGTTTCTGCTAGTGCTTTGCTTCTTCACGGATTAGGCCGATGAGTTGATGCGAGTGTCGACCTGATCCCCGATGAACCTTCGGCAATGTTTTTCAGACGAGCATTCTCCCCCTTTCTACCTATCTTACTTTTATAGTCTTTATTTCCTTCTGTTGATCTATTGCTGACTGTGTTGCGATGCTTTAGTTTCCGTACCCGTGATATCCCTTGCAGCCATTATATTGCCTTGGACACCTCCTATTACCTATTGTTTGGAGATAGTCGGCCTTGCGAGTCATAGTTGCTTGCTCAGATGTTGTTTCGATGTTTTCAAGTACCACCGTTGTTGGAGAAATGCCACATGTTTAATGTTGGAGATGATCATGGCTTTAATTACTGTTTAATAATAACTAAAATTGAAGTAGGTAAATAATGCAGAGGCACAGGTGGGCAATAGATGTTATTTGGTTTTTAACCGTCCACTTGTGTCCTGTAGGACCCCGAGTACTTGATACCTGTTCTTTGAATATTCGCACTATCCGCATGTGGGACCATGAATCCCCTTAGCCAGAGCTTGAGTCATATTTATTTCTTGGGGCCACAAAGTAGTTTGGGGCTTTATTACTATCATGTACTTATGCCATGCTTTACTGCTTTATTTATGATTGCGCGTGGAGCGCCTGTACTGTTTAGGAACAAATGTGGAATGTTTTCGCGGTATCGACAAGCCCAGTCACACTTTCGGGTTCCCGGTCGTTTACAGCCATTGGCACAAACCTCTGGGTCCGTTTTGGAGCCGGCCAACTTCGTCGCGGGTAGCTTGGTGGGGTGGCCCCCTCAAATTTATATGAATCTTGCAGTTGCTCTGTCGTGATGCCTCGTTGGGTTTTATTTGGTTTTTCTCGAGGTTGATCGTGCGTGTGTTGCTATTTGTGCCCCCCTGTAGGGTAAAAACTTTCTGAAAGCCGTGTCCGCGGTTATGGACGACTTGGAGCACAGTATCTCGATCATAGACAACTATAACTAAAGTAGTGCTATAAATTTGACTTTATAATAACTAGTAATCAGCTTCACTATAATGGAATGGCTAAATAAAAGTGTCAACAATTGCTTGTTTGGGTTGTCACCTGTTACCATTGTATCTGACTAGTAAGTATTGCAACTACAATGAAATGACTAAATAAAAATACCAACAACTGCTGGGTTTTGGGATGCCCCATGCTATATGTATCTGACTAGTAAGTACTACAACTACAACGGAATGGTTAACTAAAACTGCCCACTGCTTATTATATCAGGATGACTCATGCTAGCTATACTTGACTAGTAATTGCTGCAACGATAACTGAATAAATAAAACTGCCAACTGTGTGAGTTCCTCGGTTGACTTCCTCGTTTGGTCTCGAGGGGGAAATACCAGGATGGGTATGTTTGGTGGTAGTATCAGGTTGGTTCCGAATGGGTCTTTCTTATCCTCTCTGATAGTTGACAGTTATATCGAGTCTCTATAGGTTGTTTAGTGCATGCTGCGCTGCCGCTTCAGTCCACCATACCTATGTAGGCGAGGACCGCCAAATTCTAGTCTCGCCGTGTACTGGCCTCAGTACTGACCGCTCTCTTTTTTCTTTGCCCTTTGTCGGCACCCCTTTTGTTTAAGCAGGTTTTGAGATCGATGTCGTTAGCAGAGTTACCCTTCCGGCTTGGCCTGGGCAGGGTTATGGACGCCATTGGTTATTCTTCAGGGCTCTTAGCCTAATTTGCATCTTGTCCGTACTCGGACGTTGTATCGTTTTCAAGGTGATTTGGATCTGTGTACTGTATATTGTATCCTTGACTCGATGAGTCGTTGTTGCACATATCTGTTCTGTGGGTTCTATCGTGGACTATTGTTTAATGGTATTACTTCGTTTTCCACCCGCATGAAAGTGCCTGGTGGGCACCTTTGAATCGTTTCTATGCGGGTTTGGCGGGAATCGCTGAGACTTGCATAGGGTCGATTCTGAGGGTGTTACACTGGCAAGGAAAACTTTTATCCTACGGGGATCGGCTTGTTCTAATTAACTCTATGTTAACTAGTATGCCTATGTTTATGTTGTCTTTTCTAGAAATACCAAAGGGTGTAAGGAAAAATTAGACTACTATCGTTCACGATTCTTTTGGCAAAGCGATGAACAAAAAAAGAAATATAGGCTATCTAAATGGAACATTCTCTGCCAACCAAAAGACCAGGGGGGCCTGGGTATTGAGGTGCTAGAACTCAAGAACAAGTGTCTATTAAGCAAATGGTTATTTAAATTAATGTCCGAGGAAGGGGTATGGCAAGAGTTGTTACACAATAAGTATCTACAAAATAAAACTTTAGCTCAGGTCGTGTCAAAACCAACCGATTCTCCTTTTTGAAAAGGACTGATGGGAGTGAAAGATGAGTTTTTCGCCCGGGATTTCTTCAAAATTGGGGACGGGAAAGGCATTAGATTCTGGGAAGATGTGTGGCTAGGGGAGACGTCTCTCGCCCAACAATATCCATCTCTATATAGCATTATTCATACAAAACATGTCCTTGTGGGCTCAGTTTTATCTCGTGTACCTTTAGACATCACTTTTAGACGCCGTTTAACAGGAAATAAATGGGATGCATGGTTGCATCTTTGTGAGAGACTTATGCTTATTTCCTTGTCAAACGAGAAGGATAAGTTTATATGAAATCTTACCGAGAAAGGTGTGTTCTCGGTAAAATCCATATACGAAAATCTTTTAAATGATCACCCACGTTTTCCGTCTAGATATCTGTGGAAAATTAAAATACCGTTGAAGATTAAAATTTTCATGTGGTTCCTTAATTCAAAGGTTCTTTTAACAAAAGATAATATTGCTAGGCGTAATTGGAATGGTTGTAAAAAATGTTGTTTTTGTGACGAAGACGAATCAATTGAACATTTATTTCTTCTCTGCCCTTTTACGAGAATTCTTTGGCGCATGATCTTTTGCACATATAACCTACCACCCCCAACCAATGTTTCTAATATGTTTGGTAATTGGCTGAACGGAGTGGAAAAGATGGATAAAAGCAGAATCCGTATTGGTATTTCGGCATTATGTTGGTCCATTTGGAAATGTCGCAATAATTGTATTTTTAACAAGGCAAAAGCTCCATCTTTTTTGCAGGTTATCTATATGGTGGCGCACTGGATCCAATTATGGGCTCTCCTACTTCCGGAGCATATGCGGCAACCCATGGTTTCTGGGTGCACCCGTCTTGTGGAGGTTACTACGGTTTTTTTCAACCAGGCTTCGTAGCGTCATTCTAGTCGACTGACAAATATATAGCCTGGGTTTGAGTATGTTCAGATGGTTGGTTTGTGTATCAACCGTACCTGATCCGAGTTTTGTAATGACACTTATTTGGATTCCGAACTTTAATAAAGATGGTTGTGTGCATCCCTTGGATGCAGAGGCCGGGGCAAAACCCCATTTTGGAAAAAAAAGATACATGAAACCATATTTCCACATTGCACAAGAAGAACTGCTCAATGTACTCCTGACTGGAAGCCTCGGATCATCAACCCTAACAATGTCTACCTGAAGTCTCGCAGGTGGGGAAGTAGGTATATATACATAACCAACATAGGGAGCAAAGAGACTAAAGATAGAAGCTGATCGGATAATTCTGCAGAAAGATAATGGAACATGTTTTTCCTCTTATCCTTACGAATCATTTGGTCATTAGGCCAAACAAGCATAGACCGAGTCCAATGAAGAACTTAAAGTACATGAATAAATGAAGTTCAAACAAACCTGCTGCTTCTTTTTCTTCCACTGAAGAATACGAGTTCCATGGACCTCTAAACTGGTTACCATACTGCTCGATACTCTCGAGAAGTTGTGCATGAATCGACCTCCCCATCAGAGTATGTCCCAAAGTTATTAACCTTCTCTGCTTCGTTTGGATGTTCGCTTTATTATATTAGGTTGAATGTCAAATATTTAGGATATTGATATTGAGATCAAATACCAATATTTCTATTTGGATGTGTAAAGATAGTACTCCCTCCGTTTCAAAATATAAGATATTTTAGGTTTGTGAAGAAATGTATCTAGACTTCTTTTAGTGTGTAGATTTACTCCAAACTTGAGTGAACCTATATAGATATATTTGCTTCACAAAACTAAAACATCTTATATTTTGAAATGGAGGGAGTACACAACAACCAGTGGCTGCGCTCTTGCTCGATCGCGACGGGTAGGGTTCCTACAGAGGGGAACAAGATGAACAAGAGAAGGGGGCACTTTGCGGGAGACAAAGGAGGAAGGCAGAGGCGGCACCATAGCTCACATGTGTGTCCCATGGAAAGGCTTCGGGCGAGAGAACACGGGCGGAGATGGATAACGTTCCGAGGCAAATATGCATCGATGTCGAGCATGGACGTTAAACATTCAGGACAAGGCCGCGCAAGCTAAAAAACAGGCACCTCAATATTCAGCCGCAATGCATAGACCCAATGCCAAACCATCCAAACAGCCTCGATTCTGGAATTCAGGCCTCAGATCAAACATCCAAAAGAAGCGAAAGATGTTGCAGCATTGGCATAGATACATAACCACGGTAGATAAAGAACAACAAAGGCTCACAAAAGGAGCAGAATCAGAGCTTTCTTCTGAACTTGTTATTAGTAAAAGCGCAAACGGTCAGTGATATGGTATCGTACAAGGATCTTAGCAGCAGCTTAGTACCACCTCAAGCGTTTGCCTAAACTCGAGAGTTCACTCACGCGGAAATGGTTGCTGGCTATTCTCTCGGTTTACACGACACATGATGCGCCTGGTTACAGTTCCATATGACCATGTCGCAGATTCTGCTTCCTCGGGCGATTCTACCTATTCAAGCCGCTCCATCTGTCAAAAATGATATCAAAGTTAAAAGTTAGCAAAAAAAAACAATGTTAATTTGAACTGTATCTCTGCTATGGTAATAACGAACAAATTCCAAAGATAAAAAGGACTGATATTCACCATGCCGTACTAACTGTCAGAATTCTACAGACTTAATGCAAAGCCACTTGCTATGTGCTCAGTTACAACAGCTACATGTAATGATTCAAATATTGCTACTTTATCAGCTAGATCATGACATGGAGACATAGGGAAAAGCAGAGTACCTTCCACAGGCCATCATTTAGATAGTGCATGTTGTCAACTCCAATTCCTTTGTTGATGGTGCTTCTGCAAAAGTTTCAGAATTTCAGGAGCATCATTACCCGCAGCAAAATGCAAGACAACATGATACTAACAAATAATGAATCATGTTTATCAATATATGTGCATAAGATTCTGTTATATTGAGATGTAGTGTGTAGGCATTATTATAAATAATGTAAGGTACAGAATACTAAGGAAACCACAAGTGTATATCAACCATTTGGAAATATTAGGACAGAACCTGACTGAAACATCAAAACAAATAGAAGCAAGCATGAGTGCAAGGTTCATGCTTTACGAGTCGTATATTTTAGAGATTAGTCATTAATCCTTCAAAAGGAGCTTACATGTCTTTTGCTGACATCTTTGTAAATCCAATTGCCAAAGCGTGTTGTTTGCCTTCAGCCATGATAGCCTGCCAATTATGATTTCAAAGAGATAAAAAATTAGTCTGGTGGTTTGCATGCTCAGGGGCGGTAAGCTTTGTCATCATTTTAATGCGTATTAGGATGCATATAAGTAACCAATATAAGATTATTACATTACTATGATCTAGTAAAACGAAGGTACACTAATGTGCGCATGGATGAACTGAAACTTAAGAGGTTAGTCTTTTACCACTGGTGTTTCCTCCTCGACTTCATTGTCCAAGATACCACCAGGCGATGTCAGTCCAGGGCACATTATGTTGGCACCAGAGAGAACAAACTTGATAGCACCTCTGTCCACTTGGAATTTCTTCATGATCTCAGGATCTGATCATATGTAAGCATAAGTTAGCATAAGAAAGGGGGATATCTTTGAATGTGGTACCCCATGACGAAAATATGCATCTTGAAGAATGAACTACTCCTACGTACATGTTATAGCATGACCACTTGCAAAAACTTGTGCAAACAAATGACATACTATGAGCTATTCGGAAAAGACAAGAACCGAACTATCAGTATTTCTCTTTCTTGATGTTTTGATGTTTGGCATTTACAACTCATATAACTTCCATTCTGGTTGACATTCCTCAACAGGTAACGCTTAGACTGATAGTGCTCTAGTTCTCCAACAGATAGGCATGCCCAAACATATAAAAGAACAAATTCCTTACATAGTGATGTATGTCTCTAGGGGGAGAAGGAAAATATGGATGCAGAGAGAAGAAAATTACACTGATGAAGAAGGCGCAGGGTCGGCATGTACGGGCCATCACGGATGTTAAAGAACAGAGGGACATTATTCACCACCACAAGATTGAGATGGTTTTGGCTACGGAAAATACGAACTGCATTAGCGCGTCAGAAAGGCCACAATCATGCAATGTATAAAGGTTAAACCAGTCTGCTTATCAATTTAATCTACCAATAACTAGGTGCAAGTTGGCGTATTCTTACACTCTGTATACCAAAAGCATAGCACAATGTAACTCTCGGTATGTCAAGAGCATCGCACAAACATAAAGGCAGGCTATTAAGCATGTTAACTGAGGAAAGTTTATTTTTGTTGAGGGAACCGAGAAAGATAATTTAATAGACTACCTAAGCAAGTAGAATCAGAATGACGGGACTAGTAACCAACCATTTAACCACAATCATCGGCGACTTCTTCGGGAGCATGTCTTCTAGCAAAGGTTCGAGTAGAGGGTACTGCAATAAAATTAGTTTCATTTCAGTATAGCTAAAAGGGCAAACTGAAAACGAAAGAGAAATAGAGGATTTTGTGGGTATTGTTGACATGACCTCCTCGGCAATGCTTTGCCGGATCCTCCGCTGTACAGACGCCTTGACCTGGTTCTGCCCGGATATGTCCTCGGAAGAGAACCTACAGTATAAGTAGAGAGCAAGTATTTGTCATCATTGTTATAAGCCCTGTGCAATAATCTTGTATAGGATTCAATGGGTTCATGACCACGCAGTTTATTTATAGTACTAACCATAAGGTATTCTAAGCGATATAGATATACTCGTCAATAGAGTATGACACCTTTCGTCCCTCAAATTTCAGTAGTACTAAATTTCTATCAAGATTCAAGACGCTGAAGCTAAACCTGTACTACAGGTGATGGAGGCCTACAGCAGATCTCCCAGGAGTTTGGGCGGAGTTAGCGGCGCACGGATCTAGGTATGAGAGGAGGAACAAGCGTGAAGGATTGGGAGGAGGGCGTGGGGACTCACTTCTTGAACATGGCGCCGGACCTTGGGGTGGACCTGGCCGTCGGGGCGGGTGGACGGACAGCCTCAGGGAACGGCGGCGACCTGCTGCAGAAGACGGGGTGGGCGGCGGAGTGCCCGGATGGACAGGGTGCCCTGGATGTACGGTCCTAGATATGTTTTCCTCCGAGAGCATCTCCGAGCGCCCCAAACCGTCCCCACCGGTCCCTTTTTTTTCTGCGCGGACACGGCCCAGCCAGAACAGCCCATTCGGCCCTAAACGGGCCCAAACTTACAGCATCTCCGGTTGTGTCCCAAGACCAGGCGTATGAGACGCGCCAACCACGTGTGGGATGCAACTACGGGGGACCGGTTCGCTCTCTCCGCTCCCGCAAGCGAAGGGACGAACCCTAAATCGTCGCCGCTCTCTCTCCCCACCTCCCCACCTCCCCACCTCCTCCTCCTCCTCCTCCTCCTCGCTTGAGTACGCCTCAGCGGCAAGGCGTCGGCCATGAGGGTCTCCTCTTCCTCTTCGACGATGGCGGCGTGGGCGGCTGCGGTCGGCAGGGGCGCGACGCTGGTCGCGGGTGTGGCGGCGCGACTGCTCTGCGGCGGTGTGGTGGCTCGGCGTGCGGGCGGCTACGACGGTCGCGTGAGCTGGTGCTCGCCTAGTCGGGGGAGCTCGAGCCGATCTGGTGCGGGGCGCTCGCGGCCACTCCGTTGTTGGTGGCCGGCGGCTTCCAAAGAGTCCAATCCCCTTCTGATAGGGCAAAGGTGTCCGATCTTTCGATGAGATGGTGATAGTCGATTTGGTGGAGTTCGGGCTTTTGACGATCCGACTACACGTGCAAGCACGAGCGCCAATGCAATCGCTAGGCCAATCTCCTGGAGGTTACCGATCCTGCGGAAACACGATCACCGACCAAATGAGGGTCTTAATTCCTACCTGAAATCGAGAACAAGTAAGAACTAATATTGCAATCAAGATATTGCGGATTAAGAGGAAATCTTTATTGAAAAGGTGGGATCCTGTTTAGGTGCGAAGTATAAGAGGCCTCTGCGACGCTCGAGCCTTGGCGAAGTTGCTACGTTGGCTAACTTAATGTCTAAACAAAATCCGAGTCTATGGTGACGGCTAAGGGGAGTATTTAAGGAGGAAAAGGTGGGGTTTCGGCCAGCCATGGAAGTGGTGGCCGAATCCAACCCTATAAGTCCTTTTCTCCTCAAATACGGACTCTAAAACGTGGCTATTTAAAATCCTACGAAAATTACACGGGTCTGGCCTAAAATAAAGGTGTCGCAGCACCATATTAAGCTATGGACGAATTTGTGAAGTATTAATCTTGAATATTTCGTCCAAGCCTTCTTTCTTCATTATGGTGGTCTCAAAGTTCTGAAATCTTCATCCGTGGCCTTCTCTTGAATCATCGCATGCTTGCTGCCATCTCCATGCATGGCCATGCTCCAATGCTTGTCCCTCTCATCCATGCTTGGTCCATCATTCCTAAGAGTAAGAAATGTAGGGGTTCGTAGCATGGAAAAAAAAAATCTATCGCATACAAACAAACAAGCCAAGATCTATCTACTAGATTGTAGCAACGAGTCGATGGAATAACTCACCCTCGAAGATTCCAAAGCGGTTAACGAGAGCAGATTCTCGTGGGTGATGTAGTCGTACTCTTTCCGATCTCAAGATCGCGTAGACGATCCTTCCAAATACACGTTCCTGGCAGCTCCCGATCGGTCACACGTTCGGTACTCGACGAAGACCTTCCTCTCCCTTGTTCCAGCAGGCAGCGGAGGTTGTAGCACTCTCCTCGCGATTCCGGCAGCACAACGGCGTGGTACCGAAAGTAGAGGGGAGATCCCGCAGGGCTTCGCCTTAAGCGGCAAGTAGTATGGTGGAGCTTATGAGAGAGGCTATTAGTGGTCTAGTAATTAGACACACCAATTAGAAGGCTCTAAACCAATTAGAAGGCTCTAAACCTGGCTAAAGCAATTAGAAGCTCTAAACCGAACGGCTCTAAACCGAGGTAGAAGATAGGAACTTGTGTGTACTAGGAGGGCGTGCCCCTCCCTTTATAGGTGGAGGGCGGCCAAGGGGAGGATTGAGTCCCTCCCCAACTCGGCCTTGGGGTGGGGCGCCGGCTTGGGGAGGAGGGAATCCCTCCCCAACTCGGTTTCCTCTTCTCCTCCTCTTTCCACTTTCCAAAACTTGCCGTTTGACTTTTCAATTTAGGATTTAAATAAATCCTTTATTTTGGACAGCGAAGAACACCTAGTACATGATGCAATCATTCCAACTTACAATGACACATTCATGTACCCTTCCCCCCTCCGGAGTGCCGGACATTCCGGGACCTTCTAGAATGTTCCCGATGAAAACACCGGAACCATTCCCCAACTCCGAAACGGGACTTTCCTTATATGAATCTTATTCTCCGGACCATTCCGGATCTCCTCGTGATATCCTCGGATCCCATCCGAGACTCAACAACATTCGGTCTCTTTCTCATAATACCATAACTACTCAAACAACGTCGAATCCTTAAGTGTGTCTCCCTACGGTTCGTGAATTATGCGGACATGATCGAGACACTTCTCCGAACAATAACCAATAGAGGAATCTGGAAATTCATAGCTCCACATATTTCTACGATTACTTTGCGATCGAATGAACCACTTACATACGATACCAATTTCCCTTTGTCTCACGATATGTTACTCATCCGAGGTTATGATCGTCGGTATCTCTGCATACCTAGTTCAACCTCGTTACTGATAAGTACTCTTTTCTCGTTCCCGTGATATGTGATCCCTTGTGACCCAGTCACATGCTTGCAAGCTAATTGGATGACATTTCACCGAGAGGGCCCAGAGTATATCTATCCGTCATATGGATGGACAAATCCCACTCTTGATCCATGTGTTTCAACCAATACTTTCCGAACACTCAATGCCACCTTTATAGCCACCCAGTTACGGTGTGGTGTTTGATGTTATCAAAGCATCCATCCAGTAAAGGTGATATGCATGATCTCATGGTCGAAGGAATTAGGTTACTATGTATCAGAAAGCATATAGCAATTGAACTATTGAAATGACTTGATCTTTATGCTACGCTTATCTATAGGAGTATGTCCACCATATCATTCTCCTAATGATATGATCTTGTTGTTGATAACATCTCAATGTTCATGATATGGAAACCACAATCATTTAATCAACCAACAAGCTAGTATTATATAGAGGCTTTACTAGGGACTTCAAATTAAGTTTACAAATCACACAAGTATTAATGTTTCCTTGTTTAATACTATTATAGCATGAATGCAAACATTTATCATAAACACAAAGATATAATAATAACTACATTTATTATTGCCTCTAGGGCATATCTCCAACAGTCTCCCACTTGCACTAGAGTCATCTAATCTAGATTACATGGTAATATACCGAACACCCATGGCAGTTTGGTGTTGGTCATGTTTTGCCCTCGGGAGAGGTTTAGTCAACGGATCCGCCACATTCAGATCTGTGTGTACTTTGCAAATCTTTATATCTCCATCCTGGATATGTTCTCGAATAGCGTGGAAACGCAGCTTGATATGCTTCAGCTTCTTGTGTGACCTTGGTTCTTGCGCATTGGCTATGGCGCCCATGTTATCACAGTAGATAGACATTGGGTCCAGCGCACTAGGAACCACACCCAGCTCTGTAATGAACTCTTTCATCCATATCGCTTCTTGTGAAGCCTCAAGCAACCATGTATTCGATTCGTTGAAGATCTCGCCACAACGCTTTGCTTTGCACTCCTCCATTTAACTGCACCATTCAAAATAAATACGATCCGGATTGTGATTTAGAATCATCCGGATCGGTGTTCCAACTAGCATCGGTGTAACCATTAACAACGATGTTCATCACCTCCATAAGAAAGAACCATATCCTTAGTTCTTCTCAAGTACTTAAGGATGTTTTGATCATTGTCCAATGATCCACTCGGATCACTTTGATATCTGCTAGTTAAACTAACGGCATATGCAATGTCGGGTCTAGTACATAGCATGGCATACATTAGAGATCCTATGGCTGAGGCATAGAGTCTTACTCATCCTTTCTCTATCTTACGCCGATGTCGGACTTTGAGTTTTACTCAAGGTCGATTATAGCAACATGGGCAAGAACCCTTTCTTGCTATCTTCCATTCCAAACTTCTTTAGAACTTTGTCCAAATATGTACTCTGTGACAATGATATTTGGCGTTTCGATCTATCTCTATAAATCTTTATGCCTAATATGTAAGCTGCTTCGCCAAGATCCTTCATTGAAAAACTATTATTCAAATATTCTTTGACACTATTAAGAAGTTCTACATCATTCCCAATCAACAATATGTCATCCACATACAGTATTAAGAATGCTACAGAGCTCCCACTCACTTTATTGTAAATACAAGCTTCTCCATAAGTTTGTATAAAACCAAAACTTTTGATTACCTTATCAAAACGTTGATTCCAACTTCGGGATGCTTGCTTCAATCCATAGATGGACCGTTGAAGCTTGCATACCTTGTTAGCATCTTTAGGATTGAAAAAACCTTTGGGTTGCATCATATACAACTCTTCATCAATGTCTCCATTGAGGAATGCTGTTTTGACATCCATCTGCCATATCTCATAATCGTAATATGCAGCGATTGCTAACATAATCCTCACAGATTTTAGCTTCGCTACTGGTGAGAAAGTCTCATCGTAGTCAACTCCTTGAATTTATCGAAACCCTTTTGCGACAAGTCGAGCTTTATAGACAGTAACATTACCATCAGCATCTGTTTTCTTCTTGAAAATCCATTTGTTATCGACGGCCTTCCGGCCATCCGGTAAGTCCACCAAAGTCCATACTTGGTTTTCGTACATGGATCCAATCTCGGATTTCATGGCTTCTTGCCATTTATTGGAATCTGGGCTCATCATCGCTTCCTCATATGTCTCGGGGTCATCGGTGTTGTCCACCAACATGACATTCATAACGGAATCATACCAAACTGGAGTGGTACGAGTTCTCGTTGACCTCTGAGGCTCAGAGCAACTTCAACGAAGTTTCATGATCACCATCATTAGCTTCCTCTCTAATTGGTGCAGGCACCACAGGAACTTCTTCCGGTCTTTGCGCTACTCGCAATTTCGAGAGAAGGTTCGACAACCTCGTCGAGTTCTACTTTCCTTCCAGTCACTTCTTTCGAGAGAAATTCCTTCTCTAGAAAGGATCCATTCTTGGCAACGAAGATTTTGCCTTTGGATCTATGATAGAAGGTATACCCAATAGTTTCCTTCGGGTATCCTATGAAGACGCATTTTTCCGCTTTGGGTTCAAGCTTGTCCGGCTGTAACTTCTTTACATAGGCTTCGCATCCCCAAACTTTAAGGAACGACAATTTAGGTTTCTTCCCAAACCATAATTCATATGTCGTTTCAACGGATTTAGATGGTGCCCTATTTAAAGTGAATGCTGTTTCTAATGCATAACCCCAAAATGATAGCGGTAAATCTGTAAGTGACATCATAGAACGAACCATATCTAAGAGAGTTCGATTCGACGCTCGGACACACCATTACCGTGGTGTTCCGGTGTCAAGCTGAAAGTATTCCGCATTTCTTCAAATGCTCGCCAAACTCGTAACTTAGATATTCACCTCCACGATCAGAACGTAGAAATTTAATCTTCTTGTTACGTTGATTCTCTACCTCACTTTGAAACTCCTTAAACTTCTCGAAAGTTTCGGACTTATGTTTCATGAAATAGATATACCCATATCTACTCAAGTCATCCGTGAAGGTAAGAACATAACGATAACCACCACGCGATGCTACACTCATTGGACCACACACATCGGTATGTATGATTTCCAATAAGTCCGTAGCTCGCTCCATTATACCAGAAAATGGAGTCTTAGTCATTTTACCCATCAGACATGCTTCGCATCTTTCAAGTGATTCAAAATCAAGTGATTCAAGAAGTCCATCGGAATGGAGTTTCTTCATACGCTTCACTCCAATGTGACCAAGACGACAGTGCCACATATAGGTCAAGTTATCGCTCGATTTCAAACGTTTAGCTTCAATGTTATTAATATGTGTATTTCCACTATCGAGATTCAACAAGAATAGACCATCTATCAAAGGTGCATGTGCATAAAACATATTACTCATATAAATCGAACAACCATTATTCTCGGATTTAAACAAGTAGCCGTCTCGCAATAAACAAGATCCCGATATAATGTTCATGCTCAACGCAGCACCAAATAACAATTATTTAAGTATAAAACTAATCCCGATGGTAGATGAAGAGGTAGCGTCGACCGCGATCACATCAACCTTTGATCCGCTTCCCACGCATCGTCACCTCGTTCTTCGCTAGTTTCCGTTTATTCGACTCTGCTTCGAGTTACAAATATGAGCTACCGAACAAGATCAAATACCCGTGCACTACTACGAATACTAGTGAAATACACATCAATAACATGTATATCGATATACCTTTCTTCTTGATGTTGCCGTTCTTCAAATCCGCCAAGTACTTTGGGCAATTCCGCTTCAATGACCTTCTCCCTTGCAAGTAAAACACTCAAGATGTGGGCTTGGGTCAGCCTTGGTCTTCTTCGTCGGCATGGTAACTTTCTTACCACCCTTCTTGAAGTGTCCCTTCCTTAGACTTACCTTTCTTGAATTTGGTGGTCTTATTGACCATCAACACTTGGTGCTCTTTCTTGATCTCCACTTACGCAGATTTTAACATAGCAAATAGTTCAGCAACTCTTTGTTCATGTTACGCATGTTGTAGTTCATCACAAAGTTCTTGTAACTTGGTGGTAGTGATTGGAGGATGCGGTAAACCCCAAAGTATTAGGAATCACTATACCCAAGCTTTGAAGTTTATTTGCGTGCCTGCACATCTTAAGCACATGCTCACCGACGAGCTCCCTCTTCCATCTTGCGCTTAAAGAACTTTTCAAGCTTCATAACTTTCAATTGCCGCATGAGTCTCAAAAATTAATTTGAGATCCTCGACAATATCATATGGGTCGACTCTTCAAACCTTTTCTCAAGCTCTGATTCTAAACCATACAAGATAGCACACCGAACTATAGAGTACTGATTCTTCCGAGGTAAACATTCTTTACTTCATCGGTAGCATCACCTGCAGTGGGTCACCTAGCGGTGCATCCAAAGACATAGGTCAAATTACCACTGTGAGGACAATCCTCAAATTGCGGAACCAATCCGGGTTGCTTCCATTGTTTTTCAACTTTTCTTTCTCTAGGAACGCATTAAAATTGATGGTAGGGGCTGCCATTGATCTACAACATATTTGCAATAGTTTAGACTAAGTTTATGACAAATTGAGTTCAAATTAATTAATGAAATTAAACTAGGTGAACTCCCACTCAAAACAACATCCCTCACATTGTTTTAGTGATCACACGAACCAAATCCACTACATCAACACCGATCATCACGAGAGTTGATATAGTTTCAATGGCGAACAATCATCATGTTCATCATATCTACTATATGATTCATGCTTTACCTTTCGGCGATCCGTGTTCCTGAGGCCATGTCTGTACATGCTAGGCTCGTCAAGATCAAACCTTAGCTACCGCATAAGCAAATCTAGCTTGCTTACGTTGTATTCACCCGTGGAATCAAAGACACCCGATCATCACGTGGTGCTTCGAAGCAACAAGCTTTAGCAACTGTGCTAACTAAGGGCGAACACTTTAGAACTTGAAATTTATGTGCATGAGGGATCATCTTATAATGCTACCGTCGTCTACTAAGCAATACAAGATGCATAAAGGATTAACATCACATGCAATTCATAATATGTGATATGATATGGCCTTTCTTCTTTGTGCTTCCGATCTCCATCTTCAAGCACGAACATGATCTCCATCATCACCGGCATAGCATCAAGGTCAATGACGCTTCTTCATGGTTGTCGTCCACCAGCTTCAACTATTACAACTATTTTGAATAGACACGCAGGTCTCAATGAAATTAAAGACAACCATATGGCTCCTGCCGGTTGCCAACTTACAATAAGGAACATTGCATACATCAAATATAATCACAATCATGGCCATATCACATCACTGCACACCCCTGCAAAACAAAGTTAGACTCTTCTACTTTCTTTGCATATTTTACGTGGTTTGGGGCTTTCCATAAGTGTCGTTCTAACCTACGAACAAGAACCACAACATTGATACTAATATTGTTGATTACCCGTTGTAAATTGGATCTTTACTATGCTAGGAGAAACAGGCACCATAAAGCCACTTATGCAATACAAGTTGCATGTTAAGCGTGGAGCAAGTCTCATGAACGATGTCATGTAAGGTTAGCCCGGCCGCTTCATCCCAACATACCGCAAGATGCAAAGTACACAAAAGCAATCTACAATAAAGCATCAACGCCCACAATGACCATTGTGTTCTACTCGCAACAGATCTACATATAGACACGGCTCGATACCCTTGTAGGGGTTCGTAGCATGGAAAACAAAATTTTCTATCGCATACAAACAAACAAGCCAAGATCTATCTACTAGATTGTAGCAACAGTCGATGGAATAACTCACCCTCGAAGATTCCAAAGCGGTTAACGAGAGCAGATTCTCGTGGGTGATGTACTCTTTCCGATCTCAAGATCGCGTGAGCGATCCTTCGGCGCCACGTTCCCGCAGCGCTCCTGATCGGTCACACGCTCGGTATTCGACGAGACCTTCCTCTCCTTGTTCCAGCAGCGGAGGTTGTAGCACTCTCCTCGCGATTCCGCAAAGACAACGGCGTGGTACCGGGAAGTAGAGGAGATCCTGAGGCTTCGCCTTAAGCCGGTGCGAGTATGGTGGAGCTTATGAGAGAGGCTATTAGTGGTCTAGTAATTAGACACACCAATTAGAAGGCTCTAAACCAATTAGAAGGCTCTAAACCGCTGGCTAAAGCAATTAGAAGCTCTAAACCGAAACGGCTCTAAACCGGAGGTAGAAGATAGGAACTTGTGTGTACTAGGAGGGGCAGCCCTGCCCCTCCCTTTATAGGTGGGAGGGCCGGCGGCCAAGGGGAGGGATTGGAGTCCCTCCCCAACTCGGCCTTGGGGTGGGGCGCCGGCTTGGGGAGGAGGGAATCCCTCCCCAACTCGGTTTCCTCTTCTCCTCCTCTTTCCACTTTCCAAAACTTGCCGTTTGACTTTCAAACTAGCCGTTTGACTTTTCAATTTAGGATTTAAATAAATCCTTTATTTTGGACAGCGAAGAACACCTAGTACATGATGCAATCATTCCAACTTACAATGACACATTCATGTACCCTTCCCCCCTTCGGAGTGCCGGACATTCCGGGACCTTCTAGAATGTTCCCGATGAAAACACCGGAACCATTCCCCAACTCCGAAACGGGACTTTCCTTATATGAATCTTATTCTCCGGACCATTCCGGATCTCCTCGTGATATCCTGGATCCCATCCGAGACTCCGAACAACATTCGGTCTCTTTCTCATAATACCATAACTACTCAAACAACGTCAATCCTTATGTGTCTCCCTACGGTTCGTGAATTATGCGGACATGATCGAGACACTTCTCGAACAATAACCAATAGAGGAATCTGAAATTCATATGGCTCCACATATTTCTACGATTACTTTGCGATCGAATGAATCACTTACATACGATACCAATTTCCCTTTGTCTCACGATATGTTACTCATCCGAGGTTATGATCGGTATCTCTGCATACCTAGTTCAACCTCGCATCGATAAGTACTCTTTTCTCGTTCCCGTGATATGTGATCCCTTGTGACCCAGTCACATGCTTGCAAGCTAATTGGATGACATTTCACCGAGAGGGCCCAGAGTATATCTATCCGTCATATGGATGGACAAATCCCACTCTTGATCCATGTGTTTCAACCAATACTTTCCGAACACTCAATGCCACCTTTATAGCCACCCAGTTACGGTGTGGTGTTTGATGTTATCAAAGCATCCATCCAGTAAAGGTGATATGCATGATCTCATGGTCGAAGGAATTAGGTTACTATGTATCAGAAAGCATATAGCAATTGAACTATTGAAATGACTTGATCTTTATGCTACGCTTATCTATAGGAGTATGTCCACCATATCATTCTCCTAATGATATGATCTTGTTGTTGATAACATCTCAATGTTCATGATATGGAAACCACAATCATTTAATCAACCAACAAGCTAGTATTATATAGAGGCTTTACTAGGGACTTCAAATTAAGTTTACAAATCACACAAGTATTAATGTTTCCTTGTTTAATACTATTATAGCATGAATGCAAACATTTATCATAAACACAAAGATATAATAATAACTACGTTTATTATTGCCTCTAGGGCATATCTCCAACAAGAAATACATCTGATTTAAGCAGCATCATATTCTCATGTATGTGAGGAATAGTTCTAAAAAACGAAAGTACCTGATAGTTAAGTTATTTGGCACGAGATCAAGTGATAGGTCTTTGTATGTGTGTAGTTGTAGGTACAACGGTTGTATCAATAGATGGGATGTCCACATCATGCTTCCCTTCTTGAATTGAAGTCGTTCTCAACGCAATCTCATCTTCCTCACCAAAGTAAGGCTTCAAATCTGCAATGTTAAACGTAGGACTAACCGTACCAAAGTCTACAGGCAACTCAAATTTATATGCATTATCGTTTATTTTCTCACTAAAATTTGCAACAGATTTTCCCTCTTGTAATAACACACCTCCCAAACCAATTCCACTAGCATCATATTCAAGCTCAAAAGTCTTATTAAAATTAGGAAGTTGGAGTAAGGAGCATGTGTTAGCTTATTTTTCAATATGACGAAGGCCTGTTGTTGTGCATCGCCCCAAACAAAGGACACATCCTTCTTGGTAAGTTCATTCAGCGACGCGGCAATTGATCCAAAGTCTTTGACAAAGCGCCTATAAAAACCAGCGAGGCCAAGAAAACTCCTCACTTGTGTGACCGTCTTGGGCTGCGGCCAATTCTCAATAGCTTCAATCTTGGCTGGATCCACTTCAATATCCTGTGATGTAACAACATAGCCAAGAAACGCAACTCGATTGGTGCAAAAGATGCACTTCTCAAGATTACCAAACAAACGTGCATCACGTAAATATTGAAAACAACACGTAAATGGTCCAAATGATCCTCTAAAGATTTGCTATTAATTAGAATATCATCAAAGTAGACTACCACAAAACGTCCAATGAAAGCACGTAAAACTTCGTTTATTAATCTCATGAAAGTGCTGGGTGCATTACTTAAACCAAACGGCATCACTAACCACTCATATAAACCGAACTTAGTTTTAAATGTTGTTTTCCATTCATCTTCCAATTTCATACGAATCTGGTGGTAACCACTACACAAATCAACTTTAGAAAATATGGTAGAGCCACTCAATTCATCAAGCATGTCATCCAAACGTGGAATAGGATGACGACATCGAATAGTAATATTATTGATAGCTCTACAATCAGTACACATGCGCGAAGAACCATCTTTCTTAGGTACCAAAATAATAGGAACAACACAGGGACTAAGGGACTCACGAATATGATCTCTGTCGAGTAGTTCCTGAATTTGGCGTTGTATCTCTTTTGTCTCCTTTGAATTGGTTCTATATGGTGCGCAGTTGGGCAACGTAGCACCAGAAATTAGATCAATTTTGTGTTCAATTCCTCTAATAGGAGGTAGTCCTGGTGGCAGCTCAGCGGGAAAAACGTCCTCGTATTCCTGCAAAAGGTTAGCAATAGCGGATGGCAAAGAAGGAGGCATATCCTTAAATGAAAACAAAACCTCTTTGCAGATAATTGCATAACATTGAGTATTGTTTACATCTAGTTCAACAATATCAATTTTATTTGCAAGCATACATGGACTCTTCAAACGAATTTCAGTAGCATGTTTAGAATCAGATTTAGTGTTCTTTGGTGGTACAAAATCTGCAGCAACAATCTGATTCTCACTTTTATTTTTCTCCCCGGTTTTAGCTCTACTAGCTCTACCAAGATCATCTTTTAAAATCTGTTCGGGAGTCATAGGTTTTAGACCAATTTTCTTTCCATCATGCATAAGAGAATATTGATTAGTTTTGCCATTATGAACAGATTCTCTATCAAATTACCATGGTCTACCAAGTAACAAAGGATAAGCTTGCATAGGTACAACATTACAATCAACAAAATCAGAATATGTACCAATAGTAAAATGCACGCGTACCGTTCTTGTTACCTTGATCTTGCGAGAACTCTCAAACCATTGGATATAATTTAAATGTGTGCGTTGTCTTGTTGGAAGTGCAAGCTTCTCTACCATGTTAACACTAGCCAGATTATTATAACTCCCGCCATCAATGATGATCCGTATAGCTCTTTCCTTGATAACACCACGTGTTTGGAACAGGTTGTGGCGTTGATCTTGCTCAGTTTTGCTCAATTGCATATTCAACACAAGTTGTGTAATTAAACTCTTGTATTGATC
This sequence comes from Avena insularis, assembly GCA_023614405.1. Taxonomy (NCBI): domain Eukaryota; kingdom Viridiplantae; phylum Streptophyta; class Magnoliopsida; order Poales; family Poaceae; genus Avena; species Avena insularis. The sequence goes on from CM042684.1 coordinate 7,998,768, forward strand.
AGCAGCTTCATCTCCCATTACCTCTTTCTCTTCATCAGAATCACAATTGTCTCCATCTCAAGCAGAAATAAGGGCTAATGTATCTTCATCAAAGTCACTCACTGAATCGTATTGACCATCATCACGCACCATCATAACACGTTGTGTTGTGCACTGTCTCTCAATATGACCAAAACCCTAGCACTTGCGGCATTGTATATCCTTTGTTCTACCCGTGGAAGCCATAGAAGATGCACTACGAGCATGAGCATTGGATGATGGTGGAGGAGCAGCTGGAAATCTTGTGGTGGCCTTGGATGTGGTAGTAGCTCGTGGCGAATCACGAGAAGAAGGCGCCGACTGTCAGGATGTCCAAGTGGATGTGCGACCTGCAGAATTATTAGTCCTCCTCTATGGTGTTTGGCGATCCTGCAGTTCACGTTCAGCTTTGCAAGCAAGATGAAATAAATGAGTGATAGAATTATATTCCTTATAATCTAATATGTGTTGAATATCCTTGTTTAGTTCACCAAACAAACGTGCAAGCATTTGTTCAGTAGATTTAACAAGATCACACCGAACCATCCCCGTTTGCAATTCCTGATAATACTTTTTTACAGAATTTTTTCCTTGTTCCAAACGTGTCAGATTCTTTAGTAAATCACGTTGATAAGTGGGAGGCACAAAACGAATACGCATAGCAGTTTTTAAAGCAGTCCAAGTATTAGGAATAGTAGTAGGATTTAAACTACAATACTCAGACCACCAAAGGAAAGCAAATTTAGTAAATTCACATGAAGCAGCACTAACACGCATATTCTCAGGATATTTTAAACATGCAAAACGTCGTTCTACTTTCATCTCCCATGTAAGATATGTATCAGGATTATATTTACCCTTAAAATATGGAATATTTAATTTAAACTTTGCAACATGATCATCATCACGTACCGATGGTCGAGCTTTACGGTAGTAGTGTCGGGGACGGCCAGCAGGGTGTGGAGGTTGTTCAACCTCCTCGTCAAACAGATCGTCGTCGTCGGGTACCGATCGTAGTAGTATCCGTCGTCTGTCCCCAATGTCAGACATGTGGCCTGATCAACCAAGATCTGACTCTGAAAGCTGTCGCGGGCCATGCCGTCTATACGGCATCTACTGCCAGCAATCACTATACATACATTGCCACAATGGTTTCGTCACAAGGTATATGCTTATCTAAATCATCGTTTCCTGCTAGTATCTATTAGTGATTCTCTTCTTGCTACTTAGTATACAAAATTACAAATTAAAAGGTGAGTCCGCCTCAAAATTTTGTGCAGGTTTACGCTACTTACGGGGAAGTATCCTGTCATCAAAACCCCACAAGTTGTTTGCCAGCATCATAGCGTTTGGAAAAATCCAACGCCACACCTGCTCAAGTCCCAGAGCGGGGTTTACTATATCACCATTGACTACTTCATGAAGCTCCATGTATGGTTACTAAACGAATCAGTGTCGCATGAAATGCCGATGTGGGAGATGAAGCATAATGCAAACCTTGGACCAACTATTTCTCAGCATCTAACGCTGCTATCGAAGGTAAACCATGAACAGATTGAGAAGTCTTGGATCTTAGATCATGAGAAAGCACCAGCATCACGGAACAAGGGTTGGGAATACGATAACGACGACGATGACGATGATGATGTTAGTAGTGTTGAAGAAGGAGAAGAAGAAAACGGAGAATCAGAAGGAGATGTAATAGAGGAAGAAGAATATGAAGGCGAAGTTGAAGAAAACGAAGGCGACCACAACAATGACCAAAATGTGTTAGGCTACCATTATAACAACCGTGAGGGCTGGTTGGACTTGCTGGCTTTGCATCCTAACGAAGAGATCGTCTTTCTAGGGTACAGTTCTCACAATTGCGCTTACAGTTACTGCCTACAGACCTCTAAGCTCGAATTCTTGGGTGATCATGTCTTGACACGAGGAGAAGCAGCTTTTTACTGGCCCCATGTACGGGAGTCATACGTGTACACACCATGCTGGCTTGACTTGCTTTCTGATCAGAATGATACTTGCATTGATTTGAGTTATTGGACACAACAATGAGAATCTAGTTTGGTAATTACCATGTAATAATAATTAGTGTACATGTTCTATGCTGGAAAAATTCATTGATATATTAAAAACTTTGAGATTTTTTAATTTTTTGAGTCTCACAGCTCCTACATGAAATATTTACAGCTAGCTTGTTTTGTGGAGAGTTTCTGAATTGTTAGTTTTTTTTTGACCTGTGCTGAATTGTTAGTTGGCATGTATAGATTAAATAAGTAACCAGGGTTCCGGAAACAATCCAAAAGGAAAATATTTTGATCCCACGCCCCTAGGCTACTAGGGGATCACCATATTTTCCACCACATGAAGCAATCACTCTTACTACTCCTCAACAATGTGTGCCAATAGGAACGTCAACCCTAAGCCCTTACTGCACTAGATACACCACTACCTGCAACCAAAGGCGGCGACGTATAGTAGGAGTGTGATAAATCGACCATAATTTGGGACCATCTTCGAAGTAACCAAAACCTAGAAAACTCCCAAGGGCCAAGAAAAAGCCTCGAAAGTCGGCTCCTCCCATAATGGTGGCACATGGGAGACCTAGCACTTATGGGGAGAATACACAATGAGGGGCATTTTTCTTGTGAGAACCAAGGTTTGGTGTTTAATCGGTAGCCTCATACATGGAGATTTTACCACCATGTTCTCCACAAACTCTTTAAATCACAAGGCATTATAAAACCTACTGATGTAACTTGTGATCTAAAGAGTTTGCGGAGTACATGTTAGAATGCCTTATTGTTCTTCTAGATTTGATGGAAAATTATCTCCAAACATCATTTGAAAAAAAATTGCAAATGTGGAGATATTATTTTCAAGGAGGACAAAAACCATTTTTTAAGTCAACCAAACCTTATAAAACAACCCTCAAAGAAAATGAAAATTGCACACATGTCCTTGAGGTAAATCGATGTCGACTTCCTCTTGCACTAGCCGCGAGCGAAGATCAATACTGCCTCGAGACCTCCGAAACTTTTAGGACCTAGAGACAAAAGCAACAAAGAGGGTTGGACGGCCACCCTAGCTAGATCCGGCGAGACGGGTCAGAAGAGACCTAACCTCACAAGCTCCATGACTAAGTCAAAACTAGCCGAACCTCGCTGGTTGAAGAAAAAGTCAGCGTAAAACTCTCATAAGATCATCGATAAGACGACCCCTGGCCTCCTCAATAGCGACAAAGAGACTGCCACCGACAAGCTTGAGAAGGAACGAAAGTCCATAGTAGTGTCCCAACACTAAGATACCATATTCCTGCAGCACGACGCATATCAAGGGTTCCCACTTGCAAGCAACGCAGTAGGCAAAGTAGAAGGGCGCACATGGCCTCGTCGGCGGGGAGAATATAGACCAAGGTTGCCTCTCTATCACCAAGATTTTTTTTGTAACAAGTGATGAATGTGGTGATCTACATACACTAGCTATATATGTGGTCACTGTTATTACAATTATGCATCATTTTTTCTGGGTGCAGAACACAAAATAATTGTTTTTATGATTTTTTTCTCAACCCGCTGTGTTATCTCACATGTACATATAATAAATTTCTTATTTTAAACTTGTAGCTGCATTATTTGAAAGAAATAAAGAGCTCGCTGGAGCTTAGAAGCTGAAAGAAATTACTGGTTATTTGATTTTTTGAGACGCTAAACTGAGTGACTAAACGGGGCAAAGCATGTGATGCGACCTGCCTAATTTCAGTGCACGGTAGCAGCCATTCTTTTCTACCGGCATCGAAAATCTGCTGTATTTGCTCGGCAGATTTAATCATCGGAAGGCGTGGTGCTTGGATTGAGGACAATCAGAGCGTTAACTACCCATAATTGATTTTTAGAAATGATACGGCATCTGTTTACTAATGTAAAACTTTCTAAATATTTTGAAATAGACATATTGAAATAAATATAATCTAAATAATAAAATATGTCTAGATACATATATTTTTAAAAATAGATAGAAGGTCTTACATTAGTGAACAGAGGGAGTAGTGGTTATTTGGGGATCTGCAAACAACCCGATCACACAGTCTCCGCCAACCAAGAACTGTCGTCGCCGTTGTTCCCGCGCCATCGACGTGCGCGACCGCCATCCCCGATAGGCGCAACTGTCGTTCCCCACATCCTAGACACGCTTAGTCGTCGTTCTCGTTGTTCTCTTAAGACGCCGCTGCTGGTCCCTATCGGCCTCCACCTCTGCAAGCTCTCCCTTGGGCTCATCTCCGTGGTCGATGGTGCTGCGGCGGAGAGGCATCAGTGCCCCTACATCGTCTCTTTCTCCAAACTGCAATCATGGCGATCAGCGGTGCACATGAGCTGCTGCAAAACGAGGGGAAAGGGGGCGATGCTCCAAGGGGAGGGCGACATCGCAACAACTAAACCTCGATGATGCTACGTGGGGAAAGCGGCGGTGCTGTGAGGCAGTGCTACGAGGAGCATGGTTTTTCTTCTATAATCTTTCTATGTTTTGATACAATTGCGTAATTTTTATTGGTTTACAAGAACTCATCGGTTTTGCTATAATCTTTTTATGATTTTTCTACGATAGCATAATTTTTCTATGAGGTCTTTCGATGAAAGTCTCTGACGATGTCTTTAGCAAAGTCGATTTTGTTATATTAGCACTACAGTGTCTCTATGTCTTTAGGGCAAATACAGAACTTTATATATACCAAAAAGTACAGAAGAAAAAACCTTATTTTGTGGGAAAAAAAAGAGACAAGTGGTTGGCTTGGGACGTGGGATCGGAGGTTTTCGTCCCGGGGACGCTAAAAATTGCCGGTTCCAACTTTCCTTAAAACAAAAAAAAAAAAAACTTCCAAGCATCTTAAGTCCTAATCCCTCCGCCAATCTCGCCTCCACCCTTCCCCCGTCTCGTCTCACCCCCCTCCAACCCAATCCAGCCGACGAAAGGAGAGGGCAGAGGAGAAGTTCCAAAAGGAGGATGGGCGAGTTCGACGATTACTGGGCGCGGGCGTACAGGGGCGACCCGGCGGTGCCGCACTCGGACCCGCAGCGGCTGGTTTCCACCTGGACCGGCGCCTTCGCCCTCGGCGCCGCCGCCTGCGTCCACCACCACGCCGCCGCCCTCGCCTCCAACCTCAAGTCCCTTCCCCACAGGTACGTCGTTCGGCTTATCACCAAGATTTATACTGAATTCTCGTATTCTTGAGGTTGAATTGAATCAATACACCTAGAGCTGCAGCGAAAATAAATAGGAGTACCAAGTCACGGGGATTCTATTCATGTGCTCACCGTTTGAAAGTTTGAACTGCGTTACGATGCTCGGCTGATGTAACATATTGTGCTGGTAGTTTGCAGACTGGATATATGTGTTCTTGAAGGTAGTTCAATCGAACAATATGTACCTGGGATGATTATCTGAATTGTGGAAGTGGTAGTCGACCAAATCTGTCTTCCTTTTAGGATCAAGAGATAGCATATCTCCATTGGATATGCTTTGTGTAGGACTAGACCATAGGCGTTTTGACCTTGCTCAAACCTTTCTCTCTGTTTAGAGAAAATTGACATCCCTTAACCTTAATTTCCTTATGCCGACCTAGCATTTTTTAACTGAAGTTCTTGGTTATTTTTAAATCACAGACTGCAGTACAGTTAAGTTTTGTGAAATTTATGTGTATGCTGACCGTAGTACTTTACGGGTATAAACTACAGCTGGCACATGACCTAATTTTGTACTAGTTAATGTAGTGGCACAAGAATAGACATCATAAAAAATCTAATATGAATAATCCTGTCAATAACTCCTAGTTCTGTGCGTTCTGAGGTTAAGGGTGCCATAGTTTATCATCTGACAATCGGTAGTGCAGTCTTGGTCTCTTGCGCTGTTTAACTTAATTTTTTTAAGGGAGGACTGTAAGTCTACAGTGGAATGCCCTAGTTTCAATGTGTGCTAAAATCAATTTGTTCTGTAAAGGGAAACAGTAAAGTTATGTGGAACAGGAAACACCTTGTCTTTTAGTATAAAATATGTAAGATAGTTTTTCGAGCTATAAATCAGGTATGCAAATCTAAATTGTGGAATGCGTCTTGTTCTCTGTAAACTGGATGCTTAAACTGGGAAGCTTTGCTGCCAATTTTATCTGAAACAACTACAAACTTTAGTAGAGTAGCTGAGTTAACCAAAACCATTATCAAATATTCTGTGTTTATGTCCCTTCCATTAAAGATGCAAATATAGGTGGTTTATCTAATGCACCTCTCTCCAGAATTTGAGTTATTCTAGAAAACATAAACAATATTCACTCATCCTTATGCTACCTAGTGCATATGTGTTTAGAACAATGGCAAAGATGGTATTTAAATGTAGGTTAAAAGCCACACAATTCACCCTTGAAATGTGGACTTAGGAAATTAGTTTATCCTACAGAGAAGATAGTAGTTGTGTGGGTCTTGACTATTCTATACTGGTGAATGTTCATGCACAAAACATGGTTGGTACGGAATTAGTATATTCGTCAAGCTTCATCGCTCTCTTCCTAGCTGCCTTGTCTTGCGCATGCCCATGGTTTAGTTCCATAGTGGCATGTACTCTGTTTTTCAGCCACAAGCCAATCACCACACTTCTTTTGAGAACTTTTGTTAAAGATCTTTGACAGTGTCACTGCTAGTGTAGAGTCATGGAAACATCTCTTTGAGAGAGTGTGCTTAACTTGTTAGAGTGAAGGACGACTCTTCTGCCTCTCATTGCATATACATTTTGTACACCCCATCCTATTTCCTCTGCAGAACTCTTTTTCCTTCCCTTTGGTTAGTGACTTATGTTGTGCAAAGCACCATGTTTAGCGAAAGTTTTGCATAGCACCAAAGGAAAATCTAATTTTGTTTCGCAGTGCACCAGGCTTGACCATGCCCCATATCCTTTCTCTTCTCTCATTCCTAGTTTCGCCTATCCTCTTCAATTTTGGATTTGTCAGCAGTTGGGCTCGCCACTGGCAGCACTTATGTCAGTATTGGAAACCTCGTTTGATTCGTAATAATTTGATGGTTTAGACCGTTGTAATAACCTCATGCATATCCTCATTTTCTGTATTCTTGGTTTTCTTTGTACTATATTCGTTAGTACAATCTAAGTGCAAATGTTTCTTGTGTTCTCTGTCGGTGTCTGTTCTTTTTGCTTTTTGCTGTTTTAGCTCATGCGGGATGATATAGCTTTTGTTGTTTACTGTTCTCTTTCTCATGTCTGATATGGCTCCATATATATATTTAAATGAAAGCTCATCTGCTATAACGGCAGACTAACTCATCAACTCCTTTTACCTTTTGTTTTTTTCTGTTTCCCACATCAGTAGCGTTGATTGGTCCTCTGCTAAAAATAGATAACTGTTCCCACATCATGGCTCCATATATATTTAAATGAAAGCTCATCTGCTATAACAGCAGACTAACCCATCAACTCCTTTTGCCTTTTGTTTTTCTGTTTCCCACATCAGTAGCGTTGATTGATCCTCTGCTAAAAATAGATAACTGTTTGGCCTTCAATTTTATACTAGTTTGCGAACACGGTCTCGTTCTACAGGTTGGTACCAACTGAGAAACATTACAGAAGACATGGTGTTATGTGAAGTTAAAGTAAACCTGATGTTTTGTGTCACTGGTATTGATGCACCTGGTGTATTGTGCAACTTTAATACTCCATCCGTTCTATATTAACTGTCACCGATTTGTCTACATATGCATGTGTCTAGACGCGTTTTAGTGCGTATCTAGAAAAATCTGCGACACTTAATATGGAACGGAGGTAGTACTATTTAGAAGGAAATGAAATCATGTTATGGCCTTCATGAGATGCATCTGCAGACACTCATGTGCCCTCTACCTCCCACCGTGAGTCTAATTGAAACTAGGAATTTGGTTGAACTGATTAGCTGGTCTGTATTATTTTTTCTAATTTGTTGGCTTTGCCAAAGATTGACGAATACACGCACGTGAGTACGCACATCTCAAACTTCTCACGTTCTGTACCAATGAAGATGTCATACAAACTTGCGCTTTTTCTGTATATTCCTCAACTTGGCATGCCACAACCTGATAACAAGTTACAACTCATTGATCCACTAGTCACTCCACTAGCTAGCTACACACACGTTGAGTGACAACCATGTCTGCAGAATGTTTTGGATATGCATGTGCATGACCAAGTCTCAACAAATAGCTCCCGCGCCTTCCTCCGTGTCGATCTGCCATGTGACTTGGCTGCTCTGTTTTCTTGGCAAATATGCATGTGCAGCTTCTAGTGTTATGATTCTAGTACAAATTGAAACATGATCCAGTCGTATAGACTTAAAACTATTAACAAGATTGGTTCCAACATAATTCCACGAAAACGTGGAGGATTGCACCCCGGTGTGTTTTTTACTAGCAAAAGCTTGTCTGCACATTGAAATATGGCATAGGCATGTGTGTCAGCACTTCGGTTTCAAGTCATGTACATTCAAGTAAACTTTATAGAGAAGACGATGATAAGACGGCATTTTGTCATATTTGCCACTATAGATACCTGGTGTCTTGCTAATTGAGCTACCACTTGATTGCCAAAATTGAGAAATAATCCTAGTATTTTTCTTGAGAGAACACACTTTGTATGTGGGATCTCTGCTATATTTTTCTTCATAAATGCACCTCTCTATAACCGTTCGTGTATATTCATATGATTTGCTCATCTCATCTCAGCTGGCAAGACATGACAATGATGCTCGATCAGAAGCGCTGGAAGAAAATTCTCGATAAGAAGCAGCAGCAAGCTTAAGGTGAACTTTCTGTTAAATCAGCTTCAGTTGAAATTAATTGGCTGCCTGCTCACATTTGTTACTACCTCCGTTCCAAAACATAAGATGTTTTGGTAGGCTGTTTTGCCCTACCAAAACGTATTATATATTTTGGGACAGAGCTAGGAAGTACACTTTTATTTGCAAGTAAAATTGTAGCTTCAACCTGATACGTTCTCACTCCTGTCATTGTCCCTTTTGATTGCCTGAAAGCTACTTTGTGGTGAAAGGCAGATGCTTAGATGACATCTTAACTTGTTTGGTGTTTTTATCTCTTGTTCAATTGCAGTTCCATAATCTTTCAACGCTTGGGCCACGGTTGGATGAGCTTTCTATATATCTAGCTGTTACGTATGGCAGAGGGAGTTTTGGATCTGTCTGGTTTCGTCGATACAGTTTTCTAGCTCTTGTTTACCTTCCATGTACTGTTGAAACTTCATTCTTCAAGTTGAACGGGTTGTAGATCTACTGCCGTTGTGAGCTCTACATCACAGCAGACTCAGATAACATGCTTCCTTGAATTTACCGAGAAATTGACGGTATATTTGGTGAGACGAAACGTAATCTGTGTGCACGGTGCATGTGATGGGTCTCGTATGTACTAGCAGCAAGCTGCACATGACGCCAGGGCCGGTCCTGAGATTTTAGGGGCCCAGGGCGGACTAGAAAAATTTGGCCCTTTATATAAATATATCAAATTAATAGCCAATATGTTCATATATAATGTTACTAATAAAACATTTAGAATGCATCACAAATCAATATTTATAACAAGTGTTTTAAACATATTAGCATAGAAATTTATCAGGACATTCATAGATGCACACTCACCATGATATCAATATCAATATCATCCAACAATCTCTTGCACAAATAAAATCCAGCATGGATTGAGCATGTGCATACTATTACAGGTGAAATTTAGAGGGCATAAAAAAATTAAATGATAGTTATCCTAAAACGAAATAGGCAATGTATGTGATCATCGTGAACTAGGTGTGAGCATATTTTAGTGTGTTGTTTTGAGTATGAATAAGTTGTATGGGAGTGATATGAACATAAGCTATATTGATACCAGCTTCTGTTTCCAATGAACAAACAATAATATTGTTGTCTTAATTGATTAGATTGCCTCCCCTAATAAAAGAATTAATTAGGGAGCCCATAGTAGTAAGTAGCAGATGGGATTCAGGGAAGAAACATGTGCGTGGCACACATTCAGAATCAATTGCTTTAGTATGGTTCCAATAATCTAAAGGGACAGACGTGAGTGAAGAACGCTTGGGGAGATAAGATTGATTTACCGACCATGAGAAGAAGAACAAATTAACGAATGACAGAGAAGAAACTTCAGAGAAGTTAGGCCATGCGAAGGCAACGAGGAGGATGCGCGAGTGGGGCGTGCATCGACGGCTAACCAAATACGGCGAGTTCTGTTGGCTGTTGGAAGAGGTCGGGCGACGGCTGAGGTCACAGCTCATATGCGCCATCGATGCTGATGGCCATGGCGAGAGTGGATTAGGGATTGCCTTTTCAGAGAAGAGATTAATGGGGCAGCACACATAGTACTCCCGATTTCATCTGTATTTTGAGGTAGACCTATATATGCGCCTGCTCGCGTGATGGCCCAACATAGCACTAAGCAGTACGTACATGAGGGCCTCTTGATTTTCAGGGCCCGGGGCGGCTGCCCCTCCAGACCTGCCCCAGGGCCCCCGCCTTTGCCGATGATGATTAGCAGTTTGCACTAGGTTATAACAATAATCCTAGTCCTAGGGGATGATTATTGATTGATACGGAATTATCTTACGGACCTGACATGGAAGTTGCTGGCCGGTGCAAATCTGTTCTTCATCCGTGATTTGGATCGATCCTCCTTCTATCCACGTCAGTCCGTAAAGCAGTCCTTAGATGTAGCATTACTCAGGTTATAATCTTGTTTCGCTCGCCACACAGATCATGGATGGAGCCCTTTTCTCCCGCGTGTCCCACCTGGCCGCACCCAGTTTTCTCCCATAGACTATTGGCCTTGCCTCCATTTCCTTGCCGCCGACCGCCCTTCCCACCTTGCCGGCCCACCGCGTCGCCAGGAATAGTCTGTGCCGGCACGAGCTTGAGCTCCATCGTTGAGGGCATCGCCGCCGCAGGCAGGGCGCGATAAAGACGGGTGTGTCAACCCCTCTCCGCCCGCTCGCCGTCCCTCATCGCCCGCCACGGCGCTCGGATGCAAGTGTATCAATCAATATAATACAGCATTAGCTAGCGCCAGGCTTGCGGATCACTTAACACATCGAAATTAAGTGTCAGCATTGTATGTACCATGGCGCATAAGCGGCCTCCAGCTTCGACCGGCGCCGAAAAAGCTCATCCAACCGAGTAAACAACGATTTACATGTACTTTTGCCTTATGCCGTCCAAAAAAAGTTGTCCCGCATGGGGGTATTTTCATAGTGATTCTAAAACCTATTTTATATACCTAATGACCTAAAGATCCACATAGTAATGCTAGTCTATTTATTCTATAATTAATTAATGAAAATGATCTTTAAACGTCATTTCAACAAAAAAAAAAGACATGCGATTATCTTTTTTTTTTCAAAGAGGCCAAAGACCATGCATTAGAGTAAACCAACCCTTATAGCACACTCCTTGAAGTAACAATGCATTAGAGTAGGAGTATTTTAGATGTTGAACTGAATCTTGATAATAATGGGCAAAGCATGTGATGCAACCTGCTGGCTAATTAAGCAGTGCACGGCAGCGCCGATTCTTTTCTACCGGCATCGAAAATCTTTAATTTCTGTAGTTGCTCGGCAGATTTAATTGGGAGCTGAACCGAAACGACGCCTAACCAAGTAAACCATGAATCTATCAATTAACTACCCTGGAGAGTGGAAGCGATTACTGTTTCAGCTCTCGGGGAGACGGACGGCGCGTTGGCGTTGCTCAATTTCCTAAACGCTGCAGTTATGTTCACATAGGAAGACGAGGCGCATCAGCTCTATAAGTCTATACTCCTACTAGTAGTATAAATAATGGGTATGCATTGGCCACAGATGAGTGTAGCCTCTTCCGCGTTTTATGTTTTCCACCTTGCCAAGTGCTCGCCTCGTCGATCATGTCCTTCGCCGGCTTATCTATCGTCGGTGGTGAAAAGGCGCCGGGATCTTCCTCGGCATTCGCCGGCGGCGATGTCTCCCATGGCTACCATGTGCTTATAGTTAAGGGGTACTCACGCACCAAGAGCACACCCACTGGCGAGAGCATGAGGTCTGGCCCTTTCTTGGTCGGTGGCTACCTTTGGTGCATCTACTACTACCCTAATGGCGACTGGCCGGAGTACTCCGAGTTCATATCTTTTTATGTTGGCCTTTTTCATGATGATGTTGCCCTTGCTAAGCCATTGAAGATTCAGTTCCAAATTAGTTTCGTCAACGAGATTGACCAGCAAGAATCCTCGTATCTTCGCGCTAAAAAAGTACTTGATTTGCCTAGTAGCAGCGCACGTGCCGGCTACCACAAGTTCATCAGAAGGGAGGCTTTGGAAAAATCAAAATACCTCAAGGATGACAGTTTCACCATCCGCTATGACATCATCATCATCAACGAGGATCTTAACAGCGTGGACCCTGGCGTCAGTTCTCCTTCTATTGTGGTGCCGCCTTCGGAGATGCAACAACATTTCAGCGATCTTCTTATTTCCGAGGAGGGAACAGACGTGACGTTCCATGTCAGCGGCGAGAAAATCGTCGCACATCGTTGTGTGCTGGCCGCCAGATCTGCGGTCTTCAAGGCAGAGCTCTTTGGCGCCATGAAAGAGGGCATGTCAACTACTGGTATCATAGAAGTAGACGACATAAACCCACAAGTTTTCAGGGCAATGCTTTCTTTCATTTACAGTGACTCCCTTCCGGAGACAGACGAGGCAGATGATGATGTGATGTGGCAGCACCTGCTCATCGCTGCAGATCGGTATGATCTTCGGCGGCTAAGGTTGATGTGTGAAGAGAAGCTTTGCGAGTACCTCGACGTGAGCACTGTCCCCACAATCTTGATTCTCGCTGAACAGCATAACTGTCACGGGCTGAAGGAGAGGTGCTTGGAGTTTCTCAACTCTCATGCAAACCTGCAGAAAGTCATGGCCACCGGCGGTTTGGACAGTCTTGCTACCTGCTGCCCCTCTGTTCTCAAAGATCTCATCGCCAAGCTTGCTTCGCTCAAGCTAGAAAAGTAGAGTAAAATAGTACAAGCTGCCAGGTACTTGGTACTAGTATTGTCAACCGTGTCATCAAGTATTATTCGCTCCTAGAGAGACGGCAATTTATGTATTTTTGTCGACTAGTATTACTTTGATCGTAGCGAGAGATCAAAATCCGAAATTTTTAACTCGTCAAAGGAATGAAGTTGCAAGTTCTACTACTGTATCCCGTCATAATCAAAACATTATTCATCTCATGGTCATTGAGATCGGCGTGGCTACTTTTACATGCTAACATATCTCTACGAATAACTAAATATATTGAAGCTGTATTTTAGATGTAGGAAAACTAACTGGTTGAAATGATTCAACATTGTTAACTTTGGGATACTGAAAAACGCTCGTTCGTGACAATCTGAGAAACTATCGCTCATATATATAAATTGGGAGAACAAGGATGAGATTCATGGAACATTTGGGGTGAGAAATGAGAGAATTTTGGGATGAGATAGCAGGTATGCCTTAGCCCCTTGTGGCGGCTAGGATTTTCGCATTCAAAAATCTTAGGAATGTTTCGATCACTACGTGCTCTGGCCTCTGGTTTTGTACATAGTTCAGATTAACGGAGGTAAACGGGAAGTAAAGTAAGCAAAACGGCTGACAACGACAGCTTCAGAGACAGTTTGGCGCGCGAGGCAGCTATCTGCCATGTTCAGCCTGGACTGTCGGATGTTCACACCTTGAAGCGGCATTGGCTAATCTGGACCCTTGGTTAACTGAACTAGATTTGATTTGGTGTTAAAACTGGGCGACAGGATAGAGTTCAGAGATTCAGAACCATGACACCGTCCCCGCCTGAGGTTCACAACCAGCCGGGCGTGGAGAGGAGCACAAACAGCTAGAGGCACACTTGATCTCTTTGCATCCTTTTCCCAGTGTGACAGTGATAAGGATGAAACAACACTAGGGTGATAATAAATACTCCTTCCGTTTTGAAATATAAGATGTTTTAGGTTTGTGAAGAGAATGTATCTAGACTTATTTTAGTGTGTTGATTCACTCTAAACATGAGTGAACCTATATACTAAAAGTAATCTAGATACATTTGCTTCACAAAATTAAAACATCTTATATTTTAAAACGGAGGGAGTATAAATTTAGAGTTATACACAGTATGACAGCAAAACAAAATATGGACAAGAGATGATAGGCAAAACAAAATGGACAAGAGATGATTGAGAAAGCAGACACCTTTGAAAAATTAGCTACAAATCCGTTTAGAAGATCCTACATAAGTTAGTAGGCAACCTGCCTTGACAATATGTTGCACTGTCCTAAAAAAAATGTTGTACAATCTATCTACCCCAAAATGAACCAACACATTTGTAGGAATGCTGCAGAGCACCCATGCTTGTTTTTCTTCTTGGCGACCTCATGTACCTGAAGCATCTGAACCTACCTGGCAACTGTCTGGAAGAGGAAAAACCACGGTAGCTCGCTGCATTGTACAACTAGGCACTCTTGCGGTCTTCCAAAACCAGATGGAGGGATAGATAACACGTGAGCTAGGCCACAACAAAATTACAGAAATCATCCGCTACCGAGTCTGAAGTGTCTGCACATTGGCAACATTAAGCTGACATGAAGAAATACATACTAAATGGAATAATAATAATTCCTAGTAACCATAGAGAAAATCCTTGGTTTGTTGTTTTGTGTTGCCTGCTCCGAGGGGTCCTGTCGATGCCTGTGAATTAATTGTACAAGACAATAATGTATCCTTTTCCTCTGTCGATGCCCCAGAATCTTGATTCTCGCTGAGCAGCACAACTGTCACGGGCTCAAGGAGAGGTGCTTGGAGTTTCTCAACTCTCCTGCAAACCTGCAGAAAGTCATGGCCACCGGCGGTTTGGACAGTCTTGCTACCTGCTGCCCCTCTGTTCTCAATGATCTCATCGCCAAGCTTGCTTCGCTCAAGCAAGAAAAGTGAAGTAAAATAGTACTTTGATCCAGTAAAAGAGTACAAGCTGTCAGATACTTGGTACTAGTATTGTCAACCGTGTCATCAAGAAGTAGTATTATTCGTTCCTAGAGAGATGGCAATTTATGTATTTTCGTTGACTAGTATTACTTTGATCCTAGGGAGAGATCAAAATCCGGAATTTTCAACTCGTCAAGGAATGAAGTTGCAAGTTATCATTGAGATTATTCATCTCGTGCTCATTGAGATTGGCGTGGCTACTTTCACATGCTAACTTATCTCTACCAATAACTAAATATATTGAAGCTGTATTCTAGATGTAGGAAAACTAACTGGTTGAAATGATTAAACATTGTTAACTTTGGGATACTGAAAAAACGCTCGTTCGTGACAATCTGATAAACTACCGCTCACATATATAAATTCGGAGAACAAGGATGAGATTATAGTAGTAGAACATTTGGGGTGAGAAAAGAGAGAATTTTGGGATGAGAAAGCTGATATTCCTTGGCCCCTCGCGGTGGCTAGGATTTGCTCATTCAAAAATCTTACGAATGTTTTGATTACTAAGAGCTATGGCCTCTGCTTTTGTACATAGTTCAGATCAACGGAGGTAAACGGTGAGCAAAACGGCTGACAGCGACAGCTTCAGAGACAGTTTGGCGCGCGATGCGGCTATCTGCCATGTTCAACCTGGACTGTCGGATCTTCACACCTTGAAGCTAATTTGGACCCTTCGTTAGCTGCACTGTCTTCAGTGTTAAAACTGGGCGGTACCGTAGGTTCAGAGATTCAGAACCATGACACCGTATCCGCCTGTTCGCAATCGGTGGAGAGGAGCACTTGATTTCTTCGCATCCTTTTGCCCAGTGTGACAATGACAAGGATGAAACAGCAGAACCAGGGTGATCAAAAAAGTTTAACGTAGGGACCCCAATGTGCCAAGTTATATATAGTCCGCAAGCGAAACAAAATATGGACAAGAGATGATTGGCAAAACTGACCTTTGACAAATTAGCTATAAATCAGTTTACAAGATCCTTCATGAGTAAACGGGCAAAACGGACCTTTGACAAATTAGCTATCTATCCAAAAGCCAACCAACAGCTCTTGTTGCTACCACGGTCGTCTTGGCGACCTCATGTTCCAGAAACATCTGGACCTGCCTGGCAACTCTCTGAAAGAGGAGCAACCATGGTAGCTCGATGCATTGTACAAGTAGGGACTCCAGCTCGAGGGATAGATAGCACATGAGCTTGGCTCCACGTGCGATCTCCAATCTACGTCACAACAAAATTAAAGGAACCACCCCTTTGGAGATCAGCAACTTGTGAGTCTGAAGAGTCTGCAACTGGAAACAGTAAAGCTGACAGGAAGAAATACCATATGGAAATAATAACTCCTAGTGAACTTGGGGTATAACTAGTCAGTTAGTTGGAATACATTGAGAAAATGATAGTTTTTATTGCTTGACAACATGTTTTTCTGTCTTCCTTTTCCAGCTTTGTGTATTTCCAATTTCTGCGGGTTCTTGTCGTTGTTTGCCTTTTTTCAAACGGAAGGAAATATTTGCCTCATCAATTTAGAAGGGGATTTAACATAGTCTGAAAAGGAAAAAATCCAACAACAATAGGATTACTCTCCCAAAATAAATTCCCAAAGGTGCTTGGCACCCGCTAACACCCAATTCTTTACTTCAATCTTGGTCGCGGCCATGATCACCAAAGGCATGGCGCTCTTGTTGCGAAAAACACACACGTTCCTTTCAGTCTATAGATCTCAAGTGACCAACATCATGAGGGAGGATAAGGCCTTCTTTCATCCTCCATTTGGCAGTAGAACGGTAGAACACCATTTGCCTTCTTCCGTCCTCCATTTGGCAGTAGAACGGTAGAACACCATTTGCCTTCTTCTGTCCTCCATATGGGAATAGAAGGGAAGAACATCATTCTTTGACCGTAGAGAAGGCCAACCAATCATCGGTTGGAGCTCAGCTGATCCAACCCAATGTTTCACCATCTTCCATATATATCTGAATAGAAACCGGCAACCCATTATGTTGCTTGCAAAGTCGGCAAAGACCGTAATTGGCCAACTACGACCGAGTAGCCTATCCAACGTCCATACCCTATCTTGAACAATTAACCAAGCGAAAAATTTAATCTCCAGGAAGCCCACCCTTTCCACACGAGGCTCGGCCTGTTGGAAGTGATAGTTCCAAAGAATTGCATTTTGTAAGCGGAGGCGGAATAGTTGCCATCAGCTGTGAACTTCCAAGAAATTTCACCCAAGGTCACTTCAATGAGATTTATGTTTTGAAGCATGGACCAAAGGTTGATAAAATGTTAAAGATGGTTTAGCGTGAGGCCAACGTTGATGTTGATTTGGGCAAGCCAATCATTATTTTGGAGAGACTGCTTGATACTTTTGTTGGCGGGCTTGGAGGGGAGAAAAATGTCAGGGGCTATGTCCTTTGGCTTGCACCCTTCGAGCAACGGAGCGTGCCAAAATTTTAATCATATAAGACAATAACACATCTTTTTTCCTCCATAACAGCGACAGGAAGGGGGAAAAGCAGCACACAAAAAATCAAACGTAGATGACTCTTAAGCTGGAATGTATTGACCAGATAATTCATCACTGAAAGCTACTCTGTTGATAGACTTGCATATCCTCAATCTGACAGCAAACTGAAAACATGACAAGTAGCGTTAAAAACATGGCACCAGATATAACAGAGAATCAAGTTTGCGAATTGAAGAGAATCTTTGATGATAGATTTACCAACTGCCTTGCATCCATCAATCCATCTATATATAGTGTAACGAAGTATGGTGCACTTGTATACAAGAACCAGAAAGAAGTGAGCGAAAATAGCCTTACTAGTAGAAATGGTGGGTGCAGAGTTCCCGATGCTTGTTTTTGTGCTCCTCGCACTTGTTACTAGCATGGGGTCAGCAACAATTTTCGTTACAGATAATTCCAGTGACCACTTTGCTCTCGTATCATTCAAGTCACTCATAAGTAGTGACCCGCTCAAAGCACTGGAGTCATGGGGCAACCTTTCCATCCCTATGTGCCAGTGGCAAGGCGTGGCGTGCGGCAGACGAGGACGCCGCCGTGGACGGATCACAGCGTTGGACCTTAGCGACCTCAACCTTGTGGGCGCTATCTCTCCCTCAGTGGCCAACCTTACATTCTTGAGGAGGCTCCACCTCCCCAGTAACCGCCTGCACGGTGCTGTGCCATCGGCGCTTGGCAACCTTCGGTATCTGAAGCATCTCAACCTGACGGACAACTCTCTGGATGGTGCTATTCCGCTCTCGCTTTCACGGTGCTGGCATCTTGAGAGGATCCTCCTTGGATACAACAGGCTGAAAGGGGAGATACCACGGGAGCTTGGCTCCTTGCCCAACCTGCATGCGATCCTGCTCTACCAGAACGAGCTTGAAGGGGAGATACCACATGAGCTTGGCTCCTTGCACAATCTCAAGGTACTCAGTCTAGGCTAGAACAGTCTTACAGGAACCATCCCTTCAGAGATCAGCAACCTTGTGAACCTGGAGTTTCTGCAACTTAGGAATAATAAGCTTACAGGAGAAATACCCCCAGACATAGGTAACCTTGTGAAATTAAACACGCTCTCCTTAAGTTCAAATTACCTGTCTGGTTCTATCCCAAGTTCAGTAGGAAATCTCTCAAAACTGGCCTTTCTTATTCTTCATACAAATAACCTAACAGGGAGCATTCCATCATTACACAGTCTTTCATCTCTCTCATTTCTCGAGTTAGCAAGCAATGACCTGACAGGATGCATCCCTTCTGAGTTTGGAAACCTCACATCACTAATTTATTTGGATCTTCAGCACAACCATATTGCTGGAAAAATTCCAGCATCAATAGGAAACCTCAACTTGCTTGAAAGCCTTGCTCTGTCATACAATAATCTTACAGGTCCCATACCTCCCTCTATTGGGAACCTACCTCTTCTCTATGAAATTGACCTAGACAACAATGACTTAGAAGGGCCATTGCCTCCCTCGCTTTTCAATCTTTCCAATCTCATAGTTTTGAATGTAGCAAGCAATTATTACCTTAATGGGTCATTTCCACTTGAAATGGGCAACAACCTTCCAAACCTCCAACTCTTCTTGGTAGGTTATAACCAATTCCACGGTCCCATTCCTCCCTCTTTGTGCAATGCCTCAATGCTTCAAATGATTGAAGCCATTCATAACTCATTAACGGGAACTATTCCCAATTGCCTGGGAATCCACTTACCGGGTTTGTCCTCATTAACCTTAGCAATTAATCAGCTTCAAGCAACACAAAATGCCGACTGGGGCTTCTTGACAAGCCTGAGCAACTGCAGTAATTTGCAACTGTTGGATGTTGGTGATAACATGCTCGGGGGTGAAATACCAAGTTCAATAGGAAATCTCTCAAAAAATCTGGAGTATCTTAACATGGATTACAATAGCATAACTGGAAAGATTCCTGAAGCTATAGGGAACCTGGTGAGCTTGGGCACGCTTACTCTTGATGTCAATCATTTAGAGGGCACAATTCCTATCTCTCTTGGTAAACTAAAGGGGCTAAATGGGTTAGGCCTAGCAATGAATGACCTATCAGGATCAATCCCTTCATCCATCGGTAATCTTACAAAACTAAGCATACTTCGGCTTGATGGTAACACAATTAGTGGAAGCATACCTACTAGTCTTATGGGTTGTCCTTTGCAAAGTTTAAACCTTTCACACAATAGACTTTCCGGTCCAGTGCCTAGAGAACTTTTCCTCATAAAAACGTTGTCCAACTACATGCATATGCAAAATAACCTATTGACAGGAGCATTGCCTATAGAACTCGGCAATCTCAGGAATCTTGGGGAACTTGATTTCTCTGGTAATCAAATATCTGGAGAGATTCCGACTTCCCTTGGAGAGTGCCAGACATTGTAATATCTGAATGTTTCTTGGAACATCCTTGAAGGGACAATTCCATCAACAATCGAGAAGATGAAAGCCCTATTGATGCTTGACCTTTCCCATAATAATCTCTCAGGGAGCATTCCTGAGTTCCTAGGGAGCATGGAAGGACTTGGTAGTTTGAATCTCTCATTCAACAACTTGGAGGGTGAGGTTCCAACAGATGGGATCTTTAGCAATGCAGCTTCTGCATCAGCCTCAATTATGGGAAATGATGGTCTTTGTGATGGAATTCCTCAACTGAAGCTGCCACATTGCTCCAACCTCACTACCAAGAAACCAACTCAGAAACTTGTCATAATATTCTCCATATGTGGTGCAGTTGTATTTACTGCATTAGTATTTGCACTGTCAATATTCTACCATAAGAGCAGGAAGATGAAAGCAAACAAGCAGACACCACCTGCCAGTGAGCAATATTTGAGGGTTTCTTATGCTGAACTGGTTAGTGCAACTAATGGTTTTGCTTCAGAGAGTCTCCTTGGCGCAGGAAGCTTTGGCTCGGTGTACAAGGGAACACTTAGGATAACTGACGAGCAAGTAGTGATTGCTGTGAAGGTGCTCAATCTCATGCAGCATGGTGCATCTCAAAGTTTTGTTGCAGAATGTGAGACTCTGAAATGTGTTCGGCATAGAAATCTTATGAAGATATTAACGGTCTGCTCAAGTATTGATTTTCAAGGCCATGATTTCAAGGCCCTTGTTTACGAGTACCTACCAAATGGAAATTTAGACAAATGGCTACACCATCATCTTGTGGAAGATGGTGAACACAGGGCACTACATCTCCGTGTGAGACTGCAGATTGCAATTGATGTAGCATCATCAGTCGAATATCTTCACCAACATAAGCCAGTGCCAATTATCCACTGTGATCTTAAACCAAGCAATGTTCTCCTCGATGGTGAAATGGTTGCTCATGTTGGTGATTTTGGGCTTGCAAGGTTTCTGCATCAAGAATCAGAGAAATCAACTAGTTGGGCATCAATGAGGGGCACAATTGGCTATGCCGCACCAGGTGAGCTTTTAGTTATTGTACCACTTTATTCTCTTTTGTAATATCCCTAGGTTTTCTTATTACTTCACATTTCGACAACATCCACCTATCTTAGAAATTGGAAAATAACTAGATATGTAGATAATGTCACACTCGTACAATGCTGGATCATGATTAAAATAAATCCACTTAATATAGGTACTTAACAAACGAATTTCATTTTGTTCCGATTTTTGTGTCATTTTCAGAATATGGACTGGGCAATGAAGTTTCAGTCCACGGTGATGTCTACAGCTATGGAATACTATTGCTGGAGATGTTCACTGGAAAACGGCCAACGGACAGTGAATTTGGAGAATCCCTTGGCCTTCACAAGTATGTCCAAATGGCACTGCCAGACAGGGCAGCGAAGGTCATAGACACAGGCTTACTTGCAGAGACTGCAGATGGCGAAGAAAGCACCCGTAGCTCTAACAGCGCCATGGATCTGAGAATTGCTTGCATCGCTTCAATTCTCCGCATCGGGCTTTCCTGTTCAAAAGAGGCACCCACGGATCGCATTCAGATCGGGGATGCTCTGAAGGAGTTGCAGACAATAAGAGATGGATTTGACAAGCAGTCACACAAAGAAAGAAACGCAATAAACTGAAGCACATGGAGCAATTCGATTTTTGTCGAATGTTTGCTGTAGTGATATGAGTATACGACCAGCACAAATGTACAGTAAACCGACCTTGCTATCACCAGGTTACAGGCTTTTACTTTCTATTCACGTATTACTTTGTTAATCGCTTAAACCATCGATTAAATCCAGGAATCAGTAAATGGGTTCTTCACTTCTACTTCAATTGGAATTTTTCATGTGTGCACACGGTAATCGTGGAGATCGGTCGGTAGTAACAGCAAGGGAAGGGCCTTACCTGGGGTCGAAAATGAGGTAAAGCTAGGCCGTCGCCGCAACAGAGTAAACTGACAGTGGTAGACCAAGGGGCCCCAACCAGGTACTGCTTGTGCAGTGGGAGAGGCCGGCGGCGCCATTAGAGGAGGTCCGAAGCTTTTCGATTTCTCTCGTATACTCGTACGGTTGAGGAAAACGTGGGACGAATAGTTACGGCTGACGCTTTCCTAGTGGGCTGGTTCTTGGGCTTCTTTTACTAGACTTTTCTTCTTCGGTTAGCTGTGAGAGAATTTAGTGGTGTGGGCCGCTGAGTTAGAACATGGCCACAACACTAATCCAGGCAATGGTGCAAACAATATAAGGCTCTTGGACTGCAGCTTTTAAAAGCAGAGGAAGCTGTTGGCATCAGAGATTTGGTGTTTGACAGATGTGCTTTTGATAGCTGTTGTTGCTAGTTATAGGATTGAATTGTTTATAATACCCCTGAGTGCAGAAGATGTTATATAAGTATTGATTTGAAATGAATTAGGTGTTTCTGACTTTTTTTTACTTAAATACTACATTCTTGCCGCTAATTTCTTCTCGCCTATTTCTTCCCGCTAACATATTATAAAGCTTGTATTACATCTAAACATAAAACATCATATATCCAAAATACAATACGAGGTTGTAACACAATTAAGTTACAAGGTTGTTCATATGAATCCAAAAGAAGTACACGGTTTTCATGCCTCCACACCTCCTATCGCAACGAGCAGAGCGTTGGCTATGTTATCACGCATGTTGTTCATGCTAACATGGTCCTCTCCCAAGTCATTGCCAACGTTGCTTCCGGCTGTGGAAACAACATGCCCTGGAGGCATATAGTTTTCATCATTATCACATCGGTAGAAGTGGAGATCAAACAACCGACTATCCCTGATGAAGTTATGGAGAGCCATACATGCGATGATAATATCGG
Organism: Avena insularis; assembly: GCA_023614405.1. NCBI lineage: Eukaryota > Viridiplantae > Streptophyta > Magnoliopsida > Poales > Poaceae > Avena > Avena insularis. The sequence goes on from CM042684.1 coordinate 8,021,654, forward strand.
TCTGCTTGTCTAATGGGTAACTTGACACACCATGCAAGATGCGCCATTTCTGCTTTAATACCCCAAATGTTCTCTCAATAGCATTCTGCAGAGATGAATGTGCATGGTTGAATATTTCTTTCTTCCCAGTAGGCGGTCCAGCAAGTCTGAACTCGGGTAGATGATATTTGGTGCCTGTATATGGTGAAAGATAGCCATTTTGATTGGGATAACCCGAATCAACTAGATAGTATCTTCCTGAATAAAACACAAGTGAGTGATGTGATATATGACACGAAAATACCACATAATGGAGTGCAAAAGGCAAACATATATACCTGGAGGAGGATGAGGAAAATTTGCTTCAAACTTAAGTAGTGTATCTTTGAATATCCTCGTGTCATGCACAGAACCTAGCCATCCTGCAACTATGGAGGTGAACCGTAAGTCAAAATCACACACGGCCATAACATTATGTGTGGAATATCCAAGACGACCAACATGGTTGACCATTGCAGCTGCTGGCACAATAACCGGTATGTGTGTCCCATCAATATCACCAATTGCACCATTGAAATGATGTGTGAATCTGGAATCCTGCAGCCTCTCAACAGGCTTGATTATATCTCCCGCTAACTGATTCACACAATAGAGCACCTCAGCAAACTTTCTATTGATTGTCTCCTTGGATATTTTGAATCGGTTATGAACTTGAGACACTGATTGTGGACTACCAAGAGTCCACAAAAACATTCCAAGTGCCTCCTCAGAACACATCTTGGATGACCCCTTTAGACCATAGTTTTGAACCAAAGTATCATGCGAAGAATCAAAACATGGCCTATGTGTAGAGGTCCCAACCTTTAATAAGGTAGAGATCCCTGTGTTTACAATGCTAGTCCCTGGATCAATAGCTAGCATCCACAGTTAAGATGTAATATCAAGAAACAAAGGTCATAATACAACTTTATAACCAGGAATAAAATAATTCATTACATCTTATATAGCTCATTTGGCTATCTCATTACAATGCAGCAGAAATAACTATAGCATGGGGTCCTTCATCTTCAAAGTGCCACAGGCAATCATGCTGGTTGTAGACTTGTAATCCTATTCAACACACTTCACTAACATCAAACAAACCTGCAACATAATAAGTTGCAGCCACAAGGGTCAATACATTTGAATTGTATTGGCAAGTTTCACTACTATGTAGAAATAAGTGGATCCTATCATTACATGTATATTTGGCTAAGTAGGGTTTAGGCTTATTTGCAGAAAGCAATGTAGTTTTATCCTATCTTTTCAAAATAGTTTTGATCTTTTGTCAAATCTTTCTGAACTCCTTGGAAAACTCCAAGTGCTTCTAATCCCTTATTGTCACCATCAAGTTTTACTTTGAGAAATTGGAATGTCGAGATCTTCCATAGCTTCAGGCCTTAGTTGCTCAGAGTTGTCCACAACCGGGGACACGGCTAAGTACTTAGAATTTGATCTTATGCAGAAGTTGTACACTTTACCCACATGACACAATCTCGTCTTGACGCCACCAGTGGCCGCTGGATAAGTACTCACCAAAATGGAGTACTGGCAGATCGAGAATGTGACAAAGTCTTTCCATAGAAGTCCTCCCAATACACAATGCTAGTTTGTCTACCAGGCACCAATATAGGGATATGTTTCCCATACACAATTCTAGTTAACCTGAAGATGCCAATGCATGGGTCTTCCACTATGTAGTTGACTAAGCCAGAGCCCATTTAGCATGTGGCTGTACACGGAAGCCACTGTACGAGAAACATGTTCAATCTCTAAGTCCCTGGATGGTTTTCTTCTAGTGCACACACAAAAATATAGCCATATAAACATGGTTCCCTCTGTTGCCACCTTGTCCAAAATTGAGTATCCTCTTTCCACCCAGGTGGTTCATTGAGTACTTGTTTTATTATATAAAACATATATTTTTCCAACACTTTATATAACCATATCATGTATCCCATCCCAAATATATAGCAGGGCTAAGCATTCTACAACTACAATGTTTTCACTAAGGAAGGTACAAGGGTATCCTAATAGGATTTAGCATAGCATAAAATATAGTAGTCCTATCATGCATACTATAAAAATCCACTAAGTGTAATGAAAAATAGTAGGACATGGATGATAGTGTCACTTGCATTTTTAGTAGAGAATATTGGTTTACTTCTTGATCTTGAAAATATCACACTCTTCTAACTTCACTACAATTCAACCAAGCAAACACATATTCAACTAGCATTCAAACCATTTCACCACATAAAATAACAAAAACATGGCCATGCATGCAAGCATGCAAAAGATGGTTTTATTTGGTAAAGTGGTTTCTACTAGGCTCTAAACATTTTAAAGCTCATATTGGTCATTTACAAAAGTGGTAAAACCATTTGCAAAAGGTTTCACCCCATAAACAAATTTTATACCAAAGTGATATTTTATGTTGTTAAAAATGCTTTTTTGCAAAGTAGTAATTTTATAGGGTTCATCAAATATATTTTTAAATCTCAAACTTGGTGTTTAGGGTCAGAGAGTTTAAGTCAAATCATTTTCCAAAGGTTTTACTCAAAAAGTATTTTTAACACATAAACAATATTTTTATTTGACTAGAAATGCTCTTATTCAAAGATTTATTCTTTGGCTTCAAAAAATATACTTTTAAATCCATAAGTTGGTTTCTATGGTCAGTAGGTTCAAATTAAACCATTTAGCAAAGATTTCACCTTAAAAATATTTCTAGAACAATTTTTATATTCAAATTATTCCTACACATGTTTCTGCAAATTCAACCAATTTTCGAGAAGCAAAACATTAAAAAAGGTGCATGGTTGCAAAGTACTTGTTCTTCTGATTCCATTGATATAAAATTTGCAAACTTTGGACGTGTATATTAAAAGTTATGAATTTTGCAAGTTTGCATATCTAATAGATCCTAATTTCTGTTTTAAATCAAACCCTGTCCACGTGGCTCATTTCTACTGGCTGAAAACGGTTCGTGCAGATCGATCAACCCTGGCCGCAGGATCTCACTTAAATTGCACGGCACAGATGGGCGCGTACCCCTTCGTTTAAATCTAATCTGAGCCACTAGATCAAAATCCAATGGACACAGCGCATCTGACGATGGGCTGGCGGCGGCTGACGGCGGTGCACACTCAGACGGTGGCGTTGGCGATGATCCAGGAAGCGAGGGAGGAAGTGAGGATGCTCACCGTGTGGTTGCGGTGAAGCTCAAGGCGTGATCAGTTCGTCGATGGGAGCTCTGGTTCCCGAGGAATTGCTCACTAGAGACGGCGTCGGCGTCGGATGCTTCTGGTTATCGTCGGAGGCGAGCTTGTAGGCCAACAGAAGAAGAACGAAAAGGGGCGTTAGACGCCTGTGAGTGTGGCGGTCACGAAGGCATCATCGAGAGAGACTGGGGCGGGCGGTACTTACGGGAAAGGGTCGCCGGAGAAATGGCAGACGACGGTGGCGCTCGGGTGTCGAGGTTGTCGAGCCTCTGGTGAATGTGCGGGCTAGCGAGCGGCACTGGGAGATGCACCAGGATATGGGGAGCAGGCTCTCGTGCTCTGGGAGGCGTGGGGTGGTCGGACGGCGCTGGAATCGTCCGGAGAAGCTCGTCGGGGCAGTGGTGCTCGAGTTCGCAATTCGCGCAGCCTGGAGGCAGAGAGAAGGCGTGGCTTGGGGGAATGGAAGAGGAGAGCGAGGTGTTTAAAGGCGTGCGGTCACGACGAGGAGTAATTCATCCATCAACGCGTATTAACGCGAATTGATTCGCGCGAGCAGCGTTGAGGGGAAAGCAGCGTGGGTGGAAGAAAGGTGACAAAGATGGGGCCGTGTTGTCTGCGAGAGAGAGAGAAGAAAGGTGGGGCCGGGCGTTCAGCGACTTTGCGGGTTTTCCTCTGGGTGAAAAACGGTTCGCGAGAGGGGAGAGCTGGTGGGCTAGCTGTTGGGCTGGATTGAGCCTGCTGGCTGGGCTGCTTTGTTTTTCCTTTTTTTTATATAGAAATTTTTTCCTTTTTCTATTTTAAATTTCTGTTTTGATTTTCATTCAAATAATTCAAACACTAAATGAATTCAAACCTTTGTCAAACTTTGGGTATATTTTAATTATGTTTGTTAACATCTTCTAAAGTCCAAAATAGAACAATATTTTTATTCTTTTAGGGTATATTAATGATTTAAAGTAGGCCCTTGTTTTAAATTCAAATAAGATCAAATATATTTTCAACCCTTATTTAAATTTCAATTTTTTCACAAAACCTTTTCAATAGGTTTTATTTATTTATTAGGGTGTCAAATAATTCACTTTGAATTATTTGGAATATTTTTAATATGATTTATTAACTATTTAAATTGGGTATTTGTCTTTATTCCAATGAAATTAAATATGGTTTTAATTCCATATATTTTATTTGGAAGATTTCTTTGATCCCATTATTTCATTTGGATTTGGATTATACTCATTCCATTTATGGATTTGGCTAAGTTTTTAATTTGGCCTTTAAAATATTCCTCATTTAATATTTCTTTCTTTACTTTATAAAATCCATATCTTTTTATTTAAAAAAAATCCAAGCTTGGTGATTCCAATTTGTAAAATCTTATTTAATATTTGTTTATCCTTTTAAATGTCTTTAGGATTATTTGCTCTCCATTTGGTATGGATTTCCATATAGGTGCTTTATTAGCTTTGGAAATTCAATTTCCTTATCTTATTAAATTCATAAGATTTTATCTATGGCTCCAAACTAAGTGAAACCAATTCATATGGTTTTATAATATTTATATTTGTCATTCTTGATCATTTATAAATGTTTGTTGACAAAAATTTTATATGGATCAAATCTTTAGTCTTTGAGACAACTTGGAAATGTTTTTCTTCCATTAGAGTTTTAGGGTTTTCGTTTATTTTCCAGGTTTTTTAAATTTCAAGATGTATTTATGAAGAATGCATTCTACTTGATTTGAATTTAGTTGGATTCAAACATTAACCAAAGTTTGTTCAAGATGGGATTTTAAGTTTCCATTTAGAAACAAAAAGTTTCTTTTCACCCTAAATTTCAACAATTATTTATTTTGTTTATTTATTTTTCACATTACAAAATTTGAAAATTTTGGGATGTGACAGGCTACCACCCTTAAAATAAATACCGTCCCGAGATTTGGGAAGGCTAGAGGTTACAAGTTGGCTTGAAGACAACTAGGGTACTACCACCCTTAAAAGAAAGTCTCATAGGGTTACATTGATGGTTCACTTGACTATGGGTTCAATACTTGATATCCAGACAAGGAATCCTTATTTGACTCTTCTGAGTTAACTAATTCCTGACATCCACTTCTTCTATTTCTTCAAGGTTCCCATCCATGTCAATGTGGTTCACATGTCCTTTCTGGGTCACATTGGAGTCATTTCCATTGGAGTTTCCAACACCCTTTTTCTTTTTCTTCTCAGGACAGTCTGATGCATAGTGTCCAAGTTCCTTACAATTATAGCACTACAACTGGCTAATGTCTTTCTTCTTGAAAGTGTCATGTTGGTTCTATCCAAGGTCATCTCCATTGTCAGTATTCTTTCCATTATTATCACTTCCATTGTTGTTGTGGTGATACTGATGTGGTTCAGAATCTTCATTGCTCTTTTTGAATGAACGCTTCTTTTGTGATGATCCTGAGTGATACTTGAGTTTATGCTTCCTCTTTCTGTTCTCAACTTGATTCACCTTGTTTTCCAAAATGGTGGCTTTGTCACAAAGTGATTGATAAGTTGGGACATAGGCAACAGACAGCTGCAGGTTTAGCTCATCATTAAGTCCTTCGAGGAATTTCTCCTTCCTCTTAGCATCTGTGTCAACTTCATCCGGTGCATAGCGTGCCAGATTGTTGAATTCTTCAATATACTCAGCCACACTGAGGTGACGCTGTTTCAGATTGTGGAATTCCTTTTTCTTCAAGTTCATCACCCCGGATGATATGTGAGCTGTACGGAAACCATCCTCAAAAATAGCCCAAGTTACATCCTCAAGGGGAGTGGTGATCTGAAAGTTGTCCCACCAGGTTGCTGCTGGTCCTTCAAGCAGATGTGATGCAAACCTAACTTTTTCCTCGTCGGTGCAGCCAACAGTCACTAAGTCCTTATTCACCGAACGTAACCAGTCATTGGCTACCATTGGATCAGTTGTCCCAGAGAACCTTGCAGGCCTTAGTTTCAGAAATCTGGTGAGCATGTCATGTGCTGGAGGATTATTTTGATTGTTGTTGTTGTTGTTGTTGTTGTTGTTGTTGTTCTGATTCTGATTTTGCATAAACCGTGTCATCATCTGCATTAATTGAGCTTGACCTGTCATCAACTGCTGCATCTCGGGAGTGACGTTATTGTTGTTGTTTTGGTTGGGGTTGGCACGTCGGGGAGGCATCTGTTGGTTTGATAGGGATGAGTAATAATAGATAGGTATAAGGAAGTTCTACCACACAACCCAAAATAATCAAGTTAAATCAAACAATCAAGCAATCAACAAGCAACTATTCACTTAACAACTTATGAGCTTAACTCATGGGTTGAAGAAAACAACAATTTTTCTTAAAATAATTAACTTAGTATAGTCATACCTCATAGGTCAATATGATCCATACACTAACATGATATCAATGTTTTTGGTAGGCAATCTAATGTCTCTTGGTTCTCACTTGTAGTCCTTAGTGATGTCTAAGTTGACGTCCTTGGTGAAACTAAAGTTGAAGTCATTGGTCATGGTGAAGGCTTTGTTCATCAAGTTGAAAAGGAAGAGATATAGAATTAAAACCAAAAAGGTTGAGGAAAGAGTTTACAAGATTGTTTGTAAATAAGTTTTTGGAACAAATACAACTCCTATTTTTTTTCTAAGGGATTTTGTCCAATCCTAGCGTTACAATCCTACAGGCAACACAATGCTCTGATACCATCTGTAGAGGTCCCAACCTTTAATAAGGTAGAGATCCCTGTGTTTACAATGCTAGTCCCTGGATCAATAGCTAGCATCCACAGTTAAGATGTAATATCAAGAAACAAAGGTCACAATACAACTTTATAACCAAGAATAAAATAATTCATTACATCTTACATCGCTCATTTGGCTATCTCATTACAATGCATCAGAAATAATTATAGCATGGGGTCCTTCATCTTCAAAGTGCCACAGGCAATCATGTTGGTTGTAGACTTGTAATCCTATTCAACACACTTCACTAACATCAAACAAACCTGCAACATAATAAGTTGCAGCCACAAGGGTCAATACATTTGAATTGTATTGGCAAGTTTCACTACTATGTAGAAATAAGTGGATCCTATCATTACATGCATATTTGGCTAAGTAGGGTTTAGGCTTATTTGCAGAAAGCAATGTAGTTTTATCCTATCTTTTCAAAATAGTTTTGATCTTTTGTCAAATCTTTCTGAACTCCTTGGAAAACTCCAAGTGCTTCTAATCTCTTATTGTCACCATCAAGTTTTACTTTGAGAAATTGGAATGTCGAGATCTTCCATAGCTTCAGGCCTTAGTTGCTCAGAGTTGTTCGTAACCGGGGACACAACTAAGTACTTAGAATTTGATCTTATGCAGAAGTTGTACACTTTACCCACATGACACAATCTCGTCTTGACGCCACCGGTGGCCGCTGGATAAGTACTCACCAAAATGGAGTACTGGCAGATCGAGAATGTGACAAAGTCTTTCCATAGAAGTCCTCCCAATACACAATGCTAGTTTGTCTACCAGGGACCAATGTAGGGATATGTTTCCCATACACAATTCTAGTTAACCTGAAGATGCCAATGCATGGGTCTTCCACTATGTAGTTGACTAAGCCAGAGCCCATTTAGCATGTGGCTGTACACGGAAGCCACTGTACGAGAAACATGTTCAATCTCTAAGTCCTTGGGTGGTTTTCTTCTAGTGCACACACAAAAATATAGCCATATAAACATGGTTCCCTCTGTTGCCACCTTGTCCAAAATTGAGTATCCTCTTTCCACCCAGGTGGTTCATTGAGTACTTGTTTTATTATATAAAACATATATTTTCCAACACTTTATATAACCATATCATGTATCCCATCCCAAATATATAGCAGGGCTAAGCATTTTACAACTACAATGTTTTCACTAAGAAAGATACAAGGGTATCCTAATAGGATTTAGCATAGCATAAAATATAGTAGTCCTATTATGCATACTACAAAAATCCACTAAGTGTAATGAAAAATAGTAGGACATGGATGATAGTGTCACTTGCCTTTTTAGTAGAGAATATTGGTTTACTTCTTGATCTTGCAAATATCACACTCTTATAACTTCACTACAATTCAACCAAGCAAACACATATTCAAGTAGCATTCAAACCATTTCACCACATAAAATAACAAAAACATGGCCATGCATGCAAGCATGCAAAAGATGGTTTTATTTGGTAAAGTGGTTTCTACTAGGCTCTAAACATTTTAAAGCTCATATTGGTCATTTACAAAAGTGTTAAAACCATTTGCAAAAGGTTTCACCCCATAAACAAATTTTATACCAAAGTGATATTTTATGTTGTTAAAAATGCTTTTTTTCAAAGTAGTAATTTTATAGGGTTCATCAAATATATTTTTAAATCTCAAACTTGGTGTTTAGGGTCAGAGAGTTTAACTCAAATCATTTTCCAAAGGTTTTACTCAAAAAGTATTTTTAACACATAAACAATATTTTTATTTGACTAGAAATGCTCTTATTCAAAGATTTATTCTTTGGCTTCACAAAATATATTTTTAAATCCATAAGTTGGTTTCTATGGTCAGTAGGTTCAAATTAAACCATTTAGCAAAGATTTCACCTTAAAAATATTTCTAGAACAATTTTTATATTCAAATTATGTCTACACATGTTTCTGCAAATTCAACCAATTTTCTAGAAAAAAACATTAAACAAAGTGCATGGTTACAAAGTACTTTTTCTGCTTATTCCATTGATATAAAATTTGCAAAATTTGGACGTATAGATTAAAAGTTATGATATTTGCAAGTTTGCATATCAAATAGATCCTAATTTCTGTTTTAAATCAAACCATGTCCACGTGTCTCATTTCTACTGGCTGAAAACGGTTCGTGCGGATCGATCAACCCTGGCCGCAGGATCTCGGCACAGATGGACGCGTATCCCTTCGTTTAAATCTAATCTGAGCCACTAGATCAAGATCCAATGGACACAACGCATCTGACCATGGGCTGGCGGCTGACGGCGGCGCACGCTCAGACTGTGGCGTTGGCGATGATCAAGGACACGAGGGAGGCAGTGAGGATGCTCACCGTGCTCGCGTGGTTACGGTGAAGCTCAAGACGTGATCAGTTCGTCGAGGGGCGCTCTGGTTCCTGAGGAATTGTTCACCGGAGACGGTGTCGGCGTCGGATGCTTCTGGTTATCGTCGGAGGCGAGCTTGTAGGCCACCAGAAGAAGAACGAAAAGGTGCGTTAGACGCCTGTGAGTGTGGCGGTCACGAAGGCATCATCGAGAGAGACTGGGGCGGACGGTACTTACGGGAAAGGGTCGCCGGAGAAATGGCAGACGACGGTGGCGCTCGGGTGTCGAGGTTGTCGAGCCTCTGGTGAATGCGCGGGCTAGCGAGCGGCACTGGGAGATGCACCAGGAGATGGGGAGCAGGCTCTCATGCTCTAGGAGGCGTGGGGTGGTCGGACGGCACCGGAATCGTTCGGAGAAGCTCGTCGGGGCAGTGGTGCTCGAGTTCGCAATTCGCGCAGCCTGGAGGCAGAGAGAAGGCGTGGCTTGGGGGGAATGGAAGAGGAGAGCGAGGCGTTTAAAGGCGCGTGGTCACGACGAGGAGTAATTCATCCATCAACGCGTATTAACGCGAATTGATTCGCGGCAGAACGGCGTTGAGCGAGGGGAAACGGCCGGCGTGGGTGGAAGAGAAGGCTGACAACATGGGACCGTGTTGTCTGCGAGAGAGAGAGAGAAGAAGAAAGGTGGGGCCGGGCGTTCAGCGACTTTGCGGGTTTTCCTCTGGGTGAAAAACGGTTCACGAGAGGGGAGAGCTAGTGGGCTAGCTGTTGGGCTGGATTGGGCCTGCTGGCTGGGCTGCTTTGTTTCTCCTTTTTTTATATAGAAATTTTTTCCTTTTTCTATTTTGAATTTCTGTTTTGATTTTCATTCAAACAATTCAAACACTAATTGAATTCAAACATTTGCCAAACTTTGGGTATATTTTAATTCTGTTTGTTAACATATTCTAAAGTCCAAAATAGAACAATATTTTTATTCTTTTTAGGGTATATTAATTATTTAAAGTAGGCCTTTGTTTTAAATTTAAATAAGGTCAAATATATTTTCAACCCTTATTTAAATTTCAATTTTTCACAAAACCTTTTCAATAGGTTTTATTTATTTATTAGGGTGTCAAATAATTCACTTTGAATTATTTGGAATATTTTTAATATGATTTATTAACTATTTAAATTGGGTATTTGTCTTTATTCCAATGAAATTAAATGAAATTAAATATGGTTTTAATTCCATAAATTTTATTTGGAAGATTTCTTTGATCCCATTATTTCATTTGGATTTGGATTATACTCATTCCATTTATGGATTTGGCTAAGTTTTAATTTGGCCTTTAAAATATTCCTCATTTAATATTTCTTTCTTTACCTTATAAAATCCATATCTTTTTATTTAAAAAAAATCCAAACTTGGTGATTCCAATTTGTAAAATCTTATTTAATATTTGTTTATCCTTTTAAAAGTCTTTAGGATTATTTGCTCTCCATTTGGTATGGATTTCCAAATAGGTGCTTTATTAGCTTTGGAAATTCAATTTCCTTATCTTATTAAATTCATAAGATTTTATCTATGGCTCCAAACTAAGTGAAACCAATTCATATGGTTTTATAATACTTATATTTGTCACTCTTGATCATTTATAAATGTTTGTTGACAAAAATTTTATATGGATCAAATCTTTAGTCTTTGAGACAACTTGGAAATGTTTTTCTTCCATTAGAGTTTTAGGGTTTTGGTTTATTTTCCAGGTTTTTTAAATTTTAAGATGTATTTATGAAGAATGCATTCCACTTGATTTGAATTTAGTTGGATTCAAACATTAACCAAAGTTTGTTCAAGATGGGATTTTAAGTTTCCATTTAGAAACAAAAAGTTTCTTTTCACCCTAAATTTCAACAGTTATTTATTTTGTTTATTTATTTTTCACATTACAAAATTTGGAAATTTTGGGATATGACAGGCTACCACCCTTAAAATAAATCTCGTCCCGAGATTTGGGAAGGCTAAAGGTTACAAGTTGGCTTTCAAGTTTGCCAAATAGTTTTGTTGCCATGTAATGCTCAACACTACCCTCTTGGGATCCACATGCCACAACTTCTTCCATGATGGCTTCGATGTCTTGAACCACTGTGGTCGAAGAGGAGACAACACGCTCTTCATTGATGCAATGGTCAATCCACCGCTTGAAGTCTTGTTGCATTGGACTCTTCTTTTTCTTCCCCGGACTGGCTGCAATCGTAGTAGCTCCACGCTTTCTATTTGCACTAGGAGGTGTCGGTGTCAAGACTTCATCATCTTCAAGGTCAACCAAATCAGCGGGCACCTCTCGTGGCACTCCCGACATAACCGCCGATGTCCCATCAACATGGGCATCCTCAAACATGGCATCCATCAACTGCAAGTTGTCCGGAGGACCTCTCCGAAAACCCGCAATAAGGTTGTTAGCCTGCATAAGATTTCACAAGTTAATAACCATAATATGATCCATCTATTTTGAAATATAAATATGTTATAAACATGGCATATGTCATACCTTTATCAACTCAGCCCATTGTGCATCGTCTGCTGTAATTGTTTGTTTCTCCGAATCCCAACCAAGTCCGGTTGCTTTTGTAGTGTAATACACCCATGCTTGGTACAAAGCTTTGGTTGAATCCCACTTATTTTTGAACTGCCCCCTTGTGTAGATTTTACCCGTCCTCGTACTAAATTCTATAGCTAGATTCTTGTACCCATCATTACTAAGGAACGCGGTAGGTCTATTTCCTGCTTCCTTTTGTTTCTTGCAGATTTCACAAAAAATTGTGGTGGACAGAGGATCCCAATATGCTTTAGGGCCCTTATTTTCTTGCTCCATCTAAATACACGTATATAGCAAGATTTCAAAACAGTATAGTACTACAAACAATTCAAAACAGCACTAGCAACAATTCAAAACACCTCACAACAAGTCACAGATTATTAGCCAAAACAATATATGAGTCACAGATTACTTGCAAAAGGCCATGTTGACTAGCTAACAAGAACTGAAAAAAGAATTCAATGGCCATGTTCACACCGATTACTAACAGATTACTAGCAAAACAAATGGATAAAATCCATGTCTATGAGCTCAAAGCGTCCATGTCCATGAACTGAAAAAAGAAGGAAAAATCCTAACCTTCCTGTTGGATGCGCTACCCAGGTGGGATAAGAGGCGTCGGGCTTGGAGCTGTCCTTTGGCTCGCCGGAGTAAGTTAAGTGGACGCCGCAAGACGTAGTACGGAGAGGCGGCGGTCTCTGGCCGGCGACGGGGACGAGGCCGACTCGACCTTGGTCCATGCCCCGTCGATTGGGGGGATGGGAGGTCCAGACCGTAGCGGGACGGCGACGACGACCGGCGTGAGAGATTTCTGATGGCGGTGACGGCGACGGCGACCAGCGGCGTGGCGGCGACGGGGACGGAAACCCTAACCCTCCAGCGCGTCCATGGCGGGGAGGAGCGGTCGAGACTAGGGAGGAGTCGCGAGTTGGAACGGGATGGGGATTTCCCTACAGGCGGTGGCAGTTTCGTGTAATTTCGTCAAAGTGGGGATGGCAATTTGGTCCGCTACAACTCGGGAATCAGCAAAAGCGGCCCTCGTCCCGCTTCCGCTTGCCCGCGCTAGCCATGCCAATTTCACGTGCCGCTTCTCTACCGCGTGGTCTAAATTTTGACTGTTTGTTTTCTGGAGCGATTCTACAACGCGAAGCTGTAGTCACAGCGCTAACAAACAGAGCCTAAGGCATTTGCATTTCTGCGGTGCGAAGTCCTTGGCAGCCACAAGGACGACGGCTCGCGCGCACATGTCGAAGTTGTGTGATGCTACAAGCGGCATTAATTTTTGCTACGTGCCGTTGAGGTCAATGTTACAAGCTAGGTTTTGCTACATGCAGCTCAGCTCACGGCAATGCTACAATTGGATTCTTTTTTTGCTACAAACATTATGTAGTCTTACTACAATGCTATACAATTTTGGCTACGAGGTTTCCGACGAAGCCAGTTTTTGCTATAATAGCACCTTTTTTGTTGCTACACTTTTATAGTTTTAGTACAACAAGTCTATAGTTTTGCTATAATAGTATAAAATGTTTGCTAGGATGTCTCCGGTGAGATCGGTTTTTTGCTACGGTACCACATATTTTTGCTATATCGTCTCATGTGAGGGATCCGACGAGGACAATATATTTGTGTTTTCTGGGCTGAACCATTTTTATTATGTACTATAGCAAAAGCGACATATTTTATAGCAAAAGCGAGATGATTGCAAGAATAGCAGATGTATGAGCTAGTTTGGGACATGTGTAATGCAGGAGACGTGGGGGATTTGGTGTCCGTTCTTTAAAGACCATGAAATTTTTTAGCAACATGGGCATTTTAAAAAATAAACCCATAGAGAATCGAGAAAGAAAATAAATCAGATAAGAAAAAAGAAACTATAAAAGAATAAACAAGCAAAACATTAAAAAATAAAATATGGGAAGAAAGAAAATGATAAAGCCAAACTAGAAAAATAGGTAATATGTAAAACCTAAAAGAAATATCAGAAGAAAAAACAAATTGAAAAATTCCATAGAAAGAACCATCCTAAAATACGAAAGAAACTAATAAAATAGAGAAAAACTATGAAAACCAAAAAAAAAATGTAGAGCAAAAACCAAAGCGAACGAAAAATATTAGACCAAGTTGACTGGTCAAATCTAACGTGTCATGACTCAAACCCATTGCACAATATTTGGGCTATCAATGCAAGCCCCACCTAAATTATTCCAAATTTCATGAAATTTTACACAATGGCCGCAACCAAGATTCTCACACATGTTTAAAAGATCGGCTTCAGTTGAATAGTGACATGTGTACTCCCCCTTAGAAATACTAGTATATCTCTAAGGGTGCTCTGTTTCTTATTCTCACACATGTTTAAAAGATCGGCTTCAGTTGAATAGTGACATGTGTACTCCCCCTTAGAAATACTAGTATATCTCTAAGGGTGCTCTGCTTCTTATTGGAACAAATGGTGAAGATCAGTTGTGATAGGAGAGTAGATGTACATCAGCGGTAGCAGTAATGTTGTAGGATTGTATTAAGAGATCTCTTGTATTAATATCAACAGTTTTCTGCTGCACTGAGGCTTATAAGATCTGTAGAAATCATGTGCCCTTTGGCAACTGGTCCCTTGAATCATACTAAAACTGATGAACCTCTTCATTCTTATATCCTGGTCAATTTTCCCAGAGTTATATGTTGAATTAGTTCACAGGAGAATTACTTAGAAGTGTGATGTTAGTACTAGAGTAGTAGACATAACATGCACATAAGAGAACTAGGCTACCAAATATGTTTGCGGCAAAAGATTGATGCAGGATGAAACCAAAAGCATGGAATAGCAGGCAAGCACAAGCAAAAAAAAGTCCCATGAATGCAACCATGTCATTCTGAATATGTTGCAGACAACTGCGAACTTGCACAAGGACAGCACCACTAGACTGCCTTGTGCAGAAGGACAAGCAAAAACGTTATTATTCATCCTGCATGATACCCAGGATAGCAGTACTAACTTGAGATTTCGGAACACCAGTCGAGCTGTGGATCAAGCATAAACCCTGAAGAAACATCCACCAGCACCCATCCATTCAGAGGTGCACGGTGACGGTGACGCTGCCGGAAGAACCCCAGAAATCGTCCGGCACGAACAGGAACCCCTTGGCCTTGTACCCCTCCAGCCGGCGGACGAACTGCACGGTCCCGGAAGCCGTCAGCGAGAGCGACCCCGGATCGTCGACGGCCTTCACCTCCATCGTGTACTCCGTCTCCCGCCAATCGTCGTCCTCCTCCTCCTGCTCCTCCGGGTGCGGGCACACGCTGATGAGCGACAGCGAGCGGCCGGTGAGGACGTGGCCGTCGTTGAGCAGGAGGAAGACGCTCTCGCCGTCGCGGTGCAGGAGCGCGCGGAAGGGCTCGCACTTGCTGAGCGTGACGGTCATGCGCCGGAGCAGGCCCATGCCGGAGGTGGCGCCGTCGGCGTGGGCGTCCCGGATGTGGCCGTAGAGCTCCAGGCCGCGGTAGGCGCAGCCGTCGAACGGGCAGCGGTAGGGCGCGTAGCGGCAAAGCTCCTCCTCGTGACGCCGCGCCTCGGTGTACCGGACGGTTTCCTGGCAGCCGTGCTTGCTGAAGCGGCAGGGCCGGGTCATGCCGGCGAGGATCTTCTCCGTGGCGCGGCACCGGAAGTCGCCGATGGACTCGCTGCAGGAGGGGCACTTGCGCTCCATGTTGATGCAGCAGTTGGCGCACGCCGCGTGCCCGTTCTTGCACTGAATATATCAATCGGGGATAAATTCAGACGAAAAATACTACACTAAGACTGCAGAAAAGTTTGGCAAAATCATGATAGAATGGTGAAAGGGTTTAGATGATTACCGAGTAAACTTGCGACTCGAACGGGACGTAGCATATGTCGCACTGCAGATTATCCATCATGTCATGTGTGAAAACGTTGCAGATCTCTTCCTCTTCTTCCACTTCCTGCTCAGGGTTGCACTTGGATGATGGTGCTTTCCGACAAGTTCTGGCCTTCTTTGGTGCGCTACCACTGCTGCAACTCTTCGGTTCTCCATTGCCCTTGCTGGCGCCCTTCCTGGCGCTCTTTTTCTGCATCGCCGGAACAGCCAGGCACGCTCGCCCTATGTGTCCTCGAAGAAGGAACGACAGTGACAATTTAGCAACATGACCAACAAACAAACTACACTTATGGCGAGAGAGTGCAAATGTTGCTAACCTTGCAGGTCGAGATGAAGATGGCAATGTCAGTCACAGGACAGAGGGAGCGCCGGCCACTCGGAGATTTTATAGGCAAGGCAAATCAAGGGAGATGAAACGAGGAGACGGGGCTGGCTTGCACGCAGTCTGCCGAGGGGTTAGCTGCAGTGAATTTCTTGGTAACCGGCATGGTAGATAAATGCAATCAACGAGAATGCTGCTAACTCCTCCTGCACACTGCTTGATGGTGCAAATCCGCGGGTGTTAACCAAGGGACACGTGTCCTTTTAAGTCTTCACCAAAAAAATTGCACTCCCTCCATCCAAAGATTAAGGCATATAACTTTTTTGAAAACTCAAGTCATGTAAAGTTTGATAAATTTTTTAGAAAAAAACTAGTATTAAAAACTATTATAATTAGTTTAAACTAGTTTCTTTAAACTATGACGAATTTTGATCAAATTTATAATTAACATGAAATCTAGTTCGAAGTTCTTGAATAAACTATGATAGAATCGCCGCCTCCCTGACCACTGCGAGGAGCGCCGCCGTCAGTGGGAGCTGCGAGTACGGCGAGGCGACCAGGTTCGAGCTCCCACAGATCCCCCTGCCCCTGCCGCCGCCACTATCTTCTTTGGCGATAGCGCCGCCTAGGAACCCTACGCCTCCTCCTCCAACACATCCAATGATCGACACCATGACCTAGCTCAACGATCTCTGTGTACTCGACAGAGGATTCAGCCCGGAGAGCTCGCCTTAGGCAAAACAGTAACGTTTCGAAGAGAGGCCCCTGGCGGTGTTCGCTGATTCGAAATTCAAAAATTACAATTAAATATCCATCGACGGGGCTGACAAGAACCGTTGATCTATGAGGATATCCAATGAAAATAGGGGGTGTTACATATTGTGAGCCGATGTTGGATATGGAAAGATGCATTTTTGTATTTTCCTCGTGTGTATAATAGTCATAGCTCGTCGGAGCGGCCTTTGTACCATGCACGGGATATACCATGCATGGGCCACCTTCTTTTCTATTCAGCCTTTTATCAGATTTCGCACTATTGATTGCACAGTGTATAGTGTCTATTCATATATATATATATATATATATATATATATATATGTATATAGGTGTCAAATAGGGTTTCTAGGTAGCGCTATTTGACCCTCAGGGTGTAGAATAACTGTATATTATTTTTACATTGCGTAAATTTTGCCTTACCTCGAGAGTTGAGAAGAACGTAAGAAAATATAGACATGTCATAATTTTTTTTGTTTACATGCCGTATAAAAATACGACATAAAATGTGTATTTTTAGTGTTTTTTACACTATAATTACTCATAAATTATTATTTTATGTCAATTTTTTGCGTTGTGGATGAATATGAACATAATTATTTGTATACAAAACATAAATTTTTAAACGTGACAACATAAAGTTACGTGAGGTGCAAAATAACTATTCTGCACCCTGGGTGACAATATATTAATTTATTTCTAAACTTAAAACCTCCATGGCTTCTGAATAAAAAATCCAACTTATAATCTGGTTGAACTTTTGAGTTCCTAAAGATAAAAACTTCAAAACAAGACCAATCTTACACATATTTTAATAAATCTAAAATTTCAAAATGTGACACTTGATGATACTTTATGAAATAAGATTTTCTTAAACTTGTTGTATTTCGTGGTCACCTGTTTTATTTTGCATGCACAAAAGAGTATCATTGTGTACCATGGTGTGTCATAATACTAAATTTTGTGATAATATGCGTCAAGGCTTGAGAGTATAGTATACCACAAACGTTTTAAAACATTATATCTTGATTCATTATTTTTAATAAAGATTATTATATTGAATATTAATATATTTTGTTGAGTTTATGGGAAAACTTATCAACGAATTTTGTTTCATTTATGATAAAATTATATAAATCTTGATATATTGAATATATTTGAATAATTTTTTAGGTTTGAAACTTACTAAAACTTGATATAAATTTGAGAAACCACAAAAACTACTAAAACAATGTGTCACAAAAATATAAAACTAGTTGTACTGAATATATAGTTTATTGCGTAACTTTATGTTGCATATTGTACATGTAGTTTCAACAAGTTTCATCATGTTTCAAAATTTAATTTTTAAAACTTGTCAAAACATATTCAAATTTGGTCTTATTTTGAAGTCCTTGTCATTTGGATCACAAATATGCAATTATAACATAAATCAGAAATATGATTCAAAATATACGATATAAACAAGCTTTGGATCTTTTAAGAAAAGGACGACGGGTGAGAGGAGAGAGGAAGTTTGCATGCACACAAACTTGCTAGGAGGTGTGATTGATGTGACATAAAGTAACCAAGCCAAAATAAAATGCAAGAGAACATAATCGGAGAGGATGGTGCATGTCCGAATCACATAAGTCATCGTGTGGTCGTGCTGTGCATGGTATCTACAGTGCATGCTAGACATGCATTTTTCTCCATAGCTCATGCATAGTTCAAGTTTTAATATTGAAATTCAGGGATGAAATCAAAATTTAGACTTATCTTTTTTCACTTGGTTCGATGAACTTGTCAAAATATCAAACATTATCTCAAACTGAATTCACATGCTTGTGAAATGATGTGATGTATTAAATCTGAAAGGTTGAACGAAAATATTATCCATGTCTGCAGCTACACGTCTTTTCGGCTCAACCTGCACAGTAGTCCAGTGCATATGCATGTATGCCTTGAAAAAAAAATTAAACTTCTACATTTGATTTTTTGAAAGACTGAAATTTATTACTTGATGGAAACATATATATTGCAGCATCTGATCTATCTCTAGGATCACAAAAATACGACAACAACTGGACGACATGTTTGGCGTAGGGAATTAGCAGTAGGACAAACAAATAGTACTCATATTGCTTAATTAAGAGAAACCAAGCTTGATGATGAGATCTTTGAGAACAGAGGGGCACCAGTTCTGGAAGACATGTTTGACACAGGAACTAGCACTAGGATAAACCAATACTAATTTATCTTGCTTAGGCTTAGCAAGCTTGGCGACGAGATCTTTGAGAACAGAGGGGTGGCAAGTAGCAAGACTGTCCAGACCACCCATGACCGTGAATTTTTGTAGGTTTGTAGGAGAGTTGAGAAAGTCCAAGCAATTCTCCTTGAGGCCGTGACAGTTGTGCCGCTCAGCTATAGTCAAGATTGTGGAGACTCTGCTCACGTCTATGTACTCGCAAAGCTTCTCTTCGCACATGAGCCTTAGGCGTCCAAGGTCATACCTGTCTGCAGCGATGAGCAGGTGCTGCCACATGACATCTTGATGATCAAATTCCTCCTCTATCTCTGGCAGCAGGGAGTCACTGTAAATGAAGGAAAGCATTACCCTAAAAACCCTCGCCTCCATGTCGTGCACTTCTATGGGACTCGTCGTTTCCACGCCCTCCTTCATGGCGCCAAAGAGCTCGGCCTTGAAGACCGCAGATCTTGCCGCGAGCACGCACCGGTGGGCAGTGATTGTCTGGCCGCTGACCTTGAATGTCACGTCCGTTCCCTCCTCGGACAGAAGAAGACTTGTGAATTGTTGTTGCATGTCTGAAGGCGGCACCTCAATAGACGGAGAAGAAGTGGTTCCTGTAGCGTCCACGGCGGCAACGTCCTCGACGACGACGATGTCGAACCGGATGGTGAAACTGTCACCCTTGAGGTATTTCGATTTTTCGAGGGCATCCCTTTTGATGAACCGTTGGTAGGCAGCACTCGTACTGCTTTTGTGTAATTCGAGTACTTTGCTAGCGCGAATAATGCGTGAGGATTCTTGCGTGTCAATAATCTGGTCCTCGAAGAAATCTATCTGGAACTGCAGCTTCAGTGGCTTCGCGAGTGGAACATCCTTGTGAAGAAGGCCAGCGTAGACAGATATGAACTCTGCGTTGTCCGAGTTGTCGCCGTTAGGGTAGTAGTGGATGCACCAAAGGTAGCCGCCGACCATGAAAGGGCGGGACCTGATGCTCTGGCCCGTGGGCGTGCTCTTGGTGCGCGAGTACCCCTCGACTGTGAGCAGATGGTAGCCATGGGAGGCGTCGTCGCCTGTGATTGTCGGTGAAGATTGAGATCGTGTCGATCTTCCGTCGGCGACGACCGATGCGCCGGTGAAGGACATGGCGAAAAGAAAGACTCCAAACCAGATCTGCTCACGATCGAGCACTTTGCAAAGAGAGGAAATTTCGAAACGACGAGGAGGAGGAGGCGATAATCAGTAGCCCCATGGTATTATATATGCACTCCTAGGTTAAGGGTACGATCAGTACCTGAAAGGGTTTAGGATTCGAACACGTTTAATTAGGGTTTGGACAGGTTTAATTAGGGAATTACAGAGTTTTCAGGATACAAACCGGCCGGCCTCGTGCGGGACTAGGTTTCTCGGAGAAAAACGCCGTTCGCAACCGATCTTGACTCTCGGTTTCTATCGTCGACGTGCCGCTCCATAGGTCCGTGGCGCTCGCGAAGAGATGCCGATTGGCGTGCCTCCCGATCGTGTTGATGGCGCCAAGAACAGCCCGTGTAAAGTGATCATCTTTGGATCTGAGACTTGACCTGTACCTATTCCCAATTTTTCGGTGGAGATATGAAGACAAAACCTCAGCTTTTCCGGATGTAAGTCACACCTACTCCCTTCGATTTCAAAATAAAGATGTTTTAGCTTTTGTGAAAAAAATGTATCTAGACTTGTTTTAGTATATAAGTTCACTCAACTTTGAGATAAATTTATATACTAAAAAAAAATCTAAATTCATTTTTTTTCATAAAACTAAAACATCTTATATTTGTATTACATCTGAAAACAAAGTTTTTTTATAAGAAACACGGTACACGTACATGCACCCATCCCTATAAACGTATACACGCACACCCTATCCCTATGAGCACCTCCGATAGACCGAGTCGGCGAATCGAGTCTTGAGATTGACGAAATCACCACGAACGCCTTGCTCACATCCCACTAAAAGAATATTCCGTCTTTTATGCAACACACAGTATCAAACCTGGGATTTGAACTCTGGTGAGCTGGAGGTACAACCATCCTCCTAGCCATCCAACGGTTGGATTGCGGAAAACAAAGTTGTTGTAGGCACCACGTGAGTATTACTATACATTTGTCAGTTACTACCGACTTGACGAAATCCAGTTCTTTTGGATGTGTGTATTACATAGTGTGGCAGCACTCGTCCATGGACAAGATGGTTGTATTTGGAAACCGAAGGTACCTATGAAAATCCGTATATTCACGTGGTTCGTTTCATCATCGGGTTCTCTTAACCAAGGATAATCTTGCTAAGAGAAGATGGCAGGATAGCGTTGTTTCCGCCACTAGGATGAAACAATACAATATCCTTTTATAACATGTCCATTTGAGAAATTATTACGGTGAATTTCAAATATTTTCTTCCTTTTGATATGGTCGAACATTGTATATATATGTATGCTCGCAAGAGATCGAATATTAATTATATATGCATTAATGTGTAATGGGTATATAGTAGCGTAGAATAAGTGTACGTAAACATGTTTCAAATTATAATGAAACGCAAATTGAAAAAGAAATGAAATAGAAAAAATAATAAAAAAAAAGTTTTACACGGCAAAAAACACACAAATCTCTGTCACGGTAGGAACTCATTTAGTCCCGGGTGGTGTTACAGCCCGAGACTAGAGGTCCTCCGGCCCCCGCCACACTCCTGCTGCCACATGGTGGCTTCTATTAGTACCGGTTTAAAATGGGACTAGAGACCTCTCTAGTCCTGAATCAGCAGTGCCGGGTGCGAAACTAGGACTAGAGCCATTTTGGACCAGGACTAAAGGCTCATTTTCCACATGTGTATTAATGGCTGGCCACACCACAACATGCAAAGCTTGAACGTTTGGTGGAGCGGTTCCAACATCTCGTGTCGGAATGCGCGTTAAGTTTGGCTTTGGCACGTCCTAAAATTACTATTCCAAAGTGGTAACTCATTCATGAAACTAGTTCGGTAACTTTTAATCTCTAAAAAAAATAAAAAAAAAAATCAAAACTGAGATATAGTTTTAAGCTGAACTAATCAATTATAGGGCGGATATCATATGTAATATTGTATGGATAACTCATATGTTAGAGGTGTTGGAATTTGAGGCATATTTGATGTTGGGCTTTTGGCCATAACAAATACAAATTTTGAAATTCTCTTTGGCCCATTATCATAGCAGTTCATGTGTGTGCTAGTGGTGCCAAAGTTTAGTCCCACATTGCTAGTGGAAGGGGAGTTGGACCACCTTATATAGTAGAGTGTTGCACCACTCATTAAGGTGTGAGAAGAAGAGAAGCCCTCGCGCACTCTTCCTTCGACGCCGCCCGCCACGCCTCGCCTCGCCACGCCACGCCACGACGCGCGCGCGACGCGGGTATTAATTATGAGTCATTAATGTGTCATTACGGACGCGTTAATTAACCGGCCGTTTCCATATCGTGGGGTCGTGGACTGTTGCCCCACGTCCTACCCGACCCGCACTATATAAGCAGGCAGACGCAAACCGTAGCAGTTACCAGCAATTAGATTGCATCTACCTACCTGCGCATCTCCGTTCCATCTCTTTGTGCTGCTCTCTGCTACTCCATCCCGCCGGCTGCGTGCACGGTCGTCCGGAACAGCATGCCTCCGGAACCCCGTCTCTCTGATTCTGCACCGGGAGAGAGGCGATAAGGTTTTTTGGGAGCGTCTAGACGCGACTGCTCAAGCTCTTCCTCGACTTCATCGCCATGTATGACGACGCTGCCGCTGGTGGTGGCTCCACTTCTGTTGCGCCGTTGGTTATACCATCAACGAACGCGTACGTGTTCTTTGCCCTCCTGCTATTTCCTACGATGATCACTAGTATTGCAGTATGCGTAGATGTGCTAGGTTTTCAGTTGCCTGTATGGTGCATGTCTACTATGCGTATGCTAGTTGGTCTTGGCAATTGTTTTGTCATGATTTATACTTGGATTAAATTAATGCGAAAACTGCTAATTATTTCAACAATCCAAAAACCTTATCTTAGGCTGTTTTCGCGTCAAAGCTTTGCCGCTTGTCTGAAACCGAACCCGTTTACGGGTGCGCACTTTAAGCGCTGGCAAACCAAGTGTACCCTCTGGCTGATGGCTATGGACGCCTTTTGGGTATCGGCTGGTAATCCTGAAGGAACGATCACTCCTGAACAGGAGAAGACGTTTAAGGAGACCACCATATTCTTTGTGGGCTGTGTCATAAGCGTCATTGGGGACAAGTTGGTGGATGCATATTTACATATGCGCAATGCCAAAGAACTGTGGGATGCACTCGAAGCAAAATTCGGTGCTACTGATGCTGACAGTGAACTGTATGCCATGGAGCAGTTTCATGACTATAGGATGGTTGAAAACCGTTCTATCGTTGAACAGGCTCATGAGATTTAGTGCATTGCAAAAGAACTTGAGCTCCTGAAGTGTGCGTTGCCCGGCAAATTTGTTGCGGATGCATCATTGCAAAGCTTCCTCAATCCTGGAGGAGTGTTGCCACTAACCTCAAACACCAGAGGCAAGAGATGTCTGTTGAGAATCTCATTGGGTTTCTGGACCTTGAGGAAAAGGCAAAGGCAAAATACGCACACCCAAAGGGGCAGGCACCCCTACCAAGCGCCAATGTGGTGCAGAAGAACTTCCACAACAAGTTCAAGGGGAAGACCAAGGCCGTTCGTACTACCAACTTCAAAAAGAATAAGAAGGACAAGTCACATGATCCCTGCTTTGTGTGCGGCGAGGTCAGACATTGGGCTCCAAACTGCAAGCAGCGCAAAGGAAGGAAGAATCCAAATGGACAGAACTCTAAGTCTGTCAACGTGACTATGAGCAACAATGATAAGGGTGCATCCGGGTATGGTAATTTACCTACTGTTTTGTCAATTTGTCAATCTACAGATTGGTGGATCGACACCGGTGCTAATATTCATGTGTGTGCTGATATCTCTTTGTTTTCTTCTTATCAGATCACAAGAGATCTCTCCGTCTTGATGGGAAATGGATCGCATGCTTCTGTTCGTGGTGTTGGCACGGTGGATCTGAAGTTTACTTCGGGAAAGATCGTGCAGCTGAAGAACGTGCAGCATGTGCCCTCAATAAATAAGAATCTCGTTAGTGGTTCCCTTCTTTGCAAAGAAGGTTTTAAGTTGGTATTTGAGTCCAATAAAGTAGTCATCTCTAAGTATGGACAATTTATTGGTAAAGGTTATGAGTGCGGCGGTTTGTTCCGTCTTTCCCTATCAGATTTTTGTAATAAGGTTGTGAATCATATTTGTGCCCCTGGCAATGATACCAATATTTGGCATTCACGACTTTGTCACATTAATTTTGATTGTATGACGCGGCTAGCTAAGATGAATTTAATTCCGAGTTCCACTTTAGCCAAAGGCTCTATATGTCAAGAGTGTGTTCAAGCTAAGCAACCGCGCAAGCCTCACAAGCCTGTGCAGGAAGCAAGAAACTTGGCACCAGTAGAGCTTATACAATCATATCTATGTGAGATGAATGGTGTGTTGACCAAAGGTGGAAAGAAATACTTCATGATGTTGATTGATGATTCTACTAGATTTTGCTATGTATATCTTTTGAAAACTAAAGATGAGGCTCTACACCACTTTAAAAACTATAAGGCAGAAGTTGAAAATCAACTTGAGAGAAAGATTAAGAGAGTCCGGTCAGATCGTGGTGGAGAGTGTAGGGGTTCGTAGCATGGAAAACAAAAAATTTCTACCGCATGCAAACAAACAAGCCAGGATCTATCTAGTAGATTGTAGCAACGAGTCAATAGAGGAACTCACCCTCGAAGATTCCAAAGCGGTTAATGAGAGCAGATTCTCGTGGGTGATGTAGTCGTATACTTCCGATCTCAAGATCGCGTAGACGATCCTTCCGTTGCACTCGGCGCTTCCTTGATCGGTCACACGTTAAATCGATGAAGACCTTCTTCTCCCTTGTTCTAGCAGGCAGCGGAGGTTGTAGCACTCTCCTCGTGATTCCGGCAGCACGACGGCGTGGTACCGGAAGTAGAGGGGAGATCTCGCAGGGCTTCGCCTTAAGCCGGAGCGAGTATGGTGGACTATGAGAGAGGCCTTGGCGATCTAGGGTTTAGAGGCACCAAGGAGAGGGAGCTAGGTCGGCGGCTAGGGCAAGGGGATTGCCCCAAGTCGGCGGCTTGGGCAAACCCTAGGGCGGCGGCGACTTTGGTGGAGGCCGACGACTTAGGGTTAGGTTTAGAGGAGAGAGGTGTAGGGAAGAGGGGCACCCCTGCCCCTCCTTTTATAGGTGGGAGGGAGGCGCGGTTGGGAGGAGGGAGTCCTCCTCCAACTCCTCCTCCTTGGCGTGGTGGAGAGTAGGACTTCCTCCCCAAGTAGGTTTCCTACTCTCCCTCCACCAAGCAAACTTGCCGTTTGACTTTTCAAATTGGCGTTTGACTTTTCAAACTAGGATTTGATTTATCCCTTTATTTTGCTCAGCGATGACACCTAGTACATGATGCAACCATTCCAACTTGTTATGACACATTCATGTACCCTTCCCCTTCGGAGTGCCGGACCTTCCGGAACCTTCTAGAACATTCCCGATGAAAACACCGGAACCATTCCCGAACCCCGAAACAAGACTTTCCTTATATGAATCTTATTCTCCGGACCATTCCGGATCTCCTCGTGATATCCTGGATCCCATCCGAGACTCCGAACAACATTTGGTTTCTTACTCATCATTCCATAACTACTCAACAACATCGAATCCTTAAGTGTGTCTCCCTACGGTTCGTGAATTATGCGGACATGATCGAGACACTTCTCCGATCAATAACCAATAGAGGAATCTGGAAATTCATATGGCTCCCACATATTTCTACGATTACTCTGCGATCGAATGAACCACTTACATACGATACCAATTTCACTTTGTCTCACGATAGTTTACTTATCCGAGGTTTTGATCGTCGGTATCTCTGCATACCTAGTTCAACCTCGTTACCGATAAGTACTCTTTTCTCGTTCCCGTGGTATGTGATCCCTTGTGAGCCAGTCACATGCTTGCAAGCTAATTGGATGACATTCCACCGAGAGGGCCCAAAGTATATCTATCCGTCATATGGATGGACAAATCCCACTCTTGATCCATGTGCCTCAACACATACTTTCCGAACACTCAATGCCACCTTTATAGACACCCAGTTACGGTGTGGTGTTTGATGTCATAAAAGCATCCTTCCGGTGATGGTGATTAACATGATCTCATGGTCGAAGGAATTAGGTTACTATGTATCAGAAAGCTTATAGCAAATGAACTATATTAAATGACTTGATCTTTATGCTACGCTTATCTATAGGAGTATGTCCATCACATCATTCTCCTAATGATATGACCCTGTTGTTAATAACATCTCTATGTTCATGATCAGGAAACCATGATCATATATTAACCAACAAGCTAGTTTAACAAGAGGCTTTACTAGGGACTCTTTTATGTTTACAAATCACACAAGTATTAATGTTTCCGGTTTATACAATTATAGCATGGTATGTAAACATTTATCATAAGTATGAAGATATGATAATAACCACTTTATTATTGCCTCTTGGGCATATCTCCAACAGTCTCCCACTTGCACTAGAGTCAATAATCTAGTTTCAAACCTTTGTGTATTCAACACCTATGGCTTTCTGGTGTCGTATGTACACGATTGCTAGTGGTCAACTGATCTCCGGATCTGACACTTCCAGGTCCGTGTATAATTGCATGTATTTGCGTCTCTACGCATCACTCATTCTCTAATGAGATGGCTTTGTATAAATTTGGTCCTTTGGTGAGACCTTTTAGTTCTTTGGGGTTAAAACATGTTGATAATATTGTCGTACAATATATATTCATAGTATTATCCCTGCTGTGAACTACACCTAGTTTCATAACAAACTACTTGACACAAATGCCCTCTTTTGCTGCTATAATAGCAGTCATATACTTAGCCTTTTGTTGTAGTATCTGTCACAATGTCTTAACTTTAGAACTCATCCAAATCCATTATGGAACTTACTTTCCATTATATTGTGCCACCCTTAGTTTAGATTGAGACAAACTTAATTTGTAATTTGTGACAAAACTAGTATCAGTGTAGTACTTTTACAATGAACTAACCATCTATTTGTCACTTCCAAAATAATATATTCTTAGTTCTTTCCAAAAGATCATAAGAATATCCTTACTATCGTCCAATGATCATCTTATGAATCATTCTGGTATATGCTCACAACATTTAGAGCATAGGACATATCTGGATTTGTACATATCACAGTATGATTGATATAAATACTCTTTGTGATTTCATACATCAAGTATCAATATATACTTGAATCTTTGTTTCACTTACCAAGTGTCAATACACTTGAATATATCATCAATATTGAACTGATTCAATCCTTTCTGTGCGACAAGAACCTTTCTTGTAGTTTCTATATTGAACTCATTCAATATATCATCTATGTACTTTCGGCACAACCATATTAGCGTCTATTGATGCCAAATATTTGGGTTTTGCCTAAGTCTTTCATCAGGATGAAATTCTTAATTTGTGTTAATAAAAGATACATCATTTCCAATCAACAATATGTCCTCCACATAATGTATTAGAAATATGTCTTAGCGCTCCCACTTAATTTCTTGCAAATGCAAGCATCTTCATTGTCTCCGATGAAATTAAACTCTTTTAACAGTTTCATCATAGTGAAGATTCCAACTCCGCTATGCTTACTTCAACCATTAAAGTTTGCATATGCTTTTAGCATCCTTTGAATTAACAAAACCCTATGGACCATGTTATGCACATGTCCTAGGTAACAATTCTATTAGAAGAACTTGTTTTGTTTATTCAACTACCACATAACAAAATTATATGTAGTGGTTGCTACATTAATCCGCCTAGACTAAATATCGCTATGAAAGATCAAATCTTGTCATAGTCAACCTTTGAACATTGTTGTGAACTCTTTCCCAACATGTCGACTATTTCATAGATGTGAAACATCCATGTATATTTCTTTATAAATCCAAACACAACTGTAAGGTCTTACACCTTTCTCGAGGGTCCTTCAAGTTCAAAGCTTGATTTCTCGTGTATGGAACTATCACGGATTTTATGGCTTCAAGCCATTTTACGGAGTCAGGGCCCATCACCGCTTCTTTGCATGTAGTACGTTCATTATTCTCAAATAATGATTCAACCCTTAAATCTTGGTATTTGATTGTTTACTCAACCTACTTGGTTCAATAGAAACTTTGACCTCCGTGACCGCAACCTTTGAGGCACGTGAACCATGAGCATTGTTGCTGCCTCCGGAACACTTTTCGGCGCTGTGCAACTTTGCACATATAGCTAAGGTTCTTTTAACCTTATCAAAGTTCTATTGTCCTCCCACTTATCTTTTCACGAAAAATTCCTTCTCAAAGAAACTTGACGTTCTAAGCGACAAACACTTTTGTCTCCGGTGTTTATGGAGGAATACTTAACAGTTATACAAAGACAGGTTCATCCGACTTTGGTTGCAAACATCTTTCTTATGCATAGCATACCAATGTTTAAGAAAGGACTACTTGGGTTTTATCCCAAACCATAACTTTATATGGTATCATTTCAACGGATTATGATGAAGCTCTTTTCAGTGGAAAAACGGTAGTCTCTAAAGCTTTTAATCTTTAAAATATAATGGCAGTTTTATGAATTACACCTTCGATCTTATCATGTCAAACAAGGTTTAATTACATATCTCGAACGCTTCATACTCTTATGGTGTTTCGGGACATGCAAATCCACGAAACGATTCCTTAAATTTTAGGTATTATGCTAAACTTGTAACTCAAATATCTTCCTTTATGATCTTATCATAAACTATTTATATTCTTGTTACAATGATTTTGCACTTCATCTTGAAAGTCTTTGAACTTTTCAAATGTTTCATACTTCATCCTTATTAAGTAAATATTCATATATTCACTCAAATTTTCGGAGAAAGCATATGAAGTTGAAATCCATCGCTCTTGACTACACATAATGGACTTCATACAACAATATGTACAAGTTCCAATAAGCTAGTCATTCGTTCCCTTTTGGCCTATGAACGAAGTTTTAATTATCTCTAGGAAAGTTTCATAAGCGTCATTTTATCAAAATCAAAAGACTCCAAAATTCCATCCACATGGAGTTTCTTCATGTTTTCTTTCCAATATAATTTAAACAGCGATGTCATTTCCTAAGTGATCTTTCAATCAATTTGTCTTTCGACATTTTTAGCACTAGTTTTATGGATGTGATTCTCCAACGAGATTTGTAGATCATCCATCTTTTATGGATTACGACAATTATTTGAACAACCCTTTTGTTCTCATAACACCTGATAAAACAAATCTTGAAGGCAAGCTTTTGATGTTTAATGAGCAACACAATAACACTTTATTTGTTCTCAATGAACATCATCACATATTCTTTTGCTAGTTACTTAGGCCATTGTGGTTCATGAATTCTGTTGTTTCGTATGACGATTCATACCAACAAATTCAGCATCTAATACTTAAGAACCACATTATTTAACAAGCAAAGAATACAACCATAACACGTATATCCTCTATATACCCAAGCTGAACAATTCTAGTCTTTTATTTTCTGCCATATATTTCTGAGATTCTCTTTCAATATTTCCTTTTCTGTTTGAAAGAACTATCAACTTCAATAGTGGAGCCATGTACATGACACATAGTCCAAAGCATGTATAGTAAAATACCAATGTCTTTGGACTTGCACTTTGAAGTAGATCACCATCATCAAATGTTTGGTGTTCTTTCAAATTCCTTTCTTTAGTAATCTCTTGGTGTAGTAAACATTTTACCTACATCAAATATTCACCCTTATCATGGAATTATCCATGATCAATCTACTTTTAGCTTATAACGGTGAATCGCGAGTATAATGTTGCTCTCCAAAACCTTTTGGAGGATTAGGACAACTAGTGTCTCCAACCTTTTGCAAATTCTCATCAAATATGAGAACATGACTTTTGCCATATTATACTCTATCATGTTGCAACCAAAACTTTGTTTCAGATATCATAATATCTTCCACACATCATGGTTTCCGAAACAACTCTTTCAGATCCTAGATAACCTTGATATTAAGACAATCCTTTGAATATCAAGAATCATGGAGACAAACATGATACTCATACACTAACATTTGGAATTGTCACTCTTGATTTAATACCAATTATTAAACTTCATGGAGTAATCGGAACTTACTGAAAGTTTGCAATATGACTTTTAAACTTTAGATTAACACTTCAAAACAATACGATACCAGCTCGTAAAGTAACTAACCAGAATTCTATAGTTCTATCATCTCAATTATAACTAAGCGCAAGGTGGTAAATGGATGCCAATGACTACAACAATTATGCAAATTCACTTTGATTTAATTTATGATAAATAGTGTTCAAATTTTAATCATATTGCTGTTGAACTCCCACTCAAAACAATATCCCTCACATTGTTTTAGTGATCACACGAACCAAATCCACCACATCAAAACCGATCATCACGAGAGTTGATGTAGATTCAATGGCGAACAATCAATATGTTCATCATATCTACTATATGACTCATGCTTTACCTTTCGGTGATGCGTGTTCCGAGACCATGTCTGTACATGCTAGGCTCGTCAAGATCAAACCTTAGCTTCCGCATGAGAAAATCTGGCTTGCCGACGTTGTATACACTTGCGGAATCTAACACACCCGATCATCACGTGGTGCTTACTAAGGATGAACACTTAAGAACTTGAAATTCATGTGCATGAGGGATCATCTTATAATGCTACCATCGTTAACTAACAATACAAGATGCATAAAAGGATTAACATCACATGCAATTCATAATATGTGATATGATATGGCCTTTCTTCTTGTGCTTCCGATCTCCATCTTCAAGCATGAACATGATCTCCATCATCACCAGCATTGCATCAAGGTCAATGACGCCGCTCCATGGTTGTCGTCCACCAGCTTCAACTATTACAACTATTTTGAATAGACATGCGGGTCTTAACAGAATTTAAAGAAAACCATATGGATCCTGCCGGTTGCCAACTTACAATAAGGAACATTGCATACATCAAATATAATCACAATCATGGCCATATCACATCACAGCACACCCCTGCAAAACAAAGTTAGACGCCTCTACTTTCTTTGCATGTTTTACGTGGTTTGGGGCTTTCAGTAAGTGTCGTTCTAACTTACGAACAAGAACCACAACATTGATACTAGTATTGTCAATCACCCGTTGTAAATTGAATCTTAACTATGTTGGGAGAAACAGGCACCCGCAAAGCCACTTATGCAATTCTAGTTGCATGTCAAGCATGGAGCAAGTCTCATGAACGATGTCATGTAAGGTTAGCCCAGGCCGCTTCATCCCACCATCCCGCAAGATGCAAAGTACACAAGAAGCAATCGACAACAAAGCATCAACGCCCACAATGACCATTGTGTTCTACTCGCAACAGATCTACATATAGACACGGCTCGATACCCTTTGTAGGGGTTCGTAGCATGGAAAACAAAAATTTTCTACCGCATGCAAACAAACAAGCCAAGATCTATCTACTAGATTGTAGCAACGAGTCAATAGAGGAACTCACCCTCGAAGATTCCAAAGCGGTTAACGAGAGCAGATTCCCGTGGATGATGTAGTCGTAAACTTCCGATCTCAAGATCGCGTAGACGATCCTTCCGGCGCTGCGTTAAATGGCGCTTCCATGATCGGTCACACGTTCGATTCGATGAAGACCTTCCTCTCCCTTGTTCCAACAGGCGTGGAGGTTGTAGCACTCTTCTCGTGATTCCGGCAGACGACGGCGTGGTCAAGTAGAGGGAGATCTCGCAGGCTTCGCCTTAAGCCGAGCAGTATGGTGGACTATGAGAGGCCTTGGCGATCTAGGGTTTAGAGGCACCAAGGAGAGAGCTAGGTCGGCGGCTAGGGCAAGGGATTGCCCCAAGTCGTGGCTTGGGCAAACCCTAGGGCGTGGCGACTTTGGTGGGCCGTGGCTTAGGGTTAGGTTTAGAGGAGAGAGGTGTAGGGAAGAGGGGCACCCCTGCCCCTCCTTTTATAGGTGGGAGGGAGGCGCGGTTGGGAGGAGGGAGTCCTTCTCCAACTCCTCCTCCTTGGCCGGCGGGCGGAGGGAGTAGGACTTCCTCCCCAAGTAGGTTTCCTACTCTCCCTCCACCAAGCAAACTTGCCGTTTGACTTTTCAAATTAGCGTTTGACTTTTCAAACTAGGATTTGATTTATCCCTTTATTTTGCTCAGCGATGACACCTAGTACATGATGCAACCATAACAACTTGTTATGACACATTCATGTACCCTTCCCCTCCGGAGTGCCGGACCTTCCGGAACCTTCTAGAACATTCCCGATGAAAACACCGTAACCATTCCCGAACCCCGAAACAGGACTTTCCTTATATGAATCTTATTCTCCGGACCATTTTGGATCTCCTCGTGATATCCCGGATCCCATCCGAGACTCCGAACAACATTTGGTTTCTTACTCATCATTCCATAACTACTCAACAACATCGAATCCTTAAGTGTGTCTCCCTACGGTTCGTGAATTATGCGGACATGATCGAGACAATTCTCCGATCAATAACCAATAGAGGAATCTAGAAATTCATATGGCTCCCACATATTTCTACAATTACTTTGCGATCAAATGAACCACTTACATACGATACCAATTTCCCTTTGTCTCACGATAGTTTACTTATCCGAGGTTTTGATCGTCGGTATCTCTGCATACCTAGTTCAACCTCGTTACCGATAAGTACTCTTTTATCGTTCCCGTGGTATGTGAGCCCTTGTGAGCCAGTCACATGCTTGCAAGCTAATTGGATGACATTCCACCGAGAGGGCCCAAAGTATATCTATCCGTCATATGGATGGACAAATCCCACTCTTGATCCATGTGCCTCAACACATACTTTCCGAACACTCAATGCCACCTTTATAGCCACCCAGTTACGGTGTGGTGTTTGATGTCATAAAAGCATCCTTCCGGTGATGGTGATTAACATGATCTCATGGTCGAAGGAATTAGGTTACTATGTATCAGAAAGCTTATAGCAAATGAACTATATTAAATGACTTGATCTTTATGCTACGCTTATCTATAGGAGTATGTCCATCACATCATTCTCCTAATGATATGACCCTGTTGTTAATAACATCTCTATGTTCATGATCAGGAAACCATGATCATATATTAACCAACAAGCTAGTAAAACAAGAGGCTTTACTAGGGACTCTTTTATGTTTACAAATCACACAAGTATTAATGTTTCCGGTTAATACAATTATAGCATGGTATGTAAACATTTATCATAAGTATGAAGATATGATAATAACCACTTTATTAATGCCTCTTGGGCATATCTCCAACAGAGAGTATTTCTCTAATGAGTTTGATTTATTTTGTGCAGAACATGGCATTATTCATGAGAGGACGCCTCCCCATTCTCCCCAATCTAACGGGGTTGCCAAAAGGAAAAACCGTACTCTAACAGACTTGGTTAACGCCATGTTAGGTACTTCGGGTTTATCCAAGGCATGGTGGGGGAAGGCGATATTGACATCATGTCATGTCCTGAATAAAGTTCCCACAAAAGACAATGAAACTGCTCCCTATGAATTATGGGAGAAGAGAAAACTAACACTCTCGTACTTACGTACTTGGGGCTGTTTGGCAAAGGTGAATTTGCCAATTCCCAAAAAGCGTAAACTTGGACCAAAGACCATAGACTGTGTCTTTCTTGGCTATGCTCATCATAGCGTTGGATACAAATTTCTAGTGGTGAAATCTGAGGTACCTGACATGAAGGTCGGTACAATTATGGAGTCTAAGGATGCTACATTCTTTGAGGATATTTTTCCGATGAAAGATATGCCTAGTACATCTAGACAGGAATCTGTTGAAACTCCTGAACCTGCTATTCCCATGGAATATTATGAACGAGCACATGATGAAATTCCTGAGGAGGTAGACAATGAAGTTACTGTAAGGAACAAGAGACAGAGGATTGCAAAGTCCTTTGGTGATGATTTCATTGTCTATCTCGTGGATGATACTCCCACCTCTATTTTAGAGGCTTATGCATCCCCTGATGCATACTACTGGAAAGAGGCTGTTCGTAGCAAGATGGATTCCATCATGACAAATGAAACTTGGGAGGTCACTGATCGTCCTTATGGGTGCAAACCTGTAGGATGTAAGTGGGTGTTCAAAAAGAAGCTTAGGCCTGATGGTACGATTGAAAAGTACAAGGCTCGGCTTGTGGCCAAGGGTTATACCCAAAAAGAAGGTGAAGACTTCTTTGATACTTATTTGCCTGTGGCTAGATTGACCACTATTCGAGTTCTACTCTCATTGGCTGCCTCACATGGTCTTATCGTTCATCAAATGGATGTCAAGACAGCTTTCCTTAATGGAGAGTTGGATGAGGAAATTTATATGGATCAGCTAGATGGTTTTGTAGTAGATGGTAAAGAAGGCAAGGTGTGCAAGCTATTGAAGTCTTTGTATGGACTGAAACAAGCACATAAGCAATGGCATGAGAAGTTTGATCAAACTTTAACACCTGCTGGCTTTGTTGTAAATGAAGCCGACAAATGTGTATACTATCACCATGGTGGGGGCGAAGGAGTTATACTTTGTTTGTATGTTGATGCATACTGATTTTTGGGACAAATATGATTGTCATCGAACAGGTCAAGAGTTTCTTATCTCAAAGTTTTGACATGAAAGACCTTGGAGAAGTTTATGTTATTCTAAACATTAAGCTGCTGAAAGATGAGAATGGCGGAATTACACTTCTGCAATCTCACTATGTGGAGAAGGTGTTGAGTCGCTTTGGCTACTCAGATTGTACTCCTTCACCGACACCATATGATCCTAGTAAGATGCTTCGAAAGAACAAAAAAACAACTAGATATCAGCTGAGATACTCTCAGATAATTGGCTCGTTAATGTATTTAGCTAGCGCAACAAGGCCTGACATCGCGTTTGCTGTGAGCAAACTTAGTCGGTTTGTTTCCAATATAGGAGATGATCATTGGCATGCTCTTGAGAGAGTAATGCACTATCTAAAGGGTACATCGAGTTATGGTATTCACTATACCGGAGACCCTGCGGTACTTGAAGGGTATAGTGACTCAAATTGGATTTCTGATGCTGATGAGTTGAAAGCCACAAGTGGATATGTATTCACTCATGGTGGTGGCGCTGTTTCATGGAAGTCTTGCAAGCAGACCATCTTAACAAGGTCGACAATGGAAGCAGAACTCACATCACTACATACAGCTACTGTCGAAGCAGATTGGCTTCGTGAACTCTTGATTGACTTGCCGGTTGTTGATAAACCTGTGCCGGCTATTCTTATGAACTGCGACAATCAAACTGTGATCGTCAAAGTGAGTAGTTCAAAGGATAATATGAAGTCATCAAGACATATAAAGAGAAGATTGACATCTGTTAGGAAAATGAGAAACTCTGGAGTAATAGCATTGGATTATATCCAAACAGCTAAAATCTAGCAGATCCTTTCACAAAAGGTCTATCAAGAAATGTGATAGATATTGCATCAAAGGAGATGGGTTTGAGACCCACATGAGTTACCATGGTAGTAACCCAACCTATGTGATCGGAGATCCCGTGAATTAGGACCTGGGGAAATAAGCCAGTGGCTAACTGGAGGAGAGTAACTTTTATTAACCCACTCCGCTGTTTATGCATTTCTCTCACGATCTGTTTGGCAGGTTGACTTATTCTTAATGTGTTCATAGGCTTGTATAAGCCAAGATGCTATCCTCTGAGCAGTCTTGAAAGAACGCACCTATGTGAGCCCGACTGCTGGTCACAGTCTATGAGATAGGGTAATCTCTAGGAAGCTCATGAAAAAGGCCAGGAGTGTGACTTATATGCTCCACCCGAGGGGTAGCCTTCGGCAGTCTAGTATCAGTATGACATTAGGTGAAACTCATTTACACAAAACTGGCAATTCAAGGCTTAGTCCATTAACAGTTGTTGATGAGCGTAGTCTAATGCTCTAGGTGGAAGTTCAACTTAACAGTCTCCACTGAAAAACGCTGATATATCAAAACAGTGATTTGGAACAGAATGGTGTGATGTGCCAATGAGACTTTGTGGGGAATTGTTGGAATTTGAGGCATATTTGATGTTGGGCTTTTGTCCCATAACAAATACAAATTCTGAAATTCTCTTTGGCCCATTATCATGGCAGCTCATATGTGTGCTAGTGGTCCCAAAGTTTAGTCCCACATTGCTAGTGGAAGGGGAGTTGGACCACCTTATATAGTAGAGTGTTGCACCACTCATTAAGGTGTGAGAAGAAGAGAAGCCCTCGCGTACTCCTTCTCTGACGCCGCTCGCCTCGCCACGCCACGCCTCGTCTCGTCACGACGCGCGCGCGTCGCGGGTTGTGGGAATCTCGTCGAGCTGAGCTTTATTTTGCTCTTTGGGAAAATTAATGACGCAAACCATAGCAGTTACCAGCAATTAGATTGCATCTGCCTACCTGCGCATCGCCGTTCCATCTCTCTGTGCTGCCCTCTGCTACTCCATCCCGCCGGCTGCATGCACGGTCGTTCGGGAGAGCAGGCCTCCGGAACCCCGTCTCTCTGATCCTACACCGGGAGAGAGGCGATAAGGTTTTTGGGGAGCGTCTAGACGCGACTACTCAAGCTCTTCCTTGACTTCATCGCCATGTCTGACGACGCTGCCGCTGGTGGTGGCTTCACTTCTGTTGCGCCGTTGGTCATACCATCGACGAACGCGTACGTGTTCTTTGCCCTCCTGCTATTTCCTATGATGATCACTAGTATTGCAGTATGCGTAGATGTGCTAGGTTTTCACTTGCCTGTATGGTGCATGTCTACTATGCATATGCTAGTTAGTCTTAGAAATTGTTTTGTCATGATTTATACTTGGATTAAATTAATGCGAAAACTGCTAATTATTTCAACAAGAGGTGAGTAACTTTTATGTCCGAACAAAGTTATGGAAACATATTAGCATGAGATCTAATTTCAAAAATCTCGCGTGACTAGTTCAACGGTAAAAATCAAACCCTAATTCAAACGTGCTACATAGTAAAATTCTAAATTTTTGCTGTTGTTGGTAAGAACTATAGCCTTGAGTATGAATGCAAATTGAATTATTGTCTCAATGCGGACCAGAGTCTAGGGACACATGGGCAGATCTTTGTGGAGGAAGATGATTTTTTCTTGGGAAAAGATAACGGAAGGCGCCACTTAACTTTTCTCCCATGTGGCGGTTGACGTGCACGGACGTATCACTCTAATCACCAATTTCTCGCATCTTATACCATCATTATGTTATATCTTATCCTCTCCTGAGTTTCTCTGAACCACAAACTCTCTCTCTCATACCACGATGGGGGACACCACGGTAGGGCTAGGAGCACCACATTGGAGAGGTTCCGGATCGCCGCATCGGGGAGGTGTGGAGCGATGCACCGCCATGCCGAGCACACGGTGGAGAGGGGGCGTCGCCAAGCACGCCACGGTGAGGGGTGTTGCCGATCACGCCTCCAAGCATGTAGGAGAGAGGGGCACTGCCCCTCTCGGGTAGCGCGAGGAGGCCTCTGCTGCGTAGAGGGTGTCGTCGTCGAGCACGCTGCCGTCAAGCATGGAGACATCCGTCGGCTACCGCGAGTAGGCTGCCACCGTCAAGTGCATAGAGGTGTCCTCGACTTGACAAGCACATGGAGGGATGCTTGGCAACTTGGTGGTGTGAATCTGGCAGCTAGACGTTGGGAAACTGGCAGTTGGATGCTGGGAGCCTGGCAGTCGAAGTAGGAATCTGGCAACTGGGCATTGAGATTGTGACGAGCGAGCGTTGGGAATCCGGCAGCTAGGCGCTGGGAGCTTTTCAGTCGGAGTAGGAATCTGACAGCTGGGTGTTGAGAATGTGCCAGGCGAGCGCTAAGAATCCGGACTAGCGCTAGGAATCGACGGGAGCAAGACACCACGCCAGTAGAGGTAGTTCCTCCAGACGGAGCGGTGGCGGATGATCCGCCTTGCATATTTTATTAAGCCACAGTACAACTGCATGTGTCGTCTTCGTCTTTCGCTGGCACATGGCCCGGCCCATGCCTATTTTATTAGTCGAAATAGGCTATATATCAGCCATCGCATGGGTCAGAAGGATATGTTGTGCCGCTGGTTAGCCATCGCATGGGTCAGAAGGATATGTTGTTGTGCCGCTGGTTATTATAGTCTATTTTTCTTTTCTTCCAAGGTAAAATTTGAAAACACTAGTAGAAAACGGACCTTTGGTCCAGAGCATTAGTCCCGGTTCTGGTACAAACCGGGACTAATGCCCTGGGCCATTGGGACCAGAAGACATTAGCCCCGGTTCGTATGGGAACTTTAGTCCCGGTTCATTTAACAAATCGGGGCTAAAGGGTATGGCGCTGGAAAAGAGCCGATGCGTGGACCTTTAGCCCCGGTTTGTTTCTCAAATCGGGACTAAAGTCCCCGACTATATCTTCTTCCCCTTCCCAGCCCGAGCCATTTCAAGCTCACACAAGCATCTCTCTCAAATTTCTCCCCTCAAGCTCGAGTTCTTCCTAATTTTTCTCAAGATTTGTGAAGATTTTTTGGCTCCACATCTATCAAGGGTCCTAAGAGGTTAGCAACTTCATCATTTCATCTCTCATTGCTTGTTTTAGCTCATTTCATGCTCTAGACATGGATAGATTTTGTGTGGATTCTATCTCTATATATATATCTGGTTAATTTGGCACATATAGTTCTCGAAATTCATTTGATTCATTGAAGCACATAGATACATGAGTTCATCCTATCTACATATCTTGGTTTGACACGTTGTCTTGAAATCCAGACGGTTCACAGTGCATATCATGTCACCGTCGAGCAACAAAATATTCTTCTTTCTTCTACCTGTCGTCACAAAATTCATTGGAACAAAAATAAGTACCAAAACTATGAAGGCACACATATATAGTGGCGCCCTAGCATTTTAATTAATCATCGGCCAGTTAAGCAAGAAAGAAAAAAAACATGAACACGCCAAGGAGCTACCAAATTAAATTAGGGAGTGCCTCTATGGCGAGCTCCTCGAAGATGTCTGAGGACGAGGCATCCTAAGACATATTCGAGAAGATCTGCCATAGTGGTGTCCCTGATCTCGCACACCATCTTTCAGTTCATATCTTTTTTAGCTAAATCAGTATGCTGGTGGAGCTAACTAATTTCACATATTAGGGAGTGCCTCTACGGCGAGCTCCTCGAAGATGTCTGAGGACGAGGTCCTAAGACATCTTCGAGAAGCTCCGCCGTAGTGGTGTCCCTGGTCTCGCACACGATCTTCCTTGTAGTTGATAGTTCACAAGGAAGCCTATTTATAGATTAAGCAACACAACATAGTGTCGACACTCACCCCTGTCATAGTGTCGCCACCCACTGAAAAAGTGTCGCCACTCACTGGCATAGTGTCTCCACTCACAACATATAGTGTCGTCACCCACTTTTAGTCCCGATTGGAGTGTCCTTTAGTCCCGGTTGGAGACACCATTTGGGACTAAACGGGCTCAGGTCGGCCCCAGCCTGCCGCAACCCCTTTAGTCCCGGTTGGTGTGTCCAACCGAGACTAAAGATGTAGTAGAAAGTTTCTAAATCAGTGCTTGTTTGATGTATACGATGTGTTATTTTATTTTTAGACTAGTACTACTCTTAGCATCGTGATTTTGTTTGATGAAATTATAAAATACAGATGAGATGGCAATGGATGTACGCTGACCAAACCTCTGACAAGTTCATTAAAGGCGTGCATTCTTTTCTCGTTGTGGCAGAGGCAAACAAGCGGAATGGTTTTACGTGTTTTCCATGTGGTGAGTGTCGGAATTAGAAGGAATGCTCTTCCTCAAGAGTCCTTCATGGCCATTTGTTTCGGTCCGGTTTCATGTCTGGCTATAATTGTTGGACCAAGCACGGAGAAAGAGGGGTTATGATGGTAGACAACGAAGTTAAAGAGAATGATGACAGCTATGCTATGTCCCATGAATACGGTGGTACTACAATGGAAGACAATGATGAAGAAGAAGCAGAAGAACGTGCATCATATGAGCCAGATGATGATCTTGGTCGGGCCATTGCTGATGCAAAGGGAGAATGTGATAGCGAAAGGGAGAGGTTGAAATTTGAGCAGATGTTAGAGGATCACAACAAATTGTTGTACCCAAATTGCGAAGATGGCCACAAAAATCTAGGCAGCACACTGGAATTGCTGCAATGGAAGGCAGAGGTCGGTGTGCCTGACAAGGGATTTGAAAAGTTGTTGAAAATAATGAAGAAGCTGCTTCCAAAGGATAACGAACTGCCTGCCAGTACTTACCAAGCAAAGAAGGTTGTCTGCCCTCTGGGATTAGAGGTACAGAAGATACATGCATGCATTAATGACTGCATCCTCTACCACGGTGATCAGTACGAGAATTTGGATGCATGCCCAGTATGCACTGCATTGCGGTATAAGATCCGACGAGATGACCCTGGTGATGTTGAGGGGAGCGCCTGAGGAAGAGGGTTCCCACCAAGGTGATGTGGTATGCTCCTATAATACCACGGTTGAAACGTTTGTTCAGAAACAAAGAGCATGCCAAATTGTTGCGATGGCACAAAGAAGACCGTAAGAAAGACAAGATGTTGAGACACCCCGCTGATGGGTCGCAGTGGAGAAAAAATGAGAGAAAGTACCCGGACTTTGCAGGTGACGCGAGAAACTTATGGTTTGGTCTAAGTACGGATGGCATGAATCCCTTTGGGGAGCAGAGCTGCAGTCATAGCACATGGCCTATGACTTTGTGTATCTATAACCTTCCTCCTTGGTTGTGCATGAAGCGGAAGTTCATTATGATGCCAGTGCTCATCCAAGGCCCGAAGCAACCCGGCAACGACATTGATGTGTACCTAAGGCCATTAGTTGAAGAACTTTTATAGTTGTGGCACGGACAAGGTGTACGTGTGTGGGATGAGCACAAACGTGAGCAATTTAACCTACGAGCATTGTTGTTCATAACCATCAATGATTGGCCTACTCTTAGTAACTGCCCGCCAGTACTTACAAAGCAAAGAAGGTTGTCTGCCCTCTGGGATTAGAGGTACAGAAGATACATGCATGCATTAATGACTGCATCCTCTACCACGGTGAGCAGTACGAGAATTTGGATGCATGCCCAGTATGCACTGCATTGCGGTATAAGATCCTACGAGATGACCCTGGTGATGTTGAGGGGAGCGCCTGAGGAAGAGGGTTCCCACCAAGGTGATGTGGTATGCTCCTATAATACCACGGTTGAAACGTTTGTTCAGAAACAAAGAGCATGCCAAATTGTTGCGATGGCACAAAGAAGACCGTAAGAAAGACGAGATGTTGAGACACCCCGCTGATGGGTCGCAGTGGAGAAAAAATGATAGAAAGTACCCGGACTTTGCAGGTGACATGAGAAACTTATGGTTTGATCTAAGTACAGATGGCATGAATCCCTTTGGGGAGCAGAGCTGCAGTCATAGCACATGGCCTATGACTTTGTGTATCTATAACCTTCCTCCTTGGTTGTGCATGTAGCGGAAGTTCATTATGATGCCAGTGCTCATCCAAGGCCCGAAGCAACCCGGCAACGACATTGATGTGTACCTAAGGCCATTAGTTGAAGAACTTTTATAGCTGTGGCACGGACAAGGTGTACGTGTGTGGGATGAGCACAAACGTGAGCAATTTAACCTACGAGCATTGTTGTTCGTAACCATCAATGATTGGCCTGCTCTTAGTAACATTTCAGGACAGACAAACAAGGGATACAATACATGGACACACTTTTTAGATGACACTGAAAGTATTTATTTGGATAAGTGCAAGAATAATGTGTACCTAGGGAATCGTCGTTTTCTTCCGCCCACGCATTCCCTAAGAAGGAAAGGCAAGCATTTCAATGGTGAAGCAGATCACCGGAGTAAGCCTGTCCGTCGTACTGGTGATGCTGTATTTTATATGGTGAAGGCTTTAAAAGTAATCTTTGGAAAGGGTCCTGGCGGACAGTCTGTTCCGAAGGACGGTGGCGGACACGCACCCATGTGGAAGAAAGAATCTATATTTCGGGAGCTACCCTATTGGAAAGTCTTAGAGGTCCGCTCTACAATCAACGTGATGCACCTGACGAAGAATGTTTGAGTGATACTGCTAGGCTTCTTGGGCGTGTATGGAAAGAATAAAGATACACCAGAAGCACGGCAGGACCAACAACGTATGAAAGACCGATAAGGCAGGCATCCAGAGCTGTTTCAAGGTACTTCCAGCTACGCTCTTACCAAGGAAAAGAAGGAAATATTTTTTGAATGCCTGAGTAGTATCAAGGTCCCTTCTGGATTCTCGTCTAATATAAAGGGAATAATAAATATGGCAGAAAAAAAAAATCCCAGAACCTAAAGTCTCATGACTGCCACGTGCTTGTGACGCAGTTGCTTCTGGTTGCTTTGAGGGGGCTTCTGCCGGAAAATGTTAGAGTACCCATTGTGAAGCTATGTTCGTTCCTCAATGCAATTTCTCAGAAGGTAATCGATCCAGAAAGTCTACCAGGGTTACAGAAATATGTGGTCCAGTGTCTTGTCAGCTTTGAGTTGGTGTTCCCACCATCCTTCTTCAACATAATGACGCACCTTCTAGTTCACCTAGTCGAAGAGATTACCATTCTCGGTCCTATATTTCTACACAATATGTTCCCCTTTGAGAGATTCATGGGAGTCTTAAATAAATATGTCCATAACCGTGCGAGGCCAGAAGGAAGCATCACTACTAGGAAAAACGTTATCAGTGGCGCACCAAAAATGATTTCTGTGGCGCATCTAGCCGTCGCCACTAAAATTTAAATTTTGTGGCGCATATGCCATATGCGCCACATAATTCTCAAAATTCTGTGGCGCATATGCCATATGCGCCACATAATTTTGTCTCAGGATTTCAAAAAAATACCAGAAAACAGCAGAAATACACAGAATACGCAGGAAATATACCAGAATACAACAATATATCACAGAAATGCACAAAACTCACAAGAATACCCAGAAACTCAGTGAAATTCATACAAAGTGACAAAATACATCAATATAGAGAGTCCAAGTGTTACACACAAGTCATGGGAGAGTACAAGTTCGAAATCACACAATCATATGAATTCACGATTGAAGCAGATTCGACTGCTCCAGACGAGCCCCCGGAGCCTCTATCTCCTGAATGAATTGTAGACGGAACGAGTCGAGCTCCACTCTGCTCAACCTCGGGGACGCTCGCTGGGCATGGGTGGAAGCCAGTAGGTGGACCTGTAGGGATTCGTAGCATGGAAAACAAAAAATTTCTATCGCATACAAACAAACAAGCCAAGATCTATCTACTAGATTGTAGCAACGAGTCGATGGAATAACTCACCCTCGAAGATTCCAAAGTGTTTAACGAGAGCGGATTCTCGTGGGTGATGTAGTCGTACTCTTCCCGATCTCAAGATCGCGTAGACGATCCTTCCGGCGTTGCGTTCCGGCAGCGCTCCTGCAGTCGGTCACACGTTCGGTACTCGACGAAGACCTTCCTCTCCCTTGTTCCAGTAGGCAGCGAAGGTTGTAGTACTCTCCTCGTGATTCCGGCAGCACAACGGCGTGGTACCGGAAGTAGAGGGGAGATCTCGCAGGGCTTCGCCTTAAGCCGGAGCGAGTATGGTGGACTATGAGAGAGCTCCTCGGCGATCTAGGGTTTAGACACACCAAGGAGGAGGCTTGGCCGGCGGCTAGGGTTAGCTAGGCGGCGGCGGCGGTTTGCCCTAGGGCGGCGGCGGCTGCAGGAGGGCCGGCGGCTTAGGGCTAGGGTTTGCGGGTGGAGGTGTTGGGTGCTAGGAGGGGCAGCCCTGCCCCTCCTTATATAGGTGGAGGGGCGCGCCAGGGAGTCCCTCCCCAACTCGGTTTCCCAAGGGGGCCGGCGGTGGAGGGGAGGAACTCCTCCCCAACTCGGTTTCCATCTTCCCCTCCACTTCCCAAAATAGCCGTTTGACTTTTCAAATTGGCGTTTGACTTTTCAAACTAGGATTTGATTAAACCCTTTATTTTGTTCAGAGATGACACCTAGTACATGATGCAACCATTCCAACTTGGTATGACACATTCATGTACCCTTCCCCCTTCGGAGTGCCGGACATTCCGGAACCTTCTAGAACATTCCCGATGAAAACACCGGAACCATTCTCCA
Organism: Avena insularis; assembly: GCA_023614405.1. Taxonomy (NCBI): domain Eukaryota; kingdom Viridiplantae; phylum Streptophyta; class Magnoliopsida; order Poales; family Poaceae; genus Avena; species Avena insularis. Next base: position 8,066,228 of record CM042684.1, read on the forward strand.
ACCCCGAAATAGGACTTTCCTTATATGAATCTTATTCTCCGGACCATTCCGGATCTCCTCGTGATATCCCGGATCCCATCTGAGACTCTGAACAACATTCGGTCTCTTACTCATCATTCCATAACTACTCAAACAACGTCGAATCCTTAAGTGTGTCTCCCTACGGTTCGTGAATTATGCGGACATGATCGAGACACTTCTCCGAACAACAACCAATAGAGGAATCTGGAAATTCATATGGCTCCCACATATTTCTACGATTACTTTGCGATCGAATGAACCACTTACATACGATACCAATTTCCCTTTGTCTCACGGTAGTTTACTTATCCGAGGTTATGATCGTCGGTATCTCTGCATACCTAGTTCAACCTCGTTACTGATAAGTACTCTTTTCTCGTTCCCGTGATATGTGATCCCTTGTGAGCCAGTCACATGCTTGCAAGCTAATTGGATGAAATTTCACCCAGAGGGCCCAGAGTATATCTATCCGTCATATGGATGGACAAATCCCACTCTTGATCCATGTGTCTCAACCAATACTTTCCGAACACTCAATGCCACCTTTATAGCCACCTAGTTACGGTGTGGTGTTTGATGTCATCAAAGCATCCTTACGGTGAAGGTGATATGCATGATCTCATGGTCGAAGGAATTAGGTTACTATGTATCAGAAAGCATATAGCAATTGAACTATTAAAATGACTTGATCTTTATGCTACGCTTATCTATAGGAGTATGTCCACCATATCATTCTCCTAACGATATGATCTTGTTGTTAATAACATCTCAATGTTCATGATAGGGAAACCACCATCATTTATTAACCAACAAGCTAGTATTATAAAGAGGCTTTACTAGGGACTTCAAATTAAGTTTACAAATCACACAAGGATTAATGTTTCCTTGTTAATACTATTATAGCATGAGTGTAAACATTTATCATAAACACAAAGATATAATAATAACTAAATTTATTATTGCCTCTAGGGCATATCTCCAACAGGACCATGCTCTGTTGCTCCACGACCATCCGTCACTGCTCCGAGGTGCTGGTGTCCCTGACCATCAACACCACCGAGTGTTCCGCCTACGGCAAGTCGGCTAACGCAGCCTAACGCATCTCCGCCACGACATCCGATCTCACCGCTAGGGCTTGTAGAAGTCGCCCACCAGAGTCCCTCTGAGTCAGAAGAGGCCAGCCTTGCACCTTGCATCTCTCCGAGATCTCCTCCAAGGCAGCTGCTCGCTGATGCAGAGGCCGCTGCATCGCGTGGACCACCTCAGAGGTCATATTCCGGAAAAATCGCCCTGCGGAACCTCTATCCTCGCCCGGTATCACCATAGTGGATCCTAAGCACAAGTGTTAACTGAATAAAAAATTTACCAAGTGGTGGTAACCAACTTGATTGAAAAGTGAAACAACTTAATAACTTTAATAAAGCAACTTGGATGTATAAATGTGCAGATCTACACATTTATATTTAAGCTATTTCATTATCTCCTTATCTGAACAAACTACATCATGACAGTGCCAGCAAGTAAGCCCCAAACTCAATTGCTACAAACATCAATCGCTCATGCTACAAACCTATTACTTTCAGTTCAGGATCCATCTAACTCTGATCTGTAGCAGTGGCCGGATGGATGGTCCAGGAGGAACCGGCCCATCACTCTTGCCCAAGATTTGCCAATTGCAGCATGAGTGGCTTCCAGGATGATAACATGGGAAAGAATGAATATAGATGCTAGTACAATGCAATAAATTTGGCTGCATACATGGTGAAATTTCTTTTGTAAACCTAGAAATGATTCCAACTGTTAAAGTACTTTCATTACCTATAGTAACCTAACCATGGTGAATATACGGGGACTTTCCACTCAGATATTCATGAGATCAATCGTCTTACGAAGAGGACAAAGTAGATGCCATTCCAGGGTGCAGGAAACTTGTCCCTTTCATCTTCTTTTCCATGGTGTGGTTGTTACTCTCATGCTTTCTATATGAAATCCTTAATTAGATCTCTCGACTCTCGTGTACCACTCATCCACATTATAGGTGCCACTAAAAACCAGAGCAAGAGCACCTACTTTTTTCCGATATCGAGATAATATTTCTAGGCGCCTTCTCACGAGTTAATACGGTAGATCTCAATTACTACAAACATCAATTGCTCATGATAAAATCATCACTATCCCCTATAATTCAAAATAACAAACAATAAACTGTCATCAACTTGAGTTTGGATCCATCCTGTCAACATCATAAACCTATTTTACTAGAAAAGTAGCAGACAAGATAGCAATTACAGAGAAGAAATTAGTCAAAATCGCTCACCCTTCCATGCCCAAATTTGCACAGAAATTCGTCGCTGGAGCTAAGCTTCTCGAAGGGTGCTCCACTGTGCCTGTCCGTCCGCTCGCCGCCGCTTGGCGCCTCTACGCCTGTCTGCTTTCGTCCGTGGCCGCCTTGTATGTAGTATCGCCTGGTCTCCCATGCGCAGCTCATCCCTTGTCCATGGCAAGAGCCGCCGCTCAGAGCAAGCAGCCGCCGCTGCTGCGCGCTAGGGTTCCAGGAGCGAAGGAGATTGGCGGAGGCCGGGCGGCAGAGCTTGAGGGCGAGGAAGGCCGGACGAGGTCGACATCAGCCGGAGAGTAACTGGCGGGAGGGGGGGGGGGAGGGGGGTTCAGAGGGAGGCAGCAGCCGGCGTCCAGGGAGGAGGCGACGGCGGTGGCTCTGCGATAGGGGGTCGAGGGAATCCCGTGCGTCGTGTGTGCGTGTCTTGCTTTTGTTCAGGTCTAGACAGATAAATCTGTTTTCCATATTCTGTGGCGCATATGGCTATATGCGCCACAGAAAGTGAGCATTCTGTGGCGCATATAGCCATATGCGCCACAAAATTTTGGCATGCCCATGTGCTGGGTCAGGCCCACATGGGGCCCACAGGAATTCTGTGGCGCATGTGGCCATATGCGCCACAGAATGCTCACTTTCTGTGGTGCATATATCTATATGCGCCACAGAATTTCAAGAATTCTATGGAGCATATGTTATATGCGCCACAGAATTAATTTTAGTGGAGCATTTTTTTCTATATGCACCACAGAATTAAAATCTATCTATAATCGTATTCCTAGTAGTGCATCTCCAAGGGCTATGGAACAGAGGTCACTGAGTTTTGTGTTGACTTTATTCCTGACCTTAAGCCGATCGGTGTACCTGAATCACGGCATGAGGGGAGACTTAGTGGAAAGGCACGCTAGGAAAGAAAGCAAAGATATGTATGGACGGACATTCTTTCACTAAAGCACACTATACAATTCTGCAAAGTTCCACCTTGGTGGATCCGTATATCGAGGTACACAAGAATATTGTATGCTCGAACTACCCGGGGCAGTCTGACAGGTTGATTAGAGATGAACACATGAACACTTTTGGCGGTTGGTTGCAGACACATCCCATGAATGAAACCACTGTTGGAGATCAGTTGTACTTGTTGGCCAGGTCTCCATCTTCAACTATATTGACTTTCCAATCATACGAGATCAATGGGAATATATTTTACACGCACGCCCAAGATAAAAAGAGCACCAACCAAAACAGTGGTGTCCGATTTGATGCAACAGACGAGAATGGGAAAAATGACACATATTATGGTTACATAGAGGACATATGGGAACGTGACTATGGTCCTAATTTCAAGGTCCCATTGTTTCGATGCAAATGGGTCAAGATGACAGGAGGTGGGGTAACGGTAGACCAGCTGTACGGAATGACAACAGTGGATCTTAATAATCTTGCGTATGGAGACGAACCATTCGTCCTTGCCAATGATGTGGCTCAAGTTTTCTATGTGAAGGACATGTCTACTAGACCGAGAAAAAGGAAAGATAAGCAAAAGAATACAATATCATACGATGAGCCAAAGCGCCACATAGTTCTTTCAGGAAAAATAATCATGGTGGGACTTGAGGACAGGGCAGACATGTCAGAAGATTATGACAAATTTCATGAAATTCCGCCATTCAAAGTGAAAACTGACCCAAGCATACCGCTAAATAAGGAAGATGCTCCATTGTTACGGACAAGAAGAGAACCAAAACACTAGATGTGGATGTTGGTGATGTAATGTATTAAACCTTTTGTGAATTAATCCTATTTTCATCGTCATTGTCATCGTCATTTATTAATATTAAAAACCGGGACGTACCGGGACAAATAGGAATTTCTGAGATTGCTGTAGGCAGGTACCAAAACACTAGACTAGGTAACACTTAGACATTTATTAATATTAAAAACCGGGACAAACCGGGACAAACCAGGACTAGCTAACACTGAGGACTAAAGCCACCCCCTTTAGTCATAATCATGCCTAGTCCTATAGTACGTAGCTTCAGGGTCTTCTTCGTCATCGTCATCGTCACCTGCCACTCCGGAGATCCTCAGCCCAACCTTAAGTTGACAGTGCACTGTTCACTTTTTCATCATTGAGTTTATAAGGGGCAAGTTTCACCAATATGAAAAATGTATATTTCATAATTTTAAGCCATAAGTCAAATAAACAGCAAGGAGGGGCAAGTTTCACCAGCCAAGTAGAAGTAACCAGATGAAAGTAACTTTCAAAATTCTGAACATATCCATATCTATGCAGCAGGGACACAAGCAGCACACACACCAAACTGCATGGTGTGTGCTGTCAACACCACATCAGCAACACAACCAAACAAAACTATCAACACAGCCATGGGAAAACCAATCCCCACACCATTCCATTGCTCTTACACACCAAACACAGCAGCCAGCAGCTAAAGACAGCCAAAGACAAGCTAGATCAAACCAACCAAAGCCCAGGATCACATCACCAAGATGGTGACATAAGGAGGGGGTAGATCAGGCGGATAGCAAGACCAAGATCAAGCCATCAGGATCAGGAGATGATGGGCTATATCAAGGACAAGCCAGGAACTGGAAATACCAGGGGAGCACCAGATCAAGCTACCACAAGATCCACCACTAGCAACCACAACATCAAGTGACAGTGGTGAGTAAATAGACCATCAAATGATCTATCTGTCTAAGATTAGACAAGCATACATGATCTGTCTCTTATTCAAACTCTCAGAAAGCACCCAAGTGGGGTGAATCCATCACTGAGATTTTAAACTCTAAAAGCAAACAGAAAAGTATAAGGATCCAACTAAATCTCAGAACAACATCATTGATTTAGCTATCAAGCTATATTTCAATTCAAGAATGAACATAGCTAAGATTTAAACTTCTAGGCACATCTCTAAGACAAGAGTAGCACCTTAGAATTTAATCTTATGGATCTATATAAGTTATTAGGCTTATAATCATTTTTTCCAAACTTGGATTCAAGCAATAGTAGCTGGTATCATTACCATAATTAATCCATGTGAATCAACAGATAGAGGTCTAGATCCCTAAACCTCAGACCAACATCATTGGTTCTAGGGATATAAGGAAAGAGGATTTCACTTATCTATCATGCCAAGCCAAAACTTAAGCTTGAATAAAACCACACCAAGTAAAAGAATCTAGTATTGTGTGCCATACAAGGATGGTGTCACAAGAATAGTTCTAAACTAAACAGGTTAAGCATCCAATCTTTACAGATACAATCAACCAATTATAAATCATTTTCCTATTCTTAAACACAGGAATCATAAACAGGATATTCATATATATATATGTCTTCACAGAAAGATATCATTTTGATCTCAATATATACATGAATTCTCAAGCCAACAGTACTAAGACATTGACTTCATCACACCATACTCACTGTCATTAACCAAGTAATGATAGTGGTAAGTTATCAAAACCACTAGATTTACCAAATATTGTTTCCAGAACAACTTTACCATCTAAATCATATGAAATTTAACCATGGAATCATCAGCAGTAAATCACTAGCATCACCACAGCTAATCATCAGCAGTAAGTCATAGCTATTCACCACTTAACAGATTCAGAGATTATCAACACATGATCCAATTCATCAGTATCTAATCAATAGCAGGGTATGAACCCTAAACAAAACCAAGAACCCTAATCAGGACTAGACAATCACCAGGAAGGTCACTACCAACATCTAGTATAGGATGGCCTAGCATAGAGTGCATGAGAGGGAGAGGAACCACTCACCAAAGGTCCTCGCTGTAGATTAGAAGAGGAAGAAGAGATGGCCGACGACCATGGCGGCACGGGGAGCACCCCCAAGGGGGAGCTGCGACCCATACAACACCACGGCGGTGACCATAGCCACACCTAGGGGTGAGTTGAATCACCAAGGCATACGACAACAGCGGCGGCGCCAGGATCAACGTCAACCCCAAACCCTAGGGTTCGGGAGGACATTGATCCGGTCACAGGAGGACTCCATGTCCAAATCCAGTTGGACAGGAGGGAAGAGCAGGGTCGACAACCTCTTCCTGCACCACGACGGCGGCCAGGGCGGTCCACAACGACGGGAATTGCCCGCGGCGACACCCCTGACCACGGGGTCGGGGAAGGAGAATGAGAGGGGTGAGCTCGAGAGAGAAGACAGCGAGTGAGTTAGGCTGGGTGGGCCGAAAATCCTTCAGGGTGTTGTTTTGACCTTGCCCTACTGGGCCACAAGGGCCCAATAAATCCAAATGGCCAGCCCAAGTCATTTAGAGTCTCTTTGAATAAATAGGAAAAGACCAAAATGCCCCTGAACTTAACTAAATTCTAGAAAATAAAATAAAAGTCCAAAAATTATAAATAAAATATTTTTGGATTCACAATAATCCAAACTATCCAAATAAATTAAGAGATAAAATTTTAGACATATAAATTTTATTATGAATTTTGTAATTTATATATTCCTTATGGAATTTTACAAAAATTATTTGAAAGATGATAAAAATAAATAAAAATCACTTTCATTATATATTAATATTGTAGTATTTTAGAAAAATACTAAACAAATATTTAATAACAATTTTTGATATTTAAGTGATAATTCTTAAAAGAATTATTAAATCAATAAAAGTCAAATAAAAGGGAAATAAAATAAAAGAATGCAATATTCTATTATAAATATTAAAAATTAATATTTATAAATCCTTTATTATTAAAAAAAAGAATTTTTATAATAATGGGGAGAATCCATATCAAGTTAAATGATGCATTACAATACTTTGCATAATCACTTTGCTTCTTTAAATATTGTCCTTACCGGGCAATAATGATGTTTCTGTAGACATAGAAGCTCAAGGTCCAGTGCAAGCATCAGACTTCACTACCTTTCCATCACAAGGCAAGTTCATCACTTGCTCATATCCTTTGAAGAGTCTTTATCAAAGTATTTCCAAATAGTGTGTTATCATATATACTCTAAAGAAAAAAATATTATTTTCACAAATTAAGAAATCATAGATATCATCCTAAGTGATGATATACTGGAGCAATAGAACTTAGGGTTCTATTTGCAACAATGATGATCAATTAGGGACTTAATAACCCCTGACATCAGTGATTCTAGCGTCGTATTTTACACGTTAGCCATGAGATTTGGAATGGGACGAAGAAGTCAGCTGTATCTTTTTCCTCTCGCATGAAGACGGATGTGCAGGTCGTGGCTGTTATCCTCGTAGCATGCATATTAATTGGTAATTCATAGAGGATATGTAGCATATGGGTGGTAACCCTCATCGTCCCACGATAGTTCTGGCATCTAATGGTTTGTACAAACCATTGCCGTAATTCATTATGTGGGCATTGTGTACACCAAGGAGGCATGCGAGGTCGCGAAGGGGGCAGTGATTGGCTTGGACCAACTACTGGGCCCCACATCGTGGAATTGTGGACGATAAAGTACAACCGCTTGTGCAACAAAGAGTTGATCTCTCATGGGTAAAGTAACGCACCTCTACAGAGTGTAAGAATTGTAACTTGTTACTCCCTGTTCCGAGAAGCAGCTATCAACGCGGCAGGAAAGGAACTCCATGAAAGTTCTGGTCAACATGTGAAGGCTGATGGTCATAGATTTTTATAATAAAATCAATCTTTGAAGAAAGATTTACAAAAACTGCATAGTGCCAAGGATTTATAATCCAAGGTGGCAGTTAGAGCATCAAACTTCCCACCTTGCATATAATGAACTTGTTGGGTAATGATGTTACTCATCCTTTCCTTTGAACCCTTGCTTAGACTCTGAGGATCCCGAAGACGTGCCAATGTATGCAGCTAAATGTCAAGATGTGTTCTATGAGGAGCCTGACCTGTCAGGACGTGTTGAAGGAGTGGATTACGAAATCCGCTATGGAGTTGACGATAACGAGTCTAACTAAGTATCCTAGTTAGTAGTAATAAATGGAGCCGAGCAGCATGAAATCTATAGAATAAGCTGCTGAGCTCAACTCCTAGTCAGAGTTGCTACTTTTAAATTCCGCTGAAACACTTTATATTTTGGTTTGTAAGTTGAAACCTTTTGAAGTCTTGAACTTCTGGTATTGTAATAATAATAATATGTGAATGTTTGTAATATGGACCCGCAATGTTTCTGTTATACCACTCCGAGGGATGTGATATTTACGGAACGGTGTTCTGTGGGTGTCATGTCAACGACTATAGTGTACTACACATGCAATGGTATGCTGGGTCACCGCAGTTGGTATCAGAGCAATTGCTTTGACCTTAGGTTGGAAACCTAGTAAAGGGTATTACCTGTAGGAAAGTAGCAACGATAAAGAATTCTCTAAAAGTAATATAATGGGTATTCGAATGAGAATATTTCGTTATATGTTTTAGTGCGATAATTCTTTGTTATGATGCAATATATTATTGGTTACTAATCAAAACTATTTTTCTGATATACAGAGATCTGGCACCAAAGTTTCCAAAACAGACTTTGGTAAGGAAAGAGGAGACTCTTGATGATTATCAAGGATCATTCACAGACCAACTTCGTCAACTTTTAAAGATTTTTAGTTGTGCAACTAGAATTCCAGTGAATACTATAACTTAACTTGATGGTCGGATGTTATCCAAGTATCGTGTGAGTATCCAACTTCCTGAGGAGCTTGGATTATATCACGATCTACCTATAGGTGAAGGTAGGAGTCACTTAGCAGCATATCATGTTGCTGTTGTGGATGCAATAGCTAATATTCGGGAGCATAAAGCCAAGGAGTTAGAAGGTAGCACATTTTCTTTGATGCCTCATGATTCTATAGACTCGGAGCCTATACCGGATCATCTTACTTTGGTTAAGAAGCATCCTTAGTTAGCTTCCAAGTTTATGGATAGATACCGAACACTCGTTGCGTCTTTTTACAAGACACATCAAGTGATTGTCGAAGATAAAAATGACATGTTAGAGGATCTAACTGATCCGGAAAGGAGGAAGCAGTTAGCAATCCAGTTGGAAAAGGAAGCAAGCAGTAGTAGTGAAACACCTATCTTTAATGATGTACCTATAGATCCTGAATCTTTTATACCATATCCTTATTCACCAAGGCCTAAACCTATATATGATCCTACTGTGGATATGAGGTATGCAGTACCACAGGGTTCATAGGATGGTTCTGACTCAGAACTTCCTATTGATAATTCTGATGGTTGGAGAAGGGGATCATATGAAGGATCTCATGAACATTAGATGTCCACAGATGGTTCTGACAGAAATGTTGGACAATCTAGCTAGATGGGTGCAAGAATTAACCCTAGTAACAGTAGTATAAATGCCATGTCGATAGATAATCGAGAAGAAGAAGAAGATCCCAAGGAGAGAGTGTTTGAATCATCAACATCTTCTCAAAACCCAGGGAATATACATTATCCAGTGTTTAACTATCTTTCCCAAAGGAGCACCTGGGAAGCAGCAGGATCTGCGTATCCTATTGACAACTCAAGGAATGAATCTCAGGAGATGCAAGCGGGAGATAATGTTGAATATGTTTCTGAAGACTTTTCAGCTGAGCTGGAGGGAGTCAATGCGCTCAGGTTGAGTAATGACTCAAGTCCTGACACTTTAGATACTGAGTATGTTCCTTCTGGAAGGCCATTTGTTCCACAAACTATGCGACGAACGACACGTCATCACGGTTGGACATCAGGCATATATGATGAGAGTAGTTACTACTAGAAGTAGGCAACTATGTAGAGGTATCAAGTATCGTGTATTATACTCTACGAAATAAGACAGTTAGATAAATAAGGTAGTCTTGTGATTATACCTATATGGTATATGTTGTAATGACTTTGTATTATTATGATATTATGTATAAAATGTGAAATGCATATTTGGATTTTCTTTGTATCTTCATTGTGTGACTAGTTCTGTGCGTAAAGTCGAGCTCAGAACACATGTGCATGATGTAATTATGAGTATTCGCTTTATGTTGCAGGACTAGAGGGTCATGGATACGGGTGTAGAAATCGAAATTGAGCAGCAGCGGATGGAGCAAGAGGCTAATGAGAAGACCGATGCAGATGCAGCAAATCAGGGAGCATTGCCACCACCACCACCACCAATGAGGCTGTTAATGATGCAAGAGACCCAGAAAAATTTCATGGAAGAGCTGCTGGGACGAGCAAATCAGAGGGCACCTGAAGGTGTAGGAGTAAGTCTTTCTGACTTCCAGAATGCAAGGCCGTTACCTTCTGCATCAGCCCCTGAACCAATGGATGCAGAAGATTGGCTATGATCTGAGAAAGAAAGTGAAGACATGAGTTGCAATGATGAGGAGGAATTGAGGTATGCAACTCATCTTCTGACTGGACCTGCAGCATCATGGTGGGAGAATCAGTTGGCTATGCAACAACCAGGAAGGGAGTTCACCTGGGAGAAGTTCAAGCAGAGATTCCGTGAATATCATGTTCCAGAAAGTGTTATGGAGTTGAAGCGGAGAGAATTTGAGGAGCTTCAGCAGGGATATACTAGTGTCATGAAGTATATCCGGTAGTTTATTCAACTGTCTCGCTATGCTGATGAGGATGTTAACACTGAAGAGAAGCGGAAGAAACGTTTCATGCGTGGGTTAAACCCATTTGTGAAAATGCAGCTAAGGTTAGCAAATAAGCAAACTTATCAGCAGTTGTTGGATGCAGCTCTTACTTTTGAAGATGACTACAAGAATGTCCAAGAGGATAGGAGGAAGAGAGCCAAGAAGGAAACCAAGAGAATTCAGGCAAGTAAACCTAAACCGAATACGGAGTTCAAACCCCGGAACAAGAACTATGGCAACAATAACAATAACAAGGGCAGTGGTGGAAATCAATCCAATCCTAGAAGGAATGTTATTTGTAACAATTGTGGAATTCCAGGGCATTTCCAGAGAGAATGCAAAAAGCCTGTAGTGATCTATTATGGTTGTGGTCAGAAGGGGCATATTAAGCACGATTGTCCGAGGAAACCATCAGGAGGTTGGCCTACCAAGGGAGGAGGACAAGCCAGTGGAGGAAATGGACAGCCAAATAAAGGAGGAAATAATGGCAAGAACACCAATGGCAAACTGAACTGTGCAACCCTCGAGGAGGTGGATAATTCGGAGCATGCAGTGATAGGTACGCTCAATATCCTTACCAATCCCAGAAAAGTTATATTTGATACTGGTGCAACTACTTCATTCATTTCTTAAGAATTTTGTGATAAGTTCGGGATTAGAAGGGCAACGTTAGAAAGCCCTATGACCGTAGTTACGACAGGGGGAAATGTGATTGTATGCCACATAAAACAAGATCAGGTTATCTCGATCTATGGTTGTACATACTTCGCAGACCTTTATGTGATTCCTTTGAAGGGAATTGCAGTAGTGCTGGGGATGGACTGGATGATGGAGCATGGGGCTCAGATAAATTGTGAGGAGAAAACTGTCTCAATCAAAACTCCAAGTGGAGCAAGGATAGTTTATCAAGCAGATAAGCACAATCATATTATGGTGGATCTGCAGTTGAACTCGATGAAAGAGGTCAAATTGGAAGATATTCCTGTAGTAAATGAATTTCAAGATGTTTTTCCAGTAGAGCTACCGGGAATGCCACCAGATCGGGAGAAAGAGTTCACTATTGATCTAATTCCTGGTACAACACCAATAGCTCAAGCACCATATAAGATGGGACCCAAAGAGTTAAAAGAACTCAAAGAGAAAATTGATGAGTTAGCCAGAAAAGGATTTATTCAGGAAAGTGTATCTCCATGGGGAACACCAGTAATCTTTGTGGATAAGAGAGATGGTGGAAGAAGGATGTGTGGAGATTATAGACATCTGAACAACGTTACTATCAAGAATAAGTATCCTTTACCAAGAATTCAATATTTGTTTGATCAAGTGAAAGGAGCCAGTTCTCAAAGATCGACTTAAGATCTGGATACCATCAAATAAAAATCAAACCAGAAGATGTTCCAAAGACAGCATTTGTCTCAAGATATGGACATCATGAGTATCTAGTAGTACCATTTGGTTTGACCAATGCACCAGCAATATTCATGAATTTAATGAACAAATATTTCATGCCATATTTGGACAAGTTCGTCATAGTCTTTATTGATGATATTCTGATATATTCCAAGGATAAGGAAGAGCATGCTGATCATTTGAGAATAGCAAAGATGGAACACAAACTTTATGCTAAGTTTAAGTTTTAATTTTGTCTAGATGAGGTAGAATTCCTCGGCCATGTGATCAGTAAAGATGGAATTGCTGTAAATCCATCTAAAGTTCAGTCAGTATTAGAGTGGACTGCACCAACCAACGTGAAGAAAATTCGAGGTTTCTTAGGAATGGCTGGTTATTATCGGAGATTCATTGAAGGTTTCTCCAAAATAGCTGGACCATTGACCAAATTTCTAAGAAAGAATACACCATTCAATTGGGATGAGAAGTGTGAAGCAAGTTTTCAGGAGTTGAAGACCAGGTTAACCACAACTCCAATCGTAGCGGTTCCTGAAACAGGGAAGGACTTCATAGTATACTGTGATGCATCTAAAGAAGGTTTAGGTTGTGTATTAATGCAAGATTGGAAAGTGATTGCTTATGGTTCAAGACAATTGAAACAACATGAAGTCAATTATCCAACTCATGATTCAGAGTTAGCAGCAGTGGTTTTTGCACTAAAAGGATGGAGGCATTTTCTTTATGGATCTAGATGTGAGTTATACACTGACCATAAAAGTCTCAAATATTTCTTCACTAAAAAGGAGTTGAATATGAGACAGAAGCGTTGGTTGGGAGTAATCAAAGATTATGATTTAACAATCAACTATACTCCAGGGAAAGCAAATGTTGTAGCTGATGCTTTAAGAAGAAAGAATGATGATATTCAGCCTAGCAATACGGAGCTACCAAAATAGTTACAGATGGACTTGGAAAGATTAGAGCTTCAATTCATTAGAACAGATGTTCTTGGAGGATTAGCTACTATGCAGGTAGTTGTAGAGCAGGACAGTGATCTTAAGCATGAAATTTTCAGACATCAAGCAGAAGATCCTTTTATTGCTGAGGAAATTCAGAGGATATCTCAAGGGCAAAAATTAGTTTTTTGCCTTGGAGATTATGAGTCCTGATGGTTTCAAGACCGTCTTTGTGTTCCAGATGTGACTGAGATTCGTGATGTCATACTCAGATAAGCACATGAAACACCGTACTCTATACATCCAGGAAGTACTAAGATGTATATGGATTTGAAAGAACTATTCTGGTGGAATAACATGAAAAGGGATATTGCTAAATATGTATCAGAATGCCATACTTGCCAAAGGGTAAAGGCCGAACATCAAAGTATAGCAGGACCATTACAACCTTTAGAATTCCCGAGGGGAAGTGGGAGGAAATAGGTATGGACTTCATCATAGGATTTCCCATGACACCTAAACGGAAGGATATGATATGGGTGATTGTGGACCGACTCACTAAAAGTGCACATTTTATTCCGGTAAATCAGAAAGATAATGCCGAGAAGTTAGTAGAAGTTTACATCAAAGAGATAGTAAGTAAGCATGGAGTACCCAAAAAGATTGTAACTGATAGGGGATCAGTGTTTACTTCAGCATTTTGGAAGCAATTGCATGAAGCACTTGCTTCAAAGTTAGATTTCAGCACAACCTATCATCCTAAGACAGGAGGTCAAATAGAAAGAAAAAATCAAATACTAGAAGACATGTTAAGAGCTTGTGCATTAGATTTTGGAGGTACATGGGAAGATCATCTACATTTGGCAGAATTTTCCTACAATAATAGCTACCAGAGTAGTCTGAAGGCAGCTCCATACCAAGTTCTGTATGGAAGAAAGTGTAGATCACCAATATATTGGTATGAGCCTGGTAGGAGCAAAGAATTTGCGCCATACTATATCAAGGAAAGACAAGATATCATTGATAAGATCAGGGATAGAATAAAAATAACCCAGAGTAGGCAGAAAAGTTATGCTGATCAAAGTTGAAGATCTTGGCATCTAGAAGTGGGAGACATGGTATACTTGAAAGTAAGTCCAATGAAAGGGGTGAAAAGGTTCGGAGTTAAAGGAAAATTTAGTCCAAGATACATCGGACCATTCAAGATATTGAGTCAGAACAGAACTATAGCTTATGCTTTAGAGTTACCATCAAGATTGTCTCAAGTGCACAATGTTTTCCATGTTTCACAACTTCGTAAATGTTTGAAAGTTCCAGATGATGCAATCACACATCAGGAGATAAAACTACAAGCAGACTTGACCTATGTTGAAAAGCCCTATAAAATTTGGAAGAAAACTGGAAAAGGTTGAGGAATAGAGCAATCAAGTACTGCAAAGTATAGTGGGAACATCACCCTGAAAGGGAAGCTACTTGGGAGAAAGAAGAGGATTTAAGAACAGCCTATCCAGAACTATTCAGGTACACCTCAACAAACTTCGGGACAAAGTTTAATTTAAGGGGGGAAGTCTGTAACATCCCAGCATTTAGGAACTAACGAAGGGTAGATTCAGGAATTTGAAATGTTGCATGCATTCATCTATGAAAATGTGGGTAAATTTTTCGCCAAATAAAAACCTAAAGTGATCAAAGTTTCTTTCATACTTTGAGATTAGGTATAGTCTGGAAGGATGATTATTATAGACTTTGATATGATCTTTGTGGACTTATGTGTTTTGGGAAATGAAATTTGAATTTAAAACTTGAGTGTTTGAATTATAATTCAAAAGAGTTTTTGAATAATGTTTGAGAATTTGATTTTATTAAGAGGTAACCAATAATAACTCAAACTTTATATAAAGAGAGCAATTAAGAATATGAATATCCATTTCATAATTGTATTCAATAAATAAGTTACAAAATGTAACTTATGAGAATCATCCACAATCTTTACAATAGCAAATAAATAAATAATAATATTTCTTTATTGATAATAGTACAATCTTTATTACAAAGGAATAAAATAAAGAGTACAAAAGAATAAATTAAAGATTACAATTGAATATGAGAGTTATTACAAGTGACTAATCTATAAAGAAAAATAAAAATCCTAAACTAAAGTCTTGATCTTCAAATCTGGTACCTGCAAAATAAAAATAAACTTAAAAGAAAAAGAAGGTTAGGATTGGAATTATTTTTACTCTCAAAAGTTGACAGTGCGCTGTTCAATTTTTCATCATTGAGTTTATAAGGGGCAAGTTTCACCAATATGAAAAATGTATATTTCATAATTTTAAGCCATAAGTCAAATAAACAGCAAGGAGGGGCAAGTTTCACCAGCCAAGTAGAAGTAACCAGATGAAAGTAACTTTCAAAATTCTGAACATATCCACATCTATGCAGCAGGCACACAAGCAGCACACACACGAAACTGCATGGTGTGTGCTGTCAACACCACATCAGCAACACAACCAAACAAAACTATCAACACAGCTGTGGGAAAACCAATCCCCACACCATTCCATTGCTCTTACACACCAAGCACAGCAGCCAACAGCTAAAGACAGCCAAAGACAAGCTAGATCAAACCAACCAAAGCCCAGGATCACATCACCAAGATGGTGACATAAGGAGGGGGTAGATCAGGTGGATAGCAAGACCAAGATCAAGCCATCAGGATCAGGAGATGATGGGCTAGATCAAGGACAAGCCAGGAACTGTAAATACCAGGGGAGCACCAGATCAAGCTACCACAAGATCCACCACTAGCAACCACAACATCAAGTGACAGTGGTGAGTAAATAGACCATCAAATGATCTATCTGTCTAAGATTAGACAAGCATACATGATCTGTTTCTTATTCAAACACTCAGAAAGCACCCAAGTGGGGTGAATCCATCACTGAGGTTTTAAACTCTAAAAGCAAACAGAAAAGTATAAGGATCCAACTAAATCTCAGAACAACATCATTGATTTGGATATCAAGCTATATTTCAATTCAAGAATGAACATAGCTAAGATTTAAACTTCTAGGCACATCTCTAAGACAAGAGTAGCACCTTAGAATTTAATCTTATGGATCTATATAAGTTATCAGTCTTATAATCATTTTTTTCCAAACTTTGATTCAAGCAATAGTAGCTGGTATCATTACCATAATTAATCCATGTGAATCAATATATAGAGGTCTAAATCCCTAAAGCTCAGACCAACATCATTGGTTCTAGGGATATAAGGAAAGAGGATTTCACTTATCTATCATGCCAAGCCAAAACTTAAGCTTGAATAAAACCACACCAAGTAAAAGAATCTAGTCTTGTGTGCCATACAAGGATGGTGTCACAAGAACAGTTCTAAACTAAACAGGTTAAGCATCCGATCTTTACAGATACAATCAACCAATTATAAATCATTTTCCTGTTCTTAAACATAGGAATCATAAACAGGATATTCATATATATATATGTCTTCATAGAAAGAGATCATTTCGATCTCAATATATACATGAATTCTCAAGCCAACAGTACTAAGACAATGACTTCATCACACCATACTCACTGTCATTAACCAAGTAATGATAGTGGTAAGTTATCAAAACCACTAGCTTTACCAAATATTGTTTCCAAGTATTTGCAAATAGTGTGTTATCATATATACTCTAAGGAAAGAAAATATTATTTTCACAAATAAAGAAATCATAGATATCATCCTAAGTGATGATATACTAGAGCAATAGAACTTAGGGTTCCATTTGCAACAATTATGATCAATTAGGGACTTAATAACCCCTGACATCAGTAATTTTAGCGCCGTATATTACGCGTTAGCCATGAGATTTGGAATGGGACGGAGAAGTCAGATGTATCTTCTTCCTCTCGCATGAATCACGACATAGTTTATGGTACGGTGCCCATATTGTGCATGCATGTGTATATTGGTATGGAGAACAATGTTGAAGGAGGAAGTTTTCCTTTTCGTCGCTCGGAAAAGCCATTTTCCATTTTCCGAGCGCAAAAAGACGGGTTGTTTTGTGAAGCAGCCACCAAAATGCAGTTACAGAATGCTACCATCCCATTTTTCTAAAATACTAGACCCCCTTACATGAACTATATCCCAATCGGGGGATCTCAAACCTTTCTGTCCTTTCCGGGGGATCACAATCCTTTTTTTGTTTTTAAAATAGTTTTAAAAAGGGACCTTTAGTCCCGGTTTTTAGTACAAATCGAGGCTAAAGGGGTGCGGGGCAGACGCTGCACCTTGGCAAAACCCCTTAGCCTCAGTTTGTAATAAACTGGGGCTAAAAGTGGTGGGTAAATACCCACCACTGTAAATCCAGTTCGTGCTGCAACCGAGCACACACATATGCCATCTTCCTCCTCACAGAGCCACCAAGGCGCTCGCGCCCTCGCGTTGCCTTCCTGCGCCCGAGCCGTGCCGCCTTTCCTTGCGCCCGCCTCTCGCCTCTCCGGCCGTCTCACGCCGCCTCTCCTGCAGGTGAGCCTCACACACCATGCGCCACTCTCTCGCCACGTAGCTTAGTTAGGGTTAATGTAATTTTAGTTAGTGTAAATAATTTAGTTAGTGTACTTTGTTAATGTATTTGTTAGTGTAATTTAGTTAGTGTAATTTAGTTAGTGTTATTAGAGTTAATATAGTGCTATTAGTGTTAATATATATAGTTTAGTTAGTGTAATATTTTGTTAGTGCTATTAGTGTTAATATAGTTTAATTATTTAGTGTAATTTGTTAGTGTAATTTTGATAGTGTAATTTAGTTAGTGTTTAATATAGTTTATTTTAGTGGATACTATTTATTTTCGTCCTGGTTAAAGTATATAGGTTTAATTTTAGTGTTTAGGAATATGCCGATTCCTCATCCTCGTTCACTCGGCGTGAACAACGGAGCGCTACTAGACAGTGTCGCCGGGCATCCACGGGGTTGGGCTCCGCCGGACTGGCACTGGGAGGTGCTACCAGCCGGGGAACGTCGTCTGGTGAGGAATCCTGGTGTCGTCGACCCGAATGTTCTGTGGTGGCGGCCAAGTGGTCTAGGTGCGGTGCAGAGGGAGCCGGCCCCCCGACGAGGTGGTACATCGTCGTGTCAGGGAGGAGGACGAGCACGTCCGACGCTACATGTACATTTTAGAAGTCCGGGTCGCCAATACCTGGCAGCTTCTTTAGGCACCTTACCCGAGATATTCTCCGGTGATGGTTCCTACTCTTTGGGTGCACACCTCCCGCGGCTCAGTAGCCGAGGCTCGACGTCTTCGCTGAGCTAGCTAGATGTGTAATAGGGTACCATCTTGTATTCGAGATGTATTGTTGTTTAATTCGTACTTTATTGTTGTACTAGCTGGATTATTCAAGATGTATTGTTGTTTAACTGGTACTTTATCTTTCTTTATCGTATTGTTTAAGCTGGATTACTTTATCTTCCTTTATTTTATCGCATTAAGAAAAATAGTTTTATCTTTGTTCTGTATTAGTTAAGTTATGGACGATAGAG
The DNA here is from genome assembly GCA_023614405.1 of Avena insularis. Classification (NCBI taxonomy): domain Eukaryota; kingdom Viridiplantae; phylum Streptophyta; class Magnoliopsida; order Poales; family Poaceae; genus Avena; species Avena insularis. The sequence continues at coordinate 8,085,116 of CM042684.1, forward strand.
ACAACGAAGAGAACATCATGTACAACATGATAGATGAGGGTACAGGAGGTTATCATTATGATGGAGCAGACGACGATGGAGATGATAATTATTTTTTCCTGCAAAAAGTAAAAAAGAGGGAGACAATTGTATGGCGCATATCTCCACTATGCGCCACATAATTATTGTGCGGGATTCAAAATTGGAATCCCGCTGGCGCCCCTTCGCCCTCTCTTTTCTCTTTTACTTCTCTCCTCACTTCTTCTCCCTCCACTTCTTCTCTCCTTCTCTTCTTCCGCCCCTTCTCCTCCTCCTCCACTCCGGTGAGCTTCTCCTCCTCCTCCTCCTCCTTCTCCTCCTCCGACGACCTCCTCCTCCACCCCGGTGAGCTCCTCCGACGACGGCAACGACCTCCTCATCCACCCCGGTGAGCTCCTCCTCCTCCGACGACGACCTCCTCCTACACCCCGATGAGCTCCTCCGACGACGACAACGACCTCCTCATCCACCCCGGTGAGCTCCTCTTCCTCCTCCTCCTCCTCCTCCTCCTCCGGCGACAACGACCTCCTCCACCCTGGTGACCTTCGACTCCTCCTCATCCTCCTTCTCCGGCGACCTCCTCCATGGTGGCCTCTTCCTCATCCTCCTCCGGCGAACTCCACCTCTGGTGACACCCTCCTCCTCCGGCCACAACCTTCGGTAGCCTCCTTCTCCTTCGGTGACCGCCCTCCTCCACCCACCTCTGGCCTAGCCTAGCCCTCCTCCGGCGACCCCCACCTCTGGCCAGATCTGGCCCGCTTTTTTTGAAATTTGAAAAAAAAATCTATGGAGCATATTGGAAATATGCGCCACAAAATTTGAGATCTGGCCCGCCTTTTTTTTAATTTGAAAAAAGAATTCGGTGGCATATTAGCAATATGCGCCATAGAATTTTAAGATTTTTGTGGCGGATATTGATTTGCACCACATAATTACAATTTAGTGACGTGATAATAGTGACGCATCTCAAATGCATCACATAATTCGAAAAACATGCACCACTGATAAGCTTTTTCCTAGTATAGTGTGTTGACCGTTATTTTTCGTTCGCTGCCGAGGAAAAGTGATGGGACATGCATGTCAGAAGAAATACTAATCTTATTATTTTTGTCTTCGTTGGCGGATTGTGTGCTCCGTGTCACATGTCGGAAGATAACATATGTATTTGTTTTTATTGCTGCTGAAGGGGCAAAGCAGAGGTCTCACATGTATGAAAAATGAGCCGGCAACTAAGGCCAACGTAAGGGCAAGTGCCGGGTCTGTCCAGAGACAGACACAGACGTAACAAATCCACATCGGCTGATGATATTTCTATAATTGACCGATTCGTATTGACACAGTTCCAACTTAGTCGATCATAAACTGAAGCTACAGTTGTAATAAATCGTAAAACTCAAGCTACAGTTGTAATAAACCATAAAACTTTGCGGTTGTTAGTCCAGTCTAGGACTCTAGGTTTGCTTCCCTTTTCTATGTTTTACGCCTCTTCCTCTCTTGGTCGATTTGTATTGGTCTCGGGCCAAACTCTGTAAACCTTCAGCCAATCTTTGGCTTTCTTTCTTCTAAATTTGACACACGCAGTACACCTGCACACGGTTCAGAAAAAAAGATGTATACAAGCTGACAAGTATGGTCGACAGCTCAGTACTCCTGCATGGTTGGAAAAAAAAAACGCACAACTGGAAAATATCACAGCGTACGGTACATTTTTTTCTTGACAGCTCAGAGATAGCATGTACGTTGCACGGACTCGCATCCAGTGACACCGTAGTACAGCTTGAGGGCTTTCCAGGCACGCGCATACAGTGACACTGGTATTTTTCCAGGCAATTTCTGCAACGGCAAGCATGTACGTTTTCCTTGGTGTCCCGGGTCCTGACCATCAACGTTCACCGGTCAGTCAACCCGCTCGTCGTCACTTGAACAACCCACGGCCGTCACCACTGCAAATGCGAATGGTCTTCGGTGCGATAAAACTTTTGAGTAGTATTTGGTTCTCCTTGTGGAGTTTTTCATCCTTCTATTTATCTCCTTCGTTGCAGTTTAGAGAGACATACTACCGTGGAATTCCCTCTTTGCTTCGCCGGCCTCTTGTGCATGGATCTCCTCGTCGTTTGGGTTCTTCCCGCCATGGCACAGGTGCCGTACGGGGCGGCAGCGCCCTCCGACCTCGTGGCGTTCGCCAACTCCGACCACCGCGGCGTGTCCATCGTGTCCAGCCCGGCGTGCATCATGAACTACCACGCCGCAGAGAGGAATAACTGCGAGCGGCAGGCCAAGGCCACCACGTACAACACCGCACCGTGCATGGCCGTGCTCGCTGAGCTCACCGCCGGCCACGCTAGTAGCGGCCGGTTTAGTGGGTCACTTGAAGATGGCACGTGCCTCCCTATTTTACTCTGCCAAGGCCTTCGTGTTCTCAGAAGTTATCTAGGACGTGGATGGATATCCCTCTGATTTTTTTTTACAATGGCACTATGGGAATAACAATATAGGCCGACGGCAATATATCGGGGCCGTCGGCGTAGCTTGATGGGCTGTCGGCCTAGTTTTACCGTCGGCGTAAACGGGACCGTCGGCGTAGCATACTAGGCTAACGGCAGAGCGACGGCGTCAAGTCTACGCCGACGGGTTTTAGACCAAAGCCGTCGGCGTAGCCATTTTTCTTTTTTGCCTCATTAATCTTAGAAAAATCATAACTAAATCATTTAAATTCAGAAAAATACATATACTATATCAAAATTTGCAGAAAAATAAGATCTATCTATATAAACTCAAATATTACATATTTGTTTACAAATATATATATATAATATAAATACTTTCGTATAACATATTTTTCATTTTCGAGTGCAAAAAACGGGGTGTTTTGTGAAGCAACCACCAAATGAAAGTTTCAAAATAATAATACCACATTTTTCAAAAATATTATACCATATTGAATGCACAATTTCCAACCTAGATATCTCAAACCTTTTCGTCCACCCCTCGTAAAAAATACAAAATCCTGCTGAATCGGTAGGAAATGAGTTAGATTTGAACTACAGGTACATGATATGATGCTCATGATTTTTTGCAAAAAAACATTTTTAGGTTCACAATATGCTATTTCATTAGAGATATAATGCAATTTTAGTGAGGCTCAGCCCCGAGTTAAGAATCTTCATGCCCCTCGATTTACAAAGTTTGACGATAGTTTGAAACGGGCATAACAAATTCAAAAGCGATCGAAACAATGCAAAACTTTCGCGTGGTGTCATATTATGTGACATAGTTGCATGGAAAAATACCAAACTTGTTATATTGATTGTGTCTCAAAAAAACCTTCACAAAATGACCTATCTCAATCGAGGTTTTCTGGATTTCAGGTCAAATGACCAATGTTATTGCTACAATCACGATATAGTTTGCAATAATGTGTCCATATTATGCACGCCTGTGTATTATGGGATGGCGAACAATGTTGCAGGAGAAAGTTTTCCTTTTTGTCCACCAAAAAGCCAACTTTTATTTTCCGAGTGCAAAAAACGGGGCGTTTTGTGAAACAACCACCAAATAAAAGTGTCAAAATGATAATACCACATTTTTCAAAAATACTATACCATATTGAATGGATAATTTCCCAACCAATGTTTCTCAAACCTTTCCGTCCACCCCTCGTGAAAAAGACAAATTTCTGCCGAATTAGTAGGAAATGGGTTAGATTTAAACTACAGGTACATGATATGATGCTCATGATTTTTTGCAAAAAACATTTTTAGGTTCACAATATGCTATTTTATCAAAGATCTAATGCAAGTTTAGTGAGGCTCAGCCCCGAGCTAAGAATCTTCATGCCCCTCGATTTACAAAGTTTGACGATAGTTTGAAACGGGCATAAAAAATTCAAAAACGATCGAAACAATGCAAAACTTCCGCGTGGTGTCATATTATGTGACATAGTTGCATGGAAAAATACCAAACTTGGGATATTGATTATGTCTCAAGAAACCTTCACAAAATGACCTATCTCAATCGAGGTTTTCTGGATTTCAAGTCAAATGACCAATGTTATTGCTAGAATCACGGTATAGTTTGCTATAATGTGCCCATATTATACAAGCATGTGTATCATGGGATGGCGAACAATGTTGCAGGAGAAAGTTTTCCTTTTCGTCGCAACAAAAAGACAATTTTTATTTTTCGAGTGCAAAAAACGATGAGTTTTGTGAAACAACCACCAAATAAAAGTTTCAAAATGATAATACCATATTTTTCAAAAATACTATACCATATTGAATGGACAATTTCCCAACCGGGGTATCTTAAACCTTTCCGTCCATCCCTCGTGAAAAAGACAAATTCCTGCCGAATTAATAGGAAATGAATTAGATTTAAACTACAGGTACATGATATGATGCTCATTATTTTTTGCAAAAATCATTTTTAGGTTCACAATATGCTAATTCATCAGAGATCTAATGCAAGTTTAGTGAGGCTCAGCCCCGAGCTAAGAATATTCATGCCCCTCGGTTTACAAAGTTTGACGATAGTTTGAAATGGGCATAAAAAATTCAAAAACGATCGAAACAATGCAAAACTTTCGCGCGGTGTCATATTATGTGATATAGTTGCATGGAAAAATACCAAACTTGGTATATTGATTGTGTCTTAAAAAAACCTTCACAAAATGACCTATCTCAATCGAGGTTTTCTGGATTTCAGGTCAAATGACCAATGTTATTGCTAGATTCACGGTATAGTTTGCTATAATGTGCCCATATTATACACGCATGTGTATCATAGGACGGCGACCAATATTGCAGGAGAAAGTTTTCCTTTTCAACGCACCAAAAAGCCAATTTTTATTTTCCGAGTGCAAAAAACGGAGCGTTTTGTGAAACAACCACCAAATAAAAGTTTCAAAATGATAATACCACATTTTTAAAAAATACTATAACATATTGATCCCAACCGGGGTATCTCAAACCTTTCCGTCCACCCCTCGTGAAAAAGACAAATTCCTGCCGAATCAGGAGGAAATGAGTTAGATTTGAACTACAGGTACATGATATGATGCTCATGATTTTTTTGCAAAAATCATTGTTAGGTTCACAATATGCTATTTCATCAGAGATCTAATGCAAGTTTAGTGAGGCTCAGCCCCGAGCTAAGAATCTTCATGCCCCTCGATTTACAAAGTTTGACGATAGTTTGAAACGAGCATAAAAAATTCAAAAACGATCAAAACAAGGTAAAACCTTTGCGTGGTCTCATATTATGTGACATAGTTGCATGGAAAAATACAAAAATTGGTATATTGATCGTGTCTCAAAAAAACCTTCACAAAATGACTTATCTCAATCGAGGTTTTCTGGATTTCAGGTCAAATGACCAATGTTATTGCTAGAATCGCGATATAGTTTGCGATAATGTGCCCATATTATGCAATCTTGTATATCATGGGATGGCGAACAATGTTGCAGGAGGAAGTTTTCCTTTTCGTCGCACCAAAAAGCCATTTTTTATTTTTCGAGTGCCAAAAACGGGGTGTTTCATGAATCTTGACATAGTTTCAGTTGGTCTAATATTTAAAAGTTACGATATATAATTAAATAGATGATAGGGTGTCATATTTGGATTCCTTTCATTTTTTTGATCGATTTGGATATATTATTTGTCAAATTGTGATTTACAGATTTGTAGTTATGAATTATTCAAATTTAAATGAAAAAAGCAAAATAAATAAAATTTATTTTATTTTTATTTGAATTCAAGATTATTATTACTATTTATTGTTGTTTACTCAAATAATTGTATGGAATGTAAAAAAATAAATATGTCTAACATTATAGTGTAATGGTTAATAGGTTTGATATGATAATATTCACAACAAGTTCTAGTTTTTTGTCGGAATCTCATGTGGAAGGAATGAAGAAGTTAAGCGTGCTGGGGTTGGAGTAGTATTAAAATGGGTGACCGGTTGGGAAGTTTGACTAATTGTGTAATTTGACTTGAGACTAAGTATACTTAGAATAAAAAAATGTCCATGTGAGATTAACAAGTTAAACAATTTAAAAATATTAAAAAATTTGAATTATTTTTTGGAAAAATCTAGGCCAACGGTAAAGCCGTCGGCGTGCCAAACGGCCGTTAGTCATCTAGGTGGGCCCCATATGGTCTACGCCGACGGCAAAAGCCGTCGGCGTAGCTATATATGCCGGCGGCTTTTCTACGCCGACGGGAGGAGGGGCTACGCCTACGGGGCTGTACGCCGACGGTAGCCGTCGGGCCAGCCTACGCCGACGGTATTTAGGGGCTACGCCGACGGGACCCGGCCGTCGGCGTATTCAGCTTCTCCTGTAGTGTGGCCAGAAGATCACCCTGGCATCTGCATTGATCATTAATTTGATTCGTGACTCTTTCCTTGCAGAGCTTGCTACGGTCGAGCACGACAATAGGACCTTAGCAACGCCACCTCTTTCACCTGGTAAGTTAAAACTTAGAGTTTTGCTCCGGTATCCTCTCCCTTCTTTCAAACTTAAGAAACTAAAAACATAAGGACGGCTAGAATTATCCGATACCTCTTCAGCTCCTCTAAACTGAGAGGGTATTGGTTAATCTTGATTGTTCTTGTATTTTCAGTTTCTTAAGTATGAGAGGAGGTGGAGAACACTGAAGCGCATCTCTGACATTTTGGTATTTGAGATTCAGTTCACTAATAGAGTCATGCCATTTTACTACCTGACCCCGCCTTGCGCGTGTTGCAGCTGCTGATCAGGATATACTCGTGTTGCCGCCGGTTGCGGTCGAGCAGAACGCGACGAGGTCATGGGCTGAATACCGCCGGTCCGTGGTGAGGGTGATGGGCGCCCCTCTTGGCGCCGGCGAAATGGTTGCCATTCTGGCGCCAATTGACGCTTACTGGATCACCTGCTCGATCTACGCCTTGCCGACGGGGTGGTGTACCAAATATCGGCTACACAGCAAGTTCGAGGAGAACAAGAACCTCATGCCGAAGACTGTTGTCTTTCGCACGGTGGTCCTGCTGCAAATTATGCAGGCGGTCGTGTCCTTCGTGTTCTTTAAGGTGCACTAATACAACTAGTTAGTACTCACCCTATTCTAAAATAAGTGGCTTAACTTTTTCTAGATCCATAAGGTATCTATCCATCAAAACATGTTTATTAGGTTTATGTATATCTAGACAAAGCCAAGACACTTATTTTGGACGAGGAGAATACATCTTAGCGTCGACTGATCCATTTTGTAGTAATCAATGTATGTCTTTCTATTTTGACACTTTGCTTAACATGTAGGTCAACCCACGCGGAGCAGAGACCAGCACTAGCCAACACTTGTCTTGCTACCAGGGCAATTCATAGTCGCAGTGCTAGTCATGGACACCTGGCAGTACATTGGGCATAGGCTCATGCATCAAAACCGTTTCCTCTACCGTCACATCCACTCCTTTCACCATCGCGTGTGGCGCCATACGCCTTCGCGGCGCAGTACAACCACCCCGTGGAGGCACTGCTCCTCGATACAGTCAGCGGAGGCCTCGCCGTCTTCGTTTCTGGAATGTCACCACTTACATCCGCCTACTTCCTCTCTTTCGCCACCATAAAAGCCGTCGACGACCATGCCGGAACCATGATTCCCTACAATCCGCTGCACCTCATCTTCGGCAACAACACAGCCTATCACGACGTACACCATCAGCTGCGTGGCAATAGGGGCAATTTCTCGCAGCCCTTCTTCCGGGGCTGGGACCTAGCCATGGGTACCCATGTTGCTTACAGGATTATGAGAGCTGCGCATGGAGGGCTTGAGGCCGTGCCGAACAACAAGTGAGATATATGATGAAGGAGGCGTTAGCAGGGTTATCCGTCTGGTTAATTTGGCTTGAGCAGGATTTGGATGCTATGGTTTATCTTTAGGCCTCTTAGACTTACTTTTTTTGAAGTTATCTTGTGCTCGGATGCTATTTTTCTTTCATTATAATTTTTATTATATTTGTTATTTTGTGGGTTATATGTAGTGAAACTTGTGTAAAGATACTTGCTATTCTACACGCATAACATGTATGTTACGACAAAAATATTGTGCTTGGTGAGCGTCTTAGGATAACTATTTATGCGATTTCTTCTACTCCTACATAGTACCGAGAGTGTTATAAGTTTTAACGGTAGCAGCTAGGCCTAGTGGGTATATTCAGTAAAGTAGTATGACCTAGTTTTCCCACGTTCTACTACATGATCGCATTGATGAGTTGTTGACTCTACATGTTCCAACACTATCCGTGCATGAATACTATGTAGCACTAGATCTGCGAGCAATTTTTACGGGATCCACATTACAGAATCATGTGGAATCACACTGAGTGAGTGCATCCCTAAATTAAATCATAGAAAGAAGAATTATTTGAACAACCCATATTTCCACATTGTCCCGTGGGCTTCTCGGTAGAAAATATTTCCTTAAGTCTAGCTTTTCATAGTATTTAACTCCAACAATATACAAATCATGTTGAATCCCTTCCCTGCTTTCACCTTCGAATATGAAGATCAAATTGCAAAACCGTGGAATATAAAGAGTAAAACACCACATTATATCATTTGTGAATGAAAAAGGTGACTTGCCGAGCTTAAAAACTATCGTTTCCATCACACAACATGTTGCACCATTTCTATTGAAGTTATAAGGCTCTTAATGTACCTCAAGACAAACAATGGTATGGAAGATTAATTAACTATACACCACAGGAATTTTACACATATCCTTATATTATATTTAGTCTTCATGTCAAAGATTACTTGCATTTGTTCCAAAAGTATTTAAATCATCCAAGTTCTCTTTTTACAAGAAAGCACCCATGTCACCACAATTACATATGCAAACCCAACACAAAATCCTAGTCCAATAAAGAGAAACAGAACTATCCTCCGAAGTGTGTTGCTCAACGTTTGGTGTTCATACGTCGCTACATTGTTTTGATAATGGAGACCCACACAAATCACCATTCCCTAAAAAGGAGTTGTTGGAGAATGTTAAAAACTGAGGGTACTCTGGTATTTTCCCCTCTAGCTTGGTGTATGACATGTTCAACATTGTTAGGAAGTCCATGGATGATATCTCATGTGGTATAACTCCTGAAAGCTGGTTTGAAGACAAATCCAAATCCTCCAACTGGATGAGATGACCAACTTGAGATGGAATCGTCCCGGTGAGGAAGTTGTGTGATAGGTTAAGCCCATGCAACAAAACAAGTTCTACAATAAATTTAGGGAGGTCACCATGGAATGCATTATTTGAGACATCAATGAACACACGTGTTCTTAGTATCTTATCAAATGTGGTGTCATGCCCTTTATATGTGACTATAGTTGTATAGTCATATGTCTCTGCTATATTTGGCACTCCATGATAAATGATGAATGACATATTTGACTTTGCCTATATCATTGACTTCAAATCCTTAAACCATTGGTCTTGGGATAATGGGTCAGAGAAGTTGTTTGACTATAGGTAACAATGCTTGCACTTGGAAACACACATGTACTTTTTCCTTTTCCAAGATATTGTGCGACATGTCCAAACAACTTGTTGGATTTCAGAATAAGTACTTCAAGTCTTTCAAGTGTACTCATCCAACATGGAAAAGAGTCAATAACTTGAATGTTTCCAATGTCAAATATTTGTAAGTTCTTGCAAGCAAACAAAGACCTAGGTAGTTGTCCTTCAATCAAATTGCCACTAAAATCTAATGCGTCAAATGAGCACACTTCATTGATATTGTCAAGGAACTCGCCATAAAGTTGGTTTCCTTTTAGCTTCAATGATACCATTCCGTTCACATTGCCCATTAGACAAGCATGTATTGAACCACTAAAGTTGTTCTTGGAAAGATCAAGGAATTGTATACCCATTGCTCCACAAAAGGATGGTGGAATATTTCCGGAATATTTGTTTTGAGAGAGTTTGAGGAGGGTAATATCGCTCAAGTGAGAACTAAAAATTGAAGGTTTAGATAATAAATTTTTGCTTGAGTAATAGAGCACTGATGCAGAACCACGAGGTAGATGTATAGGCCCCTCAAACATGTTGTGGCTAAGATCAAGAAATTGCATGTTGATTGGAAGAAGAGAGGAATAACCCATATTGTTTGATAGGACAAGAACCATAGACCCATTCATAATCTCCTATGCCCAATGTGGCACAACCCCATGAATTTCGTAATAGGAAAGGTTGAGGTAATATATTTTATACTGGTGCCACGGTAAAGTGGGAAATTTAGATATGCTACATGCTCCTAATCCTAAGATCTTGTGTGTGGGAAATGATACTAATGAAGAATTTCCTCCTGCTTTCACAACAACTAGGTTATTATAGGAGATATCGAATGCATAAATGTGTGGCAGATTCCTTAACGAGCTAAGCTCCACTATGCCAAAAAGATTGTTTGAATAAGGAGTGTTTGCCGTTGTGTAAAATTATGGATATATGAAGGTATTTTTCTAAAACAATTATATCTACACAAGATTAATGTTTCTAATTTTGTCAAATCACCTATGAAGGAAGGTTTTGATCTGGATAATCCACAATTGTAAAACTGGAGAGTCTTCAAAGAGGTTAGGTTTGCCACCCATGATGGTATAGACCCAGCTAGTTGTTTCCCTGACATCTGTAGCGCATTCAAGGAAATGAGCTCGCCAATTGACAAGGTATCTCCCCAGAAAAGGACAACCCAAGTCCCAGCCTCTTCAGAGAGTTCATATTGCTAATAGAACTTGGTATTATGCCAGAAAGGTTTGTGTGTCCAACATTTATATTGTCCAAACTATTGATAGTTGATAACCCGCAAGTGCAGGGGATCACCGTATTACAATTCGATAAGTATTTGAGTGTCGAACCCACGAGGATTTGAAGGTAAAATATCTATTCTCTAAATCCCTATAACCCACTTATATGTCCTTGTATGCAAAGCTAGGAACTATAGTGTGTGTGGGGTTGTGTTTTGGTACTAACTATAAAAAAATAAAGTTTTTGGAAGCAAATACTATAGGTAAACTAGTGCAAGTAAAAAGAAGCTAGTGAAGTGGAGGTGGATAACCCAAGGGAGCAAGTGTGTAGGAAAATCGCTATTTCATTTGGTTGGTTGTCACAATTAGTGAAGCACAAAGATACTCCTTTTATTGTTTCTTCTAAGGAGGATCCATGAATAGGTGCATCCATATACATGAGAAAATACACCCCTAGTGATTGACCCAAAGACCAATTAAGATCAAACAAGGGAATTATTAAGACATAAAGTCCAACCACTGTTTTTAGATCTAAGGTCCCCATTATTATACCCTTGTTGATTAACCATGAATTAATACAACATGTATCTCTAAGATTTGGGATTCGGTTTCTATCATACTCCGTCTATCCCTCATTCTATCAACATGCAACGATGAAAACCTTGTGCATCCCCCAACATATGTGTGCACTCATATGTTAGTACAACAATATCATCATAGAAGATAACATATACTTGTATGCAACCAACAACAAACTATATCATAATTTCCATAAACAAGTCACTACTCAAACATCAACATAGAGATACAATAGATCATGGGAAAACAATATATTGCATCATACATCATATCACTACTACAAAATACGCTATCAGTGACAGGCTTAAAAGGCCCATTAGTGACAGGCAACGCGCCTGTCATTGATGACTAGTCACTGATATGATATTACTAGTGACAGGCAAGTGCCTGTCACTAGTATGTGTATCAGTGACATGCATTTTCTAGTGCCTGTCACTAGTATGTATATATTAGTGACATGCGTATGTGTATCAGTGACATGCATTTTCTAGTGCCTGTCACTAGTATGTATATATTAGTGACATGCCTATTATCCTGCCTGTCACTAGTTTTAATTTCAGTAATAAAAAAATAAATATGTTCTCCACAAATATTTCAGATAACACAATAAGATGCTAGTCAAACATATTAGTAGCATCACTAAGATGAATATAGATTGGTTACATAGTTCATCTTTGTCCCACCATATAATCTTTCAGATATTGGATGACCAAACACTATAAACAGATTACATAGCACATAGATACTAAAATGCATAACTATAAAACGCTTCAGTACAGGGTATCGATCATTTCTATATTCGAGAGTTAGCTATAGACAAACCAACATCCAGTCCTGCAGTCCTAGCGTTGTTACCACAAAAAAACTCCACTATATGACACTGGGATGCAGCGTGGGGACGAAGTGAGCTGTCTGACCCTGCGAGTGCTAAGTACATACTGAAAATGAAGAAATAGAAAACAACATTAAACACTTGCATACACAGTATATGCATGCTGGAAATGCAAGAGTATGAATAAAAAACAGCTAATATCTCTAGAGTTCATTATAGATATATGAGTTACAACCTTACAGACTATTACATGAGTTTCTTATGGTGTTGATCACACCCTTCGCCACAAAGCTTTGTCAAAAGAGAATGTGTGTGGTCAAAGTTTTATATACTGTATTATAAAGTAACAACAAGACAAAGGAATAGTACAACCTAACGTTAAATGATAAAGTGTGCCATTGTAAGAGGACATTGCACACTTGATAAACCGAACTTGAACTTTTACAATGTATCATGAAATCTCTTATGGTCATCACTTTGCCAGAAAAATCTTGATCAAAAGAAATTCAATCTCTTCCTTAACCCTTTAGGTAACTCAAAGAAGGGTAACATAAACATCGGTAAACTAGTTAAAAATGAATTAATTAACACAATTCTATCACCATATGAGAGAAGTTTTCCAACCCAGCAACTTGCTAGTTTTCTCTTAAATCTAGCCTCTACTAGTTTCCATTCACCATATTTAACTTGCGGTGGTGAATAGAGATTCCAAAATATCTAAATGGGAAAGATCTGGCCTCACACCCAAATAGAGTCATGTACCGATCCTCTACTTCTTTCGCCTTATCAAAACAAAACACTTCACTCTAATGAAAGTTAATTTTCAGTCCTAATAATTGTCCAAAAATACATAGTACCAGTTTTATATTAAGTGCCTTCTCTAAGTTATATTCCATAAAGATTATCGTGTCATCTGCATATTGTAGAATTGAAATCCCCCTCAACTAGATGAGGAATAAGACCATGTACTTGACCATGTTTTTTTTCTAGCAATCAAGATTGCCAACATATCCGTCACCAAGTTAAAAAGCATAGATGATTGCAGATCCCCTGCCTTAAACCTGTTTGTGACTGAAAATAATTACATATATAATCATTAACTTTGATCCCCACCCTCCCTCTCGACAATATGTTATCTATCCACATACACCAGTTCGAATCAAAGCCCTTCATGCATAGAACCTATTGTAAGAAGGGCCATTGGACTTTGTCATATGCCTCTTCGAAATCTATTTTGAGAAGCATCCCGTCCATCTTCTTCCTATGAAGTTCATGGACAGTTTCATGAAGGATCAACACTCTTTCTAAAATATGCCTACCAGGCATCAAAGCCATTTGAGTTGGTTTAATTACTGAATGTGCAACTTTTGTAACACGATTAGTTGCAACCTTGGTGAATATTTTAAAAGTCATATTCAACAAACAAAATGGCCGGTATTGTTGGATTTGCATGGTGTTTTATTTTTTAGGTAGTAGAATAATGGTGTCATAGTTTAGATGAAAGGGTGGTAATTCCCCTTGTTGGAACTTATCAAACAATTTCATCAAGTCAAAATTTTATAACCTCCCAAAAGGTTTGATAGTATTCTGCTACAACATTGCACCTTATTAGTTTCAATGTATACAAATACTTCTGACCCGTTTAGCCTAGATTACATGGTTGATTACAACACTAGTGAAAAAACACGAAAATAATACATAGTTACTATTGTACATACCTTTTCACTTTGTACGTAATCTAAATACAAAATACTTTACTCCAGCAAAGAGAAGTAATGCAACCTTGAGACCGTTTCCTAATTCGGATTCCCCATACCACAACAATTGTAACTGCAAATCCCATGCCAAACCCGACTCCAATAAAGAGAAATAGTACAACATCCACTGGGTCTTTATCCGAATGATGTAATGCCACGTTTGGGGCTGAGTTGTCACATTGCTTGGACAATGGAGTTCCACAAAGGCCAGTGTTTCCCATGAATGAGAGATTTGAGAATGTCTGGAAATGAGGTGATCCTGGTGGTATTCTTCCAACCAACTGGTTGTAAGATAGGTTCAACACCGAGAGAAAGTCCAACCATGCCAATTCTTGTGGAATCTCTCCGTGCAAACCATTTGAAGAGAGGTCTAGTGACTCGAGTTGATGTAAATCACTAAGCTTGGATGTAATCGTTCCAGTGAGGGTATTATGTGACATGTTTAACCCACAAAGCAGAACAAGCTCCCCAATTGACTCTGGAATGTCACCATGGAATGCATTATCTGAGACATCGATGATTACAAGGGTCTTCAAAATCTTGGAGAATGTGACTGTGGATCCTTTATATGTGATCGCAGTGGTAAACTGATAAGTTTGCTGGTACTGACCAAAATGGTTTTTCATAAGCAATGTGCCATCCTCAGTAGGTTCAACTGCCATGGAACTGAAACTCTTAAACCAGTTGTTTGGCAATGTCCCATAGAAGCCATTTGAAGCCAAAGATAAAATCCTCAGTTTCATGAACTCACAATGGTTTTCTTTTTTTCCTACTGTAGAAGGCCCTACATGTCCAAAGAACTTGTTAGACTCGAGGACGAGGACTTGAAGTTCAGGAAGCGTACTCATCCAACATGGAAAAGTGTCATTGATTCGATTATTTCCAATGTCCAAAATCTGCAAACGTCCGCAAGCAACTATAGATCTCGGTAGTTGTCCTTCTATCCGGTTGTTGCTTAAATTTATTTCCTCCAATGCACAACCTTGTTTCATGTTGTGCGGTAATTCTCCATGGATTTGATTTGCTTGCAAGTTCAATACACCCATGGAATGGATATCCTCCATTAAACAAGATGGAATCGGGCCACTCAGATTGTTGTAAGAGAGATCAAGGAACTCTAGGCCCCTTGCATTACAAATCGACCGTGGAATTTGTCCAGAGAGGTTGTTACTCATGGCATTGAGATAAGAAATACTTATCAGTGGAGATCCAAAATTATTTGGGATGGATGAGAAGCGGTTATTTGAGAAATCAAACATCTCGGTGTCGGGTCCAGGAATAGGTAAGGGCCCTTCAATTAGGTTAAAACTGAGATCAAGAAATGTTACGTCAGTGAGCGGAATAGAGTCATGCTCAATACTGCTGAATTGATTGTGTGATAAGTCAAGGACTAGCATGGCGTCCCATTCTTCCCAAGCCCAACGAGGTATAGCACCGTGGATTTGATTATCTGAGAGGTCAAGATACCGAATATGGTATATATTCCTCAAGAAAACAGGGAAGCTGGATAGGTTACAAGAGGCTAGACCCAAAAGGCGCATTGCCCAAGAGGAATTATATTCCCCTACTATCACGGAAAGTATATTGTCTGAAAGATTCAAACCGTCTAGATCTGGTAGTTCCAGGAAAGAAATGAGTTCCACGGAACCCATAAATTTGTTTGAGTGAAGATACAGATTGCTTAACTGGGTTAAATTAAATAGTTGGGGAGGTATTTGACCAGAAAAGTTGCAATTATATAAGGCTAACCACGTTAGGTTCTTGAGGTTGCCTATTGATGAAGGTATGTGTCCGGATAAGCCGCAACTGGAGAATTGGAGACGAACTAAAGAAGTTAACTTTGTGACCCAAGATGGTATGGATCCTACCACACCAGCTCCGGTTACCTGAAACCAATATAAAGATGTGAGTTCACCAATTGAAGAGGGAAGCTCTTGGACAAAGTGAGTTGCTGCAAGGCCCAATACGGTCAATGATTTCAAGTTGCCAAGGGAGCTGGGAATAGGACCAGAAAAGTTGGTGTTGCTAACAAGCAAATTGGCCAGCCTACTATCTGATGAGAAATTCGGCAAAGAACCAGAGATGTCGGAATTGTACCTAATATCAAGGGAGGTTAAGTTTCTGTTTTGGAAGATTCTCGTTGGGAACTGTCCTTGGAGATCATTGTTGGTGAGTCGAAGAACACTTAGGGATGGTAAATCAGCAAGAAACTCTGGAATTGGACCGTGTAAGCGGTTATACTGTAGGTCAATCATGGTGAGTGAGGGTATGCTGGAAAGGGACCCGCAAACTGGACCATCAAGGTGGCAATGTCGTAGGCTGAGAACCTGGAGCTGAGGAGTAGTCGAATTAGCAAAGGCAGCGCACCACTCGTCACCATTGCCAGACAAGTCTACCCAGTCGAGATTGAGCTCTCTCAAATTGCTAAGGTTTGCGACCAACGACGCTATGTTTGGCTCTAAGAGGCTAGAAGAATAATGGTGCCATGTGTCATACTCTCCAAAGTCATCGAATTCTTGTACAACATAAACGGTGGTTGAGAGGTCGAGAGATACCAAATTAGTGAGGCCTCCTATTCCCACGGGTATGTGTCCATCAAAGCTGGAGCTGGAGAGATTGAGATGCCTGAGCTCAGCGAGGTGCTCGAACCCAGAGAGTGGGAGCTGGGAGCCGTTGAAGTCGTTCCAGGCGAGGTTGAGGTGGCGAAGGGATGTGAGGCTGAAAACGGCAGGATCAAGAGCGGCGCTCTCCAAGCCACAGTCACCCAGGTCCAGCGAGGTCACGCGGCCGTCGGCGTCGCGGCAGTGGACGCCCTCCCAGCGGCAGCAGTCCGTGCCGGCCCGCCACGAGCCGAGGGTGCACGCGGACTCGTTGGCGATGATGGTGAAGGAGCGCTTCAGCCGGAGGAGCGCCGTGGCCTGGTCCGGCCGGCAATGAACCGACATCATGCCGCCGCCGACGACGGACGTGCGGTTTCTGTAAAGAGCAGCAGCAGCAGCAACGGAGCAGGAGGAGAGCTGGATTATTGCTAGGATCACCAGGAAGAGTAGCACTGGTGGCTCGCGATGACGCTTGAAGATGATGGAGGCCATGTTTGCGACCTTATTATTTTGATGATGGCTCAAGCTACTAGATTGTTTGTGCGGCGTAAGGTATACATCACTCGATCTGCCCACCTATATATATACGCATGCATCGACCCAACCAGTTGGCTGGTCTCTCGGGATAAGAAATCACTGGATCAGCTCTCGGGCGGGAATAATTCGTTGCCGTCCAATGACCGGCATAACGACGACGCCACTCTCGGCCCTAGCAAAGCCTCAGCCTCAGCTGTAGTTGATACCGCACGTCGGGACGCTCTCATGGGGCCATGAGAGGTGGTGCAACGCAATCGGGCAACAACGGTCGCGGCACGCTCCATCGAAAGTTTACAGTTTCTGAAGTCGACCATTACAATTTTTATCCAAAATCAGAGATAACATAAATGGTTTATTACGACTGCCTTCTCATGTCTCATCGAAATTTATGGTTGTGCCATTATGATCCGGCCGATTGAAAAAATTAATGCAACCGGTTTCTTAAAACTCGTTACACTAGGAGAAAAACAACCTTTCGTTTGGAGCTGCCCCAACCTCTAGTCCTAACCCTGTCTGGAACCAGGACTAGTCTGTAAACTTTGCAACGGCTAGATGGCGTCACATGACTAGTCCCGGTCCGTGGGCAACCTCTAGTCCTGGCTGGTAACACAAGCCGAGACTAGAGATCCTGGGGACCCATGGCTATATTTAGTCTGGGTTCTTATTACCACCCGGGACTAGAGATCAATATCTAGTCTGAGTTCTTTTTACCACTCGGGACTATATATTACCACTATATATCCCTCTTCGACCCTGCACAAAAGCATGGTCATTTCCTCCAAGCTACAGCTCAAGTTCATCCTCATTT
This sequence comes from Avena insularis, assembly GCA_023614405.1. Taxonomy (NCBI): domain Eukaryota; kingdom Viridiplantae; phylum Streptophyta; class Magnoliopsida; order Poales; family Poaceae; genus Avena; species Avena insularis. The sequence goes on from CM042684.1 coordinate 8,103,028, forward strand.
TTTGTCCCATTTGGTGGCAACTTTCAATCCAAGCTTTGTCAAGATTTGGTGGCATCATCTATAAATCCAAGCTTCTAAAATGGTTAGCAACTTTAATCTTTCATCTCTTATTGTTATAGTTTAGCTCAATGCTCTAGAAGTAAAGAGGGATTTCATGCTCAGAAGTGTAGAGACAATTTTAGATGTGTAATTTTAAGCATAGTTTGATTATACAAAAAGTTACTGAAAGTTGATGTGCATTTTAAGAGTTTCGGATCTCAGAATTGAAAAAGGTTTTCACTGCTAGATCAATAATTAAATAGTCAACATTTTTTATATTAACAGTTTTGTCCAATTCAAAAATTAGTGCATGTAAAATTTTAGATTTATAAATGTAACTGTAGTAAAAATGATCCAAACATTTTATATGATAGAAAATTTTAATTATACTGCAGATGAGCCGAGAATGGATGTACAATGCTCCCCGAATGTCTGACGCGTTCATTAAAGGCGTGCATTCTTTCCTCGATTTGGCTGAGGAAAACAAGCAGAATGGTTTTATGTGTTGTCCGTGTCGTGTCTGTCGAAATGAGAAGGATTTCAAAACCATTCACATCCACCTGATTCAATCAGGTTTCATGTTTGGCTATCTTTGTTGGACAAAGCATGTAGAAAAAGCGGGGTTATGATGAAAGACAACGAAGAAGAAGAAGAGAACGATGACAACTATCCAATGTTTCCTGAATACGGTGGTACTGCACTAGAAGACAATGAACAAGAAGAAGGTGAAGAACGGGCATTAGATGAGACTGCTGATGATCTTCGTCAGGCCATTCTTGATGCACAGAGCGAATGCGAAAATGAAAACAAGAAGAAGAAGTTGGAGCGCATGTTAGAGGATCACAAAAAATTGTTATACCCAAATTGCAAAGATGGCAACATAAAGCTCAGTACCACACAGGAATTACTGCAGTGGAAAGCAGAGAATGGATTATCTAACAAGGGATTTGAGAAGCTACTGAAAATTTGGAAGAAGAAGCTTCCAAAGGATAACGAATTGCCTATCAGTATATACGAGGCAAAGAAGGTCGTCTGCCCTCTAGGACTAGAGGTGCAGAAGATACATACACGCATTAATCACTGCATACTATATCGCGGTGAGGAGTACGAGAATTTGGATGCATGCCTGGTATGCGGCGCATTGCGTTATAAGATCAGACGAGATGACCCTGGTGATGTTGAGGGCGAGCAGCGCCCCAGGAAGAGGGTTCCTGCAAAGGTGATGTGGTATGCTCCTATAATACCACAGTTGAAACGTTTGTTTAGAAACAAAGAGCATGCCAAGTTGTTGCGATGGCACAAAGAAGAGCGCAGGAAAGACTCGATGTTGAGACACCCTGCTGATGGATCGCAATGGAGAAAATTTGATAGAGAGTACCCGAGCTTTGCAGATGACGCAAGGAACTTTAGGTTTGGTCTAAGTACAGATGACATGAATCCTTTTGGAGAGCAGAGCTACAGCCATAGCACCTGGCCTGTAACTCTATGTATATATAACCTGCCTCCTTATGTTGTGCATGAAGCGGAAGTTAATTATGATTCCAGTGCTCATCCAAGGCCCGAAGCAACCCGGCAATGACATTGATGTGTATCTAAGGCCATTACTTGAAGAACTACTAAAGTTGTGGCGCGACGAAGGTGTTCGTATGTGGGATAAGCACAAACAGGAGCCATTTGACCTACGGACATTGTTGTTCGTAACCATCAATGATTGGCCTGCTCTTAGTAACCTTTCAGGACAGTCAAACAAGGGATACAAATACAATGCATGCACGCATTGTTTAGATGATACTGAAATTATATTTGGATAAAGGTAGGAAGTATGTGTACCTGGGGAATCGTCGATTTCTTTCGGCCAGGCACCCTGCAAGAAAGAAAGGCAAGCATGTCAATGGTGAGGCATATCACCGGAAGAAGCCTATCCGTCGTACTGGTGATGATATATTTGGTATGGTCAAGGATCTAGAAGTAATCTTTGGAAAGGGCCCTGGCGGTCAATCTGTTCCAAATAACGCTGATGGACATGTTCCCATGTGGAAGAAGAAATCTATATTTTGGAAGCTACCCTATTGGAAAGTTCTAGAGGCCCGCTCTACAATCGACGTGATGCACGTGACGAAGAATCTTTGCGTGAACCTGCTAGGCTTCATGGGCGTGTATGAAAAGACAAAAGATACGCCAAAAGCACGGCAGGACCAGCAAGGTATGAAAGACCGAGACGGCGTGCATCCAGTAAAGACAGATAAATGACGTCTAAGTGCTGCCAGCTATGCTCTTACCAAAGAATAGAAGGAAATTTTTTTTGAAGTCCTAAGCAGTATGAAGGTTCCGTCTGGCTTCTCGTCGAATATAAAGGGAATAATAAATATGGCAGAGAAAAATTCCAGAACCTAAAGTCCCATGACTGCCACGTGATTATGACGCAATTGCTTCCGGTTGCATTGAGGGGGATTCTACCGAAAAAATGTTCGACTACCCATTGTGAAGCTATGTGCATTCCTCAATGCTATTTCTCAGAAGGTAGTCGATCCAGAAATTCTACCGAGGTTACAAAATAATGTGGTCCAGTGTCTCGTAAGTTTTGAGCCGGTGTTCCCACCATCCTTCTTCAATATTATGACGCATCTGCTGGTATACCTAGTTGACGAGATTACCATTTTGGGTCATGTATTTCTACACAATATGTTCCCCTTTGAGAGGTTCATGGGAGTCTTGAAGAAATATATTTATAACCGTGCTAGGCCAGAAGAAAGCATCTCGAAGGGCTATGGAACATAGGAGGTCATTGAGTTTGTTTTGACTTTATTCCTGACATTAAGTCGATTGGTGTTTTTGAATCACGGCATGAGGGGAGATTGAGTGGAAAAGGCACACTAGGAAGGAAATCAATAATATGTAGGGAAGGACATTCTTTCACTCAAGCACACTACACGGTTCTGCAAAATTCCACCTTGGCAGCTCCGTATATAAAGGAACACAAGAATATTGTATGCTCAAACAACCCGGGAAAGCCTGGCTCCTTGATTAGAGATGAATACATGAAGACTTTTGGCAGTTGGTTGCAAACACATCTCATGAATAACAACATTGTTTGTGATGACCTGTACTTGTTGGCCAGCTCACCATCTTCGACTATATGGACTTTCCAAGGGTACGAGATAAATGGGAATACATTTTACACAATCGTCCAAGATAAAAAGAGAACCAACCAAAACAGTGGTATCCGCTTTGATGCAACAAATGACAATGTGTCAAAGGACACATATTATGGTTACATAGAGGAGATATGGGAACTTGACTATGGACCTGCTTTGAAGGTCCCTTTGTTTCGGTGCAAATGGGTCAAGCTAACAGGAGGCGAGGTTGAGGTAGACAAAAAATACGGAATGACAACAGTGGATCTCAACAATCTTGCGTACATGGAAGAACCATTCGTCCTAGCCAACGATGTGTCTCGGGTTTTCTATGTGAAGGAGATGTCTACCAAACCAAGAAAAAGAAAATATAAGCAAACAATGCATCATCAAACGATGAGCCAAAGCACCACATAGTTCTTTCAGGGAAAAGAAACATCGTAGGAGTGGAGGACAAGACAGAGATGTCAGAAGATTATGACAAGTTTCATGAAATTTCGTCGTTTGTAGCGAAGGATGACCCAAGCATCATGTTACTTGATGAAGATACTCCATGGTTAAGGCCATACGGTCATAACCAAGTCATATGATGTATTCTGAATTTTTCCTTCGGCGGTTTTTTTAGATGCAATCAATATGTACATATGTATATAATTTTGTGAAGCTTTTACCAAGTTTGTTATTTTTTCTGTTTTATAAAAATAATTATACTAACTTTCACTTTGACCGAAGATTTTAGTCCCGGTTGTAGCAACAAACCGGGCTAAAGATATTTCCCGCCATTTCCCACCGCTTCCCGCCATGTTTTCCCGCCCTTTCCCTCTGACCGAAGCTTTTAGTCCCGGTTGTAGCCACTAAACGGGACTAAAGATATTTCCCGCCATGTCCCACCGCTTCCCGCCATGTTTTCCCGCCCTTTTCCTCTATATCTAGGCCGACCGCGCCATCGCTATCCACACATCCACACCTTCCTCTCTCACAACAATGGGCAATGCCTACTGGGCCATTCTGACCCTCGAGGAGACCGAGGTGCTGTGCGTCTCCAGCTACCCTTGCCCTCCGGGCTACCGGCCACCCTTGGCTTGTTCTTGGCCTTTGGAGGGTTCTGTCCCTCCTGTCCCTCAAGGTTCCGCACGCCAGTCGGCCATCACGAACCACTTCTACCACGAGCTCACGCCGAAGCATCAGATGGATCCCTAGTGGGATCCCGACAACTATGACACCTGGAATGCCTTTTCGGGTACAAGGGTGACGGCCCTCCCATTTTGTGGTTGGACCGGGACTAAAGGGGGGCCTTTAGTCTGGGTTCCTTAGTCTCCGTTTTTAATATTAATAAATATCTTGAGTGTTAGTCCTGTTTTGTGGTTGGACCGGGACTAAAGGGGGTCCCTAGTCCCGATTCCGTAGTCTCGGTATTTTAATATTAATAAATGTATTGAGTGTTAGTCCTGGTTTGTGGCTGGACCGGGACTGCATAGTGTTGTCCGCAAACCATCTTGAGTGTGTTAGTCCCGTTTTGTGGCTGGACCGAGACTAAAGGGGGGCCTTTAGTCCCGATTCGTAGAACGACTTTGCCGAACTATGAAGATGTTGTCCCGATTCATACTTACCATTAAAATTCGATCTCTAAATGCGTGTGGTCACATATTAGGGAGTTCCTCTATGACCAGTTTCTTGGAGATGCCGGAGGACTGGGCTCCGGTGGCATCTCCCTGAAACTGGCCGTAGTGGTGTCCCTACTCTCTTACACCATCTTGCAGCTTGTAAATTCTCTAACTAGATCAATACGGCTGGAAGCTAACTAATTTCACATATTATGGAGTTCCTCTATGACCAGTTTGTTGAAGATGCCGGAGAACTGGGCTCCGGCAGAATCTCCCTCAAACTGGCCGTAGTGGTGTCCGTGCTCTCGCACACCATCTTGCAGCTTCCTCAAACTTGCTAGAGGACTGGACTCATAAGGATGCCTATTTATAGTACAAGCAGCACGGCATAGTGTGGACACTCACCTCTATTATTAGTGTTGACTCATGTTTTGTCCCGATTGGTGTCTCCAACCGGGACTAAAGGTTCATATTTAGTCCTGGTTGGCGATACCATCCGGGACAAGGTAAAAGCCTCACAACATAATGTCGACACTCACCCCTATCATTAGTGCTGCCTACCCTAGCCTGCCGCACTTTAGTCCCGGTTCAGCTTTAGTATGCTAATAGATTTATATTATAGATCTTTTTTTCTGCAAATTTTGATATATGATACATATTTTTCATCATTACAGAATAAAATATATTGAAATAATAATATTAATAAATTCAAACTCTAGTATACAAAAGATATTATTTAATTCAACAAAATATTAGTTTTATAATAAAGTATGCTAATAGATTTATATTATAGATCTTTTTTTCTGCAAATTTTGATATATGATACATATTTTTCATCATTACGGAATAAAAGATATTGAAATAATAATATTAATAAATTCAAACTCTAGTATGCAAAAGATATTACTTAATTCAATAAAATATTAGTCTTATAACCGAGTATGCTAATAGATTTATATTATAGATCTTTTTTTCTGCAAAATTTGATATATAATACATATTTTTCATCATCACAGAATAAAAGATATAGAAATAATAAAATTAACAAAAATTAACCTCTAGTCCCGGCCTATACCACAAACCGGGACTAGAGGCTTTTTGGCGCGAGAACGAAACGGCGCGACGAAAAGACCTCTAGTCCCGACTCGTGGCTGGGACCGGGACTAAAGGCCCCCCCTCTAGTCCCGGCTAGAGGCTGGAACCGGGACTAGAGGTGGTGGGTATAAATACCCACCGCCCTCCTCCCGGCCTGAGCCATGAGCCGGGACGCCTCCTCTTTTCCAAATCTTGACGCCGCCAGGCTGCCGCCCGCGCATGTGCCCCATCGTCGGAGATCTCGCCGCCGCGCCCGTGCCCCGTCGGACATCTCGCCGCCGCCCGCGCCCGTGGAGCTCGTTGTCGCTGCCCTGCCCCCGTGGTCGCCCGCACCTGTGAACTCTCCGCCGCGCCGAGTCGCCGCTGTCGCCGCCCCTCACCGTTCCCGCATCGCCGTCCGTGCCACCCGCGCCACCCGACCCTCAACGTCCACGCGCTCCGCTGCCGCTGCTCGTGCCGCGCCCGTGGTCGACGGCGCCGCCAGCCCACACCACCGCGTTAACCTCAACCGTAAGTGTTTTTCTTTTTTTTCTGTTTTTCAATTAAGTTTAGTATATAATTTAGATATATCATTTATAGTTTTAGGTATATATAATTTAGTTTAGTATATAATTTAGAAATATCATTGTTTAGTTTTAAGTATATATAATTTAGTTTAGTATATAATTTAGATATATCATTGTTTAGTTTTAAGTACACATAATTTATTTTAGTATATAATTTAGATATATCATTGTTTGGTTTTAAGTATATAGTTTAGATGTATCTTAGTTTGTTAGTATATTATTCAGGGATTTAGGAATATTTTAGTTTTTAGTATATATAATATTTAGAGATTTAAATATGTTATTGTTTAGTTTCATATATATTGTTACATATTTTTAATATAGAGATTTAAGGATATTTTAGTTTGATACATATTTTTAATATAGAGATTTACTTAGAATTATTTCGGTCAAATCCATACCTACTATAGCATATGCCCATGCCGCATCCTCGTAGTGGACTCGGCCACAACGAGGGAGTACTACGCATAGTTTTAAAAACCGGACTAGACCGGCGGTTCGACCGGAAAATGTAGGGGTTCGTAGCATGGAAAACAAAAAAATTCTACCGCATGCAAACAAACAAGCCAAGATCTATCTACGAGATTGTAGCAACGAGTCGATAGAGGAACTCACCCTCGAAGATTCCAAAGCGGTTAACGAGAGCAGATTCTCGTGGGTGATGTAGTCGTACTCTTGCCGATCTCAAGATCGTGTAGACGATCCTTCGGCGCCAAGCAGTGCTTCATGATCGGTCACACCGTCGATTTCGAAGACCTTCCTCTCCCTTGTTCCAAAGCAGCGGAGGTTGTAGCACTCTCCTCGCGATTCCGGCAACCTGACGTAATGTAGGAAGTAGAGGGAGATCTCATGAGCTTCGCCTTAAGCCGGAGCGAGTATGGTGGACTATGAGAGAGGCCTTGGCGATCTAGGGTTTAGAAGGCACCAAGGGGAGAGGCTAGACGGCGGCTAGGGTTAGGGATCACTCCAACTCGGCGAGTTGGTGGTGCCCTAGGCGGCGGCAGCAGCAGGGGGTGGTGGCGCCGGCGGCTTAGAGCTAGGGTTTTGGTGGTGTTGGGTGTAGGGAAGAGGGGCATCCCTGCCCCTCATTTTATAGGTGGGAGGGCGCCGGCCAAGGGGAGGGAGTCCTCCCCCAAGTCGGCCTCCTTGGCCGACGGGTGGAGGGAGAGGAACTCCTTCCCAAGTAGGTTTCCTACTCTCCCTCCACCAAGCAAAACTGCTGTTTGACTTTTCAAATTGGCGTTTGACTTTTCAAACTAGGATTTGATTTCTCCCTTTATTTTTCTCAGCCATGATACCTAGTACATGATGCAACCATTCCACATTGTCATGACACATTCATGTACCCTTCCCTCCAGTCGGACCTTGGGACCCTTCTAGAACATTCCCGATGAAAACACCGGAATCATTCCCAACTCCGAAACAGGACTTTCCTTATATGAATCTTATTCTCCGGACCATTCCGGATCTCCTCGTGATATTCCGGATCCCATCCGAGACCCCGAACAACATTCGGTCTCTTACTCATCATTCCATAACTACTTCAACAACATCGAATCCTTAAGTGTGTCTCCCTACGGTTCGTGAATTATGCGGACATGATCGAGACACTTCTCCGAACAATAACCAATAGAGGAATCTGGAAATTCATATGGCTCCCACATATTTCTATGATTACTTTGCGATCGAATGAACCACTTACATATGATACCAATTTCCCTGTCTCACGATAGTTTACTTATCCGAGGTTTTGATCGTCGGTATGTCTGCATACCTAGTTCAACCTCGTTACTGATAAGTACTCTTTTCTCGTTCCCATGGTATGTGATCCCTTGTGTTCCAGTCACATGCTTGCAAGCTAATTGGATGACATTCCACCGAGAGGGCCCAGAGTATATCTATCCGTCATATGGATGGACAAATCCCACTCTTGATTCATGTGTCTCAACCCATACTTTCCGAACACTCAATGCCACCTTTATAGCCACCCAGTTACGGTGTGGTGTTTGATGTCATCAAAGCATCCTTCTGGTGATGGTGATAAGCATTATCTCATGGTCGAAGGAATTAGGTTATTATGTATCAGAAAACTTATAGCAATTGAACTATTAAAATGACTTGATCTTTATGCTACGCTTATCTATAGGAGTATGTCCATCATACCATTCTCCTAATGATATGATCTTGTTGTTAATAACATATTAATGTTCATGATAGGGAAACCACAATCATCTATTAACCAACAAGTTAGTATTATGAAGAGGCTTTACTAGGGACTCTAATTTAGTTTACAAATCACACAAGTATTAATGTTTCCTGGTTAATACTGTTATAGCATGAATGTAAACATTTATCATAAACACAAAGATATAATAGTAACTATATTTATTATTGCCTCTAGGGCATATCTCCAATAATCTCCCACTTGCACTAGAGTCAACTAATCTAGATTACATGGTAATATACCGAACACCCATGGCAGTTTGGTGTTGGTCATGTTTTGCCCTCGGGAGAGGTTTAGTCAACGGATCCGCCACATTCAGATATGTGTGTACTTTGCAAATCTTTATGTCACCATCTTGGACATGTTCTCGAATAGCGTGAAAACATAGCTTGATGTGATTCACCTTCTTGTGTGACCTTGGTTCTTGCGCATTGGCTATGGCGCCCATGTTATCATAGTAGATAGACATTGGGTCCAGCGCACCTGGAACCACACCGAGCTCTGAAATGAACTCATTCATCCGTATCGTTTCTTGTGAAGCCTCTGAAGCAGCTATGTATTCCGATTCAGTTGAAGATCTCGCCACAACGCTTTGCTTTGCACTCCTCCAGCTAACTGTTGCACCATTCAAAGTAAATACGTATCCAGATTGAGATTTAGAATCGTCTGGATCGGTGTTCCAACTAGCATCGGTGTAACCATTAATAACGAGCTGTTCATCACCTCCATAAGAAAGAACCATATCCTTAGTTCTTCTCAAGTACTGAAGGATGTTTTTGACCGCTGTCCAATGATCCACCCCTGGATCACTTTGATATCTGCTAGTTAAACTAATAGCATATGAAATTTCAGGTCTAGTACACAGCATGGCATACATTAAAGATCCTATGGCCGAGGCATAGTGAGTCTTACTCATCCTTTCTCTACCTTCTGCCGTTGCTGGACTTTGAGTTTTACTCAAGGTCGTGTTGGGAAACATGGGCAAGAACCCTTTCTTGCTATCTTCCATTCCAAACCTCTTTAGAACTTTGTCCAAATATGTACTTTGTGACAATGATATTAGGCATCTCGATCTATCTCTATAAATCTTTATGCCCAATATGTAAGCTGCTTCGCCAAGATCTTTCATTGAAAAACTATTATTCAAATAATCCTTGACACTATTAAGAAGGTCTACATCATTACCAATCAACAATATGTCATCTACATATAGTATTAAGAATGCTACAGAGCCCCCACTCACTTTCTTGTAAATACAAGCTTCTCCATAAGTTTGTATAAAACCAAAGCTTTTGATTACCTTATCAAAACGTTGATTCCAACTTCGGGATGCTTGCTTCAATCCATATATGGACCTTTTAAGTTTGCACACCTTGTTAGCATCTTTAGGATCGACAAAACCTTTGGGTTGCATCATATACAACTCTTCATCAATGTCTCCATTGAGAAACACCATTTTGACATCCATCTGCCATATCTCATAATCATAATATGCAGCGATTGCTAATATAATCCTCACAGACTTTAGCTTCGCTACTGGTGAGAAAATCTCATCGTAGTCAACTCCTTGAATTTGTCGAAACCCTTTTGCGACAAGTCGAGCTTTATAGACAGTAACATTACCATCAACATCTGTTTTCTTCTTGAAAATCCATTTGTTCTCGACAGCCTTACGGCCATCCGGTAAGTCCACCAAAGTCCATACTTGGTTTTCGTACATGGATCCAATCTCGGATTTCATGGATTCTTGCCATTTATTGGAATCTAGGCTCATCATTGCTTCCTCATATGTCGCAGGGTCATCAGTGTTGTCCACCAACATGACACTCATAACGGGATCATACCAATCAGGAGTGGTACGAGTTCTCGTTGACCTGCGAGGCTCTGTAGCAACTTCAACCGAAGTTTCATGATCATCATCATTAGATTCCTCTCTTATTGGTGTAGGCGCCACAGGAACCACTTCCGGTGATGCGCTACTCGCAAGTTCGAGAGAAGGTTCAACAACCTCGTCGAGTTCTACTTTCCTTCCAGTCACTTCTTTCGAGAGAAATTCCTTCGCTAGAAAGGATCCATTCTTAGCAACAAAGATTTTGCCCTCGGATCTATGATAGAAGTTATACCCAATAGTTTCCTTCGGGTATCCTATGAAGACGCATTTTTCCACTTTGGGTTCAAGCTTCTCCGGCTGTAACTTCTTTACATAGGCTTCGCAACCCCAAACTTTAAGGAACGACAATTTAGGTTTCTTCCCAAACCATAATTCATACGGTGTCGTTTCAATGGATTTAGATGGTGCCCTATTTAAAGTGAATGCGGCTGTTTCTAATGCATAACCCCAAAACGATAGCGGTAAATCTGTAAGTGACATCATAGAATGAACCATATCTAAGAGAGTTCGATTATGACGTTCGGACACACCATTATGCTGTGGTGTTCCCGGAGGTGTCAATTGTGAAAGTATTCCGCATTTATTTAAATGCTCGCCAAACTCGTAACTTAGATATTCACCTCCACGATCAGAACATAGAAATCTTCTTGTTACGTTGATTCTCTACCTCACTTTGAAATTCCTTAAACTTCTCGAAAGTTTTGTACTTATGTTTCATGAAATAGATATACCCATATCTACTCAAGTCATCCATGAAGGTAAGAGCATAACGATAACCACCACGCGATGCTACACTCATTGGTCCACACACATCGTTATGTATGATTTCCAATAAGTCTGTGGCTTGCTCCATCATACCAGAAAATGGAGTCTAAGTCATGTTACCCATCAGACATGCTTCGCATCTTTCAAGTGATTCGAAATCAAGTGATTCAAGAAGTCCATCGGAATGGAGTTTCTTCATACGCTTCACTCCGATATGACCAAGACGACAGTGCCACATATAGGTCAAGTTATCGCTCAATTTCAAACGTTTAGCCTCAATGTTATTTATGTGTGTATTACTACAATCGAGATTCAATAAGAATAGACCATCTATCATAGGTGCATGTGCATAAAACATATTACTCATATAAATCGAACAACCATTATTCTCGGACTTAAACAAGTAACCGTCTCGCAATAAACAAGATCCCGATATAATGTTCATGCTCAACGCAGGCACCAAATAATAATTATTTAAGTATAAAACTAATACCGATGGTAGATGAAGAGGTAGCATGCCGACCACGATCACATCAACCTTTGATCCATTTCCAACGCGCATCGTCACCTCGTTCTTCGCTAGCTTCCATTTATTCTGCAGCACCTGTTTCGAGTTACAAATATGAGCAATTGAACCAGTATCAAATACCCAGGCACTATTATGAGTACTACTGAGATACACATTAATAACATGTATATCGGATATACCTTTCTTCTTGATGTTGCCGTTCTTCAAATCCGCCAAGTACTTTGGGAAATTCCGCTTCCAGTGACCTTCTCCCTTGCACTAAAAGCACTCAGTATCAGGCTTAGGTCCAGCCCTGGTCTTCTTCGCCGGTGCGGCAACTTTCTTACCGCCCTTCTTGAAGTTTCCCTTTTTCTTAGACTTGCCTTTCTTGAATTTGGTGGTCTTATTGACCATCAACACTTGGTGCTCTTTCTTGATCTCCACTTCTGTAGATTTCAACATGGAGAAGAGTTCTGGAAACGTCTTGTCCATGTTTTGCATATTGTAGTTCATCACAAAGTTCTTGTAACTTGGTGGTAGTGATTGGAGGACACGGTGAATCCCCAAATAATTAGGAATCACTATACCCAAACTTTGGAGTTTGTTTGCGTGCCCAGACATCTTAAGCACATGCTCACTAACGAAGCTGCCCTCTTCCATCTTGCAGTTAAAGAACTTTTCAGAAGCCTCATAACTCTCAACTGCCGCGTGAGCCTCAAATATCATTTTGAGTTCACGGACAATATCATGTGGGTCATGGTTCTCAAACCTTTTCTGAAGATCTGATTCCAAACCATACAAGATAGCACACTGAACTATGGAGTAATGATTCTTCCGAGTGAGGTAAACATTCTTTACTTCATCGGTAGCATCAGCTGCAGGCGGGTCACCCAGCGGTGCATCCAGCACATAGGTCAAATTACCAGCATTGAGGATAATGCTCAAATTGCGGAACCAATCCGCGAAGTTGCTTCCATTGTTTTTCAACTTTTCTTTCTCTAGGAACGCATTAAAATTGATGGTAGGGGCCGCCATTGATCAACAACATATTTTCAATAGTTTAGACTAAGTTTATGACAAATTGAGTACTAATTAATAGTTAAATTAATCTAGGTGAACTCCCACTCAAAACAATATCCCTCACATTGTTTTAGTGATCACACGAACCAAATCCACCACATCAAAACCGATCATCACGAGAGTTGATGTAGCTTCAATGGCGAACAATCATCATGTTCATCATATCTACTATATGACTCATGCTTTACCTTTTGGTGATCCGTGTTCCAAGACCATGTCTGTACATGCTAGGCTCGTCAAGATCAAACCTTAGCTTCTGCATGAGCAAAACTGGCTTGCTCACGTTGTATACACATGCAGAATCTAACACACCCGATCATCACGTGGTGCTTCGAAACAACAAGCTTTAGCAACGGTGCTTACTAAGGATGAACACTTTAAAACTTGAAATTTGTGTGCTTGAGGGATCATCTTATAATGCTACCGTCGTTAACTAAGCAATACAAGATGCATAAAGGATTAACATCACATGCCATTCATAATATGTGATATGATATGGCCTTTCTTCTTTGTGCTTCCGATCTCCATCTTCAAGCACGAACATGATCTCCATCATCACCGGCATTGCATCAAGGTCAACCAGCTTCAACTATTACAACTACTTTGAATCGACACGCGGGTCTTAACAGAATTTAAAGACAACCATATGGCTCCTGCCGGTTGCCAACTTACAATAAGGAACATTGCATACATCAAATATAATCACAATCATGGTCATATCACATCACAGCACACCCCTGCAAAACAAAGTTAGACGCCTCTAATTTTCTTTGCATATTTTACGTGGTTTGCGGATTTCAATAAGTGTCGCTCTAACTTACGAACAAGAACCTGGCGTTGATGCTTGAACTATCAAGTGCCCGTTGTAAATTGGATCTATACTATGATGGGAGAGACACCATAAAAGCCACTTATGCAATACAAGTTGCATGTTGAGTGTGGAGCAAGTCTCATGAACGATGTCATGTAAGGTTATCCCGGGCCGCTTCATCCCATCATACCGCAAGATGCAAAGTACACAAGAAGCAATTAATAATAAAAGCACCACCGCCCACAATGACCATTGTGTTCTACTCGTGCAACTGATCTACATATAGACACGACTCTGATACCACTGTAGGGGTTCGTAGCATGGAAAACAAAAAATTTCTACCGCATGCAAACAAACAAGCCAAGATCTATCTATTAGATTGTAGAGTCGATAGAGGAACTCACCCTCGAAGATTCCAAAGCGGTTAACGAGAGCAGATTCTCGTGAGTGATGTAGTCGTACTCTTGCCGATCTCAAGATCGTGTAGACGATCCTTCCGGCGCTGCGTTCTGGTAGTGCTTCCGCAGTCGGTCACACGTTCGGTACTCGATGAAGACCTTCCTCTCCCTTGTTCCAGCAGGCAGCGGAGGTTGTAGCACTCTCCTCGCGATTCTGGCAACACGACGGCGTGGTACCGGAAGTAGAGGAGAGATCTCGCAGGGCTTCGCCTTAAGCCGGAGCGAGTATGGTGGACTATGAGAGAGGCCTTGGCGATCTAGGGTTTATAAGGCACCAAGGGGAGAGGCTAGCCGGAGGCTAGGGTTTGGGATCACCCCAACTCGGCGAGTTGGTGGTTCCCTAGGCGGCGGCAGCAGCAGGGGGTGGTTGCGCCGGCGGCTTAGGGCTAGGGTTTTGGTGGTGTTGGGTGTAGGGAAGAGGGGCAGCCCTGCCCCTCCTTTTATAGGTGGGAGGGCACCGGCCAAGGGGAGGGAGTCCTCCCCCAAGTCGGCATCCTTGGCCGGGGGTGGAGGGAGAGGAACTCCTCCCCAAGTAGGTTTCCTACTCTCCCTCCACCAAGCAAAACTGCTGTTTGACTTTTCAAATTGGCGTTTGACTTTTCAAACTAGGATTTTATTTCTCCATTTATTTTGCTCAGCCATGATACCTAGTACATGATGCAACCATTCCACACTGTCATGACACATTCATGTACCCTTCCCCTCCGGAGTGCCAGACCTTCCGGACCCTTCTAGAACATTCCCGATGAGAACACCGAAATCATTCCCCAACTCCGAAACAGGACTTTCCTTATATGAATCTTATTCTCCGGACCATTCCGGATCTCCTCGTGAAATCCCGGATCCCATCCGAGACTCCGAACAACATTCGGTATCTTACTCATCATTCCATAACTACTTCAACAACATCGAATCCTTAAGTGTGTCTCCCTACGGTTCGTGAATTATGCGGACATGATCGAGACACTTCTCCGAACAATAACCAATAGAGGAATCTGGAATTTCATATGGCTCCCACATATTTCTACGATTACTTTGCGATCGAATGAACCACTTACATATGATACCAATTTCCTGTCTCACGATAGTTTACTTATCCGAGGTTTTGATCGTCGGTATCTCTGCATACCTAGTTCAACCTCGTTACTGATAAGTACTCTTTTCTTGTTCCCATGGTATGTGATCCCTTGTGTTCCAGTCACATGCTTGCAAGCTAATTGGATGACATTCCACCGAGAGGGCCCAGAGTATATCTATCCGTCATATGGATGGACAAATCCCACTCTTGATTCATGTGTCTCAACCCATACTTTCCGAACACTCAATGCCACCTTTATATCCACCCAGTTATGGTGTGGTGTTTGATGTCATCAAAGCATCCTTCCGGTGATGGTGATAAGCCTGATCTCATGGTCGAAGGAATTAGGTTACTATGTATCAGAAAACTTATAGCAATTGAACTATTAAAATGACTTGATCTTTATGCTACGCTTATCTATAGGAGTATGTCCATCATACCATTCTCCTAATGATATGATCTTGTTGTTTATAACATCTCAATGTTCATGATAGGGAAACCATAATCATCTATTAACCAACAAGCTAGTATTATGAAGAGGCTTTACTAGGGACTCTAATTTAGTTTACAAATCACACAAGTATTAATGTTTCCTGTTTAATACTGTTATAGCATGAATGTAAACATTTATCATAAACACAAAGATATAATAATAACTACATTTATTATTGCCTCTAGGGCATATCTCCAACAGAAAAAACCGGAACAGCGCCTTAGCCGGTCTGTTAAGCGCACTGGACTGGACAAGGAAGCGAACCGGAAAATTTCCGGTCTAACCGCCGATTTTACCTTAAGCAGGAGAAAACCGGTGACTGGTCTGACCGCTCACAAGATAAACATCCAAATAAATGCTAAAATGAATATGTGTTGAAGGGGATTCGAACCCACGCGCTTGCAGGGCAGACCGCGGGCCTCAACACACACGGTCTAACCACAAGACCACTGCTCGTTATGTGCTAATATGCTGTAAGCTACGGTACTTGACCACTTTATTTCTCTACTACACTAATTAAAATAATTGTAAACCTTAATTGCCGGTCCAACTATTGAACCGATGAACCAGCGGTTGGACCAGTGAACCTATGAACCGATAGCCTGACCGGTTCGGTCACCGGTCCGGTTTTTTAAACTATGGTACTACGCTCTACCAGAGTTGTACGAGACTGGGCTCCGCCGGGCTGGCACTGGGAGGTGCTACTGTCAGGTACGTGTAGCTTGGTGAGGAATCCGGGTGTCGTTGTCGACCTGAATCTTCTTTGGTGGAGGTCATGTGGTCCAGGCCATGTGCAGAGGGAGCCGGCCCCCGAGGAGTCGGTACGATGTCGTGTCAGGGAGGAGGACGAGCACGTCCATCGCTATATGGTGATGTTGGGCCTTGAGGTGGCCCCTATACAGCGGTTATTCAGTTATTGAGGATCTCACCCTAGTTATACTCCGGTGATGGTTCCGACTATTTGGTTGGTCACATCCCGCGGCTCAGGAGCCGGGAGTTGACATTGAGTTTGTGCGATGTTATCAGACAAGATGTTGTTCTTTATATGATATTACTATTTTGTCGTTATTCGAGATGTATTATGACTACTTTGTTGTTTTTTGAGATGTTATTCGAGATGTTATATGATATTAATACTTTGTTATCATTCGAGATGTTATATAATTTTATTACTCATATGCACATTATGTTAGAGCAGTTATTCTATGGACTTCAACGGTAGAGAAGGTGAAGATCCTTTATTCGATATGGTACGAGGTGATGAACCGCTCCCCTATCAGGATGGAGCGCTCCCTTATCAGGATGGAGCGCTCGTCAATCAATATGGAGAAGAAGACTGTGGAGCAGAAGATGGCTCATAGTTTCTGAATGAGTCTGGTGAGGGAATAGAGATAGAACCTCTAGTCGAAGCGTGGACTAGTTTTAATTTCGAGGATGGCTTGGATAATGATGGACCAACCTTGACAAAGTCTAGATACGTATATTATTAAGCCTCTTGATCACTAGATAGATGCATTAATTGATTTGTGTGTGTATATATATTAACGAATTTTGTTTCTTATTTTAGACTTCCACGTCGACCAAGTCAGTTAAAAATAGTAAACGAGGACCGGCCAAAGGGATGCCCGAAGATGCGCATCTCACAATTGTTGAGGTCTCTCTAGAGGGCAAACCGTTGCTTCTCATAAAGAACCCAAACACATTTTTTCATCAATGTGGATTTGTTGTTAGGGACAACGTCCCAATCAGCATTATCAACTGGAATAAGCCAGCAAATGGAGATGAAAATTCTATGAGTTATGTCGAGAAAAGATACAAAGACACACTATGGGAGAAGCTCATTCACCATTTCACCCTACCGGTCTTAGAGTCTAAGAAGGCCACAGATGATATGAGGTCCAAAGTTAAGCATTTCGCTCTTAAGAAGATGGCTGAACAATTCAATAACTATAAGAAAAGATTGTACAATGAATATCTCGAGGAAGGCAAAGTTCCAGAATTCACTGACACACTAGAGAAACAGCGGCCTCACTGGGAAAGATTTCTGGACTACAAGAAAACAGCAATAGCAAAACAAAGGTCTGAAAAGAATAAAGAAAATGCTGCAAAAAAGAAATATCACCATAAGATGGGGACATGTGGCTACAGGACTTCCGTTCCTAAGTGGGAGGAAGCCGAGAAAGCCTTGTGTGCCCAAGGGCTCACTCCAGCTACAAAGGACTGGCCCATCAGAGTAAGGAATTGGTTACTTGCCCATGGGACAAAGTATGACATGGAAACGGGCCAGTTAATATTCGATGAAAAGTCCAATGTTGCTACACCCCATGGATAAATTGTAAAAACAATTGAGGAAGTTAAACAGGGTAACTTCAAACCCGACAGAGAGAACGACGAGCTGACAAAGGCCCTCGGGAATCCTGAAAAACCAGGACGAACACGAGGCTTTGGACCTTCTGTGCGATGGAAGACTGGGTGTACTGAGGATACTAAATCCTATATAAGACGAGCGAGGGAAAAGAAGCGGAAGAAGATAGAGAAGGCAGACCGGTTGCGTAGAGTGGAAAGAAAGAACGAGTAAATATATGCCATGCTAAAGGAGCAACAGAAGCAACTGGACGAAATGCGCCAGCAAGGGCCACCTCATCAGCGTCTAGAAGAAAGTGCCGGTGGCCCATCTCAGCGAAGAAGCAGTGTCGCTTCCACGGCGCCGATCCGATGATCACTATCCCGTGGAAAATATCACTGAGAAGACAAGCTGTGAGATGCATGTGGGAGTGATGAACTTATCCTTCAAGGCGGCTCTCGGCTATGCTTTATCTTGTGAACCTGAAGCACGCTGGCATTGCAAATATTTACCATATGGCTATGCTCGTGTCAGGGTGGATGAGGTTCTACCTCAATATTAATCACTACAACTTGACATCCCTGGACCTGAAGATGAGAGCACGCTAGGAGAAGTCAGGGGCTCTATCATTCTAGGGTGCAAGAAATAAATTGTATTTCCAGGATCTGCACCCAGGCCACCACCGTCTTCTCCGCGTCAGCCGAGTCTGCCGCCTCCAGCAAGTCCACATGAGGAGTGGGACGACCACCATAGCGCGAGTCCACCGCCGCATCAACCCACTCCCCCGCTGCGTTATCCCACTCCGCCACCGCCGTTTCAGACGAAGAAGGCGGTCTCTCAGTCTTCTAGTAATAATACTAGTCAGAAGAAAGCCAAAGGTAAAAAGGTGACGAAAATCCCGCCGCCTCCTCCCAAGTTACCTTACGAGATGACTGATGAGGAAACCAAAGTGATCAGCGATGCCCAATTGAAAGACTTTTTTGCATCCAGAGTTCCCGATCCAAAGGAAATATTTGATCCGAAAGCCAAAAAGTGGGCTAAGGGTTTTCTTGAGCAACCATCGCAATATGAGATAAATAAGGCCGATTACTACAAATGTTGTCTGCTAAGAATTGGTAGGAAGAATCCAGGAAATACTACTGCAAGCAGCGGGGAAAGAGATGTTGTGCAACTCGGAATGCAAGCAAACAAATCGATCGCCCCACTCAATGTGTTATCCAATATAGATCATCAGAATATTATAGCAATGGAATTTGCCAAAGATGCTAGTATTACAGTTGATCAAGCGCTAGGCGGGCATATCCCCAAACAAGAGGAATTTGCATGGAGATATGAATATGGTAAGACTCTGGTCAGACCTAATGAGGTCGAACTTCTACCAACTCAAATGCGAAGACTGCATGAGTGGTACGAGAAAGTCTCTACATGCAATGAAGAAGATCTATTGTCAGCGCTACTTATGAGAATTACAAGTGAGCATTTTAATGGTGAAGACCAATTGAAAATTTATTTTGAGGAATTATATATGTTATTCAAACAAGATGCCCTTGACTTGAGTCTCCTTGCTACCTATTGTCTGTAAGTGGTTCATTTATTTCTATGATAAAGTCTCTAACTCGGATCTTTCATTGCATGTAATTATCTTCACTATATGCTATTATGCAGAACGAAGAACGATGAATGTGACCGGAAGAAAATCTTTGACACTGGGTTCATCGACCCACACCGGAGTAATCAAGCATTGCTAAAGGAATACCCAAGGACACGAAGCGTAACTTGCTAAGGGTCTTATTGAGGCAACATTACAAACGAAGAATATTGTTTCCCTACAACTACAGGTAAGAGTGTTACTGCCTTGTACAGATTCACTTGATTCTGCTAAGTGTAACTGATGAGTTACTGGCGTATATAAACGTGCGCAGCTATCACTGGATTCTACTAACCATTAAAGTTGACGCTGGAAAATTTGAAATCAAGGACTCGCTAATGAGAGACGAAGTACACATTCATTAAAGATGCGCTCCAGAGGTAATTTCAGTCATTATCGCACTATATCGATCTCTTTCGTTCATATATTTCCTGAGATATCAAGTAACTAATAACTCATTTATTCTTTTTTTTGCCGGGCAGGGTTTGGAAAGCTTTCACCAATGCTACAGTTGGTGAATTTAAAGACGAGCTTAGTTTTCATCGGATCGATATAAGTAGTACGAGTTAGATCCGCGCATCTCTTTAATTCTAGTTTCAATACCATTATATCATGCTTTATTATTATTTGATTGAATTCTATTCTCGTAAAGTGCGAGAGGCAGCCACCAGGTACTAATCTATGTGGATACTTCGTGTGTGAGTACATTCGCTCTGAGGTCAGTGAGCGGGACGGAGGAACATTTTTAGAAGTACGTGAACAATATATTCACAATTTTTGTTGAATGTCATTCATAATATTTGTTATGACTATTGATATTTATATTGACCTCCTTATTTTATATATAGTTGGAAAGATTGTGGGAGAATCTCGAACCAAGGAAGCATCTGGTAGCAATTCAAGAGGAATTGGCGGGATTTCTTATTGACCATGTCATACACCCAGAAGGAAAATATATACCATACCTCCGGCTTATAGTGATTTAATGAACTTGTAACCGAATAGACGGGTTGTGATCTCCATTTAATCAAATTGTATATATATATATATATGTAATGTAGAATTATATCTATATAATCATGACGATGTTGTGTGGAATGGGTTTCTTCGTTGCATGTAAATTTACGCCAGGCGCAACCCTCCTCTACCTATCCTCCTGCCGCGGCAGAACCCCGCATTCGGCTGCCGTCGTAGAAATCGGCCCCAAAATTCTGCTTCGGCAGAAACCCGCGGCAGAAAACGGCCCCAAAACTTTGTCTCTGCAGAAACCCCCATCGGCTGTCGCGGCAGCCAAATTGGTAAAATGCTGCCGCAGCCGAAAATAACTAGTCCCCCCCGTGCACTGCTATGCTGCCACGTGCAGAGCCTGCAGTCCTGGCCCGTAACTGACCCGGGACTACAGGCTGGGCCCTCTAGTCCCGTTTCCATAGTCCCGGCTGCGTATCCGGGACTAGAGGCCCTCTAGGACCGGGACTAAAGCCCTGTTTTCCACTAGTGTTATGTCTAGGGGATCCCCTGGATCGATGATGGTTGCCGTTTGTTCTAGTAAACTTCCCGTATGTTTGACTCATTTCAGTTATCGTTGTGATTGTTATTATGATGAGTGGACTCCACCAAATCAATAGTAGACGAACGCATCTCAGGTTCGAGGATCAGAACCCCACTATTACGCAATTTCTCATATTTTATCGCTTCCCCACTGTGCTCCACTCCCTGCTCCTCCCGCGCCACACTGTTCCGTAATTCCCATACGCCGCCCTCCCATTGGGACTCTATTCGTCCTCCTCACCGTTGTCCCCTCCCTACCGTCTCCCCTGGCTGACGTGCCATGTCCTGTCTTGCTCACAAAGCTGGAAGCGAAAACCGTGAACCAGCGGTTGGTTGCACGCCTACGACAGATCCAACGCGTAGATGGCTCCTACACGACTAGAAAGCATGGAGATGGATCCTATAAGATTGGAGAGCACGGAGATGGATCTTGCAATACGGAACTCGATTTTCTTAGGAGCTTGCAGAAGGGTAAGTCGTGTTACCCTAGCCTGGAAATGAAGCATCCAAGGGGAGTGATACAACCATTGAGCCGAGGCATATGCTTTAACCACCGGGAGCTCCAATCTTCTCAATGTCCTTGATCTTATCCGGTTTGCCTCAATTCCCTAGTGAGATACCAGGAAACCGAGCAACTTGCCCGACAAAACCCTGAAAACACATTTTTCAGGATTCAACTTGAGGTTTTCCTTGCATAAGTTGTTGAACGTCTCGTCCAAATCCCATAGCAAGGAGTCCCAGTTCTTGGTCTTAACCAGGATGCCGTCGGTGTAGGCCTCCATGCTACAGCCTATCTACGCTCCTAGGCACATCCACATGGTCTAATGGAATGTAGCCATGGTGTTCTTCATCCCAAAGGGCATGCAACTATAGGGTTCAGGATGTGGTGATGAAAGTCTTCCTCTCTTTGTCTTCCTTAGCCATAGTTATTTGGTGATATCTAGAGAAAGCGCCCAAGAAGCACTGTAAGTCTCACCTCGGCGTGGAATCGACCATCTGGTCTATTCGGGGGAGCTCGAATGGATCCTTTGGGCATGCCTTGTTCAAATCCGTGAAGTTGACACGTAACCTTTTGTTCACGCTATGCGTCTTGGGACGGGTTGGATACCCACGTCAGATGTAGCACTTCTCGGATGACATTGGCCTTCCTCGTTTTATGAACCTTCGAGATGATGATATCCTGCTTGTCCTACGCCTGGTGCCAGACCTTCTGCTTTACCGAGTGAGCTCACGGGCACACTGCAGATGCATGGTGCTCAGCCACCTCCCTTGAAACCCTGTGAATACTGGACAGATCCAAAGCGAGCACATCTGAGTTTTCCCAAAGAAAGGTGACGAGAAAGCTTTCCTATTTGTCGGTGAGGCCACCCCATAAGTTGGAAGCCATCGTCTCCGAGGAGCAGACCTTCCTATTTGGGTCCTGGCCCTCGATCAGGCGTGTCTGACTCCTTTGGCCTAGATGAGATCCCGGGAATCACCGGACTCCCAATAGAGTTGCTCCATACAGAAGATGGTGTCCTGAGAATATGTCTTCATGGTGATGACACCCTGCTTGGCGGGGATCTTCATGGCGTTGTACGTGTGATGCGTCACCGACATGACCTTGGCTTGAGCGGTCGTCCAAGAATGTCGTTGTACGGAAGGAGAATCCCCGTTACATCGAAGGTGAAGTTCCTTGTTGTCGGCGACCTTGGCTTGGCCCTTGCCATCGACGACCTTCAAGAAGAAGGGCGGGGAGAGGAAGGGCCAACCTGTGCATGGACACGGACGAGGTACTGATACGTCGGAAACGTATCTATAATTTTTGATGCTCCATGCTTGTTTAGTATCTACTTTTCTTTACTTGTCTACACTTTGAGGTGCTTTTTACATGTTTTCTGGTACTAACCTATTAACAAGTTGCAACAGTGCCAGATGCCTGTTTTCTGCTGTTTTTGGTTCCAGAAAAGTTAGTAAAGAAATATTCTCCGAATTGGACGGGACAAATGTCAAAGTCAATTACTTTTCGTGGGGAACAAGAAGTCCAGAGGAGAGCCGGAGGGGCCAGCCAGGGGGGGCAGACCCACCCTAGGCGCGGGTGGGCCCAGCCCCGCGCCTGGATAGGGTTTACCATCCCTGGCCGCCGCCTCGGTCTCCCCTTCGCCTATAAAAATCCCCGAATGCAGAAACCCTAAGCACCCGATCAAATCTCCATGAAACCGTCTATAGCCGCCGCCACCATCGTCCCTAGATCGGGGGGATCTGAAGCTTTTCCCGGCACCCTGCCGGAGGCGAGATCATCCCGGAGGCCTTCTTCTTCATCATGCCAGCCTCCGGTATGAAGCGTGAGTAGTTCCACCTTGGACTATGGGTCCATGTAGTAGCTAGATGGTTGTATCTCCTCCTTTGTGCTTTTATGTATAGATCTTGTGAGCTCCGTTCATGATCAAAATCTAATCTATTTGTAATCATGCATGTTGTGTTTGCGGGGATCCGATGGATATTGAGATTATTATGTTGGTTTGATTAATGGTTTTGTCTTTATGATTCTATCATGTCTGTGTTGTTTGTGATCTTGCATGCTCTCCATTGTTAGTAGCTATCTTGGCCAAGTAGTTGCTAGTGACTCCAAGAGGGGGTATTTATGCTCGATAGTAGGTTCATGCCTCTAGTTTCCAAGGGAAGTGACAATAATCTCTTCGGTTGTAGATGTGTTGTTGCTACTAAGGAGAAAACAACGGTCTCTTGTTCATGGAACATGTTGACTGTTTACCTTACACACTTTGCTTAAAGAAGTTGTTTGTTGCTTGCAACTTAATACTAGAGGGGGTTCGGATGATAACCTGAAGGTGGAATTCTAGTCATAGATGCAGTTGGATGGCGGTCTATCTATCTTGTTGTATTGCCCAAATGAATCTCATAGGATCTTTCTGACTAGTAATTGCATTGTTATGCCTTGCTTAGTTCCTGTCAATTGCCCTGCTGTAATTTTTTTACCCTTCATGCCATGTTGTTTATCTAAGGAGAGCACCTCTAGTGAACTATGGACCCCGGTCCAATATTTACCATTTATACATCTTCCACTGTTACTTGTTTACTTGCTCCAAACCATTACCTTCCACACCATACGTTTAATCCTTTGTTATAGCAAACCGGTGAGCTTGATAACCTCACTGATTCGTTGGGGCAAAGTCTTGAGTTTGTGTTATGCAGGTCTCCGTGTTGCTTGCAACACCTATGTGACGTGTCCTTCCTCCTACTGGTTCGATAACCTCGGTTTCTTATTGAGGGAAACTTGCTGCTGTGCTGCTTCATACCTTGCTCTTGGGGTTTCCAACGAAGCATCCCACGACAAGTGTTGGGCGCCATCAAGCTCTTTCTAGCGCCGTTGCCGGGGAGGCTAAGGACGTCTTCACAAGGGGAGTCCTTCACTTCCTTTATCTTTACTTTTTTTAGTTTGCTTTGTTTCTTTTGCTTGGTTTTGTTTGCCTCTTTTCAAAAAACCCAAAAAAAATAGTCTAGTTTGGTTTGCTTTCTTTATTCAAAAACACAAAAAAAATAGTTCCTACCTAGTTGCCACCTTGCTCTATCTCACCATGTTGCTCCCCAAGTTCGCCCAAAAATTTCTTGCAATAGGTAGTGGCTCCATAATTGGGAAAGATAATATTAAAGAATTCATTAATTATGTTAGCAAGCATGAAGATATTGAGGAAAAATCTATAGCAGAGCTTGCTCCTAATTATGATATTTCTGCATCTTCTTTAGTTCATATGTTGGAGGCTAGGTTTGTTAGCCTTAACCCCTTCATACAATTCCTGTTCCTAAAACTAAAAGAAGAAAAGAATGTTGAAAAGAGAGAATTCATCCTTGAAACTTTATCAAAATAATTTCATGATGTTGCTAGGGAGGCCAAAAAGGTTTTTGAGTGTTTCAATATGCTAGGATCAAGTGTAGATGTTGTGGGTATTTCTGATAAAACTAAGCCTATAGAAGCATTTAAGATACCCATACCCTTTAAACTTGTTGGAATGCATGAAGCCTTTGAAAAGAATTGATTGGATTGCTCCTGAAAATATTTTTGATAAAAGTAGTAGACCAAAGAGAGATGAGAAGGGATCCTACAAAACCCATTTGGATGAGATACCTTTCATAGTTGAAGATTTTACAAGTATGAGTGGTAATGCTTCTTCATTTGAAAATACTTGATTCTTCTTGCTTCTTGTGCCTAACTTAAAGGCGTTAAAGAAAAGTACTTGTTGGCAGATAACCCAAGAGTTTCCTTGAGTCTTGGAAATTATTACTTCTGTAATGACCTCTCCTTATCCTTTCTGTTTGCTTTTTGTGCCAAGAATGACCTCTAATAAGAAGGAAGTAATATTTGGGGAGTTGTTGTCCCGAAACAGATTTGTGTCCTCCACCAAAAAAATTCATGAGGAGTCTCTGTAACTCGGATTGAGCTGAAAATTTACGAATAAATACCCCACTATGTTAGATAACTTTTGTTAGTTCAACATTTTTTGATTTGATCAACATAAGATATTCGAAAAAATCGGTTTCTACCTGCTGGTCTGTTTTGACAGATTTCTTCCATTATTTGCATTTGCTTCTTATAGATTCCTTTTTGAGTTCTCTTTAGGTGAATTGAGATTTTTGAAGGAGTTACTACAGTATCTTGTATTTTTAGTGAAAAACCTTGCTGTTACAAAGCTTTGTCAGAGGTCTAATATCTTTTGAATAAGCTAATGTTGCTAATGAAGATTGTGTGAGGTTTTGTATGAAGGAAAAATTTCAGGTAAAGAGAAAGAATGATGTAATGAGATGAAGAATGGACAAAAGCTCAAGGTTGGGGATTCCACCATGGTGTAACCCCAAGAAATATCCAAGAGGTACAAGCGTCAAATCTTGGGGATGCCCAAGGCATCCCCTTCTTCATCAATAAAAAGCTCAGGTCTGTCTAGACACTTTGTTTCTATTGTTTCATGCACAGTTGTGTTGTTCTTGGAGCATCTTAGTTTTCATTTGCTTTGCTTAGTTTGTTTAGTTTTCTTAAGTAGTTTGTACCCCTGTTCTCGCGGTGTTGTTTTGCAAATAAGTTTGCTTGGTGTTTGGAAAGGAGTAGTAAGTTCTTGCTTGAAGTGCAAGAGAAGCTTGCATTGACTGTGACTTAGACTTTAGCATGACATGCTAGATGTTGTTTTGACATTATGCTTAGTGATTATTGTTGTAGAACGTCTTGTTCCAAACAATTGGGATTTCTTAGTGTGCCTTGAAGAAATTATGCGTTGTTTTAGCATGCAAAAGCATAGTATTGTGGTATTCTCCTTTGATGTTTTCTTGGGTTGACTTGGCACATGCTCACACCATGTTATTACTATGACAAGTCACCATTAGCCTCTATGATCATTCAGTCCTTGACTTGTAGTACCACTCTTTGCTTTGATTAGTATGCTTTGTTGCACTGCATGATTATGGTCATTATTGCTCTCTTAGTTGGTTGCTCCCAGTCTTTTGCTAGCTTCCACTTGTATGAGTAAGTTCTACTCATGCTTCCAAACTCCCAAGAAACAAAGTTATTCCAAAGTGTCCACTATAAACTCCTATGCCTGGTGTGTTACACCATTCCAAGTATATTCTTATTTTCAACTATCTTCCAATTAAAAACTATTTTGTTATGTGAAAACTTAGTGATTAAAGCCCTCACGAACTTGATGGCACACTTTATTATTTGCCCCTAATAAACTTGAACCATTGTGACAACTTTGTTGTATATGCTTGTACTTATAAGTTGGAATTAGCAGAACCGTGCTGTCACGGGGAACGTTTTCAACATTGCACTTGTACTTTGTACTCAGTTGATATCATGTTGTTTTGTCTATGGATGTCACCAGTGTGAAATAAAGAGGGAACTTGTAAGTCCATGGAGTTTGTATCCTATGTTAGAGAAACGCCTGGGCCGCTAGCCTAAGCCATGCCTAATCATGGTGGAAACTTGCACGATGATCATAGTGACATCTATGAAGCATTCTTCTTATAAAAAAAGAGAGAACATTGAGAAAAGAGGAAAGAGAGAAAAAACACCATATTCCCATGGTAAATAAGAAGATTGGTGAGATGCTCATTGTGTGCTTTCTATGTCATTTTGGTTATGGGAAAGCTCCTGTACCATGTGCAAGGGGTACCCCGTTGGCGGTTCTCAATGATATGCAAATACTTATAGTGACAAGAACTTACCTGGACCCAAAGTTGAGTATGCATGAGGTGTGGCCCTCGTATTCAAGGGGCTTGAGATTGCCAACTTATACTTCGTCAAGCATATACTCCAGCTTTTCCACTTTAACCTTAACCACTTCAAGATGCTTATGATAGGGGCAATGAGGGTTGAAAGCTAACAAATACCATAATTTTTGGAAGCTCTTTTTTAAACTGGTAATCCCTGCTTCCTTTACAAAAGGCCTTTCTTCCACCATTATTGAGTCTCCACCTTCTACCTTTAGGCACCATTAAGAGAGCACAGTTGTCATTCTGTGTGCAGTGTTCCAAAGCTTATTAATTGATGCATATTGTGATACTACTTGTTCTTGTGCTACTTGATTCTAGTCACCCTTGTGAACTTTGCAGGTGTCCTATGCATCTATTTGCTACTCTATGAGGGACAAGCTGATTACCATTATGCTATGTTTTCTGTATGTGAAACAAACAAATGTTTTTCAATGCATGTTATTCATGATCTTTGTTTGTAGCTTGTCATGTTGCATGCATAGTTGCTATGTCCTATTGTTAGAACTCCATCTTTCATGCACATGTTTAGAGTTCTTTGATCCCAGCTTTCAATGCTTGCAAATGGTTGGATCTTTGTGAGGGTGCATGTCACCTCAAAAATTATTCTTTTTATCACTTACCTACTCGAGGACGAGCAGGAGTTAAGCTTGGGGATATTGATACGTCGGAAACGTATCTATAATTTTTGATGCTCCATGCTTGTTTAGTATCTACTTTGCTTTACTTGTCTACACTTTGAGGTGCTTTTTACATGTTTTCTGGTACTAACCTATTAACAAGTTGCAACAGTGCCAGATGCCTGTTTTCTGCTGTTTTTGGTTCCAGAAAAGTTAGTAAAGAAATATTCTCGGAATTGGACGAGACAAATGTCAAAGTCAATTACTTTCTGTGGGGAACAAGAAGTCCAGAGGAGAGCTGGAGGGGCCAGCCAGGGGGGACAGACCCACCCCAGGCACTGGTAGGCCCAGCCCCACGCCTGGCTAGAGTTTGCTAGCCCTGGCCGCCTCCTCGGTCTCCCTCTTCGCCTATAAAATCCCCCGATGCAGAAACCCTAAGCACCCGATCAAATCTCCACGAAACCGTCTATAGCCGCCGCCACCATCGTCCCTAGATCCGGGGGATCTGAAGTTCTTCCCGGCACCCTGCCGGAGGGTAGATCATCCCGGAGGCCTTCTCTCCGGTATGATGCGCGAGTAGTTCCACCTTGGACTATAGGTCCATGTAGTAGCTAGATGGTTGTATCTCCTCCTTTGTGCTTTCATGTATAGATCTTGTGAGCTTCGTTCATGATCAAGATCTAATCTATTTGTAATCATGCATGTTGTGTTTATGGGGATCCGATGGATATTGAGATTATTATGTTGGTTTGATTAATGGTTTTGTCTTTATGATTCTATCATGTATGTGTTGTTTGTTGCGGTGACCTAGCATACCAGTGCATGATGTAGTATACTATAGTCGTTGACATAACACCAATGAAACACCGTTCACTAGTATTACATGTAGGGGTTCGTAGCATGGAAAACAAAAAATTTCTACCGCATGCAAACAAACAAGCCAAGGTCTATCTACTAGATTGTAGCAACGAGTCAATGGAATAACTCACCCTCGAGATCGTGTCAACGAGAGCGGATTCTCGTGGGTGATGTAGTCGTACTCTTGCCAATCTCAAGATCGTGTCAACGATCCTTCCGGCTGCATTCGGCGCTTCCTCGATCGGTCACGTGCACATTTTCGACGAAGACCTTCCTCTCCTTGTTCCAGCGGAGGTTGTAGCACTCTCCTCGCGATTCCGGCAGCACGATGGCGTGGTACCAGAAGTAGAGGGGAGATCTCGCAGGGCTTCGTCTTAAGCCGGAGCGAGTATGGTGGACTAAGAGAGAGGCCTCGGTGATCTAGCGTTTAGACACACCAAGGAGAGAGGGCTAGGCCGGCGGCTAGGGCTTGGGGAAGCCCAAGTCGGCGGCTAGGGTTTTCCCTAGGCGGCGGCAACAACAGGAGGTGGTGGTGCCGGCGACTTGGGGCTAGGGTTTTGCGGAGGCAAGGTGTAGTCTTGGAGGGGCAGCCCTGCCCCTCCTTATATAGGTGGAGGGCTCCGACCAAGGGGGAGGGAGTCCTCCCCCAACTCGGCCTCCAAGGCCGGCGGTGGAGGGAGAGGGACTTCCTCCCCAAGTAGGTTTCCTACTCCCCCTCCACCAAGCAAACTTGCCGTTTAACTTTTCAAATTGGTGTTTGACTTTTCAAACTAGGATTTGATTTATCCCTTTATTTTTCTCAGCGATGACACCTAGTACATGATGCAACCATTCCAACTTGTTATGACACATTCATGTACCCTTCCCCTCCGGAGTGCCGGACATTCCGGAACCTTCTAGAACATTCCCGATGAAAACACCGGAACCATTCTCCAACCCCGAAACAGGACTTTCCTTATATGAATCTTATTCTCCGGACCATTCCGGATCTCCTCGTGATATCCCGGATCCCATCCGAGACTCTAAACAACATTCGGTCTCTTACTCATCATTCCATAACTACTCAACAACATCGAATCCTTAAGTGTGTCTCCCTACGGTTCGTGAATTATGCGGACATGATCGAGACACTTCTCCAAACAATAAATAATAGAGGAATCTCGAAATTCATATGGCTCCCACATATTTCAATGATTACTTTGTGATCGAATGAACCATTTACATACGATACCAATTTCCCTTTGTCTCACGATAGTTTACTTATCCGAGGTTTTGATCGTCGGTATCTCTGCATACCTAGTTCAACCTCGTTTACCGATAAGTACTCTTTTCTTGTTCCCGTGATATGTGATCCCTTGTGATCCAGTAACATGCTTGCAAGCCAATTGGATGACATTCCATCGAGAGGGCCCAAAGTATATCTATCTGTCATATGGATGGACAAATCCCACTCTTGATCCATGTGTCTCAACCCATACTTTCCGAACACTCAATGCCACCTTTATAGCCACCCAGTTACGGTGTGGTGTTTGATGTCCTCAAAGCATCCTTCCGCTGATGGTGATAAGCATGATCTCATGGTCGAAGGAATTAGGTTACTATGTATCAGAAAGCATATAACAATTGAACTATTAAAATGACTTGATCTTTATGCTACGCTTATCTATAGGAGTATGTCCATCATATCATTCTACTAACGATATGATCTTGTTGTTAATAACATCTCAATGTTCATGATAGGGAAACCACAATCATTTATTAACCAACAAGCTAGTATTATAAAGAGGCTTTACCAGGGACTCTAATTTAGTTTACAAATCACACAAGTATTAATGTTTCCTTGTTAATACTGTTATAGCATGAATGTAGACATTTATCATAAACACAAATACATAATAATAACTATATTTATTATTGTCTCTAGGGCATATCTCCAACAGTCTCCCACTTGCACTAGAGTCAACTAATCTAGATTACATGGTAATATACCGAACAACCATGGCAGTTTGGTGTTGGTCATGTTTTGCCCTCGGGAGAGGTTTAGTCAACGGATCCGCCACATTTAGATCTGTGTGTACTTTGCAAATATTTATGTCACCATCTTGGACATGTTCTCGAATAGCGTGAAAACGTAGCTTGATGTGCTTCAGCTTCTTGTGTGACCTTGGTTCTTGCGCATTGGCTATGGCGCCCATGTTATCACAGTAGATAGACATTGGGTCCAGCGCACTTGGAACCACACCGAGCTCTGTAATGAACTCCTTCATCCATATCGCTTCTTGTGAAGCCTTCGAACCAGCTATGTATTCCGATTCAGTTGAAGATCTCGCCACAACGCTTTGCTTTGCACTCCTCCAGCTAACTGCTGCACCATTCAAAGTAAATACGTATCCATATTGAGATTTAGAATCATCCGGATCGGTGTTCCAACTAGCATCGGTGTAACCATTAACAACGAGCTGTTCATCACCTCCATAAGAAAGAACCATATCCTTAGTTCTTATCAAGTACTTAAGGATGTTTTTGACCGCTGTCCAATGATCCACTCCTGGATCACTTTGATATCTGCTAGTCAAACTAAAAGCATATGCAATGTCGGGTCTAGTACATAGCATGGCATACATTAGAGATCATATGGCTGAGGCATAGGGAGTCATACTCATCCTTTCTCTATCTTCTGCCGTTGTTGGACTTTGAGTTTTACTCAAGGTCGTATTGGGAAACATAGGCAAGAACCCTTTCTTGATATCTTCCATTCCAAACCTCTTTAGAACTTTGTCCAAATATGTACTTTGTGACAATGATATTAGGCGTCTCGATCTATCTCTATAAATCTTTATGCCTAATATGTAAGCTGCTTCGCCAAGATCTTTCATTGAAAAACTGTTATTCAAATATTCCTTGACACTATTAAGAAGGTCTACATCATTCCCAATCAACAATATGTCATCTACATATAGTATTAAGAATGCTACAGAGCTCCCACTCACTTTATTGTAAATACAAGCTTCTCCATAAGTTTGTATAAAACCAAAACTTTTGATCACCTTATCAAAACGCTGATTCCAACTTCGGGATGCTTGCTTCAATCCATATATGGACCGTTGAAGTTTGCATACCTTGTTAGCATCTTTAGGATCGACAAAACCTTTGGGTTGCATCATATACAACTCTTTATCAATGTCTCCATTGAGGAACGCTGTTTTGACATCCATCTGCCATATCTCATAATCATAATATGCAGCGATTGCTAACAAAATCCTCACAGACTTTAGCTTCGCTACTGGTGAGAAAGTCTCATCGTAGTCAACTCCTTGAATTTGTTGAAACCCTTTTGCGACAAGTCGAGCTTTATAGACAGTAACATTACCATCAGCATCTATTTTCTTCTTGAAAATCCATTTGTTCTCGACAGCCTTCCGGCCATCCGGTAAGTCCACCAAAGTCCATACTTGGTTTTCGTACATGGATCCAATCTCGGATTTCATGGCTTCTTGCCATTTATTGGAATCTGGGCTCATCATTGCTTCCTCATACATTGCAGGGTCATCGGTGTTGTCCACCAACATGACACTCATAACGGGATCATACCAATCAGGAGTGGTACGAGTTCTCGTTGACCTGCGAGGCTCTCTAGCAACTACAACCGAAGTTTCATGATCATCAGCATTAGCTTCCTCTCTTATTGGTGCAGGCACCACAGGAACTTCTTCCGGTGCTGCGCTACTCGCAAGTTCGAGAGAAGGTTCGACAACCTCGTCGAGTTCTACTTTCCTTCCAGTCACTTCTTTTGAGAGAAATTCCTTCTCTAGAAAGGATCCATTCTTGGCAACGAAGATTTTGCCTTTGGATCTATGATAGAAGGTATACCCAATAGTTTCCTTTGGGTATCCTATGAAGACGCATTTTTTCCGCTTTGGGTTCAAGCTTGTCCGGTTGTAACTTCTTTACATAGGCTTCGCAACCCCAAACTTTAAGGAACGACAATTTAGGTATCTTCCCAAACCATAATTCATACGGTGTCGTTTCAACGGATTTAGATGGTGCCCTATTTAAAGTGAATGCGGCTATTTCTAATGCATAACCCCAAAATGATAGCGGTAAATCTGTAAGTGACATCATAGAACGAACCATATCTAAGAGAGTTCGATTACGACGTTCGGACACACCATTACGTTGTGGTATTCCTGGCGGTATCAATTGTGAAAGTATTCCGCATTTCTTCAAATTCTCGCCAAACTCGTAACTTAGATATTCACCTCCACGATCAGAACGTAGAAATTTAATCTTCTTGTTACGTTGATTCTCCACCTCACTTTGAAATTCCTTAAACTTCTCGAAAGTTTCGGACTTATGTTTCATGAAATAGATATACCCATATCTACTCAAGTCATCCGTGAAGGTAAGAACATAACGATAACCACCGCGCGATGCTACACTCATTGGACCACACACATCGGTATGTATGATTTCCAATAAGTCTGTAGCTCGCTCCATCATACCAGAAAATGGAGTCTTAGTCATTTTACCCATCAGACATGCTTCTCATCTTTCAAGTGATTCAAAATCAAGTGATTCAAGAAGTCCATCGGAATGGAGTTTCTTCATACGCTTCACTCCAATGTGACCAAGACGACAGTGCCACATATAGGTCGAGTTATCGCTCGATTTCAAACGTTTAGCTTCAATGTTATTAATATGTGTATTTCCACTATCGAGATTCAATAAGAATAGACCATCTATCAAAGGTGCATTTGCATAAAACATATTACTCATATAAATCGAACAACCATTATTCTCGGACTTAAACAAGTAACTGTCTCACAATAAACAAGATCCCGATATAATGTTCATGCTTAACGTAGGCACCAAATAACAATTATTTAAGTATAAAACTAATACCGATGGTAGATGAAGAGTTAGCGTGCCGACCGCGATCACATCAACCTTTGATCCATTTTCTACGCGCATCGTCACCTCGTTCTTCGCTAGCTTCCGTTTATTCTGCAACACCTGTTTCGAGTTACAAATATGAGCAACCGAACCAGTATCAAGTACCCAGGCACTACTACGAGTACTAGTGAGATACACATCAATAACATGTATATCGTATATACCTTTCTTCTTGATGTTGCCGTTCTTCAAATCCGCCAAGTACTTTGGGCAATTCCACTTCCAGTGACCTTCTCCCTTGCAGTAAAAGAACTTAGTATCAGGCTTAGGTCCAGCCTTGGTCTTCTTCGTCGGTGCGGCAACTTTCTTACCACCCTTCTTGAAGTGTCCCTTTTGCTTAGACTTTCCTTTCTTGAATTTGGTGGTATTATTGACCATCAACACTTGGTGCTCTTTCTTGATCTCCACTTCTGCAGATTTTAACATGGAGAAGAGTTCTGGCAACTGCTTGTTCATGCTTTGCATATTGTAGTTCATCACAAAGTTCTTGTAACTTGGTGGTAGTGATTGGAGGACACGGTAAATCCCCAAAGCATTAGGAATCACTATACCCAAGCTTTGGAGTTTGTTTGCGTGCCCAGACATCTTAAGCACATGCACACTGACGGAGGTTCCCTCTTCCATCTTGCAGTTAAAGAACTTTTCAGAAGCCTCATAGCTCTCAACTGCCGCGTGAGTCTCAAAAATCAATTTGAGTTCACAGACAATATCATGTGGGTCTGAATTCTCCCACCTTTTCTGAAGCTCCGATTCCAAACCATACAAGATAGCACACTGAACTGTGGAGTACTGATTCTTCCGAGCGAGGTAAACATTCTTTACTTCATCGGTAGCATCACCGCAGTGGGTCACCCAAATGTGCATCCAAAGACATAGGTCAAATTACCAGCATTGAGGACAATCCTCAAATTGCGGAACCAATCCGCGAAGTTGCTTCCATTGTTTTTCAACTTTTCTTTCTCTAGGAACGCATTAAAATTGATGGTAGGGGCCGCCATTGATCTACAACATATTTGCAATAGTTTAAACTAAGTTTATGACAAATTGAGTTCTAGTTAATAGTTAAATTAATCTAGGTGAACTCCCACTCAAAACAATATCCCTCACATTGTTTTAGTGATCACACGAACCAAATCCACCACATCAAAACCGATCATCACGAGAGTTGATGTAGCTTCAATGGCGAACAATCGACATGTTCATCATATCTACTATATGATTCATGCTTTACCTTTCGGTGATCCGTGTTCCGAGACCATGTCTGTACATGCTAGTCTCGTCAAGATCAAACCTTAGCTTCCGCATGAGAAAATCTGGCTTGCTCACATTGTATACACTTGCAGAATCTAACACACCCGATCATCACGTGGTGCTTCGAAACAACAAGCTTTAGCAACGGTGCTTACTAAGGATGAACACTTTAGAACTTGAAATTTATGTGCATGAGGGATCATCTTATAATGCTACCGTTGAAATTTATGTGCATGAGGGAAATTTATGTGCATGAGGGAAATTTATGTGATATGATATGGCCTTTCTTCTTTGTGCTTCCGATCTTCATCTTCAAGCACGAACATAATCTCCATCATCACCGGCATTGCATCAAGGTCAATGATGCTGCGCCATGATTGTTGTCCACCAGCTTCAACTATTACAACTACTTTGAATAGACACGCGGGTCTTCACAGAAATTAAAGACAACCATATGGCTCCTGCCGGTTGCCAACTTACAATAAGGAACATTGCATACATCAAATATAATCACAATCATGGCCATATCACATCACAGCACACCCCTGCAAAACAAATTAGACACCTCTAATTTCTTTGCATGTTTTACGTGGTTTGGGTCTTTCAATAAGTGTCGATCTAACTTATGAACAAGAACCACAACGTTGATGTTTGAACTATCAAGTGCCTGTTGTAAATTGGATCTATACTATAATGGGAGAGACACACACCCGCAAAGCCACTTATGCAATACAAGTTTCATGTTGAGCGTGGAGCAAGTCTAATGAACGATGTCATGTAAGGTTAGCCCGGGCCGCTTCATCCCATCATACCACAAGATGCAAAGTACACAAGAAGCAATTGATAATAAAAACACCACCGCCCAGAATGACCATTGTGTTCAACTCGTGCAACAGATCTACATATAGACACGACTCTGATACCACTGTAGGGGTTCGTAGCATGGAAAACAAAAAATTTCTACCGCATACAAACAAACAAGCCAAGATCTATCTACTAGATTGTAGCAACGAGTCAATGTAATAACTCACCCTCGAAGATTCCAGTGTTTAACGAGAGCGGATTCTCATGGGTGACGTAGTCGTACTCTTGCCGATCTCAAGATCGTGTAGACGATCCTTCCAGTATTGCGTTCGGCAGCGCTTCATGATCGGTCACCGCGTTGAATTTTCGATGAAGACCTTCCTCTCCCTTGTTCCATCAGGCAGCGGAGGTTGTAGCACTCTCCTCGCGATTCCGGCAGCATGACGGCGTGGTACTGGAAGTAGAGGGGAGATCTCGCAGGGCTTCGCCTTAAGCCAGAGCGAGTATGGTGGACTATGAGAGAGGCCTCGGTGATCTAGGGTTTAGACACACCAAGGAGAGAGGGATAGGATGGCGTCTAGGGCTTGGGGAAGCCCAAGTCGGCGGCTAGGGTTTGGCCTAGGCGGCGGCGGCAGCAGGAGGTGGTGGAGCCGGCGGCTTGGGGCTAGGGTTTTGCGGAGGCAAGGTGTAGTCTTGGAGGGGCAGCCCTGCCCGTCCTTATATAGGTGGAGGGCGCCGGCCAAGGGGGAGGGAGTCCTCCCCCAACTCGGCCTCCAAGTCCGGCGGTGGAGGGAGAGGGACTTCCTCCCCAAGTAGGTTTCCTACTCTCCCTCCACCAAGCAAACTTGTCGTCTGACTTTTCAAATTGGCGTTTGACTTTTCAAACTAGGATTTGATTTATCCCTTTATTTTTCTCAGCGATGACACCTAGTACATGATGCAACCATTCCAACTTGTTTTGACACATTCATGTACCCTTCCCCTCCGGAGTGCCGGACATTCCGGAACCTTCTAGAACATTCCCGATGAAAACACCGGAACCATTCTCCAACCCCGAAACAGGACTTTCCTTATATGAATCTTATTCTCCGGACCATTCCGGATCTCCTCGTGATATCCCGGATCCCATCCGAGACTCCGAACAACATTCGGTCTCTTACTCATCATTCCATAACTACTCAACAACATCGAATCCTTAAGTGTGTCTCCCTACGGTTCGTGAATTATGCGGACATGATCGAGACATTCTCCGAACAATAACCAATAGAGGAATCTGGAAATTCATATGGCTCCCACATATTTCAACGATTACTTTGCGATTGAATGAACCATTTACATACGACACCAATTTCCCTTTGTCTCACGATAGTTTACTTATCCGAGGTTTTGATCATCGGTATCTTTGCATACCTAGTTCAACCTCGTTTACCGATAAGTACTCTTTTCTCGTTTCCGTGATATGTGATCCCTTGTGAGCCAGTCACATGCTTGCAAGCCAATTGGATGACATTCCACCGAGAGGGCCCAGAGTATATCTATCCGTCATATGGATGGACAAATCCCACTCTTGATCCATGTGTCTTAACCCATACTTTCCGAACACTCAATGCCACCTTTATAGCCACCCAGTTACGGTGTGGTGTTTGATGTCATCAAAGCATCCTTCCGGTGATGGTGATAAGCATGATCTCATGGTCGAAGGAATTAGGTTACTATGTATCAGAAAGCATATAACAATTGAACTATTAAAATGACTTGATCTTTATGCTACGCTTATCTATAGGAGTATGTCCATCATATCATTCTCCTAACG
The DNA here is from genome assembly GCA_023614405.1 of Avena insularis. NCBI lineage: Eukaryota > Viridiplantae > Streptophyta > Magnoliopsida > Poales > Poaceae > Avena > Avena insularis. Next base: position 8,140,868 of record CM042684.1, read on the forward strand.
ATATGATCTTGTTGTTAATAACATCTCAATGTTCATGATAGGGAAACCACAATCATTTATTAACCAACAAGCTAGTATTATAAAGAGGCTTTACCAGGGACTCTAATTTAGTTTACAAATCACACAAGTATTAATGTTTCCTTGTTAATACTGTTATAGCATGAATGTAAACATTTATCATAAACACAAAGATATAATAATAACTATATTTATTATTGCCTCTAGGGCATATCTCCAACATTACATCCCTCAGAATGGCACAACAGAAACACAGCGGGTCCAATACATGGATAAAGGTTACAATTCATTCTTTACATAAGATCCAGAGAACAATCTAGGTTAAAGAGAGAGAAAGAACTTCTTACGGAGAAGAATCAAAGATAAACAATGCAAGAATGATTATGCTGTTAAGCCTAATATTTTTACTAAGAGGTTGGCATTGCTGCTATTGCAACACACTACAGAAATAAGTTCTTTGGCTAGAGCTAATATTCCTGTCTAATCCGTAACTTTCGTCTTCACTTGTGTTGAGATATATGTTGACTTCCTTGTCTTCATTGAAGAGCTTTAGCTGGTCTGGATAAGTCCTGGAGCATATCTTGATGTAGACATCGTTTTAATGGCTTCAGAATCTAGCAAGGGTTAAGAAGATACTTTGAGTACGAGCGTACTCAACAAATTCACTAGAAAAGGAGTGTTTGATGCACTATAACTACAACCACAGACTGTAGGTCGTAGGCAATGCAAGTTTTCATAAACATTTCTTCAAAGGTTGCTTTTATTCTGAAAAGCTATGTCCGCTGACCTTCACGTTTACGGAACCTTCATGGGGTTCCTTTCCGCCGCGTTCGCAGCTCCTTCCCGAAACAGGGAGTAACAAGTTACAGTTCTTACACTCTGCAGAGGTGCGTTACTTTACCCATGAGAGATCAACTCTTTGTTGCACAACCGGGCAGCTTATTCTCGTCCACAATTCCATGATGTGGGGCCCAGAAGATGATCCAAGCCAATCACTGCCCCCTTCGTGACCCCGCATGCCTCCTTGGTGTACACCATGCCCACATAAAGAATTACGGCAGTGGTTTGTACAACCTTTAGATGTCAGAACTATCATGGGACGATGAGGGTTCCCACCCATATGCTGCATATCCTCTACGAATTACCAATTAATATGCATGCTACGAGGATAACTTGACACGCACATCCGGCTTCATGCGAGAGGAAGAAGATACAGCTGACTTCTCCGTCCCATTCCAAATCTCATGGTCAACGCGTAATATACGGCGCAATAATCACTGGCGACATTGGTTGTTAAGTCCTAGGTGATATAGTTCTGAACAGTGGTATTCCAACTGTCAGACGTAATAGATTAACTGATCACCCTGGATCAGTAATCAATAGTGCTCATTATTATTGAAAATAGTGTTTTCTGACCTCTTTCAAATGCAGGTGAAGACAACACTGGATTTGTAAAATACTTTACAGAAAATAAACAAAGGACATGAGCAAGTGTGAACTTGCCTTTTGTGATTGCAAGATTATGCACTCACGGTCTTCGAGTCAGTTTAAGATCCAAAATCTGAAATCAGCATCATTGGTCCGGTAAGGACTAATGTTTAAAGAAGCAATATGCCTTTATGCATAAGTAATGTGATGCACGTTATACACGCAAATCCCGGGGATAACGTTGTCCTAGGTTTGGATTCTGGAAATGATTACTTTGAAACGAGTGGTCCTTTTAGATAAGCTTCATAATTGTAGTTTTATTAGAATTTATGAGTGGTTGTAGACAGCACATATGTAGGGGTAAAGTATAAATACTTATGATATACTAGTTAGGATTTCTTATACAAGAGTTCTTATTTAAAGTGGCAAAAGAGATAACCTTCGAAGAAAAGGTTTCTCTTCCATGGTCTAAACAAACCTTGTGGTTAGTTAGTGGTGGTTGATGTTATTTGTTTTGATCAAATGGTTTGGCTTGAGTTGCTTTATAGATTAACTACTTCAGACCAAAGTTAACTATAAAACATATAGTAATGTGTATGGTATTATATTTAGAATCTTGGAGACTAAAGTTAACTTTAAAATATAGATAGTTTTGAAAGTATAATACTTATACATTGGTATCTTGTATATCTGAAAGGTATGCTTTAAGTTATTTAAGACTGGTTATTCTTTTACTTGGGATAATGGTTTCTTAATTCTATGATAGAGTAGTAGCATTTACCTTTAATAGATAAGTGAGTATAGTTTATAAACCCAACATAATGTTACTTAACTACTTATGGATTTATATAGTGTTGTAGTAATTTTTGTAATTTGGTGATTAATATAGTTTAGAGAAAATTTGATTGCTCACAAGTTGTTCTTTAAGGTCTTTATTATTAATGGAATTCTTTTTAGAGATAATCTTCATTTAAGGTTGTAGATCTTTCTAAAATAAAAACATTTATAATGTTTTAAACCATTATGGCATTAGATTATTAATATTTGAGACTAATACTATTTATTAGACTTATTTAACTCATTATAGGAATATTAATAAGTTTTATTTATCTTTATATGAATTATTAATGAAGTAAATAAGTTTATATTTGAGTTGTTAAAATATTTTAATTTTTATTTAACTCAAATTAAAATATTAGATTTTTAATATGTAAATGTTATTTTTGTGATCATTTTGGTATATTACATGTATTTTTGTGATTTATAAATAATAAGATATGATTTTTATAATGCTTATTACTTTATAATTATTTAATAAATAATAAATATTTAATTAAGTGAAATAATAATACATTATTATTGTTTTAAATTGGAATTCTTATTTTTCTAAGATTTTTGGTATTTTATTTATATTATTAACATCTATCATTTAAAAAATATGAATTATCAAAGTTTTATTACTTATAAACCTTTATTAAATAACATTTATTTGAATAATCATCATAATAATCTTTGATAATAGTTTTAAGTTGTAGATTTTATTTTTCTAAAAATTTTCATATATTATACATATTTTTCTGAATTATAAATCAAAAGTTATTAATTAAACAAGATTTAATTATTTATTTGATTTCTGGAATAATATTAATTGAATTATAACGTTTTATTTATTTCCTAACAAAAAATACTTTTTACACCACGACCGGAGCTAGCCCCAGTCACTGACCTATGGGCCATTGTCCACCTCAGCTCTCAGGTTAAAAGAATTACATTTGTTACCGACTGGTTATCTACCCCAGTCAATGACATATGGGCCCTGGGCCACGTCACTTGCCACGTTAGCAAAGACCAGTCAAACTAGCTGACGTGGTGTGATCATGACGCAATGATGGCGTCAGCACCACCACAGCCGTCGGTGAGTGCTCACCAGCGACGATCTACGGCGCCCTAGCAAGCGAGATACGACTAGTTCGAACAAGTGCAACCTACTGAGCCTAATAGTGGCAGCGCCGCTTGGAAATGGTCATCGGAGGGTCATCGGCGACAAGATACTGCGGCGGCCTTCGGCGGTCCACAACAAAACTAGACCTACGATGCGAATCCGCAAACGAAACTAAGGTCCAGAGATGTGTATGCTTACCCTGATGATGATAGAGTGGTCGACGAGTACAGGCGTGGTCGGAATCGAGCTCCCCGACGAGGATTCCGACGAACTGCTGTGAAGGGAAACGACCAAATTCACCCGCTCCAGTGCTCCCCTTGATGCAAGCTTCTACCCAGAGGATCTACGGAGGATGGCGCTTCTCCATGACGGCTCAGAATGGTGTGGGAGACGTGGTTCGACGGCGAGAGGTGGCTCCGGTGAGATAGGGTTTCGGTCTCGTTCGTATCTGAGAGGATAAGGAGAAATTGGAGATAGGTATGGAAGCAATGCGTCGCGGTGGCCTTCTTATCCCCTCCTTTCAAAGGCGGCAAGTATCTTGGCGCAATGATGGTGATGACGGCATCGGGCGGCGGCGAGCTCCGCCAGCGAGCTGTCTGTGTGCGTGACGATGACGACGATGGTCATTTTGCGGATAACCCCCTGGCGATTTCTTTAGCTCAACCCGTGGTCCTCTCCTGACCCCGCTTGTCAGTCTCAGATGGAAAAGGACAAAGCTGGTTACTGGGTTGTTATGGGCTGCACATAGGCGTCAGATAGGTGTAGGGTGTTGGGCTACGACCAGGTTTGGTTTTTATTTGTTTTATTCCTTTTCTATTTTCTGTCTTCTTATTCAGATTTGAATTTGATTTACATTTTGAATCTTTCTTTGTAGAATTTGTTTGCTGGATATTACAACAATACAAAAATATACATAGTATCATTTGTGAATTCTTATTATATCTTCTTTTTGTATTTCTTGTATTTACTTAATGTGATTCCCCCTTGTTAATATTTTATATAAACTTTTCTTATTATTTTTCTCTACTTATTTTAGTTAGGGATTTCTTGAGTAATATACTCTTATTTGTTTATAACTTAACTTTTAGTGAGCTCATATTTTGAATAGAAACTTTATATATATATATATGTATAATGATTCTATACCATTATTTGATGCATGAAATGTAAAGACATTGATATGGTGATTATTACTCCCATTAATTTGGAAAATGGCAATGTATGAGATAAACAAGAAGTTTAGGGTTTTGATTATGAGTACTACCCTTGGCTTTAGGGTTTTGTATCAGCTTAAATTTCTTTTAAGAGTTAAGATTTAATAACTAAGCATATTGCATTATGTATATAGTATTGGATGAAATTTCCCTTTTTAATAGAAAATTATAATTAGAGTGTTTTATAGGAGTGAACTTATAAAAATATACTTAGGCACATATAGTTATGATGGTTGAAATTAACAGAAATATGCTTATGTAATTTGCTATAGGAAAACATTTCTATAGAGTGTTATAGACATCAGATGATGGATCAATGGTATAAGATGGATATTATGTTTGAGTTGAGATTTAGAGTTGATTGCTTACCAAAATAGGAAATGATTTTTAACATATAACTATTTTTCACAATCTTTGATCTCTAATTAAGGAATTCCTTTCCTAGATATAATACTTCTTCGTATCCATCATCATGATTAACATGATGAGCTTTACTCATTTAAATCTTCTTATTCATATATCATTCTTCTAAACTCATGAATGAATCCAATGAGTTTAATACTAAAATAGTTCATAACTTCTTCATATCCATTCTTGATTGCACCTACTATTCTACTATTGATAAACTTCCATCCAACAAGTAGTTCCTTCAACTACACTCACAATCTTCCTTGATATTCCATCACTGAACTTTCTCTAAGATTGATTATCTTTTAAGATGAATAACACTACTTCTAAATTCTATGCTATACTAGCTTTAATTAAATAATATGAGCCTATATTTACTTAACTCTCATTACTTATACTTCAATTCCTGAATTATATTTATGTGGTTTACAAAGATTATTCTAGGATCACTTATCTCTACTAAGGTTCCAATCATGTTCTACCCACCAGTATTACTTATGGTAAATATAAGCATTAAATATTGGTGGCCAAAGCATTACCATTATAATACTTTAATCATTTATTACTAAAGTTCTTAGTTGGCTAAGCAGGGCTTTATCAATCCTACCTTTTATTGTCTGGAAATTATCTTCTTAGTATCTTATATTGGATTAAGGTTATTAATGGACTATGCCCTGATTAGAAGATTTAAGTAGATGTTTTGATAAGATCAAATAATAGATCAAAGATTAATAGTTAAAGAATTTGTGAATCAATGGGGAATTATCCAACATTGATGAACAACAGATATTAGGACAAGTTCCATAAAATTGATATAGGAAGAAAGATATATATATAGTGAATGATCTTGACTTAGTCTCTTTCCAACTCAAACTCATTAAAGAGTTAAAGTTAAGTATTACTATGATACTCATAGTAAGAATGGATAAGAATAGGATAGGTCAGGATTAGTCATTACATTTACATTACTTTAGTCTGTAATCGCACTTATTAATTGTTGTGTTGCATATTATGATAGAATCCCTTAAAGATCAGATATTAATTATTTAAGCAATGTATTATGAGTAGCATTTATTATATCTGATCTACCCTTAGATCAAATCATGTTTACCCAAATAAGATTTTAGCAAAGGTCATATTGAAACTTATTGCAGTCAACTTGATGATCTACTTCAATTCCATCAAGCTAAGAGAAGCTTCAATCACTTTGACATGTTTTGTTTAAAAGCGCGAAAATTATTCTTATTTTCTATGCATGAATGCAATGCACACATCTGGATTCAGCTTATTTATAGGCTCTAATGCTGGGATGTTACATTTGTGATCTTGCATGCTCTCCGTTGTTAGTAGCTATCTTGGCCAAGTAGTTGCTAGTGACTCCAAGAGGGGGTATTTATGCTCGATAGTGGGTTCATTCCTCTAGTTTCCAAGGGAAGTGACAATAATCTCTTCGGTTGTAGATGTGATGTTGCTACTAGGGAGAAAACAACGGTCTCTTGTTCATGGAACATGTGGACTGTTTACCTTACACACTTTGCTTAAAGCAGTTGTCTGTTGCTTGTAACTTAATAATGGAGGGGGTTCGGATGATAACCTAAAGGTGGACTTCTAGTCATAGATGCAGTTGGATGGAGGTCTATCTATCTTGTTGTATTGCCCAAACGAATATCATAGGATCTTTCTGACTAGTAATTGCATTGTTATGCCTTGCTCAGTTCCTGTCAATTGCCCTGATGTAATTTGTTTACACTTCTTGCCATGTTATTTATCTAAGGAGAGCACCTCTAGTGAACTATGGACCCCGATCCAATCTTTACCATTGATACATCTTCCACTGTTACTTGTTTACTTGCTGCAAACCATTACCCCTTCTACACCATATGTTTAATCCTTTGTTACAGCAAACCGGTGAGCTTGATAACCTCACTGATTCGTTGGGGAAAGTCTTGAGTTTGTGTTGTGCAGGTCTCCGTGTTGCTTGCAACACCTGTGTGAAGTTTCCTTCCTCCTACTGGTTCGATAACCTCGGTTTCTTACTGAGGGAAACTTGCTGCTGTGTTGCTTACCTTGCTCTTGGGGTTTCCAACGAAGCGTCCCACGACAAGTGTTGGGCGCCATCAGGTACCCCGGTTAGGAGATGGCGCCGCCCTCGCACACCAGCTCACCACGGATGAGGACGCGCACATCGACCACCACCTCATCGTTGTTGAGGAGGACAAGCCACATTGCTTCCCGGCGAAGGAGGAGGAAGGCCGGAGTAGGCTCTTGCCGGCAACCCGAGAAGAGCGATGTGGTCGTGTCCTACCATCGCAGGGGCGGTGACCTGTCCCGCGGCGGCCATCCCACCATGGCGGGTACAAAAGGGGCGAGGGAGGATGCCATCGAGGGAAGGTGGCAGGCTGGCAGCGGAGGCCCGGGCACAGGCGAGGGCCACGGCAAGGCGGCAGGCCGGCAGGCCGGCAGCCATCACAGGACGGACGCCCTACCGGTGCCAGTAGTGGTGGAATTCAAAATCGCCCGCACGCGTCATCCCCCTCTTCCCTCCCCCTGTTGGGTGAAATCATCCCTCAAGGTCAAATTGCTAGGTAGGGAAAAAGAGAATCAGTCACTACCAAAATCCCCTGTTGCCCCCTCCCCCTGCCTTTTCTACCATCTTCCTCTCATCGGCGTCGCCGCACGGTGGTGGTGGATCAGAGGTGGGGAGTGTTGGCTAGCTAGCTTCTGGTGGTGTGTGTGGATAATGAAGGAATGTATTCCCACCGTTCGAGATCCTACCGCTGACACCGTGGGGGTGTTAGAATAAAGACTAGTTTAGTGATGTACCGAGTCCATCAACCATGCAAGCAAGGCCATGCACAACGTGTATCCTCATAGTAGTTAGGATCTAAACCAGATTTTTTAGGGCCTCAACCAGACTGTTGTTAGTATGAGTGTTTGATATTAGATTAGAACGATGGTTGGACTCCCATCGGTTTCATGTTAATATATGGCCATCGGCAACAGATTACATCGGGAGGTTTACAAAGCGCGGAACAAGAAAATCATAGAGGAAGAGATAAGAACGCCTGTGATTGTTATCAAACCGAATCACAACGTTTTACATATTTATCCTTAACAACCTCTAGTTTATCTCTTGACATGTGCAACTAGCGTGACAGATTGTACCGCTCACACCCCTCCTTAATCTCAGCCCTCTCCGAGGTTGAGATTATGTCTAAATTCTTCAAGTTGCCTATTTGGTAAGGCCTTGGTGAATCCATATGCCACCTGGTCTTTTGAAGAGATGAATTTGATCTCTAGCTGTTTTTGTGCTACTCCTTCCCTTACAAAGTGGAAATCAATTTCAATATGTTTAGTCCTTGCATGAAATATAGGATTAGATGACAAATATGTTGCACCCATATTATCACCCCACAAACATGAGACTTGATCTCTTTGGATTCCAAGTTCACCCAACAGAGATTCAATCCATATAACTTCTGCAGTAGCATTTTCTAGAGATTTGTATTCAGCTTCTGTGCTTGACTTTGACACTGTTGCCTGTTTTCTGGCACTCCAAGAATCAGGTTAGATCCAAAATAAACAGCAAAACCTCCAGTGGATTTTCTATCATCTACACATCTTGCCTAGTCTGCATCTGAGAAGGCACTTACAAGAGTGTAAGATGATCTTCTGAAGGTTAATCCTAAACTCACTGTTCCACTGACATATCTCAAGATTCTTTTTACAGCTGCCCAGTGTACAGTAGTAGGTGCATGAAGAAACTAGCATACCTTATTGAATGAAAAATCAATGTCTGGCCTTGTGAGTGTCAGGTATTGAAGAGCTCCAACTATGCTTCTGTACCCTGTGCCATCTTCTGGTCCTAAAGGTTCTCCCTATGTGACTGAGAGCTTTTCTGATGCTGATAATGGTGTTGGTAGAGATTTGTAGTTCTTCAATCCAACCCTACAAATTAAATCAGAAGCATATTTCTCTTGGGTTAGTACAATTCCATGATTAGTTTTTCTAACCTCAATGCCCAAGAAGAAACTCAAGTCACCAAGATCCTTTAGTGCAAAAGTTGAATTAAGATCTTGAAGGAGTGTAGTTATTGCCTTGTTGAAGGAGCTAGTAACAATGATTTCATCAACATATACTAGCACATAAATAGTTATACCTGACTTGTTCTATATGAATAATGATGTATCTGCCTTGGATGCCAGAAAACCAAGCTCTTGAAACTTTGAGCTTAGTTTAGAAAACCATGCTCTTGGGGCTTGTTTCAGCCCATAGAGTGACGTGTCAAGTTTGCACACATGATGAGGTGCCTTAGGATCCTCATATACATGTGGCTGTTTCATATAGACCTCTTCTTCCAGAACACCATGAAGAAACGCGTTCTTTACATCTAGTTGCCTTAAGCTCCAACCTCTTGAAACTGAACTTGCTAAAACAAGTCTGATGGTAGCAGATTTAACAACAGTACTAAAAGTATCTTCATAGTCTATACCATATCTCTGTTTAAAGCCTTTTGCTACTAGTCTAGCTTTGTATCTATCAATAGTTCCATCAGCCTTTCTTTTAATTCTATAAACCCATTTGCAATCTATGAGATTACTACCTTTCTTACGTGGAACAAGGTGCCATGTTTTGTTCTCCATTAAAGCCCTATATTCATCATCCATAGCATTTTTCCAGTTTTTATTTGTAAAGGCTATTTCAAGATTTTCAGGTTCACTATTTTCACAAGACAAACTATAACGTACCGTACCGTCCTTGTAGACTTTTGGTTTGGAGTTACCCATTTTTGATCTTGTTATATGAACCGTGGACACAGGAGGGACTTAGTCAGCGATGTGCACATATGATCCGCCTAATCATGTCTCCATCTGGGCAGAATCCAGCGACCGCGTGGATCCCGAGGAGCTTGTCGTGGTGGAGGGAGAACCTCCTATCGCTGTCGCGTCTGAGGAGCTGTGATACGTCGAAAACGTATCTATAATTTTTGATGATCCATGCTTGTTTAGTATCTACTTTGCTTTGCTTTTCTACACTTTGACGTGCTTTTTACATGTTTTCTGGTACTAACCTTTTAACAAGTTGTCACAGTGCCAGTTGCATGTTTTCTGTTGTTTTTGGTTTTAGAAAAGTTAGTAAAGAAATATTCTCGGAATTGGACGGAACAAACGTCAAAGTCAATTTATTTCCGTGGGGAACAAGAAGTTCAGAGGGGAGCCGGAGAGGCGGGCTAGGCCGCCCAGACCTCCCCTAGGCGCAGGTGGACCCTGCTCCGCGCCTGGAAGCCCCTGGCCGCCGCCTCGGCCTCCCCCTTCGCCTATAAGAATCCCCCGATGCAGAAACCCTAAGGACCTGATCAAATCTCCAGGAAACCGTCTATAGCCGTCGCCACCGTCGTCCCTAGATCGGGGGGTCTGAAGTTCTTCCCAGCACCCTGCCGGAGGGGAGATCATCCCGGAGGCCTTCTCTCCAGTATGATGCGTGAGTAGTTCCACCTTGTACTATGGGTCCATGTAGTAGCTAGATGATTGTATCTCCTCCTTTTTGCTTTCAGGTATAGGTCTTGTGAGCTCCGTTCATGATCAAGATCTAATCTATTTGTAATCATGCATGTTGTGTTTGCGGGGATCCGATGGATATTGAGATTATTATGTTGGTTTGATTAATGGTTTTGTCTTTATGATTCTATCATGTCTGTGTTGTTAGTGATCTTGCATGCTCTCCATTGTTAGTAGCTATCTTGACCAAGTAGTTGCTAGTGACTCCAAGAGGAAGTATTTATGCTCGATAGTGGGTTCATGCCTCTAGTTTCCAAGGGAAGTGACAATAATCTCTTCGGTTGTTATTGTGTTGTTGCTACTAGGGAGAAAACAATGGTATCTTGTTCATGGAACATGTGGACCGTTTACCTTACAGACTTTGCTTAAAGCAGTTGTCTGTTGCTTGCAACTTAATACTGGAGGGGGTTCGGTTGATAACCTGAAGGTGGACTTCTAGTCATAGATGAAGTTGGATGGCGGTCTATGTATCTTGTTGTATTTCCCAATCGAATCTCATGGGATATTTCTGACTAGTAATTGCATTGTTATGCGTTGCTCAGTTCCTGTCAATTGCCCTACTGTAATTTGTTTACCCTTCATGCCATGATGTTTATCCAAGAGGAGCACCTCTAGTGAACTATGGACCCCGGTCCAATCTTTACCATTGATACATCTTCCACTGTTACATGTTTACTTGATGCAAACCATTGCCTTCCACACCATAGGTTTAATCCTTTGTTACAGTAAACCGGTGAGCTTGACAACCTCACTGATTTGTTGGGGCAAAGTCTTGAGTTTGTGTTGTGCAGGTCTCCGCGTTGCTAGAAACACCTGTGTGACGTTTCCTTCCTCCTACTGGTTCGATAACCTCGGTTTCTTACTGAGGGAAAACTTGCTGTTATGCTGCTTCACACCTTGCTCTTGGGGTTTCCCGATGAAGCGCTCCCACTTGGACTAGCGCTGCATCAAGCTTTTTCTAGCGCCGTTGCCGGGGAGACTAAGGACGTCTTCACTTGGGGAGTCCTTCACTACCTCTCTCTTTACTTTGTTTTTATTTAGCTTTGTTTCTTTTTCTTAGTTTTGTTTGCCTCTTTCCAAAAAACCCAAAAAAATTATTCTAGTTTGGTTTGCTTTCTCTATTCAAAAACACACAAAAAATTAGTTCCTGCTATAGTTGCCACCATGTATGGTTTTGGACCAATCTTTATTTCACATATGGAATAGATCTCCACTTTTAAGAAAAAAAGTGAGGAGAGTTTTAAAGAAGCTTGGTCTAGAATTTCCACTTTACAAAGGGAAACTGAGCCTAAGATGAGTCTTAGCTTGGTTATTGATAGTTTCTACCGTGGTATTGCTCTTCGTTATAGATATGCTTTGGATGTTGTGGCTGAGAAAGATATTTTTCTATGTACTGAGGATGAAGCTTTTGATGCCATAAAAAAATTGATTGCAATTTATATTACACCTGGCAAGTCTGATTCCTCTTTCACAAATATTTTTGCCAGGTTGAACACTCTTGAGACTAGTATTGCTGCTATGAATAGTTGCTACCACACGCTTAGGGCTTACGATGATTATGTTCCCACAAATTCTGAGCCTTCAAAGTGGTTTCCCATAATAAAAGTCTCAATAAACACTACACTTTTTGATGCCCGCTGTGATATCATGTCTGAATTTTGCCTCATGCCTAAAGATATTTATGATTCCTTGAGTCTTTGGGGGCTTAATGAAGGAGGAGAGAAAATCTCTCTTACCAACAATGCCACTATATTGCCCATTGGAATAGCTGAAGGTGTGTTTACAAAAATCTCAGGGAGAATGGTGTCTACTGATTATCTTGTTATTGAATGTGTAGGCAAGGGACATATTACATTTGGAAGGTCCCTACTGAAACACTTTGGAGCGGTAATATATGTGGGAAAGGCATTATGCACTTTGCTCCTCCGGTAAGCAATCATATCTTCCCTAAAGAGAAGAAGAAAGGTTAGAAAGGAAAGAACAAGAGGGGCAATTCTTCATTTGAAAGTACTTGATTCTTCTTGCTTCTTGTGCCTAACTTAAAGGCGTTAAAGACAAGTACTTGTTGGGAGATAACCCAAGAGTTTCATTGAGTCTTGGAAGTTATTACTTCAGTAATGACCTATCCTTATCCTTTTTGTTTGCTTTTTGTGCCAAGAATGACCTCTAATGAGAGGGAAGTAAGATTTGGGGAGTTGCTATCTCGAAACAGATTTCTGTCCTCCACCAAAAAATTAAGGAGTCTCTGTAACTCGGATTGAGCTCAAAATTTACGAATAAATCCCCCAGTATGTTATCTAACTTTCGTTAGTTCAACACATTTTGATTTGAGCAACAGAAGATGTTCGAAAAAATCGGTTTCTAACTGCTGGTCTGTTTTGATAGATTTCTGCCATTATTTGCATTTGCTTCTTATTGATTCCTTTTTGAGTTCATTTTTGGGGAATCGAGATTTTTGAAGGAGTTTCTACAGTAGCTTGTGTTTTTAGTGAAAAGTCTTGCTGTTCCAAAGCTTTGCCAGAGGTCTAATATCTTTTGAATACACTAATGTTGCTAATGAAAATTGTGTGAAGTTTTGTATGAAGGAAAAATTCAGGTGTAGAGAGAGAATGATGCAATGAGACGAGGAATGGACAAAAGCTCAAGCTTGGGGATTCCACCATGGTGTCACCCCAAGAAATATCCAAGAGGTACAAGCGTCAAAGCTTGGGGATGCCCAAGGCATCCCCTTCTTCATCAATAAAAAGCTCAGGTCTGTCTAGACACTTCGTTTTTATTGTTTCATGCACAGTTGTGTTGTTCTTGGAGCGTCTTAGTTTTTGTTTTCTTTGCTTAGGTTGTTTAGTTTGCTTGAATAAAGTAGTTTGGACTCCCGTTCTCGCTGTGTTGTTTTGCAAATAAGTTGCTTGGTGTTTGGAAAGGAGTAGTAAGTTCTTGCTTGTAAGTGCAAGAGGATCTTGCATTGACTGTGACTTAGACTTTAGCATGACATGATAGGTATTGTTTTGGCTTTATTCTTAGTGATTATTGTTGTAGCATGTCTTTTTCCAAACAATTGGGATTGCTTAGTGTGCCTTGAAGAAATTATGCGTTGTTTTAGCATGCAAAAGCATAGTATTGTGGTATTCTCCTTTGATGTTTTCTTGGGTTGACTTGGCACATGCTCACACCATGTTATGACTATGACAAGTCACCATTAGCCTCTATGATCATTTAGTCCTTGACTTTTAGTAACACTCTATGCTTTGATTAGTATACTTTGTTGCACTTCATGATTATGGCCATTATTGCTCTCTTAGTTAGTTGCTCCCAGTCTTTTGCTCGCCTCCACTTGTATGAGTAAGTTCTACTCATGCTTCCAACTCCCAAGAAACCAAGTTATTCCAAAGTGTCCACTATAAACTCCTATGCATGGTGTGTTACACCATTCCAAGTATATTCTTGTTTTCAACTATCTTCTAATTAAAAACTATTTTGTTATGTGAAAACTTAGTGATTAAAGCCCTCACGAACTTCATGGAACACTTTATATTCCTTGCCCCTAATAAACTTGAACCATTGTGTCATCTTTGTTGTATATGCTTGCACTTATACGTTGGAATTAGCAGAACCGTGTTGTCATGGGGAACGTTTTCAACATTGCACTTGTACTTTGTACTCAGTTGATATCATGCTCTTTTGTCTATGGATGTCACCGGTGTGAAAGGGAACTTGTAAGTCCATGGAGTTTGTATCCTATGTTAGAGAAACTCCTGGGCCGCTAGCCCGAGCCATGCCTAATCATGGTGGAAACTTGCAGCATCACCATAGTGACATCTATGAAGCATTCTGCTTATAAAAAAAGAGACACATTGAGAAAAGAGGAAAGAGAGAAAAAAGCACCATATTCCCATGGTTAATAAGAAGATTGTTGAGATGCTCATTGTCTGCTTGCCTTGTAATTTTGGTTATGGGATAGCTCATGTACCATTTGCAAGGGGTACCCCCATTGGTAGTACTCAATGATATGCAAATACTTACAATGACAAGAACTTACAGGTGACTAAAGTTGAGTAGCATGAGGTGTGGCCCTCGTATTCAAGGGACTTGAGATTTCCAACTTATACTTCATCAAGCATATACTCCATCTTTGTTCACTTTAACCTTAATCACTTCAAGATGCTTATGATAGGGGCAATGAGGGCTGAAAGCTAACAAGTACCATAATTTTTGGAAGCTCTTTTTGAAACTTGAAATCCCTGCTTCCTTTACAAAAAGGCCTTTCTTCCACCACTATTGAGTCTCCACCTTGTACCTTTAGGCACCATTAAGAGAGCATAGTTGTCATTCTGTGTGCAATGTTCCAAAGCTTATTGATTGATGCATATGGTGATATTACTTGTTCTTGTGTTATTTGTTTCTAGTCACCCTTGTGAACTTTGAAGGTGTCCTATGCATCTATTTGCTACTCTATGAGGGACAAGCTGATTGCCACTATGCTATGTTTTCTGTATGTGAAACAAACTAATGTTTTTCAATGCATGTTATTCATGATCTTTGTTTGTAGCGTGTCATATTGCATGCATAGTTACTATGTCCTATTGTTAGAACTCCGTCTTTCATGCACATACTTTCAATGCTTGTAAATGGTTGGATCTTTATTGTGAGGGTGCATGTCACCTCAAAAATTATTATTTTTTATCACTTACCTAATCGAGGACGAGCAGGAGTTAAGCTTGGGGATGTTGATACGTCGGAAGCGTATCTATAATTTTTGATGCTCCATGATTATTTAGTATCTACTTTGCTTTGCCTGTCTACACTTTGAGGTGCTTTTTACATGTTTTCTGGTACTAACCTATTAACAAGTTGCCACAATGCCAGTTGCCTGTTTTCTGCTGTTTTTGGTTTCAGAAAAGTTAGTAAAGAAATATTCTCGGAATTGGGCGGGAAAAACATTAAAGTCAATTACTTTCCACGGGGAACAAGAAGTCCAGAGGGGAGCCGGAGAGGCGGGCTAAGGCGCGCAGACCTCCCCTAGGCGCGGGTGGGCCCTGCCCCGCGCCTGGGAGGGGTGTGGGGCCCCTGGCCGCCGGCTCGGCCTCCCCCTTCGCCTATAAGAAGCCCTTGATGCAGAAACCCTAAGGACCCGATCAAATCTCCACGAAACCGTCTGTAGCCGCCGCCACCGTCGTCCCTAGATCGAGGGGGTCTGAAGTTCTTCCCGACACCCTGCCAGAGGGGAGATCATCCCGGAGGCCTTCTCTGTGGTATGATGCGTGAGTAGTTCCACCTTGGACTATGGGTCCATGTAGTATCTAGATGGTTGTATCTCCTCCTTTGTGCTTTCATGTACATATCTTGTGAGCTCCGTTCATGATCAAGATCTAATCTATTTGTAATCATGCATGTTGTGTTTACGGGGATCCGATGGATATTGAGATTATTATGTTGGTTTGATTAATGGTTTTGTCTTTATGATTCTATCATGTCTGCGTTGTTTTTGATCTTGCATGCTCTCCGTTGTTAGTAGCTATCTGTAGAGGTCCCAACCTTCAATAAGGTAGAGATCCCTGTGTTTACAATGCTAGTCCCTGGATCAATAGCTAGCATCCACAGCTAAGATGTAATATCAAGAAACAAAGGTCATAATATAACTTTATAACCAGGAATAACATAATTTTATTACATCTTACATAGCTCATTTGGCTATTACATTACATTGCAGCAGAAAATCTATAAGCATGGGGTCCTTCATCTTCACAGTGCCACAGGCAAACATGCTGGTTGTAGACTTGTAATCCTAATAAATCAATCTTCACTAAAATCAATCAAACCTGCAACATAACAAGTTGCAGCCACAAGGGTCAATACATTTGAATTGTATTGGCAAGTTTCACTACTATATATAATATGAGTGGATCCTATCAATACATGCATATTTGGCTAAGTGGAGTTTAGGCCCATTTGCAGAAAGCAATATAGTTTTATCCTATCTTTTCAAAATAGTTTTGATCTTTTGTCAAATCATTCTGAACTCCTTGGAATCCACCAAGTGCTTCAAAAACCCTTGTTGTCACCCTCAAGTTTTTAACTTTGAGAAATTGGAATGTCGAGATCTTCCCTAGCTTCAGGCCTTAGTTGCTCAGTATTGTCCATAACCGGGGACACGGCTAAGTACTTAGAATTTTGATCTTCTGCAGAAGTTGTACACTTTACCCACATGACACAATCTCATCTTGATGCCACCAGTGGCCACTAGATAAGTACTCACCAAGATGGAGTGTTGGCAGATTGAGAATGTGACAAAGTCTTTCCATAGGAGTCCTCCCAATACAAAATGCTAGCTTGTCTACCAGGCACCAATGTAGGGTTCAAGTTCCCTACACAAATCTAGTTAACCTGAAGACGCCAATGCATGGGTCTTCCACTATGTAGTTGACTAAGCTAGAGCCCATTTAGCATGTGGCTGTACACGGAAGCCACTGTACGAGAAACATGTTCAATCTCTAAGTCCCTGGGTGGTTTTCTTTTAGTGCACAACAAAAAGAGATTGCCATATGAACATGGTTCCTTTTGTTGCCACCTTGTCCAAAAGCTTGAGTATCCTTGTCCACCCAGGTGGTTCATTGAGTACTTGTTTTATTATATAAAACATAAGTCTTTTCAATACTTCATATAATCATAACATGTATCCCATCCCAATATATAGCTGGGCTAAGCATACTACAACTACATTGTTTTCACTAAGGAATATATAGGGGTATCTTATTAGGATTTAGCATAGCATAAGTATAGAAATTCTTTTCATGCATGTTCCAAAATCCACTAAGTATAATGAAAATAGTAGGACTTTGGATGATAGTGTTACTTGCCTTTTTGGTAGGGAATGTTGGTTCACTTCTTGATCTTGCTAGTTTCACACTTTTCTAACTTCACTACAAATCAATCAAGCAAACACAAAATCAACTAGCATTCCAACCAATATTCAAACAATCAAACACACATAAAATAATAGAAATTAAGTCTTGCATGCAAGCATGCAAAAGATAGTTTTATTTGCAAAGGTGGTCTCCACTAATCTTCTAAACTTTGTAAGGTTCAAGGTGGTCATTTTCTAAAGTGGCAAAGTCATTTGCAAAAGTGTTTTATCTAAAACCATTTTTCAAATCCAATCATTATTTTATGTGGTGGAAAATGTTTTTATCAAAGCAACAACTTTATGTTGTTCACCAAATAAGTTGTTGTTTCTCAAAACTTGGTGTTTTAGGGTCAGTAGGTTTGATCCAAATCATTTTCCCAAAGTTTTTACTCCAAAGTCATTTCCATAACAAAATCAATGTTTTTATTTGGCTAGAAATGGGCTAAATCAAGTATTCAAACCTAATCTTCACAAAACACATTTTTAAATCCACAATATGGTTCCTAGGGTCAGTAGGTTCACCACAAACCAATTTGCAAAGGTTCCAACCCTAAAAACATTTTGGAATAACTTTTCTAACCTAAACAATCATACAAATGTTTCTGCAAAAACAAACAATCTAACAGAAACTTTTTACTAAACAAATTGCATGGTTGGCTAGGGCTTATTCCACTGATTCCATTGATATAAAGTTTGCAAATTTTGGACGTGTGGATCAAAAGTTACAAGAGTTTCAAATTTGCATCTAAATCTGATTTCAAATTCTGTTTTAAACAAAGACTGGCCACGCGTCGTGTTCTTATTGGGCGGTACCGCTTCGTGCGGATTAGCCTCTCTGGTGCGTTGGATCTTAGTTCAATCGCACGGTTCAGACTAGCCCGTACCCTTTCGCTAAATGAATCTATCGTGGCCGCCAGATGGAAATCTAACGGTGCTGGTTGGCTTGACCAAACACGAGCGGCGCTGACGGCGGTGAGCGGCGGCGCACGGTCGGACGATGAGCTAACGGCGGTTACAGGAAGCAAAGAAGGCAGAGGAAAGTCTCACCGTGCTCAGGGGATCGTGGCGATGCTCAACGTGGTTGCGAGGAGGCGAGGGGCGTACTGGGGTGGGACTAATCGCTCGCCGGAGACGTCGTCGGCGTCAGTTGGTTCTGTTCGTTGACGGGGGCGACGTTGCAGATCGCCCTAAGGCAAGACAAGAGCATGGTCAGATGCAGGAGAGTGTGGCGAGTGTGGGAGTATCATCGAGGAGTGCTGGGGCGAACGGAGTTTACCTGTGGAGTTCACCGGAGTGGGAAGCAGACGCGGCGGCGCTCAGTCGAGGTCGTTGCCGACGTTCTGGGGCGCCCGCGGTTGAACAAAAGGCACAGGCAGAAGCGCCAGAGGCCGGGGAGTGTGTGTGCTTGGTCAATGAGGCAAGGGGCGGCGCGGGGTCGCCGGAATTTGCTGGGGACGGTGGTCGGAGCAGTGGCGGTGTCAGGGAAATTCCGAGCAGCCTAGTGGCTCTGGTCGAATGGGTTCTGAGGGGAAAGGAGGAGAAGGCGCAGGCGATTAAATGTGCGAGGTTACTGGGAGAATTTAATCGGCCATTTACTCGAATTGATGCGAGCAATTAGAGGCAGCAAACGGCGACGAGGGGGAGGAACTGGTCGCGGGGTGAGGAAGACGATGACGCGGCAGTGGGACCTTGCTGTCAGCGAGGGAGTGTGGGGGAAGGAGGGGCCACCGGTCAGTCGCTCTGCGGGTGCGGATTCAGGTGAAAAATGCTTCGCGCGTGGAAAAGAAGCTGGCCTGTCCTTTCTATTTTTTTTCTTCCTGAAAGTTTTATCTTTTTCCAAATCTATTTTCTGTTTTGGAATTCAAACAACAAATCAAACAATCAAAACAAATCAACTTTTACCAAACTTTGCAATTGAATTTGGTTCTGTTTAACAACATAACCCAAAGTCTAAAACAAAATAATAATTTTATTCTTAGGGTCCATTTTTAATTAAATAAAATGGGCCTTTGTTATTAAATCAAATGGGTTTTGCTTTATTTAAAAACTCCATTTGAAAATTAAATAAGACCAAAAACACTTCAGTGCGTTTTATTTAAGATTATAAAATACTTGAAAAACTTATTTAAAACAAATAAATAAGTTTTGATGTTTAATTAAAAATAGTAAAACCTTTATTTTTAATAAACTTGGATATTAAATCCTTATTATTTTATTTAAATAAACCTTTACTATTTTTGTCAAATAGAAATATTTTATTTCAAAGGCTTGGCCAAGTTTTAATTTGGCTTATAAAATAATCCTTATTTATAATCCTATCCTTTTCTTTTGAAACCAAATCTTTTTATTAAAAGTTTTCAAAATAGTATTTCCAAATATTTTAACTTTATTGTTTATTTAACTTTTTAAATCCCTTTAGGATTCTATTTGATCCAAATAGGTTTTGAAAGTTTCCAATTGGATTCAAAAAGTTTCTTCTCACTCTGAAAATCAACAAAGTTTTATTTATTCATTTATTTTTCACATAACAAGATTTGGAAAATCTTGGGATGTGACACTATCTTGGCCAAGTAGTTGCTACTAAATCCAAGAGGGAGTATTTATGCTCGATAGTGGGTTCATGCCTCTAGTTTCCAAGGGAAGTGACAATAATCTCTTCGGTTATAGATGTGTTGTTGCTACTAGGGAGAAAACAACGGTCTCTTGTTCATGGAACATATGGACTGTTTACCTTACACACTTTGCTTAAAGCAGTTGTCTGTTGGTTGCAGCTTAATACTGGAGGGGGTTCGGATGATAACCTGAAGGTGGACTTCTAGTCATAGATGCAGTTGGATGGCGGTCTATGTATGTTTTTGTATTGCCCAATCAAATCTCATGGGATCTTTCTGACTAGTAATTGCATTGTTATGCCTTGCTCATTTCCTGTTAATTGCCCTGCTGTAATTTGTTTATCCTTCATGCCATGTTGTTTATCCAAGGAGAGCACCTCTAGTAAACTATAGACCCCGGTCTAATCTTTACCATTGATACAACTTCCACTATTACTTGTTTACTTGCTGAAAACCATTGCCTTCCACATCATATTTTTAATCCTTTGTTACAGCAAACAGGTGAGCTTGACAACCTCACTGATTCGTTGGGGCAAAGTCTTGAGTTTGTGTTGTGTAGGTCTCCACGTTGCTAGCAACACCTGTGTGATGTTTCCTTCCTCCTACTGGTTCGATAACCTCGGTTTCTTACTGAGGGAAAACTTGCTTCGGTACTGCTTCACACCTTGCTCTTGGGGTTTCCCGACGAAGCGCTCCCACTTGGACTAGCACTGCATCAAGCTGCACGCAGGCGCACCGTTCCACCGCGTGTCCCACGTTGAAGCGCTTGGCCTGCTCGAAGGGGCAATTCGACGCGACGCGGCGTCGCACGCACTGCCCGTTCCCGCATGAGAGTGGCTCCGGGTTCTAGACCCAGGTGAGCTGGCGCTCACCGATTGGCTGCTCGTGCGTGTCGGAGAGGTGCCAGGGGATCACGCTGAAGCCGACATAGATTCACTGGCGTACGAGGTTTCCTCGCCCCGAGGATGATCCGCCTTGTTTTCACCTAGTCGCACATGCAATGACCTGGAGCCATTACTTGCTCCATTTAGACTCATTTCTGCGCCAATTTCTTCCAAATTTCGTCATGAGGCCTGCTGATCCTGAAAGGAGCTGAACATACCAGGAATTATAGATACGTTAGGTGTTAGATCAGCACAATTGTTTTCCCCCTCTTGAGATGACACCGAGGAATTTTGGAGATATTCAGGCAGAAGCAGAATTTTGCGCTGAAGGAGCGATCCAACATTGGGATGAAGATCAGCAAAGGAAAACACCGTTTCATCAAAGACAACATCATGTGAAATATAGACACGACCAGATTTTATATCAATAAATTTGACTCCTTTATGCATGTGACTGTAGCCAAGAAAAACACATTGCTTAGAACGGAAGGCAAGCTTGCATTTATTATATGGACGAAGGTTGGACCAGCAAGCACAACCAAAAATTCAAAGAGATGCATAGTCTGGAGTTTTGTGAAACAAAAACGTTCCATGGGAGTGTCATGATCAATTACTTTGGAAGGTGTAATATTGATGAGATATGTGGCGGTGAGGAAGGCTTCATCCCAAAATTTTAATGGCATGGATGCATTTGCAAGGAGAGCAAGTCCTACTTCTACAATGTGTCGGTGATTGCGTTCAATTGATCCATTCTGTTGATGTGCATGGGGGCATGATACATGATGTTCTATGCCATTTGCTAGAAAAACGAATTTAGTTTTTCATATTCTCCACCCCAATCAGATTGGAGGGCAAGGATCTTTTTATTAAATTGACGTTCAACAAGATCTTGGAAATTATGGAAAACTTGGAAAACATCAGACTTTTTCTTGAGAAGCTAAATCCACACAAATTTGCTAAAGTCATCAATGAAGCTTACATAGTAGGTTTTTATCCCTGCGAAGGATGGTGCAGGCCCCCATACATCAGAAAAAATGAGTTCCAAGGGGGTACTAGAGATACTAGTGGATCTTACATAAGGTAGTTGATGACTTTTGGCTCTTTGGCAAGAGTCACAAATTGACTCACTACTAGGTTTATTAGAACAAGAAAGCTGATGTTTGCTAATAATTTTTTGAACTATGCGAGACGAACGATGTCCTAGATGGTTGTGCCTTTCCGAAGCTGAAGGCTTGATGGCACTAAAAGCTCGTTTATTCTTGGATGATGATGAAGAAATCATTGGGTAGAGGCCCTTGGAGCATCTCCCTTTGAGAAGTACCTTCGTCGTGGCTCGATCCTTGACATAAAAAGACCATGGGTGAAATTCGATAAAGACATCATTATCTTTAGTGAAATGATGACTGGAAACAAGATTTTTTGTGGCTTGTGGAATATGAAGGACATCTTTAAGATGTAAGTTTTTAGAGGGAGTATTAACAATGGCATGACCAACATGACTAATGCGCATACCTTGGCCATTGGCCGTGTGAACTTGCTCACGACCATGGTACTTCTCCTTCATGGTGAGCTTGTTGAGCTCACCGGTGATGTGATCGGTGGCACCAGTGTCATAGCACCAGTTGGTGTCCAATCCATAGGATGCGACATGGGCACCCTTTTCCTCCTCTTCTTCTTCGTTGTCGGAGTAGCAGTGCCAGCACTTCCAATCTTCGTGCCCTTGCTTGCCACAGATCTAGCAGGTGACGAGGTCGCGGTCTTTGCCTCTGCCCCTGCCTCCCCCACGGCGGCCATTGCCACCTCCACGCTGAGGACTCCCTTGAGCTAGACCTTGAGATTGTCCACGACCGTAGCCGCGTCCACCGCTACCACCATGCCTTCCCCCTCCACGGTAGCCGCGACCTCGGGGTCCGCCACGTCCGCGTGCGGCAGCGTTGACGGAGGGTTCTCCAGTACCCGTGCCACCGAGCAGGAGGTGCATGCTGTGGTTATAGGCCATGACCTAGGCGTAGAGGCTGTTGACGGTGACCTGGTTCTCGTTGGCGCCGGTTGATACAAAAAGGGGGTTGTAAGTATCGTCAAGGCCGGCAAGGAGATACTCCACGAGTTCGTCCTCCTCGATTGAGCGGCCTGCCGCCGGGAGTTTGTCGGCGAGGGCTTTCATTGCTATGAAGAAGGCGGGCATCAAAGAAAATTGCTCGCGCTTGGTGTTGGCGAGGGCGACGCGCAGATTGGAGATCCTCGTCCTTGACTGGGACGAGAACATGGCCTTGATCGCTGCCCACACCTCGGTCGATGTCTCCAGGACGATGGTGGTGACGAGGATGTTGCGGGACAGCGAGTTCTTCAGGAAGGACAGCAAGTGCTGGTCCATGGTGACCCATGCATCATAGGCTGGGTTGGTCTCCTTCACATTGCCCTTGTCTCCACCATGATCGACGAAAACGGTTGGGGTTGGTGTAGGGACCGTGCCGTCGAGGTAGCCCAGGAGGCGAGCGCCGCGCACCGATGGGAGCACCTGGGACTGCCACAAGAGGTAATTCTCCCGTGTGAGCTTCTCGGCAACGACATGGCCGGCGAGAGGATTTGACATGGTGGTGGCGGCAGAGGATGAGGAGGCTAGACACATAGATGTATTGGAAAAACTGGCTCTGATACCATATTAAATTGAAGCACTAGCCATCTAAACTAAAAGTCCAAACTGATGGAAAGGGCTAGGCATGTATTAATATTCTTAATATTAAATTGATACACTAGCCATCTAAACCAAAAGTCCGAACTGATGGAAAGGGCTAGGCGTGTATTAATATTCTTAACACTCTCCCTCACGTCTAGACTATTTTAGTCCTTAGCGTGAGTTCGGTGCAGGCCACAGAATCTTTTTTTTAACTGTGTGAGCAGGGTCTTAAACTTGAGACCTCTTGGCTCTGATACCATATGAGTGTTTGAGATTAGATTAGAACGATGGTTGGACTTCCATCGGTTTCATGTTAATATATAGCCATCGGCAACAGATTGCATCGGGAGGTTTACAAAGTGCGGAACAAGAAAATCAGAGAGAAAGAGATAAGAACGCATGTGATCCTTATCAAACCGAATCACAACGTCTTACATATTTATCCTTAACAACCTCTAGTTTATCTCTAGACATGTGCAACCAGCGTGACAGATTAGTACCGCTCACAATTAGTGCATGCGTTTCCTCTCTCCCTCCCTTTGTAATTCTCTATATAAAGTTCGTACAAAGATGCACACAAAGTAGTCTCGCATCCAATCTTTGAGCCCCTTCATATCTCCACGGAAAAGTTGGGAATAGGTACAGGTCAAAGTCTCAGATCCAAAGGCAATCTCTTCACACACAGCGGTTCCTGGCTCCAATCAACACGATCGGGACTCGGGAGGCACACGCCATCTCTTCGCCACGCGGACCTATACGGAGCGGCACGTCGACGCAAGAAACCCAGCGGGCAACGGCGCACTACACTGGTACGCTACATCGACGGCGGCCTCGGCATAGCTGCCTTCCAGGCCAGCCCGAAGCCAGGCCGTCGGCAAGGAAGGCCCTCGGCACAGCACAGCCTTCGGCGTAGTGGATACAGCTATGCCGATGGTGACCCTCGGTGCAAACCTGGCCCTCGGCGTATCCCCCCACAGCGTCGCAAACACCGTTTGCTAGCTATGCTATGTCGACGGCCGGGCCGTCGGCGTAGCCCCTATGGTTGGGCTTATTCCTTTAGATTATTTTTTGCATTTAATTTTAGCCATATATTTTATACTAATTTATTAATTACTCCAAATAATTTAATGTTGATATATTTTGTATTCCGATTGTAGCCGTTTATAACCTTCGGATAGCGGTCTCCATCGTCGCGAGAGTAAAGGTCCGTTACGAACGGCGTTTGTATACCGAAAACTCTTTCCCTAATTAAACCGTCACTACAGGAAAGATTTGCTACGCCGACTGCCGTCGGCACAGCGCCAAATTGCCGTCGGCACAGGCTGTGTCGACGGTGGCCGTTGACGTAGCCCCCTAGGCGTACGTCCTCGTCGACATAGCTCCGTGGCCGTCGGCACAGCCCTCTCCCCTCGGCATAGCGTCTTTCAGTGGGCCCCGCGTGTCAGTCAACGACCGTCTTCGATAACGGTCCAGCCTGGAGTTAAGCCGACGGCCAGGCCGTCGGCATAGCCTAAAATATATATTTTTTATTTTTTTTTCAATTTTTATTTTTTTTTCAATTTTTTTATTTTTTTAATCTTTGAATTGTTTGACTCCTTAATCTTCTCCGTTTTAATCATTTTAACACTATTTATAGGTAATAATTGATTAAATTGCTGTGGCGCCCCGCAAAACCACTACTAGAAAAATCGCGTTGTTTTTGTGCATTGCATCATCATGACGGCATGCTCATGTTATCATGCCACATTGCATTTGAGCATCGTCATGTCATCATGCATTTGTTTTTCTAAAACTATTTTCTAAAAGCCTAGTTTTGTTTTCTAAATATTCCCCGTCTTAATTTCAAATCAAAACTCCGGACTTTTCCGGGTCTTTTATTTGTCTAAAAACTATTTACAAAAATCTATTTTTAAATTAAAATCAAAGTTTATATTATTTTTGGAAGGCAGCCAGCCAGGCCCGAAAGCCCGGCCAGCCACCTCCAAACCCGAATCAAAATATCTAGTCCTAATCCTACCTACCCCAGATTCCCCCAAACCCTTTTCTACCTAAACCTAGTCTACCCAACCCCCTCCACCTCACTCCACCCTATCACAGCGCGCCACCTCAGCCCCTGGCCCCACATCTCCCCGCCACCACCATACCACAGCACACTCCTGCTCACCTTGGCCCCACCGCCCACCAATCCGGCTTCTGCACGCCTCCCGCACGCCCCTGGCCCCACCACGCGGCACACCCCGCTCCTCTCTCCCCCTCGCGGCCCCCCTCGTCTCGAGCCCCTCTCCTTCCCTAGGCTGTCGCCGCCAAGAACTCTCCCTCGCCTGCTCCCGACCCCACCTCCCTCCCCAGGCTCGCGATCCCCTCTCTCTGCCTCGCAAAATCGACCCAGCCCGCAATCGCCGCCGCCTACCCCGTCCACTATCGCCACCCCTGCCCCGCTTCCCCTCTCCTCACGGCGCCGCCGCCTGCTCCCTCGGCCGCCCTCCGTCGGTGCCGCGCGCCTCCGCGGGATCCTCGCCGGCCGCATCCTCGACCTCCCCGGAGCTGGCCGCGCCTCCCCGCCTCGAGCCCTCTCCCTCACCTCGCACCCTCGCCTCCATCCTCATCGCGAGCGCCGCCAGGAGCTGTGCCGCCGCCCCTCGTCGCGGTCTCACTCGCCTCTCCCGGCCACTTCGTTGACCCGACCTCCTCTGCACCTCTCGCGCGCTCTCCCTCGCCTCTGTCGCCAGCGCGCGTGCGCCACCGCCGTCCTCCCCGGCCTCGACCTCGAGCCCTGCCGCCCAAGCGCCGCGGTTGTCCCCGAGCCGACGTCGCCTCCATGCTCGCCTCTGCTTGCTGGGCCAGCGATATATACTTCGCCGGCCTCCCTCCGTGTGGTCTCCTCCGGCGAGCCGAATCCGTGCATCCGGCGCCTCTCTCCGATGCAAGTTGCCGCCGCGCCTGCGAGATGTTGTTGTCAGGAGCCGCACCATCCCTCCTCTCCTCGTCGTCGGCATCGTCCCTACCTGCCGCGACCTGCATTGCTGCAGCGCTTCCCAAGGCCACTGTTGCCATCGTCGTGGTAGCCTTCTGCGTCTCTGCATCGTGGATGTCTGCCTCCTGCTATGGGCATGCCTACAAGCTTCTCAGGCCTGCAGCGCGTCCTCGACGAGTTCATGTGTGCTGTCGTATTGGAACATGCGTGTATGTTTATTCAGTTGCCGATGACAGTGTATCGCCTCCGGTGCCGCGGTATTATCCGCCCAATTAAGTTATCTGGTTGCAATATTTTCTCGAATCCGCCATCAGTTGGACTGAGATCGACGCCTTGACAAGTCTGGACCCGGAGTACCATCACGGTGCCCCTAGGAGACCGTTGAAAGCTACCATCGATCTCAAGACAGAGGACCTCGACAAGATCTACCTCACGGAGCGCCAAGATCGCCGATTCCGAAGACCGATCCCACCGAGACCCTCGGCACGCCAAGATCTCCTTCATGGAACGCCAAGTGCTCCTTCCCGGAGTCCGAAGGCCGATCTCGCCGAGACCCCGAAGACCGATCCCTCGAACCCCCTCCGAACCAAGACCTCCGACCATAATGTGTGACCTTTTCCGAGCCCCTATTTTATAAATTGCCAACTATATAAATTGTCGCATATTTAATTGTTCATGTCGCATACATGTGTGTGGTTTGGGGGCATTACGCCGATTCATCTCATAATTAAATATGGAGTCCATCTGCGGGCTATCGTTGTCTAATTCCGGACTCCATTTAAATTGGTGTAGCGAACCGATGCCATGTTTCGCCCTGTTAATCCAACACTTAATTTGTGGGGTAGATAAATAACTCGAACCTAATAATTAATGTCGGGACCCCGGTTTCCGCTTAATATTGCCTTATTGCATCGCATGCCTGCCATGTCATACATCATACATGCATCATGCCCGATTTTCTACCGTAGTATTAAATAGTGCAACCGGTGTTTCTTCTAGTGCTTTGCCTCTTCACGGATTAGGCCGATGAGTTGATGCGATTGTCGACCCGACCTTCGGATGAATCTTCGGCAATGTTTTTCAGGCGAGCACCTCCCCCTTTCTACCTATCTTACTTTTATCGTATTTATTCCCTCCTGTTGATCTATTGCTATCTGTGTTGCGTTGCTCTAGTTTTCGTACCCGTGATATCCCTTGCAGCCTTATATTGCCTTGGACACATCCTATTACCTGTTGTTTGGTAGATAGTGGGACCTGCGTGTCGTAGTTGCTTACTCAAGTGTTGTTGCGTGTCGTCAAGTACCACAGTTGTTGGAGTGTTGCCGCATGTTTAATGTTGTAGGTGATCATGGCTTTAATTATTGTTTAATAACTAAAAATTGAAGTAGGTAAATAATGCAGAGGCATAGGTGGGCAATAGATGTTATTTGGTTGTTAACCGTCCACTTGTGTCCCGTAGGACTCCGAGTTCTTGACACCTGTTCCGAGATCGAGCGCGCTAACCACAGGTGGGGTGTATGGGCACCCCCATCGATTAGTACCTGATTTCAAAGTATTGTACCGGGGGCCACAAGTAGTTTGGGGCTTTATTACTATTCTGTACTTATGCCATGCTTTACTGCTTAATTTAAATTGTGCGAGGTACTGCACCTGTACTGTTTAGGACCGTGACACGTTTTCGCTGTATCGACAAGCCCAGTCTCATTTTCAGGTTCCCAGTCGTTTACAGCCGTCTACACAAACCCTGAGTCCGTCTCGGAGACCGGCCGACTTCGTTGCGGGTAGCTTAGTGGGGTGGCCCCCCTGGGAAACGTCATGACTTAGGCCCCGCCGACATACCGATGGGTCTATGTTAACTGATCTGGCAAAAAGGATCGAAGTGCGTGTGGATACTTTGGTGCACCCCTGCAGGGTTAAATCTTTTCGAACAGCCGTGTCCGCGGTTATGGACGACTTGGAGCACAGTTCTCGATCATAGACAACTATAACTAAAGTTTACTGTTATAATTTGACTTGTATCCGATGTGACTAGTAATCAGCTTCACTACAACGGAATGGCTAAATAAAAGTACCAACAACTGCTGGGTTTGGGATATCTCATGCTTATTGTATCTGACTAGTAAGTTGCAACTACAACGGAATGGTTAACTAAAACTGCCCACTGCTTATTATATCAGGATGATTATCTATACCTGACTAGTAATTGCTGCAACGATAACGGAATAAATAAAACTGCCAACTGCGTGAGTTCCTCGGTTGACTTACTCGTTTGGTCTCGAGGGGGAAACACCAGGATGGGTATGTTTGGTGGTAGTATCAGGTTGGTTCTGAATAGGTCTTTCTTACCCCTCTCTGATAGCCGCCAGTTGTATCGAGTCTCTATAGGTTGTTTAGTGCATGCTGCGCTGCCGCTTCAGTCCACCAAACCTATGTAGGCGAGGACCGCCGAATTCTAGCCTCGCCGTGTACTGGCCTCAGTACTGACCGCTCTCTCTTTTTCCTTTGCCCTTTGTCGGCACCCCTTTTGTTTAAGCAGGTTTTGAGATCGACGTCGTTAGCAGGGTTACCCTTCCGGCTTGGCCTGGGCAGGGTTATGGACGCCATTGGTTATTCTTCAGGGCTCTTAGCTCAATTTGCATCTTGTCCGTACTCGGACGCTATATCGTTTTGAAGGTGATTTGGATCTTTGTATTGTATATCTGTATTCTTGACTCTTTGAGTCGCTGTTGTATATATATGTTTTGTGGGTTCCATCGAGGACTATTGTGTAATGATATTACTTCGTTTTCCACCCGCACGCAAGTGCCTGGTGGGCACCTTTGAATCGTTTCTATGCGGGTTTGGCGGGAAGCGCTGAAACTTGCATAGGGCCGATTCTGAGGGTGTTACAATTGCAGTCTTAGTTAAAGTTCTCATTCGGTCACTCATCCTAGCACTATTCTAGCTCTAGCACGCTTAACTTCCTCGTTCCTTTAGAATCTCTTCCCGCAAAGCAATTTATTCATTGTTGTCAATACTATGATATCATTCTTATTAACTCTTATATCATCATGTCACATGGTTATATTTTTTGAAATTACAAGCAATTATTTAAGTAAACAACAATGAATAAGTAAAAATATTATTGAATTCAAATAAAAATATAATGATTTTATTTATTTTTTGTATTTTTTATTTAATATGTAATAATTAATATCTTTAAATCTGTAAATCGAAATTCGGCAAATAATATGTCTAAATTGATTAGAAAAATGAGAGGAATCCAAATATGATATCAATATCAACTTATCACAAACTATGCTATGATTCTTATCATAATTTCATTTGCCCATTTAAAACAACACGCATAAAGATTCTTAGCTCGGGGCTGAGACTTGCTAAACTTGAACTGGATCTACGATGAAACAACATATTTTGAACCTAAAAATGATTTTTGTAAAAAGTCATGAGCATCCGATCATGTACCTGTAGTTCATATCTGACCTACTTTCTACCGATTCGGCAGGAATTTGTCTTTTTTCACCAGGGATAGACGGAAATGTTTGAGATCCCCGTGTTATGAAATTATCCATATAAGGTGGTCTAATATTTTTGAAAAATGTGACGGTAGTATATTTGAATTGGTGGTTACTTCACAAAACCGTCAGTTTTTTGCACTTGGAAAATGGAAAACGGCTTTTTGGTGCGACAAAAATAAAAACTTCCTCATAAAATATTGTTCGTCATCCCATGATGCACAATTATGCATAATATGAACACATTATCACAAACTATGCCTTCATTCTAGCCATAACATTGGTCATTTGACCCGAAAGGCAAGAAACCTCGAACGATAGTTCATTTTGTGAAAAAAAATTTGAGACATAATCAATATACCAAGTTTGATATTTTTCCTTCTAACTATGTCACATAATATGACATCACGCGAAGGTTTCAAATTGTTTGGATCGTTTTTGAATTTATGATGCCCGTTTTAAACTATCGTTAAACTTTGTCGAAGGGCGGGCATGAAGATTCTTAGCTCGGGCCTGAGACTCGCTAAACTTGAAGTGGATCTATGATGAAACAACATATTTTGAACCTAAAAATGATTTTTGTAAAAAATCATGAGCATCCGATCATGTACCTATAGTTCATATCTGACCCACTTCCTACCGATTCGGCAGGAATTTGTCTTTTTTATCAGGGATAGACGGAAATGTTTGAGATCCCCCTGTTATGACATTATCCATGTAAGGTGGTCTAGTATTTTTGAAAAATATTACGGTAGTATTTTGAATTAGCCATTTGGTAGTTGCTTCACAAAACCGTCCGTTTTTTGCACTCGGTAAATGGAAAACGGCTTTTTGGTGCGACAAAAAGGAAAACTTCCTCCTGAAATATTGTTCGCCATCCCATGATGCACACTTATGCACAATACGGACACATTATCACAAACTATGCCTTCATTCTAGCCATAACATTGGTCATTTAACCCGAAAGCTTAGAAACCTCGAACGAGATAGGTCATTTTGTGAAGGTTTTTTTGAGACATAATCAATATACCAAGTTTTATATTTTTCCTTCTAACTATGTCACATAATATGACACCACACGAAGGTTTCACGTTGTTTGGATCGTTTTTGAATTTATGATGTCCGTTTTAAACTATATATAATGTTTTGTGTTTCACTTAATTTTTTTTATAAATGTGTAATATTTGAGTGTAGATAGATAGATCTTATTTTTCTGCAAATTTTAATATATTATTTGTATTTTTCTGAATTAGAATGATTTAGTTATAATTTTTCAAAAATTAATGAGATAAAAGGAAAAAAACTGAAGGCCTAGCCATCGGCATAGACCAAACAAAATTTTCCAAAGAGCTGTGCCGACGACCAAGCCGTCGGCACAGCCTGTCTGCCTAACGCCGTTTCCATCGCCGTGTTTAAACTAGGGCTACGCCGAGGGCTGTACCTACGCCGAGGGCCACCGTCGGCACAGCCCTCTCTACCAGGCCAACGCTTCACGCCCGGCGTCACCTGGCTGGTCAGCTGGCCAGGAAGGCAGCTACGCCGACGGCCCCGACATTTGGCCGTCGGCGTAGCCGGCCGGCTGTCGGCACCTTAGTTATTTCCTATAGTGCGTGTGCAAACCCTAAACCCTTTCAGGTACTCGTACCCTAAACCTAGCGGTGCATATAATGGCACGTACATTGGCTACCTAGTATCGTCGCCTCCAGTTTTCCTCTCGTGCTTGTGAGCAAATCTGGTTTGGAGTCCTTCACCGGCGCATCGGTCGTCGCCGATGGAAGATCGGCACGATCTCAACCTGCCTCCGCAATCACAGGCAGCGACGCCTCCCATGGCTACCATCTGCTCACAGTCGAGGGGTACTCGCGCACCAAGAGCACGCCCACGGGCCAGAGCATCAGGTCCCGCCCTTTCATGGTCGGCGGCTACCTTTGGTGCATCCACTACTACCCTAACGGCGACAACTCGGAGAACGCAGAGTTCATATCCGTCTACGCTAGCCTTCTTCACAAGGATGTTCCACTCGCGAAGCCACTGAAGCTGCAGTTCCAGATAGATTTCTTCGAGGACCAGATTATTGACACGCAAGAATCCTCACGCATTATTGGCGCTAGCAAAGTACTCGAATTACACAAAAGCAGTACGAGTGCGCTGCCTACCAACGGTTCATCAAAAGGGATGCCCTCGAAAAATCAAAATACCTCAAGGGTGACAGTTTCACCATCCGGTTCGACATCGTCGTCGTCGAGGACGTTGCCGCCGTGGATGCTAGAGGAACCACTCCTTCTCCGTCTATTGAGGTGCCGCCTTCCGACATGCAACAACAATTCACAAGTCTTCTTCTGTCCGAGGAGGGAACGGACGTGACATTCAAGGTCAGTGGTGAGACGATCACAGCCCACCGGTGCGTGCTCGCGGCAAGATCTGCGGTCTTCAAGGCCGAGCTCTTTGGCGCCATGAAGGAGGGCGTGGAAACGAAGAGTCCCATAGAAGTGCACGACATGGACGCGAGGGTTTTTAGGGTAATGCTTTCCTTCATTTACAGTGACTCCCTGTTGCCAGAGATTGAGGAGGAATTTGATCAAGATGTCATGTGGCAGCACCTGCTCATTGCTGCAGACAGGTATGATCTTCGACGCCTAAGGCTAATGTGCGAAGAGAAGCTTTGCGAGTACATAGACGTGAGCAGAGTCTCCACAATCTTGACTATAGCCGAGCGGCACAACTGTCACGGCCTCAAGGAGAATTGCTTGGACTTTCTCAACTCTCCTGCAAACCTACAAAAATTCACGGTCATGGGTGGTCTGGACAGTCTTGCTACTTGCCACCCCTCTGTTCTCAAAGATCTCGTCGCCAAGCTTGCTAAGCCTAAGCAAGATAAAGTAGTATTGGTTTATCCTAGTGCTAGTTCCTGTGTCAAACATGTCTTCCTGAAGTGGTGCCCCTCTGTTCTCAAAGATCTCATCGCCAAGCTTGGTTTCGCTTAATTAAGCAAGTACTATTGGTTTGCCCAAGCGCTAATTCCTTTTGCCAAACATGTCGTCAGTATTCTATCCTAGAGATAGATCAGATGATGCAATATACTACTTCCTCCGTTCAGAAATAACTGACTTGGGTTTGTTTAGATTCAAATGTATCTATAGGGTAGTAATAAATACATTCGAATCTGGACAAACCCAAATCAATTATTTCTGAACGAAGAGAGTATATGTTTTTATCAAGTAATATATTTTAGTGTTTCGAGAAATCAAATAAATAAATCTAATTATTTTTGTTTACAAGGCATACATGCATGTGTACTGTACTACCGCAGGTTGAGCCACAGACATGCATGCATGGTACTATTTTCGTTCAGCTTTTCAGATTTAATACATCAAATTCATTTCACAAGCATGTGAATTCAGTTTGAGATAATATTTGAATATTTTGACAACTTTATCAAACCAAGTGAAAAAACACTAAGCCTAAATTTTGGTATCATGCTTGAGTTTGAATATTAAAATTCAAACTATGCACGAACTCTGATTATAATACACACGAGAAAAATACAAAATTGCATCTTTCCATACCGAACTTCCCCTGACCAAATGTAACACTCTGTATTTTCATCGGGTATCTCATACTGTTCCTGTCATCCCTTTCGATGGATATTTAGTCATACATTTTTAATTTCAAATCTGAGAAAAGTGTCAAGTGCCTCTCTTTCGACACATTTGATGTGTAGCACTCTTATTTCAGTCCAGAGATATACCGTGGAATTGACTTCAGACTTCATCATGCCCTTTTCGTGGCCACTTTGATGTGGCTATTCAATCCAAACCTTTTCTCAAATATCTGACTCCGCGAATGCACCGGGCTCATCAATTAGTTACAAAAATACTGACCATTTGCATCAATCAGAGCTCAGATGAACTTTCTACAGTTTTGCCAATCCAGATCCGTTTTTTAGTAAGTCAGTGGTTAGGAAAAGAATCGACCTACCTTTAGTATTAAATCGCTATTTTTCATCGTGTAATTGTTAGTTTCCATCTAGACTCACGATTGTGAGTTTTCATGTTTAGTAGATGGAGGGGACGTATGAGACTAATTGGATGTTTGATGTTTCCACTGGTAATATAGCTTCACTTTATATTCTCTGCCCTTCATCTGCCTTCTCATGCTGGATACTAGATGAGAAAACAGGAGATTGCTTCTTCTTCTTCACCTGGGGGAGCGTACCCCGTTTAAGGACCTAACCAACAAAGGAGAAAATGAAGCTACACGAACAACAAAGAAGAGTAGCACAAGTTGGTATGGTCGATTGTCTCCGGAGCAGAAAGAAGAATACCGAAGGAAACAACGACTAGCTCGACAACAGAAAAAAATAGCAACTCTAAATAGATTGTAGATCATGGTAATAAACATACAACTTAATAGTAAACATTTTTTGTCATGTAATCTTGGTGCCATTATATCTATATTGTTTTGCAAATTATTTGGAGAGAATAGCCCTTCTAAAGGCCAAGCATACAAATGTAATGATGAAAATCGACAAAAGCAACATCATGTTACATCTCTAAATCAAGGTAATGTGAAATGACTTTCAATCATAATTTTCATATGGGTCAAAACAACTGTAGATGTATGCAAAAATACAGGAATATTTCTGTAACTGCTAGAAATGCACGGGTATAGATGTCAAATAAAAATTGATATACATGTTTTATATCAACACTAGCGAACAATTATAGAAGGAGCATGAACTTTTCTACAGATGTCAGTCTAATGAACTACATTCTCAGCAACTGTAGAGAAAGAGAAAACCAATCCAAGGCAGACTGAGTAGGATCTGGTTAGGAAAACAAGATAAATAAGCACACCTATATTTACTACATTCTCAACGTTTTGCTTGTGATTGCAATTATTTATAGAAAAAATAGTTCTAGAGAATGGGAAAATCAAAGGCAAACACACTTCCTTTTAACACTGTGTTGCCAAGTATTAGTTAAGAAGTTCAAATCTTTGGATGGTGCTATATGCTAGGAATGTATGTTTATCATCGTCCACTCGGTATTTATATCAGTAGTTCATATTGACATTAAACATGAGACTAAAAATAAAAGATATTCCATTCATGCAAAAGATACATGTTCTCATAACATTTCTTCGATCTTTAAGGACGGAGTTTCACCATCTGTGATTCGGGTAGTTTATAGAGGATCTAACCAAATAAATAACATTGGAGATCTATAGATTAACCTTATTTGTATTGCTCACCTTTTATGCTTATCAGATGAGTAATAAAGATTTTGCATCTAAATCTTCTCATCAGGATCATACCCCACTTTGAAGATTTGACAATCAGACGTCCAAGTCAAACAATGGGAGCTAAACAGGGCAGTAGGAATTAGTATAGTTGAATATGTGCTGAAAGTAAATAAGAACACCTAAGGAATCTGTGGATAGCCCCACAATAGAAAAAATGAAGCTCTAAACCTTTGTAAATTTGGTGAGTCGAGACAGATTACAAATGAAGGTAATAAACTTACATTCCACAACTAAGTTGTTCTATTTAGTGAAAAAAAATTCTCGGTTATAATTGGATAGTTCCCAAGTGCCAATTATTCATTTGTGGTTTACTTTAGCTACAATACTCTATTGAGGTTATAATTCTCATAGGTTCTGCACATTAGAGTTCTGAAATATATTGGATGATTGTGCAATTTAAGCTAGCTTGGTCCTATGCCACAACTGGATCCACACACGCGAACAACCGCACGCTCACTTGCATGTCATCATCGTTGCCTATTTAGTCATAAGAGTTTAGACCTAGTCATGACTAGATCATAGGTCCGCCACTTCTTCATTGGTTTCAAGGGGGGCCAATGCCCCCTACATCTTTCTGCAAGTATAAAGAATTAATAGTGATATTTAGGGTATGAAGTGGACTGAATCCATTTCTACTACAAAATGGTAATGAGGTTTGTAGAGAATCATTGGTCATTTCAAACTAACAAATGGAACTTTTCAAATCATTCTAATTTGATCTTATTGTTCACATAATTCCAAGGTAACCAGTAAATGTTTGCAAGCATTGGCTGCCATTTATCCATGATGTCTCAAGTAAACCATGTAAATCACAAATGTAGAATCTCCTCCAAGAGCATTAATCCTATAGATGTATAAAGATGCAGCCAGTATTGACCCACAACTTGTTGATATCTCTTTGAGATTGCTTACCACACTAACCGCATGGTAATATTGACATGTTAGTTGATGTTTTCTAACTTACTTATCCTTAATATATAAAACATCATATGCCATAAACCTTCCAAGTTATTGTGGAGTGGTTCACTGCATCAATCATGGCTAGGAGAGATGTTCCATGCGGATTGTCCAACCTTGTTATTTACGAATTTATCATCATTTATCTAATGTGTGTTTTAGTGTTTGTGTTAAGGAAATAAACTTCATACGATTGGAGAATTTCTGTTCGAACTATTACATACCTCTCCACCCCCTTTGACTCATCTCTAGTTTCTGAAATTTAAGGGCCTAATTCCATTCGAAGGCCCATTAATTCTAACAATATCCACTATGCAGGAAGCCATGGGATGGGAATAAACATAGTAAGTTGTCTATTTATTTTACAATTGTGAAATGTACTATATGTATTCTCATTCTTAATTTTGTTAAATATCCACTCTTGTAGAGAGGCCAACGGAAACACTTACAGCCACTTCCGAAGTTGGAACCTATTGTAACTGAGGTATTGCATCTGTTCAACTGTTATAATTAGCATGTTGCATATATCCATTTGATCATACATAATATGAAATTGCTAATATATTGCACTTTTTTGTATGACAAGATACACAATGTCTTGGAGAAGAATATACAAGGGATCATGGGTGCATTTATTTGTAGGATTGGAAACTAGTTGAAGACATCATCAACAATGTCTTGAGTGTCATTCCTGCTCCAAGAGTGACCCTTCGCCATCCACATTGGTGATGACAAAACTAATGAGGATGCTTTCAATGTGAGAGTCCTAAGAAGAGCATCTAAACTACTCTCAACATCATAGATTAGTTGGGGACAAGGGGGGCCATTGCCCCCATCCCCTCAACTCAAAGAAATTTTTTCATAATCATATTATATGTTTAACACTTTTTTCAACATATATTACAAAATACTCCAAGGTGGTCCCATGAACTCTCATTTAAATCTTTTGGCCCCTTTTTGATGATGGTGAAGCTCTAAGTGCAAAAAACCAGTTTACAAAATGAAATAATGAAAAACCAGTGAAGTGGTAGGGACTGATCATTGTGAAAATTTGCTAGAGACGTGCGAGCGTAGGCACTGGAGCATTGTTGTTGGGTGGAAAATATTTCAGTATGTGAACCGATCAGTACCATGCTTATCTTGTTTGTACAGCATGTATGCTCTCTCTCGCACTATTTCTTGCATTGGCTCATCTTCCTTCTCTGGTAGTGTCCATACTCTGAAGAATCAAAACAAAACTAGAACACATAAAAAAGAGCATACATAAGTAAGGCCATTACCAAATGGCCCCCAAAAGACATACAATTAATAGTATTGTAGCATACCCGGAAAATATGTATTGTACTCCCTCTGTTAGGGATTATAAGGCCTATGGACCACTTTAGTAGGATTAAGAAAATCAATAACTCACCCTCTTGATTACTACATGCACCAATAGTTATACATGCACGAGAGAAAAGAAAAAAAAGACCATGCATTGGATGAGAGATGGTAATAAATGAGAAAGAACTTGTAATTCCTAACATTTTAAAAAAACTCTTAGGTCTTATAAACCATAACGGAGAGAGTAGCATGACAATGTTATGCATAAATTATGGTTTTCTGTGCTAGCCTCGTATGTTGGTCAGTCGATTGATTAGCCTGTGAACATGCGTAATCGCAGACAAGAGGAGAACGCTTTTGTGCATATTTTTTCTGCAATTACACCAAAAGATACGGGGATAATTTTTTTTTCTTTTCTCGCCATTCATTCAAAGAAATACAGTACTTTGCTACTAAGACTAGCACACTAGGGCGTAGAGACCGAGAAAAATGTACTCCCTCCGACCCATATTAGTTGACTTGCATTTGATAAAATTTAGATAAACCTATATATTAAATAGTGTCTAGATTTATCTAAATCTAGACAAATGTGAGTCAACTAATATGGGTTGGAGGAAGTAATTTTATACATCTAGCATCTTCACTGTACACCTAGAGGGGCAGTAAGAGTCCTCGTCGTCCACCTTCATGGACCTTTAAATTACACGAAAGAGAATTTTCTTGCCGGAGTAGGCATCATCGTCCACCTTCGTGAACCTTACACCCTATAGTTTCGGCTTTGCACACAGTTGATTTTACTGCTTCATTGCAGGAAAATAGAATTACTTCCTGAAATTACACGAGAAGAGAATTTTCTTTTCAAATCTTAAATAACCATGTTTTCAATATAGGCCTAGGGTGTCAGGTGGGATCCCGCCAAAATCACACCTCTAGTTCATTTGTCAAAATCTAGTTCAAATTTTTGTTTAAAATTTACACTATATTTTGACAAATAAACTAAAAGTGGGACTTAGGCGGGATCCCACTTGACACCCTATAAAGGCCTAATGCGTCGTGAGTCACGACATTTATATGACAACACACAGATAGATGTGGTAAGAACAAGACCTTGATGTTCTGGAAGTCTTGTCAACAACATTGTAAGGCGGTCAATGCCCAAACACCAGCCACCTGTTGGTGGCAGACCATAGCCTAGGGCACTGCAGAATGTTTTGTCCAACGCCATAGCTTCATCCTCACCAGATTGAAGATCCTAAGAAACAATTCAAAAAAAGGACAGTAAGCATTATAAAAAAATTGAACAACTGACATGCAACACTTTTTAGCGCCATGAGGGAACTAGTTCCTAATATTCAAAACATATCATATGCAAAGGCTTTACAGAAACAGTTATTTAGATGTTCTGAAAATTCGAGCATGTACCTTGAGTTGTTTCTCAAACCGCTGCCTCTGCAAAACAGGGCCGTTTAACTCTGAGTAAGCATTGCATTACCTGAAATACATTTGCAGCTCACACTGTAAAGACTGCATAGAAAAATGTCAAAGGATCAATTACTTAAGAATCGTGTATACCTCATGTTTATTAATAAAGAGCTGCTCCAGCT
The DNA here is from genome assembly GCA_023614405.1 of Avena insularis. Taxonomy (NCBI): domain Eukaryota; kingdom Viridiplantae; phylum Streptophyta; class Magnoliopsida; order Poales; family Poaceae; genus Avena; species Avena insularis. The sequence continues at coordinate 8,180,187 of CM042684.1, forward strand.
CGACTCTTGTCCTTGTGTGGCTTTGCCAATGGATAGTAGATGCGTAATATTTTTTGGTTCAGCTTCAAGAATATTATCTGAGAATATCCAATAAAGACGTATGCATCTGTGTTTCTGATATGACGTGTAAACAGAAACAGAAGAAGTATTATCATGCAACTTCCATAAGCAAAACTGGGATGCATAACCAAAAATATCCTAAATTGATATAATCAATCAATCCCTTGTTTTATTCACAGCTCGGAAATCTAAAACAAGCCAAAATTTGACCAGGTTTTCTCCAACCAGTGGGACCTGAACCGGAAAAGTCACCGAATGAGTCTAACTTGAGAATACAATTTACCAGCCAACTTTTGCACGACTTAACGTGTACTTCCTACGTCCCAAAATAGATGTCTCAGATTTGTCAAAATTTAAATAAATCTAGACACTATTTAGTATAATAGTTTATCTAAATTTTAATAAATCTAAGACATCTATTTTACTAGGACGGAGTGAGTATTAAGCACTGCACTTTGTTCTGCTTCTCCGTGATCCTCTGTAGTAGGCGAATGAAGTAAATGATCAGTTATGGAAGGCACCGTGTACCAGTTTCAAATCCAACTTTGTGATTCTGAATGCAGTACTTACATATACAAAAGGGAATATATATAGCAATGCCGGCCATTTACTTGGCCAACGGTGAAACCGGTGTATCCAGCCATGGCTCCATGGACCACGACGCTGTGAGACAACAGTGTGCTGTACACATTATCAGATGCATTGCTAAGAACTGCGCGTATCATGTACTCCCTCCGTTTCAAAATATAAGATATTTTAGTTTTATAAAATGTGTGTATCTAGACTCCTTTTAGTGTGTCAAATCTACACGAACCCATACACTAAAAGAGGTCAAGATACATTTCTTTCACAAAGCTAAAATATTTTATATTTCAAAATAGAGGGAGTATGTAGGATCTGCAACAAAATCATGGCGTCTAAAATCAGTCAGCTGTCTTCTGAAATTACTAACTGACTTATTATTGTCAGAGAAAGCAAGCTAGAGAAACAAGAGACAGCTGACCTATGTACTTAAGATTTACGGTTGTCTTGTTTTTCTTGAAATGCTCCTGAATTTACAAAATAAAAATAAAACACTGGTTAAGAAGAGGCAGTTACGAAAACAAATTCAGCTCAGATGTGTAATGAGGCATATAGTAGAAATAGTGTCGTCTGACACAAAAATGAGCTAAGAGAAATAATATGTCAAACACAATCAAGTAGACAAACTGAAGACGCAAGTTTGGTTTGTCAACCAGGACATAGGCCCCCTTATTTTCAGCTTCTTGGCCAGCTTCTTCCAGAAGCTACCCTCAACCAGCTTCTCCCGAAATCTTATTTTCAAAATTGGTTCAAACTTTTTAACTAGTAGTTCCATGTCAATTTAAAAGTATAAACAATTTTGGCTGATGAGATTATGGAAAAAACTGGACAAGAAGCTGAAAAGAAGGGGGCCATAGAATGCGGTGGCAGCTTCACCGTCGCCATGGTCGCGGCAGAGTGCGTCTCAAGAAACGCTGATCCAAAACTGCATCTGCTCCAGAGGAACAAGCAAAGGAAATGGCAAGAAAGGCCAGAGCTGCCACCTGCCCGTCAAGCCATGACAGGGACATCCTGATTATAGCTTGTTTGTTCCAGCATAAAACAAGCCATTTGTGACTTTCAACTCCAGCACAATATTCACTTGACACCAGTAAGTTAAGTCCAGCACCAGGACATGGCACATAATGTGCTATTCTTCTCACAGATAAATATGTCCATCATGAACTGGCATTAATACTACTCCAGTCAAGCTCAACTATTACGAGCAAAAGCACTAGTACAGTCAATAACTAACCAAGGTTGTCACCAGTCATTACATACAAGCCCTCTAGAGAAATTTAAGTTTTACCACCACCAAAATATAACTGACTGCACCTAACAGGAGAGTGCCAGCTAAAGTCCTGCAGATCCTCCCATCCGCTTCCCAAAGAGGTGTCCAGTGCCATGGGAGCATTAGAGGTTACAAATATTACAGGAGCTTATATTAGTACTAATACTACGGCATGCATCCATCACAAAGAGACTGCAAAGCAGCATCTGGGATCGAAGACTTCCCTTTGACGTGAGGAACGTGTGATACGGTCCACAAGGTCAACTCCCACTGGCCTCATCTTGTTGCTGGGAGTTCGTTTAGACGGTTTAGTCTTGACCTCGACAATGAAAATGTCTACATCATTCTCAGGCGGAACACATCCACCTAGCATACACATATATTACAACACATTAGAGCTGACAATCGATCAGAGAGAGAGAGAGAGAGAGAGAGAGAGAGAGAGAGAGAGAGAGCTATTCACCTTGCACCACGTAAAACAAGATGGCACCAGATTCCATATCTTTGCCAGCATAATCCAAGCACATGGCTTCACCCTCACAATATTCGACCCATGAGAATGGCAAAAAGATCGGCTTGCTGAGGTACACAGAATGATCTTTATGTAGTAGTTGATAAGCAGAAAGGCCTCCATCGCAGCATGTGTAGATAAAGCCATCCACAAATACACATCTACCATTTAAAGCACAGTATGTAGGGTTAGTCAACAGGTCATCTTCGAATGCAGCCCAAGGCATGACGACACGCCATTGTTTTGCACCCAGGTCAAACAGAAGGCACGAACATGTGACAGCATCCCAAACCATGAAGGAATGATCATTCAGTTCCACATATCCTGAGATCACAACCTTCCTGCGGAGAACATGCGACTGATCTGTGACGTAACGCAACCACGTGGTGGAACCATCGCTGGACACTTTCTGATGGAAAACTTGCAGAGTGTCAGTAAGAGCAATGGTCTCTTCACCAACTCTCATAACCACAACGAAAGGATCAGCAGCACTAGGCCGCCGAACAGATCGCTTGCTAGGCAGCGGCCAGTCCTTGTTCAGATTGAACTCAAGCATGTCGTCTCTTATGGACGAGACTGCGTGCATTTTTGAGCCAATGTGAAAAAAATGCCAATTGCCATCACCACCGTCTGCAGCATAACACGGTTCGAGAGGTGTGCCATTGTCTCCTTCTAACAGTAAACTCTCATCATCCCTGACGCCTGTCGGGCAGATGACTGGTTGTGAGCCAATTTGGGAAATGATAAACAGGTGTTTCTTGATACTCGTTGTAGCAGGCTTCGGACGGGCAACAGGACGACTTGGAAAACTGGCTTGCTGTAGAATTGATGAAGGCTCAAACAACATTGCCGAGGAGCGCTCCTGTGGCGGGAGAGAGCAGTCGCGGGCAATGTGACCGTCGCTGCCGCAGAGATAGCACATCCGTAGGTCATTTTTTCGTGGGAGATTCTGTCTGCATAAAAGAAAGAAAACATGTCATGCACTCACCAAGGGGAATTTACTTAGATGTAGATAAGGTTAAACATGAAGCTAACTTTGGATCAAGCAATTCACTGTTAGAAAGTGCGTGCAAATTACTGATCTTTTGAGGCAATTTTGGATAGTGCCCTCAAAAATCAGTCCAGAACTGTTATAATAAAGGGTGCATAACAGTACAAACTAGTCATAATAATCAGTTCACAGTGCATAACAGTGCATAACAGTGCAAAACTAGTCATAATAATCAACTCACGGTGCAAAATCAGCCATAATAAACCGCTGTTAACTATACTTTCGAACTGCCAGCAACATGGTCCATGGGCTTTGAACACAAATAAGCTCTATATAGAAAAATCCTAAGAAATAGAATACTGAACCAGAAGGGCATACTGCTGTAGAAATGGACAATTTGCAAAAAACGACCCACTCAACAGATGGGACTGGTCTGAACTCAATATGAAGAAGCAAAATGCTAGCAGCAGTTAAATTGCATAGCAGCCAGACATGTTGATCAATACCAAAGTAAAAAATACGACAACCGTAACAGGGCATTGATACAAAGGCTTAAAAGGCCTCTTCCTAGTAGATCAAGGATTCAGCACTTGTGATGCCACAGCTAGATGTCCATAGGGGTACAAAAATAGAAAACTGAGATCAAACACGAAGCTAAATTCAGATGAAGTAAGACCTGCAACAATCAAGCATCTTGGAGGGGTCGCCGACGTGCTGTGAACTGGTTAGATCCTCCTGCAGCCCTTCGTGTTGGAGCAGCACCGGAGAGTCCTTGTCCTCGTACGCCCTAATTGATCGATGATTAGTTGACAGATAAAAATATACAGTATAAGCAAGGCGACCAAACGAATGAATGCTCAAAATCTGTGAAAAAAAACTAGTAGCTAGTATGCTTGCTTACTGTAGAAAGCAGAATTCCTGGTCCTCTCGTTTGGGCTTGATGTCTACCCGGCGGAAAGAGGAATGCAGCACCTTTATTCCTCCCTGAGCCGGGCTGAGGAGGTGGAAGGTGGTGACGATGGCATGTAGGTTGTCACACAGGCATGGTTCGCGGAACGCCAGGCTGATCCAGACAGAGCACATGAGCCGATCGCCGAGATGGGCGAGGAAGCCATACCCTTGGCAGGAACTGAAAGGACAGACAGAATCGATCTTGATGGGCGGATCCAGCCTGAGCTGCCGCCTCCCCTGATCATCATCCTGGTAGGTGAGCTTGTAGGCGTAGATGGTGTTGTGGCGAAGCATGTAGACGGCTTGGTCTTGCTCAACGTACACAGCACGGCCAGGGATAGGGACGTAATCTAGCAGCCTTGTTGCGTCGGTGGGCACCCGGGTCCAGTCGCCGGAATCGGGGGCGAAGGTGAAGAAGAGGCCGTTTTGTTTGAAGGAGACGAGGATGAGCTGCTTAGCCTCGGGGAGGGGGAGCATGGCGAAGCCCTGGAGGAACCAGCGGCCCCACACCGGGGAGTCGTCGCGGATGTGTGGGGTCTTGTAGGCCTCGCCGACCTGCTGCCATCCGTCCCCGGGGACGAGGCGTCGCATAAGGACACTGAACTCGAACCCATGTCTCACGGTCGCGGACAGAGCCCAGAATTGGCCGCCGGTGGAGATGGGTATGCAGCGACTGGTCCCTTGAATCTCCGGCAGATGCAGCTCATCGGTGTCGTCGGCGGTCTGCGGCTGAAGAGTTAGCTGCACGGTCTGAGGCTTTTCCTTGTCGGCCTGGTGCAGGACGCAGAGCGAGCGGCCATCGGGAGCCAGGGCGGCGCTGGCGCTGAACCCTTGCCCAGTCGGCCTCTGGATGTCGTGGAAGAACTCGAGCGCGTCGTCGCTCCGGCCGAGGATCCGCCCGGATCGGGCCACGCGGAGTCGTCTCAGACGTAGGGCGGCGCCGTCCTTGACGCCGACGATCAGGGACCAGGCGGGGCTGGGGTCGGCGCCGGCGGGGATGCGTAAGCAGTCCCTCCCCGGGGCGACGCGGGGGGTCTGGGGCGAGCCGTAAAAATGCCAGCGGCACACGCAATCGCGCACAGTGCACCCCGGCATCTTCCACTCCACCTCCTCCTCCGACGACGACGACAGCATCGACTCCGCCTCCCACTCCGCCGCCATCATCGACCTAGGGTTAGGGATTTTGCTCTCTTGCTTTTGCTGGGATCCGATTTGGGGTGGGACCACGACAAGCAAACGCAGACGCAAACGCCTTATGCGGCTCGAGCAGGTCCAGTGAGCAAGCACCTCCCGCCGGCTGCCCGTCGGCTGCCGTGCGGTGCGCGACTGATAGTTGCCTCCCTAGTATTTGTTCACGATTCACCGATTTGCTAGTTTTCATGAACATGAGAACTTACTAAATCTGGTCACCTTTTTCACCGTTTGATTTACCTCGTGATTCGTGTTATATATGAGTTACAACTCAGGTGTAATTTAGAATTTAATGAATTGCAACTAGGTTGTAACTAAGAACTAGTACAAATCTTATGAGTTGCAACTGAGAATTAGCACAAATATTATGATGACATCAGCGACTTGACATAACTAATTCTTAGGTAATTTTACGGATTTGCTAGTTCTCAGGCGATTAAAAACTTCTTAAGTCTCCGTCGCCTTTTTCACTATTCGATTTACATCGTGATTCGTGCAAAATAGAAATTACACATGAGTTGCAACTTAGGTGTAACTGAAATTTAATGAGTTGCAACTAGGTTGCAACTGAGAATTAGTATAAATCTTATGAGTTGCAACTAGGTTGTCACTGAGAATTAGCACAAATATTGGAATGACTTCAGCGACTTAGACATAAAAAGTTCTCAGGCGCCTGAAATCTAGGCATTCCTTAAGTTTGATGTCATTCTAATAGTTGTGCTAATTTTCAGTTACAACCTAGTTGCAACTCATAAGATTTGTACTAGTTCTCAGTTACAACCTAGTTGCAACTCATTAAATTCTCAGTTACACCCGATTGCAACTCATGTGTAATTTTCATTTTGCACGAATCACGAGGTAAATCAAACGGTGAAAGAGGCGACTGAGGCTTAAGAAGTTCTCAATCGCCTGAGAAATAGCAAATCCGTAATTTTATCAAGCAATATTGTGCCCTTTCCTCCTTAATCCTTGACTTCTTTTAGTTCGACACCACGAGAAGCCGAACTGCATATGGTTTCTGAATCCTTCGGTGGATACTGTGGAAGCCATGTTCATAATTTATTTCCCATGTTTATGCAAGCTGTATCCAGTAGAAATTTGTTAACGAGGTTCTTGGTAGTTAGGACAGTAATCAAAAGGAGAATTTGAGGTAATTGGTATGTTCAGAGGTGCAGTAATAATAGAAATAAGGATGGCATAATAAATTCTTCAAACCATCTCGCATTGCAGCGTCAAATTAAACTATTGTTTAACACGAGAAAAACGTATGGACGCCTCCGCGAGTACGTGTGGGAGCGGTAGTTTCTCTCATACGCACCGGGTACGGTAAAAGAAAGAAAAAGTACAGACGTGCCGATGTATAATAAATACATAAAGAAAACAAAATAGGTGGGAACAATATTTCATTAATCATTTGAGATAACAAATACAATTTTCGAGGATTTACGCTCCGTGGCCTACTAGCGCGGCCAGCCTGACAATGACGATTTTGTAATCTCCTGGTTCCCGGGGTCTCGGAAAGCTTCCGGTTAATTACTCCCACGTGTTACGCCGTGAGACACCTCTGATTAAGCCGCGTAGTCGTCTTCGTCGTCTTCACTTCACGTCCTGCATATATGGTGGTGTGTGTGTGTGGGCAGCGGCATAGCCCGTGTCCTCGTCGGTACACGCGCCGCTAAAAGTGTAGCCTTTGCTCTGACCTCGCCCGCCCTCGCCGTCACGCCTCGTCGGTCTTGAACGCAATGAAGAGTTGTTGGTGTAAATGGATGCGGTCCGATCGGCTGGGACTTCTTGACGACTTTGTGGCTTCGTCGGTGTCGTGGTGTGGAACACGACAGTGCCATCGGGGATGGCGAAGAAGGGACACACAGATGCATTCGGTGGCTCACGCAACGGGTTGGGTACGGTGCACTGCAAACACAGGGACGTACCCAGGTTCGAGGTCCTCTTGGCGAGGCAACACCCCTACTCCTGCAAGATGAACTATGTGTGGGAGCTGATGCTCAGTACAGATGATCCTTGAGCTGTTTCCTTTGCCACTATCAAAAGCTAGAGGAATATGGGAACTTGATGCTAACACTTCTATCCTTCTATTGTTACCTACCTAGAACCCTAGCTCTGCCCTCCCTTATATACTGGTCTAGGGGACAAATTACAGATCGGGTCCTAGGGTTTACTGTTTGGATATGGGTTTACAGGACAGGGCCGGCTGCAGGGCCCAGCCGGTGGGCCAGGACCCAGTCCGCCCTTCTTTTAGCGTCATCCTTATCTTTAGTGGTCACCCAGGCTTCCTTTGGGGCGTCATCCTAGCTTTAACGGTCACCCGGACTACTTTCGCCAGTCCAGCCGACCATCTTGCTTTATCTTCGCCGGGTAGCGCTGGTCATGACGGCATGCCAGCTTGCCTGATGACGAGGGAGAGCCAAAAGCGTACCCCGCACGAAGCGTCAGCCCTTCCGTGCTCTCCATCTAATATGAGGTGAGCCGGGTGGAAACGGCCACCCGGCCGGTTCTTCTGGCCACCGGCTAGACGGGCCAGCCAGGAAGGTTATAAGCCTAGCCGGGTGTACTCGCCAGTTAGCTAGAGTTGTATTTCGTGGAGGCCAGGAGGCCTTCATCTTCTAGAGCCGGCCTACTTGTGCCTGGCTTTCCCCACCCGGGGGTTATCCCCCGACACTAGTGCCCGAGCACGTATGGGCTTGGCCGGTGGGCAAGATCTTCCCTGCTCCTTCTTGTCCTGAGAGAGTTATTTCGTTGCATCCGGCTGCGCCTTTTTCTTTTGCTTTCCGGCTGGATTTAACCGGCTGCGGAATCGATGGCCATCCACTGGGTGTAAACAGCGAAGGCAGGTACTGGCTGGCGCAGCTGAAGATGAAACGCTTAGCTTGATGACGTCGTTGATGTCGTCACCCACGACTGCTGCTCTGGCGCACGTCGCGTCAGTTTGACTTCCGCGTTTCCGCGTCAGTTTTTGGCAACTGGGCACGCAACTTGCCGCAGCGGATTCTCGGGGCGAGCACGCACGCCTCATCTCCTGGTAACGCCCGGGGATATTCAGTGGCAATTATGACGGCGCAGAGGATCTGGAGCCGAAGCGTCGTGTGGTTGCGGTTCCACGACGCCACGCGTCACACAGAAGCCGAAGGGGCGACGTGCCGTCCGTGGGGATAAATAGAGCTTCTGAGGGGGATCGGTTCCATCCTCCGGCTCATCTTCCCCTCGTGCTCCAGCGCCCTTTGCTCTTGCATGCCTTCTCCTTGTCGCCGCCGGCCACTTTTTTCCCCGTCCACCACGGCCACCTCCTCTGGCGAGTTGCTGCCGGAGCAACGTGGCGGCTGGTGCGGGTCCTTCGTGACCGACGAACTCGTCAACAAGTATCGGCGGGGGAGGTTTCTTCCCTCGTCGATGCTCGTGAAGCATCGGCTCGCGCTGGAGGGGGAGCGGGTGCCGGATCCTCGGCCGGTGGAGCGCGTCGTCTTCCTCGCGCACTTTGCCCGCGGCTTCGTCCTTCCCGTCAGCCCCTTCCTCCTCCAGCTCTTTCTCTTCTTCGATATCCAGCTTCATCACTTGGGCGCCAACGCCATGGCGCAGCTGTCGCATCATACGGCCTGGTGTGAGTCATATCTTAGGGTGTGGCCCGAGGTGGCGAACTTTTTCAAGTTCTTCCACTTCAAGGCCCAGAACACCACCAAGGGTGGCTCGCTGACGCAGACGGGCTGCTGCACCATCTACCCGCGGACCTCCTCGTCGATGCCGCGGTTCGAGCTCCCCGACACCATCAAGTTATGGCAGCGCTCATATTTCTATGTGAGCAATGCCACAGAGATTGACTGGATCTGCCTTCCACCCTTCGCCAACTTGCCCTCGACGCAGAAGGGCTGGACGACGAAGGGCATGGATGCGGCAGCGGACCTCGACCGGATGGCCACCCAGCTGGAGACGATGGTGGAGACGGAGAGGCTCACCACCCGGGACATCACCTTGTCATGGATGGTGCGTCGCGTGCTTCCGTTGCAGAAGCGGTCACACAAGATGTGCCACCTCTCGACCGCCAATGATCCAACGAGGACGTCGCGGAAGGATGTGCCCTACCAGGACCTGCGGAACTAGGTCTCCATGATCTCCAAGTTCCGCATGGAGGCCACCTGGGCGTATTCCTGACCCCCATATCATCGCGGCCGCCTGCCGCCTCGGGTAGGTTTTTCTCTGGTTGTCTTGCGTGTCGCTTCTCGTCATCGCTAGCTTTCCTTGGGTGCCTTATGCTCCCCATTTTGATTAGTTGTTCACGGTGCAGCTAGCCGAGGACGGTATGGGTAACTTCCCGCTTCCGTCCTTCTTGGAGGACAAGAAGCCGAAGAAGTACCCCCAGACGGAGCCCGAAGGGTTTCCCGTCCGGGCGGATGACGGCCCCTCGGATCCTCATGGTAAGTTGCTGACTGTAGCACTTTCTTTCACCTTTGTTCTTGAGGTTGTGGTTTTGATTCCTTGCTTGTGTCGCAGTCGATGCCACCGACGAGGAGGGTGGCCGAGAGAAACCCGCGGCGAGATCCCGGGGAAAGAGGGCGGCGCCTGTTGCCGCTCCCATTCCAGTTGAAGCGAAAAAGACGCGCCGAGGGCGTCAGGTCGTTGCTCCACCATCCGTCGTTGGTTTAGTATCTCACTTGCCCTTGCTTGCCGCTCTATGGTTCTGCTGGTACATCCTTTGACTCTTCACTCTACGCAGTGAGGGCATGGTGCTTGGTGATGGTGGTGCCACCGTCGTTGCTCCTACACCTCCTCCGCCAGTTGAAGAGGTGGCGAGGTCGCCGACTGTGACCGTGCCGGCTGCGGCCGGCCCGGCTGCGTCAGCCGCGTCGTCTCCGCCCAGGGCTCCCCGACCACGGGGCTGCTGCACCTGGCGCCTGCGTCTTCGCAGTTGGGGCAGCTGTTTGCGGCTGCGCAAGACCCGGAGACCCCCCTCCTTCGTCCCGGGGCTGGCATGAACCCAGCCTAGAGTGATGCTCCAAGCAGCTCTGCCAGGCCCGTGATTACGGAGGTGACGGAGGAGGCTGGGGATACGCAGGCGGCTGCGGCGGATGGCAGCCAGCCGGATGGTGGTCAGCCGGCTGGGAGGGAGTTGGTGGTGGTTGCGCCTTCAGGTGTGGCTGTCGATGATGACGAGGATGTCATCACCGGCTCAAGGCCAGCTCCGGCTGTGCTAACGCCGGCTGCGATCCTTGCCCAGCTCTCGGGTTCGGCACCAGTCGCACTCAGCCAGGTTCGCCACCTGGTTGAGGGAATGGAAAAGGGCCTTGGCGAGGCCAAAAATTTGTCTGCTTTGATGGAGGTAAGTCGTTGCCCTTCACATGTTTTTTGTTCTTCCATCTGGCTTGCTTCTCTGTTGCTCATTTGTTTTCTTGCTGCAGAGAGCTTTTGCGGAGTCTGCGAAGAACACCCGGGATCTTGGCCGTAAGATTGCTTCTTCAGATCTGTCTTGGGGATTGTCTCACTTTTCCCGTTTTTTGTTGACCATCGGGTATCCTCCTACAGCCATGATCCAGGACAAGGAGAGGGAGGTGGAGCGCCTCAAAGCTGAGGTCGCCCGACTGGAAGAATTGAACAAGGCGTGACAGGCGCAGTTCGATCAACTTGCCGCGGCCAAGCATCAACTTGAGGTTAGCGTAGAGCGGGACAAGAAGGCAGCTGACATCCTGGCGGAGGTGCTAAAGAATTTTGAGACGATCTCCACCCAACAGGAGGAGACAATCCAGATTCTTCGCGGCAGGGAGGGGGAGCTTACTCAGCACCTCCAGAACATCTCGGATGTGGCCATCAGTAAGTTCTTCAGTTTGTTTATCCCAATGTGTCATGACTTGCTCGATCTTGTCCATTTATTCTGCTTTGTGCTTGGCTGCAGCTCATTATCCTGAAGCGACCGAGATGGCCATGGAGAAGCTGCCTGTGGATGAGGTTGGACGCGACTGACTGCCCTCGACCTGGTCAAGGTGCTGGTGGAGGAGAGCAATGGCCTGCACGCTGTTGGCAACGATCTCTTCCACTACATCTGGCCGGACGTGGGCGAGGTGTACGACATGGCCAGCCTAGCTGTGGCTCTATCCAGAGGCATCGACGTGCTGGACGTGCACAAAGAGTGGGCTGCTCGAGGCGGAGTGGAGATGGCGCTTGCTCTGGTGAAGTCGTGGTATCTGGGTGCCGACCTGAGCGTGCTCACCCGCGGCTTCCGTTTTGGGACGAGCTACGAGGGCCTTCGCGCCAGCACTCCTGCGCTCCAGGCTTGCGGGGTGAAGATTGGCACCTACGTGGACTCGGAGCGTGACTTCAGTGCCCGTGGAGAGCCACGGTCGTTCCACTGGGCCCCGGCGCCTTGGAATCCCATTGACGTCGCCTCCAGCAGCCAGCCTACTTCCACTGATGACGGTGCCACCCCTGCTGATCTAGCTCCTGCTCTTGCTCCTTCCACTTCTTCAGTTCCAGACTCTTGATCCCCGGAATGCCGGGTGTACTTGTGAAACTTGTTATTTTGTTGGTGCTACATTTTGGCTGACTTTTGTCACCGAACTCTGAATCTGCGCGGAGCCTTCATGCTCCGCTTTATGGCTTGGTGCCTTTTGCTTATCTTTGGTGTTTCTTTGTTTATATCTCTGCCATTTTGCGGTCTTTTATGCTCGGGCCGGCTGAGATAGCTAGACGGGTTGAAGCTCTTTTGCCGTCCTGACTTGAGTTTGTGGGTGCGCGGGAGCGCGTCCACTTGGTGTAGTCCCCGAGGTTCGGGCCGGCTGGGGTAGCCAGCCGGGTCAAAGCTCTTTTGTCTACCTTGACTTGAGTTTGTGGGTGCGCGAGAGCGCGTCCACTGGGTGTAGTCCCTGAGGTTCGGGCCGGCTGGGGTAGCCAGCCGGGTCGAAGCTCCTTTGGCTACCTTGACTTGAGTTTGTGGGTGCTCGGGAGCGCGTCCACTGGGTGTAGTCCCCGAGGTTCGGATCGGCTGGGGTAGCCAGCCGGGTCGAAGCTCTTTTGGCTACCTTGACTTGAGTTTGTGGGTGCGGGGGAGCGCGTCCTCTAGGTGTAGTCTCCGAGGTTCGGGTCGGCTGGGGTAGCCAGCCGGGTCGAAGCTATTTTGGCTACATTGACTTGAGTTTTTGGGTGCGCGGGAGCGCGTCCAGTGGGTGTAGTCCCCGAGGTTCGGGCCGGCTGGGGTAGCCAGCCGGGTTGAAGCTCTTTTGGTTACCTTGACTTGAGTTTGTGAGTGTGCGGGAGCGCGTCCACTGGGTGTAGTCCCCGAGATTCGGGCCGGCTGGGGTAGCCAGCCGGGTCGAAGCTCTTTTGCCACCTTGTTTCCTGCCAATTTGTGGCTCGGGTCGTGCGAGACAAAGCGTTGCTTTGGGTTAGTTTTCTTGTGCATATGCTCATTTGTTAGTTGGTACTTATCACAGAAGGAAAATAGATACGCGCCCCTTCGAGTTAGGCCGTTAGCAACTCCCCTTTTCTCAGCAAGCATTGTCCCTTCGAGCATTTTTCCTTGCCGGCTGACAGCCGGGTTGCGGTCTACAGCTGGAACCGAAGGATTGGCTACGTTAGCGTGCCTCGCGATACTTCGGTTCGTTGTTTGTTGGCTTAGCTCATGTAGGGCGCGGTCGGTTTGCCTGGACGCCCTTGCTTTCTATGTTGGCATTTTCTTGCCGCGTGCGCCTTGAGTTTTTGCTCTTGCCGGGTCAACAGCCAACATGCGTACTGAAGCTGGAACCGAAGAGGTTACTCTAGACGTCGCGTGCAATATTATGCCGCCTGTAGAAATCGCGGGGCCTAGGCCAGCCGGTACAAAAATGTAGATGTTGTGTGGAATTGGTACTAAGTCCTTGGCGATGTGCCAAGGCTTTCAATCTTGTTCACTTGTTACATGAAAAGGGAAGATACATACACTTTTCTTTGCCTAAGTGTAAAATGGCTGGAGTAGGCTTGCATTCCATGGGCGTTCCGTCTCCTCGTCTGAGCGATCTGCCTTGTTCTTCATCGGCTGCTGTGCGTCGATCAGATAGTATGAATTGTTGTGGAGCGCTCGACTGACGATGAATGGTCCTTCCCATGGCGGGGACAGCTTGTGCATTCCTTTGGTGCTCTGGACCAGGCGCAGCACCAGGTCTCCCTCACGGAAGGAGGTGGGCCGGATCCGGCTGGCGTGGTATCCATGCAAGTCTTGCTGGTAGATTGCTGATCTGGACAGAGCCAACTCGCATGCCTCCTCGAGCAAGTCCACGCTTTCCTCCCTTGCCTCCTTGACTTCCTGCTCTGTGTAGAGCTGCTTGTGGGGTGCGTCGAACTAGATGTCTGTGGGGAGAATGGCCTCTGCCCCATAAACGAGGAAGAACGGCGTGAAGTCGGTTGAGAGATTGGGCGTGGTGCGTAGGCTCCAAAGCACTGCTGGCAGCTCCTCTATCCAGCATCCGGGTGATCTGACGAGCGTTTCGATGAGCCTTGGCTTGATTCTGGCTAGAACCAGACCGTTAGAACACTCGCACTGTCCGTTGGACTGTGGGTGTGCGACTGATGCCAGATCCAGGCGGATCCCTTTTTCCCCGAAGAAGCGAGCGAAGACTCCTTTCGGGAAGTTGGTTCCATTGTCAGTAATTATGTTGTGCGGGTAGCTGAACCGAATGATGATGTCCGTGAAGAACTTGATCACTGTCGCTCCGTCCAGCTTCTTGATTGGCTTCGCCTCGATCCACTTGGTGAACTTGTCCACGACTACGAGCAGGTGTGTCATACCGGATCGAGCTATCTTGAATGGCCCAACCATGTCCAGGCCCCAGACCGCGAACGACCAGGTGATTGGTATTGTCTTGAGTGTCGCAGACGATGTGTGCTTCAGCTGGCTGAATCGCTGACGGCCGTTGCATGTCTTGACTATTTCTTCGGCGTCCTTCAGCGATGTCGGACAGTAGAAACCATGCTGAAGGGCCTTGGATGCTATTGCCCTTGACGAGGCGTGGTGGCCACACTCGCCCTGGTGTATGTCTGTTAGAAGCTTGGTTCCTTCCTTCTGACTGATGCATCGTTGATACATGCCCCCGATGCTGCGCTTGTACAGCTCGTTGTTGATGATGGTGTAGGCGCTTGCCCTTCGTCGCACTTGTCATGCTACCTACTCTTCTGTCGGGAGTTCGCCCTTGGCCAGGAAATCCATGTATGGCTTTGCCCAGTCGGGTGCCTCCCATATGGTGTGCACCATCTGTATGATGAGCTTGATCTCCTCGCGGACGGCCGGCTTCGGAATATCGAGAGGCCTGCCGGGTGGAAACATGCTGATGTCGACCACGGGCCGCGTCGCGGTAGCTCCCGGATGCAGCGAAGCAGTCCCCGGGTGTGGCGCTGAGGTCCCCGGGTGTGGCGCGGCGGTCCCCGGGTGCGACACGGCAGTCCCCGGGTGCGGCGCGGCAGTCCCTGGGTGCGGCGCGGCAGTCCCGGGGTGTGCCGCGGCAGTCCCCGGGTGCGATGCGGTAGTCCCCGGGTGCGATGCGGTAGTCCCCGGGCGTGCCACGGCACCGGCTGTTCCTGGGTCCGCGCTGAGCACGATGGAGTCAGACTCTGGTGAGGGGGAGATGGAGGGCTTGTGCAAGTGCTCGAGGGAGACCCCAGGCGGTATGGCTTGTCTTGTTGACCCAACTCTGGCCAAGGCGTCAGCAGCTTCGTTGTTGGCTCTGGGCACATGGTGAAACTCACATCCTTCGAAACAGGCACATAACTGCTGGACGAAGAAGCGGTAAAGGGCCATGTTCGTGCCCCTGGCGTCCCACTCGCCAGATACTTGTTGCACCACCAAGTTCGAATCTCCGAAACATAGCACCCTCTGGATGCCTATCTGCTTGGCCATCTTGAGCCCATGGATGAGTGCTTCGTACTCGGCGATGTTGTTGGAAGCTTTGAAGTGGATCTGGAGAACATACTCCAGTCGGTCGCCTTTGGGTGAGGTTATCACGATTCCAGCTCCGAGACCTCCCTTCATTTTTGATCCGTCGAAGTGTAGCTTCCAGTAAGTTGAATCTGGCACTGGAGGCATGTATTGTGTCTCTGCCCAATCGACGATGAAATCAGCCAATGCTTGCGACTTGATTGCGGTTCACGGCTCGTACTGGATGTTATGCGCGGCGAGTTCAATGGCCCATTTTGCCACGCGGCCAGTGGTGTCTTTGTTGCCAATGATTTCCGCGAGTGGGGCCAATGCTACCACCCGAATGGAGTGCTCCTGGAATTAGTTCTTGAGTTTCTTGGCGGCCATGTACACGCCGTACACTAGCTTCTGGTAGTGGGGGTAGTTATGCTTGGATAGCGAGAGCACCTCACTTAGGTAGTATACGGGGCGCTGTACCATTGTAACACCCCAGTTTTAGATAGTCATTATTTAGGGTTGATTGTGCATTGCATGAGCATCATCTCTATAAACTTTGCATTAAAGAAGAATAAACAAAACCCTAAAACCCTATTTTCCCTTCCTCTTTGAAACTTGTTCAAATGTTTTGACTTTTGAAAACTACCAAAACATTGGAGCCCAAATGGACTAAAAGGGCCCCTGCAGTAATTTTATATATTTCATAAAATCTCTGGTAATTTCAAACTACTCAAAATAGTATTTGAATTCAAAATACAAAAGAGAAATGCAAAACAGAAAATGGAAAAGATTCTGATAAAAAACAGCTGACCAGCCGCCTAAGCCTCTCTCTCTCCGCCACTTTCCCAGCCCACCATCGGCCCGTCTGCAGCCCAATCACGTCTGCATCGCTTCGCCCCCAACCTCATCGTCTTCGCAGCGACGCTGAAGCTGCTGTACTGCCGCGACCGCCCGATGCTGCCCCGCCGCCATGATGCGCGTCGCCAACGCTCGTGAGGATAAGAACGAGCCCCGCACGCCTCTCTCCCTCACCCCTAGCCTTATCCTCTCCTGCTCCCTCTCCCTCTCGGTGACGAACCCGAACCCTAGCTCGCCGGACCTCGCTGTCCCACGTCGTTTTCGGCCTCCTCTGTTCCATCTGAGGCCACCACCGTGACCGCCACCGTCAACTTGGTCGTCTGCCCCTAGGCGCATAAGCCGATGATTCTCCAGTCGCTCCAATCGACCCTTCGTCCCCGACGAGCTCCGCCACCATCGTCTTCAATCGCCGTTGTTCAGGAGCTCCTCCGGCCTCGACAACGCCACCAACGCCTTCAGGGTGAGCATGCGGTGCTCCAGCACCACTTCACGTTCACCCTCTCCCTCTAGATCGCTCTGCCGCCAAGCACCTGCAAGCTCTGTCGTCGCTGCCGCTCGCCGCTGCGTCTCCGGCGACCTCCCGCTAGCGGTGCCGCCAATTTATTGCTCCTCATGTCGCTCCGTTTCGAGCCGTAGCAACCGCGCATCCCCACTCGCCCTCTGTCGCTGTCCCGCGCCACCGTCTGGCCGTTCTCCAGCGAGGCCCGCGTGGCGCCTGCGTGGGTTGCCAACGTGGCCTCGGCCCCACCCGTCACTGGCAGTGGGTAGCCCCTGCCTCGGTGAGAATCACACCAACCGCCCCCCTGTCCCACTTTGCCTGCGTGGAGGCTGAGGTGGCCAGAGGCCCACCTGTCTGTGTCTGTGGCTAGCCCATCCTACGGTGTAAAAAGTAATTCCAGATTTATTTAAATTAAGAAAAAGTTTAAGAATTCCAGAAATTGTTTGAATATTGTAAATTCAATAACTTTTGATTTATAAGTCAGAAAAATACAAATAATATATCAAAATGTTCATAAAAATGAAACCTAGCTATCTAAGCTATAATCATTCATTGTTCAACAACTCTCAAGACAAGTTTAATTAGAAGAACTTAGTAACCCCTCTCATATACTCCGGAGTTTCTCTGAGTTAGGGTTTGCGCCCCTCGGAACCCCGATTAATTTGTCAAGCATACTTTAGGGTTACATTTCAATGCAAATTAACTTGTCATATCATCATCCTTGTTTGAGAATTGCACCGATGCCATGTGTTGATTGTTTCCCCTTTATTTCCGGTGTTCGGTTCTTCTTCGGTAGAATACGATATCGAGATCGAAATCGAAGCCTGAGGACAACACCATCGAAGATCGAAGATCGACGAACAATACTTGACCAACTGTAAGCAAGTCAAGTACAAGGCTCCTGAAGATCTGCTTATCTGCTATCAACTGGCAAAGGCAAGCATAGCCCCACCATGATATAATCCTACAATTTCGAAAGCATTTCAATTTTCCATAATGCATACGATTCTACTGTGGTCTTTTATCGATAGATAGAGTATCCTATCCATTTCATTACTCCCTTTGAGCTTATATTACCTGATCCACTGCTCCTAGCATAACTAGGTTTGGCTTGTGTGCACTGTTAGAGCTATTATATGTGTCTGCTTAGCCATGCATAGCTTTTGAGTCTGGTCCATCCAGATGATGTATCAGATGCAGAGAATCTAGTATGATAGGAGAACGTGATGATATGAGATCGGTGATATAAGTTAAACATGCTAAGGCTTGTATGGGAGGCCACGGTGGGATGTGGTTTTTCTAGTCCCATGCTCGCCACCACTAGGACCCGATGTTCTTGCCTCTTGAACCAAGACGAGCGTACAACCACACGGGGCCTGGAAAACGCCACGAGTGACTAACTTGCCTAGTAGATTCCATGAGTCGCATAGTTCGGGCATTCCATTAGACATATGCATAGAAAACCGTTTGAAAGATTTGTCGGGTGCAGGTGCATTCATAACAGGTAGGTAAGCGTGGACCGGGTTGCTTGGGGTCGATGGAGCCCCTGTTAACCAACCTCGCCTCACATCTTTAAGTACCGGCTTCGGGATTTGACCCGTTACAGCGGAACCATACTTATTGTGTGACTCATGGTCTCGGCGAAAGCAAGGTAAAGGTCGTGTCTAAACACCCACTGCCGGCCTTCCAAGGAAGAGGGATAATCTTAAGTGGCATTAAGAGAAGTTTAGTACGTGTGGGTAAAGTTGTACACCCCTGCAGGGTAATAATCTTTCGGAAAGCCGTGTCCACGGTTATGGACGACTTGGGAACGGACGTGATGATCATAGAGAACTTGAACCTAATCGTAAAACTTGGCCGATCAACGTGTGATTAAGGATGTTTCCTCATGGGTACGAGGGGGTGATCCTAGTTCAGGTGATGATGATGATTTGGTGGATATCAAAAGATAATGATCAATATTTCGGATATGTCGCTCTCTTATTCCCTTTTAAAATACTCTGACTAGACGAGCTTCTTCTCTCTCTTGTTTTATAAACAAAAGTGGATTTATGCAAAACAACTCCACCAGCCATAAGTCTTGCGGAGTACACCCTGTACTCACCCTTGCTTTGTTGATACTTTTGGCAAAGTAAGTGTCCCCTAAAGATTAGTTTGGTACTACATCGACATCAACGAGTAGCTTGGGGTTCCCGGCCGGCATCCTGGAATCTATGGGCTGGGACGTCATCGTTATGCTTCAGGCCTCTTAGGCCATTTGTTAAGTTTTCTATACTTAATAGCATAATTTGCCTTCCGTTGTTTGATGTTTGTGCTCAGTGACCTTTGCTTGTAATAATTTGGTTCTCTGCTCAGTTATGAGCTTGCTGTAATAAATTTTGTGTCGTAGGGTCACTATTGTGTTACCGATTCTTCACTGGATATTCTCGAGCTCAAGGTTAAGCTTATATCAAACGGAGGTCTGGGATTTGTTTAGCCCTGATCCCGGGGGTGTCACAACCATTTGAGCTTTCCTTCCTCTGGTCGGTCCACTACCAATAACATGCTAACCACTTTGTTTGTGGCAGCGATATACATTAGCATGGGCTCCTTTGTTGCTGGCGCTGCTAGGACAGGTGGCAAGGTGAGCATGCGCTTTAGGTATCGGAAAGCTTTGTCCTCCTGCGCTGTCCAGACGAATTTATCCATCTTCTTCATCAGCTGGTACAGGGGAAAGGCCTTCTCTCCTAGCCGGCTGACGAACCGGCTGAGGGAAGCGAGGCACTCGATGAACTTCTGCATGTCGCGCAGGTTCTGTGGCAGCTCCATGCGTTCGATGGCTCCGATCTCTCCGGGTTCGCCTCGGTTTCTCGCTCGGAGACGAGAAAGCCCAGGAGCTTGCTGGCTGGGACACCAAACATGCACTTCTCCGGGTTCAGCTTGATCTGAAAACGGCGGAGGTTGTCGAATGTTTCCTTCAGATCCTCAAGGAGTGTGTGCTATTCCTTGGTCTTGATGACGACGTTGTCGATGCAGGCGTGCACTTTCTTTCCGATATGCGTCTGCAGGCATTTCTGCATGCAGCGCTGATAGGTTGCGCCTGCATTCTTCAACCCGAAGGGCATGGTGGTGTAGCAGTATGCTCCATACGGGATTATGAATGATGTCTTTATTTGATTGGTTACATTGAGCTTGATCTGATGGTAGCCCGAGTAAGCGTCCAAAAAAGACAACAAATCGCACCCGGCGGTGGAGTCGATGACTTGATCAATCCGCGGCAGAGCGAAAGGATCTTTGGGGCAGGCTTTGTTGAGACTGGTATAGTCGAAGCACAGGCTCCATGTCTTGTTCTTATTCAGCACCAGCACCATGTTGGCGATCCATTCCGGGTGGAAAACTTCCATGATGAAGCCGGCTGCAAGCAGCCGTGTGATCTCCTCACCAATGGTTCTTCTTTTATCTTCCGCGAAGCGGCGTAAAGATTGTTTGACCAGCTTCGTCTGGTCGAACATGAAGGGAGTGCTCGGCGAGTTCCCTCGGGACACCTGGCATGTCTTTGGGGAACCATGAAAAAATGTCCCGATTCTCACGGAGGAAATCGACGAGAGCGCTTTCCTATTTGCTGTCCAGGCCGTCTCCGACCAGGACGAACTTGCTTGGGTCTTCCTCGTTCAGCAGGATCTTCCTTGTTCCCTTTGAGGGCTTGAACTGTGATTCTCCAGCCGGTTTGGGCTCTCCAGCCGGCATATCCTTCTATAGAGCCACCACGTTCTGTATTATGACGTGCTTATCTTCAGCGATGAGCATCGCATCGGCCAGCTTGGAGCTGTCTGAAGCGCATTCGATCAAACGCTTGTAGCATCCATCGACAGTGATCACCCCCTTTGGGCCCGGAAGCTTCATTTTGAGGTATGCATAGTGTGGTACTCCCATGAACTTGGTCAGAGCTGGGCGCCCTAGTATGGCGTGGTAGGCACTGGAGAGGTTCACGACCTCGAACCAAATTGGCTCGCGGCAGAAATTGTTCTCGCTGCCAAAGATGACGTTCAGCCGGATCTTGACGATTGGGGAGTGCGATGGTCCTGGTACTGCTCCGTGGAATGAAGTGCTCGAGGGTTGCAGCTAGGACTCGCTGATTCCTAGCCTCTCGAGGCTGCTCCGGTAAAGGAGGTTGATGTTGCTTCCTTCATCGATCAGTACCCGAGAGAAGCGGCATGAGTGCTTCTTGGAGATGATGATGGGGTCCAGGACCAACGTGTAGCTGCAAGGGCTTGGAAACACGGCCAGCTGATCCTCCTTGCTCTAGGTGATCGCCTGGTCGGACCAATGCAGGTACTGGGGGACGGGTGGGACAATTGCGTTCACCTCCGCCTCGCGTCTCCGCTTGGCGTGCTTCATTTCCGGATCCGCCAGGAATATGTGGTAATTACCCACCTGCCGTGGGTAACCATCCTTGTCATCCTCGCGGCGGTTGCGTCGTTCCCTGTTGTCCGGTGGGCCTCCGGCTGGTGGTGGAGGTGGAGGTGGGAGTCCACCGGCTTCGGCCATTTTCTTTGTCCAGCTGCATTGGCGTGTCGTGTGATTTGCAGGCTTGTTGCCGCCACTGTGAAACTTGCATGGTCCGTCGAGCATGGACTCCATGGTGTACTTAGGCCGAGGCGGCCTATCGTCCGGCCTATGCCTCCGGCTGCCTCCTGCAGTCGGATCTTCATGCACAACGGCTACTTGTTTGGTGCCGTACCGGCTATCCGGCTGGTCGTCTTTCCTCTTGTCGTGGCAGTTGTCATGACCGTGCCGCCTGGGATGATGGTCACCCGGATGGCGTCGCTCCGCCTGCTCGTCCGTGACGATTTGGCCTTGGTCATCCACCATGATGGACTTCTTCATTGCTGCGTCCGCGGTGGCGTACTTCTCCGTGATGGCCATGACCTGGGCCATGGTTTGCGGGTCTGCCCGGCTAAGCTTGTGCTTTAGCATGGTGCCGTCTCGGCAGCCGTTGGCAAAGAAGTCTATCGCTTGGTGCTCACGCACCCCTTCGCACGAATTGTGCATGCTGGTCCACCGGGTGAGGTAGGCGCGATCCGAATCATCCTTGCCTTGTACGCAGAGGGCAATCTCACGAGGCCGACTCGGACGCATGTATGTTCCGGTGAAGTTGCGGATGAACGCTTCTTCGAAGTCCAGCCATGCGTTGATGCTGTTGTCGGGGAGGCTATTAAGCCATGTCCTTGCCGAGTCGACGAGCATGAGGGGGACGTAGCAGACGGCTAGGCGGAGGTTGCCATTGGCGATTCCCACTGCGGCGGTGTAATCGACCAACCAATCCTCAGGCTTGAAGGTTCCGTTGTACTTTGGCGTGTCCCTTGGGAGTGAAAATCCCTTTGGAAACGGCTCGTTCCGGATGCGCGGGCCGAAACACTTCGGGCCAGCCGGACTTTCCTCCTCCAGGGTGCGTGACTGCACCAGGAGGTCGATGCGCTCCCACGCGTCAGCCGGTTCTCGGGGACCGAGTCGTCCCTTCAAATGCGACGCAGGCGGGTCCTTGTTCGCGTCTGCTCCCTCCTCCGGTGCTCGCGTCTTTTTCCCCTGGGAAGCTCCGCCTGCCGGGGCGCGGCTTACGTTGGAGGCGGCGACATCTCGGTTGTGGCGACCGCGATTGCCAGATTCGCCACGCGGGCGGCTGTTTTGCCCAACCCCCTGGAGAAGAGGCTTGTTGATGCTTGCTTCCTCCATGCGCCCTCTAGTCCGCGCCTTTGCGGACGACGATGTCGCGGGAGTTGCCCACCTGGCTGGGGACGCCCTCGGCTGACTGCTTGTTTGCAGTGGCCACGAGGAGCTGCACGCGCTCCTGTTGGCAACGAAGTTCCTCTCCCTCAAGGTGTTTTAGCTCCGCGGCTGCTGCCTCGGTTGCCCTCATGTTCTTGGAGGGAGTGTTGTAGATGGGCTGCGCCACACCTGCATGTGAGTCGGCGGCGCGGTACAGTTCCGACGCCAGGTCACGCCCCCGGTGCTGGATCTTCCTGGTGAAGCCGTGAGCCGCGTTGTACTCGTGCACGGTGGCGTTCAGCCGACGCTGGTTAGCAGCGACCTTGGTGGCTTCCTCCAAGAGTTTTTGGCGTGTAGCTTCGAGTGCTGCCGCTGCAGTCACTGGATCCGTCTCAATGACAACCGGAGCGCGCAAGTGCTGGATGGAGGCGGTGAGCGGGTCTTGCTCTTGCTCGGGCGCAGAGTTTTCTCCTCCTGCCCGACGTTCTCTAGGCGGTCTATGGTTTTCACGAGTGTTCACCATCATGACCTCGACGCGTCCACTCCCTACGGCAGGGACGCAGGTGAGGGGCACGTCGAGGACAGGGGTGACCACGCTAGGGAAAACCTAAGCGATAATGGCGACGTAGACGCGGCCGTCTCCAAAATGCATGATGGAGCCGTCAGCGGGGAAGGTGTTTCCGGCGAAGCACGCTGCGTTGTCGATGACACAATCGAAGGCACCCAACGTGAGAACAAGGCCACAGTCCACACGTTTGCCGGCGACGAGCGGAAGTCCCGTGTGGAAGATGATCCCAGCCGAAGCGATGTGCCCCACGGTGGGCGCCAACTGTCGTGGTGTGGAACACGGCAGTGCCATCGGGGATGGCGAGAAGGGACACACGGATGCATTCGGTGGCTCACGCAACGGGTTGGGCACGGTGCACTACAAGACGTACCCAGGTTCGGGGCCTCTTGGCGAGGCAACACCCCTACTCCTGCAAGATGAACTATGTGTGGGAGCTGATGCTGAGTACAAATGCTCCTTGAGTTGTTTCCTTAGCCACTTTCGAAAGCTAGAGGAATATGGGAACTTGATGCTAACACTTCTATCCTTCTATTGTTACCTACCTAGAACCCTAGCTCTGCCCTCCCTTATATACTGGTCTGGGGGGCAGATTATAGATCGGGTCCTAGGGTTTACTGTTTGGATGTGGGTTTACAGGACAGGGGCGGCTGCAGGGCCCAACCGATGGGTCAGGACCCAGTCCGCCTTCTTTTAGCGTCATCCTTCTCTTTAGTGGTCACCTGGGCTTCCTTTGGGGCGTCATCCTAGCTTTAACGGTCACCCAGACTGCTTTCGCTAGTCCAGCCGACCATCTTGCTTTATCTTCGTCGGATAGCGCTGGTCATGATGACATGCCAGCTTGCCTGATGACGAGGGAGAGCCAGAAGTGTACCCCGCACGAAGCGTCAGCCCTTCCGTGCTCTCCATTGAATCTGAGGTGAGCCGGGTGGAAACGGCCACTCGGCCGGTTCTTCTGGCGACCGGCTAGACAGGCCAGCCGAAAAGGTTATAAACCCAGTCGGGTGTGCTCGCCGGTTAACTAGAGTTGCCTTTCCTGGAGGCCAGGCGGCATGCATCTTCTGGAGCCGGCCTACTTGTGCCTGGCTTTCCCCACTCGGGGGTTATCCACTACAAGAAATGTGTCAGCTTGTGACCATCTACAAAATCGTCTTAGATTTATGAAGATTCTGCTCAAGTTGCTTGGGAGGGTCAAAGCCTTAGTAAACTATGGCGATTTTTCACAAAAACGTCGTAATTCCTTTAAATAAAATCGTCATAATAGCTAGGGAAATCTAAATATAGAGAATAGCAACATGGACCGTTGGATCCAAACAAGATGGACGGACAGGATGCTGATATGCGGGAACTTGACATGGATCGATGACATGGAAATCCTACCCATCCGCGCGCAGGAACCAAATATTTTCACAACATCGCGCGCAGACACATCGTGCCGACCCTAAACCGACCGCCACATCCCCATCCTCCCAGCGAACGCATCTCCCAACCCTAATCCTATCGCCGCCGCTCCTCCTTCTCTAGCGATATCCGCGCGCCGCCGCCGCCGCCCTCTATTTGAGAAACTCTTCCCGCTCGCTCCAGATGCTCCCCGTCCCCCCACAAACCCGCGGAGCAAAACCCTCCCCCGTCCTCCGCCCCGTATTCGTCTCCCCTTTTCACCAAATTCCTGCAGAAGGAAGCGAAACCCTAGCGAGAGCCGCCCATGGTGATCTTCAGCTCCGTCGCGCACGCGTCCGCCGCTGACGCTGCCCATGCTGTGGACGCCGCCGACCATGCCACGGACACCGTCCTCCATGCCGCTGCCAGCGCTCGGTCTGCGTCAGCGGCCTCCCAGTGCGCTGCGGCCGTGGCCGGTGCTGTCGCCAAACACTCGTGCCCTGCCTCCACTAAGCATGAGGAGGACGGTGTCGAGATTAACGTCGAGTTGGGGACCGTCGAGTTGGGACAGGTGAGAGAGCACATTTCTCTTCCTCGGAAAATCTCAGCCGTTTCTAATTTTTTGGATGAATGTGAAGAGGGGATCAGAAGAGGTGGAATCTAATTTATCAACAGCAACCATGTTTTTGTCCAACAGCTAAGCTAGTATTTGACTAATGTGTCCAGTTCATGTGGCCTAGTATGTCCAATTGCAATATGAAGTATCATTACAGACCTAGTACTCGTCTCATGTAGTACATATCACTAGAGAACTAGTACATATCATGTCATACTCTGTTCTATTCTCCATTCCTAGACAATGCCATGTAGCTAGCTTGAACAGAATTGGCAGACGGACAACGAAATATGTGAAAATATTTACAGCAGAATAATGTTGTAGTTTTGTCAGTAATCCAACTTTTGGATTTCAGTCTTCATGTCCTGTCCCTAGAAGGCATCAACAATAGATGAAATTTTGGTTGTTTTATGGCGATTTGATTTAGGCTGGTGGCTAATTGCACACTGTATTATTCTGTTTACAATTTTCGTTTTTACTTTGCTTTATTGTCATAAGTTCACTGCGGTGTAACATGTACAATTCGTGTTTGTTATCCAGGGCTGTTGGATAGAAAACATGGTTGCTTGCTGTAACTATCATGATCTTGTTGACTACTGTGTTCAGTTCGTGTGACCTAATACTCATATCATGTAATACAATCACTAGAGAACTAGTACTCATATCCTCTAGCTCAAGCGTGGGCAGTTTCTGTTTATTTTTTTTGGAGCTGATGCTAAGCTTCCTTCACTAGAAATTGTGATATTTATTTGTTTTGGTTCTGCAGGAGAAGTTTGCTATGCTTCATAGTTGGTCAGGAATCTTCTATGAGCTCGTGTTCACAGCCTTTATGGGGGTGCCGGTTTATCCGTCATATAACTGTATTAGGAAGAAGCCAACCCCCCCATATCTGATATTTTTTATCCTCTATTGCTCTATATGGATCTGTTTCAACACTGTTTTTTTCTTTCTATTTTTGGGAGGATGAGGCCAATTTCCGTGGGGAACCTGGAAAACACCATCATCCACTCAGAGCTTGACCATGAACCTGGACAACGACACCCACCAGGGTTTTCCGGTGCACATGGACAAGGATGAGGTCTTTGTCTTTCTCAAATCCCCTCTATTTGGATGGTTATTATTTATGTAGTATGGAAATTATGTTCTATTTGAGTTCCTAGTTAGTTGGACATGTAATTGTTCTGCCAGTGAGCTCCTAGTTAGTTTTGATTGAGCATGTAATTTCTAGGCATCATAATTGGTTATGTAGTTATGAAGCAAGGCCACCAGGGTTGTATGCACAAGTTCAGACTTATGGTCCTAAATAAACAAAAATATCTCCACATATATACAGGAAAGGCACTAGTACACTCTCATATATGTCTCTATTTGTTGGGTCCGTAATGCTTCTGGTCTATGTAAGTTTGTGTAGGGTTATTCTACGAGTTCTGATATACATTTTAACGATTTCAGAAAATCTGCCACCTATGACAGTAGTTTGTTTTCAATCAGTATACATTTTAACTCTGTTTTGAAACCCTGAAAATGGAACTAATTTGAAGCAAGCATAGATGGTGAACTGGTTTACTGGCCCTAACGCGCTACATCTGTTGAAATAGGAACCTTGTGGTAGGAACCCTGGAGTGTGAAGAGGTACGAACCCTGCAGTGTGAAGGGGACTGGTATATTCCACTATCTACTTGACCATGTACCACTATCTAGTTGACCAAAGAGATGGTGTCTCATGTGCTTTTACTTGTGAGTTCACCATCTTGTATTGTGGAAACTTTATACATTTTATTGTTAACTAGTTTGGTCAAATTCAATTTGCTGCATCGCAATAATGGAATGTATACCTTTATGCTAGTGAGCTATGATCATCACTTGCTTTTAATTGTGCACATCCAGATTTTCGTTGACATGAATCTGTTACGCCTCTTATCTTTACTTAGTTTGTCATGCAGAAGCATCATCTTTGATGCTTACTGATCCTAAATTCCCTTGTATTTTGTTGATAGGCCATGGTGTTCCTTAACTTCCCCTGTATTTTTATTAATAGTCTTTGCCAGATTTTCTTCACGGTTTATATGTGATACTAATGCAATGTTAAGTCCTGCATTTCCTAAACTAGCAGCGCATGATCAGTAATAGTTGTTGCATCCCAGGTTCTGCTGCATGCAGCCCAAGTCTGCAGAGCGATTCCTGTGGCCGGTTGGCATGGATAGGGAAGACATCCTATGTAGTGTTTTATCTTCACTCTTCCACTAGCGGTCTAGGGCCTACTGCAAGGTTTACAGGTTAGTGCACTTCTGGTCATATATATAGTCATCTACTAGTTAATTGGGTTGTGTGAAAATATTACAAGTTTATTGATTCAGTAGACTTTCCTGACAGTTGCAGCAACTAAGTAAGTTATTTATTGATTTTTATATTGTTTCTACAAGACATTCTGTTTATTGTTGTTGTTAATGAGAAATGTATGCTTTTGTTGCCAAGAAAATTTGAAAGTATGAGTGCATTAGTTGGTCATATCTGACGTTAACTTCCGTTGTTTGTACTAGTTTGTGTCCTAGTACATTTGTTGTTCTATTTGGTACTTGTAGTGTTCAAGACGTGCATTTTCTAAAATACATGTGTGTATTTAAGTGCCAGTAGAAATTAGTTTGAGATCTTATATTCCTATGGTACTTAATCTGTTAATTTGGAGTTGTCTTCTTATAGTTCTATTACTTATTGTGTTTCTAGTTGAGATCTTCTATGCATATGTTACTGTTAGAAGATATGCTTTCATTTTGACCCAGATGTCCATCATTTTCTCTTTTACAGGAGCTCCAGGCTGAAGTTTGAAGAAGGGGAGGTTTCATTTCATACTCAGCAAAGTATAGAGTAGATAGTCTTGTTTGTTTTAGCTAGTGATAAGATCTTGACTATGAAATGAATGTCGCGGGTGCAGAGCGAGCGCTGCGGCGGGCTGAACATGTTCCTCAACAGCTCGGCGGCGGCGGACGGACGGTCACTATCCTGCCTATGCCCGGTGATCCTCCACTTGAACCGCAAGCTCCCGAAGCCCATCGACCATGTCTACATGATGTACCTCCCCATCGCCTGCGACGTCTTCCTCCCACCTCAAGTCCTTCATCTGCTTCAGGTTCCCTAGATGTTTCTTATACTTATTTGAGATTGTGTTGCTCATGGTGTTTGAGAATACCTAATTGCCTTTTTGTTGGACTGCTTGTGTTTGACTTCTTACGCTTGCACAAATAGTCATTGGTGATGTAGATGATACAGCTGATCTTTTGCACAACACATAAGTTGAGTGTGTACTGGCTGAGCAGTAATCTTAACCTTCTGATGCATGTATCTTGAGGTACCTGAGCAGTTCTAAAAGAATGTAATATTGTCCATTTACTGTTATATTCTCTCATTCATGCTTTAATGGAAAGCTGCATCTTGAATATATTTTTCCTCCTGTTTATAATTGTTGGCACATATTACCTTATTGAATATATCATCTCTTTTACAAGCTACAGTACAGGCTGAATAAGTTGGAGAAAGAGGAAGCGTGAAAGTTCCAGGAAGAGGAAGTATGAAGAAGTTCTAGGAAGAGGAAGCATGAA
This sequence comes from Avena insularis, assembly GCA_023614405.1. NCBI lineage: Eukaryota > Viridiplantae > Streptophyta > Magnoliopsida > Poales > Poaceae > Avena > Avena insularis. The sequence continues at coordinate 8,208,882 of CM042684.1, forward strand.
GAAGTTCGTCTTTTATTCTTTCTATAAACGTTTTATTGTATTTTGGTAGCTCCACTGATGTGAACTATGTAGAACTGTGTATGATTGTAATGTGTCGATCTTATCTGAAATATTATTCCTGAATGTGCTATGTTTTGTATATTCTGTTGGTCTTGATTAAATTGTTATCTTTTAATTACTGAGAAAATGTACACTGGCACCGTATGAATTGTGGAAGACCAGGTGTGACCGGCCCAAAATAAAAAGGCCCAAAGTAAAAATCCGTCCAAATAAAAGGCCAATGCAAAGAAACAAAAATGCCAGAATGATGGGCTTGGCCCATGTAACTAACCAGATTTGATGAGAAAATCAATCAAAAATAGTTGGGCTGAGCCCATGTGGAACCCAGAAATGGACTGGGCTGATTTTGATTAAGACGATTTAATTTCGTCACAATTTTGCCACGTAGGATCTGACTTGGCATGCTAGATGGCCCGTGACGATATTGGATCGTCATAGACGTTATGACGATCCAATATCATCATAGAAGGTTATGATGATTTTACCAAAAACGTCGTTATAGTTCATTTGCGACCGCCCAGCGTTCGACGATCTCAAAATCTTCATAAACAGACTAATATGACGATTCTGTGACGAAAATAGAGGGTCATATATTGCCAGATTCCTTGTAGTGATCCCCCGACAGTCGGAGTGTGCAAGGGGTATGTCTCGCAGGAGTATTTTTATCGGAAGACCGGCATCGGTATAAAACCAACTCGCTCGCTCGTGTCGGCTTAGCCAGTGTGGTCGGCGCCTTGTCTGGGCTTGACGCCGAGTTTACGGCAGTCTGCCCAGTTAAAGGCACCATCTCACGAGACCAAGGGGATCGGTGTCAAAGGTATCGCGTGACTCGGTCCGGTGTTGCACGAAAATGGACTTGTACGCCAGGCTGCTCGATAACGCCGTTTATGTATCGTCGTCGACCGAACCTGTACATCAAGCGCACATGTCTGACCAGGAATCCGTCGGAAATCGGTCCGTCAAAATGCTCGGCACGGTGAAGATCTTTGATCGCCTTAGACACTATGTCTTCTCGTGCATGGGACATGCATTGGATACTTTGCGTGACGTTGTCCTACGCGTACACTAACACGCGCACAGCAGGCATGGATGCCTCGGGCCAGCTTGTGACCTTGCTTGTATATGTCTCGCCATGTACACCGGCTCCAGCTCCGCACGTCTGGCCGGTGGATATCGAGCTGTCCGACAGCGGTACCTGTCCATCGTCGGAGAACAATCTGTACGCCGAACCCTGTACACCAATCGCCGGATCGGAGGTGGGCACGCGTTGTCGTCACCAACGGTTGGGCGCGACCTAGGTGGGTTGTACATCGGCAACGACCCCAGCTTCTGGTGAGCGGGTCATGATCTCGGACCATGGTATCTTCTCGTCGCCTTCGGCAGCGGCGAGCCAACGGCGTGGACGGCGCACTGGCTAATAGACTGCTCCTTGGCGCGCTCCGACGGCGGGCAGCGTCGGGCGACATCCTGGCGAGCTCCTACAGCGGGCGGAGTCTTGGCGAGCTCCGACGGCGGGCGACATCCTGGCGAGCTCCGAGGCGGGTAGCATCCTGGAGAGCTCTGGCGGCGAGCGGCGTCCTGGCGAGCTCCGAGGCGGGCAGCATCCTGTAGAGCTCTGGCGGCGAGCGACGTCCTGGCGAGCTCCGAGGCGGGCAGCGTCCTGGCGTGGCAAGCTTTATCGGCGCCGAGCAACATCTTGGAGAGCTTTGTCGACGCCATGGTGTGGCGAGCTCCAACGGCGGGTGGTGTCTCGGCGAGCTTCGTCGACGCCGCGGACGCATCAGTAAGGCCCGTGGCGGCGATTGTGATGCTTCGCGCAAGAGCCTCCATCCGCCGTGCTAGCTGTAAGAGAGAGGAAGACAAGACAGACGCACGTTCATCCATGCTGCTTACCATTGCGGAAGATCGGCCTCACGTCCATGGCTGCTTGGTTTGGCCATACGTGAGTTCTTTGTCAGCTCCCGGATCTTCGTGATGCGATTTGGTTTTCTTCTCTCCAGCTCTCGGCCCTACCGCTTTCACGTGTTGAGGTGCGTCTTATATAGGCAGCAATCCAGCGCCAAGATAAGTACCCGCCGGCCGCAATCTCCGCCAACAACTTCCCTTTTCTTTCTTGTGTTTCACGCCTTGTTTATCCGGAGAGAGCCAGGTCGCCGTTCAAAACTTTTATCTCTTGAGAGCTTTTAGAAGTCCGGCCATCACGTACGTGTACCAGGCAGGTCGATCGCATCCTCAGGTTCCATGTGTATACCTGTATAATAAATCAAAGACAAGAATCCTACATTTATGTATATACAAGTCTCGAACCAGGCATTCGCCCCGCTTTATAAATAAAGTCACATTGGCCGAACACGATAGAGGGTGATGGGAAAACCCCTTACAAAGCAGATCAGGATAAACAAAAAAAACGCGAAAGGCCAACACTTGCCACGAAGACAACAAACCGAGACCGGGGCGAACCGGGGCTCCACGACGACGCCCCCAAGAGGGTAACGACGCACTGCGCCGCCGCCGTCGAGACCGAAGGTCAAGGGTTTTCACCCGGAGCCCTAGCGGATAAGGTAGCCGCAACGGCGCCCCCAAGAGGGTAACGGTACCCGCAGGCATCACCGCCAATGGTGCCGAAGCACTGAGCTTTTGCCCGGAAAAACCTTCGAGCCGCTCCCCGGTGACCACTCGCACCCATTGTCTTCGAGAGAGGCCTCCGACACACAATCTGGGCGCTGCCGGAGCCGAGACGCCGCCAACACCAAAGTCTCCCAACGTCCGCTCCTCGTCACCCACATGACCAAAGAACGGAACCACCGCCGCCGCCACGTCGCCCGCTGAAGAGACGCCCGCGCAGACCACCTTCCGGGGCTGCCGCCCCGGCTTCCATGAACTCGAGCCAAAGGCTCCAGCCACCGCCACATCGCACCACGGCCGAGAAGGATGGAGTAGGGAAAAACTTAGTCTTGCAGTCATCAAGCCACACGGCAGCATAGGGGAGGGGATCTTCCCTCTGTCACCCTGCGGCGAGTGCCGTCCGGACGGGCAGCAGTGCCAACAAGGCCAAGATCAGGCCCAGATCGGGCCTGGCTAGGCCCAGATTTGGCCCGACCAGGTCCAAATCAGCTCAGATCTAGCCCATCGGCTCCGCCACCGCGCTGCAGTAGCCAGGCCACCATGCCACCGAAGAACTGCGACCAGGGTCTACCTACCATCGTCACCGCCGCTGGCCGCGCCGCCATGCCCCGCCGCCGGAAGCTCTCAGCCGCGCCGCCATCACAGGGATTCCCGAGCCCGGCGCCAACCGCAGCCCGCGCCACCGGCAGGGGGAGCCCCGGTGCTGCGCCGCTCGGGGGGCCGCGCACCTCACACGCCGCCGCCGCCGTTCGAGTCCATCGCCGCCTCCAGAGCGCACCGCCGCCAGCAGCACCCTCCCACGAAGAGGCCCCAGCGCCGGGTAGAGAAAGTCCCGCCGCCGCCGGCACCGCTCGGACTTTGCCGGGCGGCCCGCGCCGGCGGCGGCGAGGGGAGAGGGGGGAGAGGAGGTGGGGGCGGCGAGGAGTTAGGTTTTCGCCTCGGTCGCCCTCGCGGGGGGCGACGCGAGACGAGGAGTTTTTCAGAAAATCCGTATGTATATAAAGTAGTGCTTGTATACATCTGCTGCTTTCTTTGTTTCTTTAATACAATTTACAAGTATTTTAATTGCTTTTCTTTATTTTTACAAAACCGCGAACAAATGCCCCCTCACCAAGTTGAGTTCGAGTGCGAAGCAAATCGAACTAGACTTGGTGAAAATTGTGTGTTTCTGTTTTTTTTCTTGAATTTATTCGGTGCACCAAACGGGTGCAGCCTAGATGTGTGCCATTCCTTGGGTTTCTGATTTTGAAACCAGCTAGAAAATGAGAGTGTTTTCATGCCCGGGGATACCCCAGCTTGTGCTTGAAATAGATGATCTTCTGGGAAGAGGAGATGCATCGCTGATTGTCGTGTTGATGGAGATTAGTGCGGGTATGTACGTCTGCGCCATTACTCGAAGTAAGATGATTGGGAGCGTGTATGGTGACACCGAGAAAACTAAAAGACGGTAGCCTCCCCCCGTGCCGTCCCCCAAGGCGTCACCGGGGTGAAACCCTAGTCGCCATAAAACTAAAAGCCAGTAGCCTCCCCTTCCGCCGCTGTCGCCGGCGAGGGCCGTGATGGCGGCGGGCCCTAGGGCCAAAGGTGCTGGGGGCGGTGGCAGATCTCCGGTGGTGGTTGGGGACGGCGTCGGAGATCTTCTGCGTGCGGGATCTAGGGCGGCGACCCCGATCATGCGATAGCAGTGGCGTTCCTTCGGGTGTGGTGTCCGCGCAGGGTGGAGTTCTTCTGCTCAAGGCCATGGGACAGCGCCCAGGTCACGGCGATTGGAGACTTCCCTTGGGAATCCACGCTTGAGGTGGAGGCGGCAGCCGTAGGCCTAGGCTCCCGCCTAGACCCGCCATCGGTGCGGCCTTTGGTCACCTGGAGGTGCGTGGGGAGGCGGCACGATGCTCGCGGTCGACCATGCTGGTTTCCAGTGGGACGGCGCGTGCGTGTGGTTCGGTCGCAGACTTGCCTCCTTTTCCGCTGGAGGGGGTCGGTTGGCGGGCGGCGGCGTGGGGGCCTGCCAATCTTCCCAATAAAGGGGACGATCCTTCAGGGCTTCTCGCACCTAGAAGATGGTCTGCTTGATGTCGGCTCTCATTTTCTGGCCGGTGACGAGTTCCGGAAGGCTCCGCCGGCGATCTCTTTTGCGCACAAGTTGCCCGCAGATTGCTGGATCGGGTGGGATTCGGTCGTGTGTTCTTGTTTCAAAGGAGCGACACGAAGTTGCGCTGACTGTTGCCAACATGGGACATGTCGGTCTTCGATTTCCATGGAGGACACAGTGGTGGAGAATGTCAGTCGGCTGAGATATGAAGCTACTGATGGTTATGAGAACCTTGCTTGTTTACTCTTGACTTGTAGCAGCGACAGTGAAAAGAGGGGGTGTCGGTACAGGAAGAGTACAAGGTCTTATCTTTCAGGGTGAAAATCCAAGGTCTGGCCTTAACTGGTTGTGCCTGGCAATGGTCTCGAAGGCATTGTTTTGAGAGAGACAGACTTGCTCCAAGGTGAAAATCCATGGTCTGGCCTTAATTGGTTGTGCCTGGCAATGTTTTTGTTGAAGACATTGTTTTGTCAGCACGGCTCTGGGTGCTGCCTTGGTGGTGTTTGGTGTTGCAGTTACAATGTCTTGATCACCATAGCGGGATCTTTTATTTTTATTTTTCTGTTCTTCTTGTTCTTTTGTAATAGAGTTGTGTGCATCCGTAATGTTTTTAGGACATTGCGTTGTTGCAGAGGCCGGGTGTAGTTGGTATCTTTCGTGATATTAATATTTGCTCCTTTCCAAAAAATGGTGACACCCAACCAGCTAATCCTCCCTCTTCACTCATGGCGAAAGAACATGCCATATCCTGAAGAAAGTTTATCAATCCAGTCGCGACCGTTTAGCTAGTGCGATGCCAGCCGACTAGACCAAAGGGTTTCACAGATTCGCGCGAGCTGCACTGGTGCGCTGCACTGCTCCCATATCTTGATATGTTGATGTAGATGGAGTGCCGGTAAGCCGTCGGCATGGCCATCGTGTCGTGGAGACGCCACCTGCTCAAGTTTGAGGCAAAAAACAACAAGGGCAACAAAACACGAGGAAAAACACACAAAAACATGCTTTGGGTTTTTCTTTTTTTTAAATGTTGGCTTTCCCGTTATACACTAGCTATATGTGTGATATTCAAAAAGGCCGCCAAAGGACTTATAATTGGGAATCGTCGCAAGACCATGACGATTATAACTTGTCCTTTAGTGTACGTGTGTGGAGACGTTGTCTTCAAAGATGCTCCCGAGAGGCAGCGAATAGTCATGCCCTAGACCACCGCGGTACCGAGTAACCTCACAGCTCAACCATGCCCCCGGCGCGACGCCCCGCGAACGCAGAGACTTGGGAATGGTGGATCATGGTAAATGATTTTGGGATGAAAAATTGAGGTTTTACATGCCTTCTTGAGGGGTGGTGAACAGCTACCTTCCGCCTTCTTTCCATGATTTGGTTGATATTCAGAACCATTGGACTTGATTCTTGAACTTCTGGATATTCGCCCCTTGTGAGGACCGCTTGCATGGACCATGTGGATGGCCATGGATTTCGTTGATTGCTTGAACTTGTGATTTTTTACTTGAACTTCCTTTGGATTTCTTTCTTGCTTGTTTGTCGACCTCCTCGAGAACTTGGAAGGCAACCATTCACCTTGGTGGACTACGACACCCTCTGGCACTTTATCTGGAGCTTTTAACGCCACGCCCTAGAGTTGTCATGCGGCTACACACCAAATTGGGCAGCCCTTTCATGATCTTTTCCGATGGTGTTCCCTGGGGCGTGAGTCCCTATGAGCGTGTGGCCCGCCTGGAAGCATGAGGGGCATGGAGCCTCGGTACGTTGAAGTGCCCAAGAATCTTCTCAGCTGCCTCCGGAAGCATACACCTGGTACGTGTCGTGCTTAGTGGGGTTGGGAGCCGCTCCACCTGCAATTTGACACGTTGTGCCACCCTCCGACAAGTCCTAGGGTAGCGAGATCTTCCATCACTAGCATGGTGTGATGAGGGAAATTCGTTTTTTGTTGTTGGGGGAAATGAATATCCATGTTATGCAAAATAGAATGCATCATGGATCTATGTCGACCGAAGAATTCTCCATTAAAAAACAAAAGAAAGAAAAAAGGCAACGGAAGAGGCAAATCTTTTAGCAAAAATACTTTTTGAGAAACCTTCCATTCATTGGCGGCATAGGCCGGGATCCTTGGGGATCGACCAGCGGGCACTACTAGGAAAACGGCTATAGGTAATCAGCACATCCGTGGCTCACATGGTTGAAGTGCCCCACGGCTAAAACAGGCATGGATCACCTATGGGCAGTGCCCTACTAGTAACTAGAACAACCGTGGCGCACATGACCATAGTGCGCCACAGATATGTGCGAGCCAGGGCCCTGTTGGCCGCACGCCAAACATCCGTAGCGCACATAGGGTAGGTGCGCTACGGTTGTTAGTGTCAACCGTGGCGCACATGGAGGGGGTGCGCTACGCCTAAGCACATGCCCCTCTCTGCTGTGAAACGGCCAGACACATCCGTGGCGCACTATGGCATGTGCGTCACGGATGTATAAACTTAGTAGTAGGGCACCTTGCCCTAGTGCCCTACGCCTAACTATCCTGCACCAACTCCACCCCCCGTCCCCCCCGTCCCCCCCGTGGATCGCCTTTTTAGGCTTTGCAAAAATAAAAGAAAATGATAAACACTTCAAAAAATTAAATCCTTTCATATTTAGGTAGGTAATGTGGTATAGCTTCTAGTAAAATTAACAAACATGAGTTTCGACTTTATTTGCAAAAAAAAGTCATGCCACGGTAAAAAGGACGTAACTTTTGCATACGATATCGAAAAAAATCGTATAATATACCAAAATGACGAGAACGAGATTTCGCATCCGCTCGCAACCACCTCCGGTCGTTTAGCGATTTTTAGGTTTTCAAAATTCGAAAAGAGTAAAAAGTTACGGTCAAAATACCGTTTTTTCCTCCAGAAAAAAAATAGAGGGCAACTTACCGGTAGCGCACCACCACCTAGTGCGCCACGGATAAGCTTGGGCGGGATTCAAATTTGAATCACCACCCCGCCCACCTACCCCTATTCCCTTCCTCTTCTCCTTTTCATTCTCCTCCCTCCTCCTTTTCCTTCTCTCTTCTCCTCCTCCTTTTCCTTCTCTCTTTTTCTTCTCCTCCTCCTCCTCCTCCTCCTTTCCTTCTCCTCCTTCCCTTGCACTGACGATGGCGACGGTGGCCTTCTCCTCCTCCTTGCTCCGGCATCCTCCTCTCCTTGCAGTGACGATGGTGATGGCGGCGGCGACCTTCTCCTCCTCCTTGCAGTCACAACGGCGATGACCTCCTTCCTTGCGGCCTCCTCCTCCTTGCAGTCACGAAGAGCGACGACGAGCTCCGACGACCGCCGACGACGGCGACCTCCTCCCTTCTCCAGCCACACCTCCTTCTCCCTCTCTTACTCGATGACGGCGAGGAGTAGCACGGCCATGGCCTCCCGCACCTCCCTGCGGTGGTAGGTTGTGGCCACGGCCACCATGCTCCAGCGAGGCGACACGACGGCGGCGATGCGGGCCCGATTGCTTTTGTAATTCAAAACGAGGGTGTTTTTTGCATTTTTTTTTTGATTTTTGAAAAAAACATCCGTGGCGCACCTGTACCCCTACCCGTGGCGCACCTGGTAGTGCGCCATGCCTATCTCGATATAACCGTGGCACACCATGCAATGCGCCACGGCTACGAGATAGCCGTAGCGCGAGGCCCGTGGCACACTGCTAGTGCGCCACGGAAGGCCTTTTCAGGTGCGCCACGAATAGGCGTTTTTCTAGTAGTGGGGTATGCACCTATGTCATAGACTTGCTCGATGGCGTAAGGTCCTTCCCACTTTGGCTCGAGTTTTCCCTTTGTCTTGTGCGTGACGATGATGGGACGCCTTAGCACCAGGACTAGTTCGCCCTTCCGGAAGACACGCTGCTTGACGAGCTTGTCGTAGGCTCTCACCATGTTCCGGCAATAGAGATCCAGGTTTTGCATGGCATTGAGTCGATCCTCTTCTAGGATGTCAAGCTCCTAGAAACGCAGTTGTACCTGTTCATCTTTGGTGAGTTTGTCCTGGATGGCCACCCACATAGAGGGTAGCTCGACCTCCAATGGCAAAACTGCTTCATAACCATAGACAAGAGAATATGGAGTAGCTTGAGTTGGGGTACGGATGGTAACACGCCCATAGAGACGGTCCGTCCAATCTCTTTTGTGTCTCGTCACCGTCTTATTGAGTATCTTGCCCAGCGTCTTATTGAAGGCTTCAATTTCTCTGTTGGCTTGAGGGTAGTAGCCGGTGGAGTAGTTCCACTTGATCTTGTATTTCTCCATGAACCTGTACAACTTATTGGACTTGAATGACTTGCCGTTGTCGGAGGTGATGCGGTGTGGTATCCAAAAGCGATGGATGATATTTCGCTCTAGGAAATTGATGAGGTTGTCGCTCTTCACCTCCTGCAGCGGGACAGCCTCCGCCCACTTGGAGAAGTAGTCCGTCGCTGCAAGGATGAAACAGTGCCCCTTGGAAGATGGTGGGTCAATGGGGCCGATGACGTCTATCCCCCAGGCGTCAAATGTCCATGAGGGAATGGTGGGGTGTAGAGGAACTGGAGGTTGGTGCTTGAAGTCTCCATGGATTTGGCAACCATGGCATGACCTAGCCACCCGAAGGTAGACCGTCATGATACCGGGCCAATAGTATCCAGCCAAGTGTATGGCATGGTACATTTTGGCTCCGACCTGGTGGTCACCGCAGACACCGTGGTGCACCTCCTACAAAACCTTCTCGGCTTCGCTTTGGTTGACACACCTGAGAAGAAGCTCCTGTCCATGAGACCATCTCTACAAGACACCGGACTTACATAGAAGGGCAATCATCATTGTAGTTAGCGCCTCTTGACAGGGTTGTCGGGGAGGCTACCATCCTTGAAGTAGTTGAGGAAGGGTCGCAACCTTGTTCACCCATGGTAATTTGGATTGATGGCTTCTGGGTCCAAGTTTATCCTCTTCTCATTGACGGCCCTTTGGAGCCATTCTTTGAATGCAACATAGTCCTCGATGACATGACCCATGTACCTGTGATATGGTAAAAATAAGGCATTATCAATCATCCTCACCTGATCCGGTCTTTGAGGTTTTGGCAGGTTCAAGGCTTGATATTCCATCAACTGGTTGAACATGTCCTTCACTAGCTCCCTACGGAAGATGTATTCCTTCTTGAGGAGTTCTTGCATTGTTGGTTGTTGCCTTCCTCCAGCTTGCTCACCTCTTGCGCCCAACACGGGCATGTTGCCTTGTGGTGTAGAAGAGAAAAATCTTGTGGCATTCGCCTCCATCAGTGCCTTCATCTTGTCGATGTTATTGCTTGGCTTGGATGTCGAGGTGAAGCGCTTGGACGGGTCGAATGCACCGGCATTATTATAGAGCTCCATGATCTGCGGTGATTTCTTGAACTCGAGCTTTGTCGCTGCCACCACCGTACTTAGAGCACTAATGGTTCTAGGCTCGCGCCGAGAGATGTCAAGTGGACCAATGTTGTTACATCCCATGGACACACATCTCAATGGCATCCTCGAGGTGCATTTCTCGAGCGAGGCGCATATAGTTATTGCGTAAGCAAATGACGCATTCATCGATGGACTCATATCATCGCTCTCGCACTTGTGCGAGCTCCACAACTGAGAAGTATTTCTTCATGGCGACAAAGTGCTTCTTGAAGACTTCCTTCATGCCTGACTAACTTCCGATGGATGCAACCGGTAGACGGCTATACCAATGAAAGGCAGGGCCGGTTAACGATCCTAAAAATTGTCGTAGGAGAAGTGACGAGTTGTTTGTGGTGTCGTCGCATGCCGCCTCGAAGTATGCCAAGTGCTCCTTGCATCGCCTGTCCCATCGAATTGACGGAACTTTGGTGGGTTCCACCCTGCGGGGAAAGACACTAGGTCATGCCATGCTTCATAAGGCTTCTCCAGCTCGCTCCCTATGGTGCGAGGAGCATCATCGACCTTCAATTACCTGAATCTCTCGTCCACCATGTCTTTAAGCATATCATGGTAGCCTTTTAGCATGCTTTTTTGTGTCACTTTGGTGGCTGGGACGGCGAGTGTATCCCATTTTCGAGTGTGTGCACTTGTTTCTTCATGTTGTCGTTCCTGATTGGGTGGCGCAGTCGCTAGAGTGCCAGCCTGTAGCTCCTCCACTTGCGGGTCTACCACTCCTTGTGGTATGCTTGGGGGTGGAACACCGTTGTTGTTGTTGTTGTTGTTCATCATGAGCTCGATGAATTGGTCGAGCTTTGACGTCAGTTGGTCAATCTTTTGGCGTTGCTCTTGAATCTTTTCTTCAAGTGCGGTTTCTCGTGCGACTGCCGTACTTGCTTCGTCGCCCTTTCCAACATCTACCGCCATGCGGGCAGGTGAGGTATGAAGATCTTCAAGGCCATCTTCACAATCGGATGGCACAGACGGTGCAATCTCATGATATGGAGGAGAGTTTGGAAGCTTCTCCAATGAGGATGAAGAAGAAGAGTCGGATAAGATTTCTTCATCATCGATGTTGTCGTTGTTGGTGCTGCGTCAACGTGGAGCGCTTCGTCGGGAAACCCCAAGAGCAAGGTATGATGCAGCACAACGGCAAGTTTTCCCTCAGTAAGAAACCGAGGTTATCGAACCAGTAGGAGGATGTAAACGTCTCAAAGGTGTTGCAAGAAACATGGAAACCTGCACAACACAAACTCAAGACTTTGCCCAACTAACAGTGAGGTTGTCAATCTCACCGGTTGCTGTAACAAAGGATTAACTATATGGTGTGAAAGGTAATGATGGTTTGCAGCAAGTAAACAGTAACAGTGGAGGATGTATCAATGGTAAAGATTGGACCGGGGTCCATAGTTCACTAGAGGTGTTCTCCTTACATAAACAAACATGGCATGAAGGGTAAACAAATTATAGCAGGGCAACTGACAGGACTAAGCAAGGCATATGTAACACCCTCAGAATCGGCCCTATGCAAGTTTTAGTGAACCCCGCCAAACCCGCATAGAAACGATTCAAAGGTGCCCACCAGGCACTTTCGTGCGGGTGGAAAATGAAGTAATAACATTACACAACAGTCCTCGATGGGACCCACAGAACAGATATATATAACAGCGACTCAATGAGTCAAAAATACAGATATACAGAACAAAGATCCAAATCACCTTGAAAATGATACAGCGTCCGACTACGGACAAGATGCAAATGGGGCTAAGAGCCCTGAAGAATAACCAATGGCGTCCATAACCCTGCCCAGGCCAAGCCGGAAGGGTAACCCTCCTAACGACGTCGATCTCAAAACCTGCTTAAACAAAAGGGGTGCCGACAAAGAGCAAAGGAAAAAGAGAGAGCGGTCAAGACGAGGCCAAGACAGCGAGGCTAGAATTCGGCGGTCCTCGCCTACATAGGTATGGTGGACTGAAGCGGCAGCGCAGCATGCACTAAACAACCTATAGAGACTCGGGATAACTGTCGGCTATCAGAGAGGGATAAGAAAGACCTATTCGGACCCAACCTGAATCTAACGACAAACAAACCCATCCTGGCATTTCCCCCTCGAGACCAAACGAGGAAGTCAACCGAGGAACTCACACAGTTGGCAGTTTTATTCATTCAGTTATAGTTGCATCAATTACTAGTCAGGTAAAGATAGTCATCCTGATAGAATAAGCAGTGGGCAGTTTTAATTAACCATTCCGTTGAGGTTGTGATACTTACTAGTCAGATACATATAGCATGAGATATCCCAAAACCCAGCAGTTGTTGGTACATTTATTTATCCATTCCGTTACAGTGAAGCTGATTACTAGTCATATCAGATACAAGTCAAATTATAACAGTAAACTTTAGTTATAGTTGTCTATGATCAAGCACTGTGCTCCAAGTCGTCCATAACCGCGGACACGGCTTCTCGAAAAGATTTAACCCTGCAGGGGTGCACCAAAGTTCCACACGCACTTCGACCCTTTTTGCCAGATCAATTAACATACACCCATCGGTATGTCGGCGGGGCCTAAGTCATGACGTTTCCCAGACCCAAAGCAAGTACATGGGGGCCACCCCACTAAGTCTACCCGCAACGAAGTCGGCCGGTCTCCGAGACGGACTCAGGGTTTGGGTGGACGGCTGTAAACGACTGGGAACCCGAAAAGATGACTGGGCTTGTCGATACAGCGAAAATGTGTCCCGATCCTAAACAGTACAGTGTGCTCCTCGCACAATCGTAAATAAAGCAGTAAAGCATGGCATGGGTACAGGATAGTAAATAAAACCTCAAACTAGTTGTGGCCCCCAGTACAGTACTTTGAAATCAGGTACTAAATCGATGGGGTGCCCATACATCCCACATGTGGTTAGCGCTCAATCTAACAGTGTCAAGAACTGGGTCCCACGGACACCAAAGGAGCGGTCGGAAACCAAATATTATCTATCACCCACCGGTGCCTCTGCATTACCTACTTCAATTTTTAGTTATTAAACAGTAATTGAAGTAAACGATAATTAAAGCCATGATCATCTCCAACCTTAAACATACGGCAATACTCCAACAACCGTGGTACTTGACGACACGCAACAGCACTCGAGCAAGCGACTACGACGCGCAGGTACAACTATCTACCAAACAACAGGTAAAAGGATGTGTCCAAGGCCATATAAGGCTGCAAGGGATATCACGGGTACGAAAACTAGAGCAACGCAACACAGATAGCAATAGATCAACAGGAGGGAATAAATACTATAAAAGTAAGATAGGTAGAAAGGGGGAGGTGCTCGCCTGAAAAACATTGCCGAAGGTTCATCCAAGATCGGGTCGACACTCGCATCAACTCAACGGCCGTATCCGCGAAGAAGCAAAACACTAGAATAAACACTGGATGCACTATTTAATACTACGGCAAAAGATCGGGCATGATGCATGTATGATGTATGACATGGCAAAGATGCGATGCAATTAGGCCATATTAAGTGGAACCGGGGTCCCGACAATTAATTATTAGGTTCATGTTGTTTAGATACCCCACAATTTAAATGTTGTATTAACATCGCAAAATATAGCACCGGTTCGCCACACCAATTAAATGGGACCAATATACGACTAGATTTGCCCGCATAAGGATCCCATATTTAATTAGGTTGTAACACCCTCAGAATCGACCCTATGCAAGTTTTAGCGAAACCCGTCAAACCCGCATAGAAACGATTCAAAGGTGCCCACCAGGCACTTTCGTGCGGGTGGAAAACGAAGTAATAACATTACACAACAGTCCTCGATGGGACCCACAGAACAGATATATACAACAGCGACTCAATGAGTCAAGAATACAGATATAATATACAAAGATCCAAATCACCTTGAAAATGATAGAGCGTCCGGCTACGGACAAGATGCAAATGGGGCTAAGAGCCCTGAAGAATAACCAATGGCGTCCATAACCCTGCCCAGGCCAAGCCGGAAGGGTAACCCTGCTAACGACGTCGATCTCAAAACCTGCTTAAACAAAAGGGGTGCCGACAAAGGGCAAAGGAAAAAGAGGAGCGTCAGTACTGAGGCCAAGACAGCGAGGCTAGAATTCGGCGGTCCTCGCCTACATAGGTATGGTGGACTGAGCGGCAGCGCAACATGCACTAAACAACCTATAGAGACTCGATACAACTAACGGTTATCAGAGAGGGATAAGAAAGACCTATTCGGAACCAACCTGATACTATCATCAAACAAACCCATCCTGGCGTTTCCCCCTCGAGACCAAACGAGGAAGTCAACCGAGGAACTCACACAGTTGGCAGTTTTATTTATTTAGTTATCGTTGCAGCAATTACTAGTCAGGTATAGATAATCATCCTGATAAAATAGCGATGGGCACTTTAGTTAATCATTACATTGAAGTTGCAACAATTACTAATCAGATACAATTAGCATGAGATAACCCAAAAACCCAGCAGTTGTTGGTACTTTTATTTAGCCATTCCATTGTAGTTGCAATACTTACTAGTCAGGTACAATGGTCGCAAGCGACACTCCAAACAAGCAATTGTGGGCAGTATTATTTAGCCATTCCGTTGTAGTGAAGCTGATTACTAGTCATTATAAAGTCAAATTTATAGCGATAAACTTTAGTTATTCTTGTCTATGGTCGAGATACTGTGCTCCAAGTCGTCCATAACCGCGGACACGGCTTTCAGAAAGTTTTACCCGGCCGGGGTGCACCAATAGCAACACACACTCGATCAACCTCGGAAAAACCAAATCAAAACCCAACGAGGCTTTCACGACAAAGCAATCACAGGATTCAGAAATATTTCAGGGGGCCACCCCATTGAGTAGACCCGCAACGGAGCTAGCTGACTCCGAGACGGCTCAAGGTTTGGGTATACGGCTGTGAACGACTGGGAACCCAAAACTGGGCTTGTCGACACCGCGGAATCGTGTCCCGATCCTAAACAGTACAGTGTGCTATCCATCGCACAATTTAAATAAAGCAGTAAAGCATGGCATAAGTACAGGATCGTAAATAAAACCTCAAACTAGTTTGTGGCCCCAGGAAATAAGACTGAATCAAGCTCTGGCTCAGGGGGGTCCCATAATCCTCCCGGATGTGGATAGCACGATAAATCAAGGAACAGGTATCAAGTACTCGGGTCCTCACAGGACACAAGTGGCTCGAAACCAAATATTATCTATCACCCACCGATGCCTCTGCTTACTTCAATTTTAGTTGTTAAACAGGAATTAAAGTGAACAATAAGTAAAACCATGATCAACTCCAACAAAAGCATATGGCAGTCTTCCAGCAACTGAGGTACTTGACGACACGCAACAGCACTTGAGCAAGCGACTACGACGCGCAAGTCCAACTATCTACCAAACAACAGGTAATAGGATGTGTCCAAGGCAATATAAGGCTGCAAGGGATATCACGCATTTAAAACTAGAGCATCGCAATACGGATAGCAATAGATCAACAGGAGGAAATGAATACTATAAAGTAAGATAGGTAGAAAGGGGGAGATGCTCGCCTGAAAACATTGCCGAAGGTTCAACCGAAGATCGGGGCGAAGCTCACATCAACTCAACGGCCTTATCCGCGAAGAAGCAAAACACTAGAATAAACACCGGGTGCAATATTTAATACTACGGCAAAAGATCGGCATGATGCATGCATGATGGATGACATGGCAAGGTGCGATGCAATTAGGTCAGGTTAAGCGGAACCAGGGTCCCGACAATTAATTAGATGGTTCAAGTTATTTAGAAGCCCCGCAATTTAAATGTTGTCTTAACATGGCAAAATATAACACCGGTTCGCTACACCAATTTAAATGAGGCCAATATGAGACTAGATTTGCCCGCATATGGGCCCCATATTTAATTATCAGGTGAATCGGCATAAGGCCCCCAAACCTCACAAATATGCATGCATGCATGAACAATTTAATATGCGACAGGTTGTTATTTCATTTATATAAAATAGAGCTCGAGAAAGGGGTCACACATAGGGTTCGGCAGATCTTGGGGTTCCGGGGTTCGGGGTCGGGTCTCGGGGTTCAGGGTTCGACGGAAGCGGTCTCGACGGAACATTCTCGAACAACGGGGCAGGTCCTGTCGCATCCGGGTTCTCGGCGGACTCGGCGTCCGGAAGGAGTGCTTGGTTCGGTGTCGGGGCGCATCGGATTCTCCTGGTCGCTGTCGTTCTTGTCGTCGTGCAGATCTTGTCGGGTCCCACGGGGCCGATCTTGCCGTTGCAAAGGTCTTGTCGGGCCCGCGCCATCGAGTCGGTGTTAGCGTTCGGGAGCGTTCTCGTGACGAACTTGGCGTCCTGGGGATGATCCTGTCGCATCCGCGGTCGTCGGGTCGTGCTGACGGTCTTGTCGTCTCACGGCAGAGATCTTGGGGTTCGAGGGGTCCGCGGAATCGGAACGGTCTTCATATTCCGTGAGGGAGATCATGGCGTCGGTGTGGTCGGTCTTGTCGGCGAGAGGATCTTGATGCGTCTTGTCGGCAGGCGTCCCTGGTTCTTAGCAACGAGACATCTGTGCCCATACTAAAACATCAGCACACCCCTTCAGACTTGGTGCTTACAGCATCTCAACGAGACACTAGAGAGCAGTTGGTCTCCAGAGAAGGTGGGCACAGGCGCGTGCGACAGGGGCGCATGGGGCCGGCCAAGGAGGTCCTTGCGGGGAGCGCAGCGCTCGCGGCGGCTCGAAGGCGAGGCCACAGGGGCGACGCGGCTCGGGACCGACGAGGTGCTCGCGGGCGGACGTCCAAGGAGGCGGCGGGGCCCGACGGCGGCGCGGAGGCGGGGCAGGCGCGGGTCCGCACGGGGGCAGGGCTCCGGTGAGCGAGCGAGCAAAGGACGGAGGCGGGGCGACGGAGGAGCTCGAGGGGGGGGCGGTCCGACGAGGGGAGCGGCGACAGGGCGTTGCGGGGCGACCGACGGACGAGGGCGGCAGGCGCTGTCGGGCTCGCCGGAGGAGAGAAGGCAGGCGGCGGGGCTCGGGGTGGCACTGGGCGGCGCCGGTGGCGGGCGACGGGGCGCGGCCTGAGGAGGGGGCTGGTGGCGAACGGCGGGAGCGGGAGGCGAGCGCGTCGGGCGCGGCAAGGTCGACAGGGGGCGGACGGAGGGCCGGGAGGAGGAGCTCAGGGTCATGGGCGGATGCTGGGCAAGCGGCCTTGAACGGAGGAGGAGGAGGATCTGGCCGTGAGGGGCTCTACTGAGAGAGGGAGGAGGCACGGGGTTGGGGAGAGGCAGGTGCGGGGTGGAGCGTCGTGGGGGAGGAAGGGAGCGGGAGGAGGGACCGACCGGGGTGGGGCCAGGTGGCCAGGGGGTCACGTGGGAGGAGGGAGGGCTGTGTGCGTGCGGTACTGGGGTGGGGTGGGTCCAACGGTGAGGTGGGTGGGGGAGAGAGAGGAGAGAGAGGGGTGAGGTGGCGGTGTCTGAGTGGAGGGGGGATTGGGGAGGGGTGAGGTGGCAACTCGTGATAGGAGGGGGTGAGGTGGAGGGGAGGGCTGGGTAGGTTATCTAGTAGCTTTAGGATTTAGGTTGGACCGATTAATTTCTGGGGTGGTCGTTCGGGTCGATTCGGCCCGTTCGACTGCCCCACTAAAAATAATGAAATATTTATTTAATTTTAAATGCACCGTTGCAAACCGATAGCAGACAAACAAAATATTCCGGCGACCCGGGTTTTGGCGTTTGAATAAAGACGGGGCGTTTAGAAAACAAATTAGGTTTTTCTGCAAATAGTTTTATGCAAGCAAATGCAAGATGATGACGATGCTCAAATGCAATGTGGCATGATGACATGAGCATGCGGTCATGATGATGCAATGCACAAAAAAAACGCGATTTTCTAGTAGTGGTTTTGCGGGATGCCACAATTCGACACCACTAACAATGGATCTCGCCCTTGAGATCCGCCTCATGGTACCGGAAGGAAGGTCGGCGATCTGCGTCTTCTCGCTTCGGTTAGATCATCGCGACACCACTAACAAGAGGTCGTTGTCCGTGATCGTCGAGAGAACACTCCGGAACAAAAGGTCGAAGGTAGAGGTATCAACAAATAAAGCCACCTCTAGCTTCGATGGAAAGAGGGAACCGATGCATTCTCATCCACTGCAATGTACAAAAGCGAATAGAAGGGGTAGTCGGCATGGGGGCCAATCCATCACGCACCCAAACTATTACTCTGCACAATCAGTAGAAAAGAGTACAACCATTCTCGGAATTAGACTGAAGATCTCGACAATCGAGGTTCGGAAACAAAGGAGTGATGCAGACTCGGCATCGGATCTGGCGTAGATGATGTCGTCGCGTCGGAAAACACCGGAAGGCACAAACAAGGAACAAAGAATGGTACCACAGACGAAGGACTCCTCGGATAGCATGAAGACCAGATGTAGCAACACCGTTACCAAAGGAGGAAGCGAAACCCTGAAGGTACGATGGAACCCAACCACGAGAAATCCTGGACTCGGAGAAAGATAAGAGAGCAGATTCAAAACACGCAGAGGTGAGAGGAGAGCAGCAGAGGGGTAAGGAGTAAAATCAGACCTAATCAGAACTATCCAACCGATTTTGCAAAATAGTTTTGACACTCTACTTCGGCCGTTAGCTAGGTTATCCTACAGGCTGGACTTGTGGGGTATCGCATGGCGCCTGGCTCGATACCACTCTGTAACACCCTCAGAATCGACCCTATGCAAGTTTTAGCGAAACCCGCCAAACCCGCATAGAAACGATTCAAAGGTGCCCACCAGGCACTTTCGTGCGGGTGGAAAACGAAGTAATAACATTACACAACAGTCCTCGATGGGACCCACAGAACAGATATATACAACAGCGACTCAATGAGTCAAGAATACAGATATAATATACAAAGATCCAAATCACCTTGAAAATGATAGAGCGTCCGGCTACGGACAAGATGCAAATGGGGCTAAGAGCCCTGAAGAATAACCAATGGCGTCCATAACCCTGCCCAGGCCAAGCGGAAGGTAACCACCTAACGACGTCGATCTCAAAACCTGCTTAAACAAAAGGGGTGCCGACAAAGGGCAAAGGAAAAGAGGAGGCGTCGATCGAGGCCAGTACACGGCGAGGCTAGAATTCGGCGGTCCTCGCCTACATAGGTATGGTGGACTGAGCGGCAGCGCAGCATGCACTAAACAACCTATAGAGACTCGATACAACTAACGGTTATCAGAGAGGGATAAGAAAGACCTATTCGGAACCAACCTGATACTATCATCAAACAAACCCATCCTGGCGTTTCCCCCTCGAGACCAAACGAGGAAGTCAACCGAGGAACTCACACAGTTGGCAGTTTTATTTATTCAGTTATCGTTGCAGCAATTACTAGTCAGGTATAGATAGTCATCCTGATAAAATAAGCAGTGGGCACTTTCAGTTAATCATTCCGTTGGTTGCAACAATTACTAATCAGATACAATTAGCATGAGATAACCCAAAAACCCAGGAGTTGTTGGTACTTTTATTTAGCCATTCCATTGTAGTTGCAATACTTACTAGTCAGGTACAATGGTCGCAAGCGACACTCCAAACAAGCAATTGTGGGCAGTATTATTTAGCCATTCCGTTGTAGTGAAGCTGATTACTAGTCATTATAAAGTCAAATTTATAGCGATAAACTTTAGTTATGCTTGTCTATGGTCGAGATACTGTGCTCCAAGTCGTCCATAACCGCGGACACGGCTTTCAGAAAGTTTTACCCGGCCGGGGTGCACCAATAGCAACACACACTCGATCAACCTCGGAAAAACCAAATCAAAACCCAACGAGGCTTTCACGACAAAGCAATCACAGGATTCAGAAATATTTCAGGGGGCCACCCCATTGAGTAGACCCGCAACGGAGCTAGCTGACTCCGAGACGGCTCAAGGTTTGGGTATACGGCTGTGAACGACTGGGAACCCAAAACTGGGCTTGTCGACACCGCGGAATCGTGTCCCGATCCTAAACAGTACAGGTGCTATCTGTCGCACAATTTAAATAAAGCAGTAAAGCATGGCATAAGTACAGGATCGTAAATAAAACCTCAAACTAGTTTGTGGCCCCAGGAAATAAGACTGAATCAAGCTCTGGCTCAGGGGGGTCCCATAATCCTCCCGGATGTGGATAGCGCGATAAATCAAGGAACAGGTATCAAGTACTCGGGGTCCTACGGGACACAAGTGGGCGTTCGGAAACCAAATATTATCTATCACCCACCGATGCCTCTGCTTACTTCAATTTTAGTTGTTAAACAGGAATTAAAGTGAACAATAAGTAAAACCATGATCAACTCCAACAAAAGCATATGGCAGTCTTCCAGCAACTGAGGTACTTGACGACACGCAACAGCACTTGAGCAAGCGACTACGACGCGCAAGTCCAACTATCTACCAAACAACAGGTAATAGGATGTGTCCAAGGCAATATAAGGCTGCAAGGGATATCACGGGTACGAAAACTAGAGCATCGCAACACAGATAGCAATAGATCAACAGGAGGAAATGAATACTATAAAGTAAGATAGGTAGAAAGGGGGAGATGCTCGCCTGAAAACATTGCCGAAGGTTCAACCGAAGATCGGGGCGAAGCTCACATCAACTCAACGGCCTTATCCGCGAAGAAGCAAAACACTAGAATAAACACCGGGTGCAATATTTAATACTACGGCAAAAGATCGGCATGATGCATGCATGATGGATGACATGGCAAGGTGCGATGCAATTAGGTCAGGTTAAGCGGAACCAGGGTCCCGACAATTAATTAGATGGTTCAAGTTATTTAAAAGCCCCGCAATTTAAATGTTGTCTTAACATGGCAAAATATAACACCGGTTCGCTACACCAATTTAAATGAGGCCAATATGAGACTAGATTTGCCCGCATATGGGCCCCATATTTAATTATCAGGTGAATCGGCATAAGGCCCCCAAACCTCACAAATATGCATGCATGCATGAACAATTTAATATGCGACAGGTTGTTATTTCATTTATATAAAATAGAGCTCGAGAAAGGGGTCACACATAGGGTTCGGCAGATCTTGGGGTTCCGGGGTTCGGGGTCGGGTCTCGGGGTTCAGGGTTCGACGGAAGCGGTCTCGACGGAACATTCTCGAACAACGGGGCAGGTCTTGTCGCATCCGGGTTCTCGGCGGACTCGGCGTCCGGAAGGAGTGCTTGGTTCGGTGTCGGGGCGCATCGGATTCTCCTGGTCGCTGTCGTTCTTGTCGTCGTGCAGATCTTGTCGGGTCCCACGGGGCCGATCTTGCCGTTGCGAAGGTCTTGTCGGGCCCGCTCCATCGAGTCGGTGTTAGCGTTCGGGAGCGTTCTCGTGACGAACTTGGCGTCCTGGGGATGATCCTGTCGCATCCGCGGTCGTCGGGTCGTGCTGACGGTCTTGTCGTCTCACGGCAGAGATCTTGGGGTTCGAGGGGTCCGCGGAATCGGAACGGTCTTCATATTCCGTGAGGGAGATCATGGCGTCGGTGTGGTCGGTCTTGTCGGCGAGAGGATCTTGATGCGTCTTGTCGGCAGGCGTCCCTGGTTCTTAGCAACGAGACATCTGTGCCCATACTAAAACATCAGCAGCACCCCTTCAGACTTGGTGCTTACAGCATCTCAACGAGACACTAGAGAGCAGTTGGTCTCCAGAGAAGGTGGGCACAGGCGCGTGCGACAGGGGCGCATGGGGCCGGCCAAGGAGGTCCTTGCGGGGAGCGCGGCGCTCGCGGCGGCTCGAAGGCGAGGCCACAGGGGCGACGCGGCTCGGGACCGACGAGGTGCTCGCGGGCGGACGTCCGAGGAGGCGGCGGGCGCGGGCGAGGCGGGGCAGGCGCGGGTCCGCACGGGGGCAGGGCTCCGGTGAGCGAGCGAGCAAAGGACGGAGGCGGGGCGACGGAGGAGCTCGAGGGGGGGGCGGTCCGACGAGGGGAGCGGCGACAGGGCGTTGCGGGGCGACCGACGGACGAGGGCGGCAGGCCTGCCCGCTCACGGAGGAGAGAAGGCAGGCGGGGCTCGGGTGGTGGCAAGGCGCCGGAGGCGGGAGCGGCTGAGGGGGCTGGTGGCGAACGGCGGGAGCGGGAGGCGAGCGCGTCGGGCGCGGCAAGGTCGACAGGGGGCGGACGGAGGGCCGGGAGGAGGAGCTCTGGGGTCGCGGCGGCGGATGCCTGGGGCGAGCGGCGCCGGAACGGAGGAGGAGGATGCGAGCGGCCGGCGAGGGGCTCTGCCTGAGAGAGAGGGAGGAGGCGCGGGGTTGGGGAGAGGCAGGTGCGGGGTGGAGCGTCGTGGGGGAGGAAGGGAGCGGGAGGAGGGACCGACCGGGGTGGGGCCAGTGGCTGGGGTCACGTGGGAGGAGGAGGGGGCTGTGTGGGGGTGGGTGGGGTGGGTCCGACGGTGAGGTGGGTGGGGGAGAGAGAGGAGAGAGAGGGGTGAGGTGGCGGTGTCTGAGTGGAGGGGGATTGGGGAGGGGTGAGGTGGCAACTCGTGATAGGAGGGGGTGAGGTGGAGGGGAGGGCTGGGTAGGTTATCTGGTAGCTTTAGGATTTAGGTTGGACCGATTAATTTCTGGGGTGGTCGTTCGGGTCGATTCGGCCCGTTCGACTGCCCCACTAAAAATAATGAAATATTTATTTAATTTTAAATGCACCGTTGCAAACCGATAGCAGACAAACAAAATATTCCGGCGACCCAGGTTTTGGCGTTTGAATAAAGACGGGGCGTTTAGAAAACAAATTAGGTTTTTCTGCAAATAGTTTTATGCAAGCAAATGCAAGATGATGACGATGCTCAAATGCAATGTGGCATGATGACATGAGCATGCGGTCATGATGATGCAATGCACAAAAACAACGCGATTTTCTAGTAGTGGTTTTGCGGGATGCCACATAGGTTAATCGGCATAAGGCCCCCAAACCACACACAATTATGCATGCGAGATGAATGATTTAATATGCACAAGATATATAGATGGCATTTAAAAATAGGGGCTCGGATCAGGGTCACACATCTGGAGTCGAAGGTCTTGGGGGTTTCGAGGGTTCGGGGTTCGGTCTCAGGGTTTGACGGAAGAACGGCTCGACGAGATCGGGATCGTTACGGGAAGGAGGTCTTGTCGCAACCGGGAAGCAGGACTTGGTTGGCGTCGGGGCATATTGGATCCGCCCTGGTCGGTGCCGATCTTGATGTCACGAAGGTCTTGTCGGGTCGTCGGGACATGTCATCGGTCTTGTCGTTCGGGATGAAGATCTTGGCGTTTTCGAGGAAGTACTGGTCGCACCGGGATGAAGACCTTGGGGTGCCATCTCGATCATCGGTGGCGAACTTGGGGCTCGACACCGGGGTCTTTAGTTCCCGTGAGGAAGAACTTGACATCTTCGGGTTCGGGACGGAGACCTTGGCGTTCCGTGTAGAAGATCTTGTTCGGTTCACTGTCGTTGGCATGGTGGTACTTCTTGGCACCGACCCGGTAGTTGGATCCTCGGAAAAACTTGGAACGGCCTCGTGATGCTAGCACACAGAGACTGGACAAAAACCGAGACATGCACAGGCACATGCACCTTCTTTACACACGCGCACAGGGGATCATCAAGGCCAAAACTGGGCCAGCTTCACTGTAGAGGAACAGCAACACGGCACAAAGAGAGGGGGCAGCAGCTTCGGCGTAGCAGGACTCGAGAGGGATCGTCGGTGGGGAAGACGCGGCAGAAGCTGGAGGACGTGGCACGGGCGAGCCCGGCTGGCCGGAAGAAGCGGCGGAGAGGAGGAAGCGGGCGGTTGGGGAACGCGCACACGAGAGGAGGCAGACGAGGTCGGCGGTGGCGCCCTGGGAAGGAGGCAACGGCGCTGGG
This sequence comes from Avena insularis, assembly GCA_023614405.1. NCBI lineage: Eukaryota > Viridiplantae > Streptophyta > Magnoliopsida > Poales > Poaceae > Avena > Avena insularis. Next base: position 8,233,020 of record CM042684.1, read on the forward strand.
CGTCGGGCCTGGCGCGGAGGCGGCCAGAGGAGATTCGTGGGCGGCAGGGATCGACGGGGAGGAGCCCGGCGGTGGAGCATGGCGGACGTGAGCTCGGGGTGGCGCGGTGGAGAGGGCTACCAAGGGCGCAGGTCGGGGAGGGCGAGAGGCCGAGGAGGGAGGCGGTGGTCAGCTGGGCGAGTGGTGAGCGGTGCTCACTGTGAGGATGGAGGCGAAGGGGAGAGAGGTCGTGGGATCATGAGCGAGGAGAAGGAAGCGTGGGTTGGGCTCCTGTGGCGGCAATGGGGCCTCGGCGGTGGAGAGAGGGAGCCCGCGGCGGCGGTGCTGGGGAAGGGGGAAGATGGGGTTGCGGTGGGGAGACGAGGTGGGTGCAGGGTCGAGCGGAGAGGGCATGAGGAGGAGGCGCGGCGGAGGGGAGGAAGAAGGGGGAAGCCGGGTTAAAGGGGTAGAGGAGGAAGAAGAGAGCGGGCAGGTCGGGACGGTGGGACCGGGGTGTAAGGGAGAGGGGTGGAACAGGGATAGGGGAGAGAGAGAGGGACCCGCTGGGCAGGTGGGCCAGCAGGGTGGGGCCAGGGAGTGTGGTGGTGGCTGGGGATTGGTGAGGTGGCTGAGATGAGGATGAGGTGGAGGGAACGGTGAGGTGGCAAGCGGTGGTTGGTCGGGGTGAGGTGCAGGGGACTGGGTAGACTAGGTTTAGGTAGAAAAGGGTTTAGGGTTTCTTTAGATGGGTCGGGTGGTAGGTAGTCTGGTCAGGTTGGGCCTCTGGCCTGACTGATCGGACTGCCTCCCCGGACAAAATATTTTATTATTTATTTTATTTGTAAAACATTTTTGGTAAATACTTTTTAGACAAATAAAAGATCTGAACAGACCGATGTTTTAATTTGAAATAAAGACGGGGGTTATTTAAAAAATAAAACTAGGCGTTTCGAAAATAGTTTCCAGACAAACAATGCATGATGATGACGATGCAATGCACAAAAACAACGCGATTTTCTAGTAGTGGTTTTGCGGGATGCCACAATTCGACACCACTAACAATGGATCTCGCCCTCGAGATCCGCCTCATGGTACCGGAAAGAAGGGCGGCGACCTGAATCTTCTCGCATCGTGTAGATCCTCGCGACACCACTAACAAGAGGTCGTTGTCCGTGATCGTCGAGAGAACACTCCGGGAACAAAGACGAAGGTAGAGGTATCAACAAATAAAGCCACCTCTAGCTTCGATGGAAAGAGGGAACCGATGCATTCTCGTCCACTTCAATGTACACAAGCGAATAGAGTGAGTAGTCGGCATGGGGGCCAATCCATCACGCACCCAAACTATTACTCCGCACAATCAGTGGAAAAGTGTGCAACCATTCTCGGAATCAGACTGAAGATCTCGACAATCGAGGTTCGGAACAAAGGAGTGATGCAGACTCTGCATCGGATCTAGCGTAGATGTTGTCGTCGCGTCGGAAAACACCGGAAGGCACGAGAAGGAACAAAGAGAAGTCCACCGGACGAAGGATTCCTCGGATAGCATGAAGATCAGATGTGGCAACACCATTACCAAAGGAGGAAGCGAAACCCTGAAGGTACGATGGAACCCAACCACGAGAAATCCTGGACTCGAAGAGAGAGAAGAGAGCGGAATCAAAACACGCAGAGGTGAGAGGAGAGCAGTAGAGGGGTAAGGAGTAAAATCAGACCTAATCAGAACTATCCAACCGATTTTTTTTTCAAAAATAGTTTTGACACTCTACTTCGGCCGTTAGCTAGGTTATCCTACAGGCTGGACTTGTGGGGTATCGCAACTGCTGAGCTCTGATACCACTCTGTAACACCCTCAGAATCGTCCCTATGCAAGTTTTAGTGAACCCCGCCAAACCCGCATAGGAACGATTCAAAGGTGCCAGCACTTTCGCGGTGGAAAACGAAGTAATAACATTACACAACAGTCCTCGATGGGACCCACAGAACAGATATATATATAACAGCGACTCAATGAGTCAAAAATACAGATATACAGAACAAAGATCCAAATCACCTTGAAAATGATACAGCGTCCGACTACGGACAAGATGCAAATGGGGCTAAGAGCCCTGAAGAATAACCAATGGCGTCCATAACCCTGCCCAGGCCAAGCCGGAAGGGTAACCCTGCTAACGACGTCGATCTCAAAACCTGCTTAAACAAAAGGGTGCCGAAAGGGCAAAGGAAAAGAGAGAGCGGTCAGTACTGAGGCCAGTACACGGCGAGGCTAGAATTCGGCGGTCCTCGCCTACATAGGTATGGTGGACTGAAGCGGCAGCGCAGCATGCACTAAACAACCTATAGAGACTCGGGATAACTGTCGGCTATCAGAGAGGGATAAGAAAGACCTATTCGGACCCAACCTGAATCTAACGACAAACAAACCCATCCTGGCATTTCCCCCTCGAGACCAAACGAGGAAGTCAACCGAGGAACTCACACAGTTGGCAGTTTTATTCATTCAGTTATAGTTGCATCAATTACTAGTCAGGTAAAGATAGTCATCCTGATAGAATAAGCAGTGGGCAGTTTTAATTAACCATTCCGTTGAGGTTGTGATACTTACTAGTCAGATACATATAGCATGAGATATCCCAAAACCCAGCAGTTGTCGGTACATTTATTTAGCCATTCCGTTACAGTGAAGCTGATTACTAGTCATATTAGATACAAGTCAAATTATAACAGTAAACTTTAGTTATAGTTGTCTATGATCAAGCACTGTGCTCCAAGTCGTCCATAACCGCGGACACGGCTTCTCGAAAAGATTTAACCTGCAGGGTGCACCAAAGTTCCACACGCATCGACCCTTTTGCCGATCAATTAACATACACCCATCGGTATGTCGGGGCCTAAGTCATGACGCTTCCTGCACCCAAAGCAGCACGGGCGCCACCCCACTAAGTCTACCCATAACGAAGTCGGCAGGTCTCGAGACGGACTCGGGGTTTGGGTGGACGGTCAGAAACGATCGGGAACCCGAAAAGATGACTGGGCTTGTTGATACAGCGAAAACGTATCCCGATCCTAAACAGTACAGTGTGCTCCTCGCACAATCGTAAATAAAGCAGTAAAGCATGGCATGGGTACAGGATAGTAAATAAAACCTCAAACTAGTTGTGGCCCCCAGTACAGTACTTTGAAATCAGGTACTAAATCGATGGGGTGCCCATACATCCCACATGTGGTTAGCGCGCTCGATCTCGGAACAGGTGTCAAGAACTCGGGTCCCACGGACACCAAAGGAGCGGTCGGAAACCAAATATTATCTATCACCCACCGGTGCCTCTGCATTACCTACTTCAATTTTTAGTTATTAAACAGTAATTGAAGTAAACGATAATTAAAGCCATGATCATCTCCAACCTTAAACATACGGAAATACTCCAACAACCGTGGTACTTGACGACACGCAACAGCACTCGAGCAAGCGACTACGACGCGCAGGTACAACTATCTACCAAACAACAGGTAATAGGATGTGTCCAAGGCCATATAAGGCTGCAAGGGATATCACGGGTACGAAAACTAGAGCAACGCAACACAGATAGCAATAGATCAACAGGAGGGAATAAATACTATAAAAGTAAGATAGGTAGAAAGGGGGAGGTGCTCGCCTGAAAAACATTGCCGAAGGTTCATCCAAGATCGGGTCGACACTCGCATCAACTCAACGGCCGTATCCGCGAAGAAGCAAAACACTAGAATAAACACCGGATGCACTATTTAATACTACGGCAAAAGATCGGGCATGATGCATGTATGATGTATGACATGGCAAAGATGCGATGCAATTAGGCCATATTAAGTGGAACCGGGGTCCCGACAATTAATTATTAGGTTCATGTTGTTTAGATACCCCACAATTTAAATGTTGTATTAACATCGCAAAATATAGCACCGGTTCGCCACACCAATTAAATGGGACCAATATACGACTAGATTTGCCCGCATAAGGATCCCATATTTAATTAGGTTAATCGGCATAAGGCCCCCAAACCACACACAATTATGCATGCGAGATGAATGATTTAATATGCACAAGATATATAGATGGCATTTAAAAATAGGGGCTCGGATCAGGGTCACACATCTGGAGTCGAAGGTCTTGGGGGTTTCGAGGGTTCGGGGTTCGGTCTCAGGGTTTGACGGAAGAACGGCTCGACGAGATCGGGATCGTTACGGGAAGGAGGTCTTGTCGCAACCGGGAAGCAGGACTTGGTTGGCGTCGGGGCATATTGGATCCGCCCTGGTCGGTGCCGATCTTGATGTCACGAAGGTCTTGTCGGGTCGTCGGGCCATGTCATCGGTCTTGTCGTTCGGGATGAAGATCTTGGCGTTTTCGAGGAAGTACTGGTCGCACCGGGATGAAGACCTTGGGGTGCCATCTCGATCATCGGTGGCGAACTTGGGGCTCGACACCGGGGTCTTTAGTTCCCGTGAGGAAGAACTTGACATCTTCGGGTTCGGGACGGAGACCTTGGCGTTCCGTGTAGAAGATCTTGTTCGGTTCACTGTCGTTGGCGTGGTGGTACTTCTTGGCACCGACCCGGTAGTTGGATCCTCGGAAAAACTTGGAACGGCCTCGTGATGCTAGCACACAGAGACTGGACAAAAACCGAGACATGCACAGGCACATGCACCCTCTTTACACACGCGCACAGGGGATCATCAAGGCCAAAACTGGGCCAGCTTCACTGTAGAGGAACAGCAACACAGGGGCACAGGCGAGCTCGGCGCAAACAGCGACGGTCCCACGTCTGCAGAGGCGGCGAGCTCGGCGGCGGCAGGACTCGAGCAGAGGGGATCGTCGGTGTGGGGGAAGACGCGGCAGGGCGCGGGAGGACGTCGGGCACGCGGCGAGGCCCGCTGGCCGGAAGGGCGGCGGCCGGAGAGGAGGAAGGAGGCGGCGGTTGGGGGAACGCGGCGGCGACAGAGAGGAGGCAGACGAGGTCGGCGGTGGCGCCCTGGGAAGGAGGCGACGGCGCTGGGCGTCGGGCCTGGCACGGAGGCGGCCAGAGGAGATTCGTGGGCGGCAGGGATCGACGGGGAGGAGCCCGGCGGTGGAGCATGGCGGACGTGAGCTCGGGGTGGCGCGGTGGAGAGGGCCACGGGCGGCGGCGCAGGTCGGGGGAGGGGCGAGAGGGCCGAGGAGGGAGGCGGTGGCCGCAGGCGCCGCTGCTGCTGCCGGGGGGGCGGACGATGGCGAGGGCGCGGCCCGCGGGCGAGGGTGAGGTCGGCGGTGCTCACGCGGGGATGGAGGCGAGCGGGGGAGAGAGGGTCGGTGGGATCGCGGGCGAGGAGAAGGGAAGCGGCGGCGGGGTTGGGCTCCTGTGGCGGCAATGGGGCCTCGGCGGTGGAGAGAGGGAGCCCGCGGCGGCGGTGCTGGGGAAGGGGGAAGATGGGGTTGCGGTGGGGAGACGAGGTGGGTGCAGGGTCGAGCGGAGAGGGCCGCGAGGGGAGGAGGGCGGCGGTCGGAGGGGAGGAAGAAGGGGCGGGGCGAGCGCATCGGGTGGGGGAAGCGGGTTGGGGCAGAGAGGAGGAAGGAGAGAGCGAGCGTGGGCAGGTCGGGCCAGGGACGGTGGGACCGGGGTGTAAGGGAGAGGGGTGGAACAGGGATAGGGGAGAGAGAGAGGGACCCGCTGGGTAGGTGGGCCAGCAGGGTGGGGCCAGGGAGTGTGGTGGTGGCTGGGGATTGGTGAGGTGGCTGAGCTGAGGATGAGGTGGAGGGAACGGTGAGGTGGCAAGCGGTGGTTGGTCGGGGTGAGGTGGAGGGGACTGGGTAGACTAGGTTTAGGTAGAAAAGGGTTTAGGGTTTCTTTAGATGGGCCGGGTGGTAGGTAGTCTGGTCAGGTTGGGCCTCTGGCCTGACTGATCGGACTGCCTCCCCGGACAAAATATTTTATTATTTATTTTATTTGTAAAACATTTTTGGTAAATACTTTTTAGACAAATAAAAGATCTGAACAGACCGATGTTTTAATTTGAAATAAAGATGGGGGTTATTTAAAAAATAAAACTAGGCGTTTCGAAAATAGTTTCCAGACAAACAATGCATGATGATGACGATGCAATGCACAAAAACAACGCGATTTTCTAGTAGTGGTTTTGCGGGATGCCACAGCATAACAATGCAATACTAGACATAAAGATCCTATGAGATTCGATTGGGCAATACAACAATATACATAGACCGCCATCCAACTGCATCTATGACTAGAAGTCCACCTTCAGGTTATCATCCGAACCCCCTCCAGTATTAAGTTGCAAGCAACGGACAGCTGCTTTAAGCAAAGTGTGTAAGGTAAACAATCCACTTGTTCCATGAACAAGAGACCGTTGTTTTCTCCCTAGTGGCAATAACACATCTACAACCGTAGAGATTTCTGTCACTTCCCTTGATTAAGTAGAGGCATGAACCCACTATCAAGCATAAATACCCCCTCTTGGAGTCACTAGCAACTACTCGGCCAAGATAGCTACTAACAACGGAGAACATGCAAGATCACAAACAACACAGACATGATAGAATCAATAAGAAAAAACCATTAATTAGTCTGACATAGTAATCTCAAAATCCATCGGATTCCCGCAAACACAACATGCATGATTACAAATAGATGAGATCTTGATCATGAACGGAGCTCACAAGATCTAGACATGAAAGCACAAAGGAGGAGATACAACCATCTAGCTACTACATGGACCCATAGTACAAGGTGGAACTACTCACGCTTCATACCGGAGGCTGGCATGATGAAGAAGAAGGCCTTCGGGATGATATCCCCTCTGGTAGGGTGCCGGGAAGAGCTTCAGATCCCCCCGATCTAGGGATGATGGTGGCGGCTACTGACGGTTTTGTGGAATATTGATCGGGTACTTAGGGTTTAGGCATTGGGGGCTTCTTATAGGCGAAGAGACGAGGCTGGGAAACGGCCAGGGGGCCCACACCCTGCCCAGGTGTGGGCCCACACTAGGTCGTGCCTGGGATGGTGGAGCCGCCCTGTGGCGCCCCTCTGTCTCTCCTCTGGACTTCGTGTTCTCCTCGGTGAAATATTGACTTTGGCTTTTGTCCCGTCCAATTCCGAGAATATTTCCTTACTAGCTTTTCTGGAACCAAAAACAGCAGAAAACAAGGAACTGGTACTATGGCAACTTGTTAATAGGTTAGTACCAGAAAACATAAGAAAAGCACCTCAAAATGTAGACAAAGCAAAGCAAAGTAGATACTAAACAAGCATGGAACATCAAAAATTATAGATACGTTTCCGACATATCAAGCATCCCCAAGCTTAACTCCTGCTCGTCCTCGAGTAGGTAAGTGATAAAAGAATAATTTTTGAGGTGACATGCACCATCAAAACCAAGATCAACCCATTTGCAAGCATTGAAAGTTGGGATCAAAGAACTCTAAACATGTGCATGAAAGATGGAGTTCTAATAGTAAGACAAAGTAACTATGCATGCAACATGAAAGGTTACAAACAAAGATCATGAATAACATGCATTGAAAAATGTTTGTTTGTTTTAGATACAGAAAACATGGCATAGTGGCATTCAGCTTGTCCCTCATGGAGTAGCAAATAGATGCATAGGACACATTCAAAGTTCATAAGAGTGACTAGATACAAATAGCACAAGAACAAGCAATATCACAATATGCATCAATCAATAAGTTTTGGGACAATGCACTAGAACTAAGAATGGCAACTATGCTCTCTTAACTGGTGCCTGAAGATAGAAGGTGGAGACTCAATATTATAGTGGAAGAAAGGCCCTTCATAAAGGGAAGCAGGGATTTCAAGTTTCAAAAAGATCTTCCAAAAATTATGGTACTTGTTAGCTTTTAGCCCTCATTCCCCCTATCATAAGCATCTTGAAGTGATTAAGGTTAAAGTGAACAAACTATGGAGTATATGCTTGACAAAGTATAAGTTGGCAATCTCATGTCCCTTGAATACGAGGGTCGCTCCTCATGCTACTCAAGTTTAGTTACTTGCAAGTTCTTTTCATAGTAAGTACATGCGTATCATAGAGAACCGCCAACGGGGTATCCCCTGCACATGGTACAAGAGCTTTCCCATAACTAAAATGACAAGGCAAGCAGACAATGAGCATCTCAGTCTTCTTATTTACCAAGGGATATGGTGCTTTTTTCTCTCTTTCCTCTTTTCTCAATATGTATCTTTTTTCTCAATCTCTTTTTTTATATAAGAAGAATGCTTTATAGATGTAACTATGGTGATGTTGCAAGTTTTCACCATGATTAGGCATGGCATAGGCTAGTGGCCCAAGCGTTTCTCTAACACAAAATACATAACTCCATGGACTTACAAGCTCCCCTTTCATTTCACACCGACGACATCCATAGACAAAAGAGGATGATATCAACTTTGTACAAAGTACAAGTGCAATGTTGAAAGCGTTCCCCATGAAAACATGGTTCTGCTAATTTCAACGTATAAGTGCAAGCATATAAAACATAGATGACACAATGGTTCAAGTTTATTAGGGGCAAGAAATATAGTGTGCCATCAAGTTTGTGAGATCTTTAATCACTAAGTTTTCACATAACAAAATACTTTTTAATTGGAAGATAGCTGAAAACAAGAATATACTTGGAATGGTGTAACACACCATGCACAGGAATTTATAATGGACACTTTGGAATAACTTGGTTTCTTGGGTGTTGGAAGCATGAGTAGAACTTACTCATACAAGTGGAGGCTAGCAAAAGACTGGGAGCGACCAACTAAGAGAGCAATAATGGCCATAATCATGCAGAGCGAAAAAACATTACTAATCAAAGCATAGATGGTACTACAAGTCAAGGACTAAATGATCATAGAGGCTATGGTGAGCATGTGCCAATTCAACCCAAACAAAACATCAAAGGAGAATACCACAATACTATGCTTTTGTATGCTAAAACAACGCATGATTCCTTCAAGGCACACTAAGCAATCCCAATTGTTTGGAACAAGTCATGCTATAGCAATAATCACTAAGCATAAGGTCAAAATAACACCTAGCATGACATTCTAAAGTCTAAGTCATAGCCAAAGCAAGCTCCTCTGGCACTTTCAAGCAAGAACTTTCTACTCCTTTCCAACACCAATCGACTTATTTGAAACAACACAGCGAGAACGGGGGTCCAAACTACTTTATTCAAGCAAACTAAACAAACTAAGCAAAGAAAACGAAAACTAAGACGCTCCAAGAACAACACAACAGTGCATGAAACAATAAAGACGAAGTATCCAGAAAGACCTGAGCTTTTTATTAATGAAGAAGGGGATGCCTTGGGCATCCCCAAGATTTGACGCTTGTACCTCTTGGATATTTCTTGGGGTGACACCGGGGTGGAATCCCCAAGCTTGAGCTTTTTCCATTCTTCATCTCATTAATCATTCTCTCTCTACACCTGAAATTTTTCCTTCATACAAAACTTTAAACGATCTTTATTAGCAACATTAGTGTATTCAAAAGATAATAGACCCTTAGGTTTAGCTTTAGAACAGCAAAACTTTTCACTAAAAACATAAGCTATTGTAGAAACTCCTTCAAAAAGCTCAATTTCCCAAAAAAGGAATCAATAAGAAGCAAATGCAAATAATGGCAGAAATCTGTCAAAACAGACCAGCAGGTAGAACCCGATTTTTTCGAAGACCTTCTGTTGCTCAAATTAAAAAGTGTTGAACTAACAAAAGTTATCTAACATACTGGTGGATTTATTTGCAAAATATTAGCTCAATTAGACTTACAAAGATTCCTCACGAATTTTTATGGTGGAGCACAAAAATGTGTTTGGGTACTGCAACTCCCCAAATCTTACTTCCCTCTCATTAGAGATTATTCTTGTGACAAAAATCAAACAAAAAGGATAAGGAGAGGTCATTACTGAAGTAATAACTTCCAAGACTCAAGAAAACTCTTGGGTTATCTCCCAACAAGTACTTTTTTTAACGCCTTTAAGTTAGGCACAAGAAATATGCTCACATAAGAAATATGAATTGAAGTAAAATAGAGCATCAAGAAGCAAATTCAAAACATATTTAATTCTAACCCACTTCCTATGCATAGGAATATTGTAAGAAAATAAATCAAAGAATCACATTGTAACAATAATGGGTAGATAAAACATGAGCAACTTCAAAACTTTCAGCACATACAGAGGTATTTCAGTACCATGAAAACTTCTACAACCATATTTTCCTCTCTCATAATAATTTTCAGTAGCCTCATAAATAAATTCAACAATATAACTATCACATAAAGTATGCTTTTCATGATCTACAAACACATAATTTTTATCAAGCTCAAAAATAGTGGGATTAAAACCTTCAAGCCCACTTTTAACAATTCTATAACAAGATGACTGATCATTCAATATAGGAGCATCATCTAGAGCTTTATCATAAACATTTTCTAAGCGAAACTCTTTAGTACCATGCATTTCGAAGTTAGGCACAAATATAGGATTATCATAGATAACAGGAGAAAAACTATTATCACAAGTGTTACCCATAGCAGATATTTCAAAAGAATCCACCGGAACATAACATTCATCCTTCTTTGGTAAGCATGGGGGACAATCAAATAATGTAAGGGATAAATAGTTACTCTCATTATAAGGTAGGCATGTGTAGCTAATCCATTCTTCCTCTTTTTGTTCATCACTCTCCTCCTCTTTTTCATCTAATGAGCTTCTAGTTTTAGCAATTTCTTCTTCCATAGGCTCCTGCAAAGCATTAGTCTCTTCCGTTTGTGGAAAAAACCTATTAAAATATTCAAGGATATAGCCATTGTATTCCTTGTAATTATCAAAGAAAAATTTGAGTATCTCATAAACTCATATTCATAAGGTGCATCATCAATATTTTCAAGCAAACTGGCAAGTTCAAATGCACCCTTGAAAGTAATAAATTTTTCAATTTGTTCCACATCATAAAAGTCATAATTTCCTTTAACATAAGAAGATATGATAACATTATCATTATACTTACATTGAAAAGTCAGATGTTTATACCTCCTACAGCAACAAGATTTATCAAAGCAATAAGTAACATTATAAGTAAAGCACACCTCTCTAGCAATAGTATTCAATTTATCAATTTGTTCGCATAAGTGTTTCCATTTTTGTGACAAACGGTGTTCCTTATAATAATACTTTTGTTCTTCCGTGAACCCACCTTGTCAATAAGAACTAGTTTCAAAGAAACCATCCATTGATAGAAAGCATGACAAAGCAAGGCAATAACATACCAGCAACCAGAGTAGGAACTAATTTTTTGTCTTTTTGATAAGGGAAAGCAAACCAAACTAAACTAATTTTTTTTGGAGTTTTTGATAAAAATAGGCAAACAAAACCAAGCAAAAGGAACTAAGCAAAACAAAAACAAAGTAAATAGAAAGGTTGAGAAGGACTCCCCTTGTGAAGACGTCCTTAGCCTCCCCGGCAACGGCGCCAGAAAAAGCTTGTTGGTGTTGCGTCAATGTGGAGCGCTTCGCCAGGAAACCACAAGAGCAAGGTATGATGCAGCACAATAGCAAGTCTTCTCTCAGTAAGAAACCGAGGTTATCGAACTAGTAGGAGGAAGGAAACGTCTCAAAGGTGTTGTAACCAACGTGGAAACCTGCACAAGACAAACTCAAGACTTTGCCCCAACTAACAGTGAGGTTGCCAATCTCACCGGTTGCTATAACAAAGGATTAACTATATGGTGTGGAAGGTAATGATGGTTTGCAGCAAGTAAACAGTAACAGTGGAGGATGTATCAATGGTAAAGATTGGACCAGGGTCCATAGTTCACTAGAGGTGTTCTCTTTATATAAACAAACATGGCATGAAGGGTAAACAAATTACAGCTGGGCAATGTTGGAGATATGCCCTAGAGGCAATAATAAATATAGTTATTATTATATCTTTGTGTTTATGATAAATGTTTATATTCATGCTATAATAGTATTAACAAGGAAACATTAATACTTGTGTGAATTGTAAACTTAATTTGAAGTCCCTAGTATAGCCTCTATACTTCACTAGCTTGTTGGTTAATAGATGATTGTGGTTTCCCTATCATGAACATTGAGATGTTATTAACAACAAGATCATATCGTTAGGAGAATGATATGGTGGACATACTCCTATAGATAAGCGTAGCATAAAGATCAAGTCATTTTAATAGTTCAATTGCTATATGCTTTCTGGTACATAGTTATCTAATTCCTTCGACCATGAGATCATGCATATCACCTTTACTGGATGGATGCTTTGATAACATCAAACACCACACCGTAACTGGGTGGCTATAAAGGTGGCATTGAGTGTTCGGAAAGTATTGGTTGAAACACATGGATCAAGAGTGGGATTTGTCCATCCATATGACGGATAGATATTCTCTGGGCCCTCTCGGTGAAATGTCATCCAATTAGCTTGCAAGCATGTGACTGGGTCACAAGGGATCACATATCACGGGAACGAGAAAAGAGTACTTGTCAGTAACGAGGTTGAACTAGGTATGCAGAGATACCGACGATCATAACCTCGGATAAGTAACATATCGTGAGACAAAGGGAAATTGGTATCGTATGTAAGTGGTTCATTCGATCGCAAAGTAATCGTAGAAATATGTGGGAGCCATATGAATTTCCAGATTCCTCTATTGGTTATTGTTCGGAGAAATGTCTCGATCATGTCCGCATAATTCACGAACCGTAGGGAGACACACTTAAGGATTCGACGTTGTTTGAGTAGTTATGGTATTATGAGAAAGAGACTGAATGTTGTTCGGAGTCTCGGATGGGATCCGGGATATCACGAGGAGATCCGGAATGGTCCGGAGAATAAGATTCATATAAGGAAAGTCCCGTTTCGGAGTTGGGGAATGGTTCCGGTGTTTTCATCGGGAACATTCTAGAAGGTTCCGGAATGTCCGGCACTACGGAAGGGAAGGGGTACATGAATGTGTCATTACATATTGGAATGATTGCATCATGTACTAAGTGTTCTCGCTGTCCAAAATAAAGGGTTTATTTAAATCCTAAATTGAAAAGTCAAACGGCTAGTTTGAAAGTCAAACGGCAAGTTTTGGAAAGTGGAAAGAGGAGGAGAAGAGGAAACCGACTTGGGGGAGGAGTCCCCTTGGCCGGCGCGCCTCCCAAGGCCGACTTGGGGAGGGACTCCTCCCCTTGGCCGGCCAGCCCTCCCACCTATATAAGGAGGGGCAGGGCTCCCCTCCTAGCACACACAAGTTCCTATCTTCTACCTCCGGTTTAGAGCCGTTTCGGTTTAGAGCTTCTAATTGCTTTAGCCAGCGGTTTAGAGCCTTCTAATTGGTTTAGAGCCTTCTAATTGGTGTGTCTAATTACTAGACCACTAATAGCCTCTCTCATAAGCTCCACCATACTCGCACCGGCTTAAGGCGAAGCCTCATGGGATTTCCCTCTACTTCGGTACCACGCCGTTGTCTTGCGGAATCACGAGGAGAGTACTACAACCTCCGCTGCCTGCTGGAACAAGGGAGAGGAAGGTCTTCGTCGAGTACCGAACGTGTGACCGACTGCGGGAGCGCTGCCGGAACGTGGCGCTGGAAGGATCGTCTACGCGATCTTGAGATCGGAAAGAGTACGACTACATCACCCACGAGAATCTGCTCTCGTTAACCGCTTTGGAATCTTCGAGGGTGAGTTATTCCATCGACTCGTTGCTACAATCTAGTAGATAGATCTTGTCTTGTTTGTTTGTATGCGATAGAAATTTTTTGTTTTCCATGCTACGAACCCCTACAGTGGTATCAGAGCCGTGTCTATATGTAGATCTGTTGCACGAGTAGAACACAATGGTCATTGTGGGCGTTGATGCTTTTATTGTAGATTGCTTTTCGTGTACTTTGCATCTTGCGGTATGTTGGGATGAAGCGGCCCGGGCTAACCTTACATGACATCGTTCATGAGACTTGCTCCACGCTTAACATGCAACTTGTATTGCATAAGTGGCTTTGCGGGTGCCTGTTTCTCCTAGCATAGTAAAGATCCAATTTACAACGGGTAATCAACAATATTAGTATCAATGTTGTGGTTCTTGTTCGTAGGTTAGAACGACACTTATGGAAAGCCCCAAACCACGTAAAATATGCAAAGAAAGTAGAAGCGTCTAACTTTGTTTTGCAGGGGTGTGCAGTGATGTGATATGGCCATGATTGTGATTATATTTGATGTATGCAATGTTCCTTATTGTAAGTTGGCAACGGCGTGAGCCATATGGTTGTCTTTAATTTCTGTTGAGACCTGCGTGTCTATTCAAAATAGTTGTAATAGTTGAAGCTGGTGGACGACAACCATGAAGAAGCGTCATTGACCTTGATGCTATGCCGGTGATGATGGAGATCATGTTCGTGCTTGAAGATGGAGATCGGAAGCACAAAGAAGAAAGGCCATATCATATCACATATTATGAATTGCATGTGATGTTAATCCTTTATGCATCTTGTATTGCTTAGTAGACGACGGTAGCATTATAAGGTGATCCCTCATGCACATAAATTTCAAGTTCTAAAGTGTTCGCCCTTAGTTAGCACCGTTGCTAAAGCTTGTTGCTTCGAAGCACCACGTGATGATCGGGTGTCTTTGATTCCACGGGTGAATACAACGTAAGCAAGCCAGATTTGCTTATGCGGTAGCTAAGGTTTGATCTTGACGAGCCTAGCATGTACAGACATGGCCTCAGGAACACGGATCGCCGAAAGGTAAAGCATGAATCATATAGTAGATATGATGAACATGATGATTGTTCGCCATTGAAACTATATCAACTCTCGTGATGATCGGTGTTGATGTAGTGGATTTGGTTCGTGTGATCACTAAAACAATGTGAGGGATGTTGTTTTGAGTGGGAGTTCACCTAGTTTAATTTCATTAATTAATTTGAACTCAATTTGTCATAAACTTAGTCTAAACTATTGCAAATATGTTGTAGATCAATGGCAGCCCCTACCATCAATTTTAATGCGTTCCTAGAGAAAGAAAAGTTAAAAAACAATGGAAGCAACCTGGATTGGTTCGCAATTTGAGGATTGTCCTCACAGCTGGTATTTTGACCTATGTGCTGGATGCACCGCTAGGTGACCGACCTGCAGCTGATGCTACAGATTAAGTAAATAATGTTTACGTCGATCGGAAGAATCAGTACTCCATAGTTCAGGTGTGCTATCTTGTATGGTTTAGAATCGAGCTTGTAAAAGGTTTGAAGAGTCGACCCATATGATATTGTCGAGGATCTCAAATTAATTTTTGAGACTCATGCGGCAATTGAAAGTTATGAAGCTTCTGAAAAGTTCTTTAACCGCAAGATGGAAGAGGGAGCTCCGTCGGTGAGCATGTGCTTAAGATGTGCAGGCGCAAATAAACTTCAAAGCTTGGGTATATAGATTCCTAATACTTAGGTGGTTTACCGCATCCTCCAATCACTACCAACAAGTTACAAGAACTTTTTGATGAACTACAAAATGCATAACAAGAACAAAGAGATGCCAGAACTATATGCTATGTTAAAATCTGCGAAGTGGAGATCAAGAAAGAGCACCAAGTGTTGATGGTCAATAAGACCACCAAATTCAAGAAAGGCAAGTCTAAGAAGGGACACTTCAAGAAGGGTGGTAAGAAAGTTACCATGCCGACGAAGAGGACCAAGGCTGGACCCAAGCCCGATCGAGTGCTTTTCGCAAGGGAGAAGGTCCGAAGCGTAATTGCCCAAAGTACTTGGCGGATTTGAAGAACGGCAACATCAAGAAGAAAGGTATATCTGATATACATGTTATTGATGTGTATTTCACTAGTATTCGTAGTAGTGCCCGGTATTTGATCTTTGGTTGCTCATATTTGTAACTCAAAGCAGCTGCGAGAATAAACGGAAACTAGCGAAGAACGAGGTGACGATGCGTGGGAAGCGGATCAAAGGTTGATGTGATCGCGGTCGACGCTACCTCTTCATCTACCATCGGGATTAGTTTTATACTTAAATAATTGTTATTTGGTGCCTGCGTTGAGCATGAACATTATATCTGGATCATGTTTATTGCAGACGGTTACTTGTTTAAATCCGAGAATAATGGTTGTTCGATTTATATGAGTAATATGTTTTATGCACATGCACCTTTGATAGATGGTCTATTCTTATTGAATCTCGATGGTGGAAATACACATATTAATAACATTGAAGCTAAACGTTTGAAATCAAGCGATAATTTGACCTATATGTGGCACTGTCGTCTTGGTCACATCGGAGTGAAGCGTATGAAGAAACTCCATTCCGATGGACTTCTTGAATCACTTGATTTTGAATCACTTGAAAGATGCGAAGCATGTCTGATGGGTAAAATGACTAAGACTCCATTTTCTGGTATAATGGAGCGAGCTACGGACTTATTGGAAATCATACATACCGATGTGTGTGGTCCAATGAGTGTAGCATCGCGCGGTGGTTATCGTTATGTTCTTACCTTCACGGATGACTTGAGCAGATATGGGTATATCTATTTCATGAAACATAAGTCCGAAACTTTCGAGAAGTTTAAGGAGTTTCAAAGTGAGGTAGAGAATCAACGTAACAAGAAGATTAAATTTCTACGTTCTGATCGTGGAGGTGAATATCTAAGTTACGAGTTTGGCGAGCATTTGAAGAAATGCGGAATACTTTCATGATTGACACCGCCGGAACACCACAACAGTAATGGTGTGTCCGAACGTCAGAATCGAACTCTCTTAGATATGGTTCGTTCTATGATGTCACTTACAGATTTACCGCTATCATTTTGGGGTTATGCATTAGAAACAGCCGCATTCACTTTAAATAGGGCACCATCTAAATCCGTTGAAACGACACCGTATGAATTATGGTTTGGGAAGAAACCTAAATTGTCGTTCCTTAAAGTTTGGGGATCTGAAGCCTATGTAAAGAAGTTACAGCGGACAAGCTTGAACCCAAAGCGGAAAAATGCGTCTTCATAGGATACCGAAGGAAACTATTGGGTATACCTTCTATCATAGATCCGAAGGCAAAATCTTCGTTGCTAAGAATGGATCCTTTCTAGAGAAGGAATTTCTCTCGAAAGAGGTATGGAAGGAAAGTAGAACTCGACGAGGTTGTCGAACCTTCTCTCGAAATTGCGAGTAGCGCAGCACGGAAGAAGTTCCTGTGGTGCCTGCACCAATTAGAGAGGAGCTAATGATGGTGATCATGAAACTTGGTTGAAGTTGCTACGAGCCTCGGAGGTCAACGAGAACTCGTACCACTCCATTGGTATGATTCCGTTATGAATGTCATGGTGGTGGACAACACCAATGACCCCGAGACATATGAGGAAGCGATGATGAGCCAGATTCCAATAAATGGCAAGAAGCCATGAAATCCGAGATTGGATCCATGTACGAAAACCAAGTATGGACTTTGGTGGACTTACGGATGGCGGAAGGCTGTCGAGAACAAATGGATTTTCAAGAAGAAAGCAGATCTTGATGGTAATGTTATCGTCTATAAAGCTCGACTTGTCGCAAAAGGGTTTCGACAAATTCAAGGAGTTGACTACGATGAGACTTTCTCACCAGGAGCGAAGCTAAAGTCTGTGAGGATTATGTTAGCAATCGCTGCATATTACGATTATGAGATATGGCAGATGGATGTCAAAACAGCATTCCTCAATGGAGACATTGATGAAGAGTTGTATATGATGCAACCCAAAGGTTTTGTCGATCCTAAAGATGCTAACAAGGTATGCAAGCTTCAACGGTCCATCTATGGATTGAAGCAAGCATCCCGAAGATGGAATCAACGTTTTGATAAGGTAATCAAAAGTTTTGGTTTTATACAAACTTATGGAGAAGCTTGTATTTACAAGAAAGTGAGTGGGAGCTCTGTAGCATTCTTAATACGTATGTGGATGACATATTGTTGATTGGGAATGA
Organism: Avena insularis; assembly: GCA_023614405.1. Taxonomy (NCBI): domain Eukaryota; kingdom Viridiplantae; phylum Streptophyta; class Magnoliopsida; order Poales; family Poaceae; genus Avena; species Avena insularis. The sequence continues at coordinate 8,250,999 of CM042684.1, forward strand.
TGTAGACCTTCTTAATAGTGTCAAAGAATATTTGAATAATAGTTTTCAATGAAGGATCTTGGCGAAGCAGCTTACATATTAGGCATAAAGATTTATAGAGATAGATCAAACGCCAAATATCATTGTCACAGTACATATTTGGACAAAGTTCTAAAGAAGTTTGGAATGGAAGATAGCAAGAAAGGGTTCTTGCCCATGTTGCTCAATCGACCTTGAGTAAAACTCAAAGTCCGACATCGGCGTAAGATAGAGAAAGAATGAGTAAGACTCCTATGCCTCAGCCATAGGATCTCTAATGTATGCCATGCTATGTACTAGACCGACATTACATATCTGTTAGTTTAACTAGCGAGATATCAAAGTGATCCAGAGTGGATCATTGGACAATGATCAAAAACATCCTTAAGTACTTGAGAAGAACTAAGGATATGGTTCTTTCTTATGGAGGTGATGAACATTTCGTTGTTAATGGTTACACCGATGCTAGTTGGAACACCGATCCGGATGATTCTAAATCACAATCCGGATACGTATTTATTTTGAATGGTGCAGCGATTAGCGGAGGAGTGCAAAGCAAAGCGTTGTGGCGAGATCTTCAACTGAATCGGAATACATGGTCGCTTCCGGAAGCTTCACAAGAAGCGATATGGATGAAAGAGTTCATTACAGAGCTGGGTGTGGTTCCTAGTGCACTGGACCCAATGTCTATCTACTGTGATAACATGGGCGCCATAGCCAATGCGCAAGAACCAAGGTCACACAAGAAGCTGAAGCATATCAAGCTGCGTTTCCACGCTATTCGAGAACATATCCAGGATGGGGATATAAAGATTTGCAAAGTACACACAGATCTGAATGTGGCGGATCCGTTGACTAAACCTCTCCCGAGGGCAAAACATGACCAACACCAAACTGCCATGGGTGTTCGGTATATTACCATGTAATCTAGATTAGATGACTCTAGTGCAAGTGGGAGACTGTTGGAGATATGCCCTAGAGGCAATAATAAATATAGTTATTATTATATCTTTGTGTTTATGATAAATGTTTATATTCATGCTATAATAGTATTAACAAGGAAACATTAATACTTGTGTGAATTGTAAACTTAATTTGAAGTCCCTAGTATAGCCTCTATACTTCACTAGCTTGTTGGTTAATAGATGATTGTGGTTTCCCTATCATGAACATTGAGATGTTATTAACAACAAGATCATATCGTTAGGAGAATGATATGGTGGACATACTCCTATAGATAAGCGTAGCATAAAGATCAAGTCATTTTAATAGTTCAATTGCTATATGCTTTCTGGTACATAGTTATCTAATTCCTTCGACCATGAGATCATGCATATCACCTTTACTGGATGGATGCTTTGATAACATCAAACACCACACCGTAACTGGGTGGCTATAAAGGTGGCATTGAGTGTTCGGAAAGTATTGGTTGAAACACATGGATCAAGAGTGGGATTTGTCCATCCATATGACGGATAGATATTCTCTGGGCCCTCTCGGTGAAATGTCATCCAATTAGCTTGCAAGCATGTGACTGGGTCACAAGGGATCACATATCACGGGAACGAGAAAAGAGTACTTGTCAAGTGAGGTTGAACTAGGTATGCGAGATACCGGCGATCATAACCTCGGATAAGTAACATATCGTGAGACAAAGGGAAATTGGTATCGTATGTAAGTGGTTCATTCGATCGCAAAGTAATCGAGAAATATGTGGGAGCCATATGAATTTCAGATTCCTCTATTGGTTATTGTTAGAAATGTCTCGATCATGTCCGCATAATTCACGAACCGTGAGACACATAAGGATTGACGTTGTTTGAGTAGTTATGGTATTATGAGAAAGAGACCGAATGTTGTTCGGAGTCTCGGATGGGGTCCGGGATATCACGAGGAGATCCGGAATGGTCCGGAGAATAAGATTCATATAAGGAAAGTCCCGTTTCGGAGTTGGGGAATGGTTCCGGTGTTTTCATCGGGAACATTCTAGAAGGTTCCGGAATGTCCGGCACTACGGAAGGGAAGGGGTACATGAATGTGTCATTACATATTGGAATGATTGCATCATGTACTAAGTGTTCTCGCTGTCCAAAATAAAGGGTTTATTTAAATCCTAAATTGAAAAGTCAAACGGCTAGTTTGAAAGTCAAACGGTAAGTTTTGGAAAGTGGAAAGAGGAGGAGAAGAGGAAACCGACTTGGGGGAGGAGTCCCCTTGGCGGGCGCCTCCCAAGGCCGACTTGGGAGGACTCCTCCCTTGGCCAGCCCTCCCACCTATATAAGGAGGGGCAGGGCTCCCCTCCTAGCACACACAAGTTCCTATCTTCTACCTCCGGTTTAGAGCCGTTTCGGTTTAGAGCTTCTAATTGCTTTAGCCAGCGGTTTAGAGCCTTCTAATTGGTTTAGAGCCTTCTAATTGGTGTGTCTAATTACTAGACAACTAATAGCCTCTCTCATAAGCTCCACCATACTCGCACCGGCTTAAGGCGAAGCCCTGCGGGATTTCCCTCTACTTAGGTACCACGCGTTGTCTGCCAGGAATCGCGAGGAGAGTACTACAACCTCCTTTTCTTTGGAACAAGGAGAGGAAGGTCTTCGTCAGAAATCGAACGTGTGACCGATCATTGGGAGCGCTGCTGGAACGTGGCGCTAGAAGGATCGTCTACGCGATCTTGAGATCGGAAAGAGTACGACTACATCACCCACGAGAATCTGCTCTCGTTAACCGCTTTGGAATCTTCGAGGGTGAGTTATTCCATCGACTCGTTTCTACAATCTAGTAGATAGATCTTGGCTTGTTTGTTTGTATGTGATAGAAATTTTTTGTTTTCCATGCTACGAACCCCTACAGGCAATTGACAGGACTGAGAAAGACATAATAATGCAATACTAGACATAAAGATCCTATGAGATTCGATTGGGCAATATAACAATATACATAGAACGCCATCCAACTGCATCTATGACTAGAAGTCCACCTTCAGGTTATCATTCGAACCCCCTCCAGTATTAAGTTGCAAGCAACAGACAACTGCTTTAAGAAAAGTGTGTAAGGTAAATAATCCACTTGTTCCATGAAAAAGAGACTGTTGTTTTCTCCCTAGTGGAAACAGCACATCTACAACCGTAGAGATTTCTGTCACTTCCCTTGATTAAGTAGAGGCATGAACCCACTATCAAGCATAAATACCCCCTCTTGGAGTCACTAGCAACTACTTGGCCAAGATAGTTACTAACAACGGAGAACATGCAAGATCACAAATAACACAGACATGATAGAATCAATAAGACAAAACCATTAATCAGTCTGACATAGTAATCTCAAAATCCATCGGATCTCCGCAAACACAACATGCATGATTACAAATAGATGAGATCTTGATCATGAACGGAGCTCACAATATCTAGACATGAAAGCACAAAGGAGAAGATACAACCATCTAGCTACTACATGGACCCCTAGTCCAAGGTGGAACTACTCAGGCTTCATACCAGAGGCTGGCATGATGAAGAAGAAGGCCTCCGGGATGATCTCCCCTCCGGCAGGGTGCCGGGAAAAGCTTCAGATCCCCCCAATCTAGGGACGATGGTGGCGGCTACAGACGGTTTCGTGGAATATTGATCGGGTACTTAGTGTTTAGGCATCGGGGGCTTCTTATAGGCGAAAAGGCAAGGCTGGGAGGCGGCCAGGGGCCCACACCCTGCCCAGGCGTGGGCCCACCCTAGGCTGCGCCTGGGGGGTGCAGCCGCCCTGTGGCGCCCCTCCGTCTCTCCTCTGGACTCCGTGTTCTCCTCGGTGAAACATTGACTTTGGCTTTTGTCTCGTCCAATTCCGAGAATGTTTCCTTACTAGCTTTTCTGGAACCAAAAACAACATAAAACAGGCAATTGGCACTATGGCAACTTGTTAATAGGTTAGTACCAGAAAACATAAGAAAAGCACCTCAAAGTGTAGACAAAGCAAAGCAAAGTAGATACTAAACAAGCATGGAACATCAAAAATTATAGATATGTTTCCGACGTATCAGTCGTCCAGTCCTTCCTCTCTAGCTAATCCATCTATCACACTTCTAAGTGTAACCAACTTTAGCCGTATCTTGGCCCCGGGTCAACTCACCATCTGCAAGATCTTGTTTGAATTCTGGGGAGGTCGTGAGTTGATGTCGGTGTAGCAACGCGGTGATATGTCCGAATGATATCCCGCATCTCCTTCGGAGAGTGATCCCTTCCCGATTATGATAGGAAGGCATGGGGTTGTCGATCTCGCTCCATCTTGAGACATTGATGTGGTTGGCCTTGATTCTGTCTCGGCGCCTTTGAACCATGAGCGTACGTGGCCAAGGCGTGGTAGGAATGCCTTCTTGAAGTCCGCCTTCGGATTTGGCACAATCTCCTCATCCGAGGGATAGCCGAATTCGTGAGTGACTCCGTCAGTTCATCCTCCAAGAATCATCCAACATGCAAAAACAGATGAAAAGACATAAGTAACACCTCTTAATAAGAAATATATCAATGAATATATGCAAATTATGATATAGAATGGTGATGCAAATTGGAAGTATCAACTCCCCCCAAGCTTAGACCTTCGCTTGTCCCCAAGCGAAAACTGAGCTTAGTAAACATGTCCACAGGTTTATGGAGTGAAGTGTCGATAAAAGAATACGGACAATAAGCATCACACTTACCATTACCCAACTCATAGAAGAAAGCAACTCACCATTATATAACTTAGCTTGCAACAAGTACAGGGGTCACAATAGATATGCATAAAGATAAATCATAATTGGAATTGGCAAACTTTGTTCTTGGTCAGAGAACAACTGGCAAACAGTTTCACAAAAAGCTTTTATAGAAGTTTTCACAACAAGAGTATTCTTTTCTCAAACATAAAAGGTTTTTCATAATGATAGCTTTCAAAGTAATACTCAATAGATAAGAGTCTTGAGCAAACAAGGAATATAAAGAACATGATTGAATAAATCATCATATGAATGCTTGAAACACAACAACTCAAATGCTTGCTGGAGATAGAGGGGAAGTAGGTCTACTGACTCAACTTAGAAGTAGAAGAAGGGCCCTTCATAGAGGGAAGCAGGGATTTCAAGTTCATAAAGAGCTTCCAAAATATTATGGTACTTACTAGCTTTGAGCTCTCATTGCCCCTATCTTAAGCATCTTGAAGTGATTAAGGTTAAAGTGAACAAAGATGGACTATATGCTTGACAACATATAAGTTGGCAATCTCAAGTCCCTTGAGTACGAGGGCCGCTCCTCATGCTACTCAACTTTAGTTACCGGTAAGTTCTTGTCATTGTAAGTACAAGTGTATCATAAAGAACCGCCAACGGGGTACCCCTTGCACTTGATACAGGAGCTATCCCATAATCAAAATGACAAGGAAAGCAGAGAGTGAGCATCTCAGCGATCTTTTTATTTGTTATTTGCATAGGTTTTTATTGAGGATGGTTCACATATTACTCACTATGGTTATGTTGCGAGTTTCCACCATGATTAGGCATGACTTAGGCTACTGGCCCAGGCGTTTCTCTAACACACATACATAACTCCATGGACTTACAAGCTCCCCTTTTATTTCACACCGACGACATCCGCAAACAAAAGAGCATGATATCAACTGGATATGTATCCATAAATGTTGAAGGTATAGATGCAAGAATATACAACTTGAATGACACAATGGTTCAAGTTTTATTAGGGGCAAGAAAATAAGGTGTGCCATCAAGTTCGTGAGAGCTTTACTAACTAGTTTTCACATAACAAAATAATTTTTAATCCGAAAGATAGATGAAGCTTGAGAATTTGCTTGGAATAGCGATAGTGCTAATAGGTAGATATGGTGGACAAAAATGGCACAGGTTTTGGTTCAAAGGGGGTTGGATGCATGAGAATTATTCCTTCTCAAAACAGGCTTTTGGCTAGCAAGGCTGGGTAGCAAGCAAAAGAGTTGAAGGAAACAAGCAAACCTACAAGTGATAAAGCCAAACATGCAATCTTCCTTGAAGACACAAAATATCTTAAATAAAGAATACTAACTTATGAGCCAATCAAGAAAGAAAATAAATGATACAAAATACATATAAGTTCTTTTATCTTTTCCTTTCAAACCTCAAAAAGTGTTGCTACTGACCAGAGCTTGGTTTGCCAAAACCAATTTAGATCTACTTGATGCTCCCAAAGTGATACCAATACTGATCAACAAGATCAATCTTATAATAGAGATTGCAAACTAAAATAAGGAGTGCAAAAAGTAAAAGATGAAGTTTCTCATTAATATTCCATCAAGGCACTCACACCAAGGGATACATAGATAACCAAATAAAGGAGAGATACTTCCACAATGCAAACCAACCTATAATATAACTTCTCTACCAAATATATGACTCTACTAAAAAGATAATGATGTGATACCGCGGCACTCCCCCAAGCTTGGAACAAACCAAGGGGATGCCAAACCTGATGACGGATTACTCCTTCGGTGGTGGCGGTGTTCTCTTGATAAGCTCTTCAATCAGTTCCCTTAAATCCTCTATCTCGAAGGTTAGAGTACGAATCAACTCCGAATTATGATTAATACGGTTCATGATCATGTCGGACCGAGAATCCCAGTCCTTGTTATTCTTTCCCCACTCTTCCTTTTTAGTGTGTTCCTTCCCTGCATGGTTAGAATGAGGCAGATCCCAAACAGAGGGCAAATTTCCTTTGGGCACCTTTTGGTAATGTCGCTCAGTTAAGAGAGTATGGATGGGGTTCTTGGTGCGTGAAGGAGGTGACCGTGGAGCGAGGATATGACGTGGAGTTCTTTCTCCTATAGACATTCGTGCTGTCCTCCTAAGCTTGATAGGGTTTGCCACCACTCCAATGCTTGCAACGGTAGCGCAGGTGTCCGGATGCTCTTCCTTCTCCATGTCTTCTTCATCCTCAACCAAAATCTCCTCCTCTTTGGGGTTTTGAGGATCATCTTCCTCGGGCTTCTTGCCATCGTTGTTGGCGGAGACCATGGTGCTCTAAACTTGAGAAGATTTCCTGACAGAAACAGATCGAAATGAAAACACGACGAGAACACGATATACGAACCTCGGGGAATCCGGGGGTTATATATTATGAAGTTTCAATGCATAAGGAAGGTGTTGTGTGAAAATGAGGCAGAGATGGAGTTTAGGGGGCTCACATCCCCTCCAGGCGCGGCCAGCTGGGGGCCCACGCCTAGGGTGGGTGTGGCCACCCAGGCCTCCGTTTCTTTATCCGTTTCGTCTCGTAACCTTCCGTATGTAGTAAAAACATCAAAAATATAAAAATATTAGGCTTCCACGAACCTTCTGTTTTCACCACTTTTTACCTATTCAAAGACGGACTCTGCAGATTCTGGTGTTTAGTTTCTGATAAATTCTTTTGGAGTCACCATTTGGATAATATCAACATCTTCATTATAAGAATCTCCAGAAATATAATGTTTGAGCCTTTGACCATTCACCACATGTGTAGTGTTATCCTTCAGAGAAGATATTTTGATAGCCCCTGAACGACACACTTCCTCAATAACAAAAGGACCTTCCCATTTTCAGAGTAGTTTCCCTGCAAAAAATCTGAGACGAGACCTATACAAAAGAACTTCCTCACCAACATGGAATTCCCTTTTGAGAATTCTCCTATCATGCCATCTTTTTACTTTTCCCTTAAAGAGTCTAGCATTTTCATAAGCTTCACTTCTCCACTCATCTAAAGTACTCAAGTCAAGCAATCTTTTCTCACCAGCAAGTTTAAAATCTCTATTCAATTCTTTCACTGCACAATAAGCTTTGTGTTCTAATTCTAGAGGCAAGTGACAAGCCTTCCCATAAACCATTTTGTAAGGAGACATCCCCATATGATTTTTACAAGCAGTTCTATAAGCCCATAAAGCGTCATTCAACTTTTTAGCCCAATTTTTCCTAGATCTATTAATAGTCTTCTGCAAGATAGATTTAATTTCCCTATTGGAAAGTTCTACTTGCCCACTGGTTTAGGGGTGATAAGTTGAAGCAATTCTATGGTTAACATCATATTTGGCAAGAGTTTTCCTAAAACCACCATGAATAAAATGAGAGCCTCCATCAGTCATGAGATATCTAGGTACACCAAACCTGGGAAAAATAACATCTTTAAGCTTTTTTAAAGAGGTCTTACCATAATAACTATGTGTAGTTATGGCCTCTACCCACTTTGTAACATAAACAACAGCAACAAGAATATGAGTATACCCTTTTGAAGGAGGAAAAGGACCCATAAAGTCAAATCCCCAAAAGTTAAAAGGTTCAATAACAAGAGAATAATTCATAGGCATTTCATTGCGTCTAGAAATATTACCAACCCTTTGACATTCATCACATGATAGAACAAACTTCCTTGCATCCTTGAAAAGGGTAGGCCAATAAAATCCAGATTGTAAAACTTTTTGTGCAGTTCTATCTCCAGCATGATGTCCTCCATAAGCACTACCATGACATTTCCTCAATATCTCTTGTTATTCATATTCTGGAACACATGTTCGCATAATACCATCTAATCCTTTGTATAAATGTGGGTCATCCCAAAAGTAATTCCTCATATCATAAAAGAGTTTTCTTCTTTGCTGGGATGTGAAGGTTAGTGGCAAGTACTTGGAAACAATAAAGTTAGCATAATCAGCATACCAAGGGCTCTCATGCGGGCTTATCCTTATTGCAGCCAACTGTTCATTTGGAAAACTATCATTAACAGGTAAGGGGTCAAAAGAAATGTTTTCCAAACGAGACAAATTTCCAGCAACGGGATTTTTAGCACCTTTCCTATCTACAATATGCAGATCAAACTCTTGTAAAAGTAACACCCATCTAATAAGCCTAGGCTTAGCGTCTTTCTTTGTCATAAGGTACTTAATAGCAGCATGATCAGTATGAATAGTAACCTTTGAATCAACAATATAGGGTCTAAACTTAACACAGGCAAAGATTATAGCTAAGAACTCCTTTTCAGTAGTAGCATAATTCTTTTGAGCAGCATCTAGAGTCTTGCTAGCATAATGAATAACATTCAACTTCTTATCAACATGTTTCCCAAGAACAACACCCACAGCAAAATCGCTAGCATCACACATAATTTCAAAAGGTAAACTCCAATCAGGTGGTTGAACAATAGGAGTAGTAGTCAAAGCTTTCTTGAAAGTTTCAAAAGCTTCCTTACAATCATCATCAAAAACAAAAGGTACATCTTTTTGAAGAAGATTAGTAAGGGGCTTTGAAATTTTGGAGAAATCTTTCATAAACCTCCTATAGAAACCAACATGACCAAGGATACTACGAATACGTTTTATATCCCTAGGGCAGGGCATCTTCTCAATTGCTTCAATTTTGGCTCTGTCAACTTCAATGCCTCTTTCAAAAAAATTGTGTCCAAGAACAATCCCTTCATTAACCATGAAATGGAATTTCTCCCAATTAATAACAAGGTTAGTTTCTTCACATCTCTGCAAAACTTTATCAAGGTTGTGCAAACAATTATCAAAAGAAGTTCCATAGACGGAGAAATTGTCCATGAAAACCTCCAAAATTTCTTCACAAAAACCATGAAAGATAGCAGACATACATCTCTGAAAGGTAGTGGGGCATTACATAAACCAAAAGGCATATGCCTATAAGCATAAGTTCCATAAGGACAAGTAAAGGTGGTTTTCTCTTGGTCTTGTGCTTTTACCGCAATTTGAGAGAACCCAGAGTAACCATCAAGAAAACAAAAGTGGGTCTTTTTAGACAACCTTTCTAGCATTTGATCAATAAAGGGCAAAGGATAATGGTCTTTCTTAGTAACCTTATTAACTTTTCTAAAATCAATGCACATCCTATACCCCACAACTACTCTTTGAGGTATGAGCTCATTATTTTCATTAGGCACAACAGTGATTCCCCCTTTCTTTGGGACACAATGAACAGGACTAACCCATTGACTATCAGCAATCGGATAAATAATACCAGCATCAAGGAGTTTTAATACCTCATTTCTTACCACATCCTTCATCTTAGGATTTAAACGGCGTTGATGTTCAACAACTGGTTTTGCATCAGGTTCTATATTGATAGCATGCTGACATATAGTAGGAGAAATCCCTTTTAAATCATCAAGAGTATACCCCATAGCTCCTCGATGTTTCTTCAGTATTTCCAATAACCTTTCCTCTTCCTTTTTTGAAATTTTAGAACTAATAATAACAGGATATATTTTCTTATCATCTAGGTAAGCATATTTAAGATCATCAGTGTAACATCCCAGCATTTAGGAACCAACGAAGGGTAGATTTAGGAATTTGTGCATATGAATGCATTCATCTGTAAAATGTGGGTAATTTTTTTGCCAAATAAAAACCTAAAGTGATCAATGTTTCTTTCACTCTCTAGGTATAGGAATAGCTCTAGAGAGTGATTGTTATAAATTTTGACATGATCTTTATGAATTAGTGTGTTTTGGGAGAAAGAATTTGAATTCAAATTTGAAAATTGAACTTGTATTTTAAAGTTGGGAATTGATATTTTAGAATGAATTCCAAAAATTATTTAGTAATATTATTTAATTTAATCAAGAGATAATAAATAGTAATAGGAATGAAAATAAAGAAATTAAAATAAGAAATGAATCTTTATTCCTTATCTTTACTAGGAAGCGTGCCCGTGCGTTGCACCGGGAGATAAAAATAACTTCTAAACAAAAAACATTGGCTAGATCTAAGTAGAAATAAGCATGCTAACACATGATTAAGAAAGTATAACTATCCCGTAGGCTCTCTTTTTACCAAGAGATGTGGCAATTATCCCTGCCATGGCTCAGGGTAGCTCAATCTTACAAGGCTAGCACGTAATTTCCCTCTAGGATCCAGCATATTACTCGTGTCCAATTGGCTAGCTCGTAGCTTCCCTATAGGGTCTAGGCTTCATGCAGCTACATCTCACAAGGCTAGATAAACTCATTTAATGATGCACCATGACTATGCAAGGCAGCCCACTATAATTGGTTTTCTCATAAATCTGCTCCCTCACTTTTAAGCACACAATCGGTTTGACCATAAGGTATGGCTTCTTGTTGATTCTCAGTCAACTTGCTGATATCCAGGCAATTAGCGCCGTATGTAAACTGATAATGCTTGGTTTAAGTGGGCAAGGTGGGACTAAGCTGGTAATGCACCGTATATATCTTTTTTTGTTTATTTTCTATTCATTGGATCTAACTTTTTGTTATTAGACCCATCCGGCCAACTGGCCAACCAACCAAGCCCACCTAAGATTGTGGTCATCTTTCTCTTCGTGAGGAGCACCAACGCTGCTTCTGAAGACTAGCCGCAAGCATAGAGGGAGAACAAGCGCAACTTTCCAAAGTTTTTTTAATTACTGGTTGCTTTGGTGGTAATATAGAATTTGGTGTGAGCGTAAATCGGTACAAAAAAGTGGTTGCTTTGGTGGTAATATAGAATTTGGTGTGAGGGTAAATCTGTACAAAAAAGTGTTTGACCGAAAGAAACACTTCGTTCTTTATTATTAGCTATTGATATAGATAGCAAAATACCCGCGTGTTGTGGCGGAAGAAGTTAGTCTTTATTGTGCAGATGGTGTTTTTGTAAATCAATGGCACGTCGCAACGTAGACAGCTTTTTTAACTTGCTCGGCGACATCCGCTCCTCGATCGATTGATTGTTCCAATTCGCGAGTAAAATATTTTCTTTCTCGAAATCCTCTCTTCCTCTTTTTTGACATGCTTTCCTTTCATCTCCCGTTAAAGTGCACGACGTGATTTTTTATGTCACGTTTGCAATTATGTTGACACAATAGATAGTTGTATTGAAAGTAGCAAGTTTTTGAATTATTCCACTTTCTAAAAAACTGCTTTGTACTGTTTATAACCCCTAAAACCTTCTCTCTATTCATATTTATGTTTTCTAAAAATAAAGAAAAAGTTTATAATAAAAAGAGGTGCAAAGGAACGACTCACCGTTTTGGCCCATGATGTCCAAGCAACCTTCACGAGCCTGCCAGCCCACACACACAAAACCTACCAGACACGCGCTTCCATCGTGGATGCTCACCGTACCGCCATGAAGCTCTCTAATCGATTGCTCATGAGCCCCAAATGTCGCCTCCTGCATCCGCCCCCGTCCAATCCTCGTTTCTAGATCGCCACCCACCCAGCGCTCCTCTCTGGATTACCGGGAACATAGTTCTCTGGATTACCGCTCCCGTTTTGCAAGTCCCGCTCCTTTCTCTGGATTACCGGGAACATAGTTCTCCCTGGTCTCTGGTGCTCCTCTCTCTCTCCTTCTCACCACCTTTTCACTGGATCCGATTCACTGGGTTCCAAATTGATTCTGCTTGTTTTTATTCTCGAGGCGACTGATTCTTGTTAATTTGTAAGTGTATATAAACCGGTGAAACTCTGTTTAAAGAAGCGAGGCGGGACTATTCGATAGAAAATACTCTCGTTTACTGGTAAAGAAAACCTTCTGCTATCAGAAAGTTGACAACCGGGCACACGGCCCATAAGAGAAAGCCCAACAGCACAGCGATGTGCTGAGGAGTCGAGACGCGCAGTCGAATGAGAGGAAGGGCGGCAATGGAGATCGATGAAGGAGGACATGGCGGCCAGCGAGGGTTGAGGTCCTCGGGGACGTCCAGCTGCGCATGTGGTCGGGCGAGGTGGAGTGCTGCTGGCCGGAGGTGCAAGGCACTACGGGAAAAAATGTCGCTTCCGTCGCCCCTCTCCTTTGTCGTGTGCCAAAAGGCCCGGAACACGGCAAAAAGCATCTTTGCCGTGTGTAAACCAAGAAGAACATGGCAAAGGACAGGTGCACGGCAAACTGCAGAAAAAGAACACGGCAAAGAAATAAACACGGCAATGGACTAATGAGAACACACGGCAAAGAAAAGAATCACGGCAAAGTCATTGAAGAAACACGGCAAAGATATACTCACGGCAAAGAAGTGGGCCCTGTGGCCTCCAGGGTCACCCGCCGGCAGGGGCTGACGGCAGAATCTTTGCCGTGTGCCCTCGCCGTCAGGTACACGGCAAATAATTTTTTTCTTCTGTATACACGGCAAAGAATTTTTTTCACCTTTTTCTTTTCTTTAATTAGCAAGGCTTTTATTACATATATGTTAGGTGATATTATTTCATAGGATCATGAGAGCACACATATGATCATAGGTTATTGTGGTCTTGATCACTATATACATGCACCCCCCTGATTCCGACGTTCTCGTGGACTTCCTCCGGCGAAACCCTGATGACCTGCGGGCCTCGGATCGTCTACCCCCCTAGACATTCTTCTGATAGCCCGGCGTAGCTCTCTCTTGTTTTGTGTTTGATTATGTCATGGGATGATGTGTAACCATGTTGGTTCACAAGTTGGGGCACTATACGGCCCGGTTTCACCGTGTGGGAGATTCCCCTCTCTAGGTCCGTAACCTTCGCTTCTAGGTTAGAGCGCATGCATGCGAGGGGGGACACATGCAAGCACATATACCAACCTTGCACCACACTCACACGCATATGCTAGGGACACATGCAAGTTTTCATCTGATTCCGATGTTCTCGTGGTCTTCTTCCGGCGAAACCCTGATCTGCGGGCCTCGGATCGTCTACCCCCCTAGACATTCTTCTGACAGGGGTAGCCCGGCGTATCTCTCTCTTGTTTTGTGTTTGACTAGGTCATAGGATGATGTAAAACCATATTGGTTCACAAGTTGGGGCACTATCTGTAGCATCCCATTTGTCTAACAACTGTAATGCTACTTGGTCTAGTAATATAATGACTACTTCCTAGGCATAATTGTTGCATCATCATTATATCATGCTCATGTCATCATGCCACCTTGCATTTGAGCATCATATAAAACCCCTTTTTGATTTGGTTCTTCTCTCATATGCATTGTAAATTGTATTTGTCTCTTGATATTGTATTTGGTTCTTGATATATTGTTTAAATGCCCAAGTTGAGTTGAGGGCATATCTTTTATTCCATTCCACCACCTTTCTTTGTCACCACCTTATACTTCCACCATTCCAATAACCCATGAGCTTGTAATTCTTTTCTTTGGATTTTTATTCTAGCTCATGTGGGTTGGGTGGATCCAACTCTAATTTCTTTTGCTTGGTCTTTATTCCAACTTTTGGAAATGCATGGAATCATGCCATGTGATTTTATTTTGTTTTCACAAGATTAACACATGGCATTAAATACTTGCATGGGCCATGCAACCATCACATCTTTTGTCCTTCTTTGTTTTTATTTGATCATTTTGAGTGGACCATCTCTCTTCTGTCTCTCCCTCCTTTGGGCTTGGTCTTATTTGATCTTGCTAAAATCCTATCCTCACATCAACATCTCTCTCTAAATCCTCACCACCTTTCTTTCCTTCCTCTCTTTTGTCTAAATCTTGTTTGATCTTAGCTTGTTCTTGCTTGATGCATGCAAGCATCTAAAATCCTTAAGCCCCTCTCATCTCTCATCTCTCCTCTCTCTAACCTAGCTAAAACCCTAAACCTAACCCCCCATCTAACCCTAACCCGATCCCCCTTCCTACCCTAGCTCCATGCCACACCCTTCCTCTCTCTTCTCTCTGCCTTGCAGGCCCCACCTGGCCACCCTCTCTCCCTAACCACCCCATCTACCCCTCTCCTAGCCAACCCTAGCTCCTAACCGAGCTACACCCGACCCTAGCCCGAGCCTCCCCTCTCCTCTCTCCTTTCCTTCTCTCTGCCAAGTGTGCCCCACATCGAGCCCCATCCTTGGATGCTCCCTGGCCCCACCTGGAAGCCCCACCCGTGCCTGCCTCCCCTCCAGCTCGAGCACATGGGAGGAGGAGGAAAAGGTGGCCGAAGCCACCTTTATCACCACCACCTCCCCACGGCACCCCCTTTCCTCCTCCCGTCCTTATCTACCCCCTCTCCCTCGCCGCTGCCTTCCCCAGATCCGCCCCAGGGCCCTGCCCTCTCCTCCCTTCTTCCTCTCCGACCACCAACGGCCGACGCCGCCCACCGCCAGTACCTCGTCGTCCTCGTCGTTCCGGCCGTCAAGCTCGTCGTGGGGGTGATCGAGGAGGACTAGGAGGACCCTCTGCGTCGCCCCGTACACGCCGTCGAGGAGGAGGAGGCCCAGGACCCCTGCACGTCCACGACGCCGACCCGAAACCCTAACCCCAAAGCGCCTAAGAATGTCCCGATCCGCGCTTCCCGGTCGCTAACCCCACCGACGCACTCCCGGTGAGCTCCTGGTCCCCCCGGACAACCTCTCACGGCCTCGTGCTTCCTGGACACGTAGATCCTTTCGCCGAACGCTCATGCTTCCGTCGCTCACGCTTCATTGCCGCTACCGATAAACCTTCATCTGGCCGTCTGCTGCTTCCTAGCACCAAGCCTAAGCCACCAGAGTGGTCACCGTCACATGAGCCCCAGGTCCAGGGATCGATCCCCGCCCGCGCCGCGAACCGCTCTGTCGCTCGAGGGAGAGAAAGGAAGAGAAACAAGATTGCGCCATTTTCCAAAGAAACCCCCACCTTTTTATTTTCACAACTCGACCCCACCAGCCAGCCTCTCTACCTTTTTGCAAAACCCCCCTCGCTTTTTCGAGCACTCAACCCCCGGTCCTCAAATGACCCACCTGGCTCAAGACGGTGCACCTGGCACAAGTGGCCTCAAGTCACTGGTCCCACTGTCGGCCTCCGGGGCTAGCCTCTATGCTGGTAAGAAAAGTTTTCTGCGCGCTGTTTGTCCTAGTCAGCCTGGTCCCACCCGTCAGCGTCTGTGGCTAAGTTAGCCTGAGTAGAAAAAGTTTTTCTGTTTTCTGTTTTAATTCAAATCTTTTCAAATTTAAATCAATTCAAATTCAAATCAGATTTATAATAACTTTTAAAATACAAATCCAAATAATACAAATGATATATGTTTTCAAATCAGAAAAATGTGAGGAATTCAAATATGCCATCCAAAACATATTTTGGACACTTTAATTTTCAAGTTGATTAAAATTACAACAAAATGCCCTTATCTTAATTAATTAATAACTTTTGATTTATAACTCCAAATTTAACAAATGATATGTCTAAAATGATCAGCTCGACGAGACCTTTCTGTTTATGCATTCCATGTTCTGTTTTGCAGCATGCATCATATAAATATAAAGTATACAGCAACTTATTTGAGTATAAAATGTGCCCAAAACTCAATAAAATGCTTCTTCTTGTATTCCACACCTCACCCATGCCATGCTACTTTATTGCCATGCAAATTGTGCATCATTCATCATGGCATGATTGTTTGCTTGACGCATTTTATTCATATGCTTGTGCACTGTATTTATGTTGGCCCTTGTTTGTTTGGTTCTTCTTCGAATAGACGCCGAGCAGGGGATATACCAAGAAACCCAGGAGCACTACCCAGATCCTTCTCTCGCTTCAACGGAGCTGCCAGGCAAGCACTACCACATCATACATTTAGTACCTATTGCCTCTATCTTATTCTTGCATCATTGAGTCGCGATTGCATTAAACTGAATCCCAAGTATTGCATAGCCTTTACTTTTAAACCCCACCGAAGCTTATTCCTCCATCCCATGAGCCATTACTACAGGAGTTGTTTGAGCCATGCGAGTCGTAGAACAGCATGTGTAGGGTATGTGAGTGTCTGATGGATAACGAGGTACCTAAACAACCTAACCTGAGTGGTATGGGATAACTAATGAAAGTGGCACCGGTGAGCAATATCTGCTATTTGGTTTTTCCTGCTCACTTGTGTCTCGTACGACCCCGAGTACTTGATTCCTGTTCCTTGATTATTCGCGCTATCCACATCCGGGAGGCTTATGGGACCCCCCTGAGCCAGAGCTTGATTCATTCTTATTTCTTGGGGCCACAAACTAGTTTGAGGTTTTATTTACTATCCGGTACTTATGCCATGCTTTACTGCTTTATTACGATTGTGCGAGGAGCATCTGTACTGTTTAGGGAAGCAGAGTGTTTTCGCGGTATCGACAAGCCCAGTCACATTTTCGGGTTCCCAGTCGTTTACAGCCATTGACGCAAACCTTGGGTCCGTCTCGGAGTCAGCTAACTTCGTTGCGGGTGTACTCAATGGGGTGGCCCCCTGAAATATTTCTGAATCCTGTGATTGCTTTGTTGTGAAGGCCTCGTTGGGTTTTGATTTGGTTTTTCCGAGGTTGATCGAGTGTGTGTTGCTATTTGTGCACCCCTGCAGGGTAAAACTTTCTGAAAGCCGTGTCCGCGGTTATGGACGACTTGGAGCACAGTTTCTCGATCATAGACAAGCATAACTAAAGTACCGCTTTTAATTTGACTAAGTGACTGACTAGTAAATAGTGCAACACTCATGGAATGGATAATAAAACTGCCAACGGATGGGGGTTGTTCGTCCGCTTCCTCGTCGGTAAGCGAGGAGGAGGATGGATCTGTTGATATTACTATTATAACTGTTGTCCTTAATTCACGGACATCCGTCTATCTTTGGTTAGGAGGATGGTTAGCGAGTATCTATAGAATTGCTAGGCATTATCTTTTGCTGCAATTGCGTCACCCCAGGTTGTGTCCCCTTTAAAGGCATAAAGACTTGCTGAGTACCCCTAGGGTCTCACACGATAAATTGTTTGATTCAGATGGACAGGTACATTCACAAGATGGATACTGGGTGGAGGAGGCGGACGATGTGGGCAACGATCGTTCGGTGTAGAGATTCCGGGAACGGGGATCCGTGAGATCTGTATGGATGTTTATTTATGGGGCATCTTATGCCGATTTGCTTCTTATCCGTACTCGGATCTTGTTTGCCGCTTCCGCTTGATACTCTGATGTTTGATGTATGAGGAGATATCCTAAACTATTATATCTATCTAGGACATTTGAATCTTGCCGTATGGCGTTGCTATATTTCCTTTCTTTTTAGATGGAATGGCTCTGATGTACTGTTGTATGGTGGCTTGCATACATACTCATTTGTGTATGTAGTTGATCCCTTCGCCAGCCGATTACGCCGCCCGTTCTTGTCCCGATGTTTGGAAATGGTTGGGACGGCCGAAAGGTCTACCTGTGAGTGGAATTTGGGCCCCACCGTACTATTTCAACCATTTCCGCTCATCCAGGCTTGTAACTAGGAGCGTAATTCACCGAGGTAGTTACAATTGGTATCAGAGCCATCCCGCCCTTCAGGGTCTCAGCCAAATGGTCGTTGTCAGTCTAGCAAATATTTTGGTAGTTATGTATACTAGGGAAAAACAAAACGTGAGAGTAGGACTGCTTCCATGTTTCTTCTTACCCACCCACCCACCCTTTTCTGGTAAGGAAGTGTAACGTTTTCAATCCTCTTCTTAAAAGTTCAAACTAGGATTCACGTGTTCTGGGTTTCCGTAGTACCATAGGTTGTGTGTGTGTAATTCCTTGTCTATCTGTTGCATCCAAGTTGTTATCACAATCGGCCTTTTGGTTATCAACTGTTGGTACATTCCATACCGACAGGCTTTTGCAAACCGACGCGATCTAGCTGATTCGTTGTATACCGCCGCGATCTGTCTTGCTCTTTGTCCTCCGACGTTATCTTGTTTGGGGTGTTCGTTTCCGTAGTTACTAATCTTTAGGTTCTTCGTGAGAAGAAGGGGTTAGGATGTGTGTTCTACTTATCCATGTGCGGAGTAATGCTTTGAGTGCGGGATGGAGTCGCGACCATACCACTACTCTTATCATTCGCTCTTGTATATTGAATTGGTAGAGTCACTAATCTTGATTCGTTAAGTGATTTTGCGCAACTATTGGTATTTTAATGCCGAAATTGCGGAAATTTTTTCTTTGATATATCTGTGTACCACACTCCTTTTCAGTCGTGTGCGATATGCTTAATATCTTCTAGGTGCTTTGAACTTTGTTGATATTTTAATATCATCTTAGTAAATTGTATCCTTTAATCTTGGTTAATTCCATCTTGGTACTATTTTGGATTATTATTATTCTCCATTATAGTACTGACTTGTGTTTTATATCAATTACAGGATGGCACCACCACGCCGTTCTGATGAGGACATACCACCTGAAATGGGGTCCGCGTTGTCAAACATCGCCAATGCCTTGGCAGCAATGCAGCAGAACCAGCAGCGTTTTGAAGAGAGTGTTCGGAGGAATGAGTTTGCTCCACTACCTCCACCTCCCAAGCGAGGAGACATCAAAAGCTTCCTGAAGTTCAACCCACGCCAATTTGATGTGTCCGATCAACCACTTGATGCTGATGATTGGCTGCATGAGATGTCAAGGCTACTGGAGACTGCTGATGTTCCTGAACAAGAATGGGTAAAATGTGCTACTCACCTTCTGAAGGGAGATGCAGCTCTCTGGTGGGAGAATTACCTGAAGGCAAACTGCATTGGTTTTCAGCCTACTTGGGAACAGTTCACTAGAGCCTTCAAAGAGCAGTATCTCTCAGAAATTGTCATGGAAAGGATGAAGGAAGTGTTTCTCAACCTCAAGCAGGGAAATGACAATGTCAATACCTACATCAGGAACTTCATGAACCTTTCTCGTTATGGTGGCGATGAGATCTCTGATGACAAGAAGAAGCAAAAGAGGTTCCGGCAAGGGCTCAATGCATCAATTAAATATGCAATCACACATGCAAGGCCAGCGTCTTTTCTGGAACTTCAGCATACAACTCTGCAGGAAGAAGCAAGTAGGCAAGTGTTTGAGGAGTCAAAGAAACACAACCGTGATGCAGCAAGCTCTTCAGCTATGTCAACTCCTTCTAAGCGTCGTGTCTGGGTTCCTAACACCCCACCGTCGCTCCCGGCTCCACCAAGACCTTCAAGCTTCGCGGCAAGGCCAACAAACTTCCTCACTTTGCTCCCGGGGATACAACCACCACTACCTCGAGCGCTTTGGCGGAGTCCTGCTACGTTGCTCCACGTCCACCGGTGCTTGTTTCACGTGGAGACTGGGCATCAGAACTGGAACTGTCTGATGAAAAACAAAGCTCTTCCTCCACCACCTCCGAGACCTGCGGCAAGCTCTCCTATGGTTCGTGCACCACCACCTCGGGCTCTCAACATCAACACCAAGCCCGGCTTCATCGTTGCTCGTGCCAACTGTGTCAACGCCGCTCAAGCTGAGCATGCACCTGGAGTTGTGATGGGTATGCTTCCCGTTAACTCAGTCCCTGCACGAGTTTTGTTTGATTCTGGTGCATCGCATTCTTTTGTTTCTATCAAGTTTGCAAATGAGAATGAGTTAGCTATGGATCCTCTCCTTAAGCGGTTAATGGTCCTTTCTCCTGGAGCAACAATGGCAGCTGCTAAAATCAGCCATGGCAATCAAATTGAGATTGGTGGCTCTTCGTTCTCGGCATCCTTAATTGTTCTGGGCAATTCTGACATTGATGTCATCTTGGGCATGTATTGGTTGACAGCAAATGCAGCTGTGATTGATTATGCTGAGCGCTCGGTTTCTCTGAAGATTCCTGAAGGCCATATAGTCTATTCTCCAAGTCTGACTCCTGCTATCCAGCTTTTCTCCTTGGCGGCTCTGAATGATGATGCTATGGAAGCTATTCAGAGTGTTCCGGTGGTCTGTGAGTTCCCAGATGTCTTTCCTGAAGAGTTGCCGGGTATGCCTCCGGATCGTGAGGTTGAGTTTGTAATTGAGCTTGAACCTGGAACGGCTCCTATCTCCAAGCGGCCTTATAAAATGGGTCCTGCTGAGTTGGCTGAACTCAAACGTCAACTTGATGAACAAGAGAAGTTGGGTTTCATTCAACACAGTACTTCTTCTTGGGGTAGCCCAACAATCTTTGTGAAGAAGCGAGACAGGACTGATAGACTTTGTGTTGACTATCGGGCTCTTAATGCTAAAACCATCAAGAATAAATATCCACTTCCGCGGATTAATGATCTCTTCGATCAGCTAGCTGGAGCTGTGGTGTTCTCTAAGCTTGACTTGATAAGTGGTTATCACCAAATCAAGATTCGCAAGGAAGATGTTCCTAAAACAGCTTTCACCACCCGCTATGGCCTGTATGAGTACACGGTCATGTCTTTCGGTCTCCGCAACGCACCTGCCACCTTCTCAAGGCTTATGAACTCGGTTTTCATGGAGTATCTTGATAAGTTCGTTGTGGTCTATCTGGATGACATCTTAGTCTATTCTAAGTCAAAGGAAGAGCATGAAGAACACCTTCGGTGTGTCCTAAACAAGCTTCGTGCGAACCGCTTGTATGCAAAGTTCTCAAAGTGTGAGTTTTGGCTGCCTCAAGTAACCTATCTTGGTCACGTCATCTCTGCCAAGGGCATTGCAGTCAACCCGGAAACTATGAAGACAATTTGGCTTCCTCCTGTTAATGTCAAAGAAGTGCGGAGTTTCCTTGGTTTGGCTAGTTATTGCCGTCGCTTCGTTCAGAACTTTTTGAAGATAGCGAAGCCTCTTGCCGATCTCCTCAAGAAAGGCAAGAAATACCTTTGGACTCCTGCATGTCAAGCAAGCTTTGAGACACTCAAAGAGAAGCTCACTTCCACACCAGTCTTGGTTCCTCCGGACACATTTAAGCCTTTCCAGATATTCTTTGACGCCTCTTTGCAAGGATTGGGTGCGGTCCTGATGCAAGAAAAACAAGTTGTTGCTTATGCCTCTCGACAGTTGAAGACGCATGAGATCAACTATCTTACACATGACCTCGAGCTCGCAGCAGTTGTCTTTGCTTTGAAACTATGGAGGCATTACTTGCTGGGCAACCGTTGTGAAATCTTTTCTGATCACAAGAGTCTGAAGTATATCTTCACTCAGCCTGATCTCAACCTTCGGCAGAGGAGATGGATTGAAGCAATCAATGATTTTGATTTGACCATCAACTACACTCCGGGCAAAGCTAATGTCATGGCCGATGCTCTCAGCCGCAAAGCTTATGTCAATAACCTCACGATGGAAGAACAACAGCCTCTCTTGTGCGAGGAATTCCGTCAGCTCAACCTTGAAATTGTGGAACAAGGGTATCTTCTGAACCTTCTGGCTACTCCTCTCTTGGAAGAAAAGGTTCGCTCTTTGCAGCTTGGTGATCCGCACACCAAAAAGATCATCTCCAAACTTCAGCTTCCGAAGTATGAGTCCTTCCACGTCGATGATCAAGGCACGCTTTTCTTTGAACACCGGATGTTTGTTCCGAACTACCCGGGTTTGAGAGAGCAAGTTCTCAAGGAGGCGCATGACTCTGTTCTTTCTATCCACCCTGGCAGCACAAAGATGTACATGGACTTGAAAACACAATGTTGGTGGCCGGGACTGAAACGATATTGTGCCAAGTATGTCTCGGAGTGTGATGTCTGCCGCAGAGTGAAAGCTGTCCATCAGAAACCTTTCGGTCTTCTACAGCAATTGAAACCCCCAGAATGGAAATGGGAGAAAGTAGAGATGGACTTCATCACTGGTTTTCCAAGGTCGCAGAAGGGCAACAATGCAATCTTTGTTGTTATTGACAGGCTTTCTAAAGTGGCTCACTTCTTCCCCGTCAAGGAAACAATTTCTGGAATTCAGTTGGCTGAGCTCTATATCAACAGAATTGTCTCTCTGTATGGGGTTCCGCTTGAGATCAGTTCAGACCGTGGAAGCATCTTCACTTCCAAGTTCTGGGAAAGTTTCCAAAATGCTTTGGGAACAAAATTGAACTTCAGCACAGCTTACCACCCTCAGTCGCAAGGACAAGTTGAAAGGATCAATCAGATTCTGGAGGATATGCTTCGTGCTTGCGTCATCTCTTTTGGCATGAAGTGGGAAGAATGTCTTCCTTATGCTGAATTCTCTTACAACAACAGCTTCCAGAAAAGTCTGAAGATGGCACCATTTGAGGCTCTCTATGGCCGCAAATGCAGAACTCCGATTGGTTGGTCGGGTGCAGGAGAAAGAATTTGGTTTGGCCCTAACATTGTAACTCAAGCGGAGGAGAAGGTGCACATCATTCTTGAAAATCTGAAGATTGCTCAAAGTCGCCAGAAGAGCAATTATGACAGGAAGCACACGGACATGGTGTATGTCCCTGGTGATCTCGTTTACCTTCGTGTCACTCCCATGAGAGGCACGCACCGTTTTGGTATCAAAGGAAAGCTGGCTCCTAGATACATCGGTCCTTTCAAAATTCGTGGAAGAAGAGGAGAAGTTGCTTATGCTCTTGAGCTCCCGGAAAAACTCAAGGTTCATGATGTTTTCCACATCTCTCAACTCAAGAAGTGCTTCAAGGATCCCGGCAGGACCGTGGATCATGAGCTAATCAATCTCCAAGAAGACCTGTCATATCAAGAACACCCCACAAAAATACTTGAGATCGCAGAAAGAAGGACTCGCAACAAGTCCATCAAGTTCTGCAAGGTGCAGTGGTCGCACCATTCTGTTGATGAAGCCACTTGGGAACATGAAGATGAACTCCGTGCCAACTATCCTACCCTCTTTGAGTCTTCTTCTTCTTCCTAGAATCTCGGGGCGAGATTCCTGTTTAGTGGGGGAGAGTTGTAGCATCCCATTTGTCTAACAACTGTAATGCTACTTGGTCTAGTAATATAATGACTACTTCCTAGACATAATTGTTGCATCATCATTATATCATGCTCATGTCATCATGCCACCTTGCATTTGAGCATCATATAAAACCCCATTTTGATTTGGTTCTTCTCTCATATGCATTGTAAATTGTATTTGTCTCTTGATATTGTATTTGGTTCTTGATATATTGTTTAAATTCCCAAGTTGAGTTGAGGGCATATCTTTTATTCCATTCCACCACCTTTCTTTGTCACCACCTTATACTTCCACCATTCCAATAACCCATGAGCTTGTAATTCTTTTCTTTGGATTTTTATTCTAGCTCATGTGGGTTGGGTGGATCCAACTCTAATTTCTTTTGCTTGGTCTTTATTCCAACTTTTGGAAATGCATGGAATCATGCCATGTGATTTTATTTTGTTTTCACAAGATTAACACATGACATTAAATACTTGCATGGGCCATGCAACCATCACATCTTTTGTCCTTCTTTGTTTTTATTTGGTCAATTTGAGTGGACCATCTCTCTTCTCTCTCTCCCTCCTTTGGGCTTGGTCTTATTTGATCTTGCTAAAATCCTATCCTCACATCAACATCTCTCTCTAAACCCTCACCACCTTTCTTTCCTTCCTCTCTTTTGTCTAAATCTTGTTTGATCTTAGCTTGTTCTTGCTTGATGCATGCAAGCATCTAAAATCCTTAAGCCCCTCTCATCTCTCATCTCTCCTCTCTCTAACCTAGCTAAAACCCTAAACCTAACCCCCCATCTAACCCTAACCCGAGCCCCCTTCCTACCCTAGCTCCATGCCACACCCTTCCTCTCTCTTCTCTCTGCCTTGCAGGCCCCACCTGGCCACCCTCTCTCCCTAACCACCCCATCTACCCCTCTCCTAGCCAACCCTAGCTCCTAACCGAGCTACACCCGACCCTAGCCCGAGCATCCCCTCTCCTCTCTCCTTTCCTTCTCTCTGCCAAGCGTGCCCCACATCGAGCCCCATCCTTGGATGCTCCCTGGCCCCACCTGGAAGCCTCACCCGTGCCTGCCTCCCCTCCAGCTCGAGCACATGGGAGGAGGAGGAAAAGGTGGCCGAAGCCACCTTTATCACCACCACCTCCCCACGGCACCCCCTTTCCTCCCCCCGTCCTTATCTACCCACTCTCCCTCGCCGCTGCCTTCCCCAGATCCGCCCCAGGGCCCTGCCCTCTCCTCCCTTCTTCCTCTCCGACCACCAACGGCCGACGCCGCCCACCGCCAGTACCTCGTCGTTCCGGCCATCAAGCTCGTCGTGGGGGTGATCGAGGAGGACGAGGAGGACCCTCTGCGTCGCCCCGTACACGCCGTCGAGGAGGAGGAGGCCCAGGACCCCTGCACGTCCATGACGCCGACCCGAAACCCTAACCCCGGGTGCGCCAGCAATGCCGCCGATCCGCTGCTTCCCCGGTCGCACCAACCCCACCGACGCACTCCCGGTGAGCTCCTGGTCCCCCCGGACAACCTCTCACGGCCTCGTGCTTCCTGGACACATAGATCCTTTCGCCGAACGCTCTCTAGGCGCTTGCTTTCGTCGTTCGCTTCATTGCCGCTACCATGAAGAACCTTCATCCGCCGTATTGCCGCTTCCTAGCACCAAGCCTAAGCCACCGTAGTGGTCACCGCTTCCGCGCGCGAGCCCCAGGTCCAGGGATCGATCCCCGCCCGCGCCGCGAACCGCTCTGTCGCTCGAGGGAGAGAAAGGAAGAGAAACAGTACCGCGGCGCCATTTTCCAGTAAAACCCCCCACCTTTTTATTTTCGTCAACCCGCGCCCCCTTCGACCCCACCAGCCAGCCTCTCTACCTTTTTGCAAAACCCCCCTCGCTTTTTCGAGCACTCAACCCGCGGTCCTCAGCTGACCCACGTGGCTCTGCACGGTGCACTACTGTGGCGTGGCCTGTCATTGGTCCCACTGTCGACCTCGGCTAGCCTCTGTCTTTGGTAAGAAAGTTTTCACACTGTGTGTCCTAGTCAGCCTAGTCCCACCCGTCAGCGTCTGTGGCTAAGTTAGCCTGAGTAGAAAAAGTTTTTCTGTTTTCTGTTTTAATTCAAATCTTTTCAAATTTAAATCAATTCAAATTCAAATCAGATTTATAATAACTTTTAAAATACAAATCCAAATAATACAAATGATATATGTTTTCAAATCAGAAAAATGTGAGGAATTCAAATATGCCATCCAAAACATATTTTGGACACTTTAATTTTCAAGTTGATTAAAATTACAACAAAATGCCCTTATCTTAATTAATTAATAACTTTTGATTTATAACTCCAAATTTAACAAATGATATGTCTAAAATGATCAGCTCGACGAGATCTTTCTGTTTATGCATTCCATGTTCTGTTTTGCAGCATGCATCATATAAATATAAAGTATACAGCAACTTATTTGAGTATAAAATGTGCCCAAAACTTAATAAAATGCTTCTTCTTGTATTCCACACCTCACCCATGCCATGCTACTTTATTGCCATGCAAATTGTGCATCATTCATCATGGCATGATTGTTTGCTTGACGCATTTTATTCATATGCTTGTGCACTGTATTTATGTTGGCCCTTGTTTGTTTGGTTCTTCTTCGAATAGACGCCGAGCAGGGGATATACCAAGAAACCCAGGAGCACTACCCAGATCCTTCTCTCGCTTCAACGGAGCTGCCAGGCAAGCACTACCACATGCTTGCATACATTTAGTACCTATTGCCTCTATCTTATTCTTGCATCATTGAGTCGCGATTGCATTAAACTGAATCCCAAGTATTGCATAGCCTTTACTTTTAAACCCCACCGAAGCTTGTTCCTCCATCCCATCAGCCATTACTACAGGAGTTGTTTGAGCCATGCGAGTCGTAGAACAGCATGTGTAGGGTATGTGAGTGTCTGATGGATAACGAGGTACCTAAACAACCTAACCTGAGTGGTATGGGATAACTAATGAAAGTGGCACCGGTGAGCAATATCTGCTATTTGGTTTTTCCTGCTCACTTGTGTCCCGTAGGACCCCGAGTACTTGATTCCTGTTCCTTGATTATTCGCGCTATCCACATCCGGGAGGCTTATGGGACCCCCCTGAGCCAGAGCTTGATTCATTCTTATTTCTTGGGGCCACAAACTAGTTTGAGGTTTTATTTACTATCCGGTACTTATGCCATGCTTTACTGCTTTATTACGATTGTGCGAGGAGCATCTGTACTGTTTAGGGAAGCGGAGTGTTTTTGCGGTATCGACAAGCCCAGTCACATTTTCGGGTTCCCAGTCGTTTACAGCCATTGACGCAAACCTTGGGTCCGTCTCGGAGTCAGCTAACTTCGTTGCGGGTGTACTCAATGGGGTGGCCCCCTGAAATATTTCTGAATCCTGTGATTGCTTTGTCGTGAAGGCCTCGTTGGGTTTTGATTTGGTTTTTCCGAGGTTGATCGAGTGTGTGTTGCTATTTGTGCACCCCTGCAGGGTAAAACTTTCTGAAAGCCGTGCCCGTGGTTATGGACGACTTGGAGCACAGTTTCTCGATCATAGACAAGCATAACTAAAGTACCGCTTTTAATTTGACTAAGTGACTGACTAGTAAATAGTGCAACACTCATGGAATGGATAATAAAACTGCCAACGGATGGGGGTTGTTCGTCCGCTTCCTCGTCGGTAAGCGAGGAGGAGGATGGATCTGTTGATATTACTGTTATAACTGTTGTCCTTAATTCCCGGACATCCGTCTATCTTTGGTTAGGAGGATGGTTAGCGAGTATCTATAGAATTGCTAGGTATTATCTTTTGCTGCAATTGCGTCACCCCAGGTTGTGTCCCCTTTAGAGGCATAAAGACTTGCTGAGTACCCCTAGGGTCTCACACGATAAATTGTTTGATTCAGATGGACAGGTACATTCACAAGATGGATACTGGGTGGAGGAGGCGGACGATGTGGGCAACGATCGTTCGGTGTAGAGATTCCGGGAACGGGGATCTGTGAGATCTGTGGGCGGGATGTGTTTATTTATGGGGCATCTTATGCCGATTTGCTTCTTATCCGTACTCGGATCTTGTTTGCCGCTTCCGCTTGATACTCTGATGTTTGATGTATGAGGAGATATCCTAAACTATTATATCTATCTAGGACATTTGAATCTTGCCGTATGGTGTTGCTATATTTCCTTTCTTTTTAGATGGAATGGCTCTGATGTACTGTTGTATGGTGGCTTGCATACATACTCATTTGTGTATGTAGTTGATCCCTTCAGCCGACACGCCTACCGTTCTTGTCCCGATGTTTGGAAATGGTTGGGACGGCCGAAAGGTCTACCTGTGAGTGGCATTTGGGCCCCACCGTACTATTTCAACCATTTCCGTTCATCCAGGCTTGTAACTAGGAGCGTAATTCACCGAGGTAGTTACACTATCCTACCCGGTTTCACCTGAACGGGGAGATTCCCCCTTATACAGGTCCAGAACCTTCGCTTCTAGGTTAGAGCGCATGCATGCGAGGGGGACACATGCAATCACCTATACCAACCTTGCACCACACTCACACACATATGCTAGGGACACATGCAAGTTTTCAGATGAGACGCAGTACCTTGAGGAGTACGCGGCCATGGACCCGAGCCTGGAGCCGCGGGAGAAGGCTCCATATCGGCGTGGGGTTTCGAGACTCCCCGACCTACCTTATCCCTATGCAGACAAGGTACTCGTGCCCGCTGGGTCGAGGTACATGATTTGACCCTAAACCATACATTGTAATTTTTATCACATACTGACCTTGTCTTTTCATTTTGCAGTGCCTTTCTATATGAGGATGGGATCAAGCCATATCGTGGCTACTCAAGCATCCTTGGAGCCTTGGTTAGAAAGTATTTTCCTGGGATTGTCACTCTCCCAAATGGTTCAACGGATGTGGCTTGGACTTGGAAGCATTACCACTATGCTAAAGATCCCGAAAAAAAGTACACCACCATCGCGGAGAAGGTTCAGGTTTTGTTCTGGGTAAGTTTGTTTCGCTTGTCATAATTCAATCGCCTTGAGGATGAAATATACTTGAACTCGTGGCTTTTACCCCCCTTTTTCCCTATGTGCATACTTGTAGAAGTTCTTCGACATGGACAGGACGCGCAAAAGGGAGTGTTTGATGATTGTTCACGAGCTTGCCAAGAGGAAGGTGCAAGACATGCACTATGAGGCACGCGTGAACTGCGTCCGCAACTGGTTCGGCGATCGCAAGATTTGGATGAACAAGAGCCAAGCCCGGGAGATGCTCTTCGAGCCGTGGCAGTACCTGTAGTTAGTTGCATTTTTGTTTTATTGATTTCTTGACCTTATTCTATTTTCTATTGTACTAATACGTGTGTCTTGTGGATGTAGAACCCTCCTCAGTTCGTGGGTAATGACGAGCGGTGCTTCACGGTAATGGTAGCGTGGTGTACACACCCCCAATTACCTCCAAAAACACGCCGATGCAAAGAAGCGGCGAGAGGAGATGGGGGGTGGATCACACCGCCAAGGCAGCATCCCCCCCCCCGCCCTTCTTAGGCAAAAAGAGGTGAGAAAATGCTTTATTTGTTCTTGCTTGTAATGTTATTCTTTACTTCGCCCTTTGGAGTCCCCTTCACTTAACTTCGTGCTCTTTTGTGCAGAAAATAAAGACAGGTCAAGAGCCGTCCGTGTTTGCCGTTTGGAATAAGACACGCACGTTGGACGAGCCTAGGAACGGGAGCCTATGGATGAACGAGGGAACCAGGCTCCAGGGTGAGAAGTACCCTGAGAAGTACAAGGAGGTGCATGGAGAAGATTCTAACCCTGAGACCGCCTCGAGGTCGCCAGGTCTTTGGCGGGGAGAAGGCCAGAAGAATGGTCGCCTATGGATCGGTCACGGGTCCGTCGACCCTAAGACCGTTCCATCTATGCGCCAGGTTCGACGTGGTAGGACTAGTGACCAGCCTGCTATAGAGACCCGCCCACGGCCTTCGGTTGTAGCTCTCGAGCAGTTACGGGTATGTTCT
Organism: Avena insularis; assembly: GCA_023614405.1. Classification (NCBI taxonomy): domain Eukaryota; kingdom Viridiplantae; phylum Streptophyta; class Magnoliopsida; order Poales; family Poaceae; genus Avena; species Avena insularis. Next base: position 8,280,617 of record CM042684.1, read on the forward strand.
TCCTCAGTCATCTATGTTTTACTACATGTTTTGTATTGCAATGTTCATCTAATCGTGGCGACATGACGTAGGAGGAGATGGCCGCTGATAGAACACGTGAAAGCGGCGTCAGCAATGGAGCAGCAGATGGCCCATCGAGGGTTCTGGAGCAACAGGGGCAGATGATGCGGTGGATGACACAGAAAATGCTCATCAATTCTCAACCAGGGACTCTTCCCACTCCTCCTTTTGCCTTCTCGTGGGTAAGTGATCAAGTGTCTTATTGTCCAATGCTCACAATTTTCAATCTTGCCTTATTGTCTAATGCTCACAATTTCCAATGCTGCAGATGGACAATGCAATGCCGTCGCCTGGTGGGTCCGGGGGTGGATCGAACAACTAGGCGCCGCCGTCTTTCACCGTCAACAATCCGTCGGTCGTCCGGAGGCTGAATCAGAGTCCTCCAGGTTTGTTTTCTTATACTTGTCAAATTTAGCCATGCCATCGCATTTGTAGAAATTTTAGCCATGATATGACACTTGTAGAAATTTTAGCCTTGGCATGATACTTATAGAAAATTTAGCAATTCCATGACACTTGTAGGAAATTTAGCCTTGCCATGATACTTATAGCAAATTTAGCAATTCCATGACATTTGTAGATAATTCTATGCCATTGTCAAAATTTTAGCCATGCTATGACACTTGTAGAAATTTTAGCCTTGCCATGACACTTATAGAAATTCTAGCCTTGCCATGGGACTTGTAGATATTCGTGATTTTACTTGTCATATTGATGTAATTTTCCATAAGACTCGCCAAAATCCCATGTTATTGCCATTTCCATCAACTTGCCTAGAAACTTGTACATATTGATGATTTTACTTGTCATATTTATGTACTTGTCTTCAACTTGTAGGATCTCACGATGGAGCATGAGCTTGTGGAGCACTCGGAGTTGATGGTCTTGTGGGTGGCAAGAATAAACTTGTAATATTTGTGTAGTTTAGGGATTGTGCACTTGTTGGTTATGCACTTGTGTAATAAACTTGGTCTTGTGTGATATTTGGTAGTGTTTGTGATGATATTATGATCATACTTGTTATATTTTGGTGTTGGCGATGCATTTTGGTGTTGGTGATGATTATATTATTGTTGTTCGATGCAATTTGGTGTTGCTGATGATCTGTATGATCATATATATATATTCTATGTTTTGAATTGCAGGAAATGAATGGAAACAAAAAAAATTGAAAAACAGGGCTGCTTTGCCGTGTGTATACACACGGCAAAGTGCCAAACACACGGCAAAGTGACCACGTGTAGGTTATACACAGGGCCTTTGCCGTGTGCTCTATGCCAAAGGCACACGGCAAAGGATGAACTTTGCCGTGTGTCACCCCTGAGAGGCACACGGCAAAGGGAAGACACAGCAAAGGAAAATGCACACGGCAAACCCTGAACACACGGCAAAAACCAAAGCACACGGCAAAGGACATACGCACGGCGAAGGCAAGACACATGACAAAGGGAGAACACACGGAAAAGATCGAAGGCACACGGCAAAGGGAATACACGGCACCGATCTGTTGGCTCCGTCAGACGAACGAAACCGTCAACTACTTTAGTGTGCCGTGTGTGATCAGAAAACACACGGCAAAGTCTTTGCCGTGTTCCGGGCGTCAAGACACACGACAAAGGCTCTTTGTCGTCCCGATCGTTGCCGTGTTGATTTTGCCGTGTGCTTACACACGGCAAAGGGTTTGCTCTGTTCCGGCAAAGAAACTTTCTCCCGTAGCGAGGAGAGGCAGAACAACCATGGCTCCTCCAATGTGAGGAGGAGGCTGCAACCGACGACGACTTAAGACGAGCAGGGCCGGGGAACCCGAAGGGTCCAGATGCACGCCGTCGGTCCGGGCCTCTGTCTTGGTCGTGGCCTCCGCATCGTCAGGCTCACTGCGCCACTTCCGATTCCCGACCCGCTGCTCTCTCTGTGGTCTTCGGCGCATGTATTCTACGATACCTACCCGCTGTACAAGGGCAAGCAAGAGCACCGAAGGAGGAGCTCCACCTGAAATTCACGACGCCACGGGCGACGCTGGCAAAGGAGGGGCCTGGTCGGTGGCAAGCCAAGTTGGGAATAAAAAGGTGCGCAAAGAAGTGATTGGCCTATTGCATGTGTGGTGGCGCTGAGCATTAAACGAGCATATCGATTTGTCAACCTGTGGATTCCTGAGGCGACGTTGACCAAGAAAAAAACTATTACCTATGACTTACACATGGCATAGTGGGTAACTTTGATTAAAAAACAATTATCTATATCTTACGGGTGGTATAGTGGGTAATTTTGATTAAACTATTGGGGTAAAACGGTCCAAAAAAAGTGTTGGACTGGAAGAAACACTTCGTCCTTTATTATTATTATTATTACTAGTTGAATGTCCGTGCGTTGCTACGGTCCGGACCTCGCCAAAGACTCCGGTAACCTTGTTTACTGGGGGCAGTTCTTCACCGAGCGCCGGCTCCGGGAGCTCGCCGCCCACGAAGGCTCGTCCGGCTCGCCACCGAAATGCAACAACGCGGTGTCTCGCCATCGCTTCTGGAGTGCGCCAGGACGGACGCTCACCGCCGTCCTGGAGCATATCGCCGCAGGAAACCACCGAGGCAGGGCTTTCCTCGCTCGTCTGGCTCTGTGCCGGCATAGTTGCCGTGAGCCAGCGGTGAGGCGCTGCGTCCCGTGAAGCGGGAGGCCGAGACGCCGATGCGCTCGCCGCCGAGACGTCGATGCGCTCTCCGCCGAGGACGAGGTCGCGAGGCATCGTCATCAACGAGCCCCGCGTGCCATCGCCGCCGACCGGTCGGTTTCGCCTGCGACATCCGAAGCCAGAGACGGCGGATTGGGCGGTCCTCGTCGAGGACGCCTTCGCCATCAAAATGGCAATGGCACGCTCTTTCAACAATGTGCCGCCAATGCTGGAGCCGGACGCCCTCGCCTGGTCCAGGGCCGACTGGGAGCACGAGGAGGCCAACCGGATTCGGCGCCACCAAGAGGAGGCCGAGCGCGAGGCCGCCCGCAGAACTTGCTGGGAGCTCGCTTACCAGGGCGCACCACTAATCGTCCTCGACGACGACGACGTCGGCCCCTCGTTTCAGCCGTAGCACGCTAGGGCAGCTCGTGCCCCCCCACCCCCCCACAGCCGCCGAGCGACAACGGCAAGGCGGACCCCGACTACACGGTGTTCTTGCCATATATTTAAATAATACTACATGAGATTTAATATATTTAGAGTATACCAATTTCACGGACAAAAGAAAATAGCTTAGAGTATGTCGTGTGAAGTACCGGTACAGAGCAGTTGCTATTTTTGTCAGGATTCAGACCAGTATGCAATACAAGCAAAAGGATGGCACATGTGGAAGGTGACTCTGACGATCAAACCTTCCAAGCATTAGTCTAGCACTATGACAACATTATTTCCACTGGTTGATAGTCTACTGTTGGCTTATTCACCTGAGTGGGTTGTGAAATCACGCTGGGCAGGTCACTCCAGAGTCCAGAAAAAATAGGAGGCAATCTAGAGAAGCGTTGGCGGTTCCAATCGGTGGAGGGAGGCTGTGAGGAAACGAGTTAGTCAGTGCCACCATCATGCAGCAAGCACAAAAGGGGATCAGGACATGAGAGTGACGGGCCGTCGTGGATGCCGCTCCTATCAGAGACCTGACCGCGAGCACAGCAACACCATCAATGGCGAGGTGCAGCCCTCCAGCACAGCGGCGGCGATGTCGAAACAGGGAATATCTTGCATCTTATATAGTTCACAACATATCAACAGAAACATCAATTACCTAAACTTTAACAAAGTTCGCTACAGTATAGAAACACTCTAATACACTCTCAAAAAAACTCTAATATTTCATCAGTGTAAATGAAACTGAAAGAATATATATATGTCATCATCTGAAAGATTCTACATCCTCAGTTTCTTCAAGAAGAGCAGCAGATTGCAGACATGCAGCAGCCTCAGCTGCTTACCTGCCACCTTCCTCTTTGTAGAGTAGGCCAAGATTAAACCATGGTTTATGATTTGTTCAATCATGTTGCAATGCATCAGTCACGAAGTGTCATATGCATGGTTGATGATTTGTTCAATCATGTTGCAATGCATCAGTCACGAAGTGTCATATGGAGAAGGCAATAGCTTGCCCCCAAGTTGTGCAGAATAGTATCAGTAAATCTTAGCTTGGAATATTATGCTTAAAATGAAGAAGTACCGTAGACAAAAACGAAAAAACTCTTTGAAAATATTTACTGAAGAAATAGTAAGAAGAAATGCACTATGACTCATAGTGAGCCCGTATAGACATGATTAGACTAAAAAAATAAATGTTCTTTCACTATAATGGCATTCAGTTATATGTTTTGATAGGTGAACCAAAACAAAACGAATGAGTAAGGCCCAACTGGAAATTACTTGAGTAGACATGTTGATGATTTTTACTTCCAACATACATTTACAACACATCAAATTTTCGTAGTATATTTGCATAATAAAATAAACAAGACTAACCAGTAGCAATGAAAGCCAAGCATAAGAACTGAGGTCTCTTTATATACACAAACCTCTGCATCCCTCCCTAGTGTGCAGGTCTAGTGAAACCTATAGCTCAACACAGGCTTCCTCCATGAATGTGCAGGACATGTCCACCTTATTGGAGGACGAAAGGAAATTGAAAAAGAGGGTCAGTCTGGATCCTCTCCAATCTCTCCTTCCTCCACGTCATTGATGTGTACTGAAACTTGCTATCCATGGAGGGCGTCCTCGGTTTTTTCTTTGAGGCGGATCAGGCGTCCCGCGTGAGCCAACGTGGCTGGCGGCGGTGTGTGGGGCACGACCTGTCGTGTAGGAGGCCACGGCGCCGGCGAGGTGGAGGGTGTCGTTGAGGAGTCCTAGGCGGGTGGCCACGGCGCCTGCGAGCTGGAGGGCGTGCGCGACGGGGAGCGACCTGCCAGTCGCCCTACAGGTGCGCGGCCAGGAAGGTGGGCAGCGTCTGGGTCTGGTACCGGGGTGTGTGGAGGAGCCACGGCCGGATCTACGCTGACGGTGGCGTCGACCAGGAGGCGCGCTGCTAGGAAGGGCGGCCGTTCGACCAAGAGTCGCGTTGCTAGGACGGGCGGCGGCGTCGGGAGGAGATAGAGGATAAGGGCGGCTGAGGGATCGTGCACCGAACGTATTGCTAAGAGAGAAATTTCCTTAGCGTGGACGCACGAGTTTTTTTTTCCTCACGGGAGTACGGGACGGACGACGGACGAAAAAGGCCTTTGAACGAAAACCACCGCTATATATAGTAGAGATTAGGTAGGTATAGATTTCATAAATAAATTACAAAGATTGGCTCATTGAGTCAATAAAGATTCATTACAGTAAATAATTTATAAATGAGGAAATTAAAAGAATGAATAAACTATTACAATATTCTTACATAAGAATAAAATAAAAGAATTACAAAGGAATCTATCTAGGTACTCCTATACTAAATCTTGAATCTTCAGATCTTGTACCTGCAAAACACAAAAAAAATAAGAATAAAAATAAAAATTGAATTGTTAGTTTTACTCTTAGTAGAGAGCAGTAAAGTGCACTGCTCAAAGTTACATCATTGAGTAAAAGTTATAGGGGCAAGTTTCACCAATATGAAAGAATTTGATCTTTCATAATAAATAAGCCACAAGACAAAAATTCACAGCCAGAAAGAGGGGCAAGTTTCACCAGGAAAGTTAAAAAAGTTAAAAGATCAAAAGGTGAGACACCTCGCTGATCTAATCCAAAACCATGCAACAGGCACACAGGTAGCACAATCATCTAACTGCATGGGGTGTGTTGTCGACACAGCCACAAAAACTCACACAAGTAAAAGGAGCAAGCACAGCCGTGGGTATCCCCACTAGTTCATCTTTGCATCTCAGACACCACACCAAGAACACACTCAGCTTAGCAAAGCCAAGCAAACCACCAACCCAACCACACACCAAATCACCCTAGCATCACCAGATGGTGACATAAGGAGGGGGAGAATCAGGTGGATAGCAAGGTCAAGCTCACAGGAGCTAGGGGGTGAAAGGCAGATCAAGGTCAAGCTCACAGGAAATCAACAGTAGCAGGAGCAGCACTAGGAGGTGAAGGACCAGATCAGGACAGCAACACAATCAGTAAGATCAAGCCACCAGATCAACTAACAACCACCACAATCATCACATGTTGTGGTGAGTATCATAAAACATCCACATATTATGTTCATCTTATTCAAACAGAAAAGTATGTATTGATTTATAAGTTAAACCTCTCAGTGATCACCCAAGTGGGGTGAACCTATCATAGAGGAATTTGAAATATAAAGGCCAGAAGTAAACTCTATCAAATCCACCAGAATCTCAGACCGGGATCTATGATCCTGGTGATCATAAACAACTCATATATTCCAATATGTTCTCATATAGCTTATAAAATCTGGGAACATATCCTAACGGAGTAGCACCTTAGATTTCATAAACTATATGCACCAATATTAAGCTATAAGCAAACCAATCATTTTAGCCAACTAGGATCCAAGATCCAGTGAACAACCTTGATACTTAAGCATATCTATGAGGGACAGCAAGATAGGAATCTAGTTCCTAAGCCTCAGACCAACATCATAGGCATGGATGCTTAAAGAAAGAAGATTACAATTTATCTCTAGCATATATCCAATCTTAAGCACTAACCATAGTAAAGCTCAGTAGTAGAATCACAACTTGTGTGCCATTCTAAGATGGTGTCACAATAACAAGTTCTAAAACCAAGCCAAACAATCATTTAGCTTTCATAAATAAATCAGCAAGCCAATGACTATCATTTTCCTGGAAACCATCACCAAGAATCATGTTCAAGTTTATGTGTACAGAATATCACTATAAGAAACTAATTAGCCTCAGTCTGCACATGAATCCACAAACCAATATCTATTGGTGCACTGAATCACCACTGACAAAGTACTGACAGTATATGAACACATTAAGCATTAACACAACCACCCAGCTTTCTCAGTTGTACCATCAACTTAACCAAGCTTAATTACCAATTAGGGGTAACACTACAGAACCACTAGCATCAGATCACCAATACCATCAGACAATCAAATCATGATAGTAAGCAAGGAAGTGCAATAGATCACAATACTTACTAGGCCTCACTATCAAGCCAAATAATCAGTTTACAAGCACACAAAGGGATGAACCCTAGAACCAGGGAAGAACCCTAGAACATGTATGAACCCTAATTATGTTGGAGATATGCCCAAGAGGCAATAATAAAGTGGTTATTATCATATCTTCATGCTTATGATAAATGTTTACATACCATGCTATAATTGTATTAACAGGAAACATTAATACTTGTATGATTTGTAAACATAAAAGAGTCCCTAGTAAAGCCTCTTGTTAAACTAACTTGTTGGTTAATATATGATCATGGTTTCATGAACATGAACATTGAGATGTTATTAACAACAAGGTCACATCATTAGGAGAATGATGTGGTGGACATACTCCTATAGTTAAGCGTAGCATAAGATCAAGTCATTCAAATAGTTCACTTGCTATAAGCTTTCTAATACATAGTACCCTAATTCCTTCGACCATGAGATCATGCTAATCACCATCACCGGAAGGATGCTTTGATGACATCAAACACCACACCGTAACTGGGTGGTTATAGAGGTGGCATTGAGTGTTCGGAAAGTATGTGTTGAGGCACATGGATCAAGAGTGGTATTTTTTCATCCATATGACGGGTAGATATACTTTGGGCCCTCTCGGTGGAATGTCATCCAATTAGCTTGAAAGCATGTGACTGGCTCACAAGGGATCACATATCACGGGAATGAGAAAAGAGTACTAATCAGTAACGAGGTTGAACTAGGTATGTAGAGATACCGACGATCAGACCTCGGGTAAGTAAACTATCGCGAGACAAAGTGATAGGGCAAAGGTGTTCAATCTTTCGATGAGATGGTGATAGTCGATTTGGTGGAGCTCGGGCTTGACGATCCGACTACACGTGCAAGCACGAGTGCCAATGCAATCGCTAGGCCAATCTCCTGGAGGTTACCGATCCTACGGGAACACGATCAGCCTGACCAGTGAGGGTCTTAATTCCTACCTGAAATCGAGAACAAGTAAGAACTAATATTGCAATCAAGATATTGTGGATTAAGAGGAAAGCTTTATTGAAAAGGTGGGATCCTGTATAGGTGTGAAGTACAAGAGGCCTCTGCGACGCTCGAGCCTTGGCGAAGTTGCTATGATGGCTAACTTAATGTCTAAACAAAATCCGAGTCTAGTGTGACGACTATGGGGAGTATTTAAGGAGGAAAAGGTGGGGTTTCGGCCAGCCATGGAAGTGGTGGCCGAATCCAACCCTAGAAGTCCTTTTTCCCTCAAATACGGACTCTAAAAAGTGGCTATTTAAAATCCTGCGAAGATTACATGGGCCCGGCCCAAAATAAAGGTGTCGCAGCACCATATTAAGCTATGGACGAATTCGTGAAGTATTAATCTTGAATATTTCGTCCAAGCCTTCTTTCTTCATTATGGCGGCCTCAAAGTTCTGAAATCTTCATCCGTGGCCTTCTCTTGGATCATCACATGCTTGCTGCCATCTCCATGCATGGCCATGCTCCAATGCTTGTCCCTCTCATCCATGCTTGGTCCATCATTCCTAAGAGTAAGAAATACATCTGATTTAGGTATCATCATATTCTCATGTATGTGAGGAATAGTTCCAAGAAACGAAAGTACCTGATAGTTAAGTTGTTTGGCACGAGATCTTGTGATGGGTCCTTGTATGTGTGTAGCTGTAGGTACAATGGTTGTATCAATAGAAGGGATGTCCACATCATGCTCCCCTTCTTGAATTGAAGTCGTCCTCGACGCAATCTCATCTTCCTCACCAAAGTAAGGCTTCAAATCTGCAATGTTAAACGTAGGACTAACCATACCAAAGTCTGCAGGCAACTCAAGTTTATATGCATTATCATTTATTCTCTCTAATACCTTAAAGGGACCAGCAGCACGCGGCATTAACTTAGACTTGCGTAAATCAGGAAAACGATCTTTACGCAAATGTAACCAAACAAGATCTCCAACATCAAACACAACATGCTTTCTCCCTTTATCCCCAACAAGTTTATACTTAGCATTCATGTGTTCAATGTTATCTTTAGTAGTCTTATGCAAGTTTAATATCATTTCAGCGCGTTGTGTAGCATCCAAATTATTTTTCACCGAAGAAGGTAAAGGCAATAAATCAATAGGTGCACGAGGAACAAAACCATACACGATCTCAAATGGGCACATCTTTGTGGTAGAATGCAGCGAACGATTATAAGCAAATTCTTTATGAGGTAAACACTCTTCCCACAATTTTATGTTCTTCTTTAAAACAGCCTGCAACATAGTAGACAAAGTTCTATTTACTACTTCAGTTTGTCCATCAGTTTGGGGATGACATGTAGTACTAAACAGCAATTTAGTCCCCAACTTAGCCCATAAACATCTCCAAAAGTGGCTAAGAAATTTAGTATCACGATCAGAAACAATAATATTTGGCACACCATGCAAACGAACAATTTTACGAAAGAACAAATCAGCAATATGCGCAGCAGCATCCATTTTATGACAAGGAATAAAGTGTGCCATCTTAGAAAACCGATCCACAACAACAAAAATACTATCCCTCCCCTTCTGTGTTCGTGGCAATCCCAAAACAAAGTCCATAGAAATATCCTCCCAAGGAACACTAGGAACAGGAAGAGGCATATATAAACCATGTGGATTAAGGTGAGACTTAGCTTTTTGACAAGTAGTGCAGCGTGCCACAAATCTCTCAACATATCGACGCATACGTGGCCAAAATAAGTGCGTAGCAAGAACATCCTCCATTTTCTTGACACCAAAGTGTCCCATCAATCCTCCTCCATGCGCCTCATGTAACAACAAAAGACGAACAGAACTATCCGGAATGCATAGTTTGTTAGCACGGAACACAAATCCATCATTGAAGACCAACTTGTTCCATGTTCTACCATCTCTACAATTCTGCAACACATCTTTAAATTCAGCATCATGCACATATTGTTCCTTAATAGTTTCTAATCCAAATATTTTGAAGTCAAGTTGAGATAACAAAGTATAACGGCGCGACAAAGCATCAGCAATAATATTATCTTTACCCTTTTTGTGTTTGATAACATAAGGAAAAGACTCAATAAATTCAACCCACTTTGCATGACGTCGATTCAATTTAGCTTAACTACGAATATGCTTCAAGGATTCGTGATTAGAATGTATAACAAATTCTTTAGACCATAGATAATGTTGCCAAGTTTCTAATGTCCGAACCAACGCATATAATTCTTTATCATAAGTAGAATAGTTCAGACTAGCCCGACTCAATTTTTCACTAAAATATGCAACAGGTTTCCCCTCTTGTAATAATACCCCTCCCAAACCAATTCCACTAGCATCACATTCAAGCTCAAAAGTCTTAGTAAAATCAGGAAGTTGGAGTAAGGGAGCATGTGTTAGCTTATCTTTCAATATGACGAAGGCCTGTTGTTGTGCATCGCCCCAAACAAAAGGCACATCCTTCTTGGTAAGTTCATTCAGCGGCACGGCAATTGAACCAAAGTCTTTGACAAAGCGCCTATAAAAACCAGCGAGGCCAAGAAAACTCCTCACTTGTGTGACCGTCTTGGGCTGCGACCAATTCTCAATAGCTTCAATCTTGGCTGGATCCACTTCAATACCCTGTGATGTAACAACATAGCCAAGAAACGCAACTCGATTGGTGCAAAAGGTGCACTTCTCAAGGTTACCAAACAAACGTGCATCACGTAAAGCATTGAAAACAGCACGTAAATGGTCCAAATGATCCTCTAAAGATTTGCTATAAATCAAAATATCATCAAAGTAGACTACCACAAAATGTCCAATGAAAGCACGTAAAACTTCATTCATTAATCTCATGAAAGTGCTAGGTGCATTAGTTAAACCAAATGGCATTACTAACCACTCATATAAACCGAACTTAGTTTTAAATGTTGTTTTCCATTCATCTCCTAATTTCATACGAATCTGGTGGTAACCACTACGCAAATCAACTTTAGAAAACATGGTAGAGCCACTCAATTCATCAAGCATGTCATCTAAACGTGGAATAGGATGACGATATCGAATAGTAATATTATTGATAGCTCTACAATCAGTACACATGCGCGAAGAACCATCTTTCTTAGGTACCAAAATAATAGGAACAACACAGGGGCTTAGGGACTCACGAATATGATCTCTGTCGATTAGTTCCTGAATTTGGCGTTGTATCTCCTTTGTCTCCTCTGGATTGGTTCTATATGGCGCGCGGTTGGGCAACGTAGCACCAGGAATTAGATCAATTTGGTGCTCAATTCCTCTAATAGGAGGTAGTCCTGGTGGCAGCTCAGCGGGAAAGACATCCTCATATTCCGTTCTTGTTACCTTGATCTTGCGAGAACTCTCAAACCATTGGATGTAATATGAATGTGTGCGTTGTCTTGTTGGAAGTGCAAGCTTCTCTACCATGTCAACACTAGCCAGATTGTTACAACTCCCTCCATCAATGATGATCTGTATAGCTCTTTCCTTAACAACACCACATGTTTGGAACAGGTTGTGGCGTTGATCTTGGTCAGATTTGCTCAATTGCACACTCAACACACGTTGTGTAATTAAGCTCTTGTATTGATCAGCAGCTTCAGCTCCCATTACCTCTGTCTCTTCATCAGAATCACACTTGTCTCCATCTCGAGCAGAAATAAGGGCTAATGTATCTTCATCAAAGTCACTCGCTGAATCGTATTGACCATCATCACGCACCATCATAACACGATGTGTTGTGCACTGTCTCTCAATATGACCAAAACCCCAGCACTTGTGGCATTGTATATCCTTTGTTTTACCCGTGGAAGCCATAGAAGATGCGCTACAAGCAGGAGTATTGGATGACGGTGGAGGAGCAGCTGGAAATCTTGTAGTGGCCTTGGATGTGGTAGTAGCTAGTGGCGAATCACGAGAAGGAGGTGCTGATTGTCGGGATGTCCAAGTGGATGTGCGACCTGCAGAATTATTAGTCTTCCTCCATGGTGTTTGGCGATCATGCACTTCACGTTCAGCTTTGCAAGCAAGATGAAACAAACGAGTGATAGAATTATATTCCTTATAATCTAATATGTGCTGAATGTCCTTGTTTAACCCACCAAAGAAACGTGCAACCATTTGTTCAGTAGATTCAACAAGACCACACCGAACCATCCCCGTTTGCAATTCCTGATAATACTCTTCTACGGAATTTTTCCCTTGCTCTAAACGTGTCAGATTCTTTAGTAAATCACGTTGATAAGTGGGAGGTACAAAACGAACACGCATAGCAGTTTTTAAAGCAGTCCAAGTACTAGGAATAGTAGTAGGATTTAAACGACAATACTCAGACCACCAAAGGAAAGCAAATTTAGTAAATTCACATGTAGCAGCACTAACACGCATATTCTCAGGATATTTTAAACATGCAAAACGCTGTTCTACCTCCATCTCCCATGTAAGATATGCATCAGGATTATATTTACCCTCAAAAGATGGAATATTTAATTTAAGCTTTGCAACATGATCATCATCACGTACCGGTGGTCGAGCGTTGCGGTAGTAATGTCTGGGATGGCCAGCAGGTACCTATGGAGGTTATTCAACCTCCTCGTAAAATGATCGCCGCTGCCGGGTCGTAGTAGTACCGTCGCCCCCAATGTCGCAAAGCAGCAGGCGGAAGTCTGAGGTGCGTCAGCTGCAGCAGTAGCCGCCTGAGGTGCGGCGGCAGCCGAACCAGCAGTCCGACCCGTGATCGGAATGCGCCGTGCGCCATGCCGAGGTGCCAATGGGACGGGTGCGGGTGCCGGCAATCTGGCCAAAACCTCCTTGAACCGAGCGTCAAGCTTGTCGTTGAAGGATTTCTCGAGCCCATCGATCTTGTCCATGGCGTTGGTGAGCTTGGTGTCAAACTCCCCTAGGTGTGCATCTACATCTTCAGCGCGACCGACCAAGAGCTCGGAGAAGTGGGCATATAGTTCTTGGTTCGTCATTGTGGCAGGGTTCCGCGAAGTATTTGTCATGGTTAGTCCTTTAAAAATCACAGGTATATATGCCTATAACTACGGAAATATGGTGGAAGGCACGCGTAATCCGTCAAGCAATATACGAAGCTCTTACAAGTTCTTACCAAACAGCAGGAAAAGGTGATGTGCAACCGCGAGGATCAGTGGGTCCAGAGATGGAACCGAGCGATTACCGGGAGTCGAGACACCGCACGTGGAGAATATCTGTGGAGCTCTGGGAAGGCTTAGCAAAGGGATTAGCAATTATCAAAACAGCAATGCAAAAGTTGAAAGAATGCTCAACGACGGTACTGTGCTGGTCCTAGGCTAGACCGTATTAGAGACGCGGGCCTAGATCACCAACGATGTCACGACGCGACACAACAAGCAATGTATGATGATATGGCACCCTGAAAAGCGAACCGAGATGTGGAAAATCACTATGATGGCGAGTGGCTAGTGATCTACGAGGTCTATAAATAGGTTAGCCCCAAAAAAAATTTCGAAATTTTTGTATTTTGCTCCGGAAAGCACGCAGGCGCCAAGAAAATATCGCTATAACGACCGATGGAGAAAAGTGATCCCCAGAGTCGAAAACTAGTATAGCCAGAATTTTTTTTTGGAGGCAGTTATAGACTTTTTTTTGCTCTCCTTCTGGACTTACGACGGAACTTTTAGCTCGACACGGACTTTAGCTAAACACGGAAACAACAAGGAAGGAAAGTAAAAAAAGAAAACTAGGAAACAATAACTCAACTCAGACTCGTGCCGCGGCAGGAAAGGTGATCGGATCCGTGTCGCGGCAGGAAGGCGGTGGCGGAGTTTCAGGGTTTATGGTGGCTAGGTGTATGGCGGCGGAATATGGTGGCGGAATATGGTGGCGGTGATCTGCGAGTGTGGCGGTGACTATTGTGATCAGAACTCGAAACTCTAAGGGACGAGACACTAAGACCAGCAACTCGACGCGACGATGCAGACACAAATTCAACAATGCAAAACTGAAAAGATAATGCAAGGCGTAGAGTGGTCATGGGATGGATCTAAACTCTAACTGTGTTTTTGGCTTTTTCGTGGGGTATAGGTAAAAACAGATCTAATCTACAAAAGCAGTAAAATCTCACCGAGCAACCTGAAATCTGATACCACTTGATAGGGCAAAGGTGTCCGATATTTTGATGAGATGGTGGTAGTCGATTTGATGGAGCTCGGGCTTGACGATCCGACTACACGTGCGAGCACGAGCGCCAATGCAATCGCTAGGCCAATCTCCTGGAGGTTACCGATCCTGCGGGAACACGATCATCCTGACCAGCGAGGGTCTTAATTCCTACCTGAAATCGAGAACAAGTAAGAACTAATATTGCAATCAAGATATTGCAGATTAAGAGGAAAGCTTTATTGAAAAGGTGGGATCCTGTATAGGTGCGAAGTACAAGAGGCCTCATGACGCCGAGCCTTGGCGGTTACGATGGCTAACTTAATGTCTAAACAAAATCCGAGTCTAGGGTGATGGCTATGGGGAGTATTTAAGGAGGAAAAGGTGGGGTTTCGGCCAGCCATGGAAGTGGTGGACGAATCCAACCCTAGAAGTCCTTTTCCCCTCAAATACGGACTCTAAAAAGTGGCTATTTAAAATCCTGCGAAAATTACATGGGCCCGACCCAAAATAAAGGTGTCGCAGCACCATATTAAGCTATGGACGAATTCATGAAGTATTAATCTTGAATATTTCGTCCAAGCCTTCTTTCTTCATTATGGCGGCCTCAAAGTTCTGAAATCTTCATATGTGGCCTTCTCTTGGATCATCACATGCTTGCTGCCATCTCCATGCATGGCCATGCTCCAATGCTTGTCCCTCTCATCCATGCTTGGTCCATCATTCCTAAGAGTAATAAATACATCTGATTTAGGCAGCATCATATTCTCATGTATGTGAGGAATAGTTCCAAGAAACGAAAGTACCTGATAGTTAAGTTGTTTGGCACGAGATCTTGTGATGGGTCCTTGTATGTGTGTAGTTGTAGGTACAACGATTGTATCAATAGAAGGGATGTCCACATCACAAAGGGTAATTGGTATCGTATGTAACTGGTTCATTCGATCGCAAAGTAATCGTAGAAACATGTGGGATCCATATGAATTTCCAGATTCCTCTATTGGTTATTGATCGGAGAAGTGTCTCGGTCATGTCCGCGTAATTCACGAACAGTAGGGAGACACACTTAAGGATTCGATGTTGTTTAGTAGATATGGAATGTAAGTAGGGAGACCGAATGTTGTTCGGAGTATCGGATGGGATCCGGGATATCACGAGGAGATCTGGAATGGTCCAGAGAATAAGATTCATATAAGGAAAGTCTAATTCCGGAGTTCGGGAATGATTCCGATGATTTCATCAGAGAGGTTCTAGAAGGTTCACCGGTCCGGAAGGAGAATAGTCCATGAATGTGTCATGGGTATCTGGAATGATTGGATCATATCCAAGGTCACTTGGTGTTGGCATATGCAAGAAAGAAATCAAGCTCCAAATTGAAAGTCAAAAGGCAAGTTCGAAAAGTCAAAATGGGACAATGTGTCCTGGTAGAGGAAGGAAAGAATCCTTCTTTCCCTCCACCACAAGCCAACAAGGAGAGGGAGTTCGGGAAGGATTCAAACTCCCTTCTCCCAAGTTCCCCCCCTCTCATAAATAGAGGGGAGGGGTGCCCCAAGGACACACAACCAGCCCCTACCACCTAGCCACCCCCCCCCCCCCCCCGCAGCGTCGCCGGCTCACCGTTGCTTCCCTAGCCACTGTCGGCCACGCCTCCTCCTCTCCAGCCTTCTAATCCCTAGATCGCCGGAAACCCTAGATCCACCATAACCTGCTCCGGCTTAGGTGAAGCCCTACAGGATCTTGCCTCTACTTCTGACACCACGCCGTCGTGCTGCCGGAATCATGAGGAGAGAACTACAACCTCCGCTGTCTGCTGGAACAAGGGAGAGGAAAGTCTTCATCGAGTACTGTACGTGTGACCGACTGTGGGAGAGCTGCCAGAATGCGGCGCCGGAAGGATCGTCTACGCGATCTTGAGATTTGCAAGTGTACAACTACATCACCCACGATAATCTGCTCTCGTTAACCGCTTTGGAATCTTCCAGGGTGAGTACTCTAATCGACTCGTTGCTACAATCTAGTAGATAGATCTTGGCTTGTTTGTGTGCATGCGGTAGAATTTTTTTGTTTTCCATGCTACGAACCCCTACAAATTAGGGGTGGCCACTAGAGACACAAAAATGAACTCAAAGGACAGAGGGCAGATGACACGGGTGACGATCGAGACCAAACTCACTTGTGGTCCTCGCTGAAGAATCGAAGAGGAAGCAGAAGGGTCAACAAGCGCACGGCGGCACGGGGAGCACCCCAGAGGGCGCTGCAACCCGCACCTAGCCGAGGCAGCAACCACAGCAGCACACGAGGATGCACAGCACCCCACAGCAATGCACCATCACCTCACAACACCACGGGGGCATCAGCAAAGGCAACATCAGCACCACCCCAAACCCTAGGGTTTGGGACGTGGCTAGCCTGGTCGTAGGAGTGCCTAGAACCAAATCGAGTTGGAGGAGACAAAAGAGTGTGGTCAAAAACCTCGCCATGCACCACGGCGGCGGCCAGGGAGGACCACGGTGGCAGGAATTGCACGGCGGCGGCGCCAGCGACCACGGGGTCGAGGAGGAGAAAGGATAAGGTCGATAGAAGGAGAGGCAGAGAACTGGGCTAGACACGCCAGTACCCCTTCGGGGAGGATTTTTGACTAGGCCATCTAGGCCAAGTTAAGCCCAATAAGCCCAATGGGTTGGTGCCAAAATACTAAAATAAATTTTAGTAATTAATAAAATACCAAAATACCCTTAGAACTCAACAAATTCTAGAAAATAAAATAGAACTCTAACAAATACAAATAATATATTTTAGATTCTTAATAATTCAACCTATTTAACTAAATTAAGAAACTATTTTTAATAAACAAAATTTTGATTAAGAATTTTATAATATATATTCCTTTTGGAATTTTTTAAAATTATAAAAACGATAAAAATAAATAAAAATAACTTTTATTATATTTTGTTATTATAGTATTTTAGAAAAATACTAAATAAATATTTAGATTTACCAAAACAAATTCTCTTTTATTTAAATGCTAATTCTTAAAAGAATTATTAAACAAATAAATAGAAGAGTTATATTAAATAAAGATTTTTAGCTTTAACTCTATTAATAATATATTGAATGTAATATTTATAAAATATTAAAGATTAATCTTTAAAATGAATTTATTTACTATTTAAATAAATTCCAGAAACTAAAATATTGGGTAAAACACACAAAGAAGATAAATAAGAAATAATGCATTACATTACTATGCATATCCATTTTGCTTCTTTAAATATTGTCCTTACCGAGCAATAATGATGTTTTGTAGACATAGAAGCTCAAGGTCCACTGCAAGCATCCGACTTCACTACCTTGCAATCACAAGGCAAGTTCATCACTTGCTCATGTCCGTTGAAGAGTCTTTACAAAAGTATTTATAAATTGTGTGTTATCCTCTATGTTTCAAGGAAAGAAAATATTATTTTCTCAAATAAATAATTGATGATATCATCCTAAGTGATGATATAGGTGGGCAATAGAACCTAAGGTTCTATTGGCAACAATGATAATCATCTAGGAATTTAACAAACCATGACATTAGTGATTCTAGCGCCGTATATTACGCGTTAACCATGAGATTTGGAACGGGACAGAGAAGTCAGATGTATCTTCTTCATCTCGCATGTAGCCGGATGTGCAGGTCATGGCTATTATCCTCGTAGCGTGCATTAATTGGTAATTCCTAGAGGATATGCAGCATATGGGTGGGAACCCTCAACATCCCATGTTAGTTTTGGTATCCAACGGTCTATACAAACCATTGCTGTAATTCAATGGGTGGGCATGGTGTACACCAAGGAGGCATGCAGGGTCGCGAAGGGGGAAGTGATTGGCTTGGATCACCTACTAGGCCCTACATCATGGAATTGTGGACGAGAAAGTACGCCCGGTTGTGCAACAAGGAGTTGATCTCTCATTGGTAAAGTAACGAATCTCTGCAGAGTGTAAGAACTATAACTTGTTACTCCCTGTTCCGGGAAGGAGCTACGAACACGGGAGGAAAGGAACTTCATGAAAGTTCCGGTAAACCTGTGAAGGCTGATGGGCATAGATTTTCACAATAAAATCAATATTTGAAGAAATATTTACGAAAACTCCATAGTGCCAAGGACTTATAGTCCGAGGTGGTAGATAGAGCATCAAACTTCCTACCTTGCTTCCGAGGTGGTTGAGAGTCTTACGACTATAGTGTACTACACATGCAGATTATGCTTAAGTAACTCAGGTTGACGAAGGAAAACCTCGTCAATCTCATTTCTTTCCTTCATGAAGACCTTGCTTTCATGATCTTCCATAAACTATTGCAAGGCATTTTTAGGAGCAAGAGAAATATCATAAAGTTGTTCAAACCTGAAATCCTCATTAGGCAGTTCATTTTCATAAGGAGTTTTAGCAAATTTGGAAAAATTAAACTCATAATACTCTCCATCAAACTTAGTCAAAACCTTTTCCTTCCTACAATCTATGATAGCCCCATAAGTATTGAAGAAGGGTCTACCAAAGATAATAGGATAGGTTTTACTAGTTTCATAACCAAGTACTAGAAAATCAGCAGGATATTTAATCATACCAAAAAGAACTTCCACATCTCTTACAATGCTAATTGGACAAGTTGTTTCTCTATTAGCAAGGTGAATAACCATATCAATGTCCTCAAGCTCACAAGGACCAATTTCATGCATAATTTCCCTATAAAGCTCATAAGGAATAGCACTAGAACTAGCCCCAATATCACATAAACCATAATAGCAATGATCACCAATTCTAACAGAAAGCATAGGGACACTAGCTTTTCTAGTTTTTCTAGGATGAGAGATAATATTAGAAGCGTCTTCACATAAGACAATGTGCTCATCCTCTATATTTATAGTGACAAGATCATTCACAATAGCTACCATAGGTTCAATGTTTATTTTCTCATCAGGTTTGTGGCATCCCGCTAAAAACCACTACTAGAAAATCGCGTTGATTTTGTGCATTGCATCATCATGACATCATCCTGCAGCTCATTGACTAAAACTATTTTGTTAAAACCTACTTTTGATTTCTACCAAGATCCCTCTCTATTTCAAAATAATCCCCGGACCCTTCCGGATATTTTATTTGTCTAAAAATAAATTGCACAAGTCTTTTAAATAATACATAAAATTTTATATTAATTTTAGGGGGCAGCCAAACCGGGCCGATCCGACCCAGTCGGCCACCCCCAGTTCAAACCGGTCCACCTAAATCCTTTTCTACCTAAACCTAGTCTACCCAGCCCCCTCCACCTCACCCCGACCAACCACAGCTCGCCACCTCACCGTTCCCTCCACCTCATCCTCGACTCAGCCACCTCACCAATCCCAGCCGCACCCACTCCCCACCTCCTTCTCCCTGCCCCTGGGCCCCACCCGCACTGGTCAGCCCCACCCCCCTGGCCCACAACCCCCAACGCACTCAACCACTCCACCCGCCTGTCCCCACACCTCCCCCACACACGCACACCCCCACCTAGTCGCCGCCCGTTCCCACCTGGAACCTCCCCCGCTTGGCCCCTCCATCCACACATGCAACACACAACGCACGCACACGCCTACCGATCGACCCGCCCACCCCGCATGCACCCGGGCCCCACCACCCGACCGTCCACCAACCGCCCACCCCGCTCCCTGCCTGGTCCCACCCCGTGACCACCACTACCGAGCCGCCCCTGCCCCGCTCCTTCCTCCTTCGCCTCTCACGCCACCGCTTGCTACCCCGTTCTCTCTCCCCATCGCCTCCTCTGCCCCCTCTGCGGCCAAGCCCGCCGTCCCGTCGCCTCGCCTCCTCCTCACCGGGGAGCTTCTCCGGCCGCCCCGCACCCAGCCCGACCTGGAGGCGCGCCGCCGCACCCTCCGTCCATCGCCTCCTCCCGCGAGCTCCGCGGCCGCCCCCTCCTCCTCTCGCCGCCCCGTCGGCCTCCTCGCACCGCCGGTCATCTCCTCTCGCGGCTGCTCGGCCTCGCTGCCCGGCCACCCGCCTTCCGCCTCCTCCCTCGCTGGCCAGCGAGCCTCAAGGCCGAGCTCTCAGCCGGAGCCCGCCGCCTGCCGCCAACCGCTGCTCGCCAGAGCTCCGCCTCGAGCCTGGGCCCGAGGCTCGCTGCCTGTCGCCGCCGTGGTCCCCGTCGTCCTCCGCTTGCGCCGCCCTACCCGAGCTTGCCGGCCGCCTCTGCGTGCTGTCGTCCCCGCCTCCGAGCCGGTGAACCCTGCCGGCCCCGCACCTCTTCCACGGCTCCGCCAGCAGGCCGCCAGGACCTCAACCGCCATGCGCTGGGCCGCCGGCCCTCGTCCTTGCCGCCGCGGCTGCTAGACCCTCTGCAGTGGACGCGCTCGTGTTTGCCCCATGTTCCCTGTCTCAGGATGTGAAGATATGGAGTGGTGATACTCTCTGTGGTGTAGTGATGTTTAGAAGAAGTTGATGCTCCGAAATCGATTTGAAGAGCCATGACTCGCTACACGCGTCCAAGATCTTCGGAGCCGAACCCTCGAGGCCTTCGACACGGAACACTGAACCCCGTCGAACACCAAGACCCTCGGAATCGCCAAGATCGCCTCATGGATTCCGAAGCCCGTTCCCGTCGAGATCCGAAGACCGATTCCCCCGACCCCGTCGAACCCCAAGATCTGCCTCACGGGACCAAACCCCTCGGAACTCCATGTTCTCCTACCCGGAGACCCCGATGCCTTCGACACAGAGCACCGAGGATGCCTTCATGGGACGCCAAGACACCCGTCGAACCCCGAAGACCGAACCCCGTGGACCGACATGATCTTCTTCACGGATACGACAAGTACTCCCTCGAGGATGCGAAGTCGAGAACCCGAACGCCAAGATCGCCGATGCGAATACGCCAAGTTCGTCTACCCCGAACACCGTGCGACAAGATCTACTTCACGGATCCGAAGACCCCGGTAACCGATCCACTCAAGTTCGCCATCGACGACAAGAACGACATCGACCAGGGCGAGTCCGATGTGCCCCCCGATGCCACGCCACGTCCTTCTTCCCGGAACGCCAAGCTCTTCACCTTGTATCCAACCCCGAGACCGATCCCGTCGAACCCTGAACCCTGAGACCAACCCCGAACCCCTCGGAGCCCAAGTTCGCCGAACCCTAATGTGTGACCCCTTTCTCGAGCCCTATTTTATAAAGGTAATATCAAATCGTTGTATATTAATTGTTCATCTCGCATGCATATCATGTGGGTTGGGGGCATTATGCCAATTCATCTCATAATTAAATATGGAGTCTATATGCGGGATATCTTTGTCTTATTCCGGACTCCATTTAAATTTGTGTAGCGAACCGATACTATGTTTTGCCATGTTAAAACAACATTTAAATTGCGGGGTATCTAAACAACATGAACCATCTATTTAAATGTCGGGACCCCGGTTCCGCTTAATATGACCTAATTGCATCGCATCTTTGCCATGCGAAACATCATACATGCATCATGCCCGATCTTTTGCCGTAGTATTAAATATTGCATCCGGTGTTTATTCTAGTGTTTTGGTTCTTCGCGGATAAGGCCGTTGAGTTGATGCGAGTGTCGACCCGATCTTCGGATGAACCTTCGGCAATGTTTTCAGGCGAGCACGTCCCCCTTTCTACCTATCTTACTTTTGTAGTATTTATTCCCTCCTATTGATCTATTGCTATCTGTGTTGCGATGCTCTAGTTTTCGTACCCGTGTTATCCCTTGCAGCCTTATATTGCCTTGGACACCTCCTATTACCTGTTGTTTGGTAGATAGTTGGACCTGCGCGTCGTAGTCGCTTGCTCAAGTGCTGTTGCGTGTCGTCAAGTACCACAGTGGTTGGAGTCTTGCCGCATGTTTAATGTTGGAGATGATCATGGCTTTAATTATCGTTTAATTCAATTATTGTTTAATAACTAAAATTGAAGTAGGGAAATGCAGAGGCACCGGTGGGTGATAGATAATATTTGGTTTCCGACCTCTCACTGGTGTCCCGTAGGACCCCGAGTTCTTGACACCTGTTCCGAGATCGAGCGCGCTAACCACATGTGGGATGTATGGGCACCCCCATCGATTTAGTACCTGATTCCAAGTACTGTACTGGGGGCCACAAACTAGTTTGAGGTTTTATTTACTATCATGTACCTATACCATGCTTTACTGCTTTATTTACGATTGTGCGAGGAGCACCTGTACTGTTTAGGTAAGCGGAGTGTTTTCGCGGTATCGACAAGCCCGAGAGTTTCGGGTTCCCAGTCGTTTACAACCACTGACGCAAACCCTGAGTCCGTCTCGGAGATCGGCCGACTTTGTTGCGGGTATACTTAGTGGGGTGGCCCCCCGTGCTTGCTTTGGGTCTGGGAAACGTCGTGTCCGAAACCCCGTCGACATACCGTTGGGTGTATGTTTTGTGATCTTGTACCTACCTGATCCGACAACAAGGGTGTAGGTGCGTGTGGGAACTTTGGTGCACCCTAGGTTAAATCTTTTCGAGAAGCCGTGTCCGCGGTTATGGACGACTTGGAGCACAGGTCTCGATCATAGACAACTATAACTAAAGTTTACTGCTATAATTTGACTTATATCCGATATGACTAGTAATCAGCTTCACCACAACGGAATGGCTAAATAAAAGTACCAACAACTGCTGGGTTTTGGGATATCTCATGCTAATTGTATCTGACTAGTAAGTGTTGCAACTACAATGGAATGGCTAAATAAAAGTGCCCACTGCTTATTTTATCAGGATGACTATCTATATTTGACTAGTAATAGCCGCAACTATAACGAAGGAATAAAACTGCCAACTGTGTGAGTTCCTCGGTTGACTTTCTCGATTGGTATCGAGGGGGAATACCAGGATGGGTATGTTTGGTGGTAGTATCAGGTTGGTTCCGAATAGGTCTTTCTTACCCCTCTCTGATAGCCGCTAGTTGAATCGAGTCTCTACAGGGTTGTTTAGTGCATGTTGCGCTACCGCTCAGTCCACCATACCTATGTAGGCGAGGACCGCCGAATTCTAGCCTCGCCGTGTACTGGCCTCAGTACTGACCGCTCTCTCTTTTTCCTTTGCCCTTTGTCGGCACCCCTTTTGTTTAAGCAGGTTTTGAGATCGACGTCGTTAGCAGGGTTACCCTTCCGGCTTGGCCTGGGCAGGGTTATGGACGCCATTGGTTATTCTTCAGGGCTCTTAGCCCCATTTGCATCTTGTCCGTAGTTGGACGCTCTATCAATTTCAAGGTGATTTGGATCTTTGTTCTGTATATCCGTATCCTTGACTCTTGGAGTCGTGTTGTATATATATATCTGTTCTGTGGGTCCCATCGAGGACTGTTGTGTAATGTTATTACTTCGTTTTCCACCCGCACGCAAGTGCCTGGTGGGCACCTTTGAATCGTTTCTATGCGGGTTTGGCGGGAATCGCTAAAACTTGCATAGGGCCGATTCTGAGGGTGTTACAAGGTTCCACAGTTTTCTTTGTACATTTGTTATTCGCACTAATTATCATACAATACTCCTTTACCTTAGCTGGGAAAGGTGTTTTATGAATATAAGATTCAGGCACAATATGATTAGTAGTACAAACTTCGGTATTTCTAACAGGAGCATGATTAACATCTTTATAAGGTGCATGGTACTTATTCCACTTCTTTTTACGAATTTCTATGTAAGAGGCAAAGGCCTTAAAACAGTTGGACTTACTTTGAGAATCAAGACCATACTCAGTACTAATATCACGGAAGTCATCAGTTCCCATAAAAGATTTAATGCATTCATAATCATAGTTTATACCTGACTTTCTTCCTTTGTCATTCTCCCATGCTTCAGTGTTCTCTTGAATACGGTCTAGGAGATCCCATTTAGCTTCTTCCTTCATATGTGTGAATGATCCAGCACAAGAAGCGTCTAGTAGATTTTTATCATGAAGAGAAAGCCTAGCATAAAAGTTATTGATAATAATATTGTTAGGGAGTTCATGAATAGGACATTTAAGCATTAGTAACTTCAATCTCCCCCAAGCTTGAGCTATACTCTCTCCATCATGAGGCCAAAAATTATATATCAGATTTCTATCCTTATGAATCTCACTAGGAGGATAGAATTTAGAATTAAAGAGAGGTACTATTTCCTCCCATTCCATGGATTTTCCATTCTTCAGCAGCTTATACCATTCTTCGGCTCTTCCTTTCAACGATATAGAGAGTAACTTATTCTTCAGCTGTTCAGTGGTGATACCTGCACACTTAAACAACCCGCATAATTTATGGATAAAAAGCAAATGATCACCAGGATGGACAGTTCCATCCCCTAAATAATAATTATCCATAACACGATTATCAATATTTGTAGGTATCTTAAAAGGTTCTATCTCAACTGGTGGTGGTTCATCTACTACCCTAACAGTGGTAGTAGTTTTACCAAACAGAAAACCAAGTTGGTTATCCATATTGGAAACAAAGTAACAAACAGAAATAAAAAACAATACTCACAGTAGAAGTTTCCTTTACCAGTTCCACTCTTCAATAGCGCTTTACTCCCCGGCAACGGTGCCCGAAAATAGTCTTGATGACCCACAAGTATAGGGGGTGTACCGTGGTACTTTTGATAAATAGGAGTGTCGATCCCAACGAGGAGCAGAAGGTGTAGAGTAGTGGTATGGAGTAGGAAATCTCTGTAAATACTTCGCAAACGGATTTTTAGGGGTTTTCTGATAAAGCAAGGAAATAAAGTGCAAGTAATAAAGACAGCAAACGATTGCAGCAAATGGGCCAATCCTTTCTTATCAAAGGACAAGCCAGTGGAAATACTTATAAGGACCAAACGTTCTCGAGGACACATGGGAATTCTGTCAAGTGCTTTCGCTTCAAATAGCTAAGTAGTCTTCTTTGGTTTTGTAAGTGTTGTGTGGGTGAACCTATGCTAATGTACCGACCTTACTTGTACTAATACATACTTGTGATTAAACCCCTTGTAAGCATCTGCAACTACAAGAAAGAATTAAGATATAAACCTAACCACAGCCTTAAACTCTGAGATCCTACACTCTCTTGTGCAATGGTGTCCTAACGGGGGTTCAGGTTTCTGTCACTCCGACAACCCCACAATTACTAGACAAATACACAATGCATTCCCCTAGGCCCATAAATGGTGAAGTATCATGTAGTCGACGTTCACATGCCACCACTAGAAGAATAGCACCGCAACTTAAATACTAAGTCATTGCATAATATCTCAACACAAATCCACTACTAACAACATGACTTCTCCCATGTCCTCAAGAACTAAACAAACTACTCACGAGACATCATATGGATCAAGATCAAAGATGATATAGTGATGAATAACAATCTGAACATAAACAATAATCCAATGGTTTCACTCACAAGCATTAACTAAAATAGTAATCAACACCAGAAAGTTTCCCCTAAGAACTATGCAAGTATTCAACACGATTGTTACAGGGGGATGGAGTGGTGATGATGGTGGTGTGGATGATGATGATGATCCCGATGAAGTCTATCTTGATGACGGTGTTGATGGCAACGATCTCCCCTCTCCAGGAAGGAATTTCCCCGGTGGAAATCTGTATGCCGGAGAGCTCTTTCTCTCTCTGTTGTTTCCGCCCCACAGAGGTGGCGGAATATTTATGTGTTCGCTCCCCCCGACTTTAGGGTTTCAAGGAGAAGATATAGGCGAGAGGGCGGATCTAGAGGTGGGCCAGGGTGGCCACACCACCTATAGATGCGACCGAGGGTGGCCCGCGCCTAGGGGGTGTGGGCCCCCTGTGGCCCATCACCGCCTCCCCTTCTGGCATTCTTCGTATTCCGGGAAAATAGGATTTTCATAGTTTTCTGGTATTTTTCTGATCTTCGCGAAATTGCATCAAAACACCTCTTTTTCCATCAGAATCCTGACTCCAGCAGTTCATCCTCCAAGAATCATCCAACATGCAAAAACAGATGAAAAGACATAAGTAACACCTCTTAATATGAAATATATCAATGAATAGAGGCAAATTACAATATAGAATGGTGATGCAAATTGGACGTATCAATCAGTGAAGTATGGGATGGTCCTCATTTTATCAACACTCATGTACTTCTGTGGGCACACAGGTGACTTCCAAAGCATGTTGTAAATGTCTTTCATAAAAATAGCTTGCTCCTTCCTCCAATAGCATGGGTCCTCGCTGGTCCGTGGCAAGGCATAGAAATCTGTCTTCCGCGGCTCACGGAACTTCTTCTTTGACATGTGGGCCAAAGACTGGAGATTGTCGTTGCTTCCTCAATCCTATCTAGCTCCCTCCTCATGTATGTTGCATCACGAGCATGTTGTTTCTGATTGGATGGGGGCATAATATACTGCCCCTCTGACTCATCATATTGTGGATCAGCTCTCCTTGACATGGCCTTAGTGCGAGGGGGACGACGAGAACCAGCACCTATGAATAGCAATGAGGGAGATAGCATGGAGATAAGCATATATGTCCTAGAGATGCAACACAAGAGCCTTGGGACATTACTCGATCAGTTGGAGTCACCCCACACCAGAGTCTCTGCAGCTCACACCGGAGTCTCCGGCTCAGACCGGAGTCTCCGGGCCTGGGGACTGATACGTCCAAAACGTATCTACCTTCCCGAATACTTTTGCTATTGTTTCTCCTCTAAACTTGTGTGATTTGGATGCAACTAACACGGACTTACGCTGTTTTTAGCAGAATTACCTTGGTGTCTAGTTTTTGTGTAGAAAATCAACTATTAGGAAAAATCCCGGAAAATATGCCAAAAATCCTATTTCACCAGAAGACTCACGTAGCCAGAATACGAGACGGAGTGGAGGCCTGAGAGGCCCACACCCCCCAGCTCCGCGGGCTAGGCCTGGCCGCGCCTGGAGGGGGTGTGGCCGCCCCAGGCACCCCCTCGGCCTCCCTGTTCACCTATAAGTAGTCTTCTGACCTAAAAACTCAGGGGGGTCGACGTTTTTCCAGAAAGAGTTCTGCTGCGCCACTGAGGATGGCTATGATGTGAGGATCACATGTGTTCATGGAGTGTTAATGCTTTATTTTGGTGCTCTATTAAAAAGAGCACCTTAATTGCCGAGAGTTCCTTGAGGCCCACAGAACGGGTGGCAGGACAAAATATGTTGTGCAAGTTCTCATTGTGAGCACGCATGACTATATATGGAGCACATTCCTATGATTGTTTAGTACTTGGATGCTTTATCTTATTTATCTGCAATTTCCCTAGATCTTTAAGTTACATGTTTAGACTTGTCCATGCAACGCCCGTCCATCCATCCCTATGCCTACCGCACTCATATCCTATTGTTTGCTACTACTATTATTATTGCTCTTGTTTTACGGCTAATGTTACTTTGCTATTGCTACTACAAAACCGTTGCTACTGATAAACTACTGTGAGCAAGAACTATTTTCAGGTGCAGCTGAATTGACAACTTAGTTGTTAAGGCTTGCAAGTATTCTTTGGATCCCCTTGTGTCGAATCAATAAATTGGGTAATACTACCCTCGAAGACTATTGCGATCCCCTATACTTGTGGGTCATCAGGGACCGGAATCTACAGTCGGGAGGCTCGGGCATGAACTGGGAGGCTGCAGGAGGGGTGATTCAAATAGATCGGGAAAGGAAACAAGGCTAATGTGATAGTGTGCACGCATACAAGTGATTCCCGTGGGCAAAATCAGTACCAAGCCTCAAAAACAAATCAAGGGATGAACCCTAGGTGAAAAAGGTGAGGGGAGGTACCAGATCTATCCATGGGATTGATTCCACCGGTGGGAATGGTCACCGGTGGAGGGGAGGAAGCTGGCCGGCGGCACGACGGATCCCGGGGGCTTCTTGACCTCCGGGGAGGAGTTTTAGAAGAGGAGGCAACGGGGTTGAGAGGGGAGGTCGGGTGGATGAATGAAACTGTTTGTTTCAATTCACCCCGACCTCCCTTAAATGGCCTAAAAATCGTCTGGACCGAAGACTCCGGTCTGCACCGAAGACTCCAGTGCGAGCACACCGGAGACTCTGGTTCTCCTCGACCAAAAACTCCAGGTTTTGTGTTTGGGGACATATATGAGAGAGAGTGTGTGTTTTAAGACAAGGAATAGGCTTGGGTTAAGATGACATACTGTGAAGAATTAAAAAGAACCATAGAAATCCACTAAAATATTCAATAGAGCTCCAAATAAACACGAACTAAGAACCAACTCTCCAATAAGAAGAGGGTGGTGGCCGAGGCCACCATGTAAGAGTTTGTGGCATGACACAGTGAAGAATTATCCTTGGGTTCATAGCCACTACTCATCAATGAAGCTCACATATCACAAAATGATATTAAGAGAATTGAATTTCTTAATTTTGGCATTATGGGGGAGGGATAGCCCAACGTATTAGGAGAACACTCCCCTATTTCCATGCCTGCACCTAAACCAAATAAGAGTCAAGACATAGGTGAGTATGCAAGGTGATCAAGTCAAACTCCTTGAATCTATGATATTTAGTTCATTCCTCAAATAACAAAACCTTGCTTTATCAAGTGGCTTCGTGAAGATGTCGGCAAGTTGATCTTTGGTTGAAACATAAGATAGCTCAATATCACCTCGAGTGACATGATCTCTAATGAAGTGATGACGAATCTCAATATGATTTGTCCTTGTGTGATCCACCGGGTTGTAGGCAATCTTGATAGCACTTTCATTGTCACATAGAAGAGGCACTTTCTCACAATGGACACCGTATTCCTTTAAAGTTTGCCTCATACATAGCAATTGAGTGCAAGCACTAGCAGTAGCCACATACTCGGCTTCAGAGGTGGACAGAGATATACAATTTTGCTTCTTAGAAGACCAACCCACCAAGGACCTACCAAGGAATTGGCAAGCCCCGAATGTTGATTTTCTATCATCCTTATCACCAGCACAATCAAATATCAAAAGATTCTCTTGACCGCCATCAAATGGCTTTCTTTAGGAGCGGCTTGATATCTTGCACACACTCCTACACTCAACACAATATCGGTTCTAGATGCACAAAGGTAAATCAACGAACCAATCATAGACCGGTATACCTTTTGATCCACATCTTTACCATTTGGATTTAGTTCGAGATGAGTCTTGGTTGCCATGGGGGTAGGAGCTCCATTTAAATCTTTCATGTTGAATCTCTTGAGCATATCTTGAGTATAATTGGCTTGGTTGAAGAATGTTCCTCCTCTTACTTGCTTGATATCAAAACCAAGAAATACTCTCAACTCCCCCATCATAGACATCCGGAACCTATTAGTCATAAGCTTTGAGAATTCATCATTAAAAGATTTGTTATAAGAGCCAGAGATAATATCATCAACATATATTTGGCATACAAAAAGCTCACCGTTGACCTTCTTAGTAAAAAGAGTGGGATCGATTTTCCCAACCTCAAACCCATGGTCAAACAACAACTCTCTAAGGTGCTCATACCACGTGCGTGGGGCTTGTTTGAGCGCATAGAGCGCCTTATCAATTTTGTAGACATGGTTGGGAAGTTGGGATCCTCAAACCCCGGGGGTTGCTTTACATATACCAACTCATTTAATGGACCATTAAGAAATGCACTTTCTACATCCATTTGTTGCAACTTAAAGTTATGATGTGCCGCATAAGCAAGAAGGATACGGATGGACTCAAGGCGAGCCACGGGTGCATATGTCTCTCCATAATCAATGCCTTCAATTTGAGAGAAACCTTGTTCAACCAATCTTGTCTTGTTCCTTACAACAATTCCATTCTCATATTGCTTGTTCTTGAATATCCACTTGGTTCCTATAACATTGCGACAATCCTTTGGCTTCTCAACTAACTTCCATACTTTATTTCTCTCTAAGTTTTTGAGCTCTTTGTGCATTGCTTCCAACCAATCTGAATCTTCAAGAGCTTTCCATACTTTCTTTGGTTCTATCATGGAGATGTATGCTTGGTGTTCACTAAACCTCTTCAATTGTGCTCTTGTGGACATTCCTCTCCTTACATCTCCAACCACATTCTCTAGATAATGGTCTCTTAATTCCAACATTCTATCCATTCTAGCTTTGCGACGAGTTTCGATCTCCTTGTTGTTTCTTGGGGGGGACCTCTTCATCATTTTGGTCCCCATCTTGACCATTAGCTTGACCTTGATCATCATCGGGATAATTCTCTTCATTTAGAGGAAACGATTGACCTTGGTATTGATTAGGCACACTGCTAGATTGGAGTTGAGCTGCTCGCACGGCAGATTGTATAGATCTTCCTTGTGTAATAGACCGAGCAGCACTAGACATTCTGGAGAATGACGACTCAGGCTCCTCCTCACTAGAAGTATCCCCCTGATCAACATGTTGAGGGTCTACAGCTTCTCTTTGGCTTGGGTCATTGTCCTCCTCGATAGATGGAGCTTGTTGTTGCTGTGAAGATGAGGGCTCCACTTGAGTGGAGCATAGTTCTTCTCGATCCGCCATAAGGGGTTCCTCAACGGGGCAGAAAAATCCCACACCCATTCTTCCTATGGCATCCTGAGGCATTTCGTCATCTGCATCACAAGCATCAACACGCCCCTCTTGGGGACCATCATATTCCTCGAAAACCACACTACAAGATTCTATGACAGCTCCGGAAATCTTATCATAGATTCTACAGTGTGGGATTCGTGACCATAGCCAACAAAAACACCCTCTAATGCTTTGGAATCGAACTTGGACAAACAAGCACCCTTTTTGAGATAGAAACACTTACAACCGAACACCCGGAAGTAAGATACGTTGGGCTTGTTACCGGTAAGTATTTCATATGGAGTCTTGATCAATTTCTTGCGGAGATAGAGCCGATTTGATTCATGGCAAGCGGTGGAGATTGCTTCGGCCCAAAATTTATATGGAGATTTAAACTCTGCCAACATGGTCCTTGACATATCAATAAGAGTCTGGTTCTTCCTCTCGGCTACACCATTTTGTTGAGGGGTATATGCAGCGGAATATTGGTGTTTTATCCTGTAACACCCTCAGAATCGACCCTATGCAAGTTTTAGCGAAAACCCGCCAAACCCGCATAGAAACGATTCAAAGGTGCCCACCAGGCACTTTCGTGCGGGTGGAAAACGAAGTAATAACATTACACAACAGTCCTCGATGGGACCCACAGAACAGATATATATACAACACGACTCCATGAGTCAAGAATACAGTTATACGGTACAAAGATCCAAATCACCTTGAAAAGATGGAGCGTCCGACTACGGACAAGATGCAAATGGGGCTAAGAGCCCTGAAGAATAACCAATGGCGTCCATAACCCTGCCCAAGCCAAGCCGGAAGGGTAACCCTGCTAACGACGTCGATCTCAAAACCTGCTTAAACAAAAGGGGTGCCGACAAAGGGCAAAGGAAAAAGAGGAGCGCAAGATCGAGGTCAAGACACGGCGAGGCTAGAATTGCGGTCCTCGTCAGACACCCTCGAGATCGGACCTATGCAAGTTTTAGCGATTCCGCCAAACCCGCATAGAAACGATTCAAAGGTGCTCACCAGCACTTTCGGCGGTGGAAAACGAAGTAATAACATTACACAACAGTCCTCGATGGGACCCACAGAACAGATATATATAACAGCGACTCAAAGAGTCAAGAATACAGATATAATATACAAAGATCCAAATCACCTTGAAAATGATAGCGTGTCCGACTACGGACAAGATGCAAATGGGGCTAAGAGCCCTGAAGAATAACCAATGGCGTCCATAACCCTGCCCAGGCCAAGCCGAAAGGGTAACCCTGCTAACGACGTCGATCTCAAAACCTGCTTAAACAAAAGGGGTGCCGACAAAGGGCAAAGGAAAAAGAGGAGCGTCAAGATCGAGGCCAAGACACGGCGAGACTAGAATTCCGGTCCTCGCCACATAGGTATGGTGGATCAAGCGGCGCAGGCAGATGCACTAAACAACCTATAGAGACTCGATATAACTGTCGGCTATCAGAGAGGGATAAGAAAGACCTACTCGGAACCAACCTGATACTACCACCAAACATACCCATCCTGGTATTTCCCCCTCGAGACCAAACGAGGAAGTCAACCGAGGAACTCACACCGTTGGCAGTTTTATTTATTCAGTTATCGTTGTAGCAATTACTAGTCAGGTGTAGATAATCATCCTGATAAAATAAGCAGTGGGCAGTTTTAGTTATCCATTCCGTTATAGTTACAACACTTACTAATCAGATACAGATAGCATGAGATACCCCAAAACCCAGCAGTTGTTGGTACTTTTATTTAGCCATACCGTTGTAGTTGCAATACTTACTAGTCAGGTACAATGGTCGCAAGCGACAACCCAAACAAGCAATTGTTGGCAGTTTTATTTAGCCATTCCATTATAGTGAAGCTAATTACTAGTCATTATAAAGTCAAATTTATGGCACTAATTTAGTTATAGTTGTCTATGATCGAGATACTGTGCTCCAAGTCATCCATAACCGCGGACACGGCTTTCAGAAAGTTTTACCCGGCCGGGGTGCACCAATAGCAACACACGCTCGATCGACCTCGGAAAAACCAAATCAAAACCCAACGAGGCCTTCACGACAAAGCAATCACAGGATTCAGAAATATTTCAGGGGGCCACCCCTTAAAGTAGACCCGCAACGAAGCCGGCCGGCTCCGAGACGGACTCAAGGTTGTGGGGACGGCTGTGAACGACTGGGAACCCAAAACTGGGCTTGTCGACACCGCGGAATCGTGCCACGATCCTAAACAGTACAGTGTGCTCCTCGCACAAACGTAAATAAAGCAGTAAAGCATGGCATAAGTACAGTATCGTAAATAAAACCTCAAACTAGTTTGTGGCCCCAAGAAATAAGACTGAATCAAGCTCTGGCTCAGGGGCGTCCCATAATCCTCCCGGATGTGGATAGCGCGATAAATCAAGGAACAGGTATCAAGTACTCGGGGTCCTACGGGACACAAGTGGGCGGTCGGAAACCAAATATTATCTATCACCCACCGATGCCTCTGCTTACTTACTTCAATTTTAGTTGTTAAACAGGAATTAAAGGGAACGATAAGTAAAGCCATGATCATCTCCAACATCAAACATGCGGCAATACTCCAACAACTGTGGTACATGGCGACACGCAACAGCACTTGAGCAAGCGACTACGACGCGCAAGTCCAACTATCTACCAAACAACAGGTAATAGGAGGTGTCCAGGGCAATATAAGGCTGCAAGGGATATCACGGGTACGAAAACTAGAGCATCGCAACACAGATAGCAATAGATCAACAGGAGGGAATAAATACTATAAAAGTAAGATAGGTAGAAAAGGGGGAGATGCTCGCCTGAAAACATTGCCGAAGGTTCATCCGGAGATCGGGGCGAAGCTCACATCAACTCAACGGCCTTATCCGCGAGGAAGCAAAACACTAGAAGAGACACCGGATGCAATATTTAATACTACGGCAAAAGATCGGGCATGATGCCTGAATGATGTATGACATGGCAAAGGTGCGATGCAATTAGGTCATATTAAGCGGAACCGGGGTCCCGACAATTAATTAGATGGTTCAAGTTGTTTATCTACCCCGCAAATTAAATGTTGTCTTCACATGGCAAAATAAGTTACCGGTTCGCTAAACAAATTAAATGAGGCCAATATGAGACTAGAGTTGCCCGCATATGGGCCCCATATTTAATTATAAGGTGAATCGGCATAAGGCCCCCAAACCACATGATAAGGATGCATGCATGAACAATTAATATGCGACAAGTTGTATTATATTATAAAATAGGGTTTCGGGAAGGGGTTCACACATTAGGGTTCGGCAGATCTTGATTCCGGGGTTCGGGGTTCGGTCTCAGGGTTCGACGGGGAACAGGTGCAGATCAGGGCTACTGGGTCCGGGATGAAGGGCTTGGCGTTCGGCGTTCTTCGGTTTCATGTCGACGTGCTCGGCGTCCACGATGGAGAACTCGGTGTATCCGTATCGTGGTTCTTGTCGGGGTTCTCGGCTTCGGGCGCCGGGATCGGGCTTCGGATTCTGGGACCGGTGCGAGGTCTCGGCCATCAGATCCTTGGAGGAGGCCATGGCGGTTCCATTCAACCCATGAAGGAGATCTTGTCGCTTGGTATCCGTGTAGGAGAACTCGAGGTCGATGGCGAACTTGTTTGGTACCGGGGTTTTTCGGAGATCTTGGCGCGGCACCGGGTACGGGATCGGCCTTCGGGTTCGGGGTCTCGACGTCCGTAGATCTTGGTGTCCAAGGCGCGGCATCAAAACAGTGGGGTCTTGTTGAAGAGACTATCTTGGCCCTTTAATCTCGCATGGGACATGGCCCTTGGACAACACCATCTTGCAACACCGGCGGCGGCTCCTGGCTTCAGTTGCAGACGGAGGAGGGCTCGGTCCCGAGTTGCTCTGCAGGGGAGGTGGGGAGAGGATCGGGTCGGCTTAGGGGCGGGCGAGAGGAGGGGAGACGGCCGGCTGCAGGCCAGGAGGGCGGGGAGGGCGGCTGGCATGTGGGGGCGGAGAGCAGGATGTGGCATGAGGGGGAGGGGCGAGGTGAGGCGAGGGAGGTGAGGGAAGGAGGCTGAGCGGGCGAGGCTGAGCCGAGGGTCCCCCGGGCGGCAGGCTCTGCAGAGGCTGTGGTCGGCCTGCTGAGGCGCGGAGGAGCTGACGGGCGGCGGTTGAAGAGAGGGTGAGCGAGGGTCGGTGGGGACGACGGTGTGCAGGAGGCGGTCGACGGGGGGGGCGGTTGCTGGCGGCGCGAGCGAGGATGGCGGTGACGCAGGCTCCGGCCCGAGGGCGGCGGGAGGAGGAGAAGGACGCGCTGGGCCAAGTGACTGACGGAGGGGAGGCCAGCATGGAGGAGGGAGCAGCTGGATCGGGCGTGCTGGGGTGAGGCGGAGGCGGCTCGGGCAACGGAGAGGGAGGCGGAGGAGAGGGACCAGGGCGGTCGCGGGAGAGGACACCGGCGACGAGGGAGAGGGAGGAGGCCGGCGGCTGGTGGCGGGGCAGACGGGGCAGAGGGCGTGGTCGCGAGAAGAGGGGGCAGGACGGAGGCCGACGCGACGGGGAGGTGGCGGCCGGCGAGGGAGAGCGGGGGCGTCGGCGGGGCGGTGGCCGGAGCCCGGGCGACCGGAGCGGGCGAGGAGGAAGAGGAACAGGGGAGAGATAGAGGAGCGAGCATGAGAGCGTGGGGGTGGCAAGCTGGCACAAGGCGTGTGGGGCGTGGGGCAGGAGGAGGCCTGTGGCGTGGGACAGGTGTGGGGGTTGTGTGTGTGGGTGGCGTCGGTGTGGGGTGGAGATGACGCGGTGAGGATGGGGTGGGGCCCAGGGAGGGAGAGGGGAGAGAGAGAGGGAGAGAGGCCAAGTGGCTGCGTGGGATTGGTGAGAGGGAGGGGAGAGGTGACGTGGCGGCCAGGGATTGGTCCGGGTGAGGTGGAGGAGGGGTGGGTAGAATAGGACTGGGTAGTTTTAGGATTTCGGGCGAACCGTTTTATTCTGGGGGTGGTCGTCCAGGTCGATTCGGTCCGGTTGGCTGCCCCCATTAAAATAATTTAATATATTATTTGTTTTAAACGGACCGTTTGCAAACCGTGGTTAGTCAAAACGAAATATTCCGGAGACCCGGTTTTGGTTTTGAATAAAGATGGGGCGTTTAGAAAACAAAAACAGGTTTTTCCGAAATAGTTTTATGCAAGCACAATGCAAGATGATGACGATGCTCAAATGCAATGTGGCATGATGACATGAGCATGCGGTCATGATGATGCAATGCACAAAATCAACGTGATTTTCTAGTAGTGGTTTTGCGGGATGCCACATCGCCTACATAGGTATGGTGGACTGAAGCGGCAGCGGCAGCATGCACTAAACAACCTATAGAGACTCGGTACAACTGGCGGCTATCAGAGAGGGATAAGAAAGACCTATCCGGATCCAACCTGAATCTTACACCACACAAACCCATCCTGGTATTTCCCCCTCGAAACCAATCGAGGAAGTCAACCGAGGAACTCACACCGTTGGCAGTTTTATTTATTCAGTTATCGTTGCAGCAATTACTAGTCAGGTGTAGATAATCATCCTGATAAAGTAAGCAGTGGGCCGTTCTAGTTAACCATTCCGTTGTAGTTGCAACACTTACTATTCAGATACAATTAGCATGAGATATCCCAAAACCCAGCAGTTGTTGGTACTTTTATTTAGCCATTCCGTTGTAGTTGCAATATTTACTAGTCAGGTACAATGGTCGCAAGCGACAACTCAAGCAAGAAATTGTTGGCAGTTTTATTTAGCCATTCCATTATAGTGAAGCTGATTACTAGTCATTATAAAGTCAAATTTATAGCACTACTTTAGTTATAGTTGTCTATGATCGAGATACTGTGCTCCAAGTCGTCCATAACCGCGGACACGGCTTTCAGAAAGTTTTACCCGGCCGGGGTGCACCAATAGCAACACACACTCGATCAACCTCGGAAAAACCAAATCAAAACCCAACGAGGCCTTCACGACAAAGCAATCACAGGATTCAGAAATATTTCAGGGGGCCACCCCTTGGAGTACACCCGCAACGAAGCTAGCTGACTCCGAGACGGACTCAAGGTTTGCGTCAGTGGCTGTAAACGACTGGGAACCCAAAACTGGGCTTGTCGATACCGCAAAAACACTCCGCTTTCCTAAACAGAACAGTGTGCTCCTCGCACAAACGTAATAAAGCAGTAAAGCATGGCATAAGTACAGGATCATAAATAAAACCTCAAACTAGTTTGTGGCCCCAAGAAATAAGAATGAATCAAGCTCTGGCTCAGGGGGGTCCCATAATCCTCCCGGATGTGGATAGCGCGAATATTCAAGGAACGGGTATCAAGTACTCGGGGTCCTACGGGACACAAGTGGACGGTTAACAACCAAATAACATCTATTGCCCACCTGTGCCTCTGCTTACTTACTCCAATTTTAGTTGTTAAACAATAATTAAAGTGAACGATAATTAAAGCCATGATCATCTCCAACAACAACATGCGGCAATACACCAACAACTGTGGCACTTGACGACACGCAACAGCACTTGAGCAAGCGACTACGACGCGCAAGTCCAACTATCTACCAAACAACAGGTAATAGGGTGTGTCCATGGCAATATAAGGCTGCAAGGGATATCACGGTACGAAAACTAGAGCAACGCGACACAGATAGCAATAGATCAACAGGAGGGAATAAATACTATGAAAGTAAGATAGGTAGAAAGGGGGGAGATGCTCGCCTGAAAACATTGTCGAAGGTTCAACCGAAGATCGGGTCGACTCTCGCATCAACTCAACGGCCTTATCCGCGAAGAACGAAAACACTAGAAGAAACACCGGATGCAATATTTAATACTACGGCAAAAGATCGGCATGATGCATGTATGATGTATGACATGGCAAGGTGCAATGCAATTAGGTCATATTAAGCGGAACCGGGGTCCCGACAATATTTAGATGGTTCAAGTTATTTATCTACCCTGCAATTTAAATGTTGCATTAGCAAGGTAAAAGATAGCACCGGTTCGCTACACAAATTTAAATGAGGCCAATATAAGACTAGTTTTGCCCGCATATGGGCCCCATATTTAATTATAATGTGAATCGGCATAAGGCCCCCAAACCACACGACAATATGCATGCATGAACATTTAATATGCGACAAGTTGTATTATATTATAAAATAGGGTTTCGGGAAGGGGTTCACACATTAGGGTTCGGCGATCTTGGTTCCGGGGTTCGGGGTTCGGTCTCAGGGTTCAGGGTTCGACGGGATCGTTCTCGGATAACGGAGGTAGGTCTTGTCGCACGGTGTCCAGGTAGACGAACTTGGCGTATTCGCATCGGCGTTCTTGGCGTTCGGGTTCTCGACGAACTTGGCGTAACCGGGATGGAGGGCTTGCCGTATCGGGGAGAAGATCTTGGAGGGTGCCGGTTTCAATTGTCGATGGCGAACTTTGCTCGGAGCCGGGAAGAAGTACTCGGTGCCCATGTAGAAGACCTTATCGGTCCGTCTTTGTCGGTGGCGAACTTGACCGATGGTCCTCGGGTCCGGGGGTTCGCCGCTCCGTGAGGTAGATCTTGGCGCTTCGTGAATCTTCAGGCATGTGTCAGCGGGTTCCAGGAGGAAGAGATTGGCAAGGCGAGGGGAACTTGGTGTCTAGGGTCTCGGCGTCTTCGGGTTCCGAAGAAGGGCTTGGCGTTTCACGTCAATGTCCGTACTGTCCGTGTTCTCGAGCATCGCATCCGAGAAGGAGTACTTGTCGCACATATGGTCTTCGGGTCCGGGTAGAAGAGCTCGTCGTCCGGGGATTCTCTGGGCCCGCGACCTGCGGTAGCTGGTCTTGGCGTTCGAGGGAAGTACTTGTCGTGCCGATGGATCGGTCTTGAATCCGGGAAGGAGAACTCGACGTTCCGTGTTGAAGGCCTTGGCGGTTATCGGGTTCGGGAGGGAGAACGTGGCTTTCCGGGAAGGAGACCTTGGCGTGTCGAGTGTTCAGTCTTGCATATCCGGTGGCGATGAGAACCGACACATAGTCGTGTGGTCTTCAGACAGCATCACACTGATTCTTCGGATTTTGCAATAGCCGATGTAGTCACAATCACCACAATGCTACCTCATTTAGGTACACAACCAGTGCCATTCGTCAACATACATCGCAACATCACAGGAAACGGAGAACCAACAGCAAGGATACGCGTGGCATGGGGTTGTCCTGGGCGTCTGGAAACGGAAGGAAGGCTCGAGCCGAGGCGGTCTTGGAGGGCGAGGAGACGACACCGAACATGGCCACACCGGGAGTTGCAGGAGGTTGCCGCGACGCGGCGCGTAAGACTTGGGTGATGTGGACGGCAGAGGAGCGGCAGCGGCCCGACGTCACGTCGCAGGCGGCCTGCACAGGGCGGCCTGGGGCGATGGGGCCCGCAAAGATTGGCGGTGGAGGGGAGGTCCCGCGGGCGCAGGAGGTGCACGGGGAGGAGGCCCAATGGCGCCGGCGAACGGGGAGGGGACACCCGGCGAGGGCAGGCCGACGAGGTTACAAGGCCCCATGAGGCGGGACGGCTCCAGGAGGCGGGCGCGCTGAAGTGAGGGCGACCAAGACAGAGGGAGGCCACAACCTGAGGGGAGAGGCGGTCGGGGCGGCGCTCGGAGGCGGGGCCGAGGCCGGAGAGGGTGGAGGCAGGGCGTGGCCGACGCTGGAGGGAAGGAAGGAAGGAGGTGAGCGGGTTGGGGGAAGAGGAGCGTGCGAGGCGTGTCGGTGGGGTGGGCCCGCGGGGACAGGGACGAGAGGGAGGTCACGCGGGGGAAGGGGTGGACCGGGTCAGAGAGGAGGGGCCGGGGCGGACGGGTCCAGGGTGGCAGCGGGACAGGGCAGGTGCCGCTGTGTGCGTGCTGGGCGTGTGGGTGGGAGGAAGAGAGTCTGACGTGGCGAGCTGGGAGTGGTGGAGTGAGGAAAGAGAGGTGAGGTGGCATACGGTGATTGGCCAGGGTGATGTGGCTGGGGAGGGGTAGAATAGGTCTGGGTAGAAAAGGATTTCTAGGTAGGCTGATTGGTGAGGTGGCTGAGCCAAGGATGAGGTGGAGGGAACGGGAGGTGGCAAGCTGCGGTTGGTGGGTAGACTAGGTTTAGGTGGTAAAAGGTTGGTCTAGGGTCTTGCAGGGTTTAGTTGGACTGGGTCGCAGATGATCCGGACCGGTTGGGCCTCTGGCCTGACCGGCCGGACTGGACTGCCTCCAAAATAGTTTTTATTATTTTCAATTGTAAAAGATTTATAAATAGTTTTTAGTCAAAACAAATATCCGGACAAACCGACTTGATATTTTGAAATAAGAAGGGCTAGTGGAAAACAAAATAGGCTTTTCGGAATAATTTTAGACAGACATATGCATGATGACGACGATGCCATGCACAAAAACAACGCGATTTTCTAGTAGTGGTTTCTGCGGGATGCCACAGATCCCCTCATCACTAAAAAATCCATTCAAGGTGTCTTGAACTCGGTGCAGTTTTCGCTTCTTATTATCAACACAGGGACATTGTGTTGACGTTGAACCATGTTGATGAAGTCGATGAAGTTCTCTTGGGTCTCACTCTTCACCTTGAATAAGTATACCCATCAGTATCTTGAATAGTCATCAACAATCACCAAACAATATTTCTTCCCACCAAGACTTGCATGAGATGGATGACCAAAAAGATCCAAATGAAGGAGCTCCAAGATCCTCTCGGACTTGATGTAGTTATTTGGCTTGTGGGGAGAATCATGCATCTTCCCTTCAACACAAGCCCTGTAAACATGATCTTAGGCAAAGGAAACATTTTCTTTTAGTCCAACAATATGGCCCTCCTTATGGAGACTTTGCAAAGTTCTCATATTGACATGGGCTAGACAGCGATGCCATAACCAACCCACATCGGCCTTTCCGAATAAGCACATCACACTTGTAGTGGTTTGCCCCGAAAAGTCCACCACATACAAGTCATTTTCGACGTACCCAACAAAAGCGATCTTGAGAGACTTTCTCCACATGAGAACCACAATATCATCATCAATAAAGACGGCAAAGCCCATCTTTCCAAGAGCACGGACGAAAAGTAAATTATAACCAAGGGTCTCAACAAGCATGACGTCCACGAGTGTGATATCGTGGGCAACCACTACCTTTCCAAGACCCATTACCTTAGACTTTGACTTGTCGGCATATGTCACGGATATTTGATCGTCATTTGGTCTTAACTCCTTGACAATAGATGAGCTTCCGGTCATATTACTTGTGCAACCATTATCAAGCACCTTGACCCTCTAGAAGCATAGGTCTACAAAAGATCAAGCTAGTTTTTAGGTACCCATTTTTCAATGGGTCCTCTTTTGTTAGCAACAAGGGTCTTGGAAACCCAAATAGACCAAGAAATATAACCATCAAATGGGCCAACATATTGTGCATACACTTCACCATAATAATCACGCATTAAAACATAGTGAGGGTTAGCACTTCCCGCAAAATCATCATGAGACATAGTTTTGCCACTTGTGGTCTTACTACCCTCAATGGCCTTGTCTTTTTCTTGTGCGGGCTTGGCCTTATTGTTGTTGTTGTTCTTCTTCTTCTTATCTTTGGAGACAAAGCCAAGGCCTCTTTTCTCACCATTTGGCCTTTGCTTACTCAAGATGTCATCAATGGACTTGTTTCCTTTTGGAAAGGTGGCCTTAGCTAGCTCCCCCTTCAACCTAGAATTTTCTTCAAGTATATTTGTAGTACTAGAAGGAATGAAAGTACTAGGTGAATCAATATTGGTCAATTGAGTTTGAATCCTTTCATGTGACTTTGTGAGTAACAAGAGTTCACTTTCCAAGGCCTTGTGAGCCTTGTCAAGCATACCAAAGTCCTCGGCAAGTTTTTCATGAACAACACCAAACTCAATCTTGTCCTTTTTAGCTTTTTTATATTTAGCAATAGCATGGTATCGTTCCGTGACAAGTCTATAAACAATTAAGTCATTATCCTCGTCAAGCCCTTCAATTTTTAGTTCAAGAGACATCCTAGTCTCTTGTTCTTCTTCTAGAGCATTATTTAGAGATTCTACCTCAATCATGTGTTCTCTCCCTTGTTTATATCTCTCATCAAGAAGCTCTTGGGTGTGAGAAAGTTGATCTAAGAGGTCCACAAAATGTCTCTTGTGTTCCCCTTGCAAGTTATTCATGAACTCATCAAAAGCAATTATTTCCTTTTTGACCTCAAGAGATATCACATGCAGAACCAGTTTCAGCATTTTCACCCGAAACAATTCCGGTTTTCATTGAAATAATTCCATTGTTTTGATATTCTTTCTATGGCATCTTATTTGCTCCAAATGGTGTTGGTATCCCTTAAGTGTGTCACCCTACAGTTCGAGAATAATGCAAACATGATCGAGACCCCTCTTCGATCAATAATCAGCAGCGGGACCTGGAGATCCGTACTGACTCCTACACATTCAACGATGACTTCTTGTGATCATGTGAACCATTAATATTTGTAACTAAATCCTTTTGTCTCACAATATTTTACATGTCCGAGATTCGATCATCGGTATCCTCATACCTAGTTTGATCTCGTTATCGACATGTACTCTTTTCTCGTTACCGTGATATAATATTCTAGTGATCTCCATCACTTGCTTGCAAGTTATATCAATGTGATATCACCGAGAGAGCCCAGAGTAAAAATCTCCGTAATTTAGATGGACAAATCTCACTCTTGATCCATGAGCCTCTACATAACATTATCGGAGTGTCTGAGCCCACCTTTATAGTCACCCTATTACGGTGTGACGTTTAATGTTATCAAGACACTCTTCATATGTTAGTGATTGACATGATCTCATGGTCTAAGGACTAAAGTTACTTTGTACTAGATGGGTTCGCGCGCTTTGTCCTCTTGGATCTTTTCAGAATTATTCTTTTATTCAGGCATTACTGAATATTAAAAAATTGTTTTATAAGATCGTAAACTATTTAGCAGTGCCAAGTTAAAAAGAACAATAAAATCAATATAATTCTGGATGTCAAGTATTTCAAACCAACATAAATATTTGCTACAGGCCATGCTAGTTTCACATATCAAGAAAAGAGTCATTCCCAAAATGCTCAGACTAAAAAGAATAACATGGCATAGAAGTTCAGAAGTTGCACCAAAAGAAGAGCCGGTAAGATATACAAAAGAGCCTTCAATGGATCAAAAGGGGTGAAAATCAGGGAAATTTGACAGTTACCATTGGAAAATTAGATGGATCCACATATTCTCTCCAGTAGCCACCCATAATCA
This sequence comes from Avena insularis, assembly GCA_023614405.1. Taxonomy (NCBI): domain Eukaryota; kingdom Viridiplantae; phylum Streptophyta; class Magnoliopsida; order Poales; family Poaceae; genus Avena; species Avena insularis. The sequence continues at coordinate 8,323,854 of CM042684.1, forward strand.
AGGAAGACTAAGCGCAATATTCAGAGGGCCTCCAGATAACCCCCTCCCGCGTCGCTCCCGCGAGCGACCGGGGGATCCCTTGCGCCACCGCCGGGACGCCCGCCTCCTTCCGCTCCTCCCTCCTCGCCACTGCTGGGACGCGCTGGCGGCAAAGACGCTCGGCGTCGGTGGCGGCGGGGTCCCTCTTCTCCTCCTGGTTCGCCAGATCTAGGCGCATGCCAAGATCGACGACTGGCGGCGGCCCGCGTGCGCGGGGAGCGGCGGCGTCCGGCTTGGTGACGCGGCTCGCCGCGGTGGTGACACCATGATGTGGCATGGAGGGCTGCGTGGAGCGGTTTCGGGCCGGTTTCGGACGAAGGGCCGGGCGTTGGCGTTGGCTGGGATCTGGAGGTAGCGGCAGACGTGGTGCTGCAGGATGGAGGCGAAGGCGCGACCTTAGCGGCGGTGCTAAGCCTACGTGCTCATTGGCACCGATGGTCGGCCTGCTCGATCCATTCTCCAGTAACCGGCCGGCGGTGTGGGGATCGTTGTGTCGGATCTAATAAAGGAGGTGGTCCTTTGGTTTTCTTCGCACGAAGACGAAGATCTGCTTGATGTCTGCCCTCGTTGATCTAGACTGGAGAGGTGTTCTAAGGCTCGCCACGAAATCCCATGGGCGATCATGCCCGGAGATTGCTGGATCGGAAGGTATTCCGGTCGGCGCACCTTTGTTTTTCCGCCGTTGGTTTTCAGCTGGAGCGCTATAAGCTCGTTGTTTGTTCCCACCAAGTGCCATTCTTAGAGCCATGGTGAAGTCAGATGCGGAGAATATCAGGAAAGCGGAAATATGAGGGTAGCGATGGTGATTTCAGTTCTTGTGGCGACGGAGATCTTGTTGCGTGATCTAAGACTCGTTGCAGCGACTGTTGGTGCGGGAAGACAACACAGGGAAGTTCCCAGTCTTACCTTGCAGGGTGAAAATCCAAGGTCTGGCCTTAACTGGTTGTGCCTGGCAATGATCTTGTTCAAGGCATTGTTTTGTGAGCGAGGACTTTCTCTAGGGTGAAAATCTATGATCTTTGATCGGGCAACGACGGCAGCTTGGACATTGTTTCCTTTTTGAAGGCGTTGTTATTGGAGTTGAGGACTACTGCTGTTATTTTGATGGTGTCAGTGTCGTTGTTTGAGCATTAGGTCTCTGTAGCGGGACTTTTCTTTTTTCTCCAGTAGCCCCCCTCCCCCCACCCCCAATTTTGTAAAATTTGATTGGCACTTTTCGCCTTTTTGAGTGAAATATGCAGGTGGGCAGTTCGTCCCACGTTGTGCCGTTCAAAAAAAAAAAGAGGCAGTTACGAAAATAAATTCAGCTCAGACGTGTAATGAGGCATATAGTAGAAATAGTGTCGTCTGACACAGAAATGAGCTAAGAGAAGTAATATGTCAAACCCAATAAAGTAGACAAACTGAAGATGCAAATCATATTTCTACAAGTCTCACATTTATATTCTGAGATATCAGATAACCACAAACCAACATCAAGAAGCAGCGCATTGCCAGAAGCATTGCAGATGGATTTAAGTAAACCCATATATGCACGTATCAAGACCCGGGAGACGGTGGAAATGGCTACAATTTGGTTGGTCAAGAATGAGAAGAAACGCTGATCCAAAACTGCATCTGCTCCAGAGGAACAAGCAAAGGAAACGGCAAGAAAGGCCACACTTGTAATCTGAGCTGCCACCTGCATCCTGATTATAGCTTGTTTGTTCCAACATAAAACAAGCCATTTGTGACTTTTAACTCCAGCACATTATTCAGTTGACAAGAGTAAGTTAACTCCAGCACTAGGACATGGCACATAATGTGCTATTCTTCTCACAGATAAATATGTCCATCATGAACTGGCAGAAATACTACTCCAGTCAAGCTCAACTAGTATTACGAGCAAAAGCACTAGCACAGCCATTAACTAACCAAGGTTGTCACCAGTCATTACATACAGGCCCTCTAGAGAAATTTAAGTTTTACCACCACCAAAATACAACTGACTGCACCTAACAGGAGAGTGCCAGCTAAAGTCCTGCAGATCCTCCCATCCGCTTCCCAAAGAGGTGTCCAGTGCCATGGGAGCATTAGAGGTTACAAATATTACAGGAGCTTATATTAGTACTAATACTACGGCATGCATCCATCACAAAGAGACTGCAAAGCAGCATCTGGGATCGAAGACTTCCCTTTGACGTGAGGAACGTGTGATACGGTCCACAAGGTCAACTCCCACTGGCCTCATCTTGTTGCTGGGAGTTCGTTTAGACGGTTTAGTCTTGACCTCGACAATGAAAATGTCTACATCATTCTCAGGCGGAACACATCCACCTAGCATACACATATATTACAACACATTAGAGCTGACAATCGATCAGAGAGAGAGAGAGAGAGAGAGAGAGAGAGAGAGCTATTCACCTTGCACCACGTAAAACAAGATGGCACCAGATTCCACATCTTTGCCAGCATAATCCAAGCACATGGCTTCACCCTCACAATATTCGACCCATGAGAATGGCAAAAAGATCGGCTTGCTGAGGTACACAGAATGATCTTTATGTAGTAGTTGATAAGCAGAAAGGCCTCCATCGCAGCATGTGTAGATAAAGCCATCCACAAATACACATCTACCATTTAAAGCACAGTATGTAGGGTTAGTCAACAGGTCATCTTCGAATGGAGCCCAAGGCATGACGACACGCCATTGTTTTGCACCCAGGTCAAACAGAAGGCACGAACATGTGACACCATCCCAAACTATGAAGGAATGATCATTCAATTCCACATATCCAGTTATCACAACCTTCCTGAGGAGAACATGCGACTGACTTGTGTTGTGACGCCACCAGGAGGCGGATCCATTATTGAACACTTTCTGATGGTAAACTTGCAGAGTATCAGTAAGAGCAACGGTCTCTTCACCAACTCTCATAACCACAATGAAAGGATCAGCAGCTCTTGGCCGCCGAACAGATCGCTTGATAGGCAGCGTCTGGTCCTCGTTCAGACTAAACTCAAACATTTTGCCTCTTATGGACGAGACTGCGTGTATTTTTGAGCCACTGTGAAAAAAATGCCAACAGTCATGACCACCGTCTGCAGCATAACATAGTTCGAGAGGTGTGCCATTGTCTCCTTCTAACTGTAAACTCTCATCATCCATGACACCTGTCGGGCAGATGACTGGTTGTGAGCCAATTTGGCAAATGATAAACAGATGTTTCTTGATACTTGTTGTAGCAGGCTTCGGACGGGCAACAGGACGACTTGGAAAACTGACTTGCTGTAGAATTGATGAAGGCTCAAATGGCATTGCCGAGGAGCGCTTTTGTGGCGGGAGAGAGCAGTCGCGGGCAATGTGACCGTCGCTGCCGCAGAGATAGCACATCCGTAGGTCATATTTTCGTGGGAGATTCTGTCTGCATAAAAGAAAAAAAACATGTCATGCACTCACCAAGGGGAATTTACTTAGATGTAGATAAGGTTAGACATGGAGCTAAATTCAGATCAAGCAATTCACTGTTAGAAAGTGCCTGCAAAATTACTGATCTTTTGAGGCAATTTTGGATAGCGCCCCCAAAAATCAGTTCAGAACTGTTATAATAAAGGGTGCATAACAGTACAAACTAGTCATAATAATCAGTTCATACTGCATAACAGTGCAAAACTAGTCATAATAATCAACTCACAGTGCAAAATCAGTCATAATAAACAACTGCTAACTATACTTTTGGAGCTGCAGCAACATGGTCCAAGGGCCTTCAACCCAAATAAGCTCTATAAAAGTCCTAAGAAATAGAATACTGAAATAGACAATTTGGAAAAGCGAACCACTAAACAAATGGGGACTAGTCTGAACTCAATATGAAGAAGCAAAATGCTAGCAGCAGTTAAATTGCAGAGCAGACAGACATGTTGATCAATACCACAGGGTATCGATACAAAGGCTTTAAAAGGTCTCTTTCTAGTAGATCAAGGATTCAGCACCATGTGCTGCCACAACTAGATGTCCATAGCGGTACAAAAATAGACGGTGAAACAGATAGAAACTGAAGTGTCCTTGTCCCTCATGTAAGATCAAACATGAAGCTAAATTCAGATGAAGTAAGACCTGCAACAATCAAGCATCTTGGAGAGGTGCTGGGAACTGGTTAGATCCTCCTGCAGCCCTTCGTGTTGGAGCAGCACCGGAGAGTCCTTGTCCTCGTACGCCCTAGTTGATTGATGATTAGTTGACAGAAAAATATACAGTATAAGCAAGGCGACCAAATGAATGAATGCTCAAAATCTGTGAAAAAACTAGCTAGTATGCTTGCTTACAGTAGAAAGCAGAATTCCTGGTCCTCTCGTTTGGGCTCGATGTCTACCCGGCGGAAAGAGGAATGCAGCACCTTTATTCCTCCCTGTCCATGAGCCAGGCTGTGGAGGTGGAAGGTGGTGACGATGGCATGTAGGTTGTCACACAGGCATGGTTCAAGCAACGCCAGGCTGATCCAGACAGAGCACATGAGCCGATCGCCGAGACGGGCGAGGAAGCCATACCCTTGGCAGGAATTGAAAGGACAGACAGTATCGATCTTGATGGGCGGATCCAGCCTGAGCTGCTGCCTCCCCTGCTCATCATCCTGGTAGGTGAGCTTGTAGGCGTAGATGGTGTTACGGCGAAGCATGTAGACGGCTTGGTCTTGCTCGATGTACACGGCACGGCCAGGGATAGGGATGTAATCTAGCAGCCTTGTTGCGTCGGTGGGCACCCGGGTCCAGTCGCCGGAATCAGGGGCGAAGGTGAAGAAGAGGCCTTTTTGTTTGAAGGAGACGAGGATGAGCTGCTTAGCCTCGGGGAGGGGGAGCACCGCGAAGCCCTGGAGGAACCAGTCGCCTGGGGAGTCGTCGCGGACGTGTGGGCTCGTGTAGGTCTCGCCGACCTGCTTCCATCCGTTCCCGTCCCCGGGGACGAGGCGTCGCATGAGGACGCTGAACTCGAACCCATGTCTCACGGTTGCGGACAGAGCCCAGAATTGGCCGCCGGTGGAGATGGGTATGCAGCGACTGGTCTCTTGAATCTCCGGCACATGCAGCTCATCGGTGTCGTCGGCGGTCTGCGGCTGCAGAGTTAGCCGCACGGTCTGAGGCTTCTCGTTGTCGGCCTGGTGCAGGACGCAGAGCGAGCGGCCGCCGGGAGCCAGGGCGGCGCTGGCGCTGAACCCTTGCCCAGTCTGCCTCTGGATGTCGTGGAAGAACTCGAGCGCGCCGTCGCTCCGGCCGAGGATCCGCCCGGATCGGGCCACGCGGAGTCGTCTCAGACGTAGGGCGGCGCCGTCCTTGACGCCGACGATCAGGGACCAGGCGGGTCTGGGGTCGGCGCCGGCGGGGATGCGTAAGCAGTCCGTCCCCGGGGCGACGCGGGGGGTCTGGGGCGAGCCGTAAAAATGCCAGCTGCACACGCAATCGCGCACAGTGCACCCCCGCTCCACCTTCCACTCCACCTCCTCCTCCTCCTCCTCCGACGACGACGACGACGACAGCATCGACTCCGCCTCCCACTCCGCCGCCACCATCGACCTAGGGTTAGGCATTTTGCTCTCTTGCTTTCGCTGGGATCCGATTTGGGCTTGGGGACGACAAGCAAACGCAAACGCCTTATGTGCCTAGGCTAAAACAGATAATGGGCCTTTTTAGGGCCTAGCCTTTTCTTACAACATCTTGGGCTAACTTTTGAGCAACCTAAGCTTCTGTATATGTGTACGTGTATTATACCACTTGTAACACACTCTTTATATATACGTGATATGCCACTCTATTGAGGGTTGAGCCGGTTTCTCCAATTCTATTGCCTTACATGATATCAGACTTGGTTACGACCTCCGCTTTCGTCGCCTCCACCAAACCCGCGTCGCCGCTCCCGCCGTCGTCGTCGATCGCACAGCCGATCGTCGCAACCGTCGCCATGTCGTGCACCGCCGCCTCCGGCTCCACCAACATGGGATACCTGCCCGCCTTCCTCTCCCGCACCATCGACGCCGCCGCCATCCGGCCGCCCTCGATCGGGACAAGGAGCGTCTGCTCCTTCTTCTCCAACCATCCCTAGGCCCCTTCGTCGTCGGGGCACTCACTGACGGTCCACATGTCCAGTGCCTCCTCGCCCGTCTCCACGCCGTCTGCTGCCTCCCGCGGCTTCCTCGATGCTGGGCCGTGCCCTTTGCGTCGAACCTCCGCGGATGCATCAGCGCCTCACGCGTCGCACTCCTACAAGGTCTCACCTCGCGCCGCCCGAGGGTCCTCCCTCGGCACCACCGGCCACACCGCCTGTCTCTGCCCCTATGGCGTACGCGCCCCGACGGTCTTCTCGATGGGCTCGTTGCCTCCGCCGTTTCACTTCGGCAACCTTATCACCCTCAAGCTATCGTCAGATAACTACATCTTCTGGTGCGCGCAAGTCCTTCGACTCCTTGGGAGTCACTACCTGCTCGGCTACGTCGACGGCACACTTCATTGCCCCCCCTGGTGGATAGCGTGAACGGCCTGATCTATAATCCGGCGCACCTTATGTGGACGGGGCAGGACCCGGCGAACCTCTCCTCCATCCAGGGGTCGCTCACCCTGGATGTTGCCAGGCTCATCGTCTTTGCCAAGACGTCTCATGAGGCATGGACAATCCTTGAGAGCTCCTTCGCGTCACAGTCGCAGGCCCGTGCCAGCCCTCTCCTTCGCGAGCTCGGCGAGTGTGAGAAGCTTGACACCACTGCCACGGAGTTCTACAACAAGGTCAAGGCCCTCGCTGACACGTTGGCGTCCATTGGACAACCGCTCACTGACTCCGAGTTCAACTCCTTCATCGTCAACGACCTCGACGAGGAGTATGATGGCTTGGTCGAGATCATCAACGAGCGGGGCAACTCGACGCCCATGATGGCACATGAGATCTACTCCCGCCTTCTCCTCACCGAGCAGCGCGTCGAGGTGCGGCGCGACAATCGCAGCCGTGGAGGGGGATCCTCCGCGAATGCTACCTACAGGGCCAGCCGACCCTCTTTGGGTGCCCCGTCATCTGCCTTGGGCAAGGGGCTCGCGTCGTCGACCCCATCTCCGTCCAGCCCCCTTCGACGTTGCCTTTCAGCGGGGGTCGGCGGAGCCAGCTATGCGGTCTTTAGGGGCACTAGGCCTCCAAGTGCCACCGTCGCTTCCAGAAGAGTTTCATCAGTCTCGGCAATGATGACAAGGATGCGCGTAATAATGCGCGCCAGGCGGCTATGTCTGATCCTCCGGCGTCGCCCCCGAAGCCCCAGGCGAACCTTGGACAAACTCAGTCCTACTCCATTGACCCATATTGGTACATGGGCTCGGGGGCAACGGAGCACCTGACGAAAAATATGGGGAAGCTCTTGTAGGGGTTCGTAGCATGGAAAACAAAAAATTTCTACCGCATGCACACAAACAAGCCAAGATCTATCTACTAGATTGTAGCAACGAGTCGATAGAAGCACTCACCCTCGAAGATTCCAAAGCGGTTAACGAGAGCAGATTCTCGTGGGTGATGTAGTCGTACACTTTCCGATATCAAGATCGCGTAGATGATCCTTCCGGCGCTGCGTTCGGCGCTTCCGATCGGTCACACGTTCCAGATTCGATGAAGACCTTCCTCTCCCTTGTTCCAGTGGCCGGAGGTTGTAGTTCTCCTTGCGATTAAATGAGACGACATGGTGTTAGAAGTAGAGGGAAGATCCCGCAGGGCTTCGCCTAAGCCGGTGTGAGTTATGGTGGATCTAGGGTTTCTGGCGATCTAGGTATAGAAGGCCGGAGAGGAGGAGGTGGTGTCGGCGACGGGCCGCCGGCGGCGCGGCACGGGTGGGAGGGCTAGCTCTTGTGTGTTTGGGACAGCCCTTCCCTCTATTTATGAGAGGGGGGCAGCCTTGGGAGGGGAGAGTTTGAATCCAAACCCAAACCCAAGTTGGATTGAAGGAAGGACTCTTTCCTTCTTCCACTAGGAAACCATTGTTCCAATTTGACTTTTCAAACCTCCCGTTTGACTTTCAATTTAGAGCTTTAATTCTCTCTCGCAAATGCCCAAACCAAGTGACCTAGGATATGATCCAATCATTGCACTTACCCATGACACATTCATGGACCATTCCACTTCCGGTCCGGTGAACCTTCTAGAACCTCTCCGATGAAAACATCGGAATCTTTCCTGAACTCCGGAATCGGACTTTCCTTATATGAATCTTATTCTCCGGACCATTCCGGATCTCCTCGTGATATCCCGGATCCCATCTGAGACTCCGAACAACATTCGGTGTCCCTACTTACATTCCATATCTACTAAACAACATTGAATCCTTAAGTGTGTCTCCCTGCGGTTCGTGAATTATGCGGACATGACCGAGACACTTCTCCAATCAATAACCAATAGAGGAATCTGGAAATTCATATGGTTCCCACATATTTCTACGATTACTTTGCGATCGAATGAACCACTTACATACGATACCAATTTCCCCTTGTCACACGATAGTTTACTTAACCGAGGTTTGATCGTCGGTATTTCTGCATACCTAGTTCAACCTCGTTACTAATAAGTACTCTTTTCTTGTTCCCGTGATATGTGATACCTTGTGAGCCAGTCACATGATTGCAAGCTAATTGGATGACATTCCACCGAGAGGGCCCAGAGTATATCTATCCGTCATATGGATGGACAAACCCCACTCTTGATCCATGTGCCACAACACATACTTTCCGAACACTCAATGCCACCTTTATAGCCACCCAGTTACGGTGTGGTGTTTGATGTCATCAAAGCATCCTTCTGGTAATGGTGATTAGCATGATCTCATGGTCGAAGGAATTAGGTTACTATGTATCAGAAAGCTTATAGCAAATGAACTATTGAAATGACTTGATCTTAATGCTACGCTTATCTATAGGAGTATGTCCATCATACCATTCTCCTAATAATATGATCTTGTTGTTAATAACATCTCAATAATCATGATCGAGAAACCACGATCATCTATTAACCAACAAGCCAGTATTATAAAGAGGCTTTAACAGGGATGCTAATTTAGTTTACAAATCACACAAGTATTAATGTTTCCGGTTAATACTGTTATAGCATGAATGTAAACATTTATCATAAACACAAAGATATAATAATAACCACTTTTATTATTGCCTCTAGGGCATATCTTCAACAGTCTCCCACTTGCACTAGAGTCAACTAATCTAGATTACATGGTAATATACCGAACACCCATGGAGGTTTGGTACTGGTCATGTTTTGCCCTTAGGAGAGGTTTAGTCAACGGATCCGCCACATTCAGATCTGTGTGTACTTTGCAAATCTTTATGTCACCATCTTGGACATGGTCTCGAATAGCGTGAAAACGTAGCTTGATATGCTTCAGCTTCTTGTGTGACCTTGGTTCTTGCGCATTGGCTATGGCGCCCATGTTATCACAATAGATAGACATTGGGTCCAGCGCACTTGGAACCACACCGAAATCTGTAATGAACTCCTTCGCCTCTTGTGAAGCCTCCGAAGCAGCTATGTATTCCGATTCAGTTGAAGATCTCACCACAACGCTTTGCTTTGCACTCCTCCAGCTAACTGCTACACCATTCAAAGTAAATATGTATCCAAATTGAGATTTAGAATCATCTGGATCGGTGTTTCAACTAGCATCGGTGTAACCATTAACAACGAGTTGTTCATCACCTCCATAAGAAAGAACCATATCCTTAGTTCTTCTCAAGTACTTAAGGATGTTTTTGACCGCTGTCCAATGATCCACTCCTGGATCACTTTGATATCTGCTAGTAAAACTAACATCATATGCAATGTCGGGTCTAGTACATAGCATGGCATACATAAGAGATCCTATGGCTGAGGCATAGGGAGTCTTACTCATCCTTTCTCTATCTTCTGCCGTTGCAGGACTTTGAGTTTTATTCAAGGTCGTATTGGGCAACATGGGCAAGAACCCTTTCTTGCGATCTTCCATTCCAAACTTCTTTAGAACTTTGTCAAAATATGTACTCTGTGACAATGATATTAGGCATCTCGATCTATCTCTATAAATCTTTATGCCTAATATGTAAGCTGCTTCGCCAAGATCTTTCATTGAAAAACTATTATTCAAATAATCCTTGACATTAAGAAGGTCTACATCATTCCCAATCAACAATATGTCATCTACATATAGTATTAAGAATGCTACAGAGCTCCCACTCACTTTCTTGTAAATACAAGCTTCTTCATAAGTTTGTATAAAACCAAAACTTTTGATTACCTTATCAAAACGTTGATTCTAACTTCGGGATGCTTGCTTCAATCCATAAATGGACCGTTGAAGTTTGCATACCTTGTTAGCATCTTTATGATCGACAAAACCTTTGGGTTGTACCATATACAACTCTTCATCAATGTCTCCATTGAGGAATGCCGTTTTGACATCCATCTTCCATATCTCATAATCATAATATGCAGCGATTGCTAACAAAATCCTCACAGACTTTAGCTTCGCTACCGGTGAGAAAGTCTCATCGTAGTCAACTCCTTGAATTTGTCGAAACCCTTTTGTGACAAGTTGAGCTTTATAGACAGTAACATTACTATCAGCATCTGTTTTCTTCTTGAAGATCCATTTGTTCTCGACAGCCTTCCGGCCATCCGGTAAGTCCACCAAAGTTCATACTTGGTTTTCGTACATGGATCCAATCTCGGATTTCATGGATTCTTGCCATTTATTGGAATCTGGGCTCATGATCGTTTCCTCATATGTCGTAGGGTCATCCGCGTTGTCCACCAACATGACACTCATAACGGGATCATACCAATCAGGAGTGGTACGATTTCTTGTTGACCTGCGAGGTTCCGTAGTTACTTCAACCGAAGTTTCATGATCAACATCATTAGCTTCCTCTCTTATTGGTGTAGGCGCCACAGGAACTATTTCCGGTGCTACGCCACTCGCAAGTTCGAGAGAAGGTTCATCAACCTCGTCGAGTTCTACTTTCCTTCCAGTCACTTCTTTCGAGAGAAACTTCTTCTCTAGAAAGGATACATTCTTGGCAATGAAGATTTTGCCCTCGGATCTATGATATGTGGCGCCCCGCAAAAACCACTACTAGAAAATCGCGTTGATTTTTGTGCATTGCATCATCATGACATCAGCATGCATCTAATTGATTAAAACTGTTTTGCTAAAAGACCTACTTTGTTTTCTATATTAATATCCTCCCCCTTTTGTTCAAACCAAACCGTCGGTCCAGCCGGATCTTTTATTCATCTAAAACTATTTACAAAATTTATTTTAAAATAAAAGAAAACCCTAGTCAAAATATCTAATCCTAAAACTACCCAGTCCTATTCTACCCACTCTGCCTCCACCTCACCCCACCCAATAACTGCCACCTCATCACTCCCTTCCCCCTATCCTATCCCAGCCCGCCACCTCATCCACCCCCACTCCCCACTCCCTCCACCGCCGGACCCACACCACACCCAGCCTGGTACAACACACACACATCACACACACAACACACGTCCCAACCACCACCTACCACGTTGCCCGCTCCACCATCCCACCACCGACAGCCTCCTGGCCCACCACTCCGATCCCTGACCCTGCTCCTCGTCTCGCTCCTTCTCCCTCCCCAACCCGATGCTTCCTCTGGCCTCTGCTCGATCCCGCCTTCCTCCCCCCCTCACCCCCGTCTGCGCCTCACCCGCCCGTCGTCCTCGGCATCGTCCCGCGACCGTGCAGCCCTGCCTCGCCCGCCTCCGGCCGGTCCCGCGTCGTCGCCCTCTACGCCTCCCCTCCTGGCGTATGCTGCCCTAGAGCCGCCGCGGGTGCCCTCCTCCTGGCCGGACGCAGCTCGACAGCGGCGTGCTTGCCGAGCCTGTGAGGCCCGCCCTCGCCGCGTTTGCCTCCCGCCGACGCCCCGCATCTCCTCTCCTCCGATCCCCGGCCCGCCTTCTCCTCGTCCGCATCGGCTCCGCCGTGGCCGCCCTCCTCTCCGTCCTGCGGAGTCACCGCCGCCAGCGAGCACCGTGCCGCGCCACCCCCTCCACGCGGTCTCCTCCGCCGGTCGCCCTGCTCCGCCCGCTCTGTCGACCTCGCGCGGGTCCGTCCTCGCAGGCCCCGCCTCGCCGGGCCGTCCGCCCACGCCGGCCTCCTCCTCCCGCCGCTCGGGCTCGCCCCGCCGCCCAGCCGCCGCTCCGCCTACGTCAGCGAGCGCCGCCGCCGCCTGCTCCCTCGCCGGCCTCTCGTCCTCCTCCCTGTGCAGCTGCCCGACCAAGGCCTCCCTCGCCACATGGCTTGCCATCATTCAGACGCGCGCTTCTTGACCTCATTGCAGCCGTCGCCGACCATGGCCCTGCTAGCGCCACCCTGGCCCTCCGCCGTGAGTGTGCCTTTCGCCCTCTCGCTGCTCAACCGCGTCGTTGGCCCGCGTCGTCCTCTTTTCTCTGTCTGCTCCCGTCAGATGCGTTTGTGCGTTCTGTGCCATACCGATGTTTGTTTGTGCCTATTAGAGTTCACCACCGGCAATCCAAGAACGAACCCTATATCGTTGCCGCGGATCGACAAGGAATTCTCCACGGACGCCAAATCCTCCGATCCGGAGACCCTCTTCACGGATGCCAAGACTGCCACAGGGAACACCAAGATCCCCGACCTGATGGAAGAAACCGAAGACCGAACCCGATAACCGCCAAGGCCGCTGACACGGATACACCAAATTCTCCATCAAGGACACCAAGACCGTCGACATGGAACCGAATGACGTCAAGTTCTTCGTCCCGGCACGCCAAGTTCTTCCTCTCGAACCCGAAGACGCCGAGATCCGGGACGCCAAGATCTCCGCCGTGAAACGACAAGACCAACGACACGACCCGAGAACCGCGGATGCGATAATATCGTCTCTCGGACGCCAAGTTCTTCGATCCCGGAGACCGAACCATCTGAACGTCAAGACCTCCTTCCGAACCCCAGATCCGGACCCTGAGAACCGACCCTGAACCCCCGGAGCCCAAGTTCGCCGAACCCCAAAGTGTGACCTCTTTTCCGTGACCTATATTTTATAAATAATATAACTTGTTGCATTAAATCATTCATCTCGCATGCATATTTGTGTGGTTTGGGGGCATTATGCCGATTCACCTCATAATTAAATATGGGATCCTTATGCGGGCAAATCTAGTCTTATATTGGTCCCAATTAAAATTGTGTAGCGAACCGGTGGCATTTTTTGGCTTGATAAGACAACCTTTAAATTGCAGGGTTTCTAAATAACATGAACCATCTAACTAATTGTCGGGACCCCGGTTCCGCTTAATATTGCCTAATTGCATCGCATCTTTGCCATGTCATGCATCATACATGCATCATGCCCGATCTTCTGCCGTTGTATTAAATAGTGCATCCGGTGTTTATTCTAGTGTTTTGCTTCTTCGCGGATAAGGCCGTTGAGTTGATGCGAGTGTCGACCCGATCTTCGGATGAACCTTCGACAATGTTTCCAGGCGAGCACCCCTTCCCCTTCTACCTATTTTGCATTTATAGTCTTTGTTCCCTCCTGTTGATCTATTGCTATCTGTGTTGCGATGCTCTAGATTTCGTGCCCGTGATATCCCTTGCAGCCTTATATTGCCTTGGACACCTCCTATTACCTGTTGTTTTGGTAGATAGTTGGACCTGCGCGTCGTAGTTGCTTGCTCAAGTGCTGTTGCGTGTCGTCAAGTACCACAGTTGTTGGAGTATTGCCGCATGTTTATTGTTGGAGATGATCAAGACTTTAATTACTGTTTAACAACTAAAATTGAAGTAGGTAAATGCAGAGGCACAGGTGGGCAATAGATGTTATTTGGTTGTTAACCGTCCACTTGTGTCCCGTAGGACCCCGAGTACTTGATACATGTTCCTTGAATATTCGCGCTATCCACATCCGGGAGGATTATGGGACCCCCCTGAGCCAGAGCTTGATTCATTCTTATTTCTTGGGGCCACAAACTAGTTTGAGGTTTTATTTACTATCCTGTACTTATGCCATGCCTTACTGTTTTATTTAAATTGTGCGAGGTACTGCACCTGTACTGTTTAGGTAAGCGTAGTGTTTTCGCGGTATCGACAAGCCCAGTCACATTTTCGGGTTCCCAGTCGTTTACAGCCATTGACGCAAACCTTGAGTCCGTCTCGGAGTCGGCTAACTTTGTTGCGGGTGTACTCAACGGGGTGGCCCCCTGAAATATTTCTGAATCCTGTGATTGCTTTGTCGTGAAGGCCTCGTTGGGTTTTGAGTTGGTTTTTCCGAGGTTGATCGAGTGTGTGTTGCTATTTGTGCACCCCTGCAGGGTAAAACTTTCTGAAAGCCGTGTCCATGATTTATGGACGACTTGGAGCATGATATCTCGATCATAGACAACTACAACTAAAGTAGTGCTATAAATTTGACTTTATAATGACTAGTAATCAGCTTCACTATAATGGAATGGCCAAATAAAATTGCCAACAATTGCTTGTTTGGGTTGACGCTTGCTACAATTGTATCTGACTAGTAAGTATTGCAACTATAACGGAATGGCTAAATAAAAGTACCAACAACTGCTGGGTTTTTGGGATATCTCATGCTAATTGTATCTGACTAGTAAGTATTACCACCACAACGGAATGGTTAATTAAAACTGCCCACTGTTTATTACATCAGGATGACTCATGCTATCCATACCTGACTAGTAATTACTGCAACGATAACTGAATAAATAAAACTGCCAACTGTGTGAGTTCCTTGGTTGACTTCCTCGTTTGGTCTCGAGGGGGAAATACCAGGATGGGTATGTTTGGTGGTAGCATCAGGTTGGTTCCGAATAGGTCTTTCTTATCCCTCTCTGATAGCCGATAGTTATATCGAGTCTCTATAGGTCGTTTAGTGCATGCTGCGCTGCCGCTGCAGTCCACCATACCTGTGTAGGCGAGGACCGCCGAATTCTAGCCTCGCTGTGTACTGGCCTCAGTACTGACCTCTCTCTCTCTTTTTCCTTTGCCCTTTGCCGGCACCCCTTTTGTTTAAGCAGGTTTTGAAATCGACGTCGTTAGCAGGGTTTCCCTTCCGGCTTGGCCTGGGCAGGGTTATGGACGCCATTGGTTATTCTTCAGGGCTCTTAGCCCCATTTGTATCTTGTCCGTAGCTGGACGCTCTATTGTTTTCAAGGTGATTTGGATCTTTGTTCTGTATATCTGTATTCTTGACTCATGGAGTCGTGTTGTATATATATATCTGTTCTGTGGGTCCCATCGAGGACTGTTCTGTAATGTTATTACTTCGTTTTCCACCCGCACGCAAGTGCCTGGTGGGCACCTTTGAATCGTTTCTATGCGGGTTTGGCGGGAAGCGCTGAAACTTGCATAGGGCCGATTCTGAGGTGTTCTGAGTGGTATCAGAGCTCAACAGTTGCGATACCCCACAAGTCCAGCCTGTAGGATAACCTAGCTAACGGCCGAAGTAGAGTGTCAAAACTATTTTTGCAAAATCGGTTGGATAGTTCTGATTAGGTCTGATTTTACTCCGTACCCCTCTGCTGCTCTCCTCTCACCTCTACGTGTTTTGAATCCGCTCTCTTCTCTCTCTTCGAGTCCAGGATTTCTCGTGGTTGGGTTCCATCGTACCTTCAGGGTTTCACTTCCTCTTTTGGTAACGGTGTTGCTACCTCTGGTCTTCATGCTATCCGAGGAATCCTTCGACTGGTGGACTTCTCTTTGTTCCTTCTCGTGCCTTCCGGTGTTTTCCGACGCGACGACATCACCTACACCAGATCCGGTGCAGGGCATGCGTCACTCCTTTGTTCCGACCCTTGTTTGTCGAGATCTTCAGTCTAATTCTGAGAGTTGGTTGCAATAATTCGCCTATTCGTGTGCAGAGTAATGGTTTGGGTGCGCGATGGACTGATCACCATCAGACTACTCTTATCATTCGCTCTTGTACATCGAATCAGTGGATCCAGCAATTTTACTCCGTCCACGGAAGCTAGAGGTGGCTTTATTTGTTGATACCTCTACCTTCGACCTTTTGCTCCCGGAGTGTTCTCTCGACGATCACGGACAACGACCTCTTGTTAGTGGTGTCGCGAAGATCTACACGATGCGAGAAGATCTGCACCGCCGCCTTCTTCCCCGTATCATGAGGCGGATCTCGAGGGCGAGATCCATTGTTAGTGGTGTCGAATTGTGCCGCCCCGCAAAAACCACTACTAGAAAATCGCGTTGATTTTTGTGCATTGCATCATCATGACATCAGATGCATCTAATTGATTAAAACTGTTTTGCTAAAAGACCTACTTTGTTTTATATATTAATATCCTCCCCCTTTGTTCAAACCAAACCGTCGATCCAGCCGGATCTTTTATTCATCTAAAACTATTTACAAAATTTATTTTAAAATAAAAGAAAACCCTAGTCAAAATATCTAATCCTAAAACTACCCAGTCCTATTCTACCCACTCTGCCTCCACCTCACCCCACCCAATAGCCTGCCGCCACCTCATCACTCCCTTCCCCCTATCCTATCCCAGCCCGCCACCTCATCCACCCCCACTCCCCACTCCCTCCACCGCCGGACCCACACCACACCCAGCCTGGTACAACACACACACAGCACACACACAACACACGCCCCAACCACCACCTGCCACGTTGCCCGCTCCACCATCCCACCACCGACAGCCTCCTGGCCCACCACTCCGATCCCCGACCCTGCTCCTCGTCTTGCTCCTTCTCCCTCCCCAACCCGATGCTTCCTCTGGCCTCTGCTCGATCCCGCCTTCCTCCCCCCCTCGCCCCCGTCTGCGCCTCACCCGCCCGTCGTCCTCGGCATCGTCCCATGACTGCAGGCACCTCGCCCGCCTCCGGCCGGTCCCGCGTCGTCGCCCTCTGCGCCTCCCCTCCTGGCGTCTGCTGCCCTAGCGCCTCCGCGGGTGCCCTCCTCCTGGCCGGACGCAGCTCGGCAGCGGCGTGCTTGCCGAGCCTGTGAGGCCCGCCCTCGCCGCGTCTGCCTCCCGCCGACGCCCCGCATCTCCTCTCCTCTGATCCCCGGCCCGCCTTCTCCTCGTCCGCATCGGCTCCGCCGTGGCCGCCCTCCTCTCCGTCCTGCGGCGTCACCGCCTTGGCCTGAGCACCGTGCCGCCACCCTCCACGCTGTCTCCTCCGCTGGGCCTGCTCCGCCCGCTGTCGACCTCGCGCGGGTCCGTCGTCGCAGGCCCCGCCTCGCCGGGCCGTCCACCCACGCCTCCTCCTCCTGGGCTTGCGCCGCCCGGCCGCGCCGCGCTTCGTCGTGCGCCGCCGCCGCTGCTCTCCGCAACTCCTCGTCCTCCTCCTCCGTGTCCTTCCCGACCAGCAGCCTCCGGGCCCTCTCTCTATCTCTCTGGCTTCAGCGCGCCCAGCAGCCGCACCGCTTATTGCAACCGTCGCCGACCATGGCCCTGCTAGCGCCACCCTGGCCCTCCGCCGTGAGTGTGCCTTTTGCCCTCTCGCTGCTCAACCGCGTCGTTGGCCCGCGTCGTCCTCTTTTCTCTGTCTGCTCCCGTCAGATGCGTTTGTGCGTTCTGTGCCATACCGATGTTTGTTTGTGCCTATTAGAGTTCACCACCGGCAATCCAAGAACCAACCCTATATCATCGCCGCGGATCGACAAGGAATTCTCCACGGACGCCAAATCCTCCGATCCGGAGACCCTCTTCACGGATGCCAAGACTGCCACAGGGAACACCAAGATCCCCGACCTGATGGAAGAAACCGAAGACCGAACCTGTGGCATCCCGCAAAACCACTACTAGAAAATCGCGTTGTTCTTGTGCATTGCATCATCATGACCGCATGCTCATGTCATCATGCCACATTGCATTTGAGCATCGTCATCATCATGCATATTATTTTTACTTGAAACCATGTTGCGAAAATCTATTGTTTTCTGAAACCAGCCCTCCTTCTATTTCAAATTAAACCCCCGGCTGCTTCCGGATATTTTGTTTGTCTAAAAACTATTTACCAAAGTTTATTGCAAAAGAATTAAAAGTTATAATATTTTAGGGGGCAGTCGAACGGGCCGATTCGACCCAGTCGACCACCCCCGTACAAAACAGATCGGTCCACCCTAAACCCCTTTTGCACCCAGACCTATCCTACCCACCCAACCAGCCACCTCACCCCCACCTATCTATGGCTGCCACCTTACCTCTTCCCTCCCCCTATCCTATCAAACCTTTCCACCTCACCAGGCTGACCCGCTTCCCCCTCTCTCTTTCTCCCTCCCTGGCCACAGCTCCCTCACCACACGCGCCACCCACCTATCTACCACATGACCCACTCTCCCTGACCCACCCATGCAGCCCCACCCGGCATCCCCCTCCTCCTCTCTCTCCTGTCCCGCACGGCCACCACCCCGACGCTCCCTTCCGCCCGCTCCTCTCTGCCTCGCCCTCGCCGCCGTTCTCCTTCCTCCCTCTCCCGGAACCCCCGTGCCCCCGTCGCCCGCCGGCGCAGCCGTCTCCCCGCCTCGCCTTCCTCTCCCCGCGGCCGCCCCGTTCTCCCTCTCCTCCTCCGGCGCCCAGCCCTCCTGTCCTCCGCCTCTCCCGCGCCTCCACCACCGTGGCCTTGCCTCCCTCATGAGCTCCTCGGCCCGCCACCGAGCCGCGTCTTCGACCCGCCCCGCTCCCTCTCCGGCGCCGGCCACCAGCCCGCGGCCGCCTCCCCTCCTCCCGCCGGCGCCACGTCCCCGTCGACCGCGCCCCCGCCTCCGCGCTCGCCGGCGGCCGCCTCTGCGCTCGCCGGCGGCCGCCTCTGCGCCGCCGCCCGCCCTGCGGCCCCACCCGCCGCCGGTCGCCTCCTCCTCTTCCTCCCCGAGCTACCCCCCACCTCTGCCACCAGCCGCTCGAGCGCCGCCGGACCCCACCTCGCTTCCCCTCCGTCGGCCGCCTCCAGATCAACCCTTGCGCCGCGGCCTTCCTCGGCTTGGCCAGCCGCTTCCTCGCAGCGCCTCCTCCGGCCGCCCGGCAACCAACGCTTTCCGGCCAGCGGCCGCCTCGCCGTCGGCCTCGTCGACCCACGACGCTCCCGCTCGCGGTTCGCCTCCCGCCGCCGCAGCGAGCTCGCCGGCTCCTCCTCCCGTCCTCCTCCGACCCGGACCTCCTCCGCTCCTCGTGCCACGTCGACAAGTTCGCCTATAGCCCTCTTCCGCCGGCCTCGCGCTCTAGCTGTTCGAGCGTGTCAACAGCGCAGCGCCTCCAACTGCCCTGCGAGGTCGCCTCCGGCCACTCTGTGCTTTGCCGACCCTTTTCTCTTCTGCAGGTTGGCATCTTGATGTGGCACGTGCAATTTTGCCTGCCGTTTTGTACCAAGTTTTGTCCAAGGCCAGCCTTCGTATGTGCAATGCAAAACAGTTGCAGATCAACGACCCAAAACCCCGATGCCTCGACACGGATCATGGAGGACACCGTCATGGAAACCAAAGAACCCGGTTCCGGAATCCGAAGATGCCAAAACCCTCGGACGCCAAGATCTTCTCCTCGGGACACCGGGAACTCCCCCCTGTACGCCAAGGTCGTCGACACGGATACGACATGAACTTCCCTCGGACCCCAAGGTCTAACCCTCGGACCCGAAGACCGCGATGATGTTGAACCAAGATCCCCATCGGACAAGATCGTCACCAAGACCGGCCATGTTGAGATCCGAAGACCGATCCCGGAGTCCGAACCTCGATCCCGTCGAACCCTGAACCCTGAGACCGAACCCCGAACCCCGGAACCCCAAGATCTGCCGAACCCTAATGTGTGAATCCCTTCCCGAAACCCTATTTTATAATATAATACAACTTGTCGCATATTAATTGTTCATCTCGCATGCATATTGTGTGGTTTGGGGGCCTTATGCCGATTCACCTTAT
This sequence comes from Avena insularis, assembly GCA_023614405.1. Taxonomy (NCBI): domain Eukaryota; kingdom Viridiplantae; phylum Streptophyta; class Magnoliopsida; order Poales; family Poaceae; genus Avena; species Avena insularis. The sequence goes on from CM042684.1 coordinate 8,343,813, forward strand.
AATTAAATATGGGGCCCATATGCGGACAAATCTAGCCTTATATTGGCCTCATTTAAACTTGTGTAGCGAACCGGTGATATATTCTGCCTTGTTAAACAACATTTAAATTGCGGGGTAGCTAAACAACTTGAACCATCTAATTAATTGTCGGGACCCCGGTTCCACTTAATATGACCTAATTGCATTGCACCCCTGCCATGTCATACATCATACATGCATCATGCCCGATCTTTTGCCGTAGTATTAAATATTACATCCGGTGTTTATTCTAGTGTTTTGCTTCTTCGCGGATAAGGCCGTTGAGTGGATGCGAGTGTCGACCCGATCTTCGGATGAACCTTCGACAATGTTTTCAGGCGAGCATCTCCCCCTTTTCTACCTATCTTACTTTTATAGTATTTATTCCCTCCTGTTGATCTATTGCTATCTGTGTTGCGATGCTCTAGTTTTCGTACCCGTGATAGCCCTCGCAGCCTTATATTGCCTTGGACACATCCTATTACCTGTTGTTTGGTAGATAGTTGGACTTGTGCGTCGTAGTCGCTTGCTCAAGTGCTGCTGCGTGTCGTCTAGTACCACAGTTGTTGGAGTATTGCCGCCTGTTTGATGATGGAGATGATCATGGCTTTACTTATCGTTCACTTTAATTACTGTTTAACAACTAAAATTGAAGTAAGTAAGCAGAGGCATCGGTGGGTGATAGATAATATTTGGTTTCCGACCGCCCACTTATGTCCCGTAGCACCCCGAGTACTTGATACCTGTTCCTTGATTTATCGCGCTATCCACATCCGGGAGGATTATGGGACCCCCCTGAGCCAGAGCTTGATTCCGTCTTATTTCTTGGGGCCACAAACTAGTTTGAGGTTTTATTTACTATCCTGTACTTATGCCATGCCTTACTGCTTTATTTACGATTGTGCGAGGAGCACCTTTGTCTTGTTAGGATCGGGACACGTTTTCGCGGTGTCGACAAGCCCAGTTTTGGGTTCCCAGTCGTTCACAGCCGTCCACCCAAACCTCGGGTCCGTCTCGGAGTCAGCTAACTTCGTTGCGGGTGTACTCCAAGGGGTGGCCCCCTGAAATATTTCTGAATCCTTTGATTGCTTTGTCGTCAAGGCCTCGTTGGGTTTTGATTTGGTTTTTCCGAGGTTGATCGAGCGTGTGTTACTATTGGTGCACCCCGGCCGGGTAAAACTTTCTGAAAGCCGTGTCCGCGGTTATGGACGACTTGGAGCACAGTATCTCGATCATAGACAAATATAACTAAAGTAGTGCTATAAACTTGACTTTATAATGACTAGTAATCAGCTTCACTATAATGGAATGGCTACATAAAACTGCCCACAAGTGCTTGTTTGGTTTGTTGCTTGCGACAATTGTATCTGACTAGTAAGTATTGCAACTACAACGGAATGGCTAAATAAAAGTACCAACAACTGCTGGGTTTTGGGTTATCCCATGCTAATTGTATCTGACTAGTAAGTGTTGCAACTATCACGGAATGGTTAACTAAAAGTGCCCACTGCTTACTTTATCAGGATGATTATCTATACCTGACTAGTAATTGCTGCAACGATAACTGAATAAATAAAAATGCCAACGGTGTGAGTTCCTCGGTTGACTTCCTCGATTGGTCTCGAGGGGGGAAACGCCAGGATGGGTTTGTTTGGTGGTAGAATCAGGTTGGTTCCGAATAGGTCTTTCTTATCCCTCTCCGATAGCCGCCAGTTGTATCGAGTCTCTATAGGTTGTTTAGTGCATGCTGCCGCTGCCGCTCTTGTACATCGAATCAGTGGATCCAGCAATTTTACTCCGTCCACGGAAGCTAGAGGTGGCTTTATTTGTTGATACCTCTACCTTCGACCTTTTGCTCCCGGAGTGTTCTCTCGACGATCACGGACAACGACCTCTTGTTAGTGGTGTCGCGAAGATCTACACGATGCGAGAAGATTCAGACCGCCGGCCTTCTTCCCCGTATCATGAGGCGGATCTCGAGGGCGAGATCCATTGTTAGTGGTGTCGAATTGTGCCGCCCCGCAAAAACCACTACTAGAAAATCGCGTTGATTTTTGTGCATTGCATCATCATGACATCAGCATGCATCTAATTGATTAAAACTGTTTTGCTAAAAGACCTACTTTGTTTTCTATATTAATATCCTCCCCCTTTTGTTCAAACCAAACCGTCGGTCCAGCCGGATCTTTTATTCATCTAAAACTATTTACAAAATTTATTTTAAAATAAAAGAAAACCCTAGTCAAAATATCTAATCCTAAAACTACCCAGTCCTATTCTACCCACTCTGCCTCCACCTCACCCCACCCAATAGCCTGCCGCCACCTCATCACTCCCTTCCCCCTATCCTATCCCAGCCCGCCACCTCATCCACCCCCACTCCCCACTCCCTCCACCGCCAGACCCACACCACACCCAGCCTGGTACAACACACACACATCACACACACAACACACGCCCCAACCACCACCTACCACGTTGCCCGCTCCACCATCCCACCATCGACAGCCTCCTGGCCCACCACTCCGATCCCCGACCCTGCTCCTCGTCTCGCTCCTTCTCCCTCCCCAACCCGATGCTTCCTCTGGCCTCTGCTCGATCCCGCCTTCCTCCCCCCTCGCCCCCGTCTGCGCCTCACCCGCCCGTCGTCCTCGGCATCGTCCCGCGACCGTGCAGCCCTGCCTCGCCCGCCTCCGGCCGGTCCCGCGTCGTCGCCCTCTGCGCCTCCCCTCCTGGCGTCTGCTGCCCTAGCGCCTCATGGTGCCTCTCCTCTGGCGACGCGCCTTCGGCAGCGGCGTGCTTGCCGAGCCTGTGAGGCCCGTCCTCGCCGCGTCTGCCTCCCGCCGACGCCCCGCATCTCCTCTCCTCCGATCCCCGGCCCGCCTTCTCCTCGTCCGCATCGGCTCCGCCGTGGCCGCCCTCCTCTCCGTCCTGCGGCGTCACCGCCGCCAGCGAGCACCGTGCCGCGCCACCCCCTCCACGCGGTCTCCTCCGCCGGTCGCCCTGCTCCGCCCGCTCTGTCGACCTCGCGCGGGTCCGTCGTCGCAGGCCCCGCCTCGCCGGGCCGTCCGCCCACGCCGGCCTCCTCCTCCCGCCGCTCGGGCTCGCCCGCCCAGCCCGCTCGCTCTCGTCGTGAAGCGCCGCCGCCGCCTGCTCCCTCGCCGGCCTCTCGTCCTCCTCCCTGTGCAGCTGCCCGACCCGCGGCCTCCCTCTCTATCACCGCCGGCTTCGACTGCATCTGCACGCCGCACCCTTGACCTTATTGCAACCGTCGCCGACCATGGCCCTGCTAGCGCCACCCTGGCCCTCCGCCGTGAGTGTGCCTTTTGCCCTCTCGCTGCTCAACCGCATCGTTGGCCCGCGTCGTCCTCTTTTCTCTGTCTGCTCCCATCAGATGCGTTTGTGCGTTCTGTGCCATACCGATGTTTGTTTGTGCCTATTAGAGTTCACCACCGGCAATCCAAGAACCAACCCTATATCATCGCCGCGGATCGACAAGGAATTCTCCACGGACGCCAAATCCTCCGATCCGGAGACCCTCTTCACGGATGCCAAGACTGCCACAGGGAACACCAAGATCCCCGACCTGATGGAAGAAACCGAAGACCGAACCTGTGGCATCCCGCAAAACCACTACTAGAAAATCGCGTTGTTCTTGTGCATTGCATCATCATGACCGCATGCTCATGTCATCATGCCACATTGCATTTGAGCATCGTCATCATCATGCCTATTATTTTTACTTGAAACCATGTTGCGAAAATCTATTGTTTTCTGAAACTAGCCCTCCTTCTATTTCAAATTAAACCCCCGGCTGCTTCCGGATATTTTGTTTGTCTAAAAACTATTTACCAAAGTTTATTGCAAAAGAATTAAAAGTTATAATATTTTAGGGGGCAGTCGAACGGGCCGATTCGACCCAGTCGACCACCCCCGTACAAAACAGATCGGTCCACCCTAAACCCCTTTTGCACCCAGACCTATCCTACCCACCCAACCAGCCACCTCACCCCCACCTATCTATGGCTGCCACCTCACCTCTTCCCTCCCCCTATCCTATCAAACCTTGCCACCTCACCAGGCTGACCCGCTTCCCCCTCTCTCTTTCTCCCTCCCTGGCCACAGCTCCCTCACCACACGCGCCACCCACCTATCTACCACATGACCCACTCTCCCTGACCCACCCCGCAGGCCCCACCCGACCGAGCCCCACCATCCCCCTCCTCCTCTCTCCCCTGTCCCGCACGGCCACCACCCCGACGCTCCCTTCCGCCCGCTCCTCTCTGCCTCGACCCCGCCGCCGTTCTCCTTCCTCCCTCTCCCGGAACCCCCGTGCCCCCGTCGCCCGCCGGCGCAGCCGTCTCCCCGCCTCGCCTTCCTCTCCCCGCGGCCGCCCCGTTCTCCCTCTCCTCCTCCGGCGCCCGCCGCGGCCCTCTGTCCTCCGCCCTCTCCGCGCCTCCACCCTGCCCGGCGAGCGCCGCCTCCCTCGCGGAGCTCCTCGGCCCGCCACCGAGCCGCGTCTTCGACCCGCCCCGCTCCCTCTCCGGCGCCGGCCACCAGCCCATGACGCCCTACCCTCCTCCTGGCGCCACGTCCCGTCGCTGACAGCGCCCCGCCTCCGCGCTGCCGGCATTTGGCGCCTCTCGCCCGCCGCCCGCCCTGCCCCGCCGCGTCGCCTCCTCCTCCTCCTCCCCGAGCTACCCTCCCACCTCTGCCACCAGCCGCTCGGCGCCGCGGACCCCCACCTGCTTCCCTCCGTCGGCGCCTCAGATCAACTGCCCACCCGGCCTTCCTCCGGCCGTGCCGCTTCCTCGCCGGCCCGCGCCTCCTCCAGCGCCGGCAACCAACCGTCACGCCTCGGCACACTTCGTCGGCCTCGTCGACCCACGACGCTCCGCTGTTATTTCGCCTCCCAGAAATAGCCGCCGCTTTCCACTGCTCCTCCTCCCGTCCTCCTCCGACCCGGACCTCCTCCGCTCCTCGTGCCACGTCGACAAGTTCGCCTATAGCCCTCTTCCGCCCGGCCTCGCGCTCTGGCTGTTCGGCGTGTCAGCAGTGCCCAGCCTCAACTGCGCGATGCCGCCTCCGCCACTCGTGCTTTGCCCTTTCTTTTCTCTTCTGAGGTTGGCATCTTGATGTGGCACTTGCACTTTGCTTTGTTTTGCTTTTTACCAAAGGCCAGCCTTTGTTATGTGCAATGCAGCCAATTTGCAGATCAACGACCCAAAACCCCGATGCCTCGACACGGATCATGGAGGACACCGTCATGGAAACCAAAGAACCCGGTTCCGGAATCCGAAGATGCCGAAACCCTCGGACGCCAAGATCTTCTCCTCGGGACACCGGGAACTCCCCCCTGTACGCCAAGGTCGTCGACACGGATATGACATGAACTTCCCTCGGACGCCAAGGTCTAACCCTCGGACCCGAAGACCGCGATGATGTTGAACCAAGATCCCCATCGGACAAGATCGTCACCAAGACCGGCCATGTTGAGATCCGAAGACCGATCCCGGAGTCCGAACCTCGATCCCGTCGAACCCTGAACCCTGAGACCGAACCCCGAACCCCGGAACCCCAAGATCTGCCGAACCCTAATGTGTGAATCCCTTCCCGAAACCCTATTTTATAATATAATACAACTTGTCGCATATTAATTGTTCATCTCGCATGCATATTGTGTGGTTTGGGGGCCTTATGCCGATTCACCTTATAATTAATTATGGGGCCCATATGCGGACAAATCTAGCCTTATATTGGCCTCATTTAAACTTGTGTAGCGAACCGGTGATATATTCTGCCTTGTTAAACAACATTTAAATTGCGGGGTAGCTAAACAACTTGAACCATCTAATTAATTGTCGGGACCCCGGTTCCACTTAATATGACCTAATTGCATTGCACCCTTGCCATGTCATACATCATACATGCATCATGCCCGATATTTTGTCGTAGTATTAAATATTGCATCCGGTGTTTATTCTAGTGTTTTGCTTCTTCGCGGATAAGGCCGTTGAGTGGATGCGAGTGTCGACCCGATCTTCGGATGAACCTTAGAAAATTTTTTGAGTCGAGCATCTCCCCCTTTTCTACCTATCTTACTTTTATAGTATTTATTCCCTCCTGTTGATCTATTGCTATCTGTGTTGCGATGCTCTAGTTTTCGTACCCGTGATAGCCCTCGCAGCCTTATATTGCCTTGGACACATCCTATTACCTGTTGTTTGGTAGATAGTTGGACTTGTGCGTCGTAGTCGCTTGCTCAAGTGCTGCTGCGTGTCGTCTAGTACCACAGTTGTTGGAGTATTGCCGCCTGTTTGATGATGGAGATGATCATGGCTTTACTTATCGTTCACTTTAATTACTGTTTAACAACTAAAATTGAAGTAAGTAAGCAGAGGCATCGGTGGGTGATAGATAATATTTGGTTTCCGACCGCCCACTTGTGTCCCGTAGGACCCCGAGTACTTGATACATGTTCCTTGATTTATCGCGCTATCCACATCCGGGAGGATTATGGGACCCCCCCTGAGCCAGAGCTTGATTCCGTCTTATTCCTTGGGGCCACAAACTAGTTTGAGGTTTTATTTACTATCCTGTACTTATGCCATGCCTTACTGCTTTATTTACGATTGTGCGAGGAGCACACTGTACTGTTTAGGATCGGGACACGTTTTCGTGGTGTCGACAAGCCCAGTTTTGGGTTCCCAGTCGTTCACAGCCGTCCACCCAAACCTCGGGTCCGTCTCGGAGTCAGCTAACTTCGTTGCGGGTGTACTCCAAGGGGTGGCCCCCTGAAATATTTCTGAATCCTGTGATTGCTTTGTCGTGAAGGCCTCGTTGGGTTTTGATTTGGTTTTTCCGAGGTTGATCGAGCGTGTGTTGCTATTGGTGCACCCCGGCCGGGTAAAACTTTCTGAAAGCCGTGTCCGCGGTTATGGACGACTTGGAGCACAGTATCTCGATCATAGACAACTATAACTAAAGTAGTGCTATAAACTTGACTTTATAATGACTAGTAATCAGCTTCACTATAATGGAATGGCTACATAAAACTGCCCACAAGTGCTTGTTTGGTTTGTTGCTTGCGACAATTGTATTTGACTAGTAAGTATTGCAACTACAACGGAATGGCTAAATAAAAGTACCAACAACTGCTGGGTTTTGGGTTATCCCATGCTAATTGTATCTGACTAGTAAGTGTTGCAACTATCACGGAATGGTTAACTAAAAGTGCCCACTGCTTACTTTATCAGGATGATTATCTATACCTGACTAGTAATTGCTGCAACGATAACTAAATAAATAAAAATGCCAACGGTGTGAGTTCCTCGGTTGACTTCCTCGATTGGTCTCGAGGGGGGAAACGCCAGGATGGGTTTGTTTGGTGGTAGAATCAGGTTGGTTCCGAATAGGTCTTTCTTATCCCTCTCCGATAGCCGCCAGTTGTATCGAGTCTCTATAGGTTGTTTAGTGCATGCTGCCGCTGCCGCTTCAGTCCACCATACCTATGTAGGCGAGGACCGCCGAATTCTAGCCTCGCCGTGTACTGGCCTCAGTACTGACGCTCCTCTTTTTCCTTTGCCCTTTGGCGGCACCCCTTTTGTTTAAGCAGGTTTTGAGATCGACGTCGTTAGCAGGGTTACCCTTCCGGCTTGGCCTGGGCAGGGTTATGGACGCCATTGGTTATTCTTCAGGGCTCTTAGCCCCATTTGCATCTTGTCCGTAGCTGGACGCTCTACCATTTTCAAGGTGATTTGGATCTTTGTTCTGTATATCTGTATTCTTGACTCATGGAGTCGTGTTGTATATATATATCTGTTCTGTGGGTCCCATCGAGGACTGTTGTGTAATGTTATTACTTCGTTTTCCACCCGCACGAAAGTGCCTGGTGGGCACCTTTGAATCGTTTCTATGCGGGTTTGGCGGGTTTCGCTAAAACTTGCATAGGGCCGATTCTGAGGGTGTTATAGAGTGGTATCAGAGCTCAGCAGTTGCGATACCCCACAAGTCCAGCCTGTAGGATAACCTAGCTAACGGCCGCAGTAGAGTGTCAAAACTATTTTTGCAAAATCGTTTGGATAGTTCTGATTAGGTCTGATTTTATTCCTTACCCCTCTGCTATTCTCCTCTTACCTCTACGTGTTTTGATTCCGCTCTCGTCTTTTTCTTCGAGTCCAGGAATTCTCGTGGGTGGGTTTCCGTCGCACCTTCAGGGTTTCGCTTCCCCCTTTGTTAACGGTGTGCTACCATCCGGTGTTCATGCTGTCTGGGGAATCCGTCTACTGTGGTACCATTCTTTGTTCCTTGTTTGTGCCTTCCGGTGTTTTCCGACGCGACGACATCATCTACGCTAGATCCGATGCAGTGTCTGCATCACCCCTTTGTTCCTGAACCTTGTTTGTCGAGATCTTCAGTCCGAATCCTGAGGGTTGGTTGCATAATCTATCTATTCGTGTACATAGTAATGCTTTGAGTGCGGGATGGAGTCGCGACCATACCACTACTCTTATCATTTGCTTTTGTATCTTGAATGGTGGATCGATGCAACTCTTACTCCGTCCATGAGAGTTAGAGGTGGCCTTACCTTTAACTTCGTCCGTTGTTATCCGGAGTGCTCTCTTGACGAACAGGAACAACGACCTCTTGTTAGTGGTGCCGAGAAGACCTACACGATGCGAGAAGATTCAGATCGCCGACCTTCTTTCCGGTACCATGAGGCGGATCTCGAGGGCGAGATCCATTGTTAGTGGTGTCGAATTGTGGCATCCCGCAAAACCACTACTAGAAAATCGCGTTGTTCTTGTGCATTGCATCATCATGACCGCATGCTCATGTCATCATGCCACATTGCATTTGAGCATCGTCATCATCATGCATATTATTTTTACTTGAAACCATGTTGCGAAAATCTATTGTTTTCTGAAACTAGCCCTCCTTCTATTTCAAATTAAACCCCTGGCTGCTTCCGGATATTTTGTTTGTCTAAAAACTATTTACCAAAGTTTATTGCAAAAGAATTAAAAGTTATAATATTTTAGGGGGCAGTCGAACGGGCCGATTCGACCCAGTCGACCACCCCCGTACAAAACAGATCGGTCCACCCTAAACCCCTTTTGCACCCAGACCTATCCTACCCACCCAACCAGCCACCTCACCCCCACCTATCTATGGCTGCCACCTCACCTCTTCCCTCCCCCTATCCTATCAAACCTTGCCACCTCACCAGGCTGACCCGCTTCCCCCTCTCTCTTTCTCCCTCCCTGGCCACAGCTCCCTCACCACACGCGCCACCCACCTATCTACCACCTGACCCACTCTCCCTGACCCACCCCGCAGGCCCCACCCGACCGATCCCCACCATCCCCCTCCTCCTCTCTCTCCTGTCCCGCACGGCCACCACCCCGACGCTCCCTTCCGCCCGCTCCTCTCTGCCTCGCCCTCGCCGCCGTTCTCCTTCCTCCCTCTCCTGAACCCTGGGCCCGTGCCTCAGGGCGCAGCCTCCCCGCCTCGCCTTCCTCTCCTCAAGGCCCGTTCTCCCTCTCTCCTCTCCGGCGCCTGGCCTCTTCCTCCGCCTCTCCGCCTCCACCTGCCCGGCTGAAGGCCTCCTGGAGCTCCTCGGCCACCGAGCGTCTTGACCCGCCTGGCCCCTCTCCGCGCCGGCCACCAGCCTGCTGCCCTCCTCCTCCCACACGCCACGTCCCTGTCGATCAAGCCCGCCTCCATTCGCCGGCATGGCCCTCTGCCTTCGCTGGGCGGCCGCTTCTGCGCCTGCCTGCGGCCCCACCATGTCGCCTCCTCCTCTTCCTCCCGAGCTACCCTCCCACCTACGCCACCGCTGGCGCCGACCCCTCGCTTCCCCTCCGTCGGCCGCCTCCCTGCATCAACCCGCCGCACAAGGCCTGCCAGTGCCAGCTTCTCGCCAGCGCCTCCTCCAGCGCCGGCAACCAACCGCCTCGCCCGCTGGCGGCGCCTGCCGGCCTGCTGACCCCGACGCCTCCCGCCATGGTTCGCCTCCCGCCGCAGCAGCGAGCTCGCCGCCTCCTCCACCCGTCCTCCTCCGACCCGGACCTCCTCCGCCTCGTGCACGCCGACAAGTTCGCTATAGCCCTCTTCCGCTGCGCTCAAGGCTAGCTGTTCGGCGTGTCAGCGCAGCGCCCAACGCCTGCGAGGTCGCCTCCGGCCACTCTGTGCTTTGCCGACCCTTTTCTCTTCTGCAGGTTGGCATCTTGATGTGGCACGTGCAATTTTGCCTGCCGTTTTGTACCAAGTTTTGTCCAAGGCCAGCCTTCGTATGTGGAATGCAAAACAGTTGCAGATCAACGACCCAAAACCCCGATGCCTCGACACGGATCATGGAGGACACCGTCATGGAAACCAAAGAACCCGGTTCCGGAATCCGAAGATGCCAAAACCCTCGGACGCCAAGATCTTCTCCTCGGGACACCGAACTCCTCAGACGCCAAGGTCGTCGACACGGATACGACATGAACTTCCCTCGGACCCCAAGGTCTAACCCTCGGACCCGAAGACCACGATGATGTTGAACCAAGATCCCCATCGGACAAGATCGTCACCAAGACCGGCCATGTTGAGATCCGAAGACCGATCCCGGAGTCCGAACCTCGATCCCGTCGAACCCTGAACCCTGAGACCGAACCCCGAACCCCGGAACCCCAAGATCTGCCGAACCCTAATGTGTGAATCCCTTCCCGAAACCCTATTTTATAATATAATACAACTTGTCGCATATTAATTGTTCATCTCGCATGCATATTGTGTGGTTTGGGGGCCTTATGCCGATTCACCAATTAAATATGGGGCCCATATGCGGATAAAACTGCCCACAAGTGCTTGTTTGGTTTGTTGCTTGCGACAATTGTATCTGACTAGTAAGTATTGCAACTACAACGGAATGGCTAAATAAAAGTACCAACAACTGCTGGGTTTTGGGTTATCCCATGCTAATTGTATCTGACTAGTAAGTGTTGCAACTATCACGGAATGGTTAACTAAAAGTGCCCACTGCTTACTTTATCAGGATGATTATCTATACCTGACTAGTAATTGCTGCAACGATAACTGAATAAATAAAAATGCCAACGGTGTGAGTTCCTCGGTTGACTTCCTCGATTGGTCTCGAGGGGGGAAACGCCAGGATGGGTTTGTTTGGTGGTAGAATCAGGTTGGTTCCGAATAGGTCTTTCTTATCCCTCTCCGATAGCCGCCAGTTGTATCGAGTCTCTATAGGTTGTTTAGTGCATCTTTGCCTGCCGCTTGATCCACCATACCTATGTAGGCGAGGACCGAATTCTAGCCTCGCCGTGTCTTGGCCTCGATCGACGCTCCTCTTTTTCCTTTGCCCTTTGTCGGCACCCCTTTTGTTTAAGCAGGTTTTGAGATCGACGTTGTTAGCAGGGTTACCCTTCCGGCTTGGCCTGGGCAGGGTTATGGACGCCATTGGTTATTCTTCAGGGCTCTTAGCCCCATTTGCATCTTGTCCGTAGCTGGACGCTCTACCGTTTTCAAGGTGATTTGGATCTTTGTTCTGTATATCTGTATTCTTGACTCATGGAGTCGTGTTGTATATATATATATATCTGTTCTGTGGGTCCCGAGGACTGTTGTGTAATGTTATTACTTCGTTTTCCACCCGCACGAAAGTGCCTGGTGGGCACCTTTGAATCGTTTCTATGCGGGTTTGGCGGGTTTCGCTAAAACTTGCATAGGGCCGATTCTGAGGGTGTTACAGAACCCGATAACCGCCAAGGCCGCTGACACGGATACACCGAATTCTCCATCAAGGACACCAAGACCGTCGACATGGAACTGAATGACGTCAAGTTCTTCGTCCCGGCACGCCAAGTTCTTCCTCTCGAACCCGAAGATGCCGAGATCCGGGACGCCAAGATCTCCGCCGTGAAACGACAAGACCAACGACACGACCCGAGAACCGCGGATGCGACAAGATCGTCTCTCGGACGCCAAGTTCTTCGACCCCGGAGACCGAACCATGTAAACGTCAAGACCTCCTTCCGAACACCAGATCCGGACCCTGAGAACCGACCCTGAACCCCCGGAGCCCAAGTTCGCCGAACCCCAAAGTGTGACCTCTTTTCCGTGACCTATATTTTATAAATAATATAACTTGTTGCATTAAATCATTCATCTCGCATGCATATTTGTGTGCTTTGGGGGCATTATGCCGATTCACCTCATAATTAAATATGGGATCCTTATGCGGGCAAATCTAGTCTTATAGTGGTCCCAATTAAAATTGTGTAGCGAACCGGTGGCATGTTTTGGCTTGATAAGACAACCTTTAAATTGCAGGGTTTCTAAATAACATGAACCATCTAACTAATTGTCGGGACCCCGGTTCCGCTTAATATTGCCTAATTGCATCACATCTTTGCCATGTCATGCATCATACATGCATCATGCCCGATCTTCTGCCGTTGTATTAAATAGTGCATCCGGTGTTTATTCTAGTGTTTTGCTTCTTCGCGGATAAGGCCGTTGAGTTGATGCGAGTGTCGACCCGATCTTCGGATGAACCTTCGACAATGTTTCCAGGCGAGCACCCCTTCCCCTTCTACCTATTTTGCATTTATAGTCTTTGTTCCCTCCTGTTGATCTATTGCTATCTGTGTTGCGATGCTCTAGATTTCGTGCCCGTGATATCCCTTGCAGCCTTATATTGCCTTGGACACCTCCTATTACCTGTTGTTTTGGTAGATAGTTGGACCTGCGCATCGTAGTCGCTTGCTCAAGTGCTGTTGCGTGTCGTCAAGTACCACAGTTGTTGGAGTATTGCCGCATGTTTATTGTTGGAGATGATCAAGACTTTAATTACTGTTTAACAACTAAAATTGAAGTAGGTAAATGCAGAGGCACAGGCGGGCAATAGATGTTATTTGGTTGTTAACCGTCCACTTGTGTCCCGTAGGACCCCGAGTACTTGATACATGTTCCTTGAATATTCGCGCTATCCACATCCGGGAGGATTATGGGACCCCCCTGAGCCAGAGCTTGATTCATTCTTATTTCTTGGGGCCACAAACTAGTTTGAGGTTTTATTTACTATCCTGTACTTATGCCATGCTTTACTGTTTTATTTAAATTGTGCAGGTAACTTTGTCTTTATTTAGGTGGCGGAGTGTTTTCGCGGTATCGACAAGCCCAGTCACATTTTCGGGTTCCCAGTCGTTTACAGCCATTGACGCAAACCTTGAGTCCGTCTCGGAGTCGGCTAACTTCGTTGCGGGTGTACTCAACGGGGCGGCCCCCTGAAATATTTCTGAATCCTGTGATTGCTTTGTCGTGAAGGCCTCGTTGGGTTTTGAGTTGGTTTTTTCGAGGTTGATTGAGTGTGTGTTGCTATTTGTGCACCCCTGCAGGGTAAAACTTTCTGAAAGCCGTGTCCGCGGTTATGGACGACTTGGAGCACAGTATCTCGATCATAGACAACTACAACTAAAGTAGTGCTATAAATTTGACTTTATAATGACTAGTAATCAGCTTCACTATAATGGAATGGCCAAATAAAATTGCCAACAATTGCTTGTTTGGGTTGACGCTTGCTACAATTGTATCTGACTAGTAAGTATTGCAACTATAACGGAATGGCTAAATAAAAGTACCAACAACTGCTGGTTTTTTGGGATATCTCATGCTAATTGTATCTGACTAGTAAGTATTACCACCACAACGGAATGGTTAATTAAAACTGCCCACTGTTTATTACATCAGGATGATTCATGCTATCCATACCTGACTAGTAATTACTGCAACGATAACTGAATAAATAAAACTGCCAACTGTGTGAGTTCCTCGGTTGACTTCCTCGTTTGGTCTCGAGGGGGAAATACCAGGATGGGTATGTTTGGTGGTAGCATCAGGTTGGTTCCGAATAGGTCTTTCTTATCCCTCTTTGATAGCCGACAGTTATATCGAGTCTCTATAGGTCGTTTAGTGCAGGCTGCGCTGCCGCTGCAGTCCACCATACCTTTGTAGGCGAGGACCGCCGAATTCTAGCCTCGCCGTGTACTGGCCTCAGTACTGACCGCTCTCTCTTTTTCCTTTGCCCTTTGCCGGCACCCCTTTTGTTTAAGCAGGTTTTGAGATCGACGTCGTTAGCAGGGTTTCCCTTCCGGCTTGGCCTGGGCAGGGTTATGGACGCCATTGGTTATTCTTCAGGGCTCTTAGCCCCATTTGTATCTTGTCTGTAGCTGGACGCTCTATTGTTTTCAAGGTGATTTGGATCTTTGTTCTGTATATCTGTATTCTTGACTCATGGAGTCGTGTTGTATATATATCTGTTCTGTGGGTCCCATCGAGGACTGTTGTGTAATGTTATTACTTTGTTTTCCACCCGCACGCTAGTGCCTGGTGGGCACCTTTGAATCGTTTCTATGCGGGTTTGGCGGGAAGCGCTGAAACTTGCATAGGGCCGATTCTGAGGGTGTTACATGATAGAAGGTAATACCCAATAGTTTCTTTCAGGTATCCTATGAAGACGCATTTTTCCGCTTTGGGTTCAAGCTTGTCGGGCTTTAACTTCTTTACATAAGCTTCGCAACCCCAAACTTTAAGGAACGACAATTTAGGTTTCTTCCCAAACCATAATTCATACAGTGTCGTTTCAACGGATTTAGATGGTGCCCTATTCAAAGTGAATGTGGCTTTTTCTAATGGCATAACCCCAAAATGATAGCGGTAAATCTGTAAGTGACATCATAGAACAAACCATATCTAAGAGAGTTCGATTATGATGTTCGGACACACCATTACGTTGTGGTGTTCCCGGCGGTGTCAATTGTGAAAGTATTCCGCATTTTTTCAAATGCTCACCAAACTCGTAACTTAGATATTCACCTCCACGATCAGATCGTAGAAATTTAATCTTCTTGTTATGTTGATTCTCTACTTCACTTTAAAATTCCTTAAACTTCTCGAAAGTTTCGGACTTATGTTTCATGAAATAAATATACCCATATCTACTCAAGTCATCCGTGAAGGTAAGAACATAACGATAACCACCGCGCGATGCTACACTTATTGGGCCACACACATCGGTATGTATGATTTCCAATAAGTCTGTAGCTCGCTCCATCATACCAGAAAATAGAGTCTTAGTCATTTTACCCATCAGAAATGCTTCGCATCTTTCAAGTGGTTCGAAATCAAGTGATTCAAGAAGTCCATCAGAATGGAGTTTCTTCATACGCTTCACTCCAATATGACCAAGACGACAGTGCCACATATAGGTCGAGTTATCGCTCAATTTCAAACGTTTAGCTTTAATATTATTAATATGTGTATTTCTACAATCGAGATTCAACAAGAACAGACCATCTATCAAAGGTGCATGTGCATAAAACATATTACTCATATAAATCGAACAACCATTATTCTCGGACTTAAACAAATGCGTCTACTTAATAAACATGATCCGGATATAATGTTCATGCTCAACGCAGGCACCAAATAACAATTATATAAGTATAAAACTAATCCCGATGGTAGATGAAAAGATAGCGTGCCGACCGCGATCACATCAACCTTTGATCCATTTCCAACGCACATCGTCACCTTGTTCTTCGCTAGTTTTCGTCTATTCTGCAGCACCTGTTTGGAGTTACAAATATGAGCAACCGAACCAGTATCAAATACCCAGGCACTACTACGAGTACTAGTGAGATACACATCAATAACATGTATATCGGATATACCTTTCTTCTTGATGTTGCCATTCTTCAAATCTGCCAAGTACTTAGGGAAATTCTGCTTCCAGTGACCCTCTCCCTTGCAGTAAAAGAACTCAGTATCAGACTTAGGCCCAGCCTTGGTCTTCTTCGCCGGCGCGGTAACTTTCTTACCGCCCTTCTTGAAGTTTCCCTTTTTCTTAGACTTGCCTTGCTTCTTGAATTTGGTGGTCTTATTGACCAACAACACTTGGTTCTCTTTGTTGATCTCCACTTCTGCAGACTTTAACATGGAGAAGAGTTCGGGCAACGACTTGTCCATGTTTTGCATATTGTAGTTCATCACAAAGTTTTTGTAACTTGGTGGTAGTGATTGGAGGACACGGTGAATCCCCAAAGAATTAGGAATCACTATACCCAAGCTTTGAAGCTTGCTTGCGTGCCCAGACATCTTAAGCACGTGCTCACCGATTTGAGCTGCCCTCTTCCATCTTGCAGTTAAAGAACTTTTGAAGCCTCATAACTCTCAACTGCGCGTGAGCCTCAAATATCATTTTGAGTTCACGGACAATATCATGTGGGTCATGGTTCTCAAACCTTTTACGAAGCTCGATTCTAAACCATACAAGATAGCACTGAATCGTAGATCTTGATTCTTTCGAGCGAGGAAAACATTCTTTACCTCATCGGTAGCATCAGCTGCAGGTGGGTCACCTAGCGGTGCATCCAGCACATAGGTTAGATTACCAGCATTGAGGACAATCCTCAAATTGCGGAACCAATCCGTGAAGTTGCTTCCATTATTTTTCAACTTTTCTTTCTCTAGGAACGCATTAAAATTGATGATAGGGGCCGCCATTGATTTACAACATATTTGCAATAGTTTAGACTAAGTTTATGACAAATTGAGTTCTAATTAATAGTTAAATTAATCTAGGTGAACTCACACTCAAAGAAATATCCCTCGCATTGTTTTAGTGATCACACGAACCAAATCCACCACATCAAAACCGATCATCACGAGAATTGATGTAGCTTCAATGGCGAACAATCAACATGTTCATCATATCTACTATATGACTCATGCTTTACCTTTCGGTGATCCATGTTCCGACACCATGTCTGTACATGCTAGGCTCGTCAAGATCAAACCTTAGCTTCTGCATGAGCAAATCTGGCTTGCTCACGTTGTATACACTCGCAGAATCTAACACACCCGATCATCACGTGGTGCTTCGAAACAACGAGCTTTAGCAACGGTGCTAACTAAGGATGACCACTTTATTAACTTGATATTTTGTGCTAGAGGGATCATCTTATAATACTATCGTCGTGAACTAAGCAATACAAGATGCATAAAAGGATTAACATCACATGCAATTCATAATGTGTGATATGATATGGCCTTTCTTTGTGCTTCCGATCTCCATCTTCAAGCACGAACATGATCTCCATCATCACCGGTATGGCATCAAGTTCAATGGCGCCGCTTCATGGTTGTCTTCCACCAGCATCAACTATTACAACTACTTTGAATAGACACGCAGGTCTTAACGGAATTAAAAGACAACCATATGGCTCCTGCCGGTTGCCGACTTACAATGAGGAACATTGCATACATCATATATAATCACAATCATGGCCATATCACATCACAGCACACCCCTGCAAAACAAAGTTAGACGCCTCTAATTTTCTTTGCATGTTTTACGTGGTTTGGGGCTTTCAATAAGTGTCGTTCTAACTTACAAACAAGAACCACAACATCGATACTAGTATTGTCAATCACCTGTTGTAAATTGAATCTTCACTATGTTGGGAGAAACAGGCACCCGCAAAGCCACTTATGCAATACAAGTTGCATGTCAAGCGTGGAGCAAGTCTCATGAACGATGTCATGTAAGGTTAGCCCGAGCCGCTTCATCTCACCATCCCGCAAGATGCAAAGTACACAAGAAGCAATCGACAACAAAAGCATCAACGCCCACAATGACCATTGTGTTCTACTCGTGCAACAGATCTACATATAGACACGGCTGATACCACTGTAGGGGTTCGTAGCATGGAAAAAAAAAATTCTACCGCATGCACACAAACAAGCCAAGATCTATCTACTAGATTGTAGCAACGAGTCGATAGAAGCACTCACCCTCTAAGATTCCAAACCGGTTAACGAGAGCAGATTTCATGGGTGATGTAGTCGTACACTTGCCGATCTCAAGATCGCGTAGACGATCCTTCCGGCGCTGCGTTCCGGCAGCGCTTCCGCAGTCGGTCACACGTTTAATACTCGATGAAGACCTTCCTCTCCCTTGTTCCAGCAGGCAGCGGAGGTTGTAGTTCCCCCCTCGCAATTCCGGCAGCACGACAGCGTGGTGTCGGAAGTAGAGGGAAGATCCCGCAGGGCTTCGCCTAAGGCGGTGCGAGTTATGGTGGATCTAGGGTTTCCAGCGATCTAGGTTTAGAAGGCTAGAGAGGAGGAGGTGGTGTCGGCGGCGGCCAGGACGACGGCAACGGGCCGGCGGCGGCGCTGTGCAGCGGCGGTGGCGTGCGGCTTGGCGGCGGCCCGGGTGGGAGGGCTCGCTCTTGTGTGTTTGGGGCAGCCCTCCCCTCTAGTTATGAGAGGGGGGCAGCCTTGGGAGGGGAGAGTTTGAATCCAAACCCAAACCCAAGTTGGATTGAAGGAAGGACTCTTTCCTTCTTCCACTAGGAAACAATTGTTCCAGTTTGACTTTTCAAACCTCCCGTTTGACTTTCAATTTAGAGCTTTAATTCTCTCTCGCAAATGCCCAAACCAAGTGACCTAGGATATGATCCAATCATTGCACTTACCCATGACACATTCATGGACCATTCCACTTCCGGTCCGGTGAACCTTCTAGAACCTTCTAGAACCTCTCCGATGAGAACATCGGAATCTTTCCCGAACTCCGAAATCGGACTTTCCTTATATGAATCTTATTCTCCGGACCATTACGGATCTCCTCGTGATATCCCGGATCTCATTCAATACTCCGAACAACATCCGGTATCCCTACTTACATTCCATATCTACTAAGCAACATCGAATCCTTAAGTGTGTCTCCCTACGGTTCGTGAATTATGCGGACATGACCGAGACACTTCTCCAATCAATAACCAATAGAGGAATTTGGAAATTCATATGGTTCCCACATATTTCTACGATTACTTTGCGATCGAATGAACCACTTACATACGATACCAATTTCCCTTTGCCACGCGATAGTTTACGTATCCGAGGTTTGATCATCGGTATCTCTACATACCTAGTTCAACCTCGTTACCGATAAGTACTCTTTTCTCGTTCCCATGATATGTGATCCCTTGTGAGCCAGTCACATGCTTGCAAGATAATTGGATGACATTCCACCGAGAGGGTCCAGAGTATATCTATCCATCATATGGATGGACAAATCCCACTCTTGATCCATGTGCCTCAACACATACTTTCCGAATACTCAATGCCACCTTTATAGCCACCCAGTTACGGTGTGGTGTTTGATGTCATCAAAACATCCTTCTGGTAATGGTGATTAGCATGATCTCATGGTCGAAGGAATTAGGTTAGTATGTATCAGAAAGCTTATAGCAAATGAACTATTGAAATGACTTGATCTTAATGCTACGCTTATCTATAAGAGTATGTCCATCATACCATTCTCCTAATGATATGATCTTGTTGTTAATAACATCTCAATATTCATGATCGAGAAACCACGATCATCTATTAACCAACAAGCCAGTATTATAAAGAGGCTTTACCAGGGACTCTAATTTAGTTTACAAATCACACAAGTATTAATGTTTATGGTTAATACTGTTATAGCATGAATGTAAACATTTATCATAAACACAAAGATATAATAATAACCACTTTTATTATTGCCTCTAGGGCATATCTCCAACAACTCCATGATACGTCCAAAACGTATCTACTTTCTCGAACACTTTGCTATTATTTCTTCTCTAAACTTGTGTGATTTGGACACAACTAACATAGACTGACGCTGTTTTCAGTAGAATTACCTTTGGTGTCTTGTTTTTGTGCAGAAAATCAACTATCAGGAAAAATCCCAGAAAATATGCCAAAAATTATATTTCACCAGAAGATCCACAGAGCCAGAAGACGAGACGGAGAGGAGGCCTGGGGGGCCCACACACACCCTAGGCGCGGGCCCACCACTGGCCATGCCTAGAGGGGGTGTTGCCACCCAGGCACCCTCTCGGCCTCCCTCTGCGCCCATAAGTTGCCTTTTGACCTAAAAACCGATGGAGGGGGGCCAATAGTTTTCCAGAAAGAGTTCCGCTCCGCCGCCGCTGCCACCAGAAACCAAGATTCAGATCCAGAAACTCCGTTCTGGCACCCTGCTAGGACGGGGAATTTGGAGAGGATCATCGCCATCGTCATCACCAATGCATCTCCATCAACTACCGATGTTTCCCTCATCCATGAGTGAGTAATCCTCCGCTGTAGGCTTGGGGATGGTAGGGATTGGATGAGTTCTATCATGTAATCGAATAAGATTGTTAGGGCATAGTGCCTAGTATCTCTTGTGCTATTTGACTTTGTTGCAACTTGTTGTGCTTAATGCTTGTCACTAGGGACCGAGTGACATGATCTTAGATCTGAACTTATTATTGAATCATTATGATAGTATTGTTTGTGATCTTATCTGCAAGTTGTGTACACATATCATTGTCCGGATCCAAAGGCCCCAAAGTGCCAATAATTGGGACAACCGAAGGGGATGGCTGTGGTGTGAGGATCACATGTGTTCACGAAGTGTTAATGCTTTGCTCGGGTGCTCTATTAAAAGGAGCAACTTAATTGCCAGTAGTTCCCTAGAGGCCCCGCTGCCACGGGTTGGCTGGACAGAAGATGTTATGCAAGTTCTCATTGCGAGCACGTATGACTATATTTGGAGCACATGCCTAGGATTGTTTAGTACTTGGATGCTTGTTATTATTTATCTGCAATGCCCTAAATCTTGAAGTTATATGTTTAGACTCGTCCATGCAACACCCATCCATCCATCCCTATGCCTACCGTGACGAATCCCATCATTACCGTTCTTTATACGTTTGCTCTTGTTTCACTTGTTTATCGCTGTTGCTTTGCTATTGCTACTACCAAACTATTGCTACTGATAAGCTTCTGTGAGCAAGAACTATTTCCAGGTGCAGCTGAACTGACAACTCAGTTGTTAAGGCTTGCAAGTATTCTTTGGGTCCCCTTGTGTCGAATCAATAAATTGGGTAATGCTACCCGTGAAGACTGTTGCGATCCCCTATACTTGTGGGTCATCAAGACTATTTTCTGGCGCCGTTGTCGGGGAGCATAGCTTTATTTGTAAGTTCACTTGGATCTATTATTGTTCACTGCTACTCCTTTTTTCATGGGGAGGTCTCGTGATGGAAAGTCCCCTATTTTACCATCCACTACAAGAAGAGGTACAGTCCTAAACACCTCTCATGCTCTTAATTCACCGTCTGTTATAAGTAAGCTTGTCACACCACCACCACATGCTCATGCTACACACACTGCTACTACTGCTGAATCTGAAACTGCTTTTGATACTCATGATGTTACTTCTACTGTGCTTGATGCGAGTGGTTCATTAGGTCCTTTTCTAGATGCTACTATGGATAGTCTAGGAAATACCAAAACTCCTAGTGAAGACACTGCTACACCTGTTAGCTCACCTGAGGCTAGTGAGAGTTATGATATTAATGATGGTTACATTGATCTCACTGATGAATTTGTTGAAGAGTGCCGAAACACACATGATACTAGTGCTATTAAGAGTCTCCTTGTTAGACGTACTATTATGCCTAACTTGTCCTCTGATCCTAAGTTTGCCACTTCTCCCATAGATATTAAAGATAAAGATTATGATTTCTCTCTTGATTTTTCTTATTTAGATATTGTTGAGAAAGAACCTTTCTGTGGGACTGAAAATGAGAGTGTTGTGGCTCATATGAATGAGCTTTCTACTATGAGTGCTTTATTCTCTAATGATTTTAAGATGCGCAAGTACTTTGTTGCTAAGATCTTCCTTTTTTAACTAAAAGGAGAAGCTAGGGCTTGGTTTAATAGATTACCTCCTGGTTCCACTGATAACCCTGATTGCTTGATTGCTTTTTTGTTCCAGAAATATTTTCCTCCCTGTGCTAGACATGTGATACGTTGGAAACGTATCTATAATTTTTGATGCTCCATGCTTGTTTAGTATCTACTTTTCTTTACTTGTGTACACTTTGAGTTACCACTACTAGGAAATCCTTCTTCAGTGGCGCATCAGTATTGATCTTCTGTGGCGCATGGCTGGGACGCCACTGTTACGTCGCCACTGATGAAAACTTCTGTGGCGCATTCCGAAATGCGCCACAGAAGTCATGGTACTCTGCGCGCATTTCGTTGATGCGCCACGGACTGCTCGATGGCGCATCATGGACAATGCGCCACAGAAGGTTAAAACGATGCGCCACTAGTTTGAGTATCAGGTATTAAAAAAATTGAAACTTGTCCAAATATACAATATTATACAGGTATTATACAGAAACAGTATATTTGACTTAGTATATGAAAACAAATATAATACAAACATGAATATAGTGCCATCACACTACTTAGAGCCCGAACGAGATAGACAAGTGATCATCACATTACAATACAAGTCAAATAAAGTGGTTTGTTACAAGTGTTTGTTACAAAGTTCACCATCTCATCACATTACAAATAAAGTATTTGTCGTGGTGGTGGCACGGCAGATGCCATGGGTAGGCTAAAGTATGGGGCCAATGGATGCTAGAGGGATCTGGGGAGGGAAGATGTAGTTGATTCTACACACAGAAGACTAACGTAAAGATCTTTATTTCTCCTTTCTTGGGCTACAAGTGCTCCTTGAGCTGTATACAAGTGGAGAAGAAGAACTTTACCAGCCTAACGGTCCCAAATGAGTCGATGCCCTTCTCAGAGTCCAAGCCTCTCCTTATAAAGGAGAGTCCTGGGCTCCTCTAGGGCTGACGTGGGAAGCATATTCGAGGAATATGCTTGTCCCAATATAGTAACTCGGCGGCCTCCTTTCCGTGTCGCCCTTCTAATGAGTGGCAAGGTTCCAGAGGACCCCACCTGCATGCCTCGGGCTCCAGGACTGTCACCTCCGTGACCTCCTTCTGCCCTTCTGTCGCTCTGCGCCTTGTCCTTTTGTGCTTGGATCTGCTCAGATTCTTCCTAGCCTGTGACTAGAGTTTGACTATAGGCATCTCCTTATCCTGCAAGCTTCATATCATTTGGCCCTGTCTCGCTTAACTCGGCTTGGCCTTCACCTGCATTCAGATTATTCGGGCTGACCCGGCCGACTTACACAGTATCTCGGCCGGGTAACGCCTTGCTCTTCTTATAAGGGTCCTGCTCTTGCATACCTCGGCCCGACCTTTACAGGATTCGGCCGATTTAGACTGTAACTCGGAAACTGGACGGGGAACCTCCTTTCGTCTTTCCCCGTCCTTACCCTATCCGGGGTCACCTCCCCAACATTAGTCCCCAAGCTAGTATGGTCCTGCCTATAACCTCGGCCGGGCCGTATCAGTTTCACAATATTCGTTTCTCCTTGTTTCCGAGTTACCTTTCTCTCGTTTGAGGTATCTGCGTATCTTCTCGCGTACGCCTCGTCCTACGTGTCACACTCGTCATTGTTTCTCTAGTTTTTTGTTCCTCTCTGATGCCCTTGGCAAGCTGATAATTCTGCGCTGTCCGTCGGTATTTAACGCCGCACACCATTTCCGTCAGGGATCTTGACCCTTTCTATCATCGTGTGGTCGTTGCTGCAGTTCCACTCAGCGGCCTGCGGTTGCGCCGCATACACGATCTACACAGCTAACCGCCACGCGCACGATCCCACTACTACTCAGGCCGCGTGGTTATAAAGAGGGGCACGGGGCTAGGGGATTTACTTTCCTCCTCCGCTTACCGGTGCCCTTCTTCCTCCTCTCGCTCCTGCGCCTGTTCGCGCTTCCGCCGCCGTGCGCCCATCGGGATCTTCGACGGCAAGGCTCCCACCGCCCTGCTCCGTCAATCTCGTCCCCGTATACTTGCTCCGGCACCGTTGCCGGTGAGTTCATCTGGTCTTATTGCCTAGTCTATCCTCTAGACGCATCTGTTTTTCTTTAGTTTTCTCGCGGCGGTTCCTTCTCTGCACCGCCGCCGTTTTCGCGTAGAATCACGACGGGGCCTTGCAGTTCTAGGTTTTGCTCCACCGCTAGTTCATCTTCCGTAGATTCCTCCGGCGACCCCATGTCGAGCTCCGTTAGCGGTGCGCTTATTGAGGATGACGATGCTGTGTCTGGGCCCGAGCGGGGCTCCTTGCAGGGCTCTTCCGTCACCCGCCGAGAGGTTGAGTGGTTAATTTGAACTTGCCGGATTCCTGCCGAGGTAGCCTGTCGCTTACCTGACAATGAATCTTCTCCCGTTCTCAACGAGGGAGAGTATGTCGTATTTATGTCACACTTCGCTCGCGGGTTTGGTCTCCCCCTTAGCAATTTCGCTAGGGAGTTCCTTGATTACTTCGGCCTGCAGCCGCATCATCTTCCGGCTAATGCCATCGCTTCTCTTTGCGCCTTTATCTCTGCTTTGGAAGGATACTTCGGCCTATGGCCGTCTATGCACGTTTGGTCAAAGTTCTTTCAGATCCGCTCCAATGTCGTCCCAGACAAATCCCTTCATCCTTCCGAGAAACTGCTAACCCAGTGCGGAGCTGCATCGATCACACCTCGGAGGAAGTCCGAGTTCCCTCGCGTTGCTGGTCGAGTCGTGCAAGAAATGGCATAAATCATTCTTTTATGTCAAGAATTCTGGGAAGGAGGACAGGATTTGGCTCCATGCTTTTTCCATTGGCCCCCCTTCCAAGAAGAACTGGACTTATAACCCGAGGAAGAGTCATGCTCTGGCCGAGGCCTTTGAGATTCGGCTGAAGGAACTAATCCGCTCCGGGCTACGTGGCGAGGATCTGATGACCACCTTCGTCAGCAGCCGGATCTGCCCATTCCAGAAACGCACGCATAAGCCCTGCTATATGAGCGGTCCTCTTGATCCCAACCGTGTCTCAACGGTGGAGCTGGACAATTACCTTATCTTCAAGCGCGTTCGGGCTATCTTTAAGACAGAGATGCCGAGGATCGGCTGGGGATCAAGCCGTTCACCATGAGCATCCCTCCGAGTAAGTTCTTGCAGTTGTGTTTTGCCTTTTAATCGCATCTGTGTTTTCTCTTGTTAATTTTTCTCTTTCTTGTCCTGCAGAGGTTTGAGGAGCAGAAGACTGAGGATGCCGAGGTTTTGTCCCTCCCGTGGCCCGCGGATCGGAACACTCCGAACAGCGGGGAGCCGGACTCGGAGGAGTTTGTTCCCAAGTCGGACCTTGCTCCGGCTCGTGCCCGTGGCAAGACCCCGGCCCACGAGGAGGAAGGTGATTCGGACGAGGTCCAAGTTATTGAGGTAGTTGCCGCAATGCCAATTTCTTATGCATTTCCGGCTTCTACTTTCTCAGCTAATCCGGCCGGTCAGGTTCACAACGCCGAGCCTCTCGCCTCCCGACCTCCTGTTACCTCGGGGAAACGTAGCGCTCCAGCAGGTGCCTCGGAAGCCTCTCCCAAGAAACGAATGAAGAAGTCAGCCCAGCACCCTCCGAAGCGTAAAACTATGCCCGGGGTTACTGGGTGAGTTGCTTTTTATTTGTATTTCTTGTTTCTCTCTTTCTGCCTTTTGACTTGATCTTTTTTGTCTTTGCAGGGCTCCTCTTTCTGTTAAGCCTAGTGGTCCTAGCACGACGAGTCACACGACTCGGCCGCCTTCTCCTCCGCCTCCTGAAGATACTAGAGTTCCTAGTCCTGCTCGTGTCGACTCTCCTCCCGCTCCGAATCAGACGTCATCCCGCCAGGATGCGCCTGAAGTCTCCTGTTGATGCCGATACAACTCGGCCCGTAGGTATTTCTACTGGGCCTGCTGCCTCCTCCGTGAATCCCAAAGTTTCCCTTGAGATCCCTTCGACCCCCACAACCTTTACTGCGACTCCGACTCCAGCCGAGGATACCAATATCTCGGCGCCCTCAGAAACCGTAATCCCTCCGGCCCCCAAAGATGCCATTCCCTATGCCGAGGTAACGGCTCCTGCCGACACCTCTTCTAAGTCAAGAAAGGTCGTTGTCACCAAGCCTCCCTCATCTCATAAAGGGCTTGCCAGCTCTTCTCAGCCTACAATTTCTGATGCGCTGCGCAAGGGGGTTTCTTCTGCCAAGACAATTGTTACCCCGGCTGCTGATACACAGCTCGCTCTTCACAAGAGTCCCGCGGCGGCGGTGGCTACACAACACGTCCGAGGTAAAGTCCTGACTCGTACAGAGAGTGGGAACAGCCTCGGCTCGTTGGTTGAGTATGCCAACAATTGGAATGCTGCTGATCAGCTCGAGGGCAATCCAAGCAGCCAGCCCTTTCAACTCTCCGATATCAGCAGTCGCTTACATTTGGCTGCCAAGATCGTTCTTGATAGCGACAAGATGAATGAGGTAATTGTTTTTATGGACGTTTGATTAGTCATTCGAATGATATTATATATACTCTAGTCCCCGAAACTTGCAACCGAATAATTTGTTATTCGTTTGGGAGTTTTATTAGGCTTTACCTGGTTCAGTTTTGCGTTAGTGTTCGAATATCCATCCACCTAGATCCGAATTAAGCTTTGCTTGATTTGGATCTATCTGAGCTTCGAATATCCAGCCACCTAGATCCGAGTTAAGCTTTGCTTGATTTGGATATATCTGAGCTTCGAATATCCAGCCACCTAGATCCGAGTTAAACTTTGCTTGATTCGGATCTATCTGAGCTTCAAATATCCAGCCACCTAGATCCGAGTTAAGCTTTGCTTGATTCGGATCTGTCTTAGGTTCGAATATCCAGCCACCTAGATCCGAGTTAAGTTTTGCTTGACTCGGATCTGTCTTAGGTTCGAATATCTTATTGCTATTTGTTTTGTTGCTTAGGTTGCGCATGACCGGCGGACCGCCGAATTCCAAAGGCTGCTCTTCGCACATAAAAAATTGCAAGATAAGTATGAGAAGGTCATTCCCGTGGTGAAGAAAGCTGGTAAGTTAACAAACTTTCGCATTATCCCTAAAGTTCTTATTGTTTTGGACGTGAGGTGTTAGCTCACTTTGCTGGTAAATAGGTAATATCAACGATCTTAACATCCGTCTTGAGAAGAAAGTCAAGGCTCTGGAAGGTTAGTTACTCTTTTTTCTTTTACAGATATCTATTTGAAATGTGCACCGGGTTTCTTTTAACCCTTTTGGCTTCGGTATAGCCGAGTTACAAACTTTTGCAGCATCACACCAAGAATTAATACCCATGCCTGATATGATGCTGCATTTTTTAGAACAAGCCGCCACTCACTCGGCGCAGCTGAAAGATAAAGATGACGAGATAACTCGCTTGCGCTCCGAGGTGGAGTCCCTCAAGCTTTCTTAGAAATCTGAGTTAGAAAAAGTTGACCAGGAGTTCTCCGAGGAGAAGAATCGGCTGGCTCTGCAATTGCAGAAAAATAAAGAACTCCTCGAGGCTGCCGAACTCAAGACACGGGCGATGAGTGAGGAGATCACTCGCTTTGAGAAAACCAAGGGTGACTGGGCTAAAGATCTTCAGATAATGCTGACCTATATTCACCGTAAGCCTCGATCGGCCGAAGTTATCTTTTTTCCTTTCATGCTGACCCACGTACTTTTGTTTTGCGCAGACCATTTTCCAGAAGCTAAGCCCGTGAGCTCTAGAGCGGTGATTAATGCTCGTGTGCGCCGAGGTGTTCCTGCTGAAGTGAGCCCAGAATACTCGATGGAAGATTTCTTGGTTGCTGTTGGTCCGATGAAGATTATGGGCAGGGACTTGGTGCAAGCAGCCATTCGGGCCTACCTTGTTCTCTGGCCGAATACTTCTGGGACTCCTGATATTGATGAAATCAAAATACTGGTGGAAAGATTGATGGCATCCCAGAACCAGTTGAATCTTTGGAGGGAATCCGCTGGACGAGCTAGTGCTGATATGGCGCTCACAGTCGTTATGTCATGGTACGAGGATATTTCCCTCGATACCCTGATAAATTTGCGCACTGGCTCCCATTGGGTTGAGGATCCAGAATTCGTCGCTCACCGACAAGCTCGTGCCTTCCAGCTCGTTGAGTATGCGGACGTGCATAACTGGATTGAAGGGCCGAGTTTCCTTTCTAACCCGGCGGATGAGGTCGAAGTTGAAGATGCCTCTGATGATGATTCAGCCAACCAAGACGAGGTTGAGGGTGACTCGGATACTTCTGGTGATTCCAGCTCGAGCTCGGATGGCAATGGCGACGCGCGATCCTCCTCCAAAGGTACTGGGCATTCCACAGCTCAAGCTGATGTTTCTCAACAGCCCCGGGCATCCCCCAAAGTCGCTCCTGGTTCTGTGGAAGGCGAAGCAACTTTGGCCGAGGTGCCGTCTACCTCGGAGCGCCCAGTTCCTGATCAAGTCGTTGCCCCTTAAGTTTAAAAAACTCTAAGTCGTTTCTTATCCCCGGTATGCCGGGCGTATGATGTGTGTCAAACACTTGTCCAACTTTCTGTGTGGTATGAACCTTTTTTGCCTTTTGCCGCTGAGGCACATATGGTTGTGATCTTTATTATTCCGTTTAAACTAATCCTGTTTGTTTAAATCTTTGCTTTGGTGGCCTTTAATTTCTTAAGTTCGGATTGTGTGTTTGCCTTTGTCGTACGGTAGTTCGGCGTCTAATATTGGCTGACCTTGATGAATTTGACACTTCAACTATTGTGTTCTTGAATTTTATCCAAGTTGTCAATCTCGAAGCCTATATCTGGGGAGAACGAGATAATATCGCTCTGGGTGCCGAAGTTTGATACCCATTTCTGTAACAAGGGACAATTGTGGGGCAATTCTTTAATCACTGCTCTAAAAATCGAGACTCAACATATCACTAAAAATGCGAAATAATATTGGCCAGTCTTCGAGTCATTGCTGGAGGTGCCGAGGTCTAATACATAACTCAAACTCAAAAACAAAATATGGCAGTCCCCGAATCATTGCTCAAGGTGCCGAGGTTTAATTCATACCCAAAACTCAGAAGCAATATAGGACAGTCCCCGAGCCACTTCTCAAGGTGCCGAGGTTTAATACATAACCCAAACTCGGAAACAATATAGGACAGTCCCCGAGCCACTGCTCAAGGTGCCGAGGTTTAATACATAACCCAAACTCAGAAACAATATAGGACAGTCCCCGAGCCACTGCTCAAGGTGCCGAGGTTTAATACATAACCCAAACTCAAAAACAATATAGGGCAGTCCCCGAGCCACTGCTCAAGGTGTCGAGGTTTAATACATAACCCAAACTCAAAAACAATATAGGGCAGTCCCCGAGCCACTGCTCAAGGTGCCGAGGTTTAATACATAACCCAAACTCAAAAACAATATAGGGCAGTCCCCGAGCCACTGCTCAAGGTGCCGAGGTTTAATACATAGTTGATACTTTGTCCTGGAGCGTTACTTTACAACGTGTCATAGATGACTCCTACGAGTAAAATGGACGAAGTAAAGCTACATTCCATGGTCTTTTCGATTCTTCGCCGGCTTTGTCTGCCTTGTTCTTTTCTGGTGACTGAGCATCAATTAGGTAATACGCATCATTGTGCAATGCTTTGCTCACGATGAACGGTCCTTCCCATGGGGGTGATAGTTTGTGCATGCCGGTCGTACGTTGCACTAACCGAAGAACCAAATCTCCTTCTTTAAACACTCTTGGATTTACTTTCTTGCTGTGATATCGCCGCAAGTCCTGCTGATAAATAACTGATCTTGATAGTGCCAACTCCCTGGCTTCTTCTAGCAGATCGACATCATCTTGCCGAGCTATTTCATTTACCTCAGCGGTTGTATACTGGGTAACCCTTGGTGAGTCATGTATTACGTCGGCTAGAAGCACAGCTTCTGCCCCATATACTAGAAAAAATGGTGTATACCCTGTTGATCTGTTTGGGGTAGTTCTGAGGCTCCATAGTACTGCTGGTAGTTCCTCAATCCAACACCCTGCCGACCTTTGCAGTGGTTCGACGAGTCGTGGTTTTATTCGGACGATACTAGTCCATTAGATCTTTCTACTTGCCCATTAGATGTGGGTGAGTCACCGAGGCGACATCTAGTCTTATGTGCTTTTCTTGTGTAATCTAGCGAAGGCTCCTTCAAAGAAAGTTTGTACCATTGTCGTAATAACACCGTGGGTAACCATATCTCAAGATAATATCTTTGAGGAATTTTACTGCTGTGGGCCCATCACACTTCTTTATTGGTTTTACTTCAATCCATTTTGTGAATTTGTCGACCATGACTAACATGTGGGTCATCTCGCCTCGGGCCGGCTTGAATGGTCCCACCATATCTAAGCACCATACAGAAAATGGCCAAGTAATTGGTATCGTTTTTAACTCGGACGATGGCATATGTATCTTGCTGGCATATCTCTGGCAACCATTACATTTTTCGACCAGTTCTTTGGCCTCTTTCAACGCTGTTGGCCAATAAAACCCATGCCTGAATGCTTTGGCCACTAAAGCTCTGGACGAGGCGTGATGCCCGCATTCTCCTTGATGTATATCTAGGAGGATCTCCTGGCCTTCCGCCGAGTTCACACATCTTTGCAACACTCTTGTGACGCTCCTTTTATACAGCTCATTGTTTATGATTGTATAAGCTTTAGCTCTTCTCACTGTCTGTCTTGCCAATACCTCGTCATTCGGCAAACTCGCATCTTTAAGGAAAGAAAATATGGGTTGCGCCCATGTTGGTATGATTTTTTCTGGGGTAATCTCACTATCTATTTCCATATTTTCCGCCGACATAACTACCTCAGATTTCCCCATATCCATCCTTGCATTGGCCGGGTTCATTTTTGGAAATTCCGGGTTACATTCCTTGTCAATTTCCATCGGCACACTATGTTCTCTTGATTTTGCCGGAATAAATATGGATTCGGACTCTGGTGATGGTGTTATTGATTGTTTCCTCAGGTGCTCTAGGGCGATACCTGGGGGAATTGATTGTCTGGTTGATCCTAGTTTTGACAATGTGTCTCAAGGGCGTTTTCGCCGAGGTATATGATGAAATTCACATCCATCGAAGTATCCACTGATTTTTTGCACATGAAACCTATATAAGGCCATATTGGCATCTAACACATCCCAATTGTCTGAGACTTGTTGTACTACTAGATCTGAATCTCCGTAGCATAAGATTCAGCGTATGCCAATCTCTTTCGCCACCTTCAATCCATGGACCAGTGCTTCATATTCTGCTACATTGTTTGATGTGGAAAAATGTATTTGCAACACATATCTCAGCTGATCTCTTTTTGGCGAGGTTAACACTATTCCTGCCCCCAAACCATTTCTTAGTTTGGAACCGTCGAAGTGCATCGTCCAATAATTCGGATCTGGTAATGGTGGCTCATACTGTACCTCGGCCCAATACACGAAGAATTCGGCCACAGCCTGAGATTTGATTGCATCTCGCCTATCGAATTGCGGAGCATAAGGTGACAATTCAATTGCCCATTTTGCTATTCAGCCACTTGCATCTTTGTTGCTCAATATGTCATTATGGGTGCTTCAGATCACTTTGATGGGGTGCTCTTCGAAGTAATGTTTAAGTTTCTTTGCTGACATGTATACCCCATATGCCATCTTCTGATAATGTGGGTAATTTTGTTTTGAGGCTGATAGTACCTCGCTTAGGTAATACACCGACCTTTGTACTGATTTATCATCTTCAATTCGTTCCACCACGATCACAGCGCTTACTACTCTGTTCGTGGTGGCTATGTAAAGTAACATAGGCTCTTTCGACAATGGAGAAGCCAGGATTGGCGCTGTGACCAACATCTTTTTCAATTCATGGAACACATTGTCTGCTTGTGGTGTCCAAATGAATTTATCAGATTTTTTCATCAGTTGATAAAGTGATAATGCTTTCTCTCCCAGCCGGCATACAAATCGGCTAAGCGAGGTCAGGCAACCTGTGAACTTCTGTACGTCATTTAGGCATCTCGGCAATTCCATCCTTTCTACTGCTCTTATCTTTGTTGGGTTGGCCTCTATACCTCAGCTAGATACGAGAAAACCAAGTAGTTTTCCCGCCGGTACACCGAAGGTGCATTTTTCCGGGTTAAGCTTCATTCGGAACCTTCTCAAGTTCGCGAAAGTCTGCCGAATATCATCCAGTAGCGTTTTGCTTTCTTTGGTTTTGATAACCACATCATCTACATATACTTGTACATTTTTTCCTATCTGGTCATGGAGACATTTTTGCATACATCTCTAGTACGTTGCCCCCACGTTAAGCAGGCCGAATGGCATGGTGCGATAGCAATAAGCCCCATACGGGGTAATAAACGCAGTCTTTATTTGATCGGCCGGATTTAACGGTATCTGGTGAAAACCAGAATACGCGTCTACAAATGACAATAGTTCACAACTAGCGGTCGAATCAATGACTTGATCTATTCTAGGTAAAGGAAAAGGATCTTTTGGACACGCCTTGTTCAGGTTCATGTAATCAATACACATTCGCCATACAATGGCTACATTTAGATCATTCTTCTTCTTTTCCACTAGCACCGGGTTCGATAGCCAATCCGGATACAGCACCTCCATGATGAACCTGGCCGCAAGGAGTCGAGCTATTTCATCCCCTATTATTTTTCTCCTGTCTTCGGCGAAGCGGCGGAGAGGTTGCTTCACCGGCCTTGCTCCTGGCCTTACATTCAGAGAGTGCTTAGCCAACTCCCTCGGCACACCTTGCAGATCCTGAGTTGACCATGCAATGATATCTCGATTCTCACGGAGGAAGTTGGTGAGCTTGCTTTCCTATTTAGCATCTAGGCCGGCACCAATGGTGACGGTGCGCTCTGGGAACTGCTCATCTATCTGGAACTTTTTTGTTTCTTTAGTCGGTTGGAAAGAGACACTTCCATGCGGATTGGCCAATGCCGGCATATTCAGTTGTGTCGACTGAGCGAGGGCCGCTACCTCCTGAATCCTTCTTTTTTCTCTTGCTATTACCAATGACTCGGCCAGATTTGATCCGGCTGAAGCATATTCCATTGACTTCCTGTAATCTCCTGCTACTGTTATTACCCCTTGTGGTCTGGATAACTTCATTTTCAAGTAAGTTATGTGGCAGCTACCCATGAATTTGGCCAATGCCGGCCGTCCGAGTAGAGCATGATAACAACTCTCTAGATCCACCACTTCAAACTCCAAATTTTCTGCTCTATAGTTATCTCTTGTGCCGAATAACACATCCACTCGAACCTTTCCAATGGGTTCGCATGAAAGCCCTAGTACTATCCCATGGAATGTGGTCCTCGTGGATTGTAGCATGTTCTGCGATATTCCGAGTTTATGCATTGTATCTTTGTACATGATATTGATACTGCTCCCATTGTCAATGAGTACTTTTGAAAATTTCACATTAATGCTCGGTCCTACAAATGTTGGATCTAGTACGAGTGCGTACGACCCCGGATTCGGCATTATTTTGGGGTGATCCTTTATGCTCCAGGTTATTTCTTGATCTAACCAAGGCACATATCTTGGTACTGCCGGCATAACTGCATTTACTTCCATATGCCGGCGCTGTACACTTTGCCTGTCTTGCTGTTCTGTTGTGAACACGCAATATGATTGATGATGTTCCCTGTAATCATTGTGTCCACTATTTCCTGGGTTCGTCCTTCCATCCGGACCCTGATTTATCACTTGATGCACTGCGTCTCTCCGGTCCGAGTTATCATACCTCGGGGGAGGAGGTGGTAACATTAGTTGCTGTGCATTTGCTCCAGTCAACTGTGGCGGATGCTACTGATGTGCCTGGTGGTATGTTGCTTGCATGCCTGCCGGGTTACCCATTGCATTTTTCATCCAGGCACACTGTCGAGTTGTATGATTGGCCGGCTTGGCCGGGTTTGACGTGTGAAATTTACACGGTTGATCTAACATAGACTCAAACGTGTACTTCGGCCTTTCCTGCCATTGCTTCTTCTGTTCTGGTGTCCACTGTCTTTTCCCTTCATTCATTGGTGTCCATTGCTGAGGACCATTCTTTTGCCGCTGACTGTTTCCGTGACTCGGTTGATCTTGCACTATCGCTGCCACCTGATTTGAGCCATATCTATAATCCGGCCTTTCTTCTATTCTTCTTCCTTTGAACTCATTGCGCCTTGATGACCCAGCCGCATCTCTTGCATATTGATCTTGATGTTCCCGATGATCTGCTGACATTAGTTCTGGTTGCGTCGGATCTCCCAATGCATAGGAATCCGCTATCCTGATGGTTTCTGCCAAAGTGGTTGGCATATCTCTTTGCAACCGCTGCCATAATACACTGCCATAGCGGCATCCTTGAGCGAACCAAGCTATCGCCTGTGATTCTATAACTCCCTCTCATGAATTCCTGAGATTACACCACCGAGTTAAGAATTCTCTATCTGTCTCATTCGGCCTTTGCTTGCACATGGCTAGCTGCTGCGGCCTGTTTGGCCTTTTGTAAGTACTGGTGAAGTTGCTAACGAACATTTCTTCAAAATCCAACCAACAGTTGATACTGCCTGCTGGCAGGTTATTCAGCCATACTCTAGCTGGTCCTTCCAACATTTGCGTCCGAGTACGGACAAGATGCAAATTGAGCTAAGAGCCCTGAAGAATAACGAATGGCGTCCATAACCCTGCCCAGGCCAAGCCGGAAGGGTAACCCTGCTAACGACGTCGATCTCAAAACCTGCTTAAACAAAAGGGGTGCCGACAAAGGGCAAAGGAAAAAGAGAGAGCGGTCAAGATCGAGGCCAAGACACTGCAGCGAGACTAGAATTCGGCGGTCCTCGCCTACATAGGTATGGTGGACTGAGCGGCAGCGCAGCATGCACTAAACAACCTATAGAGACTCGATACAACTGTCGGCTATCAGAGAGAGATAAGAAAGGCCTATTCGAAACCATCCTGATTCTACTACCAAACATACCCATCCTGGTATTTCCCCTCGCGAGACCAAACGAGGAAGTCATCCGAGGACTCACACAGTTGACAGTTTTATTTATTCAGTTATCGTTGCAGCAATTACTAGTCAGGTATAGATAGTCATCCTAATATAATAAGCAGCGGGCACTTTTAGTTAACCATTCCGTTGTAGTTGCGACACTTACTAGTCAGATACAATTAGCCTGAGATATCCCAAACCCAGTAGTTGTTAGTACTTTTATTTAGCCATTTCGTTGTAGTGAAGCTGATTACTAGTCATATCGGATACAAGTCAAATTATAACAGTAAACTTTAGTTATAGTTGTCTATGATCGAGAACTGTGCTCCAAGTCGTCCATAACCGCGGACACGGCTTCTCGAAAAGATTTAACCCTGCAGGGGTGCACCAAAGTTTCCACACGCACCTACACCCTTGTTGTCAGATCAGGTAGGTACAAGATCACAAAACATACACCCAATGGTATGTCGACGGGGTTTCGGACACGACGTTTCCCAGACCCAAAGCAAGCACATGGGGGCCACCCCACTAAGCTACCCGCAACAAAGTCGGTCGGTCTCCGAGACGGACCCAGAGGTTTGTGACAATGGCTGTAAACGACTGGGAACCCGAAAGTGTGACTGGGCTTGTCGATACCGCGAAAACATTCCACGTTGGTTCCAAAACAGTGCAGGCGCTCCACGCGTAATCATAAATAAAGCAGTAAAGCATGGCATAAGTACAGGATAGTAATAAAGCCCCAAACTACTTTGTGGCCCCCGGTACAATACTTTGAAATCAGGTACTAATCGATGGGGGTGCCCACACACCCCACCTGTGGTTAGCGCGCTCGATCTCAGAACAGGTGTCAAGAACTCGGGGTCTGTGGCATCCCGCAAAACCACAACTAGAAAATCGCGTTGTTTTTGTGCATTGCATCATCATGACCGCATGCTCATGTCATCATGCCACATTGCATTTGAGCATCGTCATCATCTTGCATAAAACTATTTTCGGAAAAAACCTATTTTTGTTTTCTAAACGCCCCGTCTTTGTTCAAACACAAAACCCGGGTCTCCGGATTATTTTGTTTTGTCTGCTATCGGTTTGCAAAAGCCTTGTTTTAAACAAATAAAATATTTAATTATTTTAGTGGGGGCAGTCGAACGGGCCGAATCGACCCAGTCGACCACCCCAGAATAAAATCGGTCCACCCAAACTCTAAACCCAATTCCCACCCAATACTATCCTACCCACCTATCCTAGCTCGCCACCTCACCCCTGGACCCAATCCCCACCCACCTTGCCACCTCATCAATCCCAGACTTCCCCCCCTCTCTCTCTTTCTCACACAGCCCCGCCTGGCCCTCTCTCCCTTACACCTGGGCCCCACCCGCGCCTAGCCCCATCCCGCAGTCACTCCCTCTCTCTCCCCTGGTCAACCCTCTCCCCAACCCCACTCACTCCACCCAGCTGCCCTGGCCCCACCCCCACCTCGCGCTCGCCTCCCCTGTTCCTCTTCCTCCTCCCGCGCGGCCTCCCCTCTGCGCCTCCTCGCCTTCGGCCCCGCCTCCGGCCGCGCCTCCTCCGCGCCTCCCGCCCGCCTCTGCTCCGGCGCCGGCGCTCGCCGCCTTCCTCCACCGCTCCCCTCCGCCCGGCCTCCACCGCACCCTCTCCGGCCACGGTCCCCGCCTTCCTCCGCGCGACCACCTCCGGCCGGAGCTCTCCTCGCCGCCGCCTTGCCCGACCTCAAGGCAGCCCCGCCGCTCGTCCTGCAAGGCAGCCTTGGCAAGCCTTCCCTCGCCGCTTTGGCCTCCTCTGGCCGCCGTCGCGCCGGCCTCCTCGACCCCGCGTCGCCGAGCCCGCCTCCAGCCGCGGCCGCCCGGACCCGAGCCGAGCCACCGGGCCCCGTCCTCCGCTGCCGGTCCCCCCGCCTGCACCCCCGAGAACCCGAAGATCCGCACAAGGTCGATGCCTAATTCAAGTTCGCCGTCGACAACGGAACCGTGATACTCGAGATCTTCTTGATGGACACCAAAGACGGAACAGCAAGGCCGCCTACATGGAACATCAAGACCCCGATCCCTCTCGGAACCGAGGACCGAAGATGCCCGTAACGCCAAGATCTACCTCTCGGACCGAAGACCGCGTCGATGTTGAACCAAGATCCCCATCGGACAAGATCGTCACCACGGCCGGCCCATGTTGAGATCCGAAGACCGATCCCGGAGTCCGAAGACCGACCCTCCCGAAGATCCGAAACCCTGAGACCGAACCCCGAACCCCGGAGCCCAAGTTCGCCGAACCCTAATGTGTGACCCTTATCCGAGAACCCTATTTTATAAATTGTCAACTATATAAAATTGTTGCATATTAAATTGTCATACTCGCATGCATATTGTCATGTGGTTTGGGGGCCTTATGACGATTCACCTTATAATTAAATATGGGGCCCATATGCGGGCAAATCTAGTCTTATATTGGCCCCATTTAAATTTGTGCATCGAACCGGTACTACCTCTTGCCCTGTTAATACAACATTTAATTGCGGGGTATCAAAACAACTAGAACCATATATTTAATTGTCGGGACCCCCGGTTCCACTTAATATGGCCTAATTGCACCGCATATTTACCATGCTATGCATCATACATGCATCATGCCCGATCTTTTACCGTAGTTTTAAATATTGCATCCGGTGTTTATTCTAGCGTTTTGCTTCTTCGCGGATAAGGCCGTTGAGTTGATGCGAGTGTCGACCCGATCTTCGGTTGAACCTTCGACAATGTTTTCAGGCGAGCATCTCCCCCTTTCTACCTATCTTACTTTTATAGTATTTATTTCCCTCCTGTTGATCTATTGTTATCTGTGTTGCGATGCTCTAGTTTTCCGTACCTGAGATATCCCTTGCAGCCCTATATTGCCCTGGACACATCCTATTACCTGTTGTTTGGTAGATAGTTGGACTTGCGCGTCGTAGTCGCTTGCTCAAGTGCTGTCGCGTGTCGCCAAGTACCACAGTTGTTGGAGTCTGCCGCATGTTTATTGTTGGAGTTGATCATGGCTTTACTTATCGTATACTTTAATTACTGTTTAAACAACTAAAAATTGAAGTAAGTAAGCAGAGGCACAGGTGGGCAATAGATGTTATTTGGTTGTTAACCGTCCACTTGTGTCCCGTAGGACCCCGAGTACTTGATACCTGTTCCTTGAATATTCGCGCTATCCACATCCGGGAGGATTATGGGACCCCCCTGAGCCAGAGCTTGATTCATTCTTATTTCTTGGGGCCACAAACTAGTTTGAGGTTTTATTTACTATCCTGTACCTATGCCATGCTTTACTGCTTTATTTACGATTGTGCGAGGAGCACACTGTACTGTTTAGGATCGTGGCACGATTCATGTATCGACAAGCCAGTTTTGGGTTCCTCGTTCTGACCGTCCCCACAACCTTGAGTCCGTCTCGGAGCCGGCCGGCTTCGTTGCGGGTCTACTTTAAGGGGTGGCCCCCTGAAATATTTCTGAATCCTGTGATTGCTTTGTCGTGAAGGCCTCGTTGGGTTTTGATTTGGTTTTTCCGAGGTTGATCGAGTGTGTGTTGCTATTTGTGCACCCCAGCCGGGTAAAACTTTCTGAAAGCCGTGTCCGCGGTTATGGACGACTTGGAGCACAGTATCTCGATCATAGACAACTATAACTAAAGTAGTGCTATAAATTTGACTTTATAATGACTAGTAATCAGCTTTACTATAATGGAATGGCTAAATAAAACTGCCAACAATTGCTTGTTTGGGTTGTCGCTTGCGACCATTGTATCTGACTAGTAAGTATTGCAACTATAATGGAATGGCTAAATAAAAGTACCAACAACTGCTGGGTTTTGGGTTATTTCATGCTAATTGTATTTGACTAGTAAGTGTTGCAACTACAACGGAATGGTTAAATAAAATTGCCCACTGCTTATTATATCAGGATGATTATCTACACCTGACTAGTAATTGCTATAACGATAACTGAATAAATAAAATTGCCAACTGTGTGAGCTCCTCGGTTGACTTCCTCGTTCGGTCTCGAGGGGGAAACGCCAGGATGGGTTTGATTGATGGTAGTATCAGGTTGGTGCCGAATAGGTCTTTCTTATCCCTCTCTGATAGCCGCTAGTTGTATCGAGTCTCTATAGGATGTTTATCGCGTGCTGCCGCTGCCGCTTCAGTCCACCATACCTATGTAGGCGAGGACCGCCGAATTCTAGCCTCGCTGCACCGCCTCGATCGACCGCTTCTCTCTTTTCCTTTGCCCTTTGTCGGCACCCTTTTGTTTAAGCAGTTTTGAGATCAACGTCAGCGGTGGTTACCCTTCCGGCTTGGCCTGGGCAGGGTTATGGACGCCGTTGGTTATTCTTCAGGGCTCTTAGCCCCATTTGCATCTTGTTCGTAGTCGGACGCTCTGTCATTCTCAAGGTGATTTGGATCTTTGTATATTATATCTGTATTCTTGACTCATGGAGTCGTGTTGTATATATCTGTTCTGTGGGTCCCATCGAGGACTGTTGTGTAATGTTATTACTTCGTTTTCCACCCGCACGAAAGTGCCTGGTGGGCACCTTTGAATCGTTTCTATGCGGGTTTGGCGGGAATCGCTAAAACTTGCATAGGGCCGATTCTGAGGGTGTTACAGGGTCCTACGGGACACCAGTGAGCGGTTAAAAACCAAATATTGTCTATTACCCACCAGTGCCTCTGCATTTACCTACTTTCAATTTTAGTTATTAAACGGTAATTAAAGCCATGATCATCTCTAACATTAAACATGTCGCATCACTCCAACAACCGTGGTACTTGACGACATGCAACAGCACTTGAGCAAGCGACTATGACACGCAAGTCCAACTATCTACCAAACAACAGGTAATAGGATGTGTCCAAGGCAATATAAGGCTGCAAGGGCTATCACGGGTACGAAAACTAGAGCATCGCAACACAGATAGCAATAGATCAACAGGAGGAAATAAAGACTATAAAAGTAAGATAGGTAGAAAGGGGGAGAATGCTCGCCTGGAAAACATTGTCGAAGATTCATCCGAAGAACGGGCGTCGCTCGCATCAACTCATCGGCCTAATCCGTGAAGAAGCAAAACACTAGAGGAAACACCGGATACACTATTTAATACTACGGCAGAAGATCAGGCATGATGCATGTATGATGTATGACATGGCAAGGATGCGATGCAATTAGGCAATTAAGCGGCACCGGGTTCCCGACAATTAATTATTAAGTTCATGTTGTTTAGATACCCCGCAATTTAATTGTTGTCTTAACAAGGCAAAATTATATCACCGGCTCGATGCACAGATTCAAATGGGACCAATATTAGACTAGATTCGCCCGCATATGGTCTTCATATTTAATTTAGGTGAATCGTCGAAACACCCCCAAACACCCACAATATGTATGCAAGCATGACAATTTAATTATGCAACAAGATAGATGTTATATTACAAAATAGAGGCGGATAAGATAGGGGTCCACATTGGATAGATGATCTTGGGGTTTGCCGAGGGTTTGGGTCTTCGGACCAGAGAAGAGGAACAAAACATCGAGGTTCGGTCTTCATGTTCCGGGAGGGAGAGCTCGACAGTCTTCGATTGTCGGTGACGATCATGAGAAATGTCGGCACCGGATGGCCTTGTAGTAGTATTTTACCGTGGACACAACACAAGTGCACAGTAGCAGACATACATCAAAAGAAACTGAACAAAGAACGGGACGAGGCGGTCGTGTCCCATCCAGGCATTAACCAGAACACCTTGAACGCGCACGGGCAACACAACGGGTCGCCAGAGAACGGGTCGGTGGTGGCGGGCAAGCTTAAGGCGGACGACGATGAGGAGAGACGGGGCGTCGCATAGGCGCTGGAAGACGCCGGTGGCGCACAGGGACGGGGCTGGAGAAGCCGCGACGTCAGGTGCTCGCTGGGGGAGCTAGGGTGGTTTGCGCATGGGGTGACATGGAGAGGACAGAGGAGGCGGGGTCGACGGGGCGAGCGGGCGAGCCCGACAGCGGGGCTCGGAAGGCGAGGCCGCAGGAAGAAGGCGGGCGGCGCATCGCTGGGTCCTGCGAAGGCAGGGTGGTTGCAGAGGAAGACGAGGTAGGGGCGACGCGGCAGGACAGAGGGGCTCCCGTGGCAAGTAGTTCGCAGGGGTAGCCGTGAGAGGGGAATCCGACACGAGGCAAACGTCCGGCATCGTCTCTGCTGGTGGTGGAGAAGGGGATCACCAGCGCTGGGGTGGCGAGGATGCGCGGGAGACGAGGTGCGCGGGGCGCGACCGCGGGAAGACCTTGGCGAGGCGAGGTCGTCGACAGGGACGGAGCGACGGCGCCCGAGGCTTGCAGGGACGGCGAGGTCGAGAGGTTCCTGGGATCTGGCGGCGGCGGTGCTAGGGATTTGGGGAGAGGAGCGAAGCGGGGAAAATGCGGTCGCGAGCGAAGGAGAGCGAGGAGGGCAGGGGCATCGAGGCAGGGATCCCGTGTACACTAGGTGGGTCGCGTGGTGGTGGTGGGGTCGGGCTGTGTCGGGTGTTGACCGGGTGGGTCGTGTCAGAGAGGCAGGGGAGCGTGCGTGCCATTCGTGTCGTGCGTGAGTGGCGCTGTGTGCGCGTGTGTTGACAAGGGGTGGCGGCGGCTGGGAAGGGAGTGAGGGGTGTAGCCAGGTAAGGATTAGGGTTAGGTTTTAGCTTAGCTAGGGTTTCGATGGTTCCAGATGGTTGGGCCTGTTGGGCCTGGCCGGTTTAGGTCTAGGCTCTATTTTTACTTATATTTAAAATATTTTCTATTTCTTTTATTTTATACAATAAACATTTTGTAAATAACTTTAAATGTTTTAAAATAGTAAAAATATAATTTGAATAAAGTAGGAGATGTAATGTAGAAAACAGTATAGGGTTTTATCAAAAATAGTTTTGACGCAAAGTATGCAACAATGATGTCATGATGATGCACATAAATATAAACAACATGTGATTTCTAGTAGTTGATTTACCCGGGGTGCTACATGCGTCTTCATCAACTTGGGCATGCACCAGATCTACGTCGGCGCCGACACCTCCGGCATTTATCCTCACCAAGTTGTTGTTGCAGGAGAGCCTCCCCTTAGCGCCACAAACGGTCCACGCGGAGTGCGCCCCGTCAGCAGCGTCGAGGTGATGGTCGCAGCCGGGGTGCAGGCGGGAACAGCGGGCGCCGGATCAAGCAAAGATCCGACGACGGGTGTGCAGGTGGCCACCAAGCAGGCAGCTCCACAGCCCACCGAGGTAATTCCTTTAGCGGTCAACCCAGCCGAGGTGCAGGAGACGACCCCAAAGGCACCAAGGGTAAGAGGACCACCTCTGGAAAGACCAGAAAACATTCTCCAGGTAACTATAGATAATCTGACTACACCTGTAGCGCCGATACTTGATCCGGCTAATGCTCAGGCAGAGTTAGAAGAGACCAGGCAAAAAGTGCTGGTAGAGGCAAAAAAGGTGTCAGCATTGCGGGAGTCCTTAAACAGGACCCTGCGAGAATATGCCAGGGCAAACAAGCTTGACGTCGCCCCCGAGCGGGTTGACGAGTTAAGATTAAGAGGGAAGAACCTCATAGATGATATCAACAAGGAGCATGATGCTCATAAGGCAGAATCAGTTGATCTAGGCTTGCCGAGGTACAGTACCCCGACAAAGAACCTGAGGGCGGCAAATGCCGCTGCGCTAGAGTTAGAAGGATTGACCGGCGAAGCCCGGCAAAAATAGCAAGAAAGAGTGAATGAGCTGGTGCGCATTGCGAACCAGCAGAATGAAGAAATGCTCAGGGCAGACCCGGCAAGGCCTGGTGCCTCGCGAATGGTTCATTCGGCTGGTGCAACACCTGCCTTATCTGTGGCAGCAGCATCCTTGCCCGGAAACAATGCGCGGAAAGACAGACGGTAACTTCGGGAAAAAGAAATAAGCAAATTGTTCCATATGATCCGGCGATAGCCGGAAAAGCAAATGAGAATAGAGGCAATGGAAGCCGAGGTAACAGTGGCGAGAGAAACCCCGGCCGTGCCGAGAAAGGCAACGGAAGCCGAGGTAATGGAGAACTCGGAAGAGGAAATCACGAGAATAATGTCCCGGCTGAAGGAAGGAGAGAACCGCCACCCAATCCACAACCGAGACATGAACCTCGGCAGGAAAGAGAAGTGAGACCGGCTCACCACAATCAGGTGAATGAGAGGTATAATGATGGTTATTCCGAGATGGAATATGCGTTTCATGGTGGAAATAACCACTATGGAATGCAGGAGAGAATTCTGTATAGAGATTTGCCGTTAAGTGATGCGAGAGTAAAGCTGGACCGGCTATACCGGTCCGAGTTGTTAAAAGAACAAGGTCCACCAGGTCCGGCATGCTTCAGACCATGGATCATGGGCGAGCCGCCAGTGCCGAACTTTCAGCTAGCAAGAGGCACAAAAACATATAATGGGAGCACCAAACCACAGGATTGGTTGATTGATTATGCCACTGTTGTAAAAATAGCTGGCGGAAACTTGCGATGGGCAGTACGATATGTCCCGCTGTATCGTTTTCAAGGTGATTTGGATCTTTGTATTGTATACCTGTATTCTTGACTCTTTGAGTCATTGTTGTATATATCTGTTCTGTGGGTTCCATCGTGGACTATTGTGTAATGGTATTACTTCGTTTTCCACCCGCACGAAAGTGCCTGGTGGGCACCTTTGAATCGTTTCTATGCGGGTTTAGCGGGGATCGCTGAAACTTGGATAGGGCCGATTCTGAGGGTGTTACAACGCCGTTGCACGGAGGAGTTTTCCCTTGAAGCTGCCTGCGTTGTCGCTGACATAGTCACAGAGATCAAATCTCCGGAATAAGCCAGAGACAATGCGCTCGCCTGTGTGGATGAAGTTTCCCGTCCGGATCATGACTCCAGCTAGCACCGCTGCTGGCCCCACGGTGGGCGCCAACTGTCGTGGTGGTGGCACGGCAGATGCCATGGGTAGGCTAAAGTATGGGGCCAATGGATGCTAGAGGGATCTGGGGAGGGAAGATGTAGTTGATTCTACACACAGAAGACTAACGTAAAGATCTTTATTTCTCCTTTCTTGGGCTACAAGTGCTCCTTGAGCTGTATACAAGTGGAGAAGAAGAACTTTACCAGCCTAACGGTCCCAAATGAGTCGATGCCCTTCTCAGAGTCCAAGCCTCTCCTTATAAAGGAGAGCCCTGGGCTCCTCTAGGGCTGACGTGGCAAGCATATTCGAGGAATATGCTTGTCCCAATATAGTAACTCGGCGGCCTCCTTTCCGTGTCGCCCTTCTAATGATGGCCAGGTTCCAGAGGACCCCACCTGCATGCCTCGGGCTCCAGGACTGTCACCTCCGTGACCTCCTTCTGCCCTTCTGTCGCTCTGCGCCTTGTCCTTTGTGCTTGGCTCTGCTCAGATTCTTCCTAGCCTGTGACTAGAGTTTGACTATAGGCATCTCCCTTTCCTGCAAGCTTCGTATCATTTGGCCCTGTCTCGCTTAACTCGGCTTGGCCTTCACCTGCATTCATATTATTCGGGCTGACCCGGCCGACTTACA
Source organism: Avena insularis (assembly GCA_023614405.1). Classification (NCBI taxonomy): domain Eukaryota; kingdom Viridiplantae; phylum Streptophyta; class Magnoliopsida; order Poales; family Poaceae; genus Avena; species Avena insularis. The sequence continues at coordinate 8,388,272 of CM042684.1, forward strand.
CAGTATCTCGGCCGGGTAACGCCTTGCTCTTCTTATAAGGGTCCTGCTCTTGCATACCTCGGCCGACCTTTACAGGATTCGGCCGATTTAGACTGTAACTCGGAAACTGGACAGGGAACCTCCTTTCGTCTTTCCCCGTCCTTACCCTATCCGGGGTCACCTCCCCAACAGTATTCATCTCGCCTACACTAGAATCAAACAGAATACAACCATGACGACGGTGAGCAAGAGCAAGAGCACTAGCAATATCTTCATCCGGTTCTCCTTCCATAGGTGGTTACTCCACTTGGCTACCGCCTCCTCTAGAGTCGCGTATCCTTTGTAGCTGTTGCCGCTAAACTTTTTCACCTGTTTCTGACAGTCCTCCCACTCATCGTAGACTCCTGGAACCCAACCCTTGTACACCACGTACCACTTTGTCATCTCTATAGATAAGGCATATTAGTAAATCACGCAATAGAAAGAACTAAATTGGTTCACATGCATATATATTCACATAAAATAAAGCAAAATATCAGTAAACATAGAAGATAGCACATCGATCATAATCATAGAACTTCGACGACAACGACCACAATAGTGAAGTTTACAACATACTACCACGGTAGTATATAGTTTGTGACACAACACTACACAAAGACATCTATGATAGTTCTAGGCGCACACATCGATCAATGTTGAGAACTGCTAACGCTCGGCTTAGGGAATGGTGGATATCCATCCTTCGTCATCCACGTCCTGTTGTCACCCTGTTGACGAAGAATATTTTCAATCTCCCTCTTAGTCAACACTCTGTTGTGTTTTAGGACCCCTCCCCTCGTGTTGACATCTTCCACGATGATTTCCGACAACTTAACCTGGATGCGATGGAAGTCTTCTCTAAGATCATCATCGTCCCTTCGCGCCAAATTTTCGGCCCATGCTCGAAAACTAGATGGCAGAGTTAGGTTCGGGCAATCCCGGACAAACCCTTTAAGGTGATGCATGGCGTAGAAGGCCTCCTTGGCGCCGCCAGTAGCCGGCTCCTTGACGCAGGGGAACTCGAGCACATGCTTGAACACGTCCTTGTCATCCTTGATACATTCCCCCTTGTTGACGAAGGGGCATCCCTTTTTAGCGTAGCCCTCGAGAGCCTCATTCAAAACAGCCCTTATTCTGGTGCAGTCCTTCTTCTTCTTCTTACTCGCCGAGTCTAAATACGATGCTATCGAGTACTTTGTGCAAATGACGATGAGTGTGCAGTATTTGTCTCTGCACAACACGATTGAAACTGGATGTTGGAAAAGGGCAATGGAAGAAAGCTATATGAAAGCCTAAGTTAACAATGCTAGGGGTTGTGTGTACTTACTCGGGAAAGAAAGGCAAAAGAAGCGTGTTCGTCCTCTTGTGGTCCACCATGAACTTCTCGAGATACGTCGTCGCCTTGGCACGCGTCTCAGATCCTTCCCTCAACTGGCTATCACGCATGTAGTAGGGATCCACTATCGCGATGTAGGGGGTCTGCTCTCTCTTGGTCTTTATCGCCAAATTGAGCGTGAATAGGCGTACCATGCTATAGTCTAGCCGTTTCGAGAGAAACGGCTTGAAGACGTCCTCGTACGATATGAAGAACACGTCCGCGGGGGCTTCATGGACGAAGTCCACGTCCGATGTCACCTTGACAATGAAAACCGGGTAATTTGGATCTTTGTCTTTAAGAAGAATGCCCTCTAGTGTCTTGATACTATCACTCAAAGCGAGCATATGTCCACCAGCAAGGCAAAGTAGATCCGGAGTCAGTATCGCTTCACCGGCTATATATATCCTGGGCAAGCCATCCTCGCGGGCTGGTACGACGTCATCCTTAGCCCGGATCCTCTTCGGAGGAGGTTGGCCCTTAGCTTTCTTACCTCTCTTCCTGTGCTTCTTCGTCTTCTGAGCAGGCTCCTCCATTGGGGATGCGAAGTGCTCAACGGCCGCCTTTTGGAGTGTGTCAGGGTTAAAGACGAATCCAACTGGTTTCTCCTGTTGATCAGCGGCCGGAGGCGTCTCTTGAGATAAACCTCCAAAGACCAGGCGTTGCATGCATGTAGTGGGACGCCCACCTTGACCCTCGCAAGCGATGAAGGGTTCTTCATCCACAGCAGGCATGTACAATCCTATGCCGGCGCCGGTGTTGATGTAGTCGTCGATGTTGACAAATTCTTCATCATCGTTGTTGCCGCCATGTGGTGATGGTGGTGGCGGGGGCGAAGGTGGTTGCGTTGCAACGGCGGCATCACCTTGGGGTGGCCCACACGCTCCCAACAGTTGTTGGTGGCGACTGGTGGTGGCGACGATGACAGGTGGCTTCCTAGGTGGTGGCCGGACGATCGAGGTGGTGCCGGTGACATGTGGCATCCGAGGTGGTGGCCGGACGATCCAGGTGGCGCTTAGGTGCCCCGTAAGACGAATCTGACTCTTCGGCCATGTCAAGGGCCAGCCGTGGCATTCTGCAAGGGTCTTGTGTTCGTCGGCTCCCTAAGGTTGAAAGGGGGGGTCCATGTCGTCGCACCCTGGCAACACCCGAGCAATCCGGACCCTCATCACGGCATCGTCCATTGCATTGTTGTGCATCGTACGGTTTGCCGGTTGTATGATATTGCCCTTGGCAACATCCTTCAACTCGTCGTCGGCAACTTTGTGGAGTAGTACACAAGCAGCGTCCTGAATATCAACACATATGTGTTGGGCATCATGATCGAGGTGGCAATCACCAAAGGCGAATAAAGAAGATGAAGCAGAGTATGATATTAGTTACCTTGGTGAGGGCGTTGAGTTTGGCTAATGTCGACACACGGTCGATCCCGGCGGCAGGCCTATCATCAGCATTCTCCTTGATGCGGTGCCACCGCCCGGTACATGCGATATTGGTATTTTGGCGGGAATGAGGGGCAGCTGTGCGACAACAAGCTCTTGTGGCTGCGCCGCGGCGATGGTGGCCGGCGGGGTCACCAAGTCCGGCGACGCGTTAACGTTGATGCTCGAGTTGCTGCCGCTAAAGCTGGGCACGTTTATCGGCCCCTGTCGACCTCCCACATTCCAAACAGCTAGCCCCTCCATCAACCCAGGGGGGATGATCGCGCAAAGCTTCTCCTCCAATAACTTGTCCATTGCTTTCTCGTCCACTTTTTCCTCTAATGTCTTCACCTTCAACTTCAGCTCTTCAACCTCAGCTTTATCTTTAGCCGCCGACTGGTTCTTCCTCTCCCTCCTCTTCTTTGTGTCCTCTTTGTAGTACTCGGTAAACTTCATGCTTGTACCGAAGCCGGACACATGGCCAGCTGATTTTGGCAGCAACTTCTTCTCCCTCTTCTTGTAAGTGTTCGTCGCCTTGTTAAAGACAGTGTCCCATGGCTCCGCCGCCGAATCTTGGGACGACAAGTCCTCGCTAGCGTTCAATTTCTTCTCCAGCAGAGATACAAGGAGAGGTGAACCCATGCATGCATTTAGATTCTTGGCTTAATTATTTTAATGAGAGATCCACGATAAATTCCTTACCAGCTCATGCTCAAAGGCCTTCACATCCGGGTCGTCGGTGACAAACTCCCCTGTAATAGGGTCCAGGTAGTAGCGGGCCCGGACAAATTATCGGATATGCAGGTCTGTAATTTTATGCTATTGGTTCTCTTTACCCAGGCGTTCAAGCTCGGCGTCCTCCTTGTCCCAAATGGGCTGTTTCCCTCTGTATCCGCCGCTTCCAAGCCGGTGGTTACCTATGTTCTTTTCTTGCATAGTCTTTCCCCACTCAGTCCATGCTTTAGAGGCAGCGGTATCTAAGTCCGCCTTGAATATCTTGAACTCTTCTTTGTCGAGCATCGGATTTTTCCTACTTATAATCTCCCAACTTTCACCTTGGTCAATGTTGTTCTTTACCCGGGTTTTCCAGCTGCTCAAGGCGTTGCTCATCTTTGTCAGTGCTAGTTTGTTCACCGGGTTCTTATTACTCTCCAGGTTTCTGAACTTCTCTGGGAGTGTGTATCGCTTGTGAAGCTTCTTAAGGAGGTTCTCGACCAAAACATGATTACGTCGGATGTACTTCGTGTTGATCGACATGCTTTCCCGGACGATGCACCCAAGTTGCATGCCGTACCCGCAGGCAATCGATGAAGGATCAATGGGTTGTCCACCTTCTGTGACCTCGGTGAACTCATCACAGACGTTGGCGAGCACTTGCGGCTTCCGAACCTTAATATCCTTCTTCTTCTTCTGTATGGTGGCCGGGTTGCCGCTACCACCATCTGTGCGCTCGCCACCATCTGTGGTGGTGTTACCCTCCTCCCGCCTTCACTAGTTCCATCGTAGTCGTCGTCGTCCCCCTCGTAATCTGGATCTTCCTCGCCCCAGCACCTCCGACGACGGTCGTCGGTGGTGGTGTCATTCTCATCTCCTCCGCCTCCTCATGCTCTTGGGATGGCCCCCAGAATGATTTGTTGGCCTCTCGGGCTAGATCCTCGATGCTCATTTGTTTAGAAGGAGCGGCCTCGTCGTTAGTCGACATGTTTGCGCTTTATTACTAAAAAAAGAGGCAAAAAGTTAGCACAAATATCGATCGAAAAATTCGGCATGACCTTTGCTAATTTTTGGACCTACGAGTGCCCATTTCTCAACCGAAACGAAAGTGAATCAACACTTCGGGAGAAACGGGCAACTCAATTGAAATCCCTGCAAGAAAAAACACCCCATCCCCAATGACAACCCCATTGACACCATCCATCATCATCCAACACCATCTCATTCACAAAATAAACAAACCTCTGCAGCACCATCTCATTCACAGATTCAAATGAATATACATAATCAACAACACTACAGATCATAACCAGATCATATTAAATGATTTAGTTAAACAACAGCATAACCATTTCATATAAATAAACAACAGCATCATATAGAGGTAAAGTACAAAATTCACAGAACCATTTCATATAAATAAACAACAACCCACATGCATCACTTATATGAATAGTTCTTTGCAAGAAAGTGACAGATTACACAATAGAGGTAAAGTACAAAGTGAACTTGAACTTGAACTATTTCAGCACCATTTCAGCACCATTTCACAGAACTTGAACCATTTCAGCACCATTTCATAGAACCATTTCAGCACCATTTCACATAACTTGAACTAAAAAATTCAAACTTTGCACAGAGTGAACTAACTGAGCTTTGCAAAAATTAGAACTGAACTTAAATGTTCAAATTTTCCACTAACTGAACTTTGGCAAACACTCTCAAAAGGAAAGCTCACAACACTACTGCTATGAACCCATCTGAAAGATAACGAGTATTTGACAACAGCTACCATATTCATATTCAGAATGAGAGATGACAACAGCAAGCATAATTGATTTTCAGTAATCTTAGCAGTAGCAATCTTAGCTCTGTTCTTTGGCCAGTTTACAGATGTTGGCATGAACACAGAACCATCCCAGAGTTGCTAGCTACCAGAGTTGCATGCTAGAGTATGGAGGCATGGACCAGTCCTAGCATCACCTATTACATGAATTTGTCTTGTTTTTAAATTTAGTGGAATGATGAGAACCTAAAAATGATATGGTGGATGCACAATCTCCAGAAAGGAGAGTTTTTCAACAATCCTTTGGCAGCATTTTCACATAACATGGATGCTAACATTGAGTACTCTGGCACTTGCTGACTCACTATACCCTAGGCTAGAACATGTAATTAAAAATGGACTATTAATGCACATAAATTAATTGGTAAACTTACAGGGCATTTCCCAAAGTAACCAGCCCTACTGAATGTTTTTTCCTTAAGAAATGATGAGTTAAAAAATCCTGGTTTAGTTTCAAGATGCTGATATTGAAGATTCAGAAGCAAGTCCAACTTTTTATGGTATATGTTCTTGCTGTCTAACAACTTTCTAGAGCAATCCCCAACAACAATACTAGCAGGCAGTACAAGACGACTCTCAAGCTACCTAATTCAACAATCCTTTGTCAGCAAGTGATAAGACGACTCTCAAGCTACCTAAATTTCTGTTGTTGTTGCTGCTTTGATAATGAATGGCGGTTCAGATCATTACCTACAAGAACAAACTACAAGAACCCTAATCGATCAGCGTCGTTCAGATCATTACCTAGGTGGCACCGATGGACGGTAGCAAGTGGACGCCAATGGACGGTGAGTTCGCGTCGGCTGATGGTGGCGGTGCACTGCCCTTCTCCTCCTGCTGGTGGCCGACGGGCTCCTCCTCCACGGGCTCCGGTGGCGGGGGAGGTGGGGGCAGCTCTCCTCCTCCACGGGCTACGGCGATAGGGGCTCCTCCTCGACCTCCACCATGGGCTCCTCCTCCACCTCCGGTGTGCAGGCGCTAGGGCGAGCGACGGAGGCGTGCGGGTGAGCGGCAGGCGAGCGACGGAGGCGTGCGGCGGCGGAGGCGCGGGCGAGTGGCGGCGGCGGTTCGTCTAGGCTAGGGTTCGCTTCGGGCGCGCAGGGGGAAAAGGGGAAAAGATAGGGGAAAGGTCGTGCGGCCGCGCGCGGTTATTTGGCTAAGTGACAAGCTTCTGTGGCGCATATCACTGGAATGCACCAGGATTCGAACCTGGCTGCCACAAGCTCATGTCCAACTACATGCCTCACAACCATTGAGCTAGTGTTTGTTTCGTGTCAAACTACAGCCGCGGGCCGGTTTTGACTAAGATCGAATGGTTGTGAGGCATGTAGTTGGACATGAGCTTGTGGCAGCCAGGTTCGAATCCTGTCTGCATTAATTTTTTTCTTTATTTAAAAATTATATGATACAAATATATTTAAACCAAGCACATATGTTATTTAAAAATTGTATGATACAAATATATTTAAACCAAGCACATACACATATGTATATTTATTCAAAAACTCTCCCCGAATTATATTTATACATGTGAATTTATACGCACACGAATATCACGATATATGTTTAATTAGTCTCTAACTAATACACAAAAAAGGTCACACATCGTCGTGCGATATTTCGAGCTAGCTAGCCTCTCTTCACAATCTTCTTGCCTTTTTTCTTTGCGGTTGAATACTTTAGCCCGGGCACTATGAGATTTCTTCTCGTGAACGGACAACCTTTAGTAGGTAGTGTGGTCTTTCTTCTTACTGTAGTAGTAGTAGGCATGTTGAAGTACTTGTCGAACTCCTCTTCGATCTTCGGATCGCCATTCTTGTCGAAGTCTTGCTCGTTGGCGGATCCTTCCATTCCGATGATGCTCCTCTTGCCCCTCCTCACTACAACACGACTGGGATTTGACGGGTCGGTAATAAAGAAACATTGATCAACTTGGCTAGCGAGTATCCATGGCTCATTTTTCGCGGAGGCCTTCTTTGCCGACTTGGCATCTGGTATAACGCAGGTGGTGAAATATCGGCCTTCGATGTTCTTAGCCCATCTAACACGGAACATCGGTACCATCTCTCCACAGTAGTCGAGCTCCCATATCTCCTCGATCCTTCCGTAGAATCTTTCCATGACAGTAGTCTCGTCATCGGCGAAGGACATCATAGTAAAGGTGGCAGATAGAGCTCTTTAATGACACCCCTCTATATATATGCCACACTCCCTGTCCAAAGCAACATACCTGCCCTCATGTCTTCTTCCCACAACTCGTCGAAAGACTCGCTGGAGAGCACAGCCCGCTCGCGTTCCCTGCAGCCTACTCGCAGTGGAGGGGCGAGGTCGAGGGGCAGTGCTGGGAGTCAGCCGCCGCGGGATTCAGAGGTCAACCTAATCGAGGAGGAGGCAAGACTGTGGCACGAGGCCCTCTACAACAAGGCCATGAGGTTGTACGCCGTGCTCGCGTCTCCGGAGGAGAGGGTGCGCATGGCGGAACCAATCGGGTGGCGGCCGGTGCTCGACCCCAACGTGCCCATGGAGGACCACGTCCGCAGGCTGCAGGCGCGCGTGAACAGGGAGGTTTGGCATCTTCCACCGCCATCGCCCCCACCAGCTCTTTGAAGGGATTTGCAATGTTGTAGTTTGTGTATTTGCAATGATCGAATGTATGGCATTGTTGTTTTGCTATTCAAGGCTATGCGCACGTGCATTTTGCAAATGTGTGCCACTGCACATGTCTATCTACTAGATTGTCTTGTATATTCTAAGAAGGTACTTGTTTTGCTGTTCAAGGTAATTGTTTAGTCGGGAAAAGCACAAGAGGAAAATAATTTGAGAAGCATGAAGCTTTCTGTGGCGCATACCAAGCACATGCGCCACAGAAGTTTGTTCTTCTATGGCGCACAGGCAACAATGCGCCACAGAAGCTTGTACATAGGTGAGCAGAGAGTGGGGCCCACATATATCTTCTGTGGCGCATATCACATTATGCACCACAGAAGATATAAACTTCTATGGCGCATCACCCTGTATGCGCCACAGAAGTTTGGTCAGAGCACGGTCAGAACCCGCCTGCTGTGGGTCCCACCAAACTTCTGTGGCGCATGTAATGCGCCACAGAAGATTCATGGTCCAACGGCTGGTGTGGGTCCCACCAAACTTCTGTGGCGCATTGCTCTGGAAGGTGCGCCACAAAAGTTTGGTGGTTCTGTGGCGGATGTCTACGGATGCGCCACTGGGTAACTTCTATGTCTATCTATAGCTAGTTTCCTAGTAGTGTATTTTTTACATGTTTTCTCGTACTAACCTATTAACAAGTTGCAACAGTGCCAGATGCCTGTTTTCTGCTGTTTTTGGTTTCAGAAAAGTTAGTAAAGAAATATTCTCGGAATTGGACGGGACGAACGCCAAAGTCAATAACTTTCCGTGGGGAACAAGAAGTCTAGAGGAGATCCGGAGGGGCTGTCCAGGTGCGCCATACCCACCCTAGTTGTAGGGTCATGTGGACCTGCACAGGTGGTAGGTTTGGCGACCACCGCCTCGCCTCTCGCCTCCTCGCCTATAAGAAGCCCCCGATACAGAAACTCTCGGTACCCGATCAGAAATCCACGAAACCGTCTGTAGCCACCGCCACCATCTTCCCTAGATCAGGGGGATCTGAAGTTCTTCCCGGCACCCTGCCGGAGGGGAGATCATCCCGGAGGCCTTCTCTCCGGTATGATTTGTGAGTAGTTCCACCTTGGACTATGGGTCCATGTAGTAGCTAGATGGTTGTATCTCCTCATTTGTGCTTTCATGTATAGATCTTGTGAGCTCCGTTCATGATCAAGATCTAATCTATTTGTAATCATGCATGTTGTGTTTACGGGGATCTGATGGATATTGAGATTATTATGTTGGTTTGATTAATGGTTCTATCTTTATGATTCTATCATGTCTATGTTGTTTGTGATCTTGCATGCTCTCCGTTGCTAGTGGTTATCTTGGCCAAGTAGTTGCTAGTGACTCCAAGAGGGAGTATTTATGCTCGATAGTGGGTTCATGTCTCTAGTTTCCAAGGGAAGTGACAGAAATCTCTTTGGTTGTAGATGTGCTATTGCTACTAGGGAGAAAACAATGGTCCCTTGTTCATGGAACATGTGGACTATTTACCTTACACACTTTTCTTAAAGTAGTTGTCTGTTGCTTGCAACTTAATACTGGAGGGGGTTCGGATGATAACCTGAAGGTGGACTTCTAGTCATAAATGAAGTTGGATTACGGTCTATGTATATTGTTGTATTGCCCAATCAACTTCATAGGATCTTTCTGGCTAGTAATTGCATTGTTATGCCTTGCTCAGCTCCTGTCAATTGCCCCGCTATTATTTGTTTACCCTACATGCCATGTTGTTTATTTAAGGAGAGCACCTCTAGTGAACTATGGACCCCGGTCCAATCTTTACCATTGATACATCTTCCACTGTTACTTGTTTACTTTCTGCAAACCATTACCTTCCAAACCATACGTTTAATCCTTTGTTACAACAAACCGGTGAGCTTCACAACCTCACTGATTCGTTGGGGCAAAGTCTTGAGTTTGTGTTGTGCAGGTCTCCGTGTTGCTTGCAACACCTGTGTGATGTTTCCTTCCTCCTACTGGTTCGATAACCTCGGTCTCAACTGAGGGAAGACTTGCTGCTGTACTCTTCACACCTTTCTCTTGGGGTTCCCAGCAAGACTCCACATCAGCCAACAAGTTTTTTGGCGCCATCAAGAAGTCATCAACAAGTTTTCTGGCGCCGTTGCCGGGGAACTACAGAACAGTTTCAACCTCTGCCTCCCCGTCAGGCTCCAGCAACAAGTTTTCTGGCACCATTGTCGGGGAGGCCAAGGACGTCTTCACTAGGGGAGTCCTTCACTTCCTTTCTCTTTACTTTGTTTTTAGTTTGCTTAGTTTATTTTGCTTGGTTTTGTTAGCCTCTTTTCAAAAAACCCAAAAAAATTAGTCTAGTTTGGTTTGCTTGCTTTATTCAAAAACACAAAAAAAATTAGTTCCTGCTCTAGCTGCTGCTGCTGTTTTTGGCTTGCCCACCTTTGCCAAAATGAACTCTGCTGAGAACACCAAGTTGTGTGATTTCACTAGCACCAACAACAATGATTTCCTAAGCACACCTATTGTTCCACTTACTCCTGATGATGACTTTTATGAAATTAAGCCTGCTTTATTGAATCTTGTGATGAGAGAGCAATTTTCTGGTGCTGGTTCTGATGATCCTGCTGCTCATCTTAATAGCTTTGTTGAACTTTGTGAGATGCAGAAGTATAAGAATGTAGATGGAGATATTATTAATCTCGGGTTTTTTCCTTTCTCTTTGAGGGGAAAAGCTAAAGAATGGCTGCTATCTTTGCCTAAAAATAGTATTGATTCTTGGACTAAGTGCAAAGATGCTTTTATTGGAAAGTACTATCCCCCTGCTAAGAATATTGCTATGAGAAGTGACATTATGAAATTTAAATAGCTTGATAGTGAACATGTTGCTCCTGCTTGGGAAAGAATGAAATCTTTGGTTAAAAATTGCCCTACTCATGGACTCACTGCTTGGATGATTATCCAAACTTTTTATGCAGGTTTGAACTTCTCCTCAAGAAACCTGCTGGATTCTGCTGCTGGAGGTACTTTTATGGGACTCACCTTTGTTGCTGCAACAAGGCTCCTTGATAATATGATGGTTAACTACTCTGAATGGCATGTTGAGAGAGCTCCACATGGTAAGAAGGTAAATTCTGTTGAGGAAACTTCCTCTTTGAGTGAAAAGATTGATGTTATTATGGCTATGCTTGTTAATGGGAAAGCTCCTCTAGATCCTAATAGTGTTCCCTTAGCCTCTTTGGTTGCTCAAGAAGAGCAAGTTGATGTGAACTTCATTAGAAACAACAATTTCAACAACAATGCCTATAGGAATAATTTTGGTAGCAACAATAATTATAGGCCTTATCCTCCTAGTAATGGCAATTCCTATGGAAATTCTTAAAATAATGCTAGAAGTGCCCCCTCTGAACTTGAAGTAATGCTCAAGGAATTTATTAGTAAACAAACCACTTTCAATAAGACTATAGAGGAAAAGCTTTTAACTGTTGACAAAAATAATCCTCTTTGTCTGAAGCTCAAACTTCCTTGGTTAATAAAATGGCTGCTAAACCTGAAACTATGGAAAACACCTTTACTACTGCTCATGCCATACAAGTTACTATTGATGAAAATGTTAGCTGAACTTCATGCTAGGTGGGAAAGGAAGCTAAAATTGATAAAAACAATAGTGTGCACTATCACCACTAAACCACAAGTAGCCCCTATTCCTCCTCCTACTATGCCTAAGCCTATTGATCCTACTACTAGTGATGCTAAGTTTGATTTTGATATTGATGGTTGCAATATTTCTGAAGTGATTATGTTCCTACAAAAGCTTGCTAGAAGTCCTGATGCTAGTGATATGCATGTTGCCTTTACCAAACACATTACAGATGCTCTTTTTAAGATTAAGGAAGAGAATCTAAAACACAAAGCTTCTATTCCTAGGAAAGTAGAAGATAGTTGGGAACCCATTATTAATATGCAAGTGAATGATTTTGATATCAAAGCTTCATGTGATCTTGGTTCTAGTGTCTCTATTATGCCTAGGAATATTCTGTTGAGGAAACTTCCTCTTTGAGTGAAAAGATTGATGTTATTATGGCTATGCTTGTTAATGGGAAAGCTCCTCTAGATCCTAATAGTGTTCCCTTAGCCTCTTTGGTTGCTCAAGAAGAGCAAGTTGATGTGAACTTCATTAGAAACAACAATTTCAACAACAATGCCTATAGGAATAATTTTGGTAGCAACAATAATTATAGGCCTTATCCTCCTAGTAATGGCAATTCCTATGGAAATTCTTAAAATAATGCTAGAAGTGCCCCCTCTGAACTTGAAGTAATGCTCAAGGAATTTATTAGTAAACAAACCACTTTCAATAAGACTATAGAGGAAAAGCTTTTAACTGTTGACAAAAATAATCCTCTTTGTCTGAAGCTCAAACTTCCTTGGTTAATAAAATGGCTGCTAAACCTGAAACTATGGAAAACACCTTTACTACTGCTCATGCCATACAAGTTACTATTGATGAAAATGTTAGGCTGTTAGCTGAACTTCATGCTAGGTGGGAAAGGGAAGCTAAAATTGATAAAAACAATAGTGTGTGCACTATCACCACTAAACCACAAGTAGCCCCTATTCCTCCTCCTACTATGCCTAAGCCTATTGATCCTACTACTAGTGATGCTAAGTTTGATTTTGATATTGATGGTTGCAATATTTCTGAAGTGATTATGTTCCTACAAAAGCTTGCTAGAAGTCCTGATGCTAGTGATATGCATGTTGCCTTTACCAAACACATTACAGATGCTCTTTTTAAGATTAAGGAAGAGAATCTAAAACACAAAGCTTCTATTCCTAGGAAAGTAGAAGATAGTTGGGAACCCATTATTAATATGCAAGTGAATGATTTTGATATCAAAGCTTCATGTGATCTTGGTTCTAGTGTCTCTATTATGCCTAGGAATATTTATGAAATGCTTGATTTGCCACCTTTGGAAGATTGTTATTTAAATGTCCCACTCAATGATAATGCTAAGAAGAAACTCATGGGGAGTATTAATGATGTTCTCATTATGGTTAACAATGCTTATGTCCCTGTTGATTTCTATGTTTGGATGTTGAATACAATGCTTCTTGTCCTATTACTTTGGGAAGACCTTTTCTTAGAACAGTTGGTGCCATCATTGATATGAAAGAAGGCACCATCAAATATCATTTTACATTCAAGAAAGGTATTGAACACTTCCCTATGAGGAGAGAGAAGTTGCTTTTTTTCCTCCTTTGAAAGCAAGATTTGATGTTAATGCTTCTTCATTTGAAAATACTCGATTCTTCTTGCTTCTTGTGCCTAACTTAAAGGCGTTAAAGAAAAGTACTTGGGAGATAACCCAAGAGTTTCCTTGAGTCTTGGAAGTTATTACTTCTGTAATGACCTCTCCTTATCCTTTTTGTTTGATTTTTGTGCCAAGAATGATCTCTAATGAGAGGGAACTAAGATTTGGGGAGTTGCTGTCCTGAAACAGATTTCTGTCCTCCACCAAAAAATTCGTGAGGAGGCTCTGTAACTAGGACTGAGCTCAAAATTTACGAATAAATCCCCCAGTATGTTGGCTAACTTTCGTTAGTTCAACACTTTTTTATTTGAGCAACATAATATGTTCGAAAAAATTCGTTTCTACCTGCTGGTCTGTTTTGACAGATTTCTGCCATTATTTGCATTTGCTTCTTATTGATTCCTTTTTTAGCTCTCTTCAGGTAAATTGAGTTTCTTTGAAGGAGTTAATTCAGTAGCTTGTATTTTTAGTGAAAAGCCTTGCTGTTACAAAGCTTTGCCAGTGGTCTAATACCTTTTGAATAAGCTAATGTTGCTAATGAAGATTGTGTGAAGTTTTGTATGAAGGAAAAATTTCAGGTGTGTAGAGAGAGTGATGCAATGAGATGAAGAATGGACAAAAGCTCAAGCTTGGGGATGCCACCATGGTGTCACCCCAAGAAATATCCAAGAGTTACAAGCGTCAAAGCTTGGGGATGCCCAAGGCATCCCCTTCTTCATCAATAAAAAGCTCAGGTCTGTCTAGACACTTCACTTTTATTGTTTCATGCACAATTGTGTTGTTCTTGGAGCTTCTTAGTTTTCGTTTGCTTTGCTTTAGTAGTTTGGACCCCCGCTCTCGCTATGTTGTTTTACAAATAATTTTTCTTGGTGTTTGGAAAGGAGTAGTAATTTCTTGCTTGAAGTGCAAGAGGAGCTTGCATTGACTGTGACTAAGACTTTAGCATGACATGCTAGGTGCTGTTTTAGCATTATGCTTAGTGATTATTGCTGTAGCATGTCTTGTTCCAAACAATTGGGATTTCTTAATGTGCCTTGAATAAATTATGCGTTGTTTTAGCATGCAAAAGCATAGTATTGTGGTATTCTCCTTTGATGTTTTGCTTGGGTTGACTTGGCACATGCTTACACCATGTTATGACTATGACAAGTCACCATTAGCCTCTATGATCATTTAGTCCTTGACTTGTAGTACCACTCTTTGCTTTGATTAGTTTGCTTAGTTGCATTGCATAATTATGGCCATTATTACTCTCTTAGTTGGTTGCTCCCAGTCTTTTGCTAGCCTCCACTTATATGAGTAAGTTCTACTCATGCTTCCAACTCCCAAGAAAACAAGTTATTCCAAGTGTCCACTATAAAATCCTATGCATGGTGTGTTACACCATTCCAAGTATATTCTTGTTTTCATCTATCTTCCAATTTAAAACTATTTTTTTATGTGAAAACTTAGTGATTAAAGCCCTCACGAACTTGATGGACATTTTATTCTTTGCCCCTAATAAACTTGAACCATTGAGGCAACTTTGTTGTATATGCTTGCACTTATAAGTTGGGATTAGCAGAACCATGTTGTCACGGGGAACGTTTTCAACATTGCACTTGTACCTTGTTGTACTCAGTTGATATCATGTTCTTTTGTCTATGGGTGTCACCGGTGTGAAATAAAGAGGGAACTTGTAAGTCCATGGAGTTTGTATCTTGTGTTAGAGAAATGCCTGGGCCGCTAGCCTAAGCCATGCCTAATCATGGTGGAAACTTGCAGCATCACCATAGTGACATCTATGAAGCATTCTTCTTATTAAAAAAGAGACACATTGAGAAAAGAGGAAAGAGAGAAAAAAGCACCATATTCCCATGGTACATAATAAGAATTGCTGAGATGCTCATTGTCTGCTTGCCTTGTCATTTTGGTTATGGGAAAGCTCCTGTACCATGTGCAAGGGGTACCCCGTTGGCGGTTCTCAATGATATGCAAATACTTACAGTGACAAGAACTTACCTGGACCCAAAGTTGAGTATGCATGAGGTGTGGCCCTTGTATTTAAGGGGCATGAGATTCCCAACTTATACTTTGTCAAGCATATACTCCAGCTTTGCCACTTTAACCTTAACCACTTCAAGATGCTTATGATAGGGGCAATGAGGGCTGAAAGCTAACAAGTACCATAATTTTTGGAAGCTCTTTTTATTGAAACTTGTAATCACTGCTTCCTTTACAAAAAAGGCCTTTCTTCCACAATTATTGAGTCTCCACCTTCTACCTTTAGGCACCATTAAGAGAGCATAGTTGTCATTCTGTGTGCAATGTTCCAAAGCTTACTAATTGATGCATATTGTGTTATTACTTGCTCTTGTGCTATTTGTTTCTAGTCACCCTTGTGAACTTTGCAGGTGTCCTATGCATTATATTGCTACTCTATGAGGGACAAGCTGATTACCACTATGCTATGTTTTCTGCATGTGAAACAAACAAACGTTTTTCAATACATATTATTCATGATCTTTGTTTGTAGCTTGCCATGTTGCATGCATAATTACTATGTCCTATTATTAGAACTCCATCTTTCATGCACATGTTTAGAGTTCTTTGATCCCAGCTTTCAATGTTTGCAAATGGTTGGATCTTTATTGTGAGGGTGTATGTCACCTCAAAAAGTATTTCTTTTATCACTTACCTACTCGAGGACGAGCAGGAGTTAAGCTTGGGGATGCTGATACGTTGGAAATGTATCTATATTTTTTGATGCTCCATGCTTTTTTAGTATCTACTTTGCTTTACTTGTATACACTTTGAGGTACTTTTTACATGTTTTCTGGTACTAACCTATTAACAAGTTGCAACAGTGCCAGATGCCTGTTTTCTGCTGTTTTTGGTTTCAGAAAAGTTAGTAAAGAAATATTCTCGGAATTGGACGGGACGAACGCCAAAGTCAATAACTTTCTGTGGGGAACAAGAAGTCCAGAGGAGAGCCGGAGGGGCTGTCCAGGGGGGCCAGACCCACCCCAGGCGCGGGGTCAGGTGGACCCGCGCCTGTGTAGGGTTTGGCGACCCTGGTCGCCTCCCGGACTCGCCCCTTCGCCTATAAGAAGCCCCCGATACAGAAAATCTCGGTACCCGATCAGAAATCCACGAAACAGTTTGTAGCCGCCGCCACCATCGTCCCTAGATCGAGGGGATCTGAAGTTCTTCCCGGCACCCTGCCGGAGGGGAGATCATCCCGGAGGCCTTCTCTCCGGTATGATTTGTGAGTAGTTCCACCTTGGACTATGGGTCCATGTAGTATCTAGATGGTTGTATCTCCTCCTTTGTGCTTTCATGTATAGATCTTGTGAGATCCATTCATGATCAAGATCTAATCTATTTGTAATCATGCATGTTGTATTTGTGGGGATCCGATGGATATTGAGATTATTATGTTGGTTTGATTAATGGTTCTATCTTTATGATTCTATCATGTCTATGTTGTTTGTGATCTTGCATGCTCTTCGTTGCTAGTGGTTATCTTGGCCAAGTAGTTGCTAGTGACTCCAAGAGGGAGTATTTATGCTCGATAGTGGGTTCATGTCTCTAGTTTCCAAGGAAAGTGACAGAAATCTCTTCAGTTGTAGATGTGTTATTGCTACTAGGGAGAAAACAATGGTCCCTTGTTCATGGAACATGTGGACTATTTACCGTACACACTTTGCTTAAAGCAGTTGTCTGTTGCTTGCAACTTAATACTGGAGGGGGTTCGGATGATAACCTGAAGGTGGACTTCTAGTCATAGATGAAGTTGGATTACGGTCTATGTATATTGTTGTATTGCCCAATCAACTTCATAGGATCTTTCTGGCTAGTAATTGCATTGTTATGCCTTGCTCAGTTCCTGTCAATTGCCCCGCTATAATTTGTTTACCCTACATGCGATGTTGTTTATTTAAGGAGAGCACCTCTAGTGAACTATGGACCCCAGTCCAATATTTACCATTGATACATCTTCCACTTTTACTTGTTTACTTGCTGCAAACCATTACCTTCCACACCATACGTTTAATCCTTTGTTACAGCAAACCGGTGAGCTTGACAACCTCACTGATTCGTTGGGGCAAAGTCTTGAGTTTGTGTTGTGAAGGTCTCCGCGTTGCTTGCAACACCTGTGTGACGTTTCCTTCCTCCTACTAGTTCGATAACCTTGGTCTCAACTGAGGGAAGACTTGTTGATGTACTCTTCACACCTTGCTCTTGGGGTTCCCAACAAGACTCCACATCAGCCAACAAGTTTTCTGGCGCCATCAAGGAGTCATCAACAAGTTTTCTGGCGCTATTGCCGGGGAACTACAGAACAACTTCAACCTCTTCCTCCCCGTCAGGCTTCAGCAACATGCTGCTTTGTAGAGACTTTTTGATTTTAAACAGGGAGAAGAAGAGAAATTGCTTGAGTCATGGACAAGGTTCTGTGCTTGATTCATGCATATCCTGGATGTCCATTACCTAAGAATGAGTTGCTTGATATTTATTATAATGGACTAACTGATGATTCTAGGACCTACCTAGATAGCTTTGCTGATTATGTTTTCAGGAAAAGAACTCCTACAGATGCTGAAGAATTAATGGCTAAAATAAGAAAGAATTATGATGATTGGACTTCAACTAAGCTGAATACACCTGAGCCTATTACTCTTGAACCAGATGTTCCTGAACCAATTCCAACACCAACACCAAAGAAGAGAGGAATTATTGCATTAAATGATGAAGTGATGAAGGAAGCTAAGAAGTGTCTAAAGTAGAAAGGTATTAGAGCTGAAGATGTCAAGAATCTACCTCCTATAGAAGAATTATGTAAGCCAATTCCCCACTCATCTACTATTGAGGTACACTCTCTCCAACACTTTGATGAAGGTGATATTCCCTATAGTAAGCCTCCTGATCAATGCTTAGAGGAACTTGACATTTTTATTGTTAAACAAGGTAATTTTAATAAACAAATTCAGAATCATTTATTGGAAAACTCTAGAGCTATCAATGAGTTAAAAGATATTGTGGAAAGAACTTCTAATGATATTAAAATGCTTTGTAAACACTTTAAAATGGTTCAAACTCAACTTGATCAACTTGCTAAGGTACAAAAGGATATGCTAGTTAATGCTTCAGGAGATAAACATGCTTATGGAATTAGAACTAGGAGTGGTATAGCTACTCAAGATCCTTTATATCACTACAAGAAATCTGTTGATACATGACCCTCTATTTTCGTCACTGAATCGTCATTGTCTATAATATATGACGATCTTATGACAAAAAACATATCGTCAAAAACTGAGCGTCAGTAATTGCATACATCGACGTTTTTTGCGAAATCGTCATAACCATCTATGAAGATATTGGATCGTCATAATCGTTATGACGATCCAATATCGTCATGGGCCACCTAGCCAGGCCAAGTCGGATCCTACGTGGTCGACCCTACGTGTCGAAACTATGACGAAATCAAATCATCGTAGTATGAAATCAGCCTGGTCCATTTCTGGGTTCTACATGGTATCAGCCCAACAATTTCAGCTTGTTTATTTTTTTCTCCTATCCATTCTAGTCATCTATATGGGCCAAGCCCACCATTTTTTACTCTTTGTTTTCTGGGCCTCAGCCTTTTTAGAATCAACGTAAGGTTGTCAATGCCTACGGTCCCACATATCAGTTTTCATTTCCACTCTAGTGCTAATATTTATTTTCTAATGTTTTGAAATGAATTAAATAGTTAATAATTTAATCAGAACATATACAATATATTTTTGAGAACAAGCGTATCCCATTCATTCATGGATCAAATACAGATACAGGACGCGGACACACCAGAAGCACTAGTACAGAACACTTACAGAAACCACCTCAAAACACAGAAAAATGCAAAAAGCTCCTCAAGAGGTTCCTGCACAGCACAACCAAACACACCGCCTGTCTCGGCCATCGCCAGCCGGGAACCACCACAGGTCGAAGAAGCACCCTTGCCATCATTGGGCTTTAAGGTCCTCAGAAAAGCCCCGTCATGGCCGGTGAGGAGCTTGTCGCTGTGGCTAGAAGTTGGGTGCATGTTCCAGCTTCATCCAATAGCCCTTGTAAAAATGAGACCGAACAACACTTGCGGGAAAATGAAATCCAATGCCTGCAAGTTACTAAATAAAACAGTTTAATACAGTGCTGCACTCATATAGAATACTGTACTCCTTGTAAAAAAGGCAGTGGTGTAATATAGTGTCACATCGAATCTTGCAAGATTTTACTTCTACTACAAATTCACTAATGGAGCACTTGCACTGATACTACAAATGACAGTAAGAATGTAATGTATAGGAAATGATGTTGGATGCATGGTCAAATCACCTCATAGTCATGAAATATTGACGCATAGATCTAAGAAGCTGGGTGTTAGGGGCAGGGACTCACAAAGTATGGGAATCAGTGGCAAGGCAAGAGAAGTCGATGTAGAGCATGGATCTTGGACACCCTCTGAAAATCGGTGGTGACGGTCTGGATCTGCACGCCGAGCCTATGGTCACCTAGCGTAGTTGTACTCGGAAAGCTGCAAGACATGTGGAGAAGAATGAATGACAACAACATCAATACATGTTCAGACCTACAGCCAGTAGCAAAAGAAAGGTAGCAAAATGATATCACAATATAACCATGATAATATAATTAATTTGAATGCTTGGCATGGATAAAGCAGCGTTGAATTTAAACCATTTTTCTTATTCTGTAAAATTTCAGACTATATAACTTACATATCATTCCAGCTTATTCTGTAAATAAACTATATGGCTTATCAGGCATACAAGAAAGGCAATTATCAGGAAGGCAATCATCAGTAACCATGTTGCATTTAGGAATCTAGTAACATCAAGAAAACTTAAGAAAAGTTCAGGTCATTCCCTTGTGACTCGCTGGTAGCATTACACATGAAACAAATTTGGCATGTGAGTACTCGCTTTATGTTATCATAACTTACTACACAGAATTACTCGCTTCATGTTTAGCAGTATAACTTAATGCACAGAAGTACTGAGTGTTTCATTGGATATCATAACAGTTTAGCAGTATAACTTACTACACAGATTATGAGCATATTGTTCAGTAACACATAGATCAATGCTTCTCAGAAATTGTTCTTTGTTGAGAGTAATAATCTCTTAATAGTACAAGGTGCAAAGCAAGGAATAATCTCTTAACAGTACAATCAAGAGAAACAAAAACAAAAGAAGCTAGTGTGCATAAACAAAAACTGATGGTATCCATCTAGTATCAAAAGAAGCTACTCCACGACTGCAATCAGCAGAAAAGCAGGTATCGCAGTGCAAATGTGCAAGTGTGCAGGTCAGAAACTCCCCCTAGATAATCCATCAAGTAAGCATCAGCCAAAAAAGCAAGCACACTACCATACCAGTAGTTAAGTGAGTGTAAACTCGTCAGATCCTAGCAACTATACCAGGATCCTATCTATGTGGGGAGCAGTTAAGAGAGAAAGAAGGAGAGAGTAGGTAAAGGCAGGGGGATCTCACCAGCGACGATGAGTTGAACCTGACAATACATAGCTGAACCTGATCAGATGTTACTGGAAGTTTCTCTTTTTAATAAAGAAGTGCATATTATAAGTCCCAGCATGCAAGTATAGTTCAATGGTAACCAACGTTAAGTTTTAATAAGTGATATTATCAACCTGATGTGCTTTTACTCTTTACTAGCCTGGAACATAATAAATCATGGTTCTCAGTATCTTTGTGGCAACAAATTAACTAGATGCTAGCACAACATAACAAACAACTGACTATAGCTTGATACAAGAGTGTATTCATAGTGGACATGCATCAATACAAGAGCATAACATAGGAACCCGCAAGAAATACAAGTTCTGTGAAATGATAATGCAGAAACCTGAAAACAGAGAACAAGAAGGAAGCTTCCACAACTGTTTCATGGCCAGGAAAACTAAGAGGTCATGTCACAGGATTTCTCTTTGCCTTTGGCTTCAAAAAACCATCAGTTAAAATCAACATAGTATGTATGGTTCTCTATTTTGTAGGAATATAAATACATAGTAGGACTTTTTATCTTGAAACAAAAACCATCCTTATGTATTTAGCTAATCTTACATTGTAGGCCAGAATAATAAATCCATTACAGATATTGCTATGAAACTGTATTTTTTGCCATGTGAATAACTACTGAATATGCAATTTGATTCTCACCCTCTGCTTGACAAATAGGGGCCAGGTTTGGATTATGTGGGGATCATAATCAACATCAACTAACTACTTAGCAGGACATGTTTGGATGCTAAAGGTACTAGTACATCACCAACCGAAGAAAAATAAGGTGGGATGCCACGCCACCGGGCTGAGAGGAGCGGCGGTGCGGAGGTGCAGAGAAGAGAGGGAGACTCACCGGGCTGACCCTAAAGACGCGGAAGATGGGTCCGCGAGGATGGCGAGGACCACACAGTGATGGTCAGAGTGGCAGAGCACCGGAGCCAAGGCCACATGCCTCACGGCGCAGGAGAACCCTTGACCCTCCAACATCCAACATAGGGCGATGACGACGGCCTCCGCTTGCCACAACCCTCCAGATCTCCGGCCCGCCACTGGGAACCTTGCTGGACGTGTGACGCTGGGCAAAAGTGGTTAGCTATGGGCTCGCGTGTGTTTCTCCGGCGAGGATGGGGTGGCTGCGTGAGGAAGGGGCAGAGATGATGGCGGCTGTGATTCTGCAGCGTGGAGGGGACTTCTTTGGATCGAAATCGAGAGAGGGGGCAGGGAAAGGTAGGTGGTGGCGGCCGTGATGGGTATTTCAGGATGGAGGGATACTATGACCTAGCGGAAGGGAGGGGTGGGGATGGTTTGTCCAAACTGCCCCTCTCCTTTTCTCTTTCGATGGGGGCGTTTGGGTCTTTTTCTTTTGTGGTTCTGAAATTTCAGGGAACGAATTTTGGACATTGGATGAGATCATGTGGATGGCTGGGATCTGTGACAGGAGTGATCTGTGGGTAGTCTATATGTGTCGTCTGATTGGTTGGCTCTATTCCGCATGGCAAACAATCAATGTCCAAGGTTTTATGGCTTTTGGGCAAACAATCAATGTGTTGTCTGATTGGTTGGCTCTATTCCGCACTTGGTAAATTGATTGCGTCTCGAAAAAACATCTCAGAAATGACCTATCATGTCCGAGGTTTCATGGCTTTCGGGCCAAACGACCAATGTTATGCCTAGAATCGCGGCATAGTTTGTGACAATGTGCCCATATTATGCACACATATGTATCATGGGATGGCTAACAATGTCGCAGGAGAAAGTTTTCCTTTTCGATGCACGGAAAATCCATTTTCCATTTTCCGAGTGCAAAAAACTGGGCGTTTTGTGAAGCAACCACCAAACGACAGTTTTAGAATGGTACCACCACATTTTGTAAAAATATTAGACCATCTTACATAGACAATGTCCCAACCGGGGTATCTCAAACCTTTCCGTCCACCCCTGGCAAAAAAGACAAATTCCTGCCGAATCGGTAGGAAGTGGGTCCGATTTGAACTACAGGTACATGATCCGATGCTCATGATTTTTGGAAAAAATCATTTTTAGACTCACCTATGATGTTTCATCAGATATCCAATGCAAGTTTAGCGAGGCTCAGCCCCTAGCTAAGAACCTCCGTGCCCGCCGTTTTGACCATAGTTTGAAACGGGCATAAAAAATTCAAAAACGGTCCGATCAATGCAAATCCTTCGCGTGGTGTATTATTATATGACATAGTTGCAAGGAAAAATACCAACCTTGGTATATTGCAAGTGTCTCAAAAAAACCTTCTCAGAAATGACCTATCATGTCCGAGGTTTCATGGCTTTCGGGCCAAACGACCAATGTTATGCCTAGAATCGTGGCGTAGTTTGTGATAATGTGCCCATATTATGCACACATATGTATCATGGGATGGCGAACAATGTCGCAGGAGAAAGTTTTCCTTTTCGATGCACGGAAAATCCATTTTCCATTTTCCGAGCACAAAAAACTGGGCGTTTTGTGAAGCAACCACCAAACGACAGTTTTAGAATGGTACCAACACATTTTTTAAAAATATTAGACCATCTTACATAGACAATGTCCCAACCGGGGTATCTCAAACCTTTCCGTACACCCCTGGCGAAAAAGACAAATTCCTGCTGAATCGGCAGGAAGCGGGTCCGGTTTGAACTACATGTACATGATCTGATGCTCATGATTTTTGGCAAAAATCATTTTTAGACTCACAATATGATGTTTCATCAGAGATCCAATGGAAGTTTAGCGAGGCTCAGCCCCTAGATAAGAACCTCCGTGCCCGCCGTTTTGACCATAGTTTGAAACGGGCATAAAAAATTCAAAAACGGTCCGATCAATGCAAATCCTTCGCGTGGTGTATTATTATATGACATAGTTGCAAGGAAAAATACCAACCTTGGTATATTGCAAGTATATCAAAAAAACCTTCTCAGAAATGACCTATCATGTCCGAGGTTTCATGGCTTTCGGGCCAAACGACCAATGTTATGCCTAGAATCGCGGCGTAGTTTGTGACAATGTGCCCATATTATGCACATATATGTATCATGGGATGGCTAACAATGTCGCAGGAGAAAGTTTTCCTTTTGGATGCACGGAAAATCCATTTTCCATTTTCCGAGTGCAAAAAACTGGGAGTTTTGTGAAGCAACCACCAAACGACAGTTTTAGAATGGTACCACCACATTTTGTAAAAATATTAGACCATCTTACATAGATAATGTCCCAACCGGGGTATCTCAAACCTTTCCGTCCACCCCTGGCGAAAAAGACAAATTCCTGCCGAATCGGTAGGAAGTGGGTCCGGTTTGAACTACAGGTACATGATCCGATGCTCATGATTTTTGGAAAAAATCATTTTTAGACTCACCTATGATGTTTCATCGGATATCCAATGCAAGTTTAGCGAGGCTCAGCCCCTAGCTAAGAACCTCCGTGCCCGCCGTTTTGACCATAGTTTGAAACGGGCATAAAAAATTCAAAAACGGTCCGATCAATGCAAATCCTTCGCGTGGTGTATTATTATATGACATAGTTGCAAGGAAAAATACCAACCTTGGTATATTGCAAGTGTCTCAAAAAAACCTTCTCAGAAATGACCTATCATGTCCGAGGTTTCATGGCTTTCGGGCCAAACAACCAATGTTATGCCTAGAATCATGGCGTAGTTTGTGATAATGTGCCTATATTATGCACACATATGTATCATGGGATGGCGAACAATGTCGCAGGAGAAAGTTTTCCTTTTCGATGCACGGAAAATCTATTTTCCATTTTCCGAGCGCAAAAAACTGGGCGTTTTGTGAAGCAACCACCAAACGACAGTTTTAGAATGGTACCACCACATTTTGTAAAAATATTAGACCATATTACATAGACAATGTCCCAACCGGGGTATCTCAAACCTTTCCGTACACCCCTGGCGAAAAAGACAAATTCCTGCCAAATCGGCAGGAAGTGGGTCCGGTTTGAACTACATGTACATGATCTGATGCTCATCATTTTTGGCAAAAATCATTTTTAGACTCACAATATGATGTTTCATCAGAGATCCAATGGAAGTTTAGCGAGGCTCAGCCCCTAGCTAAGAACCTCCGTGCCCGCCGTTTTGACCATAGTTTGAAACGGGCATAAAAAATTCAAAAACGGTCCGATCAATGCAAATCCTTCGCGTGGTGTATTATTATATGACATAGTTGCAAGGAAAAATACCAACCTTGGTATATTGCAAGTATATCAAAAAAACCTTCTCAGAAATGACCTATCATGTCCGAGGTTTCATGGCTTTCGGGCCAAACGACCAATGTTATGCCTAGAATCGCGGCGTAGTTTGTGACAATGTGCCCATATTATGCACATATATGTATCATGGGATGGCTAACAATGTCGCAGGAGAAAGTTTTCCTTTTCGATGCACGGAAAATCCATTTTCCATTTTCCGAGTGCAAAAAACTGGGCGTTTTGTGAAGCAACCACCAAACGACAGTTTTAGAATGGTACCACCACATTTTGTAAAAATATTAGACCATCTTACATAGACAATGTCCCAACCGGGGTATCTCAAACCTTTCCGTCCACCCCTGGCGAAAAAGACAAATTCCTGCCGAATCGGTAGGAAGTGGGTCCGATTTGAACTACAGGTACATGATCCGATGCTCATGATTATTGGAAAAAATCATTTTTAGACTCACCTATGATCTTTCATCAGATATCCAATGCAAGTTTAGCAAGGCTTAGCCCCTAGCTAAGAACCTCCGTGCCCGCCGTTTTGACCATAGTTTGAAACGGGCATAAAAAATTCAAAAATGGTCCGATCAATGCAAATCCTTCGCGTGGTGTATTATTATATGACATAGTTGCAAGGAAAAATACCAACCTTGGTATATTGCAAGTGTCTCAAAAAAACCTTCCAGAAATGACCTATCATGTCCGAGATTTCATGGCTTTCGGGCCAAACGACCAATGTTATGCCTAGAATCGTATGAGTTTGTGATAATGTGCCCATATTATGCACACATATGTATCATGGGATGGCGAACAATGTCGCAGGAGAAAGTTTTCCTTTTCGATGCACGGAAAATCTATTTTCCATTTTCCGAGCGCAAAAAACTGGGCGTTTTGTGAAGCAACCACCAAACGACAGTTTTAGAATGGTACCACCACATTTTGTAAAAATATTAGACCATCTTACATAGACAATGTCCCAACCGGGGTATCTCAAACCTTTCCGTACACCCCTGGCGAAAAAGACAAATTCCTGCCGAATCGGTAGGAAGTGGGTCCGGTTTGAACTACATGTACATGATCTGATGCTCATGATTTTTGGAAAAAATCATTTTTAGACTCACAATATGATGTTTCATCAGAGATCCAATGGAAGTTTAGCGAGGCTCAGCCCCTAGCTAAGAACCTCCGTGCCCGCCGTTTTGACCATAGTTTGAAATGGGCATAAAAAAATTCAAAAACGGTCCGATCAATGCAAATCCTTCGCGTGGTGTATTATTATATGACATAGTTGCAAGGAAAAATACCAACCTTGGTATATTGCAAGTGTCTCAAAAAAACCTTCTCAGAAATGACCTATCATGTCCGAGGTTTCATGGCTTTCGGGCCAAACAACCAATGTTATGCCTAGAATCGCGGCATAGTTTGTGATAATATGCCCATATTGTGCACACATATGTATCATGGGATGGCGAACAATGTCGCAGGAGAAAGTTTTTCTTTTCGACGCACGGAAAATCCATTTTCCATTTTCCGAGTGCAAAAAACTGGGCGTTTTGTGAAGCAACCACCAAACGCCAGTTTTAGAATGGTACCACCACATTTTGTAAAAATATTAGACCATCTTACATAGACAATGTCCCAACCGGGGTATCTCAAACCTTTCCGTCCACCCCTGGCGAAAAAGACAAATTCCTGCCGAATCGGTAGGAAGTGGGTCCAATTTGAACTACAGGTACATGATCCGATGCTCATGATTTTTGGAAAAAATCATTTTTAGACTCACCTATGATGTTTCATCAGATATCCAATGCAAGTTTAGCGAGGCTCAGCCCCTAGCTAAGAACCTCCGTGCCCGCCGTTTTGACCATAGTTTGAAACGGGCATAAAAAATTCAAAAACGGTCTGATCAATGCAAATCCTTCGCGTGGTGTATTATTATATGACATAGTTGCAAGGAAAAATACCAACCTTGGTATATTGCAAATGTATCAAAAAAACCTTCTCAGAAATGACCTATCATGTCCGAGGTTTCATGGCTTTCGGGCCAAACGACCAATGTTATGCCTAGAATCGTGGCGTAGTTTGTGATAATGTGCCCATATTGTGCACACATATGTATCATGGGATGGCGAACAATGTCGCAGGAGAAAGTTTTCCTTTTCTATGCACGGGAAAATCTATTTTCCATTTTCCGAGCGCAAACAACTGGGCGTTTTGTGAAGCAACCACCAAACGACAGTTTTAGAATGGTACCACCACATTTTGTAAAAATATTAGACCATCTTACATAGACAATGTCCCAACCGGGGTATCTCAAACCTTTCCGTACACCCCTGGCGAAAAAGACAAATTCCTGCCAAATCGGCAGGAAGTGGGTCCGGTTTGAACTACATGTACATGATCTGATGCTCATCATTTTTGGCAAAAATCATTTTTAGACTCACAATATGATGTTTCATCAGAGATCCAATGGAAGTTTAGCGAGGCTCAGCCCCTAGCTAAGAACCTCCGTGCCCGCCGTTTTGACCATAGTTTGAAACGGGCATAAAAAATTCAAAAACGGTCCGATCAATGCAAATCCTTCGCGTGGTGTATTATTATATGACATAGTTGCAAGGAAAATACCAACCTTGGTATATTGCAAGTATATCAAAAAAACCTTCTCAGAAATGACCTATCATGTCCGAGGTTTCATGGCTTTCGGGCCAA
This sequence comes from Avena insularis, assembly GCA_023614405.1. Classification (NCBI taxonomy): domain Eukaryota; kingdom Viridiplantae; phylum Streptophyta; class Magnoliopsida; order Poales; family Poaceae; genus Avena; species Avena insularis. Next base: position 8,416,081 of record CM042684.1, read on the forward strand.
ACGACCAATGTTATGCCTAGAATCGCGGCGTAGTTTGTGACAATGTGCCCATATTATGCACATATATGTATCATGGGATGGCTAACAATGTCGCAGGAGAAAGTTTTCCTTTTCGATGCACGGAAAATCCATTTTCCATTTTCCGAGTGCAAAAAACTGGGCGTTTTGTGAAGCAACCACCAAGCAGCGGTTTAGAATGGTACCACCACATTTTGTAAAAATATTAGACCATCTTACATAGACAATGTCCCAACCGGGGTATCTCAAACCTTTCCGTCCACCCCTGGCGAAAAAGACAAATTCCTGCCGAATCGGTAGGAAGTGGGTCCGATTTGAACTACAGGTACATGATCCGATGCTCATGATTATTGGAAAAAATCATTTTTAGACTCACCTATGATCTTTCATCAGATATCCAATGCAAGTTTAGCAAGGCTTAGCCTAGCTAAGAACCTCCGTGCCGTTTTGACCATAGTTTGAAACGGGCATAAAAAATTCAAAAATGGTCCGATCAATGCAAATCCTTCGCGTGGTGTATTATTATATGACATAGTTGCAAGGAAAAATACCAACCTTGGTATATTGCAAGTGTCTCAAAAAAACCTTCTCAGAAATGACCTATCATGTCCGAGGTTTCATGGCTTTCGGGCCAAACGACCAATGTTATGCCTAGAATCGTGGCGTAGTTTGTGATAATGTGCCCATATTATGCACATATGTATCATGGGATGGCGAACAATGTCGCAGGAGAAAGTTTTCCTTTTTCGATGCACGGAAAATCTATTTTCCATTTTCCGAAGCTAAAAAATCGGGCGTTTGTGAAGCAACCACCAAACGACAGTTTTAGAATGGTACCACCACATTTTGTAAAATATTAGACCATCTTACATAGACAATGTCCCAACCGGGGTATCTCAAACCTTTCCGTACACCCCTGGCGAAAAAGACAAATTCCTGCCGAATCGGTAGGAAGTGGGTCCGGTTTGAACTACATGTACATGATCTGATGCTCATTATTTTTGGAAAAAATCATTTTTAGACTCACAATATGATGTTTCATCGAGATCCAATGGAAGTTTAGCGAGGCTCACTTCTAGCTAAGAACCTCCGTGCCCGCCGTTTTGACCATAGTTTGAAACGGGCATAAAAAATTCAAAAACGGTCCGATCAATGCAAATCCTTCGCGTGGTGTATTATTATATGACATAGTTGCAAGGAAAAATACCAACCTTGGTATATTGCAAGTGTCTCAAAAAAACCTTCTCAGAAATGACCTATCATGTCCGAGGTTTCATGGCTTTCGGGCCAAACAACCAATGTTATGCCTAGAATCGCGGCATAGTTTGTGATAATATGCCCATATTGTGCACACATATGTATCATGGGATGGCGAACAATGTCGCAGGAGAAAGTTTTTCTTTTCGACGCACGGAAAATCCATTTTCCATTTTCCGAGTGCAAAAAACTGGGCGTTTTGTGAAGCAACCACCAAACGCCAGTTTTAGAATGGTACCACCACATTTTGTAAAAATATTAGACCATCTTACATAGACAATGTCCCAACCGGGGTATCTCAAACCTTTCCGTCCACCCCTGGCGAAAAAGACAAATTCCTGCCGAATCGGTAGGAAGTGGGTCCAATTTGAACTACAGGTACATGATCCGATGCTCATGATTTTTGGAAAAAATCATTTTTAGACTCACCTATGATGTTTCATCAGATATCCAATGCAAGTTTAGCGAGGCTCAGCCCCTAGCTAAGAACCTCCGTGCCCGCCGTTTTGACCATAGTTTGAAACGGGCATAAAAAATTCAAAAACGGTCTGATCAATGCAAATCCTTCGCGTGGTGTATTATTATATGACATAGTTGCAAGGAAAAATACCAACCTTGGTATATTGCAAATGTATCAAAAAAACCTTCTCAGAAATGACCTATCATGTCCGAGGTTTCATGGCTTTCGGGCCAAACGACCAATGTTATGCCTAGAATCGTGGCGTAGTTTGTGATAATGTGCCCATATTGTGCACACATATGTATCATGGGATGGCGAACAATGTCGCAGGAGAAAGTTTTCCTTTTCTATGCACGGGAAAATCTATTTTCCATTTTCCGAGCGCAAACAACTGGGCGTTTTGTGAAGCAACCACCAAACGACAGTTTTAGAATGGTACCACCACATTTTGTAAAAATATTAGACCATCTTACATAGACAATGTCCCAACCGGGGTATCTCAAACCTTTCCGTACACCCCTGGCGAAAAAGACAAATTCCTGCCAAATCGGCAGGAAGTGGGTCCGGTTTGAACTACATGTACATGATCTGATGCTCATCATTTTTGGCAAAAATCATTTTTAGACTCACAATATGATGTTTCATCAGAGATCCAATGGAAGTTTAGCGAGGCTCAGCCCCTAGCTAAGAACCTCCGTGCCCGCCGTTTTGACCATAGTTTGAAACGGGCATAAAAAATTCAAAAACGGTCCGATCAATGCAAATCCTTCGCGTGGTGTATTATTATATGACATAGTTGCAAGGAAAAATACCAACCTTGGTATATTGCAAGTATATCAAAAAAACCTTCTCAGAAATGACCTATCATGTCCGAGGTTTCATGGCTTTCGGGCCAAACGACCAATGTTATGCCTAGAATCGCGGCGTAGTTTGTGACAATGTGCCCATATTATGCACATATATGTATCATGGGATGGCTAACAATGTCGCAGGAGAAAGTTTTCCTTTTCGATGCACGGAAAATCCATTTTCCATTTTCCGAGTGCAAAAAACTGGGCGTTTTGTGAAGCAACCACCAAACGACAGTTTTAGAATGGTACCACCACATTTTGTAAAAATATTAGACCATCTTACATAGACAATGTCCCAACCGGGGTATCTCAAACCTTTCCGTCCACCCCTGGCGAAAAAGACAAATTCCTGCCGAATCGGTAGGAAGTGGGTCCGATTTGAACTACAGGTACATGATCCGATGCTCATGATTATTGGAAAAAATCATTTTTAGACTCACCTATGATCTTTCATCAGATATCCAATGCAAGTTTAGCAAGGCTTAGCCCCTAGCTAAGAACCTCCGTGCCCGCCGTTTTGACCATAGTTTGAAACGGGCATAAAAAATTCAAAAATGGTCCGATCAATGCAAATCCTTCGCGTGGTGTATTATTATATGACATAGTTGCAAGGAAAAATACCAACCTTGGTATATTGCAAGTGTCTCAAAAAAACCTTCTCAGAAATGACCTATCATGTCCGAGGTTTCATGGCTTTCGGGCCAAACGACCAATGTTATGCCTAGAATCGTGGCGTAGTTTGTGATAATGTGCCCATATTATGCACACATATGTATCATGGGATGGCGAACAATGTCGCAGGAGAAAGTTTTCCTTTTCGATGCACGGAAAATCTATTTTCCATTTTCCGAGCGCAAAAAACTGGGCGTTTTGTGAAGCAACCACCAAACGACAGTTTTAGAATGGTACCACCACATTTTGTAAAAATATTAGACCATCTTACATAGACAATGTCCCAACCGGGGTATCTCAAACCTTTCCGTACACCCCTGGCGAAAAAGACAAATTCCTGCCGAATCGGTAGGAAGTGGGTCCGGTTTGAACTACATGTACATGATCTGATGCTCATGATTTTTGGAAAAAATCATTTTTAGACTCACAATATGATGTTTCATCAGAGATCCAATGGAAGTTTAGCGAGGCTCAGCCCCTAGCTAAGAACCTCCGTGCCCGCCGTTTTGACCATAGTTTGAAATGGGCATAAAAAAATTCAAAAACGGTCCGATCAATGCAAATCCTTCGCGTGGTGTATTATTATATGACATAGTTGCAAGGAAAAATACCAACCTTGGTATATTGCAAGTGTCTCAAAAAAACCTTCTCAGAAATGACCTATCATGTCCGAGGTTTCATGGCTTTCGGGCCAAACAACCAATGTTATGCCTAGAATGGCATAGTTTGTGATAATATGCCCATATTGTGCACACATATGTATCATGGGATGGCGAACAATGTCGCAGGAGAAAGTTTTTCTTTTCGACGCACGGAAAATCCATTTTCCATTTTCCGAGTGCAAAAAACTGGGCGTTTTGTGAAGCAACCACCAAACGACAGTTTTAGAATGGTACCACCACATTTTGTAAAAATATTAGACCATCTTACATAGACAATGTCCCAACCGGGGTATCTCAAACCTTTCCGTCCACCCCTGGCGAAAAAGACAAATTCCTGCCGAATCGGTAGGAAGTGGGTCCAATTTGAACTACAGGTACATGATCCGATGCTCATGATTTTTGGAAAAAATCATTTTTAGACTCACCTATGATGTTTCATCAGATATCCAATGCAAGTTTAGCGAGGCTCAGCCCCTAGCTAAGAACCTCCGTGCCCGCCGTTTTGACCATAGTTTGAAACGGGCATAAAAAATTCAAAAACGGTCTGATCAATGCAAATCCTTCGCGTGGTGTATTATTATATGACATAGTTGCAAGGAAAAATACCAACCTTGGTATATTGCAAATGTATCAAAAAAACCTTCTCAGAAATGACCTATCATGTCCGAGGTTTCATGGCTTTCGGGCCAAACGACCAATGTTATGCCTAGAATCGTGGCGTAGTTTGTGATAATGTGCCCATATTGTGCACACATATGTATCATGGGATGGCGAACAATGTCGCAGGAGAAAGTTTTCCTTTTCTATGCACGGGAAAATCTATTTTCCATTTTCCGAGCGCAAACAACTGGGCGTTTTGTGAAGCAACCACCAAACGACAGTTTTAGAATGGTACCACCACATTTTGTAAAAATATTAGACCATCTTACATAGACAATGTCCCAACCGGGGTATCTCAAACCTTTCCGTCCACCCCTGGCGAAAAAGACAAATTCCTGCCGAATCGGTAGGAAGTGGGTCCGGTTTGAACTACATGTACATGATCTGATGCTCATGATTTTTGGAAAAAATCATTTTTAGACTCACAATATGATGTTTCATCAGAGATCCAATGGAAGTTTAGCGAGGCTCAGCCCCTAGCTAAGAACCTCCGTGCCCGTCGTTTTGACCATAGTTTGAAACGGGCATAAAAATTCAAAAACGGTCCGATCAATGCAAATCCTTCGCGTGGTGTATTATTATATGACATAGTTGCAAGGAAAAATACCAACCTTGGTATATTGCAAGTGTCTCAAAAAACCTTCTCAGAAATGACCTATCATGTCCGAGTTTTCATGGCTTTCGGGCCAAACAACCAATGTTATGCCTAGAATCGCGGCATAGTTTGTGATAATGTGCCCATATTGTGCACACATATGTATCATGGGATGGCGAACAATGTCGCAGGAGAAAGTTTTCCTTTTCGACGCACGGAAAATCCATTTTCCATTTTCCGAGCGCAAAAAACTGGGCGTTTTGTGAAGCAACCACCAAACGACAGTTTTAGAATGGTACCACCACATTTTGTAAAAATATTAGACCATCTTACATAGACAATGTCCCAACCAGGGTATCTCAAATCTTTCCATCCACCCCTGGCGAAAAAGACAAATTCCTGCCGAATCGGTAGGAAGTGGGTCCGGTTTGAACTACAGGTACATGATCCGATGCTCATGATTTTTGGCAAAAATCATTTTTAGACTCACAATATGATGTTTCATCAGAGATCCAATGCAAGTTTAGCGAGTCTCAGCCCCTAGCTAAGAACCTCTGTGCCCGCCGTTTTGACCATAGTTTGAAAGAGACATAAAAAATTCAAAAACGGTCCAATCAACGAAAATCCTTTGCGTGGTGTCTTATTATGTGGCATAATTGCAAGGAAAAATACCAAACTTGGTGTCGTGGTATTGCACGGCAGATGCTACTGGGGGTAGCTTACGTAGAGGGAGCAAGGCGACGTAGGAGAATCCGGGAGGGAGATTGGCACACGATGTACCCAGGTTCACGTCCCCTCGGTGGAAGATCACTACGTCCTGCTATCAATCCAGTATATGATCATAGATTGGTTTACAAGGAAGCCGCCGTAGGCGGAGGGAGAGACTAGATCTAATCTAACGTGGAAGAAGATCTAATATGACGTGAGGGAGGCTGCCCCGTGGGGGTGCCCCTGGTGGCTTTATATATGCAGCCAGTTAGGGTTTACAAGTATTTTGGTGGGTTTTCTATTGGAGTCGCTACATTGGGCTTCCAGTCGGCGCCAGTCGCCTGGGTCCAGTATGCGCCAGTCGCCGTATTCGGCGAGTCGACCCGCTCCTGGATCGGCGATCTAGCTGGCGATTCCTCTTCATGGGTATACCCCGATTGGTATTCCCCCATCAGTAGTCCCCAAGCGCGTTGTCAATTCGACGCGGGCTTGAGGCAGGACGCGGAGAGTCTTGATGATGGGTCGCGGCGAATCGACGACGAGTTCCTAAACAAAGAAAAGAACCGTGAAGCGGGAGGCGGTCGGCGTGAGCCAGTCGGTGATGGACAGTTGGTGTAAGACGCAGGGAGTCGGTGAAGTTGCCAGTTGCACGAGTATCCGAGCGCGGAGCGTGCCGATGCCCCGAGCGTGGCGAGTCGTGGCGAGTCGCTGATGGCGAAGTCCCGGCGTGTTGAGGACGAGGCGAGTCCTGATGGCGAAGTCCCGGCGCGTTGAGCACGCGAGGGCGAGTCATGATGGCGAGTCCCCGGCGTGTTAATACGCGGCGAGTCGCGATGGCGAGTCCCAGCGTTGAGCACGCGAGGGTGAGTCCGCGATGGCAAGTCCCGGCGTGTTGAGTGCGAGGCGAGTCCTCGATGGCGAGTCCCCGGCGCGTTAATCTGTGGCGAGTCATGATGGCGAGTCCCGGCGTGTTAATCTGGCGAGTCGCGATGGCGAGTCCCGGCGCGTTGAGCACGCGAGCGAGTCATGATGGTGAGTCCCCGGCGTGTTGAGTCGCGGCGGGTCGCGATGGCGAGTCCCGGCGCGTTGATCTGTGAGCGAGTCCGGATGGTGAGTCCCCGGCGTGTTGAGTCTGCGACGAGTCTGTGATGGCGAGTCCCGGCGTCGAAATCTGTGAGCAAATCTGTGATGGCGAGTCCCGGCGTGTTTAGTCTGTGAGCGACTCATGATGGCGAGTCCCGGCGTGGAAATCTGTGATGGAGAGTCCGGTGGCGAGTCGGCGAGCGAGCGATGCGTGGAACCACGCGTACATGAAGGATGCCTAGGAGTAGTCCCCGAGGCTCGAGTTGGCTTGTAGTGGCGACTTGAGGCTCTTTAGAGATGCATATTCTGAAAATAGTAGTGCTTGCTGCCAAGCATGGCGAGTGGCGAGGTCGAGCGAGTCCGTGAGGGGAGATTCCCCGAGCGTGGCGAGTCCGCGATGATTGCGAGTCCGCGAGGGAGAGTCCCCGAGCATGGCGAGTCCGCGATGATTGCGAGTACGCGAGGGGAGAGTCCCCGAGTGTGGCGAATCCGTGATGATTGCGAGTTCGCGATTATGTTGATTGCGCTGTTTTTGTTAGCGAGTCTCTCGTCTTGGCCCGGGGGGCCAGTCGCATGGCGACTCCAAAGATGGCTCTCGGCTTAGCGTTCTTCCTGGACGATCCGAGGCTCGGTTTGCGAGTCCTCGTCCGCAGTACTTGGCCATGCGAGTCGCACTGTCTAAGGTTGAGGAGGACATGGTGCTGTTTGTGTAGCACTGCCATTTGTCTTGGCCCGGAAGGCCAGTCGAGCAAGGCAACTCCAATGATGGATCTCGGTTAGCGTTTTTCGTGGACGATCCGAGGTTCGGTTTGCGAGTCCTCGTACGCACTACTTGGCCATTGCGAGTCGCTCTTTCAAAGGTTGAAAAAGGCGGATAGATTTTTCCCGGAGGGAAGAGACACCCAGTGGTGAGTCCACACAGCGTGGCATGCGACCCTCTCTGGCGACTCGAACGATGAAGGTCCCTTAATAGGCGTGGCGTACGCATTTGACGTAGCTGGAAAGAATCGACGCGGCGGACAACGAGTCAACGCGACAGAAGTATGGTCGCGCTTTGGCAAAGTCGATGCGGCGGACACGGGGTCGATGCGGCGGACAGGTGTCGCGCTATGGCGAAGTCGACGCGGCGGACACGGGGTCGACGCGGCGGACGGGGGTCGCGCTATGGCAAAGTCGACGCGGCAGACACGGGGTCGACGCGGCGGACAGAGGTTGCGCTATGGCGATGTCGACGCGGCGGACATGGGGTCTACGCGGCGGACGGAGGTCGCGCTATGGCGACGGCAAGGCCACGAGGGCGAGGCCGCGGTGGCGAGTTCACGATGACAGCGAGTTTGCATTCGGCGAGTCAGGAGCCGCGACCCGTCGGAGGTCGTTTATAGTCTTTCCGCATCTTCTGTACTGTGTTTTATACAGTTTTTCTAGACTGTCTTGATTGAGAAATCTGCATTAAAGAAATAGTGCAAACAAGAAATAGATACTTATAAATTAATATTTGCCGACCGGAGCTAATAATCATGCAGCGATATCAACCGTATTTTTAATGGTATTACCGAGGCAGAGCAGACGCTTTATACCCTTTTTGCGGCGATTGACTGATAAATCTGTACACACAATATAGTACAGAGTGGAGAAAAATATAGCATAGATTCAATTTTACAGAGCCTAATAATTAATTAGGAAAAATATCAGCTGATATGAAAGATATATAGTATAGAGACTAATTATTGCTGCACTGAACAACAAGATTGCATTGGCGCTTGCCAAGAAAATCCGCGAGCAACCTTGCCGTGTACATGCGGCCGTCAATCGATTATGTAATAATTTATTTTCCTTGATCCTAGAATCGGATCGTGGCAAAAGTAATTAAATAGAAGAGGGATTGGATTAAACTCAGCTGATTGATCGTGCGTGGCCGCACGCCCGAGATTCTTCTCCACGGACTGCACCATGTCAGGCGGCGATTGGCTAGAACGGGCTTGATGCTATTCGGTCGGTGTTAATGGAGAGGGATCTCGTCCGGATTATCACCCTCCAAGCAACGCTTGCCCCACGGTGGGCGCCAACTGTCGTGGTATTGCACGACAGATGCTACTGGGGGTAGCTTACGTAGAGGGAGCAAGGCGACGTAGGAGAATCCGGGAGCGAGATTGACACACGATGTATCCAGGTTCACGTCCTCTCGGTGGAGGATCGCTACGTCCTGCTATCAATCCAGTATATGATCATAGATTGGTTTACAAGGAAGCCGCCGTAGGCGGAGGGAGAGACATCTAATGTGGAAGAAGATCTAATATGACGTGAGAGAGGCTGCCCCGTGGGGGTGCCCCTGGTGGCTTTATATATGCAGCCAGTTAGGGTTTACAAGTTTTTGGTGGGCTTTCTATTAGAGTCGCAACATTGGGCTTCCAGTCGGCGCCGATCGCTTTGGGTCGATATCGCTTGATCGCCCGTAAGTCGACCCGCTCCTGGATCGGCGATCTAGCTGGCGATTCCTCTTCATGGGTATACCCCGATTGGTATTCCCCCATCACTTGGTAAATTGAGTATGTCTCAAGAAAACCTTCACAAAATGACCTATCATGTTCGAGGTTTCATAGCTTTCGGGTCAAATGACCAATGTTATGGCTAGAATCAGGGCATAGTTTGTGATAATGCACCCGTATCTTGTACACATGTGCATCATGGGATGGCGAACAATGTTGTAGGAGGAAGTTTTCCATTTGGTCGCACGGAAAAACCATTTTCTATTTTCCGAGCGCAAAAAACGGGCCGTTTTCTGAAACAACCACCAAATCACAGTTTTAGAATGCTACCTCCATATTTTTAAAAAATAGTATACCAACTTACATGGACAATTTCCCAACCGGGGTATCTCAAACCTTGCCGTCCACCCATGGCGAAAAAGACAAATTCCTGCCGAATCGGTAGGAAGTGGGTCCGATTCGAACTACATGTACATGATCCAATTCTTGTGATTTTTTGTAAAAATCATTTTTAGATTTACAATATGCTGTTTCATCACAGATACACTCCCAGTTTAGCGAGGCTCAACCCTTACCTATGAATAATCACGCCCACTGTTCTGACTGTATTTTTAAATCAACACAAGAAAAAAGAAATAAAAGTCAACCAAGCAATGTAAACATAAAAATTCACCAACACCATAGTTTTTGTCTCATCGAGACGAACCAAATTGATTTTTGGGTCACCTCAATCCAAGATCGTATGCAAAATGCACGATGAAATTACACAAAACCTTTTAAAGTTTGAAAAAAAATTAAAACATATTAGGACTAAATTATCTATGGGCTATATCTCTAATGGTCCTGCAAAAGCTTAAGAGCGTTATGGGCTCTTTCCGCTATGGTCCAGGCCCAAGTGCGAGAAAAAAAACAATTAGAAGGCCGGCCCAGGTGAAGAACAGTAGATATAAAACATGAGCACTTGTGTTTAACACCAAAGCTTGATTGGCGTGGTGGTCAGTAGGTTTGGTGCTTCTATGTTGGTCCTGGGTTCAAGTCCCTATGCCTCCTTTTTTGTCTAGTATTCACAAATATCGTGGTTCACGTAGTGCAGAGTGAGGTCCTTTTTTGTCTAGTATTCACAAATATCAAATAATAAAACAACTGCGCGGATTTATTCAACAAACTAAGTTGTAACGCGGTGGTTCACGTAGTGCAGCGTGTGGGAGAGGTCGCAGGTTTGAGCACCGGATTCTTCCTTTTTGCCTAGTATTCGGAAAGTTAGAAAAAGGGTTTAAGTCCCTATGCCTCCTTTTTTGTCTAGTATTCACAAATATCGTGGTTCACGTAGTGCAGAGTGAGGTCCTTTTTTGTCTAGTATTCACAAATATCAAATAATAAAACAACTGCGCGGATTTATTCAACAAACTAAGTTGTAACGCGGTGGTTCACGTAGTGCAGCGTGTGGGAGAGGTCGCAGGTTTGAGCACCGGATTCTTCCTTTTTGCCTAGTATTCGGAAAGTTAGAAAAAAAACTCTTGCATATCTTATAATAAGACATCTGCGTGAAATTTTAACACAAACCATGGTCTAACATGATGGTTTACGTCAGTGCATACTCTGCGAGAGCTCTTGAGTTCGAGCCCCCTGATTATCTCTTTTTTGCGATTATTACCAGCATGGCACTAGATCTATATTGACACATAGACATATAAATATACAAAAATGACATATAGATATGCCACGTAGGCATAGTTGCTGATGTGGCTATCCAGTCAATTGAATGTATCATATTTTAGACGATATGACGATATAAATTGGTCATAACGGGGTATAGAATAAGGCTCTAAGCTGTATCCTAAAAGTTATGACGATTTCATATGCTGCAATTACGACGATTTTGACACAAATCATCATAATTCTATAGGATTTTGACCTCTCCAAACAGCCTACGACCATCTTGTGCCAAATCGTCATAAATCTATGACGATTTTATTTTCCGTCACAATGAGAAGGTCACAAGTTAACACATTTCTTGTAGTGTATCCTGAAGGAAACCCTAAAAGAATTGAGCATGATTACCAACAAGTAGATAGTGGTAGTCCTCGTAAGAGGAAGAAAAAGAAACATAGAATAGTTGAGGAACCACTTGAACCTGCTGTAGAACCTCTCTGATACTGAAATTAAGAGTGGTAATGATAAAAATGATGCTCCTAATAATGAGGGAGAAGTTGAGGAAGAACCTGAGAAGCACACTAAGAACACTAGGTACACTAAGGAAGATTTTATTGCTAATAAACATGGTAAAGAGATAGAACCTTGGGTGTAGAAACCTATGCCTTTTACATGTAAGAAACACAAGTCAAAGGAGGAAGAACACTACAACAAGTTTTGTGAGTGGATGAAACCTTTATTTTTGCAAATTCCTTTGACTGATGCTATTAAGTTGCCTCCTTATTCAAAGTATATGAAGGATATTGTCTCTAATAAAAGGAAGATTCCTAATGAGGAGATTTGTACTTTGCTTGCTAATTACTCCTTCAATGGTAAGGTTCCAAAGAAACTTGGTGATCCAGGTATACCAACTATTCCTTGCTCTATTAAGAATAATTATGTTAGAACTTCTTTATGTGATTTGGGAGCTGGAGTTAGTGTTATGTCTTTTTCTCTCTACAAGAGACTCCAGCTAGAAAAGTTGATACCAACTGATATATCTTTGAAAATGGCTGATAAGTCAACTACTATTCCTATTGGTATATGTGAGGATGTTCCTGTTCAAGTAGCTCATAATTGCATGGTTTTAACTGATTTTTTTGTACTTGAAATGCCTGAAGATGATAATATGTCTATTATTCTTAGGAGACCTTTTCTTAATACTACAGGTGCTGTCATCAATTGTAATCAAGGAAAAGAAACATTCAATATTAATGACAAAGAGCACACTGTCTATTTCCCCAAGAAGGTTGCCAAAAGCTATTGCCTAAACTCCATTGAAAATATTGAGAGCATCAAGGTTGGAGAAATATATTGTCCCATTCCACAAGAAAATTTTGAAACTATTATGATTGGGACCATTGCTATCAAGCTTGAGGTAACATAATCACTTGGTGGAATACAAAGTTTTGCTTCATCTAAGATTATTTTGGGAACAAGACTTGATCAACCTTGTTAATAAAAGGATTTTAATGAACAAAATAATGTTTTCACTATGGTTATTCTTTCTTTCTTTTACTTTTCTCCTTCCTAATCTTTGCTTTAGCTTTAGTTTTGCTAGTTGTTTGTTTGTTTGAGTTTCTTAGAGCTCCTGTAGTTTGGCTTTTGGTTTGCTTTTGCTTCTTCTGAAAAAACTGTTTCTGCGAGAAAATCAATTTTCATACCCTGAAAATTGGCTAAAAATAAAGTTTCCCGAAAAATCCAGAAAATTCAAAATAAAATTTTCCTCGAAAAAGGGGCAGAGAGGTACCTGAAGTGACCCAGGGGGCCCACCCCAGGCCACCACACCTGTGGTAGGCGTGGCCTACCAGGTGGCGGCGCCTGGGGGGTCTGGCCCACGTGGCCCCCTCCAGGCTGCCTCCTCAAAACCATCTTCTTTCTCTCTCCCTAAAAACACCGGAAAACTTGCTCAAGCTCGAGTTCTTGCTGTTCTTGCTCGCGATTTTCGATCTCCTTGTTCAGCCCATCTCAAGTGCTGATTTTTGGAGGGATTGCTCCTTGGTATGTGCCTCCTCCACTTGTCCAATTAGATTTGTGATTGGTAGATTGTATTTTGAGTATTTTGCTGCTATAGGTGTCAGGTTGTTTGAGCTTGCATGCTTGTTCTATGCTTAGAAACTTTATTTTGATGCATGTGTAGTCCTCTAGCAATTTCCTATAGTAGTTGCTCATCATTTATCAACTTAGAAATCGTTTGGTTTGATTGTTATCTAAAATTTTTAGCAAGGAAGATGAGTGCTTATCTCCTAAACCAATATGACTTGATGGTGCATGAGCCAATGAAGGTTCATCGTGAGGAGGCAGTTTTTCCTTCCATATATCCATGCCATGAATTTATGAGAGCTACGGGGATCCTCCAAGATTTCCAAACTATGGTTACAAATGCAGGGTTGGAACACTTTGCTGAAGGTGAACCATTCCAATATGTTAAGCTAACCATGGATTTTGTGCAGGACTTCCGATTCACTTGGTCTACTTCTAATCCCATGCCCCATTACAAAATATATAATATATCTGTCGACCTTCCTTTTGCTGATTTCTGTGCAGCAATTAGTGTACCTCAGTGGGGATCTTGTGAGAAGATCAAGGAAAGGCCCAAGTCACTTATTGATTTATATGCTGAGATTTGCCAAGGTTTCTACTTCTCAAAGGAAAGTGGTAAAATTCGGAACATTCAGCTCCTAGCTATTAGATACTTTGCCTATTTCATTACCAAGTGTGTTCTTGCTAGAAAGATTGCTAGAAAGTTGTCTTCTTTTGATCTAGATTTTATCGCAGTTGCTTTGAGTAGGAATAGATCTTATAGCCTGGGTGCTCTGATAGCTCATCGTCTTACCACTAACCGTGAGAAGGGTGGAATTTGTGGAGGTCTCATTGCTTCTAGGTTGCTAGCTTTCCATGGTTTAGAGCCTCACTATTCAGATTATCGGTTTCCCATAGAGAGGTTTGATATTGAATCCATGATTTAGCATGGTTTTGTTTCTTTGGGGGCTAACATAAGAAGTCTATCATATGAATTGTCCTTTGCCCAGCAAGGACGGAGAAAGGGTAGGACTGAGAAAATAGTTTATTTGCCTGCACCTGCTTTGTTTAATTTTGATAACAGGCAAGGATGGTCGCTTACGGAGGAGGAGGTTGACACATATGTGGAAGAGCTCTCCTAGAAAGAGGAGAATGTTGAAGAGGATGTCGAAGACAATTCGGTTCAGCCCTCCAACTTGGGAGAGTCTTCATACCAGCAGCCCTCATTTGATTGGGGCGTGTCATATTCTTCATCGTAGGCGCCTGACTATGATCATTCCTATGATGACCCACCAGCTTGGGGTTACTACCCGCGCTATTGAGCCCCACTTAGGCCAAAAGCCTAAGCTTGGGGGGAGCTATACCGACATCACACTCATATATATATATCATGTTCGGTCGGTTCTTTGTATATCCATTGTTTTCGCTTTCTTTTTGGTACTTGTTGCTTCTTTCTCAAAAACACAAAAACACCGAAAATATTTTCGTTGTTTCTCTTGGTTTGTTTCTTTGTTTCTTTGCTTTGGTTTGCCTTAAAAGAAAAATACAAAAATATTTTGCTTTGCTTTGTTTGCTTCTTGTTTGGTTTGTTTTTCTTTGTTCGCTTGTTTCAAAAAAATTGAAACCACCAAAAATATTTGTTATTCTTCTTTGGTTTTGTGAGTTCTTTGCAGGGTTCAGCTGTTCTCAGTGGATTTTGGTTTCATGTTATTATTCAAGTCACACAAGTGAAGAGAAATAATGAAGATTAAGACAACTCGAGGAGTGGTAAGAGGCTGGCAACGAACTCTATTTGTTTCATTTTTGTACATATACTCATCACTGTGAGCATGCTTAGCCTGTTTGTGTAAGGTGTATGTCATTATGGATGCTTAGTAGTTCTTGCTTGTCTATGATTAGCTCCATCTTGCTAATAGTTTGTAGCATGTCATATGAATGTTTGCTTGCATTGTTTTATTCATACTTTGGTATGATATTGTGGTATCCTCCTCTGATTGTTCATGTGAATCGACTTGGCACATGCTCACGCATGCATATGACTAACCAATAGTCAGTAAGCCTCGATGATTTATTTTGCCTCAGAGTTCTTGTATCCCTTTCATGTCATAATTAGTCCTGTTTTGTTGCAAGCATGATTATGTCAGTTATTGCTCTCTCATTTGTCGCTCCCTCTCTATTGCTAGCCTTCACTTGCACTGAGTATGTTCTCTACCTATGCTTCCAACTCCCCAAAACCAATTTTCCCAGCTGTGTCCACTATACCTACCTATTAGCATCATTTGCTATTTCAGTGCATATTCTATATGCCTTGTTTTCTTCCAAAATAAAATGTTTGTCTGTTTTGAGAAAGTTAGTTAGTAAAGATCTCACGAACTTGATGGCACACTTTATTCCTTGCACTTAATAATCCTGAACCATTGTGACTAGTCTATGAAAGTTATATGCTTGCAAATTATATACTGGGAGTCAATAGAACCGTGCTGTCACGGGGAACGCTTTCAACACCTTTTAGATATATTTATATCTAGTTGATTCCTTGCTCTTTTGTTTACGGATGTCGACGATGTGAAATGAAAGGGGGACTTGTGAGTCCATGGAGTTTGTATTCTGTGTTAGAGAAACGCATGGGCCGCTATCCTAAGCCATGCCTAATCATGGTGGAAACTTGCAGCATCACCATAGTGAGCTATCTATGAAGCATCCTCAATAAAAACTATGCATATAGTAAATAAAAAGATTGCTGAGATGCTCATTGTCTGCTTTCCTTGTCATTTTGGTTATGGGAAAGCTCCTGTACCATATGCAAGGGGTACCCCATTGGTGGTTCTCAATGATACGCAAATACTTACAATGACAAGAGAACTTGCGTGGACCCAAAGTTGAGTAGCATGCGGAGTGTTCCTCGTACTCAAGGGACTTGGGATTTCCAGTTTATGGTCTGTCAAGCATATGATTCAGAGTGAACCTCACTTTCACCTTAACCACATAAAGATGCTTATGATAGGGGCAATGAGAGCTCAAAACTAATGAGTACCTTCCTTTCAGCATTTGGAAGCCTTTCAAACCTTTCAAAAATCGTTTTCACCACCTTGTTGAGTCACCACTTATTCTATGAGCACCTTCTTGAGAGCATAGTTATCATTCTTGTGTTTGTTCCAAAACTTGGTTAATTATGTCATGACTTTGATGCTTGTATCTCTGATATCTTTACTTCTAGTTTTCATGTGAACTTCAGAGGTGCCTTGACATTTATATTGTGCTCTTCAAACAAAGGCAAACGAGATACCACTCTATCATACTTTATTATGAGCATTGCAATGTTGCTTATGTTTATGTTTCATGCTACTTATTATTATTGAGTTGGTTTCTCTTCATAGCTTGCAATGACTATTGAGTAGACTTAGTTGCATACTCCTTATTATGAATTGTCTAAGCATCTACTCCTGTGCATAGAATGTTTACATCATATGAAGCAATGTGTTCGTGAAAGTTCTTTTATCGCACTCAGTTTTCAACTGAATTGCTTGAGGACAAGCAATAAGCTAAGCTTGGGGGGAGTTGATACTTCCAAAACGTATCTACTTTCTCGAACACTTTGCTATTGTTTCTTCTCTAAACTTGTGTGATTTGGATACAACTAACACAAACTGACGTTGTTTTTAGCAGAATTACCTTGGTGTCTTGTTTTTGTGCAGAAAATCAAATATCAGGAAAAATCCCGAAAAATATGCCAAAAATTATGTTTCACCAGAAGATCCACGGAGCCAGAAGACGAGACGGAGAGGAGGCCTGGGGGCCCACACCCACCCCAGTCGCGGGCCCACCACTGGCCACGCCTGGAGGGGCAGGCACCCCCTCGGCCTCCCTCTGCACATATAAGTTGCCTTTCGACCTAAAAACCAGAGGGGTTCAATAGTTTCCCAGAAAGAGTTCCGCTTCACCGCCGGCACCAGAAACCAAGATTCGGATCCAGAAACTCCGTTCTGGCACCCTGCCGGGACGGGGAATTTGGAGAGAATCATTGCCATCGTCATCACCAACGCATCTCCATCAACTACCGATGTTTCCCTTATCCATGAGTGAGTAATCCCCTGTTGGGAATATGCCCTAGAGGCAATCATGTATGATGAGATTTCCCATTCTATTCATAAAGTTATAAAGTTGTCCTTGTATAAACATCTAATGTGTATCATTGAATATGTGATTTGGTTGTGGAACTATACATTCATGTTGTTTGTACTAAATATCCTTGGTCATTGAGGTTGTGCTGGACACACAACTTAGACCAATGTGAAAGTCGGCTTGATGACTTGGTTCCACTTGTCATGGGCATGGTGATGCTATTCCGACTTACACAGATTCGGCTAAAGTGTTAAGCGATTCGGATTGACCCATATTGGTACAACGAACAAGTTGTCATTTGTATATCTCAATCAATATAATCCTTAGACCTGAGGTTGTTGCACAATCCGAGTTGAGGATCACCGACTTAGGTTCTGTTAAACGCTGATCCGGAACTGGGCAGTTATAAAGGCAGAGTTTGGGTCGACTGAGAATCAAGCTGCGTGATGTAAATAACCAAGATGGGATTTTGCCCCTCCACTTGAAGAGATATTCTCTGGGCCCTCTTGGATGATATGATTCAGAAAGCATGGCCATGCACGACTCGGTTAAGTGTTAACCGAGGCGATCGACTAAGAGTTAGTCGGGTGAATCACTTATCTCGGATCGAGAAGAGAGTCAGAATATTTAAGGGATGACAAATATTCGCCTATAGTCTGACAAGGTATATTGTGAGGCAAAAGGGACTCGGACGTAAGTCGCATTGGAAAGGCAAGTCGTCCTGAATCTGTGGTACTTGGGAGTCGGCACGTTCTGCTAGGAGCCGCTACCGACTGATCGATTAAGAGTCGGACTCTAATCGTGTCCAAGTAGCCACGAACCTGTGGGGTCACACACTTAAGAGAGGGAGCAAGTTCGGATTGGATCTGAACTGGAAATCTGGTTGGGTTGGACCCGAGCCTGATTTGGACTGATTCAGTGTGTCGGACTCATAGGGACTAATATTATATGGGATTTAGTGAATGAGCCGCGCCAGCAGAGCCCACGTTCACTCCCTATATATAGTGGAGCACCGTAACCCAGAAAGGTTAATCGTTGTTCGGTTAGGTCATTCCATGTGTTGGAAACCCTAGCTCCACAACAGTCCTGCCGTCGTATCGAATCTAGCAGTTCGCTGCCAGTGCTCCTCCTTGTATGTGTGGATACCAGCAGAGGTGCTATACGATCAGCACCAGGACGACCGGATCTCAAAGGATCCATCGCATCAACCGACGACTTCATCGAGAATTGCAATCGTCTAGTGGTAAACCTCGTGGCCTTCTACCTTGGCTAGATCTTGGGATCACCACGTTAGAGGAAAAAGTTTTGTTTTATCTATGTGTGGCCCAACATCCCCCACTGTATGCTTGGGGGTGATAGGGATTGGATGAGTTCTATCATGTAATCGAATAAGATTGTTAGGGCATAGTGCCTAGTATCTCTTGTGCTATTTGACTTTGTTGCAACTTGTTGTGCTTAATGCTTGTCACTAGGGCCCGACTTGCATGATCTCAGATCTGAACTTATTATTGAATCATTATGATAGTATTGTTTGTGATCTTATCTACAAGATGTGTACACATATCATTGTCCAGATCCAAAGGCCCCAAAGTTTCAATAATTGGGACAACCGGAGGGGATGGCTGTGGTGTGAGGATCACATGTGTTCACGGAGTATTAATGCTTTGCTCCGGTGCTATATTAAAAGGAGCACCTTAATTGCCAATAGTTCCCTAGAGGCCCCGCTACCACGGGCTGGATGGATAGAAGATGTTGTGCAAGTTCTCATTGCGAGCACGTATGACTATATTTGGAGCACATGCCTAGGATTGTTTAGTACTTGGATGCTTGTTATTATTTATCTGCAATTCCCTAGATCTTGAAGTTACATGTTTAGACTCGTCCATGCAACGCCCATCCATCCATCCCTATGCCTACCACACTCGAATCCTACTGTTACAGTTACTGTTACGTTTGCTCTTGTTTCACTGTTGCTGTTACTGCTGCTGTTGCTTTGCTATTGCTACTACCAAACTGTTGCTACTGATAAGCTTCTGTGAGCAAGAACTATTTCCAAATGCAGCTGAACTGACTCAGTTGTTAAGGCTTGCAAGTATTCCTTGGATCCCCTTGTGTCGAATTAATAAATTGGGTAATACTACCCGCGAAGACTATTGCGATCCCCTATACTTTTGGGTCATCACTCCACACCCGCGAGCCATATCACGGGTCCGACAAGGTCCACATCGCCAACGGAGCAGGTATGCACATCTCCTATATTGGTCAAGAATCTCTTCTCACTAGTCATGCCAATAGGAGTATCCAACTTCGCAATATTCTTCGAGTACCATCTGTGACGCGTAATCTTCTTTCAGTTCCTAAACTCACTTATGACAATAATGTGTTTTGTGAATTTCACCCGTTTTATCTTTTTATTAAGGACCGGGACACGAGGGACGTGCTCCTAGTGGGTGTCTGTGTCAGGGCCTCTATCGTCTGGAGCATCCTGGAGTCTCCCACGTTTTCAGTGGAGTTCGCGTTTCGTCGTCACAGTGGCATGCTTGCCTTAGTCATCCTGCCACTCCTATCGTTCGTCATGTTTTGCATCGTCATGAGCTTCCTATCATGCCTAGTAATAAAGATGTAGCAGTGTGTGATGCTTGTCAGCAGGGGACAAGTCATCAACTTCCCTTTTCGGAGTCTAGTCGTAAGGTGAAACATCCTCTAGAACTTTTGTTTTCAGATGTATGTGGTCCTGCCCAAACCTCTGTTAGTGGTCATAATTATTATATCAGTTTCGTTGATGCTTACAATCGCTTTACCCAGCTTTATCTTATTAAGCATAAATCTGATGTGTTCGATATCTTTATTCAGTTCCAAAAACATGTTGAACGCCTTCTCAAGCATAAAATTGTTCATGTTCAATCGGATTGGGGTGGTTTCCCGGCCTTCCACGCCTGCCTTGCCTACGTCGCCTTAGCCTGGGTTGTCTCCCTTGCCGAGCAGCCCAGCCCCCGCGACTCCCTTGGCAGGCTCCGTCTCGGCTTCCCCGATGCTCAGCGCGTCGCTGGCCTCCCCGACGCCTAGCGCGTCGCCTCGTAGCGTGTTGCCCAGCCCCTCGCTGGCTAGGCTGTTGCTGTCACCGTCGCCCAGCCCTTCTCCGGCTGGGCCCTCTCCATCGCTGTCACCCAACCCCTCGCCGGTTGCACCTTCGACCTCTACGGCTCCTATACTGCGCCCCCATACGCGTAGTCGCAGTGGCATTCATCGCCCCAAGGAGCGCACTGACGGTACAGTTACTTGGCATGCTGCATGTATGACTGCCGCCATTGCGGATCCATCCTCCGATACCCGCACGTACCAGGTTGCTATGAGTATTCCACATTGGAGAGAGGCTATGGAACAGGAATATCACGCTCTTATTTGCAATGAGACGTGGACTCTTGTTCGTCCACCACCGCGAGTTAATGTGATTGATTCTAAATGGGTCTTCAAAGTAAAGAAGCATTCTGATGGGTCTATTGAGCGCTACAAAGCGCGTCTTGTTGCTAGAGGATTTCAGCAACGTTATGTTCTCGACTATGAAGACAACTTCAGTCTAATGGTCAAGCCTACTACCATCAGGCTTCTTCTATATATTGCAGTCACTCGAGGTTGGTCTCTTGTCAGCTTGATGTGCAGAATGCTTTCCTTCATGGTGTGTTGGAGGAGGAAGTTTATATGCGACAGCCGCCTGGTTTTTCTGATCCTGACCGTCCTGATCATATCTATCGTCTTACCAAAGCATTCTATGGCTTGAAGCAAGCTCCTCGTGCCTGGCATGCCCGTCTTGCTACAGACCTTCGTGCTCATGGTTTTTCACCATCCACTGTTGATTCATCAATGTTTCTTCTACAGAAGCCCGAGGTCACTATGTACTTGTTGGTCTATGTGGATGATATTATTTTGGTTAGCTCCTCTCAGTCAGTTGTCGATGCTCTTGTTCTCTCTCTTGGTGCTGATTTTGCTGTCCAGGATCTTGGGAAGCTCCATTACTTTCTTGGTGTGGAGGTTGCTTCTCGTGTTGATGGACTTGTTATGACGCAAAAGAAGTATTTATTGGACTTGTTGCAGCGGGCTGGGATGCTTAAGTGCAAGACGACTACTACGCCTATGTCTAGCACTGACAAGATCACTGTTGTTGATGGTGATCTTCTCTCTTCTGCTGATGCTACGGAGTACAAGAGTATTGTTGGTGGTCTTCAGTATTTAACGATCACGAGACCAGATATATCTTATGTTGTCAACGGAGTTTGTCAGTATCTCCAGACGCCTCGCGACACTCATTGGTCAGCTGTTAAGCTTATCTTGCGCTATGTCAGTGTATCATGGGCTGCATATACGGCCGAACCCCCTGGGGTCCTCTCGGTGTATTCTGATGCGGACTGGGCTGACAGTCCGGATGACAGGTGATCCACGGGGGGCTATGCTGTGTTATTTGGCTCTAATTTGATCGCCTGGAGTGCTCAGAAACAGACTACTATCTCACGTAGCAGTACTGAAGCCGAGTATAAGGCTGTGGCTAATGCTACTATAGAGATTATTTGGGTACAGTCTTTGCTTCAGGAGTTGGGTATATCTCAACCGCAGCCTCCTATCCTTTGGTGTGATAACATCAGTGCTACATACCTTTCTGCAAATCCGGTATTCCATGCCCGAATGAAACACATTGAAGTTGACTATCACTTTGTGCGGGAACGTGTGTCACATAAGCGACTACAGATCAGGTTCATGTCCTCTAAGGATCAACTTGCAGACATCTTCATCAAGCCGTTGTCTCTACCATAGTTTGAGGCATGTCCGCGCAATCTTACCCTTTTAGACTCTTTAGGAAGTGTACCACTTGTAACACACCCATTATATATATGCGATAGACCATCCCATTGAGGATTACGCCGGTTCCCCCAATTCTATTGTCTTACAGCTACTAGTTATATATGCCCGTAAGACGCGTTGGCCGCGCCAAAATTTTTTACTAGACAGGCATGCGCGTTTGGCCGCGCCGTCTGCAAGCCGTTGTTGTATGGTATGTTGGTGGTGTAGCAATGTTGGTCATTTTCTTTACGTGGTGTAGTGGTGGTGTGTATGTGGTGTGAGCTAGGTCCACCGGGTCAGCAAACCGACAGCGGAGTTCCGCTTGCTATATATTGGAGTGTATTTATTGTTTCATTCTGTTCAGTTTGTGTGTGTGATTGTGTAGGCGTGGGTGCGATGGCGCCTTTCGAGAACGGTGTTGTGAGCAGGTGTGCGACCATCGTGGCAGGTTTGTTCATGTTCGTTCCGGGTCTGACGCGGATGGAGGTGAGGTTGTCTCGGTGCCTTGGTTGGGCAAGGCCGGAGGTGACGCCGGCGTGGTGGTGGGCTTCGATGGTGATATTGAGATTGTCAGTGTCGAGCATAGCATGTGGACTTGTGGTGCCCACGAAAGAGCCCTAGGTATCTTCTCCATTGCACGTTCTTTCGCTCAACACGATGGAAGCGCCTAAAAGCAACTCCAACATCTTATCCATATACGAGTAAGAGGCATAAAAACTGTTTTTACGGGTAAAAGTATAAAAATATAGCTCCAACTCATCCATATTTTGGCACCTCCTACGCATATATGGATAGATGGACACAAATTTGGATAAGAGTCCACTCTTCCTATATGTTGCCACGTCAAACAAAAATGTACGCGCGAGTGCTCCAACCGCTTGCACGGAAGTTTCTTCCGCCTCACCCGACGACGTCGTGGGTCACCGCCGTCCCTCCACTCGCCGGTGACCGGCCCGTCACCGACATCCGCTTGCCTCCTCCTCCCCACCACTCGCCAGCCTCCTCTGTGCCCGCGTGTCCCCCGATTTGGCCGGGAGCGAGCCACAGCGGCCGCTCGCGTCGGCATGCCGCCGGCGCCGATTCGTCGTGGCAGGGGCCCTTCCATCCTCGGGCACAGCGCCACCACTACCGGCCCCCCCCCCCCCCCCCGCCGGCGAGCACCGCGAACCCTCCGGCGCCCCTCTCCTGCAAGCTCCCGGCCCAAGCTCCGACCATGTTCCCTATCGACCGCTAGCCACGATTTCGGCCACCGTGCTCGAGCGGCGGCACGGGCGAGTCCTAGGTATGCAACGTGGCGTGCGACGCCTAGGCAGGAAGCGGCTCCGGCGGGACCGGAGTGTGCCATGCGTGCAGCTCCGACGAGGGACCTCGAGGTCCCTGATTCCTTTTTTATATTTGTTTGCAAGGTTCTTGGTGTAAAAAACAGGGACCTGTGTGTAGTTCATAAATTTCAGAGGACCCAACTATGTTTTGGGTAGCAAGAAAATGGGTAAGCTGTTGGAGCAAAAAAAAAAATTGGTAAGAGACACACTCTCTCCCTTACCTATACCACTTTGCTTACCTAAAATATGGGTAAGCTGTTGGAGTTGCTCTAAGGATGGTAAATACTGGTCTCTTCTCGAAGCATGCTCGATCAGGGAGCTCTTATTTTTATTTCTTTTTGATTTTCTTTTCTTTGCTGATTTGCGGTTCTCGCGTGCAGATCAGCAGATCGTGGCGCATATTTCTAGCCTAATGATCCTTGGAGAAACCCTGCTGAGGGTTTTGTTGAGAGAGCTGGTGGCACCAGCTCAAGGTACCGTACCAAGTGGGAGTCTGGCGGCTTTGAGAGCCATGTTCCTAGGAGGTACCATCCCGGTTGCTCCGGCGTTCTATGTTCCAAGAGCCAGGTGATTGGGAGCGCCTCTCAGGCAAGGCAGGGAAGGATGCGGCCACGGGCTTTATTCGTTATCTATGATGGCGGCGCGGTGTCGTCGGCAGCGACGCCGGCATGTGAGCGTGTCAGCTGGATGCTACATTCCTGTAGTGACAGTTACTGAATCATTATGTTGACAACAGAAAGAAGGCACTCATCTAAAACATTGTTATGGTGCAAAATCATCCGAGACATATACAGAATTTAAACTTGAGGTATCAGATAGTTGTAAATCAAATAAATATAAGACAACACATGATATTTCATACTTATCCAGAAATATTTTGGCGTTTAAGATGGCAGCCAGATTTCTTCGCAAACTTGACATGTAGTATAAGAAAGTAAAGATAACGATCGTGGCGTACATTGACCCTCCTATGCGCAGGAGGGTAAAACTAAATGTAGGTTGTATGGTATGCTTTGCCCTTCCGAGGCTTCATGAATTGTTATGTGAGCTTAGAAATCTGTAGAATCAACACGTGACCTTTAAATCAAGTTTTGTGAGACTAATGGAGCCGTGAGAGAAATAATAAGAGGCAACTGGCACCCCTGCAATTGTCCATGCAGTCTGCAGCTTTCTCGCTACATAGAAATTAGAAAGCAACTGTGCAATAAGGGCTAATAAGAGCATCTCCAGCAGAGGCGCCATTTTGCAGCGCTGAAATTAGAAAGCCTTCATAGTGTTGTAGAAGTTCCTTTTTCCCGTCGAACACGAATACTTTCTAACATTTAGAATTATTAGACGTGTCGTCTGCAGATACATAGATGATAAAGTACACACCAAAAACATTGTCGGTGTGAAAAATCAAGCTCAGCTAACCCTATAGTCCTTTTCTTTTCTAGGTTACAGATTTGTTTAAAAAGAAAAGGTTATGTACTTGAAAAGAGAGTAAATAAATCTCAGCCTGGCATTTTATTATAGCTGGATGGTAGGGATACTCCATACTTTATAAGTAGGAAGAGCACTGGAATTAGGATGCCATCTAGCAGAACCCAACATGACACTACTTGTGGAGACCTACAAAGAGCAAATAAATGAGAAACAGAAAAGAGGTACAAACAACCAAAGAAACTGAAATGAAAGACATGCAGACAGAACAAACCTGACATAACCTACAAGGAAGTACTTCCAAAAAAGAAGCACTACAGGAATGGCGCGGTGCACCGACGGCCAGCCGCTACACCGACGGCCAAATGTCGGGGCCGTCGGTGTAGGCACGGACCAGGCCAGCCCCCTTCGCCAGCCCTCGGCGTAGCCGCGCCGTCGGCTACCCTCGACGCACGATAGCCCTCGGCGTAGGTCATAGACACGTGGCATTTGCCGGCCACGGCTGGACGGACCCCTAACGGCGGCAATGTTACGCCGACGGCTACCGTCGGCTTAGCGTCAACCCAGATACGCCGACGGACACCCTCGGCGTACCTCCTTTGCTTTTTTATTTTTGTGCACCAAATTATGATCTTATTTTGTATTTGTATTTATTTACTGTTATTAATTATTTTATGTTCTATTTTTATCAATTGGATGATTTCGTACATGCCCACATGAAATGACGTTGCGAATTTTCTCACACACCGAGAAATTTGCATCTTTGTATTTGTTATTATCGCATGTGTGTGAATTTTATGTATCACACATTTTGGAGAAGTTGTTCAAAGATTCAATGCTTTTATCACAAGTGGTTCTGTCAATGTTTAGGTGAAACCGGGTAGGATAGTGCCCCAACTTGTGAACCAACATGGTTTTACATCATCCTATGACCTAAACAAACACAAAACAAGAGAGAGCTATGCCGGGTTACCCCTGTCAGAGGAACGTCTAGGGGGATAGACGATCCGAGTGTGCACAAATCAGTGTTTCGTCAGAGTCAGATGAAAACTTGCATGTGTCCCTAGCATATGTGTGTGAGTGTGGTGCAAGGTTGGTATAGGTGCTTGCATGTGTCCCCCTCGCATGCATGCGCTCTAACCTAGAAGCGAAGGTTCTGGACCTGTATAAGGGGCAATCTCCCCGTTTAGGTGAAACCGGGTAGGATAGTGCCCCAACTTGTGAACCAATATGGTTTTACATCATCCTGACCTAAACAAACACAAAACAAGAGAGAGCTACGCCGGGCTACCCCTGTCAGAGGAACGTCTAGGGGGGTAGACGATCCGAGTGTGCACAGATTAGGGTTTCGCCGGAGGAAGACCACAAGAACGACGGAATCAGATGAAAACTTGCATGTGTCCCTAGCATATGTGTGTGAGTGTGGTGCAAGGTTGGTATAGGTGCTTGCATGTGTCACCCCTTGCATGCATATGCTCTAACCTAGAAGCGAAGGTTTTGGACCCGTATAAGGGGGAATCTCCCCGTTTAGGTGAAACCGGGTAGGATAGTGCCCCAACTTGTGAACCAACATGGTTTTACATCATCCTATGACCTAAACAAACACAAAACAAGAGAGAGCTATGCCGGGCTACCCCTGTCAGATGAACGTATAGGGGGGTAGATGATCCGAGTGTGCACAGATCAGGGTTTCGCCGGAGGAAGACCACGAGAACGACGAAATCAGATGAAAACTTGCATGTATCCCTAGCATATGTGTGTGAGTGTGGTTCAAGGTTGGTATAGGTGCTTGCATGTGTCCCCCATCGCATGCATGCGCTCTAACCTAGAAGTGAAGGTTCTGGACCTGTATAAGGGAGAATCTCCCCGTTTAGGTGAAACCGGGTAGGATAGTGCCCCAACTTGTGAACCAACATGGTTTTACATCATCCTATGACCTAAACAAACACAAAACAAGAGAGAGATACGCCGGGCTACCCCTGTGAGAGGAACGTCTAGGGGGGTAGACGATCCAAGTGTGCACAGATCAGGGTTTCGCCGGAGGAAGACCACGAGAATGACGGAATCAGATGAAAACTTGCATGTGTCCCTAGCATATGTGTGTGAGTGTGGTGCAAGATTGGTATAGGTGCTTGCATGTGTCCCCCCCTTGCATTGCATACGCTCTAACCTAGAAGCGAAGGTTCTGGACCTGTATAAGGGGGAATCTCCCCGTTTAGGTGAAACCGGGTAGGATAGTGCCCCAACTTGTGAACCAAAATGGTTTCACATCATCCTATGACCTAAACAAACACAAAACAAGAGAGAGCTACGCCGGGCTACCCCTGTCAGAAGAACGTCTAGGGGGTAGACGATCCGAGTGTGCACAGATCAGGGTTTCGCCGGAGGAAGACCACGAGAACGACGGAATTAGATGAAAACTTGCATGTGTCCCTAGCATATGTGTGTGAGTGTGGTGCAAGGTTGGTATAGGTGCTTGCAGGCCATGTTGGTGAATATTCAAACTGGACAGAATAGAGATTTAGGCCCCGTGCCTCCCATGCTAGGGCCGGTGCCATTTTTGCCATCGAAGGACAGCTTCGCTAGGACATACTACGCATTGACACCGGTAAGTTCTTTGCCAACCCACTGGTTATCGCTTTACTTTGCCTCGCAAGTTGCTAACATGTAGGCAACATGTAGGGAACAGGAGCTTCTGGGAACCGACACTTTGGCCACGCCTCGCCGGATGGGCGTCAGATCCCACCGCTTCATGACAATGGTCCATCTCCTGGCCATTCTGCAAGTGGTTCTCCCGAGCTTCACACTTCTACTCCCTCGCCAGGTGGCTCTTCTGCTGCTTCTACTGGATGCAACCCTCGCTAGAGGTCGCCACTTTTCACCAGGGGAGATCTCGGGTACACTCCGTCTCCTCCAGAGTTGTAGGCATGTGTGATGATGTATGAACGATGTATGGATGATGTATGGATGATGTATGAACGATGTATGAACAATGTGTGATATGAACATGTGTGATATGAATAATGTGTGATATGAGCATGTGTGAAATAAAGGTGGGCATTGCTGTGACCATGCATGTGTGATATGAGCATTGCTGTGAGCTGAAACAAAAAAAAACGGGGCTGGTCCTACGCCGGCGTAGAAGGTACGTGTGACCAAATAGTCACGGCTACGCCGAGGGCAAGGCCGTCGGCGTAGGACCAGCCCCGCTGTTTCTAGGGGTACGCCGAGGGTTAGGCCGTTGGCGTAGCATCTGCGCCAGTCCGCCCCGCTGCCTCCACGTGGCGAACGTACGCCGAGGGTAAGGCCGTCGGCATAGCACATAGTATACGCCGAGGGTGAGGCCGTCGGTGTAGCAGCAGCGCCAGGCCACCCCACTGCCTCCACATTGCGAACGTACGCCGAGGGTGAGGGTGGCGTAGCAGACGCGCCGTTAGCTGGCCGTGTGACGGCGCTGTCGACGTTCGCCGACGGTCCCTACGCCGACAGGCGCCGTCAGGCCGTCGGCGTTGATCTACACCGACGTTTTTTTCCTACGCCGACGGCCGCGGCTGCTCCGCCGAGGGAGTGCTCCGCCGAGGACAGTACACCGAGGGCAGCCGTCGGCGTAGCGTACACCGAGGGTTTTCCTAGCTACGCCGACGGCAAGAAGCCCTCGGCATACGAAGCGTTTCCTGTAGTGAAGACTGAGGAAACCCAGATGATCCGGCCAAAGATGACCCAGTTGAAAACATTTGATGTAATGCTCACAAGCCATTCAAATATATACACATGTATATAAGCCTTTATATCACAGAAAACTGTTGAAAATCAAAACAATCAAATAGGAAATGTGAGGCTCTTTCCTGCATGAGCACATGACCTAAGTGGTTGAACCTACAACCAAAATATACACCTATCTATGTCTAGAAGGAACGAACTACCCAAACTGTCGATAGTATATAGTTGTTTTGATAATTTATTTGGACTAAATAATAGCCTATTACATTGTAAAACCTAGAAAGGAATACATGTTTTCACTGATGATGCAAACATGAAAACACTCTATTAATAATCACATGTTGGAAGGCATAAAGAACAAATGGCCAATAAACATATAGCATTTGGCAATTAGATTAGACTCTCCAGCATGAAATTAGAAGAATCTTGAATATACGGCCAGCATGTCATTGTAAGCAAATACATCTATTTAAATGAAACACAATTGACTAACCAGAAAGAGGTACTGTAATGAAATCGTAAGAAACACGATCCTTAAAAGCATAGAGCATAATGATTTTACTGGATAAAAAAGAAAGGCCGATGAAAGTAACCACATAATTCAGCCTGAATAGGGCACATAAAATGTT
Organism: Avena insularis; assembly: GCA_023614405.1. Taxonomy (NCBI): domain Eukaryota; kingdom Viridiplantae; phylum Streptophyta; class Magnoliopsida; order Poales; family Poaceae; genus Avena; species Avena insularis. Next base: position 8,445,295 of record CM042684.1, read on the forward strand.
CAACAAACTGTATGGAAGAGAAGAAGAGAAATACCCACCCTAGATACACAAACCTTTCTTCCTCAATGAATCATGAGAGCATCAACTCCTCAAGCAGAAGTGACTTTACTTTGTCCGATCCATTTGGCATCAATAATACTGTACTTTGAAGTGCGATTCCTAAAAAAACTTGAAGTGTGTGAAAGAAGGTTGCCTGAATAAAGCGCCAATATTAAGAGACACTAAACGGCTAGCAAGAAGGTCCACAATAATAATGAACAATAGATAAGGTTATGCTTGACCTGAGATAATGCAACATGCAATTCTGTATCAGGAAACCAGGCCCCAAATGCTATTGTACTGTTAATTCATACTACTTCTCTCTGGCAATTCTTAAACAAAAAATTGAACAAATTGATGAGATATTTCATATCACATAAATACAATTCCTACTCCTAGATTAAAAAGTGTTTCGTATGATTAATATATATTGTTTTCCTTAATAAGCATGCAATTGAAATTTCCCAATTGTTGATCTGAACCCCAACATTTGAATTGCTTACATTCACGCTGGATAATATTTTGTAGGGATTTCTATTTTCGTGCCACTGGTTCGTTAGTTGTACTCAGTTTTTCTCAGCTGCTTAACTTTTCCTCACTTTCCCCTCGCTATGTTATGAAACCCTCGCAGGCGCTCGGACGGAGGGATGCCGTCAGGTCAAAGGCTTGACTGTTACATGCTGACTGGTGGGACCGCGTTGGGGCGGGTCATGCATTGAGCATTACATTACGTGGCCTCGACCGTTACATGCTGACGGATGGGGCTGTATTGGGACGGATCTTGCATACGTGGTGAAGGGTGGGGCCGTGTTGGGATGAGTCTTGCATATATGGTGAAGGGTGGGGATGCATGGAGACATGTCGGACCTGCCATTCTCGCTCACCCAAAGAATTCGCTTCCCCCCGAGCCTGGAACATCTCCAACACCTCCCCTCCGTTGCCCCTCCGTCGTGCCCTCCTACCTTATGTCGTCCTCGGCCCCGGAGCTGCCCCTCCCCTAGCTGCGGAGTCCACTCCACCTTCGGCTCCGCTCTCGCCCCCGCTAGATCTACCCCTTTTGCAGAACAGTATGCAACGCCGGCTGGTGTATCGTCCATTCGTGTCGAGCGCAGAGAAGATTGGGTGGAATCAGAGGGATCTAACGCATGGATTCCATCTGGGTAAGCATTGTTTCCCTTTGTGGATTAATTATTGGCAGTATTTGAGCACGAATCACTGGTGCTCAACTAACTGCCTTGCTTTTCGATTAGGATTGATCCAACGCTGGCATTTCGGCTGGCGGTTAGACTGGATACTAGCGTAATTCGTGGTTGTGAACAATATCTCTATGGATTTTACTTCCCAGTGGTGGTTGCAACCTCCATAGCTCTTAGAGATTTGATAGATAAAATCAATTATAAAATCCCCTAGAGCAGAGGCGATTCAGTTGATTTGCAATATTTCAACATTAGCGAGCAACGATTGCTCTCACTAACTAGCAAAGATGATCTGGTAATGTTTTTCTCTTTGAATGTTGACGAACGTTTTGGTCAAATTCGTCTCCATGTGCAACCTAAAGTTGAGCACATGGGAAGAGTGTTAAATCATCATCTAGTGGTCACGCATCATCAGGTGGTCGGGCATCATATGTCTCTGATGTCTCTACTAATAGTGTCTGCCCCAGCACTCCTTGTAGGTCCACAACAGTACCATCTGTTTGCACTGCGAGTGTAAGCCAAACCGCTCGTGTGGCTGATGTGGAGGACGAAGCAGAGCCTGACGAGGGAGCGCCTTCACTAGATGATGAAGATGAGTTGATGTTTCCTAAATTGGTAGATAGATTCAGTAAACAAGCACTAAATGATCAATACACTGATGAAATTGCCCATGGCACTAGATTTGATGACACTGATGACAAAGAGAACGAGGAGAACAATTACAGCCTCGTTTTAGCCGAGTACGATGGTGAGGACTTGCCAGTAATTGAGTGGGACATGGACGATCCTAAGATTTCAGAAGGTACCGTATTTGAAACGATGCGGAACTGTCATAATGCCCTTACTACATATTGCATTCGCACCAATAATGATTATGATGTTATTAAGAGTGAGCCAACAAGATTCACAGTGAGGTGCCCATACAAGAGGTTTAGGTGGAGGATGCATGCATCCACTATGCTCCGGAGAAGTTTGGTTCAGGTATTACAATCAGTTGTGTATTTTAGATCAATGTGTAGAGTTTGTTAGCTGTACCTGACATTTTCATTATGTTTCAGATAAAAATTAACCGGTTCGAACATTCTTGTCCACCTCAAGGGGGACAACTAAAGGACAAAACAAAACTAGCAAAGACTAGGTGGTTGGCAGATGCAATCATGGATTCGATGAGAGCGAACCCATCACTTGGTGCAACAGCGCTCATAAAAGAAGTTTATAAAAAGTTTGAAATTACAGTACCTTACATGAGGATGTTCTATGCAAAGGAAATGGCTCTTGAGAGGATCAATGGTCAATGGAATGAAAGTTTTTAGTTGCTTTACAGCTTCAAAGCTGAAGTGGAGATGGCTAGTCCAAGTAGTGTTGTACAAATAGACATGCATAAAGTTCAGTACAAAATAAGAGGGAAGACAATGGATAAGGAGTACTTTAGAAGAGCTTTTATTTGTTTCAAAGCTTGCTGGCAAGGGTTTCTGGATGTCTGTAGGCTTTATTTGGCCGTGGATGCAACAACTCTTCATGGCAGATTTGAAGGACAACTAGTAGCTGCTACGGCAGTTGATGGACACAATTGGATGTTCCTTGTTGCTTATGGAGTTTTGGAGATTGAGTCATAGGAAATTTGGACTTGGTTTCTGGAGAATTTGCGCGACCTTATAGTTCATCCATCAGGACTTACTATCCACACGGACGCTTGCAAAGGTTTGGAGAAACCTGTAGAAGCAGTATTCCCCGGAGTGGAGCATAGGGAATGTATGCGACACTTAGTGCATAATTTTACAAAGAAATTCAAGGGTAAAGTTTATGCTGACAACCTATGGACAGTTTCATACACATACATTTTGAGGAAGCATCTGTATCATTTGAATGTGTTGTATAAATAAAAACCTGCGGTGAAGGAGTACTTGGATGCACATCATGGAATGGTGTGGTCAAGAAGCCAATTCAATGAAACTTGCAAGGTAGACTATGTAACAAGAAACCTTGCAGAGAGTTTCAATGCAAAGGTCAAGTCATTGAAAGGGCTTATGCTGTGGCAAATATTTGATAAGATTAGGAAGATGATCATGATAAAGATTGATTTGCGTCAAAGAATTGCATCAACAGTTGCTATCCATATCATCCTCCCATCTTTGATTAAGGCTTTGCATGCCAGGGAAAAACAATTGAAGATGAAATGCATTAGAAGAGGAATGGAGGATGAGGTAACATACGCTGATAGTAAAGATAGGCAATGGAGGTATCCAGTGAGTTTGGTTGATAGGACATGCCATTGCAGAAAATGGCAGCTCCGCGGGAAACCCTGCTAATGACCCACAAGTATAGGGGGTGTATCGTCGTACTTTCGATAAAGAGGAGCGTCGATCCCAACGAGGAGCAGAAGATGCTGAATAGTGATACTGGCTCAAGAATTCTCTGTAAATACTAGCAAACAGAATTTTAGGGTTTTTTGATAAGCAGACAAATAAAGTGCAAGTAAATAAAGACAACAAGAATAATTGCAGCAAGTGGCCCAATCCTTTCTTAGCAAAGGACAAGCTGGTGATATTGCTTATGAGGACCAAACGTTCTCGAGGACACATGGGAATACTGTCAAGTGCTTTCGCTTCATATAGCTGAGTAGTCTTCTTTGGTTGGGTAAGTGTTGTGTGGGTGAACTTGTGCTAATGTACTGACCTTACTAGGACTAATACATACTTGTGATTAAACCCCTTGCAAGCATCCGAAACTACAAGAAAGCAATTAAGATAAAAACATAACCACAACCTTAAACTCTGAGATCCTACACTCACTTGTGCAAAGGTTTCCTAACGGGGGTTCAGGTTTCTATCACTCCAGCAACCCCACAATTAGTAGCCAAATACACAATGCATTCCCCTAGGCCCATAAATGATGAATTATCATGTAGTCGACGTTCACATGACACCACTAGAAGAATAACACCACAACTTAAATATCAAACCATTGAATAATATCTCAACACAATTCCACTATTAACAACATGACTTCTCCCATGTCCTCAAGAACTAAACAAACTACTCACGAGACATCATATGGATCAAGATCATAGATGATATGATGATGAATAACAATCTGAACATAAAAAATAATTCAATGGTTCCACTCACAAGCATCAACTACAAGAGTAATCAACACCGGGAAAGTTTCCCCTAAGAACTATGCAAGATTCAACACAATTGTTATAGCGGTACAAGGTGGTGATGAGGGTGCTGGTGGAGATGATGATATAGATGATGATGATGATCCTGATGAAGTCTAGATTGATGACGGTGTTGATGGCGACGATCTCCCCGCTCCGGGAAGGAATTTACCTGGAAAAAATCTGTCTGCCGGAGAGCTCTTTCTCTCTCTGTAGTTTCCACCCCGCAGAGGCGGCGACATATTTCTGTGGTTGCTCCCCGTGTATTAGGTTTTCGAGGAGAAGATATATGCGAAAGGGTGAAGCAGGAGGTAGTCTAGGGTGGCCACACTCCCTGGTGGCGCGGCCTAGGGTGGCCCGTGCCTGGGGGGGTGTGGGCCCCCTATGGCTCATCTTAGCCTCCCCTTCTGGCATCCTTTGTCTTCTAGAAAAATATAATTTTCCGTATATTTTATGGTATTTTTCTGATCTTCGCGAAATTGCATTGAAACACCGCTTTTCCATCAGAATCCTGACTCCGGCAGTCCATCCTCCAAGAATCATCCAACATGCAAAAATAGATGAAAGTGACATAAGTAACACCTCTTAATATGAAATATATCAATGAATAGTAGTAAATTATGATATAGAATAGTGATGCAAAATGGACGTATCAACTCCCCCCAAGCTTAGACCTCGCTTGTCCCCAGGCGAACACTGAGATCAAGAAACATATCCACAGGTTTATGGAGTGAAGTGTTGATAAAAAGAATACGGACAAGAAGCATCATACTTACCAATGCACAACTCATAGAAGAAATCAACTCGCCATTATATAACTTAACTTGCAACGAGTATGGGAGTCACAATAAAGATGCATAAAGACAAATCATAATTGGTAATGGCAAACTTTGTTCTTGGTGAGAGAACAATTGACAAATCAAATAGTTTTCAAGAAAAGCTTTTGCAATGAAGTTTTGTAACAAGAGTCTTTTTGCTCAATGATAGCTAGCACGGTTGACGTGGAGCCTGTTGGGAACCCCAAGAGCAAGGTGTGAAGTAGCACAGCAACAAGTCTTCCCTCAGTAAGAAACCGAGGTTATCTAACCAGTAGAAGGAGGGAAACGTCACAGAGGTGTTGCTAGCAACGCGGAGACCTGCACAACACAAACTCAAGACTTTTCCCCAACTATCAGTGAGGTTGTCAATCTCACCGGTTGCTGTAACAAAGGATTAAACGTATGGTGTGAAAGGTAATGGTTTGCAGGAAGTAAACAAGTAACAGTGGAAGATGTATCAATGGTAAAGATTGGACCGGGGTCCATAGTTCACTAGAGGTGCCCTCCTTAGATAAACAACATGGCATGAAGGGTAAACAAATTACAGCAGGGCAATTGACAGGAACTGAGCAAGGCATAACAATGCAATACTAGTCAGAAAGATCCTATGAGATTCGATTGGGCAATACAACAAGATACATAGACCGCCATCAAAATACATCTATGACTAGAAGTCCACCTTCAGGTTATCATCTAAACCCCCTCCAGTATTAAGTTGCAAGCAACAGAAAACTGCTTTAAGCAAAGTGTGTAAGGTAAATAGTCCACATGTTCCATGAATAAGAGACCGTTGTTTTCTCCCTAGTGGCAACAATACAATACAACCGAAGAGATTTCTATCACTTCCCTTGGAAACTATAGGCATGAACCCACTATCGAGCATAAATACCCCCTCTTGGTGTCACTAGCAACTACTCGGCCAAGATAGCTACTAACTGTAGGGTTCGCAGCATAGAAAACAAAAATTTTCCTACGATGGGAACAACTATGTACCAAGATCTATCTACTAGATACAAACAACGGGCGGATGTATATCCATAGAGAACATACCCTTGAAGACCTACAAAGCTTAACGAGTCCAAACTCGTGGTTGATGTAGACGATCTCTTGCCGATCTCAAGATCGAGAGGAAGTCCTAGCGCCGCAAAACAGCAGCGCAACCGTGCTCGCACATACGTTCGAGGCACCGAGCAACCTCCGCCTCCTCGCTCCAGCGATGCAGCGGAAGCACAACTCTTTCTTGCCGAATAGCCACCGGGAACATGTATCTCGCTAGTCCGAGACCATGGGGGATAAATTCTAGAGGGGGAGAGAGATCCTTCACGAGGAGGTGTGGTGTGAGAGGAGGAGAGGGGGGCATTTTATAGGGGAGAGGGGGGGCACCCAAGGGGCATGGCGCCCAGCCATGGGGCTGCCCCCACCTCTTCCACATTCATGTGGGTGGATCTCCCACTCAAAATGAAAAGCCTCCACTCCCATTAAAAAGCCTCCACTCAAAAATCCACTCACATGCATTAAATTTCCACCAAATTTAATGCAAGCTCTCATTTAAATAAAACTCTTTTATTTATTTATTCAGAATTTTGTTAATTACTTTAATTAACAAACATTCACATAAAACCCCTTGCTAGTATTCCATTTCACATGCAGAACCAGTTTCAGCAATTTCAACCGAAACAGTTTCGGTGTCTAGTGAAATAAATTCCTGCGCTTTCCTTGTCTTTTCGGCATGAAACTTTTGCTCCAATTGGATGTCGGTGTCTCTTAAGTGTGTCACCCTACGGTTCGCGAATAATGTGGACATGATCGAGACCCCTCTCAGATCAATAATCAGAAGAGGGATCTGGAGACCCATACTGACTCCCACACATTCAACGATGACTTTCTTGTGATCGTCGGAACCTTTTATGCTAGTATCTTAATCCTTTTGTTTCGCGATATATTACATGTCCAAGATTCGATCATCGGTATCTCCATACCTAGTTTGATCTCTTCGACATGCACTCTTTTCTCGTTCCCGTGATATAACATTCTAGTGATCAAATCACTTGCTTGCAAGCTAACCAATGTGATATCACCGAGAGGGCCCAGAGTATATCTATCCGTCATCGGGATGAAAAAATTCCACTCTCGATCCATGGGCCTCAACATAACACTTTAGTAGTTCTGAATCCATCTTTATAATCACCCTGTTACGGTGTGACGTTTGATGTTATCAAGAAACTCTTCCGGTGTTAGTGATTGACATGATCTCATGGTCTAAGGATTAGGATCACTTCGTAAGATGTTATAGCAATATAAACTCAATGACTTTGATCGTAATGCTATACTTCGGATGAATGTTCATCACACCATTACACTAATGTTGTGACCTTGTTATTAACAACATCCAATGTCCATGATCAGGAAACCTATGATCATCTTGTTAATCAACGAGCTAGTTTATAAGAGAGGCATAACTAGGAACTTTCTTTTATATATTAAACACACATGTATTAACGTTTCCGTATTAATACAATTATAGCATGTAAAATAAAAATTTATCATAAATAGGAATACGATAATAACCACTTTATTATTGCCTCTCGGGCATATTCCCTTCAGTCTCCCACTTGCACTAGAGACAATAATCTAGTTTGAAAACTTTGTGTATTGATCACCTATGGCTTTCTGGTGTTCCAAATACGCAATTGCAAGTGGTTAACATAATCTACGGATCTGACGCTTCAGGTCCGTGTGTATTTGCATGTCTTTGCGTCTCCACGCATCACTCATTCTCCAATGAGATGGCATTGTATAAATTTGGTCTTTTGGTGAGACCTTTAGTTCCTTGGGGTTAAAACACATCGATACTATTGTCATACAATATATCTTTAGTGTTAGCCCGTTGCGAACCACACCTTAGTTTGATAACAAACTAGCTACTATAACAGTCATATACTTAGCCTTTTGTTGTAGTATTCGTCACAATGTCTTAACTTTGGAACTCTTCCAAATCCATCATGGAATCTCCTTTCCATTACATTGTGCCACCCATAGTTTAAATTGAGATAAACTTAATTTGTATCTTGTGACAAAACTAGTATCAATGTAACGCTTTACAATGAACTATTTGTAATTGTTTGTCACCTCTACACAAATATATTCTTAGTTCTTCCAAAAGATCATAAGAATATCCTCACTATCGTCCAATGATTATTTTATGATTCATTCTGGTATATGCTCATAACACTTAGAGCATAGGACATATCTGGATGTGTACATATCATGGTATGATTGATCAAAACATTCTCGTGATTGCACTCATCAAGTGTTAAAGCACTTGAATCTTGTTTCACTTATCAAGTGTCGATACACTTGAATCTTGATTCAATTCCTTTCCATGCAACAAGAACTGTTTCTTGTCGTTTCTATATTGAACTCCTTCAATATCTCATATATGTACGTTTGGCATAAACATATTAGCGCCATACCATCCACTATAGACATTCATGCTAAATATTCGGGTTTTGCCTAAGTCTTTCATCGAAATGAAATTCTTAACCTTTGTCAATAAAAGATACATCATTTCTAATCAACAAGATGTCCTTCACATAATGTATTAGAAATATGTCTCAGCGCTCCCACTTAATTTCTTGAAAATGCAAGCATCTTCATCGTCTCCAGATGAAAAACTCATTTTTCATCATGGGGAAGATTCCAACTCCGCGATGCTTACTTCAACCATTGAAGTTTGCATGCCCTTTTAGCATCCTTTGAATTTAACAAAACCCTTTGGACCGTGTCATGTACACGTCCTAGGTAACCATTCTATTAGAAGAACTTTGTTTTGTTTATTCATCTACCATATACCAAATTATATGTAGTGGTTGCTACTTTAATCCGTTCAGACTAAATATCGCTATGAAAGATCAAATCTTGTCATAGTCAACTCTTTGAACATTGTCATAAAATACTTTACGACATGTCGAATATTTCATAGATGTGAGACATCCATGTCTGTTTCTTTATAGATCCAAATACGACCGATAGGTTTTTACACCTTTCCGGAGGGTCTTCCAAGTTCAAAACTTGATTTATCGTGTATGGACTTATCACGGATTTTATGGCTTCAAGCCATTTGACAGAGTCAGGGCCCATCATCGCTTCTTTGTATGTATTCGGTTCATCATTGTCAAACAATAATGATTTACTCTCAAATCTTAGCATTTGATTGTTTAACCGACCTACTTGGTTCAATAGGAACTTAAGACCTCCGTGACCGCAACCTTTGAGGCACATAAGCTATGAGAATTATGGCAGCCTCCAGAACGATTTCCGGCGCTGCGCAACTCAGCACATTTAGCTAAGGTTCGTTAACCTTATCAAAGTTCTATTGTCCTCCCACTTAACTTTTGCGAAAAATTCCTTTTTCAAGAAACTTCACATTTCAAGCGACAAACCCTTTTGTCCTCGGTGTTATGGAGGAATAACCAATTGTTATTCGGAATAACCTACAAAGACATGCTCATCCGAATTCGGTTGTAAACATCTTAATTATGTTTAGCATACCAAAATTTAAGAAATGACAACTTGGGTTTTACCCCAAACCATAACTTCCATGGTGTCATTTCAACGGATCTAGATGGAGCTCTTTTCAGTGTAAAAGCGGTAGTCTCCAAAGCTTTAATCTTTTAAAACATAATGGCAGTTTTATAAATAACACCTTTGATCCAACCATGTCTCACAAGGTTTCATTACAAATATCAAACACTCCATACTCCTATGGTGTTTCGGGAGATGTAAATCTAGGTGTTTTGCTAAACTTGCAACTCAAATAAATCCCTTTATGATAAAATCATAATTCATTTATTTTCTTGTTACACTTGTAACTCAAATAAATCCCTTTATGATCAAATCATAATACATTTATTTTTCTTGTTACAATGATTTTCCACTTCATCTTGAAAGTCTTTGAAACATTTTCAAATATTTCATACTTCTTTCTCATTAAGTGAACATTCACTCAAAATTCCGGAGAAAGCATATGAAGTTGAAACCCATCGCCATTTACTACACATAATGGACTACATACATCGATATGTATAAATTCCAATAATTTAGTCGTTCGTTCTTCTTTGGCCTTTGAACGAAGTTTTAATTATCACGTGGAAAGTCTCACAAGCGTCACTTGATCAAATCAAAGACTCCAAAAATCCATGAATATGGAGATTCTTCATGTTTTCTTTCAAATATAAATTAAATGATGTCACTTCATAAGTGATCTTTCAATCATTTGTCTTGCGACATTTTAGCATTAGGTTTTATGGATGTGATTTCTTCAACTAGATTTGTAAATCATCCATCTTATATGGAATACGGTAATTATTTGAACAACCTTTGTTCTCATAATACCTGATTCAAATAACAATTATTAAAACAAATCTTGAAGTCAAGCCTTGATGTCAACGAGAAATACAAACAACGGTTTGTTTGTTTTTGATGAACATCATCACATATTCTCTTGCTAGTTACTTAGGCCATTGTGGTTCATGAATTGCATCGTTCCGTATGAAATTTCATACCAACCAATTCGGTATCCAATACCCAAGAACCACATTGTTTAACAAGCAAAGAATACAACCATAACATGTATATCATATATATACCTAAATTGGATATTTCCAATCTTTTCTTTTCTGCCAAGTATATTTTATAGATTCTCTTTCAGCATTTCCTTTTCCTTTTTAAAAGAATTTATCAACATCAAAAGTGGCGCCATATACATGACACATAGTCCAAAGCGTGTATATTCAAATAATAATACCTTTGGACTTGCACTTTGAAGTAGATCACCATCATCAAAATGATCGGTATTCTTTCAAAATCCATTCTTTAGTAATCTTTTAGTGTAGTAAACACTTTACATACATCTTCTATCCATCCTTATCATGACGACTTTCATGATCAAGCTACTGTAGCTTATAAAGGCGAATCGTGAGTATAACATTACTTTCCAAAACCCTTTTGGATGATTAGGATGTCTAGCATCTCCAACCTTTGTAAATTCTCATCCAATATAAGAACATATATTATACTCTATCATATTGCAACCAAAACATTATTTCAGATATCGTTATATCTGCCACACATGATGGTTTCTGAAACAATTCTTTCAGCTCCTAGATAAACTTGATATTAAAAAAATCAAGTATCATGGAGGCAAACATGATACTTAAGATACTAACACTGGAATTGTTACTCTCGATTTAATACCAACTATTAAATTTCACGGAGTAAATAGAGTTTGCTGAAAGTTTGCAATAGGACTTAAACTTTAGATTGACACTCAACACAATACGTTACCAGTTCGTAAAGTATATATCCAGAATTCTATAGTTCTATTATCTCAATTACAACTAAGCATAAGGTGGTGAACGAATGCCAATAACTACAAGAAATTATGCAAATTCACTTTGATTTAATTTATGATAAATTGAGTTCTACTAATCCAAATTAGAAATGAACTCCCACTCAAAAACGACATCCCTCGTGTCTTTTTGGTGATTACATGAACCAAATCCACTACACCAAGTCCGATCATCACGTGAGTCGGTGTAGCTTCAAAGGCGAGCATCCATATGGTCATCATATCAAAACATATGACTCATGCTTAACCTTTCGGTCCGTGTTCCGAGGCCATGTCTGTACATGCTAGGCTCGCCAAGTAAGAACCTTAGTATTCGCGTGTGTAACTGTCTTACACCCGAGATATGCTCATGGATTCAAGTACACCCGATCATCACGTGATGTCTTGAAGCGACGAAACATTGTCGGTGCATACTTAAGGAAGAACACATTTTTATCTTGATATCTAAAAGAGGGATCACCTTATTATGCTAACAAAGCGCTAAACAAGCAATATAAGATGCTATCAAACATCATACGTTTATTAGTGAAATGATATGGTTCCCGCAGATGATCTCTATCATGTGCACCGTGGTATGATCACTATCATACCTATATGTGTAGATCCAAGGTCTATGGAGTTTACACGCTATGTGTGTTGTAAGAGTATCATCTCATACTTCTACTTACAACACTACCATATCATAACCCTAGCCCAGCAACAATCTAAACTAGACACCTCTAATTTATCCATTGCAAATTTTACGTGGCTTAGGGCTTTCGAAGATAGAACCGTTCTTACCTACGAACATGAACCACAACGAGGATAACCAAATTGTTGACAACTCGTTGCAAATTAGATATTGACTATAGTAGGAGAGACAGACACCCGCTAGCCACTTATGCAAAACTAGTTGCATGTCAAGCGTGGAACAGGTCTCATGTGCGAGGACATGTAAAGTTTGTCCGGGCCGCTTCATCCCACTATGCCACCAATATCCAAAGTACAACTAAGAAGCAATAAAATGATCATCATCGCCCACATACTCATATGTGTACTACCCGTGCAAAGAATCTACGCATAGATCCGGCTCTGATACCACTGTAGGGTTAGCAACATAGAAAATAAAAATTTTCCTACGATGGGAACAACTATGTACCAAGATCTATCTACTAGATACAAACAACGGGCGGATGTATATCCGTAGAGAACATACCCTTGAAGAACGACAAAGATTAACGAGTCCAAACTCGTGGTTGACGTAGACGATCTCTTGCCGATCTCAAGATCGAGAGGAAGTCCTAGCGCCGCAAAACAGCAGCGCATCCGTGCTCGCACACACGTTCGAGGCACCGAGCAACCTCCGCCTCCTCGCCCCAGCGATGCAGCGGAAGCACAACTCTTTCTTGCCGAATATCCACCGGGAACATGTATCTCGCTAGTCCGAGACCATGGGGGATAAATTCTAGAGGGGGAGAGAGATCCTTCACGAGGAGGTGTGGTGTGAGAGGAGGAGAGGGGGCCTTTATAGGGAGAGGGGGGCACCCAAGGGGCATGGCGCCCAGCCATGGGGCTGCCCCCACCTCTTCCACATTCATGTGGGTGGAGCTCCCACTCAAAATGAAAAGCCTCCACTCCCATTAAAAAGCCTCCACTCAAAAATCCACTCACATGCATTAAATTTCCACCAAATTTAATGCAAGCTCTCATTTAAATAAAACTCTTTTATTTATTTATTCAGAATTTTGTTAATTACTTTAATTAACAAACATTCACATAAAACCCCTTGCTAGTATTCCATTTCACATGCAGAACCAGTTTCAGCAATTTCAACCGAAACAGTTTCGGTGTCTAGTGAAATAAATTCCTGCGCTTTCCTTTTCTTTTCGGCATGAAACTTTTGATCCAATTGGATGTCGGTGTCTCTTAAGTGTGTCACCCTACGGTTCGCGAATAATGTGGACATGATCGAGACCCCTCTCAGATCAATAATCAGAAGCGGGATCTGGAGACCCATACTGACTCCCACACATTCAACGATGACTTTCTTGTGATCGTCGGAACCTTTTATGCTAGTATCTTAATCCTTTTGTTTCGCGATATATTACATGTCCAAGATTCGATCATCGGTATCTCCATACCTAGTTTGATCTCGTTACTGACATGCACTCTTTTCTCGTTCCCATGATATAACATTCTAGTGATCAAATCACTTGCTTGCAAGCTAACCAATGTGATATCACCGAGAGGGCCCAGAGTATATCTATCCGTCATCGGGATGAACAAATTCCACTCTCGATCCATGGGCCTCAACATAACACTTTAGTAGTTCTGAATCCATCTTTATAATCACCCTGTTACGGTGTGACGTTTGATGTGATGAAGAAACTCTTCCGGTGTTAGTGATTGACATGATCTCATGGTCTAAGGATTAGGATCACTTCGTAAGATGTTATAGCAATATAAACTGAATGACTTTGATTGTAATGCTATACTTCGGATGAATGTTCATCACACCATTACACTAATGTTGTGACCTCGTTATTAACAACATCCAATGTCCATGATCAGGAAACCTATGATCATCTTGTTAATCAACGAGCTAGTTTATAAGAGAGGCATAACTAGGAACTTTCTTTTGTTTATTAAACACACATGTATTAACGTTTCCGTATTAATACAATTATAGCATGTAAAATAAACATTTATCATAAATAGGAATACGATAATAACCACTTTATTATTGCCTCTCGGGCATATTCCCTTCACTAACAATGGAGAGCATGCAAGATCACAAACAACACAGACATGATAGAATCATAAAGACAATACCATTAACCAATCCAACATAATAATCTCAATATCCATCAGATCCCCGCAAACACAACATGCATGATTACAAATAGATTAGATCTTGATCATGAACGAAGCTCACATGATCTATACATGAAAGCACAAATGAGGAGATACAACTATCTAGCTACTACATGGACCCATAGTCCAAGGTGGAACTACTCATGCATCATACCGGAGAGAAGGCCTCCGGGATGATCTCCCCTCCGGCAGGATGCTGGGAAGAACTTCAGATCCCCCTGATCTAGGGACGACGGTGGCGGCGGCTGCAGAAGGTTTCGTGGAATATTGATCGGGTACTTAGGGTTTATGTATCAGAGGCTTCTTATAGGCGAAGAGGCGAGGCCGGAAGGCGGCTAGAGGGCCCACACCCTGCCCAAGCGCGGGCTGTGCCCAGGGGGTCTGGCCGCCCCTGGTGCCTCTCCGTCTCGTCTTCTGGATTCGTGTCCCTCACGGAAAGATATTGACTTTGGCTTTTGTCCCGTCCAATTCCGAGAATATTGATTTTCTGCCTTTCTAGAACCAAAAACAGAAGAAAACAGGTAACTGGCACTGTGGCAACTTGTTAATAGGTTAGTTCTAGAAAAGATATAAAAACACCTCAAAGAAAGGCAAAGCAAAGCAAAGTAGATACTAAACAAGTATGGGACATCAAAAATTATAGATACGTTTCCGACGTATCAAGCATCCCCAAGCTTAACTCCTGCTCGTCCTCGAGTAGGTAAGTGATAAAAGAATAATTTTTTAGGTGACATGCACCTTCACAATAAAGATCAAACCATTTGCAAGCATTGAAAGCTGGGATCAAAGAACTCTAAACATGTGCATGAAAGATGGAGTTCTAACAAGATGACATAGTAACTATGCATGCAACATGAAAGGCTACAAACAAACATCATGAATAACATGCATTGAAAAACATTTATTTGTTTCACATAGAGAAAACATGGCATAGTGGCAATCAGCTTGTCCCTCATAGAGTAGAAAATAGATGCATAGGACACCTTCAAAGTTCACAAGGGTGACTAGAAACAAATAGCACAAGAACAAGTAATATCACAATATGCATCAGTCAATAAGCTTTGGGACACTGCACACAGGATGTCAACTATGCTCTCTTAATGGTGCCTAGAGGTAGAAGGTCGAGACTGTTGGAGATATGCCCTAGAGGCAATAATAAAAGTGGTTAGTGGTTATTATTATATCTTTGTGCTTATGATAAATGTTTACATTCATGCTATAACAGTATTAATAGGAAACATTAATACTTGTGTGATTTGTAAACTAAATTAGACTCCCTAGTAAAGCCTCTTTAAAATACTAGCTTGTTGGTTAATAGATGATCGTGGTTTCTCGATCATGAACATTGAGATGTTATTAACAACGAGATCATATCATTAGGAGAATGGTGTGATGGACATACTCCTATAGATAAGCGTAGCATGAAGATCAAGTCATTTCAATAGTTAGTTTGCTATAAGCTTTCTGATACATAGTAACCTAATTCCTTCGACCATGAGATCATGCTAATCACCATCACCGGAAGGATGCTTTGATGACATCAAACACCACACCGTAACTGGGTGGCTATAAAGGTGTCATTGAGTGTTTGGAAAGTATGGGTTGAGGCACATGGATCAAGAGTGGGATTTGTCCATCCATATGACGGATAGATATACTCTAGGCCCTGTCGGTGGAATGTCATCCAATTAGCTTGCAAGCA
The DNA here is from genome assembly GCA_023614405.1 of Avena insularis. Lineage (NCBI taxonomy): Eukaryota > Viridiplantae > Streptophyta > Magnoliopsida > Poales > Poaceae > Avena > Avena insularis. The sequence goes on from CM042684.1 coordinate 8,461,472, forward strand.
TGTGACTGGCTCACAAGGGATCACATATCATGGGAACGAGAAAAGAGTACTTATCAGTAACGAGGTTGAACTAGGTATGCAGATATACCGATGATCAAAACCTCAGATAAGTAAATTATCGTGAGACAAAGGGAAATTGGTATCGTATGTAAGTGGTTCATTCGATCGCAAAGTAATCATAGAAATATGTGGGAGCCATATGAATTTTTAGATTCCTCTATTGGTTATTGGTCGGAGAAGTTTCTCGGTCATGTCCGCATAATTCACGAACCGTAGGGAGACACACTTAAGGATTCGATGTTGTTTAGTAGATATGGAATGTTAGTAGGGATACCGAATATTGTTCGGAGTCTCGGATGGGATCCAGGATATCACGAGGAGATCCGGAATGGTCCGGAGAATAAGATTCATACAAGGAAAGTCCGATTCCGGAGTTCGGGAATGATTTCGATGTTTTCATCGGAGAGATTCTTGAAGGTTCTAGAAGGTTCACCAGACCGGAAGGGGAATGGTGCATGAATGTGTCATGGGTAAGTGGAATGATTGGATCATATCCTAGGTCACTTGGTGTGGACATTTGTGAGAGAAAATTAAAGCTCTAAATTGAAAGTCAAACGGGAGTTTGAAAAGTCAAACTGGAACAATGGTTTCCTAGTGGAAGAAGGAACGAGTCCTTCTCTCAATCCAACTTGGGTTTGGGTTTGGATTCAAACCCACCCCTCCCAAGGCTGCCCCCTCTCATAAATAGAGGGGGAGGGCTGCCCCAAACCACCAAGCCCTAGCCCTCTACCCCGTGCGCCGCCGCCGCCAGCCGCCGCCGCTGCTCTGCGCCGCCACGTCGCCGCCGCCTTGCGCCGCCGCTGGTCCGTCGCCGCCAACACCTCCTCCTCCTCCCGGTCTTCTAAACCCTATATCACCGGGAAACCCTAAATCCACCATAACTCGCACCGGCTTAGGCGAAGCCCTGCGGGATCTTCCCTCTACTTCCGACACCACGCCGTCGTGCTACCGGAATCGCGAGGGGAGAAATACAACCTTCGCTGCCTGCTGGAACAAGGGAGAGGAAGGTCTTCATCGAGTACCAAACATGTGACCGACTGCGGAAGCGCTGTCGGAACGCAACACCGGAAGGATCGTCTACGCGATCTTGAGATCGGCAAGTGTACGACTACATCACCCACGAGAATCTGCTCTCGTTAACCGCTTTGGAATCTTCGAGGGTGAGTGCTTCTATCAACTCGTTGCCACAATCTAGTAGATAGATCTTGGCTTGTTTGTGTGCATGCGGTAGAATTTTTTTGTTTTCCATGCTACAAACCCTACAGTGGTATCAGAGTCGTGTCTATATGTAGATCTGTTGCACGAGTAGAACAGAATGGTCATTGTGGGCGGTGGTGCTTTTATTATCAATTGCTTTTTGTGTACTTTGCATCTTGCGGTATGATGGGATGAAGCGGCCCGAGCTAACCTTACATGACATCGTTCATGAGACTTGCTCCACGCTTAACATGCAACTTGTGTTGCATAAGTGGCTTTGCGGGTGTCTGTCTCTCCCATCATAGTATAGATTCAATTTACAACGGGCACTTGATAGTTCAAACATCAACGTTGTGGTTCTTGTTCGTAAGTTAGAACGACACTTATTGAAAGCCCCAAACCACGTAAAATATGAAAAAGAAAATTAGAGGCATCTAACTTTGTTTTGCAGGGGTGTGCTGTGATGTGATATGGCCATGATTGTGATTATATATGATGTATGCAATGTTCCTTATTGTAAGTTGGCAACCGGCAGGAGCCATATGGTTGTTTTTTTAAATTCCGTTAAGACCTACGTGTCTATTCAAAGTAGTTGTAATAGTTGATGCTAGTGGACGACAACCATGAAGCGGCGCCATTGACCTTGACGCCATACCGGTGATGATGGAGATCATGTTCGTGCTTGAAGATGGATATCAGAAGCATAAGAAGAAAGGCCATATCATATCACATATTATGAATTGCATGTGATGTTAATCCTTTTATGCATCTTGTATTTCTTAGTTCGCGACGGTAGCATTATAAGATGATCCCTCAAGCACAAAATTTCAAGTTTTAAAGTGTTCATCCTTAGTAAGCACCGTTGCTAAAGCTTGTTGTTTCGAAGCACCACGTGATGATCGGGTGTGTTAGATTCTGCGAGTGTATACAACGTGAGCAAGCCAGATTTGCTCATGCGGAAGCTAAGGTTTGATCTTGACGAGCCTAGCATGTACAGACATGGTCTCGGAATACGGATCACCGAAAGGTAAAGCATGAGTCATATAGTAGATATGATGAACATGTTTGATTTTTCGCCATTGAAGCTGTATCAACTCTCGTGATGATCGGTTTTGAAATGGTGGATCTGGTTCGTGTGATCACCAAAACAATGTGAGGGATATTGTTTTGAGTGGGAGTTCACCTAGATTAATTTAACTATTAATTAGAACTCAATTTGTCATAAACTTAGTCTAAACTATTGCAAATATGTTGTAGATCAATGGCGGCCCCTACCATCAATTTTAATGCGTTCCTAGAGAAATAATAGTTGAAAAACAATGGAAGCAACTTTGCGGATTGGTTCCGCAATCTTAGGATTGCCCTCAGTTCTGGTAATTTGACCTATGTGCAGGATGCACCGCTGGGTAACCCGCCTGTAGCTGATGCTACCGATGAGGTAAAGAATGTTTTCCTCGCTCGGAAGAATCAGTACTCCACAGTTCAGTGTGCTATCTTGTATGGTTTAGAATCGGAGCTTCAGAAAAGGTTTGAGAACCATGACCCACATGATATTGTCCGTGAACTCAAAATGATATTTGAGGATCACGCGGCAGTTGAGAGTTACGAGGCTTCTGAAAAGTTCTTTAACTGCAAGATGGAAGAGGGAAGCGCCATCAGTGAGCACGTGCTTAAGATGTCTGAGCACGCAATCAAGCTTCAAAGCTTGGGTATAGTGATTCCTAATGCTTTGGGGATTCACCGTGTCCTCCAATCACTACCACCAAGTTACAAGAACTTTGTGATGAACTACAATATGCAAAACATGGACAAGTCGTTACCCGAACTCTTCTCCATGTTAAAGTCTGCAGAAGTGGAGATCAAGAAAGAGCACCAAGTGTTGTTGGTCAATAAGACCACAAAATTCAAGAAGCAAGGCAAGTCTAAGAAAAAGGGAAACTTCAAGAAGGGCGGTAAGAAAGTTACCGCGCCGGTGAAGAAGACCAAGGTTGGGCCTAAGCCTGATACTGAATGCTTTTACTACAAGGGAGAGGGTCACTGGAAGCGGAATTTCCCTAAGTACTTGGCGGATTTGAAGAACGGCAACATCAAGAAGAAAGGTATATCCAATATACATGTTATTGATGTGTATCTCACTAGTACTCACAGTAGTGCCTAGGTATTTGATACTCGTTCGGTTGCTCATATTTGTAACATGAAACAGGTACTACAGAATAGACGGAAACTAGCGAAGAACGAGGTGACGATGCATGTTATAAATGGATCAAAGGTTGATGTGATCGCGGTCGGCACGCTACCTCTTCATCTACCATCAGGATTAGTTTTATACTTAAATAATTGTTATTTGGTGCCTACGTTGAGCATGAACATTATATCCGGATCATGTTTATTGCGAGATGATTACTTGTTTAAGTCCGATAATAATGGTTGTTCGATTTATATGAGTAATATGTTTTATGCACATGCACCTTTGATAGATGGTCTATTCTTATTGAATCTCGATTGTAGTAATACACACATTAATAACATTGAAGCTAAACGTTTGAAATTGAGTGATAACTTGACCTATATGTGGTACTGTCGTCTTGGTCATATTGGAGTGAAGCGTATGAAGAAATTCCATTCCGATGGACTTCTTGAATCACTTGATTTCGAATCATTTGAAAGATGCAAAGCATGTCTGATGGGTAAAATGACTAAGACTCCATTTTCTGGTATGATGGAGCGAGCTACGAACTTATTGGAAATCATACATACCGATGTGTGTGGTCCAATGAGTGTATAATCGCATAGTGGTTATCGCTATGTTCTTACCTTCACGGATGACTTGAGTAGATATGGGTATATCTATTTCATGAAACATAAGTCCGAAACTTTCGAGAAGTTAGAGAGATCTTGGTAATGATTTATTCCATTAGGGTTTTTGGGATTTTGATTTAACTTTTCCAAGTTTCTAAATTTCAAGATACATTCATTGATGAATGCATTTCACTTGATTGAAATTTGTTGGATTCCATTTTATTCAAAAAAATTTCAAGATGGGTTTTTGATGTTTCCATTTAGAAACAAAATGTTTCTTTTCACCCTAAATTTCAACATTTATTTCTTTTGTTTATTTATTTTTCACATTCCAAAATTTGGAAAAATTTGGGATGTGATAGGCTACCACCCTTAAAAGAAATATCGTCACGAGATTTGGGAAGGCTAGAGGTTACAAGTTGGCTTCAAAACAACTAGGGTACTACCACCCTTAAAAAGGTTTTCAACTAGATTACATCTTGGCTTACTTGGGATCTTGATGAAAATTTTCTGGACAATTGCTTGCATAATGTCCTTTGTCACCACACTTGTAATATGTGACAAGGTTGAGTTCTTCATGTATCTTCTCTGGACAAATTGATATATAATGGCCTAGCTCTTTGCAGTTATTGCACCACACTTGGCTAATTCCCTTATTCTTCTTCTTCTTCTTGGGTTTCTCCAAAGCTAGGAGTTCTTCTAGTTCATGCTCTTCATATCTCACCTCAAAGGTGGGAAAGCTTCCTCGGTTCCTTGAATGATTCCTTGGATAATACCTATGTTTCCTCTTTTGTCCATCAAGGTGATTCCTAGTGTATGGAGGTGCAATCTGAGGTTTGCCTTTGTCTTCATCCTTCTTGATAGAAGTTGTTTCCTCATGGGGTTTTCCATACTTCTGATGCATTCCTCCTTGTTTCATTTGTTGAACTATAGGATAGATGGGGCATTGGATAGGGACATGATTATTTCCTTCACATAGGAAACAAGTCACTTGAGATGTGGGGCATTGTTTAGTTGGATGTTTCTCTTCACAATTAGGGCATTGATCCTCATGCTCTTTGGAAGTGTGTTCCATGTCTCCACAAATATTGCAAGCTTGAGTTCCTTCTATAATATCATCCTTGACATCATTGTTGTCACAAACTCCTTGGGAAAGGTTGTCTCTAATGTTGATCATTTGATTGGTCATCCCTTGCAACAATTGGGATTGGATTTCCAAAATCTTTTGCAAGGTTGGGTCTAACTTATTGTTGTTGGCTAAAAACTGAGTTGTCACTTGACTCAACTGGGTTTGGTTTGCTAGTAGTTGTTCTCTCATGTGCATCTGTTGGTTGTTGTTGTCACCATTCTTGATGTTGGAGTCTCTTGGAGAAGTCATCTGTTTGGGTTGGATTGGGATTAGAATAGGTAAAAGATTTCTAGAGTAGCAGTTTAATCACACACACAATAATTCACACAAGCAACATGCAAGCAATCACAAACAAACATTCCACTCAAACAAAAAAGTTCAAGCACATTTTTAGGCAACAAAATATTTTTGCTACACCACATAAGTTGGTGTGTTTGATCTAAATTAAACACTAGTATGGTGGTCCATTTATAGGTTTCCTTGAGATCATTCCATTCTTCTTAGTTGTTTCTTCATGAATAAGATTATTGTTTCCTTGGAAAAATTCTTGCATCTTGGTCACAAAACTTCAAAGGTGATGATGGTTCCTTCTAAGTTGTGTTTCCGTAGTATTCAAGTCTTGAGTAATATTTCTTGTCTCACTTGTAGTCCTTAGTGATGTCCAAGTTGAAGTCCTTGGTGAAACTAAAGTTGAAGTCTTTGATAATGTTGAAGTTGAAGTCATTTGAGTTGGTGAAGTCCTTTGCTTATGTTGAAGTCTTTGCTCATGGTGGGGGCTTTGTTCATCAATGTTGAAAAGAGAGACATGTAGAATCAAAACCAAAAAGGTTGAGGAAAGAGTTTACAAGATTGTTTGTAAATAAGTTTTGAAACAAATACAACTCCTATTTTCTAAGGGGTTTTGTCCAATCCTAGGGTTACAATCCTACAGGAAACACAGTGCTCTGATACCATCTGTAAGACCCCACCTTTATAAAGGTAAAGGTCCCTGTGATTGCAATGCTAGAACCTGGATCAATAGCTAGCATCCACAGTTTAAGATGTAATATCAAGAAACAAAGGTCATAATATAACTTTATAACCAGGAATAAAATAATACATTACATCTTACATAGCTCATTTAGCTATCTCATTACAATGCAGCAGAAATATCTATATAGGATGGAGTCCTTCATCTTCAAAGTGCCACAGGCAATCATGTTTGTTGTAGACTTCTAATCCTATTCAAAATACTTCACTAACATCAAACAAACCTGCAACATAATAAGTTATAGCCACAAGGGTCAATACATTTGAATTGTATTGGCAAGTGATACTATGGTAATATAGTGTAGTCTATCATCTATATGCATTTGGATAAGTGGAGCTTAGGCTTGATTTGCTCAAAATAGATTTTCCTTATCATTTGAAAACACTAAGTTTTTGTTTGGCAAAATCACCCAAGGAATCAACCAATAGACATTGGTGATCCTTTAACCCTTGTTCAACCACAAGGTTTTAACTTAGAAATTGGGATGAGGAGATCCTTGATAGCTTCCATGTATTGATGCTCAAATTGTCCATTGCCGGGGACACGGCTAAGTACTTAGATTTTACTCTCTCGAGAGGTGGTGCACTTTCCCAACAAGACTCGACATGCATCGAGACAAGATCTTTCAGAAGCCTTCCCTTAGACCAAAATGGACGCGTTCCCAAACCTATCATCCCCTACCACCATCTGTCCATCTGGCTAAGTTATTGCAACCTATATGATCCAGGCAGAGCCCATAATGCCAAGTGGCTGCACTTGAATCTTCTCAACATTTGACATCTCAAATCTCCTTGTTCCTGGGTGGCTTTCCACAAGTGAGATACACTAGGGTAGACCATAAATATGGGCCATGTGTAACCACTCAACATAACCCATTCTTTCCATTCCACCCAGGTGATTCATTCACATAGTTGTTTTATTAAACAAAACACAAGTCCTTGACTTAGAAACATTCCATAGCATGAATATAATCCACCCTTGTTTTCTACTAGCTAGGCTAAGCATGATAGTAGTAGGAATCTTAACTTAGGGAAAATTCTACAAAGGTTTCATCTACTAGGATTTCCCATTGCATAGTTAACACATAGAAAATTCCATGCAAGTCCTACTTAGAAATATCACTAATGCATAGTGAAAATAATGGGACAAAAGTATGAAGCACAACTTGCCTTTTTGGTAGAGAATATAAGTTCACTCCTTGATCTTGCAATAGTCACACTCTTCAAATTTCACTACAATTCAATCAAGGCACAAATTCAATCTAGCATTCAAACAATTGAACACATAAAATAATAAAAACAAAGCAATCCATGCAAGCATGACAAAGATTGTTTTATTTGTAAAAGTGGTTTCTAATAGGTTATAAACATTTTAAAACACCTATTGGTCATTTATAAATGTGGCAAAACCATTTGATATCAAGTTAGTGAAAATGGCCATTTAAATCATTTTTGTTTTGCTAGAAATGATTTAAATAAAGTAATAATTTATAGTGTTTGCCAAATATATTTTTAAACACAAATGTTAGTGTTTTAAGGTCAAGGGTTTAATTTTAAACCATTTGCAAAAGGTTTCATCAAAAAACTATTTTTAAATCAAAGCAATATTTTATTTTGTTGGAAATGCCTTTAAACAAAGTAATAATTTTATAGGGTTCACCAAATATTTTTTTAAATCCAAAAACTGGTGTTTATGGTCAGAAGTTTAAATAAAATCATTTTCCAAATGTTTTACTCAAAAAGCATTTTTAAAACATAAACATAATTTTTATTTAACTAGCAATGCTTTTATTCAAAGATTTATTCCTTAGCATCAAAAAATATACTTTTAAATCTACAAGTTGGTTTTTATGGTCAGTAGGTTCAAAACAAACCATTTACATGAGATTTTACCCTAAAATCAATTTTAGAATAAATTTTATACACAAAATATGCCTACACATGTTTATGTGAAAACAACCAATTTTACAGAAGCAATTCATTAAAAAAATGGCATGGTTGCAAAGTACTCTTTTTGCTGATTCCATTGATATAAAATTTGTAAAATTTGGACGTGTAGATTTAAAGTTATGGAATTTACAAATTCAAACATCTAATAGACATGTTTCTGTTTTTAAAACAAACTACAAGCCACGTGTCTTGATCTAATTCGCTGGTACCGGTTCGACAGGATCGATCAACGTGGATCGTTGGATTTAAAGCAGATCGTGCGGCTCAGAGTTCTACGTACCCCTTCGGGTTAAGTTTCTATCGTGCCCATCAGATCAAGATCCTACGGTCCAGAACGTATCGACCATAGATGGGCGGCGCGGCGACGGTGGCTGGCGGCAGCGTGCGTCGGGTGGTGATGGTCTGGCTATTCTAGGGGGTCAGGGGTGGTTGCAGTAGCTTACTAGATCCGCGAGGTCAGGGCTCACCGTGTGGAGTCGCCGGAGTCGAGGCAGACGACGGCGGTGCTCAGTCGAAGATGTTGCCGAAGCTACGGGGCATGCGCGAGCGAGAGAGAGATACCAAGAGATGCGCTAGGCGATGGTGATCAAGTTCAGGTGAGCTAGGAGGTAGGGCGGGGTCGGGTGTCGTCGGAATTCACCGATAACCTCGTCGGAGATAGTGGTGTTGCGTGGAGCAATTAGCGCAGCCTGGGGGCAGAGAGGGTGCGGCGAGTGAGCGGAATGAGAGAGGGAGAGGAGGCGCTTAAATGGGCGTGATCACTGGGGGTTTAATTGCTGCAATCAATCGAATTTTACTCCGCAGAATCACAACAGAAACGGCGAGGGGAGAGCGTGGTCAGCGGCGGGTGAGGAAGAAGGTGAGCTGGCGATGGGGCCTGGCATCAGCGAGTGCGGAGGGGGTACGGTGGGTCACGAAGTTAGTGAGGCCGGGTCGATTCACGAGTGATAGAAAATGTTTCGGGGAAGAGGGAGTGGGCTGCGAGTTGGGCCAGATGGGCTAGCTGGGCTGGGCTGATTCATTTCATTTTTTTCTTTTCTATTTCTTTTTTTTTTCCATTTTGATTTTCTGTTTTGAATACATTCAAATGATTTCAAACCCTTTTTCATTTCAAATCTTTTCGAACTTTTTAGTATGCTTTAATACTGTTTTAAACATGTATTTGAAGTCCATTTTAAAATAATTTTCCCTTATTCCTTCATGGTTTATTTATTAATTAATTTAGACACTTGTCTTTATTTAATTGAGATTTCAAATATGTTTTCAACTTCTATTTGAAATCCAAATTTTACCAAATCCATTCTAGTAGGTTTTATTTATTCATTAGTGTAAATAATTCACTTTGTATTATTTAAAATATTTAATATTATTTATTAATCATTTAAATTGGGCAATTGTCTTCATTCAAATAAATCAAATATGGTTTTAATTCCATATAAATTTTATTCAAATGATTCTTTTAAGTTAATTAGATAACCTTTTCATCCACTTTGGAAAATTCCAATTTACTATTTTCTCATGATTTAATTAATCATTTCTATTAGGGATTTTGTCTTTATTAAATATAATTTGAATATGGTTTTATCCATATAGTTTTATTGGAATAATCTTTATCCCTTTATTTTATTTGGATTGTCTTTATTTCATTTGCTTATGGATTTAACTTAATATTTAAATTATCTTTCAAATAACTTTCTTGGGATTTATTATTTAGGCAAATTGTCTTTATTTAAATAAAATTGGATATTGTTCAATCCTTATGATTTTATTTTAATAATCTTTTATTCCTTTTTATTACTCCATAATCTTTAATTTCATTTGTTTGGCCAACATTTAATTTGGCTTTTAAATATTCCTTATTTATTTATTTCTTTCTTTCTTTGTCTTATAAAAACCATATCTTTTTATTTATAGATCCAAACTTGTTGATTCCAATTTGTATATTTTTATTTAATATTTTTTTATCCTTTTATATCTCTTTAGGATTATTTTCTCACAATTTGGTATGGATTTTAGATAGGTGCTTTATTAGCTTTGGAAATATTTCCTTTTGCAATTTTAAACTCATAGGTTTTTATCTATGGCTCCAAATTAAATGAAACAAATTTCTATGGTTTTATAATATTTTTATTTATCATTTTTGATCATTTATAAATGTTTGTTGACAAGTTTTTATATGGATCAAATCCATAGTCTTAGAGAGATCTTGTTAATGATTTATTCCATTAGGGTTTTTGGGATTTTGATTTAACTTTTCCAAGTGTTTAAATTTCAAGATACATTCATTGATGAGTGCATTTCACTTGATTGAAATTTGTTGGTTTCCATTTTATTCAAATTTTGTTCAAGATGGGTTTTTGATGTTTCCATTTAGAAACAAAATGTTTCTTTTCACCCTAAATTTCAACATTTATTTCTTTTGTTTATTTATTTTTCACATTCCAAAATTTTGTAAAATTTTCGGATGTGACAGTTTTATACACAACTGTGTGCATTGTTCACACTACAAAATCCAGAGAAAATTTTGAAATCAAACTCATTTGAATTTGGGTTGAAATTGATTCCTGAAAATTCAAAGAGAAAAAGAAAAGGCAGAAAGAAAAAAATAAAACGCACGCCACCTATCTAGCCCAATCCCACTCTCGGCCCAGCAAGCCCACCGGGCCATTCCCCCTCTCCACTCTTTCTCACTGTGCGCAGTCACACCCACTCGCTGACGCCCTGGTCCCACCGCCACATCAACTCGTCGTCAATCCCGTGCCGAAGGACCCGCACCGCTCACTGTTGTTTCTCCCCTGTTTCAATTCGATTAAATCCACTTGATTCGCGGCTTGATTGCTCCTGCGCCCCCTCTCCATTTGCCCTCACCTAGCAAACCCAGAGAGCCCCCAGGCTCTGCAAATTTCTACTCGCAAGCGTCGCCGCCCGAAGCACATCGGCGACCAATCCCTGTGAGCTTCGTCCACCCCTCTCTCTCTGGTGGCCACTTTATTGATCACCATCCTCGCACGTGTATAATGCTGCCTCCCGATTATTTTCTAGTACCTCATAGCCTCACCTTCGTCAACATCTGCTAGGACCCGACGGTGAGCACGACTCTGGTGAGGAATTGCCGCCGAACCCGAGCGCCCCGCCCTAGCCCGTGACCTCCACTATAACCACGCCGTCTCCGTGACCTCGGTAATGCCTTACGCCCTTCCCCTTACCCCCTATCATCACTGGAGCATCGCCGGCAGAGCCGTCACCGCCGCGCTCGCCATTTGCGCCACCCGCATATGGTCAGTGCAATGAGATCCGCTGGATCTAGATCCAGCGGTCACGATTAGAACAAATCTCGAAGGGGTATGAATAGATCTGGTGCGTTGGATCTGATTAGATCCAACGACACGGAGGCATGATCTCGCGCGAAGCGATACCGCCCAATCAGAGCACGCCACGTGTTGGTGCTCTGTTTAAATAAAATCCAGAAAAGTATTTTGAATGTTTAAATTTATGAAATTCATAAATTTTGATCTGTTTATCCAAAAAATGCAAATAATATATCAATGGATTGACAAAAATAAATCCTACACTACTATGGGCTTAGTTTAGTATTTTGTTTCTGTTAAAATGGAACTTTATGCAGAGACATTTGTAGGCTTATTTTGAGTATATAAATTATTTAGAATATGATTTAAAGCAAATTTGAGGTTATTTAGTCTATAAAAGTTTAGTTTTGTGTTTAGTACTGTTTACTAGTCTTGTTTAGTTTAAAAAAAATCATCACATGGCATTTGCATGCATTCATATATTTTTGCTTGATTATTTTGAATGTAAATTTGGTGCTATCATTTTATGTGTAGATTTTGGTGCTAGTGGTGATTGTGATTGTGAGGATTGTTGCTACTCCCCCAACTACCAAGGCAAGTGGTGCTTCATGTATTTGTCCCATTATTTTGACTATGCACTAGTGATATTTTATATAGGGCTTGCATGAGATTTTGTTAAGTATCTATATGCTACGCTATGGGAAATCCTAGTAGTTGTAGTCTTGGTAGAATTTCTCTAAGTTATGATCACCATTCTTAGCCTAGCTAATAGCAAACAAGGGTGGATCATATACATGCTATGGAATTTTTTTTTAAGTCTTTGACTTATGTTTTTTTCTTAATAAAACAACTAAGTGAATTAATCACCTGGGTGGAATGGTATGTTTGGGTTATGTTGAGTGGTTACAGAAGGCCCATATCTATGGTCTACCTTGTGTATCACACTTGTGGAAAGCCACCCAGGAACAAACGGATTTGAGATACTCAGTGATTAGAAGCTTCTAGTGCAGCCACATGGCATATGGTATCTGCCTTGATCATATAGGTTGTAATAACTTAGCCAGATGGACAGTTGGTGGTAGGGGTGATAGGATGGAGCGCGTCCATTTGGTCTAAGGGAAGGCTTCTGAAAGATCTCGTCTCGATGCATGTCGAGTATTGTGGGGAAAGTGCACCGCCTCTCGAGAAGGAAAAATCTAAGTACTTAGTCGTGTCCCCGGCAACGGACAATTTGAGCATCAAGACATTGAAGCTATCAAGGATCTCCTCATCCCAATTTCTAAGTTAAAAACTTGTGGTTGAACAAGGGTAAAGGTTCAACAATGTCTATTGGTGGTTCCTTGGGAGTTTTTGTCAAACAAAAACTTAGTGTTTTCAACTGATAGGCAAAACCTATTTTGAGCAAAGCAAGCCTAAGCTACACTTAGCCAAATTCATGTAAAAGCTAGAAACTATTAATCTACTAAGGTATCACTTGCCAATACTATTCCAATGTATTGACCCACTGTGGCTGTAACTTGTGATGTTGCAGGTTACTCTGGTGAGGATTAGGGTTATGAGTCTACACTCAACATGTTTGCCTGTGGCACATGAAGATGAAGACTTTACTTTATTTTATTAAGTTGAACTCTTGTACTAGCCTATGGCTATGGAGTTGCGAAAGACTATGTTATCTCTAGAATGACGATGTAATAAAGACCTCTGTGTACTTCATCTTAAACTGTGGATGCTAGCATTTGATCCAGGGACTAGCATTCCAATCACAGGGACCTTTACCTTTACAAAGGTGGGGTCTTGCAGATGGTATCAGAGCACTGTGTTTCCTGTAGGATTATGACCCTAGGTTGGATTAGACTAAGAAACCACAAAGGAAAACTACAACACTTTGGAAAATTCCACACTTGTCTTTTCTTCTCGTAAACTTTTCTAATCTTCTTTCTCTATTTGTAGATGAACTCCATAAATGAAGCCGTCAGGAAGTGACCACTCATGACCATGACTTTAGAGTGTGAGACGAAGTTTCCCAAAGCACTCAAGAACCTTATGGTTACCGTGGGGATACATGGTGAAGTTGTGTACAAGGGATTCCCTGTGATGGATGAAGGAGAAGAGTATTGGTGGGTGCAACTTCACTTGTACAAAAACAAGGAAGACAACCACAAAGAGTCCGGATTCTACATGGTCACCAACTCTGAAATGCACACAACATTCTTTGACTCTGCAAGAAATGCAGCTTGGAATGCCATCAAGGAGCTTGGTGATAGATTCAAGTGTAGAATTCTCAGCACTCAAAATGATCTTAGAGAGGAAAAGAAGCATACCCAAGACTTAGAGGCTACCAATCAACGTCTAAGGGAAGACATCATAGACTTAATATGGCAGTCTTGTGATCAAGATAGACAGATTACCACTAAGGATGCCCTGATAGCCATTTTTTCAAGTGAGTGAGAGTTGAAATGAACTTCGTTAGTTGGACCACCACACTTGTCGTTTTACTCGCAAAAATTTGTCTAAGTTATGTTGAACCTTGATGTTTGTATTGGGTTTGTGTATGCCATGACTTGTATGTTTTATTATTGAAAGTATGCTTGTGTTTTTACTGTCTTGTGATTTTTTCCCTACTTGTATTGATTCTAACCTTTCTCTATCTTATACAATAGATGCCTAACATTGTTATCAGCACTGCCGAGGAGTTCAAGGGAACTCGTTTCGGTTCTCGTCTCGTGGAGCTCACTAGTGTGATCAACCTTCCACTTCCTAGTATCACGACACTCCAGCTCACCAAGTTTGAGAGGAAGGACCTTTGGGGCTTCTGAATCACACAGCCGGGACTCCAGGCAGAGCCACCCACGGAGGACATCACCTTCAAGCTAATGCACGATGACAAGGAGAAGGGCTTAGATGTAGTCATGTAGTAATTACTTGGATGCCTGGTTGGGAGGCACTCCACCGACCTTAGAGGCCTCTACTTTCACCCGTTCGGGAGACGTGACGAGCAGGGTGAGGCAGTAGAGTACGATGATGCTACTAGAGAGACGATTGAGCCAGTTCGTCTATACCTTCAGGACTTAGAGGGCCTTCTTAGACACCTTGACACCGATAGGACCAACGTCATGCTTAGCAATGACGAGCTCCAGGTTCAGTTGAGGGAGAAGGACAAGCTCTTCGAAGAGCAAGACGAGATCGTCAAGGAGATGGAGGCCAGATTCGAGAGCCGGACAAGAAGTTCAAGAATCAGTAGAAGAGAGTCCAGGACAGAAACAAGAAGATCAGGGAGATGAAGGATGAGTTAGAGGCCAAGGACTTCGAGCTTGAGCACCAGCAGGGAGTGATTGAGAGGCTTCGCTCACAGAAGAGGGCCCTTAGGGCCAAGATCGAGGCCTTGACCACTAGTGTAGAGGAGTACAAGGCCGCCATGGAGAATGCAGGTCTTGACCTAGTTGACGTGGAGGTCGACGTGGAGGAGTAGTATAGACTACTCGACTATCTTTATTCTATCATACTTTGAATATTGAGTCGCAATGATCATCCAACATGTGGATGGCTTGCTATGGTGTGTTTACCTTTCCAAAAACTTGTTGTTTACTTTGTTCAAACTCTACGTTGTTTTGAGCTTGGTTGTGATGATTATTACTATGTGATGTATTCTGCATGTTAAGCATCTATGGGTATCTCATTTCTTATCCTTATTCTGTACCTTCAGGACCTAGAGGGTCTTATTAGACACCTCGACTCAGATAGGACCAACGTCATGCTTAGCAATGACGATCTCCAGGTTCAGTTGAGGGAGAAGGACATACTCTTTGCGGAGCAAGACGAGACCGTCAAGGAAATGGAGGCCAGATTCGAGAGCCAGGATAAAAAGTTCAAGAGTCAGGAGAAACGAGTCCAAGACAGAAACAAGAAGATCAGGGAGATGAAGGCTGAGTTAGAAGCCAAGGACTTCGAGCTCGAGCACCAGCAGGGAGTGATTGAGAGGCTTCGCTCACAGAAGAGAGCTCTCCGTGTGAAGATCGAGGCCTTGACCACTAGTGTAGATGAGTACAAGATCGCTGTCACATCCCAAGATTTTCCAAATCTTGTTATGTGAAAAATAAATGAATAAAATAAAACTTTGTTGATTTTCAGGGTGAGAAGAAACTTTTTGATTCCAATTGGAAACTTTCAAACCTATTTTGATCAAACAAATCCTAAAAGGATTTAAAAAGATAAACAATTAATAAAGGAAGTTTTAAAATATTTGGATTTACTATTTTGAATCTTGTAATAAAAAGATTTGGTTTTCAAATGAAAAGGAATAAATATAAATAAAGATTATTTTAAAGAGCCAAATTAAACTTGGCCAAGCTTTTAAAATAAAACATTTCTATTTGATAAAAATAGTAAAGGTTGATTTAAATAAAATGATAAGGATTTAATATCCAAGTTTATTAAAAATAAAGGTTTTACTATTTTAATTAAACATCAAAACTTATTTATTTATTTTAAACAAGTTTTCCAAGTATTCTTTATTTACAAATAAAACCTACTGATTTGGTTTTGAAAATATTTAGATTTCAAATGGAGATTTTAAATAAATTAAAACCCATTTGGTTTATTAACTAATGTCCATTTTATTTAATTATAAATGGACCCTAAACTAAAAATATTATTTTATTTTGTTTTGGACTTTGGTTTATGTTAAACAGAACCAAAACTCAACACAAGTGTGGTGAATGTTTGATTTGATTTGAATGTGTGATTTGTTGTTTGAATTCCAAAACAGAAAATAGATTTGGAAAAAGATAAAGATTTCAGGAAGAAAAAATATATAGAATCAGCAGCAGCCCAGCCGGCCAGCCCAACAAGCCCAACAGCAGCCCACTCCCTCTCTCCCCGTGGAAAATGATTTGCACCTATTTACTGACCCGCGCAGACACTGACCAGTGGCCCCTCTTCCCCTCCTCTCCCCATCGACAGGGACCCCACCATGCTTTCATCGCCTTTCAACCCGCGCTGATTCCTCCTCGCCGTTTCCTGTCCTTTACTCCGGCGATCAATTCGTGCTGTTAACGGCCATTACTCCCCCTGCGACCACGCTGTTTTAAACGCCCGCGTCTTACCTCTCTTTCCCCCCAGACAGCTCTCTTCCTCCGCCCCCAGGCCGTCGTAATTTCGAGCGCTCATCGCTTTGCCTGAGCTCAGAACCAATTCCGGCCAGCAGACACCGCCCCTTGCCTCCCCAAGCACACGGGCACATTCCCCAGACCTAGGCGCTTCTCCCTGTGCCTTCCATTCACCCGCGGGCGCCCCAGAACGTCGGCTTCGACAACCTCTGAGCACCGCCGCGTCTGCTATTATCTCCGGTGACCTCCCCCTGGTAAGACAGACCGCCCCATGCCCTCTCGTTCATGCTCCTGCACTCGCCACACTCGGCTGCATCTAACCATGCCCTTGATTTCCCTCGGGGCGAACCGCAGCACCACCCTCGAAGACCACCAGACGAACCCGACGCCGCTTCAAGCTCCGGCGAGCGATTAATCCCGCTCCAGCGCGCCCCTCGCCAGACCAGCACCACCTCGAGCTTCACCACGACCCTGCGAGCACGGTGAGACCTTCCTCTGCCTTCTTTGCTTCCTGTAACCGCCATTAGCTCATTGTCCGACCGTGCGCCGCCGCTCACCGCCGTCAGTGCCGCTCGTGTTTGGTCAAATCAACCCGCACCGTTAGATTTCCATCTGGCGGCCACGATAGATTCATTTAACGAAAACGTACGAGTGGACCTGAGCCATGCGATTGAATTAAGATCCAACAAACCACAGAGCGCAATCCCTTGAACCGTACACTTAATGAGAACACGCCATGGGGCTTTTTTTTGTTTTAAAACAGAATTTGAATTCAGATCGATTTGCAAATTTGAAACCCTTGTAACTTTTGATCCACACGTCCAAAAATTACAAAATTTATATCAATGGAATCAGTGGGAAAAGCCCTAGCCAACCATGCAATTTGTTTAGTAAAAAGATTCTGGTAAAATGTTTGTTTTTGCAGAAACATTTGTATGCTTGTTTAGGTTATAAAAATTATTCAAAAATGATTTTGAAGTTGAAATCTTTGCAAATTGGTTTGTGGTGAACCTACTGACCTTAGGAACCAACTTGTGGATTTAAAAATGTATTTGGTGAAGATTAGCATGGATTAATTGAATTAGCCCATTTCTAGTCAAATAAAAATATTGGTTTTGTTATGAAAATGATTTTTGAACAAAACCTTTGGAAAATGTTTTGATTCAAACCTACTGACCCTAAAACACCAAGTTTGGTGAATCAACAACTTGTTTGGTGAACAATATAAATTGTTGCCTTGTTAAAAACATTTTCCACCACATGAAATAATGATTGGATTTAAAAATGGTTTTTAGATAAAACCCTTTTGCAAATGACTTTGCCACTTTAGAAAATGACCACCTTGAACCTTACAATGTGTAGAGCCTAGTAGAAACCACCTTTGCAAATAAAAATATCTTTTGCATGCTTGCATGCATGACTTAGTTCCTATTGTTTTAAGTGTGATGTTTTGTTTGTTTGGTTATTGGTTGGAATGCTAGTTGATATTGTGTTTGCTTGATTGATTTGTAGTGAAGTTAGAAAAGTGTGAAACTAGCAAGATGAAGAAGTGAACCAACATTCCCTACCAAAAAGGCAAGTTACACTATCATCTTAAGTCCTACTATTTTCATTATACTTAGTGGGTTTTGAAACATGCATGAAAAGAATTTCTATACTTATGCTATGCTAAATCCTAATATGATACCCTATACATTCCTTAGTGAAAACAATGTAGTTGTAAAATGCTTAGCCATGCTTTATATTTTGAGAAGAGATACATGTTGAGATTTTATGAAGTTGAGAAAAGGACTTATGTTTTATATAATAAAACAAGTACTCAATGAACCACCTGGGTGGACAAGGATACTCAAGTTTTGGACAAGGTGGCAACAAAAGGAACCATGTCTATGGCAATCTCTTTGTGTTGTGCACCAAAAGAAAACCACCCAGGGACTTAGAGATTGAACATGTTTCTCCAACTGTGGCTTTTCGTACAGCCACATGCTACATATGGCTCTGGCTTAGTCAACTACATTGGGAAGACCCATGCATTGTCTTCAGGTTACTGAAAATGAGGGAACTCGAAACCCTACATGGGTGCCTGAAGACAAGCTAGCAATGGTGTATGGGAGGACCCTCTGGAAAGACTTCACACATTCTCAATCTGCCAGTACTCCATGTTAGTGAGTACTTATCCAGCGGCCACTGGTGGCAACAAGATGGGATTGTGTCATGTGGGTAAAGTGTACAACTTCTGCAGAAGACAAAAAATCTAAGTACTTAGCCGTGTCCCTGGTTATGGACATTACTGAGCAACTAAAGCTTGAAGCTATGGGAAATCTCGACATTCCAATTTCTAGAAGAAAAACTTTAAGAGACAACAAAAGACTTGAAGCACTTGGGGATTTACCAAGGAGCTCAAGAGACTTTGATAAAAACTTGAAGCACTTGGGGATTTACCAAGGAGCTCAAGAGATTTTGATAAAAACTTGAAGTACTTGGGGTGTACCAAGGAGCTCAAGGGATTTTAACAAAGACTTGAAACACTTGGGGATTTACCAAGGAGTTCAGAAAGATTTGACAAAAGATCAAAAACTATTTTGAAAAGATAGGATAAAACTATATTGCTTTCTGCAAATGAGCCTAAACCTACTTAGCCAAATATGCATGTATTGATAGGATCCACTTATATTCTACATAGTAGTGAAACTTGCCAATACAATTCAAATGTATTGACCCTTGTGGCTGCAACTTATTATGTTGCAGGTTTGTTTGATGTTAGAGAAGTGTGTTGAATAGTATTACAAGTCTACAACCAACATGATTGCCTGTGGCACTTTGAAGATGAAGGACTCCATGCTATATAGTTATTCTGCTGCATTGTAATGAGATAGCCAAATGAGCTATGTAAGATGTAATGAATTATTTTATTCCTGGTTATAAAGTTGTATTATGACCTTTGTTTCTTGATATTACATCTTAACTGTGGATGCTAGCTATTGATCCAGGGACTAGCATTGTAAACACAGGGATATCTACCTTATTAAAGGTTGGGACCTCTACAGATGGTATCAGAGCATTGTGTTGCCTGTAGGATTTGTAAACCCTAGGATTGGACAAAACCCTTAGAAAAATAGGAGTTGTTTTGTTCCAAAACTTATTTACAAACAATCTTGTAAACTATTTCCTCAACCATTTTGGTTTTGATTCTACATCTCTTCTACTTCAACTTGATGGAAAAACCTACCCCATGGCCAAGGACTTCACCATGTGCAAAGGACTTCTTTAACTCTAATGACTTCAACATCTTCAACTCTAATGACTTCAACATCTTCAGCATATTCACCAAGGACTTCAACCTTGGATATCACTAAGGACTACAAGTGAGACAGAAATCTTGCTCAAGACTTGAAGACTAAGGAAACACAACTTAGAAGGAGCCATCCACACCTTTGAAGTTTTGTGACCAAGAATTTTCTCAAGGAAACCATGATCTTAAACAAGAAGAATCAACCAAGAAGGAAGGAAAGATCACAAGTGAACCATATAGATGGATCACCATATATAGTTAAGTCAAACACACCAACTTATGTGGTGTAACAAAAATATTTTGTTGCCTAAAAATGTGCTTGAACTTTTTTGTTTGATTGAAAAGTTGTTTGTGATTGCTTGCACATTGCTTGTGTGAATTGTGATGTGTGTAATTATAATTATTTCCTTAGAAATATCTTTGGCCTGTTCTAATCTCAAATTCAACCCAAACAGATGACTACTCCAAGAAACTCCAAGGTTGATGACACCAACACCAACCAAGAGGACAACATGAGAGAACTCATATCAACCCAAAACCAGTTGAACCAAATGAGAGCTCAGTTCATAGCCAACACCAGTGGGGAAGATCCAACCCTACAAGGATTTTTGGAAAACCAAGCTGAAATGTTACATAAGGTGACAGATCAAATGCTCAACATGGAAAGCAACTTCAAGGATGACAAGGATGTTATTCTAAAATGAGCCAAAGCTTGCAATATTTGTGGAGACAAGGATCACACTTCCAAGGAGCATGGATATCAATGCCCTAACTGTGAAGAGAAACATCCTGTTGGCCAATGTCCCACCTCTCAAGCTACTTGCTACCTATGTGAAGGAAATAACCATGTCCCTATCCAATGCCCCATCTATTCCATTGTTGAACAAAGGAAACAAGGTGGAGTGCAACAAATGATTGCAAACTATCCAGAAGGATCCAAGTCTACCAAGAAGAATGAGGACAAAGGAAAAGCTCCACTTATACCTCCATGCAATACAACCTAATTCAAAGGACGAAAGAAGAGGCATATGAATTATCCAAAGAGAAATAGAAGGTCCAAGAAGCATGTAGACATTCCTACCTACCAGATAACATATGAACAACATGAACTAGATGCACTCCTAGCTTTGGAGAAGCCCAAAAAGAAAAAGAAGGACAAAAGCCATGTGCAATGTCATCATTGTAAAGAAATGGGACACTATTCCAGTGAATGTCCAGAGAAACAGAAGTATAAAGAGATTAGCCAAGTATGGTGCAACAACTGCAAAGAGCTAGGCCATTATGCAACAACTTGTCCACAAGAGACACGTGAAGAACTCAAACTTATCATATGTTTTAATTGCAAAAACCCAGGACATTATGCAAGCAATTGTCCAAAAAAGATGAAGAATAAGATAAACAAGCCTATGAAGGATCTCAGCCTTGTCACATGTGACAAGTGTGGAAACACAGGACACTATGCAGATGTTTGCCCAGAGAAATTTTCCCAGGATCCCAAGAAGGCCAATATGTAATTTAGTTGGAAAAATTTTAAGGGTGGTAGTACCCTAGATGCTTTTGAGCCTACTTGTAACCCTAGCCTTCCCAAATCTCGGGACGAGATTTATTTTAAGGGTGGTAGCATGTCACATACCAAGATTTTCCAAATCTTGTTATGTGAAAAATAAATGAATAAAATAAAACTTTGTTGATTTTCAGGGTGAGAAGAAACTTTTTGATTCCAATTGGAAACTTTCAAACCTATTTTGATCAAACAAATCCTAAAAGGATTTAAAAAGATAAACAATTAATAAAGGAAGTTTTAAAATATTTGGATTTACTATTTTGAATCTTGTAATAAAAAGATTTGGTTTTCAAATGAAAAGGAATAAATATAAATAAAGATTATTTTAAAGAGCCAAATTAAAACTTGGCCAAGCTTTTGAAATAAAACATTTCTATTTGATAAAAATAGTAAAGTTTGATTTAAATAATATGATAAGGATTTAATATCCAAGTTTATTAAAAATAAAGGTTTTACTATTTTAATTAAACATCAAAACTTATTTATTTATTTTAAACAAGTTTTCCAAGTATTCTTTATTTACAAATAAAACCTACTGATTTGGTTTTGAAAATATTTAGATTTCAAATGGAGATTTTAAATAAATTAAAACCCATTTGGTTTATTAACTAATGTCCATTTTATTTAATTATAAATGGACCCTAAAATAAAAATATTATTTTATTTTATTTTGGACTTTGGTTTATGTTAAATAGAACCAAAACTCAACACAAGTGTGGTGAATGTTTGATTTGATTTGAATGTTTGATTTGTTGTTTGAATTCCAAAACAGAAAATAGATTTGGAAAAAGATAAAGCTTTCAGGAAGAAAAAAAATATAGAATCAGCAAAATGACCCAACCCAACAAGCCCAACAAAGCCCTCCTCTCTCCCATGGAAACGATTCGCACCTATTCTTGACCCAGCAGACACCGACCAGTGGCCCTCTTCCTCCCTCTCCCCCAGCGATGGGACCCCACCACTGTTCATCGTCTTCAACCCGCGCTGATTCCTCCTCGCCGTTTCCTGTCCTTTACTTCGGCGATCAATTCGCGCTGTTAACGGCCATTACTCCCCCTGCGACCACGCTGTTTTAAACGCCCGCGTCTTACCTCTCTTTCCCCCCAGACAGCTCTCTTCCTCCGCCCCCAGGCCGTCGTAATTTCGAGCCGCGCTCTCACTGCTCCGGCGAGCTCCGCAACCAATTCCGGCCAGCAGACACCGCCCCTTGCCTCCCCAAGCACACGGGCACATTCCCCAGACCTAGGCGCTTCTCCCTGTGCCTTCCATTCACCATGGCGCCCAGGCGTCGGCTTCGACAACCTCTGAGCACCGCCGCGTCTGCTACTATCTTCGATGACCTCCCCCTGGTAAGACAGACCGCCCCACGCCCTCTCGTTCATGCTCCTGCACTCGCCACACTCGGCTGCATCTAACCATGCCCTTGATTTCCCTCGGGGTGAACCGCAGCACCACCCTCGACGACCACCAGACGAACCCGATGCCGCTTCAAGCTCCGACGAGCGATTAATCCCGCTCCAGCGCGCCCCTCGCCAGACCAGCACCACCTCGAGCTTCACCACGATCCTGCGAGCACGGTGAGACCTTCCTCTGCCTTCTTTGCTTCCTGTAACCGCCGTTAGCTCATCGTCCGACCGTGCGCCGCCGCTCACCGCCGTCAGCGCCGCTCATGTTTGGACAAATCAACCCGCACCGTTAGATTTCCATCTGGCGGCCACGATAGATTCATTTAACGAAAAGGTACGAGTGGACCTGAGCCGTGCGATTGAATTAAGATCCAACAAACCACAGAGCGCAATCCGCGCGAACCGGTACCGCCCAATGAGAACACGCCGCGTGGCCAGCTTTTGTTTTAAAACAGAATTTGAAATCAGATTGATTTGCAAATTTGAAAGCCTTGTAACTTTTGATCCACACGTCCAAAAATTACAAAATTTATATCAATTGAATAAGTGGGACAAGCCCTAGCCAACCATGCAATTTGTTCAGTAAAAAGCTTCTGGTAAAATGTTTGTTTTTGCAGAAACATTTGTATGCTTGTTTAGGTTATAAAAATTATTCAAAAATGATTTTGAAGTTGAAATATTTGCAAATTGGTTTGTGGTGAACCTACTGACCTTATGAACCAACTTGTGGATTTGAAAATGTATTTGGTGAATATTAGGATGGATTAATTGAATTAGCCCATTTCTAGTCAAATAAAAATATTGGTTTTGTTATGAAAATGATTTTTGAACAAAACCTTTGGAAAATGTTTTGATTCAAACCTACTGACCCTAAAACACCAAGTTTGGTGAATCAACAACTTGTTTGGTGAACAATATAAATTGTTGCCTTGTTAAAAACATTTTCCACCACATGAAATAATGATTGGATTTAAAAATGGTTTTTAGATAAAACCCTTTTGCAAATGACTTTGCCACTTTAGAAAATGACCACCTTGAACCTTACAATGTGTAGAGCCTAGTAGAAACCACCTTTGCAAATAAAACTATCTTTTGCATGCTTGCATGCATGACTTAGTTCCTATTGTTTTAAGTGTGATGTTTTGTTTGTTTGGTTATTGGTTGGAATGCTAGTTGATATTGTGTTTGCTTGATTGATTTGTAGTGAAGTTAGAAAAGTGTGAAACTAGCAAGATCAAGAAGTGAACCAACATTCCCTACCAAAAAGGCAAGTTACACTATCATCTTAAGTCCTACTATTTTCATTATACTTAGTGGGTTTTGAAACATGCATGAAAAGAATTTCTATACTTATGCTATGCTAAATCCTAATAGGATACCCTATACATTCCTTAGTGAAAACAATGTAGTTGTAAAATGCTTAGCCATGCTTTATATTTTGAGAAGAGATACATGTTGAGATTTTATGAAGTTGAGAAAAGGACTTATGTTTTATATAATAAAACAAGTACTCAATGAACCACCTGGGTGGACAAGGATACTCAAGTTTTGGACAAGGTGGCAACAAAAGGAACCATGTCTATGGCAATCTCTTTGTGTTGTGCACCAAAAGAAAACCACCCAGGGACTTAGAGATTGAACATGTTTCTCCAACTGTGGCTTTCGTGTACAGCCACATGCTACATATGGCTCTGGCTTAGTCAACTACATTGGGAAGACCCATGCATTGTCTTCAGGTTACTGAAAATGAGGGAACTCGAAACCCTACATGGGTGCCTAAAGACAAGCTAGCAATGGTGTATGGGAGGACCCTCTGGAAAGACTTCGTCACATTCTCAATCTGCCAGTACTCCATCTTGGTGAGTACTTATCCAGCGGCCACTGGTGGCAACAAGATGGGATTGTGTCATGTGGGTAAAGTGTACAACTTCTGCAGAAGACAAAAAATCTAAGTACTTAGCCGTGTCCCCCGTTATGGACAATACTGAGCAACTAAAGCTTGAAGCTATGGGAAATCTCGACATTCCAATTTCTAAAATAAAAACTTTAAGAGACAACAGAAGACTTGAAGCACTTGGGGATTTACCAAGGAGCTCAAGAGACTTTGATAAAAACTTGAAGCACTTGGGGATTTACCAAGGAGATCAAGAGACTTTGATAAAAACTTGAAGCACTTGGGGATTTACCAAGGAGCTCAAGAGATTTTGATAAAAACTTGAAGTACTTGGGGTGTACCAAGGAGCTCAAGGGATTTTAACAAAAACTTGAAACACTTGGGGATTTACCAAGGAGTTTAGAAAGATTTGACAAAAGATCAAAAACTATTTTGAAAAGATAGGATAAAACTATATTGCTTTCTGCAAATGAGCCTAAACCTACTTAGCCAAATATGCATGTATTGATAGGATCCACTTATATTCTACATAGTAGTGAAACTTGCCAATACAATTCAAATGTATTGACCCTTGTGGCTGCAACTTATTATGTTGCAGGTTTGTTTGATGTTAGTGAAGTGTGTTGAAGAGGATTACAAGTCTACAACCAACATGATTGCCTGTGGCACTTTGAAGATGAAGGACTCCATGCTATATAGTTATTCTGCTGCATTGTAATGAGATAGCCAAATGAGCTATGTAAGATGTAATGAATTATTTTATTCCTGGTTATAAAGTTGTATTATGACCTTTGTTTCTTGATATTACATCTTAACTGTGGATGCTAGCTATTGATCCAGGGACTAGCATTGTAAACACAGGGATATCTACCTTATTAAAGGTTGGGACCTCTACAGATGGTATCAGAGCATTGTGTTGCCTGTAGGATTTGTAAACCCTAGGATTGGACAAAACCCTTAGAAAAATAGGAGTTGTTTTGTTCCAAAACTTATTTACAAACAATCTTGTAAACTCTTTCCTCAACCATTTTGGTTTTGATTCTACATCTCTTCTATTTCAACTTGATGGAAAAACCTACCCCATGGCCAAGGACTTCACCATGTGCAAAGGACTTCTTTAACTCTAATGACTTCAACTTCTTCAACTCTAATGACTTCAACTTCTTCAACTCTAATGACTTCAACATCTTCAACTCTAATGACTTCAACATCTTCAGCATATTCACCAAGGACTTCAACCTTGGATATCACTAAGGACTACAAGTGAGACAGAAATCTTTCTCACGACTTGAAGACTAAGGAAACACAACTTAGAAGGAGCCATCCTCACCTTTGAAGTTTTGTGACCAAGAATTTTCTCAAGGAAACCATGATCTTAAACAAGAAGAATCAACCAAGAAGGAAGGAAAGATCACAAGTGAACCATATAGATGGATCACCATATATAGTTAAGTCAAACACACCAACTTATGTGGTGTAACAAAAATATTTTGTTGCCTAAAAATGTGCTTGAACTTTTTTGTTTGATTGAAAAGTTGTTTGTGATTGCTTGCACATTGCTTGTGTGAATTGTGATGTGTGTAATTATAATTATTTCCTTAGAAATATCTTTGGCCTGTTCTAATCTCAAATTCAACCCAAACAGATGACTACTCCAAGAAACTCCAAGGTTGATGACACCAATACCAACCAATAGGACAACATGAGAGAACTCATATCAACCCAAAACCAGTTGAACCAAATGACAGCTCAGTTCATAGCCAACACCAGTGGGGAAGATCCAACCCTACAAGGATTTTTGGAAAACCAAGCTGAAATGTTGCATAAGGTGACAGATCAAATGCTCAACATGGAAAGCAACTTCAAGGATGACAAGGATGTTATTCTAAAAGGAGCCAAAGCTTGCAATATTTGTGGAGACAAGGATCACACTTCCAAGGAGCATGGATATCAATGCCCTAACTGTGAAGAGAAACATCCTGTTGGCCAATGTCCCACCTCTCAAGCTACTTGCTACCTATGTGAAGGAAATAACCATGTCCCTATCCAATGCCCCATCTATTCCATTGTTGAACAAAGGAAACAAGGTGTAGTGCAACAAATGATTGCAAACTATCCAGAAGGATCCAAGTCTACCAAGAAGAATGAGGACAAAGGAAAAGCTCCACTTATACCTCCATGCAATACAACCCAATTCAAAGGACCAAAGAAGAGGCATATGAATTATCCAAAGAGCAATAGAAGGTCCAAGAAGCATGTAGACATTCCTACCTACCAGATAACATATGAACAACATGAACTAGATGCACTCCTAGCTTTGGAGAAGCCCAAAAAGAAAAAGAAGGACAAAAGCCATGTGCAATGTCATCATTGTAAAGAAATGGGACACTATTCTTGTGAATGTCCAGAGAAACAGAAGTATAAAGAGATTGGCCAAGTATGGTGCAACAACTGCAAAGAGCTAGGCCATTATGCAACAACTTGTCCACAAGAGACACGTGAAGAACTCAAACTTATCATATGTTTCAATTGCAAAAACCCAGGACATTATGCAAGCAATTGTCCAGAAAAGATGAAGAACAAGATAAACAAGCCTATGAAGGATCTCAGCCTTGTCACATGTGACAAGTGTGGAAACACAGGACACTATGCAGATGTTTGCCCAGAGAAGTTTTCCCAGGAACCCAAGAAGGCCAATATGTAATTTAGTTGGAAAATTTTTAAGGGTGGTAGTACCCTAGATGCTTTTGAGCCTACTTGTAACCCTAGCCTTCCCAAATCTCGGGACGAGATTTATTTTAAGGGTGGTAGCCTGTCACATCCCAAGATTTTCCAAATCTTGTTATGTGAAAAATAAATGAATAAAATAAAACTTTGTTGATTTTCAGGGTGAGAAGAAACTTTTTGATTCCAATTGGAAACTTTCAAACCTATTTTGATCTCCTAAAAGGATTTAAAAAGATAAACAATTAATAAAGGAAGTTTTAAAATATTTGGATTTACTATTTTGAATCTTGTAATAAAAAGATTTGGTTTTCAAATGAAAAGGAAGAAATATAAATACAGATTATTTTAAAGAGCCAAATTAAAACATGGCCTAGCTTTTGAAATAAAACATTTCTATTTGATAAAAATAGTAAAGGTTGATTTAAATAAAATGATAAGGATTTAATATCCAAGTTTATTAAAAATAAAGGTTTTACTATTTTAATTAAACATCAAAACTTATTTATTTATTTTAAACAAGTTTTCCAAGTATTCTTTATTTACAAATAAAACCTACTGATTTGGTTTTGAAAATATTTAGATTTCAAATGGAGATTTTAAATAAATTAAAACCCATTTGGTTTATTAACTAATGTCCATTTTATTTAATTATAAATGGACCCTAAAATAAAAATATTATTTTATTTCGTTTTGGACTTTGGTTTATGTTAAACAGAACCAAAACTCAACACAAGTGTGGTGAATGTTTGATTTGATTTGAATGTTTGATTTGTTGTTTGAATTCCAAAACAGAAAATAGATTTGGAAAAAGATAAAGCTTTCAGGAAGAAAAAAAATATAGAATCAACAGCAGCCCAGCCGGCCAGCCCAACAAGCCCAACAGCAGCCCGCTCCCTCTCTCCCCGCGGAAAACGATTCGCACCTATTTACTGACCCGCGCAGACACTGACCAGTGGCCCCTCTTCCCCTCCCTCTCCCCCACTGACGACAGGACCCCACACCACTGTTCATCGTCTTCAACCCGCGCTGATTCCTCCTCGCCGTTTCCTGTCCTTTACTCCGGCGATCAATTCGCGCTGTTAACGGCCATTACTCCCCCTGCGACCATGCTGTTTTAAACGCCCGCGTCTTACCTCTCTTTCCCCCCAGACAGCTCTCTTCCTCCGTCCCAGTGCCGTAATTTTCGCCAGCTCACTGCTCCGGCGAGCTCCGCAACCAATTCCGGCCAGCAGACACCGCCCCTTGCCTCCCCAAGCACACGGGCACATTCCCCAGACCTAGGCGCTTCTCCCTGTGCATTCCATTCACCCGCGGGCGCCCCAGAACATCGGCTTCGACAACCTCTGAGCGCCGCCACGTCTGCTACTATCTCCGGCGACCTCCCCCTGGTAAGACAGACCGCCCCACGCCCTCTCGTTCATGCTCCTGCACTCGCCACACTCGGCTGCATCTAACCATGCCCTTGATTTCCCTCGGGGCGAACCGCAACACCACCCTCGACGACCACCAGACGAACCCGACGCCGCTTCAAGCTCCGGCGAGCGATTAATCCCGCTCCAACGCGCCCCTCGCCAGACCAGCACCACCTCGAGCTTCACCACGACCCTGCGAGCACGGTGAGACCTTCCTCTGCCTTCTTTGCTTCCTGTAACCACCGTTAGCTCATCGTCCGACCGTGCGCCGCCACTCACCGCCGTCAGTGTCGCTCGTGTTTGGTCAAATCAACCCGCACCGTTAGATTTCCATCTGGCGGCCACGATAGATTCATTTAACGGAAAGGTACGAGTGGACCTAAGCCGTGAGATTGAATTAAGATCCAACGAACCTGCAATCTAACTGCGAACGACCGCCTTAATGAGAACACGCCGCGTGGCCAGCTTTTGTTTTAAAACAGAATTTGAAATCAGATTGATTTGCAAATTTGAAACCCTTGTAACTTTTGATCCACACGTCCAAAAATTACAAATTTTACATCAATGGAATCAGTGGGACAAGCCCTAGCCAACCATGCAATTTTTTTAGTAAAAAGCTTCTGGTAAAATGTTTGTTTTTGCAGAAACATTTGTATGCTTGTTTAGGTTATAAAAATTATTCAAAAATGATTTTGACGTTGAAATCTTTGCAAATTGGTTTGTGGTGAACCTACTGACCTCAGGAACCAACTTGTGGATTTAAATATGTATTTGGTGAAGATTAGGATGGATTAATAGAATTAGCCCATTTCTTGTCAAATAAAAATATTGGTTTTGTTATGAAAATGATTTTTGAACAAAACCTTTGGAAAATGTTTTGATTCAAACCTACTGACCCTAAAACACCAAGTTTTGTGAATCAACAACTTGTTTGGTGTACAATATAAATTGTTGCCTTGTTAAAAACATTTTCCACCACATGAAATAATGATTGGATTTAAAAATGGTTTTTAGATAAAACCCTTTTGCAAATGACTTTGCCACTTTAGAAAATGACCACCTTGAACCTTACAATGTGTAGAGCCTAGTAGAAACCACCTTTGCAAATAAAACTATCTTTTGCATGCTTGCATGCATGACTTAGTTCCTATTGTTTTAAGTGTGATGTTTTGTTTGTTTGGTTATTGGTTGGAATGCTAGTTGATATTGTGTTTGCTTGATTGATTTGTAGTGAAGTTAGAAAAGTGTGAAACTAGCAAGATCAAGAAGTGAACCAACATTCCCTACCAAAAAGGCAAGTTACACTATCATCTTAAGTCCTACTATTTTCATTATACTTAGTGGGTTTTGAAACATGCATGAAAAGAATTTCTATACTTATGCTATGCTAAATCCTAATAGGATACCCTATACATTCCTTAGTGAAAACAATGTAGTTGTAAAATGCTTAGCCATGCTTTATATTTTGAGAAGAGATACATGTTGAGATTTTATGAAGTTGAGAAAAGGACTTATGTTTTATATAATAAAACAAGTACTCAATGAACCACCTGGGTGGACAAGGATACTCAAGTTTTGGACAAGGTGGCAACAAAAGGAACCATGTCTATGGCAATCTCTTTGTGTTGTGCACCAAAAGAAAACCACCCAGGGACTTAGAGATTGAACATGTTTCTCCAACTGTGGCTTTCGTGTACAGCCACATGCTACATATGGCTCTGGCTTAGTCAACTACATTGGGAAGACCCATGCATTGTCTTCAGGTTACTGAAAATGAGGGAACTCGAAACCCTACATGGGTGCCTGAAGACAAGCTAGCAATGGTGTATGGGAGGACCCTCTGGAAAGACTTCGTCACATTCTCAATCTGCCAGTACTCCATGTTAGTGAGTACTTATCCAGCGGCCACTGGTGGCAACAAGATGGGATTGTGTCATGTGGGTAAAGTGTACAACTTCTGCAGAAGACAAAAAATCTAAGTACTTAGCCGTGTCCCTGGTTATGGACAATACTGAGCAACTAAAGCTTGAAGCTATGGGAAATCTCGACATTCCAATTTCTAGAAGAAAAACTTTAAGAGACAACAAAAGACTTGAAGCACCTGGGGATTTACCAAGGAGCTCAAGAGTCTTTGATAAAAACTTGAAGCACTTGGGGATTTACCAAGGAGCTCAAGAGATTTTGATAAAAACTTGAAGTACTTGGGGTGTACCAAGGAGCTCAAGGGATTTTAACAAAGACTTGAAACACTTGGGGATTTACCAAGGAGTTTAGAAAGATTTGACAAAAGATCAAAAACTATTTTGAAAAGATAGGATAAAACTATATTGCTTTCTGCAAATGAGCCTAAACCTACTTAGCCAAATATGCATGTATTGATAGGATCCACTTATATTCTACATAGTAGTGAAACTTGCCAATACAATTCAAATGTATTGACCCTTGTGGCTGCAACTTATTATGTTGCAGGTTTGTTTGATGTTAGTGAAGTGTGTTGAATAGGATTACAAGTCTACAACCAACATGATTGCCTGTGGCACTTTGAAGATGAAGGACTCCATGCTATATAGTTATTCTGCTGCATTGTAATGAGATAGCCAAATGAGCTATGTAAGATGTAATGAATTATTTTATTCCTGGTTATAAAGTTGTATTATGACCTTTGTTTCTTGATATTACATCTTAACTGTGGATGCTAGCTATTGATCCAGGGACTAGCATTGTAAACACAGGGATATCTACCTTATTAAAGGTTGGGACCTCTACAATCGCCATGGAGAATGCAGGTCTTACTCTTGTTGACGTGGAGATCGACATGGAGGAGTAGTGTAGACTACTCGACTATCTTTTATCTATCATACTTTGATTATTGAGTCGCAATGACCATCCAACATGTGGATGGCTTGCTATTGTCTGTTTGCATTTTCAAAACCTGTTGTTTATGTCGTTAAAACTCTAGGTTAATTTTGAGCTTGGTTATTGTGATTGTTTCTATGTGATGTATTGTGCATGTTAAGCATCTATGAGTATCTCATTCTTATCCTTATTGAAACCACGGATGCGTCCCCGTCGTGCCAACCCCAACCAAAACAACAACAATAACGTCACTCCCGAGATGCAGCAGTTGATGACAGATAAAGCTCAACTGATGCAGATGATGACACAGTTCATGCATAATCAGAATCAGAACAACAATAAAAACAATAACAACAACAACAATCAGAACAATCCTCTAGCATTTGACATGCTCACCAGATTTCTGAGACTGGGGCCTGCAAAGTTCTCGGGAACCACTGATCCAATGGTAGCCAATGAATGGTTACATTCGGTGAACAATGACTTAGTCACTGTCGGCTGCACCGACGAGGAAAAAATCAAGTTTACAGCACATCTGCTCGAAGGACTAGCAGCAACCTGGTGGGACAACTTTCAGATCACCACTCCCCTTGAGGATGTGACTTGGGCTATTTTCGAGGATGGATTCCGTACAGCTCACATCTCATTCGGGGTGATGAACTTGAAGAAAAAGGAGTTCCACAACCTGAAGTAGCGTCACCGCAGTGTGGCTGAGTACATTGAGGAGTTCAACAATCTGGCGCGCTATGCACCGGATGAAGTTGATATTGATGCTAAGAGGAAGGAGAAATTCCTTGAAGGACTTAATGATGAGTTGAACCTGCATCTATATGTTGCTTGTGTTCCAACCTATCAATCTCTTTGTGACAAGGCTACCATCTTGGAAAACAAGATGAAACATGTTGAGGGCAGAAAGAGGAAGCATAGCTTTGATAAGAACAGCTCGGGATCGTCTCACAAGCGTTCCCATCATGATGATAGTGGAAGTTCTAGATTCCACAAACATGAGAAGTACAACAACCACAACCACAACCGTCATCATGACAACAAGCATCATCGCAGTCATGACAATGACAAGTATAAGAACCACAAGAGTGGACACAAGAGCCACCACAGTGGAAGTGGAAATGGGAATCAGCCTGTAAAGAAAGATCTCGGTCAGGTTGAATGTTTCAAGTGTAAGAAGATGGGGCACTATGCTAATGAGTGCCCAGAAAAGAAAGTTGAAGGTGCCAACAAGCCCAATCCCTTCCAAAAGGGACAAGTGAACCACATTAATGTGGAAGAAATATATTAAGAGTCTGATGTTGTGGATGGTAAGTTCAAGCTCAATTCTTTTCCAGCACTTGTTATTTTTGATACTGGCGCATCGCATTCATTCATATCAAGGGCATTTGTGGATAAAAATGGATTACCAACTGAAAATATTGGGTGTCCTATAAAAGTAAGCTCTCCTGGTGGAGAGATGATAGTGAGCCTTGGATGTCTTGTGGTCTAGTGATAGTATTTGGGAAGTATAAGTTTCCAGTTAGTTTGATAATCCTAGATTCCCAAGGATTGGATGTTATTCTGGGCATGGATTGGATGACCAAGTATGAAGGAGTACTAGATTGTGCCAATCGTACTGTCACACTCACAACCCCGGATAATAGAAGGATTAGATTCAAGTCTAACTTTGAATCAAAAGGGAGTAAGCTAAATTCTCTTAAGGGGGTTAGCATAGACAGTGTCCTAATTGTGAGAGAGTATCCGGATGTGTTTCCGGAGGAATTGCCTAGAATGCCACTAGATGTTGAGTTCCTGATTGAATTACTGCCAGGATCTGGACCAATAGCAAAGAGACCTTACAAGATGTCATTTGATGAGTTGAAGGAACTCAAGAAACAGCTTGGAGAACAGTTACAAAAAGGATTCATTCAACTAAGTTCTTCATCTTGGGGTGCACCAGTTTTGTTTGTTGAAAATAAAGATAGAAGTCAAAGGTTATGCATAGATTACCGTCCACTCAACGAGGTAGCTATCAAAAACAAGTATCCTTTGCCTAGAATCAATGATCTATTTGATCAGTTAGAAGGAGCCTGAGTGTTCTCAAAGATTGATCTCCGGTCAGGCTACTTTCAGTTAAAGATCAAGGAACAAGACATACCTAAGACTGCTTTCACCACTAGGTATGGTTTGCATGAGTATACCGTGATGCCATTTGGTTTGACAAATGCACCAATATGATGAACAAAGTGTTCATGGAATTTCTCGACAAGTTTGTTGTCATATTCATCGACGACATTTTGATATATTCCAAGAGTAAAGAAGAGCATGAAGAGCATTTGCGTTTGATACTTGAGAATCTTAGGGAGCACAAGTTGTATGCCAAGTTTAGTAAGTGTGAATTCTGGCTGAATGAAGTCGGATTTCTCGGACATATTGTGTCAGGAGATGGTGTAGCGGTTGATCCCGCAAAAGTGGCAGTTGTAACTGAGTGGGAATCTCCTAAGTCAGTGAAAGAAGTACGTAGTTTCCTTGGCTTAGCAGGATACTATAGAAGATTCATTGAGAATTTCTCAAAGGTAGCTAAGCCAATGACAGAATTACTTAAGAAAGACAAGAAGTTTGATTGGACGGAAAAATGTGAACTCGGCTTCCAAGAATTGAAGAAGATACTAGTAACAGCACCAGTCTTATGTCTACCAGACTTGGAAAAAGATTTCCAAGTATATTGTGATGCATCTCACCAAGGATTGGGTGGAGTATTGATGCAAGAAGGGAAAGTTGTGGCTTATGCCTCGAGACAACTCAAAACTCATGAAGTGAATTATCCTACTCATGATTTAGAATTAGCCTCTGTTGTGCATGCACTCAAAACATGGAGGCATTATGTTTTGGGTAAACGTCGTGAAGTGTTCACTGATCACAAAAGTTTGAAGTATATCTTCACACAGAAAGAAATCAACATGAGACAAAGAAGATGGCTAGAACTCATCAAGGACTATGACTTGAGTTTGCAATACCATCCCAGTAAAGCAATTGTTGTAGTAGATGCTTTAAGCCATAAGGTTTATGTGAATGGCCTTACTAAGGGGGAATTGCTAGATGATTTATGTGCCCAATTCAAGGATCTCAGATTGGAGATAGTGCCTGAGGGACATCTTATGTCATTGGATGTTCAAGCCACCTTGTTGGACAAAATCAGGGAAGCCCAAAAGGTGGACAAGGAAATTGATGAGATCAAAGGATTAATGAAAAAGGGGAAAGCTAAAGGTTTCCATGAAGAAAAACAGGGTACTTTATGGTATGGAAAACGTATATGCATTCCGCAAGATCCGGAACTTCAGAAACTGATTCTGCAGGAAGCACATAACTCACCATATTCCATTCATCCGGGTAACACCAAAATGTACATGGATGTGAAGGAAAGATTTTGGTGGAATAATCTCAAAAGGGACATCGCAGAACATATTGCTTTGTGTGATGTGTGTAGTAGAGTGAAAGCGGAACATCAGAAACCAGCAGGATTATTACAACTACTACCTATTACTGATTGGAAGTGGGACAAGATCGGCATGGATTTCATCACCGGTCTTCCAAGGACTAGATCAGGATATGATTCTATTTGGGTCGTGGTAGATCGCCTAACTAAAGTGGCACATTTCATACCCATGAAGAAAACCTATACAAGTGCTAAGTTAGCCAATATTTATATGAATAGGATCGTGTGTCTACATGGAGTACCCAAGAGTATTGTGTCGGATAGAGGAACTCAATTCACTTCGTGTTTTTGGTGACAACTACATGAGTCATTAGGAACGATATTAGAATTCAGCACTGCTTTTCATTCTCAAACCGATGGACAGACAGAAAGGACCAACCAAATTATGGAGGATATGTTGAGAGCTTGTGCCCTAGACTATGGTGCTAGTTGGGATGAAAGTCTGCCTTACGCAGAATTCTCTTACAACAACAGCTATCAAGCCAGTATTGAGATGGCACCGTTTGAATTTCTCTATGGAAGAAAGTGTACTACACCATTGCTATGGAGTGGTGTTGGAGAACGAAATTTGTTCGAGCCAGAATTAATCAAGGAAGCTGAAGAGAAAGTCAGATTAGTAAGGGACATGTTGAAAATAGCACAGTCCCAACAAAAGAGCTACGCGGATCCAAAGCATAGATAAGTCACCTATGAGGTAGGTGATAGAGCTTATCTTAGAGTCTCACCACTTCGTGGAGTGAAGAGATTTGGAGTCAAAGGAAAATTGTCACCAAGGTATGTTGGACCATTCAAGATTCTAAGTCGCAATGGAGAAGTGGCTTATGAGATTGAGTTGCCTAAATCACCGTCCGCCGTTCACAATGTGTTTCACGTAAGTCAATTGAAGAAATGCCATCCGGAGATGTAAGAGACTTCTTTGAAGGATACTATACCTTTGGAAGAGGTTTAGTTGGAGAGTGATCTCACTTATGAAGAGAAACCTATCAAAATTCTTGAGAATGCAGAAAGAGTTACTCGTACGAAGACTATCAAATTCTGCAAAGTTCAGTGGAATCATCATTCCGAAGAGGAAGCAACTTGGGAAAGAGAAGATGACCTCCGGAAAGATCACCCACACCTATTTGCTAGCCAATCCGAATATCGAGGGCGAGATTCATCTTAAGGGGTTTAGATTTATAACAACCCAAAATTCATGAATTACAAAAACTTGCATTTCATTCATGCAAACATAGCATTCTTGGCTTGCACAAAAATCTTCAAATCAAAATTCAAAATAAAACCAATTCTATGCCTATTATTTATATCAATAAGGCAAGGTTTTATTTTTATTTTAAAAGGATCAAGTGTGGATGAATAAACAGTGGTGTTTTATACACAATTGTGTGCATTGTTCACACTACAAAATCCACTCATTTGAATTTGGGTTGAAATTGATTCCTGAAAATTCAAACAGAAAAAGAAAAGGCAGAAAGAAAAAAATAAAACGCGCTCCACCTATCTAGCCCAATCCCACTCTCGGCCCGACAAGCCCACCCGAGCCATTCCCCCTCTCCACTCTTTCTCACCGCGCGCAGTCACACCCACTCGCTGATGCCCTGGTCCCATCGCCACATCGGCTCGTCGTCAATCCCGCGCCGAAGGACCCGCGCCGCTCACTGTCGTTTCTCCACCGTTTCAATTTGATTAAATCCACTTGATTCACGGCTTGATTGCTCCCGCGACCCCCTCTCCATTTCCCCTCACCTAGAAAACCCAGAGAGCCCCCAGGCTCTGCAAATTTCTACTTGCAAGCACCGCCGCCCGAAGCACGTCGGCGACCATTCCCGGTGAGCTCCGTCCACCCCTCTCTCTCTATGGTTGCCACTGTATTGATCGCCATCCTCGCGCGCGTTTAATGCTACCTCCCGTTTATTTTCTAGTGCCTCATAGCCTCGCCTTCATCAACATTTGCTAGGACCCGACGGTGAGCACGACTCCGGTGAGGAATAGTCGTTGAACCCGAGCGCCTCGCCTTCGCCCGTGACCTCCACAGCAACCACGTCATCGCTGTGACCTCGGTAATGCCTTACTCCCTTCCCCTTACCCCCTAGCATCGCCGGCAGAGCCGTCGCCGCCGCGCTCGCCATTTGCACCGCCCGCATATGGTCAGTGCAATGAGATCCGCTGGATCTAGATCCAGCGGTCACGATTAGAACAAATCGCGAAGGGGTACGAATAGATCTGGTGAGTTGGATCTGATTAGATCCAACGACACGAAGGCGTGATCCCGCGCGAAGCGGTACCGCCCAATCATAGCACGCCACGTGTTGGTGCTCTGTTTAAATAAAATCCAGAAAAGAATT
Organism: Avena insularis; assembly: GCA_023614405.1. Classification (NCBI taxonomy): domain Eukaryota; kingdom Viridiplantae; phylum Streptophyta; class Magnoliopsida; order Poales; family Poaceae; genus Avena; species Avena insularis. The sequence continues at coordinate 8,499,026 of CM042684.1, forward strand.
TTGAATGTTTAAACTTGTGAAATTCATAACTTTTGATCTGTTTATCCAAAAAATGCAAATAATATATCAATGGATTCACAAAAATAAATCCTACACTACCGTGGTCTTAGTTTCGTATTATGTTTCTGTTAAAATGGAATTTTATGCAGAGATATTTGTAGGCTTATTTTGAGTATATAAATTATTTAGAAAATGATTTTAAGCAAATTTGAGTTTATTTAGTATATAAAAGTTTAGTTTTGTGTTTAGTACTGTTTACTTGTCTTGTTTAGTTTAAGAAAAATCATCACATGGCATTTGCATGCATTCATATATTTTTGCTTGATTATTTTGAATGTAAATTTGGTGCTATCATTTTATGTGTAGATTTTGGTGCTAGTGGTGATTGTGATTTTGAGGATTGTTGCTACTCCCCCAACTACCAAGGCAAGTGGTGATTCATGTATTTGTTCCATTATTTTGACTATGCACTAGTGATATTTTGTATAGGGCTTGCATGAGATTTTGTTAAGTATCTATATGCTATGTTATGGGAAATCCTAGTAGTTGTAGTCTTGGTAGAATTTATCTAAGTTATGATCCTTGTTATTTCCATGCTTAGCCTAGCTAGTAGCAAACAAGGGTGGATCATATACATGCTATGGAAAATATTGTTAAGTCTTTGACTTATGTTTTTGCTTAATAAAACAACTAAGTGAATTAATCACCTGGGTGGAATGGTATGTTTGGGTTATGTTGAGTTGTTACACAAGGCCCATATCTATGGTATAGCTTGTGTATCACACTTGGTGGAAGCCACCCAGGAACAAAGGTATTTGAGATACTCAGTGATTATAAGCTTCTAGTGCAGCCACATGGCATATGGGCTCTGCCTTGATCATATAGGTTACAATAACTTAGCCAGATGGACAGTTGGTGGTAGGGGGTGACAGGATGGAGCGCGTCCATTTGGTCAAAGGGAAGGCTTCTTAAAGATCTCGTCTCGATGCATGTCGAGTCTTGTGGGGAAAGTGCACCACCTCTCGAGAAGGAAAAATCTTAGTACTTAGCCGTGTCCCCGGCAACGGACAATTTGAGCATCAAGACATTGAAGCTATCAAGGATCTCCTCATCCCAATTTCTAAGTTAAAAACTTGTGGTTGAACAAGGGTAAAGGTTCACCAATGTCTATTGGTGGTTCCTTGGGAGTTTTTGTCAAACAAAACCTTAGTGTTTTCAACTGATAGGCAAAACCTATTTTGAGAAAAGCAAGCCTAAGCTACACTTAGCCAAATTCATGTAGAAGCTAGAAACTATTAATATACTAAGGTATCGCTTGCCAATACTATTCCAATGTATTGACCCACTGTGGATGTAACTTGTGATATTGCAGGTTACTCTGATGACGATTAGGGTTATGAATCTACACTCAACATGTTTGCATGTGGCACATCAAAGATGAAGACTTTACTTTATTTTATTAAGTTGAACTCTTGTACTAGCCTATGGCTATGGAGTTGCAAAAGACTATGTTATCTCTGGAATGACGATGTAATAAAGACCTTTGTATCTGTGTACTTCATCTTAAACTGTGGATGCTAGCATTTGATCCAGGGACTAGCATTGCAATCACAGGGACCTTTACCTTTACAAAGGTGGGATCTTACAAGAGGAACCCCAAGGGGGTGGCCGGTGCATGGGGGGCTGCCCCTTGCAATACCCTCATTCATGTGGGTGGATACTCCACTCACAAAATTCCTTTCAATTGCCTCCACTCAAAATTCCCATTAAATTTCCACCAAATTTAATGCAAACTCTCATTAAATAAAAATCCTTTTATTTATTCAAAACTTTTTCAATTACTTTAATGAAAAACATTCACATATAACCCCTTGCTATTATTTCATTTCACATGCAAAAACACTTTCTGCAATTTCACCCGAAAACCTGTTTCGGTATCTAGTGAAATAAATTTATGCGCTTGTTATTCTTTCCGGCATGAAACTTTTGCTCCAATTGGATGTCGGTGTCTCTTAAGTGTGTCACCCTAAGGTTCGCGAATAATGCGGACATGATCGAGACCCCTCTCCGATCAATAATCAGAAGCGGGATCTGGATACCCATATTGACTCCCACACATTCAACGATGACTTTCTTGTGATCGTCGGAACCTTTTATGCTAGTATCTTAATCCCTTTGTTTCACGATATATTACATGTCCGAGATTCAATCATTGGTATCTCCATACCTAGTTTGATCTCGTTACTGACATGCACTCTTTTCTCGTTCCCGTGATATAACATTCTAGTGATCAAATCACTTGCTTGCAAGCTAACCAATGTGATATCACCGAGAGGGCCCAGATTATATCTATCTGATGGGGATGTGCCTACCGTGGTATACCCAGCAGGACGTTTCCGACTGGCCCAAGAACTGGCGAGTGGGCCTGCAAGACGGCGACTGGATCGAAGCCCAGCGAGGATCCAAGCGACTGGAAGCTGAAGGCCCAGGCGAGTAGATAGGCCCAGTCGGATTAGGTTAAACGAGTATCGAAGCCTTAACTGATTCGGTTGAGATATGTAAACCCTAGGGGAGGTGAGCCTATATAAACCTCCCTGCAGGGCATGTAGAGATACGTTCCATCATACACCCAAGCGACTCGCCGCCTAGCCGCCGAGCTCGCCCATTGTACCACCTCCATAATACAATCTAGCAGGAGTAGGTCTTTACCCTTCGGGGGGCCGAACCTGGGTAAAACCCTGTGTCTCCGCTCTCATCTCGCACCGCAGATGGCTGGCCTCCCTTGCCCCTCGTTCTACTACTCGCTGTCGATTGCAGCATCTGCCGTGACCATTCCCACGACAGTGGCGCCCACCGTGGGGCCTGGCCGGTCTGGCCGGTGTTCTGCGGCGAGATCCAATCTTCCCATCAAAGAGACGGTCGCCACCGGCCGCATGATAGCGATCGGTGAGATGCTCCAAATCTTGCCGAGCAGCTACGTCCCGGCGGCGCGACCCGTCACGCACAGCGTGATCCTGCCGGTCGGCACGATCAGCCTCTTCGTCGGCCTCACCGACGTCATCGTCTCGGAGGACTCGGCTCGCATCCGCGAGTCGCCGCCACGCGATCGCCTCTCCAAGAGCCAGATCCGCATGATCCATCGCCTCGCCTCCGAGTACAACTCGGCCCACAGCAACGTGGCCGAAAACTCAGCGGCCGTAGAAGACGCGGCCCTCAACGACGACGCCGACTCGGCGACCCTGGCGTCACTCGCCGGATCCATCACCGCGGCTTCACCCGCGGGCTCCATCACCCAGGTCTCCAACGTGGGAGACTTAGAGGACCCCTCCATCCTCGGGATCTTCGACTTCGACTCCGGGTCGAAAAACTCTGCCGACCTCCGCGACGGCACCGGTCGCCACGCCGCGACCTACATGGCGACAGGCACCGAGCCGCCGGAGGACCCCTTCTCCACCCCAATCCCTCCTAACGCCACGGCGACGGAGGTCGAGGAACTCCGCCTGAAACTGGCGGAGGCAGTGCACAAGGAGCAAGCCGAGCGCGAAAAATTTCGCCTCGAGCAGGTAACCGCGTAGGAGCTATCGCGCTACCACCAGCAGCGGATCAGGTCGCGCCTGAACCCCACCGTTCAGGGGCGCGCCCTGAACTTCGACGACGAAAATGACCTGGCCTGCGTGGTCGAGCGCGCGATCTGCGAGAACGCGCCACCAGGAGGAAGCGCCCGGCCCCCTCTAGGGTCGACGGCGATGGGCGCCCCACCTCCACCCAACCGCACACCTCCCAGGGACCAGCCGCGGATAGTAGTGTCCTCATGGGAGCGAGACGCAAACGGCCTCCCACTGTTCTCCACCACGATGGACAACCTCGTGGCAGGCCGAGCAGCAGCCGACAACATCACGGCCACGGGCGACGGCGCCCTACAGATCCAGTATGTCAGGGCCCTGCTCCCAAAGGCCGTCGAGCACCAAAACGCGGGCGCCGACTCGCAGGGTCGAGTATACTCGCATTCTTGATGGACGTCGGCAGCTCCATCAACATCCTGTACCTGGATACCTTCAGGCGGCTGCGGCTCCCGCAGTCGATGATCGAGACAACCCACACCACGTTCCATGGCATCGTCCCCGGTGGGAAGGCGTACCTGATCGGCAAGGTCACGCTACCAGTCACCTTCGGCACACCAGCAAACTTCCGTACCGAGCGAATCGTCTTCGAGCTGGTGCCCTTCGACAGCCCCTACCACTGCGTCCTGGGGCGCCAGGCATTCGCCAAATTCATGGCAGCGCCACACTACGCGTACAACGCGATGAAGCTCCCCGGCGCGGCGTCATCACCATCAACGGCGACCCGACATGGCGCGAAAGTGCGAGGCCAAAGGAGCCGAACTCGCCGATGCCGTTATCACGGCAGAAACCAATCACGCCGATGAGCTCGCCAAGTACGCGAGCGGGGTCAACAACGACGACCCCACCATACTCAAAAAGCCTAACTCGGAGGGCGCAAACACCTCAACCTTCAAGGCAACGACGCACACCCGCACCATCGAGCTGGTCCCAGGCGACTCCAGCCAGACGGTGACGATCGGGACGGGCATGAGCCCAGCCTAGGAAGGCGCGCTCATCGAGTTCCTCCGTGAGAACAGGGACATCTTTGCATGGAAGCCCTCTGACATGCTTGGTGTCCCTAGGGAGCTCGCTGAGCACAAGCTAAACGCCGACCCCAAAGTGCGACCCATCAAGCGAATGCGGCCCTTCTTCAATGAAGAGCGCCGCCGAGCCATCGCCGAGGAGGTGCAGCGTCTACTCGCTGCAGGCTTCATCCGGCCAATCAAGTACTCCAAGTGGCTGGCAAACCCAGTCCTGGTCGAGAAGAAGAACGGGACCTGGAGGATGTGTATCGACTACACAAACTTGAACAGCGCCTGCCCAAAGGAGCAGTTCGTCCTCCCGGGGATCGACCAAATAATCGATTCCACCGCGGGCTTGGAGTCGCTATGTTTCCTCGACGCCTACTCTGGGTACAACCAGATCAAAATGGCCGTCGAGGACAAAGAGAAGACGGCGTTCATCACGCCATTCGGAGCCTTCTGCTACACCGCCATGACCTTCGGCCTCAAGAACACCGGGGCGACCTACCAGCGATGCATGCAAGAGTGCCTCGCGAGCCAAATTGGCCGCAACATCCACGTCTACATTGATGACGTGGTCGTAAAGTCCGCTTGCCAGGGTGACCTACTCGCCGACCTGGCGGAAACATTCGCCAACTTGCGAAAATACAAGATAAAGCTTAACCCAGGCAAATGCACCTTCGGTGTACCAGCAGGACAACTCGGGTACGCTGCTCCAAGCGAGGGATCGAGGCGAACCCCACGAAGATCGACACGATCGCCCGGCTCGGCAAACCCGAGTGCCTGCGCGACGTCCAGAAACTGGCCGGGCGAGTAGCGGCTCTCAGTCGCTTCATCCCCCGCCTGGGCGAAAAGGAGATGCCCCTATACCGCCTGATGCGCAAGAACCCCACCTTCCAGTGGGACAAGGAGGCGGATGACGCGCTTCACGACCTCAAGAAGGTGCTACTCGCCGCCCCCGCTGACAAAGAACCCATGCTGGTTTACGTCGCGGCTTCCGAGCGCGTCGTCAGCGCCGTCATGGTCGTCGAGCGACCGGAGGAAGGAAAGGAGCGCCCAGTACAGCGAACGGTGTACTACATCAGCGAGGTCCTCACCGAGTCGCGCCAGCGATACCCGCAGTACCAAAAGCTCGTATACGTGGTCTTCAGAGCTCAGCGGCGCCTGCCGCACTACTTCCAGGAGCACCCGATCACGGTCGTCTCCTCAGCACCACTGCAGGACATCATCCGCAACCGCGAGGCGACCAGGCGGGTCGCCAAGTGGACCGTCGAGATCGGCGTCCACAACATCAAATACGAGCCACGAAGTGATCAAGTCGCAGGCCCTAGAGGACTTCATCACCGACTGGGAAGAGGCCCAGCAGCTAGAGAAGCTGCCATACCTCCATTACTGGAGCCTGCACTTCGACGGCTCCAAGAACATGGACGGCGCAGGCGCAGGGATCATGCTAACTTCACCGAAGGGCGACAAGCTCCGCTACGTCCTCTGCCTCGACTTCACACCCTGCACCAACAACATGGCCGAGTACGAGGCCTTACTCCACGGCATGCGAGCTGCCAAGGAGATGAATGTCAACCGCCTACGCTGCTACGGAGACTCCGACCTCGTCGCTGGGCAAGTCGCTGGCACCTGTGACGCCGTCTCCCCCACCATGGCGGCGTACCGCCAAGCAGTGGACAAGCTAGGCGGACACTTCACAGGCTACTCCGTCGAGTGGATCGACAGGCGGAAGAACGAGGAGGCCGACGCACTCTCTCGCATTGGGTCGGCTCGACTCGCACCACCCGCCGGCGTCTTCCTCGACACAATCACCAAGCCATCAGTCTCTCCCCCGAGGGAGATCGACATTGGAGTCCCGTTACAACCGGAGGCAGCCCTGGTCGCACTCGTCGCCGAGCCAGACGACTGGACCAAGCCCTACATCGCCTACCTGGAGGCCGGCACCTTGCCGGCAGACGAGACGAACGCTCGGATGATCGCACGCCGATGCAAGTCCTACACCATCATCGACGGCGAGCTCCACAAGCGCAGCGTCACCGGCGTGTTCCAACGCTGCGTCCAACCCATCGAAGGATGCAAGATCCTCCACGACACCCACTCCGGTGACTGCAGCCACCACGCCGGTGCCCGCTCTCTGGTCGCCAAGGCTATGCGGCATGGCTTTTACTGGCCCACCGCACACGCCGATGCCGTCGACATTGTCCAGCGGTGCGCCGGGTGCCAGAAGTACGCCAACCAGACGCACGTACCGAGCTCAGCGCTCAAGACCATCCCCATCACCTGGCCATTTGCCGTATGGGGCATGGACATGGTAGGACCTTTCAAGAAGGCTCTTTCCAATTACACCCACCTCCTGGTCGCGGTCGACATGTTCACAAAGTGGGTGGAGGCCAAGCCAGTCCGGAAATGCGATGGGAAGACTGCCACTAAATTCCTACGCGAGCTCATATATCGCTACGGGTTCCCAAACAGCATCATCACGGACAATGGCACCAACTTCGCCAAAGGAGCCATTGCCGAATTCGGCGAGGAACACCACATCCGGCTCGACCTCGCATCGGTCGCCCACCCGGAATCCAAGGGTCAGGCGGAACGGGCCAATCAAAGCATCCTCCACGGCCTGAAGCCGCGACTCCAAGTACCACTCGAGCGCACCGCCGGGTGCTGGGTCGAGGAGCTACCCTCCGTCATCTGGGGCATCCGCACCTCGGTTAACAGGTCGACAGGATTCACCCACTTCTTCATGGTATACAGCGCCAAGGCAGTCATGCCCACCGACCTCGAGCACGACTCTCCAAGGGTCGTCCACTACACAGAGGCTGCGAACGAACTCGCACGACAGGATGGAGTCGATCAACTCGACGAGGCACGCGACCTAGCTCGCTCGCGCACCGCCATCTACCAACAAGGACTCCGCCGCTACCACAGCCGGCGGGTGAAAACTCGCACCTTCCAAGAAGGCGACCTGGTGCTGCGCCTCATCCAGGACAAGAAGGGCATGCACAAGCTTTCCCCTCCATGGGAGGTGACGAGGTTTAATCTCGTCAATGCCCATTGTTATGGACTTGGGTTTTGGAGAAGATGGGGATGCTGGAGATCGTGGCACGGTTAACAGACAAGCAACCAGGGGACACGAGATTTACCCAGGTTCAGGCCCCCGGAGGGAAAACCGTACTCCTGCTTGTCTGCTCTTTGATTACGGCGGAACTGAAAGTTACAAGATGCGCAGATTCGATCTGGCGTGGATGTGTGCGAAAGTATGAGTCGAGGTTGGTTGAGTTGCCCTAGGACGTGCCCTCCTGGCCTTTATATAGACTTAGGCAGGTCTCGGGCATAGTCCTAGTCGGTTACAAGTTCTAGGGTGTTTCCCTTTTGAGTTTCCTATCTAAACTAGTCTTGTTCCCCAAGGATCCGAAGACATCCTGGGCCTTGGTCACCCGAAAATCTTCATGGGCCAGCGTATATCCGCAGTGGGCCTTCCTTGGGCTGGACTAGGTATGCTGAAGTTACGTACCCGTAGGGTATAACCATGTCAGTAGCCCCCGAGTGGTCAGTCGAATCGTAGATTCGGCGAGGACTCTTCACTCCTTCGGGTGCAACTCTGTCTTTCAAGAGAATGTGTAGGGTTTGCTAATACGTGTGCCTGACTCACCCGACGGATCAGGGTCAGTTAACTGTCTTAGGACGAAACAACACGATCTTCTTCAGGTTCAGGTCCCTTAACCCGGGCCTGGAACATATGCTGGTGTAATTCAACTCAGGCCGCGGAGGACTTACAGGAGAGGAATTCCAGTGATTTTAATTGGTGCACCCAACGCGTCCGTTAGGATTTTCATCGTACCTGTTGGTACGGATTCATACTAGCAGAGCGAAGTCAGGTGCGTTTCCAGGCCATCAGATGATGTCTGTAGGTCTTATCTTTGCGTCGCAGACGCAGCATCCGAACATTTATCACCTCGGACGTGTTTCGGGTGGCCAAGGAGATTGTCGCTCGCTCAGCGTTTTGTTGGGGCAAAGTTGCCAAAAAGTTTTTGCATGCTGATCCGAAAGATCGCAGTCGAAGATTTCATAGGGTGCGCGACCAGCGCTCCCTATGGGAGTAGCCCCCAAGTGTCTGTTCGAGTCGTAGACTCGAACGGAGACTTTTAGTTCAAGCATTGTTTAAGTCTTTAGGTCCGCAGGACTCGAAAATTTTCGGATGCTTAAATCCATCCTCCCTATGGGAGTAGCCCCCGAGTCCTTAGTGGAGTCGTAGACTCGATGTAGGACTTAGAGAAGCAATTTTTTCCTCATTTGTCTGTCGGGTGCTCGGCCAGCGCTCCTGATAGGAGTAGTCCCCAAGTATTTAGTCGAATCGTAGATTCGAGTGAGTACTTTTAGATGTGGAGCCGAAGTGATGCTAGTATAGCTTTTGATGACGTCAGTGCTTACGATCGATGACCGCAGGCGTCTGCGACGCCAGAGATGACTTGACTGGACGAAGCGTGGGTCCCACTTGCTGACTTTGAATTGACTGGTCACGCGCGGCGTGGAGATGATCATGGTGCCTCCTCGATTTCCGCGCGTAGTGGACGGCGTGGTGAGGACGGTTTGTTGTGGTGTTGACACGTGTACGGCCAGATCTATCGTTGGCGTTAGGTCTTCTCGATGGACGGCCAACGTGCGTCGTCTTCACTGTTATAATCCTGGGTGAAATCGTGTTTTGTTTTTCACCGCACCAGTTCATCTGTTTGCTGCTCTCTTGTTCTTGAGCGATTCGTGCTGCGCGCTTAGCTTTTCTTCCACACTTCCTTTGTTCTTTGTCGTTGCCAACGCCGCCACCGCTGCAGCGTCATGTGGAAGACAAAGAAATCCTCGTCCGCAGTTGGGACCAGCACCGCTGGAGGCAAGAAGGGCGCCGCCGCCGCTCGCGTCACTGATGGTGGCTGGCGGCGATCGGAGACGCGAGAAAGCGATCTCCGCAAGCTGCGCGAGCGGAGCCTGATCCCGCAAGATGCGACGGCCGTGCGTCTCCCTGGCAATGAGGTAATCCCCCGTCCCCCAGCTGGGTATCGGGTTATGTTTCTTGCCTTTGTCTTGCGTGGTTTCTCGTATCCAGTTCATGACTTCCTTCGTGGACTGCTCTTCTTCTATGGGGTTCAGTTGCATCATCTGTCTCCCAATTCCCTTCTCCACATTGCGTGTTTTATCACGCTTTGCGAGTGTTGGCTTGGCATTGAGCCGCACTTTGGCCTCTTCCGGAAGCTTTATTCCGTGAAGAGGCAATCTGGGTCGGATGGTGTGTATCCCATTGGGGGTTTCATCATCTCTCTCAGTCCCAATGTCCAATTCTTCTCCTTTTCCATGTCTGAATCTGTCCAGTACTGGCGGAGGAAATGGTTTTACATTCGTGACTCCGTACTGCCTGGGCAAGATTTTGGTCTTGTTCCTTTTGACCCCTCCCAGTTGATTGAGAAGAAAAGATCCTGGAAAAACCAGATCTTAGACGGTGAGGTGGCGGAGATAGAGGCCCTGTACCGTCGAGTGGAGGATCTCCAACTGATTCCTGAGAAGGAGGTGAACGGTGTCGACGTCATCCGAACGTTTCTTGAGGGTCGGGTGCAGCCTCTCCAAGCGAGGGCGCATCCGATGTTTCTTTACTCTGGACGCCGTGATCTGACGAGGGTTTCGAGTGAGAAAATCTCCGAGGCGGAACTGGACAAGACTCTTCGCGCGCTATTGAAGTTCAAGGCAGACGAAGAAATTCCGGGGAAGTCGCAGACTCCTCCCTTTTCTTCGACGTTGGCCGTACCGAAGGTGTAGATTTGCGCACGTAGTGCTCCCCTTTTGTTTTGTCGGCTGTGTACTTTTCCCTTTGTTTGCTAACAAAGCTTCGTCTCTTTTTGTAGAGCTTTAGAGTTCCGGGCATGGCACCACCGTTGCCCGAAAGGTATCCGAATGCCCCGGATAATGAAGTGGTGGACTCCATGTCCGAGCTGCCGTCAGCGCGATCTCCAGCGGAGGATGACGAGTCGAGTGAGGACCATTCGCGTAAGCGATCACGGAGCTCCAGCGAGTCTTCGGATGCCTCAACTCCTCCGACTCCCAGAAATCCGCTGGGCCTTGAGCGTCATGATGATGTTCAGGGAGGCTCTTCCTCTCCCTTTCCTGCCATTCCTGTGCGGGCTGTTGCTCCGCAGCCGCCAGCAAAGCGGAAGAAGGAAGAAAAGAAGGAGGAGAAGAAGGAAGAAAAGAAGGAAGAGAAGAGGGCCCGAAGGGCTTCTCCTATCTTCGACCTGAGCGCGTTGGGCTCGTAAGTTTTCTTGTTGCTCCTGTTTTCCCTTTTTTTCTTGCTGTTCTTGCACCTGTGTTGATTGGTTCGTGTGCAGGCAATCTTCCGACGGCTCTAGTGATGGAGCGCACGAGATGATGGGGGAGTCGAACATTGTGTCGCCTCCTCCTCAGACGGTGGCAACTTCTGGTGATGCCGCGCCAGTTCCTCCTGTGTAGGAGAGGCTGGAGGTTGCCGCCCAGAATTTCGGAGGCGGGCCTGCAGGTTCGCCTTCGGAGTACGTAAATTTTTCTGCTTGATGTTACGGGGGGAGCCCCCAAGTGTCTTCGAGTGCTGATGTTGTTTTTGCTTTGTGTTGGGCGTAGCCCCCAAGTCCTGTTCTTACTTCTATTGCTGTTTTCTGCAGCCTTTTGTCCAAGAGGCCAGGCGGCTGGTGGAGGAGCGCCTGACGCTGGAGGCGAAACTGCGGCAGCTGCAAGGTATTCGTCTGCCTTGTCGTAGTTTTCTTGCGTATGCTGATCCTTTCATTTGACAGTTGCTTGTTGTAAATGCAGAGGAGCATAACGAATCTCTCCGCGAGGTTGATGCTCTGAAGAAGAGCCTTGGCCAAGCGGAGCAGAAGGCCGAAGCTGCTGCAGGTGCGCGAGAGCGTCTTGAGCTGGAGCTGACGAAGGCAGCTGAAGCAAAAGAGCTTCTGCAGCAGGAGGCCGCCGATCGTGAGGAGCAGCTGGCCACCGTTACGGCTGCTCGTGAAAAAGGGGTGGCAGAGAAGCTCATGGCTGCTGCCAAGGCTATTTCGAGTGAGTACAAGCTTTGCTTCTTTTCTTTCGGATCTTCTTCTATGTTGCCTTTCTTCATGCTTTCTTCGTTTTGTCGTAGATGCCGCAGGCATTGAGTTCGACCGTGGTGCTCTAGAGCACGGGAGTGCTCTGGATGATGCCACTGTAGCGGTTGAAGACCGCTGCAGCACCGTCGTCAACTCCCTCGCCAAGGCGAAAGAAGTCATTGGTCGCTTCTACCAGGAGCTGTTCCCGAAGGGTGCGTCTCTTGAAGATGTGGATGCCCTGGCGGAGGCTCTGTCGGGCAAAGAGCCTGCAGCGTACAAGCGCAATCAGAAGGGCATCGACGCGTCCGTTGGGCTGGCAATGGCCAGGGCGGCTGGGGCGGAGCTGGACCTGCCTCAGATTACCTCTCGGATGCCGACGGCCGCGGATGGATCCGAGGTAGCCTTCGCCGCCTACTCCGCTCGCTGTCGACGATACGGGTCCAAGCTTATCGACTTGTTGTCTGAGTATGCGCTGCGGCAGCAGGGCGAGGCTAAGGCTAGGTAGTCTGGATCTGAGGCGACTCAGTGCCCTGCGCCTTAGGCATAGTAGGCGTAGAGTAGTTTGTAGTCTTCTTGTAAATATCTTTTTTGTAGTACCATCATTGTGCCACGTAGTGGCCTTTAATGAATTCCTCCGTGTTGTGCTTTTATCCTTGGCTGAATGTCTGAGTACCTTTTTGCTGTTATAGGTTACTTCGGGTGTTGACCCAGTTGGCTCTTCATCCGAAAGGCCCTTGCGAGCATCATTGGATGATTCCTCGTAGCTTGCTTTTCTTCGGGATCGCGTGCGTAGCTTGGAGAGGGATTTGCTTGGGTTACGCGGTTGTGCTGATGTTTGGAAATCCAAAGCAGACCGTGGTGCGGCCAGAGAGGAGTATTTGATGGCGGAGCTGGGTCGACTGTCCGAGCAGCTGCAATGTAAGTTGATCCTTCTTTCGGGCTGTAGCCCAGTTCTTCGGGTGAGCCTGCTGGCCTTACTCTTTTTTTTGTGCGTTTGTCGAAGGTGCCAATATTGCTCCGAGGGAAGAGAAAGAGCGTATTGCTGTTCGGGTCAATTGTTTGACCCAACAGGATATGGAGGCCGGCGGCTTCTTCTGGATGGACCGAGATCGCGCCATGGTTCTGGCAACGGTGCAGGATCGCGTCTACCAGGTTTCGCGGGTGCTCCGCTAGGTGCAGACATCATTGTCTTCGGTATTGCACGTCATGTTTCCTCTAGATGCTGTGCCAACGACTCTTGCGGGTCTTCTGACGAAGTTTCGGAATGCTGGAAATGTCAAGGAGCTGGTGCGGCAGCAACTCGTCGCAGGGGTGAAGGCTGCCTTGTCTCTTGTGAGGGTGCACCGCCCTGACGTAGATTTGGCTGCTGTAGCGACCGGGCCACCTTCGCGACCAGATGGTGGCGAGTGGAACATGCGTCCGCATTACGCGGCTGTAAGGCAGTATGCCGAGCAAATTGTGGACTTGTTTGAGCAGCGTGCGCAGGTTATTCTTCAGAGTAGATAGGACGTGAAAATAAACAGATAGATGTAAAATTTGTATATTGCGGCGGAGCGTGTATGTGCTCTTTGTTGTAAAGGTTTGCATGTGTGTGAGCACGCAGTGCTTTGATTGAGTACGTGTCCTTTTCGTTTGCCTGACGTAGTCAGCTACTCAGGTGTACACGTTTGGTCCTCAGTCGATGAAATCGTGAGGTGGGGGGAGCCCCCGAGTGCGTTTGTAGCATGTAGTAAAGTTGCAGAAAAATAGTCAACCGAGGGTTGGGAGCGAGACACTTAGCTTTATTTATATCGTAATGGAGGAGGTACATGGTTCGGCTGAATAGCCTTGGCTGAAAGCCTTATTGAAAGTAAAAATAAGGGGTATGTTGCTACGGGTAGAATCGTCGCAGGTGCGAGACGTTCCATGGGTTGGAGTATGCGACTCCGGACTCTACGTGTTTGAGGCGATAGGCGCCACCTGGGATGACCTCGGTGATGGCGTAGGGTCCTTCCCATGGTGAATCGAGTTTGTTCGGGAGCTTTTGCTTGAGTCGCAAGACGAGGTCTCCTTCGACGAAGGACATTGGGCGCAGCCGACGGCTGTGGTAGTTGCGGAGACTTTGCTGGTACACAGCTGATCTAGCTGCTGCTCTGTCCCGTGCTTCGTCGAGTGTGTCGACGGCATCTTCGAGCGCGGTCGTAGACTCGGCTTCGTTGTACGCTACGATGCGTGGAGCCTGATGGCGTACTTCGGCTGGTAGCACGGCCTCAGCTCCGTGCACCATGAAGAACGGGGTGTAGCCGGTGGAGCTGTTTGGCGTAGTACGTAAGCTCCACAGGACAGACGGTAGCTCTGTCGTCCAGTTTCCAGCTTTGTGCTCGAGTGAGCTCATGAGGCGCTTCTTGATACCAGCGCCGATTAGGCCGTTGGCCTTTTCTACTTGCCCGTTTGTTTGCGGGTGTGCCACTGAGGCATATGTGATATTGATCCCAAGGCCTTCGCAGAAGTCCTGGAATTCTTCAGAGATGAAGTTTGATCCATTATCAGTGATGATGCTGTGTGGTACGCCGAATCTGTAGACAATGGATTTGAAGAACTTGACGGCGGTTGTGCCCTTCTGGTTGGTGACTGGCATTGCCTCGATCCACTTGGTGAATTTGTCGACTGCGACCAGGAGGAAGACGTGTCCTCCTTTCGATGATTTTGGCAGTTTTCCAATCATGTCAAGGCCACATTGGGCAAAAGGCCAAGCTATGGGTATGGGTCGAAGTTCGGACCCAGGTGCGTGTGGTTTGTCGGTGAACCGTTGGCACCCGTTGCATCTTCGGACGATGTCCTTCGCGTCGCTCATGGCCGTGGGCCAGTAGAATCCTGCTCGCAGAGCTTTGGCAACGAGGGAGCGGCTACCTGCGTGGTGACCGCAGATGCCCTCGTGAATATCTTGGAGTATGGCCTTGCCGTCGTTGATGGTGACGCACCGTTGTAGTACACCCGTAATGCTGCGTTTGTACAGCTCGCCGTTGATGATGGTGAAGGCTTTTGACCGACGAGATATGCGCCGGGCATCTGTCGGGCTGTCAGGCAATTCTCCGTTTATCAGGAACTGGAGGTATGGATGTGTACAAGTTTCTTCGACTGCCATGACCTGCATCAGGTTGACCATGGCTACTTCGGTATCCAGTTTTTCAGGTCCTTCATGACCTTCGGGTAGCGTAGCCCCCAAGTGTTCTGCTTCTTCGGGCGATCCTTTGAGGAATTTCTGCTTGATAGATGGCACGCAGATCTGTTCGAGGAACACGCCTGGTGGTACCTTTGCACAAGTGGAGCCGATGTTGGCGAGTCTATCGGCCTCCTCGTTGCTTTCTCTTCCGACGTGCCGAAGTTCGCATCCGTCGAATTCTCCTTCGAGTGCGTTGTAGAGCGCGCGGTACGCGATCATATTTTCGGCGTGTGCATCACACTCATTCATCGTCTGTTGTACGACAAGGTTGGAGTCATCGTAGATGACCAGGCGCGTTGCACCACATATTTTTGCCATCTTCATGCCATGGATGAGGGCTTCGTATTCGGCCTTGTTGTTAGAGGCTCTGAATTTCATCCGAAGGTTGTACTTCATCTTGTCGCCTTGCGGGGAGGTCAGTATGACCCCTGCCCCTGCTCCGGCTTCGCGTTTGGAGCCGTCAAAATGCATTGTCCAGGATTGCGACATGTCTGGGGTGTCAGGCAGCTGTAGTTCCATCCAGTGCACCAGGAAGTCCAGAAGGACTTGTGATTTGATTGCGTGTCGCTTCTCATAGATTATGTCCAGGGGTGATAGTTCAATGCCCCATAGGGCCACGCGTCCCGTGGCCTCTGGATTATTCAGGATGCTGTTCAGGGGTGCCTCGTTGACGACCATCACCTGATGCTCCTGGAAGTAGTGGCTCAGCCGTCGAGACATCATGAACACGCCGTAGGCCAGCTTCTGGTAGTGCGGGTATCGCTGTTTTGTTGGAGTGAGTACCTCGCTGAGGTAGTAAATTGGGCGTTGTACCCCGTGGGTCTTGCCTTCTTCGGGTCGTTCGACCACGAGTACTATGCTGACCACCTGGTGCGTTGCTGCTATGTACAGCAGAAGGGGTTCGCGCTCTTTTGGTGTGACCAAAACGGGCGAGGTGGAGAGGAGCCGCTTGAGACTTTCGAATGCGTCGTTGGCTTCTGGTGTCCACTCGAACTTGTTCGCCTTGCGCAGCAGCTGGTAAAATGGTAGGGACTTCTCGCCCATGCGGCTGATGAACCTGCTTAGTGCCGCTATCACTGCGAATGCTGAACGCCCTTGAGGTTTTTCGGCTTCTCCATTGTCATGATAGCTTTGATTTTCTTTGGATTCGCTTCGATCCCTCGTTGAGAGATGAAGTATCCGAGCAGCTGACCCGAGGGGACGCCGAAGGCGCATTTTTCTGGATTGAGCTTGATCCTGTAGCGATCAAGGTTGTCGAACGTCTCGCGGAGATCGTCGATAAGTGTTCCTGCTTCCTTGGTTTTTATGAGTATGTCGTCGACATAGACTTGGACATTGCGACCGATCTGGTCCTTGAGGCAGGCTTGCATGCATCGCTGGTACGTGGCACCTGCGTTCTTTAGCCCGAAGGGCATTGTGTTGTAACAGAATACTCTGAACGGTGTGATGAACGCCATCTTCTCTTGGTCTTCGACCTTGAGTCGAATCTGGTTATAGCCTGAGTAGGCGTCGAGGAAGGAGAGCTTCTCACAACCCGCAGTCGAATCGATGATCTGGTCGATCCGAGGAAGAGGGAAATGGTCCTTTGGGCAGTGTTTATTTAGTGACGTGAAGTCTACGCACATCCGCAGGATGTCCGTGTCCTTCTTCGGGACCATCACTGTATTTGCCAGCCACTCGCTTTCCTTGATTTCCCGGATGAAGTCTGCTGCGAGTAATCTGTTGATCTCCTTGCCGATAGCTTCGGCTCGTGGCTCTGACAGTCTTTGGATAGACTGCTTGACTGGCTTGGTGTCTGGGAAGACATTGAGTGCGTGCTCGGCGAATTCCCTAGGAACTCCTGGCATGTCCGCAGGACACCAAAGTAAGATTTCCAGCGCCACGGAGGAATTCGACGAGCGCCTTCTTCCTATGCAAAGGTTAAGGTCACAGCGATCAGCGCCGTCTTGGAGGCGTCTGTCGGATGGACCTGCACTTTCTTGGTGTTGACGGTGGAGTCGAAAGACATGTCGGGTGTGTTCTGCTTTGTGACTGGGGGTAGTCCGTTGTCCGTCACCTCGCGGGGCCTTACGAGCTCGTCCTGCATGCCAAAGGACTGGGAGATTTTGTTGAAATCCCTGTCGCATTGGTCTGATCGGGTGAAGCTCCCGTGGATTGTGATGACTCCCCTTGGTCCTGGCATCTTGAGTAGCAAGTATGCGTAGTGTGGGACGGCCAGGAACCTTGCGAATGCTACGCGTCCTAGGATGGCATGGTATTGTGATGGCCAATCCACCACTTCGAACTCTAGGCGCTCCTGCCGAAAGTTGTCCGGCTTCCCGAAGATGACGTCGAGCCCTATTTTTCCCAGGGGGAAGATGCCCTTCCCTGGGACGATGCCGTGGAACGTTGTGTCTGATTGTTCTAGGCTGCATTGCGGGATCCGCATAGCTGCTAGAGTGCTTGCGAACATTAGGTTGATGCCGCTGGCGCCGTCCATGAAGACGCGACTCATCTCGAAGCCTCCGATCTGTGCCTCTAGCACCAGGGCAGCATGACCTGGGCAAGGTATCTGGCAAGGGTGATCCGCACGAGTGAATGTGATGCAAGACTCCGATCCGCTGAGGTACTCAGGGATTGCAGGTGGGGTTGCCACAGCCAAGTTGATTTGTCGAGTGATTTTCTTCTGTACCCTGTTTGTTGGGCGTCCCTTCTGGATCATTTTTAGTGCTCCCTTTGGTGGGAGATATGGGACCCCGGTGTTGTTTTGCGCTGGTGCGACTGGTTGGTTTTGGCCTCCAATAGGCGGCGGTGGAGGAGCTCCGTGTGCTATTTCACTCGTGCAAAAGTGCTCAACGCAGGAATTGGAGTTTGTTGCCTCATCTGCATCATGCCTTCGCTGAGTTTTTGGAACTCGCGGCAGTCCTTCAGCATGTGGCTGGCTTTCTTCTTGCCATCCTGTTTGTCGATGTAGAAGTGGATGGTGCATGGACCCGAAAGTTTGTCGAATGCTGAGGGTCCGCTGTCGCCGCGCGCTGCTACACGATCGTTGGTCGTTCGCCGTCGCGAAGTTTCCGCTGCGTATCCTCCGCTGCGCGGGTTGTCGCTATGGGCGGTCGGCGTAGCCGGCCGCGACCATGTCGGGTCCGTCGCGATCCTCGTAGACGCGCGATCTCCTCTTGCTGTGGCGTTCGCGTCTTCGGCCGTAGTCGTCCTCTTCATCTGATTGTGGTCGCTGGATGCAATCTTCGCCGTCTGCCCAGCTGTTGGCTATTTCCATGAGGTGGTCAAGTGTCTTGGGCTTTACACGCCCAAGTTCCTCCTTAAAGTCTGGGCGCTTGATGCCGTCCCTGAAGGCGTCGATGGCCCTCTCTTCGGAGATGTGTGCTGCGGAGTTTTTGGTCGTAGACCAGCGTAGTATGTATGAGCGAATAGATTCACCCGTTCTTTGAGTGCAGGCTCGCAATTCTTCGATTGAGGCGGGTCTCTTGCTGGTGCCTTTGAAATTTCGGATGAAGCTGTGTTTAGCTCCTCCAGCTCGGATGGATCGATGATAGGTCGCTGAGCCAGACTCAAGGCCGCGCTGTCATTTGCGGCAATGAAGGCATTGCATGGCGGTTTCTTTGTTACCTCCGTGAAGCTTGACAGATGACAGATGGTCACTGAGCCAGGACTTTGGATCTTGTGTGCCGTTGCACTTCGGAGTGTCCGAAGGAAGCTTGAAGTTGCGTGGCATCTGCGTTCGCCGGACGGATCTGCTGAAGCATCGGGCTCCACAGAGTTCTCCTTCGTCTTCATCCATTTCAGATTCAGACGAGCATGCGCGTTTGGCGCGTGCCTTGTCGATCTTGCGCTGTGTAAGCTTGTCTCTAGCGTCGTAGTCTCGTTTGTGGCGGTTGGAGCTCTTGTTCCTTCGAGGAAGATCGTGCTCCTCTTCTTCTTCGGATGGGTGTGGGGCTCCGGTCGCGCCTGGCCGGGGCTTTCTTCTTCGGCTCCGCAGGAGCGTCTTCGTGGAGCGCAGCTCCGATTAGTCCTAGTCCGGTGAGTGCGGACTTATGCATGGCCCTTTTCGGGTCCCCCTCCGGAGGTGGGTGAGCCGCGAGGTACGCAGTGGCTGCCATGATCGCAGCTTGTGGCGTCTTCGGGATGATGTTGCCGTCAGCGTCCATGTCCATGAACGATGTATGGAGAGTTCGGGTCACGTCACGTCGTTCCTTCGGGTCCATATTTTCGGATCCGGAGCCGTAGGTCCCTTCATCCGAAGGTGGATCGCACAGATCGGAGTTGCAGCAGCTGCTGCTGTAGAACTCATCTGTTGATGGCGACATGCGTAGCACGGGGTGTGGAGCCCACGAAGCGGGCCTGATTGACGGCACAGGCACCCGCTCGGGGAGGCGGAGGGTGCCAGTTTGTCCCACCTGGAAGCAGAAGCTCCCGAACAGAATTTCGAGTCCATCGCCTACGGGCTCGAAATCCTTCATGGTGGCCGGCGAGTGGGCGGTGAAGTCGAAAGCACCGAAGAGGAGGTGATTCTCCGTCGCCGCGGAGTTGTAGATCGATCGGGTCGGAACCGTCACGACCGCACAATCAGCAGCCCCAATTCCCACAGACGGCGCCAATTGACGAGGTTTAATCTCGTCAATGCCCATTGTTATGGACTTGGGTTTTGGAGAAGATGGGGATGCTGGAGATCGTGGCACGGTTAACAGACAAGCAACCAGGGGACACGAGATTTACCCAGGTTCAGGCCCCCGGAGGGAAAACCCTACTCCTGCTTGTCTGCTCTTTGATTACGGCGGAACCGAAAGTTACAAGATGCGCAGATTCGATCTGGCGTGGATGTGTGTGCGAAAGTATGAGTCGAGGTTGGTTGAGTTGCCCTAGGACGTGCCCTCCTGGCCTTTATATAGACTTAGGCAGGTCTCGGGCATAGTCCTAGTCGGTTACAAGTTCTAGGGTGTTGCCCTTTTGAGTTTCCTATCTAAAGTACTAGTCTTGTTCCCCAAGGATCCGAAGACATCCTGGGCCTTGGTCACCCGAAAATCTTCATGGGCCAGCGTATATCCGCAGTGGGCCTTCCTTGGGCTGGACTAGGTATGCTGAAGTTACGTACCCGTAGGGTATAACCATGTCAGGAGGGACCATTCGCCATCGGGCGTGTACTCGGCAACGACGCCTACTACCTCATCGACGTCCGTGGGGACGGCAAACTCGACGTCAAGCGACCATGGAATGTAAACCTCCTACGGAAGTTCTATTCCTAGAACGCCACATATGTACTCCTCAGTCGCTATGAAATAAAAAGAATTGGTTACCGCAAATTGCGCCTACTCTCCGTGTCTTGTGCCACTCGCACTCGTAATTACAGCTTCAAGCTAACCGCAGAAGTCAACCTTTGGTAAAGCGATCGGCACGGCCAAGTAGTGCGATGCAAAAGCACTGAGTCACCTCAGGTTTTGCATCGTCCATGAAAAACGCCTACCCGGATCCCCATTGGAGTCGCCTAGCCCGACTGGTTCTATGAGCCAAGACAACTGCCTTCGCTTCTCACAGCGACCATGATCCTCCGTATCCTCGACATAGCGACTCGAACGGCCATGTACCACGCTCGGGGACTGACGACCAGTTCAGCGCGAGCGGCTCGGGAAAACACCAAGTATGAGAGCATGCCCAGGACTCGCCATGCGACTGACCCAACGGGACAGGCAGGAGTGACGCGCTCAAACCAACGCGCCAAGTCCTCAACCACCCTCGAGTCGCGCCTAGAACAACCAAGTACCACGCTCGGGGACTCGGCCACACGACCTCGTTCGCGCAAGGAAAAACGGTGAAGTATAGAGCGCTCAAGGGAGTCGCCTAGCGACTGGCTCTTCGAGTCCGGGCGAGCCGACCACAATAAAAAAACACTCACAAACCACAAACACATCATACACGAGGTAAACCCCACACAAGGGCGGACGCGCTCGGGGATTCGTTCAAACCTCAATCGGAAAACACATGACAAATCACACAGCAAACATGATATCACATTACTAGCATGTTGCAATTGTCTTAGAATACAAAATATGCCCATACGGCAAACCTGCTACTAACACCCCAGGGCAAACTATCCTATTCTGCAGGCTTCGACGACGACTCGCCAGCACCCCGGCGATTGCGGATGAACGGCGTGTACGGGTTTGACGGGTACGTCGTCAGCTCACCCGCCATCGCTGCGCGGAAGGGCTGCTCGACCTTAAAATCCCGGTGCTGCGGCTCGGGGTCGTTGGGCGCGACGACCGTCTCCTGGTACGGAAGGAGGTCGCCCATTGCCCAGACACGCTCGGAGTACATCGCGGCGCGGTCCGTCAACTTGAGAACCTCGGAAAGCTCCACTGCGCCAGTCGACGACGCGTAGCCACTCGTCACGTCGTCGAGGTCGAAGTCCTCCAGGAAGTGAGCAAGTCCAAGGCTAAGCGTCGTCGCTGCTCCGCGCCGAAACGCCGATCGCGTCATGAATTCAACGACCGAGGGCGCCTTCTCCAAGTACTTCCACACCTCGACGAGGTCAGTAGGAATTACCTCCGTGGGTGATATGTCCTGGAGGTAGGCTCGGATGCACGTCGCTGACAACGTTGCCGAGTCGACGAGCGTGGCCACACACTGCCGCGCGTCGAACGAGCTCGCCTCTTCCGCGCTATCAAGGATGCGACTTGCGAATAGAAGACAACAATGAGTACGCCGGGCATCACAACAGAACACATGTTATTGGCAGAGGCAGGTACACTTACCAATCAAGGGGCGGGAGAGATCCGTGATAAAGCATTGAAGCGAAGTATAGTTGTCCTGAAGCCCAGCAACAAGGGGGTCGGACACTTTACGATCCTCTGCGACGGCGGTAATAGCGGCCTTGGCTCGCCCATCCGCCGAGTTCGCTTCCTCCTTCGCCTCCCTCAGCTCGCGCTCGAGTTCGGCGATCCGCTTCTTAGCCGAGCTCAGTGCCGATTGAGCCACCGCCAACTCACCCGCTGGGACAAGCCCCTGGCGAGCTTCCTCCGCCTTCGCGGCAACCGCCTGAAGCCCCTTATTCGCCTCTTGGACGTTGGCCAGTTCCTTCTTCGCGCGGTGATTCGCTGCCAATCGGTCAGCTGATTCACGTTGCAGACCCTGCACATCATTCAAACAGTTAATCAAAGCAACATCCTCAGCGCCCACCCGCTAAAATTCAGCGAATGCGCACTCGGGGACTGGCAATCAAAAAATTCCTAAGTGCCCACCCGCTGAAATTCAGCGAGTGCGCACTCAGGGACTGGCAATCAAAAAACTCCTAAGTGCCCACCCGCTGAAATTCAGCGATTGCGCACTCGGGGACTGGCAATCAAAAAACTCCTAAGTGCCCACCCGCTGAAATTCAGCAAGTGCGCACTCGGGGACTGGACGCGAAAACTAACAACTATACACCAAAAGAATCAGACCGCTGCAATACACCGACCTGATCCTCGGGGACTGGACATACCTGGATGGCTGCGCCAAGCATGCCATGAAGTTGTATCGCGTCCAAGGACGCGAGGAGAGCTGGCGTGTGCCCACGACACTGCTCGACTTCCGCATCGGCGACCCCAGGTGCACGGCTCGAGGGCGAAATTCCACTCGCTGTGGCCGCTTTGGCCATGAAGCGCGGGAATGTCGCGATGGAGGCACCCGCACCAAAGGAGGTCGGCTCGGCCGCTCCAGGCAAGGGAGAGCCCTCCTTCGTGGATGCGGCCGCTTCTGTTGCGGGTTCAGACGGCGCAACCGCCGTGTCGTCAGAGATCGTAACGACATCATCGCCCTTGGCCTTCTTGCCGCCATCCGTAGGGACGACGACCTCGTCCGCCTTCCTCTTACGGGAAGGATCCTCCTTGCTGACGACGGGTGGCACCTTAGCCACGGTCGGGTGGCCCATCTTCTTCACTCCAGTCCTATAAATCAATCATGTAAGCAAGATAATTCAAGCTGCTATGGAAGACAAAGGTAGGTGAGCAAACCCACTTGGCGACTGGAATGAAGCGTAGCCCCGTGCGGAGGCCGGCCGGCTTCTCCAGTTCAGGGCCCAGTCGGCGGCTGAGCCCCATTTCCAGGACGTCGCGTGCCCAAAACACGGACGGCTTCTTCGTCGTCGAGGCCGCAACGGGAGCCTCTGGGACATCTTCGGCAGGAGCTTCCCTGCGAGGCGAAGCCGCCGCAGCCGGAGCATCCCCCAGCCCAGAAACTGGGGCGAATGGTGGAAGCATCGAAGCCAGTGGTACCTCGACAGTGGCTGTGTCCAGCGCGGCTGCCGTCGGTGGCGCCTCGTCCTTGGCCGGGCTGGGGGTGTCGGAGCTGCTCGCCGAGTGCGGTGGCGAGGCCGGCCTCATCGGCTTCGTCTTCGTCTTCGGAGGGGACTTCGCCTCCTTCTCCTTATTCTTCTTCTTCTTCCACGGAGTAGCCTGGCGGCGCGAGGAGGTCTCCGGAAGTTCTTCATCGTCATCATGACGCTCGAGGCTTTTGCTCGCCTCAAGCTCACGTTGACGCTGCCCGCGGGTCTTGCGGACCAGCGCGGCGACCTCCTCCTCGAACTCGTCGTCGCCGTCACTCTCGTCGCTCCCGGCGTCGCCCTTGGCGGGAGGCGACTCGCCCATGTCCTGGACGGACGAGCTCGAATTCTCGTCGTCCGAAGGCAGGAGCCATCCTTCCACCACTTGGAATAGCTGCAATGAACGCAAGATGAAATTAGAATAACCGCGACTGCAAAAACTGCGACTGCGAATGAAGCGAGGTGATTACCGTTGGGGCTGGACACTTTGCGGTGTAGGGGGCGACCCCAGTCTGTGCGTCCAGGTACACCGCCTGGGTGATCTTCTTCAGTGCTGCGGTATAGTCCTCGAGCTTCCACTCGGCGAGGCAGGACTTCGTCGAGTCCTCCCGGCCGGTGTACTGGTACATGTAGTGCTCGCGCCGAGCTAGAGGGACGAGCCTCCGCCCGAGCCAGCAGTTGTACAAGTTGATCGTCTGGAGGCCCTTCTTCTTTAGGCCGCGGATGGTTTGGAGCATTTCATCCACGACCATCCGCTGGTCACTGGGGAGCTTGCCGACTTGAAGACGGCATGGTTCGGACCGGTTGGCGGAGTACCGTGGGATCGCCGTCTCGCCCTCCGGGGTCGCCTCGGCAACATAGAACCAAGATTTCTTCCAGTCGCTCGCCGCCTTGGCGGGCAGCATCAAGTCGAAGAACGAAGCCTTCGACTTCAGCTGGAAAGTTAGACCGCCCGCGACAAGCATTGGGCCGCCCGCTTCCTCGCGGCTAATCCGTCCGTGGAACAGATCTTGCCATAGAGGGAAGTAGGGCCGACAGCCCAAGTAGCATTCGCAGAACGACACAAAGATGGCGAGCTGCTCGATGCTGTGAGGACCCAAGTCCGATGGTTGGATCCCGTAGTAGGCGCAGAAGCGCCGGAAGAACAGGGACGTGGGGAATCCTAGCCCCCGTTCTAGATGGCTGGTGAAGCAGATGAATTCCCTCTCGCGCGGGCTCGGGGTCACCTCTCCGGCCGCGGGGATGCGCCAGCAGCCGGCGCGCAGGATCCCGACCTCCTCAAAGGAAGCCAGTTGCGCCCTCGTACACTTAGATCTACCCCAAGGTTCGGTAGAGAGGGCCATGGCGGAAGGATTTGTGGGTCGGAGGATTTCCGGTCGGCTGGATCGCGATGCGAAGGGAGGCGAAAGTGCGCGCAATCGGAGGGAATGGCGAGAAGGTGGTTCCCTGATCGCCTGCCATTCCCCTTATATAGCGGTTGTTACCCGCCAAATCAGGGAGCCGTTACTACGCGGTGATTACGCCAAAAGTTACCGTTGGATTACCCCATCGGCTAGTTTGACCACGATTAACGGTCCAACTTCAGCCACTCGGCTCGCCGACCCGATCACTATGACAGTGTTTCGCCGACTCGACTCGCCAAAGCTGCGACCTGGATGACTATTTTTCTCCTTTATACAGGAGCCCGCACGCGATTATTTGGATGTCTACTCAAGTCAGATACTCCGACCGCCAGCCACCTACGCCTAATCGACGACGGCCTCGGGGACTACTGATGGGGATGTGCCTACCGGGGTATACCCAGCAGGACGTTTCCGACTGGCCCAAGAACTGGCGAGTGGGCCTGCAAGACGGCGACTGGATCGAAGCCCAGCGAGGATCCAAGCGACTGGAAGCTGAAGGCCCAGGCGAGTAGATAGGCCCAGTCGGATTAAGTTAAATGAGTATCGAAGCCTTAACTGATTCGGTTGAGATATGTAAACCCTAGGGGAGGTGAGCCTATATAAACCTCCCTTCAGGGCGTGTAAAGATACGTTCCATCATACACCCAAGCGACTCGCCGCCTAGCCGCCGAGCTCGCCCATTGTACCACCTCCATAATACAATCTAGCAGGAGTAGGTCTTTACCCTCCGGGGGGCCGAACCTGGGTAAAACCCTGTGTCTCCGCCCTCATCTCGCACCGTAGATGGCTGGCCGCCCTTGCCCCTCGTTCTACTACTCGCTGCCGATTGCAGCATCTGCCGTGACCATTCCCACGACACTATCCGTCATCGGGATGAACAAATTCCACTCTCGATCCATGGGCCTCAACATAACACTTTATTAGTTCTGAACCCATCTTTATAATCACCCTGTTACGTTGTGACGTTTGATGTTATCAAGAAACTCTTCCGGTGTTATTGATTGACATGATCTCATGGTCTAAGGATTAGGATCACTTCGTAAGTTGTTATAGCAATATAAACTCAATGACTTTGATCGTAATGCTATACTTCGGATGAATGTTCATCACACCATTACACTAATTTTGTGATCTTGTTATTAACAACACCCAATGTCTATGATCAGGAAACCTTGATCATCTTGTTAATCAACGAGCTAGTTTATGATAGAGGCATAACTAGGAACTTTCTGTTTGTTTATTAAACACACATGTATTAACGTTTTCGTATTAATACAATTATAGCGTGAAAAATAAACATCTATCATATACTTGGAATATACATAATAAACACTTTATTATTGCCTCTCAGGGCATATTCCCTTCAGTCTCCCACTTGCACTAGAAACAATAATCTATTTACATAGAGATGAATCTAACACCCATGGAGTTCTGGTGTTGATCATGTTTTGCTCTAGGGGGAGTTTTAGTCAACAGATCTGCTACATTGAGATCCATGTGTACTTTACAAATCTTTATATCTCCATCCTTGACATGCTCGCGGATGGAGTGAAACCGGCGCTTAATATGCTTGGAATTCTTGTGAGACCTTGGTTCTTTGGCATTGGCAATGGAACCATTGTTGTCACAATAGATCACCATTGGGTCCAATGCGCTCTCAACCACACCAAGTTCGGATATGAACTCCTTCATCCAAACGCTTCGAGCCGCCAAGCAAAGAACATATTCGGCCTCCGTTGTTGATCCCGCCACCACAGGTTGTTTGGAACTCCTCCAACTAACCTCTCTGCCATTCATGAGAAATACGTATTCGGACTAAGACTTAGAGTCATCCGGATCGGTGTCAAAGCTAGCGTCGACATAACATTTAGCGACGAGCTCTTCTTCACCTCTGTAGACAAGAAACATATCCTTAGTTCTTCGCAAGTACTTAAGGATATTCTTGACCGCTATCCAGTGTTCCGAACCTGGATCCGATTGGTAACTACTAGTCAAACTAATAGCATGTGCCACATCCGGTCTTATACATAGCATGGCGTACATTATAGAGCCTATGGCTGAAGCATAGGAGACTTTGTCCATTATCTCTCTTTCTTCCGTCATAGCCGGACTTTGAGTCTTACTCAATCTATTGCCTTGCAACATAGGTAAGAACCCCTTCTTACTTCCGTCCATTTTAAACTCCTTTAAAATCTTGTCAAGGTATGTACTTTGCGGTAGCCCTATTAGGCACCTAGATCTATCTCTATAGATCTTTATGCCTAATATGTATGATGCTTCACCTAGGTCCTTCATTGAAAATTTGTTGTTTAGATAACTTTTAACACTGTATAAAGGATCTATATCATTTCCGATCAATAATATGTCATCCACATATAATATCAGAAATGCCACATTGCTCCCACTCACTTTCTTGTAAATACAAGCCTCTCCATAAGTTTGGACAAATCCAAACTCTTTGATCACCTCATCAAATCGGAGATTCCAACTTCGTGTTGCTTGCTTTAGTCCATAGATGGATCGCTGAAGCTTGCACACCTTGTTAGCATCGTTAGGATCGACAACACCCTTTGGTTGTATCATATACAACTCTTCTTCAATATTACCATTGAGAAACGCGGTTTTGACATCCATTTGCCATATCTCATAATCGAAATATGCAGCAATTGCTAACATAATCCTAACTGAAGTTAGCATCGCTACGGGATAGAATGTCTCATAGTATTCAACTCCTTGAATTTGTCGAAACCCCTTTGCGACAAGTCGAGCTTTATAGACGGTTACATTACCATCAGCATCAGTTTTCCTTTTGAAAATACATTTATTCTCCACGGCCTTTCGGTCGTGAGGTAAGTCCACCAAGTTCCAAACTTGATTTTCATACATGGATTCCATTTCGGATTTCATGGCTTCTAACCATTTGTTGGAATCCGGGCTCATCATCGCTTCTTCATACGTCGCAGGGTTATCAATTTCATCAACCATGAAATTCATAACAGGGTTTCCGTACAGCTCAGGAGTTGCACGCGTCCTGCTAGACCTGCGAGGTTCGGTAGTACTCTCTTTTGGAGTTTCATGATCATTATCATTATTTCCCTCTTCAACTAGTGAAGCCAACTCCGGAACGACTTTCGGCGCTGCGCTACTCGCCGTACTTTGAACAGAAGGTTCAATAACTTCTTCGAGTTCTACCTTACGATTACTCACACCTTTCGCGAGAAACTCTTTCTCTAGAAAGGATCCATTCTTGGCAACAAAAATCTTGCCCTCGGATCTGTGATAGAAGGAATACCCAATAGTTTCCTTAGGGTATCCTATGAAGACGCATTTTTCCGCTTTGGGTTCGAGTTTATCCGGTTGAAGTTTCTTCACATAAACATCGCATCCCCAAACTTTAAGAAATGACAGCTTAGGTTTGTTTCCAAACCACAATTCATACGGTGTCTTTTCAACGGATTTAGATGGTACCCGATTTAAAGTGAATGCAGTAGTTTCTAGTGCATAACCCCAAAATGACAACGGCCAGTCCATCAGAGACATCATAGATCGAACCATATCCAATAAAGTATGATTAAGATGTTCCGACACACCATTTCGCTATGGTGTTTTGGCAGGTGTGAGTTGTGAAACAATTCCACACTCTTTCATATGAGTGCTAAACTCGAGACTTAGATACTCTCCTCCACAGTTGGACCGTAGAAATTTGATCTTTCTATTACGATGTTTTTCCACTTCACTTTGAAATTCCTTGAACTTTTCAAAGGTTTCAGACTTGTGTTTCATCAAGTAGATATAACCGTATCTACTCAAATCATTCGTGAAAGTAACAAAATAACGATATCCACCTCGCGCCGACACGTTCATTGGACCACATACATCAGAATGTATTATTTCCAATAAATTTGTCACCCATTCCATTGAACCAGAAAAACGACATTCTAGTCATCTTGCCCATAAGGCATGGCTCACATCTATCAAATGATTCAAAATCAAGTGATTCCAAAAGTCCATCTGAATGGAGCTTCTTCATGCGTTTAATGCCAATATGACCTAGACGGCAGTGCCACATATATACGGATATATCATCATTAATTTTAATCATTTTAGCATCAACATTATGAATATGTGTAACACTATTATCGAGATCCAACAGAAATAAACCATTCATCATCGGTGCATGACCATAAAAGATTTCATTCATATAAATAGAACAACCATTGTTCTCGGATTTAAATGAATAACCACTTCGCATCAAACACGATCCAGATACAATGTTCATGCTTAGTGCTGGCACCAGATAATAATTATTCAAGTTTATTACTAATCCTGACGGCAAGTGGAGAGGCAGCATTCCAACAACGATCACATCAACACTTGATCCATTGCCGACACGCATCTTGACCTCACCCCTTGCTAGCGTTTGCTTGTTCTCTAGCCCCTGATTTGAGTTACAAATATTAGCAACTGAACTATTATCAAATACCCATGTGCTACTGCGAGCACTAGTCAAGTACACATCAATAACATGTATATCATATATACTTTTGTTTGCCTTGCCGGCCTTGTTGTCTGCCAAATACTTGGGGCAGTTGCGCTTCTAGTGGCCAGTCCCCTTACAATAATAGCACTCGGTATCAGACTTAGGGCCAACTCGGGGTTTCTTTTCAGGCACGGCAACCGGCTTGCCGCCCTTACTTCCCTTCCATTTACCCTTCTTGTATTTCTTGAAACCAGTGTTCTTATTGATCATCAACATTTGATGTTCCTTCTTGATCTCCACTTCTGCAGTTTTAAGCATTGACAGAAGCTTGGGGAGAGACTTCTTCATGCCTTGCATATTATAGTTCATCACGAAGCTCTTATAGCTAGGTGACAGAGACTGCAGAACACGATGGATGCCTAAGTCAATGGGAATCGTTATTCCCAAGGACACAAGCTTATCGGCGTAACCCGACATCTTGAGTACATGCTCACTTACGGAGTTGTGCTCTTCCATCATGCAGCTAAAGAACTTTTCTGAAGCATTGTAGCTCTCTACAGCAGCATGTGTGACGAAAATCATTTTCAACTCACCCATTGTATCAAATGCATTGCCGTTTTCGAAACGCTTTCGAAGTTCTGGCTCTAGCCCATACAATATGCCGCAATGAACTAAGTTGTGGTCCTCCTGACGAGTCTGATAGACATTCTTCTCCTTGTCAGGGGCATCATCGAACGGTGGGGGGCCTAGCAGGGCTTCTAGCACATATTGCTTTTGTGCAGCAGAGAGGAGAATCCTCAAATTCATGGCCCATTCGGTAAAGTTTCTACCATTCGTTGCAAGTTTCTCTTTCTCCATGAACACATTGAAATTAAAAGCAGGTGGTGCCATCTACAACAAAATTTGTAAATTTTAGACTAAGTTTATGATAGATTGAGTTCAACTAATCCACATTACAAATGAACTCGCACTGAAAAATGACATCCCTCGTGCCCTTTTGGTGATTACATGAACCAAATCCACTACACAAAGTCCGATCATCGCGTGAGTCGGTGTAGCTTCAAAGGCGAGCATCAAATGGGCATCATATCTACTATATGACTCATGCTTAACCTTTTGGTCCGTGTTCCGAGGCCATGTCTATACATGCTAGGCTCGCCAAGTAAGAACCTTAGTATTCGCGTGTGTAACCGTCTTACACCTGAAATATGGTCGTGGATCCAAGAACACCCGATCATCACCTGATGTCTTGGAGCAACGAAAACATAATCGATGCATACTAAAGGAAGAACACATTCTTATCTTGATATTTAAATGAGGGATCATCTTATTATGCTAATAAAACGCCAAACAAGCAATATAATATGCTATCAAACATCACATGTTTATAAGTGAAATGATATGGTTCCCGTGTATGATCTCTATCATGTGCACGGTGGTATGATCACTATCATACCTCTATGTGTAAGGCCAAGGTCTATGGAACTTACACGTTATGTGTGTTGTAAGAGTATCATCTCATACTTCTACTTACAACATCACCATATCATAACACTATCCCAGCAACAATCTAAACTAGACGCCTCTAATTTATCCATTGCAAGTTTTACGTGGCTTGGGGCTTTCGAAGATAGAACCGTTCTTACCTACAAACATGAACCACAATGAGGATAACCAAATTGTTGACAACTTGTTGCAAATTAGATATTGACTATAGTAGGAGAGAAACACACCCACTAGCCACTTATGCAAACTAGTTGCATGTCAAGCGTGGAACATGTCTCATGTGCGAGGAGATGTAAAGTTTGTCCGGGCCGCTTCATCCCACTATGCCACCAATATCCAAAATAAAACTAAGAAGCAACAACATGATCATCATCGCCCACATACGCATATATGTATTACCCGTGTAAAGCATCTACGCATAGATCCGGCTCTGATACCACTGTAGGGTTCGCAGCATAGAAAACAAAAAAGTTCCTACGATGGGAACAACTATGTACCAAGATCTATCTACTAGATACAAACAATGGGCGGATGTATATCTGTAGAGAACATACCCTTGAAGACCGACAAAGCTTAACGAGTTAAACTCGTGGTTGATGTAGATGATCTCTTGCCGATCTCAAGATCGAGAGGAAGTCCTTAGCATCGCAACTTAGTGGCGCATCCGTGCTCGCACACACGTCCGAGGCACCGAGCAACCTCCGCCTCCTTGCTCCAGCGATGCAGCGGAAGCACAACTCTTTATTTCCGAATAGCCACCGGGAACATGTATCTCGCTAGTCCGTGACCATGGGCGATAAATACTAGAGGGGGAGAGAGATCCTTCACGAGGAGGTGTGAGTGAGAAGTGAGGAGGGGAATGCCTTTTATAGGAGAGGGGGGACCCCCAAGGGGGTGGCCGGCGGATGGGGGCTGCCCCCTTGACCTTCCTTCATTCATATGGGTGGACACTCCACTCACAAAAATCCTTTCAATTCCCTCCACTCAAAATCCCACTCAAAATTCTTATTAAATTTCCACCAAATTTAATGCAAACTCTCATTAAATAAAACTCCTTTTATTTATTCAGAATTTTGTCAATTACTTTAATGACAAACATTCACATATAACCCCTTGCTAGTATTTCATTTCACATGCAAAAACACCCTAAAGTTCGTGAATAATGCGGACATGATCGATACCCCTCTCCGATCAATAATCAGAAGCGGGATATCGAGACCCATACTGACTCCCACACATTCAACGATGACTTTCTTGTGATCGTCGGAACCTTTTTTGCTAGTATCTTACTCCCTTTGTTTCACGATATATTACATGTCCGAGATTCGATCATCGGTATCTCCATACCTAGTTTGATCTCGTTACTGACATGCACTCTTTTCTCGTAACCGTGATATAACATTCTAGTGATCAAATCATTTGCTTGCAAGCTAACCAATGTGATATCACCGAGAGGGCCCAGATTATATCTATCCGTCATCGGGATGAACAAATTCCACTCTCGATCCATGGGCCTCAACATAACACTTTATTAGTTCTGAACCCATCTTTATAATCACCCTGTTACGGTGTGACGTTTGATGTTATCAAGAAACTCTTCTAGTGTTATTGATTGACATGATCTCATGGGCTAAGGATTAGGATCACTTCGTAAGTTGTTATAGCAATATAAACTCAATGACTTTGATCGTAATGCTATAATTCGGATGAATGTTCATCACACCATTACACTAATTTTGTGATCTCGTTATTAACAACATCCGATGTGTATGATCAGGAAACCTTGGTCATCTTGTTAATCAACGAGCTAGTTTATGAGAGAGGAATAACTAGGAACTTTATGTTTGTTTATTAAACACACATCTATTAACGTTTCCGTATTAATACGATTATAGCATGCATGCAAAATAAACATCTATCATATACTTGGAATATACATAATAAACACTTTACTATTGACTCTCAGGGCATATTCCCTTCAAAGGTGTGGTTTGCAAAGGGCTAACACTAAAGATATATTGTATGACAATAGTATTGACATGATTTAACTCCAAGGAACTAAAGTTCTCACCAAAAGACTAAATTTATACAATGCAATCTCATTGGAGAATGAGTGATGCGTGAAGATGCAAAGACATGCAAATACACACGGACCTGAAGGCATCAGATCCATAGATTATGTTAACCACTTGCAATCGCGTATATGGAACACCAAAAAGCCATAGGAGTTGAATACGCAAAGTTTTTCAAATTAGATTATTGTCTCTAGTGCAAGTGGGAGACTAAAGGGAATATACCTGAGAGGCAATAATAAAGTGGTTATTATCGTAATCCTTATTTATGATAAATGTTTATTTGCATGCTCTAATTGTATTAATATGGAAACGTTAATACATGTGTGTTTAATAAACAAATAGAAAGTTCCTAGTTATGCATCTCTTATAAACTAGCTCGTTGATTAGCAAGATGATCAAGGTTTCCTAATCATGGACATTGGATGTTGTTAATAACGAGGTCACAACATTGTTGGAATGATGTGATGAACATTCAACCGAAGTATAGCATTACGATGAAATTCATTGTGTTTATATTGATATAACATCATACGAAGTAATCTTAGTCCTTAGACCATGAGATCATGTCAATCACTAACACCGGAAGAGTATCTTGATAACATCAAACGTCACACCGTAATAGGGTGACTATAAAGATGGTTTCAGTGCTACAAAGGTGTTATGTTGAGGCTCATGGATCAAGATTGTAATTTTTCCATCCTGATGACGGAAAGATATACTCTGGGCCCTCTCGGTGATATCACATTAGTTATCTTGCAAGCAAGTGATTTGATTAGTAGAATGTTATATCACGGGAACGAGAAAAGAGTACATGTTAGTAACAAGATCAAACTAGGTATGGAGATACCGATGATAGAATCTCGTACATGTAATATATCGCGAGACAAAGGGATTGAGTTACATGCGTATAAGGTTCACACGATCATAGAAGTCATCGTTGAATATGTGGGAGTCAGTACGGATCTCTAGGTCCCGTTGCTGATTATTGATCAGAGAGGGGTCTCGATCATGTCTATATTATTCATGAACCATAGGGTGACACACTTAAGGGATACTGACACCATTTGGAGCAAATAATATGCCAGAGAAAGAAAAAGGAAAGCGCAGGAATTCATTTCACTAGACAACGAAACTGTTTCGGTTGAAATTGCTGAAAGTGGTTCTGCATGTGAAATTGAAATGCTGTAAGGGGTTTTATGTGAATGTTTGTTAATTAGAGTAATTAACAAATTTCTGAATAAATAAATAAAATAGATTTATTTAAATGAGAGCTTGCATTAAATTTGGTGGAAATTTTATGCATGTGAGTGGATTTTGGAGTGGAGGCATGTTTATGTGAGTGGAGGCTTTTCATTTTGAGTGGGAGCTCCACCCACATGAATGTGGAAGAGGTGGGGGCAGCCCCCATGGCTGGACGCCATGCCCCTTGGGTGCCTCCCTCTCCCGTATAAAAGGCCTCCCTATCCTCCTCTCAAAGCACACCTCCTTGCGAAGGATCTCTGTCCCCCCTTTAGAATTTCCCCATGGTCTCGGATCAGTGAGATACATGTTCCCGGTGGATTTTTTTGGAAGTATTTGTTGCTTCTGTTGCTTTGCTGGAGCGAGGGCGCGGAGATTGTCGGGGTACCCGGACGTGTGTGCAATCACGGATGCACCACTGCTTTGCGGTGCTGGACTTGATGGAGCTGGACCAGATGGACTTCATCACGATCTTGAGATCGACAAGCGTTCGACTACATCATCCACGAGTACAACCTTGTTAACACTATTTGGTCTTCGAGGGTATGTATTCTATGGATGTATATCCACCCATTGCTTGTATCTAGTATACAGATCTTGGTACTTAGTTCCCATCGTAGGATATTTTTTGTTTTCTATGCTGCGAACCCTATAAATAGACATATTATAATCTTCAAGCATCTCAATCACAACAAAATCAGTTAGTACCAAGCAATTATGATCCATTTGAACAGGAACATCCTCACATATACCCACAGGAATAGTAGTAGACTTATTAGCCATTTGCAAAGATATATCAGTTGGTATCAATTTTTCTAGCTGAAGTCTCTTGTAGAGAGAAAAAGGCATAACACTAACTCTAGCTCCCAAATCACACAAAGCAGTTCTAACATAATTATATTTAATAGAGCAAGGAATAGTTGGAATACCTGGATCACCAAGTTTCTTTGGAACCTTACCATTGAAGGAATAATATCCTTCATATAATTTGAATAAGGAGGCAATTTAATCGCATTAGTCAAAGGAATTTGCAAGAATAAAGGTTTCATCCACTCACAGAACTTGTTATAGTGTTCTTCTTCCTTTGACTTGTGTTTCTTATTATGAAAAGGCATTGGTTTTTGCACCCAAGGTTCTCTTTAACTACCATGTTTCTTAGCAATAAAATCCTCCTTAGTGTACTTAGTGTTCTTAGTGTGCCTCTAAGGTTCCTCTTCAATTTCTTCCTTATCAGGAGCATCATTTTTTCATTACCACTTTCAGTTTCAGCATCAGAGACAGATATACTATTAGGATCTATAGCAGGTTCAGGAGATTCTACAATTGTTTTATTTTTATTTTTATTTCTCTTAGAAGAAGTGCCACTATTCTCAACTTGTTGAGAATCTTGCTCAATTCTTTTAGGATGCCCATCAGGATATAAAGGGTCCTGAGTGGAAGCACCACTCCTAGTTCTAATTTCATAAGCATGTTTATCTCCAGAAGCATTAACTAGCATATCCTTTTGCACTTTAGCAAGTTGATCAATTTGAGTTTGAACCATTTGAAAATGTAACAAGCATTTTAATGTAACACCGCGGTTCTGAAAATACCGTGGCTTCTATGTGACATGCCAATCCCTGGATCGGTTCATTGGCCCACAATAGAATGAGATGAATAACATAGCAAAATATCCGTGTATCATAAATAACGATGATCCAGAGTACCATTATTACAATAAAAGCTTAGACCAAGGCTAGCTCAAATTATTCAGGTAGCAACATAAATAAAGTAAATCCTCCATTCTTCAAATTGCCCACAAGTGAACAAGTGCCGAGTGGAGTACCGTGGCCTATATCGATTACTCAGAATTGGAATAACCTGCAACATGAAACGTAGCAGCCCCGAAGGGTCAATACATGGAATGTATGGCAAGTAGAGCTAGTAATGGAGACAATAGTACTAACATCTACATGCATATTTGGCAAGTGGAGCTGTGTCTGGCTTGCATTTGCAAATAACTTTGTCCTACTTTCATAAACAGTTTTTGATTTTCTTTGAAAAGATCCCAATTAAGTTAACCCAACAATATTAAAACAATTATGAAATTGGAATGAACGAGAAACATGTCATGGAATCAATATCAAGCAACTCAGTTGTCCATAACCGGGGACACGGCTAATCGATTAGATTAAACACCCTGCAGAGGTTAGTACACTTTACCCATGTGACTTGGCCAGCCCATCTCGTACCATCACTCTCATTTTGGGAGATGATAGGGAGAAGTCCAAGAAGAGACTGTTCGGGAAGTAGCACCCCAATCCCGACGCGCACCGGTCCAACCTACTAAAACTCTACATCTCTGGATACGCGGGTTCGGGTTACCACAACCTACTAAGTCCAACCAACCGCCCATTCCATTATTGGCACATGGTTGTACACGTAAGCTACCAAATAAAGAAGCCAATCAATTTCTCTCGATACCTGGGTGCCTTTCCGCAATGAAACCACCAAAATTATCAATACCATCACACCCAGGAGATTCATTGATTAAGTTGTTTTAGTTTTCACAAACCAATACTTTTAGAAACAAGTCTCAATGATGTAACCCAGACCTCGTACAACAAAGCATGGCTAAGCACATCTACCAACGGTGGTTCATCTACAAGGAAAGCCCTACCACATAATAGGTTATAGCATAGCGATAGTATCATCCTACACATGCAACTACAAAATACATGACAATGCATTGAAAATAGTAGGATGATATCATGAACAAAGTAGCATCTACTTGCCTTGGTTGTAGCGGTCGGAAGAACAATCCACACACGAGCAAGCGTTGCACTCGTCACAATCTACACGATACAATTCCAATCATAAACAAACAATCCACAAGCATATGCAACAAAGATGATGCATGAGGGTATGCAAGGCAAGTGAATTGGTGCTACAGCTGCACCACATAATATAAATCAGTAGAGGTACTGATTGCATGCATGGAAAATAGTTTTAGCGCAAGGAAAACTATTACGCAAAAAGTAATGCTCAAAACTAGAGCTAGAACTTAGATAATTCACTACCGGTAGTATACTGTTTGTAAAATCTTGGGAAAAATCTACCCCATAGGCATCACTGATTAGAAACAGTACCAATTGGAATTACTCAAAAAGGAATTATAAAACTCCCCAAGTAATTAAAACACTGCAGAACGCCACTAGACAGTTCCTGCAGAAGTTTTTACTGTAAGACTATCCTTTTAATTCACGATGAGATTCCCCTCGTTCCACTGAATCCAGGGACATATCATACGCGATTTTTGGAGCTACGGATCTTTTTCTACGAATTAATTACTCCGAAAAGGCCATTAACTTATTTGATTAAACTGTACTAAATCTTGCTGCAAAAGTCTAAACCAAAGGTACATCAAGATTATACACGACTCACTGAATCTACACATATTTTATTTGCAATTTTTGGCCCAGCGGTTTAATTTCTACGCAATTTACAAGTTTCTACCGAAATCTGTCAACTAAAACGATTAACGAAAATAACCAGTCAACTGTGTCTGTTGATTGGTCAACGCGTCTGCTGACTGGGCGCTGACTGGGCGTCTGACTAGTCAACGCCTGAGTCTGACCGATCAACGGCTGATCTGAACCTCTGATCTGAGATCTAACGGTGGCTGTAGACTTACCGGGAACGAACGGCGAAACGAACGGCGGCGAGTTCCTGACGGCGGTGGCGATCAGTTCCGACGTCGGTTTTTTTCCTGCGCGGAGGGAGACGTCGGTGTTTTTCCTGCGCGGAGGGAGACGGTCAGCGCGTGGTTCGAGATAAATAACGCGGCGCGACACGGCGACGTGCGGCACGCAGCGCGAGGCGGCGACGTGCGGCACGGACGTGTATGCGCGGGCAGCGCTGCGGCAAGCGCGCGGCAGCGGCGGCGAGGCGCTCGGGCGCGGGTGGCTTTGAGGCGAAGCGGTGGCGCTGGTGGCGCAGGCGGCGGTGGTGCGGCGCGGGGCCCTAGGCGGCGGGCGGAGGCGGCATACCTGCGATGGTAGCGGGGAAGGGCGACGGCGGCGGGGTCTTGGCGGCCGGCGGCGGCGCGGAAAGCGAGGAGGAGGCGGGTGGCGGGGCGATCCCGGGAGGCGGCGCTGGCGCGATCTACGAGGCGGCGGGGTCGGTGGGCACGGAGTCCAAGGCAACGGCGGCTGCCCTTTTGTGGGGCCCCCTTGCGGGTCCTAATCCGATTCGGCGCGAAGTTGGACACGAACTCGGAAAAACGGCCCAATTTTTGGCCCGTTTTCCACCTTTTTAATAAAACTGCCGTAACTTCTCCGTACGAGCTCCGAATCGAGCGAATCTTGCTCCTACGGTTTTGTAAAGTCGAGGGGAACAATCTAGGGTCAATGGTTGAGAGAAACCACTAGGCTACAAG
Organism: Avena insularis; assembly: GCA_023614405.1. Taxonomy (NCBI): domain Eukaryota; kingdom Viridiplantae; phylum Streptophyta; class Magnoliopsida; order Poales; family Poaceae; genus Avena; species Avena insularis. The sequence continues at coordinate 8,537,365 of CM042684.1, forward strand.
GGTGACAACACTAGTTCTTCTAAAGCCTCCCGCAGGAGCCTCGTAGCAAAATAGAATAGGGAATTGAAAATAGCGTTTCGCCGATTCTTTTCAACCGACGGTTTTGCATGGAAGAGTATGATGCGATGCTATGAATGATATGCAAGACCAAATCTAAAATTTGGGATGTGACATTTAACATCATTAGAAATCCTTTCCACGATATCTTTCAACTCATTAATATCTCTAGAGTTTTCCAATAAATGATTCTGAACTTGTTTATTAAAATTACCTTTTTACAAATAAAAGTATCAAGTTCCTCTAAGCATTGATCAGGAGGCTTACCATAAGGAATATCACCTTCATCAAAATGTTGGAGAGAGTGTACCTCAATAGTGGATGAGTGGGGAATTAGCTTACATAATTCTTCTATAGGAGGTAAATTCTTCACATCTTCAGATTTAGTACCCTTCTCCTTAAGACATTTCTTAGATTCTTTCATCACCTCATCATTTAATTCAATCACTCCCCTCTTATTTGGTGTTGGTGTTTGCGTTGGTTCAGGCAAAATTGGTTCAGGAGTAGTTGGTTCAGGTGTAATTGGATCAGCTGTAGTCCAATCATCATAATTCTTGCTTATTTTAGCCATTAATTCCTCAGCTACCTCAGGACTTATTTTCCTAAAAACACAATCAGCAAAACTATCCAGGTACGTCCTAGATTCATCATTTAGTCCATTATAATATATATCAAGAAGCTCATTTTTAGGTAATGGACATCCAGGATGTGCATGAATCAAGGCACATAACCTTGTCCATGACTCAGGCAATTTCTCCTCTTCTCCCTGTTTAAAATCAAAAAGTTTCTCCAAAACAGCATGTCTAGCACTAGGAGGGAAATATTTCAGAAAAAAAGTAGCAATCAAGGCTATCAATAGATCCAGGAGGTAAACTGTAACATCCCTAAAATCATGTGTCAAACTCATGCATATCATCCATGCATCCATGATCATGTAGAGTTCATTTCAAACAAACCAATTCGAAAACAGGAGCATATGAGCTCATTATTTTATGTGATCAGCATTTAAAACAAATGCTACTCTCCAATGAGAGATTGTTGTTCATTGAACCAAACCTTGTTGTCTTATTGCTCTCAGATTGTATTGCTAGATTGCTAGGATTTAAACCAAAGTTTCAAAACAAATATGATTTGAAAACCAATTTCAAAACCTATTTAAAACTAGTGCTATATCACTGCTTATTTTATTTTATTCCAAGTGACCAGGCCAATTCAAAGTTACCACTTGGTTTTGTGCCCATATTTGTGAGTGTTGCACTCTACAAAAATCCTGAAAAGATTTGAATTCAAACAGCTTTTGAAATCATTTGAATTTGATTCCTGAAATTGCAAACAGAAAAAGAAAAGGAGAAAAGAAATAGAAAAGGGCCGGCGCCACCTTTCTAGCCCAACAACAGAATCAGCCCACTAAGCCCACCCGGGTTCCCCCTTCTCTCTCTCTCACTCGCAGACAAACCCGCCAAGTCACTGACCGCCTGACCCCACCTCCTCTCTGTTTCACTCGCTGGCAAGTGGACCATGCGACCATGTCGTCGTCGTCTTCAATCACGCGCGGCCGAGGCGCTCGCTCTGCCGTTACCTCACCGCAGTCACTACGAGCTTAATTGCCATTGATTCTGCGCGTAATCGCCGCCCCCCTCCTGCCTACTTAACCCCCTCTGCACCGCGAGCATTTCCCCTCACCTAGCGCCACCACTCTGCCACCAGGCTGCCCGTATTCGCCCTTGCACCGCCGCAGGCAGAACCCTCTCCGGCGACCAATCCTGGTAAACTCTGTGCGCCCCTTCCTCTCTGGTTCATGCGAACGGATTTGAAACCTCCTTGCGCTCCTACTGACACCTCTAGTTCGTCATGTACTGCCCCAGGCCGTCGACTCCAACGAGCACTGCAAGTCCCCGACGCCGTCTCCAACTCCGGCAAGCGATTAAGGTAAAAACCGACCGCCACGTGCCTCCCCTATGACGCTGACTTGTTCACCTGACCGATGTGCACCCACTGATGCCCTCCGTTTGCATTAGGGCGGAGCAGAACGTCGCCAACGTCGCCGTCCACCCGAGCCCGATGCTGTCATCCACTCCGACGAGCTCCCACGGCCGATGCATTAGAAATATTTTGTTAGTCTTGCATGGTTATATTTTGCTTATATGCTATGCTTGGGAAATCCTAGTAGTTGTAGAATTGCTAGAAATTTCTAAGTTAAGATGCTTATCTATGCCATGCTTAGCCTAGCTAGTAGCAACCAAGGGTGGTGAAATATTCATGCTGTGATAAAATATTTCTAAGTCTTTGGACTTGTGTTTTGCTTAATAAAACAACTAAGTGAATGAAACACCTGGGTGGAATAGAAGGAATGGTTTATGTTGAGTGGTTACACAATGCCCATTTCTATGGTTTACCTTGTGTATCTCACTTGTGGAAATCCACCCAGGAACAAAGGGATTTGAGAGGACAAATGTTAAGAAGCTTCTAGTGCAGCCACTTGGCGATATGGGCTCTGCCTGGATCATATAGGTTGCAATAACTTAGCCATTTGGACAGTTGGTGGTAGTGGGATGATAGGTTGGAGCGCGTCCATTTGGTCTAAGGGAAGGCTTCTGAAAGGTCCTGTCTTGGTGAAAATCAAGGCTTGTGGGGAAAGTGCACAACCTCTGCAGATGGAAGAATCTAAGTACTTAGCCATGTCCCTGGTATTGGACAACTTGAGCATCAAGACATGGAAGCTATCAAGAATCTCCTCATCCCAATTTCTAAGTAAAAACTTGTGGTTGAACAAGGGTGAAGGACCTCAATGTCTATTGGTGGTTCCTTGGGAAAAGGTTTTGACAAAGAAAAACGTAGTGATTTCAACTAATAGGCAAAACCTATTTTTGAGCAAAGCAAGCCTAAGCTACACTTAGCCAAAAAGCATATAGTATTTAGTCCACCAATATTCTACTAAGGTATCACTTGCCAATACTATTCCAATGTATTGACCCACTATGGCTGTAACTTGTGATGTTGCAGGTTATTCTGATGAGGATTAGGAGTCATGAGTCTACACTCAACATGTTTGCTGTGGCACATGAAGATGAAGACTTTTATCTATTTACTTATTTAAACTCTTGTACTAGGCCTGTGGCCATGGAGTTGTAAAGACTATGTTTGTCTCTGGAATAACTGTAATAATGACCTTTGTTTCTGTGTACTTCATCTTAAACTGTGGATGCTAGCATTGATCCAGGGACTAGTATTGCAATCACAGGGATCCTTTTCCTTTATAAAGGAGGGATCTTACAGATGGTATCAGAGCACTGTGTTGCCTGTAGGATTATGACCCTAGGATTGGAAACCACTAAGGAAAAATTTTCAACAACTTCCACACTTGTCTTTTCTTCTCGTAAACTTTTCTAGTCTTCTCTCTCATCTCTATTTGTAGATGAACTCCATCAACGAAGCCGTGAAGAAGGGACCACTTATGACTATGACTTTGGAATGTGAGACAGAGTTCCCCAAGGCTCTCAAGGACCCCATGGTTGCCATGGGAATACATGGTGCAGCTGTGTACAAAGGTTTTCCTGTGATGGATGAAGGAGTTGAGTACTGGTGGGTGCAGCTTCACTTGTATAAAAACAAGGAAGACAACCACAAGGACTCAGGATTCTGCATGGTCACCAACACAATGATGCACACTACATTCTTTGATTCAGCAAGGGATGTAGCTTGGAGGGCCATCAAAGAACTTGGTGATAGAATCAAGTGCAGAATGCTTAACACTCAGAATGATCTTAGGGAAGAAAAGAAGCATACCCAAGAGTTAGAGGCTACCAACCAAATCCTAAGGAAGGACATCATAGACTTAGCAATGGGTGATCTAGACAAACAGATTGCCTCTAGGGATGCCCTGTTAGCCAACTTGGCAAGTGAGATGGGATTGTAAGCGTACCTTGTTAGTTGGACCACCACACTTATTATTTTATTTTCCAAAATGTTGTTTAAAATAAGTTGAACCTTGGTTGTTTGTAATGGATCCATGTATGCCATGACTTGTGTGTTTGATTTCCAAAGTTATGCATGTGATGCCTTGTCTTGTGACTTGTCTTAAAATTGTGTTGATTCTAACTTTTTCTATCTTATTAAATAGATGCCTAATATTACCATCAGCACTATTGAAGAGTTCCAAGGAACTCGTTTTGGCCCCCGTATTATTGAGCTCACTACTTTGCTCAATCTCCCTCTTCCTACCATCATGGTGCTTCCCCTCACCAAGTTTGAGAGGAAAGACCTTTGGGGTTTCAAGGTCAATCAGCCAGGACGCCAGACTGAGCCTACCACGGAGGCTATCATCTTCAAGCTCATGCACGATGACAAGGAGAGAGGCCTAGAGGTAGTCATGCAGGACTTTATTGGACGTCTGTTAGGGAGACACTCTCGACAGGTTAGAGGTACTCACTTCCACGCCTTCGGTAGACGTGATGAGGATGGAGAGGCCATCGACTTCGAGGACACTTCGAGGGAGACAGCAGAGCCGATTCGTCTAAACCTCCAGGACTTAGAGGTTCTTCTTAGGCACGTGGACACTGATAGTACCAACGTCATGCTTAGCAATGACGAACTCCAGGTGCAGCTTCGTGAGAAGGACAAGCTCTTCGCGGACCAAGATGAGATAGTCAAGGATATGGAGGCCAAGTTCGAGAGTCAGGACAGAAAGTTCAAGAGTCAAGAGAAGTGAGTCCAAGATAGGAACAAGAGGATTCGAGACATGACTATAGAACTGGAGGCCAAGGACTTTGAGCTAGAACATCAGCAGACTGTGATTGAGAGGCTTCGTTCCCAGAAGAGGGCTCTCAAAGCCAAAGTAGAGACCCTGACTACCAATGTCGAGGAATACAAGACCGCTATGGAGAATGCAGGTCTTACATTTGTTGAGGAGGAGGTTGATGCCGAGGAGTAGTGATTACTACTCATTTATCATTTATTTATCATGCTTTATTTGAGTCGCAATGACCATCCAACATGTGGATGGCTTGCTATTGGTGTGTTTACTTTGCAAACTTGATATCTTGTTGTTGAACCTTTATTATTGTGATGCATGTTTGGTGATTGTTTATGTGATATAATGTGCATGTTAGCATCTATGGGTATCTCATTCTTATCTCTATTGAACAAACCACAGATGCCTCCCCGTCGTGGCAATCCCAACCCCAACAACAACAACATCACCCCTGAGATGCAGCAAATGATGACACTGCACTCAATGATGCAGATGATGACTATGTTCATCCAGAATCAGAACAACAACAACAACAACAACAACAACAACAACAACAACAACAACAACAATAACAACAACAACCCACCGGGTTTTGACATGCTTACCAGGTTTTTGAGATTGAGGCCAGCAAAGTTCTCAGGAACAACTGATCCTATGGTGGCCAATGATTGGCTACGCTCTGTGAACAAAGACTTGGTAATCGCTATTGCACTGATGAAGAAAAAGTCAGATTTGCAGCTCACCTGTTGGAAGGACCAGCAGCTACTTGGTGGGATAACTTCCAGATCACCACTCCCATTGCAGATGTGACATGGGCTATCTTTGAAGATGGTTTTTGTACTGCTCACATCTCATCCGGAGTGATGAGTTTGAAGAAGAAAGAGTTCCATAATCTGAAGCAGCGCCACCACAGCGTGGCTGAATATATTGAAGAGTTCAACAATCTGGAGCATTATGCACCGGATGAAGTTGACACTGATGCTAAGAGGAAGGAAAAGTTCCTTGAAGGGTTGAATGATGAACTGAACCTGCAGCTATCAGTGGCCTATGTTCCCACTTATCAGTCTGTTTGTGATAAGGCTGCTATTTTGGAGAACAAAATGACGCAAGTTGAGAGTAGGAAGAGAAAGCACTCGGACAAGCACATCTCGGGATCGTCTCACAAGCGTTCCCATTATGATGATAGTGGAAGCTCAGGATCCCACAAGCATGGGAAATTCAACAAGCACCACAACCACAACCGTCATCATGACAACAAGCATCACCGTAGTCATGACAATGACAAGTACAAGAATCACAAGGGTGGATATAAGAGCCACCACAGTGGTAGTGGAAGTGGCAGTGGAAGCCAGCCTGTCAAGAAGGATATTAGTCAGGTTGAGTGTTTCAAGTGCAAGAAGATGGGGCATTATGCAAATGAATGCCCAGAAAAGAAAGTTGAAGGACCCAACAAGCCCAACCCTTTTCAAAAGGGACAAGTGAACCACATCAATGTGGAGGAAATATATGAGGAGCCTGATGCTGTTGCTGGTAAGTTCAAACTCAATTCTATTCCAGCACTTGTTCTTTTTGAAACTGGAGCATCGCATTCATTCATATCAAAAGCATTTGTTGATAGAAATCGGTTTCCAACTGAAAACATTGGGTGTCCAATAAAAGTTAGTTCTCCAGGTGGAGATATGATAGTGAGTCTTGGATGTCGGGATCTAGTGATAGAGTTTGGAAAGCATAAGTTTCCAGTGAGTCTGATAATCCTAGATTCCCAAGGACTAGATGTAATATTGGGAATGGATTGGATGGCTAAGTATGAAGGAGTACTAGATTGTGCCAATCGTACTATTGCACTCACAACCCCGAAGAAGAAACAGATTAGATTCAAGTCTAACTTTGAATCAAAAGGGAGTAAGCTAAATTCTCTTAAGGGGGTTAGCATAGACAGTGTGCCAATTGTGAGTGAATATCCGGATGTGTTTCTGGAAGAATTACCGGGAATACCACCAGATAGAGATGTGAAGTTTCTTATTGATTTGCTACCAGGATCTAGACCAATAGCAAAGAGACCGTACAAGATGTCAGTTGATGAACTGAAAGAACTCAAGAAACAACTTGGAGAACAGTTGCAGAAAGGATTTATTCAACCAAGTTCTTCATCTTGGAGAGCACCAGTTTTGTTTGTGGAGAAGAAAGATAGAAGTCAAAGGTTATGCATAGATTACCGTTCACTCAATGAAGTGACTATCAAAAACAAATACCCTTTTCCTAGAATAAATGACTTGTTTGATCAGCTAGAAGGAGCTTGTGTGTTCTCAAAGATTGATCTCCGGTCAGGTTATTTCCAGCTCAAGATAAGAGAACAAGACATACCTAAGACAGCTTTTACCACAAGGTATGGATTGTATGAGTATATGTAAGATCCCTCCTTTATAAAGGAAAAGGATCCATGTGATTGCAATGCTAGTCCCTGGATCAAAGCTAGCATCCACAGTTTAAGATGAAGTACACAGATACAAAGTTCATTTATTACAGCCATTCCAGAGATAAACATAGTCTTTACAACTCCAAGGCCACAGGCCTAATACAAGAGTTTGAATAAGTAAATAAATAAAAGTCTTCATCTTCATGTGCCACAGGAAAACATGTTGAGTGTAGACTCATGACACCTAATCCTCATCAGAGTAACCTGCAACATCACAAGTTACAGCCACAGTGGGTCAATACTTTGGAATAGTATTGGCAAGTGATACCTTACTAAATTTTAAGTGGACTAGATACTATATGCAATTTGGCTAAGTGTAGCTTGGCTTGCTTTGCTCAAAATAGATTTTGCCTATTTAGTTGAAATCACTAAGTTTTTCTTTGTCAAAACTTTTCCCAAGGAACCACCAATAGACATTGAGGTCCTTCACCCTTGTTCACCCACAAATTTTTACTTAGAAATTGGAATGAGGAGATTCTTGATAGCTTCCATGCCTTGATGCTCAAGTTGTCCATTGCCATGGACTTGGCTAAGTACTTAGATTTTTCCATCTTCAGTTTCCCCACCAGACTTGGTTTCACCAAGACAGGACCTTTTAGAAGCCTTCCCTTAGACCAAGTGGACGCGCTCCAATCTATCATTCCCACTACCACCAACTGTCCAAATGGCTAAGTTCAAGAAACCTATATGGTCCAGGCAGAGCCCATATTGCCAAGTGGCTGCACTAGAAGCTTCTTAACACTTGGCCTCTAAAATCTCTTTGTTCCTGGGTGGCTTACCACAAGTGAGATACACAAGGTAAACCATAGAAATGGGCCTTGTGTAACCACTCAACATAAACCAAACTTTCCATTCCACCCAGGTGTTTCATTGACTTAGTTGTTTTATTAGGCAAAACACAAGTCCAAAGGACTTGGAAATATTTTCATCATAGCATGTATATTTCACCAACCCTTGTTTGCTACTAGCTAGGCTAAGCATGGCATAAATAGTAACTTAACTTAGAAAATTCCCTAGCATTTCTACAACTACTAGGATTTCCCAACATGGCATATAAGCAAAATATAGCATGCAAGTCTACCAAAATATTTCTAATGCTTAGTAGAAAACATAGGAATGATAATATTCATGAAGTACCACTTGCCTTGGTAGTTGGTAGAGTAGCACTCCTCACAATCACAATCACTAGCACCAAAATCTACACAAAGAATTAAGCCACAATCACATACAAAACATATTCAATCAAAAATATATGCATGCATGCAAAATGCTAAGTGATGATTTTCAAAACTCAACCAAGCAAGTGCATAGTACTGAGTCCTAAACAAGTCAAAAACTTGCCAAACAATAATTATTTAACCCTTAAAACAATTCCTAATCATTTCATAAACTCAAAATAAGCCCTACACATGTTTCTGCAAATAAAACCTTTTTAACAGAAGCTAAACATTAAACACATTTCATAATCATAAAGAGCTTACTCTCCTGATTCCAACGGTATAAAATTTGTCAAATTCTAACGTGGGGATCAAAAGTTATAGCCAAATCAAATTTGAACATAAACCAGATTCAAAATCCAGTTTTAAATCTAACCCTAGCCACGCGTCACGCTCTGATTGGCGCGTACCGTTTCGCGTCGCATCACGCTTCTGAGCCGCTAGATCTAACTTAATCGCGCGGCTCAGATCTAATCTTACCGCTTCATTGTTCTATCCTATCCGCACGATCGGATCCAACGTTCTCGAGCAAATGACCATCTAGTGACAAAGACTAGCGGCGCGCCTGCTGCTGGCGGAGCTGGCGTTCTAGGTCGCGCGGGAGAGGGGGAAGGGGCTTATCGAGCTCGCCGTGCGATGATGATGCTCAAGGTGGTGATGGCTGGTCAAGGGGCGCGCTGTAGTGGCTGAGGGAGCTCGTCGGAGTTATGCACGGCGTCGGGTGGTTGCAGACGGAGTTGTTGCCGACACTCTGGGCCTTCCTAGCATCAACCAGAGGCATCAGTAGCTGCGCAAGGACAAGGCGAACCTAGTCGTATGCGAGAGAGGTCAAGGGGCACGCAGTGCTTACCGCAATCGATCGCCGGAGAAGAAGAAGGCGTCGGGTGCTTGCAGTCGTCGTCGTTGGCGAGTCTCCAGATGGTCCTAGCATGCACCAATAGGTTGAGAAGATGCGCATGGATGTTGTGATCATTCTGTCCAACTTAGACAGCAAGGGGCGATGGGGTCTTACCGGAATCACACGCCGGAGATCGTCGGAGCTGCGGCGGTGTTTGGCGAGTTGCGAGCAGCCTAGTGGCGTGGAGAGAAAATTGAGTGAGGGGAAATGGCCGCGAGGGGGAGAGGTTTATATAGCCGGAGCTGGTCGTGGAGTTACACGCGGAATCAATGGGAATCAACGCGGCAGTGACTACGGCGAGTAACGGCAGCGTGAGCGTCGCAGGCGCGCGAGATTTGGGGAAGAAGGAGTCGACGTGGACGGGTCCACTTGTCAGCGAAATAAACAGAGGGGAGGTGGGGTCCTGGCGTCAGCGACTCCATGTGTGCGTCTGCGAGTGAAAGAGAGAGAGAGAGGGGACCCGGGTGGGCTAAATGGGTTGTGTCTGTTGCTGGGCTCAAATCCTGGCGCTGGCCCTTTTCCATTTCCTTTCTCTTTTTCTTTTTCTGTTTTGAATTTCTGGAATGATTTTCAAATGATTTCAAACTCTATATGAATTCAAACTTTTTCCAGGATTTTGTAGGGTGCAACACTCACACTTCTGGGCATAAAAACAAGTGTTCATTTTGTATTAGCTTGGTCATTTGGAACAAAATAGAAATAACAGTGACATAGCACTTGTTTTATATTGGTTTTGAATTTGGTTTTCAAATTGTATTTGCTTTGAAAAATTGGGTTTAGGTCTTAGCAATCTAGCAACTCATTCTGAAAGTAATAAGGCACAAGGTTTGGTTTCATGAACAACAATCTCTATTAGAGAGTAGCATTTGTTTCAATGTTGATCACATAAAATAATGAGCTCATATGCTCCTGTTTTTGAAGTGTTTTGTTTGAAATGAAAACATATGATCATGGATGCATGGATGATATGCATAAGTTTGAAACATGATTTTTGGGATGTTACAAATCTAACCCCCTTAAGGTGAATCTCACCCTCGAGATTCGGATTGGCTAGCAAATAGGTGAGGGTGGTCTTTCCGAAGATCATCTTCTCTTTCCCATGTTGCTTCCTCTTCGGAATGATGATTCCACTGCACTTTGCAGAACTTGATAGTCTTAGTCCGTGTGACTCTTTCTGCAGTCTCAAGAATCTTAATAGGTTTTTCTTCATAAGTGAGATCACTTTCCAATTGAACCTCCTCCAAAGGTATGGTATCCTTCAAAGAAGTTTCTTCCATTTCTGGATGACATTTCTTAAGTTGACTCACATGAAACACATTATGGACAGCTGACAGAGATTCTGGCAGTTCTATTTCGTAGGCAACTTCTCCTTTACGACTCAGAATCTTGAATGGTCCAACATATCTTGGTGCCAATTTTCCTTTGACTCCGAATCTCTTCACTCCATGAAGTGGTGACACCCTAAGATAGGCTCTATCTCCAACTTCGTAGGTGACTTCTATACGCTTAGGATCTGCGTAGCTTTTCTGTCGGGACTGTGCTATCTTCAATCTGTCCTTAACCAACTTGACCTTCTCTTCGGCATCTTTGATAAGATCTGGCCCGAATAAACTTCTTTCTCCCACACCATTCCATAACAATGGGGTGGTACACTTTCTTCCGTAGAGAAACTCAAATGGTGCCATCTCAATGCTGGCTTGATAGCTGTTGTTATAAGAAAATTATGCGTAAGGCAGACTTTCATCCCAACTGGCTCCATAGTCTATGGCACATGCCCTCAACATGTCTTCAAGAATCTGATTAGTCCTTTTTGTTTGTCCATCAGTTTGAGGATGAAAAGCAGTACTGAATTCCAACCTCGTTCCCAAAGACTCATGTAGCTGTCTCCAAAAATGGGAAGTGAATTGAGTTCCCCTATCAGACACAATACTCTTGGGCACTCCATGTAGACATACAATTCTACTCATGTAAATTCTGGCTAACTTAGCACTTGTATAGGTTGCCTTCACGGGTATGAAATGAGCCACTTTAGTTAGGCGATCCACTACTATCCAAATAGAATCGTATCCTGACCGGGTCCTTGGTAATCCGGTAATGAAATCCATACCAATATTGTCCCACTTCCATTCAGGAATAGGTAGTGGCTGAAGCAAACCTGCTGGTTTTTGATGTTCCGCTTTCACTCTACTACACACGTCACACAAAGCAATATGTTCGGCGATGTCTTTCTTGAGATTATTCCACCAAAATCCTTCCTTCATGTCCATGTACATTTTGGTGTTACCCGTATGAATGGAATATGGTGAGTTGTGTGCTTCTTGCAAAATCAGTTTCCGAAGCTCCGGATCTTGTGGAACACAGATACGTTTCCCATGCCATAAAGTACCCTGTTCGTCTTCATGGAAACCTTTGGCTTTTCCTTTGCCAATCTTTTCTTTAATCTCTTCGATTTCTTTATCAATCTTCTGGGCTTCTTTGATCTTGTCCAACAAAGTGGGTTGAACATCCAAAGTCATGAGATGTCCTTCAGGCACAATCTCCAATCTGAGTTTTCTAAATTGAGTACACAGATCATCTGGCAATTCTCCCTTGGTAAGGCCATTCACAAAAACCTTACGACTTAGAGCATCTGCTACGACATTTGCTTTACCGGGGTGGTATTGCAAACTTAAGTCATAGTCCTTGATAAGTTCTAGCCATCGTGAAGATATACTTCAAACTTTTGTGATCTGTGAACACTTCACAACGCTTTCCCAAAAGATAGTGTCTCCATGTTTTGAGTGCATGGACAACAGAGGCTAACTCTAAATCATGAGTAGGACAATTTACTTCATGAGTTTTGAGTTGTCTTGAGGCATAAGCCACAACTTTACCGTCTTGCATAAGTACTGCACCCAAACCCTGATGAGATACATCACAATATACTTGGAAATCTTTTTCCAAATCTGGAAGACACAAGACTGGTGCTGTCACAAGTCTCTTCTTGAATTCCTGAAAGCTGAGTTCACAACCTTCAGACCAAGCAAACTTCTTGTCTTTCTTTAACAATTCAGTCATAGGCTTAGCTACCTTGGAGAAATTTTCAATGAACCTTCTGTAGTAACCTGCTAAGCCAAGGAAACTACGAACCTCCTTCACTAACTTGGGAGATTCCCATTCAGTCACAGCTGAAACTTTAGCAGGATCAACTGCTACACCATCCTTTGTCATAACATGTCCTAGAAAACCAACTTCATCCAACCAGAATTCACACTTGCTGAATTTGGCATAAAGTTTATGCTCTCTTAACTTCTCAAGTATCAAACGCAAATGTCCTTCATGCTCTTCTTTGCTCTTGGAGTAGACTAAGATGTCATCGATGAAAATGACAACAAACTTGTCAAGGAATTCCATGAACACCTTGTTCATCATATTCATGAAGTATGCTGGAGCATTGGCCAAACCAAAAGGCATTACGGTATACTCATACAATCCATACCTTGTAGTGAACGCTGTCTTAGGTATGTCTTGTTCTCTTATCTTGAGTTGAAAATAGCCTGACCGGAGATCAATCTTTGAGAACACACAGGCTCCTTCTAGCTGATCAAACAAGTCATTGATTCTAGGCAAAGGGTATTTGTTCTTGATAGTCACCTCGTTGAGTGAACGGTAATCTATGCATAACCTTTGACTTCTATCCTTCTTCTCCACGAACAAAACTGGGGCTCCCCAAGATGAAGAACTTGGTTGAATAAATCCTTTTTGCAACTGTTCTCCAAGTTGTTTCTTGAGTTCTTTCAGTTCATCAACTAACATCTTATATGGTCTCTTTGCTATTGGTCCAGATCCTACCAAATCTAAAAGAAACTCCACATCTCTATCTGGTGGCATTCCCGGCAATTCTTCCGGAAACACATCCGGATACTCACTCACAATTGGCACACTGTCCATGCTAACCCCCTTAAGAGAATTTAGCTTACTTCCTTTAGATTCAAAGTTGGACTTGAATTTAATCCGCTTTCTTTTCGGGGTTGTGAGTGCAACAGTACGATTAGCACAATCTAGTACTCCTTCATACTTAGCCATCCAATCCATTCCCAATATTACGTCCAGTCCTTGGGAATCTAGGATTATCAGACTCACTGGAAATTTATGCTTTCCAAACTCTATTACTAGATCCCGGCATCCAAGACTTACTATCATATCTCCACCCGGAGAACTAACTTTTATTGGACACCCAATGTTTTCAGTTGGAAACCCATTTCTGTCAACAAATGCTTTTGATATGAATGAATGCGATGCTCCAGTATCAAAAAGAACAAATGCTGGAATAGAATTGAGTCTGAACTTACCAGCAACAACATCAGGCTCCTCATAGACCTCCTCCACACTGATGTGGTTCACCTGTCCCTTCTGGAAAGGGTTGGGCTTGTTGGGTCCTTCAACTTTCTTTTCCGGGCATTCATTTGCATAATGCCCCATCTTCTTGCACTTGAAGCATTCAACCTGACTTATGTCTTTCTTGACAGGCTGGCTTCCACTTCCACTTCCATTACCACTGTGGTGGCTCTTGTATCCACCCTTGTGGTTCTTGTACTTGTCATTGTCATGACTACGGTGATGCTTGTTGTCATGACGGTTGTGGTTGTGGTGCTTGTTGAATTTCCCATGCTTGTGGGATCCTGAGCTTCCACTGTCATCATAATGGGAACGTTTGTGAGACGATCCCGAGCTGTGCTTGTCTGAGTGCTTTCTCTTCCTGCTCTCAACTTGCTTCATTTTGTTCTCCAAAATAGCAGCCTTGTCATAGAGAGACTGATAAGTGGGAACATATGCCACAGCCAACTGCAGATTCAGCTCATCATTCAAGCCTTCAAGAAATTTTTCTTTCTCTTAGCATCGGTGTCAACTTCATCCGGTGCATAACGCGCCAGATTGTTGAACTCCTCAATATATTCAGCCACGCTGCGGTGGCGCTGCTTCAGATTGTGGAACTCTTTCTTTTTCAGACTCATAACTCCAGATGAGATATGAGCAGTGCGAAAGCCATCCTCAAAGATAGCCCATGTCACTTCATCTATGGGAGTGGTGATCTGGAAGTTATCCCACCAAGTGGCGGCTGGTCCTTCCAGCAGATGTGCTGCGAATCTGACCTTTTCAGCATCCGTACAGCCCACGGTTACCAAGTCCTTGTTCACAGAACGTAGCCAATCATTGTCCACCATGGGATCAGTCGTCCCTAAGAACTTTGCTGGCCTTAATCTCAAGAACCTGGTAAGCATATCAAAACCCGGTGGGTTGTTGTTGTTGTTATTGTTGTTATTGTTATTGTTGTTATTGTTGTTGTTTTGGTTCTGGATGAACATCGTCCTCATCTGCATCAGCTGAGTTTGAGCGGTCATCATTTGTTGCATTTCTGGAGTGATGTTGTTGTTGTTGTTGGGGTTGGGGTTTGCACGACGGGGAGGCATCTGTGGTTTGTTCAATAGAGATAAGAATGAGATACCCATAGATGCTTTCATGCACATTACATCACATAAGCAAACATAAAGCATGCAACACAAAGATAAAGGTTCAACAACAAGATAACAAGTTCACAAAGTAAAACACACAAGTAGCAAGCCATCCACATGTCGGATGGTCAAATAACAAGTTCTCGAATAACAAGTACGATAATAAATGATAAATGAGTAGTCAAATCTACTCATCGGCATCAATCTCCTACTTGACAAAGGTAAGACCTGCATTCTCCATCGCGGTCTTGTATTCCTCGACACTAGTGGTCAAGGTCTCTATCTTGGCCTTGAGAGCCCTCTTCTGGGAACGAAGCCTCTCAATCACCGTCTGCTGCTGCTCGAGCTCGAAGTCCTTGGACTGCAGTTCTTCAGTCATGTCCCGGATCTTCTTGTTCCTATCCTGGACACGCTTCTCCTAATCCACAGGCCTAATACAAGAGTTTGAATAAGTAAATAAATAAAAGTCTTCATCTTCATGTGCCACAGGCAAACATGTTGAGTGTAGACTCATGACACCTAATCCTCATCAGAGTAACCTGCAACATCACAAGTTACAGCCACAGTGGGTCAATACTTTGGAATAGTATTGGCAAGTGATACCTTAGTAAATTTTAAGTGGACTAGATACTATATGCAATTTGGCTAAGTGTAGCTTGACTTGCTTTGCTCAAAATAGATTTTGCCTATTTAGTTGAAATCACTAAGTTTTTCTTTGTCAAAACTTTTCCCAAGGAACCACCAATAGACATTGAGGTCCTTCACCCTTGTTCACCCACAAATTTTTACTTAGAAATTGGGATGAGGAGATTCTTGATAGCTTCCATGCCTTGATGCTCAAGTTGTCCATTGCCATGGACTTGGCTAAGTACTTAGATTTTTCCATCTGCAGAGGTTGTGCACTTTCCCCACCAGACTTGGTTTCACCAAGACAGGACCTTTCAGAAGCCTTCCCTTAGACCAAGTGGACGCGCTCCAATCTATCATTCCCACTACCACCAACTGTCCAAATGGCTAAGTTCAAGCAACCTATATGGTCCAGGCAGAGCCCATATTGCCAAGTGGCTGCACTAGAAGCTTCTTAACACTTGGCCTCTAAAATCTCTTTGTTCCTGGGTGGCTTACCACAAGTGAGATGCACAAGGTAAACCATAGAAATGGGCCTTGTGTAACCACTCAACATAAACCAAACTTTCCATTCCACCCAGGTGTTTCATTGACTTAGTTGTTTTATTAGGCAAAACACAAGTCCAAAGGACTTGGAAATATTTTCATCATAGCATGTATATTTCACCAACCCTTGTTTGCTACTAGCTAGGCTAAGCATGGCATAAATAGTAACTTAACTTAGAAAATTCCCTAGCATTTCTACAACTACTAGGATTTCCCAACATGGCATATAAGCAAAATATAGCATGCAAGTCTACCAAAATATTTCTAATGCTTAGTAGAAAACATAGGAATGATAATATTCATGAAGTACCACTTGCCTTGGTAGTTGGGAGAGTAGCACTCCTCACAATCACAATCACAATCACTAGCACCAAAATCTACACAAAGAATTATAGCCACAATCACATACAAAACATATTCAATCAAAAATATATGCATGCATGCAAAATGCTAAGTGATGATTTTCAAAACTCAACCAAGCAAGTGCATAGTACTGAGTCCTAAACAAGTCAAAAACTTGCCAAACAATAATTATTTAACCCTTAAAACAATTCCTAATCATTTCATAAACTCAAAATAAGCCCTACACATGTTTCTGCAAATAAAACCTTTTTAACAAAAGCTAAACATTAAACACATTTCATAATCAGAAAGAGCTTACTCTCCTGATTCCAACGGTATAAAATTTGTCAAATTCTAACGTGGGGATCAAAAGTTATAGCCAAATCAAATTTGAACATAAATCAGATTCAAAATCCAGTTTTAAATCTAACCCTAGCCACGCGTCACGCTCTGATTGGCGCGTACCGTTTCGCTTCGGATCACGCTTCTGAGCCGCTAGATCTAACTTAATCGCGCGGCTCAGATCTAATCTTACTGCTTCGCTCGCGTTCTATCCTATCCGCACGATCTGGATCCAACGTTCCTAAGCAGCCTGACCATCTAGTGGCGGCGCTAGCGACGGCGACAGGCGGCGGCGCCTCTGTCAGTGGCGGAGCTGGCGTTCTAGGTCGCGCGGGAGAGGGGGAAGGGGCTTATCGAGCTCGCCGTGCGATGATGATGCTCAAGGTGGTGATGGCTGGTCAAGGGGCGCGCTGTAGTGGCTGAGGGAGCTCGTCGGAGTTATGCACGGCGTCGGGTGGTTGCAGACGGAGTTGTTGCCGACGCTCTGGGCCTTCCTAGCATCAACCAGAGGCATCAGTAGCTGCGCAAGGACAAGGCGAACCTAGTCATATGCGAGAGAGGTCAAGGGGCGCGCAGTGCTTACCGCAATCGATCGACGGAGAAGAAGAAGGCGTCGGGTGCTTGCGATTATGCCGTTGCTGGCGTAGTCTCCAGATGGTCCTAGCATGCACCAATAGGTTGAGAAGATGCGCATGGATGTTGTGATCATTCTGGCCAACTTAGACAGCAAGGGGCGACGGGGTCTTACCGGAATCGCACGCCGGAGATCGTCGGAACTGCGGCGGTGTTTGGCGAGTTGCGAGCAGCCTGGTGGCGTGGAGAGAAAATTGAGTGAGGGGAAATGGTCGCGAGGGGGAGAGGTTTATATAGCCGGAGCTGGTTGTGGAGTTACTCGTGGAATCAATGGGAATCAACGCGGCAGTGACTGCGGCGAGTAACGGCAGCGTGAGCGTCGCAGGCGCGCGAGATTTGGGGAAGAAGGAGTCGACATGGACGGATCCACTTGTCAGCGAAATAAACAGAGGGGAGGTGGGTTCCTGGCGTCAGCGACTCCGTGTGTGCGTCTGCGAGTGAAAGAGAGAGAGAGGGGACCCGGGTGGGCTAAATGGGCTGCGTCTGTTGCTGGGCTCAAATCCTGGCGCTGGCCCTTTTCCATTTCCTTTCTCTTTTTCTTTTTCTGTTTTGAATTTTTGGAATGATTTTCAAATGATTTCAAACTCTATTTGAATTCAAACTTTTTCCAGGATTTTGTAGGGTGCAACACTCACACTTCTGGGCATAAAAACAAGTGGTCATTTTGTATTAGCTTGGTCATTTGGAACATAATAGAAATAACAGTGACATAGAACTTGTTTTATATTAGTTTTGAATTTGGTTTTCAAATTGTATTTGCTTTGAAAACTTGGGTTTAGGTCTTAGCAATCTAGCAACTCATTCTGAAAGCAATAAGGCACAAGGTTTGGTTTCATGAACAACAATCTCTATTAGAGAGTAGCATTTGTTTCAATGTTCATCACATAAAATAATGAGCTCATATGCTCCTGTTTTTGAAGTGTTTTGTTTGAAATGAAAACATATGATCATGGATGCATGGATGATATGCATAAGTTTGAAACATGATTTTTGGGTGTTGGAGATATGCCCTAGAGGCAATAATAAATGTAGTTATTATTATATCTTTGTGTTTATGATAAATGTTTACATTCATGCTATAATAGTATTAACAAGGAAACATTAATACTTGTGTGATTTGTAAATTTAAATTGAAGTCCCTAGTATAAGCCTCTATACATCACTAGCTTGTTGTTTGATAAATGATTGTGGTTTCCCTATCATGGACATTGAGATGTTATCAACAACAAGATCATATCGTTAGGATAATGATATGGTGGACATACTCCTATAGATAAGCGTAGCATAAAGATCAAGTCATTTCTATAGTTCAATTGCTATATGCTTTCTGATATATAGTAACCTAATTCCTTCGACCATGAGATCATGCATATCACCTTTACCGGATGGATGCTTTGATGACATCAAACACCACACCGTAACTGGGTGGCTATAAAGGTGGCATTGAGTGTTCGGAAAGTATTGGTTGAGACACATGGATCAAGAGTGGGATTTGTCCATCCATATGACGGATAGATATACTCTGGGCCCTCTCGGTGGAATGTCATCCAATTAGCTTGCAAGCATGTGACTGGATCACAAGGGATCACATATCACGGGAACGAGAAAAGAGTACTTATCGGTAACGAGGTTGAACTAGGTATGCAAAGATACCGACGATCATAACCTCGGATAAGTAAACTATCGTGAGACAAAGGGAAATTGGTATCGTATGTAAGTGGTTCATTCGATCGCAAAGTAATCGTAGAAATATGTGGGAGCCATATGAATTTCCAGATTCCTCTATTGGTTATTGTTCGGAGAAGTGTCTCGATCATGTCCGCATAATTCACGAACCGTAGGGAGACACACTTAAGGATTCGACGTTGTTTGAGTAGTTATGGTATGATGAGAAAGAGACCGAATGTTGTTCGGAGTCTCGGATGGGATCCGGGATATCACGAGGAGATCCGGAATGGTCCGGAGAATAAGATTCATATAAGGTAAGTCTCGTTTCGGAGTTGGGGAATGATTCCGCTGTTTTCATCGGGAATGTTCTAGAAGGTTCCGGAATGTCCGGCACTCCGGAGGGGAAGGGGTACGTGAATGTGTCATTACAAGTTGGAATGATTGCATCATGTACTAGGTGTCATCGCTGTGCAAAATAAAGGGTTTATTCAAATCCTAGTTTGAAAAGTCAAATGGCTAGTTTGAAAAGTCAAACGGCAGTTTTTGGAAAGAGGAGGAGAGGTGGAAACCGAGTTGGGGAGGAGTTCCCTCCTCCAACCGGCGGCCCACCTCCAAGCCGAGTTGGGGAGGACTCCTCCCTTGGCCGCACCTCCCACCTATAAAGGGAGGGGCAGGGCTGCCCCTCCTAGCACACAAGTTCCCTGCCCCAAACCCTAGCTTGGCGCCACCACCTCCTGCAGCTGCCGCCGCCTCCTAGGGTTGCCCTAGCCGCCGACTTGGACTGCCCCAAGCCCTAGCCGCCGGCTCTAGCACCTCCTCCTTGGTGTGTCTAAACCCTAGATCGCCGAGGAGCTCTCTCATAATCCACCATACTCGCTCCGGCTTAAGGCGAAGCCCTACGAGATCTCCCCTCTACTTCCGGTACCACGCCGTTGTGCTGCCGGAATCGCGAGGAGAGTGCTACAACCTCCGCTGCCTGCTGGAACAAGGGAGAGGAAGGTTTTCGTCGAGTACCGAACGTGTGATCGATCAAGGGAGCGCTTTTAACGCAGCGCCGAAAGGATCGTCTACGCTATCTTGAGATCGGGAAGAGTACGACTACATCACCCACGAGAATCCGCTCTCGTTAAACACTTTGGAATCTTCGAGGGTGAGTTATTCCATCGACTCATTGCTACAATCTAGTAGATAGATCTTGGCTTGTTTGTTTGTATGCGGTAGAAATTTTTTGTTTTCCATGCTATGAAACCCTACATTGGGATGTTACAGTATACCGTGATGCCATTTGGTTTGACCAATGCACCATCATACTTCATGAATATGATGAACAAGGTGTTCATGGAATTTCTTGATAAGTTTGTTGTCGTTTTCATTGATGACATTTTAATCTACTCCAAGAGCAAAGAAGAGCATGAAGGACATTTGCGTTTGATACTTGAGAAGCTTAGAGAGCATAAACTGTATGCCAAATTCAGCAAGTGTGAATTTTGGCTAAATGAAGTTGGATTTCTTGGACACGTTGTGTCAGGAGATGGTGTGGCCATTGATCCGGCTAAAGTTTCAGCTGTAACTGAATGGGAATCTCCCAAGTCAGTGAAAGAGGTTCATAGTTTCCTTGGCTTAGCAGGTTACTACAGAAGATTCATTGAGAATTTCTCCAAGGTGGCAAAACCTATGACAAAATTACTAAAGAAAGACAAGAAATTTGCTTGGTCTGAAGGTTGTGAACTCAGCTTTCAAGAATTGAGGAAGAGACTTGTGACAGCACCAGTCTTGTGTTTGCCTGGTTTGGAGAAGGATTTCCAAATGTATTGTGATGCATCTCATCATGGTTTGGGTGCAGTACTTATGCAAGAAGGAAAAGTTGTGGCTTATGCCTCGAGACAACTCAAAACTCATGAAGTGAACTATCCTACTCATGATTTAGAGTTAGCCTCTGTTGTCCATGCACTCAAAACATGGAGACATTATCTTTTGGGAAAGCGATGTGTTCACAGATCACAAAAGTTTGAAGTATATCTTCACCCAGAAGGAAATTAACATGAGACAAAGAAGATGGCTAGAACTCATCAAGGACTATGACTTGAGTTTGCAATACCACCACGGTAAAGAAAATGTCGTAGCATATGCTCTAAGCCGTAAGGTTTTTGTGAATGGCCTTACTAAGGGAGAATTGCCAGATGATTTGTGTCTGAAGGACATCTCATGACCTTAGATGTTCAACCTACTCTGTTGGACAAAATTAAAGAAGCCCAAAAGATTGATAAGGAAATTGAAGAGATTAAGGAAAAGATTGGGAAGGGAAAAGCCAAAGGATTTCATGAAGACGAACAGGGTACTTTATGGCATGGAAAACGTATCTGTGTTCCACAAGATCCGGAGCTTCGGAAACTGATTTTACAAGAAGCACACAACTCACCATATTCCATTCATCCGGGTAACACCAAAATGTACATGGATATGAAGGAAAGATTTTGGTGGAATAATCTCAAGAAGGACATCGCCGAACATATTGCTTTGTGTGATGTATGTAGTAGAGTGAAAGCGGAACATCAGAAACCAGCAGGGTTGCTTCAACCACTACCTATTCCTGATTGGAAGTGGGACAAGATTGGTATGGATTTCATTACCAGATTGCCAAGGACCCGGTCAGGATATGATTCTATTTGGGTAGTAGTGGATCGCCTAACTAAAGTGGCTCATTTCATACCCGTGAAGACAACCTATACAAGTGCTAAGTTAGCCAAGATCTATATGAGTAGAATTGTATGTCTACATGGAGTACCCAAGAGTATTGTGTCAGATAGAGGAACCCAATTCACTTCTCATTTTTGGAGGCAATTACATGAGTCATTGGGAACGAGGTTGGAATTCAGCACGCTTTCATCCTCGGTGATGGATGCATGAAAGGACTAATCAGATTCTTGAGGATATGTTGAGGGCATGTGCCCTAGACTATGGAGCCAGTTGGGATGAAAGTTTGCCTTACGCAGAATTCTCTTATAATAACAGCTATCAAGCCAGTATTGAGATGGTACCATTTGAGTTTCTCTATGGGAGAAAGTGTACCACCCCATTGCTATGGAATGGTGTGGGAGAAAGAAGTTTGTTCGGACCAGAACTTATCAAAGAGGCTGAAGAGAAAGTCAAGTTGGTTAAGGATGCATCAAGATAGCACATTCCCGATGTAAGAGCTACGCAGATCCTAAGCATAGAGAAGTCACCTATGAAGTTGGTGATAGAGCTTATCTCAGAGTGTCACCACTTCGTGGAGTGAAGAGGTTTGGAGTCAAAGGAAAATTGGCGCCAAGATATGTTGGAGCATTCAAGATTCTGAGTCGTAAAGGAGAAGTTGCTTATGAGATTGAATTGCCGGAGTCTCTGTCAGCTGTTCATAATGTGTTTCATGTGAGTCAGCTTAAGAAATGTCATCTGGAAATGGAAGAGACTTCTTTGAAGGATACCATACCTTTGGAAGAGGTTCAATTGGAAAGTGATCTCACTTATGAAGAGAAACCAATCAAGATTCTTGAGACTGTAGAAAGGGTTACTCGGACTAAGACCATCAAGTTTTGCAAAGTCCAATGGAACCATCATTCCGAAGAAGAAGCAACATGGGAAAGAGAAGATGATCTTCGGAAAGACCACCCTCACCTATTTGCTAGCCAATCCGAATCTCGAGGGCGAGATTCACCTTAAGGGGGTTAGATTTGTAAGATCCCTAAAATCATGTTTCAAACTCATGCATATCATCCATGCATCCATGATCATGTAGAGTTCATTTCAAACAAACCAATTCAAAAACAGGAGCATATGAGCTCATTATTTTATGTGATCAGCATTTAAAACAAATGCTACTCTCCAATGAGAGATTGTTGTTCATTGAACCAAACCTTGTTGTCTTATTGCTCTCAGATTGTATTGCTAGATTGCTAGGATTTAAACCAAAGTTTCAAAACAAATATGATTTGAAAACCAATTTCAAAACCTATTTAAAACTAGTGCTATGTCACTGCTTATTTTATTTTATTCCAAGTGACCAGGCAAATTCAAAGTGACCACTTGGTTTTGTGCCCATATTTGTGAGTGTTGCACTCTACAAAAATCCTGAAAAGATTTGAATTCAAACAGCTTTTGAAATCATTTGAATTTGATTCCTGAAATTGCAAACAGAAAAAGAAAAGGAGAAAAGAAATAGAAAAGGGCTGGCGCCACCTTTCTAGCCCAACAACAGAATCAGCCCACTAAGCCCACCCGGGTTCCCCCTTCTCTCTCTCTCACTCGAAGACAAACCCGCCAAGTCACTGACCGCCTGACCCCACCTCCTCTCTGTTTCACTCGCTGGCAAGTGGACCCTGCGTCCACGTCGTCGTCGTCTTCAATCACGCGCGGCCGAGGCGCTCGCTCCGCCGTAACCTCGCCGCAGTCACTACGAGCTTAATTGCCATTGATTTTGCGCGTTATCGCCGCCCCCTCCTGCCTATTTAACCCTCTCTGCACCACGAGCATTTCCCCTCACCTAGCGCCACCACTCTGCCACCAGGCTGCCCGTATTCACCCTTGCACCGCCGCAGGCAGAACCCTCTCCGGTGACCAATCCTGGTAAACTCTGTGCGCCCCTTCCTCTCTGGTTCATGCGAACGGCTTCAAAACCTCCTTGCGCCTCATCGACACCTCTAGTTCGTCTGCATCGCCTGTGCCGACCAACGAAATCGCAAGTCCCCGACGCCGTCTCCAACTCCGGCAAGCGATTAAGGTAAAAACCGACCGCCCCGTGCCTCCCCTTTGACGCTGACTTGTTCACCTAACCGATGCGCACCCACTGATGCCCTCTGTTTGCGTTAGGGCGGAGCAGAACGTCGCCAACATCGCCGTCCACCCGAGCCCGACGCTGTCATCCACTCCGACGAGCTCCCACGGCCACTGCAACGCGCCCCTTGTCAAGCCGCCACCACATTGAGCTTCAGTACATCACTGCGAGTCTGGTAAGCACTTCCACTGACCCCAGCCCTCCTCAGATCCACCGCTGTCAGAGATGAGCCGCCGCCACCAGTCGTCGCCGCTAGCACCGCCAGAGTGTGGTCGTTTGATCGCGCACCGTTGGATCCAGATCTGACGGGCTAGATAGAACACTTAAGCGAAGGGGTACGAATAGATCTGGGCCGTGTAGATTAAGTTAGATCTAACGGCTTACGTGTGTGATCCTGAGCGAACCGGTACGCACCAATCAGAACATGACGCGTGGCTAGGGTTTAGATTTAAAATCAGAATTTGAATCTATTAGATGTTTGATTTTGTTTTAATCATAACTTTTGATTCCCACGTTCAAATTTGACAAATTTTATATCAATGGAATCAGGAGAGAAAACCCTTTCCAATTATGCAATGTGTTTAATGTTTTGCTTCTGTTAAAATGGTTTTATTTACAGAAACATGTGTAGGCCTAATTTGTGTATATAAATTATTTGAGAAATTCTTTAGTGTTTAATTAAAGGTTGTTTGGCAAGTTTTGAACTTGTTATGATTCAGTATTGTGCACTTGTCTTTGCGAGTATAGAAAATCATCACATATCATATTGCATGCATCCATATATTTATGCTTGTATTTATTTTGTATGTGATTTGGTGCTATGATTTTATGTGTAGATTTTGGTGCAAATAGTGATTGTGATTGTGAGGATTGTAGCTACTCTCCAAACTACCAAGGCAAGTGGTGCTTCATGTTTTTTTTATTCCTATGTTTTTCTACTATGCATTAGAATTTTTTTGTTAGTCTTGCATGGTTATATTTTGCTTATATGCTATGCTTGGGAAATCCTAGTAGTTGTAGAATTGCTAGAAATTTCTAAGTTAAGATGCTTATCTATGCCATGCTTAGCCTAGCTAGTAGCAACCAAGGGTGGTGAAATATTCATGCTATGATAAAATATTTCTAAGTCTTTGGACTTGTGTTTTGCTTAATAAAACAACTAAGTGAATGAAACACCTGGGTGGAATAGAAGGAATGGTTTATGTTGAGTGGTTACACAAGGCCCATTTCTATGGTTTACCTTGTGTATCTCACTTGTGGAAATCCACCCAGGAACAAAGGGATTTGAGAGGCCAAATGTTAAGAAGCTTCTAGTGTAGCCACTTGGCGATATGGGCTCTGCCTGGATCATATAGGTTGCAATAACTTAGCCATTTGGACAGTTGGTGGTAGTGGGATGATAGGTTGGAGCGCGTCCATTTGGTCTAAGGGAAGGCTTCTGAAAGGTCCTGTCTTGGTGAAAATCAAGGCTTGTGGGGAAAGTGCACAACCTCTGCAGATGGAAGAATCTAAGTACTTAGCCATGTCCCTGGTATTGGACAACTTGAGCATCAAGACATGGAAGCTATCAAGAATCTCCTCATCCCAATTTCTAAGTAAAAACTTGTGGTTGAACAAGGGTGAAGGACCTCAATGTCTATTGGTGGTTCCTTGGGAAAAGGTTTTGACAAAGAAAAAATTAGTGATTTCAACTAATAGGCAAAACCTATTTTTGAGCAAAGCAAGCCTAAGCTACACTTAGCCAAAAAGCATATAGTATTTAGTCCACCAATATTCTACTAAGGTATCACTTGCCAATACTATTCCAATGTATTGACCCACTATGGCTGTAACTTGTGATGTTGCAGGTTATTCTGATGAGGATTAGGAGTCATGAGTCTACACTCAACATGTTTGCCTGTGGCACATGAAGATGAAGACTTTTATCTATTTACTTATTTAAACTCTTGTACTAGGCCTGTGGCCATGGAGTTGTAAAGACTATGTTTGTCTCTGGAATGACTGTAATAATGACCTTTGTTTCTGTGTACTTCATCTTAAACTGTGGATGCTAGCATTGATCGAGGGACTAGCATTGCAATCACAGGGATCCTTTTCCTTTATAAAGGAGGGATCTTACATAAACTGTTAAACCAAGCTTTAGCTTCTCTTTTTAGTGAAAAAGGGAAAATCTTAGCAACAAAGTAGGTGCGCATCTTAACATCATCAGAAAATAAAGCACTCATAGTAGAAAGCTCAGTCATATGTGCCACAGCCCTTTCATTCTCAGTCCCACAAAAAGGTTCTTTCTCAACAATGGTTATATAGGATAAATCAAGAGAGAAATCATAATCCTTATCTTTAATATCTATGGGAGAAGTAGCAAACTTAGCATCAGGAAACAGTTTAGGTATAATAGTATGTTTCTCAAGGAGACTCTTAATAGCACTAGCACCACATGTGTTTCGATATTCTTCAATAAATTCTTCAGTCATCTCAATGTAACCATCATTAATATCATAACTCTCTCTAGACTTAGGCGGTCTAACAGGTGTAATAGTGTCTTCACTAGGAGTTTTAGTATTTCCTAGTCTAGCAATCATAGCATCTAGGAAAGGACCTATTGAACCACTCTCATCAAGCATAGTAGAAGTAACATCATGAGCATCAGAAGCAATTTCAGATTCAGCAGTAGTAGCAGTGTGTGTAGCATGTGTATGTGGTGGTGGTGTAACAAGCTTACGTATAACAGCTGGTAAATCAAGAGCAACAGAGGTGTTCAGAACTGTACCTCTTCTTGTAGTGGATGGTAATATAGGAAACTTTCCATCACGAGATTTACCCATGATGAATGAATAGCAGTGAACAGTAGTAGATCCAAGTGAACTTACAAATAAAGCTATGCTCCCCGGCAACGGCGCCAGAAAATAGTCTTGATGACCCACAAGTATAGGGGGTCGCAACAGTCTTCGAGGATAGTATAACCCAATTTATTGATTTGACACAAGGGGAGCCAAAAAAATACTTATAAGCCTTAACAACTGAGTTGTCAATTCAGCTACACCTGGAAATAGTCTTGCTCATAGTAGTTTATCAGTAGCAACAGTTTTGTAGTAGCAATAGCAATGTAACAGCAGCAGTAGTAACAATAGTAGAAAACAGGATTTGAGTGCGGTAGGCATAGGGATGGATGGACGGGCGTTGCATGGATAAGACTATTCATGTAATACCAAGATCTATGGCATTTGCAGATAAATAAGATAAAGCATCCAAGTATTAAGCAATCATAGGCATGTGTTCCATATATAGTCATACGTGCTCGCAATGAGAACTTGCATAACATCTTTTGTCCTGCCAGCCCGTTGCAGCGGGGCCTCAAGGGAATCTACTAGCAATTAAGGTTCTCCTTTTAATAGAGCACCAGAGCAAAGCATTAACACTCCATGAACACATGTGATCCTCATAACACAACCATCCCCTCAGCTTGTCCCAATTTCTATCACTTCGGGGCCTTTGGTTTCGGACAATAATATCTGTAAACAACTTGCAGATAAGATCACAAACAATACTATCATCATGAATCAATAACATGTTCAGATCTGAGATCATGGCACTCGGGCCCTAGTGACAAGCATTAAGCACAAGTTGCAACAAATTCAAATAGCACTAATAAAGATACTAGGCACCATGCCCTAACAATCTTATTCGATTACATGATAGAACTCATCCAATCCCTACCATCCTCATAGCCTACAGCTGGGGATTACTCACTCATGGATGGGGGAAACATGGATGGTTGATGGAGAGGCGTTGGTGATGATGATGGCGATGATCTCCTCCAAAACCCCGTCCCTGCAGGGTGCTAAAACGGAGTTTCTGATTCCAAATCGCGGTTTCTAGTGGTGGTGGCATAGAGGAACTCACCTCTAGAAATTATCAAACCCCCCTATGTTTTAGGTCAGAAGGCATTTTGTAGGCGAAGAGGGAGGCCGAGGGGGTGCCCGAGGCGTCCACACCCCCCTAGGCGCGGCCAGGCCTGGCCCACGCGGCTAGGGGGGTGGGCCCCTTGAGGCCCCATTCCGTCTCGTTTTCTGGCTCCGTGAGTCTTCTGATAAAATAGGATTTTTGCGATATTTTCGGGGATTTTTCCTGAAAGTTGATTTTCTGCACAAAAAATAGACACCAAGGTAATTCTGCTGAAAACAGCATCAGTCTGTGTTAGTTGCATCTAAATCACACAAGTTAGAGGAGAAACAATAGTAGGAGTGTTCGGGAAAGTAGATACGTTTTGGACGTATCATAGACTTTTCCATTTCCATGGGGGGATGTTCCAATTGGGTTTTACAACCAAAATTCCTGTGGAGGAATATGAAACTAATGATCTACTTGGGGATGATTTGGATCAGAACAAAAAGAACGAGGGCACAGAAGTAAGGAGGGATGGATACTGATAAATCTTCTGGTCATCGGGACAAAGGGAACAGTAGTAATCAGAATTCTGATGTACAGGGGCAGAATAATAGTTTTAAGACTAGAATGGAAGCTGGGGGAGTTTTTCCTAAGAGAAGGGAGCCCTAAGTGCCAACAAAGTGTTTCTGATTTTGGAGGAGAAGGGACTTGTTGATATCTCTTGGAATTTTGTTTGGGACAAATCTCCTTTATCTAATAAATAAAAGGATCACGTCTATGATTTCTAGATGGATGAACAGGGTTCTTTTCAAGCCAAAAAAGTAGTTGTTGATAGAGTGGGTCTGCTCCTTCCTGATTGTATCATGCCAACCAAAAAAGAGCTTGGCAAGAGATCCTAGAGCTGATGGGGTAAGAATAAGAAGCTGAAGGTGTGGGGGCATGTTCAACCTACAAGACAGTGACACAAGATTGATAGGTCTTAGAGGGTGTTGGACAAAGCAATGGAAATTAAAAAGGTGGTCAATCTAGAGAAGACAAAAATGAAAGGTATAATGAACTCAATTCGTTTTCATGTTTTACCTATTGATGAACTAGAAAGTATGGCTTTAGTTGTTGGTGTTGAGCTTAATGAAAATCTTGTTAAAGAAGTAGATTTAATTTCTAAAATTAATCTAGTGGTAGATTCAACTTATTCACATAATGATGAGGAATTTGATAGTTTAGCTGATGGTTGGATAGAATTAATATATCTTGGGGCAAGCATCCTAGGAAAAAAAATTCAATGATATGTGCTTTTTTGGAAAGGTAGGAGTATTTATGCTCATGGTGGGAAGAAGTTTATAGATGATAATATAGTTCCTTTGAGTGTTGATTATATAGGTTTCCAAGAGAATAAAAAGAGAAGTTTAGTAATTATTTTTTGAATTCTTTGTTAGGCAATAGAAATTTTTCTTGGGACTATCTGCCAATTGTAGGATCTGCAGGTGGTATCCTGGTAGGAATTAATTGTGATTTATTTGAAATTGTGGCTTGGGATATTAGAGGTTTCTCAATTAGCACTATCCTTAAGAATAAAGTCTCTGATTCTATCTTTAGAATTACTAGCAGTAGTGCCTGTGCGTTGCACCGGATTAATAATTTATAAAAAGAGAAAAAACCACACGACAGTTCAAAAAAGACAACAACATACTTTTTGGAAACCATGGAATTGATTTCGTTGGGCCACCTTTATCTAGGTGGAGGTGTATATTTGGTGTTGTTTTCTTGTTGGCTACATATATTTTGTAAGACTCGTCCCTCCTTTTAATTTTCAATGATGTCTTCTTATTGGCTTACAAATTTTTTGAGACTAGTCCCTCCTTTTAATTTTGTATTACACCATGCAAGATTGCCCACACAATCCTTCCACTTTAATTAGGCAACTCTCTCCCATTGGCCCCGGCAGCTATTAATCCTTCCACTTTAATTAGGCAACTCTCTCCCATTGGCCCTGGCAGCTATTAATCATATGGAGAATTTAGTTCCTTCCTGATCATTGGATTTCCGAGATACGAGAACCAACCGTGCTACTGCTTTGTCGATACTACAATAAAATCAGGAACGCATATATATTGGTAGATCTCGGGTTAAGAAAGCAAGGTGAGACTAAATAAAGAGACGTGTTATGCCTTTATAAGCATGTACTTATCTGTTGTTTAGACCTGATGGTCAAAAGTTGCCTGGCCCATGTTACAATGGCCATGATCGATCTGGCCTGTTGCATGCTGATGGCGCCTCGCACTTGTCGTGGGACGCTTCGTTTGAAACCCCAAAAGCAAGGTATAACAATGCAATTACTAGTCAGAAAGATCCTATGAGATTCGATTGGGCAATACAACAAGATACATAGACCTCCATCCAACTGCATCTATGACTAGAAGTCCACCTTCAGGTTATCATCCGAACCCCTCCAAAGATTAAGTTGCAAGCAATGCATAACTGCTTTAAGCAAAGTGTGTAAGGTAAATAGTCCACATGTTCCATGAACAAGAGACCGTTGTTTTCTCCCTAGTAGCAACAACACATCTATAACCTAAGATATTATTGTCACTTCTCTTGGAAACTAGAGGCATGAACCCACTATCGAGCATAAATACCCCCTCTTGGAGTCCCTAGCAACTACTTTGCCAAGATAGCTACTAACAACGGAGAGCATGCAAGATCACAAACAACACAGACATGATAGAATCATAAAGACAAAAACGTTAATCAAACCAACATAATAATCCCAATATCCATCAGATCCCCGCAAACAAAACATGCATGATTACAAATAGATTAGATCTTGATCATGAATGGAACTCACAAGATCTATACATGAAAGCACAAAGGAGGAGATACAACCATCTAGATACTACATGGACTCATAGTCCAAGGTGGAACTACTCACGCATCATACCGGAGAGAAGGCCTTCGGGATGATCTCCCATCCGCAGTTGGGAAGAACTTCAGATCTCCCCGCGATCTAGGGACGATGGTGGCGGTGGCTACAGACGATTTCGTGGATATTTGATTGGGTGCTTAGGGTTTCTGCATCGGGGGCTTCTTATAGGCGAAGAGGGAGGCTGAGGCGGTGGTCAGGGGCCCCACACCCTAGCCAGGTGCGGGCCCACCTATGGCCGCGCCTGGGCGGGGTGTGGCCCCTCTAGCTCGCCTCCCCGGCTCCCCTCTGTACTTCTTGTTCCCCACGGAAAGTAATTGACTTTGACGTTTGTCCCATCCAATTCCGAGAATTTGCAAGCATTTGCAAGCATTTGCAAGCATTGAGGCGACCAAACCCTAGCCAGGCGCTGGGTAGGGCCCACCCGCGCATGGGGGGTCTGGCCCCTCTGGCCGGCCCCTCGGGCTCTCCTCTGGACTTCTTGTTCCCCACGGAAATTTATTGACTTTGTCCTTCATCCCGTCCAATTCCGAGAATATTTCTTTACTAACTTTTCTGAAACCAAAAACAGCAGAAAACAGGCATTTGGCACTGTTGCAACTTGTTAATAGGTTAGTACCGGAAAACATGTAAAAAGCACCTCAAAGTGTAGACAAGTAAAGCAAAGTAGATACTAAACAGGCATGGAGCATCAAAAATTATAGATACGTTTCCAATGTATCAGCATCCCCAAGCTTAACTCCTGCTCGTCCTCGAGTAGGTAAGTGATAAACAGAATAATTTTTGAGGTGACATGCACCCTCACAATAAAGATCCAACCATTTGCAAGCATTGAAAGCTGGGAACAAAGAACTCTAAACATGTGCATGAAAGAATGGAGTTCTAACAATAGGACATAGTAACTATACATGCAACATGGCAAGCTACAAACAAAGATCATTAATAACATGCATTGAAAAACGTTTATTTGTTTCACATACAGAAAACATAGCATAGTGGCAATCAGCTTGTCCCTCATAGAGTAGCAAATATAGATGCATAGGACACCTTCAAAGTTCACAAGGGTGACTAGAAACAAATAGCACAAGAACAAGTAATATCACAATATGCATCAATTAATAAGCTTTGGAACACTGCACACGGAATGACAACTATGCTCTCTTAATGGTGCCTAAAGGTAGAAGGTGGAGACTCAATAATGGTGGAAGAAAGGCCTTTTTGTAAAGGAAGCAGGGATTACAAGTTTCAAAAATAGCTTCCAAAAATTATGGTACTTGTTAGCTTTCAGCCCTCATTGCCCCTATCATAAGCATCTTGAAGTGGTTAAGGTTAAAGTGGCAAAGATGGAGTATATGCTTGACGAAGTATAAGTTGGCAATCTCAAGTCCCTTGAATATGAGGGCCACACATCATGCATACTCAACTTTGGATCCAGGCAAATTCTTGTCATTCTAAGTATTTGCATATCATTGAGAACCGCCAACGGGGTACCCCTTGCACATGGTACATGAGCTTTCCCATAACCAAAATGACAAGGCAAGCAGACAATGAGCATCTCAGCAATCTTTTTATTTACCATATGCATAGCTTTTTATTGAGGATGCTTCATAGATAGCTCACTATGGTGATGCTGTAAGTTTCCACCATGATTAGGCATGGCTTAGGCTAGCGGCTCAGGCGTTTCTCTAACACAGAATACAAACTCCATGGACTTACAAGTTCCGTCTTTATTTCACACCGGTGACATCCATATACAAAAGAGCATGATATCAACTGAGTACAAGGTACAAGTGCAATGTTGAAAACGTTCCCCGTGACAGCACGGTTCTGCTAATTCCTAAGTGCAAGCATATACAACAAAGTTGTCACAATGGTTCAAGTTTATTAGGGGCCAAGAATAAAATGTGCCATCAAGTTCGTGAGGGCTTTAATCACTAAGTTTTCACATAACAACATAATTTTTAATTGGAAGGTAGTTGAAAACAAGAATATACTTTGAATGGTGTAACACACCATGCATAGGAGTTTATAGTGGACACTTTGGAATAATTTGGTTTCTTGGGAGTTGGAAAAGAGTGGTACTACAAGTCAAGGACTAAATGATCATAGAGGCTAATGGTGACTTGTGAGAGTCATAACATGGTGTAAGCATGTGCCAAGTCAACCCAAGCAAAGCATCAAAGGAGAATACCATAATACTATGCTTTTGCATGCTAAAACAACGCATAATTTCTTCAAGGCACACTAAGAAATCCATATTGTTTGGAACAAGACATGCTACAGCAATAATTACTAAGCATAATGCTAAATCAACACCTAGCATGTCATGCTAGAGTCTAAGTCACAGTCAATGCAAGCTCCCCTTGCAATTCAAGCAAGAACTTACTACTCCTTTCCAACACCAAGCAAACTTATTTGCAAAACAACACAGCAAGAATGGGGGTCCAAACTTACTTTATTCAAGCAAACAAAACAACCTAAGCAAAGCAAACGAAAACTAAGACGCTCGAAGAACAACACAACTGTGCATGAAACAATAAAAACAAAGTGTCTAGACAGACTTGAGCTTTTTATTGATGAAGAAGGGGATGCCTTGGGCATCCCCAAGCTTTGACGCTAGTACCTCTTGGATATTTCTTGGGGTGACACCATGGTGGAATCCCCAAGCTTAAGCTTTTTTCCATTCTTCATCTCATTACATCATTCTTTCTCTACACCTAAAATTTTTCCTTCATACAAAACTTCACACAATCTTCATTATCAACATTAGCTTATTCAAAAGATATTAGACCAATGGCAAAGCTTTGTAACAGCAAGGATTTTCACTAAAAACACAAGCTACTGTAGCAACTCCTTCAAAAAGCCCAATTTCCCAAAAAGAACTCAAAAGGAATCAATAAGAAGCAAATGCAAATAATGGCAGAAATCTGTCAAAACAGACCAGCAGGTAGAAACCGATTTTTGCGAACATCTTATGTTTCTCAAATCAAAAAGTGTTGAACTAAAGAAAGTTAGCTAACATACTGGGGGATTTATTCGTACATTTTGAGCTCAATCCGAGTTACAGAGACTCCTCGCGAATTTTTTGGTGGAGGACAGAAATCTGTTTTGGGACAGCAACTCCACAAATCTTATTTCCCTCTCATTAGAGGTCATTCTTGGCACAAAAAGCAAACAAAAAGGATAAGGAGAGTTCATTACTGAAGTAATAACTTCCAAGACTCAAGGAAACTCTTGGGTTATCTCCCAATAAGTACTTTTCTTTAACGCCTTTAAGTTAGGCACAAGAAGCAAGAAAAATCAAGTATTTTCAAATGAGGAAGTATTAACATCAAATCTTGCTTTCAAAGGAGGAGCAAAAAGCAATTTCTCTCTCCTCATAGGGAAGTGTTCAATACCTTTCTTGAATGGAAATTGATATTTTATGGTGCCTTCTTTCATATCAATGATGGCACCAACTGTTCTAAGAAAAGGTCTTCCCAAAGTAATAGGACAAGAAGCATTGTATTCAACATCCAAAACATAGATCAACAGGGACATAAGCATTGTTAACCATAATGAGAACATCATTAATACTCCTCATGAGTTTCTTCTTAGCATTATCATTGAGTGGGACATCTAAATCACAATCTTCCAATGGTGGCAAATCAAGCATTTCATAAATCTTCCTAGGCATAATAGAGATACTAGAACCAAGATCACATGAAGCTTTGAGATCAAAGTCATTCACTTGCATATTAATAATGGGTTCCCAACTATCTTCTACTTTCCTAGGAATATAAGCTTTGTGTTTTAGCTTCTCTTCCTTAATCTTAACAAGAGCATCTGTAATCTGTTTAGTAAAGGCAACATGCATATCACTAGCATCAGGGCTTTTAGCAAGATTTTGTAGGAACATAATCACTTCAGAAATATTGCAACCATCAATATCAAAGTCAAACTTAGCATCACTAGTAGCAGGCTCAATAGGCTTAGGCATAGTAGGAGGAATAGGGACAACTGGTGTTTTAGTGGTGATGGTGCACACACTATTGTTTCTATCAATTTCAGCTTCCCTTTCCCACCTAGCATGGAGTTGAGCTAACAGCCTGACATTTTCATCAATACTAACTTGTATGGCATGAGCAGTAGCAAAAGTGTTTTCCATAGTTTCAGGTTTAGCAGCCATTTTATTAATCAAGGAAGACTGAGCTTCAGACAAAGAGGATATATTTTTCTCAACAGCTAAAAGCTTTTCCTCTATAGTCTTATTGAAAGTGGTTTGTTTACTAATGTAACACCCTCAGAATCGGCCCTATGCAAGTTTTAGCGAAACTCACCAAACCCGCATAGAAACGATTCAAAGGTGCCCACCAGGCACTTTCGTGCGGGTGGAAAACGAAGTAATACATTACACAACAGTCCTCGATGGGACCCACAGAACAGATATATATAACAGCGACTCAATGAGTCAAGAATACAGATGTAATATACGAAGATCCAAATCACCTGTAAAACGATACAGCGTCCGGCTACGGACAAGATGCAAATGGGGCTAAGAGCCCTGAAGAATAACCAATGGCGTCCATAACCCTGCCCAGGCCAAGCCGGAAGGGTAACCCTGCTAACGGCGTCGATCTCAAAACCTGTTTAAACAAAAGGGGTGCCGACAAAGGGCAAAGGAAAAAGAGGAGCGTCAGTACTGAGGCCAGTACACGGCGAGGCTAGAATTCGGCGGTCCTCGCCTACATAGGTATGGTGGACTGAAGCGGCAGCGGCAGCATGCACTAAACATCCTATAGAGACTCGATACAACCAACGGTTTTCAGAGAGGGGTAAGAAAGACCTGTTCGGAACCAACCTGATTCTAACACCAAGCAAACCCATCCTGGCGTTTCCCCCTCGAGACCGAACGAGGAAGTCAACCGAGGAACTCACACAGTTGGCAGTTTTACTTATTCAGTTATCGTTGCAGCAATTACTAGTCAGGTTTAGATAATCATCCTGATAAAGTAAGCAGTGGGCACTTTTAGTTAACCATTCCGTTATAGTGGCAACACTTACTAGTCAGATACATTTAGCCTGAGATAACCCAAAACCCAGCAGTTGTTGGTACTTTTATTTAGCCATTCCGTTGTAGTTGCAATACTTACTAGTCAAATACAATGGTCGCAAGCGACAACCCAAACAAGCAATTGTGGGCAGTTTTATTTAGCCATTCCATTATAGTGGAGCTGATTACTAGTCATTATAAAGTCAAATTTATAGCACTACTTTAGTTATAGTTGTCTATGATCGAGATACTGTGCTCCAAGTCGTCCATAACCGCGGACACGGCTTTCAGAAAGTTTTAACCCGGCCGGGGTGCACAAATAGCAACACACACTCGATCAACCTCGGAAAAACCAAATCAAAACCCAACGAGGCCTTCACGACAAAGCAATCACAGGATTCAGAAATATTTCAGGGGGCCACCCCATTAAGCTACCCGCAACGAAGTTAGCTGACTCCGAAACGGACTCAAGGTTTGGGTAGACGGCTGTGAACGACTGGGAACCCAAAACTGGGCTTGTCGACACCGCGGAATCGTGTCCCGATCCTAAACAGTACAGGTGCTATCTGTCGCACAATTTAAATAAAGCAGTAAAGCATGGCATAAGTACAGGATAGTAAATAAAACCTCAAACTAGTTTGTGGCCCCAAGAAATAAGACTGAATCAAGCTCTGGCTCAGGGGGGTCCCATAATCCTCCCGGATGTGGATAGCGCGATAAATCAAGGAACAGGTATCAAGTACTCGGGGTCCTACGGGACACAAGTGGGCGTTCGGAAACCAAATATTATCTATCACCCACCGATGCCTCTGCTTACTTCAATTTTAGTTGTTAAACAGGAATTTAAAGTGAGCGATAAGTAAAACCATGGTCATCTCCAACATCAAACATGCGGCAAAACACCAACAACTGTGGCACTTGACGACACGCAACAGCGCTTGAGCAAGCGACTACGACGCGCAAGTCCAACTATCTACCAAACAACAGGTAATAGGATGTGTCCAAGGCAATATAAGGCTGCAAGGGATATCACGGGTACGAAGACTAGAGCATCGCAACACAGATAGCAATAGATCAACAGGAGGGAATAAATACTATAAAAGTAAGATAGGTAGAAAGGGGGAGATGCTCGCCTGAAAACATGCCGAAGGTTCAACCGAAGATCGGGGCGAAGCTCACATCAACTCAACGGCCTTATCCGCGAAGAAGCAAAACACTAGAAGAAACATCGGATGCAATATTTAATACTACGGCAAAAGATCAGGCATGATGCATGTATGATGCATGGCATGGTGAAGGTGCGATGCACTTAGGTCAATATTAAGTGGAATCGGGGTCCCGACATTTAATTAGGTGGTTCATGTTATTTATCTACCCCGCAAATTAAATGTTGTATTAACATGGCAAGATAAGTTACCGGTTCGCTACACAAATTTAAATGAGGCCAATATGAGACTAGATTTGCCCGCATATGGGCCCCATATTTAATTATTAGGTGAATCGGCATAAGGCCCCCAAACCACACAAATATGCATGCAAGTATGGCAATTAATATGCAACAAGTTGTTATTACTTTTATAAAATAGGGCTCGAGAAAAGGGGTCACACATTAGGGGGTCTCGACGAACTTGGGGTTTCCGGGGGTTTGGGGTCCGGACTCAGGGTTCGACGGGATCGGTCTCGGATAACAGAGGTAGGTCTTGTCGCATCTGGGGAGCAGGACTTGGTGCGGCGTCGGGGCGCATCTGACTCGCCCTGGACGATGTCGATCTTATCGGGCCCGCGCATCAGGTCGGTCTTGGCGTCCGGGAGGAAGAACCTGGCGTTCCGCGGCGAAGTGCTCGGCGTCATTTGGTTCCATATCGACGGTCTTGGTGTACTTGATGGAGAACCCGGTGTATCCGTGACGACGGCCTTGGCGGTTACCGGTTCGGTCTTCGGATCCGGGTGGGTGATCTTGGCATTTTCGACCGGTTTTATGCTCGGGTGGCAGTACTTGTCGCACCAGGTCGGAGTCCTAGAATCCGGGAAGGAGAACTTGACGCGCCAGGGTTCGGCCTTCGGGGTCCGGTCATCTGATCCATGACGGAGCACTTGGTGGCCTTCGGGTCCGTGAAGGAGAGCTTGTTGTTCCAAGACAGAGATAATGCCAGACATCTTTCCTTCGGTAGCGAACTCCGATGGTCTTCGGGTCACACCAATCTGAGAACGATCTTGTCGGCCGTTGTAGAAGAACCGTCATCACCACCGCAACAATATCCGCTACCGATTTGCATACATCCTCGTATCATCCTCAAAACAGGTACTATACGCGTGTCTCAAAGAACACAAACACGCAACATTGAAATCCAGAGGGCCTTGGCGTCCGGCGAGGCGGAGACCGACGGAGGCGCGGGACCGGCGAGGGACGACGGCGTCGAGCGGCGGCCGGCGGGCGCGGACGCGGCAGAGAACTCGCAGGCGGCCGGAGACGACGGGGGGGCGCGGGGACGGCTCGGGCACGGGGCAGCGGCCGGGCGGGGAGGCCGGCGGGGCGGAGCGGCCGCAGACGAGGAGGATGGCGGCGGCGGGAGGATGGCGGGAGGCTGCTGGCCGCGAGGCGGCGAGGCGCGCGGGAGGTGGTTCTCGGAGGGCGGAGGCGGCCCGGAGGAGGTGCGGTGGCCGGCGGGGTGCACCGCGTGGGGGCTGCAGGCGGGTGGAGGCGAGAGGGGCCGACGGGGAGGAGAGGGAGCGGCCGAGAGGGAGAGAGAACCGAGGGAGGAGGAGGGAGGAGGAAGACGAGCGCGTGGGGGAGAGCGTGGGGCGGGGGCAGGTGAGTGGGACCGGTGGGGCCAGGGGAGGGTGTCTCGGTGGTTGGGATCTGGGGAGGTGGCTGCAGCGTGGCGTGCGTGTGTGCGGCGAGAGTGGGGTTGGGGTGGGGAGAGAGGGAGAGGTGGGGAAAGGGATAGGATTAGGTGGCGGCCTGGGATAGGTTAGGGGAAGGGGTGGAGTGAGGTGTCACGAGGGGAGTGGTCGGGGTGAGGTGGAGGAGGGGTGGTTAGAATAGGACTGGGTAGCTTAGGTATTTAGGTGGACCGATTTAATTTCTGGGGGTGGTCGTTCGGGTCGAATCGGCCCGTTCGACTGCCCCCACTAAAATAATTTAATATTTTATTTGTGTTAAACGGACCGTTTGCAAAACATAGTTAGTCAAAACAAAATATTCCGGAGACCCGGGGTTTGCGTTTGAATTAAGACGGGGCGTTTAGAAAACAAAACCAGGCTTTTCAGAAATAGTTTTATGCGAACAGATGCAAGATGATGACGATGCTCAAATGCAATGTGGCATGATGACATGAGCATGCTGTCATGATGATGCAATGCACAAAAACAACGCGATTTTCTAGTAGTGGTTTTGCGGGATGCCACAACTAATAAAGTCCTTGAGCATGAATTCAAGTTCACAGGGGGCACTTATAGCATTATTGTAAGAGCTTCCATAGGAATTGCCATTATTAGGAGGATAAGGCCTATAATTGTTGTTGATACCAAAATTATCCCTATAGGCATTGTTATTGAAATTGTTGTTTCTAATGAAGTTCACGTCAACTTTCTCTTATTGGGCAACCAAAGAGGCTAAGGGAACACTATTTGGATCTAAAGGAGCTTTCCATTAACAAGCATAGCCATAATAACATCAATTTTTTCACTCAAAGAGGAAGTTTCCTCAACAGAATTTACCTTCTTACCATGTGGAGCTCTCTCAACATGCCATTCAGAGTAGTTAACCATCATATTGTCAAGGAGTCTTGTTGCAGCACCCAAGGTGAGGCCCATGAAGGTACCTCAAGGAGCTGAATCCAGCAGGTTCCTTGAAGAGTAGTTCAAACCTGCATAAAAAGTCAGGATAATCATCCAAGCAGTGAGTCCATGAGTGGGACAATTCTTAACCAAAGTTTTCATTCTTTCCCAAGCTTGAGCAACATGTTCATTATCAAGTTGTTTAAATTTCATAATGTCACTTCTCATAGCAATAATTTTAGTAGGAGGATAGTACTTTCCAATAAAAGCATCTTTGCACTTAGTCCAAGAATCAATACTATTCTTAGGCAAAGAAATCAACCATTCTTTATCTTTTCCTCTCAATGAGAAAGGAAAAATCTTGAGCTTAATAATATCTCTATCTACATCCTTATACTTGTGCATCTCACAAAGTTCAACAAAGCTATTGAGATGGGCAGCAGGATCATCAGAACTAGCACCAGAAAATTGCTCTCTCATCACAAGATTCAACAAAGCAGGCTTAATTTCATAAAAGGTAGACTCAGGAGCAGGTGGAGCAATAGGAGTGCTTAGGAAATCATTGTTGTTGGTGCTAGTGAAGTCACACAACTTGGTGTTCTCAGCAGAGTTCATTTTGCCAAAGGTGCAAGCCAAAAACAGCAGCAGCAGCTAGAGCAGGAACTAATTTTTTTGTGTTTTTGAATAAAGAAAGCAAACCAAACTAGACTATTTTTTTGGGTTTTTTGGAAAGAGGCAAACAAAACCAAGTAAAATAAAAAAAGAAAACTAAAAACAAAGTAAAGAGAAAGGAAGTGAAGGACTCCCCTTATGAAGACGTCCTTAGCCTCCCCGGCAACGGCGCCAGAAAATAGCTTGATGGCGCCCACCACTTGTCGTGGGACGCTTCGTTGGAAACCCCAAGAGAAAGGTATGAAGCAGCACAGCAGCAAGTTTCCCTCAGTAAGAAACCGAGGTTATCGAACCAGTAGGAGGAAGGAAACATCACACAGGTGTTGCTGGCAACGTGGAGACCTGCACAACACAAACTCAAGACTTTGCCCCAACGAATCAGTGAGGTTGTCAAGCTCACCGGTTTTCTGTAACAAAGGATTAAACATATGGTGTGGAAGGTAATGGTTTGCAGCAAGTAAACAAGTAACAGTGGAGGATGTATCAATGGTAAAGATTGGACCGGGGTCCATAGTTCACTAGAGGTGCTCTCCTTAGATAAACAACATGGCATGAAGGGTAAACAAATTACAACAGGGCAATTGACAGGAACTGAGCAAGGCATAACAATGCAATTACTAGTCAAAAATATCCTATGATATTCGATTGGGCAATATAACAAGATACATAGACCGCCATCCAACTGCATATATGACTAGAAGTCCACCTTCAGGTTATCATCCGAACCCCCTCCAGTATTAAGTTGCAAGCAACAGACAACTACTTTAAGCAAAGTGTGTAAGGTAAACAATCCACATGTTCCATGAATAAGAGACCATTGTTTTCTCCCTAGTAGCAACAACACATCTACAACCAAAGAGATTATTGCCACTTCCCTTGGAAACTAGAGGCATGAACCCACTATCGAGCATAAATACCCCCTCTTGGAGTCACTAGCAACTACTTGGCCAAGATAGCTACTAACAACGGAGAGCATGCAAGATCACAAACAACAAAGACATGATAGAATCATTAAGACAAAACCATTAATCAAACCAACATAATAATCTCAATATCCATCGGATCCCCGCAAACACAACATGCATGATTACAAATAGATTAGAACTTGATCATGAACGGAACTCACAAGATCTATACATGAAAGCACAAAGGAGGAGATAAAACCATCTAGCTACTACATGGACCCATAGTCCAAGGTGGAACTACTCACGCATTATACCAGAGAGAAGGCCTCCAGGATGATCTCCCCTTCGGTAGGGTGCCGGGAAGAACTTCAGATCCCCCCGATCTAGGGACGATGGTGGCGGCGGCTACAGACGGTTTCATGGATATTTGATCGGGTGCTTAGGATTTATGCATCGGGGGCTTCTTATAGGCAAAGGGGGAGGCTGAGGCGGTGGCCGGGGGCCCCACACCCTAGCCAGGCGTGGGCCCACCTGTAGTCGCTCCTGGGCGGGGTGTGGCCCCTCTGGCTCACCTCCCCGGCACCCCTCTTTCCCCACGGAA
This sequence comes from Avena insularis, assembly GCA_023614405.1. Classification (NCBI taxonomy): domain Eukaryota; kingdom Viridiplantae; phylum Streptophyta; class Magnoliopsida; order Poales; family Poaceae; genus Avena; species Avena insularis. The sequence continues at coordinate 8,579,021 of CM042684.1, forward strand.
AGTAATTGACTTTGACGTTTGTCCCGTCCAATTCCGGGAATATTTCTTTACTAACTTTTCTGAAACCAAAAACAGCAGAAAACAGACACCTGGCACTGTTGCAACTTGTTAATAGGTTAGTACCAGAAAACATGTAAAAAGCACCTCAAAGTGTAGACAAGTAAAGAAAAGTAGATACTAAACAAGCATGGAGCATTAAAAATTATAGATACATTTCCAACGTATCACATGCGTCCACGGCGCCTCACGACCTCTCTTTCTCTTGTACTTTTGAGGATTAAAAATTTAAATTGTTTCTTCACTTACTTATGGTATTGGTGGGATAAAAGTGGATTGTAATGAGGGAAAAATGGTCTAAAAAAGTGTTGGACCGGGAAAAACACTTCGTGCTTTATTATTAGGTATAGACTAGTGTTTATAGTCCAACTTATGAGGACAAGAAACATGCTTTTATCTCTGAACTCCATTAGCTCTTCCTTATCTGGGATGGCCCTGCCATGATTGGGGGAGATTTCAATTTGATTAGGTCCTCTAGTGATAAGAGTAGTGGACATGTTGACTTTAGATGGATGGATAGATTCAATGAGTGGGTAGAGTTTTGGGCATTCATGGAAATAGGTCTAGCTGGTAGAGCTTATACTTGGGGTAATAATAAGGAAAATATTATTATTAGTAAGATTGATAGGTTTTTCTGCTCTACTAATTTTGAAAGTATTTTACCTTTTTTAGTGCCAGGACCTTAGCTAGGATTGGGAGTGATCATACTCCCATTATAGGGATTCTAGTGAAATCCATGCCCCAAAGAAGTATAGGTTTAAATTTGAGAAATGGTGGCTTTCTAGGACTGATTTTAGGGACATAATGACTAAATCTTGGGGTATTAATGTAGATAGTAGAGATGTTCTAGATAGTTGGCAAGCTAATATTAGATATTTTAGGAAATTAGCTAAAGGTTGGAATGCTAATTTAGAAGATGCTATTATGAAAGAGAAAAAAGATTTGATGAAAGGATATGATACTCTGGATATTAAATCAGAAACCACTCCTCTAAGTGATGAGGAGAGATCTAGATTTGATTTTATTCTTAGAGATTTGAATGGTTAATGGATTATAGAGGAGACTAAAGCCAGATAGAGATCTAGGGATAGGGATATTTTAGAGGGTGATAGGAATACACCTTACTTTCATGCTTTGGCCAATCAGAGAAGAAGGAAAAAATAATTCCTATATTGGATGGGACAGATGGCCCTATTACTAAAACAAAAGACATGTTGAAAGTAGCTCTTGATTATTATAAAGACCTTTTTGGTTTTGAACCTAGGGCTGATATTAATCTTAGGCATGACTTTTTCTCTGATGATGAAAAAGTTAGTTTAGAAGAGAATAATATGTTGGGGAGGCCCTTCTCTGAGGAAGAAGTTAAAACTGTTGTTTTTGACTCTTACTCTAATGGGGCTTTTGGTCCTGATGGTATTTATTTTATGGTCTACCAACATTTTTGGGATGTTATCAAAATTGATTTGTTAGCTATGTTTGAGGCTTGGTTCTAGGATAAATTAGATATTTATAGATTGAAATTTTATATGATTACTCTTATTCCTAAGGAAAATGATGCTAGATCTATGAAAAAGTTTAGGCCTATTAGTTAGCTAAATTGTTCTTTTAAATTTTTTACTAAGGTTTTTACTAATATATATGCTAATATTATTGGAATGTTGATTTCCTCCTATTAATCTACATTTATTAAGGGTAGATTTATTTTAGAGAGTATAGTTACAGCTCATGAGATTATTCATGAAGTATATAGGAAAAAGAATCAAGGTTTGGTCCTCAAGATTGATTATGAGAAAGCCTATGGTAAAGTTAATTTGGAGTTCCTTTATGAGATCATACAGTGTAGAGGTTTGATCCTACTTTTATTAGGATGGTTAGACAGATCACAACATGAGGTTCTGTTGGGGTTAAGATTAATGATGTAGAGAGTAATTTTTTCCTTACTGGAAAGGGTCTGAGGCAAGGGGATCCCATTGATCCACTCCTTTTTAATTATGTTGTTGATGTTTTCTCTAGAATGTTAATTAAAGGGGTTCAACATAATCTAATTAGAGGTTTCTTCCCAAATTTCATCCCTGGGGGTGTGATCATCCTGCAGTATGCTGATGGTACCCTTCTCTTCCTAGAGAATGATACTAATGTTGCTAGAAATTTGAAATGGATCTTACTTGTTTTGAGAAGATCTCTGGCATGAGGATCAATTTCCATAAAAGTGAACTACTTCTCATTAATATTAGTCAGGAGGATTTGCTTCCTTTTTTGGATATTTTCCAATGTGTTGCTGGGGAATTTCCTGTAAAGTATTTGGGGATCCCTTTGCATTTTGACAGGCTTAGTAGGGAGGATTTATGGCCTCTTTTTGAGAGCATTTTGGCTAGGATTACTTGATGGAGAGGCAAGTTGCTTTCCTCTGCTTCTAAGAAAACTCTTATCCAAGTAGTCTTGGCCAACATACCTATATATCTCTTGTCTTTTTTTAAGTTTCCCAAGTGTTCTTTACACTTGATTAATTCTCAACTAGCCAACATTATGTGGAATGATGAGGAAGGAAATCATAAATTGCATTTACCTAACTGGCCTTCTATTTGCATGAAGAAGGAATTTGGGGGCATGGGTATCCCTAATCTCCAAGATTTGAATATCTGCCTGATTGGATCTTGGGTGAAAAGATACATTCACGGGGAGGGAGCCTTGTGGAAGAAAGGTATTGATGCTAAATATGAAACTAGAAATCCTAAAATTCTTTCTTGTCAAGATGTCCACCCCTCTACCTTTTGGAAAGGGGTGATGTGGGCTTCCAAGGTAGTTAAGATAGGATATAGGTGACAAGTGGGGGATGGTAGACAGATAAAATTCTAGGAAGATATTTGGTTTGAAAATTCTCCTTTAGATGTGCAATTTTGGGATCTATATTTTATCTCTAATCAATAGACCCAAACTATTGATGAGCTCTAGGATGGAGAGAAGATTAGAGGTGATTTTAGGAGAACTTTCAACGAAAGCATGATGATTCAATGGCAAGAGCTATTGGTCATTGATAGGAGTATTTTTTTAGTAATCGGGAGGATCAGCTTATTTGGAGATATGATTCTAAGGGTGTTTATTATTCTATTTCTATGTACTATATTTTAACTTAAGAGGTGTCAAACAAATTTTCTTACATGCTATGTGGAATTTAAAAATCCTACCAAGGGTCCATGTTTTTTTGTGGCTCCTTTCCTAGAATAAGATCATGACTAGAGATAATCTGAGAGTTAGAGGTATCCCAAAACCTTTAGAATGTGAGTTTTGTAAGGAGAGAGAATATGTCCATCTCCTGATGTTTGATTGCATCATTGCTAAGATGCTTTGGGTTGATGTTTTCAAGATCTTTCATAATCAGGTTTCTGGTTATGAGTCAGTAGCTAGTAAATGGTTATGTAATAAAAGGTTTTCACATTTTAATGCAGTATCTATAGTTGTTCTTTTGGGCATGTGGAATTCTAGAAATAGACTAGTGTTTAGCAGGTCTACCTGGATTAATATGAAACAAGTGTGGAGTTTGGCGCTTTCCTATCTGAGGAATTGGAAGGTCCCATTCCAGGATCTAAGAGGAGAAACTGCCTAGTTCACAAATCTCCTCCTACAAAAGCTCAAAAGACCGCTGAGCCCCCTCCCCCCCCCCCCTCGCCGTGCTGACTTGCCCGAATTTTGGTTGGGTTTCTACCTGGAAGACCACTTCTCTAGGAAAGGTGCATGAAGGAAAAGTGTCATTGGACTATCTGCAGAAACACTCAGGCGAGGAGGACTCGATCCATGTGGTGTTTTGAGATCCACCCCTATGTTGTGGTGTTCCTTCTCTTCTTGCATAGTTGGGTTCTTCTTTTGTGTCAGGTAAATTAGTGGTTTGATCGTGTGGTAGTTTCTTCTCTATTAGCAGTAGTTGCTTTGAGCAAAAACATGGTAGGAGGGTAGGTTTTAGTCCTTTTGCTTTGATGTAGTTGTGTGTGTAAGAACGGAACTTGGTGTACTCGTGTTGTTCTTTTCGTTATGAAAGGGAACGGGAGACATATCCCTTTTGATCTAAAAAAATCTTACAGATCTTAGGGCATGTATAATGGGGACGCTTAGAGCGGACGCTAAGCTAGATTCTCTGGTGGTTAGGCCTGAATCCCATCCGATTCCTGGATATTTCCTTGCATCGATGTTTAACCAGGCGTCGAGCGCTAGGACTCCTTTTCTACCGCACGACCCAGCTCGGTAGCTATCGCTAGCTACCCAATCAAGCGACGCGCATTGGGAGCCTAGACGGTTAGCTGATAATCTGATTTTCTGATATTCTTTGGTTTTCGTCTAAGCATCCAACGAAGCGTCTGCCAGTGTAAATGCCCTTAGACCTCTACCTCGACAGCTACGAGATAGGAAGAAGTTAGAACACCGTGCCATGTTGTATGATGACCGCACTATTTAGCAGGGGCAAAGACAACAACCGTTACCACCCCCCTCCTCAGGGCCGGCCCTGACACGTCAAGGGCACGGTGCAAGACAACAAAGTGGGCCCTCCCTATACACATGGAAAAAACTTGTTTGTTTTCAGCAATACGTTTCAATAGCAAATTTAACATCAAACTTACAATAGAAATATTTTCTAATAAGGTACTAATATTGTTATATAGAAAATTGAGTCAATTTATTTGGAACCGAAGGAAAAAAATCTCGCCATGAGAGGTTGAAACAAAGGCATGTGCAACTAGTCAGGTAGAGAATCGAACTGAGCTGGTTGCCTGTCACCGCGAGAACGGACAAGTGCATCACCTAGCGGCCACCAATAATCGCCTTGCAATCAAGTTGAGAGGAAAACCAAGCCTTAACAGAATTCGAGAGAGCCCTAGATGAACTCGAACCAGATGAAGAAAATCAGATGAACCTAAGGTTTATAGAAGGGGATTATACTAACCTTTGGAAATTGACAAGTATCTTGGGAATTAACAAATTAGGGCCTCCTCCACCATCAATTTCTGTAAACAGCCAGAAATCGCGACGGGAGGCGGTGCACCATGACCGAGCAAGACCACGATAGATGAGAGGAGAAGAGGAAGGACCGAAGGAGGAGACCTGAGATTTGGAGAAGGAGCGCTCGGTCATCGGGCCTCTGGCCACCGTGCACCGTTGCATGGGCTAATTTTTTCAAGGTCCTTTTTTTCCACAGTAAATAGGCACATAGCTAAACTAACGTGTGTGCCGCTTGCACTCGGGGGGGCTCGCGGGTGCAGCCGCCTCAGGGCCGGGCCTGCCCCCCTCCCACCTTTTTTCCGTACTAGGTATATACTGTGCTGACACTGTATGCGTAAAACGTGTGTGCAAATGTGCAGTGTGCTAATGGCTGGATATAATCACACTTAATTAGTTCATTTTTAATAATTGATCCATTATATGCAGAATTAATTAGGCCCAATACACAACAACCCACGAACCAGGCTTAGGCCATCGTGGAACATGGAGACAAACCCCAACCGATCAATCTGATCATCGATCTGTTACGCTTGTGTTCTTGTTGACTCCCCGTGACTCCTCTTCCGTCACGCTGCTAGGGCGCTCGCCACTGCTGCCGCCTTCTGTTAGAATTGTAATTAGACTTTGATTTTACCTGTTGTCTAACACGTATATGAGATGCATATGTATATAATTTGTATATGTCATGATTATATAAGTGGAGCACATGTGGGGATTAAGACCCACGCACAAAACCCTAAACCTATTTTCTTTCTTGGTATCAGAGCCGCGTCGCCATCGCTCGAGACTCGTTCGAGCCGTCGTCACCGCTCGAGTTCTTCCGAGCCGCCGCCGCGATGGGATCCTCCGCGCTTCAGCTATCTAGCATGATGAACACCCTCGCCGCCTCGTCGTCCTCCTTGGCTCCCGTGGTCTCTTCCTCTGGGATCTCCATCCGACTCGACAACAACAACTTTCCCCTGTGGAAGGGGATCATGCTTCCGTACCTCTCCGGCAACTACCTCCACGGGCACCTCGACGCAGACGTCGCTGCCCTGGAGAACACTCTCACCGAGGGGACCGGTGACAAGGCCGTCATCGTCGACAACCCCGAGTACCTCCGATGGTGGGTCCAGGACCAGAAGGTCCTGAGAATCCTTATTGTCTCGATGGACGGCGACATCACCAGTCAGCTGATCACCTGCAAGGTGGTCGCCACCGCGTGGAAGGCGGTCCACACCATGCATGGTGGTCAAAGCCGTGCCAACGAGTGTCACATCCGCCGTCTCCTGCAGAGCACCAGGAAGGAGGAGATGTCGGCTGCAGCCTACATGCACAAGATGAAGGGCTTCGCCGATGCTATGGAAGCCGTCGTTGCCCCCCATCACCGACGACGAACTCGTCGACCACATCCTCACTGAACTTGGACCCGCATTCAAATCCATCGCCGCCAACTACACGGTCAGAGGCAATTTTGTCTCGTACTCCGACTTTTACTCTCATGTCTTGTCCTTTGAAGCGCTCCAGGCACAGCAGGCGCAGTCCAACGGGTGGTCGTCCTCAGTGAACGGCGCAATGCGCCCTAACCCTGCCTACCAAGGCGGTGGCGCTCCGTATTGCCCCTACGACAGTGATGGCCAGCAGGGGCAGGGCCGCAACGACGGTGGCAACAACGGCTACGGCAGTAACGACGGCGACTACGGTTGCCAGGATGGGGGCCGCAACAGCGGCAACAACGGCTATGTCCGCTATAATGGAGGTCGTCATGGCAGCGGGAACGGCGGCCACAATGATTGCGGTTGCAACTATGGTGGATGCAATGGAGGCGGCAATGGCGGTCAGCGCCGCTGGAAACCCCGCTGCCAGCTCCGCGGCATCTGTGGGCACGAGGCCGCAAACTGTTGCAGCCGCTTCGACTCCAACTACCATCCTCCACAGCAGCGGGGCAACAACTCTGCACGACACACTCCAACAACTACAACCCCTAGATCATGGATTCAGGAGCGACCGATGATCACCTGACGAGCGAGCTGGCACGTCTCCACACCCACGAGCGCTATGATGGGAAGGATCAGGTTCAGGTGGCCAATGGTGCAGGTCTATCAATTTCGCATATTGGTCATGTTTGTTGAATTTCATCGTCGTTTATTTTGTGTTAAGGACAAGGCCAAAAGGGGGGTCTTCTTCTTGGTAGGAGTCATGGTGGATTATACCCCATCCTGTTCATCGTAGCATCATCTTCATCGCGTCATGCGTCGGCTAGTGTTACTTCCCAGCATTGGCATCATCGTATCGGTCATCCATCCAATAATGTAGTTCAAAATATTGTTAGAACAAATGAGTTTTCGTGTTCTCCCTTAGACAATAAATATTCAGGCTGTGTTTGGTTGGGATTTTACACACAGATTCACGTCTCCAACGCTGGAATCAGAACCAAACGAGTTTAGACAGACAACCAGATTCCTGAACGCTGCAAATTCTTGACGTGTAAACCGGAAGCCGTCCAACACCCAGATTCTACTGCGTTGCGTCGAAGGGAAGCGAGGGAAATTACCCACCATGCCATCCTTAAGTGAAAAAAATGCACGGTTCAATTATTTCCTTCTCTTCTCGAACCCGAAATGTCTCCCTTGTATGTTTCTGTTTCCTTCCGCCGACGCTCCCAGCAGGTAGAGGAGAGCCATGGTTCGGCCTCTTGTCTAACTCCGGCAGCCTACGGAGGCGCACCGGCCGGAAATTGCGCCGATCCTTATTTCCCATCCAGTTCCGTGTACCTTCTCTTCCTAGCCCCGTAAGAAAGCATGCTGGAAACCGTCCGCGCGCTGCCTCTCCCAGCATCCCTCGGCCGGTCGCGCTGGTAATTTCAGGAACGTGCTCGCCGCCAGCCGACTAGGAAAGGACACTCGCCGCATGCATCTATAATTTCACATCTCTCTCTCTCCTTTAAACTCCTTCCCGTCTGTGTGAATATTCCTTCTCCATCCCGTCCCATGTCCCCTATTGCTTCTTTTTTTTTTTCAGATTTTTGTCACGATTTGTCTGTTTGATTATTGTTCTATGCAATGTGTGATTGATCTACATGATTAATTTGTGTTTAATTTGTGATGATAGGCCTCATGTAGGACATGTTTGGTGTTCGTCTGCCAGATGTTTGTGAAAATGTTCGTAAGAAGAATATTTTATGATCCATTTACTCTCTCTGTCCCAAAATAAGAATGCACTTGTCTAGATTCGTATGTATATAGACACATTTTATTATATAGATACATATGAATTTAGACAAATCCAAATCATTTTTGGTATATTTTATCATCCATTTGCAATGCCATCGGGTGTGTATTCGGGCCCGGAGTAACAGGCCAGTGGCACAACCACAATGTTCCGTAGGAGGAGAATGAGGTTACCCTGAAATACCATTGGTGATAGGATAGATAATGCATTGTTTGAAAAATCACAGTTCTTATCAAATTCACAGTCGACAGTTGTTTTAACCAAACAACTTTCAGCTTTTTCACAGTTGTCAGCTCACAGCAGATTTTTCACAGCTGATTTCTCACAGCTGATTTTTAGGAATCTACAGCTCAACCAAACACACCCGTGTGTGATGATTGTCAGTGTGCTAAAAGTCATCAGTTGCCTTATTCACTGTCTTCTCGTGTTTCCACTAAGCCTCTTGATTTGATTCACTCCGATGTTTGGGGCCCGGCTAGTGTTTCTTCTGGGCTTATAACTACTATGTCACTTTTGTGGATGACTACTCTCGTTTTTGCTGGATATATCTTCTTAAACATAAGTCTAATATTGAATAGGTTTTTTATACGTTCCAGGCTCATGTTAAGCGTCTCTTGAACGCCCAGATCAAGACAGTCACTCTGATTGGGGTGGGAAGTAACATCGCCTTCATCGTTATTTTGAGCGTACATGCATAGTCCATCGTGTCTCGTGCCCACACACCTCCTAGCAAAACGGGGCGTTCGCCGACTCGACGTGTAATTTTGTTCTCTTCTAGCGGGCATTAGTATATACATTAGTATATGTAGGGGTTCGTAGCATGGAAAACAAAAATTTTCTATCGCATACAAACAAACAAGGCAAGATCTATCTACTAGATTGTAGCAACGAGTCGATGGAATAACTCACCCTTGAAGATTCCAAAGTGGTTAACGAGAGCAGATTCTCGTGGGTGATGTAGTCGTACTCTTTCCGATCTCAAGATCGCGTAGACGATCCTTCCAGCGCCACGGTCCGGCAGCGCTCCCGCAGTCGGTCACACGTTCGGTACTCGACGAAGACCTTCCTCTCCCTTGTTCCAGCAGGCAGCGGAGGTTGTAGCACTCTCCTCGCGAGTCCGGCAGCACAACGGCGTGGTACCGGAAGTAGAGGGGAAATCCCGCAGGGCTTCGCCTTAAGCCAAAGTGAGTATGGTGGAGCTTATGAGAGAGGCTATTAGTGGTCTAGTAATTAGACACACCAATTAGAAGGCTCTAAACCAATTAGAAGGCTCTAAACCTGGCTAAAGCAATTAGAAGCTCTAAACCAAACGGCTCTAAACCGGAGGTAGAAGATAGGAACTTGTGTGTTCTAGGAGGAGCCCTGCCCTCCTTATAGGTGGGAGGGCTGGCCGCCAAGGGAGGAGTCCTCCCAAGTCGGCCTTGGGAGGTGCGCCGCCAAGGGAGGAACCCTCCTCCAACTCGGCCTCCACCTCTCCTCCTCTTTCCACTTTCCAAAACTTGCTTGACTTTCAAACTAGCCGCTTGACTTTTGAATTTAGGATTTTTATAAATCCTTTATTTGGGACAGCGAAGACACCTAGTACATGATGCAATCATTCCAACTTACAATGACACATTCATGTACCCTCCGGAGTGCCGGACATTCCGAACCTTCTAGAACATTCCCGATGAAAACACCTAACCATTCCCCAACTCCAAACGGGACTTTCCTTATATGAATCTTATTCTCCGGACCATTCCGGATCACCTCGTGATATCCCGGATCCCATCCGAGACCAACAACATTCAGTCTCTTTCATAATACCATAACTACTCAAACAACGTCAATCCTTATGTGTCTCCCTACGGTTCGTGAATTATGCGGACATGATCGAGACACTTCTCCGAACAATAACCAATAGAGGAATCTGGAAATTCATATGGCTCCCACATATTTCTACGATTACTTTGCGATCGAATGAACCACTTACATACGATACCAATTTCCCTTTGTCTCACGATATGTTACTTATCCGAGGTTATGATCGTCGGTATCTCTGCATACCTAGTTCAACCTCACATCGATAAGTACTCTTTTCTCGCTCCCATGATATGTGATCCTTGTGACCCAGTCACATGCTTGCAAGCTAATTGGATGACATTTCACCGAGAGGGCCCAGAATATCTATCCGTCATATGGATGGACAAATCCCACTCTTGATCCATGTGTTTCAACCAATACTTTCCTAACACTCAATGCCACCTTTATAGCCACCCGATTACGGTGTGGTGTTTGATGTTATCAAAGCATCCATCCAAAGAAAGGTGATATGCATGATCTCATGGTCGAAGGAATTAGATAACTATGTATCAGAAAGCATATAGCAATTGAACTATTAAAATGACTTGATCTTTATGCTACGCTTATCTATAGGAGTATGTCCACCATATCATTCTCCTAACGATATGATCTTGTTGTTAATAACATCTCAATGTTCATGATAGGGAAACCACAATCATCTATTAACCAACAAGCTAGTATTATAAAGAGGCTTTTACTAGGGACTTCAAATTAAGTTTACAAATCACACAAGTATTAATGTTTCCTTGTTTAATACTATTATAGCATGAATGCAAACATTTATCATAAACACAAAGATATAATAATAACTACATTTATTATTGCCTCTAGGGCATATCTCCAACAGTCTCCCACTTGCACTAGAGTCATCTAATCTAGATTACATGGTAATATACCGAACACCCATGGCAGTTTGGTGTTGGTCATGTTTTGCCTTCGGGAGAGGTTTAGTCAACGGATCCGCCACATTCAGATCTGTGTGTACTTTGCAAATCTTTATATCCCCATCCTGGATATGTTCTCGAATAGCGTGGAAACGCAGCTTGATATGCTTCAGCTTCTTGTGTGACCTTGGTTCTTGTGCATTGGCTATGGCGCCCATGTTATCACAGTAGATAGACATTGGGTCCAGCGCACTAGGAACCACACCCAGCTCTGTAATGAACTCTTTCATCCATATCGTTTCTTGTGAAGCCTCCGAAGCAGCCATGTATTCCGATTCAGTTGAAGATCTCGCCACAACGCTTTGCTTTGCACTCCTCCAGCTAACTGCTGCACCATTCAAAATAAATACGTATCCGGATTGTGATTTAGAATCATCCGGATCGGTGTTCCAACTAGCATCGGTGTAACCATTAACAACGAGCTGTTCATCACCTCCATAAGAAAGAACCATATCCTTAGTTCTTCTCAAGTACTTAAGGATGTTTTTGATCATTGTCCAATGATCCACTCGGATCACTTTGATATCTGCTAGTTAAACTAACAGATATGCAATGTCGGGTCTAGTACATAGCATGGCATACATTAGAGATCCTATGGCTGAGGCATAGGAGTCTTACTCATTCTTTCTCTATCTTCCGCCGATGTCGGACTTTGAGTTTTACTCAAGGTCGATATAAATATGGGCAAGAACCCTTTCTTGCTATCTTCCATTCCAAACTTCTTTAGAACTTTGTCCAAATATGTACTCAGTGACAATGATATTTGCTTCGATCTATCTCTATAAATCTTTATGCCTAATATGTAAGCTGCTTCGCCAAGATCCTTCATTGAAAAACTATTATTCAAATATTCTTTGACACTATTAAGAAGGTCTACATCATTCCCAATCAACAATATGTCATCCACATACAGTATTAAGAATGCTACAGAGCTCCCACTCACTTTCTTGTAAATACAAGCTTCTCCATAAGTTTGTATAAAACCAAAACTTTGATTACCGTATCAAAACGTTGATTCCAACTTCGGGATGCTTGCTTCAATCCATAGATGGACCGTTGAAGTTTGCATACCTTGTTAGCATCTTTAGGATTGACAAAACCTTTGGGTTGCATCATATACAACTCTTCATCAATGTCTCCATTGAGGAATGCTGTTTTGACATCCATCTGCCATATCTCATAATCATAATATGCAGCGATTGCTAACATAATCCTCACAGACTTTTAGCTTCGCATCGGTGAGAAAGTCTCATCGTAGTCAACTCCTTGAATTTGTCGAAACCCTTTTGCGACAAGTCGAGCTTTATAGATAACATTACCATCAAGATCTGCTTTCTTCTTGAAAATCCATTTGTTCTCGACAGCCTTCCGCCATCCGTAAGTCCACCAAAGTCCATACTTGGTTTTCGTACATGGATCCAATCTCGGATTTCATGGCTTCTTGCCATTTATTGAATCTGGGCTCATCATCGCTTCCTCATATGTCTCGGGTCATTGGTGTTGTCCACCACCATGACATTCATAACGGAATCATACCAACTGGAGTGGTACGAGTTCTCGCTGACCGAGGCTCAGAGTAACTTCAACCAAGTTTCATGATCACCATCATTAGCTCCTCTAATTGGTGCAGGCACCACAGAACTTCTTCCGGTGCTGCGCTACTCGTAATTTTGAGAGAAGGTTCACAACCTCCGAAGTTCTACTTTCCTTCCAGTCACCTCTTTCGAGAGAAATTCTTCTCTAGAAAGGATCCATTCTTAGCAACGAAGATTTTGCCTTCGGATCTATGATAGAAGGTATACCCAATAGTTTCCTTCGGTATCCTATGAAGACGATTTTTCCGCTTTGGGTTCAAGCTTGTCCGCTTGTAACTTCTTTACATAGGCTTCAGATCCCCACACTTTAAGGAACGACAATTTAGGTTTCTTCCCAAACCATAATTCATACGGTCGCGTTTCAACGGATTTAGATGGTGCCCTATTTAAAGTGAATGCGGCTGTTTCTAATGCATAACCCCAAAATGATAGCGTAAATCTGTAAGTGACATCATAGAACGAACCATATCTAAGAGAGTTCGACACGACGTTCAGACACACCATTACTGTGGTGTTCCCAAGTGTGTCAATCATGAAAGTATTCCGCATTTCTTCAAATGCTCGCCAAACTTCGTAACAGATATTCACCTCCACGATCAGAACGTAGAAATTTAATCTTCTTGTTACGTTGATTCTCTACCTCACTTTGAAACTCCTTAAACTTCTCGAAAGTTTCGGACTTATGTTTCATGAAATAGATATACCCATATCTACTCAAGTCATCCGTGAAGGTAAGAACATAACGATAACCATCATGATGCTACACTCATTGGACCACACACATCGGTATGTATGATTTCCAATAAGTCCGTAGCTCGCTCCATTATACCAGAAAATGGAGTCTTAGTCATTTTACCCATCAGACATGCTTCACATCTTTCAAGTGATTCAAAATCAAGTGATTCAAGAAGTCCATCGGAATGGAGTTTCTTCATACGCTTCACTCCAATGTGACCAAGACGACAGTGCCACATATAGGTCAAGTTATCGCTCGATTTCAAACGTTTAGCTTCAATGTTATTAATATGTGTATTTCCACCATCGAGATTCAATAAGAATAGACCATCTATCAAAGGTGCATGTGCATAAAACATATTACTCATATAAATCGAACAACCATTATTCTCGGATTTAAACAAGTAACCGTCTCGCAATAAACAAGATCCCGATATAATGTTCATGCTCAACGCAGGCACCAAATAACAATTATTTAAGTATAAAACTAATCCCGATGGTAGATGAAGAGGTAGCGTGCCGACCGCGATCACATCAACCTTTGATCCGTTTCCCACGCGCATCGTCACCTCGTTCTTCGCTAGTTTCCGTTTATTCTGCAGCTCCTGTTTCGAGTTACAAATATGAGCAACCGAACCAGTATCAAATACCCAGGCACTACTACGAATACTAGTGAAATACACATCAATAACATGTATATCAGATATACCTTTCTTCTTGATGTTGCCGTTCTTCAAATCCGCCAAGTACTTTGGGCAATTCCGCCCAAAGGACCTTCTCCCTTGCAGTAAAAGCACTCAGTATCAGGCTTGGGTCCAGCCTTGGTCCTCTTCGTCGGCATGGTAACTTTCTTACCACCCTTCTTGAAGTGTCCCTTCTGCTTAGACTTGCCTTTCTTGAATTTGGTGGTCTTATTGACCATCAACACTTGGTGCTCTTTCTTGATCTCCACTTCTGCAGATTTTAACATAGCAAATAGTTCTGGCAACTCTTTGTTCATGTTCTGCATGTTGTAGTTCATCACAAAGTTCTTGTAACTTGGTGGTAGTGATTGGAGGATGCGGTAAACCCCCAAAGTATTAGGAATCACTATACCCAAGCTTTGAAGTTTATTTGCGTGCCCAGACATCTTAAGCACATGCTCACTGACGGAGCTTCCCTCTTCCATCTTGCAGTTAAAGAACTTTTCAGAAGCTTCATAACTTTCAATTGACGCATGAGTCTCAAAAATTAATTTGAGATCCTCGACAATATCATATGGGTCTGACTCTTCAAACCTTTTATGAAGCTCCGATTCTAAACCATACAAGATAGCACACTGAACTATGGAGTACTGATTCTTCCGAGCGAGGTAAACATTCTTTACTTCATCGGTAGCATCAGCTGCAGGTGGGTCACCTAGCGGTGCATCCAGCACATAGGTCAAATTACCAGCTGTGAGGACAATCCTCAAATTGCGGAACCAATCCGCGAAGTTGCTTCAATTGTTTTTCAACTTTTCTTTCTCTAGGAACGCATTAAAATTGATGGTAGGGGCTGCCATTGATCTACAACATATTTGCAATAGTTTAGACTAAGTTTATGACAAATTGAGTTCAAATTAATTAATGAAATTAAACTAGGTGAACTCCCACTCAAAACAACATCCCTCACATTGTTTTAGTGATCACACGAACCAAATCCACTACATCAACACCGATCATCACGAGAGTTGATATAGTTTCAATGGCGAACAATCATCATGTTCATCATATCTACTATATGATTCATGCTTTACCTTTCGGCGATCCGTGTTCCTGAGGCCATGTCTGTACATGCTAGGCTCGTCAAGATCAAACCTTAGCTACCGCATAAGCAAATCTGGCTTGCTTACGTTGTATTCACCCGTGGAATCAAAGACACCCGATCATCACGTGGTGCTTCGAAGCAACAAGCTTTAGCAACGGTGCTAACTAAGGGCGAACACTTTAGAACTTGAAATTTATGTGCATGAGGGATCATCTTATAATGCTACCGTCGTCTACTAAGCAATACAAGATGCATAAAGGATTAACATCACATGCAATTCATAATATGTGATATGATATGGTTTTCTTCTTTGTGCTTCCGATCTCCATCTTCAAGCACGAACATGATCTCCATCATCACCGGCATAGCATCAAGGTCAATGACGCTTCTTCATGGTTGTCGTCCACCAGCTTCAACTATTACAACTATTTTGAATAGACACGCAGGTCTCAACAGAAATTAAAGACAACCATATGGCTCCTGCCGGTTGCCAACTTACAATAAGGAACATTGCATACATCAAATATAATCACAATCATGGCCATATCACATCACTGCACACCCCTGCAAAACAAAGTTAGACGCTTCTACTTTCTTTGCATATTTTACGTGGTTTGGGGCTTTCCATAAGTGTCGTTCTAACCTACGAACAAGAACCACAACATTGATACTAATATTGTTGATTACCCGTTGTAAATTGGATCTTTACTATGCTAGGAGAAACAGGCACCCGCAAAGCCACTTATGCAATACAAGTTGCATGTTAAGCGTGGAGCAAGTCTCATGAACGATGTCATGTAAGGTTAGCCCGGGCCGCTTCATCCCAACATACCGCAAGATGCAAAGTACACGAAAAGCAATCTACAATAAAAGCATCAACGCCCACAATGACCATTGTGTTCTACTGTGCAACAGATCTACATATAGACACGGCTCGATACCTTGTAGGGGTTCGTAGCATGGAAAACAAAAAATTTCTATCGCATACAAACAAACAAGCCAAGATCTATCTACTAGATTGTAGCAACGAGTCGATGGAATAACTCACCCTTGAAGATTCCAAAGTGGTTAACGAGAGCAGATTCTCGTGGGTGATGTAGTCGTACTCTTTCCGATCTCAAGATCGCGTAGACGATCCTTCCAGCGCCACGTTCGCGCTCGCTCATGGTCACATCGCTCGGGTACTCGACGAAGACCTTCCTCTCCTTGTTCCAAAGCAGCGGAGGTTGTAGCACTCTCTCGCGATTCCGGCAAGACAACGGCGTGGTACCGAAGTAGAGGGAAATCCGCAGGCTTCGCCTTAAGCAGTGCAGTATGGTGGAGCTTATGAGAGAGGCTATTAGTGGTCTAGTAATTAGACACACCAATTAGAAGGCTCTAAACCAATTAGAAGGCTCTAAACCGCTGGCTAAAGCAATTAGAAGCTCTAAACCGAAACGGCTCTAAACCGGAGGTAGAAGATAGGAACTTGTGTGTTCTAGGAGGGGAGCCCTGCCCCTCCTTATATAGGTGGGAGGGCTGGCCGGCCAAGGGGAGGAGTCCCTCCCCAAGTCGGCCTTGGGAGGTGCGCCGGCCAAGGGGAGGAACCCTCCTCCAACTCGGCCTCCACCTCTCCTCCTCTTTTCCACTTTCCAAAACTTGCCGTTTGACTTTCAAACTAGCCGTTTGACTTTTCAATTTAGGATTTAAATAAATCCTTTATTTTGGACAGCGAAGACACCTAGTACATGATGCAATCATTCCAACTTACAATGACACATTCATGTACCCTTCCCCCCCCCCGGAGTGCCGGACATTCCGGAACCTTCTAGAACATTCCCGATGAAAACACCGGAACCATTCCCCAACTCCGAAACGGGACTTTCCTTATATGAATCTTATTCTCCGGACCATTCCGGATCACCTCGTGATATCCCGGATCCCATCCGAGACTCCGAACAACATTCAGTCTCTTTCTCATAATACCATAACTACTCAAACAACGTCGAATCCTTAAGTGTGTCTCCCTACGGTTCGTGAATTATGCGGACATGATCGAGACACTTCTCCGAACAATAACCAATAGAGGAATCTGGAAATTCATATGGCTCCCACATATTTCTACGATTACTTTGCGATCGAATGAACCACTTACATACGATACCAATTTCCCTTTGTCTCACGATATGTTACTTATCCGAGGTTATGATCGTCGGTATCTCTGCATACCTAGTTCAACCTCACATCGACAAGTACTCTTTTCTCGTTCCCGTGATATGTGATCCCTTGTGACCCAGTCACATGCTTGCAAGCTAATTGGATGACATTTCACCGAGAGGGCCCAGAGAATATCTATCCGTCATATGGATGGACAAATCCCACTCTTGATCCATGTGTTTCAACCAATACTTTCCGAACACTCAATGCCACCTTTATAGCCACCCAGTTACGGTGTGGTGTTTGATGTTATCAAAGCATCCATCCAGTAAAGGTGATATGCATGATCTCATGGTCGAAGGAATTAGATAACTATGTATCAGAAAGCATATAGCAATTGAACTATTAAAATGACTTGATCTTTGTGCTACGCTTATCTATAGGAGTATGTCCACCATATCATTCTCCTAACGATATGATCTTGTTGTTAATAACATCTCAATGTTCATGATAGGGAAACCACAATCATCTATTAACCAACAAGCTAGTATTATAAAGAGGCTTTTACTAGGGACTTCAAATTAAGTTTACAAATCACACAAGTATTAATGTTTCCTTGTTTAATACTATTATAGCATGAATGCAAACATTTATCATAAACACAAAGATATAATAATAACTACATTTATTATTGCCTCTAGGGCATATCTCCAACAGTATATACATTGAGACCAGGAGTCCAAGTACCTGATGGTATCTGTTGACTGCTCTACTGTTTGTTCTATATTAGCACTGCGTTGAGTTTGACGAATTAAAATAGTATTAGATTCTTAGTCACTTGACCTAGTTCATTAGTATATACATCAGTTGATTAGTTTTTAATTTGTGTCTTTTATCATTTTGTTGTGCTCAAAGATGAAGAGAAGGGACCATCGAAAAGTGGAGTAGATTTCTTTTCCAAGCGGATTGGTTCAACTTCAAGCACTAATATTATTATTTGATCTATTGCTGAAAATGCAAAACCATCTGAGGAGAAGCAACCTCTTGTAGATGACAGTTCTAATCCGGTTGATATGCACAATGATGATCGAAATATTGTGGAACCAGTAAAAGTTCTAGAACAAGGTAGAATTGGAAGCACGACATATAAAAGGGATCATGATAAGCGTCAACAGATTTGGGAACTTCCGCTTGATAAGAAAGAAGAAGCACGGAGATTCTATATTACCGAGGGCCCTTATCATACATGAGTGAGTATCCATATAATGGAAAAGCAAAAAATCATCGCCGATTCCAATTTAGCTATTTCACAAAATTTTCTTGGCTAGAGTATTAACTTTCCACACATCATGCATATTGCCTGCCTTGTTTTGTCTTTAAAAAAGAAAGTGGAAGATGTGGCTTAGATACATTCACCGCTAAAGGGTTTATAAATTGCAAGAAGGTGAACAATGGAAAGGAGTGTGCTTTTTAACGCATATGGGCAAAGATTCCAACTCAACTCATAATTATTCAGTTCGATGTTTTGATAATCTGAAAAATATTTTGACCACGTCAACAAGGCAATTGTACAAGCAACCAAAAATGGTTTTAGATTCAAGTCTGAGGCTTAAATTTACAATTTATTCCATTAGGTAAGGAATATGCTTCTATATTAGATAGTAGAATATTAGATATTGTAGTAAGCATGTTAGTAACATTTTTTCCTTGTTGGTTTTACCAGGTGGTTAACATTCCAAGCTTTTGATTTTAGAAGCCACGTTGAATCTCAAGAATCCATAAATCAGGGTAATATTCTTGAATTGATAAAGTTGTTGGCCGTTTATAATATGGTGGATGCGGTTGTCTTGAATAATGTTCCACAAAATGCGAGGTACACCTCCCATACTATTCAACAAGAGATTCTTGAGCTATATTCTCGAGAGGTAAGTTAGAGAAGAAATTGGTACTAGCAAGTTTTGTATAATGGCGGATGAACCACGGGATAAATCAAAGAAAGAGCAAATGTCATTGGTAGTCCGGTTTGTGAACAATGAAGGATACATAAAGGAGCATTTTCTTGATATCATTCATGTCATTGACACTGCTGCATTGACTCTCAAAGAGGCAATTTGTGTTTTCCTTGTGGACAATAATTTGAGTATCCAAGATATAAGAGGAAAAGGATATGATGGGACAAGTAACATATGAGGTGAATGGAATTGGTTAAAATCTCTAATTTTGAACGAGTGTCCTTATGACTATAATGGACATGACATGGACCATCAATTGCAACTAACTCTTTTTGCGACATCAAGGGAGGTACATGAGGTGCACAACTTTTTCCAACATGCTATTCTCGTAATAAATGTTGTTAGTGCGTCACCTAAACGCAATGATGAGTTATTAGCAAACCAAGCGGCAGAAATTGAACGTGAAATTGAGTTCGGTGAGGTTGATACATGAAGAGGAGCAAATCAGATAGGATCTTTACATAGACCCGGGGACACTATATCGAGTTCTCAATTCAAGTTGATTCAAAGTTGATTTAAAATGTTTGGTGCTATGGTTGCTGTTCTACAGAGCGTAGCAATTGACCGCTCAGTCTCAAATTTTTTTAGAGGAGATGCTGCAGGTGCTCTAAAAATAATTATTTCATCTGACTTTGTGTTGATACTATATCTAATGGAAAAAATCATGAAGATCACAAATGTATTATGTCAAACCCTCCAAAAGAAGCCCATTGACATTTTAAATGCATTGGGTTCAGTTTCCAACACAAAAGTGTTGCTTGGTGAGTTGAGAGAAAATGGTTGGGGATCTCTTTTCGAGGAGGTTCAAAAAAATTGTCCGAAGCATGACATTAAGGTCCCCGATTTGAACCGCAAGTAACATCCCTTTTCTTGTATTTCTATCTGTTAGGATATATATTATCATACATTCATACTTTCTTAACTCTAGTATTAATATATATATTGCAATTTGTAGGCACGCTGATATGACAAGGTCTCGCAACAAGCATGATAACACAACAACACTATATCACTACAAAGCAGACATGTTCAATGTTGCTATATATCAACATTTGGTTGAGATAAATGATCGCTTTGGTATTCATAGTACAAAATTCTTGACACTTTGTGCATCTTTGGATTCACGGCATGATTCTTTGACATCACAAAAATATGCACACTGGTTTGAGGTTTTTTCTAGTCAAGAAAGGGCTCAATTGGAGTCTCAACTTCCCCATTTTCAGTTGGATGTTCACAATAATCCAGAGCTAAAATGCTTGTCTTTACTTGCTGATTTGACTGTTGAACTAGCCAAATTAGGTAAAGCTGCTACATAGATTACTACGATTAGTCATTACTCTTCTAGTGTCAAATGGAACCAGCGAGCGAGCTTTTTCGGCCATGAAACTTATTAAGACACGTCTTCGAAATAGAATGGGAGATGATTTTCTTCGGTATTATATGATTCTCTATATTGGTAAGGAAATAGCTGCAGATATTAGTTCTGATGAGATTATCGACCTATTTGACACCGGTGGTGGTCGTAAACGAGATTTTAAGCTAATAGACATGTATGTTTTTCATAGTGTCGAACATATATTCGAATATTTATATGGATTTTTTATTGAAATTTTTTGAGAATTAATATATTGTGATGTTTATTCTCTATGACGGTCGTCGACTTTTCGCCCCCATGTCCGAATCCTGGCTCCGTACCATGCTTGGAGAGGGGCCAGTATACAAAGTATTTCCTGCAATGCCTATCAATTTGAACCTACAGGATCTTCTTTGTCGTCTATGTATCAAAGAAGGAGTTGACCGTTTCAGGTATCCAAGTACATGATTCTTCATCGATCACGAGTTCATTGTGGCAATATTAGGAATTGGCTTGAGGGGTTATAGGCTTATAGCAGATAGGGAGGCCGGTTAGGAATTCAATGATTCGAACTTATTTTGACTAACTTACCGTCCCCACTCCCCAATACCCCAAACAATTCCACGGAGAAGGAGGTTCCTGCTGCCAAACATGATGCTCCTCCATATTTATGATGCAGACTTAGCCACTTAGGCTTCGGAGCATGCCAAACATCAGAATGAGGGAAGTACCTCACTTTCAGCACTCGGGCACATATAGATGTTGGTTTAGTGAGAAGCCTCCACCCGACGACCTAGCATTGCTTAATTAAACAACATTAAGTCTGAAACCCATGCCACTAAAAGCCTTTGGAGATGAGAGCCACTCCCATGACCACGGATATATCTTCTTCTTGCCATCTTTCACACCCCATAATTGATTAGCAATGATTGCTCGTATCTACGGGGATTTAGAAGCAACTCATAGCACAAGTAGGGATATCCTAGATCACAACCTTCAAGAAGGTTTCTCTGCCCATACGGGACATAGGCCTATCTGTGACTCCATTTATCGGTTTCCAAATCATCTCATAAAGAAAGTTTAAAGTCGCCATTGCAGATCTACCCACAGACAGTGGCGGAGGACGGAAAAAATATGAGGTAGGGCGAACTCTAATAAAAGTAAATATCAAACTCGGTCTTGATGATCTTTGCCATCGACAAAACCTTTTAACTGTTGTTGTTGCTACGAGTAAAAGCAATGCCAACTCAATAAGATGATAAACAATATGAAGCATGATGTATCATTCAAATATTAACATAATCTCTGAAGTCTTTAATTCTCCGCATATGAATAACGAATATCTTAAGGCTCATGTTCATAATAAGATTTAGGCTCATGCTCATAATAAGATAAATTTCCGTAAGCTAAGAAATCTTATTCACACTAAAACTATAAAATGAGTCACTTGAGTCAAGACAAGAAGTTTTGAAACTACTCTAACAACAACTCATCGAAGCAATAATCAAAATTAGTTGTAATAGATTCTATAGAATAATAAAAAGTGTACATACTCCAAAATAATCAATAGTGACCTACTGTCTTCTCACTCTTGTTACCAATTCTTCCATACTTAGGATTGTGATATCATTTTTACGCGAATTCAGATCTTTTGGAAGGGATCTCAACCATCATTTCTCCAATTGAACCAGAATGTCAATTAGAATTTTATATCAATAGTATATAAAAGCCAAAATAGAAAGATAAAACATAAACCATTATATAATTAGGGTTGGTTCTGGCCACATGTCATAAGGTGGCCAAAATACTCTCAGGTCCTCCTTAGATATAGCATCTAGGACATTGTTTAGAGTCTAGTTTTTATTAGATTGAGAATTAGATGTTGCAAAGAGAAAGAGTTTGTTTAAAACTAGACAATACCAAGACCTTATTTGGCTCCAGAATCAGTTTTGCACAGTGTTCACTAAAACAAGCATAGCTCTCTCATACGAAGTCCGTTTTCAGCATATGACCACTCAAAATGTTCAGAAATAACATGTGCATCTAAAGGTTCTTGCCAAAAATCAAGGTAGGGCGGCCGCCCTACCTTGCCCTACTGGGAGCTTCGCCCCTGCCCACAGAGGTAGGCATCCCCAAATACAAGTCATTGAAGATTTCACTTTGCACACCAAGGATGTCCTTCACCCTTTCTTTAATCTGAGCATTGCAATGACTACCAAAGAAAACCGAGGATTTATCAAGATTGACCTTCTGACCAGAACCCTCACAATATATCTTCGGTATCTGTTATAGAGCATCCACACTCCTACTATCACTACGAGAAAAAAAAAGATGTCATATGAAAACAGTAAATGGGAATTAGGGGGTCGAGTGAAAGGATATACATGTCGCTTAGAGGGGTTTATGTCTTGTAAGAATGCGAGGTTAAACTAATGTTTATTTTACAAGCACAAAATATAAGCTAGTCTCAACTAAGTGCACCAACTACAAGTTAAGATAAGCAATATAGCACAAGATATAAATATAACACAAATGATAAGAAAGATATAAGTACTCCAAACTCGATGGCTATCATAAAGAAAGTAAAGTCGGGTATAGAGACAACTGAGTCACATGGAGACGAAGATGTATTCTCGTGTTCCCTTTCCTGGGGGAAAGGTACGTCATGTTGGAGATGTGTGGGATTCCACGAAGAATTTCCCAACGCCATGAAGGATCACCTTCTTCTTCGAGTCTATCCCACAAAGTAATATATGCTCCTCCTCCGTGGTGTCGGAGAGCTTTGCCCATGCCTCATCGAGGCGGGTGCGCTCACCCGCCAGCTCCTCCCATGCCAAGCGCAGGTCCTCGCCAGCCGCAGCAAAGCTAGCAATGGCGTGCTCGATAGCAGAGCCGGCGATATCCGTGGTGCTCGCGGGGCTCCCCGCTTCTGTAGAATCCACACCACCTGGTCGAGCACCGCCGTTTCACGAGCATCGCTGATGGCTGTGAAATATAGCCATCCACGTCCGCATTTAAACCAGATATTACTCGTATATTTGATAAAATATCTCTCTAATAACCTGCCACTAATGTCTAATGATCAAAGGGGTATGCAATCCTTTCTTACTATTATGGCCTGCGCAAATAATGACGTATGATGATGGGAATCACTACATAAATTCCAAAGATACGAGATTTTCAACACGCCAAAGAAACCAGGAGTCGTGAAGATACTACTACAAGTTTAACGACCAACTAAATGGGCCGTCGCCGTATATTTTCTGCTGTATAGTTTGCACCGCCTTCATTAGGTCAAACAGAACAACTTTCGTGAAGGGAGCCCTATATAAAGAGGCTTCGGGCAACGGGAAACGACGGCTTCTCTTTCGACCTCAACTCTCCCTGCCACCAGAAGCCGCCACGTCGGAGGAATAGATCTAGATGTAAACCTCTAAACCTCTCTCCACCACCATAGCCATCTTCCACCACTTGTAATAGTATATCTCTTCTCCAATTGGCGATATTGTAAGACTATTTGCTATCAACCTTATGATCTCTATTACAATGTTTATGATTGTCGATTTCATCTCTATGTGTGAGTAATTCTCCTTGGGCTAAGGGCTTCAGCCTAGCCATGTAGCTTTTGTGCATGTTATTTATTATAGATGGGATCATGTATTAGTTTGTATGACATGATTATTGTAGTACCCTATCTTGCCTCAATATAAGGACTTGTCAGGTACCCAAGACCCCGATGATTGATCCAGGTAAAGAGAGTGTGAGTAATGACTGATCTGCAGGATAGGTACCCCGGTGACAGAAAGGATAGTATGGTTGTATGTGAGGAACTTACTTGGGATTAACGGTGATATCACTATGCATATCATTAGTTAGTTTTCTTCTATGGATAAGACTAGTAGGTTATCGCTATAAGCGGTTGCGGAGGCGATAACATTTATGGATGCACTGCCCACATATAATTATCTTGCTCTAATAATTACATGCATACTTTATTATTATCTATTATTCACATCAGATGTTTTGCATAGCTACTGGCGAAAATCGAAGACCCTAGGACCTCTCTCTCTCAATCGTCAACAACAACAAGGTCGCAAACTCTTGGTCCGGTGAAAACGCAATAGAAATTCTAAAACTATCAAAGGTCCGTTTAAGTAATCTCACTTTGCTTTCTGCTTCTCGAGGATTCGATAAACCTAGGTCTACTAGGGAAAAAGTGCTATACTACATTCGTAATCCGGATCAAAGGTATCAACCTTTTTTCTGGCGCCGTTGCCGGGGAAGCAATAGCTACCCTGGTGAGGTTAGTAGGAACCTTGCTAGTTTTAATTCTCGTTTTTAATTTTGTTAGTTTGCTTTCAGTTTTTATTTGAAAACCAAAAAAAAAATAGTTAGTGTTTTAGTTCTTGTTTTATCATCATTAGTACTGAAAAGAAACTTGGGGAGTTTGCAAATCCTAACAATGATTATCTGCGTACTCCTATTACTCAGCCAGCAATCCCCACTATTTGAGTTTAGTTCAATAGAATCAATTTGGAGGATCTGTTGTTCAAGATGCATGTATGCATTTAAATACTTTCACTAAAATATGTGATATGATGTGCATTAAAGATGTTGACCACGATGCGGTCAAGTTGCGCTTATTTCCTTTCTCTCTTAGAGGAAGAACAAAAGAATGGTTGCTATCTTTGCTTGGAAATACTATTGCATCATGGGTGGAATGTACTTCTTTATTTATGACTAAATTCTTTTCACCTGCAAAGACTATGCAACTCAAATCTAATATTACTGGTTTTAAACAGGAAGAGCGTGAGCCACTAGCGCTTGCATGGGAGAGAATGAAAGAGTTCATGAGAAACTGTCCCAACCATGGGATGGAAGATTGGTTAATTCTCCATTTATTTTACAATGCTCTTAACCATGTTTCTAAGTCTATGCTAGATACTATAGTCGGAGGAACATTTATGGGTAAGAAAATTACCAAAGCAAAGCAGCTGCTAGACAATATGCAAGACAACCAAGCAATGGCATGCAGAAAGATCAATCACGAAGAAGGTAAACTCCGTTACACCTCAAGCAAATGAAGAACTCAATGCTAAGTTAGATGAGCTCATATTAGCCGTTAAAGGTAAGGAAACCCTGGTAAGAGCTACTCCTGAACCAACTATTGAAGAAGTAGACTTCATAGCTTGTAATGATTTTAACCCTGCTTAGAAGAAGAATTATAATCCAAACTTTCAGAAACATTATTCTAGTCCAGTAGGTAACTCTAATAATAATATGGCATCAAGTAATACTAGTCTCCAAGAAACTCTTAAAGATTTTATGGATTCACAAAATGAATAAAACAATATTCTAGTCAAAATTATGGAGAATCATGATGGTATGCTTGGTAAATTATCTAACCAAGCTGTTAGTTTGAGAAATGATTTGCAGGCCCTCCAAGAAAGAACAAGGATCGTTGAGGCATAGCTAGGTAAGATAACCGAGAGTCAAACTCTCATTCTAGCTAAATTTGCAGGTAAAGCTGAGCCCAATCCAGTTGAAGACCTCAAGATGATAAGGATCCAAAGGGAGGAGCTCAAGGAACTTATTTATAGCAATGCTCCTTCACCAAACTACACAGTTGAAGATCTTGTAAAAAGGATCAATGTTAAGATTTCGGTAAGTGAAGGAATTGAGGAAGCCATGTATCAAAACTTCGTTAATCAGGTAGCAATAAAGGTACATGAGTTTGAGAAGAATATAAGAAAATTGCTGAAAATTGCTTGTCAAGCTAGATAATATATTTGAGCCTACTATTAAGATTAAAATTGGGACCAATGAAATAGCTGCACTATGTGATCTAGGTGCAAGTGTTTCAACAATTCCAAAGAGTCTTTTTAACAAGTTAAATCTTGGCTCCTTTGAAATCACCAAACTAAAGTTACATCTAGCAGATTCTACTTATAAACAAGCAGTAGGCATTAAAGAAAATACCTTAGTATACATTAAAGGTTGTCTTGCTCTTATTGATTTTTTTTATTGTTGACATGCCTGAAGATGCTACTCCCCTATTATTTTAGGCCGTCCTTTCTTAAGAAATATTAAGGCTTTAACCATTTTGCATGAAAAGAACGAGAAGATCCAGTTGCCTTCGCGGGATCCTTTGTTATTCATTTCTCCACGAAAAAGAAAGCCAAGCAAGACGATAAGGAGGCCATCACTTTGAAGGCCAACTACTTTGGAGTGGGTGTTCCACTCATATGGCCTAAGTGAGCAATATCAAGGTCAAGATATTGACCATAAAAGAGCGCTTAATGGGAGGCAATCCATGTGAAATAAAGGTTTGAGATAAGTTTTTAAGTTTTATGAAGAATAAAGAGTGCTAGAAAACTCCAGTGACAGGAAGAGATTCATCGGTACAAAAAAATCATGTTTTATATATGCCATAGTTGGTTGAAGTTTTAGTCTAAAAAGTAATCCTCGAAGAACTAGAAATTTTTTGATGTATACAGAAAGGTTAACGACCAACTATATGGCGGGAATAAAAATTCCCGTCGTATAGTTTCGGTTGTATAGTTATGTTACCCATCGACAATTTTTCATCCCAGGATACAGAAGGTTTGACGACCAACTATATGGCCGAACGTCGTATAGTTACAGCCGCCAGGAAAAAACCCTATAAACCCTAAAATTTTGCTTTTAGACCAACTATACGGCGGGAACAAAATGTTTCGGCCGTATAGTTATCATCGTATAGTTGCGTCCGAGCACTTTAACGCACGGGAAGGTACCCAAAACATCAAAACATCAATCCTTTTTCTCCCTTCTACCCCCAAACTATCTCAAAACCTCAAGGTATCTTCACCCCTACTCAATTTCGTTCGATTTCCTCGCACACAAGTGATCTACGATATGTTTCTCCTCCGATCCTCCAATTACTTTTTGCAAATTCATCTCTGATATATTGTCATTATCAATCTAGGGTGAGAATTATTTTGAACTATTTGCCATGTTTATGTCTCCTAGATTAATATGTTGAGGATATTCTCTAGTGTGCTATGATGAGGATTATGTTATGACTATTACTGTTGGATCAAAAAGTTTTATAATTGTCTCCCTTATTTATTTTTAGAAGATGAACACGAGGAGCTAGAAACGTGCTTTTGCCGCCGCTAGTTCTTCTCGGGCTGCATCTCGGGAACGCATGGGAATTTGATTCAAGAACGAAGCCCACCGTGATAGTTTCAACAGGATCAAAAACTAAGAAGTCAAGGCAACCAAGTGGCTTCCCCGTCACTTTCAACCAACTCGGTATTTCTAATGACTCTAATTTACTTTGCAATAGAGTTGGCTTGCAAAACTTTGTATTTCGGGATGCACCAACCTACCGTCGGTTAACCATTGAATTTCTTAGCTCTTTGCAAAGCACCAGTAAGACATGGCATGGGGAGGATAGAATTTCTTTCTGACTCATGAACAATAGTTATTCTCTAACACTTGATGAATGGTGCAATTGTTTGGTTTACCCAACAATGATTCTAATGCTCTACGCAGCTTTTACCAACATGGAACCTTCCCCCGAACACTGTTATAATAAAATGAGCTTTACTTCTAGAGTCAGCAGAGGGAAGAATATTCAACATCCTGCTATTCGCTATTTGTTTTATGTTATTGCTAACACCTTGCAAATGTGCAATGAGTTTACATGACTCAATGAGGAGGACATCTTAGTCCTTAAAAAGCTGCTTCAACTATGACAACTTGTCACTTCACTTGTGCGCAATTCTTGTGCGCTACTTGGAGTACCAATCCCACCAAAGCCAAGGACCAATAACTTGTGGAGGCGTCATTATCGTACTTGCCAATTCATTTGGCATCAACCTAGGTGAGTTACAGCCGGTGCTAGGTGAGCGACGTGTTGGTTTCTCTACTCTGAGGGCTTGTGGAATTCTCACTAGGAGAGGTGGTGTTTATTATCTGCATATTGCTGGAGCTGGGCGTATCTACCCCGCTCCTTTGCCTAATGGTCTTTTCTCTATCCACTGGTAGAAAACGCCCCATGCGTCCCGGTTGGTAAGGGCCATTAGTCCCGGTTGCCCAACCGGGACGGGGCAATCGGGACTAAAGCTCTAACCTTTAGTCCCGGTTGCCCCACCAACCGGGACAAATGGGGGCACACGTATGCGGCATCGAGGCGAGGGTGGAGCATAGTCGGTTCGTGTCTGAACGGGACTAATAACTCTTTGTCATGCAGAGATTTGGCCCATTTCTTCGCCAGCGTAGAATTCATTTGGCACATTTTGTTGTGGCAGCATTTTCGCCACTTTTGTGCCGCGGCAGAGAATTCATTTAGGTTTTTTATTGTTTATTTAGTGTTTTGCACTTATCAATGAAGGAACCTTATATTACACAAGATCATCATGACAACATTACATTCAATACACGGATCGAGTTCATGCACTACATACAAAAGTTGCTATTCGATGCTACCGGCCAATTTCTTGAAAGTTGCTATTTTTACAATTCCTATTGTCTATACACAGCCGAGTAGTATTACCCTTGTGTGTTTAGGACTTCGCATCCAAGAATCCCGCCAATTCCTCTGTATTGCTCGTGCGATCCTTTGGCGTAAGACCGTCCGTAGACGTTCGATCTGATTTAAAAAGGAGTCACTATATGAATATGAAACTAAACACAATTTGATTGTAATTAAAACTATAGAAATTGTTTACGTACGTGGAGTTGCTCTAAATTTCTGCCCTTCTCATCGCACGTCTGCCGGATGAACTCGCATACATAGTATCCACATAGATTGTTACCTGGTCCCTGCGTCAGGCACTTTACGACAACAGAGTTCAATCAAAATAATAATCAAGCATGATAATAAGCGTATCAAAACTAGAATCAAAGAGATGCGCGGATATAGCTAGTGGTGCTTACATCTAGTGGTTGAAATGTAAGCTCCTCTTTCCAAACACCCTAGCCTTCTTGGTGAACTGTTTCCAAGTTACCGCGAGAAAAGCGAATAAAATAAGTTATTAAGTACTTGATATCATAAAATTCACTTAACGTTGCGATATAGTGTCGTAATGATTAGAATTACCGCTGGAGAAGTATCTGCATGTCCTTCCACGTCTCAAGGGTTTATGTTTCAAGTCCATGACTAGTACACGCCTTTGTCAAGTTGAATGATTAACAGAATATAGTGGTACCTGCGAATGCAGAACTAATCAATTATATACTTAACATCGAGTAAGCGAAATAGAAAGTGTATACAAGACAATAACACTCACTGAAAGTTGTAAGGAAATAGTATTTCCCTTTTGGTTTCTTGAAACCTTAACGCGTGTACTATATTATCCTCCGTATCCTGGGGGCTTATTTTGAGATTAGCTTCATGAACCCAATATGGGTCAATGAAGCCAATGTCATAGATTTGTCCTCTGCTGCATTCGAGAATCTTCATTCTGCATATTAAAGTATGATTATATACATGCAATAAACAAAATAATATAGATGGAGACTAAATTAATTACAGAATTAGTACTTACAGACAATAGGCACTCATGATCGATTTGTCCAAGGCGTCTTGATTGAATAATTGAAATAGTTCATCAAATTCAATGGATATCATGTCATCCTTATCTTTCCCATGATGCTTTTTTGTAACCCTCAGCACTATCTAGTTAGCCCCGGCCCTTGTGGCATGCATGTACCAGTTATGCAATCTTCGCATTTTGGTTGGAAGATTGTTTACCTCCTCAGGTTTGATGAGAGGTTTTCCGTACTGTATTGGTATGCTACTTCACTCACGGGGAAGAACTCTAACTGGGATAAGTACTGGGCAATACTCATACCTTGAGCAGCGGTAGCTTCTCCGTATTGTGCAACTACCTCTGGATCATACTGCTTCGCCCCATATTTGCTCGACCCACATTGGGTTGAGAAATCACCTTGAGAGGGCGCAAGTCTGTTTTGCTTGTTCTCCGAGTGGGCAACAGATTTCCGCTTGCATCAAGATCGCTCTTCGAGGCTTTTTGTGCTGCATGTGACTTGAGAATAGAACGCTCATAGTCTGATGACAGCTTTGGCTCGGGTTGATGAAGAGTCTTTAGCATTTTCAACACTTTGGCTTTTTCTTCTTTGGTGCTGGGGAACTCTGGCTCTTTCGGCCGCCTCAGCTTAGCGAAAAAACGTCGTTGCTTCGCATCAACGATCGCCGCAGTCTCCTCTTCAGTACAGTCATAAGCTCTCTTGGGAGGAACCGTTGGTACTTTTGGAAGAGGCTCTTGTTTACGTTTCGGCGATCGCTTACGACGCACAGTAGCGGTACGCTTACGCTTTTTATCCTGAGGCGCCGGCGATGGCTCCCGCGGCGATGGCTGCACCGGAGATTGGTGAGGCGACGGAGCCGGGTGAGGCGACGAAGACGGCTGCCGGGCGACGACCTCGCTGGAGACGGGTGAGGCGGCGGCGAAGATGGCCTTGGCGTGTGATTTCGAAGCACGATACAATCCTTCGGCCATAGAATGGTGACGTTTTTTGCGTCACCCAGCACAGTCACATCCCCTTCACCAGCAGGGTAGTGAAGATCCAAAACCTCAAAGGTGGGCATGATTTCATCCACGCCGACAACAGCGTAGCCCTCTGGAACCGGACGACAGTGGTAAGTTGGTGTGGGTCCAATTGGTAAGGCATAGCCGACCGCCACCTTCATTGATATGTTCACAACTTTGACATGTAGCTCGCAGTGTGTCATCTCTGTGATATCATCCACTGGGTAGCCAACAGGAGCCATCGTCGGTGCATCATCGGCATCGCCATTGTCATCACCCGGGACCTCGGTGGAAGCCACACTGCTTTTTCGATTATTCGATAGGCCGGTAGCATCGAATGCAGTGTGCTGCTGAGATGGGCCGGTAGTACTTTGCTCTTTAAGTGAGTTAATTTCATCTTGTTGTTGCTTTAATCGTTCTTCAATTAAACGCATTCGCTCTTTCTGACTTTCTGCTTCAACTGCCGCCCTGTCCTTACTCCTCTGACGGCTTCTATCAGGATATTTCTTCCTCTCTTCGGGAAACCCAGTCCTCCATGATTGGGAGCCTATTGTGCCTCGTGTTCGTCCATCATGTTCCTTATTTCCAAGGGCGAGTGTGAGCTCATCATTCTCTCTATCGGGAATGAAGTCCCCATCTTTAACAGCCTTTACTGCTTTTCTCATCCTCTCGATTGGCAAGGGGTCTTCTTTATGTCGTATGTTATATATACACCTCCCTTCCGAGTCCAACGTGCCCCCATGCCCGTAAAACCAATTCCTTGCACGTTCTACCCAATCGTCTGTCTCTGGGGTGATATTTTTATCACGCAGTTCCTGCTCAAGTTTCTCCCACTTAGGAATGCCAACCTTGTAGCCACCTTGCCCCATAGTATGGTGATACTTCTTCTTAGCAGCATTCAGCTTATTCGTTTCAGACATTTTCTTAGCTTTTTCTGATTTCTTGTATTCCACAAACTCATCCCAGAATGGTTTTATCTTCTCAAACTGAATATTCTTGAAATCGGGAGTCTTCTTTTTCACGACATAGTCAAGGTGCAATCTTTTCTTCCAGTTGGTGAAACACTGGGCCATCTTCTTCAAAGCCCACTCCCTGACCTTAGCCTCCATGGCTCTCCCATGTTGTAAGGCGTCCTCAACTGGATCCTCCGCATTTGGATCCAGCTCTATCTTCGGTAGTTTGAAATTAACCATGAGCCTCTTCCACAGTAAATCTTTGGCGTGGTTAGGGACAAATAAACATGTTCCCTCTTCATCCGCAAGAGGCCTATTCCAATTTCTAATGGTGATCGGATTAAGTCCCTAACGATTACTCCGCATTGTGCCACAAATTTGGTTGCGACAACTTCGGAGCTGTCGGTCTGCCGCTCTACGACATCTTCGATCTGAACCTCTCATGGTCTTGCAACTTTTGGTTGGGCCTCGCTCTTTTTCAAGAGATTCCTTCGATCCGAGGGCTACAAGAAGAAAGATCGTCGTTACTATTTCTATATAGATAGCAGATGATTAATTAATGAATTGATTTATATTACATGCACCTCGGAGCTATGCGTCTTCTCGATTACACAAGGCATCGCTTCTCCCTCATGAAGGCAACACCTTCAACCTCAAACAAGTTGTCTACTCCGGTAAAAAGAGGATCACCCTCACCGGAGTTGTTCAGAAACGTTGATACGTCTAAATTATCTTCCCCACGGATCACACCTTGGATCAACTCTTCCTTTTCTTCGTCTCTGACGTGTGGGTCCATATTTTCTGCATAGGTGGAAAAACGAATAAGTCAAAGCGGCTAAAGGAGAAAGTTAAGGAGAAACCCTAATATATACATACACAATAATAAAAATGAAGAGAAACCCTAAACCTAGCTACAAAAAGGAAACCGTGTAGTAGATAGGTAACTCTAGCTAAAATCAACTAAAATCAATATTCCGGAGTTCCGAGGGGTGTAACCTAGTTCGGAGAAACCTCCGATGCATATGAGAGGGGAACATGAGTATAAGGCTACAAAAGGGAAACTATCCAGCAGATAGGTAACACTAGATACTAACAAAATACCATATTGGAATCGATTTAAGAGGGTTCAGAATGCCCTGGCGAAGGCACATTGTCGAACCCACATGCACCTAAGGGGTATTAATGATTCCTTATCTAACCACAGTGACTGGCAATGTGAATCGGGTCTGGGGCTACCCACATTGACTGACCAGTGGGGCCGAAGACCAATAATACCAAACTAATTAATAAACCTAATAATACCTAACTAATAATAAACCTAATAATCGAAACACCGAAAAGAAAGGGAAACAATCAACACATGGCATCGATGCAATGCTCAAGCAAGTATGATGATATGACAAGTTAATTTGCATTGGAATGTAACCCTAAGACATGCTCGACGATTTAATCGGGGTTCCGACGGGTGAAAACCCTAACTCGGGGAAACTCCGAAACATATGAGAGGGGTGCATTTGTTCTTCTAATTATACTTGTCATTTAAATTGTTGAACAATGCATTATTATAGGTTAAATAGATAGGTTTCATTTTTCTGAACAATTTGATATATTATTTGTATTTTTCTGACTTATAAATAAAAAGATATTGAATTTACAAGTTTATATCAATTTCTGGAATTATTTAATCATTTAAAATTGAATTACTGTGTCAATATGACATCAGCAAAGGGTTGGTTTTTTTTTACCAAGACAGAACCTAGCCACTGCATCTGATCGAGTGCTGGGCCCTAGGCCACATCAGCAAGCCACCGTTACGGTGGGCCCGCGTCGGCCGCCGCCCGCACCTACTGATCGCCAGCGCCGCCCGCGCCGCCGCGCCTACTCGCCAGCGCCGCCCGCGCCTACTCAAAATTGGCGGCGCCGCCCTCTGTTGGTTGCCGGAGAAGGTGGTACAACGACGGCCGACGGCGGCGAACGCGGAATCTAACGGCGCAGGCATGAACTACAGTGAGAGGGGAAGGAAGGAGGCATCCAGAAGGTTCGCTTGCTCACCTGGCGTGAGGTTGGTCGGAGAGGCGCGGAGGTCGAGGTTGAGCGAATCGGCCATGCGAGCACGGTCGGGGTCGAGGAAGACGGAGTCGTGGCGACGATGGTGCGGCGCAGACGGAGGCGGTCTTGGCGGATGGAGCTCTGACGGCAGCGTGGGCTTCAGGACTGACGGCATCGGCGAAGCGGGCAGCCTGCCGGCGTCGGGGGCGGTTGTGCGCGCGTCGGTGAAGCAGAGAAGTGATGGGGAAGGGAAGAAGAAGAGGAAGGGCTAAAGGGTTATAACCAAAGGACCTTTAGTCCCGGTTGGTGGCTCCAACCGGGACTAAAGGGTTATCTCGTCCGGTTGGAGCCACCAAGGGACCTATACTCAATATTTTCAGCAGACCAAGGGTTGGCCTTGAGGCTCTTTAGTCCCGGTTGGTGGCTCCAACCGGGACATATTCCCCTGTTTTCAAAAAATTTCAGGTATTTTCTCTCTGTTCCCGCCTTATTTTTTATTTTGGGGTTTAAATTTGTATTGTTTTTTAAATGATAATTAATTTGGAATTTAGAAAAACTTTAAACATAAAAAGTGTTTGGATTTGAATAAATAATTCAAAACCATTTTCTGTTTTAAAAAATAATTAATGTAACCATTTAAAATATGAACCATTTACAATTAAAAGTGAATTAACTTATATTTTTTAATATCAATTTGGAATTTAGAAAAACTTTAAACATAAGAAGTGTATGGATTTGAATAAATAATTCAAAAACATATTCTATTTTTAAAAAATAATTAATGTAACCTTTTAAAATGAATTAACTTATATTTTTGAATATTAATTTGGAATTTAGAAAAACTTTAAACATAAAAAGTGTTTGGATTTAAATAAATAATTCAAAAACATTTTCTGTTTTAAAAAATAATTAATGTAACCATTTAAAATATGAACCATTTACAATTAAAAATGAATTAACTTATATTTTTTAATATCAATTTGGAATTTAGAAAAACTTTAAACATAAGAAGTGTATGGATTTGAATAAATAATTCAAAAACATATTCTATTTTTAAAAAATAATTAATGTAACCTTTTAAAATGAATTAACTTATATTTTTGAATATTAATTTGGAATTTAGAAAAACTTTAAACATAAAAAGTGTTTGGATTTAAATAAATAATTCAAAAACATTTTTTGTTTTAAAAAATAATTAATGTAACCATTTAAAATATGAACCATTTACAATTAAAAATGAATTAACTTATATTTTTTAATATCAATTTGGAATTTAGAAAAACTTTAAACATAAGAAGTGATAGGGGACGGCCATGAAACCTTGAACATGATAGGTCATTTTGTGAAGGTTTTTTCGAAACATGATCAATAGACCAAGTCTGGTATTTTTCCTTTCAACTATGTAACATAATATGACACCACGCGAAGGATTTTCATTGTTCGGATTTTTTTTGAATTTATTATGCCTGTTTTGAATTATCTGAATTTCTAACTATGGTCGAACCGGTGTGCATGAAGATAGGGGACGGGCATTGTTAGAACTTGCATTGGATCTCTGAAGAAACCACATATTGCGAGTCTAAAAATGATTTTTTCAAAAAATCACGGGCGGTAGATCATGTACCTGTAGTACAAACCGGACCCACTTCCTACCGATTCGGCAGACATTTGTCCTTTTTACCCGGGATGGACGAAAAGGTTTGAGATGTACCGGTTGGGATATAGTCCATGTAAGGTGGTCTAGTATTTTAGGAAAATAGGACGGTAGCATTCTGAAACGGCATTTTGGTGGTTACTTCACAAAACGACCCGTTTTTTGCGCTCGGAAAATGGAAAAGGGCTTTTCCGTGCGACAAAAAGGAAAACTTCCTCCTGCAACATTGTTCTCCATACCAATGTCCACACACATGCATAATATGGGCACAACATCACAAACTATGCCGTGATTCAGCACATAACATCGGTCATTTGGACCGAAAGCCATGAAACCTCGAACATGATAGGTCATTTTGTGAAGGTTTTTTCGAAACATGATCATTGTTCGGCACACATTTAGTCCCGGATGTAGTCACAAACCGGGACTAAAAATATTTTTCGCCATTTCCCACCTCTTCCCGCCAAGTTTTCCCGCCCTTTCCTTTCTACTAGAGCTTTTAGTCCCGGATGTAGTCACTAACCGGGACTAAAGATATTTCCCGCCATTTCCCAAAGCTTCACGCCAAGTTTTCCCGCCCTTTCCCTCTATATTTAGGGTGATCGTGTCATGGCTATCCATACATCCACACCTTCCTCTCTTAGAACAATGGACAACGCCTACTGGGCCATTCTGACCCTCGAGGAGACCGAGGCGCTGTGCGCCTCCAACTACCCTTGTCCACTGGTACTGCCGCCACCGGCTGGATCTTTGGTTGGAGGGGTTCCTGTCCCTCCTGTCCCTCAAGGTTCCGCACGTCAGGCGGCCATCACAAACCACTTCTACCACGAGCTCACGCCGGAGCAGCGGATGGATCCCCAGTGGGATCCCGACAACTATGACACCTGGAATGCCTTCTTCGCTAATAGGCGGGAAAGGGAGCTCGCCAGGTACGAGGGTGATGGCCCGCCACCGGTGAACCTAGCAAGTCGGCCGTCGTCTGTGGTGGGAGAACCGTACTATCATCGAAGTGATGCGCTACATCGTCGGGGGAGACCATCCTCGCCTACGGTGCCCACGAGTCCACCCGCCACAGGCCCCACACTGTCCCGGTGGTAGCGGCATCGTCTTCCAGGAGACCCCTCTCCCACCCGCCGTGAATCCGAGGCTGGAATGGCCCCTGGTATATGCCATGGATGGGCTGAGGATCCCCGGAGTGGCGGTGGCGATAGCGATGATGATGACGACGACGATGAAGACCCTGAAGCTGCGTACTATAGGACTAGGCATGATTATGACTAAAGGGGGCGGCTTTAGGCCTGAGTGTTAGCTAGTCCTGATTTGTCCCGGTTTTTAATATTAATAAATGCCTTAAGTGTTACCTAATAAATAGAGGGAAATGCCTATATAAAGAGAGGGTTCATATTTAGTCTCGGTTGGAGAAACCAACCGCGACTGAAGGGATTGCGGCAGAGTGGGCCAGACAACACTAATAATAGGGGTGAGTGTCGACATTATGTCGTGCGGTTACCTTGTCCCGGAGGGTGTCACCACCCGGGACTAAAGATGAACCTTTAGTCCCGGTTGGAGACACCAACCGGGACTAAAGATGAGTCAGCACTAATAATAGGGGTGAGTGTCGACATTATGTCGTGAGTGTCGACATTATGCCGAGCTGCTTGTACTATAAATATGCATCCTTGTGAGTCCAGTCCTCCAGCCAGTTTGAGGCATCTCCAAGATGGTTTTAGAGAGCAGGGACACCACTACGGCCAGTTTCAGGGAGATGCCGA
This sequence comes from Avena insularis, assembly GCA_023614405.1. Taxonomy (NCBI): domain Eukaryota; kingdom Viridiplantae; phylum Streptophyta; class Magnoliopsida; order Poales; family Poaceae; genus Avena; species Avena insularis. The sequence goes on from CM042684.1 coordinate 8,616,652, forward strand.
CGGAGCCCAGTCCTCCGGCATCTCCGAGAAACTGGTCATAGAGGCACTCCCTAATATGTGAAATTAGTTAGCTCCGAGGCGTATTGATCTAGTTAGTGAAGTTACAAGCTGCAAGATGGTTTTCGAGAGCAGGGACACCATCGCGGCCAGCCAGGAGATGCCGACGAGCCCAGTCCTCCGGCATCTCCGAGAAACTAGTCATAGAGGCACTCCCTAATATGTGAAATTAGTTAGCTCCGAGGCGTATTGATCTAGTTAGTGAAGTTACAAGCTGCAAGATGGTTTTCGAGAGCAGGGACACCACTACGACCAGTTTTAGGGAGATGCTGACGGAGCCCAGTCCTCCGGCATCTCCAAGAAACTGGTCATAGAGGCACTCCCAGTCCAGCCACAAAATGGGACTAACACTCAAGACATTTATTAATATTAAAAACTGAGACTACAAAACCGGGACTAAAGGCCACAAACCGCGAAAGATATCCTTCGGTCAAGCCACAAACCGCGAAAGACATGAACTAGAGTTACATAATATGAGCATGAACTTCTTGGCATATGTCATTCCTTATGACCGCTTCAGACGTAACCATGGAGCATCTTCTTTACTTAACGGAATGCTTGGGTCAGTTTTCACTGTGAAGGGCGGAATTTCATCAAACTTATTATAATCTTCTAACATGTCTGTCTTGTCCTCGATTCCCATGATGTTTCTTTTCCCTGAAAGAACTATGTGACGCTTTGGCTCATCATATGATGTATTCGTTTGCATATTTTTTCTTTTTCGATGCGGAGGACATGTCCTTCACATAGAAAACCTGAGACACATCATTGGCTAGGGAATGGTTCATCTCTATAACCAAGATTGTTGAGATCCACTGTTGTCATTCCGCATAACTGGTCTATCTTTACCCCTTCCCCATTCAGGTTGACCCATTTGCAAGAAACAAAGGGACCTTAAAAGAGACTCCATAGTCTAGTTCCCATATCTCCTCTATGTAACCATAATATGTGTCCTTTTGTCCATTCTCGTCTATTGCATCAAAGCGGACACCACTATTTTGGTTGGTGCTCTTTTTATCTTGGGCGATCGTGTAGAATGTATTCCCATTTATTTCGTACCCTTGGAAATTCAATACGAGAAGATGGTGACGCCAACAAGTATAGCTGATCTCCAACAGTGGTGTCATTCAAGAGATGTGTCCATCCAACCACCGAAAGACTTCATGTGTTCATCGTCAGAATCCATGATTCAGCTTCCCGGGTTTTTGGGCGTATAATATTCTTGTGTTCCTCGATATCTGGAGCTGCCAAGGTGGAATTATGTAGAACTATGTAGTGTGCTTTAGTGAAAGAATCCCGTCCTACATATCATTACTTTCTTTCCCAGCGTGCCTTTTCCACTTAGTCTTCCCTCATGCTGCGAGTCAGAAACACCAATCGGCTTAAGGTCAGGAATAAAGTCAACACAAAACTCAATGACCTCCTCTGTTCCATATCCCTTGGAGATGCTTCCTTCTGGTCTAGCACGGTTATGAACATATTTCTTTAAGACTCCATGAACCTCTCAAAGGGAACATATTGTGCAGAAATCGGACCGAGAATGGCAATCTCTTCCACTAGATGAACCAGGAGATGCGTCATAATATTGAAGAAGGATGGTGGGAACACCAATTCAAAACTAACAAGACATTGTACCACATCCTTCTGTAACCTTGGCAGAATATCTGGATTGATTACCTTCTGAGATATTGCATTGAGGAATGCACAGCTTCACAATGGGTACTCGAACATTTTCGGTAGAAGCCCCTCAATGCAATCGGAAGCAATCTGCGTCATAATCACGTGACAGTCATGAGACTTCAGGTTTTGGAACTTTTCTCTGCCATATTTATTATCCCCTTTATATTAGATGAGAAGCCCGACGGCACCTTGATACTGTAAAGGACTTCAAAAAAGATTTCCTTCTCTGCTTTGGTAAGAGCATAGCTGGCACGACTTAAGTGACGCCCTTTATCCGTCTTGTTATCTGTATGCATGTTCTTTGGGTCTTTCATAATTTGTTGGTCCTCCCGTGCTTCAGGTGTATCTTTTGTCTTCCCATACACGCCTAGGAATCCTAGCAGGTTCACGCAGAGATTCTTCGTCACGTGCATCACGTCGATTGAAGAGCGGACACGCAGGACTTTCCAATATGGCAGCTCCCAAAATATAGATTTCTTCTTCCACATGGGTGCGTGTCCTGTAGCGACGTTGTTCGGAACTGATTGACCGCCGGGACCCTTTCCAAAGATTACTTCTATGTCCTTGACCATACCAAATACATCATCACCAGCAGGGAGTTCAGGCTTCTTCCGGTGATCTGCCTCACCTTTGAAATGCTTGCCTTTCTTTCTTACGGGATGATTGGTCGGAAGAAATCGTCGATTCGCCAGGTACACAACCTTCTTGCATTTATGCAAATATGTACCTTCGGTCTTATCTAAACAGTGGGTGCATGCCTTATATCCCTTGTTTGTCTGTCCTGAAAGGTTACTAAGAGCAGGCCAATCATTGATGGTTACGAATAACAACCCTCGTAGATTAAATGGCTCCTGTTTGTTCTCATCCCACGCACGTACACCTGGTTTGCCCCACAACTGTAAGAGTTCTTCAACTAATGGCCTAAGGTACACATCAATGTCGTTGCCCGGTTGCTTCGGACCTTGGATGAGCACTGGCATCATAATGAACTTACGCTTCATGCACAACCAAGGAGGCAGGTTGTAGATACATAGAGTCACGGGCCAGGTCTTTGTGGATGCAGCTCTGCTCCCAAAAGGATTCATGCCATCCGTATAGACCAAACCATAAGTTCCTTGCGTCACACCGCAAAGTCTGGAAGTCTCTCTCGATTTTTCTCCACTGTGACCCATCGAGGTGTCTCAACTCCGTCTTTCTTACGGTCTTCTTTGTGCCATCGCAACAACTGGCATGCTCTTTGTTTCGAACATGCGTTTCAACCTTGGTATTATAGGAGCATACCACATAACCTTAGCAGAACCCTCTTAGGAGGGGCTCTCCCTCAACATCACCAGGGTCATCTCGTCTGATCTTATACCGCAACGCGTTGCATACCGGGCATTTATCTAAATTCTCATACTCCTCACCAGGGGCTCTCCCTCAACATCACCAGAGTCATTAATGCATGCATGTATCTTTTGCACATCTAATCCCAGAGGACAGAGAGTCTTGTTTGCTTCGTAGGTACTCTCGGGAAGTTCGTTATGTTTTGGAAACTTCGGCTTCATTATTTTCAGCATCTTTTCAAATGAGGAGTCAGTTAGACCACACTCGCCTTCCATCGCAACAATTCCAAAGGTGGTACCGAGCTTTGTGCTGCCATCTTCACAATTTGGGTACAACAATTTCTTGTGATCTTCTAACATGCCCTCTAACTTCAACTTCTCATTTCATCTGCTTCCAGTCTCGCTTTGCATCAATGACCCTACCAAGTTCATCACCGCTCATCGATGCCCGTTCTTCACCTTTTCCTCTCCATTGTCTTCCATTGCGGTATCACTTATTCGGAAACATATGATGATAGTTGTTATCATCATCTTCTTCTTCACCATCTTCCATCATAACCCCTCTTTCCCGTGCTTGGTCCAGCAATTATAGTTGGGCATGAAACCTTTCATAATCAGGTGGCGAATGATTTTCGAGGAAGAGTACTCCTTGTTGTTCCGACATTGAACACATGGACAACGTATAAATCCATTCTCTTTGTTTGCCGTAGCCATCGATAAATTTATCCATGCCTTTGATATACCCACTACCGCCGTCACCGTACATCCATTCCCGACCGCTCATCGCATCATATAAGTAAGTTTATCAAAAACAGGACATCATAAATAGTGAAATAACCAATTCACACCGACACATGAATTGTATCAATGACCTAGAAAAGATAAGATTGCTAACCTCGATCGAGGGAAATAAAGCGGAGAAAGCTCAAGTGCGTCTCGGACACGTTCTATATTTTTGTTCTATGAGAAATTCACGGATTTTTCACTCAAACATTTCAACAAACACCTTCAATGCATGCATGAAAAAACTAGCACACACCCTCACACCTTACACCATTCAAAAAAAGAGTGGAGGCAGGGGGGGCGTTGCATTTATAGAGGGCAGGTCTTTAGTCGGTTGAAGCCGCAACGGGACTAAAGGTGCGTGCCACGCCACGTGGCTGTGGCCAAACCTTTAGTCCCGGTTGGTGGCTCCAACCGGGACGCATGCCCCCTTACAAACCGGGACCCATGCCCCCTGGCCCCGTGCCCGCTCCAACCGGGACGCGTTCCAGCATTAGTCCCGGTTGGTGGCGCAACCGGGACTAATGCTCCGAGGGGTCGCGAACGGATGGCCCTTTTTCCTCTAGTGATCGAGGAAGGATGTGTGCTTTATGACTTGCAGGTTGAGCAACACCAACCCGCGGAGGAGATTCCGGATGAGTACCAAGAGGAGGAGCAAGAAGTCCACCATTAGGAGGAGCAGCCACCAAACCAGTTCGTTACATATCAAGATTTCCAAGGACTTGGAGGAACTGTGGAAAGAATGCATAATCTCGCCCTGAACCTCCAAGAAACAACAAGTAACCTTTCAACTCAATTTGCGGACTGGAGTTACAACTATTTCCCCCCACCATTGTGATTTGAAGGGCTTGCAAAAGCCTAAGCTTGGGGAGGTTTTCTATCTATTTTATTTAGCTTTCATTCTCTTTATCTTATTTTTGAGGTTATGCTTTTATTTGAGTTTATAAGCACTCGTGTTGGCTTCCCCAACACTTTATCTTAGTTATTTTATTTTGTTTGATATTTTCAAGCTGAGCTTTGCCGCCAATTTTCTATTCTTTAAATCCCCTTCTCAAAAATCACAAAAATATTTCTTCGTTTATCTTTATTTTCTCTCTCCTTTTCTTTTTGCCTGGAAGTTCTCATAGATTTGCATGAGTGTGATTGACTTCGAGTTTCCAAGAAACAAATAAAAAGGGAAGAGAGAAGTGGAACCAAACATAAGAGGTATGCCTTATGATTCCCACTTTTGAAGTTTGAGAAACCCATGCTAGCTAGTAGTAATGTTGAGATGTTATATCGGTGGAGTGAGTCTCTATATTCTAATAAAATTTTGTTTGCATGGGTATTTGATCGAGTATATTTTGTTCTAGCTCTTGTAGTTAACCAAGTCTTGCCTAAAAATTTGGTAAACAATTTAAATAAGAAAAAGTCTTACAATTGAAGACTTGGGTGTTGTAGTGTTTAGTCTTGAAAGCTTATTCCTAGAGACATTCAACACCACAGAAAATAATGATTGACTTGATAGCTCTCTTTGAAAAGATTTGTTCAATTTAATTATTGTTTAGCGGTTTTTGTGAGCATGCCAAAGTTTGACTTGTAAATCATAAGAATGATATAGCTTTATGTGTGTCAAACTTCATGGGATGCCAACAACTCCGCTAGCCTAAGAACGATCTTCATGGAGGAAACTCCTAGATTTCGGCTATGAGTTGATTAAAGATATGTAGCAGCAATTCTATAATGGGTAAAATTCTTGGCACTCTCGGGTAGCTGTAACATGATGGAATCACTCCTCTAGCTGATATGAGTAATCATTATGAAAAAGGAACAAAAACCTTAATGATGACACGAGTGTCCATCACAACCTGATAAACTAATGAATTTTTTTGGCATGCTTACTTAAGAACTGAAATTCTTGAAGGACAATGAATAGAAAATTAGTGCTTGAAAAGTCTTGATTTATTTATATGGGAGGATTGAGATACTTTAGTGTATATGCTTTTCATGACAAACTCTCACACCCTCAATTTTATATGATCATACTTTATTGTTCAAAGGCAAGCTTATGAGTTGATTACATGACATGGAATAAAGTTTACTCTTTTGAATCATCCATTCTTACTCTAATTTTGCCGTGCTATAAGGATTCATGAAACCCGTATGATATGCTTGCCATTACTCTATATATGCTGAAGTTTTTCAGATTAAAAAAGTGGAGGAAATATGAGACTACCAATCATGAGTAAGATCATCATCTCGTTATTTTAGTTTAAATGTTGATTTCCCTTTTGATTTTGGTTTTCTTGCTCGAGGATGATCAAGTTTAAGCTTGGGGAGGTTGATGGCTGTGAAATATAGTCATCCACGTACGCATTTAAACTAGATATTATTCATACATTTGATGAAATATCTCTCTAAAACCTGCCACTAATGCCTAATGATCAAAGGGGTATGTAATCCTTTCTTGCTATTTTTGTCTGCGCAGATAATGACGTATGATGATGGGAATCACTACATAAATGCCAAAGATACGAGATTTCCAACACGCCAAAGAAACCAGGAGTCTTGAAGATACTACTGCAAGTTTAATGACCAACTATACGGTCCGCCGCCGTATAGTTACCGTCGTATAGTTTGCACCGCCTTCATTAGGTCAAACAGAACAACTTTCATGACGGGACCCCTATATAAAGAGGCTTCGGGCGACGGGATACGGTGGCTTCTCTTTTTACCTCATCTCTCCCTGCCACCATAAGCCGCCACGCCGAAGGAATAGATCTAGATCTAAACCTCTAAACCTCTCTCCACCACCATAGCCATCTTCCACCACTTGTAATAGTAGATCTCTTCTCCAAATTGCGTCATTGTAAGACTATTTGCTATCAACCTTATGATCTCTATTACAATGTTTATGATTGTCGGTTTCATCTCTTTGTGTGAGTAATTCTCCTTGGGCTAAGGGCTTCGTCCTAGCCTTGTAGCTTTTGTGCATGTTATTTATCATAGATGGGATCATGTATTAGTTTGTATGACATGATGATTGTAGTACCCTCTCTTGCCTCAATCTAAGGACTTGTCAGGTAACCAAGACCCTGTGGATTGATCCAGGTAAAGGGAGTATGAGTAATGATTTATCTACATGATAGGAACCCTAGTGACAGAAAGGGTAGTACGGCTGTATGTGAGGAACTTACTTGGATTGACGATGACATCACTATGCATATCATTAGTTCTCTTTCTTCTATGGATAAGACTAGTAGGTTATTGCTATAAGCGGTTGCGGAGGCGATAACATTTATGGATGCACTTCCCACATATAATTATCTTGCTCTAACAATTACATGCATACTTTATTATCCACATTAGATATTTTGTACAGCTACTGGCGAAAACCGAAGACCCTAGGCCCTCTCTCTCTCTCCATCGTCAACAACAACAAGGCCACAAACTCTTGGTCCGGTGAAAACGCAATAGGAATTCTAAAACTCTCAAAGGTCCGTTTAAGTAATCTCACTTTGCTTTTTGCTTCTCGAGGATTCGATAAACCTAGGTCTACTAGGGAAAAAGAGCTATACTACATCCGTAATTCGGATTGAATGTATCACTCGCCTCCCGCTCCAGTGGTAAGGTCGGCGGCGTGCTCCTCGCCTCCCCCTGGCACGGTTCGAGTGGAGGCAGCGGAGCCCTCCTCTACGGCCTTCGTGGAGCGATGGGCCGCAGAGCTCCCCTCCTTTACAGGGGCGGCGCCTTCGGGGGCACCTGAATGCTCCTGCCCCTATGGAGCCACCTGCGCATCACCGACATGAACCTCAAGTGCCACATGCGTACCCTCTCCTACAGGGCCAATGGCTCTCGAGCCGCTTGATGCTACACTCAACAGGGAGGAAGAGTGCTTCGTTGGAAACCCCAAGAGCAAGGTATGAAGAGTACAGCAGCAAGATTTCCCTCAGTAGAAACTGAGGTTATCGAACCAGAAGGAGGAAGGAAACTTCACACATATATTGGAAGCAATGTGGAGACCTGCACAACACAAACTCAAGACTTTGCCCCAACGAATTAGTGAGGTTGACAAGCTCATCGGTTTGCTGTAACAAAGGATTAAACGTATGGTGTGGATGGTAATGGTTTGCATCAAGTAAATAGGTAACAGTGGAAGATGTATCAATGGTAAAGATTGGACCGGCGTCCATAGTTCACTAGAGGTGCTCTCCTTAGATAAACAACATGGCAGGAAGGGTAAACAAATTACAGCGAGGCAATTAACAGGAACTGAGCATGGCATAACAATGCAATTACTAACCAGAAAGATCCTATGACGTTGATTGGGTAATACAACAATATACATAGACCGTAATCCAACTGCATCTATGACTAGAAGTCCACCTTCAGGTTATCATCTGAATCCCCTCCAGTATTAAGTTGCAAGCAACAGACAACTACTTTAAGCAAAGTGTGTAAGGTAAACAGTCCACATGTTCCATGAACAAGAGGCCGTTGTTTTCTCCCTAGTAGCAACAACACATCTACAACCTAAGAGATTTGTGTCACTTCCCTTGGAAACTAGAGGCATGAACCCACTATCGAGCATAAATACTCCCTCTTGGAGTCACTAGCGATTACTTGGCCAAGATAACCACTAGCAACGGAGAGCGTGCAAGATCACAAACAACACAGACATGATAGAATCATAAAGATAGAACCATTAATCAAACCAACATAATAATCTCAATATTCATCGAATCCCCGCAAACACAACATGCATGATTACAAATAGATTAGATCTTGATCATGAATGGAGCTCACAAGATCTTTACATGAAAGCACAAAGAAGGAGATACAACCATCTAGCTACTACATGGACCCATAGTCCAAGGTGGAACTACTCACAAATCATACCGGAGAGAAGGCCTCCGGGATGATCTCCCCTCCAGCAGGGTGCCAGGAAGAGCTTCAGATCCCCCCGATCTAGGGACGATGGTGGCGGCGGCTACAGGCGGTTTCGTGGATTTCTGATCGGGTCCCGAGAGTTTCTGTATCGGGGGATTCTTATAGGCGAAGGGGCAGACCGAGGCGGCCGCCAGGGCGACCAAACCCTAGCCAGGCGCGGGGTAGGGCCCACCCGCGCATGGGGGGTCTGGCCCCTCTGGCCGGCCCCTCGGGCTCTCCTCTGGACTTCTTGTTCCCCACGGAAATTTATTGACTTTGTCCTTCGTCCCATCCAATTCCGAGAATATTTCTTTACTAACTTTTCTGAAACCAAAAACAGCAGAAAACAGGCATTTGGCACTGTTGCAACTTGTTAATAGGTTAGTACCGGAAAACATGTAAAAAGCACCTCAAAGTGTAGACAAGTAAAGCAAAGTAGATACTAAACAAGCATGGAGCATCAAAAATTATAGATACGTTTCCAATGTATCAGCATCCCCAAGCTTAACTCCTGCTCGTCCTCGAGTAGGTAAGTGATAAACAGAATAATTTTTGAGGTGACATGCACCCTCACAATAAAGATCCAAGCATTTGCAAGAATTGAAATCTGGGATCAAAGAACTCTAAACATGTGCATGAAAGATGGAGTTCTAACAAGAGGACATAGTAATTATGCAAGCAACATGGCAAGCTACAAACAAAGATCATCAATAATATGCATTGAAAAGCATGTATTTGTTTCACATGCAGAAAACATGGCATAGTGGCAATCAGCTTGTCCCTTATAGAGTAGCAATATAATGCATAGGACACCTGCAAAGTTCACAAGGATGACTAGATACAGATAGCACATGAACAAGTAATAACACAATATGCATCAATTAGTAAGCTTTGGAACACTGCACATAGAATGACAACTATGCTCTCTTAATGGTGCCTAAAGATAGAAGGTGGAGACTCAATAATGATGGAAGAAAGGCTTTTTGTAAAGGAATTAGGGATTACAAGTTTCAAAAAGATCTTCCAAAAATTATGGTACTTATTAGCTTTTAGCCCTCATTGCCCCTATCATAAGCATCTTGAATTGGTGAAGGTTAAAGTGGCAAAGCTGGAGTATATGCTTGACAAAGTATAAGTTGGCAATCTCAAGTCCCTTGACTATGCGGGCCACACCTCATGGATACTCAACTTAGGGCCCAGACAAGTTCTTGTCACTGTAAGTATTTGCATATCATTGAGAACCGCCAACGGGGTACCCCTTGCACATGGTGACGAGGTTTAATCTCGTCAATGCCCATTGTTATGGACTTGGGTTTTGGAGAAGATGGGGATGCTGGAGATCGTGGAACGGTTAACAGACAAGCAACCAGGGGACACGAGATTTACCTGTGTTCAGGCCCTGAGGGAAAACCCTACTCGCTTGTATCCGCTCTTGATTACTGGTGAACCGAAGGTTCTGAGGTGTAGATTCAATCTGGCGTGAGGTGCGTATGCGAGAGTATGAGTCGAGGGATCTAGGACGTGCCCTCCTGGCCTTTATATAGACTTAGGCAGGTCCCGGGCATAGTCCTAGTCGGTTACAAGTTCTAGGGTTTTACCCCTTTGAATTTCCTATCTATGCTAGTCTTGCTCTCCAAGGATCCGAAGGCGTCATGGGCCTTGGCCACCCGAAAATCTTCATGGGCCAGCGTATATCGGTTGTGGGCCTTCCTTGGGCTGGACCAGGTATGCTGAAGTCACGTACCCATAGGGTATAACCATGTCAGTAGCCCCCGAGTGATTAGTCGAATCGTAGATTCGGCTGATGTCTCTTCCATCTTTCGGGTGCAACTATGTATTAATAGTATATGTGTGTGTGTAGGGATTGTTGACGCGTGTGCCTGAATCACCCGACGGATCAGGGTCAGTTAACTGTCTTAGGACGAAACAACATGATCTTCTTCAAGTTCGAGTCCCTCAACTCGGACCTGGAACATATGCTGGCGTAATTCGACTCAGGCCACGGAGGACTTACAGGAGTGGAATGAGGGGTTTCGCGGCATAGTAAATCAAAATTTTCTACGGATGCGAACAGAGGGAAAGCCAAGATCTAATCTAGGAGATGCAATCAACGAGAGAGATTGGATTAGATCTTCATACCCTTGAAGATTCGCACAGCGGAATGTTCGTCGGAACGTGGGTGATGTAGTCGTACTCGCTTCTCCTCCTCGCGATCCGATCCGATCTAGCACCACAAGTGGCGGTGCCTCCGTGAGATGCACACGTGCAGCACCTCGATGTCTCCTCCTTCCTCGGACCAGCAAGTATGGTGGAGAGATAGATTGGATCTACAACACGACGGCGTGGTGTATATGGTGGAGAATTTCTGCAGCAGGGCTTCGCCTACAAACAGTCGGGAGGGAGAGAGGAAGGCAGCAAGGCAACTAGGGTTGGAGGCAAGGTGTAGGGGGGAGGGGGCGCACCAGCCCTCTATATATAGAGGGGGGGCGGCCAGCCCTTGCCCCTCCTCCAAGCCTTGGGCCGGCGGCCAAGGGAGGGAGGAGTGGGGGGCAAGGACTCTCCCCTCTTCTAGAAACCCTATCTCTAGTTTAAACGATTTAAACCCTATAGGATCGGCTGGGCCCTATGGGGCCTTGTGCCCCTGGCCCAATGCGGCCAGGACACTCCCTCATAGGCCCATGCCCCCTCCCGGAAGGTGGGGCCACGTTGGTCCCCTTCCGGAAGGTTCTAGAAGCTTAAGACAATACCGATTAACCTGGAACAATTCGAACTCCAAAAACTGCATTGCCTTATATGAATCTTATTCTCCGGACCATTCGAACCTCTCAGGATATCCGGAGCCCATCCGAGACTCGAACAAAAATTCATAAACCAATTATCCAATCTATCCTAGTGTCGAGATCGTTAAGTGTGTGACCTGCGGGTTCGAGAATATCTGACATGATCTTCTATCAATAATCAACAGCGGGTCAGCACCCATATTGACTCCCACACATTCATCGATGATCATATCGGATGAACCACGATGTCAGGATTCAAACAATCCCATATATATATTCCCTTCGTCTCGCGATATTTTACTTGCCCGAGATTCGATCGTTGGTACCGTCATACCTAGTTCAATCTCGTTCACAGCAAGTACTTTACTCGTTCCGTAATCCGATATCACTTTGTGATTAACTCCTTAACCACATGCTTGCAAGCGGTGTTGATATCGATTACCGAGTGGGCCCGAAGTATATCTCTCCGACTTGGGAGGGACAAATTCCATCTCGATACATACAACCCAACAGATACTTTCCGATCACCTGAGAGACACCTTTATGATCACCCTCTCATAGGATGACGTTTGATGACCTCAAAGCTTTCTTCCGATACCAGGGAGTTGTATTATCTCATGGTCTAAGGAATACAATATTTGACATAAGAAAAGCTTCGCAAAGACGAACACGATGACACGATCTAATTGATTCGCTTAGTTTGGGTCTGTCCATCATATCATTCTCCAATGTTATGATCTCATTATCAATTGACAACTCATGTCTATGGTTAGGAAACCTTAACCATCATTGATCAATGAGCTAGTCCTTAGAGGCGTACTAGGGACACGGTGTTGTTCACAAACCACACAAGTATTAAAGTTTCCGCTTAATACAATTCTAGCATGGAATATAAACTTTATCATGAACAAGAATTATAATAATAACATCTTTATTATTGCCTCTAGGGCATAATTCCAACAGTCTCCCACTTGCACTAGAGTCAATAATCTAGTTTACATTTGGCAACAATCTCACACCCATGGCACTGAGGTGCTGATCATGTTTTACACGTGGAAGAGGTTTAGTCAATGGATCTGCGACATTCAGATCTGTACTTTGCTAATCTTCAGATCTCCATCGCAATATAATCTCGGATTATATGAAACTTATGGTTGATATGCTTGGTCTTTGGATGATATCTTGGTTCCTTAGCGAGTGCTATGGCGCCGGTGTTGTCACAATATCTCCAATGGGTCCAATGCACTTGGAACCACGCCAAGCTCGATGATGAAGTTTCGATCCAAACTCCTTCACTTGGCCTTCTGCGGCAGCCATGTATTCCGCTTCCAGTAGATCCCGATCACGCTTTGCTTGCACTTCTCCGACTCACAGCTCCTCCATTCAAAATATAAACGTATCCTGTCTGAGATTTGGAATCATCCTTGTCGGTGTCAAAACTAGCGTCGACGTAACCTTTTACGACAAGTTGTTCATCACCCCCATAGACTAAGAACATTTCTTTAGTCCTATTTAGGTACTTTAGGATGTTCTTCACGGCTGTCCAGTGTTCCACTCCTGGATCACTTTGATATCTGCTCGTCAAACTAAGAGCATTGGACACATCCGGTCTAGTACACAGCATGGCATACATGATAGAACCTATGGCCGAGGCATAATGCACTTTGCTCATAGCTTCCCTATCATTTACCGTAGCTGGACACTGAGCCTTGCTCAATATCTTACCTGACAACATAGGCACTGAACCTTTCTTTGCCTTATCCATTCTGAACCTTTTCAGAACTTTGTCTAGGTATGTACTCTGGCTTAAAGCTATCAGGCGTCTTTGTCTATCTCTATAGATCTTGATGCCAAATATATAAGCAGCTTCACCTAGGTCTTTCATTGAAAAACACTTGTTCAAATAACTCTTCACATCGTTAAGCATGTTAATGTCATTTCTAATAATCAATACGTCATCCACATATAGTACCAGAAATGTCACCAAGCTCCCACTCACTTTCTTGTAGATGCAAGCTTCGTAGCAATTTGGAACAAATCCAAAGCTCTTGATCACTTGATCAAAACGAAGGTTCCAACTCCGAGATGCTTGCTTCAGTCCATAAATGGAACGCTGAAGTTTGCATACTTTATTAGCATCCTTAGGATCGACAAAACCTTGGGTTGCATCATATACAACTCTTCATCAATGTTGCCATTGAGGAAAGCAGTCTTGACATCCATCGCCATATTTCATAATCATGAAACACAAGAATTGCTAATAAAATCCGAATGGACTTAAACATCGCCACGGAGAGAAAGTCTCATCGTAGTCAACACCTTGAACTTGCCGAAAACCTTTCGCGACAAGCCGTGCTTTATAGACTGTAACATTAACATACGTGTCCGTTTTCTTCATTAAGATCCATTTGCACTATATGTCCTTTCGGTCGCTTGGAGGTTCCACCAAAGTCAATAATTGGTTTTCGCTCATGGATACCAATTGGATTTCATGGCTTCTAGCCATTTCTCGAGTCTGGGCTCATCGCTTCCTCATAGTTCGTAGGTTCACCGTCTTCTACCAACAAGGCGGTCAAGACAGGGTTGCCGTACCACTCGGGAGGGCACGCGACCTTGTCGACCTGACGTTCGATGGCAGACATCGTCGAGCTTCATGATCCTTGTCATTAGCTTCCTCTATCGTTGGTGCAGCGGTGACCTGGAACAATTTCAGGTCTGCGCTACTCTCAATTCAAGAGAAGGTTCAATAATCTACTTTCCTCCACTCACTTCTTTCGAGAAACTCCTTCTCAAGAAAGGAACCGTTCTTCACGACAAACACTTTGCCTTCGGTTACGTGATAGAAGGTATACCCAATAGTTTCCTTAGGGTATCCTATGAAGACGCATTTCTCCTTTGGGTTCGAGCTTGTCCGGCATCAACTTCTTGACGTAAGCGCATCCCCAAACTTTAAGAAACGACAACTTAGGTTTAGCACCAAACCACAGTTCATACGGTGTCGTCTCAACGGATTTAGATGGAGCCCTATTTAAAGTGAATGCAACGGTTTCTAATGCATAACCCCAAAATGATAACGGCAAATCAGCAAGAGACATCATTGATCGGACCATATCTAATAGGGTTCGATTCCGGCGTTCAGACACACCATTGCTTGTGTGGTGTTTCGGGTGGCGTGAGTTGTGAAACGATTCCACTTGCTTTAAGATGCGTGAGAAAATCATAACTCAAATATTCACCTCCACGATCGGATCGTAGAAACTTAATCTTTCTGTTACGATGGTTCTCCACTTCATTCTGAAATTCCTTGAACTTTTCAAATGTTTCAGATTTATGTTTCATTAAATAGATATACCCATATCTACTTAAGTCATCGGTAAAAGTGAGGAAATAGCGATATCCACCGCGCGTCGAAACACTCATCGGTCCGCATACATCGGTATGTATGATTTCCAACAAGTCCGTTGCTCGCTCCATCATACCGGAGAACGGGATTTTGATCATCTTGCCCATGAGGCATGGTTCGCATGTGTCAAATGATTCAAAATCAAGAGACTCCAAAAGTCCATCAGAATGGAGTTTCTTCATGCGCTTTACACCAATATGACCTAGACGACAGTGCCACAAATAAGTAGTATTATCACTATCTACTTTGCATCTCTTAGCCTCAATGTTATGGATGTGTGTTTCATCCCTTTCGAGATTTAGAAGAAATAAACCATTCACAAGAGGTGCATGACCATAAAAGATGTTACTCATATAAATAGAACAACCATTATTCTCCGATTTAAATGAATAACCGTCTTGCAATAAACACGATCCAGAAATAATGTTCATGCTCAACGCAGGCACATAATAACACTTATTAAGGTTTAAAACTAATCCCGAAGGTAAAACTAAGGAGAGCGTGCCGACGGCCATCACATCAACTCTTGATCCGTTGCCAACGCGCATCGTCACCTCATCCCTCGCAAGCCGCCGTCTATTCCGTAGCTCCTGTTTCGAGTTACAAATATTAGCAACTGAACCGGTATCAAATACCCAGGCACTACAACGAGGGCTAGTAAGGAAAACATCAATAACATGTATATCAAATATACCTTTGATGGTGCCAGCCTTCTTGTCCGCTAAGTACTTAGGACGATTGCTTCCAGTGACCCTTGTCCTTGCAATAGAAGCACTCAGTGTCCGGCTTAGGACCAGACTTGAGCTTCTTCTCAGCAGGAGCATTGCGCTTGCCGCCGCCCTTCTTGAAGGGCTTCTTTGCTCCCTTACCTTTCTTAAAGGAGGGTTTGTTGACCATCAACACATGATTATCCTTCTTGATGTCCACCTCCGCAGCCTTCAGCTTTGCGAAGAGCTCGGTGATCGTATCAGTGGAGCCAATCTGATTATGAGTCACTACAAAACTTTTGTAGCTGGGAGGGAGTGATTGCAGAACCCTGTCAATCTTGAGCTCCTCTGGAATCGTGCATTCCAGTTGCTCAAGGCGTTGAGTGTAGCCCGACATCTTTATGGCGTGCTCACTAACGGAACTCCCTTCCTCCATCTTGTAGTTAAAGAACTTCTCGGAGATCTCATATCTCTCAGAACGGGCCTGAGTCTGAAACATTGTTTTCAGCTCCTCGAGAATCTCAGAGGGCCCGGGATAGGTTTCAAAACGATTTTGAAGTTCCGGTTCCATAGCAAACAACATGGTGCTCTTAATCACACCATAATCATCTTTGCGCGACTGATAGACAGCTTTCTCATCGGCCAGTAGCTTGCAACGGGGTCACCTAACGCTTTCCCAAGGATATAGTCCTTTTGTCCGCCAGACAGAATGATTCTTAGATTGCGGAACCAATTGGTGAAGTTAGACCCATTGTTTCTAAGCTTTTCCTTCTCAGCAAAAACGTTGAAGTTGAAGTTGGATTTGGCCATGTGATCTACAGTATTTGCAAGTACAATTTAGACTATGTTCATGATAAATAGTTCAACTTAATCAAATTACTAGATGAACTCCCACTAAATTCAACATCCCTCAAGTTGTTTAGTGAACACGATCCAAATTCACCACACCTAATCCGATCTTCACGAGAAGAGATGTGGTTTCAATGGTGGACAACGAAGTGTCGATCATATCATTCATATGACTCATGCTTAACCTTTCGGTTCTTGTGTTCCGAGGCCATGTCTGTACATGCTAGGCTCGTCAAGTTAGACCAAGTATTTCCGCGTGTGCAAAACTGGCTTGCACCCATTGTATGTGAGCGTAGAGTCTATAGCACCCGATCATCACGTGATGCTTGGACACGACGAACTTTCGCAACGGTGCATACTTGGTGAGAACACAGTTTTTATCTTGATCTTTAAGTGAGGAATCATCTTATAATGCTACCGTCGCGATCTAAGCATAATAGGATACATAAAAGGATAAACATCACATGCATATAACTTTATGTGACATGGTATAGCCAATCTTCGCGCAATGATCTCCATCTTGTGCGTTCCGGCATGATCTCCATCACTCCACCAATTGCCTCCACCACGAATAGCAACTACAACTATTGCTAACTACTTAGCGATAAAGTAAAGCTATTACATGGCGTATAAGAAGTTGACTCGTAGGTCATACACAATTATAAAGACAACCATATGGCTCCTGCCGGTTGCGTACTCATCGACATGCAAGTTGTGAAACATTACAAAACATGATCATCGCATACAATATACACATCACATCTTGGGCCATACCATATCACAGAAAACACTCCCTGCAAAAACAAGTTAGACGCCTCTACTTTGTTGTTGCATGTTTTACGTGGCTTATGGGAGTAGATGCTAAGAACGATTCTTACCTACGTAAAGCCACAACGGTGATATTATGGTTGCCAAACTCCGGTGTTAATCCCATGACAACTATAGTGAGAGAAACTGACATCCACCAGCCGCATGTGTGGAACAAGCCACACGTCAAGTGCGGAGCCGGTCTCATGACGGCGTCGCGTAAGGTTGGCCTAGACCGCTTCAATCTCACCATCCCGCGTCATAAGAAGAACACAAACAAGAGGCTTGCAACAGAAAACATCAACGCCCGCAACAACCATGTTGCGTTCTACTCGTGAAACACATCTACGCATAGATCTAGCTCTGATACCACTGAGGGGTTTCGCGGCATAGTAAATCAAAATTTTCTACGGATGCGAACAGAGGGAAAGCCAAGATCTAATCTAGGAGATGCAATCAACGAGAGAGATTGGATTAGATCTTCATACCCTTGAAGATTCGCACGGCGGAACGTTCGTCGGAACGTGCGTGATGTAGTCGTACTCGCTTCTCCTCCTCGCGATCCGATCTGATCTAGCACCACAAGTGGCGGTGCCTCCATGAGATGCACACGTGCAGCACCTCGAGTATCCTCCTTCCTCGGACCAGCAAGTATGGTGGAGAGATAGATTGGATCTACAACACGACGGCGTGGTGTATATGGTGGAGAATTTCTGCAGCAGGGCTTCGCCTACAAACAGTCGGGAGGGAGAGAGGGAAGGCAACTAGGGTTGGAGGCAAGGTGTAGGGGGGAGGGGGCGCACCAGCCCTCTATATATAGAGGGGGGGCGGCCAGCCCTTGCCCCTCCTCCAAGCCTTGGGCCAGCGGCCAAGGGAGGGAGGAGTGGGGGGCAAGGACTCTCCCCTCTTCTAGAAACCCTATCTCTAGTTTAAACGATTTAAACCCTATAGGATCGGCTGGGCCCTATGGGGCCTTGTTCCCCTGGCCCAATGCGGCCAGGACACTCCCTCATAGGCCCATGCCCCCTCCCGGAAGGTGGGGCCACGTTGGTCCCCTTCCGGAAGGTTCTAGAAGCTTCCGGTACAATACCGATTAACCCGGAACAATTCCGAACTCCAAAAACTGCATTGCCTTATATGAATCTTATTCTCCGGACCATTCCGGAACCTCTCGTGATATCCCGGATCCCATCCGAGACTCCGAACAAAAATTCATAAACCAATTATCCAATCTATCCTAGTGTCGAGATACGTTAAGTGTGTGACCCTGCGGGTTCGAGAATATGCAGACATGATCTTCTATCAATAATCAACAGCGGGGTCTAGGCACCCATATGACTCCCACACATTCATCGATGATCATATCGGATGAACCACGATGTCAGGATTCAAACAATCCCATATATATATTCCCTTCGTCTCGCGATATTTTACTTGCCCGAGATTCGATCGTTGGTACCGTCATACCTAGTTCAATCTCGTTCACAGCAAGTACTTTACTCGTTCCGTAATCCGATATCACTTTGTGATTAACTCATTAACCACATGCTTGCAAGCGGTGTTGATATCGATTACCGAGTGGGCCCGAAGTATATCTCTCCGACTTGGGAGGGACAAATTCCATCTCGATACATACAACCCAACAGATACTTTCCGATCACCTGAGAGACACCTTTATGATCACCCTCTCATAGGATGACGTTTGATGACCTCAAAGCTTTCTTCCGATACCAGGGAGTTGTATTATCTCATGGTCTAAGGAATACAATATTTGACATAAGAAAAGCTTCGCAAAGACGAACACGATGACACGATCTAATTGCTTCGCTTAGTTTGGGTCTGTCCATCATATCATTCTCCAATGTTATGATCTCATTATCAATTGACAACTCATGTCTATGGTTAGGAAACCTTAACCATCATTGATCAATGAGCTAGTCCTTAGAGGCGTACTAGGGACACGGTGTTGTTCACAAACCACACAAGTATTAAAGTTTCCGCTTAATACAATTCTAGCATGGAATATAAACTTTATCATGAACAAGAATTATAATAATAACATCTTTATTATTGCCTCTAGGGCATAATTCCAACATGGAATTCCAGTGACTTTAATTAATGTACCCAACGCGTCCGTCGGGATTTTTCATCACGTCTGTTGACATGGATTTGTACTAGCAGAGCGCAGTCATGTACGTTGCCAGGCCGTCAGATGATATCTGCAGGTCTTATCTTTGCGTCGCAGACGTAGCATCCGAACATTTGTCACCGCGGAGGTGTTTCGGGTGGCCAAGGAGATTGTCGCTCACTCAGCGTTTTGTTGGGGCAGAGATGCCAAAAAGTTTTTGCGTGCTGATCCGAAAGATCACAGTCGAAGAATTCATAGGATGCGTGACCAGCGCTCCCTATGGGAGTAGCCCCCGAGTGTCTGTTTGAGTCGTAGACTCGAGCAGAGACTTTACTTCAAGAATTGTTCAGTTGTTAAGTCCGTAGGACTAAAAAAATTTCGGATTCTTAAATCCATCCTCCCTATGGGAGTAGCCCCCGAGTCCGTAGTGGAGTCGTAGACTCGACATGGGACTCGAAGAAATACTTTGTCGTTATTCATCTTCCGGGTGCTTGCCAGCCTCCTCGATAAGGAGTAGCCCAGTATTTAGTCGAATCGAAGATTCGGTGAGTACTCTTAGCTGTAAATCGAAGAGTTGTAGTTGGTGCTAGTATAGCTTTTGATGACATCAGTGCTGACGATCAATGACCTCAAGCGTCTGCTACACCAGAGATGACTTGACTGGACGAACGTGGGTCCCACTTGCTGACTTTGATTTGACCGGTCACGCGGGTCGTGGAGATAATTACGGCGTCTCCTTGATTTCCGCGCGTAGTGGACGGCATGGTAACAACGGTTTGTTGTGATGTTGACACGTGTACGGCCAGATCTGCCGTTGACGTTAGGTCTTCTGGATGGACGGCTGCCGTGCGTCGTCTTCGCTGTTATAATCATTGGGGGAAGCCTCGATTTGTTTTCACCGCATCAGTTCTTGTTTCACTGCCCCTTGTGTTTTAGCGATTCTTGCTGCGCACTGGGGTTTCCTTCCACATTTCCGTCGTTGTTTCTACGTTTTCATCGCCGGCGCCGCCGTAGCACCATGGGGAAGCCAAAGAAATCGTCATCTGCAGTTGGGACCAGCGCGGCCGGAGCAAAGAAGAGCACCACCGCTACTCGTGTCACCGATGGTGGCTGGCGGCGGTCTGAGACGCGGGAGAGCGATCTCCGCAAGCTTCGCGAGCGGGGCCTGATCCCGCAAGATAGGGAGGCCGTCAAACTCCCCGGCAATGAGGTAATCCCCCGTCCCCCATCTAGGTATCGGGTTATGTTTCTCGCCTTTGTTTTGCGTGGGTTTTCTTTTCCAGTCCGCGACTTCCTCCGTGGACTGCTCTTCTTCTATGGGATTCAACTTCATCATCTGTATCCCAATTCTCTTCTCCACATTGCGTGTTTTATCACTTTTTGCGAGTGCTGGCTTGGCATTGAGCCGCACTTTGGTCTCTTCCGGAAGCTCTATTCCGTGAAGAGGCAATCTGGTTCGGATGGTGTATATCCCATTGGGGGTTTCATCATCTCCCTTAGTCCCAATCTGCTCTTCTTTTCCTTTTCCATGTCCGAATCTGTCGATCTTGGCGGAGGCGATGGTTTTATATCCGCGACTCCGTAGTGCCCGGGCAAGATTTTGGTCTTGTTCCCTTTGACCCCTCCCAAATGATTGAGCGAAAAAGGTCTTGGAAAAACCAAATCTTGGACGGTGAGATGGCGGAGATAGAGGCCCTTTACCGTCGGGTGGAGGATCTCCAGCTGATTCTGGAGAAGGAGGTGAACGGCGTGGACATCATCCGGACTTTTCTTGAGCGTCGGGTGCAGCCTCTCCAAGCGAGGGCGCACCCGATGTTTCTTTATTCTGGGCGCCGTGATCCGACGAGGGTTTCGGCTGAGAAAATGTCCGAGGGGGATCTTGACAGGGCCCTTCGCGCGCTGCTGAAGTTCAAAGCCGGAGAAGAAATCCCGGGGAAGTCGCTAACTCCTCCATTTTCTTCGACGTTGGCCGTACCGCAGGTGTAGATTTGTGCACGTAGTGCTTTTGGTCGACTGTGTTTTTGTTTCCTTTGTTTGCTAACAAAGTTCCTTCTGATTTTGCAGAGCTTCAAAGTGCCGGGCATGGCACCGCCGTTGCCCGAAAGGTATCCGAATGCCCCGGATAATGAAGTGGTTGATTCCGTGTCCGAGCTACCGTCGACGCGATCTCCGGCGGAGGATGCCGACGAGTCGAGTGAGGACCATACGCGAAAACGGTCACGGATCTCTAGCGAGTCTTCGGATGCCTCGACTCCTCCGACTCCCAGAAACCCTCTGGGCCTTGAGCGTCATAGTGACGGTCATGGAGGTTCTTCTTCTCCCATTCCTGCCATTCCTGTGCGGGCTGTAGCGCCGCACCCGCCAGCGAAGCGGAAGAAGGAAGAGAAAAAGGAGGAGAAGAAGGAAGAAAAGAAGGAGGAGAAGAGAGCCCGAAGGACTCCTCCTGTCTTTGACCTGAGCTCACTGGGCTCGTAAGTTTCTTGCTGTACTATTGTCCTTTTTCCTTTATTATTGTTGTGCCTGTGCTGATTGGTTCGTATGCAGGCATTCCTCCCACGATTCCTCCAGTGGTGGTTCGCAGGAAATGATGGGGGAGTCGAAAATTGCGTCTCCTCCTCCTCAGACGGTGGCGACTTCGGGTGGCGCGGCTCCGGATCCTCCGTTGCAGGAGGTGCAGGTGGTTGCGCCTCAGAATTTCACAGGCGGTCCTTCGGAGTCATCATCAGAGCATGTAAGTTTTTCTGCTTCATGTCACGGGGGGAGCCCCCGAGTGTCTTCGTGTGCGAATTTTGCGTTTACTCCTTTGTGTTGGGCGTAGCCCCAAGCCCTTTTCTTACTGCTATTTCTTTTTCTTCAGCCTTTTGTGCAGGAGGCCAAGCGGCTGGTGCAGGAGTGCCTGGCGCTGGAGGCGAACCTTCGGCAGCTTCAAGGTATCTATCTGTCTTTTAATGCCTCTCTTATTTATCCTGGTCCTGTTCTTTGACACTTGCTTGTCTTGAATGCAGAGGAGCATAACAATTCCCTCCGTGAGGTCGACGCTCTCAAAAAGAGCCTTGGTCAATTGGAGCAAAAGGCCAAAGCCGTCGTTGGCGTGAAAGAACGCCTCGAGCTAGAGCTGACTAAGGCAGCCGAAGCGAAGGAGCGTCTGCAGCAGGAGGCCGCAGATCGTGAGGAGCAGCTGGCCACCGTTGCGGCTGCTCGTGAAAGAGAGGTGGCGGCAAAGCTCATGGCTGCTGCCAAGGCTATTTCGGGTGAGTGCTAGTTTTGTACTTGTTTCTTTTTCTTCGGGTCTTCTTCTGTGCTGCTTTTCTTCATGCTTTTCTTCTTATTTTTCGTCTCAGATGCCGCAGGCATCGAGTTCGACCGCGGTGCTCTGGAGCACGGGAGTGCTCTAGATGATGCCACTGTGGCGGTCGAAGACCGCTGCAGTACCGTCGTCAGCTCCCTTGCCAAGGCGAAAGAGGTCCTTGGTCGCTTCTATAAGGAGCTTGTCCCGAAGGGCGTAGCCCTTGATGATGTGGATGCTCTGGCGGAGGCTCTGTCGGCGAGCGCTGCGCATAAGCGCAAGCGAAGGGCATCGGCGCGTCCGTCGGGCTGGCGATGGCCTTGGCGGTTGGAGCGGAGCTGGATCTTCCCCAGATCACCTCCCGGATGCCGACAACCACGGATGGATCCGAGGTAGCCTTTGCTGCCTATTCTGCTCGCTGCAAGCGATATGGGCCCAAGCTCATTGATTTGCTGTCTGAGTATGCACTGCGGCAGCAGGGCGGGGCCAAAGCTAGGCAGTCTGGCTCCGAGGCGACTCAGGGTCCGCATCTTAGGCGTAGTAGACGTAGGGTAGTTTGTAGTCTACTTTTTGTTGTAAATATCTTGAAGAACACCATCCTTGTGCCATGTGGTGGCCTTATATATTTAATGAATTCCTCTGAGTTGTGCTCTATCCTTGGCTGAATGTCTGTGTTCCTTTCTTTTGCTGCTGCTCTAGGTTCCTTCGGGTGCTGATCTGTTGGCCGCCCATACGCAATGCCGCTATGCGACCATCCTTGGATGATTCCTCGCATCTCACTTTCCTTCGGGATCGTGTGCGTAGTCTGGAGAGGGAGTTGCTCGGGTTACGCGGTCATGCCGACGTTTGGAAGTCCAAGGCGGATCGTGGTGCAGCCAGAGAGGAGTACTTGATGGCGGAGCTGGTTCCGCTGTTCGAGCAGCTGCAATGTAAGTTGTTCTTTGGTTCGAGTTGTAGCTCAGTTCTTCGGATGAGCCTGCTGGCCTTACTCTTGTTTTGTGCGATTGTCGCAGGTGCGAATCTTGCTCCGAGGGAAGAAAAAGAGCGTGTCGCTGTTCGGGTCAATTGCTTGACTCAACAGGACATGGAGGCCGGCGGCTTCTTCTGGATGGATCGTGATCGCGCCATGGCTCTGGCGACGGTGCAGGATCGTGTTCATCAAGTTTCGCGGGTGCTCCGTCAAGTGCATACATCGCTTTCCTCGGTGCTGCACGTCATGTTTCCTTTGGATGCCGTACCGACGACCCTTGCGGGTCTTTTGTCAAAGTTTCGGGACGTGAGTAATGTCAAGGAGTTGGTGCGGCAACAGCTCGTCGCAGGAGTGAAGGCTGCATTGTCTCTTGTGAGGTTGCACCGGCCTGACGTGAATTTGGCTGCTGTGGCCGCTGGGCCACCTCTTCGCCCTGATGGCGGTGAGTGGGACATGCGTCCGCATTCTGAAGTAAGGCATGCTTAACAGGTCGAGATTTGTTTGAGCAGCGTGCCAGGTTATTCTTCAACATAGGTAGTACCTGTAAAAGAGAGAGATGTAAAATTTGTATATTTAATTTGGGCGTGTTGTGCCCTTTGTTGTAAAGGTTTGTTTGTTTGTGAGCACGCAGTGCTTTTGATTAATCGTGTCCTTTTCGTTTGCTGGCGTTGTCATTACTCGTGTACGTTTGGTCCTCAGTCGATGAAATCGCGAGGTGGGGGGAGCCCCCGAGTGCGTTTGTAGCATGTAGTAAAGTTGCGAAAGAGCGAACTGAAGTTTTGGGGCGAGACACTTAGCTTTATTTATATCGTAATGGAGGAGGTACATTGTTCGGCTGAATAGCCTTGGCTGAAAGCCTTATTGAAAGTAAAAGGGGGTAGGTTGCTACGGATAGAATCGTCGCAGGTGCGAGATATTCCATGGGTTAGAGTATGCGACTCTAGACTCCACGTGCTTGAGGCGATAGGCGCCACCTGGGATGACTTCGGTGATGACGTAGGGTCCTTCCCACGGTGACTCGAATTTATTCGGTCGCTTTTGCTTGAGTCGCAAGACGAGGTCTCCTTCGACGAAGGACCTTGGGCGTAGCCGGCGGCTGTGGTAGTTGCGGAGACTCTGCTGGTACACCGCTGATCGAGCTGCTGCTATATCCCGTGCTTCGTCGAGTGTGTCGACAGCGTCTTCAAGTGCAATCGTGGATTCGGCTTCGCTGTAAGCGACGACCCGCGGGGCCTGGTGGCGTACTTCGGCTGGTAGCACGGCCTCGGCTCCGTGTACCATGAAGAACGGTGTGTAGCCGGTGGAGCTGTTTGGCGTAGTCCGTAAGCTCCACAGGACGGATGGTAGTTCTTTCGTCCAGTTTCCAGCTTTTTGTTCGAGTGAGCTCATGAGGCGCTTCTTGATGCCGGCGCCGATTAGGCCGTTGGCCTTTTCCACTTGCCCGTTCGTTTGCGGGTGTGCCACTGAGGCGTACGTGATGTTGATCCCAAGGCCTTCGCAGAAGTCCTAGAATTCTTCGGAGATGAAGTTTGAACCGTTGTCGGTGATGATGCTGTGTGGTACGCCGTACCTGTAGACAATGGACTCGAAGAACTTGACGGCAGTTTTGCCTTTCTGGTTGGTGACCGACATGGCCTCGATCCACTTGGTGAATTTGTCGACTGCAACCAAGAGGAAGACGTGTCCCCCTTTCGAGGATTTTGGCAGTTTGCCGATCATGTCGAGGCCCCATTGAGCGAAAGGCCAAGCTATAGGTATAGGTCTGAGCTCGGACCCAGGTGCGTGTGGTTTGTCGGCGAACCGTTGGCATCCGTTGCATCTTCGGACGATGTCCTTTGCGTCGCTCATGGCCGTTGGCCAGTAGAATCCTGCTCGTAGAGCTTTGGCGACAAGGGAGCGGCTGCCTGCGTGGTGGCCGTAGATGCCTTCATGGATGTCTTGGGGTATGGCCTTGCCGTCGTTGATGGTGACGCACCGTTGTAGTACACCCGTGATGCTGCGCTTGTACAGCTCGCCGTTGATGATGGTGAAGGCTTTTGACCGGCGAGATATGCGCCGCCATTTGTTGGGCTGTCAGGCAATTCTCCGTTTATCAAGAACTGGAGGTATGGTCGCGTCCAAGTTTCTTCGACTGCCATGACCTGCATTAGGTTGACCATGGATACCTCTGTGTCCGGCTTTTCGGGTCCTTCGTGTCCTTTGGGTAGCGTAGCTCCCGAGTGTTCTGCTTCTTCGGGTGATCCCTTGGGGAACTTTCGCTTGATGGATGGCATGCAGATCTGTTCGAGGAACACTCCTAGTGGCACCTTTGCGCTAGTGGAGCCGATGTTGGCGAGTCTATCGGCTTCCTCGTTGCTCTCTCTTCCAACGTGCCGAAGTTCGCAGCCGTCGAATTCACCTTCGAGTGCGTTGTAGAGCGCGCAGTACGCGATCATGTTTTCGGCGTGTGCGTCGCACTCATTCATCGTCTGCTGAACGACGAGGTTGGAGTCACCGTAGATGACCAGGAGCGTTGCGCCACATATCTTTGCCATCCTCATGCCATGGATGAGGGCTTCGTATTCGGCCTCGTTGTTGGAGGCTCTGAATTTCATCCGAAGAACGTACTTCATCTTGTCACCCTGCGGGGAGGTCAGTATGACCCCTGCCCCTGCTCCGGCTTCACGCTTGGAGCCGTCGAAGTGCATTGTCCATGACTGCGACATGTCTGGGGTGTCTGGCAGCTGCAGCTCCATCCAATGTACCAGGAAGTCCGAAAGGACTTGAGATTTGATTGTGTGCCGCTTCTCGTAGACGATGTCCAAGGGTGACAGTTCGATGCCCCACAGGGCCACCCGTCCTGTGGCCTCTGGATTATTCAGGATGTTGTTCAGGGGTGCCTCGTTGACGACCATCACTTGGTGCTCCTGGAAGTAATGGCTCAGCCGTCGAGCCGTCATGAACACGCCGTAGGCTAGCTTCTGGTAGTGAGGGTACCTCTGCTTTATTGGTGTCAATACCTCGCTGAGGTAGTAAATTGGGCGCTGGACCCGTGGGTCTTGCCTTTTTTGGGTCGTTCGACAACGAGTACGGTGCTGACCACCTGGTGTGTGGCTGCTATGTACAGCAACAGGGGCTCGCGCTCCTTTGGCGTGACCAAAACGGGCGAGGTGGAGAGGAGCCGCTTGAGGCTTTCGAATGCGTCGTTGGCTTCTGGTGTCCACTCGAACTTGTCTGCCTTGCGCAGCAGCTGGTAGAATGGTAGGGCCTTCTCGCCCATGCGGATGAACACCTTAGCGCCGCTACTAAATCCTGCGAGCTGCTGGACGCCCTTGAGGTTTTTCGGCTTCTCCATCGTCATGATGGCTCTGATTTTCTTCGGGTTCGCCTCGATCCCTCGTTGAGAGATGAAGTACCCGAGCAGCTGACCCGATGGGACGCCGAAGGCGCACTTTTCGGGATTGAGCTTGATCCTGTAGCGATCAAGGTTGTCGAACGTCTCGCGGAGATCGTCGATAAGTGTCCTTGCCTCCTTAGTTTTTATTACTATGTCGTCGACATAGACTTGGACATTGCGACCGATCTGGTCCTTAAGGCAGGCCTGCATGCATCGCTGGTATGTGGCACCTGCGTTCTTTAGCCCGAAGGGCATTGTGTTGTAACAGAATACTCCGAACGGTGTGATAAACTCCGTTTTCTCCTGATCTTCGACCTTGAGCCGAATCTGGTTATAGCCTGAATAGGCGTCGAGGAAGGAGAGTTTCTCGCAACCTGCAGTCGAATCGATGATCTGGTCGATCCGTGGAAGAGGGAAGTGGTCCTTTGGGCAATGCTTGTTTAGTGACGTGAAGTCCACGCACATCCGCAGGATGTCCGTGTCCTTTTTTGGGACCATCACCGTGTTTGCAAGCCACTCGCATTCTTTGATTTCCCTGATGAAGTCTGCAGCGAGTAGTCTATTGATTTCCTTGTCGATAGCTTCGGCTCGTGGCTCCGACAGTCTTCGGATGGACTGCTTGACTGGCTTGGTGTCTGGAAAGACATTGAGTGCGTGCTCGGCGAATTCCCTGGGAACTCCTGGCATGTCCGCAGGACACCAGGCGAAGATTTCCCAGCGCTCACGGAGGAGTTCGATGAGCGCGCCTTCCTATGCGGTGCTGAGGTCGTTGGCGATCAAGGCCGTCTTGGAGGCATCCGTCGGATGGACCTGTACTTTCTTGGTGTTGACGGTGGAGTCAAAGGACATGTCAGGTGCATTCTGCCTTGTGACTGGGGGTACCCCATTGTCCGTAACCTCGCGGAGCCTTACAAGCTCGTCTTGCATGCCGAAAGACTGGGAGATTTTGTTGAAATCCCTGTCGCATTGGTCCGATCGGGTGAAGCTCCCGTGGACTCTGATGACGCCCCTTGGTCCTGGCATCTTGAGTAGTAGGTATGCGTAGTGTGGTACGGCCAGGAATCGTGCGAATGCTACACGCCCCAGGATGGCGTGGTATTGCGACGGCCAGTCCACCACTTCGAATTTGAGTCGCTCCTGCCGAAAGTTGTCCGGCTTCCCGAAGATGACGTCGAGCCCTATTTTGCCCAGGGGGAATATGCCCTTTCCTGGGACAATGCCATGGAACATTGTGTCTGATTGTTCCAGGCTGCATTGCGGGATCTGCATAGCTGCTAGAGTGCTTGCGAACATTAGATTGATGCCGCTGCCGCCGTCCATGAAGACGCGACTCATCTCGAAGCCTCCGATCTACGCCTCCAGCACCAGGGCAGCATGACCTGGGCGAGGGATTTGGCAAGGGTGATCCGCGCGAGTGAATGTGATGTAGGACTCCGATTCGCTGAGGTACTCAGGGATTGCAGGCGGAGTTGCCACGGCCAAGTTGATTTGTCGGGTGATTTTCTTCTGCACCCTGTTTGTGGGGCGTCCCTTCTGGATCATATTTAGTGCTCCCTTTGGTGGGGGGTACCCGACCCCGGCGTTGTTTTGCGCTGGTGCGACTGGTTGGTTTGGGCCTCCAATAGGTGGCGGTGGAGGAGCTCCGTGTGCTATTTCTCCTGGTGCGGGTGCGTTTCCGCACGCAGGTGTTGGGGCTTGTTGCCTCATCTGCACCATGCTTTCGCTGAGTTTCTGGAACTCACGGCAGTCCTTGAGCATGTGACTGGCTTTCTTTTTGCCATCTTGTTTGTCGATGTAGAAGTGGATGGTGCATGGACCCGAAAGTTTGTCGAATGCTGAGGGTCCGTTGTCGCGGTCGCGGTGTTGCCACGACTATGCTGGTCGTCCGCTGTCGCGGAAATTTCCTCCGCGGTATCCTCCGCTGTTGTGGCTGTTGTCGTTGCGGCGGTCGGCGTAGCCAGCCGCGATCATGTCAGGTCCGTCGCAGTCCTCGTAGACACGCGATCTCCACTTGCTGCGACGTTCTCGCCTTCGGCCGTAGTCGTCCTCTTCATCTGATTGCGCTCGCTGAATGCAATCTTCGCCGTCCGCCCAACTGTTGGCAATTTCCATGAGGTGGTCGAGTGTCTTGGGCTTGACGCGCCCAAGTTCCTCCTTAAAATCTTGGCGTTTGACGCCGTCTCTGAAGGCGTCGATGGCCCTCTCCTTGGAGATATGTGCTGCGGAGTTCTTGGTGGTAGACCAGCGTAATATGTACGAGCGAATAGACTCCCCCATTCTCTGAGTGCAAGCTCGCAACTCTTCGATTGAGGCGGGTCTCTTGCTGGTGCCTTTGAAATTTCGGATGAAGCTGTAAGCTAGCTCCTCCCAACTTCGGATGGATCCTGATGATAGGCTGCTGAGCCAGACCCGCGCCTGTCAGCTGCAGCTGGAGGCATTGCATGGCGGTTTCTTTGTTACCGCCGTGCAGCTTGACGGATGACAGATGGTCGCTGAGCCAAGATTTTGGATCTTGCGTGCCGTTGAACTTCGGAGTATCCGAAGGAAGCTTGAAATTGTGTGGCATCTGTGTTCGCCGAACAGATCTGCTGAAGCATCGAGCTCCGCAGATTTCTCCTTCGTCTTCATCCATCTCGGACTCGGACGAGCATGCGCGTTTGGCTCGCGCTTTGTCGATTTTGCGCTGTGTAAGCGCGTCTCTGGCGTCGTAGTCGCGTTTGTGGAGATGCGAGCTCTTCTTCCTTAGAGGAAGGTCGTGCTCCTCCTCCTCTTCGGATGAAGGGGTGGGGCTCCGGTCGCGCCTGAACGGAGCTTTCTTCTTCGGCTCCGCAGGAGCGTCTTCGTGGAGCGCAGCTCCGACGAGTCCGAGTCTGGTGAGTGCGGACTTATGCATGGCTCTTTTCGGGTCCCCTTCCGGAGGTTGGTGGGCCGCGAGATACGCAGTGGCTGCCATGATCGCAGCTTGCGGTGTCTTCGGGATGATGTTGCCGTCGGCATCCATATCCATGAACGATGTGTGGAGAGTTCGGGTCACATCCCGGCGTTACTTGGGATCCATGTTCTCCACCCGCGAGCGGTGCTTGTTTCCCTGGTTTCCGTTTGTGCTAGAGCCGGGTGCCATGGCGGAGAGCGCAGCTCGTCGCGCGCTGGACTCAGAGGCTGCTTGCTTGCGTTTGTCAAGCGTCTATTGCATCTTGACTTGCTTCTTGTGCTCCTCAATGAGGAGGTAGTGGTATGCCATTAGTAGGTCACGTGGGGAGTCCACAGGCAGGACTATGTCGCCTGCGACGGCACGGCGTGCCTGGACCCATCCTTCTTTGCTAAGTTGGATGACGTGGCCGTTGTTTTCCCCTTCGGGTGGGGGGGACTGGCTTTACATTCGCCGTTTACATCTTCTTGCGGGTTGGGGTTCGTGTTGGGCGGCGGGTTAGGAGTTTGCTGCTCCTGGATGACTGCGGCGCATTGGTAGCGCTCGTAGATCGGTTCGCTGCTGCCGCAGCTTTCGGATCCGGAACCGTAGGTCCCTTCATTCGAAGGCGGATCGCACAGATCGGAGTTGCAGCTGCTGCTGTCGTAGAACTCATCCGCCGATGGAGATGTGCGTAGCACGGGATGTGGAGCCCATGAGGCGGGCCTGATTGATGGCACGGGCACCCGCTCAGGAAGGCGGAGGGTGCCAGTTTGTCCCACCTGGAAGCAGAAGCTTCCGAACAAAATTTCGAGTCCGTCGCCTACGGGCTCGAAATCCTTCATGGTGGCCGGCGAGAGGGCGGTGAAGTCGAAAGTGCCGAAGAGGAGGTGATTCTCCGTCGCTGCGGAATTGTAGATCGATCGGGGCGGGACCGTCACGATCGCACAATCAGCAGCCCCGATCCCCACGGACGGCGCCAATTGACGAGGTTTAATCTCGTCAATGCCCATTGTTATGGACTTGGGTTTTGGAGAAGATGGGGATGCTGGAGATCATGGAACGGTTAACAGACAAGCAACCAGGGGACACGAGATTTACCCAGGTTCAGGCCCCCGGAGGGAAAACCCTACTCCTGCTTGTCTGCTCTTGATTACGGCGGAACCGAAGGTTACATGGTGCACAGTTTCAATCTGGCGTGAGGTGCGTATGCGAGAGTATGAGTCGAGGGATCTAGGACGTGCCCTCCTGGCCTTTATATAGACTTAGGCAGGTCCCGGGCATAGTCCTAGTCGGTTACAAGTTATAGGGTTTTACCCCTTTGAATTTCCTATCTATGCTAGTCTTGCTCTCCAAGGATCCGAAGGCGTCATGGACCTTGGCCACCCGAAAATCTTCATGGGCCAGCGTATATCTGCTGTGGGCCTTCCTTGGGCTGGACCAGGTATGCTGAAGTCACGTACCCGTAGGGTATAACCATGTCACATGGTACAGGAGCTTTCCCATAACCAAAATGACAAGGCAAGCAGACAATGAGCATCTCAGCAATTCTTCTTATGTACCATGGGAATATGGTGTTTTTTTCTCTCTTTCCTCTTTTCTCAATGTGTTTCTTTTTTATAAGAAGAATGCTTCATAGATATCACTATGGTGATGCTGCAAGTTTCCACCATGATTAGGCATGGCTTAGGCTAGCGGCCTAGGCGTTTCTCTAACACAGAATACAAACTCCATGGACTTACAAGTTCCCACTTCATTCACACCGGTAACATCCATAGACAAAAGAGCATGATATCAACGGAGTACAAAAAGAACAATTGCAATGTTGAAAACGTTCCTCGTGACAGCACAGTTCTGCTAATCCCAACTTATAAGTGCAAGCATATACAAAAAAGTTGCCTCAATGTTTCAAGTTTATTAGGGGCAAATAATAAAATGTGCCATCAAGTTTGTGAGGGCTTTAATCACTAAGTTTTCACATAACAAAATAGTTTTTTAATTAGAAGATAGATGAAAACAAGGATATACTTGGAATGGTGTAACACACCATGCATAGGAGTTTATAGTGGACACTTTGAAATAACTCGGTTTCTTGGGAGTTGGAAGCATGAGTAGAACTTACTCATACAAGTGGAGGCTAGCAAAATACTGGGAGCAACCAACTAAGAGAGAAATAATGGCCATAATTATGCAATGCAACAAATCAAACTAATCAAAGCAAAGAGTGGTACTACAAGTCAAGGACTAAATGATCATAGAGGCTAATGGTGACTTGTCATAGTCATAACATGGTATAATCATGTGCCAAGTCAACCCAAGCAAAACATCAAAGGAGAACACGACAATACTATGCTTTTGCATGCTAAAACAACGCATAATTTCTTCAAGGCACACTAAGCAATCCCAATTGTTTGGAACAAGACATGCTACAACAATAATCACTAAGCATAATGCTAAAACAACACCTATCATATCATGCTAAAATCTAAGTCACAGTCAATGCAAGCTCCTCTTGCACTTCAACCAAGAACTTACTACTCCTTTCCAAACACCAAGCAAGCTTATTTGCAAAATAACACAGCGAGAACGGGGGTGCAAACTTATTTAGAAAACTAAACAAACTAAGCAAAGCAAATTAAAACTAAGACGCTCCAAGAACAACACAACTACGCATGAAACAATAAAAGTGAAGTGTCTAGACAGACCTGAGCTTTTTATTGATGAAGAAGGGGATGCCTTGGGCATCCCCAAGCTTTGACGCTTGTACTTATTGGATATTTCTTGGGGTGACACCATGGTAGCATCCCCAAGCTTGAGCTTTTGTCCATTCTTCATCTCATTGCATCATTCTCTCTCTACACCTGAAATTTTTCCTTCATACAAAACTTCACACAATCTTCATTAGCAACATTAGCTTATTCAAAAGATATTAGACCACTGGAAAATCTTTGGGACAGCAAGGCTTTTCACTAAAAACACAAGCTATTGTAGTAACCCCTTCAAAGAAACTCAATTTACCTGAAGAGAGCTCAAAAAGGAATTAATAAGAAGCAAATGCAAATAATGGCAGAAATCTATCAAAACAGACCAGCGGGTAGAAACGAATTTTTTTTGAACATCTTCTGTTGCTCAAATCAAAAAGTTTTGAACTAACGAAAGTTATCCAACATACTGGGGGATTTATTCGTAAATTTTGAGGTCAATCCGAGGTATAGAGCCTCCTCACGAATTTTTTGGTGGAGGACAGAAATCTGTTTCGGAACAGCAACTCCCCAAATCTTACTTCCCTCTAATTA
Organism: Avena insularis; assembly: GCA_023614405.1. NCBI lineage: Eukaryota > Viridiplantae > Streptophyta > Magnoliopsida > Poales > Poaceae > Avena > Avena insularis. Next base: position 8,649,915 of record CM042684.1, read on the forward strand.
GAGGTCATTCTTGGCACAAAAAGCAAACAAAAAGGATAAGGAGATGTAATTACAAAAATAATAACTTCCAAGACTCAAGGAAACTCTTGGGTTATCTCCCAACAAGTACTTTTCTTTAACGCCTTTAAGTTAGGCACAAGAAGCAAGAAGAAGATGCTCACATAAGAAATATGAATTGAAGTCAAAGAGAGCATCAAGAAGAAAATTCAAAACACATTTAAGTCTAACCCTATTCCTATGCATAGTAATCTTGTACACAAATAAATTCATGAAGAACAAACTGACAAGCATAGGAATATGAAACAAGAGCAACTTCAAAACTTTCAGCACATAGAGAGGTGTTTTGGTACCATGAAAACTTCTACAACCATACTTTCCTCTCTCATAATAATTTTCAGTAGCATCATGAATAAACTCAACAATATAGCTATCACATAAATCATGCTTTTCATGATCTACAAACACATAATTTCTATCAAGCTCAAAAACAGTGGGATTAAAACCTCCACAGGTTTTATCCAAAGTAGATATTTCAAAAGGATCCACAGGAACATAACATTCATCCTCCTTTGGTAAGCATGAGGGACAATCAAATAATGTAAGGGATAAAGAGTTACTCTCATTAGAAGGTAGGCATGGGTAGATCCATTCTTTCTCCTTTTGTTCATCACTCTCCCCCTCTTTTTCATCTAATGAGCTTCCCGTTTCAACAATTTCTTCTTCCATGGGCTCCTGTAAGGCATTAGTCTCTTCCATTTGTGGAAAACGCCTATTAAAATATTCAATAATATAGCCATTTGCTTCCTTGTAATTATCAAAGAAAAAATTAAGTATCTCATAAACCTCATATTCATAAGGTGCATCATCAGTATTTTCTAGCAAACTGGCTAGTTCAAATGCACCCTTGAAGGCAATAAACTCTTCAATTTGTTCCACATCATAAAAGTCATAATTTCCTTTAACATAAGAGGATATGGTAACATTATCATTATACTCACATTGAAGGGTAGGTGTTTATACCTCCTGCAGCAACAAGCTTTATCAAAGCAATAAGTAACATTATAAGTAGAGCACATGTCTCTAGCAATAGTATTCAACTTATCAATTTGTTCCCATAAGTGTTTTCCTTTTTGTGACAAACGGTGTTCCTTATAATAATACTTTTGTTCTTCTGTGAACCCACCTTGCCAATAAGCACTAGTTTCAGAGAAACCATACATTGATAGAAAGCATGATCAATCAAGGCAACAACAGACCAGCAACCAGAGTAGGAACTAATTTTTTTGTGTTTTTGAATAAAGCAAGCAAACCAAACTAGACTATTTTTTTGGGTTTTTTGGAAAGAGGCAAACAAAACCAAGAAAAAGAAACAAAGCAAACTAAAAACAAAGTAAAGAGAAAGGAAGTGAAGGACTCCCCTAGTGAAGAATTCCTTAGCCTCCCCGGCAACGGCGCCAGAAATTACTTGATTCTACACTCAATAGGGAGGAAGAGTGCTTCGTTGGAAACCCCAAGAGCAAGGTATGAAGAGTAGAACAGCAAGATTTCCCTCAGTGGAAACCGAGGTTATCGAACTAGAAGGAGGAAGAAAACGTCACACAGGTGTTGGAAGCAATGTGGAGGCCTGCACAACACAAACTCAAGAATTTGCCCAACGAGTCAGTGAGGTTGTCAAGCTCACCGGTTTGCTGTAACAAATGATTAAACGTATGGTGTGGAAGGTAATGGTTTGTAGAAAGTAAACAGGTAATAGTGGATGATGTATCAATGCTAAAGATTGGACCGTGGTCCATAGTTCACTAGAGGTGCTCTCCTTAGATAAACAACATGGCATGAAGGGTAAACAAATTACAGCGGGGCAATTGATGTGAGGCGAGCAAGGCATAACAATGCAATTACTAGCTAGAAAGATCCTATGAGGTTGATTGGGCAATACAACAATATACATAGACAGTAATCCAACTGCATCTATGACTAGAAGTCCAACTTCAGGTTATCATCCGAACCCCCTCCAGTATTAAGTTGCAAGCAATAGACAACTGCTTTAAGCAAAGTGTGTAAGATAAACATTCCACATGTTCCATGAACAAGAGACCGTTGTTTTCTCCCAAGTAGCAACATCACATCTATAACCGAAGAGATTTATGTCACTTCCCTTGGAAACTAGAGGCATGAACCCACTATCGAGCATAAATACTCCCTCTTGGAGTCACTAGCAACTACTTGGTCAAGATAACCACTAGCAACGGAGAGCATGCAAGATCACAAACAACACAGACATGATAGAATCATAAATATAGAACCATTAATCAAACCAACATAATAATCTCAATATCCATCGGATCCCCGCAAACACAACATGCATGATTACAAATAGATTAGATCTTGATCATGAAGGGAGCTCACAAGATCTATACATGAAAGCACAAAGGAGGAGATACAACCATCTAGCTACTACATGGACCCATAGTCCAAGGTGGAACTACTCACAAATCATACAGGAGAGAAGGCCTCCGGGATGATCTCCCCTCTAGCAGGGTGCCGGGAAGAGCTTTAGATCCCCCCTAATCTAGGGATGATGTTGGCGGCGGCTACAGACAGTTTCATGGATTTCTGATCGGGTCCCGAGAGTTTATGTATCGGGGGGCTTCTTATCGGCGAAGGGGGAGACCGAGGCTACCGCCAGGGCGACCAAACCCTAGCTAGGCGCGGGGTAGGGCCCACCCACGCCTAGGGGGGGTCTGGCCCCTCTGGCCGGCCCCTCGGGCTCTCCTATGGACTTATTGTTCCCCACGGAAAGTTATTGACTTTGTGCTTCGTCCCGTCCAATTCCGAGAATATTTCTTTACTAACTTTTCTGAAACCAAAAACAGCAGAAAGCGGCGCACCTGTTGCAACTTGTTAATAGGTTAGTACCAGAAAACATGTAAAAAGCACCTCAAAGTGTAGACAAGTAAAGCAAAGTAGATACTAAACAAGCATGGAGCATCAAAAATTATAGATACGTTTCCAACGTATCACCGCTATCAGTGCCACCCATGCCTTTGGCCCCTTCAGTATGGCATGGCCTGGTGGACACCTCCTGCTCCCTGGGGCCCATAGCCCCGAGCTCCGACGCGGATGGATCGAGGCCCGCTGCGAGTAATTTGTGAGCACCGGCGGAGGGAAAGCTATACACGCCGACGGGCCCAAAATTTAGGGCGCCAGCGGTATTCTTTATTTCTATAGGTCTTTTCCTAGTAGTGCTTTGAGCAAGTTTATTAAGAAAATTACCTATATCTACACTACTAAATATTAAGGAATTTATATTTTCGTTCCCTTGATTCGTTAGTTACACTCACTTTTCCCTAGCCGCTTAACTTCTCCTCACTTTTGCCCGTCTCCTACTACGAAAATCTCACACGGTCTGAAACTCGTTGTCCGTCAGCCTTGCCGTTAAGCGCTGACAAGTGGGGACACGTTCACTCGGGTCACGTAGTGAACCCTCACCATTACGTGTTGACAAGTGGGTCGCATTCTGTCGGGTCATGTAGTGGACCCTTGCCATTACATGCTAACAAGTGGGGCCATGTTTAGTCGGTTTCCGTAGTGGACACACCACTACATCGATCCAGATCAGCATGGGACCGACAACATATCCACGTGAGTGCTAGACCCATAGCTTACCTAGGTTGGCATTGCAAGATGGGACCCCAAGCCAGCCCCGCGCCCACTCCTGTGTCTTTGCCTCCCATTTCTTCTTCTTCTCCGTCAATGCCGGACCTTCTCTGGCGACGGTGGCCCTTTGTCGAGCTTCACTTCAGCCTCCCGTTCGTCCTACCCTCACATGTATGAAGTATGACAATGGCAACCGTACACAGGGAAGGTTAGATCTCGCACCAAAATGTTCCAATTAGACGAGGGCGCTTGTAGTGGAAAATCAATTGGCACAACTCGGGAGCTCAATCGGGCGCGTGCTTGTTGTGGAGAATGCGGTCGACGAGCTTTTCTGATGATTTAATTGGTTTATCGAGTTAATGTCTCGGCTATAATCAAGTGAATCTATGAGGTGAAAGTCAAACTTTAAGATTTAGGGAGATGGATGTATAAGAAATAAAAAAATGACACAACTCTTGAACACTTTCAAATTAAAAAAATTATATAACTCTTAATGTAAAAGAGTGTTTATAATTGACACAACTCTTGAACACTTTCAAATTAAAAAATATACAACTCTTAATGTAAAAGAGTGTTTATAATTGACACAAGTCTTGAACACTTTCAAATTAAAAAAATTATACAACTCTTAATGTAAAAGAGTGTTTATAATTGACACAACTCTTGAACACTTCCAAATTAAAAAAATTATACAACTCTTAATGTAAAAGAGTGTTTATAATTGACACAACTCTTGAACACTTTCAAATTAAAAAAATATACAACTCTTAATGTAAAAGAGTGTTTATAATTGACACAACTCTTGAACACTTTCAAATTGAAAAAATATACAACTCTTAATGTAAATAAGTGTTTATAATTGACACAACTCTTGAACACTTTCAAATTAAAAAAATTATACAACTCTTAGTGTAAAAGAGTGTTTATAATTGACACAACTCTTGAACACTTTCAAATTAAAAATATACAACTCTTAATATAAAAGAGTGTTTATAATTGCACAACTCTTGAACACTTTTAAATTGAAAAAATTATATAACTTATAATGTAAAGAGTGTTTATAATTGACACAACTCTTCAATACTTTCAAAAGTTATTTTGAAAGGATCAACGGTTGGTGGGGACGATCCGCGTGACAACTGTCTCGACCAATCAGAGCGTAGCAGCCAAGATGAGCACATGTGTGAGAGTTTGTGACTAAGAGAGAGGGGAAAACTGAGTAGAACCTAAAAACCAAGGGCAAAACTAAGTATAACTTTAAAACAAAGGGCAAAACTGACAAAGGGATTGAAATAGAAAATAGAAAGATATTTAAAAAATGTAAAATGCTTCTTTTAGACAATAAAATATATCTTGGCATACATCAAACTATTTGTAATTCAAACATACATCAGTTTGACAATTATTGCCTCATTCAGACAAACTATGTTTTGGGTAGGGATGTTTTGGGAAGAGGCTTGAGTAGAAAACCATGAATCTTCATAGATAGTAGGTGATTTGAGAAGTGGTGATTTAGGTTAAAACTTGATTTATATATATTTCTTATGGTGGCAGGTCATATAATAAGACTCCCTGGGTAGATGCCACTATGTTTTGATCTTTTTGAATTTGTTGTCCATAAAATGACTCAATTAGCTAGCTAAAACCCATTCGTTGACTCTCTGTTGACCAGCCACCGGAGGGTAAAAGTGAGTATATTGCACACGACAGTGTTAGTATATTGCATCCATTCATTGGATGCTGGGTATTTTTACAGTAGCTAATCATCTTGTGTTAGATCTCGTATTTCAATGAATGCCCATGTTTGTATTTCAATCCTATTTTATTTGTCCTCCGAGTTTGTTGGGGAGGTGACCCCGGATAGGGTCAAGACAGGGGAAAGACGAAAGGAACCTCCCTTGTCGTGAGCCGAGTTACTGTTTGTGTCGGCCGAGTCATATAAGAGTCGGCCGAGATAAGCAGGGCCATGGCAAGTGTAGAATGAGTAACACCTTATCCGGCGGACATATGAGTTAAGTCGGCTGAATAAGTCTGACTAACTTGAATGCAGGTGTAGGCCGAGCCGAGTTATGCGAGACAAGGCCGAATAACATGAAGCTTGTAGGAGAAGGAGGTGCCTATAGTCAAACCCTAGTCACTAGCTAGGAGGAATCTAGACAGAGCCAAGCACAAAGGACAAGGAGCAGAGCAGCAGAAGGGCAGAAGAACATCACGGAGGTGACAGTAAGGAAGCCCGAGGCGCGCATGTGAAGCTCTCTGGAACATTGCCGCCGATAGAAGGGCGACACGGAAAGGAGGCCGCCGAGTTACCATATTGGGACAAGCATATTCCAAGGATATGCTTGCCACGTCAGCCCTAGAAAGAACCAAGGCACCCCTTTATAAGGGGGGACGCTGGCTCCTAAGAGGGGGATCGATTCATTCTACGCCGTAAGGCTCGTGTTGTAGTGTTCTTCCTCTCTATGAGACAGCTCTAGGAGCACTTGTATTCATTGATAAGAGGAATAGAGATCTGTTAGTTGAGCATTTGAGTGTAGAAATCACTACATCTTCCCTCCCCGAATCCGACTAGCATCCATTGGCCCCATACTTTAGCCTACCCATGGCATCTGTCGTGCCACCACCACGACAGTTGGCGCCCACCATGGGGCCAGCAGCGGTGCTAGCTGGAGTTAAGATCCGGACGAGAAACTTCATCCACACCGGCGAGCGGGTTGTCTCTGGCTTAGTCCAGAGATTTGATCTCTAGGACTATGTCAGCGATAACGCATGTAGCTTCAGGAGGAAAGCGCCTCCGCGCAACGGCGTCTTCATCAACCTGGGCACGCATAAGGTTTACGTCGGCGTCGACACCTCCTGCGTCTATCCTCACCGAGTTATTGATGCAGGGAGCCTCCCCTCAATGTTGTTAACGGTCCGCGTGGAGCACGCCCCGTCGGCAGCGTCGAGGTGATGGTGACAGCCGCAGCACAGGCGGCAGGAGCAGGCGCCGGACCAAGCAAGGACCCGGTGGCAGGAGGACAGGTGACCACGAAGCAAGCAGCTCCACAGCCCACCGAGGTAGATCCGCCAGCAGCCAAGTTAGCTGAGGTACAGGAGACGACCCCAAAGGCGTCAAGGGTAAGGTGGCCAGCTCTGGAAAGACCAGAGAATATTCTCCAGGCAACTATAGATAATCTAACCACGCCTGTGGTGCCTATACTTGATCCAGCTAACGCCCAGGCGGAGTTAGAAGAGACTAGACAAAAAGTACTGGTAGAGGCAAAAAAGGTGTCGGCCTTGCGGGAGTCCTTGAACAGGACCCTGCGAGAATATGCTAAGGCAAACAAACTAGTTATAGCCCCCGAGCGGGTAGATGAATTGAGATTGAGAGGAAAGAACCTCATGAATGATATGAATAAAGAGCATGAAGCTCGAGGAGGTGATTCAGTCGATCTAGGCTTGCCGAGGTATAGTACCCCGACAAAGAACCTAACGGCGGCAAATGCCGCTGCTTTGGAACCAGAAGGATTAAGCGGGGAAGCCCGGCAGAAACAGCAAGAAAGAGTGAATGAGCTGGTGCGCATTGCGAATCAGCAGAATGAGGAAATTCTAAGGGCTGACCCGGCGAGACCGGGAGCCTCGCGTATGGTTCATTCGGCGGGAGAAGCACCCGCACTATCTACGGCAGCAGCATCCTCACCTGGGAACAACGCGCGAAAAGATAGAGCTATGACCTCAGGAAAAAGAAATAAGCAAATTGTTCCATATGATCCGGCGGTGGCTGGAAAGGTCAATGATAACAGAGCAACGGCAGCCGAGGTAACAGTGGAGATAGAAACCCCGGCCGTGCTAACAAGGGGCACGGAGACCTTGGAAGGGGAGATCATGAAAATAATAACCCGGCGGAGGGAAGGAGAAACCCTCCACCAAATCCTCAGTCGAGATAAGAACCTCGGCAAGATCGAGAAGTGATACCAACTCATAATAATCAGGCAAATGATACGTACAATGATGGTTACTCAGATATGCAGCATGTAGGACATGGTGGGGATAACCATTATGGAATACAAGAGAGAATAGTTTATAGAAACATGTCGTCAAGTGACGCGAGACTAAAACTGGATAGATTGTATCGGCCCGAGTTATTGGAAGAGCAAGGTCCGCCAGGTCCGGCATGTTTCGGACCTCGGATCATGGGCGAACCGCCAGTGCCGAATTTCCAATTGGCAAGGGGCACAAAAACATACAATGGGAGCACAAAACCACAAGATTGGTTGATTGACTATGCCACTACAGTAAAGATAGCTAGGGTAAACCTAAGATGGGCGGTGAGATACGTCCCACAAATGCTGGAAGGACCAGCCAGAGTATGGCTGAACAATCTACCGACAGGTAGTATCAACTGTTGGCTAGATTTTGAAGAAATGTTTGTCATCAATTCACCAGTATTTATAAGAGGTCGAATAGGCCTCAACGGCTCGCTATGTGCAAATAGAAGCCGAATGAAACAGATAGGAAATTCTTGACTCGGTGGTGTAACCTCAGAAACTCATGCGAAGGGATCATAGAGTCTCAAGTGATAGCTTGGTTTGCTCAAGGCTGCCGATATGGAGTGTCCTATGGCAGAGGCTGCAAAGGTATATGCCGACCACCTTGGCAGAGACCATCAGGATAGCAGATTCGTATGCATTAGGGGATCCGACACAGCCAGAATTAATGTCGGCAGAGCATCGGGATCACCAAGATCAATATGCAAGAGATGCAGCCAGATCATCGAGGCGCAACGAATTCCGAGGTAGAAGAAGGGAGGAAAGACCGGATTACAGATATGCATCCAATCAGGTGGAAGCAGTAGTACAAGACCAGCCGAGTCATGGGAACAGTCAGTGACAGAAGAACAGTCCTCAGCAGTGGACGCCGAGGAATGAAGGGAAAAGGCAGTGGACATCATAACAGAAGAAGCAATGGCAGGAGAGGCCGAAGTACACGTTTGAATCCATGCTGGATCAACCATGTAAATTCCACACTCCAAACCCGGCCAAGCCGGCTAATCATACAACTCGCCAATGTGCTTGGATGAAAAATGCAATGGGGAACCCGGTGGGCATGCAAGCGCCCCCTCATCAAGCGCATCAGCAGCAGCAGCCACAGTTAACTGGAGCAAATGCGCAGAAGTTAATGTTACCACCACCTCCTCCGAGGTATGATAACTCGGCCCGAAGAGATGCAGTGCATCAAGTGATAAATCAAGGTCAGGATGGAAGGACAAACCCCGGAAACAACAGACATAATGATTACAGGGAGCATCATCAATCATATTGTGTGTTCACAACAGAACATCAAGACAAGCAAAGTGTACAACGCCGGCATATGGAAGTGAATGCTGTTATGCCGGCAGTACCAAGATACGTGCCTTGGTCCGATCAGGAAATAACCTGGAGCATCAAAGATCACCCGAAGATAATGCCGAATCCAGGGTCGTATGCACTGGTACTAGATCCGACATTTGTCGGACCCAGTATTAACGTCAAATTCTCAAAAGTGCTCATTGATAATGGGAGTAGTATCAACATTATGTACAAGGACACAATGCACAAACTTGGCATAACACAGAATATGTTGCAATCCACAAGAACGACGTTCCATGGAATAGTGTCGGGTCTTTCATGCGAACCCATTGGGAAAGTCCGAGTAGATGTATTATTCGGCACAAGGGAGAACTGCAGAGCGGAGAATTTGGAGTTTGAAGTGGTGGACCTAGAGAGTTGCTATCATGCTTTACTCGGACAACCAGCGCTGGCTAAATTCATGAGCAGCTGTCTTATTACTTATCAGTAGCGGGAGATTACAAAAAGTCAATGGAATGTGCTTCGGCCGGATCAAACCTGGCCGAGTCATTATTGCAAGAGAAAAAAGAAGTATTCAGGAGGTAGCGGCTCTGGCTCAGTCGGCACAGCTGAATATGCCGGCACTAGCCAACCCCCATGGAAGTGTTTCTTTCCAGCCGACTAAAGAGACGAAAAAGATACAGATAGATGAGCAATTCCCAGAGTGCACCATCACAATTGGTGCCGGCCTAGATGCCAAATAGGAAGGCGAGCTCACCAACTTCCTCTGTGAGAATCGATATATCTTTGCATGGTCAACTCAAGACCTGCAAGGTGTGCCGAGGGAGTTGGCTGAGCACTCTTTGCATGTAAGGCCAGGAGCAAGGCCGGTGAAGCAATCTCTCCACCACTTCGCCGAAGACAGGATAAAAATAATAGGGGATGAGATAGCTCGGCTCCTTGCGGCCGGGTTCATCATGGAGGTGCTTCATCCGGATTGGCTATCAAATCCGGTGTTAGTAGAAAAGAAAAAGGATGACCCAAATGTAGCCGTTGTGTGGCGAATGTGTATCGATTACACGAACCTAAACAAGGCATGTCCCAAAGATCCTTTTCCTTTACCTAGGATAGACCAAGTCATTGATTCGACCGCTGGTTGTGAGTTGTTGTCATTTGTAGACGCGTATTCTGGTTTCCACCAGATACCGTTAAATCCGTCCGATCAAATAAATACTGCGTTTATTACCCCGTACGGGGCTTATTGCTATCACACCATGCCATTCGGCCTGCGTAATGCAGGAGCAACATACCAAAGATGTATGTAAAAGTGTCTACATGACCAGATAGGAAAAAATGTACAAGTATATGTAGACGATGTGGTTATAAAAACCAAAGAGAGCAAAACTCTCCTTGATGATATTCGGCAGACATTCGCAAACTTGAGAAGATTCTGAATGAAGCTTAACCCGGAAAAATGTACGTTCGGTGTGCCGGCTGGAAAATTACTCGGTTTCCTCATGTCCAGCCGAGGTATAGAGGCAAATCCAACTAAAATCCGGGCAGTTGAAAAAAATGGAACTGCCGAGATGTCTTAATGATGTACAAAAATTCACGGGATGCCTTGCTTCGCTGAGTCGATTCGTATGTCGGCTAGGGGAAAAGGCATTACCTCTATATCAACTGATGAAAAAATCTGATAAATTAAATCGACACATAAGCGGATAATGCATTTCATGAGTTAAAAAAGATGTTGGTCACAACACCAATATTGGCTTCTCCATTATCAAAAGAACCTATGTTACTTTATGTAGCCGCCACAAACAGAGTGGTAAGTGCGGTGGTTGTTGTGGAACGGAATGAAGGAGATAGGTCGATACAAAGGCCGGTATATTACCTCAGCGAGGTATTATCGGCCTCAAAACAGAACTACCCGCACTAGCAGAAGATGGCTTATGGAGTATACATGTCGGCAAAAAAACTCAAACATTACTTCGAAGAGCATCCGATAAAAGTGATTTGTGAAGCGCCCATAGCCGAGATATTGAGAAACAAAGATGCAAGTGGCCGAATAGCAAAATGGGCAATCGAGTTATCACCTTATGCTCCGCAATTCGATAGGCGAGATGCAATCAAATCTCAGGTAGTGGCCGACTTCTTTGTGGATTGGGCCGAGGTACAATATGAACCACCATTACCATATCCGAATTATTGGACAATGCATTTTGACGGATCCAAGCTGACAAATGGTTTGGGGGCAGGGATAGTATTAACTTCGCCGAAAAAAGATCAGCTGAAGTATGTGCTACAGATACATTTTGCCGCATCAAACAACGTAGCCGAGTATGAAGCACTCGTCCATGGGTTGAAAATGGCAAAAGAAATTGGTATACGTCAGATCCTATGCTACGGGGATTCAGATCTAGTAGTACAGCAAGTATCAAGCAATTGGGACGCATTAGATGCGAATATGGCCCTATATAGATTTCATGTGCAAAAAATCAGTGGTTACTTTGATGGATGCGAGTTTCATCATATACCTCGGGCGGAAAATGACGTTGCGGACACACTGTCAAAACTCGGATCAACTAGGCAGTCAATTCCCCCAGGTATTGCCCTAGAGCATCTGAGAAAACCATCGATTATACCATCACCGGAATCCGAGTCAATTCGTATCTCGGCAGAAGTGAAAGAAGGAAGCGTGCCAATGGAAATCGACAAAGAATGTGACCCGGATTTTCTGAAGGTGAACCCGGCCATCACACGAGCGAACATAGAAAAATCCGAAGCTGTTATGTCGGCGGAAAATATGGAAATCGACAGTGAAACTATCATAGAGAAAATCACGCCGATATGGGCGCAACCCATATTCTCATTCCTTAAGGAGGAAATCTTGCCGAGTAATGAAGTACTAGCTAGACAAATAGTAAGAAGAGCAAAAGCTTACACAATCATAAACAATGAGCTATATAAGAGAAGCGTCACGAACGTACTAAAAAGATGTGTTGACTCGGCAGAAGGACAGGAAATACTCCTAGATATACATCAGGGAGAATGTGGGCATCATGCCTCATCCAGAGCTTTAGTGGCCAAGGCATTTAGGCATGGGTTTTATTGGCCGACAGCATTAAAGGAGGCAAAAGAATTGGTGGAAAATGTAATGGTTGCCAGAGATATGCCAGCAAGATACATCTGCCTTCGTCCGAGTTAAAAACGATACCAATAACTTGGCCTTTTTCTGTATGGTGCTTGGATATGGTAGGTCCATTCAAACCAGCCCGAGGCGGAATGACTCACATTCTAGTCATGGTAGACAAATTCACAAAGTGGATCGAGGTGAAACCAATAAGAAAATGTGATGGACCAACAGCGGTAAAATTTCTATTGGATATTATCTTGAGATATGGATATCCACACAGTGTTATCACAGATAATGGCACAAATTTTGCTGAAGGAGCCTTCTCTAGATTCTGCCAAGAAAAACACATAAGACTAGATGTTGCCTCGATGGCTCACCCAACATCAAACGGGCAAGTAGAAAGATCAAATGGACTGGTATTGTCAGGAATAAAACCCCGGCTTATCGAACCACTGCAAAGATCCGCAGGATGCTGGATTGAGGAGCTTCCGGCAGTACTGTGGAGCCTCAGGACCACCCCAAACAGGTCGATAGGATATACCCCTTTCTTTCTGGTATACGGGGCAGAAGCTGTACTTCCAGCCGACATAATACATGACTCGCCAAGAGTAATCCAATACACAACGGCCGAAGTAAACGAAGTATCACGGCAAGACGATGTGGATCTGCTAGAGGAAGCAAGGGAATTGGCATTATCAATATCATCCATTTATCAGCAAAACCTCAGACGATACCATAACAAAAAAGTAAATCCAAGAGTTTTTAAAGAAGGAGACTTGGTTCTTCGACTAGTGTAACGCACAGCCGGCATGCACAGACTCTCACCTCCATGGGAAGGACCATTCATCATGAGTAAAGCATTACACAATGATGCATATTTCCTGATCGACGCTCAGCCACCAGAGAATAATAAGGCGAATAAGGTCGGAGACAAATCAAAAAGACCATGGAACATAGCCTTACTTCGCCAGTTTTACACTTAGAGGCCAAATGTTGTACGTCGTGATGCGACACATCAAGTTGAAGTATCAAGCATGTGTTAAACCTCAGCACTTCGAGCGGCGACTCGGGGACTGCACAATGTTGTTTCTATTTTTTAAGACTATGTAGCAAACCTTGGCACCTCAAGTAGTGACTCGGGGACTACACCATGTTACCCCATATTTTGGATTATGCATTAAACCTCGGTACCTCGAGCATCGACTCGGGGACTGCCCCATGATTGTTTCTTGTTTTGAAATGTGTATTAAACCTCGGCACCTCGAGCAATGACTCGGGGATTGCCCCGTGGTATTCTCTGCGTTCAGCTATGAATTATATTTCGGCAACCCAGTTTGTAACTCGGGGACTGTTTCGTGTTATTTGATATTATTTGAACAGATATAAACCTTCCGCGGCCCAAGGGATAACTCGGGGATGACTTACACCGCTCATTAGTCCATTCATATAAGAGCTTGATAGCTTCAGCAGAAACTCGGGGACTACCCCAATTTGCTGCCCATAATTCATAAGATGCAACATAAGCGTGCCTCGATCGACAAAGGAACAACAAGGAGAAAATAATTAACGAGTTCTAGAGGTAACAACCTCAGCAAGTCGAAGTATGATAAGGGATACAAGCCGACCTATGAGGTTGGAGCATTATACTTCAAATGGAAAGCGCAAAAACAACAACTATACAACCAAGTTTACAAAGCGCAAGGCAAAGATATGAAACAGATAGCTTAACTTAAATGAAATAACAATAGTTACCATTACCAACGCCTCAGCGGTGCAAGGCAAAAAGGTTCGCACAACATCAAAAGACGGACAATTGTTTCACAAATATCATACGCCCGACATGCCGGGGACTTAAAGAAAATTGAGGTTTTTTCAAGCCTAAACGCCAGAAGAGGCCAAACAACCCTTAATGGGCAATAGCATGGTCAGGAGCATTGGACATGTGTATCTCGGACGCTGGAGGAGGGAGGTCTCCTTCAGGAGAGTATCTTCAGCAACTGGGCGCTCCGAAGTAGCTGGCGCATCAGCCGACGTTACCTCGGCTTCAACGGAAGCCATAGCAACCGCGGGTGCACGCTCCGGCTGCCGAGGGACATCAGTTTGAGCTCGAGAGCTTTCAGTCCCTTTAGAGGACGATTGCGCGTCGCAATCCTCGTCTGAGCTATCGTTTGAATCACGGGAATTATCTGAGTCACCCTCCGATCCATCCTGATCGGCCGAGTTATGACCCGATGCATCTTCAACTTCGACATTGTCTGCTGGATTGGGAAGAAAACTCGGCCCTTCGATCCAATTATGCACGTCAGCATACTCAATAAGCTGGAAGGCGCGAGCTTGGCGGCGAGCGATGAACTCTAGATCCTCAACCCAACAAGATCCAGTGCGCAAATTCATCAGAGTATCGAGTGAGATATCCTCGTACCAAGACAAAACGGCTGTAAGTGCCATATCAGCACCAGCCCTCCAATTCCCTCGGAGATTTAATTGGGTCTGAGATGCCATTAACCTCGCCACAAGAACTTTAAATTCATCAATATCAGGCGTTCCAGAGGTATTCGGCCAAAGAACATGGTAGGCCCGAATAGCTGCTTGCACCAGATCTCTTCCCATAATCTTCATTGGTCCAATAGCAGCACCGACAGCAATCAGGAAATCTTCCATCGAGTATTTGGACTCGAGTCGTGAGGACACCTCGTTTGGCAGAAATCTCTGCCTTAGAGCTCACTGGTTTCGCTTCCGGAAAATGATCTACACGAAAGGAAAACATATCAGTTAAAAATAAGAAAGAGAAGAAAATAACTCGGCCACGAGCAGAAACTTACGATGAATATAACTCAACATTTTTTAGAGATCTAGGGACCAATCGACCCTACTCTTCTCGAAACGAGTAATTTCCTTGCTCATCGTCCGGTTCTTTAGCTCGGCAGCCTCAAGAAGTTCTTTATCTTTCTGCAACTGCAGGCTCAGTCGATTCTTTTCTTCAGAAAATTCCTGATCAACCTTTTCCAGTTTAGACTTCTGGGAAATCTTGAGAGACTCAACCTCGGCACGTAACCGAGTTATCTCATCATCTTTTTCTTGGAGTTGCGTCGAATGAGTGGCAGCTTGTTCTAAAAAATGCAGCATCATATCAGGCATAGGTATGCATTCTTCATGCGATGCTGCAAGTGTTTTGTAGCTCGGCTATACCAAAGCCGGAAAGTTATAAGAGACCCAATATTTATCTCGGACAAGAATTAATAGGTTAAAAACCAAAAAGGAACCAACCTTCAAGAGCAGAAACCTTCTTGGTAAGGCGAGTATTGAGATTGTTGATATTAGTTGCACGCTAGCGAGAAGTGAATTTGCATGACAAGCCAAGAGTATTACGAGCTTAAGTAACAGTACACGGATTAGTTAAATTACCAGTCTTATTCACTATAGGAACAACCTTCTCATATTTTTCTTGCAGATTCTTGTGGGCAAAGAGCAACCTTTGAAATTTGGCTGTCCGTCGATCATGGGCAACCTAGATATAATGGAAGGTTAAAAGAATGGATATTCAAAGTTAAAGAAGATCCGAATCAAGTAAAACTTGACTCGGATCTAGGTGGCTGGATCTTCAAAGCTAAAGCAGATCTGAATCAAGTAAAACTTGACTCGGATCTAGGTGGCTGTATAATCAAAGTTAAAGCAGATCTGAATCAAGTAAAACTTGACTCGGATCTAGGTGGCTGGATATTCAAAGCTAAAACATATCCGAATTAAGTAAAACCTGACTCGTATCTAGGTGGCTGGATACTCAAAGTTCAGGCAGAGCCGAATCAAATAAAAATTGACTCGGATATGCATGGACCACGGCTAATCCGAATCGCAAAAGGGTTGAGTTAGCAAGAAATGCATTTGAAGCCTAAAAAAGCTTCCAAACGAACAACAAGTTATCCGGTTGCAAGCTTCGGGGACTAGCGCATATATAGTACCATTTGAATAACAGACAAAGTATCAACAAAAGCACTTACCTCGTTCATATTGTCACTGTCAAGGACAATCTTAGCAGCCATATGCAAGCGACTGCTGATGTCGGATAGCTGAAATGGTTGGCTACTCGGATTGCCTTCAAGTTGATCGGCGGCATTCCAGTTATTGGCATACTCCACCAAAGAGCCAATGCTATTTCCGCTCTCAGTACGGTTCAATACTTTACCTCGGGCCCGTTGCGTGACCACCGCCGTCGCCGGACTCTTGTGAAGAGTAAGTTGAGTGTCGGCGGTCGGGGTGACGCCAGGCTTAGCAGGGGAAGTCCCTTGAGAAGTACATCAACTATGTTGGGCTGAGAAGAGCTAGCCGGCCCTTTCTGAGATACTGAAGGTTTGGTAACAACAACCTTCCTACTTTTAGGAGAGGCTTCGGCAGGGACAGCAACCTCGGCACTAGGAATCACGTCCTGAGGTGCAGGAGGAACTATAGTTTCCAAGGGGGCCGAGATGGTAAGATCTTCGGCTGAAGCGGGAGTAGCAGCTAGGATCGTGGTGATCAAAGGGTCGTTGGGGGAAACCTCAGCGGTCTGAAGAGGGGCAACGGGTTCAACGGGATGATCTGGTGGCTGCGTTATGTCGGCATTAACGGTGGAAGCAGCGGGTACATCTCGCTGAGGCGGTGTATGCGTCGGCGCAGGAGGAGAGTTAACACGAGAGGGACTGGGAGCCCGAGTATCTTCCAGAGGCGGAGGAGAAGGCTGTCGAGTAGCATGACTTGTCATACTCGGACCGCTTGGCTTCACGGAGAGAGGAGCTCTGCAAGAGACAAAGAAGTCAAATCAAAAGACAAAAAGAGAGAAACAAGAAATATGAATGAAAGTAAACTCACCCAGTAACCGCAGGCATGGTTTTACGCCTCGGAATATGCTGCGCGGACTTCTTCACTCGCTTCTTGGGGGCAGCACCGGAGGGATCTGCCGAAGCGGTGCGCTTCTTCGAGGTAGCAGGAGCTTGAGAAGCAAGAGGCTCGGCGTCGTGCACCTGACCAGCTGGATTAGCTGGGAAAGTAGGAGCCGGAAATGCGTAAGATATAGGCACCACGGCAACTACCTCAAGAATTTGTACGTCGTCCGAGTCACTTTCATCTGCGTGGATTGAGGTCTTGC
The DNA here is from genome assembly GCA_023614405.1 of Avena insularis. Lineage (NCBI taxonomy): Eukaryota > Viridiplantae > Streptophyta > Magnoliopsida > Poales > Poaceae > Avena > Avena insularis. Next base: position 8,667,139 of record CM042684.1, read on the forward strand.
CACGGGCGCGAACCGGAGCAACATCCGACTTAGGGACGAACTCCTCCGAGTCAGGTTCCTCGTTATCCGGGGTATTCCGATCTGCAGTCCATAGAAGAGCCAAGACCTCGGCATCCTCGGTCTTTTGCTCCGCAAACCTCTACGAGAGAAAAAAATAAAGTAGAATTAGCAAAAGAGCAATCGTAAAGGCAAGTTGGAAACAAACACCAAAGCAGAAATTTACCTGAGGAGGGGGATTCCCGCGAGTGAATGGCTTCAGTCCCCATGCCCACTCCTCCGGCATATCGGTCTTGAAGATAGCTCGGACACGCTTGTAAATGTGATAATCGTCGAGCTCAACCGTTGAAACTCGGTTGGGATCGAGAGGACCACTCATATAACAAAGCTTGTGAGAGCGAAGCTGAAAAGGGCAGATTCAGCTGCTGATGAATGCAGTCATCAGATCCTCACCATGGAGCCCGACGCGAATCAACTCCTTGAGCCGAATCTCGAATGCCTCGGCCAAAGCATGGCTCTTCCTAGGATTGTAGTTCCAATTCTTCTTGGAAGGGGGGCCAATAGAAAAGGCAGGGAGCCGAATCTTATCTTCTTTCCCAGTATTTTTGACATAGAAAAATGATTTATGCCATTTCTTACAAGACTCGAGGCCGGCGACACGCGGGAACTCAGAGTTCCTCTGAGGTGTAATGGACGCAGCCCCGCATTGGGTAAGAGATTTCTCGGAAGGGTGAAGAGATTTGTCCGGCACGACATTAGATCGGATTTGGAAGAATTTGGACCAGACATGTACGGAGGGCCAAAGGCCAAATTACCCCTCCGAAGCCGAGATAAAAGTAGACAAGGAGGCTATAGCATTGGCCGGCAGATGATGCGGCTGGAGGCCGAAGTAATCAAGGAACGCCCTAGCAAAATCTCTAATGGGGAGGCCAAACCCATGAGCAAAATGGGACATGAAGACTACGTACTCTCCCTCGTTGAGCACTGGAGAGGATTCTTGGCCGGGCAAGCGACAGCTTACCTCGGCAGGGATCCGGCGCGTCTTGATTAACCACTCTACCTCACGGCGAGTGATAGTGGAACCCTGCTAAGAACCCCGTTCTGGACCGGACGCGAAATCATCCTCCTCGACGAGGACTCTGCTGGCAGAACTAGACATGGGCTCGTCAGAGGAATCAACGGAGGAGAAACTAGCGGCAGGGAGAGGCCTAGAAGTGCAGGGCCCCGTCGTGGTTCTAACGAGTGCGGCGGCGCAACGAAGAAGAACCGCCGCGAGAAATCTAGGAAACAGAGGGATTGCCTAGGGAGGAAATCTAGCGGCGGTGCTGTTGGGGATATGCTATATGGGTATCCTCATAGCATGTCTCTTATCCGGCTAACCCGGGTGGCCCATAGTCGGTAGCATGGCCTATGGCCTGCTGGGCGGCCCAATTAGGTGGATCCAGAAGGAAGGCCCATGCCGGATAAAGGAAGGCTACGGTGGAGTCACCAGCGTACCCGGAGCCTTGGAGTGCAAGATACACAAGACTAGTAATAAACGGTGTAGAACTCTGTAACCTGTCTGGCTAGGACTTTTCCCTGTAACCCTAGGACCTGGCGACTATATAAGTCGGGCCTATGGGAGCCTTTAGGGCACGATAACTTAGACTTTCTAGTCACCTCGCACAGCGAACCTAATCTCTATAACTCGGCGTATTGCCATTATAGTAATTTATAGCAGGAGTAGGATTCCGCCACCGTTGTGGGATATGAACCTGGGTAAGCTGTGTTACCTCGTACCCGTCAACCGTCCGCCTTACCCCACGTCTCTAAACACGCACTGTGAGGACCCCTCCATGGCGTACTCGTCGGCAATACCACGACAGTTGGCGCCCACCGTGGGGCAAGAGGCGCTTCAGGCTCTTCAGCGGGCGAGGACCAAGATCTTCGCGGGAATCAGCAAAAGCGTAGCCATCGGTCGCGTTCTCTTCTCCGGCAACGTTCCGATCGTCCCTCCCGACGAGTTCTGGATCCCGGCAAAGATGAACCCTACGCGGTGTTCGATCGTTCCTATCGGAGACATCCACCTCTTCATTGGCGAAACCGACTCGGGCACTAGTTCCCTGGGAGTCGGAGGAGCATCAAGACCCGCACGGACCGCCTATGGGCAGGATACGTTCGCGGAAGGATCGATGTCGGATCTCTCCTCGGAGTTTGCCGGCAAAGATCGGAAAAATTCAAGACCCACCCAAACCGCCCCTGTGCAGGATATAAAGGTGGAAGATTACTGCAAATCCGCCAGCAGAGATCCAAGTTCGTCGGCGTGGTTACCATCTTCGATCTAGCGCGCTGCGTTCAGAGAGAGGGCGAAAACCCCCGCGACTGCCTCGCCAGATGGCTCCGTATACGGGCCGACCTGGCCAATTACCCCAATGATGATGCCATATATCACTTTGTGGAAGGACTGGACCATGGCACGCTTCTCCGACATTCTCTAAGACGCCAACAGGCGTCAGGACGCCTCACCTTCGAAGGCATGGTAAACACCGTCAACAACTACGCGGAGGCTGAAGCAGCAGCTCAGATAGCGCTTGCGCTCATTGACGGAGCACCTCCGATTCAGCCACCACCACCGCCTCCGGCCGCCATCGTTGCAGCAGCGCCACCACCTCCAGTCATTGTCGAGTCCCTTGCACCTCCACTGCCCGTCATCGAGGAAGCCCTGGCACCCTCCGACTCTGTCATTGACGCGATTTATGCTGATTTCAGTGCAGATTCCGAGGAGATAGACTTCAGTCCAGAAGAGCTAGACTCCGCCATGCAGGAGATGGAAGAGGAGTACTCGCGCGACGAGCAAGCTAATAACACCGTCATGTCTCGAGGGGTGTTCGTCACCATCGGGATAGCGATGGATGAAGACCAGCCCAGGCAAGCTCCGCCTACGGCGCTGGATAAGGGGAAGGGGCCACTTATTGCTGCTGACGATGATCGCGCAAGAGTCATGCCTCCTCCGCCTAATCCAGTGCAGCAGCCGCAGGAACTCGGCACCGGCCCGAGCAACAACAACACCGCAAACTTGCCGCCTCCAGCATCTACGTCGGTAGCAGCCCATGTTACTCCAGCTGATAGAGTGATGTACGGCAATCTCCTCGTTGAGCCACTAACTGTTGATCATATCCGGAACGTGACTCAGCTTGACGAAGCGCCCGGCCATCGGAGGAAGCGCAAGCCATCGCGGAGCAAGGCGCTAAGCTAGATCGAGATCTGGTCAACGCGCAGAAGTCCATAGAAAAAGCTAGAGCAATGGAGGCCGAGTACAAGACTCTGCTCCAGCAGCAGAAGGCTAAGAAGGCTCCGGCTCGCGTCATCAACGATCCTGGTGTACGGCGCAACCTAGGATGGGCTCCCTCGAAGCCGGCACAGGCCAAGCCATACATTGACAGTGAAGGCAAACAGGTGATGCCCACCCCACTCCTTAACCTCGTCGTCGCCAAGACCCTTCTGGAGCAGGATAGATCGCCTGAGGCGGTGGAACAGGTCTATGACCTAGTGGCCAAGGCGGTAAAACAGCAGGAAAAGGCCACCTCTCAAAGGCTTGAGTCTGACCCAGTGCTCTGTCGATCTAGCCAGTACAAACCGCCAAGGGATAGATCTCCTCAGGATGTCGGATCGCGGACGGGTTCATCAGAACGAAGACGGAGGGATGCGCGCAATAGGAAGGATGCCATCCCCATATCCTCCGACCACGGAGAAAGAGCCCAACCTCGCCGCCCATCGCCACCGCCCCGATCCAGGAAGACTACAAGGCTCACCATCGTACGGATATGCCCCCACCAAAGCAGTGTGGCATCGTCATCCGCGACAACACGGAGCAGACCCGTTATGACGGAAAGCACAACGAAGGACATAAGAGCAGTTCACGCCATGACCCTCCGCGTCCGACAAGCAACCGTGACAGGCGTGAGGCATCGCAAGAGGGCAACAGCAAGAAGGCTAACCCACCGCCACCTCTGCCTCCGTCGCCGCCAAGCAGTCACCATGGCGGAGGAGGCCCGCATCGTTCGCGCATCCCATCCCCTGTTGACAAAAAGAAGAAGAACCCGGAGCCGTACGATGCACGTTCGCGGATCAGTAAGATTCACGAGGCCCGGGAAGGACCATACCTGGGACCATGTTGCTTTGGACCTGCAATACGGACCGCAACTTACCCCAAAGGTTTCCAGATTGACAAGACCATCAAGCGCTATGACGGCACCGCCAAGCCTGCCACATGGTTGCAGGACTACGACAACGCGGTGGAGTTTGCCGGAGGCAACCCCAACGTCGCCGTCAAGTACCTCCCGTTAATATTGGCGGGCACGACCCATCAATGGATCGACGACTTGCCGGAGAAATCCATCTACAACTGGTTGGACATGCAAGAAGCGTTCACCAAAAACTTTGAGGGTACATACAAGCGTCCCTGCACTGTGGGCGATCTACAGCGGTGCGTGCAAGAGAAAGACGAGACATCTCGCGCCTACCTCTCCCGCTGGTTGGATATGAAGAATTCCTGCGCAGGAGTGCACGCCCAGACCGCCATGGCCGCCTTCATCGACGGGTTGGAAAGGGGCACGTTGCTCCGACATAAGCTGAAGCGCTTGCAGGACAATCATCATCTTGACTTGAATCAAATGATCCAGTTAGCTAGTGAGTTCGCAGCTGCCGACGACGATGCTCGTGGCTCTTTGCCGGCAACGGCCGTTCCAACTCAAGCTAGGAGGAACAGCAGTACAAAGCGGAAAACCGCTCCAGAAGAAAAGCAATCTACCGACATGGTCGCCATGACTTTTGCAGGACGAGGAGAAGGCGGACAACGTGGCCGAGGAAGGGGAGCAGGCCGCGGGCAGCAGCGAGGAAGTGAAACCAACTCGGCGCAGCTCCGTGTTCCCCAAACCTACGAAGAGTACCACGATATGCCGTGCCTCGTACACCTCGACGCCAACGGCAAGGCCACCCACACCAATCGGCACTGCATGTTCGTCAACGACCTCAAGGAAGACCTGGAGTCCGGCTAGAAGCGAAGTCAGAAGAACAGACCGCGAGGCAAGGACAAGGGGAAGAAGAAGGAGGAGGAGTCCAAGGATTCAAGTGACATGGACGAGGACGTTGACCCCAAGCACGCCGCCAAGAGCGACGACATGGGCAAGAACCCCTTCGCAAAGAAGGCCCCAGTATACCACACTTTCCTTGGCACTCCCACCGTCCGACAACAGAAGTCCTCTCTAAGGATCCTGATGGCTACTCTCCCCCCATTTCCCCAATACCTGCGCTGGTCGGAGGTTCCAATCACTTGGGACAGGACGGACCACCCAGACCTTGTGCCCACGGAGTACCAGTACGCCATGGTCATCAACCCATTGATTGACGGCGTGGAGTTTACCAAGTGCATGGTGGATAGTGGAAGCAGCATCAACATCATGTACCTGGATACACTGCAGAAGATGAACTTGACAGAGGCAAACCTAAGGCGGACCAACACCGTGTTCCATGGCGTAGTGCCTGGTCAGGAGGCTCGGTCCCTTGGGTGCATCACGCTTCAGGTAGCCTTTGGCGACGTTAATAATTACCGCCAAGAGCGCATGACCTTTGAGGTGGTACCCTTCAAGAGCGTGTACCACGTCATATTCGGCCACGACATATTCCACACATTCATGGCCAAGCCATGCTTCGTCTACAACAAGCTCAAGATACCCGGACCGAACGGTGTCATCACCGTATCCGGAAGCTTTACCAAGGCAAGGGACTGCGAGATCAATGAAGCAGCCATTGCAGAAGCTGTCCTCTGCAGCGAAGAATTCAAGGAGATCCAGAGCAAGGTCAATGACTCAGAGATGCCCGCGTCGAAGAAGCAGAACTTCGACTCAGCTCCTGCGTTCAAGGCCGCCATCGAGACCAAGCCGGTGGAACTTGTGGTAGGCGATGCCTCCAAGACCGTCGCCATTGGGACGAACCTGGATCCCAAATAGGAAAGCGCGCTCGTCGAGTTCCTCTGTGAGAATAGGGACATCTTTGCCTGGCAACCTGCCGACATGAAAGGTGTACCTAGGGAACTTGCCGAGCACAGCCTAAACATAGATCCGAAATGTAAACCAGTGAAACAACCTCTACGACGCTTCGGAGATGAGAAGAGACGCGCCATTGGCAAAGAGATAGCTAGGTTACTTAAGGAAGGTTTTATCCGAGAAGTCCTTCACACCCGATGGGTGGCCAATCCTGTACTTGTCCCCAAAAAGGGAACCACAGAATTAAGAATGTGCGTTGATTACACCGGCTTGAACAAAGCGTGTCCCAAAGATCCATTTGCTTTGCCTCGCATTGACCAAGTCATTGACTCGACGGCTGGCTCGGAGCTTTTGTGTTTTCTCGATGCATACTCAGGATACCACCAAATCAAAATGAGGAAGTCGGACCAATTTGCCACTTCGTTCACTACCCCTTACGGCACGTTTTGCTATGTCACGATGCCCTTTGGGCTAAAAAACGCAGGTGCTACCTACCAGCGGACAATGCAACATTGCCTTCACGACCAAATTGGTCGGAACGTTCATGCCTATGTGGACGATATCGCGGTGATGTCTAAAAAATCAAATGACTTAATCTCCGACTTAAAAGAAACCTTTGACAATCTCCGGAAATACAACATGATGCTCAACCCTAAGAAGTGCGTCTTCGGGGTTCTAGCCGGCAAATTGTTGGGCTTCATCGTTTCCCAGCGTCGAATCGAGGTCAACCCGGAGAAAATCAAGGCCATCTTAAACATAAACCGTCCGACATGCCTAAATGACATCCAACGACTAATAGGTTGTGTTGCAGTAGTTAGTCGGTTCGTCATCCGACTTGGAGAGAAGGCTCTGCCGCTGTACAAGTTGCTGAAGAAGGCGGACAAATTCACATGGACGGATGAGGCAGATGCAGCATTGAAGCATCTCAAGGAGATTCTTTCCTCAGCGCCCATCCTTGCAACACCCGAGCCAGGCGAGCCCCTATTAGTTTACATGGCGGCAAACAACTAGGTTATCAGCATCGTCGTCGTGGTAGAGTGGAAGGAACCAGGCTATGAGCACGGAGTTCAACGACCAGTTTACTATGTAAGCAAGGTCTTGACGGAGTCCAAGCAGCGTTACCCGCACTACCAAAAGATAGCTTATGGAGTATTCCTCGCTTCGCGGAAGCTGAGGCATTACTTTCAGGAGCACCCATTCACGGTAGTGAGCAAGACTGCACTGTCCGACATTATCAACAATAGCGACGCTACAGGAAGGGTCGCGAAGTGGGGCATTGAACTTGCCGCCTTCGAGATCACCTACAAAAGACGCGACGCTATCAAGTCACAAGCCTTGGCGAATTTTATTACAGATTGGACGGAGATGTCGGATGCCACTCCGTTGCCGGAACCGGAGTACTGGGTGTTGCACTTTGACGGATCAAAGCTGCTTAACGGCTCGGGGGCTGGTGTATTGCTGCAGTCACCAAGAGGAGACAAGCTGCACTACGTTCTGCAGATCCACTTCGAGGCTACAAACAACATGGCGGAGTATGAAGCACTCATTCATGGACTGCGTGTAGCCAAGGATATTGGCATCAAGCGCATAGTTTGCTGTGGAGATTCCGACTTGGTTGCCCAGCAGGTCGCCGCACTGGAATGCGGAACCCTATGATGGCGGCATATCGAGACGAAGTGGACGAGATAGCCAAGAGCTTCTTGGGCTACGAAGTCAACTATGTGCCTAGGGAGCAAAACGAGGCGGCTGATTTACTGTCTAAACTTGGATCAGGACGCAAGCAAATTCCGCTAGGAATTTTCCTAGAGCATCTACGTACACCATCCGTGAAGGGAGCCGACATCGACAACCCGGATAGAGCTGACTCTTTCGTCAACATGGTGACAAAGACCCCTCCGGCTTGGACAAAACCGTTCATGGAATATCTCGAACACGGAACTTTGCCCAACGACGAGGTCGAAAGACGGCAGATAGTACGAGGAGCAAAGGGTTATACCATAATCAATGGGCAACTCTACAAAAGGAGCACTACTAGTGTATACCTAAAGTGTGTTTCCCAGCTAGAAGGTATGGAAATCCTACGCGAAATCCATCTCGGAGATTGCGGGCATCACGCCGCTCCTCGATCGTTGGTCGTGAAAGCCTTCCGGCAAGGATTCTACTGGCTGACCGCGAAGGCGGACGCTGACAAGCTGGTTGAGACATGTACAAGATGCCAGTATTATGCCCGACAACCACATGTTCCTGCTGAAGAATTGCGAACAATACCAATAACTTGGCCGTTTGCAGTCTGGGGGCTAGACATGGTGGGGCCGTTGCAAACGGCACCGTGTGGGTTTACGCATCTGCTTGTAGAAGTTGAAAAATTCACCAAATGGATATAAGATAAACCCATTAGAAAGCTTGATGGGTCAACTGCCCTCAGGTTTGTCCGGGATCTAGTGGTGAGATTTGGTCTCCCACATAGCATCATCACCGACAATGGAAGCAACCTGTCACTTGGAGAAGTGGAGGCCTATTGCTGGGAGAAAGGCATCCGACTTGACCTTGCATCTGTGGCACACCCACAATCCAATGGTCAAGTTGAGCGAGCCAATGGATTAATTCTGCAGGGAATCAAGCCATGTCTGGAGGCACCGCTACATAGAGCAGCTGGAGCACTGGCGGAAGAATTGCCATCTGTCTTTGTGGAGTTCTGAACTACACCCAACAGATCCACTGGCTACACCCCCTATTTCATGGTATATGGAGCAGAAGACATCCTACCTTCCGACATCCTCCACGATGCACCAAGAGTTGCCGCCTACGACGAAGATGATGCTGAAGAATCCAGACGCCTAGATGTGGACCTTCTTGAGGAGGAGCGCGTTTTGGCATGCCAAAGATCCGCCATCTACCAGCAGAAGCTACGCAGCTACCATAGTCGCCGCCCGCATCATCGCTTAAAGAGGGGGATTTGGTTCTCCGACTTAAGCAGAAGAAGTCACACAAATTATCCCCGCCATGGGAAGGACCGTTCATCATAAGCAAGGCGCTACTCAATGGGTCTTACTACCTTGTCGACAATCGTGAACTCAAGGATAGGCCCAACGAGGATCATAAGCGTAAGCGACGTGACCCGGATGATGACTACCCGGAGCTTGATCGGCCATGGAACATAGCACAGCTACGTCCTATCTACACTTAGCATTTTTTATCTAATCGTGTACCTCTTATATGATCAATGAAATAAAGCTCTTTGGTTCACTCATATTGCTGAGTCTTTTACCTCCTTTAGTATTCATTTTTGGATCATATAAACCTTTATGCACAAGCTTTGCGATTGCACTTGTGAAAATTCCGCCTACGGGCGTTAGCTTAAGTTTTCTGGTCTACACGTTCTTTGTTGTTTTAATGTGGATTCTGGAGTAGGGACTTTCGGCACTTATTGTCGGCGATTTTGTGCTAAGGTTATTGACGGTGCCATTGGGCATCATCACCTAAGCGCATGGTTCCGACAACGAGTCTTCCGACTCACGAAAAGTCAAGCATAAGAACCAGAGTAATGGATAAGCCAGCACTTGCTTAAAAAATATATACATATTGGGCATTAATTCTTAAGTAGCAGGATACGACAACCACTATTTTCCGCCTTAAGATTACATCACCAAGTTTTTTCAATGCACACTCCAGAGGTGAAACAAGAATTACAAAGTTTTTTTTCACTCCTTGGGTGCAGGGGACTTGGAGGCCGCATCATCACCAGCCGGAGATTCACCCTCAGCGTCGCCACTGTGAGGAGACTTGGAGGATTCAGGGTCGGTGTTGTCAAGAAAGTTCCTGGGCACGAAGACGTCGACGTCCACCAACTCGGCAACCCGGGTGTCATAGCCCGCGAGTGATGACAGGATGGCTTCGTGATCGATCTCCTTGTCGTCATCATCCATGTCGGGGATACCAGATGTCACCGTGTCGATGTCGGCACCTTCATAGTGTGCCTTCACCATGGACAACGCCATCCTTGCGCCAGCCCGTGCACATCAAGCTTTCCAGCTTGCGACACGCTCGGGGGCTCGGCGCGGAATCTCCGAGTACTTCACCATGGAGTCTGAGGCCTTAATGTAAATCTGCAGGGGCGTGGCGATCTCCTTGGCTTGGGTGATGGCGGTGTTGATTAAGTTGCCAGCAAGAATCATACATTCCTTGTCCGAAGGAGGCGAGCGGGTTAAACCCAGGGGCGCTGAAAATTCCAACAACGATTGCATGAGTTCAAAAAATCTGAAGTACCCAGACTACAGAGCTACAAGGCGGAGGATACTTACTGAAGATGCTGGCCTTAGCCTGCCAGACAACGTCCGCCAAGGATTCTTTCTCTTGTTAGAGGAGCTTAAACGCCTCGCTATGGCGAAGGTTTTGCTCATCGGCAGCTTGCTTTTGATCCTTTAGGATCGCAAGCTCCTCCTTCAAGCGATTGATCTCAGCGGAGGCGAAGTCCTGTAGGGCTTTCATGGAATCCTCGTGCATCTTCAGCATTTCTTTCCTCTCCTTCTTAAGGATCTTGTGTAACACCCTCAGAATCGGCCCTATGCAAGTTTCAGCGATTCCCGCCAAACCCGCATAGGAACGATTCAAAGGTGCCCACCAGGCACTTTCGTGCGGGTGGAAAACGAAGTAATACCATTACACAATAGTCCACGATGGAACCCACAGAGCATATATATACAACACCGACTCAAAGAGTCAAGAATACAGATATACAATACAAAGATCCAAATCACCTTTAAAACGATACAGCGTCCGAGTACGGACAAGATGCAAATTGAGCTAAGAGCCCTGAAGAACAACCAATGGCGTCCATAACCCTGCCCAGGCCAAGCCGGAGGGGTAACCCTGCTAACGACGTCGGTCTCAAAACCTGCTTAAACAAAAGGGTTGCCGACAAAGGGCAAAGGAAAAAGAGAGAGCGGTCAGTACTGAGGCCAGTACACGGCGAGACTAGAATTCGGTGGTCCTCGCCTACATAGGTATGGTGGACTGAAGCGGCAGCGCGGCATGCACTAAACAACCTATAGAGACTAAATACAACTGGCGGCTATCATATAGGGATAAGAAAGACCTACTCGGATACCCATCCTGGTATTCCCCCTCGATACCAACCGAGGAAGTCAACCGAGGAACTCACACTGTTGGCAGTTTTATTCATTTCGTTATAGTTGCGGCAATTACTAGTCAGATATAGGAGCATGAGTCATCCTGATATAATAAGCAGTGGACAGTTTTAATTAACCATTCCGTTGTAGTTGTAGTACTTACTAGTCAGATACATATAGCATGAGGCCTCCCAAAACCCAGCAGTTGTTGGCACTTTTATTTAGCCATTCCGTTGTAGTTGCAATACTTACTAGTCAGATACAATGGTAACAGGTGTCAACCCAAACAAGCAATTGTTGGCACTTTTATTTAGCCATTCCATTATAGTGAAGCTGATTACTAGTCATTATAAAGTCAAATTTATAGCACTACTTTAGTTATAGTTGTCTATGATCGAGATACTGTGCTCCAAGTCGTCCATAACATGACACGGCTTTCAGAAAGTTTTACCCTGCAGGGGGGCACAAATAGCAACACACGCACGATCAACCTCGAGAAAAACCAATAAAAACCCAACGAGGCATCACGACAGAGCAATTGCAAGATTCATATAGATTTCAGGGGGCCACCCCACCAAGCTACCCGCTACGAAGTTGGCCGGCTCCGAGACGGACCCAGAGGTTTAGAACGCAGAAACGATCGGGAACCCAAAAGTGTGACTAGGCTTGTCGATACCGCGTAATCGTGCCGCGATCCAAAACAGTACAGGCGCTCCACGCGCAATCGTAAATAAAGCAGTAAAGCATGGCATAAGTACATGATAGTAATAAAGCCCCAAACTACTTTGTGGCCCCAAGAAATAAATATGACTCAAGCTGTGGCTAGGGGTATTCATGGTCCCACATGCGGATAGTGCGAATATTCAAAGAACAGGTATCAAGTACTCGGGGTCCTACGGGACACAAGTGGACGGTTAAAAACCAAATAACATCTATTGCCCACCTGTGCCTCTGCATTATTTATCTACTTCAATTTTAGTTATTAAACGATAATTAAATCCATGATCATCTCCAACATAAAAGCATAAGGCATTTCTCCAACAACTGTGGTACTTGACAACATGCAACAACACTTGAGCAAGCGACTGCGACACGCAAGTCCAACTATCTACCAAACAACAGGTAATAGGATGTGTCCAAGGCAATATAAGGCTGCAAGGGATATCACGGGTACGAAAACTAGAGCATCGCAACACAGATAGCAATAGATCAACAGGAGGGAATAAAGACTATAAAAGTAAGATAGGTAGAAAGGGGGAGAATGCTCGCCTAAAAACATTATCGAAGGTTCATTCGAAGATCGGGTCGACACTCGCATCAACTCATCGGCCTAATCCGTGAAGAAGCAAAGCGCTAAAAGAAACACCGGATGCACCATTTAATACTACGGCAAAAGATCGAGCATGATGCATGTATGATGTATGGCATGGCAAAGATGCGATGCAATTAGGCAATATTAAGCGGAACCGGGGTCCCGACAATTAAGTATGTGGTTATAGTTGTTCTAGATACCCGCAAGTTAAATGTTGTCTTAACATGGCAAAATATATCATCGATTCGCTACACAAATTTAAATGGAGTCAATATTAGACTAGATTCGCCAACCTATGACCCCCATATTTAATTATGAAGTGAATCGGCATAAGGCCCCCAAACCATAAGATATGTGTGCAAGCATGAACATTTTAACATGCAATAAGTGTATCTAACATTTAATAAAATAAAGGCTTGGGTTTGGGGTCACACATCTCGGATCGACGAACTTGGGGTTCCGAGGTTCGACGGGTTCGAGGATCTCCGGGAAGGAGAACTTGATACGACGCCGGGTTCGGGATCGGGCTTCGGGGTCTCGGACAACGTCCTTCGATCTCCGTGAAGAAGAGCTTGGCGTGTCAGGGTTCGGACTGAAGGAGGGGCTTGGGCCAGCACCGGCGGTCTTCGGGTGCACTTATACTCGATGCGGCGATCTTGATAACGATCGATCTTGAGGAGGGTCCATTCCAACTTCTGATATTGTATCGGGGGAGTAACACAACATCACCACCAAACCATCTTGATAATCATCATCGCCACACCACCAAGAAATCTTCAAGCACTAGCACCCAGGAGCACATCAGTACATACACGCATACATCTGGGGGCGAGGAGCCCAAGTAGGAGCACAAACATGTGGACAGACGTGCTCGCTGGGTTTGGAGGACCGGAGCAGAGCATCACCGAGGCGAGACAGGGGTCGTCAAGGCCGGCAGGGTGCTGGTGTCGCGCGAACGAGATGCAGGCAACGACATGAGCCCGACGAGATGGGTGAGGCGAGCTCGGGGACAGCACCATGGTGGTGGCAGCGCATGGCGAAGATGCGAGGGCCAGCATGCAGGGAGGAGCTCCAGACAGGGTGGCTTCGGGGTGAGGACGACCGACAGCGGCCAGAGCTTGGAGGGAGGGTGCTCGCAGCATGCCGGAGATGCAGGGCACGGCGACGCCTGGAGGCGAGCGGCGGAAGGCGACGGTCGATGGCGGCGCAGAGGGTGCAGATGTGGGCGGTGGTCTCGGGGCAGATGGGGTCAAGCAGGGAGAGGCGGCGGCGCCAGTGGATCCGCCGGCGGCTCGGCCTGGGAGGGCGCAAGCAGGACATGGAGGCGGCAAGACAGAGGAGGCGATGGCGGCGAGAAGCGAAGGGAGGCGCGACAGAGAGGAGCCTGGGGAGGCGGAGGTGGAACCTGGGGGAGGAGAGGCTCCCCCGGCAGCGAGGATGAGTGTGGTGGCGGCGGCCAGAAGGCAGGGTGGGCGGTGGAGGCCGACGCGGCGCTGGTTGTCGGGCTAGGGAGAGGGGATCACGAGGAGAGAGGAGCGGGGTGGGGTTGCAGGTGGGGCCAGCAGGGAAGAGATGGAGCGGGATCAGGGGAGCGGGTCAGGCCGTGGTGAGTTCGATCAGGAGGTGGGGGGGTGCGTGCGTGGTGTTGTGTGGGTCCGGCGGCGGAGGGAGTGGGGAGTGGGGAGTGGGGGTGAGAGAGGTGGGGGTAGGATGTAGGGTTTTCCAGGATCGGATCCAGCCGGCTGGGCCTGGCCGGTTTAGGTCTAGCTTTTATTTTTATTTATATATAAAATGTTTTCTGTTTCTTTTGTTTTTAAAACTTATTTTTGTAAATAATTTTACATAATTGAAACAGCAAAAATATAAGTTGAATAAAAGGGGAGATGTAATGTTGAAAACAATATAGGGTTTTATAAAATAGTTCGAGGCAAAGTATGCTTGATGGCATGATGATGCACAAAATATAAACCACAGGCGATTTTCTACTAGAGGTTTTGCCCGGGGTGCTACATCTTGTTCTCGATGTCCAGCTGCTGGATGTGCTTGGACTGCTCGACAATGTCCTTGGCCTTGGCAACATGCTCTGCAAGTCGGAGAAACAAAGTACACTATGAGTACTCGAAGAAGGAAGGCACAAAAGTAAGACGGAAGTGCGCAAAAAGAAAACAGACTCTTGTTTTTGATGACCTGTTCCTTCAAGATGGCGGTTTTACCCTTTTCAGCTTCAAGGTCCGCGCGCATCTTCTGGTACTTATCATTGGCCATGCCCCTCCGAGCATTCTCGTTCTGTGGAAACAAATACAAAGTCAAGTCGTTGTTCAGTCTACTTAGAGCCTCTAGTCGGAAATTTTCCACTTAGATGCTCGGGGGCTACAGCGAGAGTTTTTAACTTAGCAATATGCTTAGCTTTTCTTCAAGCATTTAGTCGGAGCTAATTCAGTTCTCAACTAGAAGCTTGGGGGCTACAGTATAAAGTTTTAACTCAGAAAATGCTTAGCTTTTCTTTAAGCATCTAGTCGGAACTAATTTAGTTACAACTAGAGGCTTGGGGGCTACAGCACTTAAAATTATGAACACTGCGTATGCTACTCTTAAAGCATCTAGTCGGAATAATTCATTCCATCTAAATGCTTGGGGGCTACAGTGAGAGTTTTTCTAACTTAGTCACTCTTAGAGCATATAGATGCAAAACCAATGGTTTTCCGTCTACATCCTCGGGGGCTACAGTGGGATACTCATATGAAATGCAAAAGGTAAAGTAAAACTTACAAGTGCGATGATCTTGAGGTTTGTAGCACTCTCGGCCAGCAGCTTGCCAAAGGAGACGCTGTTACTTTGCAAGATGTCTGCTTGACGGAGTAGCTCCTCAAGACCGCACGTCGGAGATGACGGCACTCCTCCAGGAACCATAGTTGTGCTACCCGGCATAAGCACCGGGAAGATAATCTTTGGCAATTCTAAGGGTTTCTAGGAAGTAGAGGAGCCGCCTTCGGCAGAAGTACCAGCACCCACCACTGCCTTGCCGCTACCGATGGCATCCTTAGCCGGAGCTTCAGCCATTTGAAGAGCAGCGCTCTCCTGCGTCGCCTGCTCCCCGACAATTGCGAGTTCGGTAGAGGCGCCAGAATCCACTTCCATGGCGGAAGGGCCTGGTGCCTCCTGGGCTTGGGAGCTTGTCGGAGCGGATGAGGGCTTGACGGTAGGAGTAGCAGGGGCGATGGCGGGGGAAGAGTCGCGATGCAGCATATCTTTAATATTTCTAGAAGCCCCAAGAGTCTTGGAGGACTTCTTGAGGCTGGTTGTGGCTTTCTTCCTGAAACGTGCAAAATGCATAAGCACAGGAATAAGACAGATAAAATAATACAATGTCAGAGAATAAGAAGCTAACACTAGGGGGGGCGCTTTGGCAAACATCCCGGTGGCTTTCTTCTTTTCCGCCTGTATGGCAAGACTCTTTGGGCTCCACCCTCCGTCTTCTTTTTCTTGCCTCCGTCGGCAGCGTCAGAGGTGGAGCTCTTCCGCTTTCGCGCCAACGGGACATCATCGTCGGACACGACCGTGACTTCCTTCATCTTGGGATCGTAGATTTGGGCGGCCAGGTTGCCCTCCTCTAGAGCTCTAAGCTGTTAAGTGAGAAATCATTGTGTTAGACAGGATGTTATTAGCAAGACAGAAAAACTGGAGCAATGTCATACACGGAAAATAAACACCTACCTTTGGGCACTTTCCGTCTACGAACATGTCGTAGGTGAGGGTGAAGCCACGCTTTTTGTCCTTCACCTTGACGATGTCCTTGAGGCGGAACTTGACGGAGTCGCTCGAGAAGTTGTCCTCGGAGATCCGGAGGGTATCCCTTCGATCGCCGGTGTACTCGTGCATAAGCTTCGTGCGGTGCTGCAGAGGTTGGATCCGCCTAATGAACCAGCACATGGCTAGGTCCAAGACGGTTAGACCCGTCTCTACAAACAACTCTATCCGCCTTATTGCGCGAGAAGCGTTGAGGTCGGAGGGAAGGGAGGCATGGGACCGCCATGTGGGGACTTCGGCGGCGGCTCCATCCACAAAGTTGTAACACCCTCAGAATCGACCCTATGCAAGTTTCAACGATTCCCGCCAAACCCGCATAGAAACGATTCAAAGGTGCCCACCAGGCACTTTCGTGCGGGTGGAAACGAAGTAATAGCATTACACAATAGTCCACGATGGAACCCACAGAATAGATATATACAACAATGACTCAAAGAGTCAAGAATACAGATATACCATCCAAAGATCCAAATCACCTTGAAAATGATACAACGTCCAACTACGGACAAGATGCAAATGGGGCTAAGAGCCTTGAAGAATAACCAATGGCGTCCATAACCCTGCCCAGGCCAAGCCAGAAGGGTAACCCTGCTAACGACGTCGATCTCAAACCTGCTTAAACAAAAGGAGTGCCGACAAAGGGCAAAGGAAAAAGAGAGCGGTCGATCTTGAGGCCAAGACAGCGAGACTAGAATTCGCGGTCCTCGCCTACATAGGTATGGTGGACTGGCGGCAGCATGCACTAGACAACCTATAGAGACTCGATACAACTGTCGGCTATCAGAGAGAGATAAGAAAGACCTATTCGAAACCAGCCTGATACTACCACCAAACATACCCATCCTGGTATTTCCCCCTCGAGACCAAACGAGGAAGACAACCGAGGAACTCACATAGTTGGCAGTTTTATTTATTCAGTTATCGTTGCAGCAATTACTAGTCAGGTATAGATAGTCATCCTGATATAATAAGCAGTGGGCACTTTTAGTTAACCATTCCGTTGTAGTTGCGACACTTACTAGTCAGATACAATTAGCATGAGATATCCCAAACCCAGCAGTGGTTAGTACTTTTATTTAGCCATTCCGTTGTAGTGAAGCTGATTACTAGTCATATCGGATACATGTCAAATTTTTAACAGCAAACTTTAGTTATAGTTGTCTATGATCGAGAACTGTGCTCCAAGTCATCCATAACCGCGGACACGGCTTCTCGAAAAGATTTAACCCTGCAGGGGTGCACCAAAGTTTCCACACGCACCTACACCCTTGTTGTCAGATCAGATAGGTACAAGATCACAAAACATACACCCAACGGTATGTCGACGGGTTTCGACACGGCTTCCTGCACCCAAAGCAAGCACATGGGGCCACCCACTAAGCTACCGTGAAAAGTCGGCCGGTCTCGAGACGGACCCGGAGGTTTGTGACAATGGTAAACGATGGGAACCCGAAAGTGTGTGGGCTTGTCGATACACATGAAAACATTCCACGTTGGTTCCAAAACAGTACGAAGCCCAGCATAATCGTAAATAAAGCGGTAAAGCATGGCATAAGTAGGATAGTAATAAAGCCCCAAACTACTTTGTGGCCCCGATGCACTTTGAAAACAGGTACTAATCGATGGGGTGCCCACACACCCACAATGGTTAGCCTCGATCTGGAGCAGTGTCAAGAACTCGGGTCCTACGGACACCGATGGTGATTAAAACCAAATATTTTCTATTACCCACTGGTGCCTCTGCATTATTTACCTACTTCAACTTTAGTTATTAAACAATAATTAAAACAATGATCATCTCCAACATTAAACATGCGGCATTACTCCAACAACTGTGGTACTTGTCGACACGCAACAGCACTTGAGCAAGCAACTACGACACGCAAGTCCAATTATCTACTAAACAACAGGTAATAGGATGTGTCCAAGGCAATATAAGGCTGCAAGGGATATCACGGGTACGAAAACTAGAGCATCGCAACACAGATAGCAATAGATCAACATGAGGGAATAAATACTATAAAAGCAAGATAGGTAGAAAGGGGGAGAATGCTCGCCTGAAAACATTGTCGAAGGTTCATCCGAAGATCGGGTCGACACTCGCATCAACTCACCGGCCTAATCCGTGAAGAAGCAAAGCACTAGAAGAAACACCGGATGCACTATTTAATACTACGGCAAAAGATCGAGCATGATGCATGTATGATGTATGGCATGACAAAGATGCGATGCAATTAGACAATATTAAGCGAAACCGGGGTCCCGACATTTAATTAAACGGTTCATGTTGTTTAGGTACCCCGCAATTTAATGTTGTCTTAACAAGGCAAAAGATAGCACCGGTTCGCTACACAAATTTAAATGGGGCCAATATTAGACTAGATTCGCCTCGCATATGGCGTTTAATTTAGGTAATTTACCGAAATAGCCCAAACACCCACAATATGCATGCAAGTAAGGACAATTTAATATGCAACAAGTATATATATCATTTATAAAAATAAGGTCTTGGAAAGAGGGTCACACATTAGAGGGTTCGGATCGGGGGGGTCTCGAGGTTCGACGGGTTCGGTCTTGTCGGGGAGCATCCGTGTACAAGGCACTGGTCAGGGTGAAGTCATACTTGCCGGTTATGTTCCTGGGAGCAACAAAAACACCACATATGTACATCATCAGTACCGATCTAGGGGAAAATGTGCCATCATCAAAATAGCACACGGTTAACAACCTAGACGGCAGATCCTGGCCAGTAGCTCACTACAGGGGCATGTCCCAAGAGGATATTGCCAAAACCTTGCGGAACCGGCATGGACTGCAGGAAGCGGTGGTTGGCGAGCTTGGCGGCTCCGTGTGGCGGAAGACAGCGCGAATTCAGAGGCCGGCATCGAGGAGGCCTTAGGCAGAGCGGTCGTGAACGGAGGTGCTTGGGGCCGGTGGAGGGCGATGGAGGGGATGCGTACAGGCGCCGAGGGGAGCGCTGGGCGGTGGCTCACAGAGACCAGGGTTGGAGGAGACGGGGACCTCGCGGGACGGAGGAAGGCGACCGGCGAACAGGGGCGACGGGCAGGCGGTGGAGGGTGGTGGAGGGAGGCGGCAGAAGCTCGCGGTCGAAGAAGACCATGCAGCTGCTGGCCGAGGAGGCGCAGCGGCGGGCGCGAGAAAGCTCCGGTGAGGGGAGGTGGTAGGGGGCGGATCCTGGCGGCGGCGGACGATATCGGGAGAGGAAGGACCAGTAGCGCTGCGATCTCGACGCCAAGGAGAGGGAGGACGGCCGCATGATGGCGGCAGACGGGCGCCTAGCGGCAGAGGAAGGGAGCAAGAGGGAGCGTCTAGGTTGGGGAAACAAGGACAAGGGGAACGGGGTTCGTGGCGGTCGTGGGGCTGCAGGGTGGGGCCACACGGCGTTGGTTGCTGCGCGTTGTGTGCGTGTGTGCGGGTGCTGTGTGCGTCTGTGTGTTGTGTGAAGTTGTGCTTGCGTGCGTCAGGTGGAGGCGTGGTGTTGTGCACAGCGGCGACGGGGTGGGGGAGTGGCTTGGGGATCTGGGGTAGGTCTAGGGTGGTTTTTAGGGTTAGGGTTTTATTTTAGATGGGTCGGATAGTAGGTGGTTTGGCCGGTTGGGCCTCTGGCCTGACCGGCTAGACTGCCTCTCCGGTCAAAAATAGTTTTTATTATTATTTTATTTAGTTTTACAATATACTTTTAGTAAAATACTTTAGGCAAACGAAAGATCCGGACGGACCGAGGGTTTTACATTTGAAATAGAAAGGGGATACTTTAGAAAACAAAAATAGGCGTTTAGCAAAAATGGTTTTAGATTAAAACATGCATGCAGATATCATGATGATGCATAGATGTAAATGCAGGCGATTTTCTAGTAGTGGTTTTACCCGGGATGCTACAATTCGACACCACTAACAATGGATCTCGCCCTCGAGATCCGCCTCCTAGTACAGGGAAGAAGGCCGACGGTCTGAATCTTCTCGCTTCATGTAGACCCTCGCGACACCACTAGCAAGGGTTCCTTCTTCATCTTGAAATCAGCGACACCACCAACAAGGGCTCGTTGTTCCCGTTCGTCGAGAGAACACTCCAGAGAAACAAAGACGAAGGTAGAGGTATCAAAAGATAAGGCCACCTCTCACTTCCATGGAAAGAGTAAAATTGCATCAATCCGCTATTCCCTATACAAAAGCGAATGATAAGAGTAGTGGTATGGTCGCGACTCCATCCCGCACTCAAAGCATTACTCTGTACATGAATAGAAGAATTTGCAACTATCCTCGAGATTTAGATTGTAGATCTCGACAAGCGAGGTTCGGAAGCAAAAGAGTGATGCATACTCTTCATCGGATCTGATGTGGATGACTTTGTCGTATCGGAAAACACCGGAGGATAGAAAGAAAAAATTTAGTGAATTTTCGGTTCACTAAAAGGTACAACAGATGGAAGATTCATCAGATAGCATGAATGCCAAATGTTCAAGCACCATTACAAGAGGATGGAAGCGAAACCCTAAAGGTACGACGGAAACCCAACCACGAGAAATCCTGGACTCAAAGAAAAGATAAGAGAGCAGATTCAAAACACGTAGAGGTAAGAGGAGAATAGCAGAGGGGTAAGAAGTAAAAGCAGACCTAATCAGATCTATCCAACCGATTTTCCAAAATAGTTTTGACACTCTACAACGTTCGTTAGCTAGGTTATCCTACAGGCTGGACCAGTGGGGTATCGTAACTGCTGAGATCTGATACCACTCTGTAACACCCTCAGAATCGACCCTATGCAAGTTTCAGCGATTCCCGCCAAACCCGCATAGAAACGATTCAAAGGTGCCCACCAGGCACTTTCGTGCGGGTGGAAACGAAGTAATAGCATTACACAATAGTCCACGATGGAACCCACAGAATAGATATATACAACAATGACTCAAAGAGTCAAGAATACAGATATACCATCCAAAGATCCAAATCACCTTGAAAATGATACAACGTCCGACTACGGACAAGATGCAAATGGGGCTAAGAGCCTTGAAGAATAACCAATGGCGTCCATAACCCTGCCCAGGCCAAGCCAGAAGGGTAACCCTGCTAACGACGTCGATCTCAAACCTGCTTAAACAAAAGGAGTGCCGACAAAGGGCAAAGGAAAAAGAGAGCGGTCAGTACTGAGGCCAGTACACGGCGAGACTATAATTCGGCGGTCCTCGCCTACATAGGTATGGTGGACTGAAGCGGCAGCGCAGCATGCACTAGACAAGCTATAGAGACTCGATACAACTGTCGGCTATCAGAGAGAGATAAGAAAGACCTATTCGAAACCAGCCTAATACTACCACCAAACATACCCATCCTGGTATTTCCCCCTCGAGACCAAACGAGGAAGACAACCGAGGAACTCACACAGTTGGCAGTTTTATTTATTCAGTTATCGTTGCAGCAATTACTAGTCAGGTATAGATAGTCATCCTGATACAATAAGCAGTGGGCACTTTTAGTTAACCATTCCGTTGTAGTTGCGACACTTACTAGTCAGATACAATTAGCATGAGATATCCCAAACCCAGCAGTGGTTAGTACTTTTATTTAGCCATTCCGTTGTAGTGAAGCTGATTACTAGTCATATCGGATACAAGTCAAATTTTTAACAGCAAACTTTAGTTATAGTTGTCTATGATCGAGAACTGTGCTCCAAGTCATCCATAACCGCGGACACGGCTTCTCGAAAAGATTTAACCCTGCAGGGGTGCACCAAAGTTTCCAAACGCAACTACACCCTTGTTGTCAGATCAGATAGGTACAAGATCACAAAACATACACCCTACAGTATGTGCACGGGGTTTCGGACACGGCGTTTCCTAGACCCAAAGCAAGCACATGGGGCCACCCCACTAAGCTACCCGTAACGAAATCGGCCGGTCTCCGAGACGGACCCAAGGTTTGTGTCGACGGCTGTAAACGACTGGGAATCCGAAAGTGTGACTGGGCTTGTCGATCATGAAAACATTCCACGTTGGTTCCAAAAGCGATATAGCTCACGCCAATCGTAAATAAAGCATGGCATAAGCACAGGATAGTAATAAAGCCCCAAACTACTTTGTGGCCCCAGATGCAGATTTGAAATCAGGTACTAATCGATGGGGTGCCCACACCCACACAATGGTTAGCGCGCTCGATCTCGGAACAGGTGTCAAGAACTCGGGGTCCTACGGGACACCAGTGAGCGGTTAAAAACCAAATATTGTCTATTACCCACTGGTGCCTCTGCATTATTTACCTACTTCAATTTTAGTTATTAAACAATAATTAAAACCATGATCATCTCCAACATTAAACATGCGGCATTACTCCAACAACTGTGGTACTTGTCGACACGCAACAGCACTTGAGCAAGCAACTACGACACGCAAGTCCAACTATCTACTAAACAACAGGTAATAGGATGTGTCCAAGGCAATATAAGGCTGCAAGGGATATCACGGGTATGAAAACTAGAGCATCGCAACACAGATAGCAATAGATCAACAGGAGGGAATAAATACTATAAAATCAAGATAGGTAGAAAGGGGGAGAATGCTCGCCTGAAAACATTGTCGAAGGTTCATCCGAAGATCGGGTCGACACTCACATCAACTCACCGGCCTAATCCGTTAAGAAGCAAAGCACTAGAAGAAACACCGGATGCACTATTTAATACTACGGCAAAAGATCGAGCATGATGCATGTATGATGTATGGCATGACAAAGATGCGATGCAGTTAGACAATATTAAGCGAAACCGGGGTCCCGACATTTAATTAAACGGTTCATGTTGTTTAGGTACCCCGCAATTTAATGTTGTCTTAACAAGGCAAAAGATAGCACCGGTTCGCTACACAAATTTAAATGGGGCCAATATTAGACTAGATTCGCCTCGCATATGGCGTTTAATTTAGGTAATTTACCGAAATAGCCCAAACACCCACAATATGCATGCAAGTAAGGACAATTTAATATGCAACAAGTATATATATCATTTATAAAAATAAGGTCTTGGAAAGAGGGTCACACATTAGAGGGTTCGGATCGGGGGGTCTCGAGGTTCGACGGGTTCGGTCTTGTCGGGGAGCATCCGTGTATAAGGGACTGGTCAGGGTGAAGTCATACTTGCCGGTTATGTTCCTGGGAGCAACAAAAACACCACATATGTACATCATCAGTACCAATCTAGGGGAAAATGTGCCATCATCAAAATAGCACACGGTTAACAACCTAGACGGAAGATCATGGCCAGTAGCTCACTACAGGGGCATGTCCCAAGCGGATATTGCCAAAACCTTGCGGAACCGGCATGGACTGCAGGAAGCGGTGGTTGGCGAGCTTGGCGGCTCCGTGTGGCGGAAGACAGCGCGAATTCAAAGGCCGGCATCGAGGAGGCCTTAGGCAGAGCGGTCGTGAACGGAGGTGCTTGGGGCCGGTGGAGGGCGATGGAGGGGATGCGTCTGGCCAGGGGAGGCTGGCGGTGGCTCACAGAGACCAGGGTTGGAGGAGACGGGGACCTCGCGGGATGGAGGAAGGCGACCGGCGAACAGGGGCGACGGGCAGAGGCGGGGTGGACGGTGGAGGACGACGTGGAGGCGGCGGCTTCATGATCGAAGAAGGACCATGCAGGCTTGGCCGAGGCCTTGGCAGCGGCGCGAGGAAGCTCCGGTGAGGGGAGGTGGTAGGGGGCGGATCCTGGCGGCGGCGGACGATATCGGGAGAGGAAGGACCAGTAGCGCTGCGATCTCGACGCCAAGGAGAGGTAGGATAGCATGATGGCGGCAAGCGGGACGGCAGGCGCTGGCGGCGGAGGAAGAACAAGAGGAGCGTCGAGTTGGGAAACAAGGGCGAGGAGCAGGGTTTCGCGGTCGTGGGGCTGCAGGGTGGGGCCACACGGCGTTGGTTGTTGCGCGCTGTGTGCGTGTGTGCGGGTGTTGTGTGCGTTTGTGTGTTGTGTGAAGTTGTGCTTGCGTGCGTCAGGTGGAGGCGTGGTGTTGTGCACAGCGGCGACGGGGTGGGGGAGTGGCTTGGGGATCTGGGGTAGGTCTAGGGTGGTTTTTAGGGTTAGGGTTTTATTTTAGATGGGTCGGATAGTAGGTGGTTTGGCCGGTTGGGCCTCTGGCCTGACCGGCTAGACTGCCTCTCCGGTCAAAAATAGTTTTTATTATTATTTTATTTAGTTTTACAATATACTTTTAGTAAAATACTTTAGGCAAACGAAAGATCCGGACGGACCGAGGGTTTTACATTTGAAATAGAAAGGGGATACTTTATAAAACAAAAATAGGCTTTTAGCAAAAATGGTTTTAGATTAAAACATGCATGCAGATATCATGATGATGCATAGATGTAAATGCAGGCGATTTTCTAGTAGTGGTTTTACCCGGGATGCTACATGGCATAAGCTTCGTGCGGTGCTGCAGAGGTTGGATCCGCCTGATGAACCAGCACATGGCGAGGTCCAAGCCGGTTAGACCCGTCTCTACAAACCACTCTATCCGCCTTATTGCGCGAGAAGCGTTGAGGTCGGAGGGAAGGGAGGCATGGGACCGCCATGTGGGGACTTCGGCGGCGGCTCCATCCACAAAGTCCGGGTACGTTACTTCTCGGCCCGACAAAGGCATGTCGGGGCCGTAGAAGTACGTCCGCTGCCAATTTTTGCATGACTCGTGGCCGACGATGTCGGGGAACCGCCGGCCAGGACGGATCTTGAAGCTTATGGTGCCGCAGTTTCTAAGCTCCTCCTTGCTGTGTCCGGCTTCACGTTTGACGGTGACGAAGTACAAAAACAAATCTAACCTAGGCCTAATCCTTAAGTAACCCTCACAAAGTGCCGCGAAGTTGCTAAGCACTAGGATACTATTGGGGGAGAGGTTGTGGGGTTGTACCTTGAAGTGATTCAAGACGGACAGGAAGAAGTGGGAGATGGGCAGAGAAACGTCGCGTACCAATTGCGCCTTGAGATATACTTTCTCTCCGGCTTGGGGAGAGGGGGTCACCTCGCCGGTCGGCGCCGCCCGCCAGGCGAACCCCTCCGTCGCAGGGAGATAACCCTCAGCGACCATCTCTTGGAGGTGACGGTGATGTCGAGCAGCGCCCGATCGCCTTTGTCAGTCTGGCTCCTCTTCCGGGGGCTCAGCGCGCCCAGGTTATGGTCGCCGCCGATGGTTTCTATCACCCCGATGCGGGGATGACCAGACCCTCTGAGGGGCACGCCTGAGCTTCGCCGCGGCTTCGCTCGACGCCGCCATTGACGGGGATGAGCTGCCGCTGGCCATGGAGGAAGGAAATAATGCGACTGGTGAAGGCAAGAGGCTAGGGTTTCTCGAGGTTTTCGCGGAGAGCTCGAGGAGGCGCGCGGCTGGAGGAAGAAGACGATGACGCGAGAGAATGAGGTGAAAAAGTGGCAAGTGTCCCACGGTTGCTATTTATCTTACTCTACGTCAAGATTCGTGCAGCTAATCGGACGGTTTCCGCATAGACGACGTGTTCGTGAACGTGCGTGGTAATTTCGCCACGTCTCCAACCGTCGCCGCCAACGGTTCGTATCGCTCACGCGGTAAAATCGGATATGATTACGTTCTCTGCATGTGTGAGTTACGAGGCGTCGCTGACCTACAGCCTACGTCGTCATAACTGACATGGTAGATGAGCCGTCCCATCGAAGATTCCGGCATGGACGGATTTAATCCGACAACGGGAGCGTACGATGGAAGATTCAGCATTTCTCCGACTTACTCATAGAAGACGGAGAAAACCTTGCAGGGTTCTTTGGGAGGACTACAAGATGTTGCTTGACGATTTGCCGACATCCATCTAGACGGAGCATTCCACGAGAAGAGGCAAGACGGCGCAAGATCTCGGAGTTCTCCGGGGGCTACTGTTGGGGATATGCTATATGGGTATCCTCATAGCATGTCTCTTATCCGGCTAACCCGGGTGGCCCATAGTCGGTAGCATGGCCTATGGCCTGCTGGGCGGACCAGTTAGGTGGATCCAGAAGGAAGGCCCATGCCGGATAAAGGAAGGCTACGGTGGAGTCACCAGCGTACCCGGAGCCTTGGAGTGCAAGATACACAAGACTAGTAATAGACGGTGTAGAACTCTGTAACCTGTCCGACTAGGACTTTTCCCTATAACCCTAGGACCCGGCGACTATATAAGTCGGGCCTATGGGAGCCTTTAGGGCACGATAACTTAGACTTTCTAGTCACCTCGCATAGCGAACCTAATCTCTGTAACTCGGTGTATTGCCATTATAGTGATTTATAGCAGGAGTAGGATTTTGCCACCGTTGTGGGATCTGAACCTGGGTAAGTTGTGTTACCTCGTACCCGTCAACCGTCCGCCTTACCCCACGTCTCTAAACACGCACTGTGAGGACCCCTCCATGGCGTACTCGTCGGCAATACCACGACAGGTGCCATAGGATAACTCACCAGCGAAGGCGACGGAGAAGGGCACGGCGGTGAGGTCGTCGGAGCAGGAGAACAGCAGCGTGACCGTCGAGGAGGTCGATGATGGCGCGGCCGCTAGCGCACGAACGGATGCGCCGGCGCGAGGAGGAAGAAGAAGGGCAAATGAAGGGGGAAAGTAAAATCGTCTAGCCCCGCTCCCCTCTTTATAACCGCGCAGTATTAGCGGTAGTGGGATCGTGGGTGCTCCACGATAACCGCATACTCACGTGCGTGGCGGAACCGCTTGCAACTAGTGGAGCCACACCGAAGACCACACGGCGCAGGAGGGGATCGGGCCTCCTGACCGATGCGGTACTCGAGGCGTCACTGCGCCGACGCGACGGGCGCAGTAATCATTGTAGTTTATTAGTGGACACTGTAGAGAAACAAAAAACTAGAAGAACAATGATGAGTGGTACACGTAGGACGAGGCGTGCTCAGGAAGCTGCACGGATACCTCGAATAGAAAGAAGTAACTCAGAAAGAAAGAGAGAAGTATGTTGGGAAACTGATGTGGCCCGGCCGAGGTTTCAGGCAGGACCACACCAGCTTCGGGGACTAATGTTGGGAAGGTGAACCCGGATAGGGTCAAGACAGGGGAAAGACGAAAGGAACCTCCCTTGTCATGAGCCGAGTTACTATTTGTGTCGGCCGAGTCATATAAGAGTCGGCCGAGATAAGCAGGGCCATGGCAAGTGTAGAATGAGTAACACCTTATCCGGCCGACATATGAGTTAAGTCGGCCGAATGAGTCTGACTAACTTAAATGCAGGTGTAGGCCGAGCCGAGTTATGCGAGACAAGGCCGAATAACATGAAGCTTGCAGGAGAAGGAGGTGCCTATAGTCAAACCCTAGTCACTAGCTAGGAGGAATCTAGACAGAGCCAAGCACAAAGGACAAGGAGAAGAGCAGCAAAAGGGCAGAAGAATGTCACGGAGGTGACAGTAAGGAAGCCCGAGGCGCGCATGTGAAGCTCTCTGGAACATTGCCGCCGATAGAAGGGCGACAGGGAAAGGAGGCCTCCGAGTTACCATATTGGGACAAGCATATTCCAAGGATATGCTTGCCATGTCAGCCCTAGAAGGAACCAAGGCACCCCTTTATAAGGGGGACGCTGGCTCCTAAGAGGGGGATCGATTCATTCTACGTTGTAAGGCTCATGTTGTAGTGTTCTTCCTCTCTATGAGACAACTCTAGGAGCACTTGTATTCATTGAGAAGAGGAATAGAGATCTGTTAGTTGAGCATTTGAGTGTAGAAATCACTACATCTTCCCTCCCCGAATCCCACTAGCATCCATTGGCCATACTTTAGCCTACCCATGGCATCTGCCGTGCCACCACCACGACAGCGTTGCAGTTAAGTGATTCCCTAGTTAGTACTAGCACTGATCTGTAGTTGGGATTAATATTCGATTTGGTTTGAGATTTGGGGATTGGAGAATAATTAGGGGATCTCAATCAGTTAATTTATGCAAGTAATCAATCTCGATAATCAAGGTATCTCAATCGTGTTCTTATTGCACTCTACTGTTTTTTCAACAGGTGGATAGCAGCGATGTCTGCAGCGACAACGAGTCCATGGACACCAAGACTCGTCAGATGCTGAGGAGGCTGAAGTCTAGCCAGTACGACAAATTCTTCGCTGGCGACGTCTATGGGTGCCCCTTCTGCACCAGGAGCCTCGCCACCGACTTCAACTCCCTCGAGAAGCATGCCGATGATGTGAAGACCTGCGCCCGTTCGTGAATGTCAACCGCTTCAGAGCCAAGCACCAGGCGCTCAGTTTTTACCTCCGCAACCTATAGAAGGTGTCCATCAAGGAGGGATGAGCCCAAGGCACCCAAGGTCAAGGGACTGGGCAGCAAGAAGTGGAGGAAGCTCCAGAGGAAGGAGGCGGAGGCGGAGGCCATGAGGGGCCACTGATCTTATGTTGTTGCTGCTCTAAAGCAACTTATTTTGTATTGTCTGTGTTAAACTTGTTCGTTGCTATTGCTGAGCAGCCTAATTGTTGAACCTTGTTTAAATACCATACTATATATCTATATTAGTTGTTTTATCTACATATGCTCTGCTTATATATCCTATATTAGCTGCTTTATCTATATCTGCTCTGTTTACTGAATGTATTTATGGTGCTGGTTAGATTTGCTGCTCTAGATTTGCTAACAGATAGAGAAAAAACGAGGGCCAAAAGGAACCATGAATGAAGAGAGAAACTGCTCTAGATTCGCTATCTTTTTAGACAAAAAACACAATGGTTAGGGAGATAAAGGAAAAAAGACGCTCTTAAAAAGATCAATCATAAAAATAACAAAAAAAGAAATTTCCAATTAATACGACAGGGCGCACATAATTACCAAACGTGCCCCACATGTCTTACACCACGTCCCTCAAAACGCGTCCCAAATAAGCCGGCTCCATGCAGTCCAACATGACACGACTCCACACGTCAGCATAACGCGTACCTGACCAACCAGTCTCACTTGTCAGCACGTAATGGCGAGGGTCCACCACTACGGGACCCGACTGAACACGGCCTCACTTGTCAGCATGTAATGGCAAAACTGACGGACAGCGAGTTTCAGACCGTGTGATAGTTTCGTAGTAGAAGATGGACAGAAGTGGAGAAAAGTAAGTACAACTAACGAATCAGGGGTACGAAAATAGAAATCACAAATATAAATCATGATTACTCTAATGGAACTGATTTTGTTTTTTTAGGTGTTATTATTCTTTCTTACAAACTTGGTCAAACTTGACACCATTTGATTTTTCAAAAATCTTATATGCACTAGTATGGTGATGAGGCGGCTTCAAGGACCTGCGTTCTGAGCGGTGTGTCCCGGACAAGGTGTATTTTAATCCCTTGTTGTGGGTGGCTATTCATAACCTTCATGGTTAGTTAAGCTTGTGCGGATATGGTCTCTTGAGAATTTGAGTTCATGAATATCTTTTATCAGTCATTTTTTCGGTTTATAGTAACTACATAACAATATCGATTTAATAATTAATCATGTCGGATCGTTGGTTAAAAAAATCAGAAATGTAACCTTCATGGACAGCAACTCCGGGTTGTCGGCCTTCGACTTCTCCGACGAGGAGTGAAGCCCGCCGTCGCTCCCTGGGCTCCGGTGAGCCCGATTTTGTGTATATGTTAGGGTAGAGACGGAGACGGCAGAGCCCCATAGTATTTAGGTTGAATTGGCGCTTTGTACATATGATCGCGTGTATGAATTATGCTCGCGTTTTGAAATCTCCCACGAATGTTTAAAAATCTCGTGTTTACGGTTCGAATTTGTAGTTTCTGCTCTGGCCATCAAAAACTAGCTCGAACACGACCTGGGAACGAGTTTTTCGGATCGCGTTTTTTTTGGGTGTCTACTAGAGATGCTCTTATAGGTGGGGTTTTAAAGCATGGGACTTGCACCCACGGCGAGACAGCACTTGGTCAAATGTACAAATGTGGTTTGACTGGGGATAAAAAATATACTAGGAAGAAAGGAAAATTCCCTACGGTAATAATAAGTAACTTGATTTTCGGAGTTGGATTGAGAAAACGAACACTAATTAGAGTTGGTTCAGATTTATTTATTTTCAAAACCGGCTCCACGGATTTATTTAGTTGTTACGCACGAACTAGTTTCACTCGTTTGATCGATCAGCTCATGAATGACTAACATTTCTGGACAATTTTATTTAGTTCATCCATTCACTCTAAAGTTTGTTTGCTGTCGTCGCAGCACAGACGAGCAATGATGTTTGCAGCAGACTTCCTTGTTCAACATTAGCAATGAATCCAATATCTCCTTTTCCTTCTCAAAGCAATTCCAGATGCCTGACCCGAAAAGCAGAAGCTGAGGACTCGTTCCTTACAGGGATAGAGACATGCATGCATGCAGTGCTAAGATCACTGTTCAAGGATGATATCTTGACCTGAAACATAGGCCGGAGTAGACAAAGAAATACATGGATGCAGTGGATAAAGGAAATGCAGCTGGTCCATGAAGACATCTATGGTTAGAAGTACTGGGATACAAATAAGACTAAACTGCGGCGAGTCACCAACTTTGACGAAGTGAGGTGAGTGAAGAAACAAACTAACGACAGCCTAGCTAGCTAGACAGACTAAACTAAGGCAATCCATCCAGTTCCCTCACCAGCTGCACCATTGGACGCCACTGCCATGCATCAAGGCCGCCCGTGATGACTGATCTCCAACTTGAGGCAGTTGGATGGTTCAGGGTACGCCTTTGCCTTACTTCCTGCGCTTCATGGGCTTCTTCGCGTTCTTCAGTAAGCTCCCCAGAGAGAATGATCCTGTTGGTTTCCGCTCATACTTGCCTATGAACACGGCACAACAAACAAATAAAAGATTGACCATCTTGTAACAGTTGACTGATTGAACCAATTGGTGTAGCTAGTATTGAAAACCAAATCAAAACTTACATTCGTATGGGCCCTTTGTCTTGGTGGGATCATCGTCCAGCATGTGCAGCAACGTATAAGCAGCACTGATGTAGTGGGTAAAGTAATCTCTCATCTTCTGAAGCATTTCTTCTGCTACGTGCAGGTCCTAAAAGTAGTAATTCACGCACGCGGCCATTAGAAATGAGGGCTCCAGTAGTTAAATGCCAGCTGCGATTACAAGTCCTAGTACTAGTAGATGCATGCATAAGATGGGAAAAACTGGAATCACATAGCACTCAGTTTGTAGGAGTACCTCATCATAATCCCCGGCGTGGTGTATAAAATTCCTGGAGAGATTGATCACCTCCAGATAAATGATATATCCACCATAGGTAATTCCTTGGGTTCCCGGAAAGACGAAGGCGAACAGTGCACGCAGGACACGGTAATCCTCCGGTGGAAAAAACCAAAGGAGAACCTCCTTACGTTCTGAGGGGGTCTCAGCCTTTCGGTCATGCACAGTCTTGTAGAAATGTGGGAATTCGATTTTTAGCAAGTTTGCTAGCTTGGTGGCACCTATTGGACCAAGCTCGGCAACTGACTTGTGTACCCCATCAAATACTGCAATCGTAGCATCTGCCGAGTCCTGTAGGATTGGATGTCCTACAACTGCGTCCTTCCAGCCAGTACCAAACCTACAAAACAGGATAGAGTAGGTAGATAGTTTGATTATTTTTTTTACCTAGGATCTCAAGTACTAGTAGTAGCTGCATGCATGCACCTACTAGTGGAGTGGAGCATGTGTAGCTGTCAAAAAAGATGACCTATGGATGAATTAGTTACTGTAATCCGGCGGATGTTAATAAACCAGTTGATGTTAATTAACTTACGACGTACTGCTCCCTCTGTCCATAAATAAATATTTACTAAAAAGACATAGCAACATAGGACTCCCTTTGTGCCAAAAAAGAACTCATAGATTTTAATATGAATGTATCTATACACTCAATAGTGATTAGATACATTCAAAATTGTACAAATTTGAGACATCCTTTTTGGGACTGATGGATTATATGATGTAAAATTGGTATATTTATTAAGATTTTTCATTTTAAAAACGAACTAGTGATACTTATTTTTTGTTATAAATATTGCGAGGCTTTCAAATCAGGTTACTCAAAATTTTAAAACTTTAACTTACTACAAGAGCCCAATAGTTCTCTACAGTTATTGGTGTACAGAGCTAGTAATAAGTCAAGATAGATTTTCAGTAGCGAGTGTACTCACTTAGTCACAAGGTGCGAGCCTAGAAGCTTATCAAAGGTACACCACTCATCACTTGTGGAGCCATCAAAGTAGCGGTTTGTCTTTATCAGGGTCCTAAGGTCAGTAACATCTTTGACGACAATGTATTGCCCTTCTGTATAGCGCCCAACATTAATTAGCTTGATGGTGCCAAAAGAAACCACGTAACTATTCAAATTGTTGAGGCCACCATGTGTGACATGTCTCCTGTTACCATAGTCTAGCAGGTCAATAAAGGACCTGCAACAACCAATAGAGTGAGTAAGCTATAGCTACCTGGGAGCTCATAAATAAATACTAGTAGGAGTACTATACATGGTGCGTATGGAAATATGGATTACTACCTCATCTTGTCAACCCAAAATGGCGTCAGACTGAATTTCCTTGCTGGGAGCTGGCCTAATGAGACGCTATCCAAGAAGAAAGGCCCAGCCACTGGTTCGCCGCCTCCGAAGAAATAGCTATCGAATCTCTCATAGACCACAACATGCAGTCCGAGACTCTCGACGAACGTGCAAAAATATGCATCTAAGACCAGATCAGATACCTCCGCAAGTTTTGATGTTTGCTGAACCATGTTGAGCGCGGTCTTTCTATCCTGATCACCCCCTCCTAAGATCACCACTGTAACATCAACTTCGGCATGAATTTGGCAAGTAAAATCAATCCACATTTTTCCATGAGCAAAGTGAGAATTAGGGTTGTGATTAAACCCATAAGATCTGACATAGCCACCAAATACATCCCCCTGCATCATGAATAATTTGATGTAGATAAGATATCAGGACATGTGCTATCAGATACATGAGGATAAGATATTTGCAGAACCACCATGCAGTACAAGTTACCTGGTAGTTCCCGCCGAGGTGCTGTGCCATCAGCCTGCGGCTACACTGAAGCTTCTTTGTCTGTGCTGCGAACTCCCCCGCTATGTGAGTGCACGGCAAAACTGTATCATCCGGCCCTTGCTGCATTAATTAGGATGTCGGGAGGTCATGCAAACTACGTAGGAGTACTAGTAGGCTTAATCACATACGGAAAAGAAAGGACTGAAAAAAAACGCACCATCGTGCCTGATGGAGAGGTGACTACAGGTGGAAGCGTCTGGTTACAGATCGATACAGATGGTGTGGCGTTTGCTGCAAAATAATACGTACTCTAGCAATTAGCACCGATAAAATAATCATAATCGAAGAGCAATTAGCTGCGCAAGTAGAACGAAGGAAGAGGAATGTGAACAAAAAAAAGGTGCCCTTTTCTGCCGGTCTTCTCAGACGGAAGCCGATGGGGTTGATGGGCTTTCGAAACCAGAACAAGGAAGAGGAATGTCTGTACGCACGGCGGCCTGAGACGGCCACGGCGGCCAAATCCCAGCGGTGGATTCGTGGACGAAAGATACAAGTAAAGAGGGGGGGTAAAGGACGCGGAGCTCACCGCGGGGACCGAAACGAGCTTGGCGTACGTGGACAGAGGCGTGCCGCCGGCGGCTGTGGCGGTGATGAGGAGGAAGATCTTGACGGAGAAGGTCCCGGCTGCTCCCGCTGCTCTGTGACTTCGTGGAACACGGGAACTCCACGGGGAGAATATTCCCGCGATCAGACGGACTTCGGCGACGGCGCGTTCGAGCTCTAGGCTCCAGCCATGTCGGATGTGGATGGGGGCGGCGGCGGCGGCGCGCGGTGGAAGACGGAGGTTTAGGGTTTGGATACGCATCGGCCCGGTGGTTTTATAAGCTAGGGGAAAGCTCGGGGCCGCTGGATGCAGCTCGCCCGGGACGTGGCATGGCGGAGCGAGATTTTGCCCGATGTGGGTAGGAAGATGATGACGTCATAATGGGACGGGGTGACGTGGACGCGCCAGTTCGGGAAAACTGGGACGCGGGGGGAGTTTGGGCCCAAAGTGGCTGCCTGCTTTGTCTCTCCGCGGCCCTTTTCTATTTCTTAGTAGGACGTGGAGAGAGTTTGGGCCCAAAGTGCCAGCAGTATGCTTTTTTTCTTTTCTCTCCTTGTTTGATTTCTTTTCCTGGGAGGATAGATTTGAGACAGAAACTTGAAACATTTAGAAACAAGGAGAGACCAGAAGAGCAAACATATGTTTGGATTTTATGGAGCACTTCGCATGCATGCATGGCCATCAAGCCATTCCGCACACAGGTCTCCAACAACCGCAGGGATCCAAGACAATAACAGTAACATCCCAAATTTTTAGTTCCAGATGTTAATAGAAGCATAGCATACATGACATTGAATCATGACAACATACAAGAAATTATGCCAAAAAAAACCTTTTCATAAAACCCTATTTTGGTTTCCTAAAAGGTCCTATAAGAGAACCTAATTTTCAAAACTATATAAAAGTTTGCAAAAGGGGGCCTAAAGGATCTAATGATTTTTTTACAAAAACTTAGAGACCAAAATCATGATAATTGGAGTTGATATGAAAAAGTTATAAAGAAAATATAAAAAAGAAAAAGCATAAAGAAAAATAAAAAAATATAAGAAACCTAACCTAAGTGGGCCATCTGAAGCTAACCCGCAAAATATGCCCTAGAGGCAATCATGTATGATGTTATTCTCAATATATTCATAAAGTTATTGTATTGTCCTTATATGAACTACTGATATATATCATTGAATATGTGATTCAGTCGTGAAACTATATATTCATGTTGTTCATACTAGATGTTCTTGGTCGTTGAGGTTGTGCTGGACACACAACTTAGACTAATGTGCAAGTCGGATGATGACTCGATTCCTCTTGTCATGGTCATGCATATGCAATTTCAACTTACACGGATTCTGCTAAAAAAGTTCAGCGAGTCGGACTGACCCATATTGAGATACAACGAACAAGTCGTCATTTGTATGTCTCAACCAATATAATACTTAGACCTGAGATTATTGCACAATTCGAGATGTGGATCACCGACTTAGGTTATGTCAAACGTTGTTCCATCAAAGGGCAACTATAAAGGCAGAGTTTGGGTCAACTAAGAATCAACCTGCGTGATGTAGATGACCAAGATGTGATTTTGCCCCTCCGACTGGAGAGATATTCTCTAGGCCCTCTCAGAAGATATGATTCAGAAAGCATGGTCATGCACCAATTGACCGAGGCGGCCGACTAAGAGTTCGTCAGAAGAATCACTTATCTCGGATCAAGAAGAGAGTTGAGCTATTTGAAGGATGGCGATTATTCGCCTATAGCCTGACAAGTTGTATCTTGAGGGAAAAGGGACTCAGATGAAAGTCACATTTGAAGGTATGTCGTCATGACTCTTTGGTACTTGGGAGTTAGCATGTTCTACTAGAAGCCGCTACCGACTGATCGATTATGAGTGAGCCTCGAATCGTGTCTGAGTCACCATGTCGGGTCACACACTGAAGAGCGGGGGCAAGTTTGGATTGGACCCGAACTGGCAATCTATTTGTGGTTGGACCCGAATCGGACACGGACTGAGTCAGTGAGTGGACTCGCAGTGACTAATTTAGGCCTTTTAGTGAATGGGCCACAAGTGTGTGGGCGAGATGCCCAAGGGGTATGGTTAGGTCATTCCATGCGTTGGAAACCCTAGATCCAGTTCAGTCCAGCCGTCATACTAGACCTAGCAGTCTACCGCTGGCGCTCCTCCTCGTATGTGTGGATACTGGCAGAAGTGTTATACGTTTAGCACTTCAACGATCATGGATTGGATCAGATCGAATCATGAGACTGCACTGCAACAAGCGACACGCTTTATCAGTAATCCGTAACTGCGCGTACAGTGGTAATCCTCGTGGCCTTCAACCTCAGATAGATCTTGGGATCACCGCGTAAGAAATTTTTGTTTTATCTCTATGTGTCCCAACATACTGCCCTGTACTTGGCGAGCGAGTGACGCGCACCATCTCCGCACTGGTGGGTCAGCCCAGAGTTTCCACGTGCAGTCGCCAGCTCTCCCCGCTGACGCTGAAATGCAGAGCCCACATGTCATTGATAGCTGTGAGATTCTACACATTTTTTATGGTTTCTATCGATGGATTTCGTTTGGATTTGATGGTTTTCTAGCTTTACCTAACGCTAATACTTCAGTAGCAAAGAAAACTTGGTTTTAATGTGTGTTTTAAGTTCTGAACATCACCAGAGGGATTTAACAACAAAAACACAATATTCAGGCGAAAACAAGCATGTCCCTTTTTGGAAGCAATCGATGGGCATTTGCTGCAAGCTTAACGACCAACTATACGGGCCGCTGATGTACAGTTGACATACCCTTCGTCTTATTAAAAGGGACAACTTTCATGAAGAGGCAAAGGTCGAAAACAGAACACATGAGCCACCATACCATCTAGAAGGGAGAAAGAAGGGATCCAGAGAAGAAGGGGAAGACATTCTTCATCTTGCTCCACGATCTTCGATCTCCTAGCAACCACACCTCCATAGTCATCACTTGTACTTGCAAGACTAGGGTTTGAGATTGTTTTTCCCATCTTGAATTGTGTTGGATTTATTTCTATTTCTTATTGTGGATCTCCACGGTAATATCAAGAAGAACTCCCTTTATTTAATTATATCGATGATGCTTTCTTCTCCCATATGTGAGTAAGTTCCCTTGGGCGTGGGAGATGTAGGGATTGGTGATATGTGATGTGCCTATATATTTTCCATCAATTTTGTGGTTAATTATAATTACTATATTATGTGTGTTTGACTATCTATGGGATGCTTAATGCCTGTTGTCCAATTAAGGGCCCAGACAACATGATGCTTTGTTCTATATAGATAGAATCTTGTTTGCTAGCAGACGGGCGACACTCGAGTGACACGAGGATATCAATGGGAAACTAGTTTGACATGAGGATAATGAGGAATCGCCGAGCTTATTGCATTAGTCCGGTCCAAGGATCTTAATTGCTAAGCAACCTGAAGGATCTTAATCGTCTAGTGACTGACCATGGTTGTGGTAAACAGGCTAGTAGGATTTTTGAAGTTGGGATGAAATATACCAAGAGGAGTTCCGGCTAATTATGGGTTGCTCGCCTACACACATGCTTGTAAGATTATATTTGTTACACTTATCACTCATTCACCCGGCACATTCACTATCACCATGAACTGAAACTAACTGCGCCTACTTTGTCATCTGCAGGAAACAACAAACAAATTGTTCTTTACTTTTATGCTTTTTATTTCTGAAATTTACATTTTAGTTTTATTTAAATACTTCCATTTAATCCAAATATATTCTTATTTCAACACTTGCAGTCAATTCACTCGAAGACCTGTGACAACTTCGGGTGTGACAGAGACTTCGCCAAAAAACACTTACCTTTGGGCTCCATGTGGGATCGATATCTGAACTTCGAAACAAGCTACAAACAATCTGTGCACTTGCAGTCATCAAGATGTTTTATGGCGCCGTTGCCAGGGAGCTAAGCGCTAAGTGTTTTGTCTCTTGACATTTCAGGTGTTACTATTACAATATGCTCTCCTTAGGAGACAAAGGGTCTATACGCTCTGGTAGGGCTTATCTAATAGATTAATTTGAACACGTGCCTACTCAGAGGCGCGAGGAAATCATTGAATTTTTTTTGAGATTGAATAAAGTTGAAGTTGACAACCTAAGTGACTTCATGGAAATAATGTCCATTCATAGAGCAACACCTAAGAAACCTGAGAAGACTCTCAGAGAATATAGTGCTCCAAACTCGGCATTTCTTAAACAACCAATAGAATTTTCTAATCCTAGAGTTAGGGAATATCGATTTGATGGTGAAATTATTAAAATTTTGTAGGAAAAAGCTTTCAGTAGAAGGGAAGATGAGGACCCAGGAAGGCATCTTAGAGAGTTCGACGATGTGATAACATCACTTGCACCAAAAGGTTTGTCAAAAGAATTCTCTCATCTGAAATTATTTCGTTGGTCTCTCGAAGGTAAAGCCTAGACTAGTTATATTCTCTCACTCACCATTATATTAAATATTGGGAAAACTACATTGTTAAATTCATAAACAGGTTTAATCCTTTTGCAAAGGTAATAGAACTTAGAAAGAATATAGGCAATTTTAGTCAAAACATGGGGGAAAACTATCCACAAGCCTGGGAAATATTTTTTGGAATAATCAATAGTATACCTAATCATGGCTATTCTGAGTCAACTGTTTGCCACTTATTTTACCACAGTCTTAATACCCAATGCAGAGAGTTGCTAGATTCATCAGCAGGAGGATCGATAAATACCTTAACTATTAAAACATATTTGGAATTGTCACATCCCAAAAAATTCCAAAATTTTGAAATGTGAAAAATAAATAAACAAAATAAATAATTGTTGAAATTTAAGGTGAAAAGAAACTTTTTGATTTCAAACGGAAACATCAAAACCCTACTTGAACAAACTTTGAATAAAATAGAATCCAACAAATTTCAATCAAGTGAAATGCGTTCATCAATGAATGTATCTTGAAATTCAAACTTGGGAAAAATAAACCAAAACCCTAAAACCCTAATGGAAGAAAATCATTTCTAAGACTATGGAATTGATTCATATAAAACTTTGTCAACAAAACATTTATAAATGATCAAAATGACAAACAAAAATATTATAAGATCATAGAAATTAGTTTCATTCAGTTTGGAACCATGGATAAAAACTTATGAATATAATAAGATAAGGAATTAATTTCCAAAGCTAATAAAACTCCTATCTAAAATCCATACCAAAATTATGAGCAAATAATCCTAAAGGGATTTAAAAAGATAAACAAATATCAAATAAAATTATACAAATTGGAATCACCAATTTTGGATCTTCAAATAAAAAGATATGGATTTTATAAGATAAAGAAAAGAAATAAATAAATAAGGAATATTTAAAAGACAAATTAAAATCTTGGCCAAACAAATTAAATGAAAGATTATTTGAATAATAAATAAGGGTAAAAGGTTATTTAAATAAAATCATAAGGATTGAATAATATCAAATTTTATTTAAAGACAATTTGCCTAAATAATGAATCCCAACAAAATTGTTTAGAAGATAATTTAGACTTTGCAAATGGAATAAAGACAATTCAAATAAAATAAAGGGATAAATATTATTCCAATAAAATTATATGGCATTAAACCATATTCCAATTATATTTGAATAAAGACAAAATCCCCAATAGAAATGATTAATTAAATCATGGAAAATAATAATTGGAATTTACCCAAGTAAATAAAAGTTATTGGTTAACTTATAATGGAATCAAAGATTTATTTAAATAAAATTTAAATGGGATTAAAACCATATTGGATATTATTTTAATAAAGGGAAATACCCAATTTAAATGATTAATAAAACATATTAAAATAATTCAAAGAGAATTATTTAACACCCTATTGAATAAATAAAACTTACTAAAAAGGGTTTTGATAAATATTTGCATTTAAAACAGAAAGTTAAATCATTTGAATAAATAATAGGGATTAGAAATCATATTTAAAATCCTATTTAATAAAGACAAAATGTCTATTTAAAATAAATAACAAACCATGTGTAAATGAAATAATTATTTTAAAAATGGACTTTAAATACATGTTTAAAACAGTATTAAAACATACTGAT
Organism: Avena insularis; assembly: GCA_023614405.1. NCBI lineage: Eukaryota > Viridiplantae > Streptophyta > Magnoliopsida > Poales > Poaceae > Avena > Avena insularis. Next base: position 8,707,184 of record CM042684.1, read on the forward strand.
TAATTGGAAAAGATTTGAAAATGAAATATAAATCCAAATGATAGTTTAAATTCAAAACAGAAAATCAAAATGGAAAAAGAAAAAAGAAACAGTATTAAAAAAAGAGAAAGAATCATCCCAGCCAGCAAAGCCCAACTAACAGCCCAGCTAGCCCATCTCTTTCTCCCCCACAGAAAAACGATTCGTACCAGAAAGTAAACCCGCGCAGTCACTGAATCACGGACCCCACCCTTTCTCTCTCTCTTACACTGATGAAGTAACCCCACCTGACAGCCCTTCGTCCTCACCCGTGCGCGACCATTTCTACCCAAACCTCGCCGCCGTTACAGACTTTGCTTTCGTGGCTTAATTCGTCTTAATGCGTGAGTAAACTTCGCCCTCGACCGTGCCCTCATAACCGCAACCCTCTCCTCCCCATTTCCCCTCACTCGCCCTCCCTCTCTGCCTCTAGGCTGCCTGAATTCCTCGCCCAAGCACTCACTGCTCCGACGAGCTTCTCAATCAATTCTGGCGAGCACGACCCTCCCCGCTGCCACTAACCTCCACGGGAACACTCCCCACCCTCTTGCGCATCTGCCAGTAGTTCCAGCTCAGCCGCGCGTGCCCCAGAACGTCGGCAATGACCAAAAACGAACGTCGCCGTCCACTGCCTCGACTCCGGCGAGATTCTCTGGTAAATCCCGACCTCCCCTTCCTCTCTGGACGATACCCATGCAACCTCCTCTCTCCCGCGTGTCTGACAGACCCTTTCTCTCACTCTCTCATGCCTTGTAGCCTCGTCATCGACGACACCAGAGCAAACCCGTCGTCAGCAACCACTCCGGCGAGAGATTTCCGACTCGACCGTGCGCCCATGTCCCTGCGACGACAACGTTGAGCATCAGCACGACCTAGCGAACCCGGTGAGCTTATTACCCATCTCCATTGCTTCCTGTATTAGCCAGAACGCCACCGCCTGAACGCGCCGCCGCCGCTCACCGTTGCTAGCGCCGCCAATCCATGACCAGATGCTTAGAGCCGTTAGATGCAGATCCAAAGGACACGATAGAATCTTAACCCGAAGGGGTACATAGCACTCTGAGCCGCACGATCTGTTTTAAATCTAACGCTCCATGTAGCGCGATCCTCACGAACCGGTAGCAGCCAGTAGAAACGTGACGCGTGGCCTGTGTGTTGATTTAAAAACAGATTTGATTCTATTAGATATGTGATTTTTAAAAATTCATAATTTTAAATCTACACATCCAAAATTTTCAAACTTTATATCAATGGAATCAGGAAAAAGAATCCAATCCAACCATGCCATTTGTTTTATGAATTGCTTCTGTAAAATTGGTTGTTTTTGCAGAAACTTGTTTAGGCTTATTTTGTGAATAAAATTTATTCTAAAATTGTTTTTAAGGTAAAATCTTTTTTAAATGGATTTTTTTGAACCTACCGACCATAGAAACCAACTTATGGATTTAAAAGTGTGTTTTGTGAAGCTCAAGAATAAATCTTTGAATAAAAGCATTTCTAGTTAAATAAAAATATTGTTTATGTTTTAAAAAATGCTTTTTGAGTAAAACCTTTTGGAAATGGTTTGAATTAAACTCTCTGACCCTAAACACCAAGTTTTTGGATTTAAAAATATATTTGGTGAACCCTATAAAATTATTACTTTGTTTAAAGGCATTTCCAACAAAATAAAATGTTGCTTTGATTTAAAAATGGTTTTTTGATGAAACCTTTTGCAAATGGTTTAATATTAAACACTTGACCTTAAAACACTAACATTTGTGTTTAAAAATATATTTGGCAAACACTAGAAAATATGCCTTTGATTTAAATCATTTCTAGCAAAACAAAAATGATTTAAATGACCATTTTCACTAACTTGATATGAAATGGTTTTGCCACTTTTGTAAATGACCAATAGATGTTTTAAAATGTTTATAACCTATTATAAACCACTTTTCCAAATAAAACAATCTTTGGCATGCTTGCATGCATTGCTTTGTTTTTATTATTACATGTGATGATTTGCTTGAATGGTAGATTGAATTTGTACCTTGATTGAATTGTAGTGAAATTTGAGGAGGGTGACTATTGCAAGATCAAGGAGTGAACTTATATTATCTACCAAAAAGGCAAGTGGTGCTTCATACTTTTGTCCCATTATTTTCACTATGCATTAGTGATATTTCTAAGTAGGACTTGCATGGAATTTTCTAAGTATAAACTATGCCATGGGAAATCCTAGTAGATGAAACCTTAGTAGAATTTTCCTAAGTTAAGATTCCTACCGCTTTCAAGCTTAGATTAGCTATTAGAAAGCAAGGTGGATTATATTCATGCTATGGAATATTTCTAAGTCAAGGACTTATGTTTTGTTTAATAAAACAACTATGTGAATGAATCACCTGGGTGGAAAGGGACTTGCATGGATGGATTTTTGTTGAGTGGTTACTCAAGGCCAGGGGACTGGTGAACCTTGTGTATCACACTTGTGGAATGCCACCTAGGAACAAAGAGATTTGAGATGTCAAATGTTGAGAAGCTTCAAGTGCAGCGACATGGCATTATGGGCTCTGCCTGGATCATATAGGTTGCAATAACTTATCCAAAAGGACAGTTGGTGGTAGGGGATGATAGGTTTGGAGCGCGTCCATTTTGGTATAAGGGAAGGCTTCTGAAAGATCTTGTCTCGATGCATGTCGAGTCTTGTGGGGAAAGCGCACCACCTCTCGAGAGAGTAAAATCTAAGTACTTAGCCGTGTCCCCGGCAATGGACAATTTGAGCATCAAGACATGGAAGCTATCAAGAATCTCCTCATCTCAATTTCTAAGTTAAAAACTTGTGGTTGAACAAGGGTTAAAGGATCTTCAATCTTTGATTGGTAGATGCCTTGGGTGATTTTTGCCAAACAAAAACTTAGTGTTTTCAAAAGATAAGGAAAATCTATTTTGAGCAAAGCAAGCCTAAGCTCCACTTAGCCAAATGCATATAAATCCTGATCTTATGTCTGAAGTGCGTAAAACCATGAAATAAAATGGTATACCTTCAGAGCTTGTCAAGGAAAACAAAGTAGATTTATTACAAGTTTTAACTAAAGACGATGAAACTAGAAAAGTTTTTCAAGAATTGAAACATTGACAGACAAAGTATTATAATAACTTGCATAAGCAATTTCAAAAACATAAAAAGAGTTTGGCCGAACTTACAGAAAATTATGAAGAGATTGGCCAAGAAATAAAATTATTTAACAAGTACCTCAGTATGATTGAAACCCAATGTGAACAAATATCATATGGTTATCAAAATTTTCTTCACAGTGATATAAATATTCCTGTTTCTACAAATGTTGTTACAAGAAGAGGTGCAGTTGTTAAAGGACCATTAGGACCACCAGAATATGAAGCTGAAAAGATTGAAAGGAAAAAGGCTTACTTAAAGCAAGTTAGGAAGATAATACATTGGTGGATCCTCAAGATGAAACTGCTCAAGACACAAGATCAAACCTTGGATGAGAATAACGACGCACTGGATGACAGTTATAATTCTGATGCAGAAACTGTCGATCCAGGAAAAGAAAAAGACACAGGCAAAGAAGATGAAGTTGTTACAATAGAGAAAAATAAAAATGATAAGCAACAGCAAAAGAAAGTAACTAAAGAGTGTGATCCTCCACAAAAGGTTAAAGACAAAGGTAAGAAACTTCCATTTTTAGATCGCAAAAAGAAAGAACCAGATCCAGTAATCTATGATTCTTTCGCAAAAGCACTTAATGCTCTTCGTCTAGAAATTCCATTTGCGGATACAATAAAAGTGCCTGCCTATTCTAAATTTCTTCGTGATATTCTTAATAGAAAGAAAGAAATAACTAAAACTGTTGCCATGGTGACTAGTTACCCTACTAATGGGAGACTATTTCCTTAGTCAGGAGATCCTGGTATACCAACTATTTCATGTTCAATAGGCAAAACTAATATTCATAATGCTTTATGTGATTTCGGTGCAGGAGTTAGTGTAATGCCATACTCCCTCTATAAAAGTCTAGGATTAGGGGAATACTCCCCCACTTCTATCACTTTACAGATGGCTAACAAATCCACTAAGAAAATTGTTGGTATGATTGAGGATGTTCTACTTAGAATAGATGAGCGTGTTATTCCCACTGAGTTTATTATTCTTGAAATGCCGGAAGATGAAAGATTGTCTATAATACTGGGAGACCTTTTCTTAGCACAGAAAGAGCATCAGTTGATTGTGCTGCAGGGAAAATAATCTTCAATGTTTATGCTGCTAAAATAATCCGGTATTTTCCAAAGAAACTACAAGCAGGAGAAAGGTATGTTCCACCGGAAAAACGAGTTCATGTGGTAAGTGCCTTTGATAAAGTGAAACCGAAGGTAAGAATTCGAGAGCAAAAAAGGGGTTGAAATATCTAACCATTCTCAATAAAATGCTTAATGGGAGCCAATACCTCATAACAATAAAATAAATTAAAATTAGATAATAAAGTTGTTCATCGCATTCCTACAACTTTTTCACTGACATTTTTGCAGAAGCGCGCCCGTAAAGATGCAGCTATTAAAAAGTAGCAGAAATACCGACTGAACAAGCATAGACTTAGAGTAGAAAATAAAGTTCGAGTTTCATCTGTAGAAACTAGCTCAACATTATTGTCCAAATAAAAAATGCATCTCTATAAATTTGGGTGAAAAAGCATGCTATAGAAGGTCTAACGACTAACTATACGGCTAGAATAAAAATTCCCGCCATTTAGTTGCAGCTGTATAGTTATCGACAAAATTCTCAAAAGTAAGGGTTCAGATATAGAAAGGTTGACGACCAACTATACGGCGGGACCATCTGGTCCGTTCGTATAGTTGTGATCGTATAGTTGTGATCTGGCGAAGGTAAACCCTAACCCTCGCCGCTGCCACAGCTATACGGCGGGGGCTACCCGGCCCTGCCGTATAGTTCTCGCCGTATAGTTTGGCCCGACTGCTTAAACGGGTCGGGGCAGGGCAAGCTTGTTCCTCCCCTCATTATTTCTCTTAGCCTCTCTCTATAACTCTCAAAACCTCTCAGGAACTCTCAATTCTTCACGGATTTCGTTCGTTTGAGTCGGGGGGGTCGATAGATCGGTATGTTTCTCTCCCTGTCTATGCTTTATTTTCAGAATTCCATGGTTGGAATCTTCTCATTGAATTAGTGGATGAACTCAATCTTAATTGATTTTCCCTTTTAATTTCTCACATTAGGATTGAATTCCTCCATGTAGAATCGTTCATATATCATGTAAAAACCATATGCCTAAGGTTTTATGTTGAAATTTCTCAGTGCATCAAGATGAACAAGATCAGTAGCCTTTTTCGCAAGAGCAAGCACCAACATGGTGAGGGCTCGGGGCTCCGGGCTGAGCTCGACAACAAGTATTCCATGGTTTTGGCAAGGAAGGTATTGCCCACACGATGGGCCGATAACGGCTTCCTCAACTCAGCAGAGTTGAAGGGGTACTTCGACTACCTGTGTGCTAATGCAGAGCTCGCCGGCCTCGCCAATGCAAACCACTACACCTACGAAGGGATCACCCATGAGTTCCTCGCCTCCTTATACGACGAATACAGGGAAAAAGGTAATGCATGCATGATAAATTTCACCATTAACCAAGAGCCATATCAAATTACATATCAACAATTTTGCAATGCTTATGGATTCCCTCAAGAAAGAGAACCAACTGTTACAAACATATATAGTGTCTCGAGTGCAAATGCTTGGGAGGTTGTTTCTGTTAATGGTGGTAGGGACTTCTACCAGAAGAAGATGTCCACCATTCAGAACCCAACCATCCATTACTTTGCTATGTTTCTTGCTAACACCTCGTTAGGAAGAGGAGATACCGGCTTGATGGCTAATGCAGACATGGCCATGATCACCAAGGTGCTCTTCCCTAATGTGCCACAGAGTCTCACCCCTGCAGCTCTATTTCTCCAGCACCTCTGCCACCAGAGAAACAAAAGGAAAGGTGATATCCGTATCGGTGGAATGGTAACCCACCTAATCCAAGCCCTTGAAATTACAATTCCTATTGCTCAACCTATTGATGGCTCCATACTTATGGACGTCAGATATATAACTGCTTGTGGCTTCCTCGGTGTTTACCGAGCTAACAGGAGGCTCCGAGCCTATCAATTTGGTTATCTTAATGATGTGCAGGATGGTCAGGTGCCACTTCCTTGCCCGCAAGCCTTCGAGGTTCACGGAAGGGACAACTGGATCCTCACCAAGGATCAAGTGACCGAAATCATGGTGGAGCTCTATCCTGACTCCGATGAAGAGGAAGAAGGAGGGCAGCAGGATGAGCAGGAGTAGCAGCAGGAGCAGGAGTACAAACCTTCTTCGGAGGGACAGCAGCAGGAGGAGCAGCCTGGGACCAATGGCCCAATCAGCCACAGCAGCAACAAGGGTTCAACAATGTCCCCTATCAGGATTTTCTGCAGCTCAACCAGCGCATTGGGGAGATCGACCAGACTCTTCATGGAGTTAGTGAAGATGTGAGTACTTTAACGCATAACTTTGGTAACTTCATGACCTACTTCCCCGACAACTACCAGCAGCACCACCAGCCGCCGCCAAACGGTGGCAATATCTAAGCATGGCAATAGCCTATGCTTGGGGGAGGTTTTCAAAACCTCCAAACTTGCATTCATATTTTATTTCTTCTTTTGATTTGTTTTCTTTTCCAAGAATAGCATGTTTACTTTCAGTTTGCATTATTAAAACCCAAAACACACAAAAAAATTGTAACTTTCAATTGCAATTTGTTTTCTTTGTTTTTCTCGGAGATTGATCAATTTCAGGTGACTTAGCAATAGGGAAACATAGCGAGGATTCGACTCAAGTACGAGAACAAAGCAAGCAAGAGGAGGTATCACATTCCTTTCATCATCCCCTTTGCAATTTTAAATTGATCCTATAATTATTTACACGGTTGCACTTGAGTCTCTCCCCACCTAGCTTGTTATCCTATAAATTATATTCCCTTGCTAGTGTCCACTTTTAGCTTTGAAACATTGAGCAATGAACTTGGTTAAAATATTTCTGATATTTTTACAACAAGAAAATCATCCAAGAGATTACTTGAGTCCATGTTTAGCCCAAAAGATTTGATTTTAGAAACTACTCAACCCTATTGAGATTAATGTAAATAGACTCGATATCACCCTTGAATGAAATTGTCTGATAAAATGGATACTTCGAAGTAGTAGAGATTATGCCACTGCTTTTTCTAATAATTACAGTAGGATATTGCTTTACGCGTGTCATTACAAATATTGGCATACTCCATGGGGAATTATTAACTCTGCTGGGCCAACGAACGATCTAAATGTGGAAAACCACTTATTTCGGCTATGAGTTATGTAAACATCTATAGCTGCAAAGCTATGATGTGTAAAAAATTAGTCTTATTGTGGTTTTACGTGTCAAAGTGAAGTTGTAGTACTCCTCTGACCCACTTCTGCTCACCAGCTATCTATTGACATGGTCAGGAGTACGCAACACAGCCCCAATTAACATGTTAAAAACAGTGACATGATTTCTCTATGAAAGAGTCGAAGTTTTTGGAAAACAAGGAAAGGAAAAAGGTGCTTGGAGAGTCTTGAAATTTTGACGTGAGAGTAGATGAGTTGTTCTTAAATTAAATGTTCTTGGTGTAAACTTGAGTACTCTTAATTGATTAAGGTAACAAGAGCAAAAAAGTTTTCATCTCTCAACAAGAGTGTCACATCCCAAGATTTTCCAAATCTTGTAATGTGAAAATAAATGAATAAAATAAAACTTTGTTTGATTTTCAGAGTCAGAAGAAACTTTTGAATGCAATTGGAACTTCAAACCCATTTGAATTAAATAAAACCTAATGGGATTTAAAAAGATAAACATTTAATAAAAGGAAAAATAAAAACATTTGGAAATACTATTTTGAAACAATTAAATGAAAAGATTGTTTTCAAATGGAATAGAAGTTTATAAATAAAGAATATCTTATAAAGCCAAATTAAACCTTGGCCAAGCTTTGGAATTAAAACATTTTATTTTTAATGAAAATTAGCAAAGGTTTATTTAAATAAAGTAATAAGGAATTAATATCCAATCTTTATTTAAATAAAAGGTTTTACCAATTTAATTGAAACATCAAAACTTATTAAATTATTTAAAATAAGTTTTCCCAAATATTTGATATTCACAAATAAAACCTACTAAAGTGTTTTGGCCTTATTTTAGATTTCAAAATAAATATCTCAATAAAACAAATCCTACTTGATTTAATAATGAAAGTCTATTATATTTAAATAATAATGGACCCTAAAATAAAAGGTTATTTTATTTTAAACAAGTTTTCCAAATATTCTTTATTTCCAAATAAAACCTACTGATTTGGTTTTGAAAATATTTAGGTTTCAAATTAATATTTTTTAATAAAATCAAACTCTATTTGATTTAATAACTAAGGCCCATTTTATTTAATTATTAATGGACCCTATATAACAAAATGTTATTTTAAAACAAGCTTTCCAAATATTCCTTAATTTCAAATACAACTTACTGAATGGTTTAAAATTATTTAGTTCTCAAGTGGAGCTTTGAATTAAATCAAAACCTATGGATTTAATAATTGGTACATCCATTTAATTAAATAGTAATAGCCCCTATTATTAAAATTATTAATTTGAATTTGGATTTTGGTTCATGTTACTGAACAGAACTAATTTCAATATAACAAAGTTTGGGTGTTGTTTGAATTGATTTGAACCATGTTTATTTGTTAGAAATTTCAAAACAGAAACTGAAATTGGAAAAAGGAAAAAGTTTTCAGACAGAAAAAAATAGAGCAAACAACCTGGCCCAGCTGCCCCAGCCCAACAGCCCACCTAGCCCACCTCACCCTCGAACCGTTTTTCTACACCACAGAAGAAACCCGCACCCTCACTGACTGGTGGACCTTACCCCCCTCTCTCTCTATCTCATTGACAAAGAGGACCCACAGCCACGTTGGCATTGTCTTCAAACTCGAGCGCCCGTTGCCAGTGAGTAATTCTCGGTTTAAATTCACTCTAATGCGATCTTAATCACCAAAACAATCAAGCCCCTCTTAATCCCCTCTGACTCCTCCTCATTTCCCCTCAACAACCATCGCAAATGAGCCATTGAGCACCTCGAATTCAAGCTCAACGTCTCGCCGGCGCCGACGAGGTCCAGAGCCGATTCCGGCGACTCGACACCACCTCCTGCCTCCCCGAGCACACGAGCACGCACACCACACCCTGGCACATCTTTCCGTGCCATTCATTCATCCGCGGGTACCCTGCAGTATCGGCAACGTCGACGACCTGCAGCACCGCCGTCTGCCCTCTTCTCCGACGACGCCCACAGGTTGTACCAGACAGCCCCTCTCCCCCTCATTCACACACGCGTCATCCCCTCGACCATACGCATCTAACCGTGCCCTTTGTTTGCCTCCGCGTGATCTGCAATGTCGCCTTCGACCACAGACAGAGCCGTTCGGCGTTGCTCTCTACTCCGGCGAGCAATCGCAGCTGCCCCCTAGCGCCCCTCGACGGACAAGTACCACGTTGAGCATCAGCGAGCGTCAGCGATTCCGGTGAGCATCTCCCCACCCTCCTTTGCTTCCTGTACCGCCGGCGCCGTCATCGACTGGCCGCTCCGCCGCTAGCCACCATCGTCGCGCCGCCAGCTTTTGGCAAAGCGCTGAGAGCCGTTCGATCTAGTTTGAACGAGCAGGATTAGATCACTTAGTCGCGAATGGGTACGTTCTCTGGATCGCACGATTAGATTAGATCCTACGATGCGGCGTGATCCACACACCAACCAGTACGCCAAAATCGTTTATGCCACGTGGCCAGTGTTTGAGTTAAAACAGATTTTTGAATCAGATTTATTTGCAAACTTCAAACCTTTGTAACTTTCAAACCACACGTCCAAAAATTATAAATTTTATATCAATGGATTCAGTGGAACAAGCCCTAGCCAACCCTACCCTTGGTTTAGTAAATAGTATCTATTAAATTGCTTGTTTTTGCAGATTCTTTTATGTGCTTATTTAGAGTATAAAAATTGTTTAAAATTGATTTTAGGGTTAAAACTTTTGCAAAATGGTTTGTTGTGACCTTACGGACCCTAGGAACCAACCCTTGGTGTTAAAAATGATTTTGGTAAAATTTAGGTTGAATTATTTGACTTAGCCAATTTCTAGCCAATTAAAAATTGTTGAGTTTATTATGGAAATGTTTTTGCAAAGAAAACTTTGAGAAAATAGTTTGGACCAAACCTACTGACCCAAAAACACCAAGTTTTGCAATAGCAACTCATTTGGTGAAAAACTTAAAAGTTTTGTTTTGATAAAAACATTTTCACCACATAAAATGATGAATGGATTTTTAAAAAATGGTTTTGAGATAAAACCCTTTTGCAATTGACTTTGCCATTTTGGTGAATGACCAATTTGGATCTCACAAAGTTTAGAAGCCTAGTGGAGACCACCTTTGCAATTAGAACCATCTTTTGCATGCTTGCATGCATTACTTTGACTTTGTCATTTTATGTGTTGTTTTGCTTGATTGGTAGATTGAATTTGTGTTTGCTTGATTGATTTGTAGTGAAGTATGAGACTAGAAAGATCAAGGATTGAACCACCATTCTCTACCAAAAAGGCAAGTGATGCTTCATACTTTATATCCCATTACTTTCTCTATGCATTAGTGAATTTTGCTAAGTAAAACTTGCATGGATTTTGCTAAGTATGAACCTTGCTATAGGAAAACCTAGTAGATGAATCCTTAGTAAGGATTTCCTAAGATAAAGTTTCCTATTACTATCAAGCTTAGCCTAGCTAATAGAAAACATGGGTGGAATATATAAATTCACACTATGGAAAAATATTCTAAGTCTGGGGACTTGTGATTTAGTCTAATAAAACAACTAAGTTAATGAATCACCTGGGTGGAATGGGATGGCTTGGTGGAGTTTGGTTGAGTGGTTCACAAGGCCATGGAAACAAAGAGATTTGAGATGTCAAATGTTGAGAAGCTTCAAGTGCAACCACTTGGCAATATGGGCTCTGCCATGATCATATAGGTTGCAAGAACTTAGCCATATGGACAGTGGGTGGTAGTGTTTGATAGGTTGGAGCGCGTCCATTTTGGTCTAAGGGAAGGCTTCTGAAAGATCTTGTCTTGGGAAACCAAGTCTTGTGGGGAAAGTGCACCACCTCTGCAGAGTGTAAAATCTAAGTACTTAGCCATGTCCCTGGTAAAGGACAATTTGAGCATCAAGACATGGAAGCAATCAAGAATCTCATCATTCAAATTTCTAAAGTTAAAACTTGTGGTTTGAACAAGGGTTGTTTGAAATCTTCAATCTTTGATGGAGAGATGCCTTGGTAAAAGGATCTTCAAATCTTTGATTGGGAAAAATGATTTTGCCAAGCAAAACTTAGTATTTTAAAAATATTAAGGAAAATCTATTTTGAGCAATGCAAGCCTCAACTCCACTTAGCCAAATGCATATAGATGTTAGACTCCACTATACTACCATAGTATCACTTGCCAATACAATTCAAATGTATTGACCCTTGGTGGCTGTAACTTGTATGTTGCAGGTTTGATTGATTTTAGTGAAGATTGATTGTTTAGGATTACAAAGTCTACAACCAACATCTGCCTGTGGCACTTTGAAGATGAAGGACCCCATGCTTATAGTTATTCCGTTGTAATGTAATGTAATAGCCATATGAGCTATGTAAGATGTAATAAAATTTATGTTATTCCTGGTTATAAAGTTATATTATGACCTTTGTTTCTTGATATTACATCTTAACTGTGGATGCTAGCTATTGATCCAGGGACTAGCATTGTAAAACACAGGAGGAATCTACCTTATTAGGTTGAGACCTCTACAGATGGTATCAGAGCATTGTGTTGCCTGTAGGATTTGTAAACCCTAGGATTGGACAAAAACCCTTAGAAAAATAGGAGTTATACTTGTTCCAAAAACTTATTTACAAAATCTTGTAAACTCTTTCCTCAACCATTTTGGTTTCAACTCTACTTCTCTTCTATTTTAACTTGATGGAAAAACCTACCCCATGGCCAAAAACCACACCATGTGCAAAGGACTTCTTCAACTTCTTCAACTCTAATGACTTCAACATCTTCAACTCTAGTGACTTCAACATCTTCAGCATATTCTTCAAGGACTTCCAACTTGGATACCACTAAGGACTACAAGTGAGACAAGGAAATCTTTCTCAAGATTTATAGACTGAGGGAATGCAAAATAAGAAGGAGCCATCAACAACTTTGAAGTATTGTGACTAAAAGTTTTTCCAAGGAAACCAAGATCTCATGCAAGAAGAATCAACCAAAGAAGGATGGAAAGATCACAAGTGAACCATATAGATGGACCACCATAATTTAGTTAAGTCAAACCACCAACTTATGTGGTGTAACAAAAATATTTTGTTGCCTAAGTATGTGCTTGAACTTTGTTGTTTGAGTGAAATGGTTGTTTGTGATTGCATGCACATTGTTTGTGTGAATTGTGATGTGTGTGATTAGAAATATTTCCTTAGAATTATCTTGTCTATTCTAATCCCAATTCAACCCAAACAGATGACTACTCCAAGAAACTCCAACATCAAGGTTGATGACAACAACAACAACCAAGAGGACAACATGAGAGAGCTTATAGCAACCCAAAACCTGTTGAGCCAAGAGACAACTCAGCTTTTAGCCAACAACAATGGACTAGACCCAGCCATACAAAGGATTTTGAAACTTCAATCCCAATTGTTGCAAGGATTGGTTACTCAAATGATCAACATGAGAGAAAACTTGTCCCAAAGAGCTAATGACAACAAGGATGACAAAGATGTTATTCTAGAAGGAACCCAAGCTAGCAATAATTTTAGATATAAGGATCATGCATCCAAGGAGCATGAAGATCAATGCCCCAAGAAGAGAGAAAGATCTCCCACCTATGAAGAACATGAACTAGAAGAACTCCTAGCTTTGGAGAGACCCAAGAAGAAGAAGAAATGCCCCAACCCTAACAAGAAGGATATTACTCAAGAGCAATGTTACAATTGCAAAGAGATGGGACACTATGCCAATGAATGCCCAGAAAAGAAGAAGAACCAAAGAAACAAACAAAAAGCAATGATACCAAAGGAAAAGAAGGATATCAGCCAAGTGATGTGCAAACACTGCAAAGAGTTAGGACATTATGCAAACAACTGTCCAGAAAAGATGAAGCACAAGATAAACCAGCCTATGAGGGATCTCAGCCTTGTCACATGTTTCAAATGCAGGGAACTAGGTCACTATGCAAACAATTGTCCAGAAAGGATGGAGAACAAGTTAAACAAGTCTATGAAGGATCTCAACCTTGGCCCATGAGTCAAGAATGGAAACTAAGGACAATGCAAAAGTTTGCTTAGAGAAGTTTTCCTAGGATCCCAAGAAGGCCAATATGTAATTTTTGTTTGAAATTTTTTAAGGGTGGTAGTACCCTAGTTTTTTTGAATTTGCTTGTAACCCCAGCCTTCCCAAATCTCGGGACGAGATTTATTTTAAGGGTGGTAGCCTGTCACATCCCAAGATTTTCCAAATCTTGTAATGTGAAAATAAATGAATAAAATAAAACTTTGTTTGATTTTCAGAGCCAGAAGAAACTTTTGAATGCAATTGGAACTTCAAACCCATTTGAATTAAATAAAACCTAAAGGGATTTAAAAAGATAAACATTTAATAAAAGGAAAAATAAAAACATTTGGAAATACTATTTTGAAACAATTAAATGAAAAGATTGTTTTCAAATGGAATAGAAGTTTATAAATAAAGAATATCTTATAAAGCCAAATTAAACCTTGGCCAAGCTTTGGAATTAAAACATTTTATTTTTAATGAAAATTAGCAAAGGTTTATTTAAATAAAGTAATAAGGAATTAATATCCAATCTTTATTTAAATAAAAGGTTTTACCAATTTAATTGAAACATCAAAACTTATTAAATTATTTAAAATAAGTTTTCCCAAATATTTGATATTCACAAATAAAACCTACTAAAGTGTTTTGGCCTTATTTTAGATTTCAAAATAAATATCTCAATAAAACAAATCCTACTTGATTTAATAATGAAAGTCTATTATATTTAAATAATAATGGACCCTAAAATAAAAGGTTATTTTATTTTAAACAAGTTTTCCAAATATTCTTTATTTCCAAATAAAACCTACTGATTTGGTTTTGAAAATATTTAGGTTTCAAATAAAGATTTTTTTAATAAAATCAAACTCTATTTGATTTAATAACTAAGGCCCATTTTATTTAATTATTAATGGACCCTATATAACAAAATGTTATTTTAAAACAAGCTTTCCAAATATTCCTTAATTTCAAATACAACTTACTGAATGGTTTAAAATTATTTAGTTCTCAAGTGGAGCTTTGAATTAAATCAAAACCTATGGATTTAATAATTGGTACATCCATTTAATTAAATAGTAATAGCCCCTATTATTAAAATTATTAATTTGAATTTGGATTTTGGTTCATGTTACTGAACAGAACTAATTTCAATATTACAAAGTTTGGGTGTTGTTTGAATAGATTTGAACCATGTTTATTTGATAGAAATTTCAAAACAGAAATTGAAATTGGAAAAAGGAAAAAGTTTTCAGACAGAAAAAAAAATAGAGCAAACAACCTGGCCCAGCTGCCCCAGCCCACCTAGCCCACCTCACCCTCGAACTGTTTTTCTACACCACAGAAGAAACCCGCACCCTCACTGACTGGTGGACCTTACCCCCCTCTCTCTCTATCTCATTGGCAAAGAGGACCCACAGCCACGTTGGCATTGTCTTCAAACTCGAGCGCCCGTTGCCAGTGAGTAATTCTCGGTTTAAATTCGCTCTAATGCGATCTTAATCACCAAAACAATCAAGCCCCTCTTAATCCCCTCTGACTCCTCCTCATTTCCCCTCAACAACCATCGCAAATGAGCCATTGAGCACCTCGAATTCGAGCTCAACGTCTCGCCGGCGCCGACGAGGTCCAGAGCCAATTCCGGCGACTCGACACCACCTCCTGCCTCCCCGAGCACACGAGCACGCACACCACACCCTGGCGCATCTTTCCGTGCCATTCATTCATCCGCGGGTACCCTGCAGTATCGGCAACGTCGACGACCTGCAGCACCGCCGTCTGCCCTCTTCTCCGACGACGCCCACAGGTTGTACCAGACCGCCCCTCTCCCCCTCATTCACACACGCGTCATCCCCTCGACCATACGCATCTAACCGTGCCCTTTGTTTGCCTCCGCGTGATCTACAATGTCGCCTTCGACCACAGACAGAGCCGTCCGGCGTTGCTCTCTACTCCGGCGAGCAATCGCAGCTGCCCCCTAGCGCCCCTCGACGGACAAGTACCACGTTGAGCATCAGCGAGCGTCAGCGATTCCGGTGAGCATCTCCCCACCCTCCTTTGCTTCCTATACCGCCGGCGCCGTCATCGACTGGCCGCTCCGCCGCTAGCCACCGTCGTCGCGCCGCCAGCTTTTGGCAAAGCGCTGAGAGCCGTTCGATCTAGTTTGAACGAGCAGGATTAGATCACTTAGTCGCGAATGGGTACGTTCTCTGGATCGCACGATTAGATTAGATCCTACGGTCTGCAGCGTGATCCACACCGAAACGGTACCAGCCAATCGTTTTGCGCCACGTGGCTAGTGTTTGAGTTAAAACAGATTTTTGAATCAGATTTATTTGCAAACTTCAAACCTTTGTAACTTTCAAACCACACGTCCAAAAATTATAAATTTTATATCAATGGATTCAATGGAACAAGCCCTAGCCAACCCTACCCTTGGTTTAGTAAATAGTATCTATTAAATTTCTTGTTTTTGCAGATTCTTTTGTGTGCTTATTTAGAGTATAAAAATTGTTTAAAATTGATTTTAGGGTTAAAACTTTTGCAAAATGGTTTGTTGTGACCTTACTGACCCTAGGAACCAACCCTTGGTGTTAAAAATGATTTTGGTAAAATTTAGGTTGAATTATTTGACTTAGCCAATTTCTAGCCAATTAAAAATTGTTGAGTTTATTATGGAAATGTTTTTGCAAAGAAAACTTTGAGAAAATAGTTTGGACCAAACCTACTGACCCAAAAACACCAAGTTTTGCAATAGCAACTCATTTGGTGAAAAACTTAAAAGTTTTGTTTTGATAAAAACATTTTCACCACATAAAATGATGAATGGATTTTTAAAAAATGGTTTTGAGATAAAACCCTTTTGCAATTGACTTTGCCATTTTGGTGAATGACCAATTTGGATCTCACAAAGTTTAGAAGCCTAGTGGAGACCAACTTTGCAATTAGAACCATCTTTTGCATGCTTGCATGCATTACTTTGACTTTGTCATTTTATGTGTTGTTTTGCTTGATTGGTAGATTGAATTTGTGTTTGCTTGATTGATTTGTAGTGAAGTGTGAGACTAGAAAGATCAAGGAGTGAACCACCATTCTCTACCAAAAAGGCAAGTGATGCTTCATACTTTCTATCCCATTACTTTCTCTATGCATTAGTGAATTTTGCTAAGTAAAACTTGCATGGATTTTGCTAAGTATGAACCTTGCTATAGGAAAACCTAGTAGATGAATCCTTAGTAAGGATTTCCTAAGATAAAGTTTCCTATTACTATCAAGCTTAGCCTAGCTAATAGAAAACATGGGTGGAATATATAAATTCACACTATGGAAAAATATTCTAAGTCTGAGGACTTGTGATTTTGTCTAATAAAACAACTAAGTTAATGAATCACCTGGGTGGAATGGGATGGCTTGGTGGAGTTTGGTTGAGTGGTTCACAAGGCCATGGACTTGGCTTGTGTATCTCACTTGTGGTATGCCACCCAGGAAACAAAGAGATTTGAGATGTCAAATGTTGAGAAGCTTCAAGTGCAACCACTTGGCAATATGGGCTCTGCCATGATCATATAGGTTGCAAGAATTTAGCCATATGGACAGTGGGTGGTAGTGTTTGATAGGTTAGAGCGCGTCCATTTTGGTCTAAGGGAAGGCTTCTGAAAGATCTTGTCTTGGGAAACCAAGTCTTGTGGGGAAAGTGCACCACCTCTGCAGAGTGTAAAATCTAAGTACTTAGCCATGTCCCTGGTAAAGGACAATTTGAGCATCAAGACATGGAAGCAATCAAGAATCTCATCATTCAAATTTCTAAAGTTAAAACTTGTGGTTTGAACAAGGGTTGTTTGAAATCTTCAATCTTTGATGGAGAGATGCCTTGGTAAAAGGATCTTCAAATCTTTGATTGGGAAAAATGATTTTGCCAAGCAAAACTTAGTATTTTAAAAATGTTAAGGAAAATCTATTTTGAGCAATGGAAGCCTCAACTCCACTTAGCCAAATGCATATAGATGTTAGACTCCACTATACTACCATAGTATCACTTGCCAATACAATTCAAATGTATTGACCCTTGGTGGCTGTAACTTGTATGTTGCAGGTTTGATTGATTTTAGTGAAGATTGATTGTTTAGGATTACAAAGTCTACAACCAACATCTGCCTGTGGCACTTTGAAGATGAAGGACCCCATGCTTATAGTTATTCCGCTGCAATGTAATGTAATAGCCATATGAGCTATGTAAGATGTAATAAAATTTATGTTATTCCTGGTTATAAAGTTATATTATGACCTTTTTTTCTTGATATTACATCTTAACTGTGGATGCTAGCTATTGATCCAGGGACTAGCATTGTAAAACACAGGAGGAATCTACCTTATTAGGTTGAGACCTCTACAAAGAGAGAAGCCAAAAAGATTTGTTTCACTTTCCTAGCTAAACTTTCGACACTCGCTCGTACATATGATTTATTTGCCAGCAAGATATGCGTGGGTAGGAAGTGAACTCAGTGCAATCTTGTGAATATTTGTATGATCATGTTTAAGATTGCAGGAAATGTGAAGAAAAGAATTTGACACCAATTCAAGATTGTAAGTTCTTTTATTTCAGTTTTGAATCTCCGCTATCCTTTTTTATTTCCTTGTCACTCGAGGACAAGCAACATATAATCTTGGGGAGTTGATAGCTGTGAGATTCTACACATTTTTTATGGTTTCTATCGACGGTTTTCGTTTGGATTTGATGGTTTTCTAGATTTACCTAACGCAAATACTTCAGTAGCGAAGAAAACTTGGTTTTTAATGTGTGTTTCAGGTTCTGAACATCACCAGAGGGATTTAACAGCAAAACACAATATTCAGGCGAAAACAAGCAAGTTCCTTTTTGGAAGCAATCGAGGGGCATTTACTGCAAGCTTAACGACCAACTATACGGGTCGTCGCCGTATAGTTGTCGCTGTATAGTTGCCATCCCCTTCGTCTTATTAAAAGGGACAACTTTCGTGAAGAGGCGAAGGTAGAAAACAAAACACATGAGCCGCCATAACATCCAGAAGGGAGAAAGAAGGGATCCAGAGAAGAAGGGGAAGACGTTCTTCATCTTGCTCCATGATCTTCGATCTCCTAGCCACCACACCTCCATAGTACTTGAGATATATAGAGAGAGATCTCCACCTTGCAAGACTAGGGTTTGAGATTGTTCTTCCCATCTTGAATTGTGTTGGATTTATTTCTATTTCTTATTGTGGATCTCCACAGTAATATCAAGAAGAATTCCCTTTATTTAATTATATCGATGATGCTTTCTTCTCTCATGTGTGAGTAAGTTCCCTTGGGCGTGGGAGATGTAGGGGATTGGTGAGATGTGATGTGCCTATATATTTTCCATCAAGTTTGTGGTTAATTCTAATTACTATATTATGTGTGCTTGACTATCTGTGGGATGCTTAATGCCTGTTGTCCAATTAAGGGCCCAGAAAACATGATGCTTTGTTATACATAGATAGAATCTTGTTTGCTAGCGGACCGGTGATGTGCCTCAGTCAATTGCAGATCTTTGTTGGGAGACCCCAAGAGCAAGGTGTGATGAGCACAGCAGCAAGTCTTCACTCAGTTATGAAACCAAGGTTATCGAACCAGTAGGAGCAAGGAAACAACTCCAAGGTGTTGCTAACAACTTGGAATCATGCACAACACAAACTCAAGACTTTGCCCCAACTTACAGTGAGGTTTTCAATCTCACTGGTTTGTTGAAAACAAAGGATTAAATGTATAGTGTGGAAGGTAATGGTTGCTGGTAGAAAGTAAACGGTAATAGTAGATTATGTAATAACAATGGTAAAGATTGGACCAGGGTCCACAGTTCACTAGAGGTGTTCCCCTTAAGATAAATAACATGCTGGGTGAACAAATTACAGCGGGGCAATTGATAGGACTGAGCAAGGCATAACAATGCAAATACTAGACATCAAGATTCCTATGAGATTTGATTAGGATTACAACAATATACATAGACCGCCATCCAACAGTATCTATGACTAATAATCCACCTTCAGGTTATCATCCGAACCCCAGTATTAAGTTGCAAGCAACAGATAATTGCATTAAGAAATGTGTGTAAAGTAAACAATACAATTGTTCCATGAACAAAATATTGTTGTTTTCTCCCTAGTAGCAACAACACATCTACAACCTTAGAGATTCCTATCACGTCCCCAGATTACTAGAGGCATTAACCTACTATCGATCATAAATACTCCCTCTTGGAGTCACTAGCATCTACTTGGCCAAGATAGCTACTAGCAACGGAGAGCATGCAAGATCACAAACAACACAGACATGATAGAATCAATAATCAATCTGACATAGTATCTCAATATCCATCGGATCCCTGCAAACACAACATGTATGATTACAAATAGATGATCTTCATCATGAACGGAGCTCACAAGATCTAAACATGATAGCACAAAGGAGGAGAAACAACCATCTATCTACTGTATGGACCCATAGTACAAGGGTGAACTACTCACGCATCATACCGGAGGCTGGCATGGTGATGAAGAAGGCCTCCGGGATGATCTCTCCCCTCCGGTAGGGTTCCGGGAAGAGCTTTAGATCCCCCGATCTAGGGACGATGGTGGCGGAGGCTATGGACTGTTTCGTGGAGATCTGATCGGGTGCTTAGGGTTTTGGCATCAGGGGCTTTTATAGGCAGGAGGGCACCCGAGGCACCCACACCATGTGTCGGCGTGTCCTAGGGAGGGGGGCCGCGCCACCCTAGGGTGTGGCGGCCTCGTGTCCCTCCTCCGATTGCCCTTCGGTCTATGTGTTCGTTCCGGTGAAATATTGACTTTGGCTTTTGTTCTGTCCAATTCCGAGAATATTTCCTTACTAGCTTTTTTTAAACCAAAAACAGCAGAAAACAGGCAACTGACACTGCGACATCTTGTTAATAGGTTAGTCCCAGAAAATGTATCAAAATATGTAACATCCCAAAAATTATGATTTATTAAAGTTTGCATTTCATTCATGCATTCATAGCATTTGGTCATTCCAAACAAAATTTCAAATAAAAAACCTTGTTATGCCTATTGGTTTATACATATAAGGCAATGGGTTTATTTATATTTTTCTAGGTATGAGAGTGCTTTGGATTGATCAATAATTCTTTAAAATGGATGCAAAGCTTGCGCAAAATTTTCAAAACAAAATTCAAAATACAACCATTTATATGCCTAATAAATATATATATCCATAAAGGCATGGTTTAGTTTATTTTTCAAAGTGTCAAAGTGAATTTGACTATACAGTAGTGTTTTATACACAATTTTGTGCAAAGGTTTCACTGCAAAAATCCAGAAATGATTTGAATTTAAACCCATTTGAATTTGATTTGATTTGGTTTCCTGAAAATCAATTTAGAAAAAGAAAAAGAGTAAAGAATAGGAAAAAGGTCGGCGCCACCATTTCAGCCCAGCAGCAGAAGCAGCCCGCGAAGCCCACCCGGCCACCTCCCCCTCTCCTCTCTCTCGCTCTCACGCGCACAACCCTACCCGTGGTCACTGACGCGCTGGCCCCGCACGCCACGCCAGCATCTTCCCCAAATCACGCCCGAGACCATGTCGCTGCTGCCGTTGTCACCGTTGATGGCATGACGTAAATGCCCACGATTTCGCAGGCGTTTCTTGTCGAGCCGCTGCCTACTTAACACCCTCCCCACTCCGCTCCTTTCCCCTCACTCAGCACACCCTCTACTCCACCAGGCTGCCAGCAATTCGCGTTGCAACACCGCTGCCCGACGCTCTCCGGCGACCGATTCCGGTGAGAACTCCCCGCCCCTTGCCCTCTCGATCTTGCTATCGCGTTTGCCACACTCCCGCGCATCTAACACTGCTCACGGACCTCCTTTTGGTGGCTTACAGCAATGTCTTCGTCGACGACCGTGCGTGCCCGACGACGTGCTCTACTCCGGCGAGCGACTACGGTAAACCTAGCCCTCCCCCTCCTCTCTGATTCACGCTCGCACCCACACTGTTCCAGTGCGCGTCTAACGCCACCCTTGGCTCGTCTTTCCATGCCTTGTAGGGTCGTCAACGACCACTCCCGAGCGAGCCCGACGCCGACGCCAACTCCGACGAGGAATCAACACCGTGCTCGTGCGCCCCCGCCCCGTCCACGAACACGTTGAGCATCACCGCGTCTCTGCGATCTCAGTAAGCACCGGCACTCCCTCCCGCACCCTCTGGCCTCGCCGGAACATCACCATCCGACGCACAGCCGCCGCGGTGACCATTGGCGCCGCCTGCGTTTGGTCGAAACACTGAGATCCGCTGGATCTAGATCCAGCGGTCAATATTAGATTAGATCACGAAAGGGTACGCATAGATCTGGCGCGTTGGATCTGACTTGATCCAACAGCGCGGAGGCACGATCCGCGCGAAGCGGAATAGACCAATCAGACGCTGCCACGCGTCTGTGGATTGATTTATAAATCTGTTTTGAATCTTTTAAATTGTTCAAACTTAGAAAATTCATAACTATTGTTTTGTTTATCCAAAAAATGCAAATAAGATATCAATGGATTCAAAAAAATAAATCCTACACTACTGTAGGCTTAGTTTTGTATTTTGTTTCTGTAAAAATGGGTTTTTATGCAGAGACAATTATAGGCTTATTTTGGCCATATAAATTATTTAGAAAATGATTTTTAGACAAATTTAAGTTTCTTTAGACTATATTTAGTTGGTTTTGTGTTCAGTACTGTTTTACTTGTCTTGTTTAGTTTATAAAAATCATCACATAGTATTTGCATGCATTCATAATATTTTTTCTTGAATATTGAAATGTGAATTTGGTGATATTATTTGATGTGTAGATTTTGGTGCTAGTGGTGATTGTGATTGTGAAGATTGTTTCTACTCCCCCAACTACCAAGGCAAGTGGTGCTACATGTATTTGTCCTATTATTTTGACTATGTACTAGTAATATTTTGTATAGGGCTTGCATGAAATTTTTGCTAAGTATCTATATGCTATGCTTGGGAAATCCTAGTAGTGGTAGTCTTGGTAGAACTATTCTCTAAGTTAAGATACTTGTTGTTATCATGCTTAGCCTAGCTAGTAGTAAACAAGGGTGGAATATATACACATGTTATAGAAATTTTACTAAGTCTTTTGACTTATGTTTTTTCTTAATAAAACTACTAAGTGAATGAATCACCTGGGTGGAATGATATGAATGGGATATGTTCAGGGCCGGCTTTGGCCTATGGCGACCTTGGCAAAGGCCAAGGGCCCATGCCGGCAGGGGCCCATAAATTTATAATTCTCTATGCTATATTAGGTATACATTTTTGAAAAAAAAACAAACTCAGCCCAGCCAGCAACTAATCTCACTCCCGGTTACCAGTGAGAGAAACGAGCCACCACAGCCAGATTGATCGATTCCCTCGCGATCGAGTATCGTACAGCCGCTCCAACGAAGGCCCCGCCCCCGCCCCTTTATTCCCTGGCGGCACACGGACAGGACTACTTATGGGATACGTACGAGCTGTATTTTGATTCCAATTTCCCGATCGATCTCGTCTCTCTGCCTGCCTACAATCCGCAAAATTTCCTAATCGTCCGTCAGTGGTGCGACCGCCCGCCCTGGTACAATCTTCTGGTCTTAATCTTTAATTCTTTAGTCAACCAATTTAGGGAATTGTTAGGGTTCTATCTTTTACTCCTTCCGTTTCAAAATATAAGATGTTTTAGGTTTGTAAAGAAAATGAATCTAGACTTCTTTTAGTGTGTAGATTCACTCCAAAGTTGAGTGAACCTATGTATTAAAAGAAGTCTAGATTCATTTGCTTCACAAAGCTAAAACATCTTATATTTTAAAACGGGGGGAGTACTTGTTATATGAACTTATTGAATCACAAAAAAGGTACTCTAAAAAGGTATTTTCCGGCGGCGAGTACTGTTGATGTCAACAAGGGATACTCAAAGTCAAGAATCTAAGCCCAGAAAAATGATGATCATAATTCAAATGTTGATTAAACAAGGATAAAATTGATCTTGAGATTGTACTCAACGAGTTTGTATCTAGAAATGTCCGAAGAAGCTTTTTTATGAAGCATTATTGTTAGTCGGTCTATTATTTCTTATTTGAGGTATACATTAGCCTTAGAGGCCCATTTCATAACTTCGCACAAGGGCCCCATAAAATATAGAGCCGGCCCTGGATATGTTGAGTGGTTACACAAGGCCCAGTGACTGGACTACCTTGTGTATCACACTTGTGGAATGCCACCCATGAACAAAGGGATTTGAGATACTTAGTGTTTAGAAGCTTCTAGTGCAGCCACATGGCATATGGGTTCTGCCTTGATCATATAGGTTGCAATAACTTAGCCAGATGGACAGAAGGTGGTAGGGGTGATAGGATGGAACGCGTCTATTTGGTCTAAGGGAAGGCTTCTGAAAGATCACGTCTCGATACATGTCGAGTCTTGTGGGGAAAGTGCACAACCTCTCGAGAAGGAAAAATCTAAGTACTTAGCCGTGTCCCCGGCAATGGACAGTTTGAGCATCAAGACATTGAAGCTATCAAGGATCTCCTCATCCCAATTTCTAAGTTAAAAACTTGTGGTTGAAAAAGGGTAAAGGACCAATGGTTACACAAGGCCCAGTGACTGGACTACCTTGTGTATCACACTTGTGTTCCTTGGGTGATTTTGACAAACAAAAACTTAGTGTTTTTCAACTGATAGGAAAAACCTATTTTGAGCAAAGCAAGCCTAAGCTACACTTAGCCAAATTCATATAGAAGTTAGAAACTACTATTCTACTATGGTATCACTTGCCAATACTATTCCAATGTATTGACCCACTGTGGTTGTAACTTATGATGTTGCAGGTTACTCTGATGAGGATTAGGGTTATGAGTCTACACTCAACATGCTTGCCTGTGGCACATGAAGATGAAGAATTTACTTTATTTACTTATGTTATGAACTCTTGTACTAGCCTTTGTCTATGGAGTTGTAAAAGACTATGTTTATCTTTGGAATGACGATGTAATAAAGACCTTTGTATTTGTGTACTTCATCTTAAACTGTGGATGCCAGCATTTGATCCAGGGACTAGCATTGCAATCACAGGGATCCTTTACCTTATAAAGGTGGGGTCTTACAGATGGTATCAGAGCAATGTGTTGCCTGTAGGATTATGAAACTAGGTTGGATTAGACTAAGAAAATCACTAAGGAAAAACTACAACTCTTTGCAAATTCCACACTCGCCTTTTTCTTCTCGTAAATTTTTATAATCTTCTTTCTCATCTCAATTTGTAGATGAACTCCATCAACGAAGCCGTCAGGAAGGGACCACTCATGACCATGACTTTGGAGTGTGAGACGGAGTTTCCCAAAGCACTCAAGAACCTTATGGTTACCATGGGAATACATGGAGTAGCAGTGTACAAGGGATTTCCCGTGATGGATGAAGGAGAAGAATATTGGTGGGTGCAACTTCACTTGTACAAAAACAAGGAAGACAACCACAAGGAGTCGGGGTTCTGCATTGTTACCAACTCAGAAATGCACAAGTCATTCTTTGATTCTCTAAGGAATGCAGCTTGGAATGCTATCAAGGAGCTTGGTGACAGACTCAAGTGTAGAATTTTAAGGTTCCCAACCTTTAATAAGGTAGAGATACCTGTGTTTACAATGCTAGTCCCTGGATCAATAGCTAGCATCCACAGTTAAGATGTAATATCAAGAAACAAACGTCATAATACAACTTTATAACCAGGAATAAAATAATTTATTACATCTTACATAGCTCATTTGGCTATCTCTTTACAATGCAGCAGAATATAACAATAGCATGGGGTCCTTCATCTTCAAAGTGCCACAGGCAGACATGTTGGTTGTAGACTTGTAATCCTAATCAATAAACTTCACTAACATCAAATAAACCTGCAACATAATAAGTTACAGCCACAAGGGTCAATACATTTGAATTGTATTGGCAAGTGATACTATGGTTGTATAGTGGAGTCTATCATCTATATGCATTTGGCTAAGTGGAGCTTAGGCTTGCTTTGCTCAAAGTAGATTTTCCTTATCATTTGAAAACACTAATTTTTTTTTGCTTGACAAAAATCACCCAAGGCATCTCCCAATATAAATTGGTGATCCTTCAACCCTTGTTCAACCCCAAGTTTTTAACTTAGAAATTGGGATGAGGAGATTCTTGATAGCTTCCATGTCTTGATGCTCAAATTGTCCTTTACCAGGGACATGGCTAAGTACTTAGATTTTACACTTTGCAGAGGTGGTGCACTTTCCCCACAAGACTTGGTTTCACCAAGACAAGATCTTTCAGAAGCCTTCCCTTAGACCAGAATGGACGTGTTCCAACCTATCATCCCCTACCACCAACTGTCCATTTGGCTAAGTTATTGCAACCTATATGATCCAGGCAGAGCCCATAATGCCAAGTGTTTGCACTTGAAGCTTCTCAACATTTGACATCTCAAATCTCTTTGTTCCTGGGTGGCCATCCACAAGTGAGATACATAAGGTAAACCATAGAAATGGGCCTTGTGAACCACTCAACACAAACCATTCCTTCCATTCCACCCAGGTGATTCATTCACTTAGTTGTTTTATTAAACAAAACACAAGTCCTTGACTTAGAAATATTCTATAGCATGAAATATAATCCACCCTTGTTTTCTACTAGCTAAGCTAAGCATGATAGTAGTAGGAATCTTAACTTAGGAAATTTCTACTATGGTTTCATCTACTAGGATTTCCCATGGCATAGTTTATACTTAGCAAAAATTCCATGCAAGTCCTACTTAGAAATATCACTAATGCATAGTGAAAATAATGGGACAAAAGTATGGAGCATCACTTGCCTTTTTGGTAGATAATATAAGTTCACTCCTTGTCTTTGCAATGATCACACTCTTCAAATCACTACAATTCGATCAAGCAAGGCACAATTTCAATCTACCATTCAATCAAACATCACATAAAATAATAGAAACAAAGCAATGCATGCAAGCATGCCAAACATTGTTTATTTACAAAAGTGGTTTCTAATAGTTTATAAGCATTCTAAAACACTTCTTGGTCATTTTATAAAGTGGCAAAACCATTTTCAAAAGATTTTACCCTAAAAACCATTTTTAAACCAAATCAATATTTTATGTAGTTGAAAATGTCTTTAGAAAATCAATAATCTTTATAACGTTCACCAAATACATTTTTAAATCATAAAACTTGGTGTTTGGGTCAGAGAGTTTAAATCAAAACATTTCCCAAAGGTTTTCCTCCAAAAATCATTTTTAAACTATAATCAACATTTTTATTTGGCTAGAAATGCTTTTATTCAAAGATTTATTATTTTGCTTCACCAAATATATTTTTGAAACCACAAATTTATTTCTATGGTCATTAGGTTCAAAACAAACCATTTGCCAAAGATTTTATCACCAAAATAATTTTACAAAAAATTTTATATTCAAAACATGACTACACAAGTTTCTGTAAAAACAACCAATTTAACAGAAGCAATTTACTAAAAAAAAGTGCATGGTTGGGTAGGATTTGTCTTGATGATTCTATTGATATAAAATTTGCAAAATTTGGACGTGTGGTTTGAAAGTTATGAATTTTACAAATTGGAACATCTAATAGATCATTTCTGGTTTTTATTCAAACAGTCTGGCCACGTGTCTTGTTTTTACTGGTCCATACCGTTTCGCTCGGATCGGTCGCTGTGAAGCGTTGGATTTAAGTTAGATCGAGTGGAACAGGTGGACGCGTACCCTTTCTATTGGATCTAATCCTAGCCAGACAAATCGCATCCTACGGCTCCTGTCACGCTAACCAAAACCTGGCGGCGCTTAACGGTGGATGGCGATAGCGACGCTCTGCCGGCGAGGTTGCCGGTGATTTAGCAAGCGCGGAAGAGGGATATGATGCTCACTGGGTTCGTCTCTTCGTGCTGAAGCTCGAGGTGGTCGTCATAGCTAAAGGGGCGCACGGAGCTGCTGGTGATTTCTCGCCGTGGTTGTCGTCGGCGTCGGGCGCCTCTGCTCGTCGTTGGGGGCGGGGCTACAAGGCACATAAGAGCGAGATAAGGGATCCATTAGACGTGCGAGTGAGAGTAGAACCTGCGTGTGTCAACTAGAGGGGAAGGGGCGGACGGAAGCTACCTGGGGTACTCGCCGGAGTAGAGGCAGTGGACAGTGGCGAGAGTTCGTCGTCGTCAAGCTCCGTGTTCAAGGCGGATGAATGGGAAGCACAGGATGCGCCGAGGCTGGGGATCACGCTCGTGTGGTCGAGGGGGCGAGGGGCGGCGAGGTGTGGCCAGAATTGGTGGAAGTGCTCGCCGGAGCAGAGAGTGGTCTCTGGTAAAATTGGCGCAGCCCAGTGGAGAGCTGGTGCGAGCGAGAGAGGGTAAGTGGAGAGGAGGGGCAGGCGGTTATGTATGCGTGATCACGAGGCTGAATCAACGCGCGGTTAAAGAGGAATCAAGGCGCAATCAATCGGCAGAAACGACGACGAGGGCGTGGTCTTCGCGGGGAGGAAGATGACTGGGGAGGTGGGACCAGGCTGTCTGCGAGAGAGAGAACGAGGAGGTGGGGTCTGGTTGTCAGCCACTGTGTGGGTCAATTCGCGGGTGAAAACGGTTCACTGCGGGGGGGTGGAGAGATGGGCTGCTAGGCTTTAGTGGGCTAGCTGGGTTGGGCTGGCTCTGTTGTTTTTTTCTTCTTCTGTTTATTTTTATTTTTCCATTTCTTTTATTCTGTTTTGATTTTAATTCAAACATTACAAACTCCAAATGAATTCAAACCACCACCAAACTTTGGGTGAATTTTAATTTTGTTTATCAACATATTCCAAAGTCCAAAATAGAACAATTATTTTTAGGGTTTATTATTTATTTAAAATAAATAAATAGACTTTAGTCTTTAATTCAAAATAGGATTCAAATATGTTTAAAACTCTATTTGACTTTCTAAATTTTTCCAAAACCTTTTCAGTAGGTTTTAATTGAAATTATAAAACACTTTGAAATTTTATTTGAAACACTTTAATAAGTTTCTAATGTTTATTTTAAAATGGAAAAAGCCTTTACTCAAATATAATTGGGTATAATAAATCCTTATTATTTTAATTAAATAATCCTTTACTCTTTTTATCAAATAGAAATATTTTCTTTCATTTGCTTGGCCAAGATTTAATTTGGCACTATAAAATAATCCTTATTTATTATTTCTACTTGGTTTATGAAAACCATATCTTTTTATTAAAAGATCCAAAAATAGTGATTCCAACTATTATTATAACTTTATTATTTATTTATATTTTTAAATCCCTTTAGGATTCTATTTGATCAAAATAGGTTTTGATGTTTCAAATTGGAATCAAAAAGTTTCTTCTCACCCTAAATTTCAACAATTGTTTAATTTGTTTATTTATTTTTCACATTTCAAAATTTGGAAAATTTTGGGATGTGACAGGCTACCACCCTTAAAAGAAATCTCGTCCCGAGATTTGGGAAGGCTAGGGTTACAAGTTGGCTCAAAGCAACTAGGGTACTACCACCCTTAAAAAATTTCCAACTAGATTACATCTTGGCTTGCTTGGGATTTTGATGAAGCTTCTCTGGACACTTGTCTGCATAATGGCCTAGCTCTTTGCATTTGAAACACATCACTTGGATGATATCTTTCTTTTCCTTTGGTATCATTGCCTCTTGTTTGTTTCCTTGGTTCTTCTTCTTTTCTGGGCAATCACTGGCATAGTGTCCCATTTCTTTGCAATTATAACATTGCAACTGGCTTATGTCCTTCTTCTTCTTTTTGGGTCTCTCCAAAGCTAGGAGTTCTTCTAGTTCATGTTCTTCATACTTCACCACAAAGGTGGGAAATATTTCTCTCTTCTTGGGGCAGTTACTAGAGATATGACCTTCTTCTCCACAAGAGTAGCAACACTTTGTGGTCACTTTAGATTTGGCCTTATGATGCATAGTTTTGACTTTGCCTTCATCCTTCTTGGTAGAAGTTGTTCCTTCATGAGGGTTTACAAACTGTTGTTGCACTCCACCTTGTTTCCTTTGTTGAACAATGGTATAGATGGGGCATTGGATAGGGACATGATTATTTCCTTCACATAGGAAGCAAGTACCTTGAGATGTGGGGCATTGATTGGTTGGATGTTTCTCTTCACAATTGGGGCATTGATCTTCATGCTCTTTCGAAGTGTGATCCTTGTCTCCACAAACATTGCAAGCTTGAGTTCCTTCTAGAATATCATCCTTGACATCCTTGTTGTCATAAACTCCTTGGGAAGAGTTGTCTCCCATGTTGATCATTTGAGTGGTCATCCCTTGCAGCAATTGGGATTGGATTACCAAAAACTTTTGTATGGTTGGGTCTAACTCCTTGTTGTTGGCTAAAAACTGAGTTTTCATATGATTCAAATGGGTTTGGTTTACTAGTAGTTGTTCTCTCATGTTGACCTCTTGGTTGTTGGTGTCACCCTTCTTGATGTTGGAGTCTCTTGGAGAAGTCATCTGTTTGGGTTGGTTTGGGATTAGAATAGGCAAAAGATTTCTAAGGAATCAATTCTAATCACACACATCACAATTCACTCAAGCAATGTGCAAGCAATCACAAACAAACACTCCATTCAAACAACAAGTTTCAAGCACATTTATAGGCAACAAAGATATTTTTGTTACACCACATAAGTTGGTGTGTTTAATTTAAACTAAACATGGTGGTTCAACTATATGGTTCACTTGAGATCTTTCCATCCTTCTTAGTTGATTCTTCATGAACAAGATCTTTGTATCCTTGGAGAATTTCTAGAATCTTGGTCACAAAACTTCAAAGTGACGATGGTTCCTTCTAAGTTGTGTTTCCTTAGTCTTCAAGTCTTGAGTAACATTTCTTGTCTCACTTGTAGTCCTTAGTGATATCCAAAGTTGAAGTCCTTGGTGAAAATATAGTTGAAGTCTTTGGTTATGGTGGAGGCTTTATCCATCAAGTTGAAATAGACAAGATGTAGAATTAAAACCAAAATGGTTGAGGAAGGAGTTTACAAGATTGTTTGCAAATATGTTTTGGAACAAATTCAACTCCTATTTTTCTAAGGGGTTTGTCCAATCCTAGGTTTACAAATCCTACAGGCAACACAATGCTCTGATACCATCTGTAAGGTTCCCAACCTTTAATAAGGTAGAGATCCATGTGTTTACAATGCTAGTCCCTGGATCAATAGCTAGCATCCACAGTCAAGATGTAATATCAAGAAAGAAAGGTCATAATACAACTTTATAACCAGGAATAAAATAATTTATTACATCTTACATAGCTCATTTGGCTATCTCTTTACAATGCAGCAGAATATAACAATATCATGGGGTCCTTAATCTTCAAAGTGCCACAGGCAGACATGTTGGTTGTAGAATTGTAATCCTAATCAATAAACTTCACTAACATCAAATAAACCTGCAACATAATAAGTTACAACCACAAGGGTCAATACATTTGAATTGTATTGGAAAGTGATACTATGGTAGTATAGTGGAGTCTATCATCTATATGCATTTGGCTAAGTGGAGCTTAGGCTTGCTTTGCTCAAAGTAGATTTTCCTTATCATTTGAAAACACTAAGGTTTTTTTTTTGCTTGACAAAAATCACCCAAGGCATCTCCCAATAGAAATTGGTGATCCTTCAACCCTTGTTCAACCCCAAGTTTTTAACTTAGAAATTGGGATGAGGAGATTCTTGATAGCTTCCATGTCTTGATGCTCAAATTGTCCTTTACCAGGGACATGGCTAAGTACTTAGATTTTACACTCTGCAGAGGTGGTGCACTTTCCCCACAAGACTTGGTTTCACCAAGACAAGATCTTTCAGAAGCCTTCCCTTAGACCAGAATGGACGCGTTCCAACCTATCATCCCCTACCACCAACTGTCCATTTGCTAAGTTATTGCAACCTATATGATCCAGGCTGAGCCCATAATGCCAAGTGGCTGCACTTGAAGCTTCTCAACATTTGACATCTCAAATCTCTTTGTTCCTGGGTGGCCATCCACAAGTGAGATACACAAAGTAAACCATAGAAATGGGCCTTGTGAACCACTCAACACAAACCATTCCTTCCATTCCACCCAGGTGATTCATTCACTTAGTTGTTTTATTAAACAAAACACAAGTCCTTGACTTAGAAATATGAAGGGTTTCGCGGCATAGTAAATCAAAATTTTCTACGGATGCGAACAGAGGGAAGCCAAGATATAATCTAGGAGATGCAAACAACGAGAGAGATTGGATTAGATCTTCATACCCTTGAAGATTCAAGACAATGAACGTTAATCGAACGTGGGTGATGTAGTCGTACTAGCTTCTCCTCCTCGCGATCCGATCCGATCTAGCACCACAAGTGGCGATGCCTCCGTGAGATGCACACGTGCAGCACCTCGGCGTCTCCTCCTTCCTTGGTCCAGCAAGTATGGTGGAGAGATGGATTGGATCTACAACGCGAAGGCGTGGAGAGTTTCAGCAGGCTTCGCCACACGCAATGGGAGAGAGAGAGGAGGGCAGCAGGGCGACTAGGCTTGAGGGGAAGGTGTGGGGGTGGTGCGCCCCAGACCTCTATATATAGAGGGGTGGGCGCCAGCCCTAACCCCTCCCCCAAGCCCTAGGCCGGCGGCCAAGGAGGGAGGAGTGGGGGGCAAGGAAACCCCCCTTCTAGAAGCTCCAAACTAGGGTTTCCCCTTGTTTGGCCGGCTGGGCCCTATGGGGCCTTGTGCCCCTGGCCCAATGCGGCCAGGGCACTCCCTCATAGGCCCATTCCCCCTCCCGACAGGTGGGACCACGTTGGCCCCCTTCCGGAAGGTTCTAGAAGCTTCCGGTACAATACCGATTAACCCGGAACAATTCCGAACTCCAAAAATTGCACTGCCTTATATGAATCTTATTCTCCGGACCACTCCGGAACCTCTCGTGATGTCCCGGATCCCATCCGAGACTCCAAAAAAACTCATAAAACAATTATCCAATCTATCCTAGCGTCAAGACACGTTAAGTGTGTGACCCTTCGGGTTCGAGAATATGCAGACATGATCTTCTATCAATAATCAACAGCGGGGTCTGGAAACCCATATTGACTCCCACACATTCATCGATGATCATATCGGATGAACCACGATGCCAGGATTCAATCAATCCCATATATATATTCCCTTCGTCTCGCGATATTTTACTTGCCCGAGATTTGATCGTCGGTACCGTCAATCCTAGTTCAATCTCGTTCACAACAAGTACTTTACTCATTCCGTAATCCGATATCACTTTGTGATTAACTCCTTAACCACATGCTTGCAAGCGGTGTTGATATCGATTACCGAGTGGGCCCGAAGTATATCTCTCCCACTTGGGAGGGACAAATCCCATCTCGATACATACAACCTAACATATACTTTCCGATCACCTGAGAGACACCTTTATGATCACTCTCTCATAGGATGACGTTTGATGACCTCAAAGCTTTCTTCCGATACCAGGGAGTTGTATTATCTCATGGTCTAAGGAATACAATATTTGACATAAGAAAAGCTTCGCAAAGATGAACACGATGACACGATCTAATTGCTTCGCTTAGTTTGGGTCTGTCCATCATATCATTCTCCCAATGATATGATCTCATTATTAATCGACAACTCATGTCCATGGTTAGGAAACCTTAACCAACATTAATCAATGAGCTAGTCCATAGAGGCGTACTAGGGACACGGTGTTGTTCACAAACCACACAAGTATTAAAGTTTCCGCTTAATACAATTCTAGCATGGAATATAAACATTATCATGAACAAGAATTAGAATAATAACATCTTTATTATTGCCTCTAGGGCATAATTCCAACAGTCTCCCACTTGCACTAGAGTCAATAATCTAGTTTACATTTGGCAACAATCTCATACCCATGGCACTGAGGTGCTGATCATGTTTTACACGTGGAAGAGGTTTAGTCAATGGATCTGCGACATTCAGATCTGTATGTACTTTGCTAATCTTCAGATCTCCATCTGCTATATAATCTCGGATTATATGAAACTTGCGGTTGATATGCTTGGTCTTTGGATGATATCTTGGTTCCTTAGCGAGTGCTATGGCGCCAGTGTTGTCACACAATATCTCCAGTGGTTCCAATGCACTTGGAACCACGCCAAGCTCAGTGATGAAGTTCCTGATCCAAACTCCTTCACTTGACGCTTCTGCAGCAGCCATGTATTCCGCTTCTACTGTAGATCCCGCGATCACGCTTTGCTTGCAGCTTCTCCAGCTCACAGCTCCTCCATTCAAAATATACACGTATCCCTCGAGATTTAGAATCATCCTTGTCGGTGTCAAAACTAGCGTCGACGTAACCTTTTACGACGAGCTGTTCATCACCCCCATAGACTAAGAACATTTCTTTAGTCCTATTTAGGTACTTTAGGATGTTCTTCACGGCTGTCCAGTGTTCCACTCCTGGATCACTTTGATATCTGATCGTCAAACTAAGAGAATTGGACACATCCAGTCTAGTACACAGCATGGCATACATGATAGAACCTATGGCCGAGGCATAAGGCACTTTGCTCATAGCTTCCCTATCATTTACCGTAGCTGGACACTGAGCCTTGCTCAATATCTTACCTGACAACATAGGCACTGAACCTTTCTTTGCCTTATCCATTCTGAACCTTTTCAGAACTTTGTCTAGGTATGTACTCTGGCTTAAAGCTATCAGGCGTCTTTGTCTATCTCTATAGATTTTGATGCCCAATATATAAGCAGCTTCACCTAGGTCTTTAATTGAAAAACACTTGTTCAAATAACTCTTCACATAGTTAAGCATGTTAATGTCATTTCCAATAATCAATATGTCATCCACATATAGTACCAGAAATGTCACCGAGCTCCCACTCACTTTCTTGTAGATACAAGCTTCGTAGAAATTTGGAACAAATCCAAAGCTCTTGATCACTTGATAAAAACGAAGGTTCCAACTCCGAGATGCTTGCTTCAGTCCATAAATGGAATGCTGAAGTTTGCATACTTTATCAGCATCCTTAGGATCGACAAAACCTTCGGGTTGCATCATATACAACTCTTCATCAATGTTGCCATTGAGGAACGCAGTCTTGACATCCATCTGCCATATTTCATAATCATGAAACGCAGCAATTGCTAATAAAATCCGAATGGACTTAAACATCGCTACTGGAGAGAAAGTCTCATCGTAGTCAACTCCTTGAACTTGTCGAAAACCTTTTGCGACAAGTCGTGCTTTATAGACGGTAACATTACCATCCGCGTCCATTTTCTTCTTGAAAATCCATTTGCACTCAACGGCCTTTCGGTCGATCGGAGGGTCCACCAAAGTCCATACTTGGTTTTCGCTCATGGATCCCAATTCGGATTTCATGGCTTCTAGCCATTTCTCAGAGTCTGGGCTCATCATCGCTTCCTCATAGTTCGTAGGTTCACTGTCTTCTACTAACAAGACAGTCAAGACAGGGTTGCCGTACCACTCGGGAGGGGCACGCGACCTTGTCGACTGCGACGCTCGATAAAGACATCGTCCGAAGCTTCATGATCCTTGTCATTAGCTTCCTCTATTGTTGGTTCAGGCGGCACTGGAACAATTTCAGGTGCTGCGCTACTCTCCAATTCAAGAGAAGGTTCAATAACCTCATCTAGCTCTACCTTCCTCCCACTCACTTCTTTCGAGAGAAACTCCTTCTCAAGAAAGGAACCGTTCTTTGCGATAAACACTTTGCCTTCGGTTCTGTGATAGAAGGTATACCCAATAGTTTCATTAGGGTATCCTATGAAGACGCATTTCTCCGCTTTGGGTTCGAGCTTGTCCGGCATCAACTTCTTGACGTAAGCTTCGCATCCCCAAAATTTAAGAAACGACAACTTAGGTTTAGCACCAAAGCACAGTTCATACGGTGTCGTCTCAACGGATTTAGATGGTGCCCTATTTAAAGTGAATGCAGCGGTTTCTAATGCATAACCCCAAAATGATAACGGCAAATCAGTAAGAGACATCATCGATCGGACCATATCTAATAGGGTTCGATTCCGGCGTTCAGACACACCATTGCTTGTGGTTCCGGGTGGCGTGAGTTGCGAAACGATTCCGCTTGCTTTAAGATGCGTGAGAAAATCATAACTCAAATATTCACCTCCACGATCGGATCATAGAAACTTAATCTTTCTGTTACGATGGTTCTCCACTTCATTCTGAAATTCTTTGAACTTTTCAAATGTTTCAGATTTATGTTTCATTAAATAGATATACCCATATCTACTTAAGTCATCGGTAAAAGTGAGAAAATAGCGATATCCACCGCGCGTCGAAATACTCATCGGTCCGCATACATCGGTATGTGATTTCCAACAAGTCTGTTGCTCGCTCCATCATACCGGAGAACGGGGTTTTGATCATCTTGCCCATGAGGCATGGTTCGCATGTGTCAAATGATTCAAAATCAAGAGACTCCAAAAGTCCATCAGAATGGAGTTTCTTCATGCATTTTACACTAATATGACCTGAGCAGCAAAGTGCCACAAATAAGTAGTATTATCACTATCTACTTTGCATCTCTTAGCCTCAATGTTATGGATGTGTGTTTATCCCTTTCGAGATTTAGAAGAAATAAACCATTCACAAGAGGTGCATGACCATAAAAGATGTTACTCATATAAATAGAACAACCATTATTCTCCGATTTAAATGAATAACCGTCTTGCAATAAACAAGATCCAGAAATAATGTTCATGCTCAATGCAGGCACATAATAACATTTATTGAGGTTTAAAACTAATCCCGAAGGTAAAACTAAGGAGAGCGTGCCGACGGCCATCACATCAACTCTTGATCCGTTTCCAACGCGCATCGTCACCTCATCCCTCGCAAGCCACCGTCTATTCCGTAGCTCCTGTTTCGAGTTACAAATATTAGCAACTGAACCAGTATCAAATACCCAGGCACTACAACGAGGGCTAGTAAGGAAAACATCAATAACATGTATATCAAATATACCTTTGATGGTGCCAGCCTTCTTGTCCGCTAAGTACTTCGAACAGTTGCGCTTCCAGTGACCCTTGTCCTTGCAATAGAAGCACTCAATGTCCGGCTTAGGACCAGACCTGAGCTTCTTCTCAGCAGGGGCAACGCGCTTGCCGCCGCCTTTCTTGAAGGGCTTCTTTGCACCCTTACCTTTCTTGAAGGTGGGGGGCTTGTTGACCATCAACACATGATTATCCTTTTTGATGTCCACCTCCGCAGCCTTCAGCTTTGCGAAGAGCTCGGTGATCATATCAGTGGAACCAATCTGATTGTGAGTCACTACAAAACTTTTGTAGTTGGGAGGGAGTGATTGCAGAACCCTGTCAATCTTGAGCTCCTCCGAATCTTACTGATCCGCTTGCTCAAGGCGTTGAGTGTAGCCCGACATCTTAATGGCGTGCTCACTAACGGAACTCCCTTCCTCCATCTTGCAGTTAAAGAACTTCTCAGAGATCTCATATCTCTCAGAACGGGCCTGAGTCTGAAACATGGTTTTCAGCTCCTCGAGAATTTCAAAGGGCCCGGGATATTCTTCAAAATGATTTTGAAGGTCCGATTCCATAGCAAACAACATGGTGCTCTTAATCACAACATAATCATCTTTGCGCGACTGATAGACAGCTTTCTCATCAGCCGGTGCAGTATCAGCAGGGGCGTCACCTAACGCATTCTCAAGTACATAGTCCTTTTGACCGCCAGAGAGAATGATTCTCAGATTGCGGAACCAGTTGGTGAAGTTAGACCCATTGTTTTTAAGCTTTTCCTTATCAGCAAAACCGTTTAATTTGAAGTTGGACTTAGCCATTTGATCTACAATATTTGCAAGTACAAATTAGACTATGTTCATGATAACTAGTTCAACTTTTAATCAAATTACTAGATGAACTCCCACTAAATTCAACATCCCTCAAGTTGTTTA
This sequence comes from Avena insularis, assembly GCA_023614405.1. NCBI lineage: Eukaryota > Viridiplantae > Streptophyta > Magnoliopsida > Poales > Poaceae > Avena > Avena insularis. The sequence goes on from CM042684.1 coordinate 8,744,733, forward strand.
GTGAACACGATCCAAATTCACCACACCTAATCCGATCTTCACGAGAAGAGATGTGGTTTCAATGGTGGACAACAAAGTGTCGATCATATCATTCATATGACTCATGCTTAACCTTTCGGTTCATGTGTTCCGAGGCCATGTCTGTACATGCCAGGCTCGTCAAGTTAGACCCAAGTATTTCCGCGTGTGCAAAACTGGCTTGCACCCGTTGTATGTGAACGTAGAGTCTATAGCACCCGATCATCACGTGATGCTTGGACACGACGGACTTTCGCAACGGTGCATACTTGGGGAGAACACAGTTTTTATCTTGATCTTTAAGTGAGGAATCATCTTATAATGCTACCGTCGCGATCTAAGCATAATAAGATACATAAAAGGATAAACATCACATGCATAGAACTTTATGTGACATGGTATAGCCAATCTTCGCGCAATGATCTCCATCTTGTGCATGCCGGCATGATCTCCATCACTCCACCATGATTGCCTCCACCACGAATAGCAACTACGACTATTGCTAACTACTTAGCGATAAAGTAAAGCTATTACATGGCGTATAAGAAGTTGACACACAGGTCATACACAATTATAAATACAACCATATGGCTCCTGCCGGTTGTGTACTCATCGACATGCAAGTCGTGAAACATTACAAAACATGATCATCGCATACATTATACACATCACATCTTGGGCCATACCATATCACAGAAAACACTCCCTACAAAAACAAGTTAGACGCCTCTACTTTGTTGTTGCATGTTTTACGTGGCTTATGGGAGTAGCATGCTAAGAACGATTCTTACCTACGGAAAGCCACAACGGTGATATTATGGTTGCCAAACTCCGGTGTAAATCCCATGACAACTATAGTGAGAGGAACTGGCATCCACCAGCCGCATGTGTGGAACAAGCCACACGTCAAGTTCGAGCGGTCTCATAACGACGTCGCGTAAGGTTGGCCTGGACCGCTTCAATCTCACTATCCCGCGTCATAAGAAGAACACAAACAAGAGGCTTGCAACAGAAAACATCAACGCCCGCAACAACCATGTTGTGTTCTACTCGTGAAACACATCTACGCATAGATCTAGCTCTGATACCACTTAAGGGTTTCGCGGCATAGTAAATCAAAAATTTCTATGGATGCGAACAGAGGGAAGCCAAGATCTAATCTAGGAGATGCAAACAACGAGAGAGATTGGATTAGATCTTCATACCCTTGAAGATTCGCACAGCGGAACGTTCGTCGGAATGTGGGTGATGTAGTCGTACTCGCTTCTCCTTCTCGCGATCCGATCCGATCTAGCACCACAAGTGGCGATGCCTCCGTGAGATGCACACGTGCAGCACCTCGACGTCTCCTCCTTCCTTGGTCCAGCAAGTATGGTGGAGAGATGGATTGGATCTACAACGCGACGGCGCGGTGCAATTGGTGGAGAGTTTCTGCAGCAGGGCTTCGCCTACACGCAGTCGGGAGGGAGAGAGAGAGGAGGGCAGCAGGGCGACTAGGCTTGAGGGGAAGGTGTGGGGGGTGGTGCGCCCCAGCCCTCTATATATAGAGGGGTGGGCGCCAGCCCTAACCCCTCCCCCAAGCCCTAGGCCGGCGGCCAAGGAGGGAGGAGTGGGGGGCAAGGAACCCCCCCCCCCTTCTAGAAGCTCCAAACTAGGGTTTCCCCTTGTTTGGCCGGCTGGGCCCTATGGGGCCTTGTGCCCCTGGCCCAATGCGGCCAGGGCACTCCCTCATAGGCCCATGCCCCCTCCCGACAGGTGGGACCACGTTGGCCCCCTTCCGGAAGGTTCTAGAAGCTTCCGGTACAATACCGATTAACCCGGAACAATTCCGAACTCCAAAAACTGCACTGCCTTATATGAATCTTATTCTTCGGACCACTCCGGAACCTCTCGTGATGTCCCGGATCCCATACGATACTCCAAACAAAAACTCATAAACCAATTATCCAATCTATCCTAGCGTCGAGACACGTTAAGTGTGTGACCCTTCGGGTTCGAGAATATGCAGACATGATCTTCTATCAATAATCAACATGAAGTGTCCGAAACCCATATTAACTCCCACACATTCATCGATGATCATATCGGATGAACCACGATGCCAGGATTCAATCAATCCCATATATATATTCCCTTCGTCTCGCGATATTTTACTTGCCCGAGATTTGATCGTCGGTACCGTCATACCTAGTTCAATCTCGTTCACAGCAAGTACTTTACTCGTTCCGTAATCCGATATCACTTTGTGATTAACTCCTTAACCACATGCTTGCAAGCGGTGTTGATATCGACACGAAAGTGGGCCCGAAGTATATCTCTCCGACTTGGGAGGGACAAATCCCATCTCGATACATACAACCCAACATATACTTTCCCATCATCTGAGAGACACCTTTATGATCACCCTCTCATAGGATGACGTTTGATGACCTCAAAGTTTTCTTCCGATACCAGGGAGTTATATTATCTCATGGTCTAAGGAATACAATATTTGACATAAGAAAAGCTTCGCAAAGATGAACACAATGACACGATCTAATTGCTTCGCTTAGTTTGGGTTTGTCCACCATATCATTCTCCCAATGATATGATCTCATTATCAATTGACAACTCATGTCTATGGTTAGGAAACCTTAACCAGCATTGATCAATGAGCTAGTCCATAGAGGCGTACTAGGGACACGGTGTTGTTCACAAACCACACAAGTATTAAAGTTTCCGCTTAATACAATTCTAGCATGGAATATAAACATTATCATGAACAAGAATTAAAATAATAACATCTTTATTATTGCCTCTAGGGCATAATTCCAACAAAATATTCTATAGCATGAAATATAATCCACCCTTGTTTTCTACTAGCTAAGCATGATAGTAGTAGGAATCTTAACTTAGGAAATTTCTACTATGGTTTCATCTGCTAGGATTTCCCATGGCATAGTTTATACTTAGTAAAAATTCCGTGCAAGTCCTACTTAGAAACATCACTAATGCATAGTGAAAATAATGGGACAAAAGTATGGAGCATCACTTGCCTTTTTGGTAGAGAATATAAGTTCACTCCTTGTCTTTGCAATGATCACACTCTTCAAATCACTACAATTCAATCAAGCAAGGCACAATTTCAATCTACCATTCAAGCAAACATCACATAAAATAATAGAAACAAAGCAATGCATGCAAGCATGCCAAACATTGTTTATTTACAAAAGTGGTTTCTAATAGGTTATAAGCATTCTAAAACACTTCTTGGTCATTTTATAAAGTGGCAAAACCATTTGCAAAAGATTTTACCCTAAAAACCATTTTTAAACCAAATCAATATTTTATGTAGTTGAAAATGTCTTTAGCAAAGCAATAATCTTTATAAGGTTCACCAAATACATTTTTAAATCATAAAACTTGGTGTTTGGGTCAGAGAGTTTAAATCAAAACATTTCCCAAAGGTTTTCCTCCAAAAATCATTTTTAAACCATAATCAACATTTTTATTTGGCTAGAAATGCTTTTATTCAAAGATTTATTATTTTGCTTCACCAAATATATTTTTGAAACCACAAATTGATTTATATGATCAGTAGGTTCAAAACAAACCATTTGCCAAAGATTTTATCACCAAAATAATTTTACAAAGAATTTTATATTCAAAACATGCCTACACAAGTTTCTGCAAAAACAACCAATTTAACAGAAGGAATTTACTAAAAAGGTGCATGGTTGGGTAGGATTTGTCTTGCTGATTCTATTGATATAAAATTTGAAAAAATTGGACGTGTGGTTTGAAAGTTATGAATTTTACAAATTGGAACATCTAATAGATCATTTCTGGTTTTTATTCAAACAGTCCGGCCACGTGTCTTGTTTTTACTGGTCCATACCGTTTCGCTCGGATCGGTCGCTGTGAAGGGTTGGATTTAAGTTAGATCGAGTGGCACAGGTGGACGCGTACACTTTCGATTGGATCTAATCCTAGCCAGACAAATCGCATCCTACGGCTCCTGTCACGCTAACCAAAACCTGGCGGCGCTCAACGGTGGCTGGCGGCGGCGACGCTCTGCCGGCGGTGACGCTCTGCCGGCGAGGTTGCCGGTGATTTAGCAAGCACAGAAGAGGGATATGATGCTCACTGGGTTCATCTCGTCGTGCTAAAGCTCGAGGTGGTCGTCGCAGCTGAAGGGGCGCACGGAGCTGCTGGTGATTTCTCACCGTGGTTGTCGTCGGCGTCGGGCGCCTCTGCTCGTCGTTGGGGGCGGGGCTACAAGGTACATAAGAGCGAGATAAGGGATCTATTAGACGCGCGAGTGAGAGTAGTACCTGCATGTGTCAACTAGAGGGGAAGGGTCGGACGGAAGCTACCTGGGGTATTCGCCGGAGTAGAGGCAGTGGACGGTGGCGAGAGGTTGTCGTCGTTGCCGAAGCTCTGGTGTCGTGCGGATGAATCGGAAGCACAGGGATGTGCGTCAGAGGCTGGGGATCACGCTCGTGTGGCCGAGGGGGGCGAGGGGCGGCGAGGTGTGGCCGGAATTGGTGGAAGTGCTCGCCGGAGCAGAGAGTGGTCTCTGGTAAAATTGGCGCAACCTGGTGGCAAGCTGGTGCGAGCGAGAGAGGGGAAGTGGAGAGGAGGGGCAGGCGGTTATGTACGCGTGATCACGAGGCTGAATCAACGCGCGGTTAATGAGGAATCAAGGCGCAATCAATCGGCAGAAACGGCGACGAGGGCGTGGTCTTCGCGGGGAGGAAGATGACTGGGGAGGTGGGACCAGGCTGTCTACGAGAGAGAGAACGAGGAGGTGGGGTCTGGTTGTCAGCCACTGTGTGGGTCAATTCGCGGGTGAAAATGGTTCACTGCGGGGGGTGGAGAGATGGGCTACTGGGCTTTAGTGGGTTGGCTCTGTTGTTTTTTCTTCTTCTGTTTATTTTTATTTTTCCATTTCTTTTATTCTGTTTTGATTTTAATTCAAACATTACAAACTCCAAATGAATTCAAACCACCACCAAACTTTGGGTGAATTTTAATTCTGTTTATCAACATATTCCAAAGTCCAAAATAGAACAATTATTTTTAGGGTTTATTATTTATTTAAAATAAATAAATAGACTTTAGTCTTTAATTCAAAATAGGATTCAAATATGTTTAAAACTCTATTTGACTTTCTAAATTTTTCCAAAACCTTTTTAGTAGGTTTTAATTGAAATTATAAAACACTTTGAAATTTTATTTAAAACACTTTAATAAGTTTCTAATGTTTATTTTAAAATGGAAAAAGCCTTTACTCAAATATAATTGGGTATTATAAATCCTTATTATTTTATTTAAATAATCCTTTACTCTTTTTATCAAATAGAAATATTTTCTTTCATTTGCTTGGCCAAGATTTAATTTGGCACTATAAAATAATCCTTATTTATTATTTTTACTTTGTTTATGAAAACCATATATTTTTATTAAAAGATCCAAAAATAGTGATTCCAACTATTATTATAACTTTATTATTTATTTATCTTTTTAAATCCCTTTAGGATTCTATTTGATCAAAATAGGTTTTGATGTTTCAAATTGGAATCAAAAAGTTTCTTCTCACCCTAAATTTCAACAATTGTTTAATTTGTTTATTTATTTTTCACATTCCAAAATTTGGAAAAATTTGGGATGTGACAAGAATGCTCAACACTCAAAATGACCTTAGAGAAGAGAAGAAACATACTCAAGACTTAGAGGCTGCTAACCAATGTTTAAGAGAAGACATCATAGACTTAGCAATGGAATCTTGTGATCAAGATCGACAGATTTCCTCTAGGGATGCCCTAATAGCTATTTTGTCACGTGAGTGAGAATTGTAATGTACTCCGTTAGTTGGACCACCACACTTGTCGTTATTCTCGCAAAAATTTGTCTAAGTTATGTTTGAACCTTAATGTTTGTGATAGACTTGGTATGCCATGACTTGTATGTTTATGGATGATTATGTGATATTGGTTCTGCTTCACTTGTTTTTTCTCTTTACTTGAATGTTTCTAATATTTTTCTATCTTATACATTAGATGACTATCCTTGAGTTCAGCATTGCCGAGGAGTTCAAGGGAACTCGTTTCGGTTCTCGTCTTATGGAGCTCACTAATATGCTCAACCTTCCGCTTCCTAGTATCAAGGCATTCCAGCTTACTAAGTTTGAGAGGAAGGACCTTTGGGGCTTCAGAGTCACACATCCGGGACGCCAGACGGATCCACCCACGGAGGAGATCACCTTCAAGATGATGCATGATGACAAGGAGAAGGGCTTAGATGTAGTTATGCAGGAGTTACTTGGACGCCTGGTTGGGCGACACTCCACCGAGCTTAGAGGCCTCTACTTTCACGTGTTTGAGAGATGTGATGAGAAGGGTGAGGCTGTAGAGTACGAGGATGCTACTAGAGAGACGATTGAGCCATCTCGTCTGTACCTTCAGGACCTAGAGGGTCTTATTAGACACCTCGACTCAGATAGGTGTAGGGGTTCGTAGCATGGAAAACAAAAAATTTCTACCGCATACAAACAAACAAGCCAAGATCTATCTACTAGATTGTAGCAACGAGTCGATGGAATAACTCACCCTCGAAGATTCCAAAGTGTTTAACGAGAGCGGATTCTCGTGGGTGATGTAGTCGTACACTTGCCGATCTCAAGATCGCGTAGACGATCCTTCCTGGCTCGTTCATAGCGGCGCTTCCATGATCGGTCACGTTGATTTTCGATGAAGACCTTCCTCTCCCTTGTTCCAGCAGGCAACGGAGGTTGTAGCACTCTCCTCGCGATTCCGGCAGCATGATGGCGTGGTACCGGAAGTAGAGGGGAGATCTCGCAGGGCTTTGCCTTAAGCCGGAGCGAGTATGGTGGAATATGAGAGAGGCCTTGGCGATCTAGGGTTTAGAGGCACCAAGGAGAGAGAGCTAGGCCGTGGGCTAGGGCAAGGGGAAGGCCCCAACTCGGCGGCTAGGCAAACCCTAGGGGCGGCGACGACTTGGTGGAGGCCGGCGGCTAGGGCTAGGGTTTAGAGGAGAGAGGTGTGTGTCTAGAGGGGCACCCCTGCCCCTCCTTATATAGGTGGGAGTGAAGGGTTTCGCGGCATAGTAAATCAAAATTTTCTACGGATACGGACAGAGGGAAAGCCAAGATCTAATCTAGGAGATGCAAACAATGAGAGAGATTGTATTAGATCTTCATACCCTTGAAGATTCGCAATGAGAACGTTAAATCGGAACGTGGGTGATGTAGTCGTACTCGCTTCTCCTCCTCGCGATCCGATCCGATCTAGCACCACAAGTGGTGGTGCCTCCGTGAGATGCACACGTGCAGCACCTCGACGTCTCCTCCTTCCTTGTTCCAGCAAGTATGGTGGAGAGATGGGTTGGATCTACAACGCGACGGCGCGGTGCAATTGGTGGAGAATTTCTGCAGCAGGGCTTCGCCTACAAGCAGTCGGGAGGGAGAGAGGAGGGCAGCAGGGCGGCTAGGGTTGGAGGGGAAGGTGTGGGGGGTTGGTGCGCCCCCACCCCTCTTTATATAGAGGGGGGTCGCAGCCCTAGCCCCTCCCCCAAGCCCAAACCGGCGGCCCCAAAGGATAAGGAGTGGGGGGCAAGGAAACCCCCCCTTCTAGAAACTCTATCTCGAGTTTAAACCTCTCTAGGCCGGCTGGGCCCTATAGGGCCTTGTGCCCCTGGCCCAATGCGGCCAGGGCACTCCCTCATAGGCCCATGCCCCCTCCCGGAATGTGAGGCCACGTTGGTCCCCTTCCGGAAGGTTCTAGAAGCTTCCGGTACAATACCGATTAACCCGGAACAATTCCGAACTCCAAAAACTGCACTGCCTTATATGAATCTTATTCTCCGGACCACTCCAGAACCTCTCGTGATGTCCCGGATCCCATCCGAGACTCCGAACAAAACTCATAAACCAATTATCCAATCTATCCTAGCGCCGAGACACGTTAAGTGTGTGACCCTGCGGGTTCGAGAATATGCAGACATGATCTTCTATCAATAATCAACAGCGGGGTCTGGAAACCCATATTGACTCCACACATTCACCGATGATCATATCGGATGAACCACGATGCCAGGATTCAATCAATCCCATATATATATTCCCTTCGTCTCGCGATATTTTACTTGCCCGAGATTCGATCGTCGGTACCGTCATACCTAGTTCAATCTCGTTCACAGCAAGTACTTTACTCGTTCCGTAATCCGATATCACTTTGTGATTAACTCCTTAACCACATGCTTGCAAGCGGTGTTGATATCGATTACCGAGTGGGCCCGAAGTATATCTCTCCAACTTGGGAGGGACAAATCCCATCTTGATACATATAACCCAGATAGTTTCCGATCACCGAGAGACACCTTTATGATCACCCTCTCATAGGATGACGCGTTTGATGACCTCAAAGCTTTCTTCCGATACCAGGAGTTGTATTATCTCATGGTCTAAGGAATACAATATTTGACATAAGAAAACCTTCGCAGACGAACACGATGATACGATCTAATTGCTTCGCTTAGTTTGGTCTGCATCCACCATATCATTCTCCCAATGATATGATCTCATTATCAATTGACAACTCATGTCTATGGTTAGGAACCTTAACCATCATTGATCAATGAGCTAGTCCATAGAGGCGTACTAGGGACACGGTGTTGTTCACAAACCACACAAGTATTAAAGTTTCCGCTTAATACAATTCTAGCATGGAATATAAACATTATCATGAACAAGAATTATAATAATAACATCTTTATTATTGCCTCTAGGGCATAATTCCAACAGTCTCCCACTTGCACTAGAGTCAATAATCTAGTTTACATTTGGCAACAATCTCACACCCATGGCACTGAGGTGTTGATCATGTTTTACACGTGGAAGAGGTTTAGTCAATGGATCTGCGACATTCAGATCCGTATGTACTTTGCTAATCTTCAGATCTCCATCTGCTATATAATCTCGGATTATATGAAACTTGCGGTTGATATTCTTGGTCTTTGGATGATATCTTGGTTCCTTAGCGAGTGCTATGGCGCCAATGTTGTCACACAATATCTCCAGTGGGTCCAATGCACTTGGAACCACACCAAGCTCAGTGATGAAGTTCCTGATCCAAACTCCTTCACTTGATGCTTCTGCAGCATCCATGTATTCCGCTTCTACTGTAGATCCCGCGATCACGCTTTGCTTGCAGCTTCTCCAGCTCACAGCTCTTCCATTCAAAATATAAATGTATCCTGTCTGAGATTTAGAATCATTCTTGTCGGTGTCGAAACTAGCGTCGACGTAACCTTTTACGACGAGTTGTTCATCACCCCCATAGACTAAGAACATTTCTTTAGTCCTATTTAGGTACTTTAGGATGTTCTTCACGGCTGTCCAGTGTTCCACTCCTGGATCACTTTGATATCTGCTCGTCAAACTAAGAGCATTGGACACATCCGGTCTAGTACACAGCATGGCATACATGATGGAACCTATGGCCGAGGCATAAGGCACTTTGCTCATGGCTTCCCTATCATTTAACATAGCTGGACACTGAGCCTTGCTCAATATCTTACCTGACAACATAGGCACTGAACCTTTCTTTGCCTTATCCATTCTGAACCTTTTCAGAACTTTGTCTAGGTATGTACTCTGGCTTAAAGCTATCAGGCGTCTTTGTCTATCTCTATAGATCTTGATGCCCAATATATAAGCAGCTTCACCTAGGTCTTTCATTGAAAACACTTGTTCAAATAACTCTTCACATCGTTAAGCATGTTGATGTCATTTCCAATAATCAATATGTCATCCACATATAGTACCAGAAATGTCACCGAGATCCCACTCACTTTCTTGTAGATACAAGCTTCGTAGCAATTTGGAACAAATCCAAATCTCTTGATCACTTGATCAAAACGAAGGTTCCAACTCCGAGATGCTTGCTTCAGTCCATAAATAGAACGCTGAAGTTTGCATACTTTATCGGCATCCTTAGGATCGACAAAACCTTCGGGTTGCATCATATACAACTCTTCATCAATGTTGCCATTGAGGAACGCATTCTTGACATCCATCTGCCATATTTCATAATCATGAAACGCAGCAATTGCTAATAAAATCCGAATGGACTTAAACATCGCTACGGGAGAGAAAGTCTCATCGTACTCAACACCTTGAACTTGTCGAAAACCTTTCGCGATAAGCCGTGCTTTATAGACGCTAACATTACCACCCGCGTCCGTTTTCTTCTTGAAGATCCATTTGCACTCAACGGCCTTTCGGTCGCTAGGAGGGTCCACCAAAGTCCATACATGGTTTTCGCTCATGGATCCCAATTCGGTTTTCATGGCTTCCAGCCATTTCTCAGAGTCTAGGCTCATCATCGCTTCCTCATAGTTCGTAGGTTCACTGTCTTCTACTAACAAGACAGTCAAGACAGGGTTGCCGTACCACTCAGGAGGGGCACGCGACCTTGTCGACCTGCGACGTTCAGTAGCAGCATCGTCCGAAGCTTCATGATCCTTGTCATTAGCTTCCTCCATTGTTGGTGCAGGCGGCACTGGAACAACTTCAGGTGCTGCGCTACTCTCCAATTCAAGAGAAGGTTCAAAAACCTCGTCTAGCTCTACTTTCCTCCCACTCACTTCTTTCGAGAGAAACTCCTTCTCAAGAAAGGAACCATTCTTTGCGACAAACACTTTGCCTTCGGTTCTGTGATAGAAGGTATACCCAATAGTTTCCTTAGGGTATCCTATGAAGACGCATTTCTCCGCTTTGGGTTCGAGCTTGTCCGGCATCAACTCCTTGACGTAAGCTTCGCATCCCCAAACTTTAAGAAACGACAACTTAGGTTTAGCACCAAACCACAGTTCATACGGTGTCGTCTCAACGGATTTAGATGGAGCCCTATTTAAAGTGAATGCAGCGGTTTCTAATGCATAACCCCAAAATGATAACGGCAAATCAGTAAGAGACATCATTGATCGGACCATATCTAATAGGGTTCGGTTCCGGCGTTCAGACACACCATTGCGCTGTGGTGTTCCGGGTGGCGTGAATTGCGAAACAATTCCGCTTGCTTTAAGATGCGTGAGAAAATCATAACTCAAATATTCGCCCCCACGATCGGATTGTAGAAACTTAATCTTTCTGTTACGATGGTTCTCCACTTCATTCTGAAATTTCTTGAACTTTTCAAATGTTTCAGATTTATGTTTCATTAAATAGATATACCCGTATCTACTTAAGTCATCGGTAAAAGTGAGAAAATAGCGATATCCACCGCGCGTCGAAACACTCATCGGTCCGCATACATCGGTATGTATGATTTCCAACAAGTCCGTTGCTCGCTCCATCATACCGGAGAACGGTGTTTTGATCATCTTGCCCATGAGGCATGGTTCACATGTGTCAAATGATTCAAAATCAAGAGACTCCAAAAGTCCATCAGAATGGAGTTTCTTCATGCGCTTTACTCCAATATGACCTGAGCGATTGCCACAAATAAGTAGTATTATCACTATCTAGTTTGCATCTCTTAGCCTCAATGTTATGGATGTGTGTTTCATCCCTTTCGAGATTTAGAATAAATAAACCATTCACAAGAGGTGCATGACCATAAAAGACGTTACTCATATAAATAGAACAACCATTATTCTCCGATTTAAATGAATAACCGTCTTGCAATAAACACGATCCAGAAATAATGTTCATGCTCAGCGGCACATAATAACACTTATTAAGGTTTAAAACTAATCCGGAGGTAAAACTAAGGAGAGCATGTCAAGGCTATCACATCAACTCTTGATCCGTTGCCAGCAGCGCATTGTCACCTCATCCCTATAGCCGCCGTCTATTCCGTAGCTCTGTTTGAGTTACAAATATTAGCAACTGAACCGGTATCAAATACCTAGGCACTACAACGAGGGCTAGTAAGGAAAACATCAATAACATGTATATCAAATATACCTTTGATGGTGCCAGCCTTCTTGTTCGCTAAGTACTTGGACGATTCGCTTCGGTGACCCTTGTCCTTGCAATAGAAGCACGAGTGTCGGCTTAGGACCAGACTTGAGCTTCTTCTCAGGCAGGGCAGCGCTTCTTGAAGGGCTTCTTTGCTCCTTACCTTTCTTAAAGGTGGGCTTGTTGACCATCAACACATGATTATCCTTTTGATGTCCACTTAGCGGCCTTGACTTTGCGAAGAGCTCGGTGATCGTCGATGGAACCAATCTGATTATGAGTCACTACAAAACTTTTGTAGCTAGGAGGGAGTGATTGCAGAACACTGTCAATCTTGAGCTCCTCTGGAATCGTGCATTCCAGTTGCTCAAGTCGTTGAGTGTAGCCCGTCATCTTAATGGCGTGCTCACTAACGGAACTCCCTTCCTCCATCTTGCAGTTAAAGAACTTCTCAGAGATCTCATATCTCTCGAGCGGGCCTGATGCGAAACATGGTTTTCAGCTCTTGAGAATCTCAAAGGGCAGGATAGTCTTCAAAACGATTTTGAAGTTCGGTTCCATAGCAAACAACATGGTGCTCTTAATCACACCATAATCATCTTTCTTGTTGATAGACAGCTTTCTCATCAGCCGGGTAGCGATTGCGGAGGTCACCTAACGCTTTCCCAAGGACATAGTCCTTTTGACCGCCAGAGAGAATGATTCTTAGATTGCGGAACCAATTGGTGAAGTTAGACCCATTGTTTCTAAGCTTTTCCTTCTCAGCAAAAACGTTGAAGTTGAAGTTGGACTTAGCCATTTGATCTACAGTATTTGCAAGTACAAATTAGACTATGTTCATGATAACTAGTTCAACTTAATCAAATTACTAGATGAACTCCCACTAAATTCAACATCCCTCAAGTTGTTTAGTGAACATGATCCAAATTCACCACACCTAATCCGATCATCACGAGAAGATATGTGGCTTCAATGGTGGACAACGAAGTGTCGATCATATCATTCATATGACTCATGCTTAACCTCTCGGTTCATGTGTTCCAAGGCCATGTCTGTACATGCTAGGCTCGTCAAGTTAGACCCAAGTATTTCCGCGTGTGCAAAACTGGCTTGCACCCGTTGTATGTGAGCGTAGAGTCTATAGCACCCGATCATCACGTGATGCTTGGACACGACGAACTTTCGCAACGGTGCATACTCGGGGAGAACACAGTTTTTATCTTGATCTTTAAGTGAGGAATCATCTTATAATGCTACCGTCGCGATCTAAGCATAATAAGATACATAAAAGGATAAACATCACATGCATATAACTTTAATGTGACATGGTATAGCCAATCTTCGCGCAATGATCTCCATCTTGTGCGTTCCGGCATGATCTCCATCACTCCACCACGATTGCCTCCACCATGAATAGCAACTACAACTATTGCTAACTACTTAGCGATAAAGTGAAACTATTACATGGCGCATAAGAAGTTGACACACAGGTCATACACAATTATAAAGACAACCATATGGCTCCTGCCGGTTGTGTACTCATCGACATGCAAGTCGTGAAACATTACAAAACATGATCATCGCATACATTATACACATCACATCTTGGGCCATACCATATCACAGAAAACACTCCCTGCAAAAACAAGTTAGACGCCTCTACCTTGTTGTTGCATGTTTTACGTGGCTTATGGGAGTAGATGCTAAGAACGATTCTTACCTACGGAAAGCCACAACGGTGATATTATGGTTGCCAAACTCAGGTGTTAATCCCATGACAACTATAGTGAGAAAGCGGCATCCACCGATTCGCATGTGTGGAACAAGCCACACGTCAAGTGCGGAGCGGTCTCGTAACGTCGTCGTAAGGTTGGCCTGGACCACTTCAATCTCACTATCCCGTCATAAGAAGAACACAAACAAGAGGCTTGCAGAAAACATCAACGCGCAACAACCATGTTGCGTTCTACTCGTGAAACACATCTACGCATAGATCTAGCTCGATACCCTGAAGGGTTTGGCATAGTAAATCAAAATTTTCTACGGATGCAAACAGAGGAAAGCCAAGATCTAATCTAGGAGATGCAAACAACGAGAGATTGGATTAGATCTTCATACCCTTGAAGATTCGCGCAGTGAACGTTCGTCGAGCGTTAAACGTGGGTGATGTAGTCGTACTCGCTTCTCCTCCTCGCGATCCGATCCGATCTAGCACCACAAGTGGCGGTGCCTCCGTGAGATGCACACATGCAGCACCTCGACGTCTCCTCCTTCCTTGGTCCAGCAAGTATGGTGGAGAGATGGGTTGGATCTACAACGCGACGGCGCGGTGCAATTGGTGGAGAATTTCTGCAGCAGGGCTTCGCCTACAAGCAGTCGGGAGGGAGAGAGGAGGGCAGCAGGGCGGCTAGGGTTGGAGTTTAAGGTGTGGGGGGTTGGTGCGCCCCCACCCCTCTTTATATAGAGGGTGGGTCGCAGCCCTGGCCCCTCCCCCAAGCCCAAACTGGCGGCCCCAAAGGATAAGGAGTGGGGGGCAAGGAAACCCCCCTTCTAGAAACTCTATCTCGAGTTTAAACCTCTCTAGGCCGGCTGGGCCCTATGGGGCCTTGTGCCCCTGGACCAATGCGGCCAGGGCACTCCCTCATAGGCCCATGCCCCCTCCTGGAAGGTGTGGCCACGTTGGTCCCCTTCCGAAAGGTTCTAGAAGCTTCCGGTACAATACCGATTAACCCGGAACAATTCCGAACTCCAAAAACTGCACTGCCTTATATGAATCTTATTCTCCGGACCACTCCGGAACCTCTCGTGATGTCCCGGATCCCATCCGAGACTCCGAACAAAAACTCATAAACCAATTATCCAATCTATCCTAGCGTCGAGACACGTTAAGTGTGTGACCTGCGGTTCGAGAATATGCGAGACATGATCTTCTATCAATAATCAACGGGTGCAGAAACCCATATTGACTCCACATTCATCGATGATCATATCGGATGAACCACGATGCCAGGATTCAATCAATCCCATATATATATTCCCTTCGTCTCGCGATATTTTACTTGCCGAGATTCGATCGTCGATGCCGTCATACCTAGTTCAATCTCGTTCACAGCAAGTACTTTACTCGTTCCGTAATCCGATATCACTTTGTGATTAACTCCTTAACCACATGCTTGCAAGGGGTGTTGATATCGATTACCGAGTGGGCCTGAAGTATATCTCTCCGACTTGGGAGGGACAAATCCCATCTCGATACATACAACCCAACAGATACTTTCCGATCACCTGAGAGACACCTTTATGATCACCCTCTCATAGGATGACGTTTGATGACCTCAAAGCTTTCTTCCGATACCAGGGAGTTGTATTATCTCATGGTCTAAGGAATACAATATTTGACATAAGAAAAGCTTCGCAAAGACGAACACGATGACACGATCTAATTGCTTCGCTTAGTTTGGGTCTGTCCACCATATCATTCTCCCAATGATATGATCTCATTATCAATTGACAACTCATGTCTATGGTTAGGAAACCTTAACCATCATTGATCAATGAGCTAGTCCATAGAGGCATACTCGGGACACGGTGTTGTTCAGAAACCACACAAGTATTAAAGTTTCCGCTTAATACAATTCTAGCATGGAATATAAACATTATCATGAACAAGAATTATGATAATAACATCTTTATTATTTTCTCTAGGGCATAATTCCAACAGGGAGGGCGCCGGCCAGGGGAGGAGAGTCCTCCCCTAACTCGGCCTCCAAGGCCGGCGGTGGAGGGAGAGGAACTCCTCCCCAAGTTGGTTTCCTACTCTCCCTCCACCAAGCAAACTTGTCGTTTGACTTTTCAAATTGGCGTTTGACTTTTCAAACTAGGATTTGATTTATCCCTTTATTTTGCTCAGCGATGACACCTAATACATGATGCAACCATTCCAACTTGTTATGACACATTCATGTATCCTTCCCCTCCGGAGTGCCGGACCTTCCGGAACCTTCTAGAACATTCCCGATGCAAACACCGGAACCATTCTCCAACCCCAAAATAGGACTTTCCTTATATGAATCTTATTCTCCGGACCATTCCGGATCTCCTCGTGATATCTCGTATCCCATCCGAGACTCCGAACAACATTCAGTCTCTTACTCATCATTCCATAACTACTCAACAACATCGAACCCTTAAGTGTGTCTCCCTACGGTTCGTGAATTATGCGGACATGATCGAGACACTTCTCCGAACAATAACCAATAGAGGAATCTAGAAATTCATATGGCTCCCACATATTTCTACGATTACTTTGCGATCGAATGAACCACTTACATACGATACCAATTTCCCTTTGTCTCACGATAGTTTACTTATCCGAGGTTTTGATCGTCGGTATCTCTGCGTACCTAGTTCAACCTCGTTACTGATAAGTACTCTTTTCTCGTTCCCGTGATATGTGATCCCTTGTGAGCCAGTCACATGCTTGCAAGCCAATTGGATGACATTCCACCGAGAGGGACCAGAGTATATCTATCCGTCATATGGATGGACAAATCCCACTCTTGATCCATGTGTCTCAACCAATACTTTCCGAACACTCAATGCCACCTTTATAACCACCCAGTTACGGTGTGGTGTTTGATGTCATCAAAGCATCCTTACGGTGATGGTGATATACATGATCTCATGGTCGAAGGAATTAGGTTACTATGTATCAGAAAGCATATAGCAATTGAACTATTAAAATGACTTGATATTTATGCTACGCTTATCTATAGGAGTATGTCCATCATATCATTCTCCTAACGATATGATCTTGTTGTTAATAACATCTCAATGTTCATGATAGGGAAACCACAATCATTTATTAACCAACAAGCTAGTATTATAAAGAGGCTTTACTAGGGACTCTAATTTAGTTTACAAATAACACAAGTATTAATGTTTCCTTATTAATACTGTTATATCATGAATGTAAACATTTATCATAAACACAAAGATATAATAATAACTACATTTATTATTGCCTCTAGGGCATATCTCCAACAATAGGACCAACATCATGCTTAGCAATGACGAGCTCCAGGTTCAGTTGAGGGATAAGGACATACTCTTCGCAGAGCAAGACGAGACCGTCAAGGAAATGGAGGCCAGATTCGAGAGCCAGGACAAAAAGTTCAAGAGTCAGGAGAAAAGAGTCCAAGACAAAAACAAGAAGATCAGGGAGATGAAGGCTGAGTTAGAAGCCAAGGACTTCGAGCTTGAGCACCAGTAGGGAGTGATTGAGAGGCTTCGCTCACAGAAGAGAGCTCTCCGTGTGAAGATCGAGGCCTTGACCACTAGTGTAGATGAGTACAAGACCGCCATGGAGAATGCAGGGAGGATTAGTGTAGACTACTCGACTATCTTTTATCTATCATACTTTGATTATTGAGTCGCAATGACCATCCAACATGTGGATGGCTTGCTATTGTCTGTTTGCATTTTCAAAACCTGTTGTTTATGTCATTAAAACTCTAGGTTAATTTTGAGCTTGGTTATTGTGATTGTTTCTATGTGATGTATTGTGCATGTTAAGCATCTATGAGTATCTCATTCTTATCCTTATTGAAACCACAGATGCCTCCCCGTCGTGCCAACCCCAACCAAAACAACAACAATAACGTCACTCACGAGATGCAGCAGTTGATGACAGCTCAAGCTCAACTGATGTAGATGATGACGCGGTTTATGCAAAATCAGAATTAGAACAACAACAACAACAACTACTACTACAACAACAACAACAACAACAACAACAACAACAACTACAACAACAACAACAACAACAACAACAACAACAACAACAACAACAACAACAACAACAACAACTACAACAACAACAACTACAACAACAACAACAACAACAACAACAACAACAACAACAACAACAACAACAATCGGAACAATCCTCCAGCATTTGACATGCTCACCATATTTCTGAGACTAAGGCCTGCAAAGTTCTCTGGAACAACTGATCCAATGGTAGACAATGACTGGTTACGTTCAGTAAACAAGGACTTGGTCACTGTTGGCTGCACCGACGAGGAAAAGGTCAGGTTCGCAGCACATTTGCTCGAAGGACCAGCAACAACCTGTTGGGACAACTTTTAGATCACCACTCCCCTTGAGGATGTGACTTGGGCTATTTTTGAGGATGGATTCCGTACAACTCACATCTCATCCGGAATGATGAACTTGAAGAAGAAAGAGTTCCACAATCTGATGCAACGTCACTGCAGTGTGGCTGAATACATTGAGGAGTTCAACAATCTGGCGCGTTATGCATCGAATGAGGTTGATACAGATGCCAAAAAGAAGGAGAAGTTCCTTGAAGGATTGAATGATTAATTGAACCCGCAGCTATCTGTTGCCTATGTCCCAACATATCAATCACTATGTGACAAGGCCACCATCTTGGAAAACAAGATGAAATAGGTTGAAGGCAGGAAGAGGAAGCATAGCTATGATAAGCACAGCTCGGGTTCGTCTCACAAGCGTTTCCATAATGATGATAGTGGAAGTTTTGGATTCCACAAGCATGGGAAGTATAACAGACACCACAGCCACAATCGTCACCATGACAACAAGCATCATCGTTGTCATGATAATGACAAGTATAAGCACCACAAGAGTTGACACAAGAGCCACCACAGTGGAAGTGGTAGTGGAAGTCAGCCTGTAAAGAAAGATCTCAGTCAGGTTGAGTGTTACAAGTGTAATAAGATGGGGCACTATGCAAATGAGTGCCCAGAAAAGAAAGTTGAAGGAGCCACCAAGCCCAATCCTTTCCAGAAAGGACAAGTAAATCACATCAACATGGGAGAAATATATGAAGAGTCTGATGCTGTGGCTGGTAAGTTAAAGCTCAATTCTTTTCCAACACTTGTTCTTTTTGATACTGGCGCATCGCATTCATTCATATCAAGAGCATTTGTTGATAAAAATGGACTTCCAACTGAAACTATTGGTGTCCTATAAAAGTAAGCTCTCCCGGTGGAGAGATGATAGTGAACCTTGGATGTCATGATCTAGTAATAGAGTTTGGAAAGTATAAGTTTCCGGTTAGTTTGATAATCCTAGATTCCTAAGGATTGGATGTAATTTTGGGAATGGATTGCGCGACTAAGTATGAGGGAGTACTAGATTGTGCCAATCGTACTGTCACACTCACTACCCCGGATAAGAAACGGATTAGGTTCAAGTCCAACTTTGAATCTAAAGGGAGTAAGTTAAATTCTCTTAAGGGGGTTAGCATAGACAGTGTGCTAATTGTGAGAGAATATCCGGATGTGTTTCTAGAGGAATTGTCTGGAATGCCACCAGATAGAGATGTAGAGTTTCTAATTGAGTTGCTACCAGGATCTGGACCAATAGCAAAGAGACCCTACAAGATGTCAGTTGATGAGTTGAAAGAACTCAAGAAACAACTTGGAGAACAGTTGCAGAAAGGATTTATTCAACCAAGTTCTTCATCTTGGGGTGCACCAGTTATGTTTGTTGAGAAGAAAGATAGAAGTCAAAGGTTGTGCATAGATTACTGTTCACTCAATGAGGTGACTATCAAGAGCAAATATCCTTTGCCTGGAATCAACGACCTGTTTGATCAGCTAGAAGGATACCATGTGTTCTCAAAGGTTGATCTCCAATCAGGCTATCTCTGCATACCTAGTTCAACCTCGTTACTGATAAGTACTCTTTTCTCGTTCCCGTGATATGTGATCCCTTGTGAGTCAGTCACATGCTTGCAAGCCAATTGGATGACATTCCACCGAGAGGGCCCAGAGTATATCTATCTGTCATATGGATGGACAAATCCCACTCTTGATCCATGTGTCTCAACCAATACTTTCCGAACACTCAATGCCACCTTTATAACCACCCAGTTACGGTGTGGTGTTTGATGTCATCAAAGCATCCTTCCGGTGATGGTGATATGCATGATCTCATGGTCGAAGGAATTAGGTTACTATGTATCAGAAAGCATATAGCAATTGAACTATTAAAATGACTTGACCTTTATGTGTCACATCCCAAGATTTTCCAAATCTTGTAATGTGAAAAATAAATAAACAAAATAAATAATTGTTGAAAATTAGGGTGAAAAGAAACTTTTGTTTCTAAATGGAAACCTAAAATTTCATTTTGAACAAACTTTCGTTAATGTTTGAATCCAACTAAATTCAAATCCATTGGAATGCATTCCTCTTAAAATGCATCTTGAAATGTAAACACTTGGAGAATAAACCAAAACTCTAAAACCCTAATGGAAGAAAATCATTTTCAAGTTATATCTAAAGACTATAGATTTGATCCATACAGAAATTGGTCAAACAAACATTTCAAAATGATCAAGAATGACAAATGGAAATATTATAAAACCATATAAATTGATTTCATTCAAATTGGAGCCATAGATAAAATCTTATGAATTTAATAAGATAAGGATATTTAATTCCCACAGCTAATAAAGCATCTATCTATAAATCCATACCAAATGGTGAGCACATAATCCTAAAGATATTTAAAAGGATAAATAAATATCAAATAAGATTTTACAAATTGGAATCACCAAGTTTGGATCTATAAATAAAAAGATATGGATTTTATAAGAAAAAGAAAGAAATTATTAAATAAGGATTATTTTAAAGAGCCAAATTAAATCTTGGCCAAGCAAATGAAATAAATTATATCTATTTGTTAAAAGAATAAAGGTTTATTTAAATAAAATAATAAGGATTTATTAATATCCAATTTTATTTAAGTAAAGGCTTTTTCCTTTCAAATAAACATTAAAATTTATTAAAAAATTTAAAATAAGAATTCCAAGTGTTTTAGTTTTTCAAATAAAACCTACTGAAAAGATTTTGATATTATTTAGATTTCAAAAAGAGTTTTAAAATAAATTAAAACCTATTTGAATTAAAGACTATGGTCTATTTATTTAATTAATAATAGATCTTAAAAGAATAAAAGAATTATTTTATTTTTTACTTTGAAATATGTTGATAAACAAAATAAAAATTCACCCAAAGTTTGGTGGTGATTTGAATTCAAATGGAGATTGAAAAATATTATTAAATCTTATTTAGTTAATACTAGAGCCTATTTTAAATAATTAAAAGACCCTAAAAAGAATAAATAAAATTTTCTAAATTTGACTTTGGAGTGTGTTATTAATCAGTGTTTGAATCCACACAAAATTTGAGAGAAGTTTGAATTCAAATAGATGTTTGAATAGTCTAAACAAAATCAAAACAGAAAAATCAAATTGGAAAAATAAAAATAATAGGAGAAGGAAAAAATAAGAAATAAAGCAACCCAACTAACCTAGCCCACTAAGCCCATCAGCAGCCCATCTCTCTCCCCCGAACCGTTTCTTTTCTCACTCAGGTCTGCACCCGCTCAGCAACTGACGGTTGGACCCCACCTCCCCTCTCTCTCCTTCACTGACGAAGCGGACCCACGCAGCCAGCTCACCATCGTCTACCTCGCGCTGACCCCGCGCCTCTCTCCTCGCTACCATTTTTGGCCGCGATTTAATCCTGTTAATTCGCGTTGAAAGCAGCAATGAATCTTGCCGTGATCACGCGTACATAAGCGCCTCGACGCCCTCTCTCTTTCCCCCCAGTCTTCGCCCCACCGAAGCCCCCAGGCTGCCCTGATTTCCTCTTAGACCGCCACTGCCTCCGGCGAACTCCACCTCCAATTCCGGCCAAACCCCGCCGCCCCTCGCCTCCTCAAGCACACGAGCGTGACCCCCAGTCCCTGGTCCTTCTCTCTGCACCATCGACTTGGCCGCGCTTGACCCCCAGCGTCGGCAACGACGACAACCAGTAGAGCCGCCATCTATCTCCAACTCCGTCGACGTCTTCCCGGTAACACCGACCTCCCCTCCCTCTCAGGATGATACTCCTACGCTCCCCTCTCTCTCGCGCATCTAACAGACCCCCTATTCTGCTTTTCTGTGGCCCTTAGCCTCGCCAGCAGCGATAACCAAAGCGTGCCCGACGCCGTGCAAACTCCGGCGAGCGATTGCCGTCACCACCGTGCGCCCCTTGACAAGCTACCACCACCTTGAGCATCACCACGACCCCGCGATTCTGGTGAGCATCTCCCTTCGCTCTCTCACTTCCTGTAACGTCGACACCGTCACCGTCTAACCGCGCGCCACCACACGCCGCCGCCAGCGCCGCTGCTTATTGGTCAAGGCGATAAGGACCGTAGGATCTTGATCAGATGGTTGCGATAGAAACTTAATCGAAGGGGTATCCTTTGATCTGTACCGTGCGTAGTCATTTAGATCTGACGGCCCAGAAAGGTCGATCCAACCGAAGCGGTACCGCCCAATGAAATCGCACCACGTGGCCTGGAGTTTGGTTTAAAAACAGAAACTTGTCTATTTGATGTTCCAATTTGAAAAATTCATAAATTTCAAACCACACGTCCAAATTTTGCAAATTTTATATCAATGGAATCAACACATATACCAACAGGAATAGTAGTTGACTTATCAGCCATTTGCAAAGATATATCAGTTGGTATCAACTTTTCTAGCTAGAGTCTCTTATAGAGAGAGAAAAAGGCATAACACTAACTCCAGCTCCCAAATCACATAAAGCAGTTCTAACATAATTATTCTTAATAGAGAAAGGAATAGTTGGTATACCTGGATCACCAAGTTTCTTCGGAACCTTACCATTGAAGGAATAATTAGCAAGCAAAGTATAAATCTCCTTATTAGGAAGCTTCCTTTTATTAGAGACAATATCCTTCATATACTTTGAATAAGGAGGCAACTTAATAGCATCAGTCAAAGGAATTTGCAAAAATAAAGGCTTCATCCACTCACAAAACTTGTTGTAGTGTTCTTCCTCCTTTGACTTGTGTTTCTGTTGCCTGTCAAAACCCACCGGCGAGCAGCGACGAGCAACACGAAGAGCCGGTGGGCCTGGTCCCTCGGGCAACGGCCCGCAAAACTCCGGCACACGTCCTGGCTTGGTTCAAGGGCGTGCCACCTGACCTATACCTGGTCAGGAAGGTGATGGATTGCTTCGATTAGTTTCCTGCATGGTAAACAAGCATACGTAAAATTCGAGCCGTGACCGGCTCCCAGGTTTCCCTGTGAATCGGCTCCTAGAGCCGATTATCCCATGGTTCTGCATTAAATCTATGACAACATGGGGTTTTGCTTCATCCATACAAGTTAAATCGATCTACGACAGTTTAACGTTTTCACCACGTAATTGGAACATCCTACACGTAATTGAGCCTGGTAGATACAAAAGATGATAGAAAACTAACCCTAGAGAAGGCCTAACAACCGACGTAAAGTCAATTCCCGGAACAACTCCTCTCGAGCTAGCAAACCATATCCTCACGTACTACTGGATCGTTCAACCCGTTTGCAAGGCCTGACTACGTGGATATCAAACTAAACCTTGGGAAACAAGGCATAACCATAACAGATCGAATCAACTAAATAAAGATCAAACAAGATGCTACCCTTACACCCGGGAAAAGGTGCAAAGGTAGCGAGGTAACTAGAGGTAGCACAACTTAACAAATCATAGTGAAAAGTACCGATGCTAACCTAAACAAATCTATGATAGTAGTATTACTCGCCATCAACAAGGCTTCAGTACGAGTAACACCAAATAACGCATAAGCAGATACTGCCTAGATCGCAAGATGCGATCTAGGCAGCATGACACTTACCCGAAAGAAACCCTAGAAACAAGGGGTGGCGATGCGCCGAGATTGTGTTTGTTGTGAACGTGATTGTCCTCCTTTTCTCGATAACCTTAGGTACATATTTATAGTCCGGAGACTTTCTATCCTTGGAATAACTCTACAACTCTATCTCTTACCTAAACCGAAACGTAACCTACTACAATATACAGATACACGGGCAATTTAGCCCAAATCCACGTACAAGGCCGATTCAGCAACACGTTGCATATATGTATCTTCCAAGCCCATCTTGATTACGGCCCATCTCCTCCTTTGGCCAAAATATGGCGATAACACATGCCCCCCTGGTTTTGGCAATAATAATTCCAAAACCACTCTGTTGACGTTTTTTCTTCCCCTTCTCTTTTTTTTTACATCGGGTTACGCGTTGCAGAGAAGAATCGTCACGCCACCCCCTCATCATGATGCCCTGTCTTCTCAACTCCTTCGCAGTGCATGATTTGACGATTTCGACACATTACGGGAAACACTTCTGACATTGAACCGCCTCCCACTATTCCCCTTATTTAAATTCATCTGAGCAGTTTGCAGTCCCCATCTTCCTCCAGTAGACAAAAAACCCTCTTCCTCCGCCGAAAAAACCCTCTTCCTCCGCCATGGCCTCCTCTTCTTCCGCCCTTTCCTCCCAGTCTTCCAACACCATTAGCGA
The DNA here is from genome assembly GCA_023614405.1 of Avena insularis. Taxonomy (NCBI): domain Eukaryota; kingdom Viridiplantae; phylum Streptophyta; class Magnoliopsida; order Poales; family Poaceae; genus Avena; species Avena insularis. Next base: position 8,769,155 of record CM042684.1, read on the forward strand.
CCGGGAGCCGACGCCGGAGCACCCGCCCACGGCGGCGTATGAGACTCTCGCCCCACAATGGTGGGACGAGAGGGATTGGGATTTCGCCGCTTGGTCGGAGGACGACGCGTCCCTGACTGACGGCGAGGAGGGCCTGAAGTTCCTCGTCGACGGGGAACTGGAGGCGGAGAGCAGCGACGACGCCTGGTCCTGGGACGGCGTCGAATCCTCCGACGAGGAGGAGGAGTCGGAGGAGGACACCTCCTCCGCAGTATCCACGGTGAAGCGCTTCGCCGGGTCCAGCGAGGACACGAAGACGGCAGCGAGGGCGAGGAGGCCCCCCAGCATCTTTGGCAAATAAGACCGGCGGCGACGGCCGTGATGAAGACAGCGGCGATGACCTCGGCCTCTAGATTAGGAACTAGTAGTAGTAGTAGTAGATTTCCTTTTGTAAGCAATCAGCTCCACTGTAAATAATCGTCTTTTGAATGAACGAAGATTGCTTTTCCAACTCGAAGATTGCTTTTTTCGACCCAATTTTGCCGATAGTCAAAATAGGTCGATGCTCCAGAAGCCGATAATACTGTATCGGCTTTCACCACACTGCACTCATACAGCCAACCAAGTCAAAGCTCAAAGAGCCGATGGCAACACATCGGCTTTCCCAAAAACGTTGACAAGGTCAAAACTTGGTCGCATACTTAGACAAATCTGAGCGGCCACTTTCCAGTTTCAAACGGTAACCTGCGACCCTCTTCAAAAAAGGGCGACCCAGATCTCCAATTGCCCACCGACCAGATCGAGCTCACAGCGACAAGAACCCTCGATCCCCAACTGCATAGATCCATCTCCGCCGGCAAACTAGATGGCGGAATCGTCGAACACCAACCCAGAGGTCTCCGGTCTGAAGGTACGCCTACTCCTCGCAGTCTGAACGCGATGCTAGAATTAATGGCGAACACCTGAATTAATGCCTTATTCCACCATTAAATTTTTAGGTTTCAGACATTCTGCTGCCGCATCCTTCTCTCCCAAATTCTCTCTGTCTTGGCCCTCGTACAGAATCTAGTCCTGCCCATCTGATCTCTTGCGAAGCAAACAGAATCCCCTTCGTAAGCCAAGACCTAGATTTAAACTCTTGGGCCGACTGCCTGCGAGCCTGGCCTAATCCCCCTGAACATTGGGTCTCTTGGTTCAGCAGGGTAGCTAGGGCTTACCAATCCCAATGGGAAACCACGGGAATAGCCGATGCCTTGCATTTGTCATTGTCTCCCCTTGAGAAACATGAGAATCTTCTAAAAACCATCGGCTACTTCTGGTCTGACGCTCTGAACTGCTTCATGTTCGGTCATGGCCCCATGTCACCAACTCATTAGGCGTGGTGATGATTCTTTGATGCGATGTTACATCACCCAGCCCCTCTGCTTTTAAACTGACCAAAGTCCCCTACAAACTGTCCTCTAAAACAGACTACACGAACTGGGGTGCCTACCTCCAACGCCATATGAAAACAAAGGGCCCTGTCACAGAGAAAGAACACACAGCCTTTCTCAACTTCTGGCTGGAACATTTCATATTCTGTGGCCCTTCCCTTGCTCCAACCAAGAATTATCTCTCCTTAGACCACGAACTGGCCAAAGGCACTCAACTTGGCATCGGCAAACTGTTCCTTGGAGAGGTCTATCGATATCTCCAGTTGATGTCTGTCAAGCTGTTCTCTGGCATAGCAGTCAAAACAGGTGGTCCTTGGTGGTTCATTCAGCTATGGGCTCAGCTGTATTTTCAAAACCACGTCCCAAACTTCCCCCTTTTGGCGAGTTGCACCTTTCCAGATGTAAAAGGGAAGCAGATCCGATGCACCAGCTATGGCCAAGCTTTGTATAGACTGCCAGGTAGCAAACTGACCCCTCAGGAAGCATCTAAATGGTTCAGCATTTTCTTTCAAGGCCTGGACAATCCTATCTTTTTTCCTTACATGGAAGAATCGGAACATTTCGAAAATCCAATCTCCTTCAGGCTAGACAATTTTGCCGATGACACCAGCACTCGGCAACTCTTTTCCACTGTGATCCGTCCCTGTTTCCTTCCAGTTGGCATGAGTACATCCAACAGAATAATCAAGCCTGGGTATGAATTCTACCAGCCGGTCGTAGTGGCTCGGCAATTTGGCCTTGGACAAGTACCTCCCCATTTCTTTCTCCACCACCTTACAGAGAGCAGAGCCGACCTGCCTGATCCTCTCACCAGCCAAAGGTGTTATTCCTTCTTTGATGCTCTGACCATCCCAATTCCTAACGACCTCACCTTCGCCTCATCAACCGATGGCTTTGAAGACTGGTGGTCGATGTGGAAGACTCACGCCTTCAGGAGAGCTCTGGGACCGTTGCTGAAACAGCTCGATGCTGACTATGATATCTCCGTGGAACAGGTACCACTACTTGTACATTTTCTTGATGCAGCTCACAAATGATTCTTCTACTAACCCACTCTCTCTCTTTGCAGCAACAAGATGGTCCTGAACCTACGCACAGTGATGGCTCCCCCTTCGAGTTCTTTCCGCCAGCTCCTGTGGTTCTTTTCTGCAAAAGCTCGCCACCTTTGAAAAAGGTCATAATGCAGAACCAGCCGATATCACCACAATCGGCTTCCAAGAACCCAGCAACTTCTAAGTCAGCTGCCCCTCGAGTTCCAACTAAAACAAGAACGATGGTGAGGAAGGTAGCTGCCAGGAAGACCTTGAGGCGCCGGAGCCCTTCTCCAGAAAGCTCGCATGTAGGCTGATCCATGCCTTGGTCGATCTTTCTCGCCCTTGCAAATCTGCTCGTGCTTACTAGTTCTCCTTTCTTACAGGCTTCCGTCGAAGACACCTCCAGCGAGGACACTCACTCCAATCGAGGAGAATTGGGCCCAACAGACTCTGAGAGGACCATTACACCGAGCCAGCCAGATTCACCACCATTGGCTTCCAGGAAAAGGTCGGTTCCTGAACCTACTGCCCCCCGAGCACCAGTCGAGGCGGGGCCAGCTGTGGGTCCCAAGAGGGCTCGCAAGGGACTGCAAGCTTCTTCGTCGAGCCAGGAGGTTTCGAAAATCACCACCCTTCATGCTCTTACCACTTGTTTTTTTTTGTTTGCCGATTTATCATTATTTACATCGGCTAAGCACCTTCCATGCAGACGACTGACATTTCTAGTGGGAAAGCTGGGGCAGTGCCGATGCCTTTAGCCAAGCCGGATCTAGCAATCCCCGAAGGTGCAGATGAAACGGCTACCACTTTGGCCAAGCCCCCAGCAACCACACACAAGCCGATCGTCTCCTCATCTGCTATCCCCTCGATCTTAGGAGAGGTACGTTAGCTTCTTTCGGCTCATCCTTACACGTTGGACGCATACTGACGCTTTTTCGGGCTGCCAGAGTTGTGATATTTCAGGCTTGCTGACGTTCGACCCTGAATCCATCGAACCAACTCCCTCTATTGCCGATGATGAACCACGAGCCAGGGCTGTTCCACCTCAATTCCAGCTTCTTAAAGCCCTGCTGTCCTCCCCGATCGAAGAGTTGATCGAGGGTTCTGAGGAGGTGAAGAGCGTTCTTGCTGAAATAAAAGACCAACTCCCAGTAGCATTGCAGGTGAAGCTTTGGCCAGTTGTAACTCTGTCTTTCTACGGGTCAAGGGTGAAGTTAGCTCGTGAGAGGATCAGTCTGCGCCGCGCCCAACTTCCACTGAAGGCCAATATCGCAGACAGATGTCAGCAGCTCAACGAGAAAAAGGCGTCTCTGGATGCCAAAACTGACACCTCTGTCAGTACCGCCGAGCTCGCATCCTTGAAAAGGGAGTTGGAAGATCTTGAAGAGAAGGTCCGGGCGACTGAACAGCTCATTCGCGACAAGGAAGAATCCATCGCCCGCTCCCAAGACGAAGCAGAAAGCCTCAAAGCTCTACTGAAGACCGATCTGGCAGAAATACGTGCCCTGAACAAGCAGCTAGTGACGGGCAAGGACGAAGATGACGAAGCCGAGATCGCCGAGGTGGATCGTGTCCGTGCTGACGCCCTCCACGCCTTCGAGGCATTTCTTGATGCTTCGTTTAGGTAACCGCATCGCTTGCCAGTTTGAACCTCTAGAGTCGATGACTGTGCATCGGCTATATATTTTCTTTTTTATTTGGCCGATTTCATGTATCGGCCCCCACATTTCACTGTCCATCATCCCACATGCTTGGGAAATATTTCTTGAGATGTTGACCGTTGACAGCCACTGGGAATTTTACGCCGTCCAGCTCCTCAAGCGTGTACGCGTTCCCTCTTAAAACTTGATCGACCCTGTATGGCCCGTGCCAATTTGGAGACCATTTACCATATGCTGCATCCTTAGTCCCCAATGGCAATACAGCTTCCCATACCAGATCGCCAACGTGGAACTCTTTTGGTCTCACCTTCTTATTATATGCACGAGCTACCTTGGCCTTGTTCTCTTTGTTTTTCTCGAGCGACCACAGCCTGAGCTCAGTTAAATCCTCAACACTGTCACTCATTAAAGCCGCATATTCTTCCGTTGTTAGATCGTTCTGAAAAGTGACACGTCTCGATCCAGCCGTAATTTCCCAGGGCTATACGGCTTCTTGTCCATAGACTAGATGGTATGGCGAGGTTTTTATCGCTCCATGGCATGACATGCGATAAGCCCATAAAGCCTCTGACAAAACCTCGTGCCAACGCCTAGGGTGATCATCGACTTTCCTCTTGATCAGCTTGATAAGGCTCTGGTTGGACGCTTCAGCTTGCCCGTTTGCTTGAGCATAGTATGGAGATGATCTAATCAGCTTAATCCCCGTGTCCTCACAGAACTTTCTAAACTCGTGAGAAATGAAGACCGAACCTCCATCGGTCGTGATAGTTTGGGGAATCCCGAATCTATGGATGACATGTTCTTTCACAAAATTGATAACATCTTTTGAGTTCACTGACTTCATCGGGACAGCTTCCACCCATTTAGTGAAATAATCAGTAATGGCCAAAATCCACATGTGGCCTTTGCTTGATGGAGGATTGATCTTGCCGATCATATCCATGCCCCAACCTCGGAATGGCCAAGGCTTGATGATGGGGTTCATTGCTGACGCGGGTACCGTCTGAATTTTCCCAAATTTCTGACATGCTTGACACCCTTTGTAGTACTTGAAACAGTCCTCAAGCATGGTGGGCCAATAAAACCCTGATCGCCTGATCAACCATTTCATCTTGTGAGCCGATTGGTGAGTTCCACAGGCGCCTTCGTGTACCTCGTGTAGGAGCCGATTGGCCTCGGCTGTCCCCAGACATTTGAGCAATAACCCCTCCAGAGTCCTGTAAAACATGTCGTCCCCAATAAGCACATACTTCATGGCCTTGTACCTTATCCGTTTAGGTGCCCCCCGAGCCGAATCCTTCAAGTAATTGAAGATATCGGCTCTCCAGTCGTCTGCTTCCAGGAACTGTACCTGAACATCGGCTCCCTACCTTTCGTCCACAGCACAAGCCATTTGTGCAAGATCATTCGCCTCGGTATTCTGCGATCGCGGGATCCAGGTGAAGTTTATGTACCGGAACTGTGCCATCAGCTCACGGCAGTGCAGCCATAATGGGAAGAGTGACTCGCTCTCACACTTGTATTCCTCCGTGAGTTGGGAAATCACCAACTTGGAGTCTCCAAAAATTTCCACTGCTTCTGCTCCAGCTTCGATGAGCAACTCCATTCCCTTGCGTATCGCCTCATACTCAGCGACGTTGTTGGTGCGAGAGGTAGATAACCTGATGGAGAAGGAAAATGTTGCCCCCCGGGGCGACACGAGTAAAATGCCGATGCCGCAACCATCGTCACAAACCGATCCATCGAAAAACATAGCCCACGCTCTTATAGACAGCGCTGCTATATTAGTGTTGATCCTTTCAGCGATAAGGTCGGCCAATGCCTGACCCTTAACCGCTTTTGCGGGTTGATACCGGATGTCAAATTCCGATAACGCAAACATCCATTTGCCGAGTCGGCCTTTCAACATAGGAGCCGACAGCATGTGCTTTATGACATCTGATTTGCATATGATGACAATCTCCGCTGATAGCAAGATGTGGCGCAGCTTGGTGCAGGTGAAAAACAGGCAAAGACACAACTTATAGATCTTAGGATACCTTGTCTCTGCATCCAGCATCCTTCTGCTGATGTAAAATACAACTCGCTCCAGCCCATCATAAACTTGCACCACCACTGAGGCAATGGACGTGTCAGCTACTGATAAGTAAATGTAGAATGGCCTATCCGGCTGGGGCGGAACCAACACTGGCGGCTTCGTCAGATATTCTTTGATCTCGTCGAAGGCTCGTTGTTGTTCTGCCCCCCAGCGGAATTCCTCGTCAGATTTAATTTTCACCAGTCCCATGAACGGCTCTATTCTTCCTGACAGATTGGAGATGAATCTTCTGACGAAGTTGATCTTGCCGATGAGAGACTGCAGTTCTTTCTTCGTGGTAGGTGGCTTCATTGTTCGCACTGCCTCCTGACTTTTCAGGCCGATCTCAATCCCGCGTTCATGGACCAAGAAACCCAAGAACTGACCGGCCGTCACCCCGAAGGCACACTTCTTTGGATTCATTCGTAGCCCGAATTTTCTTGTTCGGTCCAGGACGCGTTGCAGATCGTCCAAGTGTCCTTGTACTGAAGCAGACTTGACCACCACGTCATCGATGTAAATTTCCACCAGCTTGCCGATCAGATCATGGAAAATATAATTCATGGCTCTTTGGTACGTGGCGCCGGCATTCTTCAGTCCAAATGTCATGACTACATATTCAAACAACCCCACCGAACCTGGGACTCTGAACGCAGTCTTGTGTATGTCTTCTGGCGCCATAAAAATATGGTTGTAACCGGCATTGCCATCCATGAAGCTCAAGATCTTATGACCAGCCGCTGCGTTGATTAACGTCTCTGCTACCGGCATCGGATACTCATCCTTTGGAGTAGCTCTGTTGAGATCCCGAAAATCTATGGCAACACGCCAGCGGCCATCCTTTTTCTCTACAGGTACGATACTAGAAATCCACTCAGCATACCTGCATGGCCTGATTAACTTAGCTGTCAACATTTTCTCGACCTCTTTCTTGACTTCTTCCAAAATTTCGGCCTTCATCTGTCGTGCTCGCTGCTGGAATGGCCGAAATCCTTTTTTAAGCGGGAGTCGATGCTCAATGATGCTCCTGTCTAACCCAGGCATTTCTGTATAGTCCCAGGCGAAGCAGTCTGGATATTCTTTCAACAGAGCTATCATCGGACCCCACAGACTTGGATCTAACTTCTTGCTGATAAATGTTGGTCGTGGCTTATCCCCAGGACCGATATCGATCTCCTCTAGTTCATCAGCGGATGTAAACCCGTACCCTAGCTTTCCGTCACCTGTCAAATCGATGCTAAACACAGGGCAAACAGTAGGTGAGGATAACAAAAGTAATTTGGGCCGATTGCCTGAATCGGCCCCCTTTTTGATTGCATTAGTCAAGGACGGTTTACACCTTATTTGTGTTTTACAATGGCAGGGAATCTCCCTGCTACGACTACATGATCTGCTTGTCGTAAGATTGCTGCTTTTTATTTTTTGTGGCCGATCGCAGGGATCGGCCGTACCACGTACGATCGTGGACTTTGCTACTCTGTCAGGCCAGTGGATAAGACCAGCCTCACCCCGTTTTTTGTAGCTTCAATGCGCTCACAGCCGTCTAGACTGATTCCAGAGATCGGCTCCTGGTCTTCTGCTTCCCAGATGTTCATGCCAGCTATGGAGATCTCGATCGAATCATCTGCATGAATGACCTCCACTTCATCTCCATCCCACTGTATTAGGCACTGGTGCATCGTGGATGGAATGCAGCAATTAGCGTGAATCCAATCTCTCCCTAGCAAGACAGCGTAGGTGCTTTTGCTGTCCACGACGAAGAATGACGTAGGGATGGTTTTTCTGCCCACGGTCAGATCCACGTTCAGTACGCCTTGCGTTTCTGAAGTTTGGCCGTTGAAGTCGCTTAACGTGACGTTGGTTTTGATCAGATCTGCAGTGGAGCGTCCCAAACGCCGTAGCATGGAGTATGGCATTATATTGACTGCCGCTCCGGTGTCCACCAACATCTTGCTGACAGGCTGCCCATTGATGTAACCTCGTAGGTACAGGGCTTTTAGATGTTTGTAGCCCTTCTCACGTGGCTTATCAAAGATAACCGGCCGTGGGCCGCAGTCAAACTGTGCCACTGGTAGCTCGTTGGTTCTTGGAGCGCAGAACTCTGATGGAAGTATGAACACCATGTTTGTGCCAGCCGATGTCTTTGCATCGGCTTTTACCGGTTTGGGGCGCCACTCTTTCCTTTTCGGGCGGTCTTCCGTTTCCAAGGTCTGCCGAATTTTAACGGCCAGATCGGGCCGTGCTTTCTTTAAAGCGTGGAGATACTGCGCTTCGGCTTCCTCCAAGTTACGCAGCCGCTGCACTCTGCGCTTTTGGGTGTGTCTGAGTCCGTCGGGACACCACCTTGGACGGTGATATCTGTCTTCTTCTTTGTCATCCATTGGCTCCTCGAGATCTTTTGCTCGAGCGGACTCCCTGTATCGGCTCTGAGGTGGGAGAGGCCCTAGACGCTTGAACACTGAAACTGGCCCCGTGTCCTCCTTCTGCTGTCCACATTCCGGGCAGTTATCGATTGTAGGCAATCGGCTCATTCCCGCATCCCAGCAATACTTGAAGAAAGGACAATCCCAATGCTTGTCTACGCCTTCCTTTTCTTTTGACGTTCCCCTAGAGAGGTGCTCATATCCTTCATCGTCTCTATCGCGCCGGCGACGTCGATCATACTGACGCCCATACTTGTTAAGGAGATGCGTGGAGTGTGGCTTCTGATATCGCACGCTTCTGACCTGTTGCTCAGTTAAATACCGCATGTCATCGTACCGGGGCCGGTCACGTGGACCGGCCTCCTCTCTTTCTTTGGTCCGAGAGCGACCGCCCTCCTCCTTATATGTGCCATGGTTGTACACAGGCCCTGCCATGTTGACATCGAACGAGAAATCCAACTGGCGCCTCGTGGAGTGGCTGTGTTCTACCATGTTGACGCCGGGAAACGGGTTGGTGTCTACTTTCATGGCGAATTGCCCCAGGATCAGACGGCCCTGCTCTATCGCCGTTTGGATCTGGCGACGTAGCTCTTTGCAGTCATTGGTGGTGTGGGTGAACGAGTGATGCCACTTGCAGTATGGTCTTCCGTTCATCTCTTGAGCCGTAGGGATTTTGTGGCCTTCGGGCAACTTCAGCTGCTTCTCCTTCAGCAGTAAATCGAATATCTGCTCAGCTTTTCTCACGTCGAAGTCGAACCCTTTTGCAGGCCCCTGCTGCTTTACCCATTTGCAGGACACAGGATCTGCCCCCCGAGCCCATTCAGCCACGGCCACCTCCTGGTCTTGTGTAGGATCCTCTTCTTCTGTATCGACCAGGCCTATCGGACGTTTGAACTTGTCTTGGTACAACTCAGGGTGGCGCTGTTCATACATCGTCAGCTTCTGGGCCATGTGCGCCAATGAGTTGTACTCTGCTTGGAAAGCTAGATCCTTGACAGGTGCTGAGAGACCCAACACCGCCAGCTCGACTGCTTCTTTTTCAGTTAAACGAGCTGAGTAACATCGGTTCTTAGCGATCTGAAGCTGGATGTACTAAACTCTGATTTCTCCCGCTTTTTGCGCTTTTGTGCAGTGCGCAATGCCAGCCTCGGTAGCCTCTGAATGATACTGAATGTGGAACTGCTCTTCCAGTTGCTTCCAGGTCTGGATCGAATCAGGTGGCAGCGAGGTGTACCACCCAAAAGCTGGTCCTGTCAGAGATTGCGCAAAGAACCTTACGCGCAACTGATCCGATGCTGAAATCATGCCTAACTGTGCCAGGTATCGGCTCACGTGCTCGATCGAGCTCGACCCTTCTGATCCGCTAAACCTTGAGAACTCAGGGAGCCGATACTTGGGTGGCAGCGGAATCAGATCAAACTCGTTGGGGTACGGCTTTGAATAGCCGATTGTCCTTCTCTTCGGCACGAAGCCGAACTGGTCTCTCAAGATGGTACGGATTTGCTCCACTGTTTGAGCTGCAGGGGCTAGATTCTCATGACTCGTTCCAGTGGCATACTTGGCTAGCCACGCCTGTTTGTCGGCGTCCATCCCAGACATCGCTGCTCCAGAAACGCCTGCTCCTGAAGCCCCGGCTCTAGGAACTCCTGCCGCAGAAATCCCTGCGGTTGCAATCTGGTTGGTGCGTGTCAGGTTATTGCAGTCCGGCACGTAGGTGCACACATATCCATGTGGGATTTATTTAGGTGGCTCAAACAGGAACTGGCAATCGCCTGGGTCGCCTCCGACCTTGTAGACGACGTACGCCGCTGCCCCTGGTGGCTCCGGAGCTGTAAGTGTGAATGGCAGCGGTGGCCTGGCCTGGAGCGGTCTTTCTCCCTGGTGAGTCCCTAGAGTAGGCCCCGACGGAGAGTACTGATGTTTCATGATCTCCTGAACTACGCGAACTGCGATCCGCTCGAAAGCGTTCACCAGGCTCTCAGAATGGCGGTGAAGAGAATGAGCCACCATGTAGTTGACTTCCTGTCGCAGAGCTCTGGTGCGCTCCTCTGAAGGAACAGACAGATCCACCTCATCAAGAGCACCCTCGGGTGAGAACCCTTTCCACCTGATGCCATGCTTACGGGTCCTCTCAAAAGAGCCGATGAGATCGACTTCGAAGAGAGCTTTGATGTCATCATACTTCGCCTTGTGCTCCTCAGGCAGCTCGTCGTACGTGACTGGTCTGTCCCCCATCTCAGCGTCGGATGTTGATACAGATGCTGTTGAATGTCCCACCGGGCGTGCCAGAATGTGTTGCCTGTCAAAACCCACCGGCGAGCAGCGACGAGCAACACGAAGATCCGGGAGGCTCCCAGAACTGCTGGTGGGCCCTGGTCCCTCGGGCAACGGCCCGCAAAACTCCGGCACACGTCCTGGCTTGGTTCAAGGGCGTGCCACCTGACCTATACCTGGTCAGGAAGGTGATGGATTGCTTCGATTAGTTTCCTGCATGGTAAACAAGCATACGTAAAATTCGAGCCATGACCGGCTCCCAGGTTTCCCTGTGAATCGGCTCCTAGAGCCGATTATCCCATGGTTCTGCATTAAATCTATGACAACATGGGGTTTTGCTTCATCCATACAAGTTAAATCGATCTACGACAGTTTAACGTTTTCACCACGTAATTGGAACATCCTACACGTAATTGAGCCTGGTAGATACAAAAGATGATAGAAAACTAACCCTAGAGAAGGCCTAACAACCGACGTAAAGTCAATTCCCGGAACAACTCCTCTCGAGCTAGCAAACCATATCCTCACGTACTACTGGATCGTTCAACCCGTTTGCAAGGCCTGACTACGTGGATATCAAACTAAACCTTGGGAAACAAGGCATAACCATAACAGATCGAATCAACTAAATAAAGATCAAACAAGATGCTACCCTTACACCCGGGAAAAGGTGCAAAGGTAGCGAGGTAACTAGAGGTAGCACAACTTAACAAATCATAGTGAAAAGTACCGATGCTAACCTAAACAAATCTATGATAGTAGTATTACTCGCCATCAACAAGGCTTCAGTACGAGTAACACCAAATAACGCATAAGCAGATACTGCCTAGATCGCAAGATGCGATCTAGGCAGCATGACACTTACCCGAAAGAAACCCTAGAAACAAGGGGTGGCGATGCGCCGAGATTGTGTTTGTTGTGAACATGATTGTCCTCCTTTTCTCGATAACCTTAGGTACATATTTATAGTCCGGAGACTTTCTATCCTTGGAATAACTCTACAACTCTATCTCTTACCTAAACCGAAACGTAACCTACTACAATATACAGATACACGGGCAATTTAGCCCAAATCCACGTACAAGGCCGATTCAGCAACACGTTGCATATATGTATCTTCCAAGCCCATCTTGATTACGGCCCATCTCCTCCTTTGGCCAAAATATGGCGATAACAGTTTCTTACCTGGAAAAGGCATAGGTTTCTGCATCCAAGGTTCTCTCTCTTTACCATGTTTATTAGCAATAAAATCTTCCTTAGTGTATCTAGTGTTCTTGGTGTGCTTCTCAGGTTCTTCCTCAACTTTGTACTTATCAGGAGCATCATTTTTATCATTACCACTCTCAGTTTCAGCATCAGAAACAGATATACTATTAGGATATACAGAAGGTTCAAGAGGTTCCTCAACTATTCTATGTTTCTTTTCTTTCTCTTACGAGGACTGCCACTACTCTCACCTTGTTGAGAATCCTGCTCAATTATTTTAGGGTGTCCTTCAGGATATAAAGGATCTTGAGTAGCTATACCACTCCTAGTTCTAATTCCATAAGTATGTCTATCTCCTGAGGCATTAACTAGCATATCCTTTTGTACCTTAGCAAGTTGATCGAGTTGGGTTTGAACCATTTGAAAGTGTTCACGAAGCATTTTAATATCATTGGAAGTTCTTTCCACAATATCTTTCAACTCTTTAATAGCTCTAGAGTTTTCCAATAAATGATTCTGAACTTGTTTATTAAAATTACCTTGCTTAACATAAAAATGTCAAGTTCCTTTAACCATTGATCAGGAAGCTTACCATAAGGAATATCACCTTCATCAAATTGTTGGAGAGAATGTACCTCAATAGTAGATGATTGGGGAATTGGCTTACATAATTCTTCTATAGGAGGTAGATTCTTCACATCTTCAGTTCTAATACCTTTCTCCTTTAGACACTTCTTAGCTTCCTTCATCACTTCATCATTTAATGCAATAACTCCCCTCTTCTTCGGTGTTGGTGTTGGAACTGGTTCAGCCACAACTGGTTCAGGAGTAATAGGCTCAGGTGTATTTAGCTCAGTTGAAGTCCAATCATCATAATTCTTGCTTATTTTAGCCATTAATTCTTCAGCATCTGTAGGAGTTCTTTTCCTAAAAACACAATCAGCAAAGCTATCTAGGTATGTCCTAGAATCATCAGTTAGTCCATTATAATAAATATCAAGAAGCTCATTCTTAGGTAATGGACATCCAGGATGTGCATGAATCAAGGGACAGAACCTTGTCCATGACTCAGGCAATTTCTCTTCTTCTCCCTGTTTAAAATCAAGAAGTCTCTGCAAAGCAGCATGTCTAGCACTGGGAGGAAAATATTTCTGGAAGAAAGAAGCAATCAAACAATCAGGGCTATCAATGGAACCAGGAGGTAATCTATTAAACCAAGCCCTAGCTTCTCCTTTTAGTGAAAAAGGAAAGATCTTAGTAACAAAGTACTTATGCATCTTAAAATCATTAGAGAATAAAGCACTCATAGTAGAAATCTCATTCATATGAGCTATAGCACTCTCATTTTCAGTCCCACAGAAAGGTTCTTTCTCAACAATGTCTAAATAGGATAAGTTAAGAGAGAAATCATAATCTTTATCTTTAATATCTATGGGAGAGGTGGCAAACTTAGGATCAGAGGATAGCTTAGGAATAATGGTGCATCTAGCAAGGAGACTCTTAATAGCACTAGTAGATGTGTGTTTCGGCACTCTTCAACAAAATCATCAGTAAACTCAATGTAGCCATCATTAATATCATAACTCTCTCTAGACTCACGTGAGCTAACAGGTGTAACAGTGTCTTCACTAGGAGTTTCGGTATTTCCTAGACTAGCCATAGTAGCATCTAGGAAAGTACCTAATGAACCACTCGCATCAAGCACAGTAGAAGTAACATCATGAGTATCAAAAGCAGTTTCAGATTCAGCAGTAGTAGCAGTGTGTGTAGCATGTGTATGTGGTGGTGGTGTAACAAGCTTACTTATAACAGATGGTGAATCAAGAGTAGAAGAGGTGTTTAGAATTGTACCTCTTCTTTTAGTGGATGGTAAAATAGGGAGATTTCCATCACAAGACTTCCCCATGATGAAAGGAGTAGCAGTGAACAATAATAGATCTAAGTGAACTTACAAATAAAGCTATGCTCCCCGGCAACGGGGCCAGAAAATAGTCTTGATGACCCACAAGTATAGGGGATCACAACAGTCTTCACGGGTAGTATTACCCAATTTATTGATTCGACACAAGGGGAGCCAAAGAATACTTGCAAGCCTTAACAACTGAGTTGTCAATTCAGCTGCACCTTGAAATAGTTCTTGCTCACAGAAGTTTATCAGTAGCAACAATTTGTAGTAGCAAGAGCAAAGCAACAACAACAGTGAAACGGGAGCAATAGTAACAGTAATGGTAAACATTGGGATTCGAGTGCGGTAGGCATAGGGATGGATGGACGGGCGTTGCATGGACGAGTCTAAACATGTAACTTCAAGATCTAGGGCATTGCAGATAATTAATAACAAGCATCCAAGTACTAAACAATCCTAGGCATGTGCTCCAAATATAGCCATACGTGCTTGCAATGAGAACTTGCACAACATCTTCTGTCCAGCCAGCCCGTGGCAACGGGGCCTCTAGGGAACTACTGGAAATTAAGGTGCTCCTTTTAATAGAGCACCGGAGCAAAGCATTAACACTCCATGAACACATGTGATCCTCACACCACAAACATCCCCTCCGGTTGTCCCAATTATTGTCACTTTGGGGCCTTTGGATCCGAACAATGATATGTGTACACAACTTGCAGATAAGATCACAAACAATACTATCATAATGATTCAATAATAAGTTCAGATCTAAGATCATGGCACTCGGGCCCTAGTGACAAGCATTAAGCACAACAAGTTGCAACAAAGTCAAATAGCACTAATAGAGATACTAGGCACTATGCCCTAACAATCTTATTCGATTACACGATAGAAATCATCCAATCTCTACCATCCCCATAGCCTATAGCGGGGGATTAGTCACTCATGTATGAGGGAAACATTGATGGTTGATGGAGAGGCGTTGGTGATGACGATGGTGATGATCCTCCCCAAATTCCCCGTCCCGGCAGGGTGCCAGAACAGAGTTCTGGTTTCGAATCTTGTCTCTCGTGGTGGCGGCGCAGCAGAACTCTTCTCTAGAAAACGTCAAACCCCCCCCCCCCCGCGGTTTTTAGGTCAAGGGGTAACTTATAGGTGTAGAGGGAGCCCGAGGGGGTGTCTGGGTGGTCGCACCCCCTAGGCGCGGGTTGGGCCCACCCGCGCCTGGCAGGGGTGTGCGGCCCCCAGGCCTCCACTCCGTCTCGTCTTCTGGCTCCGTGTGTCTTCTGGTGAAATAGGATTTTTGGCATATTTTCCGAGATTTTTCCTGATAGTTGATTTTTCGCACAAAACTAGACACCAAGGTAATTTTGCTGAAAACAGCGTCAGTCTGTGTTAGTTGTATCCAAAACACACAAGTTTAGAGGAGAAACAATAGCAAAAGTGTTCGGGAAAGTAGATACGTTTTGGACGTATCAACTCCCATGCGTAAAAGGTTCTCACGATCACAGAAGTCATTGTTGAATGTATGTGAGTCAGTATGGATCTCTAGGTACCACTACTGATTATTGATCAGAGGGGGGTATCGATCATGTCTGCATTATTCACGAACCCCGTAGGGTGACACACTTAAGGGATACTGACACCATTTGGAGCAAATAAGATGCCAGGAAAAGATTATGAAAGCGTTGTAATTATTTCAATGGAAATCGGAATTGTTTCGGGTGAAATTGTTGAAACTGGTTCTGCATGTGATATTGAAATGTTATAAGGGTTTTATGTGAATGTTTGTTAATTAATGTAATTAACGATATTCTGAATAAAATAAATAAAAGAGTTTTATTAAATGATAGATTGCATTAAATTTGGTGGAAATATAATGGAGGTGAGTGGAATTTTGAGTGGAGGCATGTTTATGTGAGTGGATGCCTTTTATTTTGAATGGGAAATCCACCCACATGAATGTGGAAGAGGTGGGGGCATCCACCATGGCTGCCACGCCATGCCCTTTGGGCTGCCCCCTCTCCTCCTCTCATCTCACACCTCCTCGCGAAGGATCTCTCTCCCTCTCTAGAATTTCCCCATGGTCTCGGATCAGCGAGATACATGTTCCTGATGGCTTTTTCTGGAAGGATTTATTGCTTCCGCTACTTTGCTGGAGCGAGGGCACGGAGGTTGTCGGGATACCCTAACGTGTGTGCAATTACGGATGCACCACCGCTTTGCGGTGCTGGACTTGATGGTGCTGGACCTACTGGACCTCATCACGATCTTGAGATCTGATGACCCACAAGTATAGGGGATCACAACAGTCTTCGAGAGTAATATTACCCGATTTATTGATTCGACATAAGGGGAGCCAAAGAATACTTGCAAGCCTTAACAGCTGAGTTATCAATTCAGCTGCACCTGGAAATAGTTCTTGCTCACAGTAGTTTATCAGTAGCAACAGTTTTGTAGTAGCAATAGCAAAGCAACAGCAGCAGTAGAACAAGAGCAATAGTAACAGTAACAGTAGTAGCAAACAATAGGATATGAGCGCGGTAGGCATAGGGATGATGGACGGGCGTTGCATGGACGAGTCTAAACATGCAACTTCAAGATCTAGGGAAATTGCAGATAAATAAGACAAAGCACCCAAGTACTAAACAATCATAGGCATGTGTTCCATATTTAGTCATACGTTCTCGCAATGAGAACTTGCACAACATCTTTTGTCCTGCTAGCCCGTTGCAGCGGGGCCTCAAGGGAATCTACTGGCAATTAAGGTACTCATTTTAATAGAGCACTGGAACAAAGCATTAACACTCCGTGAACACATGTGATCCTCATATCACAGCCATCCCCTCCGGCTGTCCCAATTTCTATCACTTCGGGGACTTTGGAACCGGACAATGATATGTGTACACAATTTGCAGATAAGATCACAAATAATACTATCATCATGAATCAATAATAAGTTCAGATCTGAGATCATGGCACTCGGGCCCTAGTGACAAGAATTAAGCACAACAAGTTGCAAAAAAAGTCAAATAGCACTAATAGAGATACTAGGCACCATGCCCTAACAATCTTATTCGATTACATGATAGAACTCATCCAATCCCTACCATCCCCATAGCCTATGGTGGGGGATTACTCACTCATGGATGAGGGGAACATGGATGGTTGAAGGAGAGGCGTTGGTGATGATTATGGCGATGATCCTCTCCAAATTCCCCGTCCCGACAGGGTGCCAGAACGGAGTTTCTGGATTCGAATCGCGGTTTCTGGTGGTGGCGTCTCAGCAGAACTCTTTCTGGAAAAACGTCGAATCCCCCTGAGTTTTTAGGTCAGAAGGCAACTTATAGGCGAATAGGGAGGCCGAGGGGGTGCCCGAGGTGGCCACACCCCTCCCAGGCGTTGCCAGGCCTGGCCCGCGTGGCCAAGGGGTGCGGGCCCTGATACGTCATAAACATATCTATAATTTTTTATGTTCCATGCTTGTTTAGTATCTACTTTGCTTTGCTTTGTGTACACTTTGAGGTATTTTTATACACTTTCTAGAACTAACCTATTGACAAGATGCCACAGTGCCAGTTGCTTGTTTTCTGCTATTTTGGTTTCAGAAAGCTAAAAATGAATATTCTCGGAATTGGACGGGACAAAAGCCAAAGTTCATATTTTTCCTGGAGCGACATGGAAAATCAAAGACGAGACGGAGGAGGACACCAGGGTGGCCACATCCTAGGTGGGCGCAGGTCCAACCCTGGCCACGCCCACAGGGGGTGTGGGGCCCCTGGCGCTCCATTGACCTTGCCTCCTTCGCCTATAAGAAGCCCCCGACTCAGAAACCCTAAATAATCGGGGAGAAAGCCACAAAAAGTTCCGCAGCGCCGCCGCCACCGAAAAGGAGATTCAGGGGATAGAAAGTCTCTGTTCCGGCACCCTGCCGGGACGGGGAAGTGCCCCCGGAGCCATCTCCATCGATCTCCACCACCATCTCCATCGTCATTGCTGATTCCCATGATGAGGAGGGAGTAGTTCTTCCTCGAGGCTAAGGGATCTACCGGTAGGTATGTGTTCATCTCTCTCTCTATCTCTCTCTCTCTCTGTGTGATCATGTTGTGGTCATGAGCTTTGTAATCAAGTAGATCTACTCTATTACTCAAGTGCTTAAACCAATCTCTGCTCTCCCCACGTGTGTGAAAGTGACAGCGTGCGCACCGTGGTGGCACTTAGGCTAGAGGTTGCATAAATACTCAATTGCTTTAATAGATCTATGCTTTTCCCCACGTGTGTGAAAGTGACAACGTGCATGCCGTGTGTGGCACTTAAGCTAGATTATATACATATTTATCATGAGTTATATTTGGAGTTGGATGTCTCTATGAAATTGTGGTGTTTGTTGGAACCGTCTAGCGCTAAAGGTGACAGTTTGGGGTTATCTAGATGGGGAAGGCGGATTTTGAGGTGTGCTTTTGTAGCCCTATCATGGATTAGAGTGTTCAACTAGAGAGTGGTTCAGGGTAGTATCATAAAGAGAATATATTTATTGAGAGTGTTCACTAGTGAAAGTATGATCCCTAGGCCTTGTTTCTAAACATTGAAACACCATTTGCATCAAGATCTGTTGCATGTTTGCTTGCTTCCATCTTTATTTCAGTTTGCCTTTAGTCTCTCCACGTCAAGATCTATCAAAGCTATTTTCTGGCACCGTTACCACTTGTATTTCACTATCTCTTCGTCGAACTAGTGCACCTATACACCTGACAAGTGTATTGGGTGTGTTGGGGACACAAGAAACTTCTTGTATCTTGATTGCAGGGTTGTTTGAGAGGTATACCTTTGACCACTTACTCCTTGAGTTCGATAAACCTTGGGTAATCCACTTAAGGGAAACTTGCTGCTGTTCTACAAACCTCTGCACTTGGAGGCCCAACAACTGTTTACAAGAATAGAAGTGCATAGACATCAAGCTATTTTCTGCGGGAGGTAGTAAAGGTACTCACATCCTCCGGTGTGAGTACTCGAAGTTATTTCCTTTAGATTCCACAATTTTGTCTTTTTGTATCTTGTTTTCACTAGTTAGGCTTAATGGAAAACAACAAAAAATTAGAGAGCTTTATAATATTTATCTTGAGTTAGGACATGAAGTGTTTGAAGAGAAAATTAAAAAACCTATGGAACTTTATTTGCATGCTAATAACAATGTTATTGGTATGAATTCTTTGAACACCATTATGCTAATACTATGGAAAAGTCTAAGCTTGGGGGAGCTAGTTTTTATGTAAATGATATTTTTAATTCCCCAGCTTTGGAAGATAGATATTCTATTGCTTATGACGATACCAAACCTCCAATATATGATGATTACAATGATGAATATGATATTTTCAGTTCACCTACTATTGAGGAGAAAATTAATTATGATTACAATACGCCTCCTATATTTGATGATTATGGTGATGAGAATAATAATGATAGCTATTTTGTTGAATTTGCTCCCACTACAATTAATAAGAATAACTATTATTATGAGGAGAGTAATAATCATTATATGCATGTGGCTCATGATAAGAATGTTTTATGTGATAGTTATATTGTTAATTTTATCTATGATGCTACTGAAAGTTATTATGAGAGAGGGAAACATGGTCTTATGTATATAAAAATATTAAGTTTCCCCTCTTTATGTTGAAAATCTTGAAGTTCACTTGTTTTGCTTTCCTATGCTTGTAACTTTGTGCTTTCATGACTTGTTTCTTTACAAGATTCCTATGCATAGGAAGTGGGTTAGACTTAAATGTGTTTTGAATTTGCTCCTTGATGCTCTCTTTTACTTCAAATTCATATTTCTTATGTGAGCATCTTCTCAAACTATCATGCCTAACTTAAAGGCGTTAAAGAAAAGTACTTGTTGGGAGATAACCCAAGAGTTTTCTTGAGTCTTGAAAGTTATTACTTCAGTAATTACCACTCCTTATCCTTTTTGTTTGCTTTTTGTGCCAAGAATGACCTCTAATTAGAGGGAAGTAAGATTTGGGGAGTTGCTATCCCGAAACAGATTTTTGTCCTCCACCGTAAAAATTCGTGAGGAATCTCTGTAAGTCAGATTGAGCTGATATTTTACGAATAAATCCCCCAGTATGTTAGCAAACTTTCTTTAGTTTAACACTTTTTTATTTGAGCAACAGAAGGTCTTCGAAAAAATTGGTTTCTACCTGCTGGTATATTTTGACAGATTTTTGCCATTATTTGCATTTGCTTCTTATTGATTCCTTTTTGGGTTCTTTTTGGGAAATAGAGCTTTTTGAGGGAATTGCTACAGTAGCTTGTGTTTTTAGTGAAAGTTTTTCTGTTAAAGCTAAACCCAAGGGTCTATTATCTTTTGAATACACTAATGTTGCTAATGAAGATTGTGTAAAATTTTGTATGAAGGAAAATTTTCAGGTGTAAGGAAAGAATGATGTAATGAGATGAAGAATGGATAAAAGATCAAGCTTGGGGATGACACCCCGTGTCACCCCAAGAAATATTCAAGAGGTACAAGCGTCAAAGCTTGGGTATGCCCAAGGCATCCCCTTCTTCATCAATAAAAATCTTAGGTCTTTCTAGACACTTCGTTTTTATTGTTTCATGCACTGTTGTGTTGTTCTTGAAGTGTCTTAGTTTTCTTTTGGTTTGCTTGCTACAATAAGTTGGTTGGATCTCAGCACACTTATTTTGGAGAGAGACACACTCTGTTTTCATTGCCTAGAACACTCTAGTTTTCATTCTTATTGTTTTGTGAGTGTTCTCTTTTTCTAGCACTGTGTTTAGCCTTAGTTTTATTTTTGATTGGTGTTGGAAAAGTGTAGAAAGTTTCATGCTTATAGTGGTACAAAAGTGATCTTGCTTTGACTGTGGCTTAGACTTTATCTTGTCATGCTAGATGTTGTTTTGACCTTATGCTTAGTGATTATTGTTGTAGCATGACTTGTTCCAAATCATTGAGAGTGCTTAGTGTGCCTTGAAAGAATCATGCGTTGTTTTAGCATACAAAAGCATAGTATTGTGGTATTCTCCTTTGATGCTTTGTTTGGGTTGACTTGGCACATGCTCACACCATGTTATGACTCTAACAAGTCACCATAGACTCTATGATCATTTAGTCCTTGACTTGTGGTACCACTTTATGTTATGATTAGTAATGTTTTGTCGCTCTGCATGATTATGGCCATTATTGCTCTCTTAGTTGGTTGCTCCCAGTATTTTGCTAGCCTCCAGTTGTATGAGTAAGCTCTACTCATGCTTCCAACTCCCAAGAAACCAAGTTATTCCAAAGTGTCCACTATAAATTCCTATGCATGGTGTGTTACACCATTACAAGTATATTTTTTTTTTCATTTATCTTCCAATTAAAAAGTATTTTTATGTGAAAACTTAGTGATTAAAGCTCTCACGAACTTGATGGCATACTTTATTTTTCTTGCCCCTAATAAACTTGAACCATTGTGTCATCGAAGTTTTATATGCTTGCACTTATACATTGGGATTATCAGAACCATGCTATCATGGGGAACGCTTTCAACACTTATGGATCTCTATCCATTTGATATCATGCTCTTTTGTTTGCAGATGTCGTCGGTGTGAAATAAAAGGGGAGCTTGTAAGTCCATGGAGTTATGTAATTTGTGTTAGATAAACGCCTAGGCCGCTAGCCTAAGCCATGCCTAATCATGGTAGAAACTTGCAGCATCACCATAATGACATCTATGCAGCATTCTTCTTATAAAAAGAGATACGAGATTTAGAAAAAGAGGAAAGAGAAAAAATCACCATATTCCCATGATAAATTAAGAAGATTGCTGAGATGCTAATTGTATGCTTGCCTTGTGCAAGGGGTACCCCGTTGGCGGTTCTCTATGATACGCATATAGATACTATGACAAGAACTTGCAAGTAACTAAAGTTGAGTAGCATGAGGAGCGACCCTCGTACTCAAGGGACATGAGATTGCCAACTTATAATTTGTCAAGCATATACTCCATAGTTTGTTCACTTTAACCTTAATCACTTCAAGATGCTTATGATAAGGGTAATGAGAGCTGAAAGCTAACAAGTACCATAATTTTTGAAAGCTCTTTATGAGACTTGAAATCCCTGCTTCCCTTTTATTAAGGGCCTTTCTTCCACTTTTATATTGAGTCTCCACCTTCTATCTTTATGCACCAATTAAGATAGCATAGTTGTCATTCTTAGTTGTATGTGCATTGTCCCAAAACTTATTGATTAATTCATATTGTTGATATTGCTTGTTCTTGAACTATTTGTATCTAGTCACTCTTATGGACTTTGAAGGTATCCTATGCATTTATTTGCTACTCCATGAGGGACAAGCTGAGTGTCACTATGCCATGTTTTCTATATGTGAAACAAACAAACGTTTTTCAATGCATGTTATTCACGATCTTTGTTTGTAGCCTTTCTTGTTGCATGCATAGTTACTTTGTCTTACTATTAGAACTCCATCTTTCATGCTCATATTTAGAGTTCTTTGATCCCAGCTTTCAATGATTGTAAATGGTTTGATCTTGATTTTGATGGTGCATGTCACCTCAAAAATTATTCTTTTTATCACTTACCTACTCGAGGACGAGCATGAGTTAAGCTTGGGGATGCTTGATACGTCGTAAACGTATCTATAATTTTTTATTTTCCATGCTTGTTTAGTATCTACTTTGCTTTTCTTTGTGTACACTTTGAGGTATTTTTATACACTTTCTAGAACTAACCTATTGACAAGATGCCAGAGTGCTAGTTTCCTGTTTTCTGCTGTTTTTGGTTTCAGAAAGCTAAAAATGAATATTCTCGGAATTGGACGGGACAAAAGCCAAAGTTCATATTTTTCCTGGAGCGATACGGAAAATCGAAGACGAGACGGAGGAGGACACCAGGGTGGCCACACCCTAGGTGGGTGCAGGTCCCATCCTAGCCACGCCCACAGGGGGTGTGGGCCCCCTGGCCCTCCATCAACCTTGCCTCCTTCGCCTATAAGAAGGCCCTGACTCAGAAACCCTAAATAATCGGGGAGAAAGCCACGAAAAGTTCCGCAGCGCCGCCGCCACCGAAAAGGAGATTAGGGGGACAGAAAGTCTCTGTTCCGGCACCCTACCGGGACAGGGAAGTGCCCCCGGAGCCATCTCCATCGATCTCCACCACCATCTCCATCGCCGTTGCTGATTCCCATGATGAGGGAGTAGTTCTTTCTCGAGGCTAAGGGCTCTACTGGTAGCTATGTATTTATCTCTCTCTCTCTCTCTATGCGTGATCATGTTGTGGTCATGAGCTTTGTAATCAAGTAGATCTACTCTGTTACTCAAGTGCTTAAACCAATCTCTGCTCTCCCCACGTGTGTGAAAGTGACATCGTGCGCACCGTGGTGGAACTTAGGCTAGAGGTTGCATAAATACTCAATTGCTTTAATAGATCTATGCTTTTCCCCACGTGTGTGAAAGTGACAACATGCATGTCGTGTGTGGCACTTAAGCTAGATTATATACATATTTATCATGAGTTATATTTGGAGTTGGATGTCTCTATAAAATTGTGGTGTTTGTTGGAACCGTCTAGCGCTCAAGATGACAGTGTGGGGTTATCTAGATGGGGAAGGCAGACTTTGAGGTGTGATTTTGTATCCCTACCATGGATTAGAGTGTTCAACCGGAGAGTAGTTCAGGGTAGTATCATGTAGAGAATATATTTATTGAGAGTGTTCACTAGTGAAAGTATGATCCCTAGGCCTTGTTTCTAAATATTGAAACACCGTT
Source organism: Avena insularis (assembly GCA_023614405.1). Classification (NCBI taxonomy): domain Eukaryota; kingdom Viridiplantae; phylum Streptophyta; class Magnoliopsida; order Poales; family Poaceae; genus Avena; species Avena insularis. Next base: position 8,792,939 of record CM042684.1, read on the forward strand.
TGCATCTAGATCTGTTGCATGTTTGCTTGCTTCCATCTTTATTTCAGTTTGCCTTTAGTCTCTCCCACGTCAAGCTCCATCAAAGCTATTTTATGTCACCGTTACCACTTGTATTTCACTATCTTTTCGCCGAACTAGTGCACCTATACACCTAACAAGTGTATTGGTTGTGTTGGGGACACAAAAGACTTCTTGTATCTTGATTGCAGGGTTGTTTGAGAGGTATACCTTTGACCACTTCCTCCCTGAGTTCGATAAACCTTGGGTAATCCACTTAAGGGAAATTTGATATTGTTCTACAAACCTCTACACTTGGAGGCCCAACAACTATCTACAAGAATAGAAGTGCGTAGACATCAGGCCCCTCGGAGCCCCACTCCGTCTCGTCTTCTAGCTCCGTGAGTCTTCTAGTGAAATAGGATTTTTGGCATATTTTCCGGGATTTTTCCTGATAGTTGATTTTCTGCACAAAAACTAGACACCAAGGTAATTCTGCTGAAAACAACATCAGTCAGTGTTAGTTGTATCCAAATCACACAAGTTTAGAGGAGAAACAATAGCAAAAGTGTTCAGGAAAGTAGATACGTTTTGGACGTATCAAGATCTGCAAGATATCGACTACATCACCAACGAGTTCATACTCGTAAAGCTTTTCGGTCTTCGAGGGTATGTATTCTTTGGATGTATATTTATCTGTTGCTTGTATCTAGATAGATGGATATTGGTGCATATTGTTCCCATCGTAGGAATTTTTTTTCTTTTCTATGCTGCGAACCCAACACCTAGATGCTATCATTTTATTGTATTACGACCTGCATGTCGGATTCTCTGTGTAATTTACTTTACTAGCTAGGGTAGCTGTTTGGAGAAACTGGATGACATGCAAGTCGATGTACAAGTCAGCTACATGAAGTAACGAGGCATATGATAAGAGCTGGCATGAGCGGAATTACAAGCTTTGTGAAGATTGATATCGCCATGAAGAGAGCCATACCATTTCAAATTATAATTGCTTTATTTGTGTTATTGTTATGTCTCCGTTTTACCTCTATTAGATAGTTGGTAGAAAGTAATCCCTCAAAGAAGATCTAGTCGGTTTCCCCGCCAGTGCTACACCATCATAAGTCGGACATTTTTGGTAGTGGGCTCATAAAATTGAGGTGCTATCAATTCTTTCCGACTAGGTGGTTCGAGTCGGACTTTTACAGAGGAAGCACTCGGTAATTAGACGGGTCTATAACAACGGTTGTGGGGATCGGGGAAATTTGTACGGGAGCCAGGGCATGTTATGCCACCCGACCAACATGAGTCGTATGAGATACGATTGCCAAGGAATTGTCTACGTAGATCACTTGACGACTAGCGGTGATGCTACTACGAAACTGGCGATAAGTTAAGCGCCACCAGATTTGCTGCCGGAAATTTCCTGATGTCGCCGAAAAATTATGGTGGTTCGCCGAAACCCTGTACAGAGGACCAGTTCGGTGGAGACTGAGAATTTCTAGTGGTAGCCAAAACTTTTCGGCGCCAGTTCTGGCAAACTGGGAATCTCACTAGAAAATTTCAGTGGCTACCAGAAATTTTCAGTGGCTAGTCGAAACACTAGACATAACAGTGTTTTGGCGAGCACCGGGAATTTCCAGCGGTTACCGGGTTTTTTGACGAGATTTACGGCGACACCGAATTTCTTGCCGGTTTCGCAGAAACCCTTATCGAGCTATTTTTTCCATCTAGACTCTTGGCTCAACTCATGTGGGTGTGATGGCTATTAGGTATTAGGATGTGTGTATGACGTTTAGCATCCCAAAAGAGCTCATCAAGACCACCCGCTTAATAGTGTAGTGTTTCTTAAACGACTCAAAAGATAAACAGAAAGAACTATAACGAAAACACTGGCTCATCTCATGAATAGCGAATGAGGGGTCTCACACCACCTTTCGTCATCTCTTATGAACTAAAACATGTGTAAAACACTAATAGCTAACATTAGTCCACACTCTAGCTTTGATTTCATCATTAGCCAAAATAATGGATAAGGGCATTTTCCCTTTCAAGGTTTTATAGCATGCTATAATTGTTGGGTTCGCAGCATAGAAAACAAAACAAATTCCTACGATGGGGACATCTAAGTACCAAGATCTATCTACTAGATACAAGCAATGGGTGGATATACATCCATAGAATACATACCCTCGAAGACCGAATAGCGTTAACGAGGTTGTACTCGTGGATGATGTAGACGAACGCTTGCCGATCTCAAGATCGTGATGAAGTCCATCTGGTCCAGCCGGTCCAGCACCATCAAGTCCAGCACCACAAAGCAGTGGTGCATCCGTGATCGCACACACGTACGGATACCCCGACAACCTCCACGCCCTCTCTCCAGCAAAGCAGCGGAAGCAACAAATCCTTCCAGAAAAAGGCACCGAGAACATGTATCTCGTTGATCCGAGACCATGGAGAAATTCTAAAGGGGGAGAGAGATCCTTCGCGAGGAGGTGCGAGTGACAAGTGAGAGGAGGGGGTCCTTTTATAGGGAAGGGGGAAGCCCAAGGGGGAAGGCCGTCGGCCATGGAGGGTGCCCCCACCTCTCCCTCATTCATGTGGTGGATGCTCCACTCACATAAAAACACCTCCACTCACAATTCCACTCACATGCATTAATTTTCCACCAAAATTAATGCAAGCTCTCATTTAAACAAAAATCTTTTATTTATTTATTCAAAAAAATTTAATTAGTTTAATTAACAAACATTCACATAAAACCCCTTGCTAGTATTCCATTTCACATGCAGAACCAGTTTCAGCAATTTCAACTGAAACAATTCTGGTGTCTAGTGAAATAAATTCCTGCGTTTTCTTTTTCTTTCTCTAACATATTATTTGCTCTGAATGGTGTCGGCATCCCTTAAGTGTGTCACCCTACGGTTCGCGAATAATGCAGATATGATCGAGACCCCTCTCCAATCAATAATCAGCAGCGGGACCTGGAGATCCGTACTGACTCCCACACATTCAACGATGACTTCTTTGATCGTGTGAACCTTTTATGCTAGAATCTTAATCCCTTTGTTTCACGATATATTACATGTCCGAGATTCGATCATCGGTATATCCATACCTAGCTTGATCTCGTTACCGACATGCACTCTTTTCTCGTTCCCGTGATATAACATTCTAGTGATCAAATCACTTGCTTACAAGCTAATCAATGTGATATCACCGAGAGGGCCCAGAGCATATCTATCCGTCATCGTGATGAAAAATTCCACTCTCGATCCATGAACCTCAACATAACACTTTAGTAGTTCTGAATCCATCTTTATAATCACCCGATTCAGGTGACGCTTTGATGTCATCGAGAAACTCTTCCGGTGTTAGTGATTGACATGATCTCATGGTCTAAGGATTAGGATCACTTCGTAAGTTGTTATAGCAATATAAACTCAATGACTTTGATCGTAATGCTATACTTAGGATGAATGTTCATCACATCATTACACTAATGTTGTGACCTCGTTATTAACAACATCCAATGTCCATGATCAGGAAACTTTGATCATCTTGTTAATCAACGAGCTAGTTTATAAGAGAGGCATAACTAGGAACTTCCTTTTTGTTTATTAAACACACATGTATTAAAGTTTCTATATTAATACAATTATAGCATGCAAAATAAACATTTATCATAAATAAGGAATACGATAATAACCACGTTATTATTGCCTCTCGGGCATATTCCCTTCAGTCTCCCACTTGCACTAGAGACAATAATCTAGTTTAGAAAAATTTGCGTATTTGAACACCTATGGATTTCTGGTGTTCCATATACGCAACTGTAAGTGGTTAACATAATCTACGGATCTGACGCTTTCAGGTCCGTGTGTATTTGCATGTCTTTGCGTCTCCACGCATCACTCATTCTCCAATGAGATGGCATTGTATAAATTTGGTCTTTTGGTGAGACCTTTAGTTCCTTGGGGTTAAATCATGTCGATACTATTGTCTTACAATATATCTTTAGTGTTAGCCTGCTATAACCACACCTTAGTTTGATAACAAACTACTTGACACAAATTCCCTCCTTTGCTGCTACTATAGCAGTCATATACTTAGCCTTTTGTTGTAGTATTCGTCACAATGTCTTAACTTTGGAATTCGTCCAAATCCATCATGGAAACTTTCTTTCCATTTCATTGTGCCACCCATAGTTTAAATTGAGATAAACTTAATTTGTATCTTGTGGCAAAACTAGTATCAATGTAACGCTTTACAATGAACTATTTGTAATTTTTTGTCACCTCTACACAACTATATTCTTAGTTCTTCCAAAAGATCATAAGAATATCCTCACTATCGTCCAATGATCATTTTATGATTTATTCTGGTATATGCTCATAACACTTAGAGCATAGGACATATCTGGATGTGTACATATCATGGTATGATTGATCAAAATATCCTTGTGATTTCACTAATCAAGTGTCAAAGCACTTGAATCTTATTTCACTTATCAAGTGTCAATACACTTGAATCTTAATTCAATTCCTTTCCATGCGACAAGAACCTTTTCTTGTCGTTTCTATATTGAACTGCCTAAGTCTTTCATCGAAATGAAATTTTTAACCTTTGTCAATAAAAGATACATCATTTCCAATCAACAAGATGTCCTCCATATAATGTATTAGAAATATGTCTCAGCGCTCCCACTTAATTTCTTGCAAATGCAAGCATCTTCATCGTCTCCTGATGAAAACTCCTTTTCATCACGGTGAAGATTCCAACTCCGCGATGGTTACTTCAACCATTGAAGTTTGCATGCCCTTTTAGCATCCTTTGAATTAACAAAACCCTTTGGACCGTGTCATGTACATGTCCTAGGTAATCATTCTATTAGAAGAACTTTGTTTTGTTTATTCGTCTACCATATACAAAATTATATGTAGTGATTGCTACTTTAATTCATCCAGACTAAATATCGCTATGAAAGATCAAATCTTGTCATAGTTAACTCCTTGAACATTGTCATAAAATACTTTATGACATGTCGACTATTTCATAGATATGATGTCTGTTTCTTTATAGATCCAAATACGACTGATAGGTTTTTACACCTTTCCGGAGGGTCTTCCAAGTTCAAAACTTGATTTCTCGTGTATGGAACTATCACGGATTTTATGGCTTCAAGCCATTTGACGGAGTCAGGGCCCATCATTGCTTTTTTGTATGTGGTCGGTTCATCATTGTCAAATAATAATGATTTACTCTCAAATCTTAGCATTTGATTTGTTTATCCGACCGACTTGGTTCAATAAGAACTTAGATCTCTATGACCGCAACGTTTGAGGCACATAAGCTATGAGCATTATGGCAGCCTCCAGAACGATTTCCGACGCTGCGCAACTCAGCACATTTAGCTAAGGTTCGTTAACCTTATCAAAGTTTTATTGTCCTCCCACTTAACTGTTACGAAAAATTCCTTTTTCAAGAAACTTCACGTTTCAAGCGACAAACCCTTTTGTCCTTGGTGTTATGGAGGAATAACCAATTGTTATTCGAAATAACCTACAAAAACATGCTCATCCGACTTGGTTGTAAACATCTTACTTATGTTTAGCATACCAAAATTTAAGAAATGACAACTTGGGTTTTACCCCAAACCATAACTCATATGGTGTCATTTCAACAGATCAAGATGAAGCTCTTTTCAGTGTAAAAACGGTAGTCTCTAAAGCTTTAATCTTTTAAAACATAATGGCAGTTTTGTAAATAACACTTTTGATCCGACCATGTCACACAAGGTTTTATTACAAATATCAAACACTCCATACTCCTATGGTGTTTCGGGAGATGTAAATCTAGGTGTTTTACTAAACTTGTAACTCAAATAAATCCCTTTATGATAAATCATAATTCATTTATTTTTCTTGTTACACTTGTAACTCGAATAAATCCCTTATGATAAAATCATTAACCATTTTATTTTCTTGTTACAATGATTTTTCACTTCATCTTGAAAGTCTTTGAAACATTTTCAAATATTTCATACTTCTTTCTCATTAAGTGAATATTCACTCAAATTTCCGGAGAAAGTATATGAAGTTGAAATCCATCGTTTACGACTATACATAATGGACTACATACATCGATATGTATAAATTCCAATAATTTAGCCGATCGTTCTTCTTTGGCCTTTGAACGAAGTTTTAATTATCCCGAGGAAAGTCTCACAAGCGTCACTTTATCAAATCAAAGACTCCAAAACCCCATAAAAATGGAGTTTCTTCATGTTTCCTTTCTAATATAATTTAAACGACGATGTCACTTCATAAGTGACCTTCCAATCATTTGTCTTGCGACATTTTAGCATTAGGCTTTATGGATGTGATTTCTCCAACTAGATTTGTAAATCATCCATCTTATATGGAATACGGTATATATTTGAACAACCTTTGTTCTCATAATACCTGATTTAAATAACAATTATTAAAACAAATCTTAAAGTTAAGCTTTGATGTCAACGAGAAATACAAACAACGGTTTGTTTGTTTTTCGATAAACATCATCACATATTCTCTTGCTAGTTACTTAGGCCATTGTGGTTCATGAATTACGTCGTTCTGTATGAAATTTCATACCAACCAATTTGGTATCCAATACCCAAAAACCACATTGCTTAACAAGCAAAGAATACAACCATAACATGTATATCATCTATATACCTAAATTGGATATTTCCAATCTTTTCTTTTTTGCCAAATATATTTTATAGATTCTCTTTCAGCATTTTCTTTTCCTTTTAAAAGAATCTATCAACAGCAACAATGGCGCCATATACATGACACATAGTCCAAAGCGTGTATATTCAAATAATAATACCTTTGGACTTGCACTTTGAAGTAGATCACCATCATCAAAATGATCGGCATTCTTTCAAAATCCATTCTTTAGTAATCTTTTAGTGTAGTAAACACTTTACATACATCTTCTATTCATCCTTATCATGACGACTTTCATGATCAAGCTACTGTAGATTATAAAGGCGAATCATGAGTATAACATTACTTTCCAAAACCCTTTTGGATGATTAGGATGTCTAGCATCTCCAACCTTCGCAAATTCTCATCCAATACGAGAACATATATTATACTCTATCATATTGCAACCAAAACATTGTTTCAGATATCGTTATATCTGCCACACATGATGGTTCTGAAACAATTCTTTTAGCTCCTAGATAAACTTGATATTAAAACAATCAAGAATCATGGAGGCAAACATGATACTTAAGATACTAACACTGGAATTGTTACTCTCGATTTAATACCAATTATTAAATTTCACGGAGTAAACAGAGTTTGCTGAAAGTTTGTAATAGGACTTTAAACTTTAGATTGACACTCAACACAATACGATACCAGTTCGTAAAGTATATATCCAGAATTCTATAGTTCTATTATCTCAATTACAACTATGCATAAGGTGGTGAACGAATTCCAATGACTACAACAAATTATGCAAATTCACTTTGATTTAATTTATGATAAATTGAGTTCTTCTAATCCAAATTAGAAATGAACTCCCACTCAAAAACGACATCCCTCGTGTATTTTTGGTGATTACATGAACCAAATCCACTACACCAAGTCCGATCATCACGTGAGTTGGCATAGATTCAAAGGCGAGCATCCATATGGTCATCATATCAAAACATATGACTCATGCTTAACCTTTTGGTCCGTGTTCCGAGGCCATGTCTGTACATGCTAGGCTCGCCAAGTGAAAACCTTAGTATTCGCGTGTGTAACTATCTTACGCCCGAGATATGCTCGTGGATTCAAGTACACCCGATCATCATGTGATGTATTGAAGCAACGAATCATTGTCGGTGCATACTTAAGGAAGAACACATTCTTATCTTGATATCTAAATGAGGGATCATCTTATTATGCTAATAAAACGTCAAACAAGCAATATAAGATGCAATCAAACATCACATGTTTATAAGTGAAATGATATGGTTCCCACATATGATCTCCATCATGTGCACCGTGGTATGATCACTATCATACCTTTATGTGTAAGGCCAAGGTCTATGGAACTTACACGTTATGTGTGTTGTAAGAGTATCATCTCATAATTCTACTTACAACATCACCATATCATAACACTAGCCCAGCAACAATCTAAACTAGACGCCTCTAATTTATCCATTGCAAGTTTTACGTGGCTTAGGGCTTTCGAAGATAGAACCGTTCTTACCTACGAACATGAACCAGAACGAGGATAACAAAAATTTTGACAACTCGTTGCAAATTAGATATTGGCTATAGTAGGAGAGACAGAAACCCGCTAGCCACTTATGCAAAACTAGTTGCATGTCAAGCGCGGAACAGGTCTCATGTGCGAGGACATGTAAAGTTTGTCCAGGCCGCTTCATCCCACTATGCCACCAATATCCAAATTACAACTAAGAAGCAATAAAATGATCATCATCGCCCACATACTCATATGTGTACTACCCGTGCAAAGCATCTACGCATAGATCCGGCTCTGATACCACTGTTGGGTTCGCATCATAGAAAACAAAAAATTTCCTATGATGGGAACATCTAAGTACCAAGATCTATCTACTATATACAAGCAACGGGTGGATATACATCCATAGAATACATACCCTCGAAGACTGAATAGCGTTAACGAGGTTGTACTCGTGGATGATGTAGACGAACGCTTGCCGATCTCAAGATCGTGATGAAGTCCATCTGCTCCAGTCGGTCCAGCACCACAAAGCAGTGGTGCATCCGTGATCGCACACACGTACGGGTACCCCGACAACCTCCGCGCCCTCGCTCCAGCGAAGCAGCGGAAGCAACAAATCCTTCCAGAAAAAGCCACCGGGAACATGTATCTCGCTGATCCGAGACCATGGGGAAATTCTAAAGGAGGGAGAGAGATCCTTCGCGAGGTGTGAGTGACAAGTGAGAGGAGGGGGTCCTTTTATAGGGGAGGGGGCAGCCCAAGGGGGCATGGCCGCCGGCCATGGAGGGTGCCCCCACCTCTCCCTCATTCATGTGGTGGATGCTCCACTCACATAAAAACACCTCCACTCACATGCATTAATTTTCCACCAAAATTAATGCAAGCTCTCATTTAAATAAAACTCTTTTATTTATTTATTCAGAATTTTGTTAATTAATTTAATTAACAAACATTCACATAAAACCCCTTGCTAGTATTCCATTTCACATGCAGAACCAGTTTCAGCAATTTCAACCGAAACAATTCCGGTGTCTAGTGAAATAAATTCCTGCGTTTTTTCTTTCTCTTGCATATCATTTGCTCCGAATGGTGTCGGCATCCCTTAAGTGTGTCACCCTACGGTTCGCGAATAATGCAGACATGATCGAGACCCCTCTCCGATCAATAATCAGCAGCGGGACCTGGAGATCCGTACCGACTCCCACACATTCAACGATGACTTCTTTGATCGTGTGAACCTTTTACGCTAGAATCTTAATCCCTTTGTTTCACTATATATTACATGTCCGAGATTCGATCATCGGTATCTCCATACCTAGTTTGATCTCGTTACCAACATGCACTCTTTTCTCGTTCCCGTGATATAACATTCTAGTGATCAAATCACTTGCTTGCAAGCTAATCAATGTGATGTCACCAAGAGGGCCCAGAGCATATCTATCCGTCATCGGGATGAACAAATTACACTCTTGATCCATGAATCTCAACATAACACTTTAGTAGTTCTGAAGCCATCTTTATAATCACCCAGTTACGGTGTGACGTTTGATGTCATCGAGAAACTCTTCTGGTGTTAGTGATTGACATGATCTCATGGTCTAAGGATTAGGATCACTTCGTAAGTTGCTATAGCAATATAAACTCAATGACTTTGATCGTAATGTTATACTTAGGATGAATGTTCATCACATCATTACACTAATGTTGTGACCTCGTTATTAACAACATCCAATGTCCATGATTAGGAAACTTTGATCATCTTGTTAATCAACGAGCTAGTTTATAAGAGAGGCATAACTAGGAATTTCCTTTTTGTTTATTAAACACACATGTATTAACGTTTCCGTATTAATACAATTATAACATGCAAAATAAACATTTATCATAAATAAGGAACACGATAATAACCACTTTATTATTGCCTCTCGGGCATATTCCCTTCAATAACTATATTAAGAGGAAACATTAGTACATGTGTGGTATGAAAACAAACCAAGTCCCTAGTAACCTCTAGTAAACTAGCTCATTGGTCAACCGATGATCGAGGTTTCCCAATCATGTACATTTATGTCAATTGATAATGGGGGCATGTTATTAGGTGAATGATGTGATGGAAACACACCCAGTCATAGTATTGCAATGAGATCTAGTTAAAAAGTTCAATTTTTGTATATCTAGTAAAACGTAGTAACCCATTCATTTGAACGTGAGATCATATCTAATCACTATCACCCGAGGATGCTTTGACTGCATCAGCCGTCACACCATAATAGGGTGATCATAAAGGTGTATCTTAGGTATCCCAAAGGGGTGGGCTAGGGTGTATGCATCGATATTGGTATTTGCCCATCCGCGTGACAGATAGATACCCTAGGCCCTCTCAGTGAGATTACATCTATAAGGTTTGCAAACATGTGACTACGTCACGATGATGTAATATCACGGGAACGAGTAAATGTGTTTGTCGATAACAAGATCGAACTAGGTATAAAGATACCAAAGATCAAGTCTTGGAAAAACCAGGTATCGCGTAGCAAAGGGAATGAGACTCGATGTTCAAGATTTAAGCGATCAAGTTAATTCGTGGAATGCATGGGGCCATCAAGGGTTTCTAGATCCCGTAGTTGGTCATTGATCAAAGAGATGTCTCAATAATTTTTGCGTATTCTCGAACCGTAGGTGACATGCTTAAGGGTAGATGATGCTTAGGGATTGATCCGAGATCGTAAGAGAAAAGAGATAGAACTCCGAAGTAGTTTTGGCATGGTACCAGAAAGGTTCCGGGGATGTTCGATGATGATAGGAGGGTTTCGAAAGTTTCAGAGTGACATGAATTAAATAATATGTATTTAATATTAGTTAAATGTACTAATATTAAATTATATTTTTAAATTGGATTTTAGGGGCATCCCACCTAAATGGGCCTCATCGAAAGGGGATGACCATGTGGTGGCGCGCCACCCAAGGAGGGCCAAGGGGCCTTGGCCGGTAGCCAAGGGGCACCATGTGGGGCCCACATGTGGCCGGAGGGTGGGATTAGTCCCACCCCGCCCCCTTCCTCCTTGTGGTGCTCCTCCTTCTATATAAAGAGGGAAACCTCTCGCCTCAAACCCAATCAATCAATTGGCTTTTGCCTTTTCTTTCTCCCACACGTGTGGTTACCAAGTTAGAACATGCATACAGGGACATGGGTATCTCAATTATACACACGGCGTCGTACTGCTGGAATCTTGGTCCGGATCAATATATTTTTGCTGCTTCACTAGACCGGATCCTAGGGGACATCGTCTACACCGAGTGCATGTAGGACTTCGGAGGTGCTGCCAGTTGTGGCACTTATCGCTTGTACGCCTGCTTGACATTGAGGTCAGTGTCATTGTATGACTACATCATCAACTTTCATTGGAATGTAATGCTTTTCGGTCTTTAAGGGTATGAACATCGAATCCCTTCGTTACCTTACATCTACATAGATAGATCTTGGCTATGTCGTTCTATTTGTTAGGATTTTTTGTTTTATGCTATGCAACCCTTCAGCAAGTACTCGTCAACACAATCAGCAGCTACTCCATAAGCAACCATGTGAATAGCTGTGGTGCATTTTTGGTAGGTGGTGAACCCGAGCTTACCCATGACATCTTTTTTTCAAACAGAAGTAGTCATCATGATCCCTCACTCCATGAAAAATACACATGAAGACCTTCCTCGACATCTGAAAGCACCGCCAAAAAAGGGCAAGAGGGTACAAAGGGTTGGTGCGGTGGAAGTAGACCTGGTACAACAGCTCGTGGCCAGCCACTCGGCCATATTCCAGTGTGGCGGACCGGCCCTTCACCGAGCCATGGTGCATAGGCAGTGTAGTCTCATTCTGTTGATGGATGAGGATGGATGCGGCCATCAAAATCTCACTAACATCGCTAGACTCGTCGGAGGATGGTGTGGTGAAGTTCTTGTAGAAGTACTCATCGCCACTGTCGTCCATCTTCCTGGCCAGGCAAACAGTCAAACAAGTGGCCTTCAAGCTAAGAGAAGGCCAGGTTTGAGGTGTGGTCGGCGATATCTTTCTGCGCCGGTCGTCCCCGGTACCACACGCGGCCGCCAAAGGCCCTTCGTGCAGTCTTGACAGGACTCATCGATGTGGTGGCAGCGACCGGGAAAGAAGGGGAGAGGCCAACCATGGCACTAGCTGTTTGGGTACTCCGGCGACACTAGGCAGGGGCGGAGCTTGAACGACAATAGTATAGAAGATGGCGACTACATGAGAGAAAAAGGGGTTCGACGGTGACCTTCCTAGAGGGGACGTTGGCGCCGTGGCCGAAGGGGTGGCAGGAGGTTGGGAAGAATGGGGCAGGGTTAATACATGGTGTGGCGGGAGGTTGGGAAGGGAGAACACCAGGCGGACGCGCAGGCTGTCCGTCCCTCGTAAACCCAGCTCAATTTTGGGCCGGTTTGCGCCGAAACAGACAACCCCTATCACTGGCTTCGTTTGCGGATGCGCATTGGGCCGTGGCATCGGTCTGACCGGACCGATTCAGCAGGATGGCCGTTTGTGGGCCACCATTGGAAATTGCCCAAAGGGCTTCTCCATCGGCATGACCCAACCCGTCCGAACGCGTCTAAACGGACGCGCGAGACATGCGCAACCTCTCCAGTGGCACGACCCATTCAGACCAACGTGCCCGGCTTGACCCATCGATGCACCAAATTTGTGTTGCTGATGTGTTCATGCGCGAACGCGGGCAGTCTGTGGCGTGTCCTCCCGCGCTGCCACTGTCTCACCCGTCAGCTACCGGTCAACGCGGCACCGATTCAGACGTGCAGCGACAGCGATTCAGAGGCACGGGGCAGCCGCTTGACCGACGACAGCCTTCGCCAATAATGCTGACGAGACAATAGCCTGTGACTATGAGACGCCGCCTGAGTTCCCGTGCCAGCATTGATGGCAAAGGCGCGAGAACCTGCGCGCGCTTGCATGGGGCCTACTTAAACCGCCCCTGCACCCATCAGCGTCGCACACAACACCTCTCGCCATTGCTAGAAACATTCCTCCAGTGCCGTCGCCGCTAATAACAACGACGACGATGAAGACGCCTGGCTGGATGAAGAAAAAGGCCAAGCACGACCACGAGGCGGGCGGATCCAGCTCGAGCATACGGCGCGGGCACGAGGTGTCCTGCCGACCTTCCTTCGGGGTGTTGTGCCGCCTCTTCCGTGGCCCCAGGACTTCGCCCGCCGCCCCGTCGTGCACCATGTGGAGGAGGAGCCTCGCCGCAAACCGCCGCTACTTCTCCGTGGCGGAGTGCGAGCGGCAGTGGAGGGAGGGAGCTGGAATTGCCCACCACGATGTCTCCCTCACCCACGTGTTGGCACCTCCGGTGCCGCCCTTGCCTAAGGAGGGCAAGGGGCTGAAGGAGAAGATCCGCCACCGTGTCCGCTAGCTCTCACTGGCCCTCCGGTGGGATCACGCCTACCATAACAAGGCATTCTTGAAGGAGTTCCTTGCTTGGGAACACACGGCGCGGCGCGCGAGCGCCTTCCGCGACGAGTTTGAGCCGTGGGGGTCCCGTGACCTCCCAACCTTCGATCTCGTGAGGGTATCGCTTATCGTCTCTGTTTGAATTTTCAAAAAAAAAACATCAGCTATCCATAGATAGATGAGTCACGTCGCTTGGGCTTGGCTGGCCCAGACTGGATAATCTTTCCGTGGCCCTATCAAAAAGATCAAAACGAACATTCCGATCCAAAAAAGACCAAGACGAACATTTTGCGGTGGAGATGAGTGCCTGCGTGCGTGTCTCCTCGCCCATACCTCCTAGGCGCCGAAAAACCTAAACCCCCACCCATTACCCGCCGCCGCCCCTGCTAAACCCTAAACCCCCACCCATTCGCCGCCGCCGCCCCTCCCTTCCCCACACCTCCTGGACGCCGGCCGGAAGACGAGACGGGATCCGGCGGGACCAAGGGGATTCGACTTGTCGACGGTATGCTCCAGAGCGTTCTCTCCTCTCCTCTCTTCTTCTCCCGGCGCTAGCCACACCCCAGCGCCAATCTGTTCGGATTACTCACTTTCCCTGCTTATTCAGGATGGATTAGCATTGAATTTGCGTAGTTGAATCTGTTCCGCGCCAACGTGGGGAGAGAAGAGAGCGAGGTGCCTGTGAACGGTTAAGGGAGAGAGAGATAGGTACTATGCTCTCTTACGAATAATAAGTCTTCGGTTTGGCCTATCTGAGAGGAAGATGCCTATCTCAGAGTCCAAAATGTCCTGGCCTGCGAGGATTCTGATCCGCCTGTCTGACCGGCTGAACGACGCCCTTATGGTTTTTTCTTGGAAGCCGGGTCTCGGTGGCAGGGATGATGAATGCTTTCTCTTGAGCTTTTACCTGTGCTGCTTCCAGGAGCTAGCAGTGTGTTGTGATCATCACTCAAGTTCTGTCGTAGACAATGGTGCATATGTTCTATAGGAATAAGTATTGATGTAAAAAAAAAGAAAAATCTGGTTTGTTCTCAAGTGCAATTAGTACAATCGGAGGGTGGGAGAGAGAGGAGGGGAGAGCAACGGTACTGTAGACATCTCCTTTGCATTACAGCTAGGACAGTAGGTTGTAAAACACAATCAGTACTGTAGAATATGTTATAAATATGAATTATTCTTTGTTCATTGTGGGCTGAATGGCATGCCTCTCCCTCTAATTTTTATAAGATATTGCAGGGACCTGAGCTGGTGAGTATTCAGCGAGCAATGGCAGAGGAGCAAGAAATGGAACTGGACTATGTAAGCACACCTAACGTTTCTCTCTTCATATTTCTTTTAGCTTGCCAAGCAACTAGTAAGTCGCAGTGCAGTCATATGATTCCTGACATGGTTCATATGTTAATCATTAAATAACTGCAGACACTTAACTAACCACACATATGATTCTAAGTTAGTTTCATCAATCTTTTGAGCTACTGTGCATAGTCATAATATAATTTAAGGACTTGGGTCGAATTTCATGTATGTACTATTTCTTTTTTTTTGTTGAAAATGTATGTACTATTTCTAATCTCTGAAAAAATCATTGTTGGGAATAGAGGGTTTATTTACAAGATTTAGTGTTAATATTTCTTATGCTAGTCCATAAGAAATAAAATTGTAGGATATGGATATCCCATGGAGAATAATGGTTTCCTTTAGTATTGTTGAGACATATGTAGACTCCCATTGTCTTATAACCCTCTAGAAGTCAACAGTAAACACAAAGCCCTTTATGGTGAATTTCAGTATTTTGCATCGCTGCATCTAACATTTTTCATTCACTTTAGAGCATCATGATATATTTTCTTTTACCATCTAAACATTATCGTAATAAAATATCATTTGGTATGATTGTAGGATGATGTGGTAGCCATCGTGAATGAATCAAAAACCCGCCTAAAGAATGCAACATACAAGCACTGCGGTAGTTCAATCGACCTATACAAGTTCTCGAATAAGGAAACCAGAGGTTGGAATCCTGGGCATATCTTCCTTGCAAACAGCACGGAAGATCTTTCCTTCAACAAGGTAATTGAGGGAGATATCAGTGCTCGGGATGGCATCAATAAAAGAGAAGCTTTCTTTTTAGTCCATGCACCGAACACGCAAGAGAGTGTTCACAACATGATGGTGAGGAGTTCAAGAATGAAGCACGTAGGAGTTCTAAAACCATACGTAGCTGGCTACAATACGCAGATTTCTCAAGTTGTCTCCGGATTTAGTGTGCCTACGTCTTCTCTTGCTGCTTGGTTAAGCAAGTTACCAGTTGAAGGGCCATATATCCCAATCAAAGTTCAGCAGTTGATTAGGTACATTATATTTCCTTTATTTTCCCCTCCGTATTATTGCGTTATCTTCTTTCAGATTATAGATTAGCAGCATTTGTTAGCCACGCATCAAAATCTGTTTTGTGAAGATTCATGTTCAACTATGTCTCTTAATGTTAGATCTATCACATGCTACATAAACCGGTTCTGGACCCATAGTCACCCATGCCTGCCTAGGAGCTCTCCCATTGCTTGCTTTATATTTTTCTCATTTCTTCTTACCGAAATAACTTGCTTTATATTTTACTCCAATTTCTTTTTACTGAACTGTATTGTTGTTTTTCTGCTAGTTACTACAGCCAAGACTTGATATGTCCATTATTCTGTTTTTTCAGCTCATAGCGTCAGTTTGATTTCTGTTTTATGTGATATTTATTTGATCACTGCCACATTTTTGTGTCTCACACAAGATGTCACTTCTGTGTGATGTGAGTTGTAGCTGTTAGTGCGCTTTTATATGAATTCAGGTTGGTTGTGCTTACCCTGTTGTGTCATCTATGTAGGATTGGGTATCTGACCATTGATCGCATTTGGAGGGCAGGGTCTACATCGGATCAGCTGTCAGATATCAACAACTATCATATGATTGGCAGCAACCTAAAAATCAACCCAATGTGCACTCGCAGCAAGAGAACAGATGAAACGGACATGATGCCACTTCGTCGTGCTTTCGGGCGGATGATAGATGAGAATATTTGCAGCATCTGGAGTGATGGTGAATTGAAGGACTTCATCGAGCTTCTTGGTAATCCAGTAGCAAGGTTTGTTTCTAAACCGTTCTAGTGTATGCTATGCAGCTAAATTCAATATCTTTGTCTCACAAATATAATTTATTGTTGTCTTTTAGAGAGGCAAAGGATATTCTGGAGCACCCCGTCCTCCTCTTGCCTGCTAGGCGGGAGATCATGTACCACCAATTCAATAGGAAACATGCCTTCACCGATGATCAAAAAAATTGGTTGTCGGCCCATGTTGACCCTGGCTGGAAAGCGGACGCTGCTAATTTCGACGACACATTAGAATCAATAATCAGCTTTCAAGAAGAACAAGATAAGAACCGAGCTGGGGGGCAGCAAGCTGTGGGGCAGCAAGCTATGGGCTTCTCAACAGATTTTTCTGGAGCGTTGCACTTTGCAAGTGTTACGACTTCTCATTACCTCAAGCACTACAAGAAGGTCCTGGCGAAGGAAAATAAGGGTACCTGGAGAGGGCAAATTAAAGGACGAGTAGATCTTCTGCTCAAGAAGGTGCTACCCCAGCTTCTCTCAAGGTGCTACAATGCAAAATATGTCCTGCCTCCGCCGGCACAAGCACAAGCGTAACTCTGTTTTCCATAGTTGAGTTGAGTATGTTGTCAAATTGTGGTACCTCTATTTGTTTGAATATCACCATATTTGTGCAACTCACCGTATGAATATGACTTTCACTAATTAAGTCTTGTGCCTCAGGCCTGGAAGTTGATATGGTGCACAATCCCTGTTGTTCACTTTTTGTACCATTATTATAATGCTTGAGATGAGAGCCGCTGTACAGCGCAGTTGCCATTGCTTGTTTGAAGAGCGTGGAAGCATATGCTCTCACAGCCAGCGCGTCCAAAACCAAAAACCACCACAACATTTTCCCACAGCTCCTTCAAATTTCGGACCGGACTAATCTAAAAGAAAATGTATGAGCCTGATTTACCCGAACACGATTTTGCCCATTTGTCTGAAAGTATATACAGACATGAAAAATTCTTTACCGTCGGGGAAAAAAGTGACCAGGTCCTCTCTCACAACTCAGCTCTTCCAGCTCTCCAGCGCCCCAACTTGATCACTACCCCGCTTGTTGATCTCTCGCACGCAGTGGCGGAGCTAGCTATATGGCAAGCTCTGGCTTGTGCCACGCGAAAATTCGTATAGTCTTCATAGCATGTATGTGTAAATCCTCCATAGATTAGTTAATTTTTCTTAGTACATGTCCATTGCCGCCACACCTAAATTTTGATTCTACCTCCGCCACTGCTCGCACGCACACCCAGACACAGGCCTGCAACGCACCCGTCGCGAGTGCCTTCCCCCAGCGTCGCACGTCTCCACCTCGTTCGAGCCAGAGCCGCTCGTGGCCTCCTTAGTGCTCATCGCCCCTCCGACATCAAGCTTCGCATGCGACCCTTCTTCCAATACTTTTGTTCAAGTGGAAACTGTTAGTAGCTCAACTACTGAAAATTTATGGTATTATTTCAGTTAAGTTGTCTTTCAAGTCTTGAGTGAAGCGGGACTGAAGTTCAGAACTAAGCTCCAAAACATGTACTTATTAACTACTGAACTCTACGTGGTATGTGTCTACAGAGGGAGAAAATCTGAAGTGGTACTGGATTTAGCACTAACTGAATTTATTTGGCGTTCAGCTTGAAAACTACTTCTAAACTGCACTACTAAATGCATTCATAGCGTCGACCCTCGTTTCACACAAGCCTAGGAAAATATGGCGAGTGCATCCCCACATCCTCTTCGGGTAGCATATACATCTTCCTTCTTTCGAAATGAAATTCGCCTTCAAATTCAGTATAGAAAAATTGTCTAATCATCATCGATTCCAAAGATCAAATCTGAAACAAAATCCTTGTCGTCTGCTGGTTTCTCCTTGGATTTCTGGTTTAGTACTTGGGACCGGAGACCAATCTGAAACAAAATCCGCATCTCCTACCCGTGCAAAATCCCTCATGCCCAGCCTCCTCTCTGGCCAAGCTCGTGGCTCTACCCCGTCGGCGAGCCTCTCGCCCGCGAAATCGAGCACGAAGGTACGGACCTTGCGGAGGGGAGGTCGTGCAGGACATGGGGAACTCGTCGCGGCCCCGTGGAGCTTGTGGTTGTGGTAGCGCCCGTAGCCAGGGTCGAACCCAGTAGCGGCGACGCGTCGATTTGGACAGCGGCAGCTCGATTCCGCCGGCTGCTGCTAGTTGCGCACGAGCTGAAGGTCGCCACTAGCAGAGAGGAGCAGCGCTCGGAGGAGGCTGACAGTGCTGCAGGGGCAGAATAGATAAAAATAACCTATTTTTAAAAGAATTTCATAAACTAAACTTTCGATAATTTTTTTTTACAGAACTAACCCTTGGTAGCGAAGGACAACTATAGGGCTTGATGGCTCCTCCCCCGCTCCCTCCGCGCCCGCCGGCGCTCCCTCACCACCCTCCCCTGCCCACCGGCGGTTTCCACTCCTCATCCCCGCTACCACACCCCACGCCCCAACCCCTCCCGTCGCTCTACACCTACTCCATCGATGACGACGCGGCCGCTCAGGTCGCCATCCGCTCCTTCCTCGGCGTCGGCAACGCCATGGGCCTAGATTTCGAACAAGCTGCGTGGGATGTCGGGATCCCCATATCGCCTCTTTGTGCCTCATCCCCTGCCATTCCTATGACCGCCTCCGTCCACAACTCCTCCATCATCTTCGACGAGCTCCTAATGGCCGTCCTCCTTCAATCTTGCATTGGCGGCTCTGCCAACATGTTCCGCGTCCACATGATAAACTCCTGCTGCTTCCAGTTCTACGTCTTCTCCACCAAATCCATGGAACTCCTCCTTGCTCAACAATCCATCAACGCTGAAAGGTTCACTCTGGTTTTTGACCACATCGTCGTCGCGCCGACCGCTGCAACGGCGCCGTCCTATGCCCCGGCCCCCGCGGAGCCTGTAGTCGTCAGAATGCCACCCGCCGCACATGGCGCGTCGGCTGCGGCACCACACGACCTACGACCTCAACCGCTCCTGTCTTCGCCTGGCCCCATCGTTCCATGCTGCGGGTCGGATCGCTCGGCCCAACGGTCGCTTCGCGGCCGCCCCGACGCCGGGGCTGCCGCCGATAGCACGAAGGCGTCTTCCTGCTCCTCGGACACCGAAGGGCAGCCCAGTGCCCGCAGCAAGGTACGTCGATTCCGCTCAGGCTGGTCCTTTTGTGATTTCATTCTGCAAAACTATCATTCAGACCTAGTCCAACAACCGCCCCATATCCACCAGAAAATTCCACCAACCACAATTTGGATCTCTTTCGCCTCAGCTAAAATCAAACCTTCTGTGAGCTTAATTAAAAATACGCTAGACTCCCTTTTTTCTTTCGAGCGCAATTTCGTTGTCATCCACGTCGATGGATCCCTGTTCTCCTCCTCCGTTGCGTCCGAAAGCGTCCGATCTGAGCTAATCCTACACTCGCCTCTTCAGCTAACTGGGGCCCTCATCCACCTGTTCGACACTGTCGACGGGGCGCATCGCTGCCAAAATTTGAAATTTGAAATGGGCCTTATCCTCCCACCGCTACTTGACCAGCCCGCTCCGCCCTCTACTGCGCGTGGATCCATCCTGGGCCGCTGGTCGCCTGGCCGACCAAACCTGCTACCCTACACCGGCCGACGATCGCTACCACTATGCGATACTTCGACCCTCCCGCCCCTTGACTGCTCGGGCAGCAATAAACTTGGGGTCTCATCCCCACCTGACCTATCCAACACACCATCCACTCAGCTCACTACCCATACGCACGTCAAATCATCCGGCCATGTCGCGCCTCCCAGCCTGGCACTGCCGGTTGACTCAAATGCTGACCGGGATCCGCCCATTTGGTCCGAGGACATGGTCCATACGCCGACCCCAACCGCCCTTGGCCCTCGCTCTCCCATGCATGTAGACTACGTCCAAAGCCCGTCGCCCCAGGAAACCCATCATCTACCCGGCGTAAGCGAGTACCCCCCCCCCTCTCCCTTCCACAGCTCCTCTGCCATCGACGAATGACCTCGGCCTAACCCCATTCATGGCGGCTGCCACCCGCACACCCTGCCCCTACCGCGACCCCCCTCTCCCTCACACAGCTCCTCTGCCATCGACGACTGACCTTGGCCTAACCTCATTCATGGCGGCTGCCAACCGCTCACCTTGCACCTATCGCGACGCCCTCCTCTCACCTCCACGATATGACCTCACCGCGACAGTGAACTCGCACTCCACCCTCTCGCGCCCCTTAAAAGGCCGCTCATCCTACCCCAAAATCTCACCATCTCACATGTCGCGCTGTTTTTGTTGCCTTGCCACTGATCACCTTGTCGACGACTGCCGTGACCCAGTGCGCTGCGCGCGCTGTGGTGTCTCCGGCCACCGCAGCTTTGCCTGTACTACACACATCCCCTTAGCCTTCCACCTCCCTCCCTTCAACCACCACCCAACCATGGCACCCACCACCCCCAACCCCTCGCCCTCCGCCACCCCCGCAGCCTCCGTGGCGCCGCCATCGGAAATCTGGTTCGGCTCACACTGCTTCCGCCTCGATGCGCCCATCCTACGCTCCTCCAGGATCGGGGAGGGCAAACCCCATCCTCATCTCCTCCGACGACGACTCCGCACCCCCGTCCATGCGGGCAACGGCATCCAGCAACGAGCCTTTCCTCCTCCGCGTGGACACCTCAGAGCCAGACTTCGTCGCATTCCAGCCTACGGCCTCGCCGGAGGCCGACGCGGAAAGCCGTACCCCGCCCGGTGTCACGGGTGCCTACCCCCTGCTCAGGGGGGCCACGCAGGGCGGCCCTCCTACCGACGTCTTCATCGCTGGTGGCCTCGTACAGGGTACTGGCCGCTTCGCCTTCGCCATCCTCGAGACCCCGCTCCTTCATCCGTTCGAGACCATCCGCATGGCGGTGGAGTCGCGTCTTCCCAACGTCGCCTTTACCTTCGCTGCATCGACGCACGGGGCTGCGCTCCTGGTGTTTGATTCCAATGAGCAGCGCGAGGAGGCCGTACGCGCTTCACCCATCCGCTTCGGCGGCATCGAGATTGCCTTCGTCCGCCCTGAGGACACCGACGACCGCGCATCCACGGACTACGACCTGCTCGTCGAACTCGAGGCTTCCAACTACCCCCTGGAGCTGTGGACTAAGCCGGGGGCCACCTTTGTATTCGGACACGTCGGGAAACTGTGCTGGATCGACCCCGCATGCTTTAGCGGCCACGACTGCTCCAGCATGGGCGCCTTCCTTCAGATCGAGGCTGCGGTCCCCGTTCCTCCGTCCTTGGTGCTCCGCCTCCCTGACGGGGGCGTCATCTGCGTGCGCCTTCGCATCATCGCTGGCTGGTGCGTTGGCGGTGGCCACCCATCAGACCACCACGACGGCGATGCGCCTCCCCTCCTCTCCGCGCGACGGCGGGTACGGACCTTTCGGCGGCACGGACTGCGCCTGTCGCGGCACGCATAACGCCATGGACGACATCGATGATGATGCGCCTCAGCTCGTTCCTGACGCCGGATCGGACTCCATCGGCTGCTCGGTGGGCGGCCTCCCCTCCACGCTTACCGAGCTTGCCAAGCTAACCGACGCCGCCCACGGCAAGGCCGTTGCTGCTGCCAACGTCGTTGTCGCCGATGCCGAGGAGCTGGTCGCATCCATGCGCGACCTGGCTATGGATGCCACCTTCGTGTTCGGCGCGTCGGGCGGACCCCTGCTGCGCGACCCAACCCACGACAACGAGGCCCGCAAGCACCGGGTGCGCACCAAGCGCGCCCACGATTCGGTGGCCAAGCTACGGCGCAGCCACCGCATTGCTGCCAAGGAGGAGGCTCGCTTCATCTCCATTATCGACCGGGCCATCCAGGCCAAAGCCGCCAGCTTCGACTTCTCCGCTGCGTCGGACGACCTCGTTGCCGCCCTGCGGGCCTCCGGGCTCTCCTCACGCCCCGCGGTGCCCTGCTCCGACGCCGGTGCCTTAGCTCCCATCGCCCGTGCTTGCGGTGCGGAGGACGACGACATCGCTGTCCTCGGCGCCGCCGTGGTGCCACCGCGCGCTCCATGAGTGCGCAAGCTCAACTTGTGTGCGCCCCGGTCCCCTGCCACGATGTTTCCCGGGGCTCGCGCACCCCTCGCCACGCTCCAGCGGCGGCTGTTTGTGGCTTATCCAAGCTGCGGCGGTTTCAGACCATGCGTAGATGCTTCAAACCGTCGCGAGTGCCTTCCCAGACACAGGCCAGCACGTACCTACGGGTGTCATTCCTGGGATTGGAAGATCGAGACGCATTTTCTTCCATGGGACCCCTTTCTTCAAGACCAATTCTCAGCGTGGACTGAATCCCGAACGTTGAAAGGGTTCAGCATGGACTCCATGTGAAGGAGGTAGAACGTACATCTGTTGCATCTCGATTTACTGGTGCAAAGTCAGTTCTGACTTCTGAGTACACGTTTACACATAACATATTCCCTTCGTTCCAGAATAAGCTTACGTTCAGCTTTGTCCAAAGTCAAAATTTTGAACTTAACAAACTTTATAAAAAAAGTAGCAATATCTGTAGCACCAAATTTATATCATTAGACCCATCTTGAGATAAAGTTTAATATAATCTACTAATTTCATATTGTTGATATTTCTTTTTTCTATAAATTAGCAAAATCTCAATAGACCGAGACATAGCAAAATCGATTCCTGAGAGCCAAATGATTTTCAATTTATGATAATTCATCATAACGCCAATAATCTGTTTCCGGTTGTTGCTTCTACAAGGATACATGTACATATTATGCAAGTATTTTTTACGGATATTTTCTTGGCCCTCTTGATATATTTTACTAGTTGTGCTAAAATAATACAAGTGAAATATTTTGTCGGTTTTTCTAATTCTCAATCACCTAAGATTTCTTAGTTTTCAACTCATGTCACGAACAGTGGATCCAACATCCGAATCCATAAAAGGTTTCACTTATTTTACAATATGAGAACAAACATTTCTTAGTTTGCTGGGCTTGATGACAAAATATTTCAACAGAGATTATAAAATTTCTTACTCGGTTTACATTTTTTAAAATAAATAAGATGCTAGAATTAATATATTTTCTATATGTACAACAATATAAACCAATGTTGCAGCCTTTGAAAACTAAAAATAAAAAGTGGGGTTTTGGGGAGTTGAACTCAAAAGAAAGATCAAATGAGGTTGATGCCCACGTTGAGATTCCCATGGAATGGATTTCCACTAGAATTTTATGGTCTCAATGTATGATCAAAAGAGGTTTTATAGCAAAATTTTATACGGGTTAGAATCCTGCAAATTTCATATGAAATTCCTCCAATCCAAAGATGTCTTTAGTTTTTTTAGACAAAAGCAGTAACTAACAAACTTTAAATTAATAAATAAATCCCACCGGTTGTTACAAGATTCAACACCACAGCCGCTAGAAGAATAGCTTAGGGTAATGTTTGATTCAAAGAAATTCTATAGGATTTCAACCCATAGAATTTTTTCTGTAGTGTCCGTTTGTTTCAAAAGAATGAATCTTACAAAATTCATATGCATTGCTTTTTTACACTATAATTCTATAGGATTTCTAACAAGAGGTGAGAATTCCTACGTGTCTATGACAACTATGACTTGTACCTAAACCCAACAAAAAAAAATTACGGTGCAACCAAACAGCTTTCGGTTCCTATATTTTTCATTCTTGTACGATTCCAAGTGTCATGTCATTCTATTTCTGCATTTTTCATATTCCCATGTTTTACAAATCCTTTAAAGTCTTTAAAGCTTACATCATGAGAAGATGAACTACCTATCTCGGATCAGATATTTTTAGTTAAAACGAAACCACTACTAGCGATTGTACAACTCTAATCTCTCGGATAGCAATAGTCATCAAACCATGTATATGTCAAAAAAAATTAATAAATAAGAAGGTTGGGATTAATATATAGCCATGGCTAACTACGGAAGCAATGCCTAGCGTTTAAAAAATAAAAATAAAAAGTGGTGGTGTGGGGATTTGAACACAAAAACCTAGCTGTGGGAAACAAAGGGTCTAACCATTGCAGCGACTAGTCTTCAATAAAGTAAATACAGACGTTTCATATATGGAGTAGTGTAGCGTCCAGCTCATAGGCGCTCCATAACCACAGGTGGGTCCTGACCTGGCCTCGCAACCGTCACGCAGAAGGGGTATAGCGCCTATAGCAAAGGCGCTACATTGCAAGGTGTGAAATCTTTGTGTTAGGCGCTACATAAAAGGATTAGTTCGGTGAAATAGTTTCGTGACGAGTTTATTTTATGAATTTGTTTAAAGTTGGATCATTTTTATCCAATCTATCCAGCGAGATCTTGCGTGCTGCCTCCGCAAGGAGCTTTTTTTTCATGACAAGCCAAGGAGCTATTCTATCACAGACATAACAGGCCGAGCGGGCTCCGTGGACCTGTCCAACAAACCTGTTTAAATTATATAGATGCTCCACGACGCCGTTTAGATGATTTAGACCGACATGGCCAGACGGACGTCCGTGTCCATCCTCATCCTGATGTGTGACACCCAAAACCGGCCAAAGCTGCCTCGCGTGAGCAGCGCTAGAAACGATGAAGGCGACCGGTCTATGGGAAACATGCACATCTGATGTGGTTTCCAGGGGCTAAGCCCACCCAAAACCCAAAACCGGTCTACAAAACAGCCCGCAAGAGTTTTCTAGTGTACTGGAGTCAGGCCGGTATCAAACTCGAGAAACCGCTCGTACAAAACAAGGCCTCGCTGATTTTGAGTTTGACACCACGAGAAGCCGTACTGCATATGGTTTCTGAATCCTTCAGTGGAGACTGTTCATAATTTCTTTCCCAGGAATTTGTTAACGACGTTCTTAGTAGTTAGGACAGTTGTACAAAGGCAAATTTGAGGTAATTGGTATGTTCCTTGTACTAGCCAGAGGTGCAGTAATAGCAGAAATAAAGATGACATACTCCCTCCATCCCATATTAGGTTGCGCATAATTTCCTCCATCCCATATTATGTTGCGTATAATTTTGCGTGCTAATCAAGTTTGACCAAGATTATACAAAATAATATGATATAAAATTTACATAATATGAAAGTATACACTAAGTCAATTTTAATAATATTATTTTTGTATTTTATAAATTTATATTATTTTGTATAATCTTGGTCAAACTTTGTATAGTTTAACTAGCATGCAAAATTATGCGCAACCTATTATGGGATGGAGGGAGTAATAATTCTTCAAACCATCTCACAGGCAGCGTCAAATTAAACTATGCATAATACCAGGCTGTCCAGAAAATCACACCACTCTGCTAATCTCAGCTGGGCAATTCCAGGTCGATCCTCTTAGCCGAGGAGACATCATACAGTTCAGTGAGGTGGTTCAGATGGCATGCATACATACATGTTCATCATTGCACTTAAACAACAACCCTAGGAATATGGATCATGCTAACAGCACAGCTAATTCTTCACCTCCGAGAGCTAACCAATCAGGATTAATCATAATCTGCTCAACGCCAACAACAGCAAATAAACACAAAGACGACTAGACGAGTTTTGTTTGGTTGTCCATCCAATTAACAGAATCCACCAAAATAGAGCACACTAGCAACGCCACATAGATGCTGCTGTCCTTTTGATGCGTCTGTCCTTTGGCACCACCACAACTGGCCAAAGAAAGAACAGGTTCTACTTCCTCATATTAGTCCTTTTTTAGTTCCGAAATCAGTCCATCTGTCCATGAATCCACCGTTGAACCAACCTCAGACAACACACCAACTGCACTGAATGTCACGCTTGCATCCCTGAAAGATGCACATATTGATAAGAAACAGGAACGTGAAACTATATAAGAAAGAAGAGCAAGGCAACTACTCCCTCCGTTCCATACATAAGATGTTATTACAACCAATATACTCATATTATGGGACAAAGGGGGCAATGTATATGATGAGATGTGCAAATAATCGTACAGAAACGAGAGCAAGGCACCCATGTAAGAAACAAGGGCAAGACAACTAAAATTATATTCCATGTGAATATTACTAGCCTATTTCTTTATCCAATTTTGTGTGCCTCTTCCCTTCCTTAATTACAGGTTGGGTTGAAGAATATTTTTCTAGATTAGGGTAACCCTTTCCAGGTTTTTAGTCATGGTAAATCATATATGGCACGAATGTGTTGTGGTGTATTTCATAAGCTACTTATTTCACTACCTGCCAACTTTGGAGAAGTAAAGTGAGCATCTTGTTTTTATACTTCTCTAATATACAAACATGTATAGGTTGTAGGAGGTTCAGTACATGTTCTTTTCTCCAGTTAGTTCTGTATAAGAAGAAACTGAGAGAAATGGATTTTTTTTGCAGATTCTTCATTTTGTTTCACAAAGTAAATAGTTCCTTGACTGTGTGGACATTCTTAAAAAATACCCATCTATATTTTATGCCACTATGCCAGTCTTACACATTAGAACTCCTATGACCCTTCTTTGTAGATCCTTGCATCTAGACCGAAAACAATAGTGTTGAAAGAGATTCAGATTATTCAGCAAGTATTAGCAAGTTGAGAAGATAAAGGGATGGATGTCAAGGATTATTGACTGGATGCGGTGATTCCAGTGTCTAATACTGTACGGGGAGGGCTATGCATAGCTTTGAGAGTGGAAGTTCAGGTATGCCATAACTCCCAGGCAACAAATTAACAAGTAGGATTCGCTATGAGGAAATTATAATGTTGAAACTATAATGTTACTTAGTACTTTTATTCTTTATTGACTCATTTGCATGTCTTACAAACAAATTGGCACTTTGTTTGTGCAGATTTTCTTACCAAAAAACATTTCCCCACGAGCAAGGTGTATAACAAATATTTCTTTGCCACATGCAGGAATCATTTTCTGAACTTGAGTGTCTTAAGATGCTACCTAGAGGTAGTGTTGTTAATTGGGCTATTTTTTCTATGCCTTCTGCTCATGTTTTTTTCCTTTTCAGTACTAGAAGAGGATAAATCTGAGTATGGTTTCAGTTTAACCGGCTTGGATGGTTTGGTTTCTTGCTTTGGTTTTGATCAGTTTGGGTGGAAATGGGTTGAGCCCCTCGCCAGTTTGGATTAGTTCGGTTTGCCAGATAAAACAGTTGGTTATAGTTGGGTATGGTCATCAACGGTTACAGGTGGAACTGATTCAAACTTTGGTTAATACCCGGTTTCTGGAGACGGGTCCGAACATTTCTCTTTGAGAGAATTCCTTATTTGGCCTTAGTTGAAATTTAACTTCCTTTTTTGGCCCTAGACAAATTTCCCTTCCCTTTTTGACACCAAATCTTCACTTGGTTCCTTATTTGGCCCTACCATCTATTCCGTGAGCTCCTCCTGTTAAATCAATTTTTTCTGGACTCGTGTACCCTTGGCTCTATCATTGACCAGAAAGAAAAAAAGAAACGAAAAAAAGAACTCAATCGCTCCTCTTTGTCCCGACCCATCCCTCCTCTGGCGACGGCAGATGTAAAAAAAGTCATCAAAAAGAGATCTGGCGGCGGCAGCTCTCTGTCCCGACCCCTCCCTCCTCTCTTTGAGACCTGGCGGTGGCGGCTAACCCTAGCGGCAAGCACGGCGGGAGCATAGCTATGGGAGCAGAGGGCGGTCGCGGGGCTGTGCAGGTCGGCCCAGTCAGTGCAGAAGGTGTTGCGGCGGAGGGAGAAGGTGTGACGGCAAAGCATTCATCTACGAGCTCTACGGCAGCCATGGCTGCAGCTTTGGGTCATGAGTGTCTGGTCCTCAAGGTGTTTACGTAGACAGCGTTCCAGGCCAGGCTTGTTCTTCTTTTGTTTTTGGGATCAGGGATTTGCACGAGACTGTGATGTTGTGCTTTGGATTCTTGTCAAAACATATCCTAGCTAGTACCGTAGAAGTTTTTCATTGATGGCTAATAAAGATCCTAGTTAACATTATGTCATAAAAAGATCCTAATTAGTACTAGGATTTTTTCGTGGATGGCCAAACAAAACCAATTCATCACAACCGCCTAATTATCTTAGTCATTGCAGATATTTTGGATCCTGATAGAACGTGTTTTGTACCAAGTCTGTACCTAAAAGCTTGCATACACTACTAACTCTATCCTAACTGATCCAAACGCAATAAAACCGATTCATTACTAATTGATGCATACCTAATTTCGGTTCTCTAACTTAGTTCAATAACCTTAACTAGATGTATCTAAAGACACTTCTACTATTTTCGACACATATTGCACTAGGGGCAAAACCGTCATCTGACACACCCAGCTAACACCGTTGGGGCTCAAATTGCACTAGAGGGCCAAATAAGGAACTAAGTGAAGATTTGGTGTCAAAAAGGGAAGGAAAAAGTTTCCAGGACCAAAAAAGGAAGCACAATTTCTACTAAGGCCAAATAAGGAATTCTCTCTTTCTCTTTAGTTCAGGCGCTTGCAAAGGAAAAGCTGTACAGTATATTTGGTTTACGTTTAGTCTCGTGAGCCTCCGGACCATCTTTCCTTGCATGCCGCATGCATGCGTCGTGCGGCCACCAAGAAACCAAGATGGACTTTGCGAGCGAGCTAGCTTTGTGCTGCTGCTCTAGTCTGCTACTCGTACTTAGCTAGCTAGATAGAAAAGTTGACCGGCGAGACGCGTGGAGCTGGACAGTGCAGCTGGTGCAGCAGTTTCAACCCAAATGAATGAAATGGGTTGAACCCATAGGTCGGCAAATGGTTTGGTTCTGGTTTGGGTGGAGGGAGCGTATAGTTTGGTTCAGTTATAGTTGTGCGGGAGGACCAGTGCTGTAGTTTAGTTACGGTTTTGAACTCCATGTTGAGTGGGTATGGTTTAGGTTTGGTTTAGTTATAGGACCATTGCCAGGTTTAGAAGAGGACATGCGCCTAAATTCAGAGTTGTTGCACACTTGCACCAGCCCTTGTTTCGTTCTTCTCCTACAGGTAGTTGGGTGATGTTTTTTTCTCAAGGTCATGGTGAAACAACTTATTCTACTCACTTTTAGCACAAAAACAAGACTGAAATATATTTCTATACATAAGTATTATCAGATGTTGCAAGCTTTTTTTTTACATAACCCTTTTTGAATTCCTTATCTTGCAGTCTGTGAGTGAAATTGGGTGTACTGGAACTGCAAGAGGAAATTTAGATGATAATGGTGCCCCGATTGCAAAATCATATCTTACATAGTAGGGAGAAATGTCAGTTATACAAATGCATAGGTAGAGACATTACGATATTTCACATTGTGATAGCCTTGATGTCTAGAAATGGTAACAGGGAATCAACATTCTATCATCAGTCATGGACCACAATATAAATTAACATTTGGATTATCTTGATACTCCTATTTGGTATTAACAGAAACGTGGTTCTTTTCTTTGCAGATTATTTGTACTAAATTGCCTGGTCTGCCAACCTTCTTCATTGTGCCAATTTTGGATAATTGTTTGTGAAAACAATTTCCATTTATATGACTTCCTCCATCCGGAAATAAGTGGCTCGGATTTGTCTACATTCGCATGTATCTACACACTAAAACACGTCTAGATACATGCGAATCTAGACAAATCCGAGTCACTTATTTCCGGACGGAGGGACTATTTTGCATATGTACAATGCCATGTTTTGTGATAGTGAGTGTTTTATCTACCAGAGATATCTTATATGGCTTTTCTAGCCCTCATGTTTTTGTTCTATTCCTGAACAGTGGGTACCCACTAACGCAATGTAAACTTGGCATGGTGCATCATGCCTAGATACATGCGAATCTAGACAAATCCGAGTCACTTATTTCCGGACGGAGGGACTATTTTGCAAATGTACAATGCCATGTTTTGTGATAGTGAGTGTTTTATCTACCAGAGATATCTTATATGGCTTTTCTAGCCCTCATGTTTTTGTTCTATTCCTGAACAGTGGGTACCCACTAACACAATGTAAACTTGGCATGGTGCATCATGCAGTGTAAAATAGATCTTCTAAGTACACAGAAAGTAGACTTTTCTCTAACCAGGTTTTCCTACGCTCTCTGAAAAAGAAATGTATTTACGAATTAATAATATCTACTTTGCTCTACACTGTTAAGTTGTTGTAAAAGGGAAACTAGAGTCCCTTGCTGAGTAAACACTATGGGAGAGCAACTAGGGGCTATGTAAATGGGCGCGGCGACTGATTAAAATGATCGCATGTGCAAATAAGCATATAGAGCAGTCACGCATATAAGAAACAACAGCAAGAGGACTAATTGAAATGATGTCATGTGCAAATAATCATATGGAGCAGTCACCCATAGAAGAAACAAGATCAAGGCAACTAATTGAAATGATGGCATGTGCAAATAATCGTATGGAACAGTCACCAATATAAGAAACAGAGCAGGGCAAATAACTAAAATGATGGCATGTTAATCATATGGAACAGTCAATCAAAAAGGAGGCATTGAATATCATGTGCACCTGTTCTTGTCCTTGCAGACAGTTTCAATAAACTCAACTAGATCCGCTGCTACATTCAACCCAGATTTTGGGTCCTTTATACCTCGCAATATGCCAGAGTAAGCCTTGAATATTCCCTGTCTAAGCTGATTACCGTAGTTAACCTTATCCTCATCAAGAACATTGGCATAATATCTTGGGTTAGCAGCTTCTTTCAGCTTTTTCATGACAGCCTGCAGGTACTCCTTAAAATTTTCGCCGATAGCAAGAGCAATCTCTCCAAAGCATGCCAAAATCTGAGGTTTAAGCATCTGTTTTGAGAGACCTTTGTAAAGAACATCCATTATATAATCACAGTATGGCAGGATTTCATCGCCCAAGACATGAAAGATATTACCAATCACCTCTATATAGATTGGGGAGAATAACTTCACATCGTAATACTGCAATAATATAGACATGTACGCCACAAACTTTGGACCGACGGTATGGGCCAGAGCACCAATGGCAAGCGCTGCTTTATCACGTGCAGTAGAACAGTCGGAAGTTAAGACACGGCAAAACAAAAGCAACACAAACTGAGGAGACTCCTTAACCACGTCCGCTGCAAGTGATCTGTCCAGTTTCTGGATTATGGCATGCAGTACGTCACACTGCAACGCCTGAAGATTGTATTTGTTACGCCTGTCGCTTGGTGAAATTGCTTCAGCATCAAGCGCAGTGTTCAATCTTCTCATGATGCGAGGCATTAAGACTCTAATAGCATTTTCAGCTTTATAATCTTGTATGTTGATTACTCTCACAAGCTCAATCAATGCTTTATAAGTATATGCAGATGCTGGAAGCCCGAAAGGGGCCTCCTTATCAAGTTCTGAAGCAGAAAGGAGAACATTGATAAAACCACTAAGAAAAGGTGAAAGCTCAGATGAGATTTTCTTTTTTGAATGATCTACCTCAGATGAGATTGACTGATAACCTCGGGCAAGAACATATATAGCTCCACAGAATTCCTTGAACACTTCTGGACCATCTTTACCACACTTTGACAACACAGCCATGACATGACAAAAGTGTTCATCTGTGAAAAATCTTTTTCCATGAGCTGGAGAATGCAGAAGCTCAAACACCCGTCCAAGGGTGCATACAGCTGTGCTTCTTACTTCCATGCTTGTGTCTTCCATCCTGTTGATCAACATACCAACCACAGGAACAAGTTTCTCAACAGAAGGACCTTCAAGGATAACGCCTAGTGCAGAAGTAGCTGCCTTGCGGCTCCGCCAATCTGCCATTTCGATGTTCTGCTCAATAAACTGAATTGCAGGTGGGACAATTGCATCCCCGGCAGTTCTAGCAACGAGGCCTAGGCAAGTCGTAGCACTCGTGATGATTAGTGCATCAACATCTCCCTCTCGGTTTATCACAGTTTTTAGCAGAACTGGAACAAGTGAACAGAGGGGCTTCTCAATAAAGCAACAATCTGCAGTTGAGCTAGCGTGAGCAAAACGCTTTTTTTGTTCTCGGAGTTTTATCACTTCTCCACAAATAGTACTCCAGAACTTGATACATTGGAGTGCAACTGTTTCCTCACCTTCTTCCAAAGCTTCGGTTGTAAGGCTGAGTATGGTTTCCATATAAGGTTCTAACGCCATATAATTTTCTGGTGCAATCGCAGTAAGGCAGCTGAATGCTCCCTGTTTGATTTTCTTTTTCTCCTCCCCTTCATCGTATTTAGCTGCATCACAGATTGCAGTCATTAAACGATTTCTGCAATCCTCATTTGCGAAGTTGGCAAACTTAAGAACATTCTGTAGAGCTTTAACCGCTGCAAGACAGACCTCATAATTTTGCTCTGCCCGTTTCATTGCCCGGATGACAGCATCCAGAACATCATCAATTTCATTCTGCTTCAACCCCACGAACTCCTCAAACACATGCTCCAGCGCCTCTAGAGTTCCTTGCTTCAGCAGAGAAGATGCACCCTGCTGTGCCATGTTGCCCAGTAATTTGCCAATGAGATCTTGCCATTGCTGGCTGGGTATCTCAAAAAATGCAAGCTTGCCAATAATCTGTGACGAGGCATGCCTCACCTCAGCAGCCGAAGACCCTAGTGTTGTCAGCAATGACTCCTTAATCTTGGATTTGGTAAGTTGATCAAGGTTGAACCATCGTTTAATGTTTAGGTGGTTCCGTTTAGAATACTTTCCTTCCACTGAATTCTTAAGGATAAAGCCAGCAAAACTTCTACACTTGGCTGGACTTGCATCCTTGGAGAGCTCTGCTAATAAGGATAGGAGGAAGTTGGGAAAATCAAGCTCCTCGAGCTTCTTGAGACTGCTTTCTGCTACTAAGCGTATGCTGCCATCCAGATCCTGAGCATCTAGCAGAAGCTTAGTGAAAGAATCCATGTCTATATCCATGAGCTGCTGCTACTAACCGTATGTTGTCCTGGCAAACATCAAATAAGAAGATTTGTCAGTTAGAAAAAAAGAAAGCAATTACACACAAACTAACAAAGAAAATGGTAACCATCCTAAGGGCCAGTAGACAAATTTGACATAGCTTAGTCAGACTTCTTCAATGAGAACCACGTAAGGACAGGACAGTTACATATTACGTTAAAATATCTGTCTAGCAAATTCTAAGGTGTAAAAAATTCAGCGCCATGAATGGCACCAATAGACCACCATCGCTAAGCTAGTTAATTCATATCCAGCAATGGCAAGTGGAGATTTAGCCATTTAGGTATCCAAAATCCAGCGGGCAATATGTTCATTGGGTGAAGAGAGTCATGTATACAAGCTCATAGCATGCTGCTGAGTTAAGTTCTAATAGTAGTATGCTAAGCTAAAGAGCGTAAAAATGCAAAGACAAAAACTGTTCCCACCCAGAGAGAGGAGTTTCTGGAGCATGGTCCAGGTGCTCCTTAGTTCCAGCCACTCAGATGTAACCCCAAGAAGCATACATATGCATGGGCCTGATTAAGGTGGAGAGATTAGCTTATGTGGTACGTTAACAGCTTTGTGTGTAGGCCTGCCTTTTTACAATCTTTATTGGAGCACAGGTCCCAATGCCCAGAAAGTGTCTATGCAGCCTACGCTATAAGAAAGTACAATAAATTAAACGAAAATAAGAACTTGACAATATCTCCAACCACAAAGTTCATTATATAGAAAATTCCTGGCGAAACAAAACCAAGGAAAACACAATGTACGGACAGTGCCGTCTACATGTAAAATACCATACACACAGTTTGTCAAAAGCTGAACCAGATTATTACAAAAGAATTCTGTATATGCAGATACAAAGAATGGATTCAGCAAACTAATTGAAAACTAACTCTTTATAGAGAAAAATCCTTAAGAGAAGTATAAAGTTGCCTTTGACATGTAAATTTTTTAGTACTTGCTAAGAAAATAAAATGGGATGTCTAAAACTGAACCTAGATAAAAGATAAACCTATATGGAATTATGAAAATGGATTGAACCAAAAGGAGTCTTTAGAATGCCGTACATGACCAGTGTCTGTACAACGCTGGACAAAGAGAAAAATCAAAGTTACCTGCAAAATTTGTCAAATTAGCTGCTGGCTACCTAACGAGAGACTAAAATAGCATTTGCTCAGCACCTCCCATTGATTCTCTTGCACCCAGAAAAAAAAAATCAAAATGCTCATTTGCTAAAGTAGGACTGTGGTGTGTGTAGCTATATATAACAGGCCCTTTGCCTATTTTATTGTGCTAGATTCTGGCTAATTACATAGATCTCTAATCTAATGCATGGACTGGGGAGTGCGCGCCCAGCCGCCAGAGTTCCAAGTCCCCAACTTGCATGGTGCTTAGGCGAATCTTCTATAATTAAAATCAACAGGGGCTAGTCCTGTTGGTCTCTTTTTTTAATGCATGGACTGGTTAATTTTATTATTATTATGCTTCATGGGACAGAAGGAATATCCCCATGCGTGGGTATGCGGGTGTTAATTTCCTCCTGGACACCCGGCCATGCACGGACGATATGTACACTGGCAGAATCCAAATCACGCAGTTCGTGCTGATGAACGAGTCCGCGCAGATCTAAGCAGAAGTGGAAGGAAGGAATCGATTTGCGATCACGTCCGTGACATGAAACGGGTAATCCCCAATGCTGCGCACTTGTCTGGGCGGGGCTTGAGGGGAAAGTTTCTTGTGGGATCTCCGGCGTCAAGCGAGCTGAAGCGGCCGACGACATCTTCAGCGCCTGGGATGGGACGGGATTCGAGCGAAACAAGCGAGAAACAGAAAACCCTGGCGCCTAACAGTAACGTCCGCGAAGTAGATGGAGGCGCTAGGCGGCGGCTAGGGCTAGGGTTAGGGATCGATCGAGCAAAAGCCGAGAAAGGTGGGTGGGGAGACGGAGCAAAACGAACACAGATCTTACCAGCGGTACGAGCCGTTCCTTCTCCGCTAGCTCCTGAGAAGAGGGGGAAGAGGTCGGTCGCTGGCACCGGTGGCGGTGGTGGCGGTCGGCGGCGCGTGGTGTTGGTGGGGGGATCGGGGTGGGTGCTAAATTCTAAGAGCAACTCCCTCAGCTGCGGGGCTTTTTGGCGAGGGGAGCAAAAGAAACGAGAGCTGCTACACGTACGACAAACGTTGTCCAATTTCTGTACGATGCAGAAACATGGCCGTTGATTGCTACACGTACGGCAAACATCCACGCGGCCCATGATCTTATCCTACCAAATTCGTACTCCCTCGGTTCCAGTAGGTATTTAGTCCTACGCCAAGTTATTTTCCAAAACAAAAAAACTTAACCAACACGTTACCCAAAAGTCAGGCCCGTCTCGGGGATTTTGGGGCCCCCGTGCGATTTATAAAAATGAGGTCTTAATTTTTTACACATTCAATAATTAGTATAACAAAATCACACGTTTAATTTATATTGTATAACTTATGAATGTGCTATGTCATACAATGTCCGAAAAAATATCAAGTATCCATTCAAAAAAAAATAGCATGAAAGAAATAAAACGAACCTCATGATCTACCAAAAAGCATCATCCGCCAGGTATTTCTTGAAATAAAATCTTCAATCATAGCATTATAGTTGATCTTCTCCAAAATATCACTCTCAAGTGCGATAGTCGCCAATCCACTGAGTCTTTCTTGTGTCATAGTAGAACGCATGTAAGATTTCAGCAACTTGAGTTTAAAAAAGCTCCTTTCAGCAGATGCAACAGTAACAGGAATAGTTAACAAAATTCTGTATGCAATATTAGCAACAGCCAAATACGGACGCTTCTCCAAAAACTTCAGAATATCAAGAGGACCCATAGATTTCTCAAGTAAATCTTGGATAAAAATTAACTCTCCCATTAATACTTCTCCATCAATATCCCTATGTTTTTCATGCTTAAGCACAGCCTCAAGTTTGAGACAAGAATCCTTCAAACTGTCATCATCCATGGATCGTAGCCTATCTGAAGTAAACAAGAAACCAAATATATCTTCATACTCTTTGTATTGTTCAAATCTGGTGTTAAGTGAAGCAATAGCTGGATCAACAATACGTAAAAAATTATTGATCCTAAATGACTCTTCTGCAGAATGTGATTCGGTCGATGCATCAGCCGGGCCCTCGTCAAACTGTCTTTTCCTTGTAATTTTACGCTTGGTGCGAAATCCAGGATTAATATCCATCTCCATTGCAATTTCTTTAGCAGCTTCCAATGCTTTTGCAAAACCAGTTTCTCTATACTTTGTGAAAAATGAAATCAGCCCCTGTACAGACTCAATTGCAATATCAATAAGCATATCCTTTAACTGTAGGTTCTTGCTTACCAAATTGATAGAAGATAATATCTCATACCAGATGATTATAGATACTAAAAACTCAAAGTCACCAAGTTCATTTTCTGCCAATGATTTTGCTACACTACTTGTCAACGGATCCTTATCTGTTTCAGCCACTTGTAGCAAAGCCTCCATTATATCTGACATTTGAAACCTTATAGCCTTAACACTATCAACACGACTCTCCCAACGAGTGACTGACAATGACTTGAGAGTTAATCCTGTTATATTATCTTTAAGAATCTGCCACCTCTTAGTAGAATTAGCAAATGTTGTATAGATGCGTTGTATAATTCCAAAAAAATCAATTGCATTGCGACAAGAATTTGCCATATCACAAAGTGTCAAATTCAAACTACGACAACCACAAGCCGAATAAAAAGCTCTTAGATTTATTTTCAAAAGTCTGCTTTGTACCCCTTGATGCTTTCCTTTCATATTTGACCCATTATCATATCCCTGTCCTCTCACATTGTTTATATCAAGATCAAGCTTCTTTAGCTCCTCTTCTAAAACATCAAATAAACCTTTCCCAGTGGTATCATTTACATCCAAAAAACCTAAGAAAGATTCCTCGATACAAGCAGAACCTGAAGATGTATCAACATACCTTATCATCAAAGACATCTGTTCTTGGTGGCTTACATCAGGAGTACAGTCAAGTATTACTGAGAAATACTTTGCCTTTTTTGCCTTTTCAATAATTTCAGACCTGATTGCAGTAGCTAGCAAAGCTATCAACTCATTCTGGATGGAAGGACCAAGATAATGATCTCGAGTTATGTCATTTGTAATTCGGTCAACATGCTCTTTCATAACCGGGTCAAATTTAGCCAACATTTGAACCAATCCTAACAAATTGCCATTGCTATCTTGGTATAACTTGCAATTACTGCCACGCAATGCTATGTTATGTTCTCCAAGAAACTGTACAATTAAAATAATCCTGTACAAAACTTTTCTCCAATGCTTCCTTTCTTTTTCAATTTTCCGTTAAGCAACATGATCGATTGTTTGATTATTCTGCAACCTCATACGCAAATCATACCATGCACTCATGTTTGATTTTCAAAATTTATTTGAGACTCTTTCACAATAAATTTATCTAGAGCACCCTTTTGAGACTGAGCCGCCGCTTCTAATCTTTGTCTTTTCTTCTTCTTCTCGTAACCTGATTGACATTTTGTCCTTCTCATGATTTGCCTATCTCAGTCAGAAATTTAAAAATTAATACTCCCTCAAACTCATATTAGTTGACTCAACTTTGTCTAGATACGGATACATCTAGACTAGATAATTAACTAGATAACTCAACTTTGTCTAGATACGAATGCATCTAGACTAGATAATTAACTAGATATATATAAATCTAGACAAACTTGATATCAATTATTTTCTAATAGTTTGGTAGCTAGGGAAGTGTGAGTAGATTACTAGACTAGTTCCGTTTGTACTCCAAAAGTCCAAGTCTCCAACAGATTGCAACAGATACAGATCCTTAGTTCCTTAATCCTTACCGTGCGATAGCTCACAGCTGACTCGCTGAGGCGAAGGTGCAATCGGGAAGGCAGAAGGGAGGTCGCAGGTCAGGATTCGCTATCGCTAAGACGGTGGCGAGCAATGACAGCGAACAATGAACAGTGGCAGCGGCGATCTCGAAACGGAAGGAGGTTGGGAGTCGAACGTCTTGCGAGTCAGTGAGGAACGCCAGGCTTCAAAGTTGCCTCGCCGGGAAAAATTTGCCTCGCCAGGCTCTGAAATTGCCTCGCCGAGCACCGAAGTTGTCTCGCCGGGCAAAAGTTGCCTCGTCGGGCTTCGAAGTTGCCTCGTCGGGCTTCAAAGTTGCCTCGTCGGGCACCGAAGTTGTCTCGCAGGGCAAAAGTTGCCTCGCTAGGTTTTAAAGTTACCTCACCAGGAAAAAGTTGCCTCGTCGGGCACCGAAGTTGTCTCGCCGGGCAAAAGTTGCCTCGTCGGGCTCCGAAGTTGTCTCGCTGGGCATCGAAGTTGTCTTGTCGGGCTTCAAAGTTGCATCGCCGGGCTCCGAAGTTGCCTCGCGGGATCCGAAGTTGCCTCGCCGGGCACCAAAGTTGCCTCGCCGGACAAAAGTTGCCTCGTCGGGCTTCGAAGTTGCCTCTCCGGACTTCAAAGTTTTTGGAGGTTGCTAAGTCGAGCACCAAAGTTGCCTCGCCGGGCTTCGAAGTTGCCTCCTCAAGCTCGAAGTTGCTCAACTGCAGATCCCGACGGGGCAACTTTTGTGCCTGACAAAGCAACTTCGGTAGTCCATTAGGATGGCGGTGTGGCAGTGGGTGGGGACGTCCCTTCTTCGGGTAAGCCGCTGCCCGCCGAGGCAACTTCGAAGTCCGAAGTTGCTCAGTAGGGAACAAGTTGCCTTGTCGGGCTTCGAAGTTGCCTCGTCGGATACCAAAGGTGCTTAGTAGGTAACAAGTTGCCTTGTCGGGCTTTAAAGTTGCTCGGTAGGACACCCGAAGAAGGCATCATTTTTTGCACACTAAAGTTGCTTTGCCGCACACCAAAGTTGTTTGGTCGACATTAAAGTTGCTATGTCAGACACTAATTACTTCGTGGACACCAAAGTTGTTTCGCCGCAACAAAAGTTGCCCAGTCGTTATCAAAGTTGCTTCCCCGAGCACCAAAGCTGCCCAGTCGGCAACAAACTTGCTATGTCGGACAACAAAGTTGCTTCACTGGACACCAAAGTTGTTTTTATCGCGAAGTTGTCTCGTGCACAAAAGTTGCTTTGTCGTGCACAAAAGTTGCTTATTAAAAAAGTTTGTCAAAACATAGGCAAACGAGATCTAGTTTTGAAGATCTCGTCGCAAGGGTATCAAAAATAAAAACGGATCATAATTTCGATGCGAGATTCAAAAGTTATGGTGTTTGAAATCTATACCTAATAATAAAGGAAGAAGCGTTTCTTATAGTACCTACACTTTTTAGACGATTTTACCCCTAACCGTTCAGAATAATTACCCACCACTGCCATTGGTAAGTGAGAGAGTCCCCAATAAGTCAAAATGGTTCCATATTTTTTCCCACTCGCCCTCGCACCGGCTTCCTCCCAGGCCATAGTCCCCAGCCCCCTCGATCTAATCTGGTCCCCTCCGACGGCCGAAGAAGGGAAGGTCGGGCCCTGGTTCGTTGGGACGGTCAACGGGTGCCCCGGATGCGCAAGTCTGGCGGCCGCGTCGCCCCATACGGATCTGTGTACAACTCCGTTCACGCAACAACTAGCAGACAAAGGCATGATGGGACGATGGATCAACAACGAGAGAAGGGACATGGCGGGGAGGATAGGTGTCTGTAATTAGATGGATACGTATGCTCTGAATTTTTTGTACTCCCTCCGTCCTAAAATAGTTGTCTTAGATTTGTCAAAATATAGATTCATTCAAATTTTGACAAATCTAAGACATCTGTTTTAGGACGGAGAGAGTATATAGAAAACGATGAAAGCAGCATCTGCATGTGAGTTTTTGTTGATTTTTTTCTCTTTCAATGGGGGAGTTTTGCATCTGGTCTTCAATAGCAAATGTTCAGAACTAAGTGTGTCTAGACTCCAGAGCTTAGAAACTAGAATAAACGTGATCAGCATTACAACTTTCACGGCTTGTGTTCATGCTGGCTCATGCATGTTTTCTTGCTGGGCCACCTGGTGTGGAATCTGCACCAGTCTACAGTTAACTTGGTTCTTACCAAGTTTAGGTCAATGAACAGACCTCTTCGACCTGACGCGTGGTGTTTGTGTAGAGGAAACAGAGCGTTATTGGGTATGGATTTGCAAATAGAAACAACCGGCGATCTCAGTTGTTCAGGCGGTGTCTGAATTCATTGTTCTGACGACGACGTCTACATCAACGGTAAGTATTGAAAATTCAGATAAGATCATATAATTACCTCTATCCTCGGTAGAACTTGGCATTTTGACACATCCGAATAGATTTTCAATAAATTAAACACTTACTTACACTACTAAATCTGATATTTTCTAAAATACTTTCTGCAACCATTTACTCTAATAGGTTACTCTAAGTTTCTATTGGTAGCACCAGCTTGGAAATGTGATATCACCAAACTTTTAGTTGCAGGTTATATTACGTTGTGGTGTAATAAAATGTTGTTGATCCTCATGATATTGTTGTATTCTCTGGTAATATACAAAACACAGCATCAAACATATATTAATGCCAAGACATTTTTTGCTCACGCATGTCTAATACAATGATTTTTTCAAACATGACATCTCTAATGCACTTTTTATTTCTCCCACTTTATAAAGGTGTTTATCCTTTCGAATTACATGATTCTATAAAGATGCAGTAATTTAAAGTTGTTCGGAATAACCTAAAATTTCGCTAACAGACAGCTATATATTATTGTGAGTGTGCATCTTAGAAAAATAAAATGTCTCTGATTTTCAGTATTAAAAATCTTCATGGTCTAAGAAATGTTTAATAAAATCAAATCCGTAGCAGTGCACGGGCACGTTTCCTAGTTTCTTAAAAAAGAATTAATTGCATGACGATATCCTATTTGCATATATCTGAAAGAGTTGGTAATTAATAGACCACGTGGGCTTGTCAATTTGGATTTCTCTTTATTTCCATTTGGTCAACGGAAAAAAAAATTTGCAATGCGAAGCGCTCGGGACGTGCCCGGACGCCCGATAGTCCTTGTTATTTATGAAAATAATAACAAGATATTAATGTTTTCTAATCTAATGCATGGACTGGGGAGTGCCCGACTTGCATGGTGCTTAGATGATTCTTCTATAACTAAAAGCAACATGGGCTAGTCAATGTTGGTCTTTTCTTTAATGCATGGACTGGTTAATTTTTTATCATTATGCTTCATGGGACAGAAGGAAGGAATATCCCATGCGCTTGTTTGGGCGCTTGAGGGGGAAGTTTCTTGTGGGATCTCCGGCATCAAGCGAGCTGAAGCGCCTGACGACATCTCCGGCATCGATCGAGCCAAAGCCGAGAGAGGTGGGTGGGGAGACAGAGCAAAACGGACGCAGATCTTACCAGCGGGACGCGAGCCGGCCGTTGCTTCTCCGCTCGCTCGTGAGAAGAGGCGGAAGAGGTCGGTCGCTGGCACCGGTGGCGGTGGTGGTGGTGGCGGCGGCGGAGCGTCGTGTTGGTCCAAGTCCAAGTGTCCAACGTACCAAATATTTGG
Source organism: Avena insularis (assembly GCA_023614405.1). NCBI lineage: Eukaryota > Viridiplantae > Streptophyta > Magnoliopsida > Poales > Poaceae > Avena > Avena insularis. Next base: position 8,835,279 of record CM042684.1, read on the forward strand.
AGCTCAACTCAACATCATCCGTACTTTTTGCTACCAAATACTGTACTTTTTCTTAAGAATTCGCTACCAAATACCTATACGCGTGCATGAAAAGGTTTCTCATCTTTTGACTCAACCTTTTCTAGTACACGTGTGATCAATTTTTTTTCATCATCCGTATGTTGCAACCAAATACCGTACCTTTTTTTAAGAATTCGCTACCAAATACCTATATACGGATATGAAAAGATTTCTCATCTTTTGACTAAACTTTTTTCTACTCCTTCATATTATTGGCCTCAACTTTATATAGATTCGTATATATCTAGTTTAATAGTTAGATTAGATGCATTCGTATCTAAAGAGGTTGAGCCCATTAATATGAACATGAGAAAGTAGTACGTGTGTGCTCAATATTTTTTTAGTGATCTGTATTTTGCTACCAAATATTGTGCTTTTTTAAGAATTCGCTACCAAATACCTATACGCGGATATGAAAAGGTTTCATCTTTTGACTCAACTTTTTCTAGTAAGCATGTATCTGCGCACTAAAAATATCAAGATAAATACATGTTTAAATAAAGTTTAATCACTTATTTTAAAACGGAGTGAGTACTTATATTAAAACAGTATTATCACCTTGCTAATTGGATTTCTATTAGTAGGAAAAAAGGAATATGGGGGTATGGGGATTCAGAATTTAAGGGAATTTAATCTCTGTTTATTAGCTTCCTGGATCAAGAGGTAACATTTAGACGATAACAAAATATAGAAGTTGATTGTTGATTTTAAGTATAATCTTTTCCCCAATATTTTTAGGGCAATCCTGTCCACTGCTCATCTTTTTGGAAATGAGTGACGTGGGCTGCCTCTACAACAAAGGTTGGTTACACGTGGGTGGTTGGTAATGATACAATTTTTTATTTTGGGAAGATACTTGGATTGGTCTTTGTTCCCTTGCTATCCTTTTCTGGAATCTTTATACTATTGTGAATGAATATTGTTGTACTATGGCTGATGTGTGGGATGGGAATGATCTTAAGTGTACTTTGAGGAGGATAGCGTGGACGTGGCTTTTTTCTCTCAGGTGCATATGCACCTTTTATTTGAATTTAATTTTTGTCAAAAATTGAAATGCTAAAAAAATTCAAAAACAATATGTGTAGGTAGAACTTCAAGTTTTAGGTGCGCGCAAAGTCGTTTACGAAAAATGAACATTTTGGATGGCTTGTGCAAAAAAGACAAAAAATGATGCTAAAGTAACGTACTCCACGATGAAAAAATTGTCTTTTTTACACAGCACACAAAACATATCGGTTTTCGGTGGAATGACTTCGTGTGCACCTCAAACATGAAGCTACACATGATCATATTTTTTTCAAAAATTTCAAAATTTTGAAATATGTTTTTTTATATCGGGTGCATATGCACCCGGGTGTAGAAATGGGTTTCCAGGACAGTGTCTGCTACTCTGTTTGATAGATGGCTTGAATTGGTAGCTCTTGTTCAAACTTTTTAGTTGACTGACAGTGAGGACAAACATGTCTGGTTGTTTCATCTTTCTGGTACTTATCCTGTCACATATTTTTATGGTGTTATTAATAATGGTGGAGTTATCCCTATTCATACACCTGTTGTGTGAAAGCTTCATATTCCCCCCCCCCCCCAGTATTTATGTTTTTTTTGTGGTTGTTGACTAATAACAAACTGCTTACAAGAGACAACTTAGGTAAACATAGAAATGTGGATGATATGTCATGTTTATTTTGTAGTGAAGCAGAGACTATTAGTCATATGTTTTTTGAATGTGTGGTGGCTAAAGTGCTTTGGCAAATTATCTCTGACATTTTTGGTAAACAAATTGGTACTGATTTTGAATAAGTGGCCAGATGGTGGATTAGTGAGAATAATAATTATGTACTGAATATTTTCTCTTCTGCGGTATTGTGGACCTTGTGGTCGACTCGCAATGGTCTTTGTTTTCAGGGCAAAAGTCGACCAGGTGTCAAAGAGTTGATTCAAAAATTACGTTCGACGATACGAAGCTGGCAACTTCTGTCCTTGGAAAAAAAATTCATCTCTGCTGGACTCCAATCTGCTGCTGCTGGATCATCACAGGGGGAGCTGCTGAGGATAGCTTGGACCTAAATTTGCTTCTGCTAGGCGTTGTTGGAAAATCTGATGGCTCGGCGGATGATTTGATTCGTATAACATCCCAGCATTAGATCTTAGAAATAAGCTGAACACAGAGATGTGCATTGCATTCATGCATAGACAATCTGAATATTTTTCGCGCTTTTAAATAAAAACTTGACGAAGTGATTGAAACTTCTCTTAATCTGATGGAATTGAAGTAGATCATCAAGTTGACTGCGATAAGTTTCAATATGACCTTTGCTAAAAACTTATTTTGGGTTAACATGATTTGATCTAAGGGTAGATCAAATGGAATAAAACTAAACCCTAATACATTACTTAATGATTTATATTTGATCCTTAGGTAATCATATCATAGTATTCATTATAATCACTCATGAGTACCAAGTTAAGAATATAACACAAATAATAAGAATGTAACAACTATATCTTAATCTCATCTATTTATACCATGAGTATCATGGAAATACCTAACTTTAACTCTCTAGTGAGATTGAGTAGGAAAGGAACCAAAGTTAAGATCATTCACCGTATATCTTTCTTTCCATATCAATCCTTATCATCTCTATTGAATCATATCCTCATATTTGTTGTTCATCAATATTGAGTAATCAACTATTGATTCACCAATTCTTAACCTGTCAATTCTTGACCTATCAACTCTTGTACTTATTATAGCATTCACTTAAGGCTTATAAAGAAAGAAGTCAGAAGAGGTAAATAGTGATGCTAGTTCTAGATGTCATCTATAGGATGGGAGTAATTGGAGGAAATCAAATCATTATGATAACAAAGAAGATTACAAGGATGAAGTCTGAAGATAAGTTACCAGGAGTAGTCCTATTGGATCAAGTAGATATAGTCAATGAATTATATCTCTTAATCCAATAGAGCTAAACAGAAGATAATTAGAATACAACCGTAATGTTGTATGGATGGAAGTCCTGTTTAGCCAACTGGAAACCTAAACCACAAAGTATTAGATTGACCATGCCTTATTCACCAAGATTGAATGCTTATATCAAGTATAAGTGATATTGATGGATAAAATATGATTGAACCATAGTATAGATATATTATCCTAGATTAGTCATTACAAGTCACATTAATATAATGTGAGGTTGGAATGTTAGATATTGGAGTCAAGTAGAGACAAGATAGTATGATTGAAATGATGTTAGAGCAACATTGGATTAAAGAAGTAGTAGTTTCCTCTTTGGAAATACTAAGCACTTAAGGAGAGTAGGATTTGATATATACATCTACTGAAGTAGTATTAGTGGTGGATGATTAAGGAAGAGTATGAATGTAGTTAGAGGTAACCATATGTTGGGTTGAAGGTTATCAGTAGTAGAATAGTTGATATACCCAAGTATAGATATGAAAAGATTAGGAAATGCTTTAGAATCAATCTCATTGGAATTTACAAGTGGATTTAGAAGAATAAAAGGTGGATAAGAATATTTTTGTGAAGTAAAGCTCATCATGTTAACACATGATGATGGATAGGAAGAAGTAATATATCTAGGAAAGGAATTCCTTAATTAGAAATCCAGGATTATAAAGTATGGAAGATAGGAATTCTTGGTAAACACTAAACCCTAAATTTATAATCAAGTTTAACATCCAACTCATTTGATGGATAAATCCCATCTGTTGGATCAATCATTTTGTCTCCACAATTGTTGATAGGAATAATTTCCTACATCAAATCACTTAAGCACATCTTTGTCATTTTCAATCATCATTATCATTGGTGCTTAGGAACTGCCATTATCAATTCTTTCTCATAAGTTAGCTTAGAAAACAATTCCACTATTTTAATTTAAATGGTGATATCATTCATGATCACAAACATAAAAACAATCTGTCTTAGCCATTAATATTTATTCACATCAATAAAGGAAATATGAGAATATTACATCTTCTAAGAACTTATGGTAAGCATTTTCAATTTAAACTTTAAATCTTTTGTTAGTAATAATAAAAAATATATACATTACTATTTCCTAAATTATGAGAATAATATTAACCCTATTAAGTACTCAAAACTTTATGTATCAAATAATAATGAAGTACCAATAAATATAAAAGTTGCCCTAATATTATATATTAATGGAAATAAAATCTCATTAGTTAGTAGTAATACATTCTATAATAAGTTTATGATTTTTTTATCAAATTAAATTCATATTAAGGGCCCTCACAAATCATAATAGAAAAGGTATCTATATAAAGAAAATAAAGAAACCCTAAACAATATATAATAAAAGTTCACCAATTGATTCTTAATAATTTCATTGTTGCTGCAAATGTTCAACAAATAAAATTCCATAAAGATAAGTCAAAGTTATTGCATAAATTCAAAGCTAAAAACAAAACAGAAATTAGAAAAGAAATAGAACCAGGAAAAAATAGGGGAAACATTAAATCTTGCCCATGACCCATTTCCTCTTCTTTATATTCGTCGCCCGCAAGTCACGGCTAAATCCCTCTGCTCGCTCCGCAGCAGCCCACTTCGGCCCAGTACCGGCCTGCATAACCTTTCGTCCTTTTCTTTTCTTCTTCCTCGCATCCGGCGACAAGCAGCTGCGTGGAGATGATCTTGCCGTCGATCTCCCGGCGCCGTGATGCTCGCCCCGGCCCTGGCCGAAGATAAGAACCCGCGACGTGGTTCTCTCCTCTAAATCCCTTATCCTTATCCTCACTTTCTTCCTCTCCTTTCCGTCGACAATCGAAAACCTAGCCACAGTCATCGGAGTATGCCGACATGTGGAGTTCGTCCCGGAGTCCATGGAGTGGTCGAGGAGATGCGCCAGCATGCGTAGATCTCTGTGAGGAGCACCGCATCAGGAGGAGCTCGGAGGAAGGCGAATTTCTCGAATCCTTTTCCACGGTGGTCGTCGGAATCCGCAGAATTGTGCTCGCCTCCGGTCACCATCTACATCGCCGACCACACCATCACATCGGGGGTGAGTTTCCACATCGAACAACCTTAACTGCGCTTCCTAGTATCATTTGTAACTCGAGTTCGCCGTCAGGCCGATGGACGCCGCCGCCATAGGTCATCACCGGAGTAACTCCGGCGACTAAATCGTAGCGTAGACACCACCCCTAGTATCGTCTTGCCCTCACGGTTCCAACCCAACCGTCCACGGTCACTAGGGAGCTCCGGCTCGCCACCAGTGACCACTTTCTGGTGGTGGAGGTCGTGCTGATGTCACAATGACATCATGCATGCGTCGAGGTTGACGTGGTCAGCTGTTGACTGGTCCTTGCCCATGTGGTGTATGACATGGCCCTGGTCCCACCTGTCATTGACTAGTAGTAGGAATAGAAACAGTAACAAATGCATTTACTGCTTTGGGTATGCCATGTATAATCGCCCACGTCGCTGACCACAGGTAAGTTTAGCTCTGGTGTAAAAAGTTTAGTGTCTATTAAAGGAATAATTAAAAACATTATAAATCCAAATTTCAATATTTCAAAAATAAAATAAAATGATTCAATCTTATAAAATCAATAACTCTTGTTTTATAAATCAGAAAAATACATATAATATATGAAAATGTTGAGAAAAATAAAATTTACAACTTAAAACTATTATCAAATATTATTATGATGAATATTTAAATAAATATTATTTAATAAAGGTTTTATAAGTAATAAAACTTTGATAATTAATATTTTAATAATGGTAAATGTTAAAAATTTAAATAAAATACCAAAAATCTTAGAAAAATAAGAATTATAATTTAAAATTATAATTATACATTATTATTCCTCTTAATTAAGTATTTATTATTTATTAAGTATTTATATAGTAATAAACCTTATTAAAATCATATCTTATTATTTATAAATCACAAAAATAAATGTAATATACCAAAATGATCACAAAAATAATAACTACAATGTTAAAAATGTGATATTCCACTTTTGAGTTAAATAAAAAGTTAAACAACTTTAATAACTTAAATATAAACTTATTTCCTTAATTGATAATTCACATTAGGGTAAATAAAAATTGCTAATAGTTCTAAAAATTAGCTAATTAAGTCTAATAAATAGTATTAGTCTTAAATATTGATAATATGAAGTTAATGCTTCAAAACATTTTAATACAATTTTATTAAATTATCTTTCAACCATAAGTATAAATTATGTTATAAGAGAATTCTTATCCATTATAAAATCTCCAAGAATAATTTGTAAAGAGATAAAACATATTCCTTTACTTTAACCACAAGTTTATAAACAAATCAAAACACTATAAGTGAATCCATAAGTAGTAAATAATATTGTTTACTTATTCATAAACCTTAACCACACCCTTATGGGGAGATAAATCCCTTTATACCATTACAATGTAAATAAATCACTACTCCAATAGAAGTAATGCCATTCTTAAGTAACTCTAAGGAAACAATATAAAATGAACAGGATACAAGTATCATAAGTAATACACCCTAAGTTTATCTACAATCTTAAAGTTACTTATAGTTACAAAGCTTTAAGTATAATGCTAAAAACTTTATTATATACTTTATAGTTAACTTTGGTCTGTTATAATTAAATTGTAAAAAACATCTCAATTCCAAACTATTCAAGCAAGCACAAACAACATCAACCACATCTGATTAACCATAAAGATTTTTTCAACCTTTATAAAGGAATCTTTTCTTCAAAAGTTATTCGTTTTGCCACTTCAATCAACATATGAAAATTAATAGTAAACACCTTACTTTATACTTTACTTGTATAATAAGATTGTTAATACTTAAATTTTTGATAAGTGACATTACTTGTAAAGTAAAACTTGAAGATAAACAATTAAGATGTAAGCAACCTTGAGTAGCATTCCATATTGTGTATTTTGTTGTTGTATAAATACATGTTGTTTTCCACACACTCACAAGCCTTAATAAGAAGCACATGTGTGAAACTTAATCTAAAAGGGTAACACATTCCAAGGAAACCCTTTCCAGTTATCCTCGTGATTCGCGTTTATCAACTTGCATCACATTACTTATGCATAAAAGCATCTTGCTTCTTTAAACATTAGTCCTTACCGGACCAATGATGCAGATTTCCGCAATTGGATCTTATATTGTCTTGAAGATCGTGAGTGCATAATCTTGCAATCACAAAAGGCAAGTTCACACTTGCTCATGTCCTTTGATTATTTTCTATAAAGTATTTTTACAAACTCAGTGTTGTCATCACCTGCATTTGAAAAAGGCCAGAAAACATTATTTTCATAATAATATGATTATAGGTTATTTACCATGAGTTAATAACCTACTATAAGAGTTCCGGTGGTAAAGGAACATATTATCTAGGATTTAATAACCAATATCGCCAGTGATTCTTGCGCCGTATATTACGCGTTGACCATGAGATTTGGAATGGGACGAAGAAGTCAGCTGTATATTTTCCCACTCGCATGGAGCTGGATGTGCGGGTCATGGCTGTTATCACTCGTAGCGTGCATATTATTTATGGTAATTCATAGAGGATATGCAGCATATGGTTGGGAGCCCTCAACGTCCCACGATAGTTCCGCATCCGAACGCAGTGCATCACATCATGCGTAATTCAATAGGTGGGCTGGCGTACACCAAGGAGACATGCGGGGTCGCGGAGAAGGCAGTGATTGGCTTGGATATTAGTCTGGGCCTCACACCAAGGAAGTGTGAACGAACCTGCAATTCGGATGTGCAACAAAGCTAAGATTTTTCGTGAGTAAAGTGATGCACCTCTGCAGAGTGTAAGAACTGTAACTTGTTACTCCCTGTTACGGGAAGGAGCTGCGAACACGACGGGAAATGAACTCCATGAAAGTTCTGGTAAACCCGTGAAGGCTGACGGACATAGCTTTTTAGAATAAAAGTAACCTTTGAAGAAATGTTTACGAAAACCTGCATTGCCTACGACCTATGGTCTGTGGCTGTAGATATAGTGCATCAAACACTCCTTTTCTAGTGAACTTGCTGAGTACGCTCGTACTCAAAGTATCTTATTAATCCTTGCTAGGTTCTAAAGCCAGTACAGACGACGTCTACATCAGATCATGCTCCAGGAATCATCATCAAAAGCTATCGCTCTTCAATGAAGTCAAGAAAGTCAACATATACATCAACTCAAGTGAAGACGAAGTTGCTGATTAAATAAGAATAGAATTTCTAACCATAGAAACTACTTTTGTAGAGTATTGCAATAGCAGCAATACAAGCCAGTAGTTCAGTTACTAGTTTTATAAGTATGGTAGCTATGAGTTATTTATTCCTGATACTTCTTCGTAAGAAGTTTCTCTCTCTCTTTAACCTAGAGTGTTCTCTGGATCTTGTGTAAAGAGTTGAGTTGTAACCTATAGTCATGTCTTGGACCTGCTATGTTTCTGTTGTACTACTCTAAGGGATGTAATACTAGTGAACGGTGTTTCATTGGTGTTATGTCAACGACTATAGTGTACTATATTATGCAGTGGTATGCTGGGTCACCGCAATTTGCAGTTGGCGTCAGGAGCTTGCCAGGGAGAGGGTGGTTGGGTAATTTGTTGTGTTGGGTTCTCTTAGAATCTTGGCTCCTGTAAGATGTTGTTTTGTTCTAAATTTCCTCAAGATGTGTGTTAGCTGGTGTTTTATTTTTGTCCTTGTAAGCGTTTATGGACGAGTTCACCGCTTGTTTTACTTATGACTCTCTTGATTGTTTTTAATGGAACCAGGGGCTTTTGCCCCTCTTTGTCTAAAAAAAATTACACAATGGTTGGTACACCGTACAATTCTCCCATCCTGCAAAAAAAACCTCTTTCACCTAGATCAACTCACCACCGCTTCTATCCTCCGGTGCACCGCCTCCAACATGTCGAGTGTTGCCTTCCACATTCCTCGCGGCAACTCCCCATATGCAGGCGTGTCGCCCCTAGGCTCCCACATCCACCATGGTCATCCATCAACCACTAGCCAACTCCAATCGATGGTAATTGTGGCACGTTTGTGGAAGTCCATCAACTGGGACGCTCCTCGGCACGTGCCTGCCGGACGCGTCCTCGTCGACCGGCTGTTGTGATGCCCGTGCGGCCTCTGTCGTACCAGAGAGCACATCACGCCAGCGAGTTGAGCCTGAAGGTGAAGAGCACCGAGAGGATGATCACAATGTTGGCGTCGAACGCCGAGTCACCCCTATCAGCGTTGCAACGAATTTTCCGTGGGCATGGTCATGGTGCCCCCCCCCCCGACGTCCCCTCCCATCTCCCCCGATACGTCAAGGCTCGTTGGTCATGAATTGTCATTGCCGCCTCAATAGGCCCTCCACTTCAGCGCTTAAAATCTCGATTGTATTTCCGCAGGCCAGAACTCGGAACGCCGATGCCTTACTCCCACAAACACTTCTCAATCGTCTTGCATGCGCCATTGAGTTCGCATGTCTCTACTGCCATGTTTCCGTGTGTTGTCGATCTACATTCCCTGAAACCCTCCTCAGAGTGGGGGCTAGAGCTGCCTTGTATGCTGCTTTACTGCCAAAATTGATTGTTCTCTTCATGGCACACTGCCTAAAGTGTAAAATCGTACGGGCAGTCCTAATTATTTTTCCACACCTTCACTTAGGTCCCTATTCTTTGAATTGCACATCTAGGTCCTATATCTTTTGAAAGTGATTAGTCTAAGGTCCTAAATCGGTTTGACCCGCGTTAACTGGTGCCACATCAATGGTGAAGCCCACAAAGCATACAAGTCCTGCATATTTGTGAATAAGCCCCCTGAAAGTTGTATTTCTTCTAAAACATGGTCATGAGTATAAAATGTGCGTCACCAGATCACTTGAGTTCTCGGATCGCATAAACAATGTTGGTGAATTTATTGTTTGCGAGGATCCAAAAGGAAAGATCATCCCAGTTCTCCCATGCCCATTTTGGAATAGCCCCATGGATTTGGTGATCGGAACAGTGGAGGGGTTCAATATTGTATTGGTACTTCAAGAAACTAGGGAATTCAGAAATTATGCATTCTAATAAACCTAAGATCTCGATGTTTGGAAAGGATATTGGTGAAGAACTATCTTCTCCATTTACAACAACTAGATTATCAGAAGAGATATCAAATGCATAAAGGCCTGGCAGTTTACTTAGTGGTAACATCCACTATGCCGAAAGGATTGTTTTCATAAAGGGATAGTATCAGAAGTTGTGTTAGATTTGAGACAGGTGAAGGTATTTTTCCTGAAAAACTGCAGTAGCACAAAGTTGTTAGTTTATTAATGCTATTTTTTTTCGAAATGGGTAGTCCCCGGTCTGATGCACACAGCTTTTTTATTGCAAGTTTTAAAAGTCTCTCATAAAAAAAGAGCAAAGCATTAAATGGTTGTGCTCTAGGTCAGTAGTAGCAAGTGATTGCAAGCTAGAACGTGAAGTACAAATGGGGCCAGCAAGCTTACAAAACGGTAAGCAGAAGGCGAATCTTAGGACTGGGCCTTGCTTAGAGCGTCGCACCACTGCACCCCGTTTCCCCGACAGGTCTACAAAGGCCGAGCTTGATCTCCCTTGAATTGCCAATGTCCACAAACCTGATCAGCCTGTCAGTTTGAGTCCAAGCTCGCGTGGCAGTCGGTCGGGATAACATCGCCCGGGTTTCTGTGGTAGATGTTCGGGATTCTCTCACTGATTCCCTGGCGATCAGGTAGTACATACCTATTCCTGTTAACCGTAGCCTACTCGGTTTCGTGGCGTCCGCGTTTGATGCTTTCCTTTCCCCGATCGATCCCTACTCGGTTTCGTAGCGGCCGCGTCCGCGTTCCTCCAATCGATCGCTATATATCTACGCCCGCGCGCGGCGCTGCGCAGAGATCATCGACCGGCACCACCGCCACACCCACCCACGACGATGCAGATCTTCGTGAAGACCGTCACCGGAGAGACCCTCACGCTCGAGGTCGAGAGCAGCGACACCGTCGACAGCGTCAGGGCCCTGATCCAGGACAAACAAGGAACCACCGTCACCTCCGCCGCCACCGCCGACGACGGAGGGCACCAGCTGCCGTCTCTCGTCTTCGCCGGGAAGCAGCTCGAGGCGGAGGACGGCCGGACGCTGGCCGACTACGGCGTCGGCAAGGAGTCGACGCTGCACCTCGCGCTCGGCCTCCGCGGCGGCTACCGGCCGGGCCGGGGCTGCTACCCCTACATCGACCCCGGCCTCCGAGAGCTTGCGCTCGGCTACAACGAGAACAAGATGATCTGCCGAAAGTACGTGCATACATATACACATGTAACATTTCGATTTCCTCCATTATCTCGCTCGGTCTGAACTATCACCTGATATGACTCCATTGATTTCATATCATACAGGTGCTACGCGCGCCTTCATCCGAGGGCTACCAACTGCCGCAAGAAGAAGTGCGGCCGCAGCAACGACGTAATTTTCCTCCCCTCTTTATTAAATTGCTAATTTCTGCTGTGTACCGTCCGTTCTCTGATGGTCTGATGAAATTGCTATTCCTTCTCCGATCCAGCTAAGGAAGAAGAAAACTTTTCGATGGTGAAATGCCAGCAGCGCGGGCGCAGGGGACATGCATACTACTACTATCATGAAGCCAGCAGCCTCCCATAAATAAAGACCGGCCCGTGGATAGATAGATAGATATCACCATTCATAGGCCTGCTCCGCACCAATTATTTGCATTTCTTGATTTATGCATGTATGTGTGGAATGGATTCTGAAACATATTGATTACTACATGGTAACACGGTGTACTAACAGATACATGCCCTGCTTGCATTTCATACGGGCTTTTAATATTTTTGGGAGTGTCTAATCATCGGCTAGATGCATGATTTTCCAATTCACCTTAAGTCAGATTTTGTGTACTAATACTTTTTTTTTGGTGTTTTACCCCTTTCCCTTTCGGGTTTCATCTGGGCCATGAAATCAAAGTACCGGGCTAGCATAACTATGCAATAAACGCTGGAATATGCAGTACTCTTACGATACCAGCCTGATTATAACAGCTGGGACATTCCTTCTCATTATAACAGACAGAAAAAAAAAATAACACAGCAAGCTTTGGTGCAGAACTTATTCATAAACAGACGATCAACAAATTCTTAGGGCATCTCTAACCTATCCCAAAAAACCGATTAGAAGAGTAAAAGATGCCTTTTTACTAACCGGACCTAACCGAAGCTCAAAACGCATTAGTGGAGTACAAAATTTACTCATCGGCTCCGCCGACTCCTATATTTACTCATCCGAGTGGTGGATAAGTAAAAGATTCCTTCATCGATTCTGCATTCACACCTACTCCGCCTCTCCCTCTCCTCCACCTCCGGCGACCATCGCCACCCTAGCCACCACCAGAGACCACCCATGGACGGATCCTCTCGTCGGCCATCCCCTCCACCCATCCCCAGGGAGAGCCGCCGACGAAGCCCCCCGCTGCAGCCCCGCGTTGCTCCCGCTCCCCGCCCCAATCCCCTCTTCGATTAGCGCCTAAAGCGACGGCGGCCGGGCTCGCCGCACTCGACTTGCGTGCCGCCGACACGGTCATCATGGCGGCGGCAGTGGTCGTGGGTCGCCAAAATGACCGACCGCAACACCCACCAGAAGGTCTGGATCGGCAGCTTCCACTTGTCGGAGCAGGCGGCGCTGGCGTACAACGTGAAGAACGTCGAGCTCCATGACTCTGACTGCGGCGAGCTCAATTTCCCGCTAGGGTGCGGCGGCAGCGGCTCGAGGAATTCACCGAGGCCAAGCGGAAGGCGTACACGACAAAGAAGAAGGGGGCGCGCCGATGCTGCAGGGCCGTTGACAACTCCGACGCCGGCCAGGGTGAGGGGGGAGGACATCGGCAGCTCCGCTGGCCCGTCGGGTTTAGGGTTTAGGGTTTAGGGTTCGGTCGAATTTAATAGGAGCTGGAGTTGTTTGATTTATTTCGCTAACTTTAGAAGATCGGTTAGAAACTGAAACTGAAACTGAGCGACACGCACAGAACATGCATACACGCACAAAACCAATGACAGACTCTGAAACTGATCAGGCCTTAACTGCTACAGAAACTGAGTGACTGGAAACAGCAGTCAGCGACACTGGTATGAATAACTGGCCTAACAGTAACAAGCACACGCAGAGAAGAGTCGGTGCTCTGCAGCATCCTCAGCGGCGCTCATCGATCCAACTCTAAGCACGCACACCACAGCCACCCACCGCCGACGATGCAAATCTTCGTGAAGACCACGGGAGACCCTCACGCTGGAGGTCGAGAGCAGCGTCAGGGCCCAGATCCAGGACAAGCAAGGAACCATCATCCCCTCCTCCGACGACCGGCACCAGCTGCCGTCCCTCGTCTTCGCCGGGAAGCAGCTCGAGGCGGAGGCCGGCCGGACGCTGGCCGACTACGGCGTCGGCAAGGAGTCCACGCTGCACCTCGCGCTCGGCCTCCGCGGCGGCTTCCGCATGTGGTACCCCATCATCGACCCCAACCTCCGAGACCTTGCGCTCGGCTACATCGAGAACAAACTCATCTGCCGAAACTACGTACGCGCATACTCCATCGATATACATACGCTGATGATACGCATACGTACATGCTCGATTCTGCCCATCTCGTGTTGCCTCACCTTTTCCTCCGCAGTTGATTATTCATATATTCATGTGTAACAATTGCTACGCACGGCTTCCTCCGAGGTCTACAACTGCCGCAAGAAGAAGTGCGGCCACAGCAACGACGTAATTTTTCTCTAGTATTAATTCTCTCTTCTTCAAATTGCCAAATCTTGTTGCCAGTTATTAACGTACTAGCTTTGTCCATTCTCTGATGATCTGATGAATATTCTGTTTCTTCAGCTAAGGAAGAAGAAGACGTACCGTATGCGGCGTGCGGGGCATTGATAATGGTGCAAAGATGATGATGTTTGCATGTTGTGTACTGACAAACGTACTGTACTTTTTTTTTCGTCCATAGCTAGACATTTTATTGTGATCAGTTTTTTTTCCTTAACGGCCTTTAATTTGGTGACTCTTTGTGAACCACGTAAATGTGAGCAAGAGTGTTTGGGCACGTTTTCTCCGTATGTATGGTTATTCGGTAAGCATGGTTTTAATACTTTGTAAATACGGTACAAATTATGGTATGGTTTGGTTTGGGTAAAAAATAAAATTATGATAATAGCATATTATGAATCTAAAAATGACTTTTGCAAAAAATTATTAGCATCATATTATGTACCTGTAGACAAATCTAACTCATTTTCTACCGATTCGGCAGGAATTTGTCTTTTTCACGAGGGTGGACGGAAAGGTTTGATATACTCAGGTTAGAAAATTGTCCATTCAATATTGTCTAGTATTTTTGAAAAATGTAGTATTATCATTTTGAAACTTTTATTTGGTGGTTGCTTCACAAAACACCTCGTTTTTTACACTTGGAAAATAAAAAATAGCTTTTCGGTGCGACAAAAAAGAAAACTTCCTCCTGCAATATTGTTTGCCATCTCATGATACACATGCGTGCATAATATGGACACATTATCGCAAACTATACCGCGATTCTAGCAATAACATTGGTCATTTGACCTGAAATCCAGAAAACCTCGATTGAGATAGGTCATTTTATGAAGATTTTTTGAGACACAATTAATATACCAAATTTGGTATTTTTTCATGCAAATATGTCACATAATATGACACCACGCGAAGGTTTTGCATTGTTTCGATCATTTTTGAATTTTTTATGCCCGTTTCAAACTATCGTCAAACTTTTAAAATCGAGGCGCATGAAGATTCTTAGCTCGGGACTAAGCCTCACTAAACTTGCATTAGATCTCTGATCAAATAGCATATTGTGAACCTAAAAATGATTTTTGCAAAAAATCATGAGCATCATATCATGTACCTGTAGTTCTAATCTAACTCATTTTCTACTGATTCGACTGAAATTTATCATTTTCACGAGGGATGGACGGAAAGGTTTGAGATACTCAGGTTGGCAAATTGTCCATTCAATATGATATAGTATTTTTTAAAAATATGGTATTATCATTTTTAAACTTTTATTTGGTGGTTGCTTCATAAAACATCCCTTTTTTGCAGTAGAAAATTAAAAAATAGCTTTTCGGTGCGACAAAAAGGAAAACTTCCTCCTGCAACATTATTTGTTATCTCATAATATACATGCGTGCATAAATGGGCATATTATCGCAAACTATACGGTGATTCTAGCAATAACATTGGCCATTTAACCTGAAATCCAAAAAACCTCGATTGAGATAGATAATTTTGTAAAGGTTTTTTGAGGCACAATCAATATACCTAGTTTGGTATTTTTCCAGGTAACTATTTCACATAATATGACACCACATGAAGATTTTGCTTTGTTTCAATCGTTTTTGAAATTTTTATGCCTGTTTCAAACTATCGTCAAACTTTTAAAATCGAGGGGAATGACGATTCTTAGCTCGGGGCTGAGGCTCACTAAACTTGCATTAGATCTCTGATGGAATAGCATATTGTGAACCTAAAAACGATTTTTGCAAAAAATCATGAGCATCATATTATGTACTTGTAATTCAAATCTAACTCATTTCGTACCGATTCGACACGAATTTATCTTTTCACGAGGGGTAGACGAAAAGGTTTGAGATATCTAGGTTGGGAAATTGTCCATTCAAGATGGTATACTATTTTTTTAAATGAGGTAGTATCATTTTAAAACTTTCATTTGATGGTTGCTTCATAAAACACCCTGTTGTTTGCACTCGGAAAATGAAAAATATGTTATACGAAAGTATTTGTTTTTTATAGATTTTTATGCAAAACAAATATATAATTTTTGAGTTTATACAGATAGATCTTATTTTTCTGCAAATTTTGATATATTATATGTATTTTTATGAATTTAAATAATTTAGTTATGATTTTTCTAAGATTAATGTGGCAAAAAAGAAAAATAGCTACGCCGACGGCAAAGGCATAGGTGTGAATGCCGTTGGCGTAGACTTGACGCTGTCGCTCTGCCATTAGCATAATAGGCTACGCCGATGGTCCCGTTTTTGCCGTCGGCCTATTTATCCTACGCCGATGGCAAAATTGGGCCGACGGACCGTCGACGTATAAAAAGACCGTCGGCCTATCTGATTATTCCCGTAGTGCATTTGCCGGCGCCTTTTGAGGGATGATGGCATAGTTTTTTGGTGTGGGTATTGCCGGTTCCTAGATGTGTCCCCGATGCCAATGTTTAAAACATCATAATACCATGAAATTTGAACGAAGTATGAAGAAATTCATATATAGTAGGCGAGTTCTTACAAGACCGAATGAAATACGATTGAAAAACAAAATACTCTAATACATGCCGAGGCGGCGGTGGAACGTGGTGTAGTCACCGCCGCCGTGGCTCGCCTTCGGTGTCGCTCACACTTGCTTGCCGATCGCCGAACACTCGGCCGACCTCGCTCGGCGTTGCAGCTGCTCAACGCACGACGCTGGTGCTCCGCCTCCTCCCGCTTCGCCTCAGCCTTGGACTAGGCGAGGGCAAACTCCAACAACGTCGGAGGCACGTTGTCGAAGCACACACGCTCGACCAACTTTATGTTAGTTAGTCCTCGGGGTCGTCCGGCGCCTACATGTTTAGCGAGTTTTGGTAGGATCCCGTCAAACAAATCCTACTAGAAAACTACTTCATTTTTTCAACTCGAATTTGACTTAGAAAACTTTCCTTGCCCCTTGGGGCAAAGTGGTTGAACCTATTATGAAACCTTCAGGGCATCCTAAGTTGAACCATGTTGTCCTGGACCCTACCATAACCTTCCTGACCATTCTGGTTCTTCCAAAACCTTTCATATATGATCGAAACTATTCCGAACTCTCAAGACCATTGCAGACACTTCCGGGATGATCAGGGACCTCTCGGAACCTTTCCGGACTCTCGAGACCATTGCAAACACTTCTAGGATGACCAGGGACCTCTCAGAACCATTCCGAGATCATTTGAGACACACTCGAAACCCTTCTGTCTTTTCATAATTGCTCGAACCTCATTTCGAACACTCTTGGTAATATTCCGAACATGAGTATATTCCAAGACCTTCCAAACATCCTTAACAACTTCATAAATATCCTACAATCGCACTCTAAGTGTTGCCAAATTCTTAAATGTGTGACCCTATGTGTTCAGATATGTATACATGTTCGGAACTCATTCTGCAATAATGATCAGCATGAGTACCTTATTGATCCCCACACATAACATGAATATCTTCATCATGTGAACCTTTTGTATTACTCATTGATACCCGATGTATTGCTTTTCGATATTTTACATAGCCCAAGGTGAAACATTTGAGTTATCCTCGTTACCCGACATGTACTCTTTACTCATACTGTATTATCGATATTTCTATGATAAAAAGTTGATCACATATCCAGCCAGAAAATAAAGAACACCATAATACATGAGTGGACCCATAGTGTATCTCTCCATCATCATAAGTAAAAATTCCTGTAACTACTTCATATAGAATGGTGAAATACTATCCGTAAGAGCAAATATCGACTTTATAACCCCTATTACGAAGCAACGTTTGAAGATCCTGCTACGTCCATATTGTATTCAAGTATACATAAGTTTTATGGTCAAACGATCTTATAGGAATGGTAATACTTGTTATGAGAAACTACCGATAATAATGTTAACGATGCGTGTTACTGTATATCAAATTGGGTCTATCCATCGTCGTTGTTCTTTCAACAACTTGGATATCATATATCACCAGAAAACTTACAACACTTCTGTATTTGCCCAATATATAGGAAACCATAACTATCAATGATACATGAACTAGTCTTAGATGCGACTAGGAATATCTAAATAGTATTTATAATTTCACACATGTATTAGAGTTTTTCTCCAAATACTCATTATCCGAAACTAACACAATTATAACACAAATAGTAAACTTAATCATGCATACTAAATATAGAATAATACAAATTATTATTACCCTAGGACATATTTGCAACACTAGAGTGAGTTGTTCCTGAAGTCGAGCAGCAGGTGGAGGTTTTTTGCGGTCGTGTTTTTGCCGTGGATTGCGTGCTAGGTCTATGGTGAGGGCGTGACGTCGATATCTCCTCTAATAAGTTCGCTCAAGTTCTCGACATGCTTTCTTCATCGATCTCCTCGGC
Organism: Avena insularis; assembly: GCA_023614405.1. Lineage (NCBI taxonomy): Eukaryota > Viridiplantae > Streptophyta > Magnoliopsida > Poales > Poaceae > Avena > Avena insularis. Next base: position 8,853,590 of record CM042684.1, read on the forward strand.
TCCAGATAGAGTTGGAGTTTCACATCGGGAATTCTTTTTAGGAGTGCCTGCCACCCGCGACAGTTGTTGGTTGGTGTTCTCCAAGAGGTCTCTGAATCAACTAGACGAAGGGCGGTCTATATCGAGCTCATACTCACCGCATTCGGATGCGCATCTCTCACAAGGAGCAGGGCCGACCCTGAGGGGGTCAGGAGGGGTGACTGCCCCGGGCCCCTAAGACCAAGGGGGTCCCAATGATGACCCACAAGTATAGGGGGTGTATCGTAGTACTTTTAATAAATAGAAGCGTCGATCCTAACAAGGAGCAGAAGGTGCTGAATAGTGGTATGGAGCAGGAAATTCCTGTGAATACTTAGCAAAAGGATTTTTAGTGATTTTCTAACAAGGTAACAAAACAAAGAGCAAGTAACATAAGTAAGGAACAAACGGAGCAAGTGGCCCAATCCTTTATTAGCAAAGGACAAGCCGGTGGAAATACTTATAAGGACCAAACGTTCTCGAGGACACATGAAAATTATGTCAAGTGCTTTCGTTTCAAATAGCTGAGTACTCTTCTATGGTGTTTGTAAGTGTTGTGTGGGTGAACCTGTGCTAACATACCGCTCTTCCTAGGACTAATACATACTTGTGATTAACCCCCTACAAACATTCGTAAGTACAGAAAAGTAATTAAGATATAAATCTAACCACAGCCTTAAACTCTAAGATCCACGCTCCCTTGTGCAAAGGTGTCCTAACGAGGGTTCAGGTTTCTGCCACTCCGGCAATCCCACAATTAGTAGCCAAATATAGAATGCACTCCCTAGGCCCATAAATGGTGAAGTGTCATGTGGTCGATGTTCACATGACACCATTAGAAGAATAACACCACAACTTAAATACTAGACCATTGAATAATAACTCATCACAGATTCACTACTAACAACATGACTTCTCCCATGTGTTGGAGATATGCCCAAGAGGCAATAATAAAGTGGTTATTATCATATCTTCATACTTATGATAAATGTTTACATACCATGCTATAATTGTATTAACCGGAAACATTAATACTTGTGTGATTTGTAAACTAAAATAAGAGTCCCTAGTAAAGCCTCTTGTTAAACTAGCTTGTTGGTTAATATATGATCATTGTTTCCTGATCATGAACATAGAGATGTTATTAACAACAGGGTCATATCATTAGGAGAATGATGTGATGGACATACTCCTATAGATAAGCGTAGCATAAAGATCAAGTCATTTCAATAGTTTAATTGCTATATGCTTTCTGATACATAGTAACCTAATTCCTTCGACCATGAGATCATGCATATCACCTTTACCGTATGGATGCTTTGATGTCATCAAACACCACACCGTAACAGGGTGGCTATAAAAGTGGCATTGAGTGTTCGGAAAGTATTGGTTGAAACACATGGATCAAGAGTGGGATTTGTCCATCCATATGACGGATATATATACTGGGCCCTCTCGGTGAAATGTCATCCAATTAGCTTGCAAGCATGTGACTGGCTCACAAGGGATCACATATCACGAACGAGAAAAGAGTACTTATCGGTAACGAGGTTGAACTAGGTATGCGAGATACCGCGATCATAACCTCGGATAAGTAAACTATCGTGAGACAAAGGGAAATTGGTATCGTATGTAAGTGGTTCATTCGACGCAGTAATCGTAGAAATATGTGGAGCCATATGAATTTCCAGATTCCTCTATTGGTTATTGATCGGAGAAGTGTCTCGATCATGTCCGCATAATTCACGAACCGTGAGACACACTTAAGGATTCGACGTTGTTTTGAGTAGTTATGGTATTATGAGAAAGAGACCGAAGGTTGTTCGGGGTCTCGGATGGGATCCGGGATATCACGAGGAGATCCGGAATGGTCCGGAGAATAAGATTCATATAAGGAAAGTCCCATTTCGAGTTGGGGAATGGTTCCGTGTTTTCATCGGAACATTCTAGAAGGTCCCTAATGTCCGGCACTGGGGGAAGGGTACATGAATGTGTCATTGTAAGTTGGAATGATTGCATCATGTACTAAGTGTTCTTGCTGTCCCAAATAAAGGATTAAATTAAATCCTAAATTGAAAAGTCAAACGGCTAGTTTGAAAGTCAAACGGCAATTTTGGGAAGTGGGAAAGAGGAGGAGGTGAAGCCGAGTTGGGAGGAGTCCTCCCAAGCCGGCGCCCACCAAGCCGAGTTGGGAGGGACTCCACTCCTCCCTTGGCCGGCCAGCCCCTCCCACTATATAAGGAGGGCTCCTCCTAGCACACACAAGTTTCCACCTCTAGATCTCCGGTTTAGAGCCGTTTTGGTTTAGAGCTTCTAATTGCTTTAGCCAGCGGTTTAGAGCCTTCTAATTGGTTTAGAGCCTTCTAATTGGTGTGTCTAATTACTAGATCACTAATAGCCTCTCTCATAAGCTCCACCATACACGCACCGGCTTAAGGCGAAGCCTCAGGATTTCCCTCTACTTCGGTACCACGCCAGTTGTCCGGAATCGCGAGGAGTGCTACAACCTCCGCTGCCTTTGGAACAAGGAGAGGAAGGTCTTCGAAAATCGAACGTGTGACCGATCGGGAGCGCTGCTAGAACGTGGCGCTGGAAGGATCGTCTGCGATCTTGAGATCGGAAGAATGCGACTACATCACCCACGAGAATCTGCTCTCGTTAACCGCTTTGGAATCTTCGAGGTGAGTTCCTCTATCGACTCGTTGCTACAATCTAGTAGATAGATCTTGGCTTGTTTGTTTGTATCACGATAGAAAATTTTGTTTTCCATGCTACGAACCCCTACAAAGGGTATCGAGCCGTGTCTATATGTAGATCTGTTGCAGCAGTAGAACACAATGGTCATTGTGGGCATTGATGCTTTTATTGTAGATTGCTTTTGTGTACTTTGCATCTTGCGGTATGTTGGGATGAAGCGGCCGGCTAACCTTACATGACATCGTTCATGAGACTTGCTCCACGCTTGACATGCAACTTGTATTGCATAAGTGGCTTTATGGGTGCTGTTTCTCCTAGCATAGTAAAGATCCAATTTACAACGGGTGATCAACAATGCTAGTATCAATGTTGTGGTTCTTGTTCGTAAGTTAGAACGACACTTATTGAAAGCCCCAAACCACGTAAAATATGCAAAGAAAGTAGAGGCGCCTAACTTTGTTTTGCAGGGTGTCTGATGATGTGATATGGCCATGATTGTGATTATATTTGATGTATGCAATGTTCCTTATTGTAAGTTGGCAACGGCGGAGCCATATGGTTGTCTTTAATTTCTGTTAAGACCTGCGTGTCTATTCAAAATAGTTGTAATAGTTGAAGCTGGTGGATGACAACCATGAAGAAGCGTCATTGACCTTGATGCTATGCCGGTGATGATGGAGATCATGTTCGTGCTTGAAGATGGAGATCGGAAGCACAAAGAAGAAAGGCCATATCATATCACATATTATGAATTGCATGTGATGTTAATCCTTTATGCATCTTGTATTGCTTAGTAGACGACGGTAGCATTATAAGATGATCCTCATGCACATAAATTTCAAGTTCTAAAGTGTTCACCCTTAGTATGCACCGTTGCCAAAACTTGCGCTTCAAGCACCACGTGATGATCGGGTGTCTTTGATTCCGGTGAATACAACGTAAGCAAGCCAGATTTGCTTATGCGGTAGCTAAGGTTTGATCTTGACGAGCCTAGCATGTACAGACATGGTCTCAGGAACACGGATCACCGAAAGGTAAAGCATGAGTCATATAGTAGATATGATGAACATGTTGATTGTTCGCCATTGAAGCTACATCAACTCTCGTGATGATCGGTTTTGATGTGGTGGATTTGGTTCGTGTGATCACTAAAACAATGTGAGGGATGTTGTTTTGAGTGGGAGTTCACCTGGATTAATTTAATTATTAATTAGAACTCAATTTATCATAAATTAAATCAAAGTGTATTTGCATAGTTGTTGTAGTCATTGGCATCCGTTTACCACCTTGCGCTTAGTTATAATTGAGATGATAGAACTATAGAATTCTGGTTAGTTACTTTACTGTTGGTATCGTATTGTTTTGAAGTGTTAATCTAAAGTTTAAAAGTCCTATTGCAAACTTTCAGTAATTTCTGGTTACTCCATAAAGTTTAATAATTAGTATTAAAACAAGAGTGACAATTCCAAGTGTTAGTGATTGAGTATCATGTTTGTCTCCATGATTCTTGATATTCAAAGGATTGTCTTAATATCAAGGTTATCTAGGATCTGAAAGAGTTGTTTCAGAAACCATGATGTGTGGAAGATATTGTGATATCTGAAATGAAGTTTTGGTTACAACATGATAGAGTATAATATGGCAAAAGTCATGTTCTCATATTTGATGAGAATTTGCAAAAGGTTGGAGACACTAGTTGTCCTAATCTTCCAAAAGGTTTTGGAGAGCAACATTATACTCGCGATTCACCGTTACAAGCTAAAAGTAGCTAGATCATGGATAAGTCCATGATGAGGGTGAATATTTGATGTAGGTAAAATGTTTACTACACCAAGAGATTACTAAAGAAAGGAATTTGAAAGAACACCAAACATTTGATAATGGTGATCTACTTCAAAGTGCAAGTCCAAAGACATTGGTATTTAACTATACACGCTTTGGACTATGTGTCATATGTATGACTCCACTATTGATGTTGATAGATTCTTTCAAGCGAAGGAAATCTTGAAGAGAATCTCATAAGTATATGGCAGAAAAGAAAAGACTAGAATTGTTCAGTTTAAGTATATAGATGATATCGTGTTATGGCTATATTCTTTGCTTATTAAACAATGTGGTTCTTAAGTATTTGATACTGAATTTGTTGGTGTGAATCGTCATACGAAACAACACAATTCATGAACTACAATGGCCTAAGTAACTAGCAAAAGAATATGTGATGATGTTCATCGAAAACAAATAAAGGGTTATTGTGTTGCTCGTTAAACATCAAAGCTTGCCTTCAGGATTTGTTTTATCAGGTATTATGAGAACAAAAGGGTTGTTCAAATAATTGCCGTAATCCATAAAAGATGGATGATTCACAAATCTCGTTGGATAAATCACACCCATAAAACTAGTGCTAAAATTGTCGAAAGACAAATTGATTGAAAGATCACTTAGGAAGTGACATCGCCGTTTAAATTATATTGGAAAGAAAACATGAAGAAACTCCATGTGGATGGAATTTTGGAGTCTTTTGATTTTGATCAAATGACGTTTGTGAAACTTTCCTAGAGATAATTAAAACTTCGTTCATAGGCCAAAAGGGAATGAATGACTAGCTTATTGAACTTGTGCATATTGTTGTACGAACTCCATTATGTGTAGTCAAGAGCGATGGATTTCAACTTCATATGCTTTCTCCGAAAATTTGAGTGAATATGTGAATATTTACTTAATAAGGATGAAGTGTGAAATATTTGAAAAGTTCGAAAGATTTTCAAGATGAAGTGCAAAATCATTGTAACAAGAATATAAATAGTTTATGACAAGATCATAAAGGAAGATATTTAAGTTACAAGTTTAGCATAATACCTAAGATTTAAGGAATCGGTCCGGATTTGCATTTCGAAACACCATAAGAGTATGGAGCGTTCGAGATATGTAATTGAACCTTGTTTGACATGGTAAGATCGAAGGTATAATTCATAAAACTGCTATTATATTTTAAATATTAAAAGCTTTAGAGACTACCGTTTTCCACTAAAAGAGCTCCATCATAATCCGCTGAAATGACACCATATAAGGTTATGGTTTGGGATAAAACCCAAGTAGTCCTTTCTTAAACATTGGTATGCTATGCATAAGAAAGATGTTTGCAACCAAAGTCGGATAAACTGTCTTTGTATTATGTTAAGTATTCCTCCATAAACAGGAGACAAAAGTGTTTGTCGCTTAGAACGTCAAGTTTCTTTGAGAAGGAATTTTTCGTGAAAAGTTAAGTGGGAGGACAATAGAACTTTGATAAGGTTAAAAGAACCTTAGCTATATGTGCAAAGTTGCGAAGCACCGAAAAGTGTTCCGGAGGCAGCAACAATGCTCATGGCTCACGTGCCTCAAAGGTTGTGGTCACGGAGGTCTAAGTTTCTATTGAAACAAGTAGGTCGGATGAACAATCAAATACCAAGATTTGAGGGTTGAATCATTATTTGAGAATAATGAACCTACTACATGCAAAGAAGCGATGATGGGCCTGACTCCGTCAAATGGCTTGAAGCCATATAATCCGTGATAGTTCCATACACGAGAAATCAAGTTTTGAACTTGAAAGACCCTCGAAAAGGTGTAAGACCTTGCAGTTGTGTTTGGATCTATAAAGAAGTAGACATGGATGTTTCACATCTATGAAATAGTCGACATGTTGGGAAAGAGTTCACAACAATGTTCAAAGGTTGTATATGACAAGATTTGATCTTTCATAGCGATTTTTAGTCTAGACGGATTAATGTAGCAACCACTACATATAATTTGTTATGTGGTAGTAGAATAAACAAAACAAGTTCTTCTAATAGAATGGTTACCTAGGACGTGTGCATGACACGGTCCAAAGGGTTTTGTTAATTCAAAGGATGCTAAAAGCATATGCAAACTTCAATGGTTGAAGTAAGCATAGCGGAGTTGGAATCTTCACTATGATGAAATGTTAAAGAGTTTAATTTCATCGGAGACAATGAAGATGCTTGCATTTGCAAGAAATTAAGTGGGAGCGCTAAGACATGTTTCTAATACATTATGTGGAAGACATATTGTTGATTGGAAATAATGTATCTTTTATTAACACATATTAAGAATTTCATCCCGATGAAAGACTTAGGCAAAACCAAATATTTGGCATCAATAGACGCTAATATGGTTGTGCGGAAGTACATAGACGAGATATTGAATGAATTCAATATAGAAACTACAAGAAAGGTTCTTGTTGCACGAGAAAGGATTGAAAGAGTTCAATGTTGATGATATATTCAAGTGTATTGGCACTTGGTAAGTGAAACAAAGATTCAAGTATAGATTGATACTTGATGTATGAAATCACAAAGAGTATTTATATCAATCATACTGTGATATGTACAAATCCAGATATGTCCTATGCTATAAATATTATGAGCATATACGAATGATTCATAAGATGATCATTGGACGATAGTAAGGATATTCTTATGATCTTTTGGAAGAACTAAGAGTATATTATTTGTAGAAGTGACAAATAGATGGTTAGTTCATTGTAAAAGTACTACATTGATACTAGTTTTGTCACAAAGTACAAATTAAGTTTATCTCAATCTAAACTAAGGGTGGCACAATATAATGGAAAGTGAGTTCCATAATGGATTTGGATGAGTTCCAAAGTTAAGACATTGTGACAGATACTTCAACAAAAGGCTAAGTATATGACTGCTATTATAGCAGCAAAGACGGCATTTGTGTCAAGTAGTTTGTTATCAAACTAGGTGTAGTTCACAATGGGATAATACTATGAAGATATATTGTGCGACAATATTATCAACATGTTTTAACCCCAAAGAACTAAAGGTCACACCGAAAGACCAAATCATACAAAGCCATCTCATTAGAGAATGAGTGATGCGAGAGACGCAAAGACATGCAATTACACACGGACACGGAAGTGTCGGATCCAAGATCGATTGACCACTAGCAATCGTGTACATACAACACGGAAAGCCATAGGTGTTGAAAACACAAAGGTTTGAAACTAGATTATTGACTCTAGTGCAAGTGGGAGACTGTTGGAGATATGCCCAAGAGGCAATAATAAAGTGGTTATTATCATATCTTCATACTTATGATAAATGTTTACATACCATGCTATAATTGTATTAAGGAAACATTAATACTTGTGTGATTTGTAAACTAAAATAAGAGTCCCTAGTAAAGCCTCTTGTTAAACTAGCTTGTTGGTTAATATATGATCATTGTTTCCTGATCATGAACATAGAGATGTTATTAACAACAGGTCATATCATTAGGAGAATGATGTGATGGACATACTCCTATAGATAAGCGTAGCATAAAGATCAAGTCATTTCAATAGTTCAATTGCTATATGCTTTCTCGATACATAGTAACCTAATTCCTTGACCATGAGATCATGCATATCACCTTTACGGATGGATGCTTTGATGTCATCAAACACCACACCGTAACAGGGTGGCTATAAAAGTGGCATTGAGTGTTGGAAAGTATTGGTTGAAACACATGGATCAAGAGTGGGATTTGTCCATCCATATGACGGATAGATATACTGGGCCCTCTCGGTGAAATGTCATCCAATTAGCTTGCAAGCATGTGACTGGCTCACAAGGGATCACATATCACGGGAACGAGAAAAGAGTACTTATCGGTAACGAGGTTGAACTAGGTATGCAGAGATACCGACGATCATAACCTCGGATAAGTAAACTATCGTGAGACAAAGGGAAATTGGTATCGTATGTAAGTGGTTCATTCGATCGCAAAGTAATCGTAGAAATATGTGGGAGCCATATGAATTTCCAGATTCCTCTATTGGTTATTGATCGGAGAAGTGTCTCGATCATGTCCGCATAATTCACGAACCGTAGGGAGACACACTTAAGGATTCGACGTTGTTTTGAGTAGTTATGGTATTATGAGAAAGAGACCGAATGTTGTTCGGAGTCTCGGATGGGATCCGGGATATCACGAGGAGATCCGGAATGGTCCGGAGAATAAGATTCATATAAGGAAAGTCCCATTTTGGAGTTGGGGAATGGTTCCGGTGTTTTCATCGGGAACATTCTAGAAGGTCCCGGAATGTCCGGCACTCCGGGGGGGGAAGGGTACATGAATGTGTCATTGTAAGTTGGAATGATTGCATCATGTACTAAGTGTTCTTGCTGTCCCAAATAAAGGATTAAATTAAATCCTAAATTGAAAAGTCAAACGGCTAGTTTGAAAGTCAAACACAATTTTGGGAAGTGGGAAAAGAGGAGGAGGTGAAGCCGAGTTGGGAGGAGTCCTCCCAAGCCGGGCGCCCACCAAGCCGAGTTGGGAGGACTCCTCCCTCCCCTTGGCCGCCAGCCCTCCCACCTATATAAGGAGGGCAGGGCTCCTCCCTAACACACAAGTTTCCACCTCTAGATCTCCGGTTTAGAGCCGTTTGGTTTAGAGCTTCTAATTGCTTTAGCCATGGTTTAGAGCCTTCTAATTGGTTTAGAGCCTTCTAATTGGTGTGTCTAATTACTAGATCACTAATAGCCTCTCTCATAAGCTCCACCATACTGCACTGCTTAGGCGAAGCCTGCGGGATTTCCCTCTACTTAGGTACCACGCGTTGTCTTGCCGGAATCGCGAGGAGAGTGCTACAACCTCCATTTTCTTGGAACAAGGAGAGGAAGGTCTTCGTCAGTACCGAACGTGTGACCGATCAAGGAGCGCTGCTAGAACGTGGCTGGAAGGATCGCTTCACGATCTTGAGATCGGAAAGAGTACGACTACATCACCCACGAGAATCTGCTCTCGTTAACCGCTTTGGAATCTTCGAGGGTGAGTTCCTCTATCGACTCGTTGCTACAATCTAGTAGATAGATCTTGGCTTGTTTGTTTGTATGCGATAGAAAATTTTGTTTTCCATGCTACGAACCCCTACACCATGTCCTCAAGAACTAAACGAACTACTCACAAGACATCATATGGATCAAGATCAAAGATGATATGATAATGGATAACAATCTGAACATAAACAATAATCCAATGGTTCCACTCAGAAACATCAACTACAATAGTAATTAACACCGGGAAAGTTTCCCCTAAGAACTAAAGCAATATCCAACACAATTGTTACAGCGAGACAGAGTGGTGATGATGGTGCTGGTGGAGATGATGGTGTGGATGATGATGATTCCGATGAAGCCTAGCTTGATGACGGTGTTGATGGCGATGGTCTCCCCTCTCCGGGAAGGAATTCCCCCGGCAGAAATTTGTTTGCCAGAAAGATCTTTCTCTCTCGGTGTTTTCCGCCCCCAGAGGCGGCGGAAATCTATCTGTGATCGCTCCCTTAGTGTTAGGGTTCCATAGGGAATATATAGGCGAAGGGGCGGCCTCAGGTGGGCCCACGCCTAGGAGGGTGTGCCCCCCTGCGCCCTCCCTTCGCTCCTCCTTCTGGTTTCCTTCGTCTTCTGCTAAAATAATATGTTTTCATATTTTTCTGGTATTTTTCCGATCTTCGCGAAATTGCATCGAAACGCCTTCTTTTTCATTAGAATCCAGACTCCGGCAGTCCATCCTCCAAGAATCATCCAACATGCATAAACAGATGAAAATCCAAGTAATACCTCATAATAAGACAAATATCAATGAAAGAGGAAATTATGATATAGAATGGTGATTCAAATTGGGCGTATCACCCAACTCCCAACTAGCTGCGGCGACGGGAACCTAATTGGACACCATTGGAGCAGTTCTGAGCAAAGGAGGACGAAGGAAGGAAGAGTTATGGAGAAAGCATCGTGCTGAAACTTGGGCCTTGACTTCTTTTTGGGATTGGAATTTTTTTCACTTGGTTAGCTTTCTCCCTTTAGTTAGGTATATATACCAAGGCTTAATGGGGGTGTGGCCCATGAGCTAGACCATGGACAAAAAATTACCAATCCAGGATATGCAATGCACGGTCGATGCTCATTTTTTACCATTGAGAATAAAACGACGCTCATTTTCTTGCTCAAAAAAGTGCTTAGATTTTTTCTAATAGTTGGCAAAGATAGAAGGAACCGCAAGGCCTAGGTCTTCAGTCTACTTTAGATATTTATTTATAATATTTATTATGTTCTAGAAATATATTTTTTATAATTAGAGGGAGGGGCCTAAAATCCTAACTTCGCCCTGGCCCCTGAAATCTCAGGACCGACCCTGACTAGGAGTCTCCCTCTACGGCCACTCGGGGACTGTTTTGGTCAAGGGCGTCCGTGTGTGGCAACGGTTTGGACCAGCCACTAAACCTCCTGGCTTGATGCCGTTTTGGAGCCCCCCTGCTCGAAAGCCATGGTTGTGTGCCATGGCTGACTCGTCGCCCCAAGTGGTCATGTCCCTGCCGACATCGAGGTGGTTCCCAAGCGATGTTTGTAGTATTTTCGTTTATGCTTTGGATCATGGTGTAATTCTCTATGTACTACAAACGGGTCGTTCGGAACCTTCCTTGTTAAAAAAAACCAGTTTTCGAATCTAGACAAATTTAAGTTAATTAATTTGAATCGAAGAAAGTAGTACTCTATTAACTCGAACGAGAATTTTCTGCAGTAAACTCAGCGCGGAAATTTTGGTTTTGAAAAATGTCCACCTGTAATCTTAAAAAAAAGTGTCCACCTGAAACTGCAGCGTCATCGCCACAGCTGGCGAGGGAGGGAGCACAAATGTTGTCGTTCCACTGGTAGTCTAGCACGAAAATGGCGCCACGCGACACTTGTTCCCTTTCGCTGTCTAGAAGCCGCCTGCCCTGTCCGGTGTCCGCCCGGCGATACATGTGTCACCTTCGACCGACCTATACATCACCAACACCAACAGAGAGCAGCCAACTTTTCCGAACACACGAACATTCTCCGGTTCTCCCCCTAGCTCCAACGAGACCAAGAACCTTCGCACCAGCGGCCGCCAGCAGACCACCGCACCATGGCCGCCGCCATCGGCTCGCTACCGTCCCCGTCCCCCACGGCCGACCCCTCCATCCCGGCGAGCGCCACGCTGGGCCGCCACCTGGCGCGGCGCCTCGCCGAGGTGGGCGCACGCGACGTCTTCACCGTGCCCGGCGACTTCAACCTCACGCTCCTCGACGAGCTCGAGGCGGAGCAGCCCTCCGGCGGCGGGGTGCGGCTCGTCGGGTGCTGCAACGAGCTCAACGCCGCGTACGCCGCCGACGGGTACGCGCGCGCGGGCCGCGGGGTCGGCGCCTGCGCGGTCACCTTCACCGTCGGCGGGCTCAGCGCCATCAACGCCGTCGCCGGCGCCTTCAGCGAGAACCTGCCCCTCGTCTGCGTCGTCGGGGGACCCAACAGCAACGACTACGGCAGCAACCGCGTCCTCCACCACACCATCGGCCTCCCGGATTTCACGCAGGAGCTACGCTGCTTCCAGAACGTCACCTGCTACCAGGTACGCGCCTGCCTGCGCAGTCACAGACACAGATCGTCTTCTTCTTGCTCTTTCTGTAAATGTTCGGTTCAGAAGTTCCCCTTGCAACTTGCAAGTCGTAATGTTCTGATTTGGCAAGCTTAGATTTTAGGGGAAACTGTATATTAATTGCAGTTGGGTGGTGAACTGAATCTGTGGTCTAACTCGCAATCCTCTGTTTTGCAAGTTCAGGTACAGATGATTTTTTTTTTCTAATAGCTCTGTCATGTCCGGCAGTCTGGGGTTTTGGGTTTAGTTTGATTTGTCAGGGATGTGCCTAAGAATGCCTGAAAGCCTCTCCTGCAGTAGATATGCTCGTACGTTAATTGGGAATTGACGATTTAACTTCTACTGTAATTACGAAAACTTGATCTTTCTGAAGGTAAAATTGTTCTCTGAACATTGACTAGGTGCATGTAAATCCCTCATTGCGGATATAACCGGGTGTTTCAGACAGAAAACTGGGGTGATTGTTGGTCATGTTATTTGCACCGACTTAAAATTGGCTTTCTGAGATAAATATAAGTATTTCTGAATCAATTGGAAAGGGGGCCAGCCTGGTTCGACAACTGTTACTCATATATTGGCTTATTGGTTCAGAAATAGGATTGTCCCATGTGTGAGTAGTAACTATGCAGGATAATGTCGTTTGTAAGTACCAATAGCTTTTAGTCCATTTCAGTGTGTAGTACATCAGTTGTATCTTCCGCTTGATTAGAAGTTACTTTTGTACCTCTAAGTTAGCTTCGTGGTGTATGTGATAATTCTCTAAGACAATTTAACAGCAGGAAATGGCCCCATTGTACATAGTTAAATTCATATTAACCAAAAGAAGGAAAGAAAAAACTTTCCATTTACAGGAAATTATAGGAACCTGCGTAGAGGAGCCTAAATTTTAAACTTGTTTAATTGATATCTATGCTTGGAACCGTGAACTTACTTTTGGAAAATATGGGGTTTTGTTTTTCCTATGTTATGACCCCTTCTCAAATATCACAGGCAGTGGTGAACAACTTGGAGGATGCACATGAACAGATTGACACTGCCATCTCCACTGCACTGAAGGAGAGCAAGCCTGTTTACATTAGTATCAGCTGCAACCTCCCCTCTATCCCACATCCTACCTTTAGCCGCCATCCGGTCCCTTTCTTTCTCTCCCCAAGGTAAGCCAGCATGCTCCCTATACGTGCAGAAGAATAATGAGGTAGCAGGCAATTGGTTTGGTCCAACTAATAAGGATCATTTTTTCATTTCTCAGACTGTCAAATCAGATGAGCCTTGAAGCAGCAGTGGAAGCAGCGTCGGCTTTCTTGAATAAATCAGTCAAGCCGGTCCTTGTCGGTGGACCGAAGATGAGGGTGGCCAAAGCATGCAAAGCCTTTGTAGAGCTGGCCGACGCAAGCGGTTACCCTGTCGCGGTGATGCCTTCTGCAAAGGGGCTTGTGCCAGAGCACCACTCAAGGTTTATCGGCACTTACTGGGGTGCTGTAAGCACTGCGTTCTGTGCTGAGATCGTAGAGTCAGCAGATGCCTATCTGTTTGCTGGCCCGATATTTAACGACTACAGCTCGGTTGGATACTCGCTTCTCATCAAGAAGGAGAAGGCCATCATTGTGCAGCCAGACCGAGTGGTGATCGGGAATGGGCCTGCATTTGGGTGTATTCTGATGAAGGACTTCTTCCATGCACTTGCAAGCCGGCTTAAGAAGAACACGACCGCCTACGAGAACTACTCTCGGATTTTTGTGCCCCAGGGTGAACCTCTCTCGTCTGAGCCTGGGGAGCCTTTGAGAGTGAATGTACTTTTCAAGCATGTTCAGAAAATGCTGTCTGGAAACTCAGCTGTGATTGCAGAGACTGGGGACTCATGGTTTAACTGCCAGAAGCTGAAATTACCAGAAGGCTGTGGGTAAGCTCCCTTGAAATATTTCAGATCTCCAACTTCTGTTTGTGAGTTCTTTTAAACTCCACGGATTGGTTGTTAGTCACATCCGTTATCTTGGTATTTATAATTTTGGTATAATCAGGTTATACTGAGATATCTTATCCTGTATTTTTGCAAAACTAATATTATCAGGGGAATTTTGACAACATGCCACATGGTAGTTTGAACTTTGATCAAATAACCCACGTGTGTCTGATGGGTGGGATCATATTATCAACTAGTTTCATGTAGGAGTCTCGAAACCTTTCAAAAGTCTAGACTATGTTTTATGTTGGTGACAACTGACAGTCTGACAGGACAACCCATGTTTGTTTAAGTAAGTATAGGATGTATTCTGTTCAGTTTATTTTTAATTTAACACAGTTTTCTTTTGGCAGGTACGAATTTCAGATGCAGTACGGATCAATTGGTTGGTCGGTGGGTGCAACTCTGGGATATGCGCAGGCTGCTAAGGATAAGCGTGTCATTTCCTTCATTGGTGATGGCAGCTTTCATGTACCAAAAATTCAGAACCCCAAATGTTCTATGTTATGTTTAAAGTTCTGTCTATGTAGCTACATATATAAAAAAACTGGACTGGAATATAGGTGACGGCACAAGAAGTGTCGACGATGATCCGGTGGGAGCAGAACAACATCATCTTTCTCATAAACAACGGGGGTTACACCATCGAGGTGGAGATCCATGATGGTCCTTACAACATCATCAAGAACTGGAACTACACCGGCGTGGTGGAAGCATTCCATAATGGCGAGGGAAAGTGCTATACGGCAAAGGTCGGTCACAAAGCTTAGGCTGTATCTCTACAGTTATGGTAAAGTGTATGTAAATAGCACTTCGTATGACATTTCACATTTTTTTGTCTGTAGGTCCGAACAGAGGAGGAACTGAACAAGGCTATCGCGGCATCTCTAGGACCTAACAAGGATTGCCTGTGCTATATAGAGGTCATTGTACACAAGGATGACACTAGTAAGGAGCTTCTTGAGTGGGGCTCTAGGGTTTCCGCAGCAAACAGCCGACCGCCGAACCCTCAGTGAATCAGCATGACCCTCATTCAGCTTGATAGCATCATATGGAAGTTCAGAATAGGAGATGTTAGTGATCTCTGAATAAATGATCCATGTAAGTTCACTGATGTTGCAAGTGCTCATGGTTAGTGTACATAGAGATGCAAGTTCGGGACCTGGTACTTGTAGTTCTTCAATAAATCTGAAATCGACTTTCCGTTGGTCGTAGTCAGGTAAAGAAACTCTTTATTTTTCATGTTTCTTGAGTTCATCCAACTGTCAACTGTGTGCTTTTTATATACTTAGGCAACTAGATGCTCTGAAACAGAAAGTTCAGGCTTGTTGCGATTACTCAAAAGTAAAAAGTTAAGCATTAGTAAGAGAGAAATAAAAAAGTTGTTCTTCTATGGTCTGAAGAAGTTTAAATTCTGTGGTGAAATAGCGTAAGTCTAAGGGAGTACTTCCGGGCTTCCAAGGGTGAAACGAATACCCTGAATTCGAAAATATTACAAACAAACAATACCCGCAAAAAAGACAAATATTACAAACAAATGCTCTTAGGGCACGTACAGTGCTGGCCTCTTAATCCGGCTGCTTCCGGGCGTATTTTGCAGTATGACGTTTTTGTTTCCATCGACTTACTCCCTTCGACCCATCTTAGTCAGCACAAAATGTACGGATGGATTAGAGACTATTTATCCCACGTGGATTGGGTGACAGCAGTGCGTCCACCCAAAAAACCGGCCTGCAAAACAGTGTAGCAGAAATTTGACAAGCTCCAGGGCTAGGCCGGGAAATACTCCTTGACCTCTAAAAAAACTTGCATGCAAAATAAGGTCTTAAGCGTCTGCAATGTACTCCCTCCCCTCCGTTTCAAAATATAAGGTCTGCAATGTATGTGCCTAAGGGAGTACTTTCGGGCTTCCAGGGGTGAAAAGAAATATTCTGAATTCGAAAATATTACAAAAAGAACCGCCGTGAATTCTCTAATCTTTACGCCTACAAATTTTTGGGGAAGTAGTTTGGCTCGCTAGATTATTAATTAACTTTTCTCTAGTCTTTTATACTCCCTCCGACTCATATTAGTTGACATGGATTCTTCTAGATTTGGATATATCTAGCACTAAAATATATTTAGATACATTTGAATCTAAACAAATTCAAGTCATCTAATATGGGTCGTAGGGAGTATAAAAATTCACATGGATGTAAAAAACTTAAATATTTGCATGCAGACTATTTCTCCAGAATAAACGTTTTCAATTTACTGCCTACTGTGGCTGCTGCTACTGACACTTAGGGTGTGTTGGGGACATAATCAGGATTGTTTGAGAGGGATACGTTTAACTACTTCCTCTCTGAGTTCGATAAATCTTGGGTAATCCATTTAAGGGAAACTTGCTGCTGTTTTACAAACCTCTGTACTTGGAGACCCAACAACTGTCTATAAGAATAGAAGTGCGTAGACATCAAGTATGAGGGACGGCGATAGGGGTGATGCCGAGCGTGGCGAGGCCACGCCACTAACTCCAGCGACGCCAATCAAGCTAGACACGCCGGACACGACAACGCCCGAGCCTGCAACACCTCCAGGGCCGGTGTTCGTCTCACCTCCCAGCGGCGAGTCGCACGACTCTGAGGGGGTGCCGCTCCGCTACCGAGGCATCCAGGAGCTCATAGACACCACCGAGCCGCACGAACTGGAGTACACCAGACTCTATCTGGTAGCAGTAGAAGAGCCAGCTAGCATCGAGCAGGCGCTGAAGGAGGCATGCTGGAAGCGAGCTATGGACGAGGAGATGAGCTCCATACACGGCAACCACACATGGGAGCTCGCCGATCTGCCTCCTAGACATCGCGCGATCAGGATGAGATGGGTCTTTAAAGTGAAAAAGGACCCGCAAGGTAATGTGATCAAACACAAAGCTCGATTGGTCGCCAAGGGTTATGCGCAGAGACAGGGCATCGACTTTGATGAGGTGTTCGCTCCGATGGCGCGCATGGAGACAATACGGTGGCTGGGATGTCCATCATATGGACGTTAAATCCGCGTTCTTGAATGGGGACCTCGCGAAGGAGGTATGTACGGCAACCGCCGGGCTTCGTCGACGGCGGCAACGAGCACAAGGTGCTCAAACTGCACAAGGCACTCTATGGGCTTCGTCAAGCCCCGCGTGCTTGGAACTCCAAGTTGGACAGCTCTGAAAGAACATGTGGACTCCCATGTATGGTTTTGGTAATTAATGATAATCTTTATGGACTAATGTATGTATTAAGTTGTACTTATAGAAATGTCCATTGGCATCGCTTGGAGCATGTGTTGGCTTCAAGTTCGATGAAATAAGAAGAAGATGTGTTATGCACGCTCAAAATGAGCCACCTATAGAAGATCTTATGTTTGATGCTTGCCATCCTTGGTGATGATGGTTCGATGATGTGGAATCAAAAAAGGCGTTCCATCTTGAGAAGGTCAAGTTTGTCTATATTGAGCTCAAGTGGAATGCTCAAGGCAAAGGTATAATCTTGATAGGTTTCTGACATGGTTATACCCTACGGGTACGTAACTTCAGCATACCCGGTCTAGCCCAAGGAAGGCCCACGGCAAATATACGCTGGCCCATGAAGATTTTCGGGTGGCCCAGGCCCATGACGCCTTCGAGTCCTTGGAGAACATGACTAGAGTTTGAATACAACTTGTAACCTACTCGTATCGGCACCCGAGACCTAGCCTCCCCATATATAAAGGCTAGGAGGGTCCAACGAGAGGGCAGCTACTAGATTACGACATACACACCTCCACGCCAGATCTAATCTGCGCACCCCTGTAACCTTCAGTTCCGCCGTAATCAAAGAGCAGACAAGCAGGAGTAGGGTTTTCCCTCCGGGGGCCTAAACCTGGGTAAATCTCGTGTCCCCAGTTGCTTGTGCATTAACCGTGCTGCGATCTCCGACCCCCATCTTCTCCAAAACCCAAGTCCATAACAATGGGCATTGACGAGATCAAACCTCGTCAATTGGCGTCTGGAAGCTGGGCTGCTGATTGTCTTGATGCGTGGCGGTTCCGACCGATCGATCTACAACTCTCGACGGAGAATTACCTCCTCTTGGCGCTTTTCGACTTCACCGCCCACTCGCGGCCACCATGAAGGATTTCGAGCCGTGGCGACGGACTCAAATTCTGTTCGGAGCTTCGCTTCTAGGTGGGACAACCGGCACCCTCCGCCTCGAAGCGGGTGCCCGTGCAATCAATCAGCCCGCTTCATGGGCTCCACACCTGTATACGACGTCACCATCAACAGATGAGTTTTCGGACAAAGAAGAACTCCGATTCAGGCGATCCACCTTCGGATGAAGGGACCTACGGTTCCGGATCCGAAAGCTGCGGCAGCAGCCAACCAATTTGCAGGCGCTATCTGTGCGCCGCAATCATCCAAACCGACGAGGAAACGCCTAACCCGCCGCCCAACCCCAACCCGCAGGACAGAAACGGCGAAGACGGGGAAAACAGGGGCCACCTCATCCAACTTAGCAAAGAAGGATGGGCCGAAGCACGCCGCGCCGTCGCAGGCGAAATAGTCCTACCTCTGGACTCCCCACGTGATCTGCTGATGGCATACCACTACCTCCTCATCGAGGAGCACAAGAAGCAAGTCAAGATGCAGGAGACGCTCGACAAACGTAAGAAAGCAGCCAATCCAAAGAATCCTCGACGAGCGCGCTCCGCCATGAGACCCGCTCCGGACAAACGGAAATCAGGGAAACAAGCACCACTCTCGGGTGGAAAACATGGACCGAAGGAGCGCGTGGCGTGACCCGAACCCTCCACACATCGTTCATGGATATGGACGCCGGCAGCAACATCACCTCAAGACGCCACAAGCCGCGATCATGGCAGCCACTACGATCTTGCGGCTCACGCACCTCCGGAGGGGACCGAAAAGGCCATGCATAGGTCCGCACTCACGGACTAGGACTAATCGAGCTGCGCCCACGAAGACGCTCCACGGAGCAAGAAGAAAGCTCCAGCCAAGCGCCACCGAGCCCCACCCTCATCCAAGATGAAGAAGAACACGATCTTCCTCGAAGAAAGAAGAGCTCGACCGCCATAAGCACGACTACGACGCCGTGGACAAGCTTACACAAGAAGATCGACAAAGCACGTGCTAAACGCGCATGCTCATCCGAATCTGAGATGGATGAAGACGAAGGAGAACTCTGGGGCTCGATGCTTCAGCAGATCCGTCCGCGAACAGATGCCACGCAACTTCAAGCTTCCTTCGGATACTCCAAGTTCAACGCACGCAAGATCCAAAGTCCCGCTCGGTGACCATCTATCATCCGTTAAACTTCACGGAGGCAACAAAGAAACCGCCATGCAATGCCTTGCAAATTGACAAAGCGCGCAGGTCCGCTCGTGAGCCTATCATCGATCCATCCGGTTGGGAGGAGCTCGCATAGCTTCATCCGAAATTTCAAAGGCACCAGCAAAAGGCCCGCCTCAATCAAGAGTTGCGAGCCTGCACTCGGAGAACGGGTGAATCTATTCGCCAGACATACTACGCTGGTTCACGACCAAGAACTCCATAACACACATCTCCGAAGAGCGGGCCATCGACGCCTTGAGACGGCGTCAACGCCCAGACTTCAAGGAGAAACTTGACGCCAGAATCCCAAGACACTCGTAACTCATGGAAATCGCCAACAGTTGGGCAGACGGCGAAGATTGCATCCAGCGGGCACAATCAGATGAAGAGGACGACTATGGCCGAAGACGCGAACGCCGCAGCAAGAGGAGACCGTGCGTCTACGAGGACCGCGATGGACCCGATATGGTCGCAGCCGGCTACGCCGACCGCCGTAACGACATCAGCCGCAACAGCGGAGGATACCGCAGCGGAAACTTCCGCGACAACGGACGACCAGCGCAGTCGTGGCAACGCCGCTGACCGCGACAACAGACCTTCAGACTCGACAAACTTCGGGTCCATGCACCATCCACTTCTACATCGACAAACAAGATGGCAAAAGAAAGCTAGCCACATGCTCAAGGACTGCGCGAGTTCCGAAACTCAGCGAAGCATGGTACAGATGAGGCAACAAGCTCCAATTCCACGTTCGAACGCACTTGCGCCAGCGAAATAGCACACGGAGCTCCTCCACCGCCTATTGAGGCCTACATCAACCAGATCGCACCAAATAAAACAACGCCGGGGTCGCATACCCCCCACCAAAAGGAGCACTCAATATGATACAGAAGGGACGTCCCACCAACAGGGTGCAGAAGAAGATCACCCGACAAATCAACATGGCCATAACAACTCCTTTGCAATCCCCGAGTACCTCGGCGGATCGAGTCTGCATCACATTCACTCGCGCGGATCACCCTATCCAGATCCTCGCCCGGTCATCTTGCCACAGTGTTGGAGGCGCGGATCGGAGGCTTCGAGATGAGTCGTGTTCATGGACGGCGGCAGCATCAACCTAATATTCGCAAGCACTCTAGCAGCGCGGATCCCGCAATGCAACTGAAACAATCGACACAACGCCCACGGCATTGTCCTGGGAAGGCATCTTCCCCTGGGCAAAATAGGGCTCAGCGTCATCTTCGGCACCGGACAACTTTCGGCAGGGCGCCTAGAATTGAAGTGGTGGATGGCCGTCGCAATACCACGCCATCCTCGACGCGTAGCATTCGCAAGATTCTGGCCCCACATTACGCATACCTACTACTCAAGATGCGGGACCAAGGGCGTCATCACACCACGGAGCTTCACCCGATCGGACCAATGCGACAGGGATTTCAACAAAATCTCCCAGTCCTTCGGCATGCAAGACGAGCTTGTAAGGCTCCGCGAAGTGACAAACAATGGGCTACCCCCAGTCACAAAGCAGAACGCACCTGACATGTCCTTCGACTCCACCGTCAACACCAAGAAAGTGCCGGCCCATCCAACGGATGCCTCCAAGACGGCGCTAATCGCCAACGACCTCAACACCGCATAGGAAAGCGCGCTCGTCGAATTCCTTCGTGAGTACTAGGAAATCTTCGCCTGGTGTCCTGCGGACATGCCAGGAGTTCCCAGGGAATTCGCCGAGCACGCACTCAATGTCTTCGGACACCAAGCGGTCAAATAGTCCATCCAAGACCGCCGGAGCCATGAGCGAAGCTATCGGCAAAGAGATCAACAGATTACTCGCGCAGACTTCATCCGGGAAATCAAGGAAAGCGGTGGTGGCAAACACGATGATGGTCCCGAAGAAGGAAACGGACCTCCTGCGGATGTGCGTGGACTTAACGTCACTGAAAAAACACTGCCTAAGTACCACTTCCCTCTCCCTCGGATCGACCAGATCATCGATTCGAATGAAGGTTGTGATAAACTCTCCTTCCTCGGCGCCTACTCAAAGATAACGGATTCGACTCAAGGTCGAAGATCAAGAGAAAATGGCGTTCATCACACCGTTCGAGTATATCGCTACAACACAATGCCTTTCGGCTAAAGAACGCGGGTGCCACGTACCGGCGATGCATGCAGCCTGCCTTAAGGACCAGATCGGTCGAACGTCCAAGTCTATGTCTACGACATTGTCATCAAAACCAAGGAGGCAAGAACACTTATCGACGATCTCCGCGAGACGTTCGACAACCTCGATCGCTACAGGATCAAGCTCAATCTAGAAAAGTGCGCCTTGGCGCCCCTCAGTCAATCGCTGGATACTTCATCTCTCAATGAGGGATCAGCGAACCCAAGAAAATCAAAGCTATCATGACAATGGAGAAGCGAAAAACCTCAAGGGCGTTTCGGCAGCTCAGGCGTAGTAGCGGCACTAAGGTGTTCATCACCGCATGGGAGAAGGCCCTACCATTTTACCAAATGCTACGAAAGGCGCACAAGTTCAATGGACGCGAAGCCAAAGACGCATTCAAAACCTCAGCGGCTCCTCTCCACCTCGCCAGATTTGGTCACGCCAAAAGAGCGCGAGCCCTGTTCTGTACATAGCAGCCACACACGGTGGTCAAGACAAGACTTGTGGTCGAACGACCAAGAAGGCAAGACCCATGGGTACAACGCCCAATTTACTACCTCGGAGGTTCTCACTCCAACAAAACAGCGGTACCAGACTACTGGAAGTTGGCCTACGGCGTGTTCATGACGGCTCGACGACTGAGCCACTACTTCCAGGAGTATCAGGTGATGGTCGTCAACGAGGCACCCCTAAAAAGCATCCTGAACAATCCAGAGGCCACAGGACGCGTGACCCTGTGGGGCATCGAACTATCACCACTGGACATCATCTACGAGAAACGACACGCAATCAAATCTCAAGTCCTTCCGGACTTTCTGGTGCACTGGATGGAGCTGCAGCTGCCTGACACCCCAGACATGTCGCAGTCCTGGACAATGCATTTTGACGGCTCCAAACACGAAGGGTGGAGTCATACTGACCTCCCCGCAAGGTGACAAGATGAAGTACGTCCTTCGGATGAAATTCAGGGCCTCCAACAACGAGGCCGAATACGAGGCCCTCATCCATGGCATGCGGATGGCAAAAATATGCGGCGCAACGCGCCTGGTCATCTACGGTGACTCCAACCTTGTCGTCCAGCAGACGATGAATGAGTGCGACGCACACGCCGAAAACATGATCGTGTACCGCGCACTATACAACGTACTCGAAGGAGAATTTGACGGCTGCGAACTTCGGCACGTCGGAAGAGAGAGCAACGAGGAGGCCGATAGACTCGCCAACATCGGCTCCACTTGTGCAAAAGTACCACCAGGTGTGTTCCTCGAACAGATCTGCGTGCCATCCATCAAGCGGAAATTCCCAAGGGATCACCCGAAGAAGCAGAACACTGGGGCTACGCTACCCGAAGGTCGAAGGACCCAAAAGTTGGATACCGAAGTCGCCATGGTCAACCTGATGCAGGTCATGGCGTCGAAGAAACTGACACGCCCATACCTCTAGTTCCTCGCTAAACGGAAACTTACGGACAACCCGATGATGCCCGGCGATATCTCGCTTGGTCAAAAGCCTTCACCATCATCAACGGCGAATGTACAAACGCAGCATTATAGGCGCCCTACAACGGTGCGTCACCATCAGCGATGGCAAGACCATACCCAAGATATCCACGAAGGCATCCGCGTCACCACGCAGACCGCCCTTTGTCGCCAAAGCTCTACGAGCAGGATTCTATTGGCCAACGGCCATGAGCGACGCAAAGGACATCGTCCGAAGATGCAACGGGTGCCAACGGTTCGCTGACAAACCGCACGCACCTGGGTCCAAACTTCGACCCATACCCATAGCTTGGCCTTTTGCTCAATGGGGCCTTGACATGATTGGCAAACTGCCAAAATCCTCGAAGGGAGGACACGTCTTCCTCTTGGTCGCAGTCGACAAATTCACCAAGTGGATCGAGGCCATGCCAGTCACCAACCAGAAGGGCAAAACCGCCATCAAGTTCTTCGAATCCATAGTCTATAGGTTCGGCGTACCGCACAACATCATCACCGATAACGGATCAAACTTCATCTCCGAAGAATTCCAGGACTTCTGCGAAGGCCTCGGGATCAATATCACGTACGCCTCAGTGGCGCACCCGCAAACAAACGGGCAAGTGGAAAAGGCCAATGGCCTAATCGGCGCTGGCATCAAGAAACGCCTCATGAGCTCACTCGAGCACAAAGTCGGCAATCGGACGAAGAGCTACCGTCTCTCCGTGGAGCTTATTTAACTACGCCAAACAGCTCCACCGGCTACACACCGCTCTTCATGGTACACGGAGCTGAGGCTGTGCTACCGGCACGTCACCAGGCTCCACGAGTCGTCGCATAAAGAAAGCCGAATCCACGGCACATCAAGACGCGCCGTCGGCACACTCGACGAAGCACGGATATAGCGGCAGCTAGATCCGCTGTACCAAAGAAAGTCTCCGCAACTATCACAGCCGCTGCTACCAGTCCTTCGTCGAAGGAGACCTCGTCTTGCGACTCAAGCAAAGTGACGAACAAACTCGATTCGCCATGGAAGGACCCTATGTCATCACCGAAGTCATCCTGTGGCGCTTATCGCCTCAAGCACGGAGTCCGGAGTCGATACTCCAACCCATGGAACATCTCGCACTCGACGATTCTACCCATAGCAATGGGCAATATACCCCTTTACTCAATAAGGCTTACAGCCAAGGCTACTCAGCCAAACCATGTACCTCCTCCATCACAATACAAATAAAGCTAAGTGCCTCGTCCCCAACCTCCGGTTGATTATTTCTCTGCAACTTTACTACATGCTTCATACGCACTCGGGGGCTCCCCCCACCTCACGATTTCATCGACTGAGGACAAAAACGTGTACACCTGAGTAGCTGACCACGTCAGGCTAACGAAAAGGGCACGTACCACATCAAAGTACTCGGGGGCTCCCCCCACCTCACGATTTCATCGACTGAGGACAACACGTGTACACCTGAGTAGCTGACCACGCCAAAGCAACGAAAAAGGGCACGATTAAATCAAAGCACTGCGTGCTCGCTAACAAGCAAACCTTTACAACAAAGGGCACATACACGCCCAGCCGCAATATACAAATTTTACATCTATCTGTTTATTTTCAGGTTCTACCTATTCTGCAGAATAGCCTGAGCACGCTGCTCAAACAAATCTACAATCTGTTCGGTATACTGCCTTACAGCCGCGTAATGCGGACGCATATTCCACTCGCCACCATCTGGCCGAGGAGGTTGCCCAGTCGCCATAGCAGCCAAATCTACATCAGGGTGATGCACCCTCACAAGAGACAAGGCAGCCTTCACCCCTACGACAAGCTGCTGCCGCACCAGCTCCTTGACATTGCTGGCACTCCGAAACTTCGCCAGAAGACCTGCAAGGGTCGTCGGCGCGCCATCCAACGGAAACATGACGTGCAACACCGAGGACAGCGATGTCTGCACCTGACGGAGCACCCGCGAAACCTGGAAGACGCGATCCTGCACCGTCGCCAGAACCATGGCACGATCGCGATCCATCCAAAAGAAGCCACCGGCTTCCATGTCCTGTTGAGTCAAACAATTGACTCGAACAGCAATGCGCTCCTTTTCTTCCCTCGGAGCAAGATTCGCACCTGCGACAACAGCACAGAACAAGAGTAAGGCTAGCAGGCTCACCCGAAGAACCGAGCCACAGCTCAAAAGAAGGATCAACTTACATTGCAGCTGCTCGGACAGACGACCCAGCTCCGCCATCAAGTATTCCTCTCTGGCTGCACTACGGTCTGCTTTGGACTTCCAAACGTCAGCACGACCGCGTAGCCCAAGCAAATCCCTCTCCAAGTGCGACGCGATCCCAGAAAAGCGAGCCGCGAGGAATCATCCAACGATGCTCGCAAGGGCCTTTCGGATGAAGTACCAACTGGGTCAACACCAAGGAACCTAAAGCGAAGAAAACAAGGCACATGATACTCAGCCAAAGATAAAGCCCAACTCGGAGGAATTCATTAAATAAGGCATTTGCGTGGCTCAAGGATGGTGCTACAAAAGATATTTACAGCAAAAGTAAACTACATACTACCCTACATCTCCTATGCCTAAGGCGAGGACACCGAGTCGCCTCAGAGCCGATCGCTTAGCTTTGGCCTCGCCTTCTGCCGCCAGCGTACTCGCAGACAACAAGTCAATGAGCTTGGGCCCATATCGTCTGCGGAAGCGAGGAGCAGCGAAGGCTACCTCGATCCATCCGCAGCCGACATCCGAGAAGTGATCTGGGCAAGTCCAGCCCCAGCCGCCATGGCCATCGCCAGCCCGACAGACGCCGATGCCCTTACTTGCGCTTGTGTCTGCAGCGCTCCGACAGAGCTCGCCAGGCACCCACATCTTCAAGGGTTGCGCCTTCGAAGAGCTCCTGGTAGAAGCGACCAAGGACCTCCTTCGCCTTGGCAAGGAGTTGACGATGCTGCGGCGGTCTTTGACCGCTACAATGGCATCATCGAGCACTCCGTGCTCCAGAGCACCATGGTCAAACTCGATACTCATGCATCCGAGACAAAACAGAAGAAAACATGAGGAAAGGCAACATAGAAGAAGACCCGCGAAAAAGAAGCAAGTACAAAGCAAACACTCACGAAATAGCCTTGGCAGCAGCCATGAGCTTCTCTTACTCCTACCTCACGACCAAGGCTTCACATAGACGCTTTTCGCTTGGTGCCTTCGGCTCCAGCTCAATTGCTCTTCGCCTCGGCAGCTTCGGCCTTCTCCGTTGGCCAAGGCTCTTCTTCAGAGCATCAACCTCACGGAGAGAGTCGTTATGCTCCTCTGCATTCACAACAAGCCAGTGTCAACAAACAGGACAAGGATAAACAAGAAAAGTACTACAAGGCGACGATACCTTGCAGTACCGCCATAGCCACCTCCATGTGCTCCTCCACCACCGCTTAGCCTCTGGACAAAGGCTGCAGGAAAAGCAATAGCGAGAAGAGCATGACTTGGGGGCTCACCAAAACAAAGAAGCAAACACAACATCAGCATCGAAGACGCCTGGGCCTCGTGACATGAAGCGTAAAAACTTACGTGCTCCAAAGGCGAACCCACAGCCCGTCACAAATTTTTAAAGCGCAACCACCAGCCTCTCCTGCACAGGAGGATCTGGAGCAGTGCCACCCGAAGTCGCCACCGTATGAGGAGGAGACGACACGATATTCGACTCCCCCATCATCTCGCGCGCTCCATCACTAGAGCCGTCGGACGATGGCCTGCATACGCATCAATCAACACAGGCGCAAAAATAGCAAGGGAATAAAGGACAACAGTCCAACAAGAACACTTACGAGCCCAACGCGCTCAGGTCGAAGATAGGAGAAGCCCTCTGGGCCCTCTTCTCCTCCTTCTTCTCCTCCTTCTTCTCTTCCTTCTTCCACTTTGCTGGCGGGTGCGGAGCAACAGCTTGCACAGGAATGGCAGGAATAGGAGAAGACGAACCCCCCTGAACATCATCATGACGCTCAAGACCAAGAGGATTCCTGGGATTCGGAGGAGTCGAGGCATCCGAAGACTCGCTCGAGCTCCGTGATCGCTTGCTCGAATGGTCCTCACTCGACTCGTCGGCATCCTCCACCGGAGATCGCGCCGACGGAAGCTCGGACACGGAATCCACCACTTCATTATCCGGGGCATGCGGATACCTTTCGGGTAATGGTGGCGCCATGCCCGGCACCTTGAAGCTCTGCACAAGGAAGAGAAACTTTGTTAGCAAACAAAGGAAAACGTACACAGCTGACAAAAATAAAAGGGAAGCACTACGCAAGAAATCTACACCTTGGCACGGCTAACGTCGAAAAAAGGGAGGAGCCGACTTCGGATTTTTTCGTCGGCCTTGAACTTCAACAGCACGCGAAGATCCTTGTCAAGGTCCACCTCGGAGATCTTCTCATTCGAAACCCTCGTCGGATCACGGCGACCAGAGTAAAGAAACATCGGGTGCGCTCTCGCCTGAAGAGGCTGCACCCGACGCTCAAGAAACGTCCGGATGATGTCGACACCGTTTACCTCCTTCTCAGGAATCAATTGGAGCTCCTCCACCCGACGGTACAAGGCCTCTATCTCTGCCACCTCACCATCCAAGATTTGGTTTTTCCAAGATCTTTTCTTCACAATCAACTGGGAGGGGTCAAAAGGAACGAGACCAAAATCTTGCCCAGGCAGCACGGAGTCACGGATGTAGAACCATTTCCTCCGCCAGTACTGGACAGATTCGGACATGGAGAAGGAAAAGAATTGGACATCGGGACTAAGAGAGATGATGAAACCCCCAATGGGATACACACCATCCGAACCAGACTGCCTCCTCACGGAATACAGCTTCCGGAAGAGGCCAAAGTGCGGCTCAATGCCAAGCCAACACTCGCAAAGCGTGATAAAACACGCAATGTGGAGAAGGGAGTTGGGAGACAGATGATGGAGATGAACCCCATAGAAAAAGAGCAGTCCACGAAGGAAGTCATGGACTGGATACGCAAACCCACGCAAAACGAAGGCGACAAACATAACCCGATACCCAGATGGGGGACGGGGGATTACCTCGTTGCCGGGGAGCCTCACGGCCGTCGTGTCCTGCGGAATCAGGCTCCGCTCACGCAGCTTGCGGAGATCGCTCTCCCGCGTCTCTGATCGCCGCCAGCCACCATCGGTGACACGTGGCGGCGCCCTTCTTGCCTCCGGCGGCGCTGGTCCCCACTGCAGACGAAGACTTCTTTGGCTTCCCCATGGCGTTACGGCGGTGGTGGCGTTGCCAACGACGAAGACAAAGGAAATGCGACAGGAACTCTCAGCACGCAGCAAGAATCGCTCGAGCGCAAGGAAGCAATGGAAAGATGAACTGCTGCGGTAAAAAACACACCACGATTTCACCATGGATTATAACAAAGAAGACGACGACGCCGGCCCATCAAGAAGACCTAACGCCAACGGCAGATCTGGCCATACACGTGTCAAAACGAACGTCTGTTCCACGACGTCCACTACGCGCGGAAATCGAGGAAACGCCGTAATCATCTCCACGCCGCGCGTGATCGGTCAATTCGAAGTCAGGAAGTGGGACCCACTCTTCGTCCAGTCAATTCATCTCTGGCGTAGCAGACGCTTGAGGTCATCGATCGTCCGCACTGACGTCATCAAAAGCTATACTAGCACAACCGACAATCCTTCGGCTACACAGCTAAGAGTACTCACTCGAATCTACGATTCGACTAAATACTCGGGGGGCTACTCCTATCAGGAGCGCTGGCCGCGCACCCGAAAGACAAATGAAGACAACGCACTTCTCTGAGTCCTACGTCGAGTCTACGACTCCACTACGGACTCGGGGTCTACTCCCATAGGGAGGAAGGATTCAAGCATCCGAAAATTTTCGAGTCCTACGGACAAAACAGCTAATCAATGCTTGCACTAAAGTCTCCGCTCGAGTCTACGACTCGAACAGACACTCGGGGGCTACTCCCATAGGATACCGCCGCGCACCCTATGAAATCTTCGATCGCGATCTTCCGGATCCGACGCAAAAACTTTTCGCAACTCGCCCCAATTAATGCTAAGTGAGTAACATCCTCCTTGGCACCAAACACCTCCGCGGTGATAAACATTCGGATGTTTGCGTCTGACGCAAGGATAAGACCCAGATATCATCCGATGGCACGCAACGCACCGATCGCGCTCGCTAGTATGAATCCTTACCAGCAGGTACGATGAAAAATCCCGACGGACGCGTTGGGTACATCATTTAAAAACACTGGAATTCCACTCCTATAAGTCCTCCACGGCCTGAGTCGAATTACGCCAGCATATGTTCCGGGTTCGAGTCGAGGGACTCGCACCTGAAGAAGATCGTGTTGTTTTGTCCTAAGACGATTAATCGACCCTGATCCGTCGGGTGAGTCGTGCACACGATCAACAATCCCTACACATTCTCTTGAAAGACAGAGCGATCCGAAAGATCGAAGAGTCCTCAAATCCCACGATCCAACCGATCACCGGGGGCTACTGACATGGTTATACCCTACGGCACGTAACTTCAAAGATACCCGTCCAGCCCAAGGAAGGCCCACGGCAAATATACGCTGCCCATGAAGATTTTCGGTGGCCTGTGCCCATGACGCCTTCGAGTCCTTGGAGAACAAGACTAGAGTTTGAATACAACTCAGAACCTACCAGATCGGCACCCGAGACCTAGCCTCCCATATATAAAGGCTAGGAGGGTCCAACGAGAGGCGCTACTAGATTACGACATACACACCTCCACGCCATCTAATCTGCGACCTGTAATCTTCGGTTCGCCGTAATCAAAGAGCGCAAGCAGTGAGTAGGGTTTTCTCCGGGGCTGAACTCGGTAAATCTCGTGTCCCCTGGTTGCTTGTCTGTTAACCGTGCCGCGATCTCTAGCACCCCCATCTTCTCCAAAACCCAAGTCCATAACAATGGGCATTGACGAGATCAAACCTCGTCAGTTTCCCTTTTGCCGGTTGAAGGAACATGTTAGGCCCCCATGTGTGGTTTTGGTAATTGATGACAATCTTTATGGACTAATGTGTGTATTAAGTTGCACTTGTAGGATTTGTCCATTGGCATCGCTTGGAGCATGTGTTGACTTCAAGGTCGATGAAATGCGAAGAAGATGTGTTGTGCAAGCTTAAAATGCACCATCTATAGAAGATCTCATGTTTGATGCTTGCCATCCTCGGTGATCATGGATCAATGATGAGAAATCAAGAAAGACGTTCCATCTTGAGAAGGTCAAGTTCGTCTACATCAAGCTCAAGTGGAATGCTCAAGATAAATGTATAATCTGGATAGGTTTTCCTTTTTGCCGGTCTCATGTTGTGCGTGGGAGACCGGGTTTAGGATAGATAACCGTACTATCAAGAGGGGCTCTCGAATGAGTAATTCGGTCACATCGTTCGGAGAGAGCTCAAACCTTTGCATACTTGCATCATCATATTTGGTTGTTATTTGGTATTATTCATGAGAGGATATAGAGCTTGTGGTAATCTTTATAACAAGCTCTTGGTCATCAAAATCGGATCTTCCATTTGCATCTTGTTGCGATTTTGATCTTGGCGGCTTCTTCGGTTTCTCACCAAGTGAGGCATCTCACATTATAATACATGATAATTTCTCACTTGGTGATAACCAATATTTTAAATTTTTATAAGGTAGCTTGTGTCGTCCTCTTTCCAACGCAATTGGAATCGGGTCAATCGGAGCTACCAATCAAAAGTTATTCACGTTTGAATATTGACTACTATTTGCTTTTAAAAAGAAAAGAAAAAGATTTTTCTCATAGTGGCCGGCAGTAGGCAGACGCCATTTCGACCCAGGCCCCTCAGGCCCAGGCGAAGTACCTAGGACCAGCCCGGTAATTCACCAGACCGCCCAGTACTATCGCCCGGTGGGCCATCCGGCCATCTTGACTTCATCACACGCTCCTTTCGCTAGATCTGGCCTAAGGCCCAAGGAACCCTTGCCGCCTTGTGCATCGCCGCCCATTGTCGCTGCCGCCCGCTGCCTCCTCGCTAGCCCCGCCGCTTCTCGCTCACGCTGCAGCAGCGCTGCATCGCTGCTTAGCCTAGCCGCCAAGCTTCGTCATTGTCATTGCCGTCAGCTGGCTGCATTTCTTCCTGCTGCGTGCATGCCTAAGGCTGCTGGCATCGCCGCCTTGCTAGCTCGCTGCTCGCATGTACGCTTCCCACTCCTGCTCATCTTTCCTGCAATTGTTTTGGATGTGATCGGTACTACCGGTTAAATCCGGTACTACCTGTCCAGATTAAAAAAAACTTCAACGGGCAGATTTTCTGGGGCTACTATTTATAGCTTTGCCCGTTTTTAGTTTAGTAAGCTTCTCTCTTATCTATTAGGCTAAGCTTCGTCCACATTTTCTCTAGATCTTGAAGCTTGCCTAATCTTTTCCCTCCGATGATTCTTGCCCATATTTGAGTGGAAGAGAGAGGAGATCTAGACCCACGTTTTGACCTAACCGATTCATCTCTTTGTGAGTGCATCTTTGGGGATCTAGATTTTGGGGGATTTTGTGTCTCTCTTTGATTCCTCCTCTCTTGTTCCTCCAATAGCTTTAGTAGTTTTGTTGGAACTTGAGAGTGAGGGATTTGAGCATCTTTGTGGTGTTCTTGCCATTTGCATTTGGTGCATCGGTTTGAGTTCTCCTCGGAGGATTTGGTTCGTGTGACTCATTGGAGCTTGTCCCTCTTGGGTTCTTGGAACCCTAGACGGTTTTGTGGCCTTGGTGGCATTGTGGCCTTTTGTGGCATTTATTGGGAGCCTCCAATTAAGTTGTGGAGAAGTGCCCCAACCTTGTGAGAGGTTTCGGTTGCCACCGACAAGTGCACCGATAGTGGAAGCGTGAATCGATCCGTTGGGGTGAGATTCACCAGAGAATAAGGGAGGCCTTTTGTGGCGTTGGTGGTTTGATACCACCCCCTCTCCAAACGAGACGTACTCCATGTTGGGAGGAACTCGGTAAAATATCGGTGTCCCCGCGTGCCTCGATTATCTCTATACCCGAGCTCTTTACTTATGCACTTTACATTGTGATAGCCTTCGTGCTTGAAGTAATCTATATCTTGCTATCACTTTGTTGCTTGTATTGCTTAGCATAAGTCGTTGGTGCACATAGGTGAACCCTATTTGTTCTAGGTTGTGCTTGACAAAGTAAACACTAGTTTTATTCCGCCTTTGTTGAGCCACTCTAGGAAAAGTTTTAATCGCCTATTCACCCCCCTCTAGGCGACATCCGTATCCTTTCACCGGTCTCATGTTGTGTGTGGGAGACCGGGTTTAGGATAGGTAACCGCACTATCAAGAGGGGCTCTCGAATAAGTAACTCGAGCACATCGTTCGGAGAGAGCTCAAATCTTTGCATACTTGCATCATCATATTTGGTTATTATTTAGTCTTATCCATGTGAGGATATAGAGCTTGTGGTAATCTCCATAACAAGCTCTAATTCATCAAAAACGGATTTCCCTTTTATATCTTATTGCGTTTTGATCTTGGAGGTTTTACCGGTTTGTATTTTAGAGATAGGTAAAACCTTCCATTATTTGGTTCTTACTCATGTGAGGATTTAGAGCTTGTGTTAATCTCCATGACAAGCTCTAGTTCATAGAAAACGGATTCCATATGCATTTTCTATTACATTTTTTATGTTGGAGGTTTTATCGATTCGTCTTTTTGAGATAGGTTAAACCTTTAATCATTTGGATCTATCCTCCCTTGCTGTTCTATAATGTTTCTTTGCATGATCTTTTAGAGCTTGTTGTCATCTTCAAAAGGAGCCCAATATCATCAAAATCAGAGTCCGGATGCAAAAGTTATGGCCGTTTTCGTTCAGGGATGACCGGTAGTAACCAACTGTGGTCCTAGAGTACCGAGGTCCTAGTAATCACCTTAGTACCGGTTGGTACATAATAAGGTGCGTTTGGCGACCAGTGAAAGGATACGGATGTCGCCTAGAAGGGGGGGGTGAATAGGCGATTAAAACTTTTCCTAGAGTGGCTCAACAAAGGCGGAATAAAACTAGAGTTTACTTTGTAAAGCACAACCTAGAAACAACTAAGGTTTACCTATGTGCACCAACAACTTATGCTAAGCAATATAAGCAACAAAATGATAGCAAGATATAAAGTACTTCAAGCACGAAGGCTATCACAATGTAAAGTGCATAAGTAAAGAGCTCGGGTATAGAGATAACCGAGGCACGCGTGGACACCGATATTTTACCGAGTTCCTCCCAACATGGAGTACGTCTCGTTTGGAGAGGGGGTGGTATCAAACCACCAACGCCACAAAAGGCCTCCCTTATTCTCCGGTGAATCTCACCCCAATGGGATCGATCCACGCTTCCACTATCGGTGCACTTGTCGGTGGCAACCGAAACCTCTCACAAGGTTGGGGCACAACTCCACAACTTAATTGGAATCTCCCAACAAACGCCACAAAAAGCCTCAACAAATGCCACCAAGGCCACAATGCCACCAAGGCCACAAAAACGTCTAGGGTTCCAAGAACCCAAGAGGGACAAGCTCCAATAAGCAATTCAAACCAAATCCTGCGAGAAGAACTCAAACCGATGCAACAAATGCAAATGGCAAAAACACCACAAAGATGCTCAAATCCCTCACTCTCAAGTTCCAACAAAGCTACCAAAGCTATTGGGGGAACAAGAGAGAAGAAATCAAAGAGAGACACAAAATCCCCCAAAATCTAGATCTCCAAAGATGCACTCACAAAAAGATGAATCGGTTTGGTCAAAACGTGGGGCTAGATCTCCTCTCTCTCTTCCACTAAAATATGGGTAAGAATCATCGGAGGGAAAAGATTAGACAAACTTCAAGATCTAGAGCAAGTGTGGACAAAGTTTAGTCTAATAGATAATAGAGGAGTTGCTAAAACTGAAAAAGAGCAAAGCCTTAAATAGGGGGCCAGAAAAACTAGGCGTTTAGGGCGTTTTTTTAGAACGGTCCGGTAGTACCGGTTGAGATCGGTAGTACCGGTCGCTGGCAACCATTGCAGCCCAAAAAATCGGAAAACGCGCGCGGCAGCAGGGAATCAAAGCAGCAGCAGCTAGGCAGCAGCGGGGCAGCGGGATCTGGAGAGCAGCGCTCGTGGGGCCAGCACCAGCAGCGAGCTTGGCAGCTGCATGCGCGCGAGGCAGCATCAGCTATGCAGCGCAGCGGCAACAGCTAGCTGCAAGTTAACGCGCGCATGCGGGATTAGTGAGGCGCGCTGCACGCAAGCAAAGCGGGGCCCAGGCGGGCAGGCGCGGCGGGCCAAGTGAGCGAGCGCAGCGCGAGGCGCCAGCGCGCGCGACAGCACGGGTCAACGCCCATGGGCGGCAGCAATCAAAACGAGCGAGCGCGGCGCGATGTGGGAGTGGGCCAGCGAGGCAGAGAGCAAGGCGAGGATGGGCTAGTCTGGCTGGGAGGGCTACCTGGGCCGGCCGGTAGTACCGGCCCACCCGGGCGGTACTACCGGGCCGGTCCGGTAGGACCGGAAGTGGGTGCCGGGCCAAACTGAGAATGGGCTGCGCGTCTCAGGCTCGACCGGTACTGGGCTGCGGTAGTACCGGTCGGCCCAGTTTTTCTTTTTCTTTTTCAATTTAAAACGGCAAATATTCAAACGGACATAACTTTTAAACGGTAGTTCCGATTGACCCGATTCCCATTGCGCTGGATAGAGGACAACAAGGGCTTGTTATCACCAAGTGAGAAAGTATCAAGTAGAATAATATGATATACCTCACTTGGTGAGAAACCGAAAAGCCGCATAAATCAAAATCGCAACAAGATATATGGGAGATCCGATTTTGATGAACAAGAGCTTGTTATGGAGATTACCACAAGCTCTATATCCTCACATGAATAAGACCAAATAACAACCAAATACGATGATGCAAGTATGCAAAGATTTGAGCTTTCTCCGAACGATGTGACCGAATTACTCATACGAGAGCCCCTCATGATAGTACGATTATCTATCCTAAACCCGGTCTCACACACACAACGTGAGACCGGCAAAAGGGAAAACCTATCAAGATTATACCTTTGCCTTGAGCAATCCACTTGAGCTCGATGTAGACGATATTGACCTTCTCAAGATGGAACCCCTTTCTTAATTCCTCATCATCGACCTCGCATATTGAGCTTGCCCAACATATCTTCTTTGCATTTCATCCACCTTGAAGCCAACACATGCTCCAAGCGATGCCAATGGACAAATCCTTTGCCTTGAGCAATCCACTTGAGCTCGATGTAGACGATCTTGACCTTCTCAAGATGGAACCCCTTTCTTAATTCCTCATCATCAACCTCGCATATTGAGCTTGCCCAACATATCTTCTTTGCATTTCATCAACCTTGAAGCCAACACATGCTCCAAGCGATGCCAATGGACAAATCCTACAAGTATAACTCAATACACACATTAGTCCATAAAGATTGTCATTAATTACCAAAACCACACATGGGGGCCCAACATGTTCTTTCAACCTGGGATCCCAAGGGAATGTCCGGTAGTACCGGGTATGTCCGGTAGTACTGGGAAAAGTCCGGTAGTACCGAGATTCACGTTTTTTGGGCTTCAACGGTTGGATTTTGGGGGGACCTATTTAAGGGGTCTTCTTCCCCAATGGTTCCCCAACCATTCTTGCAAGTTTTCCCCTCCATTGTTGACCTTCCAAAGCTTGCTACCTCTCAATCCCTCCAATGATTCTTGCTCATATTTGAGTGGAAGAGAGAGGATATCTAGATCCACAATTTGACCAAACCAAAACATCTCTTTGTGAGTGTATCCTTGGGATCTAGATTTTGGGGGATTTTGTGTTCCTCTTTGATTCCTCCTCTCTTGTTCTCCCAATAGCTTTAGTAGCTTTGTTGGAACTTGAGAGTGAGAGATTCAAGCACCTTTGTGGTGTTCTTACCATTTGCATTCGGTGCATCGGTTTGAGTTCTCCCCGGAGGATTTGGTGAGTGAAAGTTGAGAAGCCTTTTACTCTTGGGTTCTTAGAACCCTAGACGGTTTGTTGTTTTGCAGGTTGAGGCCTTTGTGGAGTTTGTTGGGAGCCTCCAATTAAGTTGTGGAGAAGTGCCCCAACCTTGTGAGAGGTTCCGGTTGCCACCGACAAGTGCACCGATAGTGGAAGCATGGATCGATCCCATTGGGGTGAGATTCACCGGAGAATAAGGGAGGCCTTTTGTGGCGTAGGTGGTTAGATACCACCCCCTCTCCAAACGAGATGTACTCCATGTTGGGAGGAACTCGGTAAAATATCGTCGTCTTCGCGTGCCTCGGTTATCTCTATACCCGAGCTCTTACTTATGCACTTTACTTTGTGATAGCCTTCGTGCTTGAAGTATATATCTTGCTATCACATAGTTGTTTGTCTTACTTAGCATAAGTTGTTGGTGCACATAGGCGAACCCTAGATTGTTCTAGGTTTTGTGCATGACAAAGTAAACGCTAGTTTAATTCCGCCTTTGTCGAGCCACTCTCGGAAAAGTTTTAATCGCATATTCACCCCTCTAGGCGACATCTGTATCCTTTCAAACTCGCTGGTGGAGCTTGGCTTCGAGCGCAACCCGCTCGAGCATGTTGTCTACCGGAGGCAAAAGGAGGCCACGTTCCTGCTTGTGGGGGTGTACGTTGATGATTTAATCATCACCGGCTCCCGCACTGCTGACATCGTCGAGTTCAAGAAGCAGATGATGGAGATGTACAGCATGAGCGACTTGGGGCTCCTCTCGTACTACCTCGGCATCAAGGTGAACCAGGCGGCGGAGGCAATCACGCTCTGCCAGAGCGGCTACGCGCGCAAGATCATCGAGCTCATGGGGCTGGAGTGCTGCAATCCACGCCAGACGCCCATGGAGAACCGTCTGAAGATGACGAAGAATGATGGCAGCGGCTCCGTCGATCCCACGGAGTACAGGAGCATCGCCGGGAGCTTGCGTTACATGGTGAACACGTGCCCTGACATTGGCTACGCTGTCGGCATTGTCAGCAGATACATGGAGGCGCCAACGGCTCAACATATGGAGGTTGTCAAGCACATCCTCAGGTACGTCAGTGGCACATCAGGCCACGGATGTCGCTACGAGCGGCATGGTCCAGCGGAGCCCAAGCTGGTGGGCTACTCTGACAGCGACCTTGCAGGCGATGCATATGATCGTAAGAGCACGAGCGGCATGTAATTTGTTCTTCGGCTCGAGCTGTGTGACCTGGACGTCACAGAATCAGAAGATCGTGGCCCTGTCGTCCTGTGAGGCGGAGTATATCGCTGCGGCAACGGCCGCATGCAAGGGGGTTTGGCTAAGCCGGCTGATCAGAGAACTCAGCGGCCGAGCGCCCACGGCAGTGAATGTA
The DNA here is from genome assembly GCA_023614405.1 of Avena insularis. Taxonomy (NCBI): domain Eukaryota; kingdom Viridiplantae; phylum Streptophyta; class Magnoliopsida; order Poales; family Poaceae; genus Avena; species Avena insularis. The sequence continues at coordinate 8,891,145 of CM042684.1, forward strand.
ACATCCCAAAAATACTAAACTTGGATCATAAAATTCTAATCATCAAGTTTAGGGTTAACAAAAACTTTTCTAAATAAAATCATGAATGCATGCATATGTGTATGCATAGATTTTGAATTTCTTTAAAACCACTTTGTTTGTTTGTTTCATTGCTTGTAAAATGTTTCTTAGGTGAAATAAACATCATCTAAAACATTTCCCACACTTTTCTTAAAGACAAGTAAATCAAAACAAATATATTAAGGGAATGGTCACTTTGACCAATTTAACTCCCATGCCTACTTTGGCTATCTCAAACTTTCAGAACTTAACAGAAACTTTGCTGGATCTTTGCACCCCTTGATTGTACTCATAATAGAGTATCAAAGCCCACTTTGTGATCATCCAGAAACTTTCAAATGCATAGTTTAAATGCCAATTCAAAATTGAATCTTCTTCATATGAAAAGATCCCACTCTTTCAAAACCAACTCAAACAAGCTCAACTTTCAAAACCCAAGCATCTGCAGACTCACCAGCACCAATCTAGCAAACCCACCAAAAATCATTTCAAAATTCAAAACTTGATTTCATGCGGCCATTTTATCAAACAGGTTGCAGACACAAATCAAACAAAACATCAAACACTATAGTGTGCAGTGATTCTTGCCTAACTTGTTCCCTAGTTAGCTCACACAGCTCGAGATCATCTAGAAAGATTAGCCCAACACTAGCACCCTGTGAGCTTGCCATTGCCATTAATGGTGAACAGCCGAGCACCCCATGTCACCCCATTGTGGATGAGCTAGAGGAAGAACTAGCGTGCCAACCTTGTCTAGGAGGCAGCCCACCGCCACTCACCATCCCCAGCCGCAAGCGCCAAGTTTGGACCACGCGCACAAGCCGCGCCCAGACCATGCCGAGCGTGCGCCAGAGCGCCACCCTCCACCAGCGCCCACAGACCGCACGCCGCTCTCACCGCGTGCACACACGAGCGCCACCGTCCCAGGAGACTGCCAGACATCCCCGTTTGCCACCCTGCGTCGCATGCCCACACCACCGTCGAAGACGCCGCCTACGCTGCAAGAGCACCGCCCGTTCAGACCAAAACCACACCGCCCCATGCCTCGAAACCATGTCGTTGAGCATCGCCAGAGACACAAGACCGCCCCCTACCCTTGCCCATGCCAATAGCCGTCAGAACATCGCCCCGACGAGCTCACTGTGGCGCCTGACGGTCTCCTCGCTCGACTATAAATAGAGGCCACCCCCGCACGATTTCTTCACACCATCTCACTCCCCTCTCCTCACTGATCGTGCCACACCATTCTCAGAGCAAGGCGAGCACCACCTCGCCGGAATTTCACTGGAGCCTGCCGCTGCCGGAGAAGAAGGGAGCCAGCGATTGGAGCCACCCCAGGAGCTGCCGCGACCACCCCTGAGTTCGTCGTTGTTGACTTCGTCGTTCGCCCGCCTCGCCGACCCTCGCCAGTACCCCGGTGAGCCCCTAGCAACCCTCACTGGCCACGCTAGGTTTTGTTCTCGCCGGAGTTGTCTCGCGTCGACGATGACTCCGAGTCGTTAGATTAGAACTAGATCGAACGACCCACGTTGCCCCATACCGCTTCGCCCAGCCCCGTGTCACTGACGAGTGGGGACACCCACTTAAACAGCCCGCGGGAGCACTGCGCTTAGCAGTCCGGCCCAGTAACTTTTCCCGCGCAGCCCAGTTATTCAAATTAAATCTTTTTCTTTTTTAGTTCAAACACACTTCTGCACCCATTTTCAAAAATCAACCCAGATCGATTCAGTGCACCAAATTGAATGAAATAAATTTTGTTGGAAAGGCCTATGAATGCTGAATCCAAGCCCGTTGGATTCAAGTCATTTGGATCTATAGATCACCCTTGGTAAAAATAACAAGGCAGAAGCTTTTCTGCATTCAAACATTTTTCAAATTTAAACCATAATAGCTTTTGAGTTGATTCCAACTCCCAAAAATCACATTTAACCATACCTTTCAGAATATATAAAAACATATAGGTTTACGTGCAGAAATATTATTCAAGTAATAAAAGAATGCTACATAAGCATTTCTAGCCACTTTAATTAATTAAAATAAAAGGGTAAAACCTTATTAAATTGTGACACCACTTTAAATCACATTCCCATGTACTACAATATGTGGTGATGACATGTGTCAACATGATCCCATGTTTAGTTTGGAGAATATTAAACCTTAAGTAGTTTTTCAATGAGTAGAAATTACTTTTCTAAAAATAAAAAAAAAGAATTAAACCAAGCCTTAACCTTGTAATGTTAGAGATGATGCTAGATCATCTATAGGACCCTTGTGTGTGATAATTGCAAGTAGTTAAGTATTGTTTGGTGATTGTGTACCTCGTATTTATTCATAGACGCTAGTACCGACCAAGGATACGAGGAGGAAGGAGGATACTACGAAGAAGAAGCCGAGGAGAACTTCAACCACTGCTCTGCACAAGACAAGCCAATACTTGCAAGCCTAATACTACTAGTGAATGTGCAAGCTAACCCTTGCAAACTACCCTACTGATGCCACAAACCCATACTTGTACTATGACTACTATATGCCTTAAGCATATGTGATCATATACACTTGATAAACCAATCCTAGTTTTATGTGCAAGCTTTTTACTTTATTTTTTATCAAAGCTTACTTAGAGTTTGGTAGATACTAGAAAGTTGTCTGGAGGTTGCATAAAGAGCATAAAATTTGGCCTAAGTTAGAAACCTTGATCTCAACCTGAGACTTAAGGTTGTACTTAGTTGAAACTCCACTAATTACCACCCCTCATTAGTACTACCCACACATGTAGATGCTAGTGCTAAGCATAAAACTTGATCAACTTTAGATGGGAATACTTGGTGAAAAAATGGTTATGAAAACCTTGGAATGATGGATCATTCTATTGAAATGTTTTGGACATGTGTTTCTGAACACTTGATGATTTTGGTGATGAAAATGATGAGGCATGAGCCTTAACCCTTTATAAAACTGATGGTTGTCTGGATGCGATACCATTCCAATTTTATCGTACAACCACAATACCCGAATACTGGGTAGGGCTTGACTAGAAACTTATATTCCTTAGTATTAGTTCCCTCACGCCAAGGTTTGAGGTGAGGCTACCTTGTGAAGATTGTCCACCTGTGCAGTACCCAAGATGACAGTTGGTCATGGTTGGGAGACCAAACTCACATGAGAGGTGCTTATACTAGGGTGTGTAATCGAAAGGTTAGGATTGATTATCCGCATACTGAGTATGGTGAATTCAGGATTTGTTCCTGACGGATGTATCGAATGTTGTGGTGAAAGTGTACAATCTCTGCAGAGTGTCAAACTATTCGAATAGCCGCGTCCGCGGTTATGGACAGTTGGAGTGGCCATACTGTTCTCCCGTCAGACTTTTCAAAATGACTTGTGAAAAGGATTGAGACTTTGACTTGACCACAACAGAGTTGTGATGTGAAATACAAGCTCCCACTTAGGAATTATAAAATTGTGATTAGCTTTGGAACTTAGTAGAGATAAATCTGGCTTTTGCAAAACAACCTTAGAGCCTAGTGTCCTATTATCCAAAAACCCCTTACCTGTTAGTATTAGTTTGCGAGTACTCGTGGCTTTGTCCCTGGCTATTCCCATGGCCAGACTATAAAGAGGAGTATCTGGAAGATGGTCTCCAGGAAGGTTACGACAACTAGGATCATCTCCCATCGTCAGCATTGCCTGTGATCCCGAAGATGGAGCTTCGACTACGCTACCGTTATTATTACGTTTTCCGCTGCTTGATGTTGTCTTAAGAACTAGATCATGAGATCCCTATTTATGTAAGAACTTATGTATCGTTTGTAATGGATGATGTACTATGGTATCTAATTCTGTTATGTCTCGTAAAAATGGTAATTCTGAGATTGCGAGGTATGGCATAACAGGCATCTAGGATTGAAAAATCCGGGTGTTGACAGTGAAGCTCCTCGTCGACAACAAGTCTGCATGCGCGCGTGTGTGTCTCTAGTCCACACACACAGCCGGAGCAGATAAGCCACCAGCTCAACGTGGGATGGCACGTTGATTAGTGCTGAGTGTGGCGTGAGTTTAGGATCGAGGATCCTCGATTGCATGTAGCTCGATATATAAGGAGAATAAGAAAACAGAAAAGCCGCAGGAAGTATACGAGGCACAAAATAAAACACTCTGTCTCAATTTGTCTGAACTTTTGTTTCGTCAGGTTAGCAGCTATATCTAGTTGCGATCCGGCAACGCCGACAAATCTGAATCAGCAGGTCTTCCCTAAAACATCAAAACGTCAGTCAGACGGCGCAGGCTGCCATCCGCGAGGGCGGCGCTGGTAACCTCGGCTCCGGCTCTGGCCTCCTTGAGCGCAGCCTGGAGGTCAGCGACGGCAGCGAGTCGCTGAGCGTCTACGCAGCGGTGGGGGAGAAGACTGGACAGCCACCCGGTGGCGGTTATGAAGTGTACGTAGCCCGCCCGCTGGAGGTCGTCCGCCGCCTGAACACACGCTCTGGCGGGAAGCAGCCGCAGGACGGCGCCGTCCACCGGGAGCCTAAGGGAGGTGACGATGTTGCTCGCCGACCCCGAGGCGCATGCGAGGGCGGCCTTCGCGTCCGTCAGCTTGGCTTCGACGAGCTCGATCCTTGCGCGCAAGCCCTCGACGCTCAGCAGGTGCAACTCACGCTCCTGCAGCTGCGGCAGCGCCTCGGCCAGGAGCCCACCGGCGAGGCGGAGGCATTGGTCCACGACGACCACGTTCCGGTAGAAACGCGACTCCGCTACACTCCAACCATGGTAATTATCCCCTAGCAGATGCTTCCCGCCGTTTCTTTGGATGATATCCCTGAGTTCAGGAAGTACATCATCGAGTTCGCAAGGAGGAGTCAACGTGCGTCGGCACACGGGGCAACTCGCCTTCTCCTTGTCCTTGATCGTCAGCCACTTCTCCAAGCATGCCTCGTGGAACCTGTGCCTGCATGGCATCTCCTTCCACACGCCGGCCGCGCTGTCCAAGCAGATCGGGCAGTCGCTGCCGTCGGACGGCGCCTCCACCGTCCTCAGCGCCTTAGCTCGCCGCCCCGCCGTGTTATCCTGCTTCCCAATCAAAAACTCTCGCCATCCCGTCAACCAGGGCTCCTCCTCCTCCTCGTGGTCTAGTAGGGCATCGACGCGGCGCGCCGCAGACGGCATGTTAGTTTCGTGGATCTATTAATTTTCTGTTGCTCGATCGAGATGCGTTCGTTGATCTCCAAACACAATAATATGCTACCTGATGCGTCTGCCCTGTTTATTATACACGTCCTGCCTGCCTCGCGACTATCTAGTAGTACTACTATAGTCGAATTCGGACACGACCTGCTCCCGTACGTTTCCTACTCGACGCCGCCGCGCCGATTCACCCGTGTGGTCGAACACGCGCATGACTCGGACTACAACAGTGGTACGCCCATGAACCAAAAGGGAACGAACGTACGGGGCGCCAAGCTGCATCCCGTCTTATTTGAAGTGCTTAATTAGTGCGTATTATCAAATTATTAAAACAAGCCTTGGACGTGACATGGAAAGGGGCGGTTTTTTGTTCGATCGTGGACTACATGTTTTTCCACAAAACAAAATTGAATTTCTTTTTTTTTCCTTTTGAATTTTTTAACTTGTTAATTTGACAAGCGTCTTTTTTAATACTAAGTAAGATTAATCTTTGATTAAATTGCACTCATGATTAAGCTTTTTTGATCCATCACCCGTCCCCCGCACTACTCCAGCCTCAACATGTTTAACTTTTCTATTACTTTCGAATAAGGTTTCAATAAGGAAATTAAACCTTATTGATAATACTATCATATCAATCCTATTAACCCTTGAACCATGGTATCACACACCTTTATATTTAAGATTTCAAACAATTATTTAAGTAAACAAAAATGAATAAGAAATAATATTATTGAACTAAAATAATAATAATAAACTGATTTTTTATATATTTAATATGGTGTAATCTTTTAATCTGTAAATCGGAATTCGACAAATAATATGTCTAAATTGATCCGAAATATAAGAAGAATCCAACCATGACATCCCTATCATCTTTTTAATCATGAATCAAGTCTTTTTAAATAAAATTCATTTAATAGTGTTCAAATCTTTTAAAAAATCATAAAAAAATCCCTTTTGAATTTACGAATTTTAAAAAATCATTAGCTCAGGGTTGAGCCTCGCTAAACCAGCACTTGATCTGTAATGAAATAGCATATTCTAAACCTAAAAATATTTTTTCCAAAGAAATCATGAGCATCAGATCATGTACCTATAGTTCAAATCTGAGCCACATCCTATCGATTCAGCAAGAATTTATATTTTTCACGATGGATGGACGGAAAGGATTAAGGTAACCCGCTTGGTACATTTTCCAAGCAAGATGGCCTAGTATTTTTTAACTAGGGTGGTACCATTTTGAATTTTTTATTTGGTGCTTGCTTCACAAAACACCCCTTTTTGGCACTCATAAAATGGAAAATGTTTTTTTGTTATGAAAAAAAGTAAAATTTCCTCTTGCAACATTTTTCGCCATCCCATGATGCACATGTATGCATAATATGGGCACATTTTCACAAACTATGCTATGATTCTAGCCATGACATTGATCGTTTGGCCTAAAAACCATAAAACCTCGAATATGATAGCTCTTTTCTGAGAAGTTTTTTTTAAGATGCAATCGATATACCAATTTTTCATATTTTTCCTTCCAACTATGTCACATAATATGTATTGGAGATATGCCCAAGAGGCAATAACAAAAGTTGTTATTATTATATATTTGTGTTTATGATGAATGTTTGCATCGTATGATATAATTGTATTAACCGGAAACATTAATACTTGTGTGATTTATAAACATAAAAGAGTCCCTAGTAAAGCCTCTTGTTAGACTAGCTTACTGATTAATAGATGATCATGGTTTCCTGATTATGGACATTGGATATTATTAATAACAAGATCATATCATTAGGAGAATGATGTGATGGACACACTCCTATAGTTAAGCGTAGCATAAGATCAAATTATTTCAAGTTCACTTTCTATAAGCTTTGAAATACATAGTAACTTAAATCCTTCGATCATGAGATCATGTTAATCACCATCATCGGATGGATACTTTGATAAAATCAAACACCACTTCGTAATCAAAAGTTCCAGGGAGAAGCACGCACAAAATACACCTGACGCGAGCGTGAGAGGCGGACCGCATGGCGCACGAGGCGGACCCCTGCGCCATGGCCGGCACGCATGCGGCTCATCGACGCGCCGAGCAACGCGATGGAGGCGGCCCGCGCCGACATCTACGATGCGCTGGAGCCTGCCTGGAGTTCCTATTGGGGCGGCCGCTTTCGACATCACCATCGCCGCGGCCTACATGCGCGGGGCGGAGCTCACCGGGCTCCGCGGAGGCAGCACCAAGCCGGCACAGCCGCTCGGCTCCATCCAGCACATCATCGTCGTCGACCCCCGCAACGCCGCGGCGTGGAACGCCCTGGCCATGTTCTTCGGCGTCGCGAGCCTGAACATGCGGAACGCGACCGCAGCCATCGAGTGGTGCCGCGGCCCGGGGACACCCGGCGTCCCTGGCCTGGCGCCGACGGCGAGCCCACAAGGTCCCTCCTCGACCAAGATAACGCGCTTGTGATGGCGGAGATGATCTTCCTCGAGGCCGCCCTAAAAGTACTCTGGGGAGGATCAGTCAGACTGTCTGGCCCCGAAGATCATCCCCGCGATGTCTTGGTTACTTTGCTTCATCGTCGACTAGACCTTGCTGCTGATGGGATATGCGCTGAATTTTTGATCCGACGATTGTTGGTCGACGGACCCTCCCTCTGATCGATCCATAGTTTTTCTCGAAACAGGCTTTCGCCCCGCTTTATAAATAAAGCACACAGGTGAGACCGCTGCTGGGCCAGACAGCACATCGCCCAAGAAACAAACCGAACAACAACGGAACTACACAAGCGCATAAAACCAAGCCCAAAAGGAAATACAAAAGAAAGGAAGAGAAAATAAAGCCGACATCGGCGGTGCGATAAGAACGAAGGTAACTCGCCACCATTGCGCCTACCGAAGAAGTACCACCACAGGCCTAGCATTCCAAAGCGCCGCGTACCAAGCAACACCTCCAAGAAGGGGAGTGACGACAACGACACTGCTGCCCGGACAGGTCCTAGGGTTTCCCCCGGTAAGCCCCGGGAGGTGTGAGGGAGATACACCCGGCGCCCTTCAGGAAGGAAGGCGATACCCACGGGCGTCACCGCGTCGGGGTCAAATAGACAAGGATTTCTCCCGACCTCTCACTAGCCACACTCCTGGACCCCTTGAAATGTTCCACCAAACTCGCCGCCCACCTGCACGCGCCAGAACGGTCTTGAGGTCACCATCGTCACACTGCGGAGCCATGAGGCGAGGCCAGTAAGACAGAGAGAGGGGCCATTGGCGAGGGTCGGGATGACCTCAGCACGCGGGAGGGAACTACCTCCACCGCCAGAAGACGGTAACCGACCGGATGTAGCAGCAAGACAGACCAGGCCCTCCATGCCCGCCCGAGCCCGAGAAGGCTCGTAAAGTCTCGCCGCCCCACTGCAGCAAGGGTGCCACCGTACATGCCAACCCCAGCACCAGGTCCAACTCCATCGTCCACTAGGGGGAATCGCCACCGCGGCAAGTCCCAGCCGTCAAGTAACAGCTCCAACACCACCGAGCTCACCCGAGCTAGTCGGACCTACGCTGGTCTGAGGAACACCATCGCAAGTCACCTCCCAAAGCCGCCTCCGTTGAAGGGACGACTTGCAGACCACCTTCCGGGTCGCCGCCCCGGCATCCACGGACTCGCACTCACAGGGCCAGGTTCATGACGAGGCCTGCAAGGCAGGGGAGGAATGGTTGCATAGGATAGCAGCAGTGGCACGGCCGCGCGGAGGAGACCGACCTCCACCCGCCAAATGCGGTTGCCGACCGGGGCGCGGCAGCAAGGGCACACCAGGTCTCGGCCCGGCCGGGCCCCAAAAAGGAGCTCGTAAAGTCCCCGCCGCCACGCTGCTGCGTAGCCGCAACCACCGCCGCCCTCCCTCACGCCCCATGCTGCCACGCTGCCTCCAGAGGGTGCCAGCATCGCGCAGGGCCCGCCTCAGACCCAGATCGGGCCCAGATCTGGGCTAGCCGGAGCTGCCCGAAGATGCAACCCGCCGGGCGCCACCCAGTACCACGCCACCACCACAGCACCGTGCTGCCGAGCCGACCCGCCGCCGCCATCGGGACGCCGCAGAAGCCCCCATCGCCAGAGAGAGCCGGCCGCGCCGCCACCCTCGGACCAGACAAGCCGCTTAGGCCACCCCGCCAGCCCAAGCCACGCCCCCGCGCCGTCGCGCAGCCTTGCCGTCGCCATGGCGTCCGGCGCCAACGCCACGCACCGCCCCGGGCGGACGCCCCCGCGACCAGCCCCCCGAGGAAGTAGACGAACTCTCGCCGCCGCGCGCCGCGCCGGCACGCCCTCCTGACGGCGGCGAGTGAAGAGGAAGGGGTCGAGGGGGGGGAGGGGCGGCGGCGGACGGGAGGCAGAGGTTCCCCTGTCGCCTCGCGGGGGCGACGAGGGGAACGGGTCGTTTTTGGATCCATAGTTTTTCGCGCTTGTCGTGCCAATCAAATCTGCGTTCGCGCGCTGGCTTCACACTAGTGTATCTGTACTACGCGTGCAGCTAGCGTACTGAATCCAAACGATGGATGGATGCACAGTAACTGTTTGTCAGACTAATCTACTACTTCCTGCTTTAGAACTAGCACTTCATTCTTGCTGAAAAGATCATTTCGGATCGCGCGCAAAGGAGAAAATTGCACATATCGGCTTTGGTGCCAAAATTGCATAGAACACATAAACAAAAGACTTGTTGCAGCTCATCTTAACTTTTTGTTTAATCGTTGCACCTAGCCCAAATATAGTTCAAATAGAGGTTATAGTTCCTTAAAAACGTATCTAACGTGTATGCCTATATCTCTATGCCGTATATCACTCGTGTGGGCCAATATTTCTGTATTTATATCTTCTAGCGAACAAAGCTCGGTACAACATATCTAACGTTGCAATTGAACTCGGCCTGATACCACTACTGTAGCGTCTATGCTTATGTGTATACTAAAAAAAATCCACAACTGTGTAAAAAAATTTCAGAAAAATAACCTTGATGTGGTCAAATATGCGTGTTACAAGCATGCAAATTTTTGACGTGAAATACTACCTTGTATTTTAAGCTCATAATTTTTTTTGGATAAATTATAGAAGATTAAAAATTTATATTGTCATGCTCCGAGATCTGCACAAGAAGGTAGAATAAACCAATAACTACGTTCTGATATTCTGTTTGAATTTTTCAAAGCTAAAAATTGATTTTCTTAATTTTTAAAAAGAGCTCTCTAGGAACTCATTTGTCAAATTAGCGCTCTCGTATTTTCTACCACTATGATGTCTATTTTTTAATTTATATAAAATTGTAGTATACAGTATAGAAATACATACCCACTTGTTAGATATATTGTTAAGGCACTATATACTCGATTTGGGCTAAATGCAACTGATGAAACAATAAACTGAGCTAGCTGTAATAAATGTTTTGTTTCCGTGTTTTGTGTAACTTTAATACCAAAGGCTAGTGTTACATTCAATTTTCTCCACGCAAAGCGTCGAGGCCTAGTACTAAGTACGCAACCAAATTAAGGAATTATTACTGCATCGTGATTCCAGTTCCACCAGGTTACCCAATCAATTATTAGCAGTATAAGGATCAAAGTTTCGGTACGCATCTAAGCTAGCTAGAAGACTACGAGGAATCGATGGAGAATTGCAACTCTGACAAGATACCCATGGATATATGCTACATTGCTACTACTCTGACAAGAACCCACCTCCGTAACTGCCAATTATTAACCCGCGGCCAAAGTGAAAAGTGAAACGAGGAGTGGTTGAACATGCGAGACCGGTAGGGCCGACTTTGTCAGAGTAACGGTACGTCCCCCCGTGAAATTCCCCTGGTAGTATTTAATTTTTCCAAGCCATCGTCAATTTTCACTTCGTCCTCTGTACATCCACAACTCCGCGTGTTGTGTGTTGTGTGTCCCGACCGTGTGCATGCCTCTGCTGCGCTACAAGATTTCTCTCTCAATCGGCAAAATGTTCACTCTAAATTGTCATTCTGAATCGGAGAAATATGAAGAAAACCCACTACATTGGGGCTTAAGTTCAAGAAAAACCAGCACTTCTCAATTATTTCCCCAGAAAACCGCCTTTTTATTTTTTTATGATGGAAAAAATTCAATTGGATCGCGAGCTCATTGTTTAAATTCTAAAAAATATATGATATTTTATGGCTTTCAAAAAAATTCAAAAAAAAATGTACATAGAGACAATGATGTATAATTCATGTGTCTAACAAGGTCTTATGACAAGATTTGCCCAGCTCCGGTGATGAAGGGGCGAGGACCACGATGCACATTTGACTCGTAATATTGTATGTAGTCATGTGGACTAAGTATTTATAAATTTTATTAATAACTGACTTGAGTTTGTCCAGATTCGAATGTATCTAGACGCATTTTAGTGTATAGATACATTCGAATTTAAACAAACCCAAATCAATTATTTCTGGACGGAGGGAGTAATAGATAGGTACAATTTTGCAAAAAGAAAATCTCATTTAAAATACGATGTATTATTGCTTACATAGAAATTCTACCAAGATTCGAATGTGCACCATTCACACACTCGGATTTACTTCTCTTCTTTTTGAGAGAGAGAATACAACATATTTGAACAGTTGAAGTTTATAACATGGCCTATACGGGAAAAAAATGAAGAAAGGCTCCGTAAGAACAAAAAATGTAAAATGTGCGGAAATCCACTTTTGATCCTGGTATCTAATTTTTTTAAAAAAAATGTCAAAAAATTCGGCAAAAAAACTTGTCACGTACATCTTAATATTCTATGTGTTCACAAAGCCTTTTTATGCAAAACCGATACGTTTTGTGTCCTATATGAAAAAGATAAATAAATGTCTCATTACTCGCATTTTTTAAACGCCGAATTTTGACTTTTTTTAAACGACACAAAATATATCGGTTTTTCGTGAAACGACTTTGTAAGCACATAGAATATTAAAATGTACACGCCAATTTTTTTTCCCCAGATTTTTTGACATTTTAACTTGCATTCAAAATCCAATTTAAAAACTCGGGAGCCAAACGCCACGTCCACTAAAATGTGGTCTTAAAATATACAAATTGAACGTGCATTCTTTACTAGGAATGTGTTTGACAAGCATTTCACATCTCTTTAATGAATCACAAAAGTGAATCTGGGCATGTTACGGCGGTGGGGTCCACGCCGCCAGCATGGCCAACCGAACGCCGGGTGTCGATCGAGACGCCGTCCGCCCGAAAAGTTCCATCCAGAGACAAGCACGCACAAAAAACACCTGGAACGAACGAACGCGAGAGGGGATTGAACTTGAAGTGACCCAGGGCCGCGTGGCGCACGTACGGGGCAGACCCGGCCCCTGCGCCATGGCTGGCGTGCGGCTCATCGACGCGACGGAGGCGGCGGCCCGCGCCGACCTCTACGACGCGCTGGAGCCTGCCTGGAGTTCCTACAGGGGCGGCCGCCTTTGACCGAACATCGCCGACCCCTGCAACGCCGCTGCACGGAACGAACGCCCTCGCCGGGCTCTGCATCCTCGCGTGCCCGAACGTTCAGTGGCGCCCCGGCCCGCACTGCCAATCAGTAATCATCGGCACACAAACAAATCAAGTAATTGTTGCATCGGTTCCAGTTCCAGGTAAGCCTAACAAATAACTGTAAAAGGGTCATACTAGTTTCAGCGCAAGGATCATAGCACTTAACTATGGGATGTCAGATAGATGAACCAACGACAAGTGACAAAAACTTCCTGTCAAAAAACAAGTTGCAGAAACAAATCGCGCTGCTGCATATCATCCATCGAAAGCATTCTGTCAACAAGTTTCAGCACAAGGATGAACCAACAGCAAGTCACAAAACTTCATGTCAATGACACAAGTTACAGAGACGAAAGCGCAGCTGCGCATCATCCATCGATTACCATTCGGTCAACAGGAAATAAGCCGGTGCATTCTAATTATAACTATGGGATGTCAGATGAACCAACAACAAACAAGTCACAAAAGTTCCTGTCAAAGACACAAGTTGCAGAAACAAATCGCGCTACTGCATATCATCCATCGATATCAATTCTGTCAACAGGAAATAAGATGCCGCATGCTAATTAGCCACAATCAACATAACATCCAAATTGAGGACTCACTGCATCGATCGTGATCCCAGTTCCAGATAACCGCAAAACAACTACTGACAGTACTGCAAGGATCATAGTTTCTTTCAGTACGAATCTGACACTACTGGGGATGGACGGACGAGGAACTGAACTGATGCTGATCGCGACTCCACGAATTCGGTCCACCAACTCTAAGTGGCCTATGAGAGATCGATGAACACTTACGTGCGGCAAAGGCGTGGCGTGGCGACGACGGGCCAATCAACACCTAAGGCGAAATCACGGTGGCATGCGCATCACTCGGACGACAGGGGCTTCAGGGTGATCCACGCTGCGTCGAAGAACTCGAGTGTTGACAGGTTCCTCATGCGCGCCAGCCCTTGGCGTGCGGAACGGAGCTGATGTCGCACCGTGAGGACGAGGTCCCTGGCCGACTTGCTGCCGCCTTGGAGCGCCACGGTGGAGTCGACGAGGGTGCGGCCGGCGGACTTGAGCGAGGCGAGAGCGTCGTTCCCAGCGACCGCGACGTCGCTGTGACGGGTGGACCACCGCTTCCATAAGTCGCCGCGGGGCAGGCCGAGGTGGGTCGCGGCAGAGATCAGGTCCTCTCCTGCTCTAGCGTGGATTTCGAGGACGCGGTGCAGATCATCATGGGCGGCGGCGACCTTCTCGCTCGGACTGGCATGGGCAGCTGGCTCGTTCGGGACGAAGTTCGCCACCCCGTACAGCTGGACTGGGACTTGGCGCGCCTTAGCCACCCAGTGGTCACGCTTGAGCGCCTGGAGGATGGCCCAGGCCGCGAAGATCTCTCCGCACACCTCCCTCGTCATCCCGTGAAGGGCATCCACCGCGGCGCAGGCGTCCAAGTGGGCTGCGCGCGACAGCCCCTCTGCCGCGACAGCCCACCCGCGCCATTCAGGAGACGCGTAGGGGACGCCCCGGGCGACAGCGAAGACGTCGGCTGCCGCAGCGGCGCGCCCCGCGGTGGAGAGGAGGCGGTCGAGGCAGAGCCGGGAGTAGAGGAACGCGTCTTGGTGGCGCGCGTCGTACGCGTCGACGAGGTTGGGGTGGTTGTTCGCCCCAATCTGAGTACGTGCGACCGCGAAGGCGCGGGCGATGGCGGCGTGGGTGGAGAAGAGATCATGCATCTCCCTGCGCGCCGCCTGGAGGAGGTCGCCGGCTGCAAGGTCGAAGGGCTTGTCCGGGAAGTCGCCCCGGGCAAGAGGCCCGAGGGCGAGCCTCCAGGCCCACTCGACGCGCCTGTCGAGCTCGTCGACGGCACCGTCCAGCAGCGTGGTGGCGGCCTTGGCGCTGGCGACGTGCAGAAGGTCTCCTGGGACGTCCTCCGCGAGCGACAGCATGCTGGGCTTCTCCATGGCGGCTGCTCGGGGTGGTCGGCGCTCGCGTTGATTTCCTGGTGTTGCGCTCGAAGGAGAAGAAGAGGACAGAAGGCAGAAGAAGACGGGCAGGGGAGGGGAGCGGAAGAAGAAGAAGACAAAGATAAAAGGCTTCCAGCGTGGAGGGATGGACCCCGCCGGCCGTAACCGCCGATTTACCGCAGAGGTGAAAACCCATTTCCACCGCGCGCGGTAAAGATTCCTCAAACCGACATTGAGACGGGACTGCCTGGTGGGCCATGCAGTCAAATTTTCGCCTTTTTACCATCGCTCCCCGTCCCAAATGACACGTGACCCTCAAACACACAGAGAAAACCCAATCAGGCCTGGTCACCGGGACGAGTGGCGACGAAACCAGACTTTCGTGATCCGTAACGCAAAAAATCGAAACGGACTCCTGCTCCCCACGGCACGTTCGACACATCATTCTTCTCCCTGAATCCTTGGGGACTTGTTAGGTGTGACTGCTACAACTAGTCCCTATGCCCCAAAATAGATGTTCTCCGTTTTTTGAAAATTTGGATAAATCTAATATACTAAATTGTATCTAGATTCATTTAAATTTTAACACTTTTGAGACGGAGAAAATAGTTATACATCTAACCATCGATTTTAAAGTCTAGTATCTCTCATTGCTACTGAAACGAGATTTGTTCATGATCTACCCAACTTCTTGACTTGAACCATGGTGGATGCCAATTTTCTCCCAGTTCGTGCCAAGCCATAGCCGGAGCTTACTGTACCAGTGCACCCTCACCTCTTTTCCCTTCTTCGATGCCACTCGCCACACCACGCCGGAGCTCTTCGCTGCTACAGGGTGCTTTTGCTCTTCGTCCTCGATAGTCTCCCCCTCATACAAGTTCGCCGGATTTGAAGACGTCATGAGAGCTAGGCTTCAGATTGTAGGTGCTCGGTCTAACCAAGCTTGATGGAGTCGTGTAGGGGGGTCGAGTCGCCTCTATGATGCTCCTACGGTTGTCGCCTTTCAACGAACATGCTTCCTCCGTCGGCAATTGCTCGCCAGTGTGGCGACAACAACAGAGCTCGAATCTCGATTTTGTGGCGCACGCAACCATCGTGTCACGCAGTTCTCCAGCCTAGGGATGAGCTTTGCGCGGACGGCGGGAATACCGGGTGCGTCGTGGCCATGGATGCATGCACAAACTCCTAGCAGTGGCCTTCTTGCTAGAGAAGGAGAAGGACTGTGGCGCTGGCGGCATAGTAACAATGCCGCCATGATCCAAGAACCGAGGAGGACGCTGTCGAACGGGGATCGGGAGAAAGAAGATAAGCGTACATGTGGATCCCGCATCCATTTGTTATCCATACCTCCATTTAACGCCGACGACACCTTGTTGTCACTTACATCAAGTCCCATCGGTAAAAAACGGTCTACCCACACACCTTGTCAGCCAGACTCGTGGTAAATTGTGAAGGGGGAAAATGGAAGCCGGTGATTTTCTTTTGTCACAAAGTCACTGAATTGTGACGTTCTCTTCTTTTTTTTTTTTTGCAATTTTCTCCATTGGCCCGCCTGCAGCACCACGTTAGACAGAGTTTGTCGTTAAACGAGTATCGATTAGTATGCCTGCTATGGCAGCTTGCCATGTACAGTAATGCTTGTTGGGCGTGTTTGCCTTGACTTACAAGAAAAAGAACACAAATAGATTTATCTCCTGGGTGCTTGTCCAGTCCAGCCATGTCAACCATGCCGTTAACTGACGACGCAACCTCGACACCATCCCTATGATCAGCGTCGTCGATGGCGTAAACTGACATCACAAGCACGACGCCACCCCCACGAGATGCATTGCCGGTCGCCCCGCGTCGCGACGCAAGAGATGAGAGAAATAACGCGTTAGCGGGAGATAAGAGAAATAAGAAAAAAAATTGTTTTCTCTTAGCTAAGAGCATCTTCACTTGGCTGCTGGAGATAAGAGAAATAAGAAAAAAATTGTTTTCTCTTAGCTAAGAGCATCTCCACTTGGCTGACGCCGATCCTATGGCACATTTTAGGTCCGGACGCCGAAAATTGGTCCAGTCACATTTTTAGATCTCGGTTTCGTTTGGATTCACGTCAACTTTGGTCTGGACTTTTCAGGCCATTTCCAACATCCCAAAAACGTCCTAGAAACGCCGGACGAAGCAAAAACAAAACTCTGATTGATCTGTAACGCAAAAATCGAAACGGACTCCTGCTCCCCATGGCACGTCCGACACACCATTCTTCTCCCTCAATCCTTGGGGACTTGTTACGTGTGACTACTATTGTTGCTAGTGAACGAGATTTGTTCATGATCTACCCAACTTGACTTGGAACCCGGTGGATGCCAATTTTCTCCCCGTCCTGCGGAGGAAAGTAAACAAAGCAAAACCACCACATTTGGGCATAGGTGACACATAACCACCAACTCGGTTCGCACTCAGGGACGGGTGGGTGACAAGGAGCACCGATCGACCATTTGACGTGGGTTAACACGATTTATGACAATGTTGGCCCACCTGCTAGGTCCACATGGCAGCCCTGTCACGGGCGGACACGGGAGTCGTTAGGTCTTCGTATGAAATAGCCATTTGCCCCGTCCCCATCCTCAGTGAGTTCCTCCTTGATGCTCATCCCCTCCCCTCGTCGTCAGTGCTTCCCTTCGCCGTAGATCTCCATGGCGGTTCACCAGCGGCATGGTATCCTGGGGCGACAACAAAGAATCGACGGACACAACATCCTCATTTGGCAACGAGATGAGTTCTTCATTCTCCTCTTCCAATATCCTCTGTCTAGGATTAGGGTTCCTACCGATTTGTTAATTTTAGATTTTAGCCTGAATTCCGTTTAGTTACAATGTAAAATTCACTTGTTAGGGTTCATCTACCGTGTATGACTCCGATTACAATGGATTGGACGATGGAGTTAACCCCGTGTGATGCAAATGCCGAGCCATTGCCATCAAATCTGTTTCTTTTCAAGGATGTTGGATTGGCAGGAGATTTTTGGCCTACACAGGACATGTCAATGTAATTAACCAACTTAATTTTTAGTTGGTGCTCTGTCATTTCTCTTGTAGGTTTTGTTATTTTCCATTTCTCTTGTACATAATTGTTTTGTATTTTCTTACACATACTTCTTTGTCATTTTTCTTGTAGTTTGGTGAAACATGTGACTTTTTGTGGTGGGTTGATGGTGTCTGGCCAGATGCACTTAACAAATCTCTCTCTAAGCTTTGGTATATGTGTACTGAAGCCAAAGAGGGTAGATTGAGAGATGCTCTGGACCATCTTGAAGTGAACTTTAATTTTCAAGATAAGATTGCAAAGCTCCATACTGATCTTAGGAATGCCCAAGGTGAGCTCAAACAGGATGTAAAGGAGAATCAGCTCACGCTAGCACGAAAGGCTAAAGCTGAATAAGGCCTGATTGAAGAAAGGGCTGAATTAGAGCAAAAGAAGACACTAAATGCATCCACTTCAAACATGCAAAAATGTTTGAGGGTCAAGGAAGAGAAGGAGAGAGATAGGTTCAAGGAAGATAATAAAGTCGTCGAATTGTGACAAAATAATAAACATTACAGGAAGTGATGCTTCTAGGCATTCCTCTAACGGTCACCCCTGTCGACGCCCGTCCAACTCTGTCCTCCAAACAGCCGCGAGGGAAGGGATCTGGGTCGAACAACCCGTCGACTGTCGGAAGGAGGAAGAGGGATGGCTGAAACTGGTGGCAAGGGCCTTCGGCGATGCGAGAAAGGGAGGGGAAAAGGAGGGCCTCGGGGTTGGATGTCGGGAGTAGTGGATTGGCCCTGACGAGCGGGCTAGAGAGGACAAGATGAGGACACTTGCACTGTCTGTTGCCCGTCCCTGATCGATCCAGAGCATGCGGTCGGTTTGGAACCCTCGGTTGGGAGATTGTTTTGGGGCCTTGTTGTCCGCGGACAGCGTTTAGGATAACAAAAGCCATTTAAGGGCACCATTGGGTATGCTCTTATAGCGAGGAAAATTTTGTTTCTGCCCACACTAGTTTTTTGTCCATTTGCTTTTGTGACTCTAAATTTTGATATTTTGCTTTTGTCTCAATTTTACCTAATGAGTGGCAAAGGCAAAACCAAAACAGCAAAAAAGAAGGGCAAAAGCAAAACGAAATTTCAGCATTTCCATATTGTTTTTGCCCACCGAGGACAATAATGATGTATTACTAGGAACTAGCGGGGCAAAAGCAAAATATCAAAATTTAGAGTGACAAAAGAAAAATGGGCAAAATCTAGCGTGCCAAAAGCAAAATCTTCCCCTTATAGCGCGGAGACATGCTCGCATTAGTAGGCGATTTGGGCAACGGTTGTTCCAATGGTTATATTCTATAAATGCTCAATCGGTGGAACAAGTTGACTCAATTAAGCTCATCCTACTCTTCTATAGTCTTGATTAAGATACAGTTGAGAACCTAGCGGTCGATCCGTCGTTGTAAGTTGCATGATGATGAGATCAACACCAGTTCGTAACAGTAAACTGCAAATCAAGCAGAAAGCAAAGTGGCACGATAATACGTATCATGGTACAGTACTAAGTGATTGCCCAATTCAAGTTACTAGAACAATTAACTGTATCGTTCATGCGAATCCATATAAGAATATTACTCCAATAGAATCATAGTTTCAGTTATCTAGACGAGGAACAGGTTCAGAATCACTCCACGAATTAGAACTGCCGCCGCCTGCCCGCGTCGATCAGGGCCGTTCATCTCGAGATGGACGTGCCGCCATTCAGAGCAATGTACCATGCGCCTGCGGCGTCTAATGTGGCAGGTTTAAGATAAAATTGACTCGTTATCCCATTGTACATGCACTTATAGTTTTGCCACACTGGCAAAAGGAGAAAAACCGAGCAAAAGAAAAGCCTGCGCATTGGGTGCTTGGTGTATGGCACGTTCGTGGTTGCGTGTGTGCCCGGGTAGCCGCCAATTCCGGAGCTTCTTCTGTGAAAGTAATTTTCCTAGCTTGGGGTAGACGCCAGCACGGGGAGTACACCGTTTTACTTTACGGTCTCACTGACAATTCCGTGGACGTTCCAATATTTCACCTCGGCGCCTGGGTAAACAGGCCGTTACGGCGGTGGGGTCCACCCCGCCAGCGTGGCCAGCCGAACGCCGGGAGGCAATCGAGATGCGTGAGCGAGAGGGGATGGATGGAGGCGTGAAGGAAATGATCCAGGACAGCGTGGCGCACGAGGCGGGCCCCTGCGCCATGGCTGGCGAGCGGCTCATCGCCGCACTGATCCACGCGACGGAGGCGGCCCGCGCCGACCCGGACGACGCGCTGGAGCCTGTAAGAGCTCCTATCGGGGCGACCGCTTTCGACGTCACCATCGCCGCTGTCAACATGCGCGGGGCGGAGCTCACCAGGCTCCGCTGAGGGCAGCACCGAGCCGGCACAGCACATCGCCGTCGTCAACCCCCGCAACGCCGCGGCGCGGAACGCCCTGGTCAGGCTCTGTTGTCGTCGCGTGCCAAAATGCGAGGAACGCGACCGCAGCCATCGAGTGGTGCCGCGGCCCGGCCCGCGACCATCCCGGCGTCCCTGGCGTCGACGGCGAGCGCACGAGGTCTCTCCACGACCAAGATAACGCGCTGCTGATGGCGCAGATGAGCTTCCTCGAGGCCGGCCCAAAAGCACGCCCGGACCCGGAAGGAGGATCTGTAAGACTACCCAGCCCCGCCGATCATCCCTACGATGTCTTGGTTTGCTTGATCATCCGCAGCCAGCAAGCTAGTGGTGTTGGCTTTGCGATCGTCCTTGAAACTTTGATTCTACTGTTGGGCGACGGATACTCTGATCGATCCAATCAAATCTGACGTGCTTGACGTGCCAATCAAATCTGCATTCGCGCACTAGCTTCACACTACTGTATCTGTACTACGGGTGCAGCTAGCGTACTGAATCCAAACGATGGATGGGTGCACAGTATGACAGTAACTGTTTGTCAGAGTAATCCTGCGCTTTAGAACTAGCACTTCATTCTTGCTGAAAAGATCAATTCATGTCGTAATGCATGTGCTACATTGCTATAGTACTGGTTCACGATCGTGTCGGTCCCTGGTCGCGATTAAAACTGCAGATTGCACTTTGACTCTGAAATGCACTTTGAGCGAATCATACATGGGTAGTAAGTAAAAATTACCCAAATCAGGTACTGTAGCTCTGGGATGTCAGATAAACCAACAACTACTTGCAGGAGCTTCCTGTAAAAAAACAAAGTTACAGAAACGAATCCCTGCTTCATATCATCCACGGAAAACATGCAATTAACAGGATAATGTATATATGCTGCTGCTAATTAGTACTGGAATTAACAGAAACACACATCCAAACCAAGGAATTACTGCATCGATCGAAGCACGCGATTCCAGTTCCAGATAACCGCAACAACTGACAGTACTGGGATCCTATATAGTTTCAGTACGCAACTCCAAGAATTAGAAGGTCCAGGAACGCTGGCCTGGGACTACGTACACACCGCCGGCACGCGGGAGGACCGGTCTCACAGCAGCTGACGTGCGCAGTCGGCGTGCTCGCAGAAACTCTGGATCTTGGCTGACGCGCGAAGGAGGGCGGCGATGGCGAGGCCGCGCTCGTCGTCGACCATCTCCTTCGTCCCATCGAGGCTTACCAGTGTCTGGATAGTGTAGAGGTGAGCGCGCGCGACCTTGATCAGGTGAAACGCCTCGTCTGCCTCCTTGTGCGCCGCCCTGAGGATGAGGAGAGCCGTCCGAAGAACCTTGTCCCGGATGTCCTCGAGCGCGGTGAGCGGCTGCGCGGGGCTGGTGCTGGCGCCTCGGAGTCCGACGATCTGCAACGCAAACATGTCGGCGGCAGCGAGGCTGGCAGAGCCCGCTGCGAGCCCGAGCGAATCCAGCGCAGCCGCGACCTTGTCGCGCGCGCCCTCCACGGCCGGCCCCGCCACGCCCTCCACCGCCCCCTCCGCCGCCACCTTCATGTCGATGGGATCCTCAAGGTGGAGGAAGGCGGCGATGAGGTGCCTCGCCGCGTGCCCCGAGAACTTGTCCGCCGATAGCGCGCGCTGCCCGAGCAGCTTCTTCCACGCCGCCGAAGCCGCCGCCGCCGCCGCCCCCATCTCTCTGGCGTGCTCTCCCTCTCTCTCGATCTCTCTCTCGGCGTCAGGTCTGATGGCGGAGGTTGTTCGTTTGAGTTGCGTTCGCCTCCGACCTTCTTCTGCCCTTTAAATAACCGGCCAGTCTGGCCGGACGCCACCGCCGTTATGTAAAAGGTGGGTCCGACGTTGTCAGTTACACAGGAATCCACCGCGGCCAAAGTGATCAAAATCACCTCACGATCTCCACGCTTCAATCCGTAATCAGAAGGATTAAAATCCTAACAAACCACCCGGGCCCACGCGTGTGGGTGTCCTCTACGTGCGCACATTTTTTAGATACTACTAGTACCCCCTCCGTTTATAAATATAAGATGTTTTAGATTTATGAAGAAGATGTATCTAGATATATTTTAGTGTATAGGTTCAAATGAATCTAGACACTAAAAGATGTTTAGATACATCTTATTCACAAGTCTAAAACATCTTATATTTCCAAAAGGAGGGAGTAGTATTAAGATACGAGATTGGAGGCCGCACCCAATTAACATGACTCAGAACAATTCCTACACGCCTTCTTCTATCGACGCCAGAAACTTGGTTCGAAAGAATTCCACATTATTCGAGGACGATTTGGATCCCTAGACCTTCTTTTTGTGTGAAGGTTATTTCATTGTAAGGTGGGACTTCTGATGGACAAATCATACCGTATGAAATTCATTGCATATATATTCGAGAAGAATTTCCATCAAACTAAACGTCTTGATAAAATGAGTCGGGCAAAACTTGTTATAGCGAGGTTTATTATAGTAAACAGACAAGAAGTCGTCATGCTAAGGCCCCAAAGGACCATAGCACTAGAGCAGCCTATGATGACATCTATAAATTAGAAAAAACTGACCCGAACTCGCACCAAAGAACATGAAAACGGACCAGATCCCAGAAGATCAGCCGCACACATGACTCCACGCGTCCTGTGTAACATCCCTCTTACATTTCTGTCCTCTACAATGTAACACCGAGTTTATCCCATAGATGGTAACACTTTTTTTTTAACGTGCAGAAGACGACACTTGGCAGGGGACGTGCTCGTTTTTAGTTACCGATCGAGCGGCACGTGCCAGCTTGGCAAACGGAATTCACGGGTCGGGTGCGCACACAAACGTGATCGAGTTGTGGAGTCGCAGCAGATTCTCGCGGGCCCCACTCCCAGAGCGGATATTATTGGAACTTCACACCACCACCACCACCACCACCACCACCACGACCCGGACTCGGCCGCCTTCCTGGGCCTCCGCCGCGTACGGTACGGTACAGTACGGGGGTCGCGAGGCCAGGCGCGGCGCGCGGTGGAGACCATGCGCGACTTGTTCAACAAAATGCCTCATATTCCAGGGTCCACGTAGACACGCGCGCTAGCCGACGTTGGCACCTACTGTGGCAACTTGGCTCCCATATTTTCGCGTTTTGCGACCTGGTATGTTTAGCTTCCATTGTTGTCTCATCTGGTATGTTCTTTCATCCGACGAAAGAAAGATGTCGTCGTGAAGTCCGGTATGCCTGACCACCGATTGCCAAGCGTGGGTTCAGTTGCTTCCGACCCTTCAGGCACGCTTTGTACTATAGAGCATTGCATGCACGGTTTGTGTGCGATCACCGGCGTCTCAGAGGACTTGCAGCGCAAAGTGGTGATTGGATCTTTTTTTTTTCCTTTAGGGGCCGTTTGGTTTACCTTGGATTGTCCTAGTTTGACATGGATTGATGTGGTTTAAATCTCATCTAAGTCAAAATATCCTCTAATTCAACCAATCCAGTCCAATCTAACCTAAAGGTGGATTAACCGAACATAGCCTTAGAGGAGCGGCCACCGTGTTTGGCGGCTGACTGGCTGAGGGCACGCGTGCCCGCTCGTGACCGCCGGAACAAGACTGTCGCAGCAGCGTATGCAGATCACTCTACTTTCATCCACGTCAGAGCATCTCCACTCGCCTATCCAGGACGTCGATCCGGATGCCGAAATTACGTCCAAACGCCGAAAATCGGCCCAATCGCGTACCTAGGGACCTGTTTTCGTCTGGATTTAGGCGTGTTTTGGTCCGGCCTACCCAGGCCGAACCCAGGTTTCCGGATACGTCCTGGGGACGACGGACGCCGCAAAAAAGGGCGTGGGCCAACTCTGTCGGCGAGACATTCCCATTCCCACCCACTCCACTCGCCCAGACTACCGCGAAGAGCTCCTTACCGTCATGGCGATTTCGCCGCGGAGCTCTGGCCGAGACATGGCCACGCCTCTAGCTACGCTCGCCGTAGTTGCCGCCCACCACCACGCCTTCCATGCCGCCGATCTCGCCGACCTAGCCTCGTCGTAGCTCTGCTTCGCTACGTGCTCCCACCACCACGCCCGCCAAGTGTTCGGCATTTGGCCGGATTCAGCCATGGACTCCGACGATGACGAGATACTCGCCATTGACTCCGACGACGAGGAGATGCTCGCCGTACTCCTGGAGGAGGAGAGCGCCGAGGTCGCCGAAGGTGAAGAGCACTTGCAGATCCTCGCATCGCTCGCTCAGCTGTACATGCAGATGGCGAAGCCGAAGCGCGGTGGTTCAGCGCCAGGTCGCCGGAAGTGCAAGGCGAGACAAAGGATAGAGGGCTACTCCATGTTGTATGCCGACTACTTCGTCGACCAGCCACTCCATGGAGAGGACGTGTTTCGCCGGCATTTCAGGATGAGCTGGAAGCTCTTCCTCAAGATCGTGCATGCCATCCGGGATTTCGACCCATATTTCCTTTGCAAGAAGGACTGCACCGGCTTGGTTGGGTTTTCCTCGCTTTAGAAGTGCACCGTGGCGATGAGGTTGCTTGCATATGTAGCGCCGGCTGACAGTGTCGATGACTATCTCCGCATCACCGAGTCCACCGTCCTTGATTGCTTGTACAGGTTCTGCAGGGCAGTGATTGCAGTGTTCGGGGGAACAGTACTTGAGATCACCCACTGTTAAAGACACTGTTCGGATCCTCGCAATCAATGAAAGTAGAGGATTTCCTGGTATGCTTAGAAGCATAGATTGCATGCATTGGAAGTGGAAGAACTGCCCATTTAAATGGCAAGGAATGTACAAAGGCCACAAAGGAGGTTGCACTGTCATACTTGAGGCAGTTTCTACACATGATCTTTGGATCTGGCGCTCCTTCTTTGGCATGGCAGGATCGAACAACGACATCAACGTCCTCAACTCCTCAACTGTCTTTTCCAAGCTTGTTGAGGGTCATGCTCCCCCCGTAGAATTTGAGATCAGTGGGCACCACTACAACAAGAGATACTATCTAGAAGATGGCATCTAGATGGCCAATATTTGTGAAGACTATCTCTAGCCCAATGCTCTCCAAGCATTCTCACTTTGCCAAGGAACAGGAAGCTTGCAGGAAGGACATGGAGCGGGTATTTGGTGTGCTCCAGCAGAGGTTTGTAGTTGTCCGGTTCCCTGCTATGACCTGGTCGAAAGATCAGATGTGGGAAGTGATGAACTGTTGTGTGACCTTCACAACATGATCATTGAGGATGAGAGGAAGGATCCAATGAGTTTGCTCGAGGAGGACGAGCCATACTACAGACTGGGTCCTCTTCCCGAGCCTGATCACCAGGTACCTCCAACCTGGGCTGCATTCATCGCAATGCGTCAGAAGATCCGAGATTTGGCGATGCATCAACAGCTGCAGGATGATCTTGTTGAGCACCTATGGATACGCAGGGGCAACACGTCGTAGATGTCCAGCGTGAACTAGGCCGAACTTAGCCGAAATATGTTGTATTTTCACTTCTGGCCGAACTATGTTTACATTTACGTCGAACTCTGTTTAATATTTCGCCGAACTTTGGTCTTAAAATGTTCTGTATTCGACGAACAATGCCGAAATCTGGACGAATTTGAGCCGAATTTGAGCGGAAACGGGCGACCCGGAAACTCGGCCTGGTTACGCGAGTGGGAAATTGAGCGTACCAGGCCAAAAACTTGCGCCGTCCGGCCAAAGTTTGGTCCGGATTTTGGCCTGGATTCGCCCAACGAGTGAAGATGCTCTCACATGTGCCATGATACCACTTTCACAAGATTTAAATTTTAAATGTCAAATATTTAAAAGAAACTTGTGTTCACAAGATATGTATCCACGATCCCTAAAATATTCAGACCCAAATTCAATATTGGCACATAGAAAACAAAATTTACAAAATTGCTAGCTAGGAGTATATGAATAGTGTCATCTTGTCTTTTTGTGACACTATTGATGTTGTATTTGTTCTTCTTGTTTTTTCCCACGTTGTCTCTTGAGCGTTGTGCTATTTGGCCCAGCAGCGGTCTCACATGTGTGGTTTATTAATAAAGCGGGGCGATAGCCTGTTTCAAGGTGTTTTCCCGCGTGCATTTCAAATTTGGTCCCGTAAACACTAGCTATTGTAAACGTCAACATCCGCAGCATTTATATTGCATGTTTCCTCTTTTATAGCATTTTTTTCATTGTCTTGCGGTGAACCATGCACTAAGTTGAGATATTGCCCTTTTTGTGATTTTTTTCAAATTTTCTATTTTTGGAAAATTTACACACCGATACAATATAACGTTGACTACATCCAAGTATTTGTTCATTTTTATAAACTATAAAGAGATTTATTGCCCAAGCTGAAGAAATGTGGATGTTTCCCCCACATCACAGGTCACGCTCCCAAATTCAACAAGCTACGCACGAGAGATTTTTGGCGCCCGAGCGACGGTTCTCTTATTATTATAAAAATCAAAATTTATATTTGCTAGTCCTAGAAAAATGAAAATAAATGTGTATATAGTCAATGATATATCCCATAAGCGTGCAATATATCAATTTATTAATTTATCCCATAAGCGTGCAATATATCAATTTATTACCTCCTCGTGGTCTAGTAGGGCATCGACGCGGCGCGCCGCAGACGGCATGTTGGTTTCGTGGATTTATTAATTTTCTGTTGCTCGATCGATACGTCCGTTGATCTCCAAAACACAATATGCTACCTGATGCGTCGGCCCTGTTTATTATACACGTCCTGCCTGCCTCGCGACTAGTACTACTATAGTCGAATTCGGACACGACCTCCTCCCGTACATTTCCTACTCGACGCCGCCGCGCCGATTCACCCGTGTATGCATGTAAGTGGTTACGGCTGCCCACGCGCGCCGTCAAGCCCATCCCAGTTAAGTGGACACCACTACCGGAATAACCAAATAGGCCGACGGTCTTTTTATACGCCGACGGCAAAATGTTTGGGCCGTCGGCGTAGCTTGACGGCCCGTCGGCCCAGTTTTGCCGTCATGAGAATAAATAGGGTAATTGCCGCCCGGGCGTAAACAGGATCAGTGATGCTATCGCAAAACCGTCGGCGTAGCTATTTTTCTTTTTTTCCACATTAATCTTAAAAAAACATAACTAAAATATTTAAATTCAGAAAAATACATATAATATATCAAAATTTGCAGAAAAATAAGATCTATCTATATAAACTCAAATATTATATATTTGTATTCAAAAAATACATAAAAAATATAAATACTTTCGTATAACATATTTTTCATTTTCCGAGTGCAAAAAACGAGGTGTTTTGTGAAGCAACCACCAAAAGAAAGTTTTAAAATGAAAATACTAGACCATATTAAATGGACAATTTTCCAACCTGGATATCTCAAACCTTTTCGTTCACCTCTCGTAAAAAGACAAATTCCTACCGAATCGGCAGGAAATGAGTTAGATTTGAACTACAGGTACATGATATATTGCTCATGATTTTTTGCAAAAATCATTTTTAGGTTCACAATATGCTATTTCATCAGAGATATAATACAAGTTCAGTGAGGCTTAGCCCCGATCTAAGAATCATCATGCCCCTCGATTTAGAAAGTTTGACGATAGTTTGAAATGGGCATAAAAAATTCAAAAACGATCGAAACAATGCAAAACCTTCGCGTGGTGTCATATTATATGACATAGTTGCATGAAAAAATACCAGACTTGGTATATTCATTGAGTCTCAAAAAAACCTTCACAAAATGACCTATCTCAATTGAGGTTTTTTGGATTTCAGGTCAAATGACCAATGTTATTGCGAGAATCGCGGTATAATTTGCGATAATGTGTCCATATTGTACACACATGTGTATCATGGGATGGTGAACAATGTTGCATGAGAAAGTTTTCCTTTTCTTCGCATCGAAAAGCCATTTTTCATTTTCCGAGTGCAAAAAAAGGGTGTTCTTGTGAAGCAACCACCAAATGAAAGTTTTAAAATGATAATACCGTATTTTTAAAAAAATACTAGACCATATTGAATGGATAATTTTCCAACCTGGATATCTCAAACCTTTCCGTTCACCTCTCGTTCAACCTGGATATTTTTATTTGAATTTAAGATTATTATTACTTATTCATTGTTGTTTACTCAAATAATTATATGGAATATAAAAAAATAAATATGTCTAACATTATAGTGTAATGGTTAATAGGTTTGATATGATAATATTCACAACAAGTTCTAGTTTATTTGTCGGAAACTCATGTGGAAGGAACGAAAAAGTTAAGCGTGCTGGGGCTGAAGTAGTATTAGGATGGATGACTGGTTGGGAAGTTTGACTAATTGTGCAATTTGACTTGAGACTAAGTATACTTAGAATTAAAAATGTCCACGTGAGATTAACAAGTTAAACAATTCAAAACTGTTAAAAAAATTGATTTTTTTTTGAAAAAAAAAATCAATTTTTTTTGGAAAAATCTAGGCCGACGGTAAAGCCGTCGACATAGCCAAACGGCCGTTAGTCATCTAGATGGGCCCCATATGGTCTACGCCGACGACTTTGCCGTCGGCGTAGCTATATACGCCGATGATTTTTCTACGCCGACGGGAGAAGGGGCTACGCCTACGGGGCTGTACACCGACGGCAGCCGTCGGGCCAGCCTACGCCGACGGTATTTAGGGACTACGCCGACGGGACCCGGCCGTCGGCGTATTCAGCTTCTCCTGTAGTGCACCCACGGGCAGGGGCAAATTCTTCACGGACAGTCGCGGCCCTATCGCTCCGCTCCCCCACCCCCTCTGCTACCCTGCCCAATTGATTTCAATGATGGCCGTCGGCTGTCCCCAGGAGCATGGTGATGGTCAACCTTGGTCTTGGCGGAGGACTTGGCGGCGGGAAGAGGGGCGGTGTGGTCACGTGGTCGCTCGAGCACACTGGTGGAGCTTAGTTGGGGCCGAATTGGGCCATGGCCCGCCCAGCTTTTTTGCAGAATTTCTTTTTTCTACTATGGATCATAGTCCAGCCCACAAGAACGCCTAGTCCAGTCCCTTGCACAGCCTTGCTGCCTTTCACATTCTCTCCAGACGACAGACGGCGAGGGTTCAGGAAATTAAGGGAAAGCCGGCCAAACGGAAGAAGCAGGGCAGCACAACAGCCCATAGGCACGGCCGCATGGGGCACAAGTTCGTGTCATCCAGAACTCCACACACTTGACTCTGCAGCCTTCTGCCAAATCGAGCCCGTCCTCTTCCTCAATTTTCCCATGTAGGTGTTTTTCTTTTTTTGGCCAAATTCTGTATGAGTGGCGACCATCCACCGGTGAGACTTTAGCAGATACCGCATATTGGATGGTCAGCAAAATTTTGGACCGATATACGGTATCGTCAAAAAATGGCTTTTTCATATACTGTAAATAGGAAGATATCGTATTTTTTTGCGGTATTGTGCATCGAGGCCCATCCGTCCAGCATATATTCCGTGCAAGGGATCTTCGACGCGGTATCCCGCATTCATTTTCCTCTTCCTCCCCCGCCCAGAAACCCTCACCGTCGTCCGCCCCTGTCTCCGATTCCGGCCACATCCACCGTCGAAAAACAGATCGCCGCCGCCCACCTCCGTGTCGACCCCCATCTTGCCATGGCCGACCAATCGAGCCGTGATTTGGGCAGGAGCGGCCACGCTTCTCCGCGACATGGCAGGAGATCTGGCTTGCGAGCTCGCCCGCCGCTGCCGTCGGAGGAGGTACGTCGGCGCCGCTTCGAGAAGGGACGCGGTCTCGGCGCCCTTGGGATCACCCACGTGGTAGATGCTAGGTATAGTCTGGGATGCAGGACGCGACATCATTTTTTGCTAAACATTTATCGATCTCGATGATCAAAACCACCCATATGTATGAATCAGGCGCCAATGTGTGATATCTTTTAAATATGCAGTTTGGATTAACGATATCTGTTTTGTCGTAGTGTTTTTCATACTGCAAAACAGGTTTACAGTACACCATATCCGCGATATACGGTATCTGCTAGAGATGCTTCGAGTAGGCCCGGCGAGCCGGCGAAGGAGTCTATCGCCTATGCCAAATCCCCAAATCCCCAAGTCCTAAGCATGCAGACAACCATATATACTAATGTACTATAGTTCACGGACATGACATGTCTTTTTAGAACATTCTGTTCATATATGTATACACCCTGTTGAACTAAAGGCATTGAGTAATTACTAATATATAGTTGCCTACCGAAGTATATCTTTACTATTAAAAGGATGTTGGTGATCGTAGGTCATCTTCAAACATCAACATTAGAGCAATCTAGACCGTCAAAATCGTTCTTAGTAAACATTGGATCAATCAAGACCATTCAACCACTCGTTCGTAAACATGGAAAGTGTACAAAAATCACGGTAACAATCAATGCCCATGCAAACAAGAATCACCATGATGAGCAGACCATTGTGAAATCAATCACAGTAATAAATCCACGAAAGCGTAATCATCGGGAGCCACCGGCTCAGGGACTTGCCACAGCTGTATTCTTCATCTCCTACACAGAGCACAAGGACATGGGCGACTCGCCCAAGCTGCGGGGCCAGCAAACGCGCAAGGACGTCGCGGCTGTCGTGGTCGCGACCCCGAAATCCTCGCGGTCGTCCCTCTTCGCGGCATCTTTGTCACCATGCTTGACGCCTGCTTCGTCCGCGCTCGCGCTTCTTTCCGAGGACGACGATCACAGCCGGAGTCACGTGTTGTCGCCGGAGCACGTCCAGAGGGCCAACCAGTGCGACGACGACGTCCACATGGAGCAACGAGACACGCACTACCTGCCCATACCATATGGCCGGCAAGCGTGAAGGTTTCCTGTACAATCTACCGACGCAGGCATGTTCGTACATACAGTAGATTAGGAAACTTTGAGGTTTGCAGTTTTCTTGTACATAGATGCAACATTGCTTGGATCCTCCGTGTGCACAATCTACCGAGGCACAAATTGATAGAACTATCTGTGCGGGGCTAGCTAATCTGCAGTATGCCATACAACACGGTGTAAATTTCTCCTCAAATCCGATTTCTTACCTTTGTTTATAGTTTCAAATATTTATACTCCCTCCATCTCAAAATAGATGTCACAGATACTTCATAAACAAAAATACTTGTGGATCATAACATAAATCGTGCATGGTACACATAAATTAATCATAAATCATATTTTGCATGGATGCGTCAAGGCTCATTTGCATCAATAACGCGGGTGTCAGAGTGGTGGGTGCAACCCGTCATCCAGGACACCGAGGGAGTCGGCGATGGAGACCTTGATCTGATGACGCATAGCCTCCGCTTTTCAGGTATTGTCTGGCATGCATGAGGGGGGGGGGGGGGTAAGTAGAGCCACATTGTAGTGTGTGATTACCTTGCTGCCCACGAGGATCCACGAAACAACGGTGTATGCCATCGCGTGGGGTGTGACGCCGGAGTGCACCTAGAGCCACGCAAATGCGACACTGTTGGCAAGTCGTGTCACGAGGGCTTCACGTCCATGGTGAGGCCCCTACCGGAGAAGACCCGGAGACAGGAGGTTCGGTGTTCAGGAGTCTAACACGGTTTATGATGGTGTTCTGGGAGAGGAACGTCTTGACGTGGCCATAGGTGACGCCGCCAATGCTGTTCGATCAAATATTCGGTGTGTGAATTGAGACAATAACTAACTAAAGAAGATTATCTTCCTTGGCTCGAAATGAATTTGTTCTTTCTTTTTTTCTATCTTGCATGCATGCTTAGCTAAGTGCCTATCTTCATAGCCCCGTGTGCTGCCGTGATGCTGCTATTAGCAAACCTTATTTTGGAGACAGACTGCTTTGTGCTGGTTGAGCTTTGGAAGTCAAGAATGAAGAATAGAGCGGCCACTCGACCGATCCTGGACACTTTATATGGAGTTTAATTCGTTTGAATTATGCCATGTAAGTCGTGTGGCAAATTGCGCAGCTCATTTGAGCGCTAAACATGTCTCTACTGTGCATCCGGATTGAGCTTGGAACTCTCAGGTACTGGTGTTTTTAACTCCCTGTATTCAGCATGAACATTGTGATGACGTCTAATGAATGAAGCTTTGATTCGCAAAAAAAAGTGCCCCATTCTTGTTAGATGCTTCTGATGACTCCACTCAGCAACCGAGCCCATAACAGTGGAAAAAATCACTATAAAGCCCTGATACGGCATTGTGGAAAGAGGAGAATGAATCATGTTATTTTTGTCATATTTGAGCTTCCAATTCTTTTTGCATGCATATTGCATATGTACATAATAAAAATTTAGTTTAATATTTGTTTCAGTGATGTACTATGTCCATGTTCCAGAAAAATTAAAACGACCTAGACATGACACAATGCAAGAATGTCGGATGAAAACTAATTAACCGAGTTTTATACAAGAAAAGAGCATGCATAGGGAGTTGCATCTTTTAATTTCTATGCATATTAAATATAATCATTTCTATGTACGCGGCTTAGTGGATTTAGTAAAAACTAAAAAGTTTAGTCCTATTGTTGTCCATGCTCTTCAGGGATTACCTCTCTTCAATGAGACATAGAAAATGGGCAAAATCCAGCTCTGGCCAGCAACTTTTTTAGATCTGAAAGCAACATTCAGCATCTGAACGCCTAGATATGCCCTATACCCATGTGTACAAGTACAAATATATTTTCAATTTCTAAACTTATCTTTAGCACTATAGGGAGTGGATCTTAGTCAAGAAAGAAATAAGTTGGACCTGATGTTATATGCATATGATGTCGAATTGAAATCCTTTAATGTCCATAGAACACAATTTTTAATAAGGTGTGCTTCTAAATAATATGTGGTTTTTTCGCAAAAACAATAATAATATGTGGTTATCTTTTCCACATATGATTTTTTATATTAATATTATATTCAATGAAAATAAATTAAATAAACCGTAGCAGCCCACGGGTATTCATCTAGTAGTCTATAATTGCAATTTTTATTCTTTGCTTTACGTTGGCCCGCCCAGGATTTTCTTTTAAGCTCCACCACTGCTCGAGCAGGAGGACCAGTGCGTCGGCCATCAGCGGAGGTGCTTGGCGGCTCGAGCACAGACGCCCGAGCTTGGGGTAGCATGGACTGCGAGGGGCGGCGTTGACGCAGAGAGGAGGCGGGGATTTTCTGGCGGCTCGCTGGTGAGCCTCGATGGCAGGGCTCCCGAGCTTGGCGGCGACGGCTGCTGCCGGGCACGGCCAGAGGAGGCAAACGCAGAGGTGGGGAATCGCTGGGCTGAATTTTTCTGGAGGCAAGAAGATAGGGATAGGAACGAGGGGAACGAGAAATCTATGGGGACATGGTATACGACGCGGAAAATCGTGCCTCCGACTGTTTTGTATTTGATTTATTCGGACTTTTAACGAACTCCGACCTTGAAAATTCTATGAACCGAAGAGATCGATGATCTCGGACAGGCGCAGGAATCTGTACCAGCAGGTCTTCCCTAAAACGTCAAAACGTCTGTCAGACGGCGCAGGCTGCCATCCGCGAGGGCGGCGCTGGTAACCTCGGCTCCGACTCTGGCCTCCTTGAGCGCAGCCTGGAGGTCAGCGACGGCAGCGAGTCGCTGAGCGTCTACGCAGTGGTGGGGGAGAAGACTGGACAGCCACCCGGTGGCGGTTATGAAGTGTACGCAGCCCGCCCACTGGAGGTCGTTCGCCGCCTGAACACACGCTCTGGCGGGGAGCAGCCACAGGACGGCGCCATCCATCGGGAGCTTAAGGGAGGTGACGATGTTGCTCGCCGCCCCCGAGGCGCATGCGAGGGCGGCCTTCCCGTCCGTCAGCTTGGCTTCGGCGAGCTCGATCCTTGCGTGCAAGCCCTCGTCGCTCAGCAGGTGCAACTCACGCTCCTGCTACGGCAGCGCCTCGGCCAGGAGCCCACCGGCGACTCCGCTACACTCCAACTATGGTAATTATCCCCTAGCAGATGCTTCCCGCCGTTTCTTTGGATGATATCCCTGAGTTCAGGAAGTACATCGTCGAGTTCGCAAGGAGGAGTCAACATGCGTCGGCACACGGGGCAACTCGCCTTCTCCTTGTCCTTGATCAGCCACTTCTCCAAGCATGCCTCGTGGAACCTGTGTCTGTTAGATCCTATGAGGATCATCTAGCTCAAGATTTGTGCCACAAGATGAGGATCAGGGGTGTGTACCTTGATCTGGAGGTCCAGCCATGGCCTCCTCTTTATGTGCTTCCACTTCTGAACTTGATCTCGAGCAGTGAGTGGTTATTCCTGATGCTTTCAGTCCTTGCTTGATCAGTGAGCAGGGGAGAGAGTGAGAGAGATAGAAATTGTCTTGAGTTTTCTTCTCAAATCCTAGAGCCCCTTTATATAGGACCTGCACCAGGGGAACCACACACAAAAGATGGATGGTCAGGATGCCCCTGATCAGGGCATCCAATGGCTGTTATTAAACAGTCCCTTAATCATCTTTAATTTGACTTAAATTGATCACAGCAACCTATAGATCACTGCAGATCACTTATACATCCAACATTCTTCCCCTTGATCGTAAGGATAAACTTATAAACTCATTTTTCAACAAAACAGCATATGAGACAACAGAATTACAACGGCCATAGAGTACCGCAGAACCCAGTTACTACAATATACCACTTTATTTCAAAACAAAGCTTCTTTAACTTAGGAGCTCCAAAAACTTATATTTATTACAAACTTATGAGCTCATCTCTTCGTTGAAACTTATACGGAGACAATAAATTGCAATGGTCAGTTAAGTACCATTGAACTAATTGACAACAGTACATCATTTCATCGAAGAGAAGAACCCTTCTTAGCTTATGGGTAGATGGTGCCATAACGGTTCCAATTTCCAGGATCAAAAGCTTTCTGCCAATCCCATGTTAGCAACGTGCTCTTTAAACACACTGGGTGGCAAGCCTTTCGTAAGTGGATCCGCTAACATTGCGTTAGTCCTTATATGCTTAATACTTATTGTCTGATCCTGGATTCTATCTTTCACAACAAGATACTTAATGTCAATGTGTTTGGCAGCACCACTTGACTTGTTGTTACTTGAATAGATCACTGCGGGTTGATTATCGCAGAAAAGAGTGAGTGTCTCAAATATACTGTCAATCACCCTTAAACCCGGAATAAAATTCATCAGCCAGACTGCCTGCCCGGTTGCCTCATAACATGCCATAAACTCTGCCTGCATTGTTGACGATGCAGTAACACTTTGCTTGGTGCTTTTCCAAGAAATAGCACCTTCTGCAAGGGTGAATATGTAACCCGATGTGGATTTCTTAGTATCAACACACCCCGCAAAATCAGCATCTGAATAACCCACCACCTCGAGGTTATCAGTTCTCTTATATGTGAGCATGAGGCCTTTAGTACCTTGCAAATAACGCAAAGCTTTCTTAGCATCCTTCCAGTGATCCAACCCTGGATTAGACTGATATCTGCCAAGCATCCCGGTTATGAATGCTAAGTCAGGGCGAGTGCATACTTGTGCATACATCATACTTCCAATGATTGAAGCATAAGGAACTAACTTTATCTGCTCAGATTCATAATCATTACTTGGGCACTGAAAAGTCCCAAACTTATCGCCCTTGACAATAGGAGCAGGCGAGGCTGAGCACTTATGCATATTGAACTTTTTGAGTACCTTCTCAATATACGCTCTTTGTGATAGCCCCAAGATTCCTCTGGATCTATCTCGGTGAATTTGAATGCCTAAGACATAAGCGGCTTCACCAAGATCTTTCATGTCAAACTTTGAAGAGAGAAACCTTTTAGTTTCCAGCAACATATTCTTATCGCTACTGGCTAATAGTATGTCATCAACATACAGTATCAGGAAGACAAAATTGCTCCCCCTGAACTTCACATAAATGCAATTGTCCACTTCATTCTCCTTGAAACCAAAATTCTTTATGACTTGATCAAACTTGAAGTACCATTGCCTTGAGGCTTGCTTTAATCCATAAATGGATTTCTTAAGACGACATCCTAAATGTTCTTTTCCTTTCATAACAAAACCTTCCGGTTGAGCCATGTAAACATCATCATGTAAGTCACTATTCAGAAATGCCGTTTTGACATCCATCTGATGCAACTCTAGATCATAATGAGCCACAAGTGCCATTATAATTCTGAATGAGTCCTTAGAAGAGACATGTGAAAAAGTCTCATTATAATCAATACCTTCTCTTTGAGTGAAGCCCTTAGCCACAAGCCTTGCTTTGAACCTTTCGATATCACCCTTGGAGTCATGTTTGGTCTTATAGACCCATCTGCTTCCCACAGTTTTGTCTCCTTTAGGAATCTCTACTAAGTCCCATACATCATTAATGCTCATGGACTTCATTTCATATTTCATAGCATCAAGCCATTCTGATGAATGATCACTTTGTATGGCTTCCTTAAACGATGCAGGATCATCATCCAACTGTTGGAATTATGCCCTAGAGGCAATAATAAAGATGTTATTATTATAATTCTTGTTCATGATAAAGTTTATATTCCATGCTAGAATTGTATTAAGCGGAAACATTAATACTTGTGTGGTTTGTGAACAACACCGTGTCCCTAGTACGCCTCTATGGACTAGCTCATTGATCAATGATGGTTAAGGTTTCCTAACCATAGACATGAGTTGTCAATTGATAATGAGATCATATCATTGGGAGAATGATATGGTGGACAGACCCAAGCTAAGCGAAGCAATTAGATCGTGTCATTGTGTTCATCTTTGCGAAGCTTTCCCTATGTCAAATATTGTATTCCTTAGACCATGAGATAATACAACTCCCTGGTATCGGAAGAAAGCTTTGAGGTCATCAAACATCATCCTATGAGAGGGTGATCATAAAGGTGTCTCTCGTGATCGAAAGTATTCATGGGTTGTATGTATCGAGATGGGATTTGTCCTCCCAAGTCGGAGAGATATACTTGGGCCCACTCGGTAATCGATATCAACACCGCTTGCAAGCATGTGGTTAAGGAGTTAATCACAAAGTGATATCGGATTACGGAACGTAAAGTACTTGCCGTGAACGAGATTGAGCTAGGTATGACGCATCGACGATCGAATCTCGGACAAGTAAAATATCGCGAGACGAAGGGAATATATATATGGGATTGATTGAATCCTAGCATCGTGGTTCATCCGATATGATCATCGATGAATGTGTGAGTCAATATGGGTGCCTGCACCCGCTGTTGATTATTGATAGAAGATCATGTCTGCATATTCTCGAACCCGCAGGTCACACACTTAACGTGTCTCGACGCTAGGATAGATTGGATACTTGGTTTATGAATTTTGTTCGAGTCTCGGATGGGATCCAGGACATCACGAGAGGTTCCGGAGTGGTCCGAGAATAAGATTCATATAAGCGGTGCAGTTTTGGAGTTCGAATTGTTCCGGATTAATCGGTATTGTCTGGAAAGCTTTAGAACCTTCCTAGGAAGGGGCCAACGTGGTCCCACCTTCCGGAGGGGGCATGGGCCTATGAGGGAGTGTCCTGGCTGCATTGGGCCAGGGCACAAGGCCCCATAGGGCCTAGCCGATCCTAGATAAGTTTAAATCGTTTAAACTAGAGATAAGATAGGGTTTCTAGAAGGGAGAGTTTAAATCGTTTAAACTAGAGATAGGCTTGGAGGATGGGAAAGGGCTGGCCGCACCCCCCCTCTATATATAGAGGGCTGGTGCGCCCCCTCCCCCCAACCTATACCTTCCTCCAAACCCTAGTTGCCCTGCTGCCCTCCTCTCTCCCTCCCGACTGTTTGTAGGCGAAGCCCTGCTGCAGGAATTATCCACCAGATACACCACACCGTCGTGTTGTAGATCCAATCCGCCTCCACCATACTTGCTGGTCCGAGGAAGGAGGAGACGCCGAGGTGCTGCACGTGTGCATTCACGGAGGCACCACCACTTGTGGTGCTAGATCGGATCGGATCGCGAGGAGGAAGCGCACGACTACATCACCCACGTTCCGATTTAACGCTCACTGCGTAATCTTCAAGGGTATGAAGATCTAATCCAATCTCTCTCGTTGTTTGCATCTCCTAGATTAGATCTTGGCTTTCCCTCTGTTCGCTTCCGTAGAAAATTTTGATTTACTATGCTGCGAAACCCTTCACCAACATCGACTCATTTATATCCTCACTCATATAGGTCACATAATCATCAGGAATAGTAGTCTTTCTAGCCCGCTTTGACCTTCTGAGAGGTGCATTATTTGGTACCTCAATCACAACTTCAGGCTACTAAGCATCTTCCGTAGAATTATCATTAGATGTGGACTCTGACGGAGTCACAGGTATCTCAGCAGGGGTAGGATTAGCAGTTCTTTCAACTAGAGGTGTAACCTCAACATGAACAGGAAACACTGGTTCTTGTATCATAGGTACCGGGACATATTCCCGTTTCTCCTCTAAGATTATTTCCCTGGGAGTCATACTCCCCCTCAACATATCACTTTCCAAGAACACAGCGTGTCTTGTTTCAACAAACTTAGTGAATTGCTTTGGACAATAGAAACGATATGCCTTAGATTTGTCAGGATAACCAATGAAATGACAACTGACAGTCTTGGGGTCTAACTTGCCCATAATTGGATTGAAAACTCTTGCCTCAGCAGGGAAGCCCCACACATGCAAATAACTCAGGGTAGGTTTTCTCCCAGTCCATAATTCATACGGTGTTTTTGGCACCGATTTACTGGGGACCTTATTAAGAATATGTGCAGCTGTCTTTAGAGCTTCCATCCATAAAACAAGCGGCAAAGTAGAGTGACTTAACATACTCCTTACCATATCCATAAGAGTACGATTCCGCCTTTCAGCGACTCCATTTTGCTGAGGTTCGTCCGGTACTGAATACTGAGCAACAATACCATTTTCCTGAAGGAACTTAGCAAAAGGTCCAGGAATTTGGCCATAAGAAGTGTGTCTTCCGTAGTACTCACCACCACAGTCAGACCTTACAACTTTGATCTTTTGACCAACTTGATTCTCAACTTCAGCTTTAAATATCTTGAACTTTTCTAATGCCTCAGATCTTTCTTTGATCAGATAGATGTATCCAAAGCGGGAGAAGTCATCAGTGAATGTTATGAAGGAATCAAAACCATCCACTGATTTCATATTAAACGGACCACAGATATCCGTGTGAACAATTTCCAAAACTCCCGTGCTTTGATTTTCACCTTTCTTAATTTTCTTAGCATATTTCCCTTTGATGCAATCAATACAATGATCCAGATCCGCATCTGAGAAATTTAAAGGATGAAGAACTGCTCCTTAATGAGACGCTCGATTCTCCCCCTCGAAATATGGCCCAGACGATAGTGCCATAGTTTCGAAGAAGTCTCATCATCATCGCGCTTACGCTTGGTACTAATATTTATATTAGAGGAAGCATCAACTTCACTTATGGAATCACATAAGGAAACAAGATAAAGTTTTTCTTGTCAAAAGGCAAGACCAACATCCTTATTGTCAAACATAATTATACATCTCTTTTTCCCAAAGTCACAGTGAAAACCATCATCATCTAAGCATGAGACAGACACAAGGTTTCGTCTCAGGGTACATAAAGTACATTATGTAAACGAAGCATAAAACCACTATGGAGTGTAAGAGTAAACTCTCCAATAGCCTCAGCTTCGACTTCAACACCATTAGCAATTCTAATGGTTCTTTCCCCTCTTCTTAGGGTCCTCTTCGTATCGAAATCCTGTAAGGAGTTTGCAACATGAATTGTTGCACCTGAGTCCACCCACCATGTATTGGTGGCATAATTAACATAAAGGGATTCGTCAACAAAGGTTATAACATTAGTACCTTTCTTATTGATCCATTTTATGAACCCAATACAATCCCTCTAGACGTGTCCGCTTTTTCACAAAAGCAACATCCATTAGGATCTTTACCATCAGCATTAGGGGGTGCATCTGCATTAGGAGCTCTGTTAGGGTTCTTTTGCTGAAAGAACTTAGAAGATTGCCCTTTATCTTTAAACTGAGCAGGATTAGGCTTTATAAACTTTTTCTTCTTCTGAGAATGCTTGAACTGATTGACATGATCAACTCGTCCAGCTTTAAGCCTTTCCTCCTCTTGTACACATCTAGCCATCATTTCATCCATGCCCCATTTAGAATCCATCGCATTGTAATTGATGGTGAACGGAGAGAACTCCGTGGGCAAGGATGACATAATAAAATGTTCAAGGAAACCTTCAGAGATTTCCATTTCCATTGTCTTAAGTTTAGTGGCCATGTTAATTTTCCTCATGATATGTTCTCTCAGACTCCCAGTTGGATCATACCTTTCATCAATAAGCCTTCTAATGAGGCTTGTTGCATAAATTTTGGATGATCCCTTAAACTGGTCCTCAATCTTTCCAAGGTAACCCTTAGCAGTCTGAGAGTCTGGAACAGCTCTCCTCATACTTTGAGTAATGGAGCCCTTAATAATCATGAGGCACTTACGATTTGAATCCTCCCACTTAGTCTTCTCATCATCATAAGCCCTTTTCAGGGCATCATAATTCTCATCACCTTCAGTAGGTGCTATAGGAGGATCCTTAAGGAGGGCATAATCTATATTCAGCAAAGCTAAGGTGATCTCAAGCTTCTCCTTCCAAGTACCAAAATTGCTACCAATCAACTGTTCTATGCCATTTATAATACCGGCAATTTGAGAGGCATTAGATGCTTCAAAACAAAACAAATGCTTTGAACAAGCATCATAATTTTATATTCCTTTCATCAATCTAGTCTACATCAGCTTTGGCCAGAAATAGACATGATCAATAAAATTTTGTGATCAGAATATCTGCTAATCAGCTTTGGCCAGAATGACAGATATAAGCCACACTTAATTAGATCCTCTAATCATATAGAATTCTATCATCAATCTGGAACACATCAGCTTTGGCCAGAAGTGAACTAGACCAATAAATATTTCATGATCAAAATGTCCATCAATCAGCTTTGGCCAGAATGATAAACATAATCCATGCTTAATTTGAGGATTTATCAACTTAACTTTGCAGCAAAACATTATTATCACAATTTATTTGAATAAAACCACAAAAGAAACAACTAAGCATGAAAAAACACATTAAACTTGCTTAAGTGAGATAAATAATTGCATGACAAAAGAATAATTTCTCACATAATTATGTTCCATAATTGACATAATAAAATATGCCAAAAATTTAGCCCCCAAAACCATTTATATATAAGCCCTAACTCTTATATCTTAGATTTTAAAGAAAAGGAAGAAACATAAGTTTCAAACAGTCAAACTGAGCCCATAAAAGATTTGGCCCAGTCCCCTTTTCTTTATTAATAAGGGAAAACTAAAACAAAAATTTCGGACACTGGGCTGAGAATAGCCCAGCCCATCTCCCTCGGGTCCGTAGGGTGCTAGGCGCCTAACGCCGGCCGTTGGATGAAATCCAACGGTCGAGGTGGCGCCCGGTCAGCACGAGGCTGATGTGAGACAGCCCCCCCGTGCCCTAGCCCCATTTCCCCCTCCCTCCTTTTCCTCTCTGCCTCCCAAGCCGCGAGCGAGAGAGAGGGAGAGAGAGAGACGCGCGGCGGCGAAGCCAGCCGCAAAAGAGGAAGAAGGTCGGCGTTGGTGAGTGCCTCTCGCCAGATTCACAGGTAACAACAGGCGCTGCCGAGTGGTGCTTGCGGTGCGTTATACACGACGCGAAGCGACGGGCGTCCCTCAAGA
The DNA here is from genome assembly GCA_023614405.1 of Avena insularis. Taxonomy (NCBI): domain Eukaryota; kingdom Viridiplantae; phylum Streptophyta; class Magnoliopsida; order Poales; family Poaceae; genus Avena; species Avena insularis. The sequence goes on from CM042684.1 coordinate 8,933,092, forward strand.
ATGACATCGACGACGCAGCGCCAAGTCCAGCGCCGCGGTGGGCTCCTGCACCAACAAAAGCACGAGGAGACATCACCACGGACCGGTGTGGTGGACGGCGAGGTCGCGCGGGCAGGAGCCCGAGCGTTTCTGCCAACTTAGTAGGTCGGCTCCGGCGCCGCCGTGGCTAGCGACGGCGACGAGGCCCTTAAGGTACACGCCCACCACCTCTTTATCATTAGATTAGGGTTAGAGTTCGTCCAATTTGGGAATTAGGGTTAGGGTTCATTAGTAATTGGGGAATTTAGGGTTAGGGTTCATCAGTAATTGGGGAATTTAGGGTTAGGGTTATTCGATTCGATGAACTAGGGTTAGGGTTCTTCAGGAATTGGGGATTAGGGTTAGGGTTCTGCACCAACAACTCAAATCCCACATAAAAATTGCATAAAAGCAACCCTAGCACCTGTTCTTGATCAGATAGAACTTAAACTTGGTAATTTCAGGGCTAAAACGTCAACTTTATGTTGTTCTTAGGCAAGAACTGGAATAGGAACATAGCTCCAACAACTAAACAGGAACTAACCAGGAAGAACAAGCTTGATGGAACAAGAATCCAAAAAATAAGAGGACTCAATCTTAGAGCTAGTTGCTCTGATACCACTGTTAGATCCTATAAGGATCATCTAGCTCAAGATTTGAGCCATAAGATGAGGATCAGGGGTGTGTACCTTGATCTGGAGGTCCAGCCATGGCCTCCTCTTTATGTGCTTCCACTCCTGAACTTGATCTCGAGCAGTGAGTGGTTCTTCCTGATGCTTTCAGTCCTTGCTTGATCAGTGAGCAGGGGAGAGAGTGAGAGAGATAGAAACTGTCTTGAGTTTTCTTCTCAAACCCTAGAGCCCCTTTATATAGGACCTGCACCAGGGGAACCACACACAAAAGATGGATGGTCAGGATGCCCCTGATCAGGGCATCCAATGGCTGTTATTAAACAGTCCCTTAATCATCTTTAATTTGACTTAAATTGATCACAGCAACCTATAGATCACTGCAGATCACTTATACATCCAACAGTGCCTGCATGGCATCTCCTTCCACACGGTCGCCGTCCCCGCCACGCTGTCCAAGCAGATCGGGTAGTCGCTGCCGTCGGACGGCGCCTCCACCGTCCTCAGAGCCTTAGCTCGCCGCCCCGCCGTGTTACCCTGCTTCCCAATCAAAAACTCTCACCATCTCGTCAACCAACGCTCCTCCTCCTCGTCGTCTAGGGCATCGACGCAGCGCGCTGCAAACGGCATGTTGGTTCCGTGGATCAATTAATTTTTTGTTGCTCGATCGATGCGTTGGTTGATCTCCAAACACAATGATATCCATCGATCCACCCGTGACCGATTGAACACGGGCGTCACTCGAACTACAACCGTACCCGTCTCGATTGATGATTGAGCAGTGCAAGAACGTACGGACATGCTGCGTGCGCCAACTGCCAACAATGCAATGCCCCAATAGGAGGGCACCAGGCATCGTGTCTACTCTCCATTTGTTGGATATTCGTGCTATGTGTTTTACGAATTAACCCTTCCATCTCACATATTAGGTCTCTTGCGGATTTTCTATCCAACCCCTTGCGTTGTCGGATATTCTATATTTTTTATCGTTGATTGTCTCCTTATAACCAAACTTGTCTTCTACACGTTTCTATTTCTTTTTCACCTCATTTTTTCTTTTAAAATTTCAGAAATATTCAACAATGTTTTTATGTACATTTTTTATTCTAAAAATGAAACATGCATAATATGTTTTTTCAACAATCTCATTTGGCAATCTTTATGCTTGTACTTTTTATTTAACAATATTTAGACACGCTTACTTTGTTTTATCCTAAATTCAGAAGTTTCATACAAGATTCACATGTTTTACAAAAAAAAAATTGTCAAGAGATATTCATATAAATTTTTCAAAGAATACATGCATAATTTCTGTCTTTTTTTCACCTCATTTTTTCTCGTAAAATTTCAGGAATATTCAACAATTTTTTATGTACATTTTTTAGTGTGAAAGTAAAACATGCATAATTTATTTTTTCAACAATCTCATTTGATAATTTTTATTTTTGTACTTTTTATTTAACAATATTTAGACACTCTTACTTTGTTTCATCCTAGATTCGGAAGTATCATACAAGATTCACACGTTTTACAAACTTGTTTCTGCCAAGAGATATTCATATAATTTTTTTTACAAAATATTCTAACAAATTATATACCTATTTCACTAAAGTTTGACACCAAATCCATATATGATCATGATAAATTCGACGATCCATACCAGATTCGAAGAGGTTTCATATAATAGATATGTATTTTATGTAATTTCAGATTTTTTTCCACATCATATTTATGGAACCTTCTTATAGATTCAAGCAAGTCTCATATAGATGAAACCAAAATTCTAGACATATTCATATATAATATAAATTCATACACACTACTCAAGCCTATCGTCTATGTTTCATCACAGATCCATACAATAATCAATAAGAATCACCAAGAGTTTGTACAGAACATTTTCGGATTGAGAGATTCATAGAATTTCCATCAAAGATACATCCAAAAACAAATATTTCCAAAAATACTTCTGCACAAGATCTAGAAAAATCAAAAAAGGAATTTGGGGCCTCAGATCCAGTCCGTCCTTGTTTACCGTCTCCCCCTCCTCCTCATGAGGCTCGCTTGCTCGTCGACACGGACGGGACGCCACAGGTAGGGATTTAATGGGTGGACGGGACGGGACGGGACGGGACGGGACGGGACGCTGCGAGGAGTACGTCGTCGCGGCCATGACGAGCGAGAGGTGGGGGCGACGATGTGGGGGTCGACGGAGGTGGAGGCGATGAGGTGGGTGGCGACGAGGTGGTGGAGGGTGGGGGAGGCTGCGAGGTGTAGGAGATGTGGTGGGGGCGATGGAGGTCGCCGGCAAGAAGAAAGATTGGGGAGGAGGAGACGGTGTGGAGAGGCCCCTGATCCAGATCGGGAGGAGAACGAAGCGTCTGTTGACTTTGTTTTGGGGCTGGGTGGTCATGCTCTCTTCTAGACTGAGGGTTAAATTCAAAATAGCTGAAGGACCTAAATGCAAATGCTCCACAGACGATGACCGAGTTAACTCCGCACGAATCTCCAACAAATGAACGGCACAGATGGTACCGGGGGCCCAACTTATGATGGGGAAATCCGCTCTCGTCAACTGCTGCATTAACATGCAGCGCAAGTGCCCCTCCTGCAAGTGCAACGAGTCCATCTCTTAGCCCTCTAACATACTGTCACGGACCGTTTGGACCACTGTACTGGGTCGCATGGGCCGGTGCGAGAAGAGAGGCAGAGGCCCAAGGCATGAGGGAAGAGGGATGCAAACATGCTGTACTAAATTTGATTAAAAAATCTTCATAGTTTTATGAAAATTAAACTTGTCTGAACTGTTTCCGTAATTTTGTCAAGACCGTGTCACCATCTTTACACTATGCCTGCGGTCCGGACTTTTCCTAACGGTATATACTTGGACCCAGGCGCGTGTTCCCTGTTTAAACTTTAAACGAAGCACGCCCGCCCGCGCACGCGGAGTCCAAAGAGACGCCAGCAGAGGAGGATGGAGGTGTCAGCTAGTACATTTATCAAGCACGCCGGCCGGTTTCCAAGATAAACTCATTGAGGAGGATGGAGGGGCCCGTCTCCTCGTTTCACCTTCCTTTGATCAGCCTACTATAAAGTCTTCCAGTGTGGCCAGCAGAGGAGGATCGAGGTGTCAGCCTTTGATCACCTCCCTGTGCCATTTCCATCTTCCATCTTCACCTCGTGGCGTAGGTCAGCAAATGGGGGGAGTTTGTTGTCCATGTTACTGAATCGTTGCTAATTACGTGCTCCGACGATGCAGATAGGGAGAGAGACCAGGAGCACCATGGGTTGTGGCAGTGGGAGCGTCCCAAAGAAGGCCCAGACGACCAAGTGCAATCCGGAGCACGACGAAGAAGAAGAGGAGGAGGAGGAGGAGGTATGCAACGTTTTCACGGTTGAGATGGATAGTCTCGAATGCGACATTTGTTTCTTGCCCTTTCAGTCGGAAGTTTACACGGTGAGCATTCTAAAATCTGAACACGTTACATTTGTTGTGTGCAGTCGCGGTATATAGTGGCTAGTACGGCTTGCTCTGCTAACTAGTAACTACTGGATTTGTTCTGTCTCGATTGATGATTGAGCAGTGCAAGAACGGGCACGCGGCTTGCGCCAACTGCTGCACTTACATGGAGCGCAAGTGCCCCTCCTGCAACGAGTCCATCGGCGACTTCCGGTGCCGCGCCATGGAGAAGATCCTCGCCGGCATGACCAGGCCCTGCTGCTTCAAGAAGCACGGCTGCCGAGAGACCGTCCGGTACACCGAGGCGCGGAGGCACGAGGAGGAGGCGTGTCGGCACGCGCCCTACAACTGCCCGTTCGACGGCTGCGCCTACCGCGGCAGGCTGCTCTACGGCCACATCCAGGATGCTCACTCCCATGGATCGTCGGTGGTGAAGCTGCAAAAGGGCGAGCCCTTCTGCGTGCTCCTGCACCGCGACCAGAAGAGCGTGTTCCTTGTGCTCAACGGCGGCGACGTCCCCACGGGGCGCTCGCTGTCGTTGGTTCGCGTCTGCCCTTACCCGGAGGCAGATGAGGGGGAAGACAAGGGAGTGGACGTGAAGTACAAATTGGCGGTGCATGGAGGCGACTGGACGTCGATGTGGCTGGATTCGCCATTGCCTGTGCCTTTCGCGCGCCGTCTTGACGGGTACAAGGCCAAGTTGTTCTTGTTCGTGCCGGACGCTTTCTGGGACCCTTCTGGCAGCGTCACCGTTACCCTGCTAGACTGATGGGTGGTGGTCTACTGTATATATAGTGGTCGAGGTCTAAAATTATGTCGCTCCTTAAGAGTTAAAATGCGTATGGTCATGATATGATCCATATATATGTACCACTTGTCTGATGGAGGGTGGTGCCTTGTGTTAATCTTGCATGTTCGAGGGTGTGCAAGCTGCTGCCATTTATGGATGTTTTGTATGCGCTAAATCCATTTCAATAACTGTGCAATATTTCAATAGAACGATCTATCGGCATTCGGCAATGATCCGTCGCCTAATAGTATAGTGGTGCCCCTATTTGGTTTCTACTCTTTGGTTTCTTTGAGAATTTATGTCAAGAAACTTATAGTAGTACTCTCTTCAATCTGATTTAATTGTCACAAGTTTATGCCTAAACCTACAACAATTAAATCGGACCAGAGGTTGTACAATACTTTGTGAGAAGTTTTATTTCCATTGTTGGCCTTCTACTCCAAGATCACTATCGGGAAAATGCTTAGCATCACATCAATATCAGTAACGCAAAAACGAAAGTATGCTACTGGTAACATGAAACACAAACGAACAAATAAAAATCGTCACCTATAGGTCGCAAAACGATCTCTGCAGGGCTTACCACTGACGAGCAAACAAAAAATCTTCGTTGGTATGTGTCTAGTGGACTGACCAGGGGACCGAGAAAATGCGATGATAGTTAACTTTCACTAAAAAAATCCCCCATGCGCGATACTTTTTTTGGGCAGCACAAACCTAAAATACATGCAAAAAAATTTTAGTCCGCTGATGAGCATTCTCGGCACCAAATTAGGGTGGTGGATAGATATGTGTTGTGGTAGATACGCTGCCAGATTTTGGTGTCTTGGTACGTGGCCTACAAGCCAAGCGCATTGTAACCGGCGGTAATTAGAATATAGTATCTCCGTCCTAAGTTTTAAGGCTTATATTTTTTTAAGTCAAACAACGTAAACTTTGACCAAGTTTTTAGAAAAAATATTAATATTTATAATTCAAAATCTATACTCTTGATACATCATGAAACATATTTTCACATGGTATCTACATAATAGCATAGTTTTTCATATATTTTTTTAAAGTTTGATCAGACTTTACATAGCTTGACTTTTCTTAAAAAGTATAGGCCTTTGGGACAGAGGGAGTAGGAATTTTGTATTATGTTGTCCACTACAGGTGTTGTTAATTGTTGTTCTCATGGTGGAGAATGGTCAAGCACATCGTGTTGACTGGTTAGGCTTGTTTCGTTGACTAGCGTAACTTATAGGGATGTAAACGACATGGGTAATTTTCGCACTCAATCCGCATCCGCAATCGTTTTTAAGGATATAGTATGAAATTTTAGAAATCCGCCAGATACGGATGAGGATATGGATATTAGTAGGACGGATATCCGGAGGATATGGTATTTTTATTATCCGACGGATGCAGGTTATCTGCTATATTTTGTGGATTATCCAAGCTATTCAATTAGGATAATCCGATTATTTAGCTCAATGAAGCGATCCAAATGTCTAAATAATTCACTAATAATCATCATACGTGTGTCTCTAAGTTTATACTCCCTCCGACCCATATTAGAGTTTGGAGGCTAATTACACCCACGGATTTAATGGGACGGATATCCGCTAACTCATGGGGCGGACATGAACATAGGTTTCACTACATGGATATCCAACACATACCCGACTAATAAGTAGGCTACACATGTCAGCGAGACATTGTTTTTCAGCATTACATGTACCATAGTCACTAACAGGCCCAACCTGCCCAATCTCCCTTACCCTAGGCCCAAAGGTCTAGCTAACTAATTGGATATGCCTAACCCTAACTAATTGCTTTTAAGCAATAAGATTGGCCTTGAGTATATCAGATGTTGTGTTGAAAACCTATAATAAAAAGTATTAACTATGTTTCGTGAGATTATTGTGATGAGACATCTATGTATTTTGCGATGATTGTGTGAGATTTGACATATTTGAAATACCGTGTGGTTCAAATATTGTTGTTCTATGTATATAGCGCTTAAACCAATAGATATCCATGGATATTTTGGTGAGTGGGCTAGAGTCATGCTCATGGATTTGGATCTGGATTTGGTTTTGGTTTTGGCATATCCATCCAAATCCGCTCCATGGCCATCCTTAATTATACGTATAGAACAGCTCTTTGTATGGATATGTACTTGTATGTATATGTAGCTAATACGCATCCGCCAGCTATGTCGGCTGGAGAGAGGAATACAATGTGCCTAAACGTGTTATACATGTTTTGAATATGGGCTTAGACGGGCGTATTTTATCCAATCCGCTATTTAATAAATTTGGAACTAATTCATGATTTTGGCTGAGTTTGGAGAGATGGGATTATACTCGAGCAAGCATGTTAGATGTCCTTTTCTTCGTTTTTATGTCAAGTTAGAGCATCTCCAACAGAAGTTGTATAATAGCACGGCGCCACTTTTTGGTGCGTGCAATTGTGCAAAATGCCACTCATCCTAAAAATTTGCAGTGCACGGTTTTATGAAATCTGCTGGAGTGGCAAAAAAGCATCTATGCGCGGTAAATCGGCGGTTTTTTGTGCGCCGTGCTATTATACAACTTTTGTTGGAGATGCTCTTAGGTCCGTCTGTTAGAGCCTTAGAGGTCGCTTAGAACAGTTAGGTGTTTTAATCTTTGTTGTGTGTTATGTACTCTTTTACTTTCTCGTCGGCTTGATCTTACTTCCTAATATATTTTCTAATACATATCATATGCAGTTCTCTGCATAGTTTGAACAAAACATATCACATGGACGTAAAAGCCTTGAATATTGGACTCTAATACAACACGACTAGCTTTCTACGCGGCGTTTGTGGAGCTTAACACTGCCACAATAACATCATGGAAACTCTAATACGAAGCGGTCACGCTATATTAATCATGTGAATATTTGCACATCGATTGTTTTTCAAACATTTTACATTTAATATTTTCTTACTGCCTATTGCTGAGGCCTCATGCTAGCAACTAGTTACATGGTATCGATAAGTAAGTTTAGAATTTTTATTAGTGTGTGAAAACGTTTGTCATTATTTGCTCGCTTTGGCTGAGCTATTTAGCGATATAAAATTACTATCATGTAGGTCATCTATCGGCAGGGGCGAATCCACGCCCCGGGCAAGCAGGGCTATGGCCTGGGGCGTGCCGACAACCCTCAAGCTTGAAGATGCACTGTAGTAGGCACTACAGCAAGACTCTAGTTGCAATTAACGAAGGTGGACCAGGACGCAGTGATATTCTAGGTCCGCCACTGTCTATCGGTATATACCACTTTGCTCCACTCATGGTCATAGCTACAACACGTGAAGAATCGAGACCTATTTATAAAGATATCTACGCACTTACTTTTTTTCTTATCCAACATGGGTGTAATCTTTGGATTGGTCCTCCGTCGCATCTACAATTTTCTCATGACTACTAGTTTTTTGCCTCTGGCAAAAATATCTCGGGTGACCAAGAGTTATCAAAAGGGTCACATGTATCACTTTATTCAGTCAACCGCTGGAATGTGAAGATTTCAGCGAGCTGCATGGATAGTCATGCTACAACACACAGTGTAAAACCCTGTGCCGTGACTACGATATAGTCTACCGAGTCTATCTTACAACACAAACAGTAGCTTCACACCCCAATCTGCCAATCCAGAAATGCCATAAGTAATCATCTATACGGACATAATTGAACAATGTGACTCAATAATCCCCTGCTTCTTGCTCTCGAACGGAACATCACTATGACTACTGGTGTTGCTGCTGCTGCCAATGCCATATACCAGCTCTGGAGAAGCGGGCTTAGCTAGAGCCTGCCTCACAGCCTCTTTCAGTCCAACACAACCTGCACCGCCTTCATCCTCGTTGCACCAGCATGAAGACATGCCCCCCCCCCCCCCCCCCCGGACGAGAGCCCGGCAACGAGGTCCGTCCAGTCGTCACAGCTCACCCAGGCCTTGATGAACCTTCCACTGTCGTCACCGGTGAAGCATTTGACAGATACCTCGTCGGTCTCTGGCAGGGCAGGTGGTGTAACCTCGGTGGCTTCACTTGCTCTCCTCTTCAGGCGCTTCACCTGGTCTATCACTCTCGCTAACAGAGTGGCCTTATCCATCTGTCGTGCACAAGGGAAGAATCATGCTGTTAACTTCGCTTATCATTGTATATTTGTGTTGCGTTCTATACTTTCCTCATAAAATATTTTCTTACTATCTTTTGAGGATCAAGGATGCTCCCAACAGCGAGGAAGTCTGAATGCCCATGCTTGCATTCCGCTGCGTATGGTGAACATGAAAACCAAACAAGGGTAAAGGAAAAAAGTGGTTCATAACCATCAATTGAGAAGTGTGACATGCGTATCAAAATATCAACTTAGATTAGAATCATAATTATCGAGTACACAATAACTACACATATCCACAAAGTAAACGAAATCCGTTCTAAAATGGAACACGAAATTTGTTCTAAATTGGAAAAAAAAACTATATCATTTTTAAGGACAACTCACACTAGGAGTGGATGCAGAGTGACTAACTTCGCAAAAAAAAACACTAACAAACAAATTAGGATCTTATGAGGTATGCTGGCGGCGTTGTGGCATCACTCTTTCAGGATTATGCAAAAAAAACCCGGAGTATTTGAGCGTGGTTGTGGCCCACGTTGGTATAAGCATGTTGTGTGTGGAACTAGTGGCGAGGCTATCAGTAGGGCGAGGCATGGTGCCCGCCCTACCTTGGCTCGCGATTGAATTTTTTTACCCCTTTTCTGCGTATGTATCGATCGACTGTGGACGGGAAAAAATCAGGAGATGGAAAGAATTAGCATACGATACAAATGAATTGTCTATTGGGCTGACTTGCCGTGTAGTTTTACTATCTTGGGCCAACTGGCTACTACTGCCCAACGAGCCCTTCCAGCCTCAAACTGCTCCACGCATCCACTCCGTCCCATCCTCTAACTGAACGAGGAAAGAACCTGAAAATCGAAGGAAGGGGATAAACTCTGCTAGCGGTGGCGTGATCTATAGACTCTAATTCTTAGGGAGCCCGAGCCGAAACAGGCGCAAAACGGAGGAAGCAGGACTGTCCAGTGGGGCGGTTGTGTTGAACGGATGGATGAGCTATAGATTGAAATTTGAAGATGAACAGAAAAGGGAAGGAGCCAGACGATATATCTATCTGAATCTTTGCATTTAGGTAGAATACTAGTGCTATATTTGATGAATTTCTGAATTCTGAATTGCATGTTGCCTATGGTTGAGATCATACAAAGTATTACTGTGTCTAGATTATATTAATTTTTTGCATGAATATTTTTTTTAACTTCAGAGTTCGCCCGACCTCATTTTGTTTTCGTCCTTCGCCACCACTATGTGTAACGGTTGTCTTTTTATGCATGTAGGAGTGGTTATTCGAGTCCGTGTAGATTTGTTGAAAGCAGGTCTAGTCAACGTGGGTTGCAACCATCTTTTCAGTCATGTTCATGTCCTCCGCGTTAGAGAAGATCATGACGTGGTGGATCAAAATGTGTCTTCAATTGACTCCTCCGGATCTACAACCTACTTTGTATGTTAGAACATTTTTTGTCTACCATCAACAGTTAAGCTGAACAATATTTATACTAGAATTTTATATTTATATATCTTATTTTTATCAAACCATGTTCTTACATAAAATGTTCTTTTTTCGACAAATGCGTCGCAAAACTTATTTAAACTACAAAAAATTAAATGACAAAAAGAATGTGTGTCTTAGAAAATTAAGGCACCTCCATGAGTTATGATGTTTAGATATCTCTTTGTCTTTCTCTCTCGTTATCTGCAGGTGTGTTTCTTTATCATTCTATATATTTATTATTATGAGATATCTTGGTAGAGTTCTCTATGGAAACGGAGCAAGGAATATACAAACAACATTTTCTAGTGCGTAATCATGTACTAGTAAATTGCACGTGCTTTGCACGTCATTATATGTTTTGCTAATAACACTATCTTACCTTAATAAGCCACAATACTTACTCATAATAATTTAAAAGTTGAGTACAACTTTAGGTAGATAACTCTGGTTTTGCACCACCGTAGACCTTTGCAATTCTTTTATACCGTTCACATTTGTCTTCTACGCACACAATAGGCATGACCTCTATCAATGAACAATGATCTGTCATTCCATTCGACGTTAAGTCTAATAGTGTAAGTTTCACCAAAATTTTCTCTGATACCGAAACTATCATCATTTCTCATGGTGCAAGAAACGACCTTAAAAGATCTACACCATTTCTTTCATATTTAAAAATTATTCTGCTAATAATTAATATTCAACGTGTAATAAGAATTGTCATGTGCCATTCTATTCTATAATGAGAACTACCAGACGATGAACATGGTAGTTTAATTTTTTTATTTCTAGGTTCAGTTTTTTGATTTTGTAAATTAACAACATTCATGCAAACGATTGACATCTTTTCTTAGGAGGTCTGAGATAAAACTTCTCCTATAAAGGAAAACCTTGTAAAATTGCAATATTCTCGTGATAAATGACTATATCAGTCGCACTTCATAAAGGAACAACGATTTTATAATTAATGGTACAGTCTTATACTATACTCTTTTCTAAAGTAGAAAAAATTATAGCATATTAGAGACTACTATATATTAGATTTATCTCAGCAGAGAATCCGACGGTCCAAAACATATTGCCGGAAGTAGTAGAGGAAACGCCGTCGGCACCACGCTTAAGCTTTAGATTAATGGGGAGCTTTACAGCGCGTAAAGAAAGAGAGGGAAACGATCCGATCTTTATACAACATGTGACCTCAGTTACAACAATCTGAACAAACTACTCCCTCTATTAGGGATTATAAGGCCTATGGATCACTTTGATAGGATTAAGAAAATCAATAACACACCCTCTTGATTACTACATGCATCAATAGTTATATATGCATGAGAGAAGATACTACCTCCTTCACGATTTGCAGGGCGCCTAATCAAATTTGGGTTTTTTCAAAACTACAATGTTGCTAGGCGCATAAGAATTAATTGTTAATTAATGTGGCACCTTTTCTCCCAACTTCCTATGCATGCAACAGTCTCTCACCAATGCATGCGCCTTAACCGCTCACTAATAGGCCTATTTTTTAGCCAATACGTTCACGCCTAGGTCTGTGAGATTTTGTAGAGCGCCCTGCAAACCGTGAAGGAGGGAGTAGAGAAAAAGGAGAACATGCATTGAAAGAGAGAGGCTAATAAATAGGGGAGGACTTAGAATTTCTAACATTTTAAAAAAGCTCTCGGGCCTTATAATTCCTAACTGATGGAGTATGGCTTAGCTACTCCCTTCGTCCGCAAATAAGTGTATTTTTAGACTTATCCTAAGTCAACGTTAGTAAAGTTTGACTAACTTTATAGAAAAACGTAACAATATTTTTGATACAAAATTGATACCAATAGATATGTTTTCAAATTTAGTTTCATAATATGGCAATAAAATATAATATATGTTGCTATATTTTTTTTATAAAATTGGTTAAATTTGATAAAGTTTGACTTAGACAAAAGCTAAAAGTACACTTATTTACAGACGGAGGGAGTACTTTCAATATAATAATTCTACTGTCCCGAATTAATGGCGCCGATTTGTCACTTGTATATATCTGTATATTAAAACTCGTCTAAATACATGCATATGTAGACATATCCGTGACAAAAAAAAATCGGGACATAAGGAGTACATATAATCATCTCTTGTACTCTTCCTCTTTCTAAGAGAGATTTTTAGCTGGTGTCAGTCTCAAGAATCATTTGTAAAGCCAGAGAAACTAAACACTGTGAATTATTGAATAAGTAATTTAATGGATATGGTTTACCGTACAGTCTAACACGAACCCGTTAATACACCCACATTTAATGGTACAGCTAGTTTACTTCCAAACCACGAAGCTAGAATGCTGATTAGATTTCTGAGTGTCCGTATTCCACATGGGCCCCCGGCTCCTGACTAAACAAGTACAAAAGGTGGAGCTATTTTAGCTGGAGCACGTCACTCTTCGGAAGTATCCAGCGGTTTCGGCGGGGCAAATCCATGTGCGCGGGAAAACAAAGTGACGAATCCATGCATTCATGACCGTCAGATCTAAAGAGCTATAGTCTGATGAGTGGCAGATAGCACTTCCAGTCTGCAAATCGACGGCTTAGATTACTCTTCAAAGGTGCGCTAGGGGGAAGGCTCTAGAACTGGGGGACGAACTCAAATTCAAAAACTCATGTATTATATAGTGGTATAGATAAGCAAATAAAATATCAGTAAATTCCAGTTTTTATCCCATAGTTTCATATTTTTGACACCAATTATTTCACTTAACATTTTTTCATCCATGTTACTGTTGGAATTATGCTCTAGAGGCAATAATAAAGATGTTATTATTATAATTCTTGTTCATGATAAAGTTTATATTCCATGCTAGAATTGTATTAAGCGGAAACATTAATACTTGTGTGGTTTGTAAACAACACCGTGTCCCTAGTACGCCTCTATGGACTAGCTCATTGATTAATGATGGTTAAGGTTTTCTAACCATAGACATGAGTTGTCGATTAATAATGAGATCATATCATTGGGAGAATGATATGATGGACAGACCCAAACTAAGCGAAGCAATTAGATCGTGTCATTGTGTTCATCTTTGCGAAGCTTTTCTTATGTCAAATATTGTATTCCTTAGACCATGAGATAATACAACTCCCTGGTATCGGAAGAAAGCTTTGAGGTCATCAAACGTCATCCTATGAGAGGGTGATCATAAAGGTGTCTCTCAGGTGATCGGAAAGTATATGTTGGGTTGTATGTATCGAGATGGAATTTGTCCCTCCCAAGTTGGAGAGATATACTTCGGGCCCACTCGGTAATCGATATCAACACCGCTTGCAAGCATGTGGTTAAGGAGTTAATCACAAAGTGATATCGGATTACGAAAGTAAAGTACTTCTGTGAACGAGATTGAACTAGGTATGATTTGCATCGACGATCGAATCTCTTGCAAGTAAAATATCGCGAGACGAAGGAAATATATATATATGGGATTGATTGAACTGGCATCGTGGTTCATCCGATATGATCATCGATGAATGTGTGGAGTCAATATGGGTTTCAGCACCCATTGCTGATTATTGATAGAATATCATGTCCGCATATTCTCGAACTCAGGTCACACACTTAACGTGTCTCGACGCTAGGATAGATTGGATAATTGGTTTATGAGTTTTTGTTCGGAGTCTCGGATGGGATCCAGGACATCACGAGAGGTTCCGGAATGGTCCGGAGAATAAGATTCATATAAGGCAGTGCAGTTTTTGGAGTTCGGAATTGTTCCGGGTTAATCGGTATTATACCGGAAGCTTCTAGAACCTTCCGGAAGGGGACCAACGTGGCCCCACCTTCCGGGAGGGGGCATGGGCCTATGAGGGAGTGACCTGGCCGCATTGGGTCAGGGACACAAGGCCCCACAGGTCCCAACCGGCCATCTAGGGTAAAACCCTAGATAGACCTTCTAGAAGGGGGGAGGTTTCCTTGCCCCCCACTCCTCCTCCTTTGGTCGCCGGCCTAGGGCTTGGGGGAGGGGTTAGGGCTGCGCCCACCCCTCTATATATAGAGGGCTGGGGGCGCACCACCCCCCACACCTTCCCCTCCAACCCTAGCCGCCCTCTTCTCTCCCTCCCGATCGCCAGGCGTAAGCCTGCTGCAGAAATTCTCCACCAATTGCACCGCGTCGTCGCCTTGTAGATACAACCCATCTCTCCACCATACTTGCTGGACCAAGGAAGGAGGAGACGTCGAGGTGCTGCACGTGTGCATCTCATGGAGGCACCGCCACTTGTGGTGCTAGATCGGATCGGATCGCGAGGAGGAGAAGCGAGTACGACTACATCACCCACGTTCCGATTTAACGCTCATTGTAATCTTCAAGGGTATGAAGATCCAATCTAATCTCTCTCGTTGTTTGCATCTCCTAGATTAGATCTTGGCTTCCCTCTGTTCGCATCCGTAGAAAATTTTGATTTACTATGCCGCGAAACCCTTCAGTGGTATCAGAGCCAGGTTTATGCGTAGATGTGATACACGAGTAGAACACAACATGGTTGTTGCGGGCGTTGATGTTTTCTGTTGCAAGCCTCTTGTTTGTGTTCTTCTTATGACGCGGGATAGTGAGATTGAAGCGATCCAGGCCAACCTTACGCGACGTCGTTCGCGAGACCGGCTCCGCACTTGACGTGTGGCTTGTTCCACACATGCGGCTGGTGGATGCCTGTTTCTCTCACTATAGTTGTCATGGGATTAACACCGGAGTTTGGCAACCATAATATCACCGTTCTGGCTTTCCGTAGGTAAGAATCGTTCTTAGCTTGCTACTCCCATGAGCCACGTAAAACATGCAACAACAAAGTAGAGACGTCTAACTTGTTTTTGCAGGGAGTGTTTTTTGTGATATGGTATGGCCCAAGATGTGATGTGTATAATGTATGCGATGATCATGTTTTGTAATGTTTCACGACTTGCATGTCGATGAGTACACAACCGGCAGGAACCATATGGTTGTCTATATAATTGTGTATGACCTGCGAGTCAACTTCTTATACGCCATGTAATAGCTTTACTTTATCGCTAAGTAGTTAGCAATAGTTGTAGTTGCTATTCATGGTGGAGGCAATCATGGTGGAGTGATGGAGATCATGTCAAGACGCACAAGATGGAGATCATTGCGAAGATTGGCTATACCATGTCACATAAAGTTATATGCATGTGATGTTTATCCTTTTATGTATCTTATTATGCTTAGATCGCGACGGTAGCATTATAAGATGATTCCTCACTTAAAGATCAAGATAAAACTATGTTCTCCCCATGTATGCACTGCTATAAAGTTCGTCGTGTCCAAGCATCACGTGATGATCGGGTGCTATAGACTCTACGCTCACATACAACGGGTGCAAGCCAGTTTTGCACACGCGGAAATACTTGGGTCTAACTTGACGAGCCTAGCATGTACATACATGGCCTCGGAACACATGAACCGAAAGGTTAAACATGAGTCATATGAATGATATGATCGACACTTCGTTGTCCACCATTGAAACCACATCTCTTCTCGTGATGATCGGATTAGGTTTGGTGAATTTGGATCATGTTCACTAAACAACTTGAGGGATGTTGAATTTAGTGGGAGTTCATCTAGTAATTTGATTAAGTTGAACTATTTATCATGAACATAGTCTAAATTGTACTTGCAAATACTGTAGATCCAATGGCCAAGTCCAACTTCAACTTCAACGTTTTTGCTGAGATAGAAAAGCTTAGAAACAATGGGTCTAACTTCACCAAATGGTTCCGCAATCTGAGAATCATTCTCTCTGGCGGTCAAAAGGACTATGTCCTTGAGAAAGCGTTAGGTAACCCTCTTGCAATCGCTACTTACCGATGAGAAAGCTGTTTATCAGCGCAAGGATGATTATGATTTGATTAAGATCGCCATGTTGTTTGCTATGGAATCGGATCTTCAAAATCGTTTGAGGAGTTCGCCGCCCTTTGAGATTCTTGAGGAACTGAAAACCATGTTTCGGCCCGTTCTCGAGAGATATGAGATCTCTAAGAAATTCTTTAACGCAAGATGGAGGAAGGAGTTTTGTTAGTGAGCACGCCATTAAGATGTCGGGCTACACTCAACGCCTTTGAGCAATCTGGACTACAAGATTCCGAGGAGCTCAAGATTGATGAGTTCTGCAATACTCCTCCTAGCTACAAAAGTTTTGTAGTTGCTCACAATCAGATTGGTTCCATCGATATGATCACCGAGCTCTTCGCTAAGATGAAAGTAGCGAGGTGGACATCAAAAGGATAATCATGTGTTGATGGTCAACAAGCCCTCCTTTAAGAAAGGTAAGGGTGCAAAGAAGCCCTTCAAGAAAGGCGGCAAGAAGCGCGTTGCTCTGCCGAAGAAGCTCGTGTCCGGTCCAAAGCCGGACATCGAAAGTGCTTCTATTGCAAGGACAAGGGTCATCGAAGCGAATCGTCCAAGTACTTAGCGGACAAGAAGGCTGGCACCATCAAAGGTATATTTGATATACATGTTATTGATGTTTTCCTTACTAGCCCTCGTTGTAGTGCCCGGGTATTTGATCTCGGTTCGGTTTCTAATATTTGTAACTTGAAACAGAGCTACTAAATAGACGGCGCTTTGTAGGGATGAGGTGACGGCGCGTTGGCAATGGATCAAGAGTTGATGTGATGGCCGTCAGACGCTCTCCTTAGTTTTACCTTCGGGATTAGTTTTAAACCTTAATAAATGTTATTATGTGCCTGCGTTGAGCATGAACATTATTTCTGGATCGTGTTTATTGTAAGACGGTTATTCATTTAAATCGGAGAATAATGGTTGTTCTATTTATATGAGTAACATCTTTTATGGTCATGCACCTCTTGTGAATGGTTTATTTCTTCTAAATCTCGAAAGGGATGAAACACACATCCATAACATTGAGGCTAAGAGATGCAAAGTAGATAGTGATAATACTACTTATTTGTGGCAATCGCTGCTCAGGTCATATTGGTGTAAAGCGCATGAAGAAACTCCATTCTGATAGACTTTTGGAGTCTCTTGATTTTGAATCATTTGACACATGCGAACCATGCCTCATAGGCAAGATGATAAAAACCCCGTTCTCCGGAATGATGGAGCGAGCAACGGACTTGTTGGAAATCATACATACCGATGTATGCGGACCGATGAGTGTTTCAACGCGCGGTGGATATCGCTATTTTCTCACTTTTACCGATGACTTAAGTAGATATGGGTATATCTATTTAATGAAACATAAATCTGAAACATTTGAAAAGTTCAAGGAATTTCAGAATGAAGTGGAGAACCATCATAACAGAAAGATCAAGTTTCTACGATCCGATCGTGGGGGCGAATATTTGAGTTATGATTTTCTCACGCATCTTAAAGCAAGCGGATTTATTTCGCAACTCACGCCACCCGGAACACCACAACGCAATGGTGTGTCTGAACGCCGGAATCGAACCTTATTAGATATGGTCCGATCGATGATGTCTCTTACTGATTTGCCGTTATCATTTTGGGGTTATGCATTAGAAACCGCTGCATTCACTTTAAATAGGGCACCATCTAAATCCATTGAGATGACACCGTATGAACTGTGGTTTGGTGCTAAACCTAAGTTGTCGTTTCTTAAAGTTTGGGGATGTGAAGCTTACGTCAAGAAGTTGATGCCGGACAAGCTCGAACCCAAAGCGGAGAAATGCGTCTTCATAGGATACCCTAAGGAAACTATTGGGTATACCTTCTATCACAGAACCGAAGGCAAAGTGTTTGTCGCAAAGAACGGTTCCTTTCTTGAGAAGGAGTTTCTCTCGAAAGAAGTGAGTGGGAGGAAAGTAGAGCTAGACGAGGTTATTGAACCTTCTCTTGAGTTGGAGAGTAGTGCAGCACCTGAAATTGTTCCAGTGACGCCTGCACCAACAATAGAGGAAGCTAATGACAAGGATCATGAAGCTTCGGACGATGCTACTACTGAGCGTCGCAGGTCAACAAGGTCACGTGCCCCTCCTGAGTGGTACGGCAACCCTGTCTTAACTGTCTTGTTAGTAGAAGACAGTGAGCCTGCGAACTATGAGGAAGCGATGATGAGCCCAGACTCTGAGAAATGGCTAGAAGCCATGAAATCCGAATTAGGATCCATGAGCGAAAACCAAGTATGGACTTTGGTAGACCCTCCTAGTGACCGAAAGGCCGTTGAGTGCAAATGGATTTTCAAGAAGAAAACGGACGCGGATGGTAATGTTACCGTCTATAAAGCACGGCTTGTCGCGAAAGGTTTTCGACAAGTTCAAGGTGTTGACTACGATGAGACTTTCTCTCCCATAGCGATGTTTAAGTCCATTCGGATTTTATTAGCAATTGCTGCGTTTCATGATTATGAAATATGGCAGATGGATGTCAAGACTGCTTTCCTCAATGGCAACATTGATGAAGAGTTGTATATGATGCAACCCGAAGGTTTTGTCGATCCTAAGGATGCTGATAAAGTATGCAAGCTTGAGCGTTCTATTTATGGACTGAAGCAAGCATCTCAGAGTTGGAACCTTCGTTTTGATCAAGTGATCAAGAGCTTTGGATTTGTTCCAAATTTCTACGAAGCTTGTATCTACAAGAAAGTGAGTGGGAGCTCGGTGACATTTCTGGTACTATATGTGGATGACATATTGATTATTGGAAATGACATTAACATGCTTAACGATGTGAAGAGTTATTTGAACAAGTGTTTTTCAATGAAAGACCTAGGTGAAGCTGCTTATATATTGGGCATGAAAATCTATAGAGATAGACAAAGACGCCTGATAGCTTTAAGCCAGAGTACATACCTAGACAAAGTTCTGAAAAGGTTCAGAATGGATAAGGCAAAGAAAGGTTCAGTGCCTATGTTGTCAGGTAAGATTTTGAGCAAGGCTCAGTGTCCAGCTACGGTAAATGATAGAGAAGCTATGAGCAAAGTGCCTTATGCCTCGGCCATAGGTTCTATCATGTATGCCATGCTGTGTACTAGACCGGATGTGTCCAATGCTCTTAGTTTGACGAGCAGATATCAAAGTGATCCAGGAGTGGAACACTGGACAACCGTGAAGAACATCCTAAAGTACCTAAATAGGACTAAAGAAATGTTCTTAGTCTATGGGGGTGATGAACAGCTCGTCATAAAAGGTTACGTCGATGCTAGTTTCGACACTGATAAGGATGATTCTAAATCTCAGACATGATACGTGTATATTTTGAATGGAGGAGCTGTGAGCTGGAGAAGCTGCAAGCAAAGCGTGATCGCGGGATCTACAGTAGAAGCGGAATACATGGCTGCTGCAGAAGCGTCAAGTGAAGGAGTTTGGATCAGAAACTTCATCACTGAGCTTGGCGTGGTTCCAAGTGCATTGGACCCACTGGAGATATTGTGTGACAACACTAGCGCCATAGCACTCGCTAAGGAACCAAGATATCATCCAAAAACCAAGCATATCAACCGCAAGTTTCATATAATCCGAGATTATATAGCAGATGGAGATTTGAAGATTAGCAAAGTACATACATATCTGAATGTCGCAGATCCGTTGACTAAACCTCTTCCACGTGTAAAACATGATCAGCACCTCAGTGCCATGGGTGTGAGATTGTTGCCAAATGTAAACTAGATTATTGACTCTAGTGCAAGTGGGAGACTGTTGGAATTATGCCCTAGAGGCAATAATAAAGATGTTATTATTATAATTCTTGTTCATGATAAAGTTTATATTCCATGCTAGAATTGTATTAAGTGGAAACATTAATACTTGTGTGGTTTGTAAACAACACCGTGTCCCTAGTACGCCTCTATGGACTAGCTCATTGATTAATGATGGTTAAGGTTTCCTAACCATAGACATGAGTTGTCGATTAATAATGAGATCATATCATTGGGAGAATGATATGATGGACAGACCCAAACTAAGCGAAGCAATTAGATCGTGTCATTGTGTTCATCTTTGCGAAGCTTTTCTTATGTCAAATATTGTATTCCTTAGACCATGAGATAATACAACTCCCTGGTATCGGAAGAAAGCTTTGAGGTCATCAAACGTCATCCTATGAGAGGGTGATCATAAAGGTGTCTTTCAGGTGATCGGAAAGTATCTGTTGGGTTGTATGTATCGAGATGGGATTTGTCCCTCCCAAGTCGGAGAGATATACTTCGGGCCCACTCGGTAATCGATATCAACACCGCTTTCAAGCATGTGGTTAAGGAGTTAATCACAAAGTGATATCGGATTACGGAACGAGTAAAGTACTTGCTGTGAACGGGATTGAACTAGGTATGACGGTACCGACGATAGAATCTCGGGCAAGTAAAATATCGCGAGACGAAGGGAATATATATATATGGGATTGATTGAATCCTGGCATCGTGGTTCATCCGATATGATCATCGATGAATGTGTGGGAGTCAATATGGGTTACCAGACCCCGCTGTTGATTATTGATAGAAGATCATGTCCGCATATTCTCGAACCCGCAGGGTCACACACTTAACGTGTCTCGACGCTAGGATAGATTGGATAATTGGTTTATGAGTTTTTGTTCGGAGTCTCGGATGGGATCCAGGACATCATGAGAGGTTCCGGAATGGTCCGGAGAATAAGATTCATATAAGGCAGTGCAGTTTTTGAAGTTCGGAATTGTTCCGGGTTAATCGGTATTGTACCGGAAGCTTCTAGAACCTTCCAGAAAGGGACCAACGTGGCCCACCTTCCGGGAGGGGGCATGGGCCTATGAGGGAGTTCCCTGGCCGCATTGGGCCAGGGGCACAAGGCCCCATAGGGCCCAACCGACCAGCTAGGGTAAAATCCTAGATAGACCTTCTAGAAGGGGGGAGGTTTCCTTGCCCCCCACTGCTCCTCCTTTGGCCGCCGGCCTAGAGCTTGGGGGAGGGGTTAGGGATGCGCCCACCCCTCTATATATAGAGGGCTGGGGGCGCACCACCCTCCCACACCTTCCCCTCCAACCCTAGTCGCCCTGCTGCCCTCCTCTCTCCCTCCCGACTGCTTGTAGGCGAAGCCCTGCTGCAGAAATTCTCCACCAATTGCACCGCGCCGTCGCGTTGTAGATCCAACCCATCTCTCCACCATACTTGCTGGACCAAGGAAGGAGGAGACGTCGAGGTGCTGCACGTGTGCATCTCACGGAGGCACCGCCACTTGTGGTGCTAGATCGGATCGGATCGCGAGGAGAAGTTTAGTACGACTACATCACCCACGCTCAAGAACGCTCGCCAGCGAATCTTCAAGGATATGAAGATCCAATCTAATCTCTCTCGTTGTTTGCATCTCCTAGATTAGATCTTGGCTTTCCTCTGTTCGCATCCGTAGAAAATTTTGATTTACTATGCCGCGAAACCCTTCAGTTACCCCACTTAGAGAAATTTTTGCCAGTTCGCATCCCATTTAAAAATCTAAGAGCCCTCTAGTATGTGGATCCGCCTGACAGGTACACATGCCATGAGATGTCGTTCGTATTCGCCTATCAGTTTTTTCCGTGCCCGAATCGGTTTGGTAGCTGAGTCGCTCGATTTTTACACACGACAGTTGGTGTGTGTAAGCAATATTTTGATACAGTAGTCGATGATAGGGGACTTGTCAAGATGATTGCTACTGATTTCAGAGTCGGAGGTAGTGACCCTAGATAGGTGGATTTATATTTAAATGTTGGAAATATGTGTTTGGTCAATGGAAACAACAAGTACAAACTTGTTGGCTCAACTAAAATCTACTACTTACACAAATCATATGTGCCTATTACTTCTTATTTCTTGCGGGGTATCAAGATCACGTGACTAGTATATGTGATTATATACCTAGACGAAAAGGCCAATGTACAATACTATCGGTGATGAAATAAAACTCAACTCAGACACACATCCACTGATACGCATCACATCATAACGGGTGTCGTGATTATTTTCATGAGATAATGGTTATGGACATAAATTTCTTTTCAATTCAAGGTTTCTTTGAGTACAAGAAAAAATGGAGGAAAATTGCCAACAACACCCACATGATTAATCATGAGTAAATTTTTTAGGGAGGGTAAAATTTGGCAAAACTTTCACTGAATGGGGTAATATGAAGGAAACATTGTTAAATGGGATAATTATATCAATCTAGGGGGTAAAATTTGGAAATTACTCATAAAATATTCTAGAGTGTGTAGGGTAGTTATGAGTAATCTGGTTGCCCCTACATGCTAATGTGTGATTATCTCGATGTTTTTGCGGTGCGCTCTCTCATTGGGAAGACAAAGGATGTCGTCGTGAAGTATATTGAAAGAACATCATGTTATTTTAAGTTGATCACAGTGACGAACAAGTCACTCGTGATGTTAGAATGACATAAGTTTTTTATGTTCATTTTGAGATACATGGGGATCTTGGTAAAATAATGGGAGGGGGTCCTCTCGTGGGTGAATTAATCATTGATTTATGAACATTTCAAACCAGGCTATTTGGGAGAGTCCAAAACCTTAAAAACTATGACTTTTTTGTCTGGAAGGTCATAACGTTCTTACACCAATTGGTCATAACATATACAACACTTGTCTACAATATTAATTTTAGACAATCATGGCCAATTTAAATGGTCATGGCCCGCTAATTCATAATGACTTAAAATGACCAGTCGGCTATCTCAACAAATTCGTCTATGTGTCATGTCCATGTGTTAACTTCCGCTAACACATCTGCATATGTGTCATATACATGTCTAAAAAATTTCTTAGTGTCCACACGTTTGACCTGTTGACCTTTCTGCTGACATATGGCCGACACTTTGAAGATATCTACACAGTTACATAACTCGGCGATGGGTTTTTATCTTATCCAATAACTAGGGTATCCGTCACATCTACATAGTTTTCTCATGACTACTAGTTTTTCGCCTTTGTTATGTTTTTTCTCAAAAATATCTGGGGTGACCAAGAGTTAGCAAAAGGGTTATTATATATCACTATATTCACGCAGCCACTAAAATGTGACAAAGATTTCAGCGAGGTGCATGGATAGTCATGCTACAACACACAGTGTCAACCCTCTGCCATGAAAACGACATCGTTGACTCAGTCTATCTTACAGCACTAACAGCAGCTTCACACCCAATCTGCCAATCCAGAAATGCCATAAGTAATCATCTATACGGACATGACTGACTCAATAATCCTCTGCTTCTTGCTCTGAAACGGAACATCACTGCGACTACCGTTGCCAATGCCATATACCAGCTCTGCAGAAGCGACCTTGGCCAGAGCCTGCCTCACAGCCTCCTTCAGTCCAACAGAACCTGCACCGCCTTCCTCCTCGTTGCACAGCATGAAGGCATGCCGCACCCTCCCACCGAGAGAGCTCACCTCTGCTTTCACCGTCCTCAGCCTTAGGCCGTGCAGAGCCCGAACGAGCCTGGCGACAAGGTCCGGCCGGTCGTCGCAGCTGACCGAGGCCATGATGTACATGCCGCTGTCGTCAAAGTCGGAGACGAAGTAGCATTCGACGGAGACTTCATCGGTCTCCGGCGGGATTGCCGGCGTTAGCTGTGTTGCCTCGCTTGCTCTCCTCTTCAGGTGCTTCACCTGGTCCACCACTCGGGCTAACAAGGAGGCCTTGTCCATCTGCAGCGCTCAAAGCATATTGTTAATTGTATTGCGTTCTAGTCTATCTTGTCAGAGAACTGTAGGGTGTAGAGTCTGAAGAATCATGAACACTCGTGTGTGTCTAAGGGTTTTTGCTTTACTGCAAGTTTCAATGTTCTCTATAAATTATGTCCGACACTGACATAAAGCAAGATATTTCTAACCTCTTATTGTAAAGTTGGTTTCTTGAGGAAGAAGAGTTTGTTAGGTACTCTTTCTGTTTTTTCGGCAACCGGCAAGAGCTCTGTTTTTTCATTAAGAGGGGGAAAACGATAACTAAAGTACAGCGACGGACATGTTCTGGTTAAGGTGGAAACATGCTTAAAAACCACCAGAAAACAAAAAAAAGTTCGTAGTCTAATCAGGCTCCGCTGGGATGGCCAGCCCAAAGGCCGTGAAAGCGCGTGCATGCTTGCGAATGTCTTCCCAGTTAATCTCCGCCACCTCGACATAGGTGAGCCGCTTATGGGTGGAGATGCGTCAGTTTCTTTCTTTCCAAGCGTTTCAGATGACATAGACCAGGCGGCCATTGGTTTTGCGTTTCTCAAGCATCGGCCTATCACCGATGAGGTTGTCCCACCGGTTCGGGAAATCTGAGCTCTGGGCTCTCCCGCATCCCCGCCTCTGTTTTATAATATAAGATGTTTTAGCTTTATAAAAAGAATGTATCTAAACATCTTTTAATGTGTAGATTTACACCGAATCACGCCAAACCTACATACTAAAAAAAAGTCTATGTACACTCATTTTACAAAGTTAAAATAACTTATGTTATGAAACGGAGGAGTATTACCTACAAAAAAATACCTCTATCCGGCTGATTTTTTTGGTTAAATAATGCTTTACCACAGTGATGAAATGCTGAATGCTTTTTTCAACTGAAAAGACGCGTACCTGCATGGTATCAGGGATCATCCTCCTAAGCGCGGCCAGGTGGGCGTTGATCCTCTCCCTGCGCCGGCGCTCGGCGTCGCTGTGGATCTTCAGAGCCCTTGCCTCCGTCGCGCTCCTCCCCGACCCTGTCGACGACGATGGCATCTCCGGCTGCCCAGCCAGAGGCGCCGTGCTGGCCTGCGGAACCTGGCTGTGGCCTCCGTACTCGGAGCCATCGTACGGCCGAGCCTCCTCTCGTTGTTCTTGCAGAGAATGGCACGCCGCAGCCATCTAATCGAGCAGTCTTACCGTTGCTTGACAGTGCAAGCTCAAGGAAGGATGTGGTGGTGAGCAGCAAAGAGAGGGTGAGAGTGAGAGGAGGCTTCCTATATATCCAGTGTAAGAGCCAGCCTACAATTATTAGTGCAGCGGCGTCTTGTCACCACATTCTCTTCATCCATAGGACGTATGAATGATAATATGATATGCTAGTTGGGTGTTCTACACGTGGCCAACCACCCTACGTATGCTTTCATCTTTTCTCAGATGTGGTTACAGAGATAGGAATTGGATTTGGCCAATGGACGAGGAGGCGTGTATGAGTGCGTCATGACTCGGATATGTGGGGAAAAAAACATGCCAAACCTTATTGTTATTTTCTACGGGAACTATTAGCAGGTACTCTGCATTAAGATCGAGTGAACAAAGTGCCAAATGGCACGGAAAAGGAAAGGGAAAGCGGAAAATAAATTTCAATGTGGGATTCACTCTTCCCCTGTATGCGTCTGGGCAAGATTTTCCCTTGAAAATTCTTCTGTATTCCAGAGATGCCAAATCCTTACTCTAATAATATCCATCTTCTTGGGTCAGCCTTTCTCCATTCACATTCAGGCTGAAATCATATGCTAGTGGCCATAATCTGACGAGTTATTCCTTGGCCCACATGTGTGAGGTCAGAAAATGGAACGGTTTTGACTTATGAGATGAAAGGCTAGATGCCAAATCAGAGAGTTGGCTGGCTCTCTGGGCAACATCTGCCGTATCGCGTCACTAAATTTCTTTGGCGTGTCGTCCACAAGCTGCCCAAGAATTAACCCACCGAAGAACAGTCTCGGTGAACAGCGATGCCATAACAATTTTCAGAGGGAGAGGCCCTACGAGACGTCTGAAGTACCTCCTTGATCTGGAGGATCATCATCTACCGCATCATCTTTTGACAAAAATTGCCGCCTTCTGGATGTGCTAGCTACTTAGTACGTACTAGTATCTTCTAACTTTTCCTTTTAATGATTTTTGACGAGAAGATGATGATGGAACCGGACACCTCGTTTAGGTTTACACTTTGTCGCTTTGCTAAATCTTTTTGTAGCTGTTCCTTTTCGGACAATCGATTTTTGTTCTTTATGTGGTTGCTCGATTGGCTTACTGCTACTCAATTAGGTACACGTCTTGGCCAGGGAGTGTTGTCTAATTGCATATACTCCTGAAGTTAATTACCTCATGCACGTGTTGTGCCAATTCATATACTCCTTCTGTCCGGAAAAATATATAGCATATTTGCATGTATCTATACACTAAAACGTACTGAGGGAGTAAGATATTGTACTGTCTCTCTTCCTTGCTCTTTCTCTAAATACATGTCCTTTTGGAAATTAGCAGTCGAGGATGTCCTCCGGATTAATAAAAGAGCGACTTAAGTTGGTTTGGATCCAAATGAGACATCTAGATTTGTACTCAAAACTTGTTTCACAAAAGAATTTTTATAGTACTTAACTTAATAAAAATTAATGGTCATGGCAGCATAAAGGTACAAACTGCTAATAGCAAAAAAACAATCCCTCCGTTCCCTAATGTAAAACCTTCTATTTTTTTTAAATGCATATATCTAGATATAGCATATATATTTGTTGTTCAGATTCGCCCATTTAATTCTGGATTTAGTCTATTTTAAAATTCAAGAAGGTCTTACATTAGTGGACGGAGGAAGCACATATTTTTTAGGGGTAGGAAGCATTATTAATTTATTGGTCTATCACATATTGAAACCTTAACTTTCATAACTTTTTATGCAATTGTATATTTTAACTTGGACTATTTCCGCTCAAGATTCTTTTGACAAGGAGATAGTGAAAAGAAATAAGTATCGACTGGCTAGATAATGTGTTGTTTGCAAACTCAAAGAACATGGAGGGTTGGTATTTAGGACCTAGAATTCAAGAATAAATCTCTCCTGGGTAAATGGCTGCTACGGTCATGAAGACATCTCCACCGAAGGGGCCTAATTGGGCCTAGGCTTGTACCCTTGAATATCTTGCTATAGAGATTGGTTTTGATCCAATTATCGCAAAGTGCCCATGAATTACGATGGAACCTACAACAGAATGGTAAGTTCTTTGTGGATTCAATGTATAGAGCTTTGACCAAGCCAGACATTCTAGTCAATAATAATAAAAAGATTTAGAAAATGAAGATACCACTAAAGACAAATTATTTTGAATGGTATCTTTCTCTTTCGCTTCCCTAGAGTGAGATGAGGAGTCTACTAGTAGTAGTAGTATTTAACTTGCAAGTCTATCTCGCTCGCTCTCATCAACCCTATCTCTCCGCTCTCGCGCTCGGTCTCAAAAATCCCTCTCAGATCCGTAGTTGAAGCTACGATTGACATGAGTGGCGGTTCTATGGTGGACAAGTGGGTTAAAATTACGATTGACTGGAGTGATATGAAGTAGTTCTTCAGCTGCAGGCTTTGTTTTCAAATTGTTCGCCGTCTTGCGTACATAGTTAAGTACTTTTTCTTCAGGATGTTTTCCTTCCGTGTCACACTGGTTCGATAAAACTGTTGTTTTTTGGGGCTAAATCTCTTTTTCTTGCACGAGCATTGCTCTGTCTATGCGCACATGTCATGCGCAGAATGTGTTGGGAAAATTATCCGATGGCAAGTGTCCGGGATGTGAGTATAGAGGCGTCTGCGAACC
This sequence comes from Avena insularis, assembly GCA_023614405.1. Taxonomy (NCBI): domain Eukaryota; kingdom Viridiplantae; phylum Streptophyta; class Magnoliopsida; order Poales; family Poaceae; genus Avena; species Avena insularis. The sequence goes on from CM042684.1 coordinate 8,961,116, forward strand.
AACCACTTTTGTGGATCGGCTGTCCTCGGCAGCGAGGTATACTTTCAGCAACAAATGGTGTGCCATGAGGGGCAGCTTCTTTGAGTACATCGAACACGCGACGGCATGCCCGCACGGGGCAGAGGGCGCCAATTAAAAGTTTATTGCAGGACTAAAACATGAATTGTAGCTTAAATCATTTGCCCTATTTGTAATTAGTTTTTAGTGTTAGCTTTGTATCGTCGAATGCTTCAGAACTATCCCAATTTTCTATATATTTGAGAAAACTTTTCTTTGAAATCTCTTATTACCATGCGATGGTGTACTAGTTACGATCCTATTTTGTCACATTTACCATGTAATGTTTCCACCATTACGGTAACTAGTATATGACAATCTATTAAGTCGATGACTGCCTTGTTGTACCATACAATCCAACAAGTACACTACCACCATAATTTAACTATTTCTAGCCATCATTTTGCAAGTTAATATGTCATGATCATGGTAAGTACATCACTATAATAATGGTAACTAATTATTTACCATGTATCACCAAGTAGTTATCATCCTTTATTGTGACAAGTTACCACATTTCTAATAAGTATATGACCATATATTAATGCCACAATATTACATCACCACATTTGAATGTTGGTAACTAGTACTAAGCACGATGATAAGTGCATACCTCGATAACTTTTCTTCCAATGGTATGGTGAACATGCATTATCGACATGTTAATTGCATCACCAACACCATTATGATATGGCAAGTACTTATAATTTACTTATTGTGATCATTGTTTTTATAAGAAATGGATGGTTAAAAGGATTATATTGTTTGTATTTTTTGTGTGTGCGATGATGAAATGTACTCCATTCGTTCACAATTCTAAGACGTTTTAGCCTTTTTATGAGACGCGTGTATCCACATGCATTTCGGTGTGCATGTTTACTTATCTTGTTTTATATATAATTCATATTGAAATATCTAAGCCATCTTATAATTGTGAAGGGAGAGAGTAATAGATATCGATTATCCAAAATGGTGAAAAATTATACTTCTTAAATAGAGTAAAACTAGACGCAACATATTTCGTTCTCGTGGCTAGTCACCCGAGGCTGGATATTGGGCAAGTACTCATTGGACAAGAGGAAAGCATATGGTTTGCATGTCTTGGTAGGATGTCTCTCCATGACGGAGCGACCAGCATGTCGTGCACACGAGAAAACCTCTGTCATTCGGTTGATTTTTTCCACATCATCAAAAGCTAGACGATGCTCATGCGGAACTTGTCGGCCTCCTTGAGATCCACAACCTATTTTGTTTAGTACAACAAACTTTTGGACCCAAAGAATAATTTAATTTTACAATATTTATACTAGACTTTTATACTTATTTATATCATACTTTGGGCAATCCATGATCTTAAATATAATGTTTCTATTTTTAACAAATCCATTGTAATTACCTCGAGAAAAAATGTGTGACTTAGTAGATTAAGGCACTTTCATGAGTCATAGTGTTTACACAGTCCATAGTGTTTTTTTTGTCTGTGAGAGAGTTTCTTATATTTTTTAATATTCAACATATCTTGATAGAGATCTCTAAGAAAAGTTAGCAAGAAATACATTGATAGCAGTTTCTAGTGTATAATTAGGTATAAGGAAATGGAATATTTCAGAGCATCTATTACGGGAAGCTTATCACTATGCATTGACATGCAACTTTTCATTGTACATGTTATTATTGTTAGATAGATCTCAACGTGACAAAGCCCAACGGCCTGTCACGCCCCTAACTGCGCCCTGATCGGGGGCGCCCAACCCTATCTGGTTGGTGGGCCCCTATCGTCGTGCTATATAAAGTGGTGGGGAGCTGGCAACGCACGGTACGAGGTTCACCGATGTGCCAATCACCCCACCTACACCCCTACCGATCTAGGGTTAGCGCGAGCCGACGGGAAGCACCTCCACCACCGCACACCCACGCCGTCGCCCGCTTCTCTCCATGGCCAACGACAGCGGGTCCAGCTCCGGCACTAGCTCTGGGATCCCCTCTGGCTCATGCTTGTCGAGCCAGGGCGCAGGTAGTACCATTCTCTCTCTCTCCCTCTCAGATCTATGTGTTCGACCACTACAGTGAATCTACCAAGGTTAGGCTAGATATAACAATGGTATCAGAGCACTTAGATGCTAGTTTTCTTTTGGTAGAAAAGCAAATGAAAGAAAAACCCTAGATCCAAAACCCCAAAGTGCGCCTTACCCCTTTGGCCGCGCCGTTCCTCTCGATCCCGACGCATCGGCAAGCCGAGGTCGGGAAGAAGAACAAACCCCTAACGGGGCAAAGGAAAAGGCAAAGAAAAATTCCCCAAGATCGCAGATCTAAAGTCCCAAAACGAAAAAACCCATATTTTCGACACCAAACCCTCCCAGATTCAAAGGAAAACACCCCAAAACCCCAAGGAAATCCCATGGAAAGGGCGCACCGGCCGTCGCCGGCAAAAGAAATCCGTCCCCCTCTCGGCCACTTGACGGCGGCGCACCCACCCTCGGGTGGATGCGCGCGTCGGCAAGGAACCAAGGGGAGGCGCCGCCGCTGTCCCTTTTCTCTCTACTGCATCGCGGGGAGGGGGAGGAAAAAGCATGGGGGGAGGGGCTTGCCGCCGGCCATGGCTGGGCGCCGCCGCCTCCTCACTGGCTCGTCGAGCACAGGGCAAAGCGCCGCCGCGGCTGCTGTGGAGGGGAGCCACCCTCCCTCAGAGGCAAAGGGGAGCAGCAGCGAGAGAGAGAGAGAGAGAGAGAGAGAGAGAGGGCTCGCCACGGGCCGACGCCTGGGCGGCCACCACTCGCCTTCAGCGTGTGCGCGCCGCCAGAGACAGATGAGAGGAGAGGGGGGTGCGTCAGGGGGCAAATGGGGATAGGGTTTGTGGGGGCTGCGGAGGGAGGGGGTTTTGTCCCCGTGAGGGGCGCGGGGAGCCCTAGGATCTAGGTTTTCCGCATCGTACGGCTGAGATCGGCTGCTGGCTGCTGGGGGTGGCGGGCCTGGTGGCAGGTCTGAAAATGCAGTCAAGTGCTCTGCTGTCAAGGTGACGAGTGCTCACAAGGCGCTGGGCATGACTGAACATTGCGTGGGTGGGCTTATCTATCTAAGATTGGATAGATAGCCCGGTGCTTGCTGTGACCCCGATCTATGTGTTTTCTGTCTTTTAATTTTTACAGAGCTGTTTTTTAATTGTTTTTGCTTAGTTTTAAGCATATTTTTAACATATTTTCTCTGTTCAATATTTCCAGTGAATATTTGACTAGAGAATATGAAAGAGGCAGAATTTTTTATGTAAGTTTAAAGTTTATGAAAGTTATTATAAATGTTTCCGCTGCAAATAGTTGATTTAAATTGCAATAATGCAATAAAGTTTGTTTAAATTTTGTTATAAAGATGTGACAAAGTAATTAAAGATGATTGTGTCCCATGTTATTAATTGACCAACGTTATTAATAAGCATGATCATGATCCTTTTCATTGAATATTAAAGGTGCATTTAATTTTATTTCTATCCAACGGTGATGTAATTTTAAATGGCACAAACAATTACATGCTTAATTTATACCAACGTTGGATTAATGCATACAGTTGTTTTGGTTATCTCACATCTTTTTGTGATTTTCAGGAGGTCTCAACCTCATGAGCTGCTTGAAGGATATCCCATTGCTAAGGGGGGATAACTACTCCGAATGGAGGAAAAAGGTTGATCTGGCGTTTGTATGCGCCGAGGTGGACTGGGTGGTTGACACCAAGCAACCAGTCAAGCATGCTGACCCTGTGAGGGGTAATGCTGAGGAAAGTGCTGCATTTGAAAAGAGAAAGAGGGACCATGCCCCTTTGGAGCTGGCCTACTCGATAGACAATCAAAAGTGGGTGAAAGCCAATAAGAAATGTTTGGCTTTTGTAAAGAACACAATTGAGAACGCTATAGTGGGCTCAATTGGAGAGTGTGCCTCTGTGGGCGAATACCTTGCAAAGATAAAGAGCCAGTTTACTGACTCTTCAAAGATGTATGCAACTCAGCTGTTAAAACAGCTGGTAACATAAAAGTACACGGGGGGGCCACATGGAATAAGAGAGCACATCTTGAGGATGTCAAACATGGCGGCCAAGCTGAAGCCCATGGATGAGGACCTCGAGCTAAAGCCTGCACTTCTGGTGCACCTGGTCATGGCCTCTCTTCCACAGCCATTCGAGAACTTCGTAATCAACTATAACATATCCCCTGAAAAGTGGGACATTGAAAAGACCATTGGGATGTGCTCCCAAGAGGAAGAGAGGCTGAAGTCTCTTCACGGTGATTCCTTGAACTACGTGAATGACAATAGGAAGAGGAACTTCACCAACAGTAACCATGGTGGCTCACCTTCCAAGCCACATGGCAAGGGCCCACAACAGCACCAGCATCAGTACCAGCAGTCCACCCCTGGGGAAAAAGACCAGTGCCACCACTTCAAAAAGGTTGGCCACTACAAGAAGGATTGTCTAGTATGGCTGAAGTCCATAATGGCCAAAAACGATAAAGATATAGTCTCTTTTGTTAATGAATCTCTGTATGAAAAGTTTTCTAGATCTACTTGGTGGATTGACTCTGGTGCAACTGTTCATGTTGCCAACTCTTTACAGGGGTTCCATTCGACAAGGATTTTTCCAAAAAGAGAAAGACTCATTGAAGTGGCGAATGGGATTGAAGGTAAGTGGAGGTCATGGCGACATTCCTCTGGACCTGGCTGTTGGCTCTTCTCTTTTGCTTAAGGATGTTCTTTTTGTTCCTTCCATTCATAGAAATTTAATAAGTGTATCGTGCTTGGACAAAGATTCGTATGAGTGCTATTTTGGACATGGCAAATGTGCCATTTGGTTAAAAGATATTTGTGTGGGTGTTGCTACCCTACATGACAAGCTATATTTATTATCTTTGCATGAGAAAGTATTTTCTGTGTGTGATGTGAATGAACAAGTTCCCTTGTCGAACAAAGATCAAAAGAAAAGAAAGTGAACTCTTGACTCATCGAAGTTATGGCACTGTAGATTAGGCCATATTTCTAGGGGAAGAATAGAAAGCCTCGTTAAAATGACATTCTTCCTCCGTTAGAGTTCTGAGACATAGAACAATGCATAGATTGCATTAAAGGAAAGTATGTAAAACAAATTAAAAAGGGTGCAAACCGAAGTATAGCTACACTAGAAATAATCCACACAGATATTTGTGGACCGTTTCCGGTGAAAAGTGTGGATGGCTATGATTCATTCATAACATTCACGGATGATCACTCCTGATATGGTTATATTTATCCAATTAAAGAAAGATCTGAAGCATTGGATAAATTTAAAATTTTCAAAGCTGAAGTAGAAAATCAGCATGATAAAAGAATTAAGATAGTTCGGTCTGATCGTGGGGGGAGTACTACGGTCGGCATACTCCATATGGTCAAGTACCAGGACCCTTTGCAAGGTTCCTGCAAGAAAATGGAATAGTCGTCCAGTATTCTATGCCGGGCAAACCTCAGCAAAACGGAGTAGCTGAAAGGCGTAACCGTACCCTTATGGATATGGTGCGCAGTATGATGAGCTATTCCACCCTCCCATTGGGATTGTGGATGGAGGCGCTTAAAACCGCCATTCACATCCTCAACAGAGTACCAAGTAAGTCGGTGCCCAAAACACCGTATGAATTATGGACAGGCAGAGTTCCCTCTCTGCACCACTTGAGGGTTTAGGGGAGCCCAGCTGAGGCAAAAGTTTTCAATCCAAACATTGCAAAGTTAGACCCCAAAACAGTATCTTGCCACTTTATTGGCTATCCAGATAAATCAAAAGGCTATCGTTTCTACTGTCCTGACAGATACACAAAGTTTGTAGAAACGAGACATGCAGTCTTCTTGGAGGACGAATTGATGAGGGGGAGCACGGTAGCTCGGGAAATTGATCTTGAGGAGAAGAGGGTGCATGCACTTAATCCGATGACTCGGGAGCCATTTTTCTCGCTACCTGTTGTGCCATCATCTACAACCCCTGAGGTTGTGGTGCTGGCACCTGTTGTGACTCCACATGTGACAACAATGGGCGAAAGTTCAGAACCTGTCCATCAGGAGCCACCTGAACCCACTGTTGAGCACGAACAGGAGCCAGAACAGCCTCATACTATAAATGTGCCTGAACCCGAGGCAAGAAATGAGCAAGAGTCTGATGAACTCAGAAGGTCTAAAAGAGAACGAAGACCAGCCATTTCCAAAGAAATTTACAAAGTCTACAACGTAGTTCATATGGAGGGTGATCCTACCTCATATGAAAAAGCCATGAGTAGCCCTCACTCAGCCAAGTGGGTGGAGGCAATGGAAGATGAAATGAAATCAATGAGTTCCAACAATGTTTGGAACTTAGAGGAAATTCCTAAAGGAGCCAAAACATTAGGATGCAAATGGGTCTACAAAACAAAGTATGACTCCAATGGAAATGTAGAAAAATACAAAGCTATACTTGTGGCAAAAGGCTTTACGCAAAGAGAAGACGTAGATTACAATGAGACTTTTTCTCCGGTCTCATATAAGGACTCCTTCAGAATCATAATGGCACTAGTTGCACATTTTAATTTAGAGTTACATCAAATGGATATTAAGACGGCATTTCTAAATGGAGATTTAGAAGAAAATGTTTACATGAAACAACCCAAGGGTTTTTTCATGGAGAGGAAGGAACATATGGGATGCTGCCTAAAGAAATCCATTTATGGGTTAAAGCAAGCCTCTAGGCAGTGGTATTTAAAGTTTAAAGATATAATTAAAAGATTTGGATTCAAGGAAAATGTTGAGGACAACTGCATTTATGCAAAGTTCAAAAGTGGGAAATATATTTTCCTAATTCTGTATGTGGATGACATCCTGCTTGCCAGCAGTGATGTTAGTCTACTACTAGAGACAAAGAAGTTCTTGTCATCAAATTTTGACATGAAAGACCTTGGTGAAGCTTCTTATGTTTTGGGCATAGAAATTCACCGAGATAGAAAGAATGGAGCGTTAGGACTGTCGCAGAAAGCATATTGTGAAAAGATTCTAAAGAAATACAATATGCATGCGAGTAATGCAATACCTGCTCCCATAGTCAAGGGCGATAGTTTTGGGAAATCCCAATGTCCAAAGAATCAATATGAGATCGATCAAATGAAGTCAGTACCATATGTTTCGGTTGTTGGAAGCTTACAGTATGCACAAGTGTGCACTCGCCCTTACTTAGCTTTTATCACCGGGGTACTCGGTAGATATCAAGAGAATCCAGGCATAGAGCACTGGAAGATGGTAAAGAAAGCTTTGCGTTATGTGCAACGCACAAAAGGCCTCATGCTAACATATAAAAGATCTGATTCCCTAGAGATAAAAGGGTATTCAGATGCGGATTTTGCGGGAGATAAAGACGACAGAAAGTCCACGACAGGGTATGTCTTTACTCTCGCAGGAGGCGCTATTTCGTGGAGAAGCGCCAAACAGTCGATAGTTGCATCATCTATGATGTATGCAGAATTTATAGCATGTTATGAGGCCATGGGACAGGCGTTATGGTTGAAGAAATTTTTGCCTGACTTGAAAGTGGTTGACTGCATCAGCAGGCCACTAAAGATGTACTGTGACAACAAGCCCGCAGTATTCTATGCTCACAACAACAAGTCGAGTAATGCTACAAAGTCTATAGATATAAAGTATTATGTTGTGAAGGACAAAGTCCAGGACCAAACTATAAGACTCGAGCATATAAGGACAAAGGATATGCTTGCGGATCCGCTAACGAAAGGCTTACCACCCAATGTGTTCAAGGAACACATAGCCGGCATGGGTTTAATGGAAAGCCTATGATTCCTGGACTACAGAGGCCCAAAAGTAACAGGATTTGTTTCAAAACAGGAAGGTATATAGTGGCTGTCTGATTCTATCGGCAATTGAGCTGAGACGATGAAACACGCTCTATGTATCGATATGTGATGAAATGAGTAAAGTACAAAGTTAAAAGTAAAGTCGAGATCTAGGGGGAGAATGTTAGATAGATCTCAACGTGACAAAGCCCAACGGCCTATCACGCCCCTAACTGCGCCCTGATCGGGGGCGCCCAACCCTATCTGGTTGGTGGGCCCCTGTCGCCGCGCTATATAAAGTGGTGGGGAGCTGGCAGCGCACGGTACGAGGTTCACCGCTGTGCCAATCACCCCACCTATACCCCTACCGATCTAGGGTTAGCGCGAGCCGACGGGAAGCACCGCCACCACCGCACACCCACGCCGTCGCCCCCTTCTCCCCATGGCCAACGACGGCGGGTCCAGCTCCGGCACTAGCTCCGGGATCCCCTCTGGCTCATGCTTGTCGAGCCAGGGCGCAGGTAGTACCATTCTCTCTCTCTCCCTCTCAGATCTATGTGTTCGACCACTACAGTGAATCTACCAAGGTTAGGCTAGATCTAACAATTATAGGTACAATAACTAGTTAATACGTGTAAGGCGAGATCTGATCATGAAAATATTTTCATTATTTTACTATGTTTACATTCAAGAAATATTAGCTTGTTGAGAATGTATCGAGTTTGAGGGTGTTGTAAAAAATAAGGTAGTGACTAGTCCACGATTGGTTGCATAGGTGTTCCAACGTGGTCGATTCCAACAACTGCAACACACGTCGTGTTGTTGTCAGATCCACCTACGCCGCCCTTGGGGTTAATCGCACCGGAGATGTTGTAATCAGGATGTTTTCCGTACTTGCACTCTCCAAGTGATGTGCAACCGATGTTTTTTGTGCTGGTTTACACATTTTAAATCAGATGCGCACATTGCCATTTGTGCACAACCGGTGCCTTTTCGCGCACACATCTTTCTTTGTACAGTTGGGTTCACATAATGTGCAACTCGTAGGTACAACTGATGTGTCGTGACGAAGTTAGAACACAACTGTTTTGTTATAGTGGAGTTAGCACACAATTGTCTGTTGCGTTGGTTCTAGATCATCATGAAGGTGGTAGCCCTGGCCTCAGTGGCGAAGGACGAAAACAAATTAAGGTCGGGCGAACTTTAAAATATTAAAATCAAAATTGTCTAGACACAATGATAATAGCATAATCATCTAGTAAAAGGGTAATAGCAACATATTTAAATTGAAGTAGAACATACAAACGTATCGATAATGAACCTTTAATGCCATTGAATCTAGACAAACGTACAGAGGATGCTTATTCAAATTGACTTATCAAATAAGTTTGTTGGATCTAGACAAGAAAAGTTTTGAAGAATCTCTAAAGATCCCTCATTAAACCGATGATCAAACTCTGTGATAATAGAGTCTATATCAACTTACCTGGATAATATTTTAATCCTTTTTTTGCAGCAGAAGAGATACATCATTTGTCATTGGAAGTAGTTTTAACATTATCTTCATGATAAACACAAAGCTAAAAGTCTATATTTTATGAACAAAACCTCCTGTCTTAGTTGGATTACGAGAATCATCTAGTTGACCACAAAATTAAAGAATTATACCTTCCCCTTTGAACCTACAGATTTCTTTCCCTTCTTATCCATCTTAGTTCTTCGGTCTTGACCAATGACCACGAAATCAAAGCCAGTCCCCGATCAGAAGACACAACAAAATAAGAAACCCTCATGAGATCACATAGCGGCAGAGGCCTAGAGCTCTTTGGAGAGGCAGTGGAGCTATGGTCTGTGGACGCCCAGGGAAGGGACGAGGTGGAGTTGACGATCCCAGCCAGGGGCGACGCCGGCAGAAAGGTTAGTTGAGGTCTCGACGAACTCCACCGAGCATCGTAAAGCCGGGCAGTTTCCTAGCGTCCTGATCGACCACCGCACCTGGCCAAATAGGTTAACAGGCCCATGTACATAGTGACTTGACCAAGTGCAGCCCATTTCGCTATTTTCTTTACGTTTTGTTCTTCAGAACGCACTAAAAAAGCACAGGAATGTTTGTATATCGATATAAGCATACCTATATGCGATTTTTTTGCCAAAATTTAAGGTAGGGCAAACGCCATACCTTGCCCAACGGGGAGCTTCGCCCCTGCCTGGCCTAGTAGGCCCAACAAGGCAATAGTTGTTTTAACAAAAGAAAGTATTGTATCCAAGAGTACGACGCCTACATGAATGCTTCATTCTACATTTGCATGATACATGTAAACCATAGCCTAGAAAGAAGTACTCCCTCCGGCCCATATTAATTAAATCAAATTTGTCTAGATTTGAATGAATCTAGACACTATTTAAAATAGAGGTTCATCTAAATTTTGACAAATCAAAGTCAATTAATATGGATCGAAGGGAGTAGGTAAATCGCTCTAAGTTAAAAGCAAACCTACCTTGAAAAACTACTTTTCAAAACTCTTACGGCAGATTGAAATCGGAGTTGTCCCAAACCTAGGTTTTGACGCTTCCTGTTGAGTACACAAAGTTGACTTGAAGTTCGTCTACACTAGAAAAAACAATTCTAAAGAATAGGTCTTTAAGCCAGTTTATAGATTACATTCTTTAATATAACATCAACATAAAAATAACGTTAAAAGAGATATATATGGATGATCCTACAACTTGGGTTAACTACTTCATGGATTCTACTCCACTCGGCTCAAACCTCTCAGTGACGGGCCTCACTCCGTTCGTGAGAAGTTATCCTTCTTAATGAATTTGGATTGCAACTTTAACATCTCTTTTGGCTCGTACCGTTGAGGATGTTAGTCCAGACTAATAAGAGAAGGGGGGATTGGCTTGATCGAAACGCTGCAAACTCAATTTAGATCAGCAGACGGAAACAATGGGCTTCTATTTGGCAAGTCCAAGTACCATCAAAGCTGAAGGTTTTTTCTTTGGAGATTGGTGGGGAAATCTCTTCCGACAGCGCACACAAGGCATAATAGAAATAAATATGGTGACGACTCCTTCTTGTCATATTTCTAGTGTTGCGGTTGACACGGTCGAGCGCTCTCTTGGACTGCACAATGTCAAGATGTGTTTGGGCTTTTTGTGATGCAGGCTGTAGAGCACATTACTACATATATGAAAGTGAAGGCTTCCAGCGATCATCAAAGCTGAAGCTTTTTAGTCACCCCTTTCTTTCCAGATGTGTTGTTCTTTAGATGTGCCTCATGTGTTAATCAACGAACAAATTAGTGGAACTGAAAGGAGGAGTCATCAGCAAACAAACAGTACAAGACACACACACACGAACAGAGACTGGCCAGGCGGCGACGCCCACGAAAATGCAGGTATCAGCCGCGGCACTGAGTGTGGGCGCTGCATCCGCGAGAGTACTTGTCGGCCTCCTCCGGCTTGTACCCCCCTGGCGGCGAGTTCTCGTGGAGCACGCGCGCCGCCGTGGCCTCCGGCTGTGCTGCCTCCGCCTCCGCCGCCGCGTGGGCACCCTGCAGGCCCGCCATCACGAGGCAGCCGGCCAGCAGCAGGGCCGCCAGGCACAGACGCACGCGCGTCGCCTCCTTCTCCATTGCTCGACAACAGATAGCTAGCTAGACGGGAAGCGAGCGAGTGATGAGCCGCTCGTGTGTTGTTCTTCCTTGTGTCCGGCGCGGGAGGCTTCTTTGTAGGGAGCTCCGCGCGTCGCCTAAAATATGAGTGGAGGGGAGGGATCGTAGGGACTAGATGCCCACCTTTTTCTTGTGTACCACTAGGCATCGGTTGCCGATACTAGCTAAACATCGGACTAGTAGCTTCCCATACGATGGGAGTCGTTTAGAGCGTCCGATTGGCTGGGCTGGTTACCTAGTCCCGTGATTTCCTTCACAGTAATAACTGCTTCCGTGTAGTATCCCTTAATCCCGTCAGCAGTTTTTCACTAGGGCGGATCATTCCTTTTCATGCATGGAAGCATCATTTTTAAGGCTCCGGAAGCATCATTTTCTGGTGCGATGAACTGATTATTCCTTATTTTGAGAAACTAATTATTCTAGATTTTAAGTACATTGGTAGAAATCTAAGAAAAAATTGTTTCCATGCAACGTTTGCTTTTGGTGAATTTCATATTTGCTTCTGATATAAATGAATTTGATTCTGTATGAAAGGAAATTCTTTTCTAATGTAAAAATGCTTTTCAATGTGGAGAAAATATGTTTCCACCCACCAAAGAATTTGCTTCCCCTATGAATGAGATTTGATACTATTTTATCAAATTTTGTGTATAACGTAATTAGAATTCATAAATATCATCTCCATCAACTAGATAAATGCTTTCAATGAAATAAAATTTTGTTTCGATCAACTGTAGATATGCTTCAACAAACTAAACTTTTGCTTCCATTGACTAGAGAAATAATTCTTGTTTTTTTTCGCGGGTAATGATTCTTGTTTCTATCGACCAGAGAAATGCTTCCAACAAAATAATATCTGTTTTTTGTCAAATAAAATCTGTTTCAATCAATAGTAAAAAAAGAAATGCTTCTATGAAACTAGGGATAGGCTTCTGACGATTTTTTTTTGCTCCCATCTCAAGAAAAAAACAGAGAATTTGCTTCCATGCATGTACTTGCTTGAGTTTGCTAGTCACGTTTTGTTTTGATTGATCCTGCAATACGCTTCCCAGTTCCTAGACGCTTCCTACCACGCTGCCCTCGCAGATGTTCCTCGAGAGTCAAGATTGGAGCTGCCACGCCGCCACGGGCATGAGCCCAACGTCGGGACTATCGGAGCCTTAGCGATGTTCCTCCATGAAATACATTTGCTACACAACCACCATCATGTTCTCCCTCAGACCAGCATGCCGGATGAAGACGGCTCCGCGTTGCTCGTTGACGGGATCACCAGACGAGATTGTGCTTCAGCGGAGATGGTCGTCGACTGGGTGACAGGACGAGGTCATCGGAGTGTAGCTCGTCTTGGAATCATGCGTAAGACAGGCTGCTCGGAGGAAGCAACCACCAAAACGCCTCGGGCACCTACTTCTGTCGGACGGCGGTCAGTTTGGCCTCGCTGACGTCTCCTCTCGTCGGAACGTTATCCATGCCGGCACTTGAGATGCTGAGGCGGAGGATACGACTCTGGGAGAGAGCCGATACAAAGCAGGAGAGCAGTATGCACGCGCGGCTGGTGGAGGAAGCATCAAGGCGGGGCTAGGGAGGGGAGGGGATGCGCATGAGACAAACCAGCTGCCGCCGCTGGTGCTCGACCGAGATTGAGCAGCTTGGTTGAAGAATTGGAGCGACGGGAGGAGAGTAGTTGTCGACGGGGAGCAAGACGACGATGTGATGATGGTCGGGCTTCAGGATCGATCTCTGCCGGCGTCAATATGGGAAGCATCAATTTGGGATGCGTCAATTTTGGAGGCGTTACCCTTACCCCAGCCAAACTAGCAATAACTCCTGCCATGATTCTAGGGATTTTGATTGGGTTTAACTTACTATAGAAAAACTCGAGGAGCCGTCTGATGGGCAACTGGATCGACGGCGCTGGAGTGGGCCGATGAATCGATTTCCATCGGACTCCGTCGTATAGTATTTACCTATTTGGAGTGTGTATTGCTTTCTGCTGACCGTTTTACACGGTTTCGTTTAGAGGCGTTTGTCTTGAGTCTTAATCAGACTGTTTATATGTAGTACTAGATCATAAATGCGCGCCGCGCCTCATCCAGTTTAGCCCAACACAATATAAATATATAAATAGTGTACTTGTAAAATAAGCAGCATTTTCTTCGAGGGTGGATCATTAGTCTGCAGCAAACCAGAACTGAGAAGCAACAAGTAGCACATGCAACAAAAGATAACTTTGTTATCCAAGTACACCATCTCACACAAACTATTTAGAATGTTAATGCACGTTTTATTACATCTCAATCATGCAAAGCATATCTCTAGAAGAAAAATCTTAGAAAATTTTACATGACAAAATTTAACAAGTTTGATATGCCACATGTTTATTTTTTCTGTCAAGGTGCTGCGCAAGCAAAGAAACTGATTAACACAAGCACACATCCATCGTAAAATTAAGTACAAGTACCACCTCCTGCCTCTTATCGACCACCACCACTGATAGTGGCCTCTTCTCCCAACCACTGTAAGCCGCCATACATTCTTGTCCTTCATCACCATGTGCCGCCAAATCTTCTCGCTTGACCTACTACACAAATCAGCAAGTGAAGAATAACCTTGTACAGATCGACAATAAACATAGAGAGTAGTAGCACAACGACACGAAAATATATGGCAGAAGCGAAGAAAAAATACTACTCCTCCATAGAAGAATTTCTTACTAACTAAAGGCTTCAATGTTCTCATAGTACACATTCTGGTAGCAAATAGGAAGACAAGAATTGAATATGGAAAGAGAGGGACAAGCTTACCTTGCTGTAAGCTATTCACACAAATGGATCGGAGGTCAAGCACACCCTGTGTCCAGCCCCAACAGACCCAGCGATTCCCTTCAGGTTCCAGTGTGCATGCAAGATCCTGATCCTTAGATGCTAGTAAGAACAACAAATCCCAGGACCATGGGCGATAAATGGACAAAGTAGTCAAAACTGGATAGAAAAATACACGAGGAGAGGCACCCTATATACAGTAGAGGAATCTCAGCAACAAAAGGAGGACGCCACCGAGGAGTAATAATATAAGAGTAAGAGCATCTCCACGCGCCTCCAGACGATCGATCCGGATGCCGAAATTTGGTCTGAACGCCGAAAATTGGCCCAATCGCGTACCCAGATACCTATTTTCGGTCGGATTTGGATCAATTTTGGTCCGGACTACCCAGGCCGAACCCAGGTTTCGAATCGACACAGGAAGGCCGGACGCGAACTTCGGCGAAAAAAAACTAAACGGCGTGGACCGCCCGAGTCGGCGGAAGCCGAGTCGTCGTCATCCTCGGAACCACGCGGCGACCGCCGGACATTAACTGCCCGTCGCGTCGGCCACGCGTCGCCGAATTACAGCGCCACCATCGCCGCCTCGGCTCCCGCGACGGACCGGCGGCACTAACTTTCCGCTGTTTCTCCTTTTCCCGCCCTCGCCGCTACACCCCTCCCGCCCTCGCCGCCCACCTCGGCTTTTATAAGCTGTACCCCTCGCCGGAGATCTTCACACTCTCTCATAGCTCCCCCAGCCCACAAGCCCAAACTCCGGCGAACCCTCTCTCACAGCTTCCCTTCCTCTCCATGGTCGAGCGGTACCCCGACGATGGCGCGGCGGCGAACGGCTTCGGCCGGCACATCCTCTAGGCTTGGGAGGCGCGCATGCTGTACGACGCCGGCTATATGGTGCCACCGGACACGCGGATGCCTCCGGGGTTGAAGCTAAGCGTCGGCGGCATCCCTATCCCGCCGGCGCCGACGCCGGAGGAGCTGCCGCATGATATCCAAGAGTACATCGGCGGCATGGACAACCCCTCCGACGTCGAGAGCGCCGACAACCTCTTGTACTGGGAGCAGTTCTTCGCGGACCGGTGCGAACAGGAGCTCGCCCGCCACGAGGGGCCGCCGAACGAGTCGTCGCCGAAGCGCAACAACTCGGCTGGCCGCCGGCGTTGGTGGAGCGCGACAGGCCGAACGCTCGCGGCGGTGATGGAGCACATCAACCGCGGGAAAACGTTGCGGCTCGGCTTTCCGTGCACACCGACGCCGGCGGCCAGGTCGGGTCGGCGTCCTCCGCCGAACTGGATGCCGAGGAGGATGGCCAGCATGAGCTCGTCCTCCTCCGCCTCGGCATCCCACTCCTCCGGCACGGCCCCGCTGCGCACGCCCACAACACCTTCGTCGGGGATGCACGCAGTCAAGCGCGAGGAGGACTCTTCTGCGCGCTCGCCGCCACGGACACGCTCGTGCGGCATCGACATCGGCGAGCCACGGGCGACGGCGTCGCCAACCTGTTGGAGATATGCCCTAGAGGCAATAATAAAAGTGGTTATTATTATATCTTTGTGTTTATGATAAATGTTTACATTCATGCTATAATAGTATTAACCGGAAATATTAATACTTGTGTGATTTGTAAACTAAATTAGAGTCCCTAGTAAAGCCTCTTTGTAATAATAGCTTGTTGGTTCATAGATGATTGTGGTTTCCCGATCATGAACATTGAGATGTTGTTAACAACAAGATTATATCATTAGGAGAATGGTGTGATGGACATACTCCTATAGATAAGCGTAGCATTAAGATCAAGCCATTTCAATAGTTCGTTTGCTATAAGCTTTCTGATACATAGTAACCTAATTCCTTCTACCATGATATCATGCTAATCACCATCACCGGAAGGATGCTTTGATGACATCAAACACCACACCGTAATTGGGTGGCTATAAAAGTGGCATTGAGTGTTCGGAAAGTATGTGTTGAGGCACATGGATCAAGAGTGAGATTTGTCCATCCATATGACGGATAGATATACTCTGGGCCCTCTCGGTGGAATGTCATCCAATTAGCTTGCAATCATGTGACTGGCTCACAATGGATCACATATCACGGGAACGAGATAAGAGTATTTATCGGTAACGAGGTTGCACTAGGTATGCAGAGATACTGACGATCAAACCTCGGATAAGTAAACTATCGCGAGACAAAGGGAAATTGGTATCGTATGTAAGTGGTTCATTCGATCGCAATGTAATAGTTGAAATATGTGGGAGCCATATGAATTTCCAGATTCCTCTATTGGTTATTGATCGGAGAAGTGTCTCGGTCATGTCCGCATAATTCACAAACCGTAGGGAGACACACTTAAGGATTCGATGTTGTTTAGTAGATATGGAATGTAAGTAGGGATACCGAATGTTGTTCGGAGTCTCGGATGGGATCCGGGATATCATGAGGAGATCCGGAATGATCTGGAGAATAAGATTCATATAAGAAAAGTCCGATTCCGGAGTTCGGGAATGATTTCGATGTTTTCATCAGAGAGGTTCTAGAAGGGTCTAGAAGGTTCACCGGACCAAAAGGGGAATGGTCCATGAAATGTGTCATGGGTAAGAGGAATGATTGGATCATGTCCTAGGTCACTTGGTTGGGCATTTGCAAGAGAGAATTAAAGCTCTAAATTAAAAGTGAAAAGGGTGGTTTGAAAAAGTCAAACTGGAACAATAGTTTCCTAGTGGAAGAAGGAAAGAGTCCTTCCTTCTATCCAACTTGAGTTTGGGTTTGGATTCAAACTCTCCCCTCCCAAGGCTGCTCCCTTCCTCTCATAAATAGAGGGGGAGGGCTGCCCCAAACAACACAAGAGTCAGCCCTTCCCACCCCGTGCGCCGCCGCCTCGCGCCGACGTCGGCTCGTTGCCGTCGCCCTAGCCATCACCGACTCCTCCTCCTCTCCGGCCTTCTAAACCTAGATTGCCGGAAAACCCTAGATCCACCATAACTCGCACCAGCTTAGGCGAAGCCCTGCGGGATCTTCCCTCTACTCACCACACTGCAGGTCGTCTTTGCCGAATCGCGAGGAGAACTACAACCCGCTACTGCTGGAACAAGGGAGTGGAAGGTATTCATCGAAGTCTAACGCGTGTGACCCGGCTTAACGCAGCGCTGGAAGGATCGTCTACGCGATCTTGAGATCGGCAAGTGTACGACTACATCACCCACGAGAATCTGCTCTCGTTAACCACTTTGGAATCTTCGAGGGTGAGTACTCTAATCGACTCGTTCCTACAATCTAGTAGATAGATCTTGGCTTGTTTGTGTGTATGCGGTAGAATTTTTTTGTTTTCCATGCTACGAACCCCTACACAACCGGCCGCATGCGACTTCGCCACCCCTCGGCGCCACCCGAAGACGGCGCCTTGAGGATGGTCTTGGCCGATCACTCCATGACACTGGCGCCGGTGGAAACCCTCCTGCGGACATCCTAGAATGGTCCAGGAAGGACTAGGAGTAGGCGGAGCGGCAGCGCATCCTCGGCTGCGGCACGGCGAGAAGCAGCGGCCCGACGACGGGCGTTGTCGTAGCAGATTCGCCTACCGAGCGCCCGCTCGTCCTCGACGGCGGCGAGATGAAGGCCCATCCTACCGGCCGTGGACGTTTGGCGACCAGGCGAGCTCCGCGAGAACCAGCCCGGCGGCAGCGGCGGCGGCGAGGATAACCGGGCCGACCCGGCTACTGGCGTTCTCTGATAACCGGCATGTAGGACAGCAAAGACACCGGCGGCGGCCTTTTTTAAGTTTATTATGTAGTAGTTTAGTTTAAATTTAATGTAATCCGCCTATATTCGTCCAACTTAATGAAATTCGTCCATCTTTAATGAATTTTAGCCGAATTTGGGAACTCGGCCTGGATACGCGAGTGGAAAACTAGACGAACCCAGACCGAAAACTAGTTCTGTCCGGCCAAAAAAAATCTGATTTTCGGCCTGGGTTCGCTCAACGAGTGGAGATGCTCTAACACATCTCCATCCCCCGGGGAGACGGCAGAGTTAACTTGCATGATATTTTTTATAGAAGTTAACTTGCATGATTCAGCAGCCACCAGGCACCTATACCATTAATAAGACAATAACGGAAGGCAATGATGGCCGAGGTCCCTCTGGATTAATCTGATGCCGCCGCCGGGTCTCGGATGTTTTTCGTCGCTATGAATAGAGAAGCTGCCGAGAGGACATTGTACTGGCGAAATACTAACTGGGCCATGCAAGTAGCGGCAGTTCGCCGTTTCAGGGCCCAACCGACGGCAGAACTCGCAGATCCATCTTCGGAGTAGCAGCCCGTTAACTTCGCTGGACTGTACAGGATGCTCGGCCTACCGTGGTGGAAAGGCTTCAGAACTCGCGGACTAAACGATAAATCAGGACCGCAAACCCTTGGATTAGAGGTCATCGGACGGTTGCCAGCCAGCGTTAAATCGATGTGGAGTCTTCTAGGTGGACAAGTTATTCTTGTTTCTTAATTCAGTAAACACAAGGTTTAAGGTTATGTCTCTTATCGTTCCAGTTTTATCAAAAACTAGCACAATCTGCAGATGATGCACGTCACGCAATCCACACGCGTCCACACAGCTCTTCGACGTTCTCTTGAAATTGAACCATTCAGACTCTTCTCTGGTTGACGCTTCGTCGACTCCTCCGGCAGAGCAGCGCCTCCAACTGCGGTACCATTAATTCCTGGGCGAGACCGTTCCCGAGAGGAGGAGGCGGCGGCGACGGGATCCGTCCTTGCAGGTTCTTGGACGGCGGGTGGCGGTGGAGGACGCCGGGGTGAGAGGAAAGACAAGAATCGGGGTTGAGGGAGATCAACGCGGGGAATTAAGTGTTGATACAGATGGTTCACGACCGGCCCTCGTCAAGACGACCAGGAAATAAAAGTCCGGTGGTACCATTTTTCATTAAACGGTGGCAACCAATGTAATATAACCGAACAGCAGGGATGCTGTTTTGCTTTTATTAATAGGTATAGATATAGATTCCAGCTTTCTATCTTTATACTATCAGCCGCAGGCAGCTGACGCTATATCCATGAAAAATGGCGGTCTTCTTTCCAAAGCTAGCTGTCTTTTCAGTTCACATACAGATTGTTGGACAGACAGACGGTGCGTGGATGTCCATCCATTCTATTTTGCTTGATACTATTAGAACACACCTGGTCCGAAGCCAGAATTTTTTAAAGCATTTTCTTTAGGCGAGAGCAAGTAGGGACTGGCCTGACATCCACACACACACATACATACCAGTGTCAAACAAACAATTATGGTAATCAGACTCATGTGAAAACTAACCAGACGTCCACACTGGTGGAAACGGGGCTATAGGTCCCGGTTGATGAAAGGCTTTAATTTTATCCTTGGTGGCCTAACGGGGACAGAAGAATCGGGACTAAAGCCCTAACCTTTAGTCCCGGTTGGTGGGCTAACCAGACGTCCACACTGGTGGAAACGAAGCTATAGGTCCTGGTTGGTACGGGGCTTTAGTCCCGGTTGCCCCACCAACCGGGACTAAAGGGTGCACACGTGGCAGCGGTAGAGGGCGAGGGGGGTGGAGCATTAGTGGGTTCGTGCGAGGCAGGGACTAATAACCTTCGGCTGAGATTTGGCCATTCTCTGCCGTGGCGAAGAAATTCATTGGCACATTTTGTTGTCGCGGCAGCATTTTCACCACTTTTTGTGCCGCGGCAGAGAATTTATTTAGGTTGTTTTATTGTTTATTTAGTGATTTGCACTTATCAATGAAGGAACCTTATATTACATCATGATGACAATATTATATTCAATACACGGATCGAGTTCATGAACTACATACAAAAGTTGTTATTCGATGCTACCGGCCAATTTCTTCAAAGTTGCTATTTTTACAATTCCTATTATCTATACACAGCCGAGTAGTATTCCCCTTTTGGGTCTAGGACTTCTGCATCCAAGAATCCCGTCAATTCCTCCTGAATTGCTCGTACGCGATCCTTTGACAGAAGACCGTCCCGTAGACGTTCGATCTGATTTAAAAAAGGAGTCAGCCTATATGAATGAAACTAAACACAATTTGATTGTAATTAAAAACTATAGAAATTGTTTACATACGTGGAGTTGCTCTAAATTTCTGCCCTTCTCATCGCACGTCTGCCGGATAAACTCGCAAACATAGTATCCACATAGATTGTTACCTGGTCCCTGCGTCAGGCACTTTACGAGAACAGAGTTCAATCAAAATAATAATCAAGCATGATAATAACTGTATAAAAACTAGAATCAAAGAGATGCGCGGATATAGCTAGTGGTGCTTACATCTAGTGCTTCAAATGTAAGCTCCTCTTTCCAAACACCCTAGCCTTGTTGGTGAACCGTTTCCAAGCGCTGCCCGGCGTAGAAAACGAATAAAATAAGTTATTAAGTATTTGATATCATAAAATTCACGAATGTTGCCGATATAGTGTCGTAATGATTAGAATTACCGCTGGAGAAGTATCTGCATGTCCTTCCACGTCTCAAGGGGTTTATGTTTCGAGTCCATGACTAGTACACGCCCTTTGTCAAGTTGAATGATTAACAGAATATAGTGGAAGCTGCAAATGCATAACTAATCAATTATATATTTAACATCGAGTAAGCGAAATAGAAAGTGTATACAAGACAATAACACTCACTCGAAGTTGTAAGGAAATAGTATTTCCCTTTTGGTTTCTTAAAACCTTAACGCGTGTACTATATTATCCTTCGTATCCTGGGGGCTTATTTTGAGATTAGCTTCATGAACCCAATATGGGTCAATGAAGCCAATGTCATAGATTTGTCCTCTGCTGCATTCGAGAATCTTCATTCTGCATATTACAGTATGATTATATACATGCAATAAACAAAATAATATAGCTGGAGACTAAATTAATTACAGAATTAGTACTTACAAATAATAGACACTGATGATCGATTTGTACAAGGCGTCTTGATTGAATAATTGAAATAGTTCATCAAATTCAATGGATATCATGTCATCCTTATCTTTCTCATGATGCTTTTTTGTAACCCTCAGCACTATCCAGTTAGCCCCGGCCCTTGTGGCATACATGTACCAGTTATGCAATCTCCGCATTTTTGTTGAAAGATTGTTTACCTCCTCAGGTTTGACGAGAGGTTTGCTGTACTGGTATTTGTATGCTACTTCACTCACGGGGAAGAACTCTAACTGGGATAAGTACTGGGCAATACTCATACCTTGAGCAGCGGCGACTTCTCCAGACAGTAACTACCTCTGGATCATCTTGCTCTTCGCCCCATATTTGCTCGACCCACATTGGTTTGGGAAATCACCTTGAGAGGGCGCAAGTCTGTTTTGCTTGTTCTCCGAGCTGGGCAAGATTTCGCTTGCATCGATCTTGCTCTTCGAGGCTTTTTGTGGCGCATGTGACTTGAGAATAGAACGCTCATAGTCTGATGACAGCTTTGGCTCGGGTTGATGAAGAGTCTTTAGCATTTTCAACACTTTGCCTTTTTCTTCTTTGGTGCTGGGGAACATTGGCTCTTTCGGCCGCCTCAGCTTAGCGAAAAACGTTGTCGTTTCCGCATCAACGATCGCCGCAGTGTCCTCTTCAGTACAGTCATAAGCTCTCTTGGGAGGAACCTTTGGTACTTTTGGAAGAGGCTCTTGTTTACGTTTCGGCGATCGCTTACCACGAGGCACGATGGCAGACGCTTACGCTTTTGACCCTTAGGCGCCGGCGATGGCTCCCGCGGCGATGGCTGCGCCGGAGATTGGTGAGGCGACGGAGCTAGGTGAGGCGACGAAGACGGCTGCGCCAAGGGCGACGACCTCGGAGACGGGTGAGGCGGCGCGAAGATGGCCTTGGCGTGTGATTTGAAGCACGATACATTCCTTCGCCATAGAATGGTGACGTTTTGCGTCTCCCAAAGATCACATCCCCTTCACTGCAGGGTAGTGAAGATCCAAAACTTCAAAGGTGGGCATGATTTCATCCACGCCGACAACAGTAGCCCTCCGAACCGGACGATAATGGTAAGTTGGTGTGGGTCCAATTGGTAAGGCATAGCCGCCGCCACCTTCATTGATATGTTCACAACTTTGACATGTAGCTCGCGATCTGTCATCTCGTGATATCATCCTTTGGGTAGCCAAGGAGCCATCGTCGGTGCATCATCGTCATCGCCATTGTCATCACACGACCTCGGTGGAAGCCATCGCTTTTCGATTATTCGATAGGCGGTAGCATCGAATGCGCAGTGTCTCTTTGAGATGGGCCGGTAGTACTTGCTCTTTAAGTGCGTTAATTTCATCTTGTTGTTGCTTTAATCGTTCTTCAATTAAACGCATTCGCTCTTTTCGACTATTTGCTTCAACTTCCACCTGTCCTTTCTCCTCCGACGGCTTCTATCGGATATTTCTTCCTCTCTTGAAACCCAGTCCTCCATGGTTGGGAGCCTCTTGTGCCTCGTGTTCGTCCATCATGTTCCTTATTTCCAAGGGCGAGTGTGAGCTCATCATTCTCTCTATCGGGAATGAAGTCCCCATCTTTAACAGCCTGTACTGCTTTTCTCATCCTCTCGATTGGCAAGGGGTCTTATTTATGTCGTATGTTATATATACACCTCCAGTCTGAGTCCAACGTGCCCCATGCCCGTAAAACCAATTCCTTGCACGTTCTACCCAATCGTCTGCATCTCTGGGGTGATCTTTTAGTACGCAGTTCATTCTCAAGTTTCTCCCACTTAGGAATGCCACAGAGCCACCTTGCCCCATAGTATGGTGATACTTCTTGTTAGCAGCATTCAGCTTATTCGTTTCAGACATTTTCTTAGCTTTTTCTGATTTCTTGTATTCCACAAACTCAGCCCAGAATGGTTTTATCTTCTCAAACTGAATATTCTTGAAATCGAGAGTCTTCTCTTTCACGACATAGTCAAGGTGCAATCTTTTCTTCCAGTTAGTGAAACACTGGGCCATCTTTTTCAAAGCCCACTCCCTGACCTTAGCCTCCATGGCTCTCCCATGTTGTAAGGCGTCCTCAACTGGATCCTCCGCATTTGGATCCAGCTCTATCTTCGGTAGTTTGAAATTAACCATGAGCCTCTTCCACAGTAAATCTTTGGCGTGGTTAGGGACAAATAAACATGTTCCCTCTTCATCCACATTAGCAGGCCTATTCCAATTTCTAATGGTGATCGGGATTAAGTCCCTAACGATTACTCCGCATTGTGCCACAAATTTGGTTGCGACAACTTCGGGAGCCGTCGGTTTGCCGTCTTCAGCGACATCTTCGATCCTGAACCTCTCATGGTCTTGCAACTTTTTGGTTGGGCCTCGTCTGGCCTTTTCAGTAGATTCCTTCGATCCGGAGGGCTAAAAGAAGAAAGATCGTCGTTACTATTTCTATATAGATAGCATATGATTAATTAATGAATTAATTATATTACATGCACCTCGCCGGAGCGGTCGTCTTCTCGATTACACAAGGCATCGCCTTCTCCTCATGGAAGGCAACACCTTCAACCTCAAACAAGTTGTCTATTCGGTAAAAGAGGATCACCCTCACCGGAGTTGTTCAGAAACGTTGATACGTCTAAATTATCTTCCCCACGGATCACACCTTGGATCAACTCTTCCTTTTCTTCGTCTCTGACGTGTGGGTCCATATTTTCTGCATAGGTGGAAAAATGAATAAGTCAAAGCGGCTAAAGGAGAAATTTAAGTACGGTGTTGAGAGATATAAACCCTAATTCAGAGAAACCCTAATATATACATACACAATAATAAAAATGAAGAGAAACCCTAAACCCTAAACCTAGCTACAAAAAGGAAACCGTGTAGTAGATAGGTAACTCTAGCTAAAATCAACTAAAATCAATATTCCGGAGTTCCGAGGGGTGTAAAACCTAGTTCGGAGAAACCTCAGATGCATATGAGAGGGGAACATGAGTATAAGGCTACAAAAGGGAAACTATCCAGCAGATAGGTAACACTAGATACTAACAAAATACCATATTGGAATCGATTTAAGAGGGTTCGGAATGCCCTGGCGAAGGCACATCGTCGAACCCACATGCACCTAAGGGGTATTAATGATTCCTTATCTAAGATAGGGCTTTTAAGTTGCTTGACAATATGAATCGGGTCTGGGGATACCCACATCTGATCTCATCACGTTCTCCTGTCATACTAGATTCTCTGCATCTGATACATCATCTGGATGGACCCAGGCGACTTTGCATGGCTAAGGCATACGATACAAGCTCTAGCAGTGTACACAAGCCAAACCTAGTTATGCTAGGAGCAATGGATCAGGTAATATAAGCTCAAGGGAGTATGCAATAGATAGGATACTCTATCTATCGATAAAGACCACAGTAGAATCGTTTGCATCATGGCAAGAATTGAAATGCTTTCGAAATCATAGGATTATATCATGGTGGAGCTATGCTTGCCTTTGCCTGTTGATAGAAGATAAATAGATCTTTGGAAGCCTTGTACTTGACTTGATTATAGTTGGTCAAGTATTGTTCGTCGATCTTCTATGGTCTTGATCTCGGTCTTCGATCTCGATCTCGATATCGTATTCTACCGAGAAGAACCAAATCACCGGAAAGAAAGGGAAACAATCAACACATGGCATCGATGCAATGCTCAAGCAATGATGATGATATGACAAGTTAATGTGCATTGGAATGTAACCCTAAAGCATGCTCGACAAGTTAATCGGGTTAGAGGGCAAACCCTAACTCAAGGAACTCCGGAATCACCTGTTAGGGTTACTAGGGTGTTCTAATTAAACTTGTTATTTAAGTTGTTGAACAATGCATGATTATAGCATAGATAGATATTTCTCATTTTTCTGAACATTTTGGTATATTATTTGTATTTTTCTAAATTACAGATTAAAAGTTATTGAATTTACAAGTTTTATTCAAATTCTGAAATTATTAAATCAAATGTTTAAACCTTTTGCACCATAGTAACAACTAGCCATAGTGGCTGAGAGGGGCCCGGAGCCACCTCAGCGTACGCAAGCAAAGGGGAAACAGGGTCATCTGTCACCAGAGAAGGAGCTAGCCCTAGAGGCTGACTGGTGGGACCAGGGCCACGCGGATGCCACCTAGACGCCACGTTGGGCTCGCCGGAGACACGTCAGACGACGATGGTAGGCAGCGGAGGAGAGCAAGCGGGGTTGCGGGACTTGGCGTGCTGGAATGAGCGCATCCAGGCGGACTCAAAATTGGCGGCGCCGCCCTCTGTTGGTTGCCGAAGCAGGTGGTACAACGACGGCCGACGGCGGCGAACGGGATCTAACGGCGCAGGCATGAACTACAGTGAGAGGGGAAGGAAGGAGGCATCCAGAAGGTTCGCTTGCTCACCCTGAGCGCGTGAGGTTGGTCGGAGAGAGCGCGGGAGGTCGAGGTTGAGCGGCCAAATGCAGCGTGGCAGCCGAAGTCGAGAAGCGGCAGTTGTCGGCGTCGGTGAAGCAGAGAAGTGAGATGGGGAAGGGAAGAAGAAGAGGAGGCGCGTAAGTTATAAAAGAAGGGACTTTAGTCGATTGGTGGCTCCAACCGGGGACTAAAAACACGTCCGATTGGAGCCACCAACCGGGACGTATACTCCAATATTTTCAGCAGACCAAGAGTTGGCGCGCAGGGGGTCTTTAGTCCCGGTTGGTGGCTCCAACCGGGACATATTCCCCTGTTTTCAAAAAATTTCAGGTATTTTCTATCTGTTCCCGTCTTATTTTTTATTTTGGGGTTTAAATTTGTATTGTTTTTTAAATGATAATTAATTTTGAATTTAGAAAAACTTTAAACATAAAAAGTGTTTGGATTTGAATAAATAATTCAAAACCATTTTCTGTTTTAAAAACAATTAATGTAACCATTTAAAATATGAACCATTTACAATTAAAAATGAATTAACTTATATTTTTTTAATATCAATTTGGAATTTAGAAAAACTTTAAACATAAGAAGTGTATGGATTTGAATAAATAATCCAAAACCATTTTCTATTTTTAAAAAATAATTAATGTAACCTTTTAAAATGAATTAACTTATATTTTTGAATATTAATTTGGAATTTAGAAAAACTTTAAACATAAAAAGTGTTTGGATTTGAATAAATAATTCAAAACCATTTTCTGTTTTAAAAATAATTAATGTAACCATTTAAAATATGAACCATTTGCAATTAAAAATGAATTAACTTATCTGAATTTCTAACTATGGTCGAACCGGTGTGCATGAAGATAGGGGACGAGCATCGTTAGAACTTGCATTGGATCTCTGAAGAAACCACATATTGCGAGTCTAAAAATGATTTTTTCAAAAATCACAGGCGATAGATCATGTACTGTAGTACAAACCGACCCACTTCCTACCGATTCTACAGACATTTGTCCTTTTTACCCGGATGGACGAAAAGGTTTGAGATGTACCGTTGGGAGATAGTCCATGTAAGGTGGTCTAGTATTTTAGGAAAATGGGACGGTAGCATTCAAACGGTATTTTGGTGGTTACTTCACAAAGCGACGCTTTTTTGCTCGGAAAATGGAAAAGTGCTTTTCCGCATGCGACAAAAGAAAACTTCCTACGCAATATTGTTCTCCATACCAATGTCCACATACATGCATAATATGGGCACAACATCACAAACTATGCCGTGATTCAGCACATAACATCGGTCATTTGGACCGAAAGCCATGAAACCTCGAACATGATAGGTCATTTTGTGAAGGTTTTTTCGAAACATGATCAATATACCAAGTCCGGTATTTTCCTTTCAACTATGTAACAAAATATGACACCACGAAGGA
The DNA here is from genome assembly GCA_023614405.1 of Avena insularis. Classification (NCBI taxonomy): domain Eukaryota; kingdom Viridiplantae; phylum Streptophyta; class Magnoliopsida; order Poales; family Poaceae; genus Avena; species Avena insularis. The sequence continues at coordinate 8,988,329 of CM042684.1, forward strand.
TTTTCATTGTTAGATTTTTTTGAATTTATTATGCCTGTTTTGAATTATCTCAATTTCTAACTATGGTCGAACGGTGTGCATGAAGATAGGGACGAGCATCGTTAGAACTTGCATTGGATCTCTGAAGAAACCACATATTGCGAGTCTAAAAATGATTTTTTTTTAAAAATCACGGCGATAGATCATGTACTGTAGTACAAACCGACCACTTCTGCCGATTCAGACATTTGTCCTTTTACCCGGATGGGCGAAAAGGTTTGAGATGTACCTTGGGAGATAGTCCATGTAAGGTGGTCTAGTATTTTAGGAAAATTGGACGGTAGCATTACGAAACGGCATTTTGGTGGTTACTTCACAAAAGCGACGCTTTTTGTGCTCGGAAAATGGAAAAGGGCTTTTCCGTATGCAAAAAGGAAAACTTCCTCTGCAACATTGTTCTTCATACCAATGTCCACACACATGCATAATATGGGCACAACATCACAAACTATGCCGTGATTCAGCACATAACATCGGTCATTTGGACCGAAAGCCATGAAACCTCGAACATGATAGGTCATTTTGTGAAGGTTTTTTGAAACATGATCAATATACCAAGTCTGGTATTTTTCCTTTCAACTATGTAACAAAATATGACACCACGAAGGATTTTCATTGTTCCGATTTTTTGAATTTATTATGCCCTTTTGAATTATCTGAATTTCTAACTATGGTCGAACCGGTGTGCATGAAGATAGGGGACGAGCATCGTTAGAACTTGCATTGGATCTCTGAAGAAACCACATATTGCGAGTCTAAAAATGATTTTTTTTAAAAAATCACGGGCGATAGATCATGTACCTGTAGTACAAACCCGACCCACATCCACCCGATTAGGCAGACAATTGTCCTAGTTACCCCGGCTTGACGAAAAGGTTTGAGATGTAACGGTTGGGAGATAGTCCATGTCAGGTGGTCAAGTATTTTATGAAAATTGACGGTAGCATTCTGAAACGGCATTTTGGTGGTTACTTCACAAAGCGACCCGTTTTTTGCGCTCGAAAATGGAAAAGGGCTTTTCCGTGCGACAAAAAGGAAAACTTCCTCCTGCAACATTGTTCTCCATACCAATGTCCACACACATGCATAATATGGGCACAACATCACAAACTATGCCGTGATTCAGCACAAAACATCGGTCATTTGGACCGAAAGCCATGAAACCTCGAACATGATAGGTCATTTTGTGAAGGTTTTTTCGAAACATGATCAATATACCAAGTCTGGTATTTTTCCTTTCAACTATGTAACAAAATATGACACCACGCGAAGGATTTTCATTGTTCGGATTTTTTTTGAATTTATTATGCCTGTTTTGAATTATCTGAATTTCTAACTATGGTCAAACCGGTGTGCATGAAGATAGGGGACGAGCATCGTTAGAACTTGCATTGGATCTCTGAAGAAACCACATATTGCGAGTCTAAAAATGATTCAGCACAACATCACAAACTATGCCGTGATTCAGCACATAACTTCCTGCCGATTGGTAGAACATTTAGTCCGGATGTAGTCACAAACCGACTAAAAATATTTTCCGCCATTTCCACCTCTTCCCGCCAAGTTTTCCGCCTTTCCTTTCTACTAGAGCTTTTAGTCCCGGATGTAGTCACTAACCGGGACTAAAGATATTTCCCGCCATTTCCCAAAGCTTCACACCAAGTTTTCCCGCCCTTTCCCTCTATATTTAGGGTGATCGTGCCATGGCTATCCACACGTCCACACCTTCCTCTCTTAGAACAATGGACAACGCCTACTGGGCCATTCTGACCCTCGAGGAGACCGAGGCGCCAGGCGCCCAACTACCTTGTCCTTGGCACCGTGCCTGCGCTGGATCTTGGCTGGAGGGGTTCATGTCCCTCCTGTCCCTCAAGGTTCCGCACGCCAGGCGGCCATCACAAACCACTTCTACCACGAGCTCACGCCGGAGCAGCGGATGGATCCCCAGTGGGATCCCGACAACTACGACACCTGGAATGCCTTCTTCGCTAATAGGCGGGAAAGGAATCTCGCCAGGTACGAGGGTGATGGCCCGCCACCGGTGAACCACTTGGCCGGCCGTCGTAAATGGTGGGCGTAAAGCATCTTATCATCGGAGTGATGCGCTACATCGCCGGGGGAGACCATCCTCGCCTACGGTGCCCACGAGTCCACCCGCCACAGGCCCCACACTGTCCCGGCGGTAGCGGCATCATCTTCCAGGAGACCCCTCTCCCGCCCGCCGTGAATCCGAGGCTGGAATGGCCCCTGGTATATGCCATGGATGGGCTGAGGATCCCCGGACTGGCAGGTGACGATGACGATGATGATGACGACGACGATGAAGACCCTGAAGCTGCGTACTATAGGACTAGTCATGATTATGACTAAAGGGGGCGGCTTTAGTCCTGAGTGTTAGCTAGTACCGGTTTGTCCTGGTTTTTAATATTAATAAATGTCTTGAGTGTTACCTAATAAATAGAGGGAAATGCCTATATAAAGAGAGGGTTCATCTTTAGTCCCGGTTGGAGAAACCAACCGCGTTGAAGGATTGCGCAGTGGGCCAGGCAACACTAATAATAGGGGTGAGTGTCGACATTATGTCGTGCGGCTTGTACCTTGTCCCGGATGGTGTCACCAACCGGTACTAAAGATGAACCTTTTGTAGGGGTTCGTAGCATGGAAAACAAAAATTTTCTATCGCATACAAACAAACAAGCCAAGATCTATCTACTAGATTGCAGCAACGAGTCGATGGAATAACTCACCCTCGAAGATTCCAAAGTGTTTAACGAGAGCAGATTCTCGTGGGTGATGTAGTCGTACTCTTTCCGATCTCAAGATCGCGTAGACGATCCTTCCAGCGCCACGTTACGGCAGCGCTCCCGCAGTCGGTCACACGTTCGGTACTCGACGAAGACCTTCCTCTCCCTTGTTCCAGCAGGCAGCGGAGGTTGTAGCACTCTCCTCGCGATTCCGGCAGCACAACGGCGTGGTACCGGAGGTAGAGGGGAAATCCCGCAGGGCTTCGCCTTAAGCCGGTGCGAGTATGGTGGAGCTTATGAGAGAGGCTATTAGTGGTCTAGTAATTAGACACACCAATTAGAAGGCTCTAAACCAATTAGAAGGCTCTAAACCGAAATAGCTCTAAACCGGGGTCTAGATCTAGGGTTTAGTTTAGAGGATAGGAAACTTGTGTGTGATAGGAGGGAGCCCTGCCTCCTTATAGGTGGGAGGGCTGGCGGCCAAGGGAGGAGTTCCTCCCAACTCGGCCTTGGGAGGTGTGCCGGCCAAGGGGAGGAACCCTCCTCCAACTCGGCCTCCACCAATCCTCCTCTCTTCCCACTTCCCAAAATTGCCGTTTGACTTTCAAACTAGCCGTTTGACTTTTCAATTTAGGATTTAAATAAACCCTTTATTTTGGACAGCAAGAACACCTAGTACATGATGCAATCATTCCAATATGCAATGACACATTCATGTACCCTTCCCCTTCCGGAGTGCCGGACATTCCGGGACCTTCTAGAATGTTCCCGATGAAAACACCGGAATCATTCCGCTACTCAAACAGGACTTTCCTTATATGAATCTTATTCTCCGGACCATTCCGGATCTCCTCGTGATATCCCGGATCCCATCCGAGACTCCGAACAACATTCGGTCTCTTTCTCATAATACCATAACTACTCAAACAACGTCGAATCCTTAAGTGTGTCTCCCTACGGTTCGTGAATTATGCAGACATGATCGAGACACTTCTCCGAACAATAACCAATAGAGGAATCTGAAATTCATATGGCTCCACATATTTCTACGATTACTTTGCGATCGAATGAACCACTTACATACGATACCAATTTCCCTTTGTCTCACGATATGTTACTTATCCGAGGTTATGATCGTCGGTATCTCTGCATACCTAGTTCAACCTCGTTACTGATAAATACTCTTTTCTCGTTCCCGTGATATGTGATCCCTTGTGACCCAGTCACATGCTTGCAAGCTAATTGGATGACATTTCACCGAGAGGGCCCAGAGAATATCTATCCGTCATGTGGATGGACAAATCCCACTCTTGATCCATGTGTTTCAACCAATACTTTCTGAACACTCAATGCCACCTTTATAGCCACCACATACGGTGTGGTGTTTGATGACATCAAAGCATCCATCCGAAAGGTGATATGCATGATCTCATGGTCAAGGAATTAGGTTACTATGTATCGAAAGCATATAGCAATTGAACTATTGAAATGACTTGATCTTTATGCTACGCTTATCTATAGGAGTATGTCCACCATATCATTCTCCTAACGATATGATCTTGTTGTTGATAACATCTCAATGTTCATGATAGGGAAACCACAATCATCAATCAACCAACAAGCTAGTGAATTATAGAGGCTATACTAGGGACTTCAAATTAAGTTTACAATTCACACAAGTATTAATGTTTCCTTGTTAATACTATTATAGCATGAATATAAACATTTATCATAAACACAAAGATATAATAATAACTACATTTATTATTGCCTCTAGGGAATATCTCCAACAGTCTCCCACTTGCACTAGAGTCATCTAATCTAGATTACATGGTAATATACCGAACACCCATGGCGGTTTGGTGTTGGTCATGTTTTGCCCTCGGAGAGGTTTAGTCAACGGATCCGCCACATTCAGATCGTGTGTACTTTGCAAATCTTTATATCCCCATCTGGATATGTTCTTGAATAGCGTGGAAACGCTTGATATGCTTGACTTCTTGTGTGACCTTGGTTCTTGCGCATTGGCTATGGCGCCATGTTATCACAAGAGATAGACATTGGGTCCAGCACTTGGAACCACACCCAGCTGTAATGAACTCTTTCATCCATATTGCTTCTTGTGAAGCCTCCGGCAGCCATGTATTCCGATTCAGTTGAAGATCTCGCCACAACGCTTTGCTTTGCACTCCTCCAGCTAATCGCTGCACCATTCAAAATAAATACGTATCCAGTTGTGATTTAGAATCATCGGATCGGTGTTCCCACTAGCATCGGTGTAACCATTAACAACGAGTGTTCATCACCTCCATAAGAAAGAACCATATCCTTAGTTCTTCTCAAGTACTTAAGGATGTTTTGATCATTGTCCAATGATCCACTCGGATCACTTTGATATCTGCTAGTTAAACTAACGACATATGCGATGTCGGGTCTAGTACATAGCATGGCATACATTAGATATCCTATGGCTGAGGCATAGGGAGTCTTACTCATCTTTTCTCTATCTTACGCCGATGTCGGACTTTGAGTTTTACTCAAGGTCGATTGAGCAACATGGGCAAGAACCCTTTCTTGCTATCTTCCATTCCAAACCTCTTTAGAACTTTGTCCAAATATGTACTTTGTGACAATGATATTTGGCGTTCGATCTATCTCTATAAATCTTTATGCCTAATATGTAAGCTGCTTCGCCAAGATCCTTCATTGAAAACTATTATTCAAATACTCTTTGACACTATTAAGAAGGTCTACATCATTCCCAATCAACAATATGTCATCCACATACAGTATTAAGAATGCTACTGAGCTCCCACTCACTTTCTTGTAAATACAAGCTTCTCCATAAGTTTGTATAAAACCAAAACTTTGATTACCTTATCAAACGTTGATTCCAACTTCGGATGCTTGCTTCAATCCATAGATGGACCGTTGAAGTTTGCATACCTTGTTAGCATCTTTAGGATCGAAAAAACCTTTGGGTTGCATCATATACAACTCTTCATCAATGTCTCCATTGAGGAATGCTGTTTTGACATCCATCGCCATATCTCATAATCGTAATATGCAGTGATTGCTAACATAATCCTCACGGACTTTAGCTTCGCCATGGTGAGAAAGTCTCATCGTAGTCAACTCCTTGAATTTGTCGAAACCCTTTTGCGACAAGTCGAGCTTTATAGATGAACATTACCATCAGCATCTGCTTTCTTCTTGAAAATCCATTTGTTCTCGATTTTCAGCTACCATCGTAAGTCCACCAAAGTCCATACTTGGTTTTCGTACATGGATCCAATCTCGGATTTCATGGCTTCTTGCCATTTATTGAATCTGGGCTCATCATCGCTTCCTCATATGTCTCGGGTCATCGGTGTTGTCCACCAACATGACATTCATAACGGAATCATACCAATGGAGGTGGTGCAGTTCTCGTTGACCTCCGAGGCTCAGAGCAACTTCAACCAAGTTTCATGATCACCATCATTAGCTTCCTCTCTTATTGCTGCAGCACCACAGAACTTCTTCCGGTCTTGCGCTACTCGCAATTTCGAGAGAAGGTTCGACAACCTCGTCGAGTTCTACTTTCCTTCCAGTCACTTCTTTCAAGAGAAATTCCTTCTCTAGAAAGGATCCATTCTTGGCAACGAAGATTTTGCCTTCGGATCTATGATAGAAAGTATACCCAATAGTTTCCTTCGGGTATCCTATGAAGACGCATTTTCCGCTTTGGGTTCAAGCTTGTCCGGTTGTAACTTCTTTACATAGGCTTCAGATCCCCAAACTTTAAGGAACGACAATTTAGGTTTCTTCCCAAACCATAATTCATATGGTGTCGTTTCAACGGATTTAGACGGTGCCCTATTTAAAGTGAATGCGGCTGTTTCTAATGCATAACCCCAAAATGATAGCGGTAAATCTGTAAGTGACATCATAGAACGAACCATATCTAAGAGAGTTCGATTACGACGTTCAGACACACCATTCTGGTGGTGTTCCCGCGTGTCAAGCTGAAAGTATTCCACATTTCTTCAAATGCTCGCCAAACTCGTAACTTAGATATTCACCTCCACGATCAGAGCGTAGAAATTTAATCTTCTTGTTACGTTGATTCTCTACCTCACTTTGAAACTCCTTAAACTTCTCGAAAGTTTCGGACTTATGTTTCATGAAATAGATATACCCATATCTACTCAAGTCATCCGTGAAGGTAAGAACATAACGATAACCACCGCGCGATGCTACACTCATTGGACCACACACATCGGTATGTATGATTTCCAATAAGTCCGTAGCTCGCTCCATCATACCAGAAAATGGAGTCTTAGTCATTTTACCCATCAGACATGCTTCGCATCTTTCAAGTGATTCAAAATCAAGTGATTCAAGAAGTCCATCGAATGGAGTTTCTTCATACGCTTCACTCCAATGTGACCAAGACGATTGCCACATATAGGTCGAATTATCGCTGATTTCAAACGTTTAGCCTCAATGTTGTTGATATGTGTATTTCCACTATCGAGATTCAATATGAATAGACCATCTATCAAAGGTGCATGTGCATAAAACATATTACTCATATAAATCGAACAACCATTATTCTCGGATTTAAACAAGTAACCGTCTCGCAATAAACAAGATCCTGATATAATGTTCATGCTTAACGCAGGCACCAAATAACAATTATTTAAGTATAAAACTAATCCCGATGGTAGATGAAGAGGTAGCGTGCCGACCGCGATCACATCAACCTTTGATCCGTTTCCTACGCGCATCGTCACCTCGTTCTTCACTAGCTTCCGTTTATTCTGCAGCTCTGCTTTGAGTTACAAATATGAGCAACCGAACCAAGATCAAATACCTGTGCACTACTACGAATACTAGTGAGATACACATCAATAACATGTATATCAGATATACCTTTCTTCTTGATGTTGCCGTTCTTCAAATCCGCCAAGTACTTTGGGCAATTCCGCTTTCAGTGACCTACTCCCTTGCAGTAAAAGCACTTAGTATCAGGCTTGAGTCTAGCCTTGGTCCTCTTTGTCGGCGTGGCAGCTTTCTTACCACCCTTCTTGAAGTGTCCCTTTTGCTTAGACTTGCCTTCCTTGAATTTGGTGGTCTTATTGACCATCAACACTTGGTGCTCTTTCTTGATCTCCACTTCTGCAGATTTTAACATAGCAAATAGTTCTGGCAACTCTTTGTTCATGTTCTGCATGTTGTAGTTCATCACAAAGTTCTTGTAACTTGGTGGTAGTGATTGGAGGATGCGATAAACCCCCAAAGTATTAGGAATCACTATACCCAAACTTTGGAGTTTATTTGCGTGCCCAGACATCTTAAGCACATGCTCACTGACGGAGCTACCCTCTTCCATCTTGCAGTTAAAGAACTTTTCAGAAGCTTCATAACTTTCAATTGCCGCATGGGTCTCAAAGATTAATTTGAGATCCTCGACAATATCATATGGATCTGACTCTTCAAACCTTTTAAAGCTCGATTCTAAACCATACAAGATAGCACACTGAACTATGGAGTCTTGATTCTTAGCGAGGTAAACATTCTTTACTTCATCGGTAGCATCACTGCAGTGGGTCACCTAGCGGTGCATCCAGCACATAGGTCAAATTACCATGTGAGGACAATCCTCAAATTGCGGAACCAATCCAAGTTGCTTCCATTGTTTTCAACTTTTCTTTCTCTAGGAACGCATTAAAATTGATGGTAGGGGCTGCCATTGATCTACAACATATTTGCAATAGTTTAGACTAAGTTTATGACAAATTGAGTTCAAATTAATTAATGAAATTAAACTAGGTGAACTCCCACTCAAAACAACATCCCTCGCATTGTTTTAGTGATCACACGAACCAAATCCACTACATCAACACCGATCATCACGAGAGTTGATATAGTTTTAATGGCGAACAATCATCATGTTCATCATATCTACTATATGATTCATGCTTTACCTTCGGCGATCCGTGTTCCCGAGGCCATGTCCGTACATGCTAGGCTCGTCACAAGATCAAACCTTAGCTTCCGCATAAGCAAATCTGCTTGCTTACGTTGTATTCACCATGGAATCAAAGACACCCGATCATCACGTGGTGCTTCGAAGCAGCAAGCTTTGGCAACGGTGCATACTAAGGGTGAACACTTTAGAACTTGAAATTTATGTGCATGAGGGATCATCTTATAATGCTACCGTTGTCTACCAAGCAATACAAGATGCATAAAGGATTAACATCACATGCAATTCATAATATGTGATATGATATGGCCTTTCTTCTTTGTGCTTCCGATCTCCATCTTCAAGCACGAATATGATCTCCATCATCACCGGCATAGCATCAAGGTCAATGATGCTTCTTCATGGTTGTCGTCCACCAGCTTCAACTATTACAACTATTTTGAATAGACACGCAGGTCTTAATGTAAATTAAAGACAACCATATGGCTCCTGCCGGTTGCCAACTTACAATAAGGAACATTGCATACATCAAATATAATCACAATCATGGCCATATCACATCACTGCACACCCCTGCAAAACAAAGTTAGACGCTTCTACTTTCTTTGCATATTTTACGTGGTTTGGGGCTTTCCATAAGTGTCGTTCTAACTTACGAACAAGAACCACAACATTGATACTAGCATTGTTGATTACCCGTTGTAAATTGGATCTTTACTATGCTAGGAGAAACAGGCACCCGTAAAGCCACTTATGCAAAACGAGTTGCATGTCAAGCGTGGAGCAAGTCTCATGAACGATGTCATGTAAGGTTAGCCCGGGCCGCTTCATCCCAACATACCGCAAGATGCAAAGTACACAAAAAGCAATCTACAATAAAAGCATCAACGCCCACAATGACCATTGTGTTCTACTCGTGCAACAGATCTACATATAGACACGGCTCTGATACCACTGTAGGGGTTCGTAGCATGGAAAACAAAAATTTTCTATCGCATACAAACAAACAAGCCAAGATCTATCTACTAGATTGCAGCAACGAGTCGATGGAATAACTCACCCTCGAAGATTCCAAAGTGTTTAACGAGAGCGATTCTCGTGGGTGATGTAGTCGATACTCTTTCCGATCTCAAGATCGCGTGAGACGATCCTTCCGGTACGCGCAAGCAGCGCTCATGATCGGTCACACGTTTGGTACTCGACGAAGACCTTCCTCTCCTTGTTCCAAAGAAAGCGGAGGTTGTAGCACTCTCCATGCGATTCCGGCAACGGCGTGGTCTGGGAGGTAGAGGAAATCCCAGGCTTCGCCTTAAGCCGTGCAGTATGGTGGAGCTTATGAGAGAGGCTATTAGTGGTCTAGTAATTAGACACACCAATTAGAAGGCTCTAAACCAATTAGAAGGCTCTAAACGAAATAGCTCTAAACCGGGTCTAGATCTAGGGTTTAGTTTAGAGGATAGGAAACTTGTGTGTGTAAGGAGGAGCCCCGCCTCCTTATATAGGTGGGAGGGCTGGCCGGCCAAGGAGGAGTTCCTCCCCAACTCGGCCTTGGGAGGTGCGGGCCAAGGGAGGAACCCTCCTCCAACTCGGCCTCCACCAATCCTCCTCTTTCCCACTTCCCAAAATTGCCGTTTGACTTTCAAACTAGCCGTTGACTTTTCAATTTAGGATTTAAATAAACCCTTTATTTTGGACAGCAAGAACACCTAGTACATGATGCAATCATTCCAATATGCAATGACACATTCATGTACCCTTCCCCTCGGAGTGGGACATTGGGACCTTCTAGAATGTTCCCGATGAAAACACGGAATCATTCCGCTACTCAAACGGACTTTCCTTATATGAATCTTATTCTCGGACCATTCCGGATCTCCTCGTGATATCCGGATCCCATCCGAGACTCGAACAACATTCGGTCTCTTTCTCATAATACCATAACTACTCAAACAACGTCGAATCCTTAAGTGTGTCTCCCTACGGTTCGTGAATTATGCAGACATGATCGAGACACTTCTCCGAACAATAACCAATAGAGGAATCTGGAAATTCATATGGCTCCCACATATTTCTATGATTACTTTGCGATCGAATTAACCACTTACATACGATACCAATTTCCCTTTGTCTCACGATATGTTACTTATCCGAGGTTATGATCGTCGGTATCTACGCATACCTAGTTCAACCTCGTTCTTGATAAGTACTCTTTTCTCGTTCCGTGATATGTGATCCCTTGTGACCCAGTCACATGCTTGCAAGCTAATTGGATGACATTTCACCGAGAGGGCCCAGAGAATATCTATCCGTCATGTGGATGGACAAATCCCACTCTTGATCCATGTGTTTCAACCAATACTTTCTGAACACTCAATGCCACCTTTATAGCCACCCTGTTACGGTGTGGTGTTTGATGACATCAAAGCATCCATCCAGTAAAGGTGATATGCATGATCTCATGGTCGAAGGAATTAGGTTACTATGTATCAGAAAGCATATAGCAATTGAACTATTGAAATGACTTGATCTTTATGCTACGCTTATCTATAGGAGTATGTTCACCATATCATTCTCCTAACGATATGATCTTGTTGTTGATAACATCTCAATGTTCATGATAGGGAAACCACAATCATCAATCAACCAACAAGCTAGTGAATTATAGAGGCTATACTAGGGACTTCAAATTAAGTTTACAATTCACACAAGTATTAATGTTTCCTTGTTAATACTATTATAGCATGAATATAAACATTTATCATAAACACAAAGATATAATAATAACTACATTTATTATTGCCTCTAGGGCATATCTCCAACACCTTTAGTCCCGGTTGGAGACACCAACCGGGACTAAAGATGAGTCAGCACTAATAATAGGGGTGAGTGTCGATATTATGTCGTGAGTGTCGACATTATACCGAGCTGCTTGTACTATAAATAGGCATCCTTGTGAGTCCAGTCCTCCAGCCAGTTTGAGGCATCTCCAAGATGGTTTTAGAGAGCAGGGACACCACTACGGCCGATTCGAGGAGATGCCGAGCCAGATCCTCCGGCATCTCAGAAACTGGTCATAGAGGCACTCCTAATATGTGAAATTAGTTAGCTGAGGCGTATTGATCTAGTTAGTGAAGTTACAAGCTGCAAGATGGTTTTCGAGCAGGGGACACCACTGCGGCCGTTTGAGGAGATGCCGACGGAGCCAGTCCTCCGGCATCTCAGAAATCGGTCATAGAGGCACTCCTAATATGTGAAATTAGTTAGCTCGAGGCGTATTGATCTAGTTAGAGAAGTTACAAGCTGCAAGATGGTTTTGAGGCGGGGACACCACTACGACCAGTTTGAGGGAGATCTCGGATCGATCCTCGGCATCTCCAAGAAACTGGTCATAGAGGCACTCGGTCCAGCCACAAGCAGGACTCACACTCAAGACATTTATTAATATTAAAACTGAGACTACAAAACCGGGACTAAAGGCCACAAACATGAAAGATATCATTCGGTCAAGCCATAAACCGCGAAAGACATGAACTAGAGTTACATAATATGAGCATGAACTTCTTGGCATATGTCATTCCTTATGACCGCTTCAGACGTAACCATGGAGCATCTTCTTTACTTAACGGAATGCTTGGGTCAGTTTTCCTTTGTAAGGGCGGAATTTCATCAAACTTATTATAATCTTGACATGTACATCTTGTCCTCGATTCCCACGATGTTTCTTTTCCCTGAAAGAACTATGTGACGCTTTGGCTCATCATATGATGTATTCGTTTGCATATTTTTTCTTTTTTTCGGTCTGGAGGACATGTCCTTCACATAGAAAACCTGAGACACATCATTGGCTAGGACGAATGGTTCATCTCATAACCAAGATTGTTGAGATCCACTGTTGTCATTCCGTACAACTGGTCTATCTTTACCCCTTCCCCATTCAGGTTGACCCATTTGCAGCGAAACAAAGGGACCTTAAAAGAGACTCCATAGTCTAGTTCCCATATCTCCTATATGTAACCATAATATGTGTCCTTTTGTCCATTCTCGTCTATTGCATCAAAGCGGACACCACTATTTTGGTTGGTGCTCTTTTTATCTTAGGCGATCGTGTAGAATGTATTCCCATTTATTTCGTACCCTTGGAAATTCAATACAGTAGAAGATGGTGACGCGGCCAACAAGTATAGCTGATCTCCAACAGTGGTGTCATTCAAGATATGTGTCCGTATCCAACCACCGAAATACTTCATGTGTTCATCTGTAATCCATGGTTCAGGCTTCCTCGGGTTTTTGGAGCGTACAATATTCTTGTGTTCCTCGATATACGGAGCTGCCAAGGTGGAATTATGTAGAACTGTGTAGTGTGCTTTAGTGAAAGAATTCCCGTCCCTACATATCATTGCTTTCTTTCCCAGCGTGCCTTTTCCACTTAGTCTTCCCTCATGCCGCGAGTCAGAAACACCAATCGGCTTAAGGTCAGGAATAAAGTCAACACAAAACTCAATGACCTCCTCTGTTCCATATCCCTTGGAGATGCTTCCTTCTGGTCTAGCACGGTTATGAACATATTTCTTTAAGACTCCCATGAACCTCTCAAAGGGGAACATATTGTGTAGAAATACCGGACCGAGAATGGCAATCTCTTCCACTAGATGAACCAGGAGATGCGTCATAATATTGAAGAAGGATGGTGGGAACACCAATTCAAAACTAACAAGACATTGTACCACATCCTTCTATAACCTTGGCAGAATATCTGGATTGATTACCTTCTGATATATTGCATTGAGGAATGAACACAGCTTCACAATGGGTACTCGAACATTTTCCGGTAGAAGCCCCTCAATGCAATCGGAAGCAACTGCGTCATAATCACGTGACAGTCATGAGACTTCAGGTTTTGGAACTTTTTCTCTGCCATATTTATTATCCCCTTTATATTAGATGAGAAGCCCGATGGCACCTTGATACTGTAAAGGACTTCAAAAAAGATTTCCTTCTCTGCTTTGGTAAGAGCATAGCTGGCACGACTTAAGTGACGCCCTTTATCCGTCTTGTTATGTGTATGCATGTTCTTTGGGTCTTTCATAATTTGTTGGTCCTCCCGTGCTTCTGGTGTATCTTTTGTCTTCCCATACATGCCTAGGAATCCTAGCGAGTTCACGCAGAGATTCTTAAATCACGTGCATCACGTCGATTGAAGAGCGGACACGCAGGACTTTCCAATATGGCAGCTCCCAAAATATAGATTTCTTCTTCCACATGGGTGTGTGTCTGTAGCGACGTCGTTCGAACTGATTGACCGGGACCCTTTCCAAAGATTACTTCTATGTCCTTGACCATACCAAATACATCATCACCGGCAGGAGTTCAGCTTCTTCGGTGATCTCGCCTCACCTTTGAAATGCTTGCCTTTCTTTCTTACGGATGATTGGTCAAGAAATCATCGATTCGCCAGTACACAACCTTCTTGCATTTATGCAAATATGTACCTTAGGTCTTATCTAAACAGTGGGTGCATGCCTTATATCCCTTGTTTATTCGTCCTAAAAGGTTACTAAGAGCAGGCCAATCATTGATGGTTACGAATAACAACCCTCGTAGATCAAATGGCTCTGTTGTTCTCATCCCACGACGCACACCTGGTTTGCCCCACAACCGTAAGAGTTCTTCAACTAATGGCCTAAGATACACATCAATGTCGTTGCCGGTTGCTTGGGCCTTGGATGAGCACCGGCATCATAATGAACTTACGCTTCATGCACAACCAAGGAGGCGATTGTAGATACATAGAGTCACGAGCCAGTCTTTGGATCGCAACTCTGCTCCCCAAAGGATTCATGCCATCCGTACTTAGACCAAACCATAAGTTCCTTGCGCCACCGCAAAGTGCGGAAGTCTCTCCATTTGTCTCCACTTGTGACCCATCAGCAGGTGTCTCAACTTCCCGTCTTTCTTACGGTCTTCTTTGTGCCATCGCAACAACTTTGGCATGCTCTTTGTTTACGAACATGCGTTTCAACCTTGGTATTATAGGAGCATACCACATAACCTTAGTAGGAACCCTCTTCCGGAGGCTCTCCTCAACATCACCAGGGTCATCTCGTGCGATCTTATATCGCAACGCATTGCATACCGGCATTTATTTAAATTCTCATACTCCTTATCATGTAGAGGATGCGATCATTAATGCATGCATGTATCTTTTGCACATCTAATCCCAGAGGATGAGAGTCTTCTTTGCTTCAGAGGTACTCTCGGAAGTTCGTTATGTTTTGGAAACTTCGCTTCATTATTCTCAGATCTTTTCAAATGAGGAGTCAGACCACACTCTTCCTTCCATCGCAACAATTCCAGGTGGTACCGAGCTTTGCCGCCATCTTCACAATTTGGGTACAACAATTTCTTGTGATCTTCTAACATGCCCTCTAACTTCAACTTCTCATTTTACATTTCACGGTCTCGCTTTGCATCGAAATGACCCTACCAAGTTCATCAGGCTCATCCGATGCCCGTTCTTCACCTCTTTCCTCTCCATTGTCTTCCATTGCGTATCAGTATTCAGGAAACATATGATGATAGTTGTTATCATCATCTTCTTCTTCACCATCTTCCATCATAACCCCTCTTTCCCCGTGCTTGGTCCAGCAATTATAGTTGGGCATGAAACCTTTCATAATCAGGTGGCCGCGAATGATTTTCGAGGAAGAGTACTCCTTGTTGTTCCGACATTGAACACATGGACAACGTATAAATCCATTCTCTTTGTTTGTCGTAGCCACATCGATAAATTTATCCACGCCTTTGATATACCCGGCTATGCGCCGGTCACCGTACATCCATTCCCGACCGTTCATCTGCATCATATAAGTAAGTTTATCAAAAAACAGGACATCATAAATAGTGAAATAACCAATTCACACCAACACATGAATTGTATCAATGACCTAGAAAAGATAAGATTGCTAACCTCGATCGAGGGAAATAAAGAGGAGAAAGCTCAAGTGCGTCTCGAACACCTTCTATATTTTTGTTCTATGAGAAATTCAACGGGATTATTCACTCAAACATTTCATCAAACATTTCATCAAACACCTTCAATGCATGCATGAGAAAAAACTAGCACACCCCCTCACACCTTCCACCATTCGAAAAAACAGAGTGGAGGCAGAGGTCAAGTGCATTTATAGAGGCGGGGGTCTTTAGTCGGTTGGAGGCGACAGCAGGGACTAAAGCGTCTGCGCCACGTTGTGGCCAAACCTTTAGTCGGTTGGTGGCTCCAACCGACATTCTCCACCAACCGACGCATGCCCCTGGCCCGTGCCGCTCCAGCAAGGGCGTGCGGCAGATTAGTCCCGGTTGGTGGCGCAACCGGGACAAATGCTCTGAGGGGTCGCGAAGGGATAGCCCTTTTTCCACTAGTGCCAGTCTCGAAACCAGGTTAAGTTTTTGACTTTTTTCGATAAAGAGAGTACAGTAATATCAATAAGGTATCAATTATATGCAGCCTTTGCAACAACATAATAACGAGAGCTAACTCTAGACATTTTAAGGATGCACACTGCCGAAGAAGAAGAAGAAGAAAGCAAAGACACGCCGAAGCAAACATAGACTCGTAGTAGTAGAAGCACCACCGATGGTGGTGACACCTCGACTCTAGAAAAAAAAACTTCTTCAAACGACGCCTCCAAAAAAGTAACAGAGCAGTCCAGTCTAACTAGCATGATCATAACTTGGGTTTTTACCCAGAAGAAGATCCAATCTTCAGACAATGTCTTGAGCAAGAAAGTAACTAGTGAGTCATCATTGCCACGTACTACCACCGAAGGCCTGACCTAGGGTTATCACCCCTAAACTGAGACGCGGAGCTCAAATAGCACCGCCAAGAATGAAGTATGTCATTGTGACCCTCCACATGGCGAGAACTTCTGCAAATGTTGCGAACAGTTGATCGCTAGTCACACAAACATCTCCACACCATCCTTCTTGATTCTTCCCACCATCGGCACCTAGCGATCTCACTCAACATGATCATGGAGATCCTATGGCCTTCAAAACACCTTGATATACCTACCTCCGCCAGGATCATGGTAATCGCGACTGATTGCCGTGATCGATGTACCCTAAGGTGTTGACAAAAGTGTCGCCAATGGAGCTAGAGGAAGATGCATAGCATACTATTTCATATAGAAGATTAGGACACTAATAATCCACATGTTTCGGGCAAAATTGCAGCGCGGGACTGGAAACAACAAGTAAGTAAGCACTAATCAAGTCAAAAAAAATCAATCCATACCAATCAAAGACTTGAAGATGCCAATTGTCAAGGGGGAAGTATGTTCGGAAGACAACAAAGTTATTTTCCGCACGCAGGAGCATATGTTCTTGGAAATCAAATTGTATTTCTATGGACATTCTTTGTTTTGGTTTTATAGAGAGATTTTCACTAGGGACCTACAAACCCACATATTTTAGGGGATGATATTACACATTTGTGAAGGTCTAGAAAGAACCCGATCCAACATATTGCTATTGTCTCATAGATTTATGTAGATTTACATTTATCAACACAATAGAACATATCTAGATATAGAGTGTGGCGGAACTTCGGCCCGGTAAGGCTGAATAGTTGCCCAGGCTCAAGCCAGAAGGCCTCTTGTAGTTATATAAGGTATAGAGTAGTTAATCAAAAGTTTTAATGGACAAAAAAACCAACGGCCAAAACCCTTTATAGTCTGCCCAGACTACCTAGTTGAGCTAGCTCCACCAATGGATACATAGGTATAAAAAAACATGACAAGTAATTCAGAAGAGAGGGAGTATATGAAAATAATTTGGAACCTTGCACCTACTCATTGTTTAAAAAATCGGTCGATATGCCGATTAATTGTTCGATTTATTGCTAGTCGAGGGTGGCAGATATGCCAATTTTCTGATTTATGTCTGATTTTTTGATTTATCACCCGATAAATCGTCCGATATGCTGAAAAATCGCCAATTTTCAGATTATCCACCCGTTAATTTTCTTCTTCTCATCGAATTGACATATTAATTCGTACAATACCAAATAGTTTCATCAGAACCTGAAAAACCGATAACCGAAGACCGAAACCGAAAAGACCGACAAGAAAATTGGGTAGTGAATTTTATAGACCGAATTTTGTTTGGTCTATTCGGTCTTTAGTTCCTAAGTAACCGAATAGACCGAACTGACCGAATTTTACATGAGACTATCTGAAACTCCAAATTTGTGTGATGTACATGAATTATGGCATTGTTGAATGGTCATCAAAGTGCTATTGTAGAGTTGCTACATTTTATTAGGATTATTGCACGTTTATTTCTTCCACTAAATGATAACATATGTATTAAAATATTTAAAATATAGTTAAAATATTGTCATATTTTTAATAAGTAATGTCTATCTTTTGTGTTGACAATATTGACCATGTTATTCGGTCATGACCGAACCCGAACCCGAATACCCGATTTTTTTGGATAGTAAAACTATCTGTAATTCGGTCTTTATTTTTTCAAGAACCGAATTTAAAATAGACCGAAATACAAAGACCGAATTGTCGGTCATGACCGAACGTCCACCCCTAGTTTCCATGCCATCATATTCAAATAAAAAAATAATTTGTGACAATGTCTTTGGCATAATCACTTTCTTCTTTTATTTCTTTGACCAAAGCAAAATAAGAAATTAAAAAACAAGTAGTACTCGGTTCCTTCCTTTTCTGATTGATGAATTGTACCCGGTTTCCTTATTCCTTGGTTGCAAAGGAAGCAAGCAAGAGAAGTCTTGCAGTCTTCCTCTTCCATCTATCTCTCTTCCTACTTCCCTCCCAACCCCAAATTGGTCAGGAAAAGCAAGCGGAAACCCTAGGACTCCGATCTCCGATGGCCCCGTCCCCACCACCGCCGGCAGCGAGCGGCGGGCACTACGCGCAGCAGTTCCTCAACACGGCTCTCTCCCAGCGAGGCCCCTCGGCGCTGCCCTACGCGGAGGACGTCAAGTGGCTGATCCGCAACCACCTCGTCGCCCTCGCCGACGCCTTCCCCTCCCTCCGCCCCAGGGCGGCCCTCTTCACCCACAACGACGGCCGCGCCGCGCACCTGCTCCAGGCCGACGGCACCATCCCCATCACCCACGGGGGCGCCGTCTACAACCTCCCCGCCGTCATCTGGCTCCCCGAGCCCTACCCGCGCGCCCCGCCCCTCGTCTTCCTCTCCCCGACCCGCGACATGCTCATCAAGCCCAACCACCCGCTCGTCGACCGCTCCGGCCTAGTCGCCGGCGCGCCCTACCTCCGCTCCTGGGTCTTCCCGTCATCCAACCTCCTAGACCTCGCCAGGTCCCTCTCCCACCTATTCGGCCTCGACCCGCCCCTCTTCACCAGATCCACTCCAAATCCCCCTCCTCCTGCTGCCTCCTCCATGACCCCCTCTCCCTCTCCTCGCCCACCCTCAGAGGCAGCCTCCGTCTATGCCCCTCGACCATACAGGTTCCCGGCCTCGCCCCAGCTTGCCTCGCGCCCCCCGCCGTCCGAGGACCCCGCCGAGGTCTTCAAGCGCAACGCCATCGCCAAGCTCGTCGACACAGCCTATGCCGACGCAGCTGCCCTGCGCAGCACGCGGGAGGCCGAGGTCGAGGCACTCTTTGCTGTGCAGGCTGAGCTGCGTGGCCGGGGAGTGCTGGTCAACGACGGCGTGCGCAAGATCACCGAGGAGAAGGAGGCGCTCGAGCGCCGTCTCCAGGACGTGATGATGGCCACCGATGTCATCGAGGCATGGGTCGCCGAGAACCGCAAGGGATCCGACGCCAAAGCGGAGGAGGCGATTCAGCCGGCCGACGCGCTGTCCCGACAAATGCTCGAGTGCACCGCTAACGATATGGCGCTTGAGGACGCCATCTACGCGCTTGACAAGGCCGTTCAAGAAGGGGCTGTGCCGTTCGACGGCTACCTCAGGAGCGTGCGCGCGCTGGCACGGGAGCAGTTCTTCCAGCGTGTCCTCTGCACCAAGGTCAACCAAGCGCAGCAGCAGGCACAGGTTGCTAGGATGGCGGCACGGGCACCGCCACAGTATGCGTCCTAGCGACCACGGGGGATAGGTCAGTATACATGATGTTTTTCAATCAATTCTATTAGTTGTAAGAGTCACTCAGAGTGTAAAGTTTGTAACCGGTGTCGGTGTGCGCTTAGCAGCATTGTGTTTTTGGTGAGGTTGATCACTGAATATGAACAGATGGATGGATGTTAGTGTGTGTCACAATAAGAAATTACCTGGTAGTTTGGAGTGCAGTTCATGGTGTTGTATCATGGTGTTGTATTGGGTTCTTGAACTTGCAGTACATATCTCAGTTTTGTATTTCACGCTCATCTGATGTTTCCTATCATAGACAAACATTCAGAGCCTGGTTATCTTGTTAGACCACAGTTCGAAATTAAGATATCAAAAGTATATGGAGTTTACAATACCTTGGAGATGCTATTTTTTCTTTGTATAGTGTCACCATGAACCATGCAATTATTCTACTCTTGTTTACCTTGAAACTGGAAAATGTCTACTAGTTGTGAATTCTGTCTTCTGCAAATGTTGTGAATGAAGGGACATAACCTTATTGTGTATATATTGTAACTGAAGTTTTTGTGAATGCTTGGTGTCATCTGAGATTCAAGTTCGTATATGAGTTGGCTGACCATTTTATCGGAAATATACCAGTCTTGGGTTTAGCTTTAGTTCTGCGAATCTGATTTTCTGATAAATATTTCTTGAATTCCAGACAATATATTCTTTAATTGCCACATGGATTGTAAGGCGTTTTCCTGCTTTTTAAGGAATAGCTTGAAATTGGAGTAGACAATGATGGTGGTAAATATTTTATTTACAATGACCTATATGCCTATTAGGTACTGCTTATATTTAGCCGAGGCTGTATATACTATAGAAATTTGGAGTTTGGGCTGGCATATCGTGATCTATTTTTATGGTTCCTTGCAATTTTTTTGGCTGGATTCCGGACAACTATATATATTAACTTAGGATGCTGTAATTCTGCAATGCTTGGACCAGGAAATAATAATTCTAAGATTGACAGGATAGCAATATATGAAAGGGTAGTCCGTATTCCTGGAATGGAGGGGCGGCCAACCCTCCTTTTGTGGGTTCTACTTCACATATTGGTATGAGTCAAGTAACGACGAGCTGACTACTCATATACTGAATGTAGGGGATTGGAATGAGAGGGCGGTGGTGATTTTGCAGGAGGCACTCATTTCCCATGAGATTGCTGTGTTAATTTGGGAGTCTCAACTTCTGTCCATTGCTAAGGTGGTACTGACCCACCGGCTGTGTAATTGATCTTGCGAGTTCATCGTCTTAAAACTCTTGTTTTGCTTGTAAATATTCCACCCCTCTGTTAATGAATGTGCGGTGTCCTTGCTGTTTTACCCTAAAAAAGGTCAGGTTATGCTGAGGTTCAACACAATTGTTTTGTCTATTGTAAAAAGAGTTCCAGGTGTAGTGTTTCCTGTAGTAAATTTCTTGGCAAACCTACCACATTAGAAGAAGTGTGCGTCACAAAACAAAAGCTTATCCCAGTGAGCTGCCTAATCTAGTCTACAGGAAATGAATTGGAATGGATGTCTAGGTAATCGACATTGCAAAATGACATGTAAGAATTCACAAGGAACTAGCATTGAGGATTTGAGGGTACGAGGCCCATTCATGATATAATTAGATGGAATCAACAGAAAAATGATCAGTGTAAAGTTTGTAGCCGGTGTCGGTGTGCGCTTAGCAGCATTGTGTTTTTGGTGAGGATGATCACTAAATATGAACAGATGGATGGATGTTAGAGTGTGTCACAATAAGTAATTACTTGGTAGTTTGGAGTGCAGTTCATGGTGCTGTATTGGGTTCTTGAACTTGCAGTACATATCTCAGTTTTGTATTTCATGCTCATCTGATGTTTCCTATCATGTTCAAACATTCAGAGCCTGGTTATCTTGTTATACGACAGTTGGAAATTACGATATCAAAAGTATATGGAGTTTACAATGCCTTGGGGATGCTATTTTTTTCTTTTTGTAGTGTCACCATGAACCATGAACTTATTCTACTCTTATTAAGCTTGAAACTGGAAAATGTCGACTAGTTGTAAATTCTGTCTTCTGCAAATGTTGTGAATGAAGGTACATAACCTTATTGTCTATATTGTAACTGAAGTTTTGTGAATGATTTGGTGTCATCTGAGATTCAAGTTTGTATATGAGTTGGCTGATCATTTTATCGAAAATATACCAGTCTTGTGTTTAGCTTTAGTTCTGTGAATATGATTTTCTGATAAACGTTTCTTGAATTCTAGACAATATCTTTAATTGACATGTGCATTGTAAGGTGTTTTCTGTGAAAAAGGAATAACTTGAAATTGGAGTAACAACGATGGTGGTAATTATTTTATTTACAATGACCTATTTGCCTGTATTAGGAACCGCTTATATTTAACCTAGGCTGTATACTTATACTCCCTCCGATCCATACACTTATGATGATTCAGAGGGAGTACTATAAGGTTAGAGTTTGCGACGACATATAGTGGTTTATCTTTATGGTCACTTGTAATTTGTTTGGCTGGATTCCGGACAACTATATATTATAACTTAGGACGCTGTAATTCTGCAATGTTAGGACCAGGAAATAATAATTCTAAGATTGCTAGGATAGCAATAGTATATATTAAAGGGTAGTCTGTGTCTGTGTTTCTGGAACGGAGGGGTGGCCAACTCTCCTTTTGTGGGTTCTGCTGCTGGTATGGTATATGAGTACACATATTGGTATGTCTTGAGTAATACCGAGCTCACTACTCGTATACTGAATGTTGGGGATTGGAATGAGAGGACGGTGGTGATTTTGCAGGAGGTTGTTGAGTCGTTTCCCATGAGATTGCTCTGTTAACTTGGGAGAAGTTATCCCTCTCAACTTCTGTCCATTGCCAAGGTGGTCCAGACCCACTGGCTGTGTAATTTATCTTGCAGCCTTACATTGCCAAGGTGGTCCTGACCCACTTGCTTTGTAATTGATCTTGCAAGTTTATCGCCTTAAAACTCTTGTTTTGCTTGTAAATATTCCGTCCCTCTGTTAATGAATGTGCAGTGTCCTTGCTGTTTTTCATTACAATTAAAAGGTTCAGCACAATTGTTTGGTCTATTGTGAAAAAGAGTTCCAGTAGTGTTTGGTTTAGTAAATTTCTTGGCAAACCTGCCAGATCAGATGAAGTGTGCATCATAAAACAAAAGCTTATCCCCAATGAACTGCCTAATCTAGGTCTTCAGAAAATGATCTGCAATGGACGTTGTAAGAATCCACAAGGAACCGGCATTGAGGAGTACGAGGCCCATTCATCATGATATAATTACATAGAATCAACAGAAAAATGAACAAAACTTTACAGCACCGAACACAGGAAAGTCGATTTTTTTTCTCTATTACGCGCAAAGTTGAAACAACGACCATCACTCTCCCAATGGCAGACCTTAATCCTTTGGCTCTTGGTATTCTTGATTCTTCAACTGCCTTGGTCTTGTTCTATCCCGAGTTGCCGCTACCAGCTCACCTCTAACACCTGCGCTAGCTCTACACTGGCCATCTTGCAGAGTAGGAATTATGCAAATGGCTGCACCTGGAACTACAATAGTTAAAGACCGCTCGGCAAAATAATGACGATGCAAAAGAAAATCAATATATCCCACACATGCACAATATCATGAGTAGGTTTTACCAAATCCATTATATACCATAATAAAAGATATACAAGAGCTCCTTGTTGAGAGGATTAGTTGAAGTCGCTATACTAATGTCAATTTTGTTGCCCATGCTTTGTCAGTTTTGCATATCCTACAGGGTATGTATGCATTGCTGTCTGTTCCTTGTCAGCTAGTAAAGCTTTGAGGTCAGTTGATACAATACAGGACACCCAACAGTTCATGGTGGATAGCATATTGTCAGCTTCTTACAGTTTGCAGTGAATCACATAGTCACATTACCTCATCTCTAGTAAATTAAAAATAATGTCCAGGTAAACATAATTTGACGGAGGATACAGAGCGTCTCTACATGCAATGCTACATACAAGACACCAGGTATAGGTAGAGTTAACAGACCTCGGGTTTCGGTTCCTCCTTATGCAAAAATGACCAAGGTCCTGATTTCCACATCAACCTGAAATTTTGCCAATGATCGCACTAAGACGAGAACATAGAAGGGTATCGAGAAAACAGCGGTGTGCTCCATATTAAAAAAAAAGCATCACCAAAGTGGTGTATTTGTGAAAATGGATAATTTTCCAGGTACTACATACTGCCAAGTGCCATGTGACATCTAAGGAATGCATCAGACTATATTTTGTTGCCTTGGTATCATATTTACATGTATGGTTTGCACAGGTGTAACAGAGTAACAACAAGAATCATAATCACCTTACAATGCCTGCAACCATGCGCAGTCCCATAAGTGTTGTCAAACCAGCCCAAACTCCGGCCAGGCCAAAGACAGATGGAGCATATAACAAGACTAACGATGATATAATGCCAACCACAATCTGCGCAAACCAAACAAAATCAAGAAATTTGATGGCCAATAGAAAGAAAGAACAGTCTACAAGCTATTGACGACTGGTTCCCATACCGTAGCTTGAGCGACGTAGTCAAAATCTGAGACGCCATAATGGAGACCATCAAAGATGAATGCCAAGGCATTGATTGGTTGACTGGCACAAACAAACTGAAACAGAGAGTTTTAGGATAAGGCCAGATATGATTTATGTAACAATCAAATGGTGAGGTAGGAAGGTGTACCAATGCACAGGACTTTACAACCATTAGGACCTCAGGGTCATTGGTAAATAGCCTTGCTATATTGTCAAATGAGATATACAGGCCAGCCGCTAAAGCTAATCCGCTAACTGCTCCTGTCTGCAAGGGACAATAATTGTTGTTTACATCAAAAGAGACATTGATTGCATCTCTAAAAATACAACATCAGCTAAATGTGCCGTGTACGTAAACTGAACTTTACAATACAAAAAAAATGAAGTATGTATCACCTTCAAAGCAAACATTGCTGCCTTCTGAACCCTTTTGTAATCCAATATGGCATACGAGCTTGCTATTAGAGCCTAAGAAACACAAGCAGAGTTATCCTGGACTTATGGAACAGATAAATCATGACGAGATCATTTAGTTGGAGAGACGATATTTGTAATTAATACTTCCTCTGTTCCCAAATATACGTTTTGGCAAGTCAATTTGGCTTGCCAAAACATCTTATATTTAGAAACGGAGGGAATAGTTCTTTATTACAATATGATGTACTATGCCCTAGATGTTGGTACTATGTCCTATAATGCTCTGTATAAATTTTAATAATACACAAAGACAAGTGTGAAAGGAAGCTGATTTAGAAGTAGGGGTGATTTCTATAACTAAAAATACATACCTGTGCAGAAACAGCTAAAGCGTCTGCAAGCAAAGATACAGCAAGCCATACTTGCAAACAGATCTGATGAGCAGCCATAGCTGTTGGGCCTTGTCGAGCAGCCATTGATGTACCAATGGTCATAGTTAACAAGATTGAGAGGGTTCTTCCCAACAGCATGCCACCTTAGCATTTGAAGAGTACACAGACGATGAAATTAAAGCAGCAGGTGAAAACAGAAAAAAAGGAAAGAAAAAGAAAACATAGAGAAAAATAGAACAAGCTTAATGCAAGCAAGATGGCACGAGATCTCCAAAGACTATCAAGGTAACAAGAGGGACAAAGGATCTTTTGTTGCCTATTGGCCAGCAGACATATAATGTATCATGAGAAGATACAGTGTAAGAGCTTCAATGACAAGTTGGCCTTCTTATCTGAAAAATATACCAAATAAATGGCTACATCTTCTCTCTTTTGAACTGTCAGGAATGTATTGTATGCCATCATTAGCTACTTGTGTAGGGTGCTCTCAATTTTTTCTTGCTCTTGTACATGTCATTATCGGGCCATGAAATAGACTATCGGTTGAAGCACTGAAGTGTCCATTCCAACATGAATGTACTAACAGAATGTTTGGCAGGACAAACTTCTACAGAAGGACAAAACTAGCCTGCAAGTTTTGCCTAAAAATACTAGTCCCAGAAAAGAATCCAGATTCCAGTAAACTGCAGTCTGAATGAACACAATCCATACTCTGGAGTCCAAGAAAAGCATATATGAAGAACTTCGGTTCACCATGCACCACAAGTCCAGCACTGACTAATGAATGAGTAGGACAGTAGGATCAGAGACTCACCAGATTTTAAATATCCACTGAACTCTAACTGGTCCATCCTTGGAGGAAGCAGAACAGCTCTTTTACTTAGAGACCAGATAAGCAAAATTGCAATAATGTACCTACATCATGAATAAGTTAGAACATGTGGAAGAGACAAGCTCACAGTGTAACTACAAAAAACATTAGGCTCCCAACAGCCCAAAATTATGACTACTACATTTCATCTTTTGAAAGTAAATCTGGCATGGATAATCATATAGCTAATAAACTGCATGGCACATAACTCTAGGTCTGCTAACAACCAGTACATCCCATAGTACCACCAAGACCCGCACTCAAGGATTATGAGTCGCTCGACAAGTCGCGACTTGTCTACCAGTCGCAACTTCGATGTCGACAACCTAGAGCGACTCGACTAGTTGAGGTTGTCGGTCGACAAGTTGACTAGTCGTTGACTATTCACGACAAGTCTATGATTTTGAGTCGATCGACAAGTTAGTAGCCTACGAACAAAAAGGCCCCCATGTGAGTGAAAACCCTAACCCCCCACAGATCGTTATTTCCCCCACCTAGCCGCCTCTCTCCTGGCCACCCTCCCCTTGCGCCGCCTCTCACCTGGCCGCCACCAGGTCACCCCCGGAGCCGCCGCCTCCCTCACCTTACTGGACGCTGCTGGGCTCCTCTCCTCGCCCTAATCTCTCTCCTTCACGGCTGTGCTCCCCAATGCCATCAAAATATATTGTCAACTTGTTAATATACTACTATCAGTAGACTAGTTGCTTAGTATTTTTTAGTAGTTAAAGCTCGACTACGTATCGACTAGTCTAGCACTAGTTGAGACTAGTCACGACTAGTCTCCTTGTCGCCACCCCAGCGACAAGTTGCGACTCGTTGACTCGTAATCCTTGCCCGCACTGCATATTTTTATGGCAATCTGAATGTAACCAAATAAGGGAAAAGGAAAGTTACAAGTTCCATAGCAAGTGTTGTTTCCTTTGATTATTCACAAGAAATAATAATTGATATGGGAAGCAAACTGAAAGAAACACTTGCTGGTGTATGTCTCATTGCCTCCCAAAATTCTCGCTTTACTCAGAATACACTTACCTAGGTACTACAAGAGAAAACTTACTGGGATGCAACTGTAGAAATTGCGGCTCCTGTTATACCAAGCTGGAAACCATATATAAGTAAAGGAAGAAGGACTACAGCTGAAAGATTCCCCAAACCTACAGATGTTTTAAAGAAGCATCAAGTTTGAGAGAAGGGAGATTTCTTACATCAGATAACTTGTATGGAACATTCCAATTCAAATGATACTTGCTTACAAACATCATTAAAATGCAAATAAGTGAATGATTTCATGGGCCTTGACATGGGAGATGGAACATAAACAAGAAGGCAGACTAGTGTGTAACTGCAAAAATATTTGCTAGGAGGAGAATATCATAAAAATTTGGGGACGCTACACCATTATATTCATCAAAGGTACTTTTCACACTCACAACTTGTGAAAAATCAATGCCAATTAGCAAAAGATGAGGATTTCTTGGTAGTTACCTATATAAAGTACAGGAGTCTTGGTATCCTTGAAGCCACGAAAGATACCCTGCACTGCTAACATAATCACATTTGCAGGTGCTCCTAAAGCTCTCAGTGAAAGAAAGATTCGTGCAGATTCATACATTGGAGAGGCCTGTGTAAGAACTAAAGTTAGACTTTTTGCTAACATGCACAAGTGAAAATTCAATGTTCTGAATCCAGTTAATGATTCATTGTCCATAATGTGCATACAAGAGGGAAAGGAAAAACAGTACTCCCTAAAATGAAAAAAAAGTCAAAGATGATATAACAGGCATCATCAAAATATAAACATACATGTGACACACCCATTAGTTTAAGAAACAATCCTGATCCTAGGAACAATGCCAATGCTTCAATAATACCAATACCAGCAGCTAAAATCAAAGCTGACGATACAGATGGCAGCTCCAATTTGCCTGCAACACAGAAGTTCAATTGCCTGAATAAGTAATTTGTACACAAACTTGAATTTTGTTTATGAGATGATCCTGTTACGGTGTTACCTGAACTAGAATGCTTACTAGCATTCTTGGAAATATCCTCCGCCACAAATGAGGTTGCTATGCTCAACAATGGAATATTAAAAATCTTGGATAGAATGTTGAAAATGGCCACACCAATACCAGCCGATGCTAGCTCCAGAGCACCTTCAGATCAAATGCCAAGTTTGAGCCAGGAAATAAATAACAGCTTGCTTTTATGCAGCGCAGATGTCTACGAGACACCTTAAGAGAGCAACCAGATGCTGAATGTGTGTAGTAACTGCCCCATATGAGGTAATGTCAGTTTGCATGTTCTAGTATTTCACAAAATAGAACAGCCCCATGCTAATAAACAAAGAGTTAACCACTTTCTCTTAAACTAACATGATAATGTGATGTGCAACTGTAAATTCGATCTTTCAGAAGAATTTTCTGTTCAAGTACAGGATTGTGTATGTTGATCTGGTGGGACATAGACAAGTTCAAGCAATTGAGTACAAGGCAAATTTATGGGGCTCACATTCCACATAACTGTGGCATACAGGAAACACGAGCGATATTGATACAAGAGCATGAGAGTACATAATGGCGTTGGTTACATTTTCTAGCATATTATTCTACGCAAAGCACGACAGCCACTCTCAACAAGAAAAGTGACTGATAAAAAAGGGCACAGGACGGGTTATATCCGGTAAACTTGAGAAATGAAGAGATAACTTTTTAGGAGGTACAGGATATAGCATCACAAAGTAAAGTAGGTACCTAATCTACCGATATACGCCGTCTCCATGAGCTGCGCCATCGGGTCGATGGCCTGGCCTAGAACCGCTGGCAGAGCCAGAAGAATGAGCTCGATGCCGACACTCCCAGGATGAAGCCCGCTGTCCGATTGTTAATTATGAGAAGGCGGAAACATATCATGCAGGAATGCAGAGATTATTACAATGAATGTGCATATGCGTATAATAATAGAAAGGCAACTAGACAGAAGCCTGAGGCTATGTTCGGTTAATCCACCCCACGGGTGGATTAGAGTGGATTGGGGTGGATTTGATTTTGACTTGTATGGGATTTAAACCACCTCTATCCAGACCAAACCGAACATAGCACGAGGTGTAAGCAAAAGAATCAGTTCCTAGCATATATAGTTGGTGCAATCAACAATATGGTGTTTCAGACTTTCAGTTGGTAACAGATGTACATTAAAATTGGTCCAACTGGTAAACATCTGACAGACAGGAAGTATGTGCTGGAACAAAATTGTAGTGTCCACAGACGGGATCATGAATGGATAAAGTCCTAGTAGCATCGAGAAGTACAGAGGAAACAGAATCTTACAATAGAGCGTCATTCGCCTTGGCAGCAAGAGAGGAGGCCGTGTCGTCGCCGTCAGCAGCAGCAGCATCCTGAGGCTGAGACAGGGCGCGAAGAGGAGGAGGAATCGTGGTGCGCCGTCTCGGGAAATCCCTGGGAACCGGGACGATGGCGGTTGGTTTGGTTGCTTCTAGGGATAGGGATAGCCTCCTCCTAGTAGTAGGGGAATAACAAGAAGCGGCGGCGGCGGCGGCGGCGGCGCGTGGTGTGGTCCTAGGCCTTGGGCATAGCAGAGCGGGCTGGCCGGAGACGAGCGCCTTCATACCCATCTATCAAAAGCTCGGAGAAGCCGGAATTTCTCCACCGAAATAGCAAGAGCGAGCGCAATCTCTTCTCTTCAATGGCGCAGGGGAAGGAAGATGATGACAAGATAGCAGCAGCAGCAGCAGCAGCAGCAGAGGAGTCTCGACGGTAGAAGAGGAACGGCAAAGGCACGCAGAAAGAGAGAGGAGGATGAGGATATGACGAAACGACGGGCTGGCCTCTGTGTCTCTCTTCGGTGGTGGGCTGGCCATGCCCATGTACCACGATGAGTTTCGGAAAACCAAAGGAACCTGTGGGCACGGCACACCCCTAAACGACATTCACTTTCTGTTGTAAAGTACTCTCTCTATTCGGGATTATAGGTCCTACGCGTATATTTAAGTTGTTAATTTGATCAATAAAATATAACTTATATATCATAAAAATTATACCGTTAGAAAATATAATCTCTAAAGTATCTAATGGTATAATTTTTATACTATATTATTTATATTTTGTTGTTCAAATTGGCAACCTAGTTATCCGTGCGGGACTTATAATCCCAAACGGAGGGAGTAATTTTGTCAACTAGTTGCGCTGCAACCCATGTTCTCTCTCAACTTTTTTTCATTTTTTGAGTTCTTAAAAATAGTGAAATAATTTATGAAGGTAATTCATGTTATGTTAGAGCAATTCCAATAGCTTACCCATAGAAAAAACATTTAGATAAGATGGGAGAGAGGATGTGGATAGAAAAAACGTTGTTTGCTCCAACAGCTTATCTATTTTTTGGCTAGGAAAAACACAACCGTGTCCATGGAATGATAAAAACTAAAAACTATATTTGTGCCCTTTTTTTACACCTAGGACCTGATACGTTGGAAACATATCTATAATTTTTTATGCTCCATGTTTGTTTAGTATTTACTTTGCTTTACTTGTCTACACTTTGAGGTGTTTTTTACATGTTTTCTGGTACTAACCTACTAACAAGTTGCACAAAGGTCGATGTCCATTTTACGCTTTTTTGTTTCAGAAAAGTTAGTAAGAAATATTCTCGGAATTGGACAGGACAAAGGACAAAGTCAATTAATTTCCGTGGGAAACAAGAAGTCCAGAGGAGAGCCGGAGGGGCCGGCCAGAGGGGCCAGACCCACTCAGGCGGGGGTGGGCCCCACCCCACGCCTAGCTAGGGTTTGGCGTCCCTGGCCGCCGCCTCGGTCTCCCCCTTCGCCTATAAGAAGCCCCGTCTGAAACCCAGTACCGATCGAAATCCACGGGAAATGCATGGCCGCCGCCACCATCGTCTCTAGATCGGGGGGGGATCTGAAGTTCTTCCCGGCACCCTGCCGGAGGGGAGATCATCCTGGAGACCTTCTCTCCGGTATGATGCATGAGTAGTTCCACCTTGGACTATGGGTCCATGTAGTAGCTAGATGGTTGTATCTCCTCCTTTGTGCTTTCATGTATAGATCTTGTGAGCTCCGATTATGATCAAGATCTAATCTATTTGTAATCATTCATGTTGTGTTTGCGGGAATCCGATGGATATTGAGATTATTATGTTGGTTTGATTAATGGTTTTGTCTTTATGATTCTATCATGTCTATGTTGTTTGTGATCTTGCATGCTCTCCGTTGTTAGTAGCTATCTTGGTCAAGTAGTTGCTAGTGACTCCAAGAGGGGGTATTTATGCTCGATAGTGGGTTCATGCCTCTAGTTTCCAAGGGAAGTGACAATAATCTCTTCGGTTGTAGATGTGTTGTTCCTACTAGGGAGAAAACAACGGTCTCTTGTTCATGAAACATGTGGACTGTTTACCTTACACACTTTGCTTAAAGCAGTTGTCTGTTGCTTGCAACTTAATACTGGAGGGGGTTCGGATGATAACCTGAAGGTGGACTTCTAGTCATAGATGCAGTTGGATGACGGTCTATGTATCTTGTTGTATTGCCCAATCAACCTCATAGGGTCTGACTAGTAATTGCATTGTTATGTCTTGCTCAGTTCCTATCAATTGCCCTGTTGTAATTTGTTTACCCTTCACGCCATGTTGTTTATCTAAGAAGAGCACCTCTAGTGAACTATGGACCCCGGTCCAATCTTTACCATTGTTACATCTTCCACTGTTACTTGTTTACTTGCTGCAAACCATTACCTTCCACACCATACGTTTAATCCTTTGTTACAACAAACCGGTGAGCTTGACAACCTCACTGATTCGTTGAGGCAAAGTCTTGAGTTTGTGTTGTGTAGGTCTCCGCATTGCTTGAAACACCTGTGTGACGTTTTCTTCCTCCTTCTGGTTCGATAACCTCAATCTCAACTGAGGGAAAACTTGTTGTTTGCTGCTTCACACCTTGCTCTTAGGGTTCCCAACAGGTTGTGCGTAGACAAATGCCAACCTTTTCAAGGCTATTCTTGGGAGGCCAAGGACGTCTTCACAAGGGGAGTCCTTCACTTCCTTTCTCTTTACTTTGTTTTTAGTTTGCTTTGTTTCTTTTGCTTGGTTTTGTTTGCCTCTTTTCAAAAAAAAACACAACAAAATTAGTTCTTGCTCTAGTTGCCACCTTGCTCTAGCTCAACATGTTGCTCCCCAAGTTCGCCCTGAAAGATCTTGCAATAGGTAGTGGCTCCATAATAGGGAAAGATAATATTGAAGAATTCTTTAATTATGTTAGCAAGCATGAGGATATTGAGGATAAATCTATAGCAGAGCTTGCTCCTAATTATGAGATTGATGCAGCTTCTTTAGTTCATATGTTGGAGGCTAGGTTTCTTAGCCTTAACCCCTTCATACAATTCTTGTCCCTAAAACTAAAAGAAGAGAAGAATGCTGAAAAGAGGGAATTCATCCTTGAAACTTTATCAAAAGAATTCCATGATGTTGCTAGGGAAGCCAAAAAGGTTTTTGAGCGTTTCAATATGCTAGGCTCAAGTGTAGATGTTGTGGGTATTTCTGATAAAACTAAGCCTAGAGAAGAATTCAATATACTCATCCCCTTTAAGCTTGTTGGAATACATGAAGCCTTTGAAAAGAATTTTGATTGGATTGCTCCTAAAAATCTTTTTGATGAAAGTAGTAGACCAAAGAGAGATGAGAAGGGATCCTCCAAAACCCATTTGGATGAGATATATTTCATAGTTGAAGAATTTGCAAGTATGAATGTTAATGCTTCTTCATTTGAAAATACTTGATTCTTCTTGCTTCTTGTGCCTAACTTAAAGGCGTTAAAGAAAAGTACTTGTTGGAAGATAACCCAAGAGTTTCCTTGAGTCTTGGAAGTTATTACTTCAGTAATGACCTCTCCTTATCCTTTTTGTTTGCTTTTTGTGCCAAGAAAAACCTCTAATGAGAGGGAAGTAAGATTTGGGGAGTTGCTGTCCCAAAACAGATTTCTGTCCTCCACCAAAAAATCGTGAGGAGGCTCTGTAACTCGGATTGAGCTCAAAATTTACGAATAAATCTCCCAGTATGTTAGCTAACTTTCGTTAGTTCAACACTTTTTTATTTGAGAAACATAAGATGTTCGAAAAAAATCGGTTTCTACTTGCTGGTCTGTTTTGACAGATTTCTGCCATTATTTGCATTTGCTTCTTATTGATTCCTTTTTGAGTTCTCTTTAGGTAAATTGATATTTTTGAAGGAGTTACTATAGTATCTTGTGTTTTTAGTGAAAAACCTTGCTATTCCAAAGCTTTGCCAGTGGTCTAATATCTTTTGAATACACTAATGTTGCTAATGAAGATTGTGTGAAGTTTTGTATGAAGGAAACAATTCAGGTGTAGAGAGAGAATAATGCAATGAGATGAACAATGGACAAAAGCTCAAGCTTGGGGATGCCACCATGGTGTCACCCCAAGAAATATCCAAGAGGTACAAGCGTCAAAGCTTGGGCATCCCCTTCTTCATCAATAAAAAGCTCAGGTCTGTCTAGACACTTCGTTTTTATTGTTTTATGCACAGTTGTGTTGTTCTTGGAGCGTCTTAGTTTTAGTTTGATTTGCTTAGTCTGTTTAGTTTTATTAAGTAGTTTGGACCCCCGCTCTCGCTGTGTTGTTTTGCAAATAAGGTTGCTTGGTGTTTGGAAATGAGT
Source organism: Avena insularis (assembly GCA_023614405.1). Lineage (NCBI taxonomy): Eukaryota > Viridiplantae > Streptophyta > Magnoliopsida > Poales > Poaceae > Avena > Avena insularis. The sequence goes on from CM042684.1 coordinate 9,022,180, forward strand.
AGTAAGTTCTTGCTTGAAGTGCAAAAGGAGCTTGCATTGACTGTGACTTAGACTTTAGCATGGCATGCTAGGTGTTGTTTTGACCTTGTGCTTAGTGATTATTGTTGTAGAATGTCTTGTTCCAAACAATTGAGATTGCTTACCGTGCCTTGAAGAAATTATGTGTTGTTTAGCATGCAAAAGCATAGTATTGTGGTATTCTCCTTTGATGTTTTGCTTGGGTTGACTTGGCACGTGCGTACACCATGTTATGACTCTCACAAGTCACCATTAGCCTCTATGATCATTTAGTCCTTGACTTGTAGTACTACTCTTTGCTTTGATTAGTATGCTTTGTTGCACTGCATGATTATGGCCATTATTGCTCTCTTAGTTGGTTACTCCCAGTCTTTTGATAGCCTACACTTGTATGAGTAAGTTCTACTTATGCCTCCAACTCCCAAGAAACCAAGTTATCCAAAGTGTCCACTATAAATTCCTATGCATGGTGTGTTACACCATTCCAAGTATATTCTTGTTTTCAACTATCTTCCAATTAAAAACTATTTTGTTATGTGAAAACTTGATGATTAAAGCCCTCATGAACTTGATGGCACACTTTATTCTTTGCCCTAATAAACTTGAACCATTGTGACAACTTTGTTGTATATGTTTGCACTTATAAATTGGAATTAGCAGAACCGTGTTGTCACGGGGAACGTTTTCAACATTGCACTTTTACCTTGTTGTACTCAGTTGATATCATGTTCTTTTGTCTATGGATGTTACCGGTGTGAAATAAAGAGGGGACTTGTAAGTCCATGGAGTTTGTATCATGTGTTAGAGAAACGCCTGGGCCGCTAGCCTCATGCCTAATCATGGTGGAAACTTGCAGCATCACCATAGTGACATCTATGAAGCATTCTTCTTATAAAAAAAGACACATTGAGAAAAGAGGAAAGAGAGAAAAAAGCACCATATTCCCATGGTACATAAGAAGAATTGTTGAGATGCTCATTGTAACATCCCAAAAATACTAAAATTGGATCATCAAACTCTAATCCTCAAAATTAGGGTTAACAAAAACTTTTCTAAATAAAATGATGAATGCATGCATATGTGTATGCATTGATTTTTAAATTCTTTTGAACCACCTTGTTTGTGTGTTCCTTTGCTTGTAAATGGATGATTAGGTGAAATAAACATCATCTAAACATTTCCCACACTTTTCCTAAAGACAAGTAAATCAAAACAAATATATTAAGGGAATGGTCATTTTGACCAATTTAACTCCCATGCCTACTTTGGCTGTCTCAAACTTTCAGAACCTAACAGAAACTTTTCTGGATCTTTGCACCCCTTGAATGTACTCCTAACAAAGTATCAAGGCCCACTTTGTGATCATCCAGAAACTTTCAAATGCATAGTTTAAATGACAATTCAAAATTGAATCTTTCTCATATGGGAAGATCCCACTTTTTCAAAAACCACTCAAACAAGCTCAACTTTCAAAACCCAAGCATCTGCGGACTCACCAGCACCAATCTAGCAAACCCACCAAAAATCTTTTCAAAATTCAAAACTTGATTTCATGCGGCCATTTCTACAAACAGGTTGTAGACACAAATCAAACAAACATCAAACACTATAGTGTGCAGTAAAATTGGCCTAACTTGTTCCCTATTTAGCTCACAACTAGCTCAGTAGATCATCTAGCAAGGTTAACCAAGCACTAGCACCACTGTGAGCTTGACATTGTCATCAATGGTGAACAGCCGAGCACACCCTTGCCACCCCATAATCGACAGCAAGATAGGAGCAGCAGCAAGCCTAGCCAGCATGTCTGGGAGGCAGCCCACCGTCCACCGCCACTCACTGTCCCAGCCGCGAGCGTTGCCAAGCCCTGGACCACATGCACGGACCGCGCCCAGACCGCCAGAGACCATGCCGAGCGTGTGCCAGAGCGCTACCCTCGGCTGAAGCCCACAGACCACGCGCCGCCCTCGCCGCGTGCATACACAATCCCCACCGACCCAGAGACCGCCAGACATCCCCGTTCGCCGCCCCATGCCGCACAACCACCGCTCGCCGTCGAAGACGCCGCCTCTGCCGCACAGAGCGTCGCGTGTTCTAGACCAAGCCGCACTGCCCCACGCCTCAAAACCATGTCGTTGAGCATCGCCAGGAGACACCACACCGTCCCCTACCGTCGCCCATGCCAATAGCCGCGAACATCGCATTTCGCTCGACTATAAATAGAGGCCACCCCCGCTCGATTTCTTCACACCATATCACTCCCTCTCCTTACTGATCGTGCCACACCATTCTCAGAGCAAGGCGAGCACCACCTCGCCGGAATTTCACCGGAGCCCGCCGCCTCTGGAGAAGAAGGGAGCCAGCGATTGGAGCCGCCCCAGGAGAAGCCACCGGTACCAGGAGATTCGTCGTCGTCGACTTCGTCGTTCGCCCGCCTCGCCGACCCTCGCCAGCACCCCGGTGAGCCCCCAACGACCCTCACTGGCCGCTCTAGGTTTCTTTCTCGTCGGAATTGTCTCGCGTCGACGATGACTCCCAGCCGTTGGATTAGAATCAGATCAAACGACCCACGTTGCCCCGTACCGCTTCGCACCTCCCCGTGTCACTGACGAGTGGGACACCCACTTAAGCATCCCGCGGGAGCACTGCGCGTAGCAGGCCGGCCCAGTAACTTTTCCCGCGCAGCCTAGTTATTCAAATTAAACCTTTTTCTTTTTAATTCAAACACACTTCTGTACCCATTTTCAAAAATCAATCCAGGTCGATTCAGTGCGCCATTTTGAATGAAACCAATTTTGTTGGAAAGGTCTGTGAATGCTGAATCCAAGCCCGTTGGATTCAAGTCATTTGGATATGTAGATCATCCTTAGTAAAAATAACAAGGCAGAAGCTTTTCTGCATTCAAACATTTTTCAAATTTAAACCATAATAGCTTTTGAGTTGTTTCCAACTCTCAAAAATCACATTTAACCATACCTTTCAGAATATATAAAAATATATAGGTTTACTTGCAGAATAATGTTTAAGTAATAAAAGAATGCTACATAGGCATTTCTAGCCACTTTAATTAATTAAAATACAAGGGTAAAACCTTATTAAATTGTGACACCACTTTAAATCATATTCCCACGGACTAAAATATGTGGTGTGAACATGTGCCAACATGATCCCATGTTTGGTTTGGAGAATATTAAATCTTAAGTAGTTTTTCAATGAGTAGAAGTTACTTTTCTAAAAATAAAAGGATTTAAACCAAGCCTTAACCTTGTGATGTTAGAGATGATGCTAGATCATTTATAGGACCCTTGTGTGTGATGATTGCAAGTAGTTAAGTATTGTTTGGTGATTATGTACCTCGTATTTATTCATAGACGCTAGTACCGACCAAGGATACGAGGAGGAAGGAGGATACTACGAAGAAGAAGCCGAGGAGAACTTCAACCACTGCTCTGCACAAGGCAAGCTTATATTGACACTGATGCAAGCCAATACTTGCTACCATACCTACTATATGCCTTAAGCATATGTGATCATACCCACTTGATAAACCAATCCCAGTTTTATTTGCAAGCTTCTTATTTTATTTCTTTATCAAAGCTTACTTAGAGTTTACTTAAGAGTTTGGTAGATACTAGAAAGTTATGAGAAGGTTGATTAAAGAGCATAAAATTTGGCCTAAGTTAGAAACCTTGATATCATCCTAAGATATAAGGTTGTACTTAGTTGAAACTCCACTAGTCTACCACCCCTCATTAGTACTACCCCTACTTGTAGATGTTAGTGCTAAGCATAAAACTTGATCAACTGTAGATGGGAATACTTGGTGAAAATGGTTATGAAAACCTTAGAATGATGGATCATTCTACTGAGATGTTTTGGACATGTGTTTCCGAACACCTGATGATTTTGGTGATGAAAATGTTGAGGCATGAGCCTTAGCCCTTTTAGAAAACTGATGGTTGTCTAGATGCGATACCATTCCAATTTTATCGTACAACCACAATACCCGAAGATTGGGTAGGGCTTGACTGGAAACTTATATACCTTAGTATTAGTTCCCTCACGACCAAGGTCTGAGCTGAGGCTACCTTGTGAAGATTGTCCACTGCGATTACCCAAGATGATAGTTGGTCATGGTTGGGAGGCCAAACTCACAGGAGAGGTGCTTATACTAGGGCGTGTAATCGAAAGGTTAGGATTGATTATCCGCATACTGAGTATGGTGAATTCAGGATTTGTTCCTGACGGATGTATCGAATGTTGTGGTGAAAGTGTACAATCTCTGCAGAGTGTCAAACTATTCGAATAGCCGCGTCCGCGGCTATGGACAGTTGGAGTGGCCATACTGTTTCCCCGCCAGACTTTTTAAAATGACTTGTGAAATGAATTGAGACTTTGACTTGACCACAGGAGAGTTGTGACATGAGTTACAAGATCCCACTAGGAGTTATAAAATTGTGACTAGCTTTGGAACTTAGTAGAGATAAATCTAGCTTTTGCAAAACAACCGTAGAGCCTAGTGTCCTATTATCCAAAAAAAACCTTTTACCTGTTAGTATTAGTTTGTGAGTACTTAAAGAGTACTCATGGCTTTGTCCCTAGCTATTCCCATGGCCAGAATATGAAGAGGAGTACCTGGAAGATGGACCCCAGGAAGGTTACTACAACTAGGATCATCTCCCATCGTCAGCATTGCCTGTGACCCCGAAGATGGAGCTTCGCCTACGTTACCGTTATTATTACGTATTCCGCTGCTTGAATTTGTATTAAGAACTGGATCATGAGATCCCTATTCGTGTAAGAACTTATGTACCGTTTGTAATGGATGATGTACTATGGTATCCAATTCTGTTATGTCTCGCAAAAATGGTAATCCTAGGATTGCGAGGTATGGCATAACAGGCATCTGTGATTAAAAATCCGGGTGTTGACAAGTTGGTATCAGAGCCATCCTGACCATAGGAGACCCTAGTTAGACTGGATGTTTGAACCAAACACTTAGTTTCAAAACCAAGGAAAACAAATATTTACAAAAACTTATTCTCATTCTTATCTCTTTGATTTCTTCCTAAAAATTCATGTTCCTCAAAAACTCTTGCAAAATACATAAAATTTTGACACACTTGATCACCCTACTAATCTACTCATCCTCTATTCTTATAGATGGACGTGAAGTACAACAAGTTTTACCAACTGGGGAATGGAGGAGACCTGATCTTTGAGAGGGATTTGGACCAGCTTTCAGAACTTCTGGAGCGTCTGCACCCGAGTTCTTCGGAGCTCAACTCAATGATCAAGGAGGAGAAGACCTGCAGTGGCTAATTGTTGCAAGTCTCCGAGGAAAGATTGAACCTCCCACTGCGGAGGGAATTCAGTTTACCTTGAGGGAAAACAACTGGCTCGATGGACTAGCCAGAGCAATGTAGGAAGCTCTTGCCCGTCTGTGTGGGCAGAGTATGAATCAGATCAAGGGAACCCGCTTTGAGTTTTGCCCAAGGCGTGATGCTAATGGACAACCACTTGAGGCCCCATACCACCCGAGCTGAAGACTCAATTGGACCACCTTAGCTTCATGATGTACGATCATCAGCAGGAGTTGGACAACTGTCGTGACTACTCCAACCACAAGTCCGCCATCATCAAGACGAAGGATCAGACCATCGCCGTGCTAGCAAAGGATCATAAGTCTCGCCGCCGTTAGCTCGACAAGAAGGAGCGCATCATTGCCCGTCTCTGCCACCGCATCTCATCTTTGGAGGAGACCATCCACGAGAGAAACATGCAGTTGGAGGAAAGGGAGAATGCCGGAGAGGATCTTCGTGGAGGCCCTTACTCCTATCTCAGCGATGACGATGATTTTCTGGAGGATCAGGCCATGGACTTCTTCACCGATGAGGATGATTTCGCCTTCATCAATGATGATGAAGCCACAAACTCCGAGGAGTAGTAGCACTTGAGCACTAGCATAGTGAGTAGTATTCGGTCCCACTGTATCGTAGTTTACAGAATGGTTCTTAAAACCATCTGTTTTTCTTTGTTGTGGTGTGTGTTGTACTGTGTGCTAGGAATGAATGAATAAAAAAAGCAAGTTGCTAGAAAAATCTGAGTCAAACATTTAAAACTTTTCAAAGTCCCAGAACCTTAGAAATTCCCTCTTTTCTAATGATCTATCTAAATCTTCAGATGCCACGCGGCGGAAGTGGTTCATCCCCGGACCCGATGTTGCAGATACTGCAAATGTTGACTTCTAACAGCGAAGCTGAAAGAGCGGAACGTCAAGCCAACCTAGCCACTCTGCAATAGATAGCTCAGCTAGACCATTACAACCAAGGCCACGGAAATCAGGACAACCATGGATCTAAACTCAAGAATTTCCAGAATACCAACCCACCTGTTTTCACTAAGTCAGAAGAACCCCTAGACGCCGATGATTGGTTGCAAACCATGGAGAATAACTTAGAAGTAGCCGGAGTGGAAGCCAACGAGAAAGTTATGTTTGCCACCCACTATCTAGCTGGAGATGCCAGGGCATGGTGGAATAGTGTCCATGCAATGACCGGAGGCCAGATGATGACCTGGGAGGAATTCAAGGTCAAGTTTAGCAGAACCCATGTGCCACCGGGATTGATCAAGAGAATGAGAGACGAGTTCAGAGAGCTGAAGCAAGGAAGGATGACTGTAGTGGAATATCGTGACAAATTTTTGTCATTAGCTAGGTATGCCCCGGATGAGATCGACACAGAAGCCAAGAAGAAAGAGAGATTACTGAATGGTCTGCATGATGAGATGCAGACGGTGTTAGTCAATATCCCCTTTGCGGATATTGAAGCCCTTGTCGACTCTGCCATCCAGATGGAAGGAAAGATCAACCAAGCCAATGAGAACCGCAAGCGTCGCATGATGCATCAGCCAGGAACCCATCAGACCCCAAAGTATTGCCCCAACCCATCTCCAGGATTTGCCCCAAGAACCAACAGACCCCCGATGAACCGTCCCACCTATCCCAATCATGGAAACCCTAGACCCGGAGGAAATCACAACAACCCCGGCAACTCTAGCAATTTCACCCGTGCCCCACCAAAGTTCAACACCAACAATGCTGCCACCACCACCAACACTGCCCCGAGGACTGGAAGCAATGTTGTTCCTGTCGCAGCCAAGGACAAGTCGCAAGTGACTTGTTATGACTATGGAAATAAAGGCCACTATTCCAACGAGTGCCCCAACAAGAAGAATGTCGCAGCACCCAATGCCAATGTCCCAGCTCAACAACAACGTCGTGTTCAGCCCGGAAGAAGGTTTGCCCCAGGGAATTCACTCAACCGCAATGGCCGTCTTTTTCTCATGCATGCTGAAGAAGCTCAGGAAGCGCCAGACGTCGTGCTAGGTATGTTTTCTGTTAATTCAGTACTTGCAAGAGTGTTGTTTGACTCTGGTGCATCGCATTCATTTGTCACTGAAGAATTTTCCTGCCCTAGTAAAATTCAACCAACCAAACTGAAGCATGTTATGATTGTTCAAATTCCCGGATCAACCACCAAGGCTAGGCAAATTTGCAAAGCCGTCCCTATCCGAATCCATGGCATAGATTTTTATGCTAATCTGATAGTACTCGGAACTAAAGGTTTGGAAGTAGTACTAGGAATGGATTGGATGTCCAAACATAAAGGATTGATTGACTGTGCCAAGAAAGCCATCACCATGACCAAGACAAATGAATATCACCAAGCATATATAAAACCTTACCTCGTCAATTCAAATGCAACAAGAGTATAGCCCAACCTACCATTGACCAAGTCCGGATAGTTTGTGAATACCCCGATGTATTTCCAGATGTTTTGCCCGGTATGCCCCTAGATCGGGATATCGAGTTTATCATTGAACTAATCCCCGGAACAGGACCCATAGCCCAGAGACCCTATAGTATGAACCCGTCAGAGATCACAGAACTAAAGAAGCAACTGGATTCCATGTTGGAAATCGGATTGATTCAACCAAGTGCGTCCCCATGGAGATCACTTGTCTTGTTTGTGGACAAGAAAGATGGAGGTAACCATTTGTGTACGGATTATCGGAAATTGAATGATGTCACCATCAAGAACAAGTACCCCTTGCCCAAAGTAGAAGATTTGTTTGATCAGTTGACCGGTGCCAAAGTGTTTTCTAAGATTGATCTTAGAACTGGCTATCATCAACTCAAAATTCGTGCGGAGGATATTCCAAAGACTGCCTTTACCACCAGATATGGATTGTATGAGTATACAGTCATGTCTTTTGGATTAACCAATGCCCCCGCTTATTTCATGAATCTCATGAATAAGATTTTTATGGACTTCCTAGATAAGTTTGTCGTTGTTTTCATTGATAACATTCTGATTTATTCCAAATTAGAAGAAGAACATGAGCTACACCTAAGGACCATTATTGGAACCCTTAGAGAGCATCAGTTGTATGCCAAGTTTAGCAAATGTGAATTCTGGTTACAGGAGGTAGGATTCTTCGGTCACATTGTATCAGCCGGAGGAATTGCCGTTAACCCTGCCAAAGTGAAAGATGTAGAAGATTGGCAAGCCCCAACCACTCAAACCCAAGTTCGTGCATTTCTCGGATTGGCGGGATATTACCGCAAATTCGTAGAAGGATTCTCGAGTATCACCAGACCAATGACCCAATTGCTGAAGAAGGACAAGAAGTTTGACTGGACCAACAAATGTGAAGCGAGTTTTCAAGAACTCAAAAGGAGATTGATTTCAGCCCCAATCTTGATCATGCCAGATATCACGAAGCCCTTCGATGTGTATTGTGACGCATCCAAGATCGGTCTCGGATGTGTGCTAATGCAAGAAGGCAAAGTTATATCTTATCTATCTCGACAATTGAAGCAACATGAGCAAAACTACCCAACCCATGACCTCGAACTCGCGGCCGTAGTTCTAGCCCTTAAGACATGGAGACATTACCTGATGGGAAATCGTTGTGAGATTTATTCGGATCACAAGAGCCTAAAGTATATATTCACACAGAAGGATCTGAATATGAGGCAGCGAAGATGGATTGAGCTAATCAAGGATTATGATCTGGACATTCACTATCACCCTGGTAAAGCCAACGTGGTAGCCGATGCCCTTAGCAGATTGCCGTGCCGCTTGAACTCCATGATTTTGAAGGAGCAACCAAGCTTGCACAAGGAGATGGAAGATTTTCGAATGGAATTAGTGAGCGAAGGATTTTTGGCTAGCATAGAACTTCAGCCCACTTTGATCAGCCAGATCAAAGAGGCGCAGAAAGGAAATGCTAGTATAGACGGAATCAAGCGTCATATCGGTACAGGCAAAGTACCCGGTTTCACCGAAGACAAAGAAGGAGTTTTTTTTGGTATAAAGGACGCCTTTGTGTACCAGAAGATTCTGAGTTGAAAGAAGTTATTTTGAAGGAGGCTCATGATACTCTTTATTCTATCCATCCCGGAGGAACTAAGATGTATCAAGATTTGAAGGAGCAATTTTGGTGGCATAAGATGAAGAGAGAAATCGGAAGCTATATCGCCAAGTGTGATATATGTCAGCGAGTCAAGGCAGGACATCAAAGACCCGCTGGATTGTTGCAACCTTTGCATATTCCGGAATGGAAATGGGATTCTGTAGGAATGGACTTTATCACTGGACTGCCTACTTCTAGTAGGGGAAATGACTCTATCTGGGTCATAGTGGACAGATTGTCCAAAGTCGCCCATTTCTTGCCCGTCAAAACCACCTATCAGAGTTCGAAACTAGCGGAGTTGTACATTTCTAGAATCGTCAGTTTGCACGGAGTCCCTAAGAACATTGTATCGGATCGAGGAACTCAGTTCACCTCGAGATTCTGGAAGAAAGTTCAAGAAGGTTTAGGAACCCGCCTAGATTTCAGTACCGCGTATCACCCTCAGACCGATGGACAAACGGAGCGAGTAAATCAAATACTCGAAGATATGCTGAGAGCATGTGTGTTAGAATATGGATCCAAGTGGGAAGACTGTCTGCCGTTTGCAGAATTTTCTTACAACAACAGTTACCAAGCCAGTTTGCAAATGTCCCCATTTGAATTCATGTACGGAAGAAAGTGTCACACCCCTTTGAACTGGTCGGAAGTAGGAGAGAGTCCGATTTTCGGACCCGACATCCTACGAGAAGCAGAAGCGAAGGTTCACAAGATTCATGAGCACCTCAAGACCGCCCAATCCCGACAGAAGAGTTACACCGACAAGAGACGTCGAGACCTCGCCTTCAACATAGGAGATTTTGTTTATCTGAAAGTGTCACCATTGAAGGGAATGCAGCGTTTCCAACTCAAAGGAAAGTTAGCCCCAGATATATCGGACCTTTCAAGATTCTGAACCGTCGAGGAGAAGTATCGTACCAATTGGAGCTATCCGAAGAGATGTCAGCCGTGCACAATGTGTTCCATATCTCGTTACTTCGCAAGTGTCTTGAAGTCCCCGAGAAGACGGAAGTGTTCAAGAATATCGATCACCGGACCATAGATATCAACGATGACCTGACCTATCCTGAAGTACCCATCCGTATTTTGGAAGAGGCTTTTCGAACTACCCGAACCCGAAGCATCAAGTTTCTCAAGATTCAGTGGAGCAACCACACAGAAGAGGAAGCTACCTGGGAACGCGAAGATCACATCAGGACGGAGTTTCCCGATCTCTTCAAATCCTAGGTAATCTTTTCGTCCTTTTTCAAATCTCGGGACGAGATTTTGTTTAAGGGGGGAAGGTTTGTAACATCCCAAAAATACTAAACTTGGATCATCAAACTCTAATCCTCAAAACTAGGGTTAACAAAAACTTTTCTAAATAAAATGATGAATGCATGCATATGTGTATGCATTGATTTTTAAATTCTTTTGAACCACCTTGTTTGTATGTTCCTTTGCTTGTAAATGGATGCTTAGGTGAAATAAACATCATCTAAACATTTCCCACACTTTTCCTAAAGACAAGTAAATCAAAACAAATATATTAAGGGAATGGTCATTTTGACCAATTTAACTCCCATGCCTACTTTGGCTGTCTCAAACTTTCAGAACCTAACAGAAACTTTTCTGGATCTTTGCACCCCTTGAATGTACTCCTAACAAAGTATCAAGGCCCACTTTGTGATCATCCAGAAACTTTCAAATGCATAGTTTAAATGACAATTCAAAATTGAATCTTTCTCATATGGGAAGATCCCACTTTTTCAAAAACCACTCAAACAAGCTCAACTTTCAAAACCCAAGCATCTGCAGACTCACCAGCACCAATCTAGCAAACCCACCAAAAATCTTTTCAAAATTCAAAACTTGATTTCATGCGGCCATTTCTTCAAACAGGTTGTAGACACAAATCAAACAAACATCAAACACTATAGTGTGCAGTAAAATTGGCCTAACTTGTTCCCTATTTAGCTCACAACTAGCTCAGTAGATCATCTAGCAAGGTTAACCAAGCACTAGCACCACTGTGAGCTTGACATTGTCATCAATGGTGAATAGCCGAGCACACCCTTGCCACCCCATAGTCGACAGCAAGATAGGAGCAGCAGCAAGCCTAGCCAGCATGTCTGGGAGGCAGCCCACCGTCCACCGCCACTCACTATCCCAGCCGCGAGCGTTGCCAATCCCTGGACCACAGGCACGGACCGCGCCCAGACCGACAGAGACCATGCCGAGCGTGCGCCAGAGCGCCACCCTCGACCGAAGCCCACAGACCGCACGCCGCCCTTGCCGCGTGCATACACAATCCCCACTGACCCAGGAGACCGCCAGACATCCCCGTTCGCCGCCCCATGCCGCACAGCCACCGCTCGCCGTCGAAGACGCCGCCTCTGCCGCACAGAGCGTCGCGTGTTCCAGACCAAGCCGCATCGCCCCACGCCTCAAAACCATGTCGTTGAGCATCGCCAGGAGACACCACACCATCCCCTACCGTCGCCCATGCCAATAGCTGCCTGTAACATCGCCCCCGACGAGCTCACCGTGCGCCCCGATGGTCCCCTCGCTCGACCAAAAATAGAGGCCACCCCCGTTCGATTTCTTCACACCATCTCACTCCCCTCTCCTCACTGATCGTGCCACACCGTTCTCAGAGCAAGGCGAGCACCACATCGCCGGAATTTCACCGGAGCCCGCCGCCTCTGGAGAAGAAGGGAGCCAGCGATTGGAGCAGCCCAGGAGAAGCCACCGGTACCAGGAGATTCGCCGTCATGGACTTTGTCGTTCGCCTGCCTCGCCAACCCTCGCCAGCACCCCGGTGAGCCCCCAACGACCCTCACTGGCCGCGCTAGGTTTCTTTCTCGCCGGAGTTGTCTCGTGTCAACGATGACCCCCACCCGTTGGATTAGAATCAGATCAAACGACCCACGTTGCCCCGTACTGCTTCGCACCTCCCCGTGTCACTGACGAGTGGGGACACCCACTTAAGCAGCCCGCGGGAGCACTGCGTGTAGCATGCCGGCCCAGTAACTTTTCCCGCGCAGCCCAGTTATTCAAATTAAACCTTTTTCTTTTTAATTCAAACACACTTCTGTACCCATTTTCAAAAATCAATCCAGGTCGATTCAGTGCACCATTTTGAATGAAACCAATTTTGTTGGAAAGGTCTGTGAATGCTGAATCCAAGCCCGTTGGATTCAAGTCATTTGGATCTGTAGATCATCCTTAGTAAAAATAACAAGGCAGAAGCTTTTCTGCATTCAAACATTTTTCAAATTTAAACCATAATAGCTTTTGAGTTATTTCCAACTCTCAAAAATCACATTTAACCATACCTTTCAGAATATATAAAAATATATAGGTTTACTTACAGAAATAATGTTCAAGTAATCAAAGAATGCTACATAGGCATTTCTAGCCACTTTAATTAATTAAAATAAAAGGGTAAAACCTTATTAAATCGTGACACCACTTTAAATCATATTCCCACGGACTAAAATATGTGGTGAGGACATGTGTCAACATGATCCCATGTTTGGTTTGGAGAATATTAAATCTTAAGTAGTTTTTCAATGAGTAGAAATTACTTTTCTAAAAATAAAAGGATTTAAACCAATCCTTAACCTTGTGATGTTAGAGATGATGCTAGATCATCTATAGGACCCTTGTGTGTGATTATTGCAAGTAGTTAAGCATTGTTTGGTGATTGTGTACCTCGTATTTATTCATAGACGCTAGTACCGACCAAGGATACGAGGAGGAAGGAGGATACTACGAAGAAGAAGCCGAGGAGAACTTCAACCACTGCTCTGCACAAGGCAAGCTTATATTGACACTGATGCAAGCCAATACTTGCTACTATGCCTACTATATGCCTTAATCATATGTGATCATACCCACTTGATAAACCAATCCCAGTTTTATTTGCAAGCTTCTTATTTTATTTCTTTATCAAAGCTTACTTAGAGTTTACTTAAGAGTTTGGTAGATACTAGAAAGTTATGAGAAGGTTGCTTAAAGAGAATAAAATTTGGCCTAAGTTAGAAACCTTGATATCATCCTAAGATATAAGGTTGTACTTAGTTGAAACTCCACTAGTCTACCACCCCTCATTAGTACTACCCCTACTTGTAGATGCTAGTGCTAAGCATAAAACTTGATCAACTGTAGATGGGAATACTTGGTGAAAATGGTTATGAAAACCTTAGAATGATGGATCATTCTACTGAGATGTTTTGGACATGTGTTTCCGAACACCTGATGATTTTGGTGATGAAAATGTTGAGGCATGAGCCTTAGCCCTTTAAGAAAACTGATGGTTGTCTGGATGCGATACCATTCCAATTTTATCGTACAACCACAATACCCGAAGATTGGGTAGGGCTTGACTGGAAACTTATATACCTTAGTATTAGTTCCCTCAAGGCCAAAGTCTGAGCTGAGGCTACCTTGTGAAGATTGTCCACCTGTGTAGTACCCAAGATGACAGTTGGTCATACTAGGGCGTGTAATCGAAATGTTAGGTTTGATTATCCGCATACTGAGTATGGTGAATTCAGGATTTGTTCCTGACGGATGTATCGAATGTTGTGGTGAAAGTGTACAATCTCTGTAGAGTGTCAAACTATTCGAATAGCCACGTCCATGATTATGGATGATTGAGGCCATCTTGTTCCCGTCGGACTTTTCAAAATGACTTGTGAAATGATTTGATACTTTGACTTGACCACAACAGAGTTGTGACATGAGTTACAATATCCCACTAGGAGTTATAAAATTGTGACTAGCTTTGGAACTTAGTAGAGATAAATCTGGCTTTTGCAAAACAACCGTAGAGCCTAGTGTCCTATTATCCAAAAAACCCTTTTACCTATTAGTATTAGTTTGCGAGTACTTAAAGAGTACTCATGACTTTGTCCCTGGCTATTCCCATGGCCAGACTATGAAGAGGAGTACCTGGAAGATGGACCCTAGGAAGGTTACTACAACTAGGATCATCTCCCATCATCAGCATTGCCTGTGACCCCGAAGATGGAGCTTCGCCTACGTTACCATTATTATTACATATTCCGCTGCTTGAATTTGTATTAAGAACTGGATCATGAGATCCCTATTCGTGTAAGAACTTATGTACCGTTTGTAATGGATGATGTACTATGGTATCCAATTCTGTTATGTCTCGCAAAAATGGTAATCCTGGGATTGCGAGGTATGGCATAACAGGCATCTGGGATTAAAAATCCGGGTGTTGACACTCATTGTCTGCTTGCCTTGTCATTTTGGTTATGGGAAAGCTCATGTACCTTGTGTAAGGGGTCCCCGTTGGCGGTTCTCAATGATATGCAAATACTTACAGTGACAAGAACTTACCTGGACCCAAAGTTGAGTATGTATGAGGTGTGGCCCTCGTATTCAAGGGACTTGAGATTGCCAACTTATACTTCGTCAAGCAAATACTCCAGCTTTGCCACTTTAACCTTAACCATTTCAAGATGCTTATGATAGGGGCAATGAGGGCTGAAAGCTAACAAGTACCATAATTTTTGGAAGCTCTTTTTGAAACTTGTAATCCCTGCTTCCTTTACAAAAAGGCCTTTCTTCCACCACTATCGAGTCTCCACCTTTTACCTTTAGGCACCATTAAGAGAGCATAGTTGTCATTCTATGTGCAGTGTTCCAAAGCTTATTAATTGATGCATATTGTGTTATTACTTGCTCTTGTGCTACTTTTTTCTAGTCACCCTTGTGAACTTTGCAGGTATCCTATGCATTTAGTTGCTACTCTATGAGGGACAGGTTGATTGCCACTATTCTATGTTTTCTGCATGTGAAACAAACAAATGTTTTTCAATGCATGTTATTCATGATCTTTGTTTGTAGCTTGTCATGTTGCATGCATAGTTACTATGTCCTACTGTTAGAATTCCATCTTTCATGCAACTGTTTAGAGTTCTTTGATCCCATCTTTCAATGCTTGCAAATGGTTGGATCTTTATTGTGAGGCTGCATGTCACCTCAAAAATTATTATGTTTATCACTTACCTACTCGAGGACGAGCGGGAGTTAAGCTTGGGGATGTTGATACGTTGGAAACGTATCTATAATTTTTGATGCTCCATGCTTGTTTAGTATCTACTTTGCTTTACTTGTCCACACTTTGAGGTGCTTTTTTACATGTTTTCTGGTACTAACCTACTAACAAGTTGCAAAAGTGCCAGATTCCTTGCGGTGACCCAGCATACCACTGCATGATGTAGTATACTATAGTCGTGGACATAACACCAATGAAACATCGTTCACTAGTATTACATCCCTCAGAATGGCACAACAGAAACACAGCGGGTCCAATACATGGCTAAAGGTTACAACTCACTCTTTACACAAGATCCAGAGAACACTCTAGGTTAAAGATAGAGAAAGAACTTCTTACGGAGAAGAATCAAAGATCAACAGCGCAAGAACTATTAAAACTAGTATTTTAACTAAGGGATTGGCATTGCTGCTATTGCAATACGCTACAGAATTAGGTTCTTTGGCTAGAGATTATATTTCTCTCTAATCAGTAACTTCGTCTTCACTTGAGTTGATGTATATGTTGACTTCATTGAAGAGCTTTAGCTTTTGATGATTCGTGGAGCATAAATTGGTGTAGACATCGTCTTAATGTCTTCAGAATCTAGCAAGGGTTAAGAAGATACTTTGAGTACGAGCGTACTCAACAAGTTCACTAGAAAAGGAGTGTTTGATGCATTATAACTATAGCCATAGACCGTAGGTCGTAGGCAATGCAGGTTTTCATAAACATTTCTTCAAAGGTTGCTTTTATTTTGAAAAGCTATGTCCGTCAGCCTTCACTGGTTTACCAAAACTTTCATGGAGTTCCTTTCCCGCCGCGTTCGCAACTCCTTCCCGGAACAGGGAGTAACAAGTTACAGTTCTTACACTCTGCAGAGGTGTGTTACTTTACCCATGAGAGATCAACTCTTTGTTGCACAATCGGACAACTTATTCCTGTCCACAATTCCATGATGTGGGGCCCAAAAGATGATCCAAGCCAATCACTGCCCCCTTCGTGACCTTGCATGCCTCCTTGGTGTACACCATGCCCACATATTGGATTATGGCAATGGTTTGTACAAACCGTTAGATGCCAGAACTATCGTGGGACATTGAGGGTTCCAACCCATATGCTGCATATCCTCTACAATTACCAATTAATATGCACGCTACGAGGATAACAACCACGACCTGCACATCCGGCTTCATGCGAGAGGAAGAAGATACAGCTGACTTCTCCGTCCCATTCCAAATCTCATAGTCAACGCGTAATATACGGCACAAGAATCACTGGCGACATTGGTTGTTAAGTCCTAGGTGATATAGTTCTAAACAGTGGTATTCCAACTGTCAGATTTAATAGATTAGCTGATCACCCTGGATCAGTAACCAATAGCTCAAATTATTATCGAAAATAGTGTTTTTTGATCTTTTTCAAATGCAAGTGGTGACAACACTGGATTTGTAAAATACTTTACAAGAAATAAACAAAGGACATGAGCAAGTGTGAACTTGCCTTTTGTGATTGCAAGATTATGCACTGACGGTCTTCGAGTTAGTATAAGATCCAAAATCTGAAATCAACATCATTGGTCCGGTAAGGACTAATGTTTAAAGAGGCAGTATGCTTTATGCATAAGTAATGAGATGCACTTTTATAAACGCGAATCTTGGAAATAATGTTGTTCTAGGGTTTGGATTCCAGAAATGGTTACTTTAGAATGTGTTGTTCTTTTAGATAAGTTTCACACTTGTGCTTCTTATTAGGCTTGTGAGTGTGTGTGAACATCACATAGTTATGTAGCAATAAAATATATATCTATGAAATGCTATTCAAAATTGTTTACACTTTAATAGTTTATCTCCAAACTTTACTTTATAAGTAGAGTCACTTATAAATAGCTTAAGTGTTATTGCTCCTAGGTATATGAGTGAAGTATGAAGTAATGTGATCTTGATTATTTGTCTTATATTGTCTGAAGTGGCAAAACGAATAACCTTTGAAGAAAAGATTCCTTCTCTAAGGTTTAAACAATCTTTGTGGTTAGTTAGTGGTGGTCGATGTTATTTGTGTTTGCTTGAATAGTTTTGGCTTGATATGCTTATAACTTAACTAGTTTAGACCAAAGTTAACTATAAAACATATAATAATGCTTATAGTGTTATATTTAGATTCTTGTAGACTAAAGTTAACTTTAAAATGAAGATAGTTTGAAAGTATAATGCTTATGATATTTGTATCTTGTGTACCTGGTAATGTTTCCTTAAGGTTACTTAAGAATGGTTATACTTTTACTTGGTGAAGTGGTTTATTGAGTTTATAATGGAATAGTATCATTTACCTTTTTATAGATGAGGGGTTATAGTTTATAAACCAAGATATAATATTACTTAACTACTTATGGACTTACAATAGTGTTGTGGTAGTTTTTGTAATCTGGTGGTTAGAGTAGATAGAAAGGATCTGATTTATTCACAAGTTGTTATTTAAGGTTTTTATCATGAATTGGAATCCTTTGAGAATATAATCTTCACTTAAGGTTGAAGATAATTTAATAAAAAGGTATTTATAATGTTTTAAACCATCATGGCTTCATATTATTAATATTTAAGACTAATACTATTTATTAGATTTAATTGACTTATTTTAGGAATATTAACAAATTTTATTTATCCTTATATGAATTATTAATTAAGTAAATAAATTTAAATTTGAGTTATTAAAATATTTGAATTTTAATTAACTCAAAAGTGGAATATTATATTTTTAACATGTAGATATTCTTTTTCTGATCATTTTGGTATATTATATTTATTTTTATGATTTATAAATAATAAGATATGATTTTTATAAGATTTAATACTTTAAAAATACTTAGTAAATAATAAATATTTAATTAAGTTAAATAACAGTGCATGATTATAGGTTTAAATTATAGTCTTTATTTTTCTAAGATTTTTGGTATTTTATTCATATTTTTAATATTTACCATTATTGGAATATGAATTATCAAAGTTTTATTACTTTTAAACCTTTATTAAATATTATTTATTTAAATAATAATCATAATAATATTGGATAATAAGTTTAAGTTGTAGATTTTATTTTTCTACAAATTTTCATATATTATACATATTTTTCTGAATTATAAATCAAAAGTTATTAATTAAACAAGATTTAATCATTTATTTGATTTCTGGAATATTAATAATTGAGTTTATAACATTTTATTTATTTCTTAAACAGGAAATACTTTTTTTACACCGCACCCACAGCTAGCCTAAGACACTGACCAGTGGGCCTATGTCCACCTTAGCACTCAGGTTAGTAAATATATTTTGTTATCGACCCTGTCTCCACTCCCACTCAATGACATATGGGCCCTAGGCCAAGCCATCAGCCACGCGAGATAAAGACTGGGTCAAACACGTTGACATGGCCAGGGTGGCATCGACGTGACGTAGCTATGGCGTTAGCACCACCACCGCCGTTAGTGGTTGGTCGCCGGCGACGATCTACTGCGCCCTAGCAAACAAAATGAACCTAGTTCGAATCCGCGCAACTCGCTAAACCTTAAAGTGGCGGCGCCGCTCGGAAATAGTCATCGGAGCTTCAGCTCCGACGAGCTCCGACGGTGACAGAAGGTGCGACGACGTTTAACAATGAGATACAGCAATTTAGGGATAGTGGAGTGTTTAGGAACTCACCCTGATGATGATAGAGAGGTTGACGAGGACACGCGGGTCAGAAACGAGTTCCCCGACAAGGATTCCGATGAACTACCGTGAAGAGGAACGGAAAAATTCACCCTCTCCAGTGCTCCGCTTGATGCAAGATTCTACTCAGAGGATCTACGGAGTACGAGGCTTCTCCATGGCTACTTGGAAGAGAGTGGGGAGATGCGGTTCGACGGCGAGGTGTGGCTCCGGTGAGCTAGGGTTTTGGACCCATTTTAATTGGGGAGGATAAGAAGGGATTGTGGATAGGGATTGAGGCATGGCATCGTTGTGGCCTTCTTATCCCCCTCCAGAACAACGGCGAGCATCTTGACGCACGTCTGACAACAATGACAGAATCGGGCGGCGGCGAGCTCCTCCAGCGAGCTGCCTGTGTGCATGAGGATGACGACGACGTAACTTTTGCGGAAAACCCCCTAGTGATTCTTTCAGCTCAACCCGCGGTCCTTCTTTGGTCCCACTTGTCAGTCACAGATGGAAACGAGCTAGGCTGGTTACTGGGCCTTTGTGGGCTGCACCTGGGCGTCAGATAAGGAGAGAGGAGTTGGGCCACGGCCAGGTCTTGTTTTTTATTTGTTTTCCATTTTTCTATTTTCTGTTTTCCTTTTCAGATTTGAATTTAATTTATATTTTGAACTTTTCTTTGTAGAATTTATTTGCTGGATAATTATAGTAATACTAAAATATATTTAGTATCATTTGTGAATTTTTATGATATAATCTTTTTATATTTCTTTGATGTTCTCAATATGAACCCCTTTTAATATTTTGTAGAAGCTTTGCTTATCATTTTTCTTTCCAATTTTAAACATGGATTTATTAAATGATATTTCCTTATTGGTTTATAAAACTTAACTCTAGTTGGCTCATAGTTTGAATATAAATTTTTATATGTATAATGATCCTATATCATTATTTGATGCATGAAATACAAAAGAAATTAATATGGTTGATACTAATTTCATTAATTGGGAAAATGATATTGTATACATTCTATTATGATAATCATAGAAGTTTAGGGTTCTTAATTTACTTATATTTCTCCGTTGATGTGAGAAAAGATTTAATAGCTAGACATATTGCCTTCTGTTTGTGAGATTTGATGACATCACCTTTTATAATAGAAAGTTATATCTAGAATGTTTTATAGAAAGGAATTGGTAAAGATACTCTTAAGCACATATAATTATGATGGTTAGAATTGGCAGAGATGTGTTTATGTGATCTGTTATAGGAAAATATTCCTATAAAGTGATATTAACATAAGATGATGAATCAATTCCCTGAATGGACATTATACTTGGTTTAAGATTTAGAGTTGGTTGTTTAACAAGAATGTCTATCTTTCCATTCTTCACCATCCTTGACCTTTAATTAAAGAATTCCTTTCCTAGATATAATACTTCTTCCTATCCATCATCATAGTTAGTATGATGAGCTTTACTTCACAAGAATGTTCTTATTCACCTTTTATTCTTCTAAACTCATGGATGAATCCAATGAGCTTGATACTAAAGTATTTCATTGTTTTCTCATATCCTTGCTTGGTTATACCCACTACTCTACTATTGATAATCCTCAATCCAAAAAGTAGTTCTTTCAATACTCCACTCATAATCTTCCTTAATCATCCATCACTAATATTTCTTCATCAGATGTATGTATGTATCCAACTACCTTTATCTAAGTCTTACTATCCTTTAAGATGAATAACCCTTCATCATAACTCTATGCTAAACTAGCTTTAATTGAATAATATCATCCTACATTTACTTTACTCCAATAACTCACACTCCAACCTTACATTATATTAATGTGGCTTGTAATGACTACTCTAGGATAACTTATCTCTACTAGGGTTTCAATCATGTTCTACCCACCAATATCTTTTATACTAGATATAGGTAGACCATCCTGGTGAGTAAGGCATGATCAATATAATCCTTTAATCATTTATTGCTTAAGTTCTTAGTTGGCTAAGCAAGGCTTTATCAATACTACTTTTCAATTGTATTGAAATTATCTTCTTAGTATCTCATATTGGATTAAGGTTATTCATGGACTATGCCCTCTTTAAAAGATTTAAGTAG
Source organism: Avena insularis (assembly GCA_023614405.1). Lineage (NCBI taxonomy): Eukaryota > Viridiplantae > Streptophyta > Magnoliopsida > Poales > Poaceae > Avena > Avena insularis. The sequence goes on from CM042684.1 coordinate 9,043,539, forward strand.
ATGTTATGATAAGATCAAGAAATAGTAGGTCAAGGATTGATAGTTAAAGAATTTGTAAATCGATGGTGGATTACTCAACATTGATGAACAACAGATATTAAGATAAGTTCCATAAAAATTGATATGGAAAGAAAGATATATAGTGAATGATCTTGACTTGGTCTCTTTCCAACCCAACTCATTAAAGAGTTCAAGTTAGGTATTACTATGATACTCATAGTAAGAATAGATAACAATAGATAAGAATAAGATAGGTCAGGATTAGTCATTACATTTAGATTACTTTAGTTATAATCTTAACTTGGCATTTATGAGTTGTTGGGCTGAATATTATGATAGGATCCCTTAAGGATCAAATATTAATTCTTTAAACAATGTAATATGAGTAACATTTTATTATATCTGATCTATCATTAGATCAAATCATGTTTACCCAAATAAGGTTTTAGCAAAGGTCATATTGAAACTTATCGCAGTCAACTTGATGATCTACTTCAATTCTATCAAGTTAAGAGAAGCTTCAATCACTTTGACAAGTTTTGTTCAAAAGCGCGAAAATTATTCAGATTTTCTATGCATGAATGCAATGCACACATCTGGGTTCATCTTATTTTTGAGCTCTAATACTGGGATGTTACATGCCTGTTTTTTGTTGTTATGTTTTTAGAAAAGGTATAGAAATATTCTCGGAATTGGACGGGACAAAGGACAAAGTCAATTACTTTCCGTGGGGAACAAGAAGTCCAGAGGAGAGCCGGAGGGGCCAGACCCACCCCAGGAGCAGGTGGGCCCCACCCTGCGCCTGGCTAGGGTTTGGCGCCCCTGGCTGCCGCCTCGGTCTTCCCCTTCGCCTATAAGAAGCCCTCGATGCAGAAACCCTGAGTACCCGATCAAAAATCCACAAAACCGTCTGTAGCCGCCGCCACCATCGTCCCTAGATCGGGGGGACTTGAAGTTCTTCCTGGCACCCTGCCGGAGGGGAGATCATCCCGGAGACCTTCTCTCCGGTATGATGCGTGAGTAGTTCCACCTTGGACTATTGGTCCATGTAGTAGCTAGATGGTTGTATTTCCTCCTTTGTGCTTTCATGTATAGATCTTGTGAGCTCCGTTCATGATCAAGATCTAATCTATTTGTAATCATGCATGTTGTGTTTGCGGGGATCCGATGGATATTGAGATTATTATGTTGGTTTGATTAATGGTTTTGCCTTTATGATTCTATCATGTCTATGTTGTTTGTGATCTTGCATGCTCTCCGTTGTTAGTACCTATCTTAGTCAAGTAGTTGCTAGTGACTCCAAGAGGGGGTATTTATTCTCGATAGTGGGTTCATGCCTCTAGTTTCCAAGGGAAGTGACAATAATCTCTTCCGTTGTAGATGTGTTGTTGCTACTAGGGAGAAAACAACGGTCTCTTGTTCATGGAACATGTGGATTGTTTACCTTACACACTTTGCTTAAAGCAGTAAGGAAAAGGTTAAGAAGGACTCCCCTTGTGAAGACGTCCTTAGCCTCTCGGCAACGATGCCAGAAAAATCTTCATGGTGGCTCAGTTGATTGTTGAGCTTTGTTGGGAGACCCCAAGAGGAAGGTATGATGAGCACAGCAACAAGTTTTCGCTTAGTAAGAAACCGAGGTTATCGAACCAGTAGGAGGAAGGAAATGACTCAAAGTTGTTGCTAGCAACTTGGAGACCTGCACAACACAAACTCAAGACTTTGCCCCAACGAACAGTGAGGTTGTCAATCTCACCGGTTTGCTGTAACAAAGGATTAACTGTATGGTGTGGAAGGTAATAGTGGTTTGCAGAAAGTAAACAGGAACAGTGGAAGATGTATCAATGGTAAAGATTGGACCGGGGTCCATAGTTCACTAGAGGTGTTCTCCTTAGATAAACAAACATAGCATGTTGGGTAACCAAATTACAGCAGAGCAATTGACAGGACTGAGCAAGGCATTATAATGCAATACTAGACAATCATGATCCTATGAGATTCGATTGGACAATACAACAAGATACATAGACCGCCATCCAACTGCATCTATGACTAGAAATCCACCTTCGGGTTATCATCCGAACCCCCTCCAGTATTAAGTTTTAAGCAACATACAACTGCTTTAAGCAAAGTGTGTAAGGTAAACAATCCACTTGTTCCATGAACAAGAGATCGTTGGTTTCTCCCTAGTGGCAACAGCACATCTACAACCTTAGAGATTTCTGTCACTTCCCTTAGATTAAATAGAGGCATAAACCCACTATCGAGCATAAATACCCCCTCTTGGAGTCACTAGCATCTACTTGTCCAAGATAGCTATTAACAACAGAGAGCATGCAACATCACAAACAACACAGACATTATAGAATCAATAAGACAAAACCATTAATCAATCTGACATAGTAATTTCAATATCCATCGGATCCTCGCAAACACAACATGCATGATTACAAATAGATGAGATCTTGATCATGAACGGAGCTCATAAGATCTAAACATGATAGCACAAAGAAGGAGATACAGCCATCTATATACTACATGGACCCGTAGTCTAAGGTGGAACTACTCACGCTTCATACTGGAGGCTGGCATGATGAAGAAGAAGGCCTCCGGGATGATCTCCCCTACGGCAGGGTGACGGGAAGAGCTTCAGATCCCCTCTGATCTAGGGACAATGGTGTCGGCAGCTACAGATGGTTTCGTGGAATATTGATCGGGTACTTAGGGTTTTGGCATTGGGGGGTATTTATAGGCGAAGAGGCGAGGCAGGGGCGACCAGGGTGGTCACACCCCTCCCAGGCGTGGCTAGGGTTAGCCCGCGCTGCAATGGATGTGGCCCCCTGGTGCCTCCCCTCCATCTCGTACTTTGGCTCCGTGTTCCCCACGGTAAAATATTGACTTTGTCTTTTGTCCCGTCCAATTCCGAGAATATTGATTTTCTGCCTTTCTGGAACCAAAAACAGAAGAAAATAGTCAACTAGCACTGTGGCATCTTGTTAATAGGTTAGTGCCAGAAAACATATAAAAACACCTCAAAGTGTGGACAAAGCAAAGCAAAGTAGATACTAAACAAGCATGGAACATCAAAAATTATAGATACGTTTCCGACATATCAAGCATCCCCAAGCTTAACTCCTGCTCGTCCTCGAGTAGGTAAGTGATAAAAAGAATAAATTTTTAGGTGACATGCACCAACAATATCAAACCACTTGCAAGCATTGAAAGCTGGGATCAAAGAACTCTAAACATGAGCATGAAAGATGGAGTTCTAACAGTAAGACAAAGTAACTAAGCATGCAACAAGAAAGGCTACAAACAAAGATCATGAATAACATGCATTGAAAAACGTTTGTTTGTTTCACATACAGAAAACATGGCATAGTGGCATTCATCTTGTCCCTCATGCAGTAGCAAATAGATGCATAGGACACCTTCAAAGTTCATAAGAGTGACTAGATACAAATAGCACAAGAACAAGTAATATCAACAATATGCATCAATCAGTAAGTTTTGGGACAATGCACATAGAACTAAGAATGGCAACTATAGTCTCTTAACTGGTGCCTAAAGGTAGAAGGTGAAGACTCAATATAATGGTGGAAGAAAGGCCCTTCATAAGGGAAGCAGGGATTTCAAGTCTCAAAAAGAGCTTCCAAAAATTATGGTACTTGTTAGCTTTCAGCTCTCATTGCCCCTATCATAAGCATCTTGAAGTGATTAAGTTTAAAGTGAACAAACTATGGAGTATATGCTTGACAAAGTATAAGTTGGCAATCTCATGTCCCTTGAATACGAGGGCCGCTCCTCATGCTATTCAAGTTTAGTTACTTGCAAGTTCTTGTCATAGTAAGTACATGTGTATCATAGAAAACTGCCAACGGGGTACCCCTTGCACATGGTACAGGAGCTATCCCATAACCAAAATGACAAGGCAAGCACACAATGAGCATCTCAACATTCTTCTTATTTACCATAGGAATATGGTGTTTTTTCTCTCTTTCCTATTTTCTCATATATATTTTCTTTTTCTCAATCTCTTTTTTATTTATCTCTTTTTTATAAGAAGAATGCTTCATAGATGTCACTATGGTGATGCTGCAAGTTTCCACCATGATTAGGCATGGCTTAGGCTAGCGGCCCAGGCATTTCTCTAACACACATACATAACTCCATGGACTTACAAGCTCCCCTTTCATTTCACACCGACGATATCCATAGACAAAAGAGCATGATATCAACCGAGTACAAAGTACAAGTGCAATATTGAAAGCGTTCCCTGTGACAGCACGGTTCTGCTAATTCCAACGTATAAGTGCAAGCATATACAACATAGATGCCACAATGCTTCAAGTTTATTAGGGGAAAGAAATATAAAGTGTGCCATCAAGTTCGTGAGAGCTTTAATCACTAAGTTTTCACATAACAAAAAGACTTTAATTGAAAGATAGATGAAAACAAGAATATACTTGGAATGGTGTAACACACCATGCATAGGAGTTTATAGTGGACACTTTGGAATAACTTGGTTTCTTGGGAGTTGGATGCATGAGTAGAGCTTACTCATACAAGTGGAGGCTAGCAAAAGACTAGGAGCGACCAACTAAGAGAGCAATAATGGCCATAATCATGCAGAGCGACAAAATATTACTAATCAAATCATCAAGTGGTACTACAAGTCAAGGACTAAATGATTATAGAGGCTATGGTGACTGGTTCATAGTCATAACTGAAGGGGTTCGCAGCATAGTAAATCAAAAAAATTCTACGGATGCGAACGGGAAAACCAAGATCTAATCTAGGAGATGCAAACAACGAGGGGGAATAGATGAGATCTTCATACCCTTGAAGATTCAAGACAATGAACGTTCGAACGTGGGTGATGTATTCGTACTTGCTTCTCCTCCTCGCGATCCGATCCGATCTAGCACCACAAGTGGCGATGCCTCCGAGAGATGCACACGTGCGGCACCTCGACGTCTCCTCCTTCCTCGGTCCAGCAAGTGGGGTGGACAGATGGATTGGATCTACAACACGACGGCGCGGTGCAAGTGGTGGAGAGTTTCAGGAAGGGCTTACGCCAGCAATGGGAGGGAGAGAGAGGAGGGGCAGCAGGGCGGCTAGGGTTGAGGAGGAGGTGAGGGAGGGGTGCGCCCCCAGCCCTCTTTATATAGAGGGGTGGGCGGCTGGCCCTTTCCCATCCCCCAAGCCCTAGGCCGGCGGCCAAAGGAGGGAGGAGTGGGGGGAAGTTTCCCCCCCCCCTTCTAGAAGCTCCCCTAGGGTTTCCCTAGGGTTTGGCCGGCTGGGCCCTATGGGGCCTTATGCCCCTCGACCAATGCGTCCAGCGCACTCCCTCATAGTCCCATGCCCCCTCCCGGCAAGTGGGGCCACGTTGGTCCCACTCCGGAAGGTTCTAGAAGCTTCCGGTACAATACCGATTAATCCGGAACAATTCCGAACTCCAAAAACTGCATTGCCTTATATGAATCTTATTCTCCGGACCATTCCGGAACCTCTCGTGATGTCCCAGATCCCATCCGAGACTCCGAACAAAAACTCATAAACCAATTATCCAATCTATCCTAGCGTCGAGACACGTTAAGTGTGTGACCCTTCGGGTTCGAGAATATGCAGACATGATCTTATATCTGTTGGAGATATGCCCTAGAGGCAATAATAAATATAGTTATTATTATATCTTTGTGTTTATGATAAATGTTTACATTCATGCTATAATAGTATTAATAAGGAAACATTAATACTTGTGTGATTTGTAAACTAAAATAGAGTCCCTAGTAAAGCCTCTTTATAATACTAGCTTGTTGGTTAATAAATGATTGTGGTTTCCCTATCATGAACATTGAGATGTTATTAACAACAAGATCATATCATTAGGAGAATGATATGGTGGACATACTCCTATAGATAAGCGTAGCATAAAGATCAAGTCATTTTAAATAGTTCAATTGCTATATGCTTTCTGATACATAGAAACCTAATTCCTTCGACCATGAGATCATGCATATCACCTTCACCGGAAGGATGCTTTGATGACATCAAACACCACACCGTAACTAGGTGGCTATAAAGGTGGCATTGAGTGTTCGGAAAGTATTGGTTGAGACACATGGATCAAGAGTGGGATTTGTCCATCCATATGACGGATAGATATACTCTGGGCCCTCTCGGTGAAATGTCATCCAATTAGCTTGCAAGCATGTGACTGGCTCACAATGGATCACATATCACGGGAACGAGAAAAGAGTACTTATCGGTAACGAGGTTGAACTAGGTATGTAGAGACACCGACGATCATAACCTCGGATAAGTAAACTATCATGAGACAAAGGGAAATTGGTATCGTATGTAAGTGGTTCATTCGATCGCAAAGTAATCGTAGAAATATGTGGGAGCCATATGAATTTCCAGATTCCTCTATTGGTTATTGTTCGGAGAAGTGTCTCGATCATGTCTGCATAATTCACGAACCGTAGGGAGACACACTTAAGGGTTCAACGTTGTTTGAGTAGTTATGGAATGATGAGTAAGAGACAGAATGTTGTTCGGAGTCTCGGATGGGATCCGGGATATCACGAGGAGATCCGGAATGGTCCGGAGAATAAGATTCATATAAGGAAAGTCCTGTTTTCGGAGTTGGAGAATGGTTCCGGTGTTTTCGTCGGGAATGTTCTAGAAGGTTCCGGAATGTCCGGCACTCCGGAGGGGAAGGGTACATGAATGTGTTATATCAAGTTGGTATGATTGCATCATGTACTAGGTGTCATCTCTGAACAAAATAAAGGGTTTAATCAAATCCTAGTTTGAAAAGTCAAACGCCAATTTGAAAAAGTCAAACGGCTATTTTGTGAAGTGGTGGGAAAGTGGGAAACCGAGTTGGGGAGGAGTTCCTCCTCCACCACCGGCCCACTAGGGATCCGAGTTGGGGAGGGACTCCCTCCCCTTGGCCGGCGCCTCCCACCTATAAAGGGAGGGGCAGGGCTGCCCCTCCTAGCACACAAGATCTCCACCCAAAACCCCTAGCTGGCGGCCGCCACCTCCTGTTGCCGCCGCCTAGGGCTCCCCTAGCCGCCGACTTGGGCAAGCCCCAAACCCTAGACGCCGGCCCTATCACCTCCTCCTTGGTGTGTCTAAACCCTAGATCGCCGAGGAGCTCTCTCATAGTCCACCATACTCGCTCCGGCTTAAGGCGAAGCCCTGCGAGATCTCCCCTCTACTTCCGGTACCACGCCACAGTCTTTAGGAATCGCGAGGAGAGTGCTACAACCTCCACCGCCCTCTGGAACAAGGGAGAGGAAGGTCTTCGTCGAGTACCGAACGTGTGACCGATCGGGAGCGCCGCTTTAACGCATGGGAAGGATCGTCTACGCGATCTTGAGATCGGGAAGAGTACGACTACATCACCCACGAGAATCCGCTCTCGTTAAACACTTTGGAATCTTCGAGAGTGAGTTTATCCATCGACTCATTGCTACAATCTAGTAGATAGATCTTGGCTTGTTTGTTTGTATGCGATAGAAATTTTTTGTTTTCCATGCTAAGAAACCCTATAGTGGTATCAGAGCCATGTCTATATGTAGATCTGTTGCACGAGTAGAACACAATGGTCATTATGGGCGTTGATGATTTTATTGTCGATTGCTTCTTGTGTACTTTGCATCTTGCGGGATGTTGGGATGAAGCAGCCCGGGCTAACCTTACATGACATCGTTCATGAGACTTGCTCCACGCTTGACATGCAACTTGTATTGCATAAGTGGCTTTGCGGGTGCCTGTTTCTCCCAGCATAGTTAAGATTCAATTTACAACGGGTGATTGTCAATACTAGTATCAATGTTGTGGTTCTTGTTCGTAAGTTAGAACGACACTTATTGAAAGCCCCAAACCACGTAAAACATGCAAAGAAAGTAGAGGCGTCTAACTTTGTTTTTGGGTGTGTCCGTGATGTGATATGGCCATGATTGTTATTATATTTGATGTATGCAATGTTCCTTATTGTAAGTTGGCAACGGCGAGCCATATGGTTGTCTTTAATTTTGTTAAGACCCGCGTGTCTATTCAAAGTAGTTGTAATAGTTGAAGCCGGTGGACGACGACCATGGAGAAGCGTCATTGACCTTGATGCAATGTCGGTGATGATGGAGATCATGTTCGTGCTTGAAGATGGAGATCGGAAGCACAAAGAAGAAAGGCCATATCATATCACATATTATGAATTGCATGTGATGTTAATCCTTTATGCATCTTGTATTGCTTAGTTAACAACGGTAGCATTATAAGATGATCCCTCATGCACATAAATTTCAAGTCATAAAGTGTTCACCCTTAGTTAGCACCGCTAAAAGCTTGTTGTTTCGAAGCACCACGTGATGATCGGGTGTGTTAGATTCCGCAAGTGCATACAACGTGAGCAAGCCAGATTTGCTCATGCGGAAGCTAAGGTTTGATCTTGACGAGCCTAGCATGTACAGACATGGTCTCGGAACACGGATCACCGAAAGGTAAAGCATGAATCATATAGTAGATATGATGAACATGTCGATTGTTTGCCATTGAAGGTACATCAACTCTCGTGATGATCGGTTTTGATGTGGTGGATTTGGTTCGTGTGATCACTAAAACAATGTGAGGGATATTGTTTTGAGTGGGAGTTCACCTAGATTAATTTAACTATTAATTAGAACTCAATTTGTCATAAACTTAGTCTAAACTATTGCAAATATGTTGTAGATCAATGGCGGCCCCTACCATCAATTTTAATGCATTACTAGAGAAAGAAAAGTTGAAAAACAATGGAAGCAACTTCGCGGATTGGTTCCACAATTTGAGGATTGTACTCACAGCTGGTAATTTAACCTATGTGCTGGATGCACCACTAGGTGACCCACCTGCAGCTACTGCTACCGATGAAGTAAAGAATGTTTACCTCACTTAAGACTCGACTCCACGATTCAGTGTGCTATCTTGTATGGTTTAGAATCGGAGCTTTAGAAAAGGTTTGAGAATTTAGACCCACATGATATTGTCCGTGATCTCAAATTGATCTTTGAGACTCATGCGGCAATTGAGAGTTATGAGGCTTCTGAAAAGTTCTTTAACTGCAAGATGGAAGAAGGCAGCTCCGTTAGTGATCATGTGCTTAAGATGTCTGGGCACGCAAACAAACTTCAAAGCTTGGGTATAGTGATTCCTAATGCTTTGGGGATTTACCGTGTCCTCCAATCACTACACCAAGTTACAAGAACTTTGTGATGAACTATAACATGCAAAACATGAACAAGACGTTGCCAGAACTCTTCGCCATGTTGAAATCTGCAGAAGTGGAGATCAAGAAAGAGCACCAAGTGTTGTTGGTCAATAAGACCACCAAATTCAAGAAAGGCAAGTCTAAGCAAAAGGGACACTTCAAGAAGGGTGGTAAGAAAGTTACCGCGCCGACAAATAAGACCAAGGCTGGACCTAAGCCTGATACTGAGTGCTTTTACTGCAAGGGAGAAGGTCACTGGAAGCGGAATTTCCCAAAGTACTTGGCGGATTTGAAGAACGGCAACATCAAGAAGAAAGGTATATCCGATATACATGTTATTGATGTGTATCTCACTAGTACTCGTAGTAGTGCCTGGGTATTTGATACTGGTTCGGTTGCTCATATTTGTAACTCGAAACAGGTGCTGCAGAATAAACGGAAGCTAGCGAAGAACAAGGTGACGATGCGCGTGGGAAACGGATCAAAGGTTGATGTGATCGCGGTCGGCACGCTACCCCTTCATCTACCATCGGGATTAGTTTTATACTTAAATAATTGTTATTTGGTGCCTGCGTTAAGCATGAACATTATATCGGGATCTTGTTTATTACGAGACGGTTACTTGTTTAAGTCCGAGAATAATGGTTGTTCGATTTATATGAGTAATATGTTTTATGCACATGCACCTTTGATAGATGTTCTATTCTTATTGAATCTCGATAGTGGAAATACACATATTAATAACATTGAGGCTAAACGTTTGAAATCGAGCGATAACTCGACCTATATGTGGCACTGTCGTCTTGGTCACATTGGAGTGAAGCGCATGAAGAAACTCCATTCCAATGGACTTCTTGAATCACTTGATTTCGAATCACTTGAAAGATGCGAAGCATGTCTGATGGGTAAAATGACTAAGACTCCATTTTCTTGTATGATGGAGCGAGCTACGGACTTACTGGAAATCATACATACCGATGTGTGTGGTCCAATGAGTGTAGCATCGCGCGGTGGTTATCGTTATGTTCTTACCTTCACGGATGACTTGAGTAGATATGGGTATATCTATTTCATGAAACATAAGTCCGAAACTTTCGAGAAGTTTAAGGAATTTCAAAGTGAGGTTGAGAATCAACGTAACAAGAAGATTAAATTTCTACGTTCTGATCGTGGAGGTGAATATCTAAGTTACGAGTTTGGCGAGCATTTGAAGAAATGCGGAATACTTTTACAATTGACACCGCCTGGAACACCACAGCGTAATGGTGTTTCCGAACGTCGTAATCGAACTCTCTTAGATATGGTTTGTTCTATGATGTCACTTATAGATTTACCGCTATCATTTTGGGGTTATGCATTAGAAACAGCCGCATTCACTTTAAATAGGGCACCATCTAAATCCGTTGAAACGACACCGTATGAATTATGGTTTGGGAAGAAACCTAAATTGTCGTTCCTTAAAGTTTGGGGTTGTGAAGCCTATGTAAAGAAGTTACAGCCGGACAAGCTTGAACCCAAAGCGGAAAAATGCGTCTTCATAGGATACCCGAAGGAAACTATTGGGTATACCTTCTATCATAGATCCGAAGGCAAAATATTCGTTTCCAAGAATGGATCCTTTCTAGAGAAGGAATTTCTCTCGAAAGAAGTGACTGGAAGGAAAGTAGAACTCGACGAGGTTGTCGAACCTTCTCTCGAACTTGCGAGTAGCGCAACACCGGAAGTGGTTCTTGTGGTGCCTGCACCAATAAGAGAGGAAGCTAATGATGATGATCATGAAACTTCGGTTGAAGTTGCTACAGAGCCTCGCAGGTCAACGAGAACTCGTACCACTCCTCCCGGCAAGTTCGAAGGAGGAGTGGGGGGCAAGTCCCCCCCCCTTCTAGAAGCTCCCCTAGGGTTTCCCTAGGGTTTGGCCAGCTGGGCCCTATGGGGCCTTGTGCCCCTCTAACAATGCGTCCAGGGCACTCCCTCATAGTCCCATGCCCCCTCCCAGCAAGTGGGGCCACGTTGGTCCCACTCCGGAAGGTTCTAGAAGCTTCCGGTACAATACCGATTAATCCGGAACAATTCCGAACTCCAAAAACTGCATTGCCTTATATGAATCTTATTCTCCGGACCATTCCGGAACCTCTCATGATGTCCCAGATCCCATCCGAGACTCCGAACAAAAACTCATAAACCAATTATCCAATCTATCCTAGCGTCGAGACATGTTAAGTGTGTGACCCTTCGGGTTCGAGAATATGCAGACATGATCTTATATCTGTTGGAGATATGCCCTAGAGGCAATAATAAATATAGTTATTATTATATCTTTGTGTTTATGATAAATGTTTACATTCATGCTATAATAGTATTAACAAGGAAACATTAATACTTGTGTGATTTGTAAACTAAAATAGAGTCCCTAGTAAAGCCTCTTTATAATACTAGCTTGTTGGTTAATAAATGATTGTGGTTTCCCTATCATGAACATTGAGATGTTATTAACAACAAGATCATATCATTAGGAGAATGATATGGTGGACATACTCCTATAGATAAGCGTAGCATAAAGATCAAGTCATTTTAAATAGTTCAATTGCTATATGCTTTCTGATACATAGAAACCTAATTCCTTCGACCATGAGATCATGCATATCACCTTCACCGGAAGGATGCTTTGATGACATCAAACACCACACCGTAGCTGGGTGGCTATAAAGGTGGCATTGAGTGTTCGGAAAGTATTGGTTGAGACACATGGATCAAGAGTGGGATTTGTCCATCCATATGACGGATAGATATACTCTGGGCCCTCTCGGTGAAATGTCATCCAATTAGCTTGCAAGCATGTGGTAGCTCACAAGGGATCACATATCACGAACGAGAAAAGAGTACTTATCGATAACGAGGTTGAACTAGGTATGTAGAGATACCTTGTGATCATAACCTCGGATAAGTAAACTATCGTGAGACAAAGGGAAATTGGTATCGTATGTAAGTGGTTCATTCGATCGCAAAGTAATCGTAGAAATATGTGGGAGACATATGAATTTCCAAATTCCTCTATTGGTTATTGTTCGGAGAAGTGTCTCGATCATGTCCGCATAATTCACGAACCGTAGGGAGACACACTTAAGGATTCGACGTTGTTTGAGTAGTTATGGAATGATGAGTAAGAGACCGAATGTTGTTCGGAGTCTCGGATGGGATCCGGGATATCACGAGGAGATCCGGAATGGTCCGGAGAATAAGATTCATATAAGGAAAGTCCTATTTTCGGAGTTGGAGAATGGTTCCGGTGTTTTCATCGGGAATGTTCTAGAAGGTTCCGGAATGTCCGGAACTCCGGAGGGGAAGGGTACATGAATGTGTTATATCAAGTTGGTATGATTGCATCATGTACTAGGTGTCATCGCTGAACAAAATAAAGGGTTTAATCAAATCCTAGTTTGAAAAGTCAAACGCCAATTTGAAAAAGTCAAACGGCTATTTTGTGAAGTGGTGGGAAAGTGGGAAACCGAGTTGGGGAGGAGTTCCTCCTCCACCGCCAGCCCACTAGGGATCCGAGTTGGGGAGGGACTCCCTACCCTTGGCCGGCGCCTCCCACCTATAAAGGGAGGGGCAGGGCTGCCCCTCCTAGCACACAAGATCTCCACCCAAAACCCTAGCCCGGCGCCGCCACCTCCTGTTGCCGCCGCCTAGGGCTCCCCTAGCCGCCGACTTGGGCAAGCCCCAAACCCTAGCCGCCGGCCCTAGCACCTCCTCCTTGGTGTGTCTAAACCCTAGATCGCCGAGGAGCTCTCTCATAGTCCACCATACTCGCTCCGGCTTAAGGCGAAGCCCTACTAGATCTCCCCTCTACTTCCGGTACCACACCGTTGTGCTGCCGGAATCGCGAGGAGAGTGCTACAACTTCCGTTGCCTGGTGGAACAAGGGAGAGGAAGGTCTTCGTGACCGACTGCGGGAGCGCTGCCGGAACACAACGCCGGAAGGATCGTCTACGCGATCTTGAGATCGGAAAGAGTACGACTACACCACCCACGAGAATCCGCTCTCGTTAAACACTTTGGAATCTTTGAGGGTGAGTTATTCCATCGACTCGTTGCTACAATCTAGTAGATAGATCTTGGCTTGTTCGTTTGTATGCGATAGAAATTTTTTGTTTTCCATGCTACGAAACCCTACAATATCAATAATCAACAGCGGGGTCTGGAAACCGATATTGACTCCCACACATTCATCGATGATCATATCGAATGAACCACGATGCCAGGATTCATTCAATCCCATATATATATTCCCTTCGTCTCGCGATATTTTACTTGCCCGAGATTTGATCGTCGGTACCGTCATACCTAGTTCAATCTCGTTCACAGCAAGTATTTTACTCGTTCCGTAATCCGATATCACTTTGTGATTAACTCCTTAACCACGTGCTTGCAAGCGGTGTTGATATCGATTACCGAGTGGGCCCGAAGTATATCTCTCCGACTTGGGAGGGACAAATCCCATATCGATACATACAACCCAACAGGTACTTTCCGATCACTTGAGAGACACCTTTATGATCACCCTCTCATAGGATGACGTTTGATGACCTCAAAGCTTTCATCCGATACCAGGGAGTTGCATTATCTCATGGTCTAAGGAATACAATATTTGACATAGGAAAAGCTTCGCAAAGATGAACACGATGACACGATCTAATTGCTCCGCTTAGTTTGGGTATGTCCATCATATCATTCTCCCAATGATATGATCTCATTATTAATCGACAACTCATGTCTATGGTTAGGAAACCTTAACCATCATTAATCAATGAGCTAGTCCATAGAGGCGTACTAGGGACACGGTGTTGTTCACAAACCACACAAGTATTAAAGTTTCCACTTAATACAATTCTAGCATGGAATATAAACTTTATCATGAACAAGAATTATAATAATAACATCTTTATTATTGCCTCTAGGGCATAATTCCAACAATAACATGGTGTGATCATGTGCCAAGTCAACCCGAACAAAACATCAAAGGGGAATACCACAATACTATGCTTTTGTATGCTAAAACATCGCATGATTCCTTCAAGGCACACTAAGCAATCCCAATTGTTTGGAACAAGTCATGATACAAAAATAATTACTAAGCATAAGGTCAAAACAACACCTAGCATGACATGCTAAAGTCTAAGTCACACTCAAAGCAAGCTCCTCTTGTACTATTCAAGCAAGAACTTTCTACTCCTCTCCAACACAAATCAAATTATTTGAAACAACACAGCGAGAACGGGGACCCAAACTAATTTTATTCAATCAAACTAAGCAAACCAAACAAAAACTAAGACGCTCCAAGAACAACATAACAGTGCATGAAACAATAAAAACGAAGTGTCTAGAAAGACCTGAGCTTTTTATTGATAAAGAAGGGGATGCCTTGGGCATCCCCAAGCTTTGACGCTTGTAACTCTTAAATATTTTTTAGGGTGACACGGGGTGGCATCCCAAAGATTGAGCTTTTGTCCCTTCTTAATCTCATTACACCATTCTCTCTCTACACCTGCAAATTTTCCTTCGTACAAAACTTCACACAATCTTCATTAGCAGCATTAGTGTATTCAAAAGATAATAGACCCTTGGGTTTAGCTTTAGAACAGAAAAACTTTCACTAAAAACACAAGCTACTGTAGCAATTCCTTAAAAAATCTGAATTTCCCAAAAAGGAATCAATAAGAAGCAAATGCAAATAATGGCAGAAATCTGTCAAAACAGACTAACAGGTAGAAACCGATTTTTTCAAAGACCTTCTGTTGCTCAAATCAAAAAGTGTTGAACTAACTAAAGTTATCTAACATACTAGGGGGTTTATTCGCAAAATATGAGCCCAATCAGACTTACAGAGCTTCCCCACGAATTTTTACGGTGGAGCACAAAAATCTATTTCGGGACTGCAGCTCCCCAAATCTTACTTCCCTCTCATTAGAGATTATTCTTGGCACAAAAAGCAAACAAAAAGGATAAGGAGAGGTCATTATTAAAGTAATAACTTCCAAGACTAAATAAAACTATTGGGTTATCTTCCAACAAGTACTTTTCTTTAACGCCTTTAAGTTAGGCACAAGAAGCAAGAATCGAGTGTTTTCAAATGAAGAATTAAGATCAATACTTGAAGTCTCTTCAACTAGGAAAGGTATCTCATCCAAATGAGTTTTGGAGGATCCCTTCTCATCTCTCCTTGGTTCACTACTTTCATCAAAAGGATTTTCAGGAACAATCCAATCAAAATTCTTTTCCAAGGCTTCATGCATTCCTACAAGTTTAAAGGGTATGTGTATCTTAATTTCCTCTCTAAGTTTGGTTTTATCTAAAGTACCCATAACATCTACACATGAGCCTAGCATATTAAAACGTTTAAAGACCTTTTTGCCTTCCTTAGCAACATCATTGAACTCTTTCAGTAAAGTTTCAAGGATAAATTCTCTCTTTTCAGCATCCTTTCTTATTTTAGTTTAAGGAACAAAATTTGCATCATGGGGTTAAGGTTAACAAACCTAGCCTCCAACATATGAACTAAAGAAGCTGCATCAATTTCATAATTAGGAGCAAGTTCTTCTATAGATCTATCCTCAATATCCTCATGTTTGCCAACATCATTAAAGAATTCTTCAATATTTTATTTCCCAATTATGGAGCCACTACCTAATGAAAGGTATTTCAGGGTGAACTTGGGGATCAACATGGTGAGCTAGAGCAAGGTGACAACTAGAGCAGGAACTAATTTTTTTGTGTTTTTGATAGGAGAAAGCAAACCAAACTAAACTAATTTTTTTGGAGTTTTTGATAAGAAGAGGCAAACAAAACCAAGCAAAAGAAACTAAGCAAAACAAAAACAAAGTAAGGAAAAGGTTAAGAAGGACTCGCCTTGTGAAGACGTCCTTAGCCTCCTAGCAACGGTGCCAGAAAAATCTTGATGGTGGCTCAGTTGATTGTTGAGCTTCGTTGGGAGACCCCAAGAGCAAGGTATGATGAGCACAGCAGCAAGTTTTCTCTTAGTAAGAAACCGAGGTTATCGAATCAGTAGGAGGAAGGAAACGACTCAAAGTTGTTGCTAGCAACTTGGAGACCTGCACAACACAAACTCAAGACTTTGCCCCAACGAACAATGAGGTTGTCAATCTCACCGGTTTGCTGTAACAAAGATTAACTGTATGGTGTGGAAGGTAACAGTGGTTTGCAGAAAGTAAACAGGAACAGTGGAAGATGTATCAATGGTAAAGATTGGACCGGGATCCATAGTTCACTAGAGGTGTTCTCCTTAGATAAACAAACATAGCATGCTGGGTAACCAAATTATAGCAGGGCAATTGACAGGACTGAGCAAGGCATTATAATGCAATACTAGACAATCATGATCCTATGAGATTCGATTGGACAATACAACAAGATACATAGACCGCCATCCAACTGCATCTATGACAAGAAATCCACCTTCGGGTTATCATCCGAACCCCCTCCAGTATTAAGTTTTAAGCAACATACAACTGCTTTAAGCAAAGTGTGTAAGGTAAACAATCCACTTGTTCCATGAACAAGAGATCATTGGTTTCTCCCTAGTGGCAACAACACATCTATAACCTTAGAGATTTCTGTCACTTCCCTTAGATTAAATAGAGGCATGAACCCACTATCGAGCATAAATACCCCCTCTTGGAGTCACTAGCATCTACTTGTCCAAGATAGCTATTAACAACAGAGAGCATGCAAGATCACAAACAACACAGACATGATAGAATCAATAAGACAAAACCATTAATCAATCTGACATAGTAATTTCAATATCCATCGGATCCTCACAAACACAACATGCATGATTACAAATAGATGAGATCTTGATCATGAACGGAGCTCACAAGATCTAAACATGATAGCACAAAGGAGGAGATACAACCATCTAACTACTACATGGACCCGTAGTCTAAGGTGGAACTACTCACACTTTATACCGGAGGCTGGCATGATGAAGCAGAAGGCCTCCAAGATGATCTCCCCTCTGGCAGGATGCCGGGAAGAGCTTCAGATCCGCCCGATCTAGGGGCGATGGTGGCGGCGGCTATAGACGGTTTCGTGGAATATTGATCGGGTACTTAGGGTTTTGGCATCAGGGGGTCTTTATAGGCAAAGAGGCGAGGCAGGGGGTGGCCAGGGTGGTCACACCCCCAGGCGCGGCTAGGGTTAGCCCGCGGGGGTGTGGTCCCCTGGTGCCTCCCCTCCGTCTCGTACTTTTGCTCCGTGTTCCCCACGATAAAATATTGACTTTGGCTTTTGTCCCGTCCAATTCCGAGAATATTGATTTTCTGCCTTTCTGGAACCAAAAACAGAAGAAAACAGGCAACTGGCAGTGTGGCATCTTGTTAATAGGTTAGTACCAGAAAACATATAAAAACACCTCAAAGTATAGACAAAGCAAAGCAAAGTAGATACTAGAAAAGCATGGAACATCAAAAATTATAGATACGTTTTCGACGTATCAAGGGCGCCAACGAGTTGCCTCTCGATGTCGGCCAACCATGTGCGCCGACTCGGCTAGGTCGTTCTCGCGACCAAATCAAGGTCGGGAATTCCTCGGCGGGGCCTGGTGGGGGTGCCGAAGGTGTAGGAGACGTGGTGGAGAGGCCAGGAGGCAGGGATTGAGGCGCGGCAGTGGGGTTCCTTGAGCACCGGTTGCGACGTGAAATCGGCCAGGAATTGTCGCACACGAGATGGGAGAAGGGCTGTAGTGGCTTGAGGGAGGGATGAAAGACCGGACATGGCTCGTCGGCGGCCGGAGCGACAGCTACGAGCGGCGGCGCGGTTAGGTCGTCGTGGCCGGAACGGGCGAAAACTTCCGCTCGGGCGCTTAGAGCCTCCCGCGTGAGTTTTGTGCTAACATGGCAACATATGGATAGAGATGGCCTCTTACCTAAATTTTATGTCCATCTATCCATATATGGGTAGGAGGTGACAAAAAATGGATGATCACCTAAAATTTTGTGGCTGAGACCATTTATGGATAAGCTATTGGAGCAAGTTTTTTGTCCATCTTAACTATAGCGATTTTTACACTTTTTACCTATATATGGATAAGCGGCTGGAGTTTCTCTAAGAGCATCTTCACATGTGCTCGCACAAAAGATAGGCAAGCTTTTTGGCAGTTGGTTTAGGGGGAGTTTGGGAGCGACCGTCCCACACCGGGCATCCTAAACGATCACGGCTCGAAAAAAGGAACATGAACATATTTCATTCAAATATTTCACTCCAATTTAGGGATATTTACAAGATTTGAATGAAATTTAGGCAAAAATAAACCTAAATACAAACTAAAAACATAAAACTACTACTCGCGGTGTCGCTAGGGTCTGCGTTGACGTGTCTTACTCCTTGTCGTCAGAGGCGAGGTTGGCCTAGTTTGGCGCCTGCCAAGGGAAATCCCCCGCTTGTGATTTTATTGGACGGGTGGCGGCGTGGCGCCACCTGCGGCGGTGGAGACGGGGGCGTAGCCATGGAGGCTTCTAGCGCCTGGAAGGTGTCGGCCCAGCGCGACTCCTTCTCTAGTGCCCATTGCGCCTCCAGTCGCGCATGGAAAGCTCGAAAGCCTCCTCATCGGTGAGGCCCGACGGCATGAGGGACACGCCGTCCTCCTCCTCCTCCTCCTTCACCTCCTGGTCGGTGGCGGTGACCACCAGCTCCTCCACCCATGCAACGAGGCCATCCTGATATATGCGCTCGTCGGGCCTCACTGCTGGCAGTGGCGGTGGCACCATGGGACGAAAGAAGATGCCATGAGCTCAGCACGACGGCTGAGTCCGCCTCGCAGCACAACGCCTGGGGGGTGGTGGTGGCCCGCCGAAGAAGGCGTGACGGCTTGGTCAGTTGTGGCCCGCCGAAGAAGGCGTGACGGCTTGGGCGGTCACGGTGAGGACGTCGTCGATGTCAAGACCGTCCCAGTAGGCATGGTGTTCGTCCCAGTTAAAAGGGTCATCGTAGGGCACGACATGGCGGTGCACGGCGTCCTCGCTCTCCTGCTACAGGAGGCCGACCCAGTAGCCCTCGTCCAGCTAGCGGAGGTCCTGTTGGTTGATAGCCGGTAGCAGGGACTGGTGGTGGGCGATGACCTCCCGCAGGTCGTCGCCTGTAAGGAGGGCGGGATGGTGTTGTCGTGGGCGAGTTCCACCCTCCTGGAAGGATCCAGTCCGACGGCACAAGGAGGTTCGCCTCGTACATGACCATCACCTCGTCAAGGGTCACATCGTGCGACCCCGCGCTGCCGCTCCTTCTGTCGCCGGCCTCGTGGTCGTTGTGTGGCATGGTTCATCACAAGAGGAGACTATATGAGGAGAGGGCGATGCGGGAAATGGTGGGTGTGCGCAGGTGAGGAGGGGACCTTTTATTGGTGTCACGGGTGTTAGGCTGAACGACCACCGCGCCATTAACTCCGGCTCGTCGGGAGACGAGCTGTCACGCGGGCGCTGACGCTGGCGTCTGTAACCGGCAAAGATCCACCCTGGCGCCTACGGGAACGACATGGAGTCATTAATAACATTGACCGCCCACGTTGAGTGGTTGTCAACGGGGCCCGACGTGAACGGACGCGGCTCGTCCAACGTGGCTTGCGTTGTCGGCAGCCCTAGCCCGGTCCTGGTTGCCGGGGGCGGCCAAGCTGCCGACACCGGTTGAGGCCGCCGGCGTGGGCCTTTTTGTCCTCCAACCTGAACTCGTTTGGGGGCCGGGTTTGGCGGCACCGGTGGAGATGCTCTAATGTGCATATGCGAAAACTTGAAACAGAACCCAATATGAATTCATGTTACCCGTGAAAAAAGCAGATAGATTTGGACCATGTGCATGCTATGTATCTCGAGCATCTTTTTCATTCGATCTTTATTTATTTGTCTACATCACACATGGTCATTTCATTGGGTGAATTCTTCTTACAAATGTACTAGACATGGCATAGTATTACTACCGTCAGCTAGAGCTTTGAGGCGAGTTGATCAATACTAGTACATACTCCGGCCTTGCAAAATGTAGCTCTCTGAATCACATCTACTAGTAGATCTCTTCTTACCTAACAATCTGCCTTCCACTCCCGCTTCCTGGGACATGTTTTGCCTAAGCAGAACCGCGATGTTTCAGCGGAAACGTCTGCGACAGAGCCTTCCTTGATCTTCAGAACAGCAGTCTTCCATATGATCTTCAGGACAGTACTCGTGGAAGATTTGTCATCAGAAAGCACTCCCTCTTTAACATGCTCCGCGACCAAACATCCAAAGTTCAGCTCCTCCAGATCCCACGAAAGACGCAACAGGTTTCTTCTACTCCGTACATGTACACTTGTCCTTGACAGTGCCGTGCATATGCAAAAGCCTTCCCACAAACCACAAAGAACACTTCTGCCCCTTGAGTCCACATATCTTGCAGATTATCTTCACAGGATCAAACAGTGCCACGCTGGGCTGGCTCGCTGCCCCTGGGATCGACCACGGCCGGGCTTCGCCGAATCTTGGGAAATAGGAAGTCTGACTGCTCTGCCACCGATGATATGAAACCAAGCCGAATTCTCAGAGCATGTGTCCTGTAACTGCGGCTAATCCACTTGTTAGACATCTCCAGGTACTGGGATGTGCATGAACCTCATCTCTTGAATTGCTCCTGCTTCCGACTATGTTCGCCACGGAGCATGTGAGGTGCTCCTGCTCCGACAAGCATCGTCACCAGGAGGCCGCATTGCCCCCGAAAATCACCCGCGAGCCAGCATCGTCGATCGAAGTTTTCGATTAATACTCCAAATGGTTTGCTATATCCAGTGAGGTTTTTTTTGTTACAGGTGTCTGTCTTGTACTATCGTTCCAACTAAATCAAAAACTCCAGTTTTCCATCTTTGGACCACAGGCACCTGAATTGACACCCAAGAAAAACAGTAGTAGTCTTTTTTCCAGCCATGCTTGTCTTTCCAGTTCACATACAGACCGTTCGTCAGATAGACAGACGGCTGTGTCCATGTCCATCCATTCTACTCGACGTGGTGCTATTAGCTCACGCCAGAATGCAAGCCAGAATTTTTGTCTTAGCAGACGACAGCAAGAAGAGACAGGCCTGTGGTGCATCCACGTACAAGTGCATCCCCACACACAACAACAAAGCCACTTTAACTCAAAAGAAAATACCAAGTTAACAGGCAACAATGCTTAAGCAATCACGCCTGATTTGCCACGCCTCAGACAAACCCTCAGCACCTGGTGTGCTGAGTCCACCCATTACCCCACGGCTGGACACCACCACCACCATCATCACATTATAGTTAAATAAACGGCTGGAGAATCTCTCCAGCGATTTGCATGTTGGAAGAAGCCACCGAATGAGCCGTCTCAGCGCACTTATTTCCATGGCCAAGACGCGAAAGAATGGACAAGACATAACTCAACCTGATCTCTAAGAATAAATTGGAGAGGAACACCAATTATTTTGCTTCCTCTCGTATAATAATAATAAGCCGCGGCCTCCTGCTCCCTTCTCACCATGCTCTAAGCCGCGGCGGCCTGCTTGCACACCGGGCATGCGTTCTTCACCTGCAGCCACTTCTTGATGCAGCCAGAGTGGAAGTCGTGCCCGCACTTCAGTATCCCCAGGAGATCGTTGTCCTTGTATCCCTCCTGCACATGATTCGCCGGTCATACATTAGAATTTAATTTAGGGGGAAAATTGTTCAAGGCATTGCTGTGACAAACTGTTCAACATGGAACTGGGAATGAGACACAAGAGCAGCGGGAGAGAACTTTACCAGGCAGACCAAACACCTCCCATCCTCCTCATCATCCTCGTCTTCTGCCTCATCGGAACTGCAACAGACCACTTCTTTCACACAGCCTGAGATCTTCTCCTCGGCAAGGCCAGTGTTGACACTGCCGATGGATTCCTCTAAAGCCAGCAGCTCCTACACAAAGAATACAGAGAAGGTTAAGAAAAGGTCCTCGAGTTTTGGGAGCACATGGCTGAAGAAGTAAAACAGCAGCTCTACCTCATAACTCATCTCATCAATGTTCAGCCTCAAGTCCCTGTGGGGGTCAGCAACTGCTTGTCTTGTTTGTTGATAGAGAGCCAAATGAGATTCCAGCATCATAAGCCGCTTCACAAACAACAGATGGATCAACTAAAAATCCAAAACTACATGGACACCACCTAAATTAAGGAAACAAGAAATCTACCTGTGCCTCAACCATCAGAGGACTGATACCATAGAATGAGCTCCGCACCATTCTGTTCCTTGCACTGTTAGCATGAGTCATAGACATATTCCTTGCTTGTCTAGAAGACTCGGCGGCGCCGACAGGAGATGGTTGATTTATCCGTATGGATGTAGAGGCAGCAGGTGGATAGCTAGGAATAACTGCATCATGGGCTATTGCTCTGTAGCTAGAGGAAGCTGCAGATGATGGATGAGCGTAGCTAGGAGCGGCTTCACCCAGAACAGCTCTATGAACAGCGTAGCCACCATTGGCAAATATTGCAGTGTCCGAAGAACCAGGGACAGTTGGGGCAGCAGCAACACTTGAGCTGCTGCTCTGGATAGCAGGATGGTGTGGCCTTCCTGTCGAGACCCTACCAGTGATCCCAGTGGCCCCTAAACACAATCAAAGCACATGTACTGTAAGCCTGAACAACAGTAATAAACAGTAAGAAATGAAAAACGCATATGCTATATCATATAGAAGATTATTAAGGACACTAATAAATCCACATTTTTCTGGTAAAAATTTGTAGCATTGTGACTGAAAACAGAAGCGGGTAACTACTAGAATCAAGTCACAAAAATCCAGCCCATACCAAAATGAAGATGGCTTATGTTTGGTTGCAGAATTTCTTATACTAACCAAAGACCTCATGACATGCCAATTGTCAAGTGAAAAACTGGGGCAAGTACGTTAGGAAGACAATAAAAACGAATCTAGCAAGTTATCTTTTTTGCGGGTAACAAACCTGAAGGTAATGTTCTTGTTTGCTGAGAAAAAGGTGCTTGGTTCCTTTCTGCTGATGTACTTACAAAAGCACTTGCAGCTGAATGGAATAGCGGCAGGTGATTATTGCTTGATGTGGAAGTTGAACCTGGTCTAGGTTCCACAGAAATATGGCGTGCTCTGACATTCCTCTGAGACACTTCTTGGTTAACCAAGCGTTGGTCATTCCAGTTGCTTGGACCGATGCTTAGAGCCATTGGTGGAAATAGAGGCTCAGGAAGTGCAGCAGGATTTGGCTGCACAATATTAGAGAAGCGACTACTGGAAGAGCTTCCCACATAATAGTCACCAGCATTTATTCCATCCACAGGGTTTTTTCGCTTCATGGCCACATGGGAACTCACTGGAGCAAACAAATCCTCAGATCCATCAGGTACATGGCTACTGGATCTTCCAGTACGATATGGACCAAAGGAAACATGTGAGGTTCCTTGGTTCCCAACTCTAAGACCTTGATACTGCATAGCACGGCTTGAAGATGGAACGTCATTTGATCTACTTGCCATACCCCCAAAGCCTGGAGGACCAAGTCTAAGGGGTGCATCGCTTCCCATATGCTCAAAAAGCTTCTGATCTGAGATTGAAACAAAAGAGTGTTGCTATTTTATCATAACTGAGATGTAAAGCAGAGTAGAGCAGAGGTGAAGTCCGGCTACCTAAAGGCGTAGGATCATTGTGTGGCCCATCCCTGGGTTGAAAACGATCCATCTCTGGCAACTTGGAGATGGTTCCGATGATGCCTAGCTCAGAAACAGCCTGGTTTGGTTGCCCTTAACCTAGAAGCACAAACTGAATGAGTCAATAATCCTGCATCAGACAACATTGCAAATTTCATAGAAATGATGTGTTCGCATAGTTCAACATGGATTATGGATATTTAATGAACATCAATCATCCAGAATCAGACAAACATTGCAAATTTCATTGGAATGATGTGTTAGCACAATCTAACATGGATTCTGGATACTACTGAGCTAGCAATTGTCATGAACTAAGGTATCAAAACATGGAAATGGCTATATCTAGTCCTAAAACTACAAAGGTAGACTGCTTAGTTAATCAACCCATTGCTTTAGTAAAAGTTCCTTAGGCCTTATCCTGTTTAATGGTAAATCCACATCATTTCTTCACCAACAATTAACCTAGTTTGCTCTTGACAGGACAATTAGAAAACATCTCCTCTTTTCAGAAGATGACACATTGGGTAACCTGCCAATGAGAGGTTATCCCACTGACATCCAGTCCTGCATTACTGATCACCTTTCCCTGATTTGGTCAAATTTTGATCATCTAAAGAATAGCAGTATCTTAGCATTTAGCACAACCACACAGAAGTAGGCAAAGGCAGTAAGGGGTCTCAGGAGATACGTCTGTTGGATACATAATAATTGTTTTGATAAGTATATTAGAAGAAAAGGTCGCTACTGATTGTAGATTCTCAATACTTAATAAGGCCAACCCCAACAGATATCTGCTAGACTGAACCTACAAAAATTCTGGGACAACCAACTAGCTTAGAGATTGATTTGCAGAGGGAAATGGTAAAACGTAACCAACAGAAATCAGATACAGTGAACCTACAAAACTTGTGGGAATATTCACTAGCGTGGAGATTGATACAGAGGGAAATGGTAAAATGTATGTAAATAACATTAGAACCCACTTCTTTCAGAAGTTACAAGCAATACCCAATAGCACCCCTCCATAAATCAGACTACATTAGAACTCACCTCACTTGTTTCAGCAAGCATACCATGGTTGAAGCCAAAATCCCTGCTCCATAACTAAAAAGAAGTGGTCTTTGTGCCATATTAAACAACAATTAGCACCTGAAGGCGAGAGGGCATGGCCATGCTTGTTGGTGTCAAGGATTTAGCAAATGTGAAGAGATACCATAACAGGAGGGAGCATCGCCCTCTTAAATGGAGTACCAACATGTATTGGCTTGTGACAACAAGCAGGCTGTGGTGTGTGGTTGCGTAATTTGAACTTGGCCCCAGATATGGCAGGTGATGAAAACAACAGGGCATATGCTTATCATGAGCCAAGAGACGCATGAGTAAAACATGTTATCTTTCTATGTGTTGGAGACTTGGATGGGGTGACCAACCAGAGCGAGCGAAATGGTTGCTGGAGGCAGCAGCTTGCCGCACGGCTCGGCCATCTACGGAGAAGAGACAGCAGCTAGCTAGGGTGATTAAACAAAACAAAGCCGCCAGGACGCAATCCATGGCAATCTAGCGCGCGCGCATGGCCGAACTCTGCTCTACCGTCAGGCTAATCATCTTACTTTTCTGCTGCTGGGCGACCGGTGCACGGCACGGACGCGTAATCCCGCCCCCTGCCCGCGCGCGGAGGGAGAGATCGGCGGGCGGCGGATCAGTCCACCCACCGGCCGCGTCGGGGACGAGGAGGACGGGAGGGGAGGGGAGGTCCAGGTCCAACCAATCGCAACCGAAAAAACAGAGGAACAGGGCAGAGCCGTGCGGAAAGGAACAGGGGAAATCGAAGGGGGGTGGGGAGCGGTACGGTGATACCTCGGGGAGGAAGGGGGCGGCCGATCCGGTGCGCGATCCGGCCGGATCGGCGGTCGCGGCGGGGTGTTATCTCCGGTGGCGGCGCGGTAGGGGGAGGAGGATGAGGAGGAGGGAGGGGGCCGCTGCCTGTCGCTGGTCTGAAGACGAAACAAATTGGTCCGCGTGGGGGAGGGTGGGGTGGGGGGAGGAGGGAGGAGGGAGGAGGGAGGGAGAGGGGTATTTATAACGGATGGAGGGTGAGCGTTGGGAAGGGAGGCGGAGAACGGGAGAAGGAGTAGCGGGGTCCTGGGAGTGGGCCCCGCCCGCGCCCGCGGCCAGACTTGTCTTGTCACTTTACTCCCTACCAAAAAACAAATCGGACCGAGCGAGCGAGCGATCTCTGGCCTATAATTTTCAAAATTCGAAAACGAGACCCCGGGCGGGGCCCGCGCGCCAGCGAGACAGCGCGCAGCTGGGGCTCCTCTGGACGAGGCACGGACGGACAGACAGGCAGACAGGTGTAGGCGTAGCGCCCTGTAGATACGGCCCGTATACGTATCCGGTACGTGGCCGTTGATCGCTCTAGGGAGGATATGTATTGCACAGGGAAGGAAGATACGGTGGGTAAATGAGGTAGGGCAGGGACGTGACGTCTGAACGGTGGGCCCCGCATGGCAGGGTTTGACTCGCGCGTTTCCTCCATTTCCTGGGGCTTTTCTCTTTTTTTTTTTTGCCTTTTCCTTCCTCCCCTTTATTTCCTGGGTACGAACGTACTAGCCTTTTCTTCCTTGAACGAGGGCAACCGTTTTGGACGAAGCCTTTTGGCCCCTGCCTTTTACGAAACGGACACCAACTGGGGGTTTCTTGGCTGCCCTTGCGTGGTCATTGCTCGCTGCGTTCGTCCACGGATATGCTAAACTAATTTGGCGTGTAAAGTTCATATCTCTATGCATTGCATGATATCTACGCAGCCGCTGCAACGTATGCGTATATATCTCGAGCAATTAATCCAGCCGCAAGTTTGGTACTATGATAAAAGAAAGTTCAAGATGCGATCGAGGTCTGCCCTTCGAAGATCTTGCGAATTTCTGTTTCGATTTATTATATATTTTATATATTTATTGCATCATTCAAGATCATTCCATCCATAGGATATTTCTTCTTAATAAATACGTATATGTTTTTATATATAATACGACCAATCGGTGTGGGACAGGGCGGCTTGTCCTTGTTGCACAAGGAAATGTACCTACAAAAAGTCAACATGGTGTATTGGTGTTGGTACTGAATTTCAACTCCATATATTTTACCCATCTCCATGTCCATAAAAATCTTGATCAGATTATTATCACTACGAAATATTTTCCTGGACGCATACGGTGGTTTGCTCGGGTGTTAGGTTAGACTAAGTTGAATATATATAACGTTTATGTGAACTTGAAATTCATATATGTATGAAATGAAATCCACAACAGGGAGATAAGTAAAAAGAAGATGATAAAAGTTGAGGATGTTTCTTAAAAATTAAGCATATAATATTTAGATAAATTAAATAATCGTCTTACTACTCATGTCGGTACTGGCTCCTCTCAAAAGGACAGACTCATGCAATGATAGGTTATTTGGATTTGGATCCGGATGAGCAGACAACAGTTTGGTAAAAGAGGGAGCACTACATTTGTACATCTCGCGTATATGCAAACTCATGGTTGGACCACAAGTTCATAAACTGACAAGAACTTGGCAAAAAACTAAGGATCGTGGCCAAGTTGGCAAAAACCATTGACAAACTAACTTCGTTATCTTTGGCGGTGTTCGTGCGCGTATTATTTCCTTAGCCTCCAACATTGATGTCTGTATTTGTAGTATAAGACCAAAATTTCAAGTCAATCAGCAATAATTAGTCTTGTCGGAGATTATGTCAGATAAATACATACATGTTGTGACTTTTCATGTCTGGTACATTACGCAGTTATAGTTTATGAATACCAACACTTCATGAAGAACATGAGGCTAAATTGCATGTAATGAAGACATATCGTCGAGTTGGAGTTGAGTTGATTTGTCTCGATGTAATCTTGCTATATGCATATACAACTAAAATGCCAAATGAATTTTTTGTCATAAAATAAATCCTTCCCTCGACTGCACTGCAGCTTAGGATAGAGTGGATACAATTTCCAACCAACCACAACCATAACTAGGAACGGGGCAGAACCAAAAAGTAAATCGGACGGGTCGGTAGGGCGATACCTATGAAAGGAAGGATGCGGCCCATCGCGAGGGGTGGAGGGGGGTCTCTCGTGGGGGGCACTTGGGAGGGTGACAAAGGGGCCAGTTGTCCTTGGTATAAATATGAAACAAAATTGTCCTTACGAAGAGGGGAGAGGTGGGACGGGGAGTGGAGGTTGTGGTATTTACAACGGGGATGGTGAGCATTTTCGAGGTGGAGAAGGATTAGCGCACTCGGGTCCAGAGTGGGGCCCACATCCTCATGCATTTCACTTATCAAAAATAATAGCAGCCTCTTCTTGTTTCCAAAACTCAGACGAGACACAATCGATGCCCATGTGCTGCTGAGAGACGAGCGGCCACATTGAGTAGTTCGGTTCCCCTAGAAAGACGACTAGAAAGCAACGATGTTATCGGCAAGTATGTGTTTGAAAGGATAGAGATGTCGCCTAAAGGGGGGTGAATAGGTAATTTTAAATCTATTACGATTTTGGCTTGATAGAATGCGGAATTAAACCAACGTTTATTTTACAAGCACAAAACCTAAATACACTAGGCTCAACTAAGTGCACCAACAACAAGTTAAGCTAAGCAAAATAGCACAAGATAAATAAACCACAAGTGATAAGCAAGATATAAGTACTTCAAGCTCGATGACTATCACAAGGAAAGTAAGCTCGGGTATAGAGATAACCGAGGCACGCAGAGACGAAGATGTATTCCCGTGTTTCCTTACAAGTAAGGTACGTCACGTTGGAGAGGTGTGAGATTCCACGAAGGACTTCCCAACGCCACGAAGGCTCACCTTCTTCTCCGAGTCTATCCCACGAAGGAATAGGCCCTTTCCTTATGGCTAGCTTTTCCTCCAATCCGAAGATGGCAAGCTCCACAACCACTTCTCAAGCTCCACGAAGGATAAGCCCGAGTCTCTTCACGATCTTCCACGAAGAGAACACCGCGGCACCAACCGCCAAGCCAACTAGGAGGTCACCCTCCAAGATGTTGGAGATATGCCCAAGAGGCAATAATAAAGTGGTTATTATCATATCTTCATACTTATGATAAATGTTTACATACCATGCTATAATTGTATTAACCGGAAACATTAATACTTGTGTGATTTGTAAACATAAAAGAGTCCCTAGTAAAGCCTCTTGTTAAACTAGCTTGTTGGTTAATATATGATCATGGTTTCCTGATCATGAACATAGAGATGTTATTAACAACAGGGTCATATCATTAGGAGAATGATGTGATGGACATACTCCTATAGTTAAGCGTAGCATAAAGATCAAGTCATTTAATATAGTTCATTTGCTATAAGCTTTCTGATACATAGTAACCTAATTCCTTCGACCATGAGATCATGCATATCACCTTTACCGGAAGGATGCTTTGATGACATCAAACACCACACCGTAACAGGGTGGCTATAAAGATGGCATTGAGTGTTCGGAAAGTATTGGTTGAGACACATGGATCAAGAGTGGGATTTGTCCATCCATATGACGGATAGATATACTCTGGGCCCTCTCGGTGGAATGTCATCCAATTAGCTTGCAAGCATGTGACTGGCTCACAAGGGATCACATACCACGGAATGAGAAAAGAGTACTTATCAAGAACGAGGTTGAACTAGGTATGCAGAGATACAAGCGATCATAACCTCGGATAAGTAAAATATCGTGAGACAAAGGGAAATTGGTATCGTATGTAAGTGGTTTATTCGATCGCAAAGTAATCGAGAAATATGTGGAGCCATATGAATTTCCAGATTCCTCTATTGGTTATTGATCGGAGAAGTGTCTCGATCATGTCCGCATAATTCACGAACCGTAGGGAGACACACTTAAGGATTCGATGTTGTTGAGTAGTTATGGAATGATGAGTAAGAGACCGAATATTGTTCGGAGTCTCGGATGGGATCCGGGATATCACGAGGAGATCCGGAATGGTCCGGAGAATAAGATTCATATAAGGAAAGTCCTGTTTTGGAGTTGGGGAATGATTCCGGTGTTTTCATCGGGAATGTTCTAGAAGGTTCGAATGTCCGCACTCAGGAGGAAGGGTACATGAATGTGTCATAACAAGTTGGAATGATTGCATCATGTACTAGGTGTCTTCGCTGAACAAAATAAAGGGTTTAATCAAATCCTAGTTTGAAAAGTCAAACGCCAATTTGAAAAGTCAAACGGCTATTTTGTGAAGTGGAGGGAGAGAAGGAAACCTCGGAAGAGAAGGTTTCCCTTCTCTCCAAACCCTTGCCAGCAAGGGAGTTGGGGAGGAGGCTGGCCAGCCCTAGCCCCTCCCACCTATAAAAGAAAGGGAGGGGGCGCCCCCTCTCCCTACACCTTGCCCCATAGCTGGCGCCCCTCTAAACCCTAGACCAGCTGCCGCCCCCCTTCTAGATGCGGCTGCTCTAAAATCTCTTCTAAACCGCCGTCTAGCTAATCCCTAGCTGCTGGTTGCTCTAAACCCCTTGGTGCCTCTAAACTCTAGATCGTCAAGGCCTCTCTCATAGTCCACCATACTCGCTCTGGCTTAAGGCGAAGCCCTGCGAGATCTCCCCTCTACTTCCGGTACCACGCCGTTGTGCTGCCGGAATCGCGAGGAGAGTGCTACAACCTCCGCTGCCTGCTGGAACAAGGGAGAGGAAGGTCTTCATCGAAAATCAACGGTGACCGATCATGGGAGCGCTGCCGGAACGCAGCGCCGGAAGGATCGTCTACGCGATCTTGAGATCGGCAAGTGTACGACTACATCACCCACGAGAATCTGCTCTCGTTAACCGCTTTGGAATCTTCGAGGGTGAGTTCCTCTATCGACTCGTTGCTACAATCTAGTAGATAGATCTTGGCTTGATCATAGATTAGATCTTGATTGTGTGTTCATGCGGTAGAAAATTTTTGTTTTCCATGCTTCGAACCCCTACAGTGGTATCAGAGCCGTGTCTATATGTAGATCTGTTGCACGAGTAGAAGACAATGGTCATTGTGGGCGTTGATGCCTTTATTGTCGATTGCTTCTTGTGTACTTTGCATCTTGCGGTATGTTGGGATGAAGCGGCCCGGTCTAACCTTACATGACATCGTTCATGAGACTTGCTCCACGCTTGACATGCAACTTGTATTGCATAAGTGGCTTTGCGGGTGCCTGTTTCTCCTAGCATAGTTAAGATCCAATTTACAACGGGTGATTAACAATACAAGTATCAATGTTGTGGTTCATGTTCGTAAGTTAGAACGACACTTATTAACAGCCTCAAACCACGTAAAATATGCAAAGAAAGTAGAGGCGTCTAACTTTGTTTTGCAGGGGTGTGCAGTGATGTGATATGGCCATGATTGTGATTATATATGATGTATGCAATGTTCCTTATTGTAAGTTGGCAACCGGCAGGAGCCATATGGTTGTCTTTAAATTCTGTTAAGACCCGCTTGTCTGTTCAAAGTAGTTGTAATAGTTGAAGCTGGTGGACGACAACCTTGGAGCGGCGTCATTGACCTTGATGCAATGCCGGTGATGATGGAGATCATGTTCGTGCTTGAAGATGGAGATCGGAAGCACAAGAAGAAAGGCCATATCATATCACATATTATGAATTGCATGTGATGTTAATCCTTTATGCATCTTGTATTGCTTAGTAGACGACGGTAGCATTATAAGATGATCCCTCATGCACAAAAATTTCAAGTTCTAAAGTGTTCACCCTTAGTATGCACCGTTGCTAAAGCTTGTTGTTTCGAAGCACCACGTGATGATCGGGTGTGTTAGATTCCGCAAGTGTATACAACGTAAGCAAGCCAGATTTGCTTATGCGGAAGCTAAGGTTTGATCTTGACGAGCCTAGCATGTACAGACATGGTCTCAGGAACACGGATCACCGAAAGGTAAAGCATGAATCATATAGTAGATATGATGAACATGTTGATTGTTCGCCATTGAAGCTACATCAACTCTCGTGATGATCGGTTTTGATGTGGTGGATTTGGTTCGTGTGATCACTAAAACAATGTGAGGGATGTTGTTTTGAGTGGGAGTTCAACGGCAATATGATTAAAAGTTGAACACAATTTATCATAAATTAAATCAAAGTGAATTTGCATAGTTGTTGTAGTCATTGGCATCCGTTTACCACCTTGCGCTTAGTTTTAATTGAGATGATAAAACTATAGAATTCTGGTTAGTTACTTTACGAACTGGTATCGTATTGTTTTGAAGTGTTAATCTAAAGTTTAAAAGTCCTATTGCAAACTTTCAGTAAGTTCCGGTTACTCCATGAAGTTTAATAATTAGTATTAAATCAAGAGTGAAAATTCCAAGTGTTAGTGTATGAGTATCGTGTTTGTCTCCATGATTCTTGATATTCAAAGGATTGTCTTAATATCAAGGTTATCTAGGATCTGAAAGAGTTGTTTCAGAAACCATGATGTGTGGAAGATATTGTGATATCTGAAACAAAGTTTTGGTTGCAACATGATAGAGTATAATATGGCAAAAGTCATGTTCTCGTATTTGATGAGAATTTGCAGAAGGTTGAAGACACTAGTTGTCCTAATCCTCCAAAAGGTTTTGGAGAGCAACATTATACTCGCGATTCACCGTTATAAGCTAAAATTAGCTTGATCATGGATAATTCCATGATAAGGGTGAATATTTGATGTAGGTAAAATGTTTACTACACCAAGAGATTACTAAAGAATGGAATTTGAAAGCACACCAAACATTTGATGATGGTGATCTACTTCAAAGTGCAAGTCCAAAGACATTGGTATTTAATTATACATGCTTTGGACTATGTGTCATATATATGACTCCACTGTTGATGTTGATAGATTCTTTCAAACAGAAAAGGAAATACTGAAAGAGAATCTCATAAATATATGGCAGAAAAGAAAAGACTAGAATTGTTCAGTTTAAAGTATATAGATGATATACATGTTATGGCTATATTCTTTGCTTATTAAACAATGTGGTTCTTAAGTATTTGATACTGAATTTGTTGGTATGAATCGTCATACGAAACAACACAATTCATGAACTACAATGGCCTAAGTAACTAGCAAAAGAATATGTGATGATGTTCATCGAGAACAAATAAAGGGTTATTATGTTGCTCGTTAAATATCAAAGCTTGTCTTCAAGATTTGTTTTATCAGGTATTATGAGAATAAAAGGGTTGTTCAAATAATTGCCGTAATCCATAAAAGATGGATGATTTACAAATCTCGTTGGATAAATCACATCCATAAAACTAGTGCTAAAATGTCGAAAGACAAATTGATTGAAAGATCACTTAGGAAGTGACATCGCCGTTTAAATTATATTGGAAAGAAAACATGAAGAAACTCCACGTGGATGGAATTTTGGAGTCTTTTGATTTTTGATCACATGACGCTTGTGAAACTTTCCTAGAGATAATTAAAACTTCGTTCATAGGCCAAAAGGGAACGAATGACTAGCTTATTGGAACTTGTACATATTGTTGTATGAAATCCATTATATGTAGTCAAGAGCGATGGATTTCAACTTCATATTCTTTCTCCAAAAATTTGAGTGAATATATGAATATTTACTTAATAAGGATGAAGTATGAAACATTTGAAAAAGTTCAAAATCTTTCAAGATGAAGTACAAAATCATTGTAATAAGAATATAAATAGTTTATGATAAAGATCATAAAGGAAGATATTTGAGTTACAAGTTTAGCATAATACCTAAGATTTAAGGAATCGTTCTGTGGATTTGCATTTCCCGAAACACCATAAGAGTATGGAGTGTTCGAGATATGTAATTAAACCTTGTTTGACATGGTAAGATCAAAGGTGTAATTCATAGAACTGCCATTATATTTTAAAGATTAAAAGCTTTAGAGACTACCGTTTTCCACTGAAAAGAGCTCCATCATAATCCGCTGAAATGACACCATATAAAGTTATGGTGTGGGATAAAACCCAAGTAGTCCTTTCTTAAACATTGGTATGCTGTGCATAAGAAAGATGTTTGCAACCAAAGTCGGATAAACCTGTCTTTGTATTACTGTTAAAGTTTTCCTCCATAAACACCGGAGACAAAAGTGTTTGTCGCTTAGAACGTCAAGTTTCTTTGAGAAGGAATTTTTCGTGAAAAAGATAAGTGGGAGGACAATAGAACTTTGATAAGGTTAAAGGAACCTTAGCTATATGTGCAAAGTTGCGCAGCAAAAAGTGTTCCGAGGCAAAGAATAATGCTCATGGCTCACGTGCCTCAAAGGTTGCGGTTACGGAGGTCTAAGTTTCTATTGAACCAAGTAGGTCGAGTAAACAATTAAATACCAAGATTTGAGGGTTGAATCATTATTTGAGAATAATGAACGGACTACATGCAAAGAAGCGATGATGGGCCCTGACTCCGTCAAATGGCTTGAAGCCATAAAATCCGTGATAGTTCCATACACGAGAAATCAAGTTTTGAACTTGAAGGACCCTCAAGAAAGGTGTAAGACCTTACAGTTGTGTTTGGATCTATAAAGAAGTAGACATGATGTTTCACATATTGGGAAAGAGTTCACAACAATGTTCAAAGATTGACTATGACAAGATTTGATCTTTCATAGCGATATTTAGTCTAGACGGATTAATGTAGCAACCACTACATATAATTTTGTTATGTGGTAGTAGAATAAACAAAACAAGTTCTTCTAATAGAATGGTTACCTAGGACGTGTGCATGACACGTTCGAAAGGGTTTTGTTAATTCAAAGGATGCTAAAAGCATATGCAAACTTCAATGGTTGAAGCAAGCATAGCGGAGTTGGAATCTTCATTATGATGAAACTGTTAAAAGAGTTTAATTTCATCGGAGACAATGAAGATGCTTGCATTTGCAAGAAATTAAGTGGGAGCGCTAAGACATATTTCTAATACATTATGTGGAGGACATATTGTTGATTAGAAATGATGTATATTTTATTAACACATATTAAGAATTTCATCCTGATGAAAGTCTTAGGCAAAACCCAAATATTTGGCATCAATAGACGCTAATATGGTTGTGCCGAAAGTACATAGATGATGTATTGAATGAGTTTAATATAGAAACTACAAGAAAGGTTCTTGTCACACAGAAAGGATTGAATGAGTTCAATATTGATGATATATTCAAGTGTATTGACACTTGGTAAGTGAAACAAAGATTCAAGTATAGATTGATACTTGATGTATGAAATCACAAAGAGTATTTATATCAATCATACTGTGATATGTACAAATCCAGATATGTCCTATGCTCTAAATGTTATGAGCATATACCAGAATGATTCATAAGATGATCATTGGACGATAGTAAGGATATTCTTATGATCTTTTCGAAGAACTAAGAGTATATTATTTGTAGAAGTGACAAATAGATGGTTAGTTCATTGTAAAAGTACTACATTGATACTAGTTTTGTCACATAGTACAAATTAAGTTTATCTCAATCTAAACTAAGAGTGGCACAATATAATGGAAAGTAAGTTCCATAATGGATTTGGATGAGTTCCAAAGTTAAAGACATTGTGACAGATACTACAACAAAAGGCTAAGTATATGACTGCTATAATAGCAGCTAAAGAGGGCATTTGTGTCAAGTAGTTTGTTATCAAACTAGGTGTAGTTCACAGCGGGATAATACTATGAAGATATATTGTACGACAATATTATCAACATGTTTTAACCCCAAAGAACTAAAGGTCTCACCAAAGGACCAAAATTATACAAAGCCATCTCATTAGAGAATGAGTGATGCGTAAAGATGCAAATACATGCAATTACACACGGACCTGGAAGTGTCAGATCCGGAGATCAGTTGACCACTAGCAATCGTGTACATACAACACTAGAAAGCCATAGGTGTTGAATACACAAAGGTTTGAAACTAGATTATTGACTCTAGTGCAAGTGGGAGACTGTTGGAGATATGCCCAAGAGGCAATAATAAAGTGGTTATTATCATATCTTCATACTTATGATAAATGTTTACATACCATGCTATAATTGTATTAACCGGAAACATTAATACTTGTGTGATTTGTAAACATAAAAGAGTCCCTAGTAAAGCCTCTTGTTAAACTAGCTTGTTGGTTAATATATGATCATGGTTTCCTGATCATGAATATAGAGATGTTATTAACAACAGGGTCATATCATTAGGAGAATGATGTGATGGACATACTCCTATAGTTAAGCGTAGCATAAAGATCAAGTCATTTAATATAGTTCATTTGCTATAAGCTTTTTGATACATAGTAACCTAATTCCTTCGACCATGAGATCATGCATATCACCTTTACCGGAAGGATGCTTTGATGACATCAAACACCACACCGTAACAGGGTGGCTATAAAGATGGCATTGAGTGTTCGGAAAGTATTGGTTGAGACACATGGATCAAGAGTGGGATTTGTCCATCCATATGACGGATAGATATACTACAGGCCCTCTCGGTGGAATGTCATCCAATTAGCTTGCAAGCATGTGACTGGCTCACAAGGGATCACATACCACGGAATGAGAAAAGAGTACTTATCGAGAACGAGGTTGAACTAGGTATGCCGAGATACCGACGATCATAACCTCGGATAAGTAAAATATCGTGAGACAAAGGGAAATTGGTATCGTATGTAAGTGGTTCATTCGATCGCAAAGTAATCGTAGAAATATGTGGGAGCCATATGAATTTCCAGATTCCTCTATTGGTTATTGATCGGAGAAGTGTCTCGATCATGTCCGCATAATTCACGAACCGTAGGGAGACACACTTAAGGATTCGATGTTGTTGAGTAGTTATGGAATGATGAGTAAGAGACCGAATGTTGTTCGGAGTCTCGGATGGGATCCGGGATATCACGAGGAGATCCGGAATGGTCCGGAGAATAAGATTCATATAAGGAAAGTCCTGTTTTGGAGTTGGGGAATGATTCCGGTGTTTTCATCGGGAATGTTCTAGAAGGTTCCGGAATGTCCGGCACTCCGGAGGGGAAGGGTACATGAATGTGTCATAACAAGTTGGAATGATTGCATCATGTACTAGGTGTCTTCACTGAACAAAATAAAGGGTTTAATCAAATCCTAGTTTTAAAAGTCAAACGCCAATTTGAAAAGTCAAACGGCTATTTTGTGAAGTGGAGGGAGAGAAGGAAACCTGGGAAGAGAAGGTTTCCCTTCTCTCCTCCAAATCGCCGGCCATCAAGGGAGTTGGGGGAGGACTCGGCTAGCCCTAGCCGCCCCTCCCACCTATAAAAGAAAGGGAGGGGGCGCCCCCTCTCCCTACACCTTGCCCCATAGCTGGCGCCCCTCTAAACCCTAGACCAGCCGCCGCCCCCCTTCTAGATGCGGCTGCTCTAAAATCTCTTCTAAACCGCCGTCTAGCTAATCCCTAGCTGCTGGTTGCTCTAAACCCCTTGGTGCCTCTAAACTCTAGATCGTCAAGGCCTCTCTCATAGTCCACCATACTCGCTCCAGCTTAAGGCGAAGCCCTGCGAGATCTCCCCTCTACTTCCGGTACCACGCCGTTGTGCTGCCGGAATCGCGAGGAGAGTGCTACAACCTCCGCTGCCTGCTGGAACAAGGGAGAGGAAGGTCTTCATCGAAAATCAACGATGTGACCGATCATGGGAGCGCTTAACGCAGCTTGCCGGAAGGATCGTCTACGCGATCTTGAGATCGGCAAGTGTACGACTACATCACCCACGAGAATCTGCTCTCGTTAACCGCTTTGGAATCTTCGAGGGTTAGTTCCTCTATCGACTCGTTGCTACAATCTAGTAGATAGATCTTGGCTTGATCATAGATTAGATCTTGATTGTGTGTTCATGCGGTAGAATTTTTTTGTTTTCCATGCTTCGAACCCCTACACAAGAGTAACAAGCTCACGGTCTCTCACTCAAACAAATCGTAATGGAGAGCTCAACACTTATGCAAGAATGCAAAGCAAGAACACCAAGGGTGCTCAAATCCCACCAAAGCAACAAGTGCTAGGGAGGAATTAGAGAGGAAGAACAATGGTGGAAACCCATAAATGACTCCAAGATCTAGATCCAATGGGTTCCCCTTACTTAGAGGAAGAATTGATTGGTGGGGATTGTAGATCAAGATCTCCTCTTCCAAAGCCCTCAAAAAGATGCAAGAATCATAGGAGGGAAGGGAGAGGAAGAAAGCTCAAAGGAGTCAACAATGGAGGTCAAAAACATGCTCAAGGGCCTTAGAACTTTGGGGAAGAAGCCCCCCTTTTATACCCCTTCAAGGGGATGACCGTTGGAAGCAAGATGCGCTGGGCGAACACGTTCCAGCGACGAAACCGACACCGCCGGATCAGCCGCCGGAATTTTCGGTCAAAACCGAAACAGCATACATAACAGTTTTTCGGCGTTTTGCCAGAAATTCCGGCCACAGACTCGGTCCGCCGGAATTCCCGTCGGAATTCCGCTGGAACCAAACAGGACACACGAAAACGGCGATAACTTTTGCAACCGGACTCCGATTTCGATGATCTTGGGCTTGTTTTGACGAGGACAACAAGTCCTACAAGATGGTGCATAGAAACATCATAGTCCAATAGAGGAGGATAGAACCAAATGAATAAAGGTAAGAAGCCTCCCTATAAGAAGAACCGATAAAACCTTCAAACTCGAAAACGTCATAGAAGATGCATATGAATTCCGTTTTCGATGAACTTGGGCTTGTTGAAGAGATAGCAACAAGAACCTCACATGGAGAAACACCAAGAAGTAATAAAATAGGAAGATGCAAAGAATGCAAAGGATTGAGCTCCTTATGACGATGTGATCAAGTTACCTAACCGAAAGCCCCTCTTAATAGTGCGGCTATGTATCCTATAACACGGTCTCCCAACAACCACCTTGAGACCGGTAAAAGGGAAACCTAGTAAGGCCATACCTTTGCCTTGCGTATCCCGCTTGATCTTGATGACAACACTTCAATCTCCATCCAAGCCGGAATGCATCACTTGATCATTGTTGCTTCGTGAAGACTCCTAATTTGCTCCGCCATACACCACTATTAGATAGCTTCATTAATGCATGTCTTCACATGTCCATTATCACCAATATGGACGGCAAGCTTCAAGCAAATGATCTTCTCAAGATGCTTATCTTGAACTTGCCCTTCTCAACCTTGATGACGATCACCACTTGATGTCATCCTCTCATGGGCTATATAAGATCTTTACTTTTGAAGCATGCCCATGGAAAGATACCTATCCCATATAGAAAACGCAAAGACACATATATAATGGGTTAGTTCATGATGCATAATTGACAAGGCTTACCATACCACAAGATTCATGTGGTACATTCTTTATGCTTCATGTGTTGACCAACTTGAAATCACTCTTCACTCTTTGTATAGGTCAACCATGTATTTTCTCATGCTCCATCTCAATATTTTGAGGTACATAAAGAACTCTTAATTTGATTACATGCTCTAAATCTTAGTCAATCATAGCTCAACTAATGAGGCTATCATGACACCGTCTTAGAGCCATATCTTGAATTCTTCTATTGAGATCACACTCTCAAGATCTTGATCATATCATATTGTTCTCTTCAACTCGATGATCTTGATGCCAATACTCAAGGTATATCTTTATCTTCATGGCATCCATACTTGATTCCAACACATAGACTATAAGCATGACCTATGGAATATTCCTTCATATAAAACTCAGTGAAAACATTAGTCCATAGGGATTGTCATTAATCACCAAAACCACACATAGGGGAAATTACTCTTTCAATCTCCCCCATTTTGGTAATTGATGACAATCACAACAAGAGGGTTTATATAATGAATATTAGAAACAAGTACGCAGCTTATCCGAGAATAAGTTGTGTACAAGAGGTTACATTTGATATGGTCAAGTAACACAAAGCTACTAGCACATATCAAAACCGATTCTACTTACACAAACTACAACTAATGCCAGAGATGTGAGTAGAACCAATATATATAGAGCAAACTCCCCCACAATATATGCATGTGTGATGAACTTGAATTTCATTGCATACATTGTCTAGAATAAACTTTGGAAGAGTTTACACTATATATACAACCATGAAAAACATAATAAAGATGAAATGCATGAAAGACAAACACTTAAGAACAAACCAATCTTAAGTATAAAACCATTTCCCTTAAACCCTGTAAACTTCTCCCCCATTGACACAAGTGCCAAAATGGATGACAAAGATAGAAGGCCAATATAGTATGAGTTCCTCCCCAAGGTGTGCATTTTTATATTTTGAGTGAAATCAAATGCACATATCCAATGACAAATATTTGGAGGAAATCAAGCTATATTGAGGATCAAAGATTGCTATAATGATAAAACGGTGAAGAAACTTCAACGGAAGAAGCAAGCAATCCAATGGTCCAAAAAAAGTCAAATGGAAAAATAGTGCTCTAAATGAAATAAGGAAGCTCCCCAAGGTTCGTGCATAAATTTTAATTATTGTATTTGAACACAATATCCACAATTATGGAATCCTCACTCCCTCTATATTATTTAGAACACAAACAAGATACAAGGAGTAGATATAAATAAATACACTTATTAAGACAAGCTTAAGTGCATATATATTCCATGGCTCTATTTTCTCTTATGGTATATCAATGAACTTCACCATAGAAAAAATAAAAACCTCAAAAACACCACAACTAACACTAAGGTAACAAATGCTAGTTGGGATACTTTGAGAAAGGCACCAAGTATCAAAAGGAAGGATTCAAAGCAATTTCAACAATATTGCACATGAGAGTACCTTGAGGAATTGATATGCAATAAATTGCTAGAAGGCATATTTGGAATTGGTGAATCATGAACATGATTTTATATACTCCCCATTATATGCATCATCTCAAATTACTCACATAAGCAATAAGGATAAAGAAGTCTTTCAAAGATCCTTGCAAGAACCGCAACATTTACAAACGGATAAATTCATGCCAAGATGCAACCTACAAGAGATTGGATGAAAGAATAGTATGCATAAATAAGATATTTGTTACCGAGATAGCAATGGTATGATGTAGTAGATAAGAATTTTTCAATCATCCTAGCTTGGCTCCAATTATCATGAGGTGATAACACTTTCCTTATAGACGAGACAAGCATCCATTGCATCTCCAATGTACCTAAAACAACATTCAAGTACATCTTGGTCCCCAAACTTATTGGGTCCAAAGTGGTTAGACTAACCACAACACATAGGACACACTTCATAAAAATATGTATATATTTAGAGATGAAATTTGAATTTCATGCACATCTTAGCCGTTTAAGGATTTGATGGAGTATAACCTATATATTGGATCAAAGAAAGCAAACACATGGAGACTTTCAATATCCAAAGTAGATATAATTTGGAAAAACACCAAAATATTCAAGAAGGCATACAAGGTGTGACAAAACACATTTGTTGCCCAAACTATATCAAAGAATCAAATCAACAAAAGATTTTTTCAACGAAGTTCAACAAATGAACCAAGCAAAAACTATTGAGCAAAAAGATGAAATAAAACAAAAATACTCAAGGATTTATCTCATTCAAGCAAATAAGATAGAGAAGAAAGAATGAGATAACAAACTCCCAAAAGAGCAAGGTTTCAACAAATAAACCAAACCCTTAACACTTTTCACAATGTCACAAGGTTTCGAGAAGAAAAGGTTTGTCTTCCACTAAAACACATTTTATAATAATCAAAAACATCATCAAAGAGATGTTAAAAAACCAAGGAATACAATGGGAGCCACAACAAAAAAAATTGAAAATAAAATAAGGCAATAAGTGGTGAAATCCAAGGTGAAGATGATCCACAAATGCTACCACACAAAAGTATATCAATTGTCGAAGACAATGAGTGAATTGGAATTGATTTCCGATGGTATATTGCATGGATATTAAATATAAATCTTCACAATAAAAAGCATAGGATAGGAATAAAAAGATTAAGCACTATGCAAAGATAGAGATTCTTGATAGCTTCAATCTAGTCACACAATCATGCAAAGGAATGATTAGAATAACTTGAAGCAAATGGTCTCCCAAAAATATATAGAGATATGTATTTGAGGAAGATCGCATCAAGAATTTCTTACTCAAACAAAGACCAAAAAAAGACGAGCAATAAAATATTCTAACAAAAATAGGACCTTGTTTGAGCCAACATGCCACCTAGAAACAAGATAATCAACAATATCAACTCTAAGTGGCACTACCTCATATGTTCACATTTCCTAGGATTGTGATATGCAAAATAAGCATATTACTCCCCCATAATGTGATATTCAATTTTTCTTAATAAGAGGCAAAGCAACCTTAACTAGAGAGAATTAATGGACATTTAGAATTTGAATTTCTCATGAGTATGACACACCACATAGTGACTAGATAAGCTTGCAATATCAATACTAAGTGGTAGTACTCACATACACACATTTTAAGGTTTGAGAGATGCGCAAGGCATATTACTCTCCCAAAATGGGATGTTCCATTAACCACTCAAAAAGAGCCAAATAAGATATCATCAAGGTGCATTAGAGGCTCAAAACAAGACACGCGGGTAAATGATGTGCCAAACACCTAGACATACTTTAATACACAAAATAAGCAAGCATGAGGAACACCAAATACAAACACATACTTGGTACAAAATCAAAACATGTAAAGGGGCAAGTAACTTACAATATAAATGAGTTAAGTACAAGTTACCACGAAGAGGCCATCGGATATAAGATACGAATAAGATAATCCTAATGACTTGGCTTGATCAAATATAATATATGAAGATCCCTAAATTCTTCATGAGTTAGCCAAGTCTCCAATGCCCTCCAAAAACACCTATTGATCAAGTTTGAGCTTGTTGGTTCCCAACTAAGTTGGGTCCTAAGAGGTTAGTCATAATAGGCTTGGCAACCCAAATGGTTCTTTTCTTGAAACCACTTTGAGTTCCAACAAACTTGGCAAACACATTGCCATCTTATCCTTCCTAAGAGAATAATAATCATCAACAATGATAGGGTTAGTGTAGAGGTCCCAACCTTTAATAAGGTAGAGATCCCTGTGTTTACAATGCTAGTCCCTGGATCAATAGCTAGCATCCACAGTTAAGATGTAATATCAAGAAACAAAGGTCATAATACAACTTTATAACCAGGAATAACATAATTTTATTACATCTTACATAGCTCATTTGGCTATTACATTACATTGCAGCAGAATATCTATAAGCATGGGGTCCTTCATCTTCAAAGTGCCACAGGCAAACATGTTGGTTGTAGACTTGTAATCCTAATCAATCAACTTCACTAATATCAATCAAACCTGCAACATAACAAGTTACAGCCACAAGGGTCAATACATTTGAATTGTATTGGCAAGTTTCACTACTAAGTGGAAATATGTGGATCCTATCATTACATGCATAATTGGCTAGGTAGGGTTTAGGCTTGTTTGCAGAAAGCAATAATATTTTTCCTATCTTTTTCAAAATAATTTTGATCTTTTATCAAAATCTTTCTGAGCTCCTTGGTACACCCCAAGTGCTTCAAGTCTTTGTCAAAATCTTTTGAGCTCCTTGGTACACCCCAAGTGCTTCAAGTCTTTGTCAAAATCTTTTGAGCTCCTTGGTACACCCCAAGTGCTTCAAGTCTTTTGTTGTCACTTTCAAGTTTTACTTTTAGAAATTGGAATGTCGAGATTTCCCATAGCTTCAGGCCTTAGTTGCTCAGTATTGTCCATAACCGGGGACACGGCTAAGTACTTAGAATTTTATCTTCTGCAGAAGTTGTACACTTTACCCACATGACACAATCTCATCTTGTTGCCACCAGTGGCCGCTGGATAAGTACTCACCAAGATGGACTACTGGCAGATTGAGAATGTGACGAAGTCTTTCCATAGGGTCCTCCCATACACAATGCTAGCTTGTCTTCAGGCACCAATGTAGGGTTCCAAGTTCCCTCATTCCAGTAACCTGAAGGGCCAATGCATGGGTCTTCCACAATGTCATTGACTAAGCCAGTGCCCATTTAGCATGTGGCTGTACACGGAAGCCACTGTACGAGAAACATGTTCAATCTCTAAGTTTCCTGGGTGGTTTTCTTCTAGTGCACAACAAAAGAGATTGCCATATAAACATGGTTCCTCTTGTTTCCACCTTGTCCAAAACTTGAGTATCCTTGTCCACCCAGGTGGTTCATTGAGTACTTGTTTTATTATATAAAACACAAGTCTTTACAATCCTTCTCACAATC
This sequence comes from Avena insularis, assembly GCA_023614405.1. Lineage (NCBI taxonomy): Eukaryota > Viridiplantae > Streptophyta > Magnoliopsida > Poales > Poaceae > Avena > Avena insularis. The sequence continues at coordinate 9,087,872 of CM042684.1, forward strand.
TCAACATGTATCCTTTCTCAAAATATATAGCAGGGCTAAGCATATTACAACTACATTGTTTTCACTAAGGAATATATAAGGGTATCCTATTAGGATTTAGCATAGCAAAATATAGTAGTCCTTATCATGCATGTTTCAAAATCCACTAAGTGTAACAAAAATAGTAGGACTTGGATGATAGTGTCACTTGCCTTTTTGGTAGAGAAGGTTGAATCACTTCTTGATCTTGCTAATATCACACCCTTCTAACTTCACTACAAATCAATCAAGCAAACATAGATTCAACTAACATTCCAACCAATATACAAACAATTCATCACACATAAAATAGAAACTAAGTCATGCATGCAAGCATGCAAAAGATAGTTTTATTTGCAAAGGTGGTTTCTACTATGCTCTATACATTGTAAGGTTCAAAGTGGTCATTTCTAAAGTGGCAAAACCATTTGCAAAAAGGGTTTTATCTATAAACTATTTCTAAAATCAAATCATTATTTTATGTGGTGGAAAATGTTTTTAGCAAAGCAATAATTTTATATTGTTCACCAAACAAGTTGTTAATTCACAAAACTTGGTGTTTAGGGTCAGTAGGTTTGGATCAAAACATTTTCCAAAGGTTTTACTCAAAAATCATTTCCATATCAAAATCAATATTTTTATTTGACTAGAAATGAGCTAATTCAATTATTCAATCCTAATCTTCACAAAATACATTTTTAAATCCATAAGTTGGTTCCTAAGGTCAGTAGGTTCACAAAAAACCATTTTTCAAAGATTTCAACCCCAAAATCATTTTGAAATAAATTTTATATCCTAAACAAGCATACACAAGTTTCTGCAAAAACAATCATTTTACCAGAAGCTTTTTACTAAACAAAGTGCATGGTTGGCTAGGGCTTGTTTTTCTGAATCCATTGATATAAAGTTTGCAAATTTTGGACGTGTAGAACTAAAGTTATGGATTTTTCAAATTTGCATACAAATCAGATTCTAAATCTGTTTTAAATCAAAGGCTGGGCCACGCGGCGGCTTGCTATTGGCTGATATCGATTCGGTTGGATCAACCTCTGTGAGGCGTTGGATCTAAACAGATCGCGCGGCTCAGACTGCTTCTTACCCTTTCGCTTAAGTTCTATTTTCAGCCACAGGATCAAGATCCAACAGGCTCAGTTGCTTTGACCACGAACTGGCGGTGCTAGCGGCGGCTGGCGGCGGCGCACGCTCTGGCTACGGTGGAGCCGGCGATACAGGAAGCAAGGAGGGTAACGGAGATGCTCACCGTGTTCGTAGGGTACTGGTGAAGCTCAAGGTGGTGCTGGCTTGGCGAGGGGCGCACCAAAGAGGCGACGATTTCTCGCCGGAGTTTGCAGCGGCGTCGGGTTCGTCTGGTGGTCATCGGGGGCGAAGTTTGCGGGCGCGCTAAGGCAAACGGAGCACACGGTTAGACGCGTACGACACTAGGGATCATAGGAGTACAAATAGGAAGGCTCGGGGTGGTCGGCTCTTACCAGGAAAGATCGTCGGAGGTGAGACAGACGGCGGCGGCGAGTTGAGGTCGTCCTTGCCGACGCTAGGGATCGCGCGCGGGCGAGCTAATGCTACGGGAAGGTGCGCCTAGGTCTGGGGAGTGTGTGAGCTTGGTCGAGGAGGCAAGGGGCGGTGTCTACTGGCCGGAATCGCTTGCGGAACTCGCCGGAGACAGTGGCAAGGCGAGGCGAAATTGTCGCATCCTGGAGGCAGAGGGGAGGGGATGCTTGGGGGGAAAAGAGAGAGAGGCCACAGGCGGTTAAATGTGCACGGTTAATGGGAGGAATCAAGGCCTCCATCAACGCGTATTCAACGCCGGAGTTACTGGCTGCAATGGCAGGGGCGCGGTTTGGGGGTTGAAGACGACGGTGTGGTGGTGGTGGGACCGGTCTGTCAGCGAGGAAGAAAGAGAGGGGGAGGGGGCCACCTGTCTGGGACTCTGTGGGTGCGTGTTTGGGTAAAAACGTTTCACGCGTGGGGGAAGTAGCTGGGCTGAAACTGGGCTTGTTGGGCTGGCCAGTTGGGTCGAGTCCTTTAACATTTTTTTTTGTACTGAATCTTTTTCCTTTTTCCATTTCATTTTCTGTTTTGAAATTCAATCAAACAATTCAACATTCAAATCAATCAAACTTCCACCACACTTTGCATTTGAGTTTGGTTCTGTTTAACAACACAAATCCAAGTCCCAAAATAAAATAATATTTTTATTTTAGGGTCCATTAATAATTAAATGACTAGAGCTTAATCATTTAATTCAAATAGGATTTGTTTTATTAAAATCTTTATTTTTTAAATCTAAAAATAAAACCAAAAACACTTTAGTAGGTTTTATTTGAGAATATAAAATACTTGGAAAACTTGTTTAAAATAATTTAACAAGTTTTGATGTTTAATTAAAATGGTAAACCCCTTTATTTTAATAAAATTGGTTTATTAATAAACTCTCATTATTTTATTTAAATAACCTTTACTCTTTTAATCAAAGCAAAACATTTTATCTCAAAAGCTTGGCCAAGGTTTAAGTTGGCTCTATAAAATAATCCTTATTTATATTTCTACCTTTTCATTTGAAAACCAAATCTTTTTATTAAAAGATCCAAAATAGTAAATCCAAATATTTTTAAGTTTATTGTTTATTTAACTTTTTATATCCCTTTAGGATTTTATTTGATCAAATAGGTTTGAAGGTTTCCAATTGGAATCAAAAAGTTTCTTCTCACCCTGAAATTCAACAAAGTTTTATTTTATTCATTTATTTTTCACATAACAAGATTTGAAAAATCTTGGGATGTGACAGTTAGATAAGGTACCGTTTGAACATGAAGAGGCAAAGTGCCCCTTCACACGACATATGTAGCAACAAGTGCTCCCCTTTATCTTCTTAATTGATTTCTTGGCTTGGGGAGAATTATCTTGATTCTTCTTCGGAAGTGGCCTAACTTTAACTTGGGCTTGAACATGAACTTGTGGCCACTTCCCTTGTTGCTTCTCACTCAAGTGCTTTTTCTTCAATTGACAAGATCTTACATGATGTTCTTCAACCTTGCACTTGAAGAAAATAATCTTGGCAAAATTCTTGACTTGGTTTTGGCCCTTCTTATTATTTCTCTTAGACTTGCTATTGTTATTGGAGTTGAATCCAAGTCCAGTTTTATCATTAGGGATTTTTTGCACACTCAAAAAATTATCGAGTGTGGATTTCCCTTCATGACTCTTTTCTAAGTCATTCCTCAAGGAAGTGACTTGGGCCTTGAGCTCTTTGATTTACTCTACATGGTTAGTAGAAATACAAGTACTAGAGGAAGTAGAAGCTTCATTGTTAGAGCAACAAGGCAAAGCAAGTAATCCAACACAAGGTTTATCAATAGTATGGCTAGATGGATTACTAGGACTAGCACATGGCAAAATAGCATTTTGAGTAGAAGTTGTGCTAATGTACAAAAGAGGCTCACAAGATGTTACCTTGGTAATACTTGCCTCACGAGCTAACATTAGCCCATCATGGGAGATTAGAAGATCATTATGAGAGCTCAGGAGCTTTTCATGACTTTCTTCCAGTTTCCTATACTTGCTAGTTAGCAACTCGAGTTGAGCCCTTAGCTCAACGTTCTCCTTTAGGGTAGATGCTTCACAAGAAGTAGAGTTAGTATCACAAGCATCATTAATGGAATTTTTCTTTTCAAGCTCATAAGATTCAATTTTTTGTGTGAGGAAACAATTAGTGTGCTTCTCCTCGGCAAGCTCTTGCTTAAGGAGATTGAATCTCCGACTCCCATCATCAAGTTGGAAATCCAACTCCTCTATGGTTCCCGTTTGTCTAGTTATGGTGTCCATAACATGTTTGAGACAAGTAACGGCCTTATTATTACCACGAAGAGAGGTACACAAAAAATTCAACTCAAGGAAGAGAGCACTGGTATCCTCATCAATGTCATCATCACTATCATTATTATCATTGCTATTATCTTTAGAAGATATATTGGGATCCAAAGTAGGAGATACCTTTGATCCTCTTGCCATAAGGCACATGTGAGCACGGGAGGATGAAGATGAGGATATTCTTGAATCTTCATTCATAATCATGTCTTGCTCCATAGAATGTTTGATTTCCTCTACATTGTTAGATAAACTACTAGAGGAAATAGAAGCATTTTGTTCATGGGAACAAGGCAAATCAAGCATATCATCTACACTAGTACTCAAATAATTTCTAGATGATATACAAGGACTAGCAACACAAGGAGATATAGCATTATTGCTGCAAGAAGTGCTCAAGTCCAAAGAAGAAACAATGCAATGGGATAGAGATGAGGGATCATCATTAGCGAGCACAATATCAACATTGCAATTCCCAACACCACTCACCATATATTTACCTTGTGTATTGCCACACGTTGGTGAAGTGAGTGAAGATGAGAACTCATTGCGGCCGGAGGTGGAAGCAACTTGGAGCTCTTCATGATGTGAAGGAAAAGAGATCTCCCCGAAGAAACCGTCGACAATATTAGAAATGGAACCACCAAATATTTCTTTAAGCTTGGTCCACTTCTCATGAGACGACTCGCACTTTACAATCGTCAAGAACAAATTAACTATGGGGCTCAAAGAGAAAATACTCTCATTAGATACTTGAGCTTCGAGATGTAAATTTTCTCATCCTATAAAGATAGATTTTGAGGATCCATCAGAGGAGAAAAACCTACATCTAGAAATGGCTCAATATTCGGACACAAGGTCCTAAGATTACAAAGCAAGCAATTTCTCCACAAAGCATAATTTGTGCCATCAAAGATAATTGTGTCATTCTGCATTATACTCCTAGCCGACATCTTTACACTCTAGGCGGTGAAGCCTAAACAAGGAGAGACCTTGCTCTGATACCAATTGAAAGGATAGAGATGTCGTCTAGAGGGGGGGTGAATAGGCAATTTTAAATCTATTACGGTTTTGGCTTCATAGAATGCGGTATTAAACCAACGTTTATTTTACACGCACAAAACCTAAATACACTAGGCTCAACTAAGTGCACCAACAACAAGTTAAGCTAAGCAAGATAGCACAAGATAAATAAACCACAAGTGATAAGCAAGATATAAGTACTTCAAGCTCGATGGCTATCACAAGGAAAGTAAGCTCAGGTATAGAGATAACCGAGGCATGCGGAGATGAAGATGTATTCCTGTGTTCCCTTACAAGTAAGGTACGTCACGTTGGAGAGGTGTGTTATTCCACGAAGGATTTCCCAACGCCACGAAGGCTCACCTTCTTCTCCGAGTCTATCCCACGAAGGAATGGGCCCTTTCCTTATGGCTAGATTTTCCTCCACTCCGGAGATGGCAAGCTCCACAACCACTTCACAAGATCCACGAAGGAGAAGCCCGGGTCTCTTCACAATCTTCCACGAAGAGAACACCGCGGCACCAACCACCAAGCCAACTAGGAGGTCACCCTCCAAGAGTAACAAGCTCACGGTCTCTCACTCGAACAAATCATAATGGAGAGCTCAACACTTATGCAAGAATGCAAACCAAGAACACCAAGGGTGCTCAAATCCTTCACTCTCAAATCCCACCAAAGCAACAAGTGCTAGGGAGGAATTAGAGAGGAAGAACAATGGTGGAAACCAACAAATGACTCCAAGATCTAGATCCAATGGGTTCCCCTCACTTAGAGGAGGAATTGATTGGTGGGGATTGTAGATCTAGATCTGCTCTTCCAAAGCCCTCAAAAAGATGCAAGAATCATAGGACGGAAGGGAGAGGAAGAATGCTCAAAGGGGTCAACAATGGAGGTAAAAAACATGCTCAAGAGCCTTAGAACTTTGGGGAAGAAGCCTCCCTTTTATACCCTTCAAGGGGGATGACCGTTGGAAGCAAGATGCGCTGGGCGAACACGTTCTGGCGATGACGGCGCCGCCGGATCAGCTGCCGGAATTTCCGGTCAAAACCGATACAACATAAGAACAGTTTTTCGGCGGTTTGCCGGAAATTTCCGGCGGTCGCCGGAAATTCCAGCCACAGACTCGGTCCGCCGGAATTCCCGCCGGAATTCCGCCGGAACCAAACATGGCACACAAAAATGGCGATAAATTTTGCGTCTGGACTCTGATTTCGATGATCTTGGGCTTGTTTTGACAAGGACAACAAGCCCTACAAGATGGTGCATAGAAACATCATAGTCCAATAGAGGAGTATAGAACAAAATGAATAAAGGTAATAAGCCTCCCTATAAGAAGAACCGATAAAACCTTCAAACTCGAAAACGCCATAGAAGATGCATACGAATTCCGTTTTCGATGAACTTGGGCTTGTTGAAGAGCTAGCAACAATAACCTCACATGGAGAAACACCAAGAAGCAACAAAATAGGAAGATGCAAAGAATGCAAAGGATTGAGATCCCTATGACGATGTGATCAAGTTACCCAACCGAAAGCTCCCTATGACGATGTATCCTATGACCCGATCTCCCAACAACCACCTTGAGACCGGTAAAAGTAAAACCTATTAAGGCCATACATTTGCCTTGTGCATCCCGCTTGATCTTGATGACAACACTTCAATCTTCATCCAAGCCGGAATGCATCACTTGATCATTGTTGCTTCGTGAAGACTCCTAATTTGCTCCGCCATACACCACTATTGGATAGCTTCATTAATACATGTCTTCACATGTCCATTATCACCAATATGGAAGGTAAGCTTCAAGCAAATGATCTTCTCAAGATGCTTATCTTGAACTTGCCCTTCTCAACCTTGATGACGATCACCACTTGATGTCATCCTCTCATGGGCTATATAAGATATTTACTTTTGAAGCATGCCCATGGAAAGATACATATCCCATATATAAAATGCAAAGACACATATATAATGGGTTAGTTCATGATGCATAATTGACAAGGCTTATCATTCCACAAGATCCATGTGGTACATTCTTTATGCTTCATGTGTTGACCAACTTGAAATCACTCTTCACTCTTTGTATAGGTCAACCATGTATCTTCTCATGCTCCATCTTAATATCTTGAGGTCCATAAAGAACTCTTAATTTGATTACATGCTCTAAATCTTAGTCAATCATAGCTCAACTAATGAGGCTATCATGACACCGTCTTAGAGCCATAACTTGAATTCTTCTATTGAGATCACACTCTCAAGATCTTGATCATATCATATTGTTCTCTTCAACTCGATGATCTTGATGCCAATACTCAAGGTATATCTTTATCTTCAGGGTATCCATACTTAAATCCAACACATAGACTATAAGCATGACCTATGGAATATTCCTTCATATAAAACTCAGTGAAAACATTAGTCCAAGGAATTGTCATTAATCACCAAAACCATACATAGGGGTAATTACTCTTTCAGTGTTAATACCCGAAGACATGTGTAAAGTAGTGAAGTGTAGCATAGTGTGCATGGTCAGGATACATATCATATACGTAATCAATGGCTTTTGTGTTTCACATGAAGATATGATGAATGTCATGTGTGTGCTCCATGTGGGTGATCATGTTGGTCGGGATACAATATGATCATGTTACATGACGACACATTGGTGCTCTGTCGTGGTTTTCGTGGATTCTTCGTTAATAAATAAGTGAATTCTCTTATAGCTTTTTAAATAAAATGAGGCATATTGCCTGTTTTTCTAATGGAATAGGGACATATAGAGGAGGATGTTGGGTAAGATGGGTAGTGAGCGGTGGGTACAGCGTGAAAAGGTTTTTACCCACGGATTCTTCCCCCTTTTTTGGTGTCTTTGCCTTTTCTTACTCCCTCCGACCCATATTAGTTATTCAATTTGTCTAAATTTAAATGAATCTAGACACTATTTAGTTATATAGGTTTATCCAAATTTTGATAAATCCAAGTCAAGTAATATGGATCGGAGAGAGTACTTTTTTTCTTGGATTTTCTTTTCTTTTCGTAATGAACATAGCCTTTTCTTCTTTGAACCAAGGCAAATCTTTGGGACAAAGCTTTTGACCCATCAATGCCTCCCTATCCTCGATCGACCATGGGGGTCACCTGCGGACTACGGTATGGTATCTTTCATGGGCTTTGTTTGGTGCTCACACTGACACATGGGGCCGGAAGAAAACTGAGCACCGCCAGCCCTGTTGAGCTTGAGAAGAGCAGCTTCTCTTCGACGCAATAGAGTGTTGGGTAGTGGCATCGTTTCGTATGGAGTTGGAGCCCATTTGGTTTCTTCGTAGTTTGCAAAAAGAATATACGTGAAATGGTGTGGACGATACGATCATTTTGTTACACGAGCCATTGTACCCAAATGTCCACTTGTGGTTAATGAATTTCTAATTATTATTTTTTAAGAAAGAATTTCTAATTATTTAATTTTACACATTATCAGCTTATCGTGTTCATAAGAATCTTCATTATGGTACTAGAATATAACCACTGCAAATATCTTGCTCAACAAATCCAACTAATAAATAATTATTAATATTGACCTCTCATATGGTTTTATAATTATATATCCTTCTCCATGCTCATGGAGAAAGACTACTCTCCTAATAAACAATGTAATTTCTTTCATTTCCTAAGTAATGTTATTAAGATGAAACATACATAATTATAATAAAAAAAGTGGACAGATCATTGGTTTTGTTCAGATGTTAGGTTAGACTAAGTTGAATATAACATTTGTAAGACTTATTATTCTTCCATTTCCCCTCTCTGTTGGATATGTGTAACATGAAATCGACAGCTGAGAAATCACTAAAAGAAATCAAGAAATCTTGGGTGTGTTTATAGAATAGTAGGTAAGACTAAATTAAGCATATAATGTTTAGATAAATTAAACAATTTTCTTAGTGCTAAATTTGCTTTTGATTAGATTGAAAAATACTTCTTCTGTAGTTCTCGACTGGTCACGAGCCAAATCTGGTGCACAAATCCATCAATGACTGAAGCTAAATTTCAGATTAATCAAAACAATACTAGCAAGAATGGAGAAATGAATGTCTAATTGGGTGTATGGGAGACTATGACCGAACCTAAATTTTAAGGAAGTTTTGGATATTCAAGGACATGAATCTTTTTAACTTATTACTGCTCATCACGCTTCAAAGTTTAAACCTCGAGAATTTTGTAGAAAATTCCAACACTCTTGTAACAAGCAAGAATAATTAACGAATAAAAAAGACAATACTATCAAAACCGGTCTTTTTTCATGCCAAGCATGTCGATAGAAAATAGCGGGCCGATGAAGTATTCAAATTTATTTATTTGAACATTTAGATTTAGTGTTACTCATACAACGCATCGAGAAGCAAAACCACCAACTAAGAAAATCACCGTTCGATCCGGTGTGCTTTTTTTTTGCAACGAAACTTATTAGTGAATTGTGTTGGCGGTTACCCGGTTGATGGAATATCAAAAATTGAACGGTTTCGAACAATTGTAAACAATTTCTATGCTCACTGTCAAGCTCAATGGATTTTTTCTTGACCAGTACCTACGGTTTAACTCGTCAATTGTAAACTAAGAAGATCGGCATTCGGTGTGCTTTGTTCTGCAACGAAACTTATGAGTGATTTATGTTGCCAATCACCCGGTTGATGGAATAAAACAAAGATTGAACGATTTTGAACAATTGCAAACAATCTCAGTGCCCACTGTGAAGCTCAGTGAATTTTCTTGATCAGTACTCCCTCCGTTTGGAATTATAAGTCCCTCCCGAACAAAGGGAGTACTACCTAGGGCTTAACTCGTCCCCTTGGGGTCAATAACTAGGCTTTGACGACCTGCACGTGCATCTCCACCACGAGGCAAGTTTCATTTTCGCACTGTTCATCGTTGACCAAATGAAAGTCACGAGGTGGGGTGAGGTGAGGCACTGCAGAACGGCACAACTAGGGTCACAGACATTTACCCGGTGTGGGGACATGTCAGAGGCTAGACGCGTGCACGAGGGGTCACGGTGACACAGCGGGCGCTTGCCTGCCACGTTAACTATCGCTGTATTCAGGATGATATTATCTCGAAATATGCTTTCGCCCTCCTTTATAAATAAAGCCACACAGCAAACTGATACAAGATCAAACTGATACAAGATGATGAGAAAAACCTCTAACAAGCAGATCAAAGATAAAACTACTAGGCCTAAGAAGCAACTAGCTTGCCACCGAAGACGTCGAGCCTAAGGAACCCCAGCTCCACGACGCCGCCTCCAGGGAGGGAACGACACAGCAAGCGCCGCCGCCGTCGAGACCACAGGGGTCTAGGGTTTTCACCCGGAGCTCCAAAAAGACAAGGGTAGCCACGACAACGCCCTCAAGAGGGTCACGATACCCGCAGGCATCGCCGTCATCGGCGCCGAGGCGCTGGGATTTCGCCCGGAAAAACTCTCGCCATATTTAGTTCCTTAGGCCACCGATCTCCGAGCCGAGCTTCTAACACGCGATCTGGGCGCCGCCACCGCCAGGAGTCCCCGATGCCCGCTCCATGCCACCCTCGTGGTCCAGAGAGACGAGCCACCACCACTGCCACGCTGCCCCGCCGAGACATGCCCGCGCAGTCCACCTTCTGGAGCCGCCGCCCCAGCGTCCACGACCTCGCACACACCGCGTGGAATAGACCACAACAACACCACCCTCAGAACAGGTGTACCCGGGCAGACCAGCCAGACAGGCTCTAGACAGATCGGAATGACGAGACACACAAGTCAATTCCGCAGCTCAAGAGGTGAGCTGCCAGGCGGTTACCAGATCTAGGCCCGTCGGCCCGGATCCAGCACCTCAGTCCCATCAGGACCAAGGGGTGGGCTCCTTCTGGAGCCCCTGAAACCTCAGAGGACAGCTGCCCAGCCCCTAATTAGGCCCGAATGGGCCCAGATCTGGGCCGATGGCAAGGCGCCGCCATCCTGGCCAGCTCCGCCTGGTACCGTCCAGCCCGTCCCGGTCCGCCCCAGCAGCGCCAAGCCAGAGAGGAGGGGCCATCGCAGCTGCAAACCGCCGCCGCTGCGCCCGAGATCTGCAGGTCGAGGCGAGCTCGGGCCACCGCCGCCTCGGCCACAACAGCCGCGAGCCACCCCACCCGCCGCCGCCTCACGATGTGGAGCCGCCGACGCTGCTGCCGCAATCGCTGCGCCAGCACGCCGCCTCTGAAGAGCACCGCCGAGGCCTCGCCGCCGCCCAGAGCACCCGCGCCGGGTAGAAAGGCCGCTGGCGCCGCATGAAGCTTTGTCCGGCGGCTCACGCCGGCGGCGGCGGGAGGAAGGGAGGGAGCGGAGGAGCGCGCGGGTAGGGTTGGGAGTCACCGCTTCGGTCGCCCACGTGGGGACGCGCGTTCCTCCCAGCAAACACTATCCAAGCCGATCTCCTATATTATACGAAAAGAAAGTAGAGTACTGTATTAAAAACACGATATGTGAAGGGTATTGTACAGGGTCGAATACGCGCGCGGGTGAACGGTCCGCGTATGTATCGTGTACATGGTCAGCGGGGCGGTCAGCGGTCTCTCTAGGTTGCACAGAGAGATGGAGCACGATGGGTAGAGGAGGTCTTCAGGTAGGGGTAGGATGAGACGTGAGCGGTGGGCCCGCGTGTACGGGTTTGACTTACGGTGCTTTTCCTTCGCCCTTTTTTCTGGGTATTTTTTCTGCCATTTCTTCCTTAGAAACGAAGGCAGCCCTCCTTATTTTACTGTGTACGTTAATTTGTTTTACCGTATGAGTGGATTAGAATTGGATTCTAGAGTTACCATGCTTCTGTTGCATCATATCTATCTCATGAACTTGATCATGGACCGACAATCGACCGTAGATAATCCATGCATGATGCAACTTCGGCCAATCTTCGAAGATCTTGCGAAATACTGCGTGGATTTATTTATTTATTTATTGCACCATCCCTAGGCATTTGTTTCTTTTTATAGAAAGTTCTTCTTAGCGAAGTTTGACGTTGACTCGTGGCCGGAACGAGTGATTAACGATAGTAGTAAGATATTCTAGTCGATCAGCCGGCGAAGCATCCCGGGGCGCATGTCGAAAGTGCTTGGTCATCATTCTTTCACATACCCGGCCGTGCTCACGTTGACTGATGACTGTATCTAAGTAAGTTAGGCATCATGCCTGGAGGGATGGGTGCAGTGTTGGTTTTGCTACGATCGCATCCTAGAGCCATACTAATATTCACGAGGATACAATGTTGGCCTCTTTTCTCGTTAACTACAATATAACTTCACCAATTTACCGCTCTATAAGGCCTCTTCTCCTGGTCTGTATGAAGATGGATTCAGTCTCTGCATTGGATCGTTCGGCTTGATATGTTTTGGGGCAAAAAACCCGTCTGCTCGGCGATCTGAACTCGATTCCGCGGGCGAAGCGGAGATTGGGATCACTGGAGAAGATCCTGATGGGTCCGCAGACATGCGTGGATGCGAATCTGCTCAAGGGCAGCTCCTGCAAGCGAGGGAGGCCTCACAGAGCTTCATCCCCCATGTCGAGGTTGGTACAGGTTCTACGGAGTCCTCTGCTCAAACAGCGTGCTACGGTTCAGATGGTACAGGGTTTCTCGAGGAAGGAAATGGGGGCAGCAGTAGGCTTGTTGGATCTCCAGGTTCAAGCAAATCTGCTCTGCAATGTACTATGTTCGCTTCAGAATGAAGGAAATCAATAGGGTCTCAGAGGAAGCAGTGGCGGGAACTGGCAAGTTTTGATGCTTGCTGCAGGGAGAAGAGGAGATTCAAGCTTGTCAAAAGTTCTGAGAGGGATTTGGATGGGCTTGGAATGGGTGGCTCTGAGGACTTGGATGCTTTTTTCCTGCAGTTGTGGTGTTGTCCTTTGCAGCCCATGTGCTATCCACCACCACCACAGCCACCACAACCACCACCCCCACCATATCATATCCCTAACTGGACACCTGTCCCTCCCCTTTTAACCAAGGTTGCTTCTGGTCCTAGGGTTTATTCTTCCCCCCTCCTGGTGGCGGCGGTAGTCGAGCTTACCTCTGGTTTGCAGTGTCTGGGCTTGAAGAACTGCTTTCTGACAAGTCCTGTGAAGGGGAGATGGGAGATCGTGGAAGGGGAAACCAGGGGAGAGGCAGAGGGAGAGGCAAGGAACATGAGGGTTGGTCTCAACAGGGAGGGCAACAACAAATGTATCAGCAAAATCCTTTTGAGATGGGACAGTTCAATCCTCAGTTCTACCCCAACCAGCCTCCTTATGGTTTCATCCCAGGTATGCAGCCACCATGGGGTTTCAACAATCCTTTCCCTGCTTTTCCTAATCAACAGCCTTTCAGTATGCCTTCAAATCAGTGGGTTTCTCCACAGCAACAGCAAGCTCCCCAGGGCCCAGAGATTAATGAGAAAAATAAAGTCCAGCAGAAGGTTAAGAAGAAACAAGGGCCTAATCAGAAAGATACTGCTGCTCCTGTGATCACTAACAATCAGTGGACCTATGTGGATGCAATCTGCATGTGTTGTGGTGAACCAGGTCACCTGCAGAGTAGCTGTGAGAAAACTCCCCTCTGTTTCATCTGCAAAAGCTCCTCACATGTTGTTGAGAAGTGTCCTGTGAGGAAAAGGCCTCACCAGATGGCTAGGTATGTTGGTAGTGGAGCTCCTGGTTTGGGTTTCTACCACATTGAGGTGACTGAGGTGGTTATGCATCCTATTGCTTCCACAAAAAAATGTGGAATTGTTTTAATTGAAGAGGGTTCTCTGTCTGCTACTGAACTGGCTCAGGAGTTCTCCAAGATCTACAAGACAAATTGGCCATGGCAAATAAGAGAATTAGGGGTTGAAAACACCTTTCTGGTTAAGTTCCCTTCACACATTGGAGTGGAACAGGTCATTGGTTATCCCAAGTTTGGTGCGTCAAAGCCAGGTGTTTGGGTCAAAGTTGAGGCTTGGAATGAAGACCCAGAGCCGGTTGACTCATTGTAGAAGGTTTGGGTGATTATCACTGAACTGCAGACTAAGTGGTGTGAATGGAGTACTTTAGACCAAGTTGTCTCCACATGTGGCATTCTTGAGGATGTGGATTGGCAGAGCATTTTCAGAAATAATGCTAAGGATGTCAGGTTTTTGGTTAAGTGCAAAGATCCTACCAAACTCCCTGCTGGCAGACTTTTTAATTTTCATGATCACTTGTTCCACCTGGGTTTCACCCTGGATACTACTGTTCCTGCTGTGGAGTGTGATGATGTGCAATCTAATGAGGATCAGAATAATCAGAGTAGAAAGAATGTTGATAATTCCAATGGTCAGGGAGGATGGGATGAACCATGAGGGTAGTTTAGGAAATGGTCTGTCCTCTCAGCAAACTAGCTCTGGTAACTTGTCTAGGAATGGTGGTCAAGGTGCTGGTAGAGTTAGGATGTCAGCTAATTCTGATCTGAGTGCTAATGTTGTGTTTTAATTGATGGTCCAAAAAGGTGTAGTTGACTCTGAAGGGAACTTTATCTAGGACAAGTGTCCTGTTGCAGCTGGTGTTGACTCTGAGGTGCAGCAGTTCTGGATGCAGGGACAACATGAGGGGGTGAGCTTTGCTCAGAAACTAGATTTAGAAGCCAAGGGAAAGGATGATGATGGTTTGAAGCTGTCTGATGATATTATGCCAAGTTTTAAGGATCTGAGTGAGAGAGAGAGAAGACTCCAACTTGGAGACAAAAGCTATCAAGAGACAGAAACAGTGGGGTCCTGTTCAGCCCACTAGACAGAGCACAAGAGTGGATAGGTCTAAAAACATACTTGCCAGAGCTGTTGATTTGAAGAAGAAAAACAATTTAGAGGTCCCCAAAAATCTAAAAGGTATAATGAGTTCTAATCCCTTTACTATTCTTTCTCCTATAAAATTAGAAGTGTTGTCTGATAAGATAGGAATTGTAGTTAGTGATAGTGTTACTGATGATGTAGATGTTAATCTTAGTTTGACTGCTACCTCATCTGGTCCTAGTAACTTGGATGAGGAAGCAGATGGGTGGATTGAAGTCTTACATAAATCTCGAGGCAAGCACCCTAGGAAAAAATCCTTATGATTAGTGTGTTCTGGAATAGTAGGAGTTTAAATGCTCTTGGTAGACAGAAATACATAGAGGACAACTTCATTCCTTTAAGAGTAGATTATATTGGCTTTCAAGAAACAAAAAAAGATAGTCTTAGTCATTCTTTCTTAAAGAATTTACTAGGAAATAGGAATTTTGCTTGGAATTTCTTGCCTTCTAGTGGCACTGCTGGTGGTATACTAGTTGGTGTTAATTTAGATCTTTTTGATATAGTTGCTTGGGATATTAAATCCTTTTCAGTTAGTGTAGTGGTTAAGAATAAAAAATACTGAGTTTGTTTGTAGGATTACTACTGTCTATGGTTCTGCTTATGAGGAAGGAAAGCAAGCTTTTATCTCTGAGTTGCATGAGTTGTTTATTAATTGGGATGGTCCTGCCATGATTGGTGGATATTTTAATTTGATTAGGTCTCCTGAGGACAAAAACAATAGTAACATAGACTTTAAGTGGGTAGATAAGTTTAATGCTTGGGTGGAGCTTTGGGCTCTCATGGAAATAGGGTTATCTGGTAGAGCTTACACATGGGGCAATAATCAAGTAGATCCTACTATGTGTAAATTAGATAGGCTTTTTTGTACTATTGGTTTTGATATGCAATTCCCTCTGGTTAGTGCTAGAGCACTCCCTAGATTGGGGAGTGATCATAGTCCAATCATTTGGGATTCTAGTGAGCATTGTATTCCAAAACCCTCCAGATTTAGGTTTGAAAAATGGTGGTTAGCTAGATCTGATTTTAAAGATATTGTTAGCAAGGCCTGGTCTCTAAGGATTAATAGTGCTAATCCTCTGGATGTTTGGCAAGGTAAAGTTAGATATTTTAGGAAATTAGCTAAAGGTTGGATTATTAATATTGAGGCTGCTATTAGGAAAAATAAGAAAGATCTAATGGAGGAGTTTGACTCTTTAGATATTAAAGCTGAGACTCAAGTGCTCTCTGATATAGAGAGAGATAGAGTAGTTTGGATTTTTAGAGAACTCCAGACTTACTGGGTTATGGAAGAAACCAAAGCCAGGCAGAGGTCTAGGGATAGGAACATCTTAGAGGGTGATAGGAACACTGCATATTTTCATGCAGTAGCTAATCAGAGAAGGAGGAAAAAAGTTAATTTCTGTCCTAGAAGGGCCAGATGGACCAGTTACAGAGGTTAGTAGTATGATTAGAATTGCTATGGATTATTATAAGGAGTTGTTTGCCTAGGAACCTAGGCCTGATTTAAGGCTTAAACATGACTTTTTCTCTAAGGAAGAGAAAATTAGTGATGAGGAAAATTTAGGCTTGGGTGCCCCTTTTTCTGAAGGAGAGGTTAGGTTAGCAGTTTTTGGCTCTTATGTTGAAGGTGCTCCTGGGCCTGATGGTCTTTCTTTTCTGTTTTACCAATCCTTTTGGGATATTATCAAGTTTGATCTGCTAGCCATGTTCAATGCATGGCATGAGGATCATCTTGATATTTTTAGATTAAATTTTGCCATGATTACTTTAATTCCCAAAGAGAATGATGCTAAAACCATGAAGAAATTTAGGCCTATTAGTCTGCTAAATTGTTCCTTTAAAATCTTTACTAAGGTTTTGACGAATAGATTAGCCAAAGTGATAGGCAGAATCATTACTCCTAATCAATCTGCTTTTATTAGAGGTAGATTTATTCTATAAAGTGTGGTGACTGCTCATGAGATCATTCGTGAGGTGCATAGGAATAAAAGTGAAGGGCTTGTCCTTAAGATAGATTATGAGAAAGCCTATGATAGAGTTAATCTTGAATTTTTGTTTTGAAATCCTAGAACTTAGAGGCTTTTGTCCTATTTTTATTAGATTCATTAGACAAATCTCTCTGGGGGGTCCATAGGGGTCAAAGTAAATGATTTTGAGAGTGATTTTTTTTCTGACTGGGAAAGGTCTTAGACAAGGTGACCCCATCGCCCCCTTGTTATTTAACATCATGATTGATGTTTTCTCTAGAATGTTATCTAAAGGCTCAGTTTGTGGAGCAATAGTTGGTCTATGTCCTAATTTTGTGCCTGGTGGTGTTAGTTGCCTGAAGTATGCAGATGACGCTTTGCTTTTCCTAAAACCTGATAGAGTAGGTGCCATTAATATCAAGTGGATCCTCACTTGTTTTGAACAAAATTCTGGAATGAGGATAAACTATCACAAAAGTGAACTCATTCCTATTAACTTAGATGATGATAATGTTAAACCTTACCTAGACATTTTTGAGTGTGTGAAAGGTAGTTTTCCTGTTAAATATTTAGGAATTCCTCTGCCTTTTGATAAGTTGAGGAGAGAGGATCTTCAGCCTCTAATAGAGAACCTGCTTAAAAGGATTACTGGCTGGAGGGGTAAACTCCTCTCTTATGTTGCCAAAAAAGTCTTGATTCAGGCTTGCTTATCAAGCATCCCTATTTATTTGCTATCCTTCTTTAAATTTCCCAAGTGGGCTATTAAACTTTTAGATTCTCATATGGATAACTTTTCTGGAATGATGAAGAGGATAGACATAAAATTCATCTTGCTAATTAGCCTTCAGTCTATATGAAAAAAGAGTTTGGAGGTTTGGGGATCCCAAACTTGCAAGATCTTAATTTGTGTTTACTAGGTTCTTGGGTTAAAAGGTACATTCAGGGTGAAGGGACACTCTGGAGGAAAATTATAGATGCTAAATATAGAACTAAAAACCCTAATATCCTTTGTTGCCATGATGTTCATCCTTCCACTTTTTGGAAAGGGGTCATGTGGGCTTCTAGAGCTGTAGAAGTAGGTTACAAGTGGCAAGTAGGTAATGGTAAATTTGTCAAATATTGGGAGGATGTCTGGTTTGGTAATTCTACTCTGGCTACCCAGTATTGGGAAGTTTATTTAGTTTCCAACCAGCAAACCAGAACTATAGCTGACCTTTGGGATGGTAGTCATCTTAGATGTGATTTTAGAAGAACTTTCACTAACCAGATGATGATCCAATGGCAGGAAATTTTAGGCATTGCCTAATCTGTCTCCTTGACAGATGTAGATGATCAACTAATCTGGCAGTATGAGTCTAAAGGGATTTACTCTTCCAGCTCTATGTATACTTTGGTAAATTTTAGAGGGTTAACCCCAGTTTATTTGCCTGTGGTTTGGAAGCTTAAGGTCCCACCTAGAATTCAGGTTTTTCTCTGGCTTTTCTCTCAGAATAATATTCTTACCAGAGACAACCTTAGAGCTAGGGGTATCCCAAAACCTTTGGAGTGTACTCTTTGTAAAGAAATAGAATCTGCTAAGCATTTGTTTCTTGAATGTGTAGTTTCAGGATGATCTGGGCAGATGTTCACGACATCTTTGGAATTCTAGTTGATAAATTTGAATCCATTGCTTTGAGATGGCTTGATAGTAAGAAACATCTACATTTTAATGTGGTTTCTGCTGCAGTGCTTTGGAGCATCTGGAATAATAAAAATAATCTAGTCTTTAACCATACTCCTTGGATTAACTTGAAACAGGTGTGGCGTTTGGTCCTATCTTATCTAAGGAATTGGAAGATCCCATTCAAAGAGATGGAGGGGGGATGATCACTCTATTCATGGAACGGGTGACAAACAGGCTGAAGAACCCGCTGGAGCTCATGGCAACCTGATTTGCAATGGGTTTGAGTGGATCTCTACTTGGAAACCCACTGCATCGTCGAGCTACGGGGGGTGTGCTACTCTGGCGTTTCTGGAGGCACACCCTAAGTCTGCTGATGAGATTCACGTGGTGATCTGAGTCAGAGAAAGAGTTTTCTGTTGCTGTTAGCCTGTTTCTCCCTACCTTTCAGTTTGGGTGTAATAGTTCTGCTATTAAACTGGTCCTAGTTCTTCCTTTTGAGTAACCTGGTTTCCCCTTTTGGGTTGCCGGAGGTAGTTTTTTGTTAGCTGTAGATTGAAGTGTTAGCTTCCCCTTTCTGGAGTTTTGCTCCTTAGTTTTTCTGTATTCTGAACCTGAGATGCAGGCGGTGGTTTCATTTCTTGGAATGGAACCGGGGTGAATCCCTATTGATCTAAAAAAAAACTTCACCAATTTACTCATGATAGGGCGCTAAGAGCCAAACATTATTGGGGATGGTCTTTCAAGTTTGTTGTGGAGTTGGAGCCCATTTATTCATCCATAGTTGTAGCAAGAACAAATACTATGTGAAATTGTGTGTGATGTACCGTTGATTTTCAGACATAGACAATGCCCGTTCTTAAAATCTCAGCTGTTCTAATGCTTCACGTTTTAGGTAGGGAAGAAAACTACGACAATTGAGGTAGGACTTTAGGAAATTACAATTGAGGTAGGACTTTAGGAAATTACAATAATTAGGGATCGCTACAAAAGACTATAAAGTTTAGGGCTACTAACTATAAAAAACTACAACAAGCGTATTAACCGGCCGTATTAAGTCATTTGACACCATTTCTGACAAGATAAACCCACTGGCAGGCTGACATGGCAGACAGTGTTTTTTGCAAAAAAACACCTCTATATATTATATCCTTCTTTTTTTTCTTTTTCCCAGCGCCGGTCTGCTCATGAGTTTTCTTTTTTCTTTTCTTTTCTTTTTTATCTCGCCGGTCGCCGCTCGCCGCTCCCTGGCGCTGCAGCTCGGTCCTCACCAGCACGTGCGCGAGTCCGCAATGCGATTCTTGGCGAGCTTGCCGCGCTCTCCGTCCCGCGCCCGCCATTTCGGGTGTCGCAGCTCGGCGCCTGCAGCTCAGCGCGGCCACTCGCCTGCATCTCATCGACCGTCGTGCTCACCGACCGCCGCTGCCCGCCAACCCGTGCGTGAGCCCGCACCTCGTTGGCCACCATGCTGTCCGCTCCACGCGTGAGCAGTAGCACGCCAGCCCCGCGAGCTGGCCGGCCGTTAACGGTTGTCAGCAAGAAAACCGTCACCGCTTACTACGTCATCATCTACGATGGGCCACCCGTGCTGAAAATGCGATCAGACGAGCTAATTGTCCGATTACAAAAAGTTGATAATTTTTTTTGTAGTTGTTAGCCCTAAAGTTCATTTTTTGCACCAATCCCCAATTGTCGTAGTTTTTTGAAGCCCTTGTCCTAATTGTCGTAGTTTTCTGTAATTTTCTCTTTTAGGTAGGACGGATTTTTAGTACCTAGACTAGATACATCGAATTCTAACTAGAATTTAGTTAAGAAACATATAAGATATAAGTGCTACAACATAGTTTCGAGAATTAAGCTCTATCATATTATTTCATATTTTTATGAAACTTCGGAAATGGCATATTTTACGAAAAGTTACATGGGCAGTTCATTTTGACGAAAAAAATCACGGATCTATTGATAATCATCGATAGTGATACAAAGAATTCAAAAGTAATACAAATTGCAAACTCTTTGAACCGCGTAGCAACGACTACACATACATGCACGAGCTGAAGGTGCAACGCCGTTCTCGTACCTACATCTCCGGAGACAAGTACATGGGCAAGTTCATTTCAATGTATGTGTTTCTATTTTTTCTAGAATTCCACAAACCGTACAAGTACAATTTGGTTAGTTTTCCAAGTATACATAAAACTAAGTTTATTCCTTTTTGGCTGCCTTGGCGTGCAAACAAAGATTATGTTTAGTTACAACTCGGCCTTACTTCCCTCAAAAAAGAAGATACAGCCACAGGAGGATCCACAGGGTGGTCCATGGACCAACCTGAGATTTCAGTTCGGCCCATATAGGATGTTAGACGGGAAAAATGAAAATTCTAGCTCGTTCGATGTAAGCCACGACCAGCGAACCACAACTCCTTCGTTTAGTTTTGCGACTTCAGAAGAGAAGTTTATCTCCACAATGGAGGATGACATTCAAGTTCCTAGAATGACCAATCACATTATTTTGTAATAAACATGGCATTTAAGTTCCTAAAATGCAGAATGATTATGTGCCTTATGGAAGATCAACATGGTTTTCTCGACCTCAAACAAATCATGATCACTTCTGAAGAGAAGTTTATCTTGAGATCATCGATCAAATTATACAAGAGCTTGATAATCGGTTTGATGAGATCAACATGGAGTTGCTTTCTTGTATGTCAGCTTTGAGTTTCGCTAACTCATTTGCTGCTTTTGATGCACATGAGGTACGCAAACTCAAGATTTGATATACCTTGAACTACAACAACATGAGGAAGGATGAAAACTTCAAAGGCCTACAAGAACCTTGTTGATCTTTCAGTTAAGCTTGTAGAAACAACGGTGCATATAGTTCATAATCTGGTGTAGTTGCTTCTGAAATTGTATTGATTCTTCTGGTGGGGACAACAAATGTTGAAATAGCATTCCCTGCAATGAGTTTATTCAAAAACAAGCTGATAAATATGATGGGTGATAGTCTTTTGGATGATTGTCTAGTCAGATACATTGAGCTAGGTGCTTTCTCCAAAGTCAATGAAGAGGATATAATTGAGACTTTCATGGCCATGGCAAGGCGTAAGTCCGATAGAAAATAGCCCTTTGGAACTTTCGAAGGTATATAGGCCTCTCTTATGCTAAACTCAAACTTTATTTTGAATTAATATATGTTTATAAGGCCTAGTATGTTGTTTTTGGCTTACTTGTGTTAATTTGTTTTTGAAGGTGGACCACCTTGCATCAAAATCCTGATTCGCCATTGGTTACAGCTCCTTACGAGCTTACTGTTTGATCTGCTCGTGTTTCAGTGAACTTCTACAATTACCCCAGTGGAAATTTTCGATGCTACACACGATCTGAAAGGTAGACGCCAAGGCGCGAATGGTGAGACTAGTAGACATCGAAATTTGGTACTCCCTCCATCTGAAAAAAAAAATAGACTTGAGTTGTCTAGTTTGAATGTATATAAATATATTTTAGTGTATAGATACATTTTAATTTAGACAAAACCCAAATCAGTTATTCCTGGATGGACAGATGGACTATGTAAATCCAGGTTGAGGATGAACAGAATAGGCAAAACCAAATGAATCATTATGAATACGATAATAGTAGTACTCACAATAGTTACACTGATCTCTACGGCACATATAAATTGTAAAGAAGCTTGATGATTGCTGTAAAAGAGATTGCTTTGAGGGGAATGCAGTAAAAGAATATACTACTGAAATAATAATTCAATCGAAGGAAAATAGCACCAGTACTATTTGGGCTGTGCTAGAGCCCCCTATAGGATCGTCAAGAAACTAGTTCACGGGATCGTGTTTTTGAAAACAACAGCCCATAGGACGTCCTCTTTGGGCCCGTCTAAGGTAGGCGGTGGACTTGACGAGTCCGGGTTTGCTAACGATCCGGGTTCCGACAAAGACTAAGGTTGGGCGACTATATATACGGCCGTCCCTGGGCTAGCCCCGACCAAACACAAATGCTAGGGTTTCTGAAGGAGTTTGTCGATGGAGCAGAAGGCCATGAATCCGCCGCAGGAAGGGGAGAAGAAGGTCGAGACGACGATGGTGAAGATGGACCATCGCAACAGCTACATCCAGTGGCTGCTGGACTGGGACAAGAGGCCCCGGCGGTCGCTGCGGCTGCGCCACTGGCCGGAGGAGCTCCGCGTCGCCAGAGAGGCCTTCGAGGCGGAGGACGCGCACCACGAAGAGGTGCTCGCGCAGTACAAGCGCTGCGGCTACGCCTACGTCCAGGTCGACATCCTCGACGACGACGATCCGGAGGCCAACCTCCCCGACGACCAGTGCGACAAGGTGTATCTGGTGGAGGACGAAGCTGAACGCATCCTAAGCCGCTTCTAAAGTTTTGCTGATACTGTTTAGGATTTATATATATGCAGCTGTTGGAGCATTACTGTATCTCAATTTTTCTCAATTAACCGGGCCATAGACCGGTGGATTTAGTTTTGGACTACCCCTTTACTTTCCGTTTACTAGTAATGAAAATAGAGTAATATGTGATTCTCGATTAGGATACCAATGTTACCATCATGCTGTGGTGCAGTATATATATCTCGATGAATTCATTGACCGATAAATAATTCATAATGCAATCTCGGCCCTGTCTCCAAAGATCTTGCGAAATTCTGCTAGTTTGGATTTATTCCTTTATTACACCATTCCCATCTAGTTCTCTTTGTAGGAAGTTTCTCTTAGCGAAGTTTGACATTGACCCTTCGTGAGAAGGAGCGATGATTAACGATAAGATATTTCCGTCGATCAAGGGCCGAGGAATCCTAGGGTGCCTATCACAAGTGTTTGAGTTTTAGAGAATTCTTCGCTATTCCATAGCCCATATGTTTTGATCGACATGCACTCATCCCCCCGACCCGAGCCGTACCCTTGGTGGACGGGCCGTGCCCCTCTCCTCGCTCTCCCTCCCCCGTTGTCGCTGGCGTGCGGCACTAGTGGCGGTGGAACCTCTGGCTCTCCCTTCTCAACTATGGACGGGCGGGGTTCTTCGGCTCCGGGAGGTGCAGCAAGGTGGCACATGGTCCGACATAGCGGAAGGGATCTCGTCAATGGCGGGGTGGCTATAGGGCGCGGTGGTGCTTCCGGTTGGTGGCAGGGCGGAGTCGCATGCGGGAACGAGGCGACAGAGCCCATTCGGCATAGATCTAGGCCCCATTGTGCCCCATCTCAGCTGGGTGGGCCGGAGGGTCCTCTCGCGGTGGTGACGCCTCCTAGAGGTGGAGATAGTGAGCTGACGGTCCTAGGTGGCGGCGGCGCGTAGCCGACCTGCTGCAGCATGGTGGCGGGGACTTTGTGGGCTTGTTCTGGACCGAGACAGGCCCCTTGGGGGCCTAGTATGCCCCTGCTGTCATGTCTAGTTGGCTACCACGGCAACGGTGGAGGCAGTTCCCTCCCGCTCGGCTGTGGTGCTGCCACCCCTGACTCTTGATGCGCTTTCCGCATCCCTCTTCTAGGCCCCGCGATGGTGATCATAGTGAGAAGATGAGGTTGGTGTCAAGACCGTGGTGGCGCATGTTGGTGGGCGGCAAGTTGGGTGGAGTGCTAGGGAGTGTCCGGGGTAGTGGATTTTTGGGGGTCGGGAGAAGTCATGTCGGCTCGTCTGGCACCGACATGGCGTCACATGCGGGTGCAGCCATTCCTTCATGAAGGGCGTCAAGGTACCCTTTCCCCACTTACCTCAGCGTGATTGGAAACCCTATGACTCGTCCGGACAGCGTCGTCGTCGTCACTTTCCTTTTAAAGGTCTTTCTTGGTACGAGGCGGTCTGGAGTACTAAGAGCATGGTGGAACAACTCAAGAGGTTGCAAAGGTTGCCGGTCATCCTTGTTTCCGTCGATCTGGTTAGCGTTGGCATTCTTTTCTCTTTCCTTCTCTTGTATTTTCTTTTGGTCTTGTTTGTGTTGTTTGCCCAGCCGTGGTCTTGATGTTGTACCGTCTGGTTGCTATATTAATATCGAGGATAGCCCATATGTTTTCTTGAATCAAGGGCCACAAGACGATGTGGTTCAAGTATGTTATGGCCATCCTTCCCAGACACGGCTCGTGCTTACTTTCACCAATGGTTGTATGATCGTATCTAAGTGAGGTCAGGCATCATCATGCTTGCACAAGATTGGTTTAGTATCCAAGTTGAGGATCAATGGAAGACACAAAACCAAATGACGCCTAACCATACAAAAAACTAACAAACCATTTTTTTATTACGAACTCACCCCTAATTAAAATAGTGGCAGTCCCAAAAAAAAAACATTGTACTTCCGTTGGAGTGCTACTTAATTTTACCCACTCGATCGAAAAAATGAATGGTTCCTATTTGCTACCGTAAAAGAACTCAAAGAAATTCTAACGTGTACACGCATAAATTGTGAATGCTGGTTTTTTTTTGAAAACATAATATATAAACAAGTCAGCAGGCCGCCTCATTAAAAACCTTCCAGCACCCTTAGTTACCCTGGAAGGAAAAAAGTGCGTCTGGTACCTGCCGCTCCAAATCACAGTACTTTTACATCATTCAGTACAAAAGGCAAAATAAAACTAGGGGGGACATCCTCCCATCTAATTACAGAATTTGTATCATACGCATATCTAGCTAACTCATGGGCTACTTCATTTGCCTCCCTGAAGCAATGCACAAACGAAATTGAATTGAAACTTTGCGCTGCCAAAAAACAATCTGCTAATATAGCCGAAGCTGGGCTCCATACTTCAGTCTCCGAATTACAAGCATTGATCAGTTCTAGTGAGTCCGCTTCAATGCACACAGATATGACACCCGGTTCTTGTAGAAATTCTAAACCTTTCAAAAGAACGGTCGCTTCCGCCGTCAACGCACTAAGGATGTTTGACAAAGGGCAAGCAAGGCCAGCAACCGCCTCCCCCGATCATCTCTCAAAACGACACCTGCAACACCAGAACCATTCATATAAAAAGATGCATCAGTGTTTAGCTTATAGCATCCCCTATCAGGTTTCTTCCAAGTGATATCACATATCACTATATTTCCAGAGGATGAAGGAATATAATTTGCTGTAAGGGCTTGAATAGCAAACGCAGTTCGCTTAGAATCAGTAACATTCTCGCCCTTCACAATCTCCCTCTGTTGCCACCATTGTGAATGCTGGTTTGATTTATGTAGAGAGATACTCGATTAATAATTTAATCCCCCAAAAAAATATAAATCAATAGTACTATTTGGGTTGTGCTATAGCCAATAGGACCCAAAAAGAGCTAATAGGGCGGTGTAGTTTGGTTTTGTTTGCATGAATTCGGCACGTGGTTTCAGTTCGGGTACAACTCAGATACCCAAGCATTGGCAGGTTTAATTATGCGGCCGTCCTGGGCTCAGCCGGCTAAACACAATAGCCGCGTCTAGGGTTTCAAGAAGGATGCGATCCTTGTCAAAAAAGGAAAAAGAGATTGCACCGTATTCGTAGGGCTAAGAGTTTCGAGAAGAGGTTCTCGATGGAGCAGGAGGCCTCGAATCCGCCGAAGGGCAAGAAGAAGGTCGAGATGATGATGCTGGAGGGGGAGAAGAAGGTCGAGACGATGATGCCGGAGGGCGAGAAGAAGGTCGAGACGATGATGGTGAAGATGGACCATCACAACAGCTACATCCAGTGGCTGCTAGATTGGGCTCAGGAGCCCCACGAGTCGTTGTCACACTGGCCAGAGGACCTCCGCGCCTCCAGAGAAGCCTTCGAGGCGGAGGACGAGCGCCACGAGAGGGTGCTCGCGCAGTTCAGGAGCTGCAGTCGACATCCTCGACGACGACAATCCGGAGGCCAACCTCCCCGACGACCACTACATCGAGGGACGAGGTGAAGCGGTACTCTCTTCGACCTATATCAGTTGACTTAGATTTATTTAGAAACTAATGTATCTTATCAAATTTTAGTGCAAGATACATCTGTATTCAGACAAATTTGAGTCAACTAATATGGATCAGAGGGAGTACTATTCTAGGTTCCTATAATTGACAATGTCGTGTCGACTCGTCGTAGCTAGCTGATATGAAGTACTACTTGTATCTAAGTATGCCTTCTAGTGTTAGGCGTTCGAGATGAGACAATGAAAGTGCTAGCTAGTTCGGCAGGAGATTTTTTTATAAAACTCTATGTCCGTAACAAGGCTGACAATTTTACGTGGTCTTTAGTCGCCATTTATGGGACCACCGAGGATGTTTATAAGGCTTATTTTTTACGTGAGCTTGTGAATTTGGCGAAGGACAATCCATACCCTATTCTTATAGGAGTGGATTTTAATTTGTTGAGATTCTCTCACGAGAAAAGTCGGGGTAGGTTTGATGAGTATTGGCCTTTTTTGTTCAATGTTGTCATAGACAGCCTGGACTTAAGAGAGGTTACAGTGTTAGGAAGGCAATTTACCTGGGCTAATAGTCTTCCGGAGCCAACATATGAGAAACTAGATAGAGTGCTTATGGATACTGACTGGAACAGAAGTTCCCTATGGTAATTGTTCGCGTTCTAGAGCGTATCGAGGCTTTGTCGGATCATGCCCCTTTACTTTTATCTTTTGGATCGCCGTCACAGAAGTCTATGAATGAGTTTAAGTTTGAACTCGGTTGGATGATCCGTGATGGTTTCTACGAGATAGTTAAGGCTATTTGGAAGAAACCGGTTGGTGGCAAGACGCTTATCCTACGATGGAATAATAAAATACGTGTTTTATACAAGTTCCTTCGTGGTTGGGCCAGGAATACAACTGAGATCCTTAAAAATGAAAAAAATCGCCTTACGGCTATGATTGATGACTTAGAGGCTTTTGCGGTGGTCAGGCCGTTAACTACACAAGAAATTAATCTTAAAAGCCAATCGAATGCAGAGATAGCCCGACTACTGCGCGAAGAGGAACTCAAATGGTATCAACACTCTAAAACAAAGTTCATTCTAGAAGGAGATGTGAATACTAGGTACTTCCATGATATTGCCAATGGCAAGCATAAGAAGAAACTTATTCACTCTCTGATCCAGGATGAAGGTATGATTGAGGGACAAGAGCAACCGAAGTCGTATATTACAGGTTATTATAAATCCTTGTTTGCAGTCCCAGGAGAAAATTCATTCTCCCTAGATGAGTCTCAAACGGCCGACATTCCTCAGGTTTCTGATGATGAAAATAATTTTTTGACTGCCTCATATACCGAGAAAGAAGTTAAGAGAGCGGTTTTTCAAATGGAACATAACAAAGCGCCAGAGCTTGATGGCTTCCCAGCGGAATTTTACCAGAAATTCTGGGACGTCATCAAGGAAGACCTGATGAATTTGTTTGGATTTTTACGAGTCGGCCAGTTAGATCTCTTTCGGCTGAACTTTGGCAATATAATTTTACTACCTAAAGTTAATAATGCAGAACGTATACAATACTATCGCCTAATCTGCTTGCTTAACGTTAGATTTAAGATTTTTACTAAAATTGCCACAATTAGACTTAACTCAGTGGCTGATCATGTTGTTAGTCCATCTCAAACTGCGTTCATGCAAGGAAGAAATATCCTAGATGGTGTGGTAATTCTGCATGAAACAATCCATGAAATACACTAAAAAAATGGTATACCGTTCAAGATTGACTTTGAGAAGGCATACGATAAAGTTAATTGGTCTTTCCTCCAGCAAACACTCCGCATGAAAGATTTTTCAGAGGAGTGGCGTGCTCTTATTCATTTATTTGTGTCTGGGGGTAGTGTTTCCATTAAAGTAAATGAATATACTGGCAAATACTTCCAGACAAATAAAGTACCGAGACAAGGAGATCCATTATCGCCTTTACTATTTAATATAGGGACTAATATGTTGGCTATCCTTATTGAGAGATCAAAGGTTGATGGTCAAATTAAAGGATTAGTTCCACAA
Source organism: Avena insularis (assembly GCA_023614405.1). Classification (NCBI taxonomy): domain Eukaryota; kingdom Viridiplantae; phylum Streptophyta; class Magnoliopsida; order Poales; family Poaceae; genus Avena; species Avena insularis. The sequence goes on from CM042684.1 coordinate 9,116,210, forward strand.
CTTATCGATGGAGGTCTTTCTATGCTTCAATACCCTGATGATACAATACTTTTTATGGAATATGATCTGGAGAAGGCTAAGAATCTGAAATTAATTTTATTAGCATTCGAACAGCTATCCGGACTTAAAATTAACTTCCATAAGAGTGATTTGTATTGTTTTGACGAGGCACAAGACGAGGCTCATCTATATGCTGAACTTTTCGGCTGTAGTCAGGGCCTTTTTCCAATCAACTATTTGGGAATACCGATTCATTATCGGAGGCTTACGATAGCGGAGTGGAAACTTGTTGAGGAAAGGATACAAAAGCGTCTTAATAGTTGGAAAGGCAAATTGTTATCTCTTGGTGGAAGACTAGTACTCATAAATTCAGTACTTACTAACATGTGTCTTGAACAAATTGTTATCCCTTGGTGAAATACTAGTACTCATAAATGCTAAAAGGTGTCTTGAACAAAGTGGATTATTCCCGCTCAAGATTTCTTTGGCAGGGGGATAGCGAGAAAAAAAGTATCGATTGGCCAGATGGAATGTGATTTGCCGCCCGAAGGAGTATGGTGGACTAGGCATACATGATTTGCAAGTCAAAAACACCGCGCTTCTGGGCAAATGACTTTTTAAACTACTTACTGAAGATGGTGTTTGGCAAACCATATTATGGAGGAAATATATGGGGTCCAAAGTTGTGGTCTCAAGTGGTTTGGAAACCCGGTGATTCACATTTCTGGGCAGGGCTTATGGCCATCAAAAAACATTTCTTTCGTTTTTGTGTTTTCGATATTAAGGATGGATCACAGATTAGGTTTTGGGAAGATAAGTGGCTTGACCAAACTACTCTTCACGAATAATATCCATCTCTATATTTGATTATTAGACACAAAGGAGATATAATTTTCACAGTGTTAGAGGACAGTCCTCCTAATGTGTCTTTTAGAAGAAGTCTTATTGGTCCTAGACTGATATCTTGAAATAATCTACTTTTATAATTATCTACGATACAACTGTCGGACGGTGTTGATGTGCTCAAATGGAAATTACTAAAAAGTGGTAAATTTTCTATTGGATCACTTTATAGAGCTTTGGTCCAACCTGATATCCCAGTCGATGATAATAGTATTTACGTATTTACATGGTATTGGAAAATGAAATACCTCTTAAGACAATTTTTTTGCATGGTATTTACGTAAATATGTAATTCTAACAAATGATAATCTCACAAAGAGGAATTGGCATGGAACTACTCAGTGCATTTTTTGTCATCAGGATGAGACAATTCACCACTTATTATTCCAGTGTAAATTCGCTCGTTCTATATGGTCATTCATCCAAATAGCTTCTGGTTTATCTCATCCAAGTTCAGTAACCAATGTATTTGATAACTGGTTGCATGGAATTGTTGATAAGTACAAAATTTTATTTAGGGTGGAAGCGCTTGTCATTATATGGTCGCTATGGCTTAGTAGAAACGACAAGATCTTTAATAACATTGTGTCGTCTCTTCTGCAGGTTACCTATCGAGCAACGGCTTTTCTCCGATCATGGACTATTCTCCAGCGTATGGAGTTTCACGACTTATTTGTGCAGGGATGTACGCGTTTGGAGGATACAATGAGAAATATTTTCTCCCGACATGGCTTGATCTACCTTAGATTCAAGTTGTTTTCGATAGTGGATTTGTGTAATTCTTGTCTACTATTTACTCTCTAGTTCTGTCGTTTATGTGGCTGTGTGCATTTTAATTATGCAGAGACCGGGTGTAAACATTAAACATTTTCGTTAATATATGCGTCCATTTCCAAAAAAAAATATGCCTTCTAGTATTGTCTATTACTCTTGTGCTATTACGAGCTTGTTGATAGTACTACGTTAAAAAATCCACGATCTGAAGATCTTAGCAAATTCAAAACATCTCCGATTTTTCGCCATATGTGTGGCTGGTCTAGATTGATATTTACTGTGTAGTACTCCTTATTGCATGGGGCAATGCCCTTGTTCAGGTTTGTTATTAATTTTAACCTACCTAAATTTACATATTTCGTTGCAGTAAAATTCTCGATTAGATTATTATCACTAAAAATATCTTGCTCCACAAGTACAACTAAATTATTATTTACTACTAACCCATCACATTAGTTTTCAAATTATATAACATTCTCCATGTTCGCAGCGAAAGAATGCCCTCTTAGTACCCAATGGCTTCTACTTTCATGCCATAAAATAACTCTTTAGATGAAACATATACAAAAAAACATTACAAAAAATTAGAGAAATTGGGGGTTTGTTCATATGCTAGATTAAGTTAATTTGAATGTATAACATATATACAAACTATTGTTTGCTTTTCTCCCTCTCCATTGGATCTGTCAAATATGAAATCAGTGATTTCGAAAACAATAAAACTAAGATGATAAACATTGAGAGTGTTTATCAAAATCTAAGGTGAGACTAAATTAAACATATAATGTTTAGATAAATTAAACAAACCTTTTACCGCTCATGTCGCTCTCAGCTATACTAAAAAATACCTCTTTCATTCAAATCCAAACTGTATTGCGCACAAGTCCATGAATGATTAGTGGTAACAAACTAGGTGGAAGAGGGGACATCAAAATTGTAACAACCAATCTAAAGTAGAGCATCGTAACTTTAATGTGATAAATATGTATTATCAAATTTAGTGGATTTGTTCATACTTAATTACATAAACATTCAGTTTAACAACCATGAATCTTTTTGGTGATGAACATGTGTTAAATTAGTTTTTTCTCGATCTTGGTGGAGATAGACCGTAGACACAGAGGAATTCAAACAAAGTAAAGGATGTTGGGCTTAGGAATTTTATAATGGCTATTCATAGTGAAAAAAAGGTCACCAAAACAACAAAAAAGTGTATGGAGCATCATTTGATCCTATGGTCAACAATCTTGCATGCATTTGATCTAAACAACTACACATGTGCATGTTTTTTCTAGAATTTTGATAAGTTTATCTATAGATAGACTAGAATATAGGGCTAACATATTTTAAAATTTTTGGAACTTTCTTTTTGGTATTTAGCTGAATACCCTTGATACAAGGTGGGCCCACCCTTGCAATGGAGTTAGGACGTAAGAATTAACCAAATGGAGGGATATGCCAAGTTGATCTCATCTCTCCATAGTTATTTATTTGGAAGGAAGAATTATTATGCATGCCCAATGGGGTGGAATTTGTGAGAACTTACTATGCATCAAAGTGACACCCTCTCTCCGCCAGTTCCCCTACAGACCATCTACTATTTGTTGATGACAATATAATGGTCGCCAAAGCAAGTCTTGAGGGTGCTTCAATAGTCACTTATGTTCTCGTGAAGTCTTGTGATGTGTCTGAACAAAGGGAAACCATGTCATGCACTTATGTAAATGTTGTACTAACCAGTATCATGCAAGTATCTTGGAAACACCATAGGTCGATGATGAGTATATAACAAAGAAATATTTGGGTGTGCCTATGGATGTGGAAATAATGAAGAACAAAATCTTTAAATATCCCAAGGATCAAGTATGGAAGTGAATGCACATATGTATGGAAAAAAACGTTGTCTATTGGAGGTAAAAAAGTTGGTACAATTTGGCCTGATGTTCACGAATTGACAAGAGAGGGGATAAAGAACACACGCAAAAGTACGATAACCACAAGTAAATATGGATGGATTCCAAAAATAAGGGATAATGCAAACTAAAAGAATGCAAACTAAAGGGATAACTATCTAAGCTTGCAAGTATTTGAATTGAAAAACCCACTTTGAATCGTGAAGCCTTTGGATCTTGAAGTACAACAAACTCAACTCCAGCTGAAACCGATTGCTCTTATCGGATGGTCCACCGGTCCAATAGAATCAAATTAAGGAAAGATTGGAAAAGGTCCAATAGAATCCCAATGGGAAAGAATGGCTACTTCAAAGAAGTATTGGTCACTTCACAAGGGAAGAGTCTTAGATCCCACATGTCGGACAAGGGAGCAGCAAGTTCAATCCTATAGTTTCTAATCATAGATCTGAAGGGGCTTGACCTTTATATAGGCAAGGGATAACATGGGTAGGTGAAAGGATAAGGACAAAGGCCAGAACACCTTTTACCACGCTTAGGTAGGGAACCGGACAGTCAGATGGTTGTAGTGTTAGACAATCAGACATCTAGGATTCCTCGGGTAGTTGCCTTGCGGGTGAATAATTTTTCTGGCGCCATCTTCATGCTCCAGACACTCCGATGTTGACAGGACGGATAAGGGTTGCCGGGTCAAACAATGTTTGGATCATGTATGGTTACCTTCAATTGCAAGTCACCATTTGCAACGAACACTTAGAGAATTAATTATAGGGCCATAGAATCAAATGCTTGCTTCTTCTGGATGGTCTCGCCCAACGTGTGCTTCTTATGGATGGTGTCGCATAGGGCAGGAGAGTCCAGCATTCCGGGGCCAGACAGTCTAGCTCGTCGAGGTAGCTTCTTCCTCCTTATTTTCCATGCTTCCCTCTCGGGTGGTTGTAGTTTGGGAGCGTCCTTCACTTCCTCTCATGCTTCCATCCCTTGTGGGTCAAACCTACAAATGCCATGCTTAGGAGGGTCAAGTAGTATACCATTCAATAAATCATAGAAAGGCATGAAAAATGAAGAGGATTCACCTTTGAATGACACGTTAGTATGTCACTTGTCGATGGAGCACTTGACATGGTGATTACGGAGGTCGTATCATGAAGTTCTTTCCAAAATGGTTATATGGGCAGTTCCAACTTATCTGATGACATGTTTCAAGCTACCTCGTTGATTTGTTAGCCCATAAGCTCTTTAGTTGGGAAAATTTGGTGGGTAGCAAGTAATAAAAAAGGCAAGCTAGTTAGGAGCATTGGGAGACGATGAACGACCTAAATGCCAAGAAAGATTATGATTCCAGAGCGTGGATCTTTTTAATATAGCACACCTCGTGCATCAAGCCTAATTGGTTTCGCAAGACCCTAACACTCTCGTAGGACATATACTAAAGAGCAGGAGAAGTCTAGATGTGGCTACACTTCTGTCCGTGGTCATTGCTACGATTCATCTCAAGATTTGCTAAAGAAGTTTGAACTATAGTATATAAGGACATTGGATTCTAGATTAGGATTTAAACGTCTACAGGTACAAAAGATCAACCCACCGATCAACTCTTAAACCCCATCACTAGCCGGTTTTGGACCCGCCAGAGGTAATGAATTAGAGGTCACTATTGTCACCACTAACGGTCACAAGTCGGTTTGTGGTAATACACACCTCTGAAAAATGCATAATCCATCTAATGGGCTTCCATCTAATGGTGATACTCACAGACCGCTTTGCATCACTTAGATGCATAGACCAAGGCTTTCCACCTCCTTTGCAAATAAAAACAAAAAGGGCTTCGGATTGTAATATGGAGAGGCTGTTTGGAATATATTGTTACATGTGGAGCATCTAATATCCTCATCATTTTGACTCGCTTTTTCATTAAACCACGTAGCTCGATTTCAGCCTCCAAATATCGTCTCAAGTTGTGCATTGTTCCTGCTTTCACTTTCTGACAGTAACAGTGGTTTGGTTATCTATCAGATCAAGTAATTGGTTTGGAGGCCGCGTGTAGCACCCAAGGGAATGGTCCGCTTATGTAGTAGAATAAGTTTGTTCCTTGTTGTCAACACAGTATTTTACCACAAAATATGTCTGATTTGAACATCTTCGTGTGTAATTTACAATGTTGTGAGCTTCTGTAAGCAGGAGTATTTGCATAATGTGTTTAGATGTCCATGTTGAATGGAGGTAAACGGGATTGAAAAGCAAGTGACGAGTTTTACTTTCTTTTGAGAGACTAAGATAGAGTGAATTAGGTAAGAGCAGCCACAACGTTGGCCTCGCCAAATCTAACACATAGTAGAATTTGGTTTTGGGTTTGCAACGTGGCTAGTTTTTCACAGCGTACCTGGTTCAAGATTATCCGTGTTGTGGGTCCTTGTGCTGACACAACCTGTACTAAAATAGCCCTTTTCCCAATGGTTCTTTCTTCTCCCCTACCACTAAAATAGCCCTTTTTCCAATGGTTCTTTCTTCTCCCCTACCACTCTCTTCCACCGCAGATGCGAGAGGCCTTGGAGAGAGTAATATTTTAATCTCAACCAAACATTTGGCATCGGAGTAGGAACTTGCGTCGCTTTCCTCTTTCCTCTATTTGGGAACTATTCTCACAATGTTAGGAACTAGTTTCAAAATAATAAAAGTGAATATGGAACCACATTTACTATACGATGTGACTGGCCTAACTAGGCTAAATGTTTTGTGAATCCATAGTATACAAAATTTTGAGATAAAACTAAAATGGTACAAATTATGTCAAGATTTTCCAAGGGTGCCTTGTGAGTAAATGACGCAAAACCACCACATTTGAGGCAAAGTGACCAAAAACCCACTAAAATGCATGTTTTTCGGTAGTTTTTTTGTGAAGGATTGTCACCTTAGCCTAAAAAGTAATAGTTTTGCGTCATTTTCTCGTGCCTTGTGGAAATTTCAAACCTCGGGTTGTCGAAAGCCATTTTATGACCAAAACCATCCACCTCAGCTTGCATGGTCTTTGATGCTTTTTACGTGGAGCTCGGCCTTCCGAGTAAGGACATAAATCACTCAGACGCATTTTAGTGTGTAAATATATGTGAATCTAGAAAAGTCTAAGTCACTTATTTCAACATAGATGGAGTAGTACCAAACATGAAATCCATCCGTTACGCTTGCCTCGGTTATTGATAGCACTTCCCGAGCCCTTGAAGCGGAATGACTAATGGAACGAAGCAATGAAATCCTGCTGCTCTACACAAGCCAAATGTTGTGGCCTTCTTACCAACGTAAATCAGTGGCTTTTTTTTTGTTTCTTTAACCAAAGCGTTTGCGGCGGCAACTGCTATTTACCGCTTGACGCGCTCTAGTAGCGCAAGGCTTAGCGTTTCCACAGTCTGGGCCAAGCCCAATAGGCTCCATGTTAGTTGTTTTTCTTTTCTTTGTTCGTTTTTTACCTCGTTTTTCCTTAGGTCGGTGTGGTTTTTACCTTGTTTTCCTTTCTTTTTTTTTCTTTTTTCTTAATTATGTTTTTTATTTGAATAATTTTTATATTCGAACAGTTTTCACATGTGAACAGATTTTTAATTTGAACAACTTTTTTTTATGAACATTTAAATTTTTTGAACAATTCTGAATATGAACATTTTATAAATTTAAAAAAAATTATATTCAAACAATTTTTGGATGTGAACAATTTTTTAGTTTGAACATGTTTTATATTCAAACTTTTTCAGAAACCCCAAAATTAACTACTATAGAAACATAAAAGGTAGAAATAAATTCTTCTAAAAAACAGAACCTGTTATTGGGCCGGAATCTGAGACGGCCCATAGGGTGAAGGTTTCAGGCGTGCACTAATAATGCACGTGCTAAGCGGAGAATAGCACCACCCGTTTGCGGCGAAGGGGCGACGACAAAAATCTGGAGAATTGAGAATTATGATCGAGCTGATAGCATGTAGCCACGTTGGTATCTCCGAGCATGCCGTTACACTCAATCATGACGCAGACCCTTGCTGTGGGCTCTTCATGGGCTGCGCTCTCGTCTTGGCGATGACCATGGAGGCCTGTAATGCAGAACAAAATAAGCGCCACAGCGGAAATGCTAATTGCCGCCCGCGCCGCAGCTGGCTCGCGCCGAACAGGGCCATCCCCCTGTTGGCCCGTCCCATTCCGCAGCACGTTGATGAATTTTTGTTTTTTTTTTCTATTTTCTGGAGTGTAAGATCACCTTTGAGAGTAGAGCTTCTAAAACTTCGAAGCGCACGGGGCATGCCCTATTCGGTGAATGTGCCGATTAATAAAGTCTAGCAGGTTGTCTTAAAAAAAAAAAAATAGTGCCCTGTTCGCCAGCTGCATGAAAGAGATGCGGCACGGCACGGCACGGTAGGATAAAACGTTTGCATCCGCGGCGGGGCAAAGCATGCATATATACGGAACCGGAACCTCCCCCCTGTCTGCATGATTTCTCGACCGTCCTGAGTCGTTGTCTATCAGCTGGCCGTGTGGTTTGTTCTCGGCATGAAAGAAGCAGAGGACCTTACTCTCCACAAACCATCACCAGCTCTTCCCGTTTCTGAAAGATACGCACCAGCTGAATATTCCTCCAACTGGTTAATTTCCTCTACAACTACAAAAAAGCGTCTGGCTTCGTAGCGCTGCATCCTCTCGGCAGCTCATTGGATCCAGCTCTGGGCTTTTCTTGTTTCAGAGCCTATGCGCAAGCCCATGGTTACTGGATGCAACCGTCTGGTGATGGTCGCTCAGGATATCTACTACCTGGCTTCGTGGCGACATACTAGTAGATTGAAGAATGTATAGTTGTCGCTTATATCTTCTTGTCAGACTTCTGGTTTTATTCAGATGGTTGATTTTTGTATCGACCTATCTGATCCGTGATTTGTAATAATTTTAAACTTATGACTTCGTAATAAAGGGCTGTGTGCATCCTTGGATGCAGAGGCCGGGGTCAACCCCATTTCGAAAAAAAAACTATAAAAAAGCGTGTTTTTTTTTGACAGAATGATAAAAGGCGTGCTATGCTAGGAAACAAACTTTTTTTTTACGAAATCTATACCTAATAATAAGGAAAATGATACGGATCACCCGGAAGATCGCGCGACTCGCGTCCCCCGGCTCCTTTCGTAGCACGAGACACCCGTTGGCGGTGGGGTCCGCCACGACCTTATCCCCACACGCCAAGTCTTCTCCTCCACTAGTTTTTATCTCTCTTTCCTGGAATTCATGGCGTGAAGCCCTGCTCCCCTTCCCGCTCCTCCCGGCGTCTAGCCACCACCGCGGCACCCACGCCGCCATGGCTCCTGACGCTGCTGCTACAAGGCACGCCACCATACCTTTCGTCCCCTCTGCTCCAAGGCACGCCTCCATCCGCCGCTGCTGCAAGTTGCGCCGCCATGGGCCTCCCTCAACCTCTCCAAGGCATGCCGTTGTGCCATCCCTCTGCCGCTGCTGGAGGTGTTTCGCCATGGCCTCTCTCTCAGCAATAGCTCGTGGCCAGCCTCGATGCTACCACTGGCATGCACGGATGCTAGCACGATGGTGCTGCTACGCATGCCATGGAAAAACTTCCACAAGCGGTAGCATCGCTTGCTATAACGGCGCCGAAGCATTGCTACATACGACAGGGAACGCTACGCCCGAAGGCATCCATCGTTGCTACCCGCGACATCCGTAGTTGCTACTTGCGGAGAGCGGTCCTGCTACACACGGCAATAGAACCTGCTACATAAGACTTCTGGTGTTGCTACTCGTGATGAACGGTGCTACTACAATGGCATATATTTTTTGCTACAAGTTTTTGCTTCGACGATGTCCCCGCAAAGTCTGCTTTGCTACATTAGTATAATTATTTTGCTATATTTGTTTTCTAATTTTTCTACAATAGCGCAAACTTCTTGCTACGAGGTATCCGGCGAGGTCTCCGGCAAGATCTTCCGGCGATTTTCCGGCGAAGTCGATTTTGCTACATTAGTTAATTTTTTTACTACATGGTCTCCAGCAAACTCTCCGGCGAGATCTAGTTTGTCTGTTATTTTTCTGGACCGAACCGTTTTCTACTATATGTAGCGAAAACAAGACATTTTATAGCAAATCAGGCTAATTTGTAGCAAAAGCGGAAATCTGGAAAAAAAAAGACACGTGTCACACGCAGAGGACCCGGGGATCAGGGAAAGTTATCCCCCAGGACGTGTAGTGCTCCCCTAATAATAAGGAAAATGATACAGTACCCTTCCTTTCGCGACGTGAGTAAGTGACCCTTCCTGTGTAGCTGGTCCCACACATGTATTACTTTCTCAATCCAATTCCCCATCTTCTTCGCTCGTATCCGTTCCTCATGGCAACCGCCGCCACCGTCTTGCTGCAGCGCTCCTTGGCCACTGCGCCGCGCACCGCCCGTCGCTCGCGCCGCCGCTTGCGCCGCCGTGTGCCTGTAGCCCGCGCTGCCGCTCGCACCGCTCGTCGCTCGCGCCGTCGTGTATCTGCGTCGCCGTGTATCTGCACCGCCGTGTGCCTGTAGCCTGCGCTGCCGCTAGCGCCGCTGTGCTTCCCGCAGCTCGTGCGGAGCAGGCAGCCCCCATCGGAGTAGGCAGTCCCCGCCGCCATACCGGATTCCCGCTCGCCGGACACCTTCTTCGCGCCCGCCCGCCATGGGATCCTCTCCCTCGACCTCGTGCTCACCCTCATCCATGGCCACCCTCACCTCGAAACTGTTGCAAGTTGTGGGGCTCGTCCCCCTTGCTTCCTGTAGGCCGCCGTCGAGGACGACCAGGCCGTCGGCGATACATGTTGCAAGTCGGGGCTCGCCCCCCTTGCGTGGCGCATGCCACCGTCGAGGACGACGCGGCTACAGCTGACCGACAGAGTTGCTACTTAAGACGACCAGACTTGCTACCGATGTTGCCCGAAGGTGCTACCGACGGCGAGGGCTGCATTATGGGGAATTTTTGATGTGGTGGAGATTTGCTACATACATATATTTGTTTTGCTAGAACAGTTTTATGTGTTTGCTACAATATTGTAAATATTTTACTACAAGATGTCGGGGAAGTAGGTTTTGCTATGCAAGCAATTTTTTTGCTACAAAGTCCTAGTGATGTCTCCGGCGAATGGATTTTTGCTACATTTTGCAAATTTTTTTGCTATAATATTTTTGTAATTTTGCTACACTAGAGCAAATTTTTTGCTACAAGGTCTCCAGCGAAAGTCCCCGGCGAGGTCCCGGCGAAAGTCTCCGGCGAGGTCTCCGTTGAGGTCGGATTTGCTACATTAGCACAACTTTTTTGCTACACGGTCGTCAGCGAGGTCTCTGGCGAAATTTCCGGCGAGGTCCAGTCTATTTTCTATTTTCTCGACTGTACCGTTTTTTTGCTACATACAGCAAAAACTGGACTTTCTGTAGAAAAACGGGATTTTGATCCAAAACAGAGGACACGTAGTTGGCTGGGGACCCGGGGGATAAAAAACATGAATCCCCCGGGGGACGCCTAGTAGTGTCCTAATAATAAAACATGAGTGTGTCTTCCGGTCCAATACTTTTTTGGACCGTTTTTCCCTTCTACCAAACAAAAAATTAGACACCAATACCACCGATATGTAAAAGTATACGAGCGTACGTATCTATTGTTCGTCAGCCACGCTTTCAGCTGGCCTTTTTTTGTTCAAACGTAAGCTGTGTGGCTTTCAGCTGGCCCAGTACGTTCCAGTGTCCTTCCTCCATATCACACCGTTGGGCCACGAGCTCACGAGTATAAAAGTTACACCTCAACTACGTGCTAGCTAAATCATGCGGCATTAAATAGTCCTATATCGCTTTCTGATACTGAGTCTAGCCGGTTTATATACGTTAAGATTTTGTCGGTATTCGCAAGCCACCCTAGAAAACATGAAGTAGCAGCACCGTTTCATGTGATGTTGGGTCCTACAAGAGAAAGTAAATTTGGCAAATTGATGAGTTTATTCAAGGTTGCAATGTAGTGGTATATATCGGTGTTTTCTACTACATCTGTAAAAATCCGATGAAGTGTTTGATCATCGTTCGTCCGTCCATTGGTCATTATGGTATGAGATAGTATTGGCAGTGGCAAGAAGTTCGACCATAATATTGGTTGTTACTACTAGCAACAGGGGTATTGTGCTAGTTTATATCACGTTTGAAATCTCGTCTGCTCGCCCGGCGGAACGCCAGCGGGAGACCTTCGGTGAAGGTTGGATGGTAACTGCCATGCCAATGCATGGCCATGTGGCAACTTTGCATTGGATCGCGCCGTAGTGCAGTCCTTTTCCTTTGTTTTCACGGAAATCAGGGAGGCAGAGAACATACACATGGATATTTTTTTATGCAATACAAATACTCCCCCCATAAATCCAAGTCAACTAATATGGTCGAAGGGAGTACTACATTTTTTACTTTCTAGGACAAGATATTTCTTATTTTTAAAATTTTTTTTTGAACCAACGGGTAAGAAGTTCCTCCGACTTTCCCTTTAAGCGAGGTGAGTCTGCGAAAAAGACGATTGTGAAAAGACCGTTTTGTCAGGCCGCTTGCTTGAGCGGCGGCTCCGGTCATTGTGTTGTATGGCGTCGGATTTTGTCACTTGGATGGCCGAGTAATTTGGCTTGGATGTTGTGAGGCCACGAGGTGGTCGGTGAGTATGCGTTGCGGAGGATTCAGTAAGCCGGTTGACGTCTCCTGGAAATCGTAGGGTTGCTATAGGATGCCAGATTTGGTTGCTTGGGTGATAGTTGGGGATGGTGTGTGTACATCGTCGATGTACAAATCGGTCTTTGCTCAGTTTTACTTAAAGAAAAGACAAAGCTTTCATCGATTGTTCGAAAAAAGTATTAAATACTTCGGTGTGCCACACTCTCACAAGCAAAGGTGCATGAAATTGAAAACATAGTGTCAAAAAATTGCATGTATGTTGTCCTTACCTTGAGCAAAAGCTCAGTGGTCAAACAACTATTTCAGGCTGAATCAATGCTTGGCCCTTGTTTTAAGTTGATTGATAATGTATTACCCTCCCTTAACAATATCACACTCTAGGCTACGATCCAACATTGAACATTCAAGATTTTGTACACATGTGTGTGCCTATTTTGGATGACCTCCTCAACTATAACTAAATTAATGACACAAAGGTCCTACTGAACAAACAAACTTAGCTCCTCCTGCTGTCAAAGTTAATAAACCCGCATTAGAAAAATTTGCAGACTATATATCCTTCCCAAGATCACCACAACTCAAATTGTCAAAAGGGGACAACCCGTGTCGCGTTTTCCCCCCAATCTCTCTGCTTCGCTCCATCATCCAGTGTCAAGGAGGGGTCAGCTTTGTCATGGGGTGCAAGATCTCATATGCCTAGGCGGCGGCCCTGGAAGATGGACTGCACGCGCGACTCTATGGCGAAGCGACGTATTGCTGGTGGTGATCTTTCTCTTTGGTCATGTGGATGACGAGGAGCAGACAGTAAGGGTTCCTGGTGTTGCGGTGCTTTGGCTCTAGCAGCTCCCAGATCGCGTTTCAGGGGCCTACACCAGGGTTAGCAGGAGGTTTGATTTCCCAGGAGCGATGCGAAGGTTTTTTCCTCCCCCTGTGTGCATGATATCCTCCTATGTCGTTGTCCATCAGCTGGCTGTGTAGTTTGTTCTCGGCCTGAAAGAAGCAGAGGACCTTACTCTCCACAACCATCACCAGCTATTCCCGTTTCTGAAAGTTACGCACCAGCTGTATATTCGTCTCCCTGGTTAATTTTCTCTAGTACTATGAAAAGCGTGATATGCTAGAAAACAAACCTTTTTACAGAATTTATTTGTATCAAGAGCTTGTTAGAAATCTTGTCTCCTCACCCGACGGACCCTAGCGGGAGACTTTCGGTGACGGTCGGATGGCAACTGCAATGGCAATGCATGGCCACGTGGCAAGTTTGCACCGGATCGCTCGCGAAACTGCTGCGATGTATTGGGGTCCTTTTCTTTGTTTTCGCCGAAAGTCGGGAGGTAGAGAACATACACCTAGATTTTTTTTATGCAATTCACATGGATTTTTTACTTCCCAGAAAAAGTAAGACATTTCTTATACAGTATTTAAGATTTTTTTTAGGACCAACGAGTAAGAAGTTTCTCCGACTTTCCCTTCAAGCGAGGCGAGTCCTTGAATCCAGGTGGGTAGGTTCACAACAATATGTGCTAACCTATCAACTATCTTTCTTCGACGAGAAGGGAAAAAATCATTCTTAGCCTATCAAATATCCAATTCAAAAAGTGTAAGGCAGCGCCCATTGTGTAAAGACCGTTTTGTTGGGATGCCGGACTTGGATGGCCGAGTCATTTGGTTTGGCTGATGTGAGGTCATGAGGTCGTCGGTGAGTATGTGTTGCGGAGGATTCACTAAGCCAGTTCACGTCTCCTGGAAATCGTCGGGTTGCTATAGGATGCCGGACTTGGTTGCTTGGGTGACAGAGTCGTCGGCTTGACCGGTGTGGAACATTGGGGATGGGGTGTGCGCATCGTCAATGTACATATCGGTCTTTGCTCAGTTTTACTTAATGAAAAGATAAAGATTTTGTCGATTGTTCGAAAAAAGTATAAGATACTTCGGTGTGTCACACTCTCACAAGCAAGGTGTATGAATTGAAAACATATAGTGTCAAAATTTTGCATGTATCTTGTCCTTGCCTTTAGCAAAATCTCAGTGGCCAAACAACTATTTCAGGCTGAATGTTTGGCCCTTGTTTTTAGTTGGGTGATACTGTATTACCCAATCTTAACAATATCATACTCTAGACTACGATGCAACATTAAACGTTCAAGATTTTGTACACATTTGTGTGCCTATTTTGGATGACCTCCTCAACTGTAACTAAATTAATATGCTAGTTCTCAGTCATCTAAGAACTTTTTATGTCTCAGTCACCTTTCTCACCATTGGACTACCTCACGATTCGTGCAATGTGAGAGTTATGCATAGGTTGCAACTAGGTTGTAACCTAGAATATAATGAGTTGCAATTAGGTTGCAACTGAGAATTAGTACAAATTCTATAAGTTGCAAATACTATGTTGCAATTGAGAATTAGCACAAATAATATGATGATGCAGGCGAATGAGGCATAAGAAGTTCTCCGACGCCTGAGATCTAGGCGCTCCCAACTATTTCAGATTGAATGCTAGGCTCTTGTTGTTAGTTGGGTCATAATGTATATTACCCTCTCTTAACAATATCACACTATAGGCTACGATCCAACATTAGACATTCAAGATTTTGTACACATTTGTGTGCCTACTTTGGATGGCCTCCTCTACTATAACTAAAGTAATAACACAAGGTCCTACTTAAAGAACAAACTTACCTAGCTCCTCCTGCTGTCAAAATTAATAAACCTGCATTACAACATTTTGCAGACCATATATTCTTCCCAAGATCACCATCACCCCAGCTCAAATTGTCAAAAGGATAGGAAAACCAGATCTTGATACTCTTGCTTGCTGCTCCTTGAAGCAACCAAGGCAGGGTCGGGCAGCTGCTAGCAATCAGGTAGTTAGCCTGTTCCACCATGGCAACTCACCCCATCGATCAGGGTTTGGTGCCCTGTAACCGCGACGACACTCTTACCCCCACAAACCCTACACCCACCTAGCTTACACCTCACTCTTCCTCGTCCTTCCCAACCAAATCATCTCGTTATAAGCCATGCACACCCGTCTCTCAGATCACTCAATCGCACGCACACCGAGAGCTGCACTCCTGCGCCCTTCTTCGTCCACGAGTTGTATTTGTAGCTACACCATGCAGGCCATGCAGAGACTTGCTGTGCTCCTTCTATCCGTGGCGATCACGGCGTCGGCGCAGGGCCCGGCGGTGGCGCCCGTCGCGCCCGTCACGCCGGCGACCCCGGCAGCGCCGGCGCCGGCGGCGGGGACGACGAACATCACGGGGGTGCTGGCCAAGGCCGGGCAGTTCAACACCTTCATCCGGCTGCTGCAGTCGACGGGCGTGGCGGCGCAGATCGACAGCCAGCTCAACAGCAGCTCCGGGAACGGCCTGACGGTGTTCGCGCCCACGGACAACGCCTTCACCTCGCTCGCCTCCGGCACGCTCAACTCGCTGTCGGACAGCCAGAAGAACGCGCTGGTCCAGTACCACGTCCTCTCCACCGCCATCCCCATGTCGCAGTTCGACACCGTCAGCAACCCGCTCCGCACGCAGGCCGGGAGCAGCTCGCCGGGGGAGTACCCGCTCAACGTCACCTCCATGGGCATCCAGCAGGTCAACATCTCCACCGGCGTCGTCAACGCCACCGTCGACAACACGCTCTACACCGGCGACCAGCTCGTCGTGTACCAGGTCAGCAAGGTGCTGCTGCCCATGGCCATCGCCGGGACGACGCCCGCGCCCGCGCCCGCGCCGTTGGCAGCGCTCACACCCAAGGGAAAGAAGACGCCGGTGTCGTCCGGAGCGGACGCGCCCGAGGCCGAGGCGTCGTCAGACGTGTCGCCCGCTGCGCCGGCGAGGGTGGTCACCGGGGGTGGTGTCGCGGTGGTGCACGTTCTGGCCTTGGCGTGGGTCTGGTTTGTCCTGTGATGGCGACCGATGGGAGTCTGAGTCACTGAGCCGTCGTACGTGAGGTCTCGATCCACATCGAACTTTTTTGCTCGCCTTTTCGAAGTTGTTGGCTATTTTTTGCTTGATTTGTTTTTATTTCACACCTATAATATCATTGTAATTGCTAGGGGCATGTAAAGTGTAATCCGTTATGACAGTCACATTTTTTATGTAATACTATTGAATAAGTTGTATTTTCCTATAGTTTTCATAGGATATGTGGTAATGTATACATTCATTTTTCTGAAGAAGCTCGGAACGTGGAACTCATGACCCTTCATAATGAGAAACAAAATTATACTTTTCACAGCACAAACCAAATTATACAACACCTTTGGTATGTAAAGTTTTTCTTTTGGGAATTTGTTTGCTTTACGAACATGAACAAAATAAGTTCTTGAAAACGGCAAAATCATGTTCATGCATGGCAAAAAGTGAGACAAAGGTTCGGTTTTTTTTCCGTTGTGGCTTGTCTAGAAATGGTTTTATTCAGACCTCTCTACTCTCTAGGGAAAAGAAGTTTGAGAAATTCTAGTCCCACTTTTTCCAACTGCTAATTATTGAAGTTATGTACTAGCTAACTATCTCGAAAGTCCGAACTGGTAGAAAAGGGCTAGATAGTATTTTTTTAACACTACTCTCACGTTTATACTATTTTAGTCCAGGCGCGGGTTCGATGTAGGCCGTAGTTGTTTTTTAATAAAAAGTTAGTAGGATCTTGAACTCAAGACCTCTTAGTTCTAATATCACATTGAATTCTAACCAACTATCCCAAAAATCTGAACTGATGGAAATGTTCCAGGCAATATATTTCATCACTATCTTCTAATTGCATTGCCTAAGTTGTATGAAAAAATCAATGATGCATCTAGACTGAAATTATGTCTAACTAACGGGTACTATTTTATTTGTAGTATTTGTTGCGGATTTGCACAGAAATTGAATTTTTTCAACATCATTAAGTGTTAAACATTACAATAGAGATATGGTGTCGTTGTTACTTGAGAAAACATCCAAAAAATTAAAGCTGTAATATCTTACTACCAACTAATAAATGGGTTAAAATAAAAGCAGGAAGGTAGAATTTATCAGCATGTCTAATGCTCCTTACAATCATAAGTTCTAAAATGATTCAAATAATTTATGCTACAGTACTTTTCTTGGTAGAGTAGTTTTGGATTATTCTATCCATCTATCATAAACTCACAATCAACCGCAAGAAGTTGAGAAGAATACACAAGGAAGAAAAATTCAAGCTGAAAAACCAATGCACTAGTCTGCAACTTTACAGCGAGTTTTTAATTTACAACCAGTCTCTCTACTAAAAAAAGATGGAGAAGTAACACAAAATAATTAATATTTCCTCCGTTTTAAAATATAAGATGTTTTAGGTTTATAAAGATAATGTATCTAGACATCTTTTAGTGTGTAGATTCGTAGTGAACCTCTCCGAATATATACACTAAAAGACGTCTAGATATTTTTTTTTCACAAAACTAAAACATCTTATATTATGAAATTGAGTGAGTAGGAAGGAACACTCACCATTAGCTAGCAGCAGTGAACGAGCCTTTAAACTATCACAATGTTCACGATAGTGATCTCTGCACATCCTGAACTGAACCAGGTCTGAATAGTAGCAGATTCTTCAGAATGAAGTACACGCTACAGCTGAAGAATAGAACTTGAGGTACTACCAACTTGTAAAATCCATTGCAGAGATAAACTTTTGGATTCCAACGCAGAATTACATCAGCACAACGATTGTGATTATACACGAATTAACCAATTTTGATTTCTGAGCTGCATAGCCTGAACTGAACTGAACATTTGGAAGTCTGAATACGTTAGCAGATTGTGCAAAATCGGACACTGGTTCTTCAGAACCGGAAGGCACAAAAGTTTGTCATCTGACACAATCGGCAGTTAATTCCCCGTGATGTGGAGGAAGTACGAGCGGCTGGTTGGTGTGGAGGAAGTACGACGGGGGAACTGGTGCCACGGAGGGGCTGGCTCGGCGTAGACATTGGTGCGCACAAGGTCCTCGTCCGGCTGTCGGCGACCACACACGATTTAATTTTTTTTGACAGAGACCACACACGACATGGGAGGCGTGGCCACACGTACCGGCGTCGCGAGCTCCCGCCAGAGTTGCCTTAACGCTTCGGACAACCAACACGATTAAAATACTACTCTATTTGGGTCGATCCATCGACAAGAAATGGGTCATTGTCCCGCCGCGCGCCAGGCCATCGTGCCCAGTGGCAGACTGGGATGTAACTTTTTTCTCACACATTTTTATTAAGTTCTACTCCCTCCGTTTTAAAATATAAGATATTTTAGCTTTGTGAAACAAATGTATCTAGACTACTTTTAGTATATAGATTCACTCATGGTTAGGGTGAATCTACATACTAAAATAAGTCTAGATACATTCTCTTCACAAACCTAAAACATTTTATATTTTAAAACAGAGGGAGTAACATAATTTACATATAAGAAAAAAAATGATAAACAAGCGCGCATGCGACGACGCTGGCGCCACCTACTCGTCCTCGTCCTGAAAGAGGTCAATGTAGGACAAGTTCTATGGCCACTGTTGCCTAGGCCACATAGTTGGTGGCGGTGGTACGATCTCCTGTCCATGCTAGGTGGACCACGTGTCCTGCCGCTTGCGGCGGAGGCGGAATCTCCTACCTAGGCCACGCAACCAATGGCGGCGCGTGCGACGACAACGACGGTGAAGACGACAATTGCGCATTGTGCTCCACCACCACTGCGGAGAGGTGGACGGTCTCCTCCAAACTCTTCCACTCCTAGAGCGCCTCCTCCTCTGCCTTGGATTCCTCCAAGGCGCGGCTGGTGGCCTCCTCCTTGACATAGTCCGGAGGCAGAGACACGTGCTCCTGCTTCACTATGTTAGCTTCGTGTTGTGCTCCCAAGCGAGGAAGGCTCGCCAAAAATCCAGACGAAGGTATGCACGCTCTTGCCGTAGCGCCTCTGGAGCAGTGCGCGATGGTATCGGATCTCCGCCTGCAGCGCCGACCCTTGTTGCGGTGGGGGCAAGAACAACACCCCTGTCGACGTTGAGCTGCCATCCGCCAGGAAGGGTGACATTCCGGTGAGCGCAGGGATCTCCCTCCTCCCACTGCTTCATGCCCTCAGCGACCGACACGTACACTCGGTCACGGTGACGCCGACGAGGAGGCGTGAACCGCGCCACAACCCAATGCAATATGTCGCCCGCGAAGGTGATGGTAACATGCGGTGGCCAGCGCGAGGAGGCGGCAGCGGTGGGGTTGGCGAGCATCGAGTGCGGCCACTGACCCGAGGACGATCCAACCTCGTGGTCATTGATGATCTTCTTGAGACACGGTGACGTTTTCATGACTGTTGGGGCCAAGGGGGGCTGCTTGGCTCGAAGTGGATATGGCACATGCGTAGTGTAGGGAAGAGAGGGACACACACAACCGGTATAAGAAACCTTGGCCATCGATGCCGGCTCAGACTCCCCAATGGCAACGATAGCGGCATTGATGCCGGCGCATGAGGCGAGGCGGCATCACATGGCGCATTAGGCGAAACAACGACGATATCGATTGACAGGACGGTTTGATCGGCCAGCCTTCATGGTGGTATTATACCATGGGACGGGCCCAGCACGCAGTTCGTGGCCCGTTACGATGAGGCGTATTCCCCGACGAAATTTATGCGGGAATAGATAGCATCAGACGTGTCGGTCAGTTTAGGTGGCAAGTGACCACCAGAATCAACTTCTCGGACCAACATAATGATATATGCACGTGTGGTGCTCTTAGGGATGGCATCAACTCTTGCAAACCAACTTGTGTTTGAGTGGCTAGAAGGATGGTTGTACCCAAAGCGCACCAGAGCTCAAACCCCAGGTTTGATACTGAGAGTTGCATAGAAGCGGAATATTTTTCAGGAGACGCAAGGCGTCCACGGTGATTTCGTCAATCTCAAGACCCGATCCGTCAGCTCAGTCTATCGGAGATGCTCATAAGGGTAAGGTGTGCGTGTTTGCGTTCATAGGGATGGATGCATACACGTGTTGTGGCCATCTATAATTGTAATGTGTTTTTTTTTTTAAATGACAGCAGCTCGCAGCACACGAAGATGGCATGGGCAGAGCTAGCATGTTAGCATTGGGGTCAGCTGACCCTAATAAAAATCAGCAAATTGTTTACTAAATTAGTGATAAACACTGTTTATTTGTAGAGATTGATCTTATTGCTATTGACGTGACTTTATAGGATTTTTTTTTTTTTTTGCCTTCGTCCCTGGTGGTGGTATTCCTAGTCCACCAGCCCGCGCGTAGCGAAGAGAATGGAAAACCACGTGCCACCGTCTCCACCCGAAACCACCCGAGCCACAGCCACCACCACCACCACCAGTGCACGCCGCACTCGCGCGAGGAGCCACCAAGCCCCCCTTCTTTTTGCCTTCGCTCCCAAGGAAGCGACCGACGTCAAATTGCTCTCCCGAGGAACCGCGCGTCCGTCCAGAAAAGAAACGTGATCGGGGAACTGGACGAGCCGACGTACCCGAGGGCGAGGGGCGATGCACCATGGCGACTTGGCGAGGCAGCCAACCGCGCCGCGGCTAAAGATATCAAGTTGGCCCGACTTCATCACCCGTCTGCCGTGGCTCACTGTCGACCACTAACATTTACTTAGTTTTCTTTTGGAGAAAGATCCGTGGATAAGATTGCGTTCTCCAGAGTCCACTGCTGTTCTGCCGCCACAGGCCTCCACTTGCAAGCCGCAGCAACTTTTATTAGCTAGGTATAGTACATTCGCTCTCTCCATAATGCAATGCAAGTAAATAATAGTTAAACCATGCTAGTACAAGTTATAACAGCCTTGCCAAGTCATCTGTTGTTATTTAGATAAAGTTTTTCTACTATTGCACAACCTAAAGTTTACCACCAATTTTGGGCCATAATACATGAAAAAAAAAATCCATTCAAACAAACCCATTGGTAAAAGTTTGTACTAGTACTACGTATCCCGTGTTTTGTCGTTCAAAGTGGAACATGTGACATGTGTACAGGAATGGAGGAATTGTATTTGAACAATCTCTAGGAGATTTACTATCAAAATGGCCTTATAGACATTAATGGCGGAAAAAATTAACCACTTCGGCGTGTCGGCATGCTATTATCACAACCATACACACGACGCCAGAGATCGAACAAAAGACAAACCAATAAATTAATGAGAAAAAAAGACTGCTCATTACATGTATACCATTTTCATCAAATATGTCCAACAAATGATAGATCGAGTGTTTTTCACCTTAGAGGACATATGAACGATGCTGGATGAAGACCGCTTGGCTAAATGGCTACGATAAGGGAACGACCCTCGGGAGTTAGGAACCACCTTCACCACATACATTAGATAAAGATATATTGTTAGTGTTTATAGTCATTGCTAGATGGTCCATCGATCTACTTGTATTTTTATTACTTTTAGGCCGTTTTATACTACAGTTGATGATTATTAATAGAATGGTGGAATTTCGCAAAAAAAAACTTGGATGTTTTGCACGGGTGTCCGTTCAGCCGTAGATTCTAATAAACCAATGATTCAGTTGCTAAGAGTTTTTATTGTGACTTTGTGATGATTATTATTTCAAAAAATTGCTTCCTATGCTTTCTCGATTATAAAATAGATGAAAATATATCTGTTTTAGCCACTTTTTACGTTTTAAAGGGTGTGTTGAACCTTTTTAACCTATCACTGAATAAAATTTTATGTCTTGAACATTTTTTTAATTATCCAATACCTAAGCTTGTGGACAAAAAATTGAATGTGAATGATGCTAATGTTGCATTTTTCAAAGAAAGGAGTTCATATGTTAGACACAATATATGTAGAGCCAAGCAAGTATATAGCATGTTGTTTTGATATACTACTCCCTACTTAGTACGGTCTATAAATTCGTTTTCGCTGAAGGTTGTTTTTGTCCATAGAATATGTATACCCTAAAAAATCTTGTAGACCCTGTCTGTACCTGATAATTGTAGTGCTCAGAAAAAATGACTGGATGGCACACCTTTGTTTGGTTTTGACTTTTGATGCATAATTGTGTGTGGTGTCAACTACCATAACACAAAGCGTGCTACTTGTGGCAAAGTACAACCAAGGGTGTGCTATTTTGTCAGATTTCTTAGCTACGTGCTCCCTCCGTCCATAAATAAGTGTACATCTAGCTTTTGCATAAGTCAAAGAAACCAAATTTGACCAATTTTATAGAGAAATATAAAAACATATATTACATCAAATTAACATATTATGAAACTAGATTTAAAAATAAATCTAATTGTATCAATTTAGTGTCATAAATGTTGGTATGTTATCCTAAAAAATTAGTTAAACATAGTAAAATTTGACTTAAGACAAGGCTAGAAGTACACTGAATTGCGGACGGAGGGGAGTTGATAGCATAAAACTACCACTTTGTATGTCAATTTTTCCAAATAATACCAGGTGATGTTTCAATCGCAAAAAACTACCAGATCAGAACCAACTTGTCGCAAGCACTAATTTATATTTAGTCGCGAATTGACACCGATTCTGACAGCGGAACCCCACATGTAAGGAGAAAAGTTGCTGACGTGGACTGGCCCACCTGTCAGCTCTATTAAAAAATAATCAAAATATCAAAAAAAAAGGGGACCCGTTGACCCTATCTCCCTCATCTCCCCGTCGTGAGGCAGCACGAGTCCGCCGCCGCACTCCGGCGAAGTCTCTCCCCGCAGCCCTCCCCTCCCTCTCTCCATGCTCGCCAGACACTCGGAAATCTCTCATGCCTCACAGACTCCGTAAATCTCTCGAGCCCTCCCTTCCCGTCTGTCGCAGACTCGGCGAAATCTATCGCCACAGCTCCACCTCGGGTAGCCGCTTTGAGCTCCCAAGAGTACCATAGCTGCAGCGCTTCCTTGAGCCGAGAGTCGTGCTCGCCGCGCACACCGCACGTGCTCACACGGGATCTTCGCGATGACAGCCTTGCCGTCGTTGATGAGAGGGTCGCGCCGCCCTCGAAAGCGTACACGGGTCCGCGTTGCCCCGCTGCGTGGCAGCCCACCGCACGGCCGGACAGCCGTCCTCGTGACGCCGCGAGGCTGGTGCTCGGCGCGAGGTACCCGCAGACGCCGAACCAAGTACACGACGGTGACTCGGCTATGGCCCGGAGGAGCACGGACTGAACTTCTTCGTTCGCCATGGACGCCTCCGGCGCCAGCGTGAGGCGTAACACGGCGACGCCAGAGGCGAACGACACGCCCTAGAGGCCCGTGAGCGTACTCATGCAGCGGCAGCCGCCATGGCGAGGCGTCGGTAGCCATGGCGATGGGCTGAAGAAGCGCGGCCTTGAGCGATGGCGACGAAGAAGCGCGACTGCGCCGGCAGCGAGGACATGAAGCGGCGGGAGGAGTGAGTCTGCCTCACGGCAGGGGAGATGAGGGAGATGGGGGTCAACGGGTCCAAATTTTTTTGATATTTTGATTATTTTTAATAGAAGGGCTAGTCCACGTCAACAACCTTTCTCCTTACATGTGGGTCCCGCTGTCAGAATCAGTGTCAATTCGCGATTAAATATGAATTAGTGCTTTTTGCGACAAGTTGGTACGTAGTTTTTTGCGATTGAAACATCAGCTGATATTATTTGGAAAAATTGACATACAAAATAATAGTTTTATGCTATCAACTCGACGGAGGGAGTACTCTTTTAGAATTTGTTTCCGTGATTTGTCTTGCCGACAAAATAAACAAATCCCCCATACTCAGTTTTCCCAACTTTAAAACCGCCGGCCCTGTCCGATTCTACGAGAGAGTCCATTCCAGCTACACACTCGTTCACTCCAACCTTCACTCACCTCGCTACAAGAGTCTGATTCTACACACCTAGCTAGCGACCGAGAGAGGCAGCCACTTGGATCACCATGACCGCCACCTCGCGACCACAGCCTCCTGCCACCCACGGCAACGGCACCCGCGCGCCGCCCGCCAACGGCGCCGAGACCTTCGCCAAGTTCTTCGAGTGCTGGATCTTGCAGCAGTCCCGCGACCTCGACGCCCTCCGCGCCGCCGACGCCGCGGCCCCACCCGCCGGCCCCGGTCCCGACGACGACGCCGACCTCCGACGCCTGGTCGACCGGGTCCTCGGCCACTACGAGCACTACTACCGCGCCAAGTCTGCGGCCGCCTCTGCCGACGTGCTCCCCATGTTCGCGCCCTCCTGGATCTCCGCCACCGAGACGCTCTACCTCTGGTGCGGCGGCTGGCGCCCCACCGCCGCGCTCCACCTGCTCTACTCCAAATCCGGCGCGCAGCTCGAGGCCCAGCTCCCCGCCTTCCTCGACGGCGCCGGCCTCCGGGACGGCGACCTCGGCGGCCTCGACGCCGGCCAGCTCCAGGCCGCCGACCAGCTGCAGCGCCGCACCATCCGGAGCGAGCGCGAGATCGACGAGGCCGCCGCCAGCGCGCAGGTGACTAATCTATTAACATACGCTCCAGCTTCTTCTTCTTCTTCTTCGAGCTCAGAATCATATGCGAGCAATGCGTGTGTGCGCAGGAATCGCTGGCGACGACGAAGATGGTGGAGCTCGCCGCGGCGGGACAAGGGATGGAGCGGGAGATGGAGGCCAAGGCGGAGGGGATGAGGCGCGTGCTGGAGATGGCGGACGGGCTGAGGATGGACACGCTGCGCGCCGTGGTGGCGCTGCTCCGGCCGCCGCAGGCCGTGCACTTCCTCGTCGCCGCCGCCGAGCTCCACCTCGCCGTGCACGACTTCGGCCGCCGTAAGGACGCGGCGGAGTGAGCGCTCGCGTGGCTGGCCGGGGAGGCTCGCACCCGCGTGATTTCTCTGTCGGCGGCATTATTGGCACGATCGTCCTGTAGGCTTGGTTTGTTTGGTCAACGCGGGATGCGCGATAAGCTTTGACCGAGCAGCTCTCCCGATCCATTTCGTGTAGTCCGTGTACTGTGTACTGCCACATTGTCAAATCCGTCGTGATTATGTAAGAGGGTTCCAGCAACAATAGGAGTACTGTTACTAGTATAATGCTTTTTAGATATTTTATTTAAATAAGACAAGATATATTTTTAAATGGGTGAATCTACAAATTAAAACACATACATGAGTTCTAGAATAGCTACTACCTCCTATACATATTACTTTACGATAAAATGGATATATCTAAGCACTAAAATATGTCTAAAATATTTATTTCACTGACAAATAATGTGGATCAGGGGGAGTAGAGAGAAAGAGAGTACTAAGCTAGATACTCCATCCGTTTCATATTATAAGACGTTTTAGGATTTATAGTTTAAGTTTTATCATGTTACAAAAATTTCCGGATTTCCATTTTTGACCTGTTTGCGTCTCGCTCGCACGGAGAGCGCGCTCCCTCACCTGCATCTCCCTCTCACTTCTCCCTCGCCCACTGCGCTCTCCCTCGCCCGCATCGTCGGCGCCTCTTCCTCGTGCATGTCGCCACCTCCCTGCTCAGTCCCTCGCCGACATCTCTCTCTCACCCCTCGTCCGGCGGCCCAATTATAATTCGGATTTTTTACTCCTTCGGCGGGCCGGATCATACGCGTGGCGCTCGATCTATCGAGCTAAGGACAGAGCCGAGCTCCATTCGTCGTGGTGGCTGGCAGGGACTACCAAGAGTGCCTTAGAAAAGTGTGGGCGTCGGTGCTGGATCTGCTCCTAGGGCCGTACCTAAGGGGGGACTAGCGGGGCATCCGCCCCGACCCCAAAAAAAATAGGGGCCCAAAAAAATATAGTTCTAGTATGCATCTAATTTTTTTTCTATTGGGCTATCGACGCCGAACGCCTCGACTGCCATGCATTGATCAACACCGCTTTGTCGCTTCCTTCTCGATCGATGAGACGGCAATCGATTCCCACTTCCCAGGCAGGACAGGTCGTCAAGTCCCAGGACTCTCAGCGTCGGTTACTACTCGTTTCCCGACTCGCGAGTCTGAAGTCTCCCGTCGCGAGCCTGTCGTTGCTTCGACGCTTTCCCTGGTCCCTGACTCCCTGCCTCCCTGGATCGGATCGTCCTTCAGTCCTTTGCTCTTTGCGTCGACGATCAACCACCACCGCCAGGCACGATTCCGCGATTTCCATCGACGAGACGAAGATCAGCCGCCTCGGCCTGCCTACTGGTTCTCTCTCCGCCCATGCCTAGCCCATACCTCTGCTGGTTACGCTCGCCCTAATTCTTAATTCATAATTCTAATTAGTACCTGATTGTTGTTCTTGTTTGTAGAGCCCAAGGTTAACTGATTATGGTGCCCGAATACCGGTGCTCAGTGTCGGGGGATAACCCCCGGTAGGGTCACGAGAGGGGAAACATAGCGCAGCTGGGTTGGCTCCAAGTAAAAAAATGAACCAGGTCGGGTAAGAACGGCCGGTAAAGATAGGCATGAGAGCCGAGATACAAACTATCTCGGACCGTATAGGACAAAGTTGTAACCCTTGCAGGTACCAACGAGCCGAGTCAACCAAGGAAGGGCCGAGTCAAGAAGGACACGTGGCACCTTTCCGAGTAAGGTTCGGGGAGGACCATGGTAAAGCATGGTCAAAAGAGAAGGGCGACGCCGGGTGACAGAAAAAGAGCCGGGTGACGCCCAAAGCAAGCGCTGACGTACAAAGTAACAGCGTGACGCCAAAAAGAACAAGAAGCAGCGTACCAGAAGACCGTTAGCTGTCAAGCTTTATGGACCGGGCCTATAGGCTTAGGGCAAGCCCATAACCCGGCCCATATTGTAGGGACCAAGATCCAAACAGTAAACCCTAGAACCCAAAGGGGTATTAGCTAGCTAGCACTGCCTATATAAGGGAGGGCATAACAGTAGTAGAGAGAGGTTGGAGGAAGTAGAGAACAGGTGTTGTGTACTCAAGCCAATACAGCTCAAGGAGCACTTGTAATCTTTGGGGTATCAATCAAATTGTCAAGTGTGGAGAGTTCTTCTTGTTCTTCGTGCATGGCTCGATCGTGCACTCCCTCCCCGGTGACCACAAGCACCCATTCGGCTCCCAACTTAAGCCTACCCATGGCATCAGCCGTTCCACCACCACGACAGTTGGCGCCCACCGAGGGGCAGAAGCAGGTGCTTGATGGAGTCTTCATCCGGACGGGCAACATCATCGCCAAGACCGGCGAGCGCGTCTACTCCGACCTCATCCAGAGGTTTGGAGCGCTCAACTTTGTCAGCGACAACGCGGGCTGCTTCGGGACCAAGCCGTTCCCTAGGGGCGGTCGCTTCATCAAGTTCGGCGAGCACCAGGTCTACGTCGCTGTGCGTGTGGAGCGCGCATATCCTGAGCACGTCGTCCTGGCGCCGGATCCACCAATGGCTCCAGTCGCTGGGAAACCTCTCCAACTCGTCTCCATGGAGGTAATGATGACAGCCCCAAACCCCATAGCTCCCCCAGTAGTTCCAGTAGAGAATGAGAACACAGAGGAAGGAAATCATGAGGAAACGCCAAGGGCTGCAAGAACATCAAAGGCGCCGCTGGAAAAACCAGAGAACATAGCTAGGAGCAAAAGAGCTAAGGAGTTGCAGGAAGCGATAGACAAGTTGGCAGAGCCAGTGGCACAAGCAACTGACCCGGCGCGTGTGCAAGCCGAGTTGGAAGAAACCAGGATAAAAGTCCTAGATAAAGCAAAGGAGCTAGCACAGTTACATCAGGATGTGGATATCACTATCCGAGATCTTAACTCGGCAAATCGAGTCAAGGGCGCAAAGACCCGACTTGATGCAACGAGATTGAGAGGAAGGAACCTCAACGAAGAACTGGCAGATGCGACATCAAACATAACACCAAAGAACAGCAATGAGACGGCCATGCGTCCAACGTACAACACAGCAGCAGCTAATCTGCGAGCGGCAGAAGCAGCAATGGCAGAATTGCCCCACTTGGAGGGGGAAGCAAAGAAAATGCAGCAAGAACGAGTCAATGAGTTAGTAAAAGCAGCCAACATGCTGAATGAGGCGTATTACAGAGCAAATCCGGGTATAGCAGGGAGATTACAACTGGTTCACTCGGCGACTCCTGTCCCGGCAAGATCGGCTGGGCACACGACATCCTCACCCGGAGCGGCACCCAGGCCAAGAAAAGAAAAAAGTGTGGATTCTGGAAGAAACAAGCAGATGGTCACCTATGATTCGGCGGTAGTTCAAGGAAATTCGGCGCATGCGCAAGGGGCAAAAAGAAATAATCCCCGAGAAAATGAAAACCAGGAAAAAATTGGACAGAGAAATGACAACGGAGGGCAAAATTTTGTGCCTCATACTCGATGCGCAACTCACTCGGTAGGAGGAGGAAATCCAGCTCCGAATAACGCACCAGCTCAGCCGGAAAGAAGACAGCAAAGCGCCGGAAAAGCAGTTCAACGGCCAGCTGACCCGAACGCGAATAAGTATAATGATGGTTACTCGGCCATGGTAAATGACGGGTATAAGCTGCCGGATCATGCATATCAAGCAATGGGAGCGAGATACGAAGGTAGGAACCTTCAGCCGGATGATGCCAGGCTGAAGCTTGACCGCATAAAAATGGCAGAGATAATTGAATCACAAGGTCCGCAGGGTCCACCATGCTTTGGCCCAAGGATCATGAAGGAGCCACCGGTGCCAAATTTCCAGCTGGCCAGAGGGACAAAAACATATGATGGAAGCACAAAGCGAGAGACTGGCTCATAGATTATGGAACCGCTGTGAAGATTACGCAGGGAAACTTGAGATGGGCAGTACGTTACGTACCGCAGATGCTGGAAGGACCAGCTCGGGTATGGTTGAACAATTTGTCACCCGGAAGCATCAACAGTTGGATTGATTTTCACGACGCTTTCGTGAGAAATTTCATGAGCACTTACAAGAGGCCGAATCGCCCACAACAACTAGCAATGTGCAAGCAAAGACCGAATGAGACAGACAAGGAGTTCCTCACAAGGTGGTGTACGATGCGTAACTCTTGTGAAGGGGTAATCGAGTCACAAGCAATCGCATGGTTTTCACAAGGATGTAGACATGGGAGTGTGCTGTGGCAAAGGTTACAAAGAGATATGCCGGCAAGCCTGGCAGAGACGATAAGAATCGCCGACTCGTATGCGTTAGGAGATCCGACTTAGCCGTTGCTCATATCGGCAGACGGGATGACTGAGACTCACATCTATGACGTTGCCGGGTCGCAAAGGCGCCAGGAGAGATCCGAATATAGAAGCAAGAGAAGAGACGAGAGGCCGGATTACAGGTATGGTTCGGCCAAAGGCGGCAAGTGAGTCAGATCATCCAGATGCCGGAAGGGCGATCGGCAAAGGACAAATGGTCAACAACAATGGGTGTCAAATAATGGCGGCAAAAGGCCATACGATCAGAGGAAACAGTATCAGGACCGACAAAAATACACCTATGAGATGATGCTAGATCAGCCGTGTAAATTTCACACGCCTAGTCCGAGTAAGCCGGCAAATCACTCAACAAGGCAATGCACTTGGTTTCAGAAAGGAGACAGAGTGGACTCGCCAAATAAGCAGCTTCCACCACCTCCCCCTCCACCACTTACAGGAGGAAATGCTCAAGCAGTAGGGAGGATAATGATATGAAAACAAAACCCGAGATATCAGAATCGGGAAAGAAGAGAAGATGTGCACCAGGTGCACAATCCAAG
The DNA here is from genome assembly GCA_023614405.1 of Avena insularis. NCBI lineage: Eukaryota > Viridiplantae > Streptophyta > Magnoliopsida > Poales > Poaceae > Avena > Avena insularis. The sequence continues at coordinate 9,146,142 of CM042684.1, forward strand.
AGGTGACGATGCTCATATCAGCCACGAAACCAGAAATGAGTACAGAGAACATCACCAGAGCTATGTTGTCTTTGTCATAGAGCCAAATGACAAGAAGAGCCAGCAGCGACGAATGATGGAAGTGAATGCCACGATGCCGGCAATTCCCAAGTACATGCATTGGTCTGAGCAGGAGATAACTTGGAGTATAAAAGATCACCCCAAGATCATGCCAACCCCTGGAGGATACGCTCTGATCTTGGATCCAACATTCATGGGCCCAGATATCAACGTGAAGTTTTCAAAAGTACTGATTGACGGTGGCAGTAGCATCAACATCATGTATAAGGATATAATGCTCAAGTTAGGCATTACCATGAACATGCTGGAGCCGACTAAGACCACTTTCCACGGGATTGTGCCAGGATTGTCCTGTGAGCCAATTGGCAAGATCTGGGTCGACGTCTTATTCGGCAACAGGGAAAATTTTCGCACTGAAGCTATAGAGTTCGAGGTGGTTGATCTGGTCAGCTCATATCACGCCTTACTCGGCAGGCCGGCTATGGCAATATTCATGGCTACTACCCATATGGCATACTTAAAGATGAAGCTGCCAGGCCCATGTGGGGTGATCATAGTGGTAGGAGATTACAAGAGATCTATTGCTTATGCTTCAGCCGGATCTTCACTGGCCGAGTCACTCGTCATAGCACAAGAGAAAAGTCAGATGTTGGAGGTGGCAACATTGGCCAAAGCAGCACAAATGTCCATGCCGGCACTCACCAACCCGCATGGCAATGTGTCATTTCAAGCTACCAAGGAAACCAAGAAGGTGCAGGTGGATGAAATTTTCCCAGAGCACACAGTGACCATTGGGGCTGGCCTTACAGATAAATAGGAAAGCGAGCTCACCAGCTTCCTCCATGAGAATCGGGACATCTTTGCATGGTCCACTCAAGATCTGCAAGGAGTTTCGAGGGAGCTGGCTGAGCACTCTCTTCATGTAAGACCAGATGCAAGGCCGGTGAAGCAACCCCTCCGCCGCTTCGCCGAAGATAGGAGGAAAGTAATAGAAGCCGAGATTGCAAGACTTTTAGTTGCTGGATTCATCATGGAAGTGCTGCACCAGGACTGGTTGTCAAATCCAGTCCTGGTCGAGAAAAAGAAAGATGACCTGAACGCTGCAGTGGTATGGCGCATGTGTATTGATTACACGAACCTCAATAAGTCGTGTCCGAAAGATCCATTTCCTCTGCCTCGGATCGATCAAGTCATAGATTCTACTCCTGGGTGTGAGTTGCTGTCATTTATGGATGCATATTCAGGATTCCATCAGATTCTGCTGAATCCAAATGATCAAATAAAGACAGCTTTTATCACCCCATACGGGGCTTATTGCTATCGCCCCATGCCATTCGGATTGAGAAACGCAGGCGCAACATACCAAATATGCATGCAAAAATGCTTACAAGATCAATTGGACAAAAATGTTCAAGTATACGTCGATGACGTGGTAATAAAAACCAAACAAAGTCATACTCTAATTGAGGACTTACGTCAAACATTCGCAAACTTGAGAATATTCCGGATGAAACTTAACCCAAAAAATGTACATTTGGTGTCCCGGCTGGCAAGTTACTCGGATTCCTTGTATCCAACCGAGGAATTGAAGCTAACCCGACAAAGATCAGGGCCATCGAAAGAATGGAATTGCCAAAAACCCTCAATGATGTCCAGAAGTTTACTGGATGCCTAGCTTCATTGAGCAGGTTTGTTAGTCGGCTAGGCGAAAAAGCCCTACCACTATATCAGCTGATGAAAAAATCAGACAAATTCACATGGACACAGCAAGCTGATAGCGCTTTCCATGAATTAAAGAAAATGTTGGCAACAACACCAATATTAGAGTCACCACTATCCAAGGAGCCAATGCTGCTCTATGTCGCCGCAACCAACAGAGTTGTAAGTGCAGTAATAGTAGTTGAACATGAAGAAGGGGGCAAATCAGTCCAAAGACCAGTATATTACTTGAGCGAAGTGCTCTCTGTCTCGAAACAGAATTACCCGCATTATCAGAAGATGACATATGGGGTATATATGGTAGCAAAGAAGCTGAAACATTATTTCAAGAACACCCAATCCGGGTAATATGCGAGGCACCTATCTCGGATATATTGGGCAGCAAAGATGCCAGCGGCCGAGTATCCAAATGGGCCATTGAACTGGCACCATACACTCTACAATATGATAGGCGGGATGCAATAAAATCTCAAGCCGTTGCAGATTTCTTTGTAGAATGGGTGGAGATGCAGTACGAACCACCACTGCCAGATCCAAATTACCGGAAAATGCATTTTGACGGGTCCAAGACGAGAATGGGTCTGGGCGCCGGGATAGTGCTCACATATCCAAAGAGGGATCAACTGAGGTATGTGTTGCAAATTCATTTTGCTGCTTCTAACAACGTTGCCGAGTATGAAGCACTTGTCCATGGCATTAAAGTAGCCAAGGAAATTGGTATCAAAAGGATCATGTGTTTTGGCGATTCAGATTTGGTGATTCAGCAAGTGTCTAGACATTGGGATGCACTGGATACAAACATGGCGTTATATCGCTTCCACGTACAACAAATTTCGGGATATTTTGACGGTTGTGAATTTCATCACATTCCTAGAGCAGAAAATGAGGCAGCAGATGTATTATCCAAACTAGGTTCATCTAGGCAAGCAATACCACCAGGGGTAGCATTGGAGCATCTCAGGAAGCCATCGATCAAGCCGTCACCAGAGTCTGAATCAATCAGGATCATTCCGGCGAGTCAGGAATCAGAGGCAGTGCCAATGGACATCGACTCAGGGGTAGGTTCGATTCACTCGAGGACTGATCCGTTCAATTCAGGGGTCGCCGAATCACACTCGGTCACTCCTCAGGTTATGTCGGCAGAACATATCTCGGCGGAACCAATGGACATTGATGTTGAAGCAGACCTGGAACCACTAATACCAACGTGGGCACAACCAATATTCAGTTATTTGAAAGATGGAACCTTGCCGAGTGATGAAACACTGGCAAGGCAAACGACACGAAGGGCAAAAGCATACACCATAATCAACAAGGCACTCTATAAGCGAAGTGTGACAAATGTACTGTAGCGTTGCATCAGCTCAGAGCAAGGCCAGGAGATCTTATTGGATATCCATCAGGGAGAGTGCGGGCACCATGTATCATCAAGAGCGTTGGTAGCCAAGGCATTCCGACATGGATTCTACTGGCCAAGCGCATTGGCACAAGCGCAAGAGTTAGTCGGGAAATGCAGTGGTTGTCAACACTATGCGTCCAAGTCACATTTACCAGCGTCTGAATTGAATACTATACCAATCACTTGGCCTTTTGCAGTATGGTGCCTGGATATGATAGGACCATTCAAACCAGCAAGGGGAGGCATGACTCATATCTTGGTCATGATCGATAAGTTCACCAAGTGGATAGAAGTGAAGCCAATCAAGAAATTAGACGGTAAAACAGCTATCACGTTCCTAAGGGATATAATCCTCAGATACGGTTACCCGCACAGTGTGATCACGGACAATGGCACAAACTTTGTTGAAGGAGCTTTTGCTCGCTTCTGTGGGAAACACCGAATAAGACTCGATGTAGCATCAGTCACCCATCCTGAATCAAATGGACAAGTTGAACGGGCTAATGGCTTAGTTCTGTCCGGGATAAAACCCTGCTTAATGGAACCACTCCAGAGATCACCTGGTTGTTGGATAGAGGAACTACCCTCGATCGTGGAGCTTAAGAACGACTCCGAATCGATCAACTGGTTATACGCCATTTTTCCTTGTATATGGGGCTGAAGCAGTTTTGCCTGCCGACATAGAATATGACTCGCCAAGGATAAGGCAATACTCGGAAGCCGAGGTAAAAGAGGCCCGAGAAGATGGAGTAGATTTACTCGAAGAAGCAAGGGAACTGACATTCTCCAGATCTACTATATATCAACAAAATCTCCGATGCTACCATAGCCGGAAAGTGCAACCTCGTGTTTTCCGAGAAGGAGATATGGTGCTAAGGCTGGTGCAGCGCACAGCCGGAATGCATAAATTATCGCCTCCTTGGGAAGGTCCATTCATTGTAAGCAAAGCATTGCACAATGATTCCTACTATCTCATAGACGCTCGTGAAGCGCAAAAGAACAAGGCGGACAGGTCAGGAGATGAAACCAAAAGGCCATAGAATGTGGCACTGCTTCGTCCCTTCTATACTTAGGAGAAGCAGTGCATGTATCACTTGAAATTTCATATGTCGGATGTGTTTGCTGGCTATGTGCTAATAATAAAATGGTATGATTCGAAAAACTGACTCAGGGACTACCCCTTAGGCTTTCCATTTCAATTATTTTACATCGGCTGGCGTGATACCCGAAATTTATCTTGAAACAAGTAGTGTTTACTTGGAAGAAATCAACTCTTCGACTATGATGTTGTCCGAAAACACGGCTTCATGGCAAGCAAGATAAAAAGATCTCAGACGGGTAAACACAAACGCCAGATAAGTACAAGGGAGAAACGCGAGTCGGCTTTAGTTTTTTCCTAACTCTCTGCAGGTTGTGTTATACTATGTGTCGAGTAATCTCGGCCAAGTTATTCGAGTTTCATATCCGCTAACTAAACCCTTCTTACTTTGAGATCCTAATGTCGAACGCCAAAAAATGGTAGACAAGGGCCAAAGGCAAGGAAAGGTGACACGACAAAATGAAACTCGGGGACTTGTCCTTGAGTAATTCGCACTCAAATCATAACGCAAATATATAAAGCCTATCACAAGGAACATAGTAAAACTTCAAGTGCAATGTACGTTACATTTATACCCGGCATACCGGGGATCTAATAAAAGTTCCAGTATTTGTTGGCCTAAGGAGCAGGAGAACTCAGAGGAGCATTCTCGGAGCCAGGAGTGCTTGGAGCATCGGCCGGGTGAGGGGCATCTGCGGACGGGTCATCTGGATCATCTGACTCGGTCGCCTCGTTGTCGCCACCTTCTTCAGCAGGAACTTCGACGAGAGGGTCGCCAAGGTCGAGGAAGCTGGGCCCTTCACACCAAGCGTGCACCATGGTGTACTCGATCATGGAATAAGCTCGCTCCTGGCGCTTCTTGATCAGCTCCGGGTCGTTCAACCATTTTCCATATCCCCTTATGCGAGCAAGAACATCAAGGTTGATGTCCTCGTACCATGAAAGCACGAAGGACAGAGCCTTGTCCGCTGCAGCCCGGCCGGCCGACTCACGCCATTGATCCAGCCGGTCTTCAGTAAGGAGCAATCTGTCGGCGAGTAGCTCGATGAGTTCGGGTGGGTCTTCAGCCGGCCAGAGCATGCGAAACGCATGGATAGCCGCTTTGAGCAAGTCCACACCGCAGGATCTGAGGGTCTTGACCCGTTCAGACATCGCTGCAAGGAGCTCCTCCATGGACACCTCGCCGTCAGCAGCAGCACCAACTTCGGCTCTCACTTTCCTCATGGCTCGGATGGCAAACATGTTGGCCTCAGGAAAGTTCTCTGCAAGCAAAAAGAGAAAGTTAGCAAATAGCAAGGGCAGATGGAAGAAATCCAGCAGGACTTGGACAATGCGTAAAGAGTAAGAACTCACTACCGAGAAAGAAGTTGATGGCAGCGAGCTTGCTATGCCAAGTCTTGGTCTTGGCTTGAAGGGCGTCGAGGTTCATATTTGTCGACTCGACCAATGACTCGGCCTCATCGAGCAGCTTCTTAGTCTTCTTCGCTGGCGACCGCTGCTCGTTCTTCTCGGCAAGCTCCTCCTTCAGCCCTTTCACCTCGGCCAAGTGCTTCTACTCCGTCTCGGCCATTAATTCCTTCAGCCGAGTCACCTCATCTCGCTCCTTCTGGAGTTCGGCTTGGTGCTTCTCTGCTTATTCAGAACAAATATTTGTCACATCAATGTAAAAATTTCAGCAATTGGCTTAGGGAGGTAAGAAATTTACTCTCGGCCTCGCTGATTTGCGAGTGAAGTTAATTGATGGTGGACTGAGCAGTGGCTGGGAAACAAGAGTGAGAGGAAAAATGAGACGATGGACTAAGAAAAATTACATCAAATGAAAAAGAGGAAGAGCAAAGATTTTACCTTGGCCATAAGTGTCAGTTTGTAGCTTCTCATATGCAAGTTCGAGCTTGCGATGCGCCAGGATGAGAGCTTGATGCACCTTGGTACGCTCGTTATGCGTAAGCTAATCAAAGAAGACAGACAAATAAGAAAGAGTCAAGTCAGGCGACCTGCCGAATAAAAAAGCTTAAGAGTTTACAGCTGAGTAAGTTCGTTACTCGACAGTAACCTTGAGGGATAGGGATTGAAGCTCTAACATGAGTTTGGCACAAAGGAATCAAAGGGCTTAAGAGCTTACAGCCGAGTAAGTTCCTTACTCGGCAGTAACCTCGGGGGCTAGGGATCGAATTTCTAACATACACGCTTGAGGTAAAGGATTTAAAGGCTAAGTGACTATTGAGGAGCTTACAGCCGAGTAAGTTTCTTACTCGACTGTAACCTCGGGGACTAGGTGATATGTATAAAGGAAATACTCAATGATACAAAAGAGTAAGAAGTTAATTTACCTCGTTCACTTTGTCAGCGCGGGCCATCAGAGCAATGGCATGCTGGGTCATGTCGGAGACGGCCTTGGGGCCCAGCTTCATCTTCTTCCCGGCACGAGTGCTGACCTCCTACTTGCCTGCTGCATTCCATGCCACAGCGTAAGGTTCATCCGAACCAAGGCTCTTGCCAGTGAGCGTCCGAGTGAGAACTCGACCCGTTTTCAGGGCGGTTCCCACAGTGGCACGGGTTGCAGCGGCAGAAGTATGGAGGTAACAGCCTTGGAGTCATCACCTGACCCGGCAGCAGCAGATTTGTCCCCCTTACCCGTTGAAGCAAGCTTTGACGCCGACGTCGGAGGCCGGATCTGAGGAGTGTTGGAGATATGCCCAAGAGGCAATAATAAAGTGGTTATTATCATATCTTCATACTTATGATAAATGTTTACATACCATGCTATAATTGTATTAACCGGAAACATTAATACTTGTGTGATTTGTAAACTAAAATAAGAGTCCCTAGTAAAGCCTCTTGTTAAACTAGCTTGTTGGTTAATATATGATCATTGTTTCCTGATCATGAACATAGAGATGTTATTGACAACAGGGTCATATCATTAGGAGAATGATGTGATGGACATACTCCTATAGATAAGCGTAGCATAAAGATCAAGTCATTTCAATAGTTCAATTGCTATATGCTTTCTGATACATAGTAACCTAATTCCTTCGACCATGAGATCATGCATATCACCTTTACCGGATGGATGCTTTGATGTCATCAAACACCACACCGTAACAGGGTGGCTATAAAGGTGGCATTGAGTGTTCGGAAAGTGTTGGTTGAAACACATGGATCAAGAGTGGGATTTGTCCATCCACATGACAGATAGATATACTCTGGGCCCTCTCGGTGAAATGTCATCCAATTAGCTTGCAAGCATGTGACTGGGTCACAAGGGATCACATATCACGGGAACGAGAAAAGAGTACTTATCAGTAACGAGGTTGAACTAGGTATGCAGAGATACCGACGATCATAACCTCGGATAAGTAAACTATCGTGAGACAAAGGGAAATTGGTATCGTATGTAAGTGGTTCATTCGATCGCAAAGTAATCGTAGAAATATGTGGGAGCCATATGAATTTCCAGATTCCTCTATTGGTTATTGTTCGGAGAAGTGTCTCGATCATGTCCGCATAATACACGAACATTAGTGAGACAAACTTAAGGATTCGACGTTGTTTGATTAGTTAATGTATAATGAGAAAGAGACCGAAAGTTGTTCGAAGTCTCGGATGGGATCCGGATATCACGAGGTGATCCGAATGGTCCGAGAATAAGATTCATATAAGGAAAGTCCTGCTTTGGAGTTGGGGAATGGTTCGGTGTTTTCATCGGAACATTCTAGAAGGTCCGGAATGTCCGGCACTCCGGGGGGGGAAGGGTACATGAATGTGTCATTGTAAGTTGGAATGATTGCATCATGTACTAAGTGTTCTTGCTGTCCCAAATAAAGGATTAAATTAAATCCTAAATTGAAAAGTCAAACGGCTAGTTTGAAAGTCAAACGGCAGTTTTGGGAAGTGGGAAAAGAGGAGGAGGTGAAGCCGAGTTGGGGAGGGAGTCCTCCCAAGCCGGCGCCCACTCAGCCGAGTTGGGGAGGACTCCACTCCTCCCTTGGCCGGCCAGCCCTCCCACCTATATAAGGAGGGCAGGGCTCCTCCCAGCACACACAAGTTCCTATCCTCTAAACTAAACCCTAGACCTAAACCCCGGTTTAGAGCTATTTCGGTTTAGAGCCTTCTAATTGGTTTAGAGCCTTCTAATTGGTGTGTCTAATTACTAGACCACTAATAGCCTCTCTCATAAGCTCCACCATACTGCACCGCTTAAGGCGGCCCTCGGGATCTCCCTCTACTTCCTGTACCACGCCAGTCAGCCGGAATCGCGAGGAGAGTGCTACAACCTCCGCTGCCTTTGGAACAAGGGAGAGGAAGGTCTTCGCCGAAAATCCGAACGGTGTGACCGATCGGAGCGCTAGGAACGTGGCGCTGAAGGATCGTCACGCGATCTTGAGATCGGAAAGAGTACGACTACATCACCCACGAGAATCTGCTCTCGTTAACCGCTGTGGAATCTGCGAGGGTGAGTTCCTCTATCGACTCGTAGCTACAATCTAGTAGATCGATCTTGGCTTGTTTGTTTGTCTGCGATAGAAAATTTTTGTTTTCCATGCTACGAACCCCACAAAGGGTATCGAGCCGTGAATATATGTAGATCTCATTGCCTGAGTAGAACACAATGGTCATTGTGGGCGTTGATGCTTTTATTGTCGATTACTTTTTGTGTACTATGCATCTTGCGGTATTTAGGGATGAAGAGGCCCGTGCTAACATTACATGACATCGTTCATGAGACTTGCTACACGCTTGACATGCAACATTTATTGCATAAGTGGCTCTCTGGTGCCTGCTTTCTCCTAGCATAGTTAAGATCCAATTTACAACGGTAATCAACAATGCTAGTATCAATGTTGTGGTTCTTGTTCGTAAGTTAGAACGACACTTATTGAAAGCCCCAAACCACGTAAAATATGCAAAGAAAGTAGAGGCGTCTAACTTTGTTTTGCAGGTGTGTGATGATGTGATATGGCCATGATTGTGATTATATTTGATGTATGCAATGTTCCTTATTGTAAGTTGGCAACCGCAGAGCCATATGGTTGTCTTTAATTTTGTTAAGACCGCGTGTCTATTCAAAATAGTTGTAATAGTTGAAGCTGGTGGACGACAACCATGAAGAAGCGTCATTGACCTTGATGCTATGCCGGTGATGATGGAGATCATGTTCGTGCTTGAAGATGGAGATCGGAAGCACAAAGAAGAAAGTCCATATCATATCACATATTATGAATTGCATGTGATGTTAATCCTTTAAGCATATTGTATTGCTTAGTAGACGGTAGCATTATAAGATGATCCTCATGCACATAATTTCAAGTTCTAAAGTGTTCACCCTTAGTATGCACCGTTGCCAAAGCTTGTCGCTCAAGCACCACGTGATGATCGGGTGTCTTTGATTCCGCTGGTGAATACAACGTAAGCAAGCCAGATTTGCTTATGCGGTAGCTAAGGTTTGATCTTGACGAGCCTAGCATGTACAGACATGGCCTCAGGAACACGGATTACCGAAAGGTAGAGCATGAGTCATATAGTAGATATGATGAACATGTTGATTGTTCGCCATTGAAGCTATATCAACTCTCGTGATGATCGGTTTTGATGTGGTGGATTTGGTTCGTGTGATCACTAAAACAATGTGAGGGATGTTGTTTTGAGTGGGAGTTCACCTAGATTAATTTAATTATTAATTAGAACTCAATTTATCATAAACTAAATCAAAGTGAATTTGCATAGTTGTTGTAGTCATTGGCATCCGTTTACCACCTTGCGCTTAGTTATAATTGAGATGATAGAACTATAGAATTCTGGTTAGTTACTTTACGAACTGGTATCGTATTGTTTTGAAGTGTTAATCTAAAGTTTAAAGTCCTATTGCAAACTTTCAGTAAGTTCCGGTTACTCCATGAAGTTTAATAATTAGTATTAAATCAAGAGTAACAATTCCAAATGTTAGTATATAAGTATCATGTTTATCTCCATGATTCTTGATATTCAAAGGATTGTCTTAATATCAAGGTAATCTAGGATCTGAAAGAGTTGTTTCAGAAACCATGATGTGTGGAAGATATTGTGATATCTAAAACGAAGTTTTGGTTACAACATGATAGAGTATAATATGGCAAAGTCATGTTCTCATGTTTGATGAGAATTTGTAAAAGGTTGGAGACACTAGTTGTCCTAATCTTCCAAAAGGTTTTGGAGAGCAACATTATACTCGTGATTCACCGTTATAAGCTAAAAGTAGCTTGGTCATGGACGATTCCATGATGAAGGTGAATATTTGATGTAGGTAAAATGTTTACTACGCCAAGAGATTACTAAAGAAAGGAATTTGAAAGAACACCAAATATTTGATAATGGTGATCTACTTCAAAGTGCAAGTTCAAAGACATTGGTATTTAACTATACACGCTTTGGACTATGTGTCATAAGTATGACTCCACTATTGATGTTGATAGATTCTTTCAAATGTAAAAGGAAATACCGAAAGAGAATCTCATAAGTATATGGCAGAAAAGAAAAGACTAGAATTGTTCAGTTTAAGTATATAGATGATAGACGTGTTATGGCTATATTCTTTGCTTATTAAACAATGTGGTTCTTAAGTATTTGATACTGAATTTGTTGGTGTGAATCGTCATACGAAACAACACAATTCATGAACTACAATGGCCTAAGTAACTAGCAAAAGAATATGTGATGATGTTCATCGAAAACAAATAAAGGGTTATTGTGTTGCTCGTTAAACATCAAAGCTTGCCTTCAGGATTTGTTTTATCAGGTATTATGAGAACAAAAGGGTTGTTCAAATAATTGCCGTAATCCATAAAAGATGGATGATTCACAAATCTCGTTGGATAAATCACATCCATAAAACTAGTGCTAAAATTGTCGAAAGACAAAATTGATTGAAAGATCACTTAGGAAGTGACATCGCCGTTTAAATTATATTGGAAATAAAACATGAAGAAACTCCAGGTGGATGGAATTTTGGAGTCTTTTGATTTTGATCAAATGACGTTTGAAACTTTCCTAGAGATAATTAAAACTTCGCTCATAGGCCAAAAGGAATGAATGACTAGCTTATTGGAACTTGTGCATATTGTTGTACGAACTCCATTATGTGTAGTCAAGAGCGATGGATTTCAACTTCATATGCTTTCTCCGAAAATTTGAGTGAATATGTGAATATTTACTTAATAAGGATGAAGTGTGGAATATTTGAAAAGTTCGAAAGATTTTCAAGATGAAGTGCAAAATCATTGTAACAAGAATATAAATAGTTTATGATAAGATCATAAAGGAAGATATTTAAGTTACAAGTTTAGCATAATACCTAAGATTTAAGGAATCGGTCCGTGGATTTGCATTTCCCGAAACACCATAAGAGTATGGAGCGTTCGAGATATGTAAATTGAACCTTGTTTGACATGGTAAGATCGAAGGTATAATTCATAAAACTGCTATTATATTTTAAAGATTAAAAGCTTTAGAGACTACCGTTTTCCACTAAAAGAGCTCCATCATAATCCGCTGAAATGACACCATATAAGGTTATGGTTTGGGATAAAACCCAAGTAGTCTTTTCTTAAAACATTGGTATGCTATGCATAAGAAAGATGTGTGCAACCAAAGTCGGATAAACCTGTCTTTGTATAAATGTTAAGTATTCCTCCATAAACACCGTAGACAAAAGTGTTTGTCGCTTAGAACGTCAAGTTTCTTTGAGAAGGAATTTTTCGTGAAAAGTTAAGTGGGAGGACAATAGAACTTTGATAAGGTTAAAGGAACCTTAGCTATATGTGCAAAGTTGCGCAGCACAAAAGTGTTCCGGAGGCAAAGAATAATGCTCATGGCTCACGTGCCTCAAAGGTTGTGGTCACGAGGTCTAAGTTTCTATTGAAACAAGTAGGTCGGATGAACAATCAAATACCAAGATTTGAGGGTTGAATCATTATTTGAGAATAATGAACCTACTACATGCAAAGAAGCGATGATGGGCCCTGACTCCGTCAAATGGCTTGAAGCCATATAATCCGTGATAGTTCCATACACGAGAAATCAAGTTTTGAACTTGAAGGACCCTCGAGAAAGGTGTAAGACCTTACAGTTGTGTTTGGATCTATAAAGAAGTAGACATGGATGTTTCACATCTATGAAATAGTCGATGTTGGGAAAGAGTTCACAACAATGTTCAAAGGTTGTATATGACAAGATTTGATCTTTCATAGCGATTTTTAGTCTAGACGGATTAATGTAGCAACCACTACATATAATTTGTTATGTGGTAGTAGAATAAACAAAACAAGTTCTTCTAATAGAATGGTTACCTAGGACGTGTGCATGACATGGTCCAAAGGGTTTTGTTAATTCAAAGAATGCTAAAAGCATATGCAAACTTCAATGGTTGAAGTAAGCATAGCGGAGTTGGAATCTTCACTATGATGAAACTGTTAAAAGAGTTTAATTTCATCGGAGACAATGAAGATGCTTGCATTTGCAAGAAATTAAGTGGGAGCGCTAAGACATGTTTCTAATACATTATGTGGAAGACATATTGTTGATTGGAAATAATGTATCTTTTATTAACACATATTAAGAATTTCATCCCGATGAAAGACTTAGGCAAAACCCAAATATTTGGCATCAATAGACGCTAATATGGTTGTGCCAGAAGTACATAGACGAGATATTGAATGAATTCAATATAGAAACTACAAGAAAGGTTCTTGTTGCACAGAAAGTATTGAAAGAGTTCAATGTTGATGATATATTCAAGTGTATTGGCACTTGGTAAGTGAAACAAAGATTCAAGTATAGATTGATACTTGATGTATGAAATCACAAAGAGTATTTATATCAATCATACTGTGATATGTACAAATCCAGATATGTCCTATGCTATAAATATTATGAGCATATACCAGAATGATTCATAAGATGATCATTGGACGATAGTAAGGATATTCTTATGATCTTTTGGAAGAACTAAGAGTATATTATTTATAGAAGTGACAAATAGATGGTTAGTTCATTGTAAAAGTACTACATTGATACTAGTTTTGTCACAAAGTACAAATTAAGTTTATCTCAATCTAAATTAAGGGTGGCACAATATAATGGAAAGTGAGTTCCATAATGGATTTGGATGAGTTCCAAAGTTAAGACATTGTGACAGATACTTCAACAAAAGGCTAAGTATATGACTGCTATTATAGCAGCAAAAGAGGGCATTTGTGTCAAGTAGTTTGTTATCAAACTAGGTGTAGTTCACAATGGATAATACTATGAAGATATATTGCGACAATATTATCAACATGTTTTAACCCCAAAGAACTAAAGGTCACAAGAAAGACCAAATTATACAAAGCCATTTCATTAGAGAATGAGTGATGCGTAGAGACGCAAAGACATGCAATTACACACGGACCTGGAAGTGTCAGATCCGGAGATCAGTTAACCACTAGCAATCGTGTACATACAACACCACAAAGCCATAGGTGTTGAAAACACAAAAGTTTTGAAACTAGATTATTGACTCTAGTGCAAGTGGGAGACTGTTGGAGATATGCCCAAGAGGCAATAATAAAGTGGTTATTATCATATCTTCATACTTATGATAAATGTTTACATACCATGCTATAATTGTATTAACCGGAAACATTAATACTTGTGTGATTTGTAAACTAAAATAAGAGTCCCTAGTAAAGCCTCTTGTTAAACTAGCTTGTTGGTTAATATATGATCATTGTTTCCTGATCATGAACATAGAGATGTTATTGACAACAGGGTCATATCATTAGGAGAATGATGTGATGGACATACTCCTATAGATAAGCGTAGCATAAAGATCAAGTCATTTCAATAGTTCAATTGCTATATGCTTTCTGATACATAGTAACCTAATTCCTTCGACCATGAGATCATGCATATCACCTTTACCGGATGGATGCTTTGATGTCATCAAACACCACACCGTAACAGGGTGGCTATAAAGGTGGCATTGAGTGTTCGGAAAGTGTTGGTTGAAACACATGGATCAAGAGTGGGATTTGTCCATCCACATGACGGATAGATATACTCTGGGCCCTCTCGGTGAAATGTCATCCAATTAGCTTGCAAGCATGTGACTGGGTCACAAGGGATCACATATCACGGGAACGAGAAAAGAGTACTTATCAGTAACGAGGTTGAACTAGGTATGCAGAGATACCGACGATCATAACCTCGGATAAGTAAACTATCGTGAGACAAAGGGAAATTGGTATCATATGTAAGTGGTTCATTCGATCGCAAAGTAATCGTAGAAATATGTGGGAGCCATATGAATTTCCAGATTCCTCTATTGGTTATTGTTCGGAGAAGTGTCTCGATCATGTCCGCATAATTCACGAACCGTAGGGAGACACACTTAAGGATTCGACGTTGTTTGAGTAGTTATGGTATTATGAGAAAGAGACCGAATGTTGTTCGGAGTCTCGGATGGGATCCGGGATATCACGAGGTGATCCGGAATGGTCCGGAGAATAAGATTCATATAAGGAAAGTCCCGTTTCGGAGTTGGGGAATTGTTCCTGTTTTCATCGGAACATTCTAGAAGGTCCCTAATGTCCCAAGACCGGGGAAGGTACATGAATGTGTCATTGTAAGTTGGAATGATTGCATCATGTACTAAGTGTTCTTGCTGTCCCAAATAAAGGATTAAATTAAATCCTAAATTGAAAAGTCAAACGGCTAGTTTGAAAGTCAAACGGCAGTTTTGGGAAGTGGGAAAAGAGGAGGAGGTGAAGCCGAGTTGGGGAGGGAGTCCTCCCCAAGCCGACGCCCCACTCAAGCCGAGTTGGGAGGGACTCCACTCCCTCCCCTTGGCCGGCCAGCCCCTCCCACCTATATAAGGAGGGGCAGGGCTCCCTCCTAGCACACACAAGTTCCTATCCTCTAAACTAAACCCTAGACCTAAACCCCGGTTTAGAGCTATTTCTGTTTAGAGCCTTCTAATTGGGTTAGAGACTTCTAATTGGTGTGTCTAATTACTAGACCACAAATAGCCTCTCTCATAAGCTCCACCATACTGCACCGCTTAAGGCGAAGCTCATGGGATCTCCCTCTACTTCCGACCACGCCACAGTCGCCGGAATCGCGAGGAGAGTGCTACAACCTCCATTTCTTTGGAACAAGGAGAGGAAGGTCTTCGTCGAAAATACCGAACGTGTGACCGATCATGGAGCGCCGGAACGTATACCGAAGGATCGTCTACGCGATCTTGAGATCGGAAAGAGTACGACTACATCACCCACGAGAATCTGCTCTCGTTAACCGCTTTGGAATCTTCGAGGGTGAGTTCCTCTATCGACTCGTTGCTACAATCTAGTAGATAGATCTTGGCTTGTTTGTTTGTATGCGATAGAAAATTTTTGTTTTCCATGCTACGAACCCCTACAAGGAGCAGAACCCGAAGCTCAAACTAGAGTTGTTTGCTTGGAAGAGGTGGATTTGCCAGAAGAGGGGCGAGTAGAACCAGAAGCCTTGGGCTGGGTCTGGCCCTTTGACAGAATTTGAGAGCGAGCAGGAGGATTTGGAGAAGATCTTGGAGCCCCCTGACTGGGTTCAACAGTTTTGTTGGCTCCAAGATCAGGAAGTTGTTCATTCACATCAGCTTGAGGGCTGATGCCAGAGGAACTGGTGGTAGAGGGTTTCTCGGCGCCAGACTTGTGGGCACCAAGATCAGGAAGTTTTTCCTGGCCAACGCTAGGAGCGCTAGCCGAATGACCCACCGGGTCTGACTGACACTGAGAAGCGTGAGCCTCAACAGTGCTAGCCTCAACCCGGATGGGACTCGGCGCCGCGGAGTCAGCTGGAGGAGGTGAAGGCCTAAGCGGCGAGGCAATGCTAGAAGCATCCTGACTCGCCTTCAAAGGTGCGACACTGAAAATAACAAGACATATATAAGAGAACAACAGTGATGAGAAAGGAAAGAACTGAGAAGGCAAAGTGCGAAACTTACCCGGTGACGACCGGCTACTCGGCGCGTGACTCGACGCCCAGCAGCTTGACGAGTCTCACCTAGGCTGGCAGCAGCAGAGGCAGTAGGATCTGCCGGATTGGGCTTGTTCTTCTTAGCCGGTTGAGTGCTGGAGGAGGTTCCGCATCGCTTCGGCTTAGTGACGGGAATCTTGCCGACTCCGCCCACGACGAGAGGAGGAATGTCATGTACCTGGCCAGCTGCAAAAGTAAATAACGGGCTTACTCGGATAAGCAAAGAGATTAAGCTCACAAGGCATATACCTTCAGAAGTGTACAATCATCATCCTCATCATTGTCAGACCAGTCTTGTAAGGGATTGCGAGATTGACTCTTACCCGAAGCAGAAGCGGCTGCAGTGTGCGGGATCGGCATGAAGCACTCCAGGTCATACTCGACCTCATCTGAGTCAGAGCGGTCCCCATGATAACCAGCAGGAGGGACGATACTGTCATCAACCTGGTGAAGGAGATTCTGCGAAAGACAAACATAATGAGAGACTAAAAATTAAGCTAAGAGTGGCAAAAGAGCTAAAGGATACTCAGCGAGAAAGTAATCCGGAAACTTACCCAGGGGACAGGCCCGACCCGACTAAACGGAGGGCAACTCCAGGCTCAATCATCCGCCAAGTTCAGTTTAAATATTGAGCTTACTCGGCGGGCGATGGAGTCATGGGTGAGCTCCTTAGTGGAATGCCAAGTGGGATCATGGGACCCGCTCATGAAGCACATCTTGTGGCTCCTGGCTTGGATGGGGCTTACCTGGCGTGAGATGAAGGTGCACATGAGGTCGAAGTCAGCGAGATGAAAGTTCTCATCCGGCAACAGTAACCTTTCCAGAATTGCATTGGCTTCGTTCACCGCAACGTCTTGGTCGCGCGGGTCAAGTTGCCAGTGCTTCTTGTGGGGGACCTCATCCGAGAAAGGGGGAAGCCGGATGTTATCGGTGGACCCGCTGTTTTTGACATAGAAAAAGGTTCTATGCCACTTCTTGCAAGAGTCAATACCAGCAACCCGAGGAAAGATGGAATCCCTCCTGGGCGTGATGCTGGCAGCACCGCACCGAGTAGGCTTATTCTCGGCACGGGGAACTTCAGGCTGGGGGACAACCTGAACTTTGAAACGAAAATACTTGGCCCACAGAAGAACTGTAGGCCAAACTCCAAGATAAGCCTCCCCGGCAGAGATGAAACAAGAGAGAGAGCCAATTGCGTTGGCAGGAAGATGGTGGGTCTGTAGACGGAAGGTAGAAAGAAAAGAGGAAAAGAAAGTGCTCATAGGAAGAGCAAAACCCCGTTCAAAGTGGGAAAGGAAAACCACCCACTCGCCAGCTTGAGGTTTAGGGGAGATCTCACCGGCGGGGAGGCGGCAATCCACTTGTAGTGGAATGCGTCTGGTGGACCGGAGCCACTCCACTTCTTCGGTGGAGACCTCCGAGCCTACCCAGCCACCAAGGCTATGGAGACCTCCGCCTCTAAGACCATCGTAACCGCCGCGAAGGCCCATAAGGTTCGTCAGAGTCTGTCTCCTCCTCGGTAAGGAGAGGCTTGGAACAGCGAGGACCCGTGCTGGAATCGAAAGAGGACAGGGGCAATCACAGCACAGGAGCAAGATGGAGAAGGAACCGCAAAGGGGGAAGTTCGATCTTGCAGGCGCGAGGAGGAAGAAAGACTAAGGAAACTGAACGGGCGTGGGGGAAGTGGAAACCCCCAACCCCTACTTAAGGGCAGTAAAAACCCCAGTAGTGGGATCTAACTGTGTCGTATGCATGGCGTGCAGGTATGTGCCGGGTGAGCCAGTCAGCGAGCGCCATGTAGTCGAAGATACACGAAAAATCCAGTGCCACGTCACGGCTGGAAGGACAAGAGGCGCAGACCGATGGGACAACCACAGTGACGGGGAATAACTACGTAGTCGTCACCGTGCCGCCAGAAGTTGGAACAAAAATTGAGGCAAGTAATCATGATTACTAGTTGTCAGTGACTGAAGCGCACCGAAAATGACCCGGAATTGGCCAAAATAACTCGGCTCGAGGCAAGAATGAGCCAAGAAGTCAAAGAATTGACCCGAAATTGTCAGACTAACTCAGCAAGGTGCGAAACTGAGATAGATAAAAGACAAAAACTAAGTTCCATTCACACAAAAGGAACCTCAAGACGCCTAATAGCTTGAACTGCTAGACCTCACCAGCTTCGGGGACTAATGTCGGGGGGATAACCCCCGGTAGGGTCACGAGAGGGGAAACATAGCGCAGCTGGGTTGGCTCCGAGTAAAAAATGAACCAGACCGCGTAAGAACGGCCGGGAAAGATAGGCATGAGAGCCGAGATACAAACTATCCTGGCCCATATAGGACAAAGTTGTAACCCTTGCAGGTATCAACGAGCTGAGTCAACCGAGGAAGGGCTGAGTCAAGAAGGACACGTGGCACCTTTCTGAGTAAGGTTCGGAAAGGACCATGGTAAAGCATGGTCAAAAGAGAAAGGCATAACAAACAGTGACGCCAAAAGAACAAGAAGCAAAAAGATCGTAAGACCGTTAGCTGTCAAGCTTTATGGACCGGGCCTATGGGCTTAGGGCAAGTCCATAACCCGGCCCATATTGTAGGGACCAAGATCCAAACAGTAAACCCTAGAACCCAAAGGGGTATTATCTAGCTAGCACTGCCTATATAAGGGAGGGCATAGCAATAGTAGAGAGAGGTTGGAGGAAGTAGAGAACAGGTGCTGCGTACTCAAGCCAATACAGCTCAAGGAGCACTTGTAATTTTTGGGGTATCAATCAAATTGTCAAGTGTGGAGAGTTCTTCTTGTTCTTCGTGCATGGCTCGATCGTGCACTCCCTCCCCGGTGACCACAAGCACCCATTCAGCCCCCAACTTAAGCCTACCCATGGCATCTGTCGTGCCACCACCACGACACTTAGAAAAGAAAAAGAGACAACAAGGGAAGACATTAATAGAATCACAGAGAGGATCTTTTCATAAAATTTTGAAGAGCAACACAAGTACTTCGCGGAATCCAGATGAGTTGGCGCTAGTTCTTGTGGAGGAACAGACTAATGTTGATCCAGAAGATAATGTCGTCGGTACAAAAGACGATGTTCATATCGACGTAGATGATAACAATGTGAGTAATTGAAGAACTATTTGAAATCTTCAATGTCTCAGGAGAGGTTAAATGATTTGGCAAGTTTATTCATCGAGAAGAAGTTAGTGGACGAGATTGATATTGATTCCATCGTCACGGACTTTGCTTTTAGGAATTTTCGGAGGAAATTTAAGGTATCATGTAAATATTGTTATTTTTATATGAAGGTTATAGTTGGAAGTGTACTTAAAATATTTAGTTTTCATCCTCTCATATATGCATAAAAATTTATACTAAGGGGCCTAAAATTTTATTTTCGCCCCGGGCCACCAAAATATCAGGACCGACCCTGTCTGCTCCCCGGTGGCTTGGAGAAGCGGGAGGATGGCAGGATGGTGGGGAGGATGGTTGGGAGGACCAGGATTCCGTCAAATTCAACTTCTTCTTCGACTAGCACGACGACAAGCACCACCACCGCGATCAGTAAGTCCATCTTTCTCTGAACTTATTGTCTACTCATTCTTACTATGAAATTTCACCATGTGTGTGTTGATTGCTGATGATTTCATCTTCGGTACCTGCTAATTATTGTTGGCAATGATCTTGTCTAGCCTCTAAAAAAATCTCCACTAACCCAATTTACTTTTGCATTGAACAATATGCTTTGGTGATGAATCCTGTATGTTTCTTTGATTGAATGTGCTCTCTAGACTTGGTGTAGAGAGAGTAGTAAAATGACATGTAGGAGTAGTAAATGACAGGATTGTGCAAGGAGTAAAATGACATGTTAGGAGTAGTAAAATGACAGCAATGTGCAAAAAGGAGTAAAATGGCGGTAGTAAGTGAACTATTGCTTGCTTGCTATAGTAACAAAATCAAATTCCATATCACTATTGATATTGAGATCCAGAGATTATCTTCTTAGTCACAGAAACTTTCAGAGCACTTCTTGCGCACAAGTAAATTTAAATGAGCAAAAGAAAGTCAAAATAGTGAGACATGATATCCCTAATTTCAATAAGTAGTGATGTGCTTTAGTCACTAAATTCAGAACTGGCATTAATAGTCATTGTCCAATGAGCATGTTAACTGAATTTTGCTTCTGTTAGTAGTACTCATGTTAGCATAGCATGCAGCAGCAGTTGTCATTCTCATTACTACTCCAGGAGTATATGTTGGTTATTGTGGATATCACTCTACTGCTGGGAGTGGATATCACTACTCCAGCAGTTTGAGTAAGGCAGTGACCATTTACTCCAAGCAAGATTTAGTTTCTGAATAACTGTTTGTGTGCCACTTCCTAAAATGGACTTTGTTTCGTGTTTCGCTGCTGAATGCATGGTTAATTAACCATATGCATGGAGTACATGATTTAATAGCAAAGACTGCTTGTTCTGCTTGTTGTTTGAGTACAAGAAAGAGTATAGCAGTTGTTGATGTTCATGTGTTTGTGGCCTAGTGCCATGAGTATCTGTACACATTGTATTAACTTGGTTAGTTCATGCTCTGTATCTTAACAAA
Source organism: Avena insularis (assembly GCA_023614405.1). NCBI lineage: Eukaryota > Viridiplantae > Streptophyta > Magnoliopsida > Poales > Poaceae > Avena > Avena insularis. The sequence goes on from CM042684.1 coordinate 9,167,042, forward strand.
TTTACATAACTTTAGATCTAAAAATCAGTTATCCATGTGTGTATCTCTATTCTTGCAGAACTGGATACTTGATATGCTGGGATAAACTTTTAGCAGACGAGATTGCAATGGTAGCCTGTTACTTTAACAAGACATGCAAATTACTGTTACCTGAAGGTAATGCTCTATGCACACTTGTTAGTTTAACTGCTCAGTTTCAGGATTACATGAATTTACATGTTGCTTGAGTATATTTCAGTATATGCCTGAGTACATGCATTGTCAAGGAGTTGTGATTGAAAATTTTAGTGCACTGAATAAGGGTAAAAATCAGCTTTGGCACTCCTAGATGCACTTGTTTCTGAATAATTTAGTGCACTGAAACTTGCTGGTACTCCTAGATGCACTAATGCTTTGGCAGTACTCCATTTCTTACCTGTAGCACCTTCCATTTCCTACTCATTTTGATTCCTATCGTCCTCTTGTTCTTCATGTGGTGGAGTGCAATTCAGGTCAAACCATGGTTGTGCCATTCTTGCCGTTGCTGTTGGTCTTGGGGTGGTGCTGCTTGCCGAAAGTCAGGGCCAGGTGCTGCCTGGGGGCGGAGGAGGTGCCTGGTAGTCGTCATCGGTGAGGTGTCGAGCCTTGCCGGCGTCCGGAAGCACCTTACCAGCCCTCCAGACGAGATCACTGGCCTGGAGGTGCCGGCCAGCGAGGCGCTGCCAACGACCTGGGCGAGGCGCTTCTGGCAATGTGCTGCTGGCCGGCGAGGCGCTTCCGGCGATGTGCTACTGACCGGCAAGGAGCTTGGCATGCGTGGACGCAGCCGGGGGCACACGTGGACACGGCCGACGAGCTGGGTGCCCGCGGACACTGATCGCTCGTGGACGCGGCCGGCGACCTAGGCATGCGTGGATGCGGCCGGCGAGCTGGGCGATGCGGATCGACCCCGAGCTGGGCGAGCTGGACGCGGTGGGCTAGCTAGATGCGGATGGATCCTGAACTGCGCTAGCTGAACGCTTGGGTCCTGGGTGGAGACGACCCGAGCTGCGCGAGGTGGACGCGAGCTGGAGGGCGATTCAAAATTAGAAATAGCGATATCTGTTTCCGACAGTTCAGAAGGGTATTTTTGTACATTGCCGCACTTTTTGCCGCCGTCGGAAAATCCCAAAACGTTATATTAAGAAACGAAGGAGTACATACGAAGACAACGTAAAGAACAATAATATGGGCGGGAGGGACTCCCTCCCTCTCAAAAATAAATGTCTTGAATTTATCAAAATTTGGATAAAATTAGACACTATAGGTACTATTTAGTACTCCCTCCGTTCCAAAATAAATGTCTCAGATTTATCAAAATTTGGATAAATCTAGACACTATTTAGTATATAGGTTCATCCAAATTTTAACAAATCTAAGACATCTATTTTGAAACAAAAAGAGTATATAAATTCATTCAAATTTTGAACATCTATTTTGAGACGGAGCGAATACTATGCTTTTCTGTACTAAAAAGGGAGATTGTGTTCCCTCGTCTGCAATCAAATTTCCTCTATCGCACTCGACCACCTGGCGCGGTCATTTTGAGTGGGAGGGCTTGCGTGGGAGCGAGAGACTATTCCATTTCCTCATATCTCTCCTTCTATTCCCTTTCTCTTCCGTGTTATCGTCCTCTTTTCCTTTTCGGCAAGCCTCGTGTTTGCCTAGCAATCCTGCAACCGGCGCCAACCCGGCAGGACGTCCTCCTCGCTCCCCCAACCCTCGAACAAACACCTCCCCCAACTCAAGCCGGGGGCCATCCATGATGAGGAGGAGCGGAGATCTAGCTGCTATCCTGGCGACCCCTCCTCCTCGGCGTCTTGACGACTACCTCCCCTCCGAGATGGGCCCTTCCAAACAAGGAGGATGAGCAGAGCCCTAGGTTCCGCCCTAGCGACCTCTCCTTGCCGACGTCCTTTCCTTCCTCCCTGACGACCTCCCATAGCTCCACTTTGTCCCCTTCCTCCTACAACCATGCCTCTTCATCGTGCACAGCAGCCGACGTCTGCGAACTCGGCCTGCCTCTCCAGATCCACCGACCACCGGAGAGGGTGGCTCTGCTACTCTCTCTCTCTCTCTCTCAAAGTGTGGCCCTCTTTTGTTGCTCGTGGAATGACTTCCCGTGCTCCTCCACCAGGTGTTGTTCGTCGACGCCATCCAAGACCGGGAGATTTGATAATGACCCCTCATGTTCGTCTGCCTTTGATCATAAGCGCTTTTTGTTGTATGCTTAGATAATAAGCCCCCCAGTTCGGCCTGAGTGTGCCGATGGCCCCTTTTACCTGTTGATCTTGTTATTAAGTTATTGATCACGGATATATTAGTCTAAATCCTGCAATTATTATTCTATCCTCGGTCTAATTTCTCAAGTCCGTCAGCCCATGCCGGACACCGTACTTGGCCACGCTGTCCATGCCTAGTCGCTTCGCCCGCACTCGTCAGCATTTTGACCACCAGAGCCGCCGCGCTCGAGCCCTCCAACACACCTCGTCCTCCTGCCCGCGCCGACCTGCGACTTGGCTGCTGGAGCCGCTGCGCCCCCGCCCTCCTGGACTAGTATGCCTCCACCACCGTGGTAGCTTCTCCCTCTGCGCTGCCTCCTCCGCCTTGTCCCGTCCGCCCGCTGAATCCATTTTCTCCGTGTAACACCCCGTCCACTGGGCCCGGGGGGGTGTCACTCCAGGAAGCTTAATAGGATCTCTAGACTAACCCCACAGACCAACATTAGTATTTTCTGCGCACTTTGTCCTCACTCATGCGCACCTGGTTACCCACTTTCCGGCCGGTCACCCATCCTAGAATTTCTCTAGGCCAAGCACGCTTAACCTTAGAGTTCTTTTTGTAGGGTTCGCAGCATAGAAAACAAAAAATTTCCTACGATGGGAACATCTATGTACCAAGATCTATCTACTAGATACAAGCAACGGGTGGATATACATCCATAGAATACATAACCTCGAAGACCGAATAGCGTTAACGAGGTTGTACTCGTGGATGATGTAGACGAACGCTTGGCGATCTCAAGATCGTGATGAAGTCCATCTAGTCCAGCCGGTCCAGCACAATCAAGTCCAGCACCTCAAAGCAGTGGTGCATCCGTGATCGCACACACGTACGGGTACCCCAACAACCTCCGCGCCCTCGCTCCAGCGAAGCAGCGGAAGCAACAAATCCTTCCAGAAAAAGCCACCGAGAACATGTATCTCGCTGATCCGAGACCATGGGGAAATTCTAAAGGGGGGAGAGAGATCCTTCGCGAGGAGGTGTGAGAGACAAGTGAGAGGAGGGGTCCTTTTATAGGGGAGGGGGCAGCCCAAGGGGGCATGGCCGCCGGCCATGGAGGGTGCCCCCACCTCTCCCTCATTCATGTGGTGGAAGCTCCACTCACATAAAAACCTCTCCACTCACAATTCCACTCACATGCATTAATTTTCCACCAAAATTAATGCAAGCTCTCATTTAAATAAAAATCTTTTATTTATTTATTCAGAATTTTGTTAATTACTTTAATTAACAAACATTCACATAAAACCCCTTGCTAGTATTCCATTTCACATGCAGAACCAGTTTCAGCAATTTCAACCGAAATAGTTCCGGTGTCTAGTGAAATAAATTCCTGCGCTTTCCTTTTTCTTTTTCTGGCATATCATTTGCTCTGAATGGTGTCGGCATCCCTTAAGTGTGTCACCCTACGGTTCGCGAATAATGCGTACATGATCGAGACCCTTCTCCGATCAATAATCAGTAGCGGGACCTGGAGATCCATACTGACTCCCACACATTCAACGATGACTTCTATGATCGTGTGAACCTTTTATGCTAGTATTTTAATCCCTTTGTTTCACGATATATTACATGTCCGAGATTCGATCATCGGTATCTCCATACCTAGTTTGATCTCGTTATCGACATGCACTCTTTTCTCGTTTCCGTGATATAACATTCTAGTGATCAAATCACTTGCTTGCAAGCTAATCAATGTGATATCACCGAGAGGGCCCAGAGCATATCTATCCGTCATCGGGATGAACAAATTCCACTCTTGATCCATAGTTCTCAACATAACACTTTAGTAGTTCTGAAGCCATCTTTATAATCACCCAGTTACGGTGTGGCGTTTGATGTCCTCGAGAAACTCTTCCGGTGTTAGTGATTGACATGATCTCATGGTCTAAGGATTAGGATCACTTCGTAAGTTGTTATAGCAATATAAACTCAATGACTTTGATCATAATGCTATACTTAGGATGAATGTTCATCATATCATTACACTAATGTTGTGACCTTGTTATTAACAACATCCAATGTCCATGATCAGGAAACTTTGATCATCATGTTAATCAACGAGCTAGTTTATAAGAGAGACATAACTAGAAACTTCCTTTTTGTTTATTAAACACACATGTATTAACGTTTCCGTATTAATACAATTATAGCATGTAAAATAAACATTTATCATAAATAAGGAATACGATAATAACCACTTTATTATTGCCTCTCGGGCATATTCCTTCCCTCCCACTTGCACTAGAGACAATAATCTAGTTTGAAAACTTTGCGTATTGAACACATATGGCTTTCTGGTGTTCCATATACGCAACTGCAAGTGGTTAACATAATCTACGGATCTGACGCTTTCAGGTCCGTGTGTATTTGCATGTCTTTGCGTCTTCACGCATCACTCATTCTCCAATGAGATGGCATTGTATAAATTTGGTCTTTCGGTGAGACCTTTAGTTCCTTGGGGTTAAAACACGTCGATACTATTGTCGTACAATATATCTTTAGTGTTAGCCCGTTGCGAACCACACCTTAGTTTGATAACGAACTACTTGACACAAATGCCCTCCTTTGCTGCTACTATAGCAGTCATATACTTAGCCTTTTCTTGTAGTATTCGTCATAATGTCTTAACTTTGGAATAATCCAAATCCATCATGAAAACTCCTTTCCATTTCATTGTGCCACTCATAGTTTAAATTGAGATAATCTTAATTTGTATCTTGCGACAAAACTAGTATCAATGTAACGCTTTACAATGAACTATTTGTAATTGTTTGTCACCTCTACACAAATATATTCTTAGTTATTCCAAAAGATCATAAGAATATCCTTACTATAGTCCAATGATCATTTTATGATTCATTCTGGTATATGCTCATAACACTTAGAGCATAGGACATATCTGGATGTGTACATATCATGGTATGATTGATCCAAACATTCTCGTGATTTCACTCATCAAGTGTCAAAGCACTTGAATCTTGTTTCACTTATCAAGTGTCGATACACTTGAATCTTGATTCAATTCCTTTCCATGCATAAGAACTGCTTTCTAGTCGTTTCTATATTAAACTCCTTCAATATCTCATATATGTACGTTTGGCACAACCATATTAGCGTCACAGTCTATCCACTATAGACATTTATGCTAAATATTCGGGTTTTGCCTAAGTATTTCATCGAAATGAAATTCTTAACCTTTGTCAATAAAAGATACATCATTTCTAATCAACAAGATGTCCTCCACAAAATGTATTAGAAATATGTCTTAGCGCTCCCACTTAATTTCTTGCAAATGCAAGCATCTTCATCGTCTCCTGATGAAAACTCTTTTTCATCACGGTGAAGATTCCAACTCCACGATGCTTACTTCAACCATTGAAGTTTGCATGCCCTTTTTAGCATCCTTTGAATTAACAAAACCCTTTGGACCGTGTCATGTACACGTCCTAGGTAACCATTCTATTAGAAGAGCTTTGTTTTGTTTATTCATCTACCATATACCAAATTATATGTAGTGGTTTCTACTTTAATCCGTCCAGACTAAATATCACTATGAAAGATCAAATCTTGTCATAGTCAACTCCTTGAACATTGTCATAAAATACTTTACGACATGTCGACTATTTCATAGATGTGAAATATCCATGTCTGTTTCTTTATAGATCCAAATACGACCGATAGGTTTTTACACCTTTCCGGAGGGTCTTCCAAGTTCAAAACTTGATTTCTCGTGTATGGAACTATCACGGATTTTATAGCTTCAAGCCATTTGATGGAGTCAGGGCCCATCATCGCTTCTTTGTATGTATTCAGTTCATCATTGTCAAACAATAATGATTTACTCTCAAATCTTAGCATTTGATTGTTTAACCGACCTACTTGGTTCAATAGGAACTTAGATCTCCATGACCACAACCTTTGAGGCACATAAGCTATGAGCATTATGGCAGCCTTCGGAACGATTTCCGGCGCTGCGCAACTCAGCACATATAGCTAAGGTTTGTTAACCTTATCAAAGTTCTATTGTCCTCCCACTTAACATTTATTAAAAATTTCTTCTTCAAGGAACTTCACGTTTCAAGCGACAAACCCTTTTGTCCTTGGTGTTATGGAGGAATAACCAATTGTTATTCAAAATAACCTACAAAGACATGCTCATCCGACTTTGGTTGTAAACATCTTACTTATGTTTAGCATACCAAAATTTAAGAAATGACAACTTGGGTTTTACCCCAAACCATAACTTCCATGGTGTCATTTCAACGGATCAAGATGGAGCTCTTTTCAGTGTAAAAGCGGAAGTCTCTAAAGCTTTAATCTTTTAAAACATAATGGCAGTGTTATAAATAACACCTTGGATCCAACCATGTCAAACAAGGTTTCATTACAAATCTCAAACACTCCATATTCCTATGGTGTTTCGGATATGTAAATCTAGGTGTTTTGCTAAACTTGCAACTCAAATAAATCCCTTTATGATAAATCATAATTCATTTATTTTTCTTTTTACACTTGTAACTCAAATAAATCCATTATGATAAAATCATAAACCATTTATTTTCTTATCACAATGATTTTCACTTCATCTTGAAATTTTTTGAACGTTTTCAAATATTTCATACTTCTTTCTCATTAAGTGAATATTCACTCAAGTTTCCGGAGAAATTATATGAAGTTGAAATCCATCGCTTACGACTATACTTAATGGACTACATACATCGATATGTATAAATTCCAATAATTTAGTCATTCGTTCTTCTTTGGCCTTTGAACGAAGTTTTAATTATCCCGAGGAAAGTCTCACAAGCGTCACTTGATCAAATCAAAGACTCCAAAAATCCATGAAAATGGAGATTCTTCATGTTTTCTTTCCAATGTAATTTAAACGGCGATGTCACTTCGTAAGTGATCTTCCAATCATTTGTCTTGCGACATTTTAGCATTAGCTTTATGGATGTGATTTCTCCAACTAGATTTGTAAATCATCCATCTTATATGGAATACGGTAATTATTTGAACAACCTTTGTTCTCATAATACCTGATTTAAATAACAATTATTAAAACAAATCTTGAAGTCAAGCTTTGATGTCAACGAGAAATACAAACAACGGTTTGTTTGTTTTCGATAAACATCATCACATATTCTCTTGCTAGTTACTTAGGCCATTGTGGTTCATGAATTGCGTTGTTCCGTATGAAATTTCATACCAACCAATTCGGTATCCAATACCCAAGAACCACGTTGTTTAACAAGCAAAGAATAGAACCATAACATGTATATCATCTATATACCTAAATTGGATATTTCCAATCTTTTCTTTTCTGCCAAATATATTTTATAGATTCTCTTTCAACATTTCCTTTTCCTTTTTAAAAGAATCTATCAACATCAAAAGTGGCGCCATATACATGACACATAGTCCAAAGCGTGTATATTCAAATAATAATACCTTTGGACTTGCACTTTGAAGTAGATCACCATTATCAAAATGATCGGTATTCTTTCAAAATCCATTCTTTAGTAATCTTTTAGTGTAGTAAACATTTTACATACATATTCTATTCATCCTTATCATGACGACTTTCATGATCAAGCTACTGTAGCTTATAAAGGCGAATCGTGAGTATAACATTACTTTCCAAAACCCTTTTGGATGATTAGGATGTCTAGCATCTCCAACCTTCGTAAATTTTCATCCAATATGAGAACATATATTATACTCTATCATATTGCAACCAAAACACTGTTTCAGATATCGTTATATCTGTCACACATGATGGTTTCTGAAACAATTCTTTCAGCTACTAGACAACCTTGATATTAAAACAATCAAGAATCATGGAGGCAAACATGATACTTAAGATACTAACACTGGAATTGTTACTCTCGATTTAATACTAATTATTAAATTTCACGGAGTAAATAAAATTTTGCTGAAAGTTTGCAATAGGACTTTAAACTTTAGATTGACACTCAACACAATACGATACCAGTTCGTAAAGTATATATCCAGAATTCTATAGTTCTATTATCTCAATTACAACTATGCATAAGGTGGTGAACGAATGCCAATTACTACAACAAATTATGCAAATTCATTTTAGTTTAATTTATGATAAATTGAGTTCTACTAATCCAAATTAGAAATGAACTCCCACTCAAAAACGACATCCCTCATGTCTTTTTGGTGATTACATGAACCAAATCCACTACACCAAGTCCGATCATCACGTGAGTCGGTGTAGCTTCAAAGGCGAGCATCAAATGGGCATCATATCTACTATATGACTCATGCTTAACCTTTCGGTCCGTGTTCCGAGGCCATGTCTGTACATGCTAGGCTCGCCGAGTTAGAACCTTAGTATTCGCGTGTGTAACTGTCTTATACCTGAGATATGCTCGTGGATTCAAGTACACCCAATCATCACGTGATGTCTTGAAGCGACGGAACATTGTCGGTGCATACTTAAGGAAGAACACATTTTTATCTTGATATCTATATGAGGGATCATCTTATTATACTAATAAAACGCCAAACAAGCAATATAAGATGCTATCAAACATCACATGTTTATCAGTGGAATAATATGGTTCCCGCATATGATCTCTATCATGTGCATCGTGGTATGATCACTATCACACCTTTATGTGTAAATCCAAGGTCTATGGAGTTTACACGTTATGTATGTTGTAAGAGTATCATCTCATACTTCTACTTACAACATCACCATATCATAACACTAGCCCAGCAACAATCTAAACTAGACACCTCTAATTTATCCATTGCAAATTTTACGTGGCTTAGGGATTTCGAGATAGAACCGTTCTTACCTACGAACATGAACCACAACGAGGATAACCAAATTGTTGACAACTCGTTGCAAATTAGATATTGACTATAGTAGGTGAGACGGACACCCGCTAGCCACTTATGCAAAACTAGTTGCATGTCAAGCGTGGAACAGGCTCATGTGCGAGGACATGTAAAGTTTGTCCGGGCCGCTTCATCCCACTATTCCATCAATATCCAAAGTACAACTAAGAAGCAATAAAATGATCATCATCGCCCACATACTCATATGTGTACTACCCGTGCAAAGCATCTACGCATAGATCCGGCTCTGATACCACTGTAGGGTTCGCAGCATAGAAAATAAAAAATTTCCTACGATGGGAACATCTATGTACCAAAATCTATCTACTAGATACAAGCAACGGGTGGATATACATCCATAGAATACATACCCTCGAAGACCGAATAGCGTTAACGAGGTTGTACTCGTGGATGATGTAGACGAACGCTTGGCGATCTCAAGATCGTTATGAAGTCCATCTGGTCCAGCCGGTCCAGCACGATCAAGTCCAGCACCTCAAAACAGTGGTGCATCCGTGATCGCACACACGTACGGGTACCCCGACAACCTCCGCTACCGGCCCAGCAAGCATGAAGCAACAAATCCTTCCAGAAAAATCCACCAGGAACATGTATCTCGCTGATCCAAGACCATGGGGAAATTCTAAAGGGGGGAGAGAGATCCTTCGCGAGGAGGTGTGAGAGACAAGTGAGAGGAGGGGGTCCTTTTATAGGGGAGGGGGGCAGCCCAAGGGGGGCATGGTCACGCCATGGAGGGTGCCCCACCTCTCCTCATTCATGTGGTGGAAGCTCCACTCACATAAAAACCTCTCCACTCACAATTCCACTCACATGCATTAATTTTCCACCAAAATTAATGCAAGCTCTCATTTAAATAAAACTCTTTTATTTATTTATTCAGAATTTTGTTAATTACTTTAATTAACAAACATTCATATAAAACCCCTTGCTAGTATTCCGTTTCACATGCAGAACCAGTTTCAGCAATTTCAACCGAAATAGTTCCGGTGTCTAGTGAAATAAATTCCTGCGCTTTCCTTTTTCTTTTTCTGGCATATCATTTGCTCTGAATGGTGTCGGCATCCCTTAAGTGTGTCACCCTACGGTTCGCGAATAATGCGGACATGATCGAGACCCTTCTCCGATCAATAATCAGTAGCGGGACCTGGAGATCCATACTGACTCCCACACATTCAACGATGACTTCTGTGATCGTGTGAACCTTTTACGCTAGTATCTTATTCCCTTTGTTTCACGATATATTACATGTCCGAGATTCGATCATCGGTATCTCCATACCTAGTTTGATCTCGTTACCGACATGCACTCTTTTCTCGTTCCCGTGATATAACATTCTAGTGATCAAATCACTTGCTTGCAAGCTAATCAATGTGATATCACCGAGAGGGCCCAGAGCATATCTATCCGTCATCGGGATGAACAAATTCCAGTCTTGATCCATGGGTCTCAACATAACACTTTAGTAGTTCTGAAGCCATCTTTATAATCACCCAGTTACGGTGTGACGTTTGATGTCATCGAGAAACTCTTCCGGTGTTAGTGATTGACATGATCTCATGGTCTAAGGATTAGGATCACTTCGTAAGTTGTTATAGCAATATAAACTCAATGACTTTGATCGTAATGCTATACTTAGGATGAATGTTCATCACATCATTACACTAATGTTGTGACCTCGATATTAACAACATCCAATGTCCATTATTAGGAAACTTTGATCATCATGTTAATCAACAAGCTAGTTTATAAGAGAGGCATAACTAGGAACTTCCTTTTTGTTTATTAAACACACATGTATTAACGTTTCCGTATTAATACAATTATAGCATGTAAAATAAACATTTATCATAAATAAGGAATACGATAATAACCACTTTATTATTGCCTCTCGGGCATATTCCCTTCACTTTTCGAATGAGCTTCCGGAAAAGAAGTTGCAACTTGTTGTTATGAGTATCCTATCAATCCTATTAATCCATGTGCTGGATCTCACACACACCCATCCTTTAGAAGATCGATGCCCTCATCGATCAAGCACACTCCAGGAACGTCCTGTCTTGGCACGCGCATGTGCGTCCAGTGCCGGCACATGTGCCATGCCGTGTCCACTCCGGGCCACACGCTCCATGCGCTACATACCCACCACTGACCCGCACACGACTCGTGTAACCGCGAGGATCGGCTCTGATACCACTTGTAACACCCCGTCCACTGGGCCCGTGGGTGTCACTCCTGGCAGCTTAATAAGATCTCTAGACTAACTCCACATACCAACACTAGTCTTTTCTGCGCACTTTGTCCTCACTCATGCGCACCCGGTTACCCACTTCCCGGTCGGTCACCCATCTTAGAATTTCTCTAGGCCAAGCATGCTTAACCTTAGAGTTCTTTGTGAATGAGCTACCAGAAAGTTGCAACTTGTTGTTATGAGTATCCTATCAATCATATTAAGCCATGTGCTGGATCTCACACTCCGCCTGGCTCGCATCGCCTCCCCTTGTGGCTGCCGTTGCCAAGTCTCGTGAAGAAGATAAGGGAGAATATTTTACTCTTTTATTCATCTAGTTAAGGGACTGTTGTTTGAGTTGTGGCTGGCTGGCTGTGCTGCTGTGTAGGAAAAGCCACTGTGCCGAGTTTTACTATTTGGCGACTTGGCTGGCTGTCTAACTATGTGTTGAGAAATTGTCTAGAATACCCTTAATGTTTCTAGAACATATAATAGTTGATTAAATTGAACAACCATATCTGTCACTAAATTTTTTGATGAATACACAACAGTGAGCAGGCCAAATAATTGATCCAAAATTAATATTGATTATCCAAAATTACTTAAAATCAGCTTTGTTCCATACAAGCAATTGTCTCTCGGTTCGGTTGGTGAACGGCAGGGAAGAGTTCAACCGAGGAGGAGGTTTGACGGCGGGGACGGAGCGACGGCCGTGGGGCGATGGGGAGTTGCCGGAATCGGTCCATGACGGTGGGAACCGGCCGGAGAAGGAGCGACAACCGCGGGTCGATGGGGGCAGGCAGATAAGGAGAGTCGCCGATGAGGACGAGCTCGCCGGAGGGAGGAGGTATGGCAGAGGGAAGGAGTGCGGTGGAGGAGGAGGGTCATCGGCAGGGACGAGATCGACGATGGGAGCTCTGGAGAAGGGGAGAAGTGCGGTGGCGGAGGAGAGTCGCCAACGAGGGCGAGTTTCTCTCCCGGAGGGGATGAGTCGCCGGCGGCGCTAGAGTGCTCGGGCTGGGAGCGGGTCGTCGCAGGAGTGGGGATGTGGTCTCGCACCTTTTTTTTGGCAGGGAAGGATTTCTGGCAGATATTTTGGGTGGGTAGCAGTCGGCTCGTAATTTCTTCAAACAATATGTCCAAAGTTCGTAAACTCTTCGATTTGTTAGGGGAAGCCGCGGGAAGCCGCGCGAAGCACCCCTGGTGGTGCTTCTCCCAACTTGCCTATTCCGCACAAGCACTTCGAAGCCCGCAGCCACCGCACGTCGTTTGGTTCGTTTTGACCGCTTTTTCTAATAGAAAGCCACCAAAAGCCCAAACAAACATCCCCTAACAACTAATTCGTTTGTTAGTACTCCCTCCGACCCATATTAATTGACTCAAATTTGTTTAGATTTAGACGAATCTAGACACTATTTAGTATATAGATTCATCCAAATTTTGATAAATCCAAGTCAACTAATAAGGGTTGGAGAGAGTATTTTAATGACCCAACTAAACATGAAAAGGGGGCTGTAGTCAGTAATCAGAGCAAGAAGGGGGGCTCACGAGCGAGGCATACCAACAAGGGGGTTATGAACAAAGGCAGATGAACCAGAGGGGTTATAATCAATTTCCCCTCCAAGACCTCCTCCAGCTCGTTCCTGCATAAGGTACGGCCTCCATTTCTCCAGACTGATTGTTTGCTTGTTTCCTTTGTCACCATTTCTGTTTATTCTTTAAAAGAAATCGTAAGTAAATATAAAATGTATCAAGGGATTTGTGATTTATTTCGTGGCTACAGGAAATTTACCATACATGTTTTTTAATAGATCTATTTTATATTATGAATCATATATGATAGTGAAGATGATGCATAGAATGTTAAAGAAGTGATTATAAAAATGTATTGCCCTGCATAAATCTTTGTTTTGTTTTCGTTACACAGCAGTACACCTGGGCATTTCTCGGCCGGGCAGGAAAAAAGCCCGCGGGTAAAAACCCAGGCCCGAGCTAGGCCCGTCGCTGCTGTTTTTCACAAGGCTATTGGGCCGGGCCTTCCTTGATTCCACATTTTTTATCGGCCCGAGCCCGGCCCGTGCATCTGTCGGGCCTCGAATCTGGAGCTCAGGCCTAGCCCATGGGCCTAAAAAGCCTGGCCTGTCGGGCTTTTTTCGGGTCGGGCTGCCCATGCCCAGATATACTCAGTAGCAAAAGAGATGCCTAAATCCTGAAAAGATTATCGGAAAGTTTGCTCTTTCCAGTGTCCAATAGACAAAGTTTAAGGGTAGTTGTGCATGGGGCATTGGTATTTGAACTTTTATAGATTTTCTTCTACATGTCCTGCTGCTACTTTTTTTTTGAAAGGAACCTACCATTAAAAGAAACATACTACAGTACAAGACATCACAAGAAAAACGAAAATTACAACGAAATCCTCAAAATGCTCTTCGTCTTCAACCTCTAGACTGTGTCTCGCTCCTCCCTGACTCGGCCTGGTATTGTGGTTACGGACGGGAAGTCGTCAAATGGGTCTAAAAAACCACATCCGTCATAAAGACGAATAAGAAGAAATAACCGCGGATGAAACTCCTTGGCGATCCATAGATCCCACAGCCAGAAGTCCCCTACAACCGCTATCTTACTTACATCTGTCCTTTCTTTGCTGTAATATATTGCAAAGATGCTGCTGAAATGTAAGTAAAATATCGTTACGTTTGAAAGCTTGAAGAACTAGTGAACAATCCTCGTGACACGTCAGAAAATGAAGCAGTGAAATCTAGATGTGTCCCAGGGCATATAATTTCCTCAATCTTTCTTATCAATAAGTTCTCGCGATGCTAGACGTTTAATTTGGAGACTGTAATGTCAAAGAACTTCATGTATTGGGCTGGAGGAACACTAGTAGAAAACAGGCCTTTCGTCCAGGCCATTAGTCCCGGCTGTGGCTGGGGCCGGGATTAATGGCCCTGGCCGGACGGCCCGAGCCACCAGAACCATATGTTCCGGCCCGTTAGACCCCATTAAGGCTCAAACCGGGATTAAAGGGCCCTGGCCCTGCTGCTCGCTGGGACACCCCCTTTAGTCCCGGTTTGTATATTCAACCGGGACTAGTGTTTTGGCCCTATATATATGCACATCCCCTTTCCCTCTCAACTGTTTTTTTCCTGGTGGGAGAGAGTGTTGTTGTGCTAGTTTTTTTCTTGTTCATACACATGCACTAGAGGTGTTTGGTGAAATATCCATTAGAGCGATGCAAGTTTAGGTCACACAAGACATACATGATATGAGGTGCCCGAGCCACACTTAAGTTTTCTCATCTTTGTTTCCAAGTGTAATAAAAGGTTAGCAATTATTTTCTCGTTAAGACCGTCGTGCGGTACTAATTTTAGCATAGTGATTGTGTTTGACATATAATTGTATGATACAGATGAGCCATCCATGGATGTACGGTGACCGACGCTCTGCCGCTTTCAGAGAATGCGTGCGTTCTTTTCGAGTTATGGCCGAGGAGAACAAGCGACGGGATGGTTTTATGTGTTGTCCATATGTTGACTGTAGGAATGAGAAGGCTCACACTTCCGCAAGAGTCATTCAGAGCCACCTGCTTCGGTCTGGTTTTATGTCCGGCTATAATGTTTGGACCAAACACGGAGAAAGAGGGGTTGTGATGGAAGACGGCGATGAAGAAGAGAACGATGATGACAACTACCGATCTATGTTCCCTGAATACGCTGATACCGCAATGGAAGGCAATGAAGAAGAAGGAGGTGAAGAACGGGAACCAGACCGGCCCGCTGATGATCTTGGTTGGGTCATTTCTGATGCAAAGCGAGACTGCAACACAGAAAAGGAGAGGTTGCAGTTTGAGCAGATGTTACAGGACCACAACAAATTGTTGTACCCAACTTGTGAAGATGGCCAGAAGAAGGCAGAGACCGGTGTGACTGACTCGGGATTTGAAAAGTTGCTGGTACTCATGAAGAGGTTGCTTCCAAGAAATAACGAATTGCCCGCCAGTACATACGAAGCAAAGAAGCTCGTGTGCCCTCTAGGATTATATGTGCATAAGATACATGCGTGCCCTAATGACTGCATCATCTACCGCGGTGAGAAGTACGAGAATTTGGATAAATGCCTGGTATGCACTGCATTGCGGTATAAGATCAGAAAAGATGACCCTGGTGATGTTGATGGCGAGCCACCCAGGAAGAGGGTTCCTGCCAAGGTGATGTGGTATGCTCCTATAATACCACGATTGAAACGCTTGTTCAGAAACAAAGAGCATGCCAAGTTGTTGCGATGGCACATGGAAGAACGTAAGAAAGACGGGATGTTGAGGCACCCCACTGATGGTCGACAGTGGAGAAAAATCGAGAGAGACTTTCTAGACTTTGCTGGTGAAGCAAGAAACTTATGGTTTGGTCTAAGTACATATGGCATGAATCCTTTTGGGGAGCAGAGATACAGTCACAGCAGGCTGAAGGGATTGCGGCAGGCTGGGCCAGGTAGCACTAATAATAGGGGTTGAACCTTTAGTCCCAGTTGGATGAACCTTTAGTCCCGGTTGGAGACAGCAACCGTGACAAAACACGAGTGAGCGCTAATAATAGGGGTGAGTGTCGACATTATGTCCTGAGTGTCGACACTATGCCGAGTTGCTTGTACTATAAATAGGTCAGTCCTCTAGCCAGTTTGAGGCATCTCCAAGATCGATGGTTTTCGAGAGCAGGGACACCACTACGGCCAGTTTCAAGGAGATGCCGCGGGAGGCCAGTCCTCCGGCATCTCCAAGAAACTGGTCATAGATGCACTCCCTAATATGTGAAATTAGGTTAGCTCCCAGGCATATTGATCTAGTTAGATAAGTTACAAGCTGCAAGATGGTGTTCGAGAGCAGGGACACCACTACGGCCAGTTTCAGGGAGATGCCGCCGGAGCCCAATCCTCCGGCATCTCCAAGAAACTGGTCATAGAGGCACTCCCTAATATGTGACCGCACATGTTTGGAGATCAGATCTTCATGGTAAGTACGAATAGGAACTAAAAGTCCCCCCTTTAGTCCCGGTCCAACCATAAAACGAGACTAACACTCAAGACATTTATTAATATTTAAAAACCGAGACTACGGAATCGGGACTAAAGGCCCCCTTTAGTCCCGGTCCAGCCACAAACCGGGACTAACACTCAATACATTTATTAATATTAAAAATCGGGACTAAAACCAGGACTAGCTAACACTCAGGACTAAAGCCGCCCCCTTTAGTCATAATCATGCCTAGTCCTATAGTACACAGCTTCAGGGTCTTCTTCGTCATCGTCATCGTCATCATCATTGTCATCGTCACCTGCCACTCCGGGGATCCTGAGCCCAGCCATAGCATATATTGGGGGAACCTGCCACTTCGGCCTCGGATTCACGGCGGGCGGGTGGACTTTTAGGCACCGCAGGCGAGGATGGTCTCCCCCGGCGATGTAGCGCATCACGCCTATGATAGTACGGTTCGCCCACCACAGACGGCGGCTGGCTTCATTGTGGTTCACCGGGGGCGGGCCATCACCATCGTACCTGGCGAGCTCCCTTTCCTGCCGGTTAGCGAAGAAGGCATTCCAGGTGTCGTAGTTATCGGGATCCCACTAGGGATCCATCCGTTGCTCCGACGTGAGCTCGTGGTAGAATTGGTTCGTGATGGCCGCCTGTCGGGCGGAGCCTTGAGGCACAGGAGGGACATGAACACCTCCAACACTCAACATCCAGCCGGCGGGCGGCCGGTAGCCTGGTGGGAAAGGCTAGCTTGAGGCGCACAGCGCCTCCGTCTCCTCGAGGGTCAGAATGGCCCAGTAGGCGTTGTCCATTTCTATGAGAGAGGAAGGTGTGGATGTGTGCATAACCATGGTGTGATCGGCCTATATATAGATGGAAAGGGCGGGAAAACATGGCGGGATGCGGTGGGAAATGGCGGGAAATATCTTTAGTCCTCGCTGTGGCTACAACCGACTAAAAGCTCGTTCAGAGGAAAGGCGGAAAAACTTGGCGGGAAGCGGTGAGAAATGGCGGGAAAAATCTTTAGTCCCTGTTAGTGGATACAACCGGGACTAAAGTTTCAGGGTCTTCTTCGTCATCGTCATCATCGTTGTCATCGTCACCTGCCACTCCGGGGATCCTGAGCCCAACCATGGCATATACCGGGGGCACCTGCCACTCCGGCCTAAAGCTTATTCAGAAAATGGATTTGGATTAATTATTCAAATTCAAGAACTTTTCATGTTGAAAGTTTAGTGAGATTCAAAAATATGCAAAAAAACAATAGTTAATGCATTTTTAAATTGATAATAGCAAAATGGTTAATAATTTGACTATTTAAAATAATTATTTGATAAAACAGAAAATGGATTTGGATTAATTATTAAAATTCAATAACTTTTCATGTTGAAAGTTTTGTCAAATTCACAAGTATGCAAAAAATAATAGTTAATGCATTTTTAAATTGATAATGGCAAAATGGTTAATAATTTGACTATTTAAAATAATTATTTGATAAAACAGAAAATGGATTTGGATAAATTATTCAAATTCAAGAACTTTTCATGTTGAAAGTTTTGTCAAATTCACAAGTATGCAAAAATAATAATTTAAATGATATTTTTGAAATTTTTTGAAAAAAAAAGCACCTTGTTGGGTTTTTGGCCAGTATAAATTTAGCCTTTAGTCCCGGCCCAGTTTACTAGCCGGGACTAAAGGTCCGCCCCAGCGAAAATGAACGCCTCTCTCTAGTCGGTCGTGGCACCACCAGGACTAGAGACCCCTTTAGTATGCCGGTGCCTGACCCGGACTAGAGGGTATAATGTAGCCTTCGCCCCCGTTGCGTTCCACGCACTGGGAGAAGAGGAGGCCAGCAGACGAGCACGACACCGCCAGGCTGCCCAACTCCGACGACAAGAAGACGTCGCCCGCGCCTGCCTCCTGCGTCGGCTGCCGCCCAGCGCTTGTCTTGGCGCCAGCTCGATCCTGCCGCCCGCGCGAGCCTGTGCCCTGCGCCCGCCGACCTACGCGCCCTCCGTCGATGTCGCGCCTCGATCTCCTCCACCGCCAGCCTCCGGCCACCGCCTGCCGCCAGCGCCGCCGCCAGGTAGGACTTTGTTAGTGTTAGCATTTTGTAACAATTATTAATAGCATTTTTTAATAATTAGTGTGTTTAATTAGGATTTGTTAGTGTTAGGATTTGTTAGTGTTAGGATTAGTGTTAATTAGGATTAGTGTTAGCATTTGTTAGTGTTAGGATTAGTGTTAATTAGGATTAGTGTTAGCATTTGTTAGAGTTAGGATTAGTGTTAGGATTTGTTAGTGTTAGGATTAGTGTTAGGCCTAGGGTTTAGGTTTAGGTTTTATAAGTCAAGTGTAAGTTTATCGGTGAAGGGCATGGACACGGCTAGGTGTCGAGGCCTAGGGTTAGGGTAATTATTGTAAGACCCTTTTTGTAACCGGAGTTAGGGTTAGGGTGAGGGTGTTGGTTCTCGGTGGTGACCGAAGTTAGGGTTAGGTTGGTGGTTCTCGCGGGAATCCGCTTAGTCGCCCGCCTCTCCTGCGGCCACCATCACCGGCCACCACCCACCGCACCTCCGGGTTTAGGGTTTAGGGTGGTGACCGGAGTTAGGGTTAGGGTGGTGGTTCTTGCGGGAAGCCGCTTAGTCGCCCGCCTCTCCCGCGGCCACCACCCACCTCACCTTCGGGTTTAGGGGTTTAGGTTTTATTTTGTTAAGTTCGAATAAATATTGTGTGCATTTTGCAGGAACTATGGATCCACCTAGTCCCCCAGTCCGCAGAGACCTAGATTCGGAACACTCGCTCGAGGATATGATTCACGATGCCGATGAGGGATCTCCCTCGAGGTATCTGAACTCATCCGGTGAGGGAGAGGAGACCAACAAACATGAGGAAGAAGCCCATGGACGCGTAACACAGACCGACGAGGTATATATATGATGTCCGATGATCGTCACTAGATGTACCTAGTTGTATATATATAATGTTGACGAATGTTTCTTCTCTTAGGCCTCTACATCGAGCAAGAAAACCAAGCACGACCCAGCCAAAAAGTTTCCCATTGGTACTGTATATGAAATTACAGAGGTTTCAGGAGATGGCGAACCATTGGAACCAAAAAAACAAAACAACTATTTGTACAACAATGCGGAGTTGTTGCTAGAGATCGCACCCCGATCACTGTTCGGGAGTGGAATAAGCCCAAAGAGGCGGAATGGAGTGATGTGTATATCGACGATAGGTTCAAAGATGAACTTTTTAATGACCTGATGGGACATTTCAAGCTGCCAGAATGTGACACTGAGGACGAGACTGCTGAAATGAGAAAGAAAGTCAAGCAGTTCGCACTAAAGAAGATGGCCGAACTATTCAAGAACTGGAAGAAGTCATTATGGCAACAGTATCAGAAGGACAAGAAAACCCCATTATTCGAAGGCTATCTAGTGAAGCAGCAGGCTTACTGGGATGCATTTGTGCTGTATAGGAGGTCAAGAGTTGCAGAGGAAAAGTCAGAAAAAAACAAGATAAATGCTGCGAAGAAGAAATATCACCATAACTTGGGGCCAGGGGGCTACGCGGCTGCCATGCCTACGTGGGATGCAAAAGAGAAAGAACTTCATAATAAAGGGATCATTCCAGAACCAATTCGCGAAGAATGGGATTTGAGGGCAAGAAATTGGTTCCTTGGACATGGGAGTACATATGACAAACTTACAGGGGACCTTGTTTGCAGTGACGGGATAAAGGTACCCATGACTGCATGGCTAAAAGTGGTCAAAGATATTAAAGATGGAAAAAATTGAAGAACGTATCTGTGAAGGTGGCGGTCGGATTGCCTTTGTCTTGTCCGCCTGAAGCACGTTGGCATAGCCGTGAGATTCCAACTGGCTATGCTAAAGTCGGGGTGGATCAAATCGTAAAGGAGTGGGAGTCAATGGAGCTTGACATCCCTGGACCTGAAGATGAGATCACACTGGGAGAAGTACTTGGTGGGATCATTCTCTAGGAAAAGAACAACATACGGTTTCCAGGCTCGGTTCCAAGGACAACACTACCGCCTCCGAGTCGTCGTGGGTCTCCTTCACCTCCACCTCCACCTCCATCACCTCCAAGAAGCCCACCCCATGATGACTATGACCACCACATCCCGAGTCCATCTCGATCTCCGCTGCAGGCTCAGCAGTCTTCGCCTCCCGCTAAGGACAATAAGCGGAAGCGTGCTCCATCAGTGAGTATTAAAGGACGCGGCAGCCCAAAACGGAAAATGTCGTCCCTCCCAACAGTGCCTCATCAGAATCTTTCCATCAGACCTTACGATCGTACTGATGCGGAATCTGCAGCGATATCAAAGGCCGAAGTGGTGGCGCATTTTGAGAAGAAGAAACCCGAGCCCGCTCCGGTATACACCGAGAAGCAAAAGGCATATGCACTTGATTTTCTGAACACACCATCGCAATATGATTTGCACCATAAGACAGATGACTATCTACGCACACTTCAGAAAGAAGTGGCGAAGAGCAAATCAAGTGCAAGCGGTAAAAAATCAGCAAGCACAAGTGCAAGCGGGACCAAAAAAGCAATCAGTAAAAAATCAGACGTTCCCCTTCTCAGACAACAGGCAAAACAAACGATCGCACCCCTCAAGGTGGTTTCACAAAACGTTCCACTCCTTGCACAACAGCCACTTGATATGTCAATAGCTGCGGAGTTGGCGGCCAGCATGGAAATTACACTTGATAAACTGTTAGGCCCCCAACTCGACCATCTACCCAAGATGCCACTAGCCCCTAAATATGTCGCAGGTGAGGATTTGGTCAGCAAAGAGAGGCTGAGAGAAGTGCCAACACAAATGCGTAATCTCCATCAATGGTACTCGGCGGTCATGAAGCAGGGGAGAATAATGATCGTAGCCAAAGTCCCACGTGAGTACTACTTCAGACCCGAAGAGGTACATATTGAGTTTCTAGAACTGTTCCAGTTATACCATCTCGACGCCCTAGACAAATCCATCCTCAGCTGCTATTGTCTGTAAGTTGTTGAATTCATTGTCTACATGTTCAGTTTTCAGTTGTTCAGTTCAGAACATGTGATTATCCTTATTATGCAGAATGAAGATCCTGGAATGTAAAATAAAAAAATCTACAATATTGGGTTCATTGACCCAGATAAAGTGCATATAGCCACGCTAACGAATAACCCCGAGGAGACGGAGGAAAACCTTCTAAGGTTTCTAATGAAGCAAAATTTCTCAGACCACATACTGTTTCCTTACAATTTCAGGTGAGGGTCTTACTCTGTTGTACACATTCACTTTTGATTAGTCGATGCTAATAAGTTTAACTAATGTATATATAAATGTTTGCAGCTTCCACTGGGTTCTTCTAGACATTCAACTTGATTAGGGAAGAGTTGATGTCATGGACCCATCAAAGAGAAACCTGGAAGATTTCCGCAGCATGCAGGACATGCTCCAGAAGTAAGTTTCACGCTATATCGATATCTTTCGTTGATTTACCAAGATATCAGGTAATGAATAACTCATTCATTCATTCATTTTGTTCGTCGGGCAGGGTTTGGATCCGGTTCAAGCGCGAGGTTACGGGTGTAGGGGTTCATAGCAAGGAAAACAAAAAAATTCTACCACATGAACACACAATCAAGATCTAATCTATGATCAAGCCAAGATCTATCTACTAGATTGTAGCAACGAGTCGATAGAATACTAACCCTCGAAGATCCAAAGCGGTTAACGAGAGCAGATTCTCGTGGGTGATGTAGTCATACTCTTGCCGATCTCAAGATCGCGTAGACGATCCTTCCGGCGCCGCGTTCTGGCAGCGCTCCCGCAGTCGGTAACACGTACGGTACTCGATGAAGACCTTCCTCTCCCTTGTTCCAGCAGGCAGCGGAGGTTGTAGCACTCTCCTCGTGGTTCCGGCATCACGACGGCGTGGTGTCGGAAGTAGAGGGGAGATCTCGTAGGGCTTCGCCTGAAGCCGAAGCGAGTATGGGGAAGTATGAGAGAGGCCTTGGTGATCTACGGTTTAGAGGGCACCAAGGGGAGGGCTTGGCCGGCGGCTAGGGTTTGGGGAAACCCTAACACGCCGAGCTAGAGGAGGCCCTAGGCGGTGGCGACTTGGAGGAGGCCGACGGCTTGGGGCTAGGGTTTTAGGTGTAGGGAGAGGGGGCGCCCTACCCCTCCTTATATAGGAGGGGAGAGGTGGTTTGGGGAGGAGGGAGTCCTCCTCCAACTCCTCCTCATGGCCGGCGGGTGGGAGGGAGTGGGACTTCCTCCCCAAGTAGGTTTCCTACTCTCCCTCCACCAAGCAAACTTGAGATTTGACTTTTCAAATTGGCGTTTGACTTTCAAACTTCGATTTGATTTCTTCTCTTTATTTTGCCCAGCCAAGTGACCTAGTACATGATGCAACCATTCGAAATTTTCATGACACATCCATTTACCCTTCCCCTCCGGAGTGCCGGACCTTCCAGACCCTTCTAGAACATTCCTGGTGAAAACACCGGAATATTTTCCGAACTCCGAAACAGGACTTTCCTTATATGAATCTTATTCTCTGGACCATTCCGGATCTCCTCGTGATATCCTGGATCCCATCCGAGACTCCAAACAACATTCGGTCTCTTACTCATCATTCCATAACTACTCAACAACATCGAATCCTTAAGTGTGTCTCCCTACGGTTCGTGAATTATGCGGACATGACTGAGACACTTCTCCGATCAATAACCAATAGAGGAATCTGGAAATTCATATGGCTCCCACATATTTCTATGATTACTTTGCGATCGAATGAACCACTTACATACAATACCAATTTCCCTTTGTCTCACGATAGTTTACTTATCCAAGGTTTTGATCGTCGGTATCTCTGCATACCTAGTTCAACCTCGTTACCGATAAGTACTTTTTTCTCGTTCCCGTGATATGTGATACCTTGTGAGCCAGTCACATGCTTGCAAGCTAATTGGATGAAATTCCACCGAGAGGGGCCAGAGTATATCTATCCGTCATATGGATGGACAAATCCCACTCTTGATCCATGTGCCTCAACCCATACTTTCCGAACACTCAATGCCACCTTTATAGCCACCCAGTTACGGTGTGGTGTTTGATGTCATCAAAGCATCCTTCCAGTGATGGTGATTAACATGATCTCATGGTCGAAGGAATTAGGTTACTATGTATCAGAAAGCTTATAGCAAATGAACTATATTAAATGACTTGATCTTTATGCTACGCTTAACTATAGGAGTATGTCCATCACATCATTCTCCTAATGATATGACCCTGTTGTTAATAACATCTCTATGTTCATGATCAGAAAACCATGATCATATATTAACCAACAAGCTAGTTTAACAAGAGGCTTTACTAGGGACTCTTTTATGTTTACAAATCACACAAGTATTAATGTTTCCGGTTAATACAATTATAGCATGGTATGTAAACATTTATCATAAGTATGAAGATATGATAATAACCACTTTATTATTGTCTCTTGGGCATATCTCCAACAACGGGTGTATTTAGTGAGAAGATGACGTTTAAGGCGGTCTCGGTAAGTAGCATGTGATATGTCCATGCATCTCTTTACTTCTAGTTTCAATACAATAATGATGCTCTAGATTATTATTTTGATTGAATTATATTCTCGTAAAGTGCACGAGGCAGCCACAGGGGTCGAATCTATGTGGATTCTACGTTTGCGAGTTCATTCGCACGTTTACCACTGAATACAACGATTATAGAGTCGACGTAAGTAATGCATTCACACCATTATTTTATTGCTGTTTTGTTATCATGATTGATACATATTGATCTCCTTTTTCTTATATATAGTTCGAGAGAATGCGGTATCAACTACTACCAGAGCAATACGTACTAGCAATTGCGGAGGAGCTGGCGGGATTTATTTTCAAAGAGATCGTAGACGATGCTGAAGAATTTAATGTGAATAGGCGCTACTGATCTCCATGTAATTAAACTATTTTGTGATCTAGTCTCGGTATTCTGTGATCTCCATGTAACTATGTAAATTGTATATATTTGTATGCTCGATTTCGTAATACAAGTTATCTTATATATATATGCAAAAACGTGTACGATATGTGGTGGCGTACAAATATTAAAAACCATTTTGAAATGAAAAATAAATAAATAAAACAATACAAAATGAATTCTCTGCCGCGGTAGAGAAAGGACACAAAATGCTGGTGCGGCAGAGAAATCACTAGTCCAAGGTAATGCTCTGCCGCGGCAGAGAAAAGGCGCAAAATGCTGCCACGACAGTGACCCACTAGTCCCGACCTGTGGCACCAACCGAGACTAATGGGGGTGCACCCTGGACGCGCAGGGAAAGCCACGTGGGCACCCACTAGTCCCGGCTGGTAACTGGTCCGAGACTAGTTTTGGGCCTCTAGTCCCGCTTGATTAGTCCCGGTTTAGAAACCGGGACTAGAGGCCCTTACGGCCCGGGACTAGAGGCCCTCTCTCCACTAGTGGAATATGGTACTACTGTATGGGAATGGAGTTGTGGAGGAACATTATTGAGACAATATAGAGTCTGGTATACTTAGGTTTTCTAGTAAATTTAAGAGTTTTCTGCAAAAGAGAGACCAACTCTCTAAAAAATACTCAGAGAATAAATTTCAGTCGAATGTCTCTCCCGCCTGAGCCACTAGACCTTACTGCTAACCTCTCCGTTGTAGGCACCGACTAGAATGGAACATGTAGACTCTTCTGCAAACCCGCCGAACACCGCCGTTGGATCAACACCGCAGGAATCGACGCACACATCATCACCCGCACCAAGGAAGAGGTTGGGGACCCAAAAACATGGTATGGGCCACCACAACGTCAACCAAGACCTTCGGCAAAGGGCGTTGGCAAGGCTACAATGTCCTTATTGGTAATGGAAGCTTGCCCTCCCCTTGCTCTGGTAATCAGCGGCACATGGGCGAGGAAGCCGACAGAGGCCAAGAAGGGGCTCGCTAAGGAGGAGACAAAGAAGAAGAGGAAGGCCACGGCATCGACACCGATGGACCATCCTCTTCCAGTGGCTCGTACCGCATCTCTTGCCATCCCCTATGTCTCATCATCTGGAACCATCGGTCGTCATTGTCGCCACGGAGAACCACGACCGCCAAGTCCACGATGAAACACGAGAGATGTAAATTAGTTTTCCTTTTTCTTTTCGACCGAGACATTGGTGATGGCTTGCTGCCGTAGGTTGATGACCATGTTTTTCTTGTTGATTAGTGTGGCTAAGATGGACTTAGACGGATTGGTGGTGGCTGTGGGGAGGTCATGGTGTTGGTTGTGGGCGAGGTGATGGTGGTGGTTGTGGGGGTGGTGATGATGATGCTGGTGGACATTGGGATGATGATGATTTCCTTGGTGTTGGTGTATGTGATGATGAGCACAGAAGATTTCGAGTTCGGGTAGTATGCATTTGGTAAGGCTTGGTATTTTTTGGATCAAACTTAATTGGTGTGGTGGTTTTTGGATGTTCCGATTTCAATTTTTTGAGTGGATGGACTCTATGCATGTTTTAGTTTGAATTGTTTGAGTGGATGAACTATATGTATTTATATTGTTAATTTGTTGAGTATGTTCAGTTTGAATCATTAGTATGATTGATGAAATATCGTGCAATAGTTTGAAATGTATGTGAGAAAGACTCAAAAGTTTGGGGAAAAGAAGTTATAAGAAGTTAAATATAGGTGTGCGGCTAGAAGTGGCCACTCTACCCCTCCCCCCAAATTATAAGGAGTTAAGTATAAGACGCCGGATAAAGAGTTAAACTTTAAGGGATTGCTAGAGATGCTCCAAGAAGTCAAGCCAAGGTGGTCATATTTCTACAGGAATATTTAGTCTCCCCTTTTCTAAGACCTAGTTCTTTTGGAATTTTTTAGCGGCTTATATAGAAGTAAAAAGTTTGAGGGATTCACTCGATTTAAACCTTTATCCGGACAACCACTTTTAGCGATTTATTGAGCGGCATGGAACGGTATATGTTAATGCCCCTATTGCTTACCATATTTACAATCAAATTTCACCGCGTAGCCTAGAGAACGAAATGTTTTCTCCTCGTTCTATCCCACCCGAGCCACACCCTCTCATGTCTCCTCTCTCCAGAACAGAGCAGCCAGCGTTCCTCCAACGCCACGGGAACATGTGGCGGCGCGGCGGGGCGCCTGCGTGGGGAGCGTGGGGGAAGACGCAAGGATGGCTTTAGCATTGGCGGCTGGACTCTCATACGTTATCATTTTGGATATATTTTCACAAGGAGGGCTCACCTTGGGCCAAAATATACATTAGAGGATTCATCAACATCACCTGTTGGAGAGACATTTTTTTGGTCGATGTGATGTAAAAGTTAGTTTTTAGATTACCTACCGTGTTATACATCACATGTTAAAGATGCTCTTAACCACCAAGCAAGCAGTGTTAGCGTACACACTTATTCTGTAGAAATTCTTCCAACCTTTGTTTGTTTTATAGCCAGATCATCACGAACTAACTTCGGGAGACCCTATGGTCCGCTCTAAGCGGGAGCAATTAGCTCCTCGCCTGAGGGGTTTGTGGTCATGGGCCGCTTCAATATGGCCCCAAAAAAGCTACTGCCTTTTTCTTTTTTATATTTATATTTTTGTTTTCCTTTTTTGGATAATAAGAAGTCCAAAATTGGAAAGAATGTCCAAATGTAGAAAATGATCATTGGAAAATGTTTTAAAATTAAAAGTTTTCAAATTTGAAAATATTCACATTTAAAAATGTTTAGATTTAAAAATTTGTTTGGATTTGAAAAACTTTCAGATTTAATATAGTTTAAATTTAGAAAATGTTTGAATTTGAGAAAACATAAAAAAAAGAGAAACCGAAAACAGAAAAAACAACCGGAAGAACCGAAGTACTACTTCCGACCCAAATTAGTTGACTCAAATTTGTCAACATACGGATGAATCTAATATAAATCATGTCTAGATATAATTGAATCTATACAAATCTAAGTCAATTAATTTGGTTCAAAGGGGGTAAAACCCCTGAAAACTAGAAAAACGCCAAAAAAAAAGAAAAAACGGAAGAAAAACACGTTAACGGCCACGCCCCACTTTACTCCGAGGATATCCCTAGAAAAAGGGAGACCTTCGTAAAGGTCGGTTGAGGAGCGTGCATGCTCTCAGAGATCGCGCCAAGTGTCACACGTAGGAGGAAGTTTGTTCTCATATTTGGATCGAAGTACATAAACACCCAAATACAAGTACATACCTACTCGCAACCAAAGTACAAGTTTACTCACAACCGAAGTATGAAAGTATAACTGTATTAAGAGCCAAAAGTACAAAAAAATATAAAGTTTACTAAATATACGAAAAGTATAAGTTACTCATAGCCGAAGTATGTAAGTATAACTGTACTGAGAGCCAAAGTACAGAAAAGTACAAATTTACTCACAATAAAAGTAAAGAAAAAGTACAAGTTTACTCATAGCGAAAGTACACGAAAAGTACAAGTTTACTCATATTCAAAGTATAAAATACAACTGTATTAAAAGTCAAAGTACAGAAAATACAAGTGTACTCGCTGTGTATAAGTGTGTAGCAACCCAAGTTCAAAGTACGCTAAAAACCCAAAGTACAAAAGTATAAAACTAAAGTAATCTAAAGTACGAACGCAACGATTTTGAAAATACAAAAAAAAGTTATTCAAAGCCTATCAACATGGGATCTAGTTTTAAAGCTCTTGACACGAGGAGCTCAAAAGTAAAAACGGTTCACAATTTAGACAAACGGTTTTTAAAATATTTTAAATGATCAAATTTGAAAAAATAAAAGGAAAAATTCCCTTCTCTCAACCTAATCCCACTTTCTTTCTGCGACACTTAGCAAGCGAGCCCGGACCGTGTACACATCCTCCGGGGGATCGAACGATCCCCCGGCTCGTCACTCCTTGCAAACCTCCGTACGTGTATGTGAGACCCACTCATGTTGTTTTTTCTTCCTTCCCGTATCCCCTCGCGTGAACAGCAC
The DNA here is from genome assembly GCA_023614405.1 of Avena insularis. Classification (NCBI taxonomy): domain Eukaryota; kingdom Viridiplantae; phylum Streptophyta; class Magnoliopsida; order Poales; family Poaceae; genus Avena; species Avena insularis. Next base: position 9,195,547 of record CM042684.1, read on the forward strand.
GCGTGCGCCGCCTCCTGCCGCGCGCAGCCACCGCCCAGCTCCGCCATCCGCCGCACGCAGCCGCCGCCCAGCTCCGCCATCCGCCGCACGCAGCCGCCGCCCAGCTCCACCCTCCACCGCGCGTCGCCGCCGAGATCCACCCTTCGCCACCACCGCGGCCGAAGTAGGCCACCGCCTCCTGCCGCCATGCGCCGCCGCCAAGCTCCGCCCTCCGCCACCACCGCGATCGGAGTAGGCCGCCGCCTTCACGCCAGCTGCGATCGCGGAGTAGGCCGAAGCCGCCTCGCCTCCACTCGCCTAGGACATGCGTGTCGCTCACCGACAGGAGGCCACGACGGTGGTGCTCCCGTATGTCGCCGGAGATGGACTTCACCGCGAAGGTGCTCCCCTCTCCCAACTCCGGCGAGATCGGCGACTCGAGATGGTGCATCCCGTGCATGCTACATACGAAGGATGGGTTTTGCTACCGACGATCGGCATTGTTGCTATCGATGGCCGGCGACGTTGCTACCGATGGCGGGGTGGCTTTTGCTACCCTGGGTATAAACCGTTGCTACCGACGGCATACCATTCTGCTACCTTTGGTCTACGATGTTGCTACCATGAGTGCATGATGTTGCTACCTTGGGCGAAGCGGGGGATAATTTTACTACATACTCATTTATGTTTTGCTATGTATTCGTTTCGGTTTTGCTATATTGATGTTCTCCAAATGCTACACTTATTTTTGCACCTATGAATTTATGCGAGATCCCGGCGATGTCTCCTGCGAAAAATAAAATTGTACACTAATACAAATATTTTTGCTACAATTGTTCTCCGATTTTGCTACATTAGCACAATTCTTTTGCTACATAGTTTCTGGCGAAACTTCGACGAGGTCTCCGGCGAGGTCTACCGGTGAAAGTCTCCGGTGAGGTCAGATATGCTACATTAGCACAACTTTTTTGCTACGTGGTCGTCGGCGAGATATCCGGCGAGGTTCACTCTATTTTTCTATTTTCTGAACCGAACCGTTTTTTTGCTACATGTAGCAAAAGCGAAATATTTTATAGCAAATCAGGATAACTTGTAGCAAAAGCGGGAATCCGGGCAAAAAAAAAGACACATGTCACACAGGGGATCAGGGGATCGGGGGAGTTATCCGCCGGGGACGCGTAGCGCTACTTGACGCGACGATAACATGCATCACGGAACTTTGCGAAAATTGGTCTTTTTTTAGGATTTCCATAGTGACGTGAGCGGAGAATATGATTTGGGCAGCCCTACGTGTCCCCCGGGGGGTTTATGCTTTTTATCCCCCGAGTCCTCAGCCAACCACATGTCCTCTTTTTGGATCAAAATCCCGCTTTTGCTACAGAAAGTTTCGTTTTTGCTACAACTAGTCCCCGCTTTTGTTACATGTAGCAGAAAACGGTTCAGCCTAAAAAATAGAAAATTAGACTGGACCTCGCCGGAGATCTCGCCGGCGACCGTGTAGCAAAAAAGTTGTGTTAATGTAGCAAACCCGACCTCACCGGAGACTTGCCGGAGATTTTCGCCGGAGACTTCCGCCGGAAACCTTGTAGCAAAAACTTTGCGTTAGTGTAGCAAAACCATACAACCGTGGTAGCAAAAAACATGTGCTAATGTAGCAAAAAGAAGACCTCGCCGGAGGCTTCCGCCGGGAGACCTCGTTGGACACCTCGTAGCAAAGTCCCACGCCCATGGTAGCAAATGCCGTTGCCTCTTGTAGCGCTTGTAGCAGCATCGTCGGGCGCAGGTAGCAGCGTCGACGTCGACGGGCGTAGGTAGCAACACGGTCATGTGCTTGTAGCAACGCCACCGTGAGCTTGTAGCAGGGGTGTCGGGCACAAGTAGCAGCACCGTTGCGGGTCATCTGGCACGAGTAGCAGCGCCATTCTGGCACGAGTAGCAGCGCCATTGGGGGCTTGTAGCACGGCCGCCGGGAGCAAAGTCCCACCGCGTAGCAGATATGGCCGATGTACACAGCAGTGGTGCTGTTTGCAGCAGCGCATGACGACCACCTAGATGCTGGACGAGGAGCCTGTTTTCCCATGGCTTCTAATTCTAGGTGGTAGATCAGGTGGTAGGCATTCTATGGGGAGAATAGGAGGTGCTTGAGGTCAACGAGTACCTGGTGTATGGGGAGAATAGTAGCAACGCCATTGAGGTCAACGAGTGGAGGTGCTTGAGGGCAAGCTCATCTAGCCATGGTTGTTGCTTGGAGATCAGGAGGTAGGCAGCTACTTTCTCGCTTGGGGAGAAGAGAAACAGGGAACGTTGGGAGGTCATAATGAAAGAGAAGAAAAAAGTAATGAGTGGAGGAGAAAGCTCGAAGAAAGATAAGTCTATCACGCGGCGGTTTCTGTCTCCACCTGATGGGACACATGGCGCGCCACGGACCCGGAGGATGGAAGTGGCAGATCCCCCAAGGACATACTATCATTTCCCATATGATTTCCTAACTTTAATCAGCACATAACGAGCTGGAAGCCGACGGCTTGTCTTGGACCATGCTTGCTATCCACTTGGCCCATCTTCAGTCCATATGGCGAGCTGTTACCCATTAGTACTGTTTTTCTTTACACCCAAGCCGTCAGTACTCTTTCAAAATCAAAAAGAAAAAAAATCGTCAGTACAGCTGACAGCGCCCCCGACCCCTACCATTAAACTCATGCTCCGCACAATGCTAGACGCTTATCCAAGCAGAAAAGAATATCGAAGCGCTGACAAGAGAGAAACTTCATACTAGTATAAAAATTATGAGCTTAGAGTATACTACTGCGGATGTTCACAGCTAGTGTTTTGACGGTTTCTACGAACCATTTTTTAGCACCACTGCGAAAATTGGAAATTTCTATGTTGCTGACCGCTGACAGTTATATGCAAATACATACATATACCCTGCTCGAACAATTCAGATAACATCAATGTACGTTACAATCGCTTTGAATTCCAAGCCTGGAAAAATCATCGTTTGTGTGGTTATCCAAAATGCAAGCACTAGCATGGACCCCTGTTTGGTCTTCGAAAGAGAAGTACAAGGAACCTGATCAACATGGACAATATACGGTCGAGAGTATTCACCGGGAAACTTCCTCACCATGCAAATCTCTGGTGATTAAGTTTACACGTAAATAATGCACCTAAATGTACATGAAAAGGCAAGCGAGAGTCTCACTCTACTCACATCAGGACAGTCATACGTGGTGGAAAATTCAACAGTCTTGACACCGAGATAACATACTACTAGTACGTCTTTGGGTATCCTGCGCCAAGAGGAACACACCATTCATCCCCAGAGCACCATGGGCACGCTTCAGCTGTTCAGCATCCAAATAGCCATAGCCTTGCTCTTGCTTACTCAAGCCAAGAGCACCACCACCAAGGCGACATCTGTCCATCCAAACAATACGACCACGAGCTGTATTGCCGATGAGAGGTCTGCCCTTGTCACCTTCAAGGCAGGTCTCTCAGACCCTGCAAATCGTCTTTCATCATGGAAGGGCGATGACTGCTGCCGATGGAAGGGCGTCAAGTGCAGCAACAAGACTGGCCATGTTGTCAGGCTGGATCTTCAAGGCCCTGATTGCGACAACAGCGAATTCAGTATACAGGTGCTAGGAGGCAACATAAACTCCTCGTTGCTTGGTTTACAGCGTCTACGGTATCTCGACCTCAGCTGCAACAGGTTTGAGAATTTACAGATACCAGAGATTTTCGGTTCTCTCCAAGATTTGAGACATATAGACTTATCCCGATCATGCTTTGTTGGAAGGATACCACCACAGCTTGGTAATCTCTCCAACCTGAGGTACGTCAGTCTTCATACCAATTTTGGTTACACATACTCTAGTGATCTCGCCTGGTTGTCACGATTAGCTTCCCTTGAGCACCTAGACATGGCATACGTGGACCTGAGTACACTTACTAGCTGGCTTTCAGCGGTAAACATGCTTCCATCTCTGAAAGTTCTTCGTCTTTCCTGTTGCCAGCTTAGAAATAGCCCCGATTCTCTTCAGGTTTTAAATCTGACATCTCTTGAAGAACTTGACCTTTCGGGCAACCACTTCCATAAACGTGGCTCACCCAACTGGTTTTGGGATCTTACCAGTCTGAAGTATCTTGATCTCTCATTCAATGGTTTCTATGGTCCGTTCCCTCACGAGATCGGTAATTTGACATCCATGGTGAACCTTAATTTATCAAGTACCGATCTGGTGGGCATGATACCATCAAACATGAAGAACCTATGTAACTTGGAAGGACTATTTTTGTATGAGAGCAACATCAATGGGAGCATAGAAGAATTCTTCCAGCGCTTACCTAGCTGTTCATGGAATAAATTGCAAACACTGGATTTATATAACTGCAATTTGACAGGACACCTGCCAGCTATGCTATCACCCATAACCAACCTGTCGTGGCTTGATCTTAGCTCTAACCAGCTGACAGGTCCCATGCCTTTGTGGATAGGAGAGCTCACAAAGCTAACTAGACTCTCAATGGAATCCAACAACTTGGATGGGGTCATACATGAAGGTCATTTATCACGTCTAAACATGTTGGAGGAATTGACATTGTCAGGCAACTCCATAGCCATCATAGTCAGTCCGACTTGGGTTCCTCCCTTCAGTCTGAGAATAGTTGAACTTCGAAACTGCCAGCTAGGGCCTAAATTTCCAGCGTGGATTAGATGGCAAACCCACTTGAATAGTCTTGATATATCAAACACAAGCATATCTGACATGGTGCCGGATTGGTTTTGGGTATCAGCCTCCATGGTACTTTTTCTCAATATTCGAGATAATCAGATCACGGGACTCCTCCCATCAACAATGGAATTTATGAGAGGACAAATAATGGATTTCAGGTCTAACCAACTCAGTGGTCCAATACCTAAGCTACCCATAAACCTAACCAACCTTGATCTCAGTGGGAACAATTTAGTTGGGCCACTACCATTAGATTTTGGAGCGCCTGGACTTGCAACACTTGTTCTGTTTGGCAACCATATCTCTGGCACCATTCCATCTTCTTTGTGCAAATTGAAATCACTCCGTTTGTTAGATATATCAGAAAACAATCTAGCTGGACCAGTTCCACATTGCAAAGACAATGAATCCACAACAAACATGACAAGTCTGAGTATTCTCAACCTAAGCTTGAGAAACAACGACCTCTCCGGTGATTTTCCTTTGTTTCTGCAAAACTGCAAGAAACTCATCTTTCTTGATCTTTCGTATAATAATTTCTCCGGTAGTTTACCAACATGGATTGGTCAGAAATTGTCATCTTTGGCATTCATGCGATTGCGGTCGAATTTGTTTTATGGCTATATTCCAGAGGAACTTATGAAGATAGATAATCTTCAGTATTTGGACCTTGCCTACAACAATATAACTGGGAGCATACCGAGATCCATTGGTAACTGGAAAGGGATGATACTAACAAGGGATGATGATGACTTTGAAGGTTCATTAAGCTATGGTGGGGAAAGTTACGGTTTACTGGCTGACTATAGTGAGAATTTCACAATTCTCACAAAGGGTCAAGAGAGATTATATACAGGAGAAATCGTATATATGGTGAATCTCGATTTATCCTCTAACAATCTTGTAGGACACATTCCTGAAGAAATCGCTACTCTTATCGCGTTAAAGAGCCTGAATTTATCCTGGAATATGTTCAGTGGAAAAATTCCGGAGAAGATTGGCGCCTTGGTGCAAGTGGAGTCCCTCGATCTATCACACAATGAGTTGTCCGGTGAAATCCCTACAAGCTTATCGGCTCTCACATCATTGAGTCGCTTGAACATGTCATACAACAATCTGTCAGGTATGGTACCCTCTGGAAATCAATTGCAATCACTCGAGGATCCATTATATATTTATATTGGAAACCCGGGCCTCTGTGGTCCTCCTCTGCCGCGGAACTGCTCACACCTGGAGCCAATTCCAGCCAATCAAGAACTCCATGAAGATGTGGTTTCGTTTTTCATCGCCATGGGTTCTGGTTATGTAATCGCTCTCTGGGTAGTCTTCTGTACCTTCCTGTTCAAGAGGAAATGGAGAGTCTCTTGGTTCTCCCACTGTGACAGCTTGTATGACCAGGTTTATGTGCTAGTGGCTGTGAGCTGGGCTTCTTTGACAAGAAGAAATGCGTAGAAGCTGAGATCATCATCCCTGCAGCTGATTCTTTGCTTGCTACGTACTATGCATACTGTGGGGATTTTTCCATGCATGGGTTCTGTCCAAGTATTATGTTAGTACTCACGTGTATGTATTTGATAAGTATACTGTCGACTGAGGTTGGCATAAAGTATGTACTATAATTTTTTGTGTAATGAATAATTCCAGGGACTGGAATGAGCACCATGTTCCTATTGTACCAATGCCTGAATCATATGCTGCTGATTATTATTTTTCTTTTCTTGATAAATGTGTTGAATGTTATATATCAAAGCTAATTTAGTTGTTGATGGAGTAGAAGTAGGGTGGCCTCCCAGTACTATCCAATTATGATATGATGGGTATGATGGAATTGTTTGAAAGAATGAGCCCGCAGGATGTGTGTGTTGCTGAGTTTGCTCGCCGTTGCACCTGATGACCACAAACGCTCCATGCAATCTGTTGCTGCCAAAAACTGTACTCCACTGTGAATCACACTAGTTATCTGCAACTGAAACCCAAATGGGTCAAGCTCAGAAAGAATTCCTTGCTATAGTCAAGAGAACACAATTCATACACTTGCTAGAGATTACTTACTAATTCCTCCTATGTACGCTCATGTGCTGAAGGAACGATGTTTCTCGCATTGTGATGTTTGGAATATCCTTTAACCTCGGCCTTCATATTTTACTTGGCGCAGTATATTCCACAATGCAACTTGTAATGAAGGGATTAGATGGAGCGTTGGTGATCAAAATTAAATCAATTTATAGACTGATAATTGGATCACAATGTGGCACCTCGTCCGTTTCCGACTCTAAAGCCGGTTCCGCAAGGCACAACCGTGGATTTTACGATGAATGAAAACCACGGTTCATGGAATGCCGATGTTGTACACTCTCCTTTAGGACGAGATGGCGAATTAAGTTTTGCAAGTTCCTATCAATCGACGAGGTGGGGACGATTTCATGTCCTAGCCTTCCACAAAGTTTGCGGTCTACAGCGTTCGGTCAACATACAACCTGGCAATATCTGAGAATCTTTCTGTTGACCGAAGCAAAAAAGGGCAGCTTCGGAAGAGACTTTGGACTATCAAGGCTTTAGGGTAGACTACAAAAAATGCATGTGTTGCAACAGGAAAAAAAATCTGCATCAGGTAGCGCAAAAAGTAAGTTCTTGTTGGCATGATAAGAGCGCTGAGCGTGATGACAAAGTGTAAATTTATTATACGTTAGTTTCGTGCTTCGTCCTTCATACTAGTTATAGGGCAGAATGCACACAAATGACCCAATTTTAAAAGGATCTCACAAAATGAACTCTCACGAAACTATTTTACTCTACTAACCTTTTTTATAGCGCCTAAAGTAAAGGCTTCACTGGCCAGCGTGTGGCAGCGCCTAGGAACGCTCGATGGCGCATCGGCGGAAGACGTTACGTAACGAAGTGTAGCGCCTAACAGATAGGCGCTACACTAATGTTTATATACGAGGCGTATCTATACTAAACAAAAGGTTGCCTTAGCTTATATGGTTTAGCTCTTTGGTCTTGGTTTGGTAGATCGTGGGTTCAACTCCTACATCCCACCTATTTTTTGTTTTAATTTTTCTAAGCTCCATTTTTGTGTCAAAGCTGTTAAACATTCTTGAACATCCACGGATAGGTTATCAAGAAACAGAATTTTTTCTCTTAGTCCATAAATGAATTTGTCTTATCTCCATCGGAGTGTAGCATATTGTAGCTGACAGAAAAAGCAAAACCGATGCACTCCGTAGCGAAATATTGCAAAATCATGTTAAACAACCGTGACAAACAACATTGGAAGTCAGGATTATAACGGACATGGAAAACAAAACTGATTTACGGTGGTCTCCTGTAGCAAACGATACAAAATCATACTAAACCGTACTAAATAGTCGATAATCCCCACGAGTAGTAAGCAGTATCTTTTTTTTACGCAAGCGAGTAGTAACAGTTGATAATCCACACATTAGTATGACCGAACACTCTCTTCGTTTTTAATTCTCCCTTAATCGATTCATATTTAGTCGAAGTAAAATGTTGCATTGTCCAAATATTAGAGTTAATATTGTTGGGACACGTGCATGTCTACTTTGTTTAACGGTATGGCATCTAAAACAATTGAAGATCTATGCATATTTCTTAGCTGAAATCAGGTACCCATTGCAAAATCTAAATATTGGAAGAGATTTATAATGTGAATGCCAAAATAATAATGCATAGTTTTATACATGTTGTTGGGATGTTCATGAATGTTTAACAGCTTTGACACAAAAATGAAGCTTAGAAAAATTAAAACAAAAAATAGGTGGGATGTAGGAGTTGATCCCACAATCTACCAGATCAAGACCAAAGAGCTAAACCATCCAAGCTAAGGCTAACTTTTGTTTAGTATAGATACGCCTCGTATATAAATATTAGTGTAGCGCCTATCTCATTAGCGCCACACTGCTATGTAACGCCCACGCCGAGGCGCTACTGGAGCGGTCCCTGGGACCCGCGTGCCACGCTGGTAAGGGGTGTAGCGCCCTTGCCATAGGCGCTACACTGTATAGTGTGAAGCCTTTCCGTTAGGCGCTATAAAAAGGGTTAGTGGAGTAAAATAGTTTCGTCGAGAGTTCAGTTTGTAAAATCCTTTCAAACTTGGGTCATTTGTGTGCATTTTGCCTAGTTATAGCACCATATTCAATATTTCAAAGAAAATCTCTTGTAGCCCCATTCCCCAACACCAAAAACACCTGAGACAGAATCCACCATTAGCCCTAAACATTGCGAGTGTAACTCACGCCAGAGCATCACAATTTTTTCCTCGCAATTTTATTTAGTGAAAATTGTCAATTGACTATCAACACTTGCTAATCTATCGTAGTTTCTGATGCATAGCATCACGGTCTAATCGCAGGAACCTGTTTCAATTAACATCAGCAGTGTTGCTCATTTTCTCTGGAGAGTTGTTTTCAATTAACTCACCTTCTGATGGGTTTCCCAGGTCCCGCTATTATTGACGTGCATACTGTTGCTCTTATGCAAAACCGAGCCATCCAGATCCATGTGTACTCGCGAATCCTACAAGTAAAGTGAGACAAGCACTTACGAAGTGGGCGGTGTCCCAGGCGAGCCAGACGGTGGAGAAGTGGGCCCCTCCGAGGTTGGACTGCACGACGTAGGTGTCGTGCTTGAATCAGTCACCGGGGCGGCAGACAGCTCCGTGCCCCTATCCTCTGATCGTCTAGTCGCTGTTGTCCCCGTCCATCCTGGATCTTCGCCTCCATATTTTTTTCGAAAACGCAAAACTTTATGTTTTGATTCATTTCGATGGAAAGGAGTTTGATCTATAAATCTAAGAAAAAACCAAAACACTTGTATTTACGTACAGCCCAACACTCAAAACAAGACTATGACTAAGCGGCCGAAATCCGTCGAGTGCTTGTCCAAGACGCCATAGAGTGAGCTCCTCTGCTAAAAAAAACCTCGCTAATGAAAGTCGCAATGGTCATGCAGCGTTGAAATCACCAAGAAACTATCGGCCACAGCCAAAACGTGTTCCGCCAGAATCCAACGAGCCAATAAAGGCTCAGCTGTGAGCATTGCTACTCCGGCCTCAGCCCAAATTCGAGGTACGCTGTCGGCGCGACGGCTACCTCCTAGCAACCTCATCATGCACAAATGTGCAGTCTTCACCAGACCGCCATTAAGCACAGAGGCCAGCCCACCACCGCTCATCTGTAGGCTTGCTCGCGCCGTCTAAGATGATCCTCGTCGCGCAAGCCACCGCGATACCACTCGAGAGGCCAGCACGCCATCACCGCAAGACGCCTCCTATGTGGCCAACAATGGGGTTCAAGACGAAAAACTAATGTACGAACCAGAATCAAGTCCCTAAGACGACGCCTCCATGGAGGAAACGACGTTAAAAAGACGTCATCGTCGCACGATCTAGAAAGCCAAACATAAGGTTTTCACCCAGAACATGAGACTCTAGGCGAGGGAGGTGCCGAAACTCCTCAGTGACGAAACTCCTCAGTGACGGCTCAGAGGAAAAGGTGCTCTCAGGCGTCGTCGTCATCGACCCCGAAAGGCGGGGCTTTCACCCGCAGCATCGAACCTGTAACAACACAAGTTTGTAATAGTTGTATTTAGTAGTTAAACATGACATGATTGATCCGTAGATTTAGCGTAGAATCCCTTTTTGACTCTGTACCATTGATTCCACTATGCATGTGTTTAAATCAAATAAAGTCTATGCATGTGAGCAAGAAGGTGTGAACAAATGCAAGTGCAAAAGCCTAACTATTTGTAAATATTTTCAAGATGTGTTCCAAATTCAAATTTGGGAATGTTCTGGTATTTACCAAAATGCCCCTACATTTTCCCTATTTAAATGGCTTTAAAGCAATTAAAAAGAGTCTTTTATAATAAAAACCAGGGTTTCAGCATAGGTGGCGACCATCTCCTGCTCTGCACAATGCTAAAAGCTTATGCAAGCAGAAAAGAATAATCAAATTCAAAAAATATTGAAGCCCTGACGAGAGAGAAATTTTCTTCATATAAAAATTTATGAGCTACACTGCGGATGTTCACTGGCAGTATTTTGACGGTTTCTACGAACCCCTTTTTAGCACCATCGTGGATGTTTGCACGCGTTGGAGATTTCCATGGTGCTGACAGTTATATGCTCTGCTCCACCAAAAAAGCTGATAACTTTATCAATGGATGTTACAATCGCGTTGAATTCCAAGCCTGAAAAAATCATCGTTGGTGTGGTTGTTCAAAACCCAAGAAGTAGCATGGACCCCTGCTAGATATTTTTAGGAAAAGTACTACAAGAAACCTGATCAACATGGACAATATAGGGTCAAGAGTATTCACCGGGAAACTTCCTCACCATTCAAATCCCTGTTGACGAAGTTTACACGTAAGTAATGCACCTGTATGTACATAAAAAGACAAGAAAGAGCAGAAGAAAATTCCACAGTCTTGACACCGAGATAACACCGAGACGAAGACATCATCCATCGCCAGAGCACCATGCGCACGCTTCAGCTGTTCAGCATCCAAATAGCCATAGCCTTGCTCTTGCTTACTCAAGCCAAGAGCACCACCATCGAGGAGATATCTGTCCATCCCAACAATACGACCACGAGCTGTATTGCCGATGAGAGGTCTGCCCTTGTCACCTTCAAGGCAAGTCTCTCGGACCCTGCAAACCTTCTTTCATCATGGAAGGGTGATGACTGCTGCCGGTGGAAGGGCGTCAAGTGCAGCAACAAGACTGGCCATGTTATCAGGTTGGTTCTCCAAGGCCCTGATTGCGACAACAGCGATATCAGTATGCAGGTTCTAGAAGGCAACATAAGCTCCTCGTTGCTTGGTTTACAGCGTCTACGATACCTCGACCTCAGCTGCAACAGGTTTGAGAATTTGCAGATACCAGAGTTCTTAGGTTCTCTCCATAGCTTGAGGTATATAGACCTGTCCCTGTCAAGCTTTGTTGGAAGGATACCACCACAGCTTGGTAATCTCTCCAACCTGCGTTACTTCAGTCTTGATTCCATTTTTGGTGACACATACTCCAGGGATCTCACATGGTTGTCACAGTTAGCATCCCTTGAGCACCTAGTCATGACATTCGTGGACCTCAGTGCAATTACTAACTGGCTTCCGGTGATGAACATGCTTCCATCTCTGAAAGTTCTTCGTTTTTCCTATTGCCAGCTTAGAAGAAGCCCCGATTCTCTTCAGTTTACAAATCTGACATCTCTGAAAAAACTTGACCTTTCGGGCAACCACATCTGGAGACGTGGCTCACCCAACTGGATTTGGGATCTAACTAGTCTGAAGTATCTTGATATCTCATGGAATGGCTTCTATGGCCCGTTTCCTGACGAGATCGGTAACATGACATCCATGGTGTACCTTGATTTATCATATACTCACCTGGTGGGTATGGTACCATCAAACATGAAGAACCTATGTAACTTGGAAGAACTGTCTTTGTCCTATAGCAACATCAATGGCAGCATAACAGAATTGTTTCAACACTTACCTAGCTGTTCATGGAATAAATTGAAAACATTGTCTCTATCGGAATGCAATTTGACAGGAAGCCTTCCAGCTACACTAGCACACTTAAGCAACCTGTCATGGCTTGACCTTAGTTCTAACCAGCTGACAGGTCCCGTGCCTTTGTGGATAGGAGAGCTCACAAAGCTAACTATACTAGAAATGAGCTTTAACAACATGGATGGGGTCATACATGAAGGTCATTTATCAAGTCTAAACATGTTGGAGCAATTGGATTTGTTCGGAAACTCCATAGCCATCATAGTCAGTCCGACTTGGGTTCCTCCCTTCAGTCTAAGTTTCATTAGTCTTGGACACTGCCAGCTAGGACCTAAATTTCCAGCGTGGCTCAAATGGCAAACAGAAGTGCTCTCTCTTGATATATCAAACACAAGCATATCTGACATGGTGCCAGATTGGTTTTGGGTATCAGCCTCCTCGATAGAGTTTCTCAATATCCGAGATAATCAGATTACAGGAGTCCTCCCATCAACAATGGAATTTATGAGAGGAGTATTTATTGATTTCAGTTCTAACCAAATCAGTGGACCAATACCTAAGCTTCCAGTAAACCTAACCGACCTAGATCTCAGCAGGAACAGTTTAGTTGGGCCACTACCATTAGACTTTGGAGCGCCAGGACTTAAAACACTTGTTCTGTTTGGCAACCACATCTCTGGCACCATTCCGTCTTCTTTGTGCAAAATAGAAGCACTCAGACTGTTAGATATATCAGGAAATAGTCTAATTGGGCCAGTTCCTGATTGCCAAGACAATAAATCCACCAAAAAGATGACAGATCTGAATATACTCAACCTAAGTTTGAGAAACAATAAGCTCTCTGGTGTTTTTCCTTCCTTTCTGCAAAATTGTAAGGAACTCATCTTTCTTGATCTTTCGTATAATAATTTTTCTGGGAGTTTGCCAACATGGATTGGTCAGAAATTGCCATCATTAGCATTCATGCGATTGCGGTCAAACTTGTTTTATGGTCATATTCCAGAGGAGCTTACGAAGATAATTAATCTTCAGTATTTGGACCTTGCCTACAACAATATATCTGGGAGCATACCGAGATCCATTGGTAACTGGAAAGGAATGATACTAACGAGGAATAATGATGATGGTGACGATGATTTTTATGGTCCATTCAACTATGGAGTACCAGCTTATAACCATGAATTGGTCGAATATAGTGAGAATTTAACGGTGCTCACAAAGGGTCAAGAGAGATTATATACAGGGAAAACCATATATATGGTTAATCTTGATTTATCCCGTAACAATCTTATAGGAGACATTCCAGAAGAAATCGCTACTCTTATCGCGTTAAAGAGCCTGAATTTATCGTGGAATATGTTCAGTGGAAAAATTCCGGAGAAGATTGGCGCCTTGGTGCAAGTGGAGTCACTCGATCTATCACACAATGAGTTGTCCGGTGAAATCCCTACAAGCTTATCGGCTCTCACATCATTGAGTCGCTTGAACATGTCATACAACAATCTGACAGGAGTGGTACCCTCCGGAAATCAATTGCAAACACTCGAGGACCTGCCATATATTTATATCGGCAACCCGGGCCTTTGCGGTCCTCCTCTCCCGCGGAACTGCTCACAGCTCGAGCCAATTCCAGCTACTAACGAAGTCCATGAAGATGCAGGAGATGTGGTTTCATTTTTCATCGCCATGGGTTCTGGTTATGTAATCGCTCTCTGGGTAGTCTTCTGCACCTTCCTGTTCAAGAGAAAATGGAGAGTCTCTTGGTTCTCATACTGTGACAGCTTGTATGACCAGGTTTATGTGCTAGTGGCTGTGACCTGGGCTTCTTTGACAAGAAGAAATGCGTAGAAGCTGAGATCATCATCCTCAGCTGGTTCTTTGCTTGCTACGTACTACCTCTATTCCTGACAGAGGAAGTACTATGCATACTGTGGGGATTTTACATTGCATGAATTTTGTACAAGTATTGTATTAGTACTCACGTGTATGTATTTGAGGAGTATGCTGTGGACTGAGGTTTGCATAAAGTATGTATAAGTTTCATGTGTAATGAATAAATTCAAGGGACTGGAATGAGCACCATGTTCCTATTGTACCAATGCCTGAATCATACGCTGATGATTATTATTTTCCTTTTCTTGATAAATGTGTTGAATGTTACATATCGAAGCTATTTAGTTGTCAATGGAGTAGAAGTAGGGTGGCCTTATTATCCAATTATGATATGATGGGTATGGGTAGGATGGAATAGTTTGAAAGGATCAGCCTGCAGGATATGTATGTTGCTGAGTTTGCTCGCCATTTCACCTGATGACCGCAACGCTCCATGCGATCTGTTGCTACCAGAAACTCTACTCCACTGTGAATTACACTAGTTATCTGCAACTGAAACCCAAATGGGTCAAGCTCAGGAATAATTCCTTGCTATAGTCGAGAGAACACAATTCATACACTTGCTAGAGATTAACCATGTGCCGAAGGGGTGATATTTCTCGGATTGTGGTGTTTATGATGCCCCTCAACCTCGGTCTGCATCTTTTACTTGGCGCAGTACATTCCGCGGCAATGCAACTTGTAATGAAGGGATTATATGGAGCGTTGGTGATCGAAATTAAATCAATTTGTAGACTGATAATTGGATCACAATGTGGCACCTGGTCCGTTTCCGACTCTGAAGCCGGTCCCGCAAGGCGCAAGCGTGGATTTTATGATGAATGAAAACCACGGTTCATGGGATGCCGATGTTGCACACTCTCTCCTTTAGGAGGAGCCGGCGAATTAAGTTTTGCAAGTTCCTATCAATCGACGAGGTGGGGACGATTTCATGTCCTGGCCTTCCACAAAGTTTGCGGTCTACAGCGTTCGGACTGCAAACAACCTGGCAAAATCCGAGGATATTTTTGCTGACCGAAGCAAAAAAGGAGAAGGTGCCAACTCGGTTTCCAGAACTGATGCCCAGCTTCGGAAGAGACTTTGGGCTATCAAGACTTTAGGGAAGACTACAAAAAATACAAGTGTTGCAACGGGAGAAAAAAATCTGCATCAGGAAGCGCAAAAAAGTAAGTTCTAGTGATGACAAAGTGTGAATTTTATTATATTGCAGTTTCATGCTTCGTCCTTCATACGAGTGTTATTTAATATATCACCATAAGAGGAGATTTATTTTACTTTATAATACCAATTAAGCACATACACATCTCTCTTCGACATCAAAACTAAGAAAGGTCTGACAAAATATTCAGTAATAACCAATAGGTGTTCTTTCTAGAAAACAGGCATTCTTTCTGGGAAAAAAATAGGTGTGGTATAAAAGAAGTCACAATTTGTACTGCTAACTAAACATCGCAAGGGAAGCTTCGTCCATTAACACTTCAAAACGACATTAAAATGCCTCTAGCTGTGGCACCATATGCATGCAATATTCAGTGCCAAATCCTTTTCTTTCAAAATAATAGTAGAGTATTAGTTATAGCCCCACATTCAATATTCCAAGGAAAATTTTCTTGTAGCCTCCCAGAACACCTGAGACAGAACCCACCATTAGCCCTAAACATTGTAAGTATTGCAATAGTAACTCACGCCAGAGCATCACAATTTTTTCCTAGCAATTTTATTTAGTAAAAATTGTCAATTGACTATCAACACTTGCTAATCTATCATAGCTTCTGACGCATAGCATCATGGTCTAATTGCAAGAACTTGTTTCAGTTAACATCAACAGGCGTTGCTCCTCTTCTCTGCAGAGTGGTTTCCTGGCTCTGAAGAGGCGTATAAGTCACTTCTGATGTGCTAGCTCCCGCTATTATTGACGTGCATATTGTTGCTCTTATGCTCTAAAGCAAAAGAGCAAACAGCTGGTGGGCAGGCAAAACCGAACCATCCAAATCCATGTTTACTCGCGAATCCTACAAGTAAACTGAGACAGAGCACTTACAGAGTGGGACGGACGGTGGTGTCCCAAGCGAGCCAGACGGTGGAGAAGTGGCCCGCCGCCGAGGTTGGACTGCACGACGGTGGTGTCGTGCTTGAATCAGTCGCCGGGGGCGGCAGACTCCTCCGTGCCCTCATCCTCTGACGTGTATTCGCTACTCTCCCCATTCACCCTGGGCCTTCGCATGCTGCCAGCTCCTTGCCGTTCTCTACCCTGTGGCTGCCCGCCGGAGCCAACGGGAAGGTAATGGTGGCTTGTCATTAGTCCAGCGGCTGCTCTCGCCGAGCCGGACACGAGCATTGTAGGGGATCTTTGATTCAAAAGAATACCATTCCCTCCGGCCTCCGTACTAAAATAGATCTATTAGATTTGTCAAAATTTAGATAAACCATTATACTAAATAATGTTTAGATTTATCTAAATTTTAATAATTCTGAAACATCTATTTTAAGACCGAGAGAGTAATAAAAAAATTGTACGGTTTTTTTTTGAGAGAGAAGGAGAGCTTATATTATGCCGGGAGTACAGGAGTTTTGGTCATGTGTTACAAAGACCCTCGCAATATCAGGGACATCGCTTGTCTAGATGCAGCTGCCAGATGATCTGGCAAGCTTTGCCAGGGCATCAGCAGCCCTATTGCTCTTTCTTCTAGTGTGTCCGATAAAATGGCCGCTAAAGTTCTTCAGGAGCTGCTTGGTGTCGTCATATGCGGCACATTGCTTCGATCTATCTGGTTCAGAAGATTGCAGTGTCGTGGCCACGGCATAGCAGTCCACTTCAAGGAAGATCTTGTTATGTCCCATGTCGACGAGAAGCTTTATGCCCATCTGGACAGCAATGGCTTCATCCTTTGATATTTTCTGCAGTATGCACCGTTTGATTCATAGTATTGGAATTCTTAGAAATGTATAGATTTGCATCGCACTATATTTTGGAGAAAATTTTCTATCTAGTCAAACACATTTATAATCCTTTATTTTTTCTATGAATCAATCGCCCCTTGAAGCACGTAGGTTCGATTTTCCAATTCTTGTGTTCCGGGGTTCTTATGAATCAAAGAGGTCATGAACGTGGTGGTTCGGGACACAAGGTCCTTTGCACCGGCTTCGCATCGTTTTTAACTTGTAAGTGTAAGGGCATATCAACTGGGCGGATTCATCCGGTCAATTCAAACGGTTATTTTTTGGTTGTTTGGGTCTGTTCGGACGACCGCGTCCAGCCGCGTGATCCATACGGCCTGGACGAGGCATTTTTTTTAGATTCAAACATAAACTATTTGTGCTAAAGTATGGCTAAGTTCATATATTTCAAATTTAATTTACATTTAAAATATAAAACTGGCAATTCCTTTATTTTTCCTATGAGTCAATCGCCCCTTGAAGAAATTCATGTAGGTTCGATTTCCAATTCTTCTGTTCCGGGTTCCTATGAATCAAAGAGGCCCCGAACGTGGTGGTCCGAGACACACAGTCCTTTGCACCGGCTTCGCATTGTTTTCTTAACTTGATATGTTCGTTGTCCGTGTAAGGAGCCGACACGCATTCTCGCTCGTTTATCTAAGATTTTCTTTTCGGTTGTTAGAAACTTTATTTTCTGTTACATCCGACAAACTTTGTGTACCGATTTCTGACGATAATGTAGAAATAAATTTGGGCAATTCTAACATTTCGGGCAACGCAGGTAGTTGGAGTCAGGAGTTGCAGTAGTAGGAGGAGCCGAGGAGGAAGACTAGCGAAAAAAAGGGAAACGGTGGGCTTAAGGTGGACCCTGCGTAGTATAGGTCGAGATTCTGTTCTTTCCGGCTACGTTTCAAACTGTAAAATGCATTTTCAGTGTTCTGTATACTCGTTTTAAGTTTTTTTTTTGTGGGAATATGCTAGAGATGCTTTAATAATACCCACTGGGTATGGGTACATGTACTCTTTTATACCCATGGGTAAGAAGTATGATATGGGTAAATTTTATACAAATGGTGTTTTATATCCATAGGCATGAGCTACTCATTGTTATCCTTATCACCTTATATACTCTCTCCGTGCCAGATTATTAGTGGCAAATTTGGTGTATGACTAAGAGTATGAGTGTATGAATTGTTTTAGTGTACAGATTTGGCAGATCTAGTTCGGACAGAGGGAGTGCCGAGTCTGGACCTAACTGCAAAAGTTGCATTCCCCTGCCAAATCTCGCGCGCACCACCGTCATCTCCGGCGACCACCCGCGATGCCGTCCTCCTACGCCGCCGCCGCTGCGTCCTCTTCTCGGAAACCAGTTCCCACCACCACTGCAGCTCCCACCGCCCGTATACCAGCTCCCCGACCCGCACCCGCGCCCTCGCCCTCGCCGCCCAACCCTACCCCCGCCTCCGACTCTGACCCCTCGTCCTACTCCTCCTCTGGGGACGAGGCCGATCTCTCCGCCTGCGACCCGGCTACTAAATCCATCCTCTCCACCTACCTCTCCGTCGCCGGCAATGGCGCCGACCTCTCCAAGGTCGGCATCTTCCTCAACTCCGCCGCGCGCCGCCGATCACCGCCGTGCCTGATCTGCTTGGACCCCATCCGCCCCTCCGACCCCGTCTGGTCCTGCTCCGCCTCATGCTTTGCGCTCCTCCACCTCCCTTGCATCCAGTCATGGGCGCACCAGTCAGCCACCGCCGCTCCTTCCCCCACCTGGGGCTGCCCCAAGTGCCGCGTCGCCTACCCCAAATCCCAGACCCCCACCTCCTACCACTGCTTCTGCTCCAAGACCGTGGACCCGCCTGCGGACCCCTGGATCCTCCCACACTCCTGTGGCGACGTCTGTGGCCGCGCCCTCAATTCAAATGCAGACTCCGGCTGCGAGCACACCTGCCTCCTGCTTTGCCACCCCGGGCCTTGTCCGCCGTGCCCGGCAGTTGTCCCGAATGCTGGGTGCTTTTGCGGAGCGCACCGTGAGCCCCGGCGCTGCGCTCATCAGCGTTATTCTTGTGCGAGTAAATGTAACAAACGCCTTAGCTGTGAACTCCACCGGTGTCCAGTAGATTGCCATGATGGGCCCTGCCCACCGTGTGCCGTGCGGGGGGATCACAAATGTGAGTGCGGAGAGACGATGGTAAAGAGGTTGTGCTCTGAGAGGGTCTTCCAATGCAAGAGGGAGTGTGGTGGGATGCTGGAGTGTGGGAAGCATAGGTGTGAGAGGGGATGCCATGGTGGAAAGTGCGGGGAGTGTCCGCTACGAGGACGGCGGACGTGCCCTTGTGGCAAGAAGGATTATCCAAGGTTGGAGTGTGATGTGGAGGCTGCCACATGTGGATCGACTTGTGAGAAGGTGCTTGGGTGCGGGCGGCACAAGTGCCCCGAGCGGTGCCACCGTGGCCCGTGTGACGTGACCTGCCGTCTTGTGATAAAAAAGTCCTGCCGCTGTGGGGGTCTGAAGAAGGAGGTACGTATCCGTACAGCATGCTATGATGATAACCTTGCTAATAGTAAGCAAAACAGATATTCGATCACTAAATGTGAGAAGATGAATTGATTGATTCTATAATGCAAAAGGCAAGTAGCACCTAATTGGCTGAATTTATCTTCAAGTAATTGATACGTGTATGCCAATTGTTGAAGTCTACATTTTCCATGGACCTATAAAAGGCTTGTTTGCTTCAAATCGATTTTTTACTCCAAAGTTTACCCTTGTATGCTTATAGTTAACATAGTAGTAACAATGACTAGCAATTGATTATTTTCTCTCTCATTAATCTGGTCTGGTAGTAATGTTATAGCTCGTTAGGTATACTTCTATGCTATTTTTTCTTAGGAAGCAAATGCTTAATTCCCAAATTCTTGTGATGCATTTTATCAGCTTCCTTGCCACCAAGACTTGACCTGTGAAAGGAAATGCCAGCGTTTACGTGCCTGCGGACGCCATGCTTGTAAGCGACGTTGTTGTATTGGGGATTGCCCACCCTGCGCAGAGGTACTGATTGTTCTTCTTCTTCTTTTACGCATTATTTTGGGTCTGTTCAAGCACTAAAGGAGTCTATATCTGTAGACTTGTGATCGGAGACTCAGATGTGGCAACCATAAATGTCTCTCTCCATGCCACAGGTATTGCCCTAACCAAAGATGCATCTTTTGGCTTGTAATTTGCTACTGTTTAGTTCTACTTGCGTCGCTACATGCTTACGTGTATTTGCTCCCATGTTGGTTCAACCAGACAATAGATTTCATAATTTAGATGGAAAACTCGTGTCTGTACTGAATTTTCTATATCTAGTAACATTTTGTTCCTTTTGTTTACCAGTGGTGCTTGTTCACCTTGTCCTTTGATGAAGACCATCTCATGCTTCTGTGGCAAAACATACTTTGAGGTTGAAATTGGTAGACTCTTAACTTTGTTTTTCATTTTTTTGTATGAATTATATTGACCCTACTACTTCCTTACAAAAGATGTTTAGGACTAAGGAGAAATAATTAGCATGAAACAGCTGTATTCTAATCATTTTTATGTGATCTAGTGCACTTGCCTTATTGTGATTTCTTGCTCAGGTTTGATTATACAGTACATTTAAATCCTCCTCAGTGTCTCTCCCGACTCACTCAACTCCTTTAAATTGCTAGTGTGTTAAATAGTTATGCCATACTTGCTAAGTCTCACTTTGTAGATTAAAATGCATAATTCTATTGTAGGTTCCTTGTGGGACCGAGAAGAACCAGAAACCTCCCAAATGCTCAAAAAGGTGCAATATAGATCGCCTTTGTAGACACAAGCTTGACTGCCGGGTAAACTGCCCCCCTTCTTTTCTTCACATTGTCATTACTCATTAATGATAAATCTCTTGATAATGTTTATTGCCGATTGCCATTGTGAGGGTATTTGCCACGTTAGTGCTCAGAATTTATTCTGGCGAATTTGGTCGCTTGTCATTTCTGGGTACTCCCTCTGGCCTGGTTTATAAGTCTTTCGTGTATTCCTAGGTTGTCAATTTGACCTACATAATATAAACTACATAACACAAAAATTATACCATTAGAAAATGTAAATCCGACATTTCTAATGATATATTTTTCTAATACGTACCTCATATTAAGTTTGTCAAATTCACAACCTAGGGATACGTGCAGGACTAATAAACCGGGATGGAGGGAGTACTTTAATTACTTCTGCTATTATAAATTTGTCCTCAGAATTTACTTGACATTTAATTTCCTTCCTTTAGCCCCATAAATGCCACTATGGAGCCTGTCCACCTTGCAAACTGATCTGCGGGGAGGAATTTTCTTGTGGCCACAAGTGTAAAGAAAGGTTCCGTGTTTACTCATGCCGAGTGTCTCATTGCAGCAGTGTATCAAGAACTATAACTTCCTCTGATGTCTAACAATTTACTCTACTCAGGTGTCATGGCTCTATTCCTCCACCAAACCCTGAGTACACACTTAAACCAACGAGAAAGAAAATGGAAAAGCATATAGAATGTACACCTGGAACACCATGCCCACCATGCCATGAAATTGTTTTGGTGCCATGTTTTGGGCAGCATCTAAGCCAAGAACGTTCGGTAAGTTTTCAATGACATGGCCTTTGGTCAATTCATAACTCCCTCTTTCCCTCCCTCTCTTGCACCACTCGAGCATGCACACATGCACTTGCACTTGCTTGTACACCAGATTATAGGAACTATACATTGTTTTCTTATTTGTTACAGATGCCTTGCTCCAGAAGCAGGCAGTTTCCCTGTCAGAATTTATGTGGAAATCTTCTCCACTGTGGCAACCATTATTGCACAAAGACTTGCCATGTGTTAGAGGTCCCATCAAATCAGCCTAAAGCTGATACCATATTATCTCTCAGTAGGGAGAACACGCTTGCTGAGCCTTGTGAAAAATGTGATCTTCGTTGTCAATGGGTCAGTTCTTTCTTTCCCTCTGCAGTACCTTCATTTTGTCTGTTCTGTTTATAAATTTAATGTGAAACGGCTAGTTGGCCTCCGCAACTTTCTGTTAAGCTTGATGCATGATGTTTAGTCTTAATGCTTCTGCCAGGTCAGGGATCCTCCTTGCTCACATCCTTGCCCTTTGCCGTGCCATCTGAGCGATTGTCCACCTTGCAAAGTCCTTGTTAAAAGGTCATGCCATTGTGGTGCTATGGTACACGCTTTCGAGTGTGTGCACTATAACAACCTAAATGCCAAGCAACAACTGAAAGCAAGGTCCTGTGGTGGCCCATGTCATAGGTCAGTTACCACAATTCCCGGTTCCTAATTGTTTCTGTCATGGCTATTAGAATAAAATATGTTGCACAATTGTCACCCAAGCTTTCATTATTTGATTCATAACTTTTTATAATTTTACTGAGTTCTTGGACGTGTTATTTATGACACTGCAGGAAATTATCAAATTGCCCTCATCTGTGCTCAGAAATATGTCACCCTGGTCAATGCCCATCAGTTGATCACTGCATGAAAAAGGTGTGACCTCAGCTTATATTTAGCTTGAAATAACTTGTAACCTCGTAACCAGCAAGTGATCTAGTGCTTGATCCATTTAGCTGATTAAACTTAGGATGAGAAGTTTTTGCATATACTGCTTTGTTGAAAGTTTAAGTAAATTGTAATTTTGCAAGCTATTTAGTTGTTTTTATTCCTCTACCTATTTGATATCTATGCAGGTCAATGTACGTTGTGCATGTAGCACCCTGAAAAAGGAGTGGGTGTGTCAAGATGTTCTCAAGGAGTACCGTAGGTCTGGTCGTGATCCAAAAGAGGTACCTAAAGGTCAGTTTGGAGTTGGCCTGCTTGCATGTGGCGTAGATTGCGCAAAAAAGGTCAAAGTTTCAGACTCAGAGTTACATCTCCGGAAAGTTCAGGAGGTCAAGGTACCAGAGCCTACCATCCTAACAAAATTTTGTAATCAACGCACTGTTTATTACCTGCAAAGGTTTTTACCATTGAACGATTGGATTTTTGTGGTTTTTATTTCCTGTACTTCCATGTAGAACCCTGCTGCAGAAGTTGCAAACGTGCCCAAACGCAGGAAGAAGCGTGACCGCGGAGTACAGGAACCTGTTCCGGTTTCCACATGGCAGGTGTGTAAACAAACAGGCGGGCTGCTATGATGCTTAGGGTAGTGGGTTTGCTTTATTATCTGCTCCTTACGGTGCACTTACGTTTTGCAGAAAATCAAGAAGTATCTCCTGATATTACTGCTAGTGATGGTTGCTTTGGCTGGACTGTTCGTGCTGGGAAAAGTTGTTTACCAGGTTTCAGATTGGATGAATGAAATGGAAGAGCAGAAGGCCAGGCAAAGGCTTCAAAGGGCTGGAAGGCTGTAGAAGTAAAGAATATATAGATGGAATTTTAATCAATTTTGAGATGTAGATACATTAATAAACTGCTGTTTGCCGACGTTGTCCAGTTTTTGGAACGTGTGAGACTGCGAGTGAAGGGTGTCATTGTTTCTGCCCCTTAACTGTACCAAAGAGAAACCGGCTTGGTATTGCTTGAATCATATGCTGTAAATGAACAAATAATGTCAGTAATATATCGATGGTTCAAAACACTTGCATGAGTTACGAAGTATGTCATCAGCTACCAAACTGATGTTATTCCTATACGGTTCTGCAGCTATGGTGGTGCCGTGTAGGTTGTTTGCAAGATATATCCAATGTCTAAGCAAACATGCCGTTGCCAGTTTGGAATAGAACAGAACACCATATTCAGCTTGACCGCATGTCTGCAGTCTGTCCTTTTTTGCAAGAAGTTGAACACGCTTTGCATTATGGTGCACAACTATGGTTTTATCGAGAATCTTTTTGAATTGCCTTGCTTCATACATACCCAGAAGACACAAGAAGTCCAAAACAATATAGGGTGAAAAGCTGCAAATTGCCTCATGTTTTGCTTCAGGTCGAATTCTGCTGACAACCTGAATTTCACCACACATCCTTACCCGCTTCTTGTTTGCCCTGAAACTCGGGTGCACGTATTCCAGTGTGACTCCTACTCGAGAAAAGGCGGATTCTTCCGGGCGTAGCAGAAACTCCATCCACTGGAATAAAGCTGACATTATTTTCTCCCCCGCGTTTATCCTAATAAAGCTGGAGGAAAGGAAAGATGTGCTCATCATACTTTCTCCCCCGCGTTTGTCCTAATGCTGACATTATTTTTTTGAAACAAGTAATGCTGACATTATCTTCTCGACAGCTCTCGCATGCCGTCCAACTCACGGGATTAGGCGCAAAAGTGACCTCGAGAAGTTCGAATTCCATCTTCACTTCTTTATCATGAAAATGCTTTCGGCTCAGCTCAGTTCTCTCCCGAGCTCCTTCCCTTTTCTGCAGCTACATATATGCCACGATCCGCCTGAACTGTTGGCACACTCCAGGACAAAGTTCAGAGACCATGGGCGCGGCGCCGTCGCGACAGGAGGCGTCCTCCGCCTCGTCGCCCACCGTGGACGGCCGTGCCCCGCCGACGATGGCACCCAGCGCCGCTACCACCTCCGACGCCGCCAACCAGGCCCAGTCCAAGCGAGCGCCGGCGCCTCACATGTTCCGGGAGATCGTCGCCGGGGAGAAGGTCACCGACGTGGCCGCGCTGGAAGACCAGGTCTCCTCCGGGATCCTTCTGGCCGGGAAGACAAAGGTCCGTCCGTATACCTCTCAACATGAACTGCATGCCATGGTGATAATGGGATAATCATAAGCTTCGATGTCTTCTGAACTATATGATGCAGAAGTACTGGGTGGACGAGAGGACGAGGCACAACTGCTTCACGCTCCTTCCCAGAGGCCTGCACATCACCTGGAGCGAGGACCCGCAGTACTGGACGTGGCAGCCCCTGAAAGACGGCGACGAGACCGAGACCGAGGCGGCGGCGCTGCGGAACGTGTGCTGGCTAGAGGTCATCGGGAATCAGGAGCTGTCGCACCTCACGCCGGGGGTCACCTACGAGGCCGTCCTCGAGGCGATGCTCACCGACCCGGCCTACGGGTGGTCGACGCCGGTGAACCTCCGGCTGAAGCTCCCCGACGGGACGACGCAGGAGCACAAGGAGAGCCTGGAGGGGAAGCCCCGGGGCCAGTGGCTGCGGCTCAAGGTCGGGGAGGTGACGCCGAGGAAGGGGCAGAGCGGGGAGGCTGAGGTCTCCATGTTTGAGTACGAGGGCGGGCAGTGGAAGAGGGGGCTCCTCGTCAAGGGCATCAACATCGTCCCGAAAGAATGAAGGGATCATCTGGGTTGTGTTTTGCTTTCGACGGACGGTTGGTAGCTGATGTTTGTCGAGTATGTACTATGTGCTACGATCTGTGTGATGTGATGCATGGAATAATGGTTGGGCTGTTACAAAGTTGGAGGCTTCTGAATATATATATTCGAAGAAGTCTTCGAGGTAAGTTATATCTGTTTTTCTGTAACATATGGCAAGCTTCACATGTTGGCAGGCATATTTTCTGAATATGTCAAACAAAGAGGATGAGTCCAAACCTGAAACTAAATACAGAATGGTACTGTTGACATCGTATTGTGTTAAAACCAAATATGTGACCCAGCTACAAAAACTATGTGATGTCATAAAAACCAAAAGCTCGCCTTAGTGGGTAGGACAGTTCCGATTTCTGAAAGTACAATAATGGAAACGAGGGCATATAAAAAGAATAAATATAACTGAGAATAATCACGAATGACGAGTAGCCAACGCTAACTGAACAGTGCTCATCTTTAAATGTTTAGGAACCAGACTTGAAAACTACACATATATCTGTTTTTCTGTAACATATGGCAAGCTTCACATGTTGGTAGGCGTATTTTCTGAACATATCAAACAGCGTAAAGAGGATGAGTCCAAACCTGAAACTAAATAAATACAGAATGGTACTATTGACATCGTATTGTGTTAAAACCAAATATGCGATCAGCCAACACTAACTGAACAGTGCACATCTTTAAATGTTTAGGAACCAGACTTGAAATTTACACAGCAAGATAGCTTCATGAAGAAACAAGAAGGCTTGAATGCTAAGCACAGGCCTTAGCAGGAACCTTCAAGGCCTACCTCGGATTGTCCGCAGCAGTCCAGGGACACCGTATTCAAGTGACATTGGCACGAAAAGCTTTCGTCAGTTCTGGAAGATTATAATACCAATACATTATGTACTGTATTGTACTAGCTTACCTATCAACAAAACCACCTGATGTTGTCAACGAAAAGAATTCGGAATTTGGATGCACCAAAGCAGCAGAACAGGTGCAAGTGATGATTTCCAAAAGATGTCGATGTGATGCATAGCACTTAACGTAATCTCCACTCACTGGACATCCCCTCTGCTCGTAGTAGCAACTAATAGTAATCCAAGTTATCACTATTTACAACGGCGCGGTTTACAGCCAAAACAATACGGCACGATCGCAGCAGAGCCAAGTCACACATCAGTGACCATCCAACAAATCACTACTGCAGAAGCAACTGCCTACAAGCTACAAGTCGTAGTACTTCTGATCGTCCAGGCAGACCACTTCATCACGTGCACCCCTTGACGAAGCCGACTCGGGGGAGGACTCGATCACCGTCAGCTTCTCGTCCAGCTCATGTATCTGCTTCTTCAGCTTGTCCCCGCGGTCGGGCAGCCTCGACACCAGCGTCTGCAGCAGCAAACCATTCCTCTGTCTTACTACAGATAGATATATAGGCAAGAAAACTGTGTTGCTGCTCGTGTTTGCAGGGGATTTATACCGTGTTGGAGAGAGTCTGCGACAGCCGGTTGATTTTCGCCTTGATCTCCTCAGGGCTCTCTGAGTTTTTGCTGCTCACGGCGGAGTATGCTTTTGGAGTGAAGTCCTTTGGCTTGAAAGCATGGGCAGCCCTGCATGATAAATACAGTCAGGTTAAAGTCGCCCCCGTTACACTCACTCGCTACTAGAAAGATTGGCAGCAAGGCTTACCCATTGGCAACATAGTCAGATGAGGATGCCTTGTTGTACTGCCTGGCCATCATGGGCATGCTTGGGGGCTTGCTGCACAAAAAAAAACAGCGACTGTTAGATATAAACCATGGTAAAAAAACTGCAGGCAAAAAGAACATGATGTGTGAGTGTGTGTTGAATACAGCAGCGCTAACCTGTCCAGAGCATCGTGCTCACTCAGTGCTGGCAAGACTGCTGTCTTGGAAAATAGGAGGCTGTGATGGCTCACGCCCGCTATTCCTTGTTGCTCCAGAAACTCGATGTGCTTCGTCAACAACTCATCCCTGCAAGGCGCAGTACAGGAGGACAAACTTTTCAAAGAAAATCATGGAAATATGGCCAACTACTGCTACTAGGGATCAAGAAGCTCCAAGTCCAGGAAATTCAATTAAAAGCAAGCTGTCAACTTTCTCTTTGGTACCCCATATCAGCATATCCTAAAGTACTAAGGTAAATCAAAATATTCATATAGAAGAACCTCGAGATTTTTGTGTGCATGTTCTGCAGGTAATAATCAAAGTAAGTTTCATTTCAAATTTATGGTCAAATGTACAGAACCTCGGCTACTCAAATAGTGCCAAGATCAATTATTTACAAAACACATTTAACAAACTTTTCACAGTATCACTCAGTCAACTCATCATGACACTATTTGTAGCTCTGCACATAATTAATAGAAAAAATAACAACGTCTTACATGACAAGTTGCTGTCCATGCTCTTCTTGCATTTGCTTTTGTGTAAGGGAAACATCAAAACCTTGTTCTGGTAAACTAAAGAGCTCTTGAATGTCCTGAAGATACTCAAAAGAATTAGTCATAGTATCCAGTAGGACATACCCCAAGCATTAAAATGGAAACAGATTTCATTAGATATGACAAGCAAGGTATCGGGATCATTACCCTCTTGCTGAAGTAACGTGTTTGTTCTTTCTGCTCTGTGGCACTCCTAAACAAAGCCCCCTTGAAGACCTGGAAAAACATTATGTGATTCAAGGAAGTGGAAGTATAAAACTTAAAGCTAGAAGTGTCATATTAAAAGCATTGGAGCAAAAATTTCTAGATCGCGTTTGAACCTGCAATTTATATATCTTTTCCTCGATAGTTCCAGACGTCATCAAGCGGTATACAATCACATCTTTTTTCTGCCCAATTCGATAAGCACGATCCACACTTTGATTGTCCGTACTATAAAAGAAAGATTGTATAAAGCAACAAAAAATAGATGTACAGGGAATTATATGAAAACAAAAGGGAAAACACTTGATCAGGAGTGCCACTGTTTGATTACCTTGGATTCCAAGCAGGATCAACTACTATGACACGATCTGCCTTGGTGAGTGTAAGTCCAAGCCCACCAACTTGCGTGGTCAGCAAAAATATTTGCGCTCCAGGACCCTCTTGGAAATCCTGGAGATACAAATGCATAAGACTTAAGTAACATAACAGACATAGTTGAGTCCATGGTACAACACAGCAGAAGGAACTTGAATGCTTGAAAAGGAACCTTCACAATCCTTTCCCTCTCAGAAACCTTGGTAGTACCATCAATGCGTAAAAACTTGTAGCCCTCCAATAATATAGCTTCCTGTTGGAATAGTTGAATGTGTCAAATGAATAGGCCAAAGTAGATAAGATAGTTAAGTTTTTTTAAAAATAGGTAAGATAGGCCAAACTTGTAGCCTACTAACAGCAGTTTCGTGTAAATAGACCAAAGAACATCAGCAGTAGATAAATTATGCGAAAAGCCACTTATCATTTAAATAGTTCTACTCCCTCTGATCCATAATAAGTGTTGGGGCTTTAGTTCAAATTATGGATCGGAGGGAGTACTATTATTGAAGAGCTGAATGCTCTGGATCTTCTGGTGTACACAAGCGTCTAAGAATGGGTGACAACGATGTGAATGTGCATATTTCACTTTCGTTATATGTGTAGAAAAAACTTGGTTATTTAGTCTACTGACAGACTTTGTCATGTATGGCAGTTTATGGAGATAAAAAGGAACAAAGGAAGCAAAGCAATGTTGTGATATAATATATCACAAGAAAACAGCACGCGCAGCAACACGGCAAGAACATACCTGAATAAGGTTTAACATTTTACGAGTCTGGGAAAAGATTAGAACATGGTGTCCCTCTTCAAGAAGTTTCCGCTGCAACATTACATATTAACCACTTGAGTTACACAAACAAATACTACATATGATTTACAACATTAGATATTTCTACAGGCATGCATCAAAGAAAGCTTACCAACAAGGACTTGATAAATGATAACTTGCAAGAGATTTCCTCTTCGACTTGCAGTACTTCATCATCATAAGCCATATCTGCAAGGTTCATAGCCATTTTTTCTACCATACCCATATCCTGATTATTTAGCATTCCATCCATGCCTTCCATGCCTTCCAAGATGCCCTCAGCACCTTTCTTGGTCAATATCATTGGATGGTCGCATATTTTCTTCAATATCTGTTGAAGATAGAAATACATGAAACGGGCACAATTGCACCAAATAACATGCACATATTAAAACAAGTAAATTAAATCATGCAATTAGCAAATGCCTCCCTCCATAAAAAATATACTACCTCCATATTAGCAGGATAGCAGTGAGAAAAAATAAAGGTAGACACAATTGGAGCAAAGAAAAGGTTTTGATGCTGATGCTTACCGTGATTGCAGCCAACGGTGATCCTTGCATCGAGTTATGAACCATATCACTGTTCAGAAAAGCTTCATATAGTTTTCTCTGCATCCAAAATAAAGACAGATCACAAGATCATCATTGGACAATTACAGTTTTAGTGTTTTACATCCAGACAATTAGTTCATTCTTCTTTGAAAGTTTTAGTATTTGTACCTGGCAAGCAGTTAATCTCAGCCAGACAATTAGTTCATTCTTCTTTGAAAGTTTTTTATCATCTGCCGAGCCAGTATCAACAAACACTTCACTTTTCATGCGACGCAAGAAGTATGGCTTTATCCGCTCTCTTAATTTCTGCGAAGAATATTCAAGTAGCAAACGAGAGAGAAAAACATATTACAACAGGTTTAGGATGACATACTTCAAGTAATTATCTGGAAGGATTAGTAACATTTAAACAACGAAATGCAGCGATCTAAATGGCTTGCCCTCTAATACCTTCAACTAAAAGTTAGGCTGGAACCAGAATGCAGTTTATACCACATGTCAATTCAGAAATTAATGAATTATTTTGCTAATATATGGATACAGTATGTGTAATATAAAAGTCAGTTGTTCTCCAACTTGTATTTTTAACAAATTGGTAATAAAAAATGAGACCAACCAGGACTAGCCCTTGGTTGCATATTTTGATAGAAGAAACAACCTGAACACCTGCGGAGTCTAGGACTCGAACACAGGCGCGCTGGATGCACACTCACTCTCCTTGCCAACAGATTGACACTCAGCTCTCAACAAATTGGTAATATAAAGGCATAAAGCAATGCAATTGCAGACACTGGAATTTATCAAACACCATAATGCTTTACAGTACAAAAAGCTAACATAGAGGAACATCTCATTCTCAAAATCCAAATAGTAATAAATAGAAAAAAGTCAAAAACACTAATGTTGCCAGGCCACAATAAGAGGAAACAGGGCTTAGTTGTCATCTATATCTTGAATACAAAAAGAGAAAATTATTTTTACCATCGCTACAGTTGAGCCTGTGTGCTTCTCTCGATTGGTGGCATTCTTGTCATTTCCTCGGATGATAGCCGATTCATATCTTGTTTTGAACCTGCCATGCTCTCGAGATATAAATAACAGTAGATGGTGCAAAATACAGGAACAATGTTTATGTAGAAAAACAAGAGAGTAAGACAATTACTCGTCCTTATCACCCAAGACTTCTGGGCAACAGAAATAGAACAACGCCCACATTTCCTGTAAGATATACATGTTTACTTGCATTGGTAATAAGAGGACAAATCATGCAGGAGCATCTACAGTACAGGGTATTAAGAATTTCAGATGGATGGTACCTTCAAATTATTCTGTATAGGTGTCCCACTTATGACGATGCGGTGGACACAAGGTATTTCAAGTAAACTTTTGGCCCTTTGTGTACTTGGATTCTTGATAATATGTCCCTCATCAAGAATAACATAATCCCATAACTTTCCGTCCTCGTCTTCATCAGCATAATCATAAGAGTCTCCTCTTATCAGCTTGGAATACTTCCCTTCCACGTTACCATTGTAGAAGTCACCCCTTATCAGCTTGTAATTGTTCCGTACAATGTCATACGTAGTCAATAGGATACCACCCTCCTGTAGAAGATAATAAGGAGTTAAAACAGCTGCCAAGACTCGTTGAAATATGTTAAACGACAAGATATCTTTTTAAACGGCTCATGGGGAAATGAATATCGGCCAACACCCAGGTATTGGAAATTTCAAACCCAGAAGAAGCCAACATAAGAATGATTATGTTAAGAATAGGAAACCGGACCTTGAATGCGTACTGAAGTTCACAGTCACGAACTTTTACACTGGTACCAGAGTAGCTGTGAAAACGAGAAGGGAAAAATCAGTACAGATTTACAGAAGTTGGCCTCTATCAGCTTGAGGAAAAAAAATATTAATAGCAGATCATACTCTCTAATCTTATGTTTGAGGCCGACAACTGAAAGTTCCTTGGACCAATGAGTGAGAAGTGTCTTTGGCGCAACCACTAGCACTCTCTTGATTAAACGAGAATGAAACAATCCAGCAAGGAAGGCAGAAATCTGCAAGATAAAAATAAAGATGCAAGTACTCGTCACTAAATTGCATCACTTCATATTCATAATATAATGTGGCTGAATGAAACAAGTGTGAATGAACTTTGCAGCACGGATCTAGCTAGGAAACAACTGCATTCAAACACATGGTAGAAAAACAAGAAGTAATTCTGCTGCAGATGATATTTTTTTCAATTATGCAGAAGCAGAAGAAACTAAAATTGCAGGTGTTCAAATGAGACTTCATCTGATATGAATTACTATTAAAAATCAGAGGCAGAATGAGATGGACCTGCATGGTCTTGCCGAGCCCCATGTCGTCCCCAAGGATCCCTCCAGTTCCCCTGCAATGCAGAACCCAGAGCCACTTGAGCCCTTCGCGCTGGTGTGGGTAAAGCGTCTTGAAGATGTTCCCCGGGAGCTTGTAGGGCTTGACCATGACGCCGCACCCTGTGGGCTCCATCTTGAAGTCCTCGGTCTTCTCCCATCCAACGTCCTCCTTCTCACGGTTCTCCTTCTCCTCCTGTCCGGCACCATCGGCAAAGGCAGATGCGAATGCTGGAGCTGGGACCTGCGGTTTCTCCACCTTGACTTCCCTTCGGACCACCGCCTTCTCGCGGTTCACCTTCTCCTTCTGGCTGGCACGGTTGCTGTCACCTTCGTCTTCCCAGTCAAATAAGGGAGAGGGCTTTGACACCGTCTTGCCTAACTTGTTATCACCGGCACCATAAGCTCCTGCCGCAGTTTTGTTCCCCTTGTTGGTGGTCTCCTCCCCTTCCTGGCCGCCACGATCAGCAGCAAGGGCGGACGCGAATGGTGGGGCTGGGACCTGCGATTTCTCCAC
The DNA here is from genome assembly GCA_023614405.1 of Avena insularis. NCBI lineage: Eukaryota > Viridiplantae > Streptophyta > Magnoliopsida > Poales > Poaceae > Avena > Avena insularis. The sequence goes on from CM042684.1 coordinate 9,228,257, forward strand.
CTTGACCTCCCTCCTGGCCACCACCGTGGCCGCCTCGTCTTCGGAGCTGGAGACGTCGACCACGTCATCCTCGTCCGATTTGGGAGGCGGCGGCGGAGGGGAAGAGGAGGAGGACGAGGAGGAGGAGGTGGCCCGATTACCCTCGTCCGATTTGGGATGCGGCGGAGGGGAGTCGGAGAAGTCGGCGGCGTCGTAGTAGGGGTCGGCGGCGTCCTCCGGGCTGCCGTCTTCGCCGTCGGCGAGGGCGCAGGGCAGCGGGGCGTGCTGCCGCGGCTGCGGCCTGGGGTTGTGGACGGACATGGAGTCGAGGCGGGCGGAGAGGTCGTCGAGGATGTCGCGGATGTTGTCGCCGTCATCCTCGTCGGCGTCCGGGGGCGAGGAGGAGACCTTACAGAGGCGGCGGCGGCCGGCCAGCTTGACCTTCCTGTCCTCTCCTCCTTGCGTGGGCGGAAGGGGATCGGGGCTAGGGTTTTGCGGTGGCGGCGGTGGCGGCGGTGGCGGGCGGTGGCGGCTCTGGGTGAAGCGGAGCAGGCGGTCGTTGAGGCCGTTGGGGGTGGGGGCCGCGGCGGCGTGGGGGTGCGGGGGGTTGGGGCTAGGGTTTAGCCGGCCGGCAGTGGAGGGGCCCTCGTCGTCGTCGTCGGAGAAGCTGAAGGACGGGGGCGACGCCATGGGTTCGGGTTGGATTGGATTCGTTTGGAGAATGGATTCGATCGGCAGAATGCGGGTGGGGATGGCGTGTGAAGCGAGGTGGTGAGGGGATGAATAAGAAGGGAGAGAGAGGGGAGGGGGAGGCGGATTTTCAAATTTCGAATTCCTCCTCCTCCCCTTGCCGAAAGGAAATCCTGCTCCAACGGGCTGGAACGGATCGGGGGAGGCCGGGAGGGGAGGGGAGGGGAGGGGAACGTTGCCTTGCCAGACTGCCTCGGGCGTAGCGTGTTCGATTTACTGCCCCGTGTAGCATAGTGTTTCTTCTCTTTCCGACGGTGTGTGATTCATACGCGACTAACATGTAGTGGACCGACTTGGTAGCGCATGACCATATTGTTCGAATCACATAATCTAGAAAGGACCGAGAAAGTATCTCTCCAAGTGGGATGAGAAAGTCATGTCTCGGTAATCCATGTCATGCAGCTTGTTTCTGAGTTGGCACGATCTCTGCTTCTATAGCATTCATTTACGGACAGCGTTTGGCAGAATCAAACTGTGCAACTCCGTCATGCCCGAGGATTCCGATGCGTGAGTCGGTCATATGATGAGTAACTTACGTTGACTTTCCTTTGGGTTGGTCTGACTCGTCTAGCTCTTTGGTGACTGTTATAGTTCATTATACGACATCTTATGTCTATAGGAATGTATGCACGCCTCTAGGGCACATAACTCCTACAATCATAAACTAAGGGGAGCATGCATGATCATAACTAAAAAGAGGATCACAAGTTCATCCTAGATCCTACCACTATGGTGTCAACCTATCACCAAATCAAAAGTGAGGTGCCATCCTACCACCGCCAGTCCACCAGGTTACTGACATCAGGATATAATTGTTAGGAATGATGCCCTAGAGGCTCACATTTCGCCTTGTATTTGTAACCCGGGATCCGGCTTAGAGCTAGTTGTATGTGTCACTATAATTATTGCAGGTGTGGAACCACATACTTATATCTAGCTCTAACCAGTTTGTCCTTGGTCGTTTGAGGTTGGAAGGAAAACCCACTGTCAAGACTAATTTGTAAGTCGGAAGATGACAATGTTTCATGTTTCATGTGCATGGAGATGCTATCCGTCTTGCATTGGCCAGTCGGAAGAGGTACGATAGCCGGACCGATCCAAAGGTTAGTGAGACGTGAGCACACTGTCGTACGCTCCTACTAACACAATGGAATCCTTAGACCTGAGGGGATCGCATGATCCGAGTTTTGGAAGAGCCAGCTTTGACTCCATCTAACGTTCATCATAACTAGGAGTAATAAGGGTGGTCTTGGGTATTACTCCCTTGTGTATACAAATGTTGCACATCTTCATCATCAGCTTTTTTAGCTTCTTGGTCGGGAAACAATACCTCATCATCATCAACGGTGTAAATAACTAGCACTCCAGTTTCAGAAATGGGTATTATCTCCTCTTTTGCAGTATTTCTAACTGAAGAAAGTTGACCTCTCTCTTCACAAAAGTGATGGAACACATTTTTTCTCATAATTCTTCACCATTTTCTCAACCTTAGACATTCCATGAATTAGTTCCATACCTCACAGGTATACCCTCAACCCTAACATAATACATACTACTATCTTTGATTCCATAACATTCTGTGTCAATCATAGGAAGCAAATTCAGATAAGTGATGTCATTCTATACTATTGTTCTTTCCAATTTGGTGTGTCCTTGGAAATGAAATATAATATCCCAAATATGGTCCTATATATTCTCTCTAGGCTCCCATATTCTTCTTCTGAGTCTTTATCTAAAGTCCTATATTCGACCATCCAAGCTATAGAAAATAACAGAATAGTTTAGCTTCCCCTGTAAACTGAATCCCTAGCACCAAAAATGTGGGACCCCGGATTTACGGTCCGAGAATCCCCGTTATGCCTGCAATTCATGTTCCCATGATCAATGAGACGTGAGCATATCTGACAAGTATCATTACAACATCCATTAATAACAAGTACAAATACTTACAATAGTGTCATTATGGCGATTACAACATCAATAGCGGAAGTCTTCAAGCACAGAGCCCATACCATGACTTAACCTACAAGCGACTGACTAGGAAGACTGCCTAGCTCGCGTAGATGTCAGCAATCTCCATAATTCCTCTTGCTTATGAAAGTATGGCCAAGTAAATTGCTAAGGATAATGCCGCTGAGTACTTTGAATGTACTCGCAAACCACCTTAAGAGAATAATAATAAAGGATATGCAATATGGCTGTGGTAGGATGGCTCCATAAGAGGTTCTTTTATAAGTTAGTTTCTCTTGTAGATATAGCATATCTCTATATATTTATTGAAAAACTTTTGTAAAACATTTGGAAACCTTTTTGAAAAATTTTAGAAAACACTAGGATTGGGGGTCACCCATTTGTTTCTTCCTTCCGGTCATCCCATGACCAAACTTCTTTTCTTTCTTTCCGACCATCCCATGGTCAAAATGTATAGCCTTTCTGACCATCCCATGGTCAAGATATTTCTAAAGCCATTGCTTTTCTGAAATCCTTTTTGAAATCAAAACCAGGACCACTCTATAGCAACCTTCCCAACCGTCCATGACCGAGGACACGGCTATTCGAATATATTTACACTCTGTAGAGGTTGTACACTTTACCCACACCATGTGAGTACCCTGCCATGATCTACACCGATCGTGGGTCGAGTAACCGGTCAAGACCTTTGGAATGCCCACTCCAGTATAAGCGCCTACCCTATGAGTTGTTCCCCTCAACACCGGGATGTCGGGTACCATGGACCAACCGGAGCGCCTTTTTCACTGCACAAAGTGTGCGCTTTCAATGAGAGGCTCATAGTAACGCCTGGCGGCCCGTAGACCGTTCGTTTCTTCACCTGGTTGACGCTTCATGGACCATTACAGGAGAAGACCCAGCCTCTAGAGATCGACATCCCCTTTAGTAGTTGTGACGCAAATCATACCAGAGTAAACAAACTTTGGGCCCAACCCCTTCCCATTTAGGAGTAATGTGGTTGCATCGGTTAATTGTTCTGGCAAAACTGCAAAGAACCAGGTGTGTTTTCATAAACTTTTTCCTTCATTTTCCTTTCAACATATTTTTTTGAAACCAAAACATTTTTCCTTTCTCAAACTTCTCTTGGTAGGTCGAACCTCACCAAGGGTTAATCGTAAAATATTTTCATAAAATTTTTACGGGTCTTTCCATCCCATAGTTTTGCTTCGGCTAAAACGGGGTCTCCAAGGGGTATGGTGGTATACACCATCTACCCTACTAAGGGCAAGTAGGTGTCATCCAGGGGGTGGTACTTAACAGTATGAATGTGTACTGGTTTGGAGGAGCCAAACCAGTACCAGATATATATCATCACAATATAAAACAATGCAGTTTGCATAAATAGTAGATAAAACATGCATAAGTAAAATAATAGGACAAGGCTTATGAGCAAGAAGGTGGCTTGCCTGTGACCAGCTAGATGTCCCGTGACTTCTTTAGAATACCAGAATACCGATAACAAGATAATAGAAATAAATCCGATGCTTCCTTCTTCTCGGCATCACACAATCGCAACTATCACTGTTATTGAGTGTACATGCAAACAAACAACACCACAATCAATACAATGCATACAAACACCAATTCATATAGCAAGCAATGGACAAAACAAGTTTATAGATCAGTAAGGAAAATCCCAAAGTCAGTTCTGGATGATAATTGTCTTTTTCACCAGATTTAATCTACATGAGTTTTTTATGTGACACATGTTAGGTATTTATAATACCTTTCTATAGAAATTTGAATCAACCCATTTGTATTCACAGAGATAAAGTGGTAAATTTATTAGTAAATTAACCATGCACAGAAAAGGTTAATTCACAATAAATCAACGGGGGCTTAGAAAAATATGAGATCCTGGGGTTTGATACATATTGGTATGTAGGTCTCATGAGAGTTGAAATTAGGTCAGTACCACTTTTAGTTTTCCTAGAGAAATTCTTAAAGGCATAAATGGCATGTTTTTGTTATTTTACTACAGACAAACTAGGAAGAAATTGATTAGGGCTCCAGGGTGTAATGAAAGGCATCATTTATAACTTTCTATACAAACAGGGTTTACAACATTTGGGGTTTTGAGACTTACAGAAAGTATTTATTAGCTAAAAGGTTACATTTAGGAATTGAATTTATCATATTTAATCTGCATGTTTGACAAAATAGGTGGTTATCGGAATAAATTTGGATCTGGCCATTTTGAGTCATTTTCCAATTGTAAACTATTTAAACCAAATATCTATAAACATATCTGTGAAAATACGGCTAAAAAGAAAAGTGGAAAAGGCCTCATGGGCCAGATTCGCGCTAACGCTGGGCAGCTGGGCACTGGGCCGACCCATTTTGGCGCCCCCGTAAGCGGGAGAGGCCGCGCGTTTGAACTCCAGGCAAGGCCCGCTTGTCAGTGAGCGCCAGAGGCCGAAACGGTATGGGCGAATAGGAGCCATAGGATTAGGCGACGATCGATGGATGCCTGACGTCGTCCTCCCAGTGACCAGGCCACTGGAGAATGAACTGATGTGGACATCCCTACTATTGATACAACCATTGTACCAACAGCAACACACATACAAGGACCCATCACAAGATCTCGTGCCAAACAACTTAACTATCAGGTACTTTCGTTTCTTAGAACTATTCCTCACATACATGAGAATATGATGTTGCCTAAATCAGATGCATTTCTTACTCTTAGGAATGATGGACCAAGCATGGATGAAAGGGACAAGCATTGGAGCATGGTCATGCATGGAGATGGCAGCAAGCTTGTGATGATCCAAGAGAAGGCCACGGATGAGGATTTCAGAACTTTGAGGCCTCCATAATGAAGAAAGAAGGCTTGGACGAAATATTCAAGATCAATACTTTACGAATTCGTCCATAGCTTAATATGGTGCTGCGACACCTTTATTTTGGGCCAGGCCCATGTAATTTTCGCAGGATTTTAATTAGTCACTTTTTAAAGTCCGTATTTGAGGGGGAAAGGACTTTTAGGGTTGGATTCGGCCACCACTTCCATGGCTGGCCGAAACCTCACCTTTTCGCCCTTAAATACTCCCCATAGCCGACCCCATAGACTCGGATTTTGTTTAGACATTAAGTTAGCCATAGTCGCAACTTCGCCAAGGCTCGAGCGTCGCAGAGGCCTCTTGTACTTCGCACCTATTCAGGATCCCACCTCTCCAATAAAGCTTTCCTCTTAATCCGCAATATCTTGATTGCAATATTGGTTCTTACTTGTTCTCGATTTCAGGTAGGAATTAAGACCCTCGCTGGTCAGGCTGATCGTGTTCACGCAGGATCGGTAACCTCCAGGAGATTGGCCTAGCGATTGCATTGGCGCTCGTGCTTTCGCCGTAGTCGGATCGTCAAGCCCGAACTCCACCAAATCGACTATCATCATCTCATCGAAAGATCGGACACCTTTGCCCTATCAAGTGGTATCAGATTTCAGGTTGCTCGGTGAGATTTTACTGTTTTTCGTAGATTAGATCTGTTTTTACCTATAACCCACGAAAAAGCCAAAAACACAGTTAGAGTTTAGATCCATAGTAGTCACCGCCACACTATGGATCTGTTTTTACCTATAACCAATCTACGCCTCGCATTATCTTTTCAGTTTTTGCATTGTTGAATTTGTGTCTACATCGTCGAGTCGAGTTGCTGGTCTTAGTGTCTCGTCCCTTAGAGTTTCGAGTTCTGGTCATAGTAGTCACCGCCACACTCGCCGATCACCGCCACCATATCCCGCCACCATATTCCGCCGCCATATACCCTGCCACCATAAACCCTAATACTCCGCCGCCGCCTTCCTACCGCGACACAGATCCGATCAGTTTCCTGCTGTGGTACGAGTCCGAGTAGAGTTATTGTTTCCTAGTTATTTCCTTTTACTCTCCTTCTTTGTTGTTTCCGTGTTAAGCTAAAGTCCGTGTCGAGCTCCGAGTCCGGTTGTAAGTCTAGAAGGAGAGCAAAAAAAAGTCTGGAACTGCCTCCGAAAAAATTTTCTGGCTGTACTAGTTTTCGACCCCGGGGATCACTTTTCTCCATCGGCCGTTATAGCGATATTTTTTTTGGCGCCGGCGCGCTTTCCGGAGCAAAATAAAAAATTTCGAATTTTTTTTGGGGCTAACCTATTTTTAGACCCCGTAGATCAGTTCTAGACACTCGCCATCATAGTGATTTTCTGCATCTCGGTTCGCTTTTCAGGGTGCCATATCATCATACAGTGCTTGTTGTGTCGCGTCGTGACATCGTTGGTGATCTAGGCTCGCGTCTCTAGTACGGTCTAGCCTAGGACCAGCCGATACCGTCATTGAGCATTCTTTCAACTTTTGCATTGCTGTTTTGATAATTGCTAACCCCTTGCTAAGCCTTCCCGAGCTCCACAGATATTCTCCACGTCGGTGTCGACTCTGGTAATCGCTTGGTTCAATCTGGACCCACCGATCCTCGCGGTTGCACATCGCCTTTTCCTGCTATTTGGTAATAACTTGTAAGAGCTTAGATATTGCTTGACGGATTACGTGACTTCCACCATATTTCCGCACTATATACCTGTGCTTTTTAAGGACTAACCATATGAGATACTTGCGGAACCCCGCCACAATGACGAACGAAGAACTACATGCCCACTTCTCCGCGCTCTTGGTGATCCGCTGAAGACGTGGATACGCGCCTCGGGGAGTTTGACACCAAGCTCACCAACGCCATGGACAAGATCGATGGACTCGAGAAATCCTTCAACGCCAAGCTTGACGTTCGGTTCAAGGAGCTTTTGAACCGATTGCCCGCACCCGCACCCACACATGGCGCACGGCGCATTCCGATCACGGGTCGGACTGCTGGTTCGGCTACAGCCGCACCCCCGGCGGCTACCGCTGCGGCTGACGCTCCTCAGACTTCCGCCGCGGCTGCTGCTGCGACATTGGGGACAGACGACGGGTACTACTATGACCACGACGACGACGATCTGTTTCACGACGAGGTTGAACAACCTTCACAGGTACCTGCTGGCCGTCCCCGACATTACTACCGCAACGCGCCACACGCAGACGTGATGATGATCATGTTGCAAAGCTTAAATTAAATATTCCATCTTTTGAGGGTAAATATAATCCTGATGCATATCTTACATGGGAGATGGAAGTAGAACAACGTTTTGCATGTTTAAATATCCTGACAATATGCGTGTTAGTGCTGCTACATGTGAATTTACTAAATTTGCTTCCCTTTGGTGGTCTGAGTATTGTCGTTTAAATCCTACTACTATTCCTAGTACTTGGACTGCTTTAAAAACTGCTATGCGTGTTCGTTTTGTACCTCCCACTTATCAATGTGATTTACTAAAGAATCTGACACGTTTAGAGCAAGGAAAAAATTCTGTAGAAGAGTATTATCAGGAATTGCAAACGGGGATGGTTCGGTGTGGTCTTGTTGAATCTAATGAACAAATGCTTGCACGTTTCTTTGGTGGATTAAACAAGGACATTCAGCACATATTAGATTATAAGGAATATAATTCTATTACTCGTTTGTTTCATCTTGCTTGCAAAGCTGAACGTGAAGTGCAGGATCGCCAAACACCATGGAGGAGGACTAATAATTCTGCAGGTCGCACATCCTCTTGGACATCCCGACAATCAGTGCCTCCTCGTGATTCGCCACCAGCTACTACCACATCCAAGGCCACCACAAGATTTCCAGCTGCTCCTCCACCATCATCCAATGCTCCTGCTCGTAGTGCATCTTCTATGGCTTCCACGGGTAATACAAAGGATATACAATGCCGCAAGTGCTGGGGTTTTGGTCATATTGAGAGACAGTGCACAACACAACATGTGATGATGGTGCGAGAAGATGGTCAATACGATCCAGCGAGTGACTTCGATGAAGATACACTAGCCCTTATTTCTGCTCGAGATGGAGACAATTCTGATGCTGAGGAAGAGCCAGAGGTAATGGGAGCTGAAGCTGCTGATCACTACAAGAGCTTAATTACACAACGTGTGTTGAGTGTGCAATTGAGCAAATCTGAGCAAGATCAACGCCACAACCTATTCCAAACACGTGGTGTTGTCAAGGAAAGAGCTATACAGATCATCATTGATGGAGGGAGTTGTAATAATCGGCGTGTTGACATGGTAGAGAAGCTTGCGCTTCCAACAAGACAACGCCCACATTCATATTACATCCAATGGTTTGAGAGTTCTCGCAAGATCAAGGTAACAAGAACGGTACGCGTGCATTTTACTATTGGTACATATTCTGATTTTGTTGATTGTGATGTTGTACCTATGCAAGCTTGTTCTTTGTTACTTGGTAGACCATGGCAATTTGATAGAGAATCTATTCATAATGGCAAAACTAATCACTATTCTCTTATGCATGATGGAAAGAAAATTGGTCTAAAACCTATGACTCCCGAACAGATTTTAAAAGATGATCTTGCTAGAGCTAGTAGAGCTAAAGCGGAGAAAAATAAAAGTGAGAATCAGATTGTTCTGCAGATTTTATACCACCAAAGAACACTAAATCTGATTCTACATGCTACTGAAATTCGTTTGAAGAGTCCATGTATGCTTGCAAATAAAATTGATATTGCTGAACTAGATGTAAACAATACTCAATGTTATGCAATTGTCTGCAAAGAGGTTTTGTTTTCATTTGAGGATATGCCTCCTTCTTTGCCACCCGCTATTGCTAACCTTTTGCAGGAATATGAGGACGTCTTTCCCGCTGAGCTGCCACCAGGACTACCTCCTATTAGAGGAATTGAGCACCAAATTGATCTAATTCCTGGTGCCACGTTGCCCAACCGCGCGCCATATAGAACCAATCCAGAGGAGACAAAGGAGATACAACGCCAAATTCAGGAACTACTCGACAGAGATCATATTCGTGAGTCCCTTAGCCCTTGTGCTGTTCCTATTATTTAGGTACCTAAGAAAGATGGTTCTTCGCGCATGTGTACTGATTGTAGAGCTATCAATAATATTACTATTCGATATCGTCATCCTATTCCACGTTTAGATGACATGCTTAATGAATTGAGTGGCTCTACCATGTTTTCTAAAATTGATTTGCGTAGTGGTTACCACCAGATTCGTATGAAATTAGGAGATGAATGGAAAACAGCATTTAAAACTAAGTTCGGTTTATATGAGTGGTTAGTAATGCCGTTTGGTTTAACTAATGCACCTAGCACTTTCATGAGATTAATGAACGAAGTTTTACGTGCTTTCATTGGACGTTTTGTGGTAGTCTACTTTGATGATATTCTGATTTATAGCAAATCTTTAGAGCATCATTTGGACCATTTACGTGCTGTTTTCAATGCTTTACGTGATGCACGTTTGTTTGGTAACCTTGAGAAGTGCACCTTTTGCACCAATCGAGTTGCGTTTCTTGGCTATGTTGTTACATCACAGGGTATTGAAGTGGATCCAGCCAAGATTGAAGCAATTGAGAATTGGCCGCAGCCCAAGACGGTCACACAAGTGAGGAGTTTTCTTGGCCTCGCTGGTTTTTATAGGCGCTTTGTCAAAGACTTTGGATCAATTGTCGCGCCGTTGAATTTGCTTACCAAGAAGGATGTGCCCTTTATTTGGGGCGATGCGCAACAACAGGCCTTCGTCATATTGAAAGATAAGCTAACACATGCTCCCTTACTCCAACTTCCTGATTTTACTAAGACTTTTGAGCTTGAATGTGATGCTAGTGGAATTGGTTTGGGAGGGGTGTTATTACAAGAGGGAAAACCTGTTGCATATTTTAGCGAGAAATTGAGTGGGGCTAGTCTGAACTATTCTACTTATGATAAAGAATTATATGCGTTGGTTCGGACATTAGAAACTTGGCAACATTATCTATGGCCTAAGGAATTTGTTATTCATTCTGATCATGAATCTTTGAAGCATATTCGTAGTCAAGCTAAGTTGAATCGTCGTCATGCAAAGTGGGTTGAATTTTTTGAGTCTTTTCCTTATGTTATCAAACACAAAAAGGGTAAAGATAATATTATTGCTGATGCTTTGTCGCGCCGTTATGCTTTGTTATCTCAACTTGACTTCAAAATATTTGGATTGGAAACTATTAAGGAACAATATGTGCATGATGCTGAATTGAAAAATGTGTTGCAGAATTGTAGAGATGGTAGAACTTGGAACAAGTTCATCTTCAATGATGGATTTGTGTTCCGTGCTAACAAACTATGCATTCCAGATAGTTCTGTTCGTATTTTGTTGTTATTCTGAGGCGATGAAGGAGGATTGATGGGACACTTTGGTGTCAAGAAGACGGAGGATGTTCTTGCTGCACACTTCTTTTGGCCCCGTATGCGTCGAGATGTTGAGAGATTTGTGGCACGCTGCACTACTTGTCAAAAAGCTAAGTCTCGCCTTAATCCACATGGTTTATATATGCCTCTTCCTATTCCTAGTGTTCCTTGGGAGGATATTTCTATGGACTTTGTTTTGGGATTGCCACGAACACAGAAGGGGAGGGATAGTATTTTTGTTGTTGTGGATCGGTTTTCTAAGATGGCACACTTTATTCCTTGTCATAAAACGGATGATGCTGCGCATATTGCTGATTTATTCTTTCGTGAAATTGTTCGTTTGCATGGTGTGCCAAATACTATTGTCTCTGATCGTGATACTAAATTTCTTAGCCACTTTTGGAGATGTTTATGGGCTAAGTTGGGGACTAAATTGCTCTTTAGTACTACATGTCATCCCCAAACTGATGGTCAAACTGAAGTAGTAAATCGAACTTTGTCTACTATGTTGCGGGCTGTTTTAAAGAAGAACTTAAAATTGTGGGAAGAGTGTTTACCTCATATAGAATTTGCTTATAATCGTTCGTTGCATTCTACCACAAAGATGTGCCCATTTGAGATTGTGTATGGTTTTGTTCCACATGCACCTATTGATTTATTGCCTTTACCTTCTTCGGTGCAACATAATTTGGATGCTACACAACGCGCTGAATTGGTATTAAACTTGCATAAGACTACTAAAGATAACATTGAACACATGAATGCTAAGTATAAACTTGCTGGGGATAAAGGGAGAAAGCATGTTGTGTTTGATGTTGGCGATCTTGTTTGGTTACATTTGCGTAAAGATCGTTTTCCTGATTTACGCAAGTCTAAGTTAATGCCACGTACTGCTGGTCCCTTTAAGGTGTTAGAGAAAATAAATGATAATGCATATAAACTTGAGTTGCCTGCAGACTTTGGTGCAGTTAGTCCTCGTTTAACATTGAAGATTTGAAGCCTAAATTTGGTGAGGAAGATGAGATTGCGTCGAGGACGACTTCAATTCAAGAAGGGGAGCATGATGTGTACATCCCTACTATTGATACAACCGTTGTACCAACAGCAACACACATACAAGGACCCATCACAAGATCTCGTGCCAAACAACTTAACTATCAGGTACTTTCGTTTCTTGGAACTATTCCTCACATACATGAGAATAAGATGCTGCCTAAATCAGATGCATTTCTTACTCTTAGGAATGATGGACCAAGCATGGATGAAAGGGACAAGCATTGGAGCATGGTCATGCATGGAGATGGCAACAAGCTTGTGATGATCCAAGAGAAGGCCACGGATGAGGATTTCAGAACTTTGAGGCCTCCATAATGAAGAAAGAAGGCTTGGACGAAATATTCAAGATCAATACTTTACGAATTCGTCCATAGCTTAATATGGTGCTGCGACACCTTTATTTTGGGCCAGGCCCATGTAATTTTCATGAGATTTTAATTAGTCACTTTTTAGAGTCCGTATTTGAGGGAAAAGGACTTTTAGGGTTGGATTCGCCACCACTTCCATGGCTGGCCGAACCCCACCTTTTCGCCCTTAAATACTCCCCATAGCCGACCCCATAGACTCGGATTTTGTTTAGACATTAAGTTAGCCATAGTCGCAACTTCGCCAAGGCTCGAGCGTCGCAGAGGCCTCTTGTACTTCGCACCTATTCAGGATCCCACCTCTCCAATAAAGCTTTCCTCTTAATCCGCAATATCTTGATTGCAATATTGGTTCTTACTTGTTCTCGATTTCGTAGGAATTAAGACCCTCTGGTCGGTGATCGTGTTCACGCAGGATCGGTAACCTCCAGGAGATTGGCCTAGCGATTGCATTGGCGCTCGTGCTCGCACGTGTAGTCGGATCGTCAAGCCCGAACTCCACCAAATCGACTATCATCATCTCATCGAAAGATCGGACACCTTTGCCCTATCATGAACCCTAGGACGGAGCCGACAGCCTTGGGGAGGCTTACCTGGTGATGGGTAGGCGACGACGAGGGTGCAGGACAACGAGGGACTCTAGGGGAAGTCCGGGGAGGGGCAGCATCGACCATTTTGGAGCAGATCTGCGGGATTCATCGTCGAGCAGTGGGCGGCGGCTCCGAGCTCGACCGCAACAGCACCTGGGAGGGACCTGGGTAGAAAGGAGGCCAGGGTCAGATGCAGGGGAAGGAGGGGAGCTCGACTAGGTAACATGCAGAGGAAGAATCGAAGGGATGGGGGAGCTGTGCTTGCAAGGAGATAGGAGGCCGAAGCTCCTTGTTCTTCTTCTCACGGTCAAGGCATAGCTAGGGAGAGGGTGTGGTGCTCGGGGAAGGGGTGTGGAGGGGATATGAAGTGAAATGAGGCAAGGAGAGGCGCAGGGGAGGCCTCTGGCCTTTTTATCTCGAGGGAGATGGGTTCGTGGTGAACCAATTCCAGGGGAGGGCCTAGGACTGGGTCCTGGATGCTGGTTGGGCAAAAGGGGCGGTGGAGAGAGGGATGTGGGCATGCGTACGACCAGAGAGGGGGCAGGGGAGTGGCTGCTGGTGTTGGGGTGTTTATTGCCCAAGATATTTGTCAAGGTATGCCTCTCTCCCTCTCTTACAAGCATATGAGACAAGAATAAAAGGGTGGATCTTACTATAGTGCTACAGTTCTAGTCGACCAGATGGGCTAGGGTTGCTGTGGAGGAGTCCTTGACAAGGTTTGGAGGGAGTTTGCTAGGGGTTTTGGTAATATGATCAAATTTTCCATAATGGTTGGTTATGAAGAAAGTCCAAAATATTGCATTGTACAAGGTAGATAAAATGCTACTGGTAGATGAATATGGTCATTTCACATCTCCAAGATTTATTTGGGATTTATTGGATGCTTTTTGGTCCACTTTCTATCCATTATTCAAAAAGTGCAGGAATGCTTTATAGAAGCTAAGTTGGTATTTTTACATTGAACAAGGTTGGTTTTTGTTGTGATATGGTTACAAATACCATTTCACACATTGGATAATTTTCTTGGGATTTATTTAGCTATAAAAGTATTTTTTAAGCAATTATTTCTTGTTTCTGCCTTTTAAGAAAAAGGGCAAAAAGAAATAATAAAGATTCTCCAAAATATTTATTTTTGAGATGGGAAGGTGGGGGTATGATGTATATAACTCAAATGTTCATTGATTTTGTAGAGTGATTTGGAGAAAAACAATATTGTCTTTAAAGACAAGGTTTCTAGGGTTTTGCTAGAAGTGGAATTTAATTATTTTTAGGATCCAAATAATCATGCGAATTATTTGGTAAATTATCATATCCAAGTTAGATGATATAAACTTGATTTACCCTTCATCTCCAACTTGGTTTTGGAAGAATAATGGTGAGAATGGAAGAAACTAGATTTTGGGGGAATCTAGGGTTTTGATGTTTTTATGCCACCTAAACATGCTAGGATTAGTGAGATCAGAGCTCACCTTAGTGCAAGGGATATATGGGTAGATATACCAATTTATATAGATGATGATGGAAGCAAGAGTTGGGCTTGGTTGTATTTGAGATTGTTTCGGAGTGATGGCAAACTTTGTTGAAAACAAGGCTGCCATAACAGATGAGTCATGATGCCTCATAAACCATGAGGGTTTAGGAAGCACAAATATCCAGTGGATACAAGTGAAGGGTGGATTAATATACCATGATTAGTATATCATAATCATGCAAATATTTGGTCAAGGGGTGGTAGCATAAGGATGTGAGCTTCTGTCAAAATAGGCAAGATGATAAGATTTGCAGAAAAGCTTATTATCTTGTCTACAAAACCATCATGGATGAGTGGGAACCAGAATGGTTTAACCAAGGGCAATAGTGGGCTTTGGTATTACTAATGATGTAATAAAATATGGTTCAACTACATTTTAAAGAATGCACATATGTTGGAGTAGGTGGAGTTCCAAAGATTGAATCTAGTTAAAGATTCCAGACTTAGCCAAATTTGGCAGACTTGTGGATTTGGACTAGTATGGGAGAGGGAGACATTTGGAGAGGGGGCAAGGGTTTATACTTGCCATAAAGTGGATAATATTAAAGTATAGATTAGGTAGAGGGGATCCATGCTTGTATTTGGTCTTTGATGAGTTGGGTGCTAATACAAAGATTAGCTCAGGATTGATCTGGTTGAGTAGATTAAGGATTCACTTGTGGAACTCTAGATAGATTCAGTTTGAGATACTTGGTTTGAGATTGTTGATATCAACTATTGGTTTGATCCCTAAGGATGAGCTACTAGATTATCTCACTCTGGTTCCTAAGCAAACAAGGCAATCAGTAGATCAAGGCAATTCATCTTACTAAACAATTCAGATACTACTGAAGTTGCCATCAAGTCTAACTTGAGGTAAGCATGGGTATTTTGAAGGGGTTGGGCTTTGAGGTAAGGTAAGGACCTCTTAGTATTTCTACCAAGGTTAGAATGAAAAGGTTAGAGAGAAGAGTAGTTGAAGTTTTGTCTTTGAAAACATAAGGAGATTATATCTATATATCCATAGTTTTTGTTAATAGAACTAATAAAATAAATTGTTGTATCAAAATCATCTTGACTCAAGTTTGAAGTGCCAGAATATTTGAGAATATGAAAGATGAGCCAAGACATCTCTTTTGTAAAGTAGCTTTTGTCAACTAGTGTTGAGATAAGAAGTATATCACCTAATACACAATCAGTTGTATGAACACAAGCAAACAAGTAAGCAAACTGTCAACGCACATATTTTTAATCCCATATGCCTATTATGCCATACATAGCAATCCCAGGATTACCATTTTTGCGAGACATAACAGATTTGGATATCACAGTACATCATCCATTACAAACCATACATAAGGTCTTACACAAATAAGGATCTCATGATCTAGTTCTTAATACAACTCAAGCAGCGGAATAACGTAATAATAATGGTAGCGTAGGCAAAGCTCCATCTTCGGGGTCACAGGCAATGCTGACGATGGGAGATGATCCTAGTTGTCGTAACCTTCCTGTGGTCCATCATCCTGGTACTCCTCTTCATAGTCTTGCCACGGGAATAGCCAGGGACAAAGCCATGAGTACTCTTTAAGTACTCGCAAACAAATACTAACAAGTTAAGGGGTTTTTGTAGTAGGACACTAAGCTCTAGGGTTGTTTTACAAAAAGCCAGATTTACCTCTACTAAGTTCAGAAGTAAAGAAAGCTAGTTGAAATTTTATAACACCTAAGTGGGAAATTGAATTTCATGTCACAACTCTATTGTGGTCAAGTCAAAGTCTCAATTCATTTCACAAGTCATTTTGAAAACATATGACGGGGGAACAATATGGTCACTCCAACTGTCCATAAACGCGGACGCGGCTATTCAAATAGTTTGACACTCTGCAGAGATTGTACAGTTTCGCCACAACATTCGATACATCCGTCAGGAGTAAATCCTGAATTCACCATACTCAGTATGCGGATAATAAATCCTAACCTTTCAATTACACGCCCTAGTATAGGCACATCTCCTGTGAGTTTGGCCTCCCTGTTGGAATTATGCCCTAGAGGCAATAATAAAGATGTTATTATTATAATTCTTGTTCATGATAAAGTTTATATTCCATGCTAGAATTGTATTAAGCGGAAACTTTAATACTTGTGTGGTTTGTGAACAACACCGTGTCCCTAGTATGCCTCTATGGACTAGCTCATTGATTAATGATGGTTAAAGTTTCCTAACCATAGACATGAGTTGTCGATTAATAATGAGATCATGTCATTGGGAGAATGATATGATGGACAGACCCAAACTAAGCGGAGCAATTAGATCGTGTCATCGTGTTCATCTTTGCGAAGATTTTCTTATGTCAAATATTGTATTCCTTAGACCATGAGATAATACAACTCCCTGGTATCGGAAGAAAGCTTTGAGGTCATCAAACATCATCCTATGAGAGGGTGATCATAAAGGTGTCTCTCAGGTGATCGGAAAGTACCTGTTGGGTTGTTTGTATCGAGATGGGATTTGTCCCTCCCAAGTCGGAGAGATATACTTCGGGCCCACTCGGTAATCGATATCAACACCACTTGCAAGCATGTGGTTAAGGAGTTAACCACAAAGTGATATCGGATTACGGAACGAGTAAAGTACTTGCTGTGAACGAGATTGAACTAGGTATGACGGTACCGACGATCAAATCTCGGGCAAGTAAAATATCGCGAGACGAAGGGAATATATATATGGGATTGATTGAATCCTGGCATCTGGTTCATCCGATATGATCATAGATGAATGTGTGGGAGTCAATATGGGTTTCGCACTGCCGTTGATTATTGATAGAAGATCATGTCTGCATGTTCTCGAACCCGAAGGGTCACACACTTAACGTGTCTCGACGCTAGGATAGATTGGATAATTGGTTTATGAGTTTTTGTTCGGGGTCTCGGATGGGATTCGGTACATCACGAGAGGTTACGGAATGGTCCGGAGAATAGGATTCATATAAGGCAATGCAGTTTTTGGAGTTCGGAATTGTTTCGGGTTAATCGGTATTGTACCGGAAGCTTCTAGAACCTTCCGGAGGGGGACCAACGTGGCCCCACCTGCCAGGAGGGGGAATGTGCCTATGAGGGAGTGCCCTGGCCACATTGGGCCAGGGGAACAAGGCCCCATAGGGCCCAGCCAGCCAGACCTAGGGCAAACCCTAGGAAAGCTTCTAGAAGGGGGGGACTTGCCCCCCACTCCTCCCTCCTTGGCCGCCGGCCTAGGGCTTGGGGGAGGGGCTAGGGCTGGCGCCCACCCCTCTATATATAGAGGGCTGGGGCGCACCCTCCCCCCACACCTCCTCCACAACCCTAGCCGCCCTGCTGCCCTCCTCTCTCTCTCCCTCCCGACTGCACGTAGGCGAAGCCCTGCTGCAGAAACTCTCCACCACTTGCACCAAGGCCGTTGTAGATCCAATCCGTATCTCCTCCATACTTGCTGGACCAAGGAAGGAGGAGACGTCGAGGTGCCGCACGTGTGCATCTCTCGGAGGCATCGCCACTTGCGGTGTTAGATCGGATCGGATCGCGAGGAGGAGAAGCGAGTACGACTACATCACCCACGTTCCGACGAACGTTCCGCTGTGCGAATCTTCAAGGGTATGAAGATCTCATCTAATCCCCCTCGTTGTTTGCATCTCCTATATTAGATCTTGGCTTTCCCGTTCGCATACATAGAAATTTTTTGATTTACTATGCTGCGAAACCCTTCAGTGGTATCAGAGCTAGATCTATGTGTAGATGTGTTTCACGAGTAGAACGCAACATGGTTATTGCGGTTGTTGATGTTTTCTGTTGCAAGCCTCTTGTTTGTGTTCTTCTTATGACGCGGGATAGTGAGATTGAAGCGGTCCAGGCCAACCTTACGCGACTTCGTTCGCGAGACCGGCTCCGCACTTGACGTGTGGCTTGTTCCACACATGCGGCTGGTGGATGCCAGTTTCTCTCACTATAGTTGTCATGGGATTTACACCGGAGTTTGGCAACCATAATATCACCGTTGTGGCTTTCCGTAGGTAAGAATCGTTCTTAGCTTGCTACTCCCATAAGCCACGTAAAACATGCAACAACAAAGTAGAGGCGTCTAACTTGTTTTTGCAGGGAGTGTTTTCTGTGATATGGTATGGCCCAAGATGTGATGTGTATGTTGTATGCAATGATCATGTTTTGTAATGTTTCACGACTTGCATGTCGATGAGTACACAACCGGCAGGAGCCATATGGTTGTCTTTATAATTGTGTATGACCTGTGTGTCAACTTCTTATACGCCATGTAATAGTTGTAGTTGCTATTCATGGTGGAGGCAATCATGGTGGAGTGATGGAGATCATGCCGGCACGCACAAGATGGAGATCATTGCGCGAATATTGGCTATACCATGCCACATAAAGTTATATGCATGTGATGTTTATCCTTTTATGTATCTTATTATGCTTAGATCGCGACGGTAGCATTATAAGATGATTCCTCACTTAAAGATCAAGATAAAACTGTGTTCTCCCCATGTATGCACTGCTAGAAAGTTCGTGTCCAAGCATCACGTGATGATCGGGTGCTATAGACTCTACGTTCACATACAACCTGTGCAAGCCAATTTTGCACACGCGGAAATACTTGGGTTTGACTTGACGAGCCTAGCATGTACAGACATGGCCTCGGAACACATGAACTGAAAGGTTAAGCATGAGTCATATGAATGATATGATCGACACTTCGTTGTCCACCATTGAAACCACATATCTTCTCGTGAAGATCGGATTAGGTGTGGTGAATTTGGATCATGTTCACTAAACAACTTGAGGGATGTTGAATTTAGTGGGAGTTCATCTAGTAATTTGATTAAAAGTTGAACTAGTTATCATGAACATAGTCTAATTTGTACTTGCAAACATTGTAGATCAAATGGCTAAGTCCAACTTCAACTTCAACGTTTTTGCTGAGAAAGAAAAGCTTAGAAACAATGGGTCTAACTTCACCGACTGGTTCCGCAATCTGAGAATCATTCTCTCTGGCGGTCAAAAGGACTATGTCCTTGAAAATGCGCTAGGTGACACCCCTGCTGTAGATGCGCCGGCTGATGAGAAAGCTGTCTATCAGTCACGCAAAGATGATTATGGTGTGATTAAGAGCACCATGTTGTTTGCTATGGAATCGGACCTTCAAAATCGTTTTGAAGACTATCCCGAGCCCTTTGAGATTCTTGAGGAGCTGAAAACCATGTTTCAGACTCAGGCCCGTTCTGAGAGATATGAGATCTCTGAGAAATTCTTTAACTGCAAGATGGAGGAAGGGAGTTCCGTTAGTGAGCACGCCATAAAGATGTCGGGTTACACTCAACGCCTTGAGCAACTGGACTGCAAGATTCCAGAGGAGCTCAAGATTGACAGGGTTCTGCAATCACTCCCTCCCAGCTACAAAAGTTTTGTAGTGACTCACAATCAGATTGGTTCCACTGATACGATCACCGAGCTCTTCGCAAAGCTGAAGGCTGTGGAGGTGGACATCAAAAAGGATAATCATGTGTTGATGGTCAACAAGCCCCCCACCTTCAAGAAAGGTAAGGGTGCAAAGAAGCCCTTCAAGAAAGGCGGCGGAAAGCGTGTTGCCCCTGCTGAGAAGAAGCTCAAGTCTGGACCCAAGCCGGACACTGAGTGCTTCTATTGCAAGGACAAGGGTCACTAGAAGCGAATCGTCCAAGTACTTAGCGGACAAGAAGGCTGGCACCATCAAAGGTATATTTGATATACATGTTATTGATGTTTTCCTTACTAGCCCTCGTTGTAGTGCCTGGGTATTTGATACTGGTTCAGTTGCTAATATTTGTAACTCGAAACAGGATCTACGGAATAGACGGCGGCTTGCGAGGGATGAGGTGACGATGCGCGTTGGCAACGGATCAAGAGTTGATGTGATGGCCGTCGGCACGCTCTCCTTAGTTTTACCTTCGGGATTAGTTTTAAACCTTAATAAGTGTTATTATGTGCCTGCGTTGAGCATGAACATTATTTCCGGATCGTGTTTATTGCAAGACGGTTATTCATTTAAATCGGAGAATAATGGTTGTTCTATTTATATGAGTAACATCTTTTATGGTCATGCACCTGTTGTGAATGGTTTATTTCTTCTGAATCTCGAAAGGGATGAAACACACATCCATAACATTGAGGCTAAGAGATGCAAAGTTGATAGTGATAATACTACTTATTTGTGGCACTATCGTCTAGGTCATATTGGTGTAAAGCGCATGAAGAAACTCCATTCTGATGGACTTTTGGAGTCTCTTGATTTTGAATCATTTGAAACATGCGAACCATGCCTCATGGGCAAGATGATCAAAACCCCGTTCTCCGGAATGATGGAGCGAGCAATGGACTTGTTGGAAATCATACATACCGATGTATGCGGACCGATGAGTGTTTCGACACGCGGTGGATATCACTATTTTCTCACTTTTACCGATGACTTACGTAGATATGGGTATATCTATTTAATGAAGCATAAATCTGAAACATTTGAAAAGTTCAAGGAATTTCAGAATGAAGTGGAGAACCATCATAACAGAAAAATTAAGTTTCTATGATCCGATCGTGGAGGTGAATATTTGAGTTATGATTTTCTCACGCATCTTAAAGCAAGCGGAATCGTTTCGCAACTCACGCCACCCAGAACACCACAGCGCAATGGTGTGTCTGAACACCGAAATCGAACCCTATTAGATATGGTCTGATCAATGATGTCTCTTACTGATTTGCCGTTATCATTTTGGGGTTATGCATTAGAAACCGCTGCATTCACTTTAAACAGGGCACCATCTAAATCCGTTGAGACGACACCGTATGAACTGTGGTTTGGTGCTAAACCTAAGTTGACATTTCTTAAAGTTTGAGGATGCGAAGCTTACGTCAAGAAATTGATGCCGGACAAGCTCGAACCCAAAGCGGAGAAATGCGTCTTCATATGATACCCTAAGGAAACTATTGGGTATACCTTCTATCACAGAACCGAAGGCAAAGTGTTTGTCGCAAAGAACGGTTCCTTTCTTGAGAAGGAGTTTCTCTCGAAAGAAGTGAGTGGGAGGAAAGTAGAGCTAGACGAGGTTGTTGAACCTTCTCTTGAGTTGGAGAGTAGCGCAGCACCTGGAATTGTTCCAGTGCCGCCTGCACCAACAATAGAGGAAGCTAATGACAAGGATCATGAAGCTTCGGACGATGATGCTACTGAACGTCGCAGGTCGACAAGGTCGCGTGCCCCTCCTGAGTGGTACGGCAACCCTGTCTTGACTGTCTTCTTGGTAGAAGACAGTGAACCTACAAACTATGAGGAAGCGATGATGAGCCCAGACTCTGAGAAATGGCTAGAGGCCATGAAATCCGAATTGGGATCCATGAGCGAAAACCAAGTATGGACTTTGGTGGACCCTCCCAGCGACTGAAAGGCCGTTGAGTGCAAATGTATTTTCAAGAAGAAAACGGACGCGGATGGTAATGTTACCGTCTATAAGGCACGGCTTGTCGCGAAAGGTTTTCGACAAGTTCAAGGTGTTGACTACGATGAGACTTTCTCTCCCGTAGCGATGTTTAAGTCCATTCGGATTTTATTAGTAATTGCTGCGTTTCATGATTATGAAATATGGTAGATGGATGTCAAGACTGCTTTCCTCAATGGCAACATTGATGAAGAGTTGTATATGATGCAACCCGAAGGTTTTGTCGATCCTAAGGATGTTGATAAAGTGTGCAAACTTCAGCGTTCCATTTATGGACTGAAGCAAGCATCTCGGAGTTGGAACCTTCGTTTTGATCAAGTGATCAAGAGCTTTGGATTTGTTCCAAATTTCTACGAAGCTTGTATCTACAAGAAAGTGAGTGGGAGCTCGGTGACATTTCTGGTACTATATGTGGATGGCATATTGATTATTGGAAATGACATTAACATGCTTAACGATGTGAAGAGTTATTTGAACAAGTGTTTTTCAATGAAAGACCTAGGTGAAGCTGCTTATATATTGGGCATCAAGATCTATAGAGATAGACAAAGGCGCTTTGATAGCTTTAAGCCGAGTACATACCTAGACAAAGTTACGAAAAGGTTCGTAATGGATAAGGCAAAGAAAGGTTCGGTGCCTATGTTGTCGTGTAAGATATTGAGCAAGGCTCGGTGTCCAAACGGTAAATGATAGGGAAGCTATGAGCAAAGTGCCTTATGCCTCGGCCATAGGTTCTATCATGTATGCCATGCTGTGTACTAGACCGGATGTGTCCAATGCTCTTAGTTTGACGAGCAGATATCAAAGTGATCCAGGAGTGGAACACTGGACAGCCGTGAAGAACATCCTAAAGTACCTAAATAGGACTAAAGAAATGTTCTTAGTCTATGGGGGTGATGAACAGCTCGTCGTAAAAGGTTATGTCGACGCTAGTTTCGACACCGACAAGGATGATTCTAAATCTCAGACAAGATACGTTTAGATTTTGAATAGAGGAGCTGTGAGCTGGAGAAGCTGCAAGCAAAGCGTGATCACGGGATCTACAGTAGAAGCGGAATACATGGCTGCTGCAGAAGCGTCAAGTGAAGGAGTTTGGATCAGGAACTTCATCACTGAGCTTGGCGTGGTTCCAAGTGGATTGGACCCACTGGAGATATTGTGTGACAACACTGGCGCCATAGCACTCGCTAAGGAACCAAGATATCATCCAAAGACCAAGCATATCAACCGCAAGTTTCATATAATCCAAGATTATATAGCAGATGGAGATCTAAAGATTAGCAAAGTACATACAGATCTGAAAGTCGCAGATCCATTGACTAAACCTCTTCCACGTGCAAAACATGATCAGCAGCTCAGTGCCATGGGTGTTAGATTGTTGCCAAATGTAAACTAGATTATTGACTCTAGTGCAAGTGGGAGACTGTTGGAATTATGCCCTAGAGGCAATAATAAAGATGTTATTATTATAATTCTTGTTCATTATAAAGTTTATATTCCATGCTAGAATTGTATTAAGCGGAAACTTTAATACTTGTGTGGTTTGTGAACAACACCGTGTCCCTAGTATGCCTCTATGGACTAGCTCATTGATTAATGATGGTTAAAGTTTCCTAACCATAGACTTGAGTTGTCGATTAATAATGAGATCATGTCATTGGGAGAATGATATGATGGACAGACCCAAACTAAGCGGAGCAATTAGATCGTGTCATCGTGTTCATCTTTGCGAAGCTTTTCTTATGTCAAATATTGTATTCCTTAGACCATGAGATAATACAACTCCCTGGTATCGAAAGAAAGCTTTGAGGTCATCAAACGTCATCCTATGAGAGGGTGATCATAAAGGTGTCTCTCAGGTGATCGGAAAGTACCTGTTGGGTTGTATGTATCGAGATGGGATTTGTCCCTCCCAAGTCAGAGAGATATACTTCGGGCCCACTCGGTAATCGATATCAACACCGCTTGTAAGCATGTGGTTAAGGAGTTAATCACAAAGTGATATCGGATTACGGAACGAGTAAAGTACTTGCTGTGAACGAGATTGAACTAGGTAGCGGTACCGACGATCAAATCTCGGGCAAGTAAAATATCGCGAGACAGAGGGAATATATATATGGGATTGATTGAATCCTGGCATCGTGGTTCATCTGATATGATCATCTATGAATGTGTGGGATTCAATATGGGTTTCCAGACCCCGTTGTTGATTATTGATAGAAGATCATGTCTGCATGTTCTCGAACCCGAAGGGTCACACACTTAACGTGTCTCGACGCTAGGATAGATTGTATAATTGGTTTATGAGTTTTTGTTCAGGGTCTCAGATGGGATCCGGGACATCACGAGAGGTTCCAGAATGGTCCGGAGAATAAGATTCATATAAGGCAATGCAGTTTTTGGAGTTCGGAATTGTTTCGGGTTAATCGGTTTTGTACCGGAAGCTTCTAGAACCTTCTGGAGGGGGACCAACGTGGCCCCACCTGCCGGGAGGGGGAATGGGCCTATGAGGGAGTGCCCTGGCCGCATTGACCCAGGGGCACAAGGCCCCATAGGGCCCAGCCGGCCAGACCTAGGGCAAACCCTAGGAAAGCTTCTAGAAGGGGGGGAACTTGCTCCCCACTCCTCCCTCCTTGGCCGCCGGCCTAGGGCTTGGGGGAGGGGCTAGGGCTGGCGCCCACCCCTCTATATATAGAGGGCTGGGGCGCACCCTCCCCCCACACCTCCTCCACAATCCTAGCCGCCCTGCTGCCCTCGTCTCTCTCTCCCTCCCGACTGCTCGTAGGCGAAGCCCTGCTGCAGAAACTCTCCACCACTTGCACCGCGCTGTCGCGTTGTAGATCCAATCCGTCTCTCCTCCCTACTTGCTGGACCGAGGAAGGAGGAGACGTCGAGGTGCCGCACGTGTGCATCTCTCGGGGCATCGCCACTTGCGGTGTTAGATCGGATCGAATCGCGAGGAGGAGAAGTGAGTACGACTACATCACCCATGTTCCGACGAACGTTCCGCTGTGCGAATCTTTAAGGGTATGAATATCTCATCTAATCCCCCTCGTTGTTTGCATCTCCTAGATTAGATCTTGGCTTTCCCGTTCGCATCCGTAGATTTTTTTTGATTTACTATGCTGCGAAACCCTTCACTCCCAACCATGACCAACTATCATCTTGGGTACTACACAGGTGGACAATCTTCACAAGGTAGCCTCAGCTCAGACCTTGGCCGTGAGGGAACCCATACTAAGGTATATAAATTTCCAGTCAAGCCCTACCCAAATTTCGGGTATTGTGGTTGCACGGTAAGATTTGGAATGGTATTGCATCCAGACAACCATCAGTTTTCTAAAGGGATAAGGCTCATGCCTCAACATTTTCATCATCAAAATCATCTGGTGTTCGGAAACACATGTTAAAACATATCAGTAGAATGACTCATCATTTCAAGGTTTTCATATCCATTTTCACCAAGTATTCCCATCTAAAGTTGATCAAGTTTTATGCTTAGCACTAGCATCTACAAGTGGGGTTAAGTACTAATGAGGGGTGGTAAACAAGTGGGGATTAATTAAGTTCAATCTCATGCCTTAGGATGTCATCAAGATTATCTAGCTTAGGCCAAATTTAATGCTCTGTATGCAACCTTCAATTATCTTTCTAGAATCTACAAGTCACTTAAGTAAACTCTAAGAGAAAGCTTTGATAAATAAATAAAGTATAAAGCTTGTAAGTAAAGATAGGATTGGGTATCATCAAATGTTTCCAACCAAGCATGCTTAATGCATTGCATATGTTATCTAACTTTCATAATTGCAAGCGTTAGCTTGCCTCGTGCATAGCAGTGGTTGAAGTTCTCCTCGGCTTCTTCCTCGTAGTATCCTCCTTCCTCCTCGTATCCTTAGTCGATACTAGCATCTATAAATAAATACGAGGTACACAATCACCAAACAATACTTAACTAGTTTTACTCATCACACAAAGGTGCACTATAGATGATCTAGCATCATCACTTAACATTACAAAACTAAATCATTGGTTTTGTTTATTTTAATTTTGAGAAAAGTAATTTCTACTCATTGAAAAACTACTTAAGATTTAATATTCTCCAACTCAAACATGGGATCATGTTGACACATGTCATCACCACATATTTCAGTACATGGGAATGTGATTTAAAGTGGTGTCACAATTTAATAAGTTTTAACCTTTTTATTTTAATTAAATAAAGTGACTAGAAATGCCTATGTGGCATTCTTTTATTACTTGAAGATTATTTCTATAAGTAAACCCAAATGTTTCTATATATTCTGAAAGGTATGATCAAATGTGATTTTTGAGAGTTGGAATCAACTCAAAAGCTATTATGGTTGAATTTTGAAAAATGTTTGAATGTAGAAAAGCTTCCGACTTGTTATTTTTACCAAGGTTGATCTAAAGATCCAAATGATTTGAATACAACGAGCTTGGATTAAGCATTTCAGTACCTTTCCAACAAAATTAGTTTCATGTATTTTGGTTCACTAAATCGAGCTGGGTTGATTTTTGAATATATGCACAGAACTGAGTTTGAACTAAAATGGAAAAATCTAAATTCAAACGGTTGGGCTGCGCGGGAAAGGTTAATGGGCCGGCCCAGTGTCACTCTGCAGTGCGGGGCTCAGCTGACAGGGGCTTCCACCAGTCAGTGGGTCATAACACGCAAAGCGATACGGGGATGTGTGGTTCGTTGGATTAGAAGGAAGATCGATGGCTGGGGATCGTCATCGACGATGAACATGTCATCGGCGATCTCGAACCCTAGCGGCTCAGTGGGGGTGCATAGGGGGCATACCAGGGCTCCAGCGACGACGACGAGGCGGGGAAACGAACGAGTGGTCGACGGCGAGCTCAGGAACGGTCGAGGCAGCTCCGGGGGTGGTCGAAATCAATGGCCCCCTTCTTCTCGAGAGGCAGCCTGCTCCAGCGCAATTCCGGCGAGCTGCTGCTCCTCGTGCTCCAGCTAGAGGGTGGAACGATCAGTGAGGTGAGGGGAGTGCTTCAAACGGCTGGGGGTCACCTCCTTTTATAGGCTCGATGGCGAGACCGAGAGGGATGGGCAGGCGACGGTGGCGACATGGCTATGGGCGGCTAGCGGCATGGCTGAGGTTGGCGGTCGACGGACGGTCTCCTGGCGATGCTCTAGAGCTTAAATGCGCGCTTAGGGGCGGTGGCAATCGGTCGGGAACGTGCGGTGCTCTGCGCGGCAGAGGTGGCGTCTTCGACGACGAGCGGTGGATGTGAGGCACGGGGCGGCGAACGGGGGTGTCTGGCGTGTTCCTGGGATCATGGCGAAGTGGTAGGCACGGGCTGCGGTCGAGGGGCGGCATGTGCACGCGTGCCGGGTGTGGCGCTCTGGGCGGGCTCGGCATGTCGCAGTGGCACTGGGCGCGCGGCGTTCCTGGTGGTCCACGGCTTGCACTGGCTTAGGGAGGGGACAGTGAGCAGTGGTGAGGTGCTGGCTACCTCCTAGACAAGGTTGGAAAGTCTAGGGTTGCTGCTAGCTGGCCGGCGACAATGGGGTGGGATGGTGAGGCTCGGCCTGCTCACCATTGATGGCAAGACTGTAGGGTTCGCAACATAGAAAACAAAAAATTTCCTACGATGGGAACAACTATGTACCAAGATCTATCTACTAGATACAAACAACAGGCGGATATACATCCGTAGAGAACATACCCTTGATGACCGACAAAGCTTAACGAGTCCAAACTCGTGGTTGATGTAGACGATCTCTTGCCGATCTCAAGATCGAGAGGAAGTCCTAGCGCCGCAAAACAGCAGCGCATCCGTGCTCGCACACACGTTTGAGGCACCGAGCAACCTCCGCCTCCTCGCTCCAGCGATGCAGCGGAAGCACAACTCTTTCTTGCCGAATAGCCACCGGGAACATGTATCTCACTAGTCCGAGACCATGGGGAATAAATACTAGAGGAGGAGAGAGATCCTTCACGAGGAGGTGTGAGTGAGAAGTGAGAGGAGGGGCTCATTATATAGGGGAGGGGGCAGCCCAAGGGGGCATGGCCGCCGGCCATGGAGGGTGCCCCCACCTCTCCCTCATTCATGTGGGTGGACACTCCACTCACAAAATGGCCCTTCAATTTTCTCCACTCAAAAACCCACTCAAATTCCCATTAAATTTCCACCAAATTTAATGCAAACTCTCATAAATAAAACTCCTTTTATTTATTCAGAATTTTGCCAATTACTTTAATGACAAACATTCACATATAACCCCTTGCTAGTATTTCATTTCACATGCAGAAACACTTTCTGCAATTTCACCCG
Source organism: Avena insularis (assembly GCA_023614405.1). Taxonomy (NCBI): domain Eukaryota; kingdom Viridiplantae; phylum Streptophyta; class Magnoliopsida; order Poales; family Poaceae; genus Avena; species Avena insularis. The sequence goes on from CM042684.1 coordinate 9,256,627, forward strand.
AAAACCCGTTTCAGTATCTACTGAAATAAATTCCTGCGCTTGTTATTCTTTTTGGCATGAAACTTTTGCTCCAAATGGATGTCGGTGTCTCTTAAGTGTGTCACCCTACAGTTCGCGAATAATGCGGACATGATCGAGACCCCTCTCAGATCAATAATCAGAAGCGGGATCCGAGACCCATCGACTCCACACATTCAACGATGACTTTCTTGTGATCATCGAACCTTTTACGCTAGTATCTTAATCCTTTTGTTTAGCGATATATTACATGTCCGAGATTCGATCATCGGTATCTCCATACCTAGTTTGATCTAAATCTTGACATGCACTCTTTTCGTTCCGTGATATAACATTCTAGTGATCAAATCACTTGCTTGCAAGCTAACCAATGTGATATCACCGAGAGGGCCCAGAGTATATCTATCCGTCATCGGGATGAACAAATTCCACTCTCGATCCATGGGCCTCAACATAACACTTTATTAGTTCTGAATCCATCTTTATAATCACCTGTTACGGTGACGTTTGATGTTATCAAGAAACTCTTCCGGTGTTAGTGATTGACATGATCTCATGGTCTAAGGATTAGGATCACTTCGTAAGTTGTTATAGCAATATAAACTCAATGACTTTGATCGTAATGCTATACTTCGGATGAATGTTCATCACACCATTACACTAATGTTGTGATCCCGTTATTAACAACATCCAATGTCCATGATCAGGAAACCTTGATCATCTTGTTAATCAACGAGCTAGTTTATGAGAGACGCATAACTAGGAACTTCCTTTTTGTTTATTAAACACACATGTATTAACGTTTCCGTATTAATACAATTATAGCATGTAAAATAAACATTTATCATAAATAAGGAATACGATAATAACCACTTTATTATTGCCTCTCGGGCATATTCCCTTCAGTCTCCCACTTGCACTAGAGACAATAATCTAGTTTGAAAAGTTTGCGTATTGAACACATATGGATTTCTGGTGTTCCATATATGCAACTGCAAGTGGTTAACATAATCTACGGATCTGACGCTTTCAGGTCCGTGTGTATTTGCATGTCTTTGCGTCTTCACGCATCACTCATTCTCCAATGAGATGGCATTGTATAAATTTGGTCTTTCGGTGAGACCTTTAGTTCCTTGGGGTTAAACCATGTCGATACTATTGTCATACAATATATCTTTAGTGTTAGCCCGTTGCGAACCACACCTTAGTTTGATTTCAAACTACTTGACACAAATTCCCTCCTTTGATGCTACTATAGCAGTCATATACTTAGCCTTTTTGTTGTAGTATCCGTCACAATGTCTTAACTATGGACTTCATCCAAATCCATCATGGAATCTCCTTTCCATTACATTGTGCCACCCATAGTTTAAATTGAGATAAACTTAATTTGTATCTTGTGACAAACCTAGTATCAATGTAACGCTTTACAATGAACTATTTGTAATTGTTTGTCACCTCTACACAAATATATTCTTAGTTCTTTCAAAAAGATCATAAGAATATCCTCACTATCGTCCAATGATCATTTTATGATTGATTCTGGTATATGCTCATAACACTTAGAGCATAGAACATATCTGGATGTGTACAAATCATGGTATGATTGATCAAAACATTCTCGTGATTTCACTCATCAAGTGTCAAAGCACTTGAATCTTGTTTCACTTATTAAGTGTTGATACACTTGAATCTTGATTCAATTCCTTTCCATGCAACAAGAACTGTTTCTTGTCGTTTCTATATTGAACTCCTTCAATATCTCATATATGTACATTTGGCACAACCATATTGGCGTCACAGTCTATCCACTATAGACATTCATGCTAAATATTCGGGTTTTTCCTAAGTCTTTCATCAAATGAAATTCTTAACCTTTGTCAATAAAAATTACATCATTTCTAATCAACAATATGTCCTCCACATAATGTATTAGAAATATGTCTTAGCACTCCCACTTAATTTCTTGCAAATGCAAGCATCTTCATCGTCTCCTGATGAAAAACTCCTTTTTCATCATGGTGAAGATTCCAACTCCGCGATTCTTACTTCAACCGTTGAAGTTTGCATGCCCTTTTAGCATCCTTTGAATTTTAACAAAACCCTTTGGACCGTGTCATGTACACGTCCTAGGTAACCATTCTATTAGAAGAATTTTGTTTTGTTTATTCATCTACCATATACCAAATTATATGTAGTGGCTGCTACTTTAATCCGTCCAGACTAAATATTGCTATGAAAGATCAAATCTTGTCATAGTCAACTCCTTGAACATTGTTGTAAAATACTTTACGACATGTCGACTATTTCATAGATGTGAAACATCCATGTCTGTTTCTTTATAAATCCAAATACGACCGATAGGTTTTTACACCTTTCCGGAGGGTCTTCCAAGTTCAAAACTTGATTTCTCGTATATGGAACTATCATGGATTTTATGGCTTCAAGCCATTTGACGGAGTCAGGGCCCATCATCGCTTCTTTGTATGTATTCGGTTCATCATTGTCAAACAATAATGATTTACTCTCAAATCTTAGCATTTGATTGTTTAACCGACCTACTTGGTTCAATAGGAACTTAGATCTCCGTGACCACAACCTTTGAGGCACATAAGCTATGAGCATTATGGCAGCCTTCGGAACGATTTCCGGCGTTGTGCAACTCAGCACATTTAGCTAAGGTTCGTTAACCTTATCAATGTTCTATTGTCCTCCCACTTAACTTTTGCAAAAAATCCTTCTCCAAGAAACTTCACGTTTCAAGCGACAAACCCTTTTGTCCTTGGTGTTATGAAGGAATAACCAATTGTTATTCGAAATAACCTACAAAGACATGCTCATCCGACTTCGTTTGTAAACATCTTACTTATGTTTAGCATACCAAAATTTAAGAAATGACAACTTGGGTTTTACCCCAAACCATAACTTCCATGGTGTCATTTCAACGGATCAAGATGAAGCTCTTTTCAGTGTAAAAGCGGAAGTCTCTAAAGCTTTAATCTTTTAAAACATAATGGCAGTTTTATCAATAACACCTTTGATCCAACTGTGTCAAACAAGGTTTCATTACAAATCTCAAACACTCCATATTCCTATGGTGTTTCGAGAGATGTAAATCTAGGTGTTTTGCTAAACTTATAACTCAAATAAATCCCTTTTATGATAAAATCATAATTCATTTATTTTTCTTGTTACACTTGTAACTCAAATAAATCCCTTATGATAAAGTCATAAACCATTTATTTTTTTGTTACAATGATTTTCACTTCATCTTGAAAGTCTTTGAATGTTTTTCAAATATTTCATACTTCTTTCTCATTAAGTGAACATTCACTCAAATTTCCGAAGAAAGCATATGAAGTTGAAATCCATCGCTTACGACTATACTTAATGGACTACATACATCGATATGTATTAATTCCAATAATTTAGTCGATCGTTCTTCTTTGGCCTTTGAACGAAGTTTTAATTATCCCGAGGAAAGTCTCACAAGCGTCACTTGATCAAATCAAATACTCCAAAAATCCATGAATATGGAAATTCTTCATGTTTTATTTCCAATATAATTTAAATGGCGATGTCACTTCGTAAATGATTTTTCAATCATTTGTCTTGCGACATTTTAGCATTAGGTTTTATGGATGTGATTTCTTCAACTAGATTTGTAAATCATCCATCTTATATGGAATACGGTAATTATTTGAACAACCTTTGTTCTCATAATACCTGATTCAAATAACAATTATTAAAACAAATCTTGAAGTCAAGCTTTGATGTCAACGAGAAATACAAACAACGGTTTGTTTGTTTTCGATGAACATCATCACATATTCTCTTGCTAGTTACTTAGGCCATTGTGGTTCATGAATTGCGTTGTTCCGTATGAAATTTCATACCAACCAATTCGATATCCAATACCCAAGAACCACATTGTTTAACAAGCAAAGAATATAACCATAACATGTATATCATATATATACCTAAATTGGATATTTCCAATCTTTTCTTTTCTGCCAAATATATTTTATAGATTCTCTTTCAGTATTTCCTTTTCCTTTTTAAAAGAATCTATCAACATCAAAAGTGGCGCCATATACATGACACATAGTCCAAAGCGTGTATATTCAAATAATAATACCTTTGGACTTGCACTTTGAAGTAGATCACCATCATCAAATGATCGGTATTATTTCAAAATCCATTATTTAGTAATCTTTTAGTGTAGTAAACACTTTACATACATCTTCTATTCATCCTTATCATGACAACTTTCATGATCAAGCTACTGTAGCTTATAAAGGCGAATCGTGAGTATAACATTATTTTCCAAAACCCTTTTGGATGATTAGGATGTCTAGCATCTCCAACCTTCGTAAATTCTCATCCAATATGAGAACATATATTATACTCTATCATTTTGCAACCAAAACATTGTTTCAGATATCGTTATATCTGTCACACATGATGGTTTCTGAAACAATTCTTTCAGCTCCTAGATAAACTTGATATTAAAACAATCAAGAATCATGGAGGCAAACATGATACTTAAGATACTAACACTGGAATTGTTACTCTCGATTTAATACGAATTATTAAATTTCACGGAGTAATTATAGTTTGCTGAAAGTTTGCAATAGGACTTTAAACTTTAGATTGACACTCAACACAATACGATACCAGTTCGTAAAGTATATATCCAGAATTCTATAGTTCTATTATCTCAATTACAACTATGCATAAGGTGGTGAACGAATGCCAATGACTACAACAAATTATGGAAATTCACTTTGATTTAATTTATGATAAATTGAGTTCTACTAATCCAAATTAGAAATGAACTCCCACTCAAAAACGACATCCCTCGGGCCTTTTTGGTGATTACATGAACCAAATCCACTACACCAAGTCCGATCATCACGTGAGTCGGTGTAGCTTCAAAGGCGAGCATCCATATGGTCATCATATCAAAACATATGACTCATGCTTAACCTTTCGGTCCGTGTTCCGAGGCCATGTCTGTACATGCTAGGCTCGCCAAGTAAGAACCTTAGTATTCGCGTGTGTAACTATCTTACACCCGAGATATGCTCGTGGATTCAAGTACACCCGATCATCACATGATGCCTTGAAGCGACGAAACATTGTCGGTGCATACTTAAGGAAGAACACATTTTTATCTTGATATCTAAATGAGGGATCATCTTATTATGCTAATAAAACGCCAAACAAGAAATATAAGATGCAATAAACATCACATGTGTTATAAGTGAAATGATATGGTTCCCGCATATGATCTCCATCATGTGCACCATGGTATGATCTCTATCATACCTTTATGTGTAAGGCCAAGGTCTATGGAACTTACACGCTATGTGTGTTGTAATAGTATCATCTTATACTTCTACTTACAACATCACCATATCATAACACTAGCCCAGCAACAATCTAAACTAGACGCCTCTAATTTATCCATTGCAAGTTTTACGTGGCTTAGTGAAGGGTTTCGCGGCATAGTAAATCAAAATTTTCTACGGATGCGAACAGAGGGAAAGCCAAGATCTAATCTAGGAGATGCAAACAACGAGAGAGATTAGATTGGATCTTCATACTCTTGAAGATTCAAGACAGCGGAACGCTCATTTAACGTGGGTGATGTAGTCGTACTCGCTTCTCCTCCTCGCGATCCGATCCGATCTAGCACCACAAGTGGCGGTGCCTTCGTGAGATGCACCCGTGCAGCACCTCGACATCTCCTCCTTCCTTGGTCCAGCAAGTATGGTGGAGAGATGGGTTGGATCTACAACGCGACGGCGCGGTGTAATTGGTGGAGAATTTCTGCAGCAGGGCTTCGCCTACAAGCGATGGGAGGAGAGAGGAGGGCAGGGCGGCGGCTAGGGTTGGAGGGAAAGGTGTGGGGTTGGTGCGCCCCAGCCTTCTATATATAGAGGTTGGCGCAGCTAGCCCTCCCCAAGCCAAGGCCGGCGGCCCCAAGGAGGAAGAGTGGGGGGCAAGGAAACCCCCCCTTCTAGAAGCTCTATCTAGAGTTTAAACCTCTCTTGGCCGGCTGGGCCCTATGGGGCCTTGTGCCCCTGGCCCAATGCGGCCAGGGCACTCCCTCATAGGCCCATGCCCCCTCCCGGAAGGTGGGACCACGTTGGTCCCCTTCCGGAAGGTTCTAGAAGCTTCCGGTACAATACCGATTAACCCGGAACAATTCTGAACTCCAAAAACTGCACTGCCTTATATGAATCTTATTCTCCGGACCACTCCGGAACCTCCCGTGATGTCCCGGATCCCATCCGAGACTCGAACAAAACTCATAAACCAATTATCCAATCTATCCTAGCGCCGAGACACGTTAAGTGTGTGACCTCGGGTTCGAGAATATGCGCATGATCTTCTATCAATAATCAACAGGGTGCGAAACCCATATTGAATCCCACACATTCATCGATGATCATATCGGATGAACCACGATGCCAGGATTCAATCAATCCCATATATATATTCCCTTCGTCTCGCGATATTTTACTGCCCGAGATTTGATCGTCGATGCAGTCATACCTAGTTCAATCTCGCTCACGCAAGTACTTTACTCGTTCCATAATCCGATATCACTTTGTGATTAACTCCTTAACCACATGCTTGCAAGCGGTGTTGATATCGACACGAGTGGGCCCAAGTATATCTCTCCGACTTGGGAGGACAAATCCCATCTCGATACATACAACCCAATGATACTTTCCGATCACCGAGAGACACCTTTATGATCACCCTCTCATAGGATGACGTTTGATGACCTCAAAGCTTTCTTCGATACCGTGCGTTGCATTATCTCATGGTCTAAGGAATACAATATTTGACATAAGAAAAGCTTCGCAAAGACGAACACGATGACACGATCTAATTGCTTCGCTTAGTTTGGTACATCCACCATATCATTCTCCCAATGATATGATCTCATTATTAATTGACAACTCATGTCCATGGTTAGGAAACCTTAACCATCATTAATCAATGAGCTAGTCCATAGAGGCATACTAGGGACACGGTGTTGTTCACAAACCACACAAGTATTAAAGTTTCCGCTTACAATTCTAGCATGGAAAATAAACATTATCATGTACAAGAATTATAATAATAACATCTTTATTATTGCCTCTAGGGCATAATTCCAACAGTCTCCCACTTGCACTAGAGTCAATAATCTAGTTTACATTTGGCAACAATCTCACACCCATGGCAATCGAGGTGCTGATCATGTTTTGCACGTGGAAGAGGTTTAGTCAGCGGATCTGCGACATTCAGATCTGTATGTACTTTGCTAATCTTGAGATCTCCATCTGCTATATAATCTCGGATTATATGAAACTTGAGTTGATATGCTTGGTCTTTGGATGATATCTTGGTTCCTTAGCGAGTGCTATGGCGCGGTGTTGTCACACAATATCTCCAGTGGGTCCAATGCACTTGGAACCACACCAAGCTTCGATGATGAAGTTCTGATCCAAACTCCTTCACTTGACGCTTGCGGCAGCCATGTATTCCGCTTCTCATCAGAGATCCCGCGATCACGCTTTGCTTGCGACTTCTCCACTCACAGCCTCCATTCAAAATATACATGTATCCGTCTGAGATTTAGAATCATCCTTGTCGGTGTCAAAACTAGCGTCGACGTAACCTTTTACGACAGCTGTTCATCACCCATAGACTAAGAACATTTCTTTAGTCCTATTTAGGTACTTTAGGATGTTCTTCACGGCTGTCGATGTTCCACTCTGGATCACTTTGATATCTTTCGTCAAACTAAGAGCATTGGACACATCCGGTCTAGTACACAAGATGGCATACATGATGGAACCTATGGCGAGGCATAAGGCACTTTGCTCATAGCTTCCCTATCATTTACCGTCAGAATGGACACCGAGCCTTGCTCAATATCTTACGACAACATAGGCACCGAACCTTTCTTTGCCTTATCCATTACGAACCTTTTCAGAACTTTGTCTAGGTATGTACTCGACTTAAAGCTATCAGCCTTTGTCTATCTCTATAGATCTTGATGCCCAATATATAAGCAGCTTCACCTAGGTCTTTCATTGAAAAACACTTGTTCAAATAACTCTTCACATCGTTAAGCATGTTGATGTCATTTCCTATAATCAATATGTCATCCACATATAGTACCAGAAACGTCACCGAGCTCCCACTCACTTTCTTGTAGAGATAAGCTTCGTAGCAATTTGGAACAAATCCAAAGCTCTTGATCACTTGATCAAAACGAAGGTTCCAACTCCGAGATGCTTGCTTCAGTCCATAAATGGAACGCTGAAGTTTACATTTATCAGCATCCTTAGGATCGACAAAACCTTCGGGTTGCATCATATACAACTCTTCATCAATGTTGCCATTGAGGAAAGCAGTCTTGACATCCATCTGCCATATTTCATAATCATGAAACGCAGCAATTGCTAATAAAATCCGAATGGACTTAAACATCGCTACGGGAGAGAAAGTCTCATCGTAGTCAACACCTTGAACTTGTCGAAAACCTTTCGCAACAAGCCGTGCTTTATAGACGGTAACATTACCATCCGCGTCCGTTTTCTTCTTGAAGAACCATTTGCACTCAACGGCCTTTCGGTCGCTAGGAGGGTCCACCAAAGTCCATACTTGGTTTTCGCTCATGGATCCCAATTCGGATTTCATGGCTTCTAGCCATTTCTCAGAGTCTGGGCTCATCATCACTTCCTCATAGTTCGTAGGTTCACTGTCTTCTACTAACAAGACAGTCAAGACAGGGTTGCCGTACCACTCAGGAGGGGCACATGACCTTGTCGACCTGCGACGTTCAAGAGCAAAGATCATCCAAGCTTCATGATCCTTGTCATTAGCTTCCTCTATCGTTAGTGCGGTGACCTTTGGAACAATTTCAGGTGCTGCGCTACTCTCCAATTCAAGAGAAGGTTCAATAACCTCGTCTAGCTCTACTTTCCTCCCACTCACTTCTTTCGAGAGAAACTCCTTCTCAAGAAAGGAACCGTTCTTTGCGATAAACACTTTGCCTTCGGTTCTGTGATAGAAGGTATACCGAATAGTTTCCTTTAGGGTATCCTATGAAGACGCATTCCAAGCTTTGGGTTCGAGCTTGTCCGGCATCAACTTCTTGACGTAAGCTTCGCATCCCCAAACTTTAAGAAATGACAACTTAGGTTTAGCACCAAACCACAGTTCATACGATGTCGTCTCAACGGATTTAGATGGAGCCCTATTTAAATTGAATGCAGCGGTTTCTAATGCATAACCCCAAAATGATAACGGCAAATCAGTAAGAGACATCATTGATCGGACCATATCTAATAGGGTTCGATTCCGGCGTTCAGACACACCATTGCGCTGTGGTGTTCCGGGTGGCGTGAGTTGTGAAACGATTCCACTTGCTTTAAGATGCGTGAGAAAATCATAACTCAAATATTCACCTCCACGATCGGATCGTAGAAACTTAATCTTTCTGTTACGATGGTTCTCCACTTCATTCTGAAATTCTTTGAACTTTTCAAACGTTCCAGATTTATGTTTCATTAAATAGATATACCCATATCTACTTAAGTCATCGGTAAAAGTGAGAAAATAGCGATATCCACCGCGTCCGAAACACTCATCGGTCCGCATACATCGGTATGTATGATTTCCAACAAGTCCGTTGCTCGCTCCATCATACCGAGAACGGGTTTTGATCATCTTGCCCATGAGGCATGGTTCGCATGTGTCAAATGATTCAAAATCAAGAGACTCCAAAAGTCCATCAGAATGGAGTTTCTTCATGCGCTTTACACCAATATGACCTAGACGACAGTGCCACAAATAAGTACTATTATCACTATCTACTTTGCATCTCTTAGCCTCAATGTTATGGATGTGTGTTTCATCCCTTTCGAGATTTAGAAGAAATAAACCATTCACAATAGGTGCATGACCATAAAAGATGTTACTCATATAAATAGAACAACCATTATTCTCCGATTTAAATGAATAACCGTCTTGCAATAAACAAGATCCAGAAATAATGTTCATGCTCAACGCAGGCACATAATAACACTTATTAAGGTTTAAAACTAATCAAGGTAAAACTAAGGAGAGCGTGACTGGACATCACATCAACTCTTGATCCGTTGCCAACGCGCATCGTCACCTCATCCCTCGCAAGCCGCCGTCTATTCCGTAGCTCCTGTTTCGAGTTACAAATATTAGCAACTGAATCGGTATCAAATACCCAGGCACTATAACGAGGGCTAGTAAGGAAAACATTAATAACATGTATATCAAATATACCTTTGATGGTGCCAGCCTTCTTGTCCGCTAAGTACTTCGGACAGTTGCGCCCAAATGACCCTTGTCCTTGCAATAGAAGCACTCAAAGGTGTCCGGTTTAGGACCAGACTTGAGCTTCTTCTCAGCAGGGGCAACGCGCTTGCCGCCGCCATTCTTGAAGGGCTTCCTTGCACCCTTACCTTTCTTGAAGGTGGGGGGCTTGTTGACCATCAACACATGATTTTTCTTTTTGATGTTCACCTCCGCTACTTTCATCTTAGTAAAGAGCTCAGCGATCATATCAGTGGAACCAATCTGATTGTGATCAACTACAAAACTTTTGTAGCTAGGAGTGTCAATCTTGAGCTCCTCACGGAATCTTGCGATCAGCTTGCTCAAGGCGTTGAGTGTAGCCCGTCATCTTAATGGCGTGCTCACTAACGGAACTCCCTTCCTCCATCTTGTAGTTAAAGAATTTCTTAGAGATCTCATATCTCTCAGAACGGGCTTGAGTCTGAAACATGTTTTTCAGCTCCTCGAGAATCTCAAAGAGCCCTATTAACTCCTCAAAACGATTTTGAAGATCCGATTCCATAGCATACAACATGGCGATCTTAATCAAATCATAATCATCCTTGCCGATCGATAAACAGCTTTTCATCGATCAAGCATCTATAGCAGGGCCACCTAGCGCTTTCTCAAGGACATAGTCCTTTTGTCCGCCAGCGAGAATGATTCTCAGAATGCGGAACCATTTGGTGAAGTTAGACCCATTGTTTCTAAGATTTTCTATCTCAGCAAAAACGTTGAAGTTGAAGTTGGACTTGGCCATGTGATCTACAGTATTTGCAAGTACAATTTAGACTATGTTCATGATAAATAGTTCAACTTAATCAAATTACTAGATGAACTCCCACTAAATTCAACATCCCTCAAGTTGTTTAGTGAACACGATCCAAATTCACCACACCTAATCCGATCTTCACGAGAAGAGATGTGGTTTCAATGGTGGACAACGAAGTGTCGATCATATCATTCATATGACTCATGCTTATCCTTTCGGTTCATGTGTTCCGAGGCCATGTCTGTACATGCTAGGCTCGTCAAGTTAGACCCAAGTATTTCCGTGCAGTAAAGCTGGCTTGCACCCGTTGTATGTGAGCGAGAGTCTATAGCACCCGATCATCACGTGATGCTTGGACACTTTAACTTTCGCAACGGTGCATACTTGGGGAGAACACAGTTTTATCTTGATCTTTAAGTGAGGAATCATATTATAATGCTACTGTCGCGATCTAAGCATGATAAGATACATAAAAGGATAAACATCACATGCATATAACTTTATGTGACATGGTATAGCCAATCTTCGCGCAATGATCTCCATCTTGTGCGTGCCGGCATGATCTCCATCACTCCACCATGATTGCCTCCACCACGAATAGCAACTACAACTATTGCTAACTACTTAGCAATAAAGTGAAACTATTACATGGCGTATAAGAAGTTGACTCGCAGGTCATACACAATTATAAAGACAACCATATGGCTCCTGCCGGTTGTGTACTCATCGACATGCAAGTCGTGAAACATTACAAAACATGATCATCGCATACAATATACACATCACATCTTGGGCCATACCATATCACAGAAAACACTCCCTGCAAAAACAAGTTAGACGCCTCTACTTTGTTGTTGCATGTTTTACGTGGCTTATGGGAGTAGATGCTAAGAACGATTCTTACCTACGGAAAGCCACAACGGTGATATTATGGTTGCCAAACTCCGGTGTTAATCCCATGACAACTATAGTGAGAGAAACTGACATCCACCAGCCGCATGTGTGGAACAAGCCACACGTCAAGTGGAGCGGTCTCGCTAACGACCTCGCAGAAGGTTGGCCTGACCGCTTCAATCTCACTATCCCGCCATAAGAAGAACACAAACAAGAGGCTTGCAACAGAAAACATCAACGCCGCAACAACCATGTTGCGTTCTACTCGTGAAACACATCTACGCATAGATCTAGCTCGATACCATCAAGGGTTTCCGGCATAGTAATTCAACATTTTCTACGGATGCGAACAGAGGGAAAGCCAAGATCTATTATATGAGATGCAAACAACGAGAGAGATTGGATTTGATCTTCATAACCTTGAAGATTCGTGACGGAACGCTCGTTTTAACGTGGGTGATGTAGTCGTACTCGCTTCTCCTCATCGCGATCCGATCCAATCTAGCACCACAAGTGGCGGTGCCTCCGTGAGATGCACACGTGCAGCACCTCGACGTCTCCTCCTTCCTTGGTCCAGCAAGTATGGTGGAGAGATGGGTTGGATCTACAACGTGACGGCGCGGTGTAATTGGTGGAGAATTTCTGCAGCAGGGCTTCGCCATAAGCGATGGAGGGAGAGAGAGGAGGCGCAGGCGGCTAGGGTTGGAGGGGAAGGTGTGGGGGGTTAGTGCGCCCCCAGCCCTCTATATATAGAGGGTGGGCGCAGCCCTAGCCCCTCCCCCAAGCCAAGGCCGGCGGCCCCGAGGAAGAGTGGGGGGCAAGGAAACCCCCCTTCTAGAAGCTCTATCTAGAGTTTAAACCTCTCTTGGCCGGCTGGGCCCTATGGGGCCTTGTACCCCTGGCCCAATGCAGCCAGGGGACTCCCTCATAGGCCCATGCCCCCTCCCAGAAGGTGGGGCCACGTTGGTCCCCTTCCGGAAGGTTCTAGAAGCTTCCGGTACAATACCGATTAACCCGGAACAATTCCGAACTCCAAAAACTGCACTGCCTTATATGAATCTTTTTCTCCGGACCACTCCGGAACCTCTCGTGATGTCCCGGATCCAATCTATCCTAGCGTCAAGACACGTTAAGTGTGTGACCCTGCGGGTTCGAGAATATGCAGACATGATCTTCTATCAATAATCAACAGCGGGGTCTGGAAACCCATATTGACTCCCACACATTCATCGATGATCATATCGGATGAACCACGATGCCAGGATTCAATCAATCCCATATATATTCCCTTTGTCTCGCGATATTTTACTTGCCCGAGATTTGATCGCTTGCATCATACCTAGTTCAATCTCGTTCACAGCAAGTACTTTACTCATTCCGTAATCCGATATCACTTTGTGATTAACTCTTTAACCACATGCTTGCAAGCGGTGTTGATATCGATTACCGAGTGGGCCCAAAGTATATCTCTCCGACTTGGGATGGACAAATCCCATCTCGATACATACAACCCAACAGATACTTTCCGATCACCTGAGAGACACCTTTATGATCACCCTCTCATAGGATGACGTTTGATGACCTCAAAGCTTTCTTCCGATACCAGGGAGTTGCATTATCTCATGGTCTAAGGAATACAATATTTGACATAAGAAAAGCTTCGCAAAGACGAACACGATGACACGATCTAATTGCTTCGCTTAGTTTGGGTCTGTCCACCATATCATTCTCCCAATGATATGATCTCATTATTAATTGACAACTCATGTCCATGGTTAGGAAACCTTAACCATCATTAATCAATGAGCTAGTCCATAGAGGCATACTAGGGACACGGTGTTGTTCACAAACCACACAAGTATTAAAGTTTCCGCTTAATACAATTCTAGCATGGAATATAAACATTATCATGAACAAGAATTATAATAATAACATCTTTATTATTGCCTCTAGGGCATAATTCCAACACTTAGGGCTTTCGAAGATAGAAACTTTCTTACCTACGAACATGAACCACAACGAGGATAACCTAATTGTTGACAACTCGTTGCAAATTAGATATTGACTATAGTAGGAGAGACAGACACCCACTAGCCACTTATGCAAAACTAGTTGCATGTCAAGCGTGGAACAGGTCTCATGTGCGAGGACATGTAAAGTTTGTCCGGGCCGCTTCATCCCACTATGCCACCAATATCCAAAGTACAACTAAGAAGCAATAAAATGATCATCATCGCCCACATACTCATATGTGTACTACCCGTACAAAGTATCTATGCATAGATCCGGCTCTGATACCACTGTAGGGTTTGCAACATAGAAAACAAAAATTTTCCTACGATGGGAACAACTATGTACCAAGATCTATCTACTAGATACAAACAACGGGAGGATGTACATCCGTAGAGAACATACCCTTGATGACCGACAAAGCTTAACGAGTCCAAACTCGTGGTTGATGTAGACGATCTCTTGCCGATCTCAAGATCGAGAGGAAGTCCTAGAGCGGCAAATTAGCAGCGCATCCGTGCTCGCACACACGTTTGAGGCACCGAGCAACCTCCGCCTCCTCGCTCCAGCGATGCAGCGGAAGCACAACTCTTTCTTGCCGAATAGCCACCGGGAACATGTATCTCGCTAGTCCGAGACCATGGGGAATAAATACTAGAGGGGGAGAGAGATCCTTCACGAGGAGGTGTGAGTGAGAAGTGAGAGGAGGGGCTCCTTATATAGGGGAGGGGGGCAGCCCAAGGGGGCATGGCTGCCGGCCATGGAGGGTTCCCCCACCTCTACCTCATTCATGTGGGTGGACACTCCACTCACAAAATGGCCCTTCAATTTTCTCCACTCAAAAACCCACTCAAATTCCCATTAAATTTCCACCAAATTTAATGCAAACTCTCATTAAATAAAACTCCTTTTATTTATTCAGAATTTTGTCAATTACTTTAATGACAAACATTCACATATAACCCCTTGCTAGTATTTCATTTCACATGCGTAAACACTTTCGCAATTTCACCCAAAAACCCGTTTGGTATCTAGTGAAATAAATTCCGCTTGTTATTCTTTTGGCATGAAACTTTTGCTCCAAATGGATGTCGATGTCTCTTAAGTGTGTCACCCTACGGTTCGAATAATACGGACATGATCGAGACCCTCTCGGATCAATAATCGAAGCGGATCCGAGACCCATACTGACTCCCACATATTCAACGATGACTTTCTTGTGATCGTCGGAACCTTTTACGCTAGTATCTTAATCCTTTTGTTTCACGATATATTACATGTCCGAGATTCGATCATCGGTATTTCTATACCTAGTTTGATCTCGTTACTGACATGCACTCTTTTCTCTTTCTCGTGATATAACATTCTAGTGATCAAATCACTTGCTTGCAAGCTAACCAATGTGATATCACCGAGAGGGCCCAGAGTATATCTATCCGTCATCGGGATGAACAAATTTAACTCTCGATCCATGGGCCTCAACATAACACTTTATTAGTTCTGAATCCATCTTTATAATCACCCTGTTACGATGTGACGTTTGATGTTATCAAGAAACTCTTCCGGTGTTAGTGATTGACATGATCTCATGGTCTAAGGATTAGGATCACTTCATAAGTTGTTATAGCAATATAAACTCAATGACTTTGATCGTAATGCTATACTTCGAATGAATGTTCATCACACCATTACACTAATGATCCCGTTATTAACAACATCCAATGTCCATGATCAGGAAACCTTGATCATCTTGTTAATCAACGAGCTAGTTTATGAGAGAGGCATTACTAGGAACTTCCTTTTTGTTTATTAAACACACATGTATTAACGTTTCCGTATTAATACAATTATAGCATGTAAAATAAACATTTATCATAAATAAGGAATACGATAATAACCACTTTATTATTGCCTCTCGGGCATATTCGATTCAAAGAGAAGCTCACAGTGGTGCTAGATGTTTATAAATGATCTAGATGATCTACTAAAGACTAGTTGCAACCAGAGAGGGAACAAGTTAGGCCCAATTTACTACACACAATAGTGTTTGTGATTTGTTTGATTTGAATCTGCAAGCTGTTTGATGAAATGGCCGCAAGAAACTTACTTTTGAATTTTGAAAAGGTTTTTGGTGGGTGTGCTAGGCATGTGATGGGGATTCTGTGGGTGCTTGGGTTTTGAAAATTGAACTTGTTTGAGTGGTTTTTGAAATAGTGGGATCTTCTCATATGAGATAGATTCCATTTTAAACTGTCATTTAAACTTAGCATTTGAATGTTTTTGGATGATCACAAAGTGGGCCTTGGTACCTTATTATGAGTACTACCAAGGGGTGCAAAGATCCACAAATGTTTCTGTTGAGTTTTGAAAACTAGGGATAGCCAAAATAGGCATGAGAGTTAATTTGGCAAAAATGACCATCCACTTCATTTGTTCATTTTGAGTTGTTTGTCTTTGGGAAAAGTTTGGGGATTGTTTAGATGATGTTTATTTCACCTAAGAATCATTTTACAAGCAATGAAACACAGAATCATGGCAATTCAAAAGAATCCAAATTTTGAATACACACACATATGAATGCTTTCATATTTTTAGTTGGGATAGTTTTTGTTAACCCTAATTTTGATGATTAGAGTTTGATGATCCAAGTTTAATATTTTTGGGATGTTACAAACCTTTCCCCCTTAAACAAAATCTCGTCCCGAGATTTGAAAAAGGACAAAAAAGATTACCTAGGATTTGAAGAGATCGGGAAACTCCGTCCTGATGTGATCTTCGCGCTCCCAGGTAGCTTCTTCTTCTGTATGATTGCTCCACTGAATCTTGAGAAACTTGATGCTTCGAGTCCTGGTAGTTCTAAAAGCTTCTTCCAAAATACGGATGGGTACTTCAGGATAGGTCAGGTCATCGTTGATCTCTATGGTTCGGTGATCGATGTTCTTGAACACTTCAGTCTTCTCCAGAACTTCGAGGCACTTGCGAAGTAATGAGATATGAAACACATTGTGCACGGATGACATCTCTTCTGGCAGTTCCAATTGATACGACACTTCTCCTCGATGGTTCAGAATCTTGAAGGGGCCGATATATCTAGGGGCTAACTTTCCCTTCAGTTGGAAACGCTGCATTCCTTTCAATGGCGACACTTTCAAATACACGAACTCTCCGATGTTGAAGGCGAGGTCTCGACGTCTCTTGTCTGCGTAACTCTTCTGTCTTGATTGGGCGGTCTTGAGGTGCTCACGAATCTTGTGAACTTTCTCTTCTGCTTCTCGTAGGATGTCGGGTCCAAAAATATGACTCTCTCCTACTTCCAACCAGTTCAAAGGGGTGCGACACTTCCTTCCATACATAAATTCAAATGGGGCCATTTGCAAACTAGCTTGATAACTGTTGTTGTATGAAATTCTGCAAACGGCAGACAGTCTTCCCATTTAGATCCATACTCTAACACACATGCTCTCAATATATCTTCGAGTATTTGATTTACTCGCTTCGTTTGTCCGTTGGTCTGAGGGTGATAAGCTGTGCTGAAATCTAGTCGGGCTCCTAAACCTTCCTGGACTTTCTTCCAGAATCTCGAGGTAAACTGAGTTCCTCGATCCGATACGATGTTCTTGGGGACTCCGTGCAAACTGATGATTCTAGCGATGTATAACTCCGCTAGCTTCGAACTCTGATATGTGGTCTTGACTGGTAATAAATGGGCGACTTTGGAAAATCTGTCCACTATGACCTAGATAGAGTCATTTCCCCTACTAGAAGTAGGCAATCCGGTGATAAAGTCCATTCCAACGGAATCCCATTTCCATTCTGGAATCTGCAATGGTTGCAACAATCCAGCGGGTCTTTGATGTCCCGCCTTGACTCTCTAACATATATCACACTTGGCGATATAGCTTCCGATTTCTATTTTCATCTTATGCCACCAAAATTGCTCTTTCAAATCTTGATACATCTTCGTTCCTCCGAGGTGGATAGAATAAAGAGTATCATGAGCTTCCTTTAGAATAACTTCTTTCAACTCAGAATCCGCTGGTACACGAAGGCGTCCTTTGTACCACAGAACTCCTTCTTCGTCTTTGGTAAATCCGGATACTTTGCCTGTACCGATACGACGCTTGATTCCTTCGATACTAGCGTTTCCTTTCCGCGCCTCCTTGATCTGGCTGATCAAAGTGGGTTGAAGTTCTATGCTATCCAAAAATCCTTCACTCACTAATTCCATTCGGAAATCTTCCATCTCTTTGTGCAGACTTGGTTGCTCCTTCAAAATCATGGAGTTTAAGCGACACGACAATCTGCTAAGGGCATCTGCTACCACATTGGCTTTACCGGGGTGATAGTGAATGTCCATATCGTAATCCTTGATTAGCTCAATCCATCTTGTCTGTCTCATATTCAGATCCTTCTGAGTGAATATATACTTCAGGCTCTTGTGATCCGAATAAATCTCGCAACAATTTCCCATCAGGTAGTGCCTCCATGTCTTCAGGGCTAAAACTACGGCTGCGAGCTCGAGGTCATGGGTTGGATAGTTCTGCTCATGTTGTTTCAGTTATCAGGATAGATAGGATATAACTTTGCCTTCTTGCATTTGCACACATCCGAGACCGATCTTGGATGCGTCACAATACACGTCAAAGGGCTTCGTGATATCCGGCATGATTAAGATTGGGGCTGAAATCAATCTTCTCTTGAGTTCTTGAAAACTCGCCTCACATTTGTCTGTCCATTCAAACTTCTTGTCCTTCTTCAGCAATTGGGTCATGGGTCTGGCGATACTCGAGAATCCTTCTACGAACTTGTGGTAGTATCCCGCCAATCCGAGAAATGCACGAACTTGGGTTTGGGTTGTTAGGGCTTGCCCATCTTCGACATCTTTCACCTTTTCAGGTCAACGGCAATTCCTCCGGCTGATACAATGTGACCGAGGAATCCTACCTCATGTAACCAGAATCCACATTTGCTAAACTTGGCATACAACTGATGCTCTCTAAGGGTTCCAAGAATGGTCCTTAGGTGTAGCTCATGTTCTTCTTCTGATTTGGAATAAATCAGAATGTCATCAATGAAAACAACGACAAACTTATCCAGGAAGTCCATAAAAATCTTATTCATGAGATTCATGAATTAAGCGGGGGCATTGGTTAATCCAAAAGACATGACAGTATGCTCGTATAATCCATATCTGGTGGTAAATGCAGTCTTGGGGATATCCTCTGCGCGAATCTTGAGTTGATGATAGCCAGTTCTAAGATCAATCTTAGAAAACACTTTGGCACCAGTCAACTGGTCAAACAGATCTTCTATCTTGGGTAATGGGTACTTGTTCTTGATAGTGACATCATTCAACTTCCGATAATCCGTACACAAACGGTTACATCCATCCTTCTTGTCCACAAACAAGACAGGTGATCTCCATGGTGACGCGCTTGGTTGAATCAATCCAATTTCCAACATGGCATCCAGTTGCTTCTTCAGTTCTGCTAGCTCAGACGGGTTCATACTATATGGTCTCTGGGCGATGGGTCCTGTTCCGGGGATTAGTTCAATGATAAACTCGATATCCCGATCTGGGGGCATACCGGGCAAAACATCTGGAAATACGTCAGGGTATTCACAGACTATCCGGACTTGGTCAATGGTAGGTTGGGCTATACTCTTGTTGCACTTGAATTGACGAGGTAAGGTTTCAGATACATGCTCGACTGATACTCCAGCTGTACTGGTCATGGTTATGGCTTTCTTGGCACAGTCAATTAATCCTTTATGTTTGGACATCCAATCCATTCCTAGTACTACTTCCAAACCTTTAGTTCTGAGTACTATCAGATTAGCATAAAAATCTATGCCATGGATTCAGATAGGGACGAATTTGCAAATTTGCCTAGCTTTGGTGGTTGAACCGGGAATTTGAACAATCATAACATGCTTCAGTTTGGTTGGTTGAATCTTACTAGTGCATGCAAAATCTTCGGTGACAAATGAGTGCGATGCACCAGAATCAAACAACACTCTAGCAAGTACTGAATTAACAGAAAACATACCCAACACGATGTCTAGCGCTTCCTAGGCTTCTTCAGCATGCATGAGAAAAAGACGGCCATTGCGGTTGAGCGAATTCCCTGGGGCAAACCTTCTTCCGGGCTGAACACGACGTTGCTGCTGAGCTAGGGCATTTGCATTGGGGGCTGTGGCATTCTTCTTGGGGCACTCAATAGAGTAGTGACCCTTATTTCCACAGTCATAATAAGTCACTGCGACTTGTCCTTTGCTATCATAATAAGTCACTGCGACTTGTCCTTTGCTGTCATAATAAGTCACTGCGACTTGTCCTTTGCTGTAACAGGCACAACATTGCTTCCAGTCCTCGGGGCAGTGTTGGTGTTGGCGTCAGCATTGTTGTTGTTGAACTTGGGTGGTGCACGGTTGAAATTGCCAGAGTTATCGGGGTTGTTGTGATTTCCTCCGGGCCTTGGGTTTCCACGGTTGGGATAGGTCGGACGGTTCATCAGGGGTTTGTTGGTTCTCGGGGCAAATCCTAGAGATGGGTTGGGGCGATACTTTGGGGTATGATGGGTTCCTGGCTGATGCACCATGCGGCGCTTGCGGTTCTCATTGGCTTGGTTGATCTTTCCTTCCATCAGAATGGAAGAGTCAACGAGGGCTTCTATATTAGCAAAGGGGATATTGACCAACACTGTCTGCATCTCATCGTGCAGACCATTCAGAAATCTTTCTTTCTTCTTGGCTTCAGTGTCGATCTCATCTGGGGTATACCTAGCTAATGACAGGAATTTGTCATGGTATTCCACTACGGTCATCCTTCCGTGCTTCAGTTCTCTGAATTCATCTCTCATCCTTTTTATCAAACCCGGTGGCAGATGGGTTATGCTAAACTTGACCTTGAATTCCTCCCAGGTCATCATCTGTCCTCCGGTCATTGCACGAACGTTGTTCCACCAGGCTCTTGCATCTCCGGCTAGATAGTGGGTGGAGAACAGAACTTTCTCGTTAGCTTCCACTCCGGTGACTTCCAGGTTGTTTTCCATGGTTTGCAACCAATCATCTGCATCTAGG
The DNA here is from genome assembly GCA_023614405.1 of Avena insularis. Classification (NCBI taxonomy): domain Eukaryota; kingdom Viridiplantae; phylum Streptophyta; class Magnoliopsida; order Poales; family Poaceae; genus Avena; species Avena insularis. Next base: position 9,277,787 of record CM042684.1, read on the forward strand.
GGTTCTTCCGACTTAGTGAAAACAGGTGGGTTGGTGTTCTGGAAATTCTTGAGCTTAGATCCATGGTTGTCCTAATTTGCTTGGCCTTGATTGTTGTGGGCCAGCTGAGCTATCTACTAAAGGGTGGCTAAGTTGGCTTGACGTTCTGCTCTTTCAGCTTCGCGGTCAGAAACCAACATTTGCAGGATCTGCAACATCGGGTCCGGGGATGAACCACTTCCTCGGCGAGGCATCTGAAGATTGAGATAGATCATGAGAAAAGAGGGAAATTTCTAAGGTTCAGGGACTTTGAAAAGTTTTTAAAGCTTGACTCAGATTTTCTAGCAACTTGCTTTTCATTCATTCATTCATAGCACACAATACAACACACACCACAACAAAGAAAAACAAATGGTTTTAAGAACCATTCTGGAAACTACGATACAGTGGGACCGAATACAACTCACTACGTTAGTGCTCAAGTGCTACTACTCCTTGGAGTCGGTGTAATCGTCATCCTCATCATCCTCATCGTCATCGATGAAGGCGAAATCCTCCTTATCGGTGAAGAAGTCCATGGCCTGATCCTCCAGAAAGTCATCATCATTGCTGAGATAGGAGTAGGGGTCTCCACGAAGGTCTTCTTCGGCATTCTCCTTTTCCTCTAACTGCATGTCTCTCTCGTGGATGGTCTCCTCCAAATCCGAGATACGGTGACGCAGACGGGCAATGATGCGCTCCTTCTTGTCAAGCTGACGGCGACGAGACTTGCAGTCCTTCGCTAGTATGGCGATGGTCTGATCCTTCGTCTTGATGATGGCGGACTTGTGGTTGGAGTAGTCACGGGCATTGTCCAGTTCCTCCTGACGATCATACATCATGAAGCTAAGGTGGTCCAACTGAGTCTTCAGCTCGTGGTGGTATGGGGCTTCCAGTGGCTGTCCCATAGCATCACGCCTTGGACAAAACTCAAAGTGGGTACCCTTGATCTGGTTGATACTCTACCCACACAGACGGTCAAGAGCTTCCTGCATGGCTCTGGCAAGTCCATCGAGCCAGTTGTTCTCTCTTAAGGTGAACTAAATTCCCTCGGCAGTGGGAGGTTCAACTTTTCCTCGGAGACTTGCAACAACTAGCCACTGCCGATCTTATCCTTCCTGATCATTGAGCTGAGCTCCAAAGAACTTGGGGTGCGGACGCTCTAGAAGTTCTGAAAGCTGGTCAAAATCCCGCTCAAAGATGAGGTCTCCTCCATTCCCCAACTGATAAAACTTGCTGTACTTCACGTCCATCTATAAGAATATAGGATGAGTAAGTTAGTAGAGTGCTCAAGTGTGTCAAATTTTATGTATTTTGCAAGAGTTTTTGAGGAACATGAATTTTCATGAAAGAATCAAAGTGATAAGAATGGGAATAAGTTTTTATAAATACTCACTTCCTTTGGTTTTGAAACTAAGTTTTTGATTCAAACGTCCATTCTAACTAGGGTCTCCTATGGCCAGGATGGCTCTGATACCAACTTGTCAACACCCGGATTTTTAATCCCAGATGCCTGTTATGCCATACATAGCAATCCCAGGATTACCATTTTTGCGAGACATAACAGATTTAGATATCACAGTACATCATCCTTTACAAACCATACATAAGGTCTTACACAAATAAGGATCTCATGATCTAGTTCTTAATACAACTCAAGCAGCGGAATAACGTAATATTAAAGGTAGCGTAGGCGAAGCTCCATCTTCGGGGTCACAAGCAATGCTGATGATGGGAGATGATCCTAGTTGTCGTAACCTTCCTGTGATCCATCATCCTGGTACTCCTCTTCATAGTCTGGCCATGGGAATAGCCAGGGACAAAGCCATGAGTACTCTTTAAGTACTCGCAAACTAATACTAACAAGTTAAAGTGTTTTTGTAGTAGGACACTAAGCTCTAGGGTTGTTTTGCAAAAATCCAGATTTACCTCTACTAAGTTCAGAAGCAAAGAAAGCTAGTTGAAATTTTATAACACCTAAGTGGGAACTTGAATTTCATGTCACAACTCTGTTGTGGTCAAGTCAAAGTCTCAATTCATTTCACAAGTCATTTTGAAAACATCTGGGGGGGGGAACAGTATGGCCACTCCAACTGTCCATAACCGCGGACGCGGCTATTCGAATAGTTTGACACTCTGCAGAGATTGTACACTTTCACCACAACATTCGATACATCTGTCAGGAGTAAATCCTGAATTCACCATACTCAGTATGCGGATAATCAATCCTAACCTTTCAATTACACGCCCTAGTATAGGCACCTCTCCTGTGAGTTTGGCCTCCCAACCATGACCAACTATCATCTTGGGTACTGCACAGGTGGACAATCTTCACAATGTAGCCTCAGATCAGACCTTGGCCGTGAGGGAACTCATACTAAGGTATATAAATTTCCAGTCAAGCCCTACCCAAATTTCAGGTATTGTGGTTGTACGGTAAGATTTGGAATTGTATCGCATCCAGACAACCATCAGTTTTATAAAGGGCTAGGGCTCATGCATCAACATTTTCATCACCAAAATCATCTGGTGTTCTGAAACACATGTCAAAACATCTCAGTAGAATGACTCATCATTCCAAGGTTTTCATAACCATTTTCACCAAGTATTCACATCTAAAGTTGATCAAGTTTTATGCTTAGCACTAGCATCTACAAGTGGGGTTAAGTACTAATGAGGGGTGGTAAACAAGTGGGGATTAATTAAGTTCAATCTCATGCCTTAGGATGACATCAAGATTATCTAGCTTAGGCCAAATTTAATGCTCTTTATGCAACCTTCAATTATCTTTCTAGAATCTACAAGTCACTTAAGTAAACTCTAAGAGAAAGCTTTGATAAAGAAATAAAGTTTAAAGCTTGTAAGTAAAGCTAGGATTGGGTATCATCAAATGTGTCCAACCAAGCATGCTTAATGCATTGCATAGGTTATCTAACTTTCATAATTGCAAGTGTTAGCTTGCCTTGTGCAGAGCAGTGGTTGAAGTTCTCCTCGGCTTCTTCCTCGTAGTATCCTCCTTCCTCCTCGTATCCTTGGTCGGTACTAGCGTCTATAAATAAATACGAGGTACACAATCACCAAACAATACTTAACTTTTTTCACTCATCACACAAAGGTGCACTATAGATGATCTAGCATCATCACTTAACATTACAAAACTAAAGCATTGGTCTTGTTTATTTTAATTTTGAGAAAAGTAATTTCTACTCATTGAAAAACTACTTAAGTAATATTCTCCAACTCAAATATGGGATCATGTTGACACATGTCATCACCACATATTTCAGTACATGGGAATGTGATTTAAAGTGGTGTCACAATTCAATAAGGTTTAACCTTTTTATTTTAATTAAATAAAGTGACTAGAAATGCCTATGTGGCATTCTTTTATTACTTGAAAATTATTTCTGTAAGTAAACCCAAATGTTTCTATATATTCTGAAGGGTATGATCAAATGTGATTTTTGAGAGTTGGAATCAACTCAAAAGCTATAATGGTTGAATTTTGAAAAATGTTTGAATGTAGAAAAGCTCTGACTTGTTATTTTTACCAAGGTTGATCTAAAGATCCAAATGATTTGAATCCAACGGGCTTGGATTAAGCATTTCAGTACCTTTTCTAACAAAATTAGTTTCATGTATTTTGGTTCACTAAATCGATCTGGGTTGATTTTTTAATATATGTACAGAACTGAGTTTGAACTAAAATGGAAAAATCTAAATTCAAACGGTTGGGCTGCGCGGGAAAGGTTAATGGGCCGGCCCAGTGTCACTCAAAGACGGGCTCACCGATGTGGGGTTCCACCAGTCTGGATCATAACACGCCAAGCTGCACGGGCTGTGTGGTTCGTTGGATTAGAAGGAAGATCGACGGATCGGGGATAAATCGACGATGAACATGTCACCGGCGAGCTCGAACCCTAGCGGCTCGGTGGGGTGCATAGGGGCATACCAGGGCTCCAAATGACGATGAGGCGGGCAAACAAACGAGTGGTCGACGGCGAGCTCAGGGACGGTCGAGGCAGCTCCAGGGGTGGTCAAAATCAATGGCCCCCTTCTTCTCGAGAGGCGGCCTGCTCCGGCGCAATTCCGGCGAGCTGCTGCTCCTCGTTCTCCGGCTAGAGGGTGGAACGATCAGTGAGGTGAGGGGAGTGGAATGGTGTGCTTTAAACGGCTGGGATCGCCTCCTTTTATAGGCTCGACGACGAGACCGAGAGGGATGAGCAGGCGACAGTGGCGACATGGCTACGGGCGGCTAGCGGCATGGCTGAGGTTGGCGGTCGACGGGCGGTCTCCTGGCGATGCTCTAGAGCTTAAATGCGCGCTTAGTGGCGGTGGCAATTGGTCGGGAATGTGCGGTGCTCTACGCGGCAGAGGTGGCGTCTTCGACAACGAGCGGTGGCTGTGAGGCATAGGGCGGCGAACGGGGGTGTCTGGCGTGTTCCTGGGATCATGGCGAAGCGGTAGGCACGGGCTGCGGTCAAGGGGCGGCATGTGCACGCGTGCCGGGCGCGGCGCTCTAGGCGGGTTCAACATGTCGCAGTGGCACTGGGCGCGCGGCGTTCCTGGTGGTCCACGTCTTGCACTGGCTTAGGGAGGGGACAATGAGCGGCGGTGAGGTGCTGGCTACCTCCCAGACAAGGTTGGCAAGGCTAGGGTTGCTGCTAGCTGGCCGACGACGATGGGGTGGCATGGTGAGGCTCGGCCTGCTCACCATTGATGGCAAGGCAAGCTCACAGTGGTTCTAGATGTTTACAAATGAGCTAGATGATCTACTAAAGACTAGTTGCAACCAGAGAGGGAACAAGTTAGGCCCAATTTACTACACACAATAGTGTTTGTGATTTGTTTGATTTGAATCTGCAAGCTGTTTGATGAAATGGCCGCAAGAAACTTACTTTTGAATTTTGAAAAGGTTTTTGGTGGGTGTGCTAGGCATGTGCTGGGGATTCGGTGGGTGCTTGGTTTTTGAAAATTGAACTTGTTTGAGTGGTTTTTGAAATAGTGGGATCTTCCCATATGACATAGATTCTATTTTAAACTGTCATTTAAACTTAGCATTTGAATATTTTTGGATGATCACAAAGTGGGCCTTGGTACCTTATTATGAGTACTAACAAGGGATGCAAAGATCAACAAATGTTTCTATTGAGTTTTGAAAACTAGGGATAGCCAAATTAGGCATGAGAGTTAATTTGGCAAAAATGACCATTCACTTCATTTGTTCATTTTGAGTTGTTTGTCTTTGTGAAAAGTTTGAGGATTGTTTAGATGATGTTTATTTCACCTAAGAATCATTCTACAAGCAATGAAACACAGAATCATGGCAATTCAAAAGAATCCAAATTTTGAATACACACATATGAATGCTTTCATATTTTTAGTTGGGAAAGTTTTTGTTAACCCTAATTTTGATGATTAGAGTTTGATGATCCAAGTTTAATATTTTTGGGATGTTACACAAACATTGCAACACTTAATGAGAAAAAGTTTTTGTTCCTCCTGATTTTTGCCTTTTTGGACAAAAGGTCAGGGTTGCTAAAATTGGGATGTTACAAAATCTATAGCTCGTTATCTGAAACCCTAGTGTCGTAGCTAAGAAGGAGAGGGAAAGAGGAATGCTCACTCTATTCTATCGAGTGAGTACATGAAGTGGTACTTAGAACTGTGACGAATAATTCTAGGCCTGGCCGAGCCACCGTCGCCGGAATGGCCGATCGCTCACAAACGGTTCGAGCAGCCGCAACAATCCTCGTCATCCCCGAGCGGGTTTGAGTGCCAGACACCGCTGCCACCACCTGCATCGTCCATCGATTTCCTCTCCGTCATCGCTAGTTACGCCTCCACTGGGAGTGGTCGTGTCCATGGCATAGAGATGAGAGCGAGCACGAGAGTGAGACTGAGTGCGGGAGGAACTGACCCAACGGGCCAGGTTATGACATGCCGACACATGGATGTTAACGGTCAGCAATGTCTGTCCGTCAACTGGCGCCACATCACATCTAACAGTGCCCCCTTATCATAATCCCGGTTAGAACGACAAATTGAGCTTGTTAGTGTTTTTTGTCATGGTGTCAATCAAAGCTGATGGTGATTTGTGAATTTTTTGAAAACCGGCAGATATTTATCTAAAAGCTGTGAATTGTGGTGTTTTTTTTTCAATTTTCTCTACAAATCTATATGCATGTAGGTAAAGCCCATAGCAATTACCATGAGACGATATCCATGACATGCGCTTACGAGTGTGTACACGTTTGAATCAGGTGGCCAAAGGATGGCGGGCATAGTTTTTGGATCGGCCAACCACCTCTTAAGCCTTCATATTAGTCATGCATGACTATCTATTTTGCTTTTTTTACTCTGTGCTCATTGTTCTAGCGGTTGTGTGCATCCTGGATATGCGGATGTCTAGATGTCTCATGTAAACTCTTTTTTGCTTGTATTGCCTTGATGCAATCTGCGCCATGAATAGAAGAGAAAATCCGTGCACTATTTGGTCTTCCCTGGATAATGCACCATATAAACTAACTCAGAATGCTTAACTGCTAGAAGTCTTAGAAGGTATTGTAACATACTAATGATTGAAAAGAGAGTAAAATTGAAATGAAGAAATGGGTGTCTTGACAATGGGGTACATACAACCAATGTGACATGGATAGAAAAGAAGTTTCCAAGTCTTGTATTTTATTAGAGAGAATTATAGAAAGCTATCATAATTCGGGCTGCCAGAACGAGGCAGTACGAACATTCTTAATTTTTCTTGTCAGTACCAGTTTTCGGACAGGCCAACGCAAATCACGCTGATCCCTGTCTAATGTCGTTTTTAATAGCGCGGCCCCACTGTCAGGTCCACGTGTGCAAACGGCCGTTGCGGCGCCGTTCGAGGCTTGATTTGGTCCAAATCTTGCAGTCACAGTCATCGACAGGCAGCAAGCTCTTGGGGTTGCGGCAGTGCGTCATGAGGAACATCTCCACGAGCTCGCTGCTCGGCACCCGTCGCTTGCCGGTGACAAACGCGGCGGTACCGGTCTTGATGGCCACCAGGATCTCCAGCTGGGTTCGGTTTGTTGGGGAAATCCTGCAGCACATGCGCCATGGTGGACACGGAGTCTGACACGATCTCCCGCAGGATCCTATCAGGCCGCGAGGTCTGCCACCGTCGAAGCTGCCGCCCGCGCTGGATGCGGCGGCCGCGGCGGCAGCAGCCATCTTGGCGGGGAGCTTGGTGGGAAGAAGGAGGAGGTGCTGGTGCCCTCCCCGGCGACGTAGATGTCGGTGGAGTTGTGCGTGAGGGAGCAGCTGGCAGATGTCGGTGGAGTTGATCCCCAGCTGGCGTACATGTTGTCGGAGTTGATGCTCCGGGTGAGGCTCGTCGTTGCGCTGTAGGTCCGCCTGGGTGGCGGCGCGGCGCCGGCCGACGCGGCGCGGAGATCTCCATCGGCCGTGGGCGCCGACAGGAGCAGGGACGGGAGTTGTTGCGCCTGCTGCTGTGCCTGCTGCTGCTGGGAGGACGACCTATCGGAGGCGAGGGAGAGCGAGAGATGGAGGGAGTCGAGGCGCGGCTTCTTCCCGACCACGGAGGAGTCGTCGACGGGGCCCGGAGGATCTCCTCCGTGCTTGGGCACGAAAAGGTGGAGGTAGTCCTTGGATCCATCAGAGTCGCCCTACATGGCCGCCGTACATGGCCGCCAGACAGCGCCACGGCCGTGGACAGCCTTTACTGATTTGGTCCAAACGGTGCCGCAACGGCGGTTTGCACACGTGGACCCTGACAGTGGGCCGCACTATTAAAAATGACATCAGACAGGAATCAGCATGATTTGCGTTGGCCCGTCCGAAAACTGATACTGACAAGAAAAAATTAAGAATGTTGATATTTCTGACAGGCCGAATTGTGGTAACTTTCTATAATTTTCTCATTTTATTATGAGATAATTGGAGACCTGGCGCTCAGAGGGTGTCGGTAGTCTGTAAAAATAAAGGAAGAACATGGTCCATTCAAATTTGAAGGACACGAAGAGAATCGACAAAGATATATTTTCCCAAAAGTCGAAAATAACTCTTTAAGAGAGAAAGAAATTGGGGCCAAACATCAAAATGCTCATCGAAGAGTCGAACAACTAAGCACGTGATCAGCTAAAAGAAACCAACTATGACATATTTCAAATTAAATGGTCATCCAAGTGCTAGTATACATGAAAACAAAACAAAAAACTCTATTCTGCACATCACTTTATTTGGCACTCCGTTATGATTTCTGAGAAATTACAATAGGAGAAGTGGGAACATATAAAATTCTTGATTATAATTGAAAATACTCCCACCGACCCAAATTAACCGACTTCACTTTGTCTAGATACACATGTATCTAACTAAGGGAATAATTAAGAATAAGGAGTAGCCAACATTAAACCGAACAGAGAAAATCTGCTCATCTGAAAATGTTGGAACCAGACTCGAAGTGACACAGGAAGATGGCTTCATGGCCCGATCTTCCATTTTAGGCGACAGGAGAAACTAAGACGACTGAATGCTCTGTACAGGCGGGGGCATGGGCTTATCTTGCAGGAAATGCTCAAAAAGCTTCAAGGCCAGCTGTGGACGATGGAGGGGAACCTCGTGTCCCGCGCCTCGGACAGTCACCAAGGTCAAACCTCCATACACTTGGCACCAACCAGCAACCTAAGCAAGATCGACAGCATTAGAGAATGATGAGTACAATTGCAGCAAAGTGAAACCGTCAGTGTCGTTGTAGTACTATTGCAGACTAACCTCCTCCTCCTCATACCAAGGGTACCAGTTAGTGAGGGTCGTAAGATTGAGTGCACCAATGGAGTATCTTGTAGCAGTGAGGGGTACTACGGCATCGGCATCACCACTGTCAAATTCCCCAGTTTAAATGGTTAAGACCTCAGCTCAGCAGTAGCACCACTGTCAGAGAGTTACGACCCAGCGCAAATCATGTTTTCAACATAAATTTGGTGTGTACCTGAAGACCCATATTCTTAGGCCAGCTGCGATAAGTTCACGGTAGATTGGAAGCATGGACTTGGGCGAATCTTTCCAATTCTCAGACAAGTCATCACTGCAAATCATGAACAAGTATAGCGCAAGCTCGAATTAACATGCATGCTTTACTGACAGTCATGGTGAACTAGTTGTGAGTAAAACAAGACGAAACCAGCTGAACAGACAGACCTGCAGCCGGCCCAGGCATACGGTATTCCAGTGACATTGGCACGGAAAGCTTTCTGCACTTGTGGTAGATTATAGTACTTGGTGGAGTACCCTTCGGTACAGGGATCGTATCCTCTTAGCAGCCAGGGCTACATTTGAAACAAACATGCTGTTAGTAGGAGGCAAATTGCAAGATGATATATGCTTTCTAAGAATCTCAGACCGTGTCTGAAGAGTACTTTCCAAAGCTGTATCAAAAACAGTACAGTAGAGATTTGTTAGGGAATTGATTGGCTCACCCTGTGGCCCTTCATGAGCCTCCTCTTCTGAAGCGACGAGGACTTCTTACAGGCAGGCGTGTAAATGCTGTATGAATCGATCGTGCCTTGCTCCTCATAGGCTACTTCGAAGATCTGGTTGCATGCCTCGGAAGGGTGCGCGGCTGAATCGAAATCACAGGCCAACTGCAGCTTCTGATAGGTGTCGTCGGAGATGAGCCCGTGCGTCCACCAGTACTCGAACGTTCCGACGAAATCATGGTAATCATCGATAACCGCATTCCCGACCTATATGTCCGATCATTTGTAAATACTAGTAAGATGATTAACAGAGCAATCAAGGGAGGAGCACCGGATTGAAGAAGAGCTCGAGAAGTTTCTGACCATGAAGCCTTTGAAGTTAAGGATGGGCTTCTTGATCCCTTTGTTGTTTCTGTGCACAAGCTGGGCCAACTGGGGGACGAAGTGCCCTGAAAAGCAGTCGTTGCAGCAGGGTAAACTAAACAGTATGTAGCTCTGCACCCTAGAATGAACCAACTTTGGTGGCAGTTTATTACCAGCGTAGCTCTCTCCGGCGATGTAGAAATCCCGGCGCTTGTACTGCGGAAACCGATCCAGCCAGTTCACCAGGAAAGTGTAGGAATCATGAGCTGCACAACGAACATTGGTGTTTGTTCAGTTCAGCAGAAGGCATCGGTTAGAGCAAGAACAATGCTTGCACTACACAAGTACTAGTAGCTTCGTGGGTGGGCCAGTCCCAGTTTCAGTTTCACCTGTCTTGTTGTCGCCGGTGACCAGATCGGAGGTGGTGTTGGAGTAGGAGTAGCCCACGCCGGCGGGGGCGTCCAAGAAGAGCATGTTCGCCCCTGCAATGCAATGCAGGGCATCAGTTGACAAGGAAGCTTACTAGACCAGACGAGGCGATCGAGTAAGAAATCTACTCTTGTTCCAGGAGTAGGGGTTGAGGAAGAGCGAGGTGCCGTCGGGGTTGATCCGGAAGGCGCCGACCTCCTCGGAGGCGCCGTAGCCGACGGAGGAGCAGCCGGGCCCGCCGTTGAGCCAGAGCACGAGCGGCGCGGCCGCGGGGTTCGGGACGGCGGCCTCGATGAGCCAGTAGAAGAGGGCGCGGCCCGCGGCGGCGTCGACGGTGACGTAGCCCGAGTACATGGAGAAGTTGACCCGCGGCTGGCCCGGCAGCCGCATGATGCGGTCGGCCGCCGCCGCGGATGTGGCCGCCAGGGAGAAGGGGAGCAGACACAGCGCCATGATGGCGGCCAGGAGCACTGCTGCCGCCGCCATTGGCGCGCTCCCGGTGGTGGCTCAGTCCGTGAAGAAGAACCAGAGGGGCTCCGTGCTGCGAGCTAGTGAGCCAATGGCGACCTGTGATGATGATCGACAAGAGGGGTTGGTTTATAAAGACGGGTTTGCTTGGGGAAACGTGGAAGGCATGGAGTGTAGTTTGGCTTAAATTTGGCGCGCTCCCGGCGGTGGATGAGTCCGTGGAGACAAGAGCACGCTGTGCTGCACTAGTGGACATGATTGATAAGAGTGGTTGGTTTACAAAAGGGCCTTCCTTTATACTAAAGAGGGGTTTGTTGCAGTGGATTTTTTGGTTTAATTTGAAATTTCGTGTCGGATCGTTTGGCCTGCTGCGGCGTCAGATCATAATTGTCCCTTGTGCTATCTGATTTTCTAGTATTTGTCAGATCATAATTGTTCTTGGGCTGTCTGATTTTCTAGTGTTTTCTTAATTGATTTGGTTTCGTGTGTAATATCTCCCCATTGATTTGATCATGTGTGAAATCTCCCCATTGATTTGATTCGTGTGTCACGTGCTCTAAAGTAGGCCTTCAATTAATCACTTAGGTCCTTGTTGATTTGGGTATTCATAAAACGCACAATTTATATATTTTTTCAATGAATGTCGCTTTATTATGTAAAATTATGTTTTTTTTACGAAATTTCACATATCTATTAAAAATCATCAACGGTAATACAAGGAGGTCCAAAAGTAATGGAAAATTACAAATGGATCATTGAGCCACCTAGCGACGACTATAACCACTAGCACGAGTCAAAGACGCGCCGCCGTCCTCCCCCCTCTATCACCGGAGTCGGACAGAGCCTGTTGCAATAGACAGGCGAAAGTCGTCGTGCTAAGGCCACAAAGAATCATCGCACTAGAGCAGCAGCCATCACCAAAGATGACTATTATAGATCGGAAGAAACTAACCTAAAATCACACCAAGGAACATGAAAACGGACCAGATCCCACGAGATCCACTAGAAAAAAAGACTCCACGTGTCTCCGTCAATGCTAGATTCACCACCGGAGCGAGGATAGAGCGGAAAGGACGTTATTATGTCTTCAAGACGCAGCCGTCGCGTCAACATCCTGAAGAAGACACTAAAAAACAGGCTAAACAAAGAACGAAAAACCTCTCGCCGGCGAGAGGCCGTTGCCTACCACACCTCCAAGTAGATCCGTCAGATACACTCGTCCTCTACCGTCCTTGTAGTCAATGAGCACGATGTAGTCGACTGTTTGGTCGATGGTGGGGCCTTTGTCGTACCACAATGTTTAAACAACACGGGGGGAAGGGGGCATCGCCTCTTCCCCTTCGTCTTGGGAAATTGGCGGCTGACATCCCCTACCTTTATTCGGTGTTATGGGTAGGTCCGCACACGGTCGTCAAACATAGACTCGAAGGACTCCGCCACCATCAATCCTTCCACACAACACCAAGTCGTGATGGAGACCTCTATAAACTGTGGTATCTCGAGCGATGACTCCTTGGTCGTAGATGGACCGGGGAAGGCGGGAAGAGGGTCATAGGAAGGGATGTGCCTTCACCAGGAGGCATGAAGGCTAGTGTCCGGCAAGGCGGCGCAACAAACATTTCCCTCCTTAGGTACGCCGCCTTCCTCTCTATGCTCGCTTAGTGCTCTGTATTTTTCAAGGTTTTTTGGGTGTTGTTGTGGGTGTGAGCTACCGGCGACGCTCACTGGACTTATAGACGAGTGACGGGAGGCGGCGAAACGGCAGGAAAATGAGCCACCATACGGACGACCAATGTTTATTTGCCCGACTCAAATGACACGAAGAAACAAAAACACTAAAAAATATGTCGATCGTAACAAATATGTTTTGCACAATTTACGCATGCATAGCCATGTGCCATGATCTAAATTATAGTAACGTTTATGCCCTTGAAAATCGTTTGTGATATCTTGCTCGCGCTTTATTATTTTTTTGCCATTTGCAATGTGCGCAAGAAGGAGCGTGTCTGAATCTCAGGGCAAACGGTGAATATTTTGACCCATAAAGGATCTTCCGTGTGTGATGAAGGACACTAATAGGCCCGATCGTTACTAGCAAAGGGACCAGCTCAACCCATCCCGATTATTCACCACGCACATTTGCACCTTTCATTCATGGAAGTTTTGATCTAATCACCTCAAAAATTCAATATTTCTGTATGTTCAAAAAAATAGTGTCACCTTTTCATCGGATTTTTTATTTGACTAAACATCACACGTCATCTACGATGATACAATACCGTTCTCCAACCACCATCGCCGAGTCTCTTCAACCACATTTTCATATACTTTCTCCATCTCAAATTAGTTATCTCAGATTTGTCTGAATATAGATGTATTTTTTTAAGTATAAAATAGGTCTAAATACATCTATTATTTGCATCTAGATAAATAGAGTAACGCTATATCTACGAACAGGTTTTACAAAAATTTCTTACGGACTCGTACCTGGCACATCACCTGAGGCTAAAACAGGAACGTGCCCCGACTTTTAAGCAAATTCAACCAATCAATTTAACCCAGGCTGTCCGTAGGATTCCTGTAACCAAAGCAGTCCGTAAGTCTAGCTTTATTGAGATAAATATGAAATAACTAATTTGAGACGGAGGGAATAGTATAAAAGATTTATGAACCATCCAAAGTTGTCCGGTTTAACTAATTAACCATCTAGACAACATATATTTTTCCACACCAATGTATTATAGGGTTGACACTCTAAGACGATGCTTTGTATAGCTCAAACCTACTAGGCATGTTTAAATTGTGTATAGATGAATGTATGTCTTTGCGATTATAGGATACCCATACCCTCCTCTCACGGGCACGACGTGTCTCTTTAACATGTCCGCACACAAAGGTTTTTTTTGAACGGTAAACGGTCTAAAAGACCACGAAAGCTGCATTAGACCACGTGGCAGGTACAAACTGCAAACAAGCCCTTAGCATCTAGCACACTAGGAACCTTAGAAATTAAAGATAAGGGCTTCCTTATTACAAACAGCACCTAGGACAAAAAGATAAAACACAATCAAGTCCTTGGGCGCCTCCGCCACCATTCTCCGGCGACCTCCTGACGACAGAATCAACGAGATCGTGGAGGTTTCTTGCTCGTGACACTCCCCAAGCAGGAGAAGAAGCAAAGCCACTGGCCATCTCACTCTCTCCGGGGACGAACCACTTGTTGAGAGCGAGACGTCGAGCTCCGGCGCAGTGCTTCGGAGAAGGGCCTCTAGAGGAGGTTGAATCCCAAGGTCGCCTTTCGACCATAACGGGCAGCGGCCCGACAACATCACCGCCGTTAATGGACCACTGCGAAGAGGAACTTGCGGGCATAGCTTCACGAACTCTCACTACTAGGAAAACGGCTATAGGTAATCCACACTTCTGTGGCGCACTTGCTAGTGGTGCCCCATGGATAAAATAGGCATGACGCACTGCCCACAGGTGCCCTACGGCTAACTGTCGTAAGCATGGCGCACATGGGATGGTGCGCCATACCCGTAGCGCACTAGGTCAAGGTGCTACGGATGTGTCACTTAGCCGTAGCGCACCTTGACCTAGTGCGCTACAGGCATGTGTGCTGCAGCAGCTGGGTTAACTTAGCTGTAGGGCACTCTGCCCTAGTGCCCTACGGCTAAGTGGCCTGCACCAACTCCACCACCCCCTCCCCTGGTGGATTGCTTTTTTATGTTTTGCAAAAAATAAAAGAAAATAATAAACACTTCAAAAAAAATAAAATCCTTTCATCTTTAGGCAGGTAATGTGGTATAGTTTCTAGGAAAATTAATAAACATGAGTTTCTACCTTTTCTGCAAAAAAGTCATGCCACGGTAATATGGTCGTAACTTTGGCATACGATGTCGAAAAAAATCGTATAATATACCAAAATGACAAGAACGAGATTTCGCATCCGTTCGCAACCACCTCCGGTCGTTTAGCAATTATTTAGATTTTCAAAATTCAAAAAGAGTAAAAAGTTACGGTCAAAAGACCGTTTTTCCCGCAGGAAAAAAGGGCAACTTACCTGTAGCGCACCACCACCTAGTGCGCTACGAGTAAGTTGGGCGGGATTCAAAATTTGAATCCCTACCCCGCCCTCCTACCTTTTTCTTCCCCCTTTTCCCTCCCCTTTTTCCCTCTCCCTTTCCCTTTCCCTTCTCCTTCTTCCTTCTCCTTCTTCCTTCCCCTTCTCCTCTCCTTGTAGTGATGGCACGACGGCGGCCTCCTCCTCTCCTTGTAGTGATGGTGGCGCGGCGGCGGCACAACGGCGGCCTCCTCCTATCCTTGCAGTGACGGCGGCGCGATGGCGGCATCATTCTTCTCACCAACCTCTCTTACTCCATATCTTCATACCTCCCTATCTTCCTACCTTCCTTTCTCCAACCACACCATTCCTACCACCTCAACGTACCACCTCGACGCCGGCAAGGACTAGAGCGTCCACAGCCTCCCGCACCTCCCTGCGGTGGTAGGTCGTGGCCACGGCCATGCTCCGGCGAGGTGACACGACGGCGGCGATGCACGGACTCGATTGCTTTTGCAATTCAAAACGAGGGTGTTTTTTTGCATTTTTTTTGTTTTTTGAAAAACATATCCGTGGCGCGCCTGGTAGTGCGTCACGCCTATCTCGAGATAACCGTAGCGCACCATGCAGTGCGCTACGGGTAAGAGATAGCCGCAGCGTGAGGCTAGTGGCGCACAGCTAGTGCGCCACGGATGCCCTTTTAAGGCGCGACACAAATGGCCATTTTCCTAGTAGTGTCTCTCCCTCGACATCGTCTTCAGCTTCTGGCCCTTCCCCCTTCTATCCCTCGCCACCACGGCAGGCCGAGAGAAGGTCGAAGAGCAGGTCACTGTAGACGCAGCACAGAGGACCACGAGCTTTATGCTCGAGTCGCCGAAGCCATCCCTCCCACCGCAGGCTCCAACCACTGGAGCATAAAGAAGAAGGAGGCCACACGACCTCCAGACGCCGCTCACACGCGCCACGAAGTAAATCGGAGGTGCTCCATCATGCAGCCACACGCCAAGCTCCGCCCAACTTCCCCCGCCACCACGGCCGACCACAGAAAGGCCAAGAGCTTGCTGCCCCTGCTCAACAACAGCACCAGAGCCAAAACTCGCTCTGCCTCCCATCCACCATGGACAAGAAGAAGCCCGACGAAAGCAAGACTTATTAATTGAGAGGGAGGACTCCACCACCGCCACTAATGCCGGAGAGACAAAGGGACAAGGGGAGCACCACCACCGCCACATCTGGCCAGGAATGGGCAGATTCCCATGTCAGCAGAAGGCCACCAACATCAGGGACAAGACCCCAAACCTACTCTACCACCTAATATACAGGGCTACAGGGCCACCGCCCCCATCCCTCAGCCCTGCTCAGCCGGCGGCGTGGGCGAGCACGACCTCGGGGCGACGCATGTAGGGGTTCGTAGCATGGAAAACAAAAAATTTCTACCGCATGCAAACAAACAAGCCAAGATCTATCTACTAGATTGTAGCAACGAGTCGATAGAGGAACTCACCCTCGAAGATTCCAAAGCGGTTAACGAGAGCGGATTCTCGTGGGTGATGTAGTCGCACTCTTGCCGATCTCAAGATCGTGTAGACGATCCTTCCGGCGCTGCGTTACGGCAGCGCTTCATGAATCGGTCACACGTTGATTTTCGATGAAGACCTTCCTCTCCCTTGTTCCAGCAGGCAGTGGAGGTTGTAGCACTCTCCTCGCGATTCCGGCAGCACGACGGCGTGGTACCGGAAGTAGGTGGGAGGGTGCCGGCCAGGGGGAGGGAGTCCTCCCCCAAGTAGGCCTCCTTGGCCGGCGGGTGGAGGGAGAGGAACTCCTCCCCAGGTAGGTTTCCTACTCTCCCTCCACCAAGCAAAACTGTCGTTTGACTTTTCAAATTGGCGACTTTTCAAACTAGGATTTGATTTATCCCTTTATTTTGCTCAGCCATGATACCTAGTACATGATGCAACCATTCCACATTGTTATGACACATTCATGTACCCTTCCCCTCCGGAGTGCCGAACCTTCCGGACCCTTCTAGAACATTCCTGGTGAAAACACCGGAATCATTCCCCAACTCCAAAACAAGACTTTCCTTATACGAATCTTATTCTCTGGACCATTCCGTATCTCCTCATGATATCCCGGATCCCATCCGAGACTCCGAACAACATTCGGTCTCTTACTCATCATTCCATAACTACTCAACAACATCGAATCCTTAAGTGTGTCTCCCTACGGTTCGTGAATTATGCGGACATGATCGAGACACTTCTCCGAACAATAAACAATAGAGGAATCTGGAAATTCATATGGCTCCCACATATTTCTATGATTACTTTGTGATCGAATGAACCACTTACATACGATACCAATTTCCCTTTGTCTCACGATAGTTTACTTATCCGAGGTTTTGATCATCGGTATCTCTACATACCTAGTTCAACCTCGTTACCGATAAGTACTCTTTTCTCGTTCCCGTGGTATGTGATCCCTTGTGAGCCAGTCACATGCTTGCAAGCTAATTGGATGACATTCCACCGAGAGGGCCCAGGGTATATCTATCCGTCATATGGATGGACAAATCCCACTCTTGATTCATGTATCTCAACCCATACTTTCCGAACACTCAATGTCACCTTTATAGTCACCCAGTTACGGTGTGCTGTTTGATATCATCAAAGTATCCTTCCAGTGATGGTGATAAGCATGATCTCATGGTCGAAGGAATTAGGTTACTATGTATCAAAAAGCATATAGCAATTGAACTATTAAAATGACTTGATCTTTATGCTACACTTATCTATAGGAGTATGTCCATCCCACCATTCTCCTAATGATATGATCTTGTTGTTAATAACATCTCAATGTTCATGATAGGGAAACCACAATCATCTATTAACCAACAAGCTAGTATTATGATGGCTTTACTAGGGAGTTTAATTTAGTTTACAAATCACAAAAGTATTAATGTTTCCTGGTTAATACTGTTATAGCATGAATGTAAACATTTATCATAAACACAAAGATATAATAATAACTACATTTATTATTTCCTCTAGGGCATATCTCTAACAGTCTCCCACTTGCACTAGAGTCAACTAATCTAGATTACATGGTAATATACCGAACACCCATGGCAGTTTGGTGTTGGTCATGTTTTGCCCTCGGGAGAGGTTTAGTCAACGGATCCGCCACATTAAGATCTGTGTGTACTTTGCAAATCTTTATGTCACCATCTTGGACATGTTCTCGAATAGCGTGAAAATGTAGCTTGATGTGCTTCAGCCTCTTGTGTGACCTTGGTGAAGGGTTTCGCGGCATAGTAAATCAAAATTTTCTACGGATGCGAACAGAGGGAAGCCAAGATCTAATCTAGGAGATGCAAACAACGAGAGAGATTAGATTGGATCTTCATATCCTTGAAGATTCGACTGTGAACGCGTTAAACGTGGGTGATGTAGTCGTACTCGCTTCTCCTCCTCGCGATCCGATCCGATCTAGCACCACAAGTGGCGGTGCCTCCGTGAGATGCACACGTGCAGCACCTCGACGTCTCCTCCTTCCTTGGACCAGCAAGTATGGTGGAGAGATGGATTGGATCTACAACACGACGGCGTGGTGTATTTGGTGGAGAATTTACTGCGGCAGGCTTCACCGCAAACAAATGGGAGGGAGAGAGGAAGGCAGGGCTACTAGGGCTTGGAGGGAGATGTGTAGGTTGGGGAGGGCGCAGCCCTCTATATATAGGGGGTGCGGCCAGCCCTGCCCATCCTCCAAGCCTATCTCTAGTTTAAACGATTTAAATTCTCCCTTCTAGAAACCCTATCTTATCTCTAGTTTAAACGATTTAAACTTATCTAGGATCGGCTGGGCCCTTTGGGGCCTTGTGCCCCTGGCCCAATGCGACCAGGACACTCCCTCATAGGCCCATGCCCCTCCCGGAAGGTGGGACCACGTTGGCCCCTTCCGAAGGTTCTAAAGCTTCCGTACAATACCGATTAATCCGAACAATTCAACTCCAAAACTGCGCCTTATATGAATCTTATTCTCAGGACCATTCCGGAACCTCTCGTGATGTCCCGGATCCCATCCGAGACTCAACAAAAATTCATAAACCAATTATCCAATCTATCCTAGCGTCGAGACACGTTATGTGTGACCTCGGGTTCGAGAATATGCGCATACATGATCTTCTATCAATAATCAACAGCGGTGCGGGCACCCATATTGACTCCACACATTCATCGATGATCATATCGGATGAACCACGATGCCAGGATTCAATCAATCCCATATATATATTCCCTTCGCGATATTTTACTTGCCCGAGATTCGATCGTCGGTATCGTCATACCTAGTTCAATCTCGTTCACGCAAGTACTTTACTCGTTCCGTAATCCGATATCACTTTGTGATTAACTCCTTAACCACATGCTTGCAAGGTGTTGATATCGACACCGAGTGGGCCCAAGTATATCTCTCCGACTTGGGGACAAATCCCATCTCGATACATACAACCCAACAGATACTTTCCGATTACACCGAGAGACACCTTTATGATCACCCTCTCATAGGATGACGTTTGATGACCTCAAAGCTTTCTTCCGATACCGTGGAGTTGTATTATCTCATGGTCTAAGGAATACAATATTTGACATAGGAAAAACTTCGCAAAGACGAACACGATGACACGATCTAATTGCTTCGCTTAGTTTGGGTCTATCCACCATATCATTCTCCAATGATATGATCTCATTATCAATTGACAACTCATGTCTATGGTTAGGAAACCTTAACCATCATTGATCAATGAGCTAGTCCATAGAGGCGTACTAGGGACACGGTGTTGTTCACAAACCACACAAGTATTAAAGTTTCGGCTTAATACAATTCTAGCATGGAATATAAACTTTATCATGAACAAGAATTATAATAATAACATCTTTATTATTGCCTCTAGGGCATAATTCCAACAGTCTCCCACTTGCACTAGAGTCAATAATCTAGTTTACATCTGGCAACAATCTCACACCCATGGCAATCGAGGTGCTGATCATGTTTTACACGTGGAAGAGGTTTAGTCAATGGATCTGCGACATTCAGATCTATGTACTTTGCTAATCTTGAGATCTCCATCCGCTATATAATCTCGGATTATATGAAACTTAGTTGATATGCTTGGTCTTTGGATGATATCTTGGTTCCTTAGCGAGTGCTATGGCGCCGTGTTGTCACACAATATCTCCATGGGTCCAATGCACTTGAACCACGCCAAGCTTCGATGATGAAGTTTCGATCCAAACTCCTTCACTTGACGCTTGCGGCAGCCATGTATTCCGCTTCTCTTCAGAGATCCCGCGATCACGCTTTGCTTGCAGCTTCTCCACTCACAGCTCCTCCATTCAAAATATACACGTATCACGTCGAGATTTACAATCATCCTTGTTTGTTGAAACTAGCATCGACGTAACCTTTTACGACGAGCTGTTCACCACCCCCATAGACTAAGAACATTTCTTTAGTCCTATTTAGGTACCTTAGGATGTTCTTCACGGCTGTCCAATGTTCCACTCCTGGATCACTTTGATATCTGCTCGTCAAACTAAGAGCATTGGACACATCCGGTCTAGTACACAACATGGCATACATGATGGAACCTATGGCCGAGGCATAAGGCACTTTGCTCATAGCTTCCTATCATTTACCAGCTGGACACTGAGCCTTGCTCAATATCTTACCTGACAACATAGGCACTGAACCTTTCAATGCTTTATCCATTCTGAACCTTTTCAGAACTTTGTCTAGGTATGTACTTTGGCTTAAAGCTATCAGGCGTCTTTGTCTATCTCTATAGATTTTGATGCCCAATATATAAGCAGCTTCACCTAGGTCTTTCATTGAAAAACACTTGTTCAAATAACTCTTCACATCGTTAAGCATGTTGATGTCATTTCCAATAATCAATATGTCATCCACATATAGTACCAGAAACGTCACCGAGCTCCCACTCACTTTCTTGTAGATGCAAGCTTCGTAGCAATTTGGAACAAATCCAAAGCTCTTGATCACTTGATCAAAACGAAGGTTCCAACTTCGAGATGCTTGCTTCAGTCCATAAATGGAACGCTGAAGTTTGCATACTTTATCAGCATCCTTAGGATCGACAAAACCTTCGGGTTGCATCATATACAACTCTTCATC
This sequence comes from Avena insularis, assembly GCA_023614405.1. Taxonomy (NCBI): domain Eukaryota; kingdom Viridiplantae; phylum Streptophyta; class Magnoliopsida; order Poales; family Poaceae; genus Avena; species Avena insularis. Next base: position 9,298,796 of record CM042684.1, read on the forward strand.
AATGTTGCCATTGAGGAAAGCAGTCTTGACGTCCATTTGCCATATTTCATAATCATGAAACGCAGCAATTGCTAATAAAATCCGAATAGGCTTAAACATCGCTACGGGAGAGAAAGTCTCATCGTAGTCAACACCTTGAACTTGTCGAAAACCTTTCGTGACAAGCCGTGCTTTATAGACGGTAACATTACCATCCGCGTCCGTTTTCTTCTTGAAGATCCATTTGCACTCAACGGCCTTTCGGTCGCTAGGAGGGTCCACCAAAGTCCATACTTGGTTTTCGCTCATGGATTCCAATTTGGATTTCATGGCTTCTAGCCATTTCTCAGAGTCTGGACTCATCATCGCTTCCTCATAGTTCGTAGGTTCACTGTCTTCTACTAACAAGACAGTCAAGACAGGGTTGCCGTACCACTCAGGAGGGGCACGCGACCTTGTCGACCTGCGATGTTCAGTAGCAGCATCGTCCGGAGCTTCATGATCCTTGTCATTAGCTTCCTCTATTGTTGGTGCAGGCGGCACTGGAACAATTTCAGGTGCTGCGCTACTCTCCAATTCAAGAGAAGGTTCAATAACCTCGTCTAGCTCTACTTTCCTCCCACTCACTTCTTTCGAGAGAAACTCCTTCTCAAGAAAGGAACCGTTCTTTGCGACAAACACTTTGCCTTCGGTTCTGTGATAGAAGGTATACCCAATAGTTTCCTTAGGGTATCCTATGAAGACGCATTTCTCCGCTTTGGGTTCGAGCTTGTCCGGCATCAACTTCTTGACATAAGCTTCGCATCCCCAAACTTTAAGAAACGACAACTTAGGTTTAGCACCAAACCATAGTTCATACGGTGTCGTCTCAACGGATTTAGATGGAGCCCTATTTAAAGTGAATGCAGCGGTTTCTAATGCATAACCCCAAAATGATAACGGCAAATCAGTAAGAGACATCATCGATCGGACCATATCTAATAGGGTTCGATTCATGAACACACCATTGCTGTGGTGTTCCGGGTGGCGTGAGTTGTGAAACGATTCCACTTGCTTTGAGATGCGTGAGAAAATCATAACTCAAATATTCGCCCCACGATCGGATCGTAGAAACTTAATCTTTCTGTTACGATGGTTCTCCACTTCATTCTGAAATTCTTTGAACTTTTCAAACGTTTCAGATTTATGTTTCATTAAATAGATATACCCATATCTACTTAAGTCATCGGTAAAAGTGAGAAAATAGCGATATCCACCGCGCGTCGAAACACTCATAGGTCCGCATACATCGGTATGTATGATTTCCAACAAGTCCGTTGCTCGCTCCATCATACCGGAGAACGGGGTTTTGATCATCTTGCCCATGAGGCATGGTTCGCATGTGTCAAATGATCCAAAACCAAGAGACTCCAAAAGTCCATCAGAATGGAGTTTCTTCATGCGCTTTACACCAATATGACCTAGACGACAGTGCCACAAATAAGTAGTATTATCACTATCTACTTTGCATCTCTTAGCCTCAATGTTATGGATGTGTGTTTCATCCCTTTCGAGATTTAGAAGAAATAAACCACTCACAAGAGGTGCATGACCATAAAAGATGTTACTCATATAAATAGAACAACCATTATTCTCCGATTTAAATGAATAACCGTCTTGCAATAAACACGATACAGAAATAATGTTCATGCTCAACGCAGGCACATAATAACATTTATTAAGGTTTAAAACTAATCCCGAAGGTAAAACTAAGGAGAGCGTGCCGACGGCCATCACATCAACTCTTGATCCGTTGCCAACGCGCATCGTCACCTCATCCCTCGCAAGCCGCCGTCTATTCCGCAGCTCCTGTTTCGAGTTACAAATATTAGCAACTGAACCGGTATCAAATACCCAGGCACTACAACGAGGGCTAGTAAGGAAAACATCAATAACATGTATATCAAATATACCTTTGATGGTGCCAGCCTTCTTGTCCGCTAAGTACTTCGGACAGTTGCGCTTCCAGTGACCCTTGTCCTTGCAATAGAAGCACTCAGTTTCCGGCTTGGGACCAGACCTGAGCTTCTTCTCAGCAGGGGCATTGCGCTTGCCGCCGCCCTTCTTGAAGGGCTTCTTTGCACCTTTACCTTTCTTAAAGGAGGGCTTGTTGACCATCAACACATGATTATCCTTCTTGATGTCCACCTCCGCAGCCTTCAGCTTTGCGAAGAGCTTCGGTGATCGTATCGATGGAACAAATCTGATTATGAGTCACTACAAAACTTTTGTAGCTGGGAGGGAGTGATTGCAGAACCCTGTCAATCTTGAGCTCCTCTGGAATCTTGCAGTCCAGTTGCTCAAGGCGTTGAGTGTAGCCCGACATCTTAATGGCGTGCTCACTAACGGAACTCCCTTCCTCCATCTTGCAGTTAAAGAACTTCTCGGAGATCTCATATCTCTCAGAACGGGCCTGAGTCTGAAACATGGTTTTCAACTCTTCGAGAATCTCAAAGGGCCCGGGATAGTTTTCAAAATGATTTTGAAGTTCCGGTTCCATAGCAAACAACATGGTGCTCTTAATCACACCATAATCATCTTTGCGCGACTGATAGACAGCTTTCTCATCAGCCGGCGCAGTTGCAGCAGGGGGGTTACCTAACGCTTTCTCAAGGACATAGTCCTTTTGTCCGCCAGATAGAATGATTCTTAGATTGCGGAACCAGTTGGTGAAGTTAGACCCATTGTTTCTAAGCTTTTCTTTCTCAGATAAAAGGTTGAAGTTGAAGTTGGACTTGGCCATGTGATCTACTGATTTGCAAGTACAATTTAGACTATGTTCATGATAAATAGTTCAACTTAATCAAATTACTAGATGAACTCCAACTAAATTCAACATCCCTCAAGTTGTTTAGTGAACACGATCCAAATTCACCACACCTAATCCGATCTTCACGAGAAGAGATGTGGCTTCAATGGTGGACAACGAAGTGTCGATCATATCATTCATATGACTCATGCTTAACCTTTCGGTTCATGTGTTCCGAGGCCATGTCTGTACATGCTAGGCTCGTCAAGTCAAACCCAAGTATTTCAGGTGCAAAACTGGCTTGCACCCGTTGTATGTGAGTCAGAGAGTCTATAGCACCCGATCATCACGTGATGCTTGGACACGAACTTTCACAACGGTGCATACATGGGGAGAACACAGTTTTATCTTGATATTTAAGTGAGGAATCATCTTATAATGCTACCGTCGCGATCTAAGCATAATAAGATACATAAAAGGATAAACATCACATGCATATAACTTTATGTGATATGGTATAGCCAATCTTCGCGCAATGATCACCATCTTGTGCGTTCAGGCATGATATCAATAACTCCACCATGATTCCCTCCACCACGAATAGCAACTACAACTATTGATAACTACTAAGCGATAAAGTAAAGCTATTACATGGCGTATAAGAAGTTGACTCATGGGTCATACACAATTATAAAGACAACCATATGGCTCGCCGGTTGTGTACTCATCGACATGCAAGTCGTGAAACATTACAAAACATGATCATCGCATACATTATACACATCACATCTTGGGCCATACCATATCACAGAAAACACTCCCTGCAAAAACAAGTTAGACGCCTCTACTTTGTTGTTGCATGTTTTACATGGCTTATGGGAGTAGATGCTAAGAACGATTCTTACCTACGAAAAGCCACAACGGTGATATTATGGTTGCCAAACTCCGGTGTTAATCCCATGACAACTATAGTGAGAGAAACTGACATCCACCAGCCGCATGTATGGTACAATCCAAACGTCAAGTGCGGTCCGTCTCATGACGGCGTCAGTAAGGTTGGCCTGGACCACTTCAATCTCACTATCCCGCCATAAGAAGAACAAAACAAGAGGCTTGCAACAGAAAACATCAACGCCCGAACAACCATGTTATGCTCTACTCGTGAAATACATCTACGCATAGATCTAGCTCGATACCCTTTGAAGGGTTTCGCGGCATAGTAAATCAAAATTTTCTACGGATGCGAACAGAGGGAAGCCAAGATCTAATCTAGGAGATTCAAACAACGAGAGAGATTAGATTGGATCTTCATACCCTTGAAGATTCGCATAGCGGAACGTTCGTCGGAATGTGGGTGATGTAGTCGTACTCGCTTCTCCTCCTCGCGATCCGATCCGATCTAGCACCACAAGTGGCGGTGCCTCCGTGAGATGCACACGTGCAGCACCTCGACGTCTCCTCCTTCCTTGGACCAGCAAGTATGGTGGAGAGATGGATTGGATCTACAACACGACGGCGTGGTGTATTTGGTGGAGAATTTCTGCAGGCTTCACCGCAAGCAATGGGAGGGAGAGAGGAAGGCAGCAGGGCTACTAGGGCTTGGAGGGAGATGTGTAGGTTGGGGGGGAGGGGGCGCATCAGCCCTCTATATATAGAGGGGGGGTGCGGCCAGCCCTTGCCCATCCTCCAAGCCTATCTCTAGTTTAAACGATTTAAACTCTCCCTTCTAGAAACCCTATCTTATCTCTAGTTTAAACGATTTAAACTTATCTAGGATCGGCTGGGCCCTATGGGGCCTTGTGCCCCTGGCCCAATGCGACCAGGACACTCCCTCATAGGCCCATGCCCCCTCCCGGAAGGTGGGACCACGTTGGCCCCCTTCCGGAAGGTTCTAGAAGCTTCCGGTACAATACCGATTAATCCTAACAATTCGAACTCCAAAAACTGCCTTGCCTTTATATGAATCTTATTCTCGGACCATTCCGAACCTCTCGTGATGTCCCGGATCCCATCCGAGACTCGAACAAAATTCATAAACCAATTATCCAATCTATCCTAGCGTCGAGACACGTTATGTGTGACCCTGGGTTCGAGAATATGCGACATGATCTTCTATCAATAATCAACTGGGTGCGGGCACCCATATTGACTCCCACATTCATCGATGATCATATCGGATGAACCACGATGCCAGGATTCAATCAATCCCATATATATATTCCCTTCGCCTCGCGATATTTTACTTGCGAGATTCGATCGTCGGTATCATCATACCTAGTTCAATCTCGTTCACAAAAGTACTTTACTCGCTCCGTAATCCGATATCACTTTGTGATTAACTCCTTAACCACATGCTTGCAAGGTGTTGATATCGACACGAAAGGGCCCAAAGTATATCTCTCCGACTTGGGAGGGACAAATCCCATCTCGATACATACAACCCAACAGATACTTTCCGATTACCTGAGAGACACCTTTATGATCACCCTCTCATAGGATGACGTTTGATGACCTCAAAGCTTTCTTCCGATACCAGGGAGTTGTATTATCTCATGGTCTAAGGAATACAATATTTGACATAGGAAAAACTTCGCAAAGACGAACACGATGACACGATCTAATTGCTTCGCTTAGTTTGGGTCTATCCACCATATCATTCTCCAATGATATGATCTCATTATCAATTGACAACTCATGTCTATGGTTAGGAAACCTTAACCATCATTGATCAATGAGCTAGTCCATAGAGGCGTACTAGGGACACGGTGTTGTTCACAAACCACACAAGTATTAAAGTTTCCGCTTAATACAATTCTAGCATGGAATATAAACTTTATCATGAACAAGAATTATAATAATAACATCTTTATTATTGCCTCTAGGGCATAATTCCAACACTTGGTTCTTGCGCATTGGCTATGGCGCCCATGTTATCATAGTATATAGACATTGGGTCCAGCGCACTTGGAACCACACCGAGCTCTGTAATGAACTCCTTCATCCATATCGCTTCTTGTGAAGCCTCCGAAGCAGCTATGTATTCCGATTCAGTTGAAGATCTCGCCATAATGCTTTGCTTTGCACTCCTCCAGCTAATCTTTGCACCATTCAAAATAAATTATCCATTGAGATTTAGAATCGTCTGGATCGGTGTTCCAACTAGCATCGGTGTAACCATTAACAACGAGATGTTCATCACCTCCATAAGAAAGAACCATATCCTTAGTTCTTCTCAAGTACTTAAGGATGTTTTTGACCGCTGTCCAATGATCCACTCCTGGATCACTTTGATATCTGCTAGTTAAACTAACAGCATATGCAATGTCGGGTCTAGTACATAGCATGGCATACATCAGAGATCCTATGGCTGAGGCATAGGGAGTCTTACTCATCCTTTCTCTATCTTCTGTCGTTGCTGGACTTTGAGTTTTACTCAAGGTCGTACAGCAACATGGGCAAGAACCCTTTCTTGCTATCTTCCATTCCAAACCTCTTTAGAACTTTGTCCAAATATGTACTTTGTGACAATGATATTAGGCGTCTCGATCTATCTCTATAAATCTTTATGCCTAATATGTAAGCTTCTTCGCCAAGATCTTTGATTGAAAAACTATTATTCAAATATTCCTTGACACTATTAAGAAGGTCTACATCATTCCCAATCAACAATATGTCATCTACATATAGTATTAAGAATGCTACAGAGCTCCCACTCACTTTCTTGTAAATACAAGCTTCTCCATAAGTTTGTATAAAACCAAAGCTTTTGATTACTTTATCAAAACGTTGATTCCAACTTCGGGATGCTTGCTTCAATCCATATATGGACCTTTGAAGTTTGCATACCTTGTTAGCATCTTTAGGATCGACAAAACCTTTGGGTTGCATCATATACAACTCTTCATCAATGTCTCCATTGAGGAATGCTGTTTTGACATCCATCTGCCATATTTCATAATTGTAATATGCAGCGATTGCTAACATAATCCTCACAGACTTTAGCTTCGCTACTGGTGAGAAAGTCTCATCGTAGTCAACTCCTTGAATTTGTCGAAACCCTTTTGTGACAAGTCGAGATTTATAGACAGTAACATTACCATCATCATCTGTTTTCTTCTTGAAAATCCATTTATTCTTGACAGCCTTTCGTCCATCCGGTAAGTCCATACTTGGTTTTCGTACATGGATCCAATCTCGGATTTCGTGGCTTCTTGCCATTTATTGGAATCTGGGCTCATCATTGCTTCCTCATATGTCTCAGGGTCATCGGTGTTGTCCACCAACATGACACTCATAACGGGATCATACCAATCAGGAGTGGTACGATTTCTCGTTGACCTGCGAGGCTCTGTAGTAACTACAACCGAAGTTTCATGATCATCATCATTAGGTTCCTCTCTTATTGGTGTAGGCGCCACATGAACTACTTCCGGTGCTGTGCTACTCACAAGTTCGAGAGAAGGTTCAACAACCTCGTCGAGTTCTACTTTCCTTCTAGTCACTTCTTTTCGAGAAAAATTCTTTCTCTAGAAAGGATCCATTCTTGGCAGCGAAGATTTTGCCCTCGGATCTATGATAGAAGGTATACCCGATAGTTTCCTTCGGGTATCCTATGAAGACGCATTTTTCCGCTTTGGGTTCAAGCTTGTCCGGCTGTAACTTCTTTACATAGGCTTCGCAACCCCAAACTTTAAGGAACGACAATTTAGGTTTCTTACCAAACCATAGTTCATATGGTGTCGTTTCAACGGATTTAGATGGTTCCCTATTTGAAGTGAATGCGGCTGTTTCTAATGCATAACCCCAAAACAATAGCGGTAAATCTGTAAGTGACATCATAGAACGAACCATATCTAAGAGAGTTCGATTACGACGTTCGGACACACCATTACGCCGTGGTGTTCCCGGCGGTGTCAATTGTGAAAGTATTCCGCATTTCTTCAAATGCTCGCCAAACTCGTAACTTAGATATTCACCTCCACGATCAGAACGTAGAAATTTAACCTTCTTGTTATGTTGATTCTCTACCTCACTTTGAAATTCCTTAAACTTCTTGAAAGTTTCGGACTTATGTTTCATGAAATAGATATACCCATATCTACTCAAGTCATCCGTGAAGGTAAGAACATAACAATAACCACCGCGCGATGCTACACTCATTGGTCCACACACATCGGTATGTATGATTTCCAATAAGTCTGTAGCTCGCTCCATCATACCAGAAAATGGAGTCTTAGTCATTTTACCCATCAGACATGCTTCGCATCTTTCAAGTAATTCGAAATCAAGTGATTCAAGAAGTCCATCGGAATGGAGTTTCTTCATGCGCTTCACTCCAATGTGACCAAGACGACAGTGCCACATATAGGTCGAGTTATCGCTCAATTTCAAACGTTTAGCCTCAATGTTATTTATGTGTGTATTACTACAATCGAGATTCAATAAGAATAGACCATCTATCAAAGGTGCATGTGCATAAAACATATTACTCATATAAATCTAACAACCATTATTCTCGGACTTAAACAAGTAACCGTCTCGCAATAAACAAGATCCCGATATAATGTTCATGCTCAACGCAGGCACCAAATAACAATTATTTAAGTATAAAACTAATCCCGATGGTAGATGAAGAGGTAGCGTGCCGACCACGATCACATCAACCTTTGATCCATTTCCAACGCACATCGTCACCTCATTCTTCGCTAGCTTCCGTTTATTCTGCAGCACCTGTTTTGAGTTACAAATATGAGCAACCGAACCAGTATCAAATACCCAGGCACTACTACGAGTACTAGTGAGATACACATCAATAACATGTATATCAGATATACCTTTCTTCTTGATGTTGCCGTTCTTCAAATCCGCCAAGTACTTTGGGTAATTCTGCTTCCAGTGACCCTCTTGCTTGCAGTAAAAACACTCAGTATCAGGCTTAGGTCCAGCCCTGGTCTTCTTCGCCGGTGCGGCAACTTTCTTACCGCCCTTCTTGAAGTTTCCCTTTTGCTTAGACTTGCCTTTCTTGAATTTGGTGGTCTTATTGACCAACAACACTTAGTGCTCTTTCTTGATCTCCACTTCTATAGATTTCAGCATGGAGAAGAGTTCTAGCAACGTCTTGTCCATGTTTTGCATATTGTAGTTCATCAGAAAGTTCTTGTAACTTGGTGGTAGTGATTGGAGGACACGGTGAATCCCCAAAGAATTAGGAATCACTATACCCAAACTTTGGAGTTTGTTTGCGTGCCCAGACATCTTAAGCACATGCTCACTGACGGAGCTGCCCTCTTCATCTTGCAGTTAAAGAACTTTTCAGAAGCCTCATAACTCTCAACTGTCGCGTGAGCCTCAAATATCATTTTGAGTTCACGAACAATATCATGTGGGTCATGGTTCTCAAACCTTTTCTGAAGCTCCGATTCCAAACCATACAAGATAACACACTGAACTGTGGAGTACTAATTCTTCTGAGCGACGAAAACATTCTTTACCTCATCGGTAGCATCAGCTGCAGGCGGGTCACCCAGCGGTGCATCCAGCACATAGGTCAAATTACCAGCATTGAGGACAATATCACTCAAATTAATCTAGGTGAACTCCCACTCAAAACAATATCACTCAAATTGTTTTAGTGATCACACGAACCAAATCCACCACATCAAAACCGATCATCACGAGAGTTGATGTAGCTTCAATGGCGAACAATCAACATGTTCATCATATATACTATATGACTCATGCTTTACCTTTCGGTGATCCGTGTTCCGAGACCATGTCTGTACATGCTAGGCCCGTCAAGATCAAACCTTAGTTTCTGCATGAGCAAATCTGGCTTGCTCACGTTATATACACTTGCAGAATCTAACACACCCGATCATCACGTGGTGCTTCGAAACAACAAGCTTTAGCAATGGTGCTAACTAAGGATGAACACTTTAAAACTTGAAATTTGTGTGCTTGAGGGGTCATCTTATAATGCTACCGTCGTTAACTAAGCAATACAAGATGCATAAAGGATTAACATCACATGCAATTCATAATATGTGATATGATATGGCCTTTCTTCTTTGTGCTTCCGATATCCATCTTCAAGCACGAACATGATCTCCATCATCACCGGCATTGCATCAAGGTCAATGACGCTGTTCCATGGTTGTCGTCCACCAGCTTCAACTATTACAACTAATTTGAATAGACACGCGGGTCTTAACAGAATTTAAAGACAACCATATGGCTCGTGTCGGTTGCCAACTTACAATAACGAACATTGCATACATCAAATATAATCACAATCATGGCCATATCACATCACAACACACCCCTGCAAAACAAAGTTAGACGCCTCTAATTTTCTTTGCATATTTTACGTGGTTTCGGGCTTTCAATAAGTGTCGCTCTAACTTACGAACAAGAACCACAACGTTGATGCTTGAACTATCAAGTGCCCGTTGTAAATTGGATCTATACTATAATGGGACAGACAGACACCCGCAAAGCCACTTATGCAATACAAGTTGCATGTTCAGCGTGGAGCAAGTCTCATGAACGATGTCATGTAAGGTTAGCCCGGGCCGCTTCATCCCATCATATCGCAAGATGCAAAGTACACAAGAAGCAATTGATAATAAAAGCACCACCGCCCATAATGACCATTGTGTTCACTCGTGCAACAGATCTACATATAGACACGGCTCTGATACCACTGTAGGGGTTCGTAGCATGGAAAACAAAAAATTTCTACCGCATGCAAACAAACAAGCCAAGATCTATCTACTAGATTGCAGCAACGAGTCGATAGAGGAACTCACCCTCGAAGATTGCAAAGCGGTTAACGAGAGCGGATTATCGTGGGTGATGTAGTCGTACTCTTGTCGATCTCAAGATCGTGTAGACGATCCTTCCGGCGCTGCGTTCTGGCAGCGCTTCCGCAGTCGGTCACACGTTCGGTACTTGATGAAGACCTTCCTCTCCCTTGTTCCAGCATGCAGCGGAGGTTGTAGCACTCTCCTCGCGATTCCGGCAGCACGACGGCGTGGTACCGGAAGTAGAGGGGAGATCTTGCAGGGCTTCGACTTAAGCCGGAGCGAGTATGGTGGACTATGAGAGAGGCCTTGGCGATCTAGGGTTTAGAGGCACCAAGGAGAGAGGGCTAGGCCGGCGTCTAGGGCTTGGGGCGAGCCCCAAGTCGGCGGCTAGGGCAAACCCTAGGGCAGCGGCGGCTGCAGGAGGCTAGGGTTAGGGTTTTGGTGGAGAGAGGTGTGTGCTAGAGGGGGAACCTCTGCCCCTTCTTTTATAGGTGGGAGGGCGCCGGCCAGGGGGAGGGAGTCCTCCCCCAACTCGGCCTCCTTGGCCGACGGGTGGAGGGAGAGGAACTCCTCCCCAAGTAGGTTTCCTACTCTCCCTCCATCAAGCAAAACTGTCGTTTGACTTTTCAAATTGGCGTTTGACTTTTCAAACTAGGATTTGATTTATCCCTTTATTTCGCTTAGCCATGATACCTAGTACATGATGCAACCATTCCACATTGTTATGACACATTCATGTACCCTTCCCCTCCGGAGTGCCGGACCTTCCGGACCATTCTAGAACATTCCTGGTGAAAACACCGGAATCATTCCCCAACTCCGAAACAGGACTTTCCTTATATGAATCTTATTCTCCGGACCATTCCGGATCTCCTCGTGATATCCCGGATCCCATCCGAGACTCCGAACAACATTCGGTCTCTTACTCATCATTCCATAACTACTCAACCACATCGAATCCTTAAGTGTGTCTCCCTACGGTTCGTGAATTATGCGGACATGATCGAGACACTTCTCCGAACAATAACCAATAGAGGAATCTAGAAATTCATCTGGCTCCCACATATTTCTAAGATTACTTTGTGATCGAATGAACCACTTACATACGATACCAATTTCCCTTTGTCTCACGATAGTTTACTTATCCGAGGTTTTGATCGTCGGTATCTCTGCATACCTAGTTCAACCTCGTTACCGATAAGTACTCTTTTCTCGTTCCCGTGGTATGTGATCCCTTGTGAGCCAGTCACATGCTTGCAAGCTAATTGGATGACATTCCACCGAGAGGGCCCAGAGTATATCTATCCGTCATATGGATGGACAAATCCCACTCTTGATTCATGTGTCTCAACCCATACTTTCCGAACACTCAATGTCACCTTTATAGCCACCCAGTTACGGTGTGGTGTTTGATGTCATCAAAGTATCCTTCCAGTGATGGTGATAAGCATGATCTCATGGTCGAAGGAATTAGGTTACTATGTATCAAAAAGCATATAGCAATTGAACTATTAAAATGACTTGATCTTTATGCTACGCTTATCTATAGGATTATGTCCATCACATCATTCTCCTAATGATATGATCTTGTTGTTAATAACATCTCAATGTTCATGATAGGGAAACCACAATCATCTATTAACCAACAAGCTAGTATTATGAAGAGGCTTTACTAGGGACTCTAATTTAGTTTACAAATCACACAAGTATTAATGTTTCCTGGTTAATACTGTTATAGCATGAATGTAAACATTTATCATAAACACAAAGATATAATAATAACTACATTTATTATTGCCTCTAGGGCATATCTCCAACAACGCAACCCAAGGAGGAAGAAGGACAGTTACTGTTGATGGGGGAAGGAGGAGAGGATAAGGCTCGGGAGGTTGTCGCCCGAGGGTTCACACAAAGGGTTATGAATCATGCTATAGGAAAGTGATCCCATTCATCATGTTGACCCATTGGATGGCACGTGCTTTCTAACAAAAGAAATGTCTTGGTCTTGGCACAACTTCATAAATAAAGCGGTAGTTAGCACAAGATACAAGAGTTACAAAAACATACATTATATAGGGCATGTTTGGTAGGTTGTAGCATTATTGGAGCTCCCTAGAACATGGCTTGGACTCTCCCTTTGGTTGCCCGCAAACTGGTTGCTCGCATGGGGTGAGGAACAACAGGTGTAGTGTTTGGTTAGTTGTGTATCGGTAGGACAATCAAGACAGGAGCATGTGTTGTCAATTTGGTTGCAAGGTGCTAGTTGTTGTGGTAACCTCTTCCATTTGAGTGATGAGGTTACCCAACACTCATCAGAGAACATAAAATGAGTTCATTAGCATAACAAAGTACTTCTAGCAGCAGTTGCTCGTTGGTGTGATGCACCACGATCTAGTGATGCATCACAAGTTCACTAGCAATATTAGATACCATGATCCAGTTTTCATTAGCAACCTAGCTAAAACAGGGATATCAGACCGCCTCCCAAAATGTACATGACCTTAAACAATAGATCATGACCATCATCGGCAACACACGAGTGGCAAATTAGTAGCACTAATTAAAACTGTCGGCATAGCCGCCAGTTCCTAAGAAAGTGCATCCTGTTAATCTCTGCCATGTTAGCATAGGTTGTACCTAGTTCTTTATTGTCCGCAAGGAAGTCCGTATCCCCTGTCATCATCTTCGGATCCCAGAGCTAGCACTTGTCAACAAACTTGGGCATGAAGATGATCTTTATCTGAGCATAGTTCGTTATGGGGATGTTCAGGAACTCAACGTGCTTCGAGCAGGCCTGCGATTGACACGACAGTTTGTTAGTGCAATGCTAGGAACAAATGAATGAAATAGCATTGGGCTACGACTCATAGACACTGTGATAGTGCATTGCTAACTTACCACGGAGTAGTGCACTAGCTTGTCCTCATCCTCGAACAAGAAGGTTGTGCTATCTAGACACCATTTGATGCCTTCAACCGTTCTAAGGCAAAGTATGTGGTCCACTTCATGCTCCACTTCCTGATGTGGTTGTACATCTGTTTACAGGTTGCTATGATCCCGGTGTATGCAAGAACATCGTTGAAAACTTTCTTCATGTCAGGTTCTCTGATCCCGGAGTAAACCGTCTCCTCCACTCTTCACGAGTTCTACAATCCTATTCAGAACAAACTTTGACAAACCAGGATCCCATACCATAGAAGGTTTGTGGGAAAACAGAGCTGGATGGAGGACAATGTTTTTAGGATGCATCCATCTTAAGTCGATCTTCTCCTTCGAGGAAGCAGACTTAGCTAGATTGAGTACAATGAATTCCTACAGTACAACACACTGGTAATCATGGTACAACTCCAATTTGCAGACATTTCTGCAGTTCTACATCGCCGCTAAGCATGATACATGTTGGCTACAGGGAACATCATACATAAATCATACATCGATATGGATCAATCTAATTCTAAAACCCTACATTTCTAAGCATGAATTCGTTGCACATGTCCTAAACAACCTATGGAATCACGAACATGCATACATATCTAGGATACAATATCAAGGGTTATAGAATCTTACAACCTTTGGATTCATGACATAGATCAGAGAAGGGTTGACGCCAGCTAAGTGTCTTCAACAACGGTCGCCGAGCTGGAAGGAGTACGCGTCATGCTGGAAAGTGTACCTAGCAAGACCAGCACCATGATAGATGGAGAACCCGTGAGATCCACCCTCTCCATGGTGGATAGAAATGCTGGTAGCACCGCCAGTGGAACAAGAGCCACCGGAGAGGTCAGGGGAGAAGGGGACATCGTCAGGTCCACAAGCTCAGATCCACAAGCTCCCGCCATGGCCGTCGATTTCGAACTGTCGAGGAGCTACAAGGAGGGGGAAGTGGTGTATTTCGAGTTGGGGATATGGTAGCTCTTCTAAAAAGGGGGTGATTTTCACGAGCGGAGACCAAAAACCTCCCGCCGCATTTTCCTATAGCATGGGATCTCGCGCCATCTCACACGACTGCATCCGCGAAGACGCCATGTTTCCCTTTTTGGCTGCCCAAGGGTGGCTCGCTGGAAATGGCCGAATCGATAGTTCTACATAGGTCTAGCCTAGAGGGAGGTGTGCTTTGAGAAGCGGTCTGGACACAAAGTGGAGGGAGCCCAGGCATCCAATCAGGTCGATTTCTTCTCCCCATGGCCTGGCTAGAGTAGTTGAAACCTACCAAACATGTCCATAGTCGTAGACACAAAACACAGGCGGAACACAACCACACGGGCACAATACAAGTACATCAGCCAAAATAAAAACGCACAGCACGATTGATGAGTGCAGCAGCACTTCGTTGGGAGACCCCAAGAGAAAGGTATGATGAGCACAACAACAAGTTTTCCCTCAGTAAGAAACTGAGGTTATCAAACCAGTAGAAGGAAGGAAACGACTCAAAGGGGTTGCTAGAAACTTAGAGACCTGCACAACACAAACTCAAGACTTTGCGCCAACAAACAGTAAGGTTGTCAATCTCACCGGTTTGCTATAACAAAGGATTAACTGTATGGTATGGAAGGTAATGGTGGTTTGCAACAAGTAAACGGTAAACAGTGGAAGACGTATCAATGGTAAAGATTGGACCGGGGTCCATAGTTCACTAGAGGTGTTCTCCTTAGATAAACAAACATGGCAATGCTGGGTAAACAAATTACAGCAGGGCAATTGACCGGACTGAGCAAGGCATAACAATGCAATACTAGACATTCATGATCCTATGAGATTCGATTGGGCAATACAACAAGATACATATACCGCCATCCAACTGCATCTATGACTAGAAGTTCGACTTTGGGTTATCATCCGAACCCCTCCAGTATTAAGTTGCAAGCAACAAACAACTGCTTTAAGCAAAGTGTGTAAGGTAAACAATCCACTTGTTCCATGAACAAGAGACAGTTGTTTTATCCCTATGGCAACAACACATCTACAACCTTAGAGATTTCTGTCACTTCCCTTAGATTAAATAGAGGCATGAACCCACTATCGAGCATAAATACCCCCTCTTGGAGTCACTAGCAACTACTTGGCCAAGATAGCTCCTAACAACGGAGATCATGCAAGATCACAAACAACACAGACATGATAGAATCAATAAGACAAAACTATTAATCAATCTGACATAGTAATCTCAATACCCATCGGATCCCTGCAAACACAACATGCATGATTACAAATAGATGAGATCTTGATCCTGAACGGAGCTCAGAAGATCTAAACATGAAAGAACAAAGGAGGATATACAACCATCTAGCTACTAGATGGACCTGTAGTCCAAGGTGGAACTACTCACGCTTCATACCGGAGGCTGACATGATGAAGAAGAAGGCCTACGGGATGATCTCCCCTCCGGAAGGGTGTCGGGAAGAGCTTCAGATCCCCCTGATCTAGGGACGATGGTGGCGGCGACTACAGACGGTTTCGTGGAATATTGATTGGGTACTTAGGGTTTAGGCATCGGGGGCTTCTTATAGGCGAAGAGGGAGGCCGAGGGGGGGTTCCCGAGGCGGTTGCACCCTGCAGGCGCAGGATAGGCCCACCCGCGCGGCCAGGGGTGTGGCCCCCTCGAGGCCCTCCCCCGTCTCGTCTTCTAGCTCCGTGTTCCCCACGGTAAAATATTGACTTTGGCTTTTGTCTCGTCCAATTCCGAGAATATTGATTTTCTGCCTTTCTGGAACCAAAAACAGAAGAAAACAGACAACTGGCACTATGGCATCTTGTTAATAGGTTAGTACCAGAAAACATATAAAACACCTCAAAGTGTAGACAAAGCAAAACAAAGTAGATACTAAACAAGCATGGAACATCAAAAATTATAGATACATTTCCGACGTAACAAGCATCCCCAAGATTAACTCCTGCTCGTCCTCGAGTAGGTAAGTGATAAAAAGAATAATTTTTGAGGTGACATGAACCATAAAAATCAAGATCAAACCATTTGCAAGCATTGAAAGCTGGGGTCAAATAACTCTAAAAATGAGCATGAAAGATGGAGTTATAACAGTAAGACAAAGTAACTATGCATGCAACATGAAAGGCTACAAACAAAGATTATGAATAACATGCATTGAAAAACGTTTGTTTCACATACAGAAAACATGGCATAGTAGCATTCAGCTTGTACCTCATGGAGTAGCAAATAGATGCATAGGACACCTTCAAAGTTCATAAGAGTGACTAGAACAAATAGCACAAGAACATGCAATATCAACAATATGCATCAATCAATAAGTTTTGGGACAATGCACAGAACTAGACTAAAGAGAAACTAAGAATGCGTATGTTTTAAGCGGTACCTAAAGGTAGAAGGTGGAGACTCAATATAATGGTGGAAGACATGCCCTTCATAAAGGGAAGCAGGGATTTCAAGTCTCAAAAAGAGCTTCCAAAAATTATGGTACTTGTTAGCTTTCAGCTCTCATTGCCCCTATCATAAGCATCTTGAAGTGATTAAGGTTAAAGTGAACAAATTATGGAGTATATGCTTGACAAAGTATAAGTTGGAAATCTCATGTCCCTTGAATACGAGGGTCGCTCCTCATGCTACTCAACTTTAGTCACCTGTAAGTTCTTGTCATAGTAAGTACATGTGTATCATAGAGAACCGCCAACGAGGTACCCCTCGCACATGGTACAGGAGCTATCTCATAACCAAAATGACAAGGCAAGCAGACAATAAGCATCTCAGCAATCTTCTTATTTACCATGGGAATATGGTGCTTTTTTCTCGCTTTCCTCTTTTCTCAATATGTCTCTTTTTTTATAAGAAGAATGCTTCATAGATGTCACTATGGTGATGCTGCAAGTTTCCACCATAATTAGGCATGACTTAGGCAGCGGACCAGGCGTTTCTCTAACACACATACATAACTTCATGGACTTACACGCTCCCCTTTTATTTCACACCAGCGACATCCATAGACAAAAGAGCATGATATCAACTGTGTACAAAGTACAAGTGCAATGTTGAAAGCGTTCCCGATGACAACATGGTTCTGCTAATTCTAACGTATAAGTGCAAGCATATACAATATAGATAACACAATGGTTCAAGTTTATTAGGGGCAAGAAATATAAAGTGTGCCATCAAGTTTGTGAGAGCTTTAATCACTAAGTTTTCATATAACAAAATATTTTTTAATTGGAAGATAGATGAAAATAAGAATATACTTGGAATGGTGTAACACACCATGCATAGGAATTTACAGTGGACACTTGGGAATAACTTGGTTTCTCGGGAGTTGGAAGCATGAGCAGAGCTTACTCATACAAGTGGAGGCTAGCAAAAGATTGGGAGCAACCAACTAAGAGAGCAATAATGACCATAATCATGCAGAACGGCAAAACATTACTAATCAAAGCATAGAGTCGTACTAAAAGTCAAGGACTAAATGATCATAGAGGCTATGGTAACTTGTTCATAGTCATAACATGGTGTAAGCATGTGCCAAGTCAACCCAAACAAAGCATCAAAGGAGAATACCACAATACTATGTTTTTGCATGCTAAAACAATGCATGATTCTTTCAGTCCATACTAAGCAATCCCAATTGTTTGGAACAAGTTATGATACTGCAATAATCACTAAGCATAAGGTAAAAACAACACCTATCATAATAAAGTCTAAGTCACAGTCAAAGCAAGCCCCTCTTGCACTATTTCAAGCAAGAACTTTCTACTCCTTTCCAACACCAATCAACTTATTTGAAACAACACAGCGAGAACGGGGGTCCAAACTACTTTATTCAAGCAAACTAAGCAAACTAAGCAAAGCAAACAAAAACTAAGATGGTCCAAGAACAACACAACAATGCATAAAACAATAAAAATGAAGTGTCTAGAAAGATTTGAGCTTTTTATTGATGAAGAAGGGGATGCATTGGGCATACCCAAGCTTTGACGCTTGTAACTCTTGAATATTTCTTGGGGTGACACGGGGTGGCATCCATAATCTTGAGATTTTGTCCATTATTCATCTCATTACATCATTCTCTCTCTACACCTGAAATTTTTTCCTTCATACAAAACTTCACACAATCTTCATTAGCAACATTAGTGTATTCAAAAGATAATAGACCCTTGGGTTTAGCTTTAAAACAGCAAAACTTTCACTAAAAACACAAACCACTGTAGAAATTCCCTCAAAAAGCTCAATGTCCCAAAAAGAACCCAAAAATGAATCAATAAGAAGCAAATGCAAATAATGGCAGAAATCTGTCAAAACAGACCAGCAAGTAGAAACCGATTTTTTCGAAGATCTTATGTTGCTCAAATAAAAAAGTGTTGAACTAACGAAAGTTAGATAACATACTGGGGGATTTATTCGTAAAATATCAGCTTAATCCGACATACAGAGATTCCTCACGAATTTTTATGGTGGAGCACAAAAATCTATTTCGGGACAGCAACTCTCCAAATCTTACTTCCCTCTCATTAGAGCTCATTCTTGGCACAAAAAGCAAACGAAAAGTATAAGGAGAGGTCATTACTAAAGTAATAACTTTCAAGACTCAAGAAAACTCTTGGATTATCTCCCAACAAGTACTTTTCTTTAACGCCTTTAAGTTAGGCACAAGAAGCAAGAATCAAGTGTTTTCAAATGAAGAATTAAGATCAATACTTGCAATCTCTTCAACTAGGAAAGGTATATCATTCAAATGAGTTTTGGAGGATCCCTTCTAATGTCTTCTTGGTTCACTAATTTCATCAAAAGGATTTTCAGGAACAATCCAATGAAAATTCTTTTCTAAGGCTTCATGCATTCCTACAAGTTTAAAAGGTATGGGTATCTTAATTTCCTCTCTGGGTTTAGTTTTATCTGAAGTACCCATAACATCTATGCATGATCCTAGCATATTAAAACGTTCAAAGACCTTTTTGGCTTCCTTAGCAACATCATTGAACTCTTTTAGTAAAGTTTGTAGGATAAAATCTCTCTTTTCAGGATCCTCTTCTTCTTTTAGTTTGAGAAACAAAATTTGCATCATGGGGTTAAGGTTAACAAACCTAGCCTCCAACATATGAACTAAAGAAGCTGCAGCAATTTCATAATTAGGAGCAAGTTCTACTATAGATCTATCCTCAATATCCTCATGTTTTCTAACATGATTAAATAATTATTCAATATTTTGTTTCCCAAGTATGGAGCCACTACCTATTGAAAGGTCTTTAAGGGTGAACTTGGGGATCAACATGGTGAGCTAGAGCAAGCTGACAACTAGAGCAGGAACTATTTTTTTTGTGTTTTTGATAAGTGAAAGCAAACCAAACTAAACTAATTTTTTGGAGTTTTTGATAAAAAGAGGAAAACAAAACCAAGCAAAAGAAACTGAGCAAAACAAAAACAAAGTAAAGAGAAAGGTTGAGAAGGACTCCCCTTGTGAAGACGTCCTTAGCCTCCCCGGCAACGGCGCCAGAAAAAGGCTTGATGAGTGCAGCAGCACTTCGTTGGGAGACCCCAAGAGGAAGGTATGATGAGCACAGCAGCAAGTTTTCCCTCAGTAAGAAACCGAGGTTATCGAACCAGTAGGAGGAAGGAAACGACTCAAAGGTGTTGCTAGCAACTTGGAGACTTGCACAACACAAACTCAAGACTTTGCCCCAACAAACAGTAAGGTTGTCAATCTCACCGGTTTGCTATAACAAAGGATTAACGGTATGGTGTGGAAGGTAATGGTGGTTTGTAACAAGTAAACAGTAAACAGTGGAAGACGTATCAATGGTAAAGATTGGACCGGGGTCCATAGTTCACTAGAGGTGTTCTCCTTAGATAAACAAACATGACATGCTGGGTAAATAAATTACAGCAGGGCAATTGACAGGACTGAGCAAGACATAACAATGCAATACTAGACATCATGATCCTATGAGATTCGATTGGGCAATACAACAAGATGCATAGACCGCCATCCAACTGTATCTATGACTAGAAGTCCACCTTTGGGTTATCATCCGAACCCCCTCCAGTATTAAGTTGCAAGCAACAGACAACTGCTTTAAGCAAAGTGTGTAAGGTAAACAATCCACTTGTTCCATGAACAAGAGATCGTTGTTTTCTCCCTAGTGGCAACAGAACATCTACAACCTTAGAGATTTCTGTCACTTCCCTTAGATTAAATAGAGGCATGAACCCACTATCGAGCATAAATACCCCCTCTTGGAGTCACTAGCAACTATTTGGCCAAGATAGCTCTTAACAACGGAGAGCATGCAAGATCACAAACAACACAGACATGATAGAATCAATAAGACAAAACTATTAATCAATCTGACATAGTAATCTCAATACCCATCGGATCCTGCAAACACAACATGCATGATTACAAATAGATGAGATCTTGATCCTGAACGGAGCTCACAAGATCTAAACATGAAAGAACAAAGGAGGAGATACAACCATCTAGCTACTAGATGGACCTGTAGTCCAAGGTGGAACTACTCACGCTTCATACCGGAGGCTGACATGATGAAGAAGAAGGCCTACGGGATGATCTCCCCTCCGGAAGGGTGCCGGGAAGAGCTTCAGATCCCCCCGATCTAGGGACGATGGTGGCGGTGGCTACAGACGATTTCATTGAATATTAATCGGGTACTTAGGGTTTAGGCATCGGGGGCTTCTTATAGGCGAAGAGGGAGGCCGAGGGGGTGCCCGAGGCGGCTGTACCCCCCAGGCGTGGGGTGGGCCCACCTGCACGGCCAGGGGGTGTGGCCCCCTCGAGGCCCTCCTCCGTCTCGTCTTCTGGCTCTATGTTCCCCACGGTAAAATATTGACTTTGCCTTTTGTCCCGTCCAATTCCGAGAATATTAATTTTCTGCCTTTCTGGAACCAAAAACAGAAGAAAACAGGCAACTGACACTATGGTATCTTGTTAATAGGTTAGTACCAGAAAACATATAAAACTCCTCAAAGTGTAGACAAAGCAAAGCAAAGTAGATACTAAACAAGCATGAAACATCAAAAATTATAGATACGTTTCCGACGTATCAACGATCAAGAACGTAGACAAGCAGCTAGGCTTATTACCTTGGAGATGACCCAATCCAACACTGCTCTATCCCTGGCTTGCGATCCTCTATCTCTGCAATGTACATTTTTTCTAAAAATGCAATCAGTTGGTTCATTGACGAAAGGATGCTTAATTGTCATTTTGGTTCCAATATGCTAGAGAGACCAACACATCTCCTCAATGCACACCCAATTAACGCTAACTCGCCAGCCCCGCTAGGTTTCAAGTGCAGAAAATCATTTCCCTAATGCAAGCCCACATGCGTAGTATATTTTGACCCGTAATATATCTTGAGTGGAAGATTTTTTTCTATGCCACACAGTGGCATCCCTAAAAAAAAATATGCGTGGGATACCGTCCTACAAATCAATATGCACTAGATGATTCCCTCCATCCTCATTTCACTGATAAGATCGTCGTCGACAAGGTGGATGAGGATATGAGGAAACCTTATTCTTGTTCCGTACATCATCGCCATAGTCACCAAAACGCCGTTACTGATCGACCAAACACTAACTTTATAGACTTAAAAACAGCACTGAGCGCATGTCTGAGGTCCCCACTCCCTCCCGTTTGTCGGAGAAACAAACATAGCACACAGGGACCTCGATTACCAAACGAATATGGAGGAGACGAGCAGAGGCTAGGGTTTAGATATTTGAGTTACTCTTATATCCTCATGTGCCGCTCTGTTAGCTTCAATGTGGTTTGAACAAAATAAAACCTAAAGACATGTTTGGGAGAGAAGGAATTTTGATCCTTCTATATTTTGTGCATTGGGTCTAAATTTGGCTCCTAAGTACACTCAGCCTAAAGAGATTTTTTTTTGCCTGGGGCGCTGTCAACTTTCATTGAGATGCACTTCCACTTCCAACCCATGGTCAATTTTCAGTGTGTCTGTCTCTCTATGCAGTTGGACGATGGCAATTATGTGTACATTCTTATGTACTAAATCAACATAGTATAATCGAGGACGGTCCCTCCGAGGGTATCAGCCATCATTCATGTCAAGTAATATAAGAGATAGCAATTGTTTTCTAATATTCAATTGTTTTGAAAAAAGTTTTGCCTTCTATTAATAACATAGAGTCTATATATTTTCGAAAAGGAGGGAAAGTAAAAAAAAATTAGCCCAGTATAATAGGAGTAAAATAATTTGAGGAGTCGTCCCACATGGCATGATCGGCAAGATCACTTTGGTTATTTTTAGCGGATTTTTGTAGTTAGCATATTTTAGTTAGTATCAATCAATTAATATCCAAATAGAAAACAAAGAAATTCCAAAAAAAAGAGTACATATTTTTTAACTATTTAAATGGATTTCTGTCTACTTATGAGAATTACATAAAATTCGAACTACGTACAAACTCAGAGTTGGATGTGGTGATCAAAGCAGAAACACCATGTTTTGTGTGTAAGGTTGCCTATCAAACCATCGCACTATGGCCTAGTAAGAACAAAGGTATTGTGCGGTTGTGTCTGTACTTCCACTGGCGAAGATGGAGTATTCGAGTGAACCTAAACATGACAAAACTGCCCAACATCATAGGTATGGTGCGGTTATATCTGTATGTATAATCAAGAGAGATGATACGAAGGCGATGGAACCACCATATGATACCTGCGCACCCGTTGTTGTTACGGTTGACTCTGATAGTCATCTCTTGTAAAAAAAAAAAAAAAAAGGACAGGCAATCATGTACTAGTACTTCAATTTCTCTTTTCATGTTTTCTTGCATAGGAAACATACAAGGAAATTGCATTACAAATAATAGTAAAATAATAGTTACAGTAAACAAACTCCAGTTTCTTGAGTACATGAAATGGATTGCAAGAGCAAGACCGGCCATAGTAACTTTGGGGCAATTTACAGCATGTACTCCTAGCATTTACTTGGACATTGGATGGAAACAATTTCAAATTAAGAGTAATACACGGTACAACGTTTCACACAATCTGTAGAAAGATAACTACTCTATCTCTACTGCAGCGAGCTACATCATATTATTCACATCTCGAAGGACATCTTCTATCTAGCTACATGGCTAGCTTCACTGAAGGCTGAAGCACATTTACACCAAGTTGCGCGCGCGTTCCTCTACGTTCTTCTTCTTCTTCTTCTTCTTCTTCTTCTTCTTCTTCTTCTTCTTCTTCTTCTTCTTCTTTAATTCTAGGTTGCTAGGATGACGACGTGTCGATCTCAGGCTGGCCTGAACCATGGGAGCTGGAGCGCGGCGGCCACCGTCAGCCGCTTGTCGGGGTTGCACTCAAGAAGCCCTTTCAATACTTGGAACCCCTCGTTGGACAACATCTCTTCATGAAACATCTCCCTTAGCGTACTGTGCCGCTGCCGCGCCTGCGTCCATCGCGGCACCATGCGGGCGAGCGGCAGGGACGCCAACTCCGGCCACGTCCTCTCATCTGGAAAACCGACCCGGCGGAAGATAACCCAGAGCTGCTTGACCTCGTCGTCGTCGTCTCCGAGGCCCGGGAACATCCTCTGGCCGGTGAGCATCTCGGCCATGACGCAGCCGAGCGACCATGTGTCCACCCGTCCGTCGTAGTTCGGCTTCCCGAGGATCATCTCGGGCGCCTTGTAGGGCATCGTTCCGACATCGCCGTACGGCGTCTCCTTCGTCGCCAGGGACATGGCCAGGCCGAGGTCGCAGAACTTGAGGATCTTCCCGCCGCCTCCCCCGACGAGGATGTTAGCTGGCTTGATGTCGCGGTGGACGATGCCGCGCTGGTGCATCTTCTTGGCGCCCGTGAGGAGCTGCCACATGTAGCAGCACACGATGGCCTCCGGGAGCGGCGGCCTCTCGGACAGGAAAGCGTGGAGGCTCGGCCCGACGTACTCCATGGCGAGGCTGAGGTCGGCGGTGGCCGAATCGCGGACGAGGCCATAGTAAGCGACGACGGAAGGGTTTCCGTCCCAGGCGCCGAGGAAGCGGGCCTCTTCCAGGAGCCGGCTGGGGTCGGCGGACCGGAGGAACTTGATGGCGACGGTGTTGCCGGTGACGCGGTGGCGCGCCTGTAGGACGACGCCGAAGCTGCCCCCGCCGAGGGTGCCCGTCTCCACGTACGCCTCCGTCCTGGCGACCTGGATGCTGCAGCTCGCTGATCCCCGGGCGGTCGCGTTGCAGGCGTCGAGGACGGCAGGAGATCGTGCGCAGACGGCCATGCTCGCTCGGTTGGTGGAGGAGACGGCCGTGGATTGGGAGGAAAAATTATGGGGGTGGATCGGCGGCAATATATACACGGAAGCAAACGAACGCCGGCCGCCATGCGTGGCCTCGATCGACTCGGAACAGAACTGTGGAGCCCCGTCCCGATTCGAATTCAGCTTCTTACAGAGCCTGACGAGGTGAATGAATCCGACGTTAGGTGATCGACGCCATCGTTTGTTACGGGGTCTGACGAGGTGAATCCGACGACAGGCGACGTCATCGTTTGGTTGGCGCCTGCGTCTTGGTTTGCAGGGAACAAACCGACTCGATCGGACTCTGGACGACCAGACCTGCGCGCCAAAAAGCCTAGATGAACTGAAGCACATCTGAACCCAACTCACGGGCCACACATTTTTATTTATTTTTTGTGAACTCACGGGCCACACATTTTCATTGCTTTCTTAATCGAGTTACGTTGAAACTTAATTTGGCAGGAGACGTTTTTCCTTTACAGATCACAAATGAACATATTTAGTTTCAAGCTTCCCACCATATACTTGCATTTGTTACTTATGCAGATTTTTTCTGGAATTATTTAAAATTTACAAATACGGTTGTTGTTTGGGTAGTAGAAAACTTGACTTTTTCTTACTTTTCCCACTCATTTCTTCGTAATATTTGTTTGGTAAGTACTACACGTCCCCTGGAAGATAATTTCCCCATATCCCCGAGTCCCACGGTCCTAAAAATGCCATCTATTCCCACTTTTGCTATAAACTATCCATTTTTGCTGCAAAATGTCCTGCTATTGCTACATGTAGAAAAAAATAGTTTATTTATTAGACAAAAAAATAAAAAGAATGATCTCGTCGGAATCCTCTCTGGAGTTTTGTCGGAGACTATGTAGAATTTTTTGTACTAATGTAGCAAACTGGACTTTGCTGATGACACCGCCGGAGACTTTTGCCGGAAGATCTCGTTGAAGATCTCGTAGCAAAAACTTTGTGTCGTTGTAACAAAATCATAAAACAGTTGTAGCAAAAAAAAAGGCTTTATCGACCGAGAAGACCATGTCGCCGGAGAAGACGTCGTCGTGCCTCTGTAGCAAGGCCGTTTGTGACCCTGTAGCAGCGCCTTGCACCTTTTGTAGCAAAAAATTCGTCACTAGAGAAGATGATGCCATACCTCTATAGCAAGGTTGCCGCCGTCGCCGGAAAGATGTTGCCATACCTCTATAGCAAGGCTGCCATGTCTTTGTAGCAAGGCCATCGTGCCTTTGTAGCAGAGCCTTACACCGCTTGTAGCAAAAGGTGCCTCCGCCTAACCTTTCCCCCACCATGCCTTTGTAGCGAGGCCGACATTGCCTCTGTAGAAAGTCCAGTGACCGCTTGTAGCAGAGCCTCACACAGATCGTAGCAGGGACATAGAGTAGCACCGCCATCGACGCAGTGCAACACCACCACCGGCGCCAGCAACACCTGCCACCACCACCGGCGCCAGCAACACAACTCGTCGACGGCCAGAGCTCATGTCCATGGCGGAGCATGTACGAAGATGGGGGAGTCTCGCGCTAGAGATGGGGAGGAGGGTGGTAAGGGAGAAGTCCGGGGAAGCTATCATCTGCTGTGGAGAGGGGCGGCGGCATGGGGCTGCAGCGGCGATCGGAGTTGCGGTTGCGACTTGCGAGCAGACCGCGCGGGCTGCAACTTGAGCAAGCATAGCGACCCGGGGGATCGATCCATGAATCCCGCGGGGATATATATTATTTCCCTATTTGTTTTGGTTGATTCCCAATATTTATGAGCTCTTTGAACCATTTACTACACCCGTTTGATCCACATGCTCAAGTTTGTGGTGAATTTCTGTGTTGAGAACTAGCTATGCACCTTTCTTAGCCACGACTTCAGAAGTTCATGGTAATCCTATATATATGGACGTGGATTGTTCTTTTAATGTCAGTTTACATGTTCTATATGATCAGCCATCCAAATAGGCTCAAATTTATCTCTTCCATGCTCAGTGGAATATTTTTGATAACTGTTTACATGGTATAGATAACATGAGTAAGATACACTTTTTTTTTGCGAATCTGAGTAAGATACACTTATGGGTGGGAGCGATTGCATTAATTTGGTCGCTATGCAGAAATAATAAGGTTTTTATGCTAACTTATCTTCACCGATGCAGGTCTATATCACTCTGCACACTTACTCCGAAAGTGGTCTACTCTACAGAAACCGGAACACCGAGACCTTTATTTGGAGGCATGTCCAAGGTTGGAACAAGTGGTGAATGAGATTTTTTTCCAACATGGATGGCAGCATAGCTTGCGGATCGACCTTCCTCCACCATAGGTGTCTTTTATAGATTCATGTATTTTAAGATTTGCCTATGAGAACTATTCTTCTTTATCTTTTTTTGTCTTGTCGGCTGTATGCATCTTAGCTATGCAGAGAACGGATGTGGCCTTTTCTGTTTTGTGTCGGAGCCAGGTTTCGATCTTGTGACCTGTGGGTTATGCATAGGCCCGCTCTGATTGTTGTTGTATTGGTTGAGTATAAAAAGGTCCCTTTTGATTAATATGAACAAAAGGCTTACCATAGCTCTTTCTGCCGAGACGGTAATGCAATTCGTGCACTAATCATTCTGAGGGCTGTATTGCACTGAAGATACAGGTTCAGACAAGTGCTCTTCAGGGACAGACCACAGGTGAAACGAAGTCCATGCTTCCTACTAGTAATGTAGTTCAGAGTTGAGATGATTGTCCAAAGAAGATCAGCTGATCCGCTCCATAGTTTGAGTGCAAGTGGGTCTACAAACCCCGTCCGATTGCGTCGCAAAGAACATCACTCGGCGCCCTATTGTTGATGGTAACAACAGAGCCTTAGCATTATGATTCTTTTGAAAAAGAAATTGACTTGGATCTTTACACTGCAAGTCTAGGATCTTTACAAGTCATGCTCCTACAGGCTACAGGCTACTTGGCTGTCATGACTGTGCCTACGCCAACTAACCATCAGGCTTAGACCCAGCGCATAACAGCCAACGTCGACGAAGATAAAACGTCTGAAACTTATCTCTCTGAACTCTGAACTCTCGTTTTCCTTCTCTGAACTTGTCCTCCCAACTACTCCCCTTCCTCCATGCGGAAATATATGATTTGCAGGGAGCTCGACTTGGGTTGGAAATCGGATCGATAATAGAACGCGCTAATTGTCTATGGGTGTTGTTCAGCAGGTTGAGCTGCTACCGGATGCAGTAAAAGGTTCAGTTTTTTTCTTGCCGCTTGCGTTTTCTTTTGCAGGGTAGCGTCTCCGGTTCCAATCGATCAGCACACACGCGAGTACTAAGCTACGCGCCTTCCTTGCTAGTACATCCGTGACCTTCTCGGTCCTGTACTAAGGAGCATACGAATGTTCACAAATTTCGATAGGAGTTAATAAAATAACTGCCATGTTGAAAGCATCCGAGTTCTGTATTTTTTCCATTGCTATAGCTCCGAGGTTCTATCTCGCGTAGATGTGCGAGCTTCGCCTCGCCGCCTATTTCGCCTTAGATATCACGAGCGAGTACGCGAGTTTTTGTCATGTTCTTATTTCTTTTTTATGTCCAGTTATTTCTTGTTTTGCGAAATTTCACCGATCTATTAATAATCATCAAGAGCAGTACAAAAAGTTCTAAAAGTAATAAAAATTATAAATAAGTCAATGGACGACTACAAACACTGGCATAAATATATCCAGTTCTTTCAATACACTAACAGTGCGTACATAATTAATTGATGGATTGTTGTTAGCACTTGAGCCCAATTTTATTATTAGAATATAAATAGATATTTTTAGGTTAAAAATAAATAAATGTTTATTTCATTTCTCTAAGCACATGA
Organism: Avena insularis; assembly: GCA_023614405.1. NCBI lineage: Eukaryota > Viridiplantae > Streptophyta > Magnoliopsida > Poales > Poaceae > Avena > Avena insularis. The sequence continues at coordinate 9,327,460 of CM042684.1, forward strand.
TTTCTCTAACCAATAAATTAGCACATGAAGCATCGGTGATATAAAATTCATTCAGAAACAATTATGCCCATCTGTAATAAATTTTGCAAATTGAGAAGAGAAAAGATAGTTAGGGAGAAGGAAATGACGGCTCAACCCGGGGATGGATTATACACTCATTATATTCACAACAACGTCTACTTAGGACGTCTGCTTGTTGCTCACAAGTTAAAGGAGAAGAAAGAGCTGAGAGTAGAGAAGAGGAGCAGATGAGAGGGGTGGCGGCCTAAGGAGGAAGCGCCTTTTCTATCTCTAAGCAAAGACGGGCGGAAAGGTTTAGGTGGAGTACCCGGCCAGGCGCCACCCTCTCCCACGCAGTGCTGCCCCAGAGTCGACGTCCCCACGCCTCCTCTGGAACCTCAACTCCACACCAAAGACCCTGGACGCCGTCTCCAAGCCCCCCCTCCCGCCTGACTGGTGCCTCCTGCAGCGCCTCATCACCATGCGGCTTGTCCTCCTGCGCGGCACGTCCGCCTAGAGCAACGATTTCGTGCACCCCCTCCTTGCACATGGCCGCACGATGGTCGAGATGAGGCCGAGGGAGGCAGCCTAAAGGAGTTGTTGCTGGGCGGGCTTAGTGTGGTAGCAGCCGGAGAATCGTAGACAGCAGCCGAAAACCCTAGCCCGGAGCTCTCGAGGAAGACAAATAGAGAATCGTAGACAACAAAAGAGACAAATATGATAAATTTTAGAAAAAGGAAGACTCATTCAAAATTGCACCGATGTTAATTAATTTATTTATTTATTAGGAGACCGGAATATAACGTATTTTCACATAAAATTTTGTACGCGTGTATTATAAATCATTATTTGTATCCTGATATTTTTTACTGAAACTTTTAAATCTTTAAATTTTACAAAAAAAATCCTCCATGGAGCTTTCCGGCCCCACACCCATAGACACATGATGTGCAAGTGCCATCATTGCTCATGCATGTCACCAAGCTTAAGCTATAGTATAATGTGTAAGAAAAAATATCCATAGCAATTATCATCATCCACTATTCATAGAAAATCCCATTAGTCGGTGAGGCCCTTACAAAAAAAAAGGAATAACCAGAAAATCTAGCTAGATAATGAGGTTAGTGAAGAAGGGTTGAATGTGTGCCTATCTCGAGACAACATGTGCACCACGGGAAACATAGAAAATAGATAGAACCGGTGCACCATTTGTTTTCCGTGGGTGATGCAACATATAAACTAACTCAAAAATGTTTATCCATTAGAAGTTTTAAAAGGTACTCCCTCCGTCCTAAAATAGATGTCTTAGATTTTTCAAAATTTAGATGAACCATTATACTAAATAGTGTTTAGATTCATCCAAATTTTGATAAATCTGAGACATCTATTTTGGGACGGAGGGAGTACTAATGTGCAATGGAAATGAAGAAATGGGATGTGTCTCGACTCTCGACAATGGGATGCATGCAAGCAATGTGACATGGGTAGCATAGCAGTTTCTAAGTCTTGTATTTTTGAAATGGGATTATTGGAACCCTGCCACTCAGAGGTCATCCATAGTTTGGGGAAATAAAGGAAGTTCCATTCAAATCAAATTCAAAAGACACGAAGAGAAACCGACAAAGAAAGACTAGCCCAAGAAACAACTCTCTGAAATTGGAATACGCATCTCCAAGCAACATTCTGCTCCTCATGGAACGGAGGCAATAAAGAAAAACCAGACCATGTCAGAAAGTTGTATCTCCACAAACATCGCTACAAACATGAAGTATCATGTTCGAATCGACACGGTTTTGCCGAGAGACCAGGATGTGCTCTTCACAGCTCCGCCTCGAAATACATGGCGCATGCATTTACTCAAAAGTCAAGTCTTACTGAATTTGACCAAATATATAGAAGAGGATATCACCAACTAAACTATTCTTTGCAGAATCTAAGGTTACTTCGGTTTGCTCTGAACCTCTGAGTACAGTTCACCTCTACTTTTCTATAACATATGCCAAGCTTAGAAAGTTGGTAGTGTCAACCAGAGGTAAAAAGGTTTGGGAGGGTAGGACAGGGTGAATGCAAACCTGCAACTTAATCTAGAATGGCAAAGTTGTCAATTCTACATATGATCTGGACATGTTCATATGGTATTATGCTAAAAACTAAGTATGTGGTATTTCAAATTACATTGCCATCCCAGTGCTAGTATACATGAAAACCAAAAGCTATGTTCTGATTTCTGAAATTACAATAGTGGAAGTGGGGCCATATAAAATTACAGATATAATTGAAAAATAATTAAGAATGACGATATTAATTGAACAGAGAAAACCTGCTCATATGAAAACGTCGGAAACAGACTTCAAATTACACAGCAAGGTGGCTTCATGGCCAGATCTTCTATTTTAAGTGACAGAAGAAACTAAAATGACTGAACGCTATCTACAGGCCGAGGCATGGGCTTATCTTGCAAGAAATGCTCAAAAAGCTTCAAGGCCTGTTGCGGACGATGGAGGGGAACCTCATGTCCTGCGCCTCGGACTGTCACCAAGGTCAAACCTTTATACACTTGGCACCAACCAGCAACCTAAGCAAGATCAACAATATTAGAGAATGATGAGTACAACTGTAGCAAAGTGAATAAGATCATCGGTGTATTGCAGTTCTGTTGCAGACTAACCTCCTCCTCCTCATACCAGGGATACCAGTTAGTGACGGTCGGAAGGTGGAGTGCATCAATGGAGTATCTTGTAGCAGTGAGGGGTACTACTGAATCGGCATCACCACTGTCAAATTTCACAATTTAAACCTCAGAAGGACAGTCAGGCTACTTAATGTAGTTACTGAACCATACAGTCTATGATGATCATAGATCATCACTGGCACCAACTGTCAAAGAGTTACAATTCAGCGCAAATCATGTTCTCAACATAAATTCCGTGTACCTGAAGACCCATATTCTTAGGCCAGCAGCGATAAGTTCACGGTAAATAGGAAGCGTGGACCTCGGCGAATCTTTCCAATATTCAAACAAAACATCACTGCGAATTAGGAGCAAGTTTAGCGCAAACTATCATCAACAGTCAGGCTTTACTGGCAGTCATAGTCAACTAGTTGTGAGTAAAACAAGAGGAAACCAGTTGAACAGACCTGCAGCCGGTCCAGGCATATGGTATTCCAGTGACATTGGCACGAAAAGCTTTCTGCACTTCCGGTAGATTGTAATACTTTGTGGAGTACACTTCAGTACAAGGGTCATATCCTCTTGGCAACCAGGGCTAAATTTGAAACAAAAATGCCGTTAGGCGGCAAATCATAAAATGTTATGCTTCATAAGAATCTGAGACGTGCCTGAACAATACTTTCAGCAGAAGTATAGATCTAGTGGTGAATTAGCTCACCCTGCTGCCCTTTATGAGCCTCCGCTTATGAAGGGAGGACTTCTTACAGGTAGGTGTGTAGATGCTGTATGCATCGATCAAGCCTTCCTCATTATAAGCTACATCAAAAATATTGTTGCATGCCTCGGAAGCGTGCGTAGATGAATCAAAATCACAGGCCAGCTGCAGCTTCTGATAGGTGTCATCGGAGATCAGCCCGTGCGTCCACCAATACTCGAATGTTCCAACAAAATCATGGTAATCATCAATAACCGCATTCCCGACCTAGAGCAACACATTTTGTATCAAGGAAATGACCAGAGCAATTTAGAGAGCACCAAAAGAAGAGCTCAAGAAGTTCTGACCATGAAGCCTTTGAAGTTCAGGATGGGCTTCTGGATCCCTTTGTTGTTTCTGTACACTAATTGGGACAGCTGAGGGACATAGTGCCCTGAAAAGCAGTCATTGCAGCCAGAGTAAACAATGCTGGCACATAATTAAGCCATATAGATACATGTGACTGCTAGTTCCTGCAAAATCCAGAGCACTCCATCCTGCTAGAATTTAACCAATTCCGGTGGCAGTTTACCTGCGTAGCTCTCTCCGGCGATGTAGAAATCGCGGCGCTTGTACTGCGGAAACCGCTCTATCCAATTCACCAAGAAAGTGTAGGAATCATGAGCTGCACAGCAAACATCGGTGTTCATTCAGTTCAGCAGAAGACATCCATGAGAGCAAGAGCAGTACTAGCACTCCAGACAATTAAGTACTAGGTGGACCAGTCCCAGTTTCACCTGTCTTGTTGTCGCCGGTGACCAGATCGGAGCTGGTGTTGGAGTAGGAGTAGCCCACGCCGGCGGGGGCGTCCAAGAAGAGCATGTTCGCCTCTGGAATTGTCAAAGAACCGATCCATCCGCCGGAGTCAATTGTCAAGGAAGCTCACACATTACTCGACCAAACGAGGCGATTGGGTGGGGAAATTACTCTTGTTCCAGGAGTAAGGGTTGAGGACGAGCGAGGCGCCGTCGGGGTTGATCCGGAAAGCGCCGAGCTCCTCTGAGGCGCCGTAGCCGACGGAGGAGCAGCCGGGCCCGCCGTTGAGCCAGAGGACGAGCGGCGCGGCTGCAGGGTCCGGGAGGTCCGCCTCGATGAGCCAGTAGAAGAGGGCGCGGCCCGCGGCGGCGTTGACGGTGACGTAGCCCGAGTACATGGAGAAGTTGACCGGCGGCTGGCCCGGCAGGCGCGTGATGCGGTCGGCCGCCGCCGCCGCGGATGTGGCCGCGAGGGAGAGGGGAAGCGGGCACAGCGCCAGGATGGCGGCCAGTAGCACGGCCGCCGCCATTTGGCGCGCACGCAGCTCGCTGTAGCTCGCTGGCTCAGTCCGGGGAGACCAGGGGACTCTGCTCCCGCGAGCTAGCGAGACAATGGACCTGTGAGACTTCAGACCCGAGGGAGGGGGTTGGTTTGGGGAAGCGTGGAAGGCGTGGAGTGGTGGTTTTGGTGTAATTTGGCACTTCTTGCCGGATCGTGTGGCGCGTACCGCTGCAGCGTCAGCTCATCATTGTCCATGGGCCATCTAAATTTTTATTTTCTTATTAATGGACAATAGATCGATTTGATTTTGTGTGTAAAATCTTCGAGATTGATTTAAAACTAGACCTCAATTAATCAGTTACTAGTAGAAAATGGGGTAAAAGGTACTTGAGCAACGTCACGGCGATGTCACATGCCAGAGGGGAGGGCGAGAGGGGCTCGACGTCCCGCCCCGCTTTGTTTATACCCCTCAACTCGCTTTGTCAAAGCCGCTATGTCGTCTTTTCCTCGGAGGAGTTTGTTGGTGAGGAGGCATCGACATCTTAACTTCGTGGCTTTTCTCATCGTGGTTGTCGTCTTCTTCGTGGTTAGCTATGTGAGTGTAGGACACACCCTTCAGCTAAAAACATCTCAGATTGGGTCAGATCCGTTGTTTTTCTTTAGTTGTTGTGTTATAGCGAAAATTGAGGTTGTTTTGTAGGAGAGCAAAAAGAATAGCACTTCAATAATGATGATCAAAGTGCATAATGTCTAACCTCACAAGTTTTCTTGAGTGTTTATCTGATTCTACATACAATTTTGTGGAGTCATGTATATCTTAATATGTTACTTCAGAAGATGTTTAGATTGTCTTTTTTCACTTGAATGAAAATAGAACTTTGCAAGTATTTTGGCAGTTGGAACTTGAGTGTGTTTTTTTAGGGAAGAGGAACTTGAGTGTTACTATTGTTACGGATGGCAATGGGTACCCGCAACCCGCTTACCCTGCGGGTTTTTATCTATTAGAGTAAGGGTATGGTAATAAAGTTATACCCACGGGTAAGTAATTGGGAAAAATCTCTATCCATTGGGTATTACGGGTGCGGGTATGATAATGAAAAACCCGCACCCGCATACCCACGCACCCGACATCTTAGTAGATGACACGTGGGGCATTAGTATCATAACATTTTTCTTAAAAATTATGAAATTCTGGAGTTGACGAGTGTTGTTATGTGACTGATTGTGGTATGGCGTGTGACTGTTTTGCAATTTTTTTGAGATTTCAAAATTTGAAAAATATACTTTCTATGCAACTTATGTTTGAACATAACTTGTTTTCTTCACATATATGTTGTGTTATTACAATACCTTGTTAAGTTGTTTTGCAATCATGAATGAATGAAAATATATGCTATAATTTTTATATGTTTGGACTAATGGGTGGGTATTACCCGCGTTTTTTTACCCTCGACGGGTGCGGGTATGGGATAAAATCTATACCCACGTGCGAGTGCGGGTACGGATACGGGTTGCGGGAAAGATCTGAGATTGCGGGTGCGGGTTTGGTTAAGCTCCACCCGCACCCAACAGCCGCGGGTGCCATCCGTCTATTGTGCCTTTTATCATACGTTATTAACTACTTTCTCCGTGCTAAAAAGGATGTCAGAGATTTTTCTAAAATCGAATATATCTAGACACTGATTAGTATATAGATTCATTCAAATTTAGACAAATTTGCGACATGCTTTTCAGGACGAGGGAGTACCTTTTTGCTTAAATTTGCATCTTAACTATGCAACCACACACCAAGTTGGCGCATGCATATTGTAAATTAGCAGGAAAAATCCGTAACATGATACTCTCTCCGTTTACTGATGTAAGATCTTTTAAATATTTAAAAGTGGACTAGATACACTCTAAAATAAGTGAACCTACACACTAAAACACGTCCAAATACGTGTGTTTTAGAAAAATTCTAGAATGTCTTAAATTTGTGAACGGATGGAGTAATATTTGTTGCTAGTTTGCTACTCTTTAATGATGTATATCATACGGCTTTTGCGGTTACAATAGTTACTTATTTAAAAGAGATGAGAAGGAAATACCCAAAACAAGAAGAATCTTTTTGACATAAAAAGAACACTCAAACTCCTTGCTCTATTATACATAACGTTTAGGGATTTTTATTTTGGTGCCCTCAGTTCCTTAGTGGTACCCAGTTGTATTCATAACATGTAACATGTGGTCCCCTTTCCCCTTCATGCTCTTTCGAGTGATCAATTTCATTCGCCGTCCTCTTTGGTCACTCTAGGAGAGGTCTAGCCGAGGTTGGGCATGAAAAGATCCTAGTGATGGATAGAATCACTAGAACAATACGGGGACAAAGTTAGGTAGTCTCCGCCGCCATGAGGTCTCCGTAGGCATAGCATGCCACATCTACGACTGAAGAGAATGAGGAGAAGACGATCGGGGAAGTTGTTTGCAATAGTTTTAGTTAGTTTAAGTTTAAAATAGAGTTTAGCTCTTGTTATCCTTAATCATGTTTTGGACCGTGTATAAAATCAAGTTTAATTAAGTTGAAATGGTGTTCGAATCTGATTTCCTTTCATTTGCATCTTCCGTGTCAATGCATAAGCAACAACTAAAAGTGACTCGAGCATAATTCAAGATAACACGAGGTGGTCAAGACTAGTCAAAATTGGTAAACAATGTGCTTTTAGTACCGTGTTGTCATTTAATATTGGGTCAAAAAATAAAAATAAAGATTAGAGAGAAATCTTTAATAACGTATTAATTTTTTTAATCTCTAACCATTCACATATAAAAAACTTATCCCTTTGTCACAATGTCATCGTGGAGATCCTCAAATTCGTAATAGCCCACTCATCAAAATCAAGTTAAATAAATATAGCAAAGCATGTTAATTTTTTTTGTCTCTAACCATCTATGGTGCAATGATAAAATCAAAACCAATGTTTATTTGTTCAAATATATTGGTTGAGAATATTGTAAGATAGTATGTATAAACCAAAGAAAAAATACACACAATATGTGCATCCGAAACTTTTTTGTCAGGCAAAGCATGTATCTTGGATATTTCTAATGTAGGAAACTAATTAAAATGGGAATGCTGACAAAAGGTTCTTACTTTGTCTACAAGGGGTTTGAAAAATACTTGTAGTTGTTGTATTTTGGACCATCCAAGTCATCAGCAATTCCATATGAGAAATGAACACCACCACGCTGCATCATCCTTAGAACAACAAAGTGAAAAACATCTATGACAGAGCTGATGGTGTAAACTTTGTAGTCTGCAACTGCCTTTATATTCCACCCCACCCCAATCCGCGACACACATTCCAGCATGATGTATTTGAATGGGCAATATTACTGCGTTTGACAGCATCCTGAAACAAGGACAGTAAGGTTTTCCTTCGACATCAAGATCACACCACAAGCTGCTCACAGCCCAATTTCCAGGAAAATACAAGCTCAGACCATATATCTTGAAGAAATAACGCATTCTACGAACAGTAGTACAAGAGAACTAAATAAGTATATCATTATATCTTTCATAAAAGCAAATAAAGCAAGACCATAATGTCATGTTAGATATATTTAGTGGTGAATTGGAAGGCTCAAATTGGAGTAACTCTTAGACTCGCAGTTACTTTTTAAGGACTGTAGCAACACACATAAATAAATAATGAATAATAACAAGTTTGAACTAAAAAACTCCTAACAGTCGCATGGAATGGAGCACACTGCACATATTTTGGTTTGGTATACACAGGACGGTAAGGAGAGCAGTCCTCTTTGAAATCAATATTTCCCAAACGCAAGACAGAAAATATAGACCTATATAGTAGCGTATTAGACTTGCAAACAGAGCTCAAATACACGAACCAGCTACAACTTAAGCCAACAATGTAGACCATAATGCAATACAATATGATAACCGTTAACGAGTCACTGAAACGATAAACCACTACAGTTTGAGCCAACAATGTTTTTGTTGACTTGGATATAATGAAATATAAAATGATAATCTTGGAATATAAGAGTTCCACTGGAGTGATTGCTGAATGGATTTAATAAAATAAAAGTGCAACAAATAAACTGAATACACGCCACATCAAGGATTTTAAAACAGAAAGGATAATTCACACTGTTGAAGACACTGACACGTAGTGAAAGACAATACCACAGAGCCACAGAAAGGATAATGCAAACTGTCGAATACACTGACAACAAAAGTGAAGCTTAGTACAAGTGATCTATAGTCTTCCAGAAGAAGATTCAGGTGTTGGGAAACTGAAAGCTACAGAAAGGATAATGCAAACTGTTGAAGGCAACTCACAAGTGAAGTGAAAGCTAGTACAATTGATTTATAGTCTTCCAGAAGAAGATTCAGGTGTTGGGAAACTGAAAAGCAGCCAAATCTAAAGAGGCCAGCCGCGAGCGCGGAGGCGAACCGCCCGAGATGCCATGGCTCTCAGGTTTTCTCGGGCAGTAGATACTGCGTTCTGTGGCTGCCTCTCTTCATCTTCAGTACGGGGGCGAACAGCCCGAGAGGCCATAGCTCTCAGGTTTGCTCGGGCAGTAGATACTGCGTTCTGTGGCTGCCTCTCTCCATCTTCAGTATGGAAAGCCGTCATGAACTCCTCCTGCTGCAACCTGTATGCCAGTGCAGAATCATCAGACTGGTCTGACCCCCCGGTGGCGACCAACTGCGATGCCTGGACAAAGCTTCTGGTGCTGTGTCTGCTGCTTCTTGTGCTCCTATCCTGCGTGTCGATACTTCCTCTGCTGGTGTTCATGCTTCCAGTGCCCCGCGTGCTTCTCGTGGTACCTGGAGTTACGAAACTGATTCTAGTGCTGTCTGGCACTATGAAGCTGGTACTGGTGTTCCTACTTCTGGTGCCACCTTGTGTGATGCTGTTGCTTCTTGGCACGCTTTGCTTCACATCGTCCATACTTGCCGAGCATGACGCAATCGAGGTCCTCCTCGCCTCAACTTCGCTGGGAAATAGGAGCTGAATGGTGTTCCAGAGTACTGTATTGATAGTGCAAGCTCTTGAGTTGCTGCAGAATGAAAAGAAAAATTAGTTTGCTGTTCTTTCTATCATGCCATATTTGGAAAAGTGTAAAGACTTGAAGCTTGAACCTTACCTGATTAATTGACGGCATTTTGGGCACCTCTTTCCACACTTGGAGGCGGCTCGTTTTAGGCATTGCATGCAAAAGCTGTTCAGTGAAAGGAGCAGCAATGCTATGAGGTTCAAGAATTCAGTATTGGATCTCTAAATTACATGGCCAGGGATGGGTAAATCATCAAGTGAGATAAAAAGTTGCTACCCATAAAGTTTAGTAGGAAAACTAGTGTCTGTTCCAGCTAATATGGATGCTAATCAGTGAAAGGAGCAACAGTGCTGTATGAGGTTCAAGAATTCAGTATTTGATTTCTAAACTACATGGCCAGGGATGGGTAAAACATTAAGTGAGATAGAAAGTTGCTATCGATAATAAAGTTCAGTAGGAAAACTATTGTCTGCTCCAGCTAACATGGATGCTAATCAGTGAAAGGAGCAACAGTGCTATGAGGTTCAAGAATTCAGTATTCCATCTCTAAATTACAGGGCCAGGGATGGGTAAAGCATTACGTGAGATAAGAAGTTGCTACCAATGAACTCCAGCTAACATGGATGCTAATGTTAGACTTCACTTGGTATGAAGCAAGTGGCATGTAACAAATAAATGCAAATTTTACCTGTGACCACAAGGCGTGGTGCTTGGCTCAAAGCAGATGTCCAAACAAATCTGCATAAATAACATCAAACACTAATCATCAGACCCAAAGATTTACCACATAGTATGCAAATGACGACAGTATACCAGGCCAAACTAATCATCTGTGAAATGCCCTTACAGCGCAAGAGAGCTCCTCCCTTAGCCGATCCATACACGGCAGCTCCTTGGCGGATCCGGACGTCTCCTTCTCCTCCACCGCAGAGACCTTGCTCTGCTCCTCCTCTATCTCCTCCTTCTTGCCCTTTATCTCCTCCTTCTTGTCATCTGAAAATTGCCAAGTTAACAACGACACCAGATTAGAAATTCACAAACTGGCAGGACAGAACTGGCGATGTCTAACGAATCGGAACAAGGTACGGCGCGAGGAAGCAGTTACGGACCTGCAGGGTTATTCGGCTTGTCTCCTTCGTCTTCGTCGTCGAGCACAAGCATCACGGGCGGGATCGGGATCGGGGTCGGGATCCCGCCCGGCGACTGCCTCCACGATCTCCGCTTCCTGCAGGAAAGAAGCGTCAATTAAGGGATGGATCAAGAAGAACCCAACCAAGATAAAGAAGACGGCGAGGAATTGGTGGGGGTGCGCGAATGGATACCTGGTGTTAGATCCAGCACTGCCCCCGGCAGAGGATGGCCGCCTCTTACGCCGCGATTCGCGGACCGGGGTGTCCTCGACGACGAGCGCCGCGAGGAGGATGGACTCCTCGTCCCAGCCAGCCAACTCGGCCACGGACCGGAACCGGGGACTGAGAAGGCCAGCGCCGTTCTTGGCCTCGGCCGCCGGCGCCCGCCGGGATGCGGTCCTGGGGCTCTCCGCCGCCATGCTTCTCTCCCGTGGAGATGGTAGCCGTTGGGGAGAGGGGAGGGGAGAAGGAGAAGCAACGGTCGGGAGGGAGGGGGGAATTTCGAAATGGACCTATCCGCTTGTAAAGAGGGGGACTCGCCGAGACTAATTAAGACGCCCTAATTTTCTGTTTCCATTTTTGCAATTCCTTGTAGAGTACGAGAATCCAGATACATCTAGTGCTCTGGACTTTATTAACGTCTTAATTTTTAGGAATATGTCCTAAAAATAAAGGGAAGTGCTGAGCGTTTCCGGGAATCAAACCCTCGGATCCCCTGGTCCACGGTGCGACACGTGTTCAGTTAGTCGCTTTTGCTTTTATAAAGGACAATGAAGTAAAAAAAAAGTTTCATTTACATTGTTTGGAGCAAAATCAAATCCCAATTTTGCTTCCATAGAGCACAAATGAAGCAAAAAAAAGTTTTTCTTACAGTAAAAAAGGTTTCTCACATAAAACCAACTTTTGCTTTCATACAATGGGAACGTAGCAAAACTAACGGTGATTGAAGCAAAAAGGGGTTCGCCTGCGAAGCAAAAAAGGGCCAGTCCCAGCAGAAACGCCCGCCGTCGTAGCAAATGTTGTACAATCATTATAGCAACTCTGTCTGTCATCGATAGCAAAAGTTTTAGGCTATTGTAGCAAAACTAACCTCGCTGAAGACATTGTAGCAAAAAATATTGTGTTATTGTAGCAAAACCGACCTCGATGGAGACTTTCGTCGGAGACGTTGCAACAAAATTTTAAACTATTTGTAGCAAGGCCACAAAATGATTGTAGCAAAAAAATTGTGACTTTGTAGCATCATAGCACATGACAATTGTAGCAAAAAAAAGCAAAAATCATGGAGCACAACAACGGGGACATCTTGTTAGGGACTCGTGCGACGCCTAGCCAAAGGTGAGCCTCGTCTTCCTCGACACCAGACTGCAGGCTACCACGTGTCGCCGGAGACAAACGTCCGGAGTGGTGGCCAGGAGGTCCGAGTCGTCGGCGTCGCAAGCCACGGGCCGACGCGGTGGAGAACCTCCAGATCGACGGTGACCCGGGCCACAAGATGGTCCGGAGGAGGACCTCCAGGTCGGCGACGACCATGGGGCATATGGCGGAGCGGCGGAGAACCTCCTGGTCAACGATGGCCCAGGAAGCAGGGCGGTTCGGCGGCGGCCCTCCAGGTTGGTGGCGGCCAAGGGGCATAGGTCGGAGCAGCGGAAGAGCTCCAAGTCGGCGGTGGTCGGACGGCGCAATGGAGGATTAATTGGAGCGAGCAGAGCCATGGAGAATGATAAGGAGAGAGATCGAGGATGGGCCCCACAGGGACATTGCGTCTTCGTCGGGGACACGCGTCACCCGATTGACCCGGGGGACGCGTCGTGTGCGATTCTTTGGCTTATACACGCGACTCTTCGGCTTATACGAAGCGTTTTCCAAAATAAAAGGTGTCATCGCTAAAGGGAAAAAGAAGACCATAATATGGGTCGGAGGGAGTATTAAAAGGTACTCCCCTATGACATATTATGACATTGTCACATATAGATATACAAATGATACGTATCGGTTTTTCGATGGAACAAACAAAGCACAACATTGCACGGACTTCTCGACATCAAGCAATGCCCAAGAAACATTATACCTCTCAGTTCTAAGCGTAAGTGTGAAACATGCTCTCTGAGACTTTCAATCATATCGTAAGGCTCCATGTTGTCAAACAACTGCCGCTTAGTTGCATCCATATTCGGCTCCTTCGGAGGTGGGTTGTGTAGAACATGTTCATTCTTATTGTGTTGAGAACAATTCTAGGATTACGATTCCTTTCATTGAGTTTATCTTTATTTAGGGTAGACATGGAAAAAATGATAGAACAAGAGTATTAGATAGTGCAATTGAGTTATAACTAAAATATAAAAAACGATAAGACATGTATATGGTAAGAGTAATTCATATGAAAGACTTTAATGTAAAGTACTGCACTAAATCTAACATCCCTTGGCAGGGACGGATCCAGGATTTTAGCTTTGGGTGTACAAATTTTAACTACATAGTTAAAAGTACATAACTTATGTATTGCAGGAAAATATATTAGGAGTTTTTTTTTTTGAGAAAAATGTCTTAAAAGGTGATAGGGATTACAGAAAATAAGAAGTAAAATAGAGTTCTATCAATTCCACCACTTCGATGCCACCCCGTCCCGTGTGGTTTTATTAGTCTAATGTGTGGATCATTTTTTTCCGAATGTAACAATGTAATGATTGAGCCTAAAGAAATTTTCTTTTGAACATATAAGGAGTAAATATCACAAGATCATCACGTAAATTTGTTAATAATAGAAATGTCTCTTGAAAAAGATGTATAATGGCTACTGCCTAATGGGCCACTTGCGACTTAGGTTGTACTTTTTTTGTTCAGACATAAGTGTCCAGATTTGTTGAGATATACATATAACTACGAACTAAAACACGTCTAAATATAAGCGTATGTAGATTTGATAAATCTATGACACTGAACGACATGAGTAGTAAACTATATAGGATTTTCACTTGTTTGTGATTGGAGGAAAATACTACTTCCCCCATCTCAAAATAAGTGACTTGAGTTTGTCTAAATTCGCATGTATTTAGATCGTATAGTATATAAATACATGTAAATTTAGACAAAGTTAAGTCACTTATTTTAGGACAGAGGATGTATATTTTTTTTATAAAGGAAGGAGTACATATGTTAGAGAAAACATGCTATTAGTGTTGTATATACCCACTCTACAACTATATAAAAGTTTTTTACTTAAAAAAAATTGGATGTACCTTTGTACACCCATGCCCCATTGTGGATCCGTCCATGTCCCTTGGAGTGGTTATTTAGTGATTCAAGGCACGAGATTAACAAAGTCCATCGCCGCTGGTGGTTGAGCAAGCATAAGAAACACTTGACAAATCGTAACCTCGTACGACTCTTGTTAGTCAGGTGTCATCACATGTCCTGGCTTTCGATTTTTTTTTTTTTTGCCCCAGGCTTAAAACCGTCGTGACAGCCTCGTCAAGTTAACCTAGTGCTATGTGGCAAGTGCCCAACATGAATCCATCTAGTTTGATATCATTTTTGAAAAAAAAAATAGGCTTCGAGACAAAAACAGCAGCAAAAATGGTGCACCTTAGAGAGCCCTCTTTTTTTTTGTAGTATCATGTTCCACGGTAAGTCGTGTTTCCTCTGGTAGCTGGTACACTAGCGCTCTTGAACTAGATGAATTTCCGTGATGTATTTTTTGCCACATTTTGTAGTGCTTGATCTACACATTGGTTTTACTAGGGCGAGCGCTACGCGTACTTCGGGGGATAACTTCCCCCGATCCCCGGGTCTCCTGTGTGACATGTGTTCTTTTTTTTGTCCAGATTTCTGCTTTTGCTACAAATTAACCTGATTTGCTACAAAATATCTCGCTTTTGCTACATGTAGCAAAAAAAGGTTCGCTCTAAAAAATAGAAAAAAAAGACTGACTCGCCGGAGACTCTGTAGCAAAAAAGTTATGCTAAGTAGCAGATTCGACCTCGCCGGAGACTTTCGCCGATAGACCTCGCCGGAGACCGTGTAGCAAAAAATTTACGCACTTGTAGCAAAATCACAAAACCATGATAGCAAAAAAATGTGATAATATAGCAAAAAGACCGACCTCACCGGAGACATCGCCGGTGACTACCGTAGCAAAACCGACTCTGCTCAGAACTTTCATCAAAAATGTCATAGCAGATACTTGGTGATATTGTAGCAAAAACATAGAAGAGAAAAGCAAAAACTTTCAACTATTGTAGCATCAAACTTTAGCAAAAATATCAAAACACATCTATTCGTCGGTAGCATCGCGACCCTTCATATGTAGCAACAATGACCACTTTCAGTAGCATCGTCATCCTGTCTGTGTAGCATCGTGCCAAACGAGAAGGAGATGCACGAAATCTTCGGTTGCATCTATGATGGGTTGAGGTAGGGGTGTCCTTCGGTAGCAATGTTGGCGGCCGCATGTGAGGAGACTGTCGTCGTCGTTGACAACAACGACGGTACGCAAGATCAGAGCTCACATGTAGCAGCACCACTGGCGGACCATCACGGGGGCGAACCAGGGTCGTCGCCCCCCAGCCCATGAAAAATCGTCTAGTATTTGCAGGTATATTGGCCCATTTTCCAATTAAACTCAGCTAGAGGCCCATTTTTCGCCCCCCCCCCCCAAGCCCGTTCGCCATCCCAGGATTTTGGACCAAGGTCCGGTGAAGCAAGACATCGGTGACGCCAGCGGCTGGATGGAGGCCAAGAGGACGAACACCGAGAGCGGCGGCGAAGTGAGCACCGGCAGAGCGGAGCTCGGGCGGGCCAGCGTGTGTCGGAGGCGAAGATCGCGGTAGCGCGTGGCGGTGGCCTACTCCGGCCGCGGCGGTGGCGGAGGGCGGAGGTCGCGGCGGCGCGTGGCGGAGGGCAGAGGTCAGCGGCGGCGCGTGGTGGAGGGCGGAGCTCAGCGGCGGACACGTGCCGGCAGGAGGCGGCGGCTGCGTGAAGTATGCTTATGAAAAGAAGACGAGGGGATAAGGAAACAGGAGACAACACAGTGGGCATCTCCTAGCGTAACGTAGGTACGCGCGAGCGACGACCCGGGGGATTCGATCCCCGGAGGATGTATATCATTTTCCTTTTACTAGCCAGTTATCCTGTTCTTTTTTTTAACATGGACGAAGATGAAGAATAGCTCATCTTCGTTGAGAAAGATTGTACAGATAGAATGGAAGCATCAGAGGGTTGAGAGTGATCAGACGGCTGCCAAGCCACTTGTAAAAATCCGCAGCAAAACGCACCCCCTTCTTCCTCCGCTCGACCGCTCTCCCCCGCTCGCTTCCACCCTCGCCTCCCCTGACCCCTCCCATGGCGTCCCTCCTCTTCCTCCCTCACACGGCCCGCACGCCCACCCCGCGCGCCGCGACGCCCAGGCCCAGGGCCGCCGGGACCGTCACCTGCGGCCCGCGCGACAACCGCGGACCGCTCCAGCGCGGCCGCTCCCTCTCCACGGAGGCCATCCACGCGGTGCAGTCCCTGAAGCGCCTCACCGCCGCGGACCGCTCCCCGTCCTCCGCCCGCGGCGCGGCCTCCGCGTCCCTCGGCCGCCTCCTGCGGGCCGACCTCCTCGCCGCCATGGCCGAGCTCCAGCGCCAGGGCCACTGGTCCCTCGCCCTCGCCGCGCTCCACGTGGCCCGCGCCGAGCCCTGGTACCGCCCCGACCCGGAGCTCTACGCCACCTTCGTCTCCTCCTCCCCGTCCTCCGACCCCGCCGCGGGCCCCGCCGTGGACGCGCTCGTGGAGGCGTTCCTCGACGAGAAGGAGACGCGCGGCGTCGGCGGGCGGGTAGCGGCGCCGTCCGAGGGGCCGTGGGAGGGGGAGGACGTGTACAAGCTGACGAGGCTGGCGCGCGCGCTGGTGGCCAAGGGCAGGGCGCGCGCGGCGTGGCGGGTGTACGAGGCGGCCGTGCGGAGGGGCGGCCTCGAGGTGGACGAGTACATGTACAGGGTGATGGCCAGGGGCATGAAGCGGCTGGGGCTCGAGGCCGAGGCGGCGGAGGTGGAGGCCGACTTCGCCGAGTGGGAGGCCAGGGTCTCGCCGCCGGCGAGGCACGTGCTCGACGAAATGCGCGCGCGAGGGGAGGGCAGCGAGACGGCCACGGCTGCGGCGTCCAGCTTGTGATTGGCTCGTTTCAGTTCAGTAGATCAATCACGAGAGCACGAGTGGTAGTACACTATTTTTTTTGTACCGGGGAGTGAAAATGCGATGCTGCTGTAGCTATAGTTTTGGCGACATATCTGCCACAGTTCATCTTCAGGAAAATTCACGATGAACAGCCCAATTTCAACAGGAATTAGGTAGACGAAAAAGATCCCAGCATAATTGTAGTATGTTTTTATTACAGCACAAGTGTTTATCCATCTCAACATGATCTGGAACTATACATACCTAGTTGCAAGATTTTTGGCAACTACAGGGAATGAAAAGTAAACACACGACTTTCAGCATTTCCACGCGATCTCCAGTATTTCTCTGGTGCAATATTAGCTAAGACTCAAAAATGTTCTCTTCTGATAGCGTCTGTTTACCTCAGCAGATCAATCACGAGAGCACGAGCAAGCAAACATCAGGAGTACTTTTTGGGTACTGCAAAGTAATCCCTCCGTTCTATAATACTTGTCGTCGTTTTAGTTAGTTCACTAAAATCACGACAACAACTATGGAACCGAGGGACTATAAATGAAATGCTGCTGTAGCTGTTCAGGGTATAAGCAGACACACGATTTTCAGTATTTCTCTAGTTCAATATAGTTCAAGGCTCAAAAAAGTTCTCTTGTACATGCCACAGACAACAGTTACACCATTTGTACACTTCAACCCGTCACATGTTCCAGCTACAGACACCATCGCCGTCATCCATGGCGATGGCTAAGTTACATAGCGACTACTACGCTACTTCAGACAGACAGCCTGTTCCACGGTCGCAGAAGGTTGCATTTTACAGTCTCAGATCGACGGGCACCTGCTGCAGACAGATGCCGGAATGGCAGCAGCTCACTGATCAAGGCCATAATCCTCGCCGAAGTATTTATCGACCAGCCCGTTGGCCATGTTCCTCATCGCCTCGTTCTCGTGGAACTGGAACCTCTCCATGGCCTCGATGCCATCCTGCCTCTCCACAAGCGCTGGACCCTGTCCGTTTGGATATCCCCTCATGACCTGCAAAAGATGTAATTTGGATCTTAATGTGACTGCACAAATTCGATATGCCCAGGGTAACCTACACGCAACTTGAAGACACGGTTCACTTTTACATTTCAAGGACTGATGAGACAGGATGGGAATGCAAAATGAGATGGAGGTAGTTAAAGGCGGTACGATTCCCCTCACCAGTTCCAGGAACTGAAGTCCAAGCCTTGCACACTCTATATCAGCTGACCTGACCAAATGTATGAATCCTGGAAGGGCTCCACCGTTTATGATTGAGACTAAATGTTCTGTGATTATGTTCGGGGGATCGGTACTTCCTGCTGGGACAACACACACATGGCCCAGGGTGTAAGCTGCTTCCTTACGAATGTCAAACTGTGCGCTCGTCAGGAGGTGTATCAGCAAAGGTGTGGCCTCACTGGTGAAAATCAATTTCTTGTGCTCAAAGCTGCCCGCTGCTATATTTGACAATGCCCATGAAGCCTCCTGCATAATTATTCAATGAATTCGAAAGCATAAACAAATCAAACAATAGTCTGTGTTGGCCAAATGAAGTGAACTTTGAAATGAAAGCAGACCTTTCTGAGAACCCTACTGTCACTCTTCAGACATTTTATAAGACTTGCTAAAGCTTGATCTGTGAGCAATATTTAGTTAGTCCATGAAAACTGTAACTCGTGATGAATATCAAATATGATGATGTTATATAATAGGAGACAAGGGTGATTAGCTAACCTGTGATACTGTTTCCAACTATTAGGACTGAATCAACCATGTATCCATCTCCAGCTACAAGGTTTCCTAAACCACGAAGCACCTAAATTAAAGTACAAGTGTCAAATTGCATGTGCTGCGAAATTACACACTTCCTTTAGCAAAAAATGGAGGAGAGAGTCCAATAGTAAAAATCACACCACATATACTCTCATGTGCATAATACGAAGTGCAGAATTCCACAATTACTGAGGGGGGAAATATCCTTAGAACAGCTATTATATATATATTAATAGCAGACCATTATTAGCATTCTATTCGACACTCATACAAAAATGATGCTTATCTTCCAGATATGACCTGCTCATTCATACACTGGATGTCAAATTGACAGCCTACAGTACACGGGTCATAGATAATTGAAGTTTTAACCAGAAGGTGTTCCTCTTACATATATGGTCAGCTTGCTGGGTACTCCCTCCGTTTCAAAATATAAGATGTTTTAGTTTTGTAAAGAAAATGTATCTAGACTACTTTTAATACGTAGGTTCGCTCAGGTTTGGAGTGAATCTACACACTAAAACAAGTCTAGATACATTTTCTTCACAAAGCTAAAACATCTTATATTTTGAAACGGAGGAAGTAGTAGTTAACTACGATAAACATTGTTAATAATAAGCATTTCCAGGGAAAGAACCAAAAGTATGAAACGAGAAAGGAATGCTATGATCAAGAGAAAAATATATAATACCGGAATGAGCAACTGCAAGTTCTCGGATGCCAGTAGGCGTGCAATCAGCAACTGAGGCGCATGACTTCTTACTATTAAGCTGACAGCTTTTTCTGACAGTGCCGAAAGATATACCACTACCCAAGCCACCTCAGTTGCCAGCTCTTCATCCCTGAAAGGTAACTTATCAGTGGCAATAATAAGCAAAAACATGCACATCACTCTGATACACTTATCAGTGGCAGTAATAAGCAAAAACATGCACATCACTCTGATAAACTTTAAATGTTTTCCAGCCCATTTATATATCCCAGAACTACCTAGAGAACATAACAAGGACTAATGCAATTGCACAGGAAAAATAGCATTAAGTGTCCAGAAAATACAACTTGGTACATTACACTATAAGTTACTAACTAATGAAGAGGTTGGAAGGAAGTATTCCTGCTACAAGCCTATACCATGAGCATACTGGAAAGGCAAGGTACGAAGCACAGATAAGTGAACCTGAACAATGTTCTTTATAGAACTATAGCAATTTGCAATGGGTATGAAACCCACAACAGAGCAAGCATAATTCTCCTTAAATTTTAGGAACTCAATTAAATGGACAGTACAATAGTCAATTGAAGTCCAATGCAAGACAGAAAGGTGTCCACTAAGAGACGTACGCCTTTTCCAGGTCCCGCATGATCGCATTTAGCACACCCTCGATCTTAATAAGCTCATTGACAGCCTTGGGATCGGGCCCCTGGGTTATAAGAGGAACAAAAAAATTAGTGACATGGTGCTTGATCAATAACTATATGCATATATAAGTACTATAATAGGCTGATAGTGATCAAAACCTGTTTGAGGATTTAGCTTCTGAAAACCACACAAGGTACACATGTCATAAATGTTTTGAGAAGGAGCTTAACTTTCATTACAAATATAGCTTGAAGTTTAGATGAGATAAAATACAGCTTAAACTATAAGAAACCCCTTGCTTAATATCCCTCTTGGAAGGGCTTAAGCATATAGCAAGTTTAAGCTTACACGTAGCCACTCCTAATTCCCAAGTAGGCTCATTTTAAGCACATGCTTAAGCACCCCTGATTCCTAAATAAGCTCTTGGAAAGAATATACAGTTATACTTTGGCATAAGAAACTTGAGGTTCATACAATAAAGCAAGAGATATATACCTTGATGAGATTCGACAATGCCCAAGCAGCAGTCCTTGCTGTAGAACCCTTGTTTGACAGCATTAAGCGGGTAAGAGGCCGCAAAGCACCCTGTGCAAGTAATGTGTTTCTCAGATCAGCTCCTTCACCAGCAACATTACCGATGGCCCATGCACATTGCTCAGCAACAAGTGTGGAGCTCTTCTCTAACAAAATAGAACGAGTAACATTTGTTATATAAGCAAAGCTCCAATAAAAAACAACATATACTCCTAACCAATAAAGAAAGGAAACGAACCACCCAGGTGAGCAATAAGCAATGGCAGTGCAGGCAGCAAGGCTTTTGTTTCTTCTGGCTGTCCAGCTGCTATGTTCGTAAGGCACCAAGCTGCCTCCAGCAACTGTAACAAAAGCATCAATTATCTCCATAAGACAAATAGTTCAAATGAGCATAGAAAAGAAATGCAATGCGGACAATGAACACATCTAACTGTATAACAGAAAATAGATAGCATGGAAGTCGTTTTCCAGGTAATGCATTAAGCTGGAGTCAGTATTTTTTCAGAACCTGTTCTTCTGAAGATCCAAAGGACAGATATTGCACTAAAAGAGGAACTGCCCCAGCTTTAATTGCTACTTCAATGGGAGGTACTTCAGATCTTGACAGCAGGCGTCTCAAAGCACGAAGCGCCTCTGTCTTCTTCTTCTGGGCCTCTTTCCCCCTAAGAAGCATCAAAAGGTTGGAAAATGCAGTCCATAATCTTTTCTCATAATAAATAATTAAAATATAAGCAGTGTAAATTTTCTCCAAAATCCGCAAGTGCTTGAACCAAACCTTACAACTTATAGATGTATCTTCAGAGTGGAAAATCACTACAAGCCAGGTAAAAATGATAATCTCCAAAAAGCTAATGTCGCATTTGGTAGTGCAAATCATAATGATGGCAGCATACATTTCTGGAATTCAATAAAATGAGATGCTTAAGGGGCCCTGCAAATTATTCTACCCACGCAGTCACACACCACAATTGTGATCACCAGTAAATGGAATGTAGGAAAACAACCACAAAATTAATAGGTAGCTATAGGCTTATAGCCAATGGGTTTTCTTTGGATTGCATAAGAAGAAGAGAAAAACCATAGGTATTAATATTCATAGATAGTATGTCCAGAACAAGGACTAATGCTAACACATGAAGAGACAATAGAAGGCACATACTGGCTTGACGAAGATGCTTTCAATTCTTCGACAGCTTGAGCAGTTCTTGTTTCAAGACCTGATTTCTCGTCATCAATAACCATATCACTGTCTTCAACTGCAACCTCATTGCTGCCAGAAAGTGGGGTGCGGCACACACGCTTCGCACGCATTAAGGCTTCCCTTCTTTCCTTCCCTATTGCTACAGCCTGTTCACGCCTCCGGCTAGCTGCCGTATTGTGCACTGCAACCAGACTTCCAACCAATCAAATTCCATAAAGTAATAACTAACACTCTAGCAGCAAGCTCCCCTTAGTGTGTCAGGTCTTTGATTATCATCATGAGTGATTAGTTCACCACAGTGGCGGCGCTACGTGTAAGACGTGGGGTCAGCTGACCCCACAGATTTCCCATAAAACCCCTCATTTTTTGAAGATATTTACGTATTGGTGCCGGATCTAAGCAGGCTAACCCCACAAATTTTTTGTCTCTGGCTCCTGTGATTTACATCAGACAGAAATTCATGGTAATTTGGCAAAACCGCACATTAATATTTAAGCTCACTTACAAAACTTAAAACACTAATGATAAAAAATTCACTCTCATAAGACATGACACCCGAATGGAAGCGAAATGAAGTATTACTCTCATAAATTGTTCGAAACTCCTATAATTGCCACCTTGGGTCATCTAACTAGCATAAGTGCATTTAAGGTTACTGCCTAGGTTTCGGTCAAACCTCACCACATGTCCAATTGATGTCTGTCCAATTCTAACTTAACTTGCTCAATTTTAGATACACCACCAAAGTACGGAGGCTGCTAGGAAGTAGGCATGATAAGCCACCATCCGCTTACTATTTTAAGCTTCCAGCCAGCTCGACCTACCCTTGCTCGAACCATGTCGGAGAGATGCTTCTTCTCCAACAAGGCAGTCGCTCCTATATCCTGACCCCGTAAGCAAAGATACTTCCTGGATTACTTAAGAGACTCCCAGAGCTTCCGCCACCGCCGTACGCGAACCGTTCGACGGAATTGCAGAGCCACGGCGAGGCGAGCAAAAAGGAGGGGAATACTGGGGGTGGGTCCGGGAGCGAACCTGAGGACTTGATGGCGTAGCGGTGCCTCTGGAGCGGAGAAGCCAAAGAAGTCGGGGCGGGGTTGTTGCCGTCGGCCATCTTTCACGGCGGCGGAGCTCGACGGCTGCGAGGCTCGGTGATGATGGTAGGAAGCGAAACGGGACCGGGAGGGGTTAGGAGACCAAGCAAGACCGTACGATGGGCCGGGTACGTGATAGCTCAGTTTATCGTGCAGCTTGACCCAGGCCCACGGGTCTAGGGCCCTGCGTCCCGTTCCAACTTTTTTGTCGTGGCCCAAAATGTTGGCGAGTTCTGCACGTTTCGGCTAAATTTTTGCCGAATTACGAATTCAAATTGCCGTACGGCTCGTTGTACAACTAATTTTGAGCTAATTGAAGAATGCAGTTGACATGGAGGTGTTTTTGCAGTACAGTGTTTTAGATGCAGAGTTCCCCGCTACTGAAATAAAACCATTTATGCCGAAATTCTAGCAATCAAAAAATAGATTGACAACCTTTTCTGCATGATAAAACAGTAACAGAGTGCAGGATATGCACTAAAAATATACTCGCCATTGACAATTCAAGAGTAATCTATAGAAAACAAACACACAACATATTGCAGTTCATACATCAGTCAGCCATTGAGTAGAGCTCACAAGAACAAGAACACAATATATTGCAGTTCACACAGCGGCCGACAGTGAATAGTTCACAAGAACAAACACACAACATATTGCAGTTCACAACAGCCGGTCGACAACAAGTAGAGTGCACAAACCATACAACATACAACAGTCGGTAATGAGTACAGACAGTTGGGAGCTCATGTTCACATCACAACATTTTACACCACATTATTTTGTATTTACGGATGAAGAGCTGAAAAGATGCGGGGCAGCACAACATCAAGGCACGGAAGGGCAGCTTAAGGCAGAGTTGTAACTGGAGCAGTTCACATCGCACGCCCCATAGTCTGCTCTGTGGGTGGCATCATGACAAGGACAGATCGCCCGTTGAAGCCGGGGTGGGGGGCCCTACGACGCAGCTCACGTCCTTCCTGGCAGAGGGCACAAGGGTGACAAAAGTAGTGGGTCGCAAGGTCACAGGCGACCTCTAGGTGCTCGCGGCTCTCCTCATCCTCGGCGACGCCGCGACAGCACCCGCATTGCTTAGTGAAGGCCTCGAAGTTACCCTGAAAGACAAAACATACAGAGTGCCACATCAGCACACTGCATGGAACGACATTACCATGGACAAATATGAAGGATATACAACAGATGGTGATTTGTTTCAAATAGTTTACTCGTGGTACAATATCCATGTGTTAGCTCAACATCCTACTTCACGATTTTCAAAAATGACAGCTACAGATAGATATATCGTCTCAATGCAGAAAGAAAATCATTTGGAACCATAGAGAAAGCTTGCCTCAAGATTGTATCTCCGACGAATAGCAGTACGAGTGGGGTGAGAGAACCATGGGGCTAGGCAATTCCACCCAAAGAGAGAGTTCCCGAGCATATAGAGGCCGGTGTAAGGCAAGCAGCTGTTTGCAAAAGTTCCTGGTGCACCTGCAAGCCTCTCGACATTGCTGCCATACAGCACACATGGTGCTACGCTTCCAATAAGACCTAATAATATCACCATTTAGTTTATTAGTTCCTTGCTGAAGTTCAAAATAAAAAAATGGTCAAAACAACTGAAACATACAAACTTCATAGAGACAAGTTAGTTGGCCAGTTAGGACAGTCTGTCAAGAGTTGACATTAATTTGTTTGAAGTAAAAAAGAACACTACTAAGGGCACGTACACTGCAAAGCGCTAGCACAGGCGCTAAAAAAGCTGAGATCCCAACCATAGGCAAGCGTCAGCGCTAGGGGTTGTTATTTTGTACTGGTTTTGCAAGCGTCCGGCTCCTATTCTTGCGTTGACGCCTAGAAAATAGCTAGGATTCAGATGCAAACTGTCAAAACGGCCAGGAATCTATCCCTAGCGCCCCTGCGTTAGCGCCCGCAATGTACTTGCCCTAAATAGAAATGGTCCAAGTGCCAGATGCTTGAGTTAGATAGCAAAAGTTAGCACACCACGGGGCTAGGCCGTAATTGAACAAGTCCATGTTTGGAACTGAACATCGCACCTTATCCACGACCTTTGCACGACCCGTTTAAGAATAAGAATATATCAAATGTGAGCCAGCAAACAGCAATTTACAGGTTCCTAAACTACATAGTGTAAGGTGCATTCTAGTATGGGAAACATAGCCTAACTTTTACATGACAGTGAAAGTTTAGTGCCAGGGGCACCTTCGAAGACGCAACCTTCAAACTACAGAGTGCATCATGAAACCTTTATCTGATCTCATGAAACAAGTTTGCAATTAGTACATTATTTCCCAAGCCCAGTGTAAAGCATTTCTTGACGGATACTAGCCCCCAGCAACTCAATTCCAAATTCCAATACTAACATCGCCCTCCCCCACTATCATCCTATCTCCTATTTAGAATTAGGCGCATTCAGACCAGAATCGAACTGACCAGATTGCAGATCTTTATAACAATCGCACACCAAGTCTAGTCTAAGACGCCCCAGTCTAAGATCGCATGGCTGAAGCACTGAAAATCACAAGACAATCCGCCAAAAATCGAGCTGGACAAAGAAGCAGCGCAAGCGGCTGTTCCTCTGGATCCCCGCCCCAACCACGGAGCCTAGCCCGAAACCGGGAGATCTGGGTGGGGGGCACGTACAGACTTCGATGTCGCTGCTGCAGAACTCGTCGTTGCGGCCGAGGCAGGAGAGGACCCCGGTGTCCCAGTTCTCGCGCGGCGGAGCGGAGACCGGCTCGCCCATGACGACGGGGACCCCGTCGGCGCAGCCCTTGGCGGGGTCCTGCGCCGGGGGGAGCTGCTTCTCGTCGGCGGGCGGAGGGGACAGGAGGGGGCTGGCCTCCTCGTGGTTGTCGTCG
Organism: Avena insularis; assembly: GCA_023614405.1. Classification (NCBI taxonomy): domain Eukaryota; kingdom Viridiplantae; phylum Streptophyta; class Magnoliopsida; order Poales; family Poaceae; genus Avena; species Avena insularis. The sequence goes on from CM042684.1 coordinate 9,353,366, forward strand.
GCGGCGGTGCCCATGGCGAGATGGCGGGGGGGGGGGATGCTGGTGCGTGGCGCGAAGGAGGTCGGCGAGGCGGAGGGGACTACGGAGGGAGGAGACTTCGAGGGGAGCGTAGGAGGGGGGGCGGGTGAAATAGAGCGAGGAGGAAGCGCGTGGCGTGGAGGCTGGATGGAGACGATTGATGCCGATGGCTTCCTTCGCCGTGAAGCAGACAGGAGGTGGAGACTTTCAGGGATGACGACGAACGCAGAACGGAACGTGAACGAAACCCGTCTTCTCGCCGTGAAGACGGAGTCACTGGGGTACACGAATGCGCGAGCTTTACTGGTTTCTGAAGCGAAACTCAAGTTGGACTAAGTGAAGTCCAGAGAAAAAGAAGCAGTGCAGGGCAAAGTACAGCAATGCAAACGAGAAAGGCCACATGACCCAACGACAACCATGGGCATGATTGGTAATCGTATGATTCGGAAAGAGGCTTTGTGAGTTGCGGATCGATTGGATGTTTATCCGCTTTTCACGTTTTGGCGTGTACGTTTTCTCGAAGCAATTATGGGCTAGGTTTTTGTGCAAAGGCCGAGTCTACTGTTTTTAACGAGCCACCCTCGCCGTAAGCAATTTGGAGAACACCGTGTTCGAGCAGATGCAAACCACGGAGATGGCACGAGCTCTCGCGGTGCATCAAAATGCGGTAGAACAATTCCGTCAATGTCCGTCGAAACTCGACACCCTATTTAATTCCACGCTTATTGTTGAATTCCAAAATCCACCATTTCTCCCATTTGATCTCTACCTCTTTCCAGATCCATGGGGATGGCGGGATTTTATTCACGGGCTTGGACCAGGAGCTCGGCGGTGGTCGTTGTCGGCGTGCCTTCTCCATCTTCCCCCATATGTGTTGTGTTGAATCATCTTCTGCTATGTGTAAGAAAGCTCTAACCTTGGTTGTTATAGATTAGATATGTAAGCAATGCTAGATCTATACTAATCGACAGATTTAGGTTATATGCACTCCTACTAGTTCAATGCTTACCATAGGACAGATCTGTGGTGGTCGATGTAGGATTGCGGTTCCATGTTTTAGGTGTTAAATTACTTGTTGGACATCATGCCTTCTTCTCCATTGAGCTCGACGATGGTTGTCCTGCCTTCTTCTCCGTCAAGCACAGTGAGGGTGATCCTTCCGACTACCCCATCGAGCACATCGACGCTGATTCTATCGGCATCCCCTTCTTTCCTGACCTTTGCGCTAAATCTTGCGCATGTGGTTGTAAGAACCACTTCCTATTAATTTTGTCGTTGAAAGCATGTGCATGCTTCCTTACTAGAGATTGATTGTAGACATGTGCAACCGATTGTCATGCTTATCATAGTTGTTTGATGCTTTTGTGTAGGCCATCATGCCTTGTTCCGGTCTATCTGCTCCGTCAGCGGAGCCTGATTTGTCTTGGATGCTACTCGACAACAACAAAATTGATCCAGCTAAATATCTGCCCAAATCACCAATGGTGTGGGAACCATATCTATCAGAGTTTATCTTGAATAGGGTCTCTAACCTAGTCCTTAGGAGGAAAAATTGGTTTCGGGGCTTCAAATAACAACCCTTGCAAGCCTTATAGTCACCCCTACTCAGCTATACAACCACACGAGGAAGTGGAAAAATAAGTGGATGATGGTGTGCAAGGTTAGGGATGTTGGCGGAATGACATTTTGCAAGAGAGCATGACCTTCATGATGGATGAGCACAAGTTGATTCGAATTGAAATTAGTACATTAATAATCTCAGGGTAATATGAAATATATTATAATGTGTTTACATCGATAGATTTCATGGTTTCCTTAAATGTCTACAAAACTAGGTGAATGCTATTTTAAATTGTAATCTAGATAATAACCTGGATAACATCTTAATATTACATTACTTAATGAGTTTATGTGTAACTAAATAGACAACTCTAGGGTGTATGAAGTGTTAACTAGTAGTATGCCCTTGAATCCTCTATTCTTACCTCTCTTGTTGGTGATTCTTGTTTCTTTATCAAATCAATGGAGCTTCCACTTGTCCTGCTAAGTATGTTGTTTAATCCACTCAAATAAAACTTTCTTATCAATTCAGATGTGTGGTGAGTTCATAAAGATATTTTATTTTTGTTTTGTTGGGTATGGACGTATGGTGTGCTGGGAGTTTTCTTATGACTATGTAATATTCTGGGTCTAGCACATCGGTAACACGGTTGGGCCTATGTGGCATTCTTTTTTTGGGTGTGTTGTGGTTGGAAGTTTCCATATGACTTTGTGGCATTCTATGTCTAGCACATGAATTATGTTGGTTTAAGCTCTACATATATATAGGTGTGACAACAATATTACACAACTAGGGTGATCAATTGGTTGCAATTTTTAAAAGGCAATCTTTTTTACCACGTGAAATTATGATTGGAAATTTTCACTTATTGTGAACTGACTCCTGAGTACAATGATTGTCATCTCAATGTTCCATTTTTTACATTTGGTTGATGTGTAGGTATGAATGTTTCAATAACCTCTAGATTCATCGTATTCAGGGATGGAGCTTTTGGGCTCATTCTTCATTAGAGATTAGGGATTAAGAACTCATTGATCCTAAACAAAGGAGGGAGTAAATTCTTTACAAAGGCAACCTATTCTATTGAAATAATTGTGTATACGTCAGTGTTTACCTGTCATTATACATGAGATAGCAAAGTGAAGAAGGTAAATGAGAGAAATGTAGAATTCATATGGATGGCCAGTTGACGCGTCCAAGAAGACCTATCATTTTTTCCCACTTTTTGCATATCCTCAAAAAAATGTTGTCGTGTCATATTGCAATAATCTTTTTTTCATGTATATTTTGAATAATTGTTAGTTTTTCTATTTATATTGTGAGCGTTGCTTAATACTTAGTTTTGTAGTAGTTTTACTTTGTTTTATTTTGTGTGTAGGTGCTTTGGAACTTTCATGGACTTACCTCGATGAAATGGAGCAAAGTTAGATCAATGAGAAGAAGTTACAAGCATCAAACGCAAGACTGTTGAAGAGTTATATATGAAGGTTCTAGGACATGTTCGATTTGAAGATTAAACTTTGACACATAGGAGTCAACAATTTTTTGTGGTGTGTAGAACATTTTGAATGAGTTACAAGAATTCTCATATTAATTTTGGGAAGAAAATCTGGCAGCGTTTTATTTGGTATGCATAATTTTTAGAAGTTGCTCAATCCTTTAGTCAACACACATGGATGAACATTTTTCATATACAAAAAAGAACATATTTAACAAAAATATTTTAAATATTTTTTAAAACATCCATTTGAGATCAATGAACATATTCCAAAATGAATGTTTTTTAACATTTTCTTAAAATTATATTGTAAACATTGAATTTTTTGTTTATTTATGATGATTTATGAATTGTATTTTCCTAGTTTCTTTTTAAATGGAAGCTAGCTTCACCAATGTGCTTATGTGCTCTTCTTGGTTGAGCTTGTTGTTGACGATGCCCATTGTGTGATGCGCATGGGGGAGCGAATGGTAAGTAGCAAAAGCAAGGTTAGGGAGGCAAATGGGACTATAAAGGTACTCTCTCCGTTTTAAAATATAAGATGTTATAGCTTTGTGAAGCAAATATATTCAGACTACTTTTAGTATAAGGTCCACTCAGATTTGGAGTAAATCTACACACTAAAACTGTTGGAATTATGCCCTAGAGGCAATAATAAAGATGTTATTATTATAATTCTTGTTCATGATAAAGTTTATATTCCATGCTAGAATTGTATTAAGCGGAAACTTTAATACTTGTGTGGTTGTGAACAACACCGTGTCCCTAGTACGCCTCTATGGACTAGCTCATTGATCAATGATGGTTAAGGTTTCCTAACCATAGACATGAGTTGTCAATTGATAATGAGATCATATCATTAGGAGAATGATATGGTGGACAGACCCAAACTAAGCGAAGCAATTAGATCGTGTCATTGTGTTCATCTTTGCGAAGCTTTTCCTATGTCAAATATTGTATTCCTTAGACCATGAGATAATGCAACTCCCTGGTATCGGAAGAAAGCTTTGAGGTCATCAAACGTCATCCTATGAGAGGGTGATCATAAAGGTGTCTCTCAGGTGATCGGAAAGTATCTGTTGGGTTGTATGTATCGAGATGGGATTTGTCCCTCCCAAGTCGGAGAGATATACTTGGGCCCACTCGGTGTCGATATCAACACCGCTTGCAAGCATGTGGTTAAGGAGTTAATCACAAAGTGATATCGGATTACGGGCAGTAAAGTACTTTGTGAACGAGATTGAACTAGGTATGACGATACCGACGATCGAATCTCGGGCAAGTAAAATATCGCGAGACGAAGAAAATATATATGGGATTGATTGAATCCTGGCATCGTGGTTCATCCGATATGATCATCGATGAATGTGTGGGAGTCAATATGGGTGCCTGCACCCATTGTTGATTATTGATAGAAGATCATGTACGCATATTCTCGAACCCAGAGGTCACACATAACGTGTCTCGACGCTAGGATAGATTGGATAATTGGTTTATGAATTTTTGTTGAGTCTCGGATGGGATCCGGGACATCACGAGAGATTCGGAGTGGTCCGGAGAATAAGATTCATATAAGGCGATGCAGTTTTGGAGTTCGAATTGTTCGGATTAATCGGTATTGTCGAAGCTTCTAGAACCTTCGGAAGGGGCCAACGTGGTCCTACCTTCCGGGAGGGGCATGGGCTATGAGGGAGTGTCCTGGCCGCATTGGGCCAGGGCACAAGGCTCCATAGGGCCCGATCCTAGATAAGTTTAAACTCGTTTAAACTAGAGATAGGGTTTCTAGATAAGGGATAAGTTTAAATCATTTAAACTAGAGATAGGCTTGGAGGATGGGCAAGGGCTGGCCGCACCCCCCCTCTATATATAGAGGGCTGGTGCGCCCCCTCCCCCCAATCTACACCTTTCTCCAAACCCTAGTTGCCATGCTGCCCTCCTCTCTCCCTCCATTTGTTTGTAGGCGAAGCCTGCTTGAAATTCTCCATCATATACACCACGCCGTCGTGTAGATCCAATATATCTCTCCACCCTACTTGCTGGTCCGAGGAAGGAGGAGCGTCAGTGCACGTGTGCATCTCACGGAGGCACCGCCACTTGTGGTGCTAGATCGGATCGGATCGCGAGGAGGAGAAGCGAGCACGACTACATCACCCACGCTCCGATTTAACGCTCATTGTAATCTTCAAGGGTATGAAGATCTAATCCAATCTCTCTCGTTGTTTGCATCTCCTAGGTTAGATCTTGGCCTTCCCTCTGTTCGCTTCCGTAGAAAATTTTGATTTACTATGCTGCGAATCCCATCAAAAACAAGAGATGCATTTTTTATATAAATCTAAAACATTTTATATTTTAAAACGGATGAAGTAGGAGATTTTGTGGAAAGAAGAGATGGATACAAGGAAAATAGGGGATATAGATGTTGGATGAGATGATCAATGCCGGTGGCTTAATTCACCACGTAGACAAAGTAGGTGCAGGCTAGGGAAATAGGACAAATAGAACGAAACATCTACCTGTAACCCCTCTTATCTCTACTATTATAATACAGCAGTTTTGAACTTGGATTCACCCGCCGCTTCAAAAGTTTCCCGCCAGAACACCTCTAAAAGCGATTTCAGCTGTTGATGTGCAATACTGAAGTCACGTCTGCCATTCATCAAGTATCATCAAGAATAATCCAACGGCCACCCTGAGCTGGATTCGCTCTCCCTATGCACACCCAATTAGTCCACCTGAGTGAGGGCGTATGGACCCTAGGAGCTTAGCTGGACTTTCTAGAGAACACCAGCATGCGCGTGTGAGCCTCTAGGAGCTAGACGAATTTTCTAAACACCCACCGTACAATCGACGCAGACTTGCAGCTGCATGCCCTTTTGCAAAAATATATTTTTCTTCAAGGGAAACTAGGAGTTGGCGTGTTTTTTTAATATGGAGGCCTGCCACGACCAGCAAGTGACAATGAGTTAGGTTGTCTCTCCTCTCAGGGTCTCTAGCGAGCAATTTTATCTATAATTACATTGCATTGAAGATCTGATACAAAAAAGCTAGAAAAGATGTTTATCATCTCTCTAATTTTGTGACAATTAAATAAAATCTCTATATTGGAACGGGACTTTACACATATATGAAGGTACTAAACGAACAAGCAATATACACTAAAAATACAACCTTTTTTTTGAAAGGAATGTCGTAATGGAAGCCCCTACATCAAATTTTGTTTTTGAAATAATAACCTAAATCTGTGTCCGTGACGGTCTTAATAAATGAAGTGGCCACATCTCACATGGAGTACGTTTAAATTTTACATTTTTTCTGATTCTTTTGCTGGGTATTTTTCTAAATTGTTTGACCGACCACTTATCTCTTATTTAGAACTCACTTAAAGCAAGAAATGCAACTCAATCAAATGTTAGTACAGGATAAAACAACCCCTTTTTTATTCTTCAACGTCTCTGCTTATTCTTCATATTAAAAAGTGATTGTAATGCTCTAAAAAACTCGTTATTAGTTTATCATTATTTAGATCCCCATACGGTCTTTTTAAATTAATTATTATGAGCGGTATTTTGGCTCTTGAGGCACATATGCTCACTTTGTCTAAAATGCAATTTATATGCATTCTGGAATGTTAAAATTTCAAACAAAAAATTCATGTCCACATCTTCCGATCCTACTTGTGCACAAAGTGGCTTCCTAGAAAATCAACTCATCACGGGCCCTATGTAAAAAGATAAAATTATGTGCTAAAATAAGGATTTTCACAAGACATTATATCTATTTATAGATATAAAAACTGTTTTTTATGAGCTATACTTGTGTATATAGAATGTGGAGATGTACGTGCGCTATTTTCTTCTAGATTCTTTTGAAAATTTGAGATTTGTTTATTTTTTGGGCGAAAGGAGCATATGCAAACGAGCCGAACCGAATTTCCGTTATTTTTTTAAAGTTGTACCTTTATACTTATATGCTGCAAACGTGCAAAGCACGTGTTGCTTACTAGTTTGTGTAAGTATGGAGTTGTCGAAGTGTCCGAATGCACGTCTTTTGTTGTTTGTTAAATATATGTTCATATTATTTCGTTCACAAATAAGTGTTCTTCTAGTCTTGTCATAAATCAAATTTAGTAAACTTTGACTAACTTTATAAATAATATAGTAATATTTATGACACTAAATTGGTACCACTAGATTTTTTTTTCAAATTTAGTTTTATAATATGGCAATTTTGTGTGATATATGTTGATATATTTATTTGAAAGGTTGGTTAAATTTAATAAAGTTTGACATAGACAAAAATTAAAAGTACACTTATTTGCAAATTGGAGGGAGTACATTTAACAACGAACATCGTGCGTTCACACCTTGGGGTTGATTCCGAGATTTACACTTCCACACCTCTACGGAAATTCCTCCTCTAGAGATGAGGACAATATTGGAATTTATCGAAGTTATTATGGATCAAAGTTGAGTTTGATGTTGAGAAATGGTCGATGGCGATGTAGTCTCACCCAATCATATGATGAATGGGGCATATGTGTAAGAGCAAGCACAATAAAGCTTAGCCAGCTGGTTATAAGGATTAAAATACAATAGGTTTGCTTAGTTGGATGAGAGAAAAGATGAAAAAAAAGGTAGGCTCTTAGTTAAGAGCCAACTAGATCAAGTGCTCCTAGACACTATATGAGACTGCAAAGTGGGCCACGCATTAATAAAATAATATGTTTTTATAACTATCTATTGTACATGTTAGCTACTCCCTCTATTCCAAAACTTAAGCTTATGTTTTTTTCAAAAGTCAAACTATGTAAAGTTTGACCATGTTTTTAAAAATATATTAATATTTGCAAACATGAAATCCATACCGTGTGATACACATAAAACATAGTTTCACATGCCATCTATATAATATCAAAGTTCTTTATATTTTTTCTAAAAGTTTAGTCAAATTTTCCGTATCTTGACTTTTTTAAAAAATATTAGCCTTAAGCTTTGAAATAGAGGTAGTATATGACTATATATGACATGGACATGTCTTATAGCCAGCGGTTGACTGTACTATTGTCCTTGCTCTAAATAAATGTCCACAAAAGTACGATTGGGCCTAGATGCGAAGTGCTAGGTTCAATGTAAATGTGGTAGGATCTTGTGGTGAACGACTTGCATGAAAAAATTGACTCACGGCGAAGAAAAGAGTAAAATTTATACATGGTACTTAAATTTGACACCTGAAATCGATACGGCCAAGAGGTGCAATGTCCAATGGCAAGGACAGCAGAAGCGTTTTTGGCTTAAGAGCAAGTATAACAGTGTACAGTCAGTTGGCTATAAGAGATAAAATATTATAGTTTTGGTGATATGAATGAGAGATAAGGGGAGAGAGAATATAAGTGAGCTGTAATTTAAGAGCCGACTTTAACACATGCTTCTAGGCAGTTTGTGAGAGTGAAATGTGGGCCACATATTAATTAAGTAATACTTTATCTGTTTTAAAATATAAGATGTTTTAGGTTTGTAATTTATACACTAAAACAAGTATAGATATATTTTCTTTACAAACCTAAAATATTTTATAATTTAAAACGAAGGAAGTAGACTTTTGTAGCTAACTATTGTATATATAGACTATAAGACCGACTATAGATTACATGACACTATTTTATAGCCAAAGCCGGCTATATTATATTATTATTGAACTTATTTTAATATGCTTGAGAAAACACAGTGCTGGGGCACAACTGTATGGACTCCAGAGTCAAGCTTTTCTAGCATTAGATGTGTCGTTCTTCTAATTGCGGCATGATTCTTCTAAGACTATTCGGATAATTTTGTCAGCGTCCCGATATCCACACACTCATGTTGCGTTTAGACGTTTATGCGCATATAACCCAACTATAAGTGAAAATCCCACTCATCCCAAAAGCTCGGACTGAAGGGAAGAGAGCAACTCTCTCTTATACTTCCTCTGTTTCAAATTACTCCGCCGGCGCGCTTATGTAGGTGAACTAGTACTTCCTCATTTTTCATTCAAAAAAATCCTCGAATTTTTGAAATAGATAGTATGAAATATGTACTACGTATACAAAAAATTCTAAGAATTTTTGATGAAAAATGAGAGAATCAAGTAGCGTCTTGTGTGAGAATTTAAAAGAGAGATAAGTTATAGCCTCCTTCCGCTAACGAGGCGAGACTAAAAGTTGCTCGCAACGTTTGGTACCTAACAAATTTCTTCTTCGAGAAGGGTCGATTTGTTTGTTCACAAATAGTAGCAAAATGTGCTAGCTGTCGCTACTGCTGCTATTTTGTTGATCCACTGTGGGAAAGCTTCGACTCAGCGCCTAGTTAAACACCCGATACACTTGGATGGAAAGTTTTTCCTCTGCCGTAGCACCCTCTCCTGCTCCAGCAGTTTGTTTGTCACTGGAAACAAATCAGCCAGGGGAGTACGTAACCTGAAAATACGCCTTCGCAAAGAGAAGATGCCAGCCTGTGACGATGAACGTGGAGTTCTTGGGTGACAAGTGGGACCACCCATGCCACTCCCGTCTTCCTTCCTCGCCTCGGCTCGTGGGCGCTGCCGCGGCCCAGCAGCCCAAGTAGGGTTCCGTCTTCCATATCCATCCCTCCGCCGCGAAGCCTCCACCGCCTCCTCGCTACCCCGCCGACGCCGGCCTCCTCTCTGACGATCTCCGGACCCCTAGCGCCGCTCGCCTCCGCGTCTGCGCATAGCCACTCGCTGGTCGCGTCGTCCGTGCCCTCCCCGCCTGCACCAGCTCGCCGGATTTACTGCTCGCGGAAATGGTGAGCTCTGCTCAAACACTCGTGCTCACTCCCTTTTTAATGAAAAAATAGGGTTTGTTGTTGTCCGTTTCTTCGGGGTTAAGATTGGATCGGTTCTGTTGAGGCAGCCTGTAGTTTAACCCGTAGTAGGTTGCGGGTTGAATTCCGTGACATTTCAGAGCGTATATTGATTGATGCTACCGTGTGGCTGGGGAGATGGGATGTTTGTTTGGAATTTGTCCTTGTGAGGAGCATGGGTATTCAGTCTAAAAACGGGGAACGATTTAGTAAATTTCTCTTGTGTTCATGACGATTTGTGCCCAAATTTTATATTCTTCCATTGATGAATTGGGTCCCTAGCTTCCGTTTGGTAGTTGTTGCCGGTTGTAACTATATTTCATTAGCTTGCTAGAATGGGATTATATTAGTGTAAACAGCCGTTTGATTCACAGTTTTTTCACCTATCATTCTGAATTTGAGATGCTTTTTTTTTGGATGAAATGATGTTTCAGATTTTTAGTACTCCCTCTGTCCTGAAAAGGATGTCGCAGATTTGTATAAATTCGAATGTATCTGGACACTATTTATTTAGTATATAGATTCATCCAAATTTTGGACAAACTTGCGACATCCTTTTCAGGACGGAGAGAGTACTTCACTGGATAATCCAAGCTATAGTTAAATATATTGACTAATAACTCAGCAATGCTTGTCACCCAATCACTCACTCATGGATGCGTTGTTTTGTATTTGTAATCTCCAAGCAATTTCCTGCTGTCTCACTCCATTCATGCATATTATCTGTAGATCCTATTTATTTATTTATTTATTTGTTCATTGTTAGAATATTTGACCAGCTGATGGTTTCCACTCTGGTGCATGAATCATGAATACAGTGTATGAAAAGAAGTTAAAGTTGTGTATGCAACTCGCCAATTACAAATTCGGTTGTTTACATTTGTTCAATTTCTGCAGGCCACTGCACTCATTGCTGGACTCGCGGTTGCTGGCGCTGCTCTTGCAGGTAGATACAGCATCCAGGCTTGGCATGCTTACAAGGCAAGGCCCATAGTCCCAAGGATGCGTAAATTCTACGAAGGTGGATTTCAGGCTACAATGACCCGAAGGGAAGCTGGTCTAATCCTGGGTATCAGGTGCATGCTATACAAAAGCATAATTTCCATACTAGTCAAGTTTTCCTTATGTTTCGCTTAGGATACAGAATTAAAGATATTCACCTCTAGGACTCTAGCTCCATCTCATGCCATTGAAACTGCATTGAGTAGTGTACAGCACCAGCATATCACTTGGGTTAGGGATGCGTTAAAGATAGATTTCACACAGCACCACACACACAGGGAACTACTGTTGATTCCTTCCCTGTCATCAGACTCATGGAGAGAGTTTGCTTTCTCAGTACCAGCCCAAATGGGTACCTGAAATCTCCAAAAAGGTGAAGTGAATGGATCACAATTACTAACGCTGGTCCCTTACCTGTCATCAGACTCGTGGGGCAACTCGCTTTCACATTACCAGCCCAAATGGATACCCAAAATTTACTAAACAAATGAAGTGGATTTGTCACAACCACCATTATATCCTTTATCATGCTTTCAAGGAAGTCTGCTTACTTAGCTGATTGTAATATTTGCAGTTAGTTGTCCTAGCTTCCTTTTTGTTTCCTGCAGTATGTGCAAGATACTTTAGACCTGGCGTGACACCATGTGGTAATATTGCATAAGTTCATATCCAAACATGTTCTTGTAGTCCATACTCTCCACTCCTCACTAAATATTAGCATATAGCCATGTACGCACACGCAGATTGTGATAGCTCTTTTAATCAAGTAAACATACCATAAATGTTAAATGTAGTTTTAAGTTGCTTCGTTAATGGACAACTGAATAACTTGCAAATGAGGTAAAGAGAGCTCTGTGACTTCCAGGTAATACTCTTTTGCTAGGAAAAGCTATCTAAATGCAAAAACAACAATTATTCAACAGTTTTATATTAAGATGCAAGATTGACTATTTAGTATCGTAATAGAGTAGTGAGCTCGGTGAACCTCTGTCAACCACTTCTTCCATCCCAGCCAAGTGTGCAACTGGTACTATTTAGTGGATAGCTGTATGATAGTATCCTGATCTTGAACCGATCTGTGTCCTATGTCCGCCTTCAACGTTCTGCAGATCAGTGTTAGCAAGGACACAGACGGTTGTGTTCTAAGAGGTCAGGCTGTCAGAGTAACCGGAGTTGAACAAGGTTTAAGAGTGAGCTGAAATAGACCATAGACTGATATGTGTCCTGGGAATATGCATTAGGGTTTATGTTTACTCCCATAAGCCTTTTGGATGTAGAGTTTAAACATTGATAATCATACAACCCTATTAGTCTTCACGTGGACACATACAAGGAAGGGAAATGCTTGGTTCCTGACCCAGTTCACATGTTAGGTTTCCTCTACATGGATCAGGATGGGATCCCACCTATTCTAAACCTATCCGAAATTCCAAATGAGGCTTCTGGTTATGTACCTGCACAAAAAGGATAGAGTCACCATTTCAAGCTAGATGCTGGGATCATGTCTGTCATCTCCATCACAAGTCACAAACTCAGGATGACAACAAATATGCAATGTTACATATCTGTTTACTGTTGTTTATTTTGCCTGCAGTTCAATTAAGTGCAGCAGAAAATAATATCCTCCCCTGGCAGATTGAGACTCTCACAAGTCAAAATGATATATCTTGACCTAGCTCTCTACCTCACCAAAAACATATTTGGCCTGTTGATTTAAACAATGCTATTGTAGCCTTGAAGGCGGAGTTGTCAATTCATTATATACATTTTTTTACCTTTTCTGTGTGATGCACACTGTTCTTATTGTCACCAACATTTAGATTAAATCTTGAGTTTATCCTTAAACATGTCAGACCAGTCATTCTGGTATTGAAGTGACATTTATGTGCGATTTAGCATTTTTTGCACTTTTAGTCTTGTTTTGTGTCTTGCGAGTGTTAACTTGCCCTGTTTTCTTTTGATTCCTCCAGGGAAAACGTCAAAGCTGATAAGGTAAAAGAGGCACACAAGAGGGTCATGGTTGCCAACCATCCGGATGCAGGGGGAAGCCATTACCTCGCGTCGAAGATCAACGAGGCGAAGGATATCCTGCTAGGGAAAACTAAAGGAGGTGGTTCGGCCTTTTGATCATCTAGCACGAAATGTGGTCCTCTGATGAAAAGACTTTATCTTATGTACTTCCGGACTCGACATCTAGAAGGCAGACAATAAAAACAAGTCTGGACATTGAATCTTAGATAGAGTAGATTGTGTCACTGTTTGACACTTGATCCAGCTGCGCTGTGCTCCCTAGTTATGAATTTGGTGTGTGTTGAGTTTGCATGGTAGTATTGTCTGTCTCTGTCTATCTTAGTGTGATATCTGGCAACATGGTACCCTGTTTTACAACATGGTGCTTGACTCATTTGAGTACAAGCCTGTCATCTGTGATGAGTTACAGGTTGGGTTGGTCCTTGTAATTTTTTTAACTACTCTCTAGTCTGCTGATGACACAGTTGCTGTCTGCCATGCTGCAAAGCCTCTGGATCAAGGATTGGACAGAAGATAACTGATACATGGATTTGCATTTTATCCGTTGCTGTATTGGAAACTGATACAGAGACAGGAATTGCTCAAGAAGGATGTACAGTTTGGGTTCTACTGGAATATTTTGGCTAAGGAAACAGAAATGTGCCTGCATTTGTGTACGGTCGCCACGCAAGCCATGAAGATCTGCTATCGATCTCACGAATTCTGTTCACGAATCATGAACACGCCGCGAAGACGCCGAGGAGGGGGAGAGGAACGGGGAGTCTGCAGTGACTGACTGCAATCAGGAGGGGGCGCGCTTGATGGCCATCCAGGCGTGGAAGAAGTCGCGCACCGCGGCGTCGCGCATGCGCTCCACCGCGCGCTGCGCCTCGAGGACGTCGCACCTGGCATCGCCGACGAGCCGCCTCCCCACTGACCCCCACCCGCGGCGGCGCGGGGACTCTGGGGACCTCCAGCGGAGGAAGTCCTCGGCCGCGGCGGTGGCCGACGCCGCGGAGCTCAGGCTCTGCAGCGCGGTGTGCGCGTTGGGGAGGAAGGCCGCGGCGGCTTGTTCGTCGTCGCGGCGGAGGAGGAGGCCTAGGGGCGCGGCGCAGCGGGCCAGGACGAGGCCGGCCTCGCCGTGGAGCGCGACGAGGCACGTGATCTCGCGGTGGGCGCCGGCGAAGGGCCCGTCGGGGCCGAGCGCGCCCGCGAGGAGGTTGGCCCAGTGGTCGAAGCCGCCGTCGTCGATCAGCGTGTCGTGGACGCGCTCGTCGTAGGGGGGCGTGTCGCCCCGGGCGATCTCGATGTCGACGCTCTCGGCGCCGGTGGGCTCCGAGACTGGGGCGACCTCAGAGCCGTAGCCGCGGGCAGGGTGGAAGGGGACCCCGAAGCGGTAGCTCTGCCCGCCGTCGACCGCGGTGAACAGGGGGGTGCCGATGGTGTGCTCGAGGCCGCAGGTGGTGGGCAAGAGCGCACCGAAGCCGTAGCCGTGCTCGGACGCGTCGGAGACGGAGCCGCCTGTGGCGGTGCTCGACAGAGAATGGACGGCGTCGGTGTCCTCGAGGTCCTCGGATCCCCAGATGTCCTCGCCGAGCAGCTTGCAGGCGTCAGCGATGCTGGCGAGGACTCGCTCCGAGGTGCCGACGTGGCGCAGCGTCTCCGGCACCGTCAGCGCCGCCTCCATCCACAGCCGTTTCTCCTCCCCCATTGCGACTGATCGAGCTTTCGATCGGCTGCTGTGTGTAATGGCGGTGGATGAGCAGGATGCGAAACGTGAAATTACGGTGTGATCACTGTAACAAACAACAGATGAGACTGTTCGTCTACGCCGGCGCGGCGAGGCGAGGCAGTTGGATATGAAAGGGATAGATTATCCGTTACGGCACTGCTGGGGCCCACACAATCTGTTGCGAATCAACAAACCGGTACTTCTTCGGTTGGACCGCACCCGTGACCGTGAGATCTCCTTGCCACGCTGGCGGTGCACGTACACGTCTCAAACGGGCACCATCTCGTCTTATACCTTTCTAAAGAAAGACGTGTTCTAAAAAAATAGCCCGAATAGGTTTTATGGAGTATTTTTTGATGAAAACAATCATATCAGCAACACGTGTTCTTTTTTTTTTGCGGATGATCAGCAACACGTGTTCATGTCCAGAATCCGTCCTCACGTATGTTTTGTTGAAAGTAGGAACGAGAGACAAAATGAAAAGACAGTTACTATTCATTGATGAAGATGTACATATTTATAGGGGTGAACCGATGCCTACTATGGCGGTTTATGGAGGCGATGTTCCAGGAACAACTGCCTACGTCGGTTCTCCATGTGCGGATTACAAGCAGGGATTTTCCTATTTAATGAAAAGATTAAATTCTAACACTCCCCCTAATCTATGCTTGTCCTTGTGAATCTTCATCGTTTTGGAATAGTCTCCTCCAAAAACCCTGTGGGAAAAATATGAGGAGTATGGTAGAATATGCTGTTAAAACTCCTTCAAAAACCCTGTGGGAAAAAAAGGAGAAAATGATACAGCATATAATGATTATCGCCTCTATTAACTCAATATGAAATAAATCCATAGAATCTAGAGGTCAATAAATATGTCGTTTATACCATCTTAAAAACCCCGATGGGGAAAACGGATAGTATGACATATGATCTTATGTTGATATTATCTCATTAAAAACCTCAATGAGAACCTGTAAAGTAAACTCATTTAAGGGAAAAAGAGTGTAATATGATGCTTTGAACAGGAATAGTTCAGGAAGATACTCCCCCTGATACATGCAAATCTCGAAGCCGTCGCATACCAATTCCATGAATATATTTTTGGAATATTGAAGTTGGTAGAGACTTCGTAAACAAGTCGGCGAGATTATCGCATGATTTGACTTGCAAGATGTTTATTTCCTCACTCTTTTGGAGTTCATGAGGATAAAATAACTTTGGGGCAATATGCTTAGTGATATTGCTCTTGATATATCCTGTTTGCATCTGTGCAACACAAGCCACATTATCCTCATAGATAATGGTAGGTGATTCGATAGAACCAATTCCACATGATTGTATGTGGTTTATCATTCTCAAGCCACACACATTCGCGTGATGCCTCATATAATGCAATTATTTCATAATGATTGGTAGAAGTGGCAACGAGTGCATTTGAAGACTTCCATGATATAGCAGTTCCACCATGTAGGAACACAAAGCCGTCTGTGATCCGGCATTGTGGGGATCGATAAGTAGCATCGATGTATCCGATCATATTGGAGTCCGATTTCTCGAACTGAAAGTATAGGCCAAGATCCTTTGTGCCTTGAAGATATCGAAGACATTCTTGACTCCGACCAATGGCGTTTGGTGGAGCTGCTGTGTCTAGCAAGTAGATTCACCGCAAATGCAGGTCGGTCTCGTACAATTTGCAAGATACATAAGCGCTCCAATAGCACTGAGATATGGAACCTCGGGTCCCAACATCTCTTCTCCATCATCCCTTGGCCTGAACGGATCTTTCCCTACGTCTAGAGAACGAACCACCATGGGAGTTTTAGATGGATAGGATTTGTCCATATTGAATTTCTCCAATATTTTCTGGATATAGGCAGCTTGGTGTACCATTATTCCTGAGGGAAGGTGCTCGAGTTGAAGACCCAAGCAAAATTTGGTTTGACCCAAATCCTTCATCTCAAATTCTGTCTTTAGATGATTGCGTGCTTCATCAATATCTTGTGTGTTGCCAATGATGTTGAGATCATCGACATACACTGAAATGATGCAAAATCCTGAAGAGGACTTCTTGATGAAGACACATGGACAGTCATCATTGTTGGAGTAACCCTTCTGAAGAAGGAACTCACTAAGTCGGTTGTACCACATCCGTCCCGACTGTTTCAAGCCGTATAAAGACTTGTTCAGTTTTACACAGTACATGTTGCGTTTAGCGCTTGCATTCGGGACAGAGACTCCATCAAGAACCTTCATGTATATGTCCGAATCTAGTGACCCGTAAAGATATGCGGTCACGACATCCATCAACTGCATAGATAGACGATTTTGCACTGCCAAAGATATAAGATATCGGAAAGTGATACCACTCATTACTGGAGAATATGTCTCATTGAAATCAATGCCGGGTCTCTGCGTGAAACCCTGTGCTACGAGCCTCGCTTTGTATCTCACCACCTCATTGTTCTCATTCCGTTTCCGGAGGAAAACCCATTTGAATCCCACAGGAAAACATTGGGAGGTGTTGGTATTGCTTCGTGAATACCTTCCTTTATTAAGCGAAGCAAGTTCGCTTGTATTGCTTCCTTCCATTTAGGCCACGGAGCGTTTCTCACACTCAACGATAGTCCTTGGATCATGATCATTGAGAAGGGTATCAACAATTGTAGCAGAAAATAAGTGTCGACAATCGAGACTTACGGTTGAATGATTCTCGAATCGATATAGTTGGTGGATATCTCATGCACCCTTGATGACTCTTCGTGATTTCCCAATACGCGTGAGTCTAGGTGTTCGATGTCCCACCCAAAGGTGCAAGCTGGAGCTGGGTTGTGGAGGTTGCCTTCCACCGGGTGTATACTACCCATAAGGTGTTTGTCAACGCGTTGAGCTGACTTGCATTTACCGATTTGGAGGATTTTCCTCTCTCCTTTGTTGCTTGAGAAGCGGGTTCCGGTCGATGGCACTACTCCCCCTCTTTTTAGGATCAGGGAGTTGAGTGGTTTTTGTTGGTACCTCCACTCTTTCGGGCGTATTTCTGGCCGGTTTCCAGGATTTATTAACACCTTTTAGATCAGTAAATGAATCTGGCAGATTATTTGCAAGATGTTGCAAATTGATGATTTTCCGAACTTGGAGTTCGGTCTCTTGGGTACGTGGATCAGAGGTTGAAATGGCGATAGCATTCCAATCAATTTCCGGGCATTCTTTCTGGTACTTGAAATCTCCCCCTAATGCCGGAAAATGTTCCTCATCAAATATGCAATCAGCGTGACGGGCTGTGAATAGATCCCCAGTAAGGGGTTCCAGGTACTTAATAATCGACGACGATTTGTACCCCACATAGATCCCTAGTTTTCTGTGTGGGCCCATGGATGTCCACTGTGGTGGTGAGATCGGGATGTATGCAGCACATCCGAACTTACGCAGATGGGAAATGCTGGGAGGATTTCCACGTACCAATTGCAGAGGGGAAGTACTGTGATATGCAGTAGGTCGCAATTGGATTAGGTCGGCGGCGTGTAAAACCGCGTGACCCCAACACGAAGTTGGCAAGCTGCAATTCATTAACAAAGGTCTTGCAATGAGTTTGATCCTCTTTATTAGTGACTCAGCCAAACCATTTTGAGTGTGGACATATGGAACAGAGTGCTGAACTTCAATCCCCAAGGCCATGCAATAGTCATTGAAGGCGCGTGAAGAGAATTCTGCAACATTGTCCATGCGAATTGATTTAATTCGACTTTCTGGATAATGGGCTCAGAATTTAATTACTTCCCTCATTATCTTGGCAAATGCATGATTTCATGTGGAAAGAAGACACACATGTGACCATCGTGTAGATGCATCAATCAAAACCATGAAATACCTAAATGGTCCAGATAATGGTTGGATAGGACCACCAATATCACCTTGAATTCGCTCAAGGAACTGAAGTGGTTCAACTTGTATTTTGAGGTGCGAAGGCCTCAAAATTAGCTTCCCTGTGGCACATGATGTATACACAAAGTCTGATGACTTAGGGAATTTTGACTCATGCAAATTATGACCAATGGAATTGCTAGTAATCTTCCTCATCATCCCGATACCGGGATGGCCGAGGCGATCATGCCAAGTTTGAAATGCATCAACATTCTGGAAGATTACCTTGTAAGCAACATGTTCTACGGGCTTGATGTACGTATAGTACAGTTCGGACGACAGAGAAGGAATTTTTTCAAGTACTTGCTTGCCATATCCGTTATCTTTTGTGAAGAGCAGATACTCTTCTTTGTTGTCTTCATGGGTTTCAATATGAAAACCATTCTTACGGATATCTCGATAACTGATTAAGGTACGTGATTAATCGATACAACAAGGCATCCTCAATTGTCACTTGTGTACCGCTTTGGGAGGGTAAATATGGCATTGCCAATAATTACCATCGCGTCCAGCGATAGTCAAAATATCTCCATTCATCTTTTTCAGAGTTTGAAAATATTTCAACTCCCTCAGTATAGAGTTTGTGGTAGCACTGTCCACAAGGCATAATTCCTCTTCCATCGGATTGTCCCCGTAGAGAGCTATATATAAAAATAAAGAATTTTCAATAAGAAAACCTTATTTAGATACATAGAATACAATCTTTATAATATCAAAGTGCTGATACAATATAAATGACAACAATAATATTTATGTTCTTATTACAACATCATAAATGGACATAAAATAAAGTGATCACTAAGGAGATAGTGGGACTAGTCGAAGTCGCCAAACATGTCGTTTGAGGCGTACTCAATCATCATGTTCTCCGTGCTCATAGGATCCTCGGGCCGCTGGAGAGTCATGGTGTTGCTAGGTCCAGGAGGAGCATCTTGCGAACAACCAGCTCCATTGGTGCCATCTGGATGAAGGTTGAAGTTGGCTTCAAACCTTTTCCCTTGAGGTGCCTTGCGTCCTTGGGATTGCTGGTAGAGGATTGCCAAATGCTTTGGGGTCTTGCACTTGTTAGTAGGATGCGTGTAGCATCCACACTTGTCACAAAGCCTAGTTTTGTCATACTTTGGATTTGCGGTGCCTTTCCCACGGTCCGAGTTTCGAGGCTTCCTGTTCCGGTTGCGCTTACGCTTACCCTTGAAGTTCGATTGGTTGCCGTTGAAGGCGCCACCGAACTTTCTTCCGTTCGCGACATTCATATGAACTTCCGGCAAAGGTTGGGAACCAACCGGGCGCTGAGAGCCATTCTTAGCAAGAAGCTCATCATGCTTTTCAGCCTGAAGTAGGATATGAATAAGGTCTGAATAGACCTGGTAGTCGCGAGCGCGGTATTGCTGCTGGAGGAGCCTTTCAGATGGGAGCATAGTGGATAGAGTTTTTTCTATCTTTTCGCATCCAGAGGTTCCTTCTCGCAAAAGCGCAACTTGGAACTTATCTTATGAACCTCATGATTGTAATCCCCGACGGACTTAAAGTCCTGGAATCGAAGATGAGTCCAATCATGAAGTGCTTCGGGTAGAACAACTGCCTTCTGCTTTTCATACCTCGTCTTGAGGGCCTGAAACAAAGTAAATGGGGATTCCTCCTCCAAATACTCGGACTTAAGATCCGGGTGAATATGATGCCTTATAATGTACAAGGGCAGCATATTTCTGCTCTTCTTTCAGCGGTGCGGCTCCAGCCGGAAGGGGGTCGTCCGGGTTCTGGATGGCACGCACTATCCCACGGGACGCAAGAGCGATCTTGATGTCCATGGCCCATGTAGGGTAGTTGTGGCCATTAAGCTCGAGTGAATCGAACTCTTTTCCAGCCATCGGTTACCTACATGGTAAACCATAGAATATTAATCTACGTTCGGTAAATTAAAATCCATCATGGTCATGTTGTAATGAACTATGCAAAATTAATGATGACTTCAAGAAGTGGACTCGAAATCATTAGTGTGAACTTCAAATTGTTAAGTATGACACATTATAGATAATCTCCGAAGAATATTCGGAGTCCGTCTCGCAGCACTAGAGAGTATAATCTGATAAAATCAGTAGATACTCATACTTCTAATGCCTTATGTCATGACTTAATAAAATGTTTGGGAGAGCACATTGTTAAGCAATCATAGTGTCAAATATGACAAAATGTAGGCTTTAAACAGTAGTGGTGATAATCAGAAAGAGATCTGGCCACTACCTTGTGTTCCCAAAACATCAATTTAAAGAAATCACTTTGAATTTGCATACCAATTCGTGCTCGTATCGAGTCAAAATGACTCAATTAAGATGATGAATTGATCTATTGCAAGAAATTGAAAATCTCAATTGCAAACGATGAATGTAATAAATCTCAACATGTGCACACACGGAAATATATTACATCAAATATTTTCTGGAATACACATAGTACTCGACATATAAGACAGTACTGAAAAATTTGTACTGAAATTTAAACAGTCTAAAACAGAAGTAAAAAAACTGCTAGAACTTGTTGTTAGCAAACTAATCTGCTACTGTACCAGAGGAACTGAAAGTAACAGAAAATAACATGCTGATGTAAATCAACTACTACTAATTAACAGAGCAAAGTCGCATGTGGCGTGCCGTACTAGGCTGCCCATGTCCTCCACTCCATGTGCCACGCGAGGATAGATAAAGTAGTCTCCTGTACTCTGTACGAGAGGATAAGGAGAGCCTTCATCCCCAAATCCTCCACTGAAAACAGCAGAGACCACACGCGACTTCCTTCATTGCTCTGACTGTAGCGGTTTCACTGACGGCGACGAGCGGCGCCTGCCGCCCTCTTCCTCGTCGGAGGATCCTCTAGGGAGTCGGGTCCCAGGCGACGCCGGAAGAAAAGGCTGCTGTGCTTGCTGGCGCTAGTTCAGCGACGGGCCGGCCAGCGGGAGGCCGAGGGCCAGGAGGCGGCGTCGAGCGGCTGCGTGCGGCGAAGGAGGCAGCGTGGCCGGTGTTGGGGACGGCGGGCGCGGGGCGCTGGCCTCGACGTGCGGCGAAGACGGAGGCGCCACAGGGGCGCTTGTCAAGGTCGTCACGCCGGAGCCAATGGCGAAGATGGAGGCCCCGGTTGGTGCTGACACGTGCGCGGGGACGTCGCCCTCATTCTCGACAATCGCAGGGGTCGGAGACGGAAGACGCGGCGCTACTATGTTGGCGTCGGGGGCCGCGGCGCTGGTCGAGCCTAACTCGAAGACCGACGTGGGCGACTGCCCAACCGCGTCCACGCCAGCGGCGGAGTCGTACCTGCACGGATGGGCGATGACCTGCCGCGTTCGAAAGCACCAGAGTCTTTGCCGCGGCGCTGACCCATCGAGGAGCCATTCTGGAACAGCGGTGCTAGAATTGGGGAAGCGCCCCATGCCGTGGCGGCGTGCCCGGTAAACGCCGGCGCTGTGGCGGCGGCCGATGTAACCGCCAACGCCATAGCGCCGGCCGTCGAAGCGGCGGCGTTCCCTGGAACCGTCCATGCGGCGGCGACCGGCGAAGCGGCGGCGCAAGTACGGGGGTAGGCGAGGCATCTTCGGTTCTCACCTTTTCTCGCTCATTCGCGAATCGATTTCATTGGAGCGTCGATAACCTGTTAAAAGTAGGAACGAGAGACAAAGTGAAAAGACAGTTACTATTCATTAATGAAGATGTACATATTTATAGGGGTGAACCGACGCCTACTATGACGGTTTATGGAGGCGACGCTCCAGGAACAACTGCCTACGTCGGTTCTCCATGTGCGGAATACAAGCAGGGATTTTCCTATTTAATGAAAAGATTAAATCCTAACATGTTTCATACTGTCTCGTTTCCGCCCATACATGGATTATGGTCATTCCATTCTTATATAACACCTAATTAAAGAGTGAATTTTGTAACATCTCATGTTCAGATGCACATCTAACACTATATGAACAAAGACAACACTTGTCACTCCTTTTATTTATTTTCCACCTTCCCTCTCTCTCCTCTCTTGCGACACCGAATTCTAAGCCAACATCGAACATGAACATGCCAATGCAATGTCCATACCCTTCTGTTTGAAGGTCCACCACCCACCAGCCACCGACATGGAACGACAATCAGGGGCGGAGCCCCACAGTCTCACCCTGATGCTATGGATGCAAGTGGGACGGAAGTGGGATGCCCGATTCCCACCTGATCTTGCCATCGGGACTAAATCGGGATTAGCGGGATATCGCGTAGCGGACTAGCAGGATTCACTGGGACCCAATGAGAGCCGCGTGTTGCCGGTTCGATTGAGCAACGGAGGAATTGTTTTTTTAACAGAGGAAAAAAACTTTGCCCCATCCATTAATTAAACAGGAAGTGTTCAGTTTTTAGGAGAAAACCTGACGAAAACCATACAAACACCCACATAACCGGGCCACACCCACTCAAGACCCGCAACCAACGATACAACGGATGACATAATCGCCGAGACCAAACGACCTCTCACCCATGTCGAAGAGGAGACACCGTGACCACTATGGGAGGAGTAGACACGGGAAACTCCAACGTAGCTGAAGAAGACGAACTTTCAAGAAATTTCACCAGATCAACCTTGCCGCCCACACGAGACCAGATCGATGTCCTCAACACTGCAAAAGCTCCGGGGCCGCCGCCCCGACATCCAACCGTGCCACCACTCCCAGCAGAACGCCAACACCACCTTCCGGAACCGCCGTCCCGGCGTGCCACCGCTCGCTCTCGAGCCATGACGCCACATGACCCAATCGTACACAACCCAAGCTAGCAAGGCAAACTGCTCGCAGACCACGACCATCGCACCGACATCCAGGGTCGCCATCCCGACTTAAAAGATGATCACCTCCAACAAGAGGCATCAACCGAGTCGACAACCTCGCCGCACCAGCGACACAAATTGCCACCCAAGCCATGGCCAACACAGCTCCACCCCATGAAACATGTCCACCAAGGTTTCCGAGGCCGCAGCCTCGACGTGCACACATCACCACTCGGAGCCGCTGCCCCGACATCCACCATCCTGAGGGTAAGAGAATCACGCGCCAATCGAAGAAAGCTAGCACGGCCTTCCCTCGTTGAAATCCACCCACACCTCCGCATGCCACAGCCACCCCGACACATCACTCTGTAACTGTCGACATGCCTGCTGCAACGAATTGTGGAACGTGGCCGGTAGAGTCGTATTTCAGCAGCGTGGCTCTCGTCTAGACGTCTAGTCATCAATCGGGAAATACGCGGGATAAACGGGCTGACTTCTTAATCCCACGAGCGTCAGGTGGGTCGCCCACAATGAAATTAAGCAAGCTCTGATCGTGGGATACCCGATGGGACAAGTGGCGTGCCCATCCCACCTGAATCTGATGCACAGGAATACGTGTCGATCAAAAAAGATAAGCACATATCTAAAAAAGAAAAAAGTGGTCTGGGCATCAGGGTGAGCGAGCGCTAGTGCATCAGGGTCCATTCCATTCTTGGAAAACACGCACGAGCTGACCAGCTGTTTTCAACGCCTGTTCCTCCTCAGACTGTTTTATCCTCTGTTTTTCTTCAGTTTCCACAAGTTTTCAACGCCTGTTCCTCCTCGTTTTCCGGCGAACCCCGTACACCTCCGGCGAGATCCTTCACATGATTATCTTCTAGGTTGTGCCATACATCCATAGAATCTTTCAGCATTCGATTAAGACCACCGAAGCTTCCGTTGTCGTCTCCGAAAGACGAGCTCATCCTACAGTTCAGCGTGACAGAAAAATTCAGTTTTGACTCTCTTTTGCCTCTGTTCGCCCGCATGCTCCTCCTGTCCAGCACACTTCGACCCCGGCGCCAATTTTTTTCTTAAATCTATTCTCGGTTGTTCCCTGTTTTCAACTAACTAAACAGTGTTCGAAACAGAGCTCTACATCTCCTGATATATTCCTCGCAAGTTATTCAATCTCACAGAAAACCGGACAGTCTTTCAGAAAACACTTTGTCAGGTTCTACAAGAACTTCAGTTTCGGCAGTAGTTTCAGTTAGATGTTAGTAGTTGTCAGTTATTTCCTTCATTTCACTGTTAGCAAGAAAATAATCGAAGCTGCCACTTGGTCCTAGAGTGCTACTAGGATAGATCTGCACCTTGATTGGAAGTAGGGTGACATGGTCTGAAATTTTGTTTTCGGTTAGACTTGTAAACACTGAATAAATAGTGAAGATGACGTAGAGAAAAAACTGTAAGTTTTACACAGCAAGCGACACAAAGGTCGTGTCTCACTATTCATCATTCATTGCGTGCGTGGGTTTGAACTAGGACCAACATCATCCGTGGAAAAACATTTACTAGCAAAATCTTGGACTGCCATACAGAGGATACTTAAGGTCTAATCAATGTAACATATCGGCAATGTAGATGAAAGTTTTCTAGGTCTCTAATGATGTGGTTTGTAGTGTTCAATCAGTGAGCCTGGTTGGAAGTCACGTTGCTCATTGGAACCATCCGTCTCTGCCTGAAAGAAATATATTGGCGTTATCGATATTTTCAAGTATTTTTGAAAAACTAGAATATGACCTTAATATGATTATTTCATATAAAACTGATACTAAACATCCATAATCAAAATGAGCACAGCAACGAAGCAACTCAGCTACAAATTGGCCCAACCTATGTAAGGTCTGCATTTGGATTTGTTTGGTTGGTCGTGCATGTCGTAAGTAAAGTTTTTTTTAACAACGGTGAAAAGGCTGGGTTGCGACCAACTGAAACAATTAAACATACTTACTACCAGTGTGTACCCCACTGGGTGATGAGTCTGGAAGTCACTTTGCTCATTAGAACAATTAAACATACTTACTACCAGTGTCCACCCCAGGATATTCATTACAAACCCAACAAAAATTGTCTTCCTTTTTTCTTTTCATCGCCTACAAACGTTACTAGATGATTAGGGATGTCCTCTTTAGGCTTTAGAAGTGGATTCAGATAGTAGATCTACTCTCCCAAACCATTGAAATCCTCTGGTCGCGTTAACATGTGTCTACCTGGGAGTTGTTGTGCGTCTCATTGTTACCACTGGCATCACCTACCACCAGGGCATGTCCAAACAAAAGTTGGACCCATCCCAAATAAAAATAAATATGTTTATACTAAACTTTTATACTTATTTTGACTTATCATATTGTAGCATTAATAAATACAATTTGATTTGAAAGAAAAGAGGCGGAGAACCCCCCCCCCCCAATGAGTTTTATTTTTGAAATAATAAGAACATAACTTCGTATCCGTGAGAATTTGAATCTAGGATGTCTGGTTCGTACATTCACTCTCCTAACCAAGTGAGTTAGACTCATTTATTTATTAATAAATATAATTTATTAAGTTACATATGACATAACTAACCACATGTTTCTGAAAGTAATTAGTTATAGCGTTCTTTAGTTAAGTTGTGATGTATATCATTCAAAAGTTTTCTTGTGCAAAACTAAAATTATATGTTGTGATAAGGTTTCTGTTTGATTTAATTTCCCAATGTTTCATATGAATTTTTCTGTATGCATATTTGTTGGTGTTTTAAATATCATGATAGATGATAATAGTAATATTTCAAAAAAATCTCCAACAAATATCTTAATTAGCGGTGGTTCTAGTTTGTTATTAGATATGCATATTCATAGAAGCTTCAAAGAGTAAATTAAAGTGTTTACAAAGGCGGCTTTCAAGTTAGATCCAGAAATAATTTAACAACATGTACATTCTCTATGCTTAGAGTCACGGTATTTTTCCTGTTAGTTTGGAAGAAGTACGTGTTCGCCATGATCAGATAGTAGCATGTAGGAAACACGAAGTTTATGCAGGTTTAGGCCCCGTGATATGTCGGAAACGTATCTATAATTTTTGATGTTTCATGCTTGTTTAATATCTATTTTGCTTTGCTTTGTCTATACTTTGAGGTTTTTTTATATGTTTTCTGGTACTAACCTATTAACAATATGCCACAGTGCCAGTTGTCTATTTCTTCTGTTTTTGGTTCCAGAAAAGGCAGAAAATCAATATTCTCGAAATTGGACGGGACAAAAGTCAAAGTCAACATTTTATCGTGGGGAACACGAAGCCAGAGTACAAGACGGAGAAGAGCCACCAGGGAGTCACACCCCTGGCCGCGCTGCCTAGGTGGGCCTGCGACTGGGGGGTGTGTCCACCCTGGGTGCCCCCCTGCCTCGCCTCTTCGCCTATAAAGACCCCCCGATACCGAAACCCTAAGTACCCAATCAATCTTCCATGAAATAGTCCGTAGCTGCCGCCACCATCGTCCCTAGATCGGGGGGATCTAAAGCTCTTCCCGACACCTTGCCGGAGGGGAGATCATCCCGGAGGCCCAACATCCGGTATGAAGCGTGAGTAGTTCCACCTTGGACTACAGTCCATGTAGTAGCTAGATGGTTGTATCTCCTCCTGTGTGCTACCATGTTTAGATCTTGTGAGCTCCGTTCATAATCAAGATCATCTATTTGTAATCATGCATGTTGTGTTTACGGGGATCCAATGGATATTGAGATTACTATGTCAGATTAATTAATGGTTTTATCTTATTGATTCTATCATGTCTGTGTTGTTTATGATCTTGCATGCTCTCCGTTTCTAGTAGTTATCTTGGCCAAGTAGATGCTAGTGACTCCAAGAGGGGGTATTTATGCTCGATAGTGGGTTTATACCTCTATTTAATCTAAGAGAAGTGATAGAAATCTCTAAGGTTGTAGATGTGTTGTTGCTACTAGGGAGAAAACAACGGTTTCTTGTTCATGGAACAAGTGGATTGTTTACCTTACACACTTTGCTTAAAGCAGTTATCCATTGCTTGCAACTTAATACTGTAGGGGGGTCGGATGATAACCTGAAGGTGGATTACTAGTCATAGATGCAGTTGGATGGCGGTCTATGTATCTTGTTGTATTGCTCAATCGAATCTCATAGGATCATGAATGTCTAGT
The DNA here is from genome assembly GCA_023614405.1 of Avena insularis. Taxonomy (NCBI): domain Eukaryota; kingdom Viridiplantae; phylum Streptophyta; class Magnoliopsida; order Poales; family Poaceae; genus Avena; species Avena insularis. The sequence continues at coordinate 9,380,958 of CM042684.1, forward strand.
ATTGCATTGTTATGCCTTGCTCAGTCCTGTCAATTGCCCTGCTGTAATTTGTTTATCCAGCATGCCATGTTTGTTTATCTTAAGGAGAACAGCTCTAGTGAACTATGGACCCCGATCCAATCTTTACCATTGATACATCTTCCACTGTTACTGTTTACCTTTCTGCAAACCACCATTACCTTCCATATCTTATAGTTAATCCTTTGTTTTTAGCAAACGGGTGAGATTGACAATCTCATTGTTCATTGGGGCAAAGTCTTGAGTTTGTGTTGTGCAGGTTTCTAAGTTGCTAGCAACACCTTTGAGTCGTTTCCTTCCTCCTACTGGTTCGATAACCTTGGTTTCTTACCGAGGAAAGACTTGCTGTTGTGCTCATCACACCTTCCTCTTGGGGACTCCCAGCGAAGCTCTACATTGATCTCAGCCACCATCACCCTGGAAACAACGCTCCGTAAAAACCAAACCTACTCTTGTTTGTGGTGTTTGAATTATCTTAATGTATGCCCGTTGACGAACTCTAGAGATGCTAGAGCTCGTCTATGGTGCGTAAGAGATGATGTATCTCAAGTGATATGGCATGTGCGATCTGATCTCACTCGCCGTATCCCTAGTCCCTTTAGATATGCGAGGACCTAGGGTTACAAGTATCCGGTTATTCGCTATGTCGATGTGTCAATTTAACAAGATATTACATATCCGGTCTAATGTCGGTTTACAAATAACATCCTGAAAGATACTCGGAGATAACTTCATATTGATCCTCCACGTGATCCTTACTTAACTGCCAACTTGTACAAGTTTGTGCATTTTATTTAATCAAGCATCATGCATTCTTTCCACACCATGCATCATGTCACCTTTGCATTTTATTTTATTTTTGTTCTTTCATTTTGGCCACCTTTTGTTCTTGTCACGCTTTTTTCTCTTCTATCTTGTGATCGTCTCATTCTTATCCATATTTTCAACTTGATTCTTGCTCTTTCTCTCTCTCTATCTATAGCTTGGTTCCATCTTGCTATGATCCTCGTATTATTTGCAAACTCGCATATGTCTTTAAATTATTGCATTATATTTCTTCCTCTCTTCTTCTTGTCTTTAAATTATTGCATATGTCATTATATTTGTCTTTAAATATATGTTGTGATGAGGTTTCTGCTTGATTTAATTTCCCAATGTCTCATATAAATTTTTCTGTATACATATGTGTTGGTGTTTTAAATATCATGACAAATGATGATATTAATATTTAAAAAATTCTTCAACAAATATCTTAATTAGTGGTGGTTCTAGTTTGATATTAGATATGCATAGTCATGGAAGCTTCAAAGAGTATAAATTAAAGTGTTGTCAAAGGAAGAAGCACGTGTTTGCCTTGATCCAGAAATAAGTTGATAACATGTACATTTTCTATGCTTAGTGTCATGGTATTTTTCCTGTTAGTATATTTGTTGTTTGGAAGAAGCACGTGTTTGCCTTGATGAGACAGTAGCATGCAGGAGGCACAAGGTTTATACAGGTTTAGGTCCCGAAACAACGCTCCGTAAAAACCAAACCTACTCTTATTTGTGGTGTATGAAATATCTCAATGTATGCCCGTTGACGAACTCTAGAGATGCTAGATCTCATCTATGGTGCATAGGAGATGATGTCTCTCAAGTGATATGGCATGTGCGATCTGATCACACTTGGCATCTCCCTAGTCCCTTCAGATATGCGAGGACCTAGGGTTACAGGTATCGGGTTATTCGCTATGTCGATGTGTCGATCTAACAAGATATTACATATCCGATCTAATGTCGATTTACAAATAACATCCTGAAAGATACTCAAAGATAACTGCATCTTGATCCTCCGCGGGATTCATGCTCGCAGGTTCCTAACCGCCAACTTGTACAAGTTTGTGCATTTTATTTAATCAAGCATCATGCATTCTTTCCATTCCATGCATCATGTCACCTTTGCATTTTATTTTATTTTATTTTATTTTTGTTCTTTCATTTTGGCCAACTTTTCTTCTTGTCACATTTTTTCTTCTATCTTGTGATCATCTCATTCTTCTCCATCTTTTCAACTTGATTCTTGCTCTTTCTCTCTCTAAATCTATTGCTTGGTTCCATCTTGCCATGATCCTCATATTATTTGCAAACTCGCATGCGTCTTTAAATTATTGCATTCTATTTCTTCCTCTCTTCTTGTCTTGTTCTTTTAGAAATAAGGTAGTACTTGTGTGTTTGCCCATTGCAATACTTTGGATATTGTGAACTATCATTTCAAATTCTAGTAGGGCACATCTTCCCTCTAAATCCCTTATAAATATCTCCTTGTTTTCTCATTTGGAATAAAGCTATTTGTATGTGGTTATTATTGCTTGTGCCTTGTTTATCTCTCTCTAATTCATGTGTGCATGCCTTCTATTCTTTTTTATCTAATTCCTTGGATTCAATCTCTGTTTGTTATCTTGATCTCTTTTTGTATTGTTTACAAACCTTACTATTCCATTCATTCTTCTTCTAATCTAGTTAAGCTATCTACCAAGCCTTCCTTCATCTACCATCTAACTTCTTGGGCTTCTTCATTCATGGTGATCTTCATCCAAACTAGCTACTCCACTTAATCCTCTCCACCTTCTAAAACCCTAACTAGCAAAACCTAGCTAGACCAAAAACCATCTACTTCATCTAACCACTTCACCTTCTACCCTAGCTAAAACACATAATCCTATAAACCATGGTGCAACCAGCGACACCCTTTCGGCCACCCCTAGCTTATCATCTACACCTAATACTACCCAAACGTAAAACATACTAAAGCTAGCTACCCATCCACCCCCTCTGGAACATGCCTAAACCACCCGAGCTACTCTCCTCTCTCTATTTCCAACCGAGTCGTCCCCACGCACCTGAAGAAACCGTCGGCAACATCATCTTCCCGCCACCATCACCTATGTCCACAAGCCATACTACCATGTCATCGAGATCCGCGGTGATCTCCTCTCCACGCTCCACCTCTCCTCGGTCTAGTTCGCGTGCCCTAGTACTGCCATACTTCTGTCGAGCGGCATTAGTGCACCACGATCTCTTTGCCACCCCTGAGGATCCACCCATCACTAGCCATCTACCAGTTGTCTTCCGGCTTCCCCAAGTCCAGGCGCATCTATTGGACAATCCCTCAGTCGAAGTCGGCCGCCAGAGGCTCGTATCCATCTCGTCTCCGTTGTTGTCCTCCACTTTCGCCGATGCTTGGACTGTTTGAAGATTTCCTGTAGTTTTTCCATCAGATTACCCGAGCTCCAGATCCACCTCAAAAACCCGACATTTCTTCTCAGTCATCAATCAAAAATCATCCCGGTGGCTAGAAGCTTGATCTGTAACTGTGGCTCTCAAGATCTAATCCTAAATTAACTGAATTCATCCCTTAATTTTGCTAATTTCCCCCGTAATAAACCTGTCAACTGAACTTAAATTCGAAAAACACTTGAATTTTTTACAGATAAACCCTCAGGTTTTCTTTCAAAATTACATACTTCAGTATTGTTTTGTGTCTTGCCATTGGTTAACTTGCCCGGTTTTCTCTTGATTCCTCCAGGAAAACGTGAAACTGAGAAATTTTGAATGTATATCAACTTGTAGACCAGTCATTCTGGTATTGAAGTGAAATTTATGTGTGATTTAGTAGCAACTCTAATCTTGTTTTGTGTATTACCAGTGTTAACTTGCCTTTTGATTCCTACAGGGAAAACTTCCAACCTGATAAGGTAAAAGAGGCACATAAGAGGGTCAGGGTTGCCAACCATCCGGATGCAGGAGGAAGCCATCACCTCACGTCGAAGATCAACGAGGCGAAGGATGTTCTGCTAGGGAAAACGAAAGGAGGTGGTTTGGCCTTCTGATCATATAGCACGAAATGTGGTCCTGTGATGAAAAGATTATCTTATGTAATTTCGTGCTCGACACCTAGAAGCCAGACAAAAAAACAATTCTAGACAGTGAATCTTAGATAGAGTATATTGTGTCACTGTTTGACACTTGATCTAGCTCCTAATGTGATATCTAGCAACATGGTACCCTGTTTTACAACATGGTGCTTGACTCATTTAAGTACATGCCTGTTATCTGTGATGAGTTACAAGCTAGATTGTTCTGTGTACTGTTAGAGTACTATTGTCTAGTGTACTGATGGCACAGTTGCTTTCGGCCATGCTATAAAGCCTATAGATTAAGGATTTGGATAGTGATAATCAGTATATACTTGAATTTGCATTTTCCCATAGTGTGCTGATGGCACAGTTGCTTTTAGGGTTGGGTTCCATTATCACAGTGACAACAAACAAAAGTACCATGGTTCAGGGTTTATTACAGCCAATCTACTAAAAAGAAAACAAACAGACGAATTTGCATTTTATCTGTTGCTGTATTAGAAACTGATACATAGACATGAATTGCCCAAGAAAGATGTACAACTTGCGTTCGTAGTGGAATATTTTTGGCTAAGTAAACATGGATGTTCTTGCATTTGTGTACGGTCGCCACGCAAACCATGAAGATCCGCTATCAATCTCGCAAGTTCTGTTTCACGGAAAGTATAGTCAAATTAAGTAAATTTGTTTCACGGAGCATCACATATCGACCCTTACGAACGAGTCACTGTGTATACAATTTTTTAGTGCCAAACAACCAAAATATCTATAGCCCGTAGAACTTTGAACAGACGACAACAGATAGTTTTAGAAATTCATTCAATTGGCAGAAACAAAGTGACACTGCATAAGAAACAGTTAAATTGCAGTAGGAACCATCTAACTGATCAAGATTTAAAAAGTAGTCTAATTCAGTCAGCTTGTTTCACGGAGCATTACACGTACGAACGAGTCGCATCATACCGACGAACAGAAACATAAGAGAGAATTAATTGGTGATGATCGACCGATTGATCGAGTTGGCGATGCTTGGGGATGCGACTGGATCACGCGGCTTTGCCGCCCTTGAGCACCTTTCATGCGTGGAAGAACTCACATGCAGCCGCGTGGCACAGGTTGTCGCCGGTGCCCCGCACCTCTGCGGCGTCGGCGAGAGCTCTGCCCATGAGCTCCTCGGCCTCCTGCCCGGAAGAGGTGGAGAGCGACGTTCCCCATGCGAGGACGCCACAGAAGAAGTAGTCCAGAACTGCAGACGTGGACCACAGATGGTCCAGCGCGGTTCGACCGTGCCGCTCCGCGTCCGCGCGCGACGCCTCCCAGCGCATCCAGTCAAGCGCGCCGCGGTTGACGCCGAGCTCCGGCGCACAGCGGAGGAACACGAGCACGGACTCGTTCTCGAGTGCGAGCATGAAGGACAACTCGAAGTGGGCGGTTCCAAGGCGCGGAAGAGGGACTAACCCTCTGATGCATGCACACTGACGATGTCGTAGAGGTGAAGGGCCAGCGACGCCTATTACATGGTCGTGTTAGCACGTGCCCACCTGGGAGCCGTGGGGCGCCTTGTTGGTACCACTGCCATCACCTACCACTAGGGCATGTCCAAACACAAGTTGGACCCATGCCATCCCCTGCTGCCGCCGGATTCTAGCCGGGCAAAGCCCGGGAGGGGAGGATGGCGGTAGAGCGTCCCTGCCACCATGTTTTGGAGGCGTGGCTTGCGGCAAAGAATCTCGAGTCGATGCCTCTGTTCGGTGTGTGCATCGCCATGGCGTCCGTCACGCAGCTAGGTGGCCTCCTCCACTGTTGACTATTTTCTTCTACGGTGTGACGAGATCCAGTCGGTGGGCTCTGCCTCGCGGTGGCTTCCCGATGCCGGATTTCTTGCTTGTAGGGTGTGGCCGTCCACTGCGAGGAGGAGACGGTTATCCAACTGGTCAAGCTACTGCGAATGCCACCATCATCCTGTGGTGCCCTTGGGTGTCGTATTCCTTGTTGTAGGCGTTGTGGGGGCATCTCTCGCTCTATGGACTTCGGGGGAAACCTCAGATTTGGGCTCCCCGAATCGGATAATGGTAATGTATGCGTCGTCACCCCCGTGGGGACGTATATCGGTTGGACGGACATGTTGATGGCTTTGGTGGCTAGGCAGCTGTCTCCGCATCCTTCTCGCGTGGTGACCAAGGTAGAGCGGTGTGGCATCTACCATTCTTCGACAGCGAGTCTTAGCGGTGGACGCGGAATGATGGGCGCGCGCAGGGCAGTGGGCATCGTCTGGTGTTGTTGCGGCGTCGTTGACAGACCTAGCAAGGTTAATGATTTGATATATCTTGCAGATCGGTCCGTGAAAGACGGCGGAGGAGCTAACACATAAAAACGGAAGACGAGATCGGAGTCGGCCTGTTCTACCGCGATATTGTTGTCCCCTCCATCATCGTGGCGTCGTGTTTAGGGCGCACTGGTGGCTCGCCGCGCGCTGCCTAGGACAAGCGCCTGCTCGTGACGCTGGCCGCCAGAAGACTGCAAGAGGCAGTCGCGCAGCGGATAGGGAGCGAACATGTGTGTGAACCTGACGAGCGCGTCCGTCGCAACTGTCGTGCACCGCGGACGACGGTCGCGTGGTGTGGCACGAGGGCCGCGTGCGGTGTTCAGCGCCGCCACCTACAATTGTCTCCCTGTCCCCGCGGTCAGCCGTGACCTGCAACTACGATTGGTCCCGGAAAGTGTTGGGCCAGGAACAGCTTGATCGCTCGACGGCGGGCTGCGGCGGCCGAATCCACCTCGGACGTGGAGCCGCGGGACCGACTGACCGGGTTTAACGGATTCATAGTCCACAATGGTCCTACCGCACGCGTCCTCCCGGAACGAGATCCTCTGACTTAGAGCAAACTACTGCAGAGAAACGTTGTCAATTTTAGATCGTTAGATACCCATCCGATGGCAGTAGCTGGAATGCGCTAGGAACGTACGTCGACCCAAAGCCTAGCCCAACGATCAAAGTGCTATGTCGTTCCCTCGCGCCGTTGTGAAAGCAACCATGGAGTCGCTGACGCTCCGCGCATCGTCGTCAACAGCCTCGCCGCAGATCCACCTAACCAGCCGTAGCTCAATCTCTCTTGCTGTTTCAAATTCAGTACTCCTTCCGACTCATATTAGTTGGCTCGGATTGTCTAAATTTAGATGAATCTAGACACTATTTAGTATATAAGTTTATTTAAATTTTAACAAATTCAAGTCAACTAATATGCGTCGGAGGGGAGTAGTATATATTTTTTTGCCTCGGTGACCTCAATCTCTCTTGCCGTTTCAAATGTAGTTAACAACAAATTTAGTTAACAACAGTGACTAGGTTGGACAGTTCCTGCACTTTTGCAATTTTTGCACTGCTGGTTATGCACAACGATTCCGTTCCAAGTTCAGTTAAAGATGGCATGGCCGGACTCGCCATCTTCCTCTTGGGCAACGACGGCATGGGCAACGACAGCGGCGGCATGGACAACGGCGGCGGGTCAAGATGTCCGGCCACGTGCCGGAAGGTTGGAGGAAGGGGAGACAGAGGTGCGGACGCATGCAACCTGCCAGCTGCGGCCGAGTAGGCGGAGCTGCGGCGGCCGACGGCGATGCGCGGAGCGTCAGCGACGGCGAAGGAAGGAGATGGGTTGTTTTCCGTCTCCCGTTAGTTGGACTGGGCTTTGGGCTAACGACACGTTGTGTTTACTGGAGTTTGAGCTGCTACCATCGGATTGACATCGAGCGATCCAAAATAAACGACTTCCCTCTGCAGTAGTTTGCTCTAAGTCAGAGGATCTCGTTCCGTCCTCCCGGTCTTCCCATCCATAAATAAATACTCCATCCATTTAAAATATATATAATGGTTTAGATTTATGAAAAAGATGTATGTCTAGGTTTATTAAAAGATGTCTAGATATATCTTGTTTACAAACCTAAAACAACTATATTTCCAAACAAAGGGAGTACTATCCACCCAAAACATCCTCCACAAGAACCAAACGATTCAGCTCAGCCAAACGGGCCAGACAGCACAACGGGCAAGAGACAACGTGGGAAAAACAAGAAGAACAAATACAACATCAATAGAGTCAAAAAAAAAAAAAAGACAAGATGACACTATTCATATACTCCTACAGTAGCAATTTTGTAAATTTTGTTATGTGCCAATATTGAATTTGGTTCTGAATATTTTAGGAAACGTGGATACGTATCTTGTGAACACACAGATTTCTTTGAAATATTTGACGTTTAAAATTTAAATTTTGTGAAAGGTGGTATCATGGCACATGTGACGTGGATGAAAAGTAGAGTGATCCGTGTAGGCTTAGCTGCGACAGTCTGTTCCGGCGGTCACGAGCGGGCACGCGTGCCCTCAGCCGCCAAACACGGCGTCGCTCCTCTAAAGGAAACACGGCCGGATGAGACAACAATGGAAGCTAAACATACCAGGTCGCAAAACGCGAAAATATGGGAGCCAAGTTGCCACAGTAGGTGCCAACGTCGGCTAGCGCGCGTGTCTACGTGGACCCTGGAATACGAGGCATTTTGTTGGCCTAGCTAGTTCGAAACTATAATACAGGTTTTTGGAATAATAATCAAAGTGGATCTAAACTACTTATGCGTAAACTCTGTACAACACTCGTAATAATCTGTAGTACCGTGAACCACGAAGACGCTGAGGAAACGCACACTCGGGCGGAAAGGAACTGTGAGCCGTACGTGGAGCGCATTTCGATGACCATCCAGGCCAGACCTGCTGGAACCTGAACAAGTCGCGCATGGTCTCCACCGCGCGCCGTGCCTGGCCTCGTCGCGGACACCCCCGTACCGTACCGTACGCGGCGGTGGCCGACGAAGGCGGCCGAGTCCGGGTCGTGTTGGGACTGAGATCAGGTCACATGCGCACCGCATGTCACGCCGTAACATGCACCTGCATCTACCATCTAAACTCCATCCGACGGATAAAAAACATCTCACACTTACTTTCTATTAGTTCTTAGACTACATAATTTTAATTAGAATATATATTCAACAAAAGTATGAAAATTAATTTATGCAAATTTGGTACGATTATATGCCTGTATTTCTTTTGAATAAATAAATATCTGTATTCAAACTATTAAATGACTGATAAATTATATCCGCTCGCCCGGATTAAGTTCCAATAATATCCGCTCTAGGAGTGGGGCCCGCGAGAATCTGCTGCGACTCCACAACTCGATCACGTTTGTGTGCACCCGACCCGTGAATTCCGTTTGCCAAGCTGGCACGTGCCGCTCGATCGGTAACTAAAAACGAGCACGTCCCCTGCCAAGTGTCGTCTTCTGCACGTTAAAAAAAAAGTGTTACCATCTATGGGATAAACTCGGTGTTACATTGTAGAGGACAGAAATGTAAGAGCGGTGTTGCACGTACCATTCTTTTTTTTTTTGCAAAATTTCACATTTTAATTAATAATCATCAACAATAGTATAAAGAAGTCTAAAGGTAATACAAATAGGTCCATGGACCACCTAACTACAAACACTAGTAGGAGCCGAGAGCGCGTTGCCGTACTCGCCCCTCCATCATCGGAGCTAAGGGTGTGCAAAAACTGAACCGGCCAAACCAGTCAAATCGGCCAGTTAGTTCATTTTTCTTCACAAGTGAAATCCAAACTTTAGAGTTAGTACAAATTTTTGAACTAGTCCAAACTGGGTTTGCACAGGCTTAACCGGAGCAAAAACCCATCTAGGTTCAGTACTCCCGCCGGCAACGCCGTCGGTCTGCTCCGCCTCCTGTGGCCTCGGGGGTGTGGTGGACCACGGTCCCTCGCCGGCGGGAGGTTTCTCGTTCTTTGTTTAGGTCTTTTTACAGTGTTTTTCTTAGGATGTCGAGACGGCAAGTCAGAATAAGGTTCTTCATGTTCTATTCTCGCTCTGGTGTTGCATGTAGCAACGATGGAGGACGCGTGGAGTCGTGTGTCCGGATGATTTTCTGGGATCTGGTCTGTTCTCATGTTCTTTGGTGCGAGTTCGGGTCAGTTTTTTTCTAATTTATGGATGTCATCATAGGCTGCTCTAGTGCGTTGGTCCTTTGGGGCCTTAGCATGACGACTTCTCGTCTGTTTACTACAATAAACTTTACTATGATAAGTTTTGCCCGACTCATTTTATCAAGACGTTTAGTTTGATGGAAATTCTTCTCGAATATATATGCAATGAATTTCATACGGTATGATTTGTCCATCAGAAGTCCCACCTTACAATGAAATAACCTTCACACACAAAAAGAAGGTCTAGGGATCCAAATCGTCCTCGAATAATGTGGAATTCTTTCGAACCAAGTTTCTGGCGTCGATAGAAGAAGGCGTGTAGGGATTGTTCTGAGTCATGTTAATTGGATGCGGCCTCCAATCTCGTATCTTAATACTACTCCCTCCTTTTGAAAATATAAGATGTTTTAGGCTTGTGAATAAGATGTATCTAAACATCTTTTAGTTTCTAGATTTACTTGAACCTATACACTAAAATATGTCTAGATACATCTCCTTCACAAATCTAAAACATCTTATATTTATAAACGGAGGGAGTACTAGTAGCATCTAAAAAATGTGCGCGCGTAGAGGACACCCACACGCGTGGGCCCGGGTGGTTTGTAGCGTGGAGATCGTGAGGTGATTTTGATCACTTTGGCCACGGCGCGCCACACCGCAAGTTACTAGTTACTGTGTGACTGACAACGTCGGACCCACCTTTTTAATTCTTCGACCACACTTTCGTTTCACTGTGCGGGGCGTGAAAATTACATAACGGCGGTGGCGTCCGGCCAGACTGGCCGGTTATTTAAAGGGCAGAAGAAGGTCGGAGGCGAACGCAACTCAAACGAACAACCTCCGCCACCAGACCTGACGCCGAGAATCGAGATCGAGAGAGAGGGAGAGCACGCCAGAGAGATGGGGGCGGCGGCGGCTTCGGCGGCGTGGAAGAAGCTGCTCGGGCAGCGCGCGCTATCGGCGGACAAGTTCTCGGGGCACGCGGCGAGGCACCTCATCGCCGCCTTCCTCCACCTTGCGGATCCCATCGACATGAAGGTGGCGGCGGAGGGGGCGGCTAAGGACGCGCGCGACAAGGTCGCGGCTGCGCTGGATTCGCTCGGGCTCGCAGCGGGCGCTGCCGCCGACATGTTTGCGTTGCAGATCGTCGGACTCCGAGGCGCCAGCACCAGCCCCGCGCAGCCGCTCACCGCGCTCGAGGACATCCGGGACAAGGTTCTTCGGACGGCTCTCCTCATCCTCAGGGCGGCGCACAAGGAGGCAGACGAGGCGTTTCACCTGATCAAGGTCGCGCGCGCTCACCTCTACACTATCCAGACACTGGTAAGCCTCGATGGGACGAAGGAGATGGTCGACGACGAGCGCGGCCTCGCCATCGCCGCCCTCCTTCGCGCGTCAGCCAAGATCCAGAGTTTCTGCGAGCACGCCGACTGCGCACGTCAGCTGCTGTGAGACCGGTCCTCCCGCGTGCCGGCGGTGTGTACGTAGTCCCAGGCCAGCGTTCCTGGACCTTCTAATTCTTGGAGTTGCGTACTGAAACTATATAGGATCCCTGTCAGTTGTTGCGGTTATCTGGAACTGGAATCGCGTACTTCGATCGATGCAGTAATTCCTTGGTGGTTTGGATGTGTGTTTCTCTTAATTCCAGTACTAATTAGAAGCAGCATATTCATTATCCTGTTAATTGCATGTTTTCCGTGGATGATATGAAGCAGGGATTCGTTTCTGTAACTTTGTTTTTTTACAGGAAGCTCCTGCAAGTAGTTGTTGGTTTATCTGACATCCCAGAGCTACAGTACCTGATTTGGGTAATTTTTACTTACTACCCATGTATGATTCGCTCAAAGTGCATTTCAGAGTCAAAGTGCAATCTGCAGTTTTAATCGTGACCAGGGACCGATACGATCGTGAACCAGTACTATAGCAATGTAGCACATGCATTACCACATGAATTGATCTTTTCAGCAAGAATGAAGTGCTAGTTCTATAGCGCAGGATTACTCTGACAAACAGTTACAGTCATACTGTGCACCCATCCATCGTTTGGATTCAGTACGCTAGCTGCACCCGTAGTACAGATACAGTAGTGTGAAGCTAGTGCGCGAATGCAGATTTGATTGGCACGTCAAGCACGTCAGATTTGATTGGATCGATCAGAGTGTCCGTCGCCCAACAGTAGAATCAAAGTTTAAAGGACGATCGCAAAGCCAACACCACTAGCTTGCTGGCTGCGGATGATCAAGCAAACCAAGACATCGTAGGGATGATCGGCGGGGCTGGGTAGTCTTACAGATCCTCCTTCCGGGTCCGGGCGTGCTTTTGGGCCGGCCTCGAGGAAGCTCATCTGCGCCATCAGCAGCGCGTTATCTTGGTCGTGGAGAGACCCTCGTGCGCTCGCCGTCGACGCCGGGATGGTCGCCGGGCCGCGGCACCACTCGATGGCTGCGGTCGCGTTCCTCGCGTTCGGGCACGCGACGACAACAGAGCCTGACCAGGGCGTTCCGCGCCGCGGCGTTGCGGGGGTTGACGACGGCGATGTGCTGGATGGAGCCGAGCGGCTGTGCCGGCTCGGTGCTGCCCTCAGCGGAGCCTGGTGAGCTCCCCGCCCCGCGCATGTTGACCGCGGCGATGGTGACGTCGAAAGCGGTCGCCCCGATAGGAGCTCTTCCAGGCTCCAGCGCGTCGTCCGGGTCGGCGCGGGCCGCCTCCGTCGCGTGGATCAGTGCGGCGATGAGCCGCTCGCCAGCCATGGCGCAGGGGCCCGCCTCGTGCGCCACGCTGTCCTGGATCATTTCCTTCACGCCTCCATCCATCCCCTCTCGCTCACGCATCTCGATTGCCTCCCGGCGTTCGGCTGGCCACGCTGGCGGGGTGGACCCCACCGCCGAAACGGCCTGTTTACCCAGGCGCCGAGGTGAAATATTGGAACGTCCACGGAATTGTCAGTGAGACCGTAAAGTAAAACGGTGTACTCCCCGTGCTGGCGTCTACCCCAAGCTAGGAAAATTACTTTCACAGAAGAAGCTCCGGAATTGGCGGCTACCCGGGCACACACGCAACCACGAACGTGCCATACACCAAGCACCCAATGCGCAGGCTTTTCTTTTGCTCGGTTTTTCTCCTTTTGCCAGTGTGGCAAAACTATAAGTGCATGTACAATGGGATAACGAGTCAATTTTATCTTAAACCTGCCACATTAGACGCCGCAGGCGCATGGTACATTGCTCTGTATGGCGGCACGTCCATCTCGAGATGAACGGCCCTGATCGACGCGGGCAGGCGGCGGCAGTTCTAATTCGTGGAGTGATTCTGAACCTGTTCCTCGTCTAGATAACTGAAACTATGATTCTATTGGAGTAATATTCTTATATGGATTCGCATGAACGATACAGTTAATTGTTCTAGTAACTTGAATTGGGCAATCTCTTAGTACTGTACCATGATACGTATTATCGTGCCACTTTGCTTTCTGCTTGATTTGCAGTTTACTGTTACGAACTGGTGTTGATCTCATCATCATGCAACTTACAACGACGGATCGACCGCTAGGTTCTCAACTGTATCTTAATCAAGACTATAGAAGAGTAGGATGAGCTTAATTGAGTCAACTTGTTCCACCGATTGAGCATTTATAGAATATAACCATTGGAACAACCGTTGCCCAAATCGCCTACTAATGCGAGCATGTCTCCGCGCTATAAGGGGAAGATTTTGCTTTTGGCACGCTAGATTTTGCCCATTTTTCTTTTGTCACTCTAAATTTTGATATTTTGCTTTTGCCCCGCTAGTTCCTAGTAATACATCATTATTGTCCTCGGTGGGCAAAAACAATATGGAAATGCTGAAATTTCGTTTTGCTTTTGCCCTTCTTTTTTGCTGTTTTGGTTTTGCCTTTGCCACTCATTAGGTAAAATTGAGACAAAAGCAAAATATCAAAATTTAGAGTCACAAAAGCAAATGGACAAAAAACTAGTGTGGGCAGAAACAAAATTTTCCTCGCTATAAGAGCATACCCAATGGTGCCCTTAAATGGCTTTTGTTATCCTAAACGCTGTCCGCGGACAACAAGGCCCCAAAACAATCTCCCAACCGAGGGTTCCAAACCGACCGCATGCTCTGGATCGATCAGGGACGGGCAACAGACAGTGCAAGTGTCCTCATCTTGTCCTCTCTAGCCCGCTCGTCAGGGCCAATCCACTACTCCCCACATCCAACTCCGAGGCCCTCCTTTTCTCCTCCCTTTCTCGCATCGCCGAAGGCCCTTGCCACCAGTTTCAGCCATTCCTCTTCCTCCTTCCGACAGTCGACGGGTTGTTCGACCCAGATCCCTTCCCTCGCGGCTGTTTGGAGGACAGAGTTGGACGGGCGTCGACAGGGGTGACCGTTAGAGGAATGCCTAGAAGCATCACTTCCTGTAATGTTTATTATTTTGTCACAATTCGACGACTTTATTATCTTCCTTGAACCTATCTCTCTCCTTCTCTTCCTTGACCCTCAAACATTTTTGCATGTTTGAAGTGGATGCATTTAGTGTCTTCTTTTGCTCTAATTCAGCCCTTTCTTCAATCAGGCCTTATTCAGCTTTGGCCTTTCGTGCTAGCGTGAGCCGATTCTCCTTTACATCCTGTTTGAGCTCACCTTGGGCATTCCTAAGATCAGTATGGAGCTTTGCAATCTTATCTTGAAAATTAAAGTTCACTTCAAGATGGTCCAGAGCATCTCTCAATCTACCCTCTTTGGCTTCAGTACACATATACCAAAGCTTAGAGAGAGATTTGTTAAGTGCATCTGGCCAGACACCATCAACCCACCACAAAAAGTCACATGTTTCACCAAACTACAAAAAAAATGACAAAGAAGTATGTGTAAGCAAATACAAAACAATTATGTACAAGAGAAATGGAAAATAACAAAACCTACAAGAGAAATGACAGAGCACCAACTAAAAATTAAGTTGGTTAATTACATTGACATGTCCTGTGTAGGCCAAAAATCTCCTGCCAATCCAACATCCTTGAAAAGAAACAGATTTGATGGCAATGGCTCGGCATTTGCATCACACGGGGTTAACTCCATCGTCCAATCCATTGTAATCGGAGTCATACACGGTAGATGAACCCTAACAAGTGAATTTTACATTGTAACTAAACGGAATTCAGGCTAAAATCTAAAATTAACAAATCGGTAGGAACCCTAATCCTAGACAGAGGAGATTGGAAGAGGAGAATGAAGAACTCATCTCGTTGCCAAATAAGGATGTTGTGTCCGTCGATTCTTTGTCGTCGCCCCAGGATACCATGCCGCCGGTGAACCGCCATGGAGATCTACGACGAAGGGAAGCACTGACGACGAGGGGAGGGGATGAGCATCAAGGAGGAACTCACTAAGGATGGGGACGGGGCAAATGGCTATTTCATACGAAGACCTAACGACTCCCGTGTCCACCCGTGACAGGGCTGCCATGTGGACCTAGCAGGTGGGCCAACATTGTCATAAATCGTGTTAACCCGCGTCAAATGGTCGATCGGTGCTCCTTGTCACCCACCCATCCCTGAGTGCGAACTGACATGATTATACCCTACGGGTACGTAACTTCAGCATACCTGGTCTAGCCCAAGGAAGGCTCACGGCAAATATACGCCGGCCCATGAAGATTTTCGGGTGGCCCAGGCCCATGACACTTTCGGATCCTTGGAGAGCAAGACTAGAGTTTGAATACAACTTGTAACCTACTCGTATCGGTACCTGAGACCTAGCCTCCCCATATATAAAGGCTAGGAGGGTCCAACGAGAGAGACAGAGACCCCCGCAACTCATAGATCACGACATACACACCTCCACGCCAGATCGAATCTGCGCACCCCTGTAACTTTCGGTTCCGCCGTAATCAAAGAGCGCATAAGCAGTGAGTAGGGTTTTTCTCCGGCCTGAACACGGGTAAATCTCGTGTCCCCTGGTTGCTTGTCCGTTAACCGCCACGATCTCCAAAGATCCCCATCTTCTCCAAAACCCAAGTCCATAACAATGGGCATTGACGAGATCAAACCTCGTCAATTGGCGCCGTCTGTGGGAACTGGGGCTGCTGATTGTGCGGTCGTGACGGTTCCGACCCGATCGATCTACAACTCCGCGGCGACGGAGAATCACCTCCTCTTCGGCGCTTTCGACTTCACCGCCCACTCGCCGGATACCATGAAGGATTTCGAGCCCGTAGGCGACGGACTCGAAATCTTGTTCGGGAGCTTCTGCTTCCAGGTGGGGCAAACTGGCACCCTCCGCCTCCCTGAGCGGGTGCCCGTGCCGTCAATCAGGCCCGCTTCGTGGGCTCCACATCCCGTGCTACGCACGTCACCATCAACAGATGAGTTCTACAACAGCAGCAGCTGCAACTCCGATCTGTGCGATCCACCTTCGGATGAAGGGACCTACGGTTCCGGATCCGAAAGCTGTGGCAGCAGCCAACCAATCTGCATGCGCTATCTGTGCGCCGCAATCATCCAGACCGACGAAGAAACGCCCAACCCGCCGCCCAACCCCAACCCGCAGGACAGAAACGGCGAAAACGGGGAAAACAGAGGCCACCTCATCCAACTTAGCAAAGAAGGATGGGTCGAAGCACGCCGCGCCGTCGCAGGCGAAATAGTCCTACCTCTGGACTCCCCACGTGATCTGCTGATGGCATACCACTACCTCCTCATCGAGGAGCACAAGAAGCAAGTCAAGATGCAGGAGACGCTCGACAACGCGAAGAAAGCAGCCTAAGTCCGGCAGGCGACGAGCTGCGCTCTCCGCCATGGGACCCGGCTCTAGCACAAACGGAAACCAGGGAAACAAGCAC
The DNA here is from genome assembly GCA_023614405.1 of Avena insularis. NCBI lineage: Eukaryota > Viridiplantae > Streptophyta > Magnoliopsida > Poales > Poaceae > Avena > Avena insularis. The sequence continues at coordinate 9,397,755 of CM042684.1, forward strand.
CGCTCTCGGGTGGAAAACATGGACCCGAAGGAACGGCGCGACGTGACCCGAACTCTTCACACATCGTTCATGGATATGGACACCGACGGCAACGTCACCCCGAAGACGCCACAAGCTGCGATCATGGCGCCATCACAGATCTCGCGCTCACCCACCTCCGTAGGGGAGACCCAAAAGAGCCATGCATAGGTCCGCACTCACCGGACTAGGACTAATCGGAGCTGCGCTCACGAAGACGCCCCACGGAGCCGAAGAAGAAAGCTCCGCCAGCGCGGCCGAGCCTCTCCTTCATCCGAAGATGAAGAGGAACACGATCTTCCTCGAAGGAAGAAGAGCTCACACCGCCATAAACACGACTACGACGCCAGAGATAAGCTTACACAGCGCAAGGTCGACAAAGCACGCGCCAAACGCGCATGTTCGTCCGAATCTAAGATGGATGAAGACGAAGGAGAACTCTGCGGGGCTTGATGCTTCAGCAGATCCGTCCGGCGAACACAGATGCCACGCAACTTCAAGCTTCCTTCGGATACCCCGAAGTTTAACGGCACGCAAGATCCAAAGTCCTGGCTCAGTGACCATCTGTCATCCGTCAAGCTCCACGGAGGCAACAAAGAAACCGCCATGCAATGCCTTCACCGGTGACAAAGGCGCAGCGCTGGTCCGCTTAGCAGCCTATCATCGATCCATCCGGGAGGAGCTCGCTTATAGCTTCATCCGAAATTTCAAAGGCACCAGCAAGAGGCCCGCCTCAATCGAAGAATTGTGAGCCGCACTCGAGATCGGGTGAATCTATTCGCCAGACATACTACGCTGGTCACGACCAAGAACTCCGCAGACACATCTCCAAGAGCGGGCCATCAACGCCTTCTGGACGGCGTCAAACGCCCAGACTTCAAGGAGAAACTTGGACGTAAAGCCCAAGACACTCGACCAGCTCATGGAAATCGCCAACAGCTAGACGGGCGAAGATTGCATCCAGGGCGAATCAGATGAAGAGGACGACTACGGCCAAGACGCGAACGCCAAAGAAGAGGAGATCGCGTCTACGAGGACCGCGATGGACCCGACATGGTCGCAGCGGCCACGCCGACCGCCGAATGACAACGGCCGCAATAACGGAGGATACCGCAGCGAAACTTCGCGATAACGGACGACCAACACAGCTGGCAACGCCGATCGCGACAACGGACCCTCAGCATTCGACAAACTTTCGGGTCCATGCACCATCCACTTCTACATCGACAAACAAGATGGCAAAAAGAAAGCTAGCCACATGCTCAAGGACTGCCGCGAGTTCCAGAAACTCAGCGAAGGCATGATGCAGATGAGGCAACAAGCTCCAATCCCTGCGTTCGGAAACGCACCTGCGCCAGGTGAACTAGCACACGGAGCTCCTCCACCACCGCCTATTGGAGGCCCACATCAACCAGTCGCACCAGCGAACAACAACGCCGGGGTCGCATACCCCCCACCAAAAGGAGCACTAAATATGATCCAGAAGGGACGCCCCACCAAGAGGATGCAGAAGAAAATCACCCGACAAATCAACATGGCCGTGGCAACTCCGCCTGCAATCCCTGAGTACCTCAGTGGATCGGAGTCCTGCATCACATTCACTCGCGCGGATCACCCTTGCCAGATCCCTCGCCCAGGTCATGCTGCCCTGGTGCTAGAGGCGCAGATCGGAGGATTCGAGATGAGTCGCGTCTTCATGGACGGCGGCAGCGGCATCAACCTAATATTCGCAAGCACTCTAGCAGCTATGCGGATCCCGCAATGCAGCCTGAAACAATCAGACACAACGTTCCACGGCATTGTCCTAGGGAAAGGCATCTTCCCCCTGGGCAAAATAGGGCTCGACGTCATCTTCGGGAAGCCGGACAACTTTCGCAGGAGCGCCTAGAATTCGAAGTAGTGGACTGGCCGTCGCAATACCATGCCATCCTGGGACGCGTAGCATTCGCAAGGTTCCTGGCCGTCCCACACTACGCATACCTACTACTCAAGATGCCAGGACCAAGGGGCATCATCACAGTCCACGGGAGCTTCACCCGATCGGACCAATGCGACAGGGATTTCAACAAAATCTCCCAGTCCTTCGGCATGCAAGAGGATCTTGTAAAGCTCCACGAGGTGACGACAATGGCTACCCTCACCACAAAGCGTAACGCACCGACATGTCTTTCGACTCCACCATCAACACCAAGAAGGTGCAAGTCCATCCAACGGATGCCTCAAGACGGCGCTGATCGCCAACGACCAAGATCAAGATAGGAAGGCGCGCCATCGAATTCCTCGTGAGCTGAAATCTTCACTGGTGTCCTGCGGACATGCCAGAGTTCGTGGAATTCGCCGAGCACGCACTCAATGTCTTCCTGCACACCAAGCCACCAAGCGATCCATCCAAGACGCCGGAACCACGAGCGAAGCTATCGGCAAGGAGATCAATAGATTACTCGCAGCAGACTTCATCCAGAAATCAAGGAAAGCGAGTGGTCGGCAAACACGGTGATGGTCCCGAAGAAGGACACGGACATCCTGCGGATGCGTGGACTTCACGCCGCTAAATAAACACTACCTCAAGGACCACTTCCTCTTCCTCGGATCGACCAGATCATCGATTCGACCGCAGTTGTGAGAAACTCTCCTTCCTCGACGCCTACTCAAAGCTATAACCAGATTCGACTCAAGGTCGAAGATCAAGAGAAAACAACGCTCATCACACCATTCGAGTATCGCTACAACACAATGCCCTTCGGGCTAAAGAACGCGGTGCCACGCACCAGCGATGCATGCAGTGCCTCAAGGACCAGATCGGTCGCAACGTCCAAGTCTATGTCGACATATAGTCATAAAAACCAAGGAGGCAAGAACACTTATCAAGATCTCCGCGAGACGTTCGACAACCTTGATCGCCACAGGATCAAGCTCAATCGAAAAGTGCGCCCCTGGCGTCACCGCTCGGGTACTTCATCTCTCAACGAGGATCGGCGAACCCGAAGAAAATCAAAGCTATCATGACAATGGAGAAGCGAAAAACCTCAAAGGCGTTCAAGCAGTCGTAGGCGAGTAGCGGCACTAAGGTGTTCATCACCGCATGGGCGAGAAGGCCCTACCATTTTACCAATTGCTGCAAGGCGCATAAGTTCGAGTGGACACCAAGCCAACGACGATTCGAAAACCTCAAGCGGCTCCTTCCACCTCGCCAGTTTTGGTCACGCCAAAAGAGCGCGAGCCCCTGTTGCTGTACATAGCAGCCACACACCGTGGTCAAGATAAAGATCGTGGTCGAACGACCAAGAAGGCAAGACCCACGGGTACAATGCCCAATTTACTACCTCACGAGGTTCTCACTCCAACAAAACAGCGGCACCAGACTACTGTGGTGGCCACGGGCGTGTTCATGACGGCTCGACGACTGAGCCACTACTTCCAGGAGCATCAGGTGATGGTCGTCAACGAGGCACCCCTAAACAGCATCCTGAACAACCCAGAGGCCACAGGACGCGTGGCCCTGTGGGGCATTGAACTATCACCCCTGGACATCATCTACGAGAAGCGACACACAATCAAATCTCAAGTCCTGCCTGACACCCCAGACATGTCCCAGTCCTGGACAATGCATTTTGACGGCTCCAAACGCGAAGCCGGAGCAGGGGCAGGAGTCATACTGACCTCCCCGCAAGGTGACAAGATGAAGTACGTCCTTCGGATGAAATTCAGAGCCTCCAACAATGAGGCCGAATACGAAGCCCTCATCCACGACATGAAGATGGCAAAAATATGTGGTGCAACGCGCCTGGTCATCTACGGTGACTCCAACCTTGTCGTACAGCAGACGATGAATGAGTGCGACGCACACGCCGAAAACATGATCGCGTACCGCGCGCTATACAACGCACTCGAAGGAGAATTCGACGGCTGCGAGCTTCGGCACGTCGGAAGAGAAAGCAACGAGGAAGCCGATAGACTCGCCAACATCGGCTCCACTTGTGCGAAGATACCACCAGGTGTGTTCCTCGAACAGATCTGCGTGCCATCCATCAAGCGGAAATTCCCCAAGGGATCAACCGAAGAAGCAGAACACTCGGGAGCTACGCTACCCGAAGGTCATGAAGGACCCGAAAAATTGGATACCGAAGTCGCCATGGTCAATCTAATGCAGGTCATGGCAGTCGAAGGAACCTGGACACGTCCATACCTCCAGTTCCTGATAAACGGAGAATTGCCAGACAGCCCGACAGATGCCCGGCACATATCTCGTCGGTCAAAAGCCTTCACCATCGTCAACGGCGAGCTGTACAAACGCAGCATTACGGGCGTACTACAACGATGCGTCACCATCGACGACGGCAAGGCCATACTCCAAGACATCCATGAGGGCATCTGCGGCCACCACGCAGGCAGCCGCTCCCTTGTCGCAAAAGCTCTGCGAGCAGGATTCTACTGGCCAACGGCCATGAGCGATGCAAAGGACATCGTCCGAAGATGCAATGGGTGCCAACGGTTCGCCGACAAACCGCACGCACCTGGGTCCGAACTTCGACCCATACCCATAGCCTGGCCTTTTGCTCAATGGGGCCTCGACATGATCGGCAAACTGCCAAAATCCTCGAAGGAAGGACACGTCTTCCTCCGGTCGCAATCGACAAATTCACCAAGTGGATCAAGCCGTGCTGCCACCAACCGAAGGGCAAAACCGCCGTCAAGTTCTTGAATCCATTGTCTACAGGTTCGGCGTGCCTCACAAAGATCATCACCGATAACGGATCGAACTTCATCTCCGAAGAATTCCAGGACTTCTGCGAAGGCCTCGGGATCAATATCACGTATGCCTCACTGGCACACCCGCAAACAAACGGGCAAGTGGAAAAGGCCAACGGCCTAATCGGCGCCGCCATCAAGAAGCGCCTCATGAGCTCACTCGAGCACAAAGCTGGAAACTGGACGAAAGAACTACCGTCTGTCCTGTGGAGCTTACGTACTACACCAAACAGCTCCACCGGCTACACACCGTTCTTCATGGTGCACGGAGCTAAGGCCGTGCTACCAGCCGAAGTACGCCATCAGGCTCCACGAGTCGTCGCGTACAACGAAACCGAATCCACGGCTGCACTCGAAGACGCCGTCGACACACTCGACGAAGCGCGGGATATAGCGCCGATCCGGTGTACCAACAGTAGTCTCCGCAACTACCACGGCCGGTTGCGCCCAAGGTCCTTCGTCGAAGGAGACCTCGCTTGCGACTCAAGCAAAAGCGATCAACAAACTCGATTCGCCATGGAAGGACCCTATGTCATCACGAAGTCATCCTGTGGCGCTATCGCCTCAAGCACGTGGAGTGCGGAGTCGCATACTCCAACCTGGAACGCTACTCATGACGATTCTACCCGTAGCAACCTACGGGTCCTTTTACTTTCAATAAGGCTTACAGCCAAGGTTACTCAGCTGAATCATGTACATCCTCCATTACGATACAAATAAAGCTAAGTGTCTCGCTTCCAACTTTCGGTTGACTATTTCTCTGCAACTTTATTACATGCTACAAACGCACTCGGGGGCTCCCCCCACCTCATGATTTCATCAACTGAGGACAAAGCGTGTACACCTGAGTAGCTGACCACGTCAGGCAAACGAAAAGGACACGTACTAAATCAAAGCACTGCATGCTCGGGGGCTCCCCCCACCTCATGATTTCATCGACTGGGGACAAAACGTGTACACCTGAGTAGCTGACCACGTCAGGCAAACGAAAAGGGCACGTACTCAATCAAAGCACTGCGTGCTCGCCAACAGGCAAACCTTTACAACAAAGGGCACATACACGCCCAGCCGCAATATACAAATTTTACATCTATCTATTTATTTTCAGGTCCTACCTATTCTGAAGAATAACCTGAGCACGCTGCTCAAACAAATCTACAATCTGCTCGCATATCGCTTTATACCGTAATGCGGACGCATATTCCACTCGCCACCATCTGGTCGAGGAGGCGGCCCACTCGCCACAGCAGCCAAATCTACATCAGGGCGGTGCACCCTCACAAGAGACAAGGCAGCCTTCACCCCTACGACAAGCTGCTGCCGCACCAGCTCCTTGACATTGCTCGCACTCCAAAACTTCGCCGAAGACCTAAGGGTCACCGCACGCATCCAACGGAAACATGACATGCAAAGACCGAGGAAAGCGATATGACCAGTGAGCACCTCGCGAAACCTGGTAGACATGATCTGCACCGTCGCCAGAACTATGGCGCGATCACGATCCATCCGTAAGAAGCCGCGGCCTCCATATCTGTTGAGTCAAGCAATTGACTCGAAGCAATACGCCTTTTCTTCCCTGAGCAAGATTGGCACCGCGACAACCGCACAAAATAAGAGTAAGGCCAGCAGGCTCACCAAGAACCGAGCTACAGACTGAAAGAAGGATCAACTTACATTGCTTTCGCCACCACCAGCCCGCCATCAAATACTCCTCTGCTGCACCACGGTCCGCCGGACTTCCAAACATCAGCGCGACCGCGCAACCCAAGCAAATCTCTCTCCAAGCTGCGCACGCGATCTCGAAGAAAAGCGAGCTGCGAGGAATCATCCAATGATGCTCGCAAGGGCCTTTCAGATGAAGTATCAACTCGGTCAGCACCCGAAGGAACCTATAGCTGAAGAAAAAAGAAGGCACACAGACATTCAGCCAAGGATAGAGCTCAACTCGGAGGAATTCATTAAATAAGGCCACTACGTGGCACAAGGATGATGCTACAAAAGATATTTACAGCAAAAGTAAACTACATACTACCCTACACCTCCTACGCCTACGGCGGAGGGCAATCGAAGTCGCCGTAACCGCATCGCTTAGTTTGGCCTCGCCGCTGGCCATGCGATTTCGCAGACAAGTCAATGAGCTTGGGCCCATATCGTCTGTGACGAGCGGAGTAGGCGGCGAAGGCTACCTCGATCCATCTGCGCAGCCGGCATCCGAGAAGTAACTGGGCAGGTCCAGCTCCGCCACCGCCATGGCTATCGCCACCCGACGGACGCCCGATGCCCTTCGCTGCGCTTGTACGCTGCAGCGCTTACCGACAAAGGCTCGCCAAAGCACCCACATCTTCAAGGGATGCGCCCTTCGGGAAAAGCTCCTGGTAGAAGCGACCAAGGACCTCTTTCGCCTTTGGCAAGGAGTTGACAGCAGTCTTTGGCGGTCTTCGACCGCTACAGTGGCATCATCTAGAGCACTCCCGTGCTCCAGAGCATCGCAGTCGAACTCAATGCCTGCGGCATCTGAGACAAAAAAGAAGAAAACATGAAGAAAGGCAACATGGAAGAAGATCCGCAGAAAAAGAAGCAAGTACAAAATCTAACGCTCACCCGAAATAGCCTTGGCAGCAGCCATGAGCTTCTCCGCCACCCCTTTTTCACGAGCAGCCGCAACAGTGGCTAGCTGCTCCTCACGATCTGCGGCCTCCTGCTGCAGACGCTCCTTCACTTCGGCTGCCTTTGTCAGCTCCAGCTCAAGGCGCTCTCTCGCCTCAGCAGCAGCCTTCGCCTCCGATTGCCAAGGCTCTTCTTCAGAGCATCGACCTCACGGAGAGAGTCGTTATGCTCCTCTACATTTACAACAAGCAATGGTCAAAGAACAGGACCAGGATAAATCAAGAAAAGTACTACAAGGCAGACGAATACCTTGAAGCTGCCGCAGTTTTGCCTCCAGCGTCAGGCGTTCCTCCACCAGCCGCTTGGCCTCTTGGACAAAAGGCTGCAGCAACAGGCAATAGTAGTAAGAGCAGGACTTGGGGGCTACGCCCCAAACAAAGAAGCACAAACAACATCAGCACACGAAGACGCTCGGGGGCTCCCCCCGTGACATGAAGCAGAAGAACTTACGTGCTCCGAAGGCGAACCCGCAGGCCCGCCTGCGAAATTCTGAGGCGCAACCACTAGCCTCTCCTGCACAGGAGGATCTGGAGCAGCGCCACCCGAAGTCGCCACCGTCTGAGGAGGAGGCGACGCAATGTTCGACTCCCCCATCATCTCGCGTGCTCCATCACTGGAGCCGTCGGAGGATTGCCTGCACATGAAGCCAATCAACACAGGTGCAAACATCATAAAGAGAAAAGGACAACAGTGGCAACAAGAAAACTTACGAGCCCAACGCGCTCAGGTCGAAGACAGGAGAAGCCCTTCGGGCCCTCTTCTCCTCCTTCTTTTCTTCCTTCTTCTCCTCCTTCTTCCGCTTTGCTGGCGGGTGCGGAGCAACAGCCCGTATAGGAATGGCATGAAGGGGAGAAGAACAACCCCCATGAACATCATCATGACGCTCAAGGCCCAGAGGATTCCTGGGAGTCGGAGGAGTCGAAGCATCTGACGACTCGCTACAGCTCCGTGCTCGTTCGAGCGAATGGTCCTCACTCGACTCGCCGGCATCCTCCGCTGGGGATCGCGCTGACGGTAGCTCGGACACGGAATCCACCACTTCATTATTCGGGGCATTCGGATACCTCTCGGGCAACGGTGGTGCCATGCCAGGCATTTTGAAGCTCTGCAAAATGCAAAAGAACTTTGTTATCAAACAAAGGAAAAAGTACAGAGCCAACAAAAAAGCACTACGTGCGCAAATCTACACCTTTGGTACGACCAACGTCAAAGAAAAGGGAGGAGTCAGCGACTTCCCCGGGATTTTTTCGTCGGCCTTGAACTTCAACAGCACGCGAAGAGCCTTGTCAAGTTCCACCTTGGAGATCTTCTCACTCGAAACCCTCGTCGGATCATGGCGTCCAGAGTACAGGAACATCGGATGCGCCCTCGCTTGGAGAGGCTGCACCCGAAGCTCAAGAAACGTCAGGATGATGTCGACACCGTTCACCTCCTTCTCAGGAATCAATTGGAGCTCCTACACCCGACGGTACAGGGCCTCTATCTCCGCCACCTAACCGTCCAAGATTTGATTTTTCCAGGATCTTTTCTTCTCAATCAATTGGGAGGGGTCAAAAGGAACGAGACCAAAATCTTGCCCAGGCAGCACGGAGTCACGGATGTAAAACCATTTCCTCCGCCAGTACTGGACAGATTCGGACATGGAAAAGGAAAAGAATTGCACATTGGGACTAAGAGAGATGATGAAACCCCCAATAGGATACACACCATCCGAACCAGACTGCCTCTTCACGGAATACAGCTTCCGGAAGAGGCCAAAATGCGGCTCAATGCCAAGCCAACACTCGCAAAGCGTGATAAAACACGCAATATGGAGAAGGGAGTTGGGAGACAGATGATGGAGCTGAACCCCATAGAAGAAAAGCAGTCCACGAAGGAAGTCATGGACTGGATACGAAAACCCACGCAAAACGAAGGCGAGGAACATAACCCGGTACCCAGATGGGGGACGGGGGATTACCTCATTGCCGAGGAGCCGCACGGCCGTCGCGTCTTGCGGGATCAGGCTCCGCTCGCGAAGTTTGCGGAGATCGCTCTCCCGCGTCTCTGATCGCCGCCAGCCACCATCGGTGACACGAGCAGCGGCGTCGCCCTTCTTTCCTCCGGCGGCGCTGGTCCCAACCGCAGATGAAGATTTCTTTGGCTTCCCCATTACGCTACGGCGGCGCCGGCGTTGCCAACAAAGAAAGACAGAGGCAATGTGGAGGAAAACTCTCAGCACGCAGCACGAATCGCTCAAGGACAAGGAAGCAGTGAACAGATGAACTGGTGCGGTGAAAAACAAAACCACGATTTCACCAGGGATTATAACAACGAAGACGACGCACGCTGGCCGTCCATCGAGAAGACCTAACGCCAACGGTAGATCTGGCCGTACACGTGTCAGCACCAAAACGAACCGTCGTTACCACGATGTCCACTACGTGAGGAAATCGAGGAGATGCCGTAATCATCTCCACGCCGCGCATGACCGGTCAATTCAAAGTCAGCAAGTGGGACCCACGCTTCGTCCAGTCAAGTCACCTCTGGCGTAGCAGACGCTTGAGGTCATCGATCGTCAGCACTGACGTCATCAAAAGCTATACTAGCACCACTTCAGCTTACACAGCTAAAAGTACTCACTCGAATCTACGATTCGAATAAATACTTGGAGGCTACTCCTATCAGGAGCGCTGGTCACGCACCAGATGTACTTCCGGGTCAGCGGTACGCCCACGAGATTTCCTACTACAGTTGCATGATACAAGATCTTCGAGTCCTACGTCGAGTCTACGACTCCACTACGGACTCGGGGGCTACTCCAAACTGGAGCGATGGTCGTTCACACACAAGATCTTCGAGTCCTACGTCGAGTCTACGACTCCACTACGGACTCGGGGGCTACTCCCATAGGGAGGATGGATCTAAGCATCCGAAAACTTTCGGGTCCTGCGGACCTAATGACTGAAACAATGCTTTAACTAAAATTCTCCGTTCGAGTCTACGACTCGAAACAGACACTTGGGGGCTACTCCCATAGGGAGCGCTGGTCGCGCACCCTATGAACTCTTCGACTGCGATCCTTCGGATCAGCATGCAAAACTTTTTCGGCAACTCTGCCCTAATTAAACGCTAAGTGAGCAACGACCTCCTTGGCCACCCGAAACACCCCTGCGGTGATAAACATTCGGATGCTGCGTCTGCGACGCAAAGAAAAGACCTACAGATATCATCTGACGGCCTGGCAACGCACCGATGCGCCTCGCTAGTATGAACTGCATCAGCGGTACGATGAAAAATCCCGACGGACGCGTTGGGTACATCAATTAAATTCACTGGAATTCCACTCCTGTAAGTCCTCCGCGGCCTGAGTTGAATTACGCCAGCATATGTTCCGGGTTCGAGTCGAGGGACTTGAACCTGAAGAAGATCGTGTTGTTTTGTCCTAAGACGATTAACTGACCCTGATCCGTCGGGTGAGTCAGGCACACGCATCAACAATCCCTACACATTCTCTTGAAAGACAGAGCTGCACCCGAAAGATTGAAGAGTCCTTAGCCGAATCTACGATTCGACTGATCACTCGGGGGCTACTGACATGATTATACCCTACGGGTACGTAACTTCAGCATACCTGGTCCAGCCCAAGGAAGGCCCACGGCAAATATACGCCGGCCCATGAAGATTTTCGGGTGGCCCAGGCCCATGACACCTTCGGATCCTTGGAGAGCAAGACTAGAGTTTGAATACAACTTGTAACCTACTCGTATCGGTACCTGAGACCTAGCCTCCCCATATATAAAGGCTAGGAGGGTCCAACGAGAGAGACAGAGACCCCCGCAGCTCATAGATCACGACATACACACCTCCACGCCAGATCGAATCTGCGCACCTCTGTAACTTTCGGTTCCGCCGTAATCAAAGAGCGCAAGCAGAGGGTTTCTCCGGGCCCGAACTCAGGTAAATCTCGTGTCCCCTGGTTGCTTGTCTGTTAACCCTGCCACGATCTCCAGCATCCCCATCTTCTCCAAAACCCAAGTCCATAACAATGGGCATTGACGAGATCAAACCTCGTCACGAACCGAGTTGGTGGTTATGTGTCACCTATGCCCAAATGTGGTGGTTTTGCTTTGTTTACTTTCCTCCGCAGGACGGGGAGAAAATTGGCATCCACCGGGTTCCAAGTCAAGTTGGGTAGATCATGAACAAATCTCGTTCACTAGCAACAATAGTAGTCACACGTAACAAGTCCCCAAGGATTGAGGGAGAAGAATGGCGTGTCGGACGTGCCATGGGGAGCAGGAGTCCGTTTCGATTTTTGCGTTACGGATCAATCAGAGTTTTGTTTTTGCTTCGTCTTGCGTTTCTAGGACGTTTTTGGGATGTTGAAAATGGCCTGAAAAGTCCAGACCAAAGTTGGCCTGAATCCAAACGAAACCGGGATCTAAAAATGTGACTGGACCAATTTTCGGCGTCCGGACCTAAAATTTGCCATAGGATCGGCGTCAGCCAAGTGGAGATGCTCTTAGCTAAGAGAAAACAATTTTTTTTCTTATTTCTCTTATCTCCAGCAGCCAAGTGGAGATGCTCTTAGCTAAGAGAAAATAATTTTTTTTTCTTATTTCTCTTATCTCCCGCTAACGCGCTATTTCTCTCATCTCTTGCGTCGCGACGCGGGGCGACCGGCAATGCATCTCGTGGGGGTGGCGTCGTGCTTGTGATGTCAGTTTACGCCATCGACGACGCTGATCATAGGGATGGTGTCGAGGTTGCGTCGTCAGTTAACGGCATGGTTGACATGGCTGGACTGGACAAGCACCCAGGAGATGAATCTATTTGTGTTTTTTTTCTTGTAAGTCAAGGCAAACACGCCCAACAAGCATTACTGTACATGGCAAGCTGCCATAGCAGGCATACTAATCGATCTACTCCACTCGTTTAACGACAAACTCTGTCTAACGTGGTGCTGCAGGCGGGCCAATGGAGAAAATTGAAAAAAAAAAAAAAGAGAACGTCACAATTCGGTGACTTTGTGACAAAAGAAAATCACCGGCTTCCATTTTTCCCCTTCACAATTTACCACGAGTCTGGCTGACAAGGTGTGTGGGTAGACCGTTTTTTACCGATGGGACTTGATGTAAGTGACAACAAGGTGTCGTCGGCGTTAAATGGAGGTATGGATAACAAATGGATGCGGGATCCACATGTACACTTATCTTCTTTCTCCCGATCCCCGTTTGACAGCGTCCTCCTCGGTTCTTGGATCATGGCGGCATTGTTACTATGCCGCCAACGCCACAGTCCTTCTCCTTCTCTAGCAAGAAGGCCACTGCTAGGAGTTTGTGCTTGCATCCATGGCCACGACGCACCCGGTATTCCCGCCGTCCGCGCAAAGCTCATCCCTAGGCTGGAGAACTGCGTGACACGATGGTTGCGTGCGCCACAAAATCGAGATTCGAGCTCTGTTGTTGTCGCCACACTGGCGAGCAATTGCCGACGGAGGAAGCATGTTCGTTGAAAGGCGACAACCGTAGGAGCATCATAGAGGCGACTCGACCCCCCTACACGACTCCATCAAGCTTGGTTAGACCGAGGGCGAGCACCACAACGAGTACGAAGCCTAGCTCCGCCGACGTCTTCAAATCCGGCGAACTTGTATGAGGGGGAGACTATCGAGGACGAAGAGCAAAAGCACCCTGTAGCAGCGAAGAGCTCCGGCGTGGTGTGGCGAGTGGCATCGAAGAAGGGAAAAGAGGTGAGGGTGCACTGGTACAGTAAGCTCCGGCTAGGGCTTGGCACGAACTGGGAGAAAATTGGCATCCACCATGGTTCAAGTCAAGAAGTTGGGTAGATCATGAACAAATCTCGTTTCAGTAGCAATGAGAGATACTAGACTTTAAAATCGATGGTCAGATGTATAACTATTTTCTCCGTCTCAAAAGTGTTAAAATTTAAATAAATCTAGACACAATTTAGTATATTAGATTTATCCAATTTTCAAAAAACGGAGAACATCTATTTTGGGGCATAGGGACTAGTTGTAGCAGTCACACGTAACAAGTCCCCAAGGATTCAGGGAGAAGAATGATGTGTCGAACGTGCCGTGGGGAGCAGGAGTCCGTTTTGATATTTTGCGTTACGGATCACGAAAGTCTGGTTTCGTCGCCACTCGTCCCAGTGACCAGGCCTGATTGGGTTTTCTCTGTGTGTTTGAGGGTCACGTGTCATTTGGGACGGGGAGCGATGGTAAAAAAGGCGAAAATTTGACTGCATGGCCCACCAGGCAGTCCCGTCTCAATGTCGGTTTGAGGAATCTTTACCGCGCGCGGTGGAAATGGGTTTTCACCTCTGCGGTAAATCGGCGGTTACGTCCGGCGGGGTCCATCCCTCCACGCTGGAAGCCTTTTATCTTTGTCTTCTTCTTCTTCCGCTCCCCTCCCCTGCCCGTCTTCTTCTGCCTTCTGTCCTCTTCTTCTCCTTCGAGCGCAACACCAGGAAATCAACGCGAGCGCCGACCACCCCGAGCAGCCGCCATGGAGAAGCCCAGCATGCTGTCGCTCGCGGAGGACGTCCCAGGAGACCTCGGGCCGCCACCACGCTGCTGGACGGTGCCGTCGACGAGCTCGACAGGCGCGTCGAGTGGGCCAGGAGGCTCGCCCTCGGGCCTCTTGCCCGGGGCGACTTCCCGGACAAGCCCTTCGACCTTGCAGCCGGCGACCTCCTCCAGGCGGCGCGCAGGGAGATGCATGATCTCTTCTCCACCCACGCCGCCATCGCCCGCGCCTTCGCGGTCGCACGTACTCAGATTGGGGCGAACAACCACCCCAACCTCGTCGACGCGTACGACGCGCGCCACCAAGACGCGTTCCTCTACTCCCGGCTCTGCCTCGACCGCCTCCTCTCCACCGCGGGGCGCGCCGCTGCGGCAGCCGACGTCTTCGCCGTCGCCCGGGGCGTCCCCTACGCGTCTCCTGAATGGCGCGGGTGGGCTGTCGCGGCAGAGGGGCTGTCGCGCGCAGCCCACTTGGACGCCTGCGCCGCGCTGGATGCCCTTCACGGGATGACGAGGGAGGTGTGCGGGGAGTTCTTCGCGGCCTGGGCCATCCTCCAGGCGCTCAAGCATGACCACTGGGTGGCTAAGGCGCGCCAAGTCCCAGTCCAGCTGTACGGTGTGGCGAACTTCGTCCCTATCGAGCCAGCCGCCCATGCCACTCCGAGCGAAGAAGGTCGCCGCCACCCATGACGATCTGGACCGCGTCCTCGGAATCCACGCTAGAGCAGGAGAGGACCTGATCTCTGCCGCGACCCACCTCGGCCTGCCCCGCGGCGACTTATGGAAGCGGTGGTCCACCCGTCACAGCGACGTCGCGGTCGCTGGGAACGACGCTCTCGCCTCGCTCAAGTCCGCCGGCCGCACCCTCGCCGACTCCACCGTGGCGCTCCAAGGCGGCAGCAAGTCGGCCAGGGACCTCGTCCTCACGGTGCGACATCAGCTCCGTTCCGCACGCCAAGGGCTGGCGCGCATGAGGAACCTGTCAACACTCGAGTTCTTCGACGCAGCGTGGATCACCCTGAAGCCCCTGTCGTCCGAGTGATGCGCATGCCACCGTGATTTCGCCTTAGGTGTTGATTGGCCCGTCGTCGCCACGCCACGCCTTTGCCGCACGTAAGTGTTCATCGATCTCTCATAGGCCACTTAGAGTTGGTGGACCGAATTCGTGGAGTCGCGATCAGCATCAGTTCAGTTCCTCGTCCGTCCATCCCCAGTAGTGTCAGATTCGTACTGAAAGAAACTATGATCCTTGCAGTACTGTCAGTAGTTGTTTTGCGGTTATCTGGAACCGGGATCACGATCGATGCAGTGAGTCCTCAATTTGGATGTTATGTTGATTGTGGCTAATTAGCATGCGGCATCTTATTTCCTGTTGACAGAATTGATATCGATGGATGATATGCAGTAGCGCGATTTGTTTCTGCAACTTGTGTCTTTGACAGCAACTTTTGTGACTTGCTTGTTGTTGGTTCATCTGACATCCCATAGTTATAATTAGAATGCACCGGCTTATTTCCTGTTGACAGAATGGTAATTATGCGCAGCTGCGCTTTCGTCTCTGTAACTTGTGTCATTGACAAAAAGTTTTGTGACTTGCTGTTGGTTCATCCTTGTGCTGAAACTTGTGTCATCACGAGGCAGTAATCTCTCAATTTGATGTGTGTTGATTGTTGCTAATTAGCAGCAGTTTTGTTTCCTGTTGACAGAATGGTTTCGATGGATGATATGCAGCAGCGATTTGTTTCTGCAACTTGTGTCTTTGACAGGAAGTTTTGTGACTTGCTGTTGGTTCATCTTTGTGGCATCCCATAGGAAAGTGCTTCGATCCTTGTGCTGAAACTATGATCCTGGAACTGGAATGGATTTGTGTGCCGTTGTTGATTACTGACTAGCAGTTTATGACTTCTTAGTTTGTGATCTGAAATGATCTGCTCAGCCAGAATGAAAGTGCTAGTCCTAATAGTTCCTAGAGCAGGAAGTCCATCATGTAGATTCAGTACGGATACAGTAACAGTAGTGTCAACTGTCAAGCCAGCGAATGCAGATTTGTACGAGGACAAGCTAGCGCAAGAATATCGAACAGAGGATCGACCAACAGTCGAAATCAAAGTTGCAGCGCGTGTGCCAATTGCTAGCTGAGGTAGCTACGGATGATCCTCTTCGGCATCACCAATGCGTGGTCGTGGTGCGCTTGCCGTCGCCGCCAGGGACGTCGGGATGGTCCAGCAGGGCGCGGGCCGGGGCGCCACTGGACGTTCGGGCACGCGAGGATGCAGAGCCCGGCGAGGGCGTTCGTTCCGTGCAGCGGCGTTGCAGGGCGTCCGCCACCACGCTGCTGGACGGTGCCGTCGACGAGCTCGACAGGCGCGTCGAGTGGGCCAGGAGGCTCGCCCTCGGGCCTCTTGCCCGGGGCGACTTCCCGGACAAGCCCTTCGACCTTGCAGCCGGCGACCTCCTCCAGGCGGCGCGCAGGGAGATGCATGATCTCTTCTCCACCCACGCCGCCATCGCCCGCGCCTTCGCGGTCGCACGTACTCAGATTGGGGCGAACAACCACCCCAACCTCGTCGACGCGTACGACGCGCGCCACCAAGACGCGTTCCTCTACTCCCGGCTCTGCCTCGACCGCCTCCTCTCCACCGCGGGGCGCGCCGCTGCGGCAGCCGACGTCTTCGCTGTCGCCCGGGGCGTCCCCTACGCGTCTCCTGAATGGCGCGGGTGGGCTGTCGCGGCAGGGGGCTGTCGCGCGCAGCCCACTTGGACGCCTGCGCCGCGCTGGATGCCCTTCACGGGATGACGAGGGAGGTGTGCGGAGAGATCTTCGCGGCCTGGGCCATCCTCCAGGCGCTCAAGCGTGACCACTGGGTGGCTAAGGCGCGCCAAGTCCCAGTCCAGCTGTACGGGGTGGCGAACTTCGTCCCGAACGAGCCAGCTGCCCATGCCAGTCCGAGCGAGAAGGTCGCCGCCGCCCATGATGATCTGCACCGCGTCCTCGAAATCCACGCTAGAGCAGGAGAGGACCTGATCTCTGCCGCGACCCACCTCGGCCTGCCCCGCGGCGACTTATGGAAGCGGTGGTCCACCCGTCACAGCGACGTCGCGGTCGCTGGGAACGACGCTCTCGCCTCGCTCAAGTCCGCCGGCCGCACCCTCGTCGACTCCACCGTGGCGCTCCAAGGCGGTAGCAAGTCGGCCAGGGACCTCGTCCTCACGGTGCGACATCAGCTCCGTTCCGCACGCCAAGGGCTGGCGCGCATGAGGAACCTGTCAACACCCGAGTTCTTCGACGCAGCGTGGATCACCCTGAAGCCCCTGTCGTCCGAGTGATGCGCATGCCACCGTGATTTCGCCTTAGGTGTTGATTGGCCCGTCGTCGCCACGCCACGCCTTTGCCGCACGTAAGTGTTCATCGATCTCTCATAGGCCACTTAGAGTTGGTGGACCGAATTCGTGGAGTCGCGATCAGCATCAGTTCAGTTCCTCGTCCGTCCATCCCCAGTAGTGTCAGATTCGTACTGAAAGAAACTATGATCCTTGCAGTACTGTCAGTAGTTGTTTTGCGGTTATCTGGAACCGGGATCACGATCGATGCAGTGAGTCCTCAATTTGGATGTTATGTTGATTGTGGCTAATTAGCATGCGGCATCTTATTTCCTGTTGACAGAATTGATATCGATGGATGATATGCAGTAGCGCGATTTGTTTCTGCAACTTGTGTCTTTGACAGCAACTTTTGTGACTTGCTTGTTGTTGGTTCATCTGACATCCCATAGTTATAATTAGAATGCACCGGCTTATTTCCTGTTGACAGAATGGTAATTATGCGCAGCTGCGCTTTCGTCTCTGTAACTTGTGTCATTGACAAAAAGTTTTGTGACTTGCTGTTGGTTCATCCTTGTGCTGAAACTTGTGTCATCACGATGCAGTAATCTCTCAATTTGGATGTGTGTTGATTGTTGCTAATTAGCAGCAGTTTTGTTTCCTGTTGACAGAATGGTTTCGATGGATGATATGCAGCAGCGATTTGTTTCTGCAACTTGTGTCTTTGACAGGAAGTTTTGTGACTTGCTGTTGGTTCATCTTTGTGGCATCCCATAGGAAAGTGCTTCGATCCTTGTGCTGAAACTATGATCCTGGAACTGGAATGGATTTGTGTGCCGTTGTTGATTACTGACTAGCAGTTTATGACTTCTTAGTTTGTGATCTGAAATGATCTGCTCAGCCAGAATGAAAGTGCTAGTCCTAATAGTTCCTAGAGCAGGAAGTCCATCATGTAGATTCAGTACGGATACAGTAACAGTAGTGTCAACTGTCAAGCCAGCGAATGCAGATTTGTACGAGGACAAGCTAGCGCAAGAATATCGAACAGAGGATCGACCAACAGTCGAAATCAAAGTTGCAGCGCGTGTGCCAATTGCTAGCTGAGGTAGCTACGGATGATCCTCTTCGGCATCACCAATGCGTGGTCGTGGTGCGCTTGCCGTCGCCGCCAGGGACGTCGGGATGGTCCAGCAGGGCGCGGGCCGGGGCGCCACTGGACGTTCGGGCACGCGAGGATGCAGAGCCCGGCGAGGGCGTTCGTTCCGTGCAGCGGCGTTGCAGGGCGTCCGCCACCACGCTGCTGGACGGTGCCGTCGACGAGCTCGACAGGCGCGTCGAGTGGGCCAGGAGGCTCGCCCTCGGGCCTCTTGCCCGGGGCGACTTCCCGGACAAGCCCTTCGACCTTGCAGCCGGCGACCTCCTCCAGGCGGCGCGCAGGGAGATGCATGATCTCTTCTCCACCCACGCCGCCATCGCCCGCGCCTTCGCGGTCGCACGTACTCAGATTGGGGCGAACAACCACCCCAACCTCGTCGACGCGTACGACGCGCGCCACCAAGACGCGTTCCTCTACTCCCGGCTCTGCCTCGACCGCCTCCTCTCCACCGCGGGGCGCGCCGCTGCGGCAGCCGACGTCTTCGCTGTCGCCCGGGCGTCCCCTACGCGTCTCCTGAATGGCGCGGGTGGGCTGTCGCGGCAGGGGCTGTCGCGCGCAGCCCACTTGGACGCCTGCGCCGCGCTGGATGCCCTTCACGGGATGACGAGGGAGGTGTGCGGAGAGATCTTCGCGGCCTGGGCCATCCTCCAGGCGCTCAAGCGTGACCACTGGGTGGCTAAGGCGCGCCAAGTCCCAGTCCAGCTGTACGGGGTGGCGAACTTCGTCCCGAACGAGCCAGCTGCCCATGCCAGTCCGAGCGAGAAGGTCGCCGCCGCCCATGATGATCTGCACCGCGTCCTCGAAATCCACGCTAGAGCAGGAGAGGACCTGATCTCTGCCGCGACCCACCTCGGCCTGCCCCGCGGCGACTTATGGAAGCGGTGGTCCACCCGTCACAGCGACGTCGCGGTCGCTGGGAACGACGCTCTCGCCTCGCTCAAGTCCGCCGGCCGCACCCTCGTCGACTCCACCGTGGCGCTCCAAGGCGGTAGCAAGTCGGCCAGGGACCTCGTCCTCACGGTGCGACATCAGCTCCGTTCCGCACGCCAAGGGCTGGCGCGCATGAGGAACCTGTCAACACCCGAGTTCTTCGACGCAGCGTGGATCACCCTGAAGCCCCTGTCGTCCGAGTGATGCGCATGCCACCGTGATTTCGCCTTAGGTGTTGATTGGCCCGTCGTCGCCACGCCACGCCTTTGCCGCACGTAAGTGTTCATCGATCTCTCATAGGCCACTTAGAGTTGGTGGACCGAATTCGTGGAGTCGCGATCAGCATCAGTTCAGTTCCTCGTCCGTCCATCCCCAGTAGTGTCAGATTCGTACTGAAAGAAACTATGATCCTTGCAGTACTGTCAGTAGTTGTTTTGCGGTTATCTGGAACTGGGATCACGATCGATGCAGTGAGTCCTCAATTTGGATGTTATGTTGATTGTGGCTAATTAGCATGCGGCATCTTATTTCCTGTTGACAGAATTGATATCGATGGATGATATGCAGTAGCGCGATTTGTTTCTGCAACTTGTGTCTTTGACAGCAACTTGTGTCTTTCGATATCGATGGATGATATCGATGGATGATATGCACCGGCTTATTTCCTGTTGACAGAATGGTAATTATGCGCAGCTGCGCTTTCGTCTCTGTAACTTGTGTCATTGACAAAAAGTTTTGTGACTTGCAGTTGGTTCATCCTTGTGCTGAAACTTGTGTCATCACGATGCAGTAATCTCTCAATTTGGATGTGTGTTGTTTGTTGCTAATTAGCAGCAGTTTTATTTCCTGTTGACAGAATGGTTTGGATGGATGATATGCAGCAGCAGCGATTTGTTTCTGCAACTTGTGTCTTTGACAGGAAGTTTTGTGACTTGCTGTTGGTTCATCTATGTGGCATCCCATAGGAAAGTGCTTCGATCCTTGTGCTGAAACTATGATCCTGGAACTGGAATGGATTTGTGTGCCGTTGTTGATTACTGACTAGCAGTTTATGACTTCTTAGTTTGTGATCTGAAATGATCTGCTCAGCCAGAATGAAAGTGCTAGTCCTAATAGTTCCTAAAGCAGGAAGTCCATCATGTAGATTCAGTACGGAATACAGTAACAGTAGTGTCAACTGTGAAGCCAGCGAATGCAGATTTGTACGAGGACAAGCTAGCGCAAGAATATCGAACAGAGGATCGACCAACAGTCGAAATCAAAGTTGCAGCGCGTGTGCCAATTGCTAGCTGAGGTAGCTACGGATGATCCTCTTCGGCATCACCAATGCGTGGTCGTGGTGCGCTTGCCGTCGCCTCCAGGGACGTCGGGATGGTCCAGCAGGGTGCGGGCCGGGGCGCCACTGAACGTTCGGGCACGCGAGGATGCAGAGCCCGGCGAGGGCGTTCGTTCCGTGCAGCGGCGTTGCAGGGGTCGGCGATGTTCGGTCAAAGGCGGCCGCCCCTGTAGGAACTCCAGGCAGGCTCCAGCGCGTCGTAGAGGTCGGCGCGGGCCGCCGCCTCCGTCGCGTCGATGAGCCGCACGCCAGCCATGGCGCAGGGGCCGGGTCTGCCCCGTATGTGCGCCACGCGGCCCTGGGTCACTTCAAGTTCAATCTCCTCTCGCGTTCGTTTGTTCGTTCCAGGTGTTTTTTGTGCGTGCTTGTCTCTGGATGGAACTTTTCGGGCGGACGGCGTCTCGATCGCCACCCGGCGTTCGGTTGGCCATGCTGGCGGCGTGGACCCCACCGCCGTAACATAATAAAGAATGCACGTTCGATTTGTATATTTTAAGACCACATTTTAGTGGACGTGGCGTTTGGCTCCCGGGAGCATATGCTCCCAGTTTTTAAATTGGATTTTGAATGCAAGTTAAAATGTCAAAACATCCGGGAAACAAAATTTGGCATGTACATTTTAATATTGTATGTGCTTACAAAGTCGTTTCATGAAAAACCGATATATTTTGTGTCGTCTTAAAAAAAGAAAAAATTCGGCGTTTAAATAATTGCGAGTAACGAAACATTTATTTGCCTTTTTCATTAAAGACATATCGGTTTTGCATAAAACGACTTTGTGAACACATAGAATATTAAGATGTACGTGACAAGTTTCTTTGCCGATTTTTTTGACATTTTTTTTTAAATTAGATACCAGGATCATAAGTGGATTTCCGCAGATTTTACATTTTTTGTACTTACGGAGCCTTTCTTCATTTTTTCCCGTATAGGCCATGTTATAAACTTCAACTGTTCAAATATGTTGTATTCTCTCTCTCAAAAAGAAAAGAAGTAAATCCGAGTGTGTGAATGGTGCACATTCGAATCTTGGTAGAATTTCTATGTAAGCAATAATACATCGTATTTTAAATGAGATTTTCTTTTTGCAAAATTGTACCTATCTATTACTCCCTCCGTCCAGAAATAATTGATTTGGGTTTGTTTAAATTCGAATGTATCTATACACTAAAATGCGTCTAGATACATTCGAATCTGGACAAACTCAAGTCAGTTATTAATAAAATTTATAAATACTTAGTCCACATGACTACATACAATATTACGAGTCAAATGTGCATCGTGGTCCTCGCCCCTTCGTCACCGGAGCTTGGCAAATCTTGTCGTAAGACCTTGTTAGACACATGAATTATACATCATTGTCTCTATGTACTTTTTTTTTGAATTTTTTTGAAAGCCATAAAATATCATATATTTTTTAGAATTTAAACAATGAGCTCGCGATCCAATTGAATTTTTTCCATCATAAAAAAAATAAAAGGCGGTTTTCTGGGGAAATAATTGAGAAGTGCTGGTTTTTCTTGAACTTAAGCCCCAATGTAGTGGGTTTTCTTCATATTTCTCCGATTCAGAATGACAATTTAGAGTGAACATTTTGCCGATTGAGAGAGAAATCTTGTAGCGCAGCAGAGGCATGCACACGGTCGGGACACACAACACACAACACGCGGAGTTGTGGATGTACAGAGGACGAAGTGAAAATTGACGATGGCTTAGCAGCTAGCTGTTTTTAAATTGAGAAACAGATAGATTTTTAAATCAATAAGAAAATGACAGCTGTCATACTGAGAATTAATAATAAAAAAGAGGAAACTGTCTGTTTTCAGTTTATCGAAACAGACACATTTTCATCCCAACGTTAATTTCTAACGGCTCATATTTTGAGTCTTAGTTTTCGAATCAAAACTCTTGAGTCTGTAGGTAAAAAATGCCCATAACACAGCTCATAAAAAAGCCCAACAAAACTCTACCCTGTAATGTATTGACGCTGCATCAGGTCATCTTCTCTAGCAAGAAAGCAGCTCCTACACGGTCTCCACCAGTTCCACCCCTGATCAGTCGCTGCTTCACGGTGGGGGATTAAATAAGGGAAAAGAGATATACATAATTTAAGAATAAGAACCAAGAAGGAGAAAAAGGACAGTAGATAACTCGTCGAGCAAGTTCAACATAACATGGAACAAACATATTAACAGAAGTTCGATAGTTTTGAATGAATAAAATAAGCACTAAAAACTTTAAAATCCTGAAACTCCATGGGCACCTCCGCGTGATCCCGATTATAGCACATATAATTAGATCATGATGAACCCTTCAATCAAGTGAAACATCATCACCGTGTCTAGTCCCGCGCTGAGTTCGTTGATCAGAGCAAAACGGTTCCAACCAGTTCTGAAACCAATCCTTCTGTCGGAGCAAGTGTACTACTCAGTTCCATTTTTGTTCCCTGATACAAAAGAAAGAGAGACATAAATAACAAAATTAACAGTAGATACTGCATAACTTGCAGAGGTAATAATTATTATCGGAGTTGGACGTGAAGAAAGAAAATGTAAAAAATATATATGCTTATGCAGGGTAGACAGACCAAAAGTGTGATCCGCACCTGCTGATGGTGCTAAGGTGCCAGACTGGTAGTGGATAAAGCAAGTTGAAGGTGAATGCAATCCATCAGATGAATGTGCACAATCTATCAATATATGTAGCTATCGGGTGAAGCCAACATGACTTTATTCAGAAAGAAACAAATGAGATGACCTTCTCCATCTCCATTTTTAAAGACGTGCATGCTCAGCCATATAACACTACAAAAGTATCTATAAGCGACAGAGAGCTATACTTTTAAATATGTTTCTAGATTTCTATTCAGGTACGCGGTCAGGTATACAAATCAATGACGAAGCATGATAAATAGGCCACTTTTCCAGATTATGCTAACACAACACCTGCTATGTCTCAAATTCCCAGTATTAATCCTCATCAAATTTTCTTCCTCCCAAAACTATGAAATATTTATTGCTTTCATATTATGAGGTATCAAAAATATGTTAATCCATGTTCTCGCTATGCAAATGAAATTGTTTCGTCACAGGAATTGAGACTTCAGAAATGAAAAAAAAAAGAGAGAAAATGATAAACATATCTAATGAAACAAGGGAAATTTGAGGAATGAGTGACTGAAATATTAAAAAACTTGACACTAAAAGACTGAAGAAAAGGGGATAAACATAGTGACTCAAAGCTGAAAAAAGGCATAGACCAAAGAATGACAAGTGGAAGAATTAGTGACAGATAAACTAATTTACTTAA
This sequence comes from Avena insularis, assembly GCA_023614405.1. NCBI lineage: Eukaryota > Viridiplantae > Streptophyta > Magnoliopsida > Poales > Poaceae > Avena > Avena insularis. The sequence continues at coordinate 9,421,773 of CM042684.1, forward strand.
TACCGAGAGACTGAAGAAAATGGACTAAATAAAGAGGGACTGAAAACAAGAAAGGCTGAAGATTGCGTGACTGAGAATTAAGAGACTAAAGAAAGAAACTGAGGCCATAAGATGTTGAGAGACTAAACAATGAGACACTGACAAAAATTGACTGGAAAACATACATAATAAAGGCCGACGACAACATCATTCTGAATGAAGAAAAAAAGGTCGAAGTTGAGTGACCGAAGAATTGAGAGACTTAAGAAAGAAAATGAGGCAATAAGATACTCAGAAACTAAATAATGAGGTATATAAGAAAGTAGAATGAAAAACTTAGATAATGAATCTTATGCTTTATTGTCGCCTTAAATTTTGAGACACTAAAGAAAGAATGAAACTGGGCTAATGGAATGCAGGGCCGATACTTAAGACTAAAGATAAGAATTACTGAGCAAATAAAAGTCTGAAAATATGAGATAAAAATAAATGGAAGAACTAAATATACTAAAAGGACACTGAGAATGCACACTGAAAGAATAAGAATAATGTTGATTGGAAAGTGGTGACAACTCCAAACTGAACTAAAGAAATATAACAGAGAAACATGAATTAAATGAAGAGGAACCAAACAAAAATGAATTAAACAAACAGAAGGACAACTGACAAGAATGACAAGGGGTGAGAAATGATGAAAATAGATAGACAACAATGACGGAATAATTTTCTTGAGAGTAACGGCGGGATTTACTCCCACCACTTGTTGCATTCCACTAGAAAGTACTCTAGTAGGGCCATGTTCTTCCAATGACTGAATAATGAGAATGAGAAAAAAAAAGGAGACAAGAATAAGATAGAATCAAGAAAGTGGCAAGACTCGATTAAAATAATGAGAAAAAAGAGTTCCTCCTTGCTGCTCCAGAAAAGCCCTCCAACTCTGATATCCTGTAGGTAACACCTTGGACTCCTGAGACCACTAGCCCAAGAAATTTTCTTAGACGACAAAAACTACACAACAGTGACATTGGGTTGTAGTTTCAACAGTTCTTAGTTGGTAATCAGATTAGACATGAAAACATAATTTATTTGGCTTACACAAAAACTAACAGCTTGAACTCACAAATCAGCCGTGAGAACAGAAATAGTCAAGAACAAAAAACTCACTACTTTAAATAACTACACACCAGTGAGCAATCCAAAACGGTTTCCGCAACACAACTTGAAATAGAGAGACAAAGACAAACAATATTGATAGGAATAAGGGGAACTCCACTATATCCACTGTCCCGGTGACAAAGCAATTGACCAACAGCTACCATCATAACACCTCCTCCCGCCCTCGTCAGCAACAGCGATGCCGCGACAGGAATCGAACACTCCGCTGTTGCTCACACCAGGCCCACAACTCCCACGACTGACACAGCTCTCCAAATACATCTGCCGCACTGCCTCCAAACTATGAGCTACCACCACCAAAGAAAATAGTACACTGAATTCTCAGGTCTCCGCGGGGACAATCACTACCAATGAGCAATGGTGAGAGACCAGCAAGGCGTGATAACAGCGGCAGCCAGCCTAACCATCGACAGGCTGGGACGCTGAGGAAGCAGAGACTGATGCTAGCAATGCTGGTTTCCAACTACGGGGTGTACTACAACCTGAATCATGTTGGCATCCTTCCGGGTTACGCTAATGCAGGTTTTGAATCATACTAAAATCAGAACCTGAACACCATGTAAAATCATCATCAAAATATAGAGACATTTCAGGAAAACCACACATAATCAAACGTAACATCCCTTGACACACAAAAGGTAGAAATGAAGAACATAATCTAAATCGAACTAAACAATAATCAACTCATGTCGTTCATGCACCTAGTATCATTATCAGATCAAGCTGTCCGAACACCACACATTGAATAGCGAGATGTGGACACACCCAAAAATAGGTGGAAACGAAGAAATAAACTAAAATCGAACTGAATCCCAATCGACACAAGCTGTTCGCGCAAAAAAACATCTTAAAACGCCACGACCTTCACGACGAAAAACTGAAGTCGTAATAAGGAGATAAATACACGTCGCCTCAATCCCCCCGGCGCCGCCAACTAGCCCGTGCTAACACGCCGCTGTGCTCGTCCTGATCCATACTCAGCGTCTCATGAAGTACGCACCTCTCGCCCAGTAGCGCCACCCGCGAGACCCAACGACGACCAAATCCATGAGACATAAGAGCTAGACAGAACAAATCATAGAACAAAGAAGACAGAGGGACAAGGCTAGACGAATACCCATCCCGCCGGCGGTGTGCATGCCTTCCACGCTCGCGAATAGACGATCCCACGGTCTCTCCATCGCCGCCAGCACCGGCTGCAGGGTCACCGCTCTGTTCGCCGGCGCTCCGACACCGGGCGAGCTGGCCGCGGCTTTGCCACAGAAGTCTCTGTCATGGATTCCCCCTCTTCTCCCGACTCCCGAGCACACGGAGAGGTGGCTTCCGGCCGAGAATAAAAACAAAAAAAAAACTCAAAATAGATATGGGACTCAGCCAAAGGGGAAAGGGGAACGAGAGAGACAGCCAGCGACGAGATTCGGGAATACATCGAACCGTCAAAAAATGTGTCTGTTTGCCAATTATAAAACAGCTAGCTGTTTAATAGGAAAAGTGAAAAATTAAATACTACCAGGGGAATTTCACGGGGGGACGTACCGTTACTCTGACAAAGTCGGCCCCACCGGTCTCGCATGTTCAACCACTCCTCGTTTCACTTTTCACTTTGGCCGCGGGTTAATAATTGGCAGTTACGGAGGTGGGTTCTTGTCAGAGTAGTAGCAATGTAGCATATATCCATGGGTATCTTGTCAGAGTTGCAATTCTCCATCGATTCCTCGTAGTCTTCTAGCTAGCTTAGATGCGTACCGAAACTTTGATCCTTATACTGCTAATAATTGATTGGGTAACCTGGTGGAACTGGAATCACGATGCAGTAATAATTCCTTAATTTGGTTGCGTACTTAGTACTAGGCCTCGACGCTTTGCGTGGAGAAAATTGAATGTAACACTAGCCTTTGGTATTAAAGTTACACAAAACATGGAAACAAAACATTTATTGCAGCTAGCTCAGTTTATTGTTTCATCAGTTGCATTTAGCCCAAATCGAGTATATAGTGCCTTAACAATATATCTAACAAGTGGGTATGTATTTCTATACTATATACTACAATTTTATATAAATTAAAAAATAGACATCATAGTGGTAGAAAATACGAGAGCGCTAATTTGACAAATGAGTTCCTAGAGAGCTCTTTTTAAAAATTAAGAAAATCAATTTTTAGCTTTGAAAAATTCAAACAGAATATCAGAACGTAGTTATTGGTTTATTCTACCTTCTTGTGCAGATCTCGGAGCATGACAATATAAATTTTTAATCTTCTATAATTTATCCAAAAAAAAATTATGAGCTTAAAATACAAGGTAGTATTTCACGTCAAAAATTTGCATGCTTGTAACACGCATATTTGACCACATCAAGGTTATTTTTCTGAATTTTTTTTACACAGTTGTGGATTTTTTTTAGTATACACATAAGCATAGACGCTACAGTAGTGGTATCAGGCCGAGTTCAATTGCAACGTTAGATATGTTGTACCGAGCTTTGTTCGCTAGAAGATATAAATACAGAAATATTGGCCCACACGAGTGATATACGGCATAGAGATATAGGCATACACGTTAGATACGTTTTTAAGGAACTATAACCTCTATTTGAACTATATTTAGGCTAGGTGCAACGATTAAACAAAAAGTTAAGATAAGCTGCAACAAGTCTTTTGTTTCTGTGTTCTATGCAATTTTGGCACCAAAGCCTAGTGATATGTGCAATTTTCTCCTTTGCGCGCGATCCGAAATGATCTTTTCAGCAAGAATGAAGTGCTAGTTCTAAAGCAGGAAGTAGTAGATTAGTCTGACAAACAGTTACTGTGCATCCATCCATCGTTTGGATTCAGTACGATAGCTGCACGCGTAGTACAGATACACTAGTGTGAAGCCAGCGCGCGAACGCAGATTTGATTGACACGACAAGCGCGAAAAACTATGGATCCAAAAACGACCCGTTCCCTCGCCGCCAGCGAGGCATTGTGGGGAACCTACCCTCTCCGCCGCCGCCTCCCCCTCGACCCCTTCCTCTTCACTCGCCGCCGAGGGCGTGTTCGGCAGCGGCCGGCGCGGCGGGCGAGGAGTTCTCGCTTTCTCGGGGCTGGTCGAAGCGTCCGCCCGGGGCGGTGCGTGGCGTTGGCGCCGGACGCCATGGCGACGCGGCTGCGGCGGCGCGACGGGCGGCGGGGCAGGGTCGTGGCTTGGGCTGGCCGGGGTGGCCTAGGCGGCTTGTGCGGGTACTGAGGGTGGAGCTGGCCGCAGCCGGCTCTCTCTACGGCAGTGGGGGCTTCCTGCGGCGTCCGCGGTGGCGGGTGCTGCTGCTCCCAGTGGCGGCGGTGGGGTCGGCTCGGCAGCACGGTGCTATGGTGGTGGCGTGGTACTGGGTGGCGCCCGGCGGGTTGCATCTTTGGGCAGCTCCGGCTAGCCCAGATCCGGGCCCTTTTGGGCCCGATCTGGGTCTGAGGCGGGCCCTGCGCGATGCTGGCACCCTCTGGAGGCAGCGTGGCAGCATGGGGCGTGAGGGAGGGCGGCGGTGGTTGCGGCTACGCAGCAGCAGCGTGGCGGCGGGGACTTTACGAGCTCCTTTTTGGGGCCCGGCCGGGCCGAGACCTGGTGTGTCCTCCGCGCGGCCGTGCCACTGCTGCCATCCTATGCAACCATTCCTCCCCTGCCTTGCAGGCCTCGTCATGAACCTGGCCCTGTGAGTGCGAGTCCGTGGATGCCGGGGCGGCGACCCGGAAGGTGGTCTGCAAGTCGTCCCTTCAACGGAGGCGGCTTTGGGAGGTGACTTGCGATGGTGTTCCTCAGACCGGCGTAGGTCCGACTAGCTCGGGTGAGCTCGGTGGTGTTGGAGCTGTTACTTGACGGCTGGGACTTGCCGCGGTGGCGATTCCCCCTAGTGGACGATGGAGTTGGACCTGGTGCTGGGGTTGGCATGTACGGTGGCACCCTTGCTGCAGTGGGGCGGCGAGACTTTACGAGCCTTCTCGGGCTCGGCCGGGCATGGAGGGCCTGGTCTGTCTTGCTGCTACATCCGGTCGGTTACCGTCTTCTGGCGGTGGAGGTAGTTCCCTCCCGCGTGCTGAGGTCATCCCGACCCTCGCCAATGGCCCCTCTCTCTGTCTTACTGGCCTCGTCTCATGGCTCACGGTGTGACGACGATGGTGACCTCAAGACCGTTCTGGCGCGTGCAGGTGGGCGGCGAGTTTGGTGGAACATTTCAAGGGGTCCAGGAGTGTGGCTAGTGAGAGGTCGGGAGAAATCCTTGTCTATTTGACCCCGACGCGGTGACGCCCGTGGGTATCGCCTTCCTTCCTGAAGGGCGCCGGGTGTATCTCCCTCACACCTCCCGGGGTGTACCGAGGGAAACCCTAGGACCTGTCCGGGCAGCAGTGTCGTTGTCGTCACTCCCCTTCTTGGAGGTGCTGCTTGGTACGCGGCGCTTTGGAATGCTAGGCCTGTGGTGGTACTTCTTCGGTAGGCGCAATGGTGGCGAGTTACCTTCGTTCTTATCGCACCGCCGATGTCGGCTTTATTTTCTCTTCCTTTCTTTTGTATTTCCTTTTGGGCTTGGTTTTATGCCCTACCGTGTGGTTCCGTTGTTGTTCGGTTTGTTTCTTGGGCGATGTGCTGTCTGGCCCAGCAGCGGTCTCACCTGTGTGCTTTATTTATAAAGCGGGGCGAAAGCCTGTTTCGAGAAAAACTATGGATCAATCAGAGGGAGGGTCCGTCGACCAACAATCGTCGGATCAAAAATTCAGCGCATATCCCATCAGCAGCAAGGTCTAGTCGACGATGAAGCAAAGTAACCAAGACATCGTGGGGATGATCTTCGGGGCCAGACAGTATGACAGATCCTCCTCGGAGTACTTTTTGGGCGGCCTCGAGGAAGATCATCTCCGCCATCACAAGCGCGTTATCTTGGTCGAGGAGGGACCTCGTGGGCTCGCCGTCGGTGCCAGGCCAGGGACGCCGGGTGTCCCCGGGCCGCGACACCACTCGATGGCTGCGGTCGCGTTCCGCATGTTCAGGCTTGCGACGCCGAAGAACATGGCCAGGGCGTTCCGCACCGCGGCGTTGCGGGGGTCGACGACGGCGATGTGCTGGATGGAGCCGAGCGGCTGTGCCGGCTTGGTGCTGCCTCCGCGGAGCCCGGTGAGCTCCGCCCCGCGCATGTAGGCCGCGGCGATGGTGATGTCGAAAGCGGCCGCCCCGATAGGAACTCCAGGCAGGCTCCAGCGCATCGTAGATGTCGGTGCGGGCCGCCTCCATCGCGTTGCTCGGCGCGTCGATGAGCCACATGCGTGCCGGCCATGGTGCGCCACGCGGTCCGCCTCTCACGCTCGCGTCAAGTGTATTTTGTGCGTGCTTCTCCCTAGAACTTTTGATTACGAAGTGGTGTTTGATTTTATCAAAGTATCCATCCGATGATGGTGATTAACATGATCTCATGATCGAAGGATTTAAGTTACTATGTATTTGAAAGCTTATAGAAAATGAACTTGAAATGATTTGATCTTATGCTACGCTTAACTATAGGAGTGTGTCCATCACATCATTCTCCTAATGATATGATCTTGTTATTAATAATATCCAATGTCCATAATCAGGAAACCATGATTATCTATTAATCAATAAGCTAGTCTAACAAGAGGCTTTACTAGGGACTCTTTTATGTTTATAAATCACACAAGTATTAATGTTTCCGGTTAATACAATTATATCATACGATGCAAACATTCATCATAAACACAAATATATAATAATAACAACTTTTGTTATTGCCTCTTGGGCATATCTCCAATACATATTATGTGACATAGTTGGAAGGAAAAATATAAAAAATTGGTATATCGATTGCATCTTAAAAAAAACTTCTCAGAAAAGAGCTATCATGTTCGAGGTTTCATGGTTTTTAGGCCAAACGACCAATGTCATGGCTAGAATCATGGCATAGTTTGTGAAAATGTGCCCATATTATGCATACATGTGCATCATGGGATGGCGAAAAATGTTGCAACAGGAAATTTTACTTTTTTTCATGCCAAAAAAATATTTTCCATTTTATGAGTGCCAAAAAGGGGTGTTTTGTGAAGCAAGCACCAAATAAAAAATTCAAAATGGTACCACCCTAGTTAAAAAAATACTAGGCCACCTTGCTTGGAAAATGTACCAAGCGGGTTATCTTAATCCTTTCCGTCCATCCATCGTGAAAAATATAAATTCTTGCTGAATCGATAGAATGTGGCTCAGATTTGAACTATAGGTACATGATCTGATGCTCATGATTTCTTTGGAAAAAATATTTTTAGGTTTAGAATATGCTATTTACAGATCAAGTGCTGGTTTAGCGAGGCTCAACCCTGAGCTAATGGTTTTTTAAAATTCGTAAATTCAAAAGGGATTTTTTTATGATTTTTTAAAAGATTTGAACACTATTAAATGAATTTTATTTAAAAAGACTTGATTCATGATTAAAAAGATGATAGGGATGTCATGGTTGGATTCTTCTTATATTTCGGATCAATTTAGACATATTATTTGTCGAATTCCGATTTACAGATTAAAAGATATGCATTACACCATATTAAATATTAAAAAATCAGTTTATTATTATTATTTTAGTTCAATAATATTATTTCTTATTCATTTTTGTTTACTTAAATAATTGTTTGAAATCTTAAATATAAAGGTGTGTGATACCATGGTTCAAGGGTTAATAGGATTGATATGATAGTATTATCAATAAGGTTTACTTTCCTTATTGAAACCTCATTCGAAAGTAATAGAAAAGTTAAACATGTTGAGGCTGGAGTAGTGCGGGGGACGGGTGATGGATCAAAAAAGCTTAATCATGAGTGCAATTTAATCAAAATTAATCTTACTTAGTGTTAAAAAAGACGCTTGTCAAATTAACAAGTTAAAAAATTCAAAAAGAAAAAAAAAAGAAATTCAATTTTGTTTTGTGGAAAAACATGTAGTCCACGATCGAAAACAAAAAACCGCCCCTTTCCATGTCACGTCCAAGGCTTGTTTTAATAATTTGATAATACGCACTAATTAAGCACTTCAAATAAGACGGGATGCAGCTTGGCGCTCCGTACGTTCGTTCCCTTTTGGTTCATGGGCGTACTGTTGTAGTCCGAGTCATGCGCGTGTTCGACCACACGGGTGAATCGGCGCGGCGGCGTCGAGTAGGAAACGTACGGGAGCAGGTCGTGTCCGAATTCGACTATAGTAGAGTACTACTAGTCGCGAGGCAGGCAGGACGTGTATAATAAACAGGCCGGGCTTGTGTTTGGAGATCAACGAACGCATCTCGATCGAGCAACAGAAAATTAATAGATCCACGAAACCAACATGCCGTCTGCGGCGCGCCGCGTCGATGCCCTACTAGACGACGAGGAGGAGGAGGAGCCCTGGTTGACGGGATGGCGAGAGTTTTTGATTGGGAAGCAGGATAACACGGCGGGGCGGCGAGCTAAGGCGCTGAGGACGGTGGAGGCGCCGTCCGACGGCAGCGACTGCCCGATCTGCTTGGACAGCGCGGCCGCGGCGGGGACGGTGGCACCCGTGTGGAAGGAGATGCCATGCAGGCACAGGTTCCACGAGGCATGCTTGGAGAAGTGGCTGATCAAGGACAAGGAGAAGGCGAGTTGCCCCGTGTGCCGACGCACGTTGACTCCTCCTTGTGAACTCGACGATGTACTTCCTGAACTCAGGGATATCATCCAAAGAAACGGCGGGAAGCATCTGCTAGGGGATAATTACCATAGTTGGAGTGTAGCGGAGTCGCGTTTCTACCGGAACGTGGTCGTCGTGGACCAATGCCTCCGCCTCGCCGGTGGGCTCCTGGCCGAGGCGCTGCCGCAGCTGCAGGAGCGTGAGTTGCACCTGCTGAGCGCCGAGGGCTTGCGCGCAAGGATCGAGCTCGTCGAAGCCAAGCTGACGGACGCGAAGGCCGCCCTCGCATGCGCCTCGGGGTCGGCGAGCAACATCGTCACCTCCCTTAGGCTCCCGGTGGACGGCGCCGTCCTGCGGCTGCTCCCCGCCAGAGCGTGTGTTCAGGCGGCGGACGACCTCCAGCGGGCGGGCTGCGTACACTTCATAACCGCCACCGGGTGGCTGTCCAGTCTTCTCCCCCACCGCTGCGTAGACGCTCAGCGACTCGCTGCCGTCGCTGACCTCCAGGCTGCGCTCAAGGAGGCCAGAGCCGGAGCCGAGGTTACCAGCGCCGCCCTCGCGGATGGCAGCCTGCGCCGTCTGACAGACGTTTTGATGTTTTAGGGAAGACCCTGCTGATACAGATTCCTGCCTGTCCCCAGATCGATCTCTTCGGTTCATACAATTTTCAAAGTGCAGGATGATGTACTGTAGTAATGACCCGATCGATTTGTAGTCTCTTGAACTCATTCATTCAAAAGCAGTGATGTTTAGTTGACAGGTTGTGTGCATTATTGGAAGTTTGTTTTGTGACTACTACTGACCACCACTCACAAGTCAGGATGTAAGTGGGGGCGGCATCCACCAGATTTCATATGGACTTAGAAAGTGTATGTGTTGCCCTCGAGGCTGCTGATCACACGAGATCCAACGCCGGTGCCACCAGGAGGACCTCACCACTCGCCCTGAACGCACGCGGAGATGGCCGACCTCTGCTCTCAAGGGGCTCCTCCCTGGCAGAGACTCTCCGGCGAAAGCCACAAAACATCTTAAACGGCTGCCGCAAAACCCGCCTAATTCACATGCGGCGAAAGCGGATGACACCACATCGTCCAGCAGAGCAGCCACTTAGGACGTGTTTGGTAGCCCGGGGCAGTCCAACAATTCTTATCCCAAGTTCCCAACCGAGATTTTTTAGAATTCAGCTGTTTGGTGGCCCGGTTTTCTCTTCTCGACACTGCCGGCCTCATAGAAAAGAGGTCACAGCCCTGCCCGACGGAGAAGCTCAGATCGAGCTTCGCTCCTCGGCAGGGCTGAACTCGCCCCGAAATTTTCACACCCCCGCGTCCCTCTGCGCCCGAGACCCACACGGGTCACCGCCCCCACCCTCATTCTCCCCCAAATCATCTCTCTCTCACCCGCTCTCCTCGACGCCGCCTCCTTGACCCACAGGGGAGCTCCGCCGCCGCCTCCTCCACGCTGGCCGTCGTCTCCTCGACGCCATCCTCCGCTTCCTCGGCGCTGGCCTCGGCGGAGAAGCTCGCGACTCAGGCCGCGCCTCCTAGACGCCGACCTCCGCAGTGAACCTCGCGGCTCTGGCCGTGCCTTCTCGACGCCGGACTGTGCGGAGAATCTCGTGGCTTCGGTCGCACCTCCTCGCGCGGACCTCTCTGCAGAAGCTCGCGGCTCCGGCCAAGCCTCCTCGATGTTGGCCGCCGCTTCCTCGAGGTCGGCCTCCGCGGTGAAACTCACGGCTCCGTCCGCACCTCCTCGACGTTGGCCGTCGCCTCCTTGACGCGTAGAAGGACCTCCGCCGCCGACTCACGGCCCTGAACCATGCGTTGGTCTGTTGGTCTGTTCAAGGATCCGATTGCTTTTAACTTTTTTGTCCAAGGACCTCTATGTAAAAGAATAAGACAGTCTACCAAACAACATTTTAGTATAGCTTGTTTCAGCAAACCCGTGCTACCAAACACGAACGAATATCTGAGTTCAGCTTAGCTAGGGTCAGCTTGTACAAGGGGAGATAACTATTCTCTACTAACCCGGGCTACCAAACACACCCTTACATCCTGAGATGGGACAGGAGGTCGAGAGGAAAATGACGACCAGTCTAGTGATGGGGTTCGGTGGCCTCGACACTCGAATGGCAGTTTCCTTGTAATTAGGCATGAGTGTAGAGGACAATTAGGTCCACGGCAACTCCGGAAGCAGCAAAAGCTGCGGGGAAGCACCCCTCACTACGCTTTGCCTCACTTCCCCATTCATAGTGTATTTCATGACCACGCTTCTGAGAAACGCTTTGCTATTTGCTGCTGTTTGTTTGTACTAGCGCTTTTGGAGTTAAAAGTAGAAGCAGAAGCTGTAACAAACATGGGCTTAGCAAAAATTGTGCGCCCAATACCACACAACAAAAAAATGTGGCAAAGGGAATTCATGGATCGGATATTTGTCATTTCGCAACAGATTATCGCGGTGGATAATTCTCTCCATCTCCGAGAGAAAATACTACTACTCTCTCTCTATATATATATATAATAATACATGATGAAGTGTTTCTTTCAATCTAACATTTTTTTGGACAATTTTACCTTCCCACCAAAATATATAATACCACAGACGCTACCTGTAAGTAAAAAATGCATGTCCATGCAAATTTTGACGGAAAACTTACCGGTCCAAACTTGAGTTGATCTCGGTGTCCTATTACCTTACCTTCTCTAATCTCTAAGCCAATAAATATGAGATCGGTTGATCCATTGCCCTATATCAAATCGAAATGATTTGATTTAACATTACAATAGAAATCAGGGCGCCCTACGTCGCAACGCATCCCTTTTCCTGTCTTCCACGATACCTCTACCTCTGATATGTTTACAACTCAGACTAGGCAACACTTATATATTGCGGAGTACATGTGCCTTCAGATCCGTCCGACCACGAGAGTCGAGAGATTCGCTGCTCTGGTCGGGGTCTTGCCGGTCGAAAGCTTTTCATCAGGACGAGGCCACGAGGGGTTCCGCGTCGATGAGCTATAGGACAGAACCCGCGCCGGTGAGCTATAGGACACGGGATAGCGGTCAGCTATGGTACACGAGTTGGACGTCGGGACGGAGGCCAGATGCGGTCTTCATGGACGGGACAACGACAATATGTGTTGCAGGGACGTACGATGAGGACAGTGGCCAGATGCACTATAGATGAGTTGATAGCATAAAACTACCAGTTTGAGAGCTAAATTCCGAAAATCTACCAGTTTACGTTTTCTCACAAAAATTTACCACATTTTGCGTTTGTTTTCTCAAATAGCACTAAACTCACATTGAACGCGAATTGACACTAGATCTGACAGGGCTGGCCCACTGTAAGCGATGATGTGGCAAGTCGGGACGGCGACCGGCACGGCTGTTAACGCCTGTTACTTGGCGCTGTCCTAATGCGCTAGGTTTCAGTTACTGGCGCGTGCCCGAAGCTCACTCCTGTGTCTGTATCTTGGGCGATGGCGACGACTCCCGGCGGAGGCGGCGCCGGTGGCGGCAAAACAAGCTACAGCGGTGGAAGTGCCAATTCGTTTGCAGGCGGCGCACACTCGATTCGCAGTGGCGTCGGCTCTATCTGCGGTGGCATGGGCTCAACTGATTCGCCGCCGCCGGTGCTGACCTAGGAGGCAAGGTCAGCAGCTGCACCGCCGCCGGTGCTAACCCAAGAGACGAGGTCAGGGGCCGCACTGGCGCGGGCGGTGGTCTCCTCTCCATCGAAAAGCAGCCATCGATGGGCTTCCCCACTCGGTGGAGTCTAGTAAGTAATTTTTTCACTTATTCTCTCCCCATTTCCCCCCTCTGTCTAGTTATGATGTAGGTGGTTATGACTATGAAGTGAAATCTGTTAATTCCCATGATCTAAACAAAATTTCCATAGTATTAAATGTATTGAATATGGCTATCACCCTCTCCAAATGTGTTGAACAAAAATTGCATAGTACTGGAATAAAAATCATTTTATTTTTTACCATTGATATGGTTGTCACCCTCTCCAAATTAGGTACTGAATATGTTTTATTTGTAATCTTTTTGTAGCCTAGATGATGACATTTGGGAGATCAGGTTTCATTTTCATGAGGAAGACAATCTGGAGAGGACACTTAGTAGATCTGACATAACAGTGTCGAATCTTCTAGCTCTAATAGAGTGTCATATGTATGGACATAGGGACAGCATGTATTTTGTGAGGGAAAGGGAAAATGACAGGATGAGATGGTGGTAATTGAAAGCATGGCCAATATAAGGGAGATGCTGGCCATTTATGAAGATGACAGTGTTTTGAATATCACTGTGCTTAGGAAAAATATAGAATTGCTAGCTGACCTGAACATTAGAGAAGAAGAACCAGGCATAATACAAGAACCAGTTAAACTATCAGTTGATTCAGATGGTGTGAGCTACAACTTAATATCAGATGATGATGATGAACAAGAAATTGTGCCAGTGGCAATTGATTTTTCTGATGTGTTGTACATTGGCACTCAAGAAAGCTGTAACTTTCAGAAGGAAAAAAAGAGTGTTGATGTAGAAGTTATCCATGAAGATGGTTCAGAGAATGCTGACTCAGATAATGGTGATTTAGAGAATGGTGATTCAGACAATGAGGAGTGGATGTATCCTGCTCAGGTTAACTTTGAAGAGCATAACAGACAAGTTGTTGTTGAGTTAGAACTAATTAGGAAATTAAGGAGTGAGAAGAGGGAGAAATCTATAGACCATCATGATGCTGCAATAATGGAGAAAATGGATCAAATGAAGAAGCAGAGAGAGGACCCTTATCTGCATTTGGAAGGGGACATAAATGTGGAGGAGTTCTTTGATGATGAAGAAACTGAAAATGACATTGAAACAAATGAGGAGGCTATTGAGGACGACTATTTTTCCAAGAAAAAGGCATCTAGGCCAGGCCCAACTAGCAACTGTCATCATGAGGCAGAGAAAGCACCATTTTCTTCTTTCATTCCTTCCAGTGATGAGGACCTCAGTACAGAAGATATAGGGGATAGTGATGATGATGGGGCAATCTAGAAGTACACACTTGCAAGTGGAAAGAAGATAAAGTTAAAGAAGATGAAGAAGAGGATGTGGTATGATCCTAATAGAGTAGACTCACACTTGCAATTCTGCATCAAGCTATGCTTCAAAAATGTTTACCAGTTTAGAATAGCTCTCAAAAACTACCACATAGCCTAGCTCGGGAACTTCCACTTTCACAGGAACACTCCTGATAGGATCATTGTGTGGTGCACTAATGAAGGCAAGAAACAGGGGCGTGAGTTCTACTTGACAGCCTCCAAGATTGCAAATGAGCAAACTTTTTGCATTAAGAAATTCAAGTGTGAGCACACTGGATAGCTCATGGTGGGAACACAAGGGTGAGCATTGATTGGCTAGCCGCTCAATCTGTGCAGGCAATAAGGACATACCCAAATACTTATGTTCACACTTTGATAGACAATGCTAAGTTGAAGTATGGAGTTGAAGTGCCGAAGAGAAAAGCCTACAGAGCAAGAATGAAGGCATATGCTGTTGTCATTGGAGATCAGAAAAAACATTATAATAGGCTGAGGGTTATTTGAATGCTATATGAGAGACCAACCCAGACAGCAGGTGTGTAGTGACAACCAAGGAGCTTGTGGAACATCCTAGCCCTAACCCAAGATTCCATGGGTTATTCATATGCTTCAATGCTTCACTCCAAGGTTTTCTCAATGAATGCAAACCATTCATAGGTAATACAGGTGTGTAGTGACAACCAAGGAGCTTGTGGAACATCCTAGCCCTAACCCAAGGTTCCATGGGTTATTCATATGCTTCAATGCTTCACTCCAAGGTTTTCTCAATGAATGCAAACCATTCATAGGTAATACTTACAAGTTACATATAGCCCACCTATGTATTAGTATTATTTATGGATTTCATGTGTTCATTTTTATAAATTGTAGGAGTATATGGGTGTTTCATCAGATTGACCATTGGGCAGCAAATTTTAGCTGCAACTGGGAGAGATGGCAACAACAACATCTTTCTAATTGCTTTTGGTGTAGTTGACAAGGAAGATCAAGCTAGCCGGCTTGGTTCCTAACTCAACTTAGGTACTGTATTGGAGAATCTGGCAAATTTGGTAACTACACAATTATCTCTTATAGGCAGAAGGTTAGGAAAAATCCTAATTCTATTATATTATGTCAGGAGAATCTATGTGATTTATTTTAATTGCCTTCCAAATTCACTTTTATATGGACTGTTAAAAGCAATTTCACAAGTTTTTCCAAATTCTCCATAGAGATTTTATCTCAGGCATATTTATGCCAACTTCCAGGCAACAGGTTTTAGGGGCCTAGAACTAAAAAAAATATGGACATAGCTAGCTACTCTTACACAAAGAATGGGTTTGATTTGGCAATGGAACCAATGAAAAGAGATTGTGTAGATGCATATGAGTGGCTAGTGAAAATTCCAGCCGAGACATGGACAAGACACCTGTTTGACACTAATGATACGTTGCAAATGTATCTATAATTTTTGATGATTCATGCTTGTTTTGCACCAACTATCTTATGTTTTGTCTATACTTTGTGGCATTTTGATAAATTTTTTGAAACTAACATGTTAACAAGTACCACAGAGCCAGTTTCCTGTTTTCTGCTATTTTTTTGTTTTAGAAAAACTAGTAAAGAAATATTCTTAAAATTGGACAAAACAAAAGCCGAAGTTCCTATTTTTTCGACACGACACGGAGTACAAAGGAGAGACGAAGAGGCGCCGCGAGATGATGCCGGCTCAGTTGATGTGAGCCTTGTTGGGAACCCAAAAAGGAAGGTATGATGAGCACATCAACAAGTTTTCTCTCAGTTATAGAACCAAGGTTATCGAACCAGTAGGAGAAAGAAACCACTTCCGAAGGTGTTTCTAGCAATGTGGAACCTGCACACAACACATCCAAAATACTTTGCCCCAACTTATCAATGAGGTTATCAAGCTCATTGGTTTTACTGAAAACAAAGGATTAAACGTATAGTGTGGAAGATAGTAATTGCTTGTGGTAATTACAGAAAATAAACAGTAAACAGTAGATAGAATATCAATGGGAATGAATGGACCAGGGTCCATAGTTCACTAGAGGTGTTTTCTCTATAAGATAAATAACATGTTGGGTGAACAAATTGCAGCGGAGCAATTGACAAATAGAGAATACATAACAATGCATGTACATGACATGATGATCACTATGAGATTCATTTGGGCATTACAACATGATACATAGACCGTAATCCAATTGCATCTATGACTAATAATCCACCTCCGGGATATCATCCGAACAATCCTCTGGTATTAAGTTGCAAACAACAGATAATTGCATTAAGCAAAATGTGTAATGTAAACAATACAATTGCCCTTGGACAAAGGATTATTGTTTTCTCCCTAGTAGCAACAACACATCTACAATCTTAGAAATTTCTGTCACTCTCCCAGATTACTAGAGTCATGAACCTACTATCGAACATAATACCCCCTCTTGGAGTCACAAGCAAATACTTGGCCAAAGTAACTACTAGCAACGAAGAGCATGCAAGATGACAAATAACATAGACATGATAGAACAATAATCAATCTAATATAATACTCAATATGCACCGAATCCCCGCAAATACAACATGTAGAATTACAATAAGATGATCTTGATCATGATAGGCAGCTCACAAGATCTAAGCATGGTAGCATAAATAGGAGAAACAACCATCTAGCTACTGCTATGGACCCGTAGTTCAAGGATAAACTACTCACACATCACTCCGGAGACGGTATGGTGGTGATGAAGGCCTCCGGGATAATCTTGCATGGGTTCCATCGCCGCCGCCGTCGTTCCCCGTCCCCTGATAGGGTTCCATCGCCGCCGCCATCGTTCCCCGCCAACGACCCTGCTATTCTTGTCACTGCCGTTCCCAGCCACCGTCGTGGCCGTTCCCTGCACCACGGTCGAGTTCGTACCCGTCGGCCGCCGAAGAAGGGAGAGCCGCTGGAGCGCGGAGGCGCGGGCTCGCCGGCCGACCTGAAGCTCGCCTATAGCGCGTGGATGTGTAGGCTCAACGACCGTCCCCCGGAGCGCATGGAGGCTCGTCAGCCGACCTGGCGCGCAGAGGCGCGAGCTCGGCGGACGACCCTGGAGTGCGGAGGCGTGGGCTCGCCGGCCATCCCCTGGAGCACATGGAGGATGGAGCTCGCCGGCCAACCATGGAGCGCGGAGGCGCGGGCTCGCCGGTCGTCACTGGAGCACGGAGCTCACCGGCCGTCCCCTGGAACGCGCGGAGGCACGGGCTCAACAACCACCCCGTGGAGAGCACTTGTCGTTCTTCCCTTGGAGCGCGCCTGCCGTCCTTTCCCCTGAGCGCATGGAGGCGGGGTTAATTTCCTGGCTGTTCGTGATTGTGATCTTGAACATGATAATTATGTTAGAAGGAATTAAAAAGCTAAAAGCCCCTAACCAAATATCCCAAACTTATTTTAGTAAAAAGGTGTTTACAACTGTTTTATTGAAAGAAACAAGTACTCCCTCATACCCAAATTAATCGAGTCAAATTTGTCTAGATTTAGATATACCTAGCACTAAAATATATCTAGATATAACTAAATCTAGACAAATCTAAGTCAATTAGTTTGGATCGGAGGAAGTAATTATTATGTAAAATTTAGCTCTACAATAGATAGGTTAGTTAAGATAATTTAGCTCTTAAGCATGGCAACTCTGTTTAAAAATGTTTGTATTAGCTAATTTGATTTGAATAACCATTTATACAATTTCGGGGGTATTCTAGACATTTTATCCTTAAAACAACAAAACAGTCATAAAAAAGCACTACTGCCACACACCAAATCTTTGCTCTAGCAGCTGCTTTCTACAGTTGCTTTTTTACAGCTGATTTTCAACATGCAAAATTGCAACGCAAAATTCTTTATATTGTGGGCTATACAAAAATTAAAAAATTTGATAAATTTGGAATCTGAAAATATGCATGCACATATCTACCATTTTGTAATTTTTATGTAGTTCAGAATTTTGTTTTACAGGAAGAATACAATGTATTTGAAATTAATATATTGCACGCTTATGGGATATACCATTGGCTACATACGCATTTATTTTCATTATTTCTGAGACCTGCAAATATGATTTTTAAATTTTATAATAACAAGAGCATTGCATCTTGGGAGGGCCAAAATTCGGCGCATAGCCTGTTGGATTTGCGAGAGTGACCTGCGAAGTGCACCGGAGAATTCCAACGAGATATTACTGCGACGGTGTATGTAGTACTAAAAGGCTATTTGAACTATGCGGAGGAAACATCGACATTTCTTTTGCTAGGGCAATAAATGTCTTTATATCATCTTTGGTAGCCAGAAAACCACTTTTGAGCCTGGGATACAGGTAGCATGTTGCCACAATTATTTTGAATCTTTCGAATATTTGATTTCTAAGTTTTTTAAAAAATTAAAGAAATACCTGGTTGTAGCCAATGTTGTATTGTATCAGTGTGTAAAATTTCCAAAAATCAGCAAGATTTCCAACAATCGGCAAAATTATAAATTTTCACAAAAGACATAATCTCAACTTAAATGCACTATTCACCGTCGGAGACAACGAAAAACATGCTACAAAGGAGGAAACATGCAATAAAAATGTTGCATATGTTCATGTTTACAATAACTAGTATTTACAGGACCAAATTTGAAATGCACACGGAAGAAACAAGAATAACGAATACAACATCAACAGTGTCACAAAAAGACAAGATGACATTATTCATATACTCCTAGCAATTTGTAAATTCTGTTTGTATGTGCCAATTTTGAATTTGGTTCTGAATATTTTTGGGAATGTAAATACATATTTTGTGAACACACAAATTTCTTTCGCAAAAAAAAACAAATTTCTTTCAAATATTTGACATTTAAAATTTAAATATTGTGAAAATGGAAAATTTAATTCCGTGATAACTTTTATGAACTGGCATTGATACATACTCCAACTACGGCAGACGTGGATGAAAAGTAGAGTGATTAGGCCCTTTGCACCGTGAATAAAAATCGTCTAGAGATTTCATCCCATATTTTTTTTTTGAAAAAGCGCAGGAGAGCTGCGTTTTCATTGATAGAGGAAGGAGTACAAGGTACTCAAGCTGTACAAAGTCAAGAGAAAGGACATGAACCACGTCCAGAAATCAATAAAGGAGAAAAACAAAATGGCCAGGAGGCCGGAAACCACCGCACTACTCTCGCGCCCACAGGTGCCGGCAACCAGCCAGCGCCCAACTCGAGCGCTCATCCTGAGCCTCGGAAAAGACTACCGAAGGAGGCTTATCGACGCCCCGAAAAATACGGTCGTTGCGCTCGCGCCAAATGAACCAAACCAGGAGGAGAGCCAGGGTCTTGCTCCTCCTCGCCGCAGGAGAGCTTGCAACAGGAGAGAGACCCTCCAGCCAATCCGGCAGCGTGGCGCCGGTCCGCCAAGAGGTAGGGAGGAAACTCGGGACCTCGAAACCAGCGGCAGCCAGGCTCCATAAGCTCCGGGACCACGGGCACTCAGCGACAAGGTGAACAGCCGACTCAAGGTTGCGCCGGCACAGAGGACAGAAGTAAGAGTTTGGCCATTGCCTCGCCATCAGTCTGCAGAAGGATCCGATTCTGTGAGAGCCATGCGAACAATCGACACTTGGCAGGTGCCTGACCTGCCAAATCGAGGACCAAGGCGGCGACGCCGAGCCTCGAACTGCAGGCGGTAGGCAGAAGCCACGGAGAAACACCCAGAGGCGCACACGCCGCTGCATTTAACATGTCATCGGAACCCTCCTGCAAGTTGAGGGCCGCAACTGCCGACCAGAGGCGGACAAAGCCGGGCATGGTCGCCGCCGAGACCCGCCCGCGGAGGTCGGCAACCCAACGCTGGGAGCTCACTGCGTCCGCCACCGAGCGCATCTTGCGACGGGAGGCCGCAAATAGCTCCGGCATTGAGCGAAAGGGGGCCTGGCCATCCAACCAGCTGTCGAACCAGAAACTGGCCCTGCGGCCGTCGCCCACGGTAACCTATGTGGCCGCGGCGAAAAGGTCCTGCTCCGCGGGTGAGCAAGGAAGAGGCATGCCCACCCAGGGCTTGTCAGGCGCTGTGCGTTCGAGCCACAGCCACTTGAGGCGGAGGGCCGTTCCGAAGCGATCAAGGTCAACGATTCCGAGGCCGCCCAGCTCCCTGGGCCTGCAGATACGACCCCAGGCGATTTTGCAGTGCCCGCCATGGCAGGAGACCTCGCCGCGCCAGAGCCAGGCACGCCGAATGCGGTCAATCTCCTTGCGCACCCAAACTGGCAACGAGTGTACGGAGATCCAGTAGACAGACAGGGCCGAGAGCACAGCATTGAGGAGCACAAGACGCCCGGCCTCCGAGAGCCACTTGAACTTCCAGCAGGCCAGCCGGCTGGCGATCCGGTCAAGCAGAGGCTGGAAGTCAATCTTGCGAAGCTTCCGCAGGCTAAGAGGCAGCCCCAGGAACTTGCACGGCAGCGAAGCTATACAAGCGCCCAGCGGGGAGACGACGTCCACCACGTCGAGGTCCTCGCAGCGGATGGGAATCACCGAGGTCTTGGCGAAGTTGACCCGAAGACCTGTGACCGCGCCAAAGCGGTCAAGGATGGCGTGCGCAGCTTCCAGCTCGGCTTTGACCGGGTTGATGAAGAAAATGGCGTCATCGGCATACAAGGATGTGCGCAGCCCATTGGACTGGCCACGGATGCGGGATAGGACGCCCTCCTCGACCGCCAAGGAGAGCAACCGGTGCAACGGCTCCATAGCCAGAATGAAGAGGAAAGGTGACAATGGGTCGCCTTGCCGCAGGCCACGCCGATGGCGGATACGCGCACCCACGGCACCATTGAGGATGACCTGTGTTCATCCCATATTTTTACCCCACGAATTGGGGGGGGGGGGGGCATTTCACAGGCAACGACATCCCTAACCCCCATCTTTCTCATGCATCAGAAGACAGTTTTTGGACAGCTATTGAACAGCTTAGAGCGTTTCCACCTGTGTTTCCAGAGCGTTTTTTTGTCTGGATGGCGATTTTTGCCCAGTCGCGTTTTCAAGACGCCGATTTTGTCTGGATTTAGCCCAACTTTCGTCCGAAGATCCTAGGACGATCCCGAGACGCTGGTGAAACGCCGGACGAAGCTAACACATGGGTGAGCCAACCCTGTCGGCGAGACAACCCCATTCCCCACTACCACTCGCCTCTCCCGCGGCAAAGAGCTTTCCCCATATGCTCCTGTCGTCATGAATTCGCACGAACCTCCGTCAATGGGCGCGTGGGCACGGACCTTCGGTAGTTATCCCCCAGGGGCTAGGTATCATTTTCCAAGAAAAAACCCGTCATCACCACTTCACTCGTATGTTCCGTGGGCCATGCTGTCGCAAGTTCAATAATCTGGATTTTTGTAGAAAAAAATGTTCAATAATCTGGCCACCGATGTCCGTGATCTAGTAATATGTTTTGCTTCGAACAAAAAAATTATCCATGTGTATATATACATAATTCTGATAATTACAAGCATCAAAAGTACACAAACAACCGTTGCGTATTTTCACATGCATGTACCTCAACACTTATAAACAACTCCTAACTATATTTATGATCTTGATCAGGAAAAGAGCTCGGGAAACCTCGCCCTATTTTCATCAAGCACCATTTGAAAGAGATTTGGGGGACGGTAAACTTGTCCCTCCGCAGCCGGCGGTACTATGGCCAGAAGCTGGCAACGGCACATCAGGCAGCTTCCCTGAAGCTCGAGCCATTTCCCCACACACCTGCCGTGGAACTTGTGTCCGCATGTCGTCTCCTTCCACTCCGACGACACCGTCGCGGTCTCGAGACCCATGCATATGGGGCATTCTTCGCCGTCCGATGGCGCCTCCGCCGGCTTTAGCAGCTCTGCCGCCGGCGATGTGGTGCCATTGTTGCATGACTGCTCGAGCTGTTCCATGGCGGAAATACTCCGGGCGCGTACGAGTACCGAAACAGAGCTCTTCAGCAGCGTGTTGGCGTTGGAAAAATCTGCCTCGTTTTGATTCTTGGGGAGGGTGCTTGTTGGGTGGGGTATTTGTGGACGGCAGATTAATCCGAGAGGAGGTGCGCGCGGTGGGAGTTGAGTTGGAGTCCGTTTCGCATTTGCAATCAGTGATCAGCGAACGGGTCGGATTCTGTCGTGCTAGCTAGTGTGCACGCGCACGTCGTCAGCTACAACTCGGTCATCAGGTTCACGCGCGCAGCACCGCTACAAACCGTGCAACTGAATCCACGGCAGAATCCCGCTCGGACGTGGAGTAGTGGGACCGACTGACGGGGAAACCGGACTCATACTCCACCGGCCCTACCGCACGTCCACCCGGCCTTTGCCATCCATAAATACCCCCACCCCAAACGCCCTCCACAAGAACCAAACGATCCAAGCTCAAACCAAATCAACAGGTCGTCCACGCCAACACACCCACCCAAGAGCACTGTATTTTTTCTAGCGGACGGATTCTTCCCGGCATGGAACCGGGCGAGAAGTCCTGCACTGCTGCCACCGGAGACGGTTCCAGGACGTCGCGCTCGCCGACGCCAGAGGTGCTAAAGCCGGCGGAAGCGCTGGCGGACGGCGAAGAATGCCCCATATGCATGGGTCTGGAGACCGCAGCGGCGACGGCGACGGCGGAGTGGAAGGAGACGGCATGCGGACACAGGTTCCACGGCGGCTGTGTGGAGAAGTGGCTCGAGCTTCAGGAAAGCTGCCCGATGTGTCGGTGCCACCTTCTGACCATGGTACCACATGTGGCTGCAGCAGAACGAGTTTACCGCCCTCGTAATCTACTCAGAGAGATGCTACTTGAAGTAATTGAGAGGAATCCTGATTGCTTTCCAGATGGATACGACCCTTTTAATTACGAGAGGTACTATAGTTACTAGGTCTTTCAAAGAGTCCCTTAGCATGTTATCATGGGGCAAATAAATACTTAAGAGACAACCTCTTTTGTTATCATGAGGTACTATAGTAAAGGGCTATTTGAACTATGCGGAGTAAACATGGACATTTCTTTTGCTAGGGCAATAGATCTCTTTATATCATCGTTGGTTAGCAGAAAACCACTTTTGAGCCCCGTAGCCTGTTGCCACAGTTATTTTAAGTCTTTCGAATATTTCATTTCTATAAGTTATAAAAAAAACAAATACTTGGATGTAGTCAATGTTGTATTGTATCGGTGTGTAAATTTTCCAAAAATCAGCAAAATAAAAAAAAAACACAAAAAGACAAAATCTCAACTGAAGTGCACAGTTCACCGGGATACTGAAAAACATGGAATGAAAATGCTGCGGATGCTCACGTTTACAATAACTCCTTAAACCCTGTAGGTTTATTATGTGATTTTCATGATATATCGATGTGACAATCACCTATATGCAGAGCTTAAAAACTGATGGATCACATGATATATCGTTTCTGAATTCTGAATAGGTGGCACTTTATTTTCTGAATACTGAATGCTTGGATCTCCTATTGGTTGTTGATGAAGTGCCTAGAGACACTGCTAATCCTCCAGCTATGAGCTACTAAGTTCTGGAACGTTTTGAGTTTGTGAATGTTATTTCAGCAACTACTGTGGTCTGAAACTTTGCGGTTGTCACTTGCCCAGAATCCATTTACTCGGACAAGGTGGTTTTGGTGCTGTCTATTATCCCGGGCTTCGAGGCGAGGCGAAGTGAGTACAATATTCATGTTGTTTTCTATTTTTTTTAACCTAAATATGATTATTTCTTGATGGAGTGATAATATAGATTTTCCTTAGGGGTAATCTAATATTTTCCAACTAGTCTGTATGTGTTGTTGATCATTGTCATGAATATTGTAATTCCGTGTTATCAGGTGAATAATGTGTGCAATTTAATTAGTATATATGACAACAACAAAGAAATATATATATCCTTAAGATGAATTGAGAGACAATATACCTGCAGGTATGTAACCTCTTAGCCAACAATTTTAGGTAGCGGGCTACTTCGGTAGTCGTTGAGAACTCCCTCAGCTGACTTTTAGTGCTGGCTGGGATGCAATAGTTGATATAGGAATGCAGTGTTTGTTCCGAGTACACGCCTGTCCGATCTTTGATCCAGAGGTCAATGCAGCATTGGCAACAGTAACTGTGCCATCAGCAGAACAGAGATCAACCGTACAAGGACGAACCTGTAACTAGTGTGTGGCTAGGGTACCAGTGCAACTCCTGTGGCTGCACAATACACATGTGCAACCTGAGGGGAAACTCAGGTTCAAGAGCTCAATACTCTCATATTCAGAAAAGTTAGTAGTTCATCAGGGGTGGAAACTCAGGTTCGTCGGGCAACTCTCCACAACAGTTACAGGTCTACGACAATCAACATGGAGTGTAACTATATCTGTAAGCGATATTTTACCTGATGATTGTATCAATGGCCTCAAGACTTCATCCATATTGTAGGATAAATGGCGGTCGGCCACTGAGAGAAGCGGAAGGATATTCCGAGTTACCGTAATGATGCGGCAACTTGACATGCCAAGGTACACTACAGAAGTTCAAAGAACTTGAGGTTCAGCGAAGCAAATTCTACTGAAGAGAGACGAAGAGGTGTACGACGTGATATTGCGATCTAGAGAAAAACCACATGTCGCGCTGTAGCTATCACAGTAGGATAGATAGATGAATTATACTATCAGGCAAAACTCAACACACGCCAATTTCATGTACACTAGGCATATCTCAGTTATTTAAAACTAGGGACACATTAGTAGATTGGGACAAAGATTTTGCCCTCATTTCAAAAGATAATAATAACTAGGAACTGTCGTGGGAATGGTCACGGCAGATGCTGCAATTGGCAGCGAGTAGTAGAACGAAGGGCAAGGGCGACCTGCCATCTGCGGTGCGAGATGAGGGCGGAGACACAGGGTTTTACCCAGGTTCGGCCCTCCGGAGGGTAAAGACTTACTCCTGCTAGATGGTATTATGAAGGTGGTACAATGGACGAGCTCGGCGGCTAGGCG
This sequence comes from Avena insularis, assembly GCA_023614405.1. Taxonomy (NCBI): domain Eukaryota; kingdom Viridiplantae; phylum Streptophyta; class Magnoliopsida; order Poales; family Poaceae; genus Avena; species Avena insularis. The sequence continues at coordinate 9,446,713 of CM042684.1, forward strand.
GCGAGTCGCTTGGGTGTCTGATGGAACGTGTCTCTACACGCCCCGCAGGGAGGTTTATATAGGCTCACCTCCCTAGGGTTTATATATCTCAACCGAATCAGTTAAGGATTCGGTCCCTGTTTAACCTAATCCGACTGGGCCTATCTACTCGCCTGGGCCTTCAGCTTCCAGTCGCTTGGATCCACGCCGGGCTTTGATCCAGTCGCCGTTTTGCAGGCCCACTCGCCAGTTCTTGGGCCAGTCGAAAACGTCCTGCTGGGTATACCCCGGTAGACACATCCCCATCAGCAAGGCCCACGGCATCACAATTGGATCTTGAAGCATCAGTTTTCCTTCTTCTATCTTTTCCTTTGATTTTTTGTTTCCTTTTAATTTTTCCAGATTTCCTCGTTTTCGCTGATTATTCGGCTCCACCTTATTTTCATTTTTTTCCATTTCCTTTTCATATTTGTTTTGCAAATACATGCATTTTTTTTTTTTGAAAATACAACATTTTACCATCTGTATGAGCATTATTTTTTATGACATATGCACATTAATTGTATCACACATGCACATTTATTTATCGCTTATTGGAAACACCATTCTACTCATATGAACAATTATTCATATACATAAAGGATATCATTAGATCTGGGGAAGATGGTACAATACTCGCCAAACCCTGCAAGTCATATCCACTGTATGTGTAAGGTCGGCGGCGTGCTTGACGCCGTGGTACAAGGTAAAGTTTTGGTCATCGGAGATTGGGGGAAGGATAAAAAGTTTTGGACTATGCGAGCCAGAGAGCACCACGTCGCCAGACGGCATCCCATTTGAAGAGCTGAAGTGGTTCCCGCCGTTGCCGACGACGCATCTGGTTGCTCGTCAACCGTCCGAGTTCATCCTGACATATCGTCTTGGCATCGACATGTTTCATGAGTGGGATAAACCCGTTTTAATTTCTTAGGAGTATTAGAACTGCTAGAAAGACTTATATTTTGGAACGAATGTAATACCTACCAGTAGTTCTACTTAGGAGTATTTTTTATGGAGTTCAGCTACTGCTGATGTATTTTGTAATAATTCTAATGTATTGATACTTTTTCATATCGAGTATAGGAGATGCTCTCGCTTTAGTTTGAAACATATTCTTGTCGCAATCCAGTGGACCTTGAGGATTGATGGATACACCATATATTATTTGAACACATGGATACACCATATAATCTCCTATTTCGCCTTTATAGGAGTTGGCACGCACCGTTCATAACAACATGATGGATGGTCAATACTTGTGTCTTAGACTAGTCAGAGCGAGTAACATAAGTGATAACGTAGATAAAAAGGATGAAGCGGCAAGCAACAACGTCAGGCCGGCTCTAGGAGGAGCGGCAGCAGCGGCGCGCCGTTGACACGGTCTGGAGTTTGAAGATGAAGGGCATCTCATTAATTTCGATGTTATTTTTGTTTTTGTTTAGGTGTTTTGTACTGTTCGCTGTTTCTTTTAATACCAAAGTCCTTATTCATAAAAACATAGATAAAAAAGATGATGTACTAGCAAGCAATTAATAAGAAGAGTGACAAATAAAGTAACATACTCCCTCCGTCCCAAATTAGGTTGCATATAAGATTTTTTTAGAGTCAAACTGTATAATATTTGACCAAGTAGTTTGATACAACTATAAACTTATATGATGCCAAATTAATATTATTAGAATTGTCTTAAAATATATTTTCATAATATATACATTTTATCATATTATTTTGTATATTCATGGTCAAACTTTGCAAATTTTGACTTTCACGCAAAATTACCGATCAATCAATGAAAGTGTGTTACACAAAACTTCTCGTTTAATCTGCTCAGGTTTCCTCGCAGCTCGTCCACCGGTGCCTGCCCCGGCCCCCCGTCCTTCAACATGGGCTCCCCCCCCCCCCGGCCCCTTCCTTCAACCTGGCCCTGCTCCGCCGGTCCTTCGTCTATCAGCGCTCTATCCGAGCACAATGGCAAGAAAACACGCAAGAAGAACCCCAACACTAGCGGTGGCTCGTTCTTCGGTGGGGGCTCACAGACTGGCGGTCACTCAGGTGGCTCGTTCTCCGGCGAGGGCTCGAGGACCGGCAGTCACTCAGGTGGCTCATCCTTTGGCTATCGCTCACCTGCTCCACATGTCACATCGGTTGCGGGCACATTCCAAGGCATCCTTGGCGCTCGTCCTCCTTCCCCCGTTGCCCCCTAAGCACATCAGGTCATGATTGGCTCCGCCTCCACGCCACAATGGGATCAGGCTGCGCTCATCACCGCGCTCAACCAAATGACGGTCCAGCCACCTGCAGCTTTGGGCCAACAACCTGCTGCTCTTTTCTATACTCCTATATAGTGTACCAAATTTAAATCCAATTCTCAACTTCGATCTTAACCACTGGTCTGAGTCATCTAACGGCCAGATCTTAACTCCTCTGGTCTGTGGAGTGTTGTTCGACTGCCTTGGTCAGATATATCTTGACAACAGGTAAAGGAAGTTCTTCTCCTAGCACTTCCTCGTCTTCATGTACGACGGCAAAGCCATGCTCACAATCTGCATCTTCGACGAGACCTTGTGCCACCAACACTATCACACCGATTCCGAGTCCGATGACTAGGCAAAAACGGGACGGAGTTTTCTAGATTAAATTCGTTTTTATATTTCCTATATGTCTTTGTAGCAAGCAAATCGTCATGCATATGTCATGCCGGAGTATTCTAAATTATATCTACTATGAATACCTTACAAGACAATTATAAGCAAAATCTATGAAACTATGTATGACATGATTTTTCTTTAAAAATGCGTTGGCGCCGTTGGGCATCCGACCCAAACCCACCTACGCTAAAATGGCCTATTTTTATATCCGCGGGTCCACTAAACGGACCGTCAGTATATCTTCGGTGTCAGGCCGATGGAGATGATCTTGAAGACGAAAGACACGGCAGTGAGCCTGTTGTACCACAAGTCCGCAACCTTGCCGCAACCTTGTCCTCGGAGTTAAATGCAGTAATCGTCCCTATACTTATTGTACTGGCTCGATTTAGTTCCCGTATTCGGAATTTGCTGAATTTCATATGTGTACTTGTAAATTGGGTTCGATTTAGTCCAATTCGATATTTGCCATCGAATTTGAGCTGACACGGGCGACATTTGGATTGGAATCTTGCAACAATACCCTTCCAAATCTGAGAAAAATATAAAAAACTACCACGATTGAGGCTAGATATAATACCAGTCCCTATACTCGTCTGTTTGACTCGGTTTAGTCCTGATACTCGTAATTTGCACAATGTAATCTGTGTACTTATCCGTTAGACTTGATTTAGTCCAAAAGCATGTTTGTCGTCGAATTTGAACTGATGTGACCAACACGTGGACATGGGTCCCATTTACAGGAGAGCGGTTGGCGTGGATGACGTCATCTCCTCTCTATGAAAGAAGGTACACGTTCCGGTCTAGTGATCGTCGCCACGGTCGCCTCCCTCTATTGACTCCCTCCTTTCCCTCCCTCTTAAATAGAACAGTCTTGAATTGAAAGGTTCTATAACAGCTTGGAATTCTGGCTTATTGATTAGATGGAGAGTGGGTACATGCAAATATCTGGAAGCGAAATTGTATGTTTTAGATGTGTGAGGTGGTCTTTGCAAATTTTCCGGCTAGCTATTTTCCTGTAAGTGAGACTCGCGTTCACGTGTCCTCGGCATCTGCTCAAATTCGACAACAAATATTCATTTCTACTAAATCGAGTCCAATTGACAAGTACCAGAACTAAACTGAGCCATCCGGACAAGTACAAGGACCAATCCTGTATTTTGCAATTTTTGTGGTTGTTTTTTGCAATTTTCTCAAATGATTGAAAGTGTTCGTGCAAGATTTCAGTCCACGTGTTATCCGATTCGATGGCAAACATCAAATTAGACTAAATTGAAACATATTCATAAGTACACGGACAAAATTCAGCAAATTTCAAGTAAAGAACTAAATCAAGTCAGGCCGACAAATATAGAGACAGGTAGTGTATTTAACTCCCGTCCTCGTGGCACCGTGTGTGTGGCGAACCGGCGTGCTGCGGAAGACAAGCGCCTGCTCGCGACGCCGGCCGCCGCCACAAGACTGCGAGCGAGAGCAGCATCACGAGGCTGTTGTGCTGCGGATAGGGAGCGAACTCGCGTGTGAACATGACGACCGCATCGCAGCTGGCGTGTACCGCGGACTATGGTGGCGTGGTGGTGGTGCGGCACGTACTCATCGGGGCCGCGGTTTTTTTTTTTTGATATATATATATATAAAAAAGGTAGAGAAAACCTCTACCTTATGGGTTACACGGTGGATTTACATCCGGCGGCGGCCGGTTGAGAGCGAGGCAGGTAAAAAAAAGAAAAAGAAAAAGAAAGAGAAAGAGAAGATAAAAAAAGACAAGATAAACCTTTACTATTAAAAAGAAGTTGGTGTTGGTAGGTCGCACTTTGATACTTTGACATCAAACATTCAAACAATCAGGATGGTACAATCTGCATCCGACGGTACAATGCGTCATCTCATTACTTGTATTACCTAATTACACTTTATGCCACCCCTAAGTGGAGAATACCAGTTCAAATCACCCAAACGAAAAAGCTCAAGTCCCACGACGCATCATCATCTCCCGACCTCCTCCCATGCCCTAGCACAGGGTCCCGCCGCCACGCCTTCCATCTCACCGCCGCTACTAACAGCCCGATAACCTCCAAGGAGGACGCCCTCCTTCCGAAGCGCCTCCAGCCCGACATGGTGTCAGATCGCTGCAGCAGTCTAGCACGCGCGCCCATGCCCCATTCCCCAAATCCTCAGGCAGCGGTGTAGGTACCTCCTCCGACGAGCTAGGGTGAAGTGGTTTTCCCGCCCAACCGCCCTCTCCTATCTGGATTCTCCCGGAAGGTACGTGACAGAGACAGGGCGACCGGCTCCATCCGTACAGGTATAGAACACTGTAGAACCGAGGTACAAATCCTTCATGCGGTTACGTTTTCTGTCCAGAACCAAGGAGTAGCAGGCCGGGCGCTTCCTCAACGCTTTTGTCTTGTCTCCGCGGAGACGAACGACGGCGTGGACTAGAAGCCTCCGGCGCATCGGATGGAAGTGAATAATAATTTCACGCCAATCCCAGGGTCTGTGCATCAGAGGCGTTGAAGAATAATTTTCTCGCCAATCCCACCACCGTGTCCGTCTGGGCGCTCGATCTCGTCGAAAGAAATTGGACCTTGTGTGAGCCTCCTGATGTCAGTTAATACTTAGTACTAGCTGGTAGTATTAACTGCATCGATCGTCAGCGAGTGTAAGTAATAGATGGATAGCAAAAAAACTTGAACAAACGGTGTTCTGGGTTGTACTCTACAAGTGTCCACTTTATCTACTGCAATGGAACTCATGTGTCATCTGTGGACTCCAGGTTGTTGAGTCAACACTCGACAGATCACCTTTTTCTTCAATTGCGAATTTGCAAAGGCCTCTAATTTTCTCCCTTCAAATTATGAATGTTACTCGATGCTAGGGAGAAGTGTTAAATTTGTTATTGGTGACTTCTTTTTATCTTGCAGGTTGTGCGCAGCCCGAGTTTCCATCCTTGGTGTGTGCACGAATGGTAGGATCTGGGCAGGCTGGAGTGTCGGTTCAGATGACTACAGCGACAACAGTTCTTACGGCTGCATCAACTTGAACAAAGATGGCCAGGGAGCCAGCGAGAAAGTGATGGAAGCACACATGTGGCTCTATTTGTGAGTGGTGTGCATCATTGACCTGACCAAGGATGTGCAGTGAGGGAATGATGCAAGCACACGGGTAATTAGTCCATGCTTTACTTGTAGCCCTTTAAATTGTTTGATTACAAGCAGGTAGTGGGCATGCAAATATTTCTTGCTCTTTTGTAGTAATAAATTTAGGGAATTGTCTCCACTTTCAACCAAATATTCATATCTTACTTGCCAAGTACTTAATTTAAGGCAAGCATGGTGGTTTAGTTTTAGGCGACGCAAGTTAGATTATCACTTGGTTTAATAGTTGTCAAGAGATCCCTTAAAAAAATTAGCTTTAGAATTTCCTTTAATACCATGCTTTAGAATGAACCGGTAAGTGGGATTCTGGCAATATGTGGTCACTATCTGAGTACAATGTTAGCCATTCATTCAATTATCATTTTAGTATGCTCAAATGTGTTCCTGTTCATGTTGTACCTTGCAATGAAGGGTTTCCCTTTCGCTTGTCTACCCAAAGAAGTACCATATGTTTCGCTTCATTGCTAGGTACAGATATAAACAAAACTCAGTTTAAAGGAAAAAATAAGAATGTCTTTCCTTTGGAAGTGTTGTTATATTGATCTATCAACTAATACACTCGACTGAAATCCCAAGATAAGATGGAAGGCATCTCATGTTTGATACTATTACTATCGGCGCAATATATTCTCATGTAATACCTCCACTACATTTGGAATATTCTAGAGAACAACTTGGTATGTTAGTATCTCTGAGAGCTTTGTTTGCTAATATATAGGCAGGACAGGGCATGTCCTTATCTGGGAGTGATGTAGTTTAGCGGCCCCAAATGGTGTCTGATATTGAGTTAGCATTCATATTTCACACCGTAGTCGTACAGAATACACACTTTAACTGAAGTGCACTAATCTTTCTTATTACACTGTTACCTTGTAGGTACGTTATGTTCTTTTTGTTGCTCTTTACATCTTTTGGTACCATCAAGATGTCCGCATCAATTTAGGCACATTCATGTTTCGTTAACTAATGATATTGGGGATCTTCTGAACAAGGTAGATCCCTTAGTCTTAAATTTGCTAATAGTTTCATCTACCTTTCAAGTTTGTAATTTTTGTATCAATTCCTTGTTGTCTGGTCACTTCGGCACTTGTTAGTTTAACTCTTGTTTACACTATTGTTTTTGAGGGATCCGTGTTGCCACTATGAAACTGATATAAGAGACAATGGTGCTTCTTTAGTTTTTTTGGCATCATGTTGGTATTGAGCTTTGGATATGATATTATGGTAAGAAATCGTGTTGATATTGAGCCTTTTCCTCTTTAAACATTTGGATAGCTGTTTTTTTCTTCTTTACTTGGTCAAGTTATAATATTCTTGCATTCGAAAATATATGAGATTAACCATGAGAGGAAAATCATTGGATAACAAAACGTATAGAAGATTGACCTCGTTTTACTAAATGAAGTATGACTCTTCACCCATGTGACTTTATTAAGTACAATTTTGTTAATATAAAGAAGTCTAATATTGGATAACAAATAGTTGTTCACAATACCCTTGTTTCTTTCAATGCAGTTGGAATTCACCCGCACAAGGAGGCGACAAACTCTAAAAGAGAGACGAGCAAAAACGGTGATAGAAGCGAGAAGGCTGTCTCGGGCAGCGATGGGCCGGTGAAGATGTCGTCGGACTTCTTGAAGTCCATCAAAGGCTGCCCTGTAGTCGTGAAGCTCAACTCTGAGCAAAATATACACCTTCAGATATTTAATTGACGTGCACAACCATAGAATACACTTAGCATAGCTAAACAATTCAAGTTAATCTCCTTGACTTATTTACTTGCTATATGTATTGATTATATTGAAATTATTGATTTGTTTTTCTTCTGAAGTGCTTTCCAAGAATTTATTGCAAGTATAGAGGATGGTCCATCTTTAAGATTTGGAAGTGAGACACTATCAATTCTATCTTTTTAGCACTTATGATATTTAACTTACCCGTGAGACTTCTATGTTGGAAGATGCTCACTTACGCAACATATTTTGTTGAAAATAGTACTCTATTTGAGACCAATTGCAATGATGGTTCAATGTCCTAAGGGGATGTTCAATTTGTCTTATATACTATTGTAGCCGCTTGAATCAATTGTAATGCGTCATGTGATTTTGTTACTCTAAAAGCTGAAATGTCACACATTGTTAGTTGTTCATATCTATTTCTTCCGATGTTTTGTAAGGGTGTGCCCGTGGAGCGGCATAGAGGAGGAATAAAACACTCTCCTTGCAATGTGGGGCAAAAAGGAGTAACATTAAATGCATCCGTCAAACAAAGATGACTATCAATATATTTATCGCAATGTGTCCGTAGCAAAGCACGGGCATTAAACTAGTTTACAATAACTTGTCAGCCCACAGGAACATCCCAGCTGAATTTTTGCTGGACGTGCACGTCCAGATTGTTAAATCTTGTGCAATTAGTTTGACTAGATTATTGTTCGTTAATCGCCTTTCATTGATCACTCTGTCATTTCTTGCTTTCCATAGTTCCCATATACAGATTGTTCATGTGTTGCTCCTTGTCTCCTGCTGAACCTGTTCGACAAATTGGGAGATAGTGTTGGCGGTGCTCGCGTACTGGGCAAGACCCAGCTTGCTCCACACCGAGGTCGCGGGTCTGGAATGCAGGGCGATATGATGGATTGATTCTAGTGCCGGGCATTGATCGCAACCAGCATCAGTGCACCAACATTTTGCAGTCATGTTGTCCTTAGTGTTTAATCTCCCCCTGAAAGCAAGCCAGAGGAAAATTTTCTGCTTCTGTGGGACGGCTCTTTGCCAAATCCATTTATGTGTCTGCCAGGTTTGTCCGTGGTCGCTAAACAGTTTATAGAAGCCAGCGGTTGTCGGTTCTTTCCCAGTCGTGACCATTTCTCTTTTGTCCCCCTCACCATTTATTTGAGCTTGTTTTAGGTCTAGCATAAGCAGGTTAAATTGTTGTTCAGCTCTCTGAGAGAGCAGGGACATCAGTTTTGGAGCCCAAACACCATTGTTTTGTTGTGATTCCACCGTGCAATGTGGATCCTCGGCGAATGAGTATAAGATTTCATAAAGGTTGTAAAATCGACCTCTAGTTGTCCATTTATCATGCCAAAAGAATATTTTGCTGCCGACAGCCAATTGACATGATGTTGCATTCTATACCGTGGGGATTAGGAGTTTCAGTGATCTCCAGAAGGGCGTGTCCTGTGATGTTGGATTGTGTGGTATATTGCTCTGCAGATACCAGGTTGTCATCCAGGTGAAGCATGGTCCTTCATTAGCTGATAGTAATTTCAAGACAAGTGAGGCCATCAGGGCTTTGTTGTGTAATGCAAGGTTTCTAATTCCATGGCCCCCCCCTGTTTTTTTGGCATTGTGACCACCTCCCAGGATACTAGGCATTGCCCCCAGGACTTCTTGCTTGTTTTTCCACAGGAAAGCCCTGCAAAGCTTGTTTATAGCTTCAATACTTCCTTTGTCCCATTCAATGCAGGCCATGAAAAAAATTGGGATGGCACATAGAACGGAGTTAACCATTTGGACTCTGCCGGCAGATGACATTAGCCTAGGTATCCATCCCGGCAATCTCTTGCCAACTCTCTGAATGACAGGTTGTAGTAGGCTCCTTGGTATCTTGACACTCGACAGAGGCATCCCAAGGTAGGTGCACGACAGTTGGGCTATGGGGCACCCAAGAATAGAGGCCACATTCAGTGATTCCTCATTTGACATGTGTATAGGGGCGAATGTACTCTTCTGAAAATTTATGTGCAGCCCAGTGAAACTTGCAAAGGCATCAAGTAGTCTTTTGGCAAATGAAGCTTGTTCAGCAGACCCGTGCATTATCAGTAGGGTGTCGTCAGCGTATTGGAGTGCAGACAGTGGTGGACCTTGTTGCAGGGGGTGGATCAAGTAGCCAGATGCATATGCCTTTTTAACCATTCGCTGGAAGATGTCGGCCACGAGTATGAACAGATATGGTGAACAGATATGGTGATAGTGGATCTTCATGCCTCACTCCCTTTTGAAATTTGAATCCTGAATTTCCTGCCCACTTTTCCATTGATCAGAATTTAGGGCCGCGGTATTCCACCTACAACTTCCCCGCTGTCAGCCGTGACCTGCAGCCAGCTACGATTGGTCAACGAGACAGGATAAAAAGGAAGAAGGAAAAGACAGAAAAAAGGAAAAGAAAGTACACTAGCAGTATAGTACGTTGTACTTCGGTTGCTGGCTAGCAGGCTGACCTGTGGGGCCAGGGACGCTTGATCGCTCGACGGCATACTCCAGCGCGGATGGGATTCTCTAACTTGGCTCAACCAAGTCAGACTCTGACTTTGCCCACCCGGATGCCGTCCGTTGAAAATCTTGTGGCTGCTGCTTAGGCTAGATATTGTCAATGCTAAACAGCCAGGCCCAGCCCATTTCAGTTCGGTCAGAGGAGGGAAAAGGTTGGTTTTGGCGGGCTACAGTTCTGGGACGCGCGGCGACGTAATTTTGGCGGGCAAATTTGTTCCCTGGCATTGGTCTGCTCGATTCTCGTGTGAAATAGGCGATTTGGATCAGGAATCAGACTACATCTTTCGTCCTCCAACCTCCGTTCTGCTACCTGGGATACTTCTTCTCTGCAGGTAGGCCAAAGAAATTTCCCCTCTCATACGTACTTGTCTTTGCCAGCAAACTGAAATTTCAGTTGTATTTCTTCACAATTGCTGCAGTGATTGTTGATTTCATGCCTTATTATTGAGATTCAGTGGCACACAAGTAGGTATTCTTTCTCTGTAGGCAGCCCAACAAAATTTCCCCCTGTTTACTTGTATTTGCTCACAAAAAATTGTAATCTGTTGTTGATTCCCACAGTATTTGTTGAGTTCATGCCTCTTAACTGAGATTCAATGGCGCAACCCAACAAGTAAGTTAGGCCTACATTTAAAATTTCCTTTGCTATGTTTGCATCCGGATATCTAGCAATAAATAATATATTTATTCTTATGTAGGGAGAATCTGATTCCTATTTGGTTACCTCAAGTTGGTCAGAAATTTAGAAATTTGGAAGAGGCTTGGTCATTTTGGGTAAATTATGGAGGCCGTGCTGGTTTTGGGGTTAGAAAAAGATGTACGAATCAAAGTATAATGGATGGAAAGGTAACTTCATGTAAATATGTGTGTGCGAAGGAGGGTCGTCGGGCAAAAGACAAGAGGGACCATCTCACAAAGAATCCTCGTGCTGAAACAAGAACATGTTGTGATGTTCAGATGTGTCTTTCATTAAATCGGGTGGCAGGACATTATGAAGTGGTAAAGTTAAAGCTTGATCACAATCATGGCGTGTACTCGCCACAAACCTTACATTTGATGTCATCACAAAGAAAGATTTCAGAATTGCAAGCTTTCGAAATTGAGACCGCCGATGACTCCGGAATAAGGCCAAAAGCTGCACATGAGTTGGCTAGTCGCCGAGTTGGAGGACCAATGAATCTCAGCTATACTTGTCGTGATCAAAAAAATCATTTGCAGAAAGCGACAAAGGAGTTGGCATATGGTCAGGCAGGAAGCATGTTGAAGTATTTTCAAGATAAGATTTCTGAGAACCCGTCTTTCCAATATACTTTGCAATTGGATTGTGAAGAACAAATAGCTACTATATTCTGGGCTGATGCTAAGATGTGCATTAATTATGCATATTTTGGGGATGTTGTCACCTTTGACACTACTTTTGGCACAAACAAGGAATATAGGCCTTTTGGTGTTTTTGTTGGATTCAATCATTTTAGAGAGACAATTATTTTTGGTGCTGCTCTTTTGTTTGATGAAACACGTGGCTCTTTCAAATGGCTTTTTGAGGCTTTTCTAGGGGCACACAATGGAAAGCAACCTAGAACTATATTTACCGATCAAGACACGACAATGGGAAAGGCTATTGAGGATGTATTCACAGAAGCATGGCATGGATTGTGCACCTATCACATAATGCAAAATGTCGTCAAGCACTTGTGTAATAGCAAAGATGAAGAATCAAATTCCAAAGATGAGGAAGATGAAGAACCTCATATTCTCTTAGATTTTAGCTCTTGTATGTATAACATCGAGGACAAGGCAGCCTTTGAAGAAGCATTTGACAACATGAGGAATAAGGTGGATTCGAAGAAGTCATCATGGCTAGATAGCATCTACAAGTTCAAGGAAAAATGGGCCGAATGTTACATGAGGGATGTTTTCACATTGGGAATGAGAAGCACACAATTAAGTGAGAGTTTCAACAGTGATTTGAAAAAACATCTAAAATCAGATTTTGACATCATTCGGTTCTTAAAACATTTTGCAAGGGCGGTGCAAGGAAAAAGAGACAAGGAACTAGATGCAGAATTTGAAGCTAGGAAAAAAATACCAAGAGTAAGAATGAAGACACCTATGTTGTTGCAAACAAGTGAACTTTACACACCCACCATATTTGATGCATTCCAAACCGAATATGAAAGATCCATGGCTGTATGTACTAGAGCATTGGATGGAGATAATACCTATGCTGCTGCAATTGTGAGGGCTGATGGTGATTTAAGTTTTGAACAAGAGCGCATAGTTGTTGGTGATCCTTTGGCGAGAAGGGCTTCTTGTAGTTGTTTTCAGTTTAAAAGGGCCGGAGTATTGTGTGGGCATGCTTTGAAAGTTCTTGACTTGATGAATATCAAGTTATTGCCAAATCATTATCTTCTAAAGCGATGGACAAGGGAAGCACGATATGGAACTATACAAGACACCAAAGGAAGGAACATCATTGAAGATCCAAAATTGGATGCTATGTTGCGCTACAAGTTTCTTTCTCACAAGTTTCATGATTTTGCATACAAAGCTGCAAGCGATCCAGAATGTAGCTTGTTGGTGGACAATGCATTGGACTGCATTGCTAAGCAAGTAGAGGAAAAGATGAGTGCATCTACAAATATTTTGAGTGATTCAAGAAATGTCCAACCTAATTTTCAGCAAGATGAGGGTTCGTTTAGTTCTGCACGCTTAAAGAAAAAAGAGGTTCAACCAAGGAGTTCAAAGAGACATAGAAGTTGGCTCGACAAGACACGCAAGTTCAAAAAGAAAGTTCCAAATAAATCTAAAGTACAATGCTGAAAAACCTTGCAATCTAGTGTTCTTATTCATTACTACATGATGAATAACATTGTTGGTTGCTTTGTGCAGCAACAAGAGAATGATGGTGGTGGAGAAACTCAAATACCAATGGAAAAGGCTAATAAGGACAGCAATGTCTTCACTAGCTTCACAGACTTGCTAACGGTAATTTAAATATGGCTCTGTTTCAGTTTATCCAAACTAGTCTCGGTATTGCCATGCTTTAATTGTCCCTGTATCTTTACAGGGTCCAAGTGAACTTGATGATATTTCAGTTCGTGATCTTCTTTAGGTTTCTACTTTAGGGCCTGCAGCCACATGATGAATATATTGAGAGCACTTCCTGAAATTCTGTGAAAAAAACTGCAAAATTAAGATTTTTGGTGTAGATTCGGTGGCTGCATTAATGCCTTTTTGTTCCAGATTGTTTTGGTTATTTGGAGCATGACAGTTCTAGAGATGAAGTGCTTGAATTTTGGTCGAAAACAGAGTATTTGTACAAGGTACTGAACTGAATCCTCTATTCTATGCAACGTTCTGTTTACCGTCAGTCTGTTTCCAGACAACTATGTCTATTTTTGTGTTGCTCTGAGCTGGGCTCGTTTTTAATCCCGACCAGGCCTTATGTGGGCTGGTCTTGTTACTGTACGCGTTCAGAGAACAGAGGCAAACGGCAACCATGGGATGAGAAATGGGTGGCATCGGATGGGCAAAGTCAGTGTCTGACTTGGTGTTGCACAGTCAGAGAATCTGCGCCGACTCCAGCGGTCCTACCGTACGTCCTCCCGGCCATCCATAAATACCCACCTAGACGTGAGACGCCCTCCACAAGAACCAAACGATTCAGCTCAGCCAAATCGACAAGTCGTCCACGCCAACACATCCACGAGCTCTGTTTTTTCTAGCGGACGGATTCTTCCCGGCATGGAACGGGGTGACAAGTCCTTAACTGCCACCGGAGCCCCGTCGTGCTCCCTGGCGACGGAGGTGCTAAAGCCGACAGCCGTCCGACGCTGAAGAATCATATGCATGGGCCAGAAGACCGCGACACCAGCGTCGGAGTGAAAGAAGACGGCATGCGGACACATGTTTCATGGCGGGTGCATGGAGAAGTGGCTCGCTTGAAGCAAAGGGAAGCTGTCCGATGTGCGGATGCCACCTTCTCACGGTACCCCATGTTGCTGCTGCAGAACGAGTTTACCGCCCTCCTAATCCAGGCAGAGAGATGCTACTCGAATTAATACGGAGGCATCCTGATTGGTTTCTGAACGGATACAACCCTTTTAATGACGAGAGATACTACTCCCTCCGTTCTGAATGGATACACAGGGATAACACCGCCGCTGCTGCTTGGAAGAGAAAGTTGGCGCTGCTACTTCTCGGAGGAGAACATTGCCGCTGTTTCTGATGCTCGGAGGATCCCGCAAACACCGTTCAGGTGATCGCTGAGGTCATTACAGCGCCACCGTCAATACCACGGATCTTCAACCGGAGCAATGGGACGCAGGTCGAGCTCCTCTGGAGGTGAATCTCCTCACTGTGCGACACCATGGTGCTCACCCACGGCTCCCACCCATGCTTCAGTTGCTCGGACGGGGAGGCCCAATCTTCCTGCTCCAATCGAGTGCGGCCATGCCTCACCTTGAAGACCCAAATCAGCAAAGGAGAGGCCTTAGCCATGGAAGAGGAGAACCATGCCGTGAGGTCGTTGTTGTAGGCATCCGTGAATGGCTCCGCCGAGCTCCCAAGTCGTCGCAAACGTCCTCTGTGGCCTGGATTCGATGGATATTTTGTGGAACAAAAATCACAAGAAATCTGAAACATAGCAGCAAAAAATCACTAAGAAATCTAAAAAGTAGCAACACATCTAACGGATCCAACGGAGAACAAACTCGAGCAGAAAAAAATCATACCTCTCAAATAGCCACTACTCCATGTGGTGTTGTTCTTCTACTCCCACATGGCCTCTTCTAAGTCACCGGCGTGGAATCAACGGAACAGGCTGCGTCGTGTGCTCCTCCTCCGTCCCCCCATGTCGTCTACACGGCTTTGGCCTCGGCGTCATGATGCCTCCACCCGCCTCCTCTGTGTCGGCTCTTGCAGCGCTGGAGTGGGGACGGCGCCGGAGCGGGAAGGAGAGGAGGTGCCGGCGGATCGAGGGTAGGAGAGCGGGGAGGAGAGGAGGCGCCGGCGAATCGGAGAGGAGGCATCGGCGGATCGAGGAGGGGAGAAGTGGGGAATTGGGGAGGAGGGGTTGGGATATTTTGACATGTTTTCACCCTCTGCCCCCACGCGTAGGAGAAGAAAGGCGACGCAGACCGGCTACCCTTGCTACCTCCAACTGTCGGTCCCGCACATGCTCAGGCCCAATTGTCATGGACTCTTCCTGAAAAGCAGGAGGTGAAAAAAGACAACTACATCCCCTCATCGACCATGCACAGGAACGTGCACGACTGCTCAGCTTTTGTCTTAGCTGACTGAATCCGCCGGTCCCGCATGCATCTGGGCCCAAATGTCATGAACCTATTTAGACAAGCAAAAAGTGAGAAACAAGATAACTACATCCAACGGTGGTCAGTGAAACCAGAGGTGAAAACGTATTGTTTGTACTGAATCGGAAGGCTGAAAACGCGAGGACGTCCTCAGGAGACGGGTTCGCTACGGCCGGTTATAGGTAGTAACTAGGAATTCCATGTACTTTGCAAAAGATATAGAAAAGAAGACGGGTGGCTGTGAACAGCCTATAAGTGTTTCCTAAATTCTTTCAAGGCGTCTTATGTAGGTGAATCCAAGATTTCATTTTTCATTCAAAAAAATTCTCGAATTTTTGAAATAGATAGTATGAAATATGTATTACGTATACCAAAAATTCTAAGAATTTTTTGATAAAAAATGAGAGAATACTAGGCCACCTAGGTAAGCATGCGCGCGGAGTAATTTGAAACAGAGGGAGTAACACTAACACTATTTACAGCAGAAATATACTACTCGAGAGATACATCGAATGTGAAGTACTAGTAAAATAACACTATTTACTTTGCAACTAGGGAGTGGTACTATTTTTTCATCCCAATAGATACTTTGAATGTGAAGTTGAAATTCTGCACCGATTTATGAGAGACATTCCTTCTGTACTGTATTATACTTATTTCATTTAGATTGTTTCACGCTCTTTAACATTCATGGAATCTAGGAAACTGTCCATTTGCATAGGATATGTCCCCCGCAGACCACAGCAGCTATGTTATGACCACACAACTTCAGGAGTATGCACATAATATTCATGGAGTATAAGAAACTCCAAAATGCATATACAAGAAAGGCATTTCCTCAACCTATTATTTCAACGGTGCACCAAAGGTTAGCACTATTTACAACTGAGTATTTTCCTTTAACAATGTGATCTACTATTATATACATGGGAGTAATGATCGAGGTTAGGTGAACCTGCCTGCGACAATCTGTTGCTGCTAATGGCTACTGCACTCAACTAAATCGCACCATGTTCCCGTACCCCCAAATATCAGCAGTGTTCCTTTCAGCCAACAAATCTAAGCCATCGTACCTCATCTAATCACCCCATCTTCCTACCCCCATATATCAGCAATTCCTATCAGCCAACAAGGCATCTTACCTCGTTGGCCGGCTTGAGCATGAACAAAGGGCAGACCCAACTAGTGGTGGACAAAGGGCGGGAGACGCTAGCAATCCAATGGAGAGAGAGAGAGAGGTTACCGGAGAGAAGGTAGAACTGGATACCGGGACGGAGAGAGGTGGTGTCGCCGGTCAGGCTGCAAGAACGGCGGCGATGTGGAGCGGCTCGGCGGGATCCATGTTTGTCTTCTTCCGGTCAGATGTTCCACCCCTCCTGCAGCTCCCGTCCCTCCCCTAGTTCTCGGCGCTCCGCTCGCTGCTGCTCCGCTCGCCGCCGCTCTCGCCTCTTGCCTCGCCAGACGCCTGTAGCTAGGTTTTGGTCAGGGACGGGGATAAAACACGGGGTCCGGGTGGTGGATTGTGTACAAGAGAAAAACGGGCCGGGGACAGGGATACGCGGGGATGGGCGGGAAAAAAACAGCCCAAAACTCTGGCACCAAACGGTCTTTTGGGGAAAGATGGGGATTCGGCGTTGGGCCGGGATAATACTCGTCAAACCCCGTGAATACTCCACAACCAAACGAGGCCTAAGAGTTCTGCGGCCGTGAAGTCCGGCACTGCTGCCACTGGAGACGGTTCCGTGTCATCGCGCTTGCCGGCGGCGGAGGTGCTAAAGCCGGCGGAAGCGCCATCAGACGGTGATGAATGCCCCATATGCATGGGTCTGGAAACCGCGGCGGTGTTGGAGTGGAAGGAGACGACATGCGGACACATGTTCCATAGTGCATGCGTGGAGAAGTGGCTCGAGGCGAAGGGAAGCTGCCCGATGTGCCGGTGCCACCTTCTGACAGTACCGCCTGTTGCTGTTGTAGAACGAGTTTACCGTCATCCTAGTCTAGCCAGGGAGATGCTACTCGAATTAATAAGGAGGCATCCCGATTGGTTTCCGGATGGTTACAACCCTTTTAATGACGAGAGATACTACTCCCTCTGTTTAAAAATATAAGACATTTTAGATTTTTGAAATAAATCCACGGTCGCCATGTAGGAGCAGCTCTGCCCCACCGAGGAGAAGACCGAGGAGGACAGATCCAAGGTCGAATAAACTCCACGGGACACCCATGAGCGTCGGATCCCTTGAGGAGATCATCGGCGAGAGCCACACAATAGTCTACTGGAGCCCGGGTGCTCCATCCGCACGCACAGCAAGGTAAGCTGCTGGTGCCCATGACATGGATCCATCTCCATGTGAGCCTGATCCGCCGATCCAAATACTTCGTGTGGGTAGGGTTTGAAATTTAGGGGGAATTCATCTACCATAACAAGTCGATTAAAGCCTGATCAGATTAGGATTCTTAGGTTGCTTAGTTCGTGTCATAAAGCCTTATCTCTAGGCATGCATCTGATAAGTGTACTATTAAGGCTGATGATTTTAGTTACTGTACAGTATTCTGAAAATAGACTTTAGCTACTATACAGTCAAGAAAAACATCTTACTGTTGTAATTCCTTCCTTTTAATAGAGGTGTATTTTTCTTTCTTGAAATCACCTTAGGCCTTGTTTACTTCTCTCGTATTCGTTAGTATATCCGCAGGGATTAGAGGGGATTATTCCGTTTTTCGCAAAATACCCATAGTCCATTTACTATGCCAGGTTTGGTTGGGATAATCCCGAGATATCCCTACAAATCCTCTTATTTTTGTCTAGATAAAAAACTCTCCTCCGTGGTAGAGTATTTCCGGGGTATGGAGAGTATTGGATGAACACCAAATCCTCTTCCATCCTAAACTTTTAGAAAATAAAAATACGAGAGAAGTAAACAAGGCCTTAAGGATACATAACTCTCTCAGAATAGTTTAATCTGCTTCTTGTCTTCATTTCCCTGTGTCATGGCCAGTTTCAGCTTAAGTACCTTAATACCCGAAAGAAGAAGCAACATATGTTAGCCCTTGTTAACTCACACTTAGCAGAAGAAACACCAATTTTCTATCATGTTTTTGTCTGTTTTGATCTTCCTAAATATTAGAGAGTCTCAACTGTACCTGACTGTGTCGGTCGGTTATCTTGTATAGAGATGCGTTTGGATCCTAATCCTTGTATGTAACCGTGTTGTACACGTACAGGTCAATGATCAATAAAAGTGAAGAGCCAGACGTGGGGTAGACTACGGCAAACAAAGGTATTTTCGTTTTAACTCTAAAGAGCAGTATAAATAATAGTGTTTCGCAGAGGATGGTGAGATAATTCTCCATGCTTGTAAGCTTGTTGCTTTAGATATCTAATGATTGAACAGATTCTTTTTCTTTGTATTGTCAAGCACATTTGTATTTTGTCATATATTTTCTGGTAGGTCTTCCTGCAGGATATTGCTTTGAGATAGTAGCTATTTTGTGATGCATACGTGCTACTTTTTCCCGTTTGGCCGTGCTGACACTATGCAGTCATAGCTATTTATCAGCTTGACGTTTCCTATATACATTTGCACAAAACTAGATGATGAAAGTATCTAAGTATAAACTGATGGTCACATAGTCTGAGTTTTACACTCCTATAGTCTGACTTTGACCGCACTCTTGGACATTGCTGTTCTTTGAATTAATTTGGTGCTTCTTTTTTTTATGCTGATAGCGTGCAGGTTCAAGTTCACAGTGTGTCTTGTCATTTGAATTCTTTATAGGCCGTCCGGTCTTATTATCCAGATCAGCGTGTTTGTTGATTGGCCTTGCAGGGTTAGGATTAGTCACCTGCCAGAACAGAGGCAACTCACACATTCTTAGGATAAGTAGTTGTGACATGAATGTTGTCTAGTCTATCTATTAAAAATGGTAAAATTAAGATGGTCAAATACTTATCAGTTCACTAGCACATGATGCACACTATATGCATCTACCTTCTCTGCGATGCTCCCCGTCTGTGTAATTTCTGCACGATAGTTCATTAGACCTGACAATATGCATCCTGCTTCACTGTTGTGCAGCAACAATGTCGGCGAACTGGTCACATTCTTTGCTGGTTCCTATGTCTGTGAAACGATTGTTTCTGACAAGAATTTTTTTGGAAGCGAGTTTCATGTTTCTTATACGGGCTTGCAATATAAACTCTTACATGTCTTCTTTTTAGCCATTTGATTCTAGCTTCTTGATGTGTTGATGTGAACATTTTTTATGCAGAAAGAAGATACTTGGGACCATTTGCTAGAACATTTTGAGGACTGCAGGATGAAGCCTGAATTTCTATTTTTTGAGGTCATCAAGTAGATCGATGTACATCTTAATGCAGACCTCTGCCAGACGATTAGAGCCATTTTCTTATCACCATTTCGGTGTCTTGTTGATGTGATTTTTGTAGCTCTGCTAGTACATAATTCCTTAGTGCCAAATTGATTGAAAAATCTGTAACTCGTATCGAATAGTGCAAACGATTGAACCTGGATTAAATAGAATGTTGTCTGCTGTAGAATCATTAGTTGTTCATCATAATATATATGAACAGTGTCTACCACATAGATTGAATTCATGTTTAAAGTGCCTGAAAAGTATTGCCCTTAATAGTTTTTAGAGGCATTATTATAATGCCTACAATTGTTTTTAGAGGCATATTATTTATAATGCCTACAATTATTTTTGGAGGCATTATTATATAAGTGCCAACAAAAACTATTAAAGACATTCCTCAATAGTGCCTCAAAATATATTCTAGGGCAGTTTTCAAAATGCCTAAAAAAATCTATTTTAGAGGCCTTTTCAAAAATGCCTCCAAAAATCATTTTTAAAGGCAATTTTTGAAAGTGCCTTAAATGATTTTTCCCTACCCCATTTGATGTGGCATTTTTTTTAATGCCTTCAAATATGTTTTGAGGCACTTTTTGTATTTTCTAAGGCACTTTTTTCTGCCCTTGAAAATCAACCATGGTGTAGTGTCAGCACAGTGTGGCTTGATCGTTGGGAACACCGGTGTGGCGCGGCTTCTCCAAAACGCCGGCAGTTTAGACACCGTCCCTAAAGTCATTTCCGGCAATATTGTCGGTCATCCATTGGAGACATAGGTGGAGATCGTAGGTGGGGATGCTCTAATTGACAACGTTTGTACCTGGGCAGCACAGACTCGATCAAGGCTGCAACGCTTGGTCCCGGAGACTGAATTATAAACAGAAAAGCAAGAAGGAAAAGACAGAAAAAGAGGAAAGAAATACTACATCAGTAGTGGTATTTATTTTAGGGAAATACACTAGTACTAGTTCGGAAGCTGGCTAACATGTGGGGCAGCCAAGGTCTGGGAAGTGTTTGGGCTAGGAACGCTTGATCGATTCTCAGCAGGTTGCCGCCGAATACCCCTCGATCGGACGTGGAGTAGTAGTGGGACCGGTAAACGACGAAATCGAAACGGACTCCTACTCCGACCGCACGTCCTCCCTCCCGGCCTTTCCTTTTTCGCAAGATAAATATACGTACTCCAACAAACGCCCTCCGGAAGAATCAATCAAACAAGCCAAGAGCTCCCAATCCCAGCTCAACCAAATCGACGGGGTCGTCCAACGCCAACCCACCAAAGTGTTCTCTTCAGCTAGCGTATTTCTGGCATGGAGCTAAAGCAGGCGGAGGCGCCGTCCGACGGCGAGGAATGCCCCATATGCATGTGTCATGAGACGGCGACGACGGCAACGGAGTGGAAGGAGACGCCGTGCGGGCACAAGTTCCACGCAAGGTGCGTCGAGAGGTGGCTCACTACGGGAATAACTAAATAGGCCGACGGCCTTTTTATACGCCGACGGCAAAATGTCGGGGCCGTCGGCGTAGATTGACGGGCCGTCGGCCCAGTTTTGCCGTCGGCGTAGAATAAATAGACCGACGGCCGCCGTCGGCGTAAACATGACCGTCGGCGTAGCCCATTAGGCTAACGGCAGAGCAACGGCGTCAAGTCTATGCCGACGGCAAAGCCGTCGGCGTAGGTTTTAGACCTATGCCGACGGCTTTGCCGTCGGCGTAGCTATTTTTCTTTTTTTGCCATATTAATCTTAGAAAAATCATAACTAAATCATTTAAATTCAGAAAAATACATATAATATATCAAAATTTGCAGAAAAATAAGATATATCTATATAAACTCAAATATTATATATTTTTATTCAAAAAAATACATAAAAAATATAAATACTTTCGTATAACATATTTTTTATTTTTCAAGTGCAAAAAACGGGGTGTTTTGTGAAGCAACCACCAAATGAAAGTTTCAAAATGATAATACCATATTTTTCAAAAATACTAGACCATATTGAATGGACAATTTCCCAACCTAGGAATCTCAAACCTTTGCTCACCTCTCGTGAAAGACAAATTCTCTTTGAATCGGTAGGAAATGAGTTAGATTTGAACTACAGGTACATGATATATTGCTCATGATTTTTTGTAAAAATTAGTTTTAGGTTCACAATATGCTATTTCATCAGAGATCTAATGCAAGTTTAGTGAGACTCGTCCCCGAGCTAAGAATCATCATGCCCCTCGATTTAGGAAGTTTAATGATAGTTTGAAATGTGCATAAAAAATTAAAAAACGATCGAAACAATGCAAAACCTTCGCGTGGTGTCATATTATATGACATAGTTCCATGGAAAAATACCAGAATTGGTATATTCATTGAGTCTTAAAAAAACCTTCACAAAATGGCCTATCTCAATCAAGGTTTTCTGGATTTCAGGTCAAATGACCAATGTTATTGCTATAATCGTGGTATAGTTTGAGATAATGTGTCCATATTGTGCACACATGTGTATCATGGGATGGTGAACAATGTTGCAGGAGGAAGTTTTCCTTTTCGTCGCACCGAAAAGCCATTTTTCATTTTCCGAGTGCAAAAAACGGGGTGTTTTTGTGAAGCAACCACCAAATGAAAGTTTCAAAATGATAATACCACATTTTTCAAAAATACTAGACCATATTGAATGGACAATTTCCCAACCTAGGAATCTCAAACCTTTCCGTTCACCTCTCGTGAAAAAGACAAATTCCTTTGAACCAGAGTAGGAAATGAGTTAGATTTGAACTACAGGTACATGATATATTGCTCATGATTTTTTGTAAAAATCATTTTTAGGTTCACAATATGCTATTTCATCAGAGATCTAATGCAAGTTTAGTGAGACTCGTCCCCGAGCTAAGAATCATCATGCCCCTCGATTTAGGAAGTTTAATGATAGTTTGAAATGTGCATAAAAAATTAAAAAACGATCGAAACAATGCAAAATCTTCGCGTGGTGTCATATTATCTGACATAGTTGCATGGAAAAATACCAGACTTGGTATATTCATTGAGTCTTAAAAAAAAACCTTCACAAAATGGCCTATCTCAATCGAGGTTTTCTGGATTTCAGGTCAAATGACCAATGTTATTGCTATAATCGTGGTATAGTTTGAGATAATGTGTCCATATTGTGCACACATGTGTATCATGGGATGGTGAACAATGTTGCAGGAGGACGTTTTCCTTTTAAAGACCGAAAAGCCATTTTTCATTTTCCGAGTGCAAAAAACGGGGTGTTTTTGTGAAGCAACCACCAAATGAAAGTTTCAAAATGATAATACCACATTTTTCAAAAATACTAGACCATATTGAATGGACAATTTCCCAACCTAGGAATCTCAAACCTTTCCGTTCACCTCTCGTGAAAAAGACAAATTCTCTTGAACCAGAGGGAAATGAGTTAGATTTGAACTGGTATATGATATATTGCTCATGATTTTTTGTAAAAATCATTTTTAGGTTCACAATATGCCATTTCATCAGAGATCTAATGCAAGTTTAGTGAGACTCGTCCCCGAGCTAAGAATCATCATGCCCCTCGATTTAGGAAGTTTAATGATAGTTTGAAATGTGCATAAAAAATTAAAAAACGATCGAAACAATGCAAAATTTTCGCGTGGTGTCATATTATATGACATAGTTCTATGGAAAAATACCAGACTTGGTATATTCATTGAGTCTTAAAAAAAAACCTTCACAAAATGGCCTATCTCAATCGAGGTTTTCTGGATTTCAGGTCAAATGACCAATGTTATTGCTATAATCGTGGTATAGTTTGCGCTAATGTGCCCATATTATGCACTCGTGTATATCATGGGATGGCTAACAATGTTGCAGGAGAAATTTTTCCTTTTCGTCGTACCAAAAAGCCATTTTTTATTTTTCGAGTGCCAAAAGCGGGGTGTTTCATGAATCTTGACATAGTTTCAGTTGGTCTAATATTTAAAATTTATGATATATAATTAAATAGATGATAGGGATGTCATATTTGGATTCCTCTCTTTTTTCTGATCGATTTGGATATATTATTTGTCGAATTGTGATTTACGGATTTGTAGATATGAATTATTCAAATTTAAATAAAAAAGCAAAATAAATAAAATTTATTTTATTTTTATTTGAATTCAAGATTATTATTACTTATTTATTGTTGTTTACTCAAAAAATTGTATGAAATGTAAAAAAACAAATATGTCTAACATTATAGTGTAATGGTTAATAGGTTTGATATGATAATATTTACAACAAGTTCTAGTTTGTTTGTCGGAAGCTCATGTGGAAGGAACGAAGAAGTTAAGCGTCTTTGAAATTTGGAGTAGTATTAGGATGGGTGACCGGTTGGGAAGTTTGACTAATTGTGCAATTTGACTTGAGACTAAGTATACTTAGAATTAAAAATGTCCATGTGAGATTAACAAGTTAAACAATACAAAAATGTTAAAAAAAGATGAAAAAAATTTGAAAAAAAAAATTTGAAAAAAAAATTGAAATAAAAATTGGAAAAAAAATTCAAAAAAATCTAGGTCGACGGTAAAGCCGTCGGCGTAGCCAAACGGCCGTTAGTCATCTAGGTGGGCCCCATATGGTCTACGCCGACGGCTTTAGCTATATACGCCGACGGCTTTTCTACGCCGACGGGAGAAGAGGCTACGCCTACGGGGCAGTACGCCGACGGCCATACGCCGACGGCAGCCGTCGGGCCAGCCTACGCCGACGGCATTTAGGGCCTACGCCGACGGGACCCGGCCGTCGGCGTATTAAGCTTCTCCCGTAGTGGCTGGAGATGAAGAAAAGTTGCCCAATGTGTCGGCGCCAGCTTCTGGTAGTCTACCGTCCTATTAGACAACGTCTAGCCAGATTGCTCGTGCCATTTCCAAGTCGAGATGATATTTTGCGTGGCATCCGTAGGAACTGATTGAAAGTGTTGAGCGACATGTAAGATTATCATATAGTCTATACACTTCCCGACATGTTGTACCGATGAGAATGTATATATACGGCTAGTTTATCTTCGAAACAAAATTTTAGTACTCCTACTAGTATACGATTTGGTCATCAGGTACACCAAACACAATAGTTACCTAAACATGCCTACTGTAAAATTTGTACAAATTCTATACGGTTAGACTCGCGATGGGACTTCACATGATCAAGCTCATATCATGGCTCGTCCTAATATGTTGCGAAATTCTACTGATCTATTAAAAATCACCAACACCGGTACAAATATGCTCAAAAGTAACAAAATTATAAATAGTTCACTCGAACACCTAGAGCCGAAAGCACGCTGTCGTCATCGCCCTTCCATCACCGGAGCCGGAAAAAAGCTTGTCATAGTGGAGCATATTGTAGTAGACAGATGTGAAGTTGTCATGTTAAGATCACAAATGACCAACGCACTAGAGCAGCAACCATCACTAATAATGCCAATCGTAGAACTGAAGAGACTGATCTAAAATAACACCAACAAACTCGAAAACGGACCAGATCCTAGGAAATCTGCCGGACAAGAGACTCCATGTGCCCTTCGTCTATGCTAGATGCGTAATCAAAGTGAGGATAGAGTGGAGAGGACCTTATTCTTACTTCACGACATAGTCGTCGCCTCAACATTCCCTCCCGCCAACGAGAGGCTGTGATCTGTCACACCTAGGGGCCATCCAATACGGAGTGGCCCAGCGACGGTCGCCGACGAGGGGGACGGAACCTAGATAGATTTGAACAAGATATAGAAACTTCTCACTATGTAGTTTCCTACCATTCAACAATAATCTTTTTTTCACTTCACTAACAAAATAAAAGTTTCATACAATATTGATCGTTTAAACCTTATCATAAGCACATAAGAACTAATATATTTCCTTAATAATATATAAAATAAATCCAACCATTAGTCTGATGTTTATGTATTATAATAGAACACGATAAATATATCTCAGTATAACTATAGCTTAAGTGTCATCTCTAGATATCCTAATTATTATGTGGAAATAAATTCAGTTTTGTTAACTCAAATTAATCTATCTATAATCAGAAATTGCATTATTTATCGATGTAAGAACTATGTGCTAGCTTGCCATGTGAATTTCGTTCTATGACCTGGCCTAATACTGCCACCTACAGAAGTACATTGTTTTCTTGAGGCACGCGTTGTACGAAGAGGTTCACGACATGCCACATGCAGACCGAGGAAGGCTAGTGTGCCGTGCCGATCGTCGACGCCCGGACTGCGGTGTGCGGACGACGTGGGCCGTGGTGTTCAGATCATCTCTATTGATTTGATGCAGTAGCTATTTGAACCAAAAGTTCTAACATATAGAAAGAGCTAGGCATGTATTATATTTTAATACTTCTCCGTCTAGCCTATTTTAGTTCTTAGCTATCTGAACCGAAAGTCCAAACTGATAAAAAAAGCTAGACGTGTATTATATTCGTAACACTTCCCCTCACGTCTAGACTATTTTAGTTCTTAGCGTGGATTCGGTGCAGGCCGCGGAATCTTTTTTTGTAAACTGCATGAACAAGGTCTTAAACTTCTGACCTCTCGGCTCTGGTATCATATTGAATTAATGCACTAGTCATCTGAACCAAAAGTCCGAACAGATAGAAAGAGCTAGTCGTGTATTATATTCTTAACAATCTCCACTCGTTGGGCGAACCAAGGCCGAAATCCGGACCAAACTTTGGCCGGACGAAGCAAGTTTTCGGTCTGGGTACACCGAGTTTCCCACTCGCGTATCCAGCCTGATTTCCCGGGATGCCCGTTTCCACTCAAATTCGGCTTAAATTCAGCTCAAGTTCATCCAGATTTCGGCATAGTTCGGCATACAATGAATACAAAACATTTTACGGCCAAAGTACGGCGAAATTTTAAACATAGTTCAGCGTAAATGTAAACATAGTTTGGCCTTCAGTGAAAGTACAACATATTTCGGCCTAATTCGGCCAGTTCATGCTCGACATCTACGACGTGTTGCCCCTGCGTATCTATAGGTGCTCAACAAGATCATCCTGCAGCTGTTGATGCATCGCTGGATCTTGGATCTCCTGACGCATGGCGATGAATGCATCCCAGGTTGGAGGCACCTGATGATCAGACTCGGCAAGAGGACCATGTCTGTAGTATGGCTCGTTCTTCTCGAGCAAACTTGGCGAGCGCGGTGATGGGAGCACGCAGCGAAGCAGAGCTACGATGAAGTTCGGTCGGCAAAAACGGCGGCGGCGAAGTGGGCGACAATTACGACGAGCATATCTAGAGGTGTGAACATGTCTCGGCGTGGAGGAGCTCCGCCGGCGAAGTCATGGCGACAGAGGCGCTGGGAGCTCTTCGCTGCAGTCTGGGTGACACTACTAGAAAACAGGTAATTCGTGGCGCACCTGTTTTGGCCATCCGTGGCGCACTAGGGGTGCGCCACAAAGCGCGCACTAGGGGTGCGCCACGCGTATGAAAAGATAACAGTGGCGCACTAGGTGTTGTGCGCCACGCATATGAAAAGCTAGCCGTGGCGCACTAGGTGCTGTGCGCCACAGATACAAATTTCAAAATTAAAAAAAAGCGGGAGATCTGGATCTCGTCGGTGCCGTCGCCGTCAGTGCTGTCGCTCGTCGGTGTCGACGTCGCCTCGTCAGAGTGGGTCCACCGCCGTCGGTGGTCACCGCTATCGCCGTTGCCTCACCTCGTTGGAGAGGCCATAGCTCATCGCCGTCGAAACTGCAAGGAGGAGGAGGAGAGATCCCGTAGTCGCCGTCAGAACTGCAAAGAGGAGGAGGAGAGAGTCCGCCGTTGCTGTCAGAATTGCAAGGAGGAGGAGGAGGAGAGATCCCATTGTCGCCATCGCCATCATCACTGCAAGGAGGAGGAGGAGAAGAAGAAGGAGCCTGACATCGTTGTCGCCGTTGCAAGGAGGAGGCCGTCGTCACCATCTTCACTGCAAGGAGGAGGAGGAGGAGAAGGAGAAGGAGAAGGAGCAGGAGGAGGAGGAGAAGGAGAAGGAAAAGGAGAAGGATAAGGAGAAGGAGGAGGAGAAGAAGGAAAGAAGAAGGGAGGAAAAGGAAAAGGAAAAGTAGAAGGGAGGAAAAGGAAAAGGAGAGAAGAGGGAGGGAAGAGAAGAGGGGTAGGTAGGCGGGTGGGGATTCAAATTTTGAATCCCTCCCAACTTACTCGTAGCGCACTAGGTGGTGGTGCCCTACGGGTAAGTTGCCCTCTATTTTTTTTCTACAGGAAAAAAGTCTTTTGACAGTAACTTTTTACTCTTTTCGGAATTTGAAAATCTAAATAATCGCTAAACCACCAAAGGTCGTTGCAAGCGGATGTGAAATCTCGTTCTCGTCATTTTGGTATATTATACGATTTTTTTCGACATCGTATGCAAAATTTACGGCCATTTTACCGTGGCATGACTTTTTTTTCAGAAAAAGTGGAAACTCATGCTTGTTAATTTTTCTAGAAACTATACCACATTATCTACCTAAATATGAAAGGATTTTACTTTTTGAAGTGTTTATCATTTTGTTTTATTTTTTGCAAAGCCTAAAAAGGCGATTCACGGGCGGGGTGGGGTGGTGGGGTGGTGGAGTTGGTGCAGGATAGTTAGCCGTAGGACACTAGGGCAAGGTGCCCTATGACTAAGTTTACACATCCGTGGCGCACATGGCATAGTGTGCCACAGAACTTGCCACAACCGTAGCGCACAAACCCCATGCGCGCGGGTATGTGGCATGCGGCTGGCAAGTCCCTAACCCACACACATCTATGGCACACATACCCCATGTGCGCCATGGTTGTTCTAGTTACTAGTAGGGCATTACCCACAGGTGAGCCACGCCTATTTTATCCGTGGGGCACTTCAACCATGTGAGCCACGGATGTGTGGATTACCTATAGCCCTTTTCCTAGTAGTGTCACATCATTCCAATAATGTTGTGACCTCGTTATTAACAACATCCAATGTCCATGATCAGGAAACCTTGATCATCTTGTTAATCAACGAGCTAGTTTATGAGAGAGGCATAACTAGAAACTTTCTGTTTGTTTATTAAACACACATATATTAACGTTTCCGTATTAATACAATTATAGCATGCAAAATAAACATATATCTATACTTGGAATATACATAATAACCACTTTATTGTTGCCTCTTAGGGCATATTCCCTTCAGATATTTCAAAAGAATCCTCAGAAACATAACATTCATCCTCTTTTGGTAAGCATGGGGGACAATTAAATAATATAAGAGCTAAAGAGTTACTCTCATTAGAAGGTAGGCATGGGTAGATCCATTCTTCCTCCTCTTGACCATCACTCTCCTCCTCTTTTTCATCTAATGAGATTTCAAGATCAGCAATTTCGTCTTTCATAGGCTCCTGCAAGGCATTAATCTCTTCTGTTTGTGGAAAGCACCTATTAAAATATTTAAGAATATAGTCATTTTCTTCATTGTAATTATTAAAGCAAAATTTAAGTATCTCATAAACCTCATATTCATAAGGTGCATCATCAGTATTTTCAAGCAAACTGGCAAGTTCAAATGCACCCTTGAAGGCAATAAATTCTTCAATTTGTTTCACATCATAAAAGTCTTAATTTCCTTTAACATAATAAGATATGATAACATTATCATTATACTCACATTGAAAAGTTAGGTGTTTATACTTCCTACAACAACAAGATTTATCAAAGCAATAAGTAACATTATAAGTAGAGCACACCTCTCTAGCAATAGTACTTAGTTTATCAATTTGTTCCCATAAGTGTTTCCCTTTTTGTGACAAACGGTGTTCCTTATAATAATTCTTTTGTTCTTCCATGAACCCACCTTGCCAACAAGAACTAGTTTCAAAGAAACCATCCATTGATAAAAAGCATGACCAAGCAAGGCAATAACAGACCACCAACTAGAGTAGGAACTAATTTTTTTGTGTTTTTGATAAAAGAAAGCAAACCAAACTAAACTGATTTTTTTTGGAGTTTTGATAAAAAGAGGCAAACAAAACCAAGCAAAAGAAACAAAACAAAACAAAAAACAAACTAAAGAGAAAGGTTGAGAAGGACTCCCCTTGTGAAGACGTCCTTAGCCTCCCCGACAACTGCGCTAGAAAACTTGTTGATGGCGCCTAAGAGCGCTTCATCGGGAAACCCCAAGAGCAAGGTGTGAAGAGCACAGCAGCAAGTCTTCCCTCAGTAAGAAACCGAGGTTATCGAACTAGTAGGAGGAAGGAAACGTCTCAAAGGTGTTGCAAGCAACTTGGAGATCTGCACAACGCAAACTCAAGACTTTGCCCCAACGAATATTGAGGTTGTCAATCTCACCGGTTGATGTAACAAAGGATTAACTGTATAGTGTGGATGATAATAGTGGTTTGTAGAAATAAACAGTAACAGTGGAAGATGTATCAATGGTAAAGATTGGACCAGGGTCCATAGTTCACTAGAGGTGTTCTCCTTAGATAAACAAATATGGCATGCTGGGTAAACAAATTACAGCAGGACAATTGACAGGACTGAGCAAGGTATAACAATGCAATACTAGACATCATGATCCTATGAGATTTGATTGGGAAATACAACAAGATACATAGAACGCCATTCAACTTTATCTATGACTATAAGTCTACCTTTGGGTTATCATCCGAACCCCCTCCAGTATTAAGTTGCAAGTAACAGACAACTGCTTTAAGAAAAGTGTGTAAGGTAAACAAACCACTTGTTCCATGAACACGGGACCGTTGTTTTCTCCATAGTGGCAACAAGACATCTATAACCTTAGAGATTTCTGACACTTCCCTTAGATTAAATAGAGGCATGAACCCACTATCGAGCATAAATACCCATCTTGGAGTCACTAGCAACTACTTGGCCAAGATAGCTACTAACAATAGAGAGCATGCAAGATCACAAACAACACATACATGATAGAATCAATAAGACAAAATCATTAATCAATCTGACATAATAATCTCAATATTCATCGGATCACCACAAACACAACATGCATGATTACAAATAGATGAGATCTTGATCATGAACGGAGCTCACAAGATCTAGACATGAAAGCACAAAGGAGGAGATACAACCATCTGGCTACTACATGGACCCGTAGTCCAAGGTGGAACTACTCACGCTTCATACCGGAGGCTGGCATGATGAAGAAGAAGATCTCCGGGATGATCTCCCCTCCGGTAGGGTGCTGGGAAGAGTTTCAGATCCTCCCGATCTAGGGATGATGGTGGCGGTGGCTACAGACGGTTTCGTGGAATTTTGATCGGGTACTTAGGGTTTAGGCATCGGGGGCTTCTTATAGGAGAAGAGGGAGGCCGAGGGGGTGCCCGAGGCGGCTGCACCCCCCAGGCGCGGGGTGGGCACACCCGCGCGGCCAGGGTGTGTGGCCCCCTCGAGGCCCTCCTCCGTCTCGTCTTCTGGCTTTGTGTTCCCCATGGTAAAATATTGACTTTGGCTTTTGTCCCGTCCAATTTTGAGAATATTGATTTTCCGCCTTTCTAGAACCAAAAATAGAAGAAAACAGACAAATGGCATTGTGGCATCTTGTTAATTGGTTAGTACCAGAAAACATATAAAAACACCTCAAAGTGTAGACAAAGCAAAGCAAAGTAGATACTAAACAAGAATGGAACATAAAAAATTATAGATACGTTTCCGACGTATCACCTCACCATGACCAGCGCATGTGGAGATGGGGCCTACGGTGAGGAGAGGGGACCTGGGAGGACTTCTTTGGCGGAGGTGACACAGGGAACTGGTGACATGGTTATACCCTACGGGTACACGACCTTAGCGTACCTGATCCATCCCAAGAAAGGCCCACGAGAATATACGCGGCCCATGAAGACTTTCGGGTGGCCCAAGCCCATGACGTCTTTGGATCCTTGGAGAGCAAGGCTAGATTAGATAGAATATTTAAAGGGGTAAACCCTAAAACCTGTAACCGACTCGATCTGTGCCCGGGACCTGCCTACCTCTATATAAAGGCCATGAGGGCACGACGAGGAGGACACCTCTCATACCACCGCATACACACCTCCACGCCAGATTACATCTGCGCAAACTTGTAACTTTCGGTTCCAGTAATCAAGAGCAAACAAGCATGAATAGGGTTTTCCCTCTGGGGGCCTGAACCTGGGTAAATCTCGTGTCCCCTGGTTGCTTGTCTGTTAACCGTTTCACGATCTCCAGCACCCCCATCTTCTCCAAAACCCAAGCTCATAACAATGGGCATTGACGAGTCGAAACCTCGTCAACTGGCGGCCGACGCGCTGGCTAATGGAGGAACAAGCGATGGCGACGACGCAAGCAGGAAGAGGCAACATCGGTATTCTCGTGTGGGGAAAAGGATAGGATAAGGGAAAGTGGGTTTCTAATGCGTGGTCCGCGCGTGGTTGGGTGCGACCCAGGGGATGGATCCCCGGGGAATACAATCATTTCTTAAAGGGAAAACAGCTACGCCGACGGCTTAGTATGAAACCTGGGCCGACGGAGTCGTTGGCATAGGTTTGACGCCATCACATCGCCGTCATGGCCAAGCCCCTACGCCGACGCCTGTTCTATGTTGACGGCTGCCATCGGCGTATTGCTACACTGACGATAAACCTGGGCTGACGGCCGGTTTGCTGGGCTGCCCGTCTGAGTCGTAGCGTTTGGATGTCAGCGCCTTGACTTGTTCCTACAGTGTAGCACTTCATTCTGGCAGGAATGAACATATCAGATCGCAGTTTATCGGTGCCTACTGTTTACATCATCACCCATGTTTGCTGTTAATAGGAAGTAAAAATAAACTGCTGCTAATCAGATACAAATGTGTGGGTGACCTGAAATTTCGCAAGGCTACTAGCCAAGGTCTGGAAAAGTGTTTGGGCCAGGGACGCTTGATCGATCCTCACCACTCACCAGGTTGCGGCCCTCGATCGGACGTGGAGTAGCAGTGGGACTGAATTAATAGACCGGTAAACGACAAGATCGAAACGGACTCCAACTATTGCCGCGCGCCCTTCCGACTTTGCCGTTAATAAATACCACCCAAACGCCCTCCCAAGGATCGAGAGTACTAGGTGTCAAAGTGAGATTCCATTAAAATCCCAATTCTAATTTATTTGTCAAAATCTAATGTAAATTTTTGCTTAAATTTTAAAATAAGTTTTAGAAAATAAACTAGAAGTGGGACTTTGGGTGAGATCCTACTTAACACCCTACAAGGATCAAACAGGTCAAGCTCCCAGCTGAACCTAATCGACAGGTCATCCAACAGCTAGCCAACCCACCAAAGCGCCCTGTTTCAGTTAGCGTCCAGAGTATTTCCACCACGGAACCGCGCGAGTAGTGCTGCACTGGCACCGCAGACGGTTCGGCGTCGTCGGGCTCGATGGCGGCACGGGTGCTAAAGACGGTGGAGGCGCCGTCCGGCGGCAAAGTATGCTTCATCTGCATCGATCAGAAAACCGCGGCCACGCTGGAGTGGAAGGAAACACCGTGCAGGCACACAGCTTCCACGGGAGGTGCGTGGAGAGGTGGCTCAAGACCAAGGGAAACTGTGCGATGTGCCGGCGCCAGATTCTGATCGTAGAACCACCTGTTACTGCAGAACAGTAGGTGCCCCCTCCACATCCCGGCATAAGGATCATTGTTGAATTACTCGAGAGGGACCCCACCCCGTTTCCTGGTCGAGATGACATTCTTGCAAGATACACGTAGGAACTGTTTGGAGGTGTTGAAAGACATGTAAAATAATGCAAGCATGTTGTGCTGATGCTGAGTGTATATGGATATTTTATCTTCGAGACAAACTTAATAAGGACTAAGTATTAATAAGGACTAAGTAGTATAGTTCATATACATTTTGTGTACACATTGCTGAATTTGCGAGCCTGACCTGCCGGTTGTGGTACTAATAATGTTCTCTTTTCTTTTTTTTGCCTTCTTTCTCGTTATTTTTATTATTTGCATACCCTGTATTTCCTTTTTATTTTCAGTAGTATCTTTCCCGATAAAACAGATGGAGGATGTTGAAATTTGTGCCAAAGAATAAAAAGAACGCAAAAAATGATTTGATTCACTGCTGGCCATCATGAAATCACTCACCATCGAAGAGTCACCGACGGGTAGTTATCAGCGGAAAATTACTGCTGGAAAAGTGTGTCGAAAAATTGCCGGGAAAGGATAACCGTTGATGAATTACAGTAAGAGAATACTCACGGTTGAGGAGATA
The DNA here is from genome assembly GCA_023614405.1 of Avena insularis. NCBI lineage: Eukaryota > Viridiplantae > Streptophyta > Magnoliopsida > Poales > Poaceae > Avena > Avena insularis. Next base: position 9,480,747 of record CM042684.1, read on the forward strand.
CATTGGGAGAATTAGGTAAGGTAAAATGTGTCAAGTACTACAGCCAAAGAGTACACACTATAGGAACGGCATGCTACGTCGAGGGCAAAAAGCCGTCGGGTAGGCCAAAATGCCCTCGGCGTACGCTACACCGACGGCTGCCCTCCGCGTAGCCTCCTCGGCGGAGGCATTTTTGCCCGTCAGTGTAGCTCTAGCTGTCGGCGTAAGCTAGGCCGAGGGCTTGCCCTCGGCGTAGCTCCGTCGGCATAATAACAGCAGGTTATTCGAATTTTTTGAATTTTTTTTTGAATTTTTTTCTTTGAATTTTTTCTCAACTTTTTCAAATCTTTAAATCGTTAATCTCTCACTTGGAACATTTTTAACACTAATTACATTTAATCTTTGATCAAATTGCAGTTTTTAACAAACTTCCTGTTCGGTCACCCATCCTAGCACTACTCCAGCTCCAGCACGCTTAACTTCTCAGTTCCTTCTGAATTAGTTTCCACGAAGCAATTTATACCTAGTTGTTAATACTATGATACCAATCCTATTAATTCTTATATCATTATGTCATGTTTTTATTTTTTGAAACTACAAACACTTATTTAAGTAAACAACAATGAATAAGTAAAAAATATTACTGATTCAAATAAAAATACTATTGAATTCAAATAAAAATATAATAATTTTACTTTTTGTATTTTTCTATTTAATATGGAATAATTAATATCTTTAAATCCGTAAATTAGAATTTGATAAATAATATGTCTAATTTAATCAGAAAAATGAAAGGAATCTAAATATGATATCCATATCAACTAATCACAAACCCCCTGTTTTTGAATTAGCTATTTGGTGGTTTCTTCAGAAAATCCCCCTTTTTGCGCTCAAAAAATAAAAAATGTTTTTTTTGGTGTGACGAAAAGGAAAACTTGCATTGGATCATGTACCTGTAGTTCATATCTGACCCACTTCCTACCGATTCAGCAGAAATTTGTCTTTTTCACCAGGGGTGGACGAAAAGGTTTCGAATCCCCTGTTGACATATTATCGATAAAAGATGGTCTAGTATTTTTGTAAAATATGGTGGTAGCATTTTGAATTAGCCATTTGATGGTTGCTTCACAAAACCGTCCGTTTTTTGTGCTCGAAAAATAAAAAATGGTTTTTTGGTGCAATGAAAAGCAAAACTTCCTCGTGCAACATTTTTCGCCATCCCATGATGCATATGTATGCACAATATAGGCACATTATCACAAACTATGCCTCGATTATAGCCATAAGATTGGTCATTTGACCCGAAAGCTAAGAAACCTCGAATGAGATAGGTTATTTTGTGAAGTTTTTTTTGAGACACAATCAATATACCAAGTTTAATATTTTTCCTTCTAACTATGTCACATAATATGACACCACGCGAAGGTTTCACATTGTTTTGATCGTTTTTGAATTTTTTATGCCCGTTTTAAACTATATATAATATTTTATGTTTCACTTACTTTTTATTTACAAATGTGTAATATTTGAGTGTACTTAGATAGATCTCATTTTTTTGTATTTTTCCGAATTAGAATGATTTAGTTATGATTTTTCAAAGTTTAATGAGGTAAAAGAAAAAATAGCTACGCCGAGGGCAGCCGTCGGCGTAACATAGGATACGCCGACGGCTGCTTGGCGGGGCTGGCCTGGATGATGGCTACGCCGACGGCCCATGTTTGGCCGTCAGTGTAGCGACCGGCCGTCGGCGTAGCTTCCTGTTCATGTAGTGACAAAAGAAATCCGAGGAAAATAAATTACTGTGGGCGAATTACGGTTAGAGAAGTACTCTCCGCCAATGAGTTGTCGTAGGGTAACCACTAGCGAGAAATCGCCAGAGGAAAATTGTGTCGAAAATAAAAGGGTAAGAAAACCAAAAAAAATTACTGTTAGAGTTACTGGCAACAAAAGAACCGCGTGAAAAAATTACCATGGAATACCGACATTCATGCAATGTCGGGGAAATACAGTTTTAGAATTACCTAGAGAAAATTACACAGAAATTTTTGGTGCATAAGAATCACTTGAAACAAGTTACCGACGGGTAGTTACCAGCTGGAAATTATGGATGGAAAAGTGTGTCGAAAAAGAATAACTGCTGATGAATTACAATGAGAGAATTACCCACCGTAGAGGAGTTACTGCCAAAGAGTACAAAAGGATTCTCGGAAAAATAAATTCCTACAGGCAAATTACAACAATAGAAGTACTCGCGACCAAGTAGTTACTGTTAGGTTAACTACCCACGAGAAATTAGCGACGGAAAATTGTTTCAAAGATTATCACTGGAAGTAAGAAAAAAAACACCGTAGGTAACACGGACGTGAAAATTATTGTTAGAGTTACTGGCAGCATCGAAAAATTATACTAGTGAAATGCCGATCCAGGTCGAAAGTTACCGTCGGAAAATTACCGGTCCTGCACTGTTGAGTGAAGACAATCGAAAAATTACCATACTAAAATTACGCGCCGTCGAGAAATCACTATTGCATAAGAATAATTTAAGAACTATAATATGTTTTAGCTTTGTGAAAAAAATATATTTAGACTATTTTTAGTGTATAGGTTCATATAGATTCACTCCAAACATACACAGTAAAAATAGTCTAGATACATTTTCTTCACAACGCTAAAACATCTTATATTATGAATTACGGAGGAAGTAGTTGTGTGGGTTGTAATTGTTTGTCAGAATTACGTCGTAAAAGATTAGGATCAAAATAACTACAGCAGCGACATGTCGCGAGCCTGTTGACCAATAGTACGGATCTACGGTACCTATAAAAAAATCTACAGTAGTAGTATCAGCTCATCGCCGACATGTTTGTGGAACGGTTATCCCAAGGTGACCTCGGTCGACCACATTGAGACGGAAGGCGCGAGATAGAAGTGAGTCTGCTCTACAGACGGCGCCGTGTTTGGGGCGCACCTTCAAGCGTGGAAGAAGCTGACGAGTAGTGCGAACGACGTGGGCATGGTGTTCAGCCGTGATCTGCAACGATTGTTCCCGGCGACACGACATAAAAAACGAAAAAATTGAAAAGGATAGTACTTCGATAGCTGACTAGAGCGACGCTGGAAAATAGCTGGGCCACGGACGCTTTGTTGACCCACAGCGAGCGGACTGCGGCGAATCCCCCTCGGACGTGGATTACCGAATAGACCGGTAACGGGGAAATCGAAACGGACTCCAACTGCTACCGCACGTCCTCCCGGCCTCGCCGTCAAAACAAGCTCCCGAAAAACGACCCAAGCTCCCAGCTCATACCGAATCAACGACGCGTCGTCCAACGCCAACACGCTCCAAGAGTCCTGTTTTGCTAGCGGCCAAAGTATTTCTGGCATGGAACCGCGCAAGAAGAACGGTTCGGCACCACCGTCGCGCTCGCCGGAGCCAGGGGTGCTAAAGCCGGTGGAGGCGCCATCTGACGGAGAAGAATGCCCCATCTGCATGGGTCAGGAGACCGCGTCTGCGCCGGACTGGACGGAGACGGCGTGCGGGCACATCTTCCACGGGGGGTGCGTGGAGAGGTGGCTCGAGATGAAGGGAAGCTGCCCGATGTGCCGGAGCCAGCTTCTGCCCATTGCAGCAGCCGAACAGTATGTGCCACGTCAACATTACGGCATAAGGATAATGCTTGAAATTATACATAGGGATCCCACGTCGTATCCTAGTCGACATGAGATTTTTGCAAGATATAGTTAGGAACTGTTGAGAGAAATGTAAAAATTGCAACGACTCATGTACACTTCTGTCATGTTGTGCTGATGCGAGTGTATATGGATATTTTATCTTTGAGACACGGTTTAATATTACTTTCTATGTCTAGAAATATAGGACGTTTTAGCTTTGTAAAACGAATGTACTCCATCTTACCTATATTAATTGACTCACCATCCATATTTAGACTATATACTTAATTAGATACGTATGAATCTAGACAAACTTGAGTATAGGTCAGAGGGAGTTTCTAAATGTCTTTTAGATGTCTCAAATAAACATCATGTATATCCTAAAAAAGAATGTAGTTTCTTCCTAGTAGGGAAAAATGTAGCAAAATTATTCGTTATGCCACAGAAATTCAAATAAGATGAAATGCACGTGGACCACTTTAAAACTGTACCAACAAATAAACTCCAAATCTATGTAGAGGCTGCAGGCCACCAGCCTGAAAAGATGAAGTTAAATTAACAAGAATAGGAAAACTTATGCATATTTTTTTTGTAGTAGTAGCCTAGGGGAGTGTTTGGTTAGTCGCATTCATATTTCCTGTTTTAGGTCTTGCCCGGAGAAAACTGTATGCGGGGAGAGTGAGACTCGATCTGTATGGACGTTTTATTTGGTTGCCCACATAGTGGTTGCTGCATAAGGGCAATAATTATGCTCACTTTATTTGGTTGTCTAGAATAGGCTCGGCAAATGCAAGGCACAACGTTTGGACAGCCGACATACGGCCCGATATAGTTACCTCACACCATATCTGGCGAGCTTCTGCCCATTGCAGCAGCTGAACATTATGTGCCACTTCAACATTACGGCATAAGGATAATGCTTGAAATTATACATAGGGATCCCACGTCGTATCCTAGTCGACATGAGATTTTTGCAAGATATAGTTAGGAACTGTTGAGAGAAATGTAAAATTACAACGACTCATGTACACTTCTGTCATGTTGTGCTGATGCGAGTGTATATGGATATTTTATCTTTGAGACACGGTTTAATATTACTTTCTATGTCTAGAAATATAGGACGTTTTAGCTTTGTAAAACGAATGTACTCCATCTTACCTATATTAATTGACTCACCATCCATATTTAGACTATATACTTAATTAGATACGTATGAATCTAGACAAACTTGAGTATAGGTCAGAGGGAGTTTCTAAATGTCTTTTAGATGTCTCAAATAAACATCATGTATATCCTAAAAAAGAATGTAGTTTCTTCCTAGTAGGGAAAAATGTAGCAAAATTATTCGTTATGCCACAGAAATTCAAATAAGATGAAATGCACGTGGACCACTTTAAAACTGTACCAACAAATAAACTCCAAATCTATGTAGAGGCAGGCCACCAGCCTGAAAAGATGAAGTTAAATTAACAAGAATAGGAAAACTTATGCATATTTTTTTTGTAGTAGTAGCCTAGGGGAGTGTTTGGTTAGTCGCATTCATATTTCCTGTTTTAGGTCTTGCCCGGAGAAAACTGTATGCGGGGAGAGTGAGACTCGATCTGTATGGACGTTTTATTTGGTTGCCCACATAGTGGTTGCTGCATAAGGGCAATAATTATGCTCACTTTATTTGGTTGTCTAGAATAGGCTCGGCAAATGCAAGGCACAACGTTTGGACAGCCGACATACGGCCCGATATAGTTACCTCACACCATATCTGGCGAGCTTCTGCCCATTGCAGCAGCTGAACATTATGTGCCACTTCAACATTACGGCATAAGGATAATGCTTGAAATTATACATAGGGATCCCACGTCGTATCCTAGTCGACATGAGATTTTTGCAAGATATAGTTAGGAACTGTTGAGAGAAATGTAAAAATTGCAACGACTCATGTACACTTCTGTCATGTTGTGCTGATGCGAGTGTATATGGATATTTTATCTTTGAGACACGGTTTAATATTACTTTCTATGTCTAGAAATATAGGACGTTTTAGCTTTGTAAAACGAATGTACTCCATCTTACCTATATTAATTGACTCACCATCCATATTTAGACTATATACTTAATTAGATACGTATGAATCTAGACAAACTTGAGTATAGGTCAGAGGGAGTTTCTAAATGTCTTTTAGATGTCTCAAATAAACATCATGTATATCCTAAAAAAGAATGTAGTTTCTTCCTAGTAGGGAAAAATGTAGCAAAATTATTCGTTATGCCACAGAAATTCAAATAAGATGAAATGCACGTGGACCACTTTAAAACTGTACCAACAAATAAACTCCAAATCTATGTAGAGGCTGCAGGCCACCAGCCTGAAAAGATGAAGTTAAATTAACAAGAATAGGAAAACTTATGCATATTTTTTTTGTAGTAGTAGCCTAGGGGAGTGTTTGGTTAGTCGCATTCATATTTCCTGTTTTAGGTCTTGCCCGGAGAAAACTGTATGCGGGGAGAGTGAGACTCGATCTGTATGGACGTTTTATTTGGTTGCCCACATAGTGGTTGCTGCATAAGGGCAATAATTATGCTCACTTTATTTGGTTGTCTAGAATAGGCTCGGCAAATGCAAGGCACAACGTTTGGACAGCCGACATACGGCCCGATATAGTTACCTCACACCATATCTCAAGAGCTTCTGCCCATTGCAGCAGCTGAACATTATGTGCCACTTCAACATTACGGCATAAGGATAATGCTTGAAATTATACATAGGGATCCCACGTCGTATCCTAGTCGACATGAGATTTTTGCAAGATATAGTTAGGAACTGTTGAGAGAAATGTAAAAATTGCAACGACTCATGTACACTTCTGTCATGTTGTGCTGATGCGAGTGTATATGGATATTTTATCTTTGAGACACGGTTTAATATTACTTTCTATGTCTAGAAATATAGGACGTTTTAGCTTTGTAAAACGAATGTACTCCATCTTACCTATATTAATTGACTCACCATCCATATTTAGACTATATACTTAATTAGATACGTATGAATCTAGACAAACTTGAGTATAGGTCAGAGGGAGTTTCTAAATGTCTTTTAGATGTCTCAAATAAACATCATGTATATCCTAAAAAAGAATGTAGTTTCTTCCTAGTAGGGAAAAATGTAGCAAAATTATTCGTTATGCCACAGAAATTCAAATAAGATGAAATGCACGTGGACCACTTTAAAACTGTACCAACAAATAAACTCCAAATCTATGTAGAGGCTGCAGGCCACCAGCCTGAAAAGATGAAGTTAAATTAACAAGAATAGGAAAACTTATGCATATTTTTTTTGTAGTAGTAGCCTAGGGGAGTGTTTGGTTAGTCGCATTCATATTTCCTGTTTTAGGTCTTGCCCGGAGAAAACTGTATGCGGGGAGAGTGAGACTCGATCTGTATGGACGTTTTATTTGGTTGCCCACATAGTGGTTGCTGCATAAGGGCAATAATTATGCTCACTTTATTTGGTTGTCTAGAATAGGCTCGGCAAATGCAAGGCACAACGTTTGGACAGCCGACATACGGCCCGATATAGTTACCTCACACCATATCTGGCGAGCTTCTGCCCATTGCAGCAGCTGAACATTATGTGCCACTTCAACATTACGGCATAAGGATAATGCTTGAAATTATACATAGGGATCCCACGTCGTATCCTAGTCGACATGAGATTTTTGCAAGATATAGTTAGGAACTGTTGAGAGAAATGTAAAAATTGCAACGACTCATGTACACTTCTGTCATGTTGTGCTGATGCGAGTGTATATGGATATTTTATCTTTGAGACACGGTTTAATATTACTTTCTATGTCTAGAAATATAGGACGTTTTAGCTTTGTAAAACGAATGTACTCCATCTTACCTATATTAATTGACTCACCATCCATATTTAGACTATATACTTAATTAGATACGTATGAATCTAGACAAACTTGAGTATAGGTCAGAGGGAGTTTCTAAATGTCTTTTAGATGTCTCAAATAAACATCATGTATATCCTAAAAAAGAATGTAGTTTCTTCCTAGTAGGGAAAAATGTAGCAAAATTATTCGTTATGCCACAGAAATTCAAATAAGATGAAATGCACGTGGACCACTTTAAAACTGTACCAACAAATAAACTCCAAATCTATAGAGGCTGCAGGCCACTAGCCTGAAAAGATGAAGTTAAATTAACAAGAATAGGAAAACTTATGCATATTTTTTGTAGTAGTAGCCTAGGGAGTGTTTGGTTAGTCGCATTCATATTTCCTGTTTTAGGTCTTGCCGGAGAAAACTGTATGCGGGGAGAGTGAGACTCGATCTGTATGGACGTTTTATTTGGTTGCCCACATAGTGGTTGCTGCATAAGGGCAATAATTATGCTCACTTTATTTGGTTGTCTAGAATAGGCTCGGCAAATGCAAGGCACAACGCTTTGGACAGCCGACATACGGCCCGATATAGTTACCTCACACCATATCCAAGTAGCTTCGCCCATTGCAGCAGCTGAACATTATGTGCCACTTCAACATTACGGCATAAGGATAATGCTTGAAATTATACATAGGGATCCCACGTCAGTATCCTAGTCGACATGAGATTTTTGCAAGATATAGTTAGGAACTGTTGAGAGAAATGTAAAAATTGCAACGACTCATGTACACTTCTGTCATGTTGTGCTGATGCGAGTGTATATGGATATTTTATCTTTGAGACACGGTTTAATATTACTTTCTATGTCTAGAAATATAGGACGTTTTAGCTTTGTAAAACGAATGTACTCCATCTTACCTATATTAATTGACTCACCATCCATATTTAGACTATATACTTAATTAGATACGTATGAATCTAGACAAACTTGAGTATAGGTCAGAGGGAGTTTCTAAATGTCTTTTAGATGTCTCAAATAAACATCATGTATATCCTAAAAAAGAATGTAGTTTCTTCCTAGTAGGGAAAAATGTAGCAAAATTATTCGTTATGCCACAGAAATTCAAATAAGATGAAATGCACGTGGACCACTTTAAAACTGTACCAACAAATAAACTCCAAATCTATGTAGAGGCTGCAGGCCACCAGCCTGAAAAGATGAAGTTAAATTAACAAGAATAGGAAAACTTATGCATATTTTTTTTGTAGTAGTAGCCTAGGGGAGTGTTTGGTTAGTCGCATTCATATTTCCTGTTTTAGGTCTTGCCCGGAGAAAACTGTATGCGGGGAGAGTGAGACTCGATCTGTATGGACGTTTTATTTGGTTGCCCACATAGTGGTTGCTGCATAAGGGCAATAATTATGCTCACTTTATTTGGTTGTCTAGAATAGGCTCGGCAAATGCAAGGCACAACGTTTGGACAGCCGACATACGGCCCGATATAGTTACCTCACACCATATCTCAAGAGCTTCTGCCCATTGCAGCAGCTGAACATTATGTGCCACTTCAACATTACGGCATAAGGATAATGCTTGAAATTATACATAGGGATCCCACGTATCCTAGTCGACATGAGATTTTGCAAGATATAGTTAGGAACTGTTGAGAGAAATGTAAAATTGCAACGACTCATGTACACTTCTGTCATGTTGTGCTGATGCGAGTGTATATGGATATTTTATCTTTGAGACACGGTTTAATATTACTTTCTATGTCTAGAAATATAGGACGTTTTAGCTTTGTAAAACGAATGTACTCCATCTTACCTATATTAATTGACTCACCATCCATATTTAGACTATATACTTAATTAGATACGTATGAATCTAGACAAACTTGAGTATAGGTCAGAGGGAGTTTCTAAATGTCTTTTAGATGTCTCAAATAAACATCATGTATATCCTAAAAAAGAATGTAGTTTCTTCCTAGTAGGGAAAAATGTAGCAAAATTATTCGTTATGCCACAGAAATTCAAATAAGATGAAATGCACGTGGACCACTTTAAAACTGTACCAACAAATAAACTCCAAATCTATGTAGAGGCTGCAGGCCACCAGCCTGAAAAGATGAAGTTAAATTAACAAGAATAGGAAAACTTATGCATATTTTTTTTGTAGTAGTAGCCTAGGGGAGTGTTTGGTTAGTCGCATTCATATTTCCTGTTTTAGGTCTTGCCCGGAGTAAACTGTATGGGGAGAGTGAGACTCGATCTGTATGGACGTTTTATTTGGTTGCCCACATAGTGGTTGCTGCATAAGGGCAATAATTATGCTCACTTTATTTGGTTGTCTAGAATAGGCTCGGCAAATGCAAGGCACAACGTTTGGACAGCCGACATACGGCCCGATATAGTTACCTCACACCATATCTCAAGTAGCTTCTGCCCATTGCAGCAGCTGAACATTATGTGCCACTTCAACATTACGGCATAAGGATAATGCTTGAAATTATACATAGGGATCCCACGTATCCTAGTCGACATGAGATTTTTGCAAGATATAGTTAGGAACTGTTGAGAGAAATGTAAAAATTGCAACGACTCATGTACACTTCTGTCATGTTGTGCTGATGCGAGTGTATATGGATATTTTATCTTTGAGACACGGTTTAATATTACTTTCTATGTCTAGAAATATAGGACGTTTTAGCTTTGTAAAACGAATGTACTCCATCTTACCTATATTAATTGACTCACCATCCATATTTAGACTATATACTTAATTAGATACGTATGAATCTAGACAAACTTGAGTATAGGTCAGAGGGAGTTTCTAAATGTCTTTTAGATGTCTCAAATAAACATCATGTATATCCTAAAAAAGAATGTAGTTTCTTCCTAGTAGGGAAAAATGTAGCAAAATTATTCGTTATGCCACAGAAATTCAAATAAGATGAAATGCACGTGGACCACTTTAAAACTGTACCAACAAATAAACTCCAAATCTATAGAGAGGCTGCAGGCCACCAGCCTGAAAAGATGAAGTTAAATTAACAAGAATAGGAAAACTTATGCATATTTTTTTTGTAGTAGTAGCCTAGGGGAGTGTTTGGTTAGTCGCATTCATATTTCCTGTTTTAGGTCTTGCCCGGAGAAAACTGTATGCGGGGAGAGTGAGACTCGATCTGTATGGACGTTTTATTTGGTTGCCCACATAGTGGTTGCTGCATAAGGGCAATAATTATGCTCACTTTATTTGGTTGTCTAGAATAGGCTCGGCAAATGCAAGGCACAACGTTTGGACAGCCGACATACGGCCCGATATAGTTACCTCACACCATATTCGTAGCTTCTGCCCATTGCAGCAGCTGAACATTATGTGCCACTTCAACATTACGGCATAAGGATAATGCTTGAAATTATACATAGGGATCCCACGTCGTATCCTAGTCGACATGAGATTTTTGCAAGATATAGTTAGGAACTGTTGAGAGAAATGTAAAAATTGCAACGACTCATGTACACTTCTGTCATGTTGTGCTGATGCGAGTGTATATGGATATTTTATCTTTGAGACACGGTTTAATATTACTTTCTATGTCTAGAAATATAGGACGTTTTAGCTTTGTAAAACGAATGTACTCCATCTTACCTATATTAATTGACTCACCATCCATATTTAGACTATATACTTAATTAGATACGTATGAATCTAGACAAACTTGAGTATAGGTCAGAGGGAGTTTCTAAATGTCTTTTAGATGTCTCAAATAAACATCATGTATATCCTAAAAAAGAATGTAGTTTCTTCCTAGTAGGGAAAAATGTAGCAAAATTATTCGTTATGCCACAGAAATTCAAATAAGATGAAATGCACGTGGACCACTTTAAAACTGTACCAACAAATAAACTCCAAATCTATGTAGAGGCTGCAGGCCACCAGCCTGAAAAGATGAAGTTAAATTAACAAGAATAGGAAAACTTATGCATATTTTTTTTGTAGTAGTAGCCTAGGGGAGTGTTTGGTTAGTCGCATTCATATTTCCTGTTTTAGGTCTTGCCGGAGAAAACTGTATGCGGGGAGAGTGAGACTCGATCTGTATGGACGTTTTATTTGGTTGCCCACATAGTGGTTGCTGCATAAGGGCAATAATTATGCTCACTTTATTTGGTTGTCTAGAATAGGCTCGGCAAATGCAAGGCACAACGTTTGGACAGCCGACATACGGCCCGATATAGTTACCTCACACCATATCTGGCGAGCTTCTGCCCATTGCAGCAGCTGAACATTATGTGCCACTTCAACATTACGGCATAAGGATAATGCTTGAAATTATACATAGGGATCCCACGTCGTATCCTAGTCGACATGAGATTTTTGCAAGATATAGTTAGGAACTGTTGAGAGAAATGTAAAAATTGCAACGACTCATGTACACTTCTGTCATGTTGTGCTGATGAGTGTATATGGATATTTTATCTTTGAGACACGGTTTAATATTACTTTCTATGTCTAGAAATATAGGACGTTTAGCTTTAAAATAATGTACTCCATCTTACCTATATTAATTGACTCACCATCCATATTTAGACTATATACTTAATTAGATACGTATGAATCTAGACAAACTTGAGTATAGGTCAGAGGGAGTTTCTAAATGTCTTTTAGATGTCTCAAATAAACATCATGTATATCCTAAAAAAGAATGTAGTTTCTTCCTAGTAGGGAAAAATGTAGCAAAATTATTCGTTATGCCACAGAAATTCAAATAAGATGAAATGCACGTGGACCACTTTAAAACTGTACCAACAAATAAACTCCAAATCTATGTAGAGGCTGCAGGCCACCAGCCTGAAAAGATGAAGTTAAATTAACAAGAATAGGAAAACTTATGCATATTTTTTTTGTAGTAGTAGCCTAGGGGAGTGTTTGGTTAGTCGCATTCATATTTCCTGTTTTAGGTCTTGCCCGGAGAAAACTGTATGCGGGGAGAGTGAGACTCGATCTGTATGGACGTTTTATTTGGTTGCCCACATAGTGGTTGCTGCATAAGGGCAATAATTATGCTCACTTTATTTGGTTGTCTAGAATAGGCTCGGCAAATGCAAGGCACAACGTTTGGACAGCCGACATACGGCCCGATATAGTTACCTCACACCATATCTGGCGAGCTTCTGCCCATTGCAGCAGCTGAACATTATGTGCCACTTCAACATTACGGCATAAGGATAATGCTTGAAATTATACACAGGGATCCCACGTCGTATCCTAGTCGACATGAGATTTTTGCAAGATATAGTTAGGAACCGTTGAGAGAAATGTAAAAATTGCAACGACTCATGTACACTTCTGGCATGTTGTGCTGATGCGAGTGTATATGGATATTTTATCTTTGAGACAAGGTTTAATATTACTTTCTATGTCTAGAAATATAGGAAGTTTTAGCTTTGTAAAACGAATGTACTCCATCTTACCTATATTAATTGACTCACCTTTGTCTAGATACGGATGTATCTAGACTATATACTTAATTAGATACATATGAATCTAGACAAACTTGAGTATAAGTCAGTGGGAGTTTCTAAATGTATTTTAGATGTCTCAAATAAATATCATGTATACCTAATAATAAAGGACGAAGTGTTTTTTCGCGGTTCAACTCTTTTTTAGACTGTTTTATCCTCCCACCAAATCCCATATTACATACTTTGCTCGCTGTTTTTCTTTGTGTTCTGTATCCATCCGTCGTGGTGTCCCTAATTTCGGCCGGGGCGCCCCTGGTCTCCTTGGAATCCTTCAAACAAGAGTTCGGTACAAACTCAATTCCGTGGGAATTGAATCTTGCAGGAATAGCTCCGCTTAATTTCTTGCCTCCTCGGCCACGAAATCCCATCCATGTATAGCCCATCTTCTCACCGTGTGATTCCCGCAGATAATAACCTATAAAAATTTCCACCAAATCAATCTCACGAACTCATCCAAGTTCGCTCGCCATCAAGACAACATTGGTTTAATATTACTTTCTTCGTTTAGAAATATAAGACATTTTAGCTTTGTAAAATAAATGTATCTAGATGTCTTTTAGATGTCTCAAATAAACAAGATGTATATCCTAAAAGGATTATAGTTTCTTTTTAGTAGGGAAAATGTAGCAAAATTATTCTTTATGCCGCTGATGTTCATATATGAAATGCACGAGGACCACTCTAAAACTGTACCAACAAATAAACTCCATATCTATGTGCGGGTCACCAGTTTGAAAAGAGAAAGTTAAATTAACAAGAAGAGGAAAACTCCGTGCATATTATTTTCTTTGCAGTAGCCTAGGGGAGTTAGACGCATTCATATTTGAGAGAATTTCTTATATGACACTACGTGCAAATATGATTCTTTATTTGACATTAAAAACTTTTTTCTTCCCTATATGACACTCGGTATAAATATTTTTGCCTTATATGACACTCTAGTGCATTTTGAGAGCTAACGATGTCAACTGGAGACATACAAAGACGTTTTTGTCCCTATTTCGATATGTGACAAAATTACAAGAAATGTCGTTGTACTATGTGATATATTTAATTATGGTTTAATTAGAGATCTCATTAAGTTACCAAATGGGACCGCAAATATTTTAGTGATGGAACCAGATTTTAGTTAAAAACATAGTCTACCAGAAAACAGACAAAAGCTCGATGCTCGCTCGCTCGAAACATGCATGTTTTCGTGGTTAAAGGTACGTGAATTTGGGCCGGTCGAGAGAACGGTGACACGTATATACATGCGTCCGTGTTTCGAACTATATATCGGCCGGATCTGCTGAGTTACGGATCGGCGAATACCAGGGCGACGTGACATCATGCACAACGTATGTGCTAATGTGCTATCATTTTTTGCTTGCTCGGTATGTACACGGCTGAGGGAGATGCAGTTAGGAAGCGACGCTGGTCCAGTTTACAGCGAAGTAGTAGGACGTAGTAGCAATTATGATGTTGCTTACTGACAGGTAGCGATCTAGGGTATTTTGGTCCAGATGAAAAAAAAATTAACGGAATAGTCTAACGGATCCAACTGCAGTGTTATATAAGGCAACAAAATTACACCAAGTGACATATAGGGAAGAAAAACATTTTGAGTGTCAAATAAGGAATCATGTTTACAAGTAGTGTCATATAAGGAATTTTGTCTTCATATTTTCTGTTTTAGGACTTGGCCCGGGGAAAGCTGTACGCGGGGAGATCGAGAATCGACCTGTATGGACGTTTTATTTCGTTGCCCACAAAGTGGGTTCTATATAAGGGCAACACTTACAGGTTCACCCAGACAATACTTACAACACCAAAGAAGAGCACTCAGCTATTTGAAGCGAAAACACTTGACAGAATTTCCATGTGTCCTCGAGAACGTTGGGTCTTTATAAGTATTTCTACCGGCTTGTCCTTTGCTAAGAAAGGATTGTTTTATTGTCTTATCAGAAAATCACTAAAAATCCGTTTGCTAAGTATTTAAGTATTCACAGGGATTTCCTGCTCCATACCACTGTTCAGCACCTTCTGCTCCTCGTTGGGATCGACGCTCCTATTTATCGAAAGTATTACGATACAACCCCTATACTTGTGGGTCATCAATGACACACTTTATATTTTTTGCCTGTAATAAACTTGAATCATTGTGTCATCTATGTTGTATATGCTTGCACTTATACGTTGGAATTAGCAGAACCGTGTTGTCACGGGGAACGCTTTCAACATTGCACTTGTACTTTGTACACAGTTGATATCATGCTCTTTCGTCTATGGATGTCGCCGGTGTAAAATAAAAGAGGAGCTTGTAAGTCTATAGAGTTATGTATGTGTGTTAGAGAAACACCTGAGCCGCTAGCCTAAGCCATGCCTAATCATGGTGGCGGCCATACCTAGGCTGCCGAAGGCGGCGGGCGATCTGCACTGCCTCGTCAATCCTCTTCCAGGGGTGGACACCAAGGGGAGGTGCCGATGTGGATCCAAGCGGAGGGCGGTGGCGCTCGCCCGAGTGGCATTTGCCAGCGGCTTGGAAGGGAGGCGCGGAGGAGAAGATGGGGCGATAGTGCGGACTTGGAAGCGGCGTGGTGGTTGCCTTAGGCGGCGACACTGCATCTCATTCTCTCTCTCTAACCAATCCATGGGTTTAGCCATGGTTTAGAAAGGGATGAAGGTTGACCCGCTCGTTTAGTTCGCCGGAAGCCGGCCAGCGGTATGGGGACTATTGGATCGGCCTGAATAATGGTGGCGGTCCTAGGGTTCCTTCCGCATGAAAACGAAGATCTATTGGTTGCCTGTCCTCGATGATCTGGTCTGGAGCAACGAGTTCTGGAAGGCTCCGCCGGCGAACTCCCATGAGCCACTATGCCTAGAGATTGCTCGATTGGATTGAATTCGATCGGACGTACCCCTCTGGTTGTTTGGTTTCAGCGGGAGTGTTGCGAAGCTCAGATATCTATTACCATCATGTGTCATGTCTTCGACGATCCATGGTGAAGTCAGATGTGGAGAATGTCAGAAAATCTAGAACATCAGGGAAGTGATGGTGATTTGAGTCTTTGTGGCGACGAGGAACTGACTGCGTGATCTGTGTCTTGGAACATCCACTATTTGTGGGGGTGACAACACATGAGTAGTTTCCAGTTTTACCTTGTAGGGTGAAAATCCAAGGTCTGGCCTTAATTGGTTGTGTCTGACAATGGCCTTGTTGAAGGCATTGTTTTGCGAGTGAGGACTTTCTCCAGGGTGAAAACTTATGATCTTTGATCGGACAACGATGACGCTTGTGCACCGTTTCCTTCTTAAAGGCGTCGCTATTGGAGTGGTTGGACTACTGGTGTTGTTCTGGTGGTGTTATGTCGTTGCTTCGAAGAATCGTTCTTTGTAGTGAGACTTTTTTTTGTAATTTCTCTTCTATTTTTTGGGTTGTGTGCGTTCGTAAAGCTACTAGGGCATAGTTGTTGCAGATGCTGGATGTAATTGGCATCTCATAATATTAATATATACTCTTTTAAAAATAATGAGTTAGCCAGGATAGGTAGGGTACAAGGATGAACTCGCCCAAGCTTTTGTAAACGACCGTATACCATTTGATGATTAATAAACTCTACTTTTTCCTGCAAAAAAAATCCTATTCTCGTTGCTTTTGGGACC
Source organism: Avena insularis (assembly GCA_023614405.1). Taxonomy (NCBI): domain Eukaryota; kingdom Viridiplantae; phylum Streptophyta; class Magnoliopsida; order Poales; family Poaceae; genus Avena; species Avena insularis. The sequence goes on from CM042684.1 coordinate 9,497,461, forward strand.
TGCTCCGGCTGCCGTGGCCTTGGCCAGCTCCTTATCGATGGCTGCCTCGAACATGGCCACCATGGCCCATGCCGAGTCACCAACCTACTAGGGCACCGCGAGCGTGACAACGCGAGACGTGACCTCCGATTTGTGCCGAAGCAGCGACGTCGAGCACACGAATAGCCTCTCTGGGGCGTTGCCTCGTCGTGCATGCCCCAGGCTCGGCAAGGCCATTAACGTGCTGAAGAAATGTGCGAGTACTTGGCCGGCCGGACGAACCTCTGTGCGGCCATCGTGGAGATCAAGGCAAACACCCGGGTCATGCCCGTCGCGCTCCAAGATCCGGAGAATGGCGGACGATTGGGGCTAGCCCATGCACCACCTCAACTCCTCTGCCACCATATGCGCGCGCCTCGCCATCCCTGCCGCCGAGGCTGCCTCCTGGGTGCCCGTGGCTTGGGCCTCGCCACCAACCGCGCCTTTCTCGTCAACTCCAACACCAACACTAGACGAGCCGAGTACGCCACCGCTGCGGCATGGTGGCCCTGCTGGAAGGGGAGAAGCCATGCAGGAGTTGCATCCGACCTCCACGCCATCGCTCTGCTCGCCTGCAGCTTGTTGTCGGGCTCCCCTGCCATGGTCATTGGTCAAGATGCTACCGCTAGCTGCTGGGGAGAGTACTAGTAGTACAGGATGGGAATGGGCCGACCCGGACCTGGCCTGTGGCCTTGAACCCAATTTTAAGGCCGCGGGTCGACCCATTTTGAAAAAAGGCACTGGCCCGCTGGCCCAATGGGTATCATGGGTCAAGCCAAAATTTATCAACAAATTAAATATGTCATAGTAAATATTTAATAATTATAGGTTTTTGTTACAGAATTCCTAACATACTTTTTAAGAATATATCAGACAAATTTTACATGTGGGCAAGATCAACCAAAACAATGTCAATTTCAGACATGTACCTGACCAATGGCGGACCCAGGAATTTGTCGAGCGTCGCAAGGCAACTAAAAAAAATTAGACAACAATATAAGCATCGCATAGAGCAAATATCATTTCACTAGAATTTTAATGCATAGACACGGATACAGTACATTGCCCTTGGGGTTCACAACACATTCAAATGTCCATACGTGTTAATATTATATTATAGCAAATAGCAAGAACTCTCAAAGGACTGAAACTCCGATGATTGATGACAAAAGTCGAAATTTCCCAATGACCCACAAAGATACTCTATAGGATAAAAAATATGACCATATATTCATCTTAATTCATGATGTAACAACATATAGCAAGATAGTACCAATGATATTTTAATAAGTCCTAGGCCTACGAGGTAAATGTCCTTCCTCTTCTTCATGGGTTGAAATAGTCCTGCGATAACACTACAACCAAGCCACAAACAAATGCAATCCGACGGAAATTGAGCATTTAATGACCCTAAATTAAGTTGAAAATGGCTCAAATTGAACTAAAATTGAGCAATATCAAGTAGGAACCTTTTACCTATTTGTCTTCAACCTATGTTTCATGTAAGAAAATATTTTTAACGAATCTATTCTTCCAAACAAGCTGAATATAAGACGAAGTTAGAAAAGTAGGAAAATATTTTTAACGAATCTAATATTTGCCATTTCTTGTACATGTGGAACAAATGAAGGAAACATGGCAAAATAACGCCAAAGAAACAGAAAAGAAAAACTCACAAACAGACCGAGAGAAGATAACTGAAGCAATCAGCCAAACAAAAAAGGCTAGGCCCAATAACTGTGGGATACCCATGCGCTACCAAAATTCTGCTAAAGGTGAGGTGGACCGTGGCTAGCCTGATGGGCTCCTCGCGCAACGCCTCAATGCTCAATTGATGGCACCACGCGCGCATGGGCATAGCCGAACAAATCACAACGATTTTGCCCATCACTAATAGACGGTTTTCTTCCTGTATAGTGTCTTACTCCTCACGCGTGCGGCGGCGAAGCCCGAGCAAGCGCCGAGAAACATGGGCCTTGCATCCGTCGGTGTACCTGACCTAAATGCATGTGCTAAATTACCGTTCAGTGAAACATCCACACATTGTACGCATCCAGCTATGTGACAAATCGTATTCACTACCTTCAGTCGAACATCTGATGTAGAGGTACGTTCAAATATATGAAAATTGTCGGTCGGCCCTACCGACTCAGTGGGTCACCCGGTGCCGGCTTCGTTGACCCAAATATTTTTCAGGGCCGACCCATCTGACCCATTGGCCTTAATTTTTTGGGTCGGATCGGTGACCCGGCGGGCTAACCCGACTCAGTCCCATCCCAAACTAGTACTAGTCCGAGAGAGAGAAGAGGTAGGCGGGGAATAAGGGAGAGAGAGAGAGAGAGAGAGAGAGAGAGAGAGAGAGAGGAGAGGTGTTTCATGCCTGGGTCACACCCACATGCAAGGTGAGAAAAAAGTTGCATCAGCGATTGCGTTGAGGGTGTACCGGGTCCGTCAGATAATTTTTTGTTTGTCTTATTGACCTTTTACGAAGGTTTCATAAGGGATTTTGACCATATAAACCTTTATCCACAAACACTAACAAAAATTGTCGATTGACACGGATAATATTTTAAGTGAACGGTATGAAAAAAATAGATTATTCGATCATGTCATCACATGTTGTTTCACAACACAGAGAAAAACTAATATTTTTAAGGTTTCCGGATCAATCTATCTGTAGCCATACATTCCATTCTAGCGACACTAGACAGTCAAAGTATGACATCTCATGCTTTCTTCAACCGCACAACCAGATTGAACAGACACAATTTTCATCCTCAGATGTTACCAGTCTATGAGACGGGTAAGAGGGTTAATAGGTCACTAGTCCGTGAGACGAGTAAGATCTACATAGGCGGCATCGGCCATATGTTACTACAGAACTAGGTGACCTTAATGGTGTAGGTTATTGATCTGGAAGTATGAGGCACTTTACCTTAATTGCTATATTGGTATGACATTCGAGTAAGCTTTGAATATAATCTAACCAAGGGCATTTCTCTAAAGAAAGACAAGTTTAGATGTAAAATATTTATACCAAACTTTTAGACTTAATAAAAACTATTTATTTATCAAAGCACAATCTATGATGAAGATGTTTTCTTTTGGACACTTCTCTGTAAAGATCTTCAAACCAAATCTATACAAAAATGATAAATAAAAACAGGGTGCCATGGTGAACTAAAGTTAAATTCCTTAGATCTATCTCTTAGCGTGTGTATGTGTTTGTAAAAGTGAATATACTTTAGTGCCTTGTAGAGATCTATAAAAAGTATAGATCAAGAAATAATATTAGGCATAAGGGTAGTTATAATACCTTTTCCCCTTCTCTCTATCTGTCCGGAAGGTGTGGTTGTGTGGGCACACACATATTTGTATATATTATCTTTTATTTTTGGTCGATATATCTAAAGTGAATGGAGCAAGAAATATATTGATAAGAGTTTCTAGTGTATGGTAAGGTTAAGGACATAGAAAAATCTAGGGTATATATGGTGTTTATTAGGAGCTATTCATGACCATTGGAATGCCGAGCTTTAGCCCTTTTAGTCAAATGTTTTTCACAATCTAAAACTGGTTCAGTAACCGGTGTTGGTGTGTGTGCTATATTGAAAAATCCAGTGGCTTCGACTATTTTTTCATCACATATACAATTTTTTTATTTGATATGGTCATCACAATGTGCCTAGGATCATCCAGCATATTCAAGTGCTTTAGACAGTTTCTCAGATAAAAAGTTGTTTGTTATAACTTTCAATCTACTCCCTCAGTCTAGAAATATAGGACAGTTTCTCAGATAAAAAGTTGTTTGTTATAACTTTCAATCTACTCCCTCAGCTTTAGACAGTTTCTCAGATATATTCGTTTGACAAGGCTAAAATGTCTCATATTTCTGAACTGAGGGAGTATAAATGAAGTTTACTATTGAACAAAGTTCTTTTTGCGGTAGGGTTTACAAATATGCGATTCAATATTTGGCTACAGTGGTGCATTCTAAAACATGAGTAAATGGCATTAAGAGTCACACGACTTGTTCCGCACATGCACTTAAGTCATAGAACTTGTAAACTAAACTAACAAGTTATACAACTTGCGAACCCATGCACCCGTGATCACAAAGCCGGTCAAATGCATGGTATTTGACCAAAACCGGTCATAGGCAGACTAATTTTTACAAAAAAGATACGAAGCTTATATTTTTATGTTGGCAAGCCTATAGGATGCTCACAAGGAAAACTGACAGTGGCTTCCGAGCTCACCGTAGCTCGTTTTTTGAGAAAACAATTAAAAGGGTATTTATAAGACTCCAAAAAATCTGAAATAAACCATGCAAAAATATTTATACATTCCGAAGGCACCGTTTTATTTTTGCGAAATATAAAAAAGACAAATCTCTTACAGAAATATGTGGTTTTTTATACGATATACACCTAGGAATTTTTTCTGTAGCCCAAAATAAAACGAGTTTTTCACCGAAATTTTCCACGGTCATTAAGCCCACACATATGTATTTCTGAAATAAATTTTGGATTTTTTTGAAATGAAAAAGTATGGATTTCAAATTTTCAAATACTGAGCTCACTGGAGCTCGGGAGCTACAAATCCTCTCTCATGCTCACGATGCATACATTGTATTTGATAACAAAATATGTTTATTCTGGGCTACACAAATTTACAAACGTGTGATGTATTATAGATCCACGCATCTGTTACTTATGCGATACGGTGTGCTGATATTTGTTACTAAAATTTGTTTTTGTACATATTTCCTCCATTATTTAATCATGGTTATACAAATTAATTTTATTATTTGGTATGGTCACCCCAATGTGCCTAGGATCATCCAGTATATTCAAGTGCTTCTTAGATAAAAATTTATTTGTTATAACTTTATATTTATAAATGAAGGTCAGTATTGAACGGAGTTCTTTTTGCAGTAGGGTTTACAAATGTGCAATTCAATATTTGGCTACAGTGGTGCATTCTAAAACATCGAATCACTTAATGTGCACATTTGTGTTTAGGAATGTGTAATTGGCCAGTTGCACAATATGAAGCCTAAAATTGTACACAATGTTGTGCAATCTCGTGTGTATATAAACGTGCCATTTGTGAGTTGCACAATCTCAAGCCTTTAGGTTTACATCATTATTTTTATACAATTATAGATCCAGAATGTGAGCAAATACCATGAAATTTCAAATCTAAATACCACGAGAGTAAGGCCTAGTTTGGGAGCTCCACTTTTTGTATATTCTAAAACTGAAGTATTTATGTGCATAGCTAACAAATACTTCAGTTTCATCATAATTTAGTATTTCTCAGTTTTGATAAAAAATCAATAGCGTTTGGAAAGTGCAGTTTTATTGTTTGTATCTGGTTGTAGCACTGCTGATACTACAATACGTACTGACGTGTGACTGTGTGAGATTGCATACAACATGCATGATACATTGATACACTAGCGAAACGATGGGCTTCTTGGAGCCGCTCATGGCATCGTGCTGTTGTTTCATGTCTTTCTCGGACAGTGCTAGGAAGTGCTGCTGCCATCCGATTTATGTTGCCAGTCAGGTGCCGGTGCGTCAGCGTTCGGGCCGGCCGGCCGTGAGCTCGGCCGTGAAAACACATCTGTCAATACATACAGGTGGAGCCAAAGAAATAGATTATAGAAACACATCTACGAATATCAGGCCTGTAAAAACACATCTACAAATCGCAGGATGGATTCGTGCATGAATCTAAAAAATGGGGACATCGGGCTATGCAGGATTCAAATCAGGCTACCGGTAGAAAGCAGATTCTAACCGCTGGAATCGAATCAGATTAGAACAAACCTTCTATTCCAGATGGTGAGCCTGCTATCTTCTTGCTTGATGAAGAGGACATGGCTCCGGTGGTGCCGTAGGTGAAGATGACTGCTGGAAGAGACGATGCGTTTCTTGAGGAGCGACGCTAGCGTTTCTCCGTTTTAGAAAAAAAAGAGGCCGGAGCTGAAGTTTTTAATACGGCAAAAAAACTGAAGTTTTGTTGATACTTCGGTTTGCAAAACCATATTATTTCTTAGACCCAAACCCTTTGAAGTTTTCAATACTGTAGTATTTTTAGAAACTACTTCAAAAAAAAATGAGCTCCCAAAGGAAGCCTAACTTCCTTTTTTCCTTTTGAGCTGGAGCAACTTCCGTTCTGGTCACAGTTCATGCGTGGAGGACCAGCGTGGGGTTTTTCTACAGGCACGCAAGCCCCACTCGATCGATTCGGTGCTTCGTCTGACTAACATGAGTTAGTACCATGTCCGGCGGCACGGCCACCTGGAGAAATCGACACGGCGGACAGCGCGTGCAGCCGGCGGCGACACATGGGGCAGCTCCTCTTGTGGACGTCCCTGGTCAGCCACTTCTCGAGGCACCGCCCGTGGAAGGCGTGCCCGCACGGCGTCTTCTTCCACACCGCAGCCGTCTCTACTTCGCCCAAGCAGATCGGGCAGTCACGGCCGTCGGATGGCGCCTCCACCGTCTTCAGCGCCGCCATCACCGCGAGGACGTCGCGGTTCGCGGTGGATGTAGACCGATCGGCGGGAAGCACGTGGACGTCGCTGAGCCCCGACTCCCGCACGGCCTGGATGAGCAAGTGGAGTCGGAGGTAGGCCTGGTCGTCCTGCTCCTCTGCGGTAAGCACCTGGAGGTTGTCCATGGCAAACCTAGCTTAGCTAGCACCTGGAGCTCAGAGCAAAACTTAGGAACGCTTTGGGCGATCTCTCTTGTTTGGTTCTCGATCGAAGCGAACTGATCGTGCGTACGTGCGCATGTATTTATGACGGGCCAGGAGAGGCCAGGGATCGGCCAGGGGAGGTGTGTCCGTGTCGGTGTCCAGGAATTGTGCCCGTGTGGGAGTCCGTCTCGGACTCTCGGATCGGGTAGGTACATGTTACGACCAGGTGTGCACGACGTTATGAGGCCATCGATCGCCTCATACAATGTTACGTTCTCTTTTTTTTTGTTAGTGATGATGTGTACTTTTTTTTTGTCAAGATGCGCACAACAACATGAGGCTTGCTGCGTAAAACCCCACGTCCTGCCCTACTGTATGCATCATCACTACATGAATGGGAAGCTACGCCGACGGCCAAACGTCGGGGCCGTCGGCGTAGCCATCGCCTAGGCCAGCTCCGCCAAGCAGCCGTCGGCGTAAAATTTCCCTCGGCATATCCTATGCTACGCCGACGGCTGCCCTCGGCGTAGCTATTTTTATTTTATCTCATTAAACTTTGAAAAATCATAACTAAATCATTCTAATTCGGAAAAATACAAATAATATACCAAAATTTGCAGAAAAATAAGACCTATCTATCTACACTCAAATATTACACATTTGTAAATAAAAATTAAGTAAAACATAAAACATTATATATAGTTTAAAACGGGCATAAAAAATTCAAAAATGATCGAAACAATGCGAAACCTTCGCGTGGTGTTATATTATGTGACATAGTTAGAAGGAAAATTATCAAACTTGGTATATTGATTATGTCTCAAAGAAACCTTCACAAAATGACCTATCTCATTCGAGGTTTCTTGGCTTTCTGGTCAAATGACCAATGTTATGTCTAGAATCAAGGCATAGTTTGTGATAATGTGCCCATATTGTACATACATGTGCATCATAGAATGACGAACAATGTTGCAGAAGGAAGCTTTCCTTTTTGTCGCACCAAAAAGGCATTTTCCATTTTCCGAGCATAAAAAAGGGACGGTTTTATGAAGCAACCACCAAATGGCTAATTAAAAATACTACCACCACATTTTACAAAAATAATAGAGCACCTTATATGGACAATGTCCCAATAAGGGGATCCGAAACCTTTCCGTTCACCTTTGGTGAAAAAGATAAATTCCTGCCGAATCGGCAGGAAGTGGGTCAGATGTGAACTACAGGTATATGATTCGGTGCTCATTTTTTTTATAAAAATCATTTTTAGGTTCACAATATGCTATTTTATCAAAGATCCAATACAAGTTTAGCGAGGCTCGGCCCCGAGCTAAGAATCTTCATTGCCGCTGTTCGACAAAGTTTGACGACAGTTTAAAACGGGCATAAAAAATTCAAAAATGATCGAAACAATGCGAAACCTTCGCGTGGTGTCATATTATATGACATAGTTATAAGTAAAAATATAAAACTTGATATATTGATTATGTATCAAAAAAACCTTCACAAAATGACCTATCTCATTCGAGGTTTCTTGGCTTTCAGGTTAAATAACTAATGTTATGGCTAGAATTAAGGCATAGTTTGTGATAATGTGCCTATATTGTGTATACACGTGCATCATGGGATGGCGAACAATGTTGCAGGAGGAAGTTTTCCTGTTCGTCGCACCAAAAAGCCATTTCCCATTTTCCGAGCACAAAAAATGGACGGTTTTGTGAAGCAACCACCAAATGGCTAATTCAAAATGGTACCACCATATTTTACAAAAATACTATAACACCTTATATAGACAATGTCCTAACAAGGGGATCCGAAACCTTTCCGTTCACCTCTGGTGAAAAATACAAATTCCTGCCGAATCGGTAGGAAGTGGGTCAGATATGAACTACAGGTACATGATCTGATGCTCATGTTTTTTTACAAAAATCATTTTTAGGTTCACAATATGTTATTTTATCAAAGATCCAATGCAAGTTTAGCGAGGCTCGGCCCCGAGCTAAGAATCTTCATGCCCGTCGTTCGACAAAGTTTGACGATAGTTTAAAACGGGCATAAAAAATTTAAAACGATCGAAACAACGCGAAACCTTCGCGTGGTGTCATATTATGTGATGTAGTTACAAGTAAAAATATCAAACTTGATATATTGATTATGTCTCAAAAAAACCTTCACAAAATGACCTATCTCATTCGAGGTTTCTTGGCTTTCGGGTCAAATGACCAATGTTATGGCTAGAATCAAGGCATAGTTTGTGATAAAGTTCCCATATTGTACATACACATACATCAAGGGATGGCGAACAATATTGCAGGAGGAAGTTTTCCTTTTCGTCGCACCAAAAAGTCATTTCCCATTTTCTGAGCACAAAAAATAGACGGTTTTGTGAAGCAACCACCAAATGGCTAATTCAAAATGGTACCACCACATTTTACAAAAATACTATACCACCTTATATAGACAATGTCCCAACAAGGGGATCCAAAACCTTTCCGTCCACCTCTGATGAAAAACACAAATTCCTGCTAAATCGGTAGGAAGTGAGTCAGATATGAACTACAAGTACATGATGTGATGCTCATGTTTTTTTACAAAAATCATTTTTAGGTTCATAATATGCTATTTTATCAAAGATCCAATGCAAGTTTAGCGAGGCTCGGCCCCGAGCTAAGAATCTTCATGCCCGCCGTTCGACAAAGTTTGACGATAGTTTAAAACGGGCATAAAAATTCAAAAACGATCGAAACAATGCGAAACCTCCGCGTGGTGTCATATTTTGTGAAATAGTTATAAGTAAAAATATTAAACTTGATACATTGATTATGTCTCAAAAAAACCTTCACAAAATGACCTATCTCATTCGAGATTTCTTGGCTTTCGGGTCAAATGACCAATGTTATGGCTAGAATCAAGGTATAGTTTGTGATAATGTGCCCATATTTTGCATACACATGCATCATGTGATGGCGAACAATGTTGCAGGAGGAAGTTTTCCTTTTCGTCGCACCAAAAAGCCATTTCCCATTTTTCGAGCACAAAAAACGGACGATTTTGTGAAGCAACCACCAAATGGCTAATTCAAAATGCTACCACCACATTTTACAAAAATACTATACCACCTTATATGTACAATGTCCCAACAGGGGGATCCGAAACCTTTCCGTCCACCTCTGGTTGAAAAAGACAAATTCCTGCCGAATCGGAGGAAGTGGGTCAGATATGAACTACATGTACATGATCCGATGCTCATGTTTTTTTACAAAAATCATTTTTAGGTTTACAATATGCTATTTTATTAAAGATTCAATGCAAGTTTTCTTTTTCATCGCACCAAAAAGGCATTTTTCATTATCCGAGCGCAAAAAGGGAATTTTCTAAAGCAACCACCAAATAGATAATTCAAAAACGTAGGGTTTGTGATTAGTTGATATGGATATCATATTTGGATTCCTCTAATTTTTCTGATCAATTTAGACATATTATTTGTTAAATTCCGATTTACAGATTTAAAGATATTAATTATTCCATATTAAATAGAAAAATACAAAAAAGTAAAATTATTATATTTTTATTTGAATTCAATAATATTTTTACTTATTTCATTAATTTTTACTTAAATAATTGTTTGTAATTTCAAAAAATACAAACATGTGACATGTTGATATAAGGGTTAATAGGATTAATATCATAGTATTGATAACAATGTATGAATTACTTTGCGGAAACAGATTCTGAAGGAACGAGGAAGTTAAGCGTGCTGGAGCTGGAGTAGTATTAGGATGGATGACCGGCCGGGAAGTTTGACCAAGACTGCAATTTAATTAAATATTAAGTGTAATCAGTCTTAAAAATGTTCAAAGTGAGAGATTAATAAGTCAAACAATTTAAAGATTCAAAAATTGAGAAAAAAAATAATAATAAAAAGTTTTTTAAAATATTTTTGCAACCTGTCGACAAGCTATGCCGACGGCCGCTACGCCGAGGGCAGCATACGCCGACGGCCTCTATGTGCTCCGCCGAGGGAGCCCTTTGCCGAGGAGGCTACGCCGAGGGCATTTTAGCCTACGCCGACGGCTTTTTGCCCTCGGCGTAGCGCCGTCTTGTAGTTCATGGTGTTCAATGCAGGGGCCATCGAATGGCCAAATAAGCTACTCCCTCCATTCCTTAATGTGACATTTAAGAGTATCTCCACTCGGGGGCTCTAAAGGCACTTCAAATGGCTATCGGGATGCTGGCCTTCAAAATCACGTCTAGATGCCTCCCTGATTCTTATTTATGGACGACACGTCCAATTTATTTATCCGAGGGCCATGCCAAACCCAACTTAAGGGGCTAGTGGGGCGTCGGATAGGCGCGTTTTTGCGGGAACAAGGGCAGGAGGAAGACGCACGAAGCAGCTGGTCGTCGTGGGGCAGTCCTGTCAGCGAAAGCAGCTAACGAATTTGGTCCGTCTTCCTGCTCGCTTGCCGCGCCGCGTAATGGCGCTGCTCGCCGATTCAGCCTTTGTAGGAGAGTAGTCGACGCGTCTCGTCTGCCATGCCTTCCTCCTCGCCTTTCCGCGCCCACACATTCAATAGACATCACGGGCCCGTATCTAGATGGCTCCTCTACCACCAGTGGTCGCTATAAAAACCTCTTCGTTGCCACCATAGCATCGCCTCATCTCCTTCCCCTCGTCGTCATCACATCGCTTCATCCCCTCTCCCTTGCCGCCGTCCCATCGCCTCCTCCCTCATCCGAGCCCACCCCCTGAGCGCATGGAAAGGTATTCCTGAGTGCATGGAACGGTTTCGGGCGGCGCTCGATGAACGTCCACAAAGCGCGTACCCAGTGTTTCCGGACTACCGCTGCCCCAAGCGTTGGTCGCTGAGCCTGTGCTGGTCAGGCAGGCGCACACGGTAGCCAGCTACAAGCAGTACCAGGGCGTCCTCACGCCGGAGGAGAGGAACGACCCCCGCGTGGCATCCCTACAATCGCCATGCGTGGGACGCATTCTTCTTGCAGTAGTGGCATGACCGCATCGACGCCTACGATGACGACTATCCGCCACCAGAGAACTACAATACTGAAGGCAGGCGCCGATGGTGGAGTGCCCCAACTCGACCCTAACGATGCCACAACCACAACCACTGTTGGAATTATGCCCTAGAGGCAATAATAAAGATGTTATTATTATAATTCTTGTTCATGATAATGTTCATATTCCATGCTAGAATTGTATTAAGCGAAAACTTTAATACTTCTGTGGTTTGTGAACAACACCGTGTCCCTAGTACGCCTCTATGGACTAGCTCATTGATTAATGATGGTTAAGGTTTCCTAACTATGGACATGAGTTGTCAATTAATAATGAGATCATATCATTGGGAGAATGATATGGTGGACAGACCCAAACTAAGAGAAGCAATTAGATCGTGTCATCGTGTTTCGTCTTTGCGAAGCTTTTCTTATGTCAAACATTGTATTCCTTAGACCATGAGATAATACAACTCCCTGGTATCGGAAGAAAGATTTGAGGTCATCAAACGTCATCCTATGAGAGGGTGATCATAAAGAAAGCTTTGAGGCCGCGGAAGTGGACATCAAAAAGGATAATCATGTGTTGATGGTCAACAAGCCCACCTTTAAGAAAGGTAAGGGAGCAAAGAAGCCCTTCAAGAAGGGCGGTGTAAGCGATCGCCCTCTGAGAAGAAGCTCAAGTCTGGTCCTAAGCTGGACAATGAGTGCTTCTATTGCAAGGACAAGGGTCCTCGAAGCAATCGTCCAAGTACTTAGCGGACAAGAAGGCTGGCACCATCAAAGGTATATTTGATATACATGTTATTGCTGTTTTCCTTACTAGCCCTCGTTGTAGTGCCTGGGTATTTGATACCGGTTCAGTTGCTAATATTTGTAACTCGAAACAGGAGCTACGGAATAGACGGCGGCTTGCGAGGGATGAGGTGACGATGCGCGTTGGCAACGGATCAAGAGTTGATGTGATGGCCGTCGGCACGCTCTCCTTAGTTTTACCTTCGGGATTAGTTTTAAACCTTAATAAGTGTTATTATGTGCCTGCGTTGAGCATGAACATTATTTCTGGATCGTGTTTATTGCAAGACGGTTATTCATTTAAATCGGAGAATAATGGTTGTTCTATTTATATGAGTAACATCTTTTATGGTCATGCACCTATTGTGAATGGTTTATTTCTTCTAAATCTCGAAAGGGATGAAACACACATCCATAACATTGAGGCTAAGAGATGCAAAGTAGATAGTGATAATACTACTTATTTGTGGCCTTTGCGTCTAGGTCATATTGGTGTAAAGCGCATGAAGAAACTCCATTCTGATGGACTTTTGGAGTCTCTTGATTTTGAATCATTTGACACATGCGAACCATGTCTCATGGGCAAGATGATCAAAACCCCGTTCTCCGGTATGATGGAGCGAGCAACGGACTTGTTGTAAATCATACATACTGATGTATGCGGACCGATGAGTGTTTCGACGCGCGGTGGATATCGCTATTTTCTCACTTTTACCGATGACTTAAGTAGATATGGGTATATCTATTTAATGAAACATAAATCTGAAACATTTGAAAAGTTCAAAGAATTTCAGAATGAAGTGGAGAACCATCGTAACAGAAAGATTAAGTTTCTACGATCCGATCGTGGGGGCGAATATTTGAGTTATGATTTTCTCACGCATCTTAAAGCAAGCGGAATTGTTTCACAACTCACGCCACCCAGAACACCACAGTGCAATGGTGTGTCTAAACGCCGGAATCGAACCTTATTAGATATGGTCCGATCAATGATGTCTCTTACTGATTTGCCGTTATCATTTTGGGGTTATGCATTAGAAACCGCTGCATTCACTTTAAATAGGGCACCATCTAAATCCGTTGAGATGACACCGTATGAACTGTGGTTTGGTGCTAAACCTAAGTTGTCGTTTCTTAAAGTTTGGGGATGCGAAGCTTACGTCAAGAAGTTGATGCTGGACAAGCTCGAACCCAAAGCGGAGAAATGCATCTTCATAGGATATCCTAAGGAAACTATTGGGTATACCTTCTATCACAGAACCGAAGGCAAAGTGTTTGTCGCAAAGAACGGTTCCTTTCTTGAGAAGGAGTTTCTCTCGAAAGAAGTGAGTGGGAGGAAAGTAGAGCTAGACGAGGTTATTGAACCTTCTCTTGAATTGGAGAGTAGCGCAGCACCTGAAATTGTTCCATTGCTTTGCACCAACAATAGAGGAAGCTAATGACAAGGATCATGAAGCTTGAATGATGTCACATCGAACGTCGCAGTCGACAAGGTCGCGTGCCCCTCGAGTGGTACGGCAACCTGTCTTGTTGTCTTGCTAGTAGAAGACAATGAACCTACGAACTATGAGGAAGCGATGATGAGCCCAGACTCTGAGAAATGGCTAGAAGCCATGAAATCCGAATTGGGATCCATGAGCGAAAACCAAGTATGGACTTTGGTGGACCCTCCTAGCGACCGAAAGGCCGTTGAGTGCAAGTGGATCTTCAAGAAGAAAACAGACGCGGATGGTAATGTTACCGTCTATAAAGCACGGCTTGTCGCGAAAGGTTTTCGACAAGTTCAAGGTGTTGACTACGATGAGACTTTCTCTCCCGTAGCGATGTTTAAGTCCATTCAGATTTTATTAGCAATTGCTGCGTTTCATGATTATGAAATATGGCAGATGGATGTCAAGACTGCTTTCCTCAATGGCAACATTGATGAAGAGTTGTATATAATGCAACCCGAAGGTTTTGTCGATCCTAAGGATGCTGATAAAGTATGCAAACTTCAGCGTTCCATTTATGGACTGAAGCAAGCATCTCGGAGTTGGAACCTTCGTTTTGATCAAGTGATCAAGAGCTTTGGATTTGTTCCAAATTGCTACGAAGCTTGTATCTACAACAAAGTGAGTGGGAGCTCGGTGACGTCTCTGGTACTATATGTGGATGATATATTGATTATTGGAAATGACATCAACATGCTTAACGATGTGAAGAGTTATTTGAACAAGTGTTTTTCAATGAAAGACCTAGGTGAAGCTGCTTATATATTGGGCATCAAAATCTATAGAGATAGACAAAGACGCCTGATAGCTTTAAGCCAGAGACATACCTAGACAAAGTTCTGAAAAGGTTCAGAATGGATGAGGCAAAGAAAGGTTCAGTGCCCATGTTGTCAGGTAAGATATTGAGCAAGGCTCAGTGTCCAGCTACGGTAAATGATAGGGAAGCTATGAGCAAAGTGCCTTATGCCTCGGCCATAGGTTCTATCATGTATGCCATGCTGTGTACTAGACCGGATGTGTCCAATGCTCTTAGTTTGACGAGAAGATATCAAAGTGATCCAGGAGTAGAACACTGGACAGCCGTGAAGAACATCCTAAAGTACCTAAATAGAACTAAAGAAATGTTCTTAGTCTATGGGGGTGATAAACAGCTTGTCGTAAAAGGTTACGTCGATGCTAGTTTTGACACCGACAAGGATGATTCTAAATCTCAGACAGGATACGTGTATATTTTGAATGGAGGAGCTGTGAGCTGGAGAAGCTGCAAGCAAAGCGTGATCACGGGATCTACAGTAGAAGCGGAATACATGGCTGCTGCAGAAGCGTCAAGTGAAGGAGTTTGGATCAGAAACTTCATCACTGAGCTTGGCGTGGTTCCAAGTGCATTGGACCCACTGGAGATATTGTGTGATAACACTGGCGCCATAGCACTCGCTAAGGAACCAAGATATCATCCAAAGACCAAGCATATCAACCGCAAGTTTCATATAATCCGAGATTATATAGCAGATGGAGATCTGAAGATTAGCAAAGTACATACAGATCTGAATGTCGTAGATCCATTGACTAAACCTCTTCCACGTGTAAAACATGATCAGCACCTCAGTGCCATGGGTGTGAGATTGTTGCCAGATGTAAACTAGATTATTGACTCTAGTGCAAGTGGGAGACTGTTGGAATTATGCCCTAGAGGCAATAATAAAGATGTTATTATTATAATTCTTGTTCATGATAATGTTCATATTCCATGCTAGAATTGTATTAAGCGGAAACTTTAATACTTGTGTGGTTTGTGAACAACACCGTGTCCCTAGTACGCCTCTATGGACTAGCTCATTGATTAATGATGGTTAAGGTTTCCTAACCATGGACATGAGTTGTCAATTAATCATATCATTGGGAGAATGATATGGTGGACAGACCCAAACTAAGCGAAGCAATTAGATCGTATCATCGTGTTCGTCTTTGCGAAGCTTTTCTTATGTCAAACATTGTATTCCTTAGACCATGAGATAATACAACTCCCTGGTATCGTAAGAAAGCTTTGAGGTCATCAAACGTCATCCTATGAGAGGGTGATCATAAAGGTGTCTCTCAGGTGATCGGAAAGTATCTGTTGGGTTGTATGTATCGAGATGGGATTTGTCCCTCCCAAGTCGGAGAGATATACTTCGGGCCCACTCGGTAATCGATATCAACACGGCTTGCAAGCATGTGGTTAAGGAGTTAATCACAAAGTGATATCGGATTACGGAACGAGTAAAGTACTTGCTGTGAACGAGATTGAACTAGGTATGACGGTACCGACGATCGAATCTCGGGCAAGTAAAATATCGCGAGACGAAGGGAATATATATATGGGATTGATTGAATCTTGGCATCGTGGTTCATCCGATATGATCATCGATGAATGTGTGGGAGTCAATATGGGTTTCCAGACCCCGCTGTTGATTATTGATAGAAGATCATGTCTGCATATTCTCGAACCCGCAGGGTCACACACTTAACGTGTCTCGACGCTAGGATAGATTGGATAATTGGTTTATGAGTTTTTGTTCGGAGTCTTGGATGGGATCCGGGACATCACGAGAGGTTCCGGAGTGGTCCGGAGAATAAGATTCATATAAGGCAGTGCAGTTTTTGGAGTTCGAAATTGTTCCGGGTTAATCGGTATTGTACCGGAAGCTTCTAGAACCTTCCGGAAGGGGACCAACGTGGCCTCACCTTCCGGTAGGGGGCATGGGCCTATGAGGGAGTGCCCTGGCCGCATTGGGCCAGGGGCACAAGGCCCCATAGGGCCCAGCAGGCCAAGGGGTTTTAAACTCGAGATAGACCTTCTAGAAGAGGGGGGTTTCCTTGCCCCCCACTCCTTATCCTTTGGGGCCGCCGGGTTGGGCTTGGGGGAGGGGCTAGGGCTGTGCCCCCCCTCTATATAAAGAGGGGTGGGGGCGCACCAACCTCACACACCATCCCCTCCAACCCTAGTCGCCCTGCTGCCTTCCTCTCTCCCTCCCAACTGTTTGTAGGCGAAGCCCTGCTGCAGAAATTCTCCACCATATACACCACGCCGTCGTGTTGTAGATCCAATCCATCTCTCCACCATACTTGCTGGTCCGAGGAAGGAGGAGACGTCGAGGTGCTGCACGTGTGCATCTCACGGAGGCACCGCCACTTGTGGTGCTAGATCGGATCGGATCGCGAGGAGTAGAAACGAGTACGACTACATCACCCACGTTCCGACGAACGTTCATTGTCTTGAATCTTCAAGGGTATGAAGATCTAATCCAATCTCTCTCGTTGTTTGCATCTCTTAGATTAGATCTTGGCTTTCCCTCTGTTCGCATCCGTAGAAAATTTTGATTTACTATGCGCGAAACCCAACCCCATCCAGTCCATTGATAGGCCCCGCGCTATCAGACGTCGTGTTCCTTGTCGACTTTTTCTTTGTCGTCGGCGCGCTACTCACCCTACTCCATGTTGTAGTTGCGCTTCTCCTCGCATATCAGCAGGTGAAGGACGAGTATGAGGAGAACCGAACGCCTCCTAGCAGGCGCTCCGGCGACGTTGTCATTAGGGACTACCGTAGCCTATGCGAGCCTTGCCCTCCCCGTGGACGCCTCCGCCTTGCCAGACCCCAACAGGTGAAGAAGGAATGGACGCCAGCGCCAGAGTACAAGGGGAAGAAACATACCAGAAAAGCTGCAAGTTTGCACCCAACACAAAACACTCTTATCACTCTCTATTCTTCGGTTTTTGATATACGATCACGAGAGAAATTGAGAGGTGAGAGGCCACACAAGGTAGAGCGGTGGAAGAAGGTGAGGCTTCTGTGTGGTGAGCTCTTTACCGAGGCAGAAAGGGCATCGACAAAGTTGCACTTAGGGATGGAATTCGAGCCGAGTTGAGCGAGTTCGGCTCAACTCGGTCCAGCTCATTAAAACAACGAGTTAGCTCGGATCGGCTTGTTAACATAACGAGCTCTGATTTGAAACTCAGCTTGACCTAGTAAGCTCACGAGTAGCTCGTTTAACTCATTATAAGATGCGAACATATAAGAAAACCTAGTAATTCTTCTACAAATTTAAGTACTAAAACAATTATAGTCATTCCATAATTTCACGGGATCCACGATAAATGATAAATATATTAGCTATGACCATTTTAGGTGTAAAAAACATTAGTAATCTGGCACTCTACTATTAAAATTTTCAAACTTTATATTCGAATGAGTTTAACGAGCAAAACGAGTAGCTTGTGAGTAGCTCATTTAGCTTGCTTGTACAAATGAGCACTAGTCCAAAATTTGGCTCAGCTTGTTGGACACCGAGTTCAAGCCTAGTCGAGCCGAGTCACGAGTTACTCATTTACCTCGCGAGTTTCGAGAATTCCAGACCTAGTTGCACTATACTCCTTTCGTCTATTAAAGAGTCAATTTTTTAAGTTCGATTGTATTCATATAAACAGGTACAAACATTTAAATTACAGAATAGGCACACAACCACCGATGGTGTTCTATTTTGCGTGTACTTTCTTTTAAGCCCGCGTTTGGATTAGCCGTCCGTCCTCTTTGATCTATGAAAACGATAAGCCTTTCATAGGTATCTTTAATAAGAATGACGACTTGTTTAGTTTCTTGATGTCAGTAAATCATGCTAGTCGGTTTTCTCTCGGTTTTCCGTTGATTAACCGCACAACTCCCTCCTTTTTAATTAATAGATTGGGGTACAGCTTTTGTTTCTGTTTAAAAAGAATATATGCCAGACATCATTTCTATTACTAACAGAAATTTACCATAGAGAAAGTCAGAGACATAGTAAATAGTTCAACCGGAGCACATGATACTTGTGTTGAAGGAAATGTTACAGAAATGGAACGTACGAAGAAACTGGTCAGTTCATGTTTACTGAGTGCCCTGAATCCTTATCGCCTTATCGGTGCTTGGAATGGCACATGCTTAAAACTAGGAATCAACACACATTCAAAGGACATTACTGCATAGTTTAAACATTCCAGGTAATTACTGCAACTGACAGTGCTAGAATCATACCGTAAGAAAACAGTTTCAAACATTCCAGGTGATTACTGCAACTGACAGTGCTAGAATCAATACCGTAAGGAAACATTTTCAAACATTCCAGGTGATTACTGCAACTGACAGTACTAGGATCATACCGTATGAAATCAGAACAATCAACACACATCCAAAAGAGATTACTGCACCGTTCAAACATTTCAGGACAGTACTGCTAAGATCATACTGAAGAATAGAACATGACTGGTTTCAGCACCCATCTAGAATCAAGCAAATAGCTAGAAGATCCTAACGAAGTTCATGGAATAATCTGAATGTCTGGACTTGCACGGACAAAAAGTAGCAATTAAAGTTGCAGTATCAGGCGCCAGCAGTGGACTGGGCTCTCCAGGAATCCTCGTAGGAGAACTGCATGGCGATAGCGTCGCGCATCCGCCGCAGGGCGTCGCGCGCGTAGCCGAGCTCGTGCAGGGCTTGGCGGAGGAGCTGGTCGGCCTCTGCATCCCGGAACTTGGCGGACTGGGCGACGCTGAGCATACTGTCGAACGCCATCCAGGCAGACGCCACGCATCCCACCTGCCGCCGTGTTGAGAATATAAATATATTGCCTTATTGTCTTTCCATCAGTTCGGATTTTTGAAATAATTATCTAGGACAACAATTTAATATGGTATCAGAGCCAAGAGGTCTCAGTTCAAGACCCTGCTCACGCAGTAAAAATAAATATGTGCGAACCCCCGAATCCACGTCCTAGGTTCGTGAAGAAAAAAAAGACCAGTGGCCTGGACATGAGGGGGTTGTTGAGAATATAAATATGTTGCCTATCGTCTTTCTATCAGTTCAGACTTTTAGAATAATTGGCTAAGGCAACAATTCAATAGTAGATGAAAACTTGAGTAATAGGGTTTATGGTTTTTTTGGTGGAATAGAGGGAAACTCCATTTGAAGTAAGATGAGTATACTAAGGGCACGTACAATGCTAGAGAAGGCGGGTCTTCTCTTAGCTCTCCATGTAATCTAGAGAAGGTAATAAAAATAAGTTGTACAATGGGTCATCTCTTATTGTCATCTCTAAGAATTAATTTGAATTGACTAATTATAGTAAGAAAGTATGTTGATAAGAGAAGACATAATGTACAATGGAGAAAAATAGTCTTCTCTTATTTTTAAGGGATCATCCCTTAGCTAAGGGAAGACAACCTTCTCTTTTTTCATTCTCTCTCCTCCAACTAAGCGAAAATCCGATGTGGCAACCGTAAGGAAAGGCTGACGTCACCGCATTGTACATGTCCTAATATGATCTCGGGATTATTTCAAAGGTTTGGTTTTGTCTAAATCTTGCTTGACAGTGAAGGAACTCTTGTTTGATTTTTTTTCTGAATTTCTTTGTTGGTAAACTAGAGGACATATTTAGAAGCTTGTGAGTATTTCTATTCGAGTTAGTTGATTAATTAAAATCGACCTTTAAATGGATTTCCAAAACCTCCTATTAATGGCAGAGGGTTTTAAGAGGGTTTCAAGAAATAATTGAAATATTTATTTCAGAAAACATATGAGGTATTATATTCCTCATAGAAGGAAAAAGGATTTTCAAGGAGTAGATTGGTAGTTTTCTTAAGTGAAACAGTGCACAAAACAATCCATGTGATAGTATATATCTCTCCCACTTCTGTTGTGGCGTAGTTGAAATGGGATTTTGAAAATAATTCTCACTTGGTTTTATAAACACTAGTTTGACAAAACTTAGAGAGTATAGTATAGAATTCCATGGGATCTATAATTACCTTTTTATATAAATAGTTTTCAAAGTATTTTGAAAACATGGTTAGATAGATGAAAACAAGGTTCAAAAATGATCTTTCAGGAAAATAGCTTCCTGTATTTTCCCAAATGATGTGTAAAACAATACTATGTGAAAAGCTTATAAGTAATATCTTGGAAACAGTGGGAGATGCTATCTTATAGATCCACACAGATTTGAAAGCACTTTATCTATTAAAGATTTTGCCAATAATCAAAGTCTAAGGTTTTGGGACTTTGGCTAAAGAAAAGCCTTTAAATAGGAGTTTGCCCAAAATATGGTTTAGTAAATATCTTTGGTAGCTTCTTGCCAAGTCATGATCACTAGAGCAATGGTTTGTGTAGGTTCACACCTCAACAACCAAACCCAAACATCCACACAATCTTATCAAGCACACAAATCATGCATCAAATCAACCCATCTCATTTATGAACATACGTTTTTGTTCGCTCCAAATTTTAGCTCATTCGGACAAAGCATTCGGAGTTCAAAACTTTGGGTGTTACACATTTTTCATGCCCACATGAGAATAAGGTTGGCCTTTATGGCGTCGGTGACCTTATGTGGCGCCACACCTCTCCAACGAAGACGTATTTCCCTTAACAAGAAAGAAACTTCGGAAATACATCATCATATCTCCATTGCGGTTATTTCTATCCTTTACTCTTGTACTGTGTTTACTTTGCTTGCTTGTCATATAGGGAAATTTCACTTAGTTGCATATCTAGAAAATTTACCTTTGAATCAAGCCTAGTTTTAAAAAGAACTAAATTTTGGTTAGCTCCTATTCACCCCCTCTCATTGCCATACATGTATACTTACTTTCACTATATGTGTGTATGTGCTTGTGAAATTGAATATACTTAAGGTTCTTGGTAGAGATCTCTAGAGACTACAAAAGTAAGAAACCTAATGATAGTGATTCCTAAAACTATGCATAAATAGAGCTATAACTCTCTCACTCCCTCTATTTGTATCTTGGGGGAGGTTGCGTGGTTATGTGTGCGTGCACAAGTATTTGTATATTGTATTATATGTAAATTGTTGGTTGGGATGCCTAAACCTAGTGGAGCAAGAAATATATGGATGACAGTTTCTAGTGTGTAGTTTGGTTAAGGACGTAGAATATTCTAGCGTATAAAGGTGTTTGCACCTTGTCACGACCGTTAGAACGCCTCTTTAGCCTTATTTTTGTTGTCAAATATTTTTCACATGGTTCAACTAGTTTAGTAACCGGTTGGTGTGTGTGCTCTATTGAAAAAATGCAATGGATTCAATTGTTTTCACATATACAATTTTATTATTTGATATGGTAACAACATTGTGCTTGGGATTATCTAATGTACACAAGTGCTCTAGCTAGTTCTTTAGATAAAAAGTTAGTTTCTTTAACTTTTAATTTATAACTGAAAGCAATGAAGGTTAGAATTGAACATAGATCTTTTTGGCAATATGGTTTACAAATGTGCAATTCATTATTTGACTAGTGGTGCACCCTAAAACATCAAATCACACAAATTTTAATGTACAAATTTATGTTTAGGAATGTGTAATTGGGTCCACTTGGACACTCTAAAGCATAAAATTGCATAGAAATTTGTACCATTTTGTGTATATAAATGTGCCATTTATGAGTTGCACAATCTGGAGCTTGAAGTCATATATTATTGTTTTATACAATTATGGTTTCCGAATGTTCAATTAGGTTGCTCACACATTTTATAGCTTGAATCGGCATATAATTGTTTTTGTCCAATTTAGGGCTTAGAAATAAAGCTTAAAGTGGCTAGAATTTCAGTAGCTTTATATAGCCTAAGCAACACAAAGTAGTGCACTCAATTGCGTATTTATGTGAAAACACAATTTTCATTAGTTTTCTAGTGTTTATTTTTATCACATTAGAGCTTAAGTTGTGTAGTTTTTTTTTGAAAATTTCTAACACATAGGAATAAATTGACATGTGATAAGATATTTTTATCACATTAGAGCTTAAGTGGTGTCTCGCATATGAATTCTCAAGGAACATCATGAAAAATATAAAAGCAAGAAGCTTACTAACCCTAGTAAGACATTTTGTCACTTCATTCCTGACGTGACTAACATGAATGAACTCATGTGATAAGATATTTGCCGCCAGAAAACTGGCATCATCGATCGCCATGCCTACAGAGATTGGCCCATCTCCTTTGATCACAATCCCTGAATGAGAGGGAGATAATCTGATGTCGGCACGCCGCCACAATCTTTCTTGAACCGCCTCTGCTCTAGTAGCTCAGGTTCAAAATTCCCAATGAGACATTGGATCGCATCACCAACCACCGGTGTTGTTCCGAATAACCACATCGAAACCCATATAGTACAAGCTAGCAAAGACAACATCATCAACATTTATATTTACCTTTTCTGCAGGCTCCAATGTAGATCGCCAACTATGTTCGCACTCAATAGCCGGAGAAGGCTATACAAAATGCTATTGCACATTATTGGAGTTGCTTGTCGAAATAGGTGGTTGCGAGTTCTAAACTTAGACTTGCACACACATGTCTTTTCAGCAAAATCTAGAAACGAAGGTTAAAACTGCGCACATGTTTTTTAAAATATTGGCTATACAATGTGCTCTTGAGTAGAGTTGGCTAGTGACACTGATGTCTAAAATTGCATATATTGCAATTTGATGTTTGGAAATGCGCAATTTTTTTTTTTTCCATATTCGCTTGAGTACTGGAGTTGCTTCATGCTGAAACTAGGCGAAGTATTAACCGGGTATGTTAAAAAAAGTGACTGCACGGAAGATAAAAAAGAGCAGATTAGTGTGTGCCAGACTGCCAGGTGCTCCTAGATGGGTATATAGGATTGTATCGCTGCAGCTAAAAACTACAAACTGCAAAGCCAGCGCAAAGTAAAATAGTACTGCTACCCGACGGTTGTTGATTCCATGTTGCAATTGCAAGAACGAACCAGAAAAATCAGTACATGGTACAGTAAGTAAGTAATAATCCAAATCAAGATACCATGTCAACCAGCAAGGTAAAATAGATTAGTAATCATGGTATTGCAAGAACGAACAAACAATCTATCATGGTATTGCAAGTAAGTAATCATCCAAATCGAGATACGATTCAGAACAATCAACTCTGGGTCTGGGATCTCAGATCAACAACCAGCAAGCTAAAGCATCGATCCCTGCAATTAACAGTACAGAAACAACAGGTGCAGTTCGAACTCGACACACTATCCATCATCCAAGCATGAATTCGTTACATCCACAGTAGCGCGCGTGCGTGCGTGCCATGCCAACGCGAATGCGAACGAACGGATAGACCGATGAAGCAAAGAGAGTCGTGCAGGCAGAGCTAACCAAGAGGAGAAGGAGTCACGCCGACTGGATGCGTGCGGGAGGCTCGGCGGCGCAGGAGACCATCCCGCTCATGTTCACCATGGCGCCCAGCACTTCCCGGATTTGGTTGGTGGCGGCGTCGACCTGCTCCTCCATGACGGCGTCCAGGCCAGCAGGCGCGGGGAGGTGGGCAGCCATGGCCTGCGCGGCCGACAGGTGTCCGAAGGCCGCCTCCGTCGCGCGGAGCGCGTCCTGGCCGTACTCCCTTGCGGTCTGGAGCCTGGCGAGAGCGAGCCACACGTCGTAGTGGGCGTCGGCGCCGCCATGGAGGTCGCCCGGCGCAGCCACCGGGTCGGTCGGGACGGGCGCGCAGCCCCGGAGGGCTAGGTAATCGATCGCCACCGTGCCGGCCATGGAAGCGGAGAGGAGCCACGACGCCTGCTCGACGTTGTTCGCCCCGGAATCCAGAAGGACGTAGCGCCCCGCGCCGTCGCGGCTCTGCAGCTCCCGCAGCGCGTCGCCGAGACGATGCCAGGCGCGGACGCAGTCGCCGAGCGCCGTCGCGAGACGAACGGCGGCCGCCCTCTTCCAGCTCTCCTCCGCCTCCGGCATCTCTCTCTCTCTCTCTCTCTCTCTCTCTCTCTCTCTCTCTTCTGTCTCTGTCTCTCTCTTCTGATCTTCTGGCTCTCTCCCTGAAATAGCCAGCCAGGCATGGGTTGACAGGCCCGGAACTCGGTCAACTAGCAGTGTCACAGCGAGAGGATCTCATTGACAGGTGGGTCATCCTAAGGTGGGACCAGAAAGTCATGGACGTGTTCATATTCGTGGTTGGTCAAAGCAGGCCCGGAGATGCATTCTGACGTGGCAGCAGGATGATTCTGCGTGACAAGGGGAGTTTCACTGACAAGGCGGACCCCACCCTGTAACTCCTTTTTACCCCTCGCCGTCTCTAGAAGCTACCTCCCCGGCCGGCGTCTGCCGCAGCATAAAAGGATCTCACGTCTGCCGGTAAAATTCCTACGCGCTGTGAGAGAGAGAGAGAGAGAGAGCGCACGCCGACGCCGACGCCGGTGTAGAGAGAGCGCGCGGCAGCGCACGCCGACGCCGGCAATGGAGGATTGGAAGAGCATGGCGGAGGCGGTGAAGGGCAACAACCCCAATTCGAACCCCACGGCGACCGCGGCATTCCAGGCCATCGAGGTCGCCCGCACCCACTTCGCCCGTGCCGCCGAGGTCTGCGCCAGGTTCCGCCAGGAGTTGCCGTTCCACCCGGCCCCCGCCGGCGACGCGCCCCCCTACTACCTACCCACCGCCATGGAGCACGTCAGGACCGCCATCCTCCGTACCAGGCGCGTCAGCGCGTCCCACGCGGGATCCGGCCACGTCTTCTCCCTCTGCACCGCGCGCACGGGGCTCCAGGGTGCCGCGCCGTTGACGTGGCAGAGGTGGCAAGCCCACCACGCCCAGGCCACCGCCCACGCCGCCATGGCGCTGCAGAGGCTACACTCCGCCTGGTCGCACGGCGCCGCGGCCAGCGACGCCGTCTTCGTCATGCTCGGGATGGCTCCGCTGCGGATATCCGCGCTGGCGCCTCGCATCTGGGGAGCAGAAGAAGCACACGCGGCCCACCAGCTCCTGGACAACGACTACCAACGCAACCTCGCGCTCCCGTTCCAGGGGATGCTGATTCCGCCGCTAGGGTTCCCGCTCTGGGACGCCTGGGGACACGCGGCCGAGCAGCTCCTGCGCCGCGCCGCCGACGACCTGGCCATGGCGCGGGCCGCGCTGGAGCAGATGCGCCGCGCCGTCGTCGCCCAGTTCTTCGACGCCTGCGGGATTCTTCTGTGTCCCGTGCCACCCTGAAGCAGCGCCAACTCGATCAAGGTTCAGCCAAAGTTCAGACGCTACGTCGATCAGTGATTGCGGATATAATCCTATGATTTCAGTTTGTAGGTGATGATCTGTAATGCTCAGCCCGTGAACTCAGTTAGGCTACTCGATCTTCAAGTGTTTCTGCAAACTCCTTAAACCCCGTGGGTTTACAAACTGATACATCGCATGATAGTTTCTTAACTCTGAATCAATTTTGTCGGATTCTGAACACGTCTCTGCTTAATTGTTTCTGCAAACTCCTTTACCCCGGTGGATTTCTTGTGTGGTTTTGCATGTGCTACTACTTGAAACCTGTTGCATTCAGACCAAATCACATTACGAGTTCAGGACCTGTCGTTGATGTAAAGAAGCATTCAGAACAGGCTTGTCACGATCTTCAAGTGTTTCTGCAAACTCCTTAAACCCCGTGGGTTTCCTATGTGATTCAGATGATAAATTGATGTGACAATCACTTAAATGCAGAGTTTACAAACTGATCCATCGCATATGACATATCGTTTCTGAACTCTGAATCAGTTTTGTCGGATTCTGAACACCTTGCTTTGTGCTTAATTAGTTGCTGCAAACTCCTTTAACGCCGTGGATTTCTGCATGATATATCGATGCTACCTGAAACCTGTTGCATCATGCACAACTACAAACATACTGGCTAGCACACTGCAACAAATCACATTACGAGTGCAGGACTAGGAAGCTGATGTAAAGAAGCAGAACTGGCTAGTACACATGTCCTCTATTTGATGTTTCGAGCTTGAAAACTGATCGCTCAAAGCCACAAAAGGTAACCATATACTGTAGTAATTAACAATTGCTCCTGGCTAGCTTCTTCAGACCTGCTCCATTATGCAGAACTACAAAAATACTAGCTAGCATTCTGAACAAGCTTGTTCAACATACCAGCTACTAGCTAAAAAAATGTACTCCCTCCGTCCATAAATAACTAACTTGAGTTTTCTAAATTCGAATGTATCTAGACGTATTTTAGTGTATAGATACATTTAAATTTAGATAAACTCAAGTCAGTTATTTCTAGACGGAGGGAGTAATTCCTTAACATTTTTAATTAGTTAAGTACACCTTTCCTTCTGGATGTTTCTAGCTCTACCTGAGGGTTTTCTTGTATTTGAGTAGTTAACTACGGATACGTACATCTAAGTCCTAAGATGTTATCCCTCAGCTTAGTCACAATGTTAAAAAGTATGTGCAAATTGTACAAATAATTTCAATCTTAGGCACATAATTGTACAAACAAATACTCTCTTTATCCCAAAATAAGTGACTTGAGTTTGTCTAGATTCACAAGTATCTATATATATACTAAAACATTTCTAGATATATGCGAATATAGACAAAGCCAAGTCATTTATTTTAGGACGGATGGAGTATGTGTGATCTAGATGTTTTAAAAAATCAATCTTAGGCACAATGTGTAATTGCTCAATTGCACATCTCAAAACCTATAAGTGCGAACAAAAATCATGTGCAATTTTAGGATTTAGATGTACATGTGGATATAGTTAACTACTCAAATGCAAGAAAAAACCTAAGCCGGTAAAATCGGGTCAGGTTTCAATCCTAAGGTGCCCACCCCTAGAGTAGTCAAGTACTCAATTGCACCCCTATAAATCCAAAACTTAAACAAACAACTGTATCAATTTTAGCCATTTATGTATAAACCTAATGTTTGAAGAAAACAATGTGTGCAAATTTAAGCTTTGGATTTTGCGACGAGCCAATGAAAAATACCTCAGGTATGACATCACAAAAGTACTTACACATATGTAAAAGTTAATTAAATTGATAGTGTAATCAAGTTGGGAGAAAAATTAACGAGCCAATAAGAAGCTAAGAGAAATGTAATCCACAAACATGGTGTTTTGGCTCATAGGTCTAAATGCACTTATTATGAAAAATACATTTTAAATACATATCAAAATCATCAATCTTGTTAGAACGTGGTACATTATTAGCAAAAAAGATCACCGTGGCAAAGGGCACGACTCGCACCATTCCACATGCATCTCGCTGTGATGAAGAGCATGTCCACATCGCCAATGACCATCCAATGGTGCAGAGCCCACTACATACAAACTATTTCTAGTGTCATTACAATGTTTCATGATGGTATGTAACTATATGGAAATTATACTAAAGCGGAAAGACACTTTTGTAGAAGGATGCACTCATTAGGTGTATCACACATGGCAGGTGTGAATTACGGATTCGCGTGCTTTGGACGACTATCAAAAGGTCACATGTACGCCTGGCTATGAGCGTGTGTGGGTGTAGCTGGTAGAAAACTTATGATATAGGCATGATAATGTGAAATTGATGTACTTAGGGTGAAAACTTGTGATGTAGGCATGAGGAAGTGAAGTTGCTGTAGCTTGGGATAGAAGATAATAGATCCATAATTTAACAAATGAAGTATATTGTAGGCACATAATCATTAAAAAGGTATATTCTAGACCCATAGTTGTAAATAAATAATATTGTATTCTAGTTCCGGACTCATAATTGTACAAAAAAATGTGTGGAATTTTCGTTCTAGGCATAATGTGCAACTAGCTAACTGCACATTTCTAAACCTAAAAGAGCATACACACGCACAAATTACGCCAGCGGAAGGCTCAAATGAAAACCTAGACTAGCCATTGATCCTAACAACAACAATGTGTTCGACATGTAATCCCTTCTTGAAGGTGTTGCCTTGGTATTCTTTGATCCGTGGTGGTGGGACAAGTTCGGAGGGTGCAATCGCTTTGCCATTGACATCCTCACTCTTCTAAGAGTTCCATCGTATTTTTCTTTCTTGATAAGCATATATGTGTTGTCTCCTTAGCATTTTATTGCATTTGAAGTTCTTGTATGGTTGTGGTTGCTTTATTTATTAGGAAGGGCAAAAGCCTATTTGGATGAATTGTGTGCATTTAAAGGCTTTAGAATGTACCACTAGTTAATCGCTCAATTGCATGTTTGAAAACCCAAAATTACCAAGAATATATTTCCACAATTTTAGCATCTATTTCTAAATTTAGAGTTGCACAAACGAATGAGAGAAATTTTAAGCTTCCGACATGAGACTACCCAACTGAACAATTGTGAACCTGCAATGATGTTTCACGAAAAATGAACTCATGTCTCACTTCTCCATAGTAATGTCACGGATGTGAAGGTTAATGTCATAGATCAAGTTAAGCAAACGAGAAGCTACCGGTATAAAAAGCAAAGCCCAGTCGCACAACCCAAACCAATAGCCCACTCCCTTATTAGTTCAAAGGAAAAATCCACTCCCCTCTCATGTCTTCCCCTTGCACAATCAAACAGCAATCAACCCGATGTTATATTGCACGAAACCACAGGAGAGTCTATTCATCGTAATCTCCCTTCGTTTCAATAAATAAGGCGCACACGTATCTCAAGATTTGGTTTTGATCAACAATTACTCTAGACATAGAAATATAATTGGTATAAATTAGTATAGTTAGGAAGTATTTTTCAATAGAAATCCGACGATACTAGTTTTATACTCCATAATTAAGATATTGGTGTTCAATCATTTCGGTTAAAATTCGTATGGCGATGTGTGTCGACCTTTTTCATAGGAACTGTGGTTTGAGAACATGTGGTGCACCTTGGAGTGAACTAGAGTACATGTACTAGCCTTGTACTCTTTTTGACAAGCAAGAATATAATTGAAGCCTTAAAAGATGTCTCGATTTAGAATGAGAATCCAGGGTGAACATCTCGCCCCATCGAGAGAAAAATCTTGCGGTGCAGCAGAGGGGGAATGCACACGGCCGCCGGCACACAGACGACACTTGCGGAGTTGTGGATGTACTTTGCGTTACATTGGGAAAAGAAACTACCACGGGAATTCACCCATGGAAGTACCGTTTCACTGACAATATGGGCTCTACCGGTCTCAGATGTTCAACCACGCGCCCCGTTCACTTTTCACTTTTGCTTGTGGGTGAATTGGCCGTTACGGAGGTGGGGTCCACCCAACCAGGCTGGCCCCTGCTGGGTATTTTACCAGCGGAGCACCGCCACGCCAGAACAGAAGCCGCCCGCCGGAAAAGTTCAGACGCACCCCACCGCAACGCAGCGTAGAGGAACAACCACCGCAAGATTGAGAGGAGGGGGGAGAGAGAGATCGATGGCGGAGGCGGCGTGGAGGGCACGGCTCCGGCAGCGCGTGGTGAGCGCGCACGGCAGCCTCCGCGACGCAGACGAGCGGCTCAGTCTCGCGGAGGCCTTCTTCAACCTGCCGGTCCGCCCGCAGGCCGCGGCGCAGGGGCCGGAGGCATGGAGGCACGCCGTGCGCGTCAAGCTCAACCTCGCGACGGACTCGCTCACGGAGGCGGCGCGGAACCTCAACCACGCCGTCGCCTACATGGAGGCGGCCGACATCCTGGCGCTCCAGGGAGGCACCATCAACGCGTCGGCGCCGCCCCCCTCCATCCAGGACTTCTACATGCAGGAGGCCACGATGCAGCACGCCCTGGGCAGGCTCCAGACCTCCCGCAAGAAGGCGGTGGGCGCTTACGCGTTCGTCAGGTGGTGCCGCGGCCACCTGTCGATGGCCATGGCCCTGGTCCACGACGACAACCATGGCATCCCGAACGCAACGAGCCTCTCCAATGGCGAGAACAAGGCCGCCTTCACGGCCCTCGGTGAAGCGATCAAGCGGACGGAGGATGCGTTGCGTGACGTCAACTCCGCCCTGCAGTTCCTTGCTCCTTAGCTGTTGATTGGCCCGTCGTCGATCGCCTGCGTTTGCCCGGCGCGCTTGTTGGGTTCGCCTGCGTTCGCCCGGCGCGCTTGCGTGATCGATCTCTCCCAGGCGCGCTTGTTGGGTTCTAATTCTTGGAGTCGCGATTCTGCACCTGTTCCTTGTCCGGTAGCTAGATCTAAAATTCTAGTACATGCGTACTGAAACTATATTGGATCACAGTACTGTCAGTTGTTGAGGTTATCTGGAACCAGAATCCTTGGTTTGGATGTGTACATTATCCTGTTAATTGCATGTTTTCGGTGGATGATATGCAGCAGCTGTTCGTCTCTGTAACTTGTTTTTTGACAGGAAGCTCCTGCAAGCTGTTGTTGGTTTATCTGACATCCCAGAGTTTTTTTTACTAACTTGCAGTTACCTAATTTGGGTTACTTTTTTACTTACTATCATGTATGATAGGCTCAAAGTGCAATTTGGAGTCAAAGTTTTGCATTTTTAATTCGATCAGGGACCGATACGATCGTGAACCAGTAGCAATGTAGCATATCCATGGGTTCACCCGCACATTTGTATCTGATTAGCAGCAGTTTATTTTTACTTCCTATTAACAGCATACATGGGTGATAATGTCAACAGTAGGCGCCGGTGCACTGCGATCCGAAATGTTCGTTCCCGGCAGAATGAAGTGCTACACTACAGGAACAAATCAAGGCTCCGACGACCAGACGCTATGCCGACTGGCTAGGCCCTAAGTGGACAACCAAGTAAACCGGCAGTCGGCCTAGGTTTGCCGTTGGTATAGAAATAGGCCAACAACATCCATCGGCGCAGGGGATTGACCGTGACAGTGATGCAATGACGCCGACGGCATAGCTCTTTTCTCTTTTTGCCACATTAATTATAGAAAAATCATAACTAAATCATTCTAATTTAGGAAAATACAAATAATATATCAAAATTTGTAAAAAATAAAATCTATCTATATAAACTTAAATAATACACATTTGTATCAGTAAAAATTAATCAGAACAAAAATACATTACATATACTTTAGTATAACATATTTTTTATTTTCCGAGTGTCAAAAAGGGGTGTTTTATGAAGCAACCACCAAATGAAAGTTTCAAATTGGTATCACCCTATTTTTCAAAAATACTAGACCACTTTTTATAGACAATTTCCAAACCGGAGTATCTAAACATTTTCGTTCACCCTATTTTGTTTTCCGTAGCACGTTCCCGAGCACCTCCACCACAACGCAAGACCACCACTCTTCCCAACACAATCCACCGGCACACCATGCCGAAAACCGAGACTCCACGTGATCTTCTCCATCGCTTTGGCCTTCTTCTTGGTTTCGCACACAAACACAACCTTGGGGTTGTAGGATCTCGTAAAAATCTCTAAGCTCTCCCACTACCGCGTACAACCCCAAACCGCGACAGTTTAGGCCCAACATATTCATTGATCTTGGCGGCCCTGCGCTGCAGGGTCCGCCGTTGGGTCTTGAATTCTGTCAAAAACTGAGTTCGTCATCTGACGCTTACCCGCTGAGCATGAGCTCTCCACTCCCACAACCTGCACCGGCATAGGCATCCATACTTATCTCGGACCCCTATTACTTCTCCTAATGCCCTGTGGCATCTTGGATTTACCAGTGACTCTACCTTGAACAGGATCGTCGCTGCTTACGACCAAACATCCTGGGCCTATTCTTCTCTACTCTCTCCTCTCTCTGCACGTGTTTGTCCTTCTCAAGAGTCTCATTCGCCTAGTGGCGTTTTTTTGGGCTCGAAACTTCTTCACCATCTTGAGGGCGATCTCTTCCCCTCTCACCCACTCATCCTTTTCCTTTCTTGTCTCATAATCATCAGTATGAGACGAGCCAGAATATGAGTAATCACGCGCAAGATTGTGATGTGGAGGCAGATCATAGACGGTTGGATGGCTATAGAATCTGCTATCCGACCTTGCCGACCTGCTGCTGAAACTTTTCGAGGACATGGAGGGACGAGCAGTGTTGGTTCATCATAAACCTAATGCGCAATTCTTCTCCCCATGCAATCCCTTCCTCCTCAACATCCACAGAGACATACTTCCCAATCCACCCACCGATCAGTTCACCATAAACCTTATTCATGTAATCCAGCGGCAGATCTAAGACTCTAACCCAGACCTCCACCGAGTCAAAACTCATCTCGGATGGACGAACAACTCCATCAAAGTCCTTCAGAAGAACAACGTTGAAATCAAATTGCCATGGACAGTTCTTTAGAGCATGTCTCCAATCTCCTTCTAAGTTGAATCGGACCATGAATCTATTCTCTCCAATATCCTTGAATTGGGTCGGGTGATGGAGACCCCACGCCCTCTCCATTGATCTTTCCAACGCATCGATGATGAGCTTTCGTGGCGAGCACACCGATACCCACCACCACCCAGCAAGGTTTTGGGACGTGACCATGATCAATCTTCTTCAGCACCACTCCGAGCCTCCTTCTCCATGATTTGTATCGACAGATTACTTGGAAAAAAATTAGTTGACGACACTCAAAAAATTACTGGTAAATAGTTAACGTCGAAAAACTATTGTGGAGATTGAAGATTCCTACCGTTGGATTACTTATTTTTGCCGAAGTTAAAGGTTTCTACAGATAGATGAATTACGTACTTTAAAAAAAATTACAATCCAGTATAGTACATGTACTAGTCAAGAATATAATGGGAGCTTTAAAAGATGTCTCGATTTATTAATTAGAATGAAATCCAAGGTGAACATGATGTGGTGCCGATCGAGAAAGAAAATCTTCTAGCGCAGCAGAGGCAAGCGCACGGCCGTCAATCCGTGAGGCGCGCTGTGTGGATAAACACGGCACACACCAAGTGAAATTTGCGTTCCCACCCTTCTCCAATATTCAGCGACGCGTCGTTTCACTTTTCACTTTGGCCGCGGGTGAAATGGCGGTTACGGCTGTGGGGTCCACCCAGCCAGTCTGGCCCCAGCTGGGTATTTAACTAGCGGAGCACCAGCACGCGAGTAGCCCGTCCGCCGGAAAATTTCAGACGCACCGCAACCGCAGCGTAGAGGAACAACCACCGCGAGAGAGAGAAAGAGAGAGGAGGAGGAGGGGAGAGAGAGAGAGAGATGGCGGAGGCGGCGTGGAAGGCACGGTTCCGGGAGCGCGTAATGGCGCAAACATCCCCATCCGCGAAGCCGACGCGGAGCTCAGGGCCGTGAACGCCCTGTTCACGTCGCCGGTCTCCCTGGAGGCGAAGAGGCCGGGGACGCTGGCTCGGGTGGCCACCATCCGCGGCTTGTACACCCTCGCCCTGGAGTGGCTCACGGAGGCGACGCACCACCACAACTCCGCCGTCGTCCACATGGAGGCGGCCGAGATCCTGGCGCTCCACGGAGGCAGCACCATCAACCCGGCGGTGCCGTTCCCCAACGTCGAGTACCTCGCGCAGCCGGAGCCCGCGGTTTACGCCGCCATGGGCAGGCTCCACATGTGCCGCGTGATGGCGGTGGATGCTTACAAGGTCGTCGGGTGGTGCCGCGGCCACCTGTCGTCGGCCATCACCCTGGCCACCGTCCCTGGCATCCCGTACGCGCCCCACTTCATCGAATGGGAGTGCGCAACCGCCATGAACGCCCTCGCAGGCGCGATCGAGCGGACGCAGGCTGCGCTCGGTGACTTCGCCAGCGCCCTCCCGTTCCTTGCTCCTCCGCCTTAGGTGCTGATTGGCCCGTCGTCGCCACGCCACGCGCTTGCCGCACGTAAGTGTTGATCGATCTCTCCTAGGCCAGTTAGCGTTGGTGGACCGAATTCGTGGAGTCGCGATCAGCATCAGTTCAATTCCTCGTCCGCCCCCAGTACTGTCGGATTCGTACTGAAAGAAACTATGATCCTTGTTAGCTGTTGCGGTTATCTGGAACTGGAATCACGATGGATGCTTAATTCCTCAATTTGGATGTGTGTTGATTGTGGCTAATTAGCAGCAGCATATTTCCTGTTGACAGAATTGATATCGATGGATGATATGCAGTATCGGGATTTGTTTCTGCAACTTGTGTCTGTGACAGGAAGTTTTGTGACTTGCAGTTATCTGTTCATCTGACATCCTTGTGCTGAAACTATGATCCTTTTACTGTTAATTGCTACGCTTACCTGGAGCTGGAATCGGTGCGGCAATTCCTTGATTTGATTGTGTGCGATGATTACTGATTGGCAGTTTATTTCTTATTAGCACCATGCTTGGTATCCGAAATGATCTTCTCAGCCAGAATGAAAGTGCTAGTGCTAAAGCAGGAAGGAAGTCCATCATGCATGTAGATTCAGTACGCATACAGTAAACAGTAGTGTCAACCAACTGTCGAAATCAAAGTTTCAGTGCGTGTGCCATACTGCCATTGGCAAGGTCTAGTCGACGATCGTAGGGAGCTGAGAAACAGGCCGGCCTCGGTCAGTAATTGATGATCCTCCAGAGCTCGTCTTCGCCATCAGCAGCGCGTGGTCGAGTCGAGGTGGAGGGTCGTGGTGCGCTTGCCGTCGACGCCAGGGACGTCGGGATGGTCCAGCAGGGCACGGGCCGCGGCACCACTCGATGGCCGTGGACGCGTTCCTCGCCTTCGGGCACGCGACGATACAGAGCCCGGCGAGGGCGTTCCGTGCCGCGGCGTTGCGGAGGTCGGGGAGGAACCGAGCGGCTGCGCGGGTAAGGGTTGCCTCTGCGGCGATGGTTCGGTCCAAGGCGGCCGCCCCGAGCGACTCAAGGCTCCAGCGCGTCGTAGAGGTTGGCGCGGGCCGCCTCCGTCGCGTGGATCGGCGACGTGCCGCACGCCAGCCATGGCGCAGGTTGACGCCTCCATCCATCTCCTCTCGCGCTCGGCCGCTCGCGCCAGGTGTTTGCTGTGCGTGCTTGTCTCTGGAACTTTTCGGGTGGCCGGCATCTCGATCGCCTCCCGGCGTTCGGTTGGCCACGCTGGCGGAGTGGACCCCACCGCCGTAACATGCCCAGATTCGCTTTATTCACTTGAAATTCTCGTCAAGCATGTTCCTAAAGAATGCACGTTCAATTTGTACATTTTGAGACAGCATTTTACATTTTTTGTACTTCCGTAGCCTCTCTTCATTTTCTTTTCCGTATTGGCCATGTTATAAACTTCAAGTGTGCTTAATCCAAAATATGTTGTATTCACTCCCTCAAAAAAAAAAGTTGTATTCTACACACTACATAAGGCAAAAATATAGATCTGGGTATGTGAATAGTGCACCTTCAAATCTTGTTTGAATTTTTATGTAAGCAATAATGTTGAGAAACTAGGCAATATTTCAATTATATTAATCCAGAAATAAATCATGAGCCATAGCAGCAGCGGAGGCGGCCGCCCTCTTGAAAGCAGCGGCAGCCTGTTCGGCTTCGATGGCCATGGTGATGATGAAGACATGGAAATAGATGATGCGGTTGATCGAAAGCGAGCAGTCGCGCGCGTAGAAGACGCTCCCTTAAAACCTAATCGTCCCTCTCCGTACAGGATCTTGAAGGATCTTGAGAGGCGGGGTTTCGGATGCTTGCTCTTCTGTCAGCCGTGTATGCGGTGGATGGAATGGGATCACCCCGTGACAGCAACAGTAGAGGAAACGGCAGTAGCAAGCGCGTGGAGGCAGTGATACTGTTCTGTCGCTGGAGAGAGTCGCAATGAATACAAAAGAAACAGTCGTACTTAATAGCACTTAAGACAAAATGTTTCAGCTCGTATTCATGAACACATTGGCTCGGCGAGAGTTCCGCAACCCGCGGCACGCACGCGCGTCGTGGTGAGGCGAGGCGGGCAACGGAGGAGGAGGAGGAGAAGGAGGAGGAACACATGTAGAACACATCTCCTAACTTCACACCAAGTCATACTAGTGAGAAGAGAGTTCACCTTATATGTGGATGGAAATCTCTCTCAAGTAGCCATGTTGGACTAAACTTCCACCACTCCTCTTGCCATGAATGGGCTCTTAGAGATTTTCCTGAAATTGTTAGATAGGCCTAAAGTACACCCTATATTTCAACAAATAATATATCCTATTTTAAACGAGACTTTCTTTTGCAAAATTTCATCAATTTATT
Source organism: Avena insularis (assembly GCA_023614405.1). NCBI lineage: Eukaryota > Viridiplantae > Streptophyta > Magnoliopsida > Poales > Poaceae > Avena > Avena insularis. The sequence goes on from CM042684.1 coordinate 9,534,403, forward strand.
AATAATCATCAACGACAGTATAAACATACCAATATAATAAAAAAATTAAAATATGTCCTTAGACTATCTAGCAACGATTGCAAACACTATTACGAGCCGATTGCGCGCTTATTGTAGGAGAGATTGTTATATACATGAATTATACACCATTACCTCTATTGTAGGAGAGCTTGTTATATACATGAATTATACACCATTGCGCGCTTATTGTAGGAGACTTGCCGTCGACGCCAGGGACGTCGGGATGGTCCAGCAGGGCGCGGGCCGCGGCACCACTCGATGGTCGTGGACGCGTTCCTCGCCTTCGGGCACGCGACGATGCAGAGCCCGGCGAGGGCTTTCTGTGCCGCGGCGTTGCGGAGGTCGGGGAGGAACCGAGCGGCTGCGCGGGGGTAAGGGTTGCCTCTGCGGCGATGGTTCGGTCCAAGGAGGCCGCCCCGAGCGACTCAAGGCTCTAGCGTGTCGTAGAGGTCGGCGCGGGACGCCTCCGTCGTGTGGATCGACGACGTGCCACACACCAGCCATGGCGCAGGGGTCCGCCACGTCATCACTTCCTTAGGCTGGCCATAGTGGGGAGTAACTTAGAGTAGTAACATGCACATGTTACTAGCCTAAGTTACTATCTTCATAGTAGAAAATAACTTGGGTGTGATAACATGCAATACCACATTAATTAGGTTATTGACACATTTTGCCTTAATATGTGTGATGTTCAGTAACATAGCTAGTTACTCAATCCATCTCTCTTCATTAAATCATTGCTACGTAAGAAAAATGTTGATTTGGACTTTTAGTTAATAGTGAAGTTACCCCGACTATGACCAGACTCCATCCATCTCCTCTCGCGCTCGCGCCAGGTGTTTGCTGTGTGTGCTTGTCTCTGGAACTTTTGGGGCCGCCGGCATCTCGATCGCGCCCTGGCGTTCGGTTGGCCACACTGGCGGCCTGGACCCCACCTCCGTAGCATGTCCAGATTCGCTTCATTCACTTGAAATGGTATTTTTTGCCAAATCTGCCCAAGTTTGAAAAGTTCAACCAAGTATGACCCTTTCTCGAAACTAATTCGAAATCTGACCCATGGGGTCGGCGCCGTTTAAAATGGCGCCGAAGTTGTACAGTTCGGCGCACACAAAACAGAAAACCGACCTGAAGGAGGTCGGCTCCATTTAAAATGGCGCCGACGTCGGCTCCATTTAAAATGGCGCCGACCTCCCTAGTTTTCCTTCCAGCTGCTTCATCTTGGCGCTGACTTGTAAATTTTGGCGCCATTTTAAATGGCGTCGACCCCAGGGGTCAGATTCCAAATTAGTTTCGGGGAAATGTCAGAATTGGTTGAACTTTCCAGATTTAGGCAGATTTGACAAAAAATACCTTGAAATGCTAGTCAAGCATGTTCCTAAAGAATGCACGTTCAATTGGTATATTTTGAGACAGTATTTTACATTTTTATACTTCCGAAGCCTCTCTTCATATTTTTTCGTATAGGCCATGCGAAATATGTTGTATTCACTGACTCAAAAAAAGTTATATTCTACTCGCTCCCTCCGTTTCATAATATATAAGATATTTTAGCTTTATAAATATGATATATCTAAACCTTTTATAGTGTATAGGTTTAGAGAGGTTCACTCCGAATCTATACACTAAAAGCTATATAGATACACTATAGTCATAAACCTATAACATCTTATATTTTAAAACGGAAGGAGTACACACTACATAAGACAAATATATAGATCTAGGTATGTGAATAGTGCATGCTCAAATCTTGTTTGAATTTTTATGTAAACAATAATATATCCTATTTTAAACGAGACTTTCTTTCGTGAAATTTTACCAATTTATTAATAATCATCAACAATAGTACAAAAATACTAATATAGTAAAAAACTAAAATATATTCTTACACCATCTAGCGGCGACTACAAACACTATTACGAGTCGATTGATTGCACGCTGTTGTCCTAGCTCCCTCATTATCAGACAAAGATTACAGTAGGAGAGTTTATTATACACATAAATTATACACCATTGCCCTGATTTTTTTTGAAAACTTTAATACTATTTTTACAATTTTAAATAGTGAGCACGGGCTCCAATTGAATTTTTCGCACCAGATGCCTATTAATCTATTGTGCCTAACTACTACGGTAAAGTCGGTGGTTCGTGAAATTGTGATGCACCTTGGAATAGACCAGAGTATACTAGTAGTATTTGTACTCTTGTTCACATGCTAGAATATATTGGGAGCTTTAAAGATATCTCTGACTTAAAAGAGGAACTTGCAAAAAATCAATATATTTGGGGCTAGGGTTTTAAAGAAACACCACTTTTTAATTTTTGCATAGAAATTCAGAGGTTGACCCATAATTTTTTTTTCAAAAAAAAAACGAATTGCTCACTATGGGCATGTTTGATTCAAAGGATTTACATATGAAACTTAATTAAAGGATTAAATCCTATAAAAAAATTCATATGCTGGTTGTTTGATTTGTAGGATTGATTCCTATAGGGAATTTCCTACGAAATCCTTTGCACTAGATTGTATAGACACTAGTGGAAACGAGGTCTTTTGTTGATCCCGAAAAAGGGCTTTAACACCGGTTCTTCTACGAACCGGTGTTAAAGGGGGGGCTGTACCAGCGTGGCCCCTGCGGCAAAAAAGGAGCCCCCCTTTAACACCGGTTCGTGCCACAAACCGGTGTTAAAGGTCCCTGCAGTGAGGGTTCACAAGACTTCTTTAACATCGGTTCGTGGCATGAACCGGTGTTAAGGGGGGGCTATATAAGACACCACCCCAGCCCACACACACCCTACTCTTCCATTCTTTCACATTTTGGAGCCTAGCAAGAGGGTGTGAAGAGTGCTAGTTTGTGTTTTTTTCATATGCACTAGAGGTGTTCGGTGAAATGCCTGAGAGCTCAAAATAAGCTTTCTTGTTGCTCTTTCCGTCTCGGTCGAGGTCGGCAACTATAGTTTCATGTGTCATTGATGTACTATATATATAAATGGTCATCTCCCTATTATTTTTTGATATATACTACATATTAATGCAGATGAATCGGCAATGGATGTACGGTGACCGCCGCACTTCCGAGTACATTACGGGCCTCCAAAATTTCATCGTTGGCTAATGCAAACCGTGGTCACAATGGTTTTATGTGCTGTCCGTGTGTTCACTGTCAGAACAAGAAAGACTACTCAAATACCAGAACCATTCACGCCCACCTGCTTCGATCCGGTTTCATGCCCAGCTATAATTGTTGGACCAAGCACGGAGAAAAAGGGGTTGTGATGGAAGACAACGAAGAAGAAGAGGATGATGACAACTATCATAATATGTATCCTGAATATGATGATAATGCAACGGAGGTAGATAATGAAGATCAAGAGGGAGCAGATGGGCCCGCTGATGACGATCTTGGTCGGGCCATTACTGATGCAAAGGAAGAATGTGAAACTGAAAAGGAGAAGGAGAAGCTGGAGAAGATGTTAAAGGATCACAAAACATTATTGTATCCAACTTGCGAAGATGGCCACAAAAAGCTAGGTGCCACACTGGATTTGCTGCAATGGAAGGCAGAGAATGGTGTGTTGACACAGTATTTTCAAAGTTGTTGGTAAAATGAAGAATCTTCTTCCAAGAAATAATGAGTTGACAAGACATACCAAGCAAAGAAGGTTGTCCGCCTCTAGGATTAGACGTGCGTAAGATACATGCCTGCATTAATGATGCATCCTCTACCGCGGTGAGAAGTACGAGAATTTGGATGCATGCGGTATGCACTGCATCGCGGTATAAGATCGACGAGACGATCTGGCGATGTTGAGGGCGAGGCCCTAGGAAGAAGGTTCCGCCAAGGTTATATGGTATGCTCCTATAATACCACGGTTAAAACGCGTCTCTTGAAATAAAGAGCATGCCAAGTTGTTGCGATGGCACATGGAAGACCGTAAGAAAGACGCGATGTTGAGACACCCCGCTGAAGGGTCACAGTGGAGAAAAGTCGAGCGAGAGTACCCGGACTTCGCACGTGACGCGAGGAACTTAAGGTTTGGTCTTCGTACAGACGGCATGCATCCGTTTGGTGAGCGAGCTGCACAAAGATCTCGGCCTGTGGACCCTATGTATCTATAACCTTCCTCCTTGGTTGTGTGAAGAGGAAGTTCATTATGATGCCAGTGCTCATCCAAGGCCCGAGGCAACCCGGCAACGACATTGATGTGTACCTAAGGCCATTAGTTGAAGAACTTTTACAGCTGTGGGCCAAACCAGGTGTACGTATGTGGGATGAGCACAAAGGGGAGCCATTTGACCTACGAGCATTGTTTTTCGTAACCATCAATGATTGGCCTGCTCTTAGTAACATTTCAGGGGCATAAACAAGGGATACAATGCATGCACACACTGTTTAGATGATACTGAAAGTGTATATTTGGATAAATGTAAGAAGGTTGTGTACCTAGGGTATCGCGATTTCTTCGAACTGCATCCAAAGAAGAAAGAAAGGCAAGCATTTCAAACGTCGCGTAACCCGGAGGAAGCCTGTCCTCCGTGCGGTGAGGAGGTATTTGGTATGGTCAAGGACCTAGAAGTAATCTTTGAAAAAGGTCTGGCAGTCTATCTGTTCAATGACGATGTCGGACACGCCCATGTGGAAGAAGCAATCTATATTTTGGGACCTACCCTATTGGAAAGTCTTAGAGGTCCGCTCTTCAATCGACGTGATGCACGTGACAAAGAATATTTGCGTGAACCTGCTAAGCTTTCTAGGAGTGTATGGGAAGACAAAAGATACACCGGAAGCACGCAGCAAAGAACGCGTCAAGGCCCTCAAGAGCCTATGCATCCCGAGAACGAGAAGGGTAAACGATGCCACTTAACTCCGCTGCCCACGCTCTTACCAAAGCAGAGAAGGAAATCTTTTTGAATGTCCGAGCAGTATCAAGGTCCCGTCTGCTTCGTCGAATATAAAGGGAATAATAAATATGGCGTAGAAAAATTCCAAAACCTGAAGTCTCATGATCGCCACGTGATTATGACACAATTGCTTCCGATTGCATTGAGGGGCTTTACCTGAAAATGTTCGAGTACCCATTGTGAAGCTATGTGCATTCCTCAATGCAATATCTCGAAGGTAATCGATCCGTAAAGCCTACTGTGGTTACAAACAGATGTGGCCCAATGTCTTGTCACTTTGAGTTGGTGTTCCCACCATCCTTCTTCAATATTATGACGCATCTCTGGTTCACCTAGTAGAAGAGATTGCCATTCTCGGTCCTGTATTTCTACACAATATGTTCCCTTTGAGAGGTACATGGAGTCTTAAAGAAATATGTTCATAACCGTGCTAGGCCGAAGGAAGCATCTCCAAGGGCTATGTAACAAAGGAGGTCATTGAGTTCGTGGTTGATTTTATTCCTGACCTTAAGGCGATTGGTGTTCCGTAATCACGACATGAGGGAAGATCATGGAAAAGGCACCCTAGGATGTAAAGCAATGATATGTAGGGACGGCATTCTCTCAATCAAGCACACTACACGGTTTTACAAAGATCTATCTTGGTTGCCCGTATATCAATGAACACAAGAATTTAATACGCCTCAAACACCCGGGCAGTCGATGAATGGATTATAAGTGAACACATGGCGAAGTTTTGGCTGGCTGCAAAGACTTCTCACGAATAACACCACTGTTGGGGATCAGCTGTACTTGTTGGCCAGGACACCTTCTTCGACTGTATGTACTTTCCAAGGGTACGAGATAAATGGGAATACATTTTACACGATAGGCCAAGATAAAAAGAGCACCAACCAAAACAGTGGTGTCCGCTTCGATGCAGCAGAAGACAATGGGCAAAAGACCACGTATTATGGGTTCATAGAGGAGATATGGGAACTTGACTATGGACCTAATTTTAAGGTCCCCTTGTTTCGATGCAAATGGGTCAAGCTAACAGGAGGAGGGGTTGAGGTAGACAAGAAGTACGGAATGACAACGGTGGATCTCAATAATCTTATGAAGAACTTAGACGAACCATTCATCCTAGCCAATGATGTGGCTCAGGTTTTCTATGTGAAGGACATGTCCTCCAGACCAAAAAAAGAAAAAATATGCAAACGAATACATCATATGATGAGCCAAAGCGTCACATAGTTCTTTCAGGGAAAAGAAACATCATAGGAATCGAGGACAAGAAAGACATGTCAGAAGATTATAATAAGTTTGATGAAATTCCGCCCTTCACAGTGAAAACTGACCCAAGCATTCCGTTAAGTAAAGAAGATGCTCCATGGTTACGTCTGAAGCGATCATAAGGAAGGACATATGCCAAGAAGTTCATGCTCATATTATGTAACTCTAGTTCATGTTTTTAATATTAATACATGTCTTGAGTGTTAGTCATGTTTTGTGGATGGACCGGGACTATGAGAAGAAGTTGTCCCGATTCGTACTTACCATTAAGATCTGATCTCCAAACGCGCGCGGTCACATATTAGGGAGTGCCTCTATGACCAGTTTCTCGGAGATGCCGGAGGACTAGGCTCCGTCGGCATCTCCCTGAAACTGGCCGTAGTGGTGTCCCTGCTCTCGAAAACCATCTTGCAGCTTTGTAACTTCTCTAACTAGATCAATACATCTGGGAGCTAACTAATTTCACATATTAGGGAGTGCCTCTATGACCAGTTTCTCGGAGATGCCGGAGGACTGGGCTCCGTCGGCATCTCCCTGAAACTGGCCGTAGTGGTGTCCCTGCTCTCGAAAGGAGGTAAGGCATAGCCTCAAACTGGCTGGAGGACTGGACTCACAAGGATGCCTATTTATAGTACAAGCAGCTTGACATAGTGTCGACACTTACGAAATAATGTCGACACTCATCTTTAGTCCCGGTTGGTGTCTCCAACCGGGACTAAAGGTTCATCTTTAGTCCTGGTTGGTGTCTCCAACCGGGACTAAAGGTTCATCTTTAGTCCCGGTTGGTGACACCATCCGGGACAAGGTACACGCCGCACGACATAATATCGACACTCACCCCTATTATTAGTGCTGACTCGTGTTTTTAGTCCCGGTTGGTGTCTCCAACTGGGACTAAAGGTTTATCTTTAGTCCGTCTCCAACCGGGACTAAAGGTTCATCTTTAGTCCCGGTTGGTGACACCATCCGGGACAAGGTACACGCCGCACGACATAATGTCGACACTCACCCCTATTATTAGTGCTGACTCGGGGTTTGTCCCGGTTGGTGTCTCCAACCGGGACTAAAGGTTCATCTTTAGTCCCGGTTGGTGTCTCCAACCGGGACTAAAGGTTCATCCCGCCATTTTTTCCCGCCATTTTTCTTCCCGCCATTTTTCTTCCCGCCAGTTCTTCTTCCCGCCATTTTTCTTCCCGCCAGTTCTTCCCTCCAGTTCTTCCCGCTAGTTCACTATATATATATATATATATGTAGGGTTTGCCTCCATTGTCATTGCACATCTCTAGACTCATATCTGCAACCCCATCACTCTCTTTCCCATGGCTTCCACCGTAGCACTAACCCCCAGGGAGGCGGAGGCACTTTGCGCCTCGAACTACCCTCGCTCGGGCTACCGTGTCCCGTCCGGATGGATCTTGAGCGCCGAGGCGTGCCAGTTCCTCCTGTTCCTCTAGGTGTTGCGCGCCGGATGGCCATCACGAACCACTACTACTTCGAGCTCACGCCGGAGCAGCGGAGGAATCCCAGATGGCATCCCGACTATTTCCCTACTTGGAAAGCCTTCTTCGTGGATCGGCGTGAGAGGGCGCTCGCCAGGCACGAGGAGGACGGCCCACCTCCTCCTAACTTCAACGAGGCCGGCCGTCGGCTATGGTGGCGCTGTCAGACTCTCCAGAGCGTCATGGCCTATGAACTGCCGTCGACTCTAACCCCCGTCTGCGCTACCCTCAAGTCCAGCCCACGCGCTACCCTCAAGTCCAGCCCACGCGTACTCTCCATATGTTCAATTACGGCGACCCCGACGACGACAGTGATGACGGCGGCGGCGAGTATTACAGGTGTAGGCAGGAGCATGACTGAATCACTCCAACATTCCGAAACAAGTTCGGCCGATTGTTACTTAATCTGGCCATGTATCTTAATTTTCAGTTCTTTTATGTATCTTAATTTTCAGTTCCAGTTCGGCTTTATGTAACTTACTATTAGTTCGGCTTTATCTGGTATATTGATTATGTCTCGAAAAAACCTTCACAAAATGACCTATCTCATTCGAGGTTTCTTGGCTTTCGGGTCAAATGACCAATGTTATGGCTAGAATCAAGGCATAGTTTGTGATAATATGGCCATATTGTGCATACATGTGCATCATGGCATGGCAAACAATGTTGCAAGAGGAAGTTTTCCTTTTATCGCACAAAAGGCATTTTCCATTTTCCGAAAGCATAAAACGACGGTTTTGTGAAGCAACCACCAAATGGCTAATTCAAAAACCACCAACACATTTTACAAAAATACTAGACCACCTTATATGCACAATGTACCAACAGGGGATCTGAAACCTTTCCGCACCTCCGGTGAAGACAAATTCCTACCGAATCGGTAGGAAGTGGGTCGTATGAACTACAAGTACATGATACGATGCTCATGATTTTTACAAAAATCATTTTTAGGTTCACAATATGCTATTTTATCAAAAACAATGCAAGTTGAGCGAGGCTTGGTGAGATTCAAGTGTATACAAAAGATGCGACATTTAAATATCTAATCAATTCAAAAATGTTAATACAAAAGATGCGGCATTAAAATATGATTTGATCTAATATAAAAATCATTTTTTAGATGCTTAATATTTCTTATGTTCAAAGTTTTAGGATTTAACAATTTATTTTTGTTTGAATTGAATAATCAAAATTTATATGTAAGTGTTTTAATTATTTTGAAAATTTTCATGTAAAGTAAATATAAAATGATTTACATGAATGGATAGATATTATTTTTCTGAAAATTATGATATATTATTCATATTTTTCTGAGTTGAAATGAAAAAGATATGAATTTTCTAAATGCATATCATATTTTTTGAATTAGAAATGCCCCTTTAATGCATGAATAATGTTCTCTTTAACACCGGTTTCAGCCATGAACCGTGTTAAAGATGATTTCGTTTCACATACATTCTTTCTTTAACACCGGTTCGTGGCAGGAACCGGTGTTAAGGGGGGGGGGTAATAAATGCGCGCGGGAAACGGAATCCCCCCTTTAACACCGGTTCCAGCCACGAACCGGTGTTAAAGGGGGGGTATTTAATTCACCTTCCCCTTCCTTTCTTCCCCAGCCACGAGCCAGATCGATCGAAGAACACCGCCGGCCGCGCGCAGAGAGAAGCGCCGCCACCGCCGCCATGAAGGCGTCTCGCCGCCGCCCTCGGAGTCCGCCGCCCCCGACCCTCGCTCTCGGAGTCCGCCGCCGCCGCTTCGCCACGCCTCGAGTCCGCTGCCGCTGAGAGAAGCTCGAGGTCCGCCGCTTCGACCTCTCTTTCCGTCCGTCGCCGACCGCACGCTCGACCACCTCGCTCTTCCTCGCGGCAGGAGCGTCTCGCCGCCGCCGCTTCGGAGCTCGCCGCTAGCACCGCCGCCTCAACGCCTCAACGCCGACGCCGCCCAACGCCCGACGCCGCCTCAACGCCTCAACGCCGACGCCGCCCAACGCCCGACGCCGCCCAACGCCCGACGAGCACGGCCGCCGATTTAACACCGCCGCTTCCGGTGAGCGCCACGTTCTGCCACGGTTCGCCACGTCGACTGAAAAATAGAAGAAAAGATAAAAATTGCAGAAAATTGTATAATCTTGCAAAAATCATATAAAAAGATTCGTCGATCCAAAAATAGCAAATTATGTATCAATGAATTCAGAAAATTGAGTAGATTATTAATATCAAGTTGGATTTAACTTTTACAGTACGTGTTTACTGTAATAATTTAATTAGTTTTAATGGTCTTTTAGGTTAATAAATTCATAGTAAAATATCTCCTGGTCCAAAAATCACAAATAATATACCTATGGATTCACAATTGTGTGTAGATCATCAATATGCAAATGGTTAAGCCAAATAATATAAGGTTTTTCAGCAATTAAATAAATGGTAGAATGGCTTATTTAGAGTAATAAATTCATAAGAAAATAAATAATGTTCAGAAAATTACAAATAATATGTCCCTGGAATCACAACCCCGTGATTATATATCTGATTTTAGTTTGATTTTAGACAACAGAAACTATTTAAATGATTTAAAACCCATTAAACACTATTTAAATCATAAGAAAAAGATTTGTAACTCTGATTAGGGTGAATCCAACGCCTACTGGTTCGTATTAATGTTCTCTATCCATTGTGACTTATTAAATTGCCATGCATGCATTTGTTTAATCTCTATGTGCTATTGTTTATGTTGTATGAAATTGTTTGCTCGATAGATTGCGAGGAGTTCAACGTGTGTGATTCGACTCATCCTGATTAAAACTTGTTTGCTCGATAAATTGTACTACATGCATAGATTAAAACTTGTATACAAATTGGACCTCTGACTCATTTGTGTATTTATTTGTGTATTTTTGTATGAATAATATGTATATTTGTGTATGAATCCAAGTCCACTTGAATGTTTATACTCTTACTCTAGATAATATTATTGTTTTAGAAACTATGGATCCACTTAGTAGAAACCTTGAAGAAGAAGAAATAATGGAGAACATTATTGATGAGGACACCTCACAATATCTGAACTTGGAGGGACATGATGACGACAGCTCAAGTACTAGTCATGGAGAAGATGAAGACTCCGTGAACGCAATTTAATGGTTACAAAGTCCGCGAGGTATATGTATTGATTAAGCCTCCGACTTCCACCAACAATCTTCTTCTACATGTATTAATTAACGCTTCTTTCTTCTTTTAGCCCTCTGATCGACCAGCCAGCAACCATCTTCTTCTTTAAAAAGAGCAAGCGAGGCGCGAGCTGGTTGAAAGATCGTGTCAAGTTCACGATCAAGCAAATTGTTGATGACAGCCGATGGAGCCCAAAAGGCCGCAGACAAATTTGTACGTCAGTGGAGTTCTTGTTAGGGACCAAATCCCAATCATAATTGAAAATTGAATAAGCCAAAGAAGGGCGACGGTACTTTTGTCGATGACAGATCCAAAGAAACGCTTTGGAATTCGTTGTTGATAAATTTCACCCTTCCGAGAGGAGGATGAAAACAACCGTTATAAAGGAAAAGGTCAAAGAGTGGACTCTAAAGAAGATGGGTGACACTTTCCAAGAATCGGAAGACAAACTGAACAAATTTGTCAACTGCAAGACTCCAAATTTCAAGACGCATATTATGCGAAGATAAGACCTCACGGCCCGAATTTGAGACATATAAAAAAGTGCTATAGCTAAAAGAGGTCGAAACCAATACGCTTAATGCCTCAAGAAGGAATATCACCAGAGGGCGGGTCGTGGCTACATATCTCGGAGGCCTAAGTGGGAGGAAGCTGAGAAGGCCTCTGAGAGAGGATCACACCCTGCACGGATGGGTGGGACCTACGTGCAAAGACTTGGTTCTACAGAATCGGGCAAGGTTGGACCCGTAAAGGATTGTGTATCTTCCCAACACTCCTTGTCAAACCCACATTGAACTCATCACGGCATACGAGGAAACAGCCGCCAGACCTTCCATCCCGATAGAGAGAATGACCAGCTCACACGCCATCGGTAAAAAAGAACACGCTGGACATGCACGAGGCAGGGGGGTATGGACGTGGAAGGATGGGTTTGCCGACCGGAGCGACTCTTCATGGATGGCGCGCAGAAAAGAAAAGAGCGTCTGAGCGGATGACACATAGAACACGACTTGCGACGCAGCGCAAGTGAATGCACAATAGAGCCATCAAGCTACCGGCCCATCTCAGCGGCACGAAGAGCCTGCATTGGAAGTCGCCGTGCCTAGACTCATGCGGAAAAGCAGCGTGGCTTCCACAGAACGCAGCCCACGCTTGAAATTGCGGGTCTCGATACCCGTGGATGAGATCACGAGCGAACACGCTGAGCTGCATGTGAGATTAATGGGCTTATCCATTAAGGTGGTCATCGGCTATGCCTTACCTCCTGTAGCTGGTGGAACTTACCACCGCCGACCGATTCCAGATGGCTATGCTATTGTCGGGGTGGATGAGGTTGTGAAGGAATATGAGGAAGCACAGCTTGACCATGCTACAGGTGAAGGGGAAACTCAACTCAAATTTGTAGTGAAAACAATCATTCTTTGGAAGAAGGAACACATTGTGCTTCCAAATTGAGGTCATCACACCCGCTGCCTCCGCAATGGCCGAGCTGAGCCGGCTATCTCTGCTTGGCGGCCATCTCCGACGCTTCAGCCATCTCTGCAAGGCAGCCATCTCCGCCCGTCACCATCTCCGGTGCTTCAGCCATCTCCTCAGCAGAAGCGGAAGAGCACTGCCACGAAGAGCATCAAGACCGCCACAAAGAAATCCGCAGGAAACCGTACGCCAAAGAGTTCAAAAAACTACGTCCCGCAGCCTTCCGCCAAGCCATTGCCGGTTTTACCGTGGAATCGCAGCGACGAGGAGACCAATAGGATCTCGGAAGAACAGGTCAAGAAATTCTTTGCACCTAGACGGGCCGAGCCAAAGGAGAAAATAGATCCGGCGGTGGTGAAGTTTTACAAAAATCTTTCGAAACCTGAAACCCCACTTGTGCCGGACTATGAGCGCCAGATTTTGAAGGCGGATGCAAGGCGCCGTAGGGAGACTAAAAGTAGCAGTCGTGAGGCACCCCAGAAAACAGTTCCCATGCTCGGAGAGCAGGAAAACCAATCATGTGCCCCGCTCCAAATGTTCGACACACGGGACGCTCCTCCCGTAAATGATTACGAGGCAGAGCTACAAAGAAAGGCCAATGAGATGGGGATGACTTACATTGCATACTTGAACGTCATGGGAGACAACTTGCCCAAATGCGATGCCAACCCCATACAGCCATGGAAGTATGGGAAGAATCTCGTCAAGAAAGAGGAGCTCAAGAATCTACCAACAAAGATGCGAAAATTGCACAAGTGGTACCTTCATTTCTGCAAGACGAGAAAGGTAGAATGGATCACGACGCATATAAGAGATGATATTTTCTTCTGCGGAGATGACGCGATCGACTTCAACATTCAAGACTTGCATTTTCTATTCAATCAGAAGGAACTCGACAAAGCTGCCATCAGCCTTTATTGTGTGTAAGTACTATTTCTATAATTTATATCTCATCTCATTCACTTTATTAATTGCATGTATATATATATGCTCACCATATATGTATATACTATTATGCAGGAAAAAGGTTATGGAATGCAGGAAAGGAGGCCCTTTTGACATTGGGTTCGTTGATCCAAATAGAGTTCATGAAGGAGTGGTAGAAACCAAACCCGGGCAAACAGAAGATTACTTGCTAACGTCTTTACTGAGACAACAAACCAAAAGGGAAATACTATTGCCTTACAACTTCTCGTGAGTACTGTTACCCTCTCTCTTGTACACATTCGATTTCAGCTTACTCGATGTTAAGTGTAACTGATGATGAGTTATGCGTGCGTAGGTTCCACTTTATTCTGCTAGTCATTCAACCCGACTCAGGAAAAGTCCTTGTCATGAACTCGTTACGAAAAGAAAAAGAGATATGGGAAAACTTTAGAGAGATGCTCTAAAGGTAATTTCAATCATATTATCGCACTAGATCGGCAACTTTCGTGACAATAAGTAATTAATTACTTCTTTATCCATTTTCTTTGCCGGACAGGATTTGGAAAAAGTTCACGGGCAGGGCCGTGGGTGAATGGTCAGAAGAAGTAAAATTTGTAGACCAAAATGTAAGTAATACTAGCTAGCTTCCAATTCCATTATATCATGCTTTATTGATTATTATTTTGATTGAACTCTCTATTCTCGTAAAGTGCGCGCATCAGGGACACGACAATAACTTATGTGGGTACTATGTTTGCGAGTTCATTCGCAACACGATATGTGCGACGGGCCAAGCCGCACTAGAACAACTTAGAGTAAGTAAACAAAGTCCACAACATTATTTTATTACCATCAATTGTGTTGAGTTTTATTCTTATATATATATTGACGGTCCATTCTTCATATATATTCAGATCGAACGGATGCGGGACCAACTCCTACCATTTGAACGCATACGAGCCATTCAAGAGGAATTGGCGGGGTTCATACTTGATGAGGTCGTCACGCCTGGCAGAGAACTCTTTAGATATCCACCAAAATGAACGATGACGATGTATGTGCCGATGACGATGTTTCTGTATAATAATAGTTGCTTAATTATTCATGTACTCGTATGTACCGATGACGATTTATGTGTATACCGCTCGATTGATTCCCCTCGCCCCCTCCCGCAGAAATACGCCTTAACGGGCAGAGGCGTCTGCCGCGGCAGAGATTTAGGCAGTTTTCTGCCTGGCAGTAGAACCTTTTAACACCGGTTCGATATAACCGGTGTTAAAGAGGCTGAGCCCAGCTTACGGCGCCACCCTTTAACACCGGTTCGTATAAGAACCGGTGTTAAAGGGGGCCCCCCTCTAACACCGAACCCTCAACAGCGGTTGGGGAACCGCTGTTAGAGGGCCCTCCCAACCGGAGTTAAAGGCGGGGCCCTGCACTAGTGAGAAAATCTAACATCCACTCAAACCTCTTGTTTAGAATCATTTTCTTTTCCTTTGATGGAATCAAACAAACTTTCTAACATGGGTTCCTATAGAAATGAAGTGGACATGACATTGCAATCCTATGTTTTTCCTATCCTACAAATGAAATAGACCCTATATATGTTTCAGACTAGATGGCCCAGCTTACGTGTCAATGAGGCAGAAGGTAACAGACAAAGGAGATGAAACTTAGACTGATTTTATATTCTGGGATTTTCTCTAAAAATTCGAAGGACCTACTTGTAAGATCTCATCTCTCTCGTCTTCTCTTTCCTAAGTGGACAACCCTATGAGGTAATCTATAACCTACAGCCCCCGAGCTCCACCAGCGACCCGGATCCTCCCCACCACCAGCGTTGATGGCTCCTCCACCTCTGACTCTCGTAACATGCGCGAGCAGTCAGCCTGGAGCTGCACCCATCATGGCTGATGCCGGTATACTGATGTCGCTTCGTGCTCGTCAAGGCCGCGACAAGATCTTGTGCTACCTATGTCCATAGGCATGCACTGTTGCTATGGCGGCGAAGGCGACAACTTCCAACGTTGTTGAAGGCGTGTTGGGACAGCTCCTCCTAGGGAGTCGGGAGGATGACTATGACAGAATAGAGAACCACCTCGCCGTTGATCGAAACCCGCTGCCACATCAATCGGCGCCTGCGACCATTTTGTCAACACCGGCGAACCCCAACCCCCGTGAAACCCTTTCAGGCCATGTTCGGTTGTCATGGTTTAGATCCCCACAGAGAACTGATCACCACGGGGTCCGAGTGGAGCACACGCATCACTCTAATCCCTGATGGGTTCAAAACCTCTCTATACTTGTCACCTGCTGACCGTTCGGTTATAAGAACATGACATGGAACTGCTCACAACGGGGTTGCTGCCTTTCTGGGATTTGGAAAGAACAGCACAACAAGTCAAAATATATATTCAATAAAAGAACATAAAAAAATGGATGATAACCATAAGGAAAATATTACATGATATTACCGACCTCATATTATCAGATTATTACGAATAAATTACAATAATATTACTACCAGAATAATTTACTGAAATATCATCATAATAATATTAGGAATATCTTGCGCTGCATTTACATTCAACATGATATTACGAGAATAATGGCATGCATAGTTTCTGCATAAATAACAGAGCCTTTTGGAAAAAAATATAGCTGCTACTTGAGTGACAGTGAACACTCTAGACATTAACTAAAACAAAGCTAATCTATGCAAACAAGAGGATCTCGGCAACTTGAAGTTCTTGATGACAAGCACATTTCCATGTACAACCTCCTTATGCGTCGATGGCATCTTAACCTGAATGGCACAAAGACGAGTCAGACAATTTCTTTAAGCCAGTGATCTTCGATAACTGAATTTCACATGAACATAAACATTACAGATTTACTTGTATACAAATTTTCAGGAACATTACTCCAATTTTGTAGGTAGAAGCTAGTACAAAATCAAAATAAATATATAACATGGTAGAACATAAAGACATGGAGATTGGTTTTATTTAGTAGCAAATTGGTCACAGTATATTCCCAAGTGTGAGATAGAAGTGAAATGAGCTGGGAAACAAAAATAAACAACACAGCTATATATAACCAGCATGTTCTAGTAAATCTAACTAAGTACTGCTCCTGCAGAAACGAATCTATTAATATTGTACACCATAAGATCATAAAAAAAGCTCCAGGAAGGAAAATAAAAAGAGCTAGAACCCACCACTGGCCTGACTAATGTACTAATATTCTAGACCTGAAAAGCAGTACCATTTTACTCCTACTGATAATATAGTTAGAGCATGTTATGTCCAACATATAGCGAGCTAACTAAAGCAATATTGATTTGCACTATGATCATCAACTATGCACAATTAACGAGCAAGGTAATTAGGGACCAGGTCAGATACATTTGCATACCTTTAGACCACTTGTGACAGCTTGGCCACCTCATTCCTTAACTAAACCAGCGCCACATCTGGATCATCTTCTTTCGAGCTCATGAAAATTTCTCTGTTATCTGGATCCTTGAATACAATAAGAGCTGCGGCCTTCTCATTGGTCGACAATTACAGTTTTAGCATTTCAGAGATGCATCTCTTGATCGAGTAATCTCCACCTTGAGCAACCTTATTTTCACCCGCCCATTGAGCAGATTCTATTGCAAACTGTCTTTCCCTCATTTCGATGAACCTGTCCATACTTCCTGCGATCTCGTTGCTACTCTGCTTCTTTGGCCTCTTAGGCTCTTTCTCTTCCTTGTTACTTGTTGTAGCAGCAGCTCTCTTATTCTTCTTCGGTTCAGTCCTTGCCACACTTTCATCTTCAAGATCTATTGTGATTTTTTCTCTTGAATCTGCATCAATCAAGATCGGTTCAGTCCTTTCCACACTTTCACTGTAAGCCCAAGTCTCTTCAAATTCTGGAAATGTAGCCTCGGCGTGACTGAGCTCTTCTCCATTATCAATTTGTGTAAGATCTGGATGTTGGGGTGGCTGGGTAGAATTAACATTGTAGTTCCCTTCGGCTATTTGCCCATCATATAGATTTCCAAGTGCCTCAAACAAAGGGAATGACTTAGTTTTGAACTTATTCATTTTGGGGAATGAAATGAGCAGATTGTCCCAAAGAGCATCTTCTGCTTCAATCATAGACCTTGAGTCATTTCAGCCTACCCCACTTTGCTTTCTTGCTTCTTTGATCATTTTATACTCTCGTTTTATCTCCTTCTCTTTTTCTTGAACTTGACTCTTTGTGTAAGACACGTATGTGTTTCTTGCGTGAAACTCTTTCACCATTTTGTTCCAAGCTTCCGAAGACCATCCATTCTGACCCCTGTAGTGAATGGTGTTGTGTTCATGCAGTAGATCAACAAGGGACTTCTCCAAGAGTGAGTTCCAAGACGCTCGAGGTTTGTTCTCTACATAAAACAATGTAACATAGCTGAATCGAGACAAGTGATATTAGAACTATGAGACAAATAAAACAACAATGAGTTAAACCGTTACCTTCATTGTTAGCCTTTTTTGTCGAGCGGGCTTTAGGAGATTTTTTTTGTATGAAGTAGTCTTGTTCACGATCATGTTGAATCTGGGGGAACCTTTTGAAATCATTGGGGAAGCTCCTCTAACCATGTTAGCTGTAGAAAACAGTCATAAGAAAAACAATACACAATTTTCATAGCATAAACAGTATACAATTTTTATAACATAAACAGTACTTAATTTTCATAGTATTCATTACAGAATTGCCAATGCATAAATATTACACAACATTCATAACACACAACTCTCTTAATGCAGCAACCACTACACTAATTTCTATGCCTTTGGTAGTCAATCCACATCTGTTGGGCTATTGTATCTCTAAGATTGTTGCCTTAATAGTCACCATGATCATCATTGCCCTCGTCGCCATCAGGTAGATCAACAAAATTTTCTGGAGGGATGTTATCTTCCTGATGATCCAACCATTGCTCATCTCCCTTGAGTGCTTTAATAATATTGTGTAATACGGCTGCAGCCATGGGTATCTTGACTTGGTTTTCCATAATATGAAATGTTGCAACCTTGAGGATTGAGAACCGCTTCTTTAGGACCCCAAATGTCTTCTCAATAGCATTTCTAGCTAGTGCATGTCGGTGGTTAAATATCTCTTTATGATTCTGAGGTCTTTCGGTGCCTTGCACCAAACTCCTTGAGATGGTATCGTACTCCACGATACGGTGCAAGGAAAGAAGATGTGTTTGCATACCCACCGTCCACTAGATAGAATTTCCCTAGAGGTACATGGAAACCACTATTCATTGCTGATCTAAGGACTCTAGCGTCAGTGGCCGATCCCTCCCATCCCGTAGATACAAATGTGATATTTTGATCAAAATCACAAGCCATCATTACATTCTGACTAAGTGTTCCTTTTCTACTTCTAAATGGAGCCGCTGCATCAGGAGATACGGAAACGGGTATGTGTGTGCCATCTATTGCACCAATGCAATTCTGCACAAAAAGAAACCTAGATGTGATTTCATTGTTAAAATTTGTAAGAACAAGTATTTACCAAGATAGAAGTTTTAAGATAAGCACCTTGAAGTAGGGATAGAACCTAGAATCACTCTGAATTTTATAATGTACTTCATTAGGATTGGGAAGCTTCAAAAATCTGTTGCAGAGTGTAGGGACAACTATATTGAAAAAATGCTTCATGTGGTGATGATAGCTGTCATTACTATGTCCAAATTGTACTTGGAGGCCCTCAAATGATGTATTATGACTAAGCATGTACAAGAAAAAGGCCAGCTTCTCCTCAACCTTAATTCTGGTGTCACAGACCAACCGCTCCCTTCTAAGATAATTGGCCAATGATCTAAAGAGTCTAGGTTCCATTCTGAACGCTACCCTGCAATTCTTGACATGCCCTTCAAGTAGCTCTCGAACCCTTTCCTCTCCCGTTAGCACTTATGTGTGACGTTGTTCCCTTCCTCTTCCTCCCCTAGAACCCAATGTATATAGTGCAGGCAAAATGAACATCATCATATCATCGTCTTCCTCATCCCTCCTCTTTCTAATGCGATCCCTTATCGTCATAGCCATTGCAAAACTAACAAAACATAAGGAAATTATTGAGGACTGCATGGAGTACATGACAAAAAAGTGCATATTAAAAAGTACAGTACTTGATAGAATTTAGAATTGAGAAAAAAAGTTTCATGATCTTAAAAGGAACAGTACTTGATAGAATTTAGAACAAAATATGTGTTACTAATGCTATTATATATTACAGATTTTTCATAAAGCTCGTCTGCAGTTTCGATAGACTATACAGACCCCCCAAGATTTTATGTTTAACCATTAGCAATCAGAAACTTGGTTTTTGACATAATTGTTTTGAGAAAAAAATAAGTTTCTAATCCGTTGTAGGTTGCCTTCTTATTTTTGCACCAGCTTTGTTCTTGGTCCATGTTGAAGCACTCGGAGGATCAGAGACTATCATGTTGGCATGCTATTCAATAGAGAAAGTGGGCACGAAGATTTTCAGCACGCACAAATGGCCCTTCCACACCAGCCTCTGTGGTTTGGATGAATGTAGGATCAGTTTTTGTTGCTCGATGAGTTCCTGCCTCTATACAGATCTCTTCGTTAAGAAAGGCACCATTGTTTACATGTTTCGAAGCAGGAAAGGTCCTTCATGGATTGGATTGTGCTAGTTTCAGAGACAGCAGGCATTCCTGAAAATTTTAAAACCTCACACTTCTGTGACTCCGAAAATTTCAAAGCTCTGGTGCAATTACTATAAAAGGGCAACATTTGGGTACAAATTGTACATTAGGCTCACACGAAATCAAATATGGTTTCCCTTTTGAAAAGAAATCAAACATGTTTGTCTGTAAACAGTGCATCACTCGAATTTGAAGAGTGAATTCTAGTCAATCGTTAAAAGATAGTAGCGCCTTTCTTTCTCCACGAGACAGATCTGGGTGTCGAGTAGATAAGAGTAGTATGAATTATAGCTTGCCCACATGCGCTGACCAGAAGACTTTGAAAGTTTGAATGCTATACTCCCGAGCTGATCCGGACACATATCCATATCGATTATTCAAGAACAGAGACAAGAAAACGAGAGCATCAGGAGGCGAGCTTACCAGCAGGAGGAGAGGGCGGATGTCGAATTCACTGCTACCGTGTTGCCTCCGCCCCGCTGCACCGGCCGCGTCTCTTCACCCCGCCGCACCGCAGCCACGCCTCCGTTTTCCTGGCCGGCCGCAGCGTCGCCAGTTCTTTCTCTCCCCAATCCACACCTCCAGCCTCGATGTTTCTTTCCCTGCCAAAACGAGGAGGATTTTGTTGTTGTTCAGCATATGCAACAAGATTAATTGCCCACAAACGGCTCGTCTCATCCTACCGAAGAACCCTAGACAAAGAACCTCATAATTTACCAGAGGAGGAGAGCGGGAGGTGGGGGAAGAGGAGCTTTACCGGCGAGAGGATTCAGTCGTGGGGAGGGACCGTGTTGGAGATGCAGATGCGGCGTCACTGCCACCACCGCTGGCGACCTGCGTCGAGATTTCTCCTGGGTCGCGCCGTCGCCGAGTCGTGCGACGAGTCTAGGGATTTCTTCCACGAGATGGGAGACGATGTTTAGATCCACCGCGGGTTCGACGGGGTCGGGAGGGTTTGGGCCGGGGTGAGTTTCGCGTCGGGCGTAACCGAACACGCAGTTTACGTGGGCCGGGATTTAACCCGGGCTGAACAGATACACGCGGGTTGACAGGAATTATGCCGCATTCCCTGCCGGGCTGGGGCTAACCGAACAAGGCCTCGTGGTGCGCGGTATGACGCTCGAGAGGTGGAACCCCGAGAGGTCGCCGCTAGTGACCTAGCCTGACCACGCATAGGAGCCGATGGTGGCAGTGGTCGACGTGGGGAGCCATATAGGTAGTTGGACGACGCGGCGGCTCCGACAAGATGCTTCAGTGAATTTGAGAGAGAGAGAGAGAGAGAGAGAGAGAGAGAGAGAGAGATTTGACCGGGAAGGTAGAAGGAGCTTATAGGCGGGTCATTCAAATAATGTACATACACCCAGAAATTAGATCCCTCCAACTTTTGTCTCCCTGTACCATTTACTAATCGTGTATCGTCCCCGCATCGGTGAGAAAACACTCTTAGACGAGTTAAAGCGAACAATAAATGTATATCAAAAAATTAGAAGGTCAATCCGTAGTTTTCTAGATTTTTTTTGAAAAGTGATAGTTTCTGAAACCCAAACCTCTAATGTGGTGGGTTTTTTCAAATTTCTCCGATTTAGAGTAAGTCTAACAGGCCCCGTAAACAGCCGGCACCCCGTAAATTTCCGGCGAGATACGGGGTGCCGGTGTTTTGGCCCGCCTAGCACGCCCCGTAAACAGGCCGGCCCGTATCGCTCGGATACGGGCGGGCAATCACCCACCTGGCCCCGTATAAGTACAGGGTGAGGGTGCGAGTGAGGGTCCAAACCCTCACTCGCAACCCTAGCTTCGCCGCTCGCCGCCCAACTCCGGCGAGCAATTCCAGCCGCTATTTTCACGAATCCACTCCGCCGCCATGAGCTGCCGCCGCCAAGCTCCTCCTCCCAGCCAGCGCCGCTGAGGAGCTCACGCCGAGCGCGTGGGTCTCTCAAGCTATCTGGGCGGCAGCCGCGCCGGCATGCAGAAATGGGTCGGGTGGCCGGGGATGATGCCGCGGTCGCTCGTCGACTTCGCGCCCGGCGGCTGCTACTTCAACATCGACCCGCCGCTGCCGCCGATGACCGGCAACAAATTCGAGAAGTGCCGGGCACAATGGGAGATGGACCGCGCCAATCTCGCGGCGTGGCGCTCCAAGCACGCTCCCAACTGGGAGGAGGGGGGCTCGAGCGCCGCGGCGGGGACGGCGGCCACGGCGGCCGCGGCGGAGGAGGCGAAGGAGGGGGAGGATCCCCTCTTCCTGTAGGCGGTCGAGGCCTCCAAGCAGGAGGCCGCCGACAGGGCGGCCGCGGATAAGGAGGAGGAGGCGCTCGCCATCGCCGCCGTCGAGGAGATGAAGAAGGCGGAGGCTGCCGCCGCCGCCGTCATCGTCATCGACGATGACTAGGCGTACTGCCGCCGCGGCAGCGACAACCTCGCCGACAAGGAGGTCTCCGGCGAGGTTCTTTTGTGCAGTTTTAGATTAGGGTTAGCTTAACAAGTCGCGATCTACCGCTAGATCGCGCAATTTTGCCTGTATCTATGATGAATCGAAGCCTATCTATGAACAATCTGCTTTTATCTCGCGCGAAATTTAAATTTTAAATATACGGGGCTCGGATACGGGGTCTGCTAGACGGCGATGAAATCAGTGGGAAATTTCAAATCAAAATCGAGTACAGGGCCCTGTACTCGAGTTTTACAAGGCAGAAATTTAAGGGGCCTGGTAGACATGCTCTTAGTTGGGTACTGAAACTTCCATTGTTAATTGATAGGGTAACCTGGTGGAACTGGAATCACGATGCAGTAATAATTCCTTAATTTGGTTGCGTGCCGATGATTACTGATTGGCAGTTTATTTCCTGTTAACAGCAGGCATTGTTGACAACAATTTATAGTACTATCTCTATCCCAGTTTATAAGAATTACGTGTATACCTAGGGTGTATAACTAGGTCGTCCGCATGAGCTATATAATATGAATTATATAATATAAAAATTATATTATTAGAAAATATAACATTTGAAGTTTCTAATAGTATAGTTTTTATCTTATATATCTCATGCTAAGTTGGTTAATTTATCGATCTAAAAATACGCGTAAGTCTTATAAACCGAGACTGAGGGAGTACCTAGTAGGCCTCGACGCTTTGTGACCCGAATTGATCTTGGTCGAGGAGGGGCCTCGTGCGCTCGCCGTCGGCGCCAGGCCAGGGACACCGGGATGGTCGCCGGGCCACGGCACCATTCGATGGCTGCGGTCGCGTTCCTCGCGTTCGGGCACGCGACGACGCAGAGCCTAACCAGGGCGTTCCGCGCCGCGGTGTTGCGGGGGTAGACGACACGGCGATGTGCTGGATGGAGCCGAGCGGCTGTGCCGGCTCGGTGCTGCCTCCGCGGAGCCCGATGAGCTCTCCGCCGCGGCGATGGTGACGTCGAAGGCGGCCGCCCCGATAGGAACTCCAGGCACTAGCGCGTCGTCGGGGTCGGCGCGGACCGCCTCCGTCGCGTGGATCGGCGCGTTGATGAGACGCACGCTCGCCGGCCATGGCGCAGGGGTCCGCCTCGTGCGCCAGGCGGTCCTATATCATTTCCTTCACGCATCCATCCATCCCTTCCCCTCTCGCTCGCGCGCGCGCCAGGTATGGTGGTTGTTCTGCGTGTTTGTCCCGCCAACTTTTCGGGCGGACGGCATCTCGATCGCTCGTCTCCCGGCGTTCGGCTAGCCACTCTAGCGGAGTGGACCCCACCGCCGTAACGGTCTGGGTACCCCGACGCCATGGTATTGGAACGTCGCCCCCAAGCTTGGAAAATTACTTTCACCGAAGAGGCTCCGGAATTGGCGGCTACCGGGGCAGGGGCACACGCGCAAGTACGAACGTGCCATACGCCAAGCACCCAATGCGCATGCTTTTCTTTTGCACGGTTTTTCTTCTGTGCCGATGTGGCAAAATCGTAATAGTGCATCTTATTTATGTAAGTGCTTTTTGGATAGTGTTTTAATAAAATGGGGGGTTTGGGCTGATTTTTAGGGAAACTAGACTCTTCGGTTAAGAACTTGCTAACATAAATCTTTGTTTGGCCTTGTAAAACGAAGCCTTTTTTTTTGCAGCAGGTGTTTCCTAATTTTATGAAAATCCGGTTTTAGATAATCATGTTTTAAGTGCTCACCAAACGGAGTTTTACTTTGTTAGAAAGTTACCTTGTCTCGTAGAAAACCGAGCGCGCCTTGTACTCGCTGTGAAATATATGGCGCGCTGAAATTTCCAATTCCCTCTCGCGCTTCTGCTCCCGCCGCCATCGCAGCCTCCTCCCGCGGAAGTTTTCCGCTCTCTCTGCCACCGCTCTGCCGCCGCCAACTGTCCCACACATACCGCCGCGCCGCTAGGAGCTCGAATCTTGCCGGTTCCTCCCATCCTTTTCAGCGGCAGAAGGAATAGAGGCGGCGGCTGCCATGGATGCGCCGTGGAGGTGCTCCACCGCTACGTTATCGATGTAAGCAACCAGATCCCATCACACCGGAGCGGCTGTGTGCGCCAAGTCCTCCCCCACTGCGGGAATAGCCCAAATCTACTGCATCGAGCCCACAGTAGGATTTTGATCCCCATGTCTTGGAGTTCTTGCGCCTTTGCTTCGGCATTGATTTAGCAAATTTTTTAATGTGTTACATAGATCTCATCTATTTGCAAGGCTTGCTAATGGTAATGCTCCGACTTGCAATTACAAAGTTATGAACCATGAGTAGACATGGGATAGACTACTATCTCCCCAGCGGCATATATCCTCCGTGATCAACTTCTGTGAAGACCAGTCATGAGCCAAAATCAAGTAAGGGTTATGTTGTTGCCACAGCTCAAGTGGGATGCCACAATGACATTGAAAGACATTTCAGTGTCTTGCAAGCAACATATGCAATTGTTCAAGGTCCTGCTTGTTTTTTAGACAAAAAACCCTCCACAACATGATTATCGAGAATGGGTTAAACCTAAAGTTTTTCTATGACAATGTTGGTAATTGAGTAGAACCACAAAGAAACCCCGACCGAATTTAAGCGTTTCTTGAGACGCATCAGCAAAATGAAGATTTGGCTTGGCATACCTAGCTCAACAATGATCTCATGGGGCACCACTAGGCAATTCCATGGCCGCCAATGATCTATCTCCTTCATTCATTTGTTTTCCTATTTATGTA
The DNA here is from genome assembly GCA_023614405.1 of Avena insularis. NCBI lineage: Eukaryota > Viridiplantae > Streptophyta > Magnoliopsida > Poales > Poaceae > Avena > Avena insularis. The sequence goes on from CM042684.1 coordinate 9,559,551, forward strand.
TGTGTGAGATGAACAATTATTTGTTCTCGGAACGATTCATTATTTGTTTAATTATTTGATTGGAACTATTGTTTTAATTTGGTTGAACAATATTATAATTTGGATAATTATTGCGTGATGTGATGTTTGAAACCTTCATAGATATTTGCCTATGATTTTATCTTATTCATTTGGATATGCAAATCTGTTTTGCGGTTCATATCCCGCAAAAGGTTGAGCTTACGGGTTCTGTTCCAGCGCCAGCACAAATTGATCTGGAAAACATGTTTTCCGCGCCCGTAAACGCGTTAGGCCGCGCGTTTACGGGACCTGCCAGAGTCGCTCTAGGCTCACGCAACGCAAACTCGGTTGATTTCACCGAAGAGATAAAATGCTAGTCAAGCATGCATGTCCCTATAAAATGCACGCTCACTTGTTAATAGTTGAGTAGTAATATGTTTTCTACTTCCGGAGGCTCGTTGCAGAAAAAATCTCGATGTTTCCCCGAAAAAAAAAACAGAAGGTGAGGAAGAGGGCACGTAGCCATATATCCCCGTAAGAAGAAATTTCGTCTCGCGCCACGAAAATATTCCGTGTACCCCGAAACGGAACGAACCCGACACCACGGGCGGGGGGAATCACACGGAACCAGTAAAAGCGTTTCTGCGGAAGAAGATCGAGGAGCATTCCCGCACCAAGACATCGTTGCAGGTAACTCGAGTCAGTGCCCATCGGGACTTCCCGATGAATTACTTGCATTCTTAGGGCATGTAAATTAGTTTAGACACCTGCTGTCTGTAAAGATCCTTCACGTCAACTATAGACAGAGCTAAACATAGTTTTTGCAATGGTCTGCTTTTTTGCTATCTGTAGCACCACAAAATCAGGAAACATTGTTGAACCAATGAAAAATCATCTTGCCCAACTCCGGGCTTCGACTCCTGGCCTGCACTTGTAGAGATTGCTCCCACTAAAAATCAATCGGATCTGTTATACCAAGTTAGCTAGCTTTGTACATCGGCCAGCCGGTCAGAAGGTCCTCGATCTGGAAATAGCGGACTGAGGCCTATAGCGGACGCCCTGAAGAGGACTTGTTCGCCGGCCACATGCCATAGGACGCGGTCTCCGGGGCCCATCACGGTGGTGCAGTACGACGAGGATGCGGCGCTCACCGAAATCTGTGTCGATTGTTTGGAGCGATTTGTGCGGGAATAGATCGTCGGTAATATTACAGACGGACTAGACGGTTTTCTCTTTTCTCTTTCTGGCACGTCGGCTTTGATCCTAAGTGGAGTAGATTACATACAGCTGATTGGACACTACTGTACATGCCCTTAGGATTCGAGAAATATAGCGACGGTTGTGCTGAACTGCTGATGGTGACTATCTGTCTACGTGTACGTGTTGTGTGCACTGCAGATACGCACCCACTCTCACAAGTTCTTCGGAAGAACTCCCTCCTCTTTTTTTCGAGAGTATGCCAAAGGCATTACCATAATTTTATAGAAGGCAGCGGTTTGAGTACAAGAACGACTGCCGGTTGTTGCAAACAACAAGCGCAGTCCAGACTCCACACACCCAACGCACACACAACGGGCAAATATGAAGACTGCCACGAAGCCACTACAACTCCAAGCAAAAGACCAAACGCCGGAGGAGCATACCTAGGGCCGCCATGCCGTGTCTTCAACACGAAGCTCCCAACAGAGTAATAGCGTTGAGAAAGAACTCCCTCCTCAGTGTCCAGAGGCTGTCGTCGCAGTACCGAGCTGTAGGCTCCCCGTGCCGTGCCACAGAGTTCGCCTGCAGGACGTGGCGCGGTTGTGACGACGATGCTACACGGATCGCTCAAAGTCACATTAGCTGTTACACAACAAATTCTTGCGTTGGCTACGCATCGTGGGCTCCTAACCAAGATTGGAGGAAGAGGAAACATCTTTAGAACTTAGTTATATGCGGATGATGTGGCTATATTTATGGCTCTAAAAAAGAAGGACATTCAAAACCTCTCCTCCATTCTAAAGGCTTTCGGAGAGGTCAACCTCCTCCAAACAAATTTTCAAAAGAGCTTGGTGGTGTCCATTAGATTTCAAAACATTGTGCTTGACGAGGTGCTTAGGGGGGGTGCCGTTGATCTGTTACTCCTTCTCATTGAAATATTTAGGCCTTCCTCTTTCACCGTGGCAACTTAAAAGGGTCGACTTCCAACCGCTTGAGGACAAGTTGGCCGGTAAACTAGTTACTTGGGATGGGAAGAACATCAACATGGCCGGACGCGGAGCACTTGTCAAATCCGTCCTCAACTCACAAGCCAACTTCCATCTCACTCCGCTCACCATTCTACTGGGATGCTTTTGCAAGCATGAAAAAGATTGAGAGGGATTTTTTGTGGGCCGTAACAAGAGAAATCTCCGGTGGAAAATGCAAAATAAACTGGGAAGCGGTGTGTAGGCCTACCCATCTTGGTGGTTTGGGGATTCTCCACCTTGAAAAATTTGCGAGAGCTCTCCGCTTGAGATGGCCTTGGTTCAAGTGGCGAGACCCAACTAAGCTTTGGGTGGGCATGGGCACACCATGTGATTCGGTGGATATGAGTCTTTTCTATGCCGACACTACCATCACCATTGTCAATGGGAAGATTGCTCCTTTTTGGGACTCGCCTTGGCTCAACGGAAGGAAGTCCAAAGACATCGCCCCTCTCATCTCTCAAGCTTCCACAAGAAAGAAATGGAGTGTCAAACAAGCAATGCACAACAACCGATGGATATCAAATATATATATATATATATATATATATATATATATCAACTTGACCATCCCTCACATACATGTGTACATATGTCTATGGCATGAGCTTAATAGCATACATCTTAATGAGGAGATTGAAGACTCTATTGTTTGGAATCTCACTGCTAATGGGTAGTACACGACGGCGTCGGCATACAATGCCCAATTTATTGGAGCAACCCTCACATGCATGAACAAGCTTGTATGAAAAGTTTGGGCGCCACCAAAGATTAAGTTCTTCACTTGGTTGGCCATACAAAATAGGCGTTGGACGACGGACCGTCTTGAGAAGAGAGGATGGACAAATTGTGGTCTTTGTCCGCTTTGTAAGCAAACCCAAGAAACGGCGGCACGTCTCTTCTCGCAGTGTAGGTTCTCCAAGAGGCTTTGGGAATGGTCAAAGATTGGCTTGGCCTACCGGATATTATAACCCAAGGGTGGTCTTCGTGTTGGAATTATGCCCTAGAGGCAATAATAAAGATGTTATTGTTATAATTCTTGTTCATGATAAAGTTTATATTCCATGCTAGAATTTTATTAAGCGGAAACTTTGATACTTGTCTGGTTTATGAACAACACCGTGTCCCTAGTACGCATCTATGGACTAGCTCATTGATTAATGATGGTTAAGGTTTCCTAACCATAGACATGGGTTGTCGATTAATAATGAGATCATGTAATTAGGAGAATGATATGATGGACAGACCCAAATTAAGAAGAGCAATTAGATCGTGTCATCGTGTTCATCTTTGCGAAGCTTTTTCCTATGTCAAATATTGTATTCCTTAGACCATGAGATAGTGCAACTCCCTGGTATCGGAAGAAAGCTTTGAGGTCATCAAACGTCATCCTATGTGAGGGTGATCATAAAGGTGTCTCTCAGGTGATCGGAAAGTACTTGTTGGATTGTATGTATCGAGATGGAATTTGTCCCTCCCGAGTCAGAGAGATATACTTTGGGCCCACTCGGTAATCGATATCAACACCGCTTGCAAGCACGTGGTTAAGGAGTTAATCACAAAGTGATATCGGATTACGGAACGAGTAAAGTACTTGTTGTGAACGAGATTGAACTAGGTATGCCGATAACAACGATCGAATCTCGGGCAAGTAAAATATCGCGTGACGAAGGGAATACATATATGGGATTAATTGAATCCTAGCATCGTGGTTCATCCGATATGATCATCGATGAATGTGTGGGAGTCAATATGGGTTTCCAGATCCCGATGTTGATTATTGATAGAAGATCATGTCTGCATATTCTCGAACCCGTAGGGTCACACACTTAACGTGCATCGACGCTAGGATAGAATGGATAATTGGTTTATGAGTTTTTGTTTGGAGTCTCTGATGAGATCCAGGATGTCACGAGAGGTTCCGGAGAATAAGATTCATATAAAGGAAAGCAGTTTTTGGATTTCGGAATAGTTTCGGAGTTTATCAGTATTGTACCGGAAGGTTCTAGAAGCTTACGGAGTGGGACCAACGTGGGCCGGCCAGCCCCTATATAAGGAGGGCAGGGTGCAGCCTCCCCCTACACCTCCTCAACCCTAGCCGCCAACTGTTGCCCTCCTCCTCTCTCTCTCCCGACTGCGCGTAGGCGAAGCCCTGCTGCAGAAATTCTCCACCATAAGCACCACGCCGTCGTGCCGCAGATCCAATCTATCTCTCCACCCCATTGCTGGACCAAGGAAGGAGGAGACGTCGCGACACCGCACGTGTGCATCTCTCCGAGGAGCCACCACTTGCGACATAGGATCAGATCGGATCGCGAGGAGGAGACGGTTGTGCGACTACATCAACCACGTTCTGTTGAACGTTTCCGCTGTGCGATTTCTTCAAGGGTATGAAGATCTCATCTATCTTTCTCGTTGATTGCATCTCCTAGATTATATCTTGGCTTTCTTGTTCGCATCTGTAGAATTTTTTTGATTTACTATGCTGCGAAACCCCTTCAGTGGTATCAGAGCTAGATCTATGCGTATATGTGTTTCACAAGTAGAATGCAACATGCTTGTTGCGGGCGTTGATGTTTTCTGTTGCAAGACTTTTGTTGTGTATTTCTTATGGCGCGGCATAGTGAGATCGAAGCGGTCCAGGCCAACTTTACGCAACCTCGTTCGCGAGACCGGCTCCGCACTTGACGTGTGGCTTGTTCCATACATGCGGCTGGTGGATGCCAGTTTCTCTCACTATAGTAGTCATGGGTTTTACACCGAATATTAGCAACCATAATATCACCATTGTGGCTTTCCGTAGGTAAGAATCGTTCTTAGCTTGTTACTCCCATAAGCCACGTAAAATATGCAACAACAAAGTAGAGGCGTCTAACTTGTTTTTGCAGAGAGTGTTTTGTGATATGGTATGGCCCAAGACATGATGAGTATGTTGTATGCAATGATCATGTTTTGTAATATTTCACGACTTGCATGTCGATGATTACACAACCGGCAGGAGCCATATGGTTGTCTTTATAATTGTGTATGACCTGTGTGTCAACTTCTTATACGCTATATAATAGCTTTACTTTATCGCTAAGTAGTTAGCAATAGTTGTAGTTGCTATTCATGGTGGAGGCAATCATGGTGGAGTGATGGAGATCATTGCGCGTAGATTGGCTATACCATGTCACATAAAATTCTATGCGTGTGATGTTTATCCTTTTATGTATCTTATTATGCTTAGATCACGACAGTAGCATTATAAGATGATGCCTCACTTAAAGATCAAGATAAAATTGTGTTCTCGCCATATATGCACCGTTGCGAAAGTTCGTCGTGTTCAAGCACCTCGTGATGATCAGGTGTTATAAACTCTACGTTCACATACAACGGGTGCAAACCAGTTTTGCATACACGGAAATACTTGGGTTTGACTTGACGAGCCTAGCATGTACAGACATGGCCTCGGAACACACGTACCGAAAGGTTAAACATGAGTCATATGAATGATATGATCGACACTTTGTTGTCCACCATTGAAACCACATCTCTTCTCATGAAGATCGGATTAGGTGTGGTGAATTTGGATCATGTTCATTAAACAACTTGAGGTATGTTGAATTTAGTGGGAGTTCATCTAGTAATTTGATTAAGTTGAACTAGTTATCATGAACATAGTCTAAATTGTACTTGCAAATTTTGTAGATCAAATGGCTAAGTCCAACTTCAACTTCAACGTTTTTGCTGAGAAAGAAAAGCTTAAGAACAATGGGTCTAACTTCACCAACTGGTTCTGCAATCTGAGAATCATTCTCGCTGGCGGACAAAAGGACTATGTACTAGAGAAAGCGCTAGGTGACGCCCCTGCCATTGATGCGCCGGCTGATGAAAAAGTTGTTTATCAGTCGCGCAAAGATGATTATGGAGTGATTAAGAGTACCATGTTGTTTGCTATGGAATCAAACCTTCAAAATTGTTTTGAGGAGTTCGCCGGGCCCTTTGAGATACTTGAGGAATTGAAAACCATGTTTCAGACTCAGGCCTGATCTGAGAGATATGAGATCTCTGAGAAGTTCTTTAACTGCAAGATGGAGGAAGGGAGTTCCGTTAGTGAGCACGCCATTAAGATGTCAGGCTACACTCAACGTCTTGAGCAACTGGACTGCAAGATTCCAGAAGAGCTCAATATTGACAGAGTTTTGCAATCACTCCCTCCTAGCTACAAAGGTTTTGTAGTTACTCACAATCAAATTGGTTCCACTGATACAATCACTGAGCTCTTCGCTAAGCTGAAAGCTGCGGAGGTGGACATCAAGAAAGATAATCATGTGTTGATGGTCAACAAGACCCCTAGCTTTAAGAAAGGTAAGGGTGCAAAGAAATCCTTCAAGAAAGGCAGCGGCAAGCGCGTTGCCCCTGCTGAGAAGAAGCTCAAGTATGGACCTAAGCCGGACACTGAGTGCTTCTATTGCAAGGACAAGGGTCACTGGAAGCGCAACTGTCCGAAGTACTTAGCGGACAAGAAGGTTGGCACCATTAAAGGTATATTTGATATACATGTTATTGATGTTTACCGTACTAGCGCTCGTTTTAGTGCCTAGGTATTTGATACTGGTTCAGTTGCTAATATTTGCAACTCGAAACAGGAGCTACGGAATAGACGGCGGCTAGCAAGGGATGAGGTGACGATGCGTGTTGGCAATGGATCAAGAGTTGATGTGATGGCCGTCGGCATGCTCTCCTTAGTTTTACCTTCGGGATTAGTTTTAAACCTTAATAAGTGTTATTATGTGCCTGCATTGAGCAAGAACATTATATCTGGATCGTGTTTGTTGCAAGACGGTTATTCATTTAAATCGGAGAATAATGGTTGTTCTATTTATATGAATAACATCTTTTATGGTCATGCACCTGCTGTGAATGGTTTATTTTCTTCTGAATCTCGAAAGCAATAAAACACACATCCATAACATTGAGGCTAAGAGATGCAAAGTAGATAGTGATAATTCAACTTATTTGTGATACTGCCGTCTAGGTCATATTGGTGTAAAATGCATGAAGAAACTCCATTCCGATAGACTTTTGGAGTCTCTTGATTTTGAATCATTTGACACGTGCAAGCCGTGCCTCATGGGCAAGATGATCAAAACCCCGTTCTCCGGAATAATGGAGCGAGCAACGGACTTATTGGAAATCATACATACCGATGTATGCGGACCAATGAGTGTTTCGACGCGCGGTGGATATCGCTATTTTCTCACTTTTACTGATGACTTAAGTAGATATGGGTATATCTATTTAATGAAACATAAATCTAAAACGTTTGAAAAGTTTAAAGAATTTCAGAACAAAGTGGAAAACCATCGTAACAGGAAAATTAAATTTCTACGATCCGATCATGGAGGTAAATATTTGAGTTATGATTTTCTCACGCATCTTAAAGCAAGCGGAATCGTTTCGCAACTCACGCCACCCGGAACACCACAGTGCAATGGTGTGTCTGAACGCCGGAATCGAACTCTATTAGATATGGTGCGATCAATGATGTCTCTTACAGATTTGTTGTTATCATTTTGGGGTTATGCATTAGAAACCGCTGCATTCACTTTAAATAGGGCACCATCTAAATCCGTTGAGACGACACCGTATGAACTGTGGTTTGGTGCTAAACCTAAGTTGTCGTTTCTTAAAGTTTGGGGATGCGAAGCTTACGTCAAGAAGTTGATGCTGGACTAGCTCGAACCCAAAGCGGAGAAATGCGTCTTCATAGGATACCCTAAGGAAACGATTGGGTATACCTTCTACCACATCTCTGAAGGCAAAGTGTTTGTTGCAAAGAACGGATCCTTTCTTGAGAAGGAATTTCTCTCGAAAGAAGTGAGTGGGAGGAAGGTAGAGCTAGACGAGGTTATTGAACCTTCTCTCGAGTTGGAGAGTAGCGCAACACCTGAAATTGTTCCAATGCCGTCTGCACCAACAAGACAGGAAGCTAATGATGAGGATCATGAAACTTCGAACGATGCTACTACTGAACTTCGCAGGTCGACAAGGTCACGTGCCACTCCTGATTGGTACGGTAACCCTGTCTTAACCGTCTTGTTGTTAGACAACAGTGAACCTGCGAATTATGAGGAAGCAATGATGAGCCCAGACTCTGAGAAATGGCTAGAGGCCATGAAATCCGAATTAGGATCCATGAGCGAAAACCAAGTATGGACTTTGGTAGATCCTCCTAGCGACCGTAAGACCGTTGAGTGCAAATGGATTTTCAAGAAGAAAACGGACGCGGATGGTAATGTTACTGTCTATAAACCACGGCTTGTCGCAAAAGGGTTTCGGCAAGTTCAAGGTGTTGACTACGATGAGACTTTCTCTCCCATAGCGATGTTTAAGTCTATTCGGATTTTATTAGCAATTGCTGCATTTCATGATTATGAAATATGGCAGATGGATGTCAAGACTGCGTTCCTCAATGGCAACATTGATGAAGAGTTGTATATGATGCAGCCCTAAGGTTTTGTCGATTCTAAGGATGCTAATAAGGTGTGCAAACTTCAGCGTTCCATTTATGGACTAAAGCAAGCATTTCGAAGTTGGAACCTTCATTTTGATCAAGTGATCAAGAGCTTTGGATTTGTTCCAAATTTCTACGAAGCTTGCATATACAAGAAAGTGAGTGGGAGCTCGGTGACATTTTTAGTACTATATGTGGATGACATATTAATTATTGGAAATGACATTGGTATGCTTAATGATGTGTAGAGTTATTTGAATAAATGTTTTTCAATGAAAGACCTATGAGAAGCTGCTTATATATTAGGCATCAAAATCTATAGAGATAGACAAAGACGCCTAATAGCTTTAAGCCAAAGTACATACCTAGACAAAGTTCTGAAAAGGTTTAGAATGGATAAAGCAAAGAAATGTTCATTGCCCATGTTGTCAGGTAAGACATTGAGCAAGGCTCGGTGTCCAGCTACGGTAAACGATAGAGAAACTATGAGCAAAGTGCCTTATGCCTCGGCCATAGGTTCTATCATGTATGCCATGCTGTGTACTAGACCGGATATGTCTAATGCTCTTAGTTTGACGGGCAGATACCAAAGTGATCCAGGAGTGGAACACTGGACAGCCGTAAAGGACATCCTAAAGTATTTAAATAGGACTAAAGAAATGTTCTTGGTCTATGGAGGTGATGAGCAGCTCGTCGTAAAAGGTTACGTTGACCCTAGTTTCAACACCGACCCGGATGATTCTAAATCTCAGACAGGATACGTTTATATTTTGAATGGTGGAGTTGTGAGCTGGAGAAGCTGCAAGCAAAGCGTGATCGCGGGATCTACAACAGAAACGGAATACATGGCTGCTTCAGAAGCGTCAAGTGAAGGAGTTTGGATCAGGAACTTCATCACCGAGCTTGGTGTGGTTCCAAGTGCCTTGGACCCACTGGATATATTGTGCGACAACACTGGCGCCATAGCACTGGCTAAGGAACCAAGATATCATCCAAAGACCAAGCACATCAACCGCCATTTTCATATAATTCGAGATTATATAACAGATGGAGATCTGAAGATTAGCAAAGTACATCTTCCACGAGCAAAACATGATCAGCACCTTAATGCCATGGGTGTTAGATTGTTGCCAGATGTAAACTAGATTATTGACTCTAGTGCAAGTGGGAGACTGTTGGAATTATGCCCTAGAGGCAATAATAAAGATGTTATTGTTATAATTCTTGTTCATGATAAAATTTATATTCCATGCTAGAATTGTATTAAGCGGAAACTTTGATACTTGTCTGGTTTATGAACAACACCGTGTCCCTAGTACGCCTCTATGGACTAGCTCATTGATTAATGATGGTTAAGGTTTCCTAACCATAGACATGGATTGTCGATTAATAACGAGATCATGTCATTAGGAGAATGATATGATGGACATATCCAAATTAAGCAGAGCAATTAGATCGTGTCATCGTGTTCATCTTTGCGAAGCTTTTTCCTATGTCAAATATTGTATTCCTTAGACCATGAGATAATGCAACTCCCTGGTATCGGAAGAAAGCTTTGAGGTCATCAAACGTCATCCTATGTGAGGGTGATCATAAAGGTGTCTCTCAGGTGATCGGAAAGTACTTGTTGGGTTGTATGTATCGAGATGGAATTTGTCCCTCCCGAGTAGGAGAGATATACTTCGGGCCTACTCGGTAATCGATATCAACACCGCTTGCAAGCACGTGGTTAAGGAGTTAATCACAAAGTGATATCAGATTACGGAACGATTAAAGTACTTGCTGTGAACGAGATTGAACTAGGTATGCCGATAACAACGATCGAATCTCGGGCAAGTAAAATATCGCGTGACGAAGGGAATACATATATGGGATTAATTGAATCCTGGCATCGTGGTTCATCCGATATGATCATCGATGAATGTGTGGGAGTCAATATGGGTTTCCAGATCCCGCTGTTGATTATTGATAGAAGATCATGTTTGCATATTCTCGAACCCGTAGGGTCACACACTTAACGTGCATCGACGCTAGGATAGAATGGATAATTGGTTTATGAGTTTTTGTTTGGAGTCTCTGATGAGATCCAGGACGTCACGAGAGGTTCCGGAGAATAAGATTCATATAAAGGAAAGCAGTTTTTGGATTTCGGAATAGTTTCGGAGTTTATCAGTATTGTACCGGAAGGTTCTAGAAGCTTACGGAGTGGGACCAACGTGGGCCCACTTGTCGGAGGCCTGCGTGGGACTAAGGGGGAGTGCCCTGGACGCTTGGGGCCAGGGGCACAAGGCCCCATAGGCCCAGCCGGCCAAACCCTAGGGGAAACCCTAGGGAACCCTTCTAGAAGGAGGGGGAAACTTGCCCCCCACTCCACCCTTGGGGCCGCCGCCCTAGGGATTGGAGGAGGGGCTAAAGGGAGCCGGCCAGCCACCTATATAAGGAGGGCAGGGTGCAGCCTCCCCCCTACACCTCCTCAACCCTAGCCGCCAACTGCTGCCCTCCTCCTCTCTCTCTCCCGACTGCGTGTAGGCGAAGCCCTGCTGCAGAAATTCTCCACCATAACCACCACGCCGTCGTGCTGCAGATCCAATCTATCTCTTCACCCGACTTGCTGGACCAAGTAAGGAGGAGACGTCGCGGCACCGTACGTGTGCATCTCTCGGAGGCTCCGCCACTTGCGGCGTAGGATCGGATCGAATCGCGAGAACGAGACGGCTAGTACGACTACATCAACCACGTTCTATTGAACGTTTCCGCTCTGTGATTTCTTCAAGGGTATGAAGATCTCATCTATCTTTCTCGTTGATTGCATCTCCTAGATTAGATCTTGGCATTCTTGTTCGCATCCGTAGAATTTTTTTGATTTACTATGCTGCGAAACCCCTTCACTTCGGACCTATCTATCAAGCAATGGTGGACCAAAATATCTTGCAAATCAACTTCAAATTGAAAAGTAATGGCCTCTCTAACCATGCTTGTTAGTTGGACAATTTCGAAGGAGAGAAATGCACGAGTCTTCACCAAAAAATCCGCACCGCCATCTATTCTTCTTGGGATCATTAAAGAGGAGGTTCGCCTTTGGATTGCCGCGGGAGAAAACTTTGGAGTGTTGTAATTTTGGGAGAGTCTTTTGCCTCCCTTTCAAAAAATATATTAGCTGGTACAGTCTAGGTCGACCTCTTCCTGAATCCAATGGCATGCGATTGTGTCTCCACTTTCACACTTTTTTTTAGCGGAACTATGGCGGGCTTACGCCAGCCTGAACAATTTCATTCAAAGTTGCCTATGAGGCTTTTCAGCCTCTACAAGATAGGGTTCAAATGAACCGGAATTTGCAGGGGTTACAAGAGAAGAGAAATAAAGGAGAAAACACACACACACACCACCCACAACAAAGACTGAGAGGAAAAGGGGCTACTCTGAGAATCCTCGGAGGCGGTTGACTGATGAGAAAACTCATCACAACCCAAGCACAACGATCACAAGGAAGAACCAGCAGGACACGACCGCAGGGGGACAATCCAACTCGAGTCATCGCCGGAGTAAACAAACGGCCTTGATCAGCCGAGACCCAACCTCGACACTGCACCATCGACGTAATCGAAGGGAAACGCACATCCGAGACCACACAACGCACCGACACCACCTGTGTCGTGGGTGTGGCCGAAGGGGCACGCGCGACCGAGACGACGCCATGACGCCTGTGTGCCATTGGATGGAGTCGAAGGGCGTCACAGGGCAGAGTCACACCATTGAGCACTCTCACATGGAGCACCCACACCGCACGCTGGGGGTCGCTGCCGTAGTCGAAAGGCATAGCAACACCGAGGGCAACCCCAACCCCACATGGGTTCGATATACCCGAAGGGTGGGATAGCCGAGAGCACGTGCAAAAGACCACCCCACGCCAGGTACGCCGTAGAGCTCTGACAAGGATCCAACACAAGAGCTTGGCAACCGGCAAGGATAAGCCACCACCACCACTGCCACGGCTCACCTCGCACATGGAGAGAAGACCGCACCCATGGCTGCCATCTGCAGAACCATGGGGCACACCAGAACAGGCGGGAGCAGCGCCCGCTGAAACTGTTGGCAAGACAGAGGGGCTCCACGCTCGGCCACGACGGCCCCCCGGGTAGGGAGCGCGTCACCACCATGGCCGCCATCTGCGAATCCATGGCACCAGCCAGCCTACAACGGGCAACCCTGCTCCAGGATGATGAGCGAGAGAGGAGGCAGCGACCCTTGCAACCACCGGAGAGCACACCAATGACCATCAGAGGCCAGCACATCGCGAGCAGCCGAGCATGCCCCGCCGAGCACCACCAAACCACCACCACCTCCGCCAACCGGGGACCGATCACACGCGACGCCGCTCGCGGGAGGGAGGCGCCCGAGCCGGCCCTGGCGGGCCCAGATCTAGGCCCAAACGAGCCCACGCACCGCCCCGCCGCCGCCGCAAACCTCAGCTACAGCCCGCCGCCACCCCCACGCACAGCCGCGCCGGGAAGCTGCCGGAACCGCTGCAGGCCCTCTAGCTCGTGGGGGGAAACCGAAGGGAAATGGTGACCTCGCCGGTGGCATTCTTCGTCAGCGGCGAGGGAGAGGATGTGGGGGAGGTGGGGAGGGTGGCCGGAGGAGGTGGGAGTCGCCGCCCGTGTCGCCCAGAGAGAGCGACGCGGGGGCCGAGCGTTTTCGATCCTGCAATGGTAGTGTGGTCTCCACTTTCACACTTGCTTAGCGTTCTGAACTACTACTGAATAATGTGCAATTTCATCTCCCTTCATGGTTTCTTGTTAGCGTTCTGAACTACACTGTATATATTCTGCATGTTCTTGCATGCTGAACTTGGACTAGGCAGGCACTTGTTCAGCACTGGAGGCAATTGCTGACCCGGTTGTTGCACCACATGCTAGTAACTGTTGCAAACAGCTGTTGCAACACATCTGATATTACCTCTCTTCAAAAGCAATGTTGCACCCAAAAAACCAAAACAAATATCCTGTGTGATTCAATTTCCCTTTCATAGTTTCTTGTCGTCAGTCATCTGATGTTACCTTGCATTCTGAATGTTCTTCAGAGTTCAGACATGCAGAACCTGGAGCGGGCAGGCACTTGTTCAGCATCAGTTTACCATGGAGCCAGACTGAACACATGCAGGCAACTGTTCCCTCATCTGATTTTCCCTCTCTACAAACCCAAAGTTGCGACCAACTGCCAGAAAAATAACCTCCCTTTCAATTTACTTTGATGTCAGCTCACTCATGGGGAAGCCGAGCTTCAGCGACGCGACCATGGACTGGGCTGGCACAAGCGAAATGTCGGCGACCGCCGTTGCGCAGGACGAGACGATATGGCACCTTCCACCGTATTCGCCTCAACTAGCGATTGAGTCCTCAAACTCTGATGCTAAATTGCTAATATTTGTGCAGTTGTGCATGCAGACAAGGTTGAAGTAGCAAGGAACTATGGTTAATCAACGAGTAGTTAAGTTTGTTTCCTTCAGTTGTTAAGTCGATGTGAATCTGTAAACGATCAGCTTTGACGTTCACTCATGTTACATCGATGTATATCATACAAATTGCAAACCAGACAAGAAATGTCCACCGGGTTAAACAAGTTTGCAGGAACAATTAGTAACTTGAAGAGTAGCTTATTAATCGAGTCCTCGAGTTCATCTACAAACTGAAGACTTGCATTCTGTAGTTCATCTACATACAAATTAACTGAACATACAGAAGAGTAGGTATATCGCAGTGTCACAGATCGACATAGCGTTTGAACTTGGTTGAAATTTGATCGACGTCGATCGGGGAAGAAGTCGATTCCTTGCAGGGATCGATCATAGCGATGAACTGAAACAGAAGAGAGATACTATTGCTGGCGATCGTCGTCGGCTCCTTGGGGATGCCACGCGCGCGCGCACTCAGCGGCGGGACAGAAGCATCCAGGCGTCGAAGTACTTGGCCACAACGGCGGGGCGCATCCGCTCCAGCGCGGCGCGCGCCATGTCCAGCTCGTAGGTGGTGTGGCCCAGGAGCAGCTCGTTCGCGTGTGCCCAGGCGTCGCAGATCGGGGCCGACTCCAACATGATGTGGAAGACGTCACGGGCCGCAGCGCCGTGCGAGAAGGCGGATCGTAGCCTCAGAAGCGCCATGTCGGCGTGGGCGGCAGCGCCGGCGTGGTGGCCTTCCCACCTCTGCAACCACCAGGGCGCGACGCCCTGGAGGCCGAGCTGCGTGGCGCCGATGGAGAAGACGTGGCCGGATGCTGCGTGGTACGTGCCGAGCCGCCTGGTCCAGACGATGGCGAACGTGACGCGCTCCATGGCTAACCCGACGCGCTCCACGGCGAACCTGACGCGCTCCATGTCGGCGGTTAGGTCGAAGGGCGCGTCGCCGGCGCGGGTCTGGCTGAGCAATCTCAGGCGGAAGTTGCGGCAGACCTCGGTGGCCAGGACGAGGTACGCGTGGGCGGCGTCGATGGCTTGCGATGCTACGATCGTCAGGTTGATGTCGGTGAGGTTCTGAAGCGACGCCGCCGCCGCCGTCCTCCTCCAATCCGCCGCCATTGCTGCCGGCGTCGGCGTGCGCTGCCGCTCTCTCCACACGTCGGCGTCGGCGTGCTATGCGTGCGTGTGAGTCTGTGTTTGCGTGAGATGAGACGATATCTGGCCGGGGTAACTTCTGGAGACGGCGGGGTAAATAGTCCGTTACAGGGTGGGGTCCACCCCGATAGCTGGCCCCACTTGTCTGTGAAACTCGCGAAGTCACGCAGAATCATCTCGTTCCCACGTCAGAATCCATTTCGGGTCCCACTTGACCAACCACCGTGATCAGCACACTTATGACCAGCGGGTCCTACCTTTGGCTGACCCACCTGTCAATAAGAGAGAGTCGATATGTCCACTGCCAGTTTGCCGAGTTCCGGGCCTGTCAACCCATGCCAGCTGGCTACTTCAGGGAGAGAGCGAGCGAGCGAGAACCAGCAAGAGAGAGAGAGAGAGAGAGAGAGAGAGAGAGAGAGAGAGAGAGATGGCGGAGCCGAGGTGGAAGACGGCGTTCCGCGCTCATATCGCCCCGGCGCACGCCGCCTGCGTCCACGCCAGGAGTCTTCTCGCCGCCGCGCTGCGGGCTCTGGTGTCGCCGCAGCTGCTGCAAGACCGCGACGCCGCGGGGCGGTACGTCCTGCTGGATTTTGCGATGAACAACGTCGACCAGGCATGGATCTGCCTCTCCGCTGCCATGGACTTCATGGTGGCGTCCGAGCTCGTGGCGCTCCGTGGCTGCGGGCCCGTCCCGATGCTGCCGGTGGCGAGCGTCGACCTACTCCGCCGCGGCGCCGACGCCGACGCCCACCACGACGTGTGGCTCGCGCTGACCAGGCTCCAGAGCGCCAGAGGGTACGGCCAGGACACGCCCGGCAGGACGGAGGCGGCATACCGCCACCTGTGCGCCGCGAGGTTCATGATTGCCCACCTGCCCCCGCCTGCTGGCCCGGACGCCGCCATGGACCAGTTCCACGCCGCCGTCGGCCACATCCAGGCCATAGAGGGCAGCATCGTGAACATGCTCTCGATGATCACCAACGCCGGCCGGCCTCCCGCCCGCATCCAGTGGAGGAGGTGACTCTTTCTCTTGGTTAGCTCTGCTTCACGTTCACGACTCTGTTTGCTTCATCGATCGATCGTTCGTTCGCGTTGGCCGTGGCAACTGTTTGTGTTTTCTTGCTCATCTTGTGAATGGATACTGAACTGAACCCATGGATGGATGGATGGATGGTCCGTGGAATTCGAACTACATTACATCTGTTGTTGTTTCTGTACTGTTAATTGCAAGGACCGATGGTGGATGATACGCATCAGTGATTTCGTCTCTGCAATCTGGCATTTCTTGTCAGGAATTTTTTCCAACTTATTGGTTTATTATATGACATCCCAGGGTTAATTGTTCTAACCAGCAGTAACTTGATTTTGGTAAACCACGATGATCGCAGTTGCAAGTTGCAACCTCGAATCGCATCCTTACACTGGTGTTTCCTTGTTTTTCTTCTAAGCTTTTGCGTGTTCGCAAAAAAAAGTTGCAACCTGGAATCAGTGTGCAGTAGCAGTCCGTGCAGCTTTGAACTGTATTTGCAATCTGGAATCAGTGTGAACTGCGATCAGGGCCGGCGAGATACAATTCTGTCCATGCACACATTTTTTGCTGATCAGCAGCAGTTCAACAGCATGCATGGGTGGTAATGCAGCAGCGATTCGTCTTTTCTTGACGGCGGATTTCTGTAACTAGTTGGTTTATCTGGGATCCCAGAGTTAGTTAAGTTCTAACAAGCAGTTACTACTTGATTTGGGATTTTTTTTACTTACTGTAGTAGCATGATAGATATACTGTTAATTTCAAAGAACGATTAATGCTTTTCATGGATGATAGTATAGTCTGTTGCAAGTTGCAACCTGGAATTAGTGTGAAATACCAGTCGTGCAGTTTTGACTGGAACTTTCCCCAGAGTTAACTTTTTTTTTTTGCGGGTAACTTGATTTGGGTAAACCGCCATGATATATATACGCTTTTGCAAGTTTCAACCTAGAATCAGTGTGAAGTAGCAGTCGTGCAGCTTTGAACCTGATTTGCAATTTGCAGTTCTGAACTGCGACCAGGGGCAGATATAGTTGTGTTCGTGCACAAACATTTGTTGCTGATTAGCAGCAGTTAACTTCCTGTTAACAGCATGCACGGGTGGCGCCGATTCTCTGCGACTCGAAATGTACTTTTCAGCCAGAACGCAAATAGACTGATCAAGCTAGCGAAAGCAAACTCCATAGTGACTGCAAGTCTTCGACAATCAGATTTGCTGGGCATATCACTCTGAAAGCTAAACATTTACACGCACACGCACACGCACGCGCTGATGGCACACGCACGCGCTGAAACTTTGATCGACGGACCCTCTGACTCTGATCGATCCAATCAAATCTGACGTGCCAATCAAATCTGCATTCACGCGCTGGCTTCACACTACTGTATCTGTACTAGGCGTGCAGCTTCATTCTTGCTGAAAAGATCATTTCAGGTCGCAAAGCGTCGAGGCCTACTAGGTACTGTAAACTGTTGTCAACAATGTCTGCTGTTAACAGGAAATAAACTGCCAATCAGTAATCATCGGCACGACAACCAAATTAATGAATTATTACTGCATCGTGATTCCAGTTCCACCAGGGTTACCCTATCAAATATTAACAGTACAAGGATAAAAGTTTCAGTACGCATCTAAGCTAGCTAGAAGACGACGAGGAGGAATCGTGGGAGAATTGCAACTCTGACAAGATACCCATGGATATGCTACATTGCTACTAGTTCAAGGTCGTATCGACCGGTCCCTGATCGCGATTAAAACTGCAAATTGCACTTTGACTCCAAATTGCACTTTGAGACTATCATACATGGTAGTCAGTAAAAATCACCCAAATCAGGGTTGTCAGATAAACAAACAACTACTACTACTTGCAGGAGCTCCACCTCCGTAACTGCCAATCAACCCACGGCCAAAGTGAAAAGTGAAACGAGAAATGGTTGAACGTGCCAGACCGGTGGGGCCAACATTGTCAGTGTAACGGTATGTCCGCCGTGAAATTCCCAAGCCATCGCAATTTTAACTTCGTCCTCCGTACATCGACAACCCCGCGTACTCCCTCCGTCCGAACAAGTGTGCTTCTAGTTTTAGTTTTTGTCTAAGCTAAACTTTATCAAATTTTGACCAACTTTATAGATAAATATAGCAATATATATTACACCAAATTGATATATTATAAAACTAAATTTGAAAATATATCTACTCCGTCCGGTTTATTAGACTAGTTTAAGAACAATTTTGACCATTAATTTTGGTCAATAATTTTTATATAATATATCATAAAAATTATACCATTAGATTCATCTTCAAAAGTAGTTTCCAATGGTTATTTTTTGAGACATGTATTGCATATCTATTAGTCAAATTGATGATCAAATATTTTTTTAAACTACGTGTGTCCTAATAAACTGGACCGGAGGGAGTACCAGAGCCAATTTAAAGTTATAAATATTGCAACATTTTTCTATAAACTTTGTCAAATTTTATTAACTTTGACTTATGACAAAGCATGAAGTACACTTACTAGGGATTATTTGCGGATGGAGGGAGTATCGTGTATTGCGTGTGCCGGCCGTGTGCCTGCCTCTGCTGCGCTACAATATTTTTTCTCTCAATCGGCAAGATGTTCACTCTGTGTTTGTCTTTCTATATCGGAGAAATTTGAAAAAACCCACCACATTATAGGTTTGGGTTTCAGAAACTATCACTTTTCGAAAAAAAATCTAAAAAACTACGGATTGACCTTCTAATTTTTTTATATACATTGATCGTTTGCTTTAACTCGTCTGACAGTGTTTTCTCACCGATGCGGCTAGTAACCGGAGGATGTGGCGTGTAGTAAATGGTATAGGGAGGCAAAAGTTGGAGGGATCTTCTGGGTGTGTGTCCATTATTTAAAGGACCCACCCTATAAGCTTCATTTAGCTCTCCTGTCAAATCTCCCTCTCCCTCTCTCTCGCTCAAATTCACCGAAGCATCTCGGCAGAGCCGCCGCATCATCCAACTGCATGTATAGCTCCCCATGTCGACCACTTCCACCATCGGCTCGTATGTGTGGTCAGGCTAGGTCACCAGCGGCGACCTCTCGAGGTTCCACCTATCGAGCGTCATACCGCGCACCATGATTGGTGTCAACACCCGGATTTTTCAATCCTAGATGCCTGTTATGTCATACATCGCAATCTCAGGATTACCATTTTTACGAGACATAACAGAATTGGATACCATAGTACATCATCCATTACAAACAATACATAAGTTCTTACACAAATAGGGATCTCATGATCCAGTTCTTAATACAACTTCAAGCGGCGGAATACGGAATAATAACGGTAGCGTGGGCGAAGCTCCATCTTCGGGGTCACAGGCAATGCTGACGATGGAAGATGATCCTAGTTGTCGTAACCTTCCTGGGGTCCATCTTCCAGGTACTCCTCTTCATAGTCTGGCCATGGGAGTAGCCAGGGACAAAGCCATGAGTACTCTTTAAGTACTCGCAAACTAATACTAACAGGTAAGGGGTTTTTGGATAATAGGACACTAGGCTCTAGGGTTGTTTTGCAAAAAGCCAGGTTTATCTCTACTAAGTTCCAAAGCTAGTCACAATTTTATAACTCCTAAGTGGGATCTTGTAATTCAGGTCACAACTCTGTTGTGGTCAAGTCAAAGTCTCAATTCGCTTCATAAGTCATTTTGAAAAGTCTGACGGGGGAACAGTATGGCCACTCCAACTGTCCATAACCGCGGACGCGGCTATTCGAATAGTTTGACACTCTGCAGAGATTGTACACTTTCACCACAACATTCGATACATCCGTCAGGAACAAATCCTGAATTCACCATACTCAGTATGCGGATAATCAATCTTAACCTTTCAATTACACGCCCTAGTATAAGCACCTCTCCTGTGAGTTTGGCCTCCCAACCATGATTCATTGTCATCTTGGGTACTGCACATGTGGACAATCTTCACAAGGTAGCCTCAGCTCAGACCTTGGCCGTGAGGGCACTAATACTAAGGAATATAAGTTTCCAGTCAAGCCCTACCCAATATTCGGGTATTGTGGTTGTACGATAAAATTGGAATGGTATCGCATCCAGACAACCATCAGTTTTATAAAGGGCTCAGGCTCATGCCTTAACATTTTTATCACCAAAATCATCAGGTGTTTGGAAACACACGTCCAAAACATTTCAATAGAATGATCCATCATTCCAAGGTTTTCATAACCATTTTTCCACCAAGTATTCCCATCTAAAGTTGATCAAGTTTTATGCTTAGCACTAGCATCTACAGGTGGGGGTAGTACTAATGAGGGGTGGTAACCAGTGGAGTTTCGCTAAGTCCAACCTTATATCTTAGGCTGATATCAAGGTTTCTAGCTTAGGCCAAATTTTATGCTCTTTATGCAACCTTCAGCACAACTGTCTAGTATCTACCAAACTCTTAGGTAGACTCTAAGTAAGCTTTGATAAAGAAATAAAGTAAGAAGCTGGCACATAAAACTAGGATTTGGTTCATCAAGTGGGTATGATCACATATGCTTAAGGCATATAGTAGTCATATCACAAGTATGGGTTTGTGGTATCAGTAGGGTATCTTGCAAGGGTTAGCTTGCATAGGTCAACTTGATTAGTAAGGCTTGCATCAGTGTCAATATAAGCTTGCAAGTATGGGCTTGCACATTTAACTAGTAGTATTAGGCTTGCCTTGTGCAGAGCAGTGGTTGAAGTTCTCCTCGGCGTCCTCTTCGTAGTATCCTCCTTCCTCCTCGTATCCTTGGTCGGTACTAGCTTCTATGAATAAATACGAGGTACACAATCACCAAACAATACTTAACTACTTGCAATCATCACACACAAGGGTCCTATAGATAATCTAGCATCATCTCTAACATTACAAGGTTAAGGCTTGGTTTAAATCTTTTTATTTTTAGAAAAGTAATTTCTACTCATTGAAAACTACTTAAGATTTAATATTCTCCAAATAAACATGGGATCATGTTGACACATGTCATCACCACGTATTTTAGTCTATGGGAATGTGATTTAAAGTGGTGTCATAATTTAATAAGGTTTTACCCTTTTATTTTAATTAATTAAAGTGGCTAGAAATGCTTATGGAGCATTCTTTTATTACTTGAGCAATATTTCTGCAAGTAAACCTATATATTTTTATATATTCTGAAAGGTATGGTTAAATGTGATTTTTGAGAGTTGGAATCAACTCAAAAGCTATTATGGTTGAAATTTGTAAAACGTTTGAATGCAGAAAAGCTTTTGCCTTGTTATTATTACCAAGGGTGATCTATAGATCCAAATAACTAGAATCCAACGGGGGCTTGGATTCAGCATTCACAGACCTTTCCAACAAAATTGGTTTCATTCAAATTGGTGCACTGAATCGATCCGCGTTGATTTTTGAAGTTGGGTACAAAAGTGTTTTTGAATTGAAATAGAAAAAGGTTTAATTTGAACAACTGAGCTGCGCGGGAAAATCTAACGGGCCGGCCTGCTAAGTGCAGTGCTCCCGCGGGCTGCTTAAGTGGGTGTCCCCACTCGTCAGTGACACGGGGCTGGTCGAAGCGGTATGGGGCAACGTGGATCGTTCGATCTAGTTCTAATCTAACGGCTGGGAGTCATCGTCGACGCGAGACAGCTCCGGCGAGAACGAAACCTAGCGCGGCCAGTGAGGGTCGCTGGGGGCTCACCGGGGTACTGGCGAGGGTCGGCGAGGCGGGCGAACGACGAAGTCGACGACGGCGAACTCAGGGGTGGTCGCGGCAGTTCCTGGGGCGGCTCCAATCGCTGGCTCCTTTCTTCTCCGGCAGCGGCAGTCTCTAGTGAAATTCTGGCGAGGTGGTGCTCGCCTTGCTCTAGGAATGGTGTGGCACGATCAGTGAGGAGAGGGGAGTGAGATGGTGTGAAGAAATCGTGCGGGGGTGGCCTCTATTTATAGTCGAGTGAGGGGACCGTCAGGGCGCACGGTGAGCTCGTCGGGGGCGACGTTACAGGCGGCTAATGGCATGGGCAAGGGTAGGGGACGATGCTGTGTCTCCTGGCGATGCTCAACGACATGGTCGCAACGCATGGGGCGGTGTGGTTTGGTCTGGAACGGGCGGTGCTCTGCACGGCAGAGGCGGCGACTTCGACGGCGGTGGCACGGGGGTAAACGGGATGTCTGGCGGTCTCTGGGTCGGTGGTGATCGTGTGCACGCTGGCGAGCGGCGCTGTGATCTGTGGGTGATGGTCGAGGGTGGCGCTCTGGCGCACGCTCGGCATGGTCTGGGCGCGGCTTGTGCGCGTGGTCCAGGGCTTGGCAACGCTCGCGGCTGGGACAGGGAGTGGCGGTGGACGGTGGGCTGCCTCTAGACAAGGTTGGCACGGCTAGTTCTTCCTCTAGCTTGATGTCCACAATGGGGTGACATGGGTGTGCTCGGCTGTTCACCATTAATGGAAATGGCAAGCTCACAGGGGTGCTAGTGTTGGGCTAATCTTTCTAGATGATCTACTGAGTTGTGTGTGAGCTAACTAGGGAACAAGTTAGGCCAAATTTACTGCACACTATAATGTTTGATGTTTTTGTTGATTTGTGTCTGCAACCTGTTTGATGAAATGGCCGTATGAAATCAAATTTTGAATTTTGAAATGATTTTTGGTGGGTTTGCTAGGTTGGTGCTGGTGAGTCTGCAGATGCTTGGGTTTTGAAAATTGAGCTTGTTTGAGTGGGTTTTGAAAAAGTGGGATCTTCCCATATGAAGAAGATTCAATTTTGAATTGTCATTTAAACTATGTATTTGAAAGTTTCTGGATGATCACAAAGTGGACCTTGATACCTTGTTATGAGTACATTCAAGGGGTGCAAAGATCTAGAAAAGTTTTTGTTAGGTTTTGAAAGTTTGAGACAGCCAAAGTAGGTATGGGAGTTAAATTGGTCAAAATGACCATTCACTTAATATATTTGTTTTGATTTACTTGTCTTTAGGAAAAGTGTGGGAAATGTTTTAGATGATGTTTATTTCACCTAAGAAATATTTTACAAGCAATGGATCACACAAACAAGGTGGGTTTAAAGGATTTCAAAATCTATGCATACACACATGCATGTATTCATGATTTTATTTAGAAAAGTTTTTGTTAGCCCTAATCTTGATGATTAGAATTTTGATGATCTAAGTTTGGTATTTTTGGGATGTTACAATTGGATTCCGCGGGGGTTGGGGTTCGCCGGTGTTGACAAAATGGTCACAGGCGCCGATTGATGTGGTAGCGGGTTTCGATCAACGACGAGGTTGGTTCTCTGTTCTGTCATAGTCATCCTCCTGAATCCCTAGGAGGAGCTGGCCCAACACGCCTTCAACAACGTTTGACGTTGTCACCTTCGCCGCCATAGCAACAGTGCACGCGTATGGACAGAGGTAGCCGCCATGATGGGTGCAGCTCCAGCGCGACTGCCCGCACATGTTACAGGAGGCAGAGGTGGAGGAGCCACCGGTGCTAGTGGTGGGGAGGATCTAGGTCGCTGGTGGAGCTCGGGGTGGCAAAGGGAGGATTTGGGCCGGCAATGGCGTGGGGGTTGTAAGTGATGGATTACCTCAAGGGTTGTCCACTTAGGACAAAGAAGAATAGACAAAGGATAAAAAGGAGACAAAAGTTATACTAATTTTGTAGTCTAGGATTTTCTTGTTCCTGCCTCGTCATCGTCAGCACTTACCCTGGGCCATGTAGTCCAAAACATATATAGTGAGCAATTCGTGTTTTTTGAAGAAAAAAATAAAGGGTCAACCTATGAATTTCTATGCAAAAATTGAAAACTGGCCTTTTTTTTTAAACCCTAGTTCCAAATATATTGATTTTTTGCAAGTTCCTCGAAGAGACCCCTTTTTTTTAGTTGAGTCGGAGAGACCTTTAAAGCTCCCAATATATTCTTGCATGTGAACAAGAGTACAATACTAGTATACTCTGGTCTATTCCAAGGTGCGTCACAATTTCACGAACCACCGACTTTACATAAGTAGTTAGGCACAGTAGAGTAATAGGCGTCCGATGCGAAAAAATCAATTGGAGCCCAAGCTCACTATTTAAAATTCTAAAAACGATATTTTAATTTTTTCAAAAAATCCGGGAAAAAATATGTACATCTCCTACGTTAAGCTTTGTCCGGCTCCGATAATGAGGGGGCTAGAACAATGGCGTGCAATCGGTTCGTAATAGTATTTTTAGTTGTCGCTAGATGGTCTAAAATAACTTATTTTAATTTTTTATTATATTGGTATTTTTATACTGTTGTTGATGATTATTGATAAATCGGTCAAATATCGCAAAAGAAAGTCTCTTTTAAATATAGGATATATTATTGCTTACATAAAAATCAAACAAGATTCGAAGGTGCACTAGTCACATACCCTGATCTATATTTTCGTCTTATGTAGTGTGGAATACAAACTGTTTTTTTAGAGAGAGAATACAACATATTTTGGATTAAGCACACTTGAAGTTTATAACATGGCCAATACGGAAAAGAAAATGAAGAGAGGCTCCGGAAGTACAAAAAATGTAAAATGGTGTCTGAAAATGTACAAATTGGACTCTGAGAAGGGTATCGACTCATTTGGTACCGTTAGGCTGGTAAAGTTCTTCCTCTCCACTTGTATACAGCTCAAGGAGCACTTGTAGCCCAAGAAAGGAGAAATAAAGATCTTTACGTTAGTCTTCTGTGTGTAGAATTAACTACATCTTCTCTCCCCAGATCCCTCTAGCATCCATTGGCCCCATACTTTAGCCTACCCATGGCATCTGCCGTGCCACCACCACGACAGTGGACGTTCCAATACTCACCTTGGCGTCGAGGTAAGCGATCGAGATGCCGTCGAACGCCAGGAGGCAAGCGATCGAGATGTCGTCCGCCCGGAAAGTTCCGGAGACAAACACGCACCTGGAGCGCTCGCGGGCGAGAGGAGAGGGATGGATGGATGCACAACAAGAGCATCTCTAGCACACCTCATAAAAAACGGAATCAGAAAAATAACTACCACTATTTGGTTTCACTTGCTAAAAGTGGTTAAAAGAGACCCTCTAAAACCGTTCAAACCGAAACAAAATTTAGAACCTCCGAAAAAACAACCCCGCGGAACCACAAATCCCCAGTTTCGAGCCCGATCCGGAGCCGACCTGGGAACCATGGGATGCTTGGCGGGACGGAAGTTTCAGCGCGTTCCCCTCCCTTCCGCGTCCACCCATCGCCACCGCCGCCCTTCTCGGTTGCGGAGATCCAGGTGCACCATGCGCCCGTAAACGATGCGGTTGCCTATCTTGGCCTTCCGTTCCTTCCTAAACAGCAACGGCCAGTACGGGCTGGCCGCCACATACCGGGGAGCGCCCTCTTCCACGGGTATTTGGCGGTGGCACGCCACGATGTTGTTCTCCATCTCGGCTCGGCCCGGGAGCGGAGCCACTGGCACCCCCGCATAGCTGATGCGCCATTCGTGGGGCACCGTCGTGGTCCGCGGCGCGATGATGTTGAAGTGCGCGAACATCACCGCCTCATAGAAGTTAAGCGTGAGCACCTCCATGGCGGTGCGGTGGAGATTGGAGAGGGAGGGGATGGATGGGGATGAGCGCATGGCGCCTCCTATTTGTACACGAAGACGACGAAGCGACGGGCGGAATCTAAATTGAATATTCTCTTTTCTGGTTTAGGTTTCTGGTTTCTGTTCCGCCCTGCCGTTCGTGACTTTAAAAAACCCGCAAAACGCGACCTAAAAGCGGGTTTTCTGATGCTCTAATTGTTTGTCAGACTAATCTACTACTCCCTCTGGCCCATATTAATTGACTCAAATTTATTTAGATCTGAATAAATCTAGACACTATTTAATAGATAGATCCATCCAAATTTTGATAAATCAAAATCAATTAATATGGATCGGAGAGAGTACTAATTCCTGCTTTAGAACTAGCACTTCATTCTTGCTGAAAAGATCAATTTGGGTCGCAAAGCGTCGAGACCTACCAGGTACTGTAAATTGTTGTCAACAATGCCTGCTATCTAGCAGGAAATAAACTGCCAATCAGTAATCATCGGCACACAACCAAATTAAGGAATTACTGCATCGTGATTCCAGTTCCACCAGGTTACCGTATCGATCGTAGTACGTGATTCTGGTTCCAGATAACCGCAACAACTGACAGTTCTGCGATCATAGTTTCAGAAGCATTTAGATCTAGCTAGCGGACAAGGAACGGGTGCAGAATCGCAACTCCAAGAATTAGAAGGTCCATAGCCTGGGACACTTACGTGCGGCAAGCGCAGGCGATCGATCGACGACGGGCCAATCAACGGCTAAGGAGGAGCAAGGAACTGCAGGGCGCCGGCGACATCACGCAACGCATCCTCCGTGCGCCTGCTCGCGACATCGATGGCGAGGTCGGCGGTCTGGGCCTCGCGATCGAGGAGGTTCGTCGCGGACGGGAGGATGCCAAGGTAGTCGACCAGGGCGGTAGTCATCGCCAGGTGTCCGCTGCACCACCTGGCGTACGTAGAAGCAGCCTCCGCCATGTCGCGGGAGGTCCTGAGCCTGCCCAGGGCGGTCCCCAGTGCGGCCTCCTGCGGGCCGAGGAGCTGGGCGGAGAGGAACGGCCACTCCGGGCCGGACAAGTTGCTTCCGCGAAGCGCCAGGATCTCGGCCGCCTCCATGTAGACGGCGGCGGAGTCGAGGTTCTGCGCCACCTCCGTGACCATATCCATCATGAGGCAGAGCTTATTGCGCATGCCGGAAACATGGGCCACCTCCCCCGGCGCCGTGGCAAACGAGCCGACCGGCGTGTGGAAGTAGCCCTTCACCGTCCCGATCCCCTGGATGCCATATGCGTTGTGGAGCCGGTCCTGCGCGCTCACCACGCGCTGCCGGACCAGTGCCCTCCACGCCGCCTCCGCCATCTCTCTCTCTCTCTCTCTCTCTCTCTCTCTCTCTCTCTCTCTCTCTCTCTCTCTCTCTCTCCCCTCTCTCTCTTGCGCTTGCGGTGGTTGTTCTGTTCCTCTGCGGCGGTGGGTCTGAGCTTTTCCGGCGGGCGGCTTCTCCCGTCCCGGCGCTCCGCTCGTTAAATACCCAGCAGGGACCAGACTGGCTGGTCGACCCCACCGATCCGTAACTGCCAATTAACCCGCCGTCAAAGTGAAAAGTAAAACGAGGAGTAGTTGAACATGCGAGACCGGTGGGGCCGACTTTGTCAGTGTAACGCGGTACGTCCGCCGTAAATTCCCCTGGTAGTACATTATTTTCCCAAGCTATCGACAATTTTCACTTCATCCTCTGTACATCCACAACTCTCGTGTTGTGTATCGCGTGTGCCTGCCTCTGCTGCGCTGCAAGATTTCTCTTAATCGGTAAGATGTTAACTCTGCGTTGCCATTCTAAATCGGAGAAATTTGAAAAAACCCACCACATTGGAGGTTTGGGTTTCACAAACTATCACTTTTCAAAACAAAAAAAATCTAGAAAACCACGGATTGACCTTCTAATTTTTTGATATACACTGATCGTTCACTTTAACTCGTCTGGCAGTGTTTTCTCACCGTTGCGGCTAGTAACCGGACGATGTGGCGTATAGTAAATGGTATAGGGAGGCAAAAGTTTGAGAGATCTAATTTCTGGGTGTGTGTCCATTATTTGAAGGACCCACCTTATAAGCTTCATCTAGCTCCCCTATCAAATCCCCCCTCCTTCCATCTATCTCGCTCAAATTCACCGAAGCATCTCGGTGGAGCCGCCGCGTCGTCTAACTGCCTGTATGGCTCCCCACGTCGACCACTTCCACCATTGGCTCGTATGTGTGGTCAGGCTAGGTCACCAGCGGCGACCTCTCGAGGTTCCACCTCTCGAGCGTCATACCACGCACCATGAAAGGATTTCGCGGGGGTCGGGGTTCGCCGGTGTTGACAAAATGGTCGCAGACGCCGATTGATGTCGTAGCGGGTTTTGATCAACGGCGAGGTTGGTTCTCTGTTCTGTCATAGTCATCCTCCCGACTCTCTAGGAGGAGCTGGCCCAACACGCCTTCAACAACATTTGATGTTGTTGCCTTCGCCGCCATAGCAACAGTGCACGCCTATGGACAGAGGTAGCCGCCATGATGGGTGCAACTCCAGCGCACTGCCCGCACACACTACGGGAGGCAGAGGTGGAGGAGCCACTGGCGCTAGTGGTGGGGAGGATCTGGGTCGCTGGTGGAGCTCGGGGGTGGCACCGGGAGGATTTGGGCCGCCAATGGCGTTGGGGCTGTAGGTTGTGGATTACCTCACGGGGTTGTCCACTTAGGACAAAGAAGAATAGACAAAGGAAAAAAGGAGACAAAAGTGATACTACTGATTTTGTAGTCTGGGATTTTCTCGTTCCTGCATCGTCAGCACTTACGATGGGCCATGTAATCTGAAACATATATAGTGAGCAATTCGTGTTTTTTGAAAAATAAAATAAAGGATCAACCTATGAATTTCTGTGCAAAAATTGAAAATTGGCGTTTTTTAAACCCTAGTTCCAAATATATTGATTGTTTGCAAGTTCCTCTTTTAAGTCTGAGAGAACCTTTTTTTTAGTTGAGTCGGAGAGACCTTTAAAGCTCCCAATATATAAGTCTATTCCAAGGTGCATCACAATTTCACGAACCACCGACTTTACATTAGTAGTTAGGCACAATAGATTAATAGGCACCCGATGCAAAAAAATCAATTGGAGCCCAAGCTCACTATTTAAAATTCTAAAAACGATATTTTAATTTTTTTTTTTCAAAAAATTCGGGTACATAGAGGCAATGGTGTATAATTCATGTATATAACAAGCTCTCTACAATAAGCTTTGTCCGGCTCCGATGATGAGGGGGCTAGGACAACGGCGTGCAATCGGCTCGTAATAGTATTTTTAGTCGTCGCTAGATGGTCTAATAACATTTTTTTTATTATATTTGTATTTTTATAATGTTGTTGATGATTAATAAACCGGTGAAATTTCGCAAAAGAAAGTCTCGGTTAAAATAGGATATATTATTGCTTACATAAAAATCAAACAAGATTTGAAGGTGCACTAGTCACATACCATGACGAAAAATCGCTTTAGAGCATGGAGGACGATTTTGAATTTTTCAAAAAGCTTCAGACAAATTCGGAAAAAATATATTAGTGTAGACAACAATCTAAAATATAAATCTGAAAATTTTGAAATTAAAATGGTTTCTATTTCCGGCACAGCAAAAAAGACAAATATGACAAAATTTGGGAGGCACATTCAAAAATTACACTGTTCATGTCCAGATATAAACTTTTCTCTTTTTTCCTGTGTCTAAAATACAAAGTATTTTCACATAATTTTGTGTATACACATATTATAAATCATTATCTATCTTCCTATATTTTTTCGGAATTTTTTAATCTTTAATGTTTTTTTTTAAGTCCTACCTCTAGCCCGTCCTCCAAATGGACGTACTCCATACCTGATCTATATTTTCGTCTTTTATGTAGTGTGGAATAGAAACTGTTTTTTTTTAGGGAGAGAATACAACATATTTTGGATTAAGCACACTTGAAGTTTATAACATGGCCAATACGGAAAAGAAAATGAAGAGAGGCTACGGAAGTACAAAAAATGTAAAATGCTGTCTCAAAATGTACAAATTGAACGTGCATTCTTTAGGAACATGCTTGACGAGAATTTCAAGTGAATAAAGCGAATCTGGGCATGTTACGGCGGTGGGTCCACTCCGCAGCGTAACCGAACGCCGGAGGCGATCGAGATGCCGCCACCGAAAGTTCCAGAGACAAGCACGCAGCAAACACTGGCGCGAGCGGCCGAAAGCGAGGAGATGGATGGAGGCGTCAACCTGCGCCATGGCTGGCGTGCGACGTCGCCGATCCACGCGACGGAGGCGGCCGCGCCAACCTCTACGACGCTACTGGAGCCTTGAGTCGCCGGGCGCCTTGGACCGAACCATCGCCGCAGAGGCAACCTTACCGCGCAGCCGCCGGTTCTCCCCGACCTCCATAACGCCACAAGACGGAACGCCTCGCTGGCTCAGATTGCCGTCGCGGCAAGGCGAACGCGTCCACGGCCATCGAGTGGTGCATAGGCTCTTCAGGGGCATCGTTTACCCTTCTCGTTCTCAGGATGCATAGGCTCTTCAGGGGCCTTCAGACGTTGCTGGTCCTGCCGTGCTTCCGGTGTATCTTTTGTCTTCCCATACACTCCTAGAAAGCCTAGAAGGTTCACGCAAACATTCTTTGTCACGTGCATCACGTCGATTGAAGAGCGGACCTCTAAGACTTTCCAATAGGGTAGGTCCCAAAATATAGATTGCTTCTTCCACATGGGCGCGTGTCCGGCATCATCATTCGGAACAAATAGATTGCCAGGACCTTTTCCAAAGATTACTTCTAGGTCCTTGACCATACCAAATACCTCCTCACCGGTACGGAGGACAGGCTTCCTCCAGGGTTCTGCCAGACGTTTGAAATGCTTGCCTTTCTTTCTTACTGGATGCAGGTTCGGAAGAAATCGGCGATACCCTAGGTACACAACCTTCTTACATTTATCCAAATATACACTTTCAGTATCATCTCAACAGTGTGTGCATGCATTGTATCCCTTGTTTGTCTGCCCTGAAATGTTACTAAGAGCAGGCCAATCTTTGATGGTTACGAAAAGCAATGCTCGTAGGTCAAATGGCTCCCCTTTGTGCCCATCCCACATACGTACACCTGGTTTGGCCCACAGCTGTAAAAGTTCTTCAACTAATGGCCTTAGGTACACATCAATGTCGTTGCCGGGTTGCCTCGGGCCTTGGATGAGCACTGGCATCATAATGAACTTCCTCTTCATACACAACCAAGGAGGAAGGTTATAGATACATAGGGTCAGGCCAGCTGTGTTGTGACTGCAGCTCTGCTCACCAAAAGGATTCATGCCGTCTGTACTTAGACCAAACCTTAAGTTCCTTGCGTCACGTGCGAAGTCCGGGTACTCTCGCTCGACTTTTCTCCACTGTGACCCATCAGCGGGGTGTCTCAACATCGCGTCTTTCTTACGGTCTTCCATGTGCCATCGCAACAACTTGGCATGCTCTTTATTTCTGAAGAGACGTTTTAACCGTGGTATTATAGGAGCATACCACATAACCTTGGCGGGAACCTTCTTCCTAGGGGCCTCGCCCTCAACATCGCCAGGATCGTCTCGTCTGATCTTATACCGCAGTGCAATGCATACCGGGCATGCATCCAAATTCTCGTACTTCTCACTGCGGTAGAGGATGCGGTCATTAATGCAGGCATGTATCTTACACGCCTAATCCTAGAGGCAGACAACCTTCTTTGCTTGGTATGTACTGTCGGGCAACTCATTATTTCTTGGAAGAAGATTCTTCAATTTTACCAACAACTTTGAAAATGCGCTGTCAGTCACACCATTCTCTGCCTTCCATTGCAGCAAATCCAGTGTGGCACCTAGCTTTTTGTGGCCATCTTCGCAAGTTGGATACAACAATGTTTTGTGATCCTTTAACATCTGCTCCAGCTTCTCCTTCTCCTTTTCAGTTTCACATTCTTCCTTTGCATCAGTAATGGCCCGACCAAGATCGTCATCAGCGGATCCATCTGCTCCCTCTTGATCTTCATTATCTACCTCCGTTGCATTATCATCATATTCAGGATACATATTATGATAGTTGTCATCATCCTCTTCTTCTTCGTTGTCTTCCATCACAACCCCTTTTTCTCCGTGCTTGGTCCAATAATTATAGCTGGGCATGAAACCGGATCAAGGTGTGGGCGTGAATGGTTCTGGTATTTGAGTAGTCTTTCTTGTTCTGACAGTGAACACACGGACAACACATAAAACCATTGTGACCACGGTTTGCATTAGCCACAACGATGAAATTTTGGAGGCCCGTAATGTACTCGGAAGTGCGGCGGTCACGGTACATCCATTGCCGATTCATCTGCATTAATATGTAGTATATATCAAAAAATAATAGGGAGATGACCATTTATATATATAGTACATCAATGACACATGAAACTATAGTTGCCGACCTCAACCGAGACGGAAAGAGCAACAAGAAAGCTTATTTTGAGCTCTCGTGCATTTCACGAACACCTCTAGTGCATATGAAAAAACACAAACTAGCACTCTTCACACCCTCTTGCTAGGCTCCAAAATGTGAAAGAATGAAAGAGGGTGTGTGTGGGCTGGGGTGGTGTCTTATAGCCCCCTTAACACGGTTCATGCCACGAACCGGTGTTAAAAGAAAGGCCATCACTGTAGGACCTTTAACACCGGTTCGTGGCACGAACCGTGTTAAAGGGGGCTCCTTTTTGCCGCAGGGCCACGCTGGTACGTTTCTTTAACACCGGTTCAGAAGAACCGTGTTAAAGCCCTTTTTCGATCAACAAAGACCTCGTTTCCACTAGTGTCTATACAATCTAGTGCAAAGGATTTCGTAGGAAATTCCCTATAGGAATCAATCCTACAAATCAAACAACCAGCATATGAATTTTTTTTATAGGATTTAATCCTTTAATTAAGTTTCATATGTAAATCCTTTGAATCAAACATGCCCATAGTGAGCAATTCGTTTTTTTTTTGAAAAAAAATTATGGGTCAACCTCTGAATTTCTACGCAAAAATTAAAAAGTGGT
Organism: Avena insularis; assembly: GCA_023614405.1. Taxonomy (NCBI): domain Eukaryota; kingdom Viridiplantae; phylum Streptophyta; class Magnoliopsida; order Poales; family Poaceae; genus Avena; species Avena insularis. Next base: position 9,592,582 of record CM042684.1, read on the forward strand.
GTTTCTTTAAAACCCTAGCCCCAAATATATTGATTTTTTGCAAGTTCCTATTTTAAGTCAGAGATATCTTTAAAGCTCCCAATATATTCTAGCATGTGAACAAGAGTACAAATACTACTAGTATACTCTGGTCTATTCCAAGGTGCATCACAATTTCACGAACCACCGACTTTACCGTAGTAGTTAGGCACAATAGATTAATAGGCATCTGGTGCGAAAAATTCAATTGGAGCCCGTGCTCACTATTTAAAATTGTAAAAATAGTATTAAAGTTTTCAAAAAAAATCAGGGCAATGGTGTATAATTTATGTGTATAATAAACTCTCCTACTGTAATCTTTGTCTGATAATGAGGGAGCTAGGACAACAGCGTGCAATCAATCGACTCGTAATAGTGTTTGTAGTCGCCGCTAGATGGTGTAAGAATATATTTTAGTTTTTTACTATATTAGTATTTTTGTACTATTGTTGATGATTATTAATAAATTGGTGAAATTTCGCGAAAGAAAGTCTCGTTTAAAATAGGATATATTATTGTTTACATAAAAATTCAAACAAGATTTGAGCATGCACTATTCACATACCTAGATCTATATATTTGTCTTATGCAGTGTGTACTCCTTCCGTTTTAAAATATAAGATGTTATAGGTTTATGACTATAGTGTATCTATATAGCTTTTAGTGTATAGATTCGGAGTGAACCTCTCTAAACCTATACACTATAAAAGGTTTAGATATATCATATTTATAAAGCTAAAATATCTTATATATTATGAAACGGAGGGAGCGAGTAGAATATAACTTTTTTTGAGTCAGTGAATACAACATATTTCGCATGGCCTATACGAAAAAATATGAAGAGAGGCTTCGGAAGTATAAAAATGTAAAATACTGTCTCAAAATATACCAATTGAACGTGCATTCTTTAGGAACATGCTTGACTAGCATTTCAAGGTATTTTTTGTCAAATCTGCCTAAATCTGGAAAGTTCAACCAATTCTGACATTTCCCCGAAACTAATTTGGAATCTGACCCCTGGGGTCGGCGCCATTTAAAATGGCGCCAAAATTTACAAGTCGGCGCCAAGATGAAGCAGCTGGAAGGAAAACTAGGGAGGTCGGCGCCATTTTAAATGGAGCCGACGTCGGCGCCATTTTAAATGGAGCCGACCTCCTTCAGGTCGGTTTTACATTTTGTGTGCTAATCAGACAACTTCGGCGCCATTTTAAACGGCGCCGACCCCATGGGTCAGATTTCGAATTAGTTTCGAGAAAGGGTCATACTTGGTTGAACTTTTCAAACTTGGGCAGATTTGGCAAAAAATACCATTTCAAGTGAATGAAGCGAATCTGGACATGCTACGGAGGTGGGGTCCAGGCCGCCAGTGTGGCCAACCGAACGCCAGGGCGCGATCGAGATGCCGGCGGCCCCAAAAGTTCCAGAGACAAGCACACACAGCAAACACCTGGCGCGAGCGCGAGAGGAGATGGATGGAGTCTGGTCATAGTCGGGGTAACTTCACTATTAACTAAAAGTCCAAATCAACATTTTTCTTACGTAGCAATGATTTAATGAAGAGAGATGGATTGAGTAACTAGCTATGTTACTGAACATCACACATATTAAGGCAAAATGTGTCTATAACCTAATTAATGTGGTATTGCACGTTATCACACCCAAGTTATTTTCTACTATGAAGATAGTAACTTAGCCTAGTAATATGTGCATGTTACTACTCTAAGTTACTCCCCACTATGGCCAGCCTAAGGAAGTGATGACGTGGCGGACCCCTGCGCCATGGCTGGTGTGTGGCACGTCGTCGATCCACACGACGGAGGCGGCCCGCGCCGACCTCTACGACACGCTGGAGCCTTGAGTCGCTCGGGGCGGCCTCCTTGGACCGAACCATCGCCGCAGAGGCAACCCTTACCCCCGCGCAGCCGCTCGGTTCCTCCCGACCTCCGCAACGCCGCGGCACAGAAAGCCCTCGCCGGGCTCTGCATCGTCGCGTGCCCGAAGGCGAGGAACGCGTCCATGACCATCGAGTGGTGCCGCGGCCCGCGCCCTGCTGGACCATCCCGACGTCCCTGGCGTCGACGGCAAGTCTCCTACAATAAGCGCGCAATGGTGTATAATTCATGTATATAACAAGCTCTCCTACAATAGAGGCAATGGTGTATAATTCATGTATATAACAATCTCTCCTACAATAAGCCCGCAATCGGCTCGTAATAGTGTTTGCAATCGTTGCTAGATAGTCTAAGGACATATTTTAATTTTTTTATTATATTGGTATGTTTATACTGTCGTTGATGATTATTAATAAATTGATGAAATTTTGCAAAAGAAAGTCTCGTTTAAAATAGGATATATTATTTGTTGAAATATAGGGTGTACTTTAGGCCTATCTAACAATTTCAGGAAAATATCTAAGAGCCCATTCATGGCAAGAGGAGTGGTGGAAGTTTAGTCCAACATGGCTACTTGAGAGAGATTTCCATCCACATATAAGGTGAACTCTCTTCTCACTAGTATGACTTGGTGTGAAGTTAGGAGATGTGTTCTACATGTGTTCCTCCTCCTTCTCCTCCTCCTCCGTTGCCCGCCTCGCCTCACCACGACGCGTGTGCGTGCCGCGGGTTGCGGAACTCTCGCCGAGCCAATGTGTTCATGAATACGAGCTGAAACATTTTGTCTTAAGTGCTATTAAGTACGACTGTTTCTTTTGTATTCATTGCGACTCTCTCCAGCGACAGAACAGTATCACTGCCTCCACGTGCTTGCTACTGCCGTTTCCTCTACTGTTGCTGTCACGGGGTGATCCCATTCCATCCACCGCGTACACGGCTGACGGAAGAGCAAGCATCCGAAACCCCGCCTCTCAAGATCCTTCAAGATCCTATACGGAGAGGGACGATTAGGTTTTAAGGGAGCGTCTTCTACGCGCGCGACTGCTCGCTTTCGATCAACCGCATCATCTATTTCCATGTCTTCGTCATCACCATGGCCATCGGCTTAACAGGCTGCCGCCGCTTTCAAGAGGGCGGCTCACGCCGCTATGGCTCATGATTTATTTCTGGATTAATATAATTGAAATATTGCCTAGTTTCTCAACATTATTGCTTACATAAAAATTCAAACAAGATTTGAAGGTGCACTATTCACATACCCAGATCTATATTTTTGCCTTATGTAGTGTGTAGAATACAACTTTTTTTTTTGAGGGAGTGAATACAACATATTTTGGATTAAGCACACTTGAAGTTTATAACATGGCCAATACGGAAAAGAAAATGAAGAGAGGCTACGGAAGTACAAAAAATGTAAAATGCTGTCTCAAAATGTACAAATTGAACGTGCATTCTTTAGGAACATGCTTGACGAGAATTTCAAGTGAATAAAGCGAATCTGGGCATGTTACGGCGGTGGGGTCCACTCCGCCAGCGTGGCCAACCGAACGCCGGGAGGCGATCGAGATGCCGGCCACCCGAAAAGTTCCAGAGACAAGCACGCACAGCAAACACCTGGCGCGAGCGGCCGAGCGCGAGAGGAGATGGATGGAGGCGTCAACCTGCGCCATGGCTGGCGTGCGGCACGTCGCCGATCCACGCGACGGAGGCGGCCCGCGCCAACCTCTACGACGCGCTGGAGCCTTGAGTCGCTCGGGGCGGCCGCCTTGGACCGAACCATCGCCGCAGAGGCAACCCTTACCCGCGCAGCCGCTGGGTTCCTCCCCGACCTCCGCAACGCCGCGGCACGGAACGCCCTCGCCGGGCTCTGTATCGTCGCGTGCCCGAAGGCGAGGAACGCGTCCACGGCCATCGAGTGGTGCCGCGGCCCGTGCCCTGCTGGACCATCCCGACGTCCCTGGCGTCGACGGCAAGCGCACCACGACCCTCCACCTCGACTCGACCACGCGCTGCTGATGGCGAAGACGAGCTCTGGAGGATCATCAATTACTGACCGAGGCCGGCCTGTTTCTCAGCTCCCTACGATCGTCGACTAGACCTTGCCAATGGCAGTATGGCACACGCACTGAAACTTTGATTTCGACAGTTGGTTGACACTACTGTTTACTGTATGCGTACTGAATCTACATGCATGATGGACTTCCTTCCTGCTTTAGCACTAGCACTTTCATTCTGGCTGAGAAGATCATTTCGGATACCAAGCATGGTGCTAATAAGAAATAAACTGCCAATCAGTAATCATCGCACACAATCAAATCAAGGAATTGCCGCACCGATTCCAGCTCCAGGTAAGCGTAGCAATTAACAGTAAAAGGATCATAGTTTCAGCACAAGGATGTCAGATGAACAGATAACTGCAAGTCACAAAACTTCCTGTCACAGACACAAGTTGCAGAAACAAATCCCGATACTGCATATCATCCATCGATATCAATTCTGTCAACAGGAAATATGCTGCTGCTAATCAACACACATCCAATTTGAGGAACCACTGCATCGATCATGATTCCAGTTTCAGATAACCGAAACAGCTAACAACAGTACATATCCAGCGTATAGAAAACTACTGACAGTACTGCAAGGATCATAGTTTCAGTACACATTCTGACAGTACTGTGGACGGGCGAAGAATTGAACTGATGCTGATCGCGACTCCACGAATTCGGCCCACCAACGCTAACTGGCCTAGGAGAGATCGATGAACACTTACAAAGGCGTGGCGTGGCGACGACGGGCCAATCAGCAGCTAAGGCGGAGGAGCAAGGAACGGCAGGGCGCTGTAGAAATCACGGAGCGCAGCCTGCGTCCGCTCGATCGCGCCTGCGAGGGCGTTCATGGCGGTTGCCCACTCCCATTGGACGAAGTTGGGCGCATACGGGATGCCAGGGGCGTCGACCAGGGCGATGGCCGACGACAGGTGGCCGCGGCACCACCCGATGACCTTGCAAGCAGCCACCGCCATCGCGCGGCACGTCTGGAGCCTACTCATGGCGGCGTAAATCGCGAGCTCCCCCTGCTCGAGGTGCTCGATGGAGGGGAACGGCGCCGCCGGGTTGCCTCCGTGGAGCGCCAGGATCTCGGCCGCCTCCATGTGGACGATGGCGGAGTTGAGGTAGTACGTCACCTCCGTGAGCCACTCCAAGGCGACGGTGTACAAGCCGCGGAGAGTGGCCACCCGAGCCACCGTCCCCGGCATCTTCGCCTCTAGGGAGGCCGGCGACGTGAACAGGATGTTCACGGCCCTGAGCCCCCCGACGGATATGCGGAGGCGGTAGCCTGCGCCCGTCACGCGCTCCCGAAGCAGTGCCTTCCACGCCGCATCCGCCATCTCTCTCTCTCCCCTCCTCCTCTCTCCCTTGCGGTGGTTGTTCCTCTACGCTGCGGTTGCGGTGCGGTGCGGTGCGTCTGAACTTTTCCGGCGGACGGGCTTCTTGATCGCGTCCCGGTGCTCCGCTGGTTAAATATCCAGCGGCCTGCCTGGCTGGGTGGACCCCACTGCCGTAACCGCCAATTCACCCGCGGCCAAGGTGAAAAGTGAAACGACGCCTGGTTGAACATCGGAGAAGTGTGGGGCCGACGTTGTCAGTGAGACGGTAAGTCCAAGGTGAGTTCATGTGGTAACGCAAATTTCACGACGTGTGTGCGCCGCGTGCTTGCCTCTGCTGCGCTGCAAGATTTTCTTTCTCGATCTTTTAAAGCTCCCAATATATATTCCAAGAAAGAGTATACAAGGCTAGTACATGTACCCTGTATTGTAAAAATTTTACTTAATTCATCATCTGTAGAAACCTTTAACTTCGGCAAAAAAAAAACAAATTTGCAGTATTCCGACGGTAGGAATCTTCAATCTCCATAGTAGTTTCCCGACGTTAACTATTTAACAGTAATTTTTCAAGGATTGTCATCTACTTTTTTTTGAAAATAATTTGTTAGTAGAGGTATATACATTTTTAGTCCCACAACTTGCATCGAAAAAGCGTTTTAGTCCCACATCTTGTAAAATGAGTAATACTAGTCCCACAACTTGCATTCCACGAGCATTTTAGTCAAATTTAATCGAATTTCGGTAAGTTTGACCGAATTCGTCCTCGTGTAGATCAAAACTCATTCTGGAGTTTTGCAAAATTACCCCTATGTATTTTCTCCGCTGTCTACTACGTTGATACGGCCCGTTGTACACATAAAAAAATTAAATGTATAACATGTAGATTCGAACTCATGACCTGCCGTGTTAAAGAGATACAAGCCTGCCAATACAACCAACTAGTCAATGTGATGATTAGAAGAATGCTGGATTATTATACATGATACTATGAAGAACTGAACACCAGATTTGCGGATCGGAGAATGACCCGACAAGGCTGGACACTAGTGGGGGTGGGTACTATGCTCACACCAAAAGTAAGCATGCAGCCATGCAACTAGCAAGAAAAGAAATTGCCAAAAAAATATGTCATGTTGTTCTCGTGAATAGAAGATTCTCTGCTGTAAATCTTCTTCTTTCTCTCCATACCGAGTACTAGAAGACAGTCTGCGAGCACAAATAATGCATAAGGAAAAGTTTCTCCTCCACGACTAGAGAACAATGTTGATTTTAGATCAACAGCTTAAAGCCATTAACTTACAAAATTTGGTTAAATTGTGGATAACATAAAAGATACTAGCTTGATAGAATTCAATTAAGCACAGAAATTCTTTCCTCACTCTTCAGGTTCAGAGTAGGAGTTGGCTCCACCGAAAGTGTTTGCCTTTCCTCAGACTGTTCTCCACATGTGTAAAATTGGAGCTTCGGCTGGCACAAGAATCGTAGCTATAACCCGCAAAAAAAAAGAATCGTAGCTATATTTCGAGCTTCGGCTGGCACAAGAATCGTAGCTACAGAATTTAGGAAAAGCAACGTAATTGAGATGATTTTTAAATGTTAGCTATAATAGTACTCCCTTCGATCCATATTAGTTGACTCAAATCTGTCTAGTTTATGATAATCAACAAGATCTCTAGGAATTCTCTTACAACTCATGTTCTTTCCCTAAATATTAATCCCTATATATATATATATTCCAATTATACTACATTTTTCTCCTTAACACAAACCCACTAAAAATCAGACAAGAAAGGTGAAAAATCCGATGAGTTAAACCACTTGTTCTTCAAATTAATTTGTATAATAACTGTGCCTTCTACAAAATATCACGTTGATGCTCGAACTGTAGTGGCAAGGTTGCGTATCTTTAACATGACAGGTCGGTAGATCATGAGTTCGAGTCCCTCTAAAGTATCTATGAATTTTGTTATTTGTACATCCACTGACAGTCCGAAGGTTGTAAATAGCAGAGGAAAATATAAGGGGTCATTTTGCAAAAATTGCAGTGCCACATGTCAGCTCTAGATTGAGTTTCGACCTACAAGTGGACTAATTCGGTCAAACTTATTAAAATTCGATCAAATTGGACTAAAATACTCCTGAGATGCAAGTTGTGAGACTAGTGTTGCTCACTTTACAAGATGTGAGACAAAAATGCTCTTACGATACAATTTGTGAGACTAGAAATGTATATATCTCTTGTTAGTACTACCTCCGTTTGGGATTATAAGTCCCGCGCGGATAACTAGGTTGCCAATTTAAACAAGATAATATAAATATTATAGCATAAAAGTTATATCATTAGATACTTTTTAATGGTATAATTTTTGTGGAGTATAAGTTATATTTTATTAGTCAAATTTACAACCTAGGTATGCGCGTAGGACATGTAATCCGAACAGAGAGAGTACAAATCTTCAGTGTCAGAGATAATTTGCCGACCTTAACTACCTGAAAGTAATTTTTGAGGAGCGTTAGCTATCTAAAATTAATTGTTTGAGGATGTGTAATTCTTTGAAGGAAATATGCAACAATAATTTCATGGTGTTAACTTCCTAATAGTGATGGATTATATAGTTTTGGGCCTTCGCGATGAACAATAATTTCGCAATACAAATCTTTATTACAACTGGCATTTTTCAATTTTAAATATTCGAGAGTAATTCTTCTGTGATTCCGAATATTTTGTCGGTAATTTCCCGGCAATATTTTTTCACTGGTGCACTAGTCTTCATTATCTGCGTTTAACTTTTTGACTCATATTTTCAACTTCAGAAGTGAATATTCGACATTAGTTTTCTAACGGTGTGATTTGAAGGCAATTTTTTGATGCAAATCTTCAAACTCGGTACTTTCTCGATAGGAATTACTAAACATTAATTTTTTGACTGTGCTTAATTCTTCGGCGGTACATGCCCAACAAGAAAGAAAAAGGCGATACAACTCTTAGGAGAGTGTGGATGTCAATGGCGAAACAATTAGTTGCACCCTTCGAACTTGTACCACCACTACGCTTCGCAAACCGCGGATCGTGGAGTACCAAGGTTGCACCTTGGAGAAGGGATATGATATCAACACATTGCCTTATTAATTGCCACATAGGATGAAAAATTATGAGATGTATGAAACTTAATTGCGACTTACGATGAAAATTATGAGATGTATGAAACTTTTTATAGATGATATTCTTGCGATTTATTACTCAATAACCAAGTCCACTACAATTTGGTCCTCAATACAGGTTGGAGCACTACCAAACCAAACCATACAAATATTATATTTCTATCCTTTCTTAGCTAAGATATGTGCCATCAGTTTGCCGAACGCCGCACCGCTTGCACTGAAAATTTGCCAAAACCCTTGTTCAGAGATTTTATTTCCTCCACCAATGCACTATTCAGGGAGCGATCCATTTCTCTCTTGATCGGCTTTGCAGATACTCCAGTGCTATCCGTCTCCAGGATTACCTTCTGTATGTGATTCCTTGTTCCAATAGAAATAGGAGTCGTCGTCTATATGCGAGAATCTCTACACCTTATGCATCGGCTGCTTGCGCGAAAAATGGCAAGTTCCAGAGATGAAAGCGCCATGGTGATCTCGAATGATTACGCCACCCCCTCCAATGATGTTGCTATGATGGAAAGCACCATCTACACTGAACTTTACCCAAGACGCATCAGGGGGATCCAGTGCTCCATCGATCGAATACATGTCATGGCTAGCGAAACATGTACATGCCGCCACTCTTCCACGCCAGCCATTGTCTTCACATCAATAGCCTTCAGATCCTCTATATTCTTTGAAACCCTAGCATCATTTATTACTTTCAATAGGTTATAGATCAACATTAGAACCCACAAAACCTAGTTTGACTTTGCTTTCCCGATATAGTCTAGGTGCCGCCCTTGCAATTTTGATTGACACCATAGTTTCTTCGGAGGAAATTCAAACCTACCTCATGTGAGCTGTAAGAGGGAAGACCACGCGATGATGGTACGACGACAAGAATAGAAGTGGTGCGCCAATGATTTAGTTCCGTCGCACGCAAGACGACATAGAATTATGTCTTTTAATTTTCTTCTACTAAGTTCGGTGCCAACCAGAAGTCATGGAAATTATGGGTTCTTGGGAGAACATATTATTTTTTGTGCACAAAGACTGAACAAGGACTCGCATTGCAGGTGCAGAATGGACAAGGTTTATTACCCAGAACAGTATCACCACATGCGCGTACCTATTTTTTTTTTGCAATGGCAGATCATTGTTCAAGGATCAGTGTCCTCTATTTCAATGAGGGTGGCGAAGAGGAGGGTGGAGGCTAGGAAGGTGGCGAAGAGGAGGATCAAGACGCATTGGGTTTTGCAATTATCGCTCAAAGATGCGAGCTTACCTATACCGAGAAGAAGTACTTCGACAACTACCCTCCAACTGATTCCTTCATCGGCTGACATTTGTCACTTGCTAGACAAGGATGCATATTGAGCTACAGAATATGGTATGTTTTTCAAATTTACCATTCTTTTTTTACTTCTTATTATATTTGTATCGTGTGTTGGTACTCTATCTAACGCCACACTATCAAACTGTCGCATCTTAGAAACTACCGCTGAGGATGGTTTCTTCTCTTCAAATTCCTTAAGATGGTGACGGATGGTGTTCGAATGTGCAAATAACCAACTCGCGGGAACACTTCGCGCGGAGACCTTCGAATGGTGTTCGTCATCAACATCATTTTTTTATGATAACCAGCCACAGCCAGATTCCAAGGCATACTCTGAGCCATACTTTGTTTTGAGATATTTGCTAATAATATGTGGTGAATCTGGGTAATTTTTAGATTTCTCATACTCCCTCCGTCTCAAAATAGATGTCTTAGATTTTCTAATATTTAGATGAATCTATATACTAAATAGTGTCTAGATTCATTTAAATTTTGATAAATTTGAGACATCTATTTTGAGACGGAGGGAGTACAACGTCTTTTTAAGAAAAATGAAAACTTATTAGTAGCGTGGTCTATATCCCCGCCCTACAACTAAGAAACAATGGTCAAATCTCGTCCACTAGCCGAAACGTGCCCCTTTGTCGCAAAATAAATACACGTAGAACTAAAATAGAAACGTGCCGCTAAAATCTGCTGGCTCATGTCACGACGATCATATGCGCTATTTGGTTCGCCCGCCGAACTCGAAAACGTGTGAGACGTGCTGTACCATCGGAGCCAACATGTCTGATCGGTACGTTGCACAAACACGAGTACGCGCATGAGGCTGGATCGCCTCTGTCTGTCTCTGCGTGCTGCCAAGATTTCAGATTGATAAGCCAAACGAATGCGACCTCTCGTACCGAAACGATGATTGATAAGCCAAAGGACGCGTGGAAAAGACGGGGCTTCGCCCAACGCTGATCGAGATTTCGCGAAAAGTATTTGCGTGTTGTGACTCGTGACATGTCGCGTGACTGATCACGGTAAATTCAGACACTGTCGAGGAAATGTACACACGCTCTCTCCTTTATTTTATCGTACTATAATAGTTTAATGATTCTTTTGAAAAAACATTTTTTACTGCATTTTTTGCGAAATAAATTTCCATGGACTGTAAATGTGATTAGGTTATCTGAACATTCAGCACGTTTGAGTAAGCTTAATATATCAAATATTCAGATCCGGGGAGGACAAACCCTCCATTTTTGAAAAAGAATGGCAATATGCGCAAGTTTCACAGAAGAGAGAGTCCTCCTCCCGTAAGAAAAGGAGAGGCGGCGGCTAGGATGAAAACCCTAGCAGTCGCCACAATTGACGTCGTCCTTGCCGTTTACGTTTGGAAATCGATGGGTCCCCATCTTCTCTGCTTGTCATCCCGGTGACGGGAGGGGGTGGGGACCTCAGACCTACCGTTGGCGTTGTAGAAGGTCCCTAAAGTTAGAGTTCGATCAACCGGCATCGACGCTATGGTGGTTATGACGGTGTTGAGCGGGACAAGAATAAGGTATACTCGTCTCCTTTTCCACCTCGTCTGCGACGATCTTGCCGCTGGCGTTGAGGAGGGCAGGGATTCGTCCGGTCACCGTTTTCATGGAGTGGTGGATCTCGTCCAGTCTACATGTGTTTTAGGTTTGATGTTACAAGTTTTATATTAATTCAACCGGAATTCGAAATGAGAAGAGGATTGACTTGGTGGTTGCATCCCGTTTTGGTGTGGACCGGGTTTTCGCGCCTCGAAGAGCATAGACGTAGCCTTCAGGGCGCACCTAGTCGGCGGCGGGAGGCTGACGAGGGTTGCGGTGATAAGTTGGGGTCCCACTTGGTGACATGGTTATACCCCGTGGGTGCATGATCTCAACATACCTAGTCCAGCCCAAGGAAGGCCCACGGCAAATGTAAGTCGGCTCATGAAGACTTTTGGGTGGCCCAGGCCCATGATGCCTTCGGATCCTTGGAGAGCAAGACTAGAGTAGATAGGAAATTTAAAGGGGTAAAACCCTAGAACCTGTAACCGACTAGGTCTATGCCCGGGACCTGCCTAAGTCTATATAAAGGCCAGGAGGGTACGACCTAGATCTCTCGACTCATACTTTCGCATACACACCTCCACGCCAGATTGCATCTGCAAGACTTCAGAATCCTTCGGGTTCCGCCGTAATCAAGAGCAGACAAGCAGGAGTAGGGTTTTCCCTCCGGGGGCCTGAACCTGGGTAAACCTTGTGTCCCCGTGTTGCTTGTTTGCTAACCGTTCCATGATCTCCAGCATCCCCATCTTCTCCAAAATCCAAGTCCATAACAATGGGCCTTAATGAGATCAAACCTCGTCAATTGGCGCTGTCTGTGGGAACTGGGGGCGCTGATTGTGCGATCGTGACGGTCCCAATCCGATCGATCTACAACTCTGCAGCAACGGAGAGCCATCTCCTCTTCGGTGCTTTCGACTTCACCGCCCACTCGTCGGCCACCATGAAGGATTTCGAGCCCGTAGGCGACGGACTCGAAATCTTGTTCGGGAGCTTCTGCTTCCAGGTGGGGCAAATTGGCACCCTCCGCCTCCCTGAGCGGGTGCCCCTACCATCAATCAGGCCCGCTTCATGGGCCCCACACCCCGTGCTACGCACAACATCATCAGAAGATGATTCCTATGACAGCAGCAGCTGCAACTTCGATCTGTGCGATCCGCCATCGGATGTAGGGACCTACGATTCCGGATCTGAAAGCTACGACAGCAGCGGGCCAATCTACGAGCGCTACCAATGCGCCGCAGTCATCCAAAGTGACGTGGATCAGCAAACACCCAACCCGCCGCCTAACCCGCCAGAACGGAACGGTGGGAACAGAAGAAGCCAATCTCCCCCACCCGAAGGGGAAAACAACGGCGGCCACGTCATCCGCCTTAGCAAAGAAGGATGGACCCAGGTCCATGGCCGAAGCGAGCAACATAGTATCGCCCGCAGACGCCTCGCGAGATATGCCGATGGCCTACCACCTGCTCCTAATCGAGGAGCACTAGAAGCATGGCAAGATGCGGGAGGTGCTTGACAAACGCAAGCAGCCTCAGAGTCCAGCGCGCGACGAGCCGCGCTCTCCGCCATGGGCATCGACTCCAGCTCGAACGCCAACCCAGGCAACAAGCACCGCTCTCGGATGGAGAACATGGATCCCAAGGAGCGCCGCGAGTTGACGCGAACTCTCCACACATCCTTCATGGAGATGGATGCCGACGGCAACGTCATCCCGAAAACGCCGCAGGCTGCGATCATGGCAGCCATCACAGACCTCGCGACCCACCCACCTCCCGAGGGGGCGAAGAGGGCCATGCACAAGTCCGCACTTACCGGACTCGACTCGCCGGAGCCGCGCTCCACCAGGAAGCTCCCAAGGAGCCGAAGAAGAAAGCTCCGGTCAGGGTCGACCGCAGCCCCACCCCTTCATCCGAAGAGGAGGAACATGACCTTCCCCGAAGGAAGAAGAGTTCGCGACCCGCGACCGCGACTACGACGCCAGAGATGCGCTCACACAGCGCAAAATCGACAAAGCGCGAGCTAAGCGCGCATGCTCGTCCGAATCTGAGATGGACGAAGACTAAGGAGAACTCTGTGGAGCTCGATGCTTCAGCAGATCCGTCCGGCGGACACGGATGCGGCGAAATTTCAAGCTTCCTTCGGATACTCCGAAGTTCGACGACACTCAAGACCCAAAAGCTTGGCTCAGCGATCACTTATCATCCGTCAAATTGCACGGTGGAAACAAGGAGACCGCCATGCAATGCCTTCAGCTGCAGCTGACAGGCGCAGCCCGGATCTAGCTCAGCAGCCTATCCTCAGGGTCCATCCGAAGCTGGGATGAGCTAGCTTACAGCTTCATCCGAAACTTCAAGGGTACCAGCAAAAGGCCTGCCTCAATCGAAGAATTGCGAGCCTGCACTCAGCGAACGGGCGAATCCATTCGCTCGTACATACTACGCTGGTCCAACACAAAGAACTTCACAGCCCACATCTCCGAAGAGAGGGCCATCGACGCCTTCAGGGACGGCATCAAGCGCCAAGACTTCAAGGAGGAGCTTGGGCGCGTCAAACCCAAAATGCTCGATCACCTCATGGACATCGCCAACAGGTGGGCTGACGGAGAAGACTCCATTCACCGAGCACAATCGGAAGAAGAGGACGACTATGGTCGACGGCGAGAGCGCCGTAGCAAAAGAAGATCGCGCGTCTATGACGATCGCGACGGACCCGACATGGTCGCGGCTGGCTACGCCGATCGCCGCAACGACGCCAACCGCAACAACGGAGGATACCGCAAAGGAAACTTCCGCGATGGAGGACGCCCAGCGCAGTCGTGGCAACGCCGCGACCGCGATAACGGACCCTCAGCATACGAAAAGCTTTCGGGTCCATGCACCATCCACTTCTACATCGACAAGCAGGATGGCAAAAAGAAGGCGAGCCACATGCTCAAGGACTGCCGCGAGTTCCAGAAGCTCAGCGAAAGCATGGTGCAGATGAGGCAGCAAGCTCCAATCCCTGCGTTCGGAAACGCACCCGCGCCAGGTGAGATAGCGCATGGAGCTCCTCCACCGCCACATGTAGGAGGCCCGAACCAACCGGTCGCACCAGCACAAAACAACCCTGGAAACGGGTATCCCCTGCCGAAAGGAGCACTGATGATCCAGAAGGGGCGCCCTACGAATAGGGTGCAGAAGAAAATCACCCGACAGATCAACCTGGCCGTGGCAACTCCACCCGCCATCCCTGAGTACCTCAGCGGATCGAGTCCCGCATCACGCTTCACTGCTCGGATCACCCTTGCGGATCCTCGCCTAGGTCATCTTGCCCTTTGCCGAGGCGCAGATCGGAGGTTTCGAGATGAGTCGCGTCTTCATGGACGGCGGCAGCGGTATCAACTGATGTTCGCGAAGCACTCTAGCAGCAATGCGGATCTCAGCAGCGTACCGAACAATCAGACACAACGTTCCACGGCATCGTTCCAGGGAAGGGCATATTTCCCCTGGGCAAGATACGGCTCGACGTCATCTTTGGCAAGCCGGACAACTTCCGACTGGAACGACTCAAATTTGAAGTGGTGGACTGGCCATCACAGTACCACGCCATCCTCGGGCGTGTAGCATTCGCAAGGTTCCTGGCTGTCCCACATTATGCATACCTGCTACTCAAGATGCCAGGACCAAAGGGCGTCATCACAGTCCACGGGAGCTTCACCCGATCGGACCAATGCGACAGATATTTCAACAGATCTCCCAATCATTTGGTATGCAGGAGGAGCTCCTTAGGCTCCGCGAGGTGACGGACAATGGGGCACCCCCAGTTGCACGACAAAACGCACCTGACATGTCTTTCGACTCCACGGTCAACAAAAAGAAGGTGCAGGTCCACCCGACGGATGCCTCCAAGACGGCGCTGATCGCCAACGACCTCAGCCTCAAGATAGAAGGCGCGCCGTCAATTCCTCCGCGAGCACTGGAAATCTCGCTGGTGTCCTGCGGACATGCCAGAGTTCTGTGAATTCGCCGAGCACGCACTCAACGTCTTTCGGACACCAAGCCCGTCAGCGATCCATCCAAGACGTCGAGCCACGACGAAGCTATCGGCAAGGAAATCATCAGACTACTCGCTGCAGACTTCATCAGGGAAATTAAAGAAAGCGAGTGGCTTGCAAACACACTCATGGTCCCAAAGAAGGACACGGACATCCTGCGGATGTGCGTGGATTTCATGTCGCTAAACAAGCACTGCCCAAAGGACCACTTCCCCCTTCCTCGGATCGACCAGATCATCGATTCGACTGTAGGTTGCGAGAAACTCTCCTTCCTCGACGCCTACTCAGGCTACAACCAGATTCGACTCAAGGTTGAAGATCAGGAGAAAACGGCGTTTATCACACCGTTCGGAGTATTCTGCTACAAAACAATGCCTTTCGGGCTAAAGAACGCAGTGCCACGCATCAGCGATGCATGCAGTTCGTCTCAAGGACCAGATCGGTCGCAATGTTCAAGTCTATGTTGACGACATAGTCATAAAAACCAGGAGGCAAGGACACTTATCGGCGATCTCCGCGAGGCGTTCGACAACCTTGATCGCTACAGGATCAAGCTCAACCTCAAAATGCGCCTTTGGCGCCCCATCGGTCACCGCTTGGTACTTCATCTCTCAGCAAGGGATCGAGGCGAACCCGAAGAAAATCAGAGCCATCATGGCGATGGAGAAGCCGAAAAACATCAAGGGTGTCCAGCAGCTCGCAGGACGAATAGTGGCATTGAGCAGATTCATCAGCCGCATGGGCGAGAAGGCCTTGCCATTCTACCAGCTGCTACGCAAGGCAGATAAATTCGAGTAGACGCCCGAAGCCAACGATGCATTCGAAAGCCTCAAGCAGCTCCTCTCCACCTCGCCCGTCTTGGTCACGCCAAAGGAGCGCGAGCCTCACATCGACATAGCAGCCACACACCAGGTGGTCAGCACCGTACTAGTGGTCGAACGACCCGAAGAAGGCAAGACCCACGGGGTCCAGCGCCCAATCTACTACCTTAGCGAGGTATTGACACCAACAAAGCAGAGGTACCCTCACTACCAGAAGCTCGCCTACGGCGTGTTCATGACGGCTCGACGGCTGAGCCATTACTTCCAGGAGCACCAGGTGATGGTCGTCAACAAGGCACCCCTGAACAGCATCCTGAATAACCCAGAAGCCACAGGACGCGTGGCCCTATGGGGCATCGAGCTGTCACCCCTGGACATCATCTACGAGAAGCGGCTCGCAATCAAGTCTCAAGTCCTCCCGGACTTCCTTGTACATTGGATGGAGCTGCAGCTGCCAGACACCCCAGACATGTCGCAGTCATGGACCATGCACTTCGACGGCTCCAAGTGCGAAGCTGGAGCAGGAGCCGGGGTCATACTGACCTCCCCGCAAGGCGACCAGATGAAGTACGTCCTCCGGATGAAATTCCGAGCCTCCAACAATGAGGCCGAATACGAAGCCCTCATCCATGGCATGAGAATGGCAAAGATCTGCGGTGCAACGCACCTGGTCATCTACGGTGACTCCAACCTCGTCGTCCAGCAGACGATGAACGAGTGCGACGCACACGCCGAAAACATGATCGCGTACCGCGCACTCTACAACGCACTCGAAGGAGAATTTGACGGCTGCGAGCTTCGGCACATTGGAAGAGAAAGCAACGAGGAGGCCGACAGACTCGCCAACATCGGCTCCACCTGCGCAAAGGTGCCACCGGGTGTGTTCCTGGAACAGATCTGCGTGCCATCCATCAAGCGGAAATTCCCCAAGGGATCACCCGAAGAAGCAGAACACTCGGGGGCTTCGCTGCCCGAAGGACATGAAGGACCCGAGAAACTAGACACAGAGGTCGCCATGGTCAACCTAATGCAGGTCATGGCAGTCGAAGAAACTTGGACACGACCATACCTCCAGTTCTTGATAAACGGAGAACTACCTGACAGCCCGACAGATGCCCGGCGCATATCTCGTCGGTCAAAAGCCTTCACCATCATCAATGGCGAGTTGTACAAGCGCAGTATTACGGGTGTACTACAAAGGTGCGTCACCATCGGTGACGGGAAAGCCATCCTCCAAGACATCCACGAGGGCATCTGCGACCATCACGCAGGCAGCCGCTCCCTTGTCGCCAAAGCTCTACGAGCCGGATTCTACTGGCCAACGGCCATGAGCGACGCAAAGGACATCGTCCGAAGATGCAACGGGTGTCAACGGTTCGCCGACAACCCGCACGCACCCGTGTCAGAGCTTAGACCCATACCTATAGCTTGGCCCTTTGCTCAATGGGGCCTCGACATGATCGGCAAACTGCCAAAGTCCTCGAAAGGGGGACACGTTTACCTCCTGGTCGCAGTTGACAAATTCACCAAGTGGGTCGAGGCCATGCCCGTCACCAACCAAAAGGGCAAAACTGCCGTCAAGTTCTTCGAGTCCATTGTCTACAGGTTTGGCGTACCGCACAGCATCATCACCGACAATGGATCGAACTTTATCTCCAAGGAGTTCCAGGACTTCTGCGAAGGCCTCGGGATCAACATCACGTACGCCTCAGTGGCACACCCGCAAACAAACGGGCAAGTGGAAAGGCCAACGGCCTAACCGGCGCCGGTATCAAGAAGCGCCTCATGAGTCCACTCGAACGGAAAGCTGGAGCCTAGACGAAAGAGCTACCATCCGTACTGTGGAGCTTACGAACTACGCCAAACAGCTCCACCGGCTACACGCCATTCTTCATGGTACACGGAGCTGAGACCGTGCTACCAGCCGAAGTACGCCTCCAGGCCCCCTGGGTCGTCGCTTATAGCGAAGCCGAATCCACGGCTGCACTCGAAGATGCCGTCGACACACTCGACGAAGCAAGAGACGTAGCAGCAGCTCGATTGGCGGTGTACCAGCAGAGTCTCCGCAACTACCACAGCCGCCGGCTACGCCCAAGGTCCTTTGTCGAAGGAGACCTCGTCTTGCGACTCAAGCGAGAGCGACCGAAGAAATTCGAGTCGCCATGGGAAGGATCCTACATCATCACCGAAGTCATCCCAGGTGGCGCCTATCGCCTCAAGCACGTGGAGTCTGGAGTCGCATACTCCAACCCATGAAACATCGCACACTTACGGCGATTCTACCCATAGTTACCTACCCCTTTACTTTCAATAAGGCTTTTCAGCCAAGGCTATTTAGCCGAACAATGTACTTCCTCCATTACGAATAAATAAAGCTAAGTGCCTTGCCCCAAAATTTCGTTTCGTTATTTGCAACTTTACTTTATGCTACAAACACACTCGGGGGCTCCCCCCACCTCACGATTTCATCGACTGAGAATCACACATGTACACCCTGAGTAGCTGATAACGTCAGGCAAACGAAAATGACACGTACTCAAACAAAGCACTGCGTGCTCACAATAAACATAAACCTTTATAACACAGGGCACAACACGCCCAGTCGAAATATACAAATTTTACATCTACCTCTTTTACAGGTACTACCTATCCTGAAGAATCACTTGAACACACTGCTCAAACAAATCTACTACCTGTTCGGCATACTGCCTTACAGCCGCGTAATGCGGACGCATATCCCACTCGCCACCATCCGGCCGAAGAGGTGGCCCAGCTGCTACAACAGACAAATCTACATCAGGCCGGTGCAGACTCACAAGGGACAAAGCAGCCTTCACGCCCGCGACGAGCTGTTGCCGCACCAACTCCTTGACATTGCTCACACTTCGAAACTTCGATAGAAGACCCGCAAGGCTTGTTGGCACATCATCCAATGGAAACATGACATGCAACACCGAGGCAAGCGACGTCTGCACCTGACGAAGCACCCGCGAAATCTGGTGCACACGATCCTGCACCGTCGCCAGAGCCATGGCGCGGTCACGATCCATCCAGAAGAAGCCGCCATCCTCCATGTCTTGTTGATTCAAGCAATTGACCCGAACAGCGACACGCTCCTTCTCTTCCCTCGGAGCAAGGTTAGCACCTGCGGCAATAGAACAAAATAAGAGGCAAGGCCAGCAGGCTCATTCGAAGAACTGAGTTGCAGCTCGAAACAAAGAACAACTTACATTGAAGCTGCTCAGACAGCCGAAGCAGTTCCGCCATCAAGTACTCCTCTCTGGCTGCACCGCGATCCGCCTTGGACTTCCAAACATCGGCATGACCTCGCAACCCGAGCAAATCCCTCTCAAGACTACGAACATGGTCCCGAAGAAAAGCGAGTTGCGAGGAATCATCCAAAGACGGACGCAGCTGCGCTGCAGGCGAGGTGTCAACGGGGTCAACACCCGAAGGAACCTAGCATAGCAGAAAAGCAAAGGACATAAACATTCAGACAGAGAAGAGCACAACTCAGAAGAGTTCTTTAAGCATATAAAGGCCACTACGTGGCACAATGATTGCGTTCCTCACAAATATTTACAACAAAAGAAGACCACAAACTATCCTACATCTACAACGCCTAAGACGCGGCACCCTGAGTAGCCTCGGAGCCGGATTGCCTCGTCTTGGCCTCCCCCTGTTGCTGCAGCGCATACTCAGACAACAGATCAATGAGCTTTGGCCCATATCGCTTGCAGCGAGCAGAATAGGCAGCAAAAGCTACCCCGGATCCATCCGCGGTCGTCGGCATCCGGGAGGTGATCTGGGGAAGGTCCAGCTCCGCTCCAGCCGCCAAAGCCATCGCCAGCCCGACGGACGCGCCGATGCCCTTACGCCAGCGCCCGCAGCGCCGGTGACAAGGCCTCCGCCAGGGCGTCAACATCATCAAGGGCCGCTCCCTTAGGGACAAGCTCCTTGTAGAAGCGGCCAAGGACTTCTTTCGCCTTGGCAAGGGAGCCAACGACGGTGCTGCAGCGATCTTCGACCGCTGCAGTAGCATCATCTAGAGCACTCCCGTGCTCCAGAGCGCCATGGTCAAACTCGATGCCTGCGGCATCTGAGGCAAAACAAAAAGAGAAGACTAAGGATAGTAACAAAGAAGAAAGGCAAGAAAATGAAAATACAGAAGCAGACATAAGGCACTCACCCGAAACAGCCTTGACAGCGGCCATGAGCTTGTCGGCCACCTCTCTTTCCGCAGCCATGTAAGTGTCTCCTGCGTCCATAGCTGCTGCGCAGCCTCCTTCGGCTGCCTTGGCCAGCTCCAGCTCAAGGCGCTCCTTCGCATCAGCGGCGCCCTCAGCCTTCTTCTCCGATTGACCAAGGCTCTTCTTGAGAGCGTCGATCTCACGGAGAGAAGTATTATGCTCCTCTGCATCCAAAACAATCAAACATCAGAAAGCAGGACATAAATAAAGGAAGGAAGTACCCAAAGTATACGGGTACCTTGAAGCTGTCGGAGGTTGGCCTCCAGCACCAGGCGCTCCTGCACCAGCCGCTTGGCTTCCTGCACAAAAGGCTGCAGGAAGAAGAACCACCATTCAGAAAAAGGACTCGGGGGCTACGCCCAACAGGAGAAAGCAGAAGAAAACAACTCACACGAAAACACTCGGGGGCTCCCCCAGTGATAGACGACTTACATGATCCAACGGTGATGCTGAAGGCCCGCTGGCGAAATTCTGAGGCGCAACCACCTACACCTCCTGCATAGGAGGATTCGGAGCAGCGCCCCCCAAAGTTGCCACCGTCTGAGGAGGAGGAGACGCAACCTTCGACTCTCCCATCATCTCTCGAGCACCATCGCTGGAGGAGTCGTGGGAGGAGTGCCTACACACGAAATATTTTAGCACAAGAACAAAAAGTCAACAGCAGAAAGACAGCAGTATAAAGGAAACTGACGAGTCCAGCGAGCTCAGGTCGAAGACAGGAGGAGTCCTTCGGGCTCTCTTCCCCACCTTCTTCTCTTCCTTCTTCTCTTCTTTCTTTTCTTCCTTCTTCCGCTTCGCTGGCGGGTGCGGCGCTACAGCCCGCACAGGAATGGCAGGAATGGGAGAGGAAGAGCCTCCATGCCCGTCACTGTGACGCTCAAGGCACAGAGGATTTCTGGGAGTCGAGGCATCCGAAGACTCGCTGGAGCTCCGTGATCGTTTGCGTGTATGGTCCTCGCTCGACACGTCTGCATCTTCCGCCGGAGATCGCGCCGACGGCAGCTCGGACACGGAATCCACCACGTCATTATCCGGGGCATTTGGATATTTTTCAGGCAATGGCGGTACCATGCCCGGCACCTTGAAGCTCTGCAAAACCAGAAGGGACTTTGTTAGCAAACAAAGGAAAATAAATACGCAGTCGACAAAAAGCGCTACGCGCACAAATCTACACCTGTGGAACAGCCAACGCCGAAGAAAACGGCGGAGTCAGCGACTTCCCCGGGATTTTCTTTCCGGCCTTGAACTTCAGCAGCGAGCGAAGGGTCCTGTCAAGATCCCCCTCGGAGATTTTCTCAGCCGAAACCCTCGCCGGATCACGGCGCCCAGAATAAAGAAACATCGGGTGCGCCCTAGCCTGGAGAGGCTGCACCCGACGCTCGAGAAACGTGCGGATGATGTCCACGCCGTTCACTTCCTTCTCCGGAATCAACTGGAGATCCTCCACCCGACGGTAAAGGGCCTCTATCTCCGCCACCTCGCCATCCAAGATGTTGTTTTTCCAAGACCTTTTCGGCTCAATCTTTTGGGAGGGGTCAAAAGGAACAAGACCAAAATCTTGCCCAGGCACTACGGAGTCGCAGATATAAAACCATCACCTCCGCCAGTACTGGACAGATTCGGACATGGAAAAAGAAAAGAAAAGCAGATTGGGACTGAGGGAGATGATGCAACCCCCAATGGGATAAACACCATCCGAACAGATCGCTCTTTCACGGAATAAAGTTTCCGGAAGAGGCCAAAGTGCGGCTCAATGCCGAGCCAGCACTCGCAGAAAGTGATGAAGCAAGCAATGTGAAGAAGAGAATTGGGCGAAAGATGATGAAGCTGGATGCCATAGAGAAAGAGTAGTCCACGGAGGAAGTTGTGGACTGGAAAGGAAAACCCACGCATAACGAAGGCGAGAAACATAACCCGATACCCAGCTGGGGGACGGGGGATTACCTCGTTGCCGGGGAGTCTGACGGCCTCCCTATCCTGCGGGATCAAGCCCCGCTCGCGAAGTTTGCGGAGATCACTCTCCCGCGTCTCTGATCGCCGCCAACCACCGTCGGTGACACGGGTAGCGGTGGCGCTTTTCTTTCCTCCGGCGGCGCTGGTACCAACCGCAGATGATGACTTCTTTGATTTCCCCATCGCGTTACGGCGATGCAGGCGGTAAGAGCGCAGAAGGAAAGATGGAAATATGGAAGGAAATTCCAGTGCGCAGCAAGAATCGATGGAGCACAAGGAGGCAGTGAAAACAAGAACTGATGTGGTGAAAACAAACTGCAACTTTCCCCAATGATTATTACGACGAGGACGATGCACGGCAGCCGTTCATCCAGAAGACCTAACGCCAACGGCAGATCTGGCCATACACGTGTCAGCATCACAACGAACCGTCGTTATCACGCCGTCCACTACGCACGGAAATCAAGGAGACGCCGTAATTATCTCCACGCCGCGCGTGACCGGTCAATTCAAGATCAGCAAGTGAGACCCACGTTCGTCCAGTCAAGTCATCTCTGGCGCAGCAGACGCTTGAGGTCATTGATCGTCAGCAATGATATCATCAAAAGCTATACTAGCAACAACTACAAGTTCTTCGGCTTCAAAGCTAGGAGTACTCACTCGAATCTACGATTCGACTAGCCGCGCACCCGAAGGATGAATACGAACTATTTCTTTGAGTCCTACGTCGAGTCTGCGACTCCACTACGGACTCGGGGGCTACTCCCATAGGGAGGACGGATTTAAGCATCCGAAATTTTTTGTGTCCTACGAACTTCACAACTAAACAATGTTTGAACTAAAGTCTCCGCTCGAGTCTACGACTCGAACAGACACTCGGGGGCTACTCCCATAGGGAGCGCTGGTCGCGCACCCTATGAATTCGTCGACTGCGATCTTCCGGATCAGCATGCAAAAACTTTTCGGCCATTCTGCCCCAACAAAACGCTGAGTGAGCAGCGATCTCCTTGGCCACCCGAAACACCTCTGCGGTGACAAACATTCGGATGGTGTGTCTGCGACACAAAGATAAGACCTACAGATATCATCTGATGGCCTGGCAACGCACACGACTGCGCTCTGCTAAGTATGAACCCGTGCCAACAGGCGCGATAAAAAATCCCGACGGACGCGTTGGGTACATCAATTAAATTCACTGGAATTCAACTCCTGTAAGTCCTCCGCGGCTTGAGTCGAATTACGCCAGCATATGTTCCAGTTTCGAGTTGAGGGACTCGAACCTGAGGAAGATCGTGTTGTTTCGTCCTAAGACAGTTAACTGACCCTGATCCGTCGGGTGAGTCAGGCACACGCATCAACAATCCCTACACATTGGACTATTGAAATACATAGTTGCACCCGAAAGATTGAAGAGTCCTCAGCCGAACCTACGATTCGACTGATCACTCGGGGGCTACTGACATGGTTATACCCCGCAGGTGCATGATCTCAGCATGCCTAGTCCAGCCCAAGGAAGGCCCACGGCAAATGTACGTCGGCCCATGAAGACTTTCGGGTGGCCCAGGCCCATGATGCCTTCGGATCCTTGGAGAGCAAGACTAGAGTAGATAGGAAATTCAAAGGGGTAAAACCCTAAAACCTGTAACCGACTAGGTCTATGCCCGGGACCTGCCTAAGTCTATATAAAGGCCAGGAGGGTACGACCTAGATCTCTCGACTCATACTTTCGCATGCACACCTTCACGCCAGATTGCATCTGAACCTTCTGCCCTGTAATCAAGAGCAGACAAGCAGGAGTAGGGTTTTCCCTCCGGGGGGCCTGAACCTGGGTAAACCTTGTGTCCCTGTGTTGCTTGTTCGCTAACTGTTCCACGATCTCCAGCATCCCCATCTTCTCCAAAACCCAAGTCCATAACAATGGGCATTGATGAGATCAAACCTCGTCACTTGGTAGTTGCTGATTGTGTGCCGCAGTAGGCGAAATTTGAGCCTTTGAGGTTGTCTGCAATCCCAAAATATTCGACGGATACGACAGTGTTAACATCGATGGCTACGAATTAGGTCGACGAAGGGACATGTGAAGTTCAATGGAGAGGGAGGGTAGCCAATGAGAAATGGATAAACGCACGACTGGTAACGCACAATCACATTATCTCTCTTTTGTTTGTTTTGATCGGTCATTGATCATCCTAGCCATTTAATTTGCTTTGAAGGTAGAGATTATGTTTATTTATATGTTGAAAATAAGATGGAGATCATCTAACCATACGGAAAGAACAGGCGCAAGTACGCGCATGAGGCTGGATCGCCTCTGTCTGTCTTTGTGTGGTGCCAAGATTTCCGTTTCTGGCATATATGTAACCAGCTTTATCCAGGGAAACGAATGCGACCTCTCGTACCGGAACGATTGATTACCCAAAGGACGCGTGGAAAAGACTGGGCTTGCCAACACTGATTGTGCCAACGCGTGGTGACGCACAATCACATTATCTCTCTTTTTGTTTGTTTTGATCGGTCATTGATCATCCTCGCCATTTAATTTGCTTCGAAGGTAGAGATTATCTTTATTTATATGTTGAAAATAAGATGGAGATCATCTAACCATATGGTATGAAGAAAGAAATTAGAACAGACTCAACTGTTGAAAGCTGGCCGAGCAGGATGTTGGGTGGTGAGGAAAAGGCCACGTAGCCGTCAGGGATGCCACCCCGGAAGAATTTCGTCTCGTGTCGAACCGTGCTCGATCTGTGTCCTCTGTATCCTCCCGCGCGGCCACGGGCGCGCGCGGCGAAAACGTGCCGTGTGCCGACTACCCCCTCCCCGAAACGGAAAGAACCGGCCGCGAGATCCGTGTAAGACCTGACAGGACGACGCATACACCCGGCAAGCAGCTGTCCTCCGGAGTTCAGAACCCAGGCCGGAAATGGATTTGCAGGAGGACGCGGGTGCAGTATATATAGACGTACGCGGGTGTCGCGGTAGCTCGGGCACCGAGAGCGACGAGCGGCGGAAGGAGAGGAGGAAGAGAGCTTGGCTGCAGGCGACCATGGCGGAGAGGGGTGGTGGTGGCGAGGGCACGTCGTCGTCGGCGGCGCCGGGGAAGAAGGCCAGGAAGCCGTACACCATCACCAGGCCGCGCGAGCGGTGGGGACCCGAGGAGCACGAGCGCTTCCTCGACGCGCTCCTCAGGTCAGTGCAGTCCGTGCATATGGCATGGCACCCTGCTCTGTTCCACTCTGAATCTTCGCTGAATATCTTGTGCGGGTTTGTCAGGTTCGGCCGCGACTGGAAGAAGATCGAGGAGCACGTCCGCACCAAGACCGCCGTGCAGGTAATCCAAACTCAGTCTCCATGATTTACTTCGCGTTTGGAGGATTACAAAAATGCAGTGGTCGTATTGCTGAATCGTAATGTGCCCTGTGTCGCGCGCAGATACGCAGCCACGCCCAGAAGTACTTCCTCAAGGTCCAGAAGCTGGGCCTCGCCGCCAACCTGCCGCCGCAGTACCCGAGCCGCAGGCTCGGGGTGCCGCAGGGCTCGCCGGCGGTTCTGCAGGGGCACCCGCAGCAGTATCCAGCCGGCGTCGTTCAGAGTGCCATCGGGTGGAACAGTCCGGGAGTTGTTTCTGCATCCAGCGGCAAGTGCCACTTCTCCCCCTGATCACTGTTCTGAACCTCTGAACAATGCGCAACTTCAGCTTCCTATTATTAACTACTGTACTATATTGATTTAGTGATCTAATGACGTTGCACTGTGTTCTGACTTTTGAATGTTCTTCAGACGGCATGCAGATGTTTGACTGGGCAGGAAGGCTGAACCAAGATGGTGCAGGGAGCCAAACTGAACCAGCTGCTGCAACAACACATCCAGGTAAGTAATTAACTACCCCTGTCATCTGATTCACTCTTCCGAGAACACCACGGAGCTGCTATCACAACAGCATGACCACAACAACTTCGACTTTACTCAGGTGGCAGCAGCTCGTTCACGGGGACGCCACCGAGCTTCAGCGACACGAGCATGGACTGGGCTGGCACCGGCGGCGGCACAAGCGAAGCGCCGGCATTCGCCGACGAGCAGGACGGGACAATCCCACTTCCCTTGTCTCCAGGTCAACCATCTTCTCTGTCTCACCACGATCAAATCTATTCTTTCTGAAAAACTAACAGTAAACTGAATCTGTTTTCCCCGTCTCTGGTTTTCTGCTCCTTGCTTGCATTGCAGACGACATGCACTTCGCGCAGGTGTACCGGTTCATCGGCGACATATTCGACCCGACCACGCCGTGCCAGATCGAGGCCCACCTGCAGAAGCTCAAGGACATGGACGGCATCACCGTCAAGACCGTAAGCGTGCTCCACTACGTACTGCAGTTTTCCATCACCTTTTTTTCAAGCATGATCACAAACCCTCCCCTCCCCTCCCCTGCTCTGCTCTGCCCCCATCCCAATTCCCAAGCGATGAACTCTGATCAACATACTCAACGTTTAGCATCCATGGTGCAGATCCTGTTGGTGCTGAGGAACCTGGAGACCAACCTGACAGCGCCCCAGTTTGAGCCAGTCGTGAGTAGCCTTATCTGAATTCTCTGAAAATTACATTGCTGTAGTTAGTAATCAGTAGTAACCATTTGTAGTAACGGAAATTAAACTTCCTTGTGTTTTGTTCCCTGATGTTTCGACAGAGGAGGCTGCTGTCGAGGTGTGACCCGGCGCGAGGCTTGTCTGGCCAGTTGTAGAGAGTGCACGCGACCTGAAGAGAAAACAAAACAGTAGCTAGCATAAAAGAGCAAGAAAAAACAGAGCGTGCCCTGGAGGAGTGGAGGACTGATGAGTTGATTGGGAAGTTGGAGAAGACACTGATAGATGGTCGGCCAGAGATATGACGTACATACAGATATATATACTGTCAATGATGGATGGTTCCAGTGAAGTGCTAGTAGATACGGACTGAGATTCTGTTTGTAGGGGACCTTGCCCAGATGATGTCGTAACGTGTGTTCAGAGTTCAGACCGTCTGGTACTAGTACTGAATCTTGTGTTGTACTAAGTTGTAGCATGTGTTCAACTTGGAGAAATGTCGATTACTGAATATACAAGAAATAGTATTTTTTCGAGATCTGAATACAGGGTACATTGGAAGTTCTTTAGTTTTTTCTTGGCATTTGGCAAGGATCCATGCCTGAACTTACCCTGTCTCAAAGTCAAAGCTTTGAATTATGAGCTTATGATGCCTTCATGGCAATCTGGGTCTTGATAAAAGAATGGACCTAGTACATTATCAGTTAATTGTCAGAGAAAAAAATATGTTTGCAAATGAAATGAATCGAGGCCGCGGGGGCAGTTCGATTTCGACAGTCGTGTGGGTGAGCACCTGCCAGCCAGGACAACACCGGAATCTGCGCACGATTAGCACGTTGAAGTTGTGTACCATGCTTGGCTAGATAGCCGTGTGCAATGTACACCATGCGCTGAGTGAGTTATCCGCGGCAACACGGCTCTGCACCATTGGGTACTCCCTTTGCTTAACTTAGATCGTGCCAAAATTTAGATAAACCTATATACTCCCTTCGACCCATATTAGTTGACTCAAATTTGCTAAATT
Organism: Avena insularis; assembly: GCA_023614405.1. Taxonomy (NCBI): domain Eukaryota; kingdom Viridiplantae; phylum Streptophyta; class Magnoliopsida; order Poales; family Poaceae; genus Avena; species Avena insularis. Next base: position 9,620,589 of record CM042684.1, read on the forward strand.
TGGATGAATCTAGCACTATTTAGTATATAGGTTCATTCAAATTTTGATAAATCCAAGTCAACTAATATGGGTCGGAGGGAGTACTAAAAGTGTATAGATTCATCCATGAATTCACATCGACTAATATGAGTGGGAAGGAGTAATATTTTCTTAGAACATATATTATATATTATATTAGTCAAAATTGATCGTTAAAGATTATTTTAAACTATATACGTGCTACTCGTTCGTTCACATAGATAATGATCTCTTTTGTTTTGTCTCGCAGATCACAGATCCCGCGTGTTTACGACCCGTAAAAAACATAAGCGGAAAACCGCATGTGTATATGTCACTACGAAAGGGCGGAGCAGATTCCGTATACGTGAACTGCGAAAAAGAATTTTCGGTTCCTCTTCCACTCGGCGTGTTCTTCCCACGAGCAATCGATGTCCGGCCTCGCATCCAGCTCGGAATGGGCATAGAGGTTCAAACTACAATGCTAAAAACTAACAATCATTGGGAAATTTGGCTAATTATACAAACCATAAAGGACAAAGGGGATCGGACTTTACTTGTCAAAATCATCCAGGAACTCGTTCATCAAATCCTCGCGCATCGGATAGAAGGGAAGGCTTGCAGGTTCTTGTACTTGGCGGCCTTCCCTGCCGCGAAGTGGCGTGCCTTGCAGTCACGATCGACGGCGTTGGAATCGGAGCCCATCTGCAGAGACCGAAGGACATGGACGCAGTTTTAGTTTCTTTCTTAAGCATGATCATTCATAACGTTTAAGTCTCCGCTGCTCTGCCCCTGACTAAGCGGCTCAACGTTTGTTTACATGGACAGATCTTGCTGGTGCTGAGGAACATCGAGAGTCGAGACCAACCTGACAGCCCCGCAGTTTGAGCCTATCGTTAGTATCCATACTTCTCTGGGGAGTTGGAATAGGGACACATGGTCGGCCAGAGATTCAGACATACGGATATAGTCTGATAACGAATGATTCTTTTGAAGACCTAGATACAGACTGAGATTTGTTTGTAGGAGACCTACCCTACCCAGACTGACTGAATTTGTGGTGTGCTCCCTCCGTTTCAAATTATTTGAAGTTTTAGCTTTCTGAAACAAATGTATCTAGACATTTTTTATATAGGTTTACTTAGATTTGAAGTGAATCCAGTCTAGATACATTTTCTTTACAATCCTAAAACATCTTATATTTTGAAACAGAGGGAGTACTAAGTTGTAACACGTGTTTAATTTGGATTAATGTCTTTTTTATAGAAATAGGAAGTATAAGAAATCCATTAATCATCTCTGGGGAATTTGGCTAGGCCTTGTGCTGTAATGCGTTTGTACTCCTTGCTGGTTGAAGGCTTTGTTAATTCAAAGTCGGCTCATGGAGCCTTTTACCTAAAACAAATCTGAATACAATCACTGATTTTTCAGAGACAAACACAGACTTTTGCAAATAGAATGAAGCGAGGCTGCCGGGCAATTCAACACTTGTTGGCTAGCACGCGAGGCTGCCGGACAATACAACACCGAAAATGCGCATGAATGTCACGTGGAAATTCTGCGACATGCTTGGGTACGTAGATTCAGGCATTCAGCCGTGTACAACGTGTGCTTAATTTAGTCTCAGTTCTTTTCGGCTACAGCTTGTCCATAAGCCACCCTAACAAGAGTAGTTCAGAGAAACAGCATTGGCAATAAGCTCATCAGAAGCTCTGTTCCAGTTCTTTTTAGCTTTTCTTGTTCTAGATTATTGTGTGAGTTCTATGTAAAAAATCCATAATACCCTTGGGAAGAATTTGTTCATGGTCTTATATGTAATAATGGTTTTGTTATTTTGTAATATTATACTCCCTTCATCCCAAAATAGATGTCTCAAATTTGTCAAAATTTGGATGAGTCTAGACACTATTTAGTATATAGATTCATCCAAAATTTAAAAAACCTAAGACATTTATTCTTGGACGGAGGGAGTATTTGTAATACATCAATACACATGTGTTGTATTTATGCTCTTAGATAATAAAATGGCTGCACGTATGAAGTACTCTTTTCGCTTGATATTTTTTAAACTCAAATTGCGCTAATTTATCGTATACTATTTAGTTAGTTAACGACAAATTTTAGCTTTCGTGCTGCTTACAGATAGAGATACATATACCTCGTTATAAATTATATGGCTTCAATACTGTTTTCTATGACATGGAGGAAACAAAGCAATACACATGGCCTAAGCTGATTCTAGTGGGGGCTATCGTATATACTATGTACGATGGAAATACAAGTGTATATTGTGGGGTATGTGTGTTAAAATGGCCATAATGGCATATATGGAATGTATGCAAAATTGTAGTGGCATTTTTTAAAAGATGAAAGTTATAGTGACGTGACTCAAATAGCCCAGAATTAGAGTGGCGTCTATTCAATTAACCCAAGGTTATATAGGTTTAGGCCTAGGAAACACCGTCCAAAAAGACCCCATGTTTGTGGCGAGTGGATTATCTCTATATGCTCGAGGATGAATCAGAGAAGGTCTCGAGCTCGTATATGGTGGATAATCAGATGTGATTTCTAGACGAATGCGATGTTAGATGTCGAGCGTTTTCCTACAGTGGCGTGCGTAGATTGAATCCAAATAAGATGTCTAAGATTCAATCTGGGATCGGTTACAAATTATATCTCGTAGAATCCTTGGTGTGATCTTGGAATGGATAACTCCAAGATGGTCGTCGAGCGAACCTTGGCCAAGCACCCCTCGCGTACTATGGTTGATGAGCCCCTTGCCTAGTGGCAGTGGCGGAGCTATGTATAGCAATGGGGGGGCCACCGCCCCCCCCCCCCCCCCCCCAAACTTTGTATATTCATTGAAGAAAATATTTTTTTAGAACTTAGATCAAAGAAAATACTCTAATTTGCCCCTCCCCCCAAATATTTATAGTTCACATTTTGCCCCCCCATAATTCTTATGCTAGCTCCGCCACCGCCTAGTGGTCCTATCAACCTGCTGGATTTACCCGGGGCCCATGACCTCGTAAATATATAAACGCGGAAATCTGAACCAATCTAGTAGAGCATGCACGACGTATGCGATCGTATAAGCCATACCTGTGTAACCGTCGCAATTCTGACAAGTGGGCATCCCGTAAAACCTAACCACATGTTGTTTATAGACAAGTGTTGTTACTTATGCGGATGTGGTTTATAGTGTGTTGTTTATAAGTATGTGTTGTTGTTTATAGCTGTTGATGTTTATAAATTAAGGTAACATGTGATTGTTGACGACTATTTTTTAGTTAATTTGATGTGTTGCCAACACAAGTATTTTTATTCATCGTGGGTATGAATTTAGGATGTGGAAAAAAAAAAGGTATGGGAGATAGTTGTACCTTTGATGGATATAGATAGGGGTGATGGGTAAGACCTAAATGAACGATAAAGGTATGGGATGGTTTCACATGTAGTCCTGTACCGTGCGGGTGCGATGCATCCCTATCCGTAAGTGCGACGGTGTATTTTAGTGTGCAAGCCGAAATCAGCACAACAATGGTGTACAAATAGAATGGAAAATGATGTATATCCCCGGACGATATAATCCTCCTATCGTCCGGGTCGCACAGAGAGCGGCGAGGCTCCACCTTATCTCTTCCCACATTCTGTTTTCTTATCTTTTTCCCGTGACCATGTCTCAACCTCGAGCAGTTTGTTTCCTCACGCGATAATGCCACCCAAAACAAAATCACAGTCCGTCCTAGCTTCCTGGCGCCCCGCCGCCGCCGGAGTTGGAGGTTGCCGCTGCGTTGAACTCCGTCCTCGGCCCCGTTGTCGCCATGGCCCTACTCGTGTGGGCGCTCCATGCACCAGCATGTCGTTTCCATGGCCTACCTCCTGCCCTAGCTACCAGGTGCCCTGTTGTCGCCGGAGATGGAGGCTGATGCATGGATGCTCTGCCACTGGCCTGCCGTCGCCATGACCTTGCTCGCGCGGGGCGCCGTCACCATGGCCTTCCACGCGCAGGCGCCGCGACCCTGGTCACTGTCCTCATGCTAGAGTTGGCGCCACGACCCTGGTCACTGTCCTCATGCTGATGTATCAATTTAGGATGTGGAAACAAATGAACGGTATGGGAGATAGTTGTACCTTTGATGGATACTAGTAATTAAGCACGTGCACATGCACGTTTCATGCAAGAGGAAATATCTGAAATTATATTTAGTACTACAATACAACAAACATTATGCGCTGGAGAAAGATCGTGCAATTAGACAAATTAAAAAAAAGGTACAATTTCATATTTATTTTTTTCAGTAAAGTTGATTGTATTAGCTTACAAAGTGGAATCTCGGTAGACATGTCACAAAAAGTATTGTATATTTACTGGTGCAAGTCACCTTCGCATGATTCCTCCTTTTTCTGCAAAGCCAATGTGATCACATCAAGAAATTCATTGAGACATTCACTTGGAACCACTAAGAATATTGTCAAACAAAAAGATCATCAAATTGGGAAATCGGAAACTATATTGCAACATTTCACGCACACACACACACACCATTTCCTTCAGTAGAACACATGGCATACCGTATATCACCTAGTTAGTTCATATGGCATGGCTTATTAGAAATGCATCAGGTTAAGCTCACATCATGCAATTGACGAAACTCATAGCTGACATCACTCAATCATTCGTGTTGCATTACTATCTTGTAAAGTCTTTGATATATAGACGGAGTTCAAACAATTTATATTCTCTGATATGTATTTCCCACAACGAAAGAACTTGGAATTCTGGAGACATTAGCTACTGATGTGAAAGATACAAACATGGTTTGAACAAATAAACATGCAAGTCTTCAAGAATCAATCAGTGTCAATTTCTAATCGATATCTACTCTGAATACCTGCTTAGTTCATAATTCCCTCCTATGTCAATTCCTTACTCGCTACAATTGTACTCCCTCCGTCCCAAAATAGACGTCTTAGATTTGTCAAAATTTGGATGAATCTAGTCTAGATTTATTCAAATTTTGACAAATCTAAGACATCTATTTTAAGATGGAGGGAGTAGTTTTTTTCTCGCCGTTTGTTTTTTATCAAGCTCTGCCACTGGTAAACGCGTGTACACATTAGCGGATCCAAGAATATTTATAAGTCTGAGGAACTGTAATTTCAGAGGCTTAGGTTCCTAATTTAATGTCAATTAGTGATAAACATAAGTTGCATGGCTGGCCTAGACAGCAGGTATGCTGCGTACATAACATGGGCCGAACAAATTATATAGCAAGAATTGATTCCATCCAATCGAAGGAAAGCGATGCGTATGGGAAAAGTTAGCAGCAAAAGTGTGAGCTGAGACCACTGCGTGTTTGGCCTCCTTAACATTAGCTGGTACAGTGGCATGTCGGGGAGTTCGACGACGTCCTGTATAGGAGACATGATTAATCGAGATACATCAGGAAGCAGAGGGGCATCGGGGCGTCGCCCTCAGCAGAGAATGGAGGCAGATCGTTGGACGCAGAGTGGACCATCGGGAAGACCCCGAGCGTCGGGGCGGCCCGCGGCCAGCAGCCGGCGTCCTGGGGTACGGCGACTGACGATTAAGGGCAGAGGAAGCCATACGCTGGAGCTTCGAGGCGGCAGAAGATGTGCATGGGAGGAGATGCAGCGAGCAGAGGAAGAAGGCGGCGGTAGGAGGAGTGGTCGTGGCCTCGTGGGACGTGGGTGGGTCGTGGCCTCCTGACTCTTGAGGGCGTTGGTTCGTTGTACAACATCATCGGGCAAACGTGAACACTCAGATTAACGGTAGAGATTACAAGGGTATCACTAAACGGACAACTCATCATTGGGTAATCCTGAAACGTTAGATTTAGACAATCGTATGGCTGTTGTTATATGGATTTGACCCTCTGTGTCTTTTTATATTAGTGTAGATGTAGATAGATAGGGGTGATGTGTAAGACCTAAATGAACGATAAAGGTATGGGATGGCTCACCTGTCGTCCTGTACCATGCGGGTGCCATGCATGCAAGTGCGACGGTGTATGTTAGTGTGCGAGCGGAAATCAGCACAACAATGGTACAATTCTAGAATACAAGGCTGTCCGGTACTCCCTCCGTTTCAAAATATAAAATGTTTTAGTTTTTTTGAAGAAAATAAATCTAGATTTCTTTTAATATGTAGATGCATCCTAAAGTTAAGTGAACCTATATAGTAAAACAAGTCTAGATTCATTTTTTTTCATAAACCTAAAACATCTTATATTTCGACGAGACAGAGGAAGTACAAACGAGCCGAAATCAGTACACACGTACGTAATCGCACTTTTATTCCGTACCAAGTACACACGACGCTCACACATCAGCACACCGTATTATTACCAGCTCAAGCCAAAGCATAACACGCACGCACGCACGCGCCATGGCTAGCCCTTTATTTACGTAAGCTTACATACGGAGCATGGTTGATTAACTAAGAAGACGCGCAGATGACCAGTGTGAGCGTTGCGGCCAGCGGGTACGTCGAGCGCGCGAACGATCCTAGTCCCACTTCACTTCCACTTCCTGCTGTGCTTGCCGCCGAACATGCCGCCGCCCTTGTGCTTCCCGCCGAAGTGCCCGTGCCCGCCGCCGCCGTGGCCGGTCTGGTACGACCCCATTCCCATGTGGCCGCCTGCACATACGTAAACGTACTCAGAAACTCGATGTATATCAGGTAAGTTTCGTTATAGCTGCGCGCGCTAGCTTACGTACCGTGGTGCGGCGCCGGCTGCGTGGGGTAAGCCGCCGGCGCGTAGCCGTGCGCCGGGTAGCCTCCGTACGGAGGGCAAGCCCCGGCGGCGGGCGCAGGGTACCCGTGCTGGCCACCGTACCCGTGGCCCTGTCCGTGGCCATGGCCGTGGCCTGTCCCGCCGCCGACGAGGTTGGACACGAACCCCTTCACGCCGCCGCCGTGGCCGCCGTGCATGTCGTGCCCGCCGCCCATGATCGATTAACAACACCTGCTTCGGCAGAGAAGAAACCTGCTACTTCGTGTCTGGTCTGGGTCTGGTCTCGATGGATGATCTGCTCAGTGTGCCGAGCCCGCGCCCCCTTTTATAGCTAGCCGCGCGGCAGCGCCTTTAGCTTTGCGGCCGCACTCCGACGTGTGTCCGTCGCGCGAACCTGCACGCACATATGCCGGCCGCCGAAGAATCTGCACAGCTGCCCCGCCCTGCCGCCGCGAAATGATATTCTTCCTCCAGCTGCAAGCGGCAGGTCATCGATCGGTTCGGTGGTGGTGGATGACAGGGTCAGATTCTGATGCTATCCGTTCGCCGGGATGTTGAAGGTAATAATCGAGATTCTGTTTTGCTAGTATGTTTTTGACGGTGCGTACGGGCGCGCGCGCGGTGCCGCAGCAACATCAGCTGGCACGTCCGACAGGCCGTTCGCCACTTCGCCGCGTACACTGCGCCTTAATATCCCTGTGCGTTTAACCATTTGATCAACTATTCGCTTCCCTTCAAACAGCAGTAGCAATGCATGCTAGATCCCGTGCGCCTCCCTTTCGTTGATATGTGTTGATTTGTTGCTTTAAGATTCGCGCTACACACAAGTCTCATCTCGTTCCAACAATTTGTGTCTAAATGAATTGTAACGGAAAAGAGTAAAACATTGCACGTGATATAGCTTGCATGCTAAATTCACATTTCTGAGCGGTACTCCCTAAGACCAATCGCAACTACTCCCTCTGTTCTAAAATATAAGATGTTTTAGCTTTGCGAAGTAAATATATCTAGATACTTTTAGTGTTTAGGTTCATACAGGTTTGGAGTGAATCTATACACTAAAAGATGTCTAGATACATTCTCTCCACAAATCTAAAATATCTTATATTTTAAAACGGAGGGAGTAGTCTCTAGCTTGGTTCATGAATTTGGCACATTTTAGTCCTCTGCCACCTGGTAGGTCAACCTGTCGTCGGAATCATCCGTGTAAATTGTCGAGACCTCATCGGCTTCTCCACAAAATCTTGGAGGTGATAGTCATTATATTGTTTTCTATACACCACTTTATGGGCCTTGCGTTGTGAGAGTCCGAGTAGTGCTGGTTACCAAAATATACAGGGACATGTTACCTACTTTTATATAAAAAAAATCATCATATCAATATTACCTCCGTCCTAAAATAAGTGATTTGGTTTTGTTTCGATTTGCATATATTTATATACTAAAATGTGTTTAAATACATGCAAATTTAGACAAATCAATGTCGCTTATTTTTTTGATGGAAAGAGAAATTACATGGAAAAGGAAGATTGTCTGGGCCGGCCGATCATATAGCCTTTACTATGGGTCTATCCAGAGGTGGAGAGCGGCAGAAGCCGCCTCGTGGGGCATTCCATTCATCTCGAGAGCACATACAACGCTGGTCTTTTACCTTGAACGCTTAGGTAGTTGGTTACTACATTCAGCAAGGCCGGCCGTTTCGGAGCAAAATTTGCATGCAATTTCTAAATCGGAAATGCTAGACTTACGGAAAAGAGCTTACGGATAAATTTTACAAAAAACTGATTGGTTTTAATTTCCTATCCCTCCGTGATTTCCGGCGCGTGAACCCTCCAGCTGATTCCACGTCCGTCCGTAAACTGAATCCGTGAAAATATTTTCGTAGTTATAGCATTACTCTTTCTAAATGGCCAACACTTATATTTTCATCGACGCTAGAAAAACTGCCAGGAACTGCTTGAAACGGCTGGGATTAAATTCCTAGCGCCTCCCTCTGCACTTAACCCACAACTTACGTCTATATACAATTGATATTGTCCAAGAAAAAGCCAGATACAGAACTATTTTTGTATATTGCAATCGGAATTTTATCTAGACATGTCTATGGTAGCTATCTTGCCGCCAATACATATTCAATCAGAGACTCAAGACTTTTCAACTAGACTATAGTGGAACAAGGGATGGAATGTAGGGGCTTACGGAGTGAAGGTTAAGGTGGTGACCATTTTCGCCGACTACCTCCTTGAGAACTTGTCGGACCAACGAGTACTTGCATTGGTAGTACGTCTCGGCTTGAAAGATTGGATCTTCTTCTAGTATACAAAAGGTTTGGAAGTCGTAACGCTGAACCCATCGTGGCGGGTCGGTGTCTACGTCATTGCACATCCAAATCTCGATTGAGTCATACTTTGGCCCTGCCGCATGAGCCACACTTAGCTCCCCACGCAGCACGGACAAGTAGGATGTTTTGTATCTGAGCCCTTGGCAGTGAGGAGGCGGCGGCGTGACGCCGAACGATTCGTCCTCCAGCCGAAAGCGGAGAAACCCTGGTGCCGATTCTTCTTCGGGGAGCTTGGCCTCGTCGATGATCCAAAACAATGAGCCCTTAAAGAACACCCCGTTTGCCCCGATGTCGGCAGGGTAGGGCGATTGCGCCGTCATCTCACGCCAATGTTGGTCTACCCCGATGGTAAACACCTCCATCCCAAAGTTGTGGTGATAGCCGCCGGTCGGGAGAGGGTCCATAGGGCCGTAGAAGAAGCCGGTCACCTTGTAGGTGTTGCTGCGAGGATCGTGGCCGATGCCGAAAATCTGGTGTGTGAGGAACTCGTGGAAGAGCTCAGCCGGTGCTACGCTGTTGGAGCTCGCGGGCAGCGTGAGGAGGCGCCGCGTGGCTAGGTTGAGCACGCGGACCACGCTCTCCGTGGGCACCAGCAGCAGCCCGTCGCAGTGCGAGATGAAATGCGACTCGTCTTCAAGGGGCAACTCCATGGTGTCCTCGAGGGCCGCGCCCTCCTCCGCCGCGTGCAAGCCGACGGTGGTGACGACCTCGTTCAGGCAGCCTTCTACATGTTTGCTTCTCCACACGAGCAAGCGTGGCGTCTGGCCACGGAGGTGGGCGCGGCGGAAGGCGGTGGCGTCGGAGATCCTGTCGCGCCAGGCCTTGCAGACGCACCTAAACCGCAGCAGCGATTTCACGGGCAGCCTGACCATGATCTCCCACACGAGCTCCGGAGGCAGGTGCGCCGCCATCTTGCTTCTCTTCCGTTGCGGCGGCTGTCTCTCGTCGTTCATCATGGCCTGATGCCCTGATAGTCTAGATCTGTCGTGTTGTACGATCTGACCCGCACGCACATATTTCTTTCCGGTTTTTATTTGCTTGCGACGCCGTATTTCTGACGTACTATAGCTTCTTACAGGTTCGAGTTAAACACGTACAACATGCACACATGACAATTTCCATGGAGCGTTGTCAGCGTCGGGGTCGGAGGTCGGGCTTGCTGCGGACTTGTTTTAAAGTACGGAGTATATCTCATCATCATGATTTGATAAATATTGACTTGATATTGTAAAATTTGATATTTTTTATATGTTTGATCAAACTTATGTCGTCTGTCTTTTGAAAAAAATTATACTCCTACACTTGCATTTTTGCATGGAGAGAACAAGTGAGATATCTTGGATACTATATCTTTAATCATTTTTTGAGAAACAATATATATATGGTTCCCGATCTTAAGATTCCAAATTTGAAAATAGAACATAAAAGTATTTTCCGAATATTATGATTTTACTAGGATTCATACACATACGCAGAGGTAATAGTGGTCAAGAGTCAAAGTCAAAAAAAGAAGAAGAAATCATGCCCTTAGTACGTTCAGAACGAGTGTTTTGGTCCCCAATGGAATGTCAATCTCCAAATTCAACCAATATAATTTTATTAATCTCCTCTAACTATTAAAATGATACAATATGACAATCCACACACACTAAATGGATTTTTTTATTCAAACTACTCTATTAGACTCATCTCTCTCTAGCTTCTCTATTTTTACTACTATATATTTTCCCGATTTCTCTAACACCCCGTCTCCTCTTGCCTCCTGTGGTCGTGGTCGACCTCTCCCTCCCCTCTTCTTTGGGCTCCTACCTCTTGTGGCCAACCCCCACATACCCTATAGACTTCGCTCCTGGTTATCTTCCTTCCATCAAGCCTCCTCTCTCTTCTCCGATTCTTTGCTCCCCTAGCATTGCCCCTTCCGCGTCAAAATTTTCCTCGCCTCAAGTGCATCAACAACTGCTTGACTTCGTCACCTATCCATTCCCTCACCTTTGTAACTCCATCACCACTTCCCCTCACTACCCCCAACATCCTCCCTCTCCACTCCACTCCACTCCACCCCGACCATCTCCCCCTCTATCTCCTGACGTGGATCGACTACAAGGCGAGGTGGAACAAGGACAAAGCCGTGACATGACAAAGATCCCGATGTGGGAAATTTATTGTTGGTGGATGCAAGAGGAGGCAACTAACAATATTTCCTGTAGCGACTTCTAGATTCCACATATGTATTTGAGTAGTTACCGCCACCAAGCCGCCATCGATAGCAAATTCTACATCGCCACTGCAAGATTGGAGGGATTAGGTGGATTTCAAGACAGATCCAACCACCTGATCCTCCTACTCGAAAATGACTCCAAGGATTGATGCGAGCCTATGATACCACTACTCGAACTCTAGCTATGGATCAGACTATGTACTCATTAGGGGATTTATGAATGAATTCAATGGGGATGAGCATATCTTGTATTATTTATCTTAATTAATAGCAACGAAATTCTTAGATAATGAAGGCACGGACTATAACCCAGATGTTTTAATATGCGAATGTAAGAATTAACCCTTCCACGATGAATTAGCTTTTTTTTTTAAAAGGAATGCGGTAGGAGAAGCCCCTACAGCGAGTTTTTTTTAATAATAAAAACCCAAATCTGCGTCCGTGAGGACTTGAACCTGGGCGGTTGGGTTGTACATCCACTTCCCTAACCAAGTGAGCCTAGCTCACTCCTTCGATGAATTAGCTCTCAACACCATATTATAGCAACCATGTATTTTAAGAGACACAATGAATGTAGTATCTCTTATGTGTTGTATCTAAGTGAATTTGTATTTAATTGATTTAGGAATCAATCTTGTATGTGACTGGGATAGTAATGTTTTTTTGCATATGAGCATGTGGAAGATTCATATGTTAGCTAATATAAAATGTCAATGTATTTTCTCATTTACTATGGTGCCATATCAGCCGTTTGCGTACAATATTGCGCTAAGAGCTAAGCATTGGGAGTGGCCTTATTGTAGTGGAAAAAATATGAAAACTAAATTGTACTCCCTAAACCACAAATATTTGACATATAAATTTAGTGAAAATTGAAAACTTACTAAGTTTAAATATGTTGAAGGAATATCAACAACTACAATATTTAATAGATATACATTATGAAAATATACGTTATAGTGTACCTGTTTTTTTGACATGTCTTATGATATTTATTTAGATCGTAATATTTTGCATAGAAAATTCTTGACTCTTGATGAAATTCATACACCATTTATATATGGACGGAGCAAGTAGACTGATAAAATGTTGAGTGAATCCTGGCCGTCGAGCGACTATCAGATGCGAGGAGCTAGCGGAAGGTACCCGTTCGATAACTGAATCGAACAGAAGACTGAACTTTTGAACACTTCGTCAGATATTTCAGTTCGTCGTGCTGACATCCGGCCACTGACGGACCTCCGCGCCGCCACCAACTTTGTACTAGCTCGGCGCCGCCCCCAACTTTGTACCAGCTCGGCGCCGCCCCGTTCCCGCCCTACCGAGACGCTCTACCGGTCCCGTACCCTGTTCTACGCCACCCCGTTCCCATCTGCCCGCCGCCGCCGCCACCGCCGTCGGAGCTCCCGTAGGGATCTGCCCCGCCCTTCCCCGCACGGCCGCACCGGACCACACCGACTCTGCCCTAAGGCCTCAATCCAGCTCGCCAGCAACTCCCCTCCATCCCGAACTCAAGGTAATTTTTGTTTCCTGTCCATGCAGATTGTGAGGACCGTCCATGTATGTGTATGTATGTTTACATGCCTTAGTTCCCTTGATAAATATATGTTGATAGATGGAGAATGGAAAAAGTAGCGGCTAAGCAACATGGGATGCCAAGCACTCTGTTGAATTCAAAGAACTATTAATTGTGCCATAAATAGATTTTTGAAGATAAATGGAATGAGATCATTTAAGGACTGAAATTGAGGTTATGTTTCGTTCTTGTCTAGATATCAGTGGTATATTTTATCCAATCCCCTTCATATCACAACCATATAGATCCGGCGCCAGGTAGAACCGAGGGGCGAAGCGAAGACTGGAGAGGAAGGCGGCGGTCGCATTTGGTGTTAGAGGGCTGCGGAGGATGCTTGGCAGCCGTGCCATAATGTGAAGACATACCGTTGAGCTGCTAATCACCATTGCCAGAGAAGAAGTGGTTGCCATCATCGAGGTTTGTCGCCTCCCCCCTCCTGCACGCACCGTGGCCCACGCTGAACCACCTCTGAAAGTCTCAAGTCAACAATGGAGGGTTTCCTCGACAAGCCCCTGAACCCGAACAAGCTCCTCAAAGAGCAGTGAGTCCAAACCCTCCCCGCCAATTGCCACCACTTTACTCTCGCCCATACTGTTGTTTCCCACTAACTTGTAAGTATTTCCCTCCTTCATGATGCAGATTTGTGAGCAACCTGGCCGGGTCGTCCCTTCTGGAGATTGCGGCGCTCTCCACTATCGTGCCGGTGACTGATTAGCTTTGGTTCCCAGCATTTCCTTATCTGTATATGTGCGCAGCAGGGTTGTGAGCTGATTTTGTTTCTTTGGTTCGCAGGCGGTGGTGGTTTTACGGAAATGGAGCAGTGGAGGTCAGTTGGTTAGGGATACTGTAATGTTTATTTACACTTCCTACCTTTGTAGTGCAAGGTATAGAGTCCTTTTGTGCAACTAATGGGCAAGTGAGATAAGGTGATATGAGTTGGAAGTGGAATCTCAAGTTGCCAGTATGCTGCAATTTTGCGCATTTAGCGTTTTGAACTTTTGATCATAAATGTGTATGCTGTGAGATTCAACCATCCAGCCCAAATCCTTTAATGTCCCAGCACCTATATCGATTACTTTTTACTTCACCATGGTAAACTAGCATGCCATCTACTTTTAAATCTTGCTAGCATCTGATGCTAGCTATGCCATGGCATTCTTTTCAGCGTTTCAATGTTTTTCTTTACTCTGATGGAATTTTGAATTTATCCAGCATAACACCAGCTTCTGTAACTTTCATGTATGGAGTACGTCTGACAGAGCTTGCTGCTTCCTTGTGTCTATCCTATTTTAGATAATATCAGGAGGGATTTAGTGAAGAAAAATGACGACGCTCTTTGTGGTCATAAATATTGGGTGTATTACTTTTCAGCGCTGGCTATAGACTATATCACAGTTGTTTTGCCAACACTTCTGATTTTCACGGTAAGTACCCTCTTTGATGCATTTTGATGTGCTTACATGATGAAATTGTTAAACAACATAAATCGGGGAACGTGCAAAGTGCAATCTTATGCTGAACTATTCGTCTATCATTTACTAATCTTTGGATGAACTTTAACAATTTTAACTTGGAGTTAACTAGTAAAGTGAACAAGTGGTTATTCCTTTGGTTTGTTGCAGGCCTTAGCTGAATGGACCTATATCTGTGCAATTTTTCTTGTAATTGTGATATCTATCTACATCATGTTTAAAAGGTATTTGGTTTTAGTTGTTGCTCCAATTTTGTTACCATGTTTTTATTTTCCAGTTCTAAAGTTTACTTCTGATTTTCCTTTTTGTTTCACACAATCCAAGCTGACCTGAAATAATGCAATACTGCATTTTCAGATCCCAGTCTCATCTCCAGTCTCGACAGCATAACCTTCCTTCCCTCAGGACAGACATATCTTCTTACCGAGTGTCAGTGGTAATGTAAAAGTTTATTGATTATAATAATATCACCCTTTCAGAATTACTAGAGATGTACCAGTACTATTGCGGTATTGCCTTAATGGTGACTGTTCTTTGTAGGTTTTAGTGACATGCTTGTCCATACTGGCTGTGGATTTCAAAATCTTCCCTAGACGGTATGCCAAGGCTGAAACATATGGTTGTGGCATTGTAAGTGTATCTTCTAAGAAATTTCCTTGGTTATCCTCAGTTTTATAATCACCATGCCAAGTATTGCACATAATCATGAACTGGTCGTGCGAAAATTGGGAGCAATGCAAATTGTGCTTTAGAGATTCGATATGATCTTATTTGGGTTGCTAATGATTACAGCTTCATTCGGTTGCTTAAATGAATCCATGCTTAGTCATGGACTTATAGTGTTATCTGTTGTTATCTTTGTTGATTGTCAGTCAGTTTTCAATGCCTTTCCCCTGTCATGGTCCCTGGCCACTGTTCATTATTACTTTTTTTCTTCAGGAGTTTACAAAAGCTTCTTGTTTACAAATATCTTGCTTTCATTTTTTAGTCATCAATCTATTATTTGTTAGTTATTAATGTTTTGTCAATCTGTGTCTCCCTTCATGTAATTTGGATTGTGTTCACCATTTATTTTGACACCCATCTTCTGTTAATTTCAAAGCTCAAAAATCTGATATGTGTCTCATCCCTGCTTAATGATTAAGATATTGACTCATGGCCTAACAGATGGATCTTGGAGTAGGTTCTTTTGTGGTGGCTAATGCACTGGTATCTAGACAAGCACGGAACATAACCTCAATGTAAGTCTTTAAATGATCTCATTTATCTTACAAAAAATGTATTTATAGGTTAACAAATAGTTCTTTACATTCAACATGATGCACTGCATGGTATGTGGCTAAGGATTCTCATCTGGTTCCTCTGAAGTGCTATCTAGTATCAAATGAATGCTATATCGTCACCTCCAGTTTCCAGTTGTTATAGTTTTCACAAGAGTAACTCACGTGAATACTGAAGCTAAAGCTAAAGGGTAAACGCGGTGTGAGAAATTTGATTTCTCATTCTAGAGAAATGAATCTTATATTTTTATGGTAAGAATTATTCATAGTGTTTGATACTGTCATCCTGAAGGGGCTTTATCTCAACTAATATTGTTACAACGTAAGTTATGTCCTATTTATAATCTAAAGAACTAATATTGTTACCATTGGATGAAGGGGCTTGTAGGAACCTAGAAGCTCTAGTTACACACTGACTCAACGTTATCACTTTGGAGTTATCTATTTCCCAAAATAATGTAATTTTACATATTTGCCATTATTATGAAGCCTAGCTCAACTTCTCCTATCATTTTCTTTCCATTTTACACATTTGCTACTGTTCCGTTAAGTGGTATTTTACATCTGGCCAATAGGTTGACTGGCTACACATGTCAATACTTCTCCAAAAAGGACTGATTTTCCCTCTTCTTCTCCCACCTCTCTCCCATCTTTCTTTCCTCTGCTTCCTTGCTTGCCAAAGTTGGGTGGAGCCACCTTTCCAGAGTGGGCTACCATGCTCGGGCTCCCTACAGTGTCCTTGAGCTTCTCCTTCATGCCCCCGGGTGTCTGCATCCAGGCAAGCACGGGAGATCTGCTACCAGGCTAATACCACGCCTCTGGGCTTCTCATGCCACTCGGGAGGACACACACCCAGGCAAATGGTGGTGAACAACGGCTCCCCATGGCCTTCTCCTTCCGCCAGGAGGGAAGCCAGTCTGGGAAAGTGGCAGATCTCATGAGCTCAAGCTGCCACAACGCCCCTTGAGATATCCTCGCGCCTGCCGGGCAGGTGATCTTGGTGAGTGCTGGCAACATCTCGAGCTCCTGACGGCCTATATGCAGTTCAGTGCTGAGGAGAGGGTCAGCCTTAGGAGAGTGGAGCAGCGCCACATATGAGTGGTCTGCCAGCCGTTTGGAAGAGGTGTGGGCCTGTGGGGTGCACCAGGAGTGGGAGCGTATGAGTCGGCCTAGGTCTTCAGCACAGTGGGCATTTGTGTAACATAAAAAAACTAGGGGAAAAAGCTGAATTACGCTTCCGACTAATGGCATGTGTAAAATTACCATTTTAGTATTGTGTGCTGAGTTCTTTTTTCTTATTCAAACTGTGATATAAAATATTACAATTGTGTATGCAAAATCTTAGCGTTGTTACTTCATTGAGAAATGAAGAAAACTATTAACTTTCAAGATAAGATGATGGTCATCTCTCCTTTCTAGTGAGATGTGTTCAGCAACTTTCTGCACCTTCTCTATTTCCATGTAGGGGGTATCGGTTTGTTAAGCGCTGCTTGTTAAGTTTTTCTTTCCCCAAATAGATTTCAGACTTGGTACTATTTCTCTTATAGGTGAAATTTATCAATGTACTGATAACGTATCCGTGTTTGTCAAATATTATGACCAGAAAGTACAATTACTCTAACAGACCCAACTGTTTGAATTCTTGCTTTTTCTTGGAAGATTACTGTAGTTTCTGATTGACACTATTCTACCACATAGTATTCTTTATCTTACAGTAGACCTTCTATTTCTTAGGAAATGGAAGTCAGCATTGAAGTCCATAAGTCCTCTAGTATTTCTTGGCTTTGCTCGTCTGATATCCACATCAGGCGTTGATTATCAGGTATTTTTCTTCTCTGTGCCAATTACTGAAATGACAAATTCATCATAACTTGTCGCCTGCAGTGTAATGAAACATTATCATATAATAATGCCATTTGTGCAAAGTTCTTAAAGTTTTCGTTGTCTTTTCTGGCCCCTGTCAATTACCATATTTTCATTTCCTTGTTTTCCAGATAGCGATACAACAGTTACTTATAGCATGCTTAACGTTGTGTAATAACTGAAATGGGGTGCTTGGGTTTCAGTTTATAGGGATAATCCAAATTTTATAATGGAAGTCGAGTAATTCGATTGCAGTTTGCAGGGCATAATTCAAAGTTATTTAGTCAAATTTTCCATATTACAAGGCTGTCTTCCTGAAGATGCATGTTCTGTTTGTTACCTTGTAGGTCCATGTAGGAGAATACGGTGTGCATTGGAACTTCTTTTTCACTCTTGCGGCAATTTCTATCCTTACATCCATTATCAGGATTCATCCTAAATATTGTGGGATTGTTGGTATGCTTGTTCTTGCAGGTACTAACAGCTCTAGTTTGATAGTTTGGTTAGAAGGCTTAAAAGGTGCAATGATCCTCCTTTTCAAGAGTTAATTGCTCTTATCTGTTTTCTACAGGATACCAAGTATGGCTAAATGTTGGATTGAATGAGTACCTCATTTCTAATGAGAGAAATGCTGATATCATCAGCCAAAATAAGGAAGGCGTGTATAGCATATTTGGTAAAAATATTTTTGTGCACATGGTTTCTTTGTCATTTCTTTGCTTAAGGTGGTGAGGAACATAGATCATTTCAAGTTTGTTTTTGGCTAGTCGGATGAAATACTGTTGCTGATGCAGGTGTTATGCTGGGTTTACCAGCTCATGATTATAACCAAACTACTCACCTCAGGAGTGAGAAGCCATAAAACAAAAATATACGCAGTTTAAATTACATTACAGCCAACTTAGCACTAGGATAAAAATAGCTATACATAACACTGCCACTAAGTAACAAAACAGACATCTATAAAAGATAAGCCAATCAGCCCATGGCTGTGCTTCTTGCAATATCCTAATGTTGTGCCTGAAGATCCTGCAGAATGGAAGGGCCCAACGCGTCCAGTTCTTCTCTGTTGTCCCACATTGCCAACTGGCTGAATAAAGGATAGAATTTCAATATGCGTGAGTAAGAAAGCAGCTTAGCTTATTGTATGAAACATAATCGGTGCGGCTAAGCCATAAACACCAGAGAGCGCTGTTAGTTTGATCTCTTGTTTTTCTTTCTCTCACAAGTCTGATAGTCTCAAAGAAAAAGAAAAACCTCAAATGTAAACTGCTTGAATTTTGGCACACACATGCACGTGTATGTCGGTATTTTGCATACATGTCTGGCTGACATAGTTTCTCTTTCTATTCTTTTGTTTATGTATTTTTTTTTAATATATCCTTCTTGCATGCCCTTCTGTCGTCATCGCCTTTTTTATGTCTTTCTCCCAAGCACCCTTCCGGTGGCAACAGCAGTTAGAGGTTCCTGGGTGAGGGACCGCTTCACCTTTCCCACCAATCCATTATCCTGGTTGTAGAGGGTGATCCAGGCACTGTCTGGTTTAGCATAGAACAGTATGAGGAGTAGAGGGCCATAGGTTTAGTGGGGTTATGGCGTCCGGAGGAGTTTATGGCGGGTGGTGTGACAAGGCACCACAGGATGCGGAGACTATGTCAAAGGCAGTGGACGCAGAGTACAGCTCCCAAACGTGCTTGAGAAGAACCATCATTCAGTTGGGCAATCATTCTATTACTTTTTATTGATTTTCTATGTTTTAATATGCTGATAACCTGTGCTATCGAGTCACTTTTATATCTGCATTCTCAATATCACAGATTTGCATACACCACGGTATGCAATCTAATCAGTTTCCTCCTTTGACAGGGTACTGGGGTATGTACTTGATTGGTGTTTCTCTAGGTTACTACATGTTTCTTGACATTAGTTTAAAAGGCAAGAGTAGGAGTACTCAAGTGGTAAAAGTATGGGTTCTTGCGGCATCCTTTTGGTAGGGAAACAACAATAACAGAAACACCTATGGTTTGGAGTTCTAATGTTTCCTCATTGTTAACACTTCCTTTGATGGCATGTACTTAGGATTTTGGCGATCATTCTTGACAGCTACGTTGAAAGAGTTTCTCGTCGAATGGTATGGCACTAATTAGCTACACACTTGGTTTTATTTTGTACTCTGGCCTTAAAAAATGTAGATTCATCTTTGAATAAATTTTTATGGTAGTATGTGATGTTGTAGCAGTAGGTTTATGCTATATGGAACACAATATTGTTCTCGTAATATCTGAATGGACACGTTATGTTTGTTAAGGAACATGTTGAATGATTAAGTCGTGTATGGCATAAAAAGGAACAAGGTTCGGAGTAAATAGATCTGAAGTAAGAACGTTTGTTACATGCTGAGATGTAAACGTTCCAGTCATGCAATGTGATTCTTCCAACATAAAGGAAATGTGAACAATTACTTTCCTAGATGACAGGATGAAGATATAATGTGTGCAAACAACTTAATTTTTCTGGTATTTATTCTTCTTGAGAAGTTCAGGATTTTCTTTATGGTCCAAAACATGTACTTCCATGTCCCAAGTTGCCGAATGAAGCACACTCCTTTTATGCATGTTTCGATTCAATTTGATGCCGGTAACTTGGCGTATATTGCTTCTGAAATATGTACATAGATTACCTTAGTGTTTTTCATACTGAAAGGGTACAAACACTGGTTCTACACTTAAACTCATGTGTAATTAGGGGCGCGGAACCTAATTTCGCTCCTTTACCTTCTGAACTAATAATGACTATACCATTTCATTTTGCAGTGCAATTTCGCTTATGTTATGCTTGTGTTTGGACAGAATTTTCAGGTATTGGTTTTCTCTTTCTCGCTCTTATGAACTTGTAATGTGCAATTGTTATCGATTAGGACATCCACATTAGTCAAATTAGCTTTTCTATACCCTTCGGGTGATATAGCTTTTTGTATATGTGGATTAACAGTTAAGCCACATGATGAGTCAAAAACACAGGAATAATGTGCAATTTAAATGATACTAGTATCTTCATATTAATTAATAACGCCTCGCAAAATGGCAAGGATAGTGTGTGTTTCATATTTCATCTTCCTAAATGAGGATGACATTCAAACTTTTAACTAAAAATAATGTGCGCAGCTGGTCCAAATTATAATTATACCATTCATATACTTCATCTAGTTTTAATACTTTGATGATGCTTGGAATCTGATATCAGTACTAGGAAAACTAGCAAGGCACAACTTTCACAAGTCACATGTACGCTACTTGATTACATTTAGAGTAAATTGACCCGTTTCCTTAAGGCTTTAACAACAATGAAGCCTGCTAACCTTTATCATTGTATTGTAATTATGTATAGCGTTTTTTTTTGGTTCAGGCTCCACTATTGATGATAAATATTATTATCGATCAGGTTATATCTATTCTCACACTAGTGGGGTTTGTCTCAAATGACAAGAACTTGGTTCTTGAAGACGCGTTCAATCAAAATATGCTTGGCTCATTCCTTCTGGTAAGAACATTTGCTGTTATTCTTAGTGGTGATGCCATAATGGAAATGTCCAGACTAGTGGAACTGAAATTTGAATCTCTAACAGAAAAATGATTGATTTCTTTAAACAGTCGGTACAAAGGAACTGACATTTACTTCCCTTGCAGGCAAATATCCTAACTGGTCTAGTAAATCTCTCGGTTGACACACTTTCTGCCTCTTCCCTCGGCGCCTTCATGATTTTGTCAGTATATACCTTCATGTTATGCCTAATTGTTGGGCTTGCTCAGTTTTGCGGTGTTAGGATGAAATTTTGGTGAACTGTGAATTTACCTAGTACTTTGTATGTATTAATTATTTTTTTCAGCTTGGAATAAGGCCAAGTTGCTAAGTAATTAGTTATTCCTGCCTGTTGTAAACTCTGCCTATGTTCTGGATCTGATTTCTAACATTTTGACAACATGAAAGCATTTCCCGAGAGCTGTGCTAAAGTTTCTTTCCATCCCATTTGGAGCCTACATATGTTGTCAATTTCCATAACCATATCCTGGGCAGGCGATATTTACATAGGAGGTGGCCATTGCTTATTCACATGGGAATCATTGTGCTACTGAGATCCAATCTTATAAAAGCGAAAGATCACCCATTCCTAGTTCTCTATCTCATCAAGCGTGTAGATTACTATCTTCATATCGAATTAAAATAAGATTTGCACTCAGTACAATGTGATGACCACATGCTGTTACCGTGCTAAGTATGGCGAACTTAGCTGATGGATAGCCCGTTTGATGGTCATCAACTTCGCATTGATATCATGTGATCTCCAAGCACCAGCAGCACATACTGCAAATCAAATGTAGAAAGCAGATCTGATTTAAGAGAAGCTATATAGACATTGAATTTATTCACAGAGCATGATGAAACATTGAAACAAGCTTAACACAAATTAGATACTACTATTATGTCATTTCAGAGATTAAAAAAAACTTCTTAAACCAGAGCAAGCTGCACCGCAAGCCCCAGGAACTTTGTTCATAAGGCTGAAGAACATATCAGTGGGATGTAAGTGCATTTCAAATGTAAATTACACTTTGTTCAGAAGCCTGAAGAACATATCAATGGGATTTCACCGTTCCCTTACACGTATACACGTCCATGTCAAGAACAAACAAACAACAAATGACCAGTCAAGGTAGTGTTACATATTTGCATCTCATGCAGTGAGAATAAAAAAAATTGACACAATAAAACAATACTATGTACATTCAGGTATTCCGCGACATGCATTGCCCAACATAGTATACATCTCAACGGTGTAGGATTCCATGTGGTTATTTTGTATTGCTCGACTGGGATATGTCTGCTCTCAGCTCCTCTTCGAGCTCATCAAACTCCCACCCACTTATATCTTCAGGGGAGTACCTATTGGACTTGCCAAATTCCAACTCCAACTCCGCAAGCTCCGAATCAGGATGCGGCGTCTGCTCGGATTTCACTGGAGATTTTGGAGAGTCCACATGTACAGCTTCGGGCGTAGAGGGTGCCTGCACAGGCGAAGAGCTCGTTTCGGGTCGCTCCTTCATTGGCACCTTTGCTCTGCGGACTTCAATATCTAGCGTTGGCCTTTCTATAGAATCGAATGCCTCTCTCAGTTTCTCTATCTCAGAAAATAAGCTCCTGACCTCTGGATCATCTCGCCTGAAAGAAAACAAACATGATATGTCCAGCTGCAGGGATCAGCGACGTTTTCTCACGAAACGAATCATAAGGACGAGAAAGATAAAAGGTATGCAGAGTTTAGTAGTACCTAGAACTGACCCCTTGTTCAGAATAAAACAGCTTCTTCATGTGATCAGTGATGCTGAAGGCAATTACGATCTGAAAACATTGCAACATCAACAGCAACCCAAGGTACTTATTTTAAAAGCAAAGTTGGACTTGCTCAAAATGATATTTGTTCATGATGTGATTTTTACTGCACAACTACAATTTAGGGAATAAACACAGATACGTAGGGATGTTTATTTAAAGAGGTTGATCGTTTTAAAAGAATTATTAATTATTAATTAGTCTGATTATAAAACCAGGTAAGCAACAGCAGGTACTCGGAACCTTTTTTTCAGTTTCCAAATATTCCTCCTCAAGGGATTTCTGTGGGCTTGTCTTTTCCGACACCTGTTCATCTTCAAGTTCTGTTGACTCATCCCTGCAACATATGGTCCAAATCACACAATGGCAAAGTCATTACGACGTATAATTGTATAAAAAAAGATGGTCCACGAATATATGAAAAGTCTCAAGAAAAGCAACTGAACAACCTTGAATTTAAGACTGCCAAATTATCCACATATGTGTGGATCCGCTCAATTGATGGGCTCAGAACTTCCTGTCCAAGGCAGAAGATGCACACAAGACAGTGAATCAAAGACGTACTATAATTGTTTAGTGTGTTTGCTAGATGCAGCAAGGGCTTTCAACATTTATGTCCAACCAAGTACCTTGAATGTAGAAAGGTGGTATTTCGTCAACTTCATAAAATTGTTTGTGCACCTCTCTAACTCATCACTACGGTCATAAACCAAAAAATAAAGCTGAATTGATTAAGAAATGCAGTACCAGTTTTAAGTACAGATTTACAAAATGGTTGCAGTTCGAGGTCAGTATGTGATAATCACTACATACTTTGCTTTCTTTTCATTCTGTTCATCATATGATGACTGAAGCTGCCAGGTATCCTCAAGGAAATTGATCCAAGTCTTGACTACACCAGCCTCCACATTACATGAGGCAATAGTTTTTGAAAGTTCGTTCTCCTGATTTAGTGCGAGAGAAGAAAACAACAAGCTCATCAATACTTCAAAAACAGCGAAAATTGATCTTGTGAAATATTACAGGAAGAAAACCAAAAAAAAGGGTCAATCAGAAAAGTGACAGCACCTTTGCTTTTAGGCTAAAGATCATCTGGTTGTTTGCTTCATCAAATTGATCCCTCTCTTCTCTTGTTAGCTTGAGCCGTCCAACAGCAGCATTTAGTGAAATATTGACCTATTGGAGAAACAGAGAGAGGACCTCAAAATTAAAATTAAAGTCTTCCAGTGGCAAATTAATAACAGGACTCCATCAGGGGGACACCTGGCATTTACAATCTACTCTATAGAGATGTAAATAATGAGATTGATAAGGCCCAGAAGGAGTTTAATGAACAAAAGGAATCTTCCATTGTGTGGGAAAATATTCATGTTTTCGGAAATCCTCGTTGATGCATACTCTTCTGAAACTCTTTTATCCATAAGACGAATGAAAAGTTCATGGGGATACTTTTAAAATTAGCAAACCGGTAAAGATAACTGGTAACTCAACACCTCTATTACAACGTTGCAATTCTAGGATAACCTGTATCAGGCCTTTGCCACTATGGGTTAAAGGCAACTAATGAAGAATGGATGGTGCATCTGTGTCCATGTCAAACCTAGGCCTGGATGAAGTCAACATGAAGATAATAATAAAGATCTTAATTAAGGAAAAGGTAAGGTACCTTCTTCAACTGAGCCTCAAGTTCATCCCTTTGTTTCTCCAATTCAGAAATCTCAGCAGTCAAGTCCTATATCAGTGACACATTAAACATATGTTTCTCGATTGGAGCATCAGCAGAATATGCAACAAGCAGAAATTATCCATGTATTCATTTTTATGATGTATGTGTGCCGTGTATGGCTGCGTGTTGTACATACATGGCACAAGAAGTGCTTATTCTCCAAGTGAGGGAACATAGGCAGACAGCCTAAGCTTTCTTTGTGTTTTATCTATCTTCTCAATGAAATGAAACGTGAAGCTTTCTTTGCGTTTTCTCAAAAAGTGTGCCATGTATGCGTTGGCACGAGAAGTGCTTATTCTCCACAACATAGGTAGACATCCTAATAGCCTTGTAAAAACATGTAGGCTCAACAAACTATTCAAGTCCACAGCTAGAACTAGGCTTGGTTCAAGCTTGGCCCAAGCTCAAAATTAACAAGCTATTCCATAAAGCTTGTGTGCATGCTCAAGTTTAATTTTCTGTTACTTGAATGGTCATTGGTGGCTTGATGCTACCTCACTCCAATAGTCCATGCTATGTGCAAATTTCATTTCTTCTGGCCCATCGCCTGACTCAGCAGTCAGCAGCTCAAACCCAATCACCAGTCACAACAAGTGAGCGAACTTTAGCCCTAGCAGCCATGGGACTCCACGAGTCCATCTTTAATTCCCTCCTTATCCTTCTCATTGTCTTCTCCAGTTGATCTGTCTCTTGAGGTACAGCAGAGTTGGAGCTGAACCCACATCGAACTGTAGCAGCACAGGCCACGGCACCAAATTGCACACAACACAGTTCATAGGATATATGGATTTCTGAATATCCTTTTAAGGCATTTGCCCAAGAGCTGATGATTTCTTGAGAAACCTTTTTTGCCTCTGTCCCATTGGTTCGGAGTGAACTTTCTCCATGAATTGGTGGAAATTAAAGGACTGGAACAAGCTGAGCTCAGAGTGGAAGTCGTTTTCTTCATTTATTATATACATGATCTCCTTGCTGAGCTTTTAAGAGATGAGCTCAACCTCATTCCATTTGCTCTAGGCTCAAACCCCACCATTGGCTGGTTCGAGCTTGACTCGTTGGAAGCATTTCATCCCAAGGTGTTAAATGCAGTTGTCATGAAATAAGAGAAGTGTCCAAAAAGTGCATAGCTGAAACTAGGTGCTAAACGAAAATCTATATCTATACCTAATAATAAAGTACGGAGTGTTTCTCCTCGTCCCTACACTTTTTTGGGTGCTTTTACCCCTGCAATTTTGGAAATATTACCCACCATGCCACCCATAAGTCAGGTAACGGTTCGTTCTTTTTTTCTTCTTTCGTCGGGCCACCTCAGTGGGTCGAAGGAGCAGGGGCACGCCTAGGAGAACACGTACAAATCAATATAGGATGCTCGTTAGGAGTAGTAAGCTAATTGGATTCTTATGGCCGGCCAGGCTCATGCATTATCTATTGCCGTTTACATGGACTTTCACGTGGTATCAGTTATTTTCTTAGAATCTTTTTTAAGCAGCATATGTAAGCACAGCTTAGTACTGCGCATGGCTCTCTGATGGACAAAATTAGGGGCTGCAAGTTAGTAGTAGTAAACTACTTGGACTCTTAGGTGAGAGCTCGTATGTGTTTTTTCTTTCTTTCCTTTGCCTTTTTCTATTTTTTATTTGGCAGAAAAAGAAAGAGGGGTTTGGAAAAAGAAAAAATCTACATGCACCCTCCGCATTAGGCGTCTGCAAAGTGAATACGTCTGTCTTTTTTTTACGGAAGTCGGTACGAGTGTTAGGATACTATATTTTGGAATATGATTTATCTGAAAATCTACAAATCATGTCAATATAGGTAGTGGAAATAATTTCTAAGTTGTGGCATAGCTCCGTAACCAGTGTGAATAGGTACGGCCAAGATAAGAAAAACGTCCAGCTCGAGACCGGTGTCATGAGGCAAGACAAAAAATTCTCCATGCGAATTGGATCGGTCTTCCCGGTGCAATGCACGGGCACTTTTACTAGTCACAACAAAAGTCCTATGTTCTAATATATGAGTTCATATAGGAGTACAAACATATTCTATACCACCATATGAGCTAGGATTCTTACTTTTTCAACTGCACTCACTTCAATCTCCTTTTTGGCACGAAAGTTAAGAGCCTCCTCTTTCTGGCGTCTGGCAGCATTTGCAAAATAAAATTTGAATTTAACCTCGAAGTCTTTTGTACAATGAATGGAATAGTTCAAAAAAAAATGCACCAGCAAAATCGAGAAGAACACACAACCATAATAGGGAGCAACATGACAGATACTTCATGGTCTATGAGTTTATGAATTCACCCAGAAAAAAATAAACTTTAAGGGATCATCGATAAAGGAACATGAATTTACAAAGTATGCATCAAATAGCATCAAAAGAATCATACAGAAAAAATTGTATGGAAGTTCCACCTGTGATCCACAATACGCTTCTCTGCTTTGGAGGATGAATTAGCAAGGGAAGATGCTAAGACCTTCAGTTTGTCAACCTGCAAAGTTTACCAAATGGTATTGTTATTGCAATCCATGCTTCATCAAGTGTGCATATATAAACAACGTTGATGCTGAGTACCAAGTCAATATCAGAAGTCTAAATTAAATAAAATGTAACACGAAAGATGACACCCTTGCTGTGTCAACAATGCACATTGGTAATTGGTCCTTTGGAACCACACAAAACATGTGTGAAACTTTAGCAGAAGAATCAACTTTTACAGTCATCACCTCCAAGCATCCAACAGATTGGGTAATACTACACAGTATACAACTATTCATTGGTAAATATATATCCAAGAAGGAATACAATATAACATAGCCCCATGACTCATCAGATCGATTCTTTTAGTTAAGTTCACAGATGAAGTTCCAGGAACAAAAAATGTAGAAGTATGCACTTTGCAGCGCATAACATTAAAAGATATCCCTACTAGAGATCTTAAGTACTACTTTCTCCAAAAAATGCATGTGTGTTTTCGTTCATGTGAACTGCATTTGTTTTCATTGTCCAAAACAGGATAGTTAATTTCAAAATACAAAAATGTATAGCTTAACAAAGATATATAGATCACATAAATACATGCCTTTTGGAAATGGACCTCTGGGGAATCCCCAGCATTAAATGATCTTTTCTTCAGTAGAAGGTCTTCCATTCTAGAGCAGAACCGGACTTCAGTGAGTGCTTCCTTGAAAGACTGGCCAAAGGGGAGAACATGTAACATGTCAAAACAAACTGAACATGTAATACTAACTACTGACTTTGTTTAGAAGAGAACTATTGCCTACTGATGCAGTCAGCATATTTAACATGATCAGTGAAACCATGGTTGGCACTTCCGTTCTGTATAGTCAATTAGTCATTTGCATTTGTTTTCAGGGAGAATCTATCTGCCAGGTGTGCTTCCCTGACCAGCATTCGCTCAATAGGGTAGGATGAAATAAGAAACTCTAATGAAATAGTTCAAGTTCTCAGGCTAAACATGTGCACTGTGCAAATCTCGCGAGTGACAACTCAGGTAAATCAAGAAAACTTCTGTGAATATGTAACACCTCAACGATTGCAACAGCAGTATTTTCCGATACTTTTTCTGGACCTTGAGTTGATTGAACTCGCAATGCCTCCTTCTCACCTAGTTTCTTCCACAATTCTATGGCTTCAGCATCTATCCTGAAGTGAAATTAACATATTAGAGTAACAACAAAAGAAGTGCTAGCTATTGCCTGCAAAAGTAGAGGGAAAAACACCATAGGAACAGAAAAAAGGAAAACGAGTGTCCAGATTTATGGTTCAAATCATTGGCAGTTTAGTTGACATTTATGAAACAATTACTGCAAAAATACATGGTGTACATCATTATAGCATACAATATTCAGAATACGTAAAAAATCAGAGTTTAACAGCTGGTTAGTACATAAATGCTCACCTCACAATATCAGCACTCCTCTTTAGTCCTGAAATAGCACTCTGGGTAAACTGAAGCAGCTCTTCACGTTTCACCTGTATATGTGAAGGAGCATAATATGTTACAATAAGTCAATTTCTCAAAACTTCACTAACTTGTGCATCACATCAAATTTCTCCTAACGGAGAGACATACAAAATGGGTAATAGTGAACAATTTATGTCCTCTCTCCATAGAAGAGAATAGCCCTAGTCCAGCGATTATGAAACAGAAATGCATCATCACATTATCGCTCTAGTTCTTCAAGCAATAAGTCACAGCCTCACAGTCTGACATATCAAATGACTGGCCTCATCATCTATGGTCATTGGTCCGTTTTCATTGTTATTTCGTAAGAAACCTAAAAGGTCTAATCAAATAACAAAGTCATAACACATCATTTACCCCTTTTGTTAGGGGTCTTGTACGGTTATGAAAGTAAAAAAGGTGATAACAAATCATGTGTGGTGTAGAACACAGATCACCCAAAAAGGATATTGTGAAAACAAAAGGGATGAAGGAGTGCTTGCAAAGAGAGGGGGGAAGCTATGATATATAATTCTACCATTTCAACAGTAAGCAAGAAATGGAGATAAAATAGACAACGAAACTCAATACAGCGGGGAAGAAGAGATCAAGTATATATATGTGTGAATGATAGTTGTAGACTGCAAGTTTGTTGTCAGATACATTACATACTCTGAATAACCACATTTCATCTGTACAAAGTATTACTTTGTACCTTTAGCTTAGCTGATTTAGTAATTTAAATAGATGGCATAATAAGAGTATAAGACATCCAAGAAACATACCAAGACTTCATCATGGTAAATTGAGAATGATTTTGCTAAGTCTTGTATACTGCTCATAATTGCATTATTGATTTCTTTCCCTCCTGTAAGACATAGACTAGAGGAAATGACAAACAGTTAAAATGGAAAGGTTATTGAGATTAAAAAAACACTCAGTAAAATGGGAGCAGTAAACTCAATCATGCAAGCAGTTGCGTACCTAGTGGCGGTGCCATGGGTGCCATGGCACCCCCTCCAAAAGTATAGAAATTCTTTTAGCTAGTAGTATATTTGGACTAATCGTGACTGAATGCAAAGCTTAATGGGGAATTTTTTTGAGCTTAGCACCCCCAGTAATTTTATCCTAGATTCGCCACTGCATGCAAGGCCTTCACGACTGATGCAGTTGTTCAGAATATGTGGAAAACCTATAATAACTAGCTTAGATTGTTCCATGATTTCATTACATGAATTATCGAGCAAGCATATTTTCTCAGGGATAGTAACAACACATAAAAACCATAAGAAACTGTTATCTTAATTGTGCATTTTCAGGAAGAATATACAGTAATTAGACCAAATAAACATATAATAATAAAATAAGAATCTTATATCCACACTTTGCAGATGCTATCTCGTAAATAACCATGAAATTCACAGTTAAACACTAAAGTATACAAACAATCCATAAAATTTCAAAGCACTAAGTTACTCGGTTTTTTCAGAAGATCATATGCTATATGATTCATCCGGACCACGAAACTACTAGCATAATCAATACAACTCCGATGCTCTTTTCCCTGTACTACAGCATTTAAGCAAATAACCATACATTCATATCATGCCAACTAAGCAGAAACGGAAATGAGGTTTTAAATAGATCAATATATCATAAAATTAGCAACACTAACCACTAAATATAAAGGTAGATCATGTAAACAATAAGCTCACCCGAAAATTTCCAAAAGCAGGGAGACCTCTTCTTCATTCGGAGCTTCAAGAACCTGAGCATGAAAAATGATAGATGAATTACTTAGTCAGATGAACAAACAATGTAATGGTAAATTCAAGCTGGTTGGTTTTAAAAAATGAATTACTCAGTCAGATGAAGTACTAGATGGTATCTTCACAGCCAGGCTAGCATGGCTGAACCAACTCACCATGGACAATGCAATACCCTCGAGTGCTTGGCTATAGAGGAACACATCTCGGAAGTTCATAGGAGCTCCTCCTATGTCAGCATCATAAAACAGAACCTGTGCACGAGAGTCAACGTCAGAACACATATGAGACATAGAGCATGGCTATAAACGGACACACAAAAGGCAGTGTGATGCGCAGGTGCATACTCTTGCTAACGGTGATTTCGAGATGGTCGCCGGTTCATTTGAAGAGGCACTCTGCGTGGTGCTCCCGTCCAAACCTCCGAGTGCAGCCTCGATCTCTTGGAGCGCCCTGAGCCAGCGCCTTAGCACCTGGACCCTCTCGTCCCCGCGTGCCGAGACCGCCGCCTCTTCCAGGCGCTTCACTGTCTTCTTGACGCTTTTGTAGTTCTGCATGCTCTGCAAATCACATTAAAACAGTTGAACAGCTTAGGGCAAATTCCACCTGACCATCGTCAGGATTCAAGGCCAGGGCATTTGATAGTACCTTGAGTGCAAGTACGTGCGCACTGCGCTCAGAGCAATAAAGTCAAAAGCCTGGTAATAAAAGCCCAAATCCCCAAACCTTTCTCCCCCTTTGTGGCAACGCATGTGGGACATGAAATCATCCCGTTGTTGAGAGATCTCCGCAGTCCGTACAGATTCAACTAGTACCGTGACGACTCAAATGGCGTTTAAGTTGGCTATTCAGCACAGGAATCGCGCGTTTGACTGACTAATTCTCTCAGTTCGCATCGCGCCTCCCCGACAGGCAGCAAGGATTTCGACGAAACCGAAGGGGGTGGGGGAGCAGGGGCAGCAGCAAAGACGGAGGGGAGGGGGCGCTCACCATGCGATCGTTGAGGATCTTGGTGCCCTCGGCGACGGCCTGGCCGGCGTGGTGGGCGACGGCGTCGGCGTAGCCCAGCACGGCGCGGGTGACGCCGCTGCGGCCGCCCGCCTCGACGGCCTTGCTCACCGCGCTCCGCAGCCACGACGACATCGCGGGATCACGGCGGCGACGGGGGGTTCTGCTGGGTCGGGAGGGCGAGTAGGTGAGGGGGTTGGACTCTCGCGGTCGCGGCGCCTCTGCGCTATGCTCCTCGCTTGTCTTGTCTTCAGGTAGGGGATTCAGTTCAGAGTTCAACTGTAGGGGAGAAGGGTTTCGTGCTGGCCTGTTTTTTTTTTTTTTTTGACGTTTCTGTCCGTTTCATTTTCTGTAGAAATTGCTCCCGTTCTGTCACCGATTAATAAAAAAAATCATGTTAAAAAACATAAGACCCAACATAGCGCTTAGACACGATTTCAAATTTGAAACTTTCGAATTGGAAAAGGTGGATGCTATCGTTCACATAAAGCTATATCTGCTCTCCTTTTTAATCTGTCCGCCATGTGGACTGCCGTAATATACCCCTATTTATCCATTTCTCGACGTTCATGCCCATTTCGTAGCAAATTATGATAAGTTTGACCAATATGAGTTCAGCAATTAAGCCTAATTCAATTGCTAGACTGAGCTACTCCTACTAGTACTTATGTTCCATATTAATAGTCGCAGATTAGTTAAGATCAGGTGGACAACTACACCGGGGAAACCGAAACCGCTCGTCTCGGAGACGCAGGCGAGCACCCTCCCCTGACCTCCTTCTCTCCTCCTCCCGCCGTTGGCGTGCACACGGGCAAAGCCCGGCGGGGCAAGCGGCCTTCTCCCGGCGGTGAGGGCTCATGAACTTCGCTCTGGCGGCGCTCCATGGCGTGAAGGGTTTCACAGCATAGTAAATCAAAATTTTCTACAGATGCGAACGCGAAAAGCCAAGATCTAATCTAGGAGATGCAAACAACAAGAGGGATAGATGAGATCGTCATACCCTTGAAGAAATCGCACAGCGGAACGTTCAACGGAACGTGGTTGATGTAGTCGTACTAGCCTTCTTCTCCTCGCGATCCAATCCGATTCAACACCGCAAGTGGCGATGCTTCCGAGAGATGCACACGTACGGCACATCGACGTCTCCTCCTTCCTCGGTCCAGCAAGTGGGGTAGAGAGATAGATTGGATCTACAACACGACGGCGTGGTGCAAAGGTGGAGAGTTTCTGCGGCAGGGCTTCGCCTACGCGCAGTCAGGAGAGAGAGAGATCTGGAGGGCAGCAGGTAGGCGGCTAGGGTTCAAGGAGGGGTGGAGGAGGGTTGCGCCCCTGCCCTCTATATATAGGGGGCTGGCCTGCCCCCTTGGCCCCTCCAAGCCCTAGGGCGGCGACCCCAAGGGTTGGAGTGGGGGGGAAGTTTTACCCCTCCTTCTAGAAGGTTTCCCTAGGGTTTGGCCGGCTGGGCCTATGGGGCCTTGTGCCCCGGGCCCAATGCGGCCAGGGCACTCCCTCGTAGGCCCACGCATCCCTCCGACAAGTGGGGCCACGTTGGTCCCACTCCGGAAGCTTCTAGAACCTTCCGGTACAATACCGAACATTCCGAAACAATTCCGAAATCCAAAAACTGCTTTACTTAATATGAATCTTATTCTCTAGACCATTCTGGAACCTCTCGTGATGTCCTGGATCTCATCCGAGACTCCGAACAAAAACTCATAAACCAATTATCCATTCTATCCTAGCGTCAAGACACGTTAAGTGTGTGACCCTACGGGTTCGAGAATATGCAGACATGATCTTCTATCAATAATCAACAGCGGGATCTGGAAACCCATATTGACTCCCACATATTCATCGATGATCATATCGGATGAACCACGATGCCAGGATTCAATTAATCCCATATATATTCCCTTCGTCGCGCGATATTTTACTTGCCCGAGATTCGATCGTCGGTATCGGCATACCTAGTTCAATCTCGTTCACAGCAAGTACTTTACTCGTTCCGTAATCCGATATCACTTTGTGATTAGCTCCTTAACCACGTGATTGCAAGCGGTGTTGATATCGATTACCGAGTGGGCCCGAAGTATATCTCTCCGACTTAGGAGGGACAAATCCCATCTCGATACATACAACCCAACAGGTACTTTCCGATCACCTGAGAGACACCTTTATGATCACCCTCTCATAGGATGACGTTTGATGACCTCAAAGCTTTCTTCCGATATCAGGGAGTTACATTATCTCATGGTCTAAGGAATACAATATTTGACATAAGAAAAAGCTTCGCAAAGATGAACACGATGACACAATCTAATTGCTCTGCTTGATTTGGGTCTGTCCATCATATCATTCTCCCAATGACATGATCTCATTATTAATTGACAACTCATGTCTATGGTTAGGAAACCTTAACCATCATTAATCAATGAGCTAGTCCATCGAGGCATACTAGGGACACGGTATTGTTCATAAACCACACAAGTATCAAAGTTTCCGCTTAATACAATTTTAGCATGGAATATAAACTTTATCATGAACAAGAATTATAATAATAACATCTTTATTATTGCCTCTAGGGCATAATTCTAACAGTCTCCCACTTGCACTAGAGTCAATAATCTAGTTTACATATGGCAACAATCTAACACCCATGGCACTAAGGTGCTGATCATGTTTTGCTCGTGGAAAAGGTTTAGTCAACGGATCTGCGACATTCAGATCTGTATGTACTTTGTTAATCTTCAGATCTCCATCTGTTATATAATCTCGAATTATATGAAACTTGCGGTTGATGTGCTTGGTCTTTGGATGATATCTTGGTTCCTTAGCCAGTGCTATGGCGCCAGTGTTGTCACACAATATCTCCAGTAGGTCCAAGGCACTTGGAACCACACCAAGCTCAGTGATGAAGTTCCTGATCCAAACTCCTTCACTTGACGCTTCTGCAGCAGCCATGTATTCCGCTTCTACTGAAGATCCCGCGATCACGCTTTGCTTGCAGCTTCTCCAGCTCACAACTCCTCCATTCAAAATATAAACGTATCCTGTCTGAGATTTAGAATCATCCTTGTCGGTGTCGAAACTAGCATCGACGTAACCTTTTACGACGAGTTGTTCATCACCTCCATAGACTAAGAACATTTCTTTAGTCCTATTTAAATACTTTAGGATGTTCTTCACGTCTGTTCAGTGTTCCACTCCTGGATCACTTTGGTATCTTCTCGTCAAACTAAGAGCATTGGACACATCCGGTCTAGTACACAGCATGGCATACATGATAGAACCTATGGCCGAGGCATAAGGCACTTTGCTCATAGCTTCTCTATCATTTACCGTAGCTGGACACTGAGCCTTGCTCAATATCGTACCTGACAACATAGGCACTGAACATTTTTTTGCCTTATCCATTTTGAACCTTTTCAGAACTTTGTCTAGGTATGTACTTTGGCTTAAAGCTATCAGGCGTCTTTGTCTATCTCTAGATTTTGATGCCCAATATATAAGCAGCTTCCTCTAGGTCTTTCATTGAAAAACATTTGTTCAAATAACTCTTCACATCGTTAAGCATGTCAATGTCATTTCCGATAATCAATATGTCATCCACATATAGTACCAAAAATGTCACTGAGCTTCCACTCACTTTCTTGTAGATACAAGCTTCGTAGCAATTTGGAACAAATCCAAAGCTCTTGATCACTTGATCAAAACGAAGGTTCCAACTCCGAGATGCTTGCTTCAGTCCATAAATGGAACGCTGAAGTTTGCACACCTTATCAGCATCCTTAGGATCGACAAAACCTTCGGGTTGCATCATATACAACTCTTCATCAATGTTGCCATTGAGGAACGCAGTCTTGACATTCATCTGCCATATTTCATAATCATGAAACGCAGCAATTGCTAATAAAATCCGAATGGACTTAAACATCGCTACGGGAGAGAAAGTCTCATCGTAGTCAACACCTTGAACTTGTCGAAAACCTTTCGCGACAAGCCGTGCTTTATAGACAGTAACATTACCATCCGCGTCCATTTTCTTCTTAAAAATCTATTTGCACTCAACGGCCTTTCGGTCGCTAGGAGGGTCCACCAAAGTCCATACTTGGTTTTCGCTCATGGATCCCAATTAGGATTTCATGGCCTCTAGCCATTTCTCAGAGTCTGGGCTCATCATTGCTTCCTCATAGTTCGCAGGTTCACTGTTGTCTACTAACAAGACAGTCAAGACAGGGTTACCGTACCACTCAGGAGGGGCACGTGACCTTGTCGACCTGCGACGTTCAGTAGTAGCATCGTCCGAAGCTTCATGATCTTTGTCATTAGCTTCCTGTATTGTTGGTGGAGACGGCACTGGAACAATTTCAGGTGTTGCGCTACTCTCCAACTCAAGAGAAGGTTCAATAACCTCGTCTAGCTCTACTTTCCTCCCACTCACTTCTTTCGAGAGAAACTCCTTCTCGAGAAAGGATCCGTTCTTTGCGACAAACACTTTGCCTTCGGATCTGTGATAGAAGGTATACCCAATAGTTTCCTTAGGGTATCCTATGAAGACGCATTTCTCCGCTTTGGGTTTGAGCTTGTCCGGCATCAACTTCTTGACGTAAGCCTCGCATCCCCAAACTTTAAGAAACGACAACTTAGGTTTAGCACCAAACCACAGTTCATACGGTGTCGTCTCAACGGATTTAGATGGTGCCCTATTTAAAGTGAATGCAGCGGTTTCTAATGCATTCTAATATAGTTCGATTCCGGCGTTCAGACACACCATTGCGCTGTGGTGTTCCGGGTGGCGTGAGTTGCGAAACGATTCCGCTTGCTTTAAGATGCGTGAGAAAATCATAACTCAAATATTCACCTCCACGATCGGATCGTAGAAATTTAATTTTCCTGTTACGATGGTTTTCCACTTCGTTCTGAAATTCTTTGAACTTTTCAAATGTTTCAGATTTATGTTTCATTAAATAGATATACCCATATCTACTTAAGTCATCAGTAAAAGTGAGAAAATAGCGATAACCACCGCGTGTCGAAATACTCATTGGTCCACATACATCGGTATGTATGATTTCCAACAAGTCTGTTGCTCGCTCCATTATTCCGGAGAACGGGGTTTTGATCATCTTGCCCATGAGGCATGGCTCACACGTGTCAAATGATTCAAAATCAAGAGACTCCAAAAGTCCATCAGAATGGAGTTTCTTCATGCTTTTTACACCAATATGACCTAGACGGCAGTGCCACAAATAAGTCGTATTATCACTATCTACCTTGCATCTCTTAGCCTCTATGTTATGGATGTATGTTTCATTTCTTTCGAGATTCAGAAGAAATAAACCATTCATAGCAGGTGCATGACCATAAAAGATGTTACTCATATAAATAGAACAACCATTATTCTCCGATTTAAATGAATAACCGTCTTGCAATAAACACGATCCAGATATGATGTTCATGCTCAACACAGGCACATAATAACATTTATGAGGTTTAAAACTAATCCCGAAGGTAAAACTAAGGAGAGCGTGCCGACGGCCATCACATCAACTCTTGATTTGTTGCCAACGCGCATCGCCACCTCATCCCTCGCTAGCCGTCATTACAGAGCTCTGCTTCGAGTTACAAATATTAGCAACCGAACCAAAGATCAAATACCTGTGCACTACAACGAGGGCTAGTAAGGAAAACATCAATAACATGTATATAAAATATACCTTTGATGGTGCCAGCCTTCTTGTCCGCTAATTACTTCAGACAGTTGCGCTTCTAGTGACCCTTGTCCTTGCAATAGAAGCACTCAGTGTCCGGCTTAGGTCTAGACTTGAGCTTCTTCTTAGCAGGAGGAAACGCGCTTGCCGCTGCCCTTCTTGAAGGACTTCTTTGCACCCTTACCTTTCTTAAAGCTGGGGGGCTTGTTGACCATCAACACATGATTATCTTTCTTGATGTCCACCTCCGCAGCTTTCATCTTAGCGAAGAGCTCAGTGATCGTATTAGTGGAACCAATCTGATTATGAGTAACTACAAAACCTTTGTAGCTAGGAGGGAGTGATTGCAGAACTCTGTCAATCTTGAGCTTCTTTGGAATCTTGTAGTCCAGTTGCTCAAGGCGTTGAGTGTAGCCCGACATCTTAATGGCGTGCTCACTAACGGAACTCCCTTCCTCCATCTTGCAGTTAAAGAATTTCTCAGAGATCTCATATCTCTCAGAACGGGCCTGAGTCTGAAACATAGTTTTCAGTTCCTCAAGAATCTCAAAGGGCCCGGGGAACTCCTCAAAACGATTTTGAAGGTCCGATTCCATAGCAAAAAAACATGGTGCTCTTAATCACACCATAATCATCCTTGCGCGACTGATAAACAGCTTTCTCATCAGCCGACGCATCTACAGCAGGGCGTCACCTAGCTCTTTCTCAAGGACATAGTCCTTTTGTCCGCCAGCGAGAATGATTCTCAGATTGCGGAACCAGTTGGTGAAGTTAGACCCATTGTTCTTAAGCTTTTCTTTCTCGGCAAAAACGTTGAAATTGAAGTTGGACTTAGCCATTTGATCTACAAAATTTGCAAGTACAATTTAGACTATGTTCATGATAACTAGTTCAACTTAATCAAATTACTAGATGAACTCCCACTAAATTCAACATCCCTCAAGTTGTTTAGTGAACATGATCCAAATTCACCACACCTAATCCGATCTTCACGAGAAGAGATGTGGTTTCAATGGTGGACAACAAAGTGTCGATCATATCATTCATATGACTCATGCTTAACCTTTCGGTTCGTGTGTTCCGAGGCCATGTCTGTACATGCTAGGCTCGTCAAGTCAAACCCAAGTATTTCTGTGTGTGCAAAACTGGCTTGCACCCGTTGTATGTGAACGTAGAGTTTATAGCACCCGATCATCACGTGATGCTTGAACACGATGAACTTTCGCAACGGTGCATACATGGGGAGAACACAGTTTTATCTTGATCTTTAAGTGACGAATCATCTTATAATGCTACCGTCGCGATCTAAGCATAATAAGATACATAAAAGGATAAACATCACATGCATATAATTTTATGTGACATGGTATAGCCAATCTCTGCGCAATGATCTCCATCTTGTGCGTGCCAGCATGATCTCCATCACTCCACCATGATTGTCTCCACCACAAATAGCAACTACAACTATTGTTAACTACTTAGCGATAAAGTAAAGCTATTACATGGCGTATAAGAAGTTGACACACAGGTCATACACAATTATAAAGACAACCATATGGCTCCTGCCGGTTGTGTACTCATCGACATGCAAGTCACGAAGCATTACAAAACATGATCATTGCATACAACATACACATCACATCTTGGGCCATACCATATCATAAAAACACTCCCTGCAAAAACAAGTTAGACGCCTCTACTTTGTTGTTGCATGTTTTACGTGGCTTATGGGAGTAACAAGCTAAGAACGATTCTTACCTACGGAAAGCCACAACGGTAATATTATGGTTGCCAACATCCGGTGTAAATCCTATAACAACTATAGTGAGATAAACTGGCACCCACCAGCCGCATGTGTGGAACAAGCCACACGTCAAGTGCGGAGCCGGTCTCGCGAACGAGGTCGCGTAAAGTTGGCCTAGACCGCTTCGATCTCACTATCCCGCGTCATAAGAAGTACACAAACAAGAGGCTTGCAACAGAAAACATCAACGCCCGCAACAAGCATGTTGCGTTCTACTCGTGAAACACATCTACGCACAGATCTAGCTCTGATACCACTGAAGGGTTTCGTAGCATAGTAAATCAAAATTTTCTACGGATGCGAACGGGAAAAGCCAAGATCTAATCTAGGAGATGCAAACAACGAGAGGGATAGATGAGATCTTCATACCCTTGAAGAAATCGCACAGCGAAACATTCAACGGAACATGGTTGATGTAGTCGTACTAGCCTTCTCCTCCTCGCGATCCAATCCGATCCAACACCGCAAGTGGCGATGCCTCCGAGAGATGCACACGTACGGCACCTCGACGTCTCCTCCTTCCTTGGTCCAGCAAGTGGGGGTGGAGAGATAGATTGGATCTACAACACGATGGCGTGGTGCAAAGGTGGAGAGTTTCTGCGGCAGGGCTTCGCCTACGCGCAGTCGGGAGAGAGAGAGATCTGGAGGGCAGCAGGTAGGCGGCTAGGGTTCAAGGAGGGGTGGAGGAGGGTTGCGCCCCTGCCCTCTATATATAGGGGGCTGGCCGACCCCTTGGCCCCTCCTCCAAGCCCTAGGGCGGTGGCCCCAAGGGTTGGAGTGGGGGGCAAGTTTTCCCCCTCCTTCTAGAAGGTTTCCCTAGGGTTTCCCCTAGGTTTGGCCGGCTGGGCCTATGGGGCCTTGTGCCCCTGGCCCAATGCGGACAGGGAACTCCCTCGTAGGCCCACGCACCCCTCCGACAAGTGGGGCCACGTTGGTTCCACTTCGGAAGCTTCTAGAACCTTCCGGTACAATACCGAACATTCCAAAACAATTCCGAAATCCAAAAACTGCTTTCCTTTATATGAATCTTATTCTCCAGACCATTCCGGAACCTCTCATGATGTCCTGGATATCATCCAAGACTCTGAACAAAAACTCATAAACCAATTATCCATTCTATCCTAGCGTCGAGAGATGTTAAGTGTGTAACCCTATGGGTTCGAGAATATGCAGACATGATCTTCTATCAATAATCAAAAGCGGGATCTAGAAACCCATATTGACTCCCACATATTTATTGATGATCATATCGGATGAACCATGATGCCAGGATTCAATTAATCCCATATATATATATTCCCTTCGTCACGCGATATTTTACTTGCCCGAGATTCGATCGTCGGTATCGGCATACCTAGTTCAATCTCGTTCACAGCAAGTACTTTACTCATTCCATAATCCGATATCACTTTGTGATTAACTCCTTAACCACGTGCTTGCAAGAGGTGTTGATATCGATTACCCAGTGGCCCCGAAGTATATCTCTCCGACTTGGGAGGGACAAATCCCATCTCGATACATACAACCCAACAGATACTTTCCGATCACCTGAGAGACACCTTTGTGATCACCCTCTCATAGGATGATGTTTGATGACCTCAAAGCTTTCTTCCGATACCAGGGAGTTGCATTATCTCATGGTCTAAGGAATACAATATTTGACATAAGAAAAAGCTTCGCAAAGATGAACACGATGACACGATCTAATTGCTCTGCTTGATTTGGTTATGTCCATCATATCATTCTCCCAATGATATGATCTCATTATTAATCGACAACTCATGTCTATGGTTAGGAAACCTTAACCATCATTAATCAATGAGATAGTCCATAGAGGCGTACTAGGGACACGGTGTTGTTCATAAACCACACAAGTATCAAAGTTTCCGCTTAATACAATTCTAGCATGGAATATAAACTTTATCATGAACAAGAATTATAATAATAACATCTTTATTATTGCCTCTAGGGCATAACTCCAACATGGCGGCCTCGCGCGGAGCTCTGCAGGACGTGGCGCGGCGATGGCGGTGGCTCCATTGGCGTGGGGTGGTTGGCGGTTGTACCGCGCGACAGGTGAGGACGCAGGTGGCGGTTGTAAAGAATTTACCACATGGTATTGTGGTATGGTAAGCCTTGTCAATTATGAATCATGAACTAACCCATTATATATTTGCCTTTGCATTTTCTATATGGGACAGGTATCTTTCCATGGGCATGCTTCAAAAATGAAGATATTATATAGCCCATGAGAGTATGACATCAAGTGGTGATCGTCATCAAGGTTGAGAAGGGCAAGTTCAAGATAAGCATCTCGAGAAGATCATTTGCTTGAAACTTGACGTCCATATTGGTGATAATGTACATGTGAAGACATGTATTAATGAAGCTATCCCATAGTGGTGTATGGGGAGCAAATTAGGAGTCTTCACGAAGCAACAATGATCAAGTGTTGCATTCTGGCTTGGGTGGAGCTTGAAGCGTTGTCATCAAGATCAAGCAGGATGCACAAGGAAAAGGTATGGCCTTGCTAGTTTTTCCTTTTACCGGTCTCAAGGTGGTTGTTGGGAGACCGGGTTATAGGATAGATAGCCGCACTATCAAGAGGGCTCTCGGTTGTGTAACTTGATCACATCGTCATAGGGAGCTCAATCGTTTGCATACTTTGCATCTTCCTATTTTGTTGCTTCTTGGTGTTTCTCCATGTGAGGTTCTTGAGCTTGTTGCTATCTCATCAACAAGCCCAAGTTCATCGAAAACGAAATTTGTATGCATCTTCTATGGCGTTTTCGAGTTTGAAGGTTTTATCGGTTCTTATTTAGGGAGGCTTATTACCTTTCTTCATTTGGTTCTATCCTACTTTGTTGGGCTATGATGTTTCTCTGTACAATCTTGTAGGGCTTGTTGTCCTCGTCAAAACAAGCCCAAGATCATCGAAATCGTAGTCCTGATGCAAAAGTTATTGCGTTTTTCGTAAAGTCAGTTTCATCCCGGTTGTGGATCCGGTTCAACTGCTCCCATCGGTGGTCCGTGCACCGAAAAACCGAGATTCAACCGGGTTTCAACCGAGATTCAACCGGATTTTCGGTTTTTCTATACCGAGTCTATCCGAGATCGTATGACCCTTATCCCTTATCCGGTTGAGATCCGTTTTCGTCCAGAATCGAACCATCCGGTTTTGAGCGTCCAACCGAACTTTCAACCGGATTCGCACAGTTTTCTCCCAACGGCCATATTTGCTTTCCAATATAAAAGGGGGTTCTTCTCCCAACGTTTTAGAGCGTTCTTGACCACGAAATTGACCTCCATTGTTGAACCTCTTGAGCTTGCTTCCTCCCCCTTCCCTCCTATGATTCTTGCATCTTTTTGAGGGCTTTGGAAGAGGAGATCTAGATCTACAATCCCCACCAATCAATTCCTCCTCTAAGTGAGGGGAACCCATTGGATCTAGATCTTGGAGTCATTGGTTGACTTCCACCATTGTTCTTCCTCTCTAATTCCTCCCTAGCACTTGTTGCTTTGGTGGGATTTGAGAGTGAAGGATTTGAGCACCCTTGGTGGTCTTGCTTTGCATTCTTGCATAATTGTTGAGCTCTCCATTACGATTTGTTTGAGTGAGAGACCGTGAGCTTGTTACTCTTGGAGGGTGACCTCCTCGTTGGCTTGGCGGTTGGTGCCGCGGTGTTCTCTTCGTGGAAGATTGTGAAGAGACCCGGGATTCTCCTTCGTGGAGCTTGTGAAGTGGTTGTGGAGCTTGCCATCTCCGGAGTGGAGGAAAAGCTAGCCATAAGGAAAGGGCCTATTCCTTCGTGGGATAGACTCGGAGAAGAAGGTGAGCCTTTGTGGCGCGTGAGGAATCCTTCGTGGAACCTCACACCTCTCCAACGTGACGTAGCCCCCTTCCCAAAGGTGGTGAACACGGGAATACATCTTCGTCTCCGCGTGCCTCGGTTATCTCTATATCCGAGCTTACTTTCCTTGTGATAGCCATCGAGCTTGAAGTACTTATATCTTGCTTAT
Organism: Avena insularis; assembly: GCA_023614405.1. Lineage (NCBI taxonomy): Eukaryota > Viridiplantae > Streptophyta > Magnoliopsida > Poales > Poaceae > Avena > Avena insularis. The sequence goes on from CM042684.1 coordinate 9,663,484, forward strand.
CACTTGTGGTATATTTATCTTGTGCTATCTTGCTTAGCTTAATTTGTTGTTGGTGCACTTAGTTGAGCCTAGTGTATTTAGGTTTTGTGCTTGTAAAATAAACGTTAGTTTAATTCCGCATTCTATCAAGCCAAAACCGTAATAGTTTTGAAATTGCCTATTCACCCCCCCTCTAGGCGACATCTCTATCCTTTCAATTGGTATCAGAGCAAGGTCTCTCCTTGTTTAGGCTTCACCGCCTAGAGTGTAAAGATGTCGGCTAGTAGTATAGTGCACAATGACACAATTATCTTTGATGGCACAAATTATGCTTTGTGGAGAAATTGCTTGCTTTGTAATCTTCAGACCTTGTGTCCAAATATTGAGCGATTTCTAGATGTAGGTTTTTCTCCTCCTATGGATCCTCAAAATCTATCTTTAGAGAATGAGAAAAATTTACATCTCGAAGCTCAAGTATCTAATAAGCTTATTTTCTCTTTGAGCCCCACAGTTAATTTGTTCTTGACGATTGTAAAGCGCAAGTCGTCTCATGAGAAGTGGACCAAGCTTAAAGAAATATTTGGTGGTTCCATTTCTAATATTGTCGGTGGTTTCTCCGAGGAGATCTCTTTTCCTTCACATCATGAAGAGCTCCAAGTTGCTTCCACCTCCGACCGCGATGAGTTCTCATGCTCACCCACTTCACCAACGTGTGGAAAGACACAAGGTAAATATATGGTGAGTGGTGTTGGGAATTGCAATGTTGATATTGTGCTCGCTAATGATGATCCTTCATCTCTATCCCATTGCAATGTTTCTTCTTTGGACTTAAGCACTTATTGCAACAATAATGCTATATCCCCTTGTGTTGCTAGTACTTGTATATCATCTAGAAATTATTTGAGTACTAGTGTAGATGATACGTTTGATTTGCCTTGTTACCATGAACAAAATGCTTCTATTTCCTCTAGTTGTTTATCTAACAATGTAGAGGAAATCAAACATTCTATGAATCAAGACATGATCATGAATGAAGATTCAAGAATATCCTCATCTTCGTTCTCCCATGCTCACATGTGCCTCATGGCAAGAGGATCAAAGGTATCTCCTACTTTGGATCCCAATATATCTTGTAAAGATAATAACAATGATAATGATGATAGTGATGATGAAATTGATGAGGATACTAGTGCTCTCTTGCTTGAGTTGAATTTTTTGTGTACCTCTCTTCGTGGTAATAATAAGTCCATTATTTGTCTCAAACATGTTATGGACACCATAACTAAACAAACAGGAACCATAGAGGAGTTTGATTTCCAACTTGATGATGTGAGTCGGAGATTCAATCTCCTTAAGCAAGAGCTTGCCGAGGAGAATCACACTAATTGTCTCCTCACACAAAAAATTGAATCTTATGAGCTTGAAAAGGAAAATTCCATTAATGATGCTTGTGCTACTAACTCTACTTCTTGTGAAGCATCTATCCTAAAGGAGAATGTTAAGCTAAGGGCTCAACTTGAGTTGCTAACTAGCAAGTATAGGAAAATGGAAGAAAGTCACGAAAAGCTCTCGGGCTCTCATAATGATCTTCTAATCTCTTATGATGGGATAAAGTTATCTCGTGAGGAAAGTATTACTAAGGTAACATCTTGTGAGCCTCTTTTGGACATTAGCACAACTTCTACTCAAAATGCTATTTTGCCATGTGCTAGTCCTAGTAATTCATCTAGCCATACTATTGATAAACCTTGTGTTGGATTAATTGCTTTGCCTTGTTGCTGTAACAATGAAGCTTATACTTCCTCTAGTACTTGTATTTATACTAACCATGTAGAGGAAATTAAAGAGCTCAAGGCTCAAGTCACTTCCTTGAGGAATGACTTGGAAAAGAGTCATGAAGGGAAATCCACACTTGATAATATCTTGAGTGTGCAAAAATCCCCTAATGATAAAAGTGGACTTGGATTCAACTCCAATAACAAGAACAAGTCCAATATAAACAAGAAGAAGGGCCAAAACCAAGTCAAGAATTCGACCAAGATTATTTGCTTCAAGTGCAAGGTTGAAGGACATTGTGTAAGATCTTGTCCATTGAAGAAAAAGCACTTGAGTGAGAAGCAACAAGGGAAGCGGCCACAAGTTCATGTTCAAGCCCAAGTTGAAGTTAAGCCACTTCCGAAGAAGAATCAAGATAATGCTCCCCAATCCAAGAAATCAATAAAGAAGAGAAAGGGGAGCACTTGTTGCTACATATGTCGTGTGAAGGGGCACTTTGCCTCTTCATGTTCAAACGGTACCTTATCTAACCCTATCATTGTTGATGATGATTATTCTCTTAGGAAGGATAAGGATGGCAATGTGTTTGCCAAGTTTGTTGGAACTCAAAGTGGTGTCAAGAAAAGAACCATTTGGGTTGCCAAGCCTATTGTGACTAACCTCTTAGGACCCAACTTGGTTGGGGACCAACTAGCTCAAACTTGATCAATAGGTGTTTATGAGGGCATTGGAGACTTGGCTAACTCATGAAGAATTAAGGGATCTTCATATGTTATATTTGATCAAGCCAAGTCCTTTGGATTATTATTTCCCTATCTTATATCCAATGTGCCTCTTCGCGGTAACTTGTACTTAACTCATTTATATTGTAAGTTACTTGCCCCTTTACATGTTTTGGTTTTGTACCAAGTATGTTTTTGTATTTGGTGTGCCTCATGCTTGATTATTTTGTGTATTCAAGTATGTCTAGGTGTTGGGCACATCATTTACTCGTGTGTTTTATTTTGAGCCTCTAATGCATCTTGATGATATCTTATTTGGCTCTTTTAGAGTGGTTAATGGATCATCCCATTTTGGGGGAGTGAAATGCCTCGCGCATATCTCAAACCTTAAAATATGTGTACATGAGTACTACCACTTAGTATTGATATTGCAAGCTTATCTAGTCACTATGTGGTGTATCATACTCATGAGAAATTCAAATTCTAAATGCCCATTAATTATCTCTAGTTGAGGTTGTTTTGCCTCTTATTAAAAAAATGAATATCACATTATGGGGGAGTGATATGCTTCTTTTGCATATCACAATCCTAGGAAATGTGAACATATGAGGTAGTGCCACTTAGGGTCGATATAGTTGATTATCTTGTTTCCAGGTGGAATGTTGGCTCAAACATGGTCCTATTTTTGTTAGAAGCTTTTATTGCTCGTCTTTTCGGTCTTTGTTTGAGTAAGAAATTCTTGGTGCGGTCTTTCTCAAATACATATCTCTATATCTTATTTGGGATACCATTTGCTTCAAGTTATTCTAATCATTGTTTTGCATGATTGTGTGACTAGTTTAAGCTATCAAGAATCTCTATCTTTGCATAGTGCTTAATCTTTTTATTTCTATCCTATGCTTTTTATTGTGAAGATTTATCTTTAATATCCGTGCAATATACCACCGAAAATCTATTCCAATACACTCATTGTCTTTGACAATTGATATACTTGTGTGTGGTAGCATTTGTGGATCATCTTCAATTTGGAGTTAACCTCTTATTGCCTTACTTTCTTTCCAAATTTTTTTTTGTGTGGCTCCCATTGTCTTCCTTGGCTTTTGAACATATCTCTGATGATGTTTTTGATTATTATCAAATGTGTTTTAGTGGAAGACAAACCTTTTCTTCTCGGAACCTTGTGCCATTGTGAAAAGTGGTAAGGGTTTGGTTTATTTGTTGAAACCTTGCTCTTTTGGGAGTTTGCTATCTCATTCTTTATTCTCTATTTTATTTTCTTGAATGAGATAAATCTTTGAGCATTTGTGTTTTTAATTCATCTTTCATGCTTAATAGTTTTTGCTCGGTTCATTTGTTGAACTTTGTTGAACAAATCTTGTGTTGATTTGATTATTTGATATATTTTGGACAACAAATGTGTTTTGTCACACCTTGTATGCCTTCTTGAATATTTTTGGTGATTTGTCCAAAGTATATCTTCGTTGGATCTTGAAATGTTCGCGCATGCATGTTTAATAAATGTATATCTTATGTCATGTTTTGCTTTCTTTGATCCAATATATAGGGTATACTCCATCAAATCCTTAAACGGCTAAGATGTGCATGAAATTCAAATTTCATCTCTAAATATGCACATATTTTTATGGAGTGTATCCTATGTGTTGTGGTTATTCTAACCACTTTGGACCCAATAAGTTTGGGGACCAAGATGTACTTGAATGTTGTTTTAGGTACACTGAAGATGCAATGGATGCTTGTCTCTTCTATAAGGAAAGTGTTGTCACCACATGTTAATTGGAGCCAAGCTAGGATGATCTAAAAATTCTTATCTACTACATCATACCATTGATATCTCGGTAACAAGTATCTTATTCATGCATACTATTCTTCCATCCAATCTCTTGTAGGTTGCATCTTGGCATGAATTTATTTGTTTGTCAATGTTCGATTCTTGCAATTATCTTTGAAAGACTTTGTATCCTTATTGCTTATGTGAGTAATTTGAGATGATGCATATAATGGGGAGTATATAAAATCATTTTCATGATTCACCAATTCCAAATATGCCTTCTAGCAATTTATTGCATATCAACTCCTCAAGGTACTCTCATGTGCAATATTGTTTAAATTGCATTGAATCATTCCTTTTGATACTTGTTGCCTTTCTCAAAGTATCCCAACTAGCATTAGTTCTCTTAGTGTTAGTTGTGATGGTTTTGAGATTTTTTGTTTTTCTTTGGTGAAGTTCATTGATATACCATAAGATAAAATAGAGCCATGGGCTATATATGCACTTAAGCAAAATATCCTTTTTGGTATATCTTATGACTTCCGCTTGGACATCATGTATTCTTTTTATTAACCTCTTATGTGTGGATGTTTCTTTGTGGATTATTCTCATGTTTTTTCCCTTAGAAACTTATATACACTAGAGTGTTAATCTCTCGCCTTGATATACTCGCTCTTTTCCGACCATCACTCTTATCCTCTTGATTTTTAATGGTTTTGGTAAGGTCTTGATTTATGAGTGCTTGGTTTACTTTTATTGCATATTCACACACTCATATCTCATATTTGGTTTCTTTTGGACTTAAGCTTGTCTTGACAAGTGTATTGGTTTATATCTAATCCTTGTATCTTGGTTGTGTTCTAAATAATATAGAGGGAGTGAGGATTCCATGTTTGTGCATATTGTATTCAAATGAAACAACTAATTTATGCACGAACCTTGGGGAGCTTCCTTATTCCACTTAGAGCACTATTTGTCCATTTGATTATTTGGATCTTTTGATTGCTTGCTTCATCCATTGAAGTTCCTTCACCTTGTTATCCTTTTAGCAATCCTTGATCCTCAATATAGTTTGATTTACTCCAAGTGTTCGTCATTGGATATGTGCATGTGGTTTCACTCATATTACGAGTAATGCACACCTTGTGTAGGAACTCATACTATATTGTCCTTCTAACCTTGTTATCCATTTTGGCACTTGTTGTCAATGGGGGAGAAGTTTAGAGGGTTTTAAGGGAAATGGTTTTCTACTTAAGATTGGTTTGTTCTTAAGTGTTTGCCTTTCATGCATTTCATCTTTATTATGTTTTTCATGGTTGTATATATAGTGGAAACTCTCCCAAAGGTTATGCTTGACAATGTATGCAATGAAATTCAAGATCATCATGTGTGCATATATTGTGGGGGAGTTTGCTCTATATATGTTGGTTCTACTCACATCTCCTACATTAGTTGTAGTTTATGTGAGTAGAATCGGTTTTGATATGGGCTAGTATCTTTGTGTTACTTAACCATATCAAATACAACCTATTGTATACAACTTATTCTCCGGTAAGTTGCGTACTTGTTTCTAATATTCATTATATAAACCCTCTTGTTGTGATTGTCATCAATTACCAAAATGGGGGAGATTGAAAGGGTAATTGCCCCTATGTGTGGTTTTGGTGATTAATGACAATCCCTATGGTCTAATGTTTTCAATGAGTTTTATATGAAGGTATATTCCATAGGACATGCTTGTAGTCCATGTGTTGGATTCAAGTATGGATGCCATGAAGATAAAGATATACCTTGAGTATTGGCATCAAAATCATCGAGATTAAGAGAATAATATGATATGATCAAGATCTTGAGAGTGTGATCTCAATAGAAGAATTCAAGATATGGCTCTAAGTCGGTGTCATGATAGCCTCATTAGTTGAGCTATGGTTGACTAAAATTTAGAGCATGTAATCAAATTAAGAGTTCCTTATGTACCTCAAGATATTAAGATGGAGCGCGAGAAGATACTTGGTTGACCAATACAAAGAGTGAAGAGTGATTTCAAGTTGGTCAACACATGAGCATAAAGAATGTACCACATGGTCTTGTGGTATGGTAAGCCTTGTCAATTATGCATCATGAACTAACCCATTATATATTTGCCTTTGCGTTTTCTATATGGGACAGGTATCTTTCCATGGGCATGCTTCAAAAATGAAGATATTATATAGCCCATGAGAGGATGACATCAAGTGGTGATCGTCATCAAGGTTGAGAAGGGCAAGTTCAAGATAAGCATCTCGAGAAGATCATTTGCTTGAAACTTGCCGTCCATATTGGTGATAATGTACATGTGAAGACATGTATTAATGAAGTTATCCCATAGTGGTGTATGGGGAGCAAATTAGGAGTCTTCACGAAGCAACAATGATCAAGTGTTGCATTCTGGCATGGGTGGAGCTTGAAGCGTTGTCATCAAGATCAAGCAATATGCACAAGGCAAAGGTATGGCCTTGCTAGGTTTTCCTTTTACCGGTCTCAAGGTGGTTGTTGGGAGACCGGGTTATAGGATAGATAGCCGCACTATCAAGAGGGGCTCTCGGTTGTGTAACTTGATCACATCGTCATAGGGAGCTCAATCGTTTGCATACTTTGCATCTTCCTATTTTGTTTCTTCTTGGTGTTTCTCCATGTGAGGTTCTTGAGCTTGTTGCTATCTCTTCAACAAGCCCAAGTTCATCGAAAACGGAATTTGTATGCATCTTCTATGGTGTTTTCGAGTTTGAAAGTTTTATCGGTTCTTATTTAGGGAGGCTTATTACCTTTCTTCATTTGGTTCTATCCTCCTTTGTTGGGCTATGATGTTTCTCTGTACAATCTTGTAGGGATTGTTGTCCTCGTCAAAACAAGCCCAAGATCATCGAAATCGGAGTCCTGATGCAAAAGTTATTGCGTTTTTCGTAAAGTCAGTTTCATCCCGGTTGTGGATCCGGTTCAACCGGCTCCCAGACCGGGTGGTCCGGTGCCAGCACCGGAAAACCGAGATTCAACCGGGTTTCAACCAAGATTCAACCGGGATTTTCGGTTTTTCTATACCGAGTCTATCCAAGACTGTGTACTGACCCTTATCCCGGTTGAGATCCGGTTTTCCGGTCCAGGAACCGAACCATCCGGTTTTGGAGCCGGTCCAACCGAACTTTCAACCGGATTCGCACAGTTTTCTCCCAACGGCCATATTTGCTTTCCAATATAAAAGGGGGTTCTTCTCCCAACGTTTTAGAGCGTTCTTGACCACGAAATTGACCTCCATTGTTGAACCTCTTGAGCTTGCTTCCTCCCCCTTCCCTCCTATGATTCTTGCATCTTTTTGAGGGCTTTGGAAGAGGAGATCTAGATCTACAATCCCCACCAATCAATTCCTCCTCTAAGTGAGGGGAACCCATTGGATCTAGATCTTGGAGTCATTGGTTGACTTCCACCATTGTTCTTCCTCTCTAATTCCTCCCTAGCACTTGTTGCTTTGGTGGGATTTGAGAGTGAAGGATTTGAGCACCCTTGGTGGTCTTGCTTTGCATTCTTGCATAATTGTTGAGCTCTCCATTACGATTTGTTTGAGTGAGAGACCGTGAGCTTGTTACTCTTGGAGGGTGACCTCCTCGTTGGCTTGGCGGTTGGTGCCGCGGTGTTCTCTTCGTGGAAGATTGTGAAGAGACCCGGGATTCTCCTTCGTGGAGCTTGTGAAGTGGTTGTGGAGCTTGCCATCTCCGGAGTGGAGGAAAAGCTAGCCATAAGGAAAGGGCCTATTCCTTCGTGGGATAGACTCGGAGAAGAAGGTGAGCCTTTGTGGCGCGTGAGGAATCCTTCGTGGAACCTCACACCTCTCCAACGTGACGTAGCCCCCTTCCCAAAGGTGGTGAATACGGGAATACATCTTCGTCTCCGCGTGCCTCGGTTATCTCTATATCCGAGCTTACTTTCCTTGTGATAGCCATCGAGCTTGAAGTACTTATATCTTGCTTATCACTTGTGGTATATTTATCTTGTGCTATATTGCTTAGATTAATTTGTTGTTGGTGCACTTAGTTGAGCCTAGTGTATTTAGGTTTTGTGCTTGTAAAATAAACGTTAGTTTAATTCCGCATTCTATCAAGCCAAAACCGTAATAGTTTTGAAATTGCCTATTCACCCCGCCCTCTAGGCGACATCTCTATCCTTTCATCTAGGATGTGTGGGCTCTGGCCGGGGCCCTCGTTCTCCGGCGAGCGGTAGCAGCCCCCCCCCCCGCCGGTGGCTGCATGGCGGCGGGCTCCCTGGCATGGAGGAAGACGGAGGTGCTGCGGGTGCTCCCTCGGTGGCCCTTGCCAGGCCCGATCTGGGCCAAGCGGTCCCCTTGGTCTCCAGCATAGGCGCCTCATCCGGGCTACGCGGCGGCCGGGATTCCGGATCTGGGCCAGGCGGGCCTGGATCTGGTGGTTTCCTGATTTTCCGTGCTCGCGGGGTCTCGTGGGCAGCACGGAGCTGCTGTGTCCGTCACGCTCGTCTTTGCGAGCCCTTGTGGGCCTAGATGGTGCTTCTCAGATCGATGGTGGTCCGGAAGTCCCGGGTGAGCGCGGTGGTGACGGTGCTACCATTTGGCGGCAGGGTTCGACGGTGGCAGTTGTTCCCCCGGTGAACGAGTCAGTAGGGGCTAGTGTGGGGTTGGCATGGACGATGGTCCCCTTGCTGCAGTGCGGTGGCGGGGCTTCAAGGGCCCTCGGGTGCTCGGTCAGGCCAGCTGCACCTGGTTTGCCATGCGGCTGTATCCGATCGGCTATCATCTTCTGGTGGTGGAGGTAGTTCTCTCCCGCGTATTGTTATTCTAGTAACCCTGCCGAAGCCTGCTCTTTTCTGTCCTACCGGCCTTACTTCGCGGGTCTCGGTGTGACGGCGGTGGCGGCTGCAAGACCATGGTGGCGTGCATTGGTGGGCGACGAGCTTGGTGGAGCACTCCGATTGCGTCCGGGAGTGTGTTTTTTCTGAGGGGTCGCGAGAAATCCTTGTCTTCTTGACACCAACGCGGTAACGTCTGGGGGCGCCATCGTCCTTCCTGAAGGGCATCGGGTGTACCTCTTCTCCACCTCTCGGTGCGCACCGGAGGAAACCCTTGGACTTGTCCGGGCAGCAGCGTCACCATTGTCGCTTTCCTTCTTGGAGGTGTTGCTTGGTGCGTGGCGCTTCATAGTGCTAGGCTTGCGGGGGAACTTAGTTGGAGGGCGCAACGGTTGCGGGTCGTCCTCGTTTTCGTCAAGCCGTTGTTATCGATTTTGCTTTATTTTCTTTTTCTTTTGTGTTTTCTTTTTATTTTCTCTTGGGCGATGTGCTGCCTGGCCCAGCAGCGGTCTCAACTGGTTGCTATATTTATATAGTTGGGCGTATGCCTGTTTCGAGATTAGTTAAGATTCACATGCATCTACATGTTCTACATGTCTAGAATCTACATAACTCATTCTCATTCTGGTAATTGATGCCCCCCACCCCACCTCCCCCCACAAACACACCAAAACCTAGCACCTCAAACAATTATTTCGGGTATCAATTCCGCATTTGTACTTCTAGCGAGAAACAAAACAAACCTTTTAGAACCAGTTATCAGCACAAGCCAGGTCTCTCGGCCGCCTATTGTCCTGACCTAGCCGTAGCCTCCACTCCGCCTCCTCCAGAGATCGCCCCTTCCTCCAGATCAAATTAGAGTCTTAGTAATCATCTTATTTTTTTACCTCTATGTCAATGGAGATTGCATCGTCTATAATACGTGATTTTTGGCCCTTCGTTGCCGACGAGACGTCCTTCCCGGCGTCAACGGTGGTGCTGAAAGATTAAGATTTTATAGATACAGTTTTTCAGTTCTTACTTCGTCAGATCCATTTTTTCTCATGGTTGTCGCAAGGCCTCGCAATATTTGTCCCATTTGTTATCTACTCAACAATGGGATTCATACTTTGGGTTCGCTAGCGATGTTGAATAGGTTGTTCGTTGCTTTTTTCTGGGATATTGGTGTTGGTACTCTTGCGGTATTGATTGATTAATCTAATGGTTGCACGCATGCATGTAGCATTGGCACTGCGGTTTAAATTAAAATTATGGGAGAACAATCATTGCTATTTACATGTTGTGTTTGGGTGTCTGTTAGTTTTCTACTGCCTTCGGAAAAGTATAAAATTGTGTCTCGTAAGAAGAAAGAGTTTGAAGACCTGAAAGATTTACTACTTTCTTTTGGACTTTATTTTATAATCATTGGAGACAGTTTATGTATATCTCCTGTCGCCCCGAAGTTGGGATGAGGTCATGTGCTACTTATCGTTCCATGCAGCGGTGCCGCAAAGACCCTCTCCTATGTGTTGCGGGAAGTTTAGTTACGCCAGTTTGGACTCTCTTTTTCAGTCCCAGGCTGCCTTATTGCGCATAAAGCTCCTTTGGCTGGTCGTTGACCGCATCGATGAGGCGTCTAGCCCCCTTCAATAAGAGGTGGAAACACTGAAGCTATTGTTGGCGTGAGTTGGTGATTCTTTGCAGACGACTAAGGCATGTCCTTATGGTGGTCTGGGGCTAGCCCCCGTGCAGGCTTCGTTTCCGCTTGACTCCACTTAGCAGAAATAATCCATGGTTGAGTAAGAACATCTCTACAAGTGTTTCTGTCTTCACGACAGTCCCTACCCGTCCCTGCAGTCTGATGTGTCGGCTACCTCTAAGGGAGAGGGCATGGATGGGATCATGTCTCTAGTATCGCGGATCACACCAGAGCTTCATGAGTTGTGTGAGCAATTGTCTGTGGTGCTTCCATTGGAGATGCGCTCAGTTGAGGCCTTGACAGTGACCACGACGCCCTCGCCACCGGAGTCGTCCACCTCTCCGGATAGTGTAGGAGTGCTTGTCGCTTGCTCACCAGTTTAGAGGCGACTAGCCCTGGTTACAGTAAGGATATTGCTTTGTCTTGGCGGGGAAAGCTTGAGAGGGCGTAATCAGAAATATGGAGAAGTCTCTCATGAAGATATTTCTCGAGAGCAAAAGAAGGAAGAAGGCCGTAACAAGGAAAGCTATGGCAACTGCTTGATTGTTGGACCTTTTTAGATCGTCCATTCAGTGGGTCTTCTTTATGCTATGTTGCTCCAGATGTCGTCGGTTCAGGGTTGTAGTAGGTTGAGAGTGCTTGTTGGTTTGGAAGTTGCATGGTCTAAGTGTTTTTCTCATGTGCTTTTGTTGTAATGGTTTTCACCAAGTTTTCCTTTTATAAACTAGACAATTATGTTCTTCTTAATTAATAGAATGGGGCAAGATTTTATTCCCATTTTTTGAAAGAATCTATGAATATATCATGATATTGAGGTATTTACATAGTTTAAGGGGACGTTTACAGGAGGCGCTAGCCGGTATTTCATCCCCGGTCGGTAGATATCGGATTGATCCAGAGACAATTCGTAGCGTCGACGGAAAGTGGAGCGGCAGTCGGTAATATTATTTCCCCGCACGACCTGGGAACAACGAGCAGCGGGCGCTAGCGATCGACATTCGTTCGACTCATTCCTCAACTGTTCAACGTTGGTCGAAAGCGCCTCTGGTTGGAAGAATCTGGATGCTTGCATCGTCCTTTTCCTTTTTCTTGTTTGGCTAAGCGACCGATTTAGCATTCCCTGTTACAAGGCCAGCCGCTTAGGTATTAAACGAATTTTGGGGTATTTTCTTTGGCTCGCCTTAAGCGTCCATCTAAGAGGCTCCCATTAAACATGCAGCACCCGAGAATTCACCAGCAACACCCAAGAACCACCGGTGCACCATTTTCAAGAAAGAAAAATGAAGACAGATTTCTTGGACTCGGAAAAATAAACAAGCATGCGCATACATATTTGCATTCCAAATGTACGGCAGAAGTTTTGGGCTACACAAAACAAGACAAATTCCAGACATAAAAAATAAGTGTTCTCTATTCCTATACACGACCTCAATTTGTTTTGTAGCTCAAAATACAATGCAATTTGATACCGAAACTTCACAAAACTATGATTGATAGGAAATAATGTAATTTTTGAAACCAAAAATACAATTTTCATTTTTTTTTCAAAAACCAGGTGCTGCAAATCTGCATTATTCGAGCTTATCCCTCTATTCGCAACAAGAAAAAGGTCAAAATGAAAAGATCGACCTAACCGTTGATTTGTGACATTTATACGTCTCGTATGTGTTTATGCAACACGAAAAAAGACTCCCGAAAAAACAGAAAAATTAATAGATCGGACTACCAACAAACCTAGTAGTGTGATGCATCACGTTCTCAATAAATCCGGCGATCAGTTACGATTAACTACTCGATCGTGCACATATATCCATCATCGGCTATCGCGCTACATATATATCCTTGAACGGACCTTGCCTTTTGTCCCTACTAAACCTAGATCATCGATCCCTTGTCCTGCACCTGCTGCAACGACAAACCCCAAGCCCGCAACCCAAAGCTTACAAGAAATCGAACCCCTGGCCCTGGCCGTGGACACATCATGGGTAGGCTGCAGAAGCCGATGACCGGGATGGACGACGTGGAGCGGCAGGCCATCCATGGAGACCCGGAGGTACTGGAGCAGAAGAACAAGGCCATCCACGGAGACCCGGAGATACTGCAGCGGAAGAACAACGCCAAGGGAGACCGCTGCTGCTGGTGCGCGGGCGTGGTCGGTGCCGTCGTCTTCCTGGGCATGACCGTCCCGGCCCTGCTCCTCCACCTCGACGTGCACTACTTCGTCGCCATAGACTCCGTCGTCTCCGGCCCCGACCCGGCGCGGGGCCTCTCGTTCAACCTCACCCTCGGCGTCTCCTCCTGGAGCCTCTGGCCCACGGTGTGCGTGCAGCCCGGCACCTACGTGGACGTCTCCTACCGCGGCGTCAGGCTCGCCGCGAGCGAGCCCGAGACGACGGGGCGGCTCTGTACTGTCAGGCCGTGGAAGAAGGCTGAGCGGGGTGTCGCTGCGGTTGCGGTGACTGGTGGCTCGGATGTGGGGAAGGTGCGAGACGGACTCGCGGCGGAGTTGGAGCAAGGGGTGGCGGTGTTCGACGTCGCGTTGCACCTCCCGGCGGGGTCGTATGGCATGCTGGGGTCGTACGACGGCGAGAGCTGCGTGTCGGAGTGCGGGGGTCGGCGGGTCGGCGCCGCCGCCGCGTGGTGCGATGCCCCGAACCAGATGCCTGAGTTGAACATGTAGTAGGACATGAATTGATCTCGGTGTTATTTTTTTTGTTGTACTTTCTCCGTTTTAAAACAAATGTATCTAAACTACTCCGGTTTTGGAGTTAATCTAGACACTAAAATATATGTCTAGATACATTTTCTTCACAAATATAAAACATCTTATATATTTTAAAACCAAGGGAGTAGTAGTAGAGATATTTGGCTGAGTTAGGCATGTACCGTAGGACATTAATTGTGTTCTCGCACTCTCGTGTACTACCAGTGTTGCTTTCGTTTGGAAATTTTCCAAACGCGTTCCAGACACTGCCGGTTAGTCAGTAGAATTCCCCGGACTTCCAAGTAGTAGCTCTGAGTTTGGCCGGTCGCTTATGATGGCGATCCAAAAAGTCCTCGGCCGGTGATCCGAGCTCCCGGCCGGCAACAGCACATCAGTCGTCAGCAGGACAGCGGCATTGCATTATTATCTGTCTCAAGTAGCCGACTTTTAACACGGGGTGTGGTCGCCGAGAGCTAGCTAGCTAGCCTAGTTAAATCATCGGGTTTGATTTTGATTACGCTCTAGCAGTGTCTAGCTTACTTGAATCATCTTCTTCTTCTTATCGCAGCTTTCCATCATGGGTGCTCGAGCGAGAAGGATGTGGGCTCTCACTCGCAAATTTTTTTAGAGAAATTCAGAACGAGAGTTGCGCTGAGTGCAAACGTGCATCTCTTCTGCTTTTCTGTCTTCTTTTTCATTCATCGAGCAATCGATCATGTCTGGTCGTCACACGATCCCCTCTAGCGAACGTTCCATCCCATGCTCAGGTCACCGAGTTTACAGGATCACGTATTGGATCGAGTTTACAGGATCACGTTAACTGAACTTATTGACAACTGAACCTGACGGCTAGATTAACCAACAAACTCACTCTAATCTGATTGTCCTTCGCGACTCCAAGCTGCACGCGGCCAAGTGATTCCGTCGTGGTGTCGGAGAGATGATCCTCAGTGCACATGGAACTGAATGTCGATGTCGCCATTGTGGACACACCGATGAACCGGCATGCTAAAGTCAGATCTGCTACAAAATTCAAAAAAAAAGTCAGATCTGGCCAAGTTCAAAAAAAGTGAGCAAATCAGAATTTGGCCATGTTGGAGACATCTGACTCCGCTCCGTGAGCGAGCTAATGGGGCACTCCCTAGCATATACCGCCCCGCGGTAGCAACATACTCTGCCTTGTAAGATGACGGGACGATGTTGGGATATGCATAATGAATATCACCATAGCCTTATCCCGGCTAATCTGAGTGGTCCACATAAGGTAGCACGGCCTATGGCCTACTGGGCGGCCCAGTTGTCATTGTCGTTTGCAGGGCGCGCGCTCTGCAGTGACATGTCCCTTCGGGTGATCGCAGATCTAATCATACCAGGCCTTGCTGCTGAGCCTAGGCACCATCAGGATGCTGATGCTGTTCGGCACCATCCTCCAGCCACCACTTGGGAGGCGGTAGTCCGGCGGGCAAGGGTACCGCGTGCGGTACAGTGCCCACGCCTCGTCGACGATGAGGTTGCACGTCTTGTAGCTGTTTGTGGCGGTGCTGCCGGTGCGCTTGTTGCTCGACATTGCGTGGTGGGTGTGGCGGCCGAGTGGATAGGGTTGGGCGAGAATGTGCGGTGTGGATAGTCCGCACGTGCGTATTTATCTCCAGAGGCAGGCGAGCAGGCCGTGCGAGCATTCATGCTGGTGCGCTTGACTACACTCCACGCAACGATACATGCATCGTAGCAACGAATGGACGCATGCCTGGGCGCAGACAAACGAGTTACGACCTCCGATGCGGCAATTAATCATGCTAGCCATCGAAAGTTGGCGACGGGAGTTAATGGCGAAAACCAACCGCTGATGTGTCATTGACAACAACGGCGGAGGACAGAAAAAAGATGAGGTAGGGTGATCTCAAGAAAAAATATGAACACCAACATGGTCTTGATGATCTTTTCTATTGAGAAAGACCTTTCAAATGTTGTTGTCATCACGGGTAAAAGCAATGCCAACTCAATGATATGAAGCATGATGTATCATTAAAATATTAAGATAATATCTAAAGTATTCAATTCTCTGCATATAAACCTCCGGAGTATCATTTTTACGCAAATTCATATTTTTCATGAGGGCTCTAAACCATCATTTTTCTAATTGAGAAAGCATGTCAATTATTTTTATTGATCAATAGTATATACAAAGCAAAGTAGAAACATAAAACATAAACCATAACATAATTAGAGTTGGTTTTGACCACACGCCATAAGGTGACCAAAATACTTTCTGGTCCTACTTAGATACCCCATCTAGGACATTGTTTAGAGTCAAGTTTTATTAGATTGAGAATTATTTATTGCAAAGAGAAATAGTTGGTTTAAAACAAGACTACACATAGTCCAGTTTTGCATAGTGTTCACTAGAACAAACATAGCTTTCTTATACGAAGTCCGTTTTCAGCGTATGACCACTCAAATTGTGCAGAAAATATGCATCTAAAGTTTTTTGCCAAAAAATGAAGGTAGGGAACCAGCCTACCTTGCCCTAGTGAGAGATCCGCCCCCTGACTTACGGGATTGGTCAGCCACTCGTTGCAACGCACCGCGTTGTGTCCAACATGCCTGGAGCGTCCCCTATTGGGGACCTCGGTGCGACGGATAGTGTATTGGACAGTGCCGGACGGAAATGGTCTTTTGGGGGCACGCATGGAGGTCGTTTTTGTGTCCGGCCTGCCCCAAGGGGTGTTTGGAGGACGCGATCGTATATGCTCTAGAGGTCGCTCTACGGGACGGTTATGCTTGGCGTGAACGAAAAATGCGAGCTACCACACAATCTCGTACCAGGGCCGGTCCATAGATTTTTGGAACCCTAGGGCAGCATAACACCAAAGGCTCCTCGTTTAAAGTGGCAAAGTTTTACTGAGTCAGGGGGCGGGGGCAATGGCCTCCCTACTTCAAAAAATTGCTTAAATATATCTTTAATATTTATGCTATTTTTTTTAAATTTTACTCAAAGTTTAAGCATAATTGCGTTATTAGGCCTCTAAACAATGATATTTATTCCTATCAATTGCTCCTTATGTAAACGTGTATATACAATGTACCTCTGAAATTTATCACAGAACAAAATTACAAAAGTAACGAATTCATATGCATGTACAAAAAATAAGTAGAATAGTAGATATATTAGACACTAAATTAGTGAAAAGATGAAATAGTCTCTACAACATGGATGATTGGGACGAGTAGAACAGTTGGGAATGAAAGGACAGATGATCGCGAAATCGATATAGTTACATGTTTGCGTCATTATTCTTCACTAATGAATACTTACAATTTTATAGAGGCACATGAGGGCAGGTATTTGTTCTGCGTATTTTGAGAGGCCATAAAAATAATAGTGCACCGAGAAACAATACTCGAAAATACTGGAGTATTTGCTGGGACGATATTGATGTTGTTCCCTCAATTGAAACTGAATGATATATATCTCTATGGGATTTTTAAATGGAACCTGTGTTTCCTCTTTCTTTCACAATTTTTTTGATATTATTTTAGGAAAGAAACGTCAAAGTGGAGACATAGTGGTCTGCAGTTTGGATCATCTATATTTTTAATAATTATTTTGCTATATTCGGTCTCACGATTAGAATACAAGTAAACAAATCGGGGCCACTGTCTTTTTTGGACTCATGGCGAGCGCCCCTCTGGCCCACGTACCCTGCGATCTGCGTGTAGTACAAACGACACACCGGGAGGACGCCTACGTTGAAACAGTCAGATGGGCAGTTCTTGGCGAGGCTGACTGACCAGCGTCTGGTATCCAATCAATGGAAATTTGCAGCCTCATTCTGGCTACTAGTACCAATCACCGTCCCTCGAGTTGGACATGCGGACGAAACGAAACTTGAGGATAATCAAGAATCCTAATAATTGTGCCTCGCCCTCGCGGTCTCGTATTGCTTTCAGTTACCTCACTGCATTTTTTCCCCATACGCGTGCAAGTTCTTCCGTAGAATTCCCGGCACTTGGTACTAGCTCTCAGTTCGGCCGGTCGTCTCTCATGGCGGTCGGGTCGATCCCTCTGACCACTACCGTGCTTTCCCCGCAATCTCCTTTGCTGCTCGAATCATGGGTGCGAGCTAATAGTGCACACTGATTACTAACCAAAGACTAGAGGACTGTCGAACTGTCGAACTCCTCCTCTCTGCCGCTTCGCCATGGCAGCGGCGGCCAGGCTCCGGCCATCTCGCGGCGTCCTGGGGGTCGTCCTCTCCGTCTTCCTCATATGCGGCGTTGCGGCGTACACGCCCGACGACAACTACCTCGTCAGCTGCGGCTCCTCGGCGGACACGCAGGTGGGCCAGAGACGCTTCCTCGCCGACGCCTCCAACCCCGGCGCGGTCACCCTGACGTCCCCACAGAGCGCCGCGGTGGAGGCATCCCCGGGCGCCGTGCCGCCGAGCCTCCGCGACGCCGCGCTGTACCGGACCGCCAGGGTGTTCTCGGCGCCGTCGTCCTACGCGCTCGCGGTCAGGCACCCCGGCCGCCACTTCCTCCGCCTCCACTTCTTCGCCTTCGCCAACGAAGCCGGCTACGACCTCGCCGCGGCCGCCACGACGCTCGAGGTTTCCACGCAGGACGCCGTTTTGATTGAACGCGGCTTGCCGGCGTCCGCGCAGGGGCAGGACGCCGCGTCGTCGTCGACGCCGGTGGTCGTCGAGTTCCTGCTGGACGTGGCGCGCGACACGCTCGTCGTCACGTTCGTGCCGCTGGACGGGGCCGTCGCCTTCGTCAACGCCGTCGAGCTCGTCTCCGTCCCCGACGACCTCGTCACCGCCGCGGTTCCGCTGCAGACGGCACACCGCGTCAACGTTGGCGGCCCGGCGGTGGCGCCCGACGGCGACGCGCTCTGGCGAGAGTGGACCACCGACCAGGGACTCCTCCTCGATTCTTGGTCCGACGCGGTGACCCGGGAGGTCAGTTACAACGGGACGCTGAGCCGCCAGCCCGGGCAAGCGACGGTGACCGACGCGCCGGACGCCGTGTACGGCACGGCGAGGGAGCTGGTCCTCATGAGCAACTCCACGCCGGGCAAGAAGCAGATGGCGTGGCAGTTCGACGTGGACGCCTTCTCCGCCTACCTCATCAGGTTCCATTTCTGCGACGTCGTCGGCAAGGCTCCCCACCAGCTCCGCATCAACGCCTACGTCGACGGCTCCAACGCGCTCAAGGACATCGACCTCGGCAATGGCGTTCTGGTGTTCCCCTTCTACAAGGACTTCGTGCTCCCTGCTAGTGCTGCGTCCGGGAAACTCGCCGTCTATGTCGCCCCGTGGGTAAATGAGATCGTCATGCCCGCCGCCGTTCTCAATGGGATCGAGATCATGAAGATGCACCAGAGCGCCGGTTCTGTCGTCGTCGTCGAGCCGGCTCGGCGGGCGGCGAGGTCGCGTTTGGCCGTCGTTGTCGGCTCGGCGTGTGGAGCCTTCGCTTTCGTGGCCATTGCCGTTGCTCTCGCCATTATTATCCTTAGGAAGAAGAAGAAGAAGGGTAGTACTGAAGAGGAGACGACGAAGCCGACGCAGACCCAGTCGACCACGCCATGGATGCCGCTGCTCGGCCGCTTCAGCATCCGCGGCGCCATCGAACCTGCGGGACCGCCGAGCTTCAGCACTGCCACGAACACACTGCCAGCGAGCCCCATGGCTGCTCCTGCTGCCACCGCGGTGGTGCCGAGCTACCGCTTCCCGTTCGCCGTGCTGCAAGAAGCGACGAACAACTTCGACGACGGCCTGGTGGTCGGACAGGGAGGGTTCGGGAAGGTGTACGCCGCGGTGCTCCCTGACGGCACCAAGGTGGCCGTGAAGCGCGCGAGCCCGGAGTCGCGGCAGGGCGCGCGAGAGTTCCGCACCGAGATCGAGCTTCTGTCCGGGCTGCGCCACCGGCACCTCGTGTCCCTCGTCGGCTACTGCGACGAGCGCGACGAGATGATCCTGCTGTACGAGTACATGGAGCACGGCTCGCTGCGGAGCCGCCTCTACGGCCGCGGCCACGCGGCATGCCTCAGCTGGGCGCAGCGGCTGGAGGCGTGCGCGGGGGCGGCGAGGGGCCTGCTGTACCTGCACACGGCGGTGGCGAAGCCGGTGATCCACCGGGACGTGAAGTCGTCCAACATCCTGCTGGACGGCGAGCTGACGGGCAAGGTGGCCGACTTCGGGCTGTCGAGGGGCGGGCCGGAGGTGGACGAGACGCACGTGAGCACGGCGGTGAAGGGGAGCTTCGGGTACGTGGACCCGGAGTACTGCCGGACAAGGAAGCTGACGGGCAAGTCCGACGTGTACTCGCTGGGCGTGGTGCTGCTGGAGGCGCTGTGCGCGCGGCCCGTGGTGGACCCGCGGCTGCCGAGGCCGATGTCGAACCTGGTGGAGTGGGGGCTGCACTGGCAGGGCAGGGGCGAGCTGGAGAAGATCGTGGATCGGCGCATCGCCGCCACGGTGAGGCCCGCGGCGCTGAGGAAGTACGGCGAGACGGTGGCAAGGTGCCTCGCGGAGCGCGGCGCCGACCGGCCGGACATGGAGGACCTCGTGTGGAGCCTGCAGTTCGTGATGCGGCTGCAGGAGGGCGACGGCCTGGACTTCTCCGACGTCAATAGCCTCAAAATGGTCACCGAGCTCAGGCCGCCTACTCCGCCTCGCCGTCAAAGAGAGGCTGTCGATTGCGAAACCGGCAGCGTGGATGAAGGAGACGGCGTAACGGACGACGATTACACAGATGCCTCCATGAGAGGGACCTTCTGGCAGATGGTCAATGTGGGCGACAGATGACAGGGTTTTCGAAGGACATAAATAAGCAGACAACTCGATCAAATAATACTATACATGTCTTTTTCAGTACTACATTAGCAGACTGAGAATGATTGCAAGATAAGCAAACTGGTGGCTGGTGAACCACATATTGCTACTGCCAAACGTGTCGCCTCTCTTTGGATTTATTTAAATTTGCATTTAATTTATAAACTAGACAAATTTGACTCAACTAATATGGATCACAGGGAGTAGCTTAGGGCACTCACAGTGTAGCCAAAAATAGTTTCATATTTGTCTTTTGATACTAGTTCTCTATATTATGGAGGTGGTTCTAAATTAAGCAAAAGAGGGAACCGGAGCAAGAGGGTGCTCATGCCAAATGTGGTTCTAAATTGATTAGCCAACCTGCTTATATATGTGTCCTCTGCTATCATATCTTAGACAAAAAATAAGGCTATTCTTGTCAGATTTAACTATAGCAACATTGTGGCTGCCCTTATTTTCAGCCGAAGGGAGTACATGCACACTAAAACATGTCTAGGTATGTGTATCTAGAAAAAGTCGTGGCAGTTAATATTGAACAGAGGGAGTACAAGTTTTCTTCAATCCAACAAAGAACCAAAACAGAGAACCTTTGGGAGGTATAAGCTGTTGAGCACAAGATTATTTGATGGAATACAGAGCAAGTAAAATGGTCCAATGTGCACTTAGTACAACAAGCAGATATTATGGTCTACCGGGAGTATCAATACCAAAGAGTACACATTAAATCCAAACTCATACAAATACAGACAAGTCTTTGCTTTGTTCAACATGTTTGGGGAGCTTCATGAGCATAGGAAGAATTTGATCAATCTCTTCTCAACCCGCAGCGGGTTATGCACTTCCACTGGGCGAAGCACGGCCATTGCCGTTGCCATTGTCTTCGTCGTCCCTTGGGCTCGGGCTGCGACCATTTGCAGCTGGACTGACGTCACGGCTTGGGCTGTCAGCCCTCATTGGGCTCCTGCTGCTCTCCCTTGGTACAGGGCTCCTGCTGCCATTAGGGGTGGGGCTCCTGGCCCTCCCTTTGGCAGGTGAAGGGCTCCTGCGAGGGCTGCGACTATCACGGGGGCTCTTCATAGGGCTGCGACTGTCACGAGGGCTCTTCATAGGGCTGCGACTGTCACGGGGGCTCCTCCTTGGGCTGCGACTGTCACGCGGGCTCCTGGATCGCCTTTCATCCCTCCTTGGAGAAACAGAGCGGCTATGTAAAGCAAGAGACATACCGTCAGAGTTTGATCAAAACATGCTAGGAAAAACTGAATCACAACTAAGATATGGCTACTAACTAGCTGTTGCAAAATAAACATGAATCTCGAATTGATATAAAAAATTCTCCGTTCAGCAGGTTAGAAAATGTAAGTGAAGAACTATGCCCACAGGATAGCAGGAAACTAGACCTGATTCCATGGGCAGCTAGGATTTTCATAACAGGAAAACTATATGTGCATCATAAATGGGATACCATGATAATTGGAAAGACTACGGCTTGGGAGACTCATTTGGACGAGGAAAAAACATGCCAGTAATGTGTTTACACTTTAGAGTCCACAGACCGTCACTACAAGCAAATCATGCCATAGAACCAGCAGAAGATAGTAGCCAAATTTTCAAAACAAATTGTACCTGTAGCTCCTACTGCGGCTCCTGCTGTAGCTCCTATCACGAACCCTTCCGCGGCGAGGGGACGGAGATCTGGAGTAACTTTTTCCACGCCTGTTTCAATCAAGGTGACAAAAATCAGATATGCTCTATTCATAACAGAGAAGAAATATAACAGACATGAAACCTCTCACAGGACATACTTTAGGTTCTTAGGACTGTTCTGACAATCCCTTTCTATATGGCCGCTATCTCCACAACGATAGCACCTATTTTTCCAGTCACCAGCTTTGCAGTCACGAGCCCAGTGCCCATCAATTCCACAGTTAAAGCAGCGGCCAGAGCCAGGAGGAGGTCCCCGACCCATATATTCACGGTCACCACCACGGTCACGGTCACGGGAGCTTCCTTGGCCACGTGGAACCTATAGAATAAAATTGAAGATCATAGTCAGAACTCAGAAGGGGCACAACACATACATTGATACAAAAATATTACATATTGAGAAATATCAAGATTACCCCTTTAGCGAACTCAACAATCATGCGGCTTCCATCAAAGTCCCGGCCATCAAGGTTGTACCTTGCATCATCAGCATCCCTGGCATCACTGAACTCCTGCAATATGATTCAGAGAAGGAAAAGAGTGACCTCATATGTAAACAGTACACAGATTGAGAAGCCAAAAAACAAAGTAAAGAGAAGAGGTTACTTACAACAAATGCAAACTCATGCTTCATATCCACATATCGCACTCTGCGGAAATGGTTTCCAGAAACAGCAACACCATCAAGACGCAAGTAGAGAAATGTATCACCAGGCATGATTGCGGTTTTCCATTAAAACATGAAATAGATTTTATGAAAACAATCGCCAAAGTCAGCTAGAAACTTTGCTGACAATAGCCACCAATTCCACCAAGGGCACCCTCCCACCATGGACACCAGGTTGGGTAAGCCCCCAAAACCTTCAACAAGATCATCCAAGTTAAAACATGAAGGGCTCGTGGATACATTTGATTGATGCTAAGAAAAACAATCGGGGGAGCAATGATGAGGGAGCAGAAGGTGCTGGCTTAGACATCTTTGTATGGAATGGCATTGCCTTAAAAACGTGTGTGGGTGACAATTTCTCTGGGTTCCAAGAAATTGAAAACGCCTCAAAATTTCTGCTCTAATGTTGTTTTAGACACAGACAATCAAAGACGGACCTATTTGACTACAATCTAATCACATGCTTTAGAACAAGGCGGCCGTAAGATAATCCCTTCAGAATCCATCCAAGATACAATAAACCAGTAGAATACTTTTTCCTGAACTTCGTCACTCAAAAGACACTACTGAAAGGATTCGTTCTGGTTCTGCTTGGCGAAATACCAAGCATTTAGGCCCAAGTTGCTCACCTCCCATATCTGCTGAAGAGGTCTTCGAGGTCCCGCGTTCGGGTACGCGAGGACAGACGACCCACGTACAGCCTTGTGTTGCCACCGTAACGATCACGCTCATCGTAGCGAGGCATTTCGCACTGCACAATAGATACAAATTTGTCACAAATTACTGCCACTAAAATCACAGAAACAAACAGCAAAGCAGACCAAAATAAAGCATATACAAAACAAAATAGCAAAGCAGAGCAGAGCAAGCTCCTTCCCACCCACCCAGAAGCAGCTGATCGGACACAAACTTAATTCGAGCATACAGCGACCAGATACTACTATTTCGACATCCCGCGACGCAAATCTGAAGCAGAGCAGTCTTGTTGCGACTCTATTATATCCCCTTTGAATTCAAAGGGCGGTAGGGGCAGATCTGAGCGTACCAGAAAATTAGTTCCGACCCAGCAGGCCATGTAAGCGGATCTACCCGTACAAGCAAAAGAAATTGACGAATCAATCGATAAAACCGCTGGTCGCTGAGCACTCTTACCGCGTCGAATCCCAATTAACACGCACCCGTAGCGACCGAAATTTCCGCGGACAAATCGAGCAGGGTTTCGGACCTAAAGAGCCTACGCCGACGCACAGAATCGAGAATTCGAGAAAGTAATAAGCAGCCAAATCGAGCGAAACAGGCGAGATCGGATCGGGTTCGAGGACGCACCTGCGAGCGAGCGAGCTAGCGAAGCGGAGGAAACCCTAGCCACCGGAGGGGACAAGACTGGAGGCAGTGTCCTGATGTGACGGCGGCAGATATATACTGACGCCCCCGGTGGGTTTGGACGGTGTGCCCAAATCGGGAGTACTGGCAGTTTTGGACACGCATCGGGACACGAGGAGGCCTGTGTAGTGAAAGCGGCTCATTTATGGCCCAGTAGGACGTTTAAGCCCTATCTAAACTCGTAATCTGTAGAGGCCTATTGCAAGTAACACGGTATTAGGCCCGGAAGTAGACGTGATACTCGGCCTGCCCATCCTTTTGTCCCTTTCATTACGCCTTTTTTCTGTGCTATAAAGTATGTTCTCCCTCGATTCAGTAGCTAAAATATTTTGTTAAATCATCTTATGAGCTAAAAGAGGGAGTACTTGTAAAGCTACATAAACTCCATGTTTAGGATTGGCCGAGCTAACTCAATAGAGGTTGTTGAAGCTGCGAATGCAGATGGTGAAGTAGTATTTTGCAGGGATGTTTGTATTGTTGCCGTGGTAACTAGGACCAACTTTATAGTTCGGGTGAAGCCAATGGTGTCGCCCACGAGATAGCAAGATCACGTTTCTTCTTTCTAGTTTGGGTAATTAAGTTGAGACAGCTATCCTCGGCGTAGCCTTTTCGGCAAAGATCATATTTGATTAAATTACAGTCTTGATCAAACTTTACGGTCGGTCACTCATTCTCACTAGTCCACCTTCAGCACGTTTAACTTCTCCGTTTTTTCAGAATCTGTTTACGCAAAGCAATTTATACATTGTTGTTAATACTATGATATCAATCATATTAACTCTTATATCATCATTTCATATGTTTGTATTTTTTAAAATTACAAAAAATTATTTATGTAAATAACAATGAATAAGTAAAAATATTATTGAATTCAAATAAAAATATAATGATTTTTTTATTATTATTTTCTATTTAATATGGAATAATTAATATCTTAAAATCCGTAAATCGGAATTCGACAAATAATATGTCTAAATTGATCAGAAAAATGAGAGGAATCCAAATATTATATCAACATCAAAATATCACAAACTATACCGTGATTCTAGCCATAATTTCCTTTGCCTCTGGTAAGTTCCGTTGTTAGCACTACTAGAGAAAAGCCTATGCGAGACGCACCTAAAAGCCTTTCCGATGCGCATATCATATGCGCCTCTAGCTTCAAGCCTCGGGTATTTTTTTATGCGAGGCGCATATGATATGCGCTTTCTATACTTCACATATGCGAGGCGCATATCGATATGCGCCTCGCATATGTGAATTATAGGAGGCGCATATCATATGCGCCTCACATATGTTTTAATGCGCCTCGGATATGTATAGTATATGCGCCTCCTATAGTATCCTATATGCGCCTCCGGTAATATTTTCGAAATTCAAGTTTTACTGACCACTATAAATAATAATATACAGATATTCAAATATACAATATAGTCCAGAATACAGTATAAAGAGCACAGAATTTTTCAGAAACTTGCAATTTGCCAAAGCATAATAGAACCAACATGAATACAATACATTACACATCAATCATGACATACAAGTTCATACATCAAGTGTTTGTGCTACAAGTTCACACCTCCGAGTACAAGTTCACAATCACATTACACCTCCGAGTATAAGTTCACAATCACATTACAACTCCAACGACGTAGCTGAGCAACAAGGTGGTGATTACGAGGAAGTTCCCCCACTTCTTCCTTCCATGCCTCCTCCACTTCTCTTTCGCCACCTCTCTACTCTCATAGCCTTGGTAGCTGTTGCCCGAGAAGTTGTTCACTTGCTTCTGGCAGTCTTTCCACTCCTCGTACACACCTGGAACCTGACCGACGTACACGACATAACACCTCGGCATATCCTACACATAATAAAGATGATATTACTTATGTTAGTGGAAAGCAATAGCTAGCAGTTCACAAGATAGAATCATGCATATATATATATATGGGTGCAACAAAAAGTAAGAAATCACGTTCTAATCATCGGCATTTCGAAGAAAGACCAAAAAAAAAGCAAACCAAGAATGACTTGGATTAGTACCTCATACTTAGGTTGGGCACGGAAATAATAATGCTCGTTGTTCGATCTTGTGCGTCAAGTAGAATATATATACATCACAATTGCATGCTAGATTTAGGGGGGGATAAATTGTGCTCCAATTCTGAATTCTCACAATCAGATCCCGAAGGTGAAAATTCCAAGCATGATTCAGATTTTATGAGGCTAGAGATGATATCACACTTTTCAATCATGATCAAGTTACAGAATGCGGCTACATATGTGATCAAACATTTAATCATCCTAACTTACAATGTAAGTCCAACATATATCCTAACTCGCATCAAAAAAGTGTCTCTGGCAAATAATCGACTTATAGCTATGACCACTTGAGCTACAGCACCAAGATACTACATAAAAATAAGCAAAGAAGAGCTTCTGTTCTAGGAGAACAACTACTTATGCTGCCTTCCAAGTATTAACAACACATAGTTGCTCCAAGTTGCGTCGCAATCTAATATAACTGTCATTTTACGAGCTGGAGTAGAATACAGACAAATCTGCAATTTTTGAAACCTTTGTGCAAGCTTCGAATCTGACAGACAAAGTAAGTGCCGCAATGTAGAACAGCTTGTGAACCACCTATGACCGGAGAGCGTCTCTCTCGAGATCCATCTAATCGCATAATAACAGTAAAAGATGGGGTTCTTTTTCTACATACACCTACTAGGCAGCATCCTGATACAGAACACTCTGAAGTAATAAGACGAGGGATCAGAGGTACTCACCGGTGTTAGCGTGGGAGAGGTCGGAGCCCAGTCAGTGGATGCTGCTCGTGGCGGAGGTGGAACTTGGCGGCCGTGAAGGCCGTCTCCCTTCCGTGGGTCGCGTCCTGGTGGCCTCTCCGGCGGCTTGCAGCAGAGGGCTTGAATGGAAGAAGCCAGGCTTCCATGGCGGCGCCCGTGCCGGGGTACTTGGATGACCGGTCGAGGAAGGCCGGCCACGGGCTCTCCCCTTCCCAGCAGCCACCTCTGCTGGTCCCCTCGGCGGAGATGACGATCCTGAAGCGCCTCCCGTCCACGGATCTGGCGTCCTTGACGTCGTCGCCGTCGTTCGGCGGGTGGGACTACGAGGCGCAGCTCCGGGAGCTGCAGCGGCAGCGCGAGTGGTACCTGATGAGCACGGCCGCCGCGGGGGACCCGTACCTCCCGGCGCTGCTGCAGGAGGAGCGCGAGGACCCGCTCTGGGCGCCGCGGTCCTCGCCGTGCCCGGACTGCGAGGCCACGGCCGCGACCATGCGCGCGCCCGCGTTCCACTGGTGCGTGCGCGACGCGGTCACCGTCGACCCCATCGAGCGGCCCAAGAAGACCCCCTCTTCTGCACTTAGAGAAGACAAGTTTCTTTCTTCTACAAGAAAATCTTACGGCCAAGGTAGTTAAATTGACGTGAAAATAATGTTCTCAAGTCATAACTCGTTACGACGACTTTATAGACAAGTAGCAAAAATGGTAAACCCAGAACTGGAAACAGTCTTTTAGTGTATATTCAATTTAGAGAAAATAAAATTTTGACGGTAGATCAAGAACTGGACTGGCACTCAAGAATAAATCAAGAATTTTCTGAAACCAAATATTCCTTTCAACAGGAAAACTTTACCCAAGTAGCACACTCGTAAAAAAAAAGTAGGCAAAGGTGCATAAATAGAAACCATAATCAATATAATCTGTTTTATTGGCGAAGGATGTTTAATTTAAGTGTCACAAGAACAGTAGTAGAAACCATAATCCGTGTGCATAAATAGAAACCATTTTTGTTTGCAAACATCACTTAGCTTACTTTTCTATAGAACACATGAATGTAAATTTCATCTGTCAAGTCCTAAGCCAAGCATAATATGAGTCGGCATCACTTTAAGGTTATGCAAAGATCATTAACAATGCAGAAATTATGACACGGATGGCGAGGATCATAATAATAGGATTAAACACCGAGGTAGAAACTCGATGATGTGACTTACAACTGAACAGTCATTTGCAGCTCATAGACCAGAGCAACATCACGAAGAAAACGATTAAAAATTATCAACAGAATTCAAGTAGTTGAAGCAATAGATTTATCTTAAGATATTAGAGGAAGAATTATTAGAAAGAAACGGATTGGTCTTTCAGTACAAATTCACATTAGCTCCAAACGTCAAGCATAGCATATTAATGATGCGGTAACCTCCTCAAGCACATGATCTTACACACATACACATATATGGATAATATATCATGATAAAACAGCATAAGCATCACATAGAGGGAACGCAAACTGTATATATATATATTACCATGATGAAGATATAGTAACAGACTTATCCATGTTACAGTGCTGTCCTCAACGACAGAACGCAGGGCTGGAAGCGAGAGGGCTGATTCCGGTTTATGCATGGCGGTTATAAAGACTAGTAGTACAAGTTTGGATTCAACTCTGTATGAGGTACATTTATCCAAGAGAACCGTGGAAATCCTAATTTGGCTCACGCACTCGAGCAAACACCTTGGGCGTTAACACTGGTTTCGTCTGGAGCACATCCTCATCGAGGCATGCCCTAAGCATGGCGCATCCGATCGATCCGATCCTTGGCGAGCAAACACTGAAACAAACAACTAGCCCGCCGTCGAGCGTCACCCACCAAGAAGCACGCAGTAAAACCAAACCGCAGAGCCTTATCTTATCAATCATGCATGCTCACCGGTGGCTACAATCAAGCGGGCGGACCAGGACCAGAATGGGCAGGCGCCAAACCCGATGTTGGCAACCCCTCGTCGCCGCCGCTTCCTTCCACCATTCGCCCTCGCGAGCTACTAGTGCTGGAGAGGTCGAGCGGAGAGATCGATGTGGCCGAGGCCAGGCAACATGCTTGATTGTAGAGGTCGAGCGGAGAGATCAATGTGGCCGAGGCTAGGCAACAGGCTTGATTGTAGAGATCGAAATGCACGCGATGGGGAAGGAGAGGGGAAGGGGGTCGGGGCTCACCTCGACGACGGGCTGCTGCGCGGCGACGGGTGGCCGTGGCAGGCGCCATCCTGGGCGAGTCTTCAAGCGGCGCAGGCTCCTCCTCGGCAGGCGGCGGGCTCCTCCTTCCACAGGGCGGGCGGGTCGCGAGGGCGAGGTGCTCCTCCACGGGTCACAGGTGAGGTGCTCGTCGACCCCTGTGGATGGTGGCCGAGATGTCAGGGAGAGGGGAAGAGGGATAGGGTAGGGGAAGGAGAGGGGAAGGGGGTCGGGGCTCACCTCGACGACCCCTGTGGATGAAGTCTTATGCTTGCACTGGACCTTGAGCTTCTAGTTCTACAAAAACATCATTATTGCCCTCTAAGGACAATATTTAAAGAAGCAAAATGATTATGCAAAATGCATATTATTTAATTTTATATGCATTTTTCCTATATAAGGTGATTTTTAATCAAGCATTTATAAATATTATTTTTTTATATTTATTGCATATATTGAATTATTTATTTTTATTTCCCTTTTTATTTGACTTTTATTAATTTAATAATTCTTTTATGAATTATTAATTATACATTAAATTTATTATTAAATATTTATTTAGTATTTTTCAAAAATACTATAATATTAATAAATAATGAAAGTGATTTTTATTTATTTTTATCATCTTTCAATAATTTTGTAAAATTCCACAAGGAATATATAAATTACAAAATTCTTATAAAAATTTAAATGTCCAAAATTGTATATCTTATTTTATTTGGATATATTGGATTATTGTGAATCCAAAAATATTTTATTTATAATTTTTGGACCTTTTATTTATTTTCTAGAATTTTATTGAGGTCAGGGGCATTTTGGTCTTTTCAATTGATTAAAACAGTTTTTTAAACAACTTGGGCTGGCCTTTTGGGCTTATTGGGCCAATGTGGCCCAATAGGGCAAGGTCAAAATACCACCCTAAGGGGTTTTGGCCCACCCAGCCCATTCTCACTGCCTCCTCCTCGTTCTCACCCTTCCTCTTCCCCGACCATGAGCTCTGCGTGGCATTGGCGATGGC
This sequence comes from Avena insularis, assembly GCA_023614405.1. Classification (NCBI taxonomy): domain Eukaryota; kingdom Viridiplantae; phylum Streptophyta; class Magnoliopsida; order Poales; family Poaceae; genus Avena; species Avena insularis. Next base: position 9,693,628 of record CM042684.1, read on the forward strand.
CGCCGTTGAGGTTTTCCCTGGCCGCTGCCATGGTGCAGGGCGAGTTTTGTGATTAAGCTTATTCGTCTAGTCCAATTCGATTTGCCTCCGGGGCTTTCCCGTGGTCAGATTCACTTCGTTCCCGAATCCTAGGGTTAGGGAATGGTCTTTATTCTTGGCCATGCTGCGCACGCTGTGGTGTCTTGGGCTCGTGTCTTCTTGTGGCCGCCGTGCCTGGTGCAGGTTGCAGCGCCCTCTGGGTGCTCCCTGTGCCACCGCGGTTCGTCGGGCAATCTGCTTCCTCTTCGATTCGTCAGCGAGGACCTCGGGTAAGTTGCTTCGATGGTTCTTATTCATGCTACTACCATGAATCTTTCTGTGTGTGTCTAGTGGCTTATTATGCCTAGTGATTATGTTTTGATTAGGGTTCATCTCCTAATTAGGGTGCTTGTTCTGATTAGGGTTCATACCCCCTATTGATCATATCCATGATGCTTTAGATCTAGTGTTGATCATACTTGAGCATGAAGAATGATTGTTTGCTGTGGATCATGATTTGTAGTGGCTTTGATGATGCTAGTGGCCTGTCGAATTTATTCTATTGGTAATCCACTATGATCCCATGCTAGTGTTTCTATGGAATATCTGATTGGATTGTGTTTTTGATCTGAGACTTACTCTACTGTCAGAATGCTTATACTGACAGTAGTTTTCTCTCAGTAGTTGCTTACTGCAATTATAATGGTAGGCTTGTATGATATTATACACATTGAATATGATCATTACATGTAATGATTTTTCTGTGGATGTATAAATGAATTTGATGTTGATTCCTGGCACTTGGCTTCAGGAAAATGATATTTATTGGTCTGTCCCTTTTATCTGTGGGAACTAAGCAAAGATTGGTTTTAGCTCCTGTAAAGCTTGTCCTTGTGATATCACTAGGATCTGGCACACAAGTGATTGGGTTTTATCTCTGGCTTATCCTTGACAATACTTGTGATTAATACTGGCAAGATAAAATGAAAGCTTTTCTTGATTCTCCTGTCTATGATGTTGGTTCGAGGCTCTAGGATTTAATTCCTAGTTAGTTGAGCAAATAGTTTGTTTGAAAGTTGTAAGATTAGAGGTGCTACTCTCTCTGGGAGATGTGCCCTAATCTGATAAGATCAAATGAAGAATGATCTAAGTTGCAAAAATTAACACTAGACTCTGTGATGCTGGTCTGAGAGTTTAGTGCTTGTGGCTGAGTTTGATTTCTTATCTTTATGCTTGAAATCTCTAGGATAGATTCACCTCTCTTGGGTGATTATTGAGAGATCATTTCATAAAGCAACACATGCTTTTGTCTAGATAATATGATGAAATCATGTGATGGTTTTATGAGGCTCACCACAAAATCTGATGAAGGTGTAGTAGATTGATGATGATGATCTTGATCTTGATCTTGATCTGCTGGATTCCTGTGATTGCTCTTGAGTTGGACTGCTCCTCCTAGCTCCTGGGCTTGGCCTTACTGTCCACCTGATTCTTTCCCCTCCTTATGTCACCATCCTGGTGATGTTTGGGTTGATCTGGGTGGTTTGGTTTGGCTGATGTTCTTGATTTGGTTGTTGTCTACCCTGGCTGTGCTTATGTGATGTGTAGTGGAGAGATGCACTGATGTGCTCCTCCATGGATGTGCTGTGGTTTTGTGATATTGGGTTGCTCTGTGAGCTTGACAACACACCATTTGCATGCTGGTGTGTGTCCAGCTTGTGTGCCTGCTATGCACTTGTGGATAGGTTCAGAAATTTTTAACTTACTGCTACCAGATTACTTTCACCTGGCTGGTGAATTGGTCCGTCTTGGCTGTCATTTGACTTCTAGCTTTGAATTTATGAAAGATGAAATATTTCATATTGGTGAAACTTGCCCCTTTATAACATTTCTCAATGATGAATTTGTCAAGTGCATTTCACTGACATATCTGAGAGAAATATTACTAACACTAATCTTATTTTGTTTCTATTTATTCTTTGTTTTGCAGGTACAAAGATAAAGATGAAGTTTTAGTGTAGCTTTAGATATAGGATAGTTAGTAGATATTCAAATGTAATTTTCTTATCCTTTTGTAATTTTTCTTTTATTATACTTGTAATCTTTATTTTATTTAATTGTAATAAAGATTATATTCTTATTAATAAAGAATATTATTATTCTTTACTCCTTTGTAAATTATGAAATTTGGAAATGGCTTCAGTAGGTTACATTATTTGTAACTTGTTTATGTATTTATAATATGAAATGAATTTCATATTCAATATTGTTTTTTTGGATAAGATTTAAGTTATAATACTTATCTCTTAATTAATTTAAGATTCAAATCTTATATCTAAATCATTTAAATTATAATTCAAACACTCAAGTTTAAAATTCAAATTCATTTTAAAACACATAACTCCTTAAGATCATCTCAAAGTTTATAACAATCATCCTTCAAGACTAATCCTAATCTCAAAAGATGAAAGAAACATTGATCACTTAAGATTTTAATTTGGCGAAAATTTTACCCACATTTTCACAGATGAATGCATGCAACAATACATATTCCTAAATCTACCCTTCATTAGGTCCTAAATACTGGGATGTTACAACAAGTTTCCCTCAGTAGAGACCGAGGTTATCGAACCTGAAGGAGGAAGGAAACGTCTCAAAGGTGTTGCAAGCAACGTGGAGACCTGCACAACACAAACTCAAGACTTTATCCCAACGAATCAGTGAGGTTGTCAAGCTCACCAGTTTGTTGTAACAAAGTATTAAACGTATGGTATGGAAGGTAATGGTTTGCAGCAAGTAAACAAGTAACAGTGGAAGATGTATCAATGGTAAAGATTGGACCGGGGTCCATAGTTTACTAGAGGTGTGATGACCCACAAGTATAGGGGGTATATCGTAGTACTTTCGATAAATAGGAGTGTCGATCCCAATGAGGAGCAGAAGGTGCTGAACAATGGTATGGAGCAGGAAATCCTTGTGAATACTTAGCAAACGGATTTTTAGTGGTTTTCTGACAAGGCAATGAAACAAAGAGCAAGTAACAGAAGTAATGAACAAACGGAGCAAGTGGCCCAATCCTTCTTAGCAAAGGACAAGCCGGTGGAAATACTTATACGGATCAAACGTTCTCGAGGACACATGGGAATTCTGTCAAGTGCTTTCGATGCAAATAGCTGAGTACTCTTCTTTGGTGTTTGTAAGTGTTGTGTGGGTGAACCTGTGCTAACATACTGCCCTTCCTAGGACTAATACATAACTGTGATTAAACCCCCTGCAAACATCCATAACTACAGGAAATTAATTAAGATATAAATCTAACCACAGCCTTAAATTCTGAGATCCTGCACTCCCTTGTGCAAAGGTGTCCTAACGGGGGTTCAGGTTTCTGTCACTCCGGCAACCCCACGATTAGTAGCCAAATACACAATGCATTCCCCTAGGCCCATAAATGGTGAAGTATCATGTAGTCGACGTTCACATGACACCACTAGAAGAATAGCACCACAACTTAAATACTAAACCGTTGAATAATAACTCATCACAGATTTACTACTAATAACATGACTTCTCCCATGTCCTCGAGAACTAAACGAACTACTCACAAGACATCATATGGATCAAGATCAAAGATGATATGATAATGGATAACAATCTGAACATAAACAATAATCCAATGGTTCCACTCACAAGCATCAACTACAATAGTAATTAATACCGAGAAAGTTTCCCCTAATGAACTAAGAAATATCCAACACAATTGTTACAGCGGGACGGAGTGGTGATGATGGTGCTAGTGGAGATGATGGTGTGGATGATGATGATGATGATCCTGATGAAGCCTAGCTTGATGATGGTGTTGATGGCGACGGTCTCCCCTCTCCGGGAAGGAATTCCCCCGGCAGAAATCTGTCTGCCAGAGAGATCTTTCTCTCTCGGTGTTTTCCGCCTCCCAGAGGCAGCATAAGTCTATCTCTTGTCGCCCCCTTGGTGTTAGGGTTCCGTAGGGAAGATATAGGCGAAGGGGCGGAGTCGGAGGCCGATCAGGTGGGCCAAACCCATCCTAGGCGCGGGGTCAGGTGGGCCCGTGCCTAGGGGGTGTGGGGCCCCTGAGGCTCCTCGTTCTGGCTTCCTTCGTCTTCTGGTAAAATAATATGTTTCAATTTTTTCTGGTATTTTTCTGATCTTCGCGAAATGCACTGAAACGCCGTCTTTTCCATCAGAATCCAGACTCCGGCAGTCCATCCTCCAGGAATCATCCAACATGCATAAACATATGAAAAGCCATAAGTAATACCTCATAATAAGACAAATATCAATGAATAGAGGTAAATTATGATATAGAATGGTGATGCAAATTAGGCATATCAAGGTGCTCTCCTTAGATAAACAACATGGCATGAAGGGTAAACAAATTACAGCAGGGAAATTGACAAGAACTGAGCAAGGCATAACAATGGAATTACTAGTCAGAAAGATCCTATGAGATTTGATTGGGCAATACAACAAGATACATAGACCGCCATCCAACTGCATCTATGAATAGAAGTCCACCTTCAGGTTATCATCCGAACCCCCTCCAGTATTAAGTTGCAAGCAACGGAAAACTGCTTTAAGCAAAGTGTGTAAGGTAAACAGTTCACATGTTCCATGAACAAGAGACCGATGTTTTCTCCCTAGTAGCAACAACACATCTACAACCGAAGAGATTATTGTCACTTCCCTTGGAAACTAGAGGCATGAACCCACTATCGAGCATAAATAATCCCTCTTGGAGTTAGTAGCAACTACTTGGCAAAGATAGCCACTAACAACGGAGAGCATGCAAGATCACAAACAACACAAACATGATAGAATCATAAAGCCAAAACCATTAAACAAACCAACATAATAATCTCAATATCCATCGAATCCCTGCAAACACAACATGCATGATTACAAATAGATTAGATCTTGATCATGAACGGAGCTCATAAGATCTATACATGAAAGCACAAGGGAGGAGATACAACCATCTAGCTACTACATGGACCCATAGTCCAAGGTGGAACTACTCACACATCATACCGGAGAGAAGGCCTCCGAGATGATCTCCCCTCCGGCAGGGTGCCGAGAATAACTTCAGATCCCCCTGATCTAGGGACGATGGTGGCGGTGGCTATAGACGGTTTCGTGGAGATTTGATCGGGTACTTAGGGTTTCTGCATCGGGATCTTCTTATAGGCGAAGGGGGAGGCCGAGGCGGTGGCCAGGGGTCCCACACCCCTCCCAGGCGCAAGTCAGGGCCCACCCGCGCCCAGGGTGGGTCTGGCCGCCCTGGCCGGCCTCTCCGGCTCCCCTCTAGACTTCTTGTTCCCCACAGAAAGTAATTGACTTTATCTTTTGTCCTGTCCAATTCCGAGAATATTTCTTTACTAAATTTTTTGAAACCAAAAATAGCAGAAAACAGGCATCTGGCACTATTGCAACTTGTTAGTAGGTTAGTACGAGAAAACATGGAAAAAGCACCTCAAAGTGTAGACAAGCAAAGCAAAGTAGATACTAAACAAGCATGGAGCTTATAGATACGTTTCCAACGTATCAACATCCCCAAGCTTAACCCCCGCTCGTCCTCGAGTAGGTAAGTGATAAAAAATAATAATTTTTTAGGTGACATGCACCCTCAAAATAAAGATCCAACCATTTGCAAGCATTGAAAGCTGGGATCAAAGAACTCTAAACATGTGCATGAAAGATGGAGTTCTAACAATAGGACATAGTAACTATGCATGCTACATGGCAAGCTACAAACAAATATCATGAATAATATGCAATGAAAAATGTTTGTTTGTTTCACATACAGAAAACATAGCATAGTGGCAATCAGCTTGTCCCTCATAGAGTAGCAATATAGATGCATATGACACCTTCAAAGTTCACAAGGGTTACTAGAAACAAATAGTACAAGAACAAGTAATATCACAATATGCATCAATCAATAAGCTTTGGAACACTGCACATAGAATGACAACTATGCTCTCATGGTGCCTAAAGGTAGAAGGTGGAGACTCAATAGTGGTGGAAGAAAGGCCTTTTTTGTAAAGGAAGCAGGGATTACAAGTTTCAAAAAGAGCTTCAAAAAATTATTGTACTTGTTAGCTTTCAGCCCTCATTGCCCCTATCATAAGCATCTTGAAGTGGTTAAGGTTAAAGTGGCAAAGATGGAGTATATGCTTGACAAAGTATAAGTTGGCAATCTCAAGTCCCTTGAATACGAGGGCCACACCTCATGCATACTCAACTTTGGACCTAGGTAAGTTATTTTCATTGTAAGTATTTGCATATCATTGAGAACCGCCAACGAGGTACCCCTTGCACATGGTACAAGAGCTTTCCCATAACCAAAATGACAAGGCAAGCACACAATGAGCATCTTAGTAATCTTTTTATCTACCATATGAATAACTTTTTATTGAGGATGCTTCATAGATAGCTCATTATGGTGATGCTGCAAGTTTCCACCATGATTAGGCATGGCTTAGGCTAGCGGCCCAGGCGTTTCTCTAACACAGGATACAAACTCCATGTACTTACAAGCTCCCTCTTTATTTCACACCAGTGACATCCATAGACAAAAGAACATGATATCAACGGAGTACAAAGTACAAGTGCAATGTTGAAAACGTTCCCCGTGATAGCATAGTTCTATTAATTCCAACGTATAAGTGCAAGCATATACAACAAAGTTGTCACAATGGTTCAAGTTTATTAGGCGCAAAGAATATAAAGTGTGCCATCAAGTTCGTGAGGGCTTTAATCACTAAGTTTTCACATAACAAAATAGTTTTTAATTGGAAGATAGTTGAAAACAAGAATATACTTGGAATGGTGTAACACACCATGCATAGGAGTTTATAGTGGACACTTTGGAATAACTTGGTTTCTTGGGAGTTCGAGGCATGAGTAGAACTTACTCATACAAGTGGAGGCTAGCAAAATACTGGGAGCAACCAACTAAGAGAGCACAATGACCATAATCATGCAGAGCAACAAAGCATACTAATCAAAGAAAAGAGTGGTATACAAGTCAAGGACTAAATGATCATAGAGGCTATGGTGACTTGTCATAGTCATAACATGGTGTGAGCATGTGCCAAGTCAATCCAAGAAAAACATCAAAGGAGAAAATCGCAATACTATGCTTTTGTATGCTAAAACAACGCATAATTTCTTCAAGGCACACTAAGCAATATCAATTGTTTGGAATAAGACATGCTACAACAATAATCACTAAGCATAATGCCAAAACAACACCTAGCATGTCATGCTAAAGTCTAAGTCACAGTCAATGCAAGCTCCTCTCAATAGTAGAAAAAACCTTATAGCCAGATTCCTTACCGTCGGCGAACACGGGCTAAAGTCGCCGGCGGTAAGACCTTCTAGGCTTCGCCAAGGCGCATTGGAGATACCCCGAATTGCTATGCGCTAGGGCTAAGGTGGACTACATCCATCCAGATAGGTCGCGCCATACCCCCAGCAAAGCGAGCACGCGTTCACAGGCGCTAACGCTGATACCGCTGGCGAATTTTGCGTTGGTGTGACAGGGATAAGTTTGGCCGGGTCCAGGCCTCCCACTACGAACCACCCCTTCACCCAGAAAAAAAACAAACTCTATTCACACCCGACGACAGCCACACCCTAACCCTATCCACTCCTCATCTCTTCTCTGCCTCGCGAGCGGCGGCTGGTAGCAGTCGCGGCGGCAGCGGTTTGCAGGCAAGGTGGCCTCCTTGCCTAACACAGCTCCTCCTCCGTAGATCCCACAGCGTGGATCCTTCGATTTGCGGCCAGCTCCCCGATGAACCCTAGCCCGGGCGATCGATTCCGGCTATGCAACCCCGATGAGCGGACCACCACGCCGCCGGCAGGGACACCGCCCTTGTACCCCTCAACCGCATCGCCTCCTCCTGGCTATAGCGGAGCAACCAATGGCATGCTAAGGGCGGAGCTGCACCTGTCGTCCAGGCGGCCGGTGGGGACGAGAATCACGGGCGATGGCCACTACAGGCGGGAGGAGCTCGCCTTTGTGCGGGCATGGCAGTGGGGAGACGCAAAGGGTGAGCTGTTACTGCCGGTGACCATCTCCCTGAGATCCTACTGCCGGCTACCTCCACGACCTGCTGCCCTCGGTGAGGTCTCTCTACTCCATTTATTCTTGCATTACAAATGTGTCTTTATTCATGTTGAATCGGTTATAGCAGTGAAGAATGCGTGCTCGTCGTGAATCATGGCATTCTATCTTTAGGGTTTGGCCCTGATGCTTGTATGGTATAATGTATGCTTGGAGTAGGCCACCAATCTACAGGACAAAATCTACCTTATGTCGTTTTAGTCGCTCCTGCTAGCTTTGGTAGGTATAAACTTCATTTGTTCTGTATAAACTTCAATCAAAATAATTCAGCTTCAAACTAAAATGAATTCGAGTTGGAAGTTCTACCGAAGATCCAAAACTGGTAAAAAATTCAGTTAAATTTTTTAAGAATTGAGGGACAGTGATCAATTAGGCTTGCCTTTTTTTGGCCAAGATCTTCCACTTCATTTTATTAACTCCGCATCGTCTATGTGCTGTTGAGTTCAATTTAGGGATGCACAATACTAATAATTCCATGTTAACAGCTTGTGCTTTTTTTTGTTAACCAGTGCATGTCGCATGTTATCAGGTTAGTGCAATTTATGCTGTGCCCAGTTGTTTATGTATTATAAATCTTAGTTCTAGTGTAGTTCACGTGGTTTTGTATGGCATGATTGGTTGGCTGCTGCAGAGTGTGCCTTTTTTGTATTATTACGTTTGTTCTGGCCAAATGTGAGGAATAGTCCGGTTAGCGAAAATATTCTTCTGTCTTGAGGCAAGGTTGGGAGGATTTCATCTCATATTATTTATTATGTATGTACACTAGTCAATCAATAGTCATATTTACTCAAGGGGAATTAGTCATGGTAGATCTATGTCGGTCTTGTCCTGGTACATCAAAAGGTGTGGTGCAGGCTGCACTTTCAGTCTTTGGCGCTTCTGACATAGAGATACCATGTTTCGCGATATTGTTGACCTGTTGTTTTTCTAATCGAGTGTTTTAGATTTTATATTCTCTAGTGTTTTGACATGGAGCAAAATCTTTTTTGGTTCCTCTTCTCTATCCATGTATGTCCATAAACAAGATTTTGTATATGCAGTATATAGAACTGAGATTTGGTAAATGTATCTACTTTATATGAATCTGCTAGGTGACATACTAACATAGGTCTGGCTAGTCTGGGATTTATTATATGTCAATCTTTAGAGAGATATGCATCAACCATCGTTAGATTCGAGAGTACAAGATTGTCATCTATACTTTCTATCTTATTATTATTTCATTAGATTTCCAGGTGAAGCTAGCAATACTAATTTGCAAGAGGACAATTACCCTTACTTGTAGTGATGAATAGATACTGATGGCAAGTTTATATCTGTTCTGCAACTTTACAGTGACCATGCCAATGACGGGGGAAGAAGGGAGGTGCCAACGAGGTGCGCTGTTGCTGCTGCTGCGGCAGGCTTGGACCTTGCTGGGCGACTTGGACCTTGCCAGCGATGTGCGATGCCGCTACCGCCGTTGTGGCAAGTGATTACTCACATTATCAGTAGGGATGGGTAGTTTCTCACTTTTAAAGTGTATTTTGACTGCCACGATATTTTAAAGTAGTTTTATTAGAAGGGTTTCTTTATTAGCTCATTAGTGATGTAGATTCACGGATGGAAATGTATAACTGCACACATGCAAATTGCGAATCAATGTCACTTTAAATATGTAAAGTGTGGCTGTAGCGCCGACCTCCTGCTTAATTAATATAATATGGAAGTATGAGCGGGAGACCTGAATGGGTCTTTTTTTTAATGCCGAACAACTAGTTTGCCAGGGGTATAGCTAGCGCATGCGCACAAGCATGATTCACCGGCGCTACTTCAGCTACCCTGGCGAACAGACCGATTCGCCAGTGCTAACATTCAGATACCCCCGGCGATCATCCTACGCGCCAGCGGTAAGCCATTACCGCCGGCAAGGTGATCACCAGCGAACCCAAATTCGCCGGGGATAAGCTGTTTTGGTGCGCCAGCGGTAAGGTTTTCTCTACTAGTGTCTTGCACTTCAAGCAAGAACTTACTACTTCTTTCCAACACCAAGCAACTTATTTGTAAAACAACACAACGAGAATAGGGGTCCAAACCACTTTATTCAAGCAAACTAAACAATCTAAGCAAAGCAAACGAAAACTAAGACGCTCCAAGAACAACACAACTGTCCATGAAACAATAAAAACGAAGTGTCTAGACAGACCTGAGCTTTTTATTGATGAAGAAGGGGATGCCTTGGGCATCCCAAGCTTTGACGCTTGTACCCCTTGGATATTTCTTGGGGTGACACCGGGGTCGCATCCTCAAGCTTGAGTTTTTCTCCATTCTTCATCTCATTGCATCACTCTCTTTACACCTGAAATTGTTCCTTCATACAAAACTTTACACAATCTTCATTAGCAACATTAGTGTATTCAAAAGATATTAGACCTTTGACAAAGCTTTGGAACAGCAAGGATTTTCACTAAAAACACAAGATAGTGTATTAACTCCTTCAAAAATCTCAATTCACCTAAAGAGAACTCAAAAAGGAATCAATAAGAAGCAAATGAAAATAATGGTAGAAATCTATCAAAACAGACCAGCAGGTATAAACCAATTTTTCCGAACATCTTCTGTTGCTCAAATAAAAAAGTGTTGAACTAACGAAAGTTAGCTAACATACTAGGGGATTTATTCATAAATTTTGAGCTCAATCTCAGTTACAGAGACTCCAACATATAAACTAAATAAGGTGCAGCAATCTCATAATTAGGAGCAAGCTCTGCTATAGATTTATCCTCAATATCCTCATGCTTGCTAACATAATTAAAGAATTCTTCAATATTATCTTTCCCAATTATGGAGCCACTACCTATTGCAAGATCTTTCAGGGCGAACTTGGGGAGCAACATGGTGAGCTAGAGCAAGGTGGCAACTAGAGTAGGAACTATTTTTTTGTGTTTTTGAATAAAGCAAGCAAACCAAGCTAGACTAATTTTTTTTTTTTGAAAAGAGGCAAACAAAACCAAGCAAAAGAAACAAAGCAAACTAAAAACAAAGTAAAGATAAAGGAAGTGAAGGACTCCCCTTGTGAAGACGTCCTTAGCCTCCCCGGCAACGGCGTCAGAAATCGTGATGCGTGCACCCAATGTTGACGTGGGACACTTCGTTGGAACCCCAAGAGCAAGGTGTGATGAGCACAACAACAAGTTTCCCTTAGTAGAGACCGAGGTTATCGAACCTGAAGGAGGAAGGAAACGTCTCAAAGGTGTTGCAAGCAACGTGGAGACCTGCACAACACAAACTCAAGACTTTGTCCCAACGAATCAGTGAGGTTGTCAAGCTCACCGGTTTGCTGTAACAAAGGATTAAACGTATGGTGTGGAAGGTAATGGTTTGCAGCAAGTAAACAAGTAACGGTGGAAGATGTATCAATGGTAAAGATTGGACCGGGGTCCATAGTTCACTAGAGGTGCTCTCTTTAGATAAACAACATGGCATGAAGGGTAAACAAATTACATCAGGGCAATGGACAGGAACTGAGCAAGGCATAACAATGCAATTACTAGTCAGAAAGATCCTATGAGATTCGATTGGGCAATACAACAAGATACATAGACCGCCATCCAACTGCATCTATGACTAGAAGTCCACCTTCAGGTTATCATCCGAACCCCCTCCAATATTAAGTTGCAAGCAACAGACAACTGCTTTAAGCAAAGTGTGTAAGGTAAACAGTCCATATTTTCCATGAACAAGAGACTGTTGTTTTCTCCCTAGTAGCAACAACACATCTACAACCGAAGAGATTATTGTCACTTCCCTTGGAAACTAGAGGCATGAACCCACTATCGAGCATAAATACCCCCTCTTGGAGTCACTAGCAACTACTTGGCCAAGATAGCTACTAACAACAGAGAGCATGCAAGATCACAAACAACACAGACATGATAGAATCATAAATACAAAACTATTAAACAAACCAACATAATAATCTCAATATCCATCGGATCCCCGCAAACACAACATGCATGATTGATACGTCGGAAACGTATCTATAATTTTTGATGGTCCATGCTTGTTCTGTATCTACTTTGCTTTGCTTGTCTACACTTTGAGGTGCTTTTTACATGTTTTCTGGTACTAACCTACTAACAAGTTGCAACAGTGCCACCTGTTTTCTGCTGTTTTTGGTTTCAGAAAATTTAGTAAAGAAATATTCTCGGAATTGGACGGGACAAACGCCAAAGTCAATTACTTTCCGTGGAGAACAAGAAGTCCAGAGGGGATACGAGGAGGCGTGCCAGGGTGGATAAACCCCCCTAGGTGCGGGTGGGCCCTACCCCGTGCCTAGTTAGGGTTTGCCCCCTTTGGCCTTCGCCTCGGCCTCCCCCTTCGCCTATAATAAGCCCCCAATGCAGAAACCCTAAGCACCCGATCAAATCTCCATGAAATCGTTTGTAGCCGCCACCACCATCATCCCTAGATCGGGGGGATCTGAAGTTCTTCCCGGCACCCTGCCGGAGGGGAGATCATCCCATAGGCCTTCTCTCCGGTATGATGCGTGAGTAGTTCCACCTTAGACTATGGGTCCATGTAGTAGCTAGATGGTTGTATATCCTCCTTTGTGCTTTCATGTATAGATCTTGTGAGCTCCGTTCATGATCAAAATCTAATCTATTTGTAATCATGCATGTTGTGTTTGTGGGGATTCGATGGATATTGAGATTATTATGTTGGTTTGATTAATGGTTTTTTCTTTATGATTCTATCATGTCTGTGTTGTTTGTGATCTTGCATGCTCTCCGTTGTTAGTAGCTATCTTGGCCAAGTAGTTGCTAGTGACTCCAAGAGGGGGTATTTATGCTCGATAGTGGGTTCATACCTCTAGTTTCCAAGGGAAGTGACAATAATCTCTTTGGTTGTAGATGTGCTATTGCTACTAGGGAGAAAGGAACGATCTCTTGTTCATGGAACATGTGGACTGTTTACCTTACACACTTTGCTTAAAGCAGTTGTCTATTGCTTGCAACTTAATACTGGTGGGGGTTAGGATGATAACCTTGTAGGGGTTTGTAGCATGGAAAACAAAAAATTTCTACCGCATGCACACAAACAAGCCAAGATCTATCTACTAGATTGTAGCAATGAGTCGATAGAAGCACTCACCCTTGAAGATTCCAAAGCGGTTAACGAGAGCAGATTCTCGTGGGTGATCTAGTCGTACACTTGCCGATCTCAAGATCGCGTAGACGATCCTTCCGGCACTGCGTTCCGGCAGCACTTCGATAAATTACGCTCGATGAAGACCTTCCTCTCCCTTGTTCCAGCAGGAAGCGGAGGTTGTAATTCTCCCCTCGCGATTCCGGTAACACGATGGTGTGGTGTCAGAAGTAGATGGAAGATCTCGCAGGGCTTCGCCTAAGCCAGTGCGAGTTATGGTGGATCTAGGGTTTCCCGGTGATCTAGGGTTTAGAAGACCGGGATGAGGAGGAGGTGTCGGCGGCGGCTAGGGCGGCGGTGACGAGGCGGCGGCGGCGACGACGCGGCGGCGGCGCACGGGTGTGGGGAGGGCTAGGGCTTGGCTTTTGGGGCAGCCCTCCCCTTCTATTTATGAGAGGGAGGGCAGCCTTGGGAGGGGTGGGTTTGAATCCAAACCCAAACCCTTGTTGGATTGAGAGAAGGACTCTTTCCTTCTTCCACTAGGAAACCATTGTTCCAGTTTGACTTTCAATTTAGAGCTTTAATTCTCTCTTGCAAATTCCCAAACCAAGTGACCTAGGATATGATCTAATCATTCCACTTATCCATGACACATTCATGATCCATTCCCCTTCCGGTCCGGTGAACCTTCTAGAACCTCTCCGATGAAAAGATCGGAATCTTTCCCGAACTCCGGAATCGGACTTTCCTTATATGAATCTTATTCTTCGGACCATTCCGGATCTCCTCGTGATATCCTGGATCCCATCCGAGACTGCGAGCAACATTCGGTTTCTTTACTCACATTCCATATCTATTAAACAACATCAAATCCTTAAGTGTGTCTCCCTACGGTTCGTGAATTATGCAGACATGATCGAGACTCTTCTCCGATCAATAACCAATAGAGGAATTTGGAAATTCATATGGCTCCCACATATTTCTACGATTACTTCGTGATCAAATGAACCATTTACATACGATACCAATTTCCCTTTGTCTCACGATACTTTACTTATCCGAGGTTTGATCGTCGGTATCTCTGCATACCTAGTTCAACCTCGTTACCAATAAGTACTCTTTTCTTGTTCCCGTGATATGTCATCCCTTGTGAGCCAGTCACATTATTGCAAGCTAATTGGATGACATTCCACCGAGAGGGCCTAGAGTATATCTATCTGTCATATGGATGGACAAATCCCAATCTTGATCCATGTGCCTCAACACATACTTTCCGAACACTCAATACCACCTTTATAGCCACCCAGTTACGGTGTGGTGTTTGATGTCATCAAAGCATCCTTCTGGTGATGGTGATTAGCATGATCTCATGGTCGAAGGAATTAGGTTACTATGTATCAGAAAGCTTATAGCAAGTGAACTATATTAAATGACTTGATCTTTATGCTACGATTAACTACAGGAGTATGTCCATCACATAATTATCCTAATGATATGACCCTGTTGTTAATAACATCTCTATGTTCATGATCAGGAAACCATGATCATATATTAACCAACAAGCTAGTTTAACAAGAGGCTTTACTAGGGACTCTTTTATGTTTACAAATCACACAAGTATTAATGTTTCCGGTTAATACAATTATAGCATGGTATGTAAACATTTATCATAAGCATGAAGATATGATAATAACCACTTTATTATTGCCTCTTGGGCATATCTCCAACATTCTCCCACTTGCACTAGAGTCAGTAATCTAGTTTCATACCTTTGTGCATTCAACACCTATGGCTTTCCGGTGCTATATTTACACGATTGCTAGTGGTCAACTGATCTCCGGATCAGACACTTTCAGGTTCGTGTGTAATTGCATGTCTTTTCGTCTCTACGCATCACTCATTCTCTAATAAGATGGCTTTGTATAAATCTGGTCCTTTGGTGAGACCTTTAGTTCCTTGGGGTTAAAACATGTTGATAATATTGTCGTACAATATATCTTCATAGTACTATCCTGCTGTGAACCACACCTAGTTTGATAACAAACTACTTGACACAAATGACCTCTTTTGCTGCTATTATAGCAGTCATATACTTAGCCTTTTGTTGTAGTATCTGTCACAATGTCTTAACTTTGGAACTCATCCAAATCCATTATGGAACTTACTTTCCATCATATTGTGCCACCCTTAGTTTAGATAGAGATAAACTTAATCTGTACTTTGTGACAAAACTAGTATCAATGTAATACTTTTACAATGAACTAACCATCTATTTGTCACTTCTACAAAATAATATATTCTTAGTTCTTCTAAAAGATCATAAGAATATCTTTACTATCGTCCAATAATCATCTTATGAATCATTCTGGTATACGCTCATAACATTTAGAGCATAGGACATATCTGGATTTGTACACATCACAACATGATTGATAAAGTACTCTTTGTGATTTTATATATCAAGTATAAAAAATACTTGAATCTTTATTCAATCCTTCCTGTGCAACAAGAACCATTCTTGTAGTTTCTATATTGAACTCATTCAATATCTCATCTATGTACTTCTGGCACAACCATATTAGCGTCTCAATTTATCCATATAGACATTGATGCCAAATATTCGGGTTTTGCCTAAGCCTTTCATCGAGATGAAATTCTTAACCCGTGTCAATAAAAAGATACATCATTTCCAATCAACAATATGTCTTCCATATAATGTATTAGAAACATGTCTTAGCGCTCCCACTTAATTTCTTGCAAATGCAAGCATCTTCATCGTCTCCGATGAAATTAAACTCTTTTAATAGTTTCATCATAGTGAAGATTCCAACTCCGCGATGCTTACTTCAACCATTGAAGTTTGCATATGCTTTTAGCATCCTTTGAATTAAAAAAACCCTTTGGACCGTGTCATGCACACGTCCTAGGTAACCATTCTATTAGAAGAACTTGTTTTGTTTATTCAACTACCACATAACAAAATTATATGTAGTGGTTGCTACATTAATCTGTCTAGACTAAATATCGCTTAATGAAAGATCAGATCTTGTCATAGTCAACTCTTTGAACATTGTCGTGAACTCTTTTCTGACATGTCGATAATTTCATAGATGTGAAACATCCATGTCTATTTCTTTATAGATCTAAATACTACTGTAAGGTCTTGCACCTTTTCAGATGGTCTTTCAAGTTCAAAGCTTGATCTCTCGTATATGGAACTATCACGGATTTTATGGCTTCAAACCATTTGAAGGAGTTAGGGCCCATCATCGCTTCTTTCCATGTAGTCGGATCATTATTGTCAAATAATGATTTAACTCTCAAATATTGGTATTTGATTGGTTACCCGACCTACTTGTTTCAATAGGAACTTAGACCTCCGTGACCACAACCTTTGAGGCACGTGAGCCATGAACATTGTAGCTGCCTCCGGAACACTTTTTAGCGCTGCACAACTTTGCACATATAGCTAAGGTTCTTTTAACCTTATCAAAGTTCTATTGTCCTCCCACTTAACTTTTCACGGAAAATTCCTTTCTCAAAGAAACTTGATGTTCTAAGCGACAAACATTTTTGTCTTTGGTGTTATGGAGGGATACTCAACGATTATTCAAAATAACATACAAAGATATGTTCATCCGATTTTGGTTGCAAACATCTTTCTTATGCATAGCATACCAATGTTTAAGAAAAGGCAACTTGGGTTTTATCCCAAACCATAACTTTATATGGTGTCATTTCGACGGATTATGATGGAGCTCTTTTCAGTGGAAAAATGGTAGTCTCTAAAGCTTTAATCTTTAAAATATAATGGCAGTTTTATCAATTACACCTTTGATCTTACCATGTAAAACAAGGTTTCATTGCATATCTCAATTATTCCATACTTATATGGTGTTTCGGGAAATGCAAATCCATGGAACGATTCCTCAAATCTTAGGTGTTATGCTAAACTTTATAACTCAAATATCTTCCTTTATGATCCTATCATAAATTCTTTATTTTCCTGTTACATTGATTTTGCACTTCATCTTGAAAGTCTTTAAACTTTTCAAATGTTTCACACTTCATCCTTATTAAGTAAATATTCATATATTCACTCAAATTTTCGGAGAAAGCATATGAAGTTGAAATCTATCGCTCTTGACTACACATAATGGACTTCATACAACAATATGTACAAGTTCCAATAAGCTAGTCATCCGTTCCCTTTGGCCTATGAGCGGAGTTTTAATTATCTCTAGGAAAATTTCACAAGCGTCATTTGATCAAAAATCAAAAGACTCCAAAATTCCATCCACATGAAGTTTCTTCATGTTTTCTTTCCAATATAATTTAAACGGCGATGCCACTTCCTAAGTGATCTTTCTTATCAATTGTCTTTCGACATTTTTAGCAATATTTTTATGGATGTGATTTATCCAACGAGATTTGTAAATCATCCATCTTTTATGGATTATGGCAATTATTGGAACAACCCTTTTGTTCTCATAATACCTGATAAAACAAATCTTGAAGGCAAGCTTTGATGTTAACGAGCAACACAACAACCCTTTATTTGTTCTCGATGAACATCATCACATATTCTTTTGCTAGTTACTTAAGCCATTGTAGTTCATGAATTGTGTTGTTTCGTATGACGATTCACACCAAAAAATTCAGTATCCAATACTTAAGAACCACATTGTTTAATAAGCAAAGAGTATAGCCATAACATGTATATCCTCTATATACCTTAGCTGAACAATTCTAGTCTTTTCTTTTCTGCCATATATTTCTGAGATTCTCTTTTAGTATTTCCTTTTTTGTTCGAAAGAATCTATCAACATCAATTGTGGAGCCATACACATGACACATAGTCCAAAGCATGTATAGTTAAATACCAATGTCTTTGGACTTGCACTTTGAAGTAGATCACCATCATCAAATACTTGGTGTTCTTTCAAATTCCATTCTTTAGTAATCTTTTAGTGTAGTAAACATTTTATCAAATATTCACCCTTATCATGGAACTATTCATGATCAAGCTACTTTTAGCTTATAACGGTGAATCGCGAGTATAATGTTGCTCTCCAAAACCTTTTGGAGGATTAAGACGACAAGCGTCTCCAACCTTTTTCAAATTCTCATCAAATATGAGAACATAAACTTTTCCATATTATACTCTCTCATGTTGCAACCGTAACATCATTTCAGATATCGCAATATCTTCCACACATCATGGTTTCTGAAACAACTCTTTCAGATCCTAGATAACCTTGATATTAAAACAATCTTTTGAATATCAAGAATCATGGAGACAAACATGATACTTATATGCTAACACTAGAATTGTCACTCTTGATTTAATACCAATTATTAAACTTCACGGAGTAACTGGAACTTACTGAAAGTTTGCAATAGGACTTTTAAACTTTAGACTAACACTTCAAAACAATACGATACCAGTTCGTAAAGTAACTAACCAGAATTCTATAGTTATATTATCTCAATTATAACTAAGCGCAAGGTGGTAAACGAATGCCAATGACTACAACAACTATGCAAATTTACTTTGATTTAATTTATGATAAATAGTGTTCAACTTTTAATCATATTGCTATTGAACTCCCACTCAAAACAATATCCCTCACATTGTTTTAGTGATCACATGAACCAAATTAACTACACCAAGTCCGATCATCACGTGACATGATATAGTTTCAAAGGCGAACAATCATCATGTTCATCATATCATCTATATGACTCATGCTTTACCTTTCGGTATTCCGTGTTCCGAGACCATGTCTGTACATGCTACGCTCGCCAAGATCAAACCTTAGCTTCCGCATGAGCAAATCTGGCTTGCTCCCATTGTATACACTCGCAGAATCTAACACACCCGATCATCACATGGTGCTTCGAAACAACGAGCTTTGGTAACTGTGCCTACTAAGGACGAACACTCTATAACTTGATATTTTTTGAGAGGGATCATCTTATAATGCTACCGTCGCGAACTAAGCAATAAAAGATGCATAAATGGATTAGCATCACATGCAATTCAAAATATGTGATATGATGTGGCATATCTTCTTGTGCTTCCGGTCTCCATCTTCAAGCACGAACATGATCTCCATCATCACCGGTATGGCGTCAAGGTCAATGGCGCCGCTTGATGGTTGCCGTCCACCAGCATCAACTATTACAACTACTTTGAATAGACACGCATGCCTTAACGAAATTTAAAAAACAACCATATGGCTCCTGCCGGTTGCCGACTTACAATAAGGAACATTGCATACATCATATATAATCACAATCATGGCCATATCACATCACAGCACACCCCTACAAAACAAAGTTAGACGCCTCTAATTTTCTTTGCATGTTTTACGTGGTTTGGGGCTTTCAATAAGTGTTGTTCTAACTTACGAACAAGAACCACAACGTTGATGCTTGAACTATCAAGCGCCCGTTGTAAAGTGAATCTTTACTATGATGGGAGAGACAGACACCCGCAAAGCCACTTATGCAATACAAGTTGCATGTCCAACGTGGATCAAGTCTCATGAACGATGTCATGTAAGGTTAGCCCGGGCCGCTTCATCCCACCATACCGCAAGATGCAAAGTACACAATAAGCAATTGATAATAAAAGCACCACCGCCCACAATGACCATTGTGTTCTACTCGTGCAATAGATCTACATATAGACACGGCTCTGATACCACTGTAGGGGTTCGTAGCATGGAAAACAAAATATTTCTACCGCATGCACACAAACAAGCCAAGATCTATCTACTAGATTGTAGAAACGAGTCGATAGAAGCACTCACCCTCGAAGATTCCAAAGCGGTTAACGAGAGCAGATTCTCGTAGGTGATGTAGTCGTACACTTGCCGATCTCAAGATCGCGTAGACGATCCTTCCGGCGTTGCGTTCTGGCAGAGCTTCCGTAGTCGGTCACACGTTCGGTACTTGATGAAGACCTTCCTCTCCCTTGTTCCAGCAGGCAGCGGAGGTTGTAGTTCCCCCCTCGCGATTCCGGCAGCATGACGGCGTGGTGTCAGAAGTAGAGGGAAGATCCCGCAGGGCTTTGTTGGAATTATGCCCTAGAGGCAATAATAAAGATGTTATTATTATAATTCTTGTTCATGATAATGTTTATATTCCATGCTAGAATTGTATTAAGCGGAAACATTAATACTTGTGTGGTTTGTGAACAACACCGTGTCCCTAGTACGCCTCTATGGACTAGCTCATTGATTAATGATGGTTAAGGTTTCCTAACCATAGACATGAGTTGTCGATTAATAATGAGATCATGTCATTGGGAGAATGATGTGATGGACAGACCCAAACTAAGCAAAGCAATTAGATCGTGTCATCGTGTTCATCTTTGCGAAGCTTTCCTTATGTCAAATATTGTATTCCTTAGACCATGAGATAATACAACTCCCTGGTATCGGAAGAAAGCTTTGAGGTCATCAAACGTCATTCTATGAGAGGGTGATCATAAAGGTGTCTCTCAGGTGATCGGAAAGTGCCTGTTGGGTTGTATGTATCGAGATGGGATTTGTCCCTCCCAAGTCGGAGAGATATACTTCGGGCCCACTCGGTAATCGATATCAACACCGCTTGCAAGCATGTGGTTAAGGAGTTAATCACAAAGTGATATTGGATTACGGAACGAGTAAAGTACTTGCGTGAACGAGATTGAACTAGGTATGATGCAAACGATCGAATCTCGGGCAAGTAAAATATCGCGAGACGAAGGGAATATATATATGGGATTGATTGAATCCTGGCATCGTGGTTCATCCGATATGATCATCGATGAATGTGGGAGTCAATATGGGTTTCCAGAGACCGTTGATTATTGATAGAAGATCATGTCCGCATATTCTCGAACCCGAAGGGTCACACACTTAACGTGTCTCGACGCTAGGATAGATTGGATAATTGGTTTATGAGTTTTTGTTCGGAGTCTCGGATGGGATCCGAGACATCACGAGAGGTTCTGGAATGGTCCGGAGAATAAGATTCATATAAGGCAGTGCAGTTTTTGGAGTTCGGAATTGTTCCGGATTAATCGGTATTGTACCGGAAGCTTCTAGAACCTTCCGGAGGGGGACCAACGTGGTCCCACCTGTCGGGAGGGTGCATGGGCCTATGAGGGAGTTCCCTGGCCACATTGGGCCAGGGGCACAAGGCCCCATAGGGCCCAGCCGGCCAAGAAGGGATAAACCCTAATTGGACCTTCTAGAAGGGGGGGGGTTTCCTTGCCCCCCACTCTTCCTCCTTGGCCGCCGGTTTTGGACTTGGGGGAGGGGCTAGGGCTGCCGCCCACCCCTCTATATAAATAGGGCTGGGGGCGCACCACCCCTCCACACCTTCCTCTCAAGCCAGTCGCCCTGCTGCCCTCCTCTCTCTCTCCCTCCTGACTGCGTGTAGGCGAAGCCCTGCTGCAGAAACTCTCCACCAATTGCACCGCGCCATCGCGTTGTAGATCCAACCCATCTCTCCACCATACTTGCTGGACCAAGGAAGGAGGAGACGTAGAGGTGCCGCACGTGTGCATCTCACGGAGGCATCACCACTTGTGGTGCTAGATCGGATCGGATCGTGAGGAGGAGAAGCGAGTACGACTACATCACCCACGTTCCCGAAACGTTCATTGCAGGCGAATCTTCAAGGGTATGAAGATCTAATCCAATCTCTCGTTGTTTGCATCTCCTAGATTAGATCTTGGCTTCCTCTGCTCGCATCCGTGAGAAAATTTTGATTTACTATGCCATGAAACCCTTCAAAGGGTATCGAGCTAGATCTATGCGTAGATGTGTTTCACGAGTAGAACGCAACATGGTTGTTGCGGGCGTTGATGTTTTCTGTTGCAAGCCTCTTGTTTGTGTTCTTCTTATGACGCGGGATAGTGAGATTGAAGCGGTCCAGGCCAACCTTACGCGACGTCGTTCGCGAGACCGGCTCCGCACTTGACGTGTGGCTTGTTCCACACATGCGGCTGGTGGATGCCTGTTTCTCTCACTATAGTTGTCATGGGTTTAACACCGGAGTTTGGCAACCATAATATCACCGTTGTGGCTTTCCGTAGGTAAGAATCATTCTTAGCTTGCTACTCCCATAAGCCACGTAAAACATGCAACAAACAAAGTAGAGGCGTCTAACTTGTTTTTGCAGGGAGTGTTTTCTGTGATATGGTATGGCCCAAGATGTGATGTGTATATTGTATGCGATGATCATGTTTTGTAATGTTTCACGACTTGCATGTCGATGAGTACACAACCGCGTGAGCCATATGGTTGTCTTTATAATTGTGTATGACCTGCGAGTCAACTTCTTATACGCCATGTAATAGCTTTACTTTATCGCTAAGTAGTTAGCAATAGTTGTAGTTGCTATTCGTGGTGGAGGCTCATGGTGGAGTGATGGAGATCATGCCGGGACGCACAAGATGGAGATCATTGCGCGAAGATTGGCTATACCATGTCACATAAAGTTATATGCATGTGATGTTTATCCTTTTATGTATCTTATTATGCTTAGATCGCGACGGTAGCATTATAAGATGATTCCTCACTTAAAGATCAAGATAAAACTGTGTTTCTCCCCATGTATGCACCGTTGCGAAAGTTCGTCGTGTCCAAGCATCACGTGATGATCGGGTGCTATAGACTCTACGCTCACATACAACGGGTGTAAGCTAGTTTTGCACACGCGGAAATACTTGGGTTTGACTTGATGAGCCTAGCATGTACAGACATGGCCTTGGAACACATGAACCGAAAGGTTAAGCATGAGTCATATGAATGATATGATCGACACTTCGTTGTCCACCATTGAAGCCACATCTCTTCTCGTGAAGATCGGATTAGGTGTGGTGAATTTGGATCATGTTCACTAAACAACTTGAGGGATGTTGAATTTAGTGGGAGTTCATCTAGTAATTTGATTAAAAGTTGAACTAGTTATCATGAACATAGTCTAATTTGTACTTGCAAATATTGTAGATCACATGGCTAAGTCCAATTTCAACTTCAACGTTTTTGCTGAGAAAGAAAAGCTTAAGAACAATGGGTCTAACTTCACCAACTGGTTCCGCAATCTGAGGATCATTCTCTCTAGCGGTCAAAAGGACTATGTCCTTGAGAAAGCGTTAGGTAACCCTATTGCAATCGCTGCGGCTGATGAGAAATCTGTCTATCAGTCGCGCAAAGATGATTATGGTGTGATTAAGAGCACCATGTTGTTTGCTATGGAATCGGACCTTCAAAATCGTTTTGAAGACTATCCCGGGCCCTTTGAGATTCTTGAGGAACTGAAACCATGTTTCAGACTCAGGCCCGTTCTGAGAGATATGAGATCTCTGAGAGATTCTTTAACTGCAAGATGGAGGAAGGGAGTTCCGTTAGTGAGCACGCCATAAAGATGTCAGGCTACACTCAACGCCTTGAACAACTGGACTACAAGATTCCAGAGGAGCTCAAGATTGACAGAGTTCTGCAATCACTCCCTCCCAGCTACAAAAGTTTTGTAGTGACTCATAATCAGATTGGTTCCACTGATACAATCACCGAGCTCTTCGCAAAGCTGAAGGCTGCGGAGGTGGACATCAAAAAGGATAATCATGTGTTGATGGTCAACAAGCCCTCCTTTAAGAAAGGTAAAGGTGCAAAGAAGCCCTTCAAGAAAGGCGGCGGCAAGCGCATTGCCCTGGCCGAGAAGAAGCTCAGTCTGGTCCTAAGCCGGACCGAGTGCTTCTATTGCAAGGACAAGGGTCCTGGAAGCATAATTGTCCAAAGTACTTAGCGGACAAGAAGGCTGGCACCATCAAAGGTATATTTGATATACATGTTATTGATGTTTTCCTTACTAGCCCTCGTTGTAGTGCCTGGGTATTTGATACTGGTTCAGTTGCTAATATTTGTAACTCGAAACAGGAGCTACGGAATAGACGGCGGCTTGCGAGGGATGAGGTGACGATGCATGTTGGCAACGGATCAAGAGTTGATGTGATGGCCGTCGGCACACTCTCCTTAGTTTTACCTTCGAGAATAGTTTTAAACCTTAATAAATGTTATTATGTCCCTGTGTTGAGCATGAACATTATTTCTGGATCGTGTTTATTGCAAGACGGTTATTCATTTAAATCAGAGAATAATGGTTGTTCTATTTATATGAGTAACATCTTTTATGGTCATGCACCTATTATGAATGGTTTATTTCTTCTAAATCTCGAAAGGGATGAAACACACATCCATAATATTGAGGCTAAGAGATGCAAAGTAGATAGTGATAATACTACTTATTTGTGGCAATGTCGTCTAGGTCATATTGGTGTAAAGCGCATGAAGAAACTCCATTCTGATGGACTTTTGGAGTCTCTTGATTTTGAATCATTTGACACATGCGAACCATGCCTCATGGGCAAGATGATCAAAACCCCGTTCTCCGGAATGATGGAGCGAGCAACGGACTTGTTGGAAATCATACATACCGATATGTGCGGACCGATGAGTGTTTCGACGCGCGGTGGATATCGCTATTTTCTCACTTTTACCGATTACTTAAGTAGATATGGGTATATCTATTTAATGAAACATAAATCTGAAACATTTGAAAAGTTCAAGGAATTTCAGAATGAAGTGGAGAACCATCGTAACAGAAAGATCAAAGTTTCTACGATCCGATCGTGGGGGCGAATATTTGAGTTATGATTTTCTCACGCATCTTAAAGCAAGCGGAATTGTTTCGCAACTCACGCCACCCTAACACCACAATGAATGGTGTGTCTGAACGCCGGAATCGAACTCTATTAGATATGGTCCGATCGATGCTGTCTCTTACTGATTTGCCATTATCATTTTGGGGTTATGCATTAGAAACCGCTGCATTCACTTTAAATAGGGCACCATATAAATCCGTTGATACGACACCGTATGAACTGTGGTTTGGTGCTAAACCTAAGTTGTCGTTTCTTAAAGTTTGGGGATGCGAAGCTTACATCAAGAAGTTGATGCCAGACAAGCTCGAACCCAAAGCGGAGAAGTGCGTCTTCATAGGATACCCTAAGGAAACTATTGGGTATACCTTCTATCACAGAACCGAAGGCAAAGTGTTTGTCGCAAAGAACGGTTCCTTTCTTGAGAAGGAGTTTCTCTCGAAAGAAGTGAGTGGGAGGAAAGTAGAGCTAGACGAGGTTATTGAACCTTCTCTTGAGTTGGAGAGTAGCGCAGCACCTGAAATTGTTCCGGTTGCCGCACCAATAATAGAGGAAGCTAATGATAAGGATCATGAAGCTTGGACGATGCTGCTCGAACGTCGCAGTCGACAAGGTCGCGTGCCTCCCGAGTGGTACGGCAACCCCGCCTTTAACTGTCTTGTTAGTAGATGACGGTGAGCTGCGAACTATGAGGAAGCGATGATGAGCCTGACTCGAGAAATGCCTAGAGGCCATGAACCGAATTGGGATCCATGAGCGAAAACCAAGTATGGACTTTGGTGGACCCTCCTAGCGAAGAAAGGCCGTTGAGTGCAAATGGATTTTCAAGAAGAAAAGCGGACGGATGGTAATGTTACTGTCTATAAAGCACGGCTTGTCGCGAAAGGTTTTCGACAAGTTCAAGGTGTTGACTACGATGAGACTTTCTCTCCCGTAGCGATGTTTAAGTCCATTCGGATTTTATTAGCAATTGCTGCGTTTCATGATTATGAAATTTGGCAGATGGATGTCAAGACTGCGTTCCTCAATGGCAACATTGATGAAGAGTTGTATATGATGCAACCCGAAGGTTTTGTCGATCCTAAGGATGCTGATAAAGTATGCAAACTTCAGCGTTCTATTTATGGACTGAAGCAAGCATCTCGGAGTTGGAACCTTCATTTTGATCAAGTGATCAAGAGTTTTGGATTTGTTCCAAATAGCTACGAAGCTTGTATCTACAAGAAAGTGAGTGGGAGCTCGGTGACATTTCTGGTACTATATGTGGATGACATATTGATTATTGGAAATGACATTAACATGCTTAACGATGTGAAGAGTTATTTGAACAAGTGTTTTTCAATGAAAGACCTAGGTGAAGCTGCTTATATATTGGGCATCAAAATCTATAGAGATAGACAAAGACGCCTGATAGCTTTAAGCCAGAGTACATACCTAGACAAAGTTCTGAAAAGGTTCAGAATGGATCGGGCAAAGAAAGGTTCAGTGCCTATGTTGTCAGGTAAGATATTGAGCAAGGCTCAGTGTCCAGCTACGGTAAATGATAGGGAAGCTATGAGCAAAGTGCCTTATGCCTTGGCCATAGGTTCTGTCATGTATGCCATGCTGTGTACTAGACCGGACGTGTCCAATGCTCTTAGTTTGACGAGCAGATATCAAAGTGATCTAGGAGTGGAACACTGGACAGCCGTGAAGAACATCCTAAAGTACCTAAATAGGACTAAAGAAATGTTCTTAGTCTATGGGGGTGATGAATAGCTCGTCGTAAAAGGTTACGTCGACGCTAGTTTCGACACCGACAAGGATGATTCTAAATCTCAGACAGGATACGTTTATATTTTGAATGGAGGAGCTGTGAGCTGGAGAAGCTGCAAGCAAAGCGTGATCGCGGGATCTATAGTAGAAGTGGAATACATGGCTACTGCAGAAGCGTCAAGTGAAGGAGTTTGTATCAGAAACTTCATCACTGAGCTTGGCGTGATTCCAAGTGCATTGGACCCACTGGAGATATTGTGTGACAACACTGGCGCCATAACACTTGCTAAGGAACCAAGATATCATCCAAAGACCAAGCATATCAACCGCAAGTTTCATATAATCCGAGATTATATAGCAGATGGAGATCTGAAGATTAGCAAAGTACATACAGATCTGAATGTCGCAGATCCATTGACTAAACCTCTTCCACGTGTAAAACATGATCAGCACCTCAGTGCCATGGGTGTGAGATTGTTGCCAAATGTAAACTAGATTATTGACTCTAGTGCAAGTGGGAGACTGTTGGAATTATGCCCTAAAGGCAATAATAAAGATGTTATTATTATAATTCTTGTTCATTATAATGTTTATATTCCATGCTAGAATTGTATTAAGCGGAAACATTAATACTTGTGTGGTTTGTGAACAACACCGTGTCCCTAGTACGCCTCTATGGACTAGCTCATTGATTAATGATGGTTAAGGTTTCCTAACCATAGACATGAGTTGTCGATTAATAATGAGATCATATCATTGGGAGAATGATGTGATGGACAGATCCAAACTAAGCAAAGCAATTAGATCGTGTCATCGTGTTCATCTTTGCGAAGCTTTCCTTATGTCAAATATTGTATTCCTTAGACCATGAGATAATACAACTCCCTGGTATCGGAAGAAAGCTTTGAGGTCATCAAACGTCATTCTATGAGAGGGTGATCATAAAGGTGTCTCTCAGGTGATCGGAAAGTGCCTGTTGGGTTGTATGTATCGAGATGGGATTTGTCCCTCCCAAGTCGGAGAGATATACTTCGGGCCCACTCGGTAATCGATATCAACACCTCTTGCAAGCATGTGGTTAAGGAGTTAATCACAAAGTGATATTGGATTACGGAACGAGTAAAGTACTTGCTGTGAACGAGATTGAACTAGGTATGACGGTACCGACGATCGAATCTCGGGCAAGTAAAATATCGCGAGACGAAGGGAATATATATATATGGGATTGATTGAATCCTGGCATCATGGTTCATCCGATATGATCATCGATGAATGTGTGGGAGTCAATATGGGTTTCCAGACCCCGCTGTTGATTATTGATAGAAGATCATGTCCGCATATTCTCGAACCCGAAGGGTCACACACTTAACGTGTCTCGATGCTAGGATAGATTGGATAATTGGTTTATGAGTTTTTGTTCGGAGTCTCGGATGGGATCCGGGACATCACGAGAGGTTCTGGAATGGTCCGGAGAATAAGATTCATATAAGGGAGTGCAGTTTTTGGAGTTGAATCGGACATCGGATTGTCACCGGAAGCTTCTAGAACCTTCCGGAGGGGGACCAACGTGGTCCCACCTGTCGGGAGGGTGCATGGGCCTATGAGGGAGTTCCCTGGCCACATTGGGCCAGGGGCACAAGGCCCCATAGGGCCCAGACGGCCAAGAAGGGATAAACCCTAATTGGACCTTCTAGAAGGGGGGGGGGTTCCTTGCCCCCCACTCTTCCTCCTTGGCCGCCGGTTTTGGACTTGGGGGAGGGGCTAGGGCTGCCGCCCACCCCTCTATATAAAGAGGGCTGGGGGCGCACCACCCCTCCACACCTTCCTCTCAAGCCGCTCAGCCGCCTCCTCTCTCTCTCCCGATGCGTGTGGCGAAGCCTGCTGCAGAAACTCTCCACCAATTGCACCGTGGCGTCGTTGTAGATCCAACCCATCTCTCCACCATACTTGCTGGACCAAGGAAGGAGGAGACGTCGAGGTGCCGCACGTGTGCATCTCACGGAGGCATCGCCACTTGTGGTGCTAGATCGGATCGGATCGCGAGGAGGAGAAGCGAGTACGACTACATCACCCACGTTCCGACGAACGTTCCACTATGCGAATCTTCAAGGGTATGAAGATCTAATCCAATCTCTCTCGTTGTTTGCATCTCCTAGATTAGATCTTGGCTTCCCTCTGTTCGCATCCGTAGAAAATTTTGATTTACTATGCATGAAACCCTTGAAGCCGCCTAAGCATGAAGTTATGGTGGATCTAGGGTTTCCCGGTGATCTAGGGTTTAGAAGACCGGGAGGAGGAGGAGGTGTCGGCGGCGGCTAGGGCGACGACGCGAGGCGGTGGCGGCGCACGGGTGTGGGGAGGGCTAGGGCTTGGCTTTTGGGGCAGCCCTCCCCTTCTATTTATGAGAGGGAGGGCAGCCTTGGGAGGGGTGGGTTTGAATCCAAACCCAAACCCAAGTTGGATTGAGAGAAGGACTCTTTCCTTCTTCCACTAGGAAACCATTGTTCCAGTTTGACTTTTCAAACTTCCCGTTTGACTTTCAATTTAGATCTTTAATTCTCTCTTGCAAATGCCCAAACCAAGTGACCTAGGATATGATCTAATCATTCCACTTATCCATGACACATTCATGATCCATTCCCCTTCCGGTCCGGTGAACCTTCTAGAACCTTCTAGAACCTCTCCGATGAAAACATCGGAATCTTTCCCGAACTCCGGAATCGGACTTTCCTTGTATGAATCTTATTCTCCGGACCATTCTGGATCTCCTCGTGATACCCCGGATCTCATCTGAGACTCCGAACAACATTCGGTCTCTTTACTCACATTCCATATCTACTAAACAACATTGAATCCTTAAGTGTGTCTCGCTACGGTTCGTGAATTATGCAGACATGATCGAGACTCTTCTCTGATCAATAACCAATAGAGGAATCTGGAAATTCATATGGCTCCCACATATTTCTACGATTACTTTGCGATTGAATGAACCACTTAAATACGATACCAATTTCCCTTTGTCTCACGATAGTTTACTTATCCGAGGTTTTGATCGTCGGTATCTCTGCATACCTAGTTCAACCTCGTTACCAATAAGTACTCTTTTGTCGTTCCCGTGATATGTGATCCCTTGTGATCCAGTCACATGCTTGCAAGCTAATTGGATGACATTCCACCGAGAGGGCCCAGAGTATATCTATCTGTCATATGGATGGACAAATCCCAATCTTGATCCATGTGCCTCAACATAGACTTTCTGAACACTCAATGCCACCTTTATAGCCACCCAATTACGGTGTGGTGTTTGATGTCATCAAAGCATCCTTCTGGTGATGGTGATTAGCATGATCTCATGGTCGAAGGAATTATGTTACTATGTATCAAAAAGCTTATAGCAAGGGAACTATATTAAATGACTTGATCTTTATGCTACACTTAACTATAGGAGTATGTCCATCACATAATTCTCCTAATGATATGACCCTGTTGTTAATAACATCTCTATGTTCATGATTAGGAAACCATGATCATATATTAACCAACAAGCTAGTTTAACAAGACGCTTTACTAGGGACTCTTTTATGTTTACAAATCACACAAGTATTAATGTTTCCGGTTAATACAATTATAGCATGGTATGTAAACATTTATCATAAGCATGAAGATATGATAATAACCACTTTATTATTGCCTCTTGGGCATATCTCCAACAAACCTGAAGGTGGACTTCTAGTCATAGATGCAGTTGTATGGCGGTCTATGTATCTTGTTGTATTGCCCAATCGAATCTCATAAGATCTTTCTGACTAGTAATTGCATTGTTATGCCTTGCTCTGTTCCTGTCAATTGCCCTGCTGTAATTTGTTTACCCTTCATGTCATGTTGTTTATCTAAAGGAGAGCACCTCTAGTGAACTATGGACCCCGGTCCAATCTTTACCATTGATACATCTTCCATTGTTACTTGTTTACTTGTTGCAAACCGTTACCTTCCACACCATACGTTTAATACTTTGTTACAGCAAACCGGTGAGCTTGACAACCTCACTGTTCGTTGGGGCAAAGTCTTGAGTTTGTGTTGTGCAGGTCTTCGTGTTGCTTGCAACACCTGTGTGATGTTTCCTTCCTCCTACTGGTTCGATAACCTCGGTTTCTTACTGAGGGGAAGCTTGCTGTTGTGCTGCTTCACACCTTGCTCTTTGGGTTCCCAATAGGCTTCGTCAAGGAGTCATCAAAGCTTTCTAGCGCCATTGCCGGGGAGGCCAAAAAGTTTTTTGAGTGTTTCAATATGCTAGGTTCAAGTGTAGATGTTGTGGGTATTTCTGATAAAACTAAGCCTAGAGAGGAATTTAATATACCCATACCCTTTAAGATTTGTTGGAATGCATGAAGCCTTTGAAAAGAATTTTGATTGGATTTCTCCTGAAAATCTTTTTGATAAAAGTAGTAGACCAAAGAGATATGAGCAGGGATCCTCCAAAACCCATTTGGATGAGATACCTTTCATAGTTGAAGACTTTGCAAGTATGGATGTTAATGCTTCTTCATTTGAAAATACTTGATTCTTCTTGCTTCCTGTGCCTAACTTAAAGGCGTTAAAGAAAAGTACTTATTGGGAGATAACCCAAGAGTTTCCTTGATTCTTGGAAGTTATTACTTCAGTAATGACCTCTCCTTATCCTTTTTGTTTGCTTTTTGTGCCAAGAATGACCTCTAATAAGAGGGAAGTAAGATTTGGGGAGTTGGTGTCCTGAAACAGATTTCCGTCCTCCACCAAAAAAATTAACGAGGAGTCTCTGTAACTCGTATTGAGCTCAAAATTTACGAATAAATCCCCCAGTATGTTAGCTAACTTTTGTTAGTTCAACACTTTTTGATTGAGCAACAGAAGATGTTCAAAAAAATCAGTGTCTACCTGCTGGTCTGTTTTAACAGATTTCTGCCATTATTTGCATTTGGTTCTTATTGATTCCTTTTTGAGTGCTTTTTAAGTGAATTGAGCTTTTTGAAGGAGTTAATATAGTAGCTTGTGTTTTTAGTGAAAATCCTTGTTGTTCCAAAGCTTTGCCAGAGGTCTAATATCTTTTGAATAAACTAATGTTGCTAATGAAGATTGTGCAAAGTTTTGTATGAAGGAAAAATTTTAGGTGTAGAGAGAGAATGATGCAATGAGATGAAGAATGGACAAAAGCTCAATCTTGGGGATGCCACCATGGTGTCACCCCAAGAAATATCCAAGAGTTACAAGCGTCAAAGCTTGGGGATGCCCAAGGCATCCCCTTCTTCATCAATAAAAAGCTCAAGTCTGTCTAAACACTTTGTTTTTATTGTTTCATGCACAGTTGTGTTGTTCTTGGAGCATCTTAATTTTTGTTTGCTTTGCTTAGGTTGTTTAGTTTGCTTGAATAAAGTAGTTTGGACCCTGTTCTCGCTGTGTTGTTTTACAAATAAGTTGCTTGGTGATGGAAATGAGTAGTAAGTTCTTGCTTGAAATGCAAGAGGACCTTGCATTGACTGTGACTTATACTTTAGCATGAAATTCTAGGTGTTGTTTTAGCATTATGCTTAGTGATTATTGCCGTAGCATGTATTGTTCCAAACAATTGTGATTGCTTAGTGTGCCTTGAAGAAATTATGCGTTGTTTTAGCATGCAAAAGCATAGTATTATGGTTTTCTCATTTGATGTTTTGCTTGGGTTGACTTGGCACATGCTCACACCATGTTATGACTATGACAAGTCACCATAGCCTCTATGATCATTTAGTCCTTGACTTGTAGTACCACTCTTTGCTTTGATTAGTATGCTTTGTTGCTCTGCATGATTATGGCCATTATGCTCTCTTAGTTGGTTGCTCCCAGTCTTTTGCTAGCCTCCACTTGTATGAGTAAGTTCTACTCATGCATCCAACTCCCAAGAAACCAAGTTATTCCAAAGTGTCCACTATAAAATCCTATGCATGGTGTGTTACACCATTCCAAGTATATTCTTGTTTTCAACTATCTTCCAATTAAAAACTATTTTGTTATGTGAAAACTTAGTGATTAAAGCCCTCACGAACTTGATGGCACACTTTATATTCTTTGCCCCTAATAAACTTGAACCATTGTGACAACTTTGTTGTATATGCTTGCACTTATAAGTTGGAATTAGCAGAACCGTGCTATCACGGGAAACGTTTTCAACATTTCACTTGTACTTTGTACTTAGTTGATATCATGCTCTTTCGTCTATGGATGTCACTTGTGTGAAATAAAGAGGGAACTTGTAAGTCCATGGAGTTTGTATCCTGTGTTAGAGAAACGCCTGGGCCGCTAGCCTAAGCCATGCCTAATCATGGTGGAAACTTGCAGCATCACCATAATGAGCTATCTATGAAGCATCTTCAATAAAAAGCTATGCATATGGTAAATAAAAAGATTGCTGAGATGCTCATTGTCTGCTTGCCTTGTCATTTTGGTTATGGGAAAGCTCCTGTACCATGTGCAAGGGGTACCCCGTTGGTAGTTGTCAATGATATGCGAATACTTTTCATGACAAGAACTTACCTGGACCCAAAGTTGAGTATGCATGAGGTGTGGCCCTCGTATTCAAGGGACTTGAGATTGCCAACTTATACTTCGTCAAGCATATACTCCATCTTTGCCACTTTAAACCTTAACCACTTCAAGATGCTTATGATAGGGGCAATGAGGGCTGAAAGCTAACAAGTACCATAATTTTTGGAAGCTCTTTTTGAAACTTGCAATCCCTGCTTCCTTTACAGAAATGCCTTTCTTCCACCACTATTGAGTCTCCACCTTCCACCTTTAGGTACCATTAAGAGAGCATAGTTGTCATTCTGTGTGCAGTGCTCCAAAGCTTATTAATTGACGCATATTGTGATATTACTTGTTCTTGTACTATTTGTTTCTAGTCACCCTTGTGAACTTTGTGTTGGAGATATGCCCTAGAGGCAGTAATAAATATAGTTATTATTATATCTTTGTGTTTATGATAAATGTTTACATTCATGCTATAACAGTATTAACAAGGAAACATTAATACTTGTGTGATTTGTAAACTAAATTAGAGTCCCTAGTAAAGCCTCTTCATAATACTAGCTTGTTGGTTAATAGATGATTGTGGTTTCCCTATCATGAACATTGAGATGTTATTAACAACAAGATCATATCATTAGGAGAATGGTATGATGGACATACTCCTATAGATAAGCATAGCATAAAGATCAAGTCATTTTAATAGTTCAATTGCTATATGCTTTCTGATACATAGTAACCTAATTCCTTCGACCATGAGATTATGTTTATCACCATCACCGGAAGGATGCTTTGATGACATCAAACACCACACCGTAACTGGGTGGCTATAAAGGTGGCATTGAGTGTTTGGAAAGTATGGGTTGAGACACATGAATCAAGAGTGGGATTTGTCCATCCATATGACGGATAGATATACTCTGGGCCCTCTCGGTGGAATGTCATCCAATTAGCTTGCAAGCATGTGACTGGCTCACAAGGGATCACATATCACGGGAACGAGAAAAGAGTACTTATCGGTAACGAGGTTGAACTAGGTATGCAGAGATACCGACGATCAAAACCTCGGATAAGTAAACTATCATGAGACAAAGGGAAATTGGTATCGTATGTAAGTGGTTCATTCAATCACAAAGTAATCGTAGAAATATGTGGGATCCATATGAATTTCCATATTCCTCTATTGGTTATTGTTCGGAGAAATGTCTCGATCATGTCCGCATAATTCACGAACCGTAGGGAGACACACTTAAGGATTCGATGTTGTTGAGTAGTTATGGAATGATGAGTAAGAGACCGAATGTTGTTCGGAGTCTCGAATAGGATCCGGTATATCACGAGGAGATCCGGAATGGTCCAGAGAATAAGATTCATATAAGGAAAGTCATGTTTCGGAGTTGGAGAATGATTCCGGTGTTTTCATCGGGAATGTTCTAGAAGGTTCCGGAAGGTCCGGCACTCCGGAGGGGAAGGGTACATGAATGTGTCATAACAAGTTGGAATGGTTGCATCATGTACTAGGTGTCATCGCTGAGCAAAATAAAGGGATAAATCAAATCCTAGTTTGAAAAGTCAAACGCCAATTTGAAAAGTCAAACGACAAGTTTGCTTGGTGGAGGGAGAGTAGGAAACCTACTTGGGGAGGAAGTCCCTCTCCCTCCACCGCCGCAAGAGGCGAGTTGGGGAGGACTCTCCCTTGGCCGCGCCCTCCCACCTATAAAGGAGGCGGGGTGCCCTCTAGACCCACACCTCCACCACCCAAACCCTAGCCCTAGCTGGGCCTCCTGCTGGCCACGCCGCCTAGGGCAAACCCTAACCGCCGACTTGGGGCTTTCCCCAAGCCCTAGCCGCCGGGCTATCTCTCTCTCCCTAGGTGCCTCTAAACCCTAGATCACCAAGGCTCTCTCATAGTCCACCATACTTGCTCCGGCTTAAGGCGAAGCCCTGCGAGATCTTCCCTCTACTTCCGGTACCACGTCGTCGTCCTGCCGAAATCGCGAGGAAAGTGCTATAACCTCTGCTGCCTGCTGGAACAAGGGAGAGGAAGGTCTTCATCGAAAATCAATGTGTGACCGATCATGAGCGCCAGCGAATGCGGCACCGGAAGGATCGTCTACACGATCTTGAGATCGGCAAGAGTACGACTACATCACCCACGAGAATCCGCTCTCGTTAACCGCTTTGGAATCTTCGAGGGTGAGTTTCACTATCGACTCGTTGCTACAATCTAGTAGATAGATCTTGGCTTGTTTGTTTGCATGCGATAGAAATTTTTTGTTTTCCATGCTACGAACCCCTAAAGTGGTATCAGAGCCGTGTCTATATGTAGATCTGTTGCACGAGTAGAACACAATGGTCATTATGGGCGGTGGTGCTTTTATTATCAATTGCTTCTTGTGTACTTTGCATCTTGCGGTATGATGGGATGAAGCGGCCCGGGCTAACCTTACATGACATCGTTCATGAGACTTGCTCCACGCTGAACATGCAACTTGTATTGCATAAGTGGCTTTGCGGGTGTCTGTCTCTCCCATTATAGTATAGATCCAATTTACAACGGGCACTTGATAGTTCTAGCATCAACGTTGTGGTTCTTGTTCGTAAGTTAGAGCGACACTTATTGAAAGCCCCAAACCACGTAAAATATGCAAAGAAAATTAGAGGCGTCTAACTTTGTTTTGCAGGGGTGTGCTGTGATGTGATATGGCCATGATTGTGATTATATTTGATGTATGCAATGTTCCTTATTGTAAGTTGGCAACCGGCAGGAGCCATATGGTTGTCTTTAAATTCTGTTAAGACCCGCGTGTCTATTCAAAGTAGTTGTAATAGTTGAAGCTGGTGGACGACAACCATGGAGCGGCGTCATTGACCTTGATGCAATGCCGGTGATGATGGAGATCATGTTCGTGCTTGAATAAGGATATCGGAAGCACAAAGAAGAAAGGCCATATCATATCACATATTATGAATTGCATGTGATGTTAATCCTTTATGCATCTTGTATTGCTTAGTTAACGACGGTAGCATTATAAGATGATCCCTCAAGCACACAAATATCAAGTTCTAAAGTGTTCATCCTTAGTTAGCACCGTTGCTAAAGCTTGTTGTTTCGAAGCACCACGTGATGATCGGGTGTGTTAGATTCTACAAGTGTATACAACATGAGCAAGCCAATTTTGCTCATGCAGAAGCTAAGGTTTGATCTTGACGAGCCTAGCATGTACAGACATGGTCTCGGAACACGGATCACCGAAAGGTAAAGCATGAATCATATAGAAGATATGATGAACATGTCGATTGTTCGCCATTGAAGCTATATCAACTCTCGTGATGATCGGTTTTGATGTGGTGGATTTGGTTCATGTGATCACTAAAACAATGTGAGGTATATTGTTTTGAGTGGGAGTTCACCTAGGTTAATTTAACTATTAATTAGAACTCAATTTGTCATAAACTTAGTCTAAACTATTGCAAATATGTTGTAGATCAATGGCGGCCCCTACCATCAATTTTAATGCGTTCCTAGAGAAAGAAAAGTTGAAAAACAATGGAAGCAACTTCGCGGATTGGTTCCGCAATTTGAGGATTATCCTCAATGCTGGTAATTTGACCTATGTGATGGATGCACCGCTGGGTGACCCGCCTGCAGCTACTGCTACCGATGAAGTAAAGAATGTTTACCTCACTCGGAAGAATCAGTACTCCACAGTTCAGTGTGCTATCTTGTATGGTTTGGAATCGAGCTTAAAAGGTTTGAGAATTCAGACCCACATGATATTGTCCGTGAACTCAAAATGATATTTGAGGCTCATGCGACAGTTGAGAGTTATGAGGCTTCTGAAAAGTTCTTTAACTGCAAGATGGAAGAGGGCAGCTCCGTCAGTGAGCATGTGCTTAAGATGTCTAGGCACGAAAACAAACTCCAAAGTTTGGGTATAGTGATTCCTAATTCTTTGGGGATACATCGTGTCCTCCAATTACTACCACCAAGTTACAAGAACTTTGTGATGAACTACAATATGCAAAACATGGACAAGACGTTGCCAGAACTCTTCTCCATGTTGAAATCTGTAGAAGTGGAGATCAAGAAAGAGCACCAAGTGTTGTTGGTCAATAAGACCACCAAATTCAAGAAAGGCAAGTCTAAGCAAAGGGAAACTTCAAGAAGGGTAAGAAAGTTGCCGCTTTGCGAAGAAGACCAGGCTGGACCTAAGCACGACATCGAGTGCTTTCGCAAGCAAGAGGGTCACCGAAGCGGAATTGCCCAAAGTACTTGGCGGATTTGAAGAACGGCAACATCCGGAAGAAAGGTATATCCGATATACATGTTATTGATGTGTATCTCACTAGTACCGTAGTAGTGCTGGGTATTTGATAATCTGGTTCGGTTGCTCATATTTGTAACTCAAACAAAAGCTGCAGAATAAACGGAAGCTAGCGAAGAACAAGGTGACGATGCGCGTTGGAAATGGATCAAAGGTTGATGTGATCGCGGTCGGCACGCTACCTCTTCATCTACCATCGGGATTAGTTTTATATTTAAATAATTGTTATTTGGTGCCTGCGTTGAGCATGAACATTATATCAGGATCTTGTTTATTGCGAGACGGTTACTTGTTTAAGTCCGAGAATAATGGTTGTTCGATTTATATGAGTAATATGTTTTATGCACATGCACCTTTGATAGATGGTCTATTCTTATTGAATCTCGATTGTAGTAATACACACATAAATAACATTGAGGCTAAACGTTTGAAATTGAGCGATAACTCGACCTATATGTGGCACTGTCGTCTTGGTCATATCGGAGTGAAGCGTATGAAGAAACTCCATTCCTATGGACTTCTTGAATCACTTGATTTCGAATCACTTGAAAGATGCGAAGCATGTCTGATGGGTAAAATGACTAAGACTCCATTTTCTGGTATGATGGAGCGAGCTACAGACTTATTGGAAATCATACATACCGATGTGTGTGGACCAATGAGCGTAGCATCGCACGGTGGTTATCGTTATGTTCTTACCTTCACGGATGACTTGAGTAGATATGGGTATATCTATTTCATGAAACATAAGTCCGAAACTTTCGAGAAGTTTAAGGAATTTCAAAGTGAGGCAGAGAATCAACGTAACAAGAAGATTAAATTTCTACGTTCTGATCGTGGAGGTGAATATCTAAGTTACGAGTTTGGTGAGCATTTGAAGAAATGCAGAATACTTTCACAATTGACACCGCCAGGAACACCACATCGTAATGGTGTGTCTAAACGTCGTAATCGAACTCTCTTAGATATGGTTCGTTCTATGATGTCACTTACAGATTTACCGCTATCGTTTTGGGGTTATGCATTAGAAATAGCAGCATTCACTTTAAATAGGGCACCATATAAATCCGTTGAAACGACACCATATGAACTATGGTTTGGGAAGAAACCTAAATTGTCGTTCCTGAAAATTTGGGGTTGCGAAGCCTATCTAAAGAAGTTACAGCCGGACAAGCTTGAACCCAAAGCGGAAAAATGCGTCTTCATAGGGTACCCGAAGGAAACTATCGGGTATACCTTCTATCATAGATCCGAGGGCAAAATCTTCGTTGCCAAGAATAGATCCTTTCTGGAGAAGGAATTTCTCTCGAAAGAAGTGACTAGAAGGAAAGTAGAACTCGACGAGGTTGTTGAACCTTCTCTCGAACTTGCGAGTAGCGCAGCACCGGAAGAAGTTCCTGTGGCGCCTACACCAATAAGAGAGGAAGCTAATGATGATGATCATGAAACTTCGGTTGAAGTTGCTACAGAGCCTCGCAGGTCAACGAGAACTCGTACCACTCCTGATTGGTATGATCCCGTTATGAGTGTCATGTTGGTGGACAACACCGATGACCCTGAGACATATGAGGAAGCGATGATGATCCCAGATTCCAATAAATGGCAAGAATCCATGAAATCCGAAATTGGATCCATGTACGAAAACCAAGTATGGACTTACCGGATGGCCGGAAGGCTGTCGAGAACAAATGGATTTTCAAGAAGAAAACAGATGCTGATGGTAATGTTACTGTCTATAAAGCTCGACTTGTCGCAAAAGGGTTTCGACAAATTCAAGGAGTTAACTATGATGAGACTTTCTCACCAGTAGCGAAGCTAAAATCTGTGAGGATTTTGTTAGCAATCGATGCATATTACGATTATGAAATATGGCAGATGGATGTCAAAACAGCGTTCCTCAATAGAGACATTGATGAAGAGTTGTATATGATGCAACCCAAAGGTTTTGTCGATCCTAAAGATGCTAACAAGGTATGCAAACTTCAACGGTCCATATATGGATTGAAGCAAGCATCCCGAAGTTGGAATCAACGTTTTGATAAGGTAATCAAAAGCTTTTGTTTTATACAAACTTATGGAGAAGCTTGTATTTACAAGAAAGTGAGTGGGAGCTCTGTAGCATTCTTAATACTATATGTAGATGACATATTGTTAATTGGGAATGATGTAGACCTTCTTAATAGTGTCAAGGAATATTTGAATAATAGTTTTTCAATGAAAGATCTTGGCGAAGCAGCTTACATATTAGGCATAAAGATTTATAAAGATAGATCAAGACGCCTAATATCATTGTCACAAAGTACATATTTGGACAAAGTTCTAAAGAAGTTTGGAATGGAAGATAGCAAGAAAGGGTTCTTGCCCATGTTGCCCAATACGACCTTGAGTAAAACTCAAAGTCCAGCAACGGCAGAAGATAGAGAAAGGATGAGTAAGACTCCCTATGCCTCAGCCATAGGATCTCTAATGTATGCCATGCTATGTACTAGACCTGACATTGCATATGCTGTTAGTTTAACTAGCAGATATCAAAGTGATCCAGGAGTGGATCATTGGACAATGATCAAAACATCCTTAAGTACTTGAGAAGAACTAAGGATATGGTTCTTTCTTATGGAGGTGATGAACAGCTCGTTGTTAATGGTTACACCGATGCTAGTTGGAACACCGATCCGGATGATTCTAAATCACAATCTGGATACGCATTTATTTTGAATGGTGCAGCAGTTAGCTGGAGGAGTGCAAAGCAAAGCGTTGTGGCGAGATCTTCAGCTGAATCGGAATACATAGCTGCTGCGGAGGCTTCACAAGAAGCGATATGGATGAAGGAGTTCATTACAGAGCTCGGTGTGGTTCCAAGTGCGCTGGACCCAATGTCTATCTACTATGATAACATGGGCGCCATAACCAATGCGCAAGAACCAAGGTCACACAAGAAGCTGAAGCACATCAAGCTGCGTTTTCATGCTATTCGAGAACATGTCCAAGACGGGGACATAAAGATTTGCAAAGTACACACATATCTGAATGTGGCGGATCCGTTGACTAAACCTCTCCCGAGGGCAAAACATGACCAACACCAAACTGCCATGGGTGTTCGGTATATTACCATGTAATCTAGATTAGTTGACTCTAGTGCAAGTGGGAGACTGTTGGAGATATGCCCTAGAGGCAGTAATAAATATAGTTATTATTATATCTTTGTGTTTATGATAAATGTTTACATTCATGCTATAACCGTATTAACAAGGAAACATTAATACTTGTGTGATTTGTAAACTAAATTAGAGTCCCTAGTAAAGCCTCTTCATAATACTAGCTTGTTGGTTAATAGATGATTGTGGTTTCCCTATCATGAACATTGAGATGT
Source organism: Avena insularis (assembly GCA_023614405.1). NCBI lineage: Eukaryota > Viridiplantae > Streptophyta > Magnoliopsida > Poales > Poaceae > Avena > Avena insularis. The sequence continues at coordinate 9,734,652 of CM042684.1, forward strand.
TATTAACAACAAGATCATATCATTAGGAGAATGGTATGATGGACATACTCCTATAGATAAGCATAGCATAAAGATCAAGTCATTTTAATAGTTCAATTGCTATATGCTTTCTGATACATAGTAACCTAATTCCTTCGACCATGAGATTATGTTTATCACCATCACCGGAAGGATGCTTTGATGACATCAAACACCACACCGTAACTGGGTGGCTATAAAGGTGGCATTGAGTGTTTGGAAAGTATGGGTTGAGACACATGAATCAAGAGTGGGATTTGTCCATCCATATGACAGATAGATATACTCTGGGCCCTCTCGGTGGAATGTCATCCAATTAGCTTGCAAGCATGTGACTGGCTCACAAGGGATCACATATCACGGGAACGAGAAAAGAGTACTTATCGGTAACGAGGTTGAACTAGGTATGCAGAGATACCGACGATCAAAACCTCGGATAAGTAAACTATCGTGAGACAAAGGGAAATTGGTATCGTATTTAAGTGGTTCATTCGATCGCAAAGTAATCATAGAAATATGTGGGAGCCATATGAATTTCCAGATTCCTCTATTGGTTATTGTTCGGAGAAGTGTCTCGATCATGTCCGCATAATTCACGAACCGTAGGGAGACACACTTAAGGATTCGATGTTGTTGAGTAGTTATGGAATGATGAGTAAGAGACCGAATGTTGTTCGGAGTCTCGGATAGGATCCAAGATATCATGAGGAGATCCGGAATGGTCCGGAGAATAAGATTCATATAAGGAAAGTCCTGTTTCGGAGTTGGAGAATGATTCCGGTGTTTTCATCGGGAATGTTCTAGAAGGTTCCGGAAGGTCCGGCACTCCGGAGGGGAAGGGTACATGAATGTGTCATAACAAGTTGGAATGGTTGCATCATGTACTAGGTGTCATCGCTGAGCAAAATAAAGGGATAAATCAAATCCTAGTTTGAAAAGTCAAACGCCAATTTGAAAAGTCAAACGACAAGTTTGCTTGGTGGAGGGAGAGTAGGAAACCTACTTGGGGAGGAAGTCCCTCTCCCTCCACCGCCGGCCAAGGAGGCCGAGTTGGGGGAGGACTCCCTCCCCCTTGGCCGCTCCCTCCCACCTATAAAAGGAGGGGCAGGGGTGCCCCTCTAGACCTACACCTCCACCACCCAAAACCCTAGCCCTAGTCGCCGGCCCTCCTACAGCCGCCGCCGCCGCCCTAGGGCAAACCCTAGCCGCCAACTTGGGGCTTTCCCCAAGCCCTAGCCGCCGGCCTATCTCTCTCTCTATCCCTTGGTGCCTCTAAACCCTAGATCACCAAGGCTCTCTCATAGTCCACCATACTCGCTCCGGCTTAAGGCGAAGCCCTGCGAGATCTTCCCTCTACTTCCGGTACCACGCCGTCGTGCTGCCGGAATCGCGAGGAAAGTGCTACAACCTCTGCTCTTTGGAACAAGGGAGAGGAAAGGCGCTTAGACGCAGCGCCAGAAGGATCGTCTACACGATCTTGAGATCGGCAGGAGTACGACTACATCACCCACGAGAATCCGCTCTCGTTAACCACTTTGGAATCTTCGAGGGTGAGTTTCACTATCGACTCGTTGCTACAATCTAGTAGATAGATCTTGGCTTGTTTGTTTGCATGCGGTAGAATTTTTTTGTTTTCCATGCTACGAACCCCTACACTTTGCAGGTGTCCTATGCATCTATATTGCTACTCTATGAGGGACAAGCTGATTGCCACTATGCTATGTTTTCTGCATGTGCAACAAACAAACATTTTTCAATGCATGTTATTCATGATCTTTGTTTGTAGCTTGTCATGTTGCATGTTTGTTAGAACTCCATCTTTCATGCACATGTTTAGAGTTCTTTGATCCCAGCTTTCAATGCTTGCAAATGGTTGGATCTTTATTATGAGGGTGCATGTCGCCTCAAAAATTATTCTTTTTATCACTTACCTACTCGAGGACGAGCAGGAGTTAAGCTTGGGGATGTTGATACGTCGGAAACGTATCTATAATTTTTTATGCTCCATGCTTGTTTTGTATCTACTTTGCTTTGCTTGTCTACACTTTGAGGTGCTTTTTACATGTTTTCCGGTACTAACCTACTAACAAGTTGCAACGGTGCCAGATGCCTGTTTTCTGCTGTTTTTGGTTTTAGAGAAGTTAGTAAAGAAATATTCTCGGAATTGTACGGGACAAACGCCAAAGTCAATTACTTTCTGTGGGGAACAAGAAGTCTAGAGGGGAGACGAGGAGGCGTGCCAGGGCGGCTAAACCCCCTAGGTGCGGGTGGGCCCTACCCCATGCCTGGGTAGGGTTTTCTCCCTTTGGCCGCTGCCTCGGCCTCCCCCTTTGCCTATAAAAAGACCCCGATGCAGAAACCCTAAGCACCCGATCAAATCTCCACGAAACCGTCTGTAGCCGCCGCAACCATCATCCCTAGATCGGGGGGATGTGAAGTTCTTCCCGGCACCCTACTGGAGGGGAGATCATCCTAGAGGCTGATGGCCCACAAGTATAGGGGATCGCAACAGTCTTCGCGGGTAGTATTACCCAATTTATTGATTCGACACAAGGGGAGCCAAATAATACTTGCAAGCCTTAACAACTGCGTTGTCAGTTCAGCTGCGCCTGGAAACAGTTCTTGCTCACGGAAGTTTATCAGTAGCAACAGTTTGTAGTAGCAACAGCAAAGCAACAACAACAACAACAATAGTGAAACGAGAGCAATAGTAACAGTAACGGTAACAGTAGGATTCGAGTGCGGCAGGCATAGGGATGGATGGACAGGCGTTGCATGGACGAGTCTAAACATGTGACTTCAAGATTTAGGGCATTACAGATAAATAATAACAAGCATTCAAGTACTAAACAATCCTAGGCATGTGCTCCAAAATATAGTCACACGTGCTCGCAATGAGAACTTGCACAACATGTTACATCGACCCAGCCAAGTGAGCGTGGGCCTCTAGGGAACTACTAGCAATTCAGGTGCTCCTTTTAATAGAGCACCAGAGAAAAGCATTAACACTCCATGAACACATGTGATCCTCACACCACATCCATCCCCTCCGGTTGTCCCAATTATTGTCACTTTGGGGCCTTTGGATACGGACAATGATATGTGTACACAACTTGCAGATAAGATCACAAACAATACTATCATAAAGATTCAATAATAAGTTCAGATCTGAGATCATGGCACTTGGGCCCTAGTGACAAGCATTAAGCACAACAAGTTGCAACAAAGTCAAATAGCACTAATAGAGATACTAGGCACTATGCCCCTAACTGATCTTATTTGATTACATGATAGAACTCATCCATTCCCTACCATCCCCAAGCCTACAATGGGGGATTACTCACTCATGGATGAGGGAAACATCGGTGGTTGATGGAGATGCGTTGGTGATGACGATGGCGATGATCCTCTCCAAATTCCTCGTCCCGGTAGGGTGCCAGAACGGAGTTTCTGGATCCGAATCTTGGTTTCTAGTGGCGGCGGAGGAGTGGAACTCTTTCTGGAAAACTATCGAACCCCCCTGAGTTTTAAGGTCAGAAGGCAACTTATAGGCGCGGAGGGAGGTCGAGGAGCTGCCTGGGGTGGCCTCACCCCCTCCAGGTGCGGGGTTAGGTGGGCCCGCACCTGGGGTGGGTCTGGGCCCCCCAGGGCTCTCTATCTCCCCTTCTGGCTCCGTGGATCTTCTGGTGAAAAATATTTTTTGGCATATTTTCCGGGATTTTTCCTGATAGTTGATATTCGGCACAAAAACAAGACACCAAGGTAATTCTGCTGAAAACATCGTCAGTCTGTGTTAGTTGTATCCAAATCACACAAGTTTAGAGGAGAAATAATAGCAAAGTGTTCGAGAAAGTAGATACGTTTTGGACGTATCAACTCCCCCCAAGCTTAGCTTATTGCTTGTCCTCAAGCAATTCAGTTGAAAACTGGGTGCGATAAAAGAACTTTCACGAACACTTTGCTTCATATGATGTAAATATTCTTAGCACAGGAGTAGATGCTTAGACAATTCATAATAAGGAGTATGCAACTAAGTATACTCAATAGTCATTGCAAGCTATGAAGAGAAAACAACTCAATAATAATAAGTAGCATGAAACATAAACATAAGCAACATTGCAATGCTCATAATAAGGTATGATAGAGTGGTATCTCGCTTGCCTTTGTTTGAAGAGCATAATATAAATGCCAAGGCACCTCTGAAGTTCACATGAAGACTAGAAGTAAAGATATCAAAGATACAAGCATCAAAGTCATTACATAATTAACCAAGTTTTGGAACAAACACAAGAATGACAACTATGCTCTCAAGAAGGTGCTCATAGAATAAGTGGTGGCTCAACAAGGGTGTGAAAATGGTTTTGTGAAGGTTTGAAAGGCTTCCCAATGCTGAAAGGAAGGTACTCGTTAGCATTGATCTCTCATTGCGCCTATCATAGGCATCTTCATGTGGTTAAGGTGAAAGTGAGGTCCACTCTGAATCATATGCTTGACAAACCATAGATTGGAAATCCCATGTCCCTTGAGTACGAGGGTCGCTCCGCATGCTACTCAACTTTGGTCACCTGAAAGTTCTTGTCATTGTAAATACATGCATATCATCGAGAACCGCCAACAGGGTACCCCTTGCACATGGTACAGGAGCTTTCCCATAACCAAAATGACAAGGCAAGCAGACAATAAGCATCTCAGCAATCTTTTTATTTACCATATGCATAGCTTTTTATTGAGGATGCTTCATAGATGCTCATTATAGTGATGCTGCAAGTTTCCACCATGATTAAGCATGGCTTAGGCTAGCAGCCCAGGCGTTTCTCTAACACAATGTATAAACTCCATAAACTCACAACCTCCCCTTTTATTTCACATCGTCAACATCTGTAAACAAAAGAGCAAGGAATCAACTGGATGAGATATCCAAAAAGTGTTGAAAGCGTTCCCAAAGCGTTACAGTTGCGACTCAGATATAATTAGCAAGCATATAACTTTCATGGACTAGTCGCAATGGTTCAGAATTATTAAGTGCAAGTAATAAAGTGTGCCATCAAGTTCATGAGAGCTTTACTAACTAACTTTCTCAAAAAAGACAAACATTTTATTTTGGAAGAAAACACGGCATATAGAATATGCGTTGAAGTAGCAAACGATGCTGATAGGTAGGTATGGTGGACACATCTGGCAATATTGGTTTGAGTTGGAAGCACAGTTAGAGCACATACTCAGTGCAAGTGAAGGCTAGCAATAGAGAGAGAGCGACAAACGAGAGAGCAATAACTATCATAATCATGCTTGCGACAAAACAGGACTAACTATGGCATGAAAGTGATACAAGAACTCTGAGACAAAGTAAATCATCAAGGCTTACTGACTATTGATTAGTCATATGCATGCGTGAGCATGTGCCAATTCGATTCACATGAACAGTCAGAGGAGGATACCACAATATCATACCAAAGTATGAATAAAACAATGCAAGCAAACATTCATATGACATGCTACAAACTATTAGCAAGCTGGAGCTAATCATAGACAAGCAAGAACTACTAAGCATCCATAATGACATACACCTTACACAAACAGGCTAAGCATGCTCACAATGAAGAGTATATGTACAAGAATGAAACAAATAGAGTTCGTTACCAGCCTCTTACCACACCTGAAGTTATCTTAATCTTCATTATTGCCCTTCACTTGTGTGACTTGAATAATTAACATGAAACCAAAACCCACCGAGGACGGCTGAACCCTGCAAAGAACTCACAAAACCAAAGAAGAAGAACAAATATTTTGGTGTTTTCGATTTTTAGAAACAAGCAAACAAAGAAAAACCAAACAAAAACAAAGCAAACTAAACAAAGCAAAATCTTTTTGGATTTTATTTTAAGGCAAACCAAAGCAAAGAAACAAACCAAGAGAAACAAAAAAAATATTTTTGGTGTTTTTGGGTTTTTGAGAAAGAAGCAACAAGAACCAAAAACAAAGCGAAAACAATGGATATACAAAGAACCGACCGAACATGATATATATATGAGTGTGATGTCGGTATACCTCCCCCCAAGCTTAGGCTTTTGGCCTAAGTGGGGCTCAATCCCATGGTGCCCAAGTAGATGCACCTCCATAGTATGTCAAGGAAGCTCCCTCGTCCTGGTACGAGCTCGAGGCCTCCCATGTGTATGCAGGGGGGTCGTATGATGGTGCTTCCTCCTGATAGTGCCCATGGAAATTTAGAGAGCACAACTCGTCATCCATCTCCGCCTTCGAGCGTGACCAAGGTCCCTGAGAAATACTGAGCAAAGTGGTTTGGGGTAGAGGGGTCTCTCTCTCTTCCCCGTCAATAAACAACATTCTATAAACCAGGTTATCAAGAGTAGATCTAGTGGTGACAAAGTGGTGCGCCTTCATGGAATCAAGATCAAGCCTCTAAGGAGCCAAAACTGTATCATGAGGATCAACAGCAATGTCCAAGGCAGCAGCAACACAAGTAGCAATAATCCCCCCATAAATGGGTCCCTTAGCATCTAGACGACGAGCAATGAGAGAACCATGATTATACTTGTCCTCACTGTTGAGCGCAACAGCCAAGAAGGCCAATTGATAGTTGGAAATATTACTAGTGTTCTCCCTACCAAGAACACCGGTGGCAAGATAGTAGGCAAAATACCTGATGCTGGAAGTTGAATGTTCTTTATCTTCCCTCGCTGAGCTCTACGGTCATCATCATTTGTTATTCCTCGGTAAAGCTCTAACAAATCAGCGGGTAGAGCTTGAATCTTCTTTGATGACCCTGTTGTACCAAGTCCCAGGGCCTTGCAAAATTTCTTCTGTGTCATAGAATGAGCCCTGCCATAAAGTCTAAAAGACACAGAAGGATTGAACATACTATTGGTAAAGGAGAAGCTCTCCACAAATGTTTTAGTAAGCAAAACATATTGTGCACTCTCATCCTGCATGTAACTTGTTAGTCCAACTCTCTACACCAAAGTCATAAAATCATTAAGAATCCCGACAACTCGCAAGAAAGTTTGACAAGGAAAGGTGGAGGGGTGCGCATCCCCTTCATCTCCCTCGTCACCAAATCGCAGAGTGATGAGATCCTCATTGTATGAGGGTCTAGTACTGGTAGATGAACTTGGAAGCCTTTCCCTTCTAGGTGCATCACTCTCAAAAATCTCACCAAAGGTGTGGTGGTCCATGACTTCCCTATTCTGAAATTTTAAACAACCATCAAACCAAGTGATTTCTAAGTTGATAAATGATGAGCAACTACTATAGGAACTTGCTAGAGGACTACACATGCATCAAAACAAAGTTTCTAAGCAAAGAACAAACATGCAAGCTCAAACAACCTGTCACCTATAGCAGCAAAATACTCAAGATTCAATCTACCAATCACAAATCTAATTGGACAAGTGGAGGAGGCACATACCAAGGAGCAATCCCTCCAAAAATCGGCACTTGAGATGGGCTGAACAAGGAGATCGAAAATCGTGAGCAAGAACAACAAGAACTCGAGCTTGAGCAAGTTTTCCGGTGTTTTTCGGGAGAGAGAAAGAAGGTGGCTTTGAGGAGGCAACCTAGAGGGGCCAAGGTGGGCCAAACCCCCCAGGTGCTGCCACCTGGTAGGCCGCGCCCTAGGTCATCTCAGGTGCCACTCTGCCCCTCTTTTCGAGAAAAAATTTATTTTGAATTTTCTAGGATTTTTCGGCAAACTTTATTTTTGGCCAATTTTCAGGGTATGAAAATTGATTTTCTCGCAGAAACAGTTTTTTTTCCAGAAGAAGCAAAAGCAAACCAAAAGCCAAACTACAGCAGCTCTAAGAAACTCAAACAAGCAAACAACTAGCAAAACTAAAGCTAAAGCAAAGACTAGGAAGGAGAAAGGAAAAAGAAAGCAAGTATAACCATAGTGGAAACATTATTTTGTTCATTAAAATCATTTTGTTAACAAGGTTGATCAAGTCTTGTTACCAAAACAATCTTATATGAAACAAAACTTTTCATTCCACAAGGTGATTATGTTACCTCGTACTTGATATCAATTGTCCCAATCATAATAGTTTCAAAATTTTCTTGTGGAATGGGACAATATATTTCTCCAACCTTGATGCCCTCAATATTTTCAATAGAATCAGGCAATAGCTCTTAACAACCTTCTTGGGAAAATAGACAGTGTGCTCTTTGTCATTAATATTGAATGTTACTTTTCCTTGATTACAATTGATGACAACACCTGCAGTATTAAGAAAAGGTCTCCCAAGAATAATAGACATATTATCATCTTCAGGCATTTCATGCACAACAAAATCAGTTAAGACCATGCAATTATGAGAAACTTGAACAGGAACATCCTCACATATACCAACATGAATAGTAGTTGACTTATCAGCCATTTGCAAAGAAATATCAGTTGGTATCAACTTTTCTAGCTGGAGTCTCTTATAGAGAGAAAAAGGCATAACACAAACTCCAGCTCCCAAATCACATAAAGCAGTTCTAACATAATTATTCTTAATGGAGCAAGGAAAATAGTTGGTATACCTGGATCACCAAGTTTCTTTGGAACCTTACCATTGAAGGAGTAATTAGCAAGTAGAGTAGAAATCTCCTCATTAGGAATCTTCCTTTTATTAGAGACAATAGCCTTCATATACTTTGAATAAGGAGGCAACTTAATAGCATCAGTCAAAGGAATTTGCAAGAATAAAGGTTTCATCCACTCACAAAACTTGTTGTAGTGTTCTTCCTCCTTTGACTTGTGTTTCTTACCTGGAAAAGGCATAGGTTTCTGCACCCAAGGTTCTCTCTCTTTACCATGTTTATTAGCAATAAAATCTTCCTTTGTGTACCTAGTGTTCTTAGTGTGCTTCTCAGGTTCTTCCTCACCTTCCTCCTTATCAGGAGACTCATTTTTATCAATACCACTCTCAGTTTCAGCATCAGAGACAAATATACTATTAGGATCTACGGCAGGTTCAAGTTGTTCCTCAACTATCTTATGTTTCTTTTTCTTTCTATTACGAGGACTACCACTATCCTCACCTTGTTGGGAATCCTGCTCTATTATTTTAGGGTGTCCTTCAGGATATAAAGGATCTTGAGTAGCTATACCACTCCTAGTTCTAATTCCATAAGCATGTTTATCTCCTAAAGCATTAACTAGCATATCTTTTTGTACCTTAGCAAGTTGATCAAGTTGGGTTTGCACCATTTGAAAGTGTTTACAAAGCATTTTAATATCATTAGAAGTTATTTCCACAATATCTTTCAACTCATGAATAGCTCTAGAGTTTTCCAATAAATGATTATGAACTTGTTTATTAAAATACCCTTGCTTAACAATAAATGTGTCAAGTTCCTCTAAACATTGATCAGGAGGCTTACCATAAGGAATATCATCTTCATCAAAGTGTTGAAGAGAGTGTACCTCAATAGTAGATGAGTGGGGAATTGGCTTACATAATTCTTCTATAGGAGGTAGATTCTTCACATCTTCAGCTCTAATACCTTTCTCCTTTAGACACTTCTTAGCTTCCTTCATCACTTCATAATTTAATGCAATAACTCCCCTCTTCTTTGTTGTTGGTTGTGGAACTGGTTCAGGAACAACTGGTTCAGGAGTAATAGGCTCAGGTGTATTCAGCTCAGTTGAAGTCCAATCATCATAATTCTTGCTTATCTTGGTCATTAATTCTTCAGCATCTGTAGGAGTCCTTTTCCTGAAAACACAATCAACAAAGCTATCTAGGTAGGTCCTATAATCATCAGTTAGTCCATTATAATAAATATCAAGAAGCTCATTCTTAGGTAATGGACATCTAGGATGTGCATGAATCAAGGCACAGAACCTTTTCCATGACTCGGGCAATTTCTCTTATTCTCCCTGTTTAAAATCAAAAAGTCTCTGCAAAGCAGCATGTCTAGCACTGGGAGGAAAATATTTCTGGAATAAAGAAGCAATCAAGCAATCAGGGCTATCAATGGAACCATGAGTTAATCTATTAAACCAAGCCCTAGCTTCTCCTTTTAATGAAAAAGGGAAGATCTTAGTAACAAAGTACTTGCGCATATTAAAATCATCAGAGAATAAAGCACTCATAGTAGAAAGCTCATTCATATGAGCCACAACACTCTCATTTTCAGTCCCACAAAAAGGTTCTTTCTCAACAATATCTAAATAAGATAAATCAAGAGAGAAATCATAATCTTCATCTTTAATATCTATGAGAGAAGTGGCAAACTTAGGATTAGAGGACAACTTAGGCATGATAGTACGTCTAGCAAGGAGACTCTTAATAGCACTAGTACCATGTGTGTTTCGGCACTCTTCAACAAAATCATCAGTGAACTCAATGTAACCATCATTAATATCATAACTCTCACTAGCAGGTGAGCTAACAGGTGTAACAGTGCCTTCACTAGGAGTTTTGGTATTTCCTAGACTAGCCATAGTAGCATCTAGAAAAATACCTAGTGAACCACTCGCATCAAGTACAATAGAAGTACCATCATGAGCATCAAAAGCAGTTTCAGACTCAGCAGTAGTAGCAGTGTGTGTAGCATATGTATGTGGTGGTGGTGTGACAATCTTACTTATAACAAATGGTGAATCAAGAGTAGCAGAGGTGTTTATGACTGTACCTCTTCTTGTAGTGGATGGTAAAATAGGAAACTTTCCATCACGAGACTTCCTCGTGATGAAAGGAGTAGCAATGAACAATAATAGATCCAAGTGAACTTACAAATAAAGCTATGCTCCCTGGCAATGCGCCAGAACATAGTCTCGATGACCCACAAGTATAGGGAATCGAAACAGTCTTCGCGGGTAGTATTACCCAATTTACTTGCAAGCCTTAACAATTGAGTTGTCAGTTCAGCTGCACCTAGAAATAGTTCTTGCTCACATAAGTTTATCAGTAGCAATAGTTTGTAGTAGCAACAACAAAGCAACAGCAACAACAACAACAATAGTGAAACAGGAGCAATAGTAACAGTAACGGTAACAGTAGGATTCGAGTGCGGTAGGCATAGGGATGGATGGACGGGCGTTGCATGGACGAGTCTAAACATGTAACTTCAAGATCTAGGGCATTGCAGATAAATAATAACAAGCATCCAAGTACTAAACAATCCTAGGCACGTGCTCCAAATATAGTCATACGTGCTCGCAATGAGAACTTGCACAACATCTTCTGTCCAGCCAGCCCGTGGCAGCGGGGCCTCTAGGGAACTACTGGCAATTAAGGCGCTCCTTTTAACAGAGCACCGGAGCAAAGCATTAACACTCCATGAACACATGTGATCCTCACACCACAGCCATCCCCTCCGGTTGTCCCAATTATTGTCACTTTGGGTCCTTTGGATCCGGACAATGATATGTGTACACAACTTGCAGATATGATCACAAAAATACTATCATAAAGATTCAATAATAAGTTTAGATCTGATATCATGGCACTCGGGCCCTAGTGACAAGCATTAAGCACAACAAGTTGCAACAAAGTCAAATAGCACTAATAGAGATACTAGGCACTATGCCCCTAACAGATCTTATTCGATTACATGATTGAACTCATCCAATCCCTACCATCCCCAAGCTACAGCGGGGGATTACTCACTCATGGATGAGGGAAACATCGGTGGTTGATGGAGATGCGTTGGTGATGACGATGACGATGATCCTCTCCAAATTCCCCGTCCCGGCAGGGTGCCATAACAGAGTTTCTGGATCCAAATCTTAGTTTATGTTGGCAGCGGCGGAGCGGAAGTCTTTCTAGAAAACTATCGACCCCCCTGAGTTTTTAGGTTAGAAGGCAACTTATAGGCGCGGAGGGAGGCCGAGGAGCTACCTGGGGTGGCCTCACCCCCTCCAGGCGCGGGGTGAGGTGGGCCCGCGCCTGGGGTGGGTCTAGGCCCCCAGGCCTCCCCTCTGTCTCCCCTTTGGCTCCGTGGATCTTCTGCTAAAAAATAGTTTTTGGCATATTTTTCGGGATTTTTCCTGATAGTTGATTTTCTGCACAAAAATAAGACACCAAGGTAATTCTGCTGAAAACAGCGTCAATCCATGTTAGTTGTATCCAAATCACACAAGTTTAGAGGAGAAACAATAGCAAAGTGTTCAAGAAAGTAGAAACGTTTTGGACATATCAGAGGCCTTCTCTCCGGTATGATGCGTGAGTAGTTCCACCTTGGACTATGGGTCCATGTAGTAGCTAGATGGTTGTATCTCCTCCTTTGTGCTTTCATCTATAGATCTTGTGAGCTCCGTTCATGATCAAGATCTAATCTATTTGTAATCATGCATGTTGTGTTTGAAGGGTTTCGCAGCATAGTAAATCAAAATTTTCTACGGAAGCGAACAGAGGGAAAGCCAAGATCTAATCTAGGAGATGCAAACAACGAGAGAGATTGGATTAGATCTTCATACCCTTGAAGATTCAAGAGCCGGAACGCTCGAACGTGGGTGATGTAGTCGTACTCGCTTCTCCTCCTCGCGATCTGATCCGATCTAGCACCACAAGTGGCGGTGCCTCCGTGAGATGCACACGTGCGGCACCTCGACGTCTCCTCCTTCCTCGGACCAGCAAGTATGGTGGAGAGATAGATTGGATCTACAGCACGACGGCGTGGTGTATATGGTGGAGAATTTCTGCCGCAGGGCTTCGCCTACAAACAGTCGGGAGGGAGAGAGGAAGGGCAGCAGGGCAACTGGGTTTGGAGGAAGGTGTAAGGATGTGTGAGAGGGGGCGCACCAGCCCTCTATATATAGAGGGGGGGGTGCGGCCAGCCCTAGCCTCTCCTCCAAGCCTATCTCTAGTTTAAACAATTTAAACTCTCCCTTATCTAGAAATCCTATCTTATCTTATCTCTAGTTTAAACGATTTAAACTCTCTAGGATCGGCTGGGCCCTATGGGGCCTTGTGCCCCTGGCCCAATGCAGCCAGGACACTCCCTCATTGGCCCATGCCCCCTCCCGGAAGGTGGGACCACGTTGTCCCCCTTCCGGAAGGTTCTAGAAGCTTCCGGTACAATACCGATTAATCCGGAACAATTCCGAACTCCAAAACTGCCTTTGCCTTATATGAATCTTATTCTCCGGACCATTCCGAACCTCTCATGATATCCCGGATCCCATCCGAGACTCGAACAAAAATTCATAAACCAATTATCCAATCTATCCTAGCCGAGACACGTTATGTGTGACCTCGGGTTCGAGAATATGCGCATGATCTTCTATCAATAATCAACAGCGGGTGCAGGCACCCATATTGACTCCCACACATTCATCGATGATCATATCGGATGAACCACGATGCCAGGATTCAATCAATCCCATATATATATTCCCTTCGTCTCGCGATATTTTACTTGCCCAAGATTCGATCGTCGGTATCGTCATACCTAGTTCAATCTCGTTCACAGCAAGTACTTTACTCGTTCCGTAATCCAATATCACTTTGTGATCAACTCCTTAACCACATGCTTGCAAGCGGTGTTGATATCGATTACCGAGTGGGCCCGAAGTATATCTCTCTGACTTGGGAGGGACAAATTCCATCTCGATACATACAACCCAATAGATACTTTCCGATCACCTGAGAGACACCTTTATGATCACCCTCTCATAGGATGACGTTTGATGACCTCAAAGCTTTCTTCCGATACCAGGGAGTTGTATTATCTCATGGTCTAAGGAATACAATATTTGACATGAGAAAAACTTCACAAAGATGAACACAATGATACGATCTAATTGCTTCGCTTAGTTTGGGTCTGTCCACCATATCATTCTCCCAATGATATGATCTCATTATCAACTGACAACTCATGTCTATGGTTAGGAAACCTTAACCATCATTGATCAATGAGCTAGTCCATAGAGGCGTACTAGGGACACGGTGTTGTTCACAAACCACACAAGTATTAATGTTTCCGCTTAATACAATTCTAGCATGGAATATAAACTTTATCATGAACAAGAATTATAATAATAACATCTTTATTATTGCCTCTAGGGCATAATTCCAACAGTCTCCCACTTGCACTAGAGTCAATAATCTAGTTTACATTTGGCAACAATCTCACACCCATGGCACTGAGGTGCTGATCATGTTTTACACGTGGAAGAGGTTTAGTCAATGGATCTGCGACATTCAGATCTGTATGTACTTTTCTGATCTTCAGATCTCCATCTGCTATATAATCTCGGATTATATGAAACTTATGTTGATATGCTTGGTCTTTGGATGATATCTTGGTTCCTTAGCGAGTGCTATGGCGCCGGTGTTGTCACACAATATCTCCGATGGGTCCAATGCACTCGGGAACCACGCCAAGCTCAAATGATAAAGTTTCTGATCCAAACTCCTTCACTTGACGCTTCGCAGCAGCCATGTATTCCGCTTTCATCAGAGATCCCGCGATCACGCTTTGCTTGCCTTCTCCACTCACAGCTCCTCCATTCAAAATATACACGTATCACGTCGAGATTTAGAATCATCCTTGTCGGTGTCGAAACTAGCATCGACGTAACCTTTACTGACGAGCTGTTCATCACCCCATAGACTAAGAACATTTCTTTAGTCCTATTCAGGTACCTTAGGATGTTCTTCACGCTGTCCAAAGGTTCCACTCTGGATCACTTTGATATCTCGTCAAACTAAGAGCATTGGACACATCCGTCTAGTACACAAGATGGCATACATGATGGAACCTATGGCCGAGGCATAAGGCACTTTGCTCATAGCTTCCCTATCATTTACCGTAGGACACCGAGCCTTGCTCAATATCTTACTCGACAACATAGGCAATTGAACCTTTCAATGCCTTATCCATTCTGAACCTTTTCAGAACTTTGTCTAGGTATGTACTCGCTTAAAGCTATCGGCCTTTTGTCTATCTCTATAGATTTTGATGCCCAATATATAAGCAGCTTCACCTAGGTCTTTCATTGAAAAACACTTGTTCAAATAACTCTTCACATCGTTAAGCATGTTGATGTCATTTCCAATAATCAATATGTTATCCACATATAGTACCAGAAACGTCACCGAGCTCCCACTCAATTTCTTGTAGATGCAAGCTTCATAGCAATTTGGAACAAATCCAAAGCTCTTGATCACTTGATCAAAACGAAGGTTCCAACTCCGAGATGCTTGCTTCAGTCCATAAATGGAACGCTGAAGTTTGCATACTTTATCAGCATCCTTAGGATCGACAAAACCTTCGGGTTGCATCATATACAACTCTTCATCAATGTTGCCATTGAGGAAAGCAGTCTTGACATCCATTTGCCATATTTCATAATCATGAAACGCAGCAATTGCTAATAAAATCCGAATGGACTTAAACATCGCTACGGGAGAGAAAGTCTCATCGTAGTCAACACCTTGAACTTGTCGAAAACCTTTTGCGACAAGCCGTGCTTTATAGACGGTAACATTACCATCCGCGTCCGTTTTCTTCTTGAAGATCCATTTGCACTCAACGGCCTTTCGGTCGCTAGGAGGGTCCACCAAAGTCCATACTTGGTTTTCGCTCATGGATCCCAATTCGGATTTCATGGCTTCTAGCCATTTCTCAGAGTCTGGGCTCATCATCGCTTCCTCATAGTTCGTAGGTTCACTGTCTTCTACTAACAAGACAAACAAGACAGGGTTGCCGTACCACTCAGGAGGGGCACGCGACCTTGTCGACCTGCGACGTTCAGTAGCAGCATCGTCCAAAGCTTCATGATCCTTATCATTAGCTTCCTCTATTGTTGGTGCAGGCGGCACTGGAACAATTTCAGGTGCTGCGCTACTCTCCAATTCAAGAGAAGGTTCAATAACCTCGTCTGTCTCTACTTTCCTCCCACTCACTTCTTTCGAGAGAAACTCCTTCTCAAGAAAGGAACCGTTCTTCATGACAAACACTTTGCCTTGATTCTGTGATAGAAGGTATACCCAATAGTTTCCTTAGGGTATCCTATGAAGACGCATTTCTCCGCTTTGGGTTCGAGCTTGTCCGGCATCAACTTCTTGACGTAAGCTTCGCATCCCCAAACTTTAAGAAACGACAACTTAGGTTTAGCACCAAACCACAGTTCATACGGTGTCGTCTCAACGGATTTAGATGGAGCCCTATTTAAAGTGAATGCAGCGGTTTCTAATGCATAACCCCAAAATGATAACGGCAAATCAGTAAGAGACATCATCGATCGGACCATATCTAATAGGGTTCGATTCCGGCATTCAGACACACCATTGCGCTGTGGTGTTCCGGGTGGCGTGAGTTGTGAAACGATTCCACTTGCTTTGAGATGCGTGAGAAAATCATAACTCAAATATTCGCCCCCACGATCGGATCGTAGAAACTTAATCTTTCTGTTACGATGGTTCTCCACTTCATTCTGAAATTCTTTGAACTTTTCAAACGTTTCAGATTTATGTTTCATTAAATAGATATACCCATATCTACTTAAGTCATCGGTAAAAGTGAGAAAATAGCGATATCCACCGCAAGGCGTAAACACTCATCGGTCCGCATACATCGGTATGTATGATTTCCAACAAGTCCGTTGTCGCTCCATCATACCGGAGAACGGGGTTTTGATCATCTTGCCCATGAGGCATGGTTCGCATGTGTCAAATGATTCAAAATCAAGAGACTCCAAAAGTCCATCAGAATGGAGTTTCTTCATGCGCTTTACACCAATATGACCTAGACGACAGTGCCACAAATAAGTAGTATTATCACTATCTACTTTGCATCTCTTAGCCTCAATGTTATGGATGTGTGTTTCATCCCTTTCGAGATTTAGAAGAAATAAACCATTCACAAGAGGTGCATGACCATAAAAGATGTTACTCATATAAATAGAACAACCATTATTCTCCGATTTAAATGAATAACCGTCTTGCAATAAACACGATCCAGAAATAATGTTCATGCTCAACGCAGGCACATAATAACATTTATTAAGGTTTAAAACTAATCCCGAAGGTAAAACTAAGGAGAGCGTGCCGATGGCCATCACATCAACTCTTGATCCGTTGCCAACGCGCATCGTCACCTCATCCCTCGCAAGCCGCCGTCTATTCCGTAGCTCCTGTTTCGAGTTACAAATATTAGCAACTGAACCAGTATCAAATACCGAGGCACTACAACGAGGGCTAGTAAGGAAAACATCAATAACATGTATATCAAATATACCTTTGATGGTGCCAGCCTTCTTGTCAGCGAAGTACTTCGGACGATTCGCTTAAGTGACCCTTGTCCTTGCAATATAAGCACTTCGATGTCGGCTTAGGACCAGACTTGAGCTTCTTCTCAGCAGGGGCAACACGCTTGCCGCCGCCTTTCTTGAAGGGCTTCTTTGCACCTTTACCTTTCTTAAAGGAGGGCTTGTTGACCATCAACACATGATTATCTTTCTTGATGTCCACCTCCGCAGCCTTCAGCTTTGCGAAGAGCTCGGTGATCGTATTTGTGGAACCAATCTGATTATGAGTCACTACAAAACTTTTGTAGCTGGGAGGGAGTGATTGCAGAACCTGTCAATCTTGAGCTCCTCTGGAATCTTCTTGATCCGCTTGCTCAAGGCGTTGAGTGTAGCCCGACATCTTAATGGCGTGCTCACTAACGGAACTCCCTTCCTCCATCTTGCGATTAGAGATTTCTCGAGATCTCATATCTCTCGAAGCGGGCCTGAGTCGAAACATGGTTTTCAACTCTTGAGAATCTCAAAGGGCCGGGATAGTTTTCAAAATGATTTTGAAGTTCGGTTCCATAGCAAACAACATGGTGCTCTTAATCACACCATAATCATCTTTCTTGATGATAGACAGCTTTCTCATCAGCCAGCGATTGCTTTAGGGGTTACCTAACGCTTTCTCAAGGACATAGTCCTTTTGTCCGTGCAGAATGATTCTTAGATTGCGGAACCAGTTGGTGAAGTTAGACCCATTGTTTCTAAGCTTTTCTTTCTCAGCAAAAGCGTTGAAGTTGAAGTTAGACTTGGCCATGTGATCTACGGTATTTGCAAGTACAATTTAGACTATGTTCATGATAAATAGTTCAACTTAATCAAATTACTAGATGAACTCCCACTAAATTCAACATCCCTCAAGTTGTTTAGTGAACACGATCCAAATTCACCACACCTAATCCGATCATCACGAGAAGAGATGTGGTTTCAATGGTGGACAACGGCGTCGATCATATCATTCATATGACTCATGCTTAACCTTTCGGTTCTTGTGTTCCGAGGCCATGTATGCGTACATGCTAGGCTCGTCAAGTTAGACCCAAGTATTTCGCGTGTGCAAACTGGCTTGCACCCGTTGTATGTGGCGTAGAGTCTATAGCACCCGATCATCACGTGATGCTTGGACACGACGAACTTTCATAACGGTGCATACTTGGGGAGAACAGTTTTATCTTGATCTTTAAATGAGGAATCATCTTATAATGCTACCGTCGATCTAAGCATAATAAGATACATAAAAGGATAAACATCACATGCATATAACTTTATGTGACATGGTATAGCCAATCTTGGCGCAATGATCTCCATCTTGTGCGTTAAGCATGATCTCCATCACTCCACCATGATTGCCTCCACCACGAATAGCAACTACAACTATTGCTAACTACTTAGCGATAAAGTAAAGCTATTACATGGCGTATAAGAAGTTGACTTCGCAGGTCATACACAATTATAAAGACAACCATATGGCTCACGGTTGTGTACTCATCGACATGCAAGTCGTGAAACATTACAAAACATGATCATCGCATACATTATACACATCACATCTTGGGCCATACCATATCACGAAAACACTCCTGCAAAAACAAGTTAGGCGCCTCTACTTTGTTGTTGCATGTTTTACGTGGCTTATGGGAGTAGATGCTAAACGATTCTTACCTACGGAAAGCCACAACGGTGATATTATGGTTGCCAAACTCGGTGTTAATCCCATGATCACTATAGTGAGAGAAACGACATCCACCAGCCGCATGTGTGGAACAAGCCACACGTCAAGTGCGGAGCCGGTCTCATGACGACGTCGCGTAAGGTTGGCCTGGACCGCTTCAATCTCACTATGCGCGTCATAAGAAGAACACAAACAAGAGGCTTGCAACAGAAAACATCAACGCGCAACAACCATGTTGCGTTCTACTCGTGAATCACATCTACGCATAGATCTAGCTCGATACCCTTTGAAGGGTTTCGCGGCATAGTAAATCAAAATTTTCTACGAGCGAACAGAGGAAAGCCAAGATCTAATCTAGGAGATGCAAACAACGAGAGATTGGATTAGATCTTCATACCCTTGAAGATTACAATGAGCGTTAAATCGGGCGTGGGTGATGTAGTCGTACTCGCTTCTCCTCCTCGCGATCCGATCCGATCTAGCACCACAAGTGGCGGTGCCTCCGTGAGATGCACACGTGCGGCACCTCGACGTCTCCTCCTTCCTCGGACCAGCAAGTATGGTGGAGAGATAGATTGGATCTACAGCACGACGGCGTGGTGTATATGGTGGAGAATTTCTGCCGCAGGGCTTCGCCTACAAACAGTCGGGAGGGAGAGAGAGGAAGGCAGCAGGGCAACTGGGTTTGGAGGAAGGTGTAAGGGGAGTGTGAGAGGGGGCGCACCAGCCCTCTATATATAGAGGGGGGTTCGGCCAGCCCTAGCCTCTCCTCCAAGCCTATCTCTAGTTTAAACAATTTAAACTCTCCCTTATCTAGAAATCCTATCTTATCTTATCTCTAGTTTAAACGATTTAAACTCTCTAGGATCGGCTGGGCCCTATGGGGCCTTGTGCCCCTGGCCCAATGCAGCCAGGACACTCCCTCATAGGCCCATGCCCCCTCCCGGAAGGTGGGACCATGTTGGCCCCCTTCCGGAAGGTTCTAGAAGCTTCCGGTACAATACCGATTAATCCGGAACAATTCCGAACTCCAAAAACTGCACTACCTTATATGAATCTTATTCTTCGGACCATTCCGGAACCTCTCATGATATCCCGGATCCCATCCGAGACTCCGAACAAAAATTCATAAACCAATTATCCAATCTATCCTAGCGTCGAGACACGTTAAGTGTGTGACCCTGCGGGTTCGAGAATATGCAGACATGATCTTCTATCAATAATCAACAGCGGTGCAGGCACCCATATTGACTCCCACATTCATCGATGATCATATCGGATGAACCACGATGCCAGGATTCAATCAATCCCATATATATATTCCCTTCGTCTCGCGATATTTTACTTGCCCGAGATTCGATCGTCGGTATCGTCATACCTAGTTCAATCTCGTTCACAGCAAGTACTTTACTCGTTCCGTAATCCAATATCACTTTGTGATCAACTCCTTAACCACATGCTTGCAAGCGGTGTTGATATCGATTACCGAGTGGGCCCGAAGTATATCTCTCTGACTTGGGAGGGACAAATTCCATCTTGATACATACAACCCAACAGATACTTTCCGATCACCTGAGAGACACCTTTATGATCACCCTCTCATAGGATGACGTTTGATGACCTCAAAGATTTCTTCCGATACCAGGGAGTTGTATTATCTCATGGTCTAAGGAATACAATATTTGACATGAGAAAAACTTCGCAAAGATGAACACAATGATACGATCTAATTGCTTCGCTTAGTTTGGGTCTGTCCACCATATCATTCTCCCAATGATATGATCTCATTATCAATTGACAACTCATGTCTATGGTTAGGAAACCTTAACCATCATTGATCAATGAGCTAGTCCATAGAGGCGTACTAGGGACACGGTGTTGTTCACAAACCACACAAGTATTAATGTTTCCGCTTAATACAATTCTAGCATGGAATATAAACTTTATCATGAACAAGAATTATAATAATAACATCTTTATTATTGCCTCTAGGGCATAATTCCAACAGTCTCCCACTTGCACTAGAGTCAATAATCTAGTTTACATTTGGCAACAATCTCACACCCATGGCACTGAGGTGCTGATCATGTTTTACACGTGGAAGAGGTTTAGTCAATGGATCTGCGACATTCAGATCTGTATGTACTTTGCTGATCTTCAGATCTCCATCTGCTATATAATCTCGGATTATATGAAACTTGCGGTTGATATGCTTGGTCTTTGGATGATATCTTGGTTCCTTAGCGAGTGCTATGGCGCCGGTGTTGTCACACAATATCTCCAGTGGGTCCAATGCCTGGAACCACGCCAAGCTCGATGATGAAGTTTCGATCCAAACTCCTTCACTTGACGCTGCGGCAGCCATGTATTCCGCTTCTCGTAGATCCCGCGATCACGCTTTGCTTGCAGCTTCTCCACTCACAGCTCCTCCATTCAAAATATACACGTATCACATTCGAGATTTAGAATCATCCTTGTCGGTGTCGAAACTAGCATCGACGTAACCTTTACTGACGAGCTGTTCATCACCCCCATAGACTAAGAACATTTCTTTAGTCCTATTCGGTACCTTAGGATGTTCTTCATGACTGTCGATGTTCCACTCTGGATCACTTTGATATCTGCCGTCAAACTAAGAGCATTGGACACATCCGTCTAGTACACATGGCATACATGATGGAACCTATGGAGGCATAAGGCACTTTGCTCATAGCTTCCCTATCATTTCATCAGAATGGACACGAGCCTTGCTCAATATCTTACACGACAACATAGGCAATCGAACCTTTCAATGCCTTATCCATTCTGAACCTTTTCGAACTTTGTCTAGGTATGTACTCGGCTTAAAGCTATCAGCGTCTTTGTCTATCTCTATAGATTTTGATGCCCAATATATAAGCAGCTTCACCTAGGTCTTTCATTGAAAAACACTTGTTCAAATAACTCTTCACATCGTTAAGCATGTTGATGTCATTTCCAATAATCAATATGTTATCCACATATAGTACCAGAAACGTCACCGAGCTCCCACTCAATTTCTTGTAGATGCAAGCTTCATAGCAATTTGGAACAAATCCAAAGCTCTTGATCACTTGATCAAACGAAGGTTCCAACTCCGAGATGCTTGCTTCAGTCCATAAATGGACGCTGAAGTTTGCATACTTTATCGGCATCCTTAGGATCGACAAAACCTTCGGTTGCATCATATACAACTCTTCATCAATGTTGCCATTGAGGAAACCAGTCTTGACATCCATTTGCCATATTTCATAATCATGAAACGCAGCAATTGCTAATAAAATCCGAATGGACTTAAACATCGCTACGGAGAGAAAGTCTCATCGTAGTCAACACCTTGAACTTGTCGAAAACCTTTGCGACAAGCCGTGCTTTATACGGTAACATTACCATCCGTCCGTTTTCTTCTTGAAGATCCATTTGCACTCAACGGCCTTTCGGTCGCTAGGAGGGTCCACCAAAGTCCATACTTGGTTTTCGCTCATGGATCCCAATTGGATTTCATGGCTTCTAGCCATTTCTCGAGTGGGCTCATCATCGCTTCCTCATAGTTCATAGGTTCACTTTGTCTTCTACTAACAAGAGTCAAAGGCGAGTTGCCGTACCACTCGGAGAGGGCACGCGACCTTGTCGACCTTTGACGTTCGATAGTAGCATCCAAAGCTTCATGATCCTTATCATTAGCTTCCTCTATTGTTGGTGCGGTGACTTTGGAACAATTTCAGGTGCTGCGCTACTCTCTAATTCAAGAGAAGGTTCAATAACCTCGTCTATCTCTACTTTCCTCCCACTCACTTCTTTCGAGAGAAACTCCTTCTCAAGAAAGGAACCGTTCTTTGCGACAAACACTTTGCCTTTAGTTCTGTGATAGAAGGTATACCCAATAGTTTCCTTAGGGTATCCTATGAAGACGCATTTCTCCGCTTTGGGTTCGAGCTTGTCGGCATCAACTTCTTGGCGTAAGCTTCAGATCCCCAAACTTTAAGAAAGCGACAACAGAGGTTTAGCACCAAACCACAGTTCATACGGTGTCGTCTCAACGGATTTAGATGGAGCCCTATTTAAAGTGAATGCAGCGGTTTCTAATGCATAACCCCAAAATGATAACGGCAAATCAGTAAGAGACATCATCGATCGGACCATATCTAATAGGGTTCGATTCCGGCGTTCAGACACACCATTGCGCTGTGGTGTTCCGGGTGGCGTGAGTTGTGAAACGATTCCACTTGCTTTGAGATGCGTGAGAAAATCATAACTCAAATATTCGCCCCACGATCGGATCGTAGAAACTTAATCATTACATTACGATGGTTCTCCACTTCATTCTGAAATTCTTTGAACTTTTCAAGCGTTTCAGATTTATGTTTCATTAAATAGATATACCCATATCTACTTAAGTCATCGGTAAAAGTGAGAAAATAGCGATATCCACATGGCGTCGAAACACTCATCGGTCTGCATACATCGGTATGTATGATTTCCAACAAGTCCGTTGCTCGCTCCATCATACCGGAGAACGGGGTTTTGATCATCTTGCCCATGAGGCATGGTTCGCATGTGTCAAATGATTCAAAATCAAGAGACTCCAAAAGTCCATCGAGAATTGAGTTTCTTGATGCGCTTTACACCAATATGACCTGAGCGACGATTGCCACAAATAAGTAGTATTATCACTATCTACTTTGCATCTCTTAGCCTCAATGTTATGGATGTGTGTTTCATCCCTTTCGAGATTTAGAAGAAATAAACCATTCACAAGAGGTGCATGACCATAAAAGATGTTACTCATATAAATAGAACAACCATTATTCTCCGATTTAAATGAATAACCGTCTTGCAATAAACACGATCCAGAAATAATGTTCATGCTCAACGCAGGCACATAATAACATTTATTAAGGTTTAAAACTAATCCCGAAGGTAAAACTAAGGAGAGCGTGCCGATGGCCATCACATCAACTCTTGATCCGTTGCCAGCAACGCCGTCACCTCATCCCTGCAAAGCCGTCGTCTATTCCGTAGCTCTGTTTGAGTTACAAATATTAGCCGAACCCGATTATCAAATACCGAGGCACTACAACGAGGGCTAGTAAGGAAAACATCAATAACATGTATATCAAATATACCTTTGATGGTGCCAGCCTTCTTGTCAGCGAAGTACTTCGGACAGTTGCACTTCCAGTGACCCTTGTCCAAGGGAAGTGACAATAATCTCTTCGGTTGTAGATGTGCTGTTGCTACTAGGGAGAAAACAACGGTCTCTTGTTCATGGAAAATGTGGACTGTTTACCTTACACACTTTGCTTAAAGTAGTTGTCTGTTGCTTGCAACATAATACTGGAGGGGGTTCGGATGATAACCTGAAGGTGGACTTCTAGTCATAGATGCAGTTGGATGGCGGTCTATGTATCTTGTTGTATTACCCAATCGAATCTCATAGGATCTTTCTGACTAGTAATTGCATTGTTATGCCTTGCTTAGTTCCTGTCAATTGCCCTGCTGTAATTTGTTTACCCTTCATGCCATGTTGTTTATCTTGGAGAGCACCTCTAGTGAACTATGGACCCTGGTCCAATCTTTACCATTGATACATCTTCCACTGTTACTTGTTTACTTGTTGCAAACCATTACCTTCCACACCATACATTTAATCCTTTGTTATAGCAAACTGGTGAGCTTGACAACCTCACTGTTCGTTGGGGCAAAGTCTTGAGTTTGTGTTGTGCAGGTCTCCGTGTTGCTTGCAACACCTCTGTAACGTTTCCTTCCTCCTACTGGTTCGATAACCTCGGTTTCTTACTAAGGGAAAGCTTGCTGCTGTGCTGCTTCACACCTTGCTCTTTGGATTCCCAACAGGCTTCATCAAGGAGTCATCAATGATTACAAATAGATTAGATCTTGATCATGAACGGAGCTCACAAGATCTATACATGAAAGCACAAAGGAGGAGATACAGCCATCTAGCTACTACATGGACCCATAGTCCAAGGTGGAACTATTCACGCATCATACCAGAGAGAAGGCCTCCGGGATGATCTCCCCTCCGGCAGGGTGCCGGGAAGAACTTCAGATCCCCCCGATCTAGGGACGATGGTGGCGGCGGCTACAGACGGTTTCGTGGAGATTTGATCGGGTACTTAGGGTTTCTGCATCGGGGGCTTTTTATAGGCGAAGGGGAAAGCCGAGACGGTGGCCAGGGCCCCACACCCCTCCCAGGCGCGGGGCAAGGCCCACCCACGCCTAGGGTGGGTCTGGCCGCCCTGTACGGCCTCTTCGGATCCCCTCTGGACTTCTTGTTCCCCACGGAAATTAATTGATTTTGGCTTTTGTCCCGTCCAATTCCGAGAATATTTCTTTACTAACTTTTCTGAAACCCAAAACAGCAGAAAACAGACATCTGGCACTGTTGCAACTTGTTAGTAGGTTAGTACCAGAAAACATGTAAAAATCACCTCAAAGTGTAGACAAGCAAAGCAAAGTAGATACTAAACAAGCATGAAGCATCAAAAATTATAGATACGTTTCCAACGTATCAAGGCCATTGCTAGTTTGCCACTTCCTTCACATCTGTAGCTTTTACTCATGTGAAGGTAATAATTTGTCCATATAAACCTGGAAGCAAACACTTTGCCACCAACAGTTAATGGTTGTTTTCTCGAACGATTTGATAAGGTACAAGCTACTACTCTAGTGGTCGGTCTTCGGCATATATGGGAGGCTTGGAATGAGGCTCGAAATAATTCAGAGAAGCCTTGGACGTCGCGGACATGCCATAGGATCCTTGCTTATATTTACTTGATTAGGTAGCACTTGTTCAAATGTACCCTAGCACCTAGGTGTGATTCCAATGGACCAACTCCTAAATAGAGTCCACTGCCACCGGGTTCTATTAATCAATTCGGATGCAGCGATTTTTGGGTCGGCGGGCAAGATGGGGCGGGCATTGTGGCTATATATCAATTGGGGGTTGTGTGTTTGCTTCTTCACAACAACTCCAGGGTCTGGTGTCCCCTGAATAGGCCAAAGCCAGGGCCAGCTCTGATCCATGGCCAACATGGGCGGTGCCCTAGGGCCCAAGTGTGGGGAGGGCCCGTGATTGCATCATGCTTTATACCCTATCCAACCGTTGTTTAGTTATTAGTAAAAAAAATAAAAACCGTTGTTTTATTTTGCGCTGAAAAATGGGAGGCACTGGCCCAATGCAAAGGGAGAGTTAGGTCCATCCATAGAGGTAACACACGCAACCACCTTAGTGATGGAGGATAGTAGCCATCCGTGTTCGGCTGTTTTGTGGATTCCTCGACTACGTCACCGCCCTTGAAATCTACGGAACTCTTCTAGGAATTGATCAATTGAATTGGCGAATTCATCTTCGTCTCACTCTGCTTCTCAGGGCCCTGCTTGCCGCTGCTCTGTCCCCTGGTAAGTTCCGTTGTTAGGGTTCTAGTGTCATGTATTTCATTCTCTTCAAGAATATAGCTTCTGTATTGTATTGAGAAGGATATCTTGAACAACATTGATCTCGAATTTCTTCTCAATAATTTTGATAGAAATGCGAGATGACGGTTTTCATGAAGCTTTGAAGCATTATTTTCGATGGAGTCGGTGGAATTTTCTTCTTCTTTGAGGTAGTCAAATTAGCAGGGCATGATTTTTATTTTAGTATTCATGTACTCCCTCTGTTCTAAATAGGGCCCTCCAAAACAAAGATCCGGCCCTGGCTGAAGCCTTGGCCCTTCGATGTGCGCTTCCGCTAGCTCAAGAGGAAGGTTATGATAAGGTGGCCTTTGGCATGAGACCGTTTGTCTCTCATTCAAAGTCTTAACTCGTCGAAGATGGACATATCCTTAGCTGGCATCCCTGAATGGTATCAAGGCCATTGCCAGTTTGCCACTTTCTTCACATCGTAGCTTTTACTCATGTGAAGGTAATCTTAATGAAGCAGCATATTTTAGCTAAGTCATGTTTCAGTGTTTTCTCTAGCTAGGTTTTCCATTATGTTCTGGATCGTATCAGGAGAACCGTGTGATTATTTAATTATTAAAGCTTTGATTTGTGTAAAAAAAACATAGCATGATGTTAGTGGAAGACAAGATTTCATTTTAAAAAACCTGAGTGGAAGATAAAGCCAAAACTATATAAAAAAACACGTACGGAATCAGGTGCCACACGCATGGCCGGTCGACGTGCCATGTCTGGCTTGGGCACCGCACCCACTCCAACCGTCAGAAATAGCAAAACAGAATCTGACCTTTCAATCGTGGAGAGATAGCATGCATGGGCATCGAACCTAATCGTCCGCCACTAGCCTGATCGCAGCTGGAAGAAGAATATCGCAGTGTGGACAGTGCAGGTGTGCAGGTGCACGGATCGATTCTGTAGCCGACGTGCGTGCTTCTTCACGCGGGGCGTACACTGCACGCCGAAGCGGGAGGCGCGCGGGTATAAAAGGGGGCGCAGGCTCGACCGTTTTGAGCAGCACCGCCGAGCAGATCAACACTCGAGCAGCTAGCTAGTGATTGACCATGGGTGGCGGCCACGACATGAACGGCGGCGTGAAGGGCTTCGTGTCCAACCTCGTGGGCGGCGGCGGGAAAGGCCACGGCTACGGGTACGGCCAGCAGAGCCACGGCGGTTACGCAAGCAGCTACGGGCACGGCGGCTACGAGCAGGGGTACGGCGGCCACGGCCAGCAGCAGCACGGCGCGTACGGCGGGCACGTGCAGCAGCACGGGCACGGCGCCTACGAGCACGGCTACGGCGGCGGACACGTGCAGCAGCACGGCCACGGCCACGGCCACGAGCACGGGTATGGGAGCCACGGATACGGCGGCCATGAGCAACACGGGTACGGCGGCAGCCACGTGCAGCAGGGGTACGGCCATGCCGCCGGCGGCGCCTACCCTCCGCACGGCGGCTACCAGGCGCACGGCTACGCGCCGGCGGCATACCCCTCGCACGGCTCGCACCACGGTACGTGATACAATCCATATCATCTTCGAGACGGAAGCTATAGCCGCATATGCCGTAACTGATCGCGTTCATGCGTGCGTGCAGGAGGACACGTGGGATCGTACCACACCGGCCACGGCGGCGGCCATGGCTACGGCCACGGCGGGAAGTACAAGGCCGGGAAGCACGGCAGGAAGTGGAAGTGAATTAGATAGCGGCTACCCACGTCGTTCGCGTGCTCTACGTGCGTATATGTACGTGTGCGCTCCCCCATATGCCCGGTTATACTTGCCGTACTTAATTAGTCGATTAACCAGGCTTCCTATATGAACTACGTATCACCGTATGTATATGCTACCTAAGTTAAATAAAGAGCTACGACGCGCGTGGTGTGTGATATGTAGCTTTGCTTTGCTATGACCATGATCTCTGGGTGCCGTGAGGAGAAGAGTTCTAGTGCTACGACCACCTTGCTGCGCTACCGTGCACACATGCACCGTAGCGTTTTTTTCTCAAAAGGGGAGTGCAAGCCGACCTTTGTATCAACTGTTGCATATGGACTTCTATTATGAGTTTTAGAATTCAAAATAAAAAGTCTCAAATATCAACCATGAGAAAATATAAAAAAAGTCTCACAAATCTAAACATCTTGAAGCCTATATTATTAGGCAGTTAAGTAGTCTGGTAGAAAATATTCTGTGCAACCATCAACAGCCAGTTACAACCAGTAATCATGTATTCCCGCTGATCCTCCAAGAACAGAAAATGTTATATCCCGGATCTAATGTACAGTCGTATGGATAACCTACAAAAAGTTAGCAGAGTCTCCCTATTAAAAACAATATTATTTCTATAATTCATATCGACCAACATAAAGCTAAAACGCCTATGTGAATCCTAGCTTTATTTTTCTTGTCGATACCGTTCAGCCAATTTTCTAACATATTGGTGATATTGGTGTAGGGTTCGTTGCATGAAAAACAAAAAAAATTCTATAGTAAGAACGCATAAAATCAAGATCCAATCTATGAAAAAGCCAAGATCTAATCTACGAGATCGGTGCAATGAGATAGTAGAGAACTAACCCTCGTAGATCCAAAGAGTTTAACAAAATCGGATTCTCGTGGTTGATGTAGTCAATCACTTGCCGATCTCAAGATCGTGTAGACGATCCTTCCGACGCCGTGTTCCGGCGGGCGCTTCTGCAGTCGGTCACACGTACAATAGTCGATGAAGACCTTCCTCTCCCTTGTTTCAGCAGGCAGCGGAGGTAATAGATCCCCTTGGAATCTCACAGCACGACGGTGTGGTGGTGGTGGTGGAGGAGGAGGAGAGATTTTTACAGGGCTTCGCCTAAGCCGGAGCAGGACTATGGACGAGAGAGAAGAGAGGCGGCAGTTAGGGTTAGGCGCCAAGGGACAAGGGGTGTGGGGGTGCGCCCCCACCCCTCATTATATAGGTGTGGGGGCGGCCATCAAAGGGTTCCCAGCCCAGGCCGTGTCCCCCCCCCCCCAACGCGGCCACCAAGGGAAGAGTTGGAACTCTTCTCGCCTCTTACCAAAAAGCTAGAGTTTGACTTTTCAAACTAGGATTTGACTATTCAAACTAGGGTTTGACCCTTTTACTAGTCTTGGCCGAATTGGATCTTTAGGGTTTGGTGTGGCTGGCCCCTAGGACATGCCATTGTCCAAGTGACCCCCTCCCGGGGTCGTGGAACCACTGGTGGTCTCTCTAGAACATTCTAGAAGTATCCGGTCAAAACACCAAAACTTTTTCCGAACCCCGGATTTCCTTATATGAATCCTATTCTCCTGACCATTCCCGATCTCCTCGTGATGTCATGGATCCAATCCGAGACTCTGAACAACATTCGCTCTCCAACTCATATTCCATGTCTACTTTAAACAACATCGAATCCTTAAGTGTGTCTCCCTATGGCTCGTGAACTATGCAGACATGATCGAGACACCTCTCTGGTCAATAACCAATAGAGGGATCTGGACCATATGGCTCCCACGTATTTCTACGATGACTTCGTGATCGAATGAACCAGTTATATACGATACCAATTTCCTTTATCGTGCGATACTTTACTTATTTGAGGTTCGATCGTCGGTATCTCTATACCTAGTTCAACCTCATTACCGATAAGTATTCTTTACTCGTACTGTGATGTGACATCCCTTGTGACCTTGTCACATGCTTGCAAGCCAATTAGATGACACTCCACCGAGAGGGCCCAGAGTATATCTATACGTCATATGGATGGACAAATCCCACTCTTGATCCATGCGCTTCAATCCATATTTTTAGAATACTTAATGCCACCTTTATAACCATCCAGTTACGAAGTGGTGTTTGATGTCATCAAAGCATCCATTCGGTGATGGTGATTAACATGATCTCATGATCGAATGATTAGGTTACTATGTATTTGAAAGCTTGTAGAAAATGAAATCTAAATGATTTGATCATATGCTATACTTACTATGGGTGTGTGTCCATCACATCATTCTCCTAATGATATGATCTTGTTATTAAAAACATCCAATGTCCATGATCAGAAAACCATGATCATGTATTAATCAACAAGCTAGTTTCACAAGAGGCTTACTAGGGACCTTTTTATGTTTACAAAACACACAAGTATTAATGTTTCCGGTTAATATAATTATAGCATAGGATATAAACATTTATCATAAACATAAAGATATGATAATAACCATTTTATTATTGCCTCTTGGGCATATCTCCAACAATTGGTTGGTGGTGGAATATTATATGTAGCGTAAGTATCTCTCTAGACTAGTCTACCAAAAGAATAAGAGATAAAAAAGATGCTCTGTTGTATCCCATTGAGTCATAGAAACGACACTTCTTATTTCCCTTCTGATTACTTTTACCTAGATTGTCCCTTGTTGGCAATTTTTTAATTTATGAACTACATCAAACTTTGATATTCAGTGTGATTTTCAACTTCCATAGATATTTTCTAAAAACACATATGTGTACATTAATTAAATCTGCATACATGGATTTAACAAAAAAAAGTTATCCCAAAGATGTTAATTAGCATAGAAATTTATTTGGGGATACCCGATCAAACGTTGACATAAGTGCATCAAAGAATTCAAGTTATTGTGTATCACTTTTCTCCCAAAACCAATGTTCAAAGGAACTGATGACAAAACACTTGCCATGGTGACATGTTTTCTTTGCATGTTATATAAAGAATGATATTGTTGTGCACCGTATCATTCCTAAAAGCTATAAATAATTAGAGAGAAAATTGAATGAGTTGGAAAATATACTTGTTATCAACTCACAAAATTTAAAATCCAAAATGGAGAAGAAAAGAAGGCCAAATCCAGTGTTGAATAGTGTCACAGAGAAAAACGATGGTGTCAAGGAGGCGAATTTTGAATCTCTCCCGCGCGGCCGTGGCAGGTGCGCCGGCGGCGCGCCTTGCCGCCCGCTAGGCCCCGCCTCCCGCCCCTGCCTGACCGCCCCTCTCCCCTGCCATGGTGTCCTAGCCGGCGTGGGACCAGACCCCGCCCCTACGCTGGAGGGCAACAACGTCCTCGCTGTTCAGCGGGTGCCGGCCCGTGGCTGCCCTGGCCGTGCTGCTTCTTCGGGTCAAGGATCGTCGTGTTGGAGATATGCCCAAGAGGCAATAATAAAGTGGTTATTATCATATCTTCATGCGTATGATAAATGTTTACATACCATGCTATAATTGTATTAACCCGAAACATTAATACTTGTGTGATTTGTAAACATAAAAGAGTCCCTAGTAAAGCCTCTTGTTATCATATTTGATGAGAATTTGCAAAAGGTTGGAGACACTAGTTGTCCTAATCCTCCAAAAGGTTTTGGAGAGCAACATTATACTCGCGATTCACCGTTATAAGCTAAGAGTAGCTTGATCATGGATAATTCCATGATAAGGGTGAATATTTGATGTAGGTAAAATGTTTACTACACCAAGATATTACTAAAGAAAGGAATTTGAAAGAACACCAAACATTTGATGATGGTGATCTACTTCAAAGTACAAGTCCAAAGACATTGGTATTTTACTATACATGCTTTGGACTATGTGTCATGTATATGGCTCCACTATTGATGTTGATAGATTCTTTCAAAGGAAATACTGAAAGAGAATCTCATAAATATATGGTAGAAAAGAAAAGACTAGAATTATTCATCTTAAGTATATAGATGATATACATGTTATGGCTATATTCTTTGCTTATTAAACAATGTGGTTCTTAAGTATTTGATACTGAATTTGTTGGTGTGAATCGTCATACGAAACAACACAATTCATGAACTACCAATGGCCTAAGTAACTAGCAAAAGAATATGTGATGATGTTCATCGAGAACAAATAAAGGGTTATTGTGCTGCTTGTTAAACATCAAAGCTTGCCTTCAAGATTTGTTTTATCAGGTATTATGAGAACAAAAGTGTTGTTCAAATAATTGCCGTAATCCATAAAAGATGGATGATTCACAAATCTCGTCGGAGAAATCACATCCATAAAACTAGTGCTAAAAATGTCGAAAGAAAAATTGATTGAAAGATCACTTAGGAAGTGACATCGCCGTTTAAATTATATTGGAAAGAAAACATGAAGAAACTCCATGTGGATGGAATTTTGGAGTCTTTTGATTTTTGATCAAATGACGCTTGTGAAACTTTCCTAGAGATAATTAAAACTTCGTTCATAGGCCAAAAGGGAACGAATGACTAGCTTATTGGAACTTGTACATAATGTTGTATGAAGTCCATTATGTGTAGTCAAGAGCGATGGATTTCAACTTCATATGCTTTCTCCGAAAATTTGAGTGAATATATGAATATTTACTTAATAAGGATGAAGTATGAAACATTTGAAAAGTTCAAAGACTTTCAAGATGAAGTACAAAATCATTGTAACAAGAATATAAATAGTTTATGATAAGATCATAAAGGAAGATATTTGAGTTACAAGTTTAGCATAATACCTAAGATTTAAGGAATCGTTCCGTGGATTTGTATTTCCCGAAACACCATAAGAGTATGGAGCGTTCGAGATATGTAATTAAACCTTGTTTGACATGGTAAGATCAAAGGTGTAATTCATAAAACTGCCATTATATTTTAAAGATTAAAAGCTTTAGAGACTACCGTTTTTCCACTGAAAAGAGCTCCATCATAATCCTTTGAAATGACACCATATAAAGTTATGGTTTGGGATAAAACCCAAGTTGTCTTTTCTTAAACATTGGTATGCTATGCATAAGAAATATGTTTGCAACCAAAGTCGGATGAACCTGTCTTTGTATGTTATTTCGAATAACTGTTAAGTATTCCTCCATAACATCAGAGACAAAAGTGTTTGTCACTTAGAACGTCAAGTTTCTTTGAGAAGGAATTTTTCGTGAAAAGATAAGTGGGAGGACAATAGAACTTTGATAAGGTTAAAAGAACCTTAGCGATATGTGCAAAGTTGCGCAGCGCCGAAAAGTGTTCCGGAGGCAGCAACAATGCTCATGGATCACATGCCTCAAAGGTTGTGGTTACGGAGGTCAAAGTTTCTATTGTACCAAGTAGGTCGAGTAAACAATCAAATACTAAGATTTGAGGGTTGAATCATTATTTGAGAATAATGAACGGACTACATGCAAAGAAGCGATGATGGGCCCTAACTCCATAAAATGGCTTGAAGCCATAAAATCCGTGATAGTTCCATACACAAGAAATCAAGTTTTGAACTTGAAGGACCCTCGAGAAAGGTGTAAGACCTTACAGTTGTGTTTGGATCTATAAAGAAATAGACATGGATGTTTCACATCTATGAAATAGTCGACATGTTGGGAAAGAGTTCACAACAATGTTCAAAGGTTGACTATGACAAGATTTGATCTTTCATAGCGATATTTAGTCTAGACGGATTAATGTATCAACCACTACATATAATTTTGTTATAGTTGAATAAGCAAAACAAGTTCTTCTAATAGAATTGTTACCTAGGAGATGTGCATAACACGATCCATAGGGTTTTGTTAATTCAAAGGATGCTAAAAGCATATGCAAACTTCAATTGTTGAAGTAAGCATTGCGGAGTTGGAATCTTCACTATGATGAAACTGTTAAAGGAGTTTAAATTCGTCGGAGACGATGAAGATGCTTGCATTTGCAAGAAATTAAGTGGGAGCGCTAAGACATGTTTCTAATACATTATGTGGAAGACATATTGTTGATTGGAAATGATGTATATTTTATTAACACATATTAAGAATTTCATCCCGATGAAAGACTTAGGCAAAACCCAAATATTTGGCATCAATAGACGCTAATATGGTTGTGCCGAAAGTACATAGATGATATATTGAATGAGTTCAATATAGAAACTACAAGAAAGGTTCTTGTCGCACATAAAGGATTGAATGAGTTCAATATTGATGAAATATTCAAGTGTATTGACACTTGGTAAGTGTATAGATTGATACTTGATGCATGAAATCACAAAGAGTATTTATATTAATCATACTGTGATATGTACAAATCTAGATATGTCCTATGCTCTAAATGTTATGAGCATATACCAGAATGATTCATAAGATGATCATTGGACGATAGTAAGGATATTCTTATGATCTTTTGGAAGAACTAAGAGTATATTATTTTGTAGAAGTGGCAAATAGATGGTTAGTTCATTGTAAAAGTACTACATTGATACTAGTTTTGTCACAAAGTACAAATTAAGTTTATCTCAATCTAAACTAAGGGTGGCACAATATAATGGAAAGTAAGTTCCATAATGGATTTGGATGAGTTCCAAAGTTAAGACATTATGACAGATACTACAACAAAAGGCTAAGTATATGACTGCTATTATAGCAACTAAAGAGGGCATTTGTGTCAAGTAGTTTGTTATCAAACTAGGTGTAGTTCACAGCGGGATAATACTATGAAGATATATTGTACGACAATATTATCAACATGTTTTAACCCCAAAGAACTAAAGGTCCCACCAAAGGACCAAATTTATACAAAGCCATCTCATTATAGAATGAGTGATGTGTAGAGACGCAAAGACATGCAAATTACACACGGACCTGGAAGTGTCAGATCCGGAGATCAGTTGACCACTAGCAATCATGTACATGCAACACCGGAAAGCCATAGGTGTTGAATACACAAAGGTTTGAAACTAGATTATTGACTCTAGTGCAAGTGGGAGACTGTTGGAAATATGCCCAAGAGGCAATAATAAAGTGGTTATTCTCATATCTTCATGCTTATGCTAAATGTTTACATACCATGCTATAATTGTATTAACCGGAAACATTAATACTTGTGTGATTTGTAAACATAAAAGAGTCCCTAGTAAAGCCTCTTGTTAAACTAGCTTGTTGGTTAATATATGATCATGGTTTCCTGATCATGAACATAGATATGTTATTAACAACAGGGTCATATCATTAGGAGAATGATATGATGGACATACTCCTATAGTTAAGCGTAGCATAAAGATCAAGTCATTTAATATAGTTCATTTGCTATAAGCTTTCTGATACATAGTAACCTAATTCCTTCGACCATGATATCATGTTAATCACCATCACCGGAAGGATGCTTTGATGACATCAAACACCACGCCATAACTGGGTGGCTATAAAGGTGGCATTGAGTGTTCGGAAAGTATGGGTTGAGGCACATGGATCAAGAGTGGGATTTGTCCATCCATATGACAGATAGATATACTCTGGGCCCTCTCGGTGGAATGTCATCCAATTAGCTTGCAAGCATGTGAATGGTTCACAAGGGATCACATACCACGGGAACGAGAAAAGAGTACTTATCAGTAACGAGGTTGAACTAGGTATGCAGAGATACCGACGATCAAAACCTCGAATAAGTAAACTACTGTGAGACAAAGGGAAATTGGTATCGTATGTAAGTGGTTCATTCGATCGCAAAGTAATCGTAGAAACATGTGGGAGCCATATGAATTTACATATTCCTCTATTGGTTATTGATCGGAGAAGTGTCTCGGTCATGTCCGCATAATTCACGAACCGTAGGGAGACACACTTAAGGATTCGATGTTGTTGAGTAGTTATGGAATGATGAGTAAGAGGCCGAATGTTGTTCGGAGTCTCGGATGGGATCCGGGATATCATGAGGAGATCCGGAATGGTCCAGAGAATAAGATTCATATAAGGAAAGTCCTGTTTCGGAGTTCGGGAATGATTCCTGTGTTTTCACCAGGAATGTTCTAGAAGGGTCTGGAAGGTCCGGCACTCCGGAGGGGAAGGGTACATGGATGTGTCATGACAATGTGGAATGGTTGCATCATGTACTAGGTCACTTGGCTGGGAAAAATAAAGAGAAGAAATCAAATCAAAGTTTGAAAGTCAAACGCCAATTTGAAAAAGTCAAATCTCAAGTTTGCTTGGTGGAGGGAGAGTAGGAAACCTACTTGGGGAGGAAGTCCCACTCCCTCCCACCCGCCGGCCATGATGAGGAGTTGGAGGAGGACTCCCTCCTCCCCAAACCGCCTCTCCCCTCCTATATAAGGAGGGGTAGGGCACCCCCTCTATACACACCTCCAAACCCTAGCAGAGGCGCCACCACCACCACCAAGTGCTGCTACCGCCACCACCTAGGGATCTTCTCCCAAGTCGCCGAGTTGGGGTATCCCAAACCCTATCCGCCGGCCACACCTCTCCCCTTGGTGGTTCTAAACCCTAGATCGCCAAGGCCCTCTCTCATGCTCCACCATACTCGCTCTGGCTTAAGGCCAAGCCCTGCGGGATCTCCCCTCTACTTCCGACACCACGCCGTCGTGCTGCTGGAATCACGAGGAGAGTGCTACAACCTCCGCTGACTGCTGGAACAAGGGAGAGGAAGGTCTTCATCGAGTACCGAACGTGTGAGCGACTGCGGAAGCGCTGTCGGAACGCAGCGCCGGAAGGATCGTCTACGCGATCTTGAGATCGGAAGTGTACGACTACATCACCCACGAGAATCTACTCTCGTTAACCGCTTTGGATCTTCGAGGGTTAGTATTCTATCGAATCGTTGCTACAATCTAGTAGATAGATCTTGGCTTGATCATAGATTAGATCTTGATTGTGTATTCATGCGGTAGAAATTTTTTGTTTTCCATGCTACGAACCCCTACATGTCGTCTGGTGCTCCTCAGCGAGGCGGAGGTGGTGATTGACGCCCGCGACCTCCGGCGTGGCGAGTTCGTCGGCGAGGGCAAGGAGGTTCTCTTCCCAGCGCATCGGGTCTAGGTGGGTCGGCAGGTACGCACCCCCGCCCCTCTCCTTTGCGCAGCTCCCCCCTAGAACGTCGCGGTGTTCCCCGGCGGTGGTGGCGTCGGTCCACCTTCCTCTGTTGTCTCTGGCCAAGATGGCGGCAGCGTGCGATCTCCAGGGCCGCAGCTGGGCTGACGTGGCCGATGAGGAGCCGGGGGTTTCCTCGATCGCGGCACCTTCTCCCCCGGTTCTGGTGGACTCGGCCCCTCCCCCAGCGATGCGGGCGGCGACACTCAGGACCCTTCGCCGCCGTCGTCCCCTCTCCCGACGGCCTGGACTGGCGACATGCCAGAGCGAGGCGTGGATACCCCCCGCCGCCTCTCCGCCTTATGTCGGCCTGTGCTGGGGGAATTCATCGTCGGATGGTAGACGGCAGAGGGCGGGCCGCACCTCTGCTGCATGGAGGACCTCACTGACGGTGCTCGGTCAGGCGGCGGCGCGTTGTAGGGAGGAGGAAGGATGCCGCCCCGCGCATGGCTGGTGTGCTGGCGGGCCCGCCCGGCCTACTAGGGGGACTACAGGGGCTTGCTAGGCTGCAGCCCGTCAGCGACCCCAGCAGTCAGGGAGCTGGGCTAGGGTTGGGCCCACGGGCCCAATTCCCTTCCTTGTCCCCATCTCACCCTTCCTCGCGGGTTCGTGCTCCACCTCGCCCTAGGTCTCTGTCGCTGCTACCCCTCTGCTTGTTGCCCCTCTCGCCTCCGGTCCAGCCGCCGCTCGCTGCCCCCAGGTAGGCCTCCTACAAGGAGGTGCTGATGGCGTCGAAACGCCCCCGCAGCCGCAGCCCGCCAGAGCCGAGGGATGCCTCCCTGCTCAGCCGCCCGGCCTCCCCCGCCGTCATGGCTCCCCTACTCCCCGCGGCAGCTCTCCGGTGCACGCCCACCACGGCTACCGCCAGGCCTCTCCATGCCGTCATGGTCCAGCCAGGGCCAACGGGAGGCTCCCCCGTGTTGGGGATATGCTATATGGGTATCCCTATAGCATGTCTCTTATCCGACTAACCCGGGTGGCCCATAGTCGGTAGCGTGGCCTATGGCTTCAGGTGGCTGACCGATTAGGTGGATCCAGAAGGGAGGCCCATGCCGGATAAAGGAAGGCTACGGTGGAGTTACCAGCGTACC
Source organism: Avena insularis (assembly GCA_023614405.1). Lineage (NCBI taxonomy): Eukaryota > Viridiplantae > Streptophyta > Magnoliopsida > Poales > Poaceae > Avena > Avena insularis. The sequence continues at coordinate 9,772,992 of CM042684.1, forward strand.
CGGAGCCTTAGAGTGCAAGATACACAAGACTAGTAGTAGATGGTGTAGGACTCTGTGACCTGTCCGGCTAGGACTTTTCCCTGTAACCCTAGGACCTGGCGACTATATAAGTCGGGCCTATGGGAGCCTTTAGGGCACAATCTCAAACAACCTAGTATCGATTCATACTACCTCGCACAGCGAACCTATCTCTGTAACTCGGCGTATTGCCCTTATAGTGATTTATAGCAGGAGTAGGATTCCGCCACCGTTGTGGGATCTGAACCTGGGTAAGCTGTGTTACCTCGTACCCGTCAACCGTCCGCCTTACCCCACGTCTCTAAACACGCACTGTGAGGACCCCTCCATGGCGTACTCGTCGGCAATACCACGACAGTTGGCGCCCACCGTGGGGCATGAGGCTCTTCAGGCTCTTCAGCGGGCGAGGACCAAGATCTTCGCGGGAATCGGCGAAACCGTAGCCATCGGTCGCGTTCTCTTCTCCGGCAACGTTCCGATCGTCCCTCCCGATGAGTTTTGGATCCCGGTGAAGACGAACCCTACTCGGTGATCGATCATTCCTATCGGATACATCCACCTCTTCATCGGCGAAACCGACTCGGGCACTAGTTCCCTGGGAGTCGGAGGAGCATCAAGACCCGCACGGACCGCCTACGGGCAGGATACGTTCGCGGAAGGATAGATGTCGGATCTCTCTTCGGAGTTTGCCGGCAAAGATCGGAAAGCATCAAGACCCGCACGGACCGCCTCCGAGCAGGATACGTTCGCGGAAGGATCAATGTCAGATCTCTCTTCGGAGTTTGTCGACAAAGATCGGAAAAATTCAAGGCCCACCCAAACCGCCCCTGTGCAGGATATAAAGGTGGAAGATCACTACAAATCCGCCGGCTTCATACGTGCGTCTGGACAGCAGAGATCCAAGTTCGTCGGCATGGTTACCATTTTCGATCTGGCACGATGCGTTCAGAGAGAGGGCGAAAACCCCCGCGACTACCTGGCCAGGTGGCTCCGTATACGAGCCGACCTAGCCCACTACCCCGATGATAACGCTCTGTATCACTTCGTGGAAGGACTGGACCGCGTCACGCTTCTCCGACATTCTTTAAGACGGCAGCAGGCAACAGGATGTCTCACCCTCGAAGAGATGGTGAGCACCGTCACGGCTTCTACGGCGGTGACCTGCCCAGAGATGGAGCTTGCGCTCAGAGACGGAGAACCTCCGATTCAGCAGCCGCCACCACCGCCTCCTGCCGCCATCGTCGTAGCAGCACCACCACCTCCAGGCATCGTCGATCCCGTTGCACCTCCACCGCCCGTCATCGAGGAAGTTCTGTAACCCTCCGACTCTGTCATTGATGCGCTTTATGCTGATTTTAGTGCAGATTCAGAGAAGATAGACTTCAGTCCAGAAGAGCTAGACTCCGCTATGCAGGAGATGGAGGAGGAGTACTCGCGCGACGAACTAGCCAACAACGTCGTCGCGTCCCGAGGGGTGTTCGTCACCATTGGGACGGTGATGGATGAAGATCGACCCGGACAAGCTCCACCTACGGCGCTGGGAAAGGGGAAGGGGCCACTTATTGCAACTGACGATGATCGCGCAAAAGTCATGCCTCCTCCGCCTAACCCAGTGCAGCAGCCACAGGAACTCGGCACCGGCCCGAGCAACAACAACACCGCAAACTTGCCGCCTCCAGCATCTACGTCTGCAGCAGCCCAAGTTACTCCAGCTGATAGAGTGATGTACGACAATCTCCTCGTTGAGCCACTGACCGTTGCTCATATCCAGAACGTGACCCAGCTTGATGAGAAGCGCCAGCAGCTGCTGGAGGAGGCACAAGCCATCGCGGAGAAAGGCGCTAAACTAGATCGAGATCTGGTCAACGCGCAGAAGTCCATAGAAAAAGCTAGAGCAATGGAGGCCGAGTACAAGACTCTGCTACAGCAGCAGAAGGCTAAGAAAGCTCCGGCTCGCGTCATCAACGATCCTGGCGTACAACGCAACCTAGGATGGGCTCCCTCTAATCCGACACAGGCCAAGACATACATTGACAGTGAAGGCAAGCAGGTGATGCCCACCCCACTCCTTAACCTCGCCGTCGCCAAGACCCTTCTGGAGCAGGATAGATCGCCTGAGGCAGTGGAACAGGTCTATGACCTAGTGGCCAAGGCGGTGAAGCAGCAGGAAAAGGCCACCTCTCAGAGGCTTGAGTCTAACCCAGCGCTCTGCCAGTCTAGCCAGTACAAGCCGCCAAGGGGCATATCTCCTCTTGATGTTGGGTACCAGACGGGTTCATCAGAACGAAGATGGAGGGATGCACGCAACAGGAAGGATGCCATCCCCATATCCTCCAACCACGGAGAAAAGGCCCGACCTCATCGCCCATCGCCACCGCCCCGATCTCCCTGACATCGCAAAGATTACAAAGCTCACCATCGTACGGATATGCCCCCACCAAAGCAGTGTGGCATCGTCATCCGCGACAACACAGAGCAGACCCGTCATGACAGAGAGCACAACCAAGGACATAAGAGCAGGTCGCGCCATGACCCTCCGCGTCCGACAAGCAACCGTGACAGGCGTGAGGCGTCGCAGGAGGGTAACAGCAAGAAGGCTAACCCACCGCCACCTCCGCCTCCGTCACCACCAAGCAGTCACCATGGCGGAGGAGGCCCGCGTCGTTCACGCAACCCATCCCCTGTTGACAAGAATAAGAAGAACCCGGAGCCATACGATGCGTGTTCGCGGATTGATAAGATCCACGAGGACCGGGAAGGACCATACCTGGGACCACGTTGCTTTGGACCTGCAATACGGTCCGCAACTTACCCCAAAGGTTTCCGGATTGACAAGACCATCAGGCCCTATGATGGCACCGCCAAGCCAGCCACATGGTTGCAGGACTACGACAACGCGGTGGAGATTGCCGGAGGTAACCCCAACATCACCGTCAAGTGCCTCCCATTAATGTTGGCGGGTACGGCCTGTCAATGGATCGACGACTTGTCGGAGAAATCTGTCTACAACTGGCTGGACATGCGAGAAGCGTTCACCAAGAACTTTGAGGGTACATACAAGCGTCCCTGCATTGTGGGCGATCTACAGCAGTGCGTGCAAGAGAAAGACGAGACATCTCGCGCCTACCTCTCCCGCTGGCTGGATATGAAGAATTCTGCGCGAGTGCGCTCGAGACCGCCATGTCCGCCTTCATCGATGGGTTGGAAAGGCACGTTGCTCGACATAAGCTGAAGCGCTTGCGGGATAATCACCTTGACTTGAACGGATGATTCAGTTGGCTAGTGAGTTCGCAAGCCGTGATGATGCTCGTGGCTCCTTGCCAAAGAACGGCTGTTCCAACTCAAGCTCGGAGGAACAGCAGTACAAAGCGGAAGACCGCTCCAGAAGAAAAGCAATCTACCGACATGGTCGCTATGACTTTTGCAGGACGAGGAGAGGGCGGACAACATGGCCGAGGAAGGGGAGCTGGTCGTGGGCAGCAACGAGGAAGTGAAACCACCTCGGCGCCGCTCCGCGTTCCCCAAACCTACGAGGAGTACCGTGATATGCCATGCCTCGTACACCTCGACGTCAACGACAAAGCCACCCATACCAATCGACACTGCAAGTTCGTCAACGACCTCAAGGAAGACCCGGAGTCCGGCTACAAGGGAAGTCGGAAGAACAGACCGCGAGGCAAGGGAAAGGGGAAGAAGAAGGAGGAGGAGTCCAAGGATTCAAGTGACATGGACGAGGACGTTGACCCCAAGCACGCCGCCAAGAGCGACGACAAGGGAAAGAACCCCTTCGCAAAGAAGGACCCAGTCTACCACACTTTCCTTGGCACCCCCACCGTCCGACAACAGAAGACCTCTCTAAGGATCCTGATGGCTACTCTCCCCCCCAGTCCCCCAGTACCTACGCTGGTCGGAGGTTCCAATAACTTGGGACATGACAGACCACCCAGACCTTATACCCACGGAGAACCAGTACGCCATGGTCATCAACCCCTTGATTGACGGCGTGGAGTTCACCATGTGTATGGTGGATAGTGGAAGCAGCATCAACATCATGTACCTAGATACACTGCAAAAGATGAGCTTGACGGAGGCAAACCTAAGGCGGACCAACACCATCTTCCACGGCGTAGTTCCTGGTCGGGAGGCTCGGTCCCTTGGGTGCATTACACTTCAGGTTGCCTTTGGCGATGTTAATAATTACCGTCAAGAGCGCATGACCTTCGAGGTGGTGCCCTTCAAGAGCGTGTACCACGTCATATTCAGCCGCGACATATTCCACACGTTCATGGCCAAGCCATGCTTCGTCTACAACAAGCTCAAGATACCCAGACCAAACGGCATCATCACCGTATCCATAAGCTTTACCAAGGCAAGGGACTGCGAGATCAACGAGGCAGCTGTTGCAGAAGTTGTCCTCTACAGCAAAGAATTCAAGGAGATCCAGAGCAAGGTCGATGACTCAGAGATGCCCGTGTCGAAGAAGCAGATCTCCGACTCCACTCCTGCGTTCAAGGCCGCCATCGAGACCAAGCCGGTGGAACTTGTGGTAGGCGATGACTCCAAGGTCACCGCCATTGGGACGAACCTGGATCCCAAATAGGAAAGCGCGCTCGTCGAGTTCCTCCGTGAGAACAGGGACATCTTTTCCTAGCAACCCGCCGACATGAAAGGTGTACCTAGGGAACTTACCGAGCACAGCTTAAACATTGATCCAAAATGCAAACCAGTGAAACAACCTCTACGACGCTTTGGAGATGAGAAGAGACGCGCCATTGGCAAAGAGATAGCTAGGTTACTTAAGGCTAGATTTATCCGAGAAGTCCTTCACACCCAATGGGTCGCCAATCCTGTACTTGTCCCCAAAAAGGGAACCAATGAATTAAGAATGTGCGTTGATTACACCGGCTTGAACAAAGCATGTCCCAAAGATCCATTTGCTTTGCCTCGCATTGACCAAGTCATTGACTCGACGGCTAGCTCGGAATTTTTGTGTTTTCTCGATGCATACTCAGGATACCACCAGATCAAGATGAGGAAGTCAGACCAATTGGCCACTTCGTTCACTACCCCATACGACACGTTTTGCTATGTCACACCGCCCTTTGGGCTGAAAAACCCAGGTGCTACCTACCAGCGGACAATGCAACGTTGCCTTCACGACCAAATTGGTCGGAACGTTTCATGCCTACGTGGACGATATTGCGGTGATGTCTAAAAAGTCAAACGACTTAATCTCCGACTTAAAAGAAACCTTTGATAATCTCCGGAAATACAACATGATGCTTAACCCTAAGAAGTGCGTCTTTGGGGTTCCAGCCGGCAAACTGTTGGGCTTCATCATTTCCCAGCATGGAATCGAGGTCAACCCGGAGAAAATCAAGGCCATCTTGAACATAAACCGTCTGACATGCCTAAAGGACATTCAACGACTAACAGGTTGTGTTGCAGCAGTTAGTCGGTTCGTCAGCCGACTTGGAGAGAAGGCTTTGACGCTGTACAAGTTGCTGAAGAAGGAAGACAAATTCACATGGACGGATGAAGCAGATGCAGCATTGAAGCAGCTTAAGGAGATTCTTTCCTCAACGCCCATCCTTGCAGCACCCGAGCCTGGAGAGCCCCTGTTAATTTATATGGCGGCAACCAACCGGGTTATCAGCATCATCGTCGTGGTAGAGCGGAAGGAACCAGGATATGAGCACGGAGTTCAACGGCCAGTTTACTATGTGAGAGAGGTCTTGACGGAGTCCAAGCAACGTTACCCGCACTACCAAAAAATAGCTTATGGAGTATTCCTTGCTTCTCGGAAGCTGATGCATTACTTTCAGGAGCACCCAATCACAATGGTGAGCAAGACCCCACTGTCCGACATCATCAATAACATCGACGCTACAGGAAGGGTCGCGAAGTGGGGCATTGAACTTGCCGCCTTCGAGATCACCTACAAGAGACGCGACGCTATCAAGTCACAAGCCTTGGCGGATTTTGTTGCAGATTGGACGGAGATTCCAGATGCTACTCCGCTGCCAGAACCAGAATACTGGGTGATGCACTTTGACGGATCAAAGCTGCTCAATGGCTCGAGTGCTGGTGTATTGCTATAGTCACCAACAGGAGACAAGCTACAATACGTTCTGCAGATCCACTTCGAGGCTACAAACAACATGGCGGAGTATGAAGCACTCATTCACGGACTACGTGTAGCCAAGGATATTGGCATCAAGTGCATAGTTTCCTGTGGAGATTCCGACTTGGTTGCCCGGCGGTGGTGGCACCGAATCTGTGAACCCTATGATGGCGGCATATCGAGACGAAGTGGACGATATAGCCAAGAGCTTCTTGGCCTACGAAGTTAAGTATGTGCATAGGGAACAAAACGAGGCGGCTGATCTGCTGTCTAAGCTAGGATCAGGGCACAAGCAAATTCCGCCAGGAGTTTTCCTAGAGCACCTGCGCACACCATCCGTGAAGGGAGCCGACATCGACAACCCAGATAGAGCTGACTCTTTCATCCATATGGTGACTAAGGTCCCTCCGGCTTGGACAAAACCGTTCATGGAATATCTCGAACACGAAACTTTGCCCGACGACGAAGTCGAAAGACGACAAATAGTACGACGAGCAAAGGGTTATACCATAATCAATGGTCAACTCTACAAAAGGAGCACTACTGGTGTATACTTAAAGTGTGTTTCCCAGCTAGAAGGTATGGAAATCCTACGCGAAATCCATCTCGGAGATTGCGGGCACCATGCCGCTCCTCGATCGTTGGTCGCGAAAGCCTTCCGGTAAGGATTCTACTGGCTGACCGCGAAGGAGGACGCCGAAAAGCTGGTTGAGACATGCATGGGATGCCAGTATTATGCCCGACAACCACATGTTCCTGCTGAAGAACTACGAACAATACCAGTAACTTGGCCGTTTGCGATGCTGAACAGGGGCTAGACCCGTTCTGAGACGGCACCTTGTGGGTTTACGCATCTCCTTGTAGCAGTTGACAAATTCACTAAATGGATAGAAGCTAAACCCATTAGAAAGCTTGATGGGGCAACTGCCCTCAGGTTCGTCCGAGATCTAGTGGTGAGATTTGGTCTCCCACATAGCATTATCACCAACAATGGCAGCAATTTATCACTCGGAGAAGTGGAGGCATATTGCTGGGAGAAAGGCATCCGACTTGACCTTGCATCTGTGGCACACCCACAATCCAATGGTCAGGTTGAGCGAGCCAATGGATTAATTTTATAGGGAATCAAGCCACGTCTTGAGGCACCGCTACATAGAGCAGCTGGAGCCTAGGCGGAAGAATTGCCATCTGTGCTGTGGAGTTTACGAACTACACCCAACAGATCCACCGGCTACACCCCTTACTTCATGGTATATGGAGCACAAGCCATCCTACCTTCCGACATCCTCCACGGTACACCAAGAGTTGCCGCCTACGACGAGGATGACGCTGAAGAATCCAGACGCCTAGATGTGGACCTTCTCTAGGAGGAGCGCGTTTTGGCATGCCAAAGATCCGCCATCTACCAGCAGAAGCTACGCAGCTACCATAGTCGCCGCGTTCGGCATCGCTCGTTTAAAGAGGGGGATTTAGTACTCCGACTTAAGCAGAAGAAGTCACACAAATTATCCCCGCCATGGGAAGGACCGTTCATCATAAGCAAGGTGCTGCTCAATGGGTCTTACTACCTTGTCGACAATCGTGGACTCAAGGATAGACCCAACGAGGATCATAAGCGTAAGCGACGTGACCCGGATGATGACTACCCGGAGCTTGATCGGCCATGGAACATAGCACAGCTACGTCCTTTCTACACTTAGCATTTTTTATCTAATTGTGTACCTCTTATATATGATCAATGAAATAAAGCTCTTTGGTTCACTCATATTGCTGAGTCTTTTACCTCCTTTGCTGTTCATTTTTGGATCATATAAAACCTTTATGCACAAGTCTTGCGATTGCACTTGTGAAAATTCATCTCTGAGCGTTAGCTTAAGTTTTCTGGTCTACACGTTCTTTGTTGTTTTTATGTGGATTCTGGAGTAGTGACTTTCGACACTTATTGTTGGCGATTTTGTGCTCAGGTTATTGACGGTGCCATTGGGCATCATCACCTAAGCGCATGGTTTTGACAACAAGTCTTCCGACTCACGAAAAGTCAAGCATAAGAACCAGAGTAATGGATAAGCCAGCACTTGCTTAAAAAAATATACATACTGGGAATTAGTTCTTAAGTAGCAGGAAATAACAACCATTGTTTTTGCGCCTTAAGTTACATCATCAAGTTTTTTCCACGCATATACCAAAGATGAAGCAAATATTACAAAGTGTTTTTCATTCTTTGGGCGCAGGAGACTTGGAAGCAGCATCGTCATCGGCCGGAGAATCACCCTCAGCATCGGCACTTTGGTGGGACTCGGAGGAATATTGGTTGACGCTGTCGATGGTGTTCATGGGCACGAAGACGTTGATATCCACCAACTCGGCAACTCTGGTGTCATAACCCGCGAGTGATGACAAGATGGCTTCGTAATCAATTTCTTTGCCGTCATCATCAACGTCGGGGATGCCAGAGGTCACCGTATCGATGTCGGCATCTTCGTAGTGTGCCTTCACCATAGACAGCGCCATCCTTGCGCCATCCCGTGCACATGAAGCTTTCCAGCTTGTGATACGCTCGGGGGCTCGGTGCAGAATCTCCGAGTACTTCGCCACGGAGTCCGAGGCCTTGATGTGTATCTGGAGGGGCTTGGCGATCTCTTTGGCTTGGGTGATGGCGGTGTTGATAAAGTTGCCGGCAAGAACCATGCATTCCTTGGCCGGAGGAGGAGATCCGGTTAAACCCATAGGAGCTGCAAATTCCGACAAGGATCACATGAGTTCAATAATTCCAAGTATCCAGACTGCAGAAATACAAGGCAGAGAAATCTTACTGAAGATGCTGGCATTAGCCTGCCAAAGGGTGTCCGCCAGGGATTCTTTATCTTGCTGGAGGAGCTTATATGCCTCGCCGTGGCGATGGTTTTGCCCATCAACAGCTTGCTTCTGATCTTTTAAGATCGCAAGATCCTCCTTCAAGCGATTTATTTCCACGGAGGCAAATTCCTGCAGGGCCTTCATGGAATCCTCATGCATTTTCAGCATTTCTTCCCTCTCCTTTTTAAGGATCTTGTTCTCGATGTCCAGCTGCTGAATGTTCTTGGACTTCTCGACAATGTCCTTGGCCTTGGAAACATGTTCTGCAAAGTCGGAGAAAACAAAGTACATAGTGAGTACTCGGAGAATGAAGGCATAAAACCAAGACGGAATGCGCAAAAAAGAAAACAGACTCTTGTTTTTGATGATATGTTCCTTCAAGATGGCAGTTTTACCCTTTTCGGCTTTAAGATCTGCGCGCATCTTCTGGTACTTGTCGTTGGCCATGCCCCTCCGAGCATTCTCGTTCTGTGGAACAAAGGAAAAAAGTTAAACCGTTGTTTAGTCTACTTGGAGCATCGAGTCGAAATCTTTGCACTTAGACGCTCAGGGGCTACAGTGAGAGTTTTTAACTTAGCAATATGCTTAGCTTTTCTTTAAGCATCTAGTCAGAGCCAATTTAGTTCTCGATTAGAAGCTTGAGGGCTACAGTATAAAGTTTTAACTCAGAAAATGCTTAGCTTTTCTTTAAGCATCTAGTCGGAACTAATTCAGTTACAACTAGAGGCTTGGGGGCTACAGTATTGAAAATTATAAACACTGCGTATGCTACTCTTAAAAGCATCTAGTCGGAATAGTTTGTTCCATCTAAATGCTTGGGGGCTACAGTGAGAGTTCTTTCTAACTTAGTCACTCTTAGAGCATATAGATGCAAAACCTATGGTTTTCCGTCTACATCCTCGGGGGCTACAGTGGGATACTCATATGAAATGCAAAAGGCAAAGTAAAACTTACAAGTGCAATAATCTTGAGGTTTGTAGCGCTCTCGGCTAGCAGCTTGCCAAAGGAGATGTTATTTCCTCGCAAGATATCCGCTTGTCGGAGAAGCTCCTCAATACCGCACGTCGGAGATGACGGCACTCCTCCAGGAACCAGAGTTGTGTTACTCGGCGTAAGCGCCGGGTAGACTATCTTCGGGAACTCGAAGGGCTTCTGGGGAGCGGGGGCGCTGCCTTCGGCAGAGGTACCAGCTCCCACTACCGCCTTGCCGCTACCGATGGCATCCTTAGCCGGAGCTTTAGCCATTTGTTGAGCGGTGCTCTCTTGTGTCGTCTGCTCGCCGACAATAGCAAGTTCGGTAGAGGAGCCAAAATCCATTTCCATGACGGAAGGGCCTGGTGCCTCCTTTGCCTGCGAGCTTGTCGGGGCAGACGAAGGCTTGACGGCAGGAGTAGCAGGGGCGATGGCGGGGGAGGCGTCGCGATGCAGCATATCCTTGATATTTCTATAAGCCCCCAAAGTTTTGGAGGTCTTCTTGATGCTGGTCGTGGCTTTCTTCCTGAGACGTGCAAAATGCATAAGTACAGGAACAAAACAGACAGATAGACAATGTCGGAGAATGAGAAGCTTACACTAGGGGGGTGCTTTGGCAAAAATCCCGGTGGCTTTTCTCTTTTCCGCCTCAGGCATGACAGTAGTCTTTTGGAGGCTCCACTCCGTCTTCTTCTTCTTGCCTCCATCGGCAGCGTCGGTGGAGCTCTTCGCTTCAGCGCCAACGGGACATCGTCGTCGGACACGACCGTGACTTCCTTCATCTTTGGATCGTAGATTTGGGCAGCCAGGTTGTCCTCATCTAGATCGCTAAGCTGTTAAGTAATAAATCACCGTGTTAGATAAGATGGTGTTGGCAAGACGGAGAAACTGGAGCATATGTCGTGCACGGAAAATAAATATCTAAGTTTGGGCACTTACCATCTACGAACATGTCGTAGGTGATGGTGAAGCCACGCTTCTTATCCTTCACTTTGACGATGTCCTTCAGGCGGAGCTTGACGGAGTCGCTCGAGAAGTTATCCACGAAGATCCGGAGGGTATCCCTTCGATCACTGATATACTCGTGCATGAACTTCGCGCGGTGCTGCAGAGGTTTGATTCGCCTGATGAACCAGCACATGGCTAGGTCCAAGCCGGTCAAACCCATCTCTACGAACCATTTGATCCGCCTTATTGCGCGAGAGGCGTCGAGGTCGGAGGGAAGGGAGGCATGGGATCTCCATGTGGAAACTTCAGCGGTGGCTCCATCCACGAAGTGCGGGTACGTTACTTCTCGGCCCGCCAAAGGAATGTCGGGGCCGTAGAAGTACGTCCGCGGCCAGTTTTTGTAGGATTCGTGGCCAATGATGTCGGGGAACCGCCGGCCAGGTCGAATCTTGAAGCTTATGGTGCCGCAGTTCCTAAGCTCTTACTTACTATGTCCGGCTTCACGTTTGACAGTGAAGAAGTACACGAACAAGTCTAACCTAGGCCTAATCCCTAGGTAACCCTCACAAAGTGCCGCGAAGTTGCTAAGCACTAAGATGCTATTGGGGGAAAGGTTATGGGGTTGGACCTTGTAGTGGTTCAAGACGGAGAGGAAGAAGTGGGATATGGGCAGGGAAACACCGCGTACCAGCTGAGCCTTGAGGTACACCTTTTCTCCGGCTTGGGGAGAAGGTGTCACCTCGCCGGCCGGCGCCGCCCGCCAGGCGAGCCCCTCCGTCGTAGGTGTTGGAATTATGCCCTAGAGGCAATAATAAAGATGTTATTATTATAATTCTTGTTCATGATAATGTTTATATTCCATGCTAGAATTGTATTAAGCGGAAACTTTAATACTTGTGTGGTTTGTGAACAACACCGTGTCCCTAGTACGCCTCTATGGACTAGCTCATTGATCAATGATGGTTAAGGTTTCCTAACCATAGACATGAGTTGTCAATTGATAATGAGATCATATCATTGGGAGAATGATATGGTGGACAGACCCAAACTAAGCGAAGCAATTAGATCGTGTCATCGTGTTTGTCTTTGCGAAGCTTTTCTTATGTCAAATATTGTATTCCTTAGACCATGAGATAATACAACTCCCTGGTATCGGAAGAAAGCTTTGAGGTCATCAAACGTCATCCTATGAGAGGGTGATCATAAAGGTGTCTCTCAGGTGATCGGAAAGTATCATTGGGTTGTATCGAGATGGGATTTGTCCCTCCCAAGTCGGAGAGATATACTTGGGCCCCTTTCGGTGTCGATATCAACACCGCTTGCAAGCATGTGGTTAAGGAGTTAATCACAAAGTGATATCGGATTACGGAACGAGTAAAGTACTTCGTGAGCGAGATTGAACTAGGTATGGCGGTAGCGATCAAATCTCGGGCAAGTAAAATATCGAGGCGAAGGGAATATATATATGGGATTGATTGAATCCTGGCATCGTGGTTCATCCGATATGATCATCGATGAATGTGTGGGAGTCAATATGGGTTTCGGACCCATTTGTTGATTATTGATAGAAGATCATGTGCGCATATTCTCGAACCAGGTCACACATAACGTGTCTCGGCTAGGATAGATTGGATAATTGGTTTATGAGTTTTTGTTGAGTCTCGGATGGGATCCGGGACATCACGAGAGGTTCGGAGTGGTCAGGAGAATAAGATTCATATAAAGGCGGTCTGTTTTGGAGTTGAATTGTTAGGGTTAATCGGTATTGTGCAAGCTTCTAGAACCTTCGGAAGGGACCAACGTGGCCCCACCTTCTGGGAGGGCATGGGCCTATGAGGAGTGCCCTGGCGCATTGGGCCAGGGGCACAAGGCCCCATAGGGCCCAGCCGCCAAGAGAGGTTTAAACTCTAGATAGAGCTTCTAGAAGGGGTTTCTTGCCCCACTCTTCCTCCTTGGGGCCGACCTTGGCTTGGGGAGGGCTAGGGCTGCGCCCACCCCTCTATATATAGAGGGATGGGGGCGCACCAACCCCCTACACCTTCCCCTCCAACCCTAGCCGCCCTGCTGCCCTTTCTCTCTCCCTCCCGACTGCTTGTAGGCGAAGCCCTGCTGTAGAAATTCTACACCAATTGCACCGCGCCGTCGCGTTGTAGATCCAACCCATCTCTCCACCATACTTGCTGGACCAAGTAAGGAGGATACGTCGAGGTGCCGCACGTGTGCATCTCACGGAGGCACCGCCACTTGTGGTGCTAGATCGGATCGGATCGCGAGGAGGAGAAGCGAGTACGACTACATCACCTACGTTCCGCGAGCGTTCCTGTCTTGAATCTTCAAGGGTATGAAGATCTAATCCAATCTCTCTTGTTGTTTGCATCTCCTAGATTAGACCTTGGCTTTCCCTCTGTTGCATCCGTAGAAAATTTTGATTTACTATGCATGAAACCCTTGATGGTATCAGAGCTAGATCTATGCGTAGATGTGTTTCACGAGTAGAACGCAACATGGTTGTTGCGGGCGTTGATGTTTTCTGTTGCAAGCCTCTTGTTTGTGTTCTTCTTATGACGCGGGATAGTGAGATTGAAGCGGTCCAAGCCAACCTTACGTGACGTCGTTCGCAAGACCGGCTCCGCACTTGACGTGTGGCTTGTTCCACACATGCGGCTGGTGGATGTCAGTTTCTCTCACTATAGTTGTCATGGGATTAACGCCGGAGTTTGGCAACCATAATATCACTGTTGTGGATTTCCGTAGGTAAGAATCGTTCTTAGCATCTACTCCCATAAGCCACGTAAAACATGCAACAACAAAGTAGAGGCGTCTAACTTGTTTTTGCGAGTGTTTTACGTGATATGGTATGGCCCAAGATGTGATGTGTATATTGTATGCGATGATCATGTTTTGTAATGTTTCACGACTTGCATGTCGATGAGTACACAACCGGCAGGAGCCATATGGTTGTCTTTATAATTGTGTATGACCTGCGAGTCAACTTCTTATACGCCATGTAATAGCTTTACTTTATCGCTAAGTAGTTAGCAATAGTTGTAGTTGCTATTCGTGGTGGAGGCAATCATGGTGGAGTGATGGAGATCATGCCGGAACGCACAAGATGGAGATCATTGCGCGAATATTGGCTATACCATGTCACATAAAGTTATATGCATGTGATGTTTATCCTTTTATGTATCTTATTATGCTTAGATGTGACGGTAGCATTATAAGATGATTCCTCATAAAGATCAAGATAAAACTGTGTTCTCCCCAAGTATGCACCGTTGCGAAAGTTCGTCGTGTCCAAGCATCACGTGATGATCGGGTGCTATAGACTCTCGCTCACATACAACGGGTGCAAGCCAGTTTTACTGCCGGAAATACTTGGGTCTAACTTGACGAGTCTAGCATGTACTGGACATGGCCTCGGAACACATGAACCTAAAGGTTAAGCATGAGTCATATGAATGATATGATCGACACTTTGTTGTCCACCATTGAAACCACATCTCTTCTCGTGATGATCGGATTAGGTGTGGTGAATTTGGATCGTGTTCACTAAACAACTTGAGGGATGTTGAATTTAGTGGGAGTTCATCTAGTAATTTGATTAAGTTGAACTATTTATCATGAACATAGTCTAAATTGTACTTGCAAATCTTGTAGATCACATGGCCAAGTCCAACTTCAACTTCAACGTTTTGCTGAGATAGAAAAGCTTAGAAACAATGGGTCTAACTTCACCAAATGGTTCCGCATTCGAGAATCATTCTCATTTGGCGGACAAAGGACTATGTCCTTGAAAGCGCTAGGTGACGCCTGCTATAGATGCCGGTGATGAAAAAGCTATTTATCGATCGGCGCAAGGATGATTATGATTTGATTAAGATCGCCATGTTGTATGCTATGGAATCGGATCTTCAAAATCGTTTTGAGGAGTTGGGCCCTTTGAGATTCTCGAGGAGCTGAAAACATGTTTCAGACTCAAGCCCGTTCTAAGAGATATGAGATCTCTAAGAAATTCTTTAACTACAAGATGGAGGAAGGAGTTCCGTTAGTGAGCACGCCATTGAGATGACGGGCCACACTCAACGCCTTGAGCAACTGGACGCAAGATTCGGAGGAGCTCAAGATTGACACTCCTAGC
Source organism: Avena insularis (assembly GCA_023614405.1). Classification (NCBI taxonomy): domain Eukaryota; kingdom Viridiplantae; phylum Streptophyta; class Magnoliopsida; order Poales; family Poaceae; genus Avena; species Avena insularis. Next base: position 9,788,051 of record CM042684.1, read on the forward strand.
TACAAAAGTTTTGTAGTTGATCACAATCAGATTGGTTCCTTGATATGATCACCGAGCTCTTTGCTAAGATGAAAGTAGCGGAGGTGAACATCAAAAGAATAATCATGTGTTGATGGTCAACAAGCCCCCACCTTCAAGAAAGGTAAGGGTGCAAGAAAGCCCTTCAAGAAAGGCGGCGGACAAGCGCGTTGCCCTACGAGAAGAAGCTCAAGTCTGGTCCTAAACCGGACCTTTGAGTGCTTCTATTGCAAGGACAAGGTCCTTTGGGCATCTGTCCAAGTACTTAGCGGACAAGAAGGCTGGCACCATCAAAGGTATATTTGATATACATGTTATTGATGTTTTCCTTACTAGCCCTCGTTGTAGTGCACAGGTATTTGATACCGGTTCGGTTGCTAATATTTGTAACTCGAAGCAGGAGCTACGGAATAGGCAATGACTTGCGAGGATGAGGTGACGATCTTGGCGTTGGCAACGGATCAAGAGTTGATGTGATGGCCGTCGCACGCTCTCCTTAGTTTTACCTTGGATTAGTTTTAAACCTTAATAAGTGTTATTATGTGCCTGCGTTGAGCATGAACATTATTTCTGGATCTTGTTTATTGCAAGACGGTTATTCATTTAAATCGGAGAATAATGGTTGTTCTATTTATATGAGTAACATCTTTTATGGTCATGCACCTATTGTGAATGGTTTATTTCTTCTAAATCTCGAAAGGGATGAAACACACATCCATAACATTGAGGCTAAGAGATGCAAAGTAGATAGTGATAATACTACTTATTTGTGGCCATTCGTCTAGGTCATATTGGTGTAAAGTGCATGAAGAAACTCCATTCGATGGACTTTTGGAGTCTCTTGATTTTGAATCATTTGACACATGCGAACCATGCCTCATGGGCAAGATGATCAAAACCCGTTCTCCGGTATGATGGAGCGACAGCGGACTTGTTGGAAATCATACATACCGATGTATGCGGACCAATGAGTGTTTCGACGCGCGGTGGATATCACTATTTTCTCACTTTTACCGATGACTTAAGTAGATATGGGTATATCTATTTAACGAAACATAAATCTGAAATGTTTGAAAAGTTCAAAGAATTTCAGAATGAAGTGGAGAACCATCGTAACAGAAAGATTAAGTTTCTACGATCCGATCATGGAGGTGAATATTTGAGTTATGATTTTCTCACGCATCTTAAAGCAAGTGGAATCGTTTCACAACTCACGCCACCCGGAACACCACAGCGCAATGGTGTGTCTGAACGCCGGAATCGAACCCTATTAGATATGGTCCGATCAAAGATGTCTCTTACTGATTTGCCGTTATCATTTTGGGGTTATGCATTAGAAACCGCTGCATTCACTTTAAATAGGGCACCATCTAAATCCATTGAGACGACACCGTATGAACTGTGGTTTGGTGCGAAACCTAAGTTGTCGTTTCTTAAAGTTTGGGGATGCGAAGCTTACGTCAGATGCCGGACAAGCTCGAACCCAAAGCGGAGAAATGCGTCTTCATAGGATACCCTAAGGAAACTATTGGGTATACCTTCTATCACAGAACCGAAGGCAAAGTGTTTATGCAAGAACGGTTCCTTTCTTGAGAAGGAGTTTCTCTCGAAAGAAGTGAGTGGGAGGAAAGTAGAGCTAGACGAGGTTATTGAACCTTCTCTTGAATTGGAGAGTAGCGCAGCACCTAAAATTGTTTCAATGCCGCCTGCACCAACAATAGAGGAAGCTAATGACAAGGATCATGAAGCTTCGGACGATGCTGCTACTGAACGTCGCAGATCGACAAGGTCGCGTGCCCCTCCTGAGTGAATGCGGCAACCTGTCTTATTTGTCTTGTTAGTAGAAGACAGTGAACCTACGAACTATGAGGAAGCGATGATGAGCCCAGACTCTGAGAAATGGCTAGAAGCCATGAAATCCGAATTGGGATCCATGAGCGAAAACCAAGTATGGACTTTGGTGGACCCTCCTAGCGACCGAAAGGCCGTTGAGTGCAAATGGATCTTCAAGAATAAAATGGACGTGGATGGTAATGTTACCGTCTATAAAGCACGGCTTGTTGCGAAAGGTTTTCGACAAGTTCAAGGTGTTGACTACGATGAGACTTTCTCTCCCGTAGCGATGTTTAAGTCCATTCGGATTTTATTAGCAATTGATGCGTTTCATGATTATGAAATATGGCAGATGGATGTCAAGACTGCGTTCCTCAATGGCAACATTGATGAAGAGTTGTATATGATGCAACCCGAAGGTTTTGTCAATCCTAAGGATGCTAATAAAGTATGCAAACTTCAGCGTTCCATTTATGGACTGAAGCAAGCATCTCGGAGTTGGAACCTTCGTTTTGATCAAGTGATCAAGAGCTTTGGATTTGTTCCAAATTGCTACGAACCTTGCATCTACAAGAAAGTGAGTGGGAGCTCGGTGACGTTTCTGGTACTATATGTGGATGACATATTGATTATTGGAAATGACATCAACATGCTTAACGATGTGAAGAGTTATTTGAACAAGTGTTTTTCAATGAAAGACCTAGGTGAAGCTGCTTATATATTGGGCATCAAAATCTATAGAGATAGACAAAAGGCTTTGATAGCTTTAAGCGGTACATACCTAGACAAAGTTACGAAAAGGTTCAGAATGGATAAGGCAAAGAAAGGTTCAATGCCTATGTTGTCGGTAAGATATTGAGCAAGGCTCGGTGTCCAGCTACGGTAAATGATAGGAAGCTATGAGCAAAGTGCCTTATGCTTGCCATAGGTTCCATTATGTGTGCCATCTTGTGTACTAGACGGATGTGTCCAATGCTCTTAGTTTGACGAGGTATCAAAGTGATCCGAGTGGAACCTTTGGACAGCCGTGAAGAACATCCTAAAGTACCTAAATAGGACTAAAGAAATGTTCTTAGTCTATGGGGGTGATGAACAGCTCGTCGTAAAAGGTGACGTCGACGCTAGTTTTGACACCGACAAGGATGATTCTAAATCTCAGACAGGATACGTGTATATTTTGAATGGAGGAGCTGTGAGCTGGAGAAGCTGCAAGCAAAGCGTGATCGTGGGATCTATAGTAGAAGCGGAATACATGGCTGCTGCAGAAGCGTCAAGTGAAGGAGTTTGGATCAGAAACTTCATCACTGAGCTTGGCGTGGTTCCAAGTGCATTGGACCCACTGGAGATATTGTGTGACAACACTGGCGCCATAGCACTCGCTAAGGAACCAAGATATCATCCAAAGACCAAGCATATCAACCGCAAGTTTCATATAATCCGAGATTATATAGCAGATGGATATCTGAAGATTAGCAAAGTACATACAGATCTGAATGTCGCAGATCCGTTGACTAAACTCTTCCGCGTGCAAAACATGATCAGCACCTCAGTGCCATGGGTGTGAGATTGTTGCCAAATGTAAACTAGATTATTGACTCTAGTGCAAGTGGGAGACTGTTGGAATTATGCCCTAGAGGCAATAATAAAGATGTTATTATTATAGTTCTTGTTCATGATAATGTTTATATTCCATGCTAGAATTGTATTAAGCGGAAACTTTAATACTTGTGTGGTTTGTGAACAACACCGTGTCCCTAGTATGCCTCTATGGACTAGCTCATTGATCAATGATGGTTAAGGTTTCCTAACCATAGACATGAGTTGTCAATTGATAATGAGATCATATCATTGGGAGAATGATATGGTGGACATACCCAAACTAAGCGAAGCAATTAGATCGTGTCATCGTGTTCGTCTTTGCGAAGCTTTTCTTATGTCAAATATTGTATTCCTTAGACCATGAGATAATACAACTCCCTGGTATTGGAAGAAAGCTTTGAGGTCATCAAACGTCATCCTATGAGAGGGTGATCATAAAGGTGTCTCTCAGGTGATTGGAAAGTATCTGTTGGGTTGTATGTATCGAGATGGGATTTGTCCCTCCCAAGTCGAAGAGATATACTTCGGGCCCACTCGGTAATCGATATCAACACCTCTTGCAAGCATGTGGTTAAGGAGTTAATCACAAAGTGATATCGGATTACGGAATGAGTAAAGTACTTGCTATGAACGAGATTGAACTAGGTATGACGGTACCGACGATCAAATCTCGGGCAAGTAAAATATCGCGAGACGAATGGAATATATATATGGGATTGATTGAATCCTGGCATCGTGGTTCATCCGATATGATCATCGATGAATGTGTGGGAGTCAATATGGGTTTCCAGACCCCGCTGTTGATTATTGATAGAAGATCATGTCTGCATATTCTCGAACCCGAGGTCACACACTTAACGTGTCTCGGCTAGGATAGATTGGATAATTGGTTTATGAGTTTTTGTTGAGTCTCGGATGGGATCCGGGACATCACGAGAGGTTCGGAGTGGTTCGGAGAATAAGATTCATATAAGGCAATGCAGTTTTGGAGTTGAATTGTTCCGGGTTAATCGGTATTGTACCGGAAGCTTCTAGAACCTTCCGGAAGGGGACCAACGTGGCCCCACCTTCCGGGAGGGGGCATGGGCCTATGAGGGAGTGCCCTGGCCGCATTGGTCCAGGGGCACAAGGCCCCATAGGGCCCAGCCGGCCAAGAGAGGTTTAAACTCTAGATAGAGCTTCTAGAAGGGGGGGTTTTCTTGCCCCCCACTCTTCCTCCTTGGGGCCGCCGGCCTTGGATTGGGGGAGGGGCTAGGGATGCGCCCACCCCTCTATATATATAGGGCTGGGGGCGCACCACCCCCCTACACCTTCCCCTCCAACCCTAGCCGCCCTGCTGCCCTTCCTCTCTCCCTCCCGACTGCTTGTAGGCGAAGCCCTGCTGCAGAAATTCTACACCAATTGCACCGCGCCGTCGCGTTGTAGATCCAACCCATCTCTCCACCATACTTGATGGACCAAGGAAGGAGGAGACGTCGAGGTGCCGCACGTGTGCATCTCACGGAGGCACCGCCACTTGTGGTGCTAGATCGGATCGGATCGCGAGGAGGAGAAGCGAGTACGACTACATCACCCACGTTCCCCGAGCGTTCGCTGTCTTGAATCTTCAAGGGTATGAAGATCTAATCCAATCTCTCTCGTTGTTTGCATCTCCTAGATTAGATCTTGGCTTTCCCTCTGTTCGCATCCGTAGAAAATTTTGATTACTATGCCGCGAAACCCTTTAGTAGGGAGGTAGCCTTCGGCGACCATCTCTTGGATGTTGCGGTCGGTGATGTCCGAGCTGCGCCAGTCGCCCTTATGCGAGTCTGGCTCTTCGTCCAGTGGTTCCAGCGCCGCCAAATTATGGTCACCGCTGGTGGACTCGATCACCGCCGATGCGGGGATGACCAAGCCCTCTGGGGGCACGGCGACGAGCTTCGCCCGGCCATTGCTGGCCGACGCCGCCATCGACGGGGAAGTGCTGCTGCTGGCCATGGAGTGGAGGACGGGTGCGACTGACACAGATGGAAGCTAGGGTTTTCGAGATTTTTCACGGAGAGCTCGAGTAGACGTGCGGCTGGAGGAAGAAGACGATGACGCGAGAAGAATGAGGTAAAAAGTGGAAAATGCCCCACGGTTACTATTTACCATCCTCGGCATCAAGATTCGTGCAGCTAATCGGACGGTTGCCGCGTAGACGACGTGTTCGCAAACGTGTGCGGAAATTTCGCCACGTCTCCAACCGCCGCCAACGGTTCGTATCGCTCGCACGGGAAAATCGGATATGATTGCGTTCTCTGCATGTGTGAGTTACGAGGCGTCGCTGACCTAAGCCTATGTCGTCCTAGCTAACATGGGTAGATGAGCCGTCGCATCGAAGATTCCGGCATGGACGGATTTAATCCAACTACGGAAGGGTACGATGGAAGATTCAGCATTTCTCCGGCTTACCATTTGAAGACGGAGAAAACCTTGCAGGGTTCTTTGGGAGGACTACAAGATGTTGCTTGACGATCTGCCGACATTCATCTAGACGGAGCATTCCATGTGAAGAGGCAAGACAGCGCAAGATCTCGGAGTTCTCCGGGGGCTACTGTTGAGGATATGCTATATGGGTATCCCTATAGCATGTCTCTTATCCGACTAACCCGGGTGACCCATAGTCGGTAGCGTGGCCTATGGCCTGCTGGGCGGCCCAGTTAGGTGGATCCAGAAGGGAGGCCTATGCCGGATAAAGGAAGGCTACGGTGGAGTTACCAGTGTAGCCGGAGCCTTGGAGTGCAAGATACACAAGACTAGTAATAGACGGTGTAGGACTCTGTGACCTATCCGGCTAGGACTTTTCCCTATAACCCTAGGACCTGGCGACTATATAAGTCGGGCCTATGGGAGCCTTTAGGGCACAATCTCAGACAACCTATTATCGATTCATACTACCTCGCACAGCGAATCTATCTCTGTAACTCGGCGTATAACCCTTATAGTGATTTATAGCAGGAGTAGGATTCCGCCACCGTTGTGGGATCTGAACCTAGGTAAGTTGTGTTACCTCGTACCCGTCAACCGTCCGCCTTACCCCACATCTCTAAACACGCACTATAGGACCCCTCCATGGCGTACTCGTCGGCAATACCACGACACCCCGCACCCCCCACCCCCGCTCCCCGCCCCGGGCCAGGGGGTTTGGCGCGTGTCGCCGCTCTCGGTCGCCGCCGCGATAGGTGCGCAGGACGCAGGCGCATGCCCCTGCCCTGGCCCAGCCGCGTACTGCCAGGCCCCCCCCACCGGAGGCTGACCGTCAGGAGCAGCGCTGCGCCAACAGGCGCTGGCTTCTCAGGGGGCTTTGCAAGGCGCTCGGGGAGAGCCGGGGCGAGCGGATGTTGCCAACTGGCGCGAGCCATCTGCTCCCCGCTCGGGCCTGCCCTCTCCACCGGCGCCAATGGGGGGCGACGCTAGTCCGACCGGGGCCCTGGCGAAGAAGAAGTAGTCCAAGAAGAAGAAGTCGGCATCCTCGCTGTCGATCTCCGGAGCTCCCATGGGTGTGAGTCAGGCCCTTGTTCCCCGTCCTGGCTGTCAGTGCCTCGAGTACTACGGCCACAGGGTCAATGGGGGGCTTTTACTACATTGACCTGGGGGCGTCCAGATGGCATTCCCGGAGACTCTCGTGACGGTGATGCTCTTGGTGCAGGACCCCCTATGCCGATCAAGGTGACGAGGGAGCTGATCCACCAGGAGTTCTGTGAGGTCCTCCCAGGGTACGAGTGGCCGGTGCGGAAGGTCTCGGACACTGAGTTTGTCGTGTCGTTCCCCTCCGTGGCGACCCTACATACTTGTGCCATTGGGTCATCCTTCACCTTGCCGATCCACCAGCTGCAGGTGCTGATCAGGCCCTTGTTTGCCGACCAGGGGGTTACTGCCACTCTGTCTGAGGTGTGGCTTCGCCTATCAGGTGTCCTCCCATAGGCGATACAGGCCAAGGTGGTCTCTCTCGTGGCCCAGCCGGTGGGAAAATGCCTGGAGGTGGACCCCCAATCACTCGCTGTCCTCGGGGTGACCCGCCTCTGCGTCCTATGCCCCGACCCCCCAGTGTTCTCGGTGACTGTCGAGCGCTTCTTCTTCGATCGCGCTGGTAGGGACCTACTGATGGAGCTTGATGGTCCCCGGTCCCGGCAGGGACTGGCTCCCCCTCTCTGTCTCCTCCCCAGGATGACGACCTTGGGACGGGGCGGGGGTGGAGGGACGAACAAGGACTCGTTTGGCGAGGATTCCCTAGAGGTGGCCAAGCCCCCGGCCCCGGAGGCTCCTGCTCCCCCTCCTCAGCGTCCCTCCACTGGCAGGGGAGTGACCAGCCATGCGGTTGGGGAGGACCGGGCCCTTCTTCCTGGATCGTCATCCTCTCTCCAAGAGTGCCCCAGCCAAGCTAGTGTTAGTGGACCTCCCTCGCTGCGCCCGTCCTATCCCGCAGGAGCCGCTTGCCTTCGACATCGCCTAGTACGGCTCCAACCTCATCAAGTCTCATCTGTTCTCGAGAGGGGATCTCGAGGGGGAGCAAGGAGTGCTCTCCTCCCCCCTTCATCCTTGCTTCGTCGTCTAAGGAGACCACGGGGAGTGTGGGGCTGGAGGTATTCCCCCCAGTCCTCCCCACGTTCCCCAGGAGTGGTGTGCTACGCCCTTTCCCCTGACACTCCGGACCTGGGCGCTGGTGGCACATCCACGGCCCCTATCCTGCTCCGGGTCCTAGGGCGCGCCATGTCAGAGGTCCCCACCAGCCTCCCCCTCCTCCCTCGCGCCACAGTGAGCGCATCGCGGGGGATCAGAGTGGGGGCGGGGCCGGAGCCGACGATCGCAGAGCAGGCTTCCCAGAGGGTGACAGCACGCGATGAGTTCCCAGGTACCTCCCGCCCTCCTCTTCCCTCCCCTCTTAGTTCTGGTTTGCCTTCGGGCTCTAGGTTCTCGGTGCTGGAGGATGTGCCCCTAGACCACGTGAGTGTGGTGGCTGCTGATTGTGGAATTTTGTTTCACAGCGAGAAGGGCCCCCGGCTGGGGCAGATCGAGGCCATTAAGTCTCGGGAGGTGTACGAGGGCTAGATCGCCACTACACGTGCACGAGATGCACGGGAGCGCGAACGGGCCCTCATGCTGACATGACCTGGCTCCTCGGAGCCCAGGTATAGCTCGGCTCCACCCCTGTCACTGATAGAGGCCTGCCACCCTTGAGGACCCCTTGCCCTGGGAGACCTCGAGGGCAACCCTCTAAGGTCCCAGCTCGTTCCCCCATGCCTGGTCGCCCCCAGTCCGCCCCCGAGTGATCGTTCTTATGAACATCCTCCGGGCGTTCCCGGTGTTCATTTGAAACATCCGGGGGTTTGGGCAGGACGGGCATCGCCGTCAGATCAAAGAGTACTTGCACCAAGAGGTTGTGGACATTGCGGGACTTTAGGAGACGATCCGGCATGATTTCTCGATTATGGAATTGGAGGCCTTGTCTAGACACAAGTTTGTCTGGACTTGGCTTCCGCTTCCGGTCACTCAGGTGGCATCCTCCTGGGGCTAAAGGAGGAGACCTTTGAGGTTGAGGATATGGACCGCGGGGAATTCTTTGTGATTATGGCACTCACCCATAAACAATCACGCCTCAAGTGGGAGGTCGTGATTGTGTATGGCCCCGCGGATCATATGAGGTCCCAGGAGTTCTTGCTTGAGCTCAAAGCTAAGGTGGAGCGTACGGAGACCCCCATCATCATGGCAGGGGACTTCAACCTAATTCGCTCCGCCACAGACAAGAGCTCGGATAACGTGGACCTCAATAGGATTAGGCTGTTCAATGACTGCATCGCTGACCTCACTCTTAGGGAGATCGCTCGGGTGGGTGCGAGATTTACCTGGACCAACAATCGTCTGGATCTGGTCCATAGCTACGGTGACCCAGCATACCACTGCATGATGTAGTACACTATAGTCGTTGATATAACACCAATGAAACATCGTTCACTAGTATTACATCCCTCAGAGTGGTACAACAGAAACACAGCAGGTCCAAGACATGACTATAGGTTACAACTCAACTCTTTACACAAGATCCAGAGAACACTCTAGGTTAAAGAGAGAGAAAGAAACTTCTTACAAAGAAGAATCAGAACTAAACAACTCCAAAATTATAATACTATTAAGACTAATATCTTAACTAATGGTCTGGCATTGCTGCTATTGCAATACACTACAGAAACAGGTTCTATGGCTAGAGATTCTATTCTTATCTAATCGGCAACTTCGTCTTCACTTAAGCTGATGTATATGTTGACTTTCTTGACTTCATTGAAGAGCTTTAGATTTTGATGATGATTCCTGGAGCATGGCTTGATGTAGTCATCGTCTGTACTAGCTTTAGAACCTAGCAAGGGTTAAGAATATACTTTGAGTACGATCGTACTCAGCAAGTCCACTAGAAAAGGAGTGTTTGATGCACTATATCTACAGCCACCGACCATAGGTTGTAGGCAATGTAGGTTTTTGTAAACATTTCTTCAAAGGTTGCTTTTATTCTGAAAAGCTATGTCCGCCAGCCTTCACAGGTTTACCAGAACTTTCATGGAGTTCCTTTCCTGCTGCGTTCGCAGCTCCTTCCCGAAACAGGGAGTAACAAGTTACAGTTCTTACACTCTGCAGAGGTGCGTTACTTTACCCATGAGAGACCTTAGCCTTGTTGCACAACCAAGTCATGACCTTGTCCATACTTCCTTGGTATGGGGCTCAGTCTAAGATCCAAACCAATAACTGCCGCCTTCGCGACCCCACATGCATCCTTGGTGTACACCATGCCCACATATTGAATTACGGCAATGGTTTGTACAAATCGTTAGATGCTAGAACTATCATGGGACGATGAGGGTTCCCACCCATATGCTACATATCCTCTACGAATTACCAATTAATATGCACGGTACAAGTGATAACAGCCACGACTTGCACATCCGGCTTCATGCGAGAGGAAGAAGATACATCTGACTTCTCTGTCCCATTCCAAATCTCATGGTTAACGCGTGATATACGGCGCAAGAATCACTGGCGACATTGGTTGTTAGGTCCTAGATAATATGTTCCTTTACCACCGGAACTTTCATAGTAGGTTATTACCTCATGGTAAATAACCTATAATCACATTATTATGAAAATAGTGTTTTCGGACCTTTTTCAGGTGATGAGAACACTGGATTTGCAAAATACTTTACAGAAAATAATCAAAGGACATGAGCAAGTGTGAACTTGCCTTTTATGATTGCAAGAGTATGCACTTACGGTCTTCGAGACAACATAAGATCCAATATCTGAAATCAGCATCATCGGTCCGGTAAGGACTAATGTTTAAAGAAGCAAGATGTTGTTATGCATAAGTAATGGTATGCATTTTGTAAAATTCCCAAAGTGAATCCCTAATACTGTAAGTGAAGTGAACTTAGGTGATTCCTTTAAGAGTTGGTTTATCTTCAAATTTTTACTTCTCATGAAGTGCATCTATAGGGATTTTAAGTTTTGATATACAAGATATAAAAGTAGAGTGCAATAGTAATTTAAGATTTAGATTAGTTGCTATTTGGTGATGAGGATGGAGGTCTATGTATTGGATTATTAAGGGTTGAAAGAACTATCCTAGAGTTGTTGCTTGAAGTTGCAAAAAGAATAACATTTGTAGAAAATATTTCCTTTCTAATGTTTAAACAATCATCATTGTTAATAGAACATGATTAATGTATTTTGGTGTTTGATTTATTAGTTTGGACTTGAGATGCTTTATGTCTTAAGTTAAATAGACCAAAGTTAACTATAAAAATATAAGTGATTTATTAGACCTCATTGTTTATAAGCTTTGAGACTAAAGTTAACTTTAAAGATTAAGTAAACTTAAGATGTAGTATATTTTAATTATTCCCAAGTTTTAGATTTATGATAGGTATCACTAAGGTGTGGAATTATTCACTTTATATTTTAAGTGAATGATTTAGATTAAATTTGTTTTGCTTATTAAGAAAATAATTTGTATTTATTTAATGGGGGCATAATTAGATGATCTTAGTAATTTGTTAGAATTTAAAGTTATGTTAATAATGGTTAAGATGTAATGATTGTTCATCATATTATATATATGAGTAATACTCAATAAGATTTTTAAAAGAATAGTTTAAAGTTAAAAGTTATACTTAAGTTTGAGTATGAATTTAAGTTGTGAATTTGGGATTTAGTATTTAGACTTTAATTACTCAAGGTTTTATAACAATTGTGATTATTTCTTACTTAAGAATCGTTTTTTAAGAATTTATAAAATAAGTAATAGCTAAGGATTTATTATTTAAAATATTAAAGACTTTTCTAATAATATATTTAATATTTTTCTAGTGTAATATATTTATTCAAGACTTAAAAATGAATTTTATTTATTTTAAGTATTATCTTTATTTTTATAAAATTCATCAAAGAATTAAGTGTCTTTAAATATTTACTTTAAGTTTTATTTGTAAAACTCTAAATTAGTGTTTTTATAAAATAGTAGAGTTGTTTTGATATACAAAATGATTTTTATTTATTTTTAGGGTTTTTTATTATTTTATAAAATTTCATTTAGGATTTAATGGTGTTAATAATTATTTACTTTAAGTTATATTTTTATTAAATAGATTTTGTGCTTATGATAATTCTAACATGTTAAATATATATTTTTATGATTTTTCTATAATTTTCTATAGCTCAAAATGTTTGGAGGTTATTTTAGTAATTCATTCATTTTTTTTAACCTAATCAATTTGGGCCGTTTGGTTGGGTACGTGGGCTGGCCTGTCCCAACTGGACCATGCCAGACTTTCACCCCCGGCCCACCCCTCACTCCACACACACACGCAGACACACACACAAACCTCATCCTCTCCTCTCTTGCTCCCGTGCGATGCCGCCGTCGCCGCCACTCCTGATTCCGGCGAGGCAGGCCGTTGTGGTCGCCGCTGATGGTCGCCGGGGCTTCTCCTCCCTCAGGCCGACCTGGCCCTCCAATTGGATTTATTCTTTAAGCCCTCCCGAGCTCGCCCCTTCCATTTTCTGTGCATCTAGGGTTTCAGTGTTGGGGTTGCCATGTGCCGGTGATCCTGTGGTGCTCTTCGTCGGCCTGGACTCTGCTCGACGCCAGCAGAAAGGTGCGCAGGCGCAACCCCGACGTCTCCTTCTCCTGATGCTTGCGGGCCATTGTCGGCAACCAGAACCTGCGGGTGCTTTCTCCGATTTAGTGATGGTGTTGGGCGAGATCTGTTCCATGGCTTCGTCAAGCCAACACTCCAGGTGTTCGGCACCCCACGGTGAGCTCTAATTCTTTGCTACCAACCCTTGCGCTGATGGCTAGGATCCATGATTCAGTTATCCTTGTTTTCTATTGATCTGTTGTTAGTTATGGTTCCTTACTTTGGATAAGTAAAGCTTTCGTGGCCCCTGTATTAAATATGTGAAATGAAGTTTGGGATGTTCTAAACTAGGTGGTTACTGAATTTTTGATTCAATCAAATGATTATTAAGTAGAGATACTGATTCTTGGGAATATGATGTAAATCTGTTTGAGATGATTTTCTCTATTGTTGCTTATGGGATAAGATTGGCAACATGACATTAGAGATTTATTTAATTCCTAACTATTCTGTTAGGAAGATGATGCAAGGATTTAGCTTGTTTGATTATAGATGGTATACAGACATGGTATTTGCTGATGTGGTGCCTCAGTTGAGTATGCACAGCAGCAGAGCAATCTATGCATGAGCTGCTGTGGTTGATCATTGGTTCATGTCCTTATTGGATCTGATTCATCTATTGTGAGTGTTAAGTATAAAGTGGAATTGTTATTTCTAAGTCAGATCCAATGCCAAATAACACTGTGATAAACACATATATTGAGCTTGTCATCTTATCTAAACCAATGATGCAAAGCTGAGGTTTTAGAAACATGTCCTAGTTTAAGATGACCTTATAATGATTCCTGGGCTACCTGATTAAGAAGATGGTTGATATGTCAATCCTATTTGCTTGTATATGCTCTAAAAAGCTATCTCTTTGAGGATGTGGTGATTATTAATTTTAGTGGCTTCCTATGCTGTGAGATTAATACCATGGAACCCAATTGAAGGGTGCACAGTAACATATCCATAGTGAGTTGGATTACTGCTATGTTGATGAATCTACATGGTCAAAGATCACTAGCTCTTGATGATCATTGAGTGCAATATGTTCTAGCCTATGATGCAAAGGCCGAGGCCATGATTTGGGTAGGAACATATATTATGATATGGTAATAAACCTCTAGGATGAATCTACATAGAATTTTCTATGCAGTTCTGAGAGGAAAACTATCCTCCTAATTCCCCTAGACAAGCTCTAGTTGCAGGGAGTTGAATAGAGATTGATTTGTAGTACCCATTACTACCATTAATTCTATTGGGGCAGAAAAACAAAAGTATATGTTTGTATGATCTGGGTATGATCCTACTGGATATACCTGCTGCTCTTCTTTGGCTTGCTTGACTGGAACTTGAGCTTCTTGACCTGCTAATGTGTAACTGCTCCATCTAGTACTATTGTCTTGCCCTTGTGATGCTGCTGATTTTGATCTACTCCTCTTTGTGCTCACTTGATCATTTCTTGGATGGCTTAAGTAAGCAACCAGATACTGATTAGGTGGTGGATTTTGTGGGATGATCTAAGTATTCTTGGTTTGATGATGAGAGGATGAGATGGGGAATGTGCTCTGAAGTGTGGAGGGGAAATGGTAGCTTGGTGCTACGGCTGGTTCACCCCTTTGTGTACATAAGCTAGCTTTCTTGTCTCCTTCCTGGGCTGCTGCTGTGTTGACAGCACACCCATATGCATGGTTATGTGAGCAGCTTGCTTGCTTGCTATGACTCATGGATAAGATCAAGTAAAAAGCTTGATATTTCCTGATGTTTTACCTCTTTACCTTCTTATCTGGCTTCGGTGAAACTTGCCCCTAAGACAATGATGTTGTACTGAGGCCACTACCTGATAAAGAACAGATACTATGATTTGGCCCCTTTTTAATAAATACTCAATGATGAATTCAGGCTCTAGCAACTCTAGGCCAAATCTGAGAGTTCAATAATAAACTAACCCCCTTATTCTTGTATTGTTGTTAGTCTGCTGTTTTGTTTTGCAGAAATAAAGAATGTGAAGAGTTGAAGAACAGAAGACATAGTACTAACTAGGGAAATAGTTTAGGTTTTCTTTTTTATTCTTTTACAACTTTATTTGATTCTTAAATATTGTAAAGAATATTGTATTCTTTTATTAATGTAATAAAGTTCATTTTTCTCTTTGTTAGTTGAAACTTGTAAGGATTTGTATCTTATTTAATAAAGTTTACTTATTTCCTTTTTCTTTTACAATTCTTTTGTAAAGACAATGTCATATTTATTTTGTTGTAATAAAAAACTCTTTTATTCATTTCAGTAATGTAATTTCTTTTTCTGCTTGAATAATGTAAAGACATTGTATTATTGTATTTCTTTCAATAAAGTTTATATTTGCTTATACCAGTTTGTATTATGATTATGAAATATCCTGTAATAGTTTAAGATTTAAATTTAAATCCTAGTTATATTTGAATTGTATGATCTCATATTTGAAGTCTTGAATGCAAATTCTTTTCCCCAAAATTATAAATTCAACAAAGGTCATGTCCAAATTCCTAACCCCCATATAAGATGAACTAAACCCCATTTCTCCAATGGTAAGATAAACACTTATCTCTTTGTGTTTTAAAATTTAATTCGAATAATTGTGAATATTGAATCTTATTCATAAATAAGAATTCACCTCTATCTTTTATTATAATTTAATTTCCAATTCTTATTCTATTTCAAATTCTTTTAATATTCAAATCTATCAAGTAAATATTTAGATTTGAATTGTCTTCCCCTAAAATATAAAAGTACAATAGAGGTCATGTCGAATTCCATCGCACATGTCCTGGTGTTTCCATCAGAACAAGGGAGACCTTGATCCCTCTATAGCCTCTTGTAGTTTTGCGCGAAAATTCCTCGGATTTTTTATGCATTAATGCAATGCACAACCCTGTGTCCTCTTTATTTCTAGGTGCTAATCCTGGGATGTTACAATAGCGTCTTGGATCGGGTTTTTGTCTTGGTGGATTGGGAACTAGCCTTCCCCCTTAGACCCCTCCGCGCGGTCACCAGGGTGGGCTCGGACCATACCCCCTCCTCCTATACTCAGGAGGAGGGCATCCCCCTAGGTTGAATCGCTTTCACTTCGAGAACTTCTGGCTACACCATAGGGGCTTCGTGGAGGCAGTTCGTGCTAGGTGGATGGAGGTTGCTGCCTTCCCTGCCCCGCGTCTTCTGTGCGGTGGACGTCTGGCGCCACTTCGCCTTGTTGTCACGACAGCTGATGCGGGGCTGGGGCGCGAACCTGGGGGCTGCGCTTCGTGGTTAGAAACAGGTTATTCTACAGAAGATCGAGGCCCTTGACTGGGAGGCTGACCAGGTGGGCCTTTCGGCTGACGCCTGGGCCCATAGGTACTCCCTTGAGACCTCCATTATGGATACCTATAAGGGTGAAGAGGCTTTTTGGAGGCAGCGGAGCCGCCAGAACTGGACTATCCATGGGGAATCGAACACGGCCTACTTTCATGACATTGCGAATGGCAGGCGGAGGAAGTGCTCGATCCCTTGCCTCTGGGCAGCAGATTATCTTCTAGGTGACCAAAGAGAGATCTCGGCCCATATTTATGCCTTCTACCGGGACCTCTTCTCGACGTTCCCGAGATCGGGGATGGCGTTGGAGGTGGAATTCTAGCCTGAGGCTTCTAGGGTGACCTCGGAGGAGAATAGGGAGCTGACCCTCCCTTTTCTGCACTCTGAGGTCGCCGAGGCAATCAAAGCAATGAAGGCCAACTTAGCATCGGGGCCGCACGGGCTCTCGGTAGTGTTCTTCCAGTCTTTCTGGGATCAGCTGAGCCCGGTGATCATGCGCATATTCCAGGAGTTTTACACTGGGACCCTGGTCATGTCACGGCTCAATTTTGGCATGATTACCCTGATCCCCAAGGTTATGGGGTCAACGGATATCCACCAATTTAGGCTGATCATGGTGATCAATGTCATCCAGAGGATTTTCGTGAAGGTCTGCGCCATCCGCCTCGCGCCTATCATGGAACGCTTGACCCACCCACTTCAGTTCGCCTTCCTTAAGGGTCGCCTAATTCATGATGGCATACTTTCTCTTCATGAAATCGTTCATGAGGTGAAGGTATGCCATCAGAGAGGGGTGTTCCTTAAGCTAGACTTTCAGAAGGCTTACGATAAGCTGGATTGGGCGTTCTTGAGGCGGGTCCTCGAGCGCAGAGGTTTTGAGGACAGGGTGATCTCGTGGATTATGCAATTCGTTATGAGTGGGAGCACGACGATCAATGTCAATGGGGGAGGTGGGTCCATATTTTAGACCCTCCTGCGGAGTTAGACAAGGGGACCCAATCTCGCCCTTGCTCTTTAACACCGCGGTGGATGCCCTAGCAAAAATCTTGGACAAAGCCAAGGTTGTTGGCCACCTTTCTGGGGTGGTGGGGCATCTAATCCCCGAAGGTGGTATCACCCACCTCCAATATGCGGAAGATACTATGATCATGGTTCAGGGCTCGAAGTCGGACATCATTAACCTTAAATTCCTATTGCTGTGTTTTGAGTCCATGTCTGGACTCAAGATCAACTTCGACAAGAGTGAGGTTATGGTCCTGGGCTTCCCGAGGAAGAGCGGTAGTTGATCGCCGTCCGTCTTAACTGCCGGTTGGCAGACTTCCCCATCACCTACCTGGGGATGCCCATGCGGGACTCTCGGGTCCTGATCAGGGACCTGACCCCCATGGTCACGAAGGTTCGGTCGAAAGCCCGAGCCGTGGCGTGCACGCCTTATGTCTAAAGGGTCCAAGACGGTCCTGATCCACTCATGCTTGTCTACCCTCACCATGTACCAGATGGATCTGTACCTTTTGCCCGAAGGAATCCATGCAGACCTTGCGAAAGAGCTGTCTAGATTCTTTTGGGTGGCCGGCGATGGTCACCAGAAATATCATATGGTGAAATGGGCGGATATTTGTACCCCCAAAATTCTTGGGGGATTAGGAATTCTGGAATCTCGTAGCTTTAATGTGGCCCTTTTGCTTAAATGGGTTTGGCATATCCTTCAGGATGAGGGAGGACTTTGGCTCCAACTTATCAAGGCCAAGTACCTTCGAGGCCGACCCCTGTTGGCTTGCGAGCGCTGAGAAGGGTCTCAGTTTTGGAGGGAGATTCAGGACATCAAGCACCTCATTCGCCGAGGGTCGGTCTTGGCGGTAGGGGATAGATAGGGCGTCCTGTTTTGGGCAGACCCCTGGTTGCAGGAGGTCCCCCTCAAGCAGGAATTCCCGGCGTTGTTTGCTATCTGCACAGCTCCCATGATGTTAGTGGCAGAGGCTAGGCAGGAGGACCAATGGAACATACCGTTCCGGAGGACCTTCAATGTAGCCGAGGCGGCGGACTTCATGAGGCTGTGGGGTTCCCTGCCTCTATCCCTCTCAGAGGAGAGGGATGCGGTGTCTTGGAACCAGTCTCCCTCGGGAGCCTTCTCTGTTAGCTCGGCTTACCGGACCCTTTTTCAGGGTTCGGAGCTCCCCTGGACGTCGCACCTGTGGAAGTCTCCTCTTCCCATGAGCGTGCGCATCTTCCTGTGGCAGTTACTCCGGGATCGCCTCCCCTTCGGGGTGGAGGTCGTGAAACGTAACGGTCCTGGTAATGGGCTGTGTCCATTATGTGGGACCCCAGAATCTTGCACCCACATAATGTTCACTTGCACTGCCGCTTAGTTTTTATGGAACTTTATCCGGGAGGCCCTGGGCCGGCTTGGCAGGCCCAGGATCTCGGTGAGTTCCTGGAAACTGAGGCAAACCGCACCGGAAGAAGGCGCCACCTCTTCTTGTTGGTGTTTGCGGCCATCACGTGGACGCTTTGGAAGATTAGGAATAAGATGGTGATTGAGCGGATTTTTTTCCTGCCGGGCTTCTAACTCTGTGTTTTCTTTGCTTGTGCAACTCCAGCAGTGGTACCCCCTCTCCAGGCAGCGTGACAGTGGGCGCGTGGACGACATCATGCAGACGATCCGGGCATAGGCGCAACGCTTCACAACTCCTGCTAGTGTGCCTGCGGCCCTGTAGGGAAGCTTTTTGCCCCTACGTCTGGTCGTTTTTTCTTCTTTTTTGGGCTTGTTGTGCTGTTGCATCAGCGGGCTCGTTTTCTTTTCGTTTGACGCCTGGGCGTTGTTGACCGTGTGTTACTCTGGATTGTCGTTGCTTTATTTATAAAGTTGGGTGTAAATTCTGTTTCGGGAAATAGTATCACAGAAGCCAACAATTCAAACACTAGTCATAGTTGGACTTGTCTTTTTCGTTTTCTCCATATATGTACATCAAATTTGGTTTTGAACTTTCGTGAGAGTGTATCTTGTCTCCTAACCAAAAAGTTATGCGCAAGTTATGTTTTTTTCTTCTACTAGTAAGTTGGCACGTGCACGCACGTCACAATTAATAAAGATTTCAGTCATAAATATCTATAAATTACAAAATCATTCATAATACTCGACATATAGCATCCAAGATAGATAAACATCATGACACACTTGTTACAAAAAAGACTACAACACCATCCAAGATGTACATGTTTATCATATTCCAACTTTCTTCTCTGCCATCCTTATTCCCGCACATGTAGGGATATAATTTTTATGAACTGACCTGATTGCATATGCTCAGGAGCATATGGATGTCTAGTTGGTTATCCTCTTGACTGGGTTCTGCCATGTTTTGATCATCTTTTTTCTTAAAAAAGTTGAGTAGCAGAATTTTGCTGAGAAAGAGAAACATAGTTAGATAATCCTAATAACACCCTAATGGTAAAATTGTGACCCTCCGATGTTGATGCAGGTGAGCAGCCACCTTTTGATCTTACCATGGTCGTTCATCATACCACCGAAGCCACAGTTACACATCGGTAAGCCTCTCAAATACAAAATCCAACTGAATTTCAGTTTACGTCCAAACTGCGACCAAGCACCGAAGCAAACAACTGATCAAGCACTAATACTCATAATGTTCATAGTCCTGTAAAAAAATCGATCAAACACTGAGTAAAATAATTTATCAAGAACTGGTTAAAACAATTGATAATCCTTGATTATAACAATTGATCAACCACGTGAAGCATTAACAATCATCTAGTACTTCTGCTAGTATGCATACTGATACCATAGGAGGTGAATTGTATTATTCATTATCTCAGTTCAAACATTTTCTATAACAAAATTAACTACAGTTGAAAACACAATAAATTTTGTTCAAAACACAATCTAAATTATGTTGAGAGTAGCATGAAAATAAGAAGAGGATACCATGTGAAATTTTGTTCCTTTGGTTCAGATGGGAGTCCAATCCTATGTGAAGCTTTATAGCCTAATTTGTGACAATAAATAATATTCTCAATCTAATGCCACAATGAACAGGAAAAATCTGTACAATAATTTTTTGCAGCGCTTATTATGATGAACATGAGCTTGGTTGAAATATTCATACTGCATAGACCCATGAACACATATTCTGCTTGTCGTTAAAATCACTTATATGAGATTGGTCGAAAGATTTCTATCCACTTTAAAGTCAAATGACAGAATAAGATACACGCAACTTTTCAATCTTTCTTAATTGGATCTTCTTCTATAGGGGCTGCAACTAAAAACAGGGGATATGTCAAGTAACATTCTTAGAAATAACTGTTTTGCAGGACACGTAGGTAAGTTCAGCATAGGTGTTATATAGGGACAAAAATTTAACTCATGCCCAGAATTTGTTAGTTGGCTCTGTCCAGAAACATTATTATAGGTGCTGTCGAAACATGAATACACACATAAGTAAGAAGAAGAAAAGGGCTAATCTAGAAGAAGAATTATACTGAATGCTAGGCAAAGTTAAATGTGAAAATTTTGGCAATGACTAAAATAGTATGCATATAAATCTTTGCACCATTAGGTTAAGAAGACATTTGAGTATTTCCGAAATCACATTACATCTAATGAGAGACAAGGCAATTAGCTAATACACATCTAAGTACACATGCCCTCAAATTCTTTCTTAAATAATATCTGGATCTAATTACACATGAGTTCAGACATTATATCTTCTCCATATTGTTTAGGATATTATTATCCACGCTGTTTTTAACAATGAATGATGTGAATATTACAAATTATAATGACGAGCAAGAGTCATAGGAATCTTCGGAGCCCACCTTTGTATCATACTATAACATAAGCTAGAGGGGTTTGACCTGGATATTTTATATGGCATCCTGGAAAGCTAATGTATGCTACAAAACTAACCTTAAAGCTATACAATTATATGACATGGTCTAGATTGTAACAACTATATCAAATTATGTGGGCTATTACGAATTGATTCTTTTTCTGTCACAATTTGGAAAAAATTCTGGTATGGTTATTCTAACGAACACCTTGTATGCTCTATTCTCATCGTACGTAGTTTCTGAAAAGTCCAACTTCTGGATTGGAAGCACAAAATGTACTAACCTTGGATTCCCAAGTCAGCGTGGTTACCACTTCCTAGGGCTGATTCCGATATAGGAACTTTGAAGCCGCATGTCTTCACCTGCGCATCACTAATCACTAAGACTAAAAATATGCATCTGCGCGAAGAGACATCAGAGATCAAAATCTGCACCACATGAAGTGAGATCAGAGCTGGAAGAGAGTAAATTAGGGGCATTTGTAGAGGGGTCTTACCCTTTCTACCAGCGCCGTTGGTGCCGGAGGAGTGTCACCGGAATTAAGGAGGGAGGCCTCGATGCTCGTTGGGTGGACGTCGAGCGCAGCAGCAGTGGACATGGATGTCCTAGGTGAGTCTGCGTGGACCTCCTGCTAGCAGGATCATCGCGGGGCGATGCTTCAGAGGAGAAAGAAGGCGGCTGCGCGATCTTGGGCAGTCGGTGGCGCGAGCCGACGAGGTAGCGGTAAACGACTGAGGCAGGGGAGCTTTGCCAGAATTGGGAAGGGGGAGTCGATGCCTAGAAGTAAAGGGTTGGGCACGCGTTGTTAGCGCAACGCGTAATTATAGGGTGGGTCTGAGATTTCCTCTGCCGGTGGAGTGGTCAGCCTATGGTATAATTGCTAAGTGCACACAGGACCTGATTAGATTAATGGTGGCTGTTAGATTGAACTTATTGGGCCTAATCGTGCGGTGCTGATTGGTCTATGTGAGTTGGGTGGGATGCGCGTAAAAAAAATCTTGTTTGCTTGTTCAATAGTAGTGGAGATTCAGCCCGTATCAATGTGAGCGTGAAGCCCGTGGGCCTTTGATGGACAAAATTCTGTGCTCTTGCTAATATAGGAGTGCAATATATAGCCCAACCGGTCCATCTATTCAGCCAGTTACAGCGGCAGGACCCTCCTTGAGTCGTCGTCTCGTCTCCCAGGTCGATCGCTGAACTGCCTCCTCGAACGCCGCCAGACTCCACCGGCGGGAAGATTGTGAGCAACTTCCTCTCCAATCTCCATCCACACCCTCTGCTCTGCGCGCGCCACCTTCTTCTCCTTTCCATTTTGTTTGTTTTTCAAAACATCGCGCTCGCCATGGTTCCAATCTGCCCTATCAGATGGCTCATCCTATGCATGTTTTCCTTTTTAGGCATTGTTCGTTTAATCCACTTTTCTAATTGATTGGAGTGGTTTGGAAGGGATTAAGGGGGATTTTGATTTAGATGTGATTTAATTCCACACAATCCCTGCCAATTAATCTCGCTCAATTCTCATGAGAACAAGCCGTTAAGTATTTGTCTAGTCGTCATTAGGGTTTCGGGGATCAAATTTGTGCTATGGGAGTTGGTAGACATAGATCTGGGCTTTTTACTGAGAGAACTATGCTTGCATGGTTGAAGGCGTGTTACTTGAATAGTAATTTGTTGTAAAATAGTGATGTGATCTGCTGGGATGAACGTTTCTGTTTATTCATTTGCAATCTATTACTACCTCTGTCGCAGATTTGTTAGATTTGTGCAATCAGGACAAGTCCATGACATGCTTTTCCGGCCCTGAGGGAATAATAGATTGAAACTGCAATACGTAAATCAATCGATTATTCAGTACACGGGACAAGTGAGCAACTTAGACTAAATATTTGCCGATTACATGCTGATAGCTGCTGCCCTCACGGAGTGGCTGACTTGGGGAGAGCCGGGACGACCAGGATTGGTCGCTATGGCTACGAGGTTGCCGCGTATTAGATATGACTAATTTGCTAAAATATCTTATACTCCCTCCGTTTGGAAATATAAGACGTTTTAGGTTTGTGAAGGAGATGTATCTAGACACCTTTTAGTGTCTAGATTCATTTGAACCTATACATCTCCTTCATAAACCTAAAACGTCTTATATTTCCAAACGGAGGAAGTATTAGTGAAAGGACAAACCTGTACCTTATACAATGTCTCAGGATAAATGTCTCAGGATATTTGTAAAGATTTTGTTGTGTTTCGATAGAGGATTATTGATGTCATTGAGGTGTGTGGACCAGCACGCAAAACCATGAATTTTATCTTATCAAATCGCTCATCCTTATTACTCCCTATCCTTCCACCAACAATTATCTAAGCATAAACATGTGATCTTTTGCCGATCCACTCATCTAGTCATTGGTTGTTTGCGGCTGATTTTTAATTAATAGTGCACTGCCTTGTCTCTAGATGCTTTGACGTTTTTACATATCTTACTCTAATTTCCCTTGTGTGTTGATCATATGAACTCAATATAATTATTTGTGTATGTCAACACAAATCGATAAAACATCATTAGTCTAAATTTATAAAGCCGTTAGGCAAGTTAAATGTCTAGATCCCCTCGTCGTAAATATTTGAGAAAGGCATATACATACATCAATCAATATTGAATTATGCATCTACCATTTTTGGAGCCCCTGTCGTGTAAGTATGGCACTCTTTGTCACGATTCACATGTATTCCCATGTAGATACATGCGATAGACAAATCTGTGATATCCTTTTTTTTAGGACGGAGGGAGTACTATAGTGTACTGTATAAAATTGACAGAGTCCTGTTTTTTTTTTCGAACCTTGTATGACTCGATTGGTGGTTGGATTTCTTTATTTAGCGGGATGTGAGCCTGCTTTCTCATAAAATTGGACCTTGAATTATGCACCCTACTTGAACAATGCAAGGAGTATTTTTTTTCTATCCAATGCAAGTATCATACTGGTTTGCATATCCTCTTGTATTTTCTTGTTGATTAGTGGTAAATCTTGCGTGGTAGTATTTATCTTATGATTTTACCCTTGATATTACCCACTAATCTGAAAGTGTCTCCCTATCCTTGGGTTGTTGTCTTGTCTCATACAAATCTAAAATGTGTTGCACTATCTATATTTGAACATCTCTTGTAAAATAAATTGTTATCCTATTTTTCGTCCAAGTGCCAGTTTACAAGAATCTGAAGTACTGAACTGCAACAGTTGTAATCAAGCCTTAACATCTATTTGGCTTTATCTCACTCGTGGCAGATAGCAGGATGGCCACCACCAACGAGTTATCGATCAAGCTACTGATCGACACCAAGGAAGAGAAGGTCTACTTCGCCGAGGCCGGCAGCGACGTGGTGGAGTTCCTCTCCAGCCTGCTCTCCCTGCCGCTGGGCACCGTCACGGACCTGCTCACCAAGGACCGCATGGTGGGCAGCGTCGGCAACGTGCTCGGCAGCATGCAGAAGCTGGACGCGAACTACAAGAGCAAGGGGCCGCAGCTGAGCCCTGCCGTCGGCCCCGCCACGCTCTCCCTCCTGCAGCAGCTGCTGGGCTCGCAGCAGCTCAGCAATGGCAGCGGCAACGGCAAACGCAGCAACAACAACGGCAGCAGCAACCACCTAGTACTATACACGTGCAAAGGTAAAAAACAGACATGTGCGGATTTCCTCTCGGCGGCCAGCGGCAGCGCCTGTCCCGGTTGCTCATGCCCGATGAACAAGGCTACAAGGCAGGTGCTTGTCAATGCCGAGGGGGCCACCTACACTGTCGGGGACGACCTCTCGGTGACTCCGTCAGCCAACGTGGTGTCCGGCGTTGTCACCCTGCTCATGCGGCATGGGGTGAAGGATCTCAAGGAGAAGGTGGTCAAGATCGGGAAGGAAGAGGTATATGGCGTGGTTTAATCTGTTTTGAGTCTTTAATTTGATCAACCGGTGAGGGCTGGATGGTGATTTGTTTTTGTTGGAATTAATGTAGGCGCTTGGGATACTGGCTGCTTCCCTCAAGTCCAAGACGGTCCTGACGGATGTGTTCCTGCGGAAGATGTATGCTGGCTCCAAGAGGAAATCCTGGGAATGGGAGGAGGAGGAGGAGAAGGAGGAGGAGGAAGAAGAAGAAGAAGAAGAAAAAGAAGAAGAAGAAGAAGAAGAAGAAAATGGCACAGATGATGGTCTATCTAGCCCATCCGGCTCGTGCAATTCATATAATGATTATAGCCCCTGATCACTTCCTTTTCAACGGTAAGTGGCGCGGCGGCATCAGCGACAAGCCGGCAAACACCGCAAGCGACTTCCTCTTTGTCCACAATCCTCATAAATTTTGCTTTTGGGATGTTTTCTTCCTGTGGATGATTGCTTGGTTGATGTTTGTAGCTTGTACCGTGAGGGTTTGTGGCCATGGAGATGAGAAATCACTTACGTGGTGTTGGGGTTTGGGTATGGGAAATAACTTGGGTGCTGGTGCAATAATTACTCCCTCGGTCCTAAAACTTAAGAAGTAATACTCCCTCCGTCCAAGAATAGATGTCGGTTTTTTAAATTTTGGATGAATCTATATACTCCTAAATAGTGTCTAGATTCATCCAAAGTTTGACAAATTTGAGACATCTATTTTGGGACGAAGGGAGTACCAGTTACTTCCTCCTCAGTTTAGTGGCTTACTAAAGGGTCATTTACAGAACATCAAATTATTATGGTTCGTTCATTTGTCATGATCCAACAGCCCAGATCGATGGTACTACACCAGAATTTGTGTAGTATATTTAGCCACCTGGGATATTTTTGGTAGTTCACTTGTTATACTCCCTCCGATCCATATTAATTGACTTGAATTTGTCAAAATTTGGATAAACCTATATGCTAAATAGTGTATAGATTCATCCAAATCTATACAAATATGAGTCAATTAATATGGGTTGGAGGAAGTACAGTAAATCATTTTGGGTAGTTCACTTGTTATAAATCCCGTAGGTTGTTTTCCTCAATTAGCAATAATACTATGAAGGGTATAGTTGGAGTTATGTCATCTTCTACATCGGTTCCGGCGAGGATCTTGGACGTCCAAGCGCCGGCGCTGTATCCCATCCCCGAAATCTGAGCTCCTCGGCGAACTTCGACATAGATGGTGGCAGCCAAGGATGTTCGTGTTGTTTGATCAAGGATAGATGGGTGTGTAATAACGTATGTGTGTTTGTCTTGGTTGGGTCTCCTCCTGCCTCCCTGGGGCTGGACTTATATTCCTAGCTAGCTAGCTTCCTAGCATTATTGTTATCGGACGCCCCTCCGCGAGCAGCTTCAGCAGCAGAGGAGGCACGTGTGCCAGAGGCGTTGCATGTGGGGTTTCTTCAAGGCTTGCCGGGCCACTGTCAAGGATGACTTTCTTGTTGCCATCAATCATGCTCACAGCCTTAAATCCAATATGTGGGGTTTGCCGAATTCTGCCGACATTGCCTTGCTGCCCTAGAAGGGTGGCTCTGACAAAGCATCTGATTTTAGACGAGTAAGTTTGATGCACATGTAGTCCCGCATAAAAAGCAATTCCCAATACATTTTGGTATGGTTCGAGCGCCAAAGTGCCTTTATCAAAGGAGATCTGCAACTTCTTGTATATTAAAAATGTGATTAAAGAAGTCCAGCCTGAAGCATTCTCGGTCAGCTGGCCATTTCTGTTGGAGGTGCTTGAGCACATGGGGTTTGGGCAGCGATGGCGTGATTTGATTGCCCTAATTTTATCTGCTTCCTCCTCGAGGATTCTCTGGAATGGTAAACCCGGAAGATCCTTTCTTCACAAGAGGGGGCTGCGTCAAGGCGATCCTCTTTTCTCCCATGCCGTTCATCCTCGTTCTTGAGCCTTTGCAAAGGTTGTCTGGGCTGGCTGTGACGCACCAGGCTTTATCTCCAATTGATCATAGAGTGGCAGATGCCGCTGCCATTTTCATCAGACCTACAAAAGAAAATGTAACTGCAATTCAAAGGATTCTTGAGCTGTTTGGTGACGTATATAGGCTTAGAACTAACATCGCCAAATGTGTGGCATATCTAGTGGGTTGTGCAAACCTTGATTTGGATGATATCCTCTCAGATTTTAGTGGTACCCATGGGATATTCCCATGCCCTTATCTTGGTCTAACGTTGGGGTTGAGAAAGGCTAGAAGAATTGAGATGCAAGCTATTTTGAACAGAATTGCTGGTCACTTAAAGATTTGGAAAGGGAAGCTTATATTATGGACATATCTGCTCGTCCCATCCTGGCCGACACTGTCGTCACAACAGTTGCAGTGTACCATCTTTCAGCCTTCCCTAGTGACATGTGGTTCAGGAAAAACAACGACAAATTAAGAAGAGGATTCCTTTGGAATGCAAAAGAGAATGTTAATGGAGGAAGATGTCTGATTAGATGGGAACGAGTACGTGCTCCTAAGCAAGTTGGAGGCCTGGACATTAAAGATCTACAATGTTTTGGTAGAGCTCTTAGGCTGAGATGGTTATGGCAGAGTTGGGGCAATAACTTCAAGCCATGGCATGGGATGGTCATTCCTTGTGATGATTCTGATAGGCAGCTGTTTGCTGAATGCTCTTCTATTATTCTTAGGAATGGAAAGAGAGCCATTTTCTGGAAAGATCGATGGTTGCAGGGGGAGGCTCCAGCTGACCTTGCTCCTGATCTTTACAAGCTTGCTTATAGAAAAAGTCTGCCTGTCACCACAACTCTTCAACACCACAACTCTTCAACATGGTCGTTGGATGAGAGGCATGCATAGAATATCTACCGAGAGAGAACTAGACCAATATTCATTTCCCTTTGGACAATGGTTCAGGAGGTCACCCTTACAAACGAGCCTGATGCAGCAAGATGGAATCTAACGACGGACAGACAATACTCCGCTAGCTCAGCTTATCAGTCTCAGTTCCTATCTCGCCTCAAAATTCCTTCTTTGTAGCAAGTTTGGGGCATAAAAGCTAAAGGAAAAATCAAAAAATTTATGTGGTTGTTGCTTCAGACCAGACTGTGGACCGCCGTCAGGTTACGGCATAGAGGCTGGCCTCATGATGATAAGTTTTGCCTTTGCGACGAGATTATCGAAGATGCAAATCATCTATTCACTATTGCACACACTGGCCTCTAACACCGGTTCGGACCAGCCTCTAACAGCGGTTAGAGGGTGACGCACGTGGGGCTGCCGCAGCGCTCAGCCCCCCCCCCCCCCTTAACACCGGTTCACACGAACCGGTGTTAAATGTTTTCTGTCACGGCAGAAAAAAGGCATAAATCTCTGCCGCGGCAGAGTTCTGCCGCCGTCCCGTTCTGGGCGTATTTCTGCGGCGCAGCGGGGACGGGAGGGGGAGAGGGAATTGATCGGGAGAGGTATACACATACATCGTCGGTACATACGAGTACATGCATAATTAAGCAACTATTATTATACACAAACATCGTCATTGTGGTATTCTCCGTACACGTTGAAGCATAAGTACAAGACAAACACGTTTAAGCATATATACAATATAACATCTCCGTACACGTTCATTTTGGTGGATATCTAAAGAGTTCTCCGTCAGCCGTGACGACCTCATCAAGTATAAACCCCGCCAATTCCTCTTGAATGGCTTGTATGCGGTCAAATGGTAGGAGTTGGTCCCACATCCGTTCGATTTAAATATATATGAAGAATGGGATCAATATATATATAAGAATAAAACTCAACACAATTGATGGTAATAAAATAATATTGTGTACTTTGTTTACTTACTCTAAGTTGTTCTAGTGCGGCTTGGCCCGTCACACATATCGTGTTGTGAATGAACTCGCAAACATAGTATTCACATAAGTTATTATTACGAGAATAGAGAGTTCAATCAAAATAATAATCAATAAAGCATGATATAATGGAATTAGAAGCAGAATCAAAGAGATACGCAGACCTAGCTAGCTAGTATTACTTACATTTTGGTCTACAAATTTTAGTTCTTCTGACCATTCACCCACAGCCCTGCCCGTGAAACTTTTCCAAACTCTGTCCGGTAAAGAAAATGGATAAAGGAGTAATTAATTACTTGTTGTCATAAAAGTTGCCGATCTAGTGCGATAATATGATTGAAATTACCTCTCGAGCATCTCTTTAAAGTCTGCCCATAGCTCTTGGTCTTTTCATAACGAGTCCATAACAAGGACTTCTCCTGAGTCAGGTTGAATGACTAGCAGAATAAAGTGGAACCTGCGCAAGCATAACTCATCATCAGTTACACTTAACATCGAGTAAGCCGAAACAGAATGTGTACAAGAGAGGGTAACAATACTCACGATAAGCTGTAAGGCAATAGTATTTCCCTTTTGGTTTGTTGTCTCAGGAAAGACCTTAGCAAAAATTTTTCTGTTTGCCCGGGTCTATGTTTTACCACTTGTTCATGAACTCTATTTGGGTCAACGAACCCAATGTCAAAAGGGCCTCCTTTCATGCATTCCATAACCTTTTTCCTGCATAATAGTATATACGTATATGGTGAGCATATATATACATGCAATTAATGAATTGAATGAGATGAGATAGAAATTACAGAAATAGTACTTACACACAATAAAGGCTGATGGCAGCTTCGTCGAGTTCCTTCTGATTGAATAGAAAATGCAAGTCTTGAATATTGAAGGCGATCTCGTCGTCTCCGCACAAGAAAATCTCATCTCTTATATGCGTCGTGGTCCATTCTTCCTTTCTCGTCTTGCAGAAATCAAGGTACCACCTGTGCAATCTTCGCATCTTTGTTGGTAGATTCTTGAGCTCCTCTTTCTTGACGATATTCTTCCCATACTTCCATGGTTGTATGGGGTTGACATCGCCTTTGGGCAAGTTGTCTCCCATGATGTTCAAGTATGCAATATAGGTCATCCCCATCTCATTGGCCTTTCTTTGTAGCTCTGCCTCGTAATCATTTATAGGAGGAGCTATCCGTGTGTCAAACACTTGGAGCAGGGCACATGATTGGTTTTCCTGCTCTCCGAGCATGGGAACTGTTTTCTGGGGTGCCGCATGACTGCTACTTTCAGACTCCCTCCGTCTTGCACCCCCCTTCATAATCTGGCGCTCGTAGTCCGGCACAAGTGGGGTTTCAGGTTTCAAAAGATTATTGTAAAACTTCTCCACCATCGCTAGATCTAGTTTCTCCTTTGGCTCGGCCCGTCTAGGTGCAAAGAATTTCTTGACCTCTTCTTCCGAGATCCTATTGGTCTCCTCATCGCTGCGATTCCACGGTAATACCGGCAATGGCTTGGCAGAAGGCTGCATGACGTAGTTTCTTGAACACTTTGGCGTATGGTTTCCTGCGGATTTCTTCGTGGTAGTGCTAGTGATGCTCTTCGTGGCAGTGCTCTTCCGCTTATGCTGAGGAGATGGCTGAAGCGCCGGAGATGGCTAGCACGCCGAAGATGGCTGGCGCGTAGGAGATGGCTGAAGCGCCGGAGACGACAGGGGAGTATTCTGATGACTTGGAGACGGCTGAGGTGGCTCAGACTGCTGACGCTGAGACGATGGGGGTGACAGCGGCCTCCAATTTGGAAGCACGATGTGTTCCTTCTTCCGAAGAATGGTTGTTTTCACTGCAAATTTGAGTTGAGTTTCCCCTTCACCTGTAGCATGGTCAAGTTGTGCTTCCTCATATTCCTTCACAACCTCATCCACCCTGACAATAGCATAGCCATCTGGAATCGGTCGGCAGTGGTAAGTTCCACCAGCTACAGGAGGTAAGGCATAGCCGACCGCCACCTTAATGGATAAGCCCATTAATCTCACATGCAGCTCAGCGTGTTTGATCTCCGTGATCTCATCCACGGGGTATCGAGGACCCGCCATTTCAAGTGTGGGTTGCATGTTCTCCGTGGAAGCCATGCTGCTTTTCTACGCAGAGTCTGGGCCGCCGACAGCTTCCAATAAAGGCTCTTCGTGCTGCTGAGATGGGCCGGTAGCTTGCTGGCTCTTTTGTGCATTCACTTGCGCCTGCAGTGCCACAAGTGCATGTTCTATCCGTGTTGTCCGGTCTATACGCTCTTTTTCTTTTCTGCCGCGCCATCTGTAAGAGTCGCCCCACTCGGCAAACCCATCCTTCCACGTCATACCCCTGTGCCTCGTGCAAGTCCAGGGTGTTCTTTTTTACCGATGGCACGTGTCAGCTGGTCATTCTCTCTATCGGGGTGGAAGGTCCTGGCGGCTGTTTCCTCGTATGCCGTGATGAGTTTAGTGACGGGTTTGGCAAGGAGGGTTGGGAAGATACACAATCCCGTTTCTGGGTCCAACCTTGCCCCGATTTTGTAGAACCAAGTCTTTGCACGTAGGTCCCACCCATGTGTCTGGGGTATGATCCCTCTATCGCGCAGGGCCTTCTCAGCTTCCTCTCACTTAGGCCTCTGAGATATGTAGCCACCTGACCCCGTCCTCTGGTGATATTCCTTCTTCTGGGCATTTAGCGTATTGGTTTTTGACCTCTTTGTAGCTATAGAACCTTCCTTGTATGCCACAAATTCGGGCTAGTGAGGTCTTATCTTCGCATAATATGCGTCTTCGAAATCTGGAGTCTCGCGAGCTTTGACAAATTTGTTCAATTTTGTCTTCCAGTTGCGGAAAGCGCCAGCCATCTTATTTAGAGTCCACTCTTTGACCTTTTCCTTTATAACTGGTTTATTTTCATCCTCCTCTAGCGGTAGGGTGAAATTTACCAACAACGAATTCCAAAGTGTTTCTTTGGATCTTTCATCGACAAAGGTACCGTCACCCTTCTTTGGCTTATTCCAATATTCAATTATGATTGGGATTTGGTCCCTAACAAGAACTCCAGCCTGATGTATAAATTTGTCTGCGACCTTCTTGGGCTCCATCGGCTGCCATCAACACGGACTGCTTCGATCGTGAACTTTGCACGATCTTTCAACCAATGGCTCGTGCCTCGCTTGCTCTTTTTTGTAGAAGAAGATTGTTGCTGGCTGGTCGATCCGGAGGGCTAAAATAAGAAAGAAGCATTAATTAATACATGTACATATATATACAAATCAATCGGTGAAAGTCAGCAGAGGCTTAATCCATGCATATACCTCGACGAACTTTGTAATCACTAAAGTGCGTTCACCGGAGTCGTCATCTTCTCCATGACTACTTGAGTTGTTATCATGTCCCTCCAAGTTCAGATATTGTGAGGTGTCCTCGTGGATCATGTTCTCCATTATTTCTTCCTCTTCAAGGTTTCTACTTAGTGGATCCATAGTTTCTAAAACAATAATGTTATCTAGAGTAAGAGAGTAAACATTCAAGTGGACTTGTATTCATACACAAATATACATATTATTCATACAAAAATACACAAATAAATACACAAATGAAATTAAAACCCTAAACATGCTTGATCATTTTAAACGAGGTCCGACGGGTCCAAACCCTAATTCGGAGAAACCCCGGATGCATATGAGAGGGTTCATTATGTTCTTCTAATTAAACTTGTCATGTAAGTTGATTAACAATGCATGATTATAGCTTGAATAGGTAGTTCTCATTTTTCTGAACATTTTGATATATTATTTGTATTTTTCTGACTTATAAATAATTAGTTATTGAATATACAAGATTTAAACATTTTCTGGAATTATTAAACCACTTATTACCTCAGCCTGACATCAGCACACCCTGTCCCTAACCCTTTTCTCACCAAAACAGGGGCTAGCCACAGTGGCTGACGCGTGGGACCAGGGCCACGTCACGGCCACACAGGTGCCACGCGGGCTCGCCGGAGGGGCTGCAGACGGCGGCGGCTGGCGGCGTTGGAGAGCGACCTAGGGCGCGCGAGCAAGCGCGTTCGACTCAGCATGATGCGGCCTACCTAAACCGGGCGGCGCCGCTACCTAGGGGTCACCAGAGCGACGACAACGACGACGTCGAGCGGCGGCGCTTGTAGAGCAGCGAGGCGACGACGGATCCGAGCGAGAGGGAGCGAGCGGAGGGACGGGTGAGCACCGTGACTCACCGTGGGTCTACCAGAGGGGTCCGCGAGGCCGGACGGGGTCGGAAACGGCGACGATGGCGACAGTGGTGGTCATCGGGCTCGAAGAAGAAGCGGTGCTAGGGGTCGATTGCGGATGCCCCGCGTCGATTCCTTGGACACGGAAGAAGAGCACGACGAGGCGGCGGCAACGGCGTGGGTGGGCGCGACGGCGACGTCGGCATGGATGGGCGCGGCAGAGACGGCTCCTCTCTCTGTGCTCCTCTGCTCCTCGATCTGGCTGGGGGAAGAGGAAGAGGAGGTGCGCGTGTTATAATGTAGCACCCCGGATAAAACCACTACTAGAAAATCGCTTGGTTTTTTGTTTTGTTTTGTGCATCATCATGGTATCATACTCATGTCATCATGCCACATTGCATTTGAGCATTATACCAAACATTGCATATAATTGTCTTGCTTGTGTTGTTGCTATCAATCAAATTTACCCCTCTTTGATATCTCTATTTTGTTTTCAACAAAGGAGGATCCATTGCTAGTTCCAATATTTCCATAAATGTTTTTGTTCTTCTACTAAAACCCTAATCTGGTAAAATGCCCGAATTGGCACATACACATATTATGTATGTGGGCATCTCCTCCCCTTTAAATTATTCTCTCTTAATCCCTGTTTGAATGCCACAACCCTCTATTCAAAATCATCGGAATTTTTTTAAAAGGATTTGAGTTAGTTTGTTGGTTTGCATTTGAAATAAACCTATACAACCAAGCAAATAAAAATGAACACAGAAAATAACAAAGGAGAGAGGAGCCACTGCAGCCCACACCAGTTTTCCTGCCCGGCCAGCTCCCAACTCCCGCCGTGGCCCGTACCCCTTCGCGTCAAGAGACGGCGTCTCCTGTTCCTCTTCCCCGACGCCTCCCTCTCTCTTTGATCCGCTAACGGCAGCGGGCAGGTCGCCGTTCCTCCCGTCATCCTCGTCATACCGCACCTCCACCTCGCGCCCTTCTTATCCCCAGGCCGCCCCCCTGCAACCCTAGCGACCCCTTTCTTCCCAGCACGCCACCATCTCCTCTGTCTCCCCTATCTTTTTCCCCCACCTCTCTGTGAGTCTTTGTGAGCAACTGAGCGGCACGGGCCGCACAGATGCCTTCCCCATCGTGTCAATGCCATGAGCTCCACAAGGCCGAGCTGAGGCCGGGAATTGCACCAGGACGCTTCCCTCATCAATTCGCTGAAGGATGCAGAGCCGAAGTTGTTGCAGAGGACGCCAAGGTCGTCTTACTGTACGCGGCCATTCACGCCATCGACTTGTTCTTTTCGGTGTCATTGCCCCCGTCGCCTCTCCGGCAGCCAACCTCCTTCATCAGCCCTTCACAAATAAAATACAGATTTGCATCGCGGTTTCATGTGTTTATATTTGTGGCTTCATCTAATACAAAATATTTTTCAAAATGGATCCTAAACACATGATGAAACTCTATGAAACATGCGTGACATAAAAAAAACCTAATGGAATGTAACATGAACCTCTAGAAACAAGTCATATATGGTAAATTGGTTCCATTATAGCTTGCAAATTGAAATTTCAAAACAAGTCCAAGATTGATATTTTTTAGGAAGATATTGTCATTAGGAACTCGAATATCAAATAAGATAAACAATCTGGAACTTTGGTTCAAACATAAGTACAAGAATAACTAAAAATGGATGGGTTGGGTAAAAAGAAAAGTTGCACTTTTCAATGAAAACATGTCACAAATTTGCGATGTAGTTGGGTAGAGGGGTGGAAGGGTAAGGTAGTTGGTGATGCCTTTGCGGTAGAATATACACCTTGATACTTTCCTATTATTGTTGAAAAATGTAATGCATAATACACCATATAACACACATCATTATGCATGAACCAATTAAACATGGCCAACAGCTACTAGCACCGTTAGAAAATTGTGTTCCTGGTTATTTGCCTATTATATTTGTTGGAGATATGCCCAAGAGGCAATAATAAAGTGGTTATTATTATATCTTTGTGTTTATGATAAAAATTTACCTCCCATGCTATAATAATTATATTAACCGAAAACATTAATACTTGTGTGTTTTGTAAACATAGAGAGTCCCTAGTAAGCCTCTTGTTGATTAATATATGATCATGGTTTCCTGATCATGGACATTGGATGTTGTTAATAACTATCATTCGGAGAATGATGTGATGGACACACACCCATAGTAATCATAGCATAAGGTCAAGTCATTAAGTTCGTTTGCTACAAGCTTTCAGATACATAGTAACCTAATTCTTTGACCATGAGATCATGTTAATCACGGTCACCGGATGAGTATTTTGATGTCATCAAATGCCACTTCCGTAATTGGGTGGTTATAAAGGTGGCATTAGGTATTCTGAAAGTATGTGTGCAAGCACATGGATTGATACGTCGTAAACGTATCTATACATTTTGGTGCTCCATGCTTGTTTTATATCATTTGTCTTATGTTTTGTCTATACTTTGAGGTATTTTTATACACTTTCTGGAACTAACCTATTAACAAGATTCCACTTTGCCAGTTGCCTGTTTTGTTCTGTTTTTTGGTTCTAGAAAAGTCATAAAATCGATATTCTCGGAATTGGATGAGACAAAAGCCAATCTTCGTATTTTTCTCGGAGCAACACGGAACCACGAAGCAGAGGTGGAGGAGGACACCAGGGTGGCCGCACCCCTAGGCGCGGGCCAGCCCTAGTGGCGCCCATAGGGGGTGTGGGCTCTCTGGCTGCCTCCTCGCCTTGCCTCCTTCGCCTATAAAATCCTCCCGGGGAGAAAAACCTAGATAATCGATCAGAAAGCCACGAAAAGTTCCGTTGCGCCGCCGCCACCGAAGGGGACATTCGGGGGACAGAAAATCTCTGTTTCGGCAGCCTGCCGGGACGGGGAAGTGCCCCCGAAGCCATCTCCGTCGATCTCCACCACCATCTCCATCACTGTTGCTAATTCCCATGATGAGGAGGAAGTAGTTCTTCCTCGAGGCTAAGGGCTCTACCGGTAGCTATGTGTTCATCTCTCTCTATGCATGATCATGTTGTAGTCATGAGCTTTGTAATCTAGTAGATCTACCTTGCTACTCAAGTGCCTCAATAGATCTTTGCTCTCCCCATGTGTGTGAAATTGACAGCGTGTACGCCATGGTGGAACTTAGGTTTGAGTCTACATAAATACTCATCGTGCTTTAATAGATCTATGTTTTTTCCTACGTGTGTGAAAGTGACAGCGTGCACGCCGTGTGTGGCACTTAAGCTAGATTATATATATATATATTTTGTTATGAGTTATATTTAGAGTTGGATGTATCTATGAAATTATGGTGTTTGTTTGAACCATCTAGCGCTCAAGGTGACAGTGTGGGGTTATTTAGATTGGGGAAGGCCCTACCGTGGATTAGAGTGTCCAACCGGAGAGTAGTTAAGAGTAGTATCATGAAGAGAGGATATTTATATGAGAGAGTGTTCACTAGTGAAAGTATGATCCCTAGGCCTTGTTTCTAAACATTGAAACACCGTTTGCTACTAGATCTGTTGCATGTTTGCTTACTTCCATCCTTTTTGCCTTTAGTCTTTACCTCACGGTCAAGCTATTTTCTGGCACCGTTACCAGTTTTATTTCACTATCTCTTCGCCGAACTAGTGCACCTATACACCTGACAAGTGTATTAGGTGTGTTGGGGACACAAGAGACTTCTTGTATCTTGATTGCAGGGTATCTTGAGAGGGAATACCTTTGACCACTTCCTCCCTGAGTTCGATAAACCTTGGGTAATCCATTTAAGGGAAACTTACTGCTATTCTACAAACCTCTGCACTTGGAGGCCTAACAACTGTCTACAAGAATAGAAGTGCGTAGACATCAAACTATTTTACGGCGATTCTCGGGAGGTAAAAGGTACTCACATCCTCCGGTGTGAGTGCTCGAAGTTATTTTCTTTAGATTCTGCAATTTTGTCTTTTTGTTTCTTGTTTTCACTAGTTAGGCTTAATGGAAAACAAAAAAAAAATTAGAGAGCTTTTTATTATTTTTTCCTAAGTTAGAACTTGAGTGGTCTCGAGAGAAAATTAAAAAACCTATGGAGCTTCCTTTGCATGCTAATAGCAATGTTATTAGTATGAATTTTTTTAACACCGTTGTTACTAATGGTATGGAAACGTCTAATCTTGGGGAAGCTAGTTTTATGAGGAAGATCTTTTTAGTTCCCCAGCTTTGGGGAAGAAAATTTGCTCTTATGATACTTTATCCCCCATATGTGGTAATTCTAATGATACTTGTGATATTTTAAATCCACATACTAAAAGTGTCCCTTTTAAAATACCTATTGAAATTGTTGAACGTATTATGAATAATTGCTATTTTGGAGATGAAACTATCCATCCTAGTGATCATTTACTCTTTATACATGAATTATGCGAGTTGTTCAAGTGTGCAAGTATTTCAATGGACCAAGTTAAGAGGAAGCTATTCCCTTTATCACTTAGGGACAAAGAAAGGGAGTGTTTTGAGCTACTAGATGATCCTCATCATTTGGAATGGAAGGAACTTGAATCTCTCTTTTACTCTAAATTTTATCCTCCTCATGAAATTCATAAAGATAGGAACTATATTTATAATTTTCATCCTCATGAGGGAGAAAGTATTGCCAAAGCTTGGGGGAGATTGAAGTCACTAATGCTCAAATATCCCATTCATGAGCTCCCTAGTAATATTATTATCAATAATTTTTATGCAAGGCTTTTAGGACATTACAAGGACTATCTAGATACCTGTTCAGAGGGATCCTTCACAAGTAAGAAGGTCAAAGCTAAGTGGGATCTTCTTGAAACAATTCAAAGCAATACTGAAGGTTGGGATAATGACAAAGGTAAAGAACCAGGTATAAACTATGAGTATGATTGCATTAAGTCTCTCGCTGAAACTGCTGATTTTCGAGAGATTAGTGCTAAATATGGTCTTGATCCTCAAATTCTTGTTAGATATTATAGAGCCTTTGCTTCCCATATTGATGCTCCTAAAGAAAAATGGGACATGTATCATGAACCTTTTAAAGACACTTGCATGGAAAATGAAAATGTTATTAATGATTGCAATAAACATGCTCAAACTTCTGAAAGTATTATTTCTTATAAGCATGTTAATTTTATGGTATGAATAGACCTTGTGAGAAGAATCAAATAGAAGAAGAATATTGTATCACCCACTAGAATAAAAAAGCCAGAACATGGTATAAGGCTCTAAATGATCTTGGTAAAAAAATTGTGTCCTCTACCCTTTTATTTGTGAACTCTGCTATGAAGTGGGTCATTTCGATTTTCAATGCTCAGGCCTTAATAATAACCTTTCTAATTGTGAGACCCTGACGCATGTCTCAATATGATTGATAGGAAACCCATACCAACAAGTTGCAACTTCTTTTCCAGAAGCTCATTTGAAAAGAACTCTAAGGTTAAGCGTGCTTGGCCTAGAGCAATTCTAGGATGGGTGACCGACCGGGAAGTGGGTACCGGGTGCGCACGAGTGAGGACAAAGTGCACAAAAAAGACTAGTGTTGGTCTGTGGGGTTAGTCTAGAGATCCTATTGAGCTGCCAGAAGTGACAGCCGTCGGTCCGGAGTGACCGGGGGTGTTACAAAGTGGTATCAGAGCCGACCCTCGCGGTTACATGGGCGTGTGCGGGTCAGTGGCGGACATGTGTAGCATGGCGCGTGTGGCCCAGAGTGGACACGTCATGGCAATGTGTCGGCATTGGACGCACAGACGTGTGCCAATAGGGGACGTTCCTGGCTTGTGGTTGATTGACGAGGACGTCGATCTTCTAAGGGTGGGTGTGTGTGAGACCCTGGCGCATGGCTCAATATGATTGATAGGAAACCCATACCAACAAGTTGCAACTTCTTTTCCGGAAGCTCATTCGAAAAGAACTCTAAGGTTAAGCGTACTTGTCCTAGAGCAATTCTAGGATGGGTGACCGACCGGGAAGTGGGTACCGGGTGCGCACGAGTGAGGATAAAGTGCATAGAAAAGACTAGTGTTGGTATGTAGGGTTAATCTAGAGATCCTATTGAGCTGCCAGAAGTGACAACCATCGGTCCGGAGTGACCGGGGGTGTTACACTAATCCAATGAGTACTACAAGCTTGTATTGTGATAACACAATCACTGATAAGCAACATGATGAACTTACATTGTTTTTGGGGTGTGAAGAGTTATCAAGAAAAACTTCTTTGGTAGACATGAGTGCTTTTGGTATGGATTGCGTCCTGCATGAGTGTTATCTTTATTGTGTTGATAATTGCCACGCGAATACTTACATACAAAATCTTGTAAAATATGATATTTTACCAAAATATGACAGGACTGATATGAGTTTTGTTCTTATTAATGAAAAGGAGGAATCCTCCAAAGTTTGTTCTATTGTCTCTAACAATAAACCAGGGTATGTGGAGAAGCTTCCTTTCAAGCCTCTCCCTCCTAAAGAGGAGAATAAGAAGAATAAGAGGAGTAAAAGGAGAGAGGAAACGATATCTTCCTCTAAGCATGTTGATCCTATCGTAGTTTTTGCTGATGAGTCTGAACTAGATGATGTTCCTATGCCTGTTACCTATAGTAGTGATCATGATTGGGAAAAACACACCACTTTTGATAATGAAAATCTCTTTGGTACCAACTCTGAAAATGATGATATTAATAGTAGTTGTGCTATTAGTGCTATCCATGTTCCTTCCAATGATGATATGTTTAAAAATGAACACACTTGGGAAGATAGCTATTCTACTTCTTATGGTGATACTATACCTCCAATTTATGATGATTACAACGATGAATATGATATTTTTAGTCCACCTACTATTGAGGAGGAAATTAATTGTGATTACAATATGCCTCCTATATTTGATGACTATGGTGATGAGAATAATAATGATAGCTATTTTGTTGAATTTTCTCCCACTATAATTAATAAGAATGACTATGCTTATGTGGAGAGTAATAATCATTTTATGCATGTGGCTCATGATAAGAATATTTTATGTGATAGATATATTGTTAATTTTTATTCATATTTCTACTGAAACTTATTATGATAGAGGGAAACATAGTCTTATATATCTCAACAATATTAAGTTTCCCCTCTTTATGTTGAAATTTTTGAAGTTACACTTGTTTTGCTTTCCTATGCTTGTTGCTTTGTGCTTTCATGACTTGTTTCTTTACAATATTATTATGCATAGGAAGTGGGTTAGACTTAAATGTGTTTTTAATTTGCTTCTTGATGCTCTCTTTTATTTCA
This sequence comes from Avena insularis, assembly GCA_023614405.1. Classification (NCBI taxonomy): domain Eukaryota; kingdom Viridiplantae; phylum Streptophyta; class Magnoliopsida; order Poales; family Poaceae; genus Avena; species Avena insularis. Next base: position 9,828,187 of record CM042684.1, read on the forward strand.
ATTCATATTTCTTATGTGATCATCTTCTCAAACTATCAAGCCTAACTTAAAGGCGTTAAAGAAAAGTACTTGTTGGGAGATAACCCAAGAGTTTTATTGAGTATTGGAAGTTATTACTTCAGTAATGACCTCTCCTTATCCTTTTTGTTTGCTTTTTGTGCTAAGAATGACCTCTAATAAGAGGGAAGTAAGATTTGGGGAGTTGCTGTCCCGAAACAGATTTTTATGCTCTACCATAAATATTCGTGAGGAATCTTTGTAAGTCAGATTGAGCTGAAAATTTACGAATAAATACCTGAGTATGTTAGATAACTTTCGTTAGTTCAACACTTTTTGATTTGAGCAATATAAGGTCTTCTCAAAAATCGGTTTCTACCTGCTGGTCTGTTTTGACAGATTTCTGCCATTATTTGCATTTGCTTCTTATTGATTCCTTTTTGGGTTCTTTTTGGGAAATTGAGCTTTTTGAGGGAATTGCTACAGTAGCTTATGTTTTTGGAGAAATTTTTTCTGTTCTAAAGCTAAACCCAAGGGTCTATTATCTTTTAAATACACTAATGTTGCTAATGAAGATTGTGTGAAGTTTTGTATGAAGGAAAACTTACAGGTGTAGAGAGAGAATGATGTAATGAGATGAAGAATGGACAAAAGCTCAAGCTTGGAGATGCCACCCCATTTCACCCCAAGAAATATTCAAGAGGTACAAGCGTCAAAGTTTGGGGATGCCCAAGGCATCCCCTTCTTCATCAATAAAAATCTCAGGTCTTTCTAGACACTTCGTTTTTATTGTTTTATGCACAATTGTGTTGTTCTTGGAGCGTCTTTGTTTTTGGTTTTAGTTTTATTTTGTTTAGTTTGATTGAATAAATTTGGTTGATCCTAGCACACTTCTTTTGGAGAGAGACGCACTCTGTTTTCATTGCCTAGAACACTCTAGTTTTCATTCTTATTGTCTTGTGAGTGTTCTCTTTTGCTAGCACTGTGTTTAGCCTTAGTTTTCTTGTGCTTTCAGCTTAGAAATTTTTAGTTCTTCTTTGTAGATTTTTGAGACATGCTCACTATTTTTTATTGATTATTATCTTTGTATTTGTTTCAAATAAGTTGATTGGTGTTGGAAAAGAGTAGGAAGCTTCATGCTTAAGTGGTACAAAAGTGAGCTTGCTTTGACTATGGCTTAGACTTTACCATGTCATGCTAGATGTTGTTTTGACCTTATGATTAGTGATTATTGCTGTAGCATGACTTGCTCCAAGTCATTGAGAGTGCTTAGTGTGCCTTGAAAGAATCATGCGTTATTTTAGCATACAAAAGCATAGTATTGTGGTATTTTCCTTTGATTCTTTGTTTGGGTTGACTTGGCACATTCTCACACTATGTTATGACTATGAACAAGTCACCATAGCCTCTATGATCATTTATTCCTTGACTTGTAGTACCACTCTATGCTTTTATTAGTAATGTTTTGTCGCTCTTCATGATTATGGCCATTATTGCTCGCTTAGTTGGTCGCTCCCAGTCTTTTGCTAGCCTCCACTTGTATGAGTAAGTTCTACTCATGCTTCCAACTCCCAAGAAACCAAGATATTCCAAAGTGTCCATTATAAATTCCTATGCATGGTGTGTTACACCATTCCAAGTATATTCTTGTTTTCAGCTATCTTCTAATTAAAAGTATTTTCTTATGTGAAAACTTAGTGATTAAAGCTCTCACGAACTTGATGGCACACTTTTTATTCCTTTCCCCTAATAAACTTGAACCATTGTGTCATCTATGTTGTATATGCTTGCACTTATACGTTAGAATTAGCAGAACCGTGTTGTCACGGGGAACGTTTTCAACATTGCACTTGTACTTTGTAAACAGTTGATATTATGCTCTTTTGTCTATGGATGTCGCCGGTGTGAAATAAAAAGGGAGATTGTAAGTCCATGGAGTTATGTATTTTGTGTTAGAGAAACGCCTGGGCCACTAGCCTAAGCCATGCCAAATCATGGTGGAAACTTGCAGCATCACCATAATGAGAAATCTGTGAAGCATCTTCAATAAAAACCTATGCAAATAGGAAATAAAAAGATTGCTAAGATGCTCATTGTCTACTTGCCTTGTCATTTTGGTTATGGGACAGCTCCTGTACCATGTGCAAGGGGTACGCCGTTGGCGGTTCTCTATGATACGCATATAATTACTATGACAAGAACTTACAAGTGACTAAAGTTGAGTAGCATAAGGTGCGGCCCTCATATTCAAGGTACATGAGATTGCCAACTTATACTTTTTCAAGCATATACTCCATGGTTTGTTCACTTTAACCTTAATCACTTCAAGATGCTTATGATAGGGGCAATGAGGGCTGAAAGCTAACAAGTACCATAATTTTTGGAAGCTCTTTTGAAACTTGAAATCCCTGCTCCCCTTTATGAAGGGCCTTTCTTCCACCATTATATTGAGTCTCCACCTTCTACCTTTAGGCACCAGTTAAGAGATCATAGTTGCCATCTTAGTTCTCTGTGCATTGTCCCAAAACTTATTGATTGATGCAAATTGTTGTATTACTTGATCTTGTGCTATTTGTATCTAGTCACTCTTATGAACTTTGAAGGTGTCCTATTCATCTATTTGCTACTCTATGAGGGACAAGCTGAATGCCACTATTCCATGTTTTCTATATGTGAAACAAAAGAATATTTTTCAATGCATGTTATTCATGATCTTTGTTTGTAGCCTTTCTTGTTGCATGCATAGTGACTTTGTCTTACTGTTAGAACTCCATCTTTCATGCTCATGTTTAGAGTACTTTGATCCCAGCTTTCAATGCTTGCAAATGGTTTGATCATGATTGTGATGGTGCATGTCACCTAAAAAATTATTCTTTTTATGACTTACCTACTCAAGGACGAGCAGGAGTTAATCTTGGGGATGCTTGATACGTCGTAAACGTATCTATAATTTTGTATGCTCCATGCTTATTTTATATCATTTGTCTTATGTTTTGTCTACACTTTGAGGTATTTTTATACACTTTCTAGAACTAACCTATTAACAAGATTCCACTGTGCCAGTTGCCTGTTTTGTTCTGTTTTTGGTTTCAGAAAAGTCAGAAAATCGATATTCTTGGAATTGTACGGGACAAAAGCCAATCTTCCTATTTTCCCGGATCAACACGGAACCACGAAGCAGAGGTGGAGGAGGACACCAGGGTGGCCGCACCCCCCTAGGCGCGGGTCATCCCTGGTGGCACCCATAGGGGGTGTGGGCCCCCTGGCTGCCTCCTCGCCTTGCCTCCTTCACCTATAAATGCCTCCCGGGGAGAAAACCCTAGATCATCGATCAGAAATCCACGAAAAGTGCTGCTATGCCGCCGCCACCGAAGGGGAGATTCGGGGGTAGAAAGTCTCTGTTCCGGCACCCTGCCGGGATGGGGAAGTGCCCCCGGAGCCATCTCCATCGATCTCCACCACCATCTCCATCGCCGTTGCTGATTCCCATGGTGAGGAGGGAGTAGTTCTTCCTCGAGGCTAAGGGCTCTACCGGTAGCTATGTGTTCATCTCTCTCTCTATGCATGATCATGTTGTGGTTATGAGATTTGTAATCTAGTAGATCTACCTTGCTACTCAAGTGCTTCAATAGATCTCTGCTCTCCCCATGTGTGTGAAAGTGACAGCGTGCACGCCATGGTGGCACTTATATTTGAGTCTACATAAATACTCATCGTGCTTTAATAGATCTATATTTTCCCCACATGTGTGAAAGTGACAGCATGCACGCCGTGTGTGACACTTAAGCTAGATTATATATATATTTATTATGAGTTATATTTAGAGTTGGATGTCTCTATGAAATTGTGGTATTTGATTGAACCATCTAGCGATCAAGGTGACAGTGTGGGGTTATCTAGATTGGGGAAGGCCCTACCATGGATTAGAGTGTCCAACCGGAGAGTAGTTAAGAGTAGTATCATGAAGAGAGGATATTTATATGAGAGAGTGTTCACTAGTGAAAGTATGATCCCTAGGCCTTGTTTCTAAACATTGAAACACCGTTTGCTACTAGATATGTTGCATGTTTGCTTGCTTCCATCCTTTTTGCCTTTAGTCTTTACCTCACCGTCAAGCTATTTTCTGGCACCGTTACCACTTGTATTTCACTATCTCTTCGCCGAACTAGTGCACCTATACACTTGACAAGTGTATTGGGTGTGTTGGGGACACAAGAGACTTCTTGTATCTTGATTGTAGGGTTGCTTGAGAGGGAATACCTTTGACCACTTCCTCCCTGAGTTCGATAAACCTTGGGTAATCTACTTAAGGGAAACTTGCTGCTGTTCTACAAACCTCTGCACTTGGAGGCCCAACAACTGTCTACAAGAATAGAAGTGTGTATACATCATGGATCAAGAATGGGATTTGTCCATCCATATGATGGATAGATATACTATAGGCCCTCTCAGTGGAGTGTCATCCAATTGGCTTGCAAGCATGTGACTAGGTCACAAGGGATGTCACATCACAGTATGAGTACAGATTACTTATCGGTAACGAGGTTGAACTAGGTATGGAGATACCGATGATCGAACCTCGGATAAGTAAAGTGTCGCACGACAAAGGGAAACAATATCTTATGTTAATGGTTCATTCGATCACGAAGTCATCATTGAATATGTGGGAGCCACTATGGATCTCTAGGTCCCGCTATTAGTTATTGATCGGAGAGGTGTCTCGATCATGTCTACATAGTTTACGAACTGTAGGGTAACACACTTAAGGATTCGATGTTGTTTAAGTAGATATGGAATATGAGTTGGAGACCAAATGTTGTTTGGAGTCTCGGATTGGATCCATGACATCACGAGGAGATCTAGAATGGTCCGGAGAATAAGATTCATATAAGGAAAGTCATTTTATGGGGTTCGGAAATGTTTTCAGTGTTTTGACCAGAAGCTTCTAGAATGTTCTAGAGGGGCCACATGGGCCGAGGGTATGCTGCGGGGGCCATGGTCCAGCCGCACCATGACCCAAAGGTCCCAACCGGCCAGCACAAGGAAAGAGGCAAAAACCCTAAAAAGGATAAGGGGGAAACTTGGGGGAAAGTTTCCCCCTCTCCCTCTTGGCCGAGTTGGGGAAGGACCCAGCCAAGGGCTGGGAACCCTTGGCTGCAGCGCCCCCTCTATATAAAGAGGGGTGGGGGCGCACCCCTTTTCCCTTTTCCCTGGCGCCACCAACCCTAGCCGCCTCCCCCTCTCTCCTCCATCGTCCTACTCCGGCTTAGGCGAAGCCCTGCAGGGCTTCTCCTCCACCACCACCCCGCCGTCGTGCTTCTGGAATTCCGAGGGGATCTACTACCTTTGGTGCCTGTTGGAACAGGGAGAGGAAGGTCTTCATCGACTCCGTACATGTGACCGAGTGCGGAAGCGCTGCCGGAACTCGACGCCAGAAGGATCGTCATCGCGATCTTGAGATCGACAAGTGATCGACTACAACCACGAGACCCGATCTTGTTAAAAACGCTTTGGATCTACGAGGGTTAGTTCTCTGCAATCTCATTGCACCAATATCGTAGATTAGATCTTGGCTTTTCCATAGATTGGATCTTGGTTTTATGCATCCTTGCGATAGAATTTTTTGTTTTCCATGCAACGAACCCTACACTGGTATCAGAGTTGTATCTATGCGTAGATCTGTTACACGAGTAGAACACAATGGTTTTGTGGGCGTTGATACTTTTGTTGTCGCTTGCTTTTCGTGTACTTTGCATCTTGTGAGATGGTGGGATGAAGCGGCCCGGGCTAACCTTACATGTCATTGCACATGGGACTTGCTCCATGCTCAACATGAAACTTGCATTGCACAAGTGACTTTGCGGGTGTCTGTCTCTCTCACCATAGTTAAGATCCAACTTACAATCTGCACTTGACAACACTTGTATCCATGTTGTGGTTCTTTTTTGTAGGTAAGAACGGTTCTTATTCGAAAGCCCCAAGCCAAATTTAATATGCAAAGAAAATTAGAAGCGTCTAACTTGGTTTACAGGGGCATGTGATTATGTGATCTGGCCATGATATGATTGTGATTATATTTGATGTATGCAATGATACTTATTGTAATATGGCAACCGATAGGAGCCTAATGGTTGTCTTTAAATTTGTTAAGACCCGCGTGTCTATTCATTATGTAATAGCTTTATTCCAAGTAGTTGTAATAGTTGTTGTTAGTCATGGACAACCATGAAGCAGCACCACGGACCTTGACGCAATGCTGGTGATGATGAAGATCATGTCCGTGCTTTGGAGATGGAGATCAAAGGCACAAGAATAAAGGCCATATCATATCACATATTATGAATTACATATGATGTTAATCCTTTTTATGCATATTGTATTGCTTAGATCGCAACAGTAGCATTATAAGATGATCCCTCTCACTAACTATCAAGTAATAAAGTGTTCGTCCTTAGTAGGTACCGTTGCTAAGACTCGTCGTTTTGAAGCATCACATGATGATCGGGTGTTATAGATTCTACGTGTGCACACAATGGGTGCAAGCCAAATTTGCATATGCGGATACTAAGGTTTACCTTGATGAGTCTAGCATGTATAGACATGGCCTCGGAACACGGAATACTGAAAGGTAAAGGATGAGTCATATGGATGATATGATGAACATGTTGATTGTTCGCCTTTGAAGCTACATCTTCTCTCGTGAGTGGATTTGGTTCGTACAATCACTAAGGCAACATGAGGGATGTTGTTTTGAGTGAGAGTTCAAATAATAATATGATTAAAAGTTGAACTCAATTTATCATAAATTAAATCAAAGTGAATTTGCATAATTGTTGTAGTCATTGGCATCCGTTAACCACCTTATGCTTAGTTATAATTGACATAATAGAACTATAGAATTCTGGATAGTTACTTTATGAACTGGTATTGTATTGTTTTGAGTGTCGATCTAAAGTTTAAAAGTCCTATTGAAAACTTTCAGCAAACTCCGTTTACTCCGTGAAGTTTAATAATTAGTATTAAATCAAGAGTAAAATTCTAGTGTTAGTATCTAAAGTATCTTGTTTGCCTCCATGATTCTTGATATTCAAAGATTGTTTTAATATCAAGGTTATCTAGGAGCTTAAAGGACTGTTTTAGAAACCATCATGTGTGGAAGATATTGCGATATCTGAAACAATGTTTTGGTTGCAATATGATAGATTCTGATTTAGCAAAATACATGTTCTCATATTGTATGAGAATTTGTTAAGGTTGGAGACGCCAGGCGTCCTAATATTCCAAAAGGGTTTTGGGAACTAACATTATACTCGTGATTCGCCTTTATAAGCTATAGTAGCTTCATCATGAAAGTTGTCATGATAAGGATGAATAAAAGATGTAGGTAAAATATTTACTACACTAAAAGATTACTAAAGAATGGATTTTGAAACAACACCAAACATTTGATGATGGTGATCTACTTCAAAGTGCAAGTCCAAAGTTATTATTATTTGACTATACACTCTTTGACTATGTGTCATGTGTATGGCGCCATTGTTGATGTTGATAGATTCTTTTAAAAGGGAAAGGAAATGCTGAAAGAGAATCTCAGAAATATTTGGCAGAAAAAGAAAAGACTGTAAATGTCTAGCTTAGGTATATAGATGATATACATGTTATGGTTGTATTTTTTGTTTGTTAAACAATGTGGTTCTTGAGTATTGTATACTGAATTGGTTGGTGAGAAATGTCATATAGGACAACACAATTCATGAACCACAATGACCTATGTAACCAACAAAAGAATATGCGATGATGTTCATAGAAAACAAACAAAGTATTGTTGTGTTTCTTGTTAACATCAAAGCTTACCTTTAAGATTTGTTTCAATAATTGTTATTTTGACCAGGTATTATGAGAATAAAAAATTGTTCAAATAATTACCTTATTCCATATAAAATGGATGATTTACAAATCTAGTTGAGAAATCACGTCCATAAAACTAAATACTAAAAATGTCATAAGACAAATGATTGAAAGATCATTTAAGAAGTGACATCGTCGTTTAAATTATATTGGAAACAAAACATGTAGAAACTCCATGTTAATGGAATTTTAGAGTCGTTTGATTTTGATCAAATGATGCTTGTGAGACTTTCCTGAAGATAATTGAAACTCCGTTCATAGGCCAAAGGGAGCGGATGACTTATTGGAATTTGTACATATTGATGTATGTAGTCCATTATGTGTAGTCATGAGCGATGGATTTCAACTTAATATGCTTTCTCCGGAAATTTGAGTGAATACATGTGTATATTTACTTAATAAGGAATAAGTGTGAAATATTTGAAAATGTTTAAAGACTTTCAAGAAGAAGTGAAAAACCATTGTAACGAGAAAATAAAGATTTTATGATTGGATCATAAAAGAAGATATTTGAGTTACAAGTTTAGCATAACACCTACGATTTGAGGAATCGTTCCATGGATTTGCATTTCCCGAAACACCATAGGAGTATGGAGTGTTTGAGATATGCAATGAAACCTTGTTTGACATGATGAGATCAAAGGTGTCAGTTATAAAACTGCCATTATATTTTAAAGATTAAAAGCTTTAGTGACTATCGCTTTTACACCGCAAAGAGCACCATCATGATCCGTTTAAATGACACCATGTGAGTTATGGTTTGGGATAAAATCCAAATTGTCTTTTTCTTAAATTTTGGTATGCTAGGCATAAGTAAAATGTTTACAACCAAAGTCGGATGAGCATGTATTTGTAGGTTATCTCGAATAACCGTTGGGTATTCCTCCGTAAACACCAAAGACAAAAGTGTTTGTCGCTTAGAATGTCGAGTTTCTTGAGAAGGAATTTTTGGTGAAAAGTCAAGTGGGAGGACAATAGAACTTTGATAAATTTATTGAACCTTAGCTATGTGTGCTGAGTTGCGCAACATCTGAAAGTGTCTCGGAGGCGCCAACAATGCTCATGGCTCACGTGCCTCAAAGGTTGTGGTCACGGAGGTCTAAGTTCCTATTAAACCAAATAGGTCGGGTAAATAATCAAATACCAAAATTTGAGAATTAAATCACTATTGTTTGACAAAGATGAACCGACTACATGAAAGAAGCAATCATGGGACTTAACTTCATCAAATGGATTGAAACCATAAAATCCGTGGTATTTCTATACACGAAAATTCAAGTTTTTGAACTTGGAAGACCCTCTGGAAATGTGTAAAACCTATCGGTCGTATTTGGATCTATAAATAGACATGGATGTTTCACATCTATGAAATTGTCGACATGTCGGTAAAGAGTTTACGACTATGCTCAAGAAGTTGACGAAAACCTAGGTAAACTCGTATCCCCTTGTTTTTCTGTTAGCCGACGAAGTCTTCAACACATACCTCCTTCCCCGAAAACCCAAGTTCATCAAGTAAAGGCAATGTCGTGGAATGGACCGGGAACATAAATTTCTATTCTCTACACAAGCTTTTCTTGAAACAAGATGGTCCGAAGACATATAAATATTGACTATTGCTATCACACGGTGCTGGAGCTCGCGCATATTGCGATTGAACATGAAAGCAATGTGACAGTGGAAATGCGAAATTCCTCCCAAGCGCACATGACCAATGGTTCTCTTTATTTTGACTTATGCATGGATTTTGTTTAAACAAAGCTGAATCTTTTGCCGAAAATGAAGAAACCTAGAAATGAGTCACGTGTATTGGTAGCTTCCTTTTTAAAAATAACTTTTTTATATTGGATAAAAGAATAACTTCACAACTAGGTAATGGGGTAACCGAACTCACAAATGCTTAAAACATCTAAACAAAGAGTAAAATTCACACATTAAGTACTCCTCCTAATGCTTTGCAGAGAAATTTATGCATTATCTCTCTACCACGCGAACGGGTACATTAGGTTCTCTCGCGATCATGGCAGCGGCCGCCTACAAACCCACCTAGGGTTCCCTATTCCTCTCGCCAGTGAAACCGCCGGTCCGCTCCGTCTCCATCGGCCTTGGGGCCTTAGAGGTGTGGCAGATCGCGGTCTCTCGACGGCGGGAGGGTTTTCCATTTTCTTTGCTTAGACTGTTATTTTTTGTGTCTTCTTCGAGATGATGAGGCGACAGCTGCATCCTAGGGTCAGAATAAAGTCCTCACCACCCTATGCTCGCTCTGGTGGTGCGTCTAACGCTGATAGAGGGCGTGTGGGTTCGTTTGTCCGGTGGATCTCGAGGGATCCGGTCAGTTTTCGTGTTCATTTGTGTGGTTTTAGGCCAGTCTCTTCCGATCTATAATTCTCATCATTGGCGATGGTTGTTGCTCTGGTGCGTTGGTCCTTTGGGGCCTTAGCACGACAACTTGTCGTCTGTCTATTACAACAAGCTCTACTACGACAAGTTTTGTCCGCTCCGGTGATGGAGGGGCAAAGACAGCGGCGCGCCTTTGGCTCGTGTTAGTTTTTGTAGTCGTCGCTAGGTGGTCGATGGACCCATTTGTAATTTTTATTACTTTTAGACATCTTTGTATTGTTGTTGATGATTATTAATATATCAATTGAATTTTTTCAAAAAAGAGGAAAATACACACCCAAACTTTATGCCAAAACCGTAGCCAAAAAATTAACCCATTGAATTTACAAACAAATACATGTAGAGGAACCGCCACAATAGCAGATCACGTCGTATGATGGAGATTAGCAATCGTGCCAAGCATAAAAGGTGGGGGCACCCCCCTGATCTAGGTTGGCTGGCATCGTCAAACTAGACCGATTATTTTGATCCCAAAGGCTCCCCCACCGGCCTGATCTAGGTTGGCTGGCATCGTCAAACTAGACCGATTATTTTGATCCTAAAGGCTATCGTCGATGCTGCCTAAGTAGGCAGATCAAGAGACAGCAACGAGAACAAGCTCATCGTCCACGAAGATCAGCGGGGTAAAAAACTTCATCGTCCACGAAGATCAGCGGGGTAAAAAACCTCGCTTGTACTCCCCATGAACGCCAAACCAAGCGTCACCAAGACAACATTGGAGCGGGCATCGATATGATGCCGCCATCACCATGTGAGCAGTGTCCACACGATAGAAAACTTAAAAAGGATATAAGGTTTGTCTGTCTCAGTCGACTGAGATTTTTTTAAGTCTCAATCAACTGAGAAAAGTGTAATTATAGTTAAAATAAATGTGCAACTCGTTCCCGTTGTACTTTTCTATTAAAAATACAATTGCATTTTTTACCAGAAAAGTGCAACCGAAACGAACGTGCAATTGCACTTTAAAAGAGTCTCAAGATTTCGAGATCGATGAGCGTGGGGTACTTTAAAAGAGTCTCAAGATTAGTTTGAGTTCAGTTTGTGCACGTAGCTTCTTTGTTTGAACAAAGCAATACTGGTAAAATATACTACAATACTGACACGCTTGAGCGGGTCACACTTTTTCCGAGTTTTGTCAACAACCAAGAAAAGCAAGAACGATCAAGAACGCCATGGTTGACTTCGACCAGTCTGTGAGATTGACACCTGGACCTGATTGCGTGACATAGCAAACCATCCCGGAACGTTCTCTCCCACGTCGAGCCACGGATCACCTGCTGGCTGCTAGCTAGTATAAATCTAATCTGACGCATCGACGAATCAGATTCAGAGGTCGTGACTCAGCGATTTTTGCTAGCGTCTGTACGTCAGTCGTCAAGTCGTCGATAGCACAACCACCGCACCGATCGATCCATCACACAGGATGACAGGCGACGCGGCACCGCACGTCGTCGAGGACGTGCCCGGTGTCCTCCAGCTGCTCAGCGACGGCTCCGTCATCCGCGGAGACGAATCCGTGCTCTGGCCAAAGGACCCGTTGCCGGACGTCCCCGGCGTGCAGTGGAAGGACGTCCTGTACCACGCGGCGCACGCTCTCAGCGTCCGCGTGTACAGGCCGGAGTCGTCGCCGTCGGTGACCGGCAGCAGCAGCAAGCTCCCGGTACTCGTGTACTTCCACGGCGGCGGCTACTGCCTTGGCTCCTACACGCAGCCACATTTCCAGGCGTACTGCCTCCGCGTCGCCGCCGAGCTCCCGGCCGTCGTGCTGTCTGTCCAGTACCGCCTGGCCCCCGAGCACCGTCTCCCCGCTGCCATTGAGGACGGGGCAGCTTTCCTATCATGGCGGCGGCGCTGACCCGTGGCTCGCGGAGTCCGCCGACTTCGCACGGACGTTCATCTCCGGCGCCTCGGCGGGCGCAAACCTGGCACACCATGTCACCGTCCAGGCAGCCTTGACGCAGACGCAGCTCAAGGTCCACCAGTTGCGCGTCGCCGGGTACGTCCTCATGTCCGCTTTCTTTGGTGGCGCAGGTCGCACGCCGGCGGAGGTCAACCCGCCTTTGGACGTGACCCTGACGGTCGACGGATCTGACAAGCTGTGGCGCATGTCTCTGCCGGTGGGAGCGAGCAGGGACCACCCGGTGGCCAACCCGTTCGGCCCCGAGAGCCCCAGCCTCGCGTCTGTGGACCTTCCACCGGTGCTCGTGGTGACGCCGGAGAAGGACGTGCTCCGGGACCACGTGCTAGGGTACGCTGCGAGGCTGAGGGAGATGGGGAAAGCTGTCGAGGTCGCCGAGTTCCTGGGAGAGCGGCATGACTTCTCCGTCCTCCAGCCGTTCGGCGAGGCGGCCGACGAGCTGATGCGAGTCCTCAGGGGATTCGTCTATGAACGCAGCGATTCCACAAGGTCGTGGGGGTCACCGGCTTATCCAACAGCCAGCTATATTCCAAGATCCGTGCCGTCTTTTTTGCATCTCCAACCTGGACCTAGTACACAATCTCACCCCTAGGCGAAGAAGGTGGACATATACACCACGTTTCTGTCCCGCACGGCTGCGCCCTCTCCATGTCACATCATCCCCCTCTCCCTCCACCTACCATACCCACCGCACAAGATCCGCGCAGGACGACGGCCGGCGACTCCATGGATCTGCGCAGGACGACGGCCGGTGACTCCATGGATCCACGCAGGACGGCGCAATCCTCTTCTCCCCCTCAAATCTGGGCTTGGAGGGCACAGATGTGGGCTCGTAGGTCCTGGATCCGTGGCCACCATGCTTTTCCCCTTTGTTTTTGGAAGATTTCTAAATTTATTCCTGGAGATGCGTTTTTGGTTGTGTTGGTTCTTGGATGGAAATCATGGAGTACATGCGTGTTCGATCTGGAAAAAAGTCTCTTCGTTTTGTTGTATCCAAGAAAATTTGATCTAAAAAAGTCCGTTCATGTTCGATCCGAAAGAAGTCTATTCATGTTCTTTGATGAAAATCACGCAGCACCACATCCTCCTGATCTGGATCCTCCTAACCTGTTTCCTTTTTCTTCCTTTCCTTTTTTTTCAAAGGATCACAACAAAAAACTCAAGATCCAAAATTTTAGCCCAAATATTCCGGACAGGTTATATCGGAGGAGCAGTCGGAGACCAAGAAAACTTCGACCCTGTCCAATCTGATTTTATTTGCTTCCTTCTATTTTTTTCTCCTCCGCGTGGTTTCCAAACCCCGCATGATTTCTGGTTTCCAAATCATGAATAAATGCTCCAGATCTCATGTCGTATATGGTGAAAAAAAAAACATTGTGTTTGTACTAATAATTGCTAACATGTACTACAAACAAAACGATGCCGAGTAATCGGTACTGTATTAATTCAGTTTGAGAATACCGTGAACAAAATGAGGGCGTACTATGTAGAACGAAGAGGGACCTGGTGACAAGAAATAGAAACAGCTTAGGGTGGTAGTTACAAAATAATTGCACGAATCTCAAAGCAAATAGAGGGAATGGATGGTTGTTGATAAGACGGGGACACCCTCATATATGTAGACTTGCATTTCCGATTCGTCTATGCTGATTTTGCGCGCCCAACTGCGCTCTGATGTCTCTGGTAGCATTATTTTTTTGGAAACTGTTAGCATTACTTCCATCAACTCGACCTTAGAAAACTACTGTACCAACTTCGATTTATATAATGCTCACTCTGTTCTGAAATATAGAAATTTTAGTTCAGTAAAATAAATGTATTTAGATGACTTTTAGTAAACTACCGTGTACATACTCTCTACCGTGTACATACTCGGGTTTGGCCCTGGGGCTAGTAAACCCACTGCAGCCAAGTTGCAATACATGATGGACAACCATGGGGGGCGAATGGTTCTGGTGCTAGTAAACCCACTACTCTGAGGCTATATCCTTGCACATGCTTATGTCTTTGTACGTGGCTATAGAGACTTTGGATGTCTTTCGGAAAATCTGCAGTGCGTTTCTCTGGACGTGGAGGCGTGAGGCCCAAGGAGGCTACTGCCTCGTGGCTTGGGATAAGGTGGCCTCGCCGAAAGAGAATGGCGGCCTAGGATCACAAACCTTCACCTTCTAGCTCAACATCGCTCTGAGATGCCGGTGGGGCGTTAGCTACAAAGGACAGATAATACGAAGTCATGGTCAGAGTTTGACCTACAGAATCGCAAACAGGCCAAGGCAATCTTCGAAGGGGCCGCATACTTCAAACTGGGGGATGATGAGCAAGTGGGCTTCTGGTCTCACTGGTTATTTATGGCCCGGGTGGATGAGATTGCCCCCAACTTAGTGAAGGTGGTACCGTTGTGATGGCTCAAAGCTCACATGGCGAGGGATGGCCTCACATGGGTGTGGTTGCTCGACTATGATCCCGATCTTGGGAAGCGTTCTTAGCAGAATTCTTCACTCTATGGCACGTTTTGGCCATGGTTGAGCTCTCCCCGGGTAGGGATGGCACCCACAGGGTATGGGTGCGGGTGGATCCACCCCATACCCGTACCCATTCTTCCCGAATCTACCCATCATCTGCATCCATACCCGTCAACATGTGCAAGTTTTTCTTATACCCATCACCCGACAGGGTTAGTTGGTACCCACGGGTTAAAATACTCGCATATACGACACATCAAAATAAAGAAAAGAATTGTAGAAAACAACATTTAACAATATAATTTATAAGAACCAACACAATAAATTAAGTTCACAAACTCACACAAGAAAATAGGTAATTTAATGGTATATAAGATCACAAAATAAGCATCACAATAAAGTATGTTACATTAGCTCAATTAATTCTAGAAATACTAGGCTGGAGTACGGGAATAGACTATGGCAACAGGTGAAAAAAATATGTTGCGATCAACAATCATTAATATACCCCTGTAAATGGAAATACTAGGCGTGAAATTTGTGTGTTATTTTGGTCTACGGAGATTAATGAGATAAAATAGATTATCTAAGTTAGAATTTTATATTGGAGATCCACTTGTCAGATATGTAGATGGGTATATCTACATATGGGTTGTATGATCCTGTACCTGTACCCATCACACCCGATGGGTTTAGAATTTACCCATTTATATACTCATAGCTATTTTTATATTCCAAACCCCTTACCCTAATAGGGTTTTTACCCGTCGGGTAAACGGGTGATGGGTACCCATTGCCAACGCCTTCTTTGCAGGAACGACAAGGGTTCCTAGCTCTGAGCAGATTTGGAATCATGTCCCCCTACAGCTGCCATTTCCAATTTTGAAATAACCTCTAGCAAAGAACTCATTCTTTACCCGTATAAATCCTTTAAAAAACTGAAAATTGGTTGGTTTTGCTTGGACTTCAGCCAATTTTTTTTGACTTAGATATTTATTTTTAATTAATTCTTGCCAAACACCTTCTTCATTCATCAATTTGAACAACCGTTTACTTAACAAACATCTATTTTGAATTTCCAACACCTCAATGCCTAAACCACCCTGATCTTTAGGTCTACAAATAATGTTTCATTTTTTTAGAGCAACCAGCAGGAGCTCTGCCTTTTCTATTAGAAGAAGAGAATTGTCCGGTTTGAAAGGGAAACCGGCCAAAACCCGATACAGACGTATAAACACACGGGTCCGGTTAAAAGGGGAACCGGACCAGAAAATACCCCAAGCGGCATAGTTTTTCAGAAAAAATCGGCAAAACCAAGACGAGGCCACACAACCTAGCTCGACTAGGTCTGGAGCACCGCCGACAGACACCAGCACAACAGCAACAGTGGGCGCAACGAAGAGCCTGGTCCACGTCCCCAAAGAGGAAGTCAGAGCCGAAGGAAACGGCTAGGCCTCTCAGGCTTCATGGCGAGAGGCAGGCCGCAGCAAACTCGCCAGCGACACTCGAACGCCGACAAGACCCGAAGACATCGACACAACCGGTAGCACAAGCAACACCGAGAAAAGCTTCCTACATTCTGAGAAAATGACGCCTCCACAGAGGGGACGACGTCCAGGAGACACCGCCGTCATCCAATCTCGCAAGCCAGTTTTGGGTTTTCACCCTGGAGTGAGGAACGGAGGGGGTCGGGTCTCCACGACAACGCCCTCAAGAGGGAAAACGGCGCCCACGGGCGCCGCCGATGTCGGCACCGACCAAGTCGGGCAAGACTTTCGTCCGGAGACCTACGACCACAACCTCCAATGGAGAGTCACAAGGACAACCCATGCCGCTCGACAAGCACGGCCACCGGCAAGAGACGACACCCACGCCAACGGTGGCTTGCCCCACCACCCACGCGGCCAGGGCAAGCAAACACACCACCTCGCTCCGGAGCCGCCGCTCCAGCCTCCTCGCATAGCAGGGTAGCTCCTCACGCCAGCCTGCCACCGATCGCGAGACGCCGGAAACGAGCGCCGGAAACGAGCGCCTCGCCCACCAAAGCAGCACCGCCGCACCGCCATCCAAAAACCGTGGCACACCTCCACCATGGACCTGCACAGCCGGCCAGGACCACTGCGCCCCAGCCAGCCTGCCACCCACGACGACCCTCCACAGCCACCAAGACACCGGCAGAGCTGGAAGCCGCCCCCACGAGACCACCTCGCCGAGGCACCCCCATACCCGCCGTCCTCCACGCCACCGCCGCGTCGAGGCAAAATCTGGCAGCCGACCAACCCCACGCCACCGTGTCCCCGAGGCCGCCGCCCCGGCATCCATGGCTCCGGCAAGCAGGCGACGAAGCAGCAGAACGACCTCCCCTGCCGCCTGCTCGTGGTCGGGGGCGCCGCCCCGACCGGATCTGCACCCGAGCCCGCCGGCTTAGCATCCCTCGTGGCCACCATGGCCACGGCCCGCCTGGCCCGACCATGGCCACCACCTCCACGAGCGCTGCCCCCTGCCACCCCCCGCAGCCAGGGAGCGAGCACGCACCGTGCCGGCCACCACCGCCGCACCAGCCGTCGAGGCAGAGCCGCCCCATGGCCCGCCGAGCCCATCTGGGCCCCCGACGGGCCCAGCCGCGCCATCACCACCAGCAGCATGGGCGGCAAGCGCCACCCCTGCCATGGCGCAGCGACGTCGCCCACGGTCGTCGTTCGCCCGCCAGCCGAGCCCCCATGACGCCACGCCGATGCAGCCGCCGGAGGAGACCAAGAAGAAGCCGTCGGGCCGGAGCGCGTCCACCGCGGGATCCCCCCAGCCACCTTTGGCAGTAGGGGCCGCCGCCACCGCGGCTAGGCCGGCGGCAGCGGCGGAGGATGGGAGGTGGTGGGGTGCGGGCCGGCGGCGGCGCGGGCGCAGGTCCCCCGAGTCGCCAACGGGGGCGACGCGAGGGTCGGGCCAACCGAATCTCGATGTCTCCACGGAATATAATGTTCCATTTTGATAGTCTATATTAGCCACGGAATATAATGTTCCATTTTTACTTGCAGAGAGAGCCTGCCGGTCCTTTTGCGTGCATGCATGAAGCGTCCTGCATGTAATCCTTCCGATGAATAACTTGATTTCTCCAGCAATCTTAACATCTTTCCGATGAATAACTTGATTTCTCAGCATCTTGCGCGCCGCATGGACCACCGGCTCCTCTGGTTGCCGTGCGCCATATGCCAATGTCCAGCTCAGTCGATCGCAGCCATGAGTCATAAGAGATGCTAGAGATAGAAGGAGGTAGTGTAGGAGGACCGGTAGGAAGAAAAGGGACCAAAAAGAAAAGCCACCCGAGTTGAGTATCCCATTCCCTGCTTGTGCGTGGTGAGGTAGCATCTAATACTTTAGAGGGGAGGGGAGCAAAGAATAATATTATTAGCTACCACTAGCACAAATACCCGTGCATTGCTACAGGTTTACATTTGTCGAATATTGATTTTAAACCTAACTTAAATTTCCTTATATGCTGCTCTTTACATGCCTTGTGCTCTCAAAATTTCTCTTGTTCTCGCCATCTCTAGTCAGTAAATTATAGAAGAAATGCTGCATGTCTGCAGTTTCTTTCAGCTAAGGCCAAAGATCGGACAATGTGAAAAGGGGCAGGTTTTTAAAAGCAATTCTGAGTATTGAGAAAGTTTGGCGAGTAGTAAGTATATCCAAGACCATATTATCTGTTCTTGATGCCAAGAAGAAAAGTACATAATTTTTCCACTTCAGAAACCAATGTTAAAATGCATGATCTTTCCGCTGCGTTTGAACAATGCATTGTCAGCAACCAATTTCACGGATCATTCATCCTAAGCTTTACATTTCCCTTAAAACCATTCACCGACCTACAGTATTTCTCTAGCAATCATCCACACAACTGAAAACAAATTGTATTTATATGGACCCCATGACACATGAGAAGCACATTAGATAAAATACAGGTTCATCAATTCTCAGTGTGACTCCCTTATAAGCATTGAAGCTTTGCCAGCTAGATCAATAACTTTCAGTCTATCCTGTAGGTTCACATATGTCCTTACGATAACTTCAGACAAGTAAAAAAGGCAGGGCTGCATTGAACGGAAAAATTCAGTTAACCAATAAACAGCAGATGATATTTTCATGCATATTGCCCCAGCACCCCCCGCTGGCCAATTCTTATATAACAAGCATTACATACAATTCTAGTTAGTTCCTGTTGCAAAAACAACGGTCGATCATTAATATAGTATTTAAGTAGCTCAAAAATAAGTGTCACATTTGCAGTTCCATATTGCGGAGCTTCAATATGCCTCCTCTCTCTGGTATTTGACATGTGATAGATTGATCACCTCCCAAACAAAGGGAATCAAATTAAGATAATTGAAGATTTACCTTTTACCAAGACCAAGAAATCCGAGACAAGATGAAAATAATATGGATGATCTGAATTATTACAAATATTAGCCCTGCTACCCTGTAGGGAATATCCATGTCAACCGACAGTTTGCAAGACAGATCAAATAATAAGCTGCAAGAACTCAAAACAAAGAGTGTATTTGGTATATTTTCCTATAGTGAGGTAAGATTGCTGTCTCACCCTGTTGAATATCCGGCTTGATGGAGTGGAATCAAAGAAGCTCACATACAACATTGTCATGCCTAAGAAGTGTTGTTGGATAGTCTCAGTTGGTATTGTCGGAAGGAAGACTGACTCCTTCCAACATACACGCCAACATTCCTGAAGACAACAACGCATGGATACCAATCAGCTTCTTCTTGCTTACTTTATCCTCTCTCTCTCTGTTTGCATCCAATGGAATCTAATAGTTGCTACATATTTGTAATCCCTGAAATTGAACAGCCTGTATGTGCGGCTAACAATGATACCTTAACAGCCTTTATCAGTATCCAAAAATTGCACAACATTAAGTTAAGACTGAATTCACTGAAACTATCACGACCTAGGAAGAAGAGGCATCCACCTCCTCCCCTGCCCTGCGCAACCTGTCGTGCACCAGCTAGCAGCTCGCGCCGCCCGCGCAGCTCGGCCTGCACAAAAACAGAACATCAACCTAGATCTCCATCGCGGCATGCAGGAACTCCGGGGCGCCGCAAGCTCCCTGGTTCTTTTCTGGAAATACCACCAGTTCTTTTCCGTATCTAAAACTATCATTACAAACAGCTTATGCTTCATCTAGATTTCGATTTCATACCATTGAAAGTATATGAGCTTTCACTTACTTAAATCTATATTTCTGTTCAATCTTGATGAACTTTCTACTTCATATAAAGCTGAATTTACCTTGAAAGTCGATAACTATTTTACATTGAACGGTCCAAAAGAATCATCCATTACGCCACTCTATTTCATCTGCGAGCACACTTTTTTTTAATTGCACTAATTTGAGGCTACTACTGTATCGCATCATGAACTGACGTACGTGCACCTCAGCGACCAACCAAGATAATCCATTTCAGATCCAATGGCTAGAAATCATCCGAGAGTTCGGTGACTGCAACCTCAAGAGAGGAACGAAACAAAACAAAAAAAACCCAGAAAAGCTGAATAAGTGATGAGGGCCACATTTAAACACAGAACTACATTGAATGGACACAAAGATTGGATGCTAGACGTATTAGTTCTTCCGGCAACTACATCAGTCCATGTGGACATCCTTCATCCGTTAAGCTCAGTTGGTTAACGGAGATGTGTGTCTTTGTGCATGGGCCACCGGCTCCGCTGGTTACCGTGCGCCATACGCCATATCCAGATGAGTCGATCGCAGCCATGGATCATGAGAGATGCCAGAGATAGAAGGAGGTATGTTGTGTAGGAGGACCAGTAGGAAGGAAAGGGACCAAAAAGAAAAGCCACCTGAGCTGAGTATCCCATTCCCTGCTTGTGCGTGGCGAGGTAGCATCCCCTTGCAGTCTCGAATACTTTAGAGGGGGAGAGGAGCAAAGAATAATATTATTAGCTGCCATGTGGAAGCAATGTGTGTCTTTGATGATTCCTTTCCAAAAGTAGATGTCTAATACATATGCATATATACCAATGCACACGGCGGCCGGCCAGACCAGAGCTGTACTTCTCCGCTGCCGGAATCATGGCGAAGGTGGACCATGATGAAGAAATCGAGTGGCGCGACTACCTAGTGCTGCTCGCCACGCTGGTCGCTAGCGTCACGTATGTGGCCGGCCTCAACCCGCCGGGCGTTGAAGGTTCGACGATTGAGCCCACCTACGCACACCGGTACACTGTCTTCTTCTACTGCAACGCCATCGCCTTCGTGGCATCCTTGGTCGTCATCATGTTCTTGTTGGACCGACGAATAAGCAGCAATGGCGTTGGCCTCGCGGTGCTCCGCTCCGCCATGCTGCTCGACCTGCTCGCCCTCATGGCCGCCTTCGCCGCTGGAGGCTGCCGCGACATGATAGCATCCATCTATGTCTCTGCGCTCTTCGCCCTTGTCTTTGCCTACCTCGCCGTCCACCTCAGCCTAGCAAGACTATGGACGAAATCGGCGGACTCCCACCCATGCGCACCCACGGAGGAGATCCACCTCGAGGAGGAGTGGCGGAAGTTCCTCATGCTGCTTGCCACCTTCGCCACGCCGCTGACATATGGCGCCGGGCTGGCGCCGCCGGGAGGCTTCTGGAGCAAGACCAAGGGTGACCACCGCTCGGGCGCCCCGCTGCTACACGATGGACCCAACAAGATCCGCTACGACGCCTTCTTCTACGCCAACGCATGTTCCTTCGTCGCGTCCCTGGCTATCATCATGTTGCTCATGAGCAGGTCGCTGAGCCGCCACCTCGCTCGGTCATACGCACTGCCCGTGTGCGTCCTGGTGGAGCTGCTCGGCCTCATTGCCGCCTTCGCCGCAGGGAGCAGCAGATGGGTCACCATGACCATGTACGTTGGCTGCCTCTTCGGTGTCGTGCTCGTGTACATTGTGCTGCAGGCCATCGTTGCCGTGTTCGCCATGGACACGTTCAAGAAATGGCATGCAGCCCTCCGCCGTGTGATGACATGCGCCAACCTGCCTGACACGTAATCAAGCTCCTAGACAACACACTATGTTGATTAATTTGCATGCTGCTTGTTTTCCCTATTGCACGAGTGAGCTAAGCAATGTCACTTGGATTGGATCTACATACAGGGAAGTGAAGCAGGCGATGCCAGAGTTGGACAATGCTATAACTAATGCCTCGAAAGAAGAGTTGGACAATGCTATAACTAATGCCTCGAAAGAAGAAAATGAAGATGCAGGTGTCTACAACAACAATGGCGGTGCTGGAGAGAAGGTGGAGGACGAGGATGAGTCACAGTCGCCTCTGCTGCTGCTGGCCACGCTGTCTGCAACGGTGACCTACCAGGCAGGGCTGACCCCGCCGGGTGGTGTCTGGCCAGAAGGGCATCCAGGTCACATCCCAGGGAATCCGGTTCTCCTAGGCATGCACCCGAAGAGGTATAAGGCATTCTACCACTGCAATACGGCGGCGTTCGTGTCGTCGCTGTTCGTTATCATCATTGTCCAGAGCACAAAGAAGAGCTCGCGTGGCTCCATTCGGTGGGCCGCGCTCAACATGGTCATTATACTAGACCTGTTTGGACTCATGGGAGCCTACATCGCCGGGAGTTGCCGGGACGCCACCGCAACAATCTATGTTTTATCCCTGGCGGTCACCCTCTTCATCTACTCCATCGCCAAGGTCGTGCCATGCATGGAATGTGGAAGTTACAAGTTGATAAATTGGGTGCAATGGGTGGGCAAGAATCTTGCCGGGGGGCTTCCGAGGTTCCACTTGGACAACTACCTCCTGGAGTACCTCGAAAGGAAGCGCAACTTCTTGTTGCAACTCGCCATCCTCATCGCCACCCTCACATACCAAACTGGGTTGAACACGCCAGGCGGGTTCTGGCTAGAGAGCAAGGAGGACAAAAGGCTCAATGATGGTGACCCGGCCCTAATCGATTACTACTCTACCAGGTACCACGTGTTCTTCTACTGCAACGCTACTGGGTTCATGGCGTCTGTCACCCTCATTCAGCTAATGGTGGACAAGATGTTGCATCGTCAAGGCATCCGCAGAACCTTGGTCCACGTCTGCATCTTGGTCATGCTGCTAGGTGTCATGGGTGCCTATGCCGCCGGCAGCTGCCGGAAGCTGCGCACCTCCCTATATGTCTTTGCACTCGTAGCCGTGGTGGTCACCTTCCTCATCCTGCAGATCCTACTTTATGTGTTCGCCATCAGGGACCATTGGTTAGAGCTATCATGGATTCCGCAGTGTGTGAAGAGGATGCTCAAGCCGTTATCGACGGGTCCAGTGCTGCCGTCCTGCGAGAACGAAAGCAGAGAGGTCTGCTCCAAGCAGAGCCAGAATTACTTGAGAGGTAATATGGACATAATGCTACTCGGCATGCTCGGAGCAACTGTAACGTACCAGGCGGGTCTCACACCACCTGGTGGCACAGTTGGCGACAACGATACCATATCCTCGTCGTCCCCATTCCATTCCCCTTTGGTAGTCGCCGGCAACCCAGTCATGTTAGATTCCAATGCATCACGGTTCCAGGCCTTCTTCTACTGCAACGCGACGTCGTTTGTGGCCTCCGTCATCGTCATCATGTTGCTTCTGCAGCGCACCGTAAGGAAGCGCCACGCTCCGATGTGGCTGGTGAAGACCGCCGTGGTGCTCGATCAGCTCGGACTGCTGGGTGCATACACTGCTGGCAGCTGCAGGGACTGGGAGACGTCTGTCTACGTCATAGTTGAGTTGGTCGTCGTCGTGGTTGTATTCATCACGTTGAACGTGCTCAAATTCGACAACATGGTGAACAAGGCCAGAAAGCTCAAGGCATGGAAGTGCTGCGAAGGAGGCAATGAAGATCAAGCTGGCCGCAACAATGCCAATGTGTAACTAATAGTACTCTCTCCATTTCAAAATAGATGTCGGAATTTTTTAAAATTTGAATGTATGTAGACACAATATACATGTACATCTAAATTTAGAAAAACTTGTGAGATATATTCCGGAATATTGGTCTTTTGGAATATTTTGTGATAGGAAGACAAGTTAACACTTGCAAACTCAAAGATATGACTCAAAAGACCAATACGTATACGGAGGGGGCACCGGCAATTTTTAGAAAAAAATATGCCATACAGAACTCAAACTCGAAATATTGGATCTAATACCATGTCAAGCTTTATACACTAACCAATTATTGGAGAAATTGCTTGTCATAGAATTGTACTAACAAGTATTACTCCTTAAGTTTTAGGACCGAGGGAGTAATTTGCACCAGCCATAACATTGGTGGTTTACTGTATAATTGATTATCCAGACTTCCAGTAGGGCACCCATGGCATATTTTACCCAATTATCTTTGCCAAACAAACCTAATTATAGGCCGACATGTCACGCCATGATCCGTGGCCCTAGCCCTATGTACCCAAACCCCAACACCATGTAACGCCATGGCACAAACCCTCATGTTACAAGCTAGCTGATCACGACTTCACCAATTAGTGGGACCATGAGAAGAACTACGTACGTGAATACACGAAGTTTCATCCACAAACATCAACCATCGATCACATGGCATGGAGTAATCCTTGGATCGCCGGTACCTGCAGCCTTGTGCTTGGACTGCCTTTTTCCTCTCTTGTCACTCGGGCATGGAGGTGACTGGGGGGGGGGGGGGGGGCTACTAGTCTCGTGAATTGTGGCGGCGGTCCTAGGATTTCTTATATCGCCAAGATGATGATCTTCCAGTACTTGTCCCCATCGATCTGGCGGAAGTGGCGTGTTTCGAAAGACTCCACCAGCAAACTCCCATGGACGAATAATTCCCGGAGATTGCCGGATTGGAGGAATTCGGTCGTACGCACCCATGTTTTACTCTTACCGTTTGGGTTTATAGGAAGCACTTCGAAGCTCTCTTGGCTGTTAATATCATGGGGCATGTTATTGTTCCATGATGCTAAGGGAGAATGTCATGGAGACCGAGATCTGAGGACTGACAATGGTGGTTCGAAGCTAGATGGTGATGAAGAATTGGCTTGGTGACTCGTGACTTGGTGCAGTGGCATATAAGTGGGGACGACTGTAGAAGAGAGGTTCAAGGTCCTATCTTTCAGGGTGAAAACTCAGGGTCTGGCTTTAATTGGTTGTGTCTGGCAATGTCCTTGTTGAAGGTATTATTTTGAGAGCGTGGACTTTTTTCAGGGTGAAAACCTAAGATCTATGATCGGGCAATGACGGTGTTTATACTGTTCCCTTTTTAAAGGCGTCGCTTTTGGAGATGTTAGACTTCTGGTGTTGTCTCTGTGGTGGTAGTACCGTTGTTTCAACGAATGGGTCACTGTAGCGGGGCTTTTTTTTTTTTTGTAATTCTTCTCTTTTTCTTGGTTGTGTGCATCCATATGGCCGCTAGGGCAATCTATTGTTGCAGAGGCTGAATGTAATTGATATCTTCTAATATTAATATATGCTCCTTTCAAAAAAAAGTCGATCACATGACAGAATGCAGGTTTCAATCGATCATCCACGGGAAGAAAACAACAAAATTTATGTGGATTGTGAACAAAGAGGAAGTTGCTTGCAGTGTTTGCTGGTTTGTCACTAATGCCTGCCGCGCCACTTACCGTCGATGAGGAACTGATCAGGGTCTATAATTATTATATGAATGAATTGTTCGAGCCGGATGGGTTGGATAGGCCATCATCCGTGCCATTTTTTTCTTCCTCTTCCTCTTCCTCCTCCTTCTCGTCCTCCTCCGAGGATTGTGCAGCAGCTTTCCTCTTGCAGCCAGCATACATCTTCCGCAGGAACACATCCGTCAGCATTGTCTTGGACTTGAGGGAAGCGGCCACTATCCCAAGCTGCTACATTAATTCCAGCACACACACACAACAAAAAAATCACCATCCAGTACTCGCATGTTGATCAAATCAAAGACTCAAAAAACATTAAACCACGTCCTGTACCTCTTCCTTCCCGATCTTGACCACCTTCTCAGATCCTTCACCCCATGCTGCACTGCATGAGCAGGGTGACGACGCCGGACACCGCGTTGGCTGACGGAGTCACCGAGAGGTCGTCCCCGACAGTGTAGGCAGGCCCCTCGATCGGCATTGACAAGCACCTGTCTCGTAGGCTTGTTCATCGGGCAAATCCGCAAATGTCTGTTTTTACCTTTACACGTGTATAGTACTAGGTAGTTGTTGCTGCCATTTGTCGCTGCTGCTTTTGCCGTTGCCGTTGCTGAGCTGCTGCGAGCCCAGCAGCTGCTGCAGGAGGGAGAGCGTGGCGAGTCCGACGGCGGGGCTAATGGACAAGAAAATACTACCACGCAAGATTTACCACTAATCAACATGAAAATACGAGGGGATATGCAAACCAATCTCATATTTGCAATGGATACGAAAAAAAAATACTCTCTCCATTGTTCAAGTAGGGTGCATAATTCGCAGTTCAATTTTATGAGAAAGCATGCTCACATCCCCCCGCTAAATAAAGAAATCCATCCACCGATTGAGTCATACAAGGTTCGAACAATAAAGGACTGGTCAATTTCATGCAGTACACTATAGTACTCACTCCATCTCAAAAAGAATATATCGCAGATTTGTCTAATTTTACATGTATCGAGACGCGTTTTAGTGTATAAATACGTGCAAATCTAAAACAATCGGTGACATCCTTTTTTGAACCGAGAAGTACCATACATACACGACAGGGGCTCAAAAAATGGTAGGTGCACAATTCAATATAGATTGATGTATATAGCATTTCTCAAATATTTATGACGAGTGTATCTAGACATTTAACTTATCTAGCGGCTTTCTAAATAGAGACTAGTGATGTTTTAATGAGTTTTGTTGACATACGAAAATAATTATATCCAGTTCATATGATCAACACACAAGGACAATTAGAGTAAGAAATGCAGAAGAGTCGAAGCATCTAGGGACAAGGCAGTGCACTATTAACAAAAAAAATCAGCCACAAACAACCAATGACTAGATGAGTGGATCAGGAAAAGATCACGTGTTTATGCTTAGATAATTGTTGATGGAAGGATAGAGAGATATAAGGATGAGCGATTTGAGAAGAGATAATTAATGGTTTTGCATGGTGGGGCGCACACCTCAATGACATCAATAATCCTCTATCAAAACACCATAAAATCTTTACAAATATCATGAGACATTTATAATGGAAAGAAATTCTCAAACCCCAACCATGTTTGCTCTTTAATCTGTACATTTTTGGTATAATTTTTGTACATGTATCAATGATAACATACTACTTTCTCTGTTCACTAATATAAGAGGGTTTAGCAAATTTACTCAAACATAATTTGCTAAAACATGTTACATTGGTGAACAAGGAAGGATCAAATAAAAACCCTTAACAAATGCACCAAGTAGCCTAGGGGGTAGTGAAAGGCATTGGCAGGCAGCAGGCTCGTAGGCCATAGCGACCAATCCTGCTCCCAGCTCTCTCCAAGTCAGCGACTCCGTGGATAGCAGCTATCAGCAAGTAATCGATGGATTTATGTAGTGTAGTTTCAATCTATTACTCCTTCTGTCCGGAAAATGATGTCACTGAATTGTTCCGATTCGCACGAATCAGGGCAAATCTGCGACAGAGGGAGTAATTGATTGCAAACAAATAAACAGAACGTTCATCCTAGCAAATCACATCACTAGTTACAACAAATTACTATTCAAGTAACACACCTTCAATCCATGCGAGCACAATTCTCTCCGTCAAGAGCACAGATCCAATTCTCTCACAATTCAACAAATAACGCGATGTTTTGAAAAGCAAGAAAAGGCAAGGAGAATAAGGAGGCGCGCGCAGAGCAGAGTAGAGGGTGTGGATGGAGAAAAAGTTGCTCACAATTTTCCCGCCGGTGGAGGTGGAGCCTGCTGGCATGAAGAGATTGTTAGGATCCAAACACACTGCCGAAGTGTTAGGATCCAAACACACTGGTTCACTCAATAACACACATAAAAGAGATTGTTTGAGATTTTGATAGCTGGATACAAGAACAAGCATGAAGGAGAATGGGGATTTAGAGCATAGGTGGGAGAGAAAGCCGCCGCCGTGTGCCGTTCTGATCCTTCTGGATAGACTGAGAGTTGCCTCCTTGCATAGATACTAGGGAACATGGCGTGGCGTGACGCCGTGTCCGTGAGGGGTAATGTCATAAAATAATCGGTTAAAATTGTTGTTGGATGTTACGTCCAATGAAGTTATTATTGATGTCTGAAGTTGCAGCGGAATAAAGAAGAAAATAGTAATACTATTTGCAGATAAAAAAGGCTTCGAATGGTATACTTAGCGTGGAAGAATAAAGAAGTATAACAAAATTGAATCACGGCTTGTTAATTATAGTTAGAAAATTATTCACCAAGAGTAAAGTGTGAAAATTACATATTGGAAAGTGCAAGAAAAAATTACTGCTGAAGAATATGAAATAACCTAAAAGAAACACCTCATATGAAATAACCCTAAAATAAATATCGCTAGCGAGCTAAGGTTATACAATTATACACCGGCGAGAAGTTACCATGGATTAACTAATAAATTTATTGCGGAAAAGTACCTTGGAATAATAAAAAAATGGAACCAGAAAATATTATCTTAGACATATAATAACTACTGCTACAAAAATTAAGCCAAAACGTTGTGTCCAAAAATTAAGTAGAAAATTACGGCCGGAAAAGGTGGGCTAGAAAATTTAATCTGAATAGTTAGAAGAGATGAACGTAAAAATTCATCGGTTAGGGCAACAAAATTTTATCCGGAAAGTTATGTTGTGTCTACGACGTGGCATCCGTTTATGCAAAATTAGTCGGTGAATAGTACATGCGCAGACGCGGGGCGAACGGCTGGAAAAGGTGGGGCAACAAATTTAAAGCGAATAGTTAAAAAATATGAACGTAAAGAAATATTGGTTAGAGAAAGAAAATTTTAGCTGAAAAGTTGTATTGAGTCTATAATGTGGCATGCGTTTGGGCGATGAATAGTACATGGGCGAATGCGGGGCATCAGATTAAACGTCTGAAAAAGATGGGCCAGAAAATTTAAGCCGAATAGTTAGAAGAGATCAACGTAAAAAATCATCGGTTAGGGTAATAAAATTTTAGCCGAAAAGTTAAGTTGTGTCTTCATAATGTGGCACACGATTATATAAAATTAGAAGATAAATAGTACACGCACAAACACGGGCGTCGGATCAAAACTGGACGGCGGGGAGCTGCTCATGCACTGTTCATCGGCCCGATGAACAATGGCAGGAACCTTGAGAAGCCGAGAAAGGTACGATTATATATATAGACGGCATCAGACCTGGTCCATGTGGCTGGCCAGGTGGCCAGCCCACAGTAGAATAGGTTCCTAACAAACAGCAAACAAACTATCCCACCACAAAGATAAATCCAAGGCAGTCAAAGAAATCTGGCTGGGACTTGGACGACCTCCCTGGAGAAAAGGGAAACGCAGGAATATATGATTTGCATCTTCGATAATCTCATCGCAAAGGTAACACTTATCATTAAGAGGCCAGCATCTATGTCGTAACCTGACGTGGTCCACAGTCTGGTCTGAAGCAACAACCACATAATTTTTTTTGTTTTTTTCCTTCAGCTTTTATGCCCCAAACTTTTGAGGCGAGATAGGCACTGAGACTAATAAGCTGAGCTAGCGGAGTATTGTCCGTTCGTCGTTAGATTCCATCTTACTGCATGAGGCTCGTTTGTAAGGGTGACCTCCTGAACCATTGTCCAAAGTGAAATGAATTGGTCTAGTTCTCTCTCAGTAGATATTCTATGCAGGCCTCTCATCCAACGACCATGTTGAAGAGCTGTGGTGACAGTCAGACTTTTTCTATAAGCAAGCTTGCAAAGATCAGGGGCAAGGTCAGCTGGAGCCTCCCCTGCAGCCATCGATCTTTCCAGAAAATGGCTCTCTCTCTCCACTCCCAAGAATAATCGAAGAGCATGGAGCAAACAACTGCCTATCAGAATCATCACAAGGAATGACCATCCCATGACATGGCTTGAAGTTATTGCCCCAACCATGCCATAACCATCTCAGCCTAAGAGCTCTACCAAAATATTGTAGATCTTTAATGTCTAGGCCTCCAACTTGCTTAGGAGCACATACTCGTCCCCGGCTAACCAGATATCTTCCTCCATTAACATTCTCTTCTGCATTCCAAAGGAATTCTCTTCTTAATTTGTCGACTTTTTTGCTGAACCACTTGTCAGTAGGGAAGGCTGAAAGATGGTACACTCCAACTGTTGTGATGACAGTGTTGGCCAGGATGGGACGAACATATCTGTCCATAAGCTTCCCTTTCCAAATCTTTAAGTGACTAGCAAATCTGTTCAAAATACACTAATGGAAAAACCATCTTCGGTTCGACGTGAACAAGGCCAGAAGTCCCGGCCTGGCACAGCCCGCGACTAGTGGGAGCACTAGTCCCGGGCCGTGAGGCCTCTAACGGCTAGAAACGGCCGTAGTCACTAGTCCTTGTCCGGACCAGGTCATTAGTGGGAGCACTAGTCTCGGGCCGAAGCAAGAGAGTTCATGCCATTTGTTTTCTCAAGATTTGTCAAGATTTAGTTTGCAACACCTAAATCCAAAGCTTTAAAAGATTAGAACTTCATTCTTTCATCTCTTATTGCTACTTTAGCTCTATAATACTCTAGAAGTATAGAGATATGGATCAATGCATGCATGCTCTAGAAGTAGCTAGAAGGATTTTGATATATATGTGTAACAAATTTTGATTAGGCACATAGTTACTGAAAATTGAAATGTGTAATTTTAGAGTTTCAGAGCTTAGAATGGAATGGGGTTTTCACTGATAGAACAATAATAAAAACTCCACATTTATCATGTTGGTTGTTTTCTCCAATTCACAAATTGGTGCATGTAAATTTTTCAAAATTCAAAATTAATGCTCTAGAAGCTCTCAATATAACTTGTAATAATTTTATCATTTTGTGTAATGGTTTTTGATATACTTTTACTATAACATAGATGGTCCGGGAATGGATATACGGTACTGACCGACGCTCTGGCGAGTTCATTAATGGCGTGCATGAATTCATCCGTGTTGCTGATGCAAACAAGCGCAATGGTTTTGTATTCTGTCCATATAATGGATGTAGGAATCAGAAGGATTACTCTGACTCAAAAACCCTTCACAGCCACCTGTTGAAGTCCGGCTTCATGCCCAGTTATAATTGTTGGACCAAGCACGAAGAGAGAGGGGTTATAATGGAAGACAATGAAGAAGAGGAGGAGGAGAATGACAACTATCATGGTTTCTCTGAGTACGGAGATACTTCCATGGGGGATGCTGAAGGGGAGGATGAAGAAGAGACACATGATGAACCCGCTGATGATCTTGGTCGGACCATTGCCGATGCACGAAGAGATTGTGAAACTGAAAAGGATAGGGAGAAGTTCAATCACATGTTAGAGGATCACAAAAATTTGTTGTACCCAAATTGCGAAAATGGTCTGAAAAAGCTGGGCAGCACACTGGCTGCGATGGAAGGCTAAGTGTGCTATACCTGACTCCTCATTTAAAAAGTTGCTGAAAATAATGAAAAATATGCTTCCAAAAGATAATGTATTGCCTGCCAGTACGTACAAAGCAAAGAAGGTTGCCTGCCCTCTAGGTTTAGAGGTTCAGAAGATACATGCATGCCCTAATGACTGCATCCTCTACCGCGGTGAGGAGTATGAGAATTTGGATGTATGCCCGGTATGCACTTCACTTCGGTATAAGATTAGACGAGATGACCCTGGTGACGTTGAGGGTGAGCCCCCCGGAAGAGGGTTCCTGCCAAGGTGATGTGGTATGCTCCTATAATACCACGGTTGAAACGCTTATTCAGAAACAAAGAGCACGCCAAGTTGTTGCGATGGCATCAAAAGGAACGTAAGTCAGACGGGATGTTGAGACACCCCGCTGATGGGTCGCAATGGAGAAAAATCGATAGAAAGTACCCGTACTTTGCAGATGACGCAAGGAGTTTAAGGTTTGGTCTAAGTACAGATGGCATGAATTCCTTTGGGGAGCAGAGCTCCAGTCACAGCACCTGTCCCGTGACTCTATGCATCTATAACCTTCCTCCTTGGTTGTGCATGAAGCGGAAGTTCATTATGATGCCAGTGTTGATCCAAGGTCCGAAGCAACCCGGCAACGACATTGATGTGTACCTAAGGCCATTAGTGGAAGAACTTTTACAGTCATGGCACGAACCCGGGATACGCGTGTTGGATGAGCACAAGCAGGAAGAATTTAACCTCCGAGCATTGCTTTTCATAACAATCAATGATTGGCCTGCTCTTAGTAACCTTTCAGGACAGTCAAACAAGGGTACAATGCATGCACACACTGTTTAGATGATACTGAAAGTATATATTTGGAACATTGTAAGAAGAATGTATACAATGAGCATCGTTGATTTCTTTTGGGCAAGCATCCCTTAAGAAAGAAAGGCAAGCATTTCAACGGTCTGGCATGTCACCAGACGAAGC
Organism: Avena insularis; assembly: GCA_023614405.1. Classification (NCBI taxonomy): domain Eukaryota; kingdom Viridiplantae; phylum Streptophyta; class Magnoliopsida; order Poales; family Poaceae; genus Avena; species Avena insularis. The sequence continues at coordinate 9,860,455 of CM042684.1, forward strand.
CTAAGGAGCGTACTGGTGCTGATATATTTGATATGGTCAAAGATTTGGATCAAATGGTAACCTTTGGAAAGGGTCCTGGAAGAAAATCTGTTCCGAAGGACGCTGAAGGACACGCACCCATGTGGAAGAAGAAATCTATATTTTGGGAGCTACCATATTGGAAATTCTTAGAGGTCCGCTCTACAATCAACGTGATGCATGTGACGAAGAATCTTTGCGTGAACCTGCTAGGCTTCTTGGGCATGTATGGGAAGACAAAAGATACACCGGAAGCACGAAAGGACCATCAACGTATGAAACACCCAGATGGCCTGCATCCAGAATGGTTTCAAGGTCATGCTAGCTATGCTCTTACCAAACAAGACAAGGAAATATTTTTTGAATGCCTAAGCAGTATTAAGGTCCCGTCTGGCTTCTCATCGAATATAAAGGGAATAATAAATATGGCAGAAAAAAAGTTCCAAAACCTAAAGTCTCATGACTGCCACGTGATTATGACGCAAATGCTTCCGATTGCATTGAGGGGGCTTCTACCAGATAATGTTCGAGTACCCATTGTGAAGCTATGTGAATTTCTCAATGCAATCTCTCAGAAGATAATCAATCCTGAAGATCTACCAGTTGGTAATGATGTGGTCCAATGTCTTGTCAGTTTTGATTTGGTGTTCCCACCATCCTTCTTCAATATTATGACACACCTGCTGGTTCACCTAGTCGAAGAGATTTCCATTCTCGGTCCTGTATTTCTACACAATATGTTTCCCTTTGAGAGGTTCATGGGAATCTTAAAGAAATATGTTCGTAACCGTGCTAGGCCAGAAGGAAGCATCTCCAAGGGCTATGGAACAGAGGAGGTCATTGAATTTTGTGTTGACTTTGTTCCTAACCTTAGGCCGATTGGTGGTCCTCAATCGCGGTATGAGGGAAGACTGAGTGGAAAAGGTACTCTAGGAAGAAAATCAATAATATGTAGGAACGGGCATTCTTACACCGAAGCACATTACACCGTTCTACAGAATTCTATCTTGGCAGCCCCATATATCGAGGAACACAAGAAAATCTTACGCTCCAACAACCCTGGAAAGCATGACTCTTGGATTAGAGATGAACACATGAAGAGTTTCGGCGGTTGGTTGCAACATCTCATAAAAAACAACACGCTTGGAGATCAACTATACTTGTTTTCTAGGTCACCATCTTCGACTATATCGACTTTCCAAGGGTACGAGATTAATGGGTGTACATTTTACATGATAGCCCAAGATAAAAAGAGCACCAACCAAAATAGTGGTGTCCGCTTTGATGCAACAGACAACAATGGGTCAAAGACCACATATTATGGTTACATAGAGGAGATATGGGAACTTGACTATGGACCTACTTTTAAGGTCCCCTTGTTTCGGTGCAAATGGGTCAAGCTGACAGGAGGAGGGGTTGAGGTAGACAAGAAATACGGAATGACATCGTTGGATCTCAATAATCTTGGGTACTTAGACGAACCATTCGTCCTAGCCAATGATGTGGCTTAGGTTTTCTATGTGAAGGACATGTCTACCAAACCTAGAAAAAGAAAAAATAAGAAAAATAATGCATCAGACGATGAGCCAAAGCGCACATAGTTCTTTTAGGAAAAAGAAACATCGTGGGAGTGGAGGACAAGACAGACATGTCAGAAGATTGTGATAAGTTTCATGAAATTCCGCCCTTCGCGGTGAAGGATGACCCAAGCATCATGTTAATGAATGAATATGCTCCATGGATACGACGGGATCAGAAAGGAACACGCGCGAAGAAATGATATGTAATAATTGTAACATTTTATGAGTGAAGATGCTCCATGTGTCCATTTTTATATTGTTGTCTGCAAACAATCTTGAGTGTGTTAGTCCTGTTTTGTGGCTGGACCGGGACTAAAGGAGGGCCTTTAGTCCCGATTCATACTTACCATTAAGATCTGATCTCCAAACGCGTGAGGTCACATATTAGGGAGTGCCTCTATGACCAGTTTCTTGGAGATGCCGGAGGACTGGGCTCCGGCGGCATCTCCCTGAAACTGGTCGTAGTGGTGTCCCTGCTCTCGAGACATCTTCATATTTAGGTAACACTCAAGATATTTATTAATATTAAAAACCAGGACAAACCGGGACTAGCTAACACTCAGGACTAAAGCCGCCCCCTTTAGTCATAATCATATCTAGTCCTATAGTATGCAGCTTCAGGGTCTTCTTCGTCATCATCATCGTCATCGTCACCTGCCACTCCGGGGATCCTCAGCCCAGCCATGGCATATACCAGGGGCCATTCCAGCCTCGGATTCACGGCGGGCGGGGGAGGGGTCTCCTGGAAGACGATGCCGCTACCGCCGGGCCGGTGTGGGGCCTTTTTGTGGCTCTATGGCGGGTGGCCTCGTAGGCACCACGGGCGAGGATGGTCTCTCCCGGCGATGTAGCGCATCACTCCGATGATAGTACGGTTCGCCCACCACAGATGACGACCGGCTTCGTTGTGGTTCACCGGGGGTGGGCCATCACCCTCGTACCTGGCGAGCTACCTTTCCCGCCTATTAGCGAAGAAGGCATTCCAGGTGTCGTAGTTGTCGGGATCCCACTACGGATCCACCCGCTGCTCTGACGTGAGATTGTGGTAGAAGTGGTTTGTGATGGTCGCCTGGCGTGCGAAACCTTGAGGGACAGGAGGGACAGGAACCCCTCGGCCAAGATTCGACATGGCCGTGAGCTGCGTAGCAGGACAAAGGGTAGTTGGAGGCGCACAGCGCCTCGGTCTCCTCGAGGGTCAGAATGGCCCAGTAGGCGTTGTCCATTGTTCTAAGAGAGGAAGGTGTGGATGTGTGATAGCCATGACGCGATCGCCCTAGATATAGAGGGAAAGGGCGGAAAAACTTGGCGTGAAGCTTTGGGAAATTGCGTGAAATATCTTTAGTCCCGGTTAGTGTCTACATCCGGGACTAAAAACTCTCGTAGAAAGGAAAGGGCGGGAAAACTTGGCGTTAAGCGGTGGGAAATGGCAGGAAATATCTTTAGTCCCGGTTTGTGACTACAACCGGGACTAAATGGATATTATATTAAGATTCTTTATATTTTTCTGATAATAATAGACATATTATTTTTTTATTTGGGATTTTACAATAAAATATATGATTTTCCAAAGTTTTATATTTGATTTGAATTAAAAAAGAAATTTACAAATGAAATAATTTATAAATGATGCAAACAGATAAATGGATATTATATTAAGATTCTTTATATTTTTTGATAATAATAGACATATTATTTGTTTTATTTAGATTTTTACAATAAAAGATATGATTTTCCAAAGTTTTATATTTGATTTGAATCAAAAAAAGAAATTTACAAATGAAATAATTTAGAAATGATGCAAATAGATAAATGGATATTATATTAAGATTCTTTATATTTTTCTCTTAATAATAGACATATTATTTGTTTTATTTGGATTTTTACAATAAAAGATATGATTTTCCAAAGTTTTATATTTGATTTGAAATAAAAAAAGAAATTTACAAATGAAATAATTTATAAATGATGCAAACAGATAAATGGATATTATATTAAGATTCTTTATATTTTTTGATAATAATAGACATATTATTTGTTTTATTTAGATTTTTACAATAAAAGATATGATTTTCCAAAGTTTTATATTTGTTTTGAATTAAAAAAAGAAATTTACAAATGAAATAATTTAGAAATTATGCAAATAGATAAATGGATATTATATTAAGATTCTTTATATTTTTTCTTAATAATAGACATATTATTTGTTTTATTTGGATTTTTACAATAAAATATATGATTTTCCAAAGTTTTATATTTGATTTGAATTAAAAAAGAAATTTACAAATGAAATAATTTATAAATGATGCAAACAGATAAATGGATATTATATTTAGATTCTTTATATTTTTCTGATAATAATAGACATATTATTTGTTTTATTTTATTATTACAATAAAAGATATGATTTTCCAAAGTTTTATATTTGATTTGAATTAAAAAAGAAAATTTACAAATGAAATAATTTATAAATGATGCAAACAGATAAATGGATATTATATTAAGATTCTTTATATTTTTCTGATAATAATAGACATATTATTTGTTTTATTTGGATTATTACAATAAAAGATATGATTTTCCAAAGTTTTATATTTGATTTGAATTAAAAAAGAAAATTTACAAAAAACAATTAGTCGCGGGTCGTGGCTGGACCCAGGACTAAAGGGTGCCTGCACGCGCGAAAACGAAGCGGCCGAAAAAGCCCTTTAGTCCCGGGCCGTGGCTTAACCCGCGACTAAAGAGGGGGGCTTTAGTCGCGGGTTTAAGCCAGGGCCCAGGACTAAAGACTCTTTAGTCACGTCCCGTGGCTTAGCCCGGGACTAAAGGGGTGACTCTTTATATACCACGCGCTCGCCCCTGGCGTGCCCAGCCCGCACTTAGCAAGATTTGACGACGAAGACGAAGATGAGAAGGCGCCATCAACGCAGAGAACAAGGGAGGTGCCGTCTGATTCCGATTCTGCGCCTCCTCGTCTCGGCCGCCCTCCGTCTCCTGAGCCATCGACGCCAGCATCGCCGAGCCTCCGCCTTGCCATGTCACCGCGTAAATGCGTGTCGCCATACTGTCGTCTTCAGCCTCACTGCCCGTTGTTCCTCCGTACCACCTCATGGGAGGTGGTTATTTAATTATATAGTCTAGTATTAATTATATATTTAGGTTTTTCTATAATTACTATAGTATTAATTAGTCTAGTATTAATTATATATTTAGGTTTTTATAATTAGTATAGTATTAATTAGTAGTATATTTAGGTTTTTGTAGTAATATTTATTATTATTATTATTAGTAATATTTAGGTTTTGTATAAATGTTACTCTTAGTATTTATATTATTATTATATTATTAGAAAATGTTAGTACTTTTTATAGTTTTTTTATAGTTTCTTGTTATATTTTTTTCTATATTTTTAGGATTAGTTATTGTTTTAGTTATTAGGATTAGTATTAGGATTATTATAATTAGGTTTACTAGGGTTTTTAGTTATAGTTTTTTTCTATAGTTTTTTATATTAGGGTTTTTTTGTTTTAGTATTAGGATAATTGTTTTAATTAAAATATTAGAATTAGGATTAGGATTATTTTTTTAGTTATTTTTTTGTTTTATTTATTAGGATTATATTGTTTTATTTATTGTTTTATTAGGGTTATTTTTTGTTTTAGTTATTATGATTATTGTTTTAGCACAAATAATATTAGGATTATTATAATTAGGATTATATTGTTTTAGTACTTAGGATTATTGTTTTTTCTAACCTATTTAACTCTCTTTTTGTTATAGATAATTAAGTTATGGATCCATCCGAAGATCTTGGTCGCATCGGTGAAGGTTTTCTTCAGGGCATGATAAGAGGTAAAATTCCTCTTAATATTACTACCGGCGAAGATATTTTGCTCGAGGAAGAGATATCCTCATATCTGAATCCATCCGGTGATGGACTAGAGGAAAACCTAATGTACCAAGGGGAATACCAGATGGATGAAGGGCAAACAAATAACAACAATAATGATGGCCCCTCAACAGGATCCGGCGAGGTACATATATATATATAAAGTCTCGTGTTACCTCTGTTCATTAACTGATCTAGATATATATTAATCACTCTCTCTTCTTCTTTTATCCCACCGGATCGAAGCAATCGACAGCTCGAACGAAATGAGGGCCGAACAAAAAGTTGGATGGTAATCAAAGGTTCACCATCGAAGAAATAGATGATGATGGTGAACCGATTTCTCTAGAGAAGCACCGGAGGATGTTTATAAATCAATATGGGGTGCTTGTTAGGGACAACCTGTCGATCACCATCCAAGAATGGAATCAGTCAAAGAAATCTGGTGAAGAATCTAGCTATGTCACCGATGATGCCAAAGATGACCTTTGGCAGAAGCTCATAGCGCATTTCATACTACCTCCAGAGTATGAAGAATTTGAGGTAGATGGTATTACCCCAAGGCCGGATGGGCTTGAAAATAGAGCGAAAGTGAAGGAGTGGGCTCTGAGCAAGATGGCTGAACTGTACCGGAACCACAAGAAAAGTTTATACGCGAAATATGTCGCGAAAAAGAAAACTCCAGACTTCAAAGGAGTAAACGAGAAGTTGAGAGAACAGTGACCCGATTTTGTAAAGTACAAGCAATCTGATAAAGCAAAGGCAAAGTCGGCAAAGAACGCGTTAAATGCTGCCAACAAGAAATACCATCATAAAATGGGGACAGGTGGCAACAAGAGTACCGTCCCTAAGTGGGAAACTATGGAGAAGAACATGAGGGCTAGAGGCATCACTCCTGGTACAGATGGATGGCCCGAGAGGTCAAAGCACTGGTGGTACAGGCACGGGGGATCCTTGGACCCAGAAACAGGGAAGACATTTCATGATAAAATTCTAAAACCCTCCCAAGACCTTATTCAAGCAATGAACGATGCTCAATTGGGATTGTTCCGTCCCGAGAGAGAGAGAACGACAAGCTGACACGCGCCCTAGGGAATCCTAAAAAGGGAGGACAAACAAGAGGCAAATGCGCCGGTGTCTCGTGGAAGAAAGGGTTTCCTTAGTACGATGCTAGTTACAGAAGCCGTCAGAGAAAGAAGGACCGAGAGGCAGACCGGATCTCCAGGGTAGAGCAGGACCTAGCTGATCTGAAGAACCTCATGCATGAAATTAGCCAAAGGCCGTCGTCGTCAACTCACCCACGGTTTGATGATCCTGCATTGGATCTTAGCCAGCGGAGAAGCAGCGTGGCTTCCACGGAGGTCCGGGCTGATGATCAAGCACTGCTGGATGATGCACCGGCTCCTCACTACCCCGTGGATGATGTCAGAGAGATGGCACAATGTGAGCTACATCAGCCAATGAACAACCTGTCCTTCAAGGTAGTACACCAGTATGTCTAAGGGGAGCCTCTAGTCAGTAATGAGGAGCCCGCGTGTCTATCCACACATATGCGAAATCTACACGAATGGTCAAAGTCCGCCGAGGAGCTCAGATTTCGGGGATGGGATATAGCGCCGGCGCTTGAATGTCCAAGATCCTCGCCGGGACACGATGTAGAAGATGACATAACTAACAATACACTTCATAGTGTTATTACTAATTGAGGAAAACAACCTACGGGATTTATAACAAGTGAACTATCCAAAATGATTTACTGTATAAGAAGTGAACTACCAAAAATATCCCAGGTGGCTAAATATACTACATGAATTCTGGTGTAGTACTATCGATCTCGGTAGTTGGGTCATGCATGACAAATGAACGAACCATAATAATTTGATGTACCGTAAAATGGCCCTTTAGTAAGCCGCTAAACTGGGGAGGGAGTAACTGGTATTACTCCTTAAGTTTTAGGACCGAGATGGAATAATTATTGCATCAGCACGTAAGTTATTTCCCATACCCAAACCCCAACACCACGTAAGTTATTTCTCATCTCCATGGCCACAAACCCTCATGGTACAAGCTACAAACATCAACCAATCAATCATCCACAGGGAGAAAACATCCCAAAAGGAAAATTTATGTGGATTGTGGACAAAGAGGAAGTCGCTTGCAGTGTTTGCCGGCTTGTCGCTGATGCCGCCGCGCCACTTACCGTCGAAAAGGAAGTGATCAGGGGCTATAATCATCTATTATATACTAAAAGCAATATAAGGGTATGTTTCGAGGCACCACGTTGATCCACATCATCTAAATTAATCTGATAGTTAGATCTAAAATCTACCGCTAGGATTTAACAGACTAAACTGTTACGTAATTGTTTAATTAATTAAATTTTGTACCCATAGTGTTATAGTCTGGCACGTTAGGCTGCCAGGTCCATACGATTCAAAGTCCTACATCCGGATATAGGACTTTAGCTGACCGGTTCACAGGAAAAGGCCCACACTTGAAATATGAGAGCGGTACGATCGGAAGTCCATGTAAATATGGGACTTTCAACAGAGAAAAAAATTATGTTTTCAGTTCAGGTAAAGCAAAAAAAAAATTAGGGTCAATCAACAAACTAATCCGTCCGAACTTACAAGGACATGGTATGCATGCGAGAGAATATTAGACTAGAAAACCTAATATATACTCCATACAAAATTTATTTTATGTGCAAATTTTTTCATCTGTGCGACGACCAAGCAAGGCTCAATAAATATGTGTTTTCAGTTCATGTGTAAGTTTTTCATCAATCCGGTCCTCCCTGCAATGTATAAGGATATCGCATGGAAAAGACAAAATCTATTATTTTTGGTATATATAGAAAATGCTATTTGCATATAAGACATAAATGTATACAAATTTTGTAAGATATTTTTTTTGCCCTAAAGTCTATTTACGCTCAATCAGGTCATGCATCCGGACACAACATTAAAAAATATTAGGATATAAAAAATATATTCAATTTTTTTGTTTAGTTCATGTGCAAGTTTTCTTATGGGTCTGACTGGCTAAGCATTAGTAAATATTTAAATTCAGTTCACGTGTAACAATTTTTTTGCGTCAGGTCTGTTATCAGACAACCAGACTAATATTTAGTGTGTAAAACATAAAATAAATATTAATAATAATTTTATAAACAACAACACATTTAATTTTTTCCATCAAGTGTGCACGAGTTAATCATCCAAAAGGAAAAATGAAACAAATCCAAATATGTAAGGATTATATTTAAGGATGTCAATGTTAATAATTATTTGTCTTACTCAAAATTATGAAAGGACCCACACATTTTTGTTTTATAACATAATGACACATCAATTATGTGACTCATCTAAAAAATGATAATATAAAATAGCACGTAACGGTTTTGTTACGTCTATATTCACTTTATTAGGTAACTAAGCTGAAACAAGACACACAAGGCGCATGAAGTTGGCTCTGCGGTTGTTCCAAACTATGGGGAGACAACACAATTTAAAATAATATGGATAACTTAATATTTCTTATGTAAACCAACCTTCGATTTTTATGGGTGTAGATTATACCCCACTATGCACTCAAGCTCTTCTCATTCGTGTTATACCAGAACACCTTTAATATGATATTCAGTATTTAATACATACAAGCATGACAAACTATATATATGTGGGTCATAATAGCCTATTTTTCATATATGAAAGTTTCACCGAGGTCCACGACAAATTAATAGCTATCCATCTACCCCACATGTCTCCGTCTACAAGGACTTGGATAAAATCAACACTAATAGATTGAAACAAAAATTTAATATTTATTGTGAAACACAGCACAATATTTATCTGCTTAATGTATACCCACATGGTGCACTCGATTTTGCTTTTGCTAATGTTATACCAGGACATCATTAATATGACAGCTGGTTTGAATCTTAATCTGATACATACAAACAAGCCAAATTAAATTAGTGGAGTTAAATTAATAGCATGTTGTACATGTATGTAGGGACCCTCCCATGACCATGATAACGTAAAAAGGAATATGTGATTATGTGTCAAGCTTTATAGTTCATTACCCTTAGAATTTAAGAGGATGTGTCATTGACATTATAAATATTATTCCATATTTGAATCACACTATGAATGAAATAATTTCCCTAAATATTGTAGCCGTATGAATAAACTATTAATTAAGGAGTGATGATTACCAACTAGCTTAAATTTTGATTATAAGATATGAAAATGTCATGTAGTGAAGCCACACAATAAAACCAAGTATCGGTTAATTAAGATGTTTCCTTATAAATGTTACCTGATAAAACAATACATGTAAATGTGAATGTATCAGAGGGTGAAAGATATCAAGGACCGAGGTAACAACAATAAATAAATAAAATGAAAAGTTCATCTCACTAAGTATCGCATTGGGGAATATTATTAAAATAGTATTATAAAATTTGAGTAAAATTTCAAAATTAAAAGATTGAATAGAATTCCGTTATTTAGAATATATTTATAAAAAAACAAAGTTAATCTTAGAAATGGTGTCTTTGTCTAAAAGATTTCCTTGAGAGGATATTTGTCTAATAGATGACAACTTAGAATGATCACTGAATGTTTATATTCCACTGCAGAAATAATGGGGGAAGAAATTGATCATGACAAGATAAAATTCAAATTCCCCCAAAATAGTTTCCTTAATGATTAAAAAGATTTAATCCATTAAAAAGTTAACTAACTCTTCAAATGCTTACAAAAGCACCCAATCAAAATTTTGTGTGAAACCATTTCCCCATTAAATTTCCATCCTCATATGTGTTCATAATAAACCATATAATGAACCAAAACATAGAGAATTAGTTAAGAATATCTAATGGTAAACCAAAATATTCAGCCAGCTAACAAAAACCTAAAAAAAGTTGTACATGAGGTATTGACATCTTGAACCTTACAATGAACAAAGTGAACCAAAATTTCTTCTTAATAGTGCATAGCATAATAGAATCATTAATGTAACATATTCTTATTAAATACATCATTTATACTATCTTAGTAACTATAGATTAACCACATCTGGCGACAAATAACATATCAACATATATGTTTTTTTACTCTAAACAAATAAAAGTTTTTTTTTGAGAATCTAAACAAATAGAAGTTGATGAGTACCTTGAAGTCACATAAAATAAAAACTGCAACCAAGCTTTATCACCACGTACAAAAGACATATATAATCAATTATACTATCTCCGTTCCGGTTTATTAGGCTAATACGTACTTTAAGAAAAATAATTTGACCATAAATTTTGTCAACAATATATGAATTATATGTCACAAAAATTATACTATTGGAAGCATATTTTGAATGTGAATCTAATGATATAATTTTTGTTAAATATAGTTTGTATTTTATTGACCAAATTTACGGTCAAACTATTTTCTTGAAGTGCGTATTTTTCTTATAAACCGGAGTGTAGGTAGTACGTTGCTCTATGGCAATATTAATTGTTCTGCCATAAACTATAAATGATAAATGATGTATCCTGCACAAGTAATTTTTATTTAGAATAATATTTATGACGACCATATAAGTATATAACCATATTAATTATGATAGCATAATATAAATTTCTAGGACCATACAAAGTTTTTAGGCATATTCGGACATTGCCCTCGCATTTGGGAGGGCCACCATGCTAGTTATATGAATAGCACGAGCCGGATGGGCTAAATAGGCCATCATCAGTGCCATTTTCTTCTTCTTCCTCCTCCTCCTCCTCCTCCTCCGATTCCGAGGATTGTGCAGCAGCTTTTCTCTTGGAGCCAGCATACATCTTCGGCAGGAACACATCCGTCAACACCGTCTTGGACTTGAGGGAAGCAGCCAGTATCCCAAGCGCCTACATTAGTTCCAACAAAAACAAATCACCATCCAGCCCTCACCGGTTGATCAAATTAAAGACTCAAAACAGATTAAATCGCACCATGTACCTCTTCCTTCCCGATCTTGACCGTCTTCTCCTTGAGATCCTTCACCCCATGCCGCACGAGCAGGGTGGCAACGCCGGACACCACATTGGCTGATGGAGTCACCGAGAGGTCGTCCCCGGCAGTGTAGGCGCGCCCCCCTCAGCATTGACAAGCACCTGCCTCGTAGACTTGTTCATCGGGCACGAGCAACCGGGACAGGCGCTGCCGCTGGCCGCCGAGAGGAAATCCGCACACGTCTGTTTTTTACCTTTACATGTGTACAGTACTAAGTGGTTGCTGCTGCCATTGTCGTTGCTTCTTTTGCCGTTGCCATTGCTGAGCTGCTGCGAGCCCAGCAGCTGCTGCAGAAGGGAGAGCGTGGCGGGTCCGACGGTGGGGCTCAGCTGCGGCCCCTTGCTCTTGTAGTTCGCGTCCAGCTTCTGCACGCTGCCGAGCACGTTGCCGACGCTGCCCACCATGCGGTCCTTGGTGAGGAGGTCCGTGACGGTGCCCAGCGGCAGGGAGAGCAGGCTGGAGAGGAACTCCACCACGTCGTTGCCGGCCTCGGCGAAGTAGACCTTCTTTTCCCTGGTGTTGATCAGGAGCTTGATCGACAACTCATTAGACGTGGCCATCCTGCCGCCTGCCTGCCACGAATGAGATAAACCCAATTAGATTTTATGGCTTGATTACAACTGTTGTACTCCCTCCGTTTCAAAATATAAGATGTTTTAGGTTTGTGAAAAAAAGTATATAGACTTCTTTTAGTGTCTAGATTCACTCTAAATCTAAGTAGACCTACATACTAAAAATAATCTAGATACATTTGCTTTACAGACCTAAAACATCTTATATTTTGAAACGGAGGGAGTAGTTCAGTAATTCACATTCTTGTAAACTGGCAACAGTTAGACGAAAAATAAGATAGCAATTTATTGAGATGATCAATATAGATAGAGCAACACATTTTCATAGATTTATACGAGACAAGACAACAACCCAAGGATATCTCTCAGGGGAAGACACTTTAAGATTCGTGGGTAATAATATCATCAAGGCTAATATCATAAGATAAATACTAGCACGGAATATTTACCACTAATCAACAAGAAAATACGGGGAGATATGCAAACCAATCTCATATTTGCACTGGATATACGGGAAAAAAAATACTCGCTACATAGTTCAAGTAGGGTGCATAATTCCGGTTCAATTTTACCAGAAAGCAAGCTCACATCCCGCTAAATAAAGAAATCCAACCACCGATCGAGTCATACAAGGTTCGAACAAAAAAAAAGGACTCTCAGTTTTATACAGTACACTATAGTACTCCCTGAGTCCTAAAAAGGATATCATAGATTTGTCTATCACATGTATTTAGACGCGAATACATGTGAATCGTGACAAATCCACGACATCTTTTTTACGACGGAGAAGTGCCATACTTACACCACAGGGGCTCAAAAATGATAGATGCATAATTCAATAAATTGGTGTATATATGCATTTCTCAAATATTTGTGACGAGGGTATCTGGACATTTAACTTATCTAGCAGCTTTATAAATAGAGACTAATGATGTTTTAGCGATTTTTGTTGACATACACAAATAATTATTTTGAGTTCACATGATCAACACATAAGGATCAGCAAAAGCGTCGAAGCATCTATAGACAACAAGGCAGTGCACTATTAATTAAAAAATCAGCCGCAAACAACCAATGACTAGATGAATGGATCGGCAAAAGATCACATGTTTATGCTTAGATAATTGTTGGTGGAAGGATAGGGAGTAATAAGGATGAGCGATTTGGTAAAGAGATAATTCATGGTTTTGCATGGTGAGCCGCACACATCAATGACATCAATAATCCTCTATCGAAACACAACAAAATCTTTACAGATATCCAGAGACATTTATAGTAGAAAGAAAATTGATTGATCTTTTAATCTGTGCATTTTAGGTATTATCGATTGTAAGGTACTGCTTTCTCCATTCAGTAATATAGGATATTTTAGCAAACTTGTTTACTCATTTGCTAAAACTTTTTATATTAGTAAATGAGGAAGTATTAAATTTCAAGTAGCCTAGGACAGTGATGAAAGGCATTGGCATGCGCGCAGCTGCCTGGTAGCCATAGCAACCAATCCTGGTCCCGGCTCTCCCCAAGGCAGCAGCTATCAGCATGTAGTCGGCAAATATTTAGTCTAAGTTTCTCACTTGTTCCGTGTACTGAATAATAATCGTTTGATTTATGTACTATTGCAGTTTCAATCTATTATTTCCTCCAGCCCGGCCCGAAAAGCATGTCACGGACTTGTCTTGCGACAGAGGGAGGGAGTAATAGATTGCAAACAAATAAACATAAAAGGTCATCCCAACAGAGATGACATCACTATTTTATAACAAACTATTATTCAAGTAACACACCATCAATCCATGCGAGCATAATTCTCTCAGTTAAGAGCCCAGATCTATGTCTACCAACTCCCATAGCACAAATTTGATCCCTGAAACCCTAACGACGACTAGACAAATACTTAACGGCTTGTTCGGTTTCATGAGAATTGAGCGGGACTGGCAGGGATTGAGGGGAATTAAATTCCATCTAAATCAAAATCCTTCATAATCCCTTCCAAACCGCTCCAATCAATTAGGGAAGTGGATTAAACGAAAGAGACCTAAAAGGGAAAACATGCATAGGATGAGCCATCTGATAGGCAGATTGGAACCACGACGAGCGCGATGTTTTGAAAAGCAAACAAAAAGGTAAGGAGAAGAAGGAGGCGCACGCAGAGCAGAGGTTGTGGATGGAGAGGAAGTTGCTCACAATCTTCCCGCCGGTGGAGGTGGAGCCTGCCGGTGCCGGCGTTTGAGGAGGCAATTCAGCGATCGACCAGGGAAGGGAGACGAGCCGACGACTCGACAGTCGAGCACTAGTGCAGACCCCCCCTCTAACACCGGTTTGGAGGGCCCTCTAACAGCGGTTGTAGAACCGCTGTTGAGGGTCTAGGTTTCTTTAACACCGGTTCTTATACGAACCAGTGTTAAAGGGTGGCGCACGTGGGGCTGCCGCAGGGCTCAGGGCCCCTCCCCCTTTAACACCGGTTCGTAAGGTTCTCTGCCGCGAGAAAAAGATATAAATCTCTGCCGCGGCAGGAAAACGGCCTAAATCTCTGCCGCGGCAGGAAAACGGCCTAAATCTCTGTCGCGGCAGAGTTCTGCCTCTGCCCCGTTCTGGGCGTATTTCTGCGGGAGGGGGGAGGGGGAATCGATCGGGAACGGTATACACATACATCGTCATCGGTACATACGAGTACATGAATAATTAAACAACTATTATTATACACAAACATCGTCATTGTATGGTATTCTCCATAAACGTTGAAGCATCAAGTACAAGACAAACACGTTAAAGCATATATACAACGTTCATTTTGGTGGATATCTAAAGAGTTCTCCGCCAGGCGTGACGACCTCATCAAGTATGAACCCCGCTAATTCCTCTTGAATGGCTCGTATGCGGTCAAATGGTAGGAGTTGGTCCCGCATCCGTTCGATCTGAATATATATGAAGAATGGGGTCAATATATATATATAAGAATAAAACTCAACACAATTGATGGTAATAAAATAATGTTGTGGACTTTGTTTACTTACTCTAAGTTGTTCTAGTGCGGCTTGGCCCGTCGCACATATCGTGTTGCGAATGAACTCGCAAACATAGTATCCACATAAGTTATTGCCGGGTCCCTGATGCGCGCACTTTACGAGAATAGAGAGTTCAATCAAAATAATAATCAATAAAGCATGATATAATGGAATTGGAAGCAGAATCAAAGAGATACGCAGACCTAGCTAGCTAGTATTACTTACATTTTGGTCTACAAATTTTAGTTCTTCTGACCATTCACCCATGGCCCTGCCCGTGAACCTTTTCCAAACCCTGTCCGACAAAGAAAATGGATAAAGGAGTAATTAATTACTTGTTGTCACGAAAGTTGCCGATCTAGTGCGATAATATGATTGAAATTACCTCTGGAGCATCTCTCTAAAGTCTGCCCACAGCTCTTTTTCTTTTCGTAACGAGTCCATGACAAGGACTTTTCCTGAGTCGGGTTGAATGACTAGCAGAATAAAGTGGAACCTACGCACGCATAACTCATCATCAGTTACACTTAACATCGAGTAAGCCGAAACAGAATGTGTACAAGAGAGAGGGTAACAGTACTCACGAGAAGTTGTAAGGCAATAGTATTTCCCTTTTGGTTTGTTGTCTCAGTAAAGACCTTAGCAAGTAATCTTCTGTTTGCCCAGGTTTGGTTCTTACCACTTCTTCATGAACTCTATTTGGGTCAACGAACCCAATGTCAAAAGGGCCTCCTTTCGGAAGGGTTTCGCGGCATAGTAAATCAAAATTTTCTACGGATGCGAACAGAGGGAAGCCAAGATCTAATCTAGGAGATGCAAATAACAAGAGAGATTGGATTAGATCTTCATACCCTTGAAGATTCGCACAGCGGAACTTTCGTCGGAACGTGGGTGATGTAGTCGTACTCGCTTCTCCTCCTCGCGATCCGATCCGATCTAGCACCGCAAGTGGCGATGCCTCCGTGAGATGCACACGTGCAGCACCTCGACGTCTCCTCCTTCCTTGGTCCAGCAAGTATGGTGGAGAGATGGATTGGATCTACAACGCGACGGCGCGGTGCAAGTGGTGGAGAGTTTACTGCGGCAGGCTTCACCACACGCAATGGGAGGGAGAGAGAGAGAGAGGCGGCAGGCGACTAGGCTTGAGGGAAGGTGTGGGGGTGGTGCGCCCAGCCCTCTATATATAGAGGGTGGCGCCAGCTAACCCTCCCCCAAGCCTAGGCTGGCGGCCAAAGGAGGGAGGAGTGGGGGGCAAGGAAACCCCCCTTCTAGAAGCTCCAAATTAGGGTTTCCCCTTGTTTGGCCGGCTGGGCCCTATGGGGCCTTGTGCCCCTGGCCCAATGCGTCCAGGGCACTCCCTCATAGGCCCATGCCCCCTTCCGCCAACAGGTGGGACCACATTGGCCCCCTTTCCGGAAGGTTCTAGAAGCTTCCAGTACAATACCGATTAACCCGGAACAATTCCGAACTCCAAAAACTACACTGCCTTATATGAATCTTATTCTCCGGACCACTCCGGAACCTCTCGTGATGTCTCAGATCCCATCCGAGAATATGCAGACATGATCTTCTATCAATAATCAACAGCGGGGTCTGGAAACCCATATTGACTCCCACACATTCATCGATGATCATATCGGATGAACCACGATGCCAGGATTCAATCAATCCCATATATATATTCCCTTCGTCTCGTGATATTTTACTTGCCCGAGATTTGATCGCCGGTACCGTCATACCTAGTTCAATCTCGTTCACAGCAAGTACTTTACTCGTTCCGTAATCCGATATCACTTTGTGATTAACTCCTTAACCACATTCTTGCAAGCGGTGTTGATATCGATTACCGAGTGGGCCCGAAGTATATCTCTCCGACTTGGGAGGGACAAATCCCATCTCGATACATACAACCCAACAGATACTTTCCGATCACCTGAGAGACACCTTTATGATCACCCTCTCATAGGATGACGTTTGATGACCTCAAAGCTTTCTTCCGATACCAGGGAGTTGTATTATCTCATGGTCTAAGGAATACAATATTTGACATAAGAAAAGCTTCGCAAAGATGAACACGATGACACGATCTAATTGCTTCGCTTAGTTTGGGTCTGTCCATCATATCATTCTCCCAATGATATGATCTCATTATTAATCGACAACTCATGTCCATGGTTAGGAAACCTTAACCATCATTAATCAATGAGCTAGTCCATAGAGGCGTACTAGGGACACGGTGTTGTTCACAAACCACACAAGTATTAAAGTTTCCGCTTAATACAATTCTAGCATGGAATATAAACATTATCATGAACAAGAATTATAATAATAACATCTTTATTATTGCCTCTAGGGCATAATTCCAGATCTCCCACTTGCACTAGAGTCAATAATCTAGTTTACATTTGGCAACAATCTCACACCCATGGCAATGAGGTGCTGATCATGTTTTACGTGGAAGAGGTTTAGTCAATGGATCTGCGACATTCAGATCTGTATGTACTTTGCTAATCTTGAGATCTTCATCGCTATATAATCTCGGATTATATGAAACTTGAGTTGATATGCTTGGTCTTTGGATGATATCTTGGTTCCTTAGCGAGTGCTATGGCGCCGGTGTTGTCACACAATATCTCCGGTGGGTCCAATGCACTTGGAACCACGCCAAGCTCGATGATGAAGTTCTGATCCAAACTCCTTCACTTGACGCTTCTGCAGCAGCCATGTATTCCGCTTCTACTGTAGATCCCGCGATCACGCTTTGCTTGCAGCTTCTCTAGTTCACAGCTCCTCCATTCAAAATATACACGTATCCTGTCTGAGATTTAGAATCATCCTTGTCGGTGTCAAAACTAGCATCGACATAACCTTTTACGACGAGCTGTTCATCACCCCCATAGACTAAGAACATTTCTTTAGTCCTATTTAGGTACTTTAGGATGTTCTTCACGGCTGTCCAGTGTTCCACTCCTGGATCACTTTGATATCTGCTCGTCAAACTAAGAGCATTGGACACATCCGGTCTAGTACACAGCATGGCATACATGATAGAACCTATGGCCGAGGCATAAGGCACTTTGCTCATAGCTTCCCTATCATTTACCGTAGCTGGACACTAAGCCTTGCTCAATATCTTACCTGACAACATAGGCACTAAACCTTTCTTTGCCTTATCCATTCTGAACCTTTTCAGAACTTTGTCTAGGTATGTACTCTGGCTTAAAGCTATCAGGCGTCTTTGTCTATCTCTATAGATTTTGATGCCTAGGTCTTTCATTGAAAAACACTTGTTCAAATAACTCTTCACATCGTTAAGCATGTTAATTCCAATAATCAATATGTCATCCACATATAGTACCAGAAATGTCACCGAGCTCCCACTCACTTTCTTGTAGATACAAGCTTCGTAGCAATTTGGAACAAATCCAAAGCTCTTGATCACTTGATCAAAACGAAGGTTCCAACTCCGAGATGCTTGCTTCAGTCCATAAATGGAACGCTGAAGTTTGCACACTTTATCAGCATCCTTAGGATCGACAAAACCTTCGGGTTGCATCATATACAACTCTTCATCAATGTTGCCATTGAGGAACGCAGTCTTGACATCCATCTGCCATATTTCATAATCATGAAACGCAGCAATTGCTAATAAGATCCGAATGGACTTAAACATCGCTACGGGAGAGAAAGTCTCATCGTAGTCAACACCTTGAACTTGCCGAAAACCTTTCGCGACAAGCCGTGCTTTATAGACGGTAACATTACCATCCGCGTCCCTTTTCTTCTTGAAGATCCATTTGCACTCAACGGCCTTTCGGTCGCTAGGAGGGTCCACCAAAGTCCATACTTGGTTTTTGCTCATGGATCCCAATTCGGATTTCATGGCTTCTAGCCATTTCTCAGAGTCTGGGCTCATCATCGCTTCCTCATAGTTCGTAGGTTCACTGTCTTCTACCAACAAGACAGTCAAGACAGGGTTGCCGTACCACTCAGGAGGGGCACGCGACCTTGTCGACCTGCGACATTCGATGTGACATCGTCCAAGCTTCATGATCCTTGTCATTAGCTTCCTCTATTGTTGGTGCAAGGCCTTTGGAACAATTTCAGGTGCTGCACTACTCTCCAATTCAAGAGAAGGTTCAATAACCTCGTCTAGCTCTACTTTCCTCCCACTCACTTCTTTCGAGAGAAACTCCTTCTCAAGAAAGGAACCGTTCTTTGCGACAAACACTTTGCCTTCGGTTCTGTGATAGAAGGTATACCCAATAGTTTCCTTAGGGTATCCTATGAAGACGCATTTCTCCGCTTTGGGTTCGAGCTTGTCTGGCATCAACTTCTTGACGTAAGCTTCGCATCCCCAAACTTTAAGAAACAACAACTTAGGTTTAGCACCAAACCACAGTTCATACGGTGTCGTCTCAACGGATTTAGATGGAGCCCTATTTAAAGTGAATGCAGCGGCTTCTAATGCATAACCCCAAAATGATAACGGCAAATCAGCAAGAGACATCATCGATCAGACCATATCTAATAGGGTTCGGTTCCGGCGTTCAGACACACCATTGCACTGTGGTGTTCCGGGTGGCGTGAGTTGCAAAATGATTCCGCTTGCTTTAAGATGCGTGAGAAAATCATAACTCAAATATTCACCTCTACGATCGGATCGTAGAAACTTAATCTTTCTGTTACGATGGTTCTCCACTTCATTCTGAAATTCCTTGAACTTTTCAAATGTTTCAGATTTATGTTTCATTAAATAGATATACCCATATCTACTTAAGTCATCGGTAAAAGTGAGAAAATAGCGATATCCACCGCGCGTCGAAACACTCATCGGTCCGCATACATCGGTATGTATGATTTCCAACAAGTCCGTTGCTCGCTCCATCATACCAGAGAACGGGGTTTTGATCATCTTGCCCATGAGGCATGGTTCGCATGTGTCAAATGATTCAAAATCAAGAGACTCCAAAATTCCATCAGAATGGAGTTTCTTCATGCGCTTTACACCAATATGACCTAGCAGCGATTACACAAATAAGTAGTATTATCACTATCTACTTTGCATCTCTTAGCCTCAATGTTATGGATGTGTGTTTCATCCCTTTCGAGATTTAGAAGAAATAAACCATTCACAATAGGTGCATGACCATAAAAGATGTTACCCATATAAATAGAACAACCATTATTCTCCGATTTAAATGAATAACCGTCTTGCAATAAACAAGATCCAGAAATAATGTTCATGCTCAACGCAGGCACATAATAACATTTATTGAGGTTTAAAACTAATCCCGAAGGTAAAACTAAGGAGAGCGTGCTGATGGCCATCACATCAACTCTTGATCCGCTGCCAACGCGCATCGTCACCTCATCCCTCGCAAGCCGCCGTCTATTCCGTAGCTCCTGTTTCGAGTTACAAATATTAGCAACTGAACCAGTATCAAATACCCAGGCACTACAACGAGTGCTAGTTAGGAATTTATCAATAAATTGTATATAAAATATACCTTTGATTGTGCCAGCCTTCTTGTCCGCTAAGTACTTGGACGTTAAGCTTCGATGACCCATGTCCTTGCAATAGAAGCACTCGATTGTCCGCTTAGGACCAGACCTAAGCTTCTTCTCGGCAGGGTATGGCTTGCCACCGCCTTTCTTGAAGGGCTTCTTTGCACCCTTACCTTTCTTGAAGGTGGGGGGCTTGTTGACCATCAACACATGATTATCCTTTTTGATGTCCACCTCCGTAGCCTTCAGCTTTGCGAAGAGCTCGGTGATCGTATCAGTGGAACCAATCTGGTTGTGAGTCACTACAAAACTTTTGTAGCTGGGAGGGAGTGATTGCAGAACCCTGTCAATCTTGAGCTCCTCTGGAATCTTACAGTCCAGTTGCTCAAGGCGTCGAGTGTAGCCCGACATCTTAATGGCGTGCTCACTAACAGAACTCCTTTCCTCCATCTTGCAGTTAAAGAACTTCTCAGATATCTCATATCTCTCAGAACGGGCCTGAGTCTGAAACATGGTTTTCAGCTCCTCGAGAATCTCAAAGGGCCCGGGATAGTCTTCAATACGATTTTGAAGGTCCGATTCCATAGCAAACAACATGGTGCTCTTAATCACACCATAATCATCTTTGCGCGACTGATAGACAGCTTTCTCATTAGCCGGCGCAGTAGCAGCAGGGGCGTCACCTAACGCATTCTCAAGGACATAGTCCTTTTGACCGCCAGAGAGAATGATTCTCAGATTGCGGAACCAGTTGGTGAAGTTAGACCCATTGTTTTTAAGCTTTTCCTTCTCAGCAAAAACGTTGAAGTTGAAGTTGGACTTAGCCATTTGATCTACAATATTTGCAAGTACAAATTAGACTATGTTCATGATAACTAGTTCAACTTTTAATCAAATTACTAGATGAACTCCCACTAAATTCAACATCCCTCAAGTTGTTTAGTGAACATGATCCAAATTCACCACACCTAATCCGATCTTCACGAGAAGAGATGTGGTTTCAATGGTGGACAACGAAGTGTCGATCATATCATTCATATGACTCATGCTTAACCTTTCGGTTCATGTGTTCCGAGGCCATGTCTGTACATGCTAGGCTCGTCAAGTTAGACCCAAGTATTTCCGCGTGTGCAAAACTGGCTTGCACCCGTTGTATGTGAACGTAGAGTCTATAGCACCCGATCATCACGTGATGCTTGGACACGACGAACTTTCGCAACGGTGCACACTTGGGGAGAACACAGTTTTTATCTTGATCTTTAAGTGAGGAATCATCTTATAATGCTACCGTCGCGATCTAAGCATAATAAGATACATAAAAGGATAAACATCACATGCATATAACTTTATGTGACATGGTATAGCCAATCTTCGCGCAATGATCTCCATCTTGTGCGTGCCGGCATGATCTCCATCACTCCACCATGATTGCCTCCACCACGAATAGCAACTACAACTATTGCTAACTACTTAGCGATAAAGTGAAACTATTACATGGCGTATAAGAAGTTGACACACAGGTCATACATAATTATAAAGACAACCATATGGCTCCTGCCGGTTGTGTACTCATCGACATGCAAGTCGTGAAAAATTACAAAACATGATCATCGCATACATTATACACATCACATCTTGGGCCATACCATATCACAGAAAACACTCCCTGCAAAAACAAGTTAGACGCCTCTACTTTTTTGTTGCATGTTTTATGTGGCTTATGGGAGTAGCATGCTAAGAACGATTCTTACCTACGGAAAGCCACAACGGTGCCAAACTCTGGTGTAAATCCCATGACAACTATAGTGAGAGCGGCATCCACCGCATGTGGAACAAGCCACACGTCAAGTGCGAGCCGGTCTCATGACGGCGTCGCGTAAGGTTGGCCTGGACCGCTTCAATCTCACTATCCCGCGTCATAAGAAGAACACAAACAAGAGGCTTGCAACAGAAAACATCAACGCCCGCAACAACCATGTTGCGTTCTACTCATGAAACACATCTACGCATAGATCTAGCTCTGATACCACTGAAGGGTTTCACGGCATAGTAAATCAAAATTTTCTACGGATGCGAACAGAGGGAAGCCAAGATCTAATCTAGGAGATGCAAACAACGAGAGATATTGGATTAGATCTTCATACCCTTGAAGATTCGCTGATGAACGTTAAATGGAACGTGGGTGATGTAGTCGTACTCACTTCTCCTCCTCGCGATCCGATCTGATCTAGCACCGCAAGTGGCGATGCCTCCGTGAGATGCACACGTGCAGCACCTCGACGTCTCCTCCTTCCTTGATCCAGCAAGTATGGTGGAGAGATGGATTGGATCTACAACGCGACGGCGCGGTGCAAGTGGTGGAGAGTTTCTGCAGCAGGGCTTCGCCTACACGCGGTCGGGAGGGACAGAGAGAGGAGGGCAGCAGGGTGACTAGGCTTGAGGGGAAGGTGTGGGGGGGTGGTGCGCCCTAGCCCTCTATATATAGAGGGGTGGGCGCCAGCCCTAGTGAAAGGAAAATATCTTCCCATGATGTTTTTGGTGTTAAAATGACAATCCCAACCGTGTTTTTAACTGTGCTCTTGAGTTTCAGGGGAAACGTCGTTCATGTCTCCTTCTTTTGTGATGGATGCTCTCTTGTGATCTTTTGAAGACGGTGGCCTTTTAGTCGTCTCCTAGTTTCTTTCCGGTTGTTGTTTTTAGGTCACCGTACTATTAAGAGGGGGTCCATTTTGGAAGGCTGTGGGAAATCACTTGTTCTTGCACAAACCTATATGCACCTCCACAGCCATCCCATTATCCTGTGAGAGAGAGCATGTTCCTGTTCTGTTGGGGCCTTTTGTGTCTCACCGGAACTTCCGGTCATAGGCCGGAAGTTCCGCTCAAACTTTTCAGCGGGTTGTTCTACAGTTTGTTTCGACGTTAGTTCCGCCCCAAGTTCCGGTGGCGGCTCAGTAACCTTCTGTTTTGAAGTGTGCTATTTGCCGGAACTTGGTCGGAACTTGCATCGGAACTTCTCCTGCCAAAAGGAGACCATTTGAGCTTCATGATGAGTGTTTGTAATGAACCCAAGATATATCTTCGCGGTGTCAAGCCATTTACTCTTATATAAGGTGGCTTCGGCCACCGACTCGTTTTTATTTGGTTCTTTGACCTTTTCTTTGTTTTGTTTTTCTTGGTTTTGGTTCTTCATAGTTTGAGCTATCTATCCTAAGCCTTTCCTTACCTCAAGCCCTCTCTATTCCCTGCACAAGTTCTTCCTTGTTGTCCTATCCTGAGATGGTCTTCCTAGCATCAGCGGAACTTCTGGTCAGTCTGACCCGGAAGTTCTGGTCCACCGGAACTTCCGGTCCCTGACCGGAACTTCCGGTGGTGCTCCCTGTCCTATATAAGGTGGGCCCTGGGGGAAAACGGGATCTTCCTTTTTTCCCCCAAGACCCATCTTCTATTTGGAGCGCCGCCGGCCAGGACCTCTCCACGAAGGAGCTCCGGCCCGTTCGTCTCCAACCTCTCCTCCGCAGATCTGCTCCGTGGGATCCTTCCCCACCTCGATCTCCCGCCATGGACTCCGGTATTTGCCCTCAACCCCCTCCATTAATGGAGATCTTGCTCTCACCATGGCTTGAGTTAGGGCACACCTTGTCTAGGCTAGTTCTTTGGTTAGAACTTGTTGGGAGGTCTTGGTAGGTCTAGGGTATCATGCTTGAGTAGATTGGTCCAATACATCCTAAAAAAATCTGTGAACTTGTGGTTTTTTAGATCTATATCTAGTGAACTACTGTTTGGAACCGTCAGTTCGTGGCCTCACCGGAACTTCCGGTGAGCCACGACCGGAACTTCCGGTGGACCATCTTCACCGGAAGTTCCGACGATTCAGCGGAAGTTCCGGCCACAATGCAACGTTTTCTGTTTGTATTTTTCCAATCTATTTCTTTTGTTTCCTCTTCCGAACTTATGCACTTATCCCACCTTCCCTCCCTATTCTTGTGCTTTCTTCTCAGGGGAAGGAGATACTCGCCAAGGCAAGCGTGCCCGCCGACCATCCGCTGACATTCCTCCTGAGATTGATGAGGAAGATGCTGAGGTTGTGCGTCCAACCGCTTAGACTTCTCACGGAAGGCTTTGCTCGCCATCTTGTTCTTGCCGCAGGAAGAGGCTCTCTTGCTCAAGGCCATTGCTGGGCCACATATGACCAAAGCCAAGATTTCAAGTGGACTCAAAAGGCTTACTTTGCATTCAGGGCTACGGATCCCTACCTCGTGCCTCGTGATCGTCTTTGCTTGGACCCTCATTTTCACACCTGCCGTCAGGAACAGATCTATGAAGAAATTTATGCATCAAAGAAGAAGTTCGTGGTTGCTCCTCAGAAGTACATCAATGTGCCTCACATGGAAGAGAAGCAAGTCTACTTTGGAGAGGCTCTTGATATCTGCAAGAAGTTTGGGCTGATTCCTCATGGAGCACCGTCTTAACTTTGATGTGGCTGCTATTGCTCAGTTCTACTCCACTGCTTTCTTCACATGCGTCCTCTCATCAAGGTGTGATGAAGTGGATGACCAGGACGTGTTTCTTACCGCTACTTGGGCTGAGTTTGCTGAGCTTCTTGGCTATCCCATTCAGCCTGGCCGCGGGGCAAATGGTTGGCGTGTTCATGGTCTTGTAGCTGCTGATCCTGAGGTCCTGGAGCCTCTCTACATTGAAGGATGGGGAACTGCTGGGTATGTGAATCATCTGCTGCCAGTTTTTGACATCATGCGCAGGGTGTACTTGAACACCATCTCTCCCAAGGCTGGCAACTTTGATCAGTTTCATGGATATCAGGTTGACCTCATGCATTAGACTTATCTTCGCCGAGACACGACAGTCAATGGATGTTATGCACTTCATCTACTCGAGATGTGGGCGGCTCTCATTGAAAAGCGCCCGCATCTATGCTCCCTACATTCAGACTCTCATCAATCACAAGTGGCTCGAGAAGACTGGCAACCCCTTCCCTCAAGACAACATCACCATTCATGAAGAGAAAAAGTTTCGTGTGAGTAAGCACCAGAAGCCTCGTACTCAGGAAGAAAAAGAAGCTGCTCTCAAGAAGGCTCAAGATGTTGCTAGTGGTCCCTCCTCTGCTCCTGGTGGCTCTAGTGCTGGTGGTCCTTCTCTCCAGAGGCAGCCATCTTGGGCAAAGAAGCTGCTTGGGAAAGTGAAGAAAACTTTCTGCTTTCTGCAGGACCGCGAGTATCAGGCTTATGTTGATCAGCGTCACAATATTCAGCGCTAGAAGGCCATCATGGCAGCCCTCAACATTCCTTGCTCACCGGTCTCTAGCTCTGTCACTGCTCCCAAGGAGGATTGGATTCACAACAACTGCAACTGGTCCGAAGATGAGTCTGAGGAGGAGGTCCTTGTACCGAGTCTTCTCCTCCTCCCCCTTCTCGTGGCTGGGACGAGTAGATTGATCTCTTCTTCCTTTTTGGTGTCTCGATGCCAAAGGGGGAGAAAGATGTCTATTAGGTTGTCTACGGGATTTGCATGGGATGAGTCGCGAGCCTGTTCTTGCCTTTGATCTTTTCTTTCTCGCGAACTCTCTAGTTTATATGTGTGCTTGTGGACCGTGTGGTATGTTATGTTTGAGACTATGTGGTATCTACTATGTGGTATCTTATACTTTGCCGTGAGTGTGGTATCTTGTTGTCATCTCTTGAGCTGTTGCTATGGTGGTGGAGCCTCATTGCTCTTATTGTTATTATTACTCCGTTTGTCTCCACCACATTTAGTTGGTTCTGGTATGATCTCTATCCCTTTTTGTACCTTGCACTTGTGCTATCTTTGCAATTGTTGGGGGGAGCCTCCGTGTATGTGTGCTAGTCCTGTCCTTAGAGGTATTCTCTCTACCTTGCACACATACAGGGGGAGCTTGCCCCGTCCATTGCAAAGATTGCTTTGTTTCTATGCAAATATGTGGGATTGTCATCTAACACCAAAAAGGGGGAGATTGAAAGGACTATATCTTCCCATGATGTTTTTGGTGTTAAAATGACAATCCCAACCGTGTTTTTAACTGTGCTCTTGAGTTTCAGGGGAAACGTCGTTGATGTCCCCTTCTTTTGTGATGGATGCTCTCTTGTGATCTTTTGAAGACGGTGGCCTTTTAGTCTTCTCCTAGTTTCTTTCCGGTTGTTGTTTTTAGGTCACCGTACTATTAAGAGGGGGTCCATTTTGGAAGGCTGTGGGAAATCACTTGTTCTTGCACAAACCTATATGCACCGCCACAGCCATCCCATTATCCTGTGAGAGAGAGCGTGTTCCTGTTCTGTTGGGGCCTTTTGTGTCTCACTGGAACTTCCGGTCATAGGCCGTAAGTTCCGCTCAAACTTTTCTGCGGGCTGTTCTACAGTTTGTTCCGACGCTAGTTCCGCCCCAAGTTCCGGTGGCGGCTCAGTAACCTTCTGTTTCGAAGTGTGCTATTTGCCGGAACTTGGCCGGAACTTGGCCGGAACTTGCATCGGAACTTGTCCTGCCAAAAGTTCTTGAGCGGAACTTTCGCCTGAACGCCGGAACTTCCGGTCAGACTCGCTTCGCGACCCAAAAGTTCCGCCCCTTGTTCCGCCCCAAGTTCCGGTGGAGGCTCAGTAACCTTCTGTTTTGAAGTGTGCTATTTGCCGGAACTTGGTCGGAACTTGATCGGAAGTTCACCGGAACTTCCGGTCCGTTTTGACTGGAACTTCCGGTTATGCTCGAGCGGCGTCCAACAGTCGATGACCGTTGGAGCCAGGCTGGGCGGAACTTCCGGCCCCTCACCGGAACTTCCGGTGAGGTCGCGGGGAGGCTGTAACGGTTCAGCGTGGGGGGCCTATTTAAGGCACCCCCTTCTTCCTCCCACTCCCTCTTGAATTTTTCTCTCTCCTCCATTAATGCTTGAGCTTCACCTCACTAGATCTCTCTCTCTAGCCACTCAAATGACTTTATCTTTTGAGAGGTGAGGGAGGTGACCTAGATCTACACTTCCACCAAAGAAGAATTGATTTCCCCCACCCATCCTTTGTGGATCTTGTTGCTCTTGGGTTTCTTGGAACCCTAGACGGTGTAGGGCATCCTCGGAGCTGAGGCGTGTATTGTAAAGCTTCGAGGTGTCGTTGAGGGCCTCCAATTGAGTTGTGGAGCCTCCCCCTCAACCTTGGTGTAAAGGTTTTGGTTGGCGCCTTCAAGGTCTCCGGTTAGTGGATTGTGAGGCCTCCTTTGTGGGGGAGCTCACCGGAGAAGAAGGTGAGGCCTTGTGGTGCTCGGGTGACCTTGTGTGGCCCCGACACCTCTCCAACGTAGACGTAGCTCCTTGGGAGTGAACTACGGGAATTAAATCTCCGTGTCCCCTCGCCGGTTACTTCGTTCCCTTCCTTTACTCCTTGCTATTTACTGTTTTTGTTGTTGGTGTTCGTTTTTCTTGCATTTAGGCTGTTCACTTAGTTGCATCTCTAGATAACTTCCTTTCTCGTTGAGCCTAAAAGTGAGAAACAAATTAAAATTGGTAGACGCCTATTCACCCCCCCTCTAGTCGTATCAAGTCGGTACTTTCAATTGGTATCAGAGCCAAGGCTCTTACTTCGGGCTTTACCGCCTAAGAGACTATGGTCGACGAAGGGGGTAGTGAAACTGAAAAATCCAAGAACTTGGCCACTATGGATGACCTCAAGCAATTGGAGTCATCCATGATGTCCAAGTTCGAGGAAATGATGACTCTCTTGTAGGCTCTCAAGCCAAACCCCATGGTTGCTATTGACACACCCCAACCCAACGAGGCTCCTCCCACTGCTATTGTCCGCCCAGAGGTAACTCCCGCGGCTGCCACCACTCACTTGGGACTTGGTTTTGTTGCTCAAACCTCTACCAAGGTTCCAAGTGAGAACATCGAGGAGCCCGAGAACCCAACTTCCAAAGGGGAAAATGAAGGAAAGGACTACTCGGCGGTAACCCCACCGTCGAAGTACACTCCGGATCCACCCATCCCCATGCCACACATTATACCTCAAGGAGCACCACCCATGCTAGATACGTCTAATTTCGCCAATTGGCAATATCTAATGCGCTCACATATTTCCAGCTCATCCATTGAGTTAATGAGGATTGTGGAGGATGGATTCTCTCCATTTGACCCAAAGAAGTTGACACGAGGTGAAGTGGTGGACAAGCAACTCAATGCTACAGCTTTGGGAATGATTCAAAAGGCCTTGAATCCAAAGGATTTTGCTCACATTCACCAATTTGACACTGCCAAGGGAGCTTGGGATCAACTCACCGAGCTCTTTGTTGGGAATGCTAGCATCCAAAGCTCCAAGTTTGATGAGATCAACAACGAGTGCGATGGTTTCGCAATGCAAGATGATGAGACCCCTGAAGACATGTATAGGCGCCTTAAGGTCCTCTGTTCCACTATGAGGGACCTTGGGGCTCACTATGTTGATGACAAGTTTATGAAGAGGAAGTTCATTCAAGCTCTTCTCCCATTTGAAGAACAAAAGCTCAACTCTATCAAGGGAAGAACCAACTTTCACTTAATGACCTCCCAAGAAGTCTTGAGTGAAGTAATTGCCATGACTATTGCTAAGAAGAATGCGGAGTCCGCTCGAGCTAGAGCCATTGGATCAACAAAAGTGAACCTTGCTTTGAAGGCCAAGGCTATTGAAGTTGATGATGATGATACATCAAGTGAGTGGTCTCAAGAAGATCTCAAATGTGCCTTCAACGAACATCTTGCTCTCGCTTCAAGGGCCTTTTGGAACAAGTCCGGATTCAAGTCAAGATCAAGGGACAACTCAAGATTGAACTCACCCAACAAGTCTCCCAAAGCAAGGTCATGCTACAATTGCAACGACAAGAGTCACTTCGTGGCCAAGTGTCCCTTTGAGAATCGTGAAGACAATGGTGGTCGTCTCATTCGCAAGGTCAAGTCAAGACCTCCTCATCCCTTAAACAAGAACTACACCGTCAAGAACGCCACTAACAAGGAACGAGCAATTGTGGTCCATGAAGAATATCTTTCAGGCACGGATGAAGATGATGATGATGACGTTCATGGTGGAGAGATTGTGGGGGTTGCTGCTATTGCCACTACCTCAACTCCACGTCTATCCCTTGTCAACTCGCCAAATGAAAATGTCATCTCCTCCAACCAAAAGTGCTTCATGGCCAAGGCCACCGAGGTATCACCGAAACCCACTCCTCAAACTATCTCTAGTGAGCCTTCCTCTCTTGATCTTGTTGGTCTAGAGGTGAAGAAAGAGATGATTGACATGTGTGAATTTGTTGCTACCTTAGATGAAGAAACTAAAAACTGCTTTGAGTCCTTACTTGCACAACTTGAAAATGCTAAAGATGCCTTAGATGAAAAGGAAGAACTTCTTGACTTGCTAAGTAAAAATGAAAGAGATGCCGCCGATGAAATTGCCTCTCTCACTCAAAGTCTTGAGGATGAACAAAATATGAGAATTAATCTTGAAGAAAATGTGTCTAAGCTTGTAGATGATCATAACAATACTTTGACCTCTACAATTAAAGAACGTGACCATGCTCTTGTTTTGATTAAGGTTCTCAAGAAAGAAAATGCTGAGTTTGTGGGTGGTCATGATAGGACTCAAAAGGATCTTGAGAAACTCAAAGAGGAACACAAAGCCTTGGAGAGTAAATTCTCAAATCTTTTTGATGCTCATGAACAGCTTCAAACTCAACTAACTTGTGATCTTTCTAAGTCTTCCGCTGTGCAAATTATAGACTTGTCTAGCTCTCCTAACCCTTGTTGCAAGCATGAGCATCTCATAGAGGAGGTCAAGGTTTTGAAGGATCAACTTGCCAAGACTAAGAAGAAGAAGAAGAAGAAGAAGAAGAAGAAAAAGAACAAGGGCATGGCCCAAGGAGTACCAAATGGCCTAACCCTCTTGCAAAGTGACAACTTTGCCGGAAAGAACAATCCCTCTTATATTCTTTGCAAATCTTATGATGGTCATGTATATGCTAGATATGTGGGGACATCTTACACGCATGATTATCATTGGGCCATTTGGGTGCCAAAGGTTCTTGTCACTAACAAAAGGGGACCCATTGCAAAATGGGTACCTAAAACCAAGGCTTGATTTTCTTGTAGGACTATGCTTCCGGTGGATCAAAATGGGTGCTTGATAGTGGTGCCACGAGTCATATGACCGGAAGCAAGTCTATCATGACCGAATTGAGACCCAATATTGCCAACACCATGGTCTCCTACGGTGACAAAACAAGCTCTCAGGTTTTGGGTTTTGGCAAAGTGGTGGTAACCCCGGATGTATCCTTGGTTGACGTTATGCTTGTCAAAACTCTTGGTTACAACTTACTCTCTGTTCGTGCTCTTGCTCTTATGGGTCTTTCTTCTTTCTTTAATTCTCATTCCGTGGTCCTCATGTGGAGCAAGTCTCTCAAGGTGGATTTTGTAGGATATGTGGAACATGACTTGTATGTGGTGGACTTTTCAGGGACCACTACTCCTCATGCTCTATGTCTCTATGCTAAAGCCGACAAGGGCTGGTTGTGGCATCGCCGCCTAGCCCATGTTAACATGAGGACTTTGCAAAGACTTCACTTCGAGGGCCACATCCTTGGAATTAACGATGTTTCTTTTGCCAAAGATCGTGTTTGCAGGGCTTGTATTGAAGGGAAGATGCATGAAACTCCTCACAAAGCGCTCAATCAAATCACTACCGAGAAATGTTTGGAGCTCTTGCATATGGAACTCTTTGGTCCTCCCTCTCATGATAGCCTTGGAGGCAAGAAGTATTGCTTGGTTATTGTGGATGATTTCTCAAGATACACTTGGGTGTTCTTTTTCAAGTACAAGAGTGAGACTCAACAAACCGTCATTGACTTTGCTAATGAGGTTCAACGGAAGCACAATGCAACTATTCTCTCAATTCGAAGTGAAAATGGCACCGAGTTCAAAAACTATACCTTGGATGAGTTTCTCAGTGATGAAGGAATCAAGCATCAATACTCCACTCCCTACACGCCTCAACAAAACGGAGTTGCCGAAAGGAAGAATCGCACTTTGATGGATGCGGCTCGGTCTATGCTAGCTGAGTTCAAGTCTCCATACAACTTTTGGGCCGAGGCCATCTCCACCGCTTGCCATGCAACCAACCGGCTTTATCTCCGCAAGAATAAGAACAAGACCCCCTATGAACTTCTCACCGGGAAAAAGCCTAATGTTAGCTACTTTTGGGTGTTTGGTTGCAAGTGCTACATCCTCAAGAAAGGAGTTCGGTTGTCAAAGTTTGAATCCAAGGCTCAAGAAGGAATTTTCGTTGGTTACTCAAATCAGTCCCATGCTTATAGAGTCTACAACAAAGCCAATGGAAGAGTTGAAGAGACGAGCAACGTGAAGTTTGATGAAAATCACGAGTCTCTTGTTAGGCAAGATGGTGTTTGTGATCCAAGTGATGAAATTCCTCCCAAGGCCATAGGAAGAATGGGTGTGGGTTTCCACCTCCCCATTGAGGATCCCCTTATGGACGAAGGAGAAGGACCAAGCTCTACTCAAGTGGATCCCTCACTCTCACAAGATCATCTTTCACCTCAAGGACCTACTTTCTTGGCACAAGCTCCCTCAAGCTCTTCCGAAGCTTCCCATACTCATGACTCTCCAAGCTCTAAAGAACAAGCTCTTCTTCAACAACATCAACCTCCCCACGATGGGGCTCCTCCTCAAGGCACCTCCCACGGACAAGCTCTTCATCAACCTCATCAACCTCCCCAAGATGGGGCTCCTCCTCAAGGTCACGTTTCTCCTCAAGGTCAAGCTCGTCGAGATCAAGAGAAAGTCAATGATCCTCAAGGATCCTCTCCAAGTGATGACTCCCCCGAAGTGGAAATTGATGAAGATGACCCTCGTGTTCGTGCTTATAGTCAAGGGGGCGGCTCAATTGGTGGAAATGACCAAGTGGTAGCTCAAGAATCTCGAATTGAAGCACGACCCCGTCGTCAAGCCTATCGTCTCGCCAAGCTTGTTCGAGATGGCCATATCCTTGATAATGTCTATGGAGATTTCAATAAAGGTTCCACTACTAGGAGGCAACTAGCTTCTTTTTGCTCTCACCATGCGTTTATCTCTCTTGTGGAACCACAGAAAGTCTTCGAAGCTCTTGAAGATGATGATTGGCTTGATGCTATGAATGAGGAACTTCACAACTTCAAAAGGAACAATGTTTGGACATTGGTTGAGCGGCCTAAAGACTGTCAAAACGTCATTGGAACCAAGTGGGTCTTCAAGAACAAGTGTGATGCGAATGGAATTTTCATGCGCAACAAGGCAAGGTTAGTTGCCCAAGGATACTCACAAGTTGAGGGCATCGACTACGGTGAGACTTACGCCCCCGTTGCTCGCCTTGAATCCATTCGTATGCTTCTTGCCTTCTCTACCCATCATAACTTTAAATTGCATCAAATGGATGTTAAGAGTGATTTTCTTAATGGTCCTTTGAAAGAGTTGGTATACATCAAGCAACCTCCGGGTTTTGAGGATCCACTTTTTCCGAACCATGTCTACAAGCTCAATAAGGCACTCTATGGCCTCAAGCAAGCCCCACGTGCGTGGTATGATTTCCTTAGGGAGCTCTTGTTAGACCATGGCTTCGAAGTGGGCCTCATTGATCCCACTCTTTTTACTAAGAAAGTTGGAGGCCACTTGTTCGTATGCCAAATCTATGTTGATGACATTATCTTTGGGTCTATTAACAAAACTTTTAATGAGGATTTTGCCAAGCTCATGACCGATCGCTTCGAGATGTCCATGATGGGGGAGTTGAAGTTTTTCCTTGGATTTGAAGTCAAACAATTGAGGAAAGGGACTTTCATCAACCAAGCCAAGTACATCCAAGACATGCTCAAGAAGTTCAAGTTTGATCAAGTCAAAGGTGCCAAGACTCCCATGCCAACTAAGGTTAATCTTGATCTCGATCCCAAGGGCAAGGAGGTGGATCAAAAACTCTATCGATCGATGATTGGTTCTTTGCTCTATCTTTGTGCATCCCGACCGGATATTATGTTGAGTGTGGGTATGTGTGCAAGATTTCAAGCCGCACCAAAGGAAAGTCACATGGTGGTCAAGAGGATCTTCGATATTTAGTTCATACCCCAAACTTTGGGTTGTGGTACCCCAAGGAGCCAGCTTTGATCTCATTGGTTACACGGACTCGACTGGGCTGGTGACAAAGTGGGAAGAAAGTCAACCTCCGGAGCTTGTCGCTCGGAAGATCTTTGGTTTGTTGGTCCTCGAAGAAGCAAAGCGTGTTTCTATGTCTCTTGCCGAGTGTACATCTCTCGCCGCAAGGCCGTGTGCTCAATTGCTATGGATGAAGCAAACCTTGAAGGATCTTGGACTATCTTTTGACAAGGTGCCTCTTCTTTGCGACAATGAGAGTGCCATTGCTATTGCTCACAATCCCGTGCAACACAACCGGACCAAGCACATTGAGATTCGTCATCATTTCATTCGGGACCATGTTGCTAGAGGAGACATTTCTTTGGAGTATGTTCCCACCAAGGCAAATCTTGCGGATATTTTCACGAAGCCTCTTGATGAAGCAAGGTTCCGAGAGTTAAGGCATGAGCTAAATATCATTGATTCGAGCAATGTTGCTTGAGCCCTTGCACACCTACCCGTGTCTCAATGTGTATCTTGTTTGGATGTAGGCATGGATTTAGGGGGAGTGTAGTTCCTCTTATGAACAAACACTATCCCTATTATGCGCACATTAAAGTTTTCATACTCTATAGTCTCTAAAGGAGACCATTTGAGCTTCATGATGAGTGTTGGCAATGAACCCAAGATATATCTTCGCGGTGTCAAGCCATTTACTCTTATATAAGGTGGCTTCGGCCACCGACTCGTTTTTATTTGGTTCTTTGACCTTTTCTTTGTTTTATTTTTCTTGGTTTTGGTTCTTCATAGTTTGAGCTATCTATCCTAAGCCTTTCCTTACCTCAAGCCCTCTCTATTCCCTGCACAAGTTCTTCCTTGTTGTCCTATCCTGAGATGGTCTTCCTAGCGTCAACGGAACTTCGGCCGATCGACCCGGAAGTCAGTCCACTGAACTTCCGGTCCCTGACCGGAACTTCCGGTGGTGCTCCCTGTCCTATATAAGGTGGGCCCTGGGGGAAAACGGGATCTTCCTTTTTTTCCCCAAGACCCATCTTCTATTTGGAGCGCCACCGGCCAGGACCTCTCCACGAAGGAGCTCCGGCCCCTTCGTCTCCAACCTCTCCTCCGCAGATCTGCTCCGTGGGATCCTTCCCCACCTCGATCTCCCGCCATGGACTCCGGTATTTTCCCTCAACCCCCTCCATTAATGGAGATCTTGCTCTCACCATGGCTTGAGTTAGGGCACACCTTGTCTAGGCTAGTTCTTTGGCTAAAATTTGTTGGGAGGTCTTGGTAGGTCTAGGGTATCATGCTTGAGTAGATTGGTCCAATACATCCTAGAAAAATCTGTGAACTTGTGGTTTTTTAGATCTATATCTAGTGAACTACTGTTTGGAACCGTCAGTTCGTGGCCTCACCGGAACTTCCGGTGAGCCACGACCGGAACTTCCGGTGGACCATCTTCACCGGAAGTTCCGACAATTCAGCGGAAGTTCCGGCCACAATGCAACGTTTTCTGTTTGTATTTTTCCAATCTATTTCTTTTGTTTCCTCTTCCGAACTTATGCACTTATCCCACCTTCCCTCCCTATTCTTGTGCTTTCTTCTCAGGGGAAGGAGATACTCGCCAAGGCAAGCGTGCCCGCCGACCATCCGCTGACATTCCTCCTGAGATTGATGAGGAAGATGCTGAGGTTGTGCGTCCAACCGCTTAGACTTCTCGCCAGAAGGCTGCTGCTGCTCGCCGTGTTGCTGCTGCTGCTGCAGGGAAGAGGCCTGCTCTTGCTCAGAAGGCCATTGCTGCTGGGCCAGACATGACCAAAGCCAAGATTTCCAAGTGGACTCAAAAGGCTTACTTTGCATTCAGGGCTACGGATCCCTACCTCGTGCCTCGTGATCGTCTTTGCTTGGACCCTCATTTTCACACCTGCCGTCAGGAACAGATCTATGAAGAAATTTATGCATCAAAGAAGAAGTTCGTGGTTGCTCCTCAGAAGTACATCAATGTGCCTCACATGGAAGAGAAGCAAGTCTACTTTGGAGAGGCTCTTGATATCTGCAAGAAGTTTGGGCTGATTCCCCTCATGGAGCACCGTCAGAACTTTGATGTGGCTGCTATTGCTCAGTTCTACTCCACTCTGTTTCTTCACATGCAGTCCTCTACTGAAGGTGTGATGAAGTGGATGACCAGGGACGTGTTTCTTACCGCTACTTGGGCTGAGTTTGCTGAGCTTCTTGGCTATCCCATTCAGCCTGGCCGCGGGGCAAATGGTTGGCGTGTTCATGGTCTTGTAGCTGCTGATCCTGAGGTCCTGGAGCCTCTCTACATTGAAGGATGGGGAACTGCTGGGTATGTGAATCATCTGCTGCCAGTTTTTGACATCATGCGCAGGGTGTACTTGAACACCATCTCTCCCAAGGCTGGCAACTTTGATCAGTTTCATGGATATCAGGTTGACCTCATGCATTAGACTTATCTTCGCCGAGACACTGACAGGTCAATGGATGTTATGCACTTCATCTACTCAGAGATGTGGGCGGCTCTCATTGAAAAGCGCTCCTGCATCTATGCTCCCTACATTCAGACTCTCATCAATCACAAGTGGCTCGAGAAGACTGGCAACCCCTTCCCTCAAGACAACATCACCATTCATGAAGAGAAAAAGTTTCGTGTGAGTAAGCACCAGAAGCCTCGTACTCAGGAAGAAAAAGAAGCTGCTCTCAAGAAGGCTCAAGATGTTGCTAGTGGTCCCTCCTCTGCTCCTGGTGGCTCTAGTGCTGGTGGTCCTTCTCTCTAGAGGCAGCCATCTTGGGCAAAGAAGCTGGTTGGGAAAGTGAAGAAAACTTTCTGCTTTCTGCAGGACCGTGAGTATCAGGCTTATGTTGATCAGCGTCACAATATTCAGCGCTAGAAGGCCATCATGGCAGCCCTCAACATTCCTTGCTCACCGGTCTCTAGCTCTGTCACTGCTCCCAAGGAGGATTGGATTCGCAACAACTGCAACTGGTCCGAAGATGAGTCTGAGGAGGAGGTCACTGGTCCGCCTGAGTCTTCTCCTCCTCCCCTTCTCGTGGCTGGGACGAGTAGATTGATCTCTTCTTCCTTTTTGGTGTCTCGATGCCAAAGGGGGAGAAAGATGTCTATTAGGTTGTCTACGGGATTTGCATGGGATGAGTCGCGAGCCTGTTCTTGCCTTTGATCTTTTCTTTCTCGTGAACTCTCTAGTTTATATGTGTGCTTGTGGACCGTGTGGTATGTTATGTTTGAGACTATGTGGTATCTACTATGTGGTATCTTATACTTTGCCGTGAGTGTGGTATCTTCTTGTCATCTCTTGAGCTGTTGCTATGGTGGTGGAGCCTCATTGCTCTTATTGTTATTATTACTCCGTTTGTCTCCACCACATTTAGTTGGTTCTGGTATGATCTCTATTCCTTTTTGTACCTGGCACTTGTGTTATCTTTGCAATTGTTGGGGGGAGCCTCCGTGTATGTGTGCTAGTCCTGTCCTTAGAGGTATTCTCTCTACCTTGCACACATACAGGGGGAGCTTGCCCCGTCCATTGCAAAGATTGCTTTGTTTCTATGCAAATCTGTGGGATTGTCATCTAACACCAAAAAGGGGGACATTGAAAGGACTATATCTTCCCATGATGTTTTTGGTGTTAAAATGACAATCCCAACCGTGTTTTTAACTGTGCTCTTGAGTTTCAGGGGAAACGTCGTTGATGTCTCCTTCTTTTGTGATGGATGCTCTCTTGTGATCTTTTGAAGACGGTGGCCTTTTAGTCTTCTCCTAGTTTCTTTCCGGTTGTTGTTTTTAGGTCACCGTACTATTAAGAGGGGGTCCATTTTGGAAGGCTGTGGGAAATCACTTGTTCTTGCACAAACCTATATGCACCGCCACAGCCATCCCATTATCCTGTGAGAGAGAGCGTGTTCCTGTTCTGTTGGGGCCTTTTGTGTCTCACCGGAACTTCCGGTCATAGGCCGTAAGTTCCGCTCAAACTTTTCTGCGGGCTGTTCTACAGTTTGTTCCGACGCTAGTTCCGCCCCAAGTTCCGGTGGCGGCTCAGTAACCTTCTGTTTTGAAGTGTGCTATTTGCCGGAACTTGGCCGGAACTTGCATCGGAACTTGTCCTGCCAAAAGTTCTTGAGTGGAACTTCCGCTAACGCCGAACTTCGGTCGACTTCGCCAAAAGACAAAGTTCCACCCCTTGTTCCGCCCCAAGTTCTGGTGGAGGCTCAATAACCTTCTGTTTTGAAGTGTGCTATTTGCCGGAACTTGGTCGGAACTTGATCGGAAGTTCACCGGAACTTCCGGTCCGTTTTGACTGGAACTTCCGGTTGCGCTTCTGGAGCGGGCGTCAACGGTCTGATGACCGTTGGAGCCAGGCTGGGCGGAACTTCCGGCCCCTCACCGGAACTTCCGGTGAGGTCGCGGGGAGGCTGTAACGGTTCAGCGTGGGGGGGGGTATTTAAGGCACCCCCTTCTTCCTCCCATTCCCACTTGAATTTTTCTCTCTCCTCCATTAATGCTTGAGCTTCACCTCACTAGATCTCTCTCTCTAGCCACTCAAATGACTTGATCTTTTGAGAGGTGAGGGAGGTGACCTAGATCTACACTTCCACCAAAGAAGAATTGATTTCCCCCACCCATCCTTTGTGGATCTTGTTGCTCTTGGGTTTCTTGGAACCCTAGACGGTGTAGGGCATCCTCGGAGCTGAGGCGTGTGTTGTAAAGCTTCGAGGTGTCGTTGAGGGCCTCCAATTGAGTTATGGAGCCTCCCCCTCAACCTTGGTGTAAAGGTTTCGGTTGGCGCCTTCAAGGTCACCGGTTAGTGGATTGTAAGGCCTCCTTTGTGGGGGAGCTCACCGGAGAAGAAGGTGAGGCCTTTGTGGCGCTCGGGTGACCTTGTGTGGCCTCGACACCTCTCCAACGTAGACGTAGCTCCTTGGGAGTGAACTACGGGAATTACATCTCCGTGTCCCCTCTCCGGTTACTTCGTTCCCTTCCTTTACTCCTTGCTATTTACTGTTTTTGTTGTTGGTGTTCGTTTTTCTTGCATTTAGGTTGTTCACTTAGTTGCATCTCTAGATAACTTCCTTTCTCGTTGAGCCTAAAAGTGAGAAACAAATTAAAATTGGTAGACGCCTATTCACCCCCCCTCTAGTCGTATCAAGTCGGTACTTTCACCTAGCCCCTCCCCCAAGCCTAGGCCGGCGGCCAAAGGAGGGAGGAGTGGGGGCAAGGAAACCCCCCCTTCTAGAAGCTCCAAATTAGGGTTTCCCCTTGTTTGGTCGGCTGGGCCCTATGGGGCCTTGTGCCCCTGTCCCAATGCGGCCAGGGCACTCCCTCATAGGCCCATGCCCCCTCCTGGACCACGTTGGCCCCCTTTCCGGAAGGTTCTAGAAGCTTCCGGGACAATACCGATTAACCCGGAACAATTCCGAACTCCAAAAACTACACTGCCTTATATGAATCTTATTCTCCGGACCACTCCGGAACCTCTCGTGATGTCCCGGATCCCATCCGATACTCCGAACAAAAACTCATAAACCAATTATCCAATCTATCCTAGCGTCGAGACACGTTAAGTGTGTGACCCTTCGGGTTCGAGAATATGCAGACATGATCTTCTATCAATAATCAACAGCGGGTCCGAAACCCATATTGACTCCCACATTCATCGATGATCATATCGGATGAACCACGATGCCGAGATTCAGTCAATCCCATATATATATTCCCTTCGTCTCGCGATATTTTATCGCCCAAGATTTGATCGCTTGCATCATACCTAGTTCAATCTCGTTCACTGAAGTACTTTACTCGTTCCGTAATCCGATATCACTTTGTGATTAACTCATTAACCACATGCTTGCAAGCGGTGTTGATATCGATTACGAGTGGGCCCAAGTATATCTCTCCGACTTGGGAGGACAAATCCCATCTCGATACATACAACCCATGAGATACTTTCCGATCACCGAGAGACACCTTTATGATCACCCTCTCATAGGATGACGTTTGATGACCTCAAAGCTTTCTTCCGATACCAGGAAGTTGTATTATCTCATGGTCTAAGGAATACAATATTTGACATAATAAAAGCTTCGCAAAGATGAACACGATGACACGATCTAATTGCTTCGCTTAGTTTGGGTCTGTCCATCATATCATTCTCCCAATGATATGATCTCATTATTAATCGACAACTCATGTCCATGGTTAGGAAACCTTAACCATCATTAATCAATGAGCTAGTCCATAGAGGCGTACTAGGGACACGGTGTTGTTCACAAACCACACAAGTATTAAAGTTTCCGCTTAATACAATTCTAGCATGGAATATAAACATTATCATGAACAAGAATTATAATAATAACATCTTTATTATTGCCTCTAGGGCATAATTCCAACAGTTTCATGCATTCCATAACCTTTTTCCTGCATAATAGTATATACATATATGGTGAGCATATATATATACATGCAATTAATGAAGTGAATGAGATGAGATATAAATTACAGAAATAGTACTTACACACAATAAAGGCTGATGGCAGCTTTGTCGAGTTCCTTCTGATTGAATAGAAAATGCAAGTCTTGAATGTTGAAGTCGATCGCGTCATCTCCGCACAAGAAAATCTGATCTCTTATATGCACCGTGATCCATTCTTCCTTTCTCGTCTTGCAGAAATCAAGGTACCACTTGTGCAATCTTCGCATCTTTGTTGGTAGATTCTTGAGCTCCTCTTTCTTGACGAGATTCTTCCCATACTTCCATGGCTGTGTGGGGTTGGCATCGCATTTGGGCAAGTTGTCTCCCATGATGTTCAAGTATGCAATGTAAGTCATCCCCATCTCATTGGCCTTTGTTTGTAGCTCTGCCTCGTAATCATTTACGGGAGGAGCGTCCCGTGTGTCGAACACTTGGAGCGGGGCGCATGATTGGTTTTCCTGCTCTCCGAGCATGGGAACTGTTTTCTGGGGTGCCGCACGACTGCTACTTTCAGTCTCCCTACAGCGCCTTGCATCCCCCTTCAAAATCTGGCGATCGTAGTCCGGCACAAGTGGGGTTTCAGGTTTCAAAAGATTATTGTAAAACTTCTCCACCACCGCCGGATCTATTTTCTCCTTTGGCTCGGCCCGTCTAGGTGCAAATAATTTCTTGACCTCTTCTTCCGAGATCCTATTGGTCTCCTCGTCGCTGCGATTCCACGGTAAAACCGGCAATGGATTGGCGGAAGTCTGCGGGACGTAGTTTTTTGAACTCTTTGGCGTACGGTTTCCTGCGAATTTCTTTGTGGCAGTGCTAGTGATGCTCTTCGTGGCAGTGCTCTTCTGCTTATGCTGAGGAGATGGCTGAAGTACCGGAGATGGTCGACGGCAGAGATGGCTGGCGCCACGAGATGGATGGCGCAATTGAAGATGGTTGCTGCAGGAGATGGTGAAGCGCCAGAGATGGCTCATTGCAGGAGATAGCTGAAGCGGCTCGGGCTGATCTTGCCGGAGGCAATGGGGTGCAGTGGCCTCAATTTGGAAGCACGATGTGTTCGTTCTTCCAAAGAATGGTTGTTTTCACTGCAAATTTGAGTTGAGTTTCCCCTTCACCTGTAGCATGGTCAAGCTGTGCTTCCTCATATTCCTTCACAACCTCATCCACCCCGACAATAGCATAGCCATCTGGAATCGGTCGGCAGTGGTAAGTTCCACCAGCTACAGGAGGTAAGGCATAGCCGACAGCCACCTTAATGGATAAGCCCATTAATCTCACATGCAGCTCAGCGTGTTCGCTCTCCGTGATCTCATCCACGGGGTATCGAGGACCCGCCATTTCAAGCGTGGGCTGCACGTTCTCCGTGGAGGCCACGCTGCTTTTCCGCGCAGAGTCTTCCAATGCAGGCTCTTCATGCCGCTGAGATGGGCCGGTAGCTTGATGGCTCTGTTGTGCATTCACTTGCGCCTGCAGCGCCACAAGTGCATGTTCTATCTGTGTCATCCGCTCTGTACGCTCTTTTTCTTTTCTGCCGCGCCATCTATAAGAGTTGCTCCACTCGGAAAACCCATCCTTCCACGTCATACCCCCTGTGCCTCGTGCATGTCCAGGGTGTTCTTTTTTACTGATGGCGCGTGTGAGCTGGTCATTCTCTCTGTCGGGATGGAAGGTCTTGGCGGCTGTTTCCTCGTATGCCGTGATGAGTTCAGTGACGGGTTTGGCAAGGAAGGTTGGGAAGATACACAATCCTGTTTCTGGGTCCAACCTTGCCCCGATTCCGTAGAACCAAGTCTTTGCACGTAGGTCCCACGCATCTGTTTGGGGTGTGATCCCTCTAGCGCGCAGGGCCTTCTCAACTTCCTCCCACTTAGGCCTCTGAGATATGTAGCCACC
Organism: Avena insularis; assembly: GCA_023614405.1. Lineage (NCBI taxonomy): Eukaryota > Viridiplantae > Streptophyta > Magnoliopsida > Poales > Poaceae > Avena > Avena insularis. Next base: position 9,902,626 of record CM042684.1, read on the forward strand.
TGACCCCGTCCTCTGGTGATATTCCTTCTTCTGGGCATTTAGCGTATTGGTTTCTGACCTCTTTTTATCTATAGCACCTTTTTTATATGTCACAAATTCGGGCCAGTGAGGTCTTATCTTCGCATAATATGCGTCTTCGAAATTTGGAGTCTCGCCAGCTTTGACAAATTTGTTCAATTTTGTCTTCCTATTGCGGAAAGCGTCAGCCATCTTCTTTAGAGTCCACTCTTTGACCTTTTCCTTTATAACCGGGTTGTTTTCATCCTCCTCTGGCGGAAGGATGAAATTTACCAACAACAAATTCCAAAGCGTTTCTTTGGATCTTTCATCGACAAAGGTACCGTCGCCCTTCTTTGGCTTATTCCAATATTCAATTATGATTGGGATTTGGTCCCTAACAAGAAATCCAGCCTGACGTACAAATTTGTCTGCGGCCTTCTTGGGCTCCATCGGCCTGCCATCAACACGGACTGCTTCGATCGTGAACTTTGCATGATCTTTCAACCGATGGCTCGCGCCTCGCTTGCTCTTTTTCGTAGAAGAAGATGGTTGCTGGCTGGTCGATCCAGAGGGCTAAAAGAAGAAAGAAGCGTTAATTAATACATGTAGAAGAAGATTGTTGGTGGAAGTCAGCAGAGGCTTAATCAATGCATATACCTCGCCGGACTTTGTAATCACTAAATTGCGTTCACCGGAGTCTTCATCTTCTCCATGACTACTTGAGCTGTCATCATGTCCCTCCAAGTTCAGATATTATGAGGTGTCCTCATCAATAATGTTCTCCATTATTTCTTCTTCTTCAAGGTTTCTACTAAGTGGATCCATAGTTTCTAAAACAATAATATTATCTAGAGTAAGAGACTAAACATTCAAGTGGACTTGGATTCATACACAAATATACATATTATTCATACAAAAATACACAAATAAATACACAAATGAAATTAAATTCCTAAGAATGCTTGATCATTTTAAACGAGTTCCGAGGGGTCCAAACCCTAATTCGGAGAAATCCCGGATGCATATGAGAGGGGCTAGCTACAGTGGCTGACCGGAGGCTGGCGGCGTTGGAGAGAGACCTAGGGCGCGCGAGGTAGCGTGATACGGCCTACCTAAAACGGGCGTTGTTCGAAAGAGGAGGCCGAGGCAAGCATTATAGTGTCGGCGCCGCCTCAGTATGGTCACCGAAGGTAGCCGCATCAGCGGCCCCAGAGACCTATGGTAAAGGGTTTTCTTCCCCGTCTTCTGCCCCGCCCGTTGTCCCCAAGATAGGCCCCAGACCGAGGGAAGAAGCCACGACGCTCGCCAAAGAGCTGCCCGCGCAGTCCACCTTCTTCTAAGGCCGCCACCGACATTCGCGAACTCTAGCCACCACTCTGACGACCAACGACACATCGCATCGCAATTGAGGCTAGGATTTCAAAAGACCACCAAAAAATTTCAAAATTTCATCTAGTTTTGATGCGGTTCTAACGATGAATCTGATTGGTGGGACCCGGTGGTCAGGCCGACTTGGCCGCGTTTATTTACCAAAACACCTCCACATATTATAAATTCAAATCTTAGGTCCTTTTTTCTATTTTTCAATTCCTTTTTTATTTATCTATTTGTTTTCTAATCATTGAGGAGGTCGCCGCTGTGGCACGCAGCTAGAACGCCGGGAGCCGGGCAGAGGCCGAGAAGCTCGCCGGCGACTCCACCTGGTCGGAGCTCGCCGGCGACTCCACCTGGCCAGCGCTCGCCTGCGCCCCCGTTGGCTAGAGGAGAGGACGGGGAGGCGGCTCGACGGCGGAGCGGTCAGCGCGAGGTCATGTGCGGGCGGAGGCCGAGAAGCATGGGCACGGGAGGAACTCACACGACCAGCCAAAGCTGGGAGCCTGAGCTCACGCCTGTTGGCTAGAGGAGAGGAGGACGGGGCGGCGGGCCGACGAGCTAGGTCTAGAGCGGGTGGAGGCCGAGAAGCACGGGCGCGACGTACCTGGCCGGAGCTGGCTGGAGATCACCGGCACGGAGCGATGGTGGCGACAGGTGGCGACGAACGACGGGACAGAGGCGATGGAGGACGCGACGGTGAGCTCCTCTGCTTATCGATCTGGCTGGGGGAAGAGAGGAAGGGGAAGGCGCGCATTTAATACCCCCCTTTAACACCGGTTCATGGCTGGAACCGGTGTTAAAGGGGGATTCACACACATTTCTCTTTAACACCGGTTCCAGCCACAAACCGGTGTTAAAGGGGGGGTGTGACATGGTTATACCCTACGGGTATGTGACCTCAGCATACCTAGTCCGGCCCAAAGAAGGCCCATGGCGGATGAACGCTGGCCCATGAAGACTTTCGGGTGGCCCAGGCCCCTGAAGCCTTCGGATCCTTGGAGAGCAAGACTAGAGTAGATAGGAAATTCAAAGGGTAAAACCCTAGAACCTGTAACCGACTAGGACTATGCCCGGGACCTGCCTAAGTCTATATAAAGGCCAGGAGGGCACGACCTAGATCTCTCGACTCATACCTCATACACACCACCACGCCAGATTGCATCTGCGCACCCCTGTAACCTTCGGTTCCGTAATCAAGAGCGCAAGCAGTGAGTAGGGTTTTCTCCGGGCCTGAACACGGTAAACCTTGTGTCCCCGTGTTGCTTGTTTGCTAACCGTTCCATGATCTCCAGCATCCCCATCTTCTCCAAAACCCAAGTCCATAAAAATGGGCATTGATGAGATCAAACCTCGTCAATTGGCGTCGTCTGTGGGAACCGGGGGCGCTGATTGTGCGATCGTGACGGTCCCAACCCGATCGATCTATAACTCTGCAGCAACGGAGAGTCATCTCCTCTTCGGCGCTTTCGACTTCACCGCCCACTCGCCGGCCACCATGAAGGACTTCGAGCCCATAGGCGACGGACTCAAAATCTTGTTCGGGAGCTTCTGCTTCCAGGTAGGGCAAACTGGCACCCTCCGCCTACCTGAGCGGGTGCCCCTACAATCAATCAGGCCCGCTTCATGGGCCCCACACCCCGTGCTACGCACAACATCATCAGCAGATGATTCCTATGACAGCAGCAGCTGCAACTCCGATCTGTGCGATCTGCCATCGGATGCAGGGACCTACGGTTCCGGATCTGAAAGTTGCGGCAGCAGCGGGCCAATCTACGAGCGCTACCAATGCGTCGCAGTCATCCAAAGCGACGTGGATCAGCAAGCTCCCAACCCGCCAGAACAAAACGGCGGGAACAGAAGAAGCCAATCTCCCCCACCCGAAGGGGAAAACAACGGCGGCCACGTCATCCGTCTTAGCAAAGAGGGATGGACCCAGGTCCACGAAGCTGTGGCAGGCAACATAGTACTGCCCGTAGACGCCTCGCGAGATATGCTGATGGCCTATCACCTACTCCTAATCAAGGAACACAAGAAGCAGGTCAAGATGCAGGAGGTGCTTGACAAACGCAAGCAAGCAGCCTCAGAGTCCAGCGTGCGACGAGCCGCGCTCTCCGCCATGGGCATCGGCTCCAGCTCGAACGCCAACCCAGGCAACAAGCACCGCTCTCGGATGGAGAACATGGATCCCAAGGAGCGCCGCGAGTTGACGCGAACTCTCCACACATCCTTCATGGAGATGGACGCCAACGACAACGTCATCCCGAAGACGCCACAAGCTGCGATCATGGCAGCCACTGCGTATCTCGCGGCCCACCCACCTCCCGAGTCGCCTAAGACGCGGCACCCTGAGTCGCCTCGGAGCCGGATTGCCTAGCCTTGGCCTCCCCTTGCTGCCGCAGCGCATACTCAGATAGCAAATCAATGAGCTTCGGCCCATATCGCTGCAGTGGCGAGTAGGCAAAGGCTACCTCGGATCCGTCTGTGGTCGTCGGCATCCGGGAGGTGATCTGGGGCAGGTCCAGCTCCGCTCCAGCCGCCAAAGCCATCGCCAGCCCGACAGACGCGCCGATGCCCTTCTGCTTGCGCTTGTACTCCGCAGGCACTTCGGCTGACAAAGCCTCCGCCAGAGCATCCACATCATCAAGGGTCACGCCCTTAGGGATAAGCTCCTTGTAGAAGCGGCCAAGGACCTCCTTCGCCTTGGCAAGGGAGCTGACGACGGTGCTGCAACGATCTTCGACCGCTGCAGTAGCATCATCTAGAGCACTCCGTGCTCAGGCGCCTGGTCAAACTCGGCGCTCATGCATCTGAGACAAAAAGAAAGGGACATGACGAAAAGCAACGCAGAAGACGACAAGAAAACAATACGAAAGAAGCACAAATACAACACTCACTCGAAACAGCCTTGGCAGCAGCCATGAGTTTGCCTGCCACCTCCTCTCACAGCCCACTAGCAGATTGCCGGCTGCTCCTCTCACGGTCATGACCTCCTGCTGTAGACACTCCTTAGCATCGGCTGCCTTGATCAGCTCTAGCTCGAGGCGTTCCTTCGCACCAACGGCGGCCTCGGCCTTCTTCTCTGATTGACCAAGGCTCTTCTTGAGAGCGTCGACCTCACGGAGAGAAGTATTATGCTCCTCTGCATTTGAAACAAGCAAACGTCAGAGAGTAAGACCGGAATAAATGAAAGAAGCACCAGAAACAAAAAGGTACCTTGAAGCTGTCGGTGGTTAGCCGCTAGCACCAGGCGCTCCTGCACCAGCCGCTTGGCTTCCTCCACAAAAGGCTGCAGAAAAAGAAACACCAGTAAGAAAAAGGACTTGGGGGCTATGCCCAACATTAAGGAATAAAGGCAAAACTCGAGCACGAAGACACTCGAGGGCTCCACCCCTGAAGATTCGAAAAAAGAACAAGACACGAAATTTTTCAGACACCCGGGGGCTCCCCGTAGTGCAAGCAGGTACTTACATGCTCTGATGGCGACTCCGAAGGCCCGCTGGCGAAATTCTGAGGCGCAACCACCTGCACCTCCTGCAGAGGAGGATTCGGAGCGGCACCCCCTAACGTTACCACCGTTTGAGGAGGAGGAGATGCAACTTTCGATTCCCCCATCATCTCCTGAGCACCATCGCTGGAGGAGTCGTGGGAGGAATGCCTGCATAAGAATGCAATCAGCACAAGTGCAAAATCAAGAAGGAAAAAGGACAGCAGTAAGACATGAAACTTACGAGTCCAGCGAGCTCAGGTCAAAGACAGGAGGAGTCCTTCGGGCTCTCTTCTCCACCTTCTTCTCTTCCTTCTTCTCTTCCTTCTTTTCTTCCTTCTTCCGCTTCGCTGGCGGGTGTGGCGCTGCAGCCCGCACAGGAATGGCAGGAATGGGAGAGGAAGAGCCTCCATGCCCGTCACTATGACGCTCAAGGCACAGAGGATTTCGGGGAGTCGGAGGAGTCGAGGCATCCGAAGACTCTCTGGAGCTCCGTGATCGTTTGCGCGTATGGTCCTCACTCGACTCGTCGGCATCTTCTGCCGGAGATCGCGCCGACGGAAGCTCGGACACGGAATCCACCATGTCATTATCTGGGGCATTCGGATACTTTTCAGGCAATGGTGGTACCATACCCGGCACCTTGAAGCTCTGCAAAACCAGCAGGGAATTTGTTAGCAAACAAAGGAAAATAAATACGCAGTCGACAAAAAGCGCTACGTGCACAAATCTACACCTGTGGAACAGCCAACGCCGAAGAAAACGGCGGAGTCAGCGACTTCCCCGGGATTTTCTCTCCGGCCTTGAACTTCAGCAGCGAGCGAAGGGTCCTGTCAAGATCTCCCTCGGAGATTTTCTCAGCCGAAACCCTCGTCGGATCACGGCGCCCAGAATAAAGAAACATCGGGTGCGCCCTCGCTTGGAGAGGCTGCATCCGACACTCGAGAAACGTCCGGATGATGTCCACGCCGTTCACTTCCTTCTCCGAAATCAGCTGGAGATCCTCCACCCGACGGTAAAGGGCCTCTATCTCCACCACCTCGCCATCCAAGATGTTGTTTTTCCAAGACCTTTTCGGCTCAATCTTTTGGGAGGGGTCAAAAGGAACAAGACCAAAATCTTGCCCAGGCACTATGGAGTCGCGGGTATAAAACCATCGCCTCCGCTAGTACTGGACAGATTCGGACATGGAAAAAGAAAAGAAAATAAGATTGGGACTGAGGGAGATGATGCAACCCCCAATGGGATAAACACCATCCGAACCAGACTGCCTCTTCACGGAATACAGTTTCCGGAAGAGGCCAAAGTGCGGTTCAATGCCGAGCCAGCACTCGCAGAAGGTGATGAAGCAAGCAATGTGAAGAAGAGAATTGGGCGACAGATGATGAAGCTGGATGCCATAGAGAAAGAGCAGTCCACGAAGGAAGTTGTGGACCGGAAAAGAAAACCCACGCATAACGAATGCGAGAAACATAACCCGATACCCAGCTGGGGGACGGGGGATTACCTCGTTGTCGGGGAGTCTGACGGCCTCCCTATCTTGCGGGATCAAACCCCGCTCGCGCAGCTTGCGGAGATTGCTCTCCCGCGTCTCTGATCGCTGACAACCATCGTCGGTGACACGGGTGGCGGTGGCGCCTTTCTTTCCTCCGGCGGCGCTGGTACCAACTGCAGATGATGACTTCTTCGGTTTCCCCATCGCGCTATGGCGGCACCGACGGTGAAAGCGCAGAAGGGAAGATGGAAATGTGGAAGGAAATCCCAGCGCGCAACAAGAATCGCTAGAGCACAAGAAGGCAGTGAAAACAAGAACTGATGCGGTGAAAACAAATAGCAGCTTTCCCCAATGATTATAACGATGAAGACGACGAACGGCAGACGTCCATCCAGAAGACCTAACGCCAACGGCAGATCTGACCATACACGTGTCAGCATCACAACGAACCGTCGTTATCACGCCGTCCACTACGCGCGGAAATCGAGGAGACGCCGTAATTATCTCCACGCCGCGCGTGACCGGTCAATTCAAGGTCAGCAAGTGGGACCCACGCTCGTCCAGTCAAGTTATCTCTGGCGTAGCAGATGCTTGAGGTCATTGATCGTCAGCACTGATGTCATCAAAAGCTATACTAGCACCAACTACAATTCTTCGGCTCCAAAGCTAAGAGTACTCACTCGAATTTTCGATTCGACTAAATACTCGGGGGCTACTCCTATCAGGAGCGCTGGCTGCGCACCCGAAAGACGGATAAAGACAAAATATTTCTTCGAGTCCTACGTCGAGTCTACGACTCCACTACGGACTCGGGGGCTACTCCCATAGGGAGGATGGATTTAAGCATCCGAAATTTTTTGTGTCCTACGGACTTAAAAATAAAACAAAGTACTAGAACTAAAGTCTCCGCTCGAGTCTACGACTCGAACAGACACTCGGGGGCTACTCCCATAGGGAGCGCTGGTCACGCACCCTATGAAATCTTCGACTGCGATCTTTCGGATCAGCATGCAAAAACTTTTCGGCAACTTTGCCCCAACAAAACGCTGAGTGAGCAACAACTCCTTGACCACCCGAAACACCTCCGCGGTGACAAACATTCGGATGTTGTGTCTGCGACACAAAGATAAGACCTACAGATATCATCTGATGGCCTCGCAACGCACACGACTGCGCTCTGCTAGTAAAAACCCATGCTAACAGGTGCGATGAAAAATCCCGACGGACGGGTTGGGTACATCAATTAAATTCACTGGAATTCCACTCATGTAAGTCCTCAGCGGCCTGAGTCGAATTATGCCAGCATATGTTCCAGTTTTGAGTTGAGGGACTCGAACCTGAGGAAGATCGTGTTGTTTCGTCCTAAGACAGTTAACTGACCCTGATCCGTCGGGTGAGTCAGGCACACGCATCAACAATCCCTATACACATACTGTTAATACATAGTTGCACCCGAAGTATCGAAGAGTCCTCAGCCGAATCTACGATTCGACTGATCACTCGGGGGCTACTGACATGGTTATACCCTACGGTACGTGACCTCAGCATACCTAGTCCGGCCCAAGGAAGGCCCATGGCGGATGAACGCTGGCCCATGAAGACTTTCGGGTGGCCCAGGCCCCTGACGCCTTCGGATCCTTGGAGAGCAAGACTAGAGTAGATAGGAAATTCAAAGGAGTAAAACCCTAGAACCTGTAACCGACTAGGATTATGCCCGGGACCTGCCTAAGTCTATATAAAGGCCAGGAGGGCACGACCTAGATCTCTCGACTCATACCTCATACACACCACCACGCCAGATTGCATCTGCGCACCCCTGTAACCTTCGGTTCCGCCGTAATCAAGAGCAGACAAGCAGGAGTAGGATTTTCCCTCTGGGGGCCTGAACCTGGGTAAACCTTGTGTCCCCGTGTTGCTTGTTTGCTAACCGTTCCACGATCTCCAGCATCCCCATCTTCTCCAAAACCCAAGTCCATAACAATGGGCATTGATGAGATCAAACCTCGTCAGGGTGCGCGCGCGAAACGAAATAAATGCGCCCCCCTTTAACATCGGTTCGTGTCTGGAACCGGTGTTAAAGGGGGGCATTTATTTCATGCATTAAAGGGACATTTTAATTCAAAAAATAGGATATGAATTTAGAAAATTCATATCTTTTTCATTTCAACTCAGAAAAATATGAATAATATATCATAATTTTCAGAAAATTAATATCTATCCATTCATGTAAAAACATTTTATATTTACTTTAGATGAAAATTTTCAAAATGATTAAAACATTTACATATAAATTTTGATTATTCAATTCAAACAAAAATAAATTGTCAAATCCTAAAACTTTGAACATAAGAAATATTAAGCATCTAAAAAGGAATCTAACCCTATTTTATTAGAGCAAATCATATTTTAATGTCGCATCTTTTGTATTAACATTTTTGAATTGATTGGATATTTAAATGCCGCATCTTTTGTACACACTTGAATCTGACCAAGCCTCACTCAACTTGCATTGGATTTTTGATAAAATAGCATATTGTGAACCTAAAAATGATTTTTGTAAAAAATTATGAGCATCGTAACATGTACCTGTAGTTCATATCTGACCCGCTTCCTCCCGATTCGGCAGGAATTTATCTTTTTCACGAGAGGTGGACGGAAAGGTTTCAGATCCCCCTGTTGGTACATTGTACATATAAGGTGGTCTAGTATTTTTGTAAAATGTGTTGGTGGTTTTTTGAATTAGTCATTTGGTGGTTGCTTCACAAAACCGTCCGTTTTTTATGCTCGGAAAATGGAAAATGCCTTTTTGGTGCGATAAAAAGGAAAACTTCCTCTTGCAACATTGTTTGCCATGCCATGATGCACATGTATGCACAATATTGCCATATTATCACAAACTATGCCTTGATTCTAGCCATAACATTGGTCATTTGACCCGAAAGCCAAGAAACCTCGAATGAGATAGGTCATTTTGTGAAGGTTTTTTTGAGACATAATCAATATACCAAGTTTGAGATTTTTCCTTCTAACTATGTCACATAATATAACACCACGCGAAGGTTTCGCACTGTTTTGATCTTTTTTTATTTTTTTATCCCCGTTTTAAACTATCGTCAAACTTTGTCGAACAACAGGCATGAAGATTCTTAGCTCGGGGCCAAGCCTCGCTCAACTTGCATTGGATTTTTGATAAAATAGCATATTGTGGACCTAAAAATGATTTTTGTAAAAAATCATGAGCATCGTATCATGTACCTGTAGTTCATATCTGACTTACTTCCTGTCGATTCGGCAGGAATTTATCTTTTTCACCAGAGGTGGACGGAAAGGTTTCAGATCCCCCTGTTGGTACATTGTCCATATAAGGTGGTCTAGTATTTTTGTAAAATGTGTTGGTGGTTTTTTGAATTAGCCATTTGGTGGTTGCTTCACAAAACCGTCTGTTTTTTATGCTCGGAAAATGCCTTTTTGGTGCGATAAAAAGGAAAACTTCCTCTTGCAACATTGTTTGCCATGCCACGATGCACATGTATGCACAATATGGCCATATTATCACAAACTATTCCTTTATTCTAGCCATAACATTGGTCATTTGACCCGAAAGCCAAGAAACCTCGAATGAGATAGGTCATTTTGTGAAGATTTTTTTGAGACATAATCAATATACCAAGTTTGGGATTTTTCCTTCTAACTGTGTCACATAATATAACACCACGCGAAGGTTTCGCACTGTTTTGATCTTTTTTTATTTTTTATCCCCGTTTTAAACTATCGTCAAGCTTTGTCGAACAACGGGCATGAAGATTCTTAGCTCGGGGCCAAGCCTCGCTCAACTTGCATTGGATTTTTGATAAAATAGCATATTGTGAACCTAAAAATGATTTTTGTAAAAAATCATGAGCATCGTATCATGTACCTGTAGTTCATATCTGACTTACTTCCTATCGATTCGGTAGGAATTTGTCTTTTTCACCAGAGGTGGACGGAAAGGTTTCAGATCACCCTGTTGGTACATTCTCCATATAAGGTGGTCTAGTATTTTTGTAAAATGTGTTGGTGGTTTTTTGAATTAGCCATTTGGTGGTTGCTTCAAAAAACCGTCCGTTTTTTATGCTCGGAAAATGGAAAATGCCTTTTTGGTGCGATAAAAAGGAAAACTTCCTCTTGCAACATTGTTTGCCATGCCATGATGCACATGTATGCACAATATGGCCATATTATCACAAACTATTCCTTTATTCTAGCCATAACATTGGTCATTTAACCCGAAAGCCAAGAAACCTCGAATGAGATAGGTCATTTTGTGAAGGTTTTTTTGAGACATAATCAATATACCAAGTTTGAGATTTTTCCTTCTAACTATGTCACATAATATAACACCACGCGAAGGTTTCGCACTGTTTTGATCTTTTTTTATTTTTTTATCCCCGTTTTAAACTATCGTCAAACTTTGTCGAACAACGGGCATGAAGATTCTTAGCTCGGGGCCAAGCCTCGCTCAACTTTCATTGGATTTTTGATAAAATAGCATATTGTGAACCTAAAAATGATTTTTGTAAAAAATCATGAGCATCGTATCATGTACCTGTAGTTCATATCTGACTTACTTCCTACCGATTCGGCAGGAATTTGTCTTTTTCACCAGAGGTGGACGGAAAGGTTTCAGATCCCCCTGTTGGTACATTCTCCATATAAGGTGGTCTAGTATTTTTTGTAAAATGTGTTGGTGGTTTTTTGAATTAGCCATTTGGTGGTTGCTTCACAAAACCGTCCGTTTTTTATGCTCGTAAAATGGAAAATGCCTTTTTGGTGCGATAAAAAGGAAAACTTCCTCTTGCAACATTGTTTGCCATGCCATGATGCACATGTATGCACAATATGGCCATATTATCACAAACTATTCCTTTATTCTAGCCATAACATTGGTCATTTGACCCGAAAGCCAAGAAACCTCGAATGAGATAGGTCATTTTGTGAAGGTTTTTTTGAGACATAATCAATATACCAAGTTTGAGATTTTTCCTTCTAACTATGTCACATAATATAACACCACGCGAAGGTTTCGCACTGTTTTGATCTTTTTTTATTTTTATCCCCGTTTTAAACTATCTTCAAACTTTGTCGAACAACGGGCATGAAGATTCTTAGCTCGGGGCCAAGCCTCGCTCAACTTGCATTGGATTTTTGATAAAATATCATATTGTGAACCTAAAAATGATTTTTGTAAAAAATCATGAGCATCGTATCATGTACCTGTAGTTCATATCTGACCCACTTCCTGCCGATTCGGCAGGAATTTGTCTTTTTCACCAGAGGTGGATGGAAAGGTTTCAGATCCCCCTGTTGGTACATTGTCCATATAAGGTGGTCTAGTATTTTTGTAAAATGTGTTGTTGATTTTTTGAATTAGCCATTTGGTGGTTGCTTCACAAAACCGTCCGTTTTTTATGCTCGGAAAATGGAAAATGCCTTTTTGGTGCAATAAAAAGGAAAACTTCCTCTTGCAACATTGTTTGCCATGCCATGATGCACATGTATGCACAATATGGCCATATTATCACAAACTATGCCTTTATTCTAGCCATAACATTGGTCATTTGACCCGAAAGCCAAGAAACCTCGAATGAGATAGGTCATTTTGTGAAGGAGATAGAACTGGAATTAAAATACAGAATGCAACTAATAGTAAGTTACATAAAGCACGACTGAAAATTAAGATACATAAAAGAACTGAAAATTAAGATACATGGCCAGATTAAGTAACAATCGGCCGAACTTGTTTCGGAATGTTGGAGTGATTCAGTCATGCTCCTGCCTACACCTGTAATACTTCGCCATCAGTAGTCGCTGCTGCCATTGCCGTCATCGCTGCCGCCGGGTCGCCGTAATTGAACCTTGAAGGCTGAGTACGCGTGGGCTGGACTTGAGGGTAGCGCAGACGGGGGTTAGAGTCGGCGGCAGTGTCATAGGCCATGACGCTCTCGAGAGTCCGACCGCGCCACCATAGCCGACGGCCGACCTCGTTGAAGTTAGGAGGAGGTGGGCCGTCCTCCTCGTGCCTGGCGAGCGCCCTCTCACGCCGATCCACGAAGAAGGCTTCCCAAGTAGGGAAATAGTCGGGATGCCATCTGGGATTCCTCCGCTGCTCCAGCGTGAGCTCGAAGTAGTAGTGGTTCGTGATGGCCATCCGGCGCGCCACACCTAGAGGGACAGAGGAACTGCACGCCTCGGCGCTCAACATCCAGCAGATGGGGACACGGTAGCCTGAGGCGAGGGTAGTTCGAGCAGCGCCTCCGCCTCCCTGGGGGTTAGTGCTATGGTGGAAGCCATGGGAAAGAGTGATGAGGTTGCAGATATGAGTCTAGAGATGTGCAATGACAATGGAGGCCAACCCTACATATATATATAGTGAATCGGCAGAAGAATCAAGGGAAAAATGGCGGGAAGAAAAATGGCGGGAAAAAATGGCGGGAAGAAAAATGGAGGGAAGAAATAGAAGGAAGAACCTTTAGTCCCGGTTGGAGACACCAATCGGGACTAATGATGAACCTTTAGTCCCGGTTGGAGACACCAACCGGGACAAAACACGAGTCAGCACTAATAATAGGGGTGAGTGTCGACATTATTTCGTAAGTGTCGACACTATGCCGAGCTGCTTGTACTATAAATAGGCATCCTCGTGAGTCCAGTCCTCCAGCCAGTTTGAGGCATCTCCAAGATGGTTTTCGAGAGCAGGGACACCACTACGGCCAGATTCAGGGAGATGCCGACAGAGCCCAGTCCTCCGGCATCTCGGAGAAACTGGTCATAGAGGCACTCCCTAATATGTGAAATTAGTTAGCTCCTAGGTGTATTGATCTATTTAGAGAAGTTACAAGCTGCAAGATGGTTTTCGAGAGCAGGGACACCACTACGGCCAGTTTCAGGGAGATGCCGACGGAGCCCAGTCCTCCGGCATCTCCATAAACTGGTCATAGAGGCACTCCCTAATATGTGACCGCGCGCGTTTGGAGATCAGATCTTAATGGTAAGTACGAATCGGGACAACTTCTTCTCATAGTCCCGGTCCATCCACAAAACAAGACTAACACTCAAGACCTTTATTAATATTAAAAACTGAGACTACAAAACCGGTCCCCCCTATATATAGTCCCGGTCAATCCACAAACCGCGAAAGATATCCTTCGGTCAAGCCACAAACCGCGAAAGACATGAACTAGAGTTACATAATATGAGCATGAACTTCTTGGCATATGTCCTTCCTTATGATCGCTTCAGACGTAACCATGGAGCATCTTCTTTACTTAACGGAATGCTTGGGTCAGTTTTCACTGTGAAGGGCGGAATTTCATCAAACTTATTATAATCTTCTGACATGTCTGTCTTGTCCTCGATTCCCACGATGTTTCTTTTCCCTGAAAGAACTATGTGACGCTTTGGCTCATCATATGATGTATTCGTTTACATATTTTTTCTTTTTTTTGGTCTGGAGGACATGTCCTTCACATAGAAAACCTGAGCCACATCATTGGCTAGGATGAATGGTTCGTCTAAGTTCTTGTCTACCTTCATAAGATTGTTGAGATCCACCGTTGTCATTCCGTACTTCTTGTCTACCTCAACCCCTCCTCCTGTTAGCTTGACCCGTTTGCACCGAAACAAGGGGACCTTAAAATTAGGTCCATAGTCAAGTTCCCATATCTCCTCTATGAACCCATAACATGTGGTCTTTTGTCCATTGTCTTCTGCTGCATCGAAGCGGACACCACTGTTTTGGTTGGTGCTCTTTTTATCTTGGCCTATCGTGTAAAATGTATTCCCATTTATCTCGTACCCTTGGTATGTACATACAGTCGAACATGGTGTCCTGGCCAACAAGTACAGCTGATCTCCAACAGTGGTGTTATTCGTGAGAAGTCTTTGCAGCCAGCTGCCAAAACTCGCCATGTGTTCACTTATAATCCATTCATCAGACTGCCCCAGGTGTTTGAGGCGTATAAAATTCTCGTGTTCATTGATATACGGGGAAACCAAGATAGATCTTTGTAAAACCGTGTAGTTTTCTCTCTTAAGAGAATGCCCGTCCCTACATATCATTTCTTTACATCCTAGGGTACCTTTTCCACGCAGTCTCCCCTCATGTCGTGATTCTGGAACACCAATCGCCTTAAGGTCAGGAATAAAATCAACATAGAACTCAATGACCTCCTCTGTTACATAGCCCTTGGAGATTCTTCCTTCTATCCTAGCACGGTTATGAACATATTTCTTTAAGACTCCCATGTACCTCTCAAAGGGGAACATATTGTGTAGAAATACAGGACCGAGAATGGCAATCTCTTCTACTAGGTGAACCAGGAGATGCGTCATAATATTGAAGAAGGATGGTGGGAACACCAACTCAAAGCTGACAAGACATTGGGCCACATCTGTCTATAACCCTGGTAGGCTTTCTGGATCGATTACCTTCTGAGATATTGCATTGAGGAATGCACATAGCTTCACAATGGGTACTCGAACATTTTTAGGTAGAAGCCCCCTCAATGCAATCGGAAGCAATTGCGTCATAATCACGTGGCAGTCATGAGACTTCAGGTTTTGGAATTTTTTCTCTGCCATATTTATTATTCCCTTTATATTCAACGAGAAGCCAGACGGGACCTTGATCTCGCTCGGGCATTCAAAAATATTTCCTTCTGCTTTGGTAAGAGCGTAGCGGGAGTTAAGTGGCATCGTTTACCCTTCTCCTTCTCGGGATGCATAGGCTCTTGAGGCTTTGGGCGTTGCTGGTCCTGCCGTGCTTCCGGTGTATCTTTTGTCTTCCCATACACTCCTAGAAAGCCTAGCAGGTTCACGCAAACATTCTTCGTCACGTGCATCACGTCGATTGAAGAGCGGACCTCTAAGACTTTCCAATAGGGTAGGTCCCAAAATATAGATTGCTTCTTCCACATGGGCGCGTATCCGACATCGTCATTCAGAACAGATAGACTGCTAGGACCTTTTCCAAAGATTACTTCTAGGTCCTTGACCATACCAAATACCTCCTCACTGCACGGAGGGCTTCCTCCGGGGTTTTGCCAGACGTTTGAAATGCTTGCCTTTCTTTCTTACTGGATGCAGGTTCGGAAGAAATCGGTGATACCCTAGGTACACAACCTTCTTACATTTATCCAAATATACACTTTCAGTCTCATCTAAACAGTGTGTGCATGCATTGTATCCCTTGTTTGTCTGCCCTGAAATGTTACTAAGAGCAGGCCAATCATTGATGGTTAAGAAAAGCAATGCTCGTAGGTCAAATGTCTCCCCTTTGTGCTCATCCCACATACGTACACCTGGTTTGGCCCACAGCTGTAAAAGTTCTTCAACTAATGGCCTTAGGTACACATCAATGTCGTTGCCGGGTTGCCTCGGGCCTTGGATGAGCACTGGCATCATAATGAACTTCTTCTTCATACACAACCAAGGAGGAAGGTTATAGATACATAGAGTCACAGGCCAGGTGCTGTGACTGCAACTCTGCTCACCAAAAGGATTCATGCCGTCTGTACTTAGACCAAACCTTAAGTTCCTTGCGTCACGTGCAAAGTCCGGGTACTCTCGCTCGACTTTTCTCCACTGTGACCCATCAGCGGGGTGTCTCAACATCGCGTCTTTCTTACGGTCTTCCATGTGACATCGCAACAACTTGGCATGCTCTTTATTTCTGAAGAGACGTTTTAACCGTGGTATTATAGGAGCATACCACATAACCTTGGCAGGAACCTTCTTCCTAGGGGCCTCGCCCTCAACATCGCCAGGATCGTCTCGTCGATCTTATACCCTTGATGCAGTGCATACCGGCATGCATCCAAATTCTCGTACTTATCACCGCGGTAGAGGATGCAGTCATTAATGCAGGTATGTATCTTCTGCACGTATAATCCTAGAGAGCAGACAACCTTCTTTGCTTGGTATATACTGTCGGGCAACTCATTATTTCTTGGAAGAAGATTCTGCATTTTTACCAACAACTTTGAAAATGCGCTGTCAGTCACACCGTTCTCTGCCTTCCATTGCAGCAAATCCAGTGTGGCACCTAGCTTTTTGTGGCCATCTTCGCAAGTTGGATACAACAATGTTTTGTGATCCTTTAACATCTGCTCCAGCTTCTCCTTCTCCTTTTCAGTTTCACATTCTTCCTTTGCATCAGTAATGGCCCGACCAAGATCGTCATCAGCGGGCCCATCTGCTGCCTCTTGATCTTCATTATCTATCCTCGTTGCAGTATCAGCATATTCAGGATACATATTATGATAGTTGTCATCATCCTCTTCTTCTTCGTTGTCTTCCATCACAACCCCTTTTTCTCCGTGCTTGGTCCAACAATTATAGCTGGGCATGAAACCGGATCGAAGCAGGTGGGCGTGAATGGTTCTGGTATTTGAGTAGTCTTTCTTGTTCTGACAGTGAACATACGGACAACACATAAAACCATTGTGACCACGGTTTGCATTAGCCACAACGATGAAATTTTGGAGGCCCGTAATGTACTCGAAAGTGCGGTGGTCAGCGTACATCCATTGCCGGTTCATCTGCATTAATATATAGTATATATCAAAAATTAATAGGGAGATGACCATTTATATATATAGTACATCAATTACACATGAAAGGATAGTTGCCGACCTCGACCGAGAAGGAAAGAGCAATGAGAAAACTTATTTTGATCTGTCGGGCATTTCACCGAACACCTCTTGTGCATATGAAAAAAACACAAACTAGCACTCTTCACACCCTCTTGCTAGGCTCCAAAATGAGATAGTGAAAAAATGGAAGAGTGGGGTGTGGGCTAGTTGAAAGGATCGTATGGGCACCTAGAGGGGGGGGTGAATAGGTGCTACTTCAAATTTTCTTCTTTTTCAAATTAAGGTTTGACAATAAGGTAAATTCTCTAGATAATGCAACTATGGTGAATTTACCTATATGACAAATAAGCAAGAGCTGCCACAACACAAAGTAGTAACAAGTAAGTAAGGTGCGGTAAAGGATAGAGGTAACCGAAAAGTGGACGAGGAGACACAAGGATTTGTTTCCCGTAGTTCCTTCCTTTTGAGGGGAAGTACGTCTACGTTTGGAGAGGGGGTGGTTTCAAACCACCAACGCCACGAGAGGCCTCCCTTGTTCTCTGATGAATCTCACCCCAACGGGATCGATTCACCTTCCACTATATCGGCAACCTTCAAGGTGGAAGCCGGCACCGTTACAAGTTTGGGGCACACATCCACAACTTAATCGGAGGCTCCCAAATACAAGCAAGCTGTCAAAGCAATCAAAGACAAGCTTGTAAGAACAAAAACAAGAGCTAGGGTTTCCAACAAAACACTAGAGCAAAGGGGCCCTCAATGAAATGAGGGGGAAATGAAAATCTCTTTTGGTGAAGTAGTAGATCGGGGTCTCCTCCTTCGATTCCCCAAAGATCAAGGATTTGGGTGGTTGGATGATGAGATCTTGAGAATTTGAGTGGCTCCAATGGACTCCAATGGTGGGCAATGACTTTAATGAGCTGAGCACTTTGTCCCAAGGTAGGTGGAGGGGTATTTATACCCCTCCACAAAATCTGACCGTTGCTGCATTCTTGAGCGGTAGTCTGGGAGGTTCAACGGTACTAGGAGAACTCCGTACTACCGGACCTTGGCGGACCACCCTTTTTCAAACGGCATCAAGTCCTGCCCCCAGCAGTACTACTGTTGTTGCTACCGGGAAGCGGTAGTACCGCTTGAGGCAACCGGTACTACCGGTCCTGGAGAGAACAGCACATTTCCATATGAGAAACTCTCTGTCACGCTAGGTATCAAAACGCAGTACTACCGCCTTTTGCTACCGGCGCAGACAGAAGCTTTTTGCAACGAGCAAAAACTCTCTGTATCGCGAGGTAGTGAAATGCGGTACTACCGCATTTTGCTACAACATACAAAAAGTCTCTGTCACGCCAGGTAGTAAAATGCGGTACTACCGCATTTTGCTACCGGCGCAGACAGTGGCTTTTTGCAACGTTCAAAAGGCCTCTGTCCAGAGCAGTACTAAAATGCGGTACGTACCGGAGCAGGCAGAAGCTTTTGACAAGCTGTAAAAAAAGCTTCTGTCGTGCTAGGTACTAAAATGCGGTACTACCGCTTTTTAGTACCGCACGGAGACTTTTGACGATTAGTCATTTGCTTCTGTCTGGTCTGGTAGCAAAAAGCGGTACTACCGCTTTTTGGTACCGCACTAGGCAGACAGTTTCTGAATGTTTGCAAACCTTTTTAATGTACCTGCGATACACTTAGCAAAACATTAGTCCGATATGTGTGTTGTTATCAAACACCAAAATCACTAGGAATAGCAAATGCTCTTTCAATCTCCCCCTTTTTGGTGTTTGATGACAACACACATTTTGCAAGGAAAACTAGTGACGACAAGATGTAGATGGGGCTCCCCCTAGATATGTAGAAACAAGCCCCATACATTTAAACAAGCTAACTAAGAGTAGAAGTCACACATAGAGGACATACCTTTGCCACAAAAAGAACATGTGATGACCAATAGATTAGGAATGAGGAATATCATCACATAGGATGGATCCAACAAGAATAGCCATAATACACACAAGATGGATCCATAAGATAACCACATAGTCTTAACATACATAGCACCAATAGTTAGGTTCACACATAGTAAGAGGCAACCAAATAAAGTTCACAAGCGAATAAAATCAAAGGCAAGAACGAGCTTGTGACTTTCTCTCGCAAATCTCCCGCATACCTAATGTGCAACTTCTCCCCCTTTGGCATCAAGACGCCAAAAAGGGACAAGAGCAACCCTAACGCCCCGAAGATCACTCATCATCATCATCAACATCGTCCCATGCACCATGAGGTGGAGGGGCACGGAAGGAGGAGGTGGCATCATCTTCCCAGTGGCTATGCGTGGAGATCCATTGGTCTTCTAGGGTAATGTTGTTCTCGGAGCCCTTGGAAGCAGTCAAGCCTTGGGCCTCCATCATTTCCTTCTGACGAGCACATGCCTTCTTGGCATAGACATGGGCATCGTACAGGCGCTTCTGATTGTCCACTTGGAGGCAGAAAATCTTCTTGAGTTTGGCCTCAAACCTCTTAGCCCAAGATGGCTGTGTGGGCTGGCGACGAGAGACCACAAAAGCTGCACCCTGTGGTGCACCAGCACCATCACCTGAGTCCTCCTCAACCGGGTTCCCATCCTCATCAACAATCTGACCATCCGCATTGCGGGGTTTGAGATGGGTCTTGATCAGCAGATTCTTGTGGCGGTGAGTGGCAAGACGAAGATGAGGCAAGTCACGGGCAATTTTCGGGCACTTGCTAATGATGAGTGCCATGATGTATGGAGCAAAAGGAGGCACTCTCCACTGAAAAGTGGCACCGACCATCTCATTCCAGATAACATCTATCACATCCATAGGGAGGCTAGAGTCACGGTGGTGATAGGTGGCCATCATAATATCCACCATGTAAGCATGAATCTCATCAACATTCCCAGCACGAGGGGCGATGGTCTCGCGATAGATGCGGTGCATGATGTCATAAGTAGGAAGGAGCCCTTTGATCTTACCAGGGATGCCGCGCCCCCGGATGTACAGTGGGGCAAGCCTATCTTTCTTCATGGGATGGTCATTGGCATGGCACCGAAACCCAACAGGAACATCCTTGCCATGGTCTTCGTACCCGAGGATAGCCGCAAACTCAGCCAACATTGCATCCTTGACAACACCCTCGGTCATCCAAGTGAGAGTCCTAGTATCATTCTTGGCAAAGTGAACGGTTGCATAGAACTGAGCAATGAGCAAGGGATCATAGTTGCATTTGAACTCCATAATAGGAAGCAAGCCAAAGTTGGTACACATGTCAAGGGCCTCACCAAAGTAGTTCAGATTCTTCCTCACATGATTCATCTCGATCCATTTTTGAGGAACCACAACTTTGTCATCTTTCATGAGAATCTCATGGAACACCCGCTCCTGAAAGTCCGTGTAGAAGAGGCTGTTCTCTCGAGCAAAGGCGCGGGCCGCCCCATACGGACTGACCACTCGCAGAGCATGAAATTCTGACTCAGAGATATCACACAACAGCTTTGGCCCTGATGGCCCGGAACTTTGACTCTTGCGAGGACCAGAGGGAGGAGGAGGTGGAGGAGCTTTACCACGACCAGCACTTTGCTTGACCCCCTTTCCCCCACGACCACGAGTTGTTGGCAGTTTCAGACGGGCACTAGGTTGAGGCATGACCTCCTCTTCAGACTCAGTCTCAGATTCTGACTCATAGTCCTCGATCTCATAGTGAGTTTTGGAGCGCTTGCGCGATCCCTGGGAACCCCATGCACCTGTGATAGAACGAGGGAGAAAGCATAGGGGTAAGGGCACAAGAACCTGGGGCAAACAGATGATGGGGATGAGTGTTTTTTAAAAAAAAATTACTGCTAATCTGGGTAGTAGTCTGGGACCTAGCCGGTAGTACCGGAAAAAGATTCCCGGTACTACCGGCCCGCGACTACAGTGCAGATCTGAACTAAGATCCGAGTATGGGCAACAAATTATTTGTCAAAACACGATTCCCATCGAGCCAAGTGATAGATCTGGTAAATAGCACACGATACAACCTCAAGGATGCAAGTTTTAACCAAGAATCGAAGGAACCCTAGATTCAATGGAGAAAACAAGTAGGAAGATGAGGAGGGCGGTGGTACCGGTGTCCATGACGGTGGGGAAGAGGGAGGAGCCCGCGGGGAGGCCGAATCCGGTGTGGATCCGGGAGAGGGAGGGGCGGACGGGCTTCCTCCGGCGACGTCGTGCTCTGGTGGTGGCGCTGGTGAGGAGTGGAGACGAGGGATGAATGAGGCACTGAGGGGTGCCTCTCCCTCGTCTCCAGTCTTAACCGACGCGCGCGAGCGGTAGTACCGGACCTTCTGGCTGGAAGTTTTCAGCAGAACACGAAAACACACCTGGGCGGTAATGACTTACCGTGACTTCGGTAATCTTGTTTGGCGGTAGTACCGCATGTGAGATCCAGTAGTACCGTTACCATCAGGACAGAGGCCAAGATACAGAAAAGGGAAGGTTCTTGTGCAGAGTAGATGGGTTTTGTTGGAGAAGAGGGGCCTGGGTTTAGAGAGACACGCGGAAATGAGCCAATGCACTCAAGGAAAAAAACACTAAAAACATATGGAGAACCAAACTTGAGTGCATGACCAAAAGAATCAACACCAACTAGTGGATGACAAACATGAGTAAGAACCAATTCAACTAGGTGACAAACACGAGTAAGCACTTCAACCTCTCGATTGAGAGGGGGCGGTGGCCTAGGCCACCATATTTGAGTATACTCGGCTTGGCACCACGAAGATGTATCTTGGGTCCATTACCGAAACTCATCATTGAGCTCACATATCACAAAATGATATTAAGAGGAATGATATTTGTTTAATTTGCGCATAATGGGGGGAGGGATGGTCCAATCAATTAGGAACGCACTCCCCCTATGTCCATGCCTGCACCTAGACCAAACAAGGGTCGAGTATTAGGTGAGAGAGCAAGATAATCAAGACAAACTCCTAGAATCTACGATATTTAGTTCATTCCTCAAGTAGCAAAACCTTGCTTCATCAAGTGGCTTCGTGAAGATATCGGCAAGTTGATCTTTGGTTGATACATAGGATAGATCAATATCACCTCTAGCAACATGATCTCTAATAAAGTGATGTCGAATCTCAATATGCTTTGTCCTTGTGTGATCCACCGGGTTGTATGCAATCTTGATGGCACTTTCATTGTCACATAGAAGAGGCACTTTGTCACAATGGACACCGTATTCCTTTAAAGTTTGCCTCATCCATAGCAATTGGGTGCAAGCACTAGCAGCAGCAACATACTCGGCTTCGGCGGTGGAGAGAGATATACAATTTTGCTTCTTAGAAGACCAACATACCAAGGACCTACCAAGGAATTGGCAAGCCCCGGAAGTTGATTTTCTATCATCCTTGTCTCCCGCCCAATCCGAGTCCGTGTATCCACAAAGAGCGAATGTTGAGCCTTGAGGGTACCAAAGACCATAAAATGGGGTATGAACTAAATATCGAAAGATTCTTTTGACCGCCATTAAATGGCTTTCCTTAGGAGCCGCTTGATATCTTGCACACACACCTACACTCAACACAATATCGGGTCTAGATGCACAAAGGTAAAGCAAAGAACCAATCATAGACCGGTATACCTTTTGATCCACATCTTTACCATTTGGATTTTGTTCTAGATGAGTCTTTGTTGCCATGGGAGTTGAGGCTCCATTCAAATCTTGCATTTTGAATCTCTTGAGCATATCTTGAGTATACTTGGCTTGATTAAAGAATGTTCCTCCTCTCACTTGCTTGATCTCAAAGCCAAGGAATACTTTCAACTCCCCCATCAAGGACATCCGGAACCTACTCGTCATAAGCTTTGAGAATTCATCATTAAAAGCTTTGTTAGAAGAGCCAAAGATAATATCATCAACATAGATTTGGCATACAAAAAGCTCCCCATTAACCCTCTTAGTAAAAAGAGTGGGATCGATTTTCCCAACCTCAAAGCCACGGTCAAACAATAACTCTCTAAGGTGCTCATACCACGTGCGTGGGGCTTGCTTGAGCCCATAGAGCGCCTTATCAAGTTTGTAGACATGGTTTGGGAAGTTGGGATCCTCAAATCCCGGGGGTTGCTTAACATATACCAATTCATTTAAGGGACCATAAAGGAATGCACTTTCTACATCCATTTGTTGCAACTTAAAGTTATGATGTGCCGCATAAGCAAGAAGGATACGGATGGACTCAAGGCGAGCCACGGGTGCATAAGTCTCTCCATAATCAATGCCTTCAATTTGGGAATAACCTTGAGCAACCAATCTAGCCTTGTTCCTTACTATAATCCCATGCTCATCTTGCTTGTTCTTGAATATCCACTTTGTTCCAATAACATTGCGGCAATCTTTTGGCTTCTCAACTAACTTCCACACTTTGTTTCTCTCAAAGTTGTTGAGCTCTTTGTGCATAGCTTCTAACCAATCCGAATCTTCAAGAGCTTCCCACACTTTCTTTGGTTCAATCATGGAAATGTGAGCTTGATGTTCACTGAACCTCTTCAATTGTGCTCGTGTGGAAATTCCTTTCCTTAGATCTCCAACAACATTTTGGAGGTGTGGTCTCTTATTTCCAACATTCTTTCCTTTCTAGCTTCATTTGAGCGTGGATCTCCTCATTGTTTCTTGGAGGACCCTCTTCATCATTTTGATCCTCGTCTTGACCATCAACTTGACCTTGATCATCATTGGATTCATCCTCTATATTGGGAGGCAAAGGTTGACCTTGGTCTTGATCAAGTGCTCTTCTAGCATCAATTTGAGCCCGTCTCAAAACAGTTTGGATGGATCTTCCTTGACAAATTGACTTGGCACCACTTGACAACCCATCGAATGGACCAGGCACCCTTTGACTAGAGTTCACACATTGATCACTATGTTGAGGGTCCACATTTTGTCTTTGGCTTGAGTCAATGTCCTCCTCGGTAGATGGAGCATGTTGAGGTTGTGAAGATGAGGGCTCCACTTGAGTGGAGCATAGTTCTTCTCGATCCGCCATAAGGGGTTCCTCAATGGGGCGGATATAACCTACACCCATTCTTCCTATGGCATCCTGAGGCATTTCATCATCTGCATCACAAGCATCAACCCGCCCCCCTTGGGGACCATCATATTCTTCGAAGGTCACACTACAAGATTCTATGACGGCTCCGGAGAGCTTGTCATAGATTCTATAAGTGTGAGATTCGAGACCATAGCCAACAAAGACACCCTCTAATGCTTTAGATTCGAATTTAGACAAACGAACACCTTTGATGAGATAGAAACACTTACAACCGAACACCCGGAAATAAGATATGTGGGGCTTGTTACCGGTAAGTATCTCATATGGAGTCTTGTTGATTTTCTTGCGGAGGTAGAGACGGTTTGAAGCATGGAAAGCGGTGGAGACGGCTTCGGCCCAGAAGTTGTATGGAGATTTGAACTCCGCCAACATGGTCCTAGCCATCTCAATAAGAGTCCGGTTCTTCCTTTCGGCCACACCATTTTGTTAAGGGGTGTATGCAGCGGAATATTGATGTTTAATCCCCTCATCACTAAGAAAATCATTCAAGGTGTAGTTCTTGAACTCGGTGCCGTTGTCACTTCTCATAATCAACACGGGAACATTGTGTTGCCGTTGAACCAAGTTGATGAAGTCGATAAAAGTCCTTTGAGTTTCACTCTTCAACTTGAAGAAATAAACCCAAGAGTATCTTGAAAAGTCGTCAACAATCACCAAACAATATTTATTCCCACCAAGACTTGCATGGAATGGGGGACCAAATAGGTCCACATGAAGGAGTTCCAAGATCTTGTTATACTTGATTTGGTTCGTGGGCTTATGAGGAGCGTCATGCATCTTCCCTAGAACACATGCCCTGCAAACACGATCTTTGGCAAAGGAAACATTTTCTTTTAGTCCAACAATATGGCCCTCTTTATGGAGACTTTGCAAAGTTCTCATATTGACATGGGCTAGTCGGCGGTGCCATAGCCAACCCACATCAGCCTTTCCGTATAAGCACATCGGACCTGCAGTGGCTTGCCCCGAAAAGTCCACCACATACAAGTCATTTTCGACGTACCCAATGAAAGCGACCTTGAGAGACTTGCTCCACATGAGGACCACAATATCATTATCAATAAAGACGGCAAAGCCCATCTTTCCAAGAGCACGGACAGAAAGTAAATTGTATCCAAGGGTTTCAACAAGCATGACGTTCACGAGTGTAATGTCGTGAGCCACCACTACCTTGCCAAAACCCATTACCGTAGATTTTGACTTGTCGGCATATGTGACGGTGATTTGATCTTCATTTGACACCAAGTCCTTGACAATAGACGAGCTTCCGGTCATATGACTAGTGCAACCACTATCGATCACCCATTTTGAACCTCCGGAAGCATAGGTCTACAAAAGATTAAGCTAGTTTTTAGGTACCCATTTTTCAATGGGTCCTCTTTTGTTAGCAACAAGGGTCTTGGGAACCCAAATAGACCAAGCAATATAACCATCATAAGGACCAACATATTGTGCATACACATCACCATAGTAATCACGCATTAGAACATAGTGAGGGTTAACACTACCCGCAAAGTCATCATGGGACATGGTTTTACCACTTGTGGTCTTACACTCCACAAGGGTCTTGTTGGTCACTTGTGCGGATATGTCCTTCTTCTTCTTGTTGTTCTTCTTCTTTGTTTTGGAGACAAAGCCAATGCCCCCTTTATCACCACTACGCCTTTGCTTGCTCAATAGATCATCAATAGACTTGTTGCCTTGTGGAAATGTGGCCTTCGCAAGCTCCCCCTTCAACCTAGCATTCTCTTCAAGGATAGTTGTGCTACTAGATGGAATGAAGTTACTAGGTGAAGGAATATTGGCCAATTGAGTTTGAAGTGTTTCATGGGACTTTTTGAGTGACAAGAGTTCACTCTCCAAGACCTTGTGGGCCTTGTTGAGCAAGCTAAAATCCTCGGCAAGTTTTTCATGAACCACACCAAACTCAATCTTGTCCTTTTTAGCACGTTTGTATTTAGCAATAGCATGATCACGCTCTTTGATGAGTTTGTTAACAATGATGTCATTGGCCTCATCAATCCCTTCAAGCTTTGACTCAAGAGACAACCTAGTCTCTTGTTCTTATTCTAGATCATTGCTCAAAGCCTCTAGTTCAATCATATGTTCATGCCCAAGTTTACATCTAACATCTAGAAGCTCTTGAGTATGGGAGAGTTGATCTAAGATGTTCCCAAAATGTAGCTTAGCATCACCTTCTAGGTTAGTCATGAACTCATCAAAGGCAATTAATTCCTTTTTAATATCAAGAGACATTTCATCATCACATTCATCATTATCTAAATGGGTAGAGTGGGATGATGATGATACCTCCGTTCCTCTTGCCATAAGGCAAGTGACGTTCTTGGTGGAAGAGTTCTCATTTGGAGAATCTAAGAGCGAGAGTGTTGGAGAAGAGGTGGTGGCTAGAGCAGCCACACCATGCGAAGTTTCATCTTCATCATCTTCATCGTCGGAGGAGTATTCTTCATGAGTGATCAACACAATTTCTCCCGACTTCTTGTTGACGGGATTCTTCTTGATGAAGGGTTTCTTGTAAGGTGCCTTGAGAGTCTTTTTCAACACAAGCTTACCACCGTAATCCTCTCTCTTCTCATAGGGACAGCTTGCCACAAAGTGATAGCGGTCACCACAGTTAAAGCAAGTTCTCAACCTAGTGGTATTCTCTCTTTTCCCACTTGGATTGCTTCTTCGTTGCATTTCCATCTTGGCTTTGGCGGGTTCTTCCAGAAGTTCTTTGCATAGAAATCCATGTATTGACTATGAGCAATCTTGACGTCATCGGGATGGTCCAAGGGGAGGCCTTCATCACTATCATCTTCATCTTCAAAGTCCACAACTTTGGCCATCAAAGCAACATTGACCACATTGCTCATACCGAGGGCACGAGCACGGGCATCTTTGGCATTCTTGGCGGCGACCTTGAAAGCGGCCATCTCTTGCATAACTTCATTTGAGGTCATGAGATGATAGTTGTGTCTACCTTGTAAGCTCTTCAAGTCGGTGGGCTCAAAAGGCATGAGTGCACTCACATATTTCCTTTTTATCCATGCATCATCCACATGTGAGGCACCCACGTTTCTAAATGCGGTGGCGGTGGTCTTGAGCCTTCGATACATGTCTTCGTGATCTTCACCTTCTTTCATGTAGAAACCTTCGGCTTCATTGCTTAGAGCATCATATCTGTTCCTCCTCATACTCTCATTTCCAACAAACAACACAGTGAGAGCATCCCAAGCTTCCTTGGCAATGCTAAAGTGCTCAATGTGTGGATAATCCTTTGTTCCCAATCCTTGTTGAATCATATGCAAAGCAGTGGCATTGAGTTGACTATTCACAACCTCTCTTCTTGTCAAGTTGTTTGGATCCCCAATAAAGAGTCCATGCTCGATGATGTTCCATAGTTCAATGCATGAGTCTGACATGAGTTCTCATTAGTGATTGCCATTGAGCAAAAGTAGCAGACTCTTCTAGCTTAGGTGGGTCACCTCTATTGTACACATGAGGGTGAGGGATGGGAGGATCGAGAGTACCAAGAATCACGGTTCGCCTTTCCCCCATCAAGTCGTGTGGAGGAATTAGCATTGTCTAGTTTATCCCTACCACCATACCTTCGGGGATAGGAGTATTCCCTTTAGGTACGGATGGTAGTTCCTCTTGAGGAGATGGGGGTGATGAGCCATCTTTGTCTTTAAGAAGTTGCTCAAGCATCTTCTTGACTTCGTTGACCAAGGAAGAGCTCAATCTTGTTTCCAAGTTTTTGAGATCTTCCATGGTCACCGGGGTTGACTCACTACCACCATTCCCATCATGGCTACCCATATTCTCTTAGGCGGTAAAGCCCGAATAAAGAGCTGAGGCTCTGATACCAATTGAAAGGATCGTATGGGCACCTAGAGGGGGGGGTGAATAGGTGCTACTTCAAATTTTCTTCTTTTTCAAATTAAGGTTTGACAATAAGGTAAATTCTCTAGATAATGCAACTATGGTGAATTTACCTATATGACAAATAAGCAAGAGCTGCCACAACACAAAGTAGTAACAAGTAAGTAAGGTGCGGTAAAGGATAGAGGTAACCGAAAAGTGGACGAGGAGACACAAGGATTTGTTTCCCGTAGTTCCTTCCTTTTGAGGGGAAGTACGTCTACGTTTGGAGAGGGGGTGGTTTCAAACCACCAACGCCACGAGAGGCCTCCCTTGTTCTCCGATGAATCTCACCCCAACGGGATCGATTCACCTTCCACTATATCGGCAACCTTCAAGGTGGAAGCCGGCACCGTTACAAGTTTGAGGCACACATCCACAACTTAATCGGAGGCTCCCAAATACAAGCAAGCTGTCAAAGCAATCAAAGACAAGCTTGTAAAAACAAAAACAAGAGCTAGGGTTTCCAACAAAACACTAGAGCAAAGGGGCCCTCAATGAAATGAGGGGGAAATGAAAATCTCTTTTGGTGAAGTAGTAGATCGGGGTCTCCTCCTTCGATTCCCCAAAGATCAAGGACTTTGGGTGGTTGGATGATGAGATCTTGAGAATTTGAGTGGCTCCAATGGACTCCAATGGTGGGCAATGACTTTAATGAGATGAGCACTTTGTCCCAAGGTAGGTGGAGGGGTATTTATACCCCTCCACAAAATCTGACCGTTCTTTGCATTCAAGCGGTAGTACCGGAGGTTCAAGCGGTACTACCGGAGAACTCCGGTACTACCGGACCTTGGTACCGGACCACCCTTTTTCAAACGGCATCAAGTCCGCCTCAAATGTACCATCATTGTTGTTGCTACCGGGAAGCGGTAGTACCGCTTGAGGCAACCGGTACTACCGGTCCTGGAGAGAACAACACATTTCCATATGAGAAACTCTCTGTCACGCCAGGTATCAAAACGCGGTACTACCGCCTTTTGCTACCGGCGCAGACAGAAGCTTTTTGCAACGAGCAAAAACTCTCTGTCTCGCCAGGTAGTGAAATGCGGTACTACCGCATTTTGCTACGGCCAGCATGTAACTTTTTTAACGCATAAAGTCTCACACGCCAGTAGTAAAATGCGGTACTACCGCATTTTGCTACCGGCGCAGACAGTGGCTTTTTGCAATGTTCAAAAGGCCTCTGTCCAGAGCAGTACTAAAATGCGGTACTACCGCATTTTAGTACCGGAGCAGGCAGAAGCTTTTGACAAGTAAAAGCTTACCGTGCTAGGTACTAAAATGCGGTACTACGCTTTTAGTACCGCACGCGTAGACTTTTTGACAGTTAGTCATTTGCTTCTGTCTGGTCCGGTAGCACTACCGCTTTTTGGTACCGCGCCAGACAGACAGTTTCTGAATGTTTGCAAACCTTTTTAATGTACCTGCGATACACTTAGCAAAACATTATCCGATATGTGTGTTGTTATCAAACACCAAAATCACTAGGAATAGCAAATGCTCTTTCACTAGTGTCTTATATAGCCCCCTTTAACACCGGTTCAAGCCACGAACCGGTGTTAAAGGGGGGCTGCGCGGGCCACTGTTGCAGGGTCATTTAACACCGGTTCGTGGCACGAACCGGTGTTAAAGGGGGCTTCTTTTTTGCCGCACCGGCCACGCTGGTACGGCCCCCCTTTTTCAGGATCAACAAAAAGCCTCATTTCCACTAGTAGAGGGTCCTGTCGTGCCGCCGCACTACAACTGACTGAATAGATGGACTGGTTGGGCTATCAAAGGCCCGGGCATCACGTTCACGTTGATACGGGCCGAATAGAAGACCGAACATCAACGCCAGAGTCGGCCAGTACCGTCCCAGCAAGCCCATCGAGGACGTACTCGTGGTGTACCTCAGAGTCAGACACAGAGCCGAAATGCTAATTACCGCTTAGAGCGGCGCCAGCGGCTCGCACCGCGCAGGGGCTCCCAGTGTCCGGCCGGCCTGTTACGCACTGGTGCTGTTTTTTGTTTTCGTTTTTCTGTTTCCTTCTTTCGGTCTTGTTTTTTTATCTTTTTATTTTTATTTTCCTTTTCTTGTTTGAAAAAAAAATAAGTTTTTTAAAAATTGGTTCATGGTTTTTGAAATTGGTTTATGATTTTTGTGATATTGCTTCAAGCTTTTTGAAATTGTTCATGATTTTTTTTGAATATGGTTCATGATTTTTGAAAATGGTTTATTATCTCTCTCTCTTTTGAACAGGGGTAGATCCTAAGGACAAGTTTAATGCAGGGCGCTTGTATAGACGTTTAAGCTGTAAAATATCAGTCAATAAATCCTAGCGTCCAGAAAAGAGCCCACCTCTCCAACGCTCCTCCTATATGGCAGCGCTTATTTCTCTAACTAACTAACAGATCGCAAGGCAAAATCTATTGAAGCGTCCGGCGTAAAGTTTTGTGTCGACGTTTTTAGTAGCGCCCATCGGCCGGGATTGTACTCCTACATAGAAACATGGGGAAATTAATCCTGGCGTCCATGTTTAGCGCCTCCCAATGTACGTGTCCTAAGAGGGACGTGGAAGCTTTCGCTAAGCGGTGTGGCAAACTTTACATGAATGTGTATCTCTCAAGCCTACCCTTTGGAGAACCAAATCCTGCCGGTTCCGTACTCGAGCTCGGTGTCATCTCAAATTAATTGTTGTGGTCATGAACCGATGATCACACCTTTTTATGGATGTGCCCATGTCTCAATTGATTTTCTTGAGTTCTCGGTTAATTTAGAAAAGTGTAACTGCGGTTTAATGGAAGTGCAACTTCCATCTACGCATATTTCTAGAAAAGTGAAGTTGCATCTTTTACTACACCGAGGTTGCACTTTTCCGATGTGATTCGAACTTGATAAATCTCGGTTGACTGGGATTTAGTGAAACTTTTTTTATACTCTCGTTCCATATTAATGTTTTCAACTCTGTCTAGGTTTGTATGAATTTAGTCTAGATACATGAACCGAAGGGAGTATATATTCGAGGAGCAAGATTATCATCAAACCTGCCAAACAACTAAACGAGAGCTATTGGCGTAAACCCCTACATAAGAGCATACCCAATGGTCTCCCTCAAATGCCCGTATCTATTCCTCATTCCTGACCCAAATCAGTGAAACAAATGCGCTCCCCCGTGTCCATGAGGAGACCAAAAAAAGTCCTCTTCACATTCTGCACGGCCCAGTGACAGCCACCCAAATAGCCCACTAATCCCACTCCACTCTCTCTCTCTCTCTCTCTTCCTGTAGCCACCAACCGCCGCTTCCACGCGCACCGCCTCCCACCGCCCGCCTCGTCACCACCTCGCTGACGCCGTGGTGGTGCTAATGGTGGAGCCGGAGTGGGACGATGGCATGTGCGACTGTGCCGGAGAGGCTCGGCTTCGGGTGGGTCATGATGTTGTGGGTGCTCATCATCGTTGCGTTCCACGTACATGACACCGCCGCTGACAACATGCTCGGCGGGGCTGGCGTGCTGCTCTTCGTAGACGGCCTCTGGCGCTGGCCTCAATTTGAAAAAAAAATGGTCTGAGATAAATGGGGTGTGCCGTTGGGTACACCCTAGACACGGGCGGACAGTCTGTCTGGGACACGCCCCAAAATGACAAAAGTAGACACGAAATGTAAGAGCATCTCCACCGGTGTGCAAACGGGTGGCCGGCAAGCGCGTCAGCAGTTTGTTTGGGGACGCTACTCAAACTATCGGCAATTTGGGGAGGACGTCCCACAACGATCCCCCCTCCCCAGCGATCAGGCGCCAAGAAAAAATGAAATATAAATTAAATTCATTCAAATTTAGGAAAATTTACATGATTTGGATGAACTTTGCGCGAAGTTAAACCTAAACCTAGGTTACTAGGTAGCGACGCTAAGGTTTGCGCCACTGCGTCCTACTCCTTGTCAACAGGAGCATCGAGACATAAATAGTAATGCAACAACATGAGGAAGTAAAAATTATAAATATAAAATAGATAGAAAGGGGAGAATGCTCGCCTAGGAAAACTATCAAAGATTTATCCGAAGATCGGTTCGACACTCACATCAACTCATCAGCCTAATCCGTGAAGAAGCAAAGCACTAAAAGAAACACCGGATATACCATTTATTACTACGACAGAAGAACGGGTATGATGTATGACATGGAAAAAATGTGATGCAACTAGGCAATATTAAACGGAACCGAGACCCCGACAATTAATTAGAAGGTTCAAATTGTTTAGATATCCCCACAAATTAAATGTTGTTAACATGGCAAAAACATGGCATAGATGAGCTACACAATTTAAATGAAACGGGAGAAGTCGCATGATATTCCCGCATATTCCATATTTAATTAATACATGAATTCCTGTTTAACCTGAAACCACAAGATGACATCTATATACAAGCATGAGTGATTTAAATGGAATATGATATATGACATATAGAAAATATGGTTTAGGAGTGAGGTCTGACGGTTCGGATCAGAGAGGAGGAGAAACAATCTTCGAATCATAGTTGAAGTAGAGGAAGTAGTCGATGCCGCGGTCTTCAGGTCCAAGCATCATCCTTCAGATCCGATGTAGATGATGTCGTCGCGTTGGAAAACATCGAAAGATACAAAGAATTTTTTTAGTGAATGTTTGGTCCACTGAAAGGTATAACAGATGAAAATTTCATCAGATAGCATAAAAAACAGATGTAGAAACACTGTTATAAGAGGAAGAAGCAAAACCCTAAAGGTACGACGGAAGCCCAACTGAAAGAGCATGTGGGCCCCATATGTGGTTTTGGTAATTAATGACAATCTTTATGGACTAATATGTGTATTAAGTTACACTTGTAGGAATTGTCCATTGGCATCTCTTGGAGCATGTGTTGGCTTCAAGGTAGATGAAATGAAGAAGAATGTGCAAGCTCAAAATACGCCATCTCTAAAAGATCGCATGTTTGATGCTTGACATCCTCGGTGATCATGGATCGATGAAGACAAGGTCAAAGTAAAGGTTTTCCCATGGTATATGGGGGAGCAGAGTGCAAGTCTTCATCTAACGAGCGCAAAGAAGAGGAATTAAGAAAGGTAACCATCTTGAGAAGGACAAGATCATCTACATTGAGATCAAGTGGAATGCTCAAGGCAAAGGTATAATCTTGATAGGTTTTTCCTTTTGTCGGTTTCATAGTGTTAGTTGGGAGACCAGGTTTAGGATAGATGTCGTACTATCAAGAGGGGCTATCGAGTGAGTAACTCGATCATATCTTTCGGTGAGGGATCAAACCTTTGCATACTTAGCATTATACTTCTTGGTTGTTATTTAGATCTTATCCTTGTGAGGTTCTAGATCTTGTGGTAATATTCATAACAAGCTCTAGTGTATCAAAAATGGATTTTCCTTTTATATTTTATTGCAGTTTTGATCTTGGAGGTTTTTTGGTTTCTCACAAAGGGAGGTATCTCACATTATAATTCATGAAATATTCTCACTTGGTGGCAGCTCTTGTCGTCCTCTTTCCAACAAAATTAGTTTCGGGTCAACCCGAGTTTCCTGACTCAAGTTATTGCTATTTGAAGTTTGCCCTTTAATTAATTTAAAAAGAAAAAAAGGAAATGGAATCTTTCTAGGTCGGTCGGTACTAACGGATCCGCTACCGGCCGCCCCTACATGCTGCACATCTCTCTGCCTGGCCCGGCTGTGTTGGCTGGTACTATCGGCCCAGGCCAAGGCCCGGTACTACCGAGCCGACCCAGCTAGCCCGCTCCCGACTACCACCGCTTGCTCCAGATCATGTCTCGCGTGCATGCGCTCCCGTGCTCGCCCGCCCGTTTAGTTTTCCAGTGCTGCTTGCTCGGGTCCGGTAGTACCGGCCCACTACGGTACTACCGGCCCAGGCCGAAACTTCCCCCAACGGGCAGATTTCTGGACACTCTATTTA
Organism: Avena insularis; assembly: GCA_023614405.1. Classification (NCBI taxonomy): domain Eukaryota; kingdom Viridiplantae; phylum Streptophyta; class Magnoliopsida; order Poales; family Poaceae; genus Avena; species Avena insularis. Next base: position 9,936,567 of record CM042684.1, read on the forward strand.
TAGCCCCCTCTTCTCTTTTTAGTGTTTCTTATTCTCCCTTTTTCCTCTCAAGCTTTTCCCCATTTATTGACCCTCTTTGAGCTTGATTTCGTTCTCCCCATCCAATGATTCTTTCATCTATTTGAGAGAAATATTGAGGAGATCTAGATCTACAATTTAACCAAACCATATCATCTCTTTGTGAGTGAATCTTTAGGATCTAGATTGGAGGATTTGGTGTTCTTTTTGTGTTATTCCTCTCTCTTGTTCCCCCAATAGCTTTAGTAGCTTTGTTGGAACTTGAGAGTGAAGGATTGGAGCATCTTTGTGGTGTTCTTGCCATTTGCATTAGGTGCATCGGTTTGAGTTCTCCTCGGAGAATTTGGTTTGGTGAAATCAAGAAGCTTGTCCCTCTTGGGTTCTTGGAACCCTAGACGGTGTGTGGCCTTTGTGTTGTGTTCTTGGGGCCTCCAATTAAGTTGTGGAGCTCTCCCCAAGTTTGTGGCCTTGGTGGTGATTATTAGGAGCCTCCAATTAAGTTGTTGAGATTGCCCCAATTTTGTACGGGTTTGGTGACCGCCCTCAAGTGTCCCATAGTCGATCGGGTGCTTACCATGCGGCGGGTGCTCGGGATAATAGGGTGAGGCCTTTTGTGGCGTTGATGGTCTTAGTACCTCTCACCCCTCCAATGAGACGTACTTCCGTGTAGGAAGAAACTCGATAAAATATCGCTGTCCCTGCGTGCCTTGGTTATCTTTATACCGGAGCTCTTTACTTATACACTTTACATTGTGATAGCCTTTGTGCTTGAATTAATCTATCTTGCTATCACTTTGTTGCTTATCTTGCTTAACATAAGTTGTTGGTGCACATATGTGAACCTTAGTATGTATAGGTTTTGGGTTTGACAAAGGAAAATGCTACTTTTATTCGCCATTGTTAAGCCCATCTCGTAAAAGGTTTTAACCGTCTATTCACACACCCCCCTCTAGGCGGCATCCGTGATCTTTCACCAGCCACGGGAATTTCTGGGCTCGAAGAAAAGACAAGAGAGTTTATTCAAAACATGCAAAAGGTAAGAGAAAAATAGCATAGGGATAAGGAATGAAAGCAGGCCGAATCAGATCTATCCAACAGACTTTCCAAAATAGTTTTGACAATCTACATCGGCCATTAGCTAGACTATCCTACAGGCTAGACAGTGGGGTGTCGCAACTGCTAGGCTCTAACATATTTTTTCTTTGCTAATGCCATTCCCTTCGATGTTACATGATCAAGAGCCTTCGAGATTGCATTGTAGTCCATCGGGCAATATAGTCCAGGCTACATCCCTCCAACAATACATTCTCTTAGGCTTGCACTTCTTGCGAAAGCAAAGAAAAAGACAACTTCATTGAGAGATAAGCATGAGCTGGCTTGGCAGGAGTATGGCTACACACTAATGTCAGATGGGTGGACTGATGGGAGGACTAGGCACTTGGTAAACATCCTTGTCAATAGTATAACTAGGACTTACTTCATTGATAGTGTCAACATATCAGGCCTAGTAGCGAACAAAGAACAGTTGGCAGATTTGATGGTGAAGAGGATAAATGACATTGGAAGAAAATACGTGGTTCAGATTTGCACGGATAATGGTGCTAATTAAAAGGCTACAGGAAGAGTGCTAATGGATAGGATCCCAATATTATGGTGTACTCCTTGTGTATCCCATTGTTTGAACCTTATGTTGGGTTCAATTTGCAAGATCAAGCAATTTGCTGAATGCATTGCAAATGCAAAGAAGGTGACCACATTCATCTATAGGCATATAAATATTATAGATGAAATGAGAGTGAAGACCAATGGAGCTGATCTTGTGAGGGATGGATCTACTCGCTTTTCCCCAAAAAATTTCAACTTGGCAAGCTTGCACAAACACAAGCAAGCTCTCAAAGAGTTGTTTGTGAGTGATGTTTGGCATAACAATAAGAAGTTCTCAACCTCACCAGTGGGACAAAAGATTCAAGAAGATGCGCTTCGGCTTTCGGATCGATTCATTGGACTCGAATAAGAGATCTGTGACCTTGTATTCAAACTTGTACAACTTCATGTGTGTAGTGGAGGACCTTCACTAGGGAAAGGGGGCAATGCCTCACTCCCCCCCACACGCACACATTTCTACCTGCACAAGCTTAACTAGTAGAAATATTTACCAGAAAAGTTTGTTAATAGCATTAGCATTGGCATTATGCATCAATCCTTCACTAGGGCAAGGGTATCCTCACTACTAGGAGTAATGGTGACCTTGTGTATCAATCCTCAAAGAGTGACTACCAGGAGCATTGTGAACGCAATGGTCCTTCCTTTGGGAAACTTCAAAAATCTTTGGTGCCACTTACCGAAGAGATCCGCCATTCAGCCAGGAGGAGTACCAGAAGGAGGTATTCTAAATTTTCAATTAATGAATTCTAATGTTGTTATTTTTATATTCTATGCATATCTTTATGTATACACTTTTTTGTCCTTACATCCTCCCATGGTGCTTAATTTGGTTTAATAGGGTGTAGAAGCCTATAACTAAAACGGAGTTTGCCCTTTCCTGGATAGCTTAAATTATTTCCAATGTAGAGTTAGACTTGCCACGAAAACCTGACACAAGATTACTCTGATTTCTTAGTCAAGGTTGCTCCGTGACACGAGCATTGGTACACACGATATGATAGTGGGTGTGGTTCTGTGTGTGATATCTTTTTATGTTATTTTCTTAGAAACTCTGCTGATTTCAGTACTACTATGAAAACCTACTATAATATCCAGTTAACGGCTATAAAAAAATGGATGTGTTCTCTGAGCTCGGTGGTCTCATGAAGATGTTCTCAAGTAACCTTGGTAGTGGAGGCAGCATGTCGAGGTCAAGCACGCCCTCAAGCATCTTCACCACCTGCCCCATGGTGGGCCGGTCTGCTTCGTCGTCCTGGATGCACTAGAAGGTAACTTTGCAAGTTCGTTCTACCTCCTTCATATCAGCCTTGCCGTGCAGCCTCTCGTCCAACAAGCTCCTCACGTCTCTGTTCACGAGCTTCCTACGGGGAAATATACGACGTGGCCGCCGTTGGTGCTGTTAGTGGAAGTGTTCGTCCACGACCCTTCGCTTGCGTTCCTTGTCCCCGAGACGAGCTCCAGCAGCACCATGTCGTAGCTATACACGTCCACCTTTGGCGTGATGGGCGTCCCGCTGATCCACTCCCACGCAAGGTACCCTATTGTTCCACTCATCGTGGTGAGGACGCGGCTGAAGTCCCTTTCGGCGAACTTGGCCATGCCGAATTCGGCGATCTTGGGGCGGAGCGACACGTCTAGGAGGATGTTCTACGACTTCACGTCGCAGTGGATGATGCGGTTGCGGCAGCCCTCGTGCAGGTACACTAGGCCTCTAGCTACTCCCACGGTGACCCAGTACCGGGCGCTCCAGTCTAGGAATAGTACTCGTCTACCAAGAGTAATTGTGAACTCGTGCACCAATCCCCAAACAGTGACTATAGGAAAAGGTTTTCCACAGATGTCGTCGATGATGATGCCAGCAATCTAAGCTTGTTTGTGAGAGCATTGTGAACGCAATGGTCCTTCCTTTTAGAAACTTGGAAAATCTTTGGTGCAACTGACTGAAGAGATCCGACATTCAGCCAGGAGGAGTACCAGAAGGACATAATGCTAACTTTTAATTTTTTAATTAATGGATTCTAATGTTGTTATGTTTCTGTTCTATACATATTATTATGTATATACTTTTTTTTGTCCTTACATCCTCCCATAGTGCTTAATTTGGTTCAAGAGGGTGTAAAAGCCTATAACTAAAAAGGAGTTTTCCCTAGCTGGGTAGTTTGAATTATTTCCAGTATATAGTTAGACTTGCCACGAAAACCTGACGTAAGGTTACTGCGATTTCTTATTCAAGGTTGCTTGATAGTGGGTGTGGTTCTACGTGTGAACATTTATACCTTTTTATGTCCTTTTCTTAGAAACTCTGCTGTGATTTTAGTACTACTATGGAAACCTATTATAATATCTAGTTAACGGTCTATCAGAAAATGGATGTGTTCTCCGAGCTCGGGGGCCTCGTGAAGATGTTCTCGAGTAACCTTGGCAGAGGGGGCAGGATGTCGAGCTCAAGCATGCCCTCGAGAATCTGCACCACCTGCCCCATGGCCGGCCTGTCTGCTTCGTCGTCCTGGATGCACCAGAAGGCAACTTTGCAAGTTCGTTCTACCTCCTTCAGATCAGCCTCGCCACGCAGCCTCTCGTCCAGCAAGCTCCTCACGTCTCCCTCCATTAGCTTCCTCGACGCACGCATGGGGAAATATTCGATGTGGCCACCGCTGCCGCTATCAGTGGAAGTGTCCATCCACGACCCTCCACTCGCGTTCCTCGTCCCCGAGACGAGCTCCAGCAGTACCATGCCGTAGCTATACACGTCCACCTTTGGCGTGATGGGCGTCCCGCTGATCCACTCCGGCGCGAGGTACCCTATTGTTCCCCTCATCGTGGTGAGGACGCGGCTGAAGTCCCTCCCGACGAACTTGGCCATGCCGAAGTCGGCGATCTTGGGGCGGAGCGACGCGTCCAGGAGGATGTTCTGCGGCTTCACGTCGCAGTGGATGATGCGGTCGCGGCAGGCCTCGTGCAGGTACGCCAGGCCTCTGGCAACTCCGGCAGCGATCCGGTACCGGGCGCTCCAGTCCAGGAACAGCGCACCGCCGTCGTGGCTGCTGTGGGGGAAGAGGTGGATGTCGAGGGAGCGGTTCGGCACGTGCTCGTAGACGAGGAACCGGCCGTCGCCGTCGCAGCAGAAGCCGACCAGCTTCACAAGGTTGACGTGCCGGACAACTCCGATCGAGCTCACCTCCGCCCTGAACTGCTTCTCGCCCTGGAAGCTGCCGTCGAGCCTCTTCACGGCGATGTCGGTGGCGGCGGCGGTGCCGCTCTCGCCCAGCTGTCCCCTGAAGACGGAGCCGAAGCCGCCTTGTCCTATTTTCTCGGAGAAGTTCTTCGTCGCGGACCGCAGATCTCTGTATCTGAATGCCACGAGCCCACCGCCAGCACCGCCTTGGACGCCATACTTGGCTTTGGTCCTTCGACGACTGCTCCGAACCATCAGCGCTGCTACGACGAGCATGGCCGCAGCAGCAATGGCTCCACCAACGGCGACCCCAACGACCACTCTTCTTTTTCTGCTGCTACCTACACTGCTTGTCACCTCACTGGCAGCGAGACGAAGATACAGAGTTTCTCCACCATTAGCTTGCTGCAATTTTGCGTTGAGCAATTTTGCATCCGTCCACACAAGGCATCCTTGACCGCCATAGGAATAAGCAGAGCAAGAGCAGTTATTCAGACAAGCCTGCGCGCACTCGGCCAAGCTCCCAGCTGCTTGTACACTTTTCTGTGATTTGTCGGGCAAGCTGACAGCGGTCATGGCGTAGAACTTGTCGCCTGAATAATCTGCCGCGCTCGTGTTGCTTCTAGTAGTACAGTTCAAGGGAGTTTCCCTGACACATCCGGCAGACCGGTCACCCTGCTCCCAGTCCGCCGGCGACCTGACGGAGAATCCCTTCAGGCAGGCGCAGAGCGGGAGCATGCTGTAGCTGCATACCGTGTTGGGTCCGCAGGTGCCGTAGACGTCGCACTCCGCCTTGGGGGTGGCGTAGAGCGTGGTCCAGCCCCGGTCGGCGTCGAGCCAGACCTGGTGCCTGCTCTGGCCGTTGGCGTCGATGATGCTGCGCGTGACGACGGCCTCGTCCGTGACGTTGTACTGGAGGTACTCCTCCTGCCCGTCGTAGACGAAGGCGAGCTTGAACCCCGGGACGTTGCCGGAGAGCTCCGGGATGTCCGCGAAGTACTGCCCGTTCCACACGCCGCTGGTCCAGTAGGACGTGGCGGAATCGCAGAGGCTGAGGACGAGCTGGGGCGCCGCGGCGTCCACCTCGTAGCAGTAGGCGCCCGGGGAAGGCGGGCCGGCCGGGGTCTTGTTGGACACGAGGCGGCGGTTGAGGCCGGTGCGCTTGTCGCGGCCGAGCTTCGCGCTGGGGAGCAGGGTGTCGGTGGGGTGGTCGAAGCTCTCCCATAATATACGAGGTTGGCTCGAATTGGAGGAATCGAGCAGGACGAGGTTGCCGCTGTTCATGATCACCGCCGTGGTGTTGGTGTTGGTGGTTCTGCCTTGGGACGAGTAATTGGTAGACCAGGTGATGGTTTGGTCGGCGTGGTTGAAGACGGCGAGGTCACTGTTGGCGGAGATGGCGAGCTCCGGCGAGGCGGCGCCGTCCATGACCGGGTTGGCGGCGTTGGCCACCCATACCGTGGTCAGGTCGGGCACCGCGCTGAACCATATGCCCAGGTACCAGTCGGAGCCGGCACGGGCCTGGAAGAATCCGAGCGAGAACTTGCCGTTGTTGGAGACGAGCCTGGCGTCGCCGCCGGAGAGCGGCCGGCCGGCCGTGACGGTGTCTGTGGTGGCGGCGCCGACGACGCCCCAGAGGGACACGATGAGCAGGAGCCCGGGGAGGGCGGAGACCGGCATGACGAATCACAGACGCACGGAAGGGGCAGAGGACATGGGCGTGAGCATAAGAAGGCACCGAAATTTATCCTTCCATGGACCTCTCGGACAGTGACAGAGCGGGTGCGCGCGAGAGCAGCCAGGAAGTAGAAACAGTCGGCGTAGGTAGGCGACGGAGATGCCACGGCGAGGGTGGCGGCACCGCCGGAACCGAACGAGTTTTTAGTCGTGGCGCGTCACTGCCAAGCTTGCTTCGAATTCAATGCGCGCTTACCCATGTCCAACTGATTTTGTTGTCTCCCATGGCGGCTGATTTGTCGTGGCTGCTTTCACCACTCGCTCCCATGGCGGCGGTTCAGACACGAGTACACAGTGGAATGTTCAAATTTACCGCTTTTAAGCAGCACCTACGTACGGATAGGCTTCCGCCTGGTCTACTTTTCTTCGACGACGCATGAGCTGTTTCCCTTCCGCGTCCACTTTTCCTCGAAGCTTCTTCCATCGGGTCTCGACATCCCGCTATGTATTTGGTTTGCCCGAAACAAATAAGGTTTCGTCTAATTCTCACTCGAATGAAAATACTACTCAATCCAAAATTAAGTGACTTTGATTTATCTAAATTCGTATGTATCTATACTTGTTTTGGTATATAGATATCAGTTGAATGCCCGTTCGTTAATACATCAAAAATTCTCTGTGTATAAAAACAACCACATAATGTGATATTAAATTCATCACCATCATACTGACAAAGAATTGCTCCAACATCTTCGTGGCTAGTCTCACAGAATAGATCAAAAAGTTTCTTCCAATTAGGTGGTTTAGTAACAGGAGCTTCAAGAGGGCTTGTTTTAATAGATAGAAAAATTAAATGAAGTTTCTTACAATTAAATGAAGTTTCATAGATAGGAAAATCGTTCATGAATACTTCCATAATACTTTCAATATAATCAGCAAATATAGCAGTCATACACATTTGAAAGGTGGCAAGGGGATTGCAAAGACCTAAACCCTAAACCGAAGGGACAAGTGAAGGTTGTCTTTAGTTGATCATTAGGATGCACAACTGAAAGATCACGGATGCCGCCTAGAGGGAGGGAGAATAGACGGTTTAAAAGTTTTACGAGATGGGCTTAACAATGGAAGTACGTCTCGTTGGAGGGGTGAGCAGTACTAAGACCACCAATGCCACAAGAGGCCTCACCCTATTCTCCCGAGCACCCGCCGCACGGCAATCACCCGCTCCACTATGGGACACTTGAGGGCGGTCACCAAACCTATACAAAGATTGGGGCAATCTCCACAACTTAATTGGAGTCTCACAATAAACGTCACCAAGGCCACACAACCGTCTAGGGTTCCAAGAACCCAAGAGGGACAAGCTTCTATGAATTCACCGAACCATTCCTTCGAGGAGAACTCAAATCAATACACCGAATGCAAAAGGCAAGAACACCGCAAAGATGCTCCAATCCTTCACTCTCAAGTTCCAACAATGTTACGAAAGCAATTGGGGGAACAAGAGAGGAATAACACAAAGAGAACACAAAATCCTCCAAGAACTAGATCCCAAAGAATCACTCACAAAAGAGATGATTTGGTTTTGTAGAGGTCCCAAACTGATAAGGTAGAGATCCCTGTGTTTACAATGCTAGTCCATGGATCAATAGCTAGCATCCACAGTTTAAGATGTAATATCAAGAAACAAAGGTCATAATACAACTTTATAACCAGGAATAAAATAATTCATTACATCTTAAATAGCTCATTTGGCTAAGTTGAAGTCCTTGCTCATGGTGAAGTCTTTGTCCAATAAGTTTGAGAAGGGAGAGATGTAGAATCAAAACTAAAAAGGTTGAGGAAAAAGTTTACAAGATTGTTTGTAAATAAGGTTGGAACTAATACAAATCCTATTTTTCTAAGGGGTTTTGTCCAATCCTAGGGTTACAATCCTACAGGCAACACAGTGCTCTGATACCATCTGTAGAGGTCCCAACCTGATAAGGTAGAGATCCCTATGTTTACAATGCTAGTCCCTGGATCAATAGCTAGCATCCACAGTTTAAGATGTAATATCAAGAAACAAAGGTCATAATACAACTTTATAACCAGGAGTAAAGTAATTCATTACATCTTACATAGCTCATTTGGCTATCTCATTACAGTGCAGCAGAAATAACTATATAGCATGGAGTCCTTCATCTTCGAAGTGCCATAGGAAATCATGTTGGTTGTAGACTTGTAATCCTATTCAACACACTTCACTAACATCAAACAAACCTGCAACATAATAAGTTACAACCACAAGGGTCAATACATTTGAATTATATTGGCAAGTGATACTATGGTAGAGTAGTGGTATCTATCATCTATATGCATTTGGCTAAGTGGAGCTTAGGCTTGCTTTGCTCAAAATAGATTTTCCTTATCATTTGAAAGCACTAAGTTTTTGTTTGTCAAAATCACCCAAGGAATCTACCAATAAAATTGGTGATCCTTTAACCCTTGTTCAACCACAAGCTTTTAACTTAGAAATTGGGATGAGGAGATCCTTGATAGCTTCCATGTCTTGATGCTCAAATTGTCCATCGCAGGGGACACGGCTAAGTACTTAGATTTTACTCTCTCGAGAGGTGGTGTACTTTCTCCATAAGACTCGACATGCATCAAGACAAGATCTTTCAGAAGACTTCCCTTAGACCAAATGGACGCGTTCCAAACCTATCATCCCCTACCACCTTTTGTCCACCTGGCTAAGTTATTACAACCTATATGATCCTGGCAGAGCCCATATACCATGTGGTTGCACTTGAAGCTTCTCAACATTTGACATCTCAAATCTCTTTGTTCCTGGGTGGCTTTCCACAAGTGAGATACACCAGGTATTGCCCCTGGGGTAACCACTCAACACAATCCTTTCCTTCCATTCCACCCAGGTGATTCTTTCACATAGTTGTTTTATTAAGCAAAAACATAAGTCAAAAGACTTAGGAATATTTCATAGCATGAATATAATCCACCCTTGTTTTCTACTAGCTAGGCTAAGCATAATAATAGCAAGAATCTTAACTTAGGGAAAAATTCTACTAAGGCATCATCTACTAGGATTTCCCATGGCATAGCATACTTAGTAAAATTTTCATGCAAGTCCTACTCAAAATATCACTAATGCATAGTGAAAATAATAGGACAAAACGTATGAAGCACCACTTGCCTTTTTAGTAGAGAATATGGGTTCACTCCTTGATCTTTCAATGGTCACACTCTTCAAAGTTCACTACAATTCAATCAAGCAAGCACATATTCAAACTAGCATTCAAACAATTCATCACATAAAATAAAGGAAACAAAACAATGCATGCAAGCAAAAGATTGTTTTATTTGGAAAAGTGCTTTATAATAGGCTATAAACATTTTAAAACACTTGTTGGTCATTTATAAAAGTGGCAAAACCATTTGAAACCAAGTTAGTAAAAATAGACCATTTAAATCATTTTGTTTTGCTAGAAATGATTTTATTCCAAGAATAATTTCTAGTGTTAGCCAAATATGTTGTTAAACATAATGTTAGTGTTTTATGGTCAAAGTGTTGTTTAGACAAATCCATTTTCAAAAGGTTTCACTCAAAACCATTTTTAAATAAAAGCAATAATTTTATTTTACTAGAAATGTCTTTATTCAAAGGAATAATTTTCTATGGTTAATAAAATACATTTTTGAATCCAAAACTTAGTGTTTAGGGTCAAAGAATTCAAATCAAACCATTTTCAAAAGGTTTTACCCAAAAAATATGTTTAAAACATAGTCAACAATTTTTGTTTTACTGGAAATGCTTTTATTCAAGGAATAATTCCCTAGTGCCACAAAATATACTTTTAAATCCAAAAGTTGGTTTTTATGGTTAGTAGGTTTAAAACAAACCATTTTAAAAATATTCTACCCTAAAAATATTTTTAGAATAAATTTTATACTCAAAATAGGCCTAAACATGTTTCTGCAAAAACACCTAATTTTACCGAAGCAAAATACTAAACTAAGGGCATGGATGCAAATTTCTCACTTTCTTGATTCCAATGATATAAAATTTGCAAATTTTGGACGTATAGATCTAAAGTTATGAATTTTACAAAATCAAATCTCTAATAGAACAAATCTGGTTTTTAAAATAGAGTCTGAGCTACGTGGCATGATCTAACTGACGCGTACCGCTTCGGCTGAATCAAGCAGTTGCAGCTGTTGGATCTAATTAGATCTGTGTGGCTCATATCTAACGTACCACTTCAGATAAGTGGTTCTATCCTGTCCATAAGATCAAGATCTAACGGTCCTAATCTAATTAACCACGAACTTGCGGCGCTGCGACGGTGGACGGCGGCGGCGTGCTCGGGCAGTGGTGTACCGGCGACTACGGGAAGCGAGGGATAGGGAGGAGGGTCTCACAGTGTTTGCCATGGAGTGGGGATGCTCGAGGTGGTCGTCATCGATGAAGGGGCGCACGGCGTTGACCTGAACCGCTCGCCGGAGTTCCTGCTGTCGTCGGATGCACACGGTCGTCGACAGAGGCGACGATGTAGGGAGCGCTAAGACAAACCAAAGGTGCCGTTAGACGCAGGTGAGAGATGCGTGCACGTGAGTGTCAAAGAGAGTGAGGGGGACGGTCATGATTTACCGGGGAGGTTCGACGGAGTCGCGACAGTCAGCGGCGACGCTCTGTCGTCGTCGTTGCCAACACTTTGGGGCACACGCGGGCGAGCTGTGGGTGTTGGCGGATGCGCAAGGAGATGGGGGAATGCTAGTGGGAACCAGGGGCAATGGGGGTGGTTGACGTTGCCGGAATTTGGACGAAGGCTCGCCGGAGACAGTGGAGGTTTCGAGCAAAATCGGGCAGCCTGGGGGCGTAGAGGGTGTGGCGTGTGAGGGGAAAGGAAGGGAAGAGGGAGGCGGTTAAATGGGCGAGGTCGCAGGGCTGAATCAATGCGGCAATAAAGCGAATTTAAGCGAGGCATTCACGACAGAAAATGGCAGCAAAGTTTGGGGGAAGAACAGGTCGTGGGGGTGGGTGAGGACGACGATGCTGAGGTGGACGTTGGCCCGCCAGTCAGTGGGGTTGAGGGTCGTTTCGCTGGTAAGAAAAGAATGGCAGAGAGAGAGGGTGTCGACTGAGCTAATGTTGGGCCTGATGGGATGGGGTCTGGGGTAGGTTTTAGCTGGGCTAGTCTGTTTCATTTTTTTCTGTTTCTTTTCCCTTTTTCTTTTCTGATTTTTCTGTTTTGAATTCATACCTCATTTGAATTCAGATTTCTTTTCAAATCTTTTTCCCAACTTTCAGTATGTTTGAATACTATTTATAAGTGTATTTTAAAGTCTATTTTAGAATAATTTCTTTTATCCTTTTATGGTCTATTATTTATTTAAAATAGACATTTTGTCTTTATTTAAATAAGGTTTAAATATGTTTTCAAACTTCTTTTTGAATTCCAATTTTTGCCAAACCTTTCTCAATAGGTTTTATTTATTCATTAGTGTGTTAAATAAAATATTTTAATATGATTTAATATATATTTAAATGAGGCTTTTGTCTTTATTCAAATGAATTTGAATATGTTTCCAAGCCATATAATTCTATTTAATTAATCCTTTACTCTTTTTAAGTTAATTGGATAATCTTCTAATCCATTTGGCAATTTGAATTATTTTTCCCATGATTAAATTAATCCTTTGTACTCCCTCCATTTAGAAATATAAGATGTTTTAGGTTTGTGAAGGAGATGTATCTAGACATCTTTTAGTGTATAGGTTCAAATGAATCTAGACACTAAAAGGTGTCTAGATACATCTCATTCACAAATCTAAAACATCTTATATTTCCAAACGGAGGGAGTATTTGGGATTTATCCTTATTCCAATCAGATATGGTTCAAGTCCATATAAATTTTTATTCAAATAATTCTTTTATTCTCTTTAAATTAATTATATAACTTTAATCCACTTGGGAAATTCAATTTTTATTTTCTCATGATTTGATTAATCATTTATATTGGGAATTTTGTCTTCATTCAAATAGAGTTGGATTTGGTTAATGCCCATATAATTTTATTTGAATATTCTTTATCCCTTTATTTTATTTGGATTATCTTTATTCCATTTGCTTATGGATTTAACTTAAGGTTTAAATTATCTTCTATATAATTTACTTGGAATTTATTATTTAGTTTAGGCAATTTGTCTTTATTTAAATAAAATTGAATTTGGTTCAATTCATATAATTTTATTTAAATAACCTTTTATTCCTGTTTATTATTCAATAAATTTTCATTCCATTTGTTTATGGATTTGGCCAAGATTTAATTTGGCTTTTAAATATTCCTTATTTATTTATTTATTTCTTTATCTTATAAAATCCATATTTTTTTATTTATAGATCCAAAATTGGTGATTCCAATTTGTATAATTTTATTTAATATTTGTTTATCCTTTTAAATCCTTTTGGGATTATTTTTTTCACAATTTGGTATGGATTTTAGTTAGGAGCTTTATTTAGCCTTGGAAATTATTTTCCTTTTATCTTATTATATTCATAAGTTTTTGTCCATCGCTCCAAATTAAATGAAACCAATTTCCATGGTTTTATAATATTTTGTTTATCATTTTGATCATTTATAAATGTTTGTTGCTGAATATTTATATGGATCAAATCCATAGTCTTAGAGAGATCTTGGAAATGATTTTCTTCCATTAGGATTTTGGGGTTTTGGTTTATCTTTTCCAAATGTTTTAAATTTCAAGATACATTCATTGATGAATGCATTTCACTTGATTGAAATTTTCTTGGATACCCTTTTCATTCAAATTTGTTTAGGAAGGGTTTAGATGTTTCCATTTAGAAACAAAAAGTTTCTTTTCACCCTAAATTTCAACAATTATTTCTTTTGTTTATTTACTTTTCACATTTCAAAATTTGGAAAATTTTGGGATGTGATAGGTTTGGTCAAAGTGTAGATCTAGATATCCTCTATATTCCTCTCAAATATTGGCAAGAATCATTGGAGGGGAATCATAGAATCAAGATCAAGAGGGAATGAGAATATAGGGCAAAGCTTGAGCAAAAATAGGGAAGGAGAAGCACTAAGAAAAGCGAGAGGGAATATATAAAGGGCAAAGATTTTCTGCCCGTTGGGGGTTTAAAAACCGACCTAGGCTGATAGTACCCGCCCACATCGGTACTACCACCCAGGGAGCAAGCAAAGCAAGGGAACCAGGCCCAGCGAGCGAGCAACAAGGGGGAAACGTGGGTGGTAGTGCTCCCTGGCGACAAGAGAAGGGGATCATGGAGGTAGAGAGAGGGCAGCGCGTGAGCAGAGTTGTGCGCGCACGAGGCGAGGAGATGGCTGCATGCGGGAGCTACCGGGCTGGCGGCGGTGGAAAAGCAGGCGAGGCAGCTAGGCTGACCTAGGCCGGACCGGTACTATCGGCCTGCCCGGGCGGTAGTACCGAGATGGGCCTGTACAACCGGAAGCTGCAGTCGGGCGACACAAAATGCGTGCACGTGCACTGGGCTGTCCGGTACTGGGCCCAATTGTATCGGATGACCCAGAAAAAGATTTTTCTTTTTCCTTTTTTAAAACAAATAAGGGCGAACTTCAAACTGCGATAACTTTTGTTTGGTAACTCCGATTGACCCGAATCCAATTGCGTTGGAAAAAGGACGACAAGAATCCAGAAAATATTGTATATCACCAAGTGAGAATACTTCATGTATTTTAGAGTGAGATACCTCCCTTGTCAAGAATCCAGAAAACCTCAAAGATCAAAATCGCAAAAATATATAAAAGGGAGATCCAATTTTGATGAAGAAGAGCTTGTTATGAAAATTACCACAAGCTCTATATCCTCACATGGATACGACCAAATAACAACCAATTACGATGATGCAAGTATGCAAAGGTTTGAGCTCTCTCCAAACGATATGATCAAGATACTCACTCGAGAGCCCCTCTAGATAATACGGCTATCTATCCTAAACCCGATCTCCCAACTAACAACATGAGACCGGAAAAATGGAAAACCTATCAGTATTATACCTTTGCCTTGAGCATTCCACTTGAGCTCGATGTAGATGATCTTGCCCTTCTCAAGATGGAACGCCTTTCTTGATTACTCTTCATCGATCCATGACCACCGAGGATGGCAAGCAACAAATATGAGATCTTTTAGAGATAGCGCGTTTTGAGCTTGCAAAACACATCTTCTTCTTCATTTCATCGACCATGAAGCCAACACATGCTCCAAGCGATGCCAACAGACAATTCCTACAAATGCAACTTAATGCAAACATTAGTCCATAAAGATTGTCATTAATTACCAAAACCACACATGGGGGGCCATATGCTCTTTCAACAAATATTTGAGAAAAAAATGGAATAACCGTCTACATAGCAAAAATGAGAATGCATAGCAAGCATCTCTAAAGTTTGATCTATAAACAATAAAGCCTAATGATACTTTCTAGTTTCCTTATTAAGTTTTCTATAATCAATACACATCATATGACCAATAACAGTTCTAGTCGGTACCATCTCATTATGTTCGTTTTAAACTACAATAAACCCACCTTTCTTAGGAACACAATGCGCATGACTTACCCAATCACTTTCCTCCACATGAAAGATTATTCCTGCATCTAATAAGCGTATTACCTCTTTTCTTATCTCTTCTGTCATGTGAGGTTTAAGTTGCCTTTGAAAATCTGCACAGGCTGAGCTCCTTCTTCCATAAATACTCTATGAGTGGATATCGAGGACTAATCCCTTTCAAGTCGCTCATCGTATACCCAAGAGCATTCCGATGCACCCAGAGCACCATCATCAAGTTCTCCTCCTTTTTTCCGAAAGGTTAGAACTTACAATGACAGGGAAATTATTAGTTCCATCAAGAAACCTATATTTTAATTCCTTGTGTGAGCTCCTGCTCATGTTCGCGCCCGCAGGCGACACATGGGAAAACCCGAAATGCATGCCACAACGTCCCTCTCCCCCTCCCCTCCTCCGTCACCACCGGCCGAAACCACTGGGCAAAGCTCGGGCGGTGCCAGCAGCGGCGGTTTTCTTCTACTCGCGCAGGTGGCGTGCTGCATGGGGGCATTACGGTCGGAGGCGGTGCACTGCTGCGACAAGGCGGGCTCGGTAAAAACGGCGGCGGTGTCCCCCAAAGTTGGTGATGGTGAGGCATAGCATGCCACGAGGTGGCAATCACGGGAGCCATGGCGTGAGGGCCCATATCTAGCCAGGCAGTTGGGCTATTTGCCCTTAACTCATGTGGTGGTTCTAGGGGCCGTTGTTGAGGCAGCCAAAACCCCACCTCCTAGCACATCTAGCCAGAGCACTGAAGCTAGGCCAGGCAGTCCTAGCGCCGGTGGTCTTTGGGCAGACCGTTCGTGGGATATGCGGGTTGCATGGCGTGTGTTGCAACTTTGCCTCCTATGTCTGATACCTTCGGTCCGGATTACGGATGTAGTATAGCTATTTTTCCCTAGTAGACCTAGGTTTATCGAATCCTCGGTGAAAGAACATGTTGGGCCCCCATGTGTGGTTTTGGTAATTAATGACAATCTTTATGGACTAATGTGTGTATTAAGTTATACTTATAGGATTTGTCCATTGGCATCGCTTGGAGCATGTGTTGGATTCAAGATCGATGAAATGCAAAGAAGATATGTTGGGAAAGCTCAATATGCGAGGTCGATGATGAGGAGTTAAGGAAGGTGTTCCATCTTGAGAAGGGCAAGATCGTCTACATCGAGCTCAAGTGGAATGCTCAAGGCAAAGGTATAATATTAATAGGTTTTCCCTTTTGCCAGTCTCATGTTGTGTGTGAGACCGGGTTTAGGATAGATAACCGTACTATCAAGAGGGGCTCTCGTATGAGTAATTCGGTCACATCGTTCGGAGAGAGCTCAAACCTTTGCATACTTGCATTATCATATTTGGTTGTTATTTGGTCTTATCCATGTGATGATATAGAGCTTGTGGTAATCTCCATAACACGCTCTTGTTCATCTAAATCGGATCTCACATTTGTATCTTGTTGCGATTTTGATTTATGCGACTTTTCGGTTTCTCACCAAGTGAGGTATATCACATTATTCTACTTGATACTTTCTCACTTGGTGATAATCAATATTTCCACTTTTTATTGGGAAGCATTTGTCGCCCTCTATCCAACGCAATTTCAATCGGGTCAATCGGAGCTTCGAGTCAAAAGTTATTGCCGTTTGAATATTTGCCTGTTGGTCTGTTTTCTGAGTCGAGCGGTTGTACCGCCCGGACGAGCCGGTACTACCGCCCGGGCCTAAAAACGCCTGTTTTCCTTCTGTCTCGCTAGGTACCTTTTTGCGGTACTACCGGCCGGCCCGGTAGTACCGCCTGGATGGTCCGGTAGTACCGGCTGGCCCGTTTATTTGTCCAGATTTTTTTTTTGTTTTCAGATTCAGATTTGCCGATCGCGTTGACCCGCTGGCGCCCGCTGCCGCTCGCTCGCTCGCTCTCTCTCACGTGCGCGCGCACCCGTCCGCTCGCTGCCGCATGGGCCCGTCGCTGCGCTGCTGCCGCGCTGCCTGCCAGCTACATGCGAGCTGCTGCTGCTGCGCGGGCCCGCTGCATGCTGCTTCTTGCTGCCCGGCCGCTGCTGCTGTGCTGCTGCGTGCGAGCAGCACTAGCAGCTGCTGCTGCTGCCTGCTCTAGCAGCGGGCCCCGCTGCCTCTGGTCCTCTCGCTGGCGCGCGCGCATGCCCCTGCCTGCTGGCTGCCCTGCTACTGCTTCTTTCTCTCTCTAGCTCGCTCGCTCGCTGCTGTCTGATTCATTGGGTCCGGTAGTACCGGTCGTCCAGAAAAATCACCCCAACGGCCAGATTTTGGCCGTGTCTTTAAATAGCTTTGCCCCATTTTCATTTAGGGTTACTTCTTCCTCCTTTTCTTGCCCAAGCTTTGCCCCCATTTGCTCTACTCCTTAAGCTTGATTTCTACACACCCCTCCATTGATTCTTGCATATATTTGAGAGGTTGTTGGAGAAGATCTAGATCTACGTTTTGACCAAACCAAAACATCTCTTTGTGAGTGTATCTTTGGGGATCTAGATTTTGGGGGATTTTGTGTCTCTCTTTGATTTCTCCTCTCTTGTTTCCCCAATAGCTTTGGTAGCTTTGTTGAAACTTGAGAGTGAGGGATTTGGGCATCTTTGTGGTGTCCTTGCTATTTGCATTTGTTGCATCGGTTTGAGTTCTCATCGGAGGATTTGGTTTGAATTGCTCATTGGAGCTTGTCCCTCTTGGGTTCGTGGAACCCTAGACGGTTTTGTGGCCTTGGTGGCATTGTAGCCTTGGTGGCATTTGTTGAGGCCTTTTGTGGCGTTTGTTGGGAGCCTCCAATTAAGTTGTGGAGTTGTGCCCCAACCTTGTGAGAGGTTCCGGTTGCCACCGACAAGTGCACCGATAGTGGAAGCGTGGATCGATCCCATTGGGGTGAGATTCACCGGAGAATAAGGGAGGCCTTTTGTGGCGTTGGTGGTTTGATACCACCCCTCTCCAAACGAGACATACTCCATGTTGGGAGGAACTCGGTAAAATATCGGTGTCCCCGCGTGCCTCGGTTATCTCTATACCCGAGATATTTACTTATGCACTTTACATTGTGATAGCCTTCGTGCTTGAAGTAATATATATCTTGCTATAACTTTGTTGCTTGTATTGCTTACCATAAGTTGTTGGTGCACATAGGTAAACCTTAGTTGTTTCTAGGTTGTGCTTTACAAAGTAAACACTAGTTTTATTCCGTCTTTGTTGAGCCACTCTAGGAAAAGTTTTAATCGCCTATTCACCCCCCCTTCTAGGCGACATCCGTATCCTTTCACTCGAGAAGCAGAAAGCAAAGTGAGATTACTTAAATGGACCTTGAAGAGTTTTAGAATTCCTATTGCATTTTCACTAGACCAAGAGTTTGCAATCTTGTTGTTGTTGTTATTGTTGTTGTTGTTGTTGCTGCTGTTGTTGTTGCTGTTGCTGTTGTTGTTGTTGACGATGGAGAGAGAGGGCCTAGGGTCTTCGGTTTTCACCAGTAGCTATGCAAAAAGATCTGATGGGAATAATAGATAATAATAAAGTACTCATGTAATTGTTAGAGCAAGATAAATGTTATCGCCTCCGCAACCACTTATAGCAATAACCTACTAGTCTCATCCATAGAATAAAGAGAACTAATGATATACATAGTGATATCACCATTAATCCTAAGTAAGTTACTCACATACAGACGTACTACCCTTTCTGTCACTGGGGTTCCTATCCTGCAGATCAGTCGTTGCTCACACTCCCTTTACCTGGATCAATGCTCGAGGTCTTGGGTACCTGACAAGTCCTTAGATTGAGGCAAGATAGGGTAATACAATTATCATGTCATACAAACTAATACATGATCCCATCTATGATCAATAACTTGCACAAAAGCTACATGGATAGGCCGAAGCCCTTAGCCCAAGGATAATTACTCACACATAGAGATAAAATCGACAATCATAAATATTATAATAGAGATCACAGAGTTGATAGCAAATAGTCTTACAATGTCGCCAAAGAGATGAGATCTAATATTACAAGTGGTGGAAGATGGCTATGGTGGTGGAGAAGGGTTTAGAGGTTTAGATCTAGATCTATTCCTCTGGCGTGACGACAGGGAGAGTTTATGGTGAAAGAAGCGATGTTGTGGAGTCGCAGGCGTTGTTTCTCGTCGCCTGAAGCCTCTTTATATAGGGGTCCCTTCACGAAAGTTGTTCTGTTTGACCTAAGAAGGTCGGTGCAAACTATATGGCGTAGTCGATAGTTGGTCGTTAAGCTTTGGCTGGCGTGTTAGAAATCTTGTATCTTTGGCATTTATGTAGTGATTCCCATCATAATACGTCATTATCTGCACAGGCAAAAATAGCAAGAGAGGATTGCATACCCCTTTGATCATTAGGCATTAGTAGCAGGTTTTAGAGAGGTATTTTACCAAATATATGAATAATATCTAGTTTAAATGCGGACGTGGATGGCTATATTTCACATCCATCAACCTCCCCAAGCTTAAACTTTATCGTCCTCGAGCAAGAAAAACAAAATCAAAAGGGAACTCGGCATTTAAACTGAAATAACGAGATGATGATCTTACTCATGATTGGTAGTCTCATGTTTCCTATACTTCATTAATCTAAAAAACTTCAACATAAATAGAGTAATGGCAAGCATATCATACGGGTTTCATGAATCCTTATAGCGCAGCAAAATTATTGTAAGCATGGATGATTCAAAAGAGTAAACTTTATTCCATGTCATGTAGTTAACTCATAGGCTTGTCTTTGAACAATAAAGTGTAATCATGTAGAATTAAGAGTGTGAGATTTTGTCATGAAAAGCATATACACTAAAGTATCTCAATCCTCCCACATCAATAAATCAAGACTTTTCAAGCACTACTTTTCTATTCATTGTCCTTCAAGAATTTCAGTTCTTAAGTAATTGAGATCATGCCAAAAGTTTTCATTAGTTTATCGGGCTAAGATGGACACTCGTGGCATCACTAAAGTTTTTATTCCTTTTGCATAATGATTACTCATATCAGCCAGAGGAGTGATTCCATCATGTTACATCTACCCTGGAGTGCCAAGAATCTTACCCATTATAGCATTGCTGCTACAAATATTTAATCAACTCATAGCCGAAATCTGGGAGTTTCCTTCATGAAGAACGTTCGTAGGCCAGCAGAGTTGTTGGCATACCATGAAGTTTGACATGCGTAAATCTATATCATACTTATGATTTACAAGTCAAACTTTGGCATGCTCACAAAAACCGCTAAACATTAATTCAATTGAACAAATATTTTCAAAAGAGAGCTATCAAGTCAATCATTAATTGTTGTGGTGTTGAGTGTCTTTAAGAATAAGCTGTCAATACTAAACACTACAACACACAAGTCTTCAATTTGTGAGACTTCTTCTTATTTCAATTGTTTAGCAAATTTTTATGCAAGACTTGGTTAACTATAACAGCTGGAACAAAACGTACCCAATCAAATACCCATGCAAAATTTTTTTACTACAATATAGAGACTCACTCCACCGATATAACATCTCAACATTACTACTAAGTAGCATGGGTTTCTCAAACTTCAAAAGTGGGGAGTCATAAGGCATACCTCTCATGTTTGGTTCCACTTCTCTCTTCCCTTTTTATTTGTTTCTTGGAAACTCAAAGTCAATCACTCCCCTACAAATCAACGAGAACTTTGAGGCGGAAAGAAAAAGAGAGTGGGGAAATAAAGATAAACAGAGAAATCTTTTTGTGATTTTTGAGAAGGGGGATTAAAGAATAGAAAATTGGCGGCAAAGCTCGGCTTGAAAATCTCAAACAAAATAAAATAACTAAGAGAAAGTGTTGGGGAAACCAACACGAGTGCTTATAAACTCAAATAAAAGCATAACCTGGAAAATAAGATAAAGCAAATAAAAATTAAAAATATAAAATAGATAAAACCTCCCCAAGCTTAGGCTTCTGCAAGCCCTTCAAATCACTGTGGTGGTTGAAAATAGTTGTAACTCCAGTCCGCGAATTGAGTTGAAAGGTTACTTGTTGTTTCTCAGAGGTTCAGGGCGAGATTGTGCATTATCTCCATAGTTCCTCCAAGTCCTTGAAAATCTTGATATGTAGCGAACTGGTTTTGTGGCTGCTGCTCCTCATGAGGGACTTGTTTGCTCCTCCTCTTGGTCCTCATCCTCCTCCGGAATCTCCTCCTCGGGTTGGTGTTGCTCAACCTGCAAGTCATAAAGCACACGTATTTCCTCGATAGAGAAAAGATAATTAGGCAAAGGAGCGGGGTAGAGACGCCCAGGTCCAGCAATATGCAGATAATAAACATCACCTCTCCTAGTAAGTATTCCACAAGCCCTCAAAGTAGAGAATCCAACACGTCGCTCACCTAGCACTATCTGTAACTCACCTAGGTCGATGCCTAGAACATTGGCGAGCATGGTGATGACGCCTTCACAAGTGATTGGTCCTTGGCTTTGGTGGGATTGGTACTCCAAGTAGCACACAAGTATTGCGCCCAAGTGAAGTGACATGTTGTCATAGTTGAAAGTAGATTTTGCAAGGACTAAGATGTCCTCCTCATTGAGTATTGTAAACTCATTGTGCACCTGTAAGGTGTTAGCAATAACATTGAACAAATAGCGAATAGCAGGATGTTTAATATTCTTCCCTCTGCTAACTCTAGAAGTAAAGCTCATTCTATTATAGGAGTGTTCAGGGGAAGGTTCCATGTTGATAAAAGCTGCGCGCAGAGCATTAGGATCATTGTTGGGTAAACCAAAACAATTACACCATTCATCAAGTTTTAGAGAATAATTATTGTTCATGAGTTGGAAAGAAATCTTATTCTCCCCATGCCATGCCTTAACGGTGCTTTGCAAAGATCTAAGAAATTCAATGGTTAACCGACGATAAGTTGGTGCATCATGGAATACAAAGGTTTGCGAGCCAACTCTATTGCAAAGTAAATTAAAATCATCAAAAATACCGAGTTGGTTCAAAGTGACGGGGCAAGTCCACTTGGTTGCCTTGACTTCTCGGTTTTTGATCCTGCTGAAACGATCACGGTGGTCTTCGTTCTTGAATCAAATCCCCATGCGTTGATGAGCTACAGCCCGAGAAGAACTAGCTACGGCAAGAGCACGTGTCTGGATCCTCGTGTTCATCTTCTATAAATAAAAGAGACAATTATAAAAACTTTTTTATCCAACGGTAATAGTCATAGCATAATCCTCATCATAGCACACTAAAGAATCTCCCCAACATATTAATCTAGGCAAGATAATCATGGCAATAGTTCAAATATAAGTCTCACCTTAGATTGATAATGACAATAAATTAGAGATGAATTTGCAAAAAGTAATTGGAGTATCGGAAGAGAAACATATCGTAGATCACTTGTGTGCGAGGAATTCGAACGAAATTGAGCAGGGATGAAGATCCCTTAAGGTTTTGAGAGAGTTTGGAGGTAGAAGAGAGAAAAAAGATTATGTTTTTGATGTTTTGGATACCTCCCTGAGTGTTTAAGTGGTCGGACGCAACTATACGGCGGGAACATGATGTTCCAGCTGTATAGTTTGTCTAACGGCAAAATTAAAGGGTTTCCTAGGGTTTCTGTCTAGAGGCTGTAACTATACGACAACAAATATACGACAACAACTATATGGCCGGAACTTTTGTCCCCTCCGTATAGTTGGTCGTCAAACCTTCTGTACTCCGGGATGAAAAATTGTCAATGGGTAACATAACTATACGGCGGGAATTTTTATTCCCGCCGTATAGTTGGTCGTTAACCTTTCTGTACACATCAAAAAATTTCTATTTTTTTGAGGATTACTTTTTAGACTGAAACTTAGCAAAACACCTTGTTTTGACAGAAAAATGACAGACTAAAATTTCAATCAACTATGGCATATATGAAACATGAATTTTTAGTACCGCTGAATCTCTTCCTCTCATTGGAGTTTTCTAGCACTCTTTATTCTTTATAAAACTTAAACTAAAATATAAATTTAACTCAAACCTTTATTTCACATGGGTTGCCTCCCATGCAGCGCTCTTTTATGGTCAATATCTTGACCTTGATATTGCTCACTTGGGCCATATGCGTTGAACACCCACTCCAAAGTAATTGGCCTTCAAAGTGATGGCCTCCTTATCGTCTTGTTTGGCTTTCTTTTTCCTAGGGAAATGAATAACAAAAGGATACCAAGAAGGCAATTGAAGCTTCACGTTCCCTTCATACAAATTGATCAAAGCCTTAATAGTTCTTAAAAAAGGACAACCTAATATAATAGGGCAGTAGCATCTCCGGGCATGTCAACAATAACAAAATCAATAAGAGCAGGGCAGCCTTTAATGTAAACTAAAATATTTTCCTTTATGCCTACTACTTGTTTATAGGTAGAATCTGCTAGACGTAATTTTAGTTCGGTGATTTTAAAAAAGCCAAGATTCAACTTGTTAAAAAGACTCTTTGGAATTGTTGAAACACTTGCACCTAGATCACATAGTGCAGCTATTTAATTAGTCCCAATTTTAATCTTAATGGTAGGCTCAAATATATCATCTAGCTTAACATGCAATTTTTCAGCAATTTTCTTATATTCTTCTTCAAGCTCACGTATCTTTATTGCTACCTGATTAACGAAGTGTTGATATATGGATTCCTCATTTCCTTCACTTACCGGAATCTTGACATTGATCCTTTTTACAAGATCTTCAACTGTATATTTTGGTGAAGGAGCATTTCTATAATCAAGTTCTTCGCGCTCTTCCCTTTGGATTCTTATCATCTTGAGGTCTTCAACTGGATTAGGCTCAGCTTTACCTGCAAATTTAGCTAGAATGAGAGTTTGACTCTCGGTTATCTTACCTAGTTGTGCCTCAACGATCCTTGTTCTTTCTTGGAGGGCCTGCAAATCATTTCTCAAACTAAAAGCTTGGTTAGATAATTTACCAAGCATAGCATCATGATTCTCCGTAATTTTGGCTAGAATATTGTTTTGCTCATTTTGTGAGTCCATAAAAGCTTTAAGAATTTCTTGGAGACTAGTATTGTTTGACGCCATATTATTATTAGAGTTACCTGCTAGACTAGAGTAATGTTTTAGAAAATTTGGATTATAATTCTTCTTCCAAGCAGGGTTATAATCATTACGAGCTATGAAGTCTATTTCTTCAATAGTGGGTTCAGGAGTACCTCTTACCGAGGTTTCCTTACCTTTAACGGCTAATATGAGCTCATCCAACTTAGCATTGAGTTCTTCATTCTCTTGAGGTGTAACGGAGTTCACCTTCTTTGTATTTGATCTTTCTACATGCCATTGGGCATGTCTGTCTTGCATATTGTATTGCAGCTGCTTTGCCTCGGTAATTTGCTTACCCATAAATGTTCCTCCAGTTGCAGTGTCTAGCATAGACTTAGAAACAGGGTTAAGAGCATTATAAAATAAATGGAGAATTAACCAGTCTTCCATCCCATGGCTGGGACAGTTTCTCATGCATTCTTTCATTCTCTCCCATGCAAACGCTAGTGGCTCATGCTCTTCCTGTCTAAAACCAGTAATATTAGATCTGAGTTGCATAGTCATTGCAGGTGGAAAGAATTTAGTCATAAATAAAGAAGTACATTCCACCTATGATGCAATAGTATTTCTAGGCAAAGATAGCAACCATTCTTTTTCTCTTCCTATAAGAGAGAAAGGAAATAAGTGCAACTTGACCGCATAGGGATCAACATCTTTACTGCGCATCATATCACATATTTCAGTGAAAGTATTTAAATGCATATCTGCATCTTCTATAGCAGAGCCTCCAAATTGATTATGTTGAACCAAACTTAAATAGTGGGGCTTAATTTCATAATCTTAAGCAGCAATTGCTGGCTGAATAATAGGAGTACGCAAATAATCATTGCTAGGAGTTGCAAACTCCCCAAGCTTCTTTTCAGACATACTTCCTATGTTTTTGGATTTTCTTAAACAAGTACTAATGATGATAAAGCAAGAATTAAAAAGACTAACTATTTTTTTGGTTTTTCAAATAAAGCCTGAAAGCAAACTAACAAAATTAAAAACGAGAATTAAAGCTAGCAAGGTTCCTACTAACCTCACCAGGGTAGCTATTGCTTCCCCGGCAATGGCGCCAGAAAAAGGGTTGATACCTTCGATCCGGATTACGGATGTAGTATAACTCTTTTTCCCTATTAGACCTAGGTTTATCGAATCTTTGGGAAGCAGAAAGCAAAGTGAGAATACTTAAATGGACCTTTGAGAGTTTTAGAATTCCTATTGCGTTTTCACCGAACCAAGAGTTTGCGATCTTGTTGTTGTTGTTGACGATGGAGAGAGAGAGGGCATAGGGTCTTCGGTTTTCACTAGTAGCTGTGCAAAAAGATCTGATGAAAATAACAGGTACTCATGTAATTGTTAGAGCAAGATAATTATATGTCGGTAGTGCATCCATAAATGTTACCGCCTCCGCAACCGCTTATGGCAATAACCTAATAGTCTCATTCATATAAGAAAGAGAACTAATGATATGCATAGTGATGTCACCTTTAATCCTAATTAAGTTCCTCACATACAACCGTACTACCCTTTCTGTCACTAGGGTTCCTATCCTGTAGATCAGTCATTACTCACACTCCCTTTACCTAGATCAATCCTCGGGGTCTTGGGTACCTGAGAAGTCCTTAGATTGAGGCAAGAGTGGGTACTACAATCATCATGTCATACAAACTAATACATGATCCCATCTATGATAAATAACATGCACAAAAGCTACATGGCTAGGCCCAAGCCCTTAGCCCAAGGAGAATTACTCACACATAGAGATAAAATGACAATCATAAACAATGTAATAGAGATCATAGAGTTGATAGCAAATAGTCTTACAATGTCGCCAATTGGAGATGAGATCTACTATTACAAGTGGTGGAAGATGGCTATGGTGGTGGAGAAGGGTTTAGAGGTTTAGATCTAGATCTATTCCTCTGGCGTGGCGGCAGGGAGAGTTTAGGATGAACGAAGCAATGTTGTGGAGTCGGGGCGCTGTTTCTTGTCGCCTGAAACCTCTTTATATAGGGGGTCCCTTCACGAAAGTTGTACTGTTTGACCTAAGGAGGTCGGTGCAAACTATACGGCGGCGAGCCGTATAGTTGGTCATTGAGCTTGCAGTAGCCTCCTCACGACTCATGGTCTCTTTGGCGTGTTGGAAATCTCGTACCTTTGGCATTTATGTAGTGATTTTCATCATAATACGGTCATTATCTGCGTAGGAAAAAATAGCAAGAGAGGATTGCATACCCCCTTTGATCATTAGGCATTAGTGGCAGGTTTTAGAGAGATATTTTACCAAATATATGAATAATATCTAGTTTAAATACGGACGTGAATGACTATATTTCACATCCATCAATGTCTCAGAAGGATCTAGGCTAGGAAGGCATTGATCTTGCTTTGGTCTCCCACGTCGGCTCCAAGAGTCTCATCATGGTGGTGCTTGTCGTTCCGAGGGGTTGAGCTAGTGGATGCCTGGGCGACGACCCCGGAAGGTGGACTACACGGATGGCTCTTTGACGGGTGACGTGGCGGGGGTGGTGGCTTTCCTATTTGATCATGTGGGTGGTGAAGAGCGGGTAGCGGGGAAGCCTGGTGTTGGTGATGCTTCGGCATTGTCGGCTCCCAAAACACGTCTTGGAGGCCTTGCTTGTTGGCAGTGGGCAGCGGAGTGTGGTTTCATGGTATGGCGAGGAGGTTTTTTCGTGCAAAATCATAGCGCTTCGGTGTGAGTGGTGGCGATGTTTGCGGGTGTCGTGGCCCTCCAGTGGCGTCGTTGTGGTACCTCTCCCACATCAGGGCTCCAGGTAAAAACCCTTGATCATTTCGGTCTTCGCGATGGCGGCGCGGTGCGTCATCACCCTCTTGGGGGCGTCATTGTGGAGCCCTGTATCCTTTCGGTCCTATCGCGCTGCCATCGATGGGCATGCTCGAGTCCTATCTTGGTGCACTCTAGAACTGGTGTGGGGTGTCCTAGGCGGTCTCCTATCATCTACACGAACTTAGTTGTCCCATGTTCCTTGTTGTCTGCTGGCAGGATCAATGCTACACGGACCGGAGAAAGAGGGCAAGCGGCCCTCTCTAGCGATAGCTTGTTTGGTTAGGGGTGACTAGGTCTAGCATTTTTTCAAGGAGACGTGGGTGTGCTTCTAGTTGGTTATCTTGGGTGTGTCGTGGAGGTGCGTCTTCTCCTATGTTTTTTTCTTTTATCCTTGTAAGTGGTTTTTCTCGTCACTTTGTATCGGTTTAGTCAGTTGGCTTTATTCATAAAGCATGACGAGAGACCGTTTAGAAAAAACTTAAGGTGAAAAAGAAAGGCCCGATAGACCCCAGGTTTGATTAAAGGAGTGCTAATATTTCTACGATTGGGGTGAAATTTGGAATTAGCGGCAATGTTGTAGCTGCATGCCGTGTTCGGTCCACAGAGGTGATCAAATGAAACAACTTTAGAATCTTATAAATTCGTCACGGCAGAAGCAAGATGTCTTCAATTATAACGACTCAACCAGAATATACCAATCCATAGGGAAATCTATACTCCCTCAGTCCTAAATATAAAGGTCGCTTTGTTTTTCTAGGCAAACTTTGACCAATAATTTAGTTAACTAAATATGAGAGGTACATATCATCCAAACTTATATCATTGGATGCCCACTTCAAAGAATTTCCCAATGATATATTTTTGGTGGACATATAACTTATATTTAATTGACTAAATTCTTAGTCAAAATTTGACACAAAAACGAAGTGGCTTCCTTGACGGAGGGGGTATCATTTATCGTGAAATCTATTTCCTGCGCGCGCTCGGTCTCGTCCTCTGCGGTGCTCACGCCTCGCGTCCGTCCGATCAGGAACGAGCGGCCACGACCAAGCGGCGCAAGCGGACAAGAAACAGACAGCCTCGTGTCTCTCCGGGTTTTTTTTCAGACAACACACAAATTTCCTGCGACCTCATCCCCTTCCCCTTGTTCTTCTCGCTCCTCGCCCGGAGAAAATCCTTCTTCGATCTCCTCTGCTGAGTATCCTCGTCGGCGGCGAGTGGTCCGGAGGGAACCACGGTCGTTCTGGTCTGTCGGAGAAGTGGGGCGGAGGAGAGTCTGACGGCGCGGACAAGTAGATCTACTCGTCTGAGGCCGCTTCTCCTGGTGAATGGCTTCCTTCCGCGACGCCGACGAATCGGCGCTTCCGATGCTCGGAGGTCGTGGATAGGAGTCTGCGAAGGACGGCCTGACCCCGCGAAATCCGCCCCTATTTGCACCGCGTGCTGGTGAGTGGTGCGACCTTGCTCGTCCCTCTGTTGTTCGTGTGTGTCTCTGGTTTGTGTTGTCACGATGGTGCTCTTAGTAATCGTGCTGCTTGTCAAGTAGTCATGGCGTTGCTCGTCCACTGAAAACGGGTGGTGCTAGTAGTGACGGTTGTGCTAGTAGTGACGGGAGTGGACACAACGGACATACATGTGCTTTCATTACACTTGGACATACCTGTGCTGGTCCTATTTTAGACAGTAATCCATCAGCAAATTGGTTGAACACAATGTAAGTTAGATCACTACTAGTTCATGTGTTCTTCGATGTAAATATCATAGCATGTTACATTTTTAGCTATGTTTTTTCTGGTGCCATAAACAGAACATGGGTTGGACATAGCTGCTCCAGGGGTAGAAGGGTAGACTGGATTTTCACTCAGATTTTGCTCATACCCGCATTAGGGATTGTATGGATGTGTAGATCTCCACCTCTCCAAATCTTGGTGAATTTTTTCAGTAGGTTTGACTCATGTACAACACGTTATTTTTGTGTATATCCCCTGAATTCTTCATGGTGTAGATACTCTACACTTGAATTCGGCGGTACTAGGTGCTCACTCATGTACAATATGGGTTTTGTGAATTTTGTGTGGATCCCGTGGATTCAAAAATTGGGTGTGCTAGTTTTCTCATGCCCATGTAGATCCCTTAAAATGTAATTGGGCAGTACCGGGATTGCTTAATTGTGTACAGCAGAAGCAGTAGTTACATGTAGATCCCGTAAGCTATGTTAGTTTTTAGTCAGTAGGCATTTTGTTTTGTCTGAATTTCATGTCATAGTTAGATAAATTCTTATCAGAAGAGATTCATCTTAGCATGTAACTTTATTTCATTTTGATTGTATTCAAGCATCTCATCCTATAACTTTTTTAATATACGGCCTGAAACTTTTTGTCTGTCTAGGATGTACCTATTTGTATATACACCAAAAGTTTTGTGTGGCTAGTCTAACTCTTTTGTGCACATCATTTTTTGTCATGTACAGGGTCTTTTGTCTTACATTTTTTGGGAGCTGCACTTTTCTGATTAATATTTTTGGCTACAAGTTATGGAACCCACTGTAAGTATATTTTGTGCACATCATTTTTTGTCGTGTACACCTCTCTTTTTGTGCTAACTTTTCCCCTCTGTTATTGTGGTTACAGAAATAGTCAGCCACTCCTGAAAGCATTGGCAAGTCTGGGCTTCCGAGTAAATATAGAAGGATGAAATGGAGGTTGAAGCTAAAAGTAGAGGAAGATCAGGAAGATCAGGAAGTGCTGAAAGAAGAGGCAATCTCTAGCAAGTTGCCACATAAAGAGGAAGTCTCGTCCGCAGATGAAGATGATATCGAGGAAGTTCAACCTGTGGATGAAAAGAAAAATGTGGTATGACACCATGGATCTTCCTATGCTTTTTTTGTACCTTTTTTTTCCTTTGCCTGTTATGTTATAAAAGTGACGCCACATGCACATATGTCTCATACAACATATCATTCTCTTTTTTTGGCAGAATAATCTGTTTAAACGTGCGTCTCCTATGAGGATGGTCAGAGTTTGCAAGGGGATGACTAAACCTCAGCGGTATCTGATATATAGTTCAGGCTTTGGAGAGTTGCTAAACATGAAGTGTTCCAAGTTGATTCCAGAACTTTGCAAGTTTCTTATGGATTGTTTCAACCCAAACACGTGTGAACTTGATTTTGGTGCTAGGGGAAGGGTACCTGTAACCGTTCAATCGGTACACAGAGTTATGGGAGTACCCATGGGTACCATTCTGGTTGCATATAAGATGCACTCGCAATCAACTGGAGTGATAATGGAGATGTTTCAGATCCCCAATGGCAGGCAGCCATCTATTACATTCGTGGAGACGCAATTAGGACCTACTTATCCTGCAAACAATGACTACCTAAGTAAGTTTGCCATCTACTCCATGTCCACTGTTTTTGCTCCAACCACTTGCACAAGGGTTAGCCCAAAGTGTTACCCACCTGTGATCAACACGGAAGCCATTAAAAGACTAAATTGGGCTAAATTCATCATCGACATCCTAATTCACACAGCAAAAGCAAAGGGTATTAAGAACTGGTTCAAAGCATGTATGCCTTATATCATGGTGAGATTCCCTATCTCCACATTGTATCCTTTAATTCCTTTTTGTTTCTCTGACTACATTTTTCCTGCAGAGGATAACACTTTTTAATCACAATTTTTGTGTGTGTATTTGTAGGTCTTTACATTGACTCATTGGAAACTGATGCAATAGAAGTCCCTGAGGAAGGAACTCGGATTTGTATATGGACAAATAAGATGATCAAGCAGATTGCTACGTTGGATACAAATAGCGATGGTTCATTTGGAAAGTTACAGGTAAGATCTTCAATAACTTCCTTTTTTGTTATATATCGAGCCTGTAACTTTTTTATGTATAGCCTGTAAATTTTTTGTTTGCTGACTGTATTTAGTATGTAACTTTTTATATATGTTGACTGTTTTTAAAAGCACCTATCATGTAACTTTTTATATATGTTGACTGCACTTAAAAACACTTATCATGTATTTAAAAGTTGCTGACTGTAACTTTTTATATATATTGACTTCATTTAATAATAGCTGTCTGTAACTTTTTACATATCTTGACTGTATTTAAAAGTTGTTGACTGTAACTTTTTATACATGTTGACTGCATTTAAAAGTTGCTGACTGTAACTTTTTATATATCTTGACTGCATTTAAAAGTAGCTATCTGTAACTTTTTACATATCTTGACTGCATTTAAAAGTCGCTGACTGTAAGTTTTTATACATGTTGACTGCATTTAAAAGTTGCTGACTATAACTTTTTTATATATTTTGACTGCATTTAAAAGTAGCTATCTGTAACTTTTTACATATCTTGACTGCATTTAAAAGTTGCTGACTGTAACTTTTTATAGATGTTGACTGCATTTAAAAGTTGCTGACTTTAACTTTTTATATATGTCTGTAACTTTTTATATACGTCTTACTTTATGACTGCAGCACAATATACATGTAATTTTTCTTTTCTGACTGTATTTTCTAGCTCAAGATCCAGCATGTAATATAGTCATGTTCTGATGTTTTTTCTTTTCATTTTGGTTGTTCTAGCTCAAGGCATGTTACAGGAACAAGTTGTCCATGTTCTCATCAGATCCAGGAATAGTGGATATGTTTATCAAACACCATGTCCCAGGCATTCTCACTGAAGATGTTAGACGTTGATCATAACTTACTTCTCCACGTTTTTCTGAATTTTAAATGTGTGTTCTAATTAGCTTTTGTTTTTTTGCTACACATTGAACAGGCAATGGAAAAATATAGGGTCTCTGTGATTGATATGTGTACAGTATTCGAGGAAGGCTTAGCAAAGTTCCTAAAGTCAGTTGGCAGCGCTCCGAATTATGGACAACAAGAAGAGAATCAGTTCCAGAAGAAGACAATACAGAGAAGAAAGAAACGCAAAACCTTGGCGGATGTACAAGCTGCATATGTTCTTAAGCAAGCCAGCCAATAGCCGACGGTTGGTCAAAGCAACACAGGTGCAAACACTGATGGAGGGATGGTTGCAGGAGACAAAACCAACATGGAAGATGTAGGAGAAGGTCGCCAAGATGTAGAAATGGTAGAACAGAACGAAGATCTAGTCAAGAAAGAGAAACCCGCAGATGAAAAAGGTGCTTGCAACATAACAAACCTTCCAAGGTCAGATGAAAGTGGGATGAAGGTTTTTACATATTGTGACACTCAGTGTTGCGCTGAACCTAAACAGACTGCATGCGATGATTCTACACATGTTCGGGTCTGCACATCGGATCCTTTGAAGTAGTTGCAGTGCTATGGATCAAGTTCTCAATCCAGTCTAGAATCAGCTAGTAGGGGTGCACCCGTCTACGACATGACACCTGCTGCAAGTCGAAGTGACGTTCTAATGGATGAACCAGTAGCTGAAAGGGGTGCACCAGTGTATGATATGACTCCTGCCACACTAGCTGCAAGTCGAAGTGACCTCCTAATGGGTGAACCGGTAGCCAAGGAGGGTGCACCTGTGTATGATATGACACCCCCTGCATGTGCCACAAGTAGAACTGACGTCCAAATGGATCAACCAGGAGAGGGAACCCTAAATGAAACACAGTTGGCAAGGAAATCATCAGGGGATGGTAAGAGACATGTCTCTTTTGCATCCCAGGACAAGGATCCTTTCGATCAGTCCAACAACACTAAAATCAGATCACCTTTTCTCAACCGTGTTATTAACAACACAGTCCAAGGAATCCCACCTGGTAGGAGACCGTTTACTAGATCAATGTCCCCTACCAAGTTACAGGCTCCTACTGAAAAGAAAAGCCCTCTTGGAAATGGTGGAAAACGTCTGAATGTTTCTCCAAGCCCTCAAAGGAAAACAAGATTTGCTACTGCTAAAATAAGGGCAAGCCGGGCCACACAAAAAGCTTGCCAGGAACATGACGATGTTGCCTCTAGAAAGCCAACAACTACAACCCAGGTTAACAGTACGGACAAGAAGATTGAGCTGGATTCAGGAAGTGCAGAAGCTAAAATAGAAACTTTAGAGCAGAGAAAGTGATGAGAACTCATTGAGGACTGTCCTTCTTTTGATCTTGGCATTGATACTCGGGAGGAAACAGTGCATGCCATGGAAGGGGATGAAAAACAAGCCCCTGTTGAAGAACATGTTGTCATTTCAAGCAACAATGACAGTGGGGACTCTCTAGATAACATTTTTGCAACTATTGAAATGCCTACTACAACACCAGCCACAAAAAAGATTGAGGATGGACAAGGAGTAGGGGTCTCACCTATTGTTCCCAACAGTGGCACACCCATACCACAAGCACACCAGAATAGAGTTATAAAGCAAAGCAGAGCACAAAAATCTCCATTCTTGGATTTGAACAACAATACAGTTTGTAACAAATTCACAAATGAGGTGTACAATGCAGTATGTTCATATGGTCTCAAAACTGAATATGCTCTCAACAAAGAGAAAATTGTCGACTATGGCTACTTGTACACATATCTTTGGGATTTGGCAGATTCTGTAAGGCCAGAGGCTTGGCTAAGCAATAGTGTTTGTGAGATGGCACTATATGTTTTTTTTAAGGAAATGGCGCCGCATAAGAAACATGTGATGCCACTTTTTATGGCGGTGAGTTTACATACATGAATATTGTGTGTTCCATGTTACAATGCTTGTATCTGTCTATTTTAACTTTTTTGTGTGTGTGTTTTCTGATTGTAACTTTCTATTTTTTGTCATGCATGCATACCAAGCTTAGGAGTGCCACGTGCGTTCATGACAGAAGTGTGAAGAAAGCCTTTGAGTTATCACCTCTGAAACGATTAGACCACAAGGAACAGGTGATGAATAGTTTTCCTGTTATAAAATACAAAACATTTATGTATATTTTTATTTATTTCTGCATCATGGGTGTTTTTTGGACTGTAACTTTTTAATATTCTTATTTGATGCCGCAGATAATGTTTCCTGTTCTCCAAAACCTCATGCCCGAACTCAAAGATTTCATAGGGCACTACTACCTGATTTGCTCAACCTAAAGGCCGAGAGATTTGAGATAATGGACTCACTTAGGGCTGAAGGGAGCGCTGGACTTATGAAAGATGCTAGATTAAACATCAGCTCAATCAAGTACATGTGGTCTAAGAACTACGCCGAGTCCAATATCAATATCCAGAAATACAAGACCGTGCACATCCCGACTCCAATGCAAAGCACATCGTAAGCCTAACCTTCTGACTTTCTATGTATTTTTGACTACATTAAAACATCCTAGTATGTAACTTATCTTTTTGAGTGTAGCGGACCTCCATAGCTTGTAACTTTTGTCATTTATTTTGTATCATCCATAGCCTGTAACCTTTTTCATTTTAGGATGTTCTATGTGTACATGTATTATCATAGAACATAACTTTCTTTTCTGTGTGAACTAATCATCAATTTTTTTGCTTGTTTTTTTGCAAGGTTTGATTGTGGCTTTTTCATGCTGAAGTTCATTGAATGTTGGACTGGTAGAAAGATGTTGGCATTCAATCCAATGGACATGCCAATTATAAGGAAGATCTTCACTTTGAAATGGATTCAATGGGAGAAAAACCAGATCGAATGGGTGGATAAACTGATTTGATTTTTTTTTCTCATGCTTAAAGCAAAGGTACATTCCTGATTTATCATGGGGTGAAAAAGACTTGCATGACAATTAATAATGTGATTGCTATATTGCTACCATAATGTGAATTACATGTTCTCTCTTTTTTAACATTCCTGACTTAATAAAGAGAACAATTTATCATTGTTAAAGCACAAAAATTACAAATAGTTGCCTTTCTCTACTTCTCCATGGCATAAATTGCATGACATAATTCAACCCTCCTTGTTTTGAAGAACAATAAGAAGTACATTCTCGAAAATAAAAACTACTTTTACAAATCCAAACTTATTACACTAAACCATATCAGCTAAGAAGTTGAACTCTACTGGTTTCGGTTCAGGAGCAATCTTGCTTGGTTTCTTGGACTTCAAATGTAGCCCTGATTTATTCCTTTTTTCGCAGGGCGACCTTTAGTGGTAGTGCATTCAGGGTTCCGAGCATGATGATACTGTGATGCACTGCCTTGCCCGTCATCACCTACAAAATCAGCAGCGGATGCATCTTCTTTAGGTTTTGTTTTACCCTTCTTATCTTTCCTCTTAGCTGCTTCAGTTATCTTCATTGCTTTCAATTCATTACCCAATGCACGCATGTACTTATCAGTAGAGCTTTCCCTTTGTCCGATTCGGCTGCAACCTTCGCATGCTCAGTCCAGTCATTGCACAGCGTCCCATAACGTAGCAGCTTCCTTTCTTTGTTGGTCAACTTTCTATCAGTTGGCACTGCAGGCAATTCCACTTTCTCTGCCACAAGTTCTTCATCTGGCATTGTCCACCTTGGTAGTATGTAGTGAGGAGGAATTGAGTCTACATCACCAAGTTGTGCCATTACTCTCAACACATGGCAGCACAAAATACCATCCCTACTGAATTTAGAACACTCGCATTGGTAGATTGCTTCCTGCAAGTTAGCATCCACTCTGTACGATCTCGTACCGTACCCAAACACATATCCTGAGATAGGCATAACACTGAACTGTTGCCCATCCACATGGATGACATTGTAGGAAGTAACTTTTCTAAGCTCAGCACGAAAATGCAAGTAAATGGGGTGTGTGTACACCTCCAAAGCTTGCTTCTCTAGAGGGTAATCTCCCCATACCCTAAGAATCTTGTCTTCCATCTGGAACTCATTCAAATCTTCTGCTACATCTATCTTCTCTTGTAACTTCATGTACTGCTGGAAGAAATGGAATAGGCTATTGTGTGGCTTTACATATCTTTTCAAAACTGCATTAAACCCTTCGCTGCGAGCTGTAGTTTGTAGGAATGGGAAAACCCTATCTTTGTTATATGCAGGGACAAAAGTGGCCCTCAGATCATACAAATCCATCAATTGCTTATTGTCCCCAACATTGTGCCGTAGAATCATTTCTGCCCACCTCATTTCAAATTCATCAACTGTCATGCTATGGTCAGTGATATCATTCAACTCTTTACGTAGTTCTTAATGTGTCGACAAGAAATTTCCCAAAACATTCTGTGCATTCTGCATGATATGCATTCTACAATTCCGGTGCCATGTGTTTGGAAATACGACCAAGATGGCACTTCTCATGGAAACATCCTGGTCTGTAATGAAGTTACTAGGATGGACACCACCATGAGCTTCAAGAAATTTTTCATACATCCAATCAAAATCCTCTATTCTTTCATTCTTAAGGAAACCACATCCTAACTGAATTGACTGGCCATACCGGTTGATACCGATGAATGGCGCAAAGGGCAAGTTCTAAGCATTCGTCATATAAGTTGCATCAAATGACACACAGTCACTGTAATGCTTGTATGCAGCCCTTGCTGGCCCATCAACCCAGAAAATGCGTTGAACTCTGTCAGCATGATCAAGATCTAGCTTGTAGAAAAAATTTGGGTCATCCTTTTTTACTTTCTCAAACTCAGCTATCAACAATGACATGTCTTGGTACGTGTGCCCCTCATCAAGCATAGACATGAAGTTACTTACATCCTTTGATTGATAGGGAACATTACCTAAATTCCCGTACAACCCTGCCATAATAGACATCACCCTGCCCGCTGAGAGGTTAACCTTATGTAGCAGCTTGATAAATTCTCTTTCTTCCTTGGGTATCCCTCTGTGAGACCATAAGTACCTTTTCAAGGAAATTTTTTGAATACAGGGGTGATTGTGCTCCTCAACGAACATTGTGACATGCCACTTTTCGGCTCTTCTCTTAACTCTCAGACGTGCCCTGCAGTCCGTCTTCTTAGTTATGTTACGGTTCCGCTGCCGCATGGGTGGAGCTTCCTGCTGGTTTATGTCATCGTTTTTGCCATGTTTGTTGCAGACAAATAGTTGCTTCTCCTTTCCACCATCCAAAGCAGAATTTCTAGAGGTGCTACACTTGATGGAAAAACCGACACTCTTAGCATATCTGTTATAGCACATCTTTGCATCTTCTAGAGTTCCAAAAATCATGTCTGGGTAAGGCTTCTCTACTGGAGTTAGGGTTGGTGTTGACTGAACCTCTTCCTCTCCACCTGAATCAGCACTCGATATTGTATGCCCAGTTTCAGCTTCCGTGTCAGCGGATTGACCAGTTTCACCCGCAGATGCAGGAACAGATGCAGGAACAGTAACTTGTTCATCATCATCTTGCGCTGGATTGTTAAGGTCAATCCCAGCGTTAGGCAACCAGAAATCCATATCTACAAGTAATATAGATCAGTTAGTTTACTTTAAGAAAATTATTCCCACACTCAATTAGGAAAGCAGGAATCCACACATGTGTTAGTTTTACTGCCATGAACAACAAAATGTCAGTTCTTCACATGTTTGACATGAAAGTAACTACCTTTTTAAATTACATTCATGGTTACATGCTCTAATCATTAGGATCTGGAGAAAAAGTGATATCAAGATGGATAACACCATTATTTTTGAACAATTGCAGATCATGCTTACAGATTCCATCAGATGAAGACCCACCAACTTTGGTCTAAAATTGTACAGGCTGCTGATATTTTTGTTGCTACCAAGTTCACTGTTACATGCAAGTTCTAGATGTGGCATCAAGTTTGGGGGAAGCAAGGCTGATTCTGGTTCTACTGCAAGAAACTACATGTGTGTCATGCATCTTTTAACCCATGTGTGTTTTGTTACATCTGAAGAGGTGGGAAACAACAGGAAAAAGTGCATGGAGTTGAACAATATACGTGCTTGGTTGTAATTTTCCAGTATAACTTCAAATCTGGATCGTGCTTGGACAAAGACATACCTGTGCTGCTCAAGTTCTTTTTTCTCTCTTAAAATTCCCTGTCGTTCTTGCTATCTGGGGGTGGGGGTGAGGAGGAGGAACGTGAGTAGGAAGGGGATGGGGGAGAGATCTGCTCTGTTTTCTTCCTGTAGTTTCATTGGTGTAGAATAAGAGCAGCCATGGAGATTTCCTCCTCTCCGGCGGCTGGAGAAGGAAGAAAGAAGCGTGAGCTATGGTTGGAAAAGGGAGGTCTGGGGGATGGATATTTATGTGCGCGCGTAGACTGGCCCGAACCAAGCAAAAGACGACAAGGGTGGAAAGTATGTGGGACCACTGTCTATTTTAGGAAAGTTTTGAATTAAGACAAGGGGGGCACCGCGTAGCACCGTTTGGAGCGCGCGCACCGTGTAGCAGCCCCATCATTTATCTCATAACACTATCCGAAAAGTAGTATGTGTGGACGATGTAGGTACGACAGACAAGGATAACCATCCATCACGGAGTCAGTATGGAGCTGCCTCGTTGGATCAGTTGTCGTACAAAAATCGTCAATGCAAACATCGTCTGTATAGTAGTTTCGGTATCTGAATAACTAGCCAGCTAGCACTGCCAGTAATGTCTAAATGACTTCTTCGGGAGATTCCCTTTTGCAGCGAGCATTCTTCTTCGGCATGAATACATCAGTCAGTACGGTCTTGGAGCTGAGGGATGCAACGAGTATCGCCAGCGCCTACATCTCAACACAAAATTTATATATGAATGCAAAATATTCATTAATTTAAGTATACCCTCAATTTTAAAATTTATCATACTTCCTCAATTTTAAAATTTCATACTTCCTTCTGTCCATATTAAAGTCATAAACTTTATCTAAATTCTTTTTCTTTTGCATATAATTTTATCTAGATTCGTATGTGTCTAGTTAAGTATTTAGACTAGAACATTCATATCTAAACCAAGCTGAGGTCATTAATATGAACTGTAGGAGTAACTAAAATTCAAAGACGAAACCACCAAAGGAAACCACCGTACCTCTTCCTCGCCGATCTTGACAGTCTTCTCCTGCAGCGCGGTGATGTCCTTGACGCCACACTGCGTGAGCAGGGTGATGCCGGAGAGCACGTTCGACGCTGGAGACACCCAGAGGTCGTCTTTTACGGTGTATGTCATATGTGTCGGCGCGACCAAACTGGCTCCGGTGAAGGGGGCTGTCATCATAGGCGTGTCCATCGGACCATTGCAGAGGGGGCAGACCGTGCCAGTGGTAACCGAGAAGTATCCACAGTTGTTGCATGGGCAGGTGCATAAGTAACCAGTACTGCATCCGAATAGATGGTTCTTACTACCTCCCGTCTTGGAAAGATAGCCTACACATTTTTAAGCCAAATAATATGAAATTTAATTAAATCCGATCAAAATTAAATATTATCAGATGCCTCAACAAATATATTTCATGTGATAGTTGTCTTGACAATGTTCCTATGAACTTCGTCGGAGTACTATACATTGTATATTTATAAATAAATAAAGGTAAATGACTTCTTTTCAGAAATGGATGGAGTATGACCTTTACATGTGAAGATCCGGTTGCCATTGCTGAGATTGGGGCCCAGCAGCTGCTGCAGGCGGGAGAGTGTGGCTGGGGCGATCGGCGGGCTCAGGCGGCCCTCCCTGCTCTTGTAGTTCGCGTCTAGCTTCTCCATGCTGCCGAGCACGCTGCTGATGCTGCCGGGCATGCGCTCCTTCATCAGCAGGTTGGCCACGGTGCCCAGCGGCAGGGAGAGGAGGCCGGAGAGGAAATCCACGAAATCGCTGCCAGCCTCGGCGAAGCAGAGTTTATCTGTCTTGGTGTCGATCAGGAGCTTGATCGATAGCTCCTTGGTCGCCATACTATCCTGCTATAGTTCAATTCAAACCATGTACATGTAAATGAGCTAAGAAAATTGGCAGAAAAACATGCATTTCTGCAAGGAGGACTTGATTTTCCAAGAGTTAATAGAGCACTAATATTTTTTCAGACTGGACTAAGAGCATCTTGAAAAAGTGCGAAGTGCGCGGCAAAGATCAGTTACTGATCTTGTCAACCATATATTCGAATTTCAAAAACTCCTGGGAAATCATAGACGCGATTTTAGTAAATCAGTTCATATGGCATATCCAATCAGTGCATACATACAAAATATTACAAAGAAAAAGGTTAAAAAGCTTAGTGGACAAGCTCGCCTAGGGGCTTCTGCGCGTGCGCGCATCGCCGACGGGCCAAAATCGAGCTCGGGTGGAGCGGTGGTCGTCACGACGCCACCTAGTGGTCGAGGACGACGACGTCCACGTCCATGAGGTCGAGGCGCGCAGATCCGCCAGCTTCCTCGTCACACTCGGCCGCTTCCGCCGCCGCGATGGCACCCTCCCTGTCGGCGCGCATTGACGCCCCCACCGCCGCAATAGCGGCCTCCATCTCCTCGCACTTGTGGCGCAGATCCTCGTGCAGCGCGGCCTCCGAGAGGCGGATGGCGTCGACGAGCGCATCGTGCTCCTCGTCGTCATTGTGCGCCCAAAAGAGGTGACAGTGACGGTGGGAGTGCGAGGATTCGCCGCGCGCCGGGGTCATCGGCGGAGCGGGGACGTCGTCGTCGGGGAAGTCGACGAATGCGGCGAGGGACGACAGGGGACGGAGCCTGCGGTTCCTCCACTGCCGCCCTGCATGGTGCTTGGCGCCGATGGTCTGCGTCGGCTTCTTGCGGGCTTCATCACTGCAAGGATGTGGCGAGCCCCCCGACGGTGGGCACCTCCCACCACCACCGCCCACGCGGCCGCCGCCTAGGCCGCGGCTCCTCCACACCATGGCCATCGTCGCAGATCTGCGGCTGTCGCTGCTCGAATTGCTCGCCGGAGCTGAAGAGCGTGAGCGGTGGCGGCTAGGGTTTGCGCGGCGGAGCGGTTCGGGTTGTGAACCGAACTCGCCTCGGCGGGCCGTATTAGTAGGGGGCGGATGGGCCGGAGTTCGGGGGCCCGAGAAAAATGTTTTTAGGCTGGGCCGTTTATGGGCTAGCTTGCAAGCCCAGCCCCGAAACCGAAAATCCGCTAGAATTATCCAGTTCTCGGCGTTTTTCAGTAACCGTTAGAGATGCTCTACCCCAAAGTGATCATAGTGTGAGCAGGCAACTTCAGGCTCGGGGATAACATCAGATGTAAAAC
The DNA here is from genome assembly GCA_023614405.1 of Avena insularis. Classification (NCBI taxonomy): domain Eukaryota; kingdom Viridiplantae; phylum Streptophyta; class Magnoliopsida; order Poales; family Poaceae; genus Avena; species Avena insularis. The sequence goes on from CM042684.1 coordinate 9,977,667, forward strand.
CACAAGCTAGGTGCAAATGACGCAACCCATACCACTACATCAACATTTTGTAGTACAACTTTGATCGAAAATTTAGCTCCCTAATATTACTTGCAAAGCTTTATGTTACGAGTTAAAAGGTACAGAAGAAATGGTTGAGATCGACCATATCAGCTTTACTTTTTTACAATAATCATGATTTAAGTTTTGGATGCCCAAAGAGACCAATAAATTTCAGAATTAATCACGAGACAAAAATACCAATATTTTAGAAAAAACGATAGTAAGTTACAACCTTATAAATCTAACACTATAATGATTAAGATATTGGAGCACCCTTGCTTCAGATTTTCATGCTATCTCTAACCGTAAATTGGGAATAATTCGTGGGACTAGCTACTTAGGCTAGGACTAACTCCTGATCAAGTTAGAAAACCATAAAATACCCTCTAGGAGGAAGCACGAGAGTGCTTAATTACTAGTAATTTTGTTATCTTTTATGTTCCTTTTTTCAAGTAGTAGTTGTAATATACAGTAGGAAAATATAATAGAAAGATGCAGCCAAAAGATGAATGAGTACAAAATATGCGGTTTAAAGATAGAACAGAAAGTAAGATGCCTTAAAAAAATACAAAGCAGTGTAAAAATGAGTTAAGAAAGATAAAAGATACAGATAGAAGAATGCAGTAGAAAACCGTAGCGCAAGAAACATAATAGTAGAATTTAGTGTAAATATATAGTACAAATTGTACTACAAATTAAAATAAATAAATAGAATAGAGAAAAATTTGCCATATCATCTCAAATTGGGGTTTAGAATCAAATATCTTGTTGAAACAAGAATAGTGGTCGAAATATATATTTACGCCCTTCTACAAGTAGATACTTTTTAAAATCTTGGAATGACTTTTAAATACTCCCTCCGACCCATATTACTTGATTTGGATTTGTCAAAATTTGGATAAACCTATATACTAAATAGTTTCTAGATTCATTCAAATCTAGACAAATTTGAGTCAACTAATATGGGCTGGAGAGAGTAGCTGATATCAGCTAGTATAAAAGCTAGCCTTTTGGAACTGAATAGACCAGTGTGGGAGGATGACGAAACACAATATACGAAGAAACATATACACACAAAAGCATATCAAAGACATAAATAAATTTACTCGGGATCTAAAAGTTAGCATGCACCAATTAGCAAAGCGCTAATCACTACCGGCCACAAATTACTCCCTCGTTTCAAAATATAACATGCTTTAGACTTTTTCTGAAGCCCTCTATCTAGAGCCTTTTAGTGTTTCAGGAAAAGACTAAAACTTCTTATATTTTAAAACGGAGGGAGTATTTGATTTTGTTCTAAGCCTATGTGCTCGTCTTTCGAAAAGACCATACCCACGAAAGAATTTACAGTATTTCGCACTCGTGCAATTTGGAAATTTTAAAAACTAAAGGAGCTAGGATTTGTGCTAAAGTTAATTTCGTATCGTTCCTATCTCATACTAGTTCACAAATATAATCCCTATTCCCTCACGCTGCTGGGTGGAGACGGAACAGTAGGAGCAAGCATGTGAATCTCGCCAACTGAACACGCGGAGACAGATTAGAATCGGGGTTAGGGCAGATGGTAGTTCATCGCTAGTACAATGCAAGGAAAATGTCCCAAACGCGGTTACGAAAAGGTACAAAGAGACAGAGGTGTCCCAAAGCTCGGTGGCTGGAGAAAGTCGCTCACACTGGTGTTGTCGGCTTCCTGGGCGCTGATGCTCGCCGCCGCCGCCGCCGCCTGACCGCGAGGAGGAAGGCGACCACGATCACGGCTCGACGATGCTGAGCACGTGAATATGGGTACATATGGCTCTTCTTTGGAGTTAATTTTGATCCATTAATGTTTTTCCACATTTTCTGATCCAGTAAAGGACCGGACAGTTTGGCCCGACTTGTCCAGGCCCGTTAGCAGGACCTAGCTATATATTGCCCTTTCCCAGAGGGCTTTCCTAGTCTTAAAGATGAGGTGAAAAAGAAAGGCCCGGTAGACTCCCATTTTTATATCAATGAAAGGGTTTTCCCAAAGGGCTTGTATTTCTTGGATTGAGGTGAAATGGAATCCGCGGCAATGTGATCCGCAAAAGAAGGAATTTTTTTAAAAAGCCGACCTTTGCAAAGCTCCGGCAGAACGTGTCTCGCGTCGACACGTGGTGCATTCTGTTGCGTTTTCATGATCCCGGGTTGCCTTTCGCACGCGACACGTGTTGGATCCCGGGTTGCCTTTCGCCCGTGACACGTGTTGGCTTCTGGTGCGTCCTGTGCGTTTCACGGCATAGTGGGTCGTTTGAAAATCCGGGTTTTTAGAAGAACTGTTATCTTTCTATCTTTTTCCTTTCTTCCCTTTGTCGCCGATGGAGACGGTTTGTTCCGCCTTGACGCCGCTGACGTCTTCTTCTGTTGATTCTCCTCCAGCATCTCCTTCGAAGTCCGTCGTCTACATCTCTCTCGTTGCCTTTTTCTTCGTCGAATCAATGGTTAGCTGTTCGAATGTTCCCCTTTCTTCGTCTTCACTTTTTCCCCTTTTTTGTAATCAGTACAAATTGTTTGTGCCTACATTCTTCTATGTTTTTTCCTTTAATTTTCCGAGCAGTGCAAGCCTCATTGGCGATGATGCTTTGTGAGTATGTACTTACTCGTGGAAAGGGAGCATAATCGCCAACGAGGCTTTGTGAGTCGATGAACAGGCCCACTGCAAGCAGCAAGGCACATGTCGTTCTGAAACGTGACCGAGGGACGTCCCCATGCTACCTTGAACCAAGATCTGCCACATACCATCGACGAAGTCGAGGAATAACAGCAAATCCAGCACTTTCGGACCAGCATCCTTGCTCTAGAGCATCCACCTCGCCCCGGCCCCCAGCGCCGCCATGGATAATGACGAACGACAGCGACACGTCGAGATACAAATCTCGTTAGATCTAAAGATCCACGAGAAGACCAAGCTGTCGATCTAAAGGATCGACAATCACATGTTGCCATGAACTGAGATGACACCGTGAAGGTCGCCACGGGTGTGTGAGAAGAGTTGAGGTAGATTTATTCGCCTGTGCGTCCCTCCCACAACCCCAACGACACACCACAGCAAAAAGACCCTGACCCTAACTACAGAAGGGAGGAACGAGATCCCCCTCCCTCCTGCCGCCGAAGCGACATGAAATGTAACATCCCAAAAATATTAATCAAGGTTATCAATTCCAATCACCCAAAATTAGGGTTAACAAAAACTTTGTTAACAAAATCTTTATGAATGCATGTGTGTATGTGATGAATGCATGAATGCTTGAATGGACTTGTGTGATTGTTGTGAATGGCAAGGATTGATTTAAAGATGAAAACAACATCATTAAATCATTTCCAAGCAGAATCAAATCAAAGGAAATTCAAAAATAAACAAAACAAGCAAATGGTCATTTTTGTCAATCTTGCTCACTAGACCACTTTGAGTGTTTCTAGTCCAAGATTCCAAACAAAAACAAATCCGATTATTTTCATCCCTTGCTAGACCAAGTGAAAGTGAACCCAATCCCACCTTGCAAACCCACAGAAACATTTGGCAACCCTATTCAAATGATATTTGAAATATGAATCTAGTTCATATAGGAAGATCATCATTTCTCAAAACCCAACCAAACCAGTGCACCTTGACAAACCCAAGCACCCAGAGACTACCTAGTGTGTGACCATTGCATCCACCAAAAATAATCCAAAAATTTCTTGCGGCCATTTTGTCAAACACCTTCTGAGCACAAATCAAATTAAACAACAAACACTATTGTGAGCAGTGTTTGTGCCAACCTTATTCCCTCTCTAGCTCTCACTACACTCTCAGTAGGTCATTAAACTTCCCTAAGCAGCTCTAGCTCACTGTGAACTCGACCATGCCAGCAATGGCCACCATGGCCGAGCACACTTGCCACCCCCACCATCGACAGCAAGCTAGAAGCATAGCCAGCTTTGCCAACCTTGTCCACCAGACACGCCGCACTCCACCGCCACCCCATGTCCATCACTCGATCCCTGCTAGCCACTGGACCACCTAGAACACACGCGCCCAGTTTGTCCCTGCCATGTCCAGAGCGTGCTAGAGCGCCGCGCTCGACACGTTCGCACAGACCGTGCCCCGCCCCTTCGCCGCCCGTGCGCGTGATCACCACCGTCCCAGGAACCTCCCAGATAACCCCGTTCGTCGCCGCGCGACCCGTAGCCACTGTGCGCCATCAAAACTGTCACCGGTGCCGCTCAGAGCGTCGACGCGTTTCGACCAAATCGCACCGCCCCTCTCCTCGCCATCAAGCCGTTGAGCTTCGCCAGGAGGCAGCACACCGTCACCTACCGTTAGTCATGCCCATAGCTCACTATGAAGCCGACCCCGACGAGCTCTGCACGCACCCTTCGGTTCCCTCGTTGCACTATAAATAGAGGCCTCCCCCGTTCGATTTCAGCACACCATCTCAGTCCCCACCTCTCACTGATCGTGCCCACTTCTTCCCGGAGCAAGGCGAGCGCAGCATCACCGGAATTTCGCCCGAGCTTGCCGCTGCTAGAGGAGAAGGGCGCCATTGATTGGAGCCACCCTAGGAGGAGCCACCATTACCAGGAGAACCGCCATCGTCGACTTTGTTGTTCGCCCCCATCGCCGACCATCGCCGGAGCCCTGGTGAGCCGCCACAGGTTCGTGCTCGTCGTTTTCTATTCGACGTGGACGATGACCCTTAGACGTTGATCTCGCATCTAATCCTACGGCCGTAGATATCCCGTACCCCTTCGCATCCCCTGTCTCACTGACTGGTGGGACAACCACTTAAACCGCCCGCGGCATAGTGGGCCGGCCCAGTTAGATTCCTGCGTGACCCCGTTCGTTTGAAATTAGGTTTATCTATTTAATTTTAAACTTAGTTCTGGCAGCAGATTAAAAAATCATTTCAGAAATATTCACTGAACCAAATTGCATGAAACCAATTTTGTTAGAAAGATATGGAAATTCTAAATCCAAGCCTGTTGGATTCAAACCATTTGGAATTATAGATCACCTATAGTAAAAATAACAAGGCAGAGACTTTTCTGCATTCAAACATTTTTTAAAATTCAACCATAAATGTTTTTGAGTTGATTCCAACTCTCAAAAATCATAATTGATAAGACCCTTCTGAATATATAAAAATATCTAAGTTTAATTGCAGTAATAATGGACAAGTAATAAAATAATGCCCCATAGGCATTTCTAGTCACTTTAATTAATTAAAATAAAAGGTTAAACCTTATTAAATTGTGACACCACTTTAAATCACATTCCTAAGTACTGAAATATATGGTGATGACATGTGTCAACATGATCTCATGTTTTAGTTGAAGAATATTAAATCTTAAGTAGTTTTTCAATGAGTAGAAATTACTTTTCTAAAATAAAATAAATAAAACTATTGCCTTAATGCGTGTGATGTTTGTGATGATGCTAGATCATCTAGTGTGAACCTTTGTATGCCAAATAGAAGTAGTTAAGTATTGTTTGGTGATTATGTACCTCGTATTTATTTATAGACGCTAGTACCGACTAAGGATACGAAGATGAAGGAGACTACTACGAGGAAGAAGCCGAGAAGAACTTCAACCACGGCACTGCACAAGGCAAGGTAAAACTTACATTTACCTTACCCTACCAAGATTAATACTGCAAGTGAACTATGCAAGCTATTATCTTAGCAAGCCAGATAACACTTGCAACTGTGAAAACTAGATAACCTATGCAATGCATTAGGCATGCTTGATTAGATAAATGTGATTATACCAAATCCCAGTTTTACTTGCAAGCTTTATTAAGTTATTTCTTTATCAAAACTCTTTGGTTACTTAGTGACTTGTGAAGTGTTGGAAAGATATTTAAGGGTAGCATAAAGAGCATAAAACTTGGCCTATGTTAGATAGATCTTGATGTCATCCTGAGGCATGAGATTGTACTTAGATAATTCACACTTTATTACCACCCCTCATAAGTAGTTACCCCCAACTTTAGTGGCTAGTGCTAAGCATAAAAATTGATCACTTTAGATGTGAGTACTTGGTGAAAATGATTATGAAAACCTTCGAATGATGAGTCATTCTAATGAAATGTTTTGACATGTGTTCTTGAATACCAGATGATTTTGATGATGAAAATGTTGAGACATGAGCCGTAGCCCTTTATAAAACTGATGGTTGTCTAGATGCGATACCATTCCAATTTTACCGTACAACCACAATACCCGGATTTGGGTAGGGCTTGACTGGAAGTTTATATACCTTAGTATGGGTTCCCTTGCGGCCGAGATTTGAGCTGAGGCTACCTTGTGAAGATTGACCACCTGTGCAGTTTCCAAGATGACAGATGGTCATGGTTGGGAGGCCAAACTCATAGGAGAGGTGCCTATACTAGTGTAATTGAAAGGTTAGAATTGATTATCCGCATACTAAGTATGGTGAATTCAGGATTGTTCCTGACAGATGTATCGAATATTATGGTGAAAGTGTACCACCTATGCAGAGTGTCAAACTATTCGAATAGCCGCGTCTGCGGTTATGGACAGTTGGAGTGGCCATACTATTATGTCATCATATATTTTTAAAATGACTTGTGAAATGAATCATGATTTTGACTTGACCATAACAGGGTTGTGTTATGAAAGCTCAAGTTCCCACTTATGTGTTATAAAACCTTAAACTAGATTTCTTTGCTTCTAAACTCAGTTAGAGATAAATCTGGCCTTTTGCAAAATAACCTAGAGCTTAGTACTCCTACTCAAACCACTTACTTGTTAGTGATAGTTTGCGAGTACTTAAAGAGTACTCATGGCTTTGTCCTGACTATTCCCGTGGCTAGACTATGAAGAGGACTATCAGGAGGATGGACGGCAGAAAGGTTACAACAACTAGAATCATCTCCCATCGTCAGCATTGCCTGTGATTATGAAGATGGAGCCTCACCCACACTATCGTTATTATATTATTCCGCTGCTTTGATTGTACTAAGACTGGATCATGAGATCCTTTATTTGTAAGACCTATATTATGGTTTGTAATGGATGCTGTACTATGATATCCAATCTGTTATGTCTCGCAAAAATGGTAATCCTGGGATTGCGATGTATGGCATAACAGGCATCTGGGATTAAAAATCCGGATGTTGACATGGAAGGAGAGGGGACTCACACTGTGGCCGGTGGAGATTGGGAGGGATTTTTTCGCCGCCGCCTCTCACACGGGAGGAGGAGGATGAAGCGGTCGGGGAGACCAGGTTGCATAAGCCGTGTTGAATGCATCAATGCCACGTCGCTAGGATTGGCGCACGCCACTTTGATAACCTCACCGAGCGCTTGTTTGAATGCTTGCCACCATTGGAACACCGGCAACATGATGTTGTCGTGGCCGTCGTGCGAGAAACGCTCGCCGGTGGTCCTATTGCATTGTACCTCGACCGGTTGTAACCACCCTCGTGTCAATTGGGTCGCCCGGTGGTTCGGCGCCGACAATTCTCAGGCCACGGTTACGAGCACCAGTGGTAGGAAGACGGAGGCCACTAGGCCAGACATGGTGGTCTTTGGGAGGATGTGAGGAATCCATCTTGCCTATAGCTGGTGATGGATTCCTCACATCCTCCGAAACCCTCCAAAACAGGGGAAATGGCCATAAGCGGAGGGAAACAAGGACTAGAAACAAGAGCAGGAAACGGCGGGATGACCGTAACACGCTTAAAACACACCGGCGGCTATAGGGATGGCCAAAATCTGTCTATGGCGGACAAGATGGGTCATAGGGTGTCAAGTGGGATCCCGCATAAATCCCACTTCTAGTTCATTTCTTAAAATCTAGTGTAAATTAAATCTCACTTCTAGATTTTAAGAAATGAACTAGAAGTGGGATTTATGCGGGATCCCACCTGACACCCTAATGGGTCACCATCATAATCTAAAAAACCAGACTGGTGACCAAACCAGTGATGTCCTCGGTCCACGATTCACAAGTTGGACCGTTGGTTCAAACCGCTTCAGTCAAGTCCGATGCGTTAGAGTGCCGCGCAGTGAAGCTAGATATGAAATTAATTGGTCGATTAACAGGCAGCTCACGTCGACTGAGACTTAGAATAAGTCTTGGTCGACTGATATACAGCCACACCTGAACATTCTACCGTGTACTCGTGTCTGAGCCGCCGCCATGGGATCGAGTGGTGAGAGCAGCCAAAACAAATCAGATTTTTTTAGAGAAAGACACGACAAAATCAGTTGGACATGGGCAAGCGCGCATTGAATTCAGAGCAAGCTTGGCAGTGACGCACGATGACTAAAACTCGTTCGGCTCCGGTGCCGCCACCCTCTTTCTCCCTCGCCGTGACATCTCCGTCGCCACGACTCTTCCTGGCCGCGCGCGCACCCGCTCTGTCGCTGTCGGAGAGGTCCATGTTTTCTCCTCGGTGAAACTGAAAGGATAAATTTCAGTTGCCATTCATATGCCCACGCCCATGCCCTCTGCCCCTTCGGTCCATCCGTGATTTGTCATGGCGGTCTCCGCCCTCGCCGGGCTCCTGTTGATCGTGTCCCTCCGCGGCGTCGTCGGCGCTTCTTCGGGAGGTAGTAGCGCCGCCACAACAGACACCGTCTCAGTCAACCGACCGCTCTCCGGCGGCGACGCCAGGCTCGTCTCCAACAACGGCAAGTTCTCGCTCGGATTCTTCCAGGCCCGTGGTAGCTCCGCATTGTACCTGGGCATATGGTTCAGCGCTGTGCCAGATCTGACCACGGTATGGGTGGCCAACGCCGCCAACCCGGTCATGGACGGCGTCGCCTCGCCGGAGCTCGCCATCTCCGCCGACGGCAACCTCGCCGTCTTCAACCGTTTCAACCAAGCCATCGCCTGGTCTACCAATTACTCGTCCCAAGGCAGAACCACCAACACCACGGCGGTGATCATGAACAGCGGCAACCTCGTCCTGCTCGATTCCTCCGATCACCCTCGTAATATACTGTGGCAGAGCTTCGACCACCCCACCGACACCCTGCTCCCCAGCGCGAAGCTCGGCCGCGACAAGCGTGCCGGCCTGAACCGCCGCCTCGTGTCCAGCCCGCCTTCCCCGGGCGCCTACTGCTACGAGGTGGACGCCGCCGCTCCCCAGCTCGTCCTCAGGCTCTGCGATTCCGCCACCACCTACTGGACCAGCGGCGTGTGGAACGGGCAGTACTACGCGGAAATTCCGGAGCTCTCCGGCAACGTCCCATGGTTCAAGCTCGCCTTCGTCTACGACGGGCAGGAGGAGTACCTCCAGTACAACGTCACGGACGAGGCCGTCGTCATGCGCAACATCATCCACCCCAGCGGCCAGAGCAGGCACCAGGTCTGGCTCGACGCCGACCGAGGCTGGACCACGCTCTACGCCACCCCCCAGGAGGAGTGCGACGTGTACGGCACCTGCGGACCCAACACGGTATGCAGCTACAGCATGCTCCCGCTCTGCGCCTGCATGAAGGGCTTCGCCGTCAGGTCGCCGGAGGACTGGGAGCAGGAGGACTGGGGGCAGGACGGTCGCCGAAGCACGTCGGAGACTGCCGGATGTGTCAGGGAAACTCCCTTGAACTGCACTACTGCTAGTAGCAACACGAGTGCGTCGGATTATTCAGGCGACAAGTTCTACGCCATGGCCGGTGTCAGCTTGCCTGACAAATCTCAGAAAAGTGTACATGGGAGCTTGGCGGAGTGCGCGCAGGCTTGTCTGAACAACTGCTCTTGCTCTGCTTATTCCTATGGCGGCCAGGGATGCCTTGTGTGGAGGGACGCATTGCTCAACGCAAAATTTCAGCAAGCCAATGGTGGAGAAACTCTGTATCTTCGTCTCGCTGCCAGTGAGATGACAAGCAGTAGTGCGAGAAGCAGAAGCAGCAGAAGAAGAAGAGTAATCGTTGGGGCCGCCGTTGGTGGAGCCACTGCTGCTGCTGCCGTGCTCGTTGTAGCAGCGCTGATGGTTCGGAGCAGTCGGAGGAGGACCAAAGCCAGGTATTGCGTTCAAGGCGGCACTGGCGGTGGGCTCGTGGCATTCAGATACAGAGATCTATGCTCCGCGACCAAGAACTTCTCCGAGAAAATAGGACAAGGAGGCTTCGGCTCCGTTTTCAAGGGACAGCTGGGCGAGCGCGGTACCGCCGCCGCCACCGACATCGCCGTGAAGAGGCTCGACGGCAGCTTCCAGGGCGAGAAGCAGTTCAGGGCGGAGGTGAGCTCGATCGGAGTTGTCCGGCACGTCAACCTTGTGAAGCTGGTCGGCTTCTGCTGCGACGGCGACGGCCGGTTCCTCGTCTACGAGCACGTGCCGAACCGCTCCCTCGACATCCACCTCTTCCCCCACAGCAGCCACGACGGCGGTGCGCTGTTCCTGGACTGGAGCGCCCGGTACCGGATCGCTGCCGGAGTTGCCAGAGGCCTGGCGTACCTGCACGAGGCCTGCCGCGACCGCATCATCCACTGCGACGTGAAGCCGCAGAACATCCTCCTGGACGCGTCGCTCCGCCCCAAGATCGCCGACTTCGGCATGGCCAAGTTCGTCGGGAGGGACTTCAGCCGCGTCCTCACCACGATGAGGGGAACAATAGGGTACCTCGCGCCGGAGTGGATCAGCGGGACGCCCATCACGCCAAAGGTGGACGTGTATAGCTACGGCATGGTACTGCTGGAGCTCGTCTCGGGGACGAGGAACGCGAGTGGAGGGTCGTGGATGGACACTTCCACTGATAGCGGCAGCGGTGGCCACATCGAATATTTCCCCATGCGTGCGTCGAGGAAGCTAATGGAGGGAGACGTGAGGAGCTTGCTGGACGAGAGGCTGCGTGGCGAGGCTGATCTGAAGGAGGTAGAACGAACTTGCAAAGTTGCCTTCTGGTGCATCCAGGACGACGAAGCAGACAGGCCGGCCATGGGGCAGGTGGTGCAGATTCTCGAGGGCATGCTTGAGCTCGACATCCTGCCCCCTCTGCCAAGGTTACTCGAGAACATCTTCACGAGGCCCCCGAGCTCGGAGAACACATCCATTTTCTGATAGACCGTTAACTAGATATTATAATAGGTTTCCATAGTAGTACTAAAATCACAGCAGAGTTTCTAAGAAAAGGACATAAAAAGGTATAAATATTCACACGCAGAACCACACCCACTATCGTATCGAGCAACCTTGAATAAGAAATCGGAGTAACCTTGCGTCAGGTTTTCGTGGCTGTTACAATCGCGACAAGAAGATAACGAAGAACGAAAACGAAAAACACAGCAAGGAGACACAGATTTAACGTGGAAAACCTCTCCAACAAAGAGAGGAAAACCACGTCCAAATAAACTTCACTATATCGAGGAGTGTTTACAAACGCCGGGGATTTCACAGATGCAACTATCCCAACCGGCGGCTTACAAGGGGTTTATATATCGGTGGAAACCTAGGTCTTCGACGATCCAGACAGATTACGGCTGTCGCCAAGACTTCGCCCACCGCCTCCACTCGAAGTTGGCCTATACTTTGTAGAATTTGGATCAACATATAACAAACTCCACCTTGAGACAAATTCCTCCTTGTAGCATCAACAGCAACCATCTCCCTGAACAAACAAAGCAAATACTTTCGGCGCCAATAGCCACTTGGGCTAATCAGTTAAACCAACTAAGTTCGAGCAAAGCTCAAACTTAGCAACAGGAACAGGTTTAGTCATCATATCAGCAGGATTATCATGAGTGCTGATCTTGCATACCTTTAATTTACCTTGAGCAACAATGTCTCTAACAAAATGGTACTTGACATCAATGTGCTTAGTTCTCTCATGGAACATCTGATCTTTTGTAAGGTATATGGCACTTTGACTGTCACAAAACAAATTAATGCAAGAATCATCTCCACAAAGCTCAGCAAACAAACCTTTCAACCAAACAGATTCTTTGCAAGCTTCAGCAATAGCCATGTATTCAGCTTGTAGTAGATTGTGCAACAACAGCACGCAATGTAGCCTTCCAGCTAACAACACAACCTCCAACATTAAACACATAACCTGTGAGGGATCTTCTCTTATCCAAATCGGCGCAAAATCTGAATCCACATAGCCAACGAGTCCCTCACGGTCCTGCCAAACTTCAAACAAGCATTGGAAGTGCCAAGAAGGTACCGAAAACCCACGAACAGCCTTCCAATGTTCTTTACCAGGATTAGCCATGTATCTACTTATCAAACTCATAGCATATGATAAATCAGGACGAGAACAAACCATGGCATACATCAAAGAACCAACGACACTAGAATATGGCACCTTTGACATGTACTCAAACTCTTCATCGATAGTAGGACATTGAGAAACCGACAATTTAAAGTGAGGAGCAATAGGAGTACTAACTGAGTTGGCACCATCCATATTAAAACGATGAAGAACTTTCTTAATGTAACTTTGCGACTAAGAAATAACAAACCAGATTTTCTATCTCGGGTAATCTCCATACCTAAGATCTTCTTAGCAGCACCAAGATCCTTCATCTCAAACTCACTACTTAGGTGTGCCTTCAAAGTAGTGATTTCTTTCATGCCCTTGGCAGCAATTAACATATCATCAACATATAGCAGCAAGTATATAGGTGACCCATCAACAAACTTGATATAAACACAACTATCATATTTAGACCTCTCAAAACCATGTGAGATCATAAATGAATCAAACCTTTTATACCACTGTCTTGGAGATTGCTTTAAGCCATAAAGAGACTTCTTTAATTTGCACACAAAATCCTCTTTACTGTGCACTATGAACCCTTCGGTTGGTCCATGTATATTTCCTCATCAAGCTCTCCATGCGTAAAAGCGGTCTTGACATCTAACTCAAGCTCAAGATCACGCATAGCCACAATACTAAAGAAAGTCGAATGGAACTATGCTTCACAACCGGAGAGAACACATCATTGTAATCAATACGGAATCTGGCTGAACCCTTTTGCTACTAACCTTGCCTTGTACCTTGAAGGCTCTTTGGGAGATAGACCTTCCTTTTTCTTGAAGATCCACTTGCAGCGGACCGCCTTCTTTTGTTTAGACTTCGCGCACAACATCCCATGTGCCATTTTTCTCAAGCGATTGCATCTCTTCTTGCATAGCAGAAACCCACTTCTCGCGGTCAACGGATGCAATGGCTTCATTATATGTAGCAGGTTCAGAATCGTTCTCCACTTGTTCAGCACAACTCAAAGCATAATGTACAAGATTACACTCTTCAATTAAACGAGGTGGAACTATGTTACGTCTCGGTCTATCAGCAACAATAGATTCCCGTGGCTGCTGCAAAGCGATGAGTGAGTGCTGAACAACATCATCATCAATATTTTCCTCATGAGTATCATCAACAACAGCATTATTATCAACAGTTTCTGCGGTGCTCCACCGCACACGAACTCCCTCCTCTCCAATAGCAAGTGGAGAGGGATCGATGGCAAGCTGTCATGATACATAACGGATTCATTGAAAACAACGTTCCTACTCAACAAAATCCTTTTTGTTTCAGGGTTCCATAGTTTATATGCCTTAACTCCTGAACCATAACCAAGGAATATGCACTTGACAGCTCTAGGCTCTAACTTTCCATTATCAACATGAGCATAAGCAAAGGCAACCAAAAACTCTCAACTGAATAATCAGCGGTGAACGACCATACCTCAATAGGAGTTTTCTTCTTAAGTGGAATAGAAGGTGACTGTTGATGAGGTAACACTGTTGTGTTGGCTGCTTCAGCCTAGAAACGCCTATGCATACCGCATTAGACAACATACAACGAGCCCTCGAGATGATAGTTACATTCATGCGTTACGCCACGCCATTCTGCTGAGGAGTATATGGGATGGTGTGATGCCCGATCATGCCATCGTTCGCAAAACTCCTCAAACTCATTAGAAAAGAATTCCATACCATTGTCAAGACGTAGTACCTTTACCTTCTTCTCATGCTTTTTCAACCATAACTTTCCACTTCTTAAAAGCATCAAAACATCAGATTTATGCTTCGAAAATAAGGCCACACCTTTCTTGAGTAATCATCAATAATAGTAAGCATATAATTAGCACCACCAATAGAAGTCTTACGGGACGGACCCCATACATCAGCATGCACATAATCTAATATGCCTTTGGTGGTATGAACGGAAGCATTGAATTTAACTCTTTTATGCTTACCAAAGATGCGGTGCTCACAGAACTCAAACTTACTCAAGTTGCAACCATCAATCAGCTCTCTCTTGACCAACTCGCCATGCCTTGTTCGCTCATATGCCCAAGACGCATATGCCATAGATGTGTTTTACCACAATCATCGTAATCATTAGAAGTAACAGCAAAGCAATACCGTGCAAAGTGCTACCTCTAAGAACATATAATTTAGCAGAATTCATATCACCTATCATGTGAATAAGAGAACCTTTTGATACCTTCAGAACTCGATGCCCACCGGCATACTTGTATCCATCAACGTCCATGGTACTCAGGGAGATCAAATTTCTGGCCATGCTTGGTATGTGCTTCACCTCACTCAACGTGCGTGTCACGCCATCATGTGTCCTAATCTTAACAGATCCAACACCAACGATATGGCATGGGTTGTCATTCCCCACGCACAAAATCTCCGATGCGCACAGACTCATATGAACTGAACCAATATTTGTTACAGCAAATATGAAACGAACATGCAGTATCAAGTATCCATTCATCATCACGAGAAGCACAAGCAGCAAAAACAGCTAAGCATTCACCATCAGAACTATCAGAAACAACAGCAGCCTTACCATTGCCTTGATCCTTATCTTTCGGTTGGTAAGTACCGTTCCTTTTCTCCTTATTCTGCAGCTTCAGCAATCATCAATAACATGATTAGATTTCTTACAATACCTGCAGAACTTGTCCTTTCCCTTGGACTTGAGCGACCTCTGCCGTCTTTGCTCTTATCTCGGTTGCCATGGTTGTTAAATCTCCGCTCGGTCCTGCCACGAAACTACAGAGCTTCAGCCTTGGAGGACGCCCCATCTGCCTGCACCATAGATTTCATCTTTTCCCTCTGTTTGAGGGCATCTTGCACTTCATCAAGGGTTATCTTCTCACGGCTCAACAACATTGTATCATGAAAGTGTGTATAAGAACTAGGCAGCGAGCATAAGAGTAATAGGGCTAGATCCTCATCATCATATTTTACTTCCATAGATTGCAAATCAGAAATAATCTCTCTGAAAGAGATAAGTGATTCATTACCGATCCACCTTCCTGCAATCTATGCGAGAACAACTTCATCTTCACATGCATCTTCTTGGTTAGATCCTTTGACATGCGATCGTTTCCAGTTTTTCCCATAGGGCAGCAAATTTCTTCTCGATTACTTCCCGCAAAATATTATTGGAGATGAAGTTGAATCAAAGACAAAGCCTTACGGTCCTTCCGCTTCTCTTCAGCGGACCAGGTCTTAGCATCCTTTTCACGAATCCATCCAGCGCTTCATCCGGATCGGAAGTTTGGCGAGAATCGCGCATCTTCACCCGCCACAAGGAGAATCTTGTGGTGTAGTCCCCGTGGTAGATCGAACTTCAATGACGACATGTATAAACCCTAGATTAGAACACAGGGCTCGATACCACTTGTTACAATCGCGACAAGAAGATAACGAAGAACGAAAACGAAAAACACAGCAAGGAGACACAGATTTAGCGTGGAAAACCTCTCCAACAAAGAGGAAAAAACCACAGGCGCCAGCCAAAACTTCACTATATCGAGGTGTTTACAAACGCCGGGATTTCACAGATGCAACTATCCCAACCGCGGCTTACAAGGGTTTATATATCGGTGGAAACCTAGGTCTTCGACGATCCGACAGATTACGCTTCTGTCAAGTTTCGCCCCACTCGCTCACTGTCAGGAAGTTGGCCTATAGTTTGTAGAATTTGGATCAACATATAACAGTGGCAAGTCTAACTCTATACTGGAAATAATTCAAACTACCCAGCTAGGGAAAACTCCTTTTTAGTTATAGGCTTTTACACCCTCTTGAACCAAATTAAGCACTATTGGAGGATGTAAGGACCAAAAAAGTCTATAGAATAGAAACATAACAACATTATAATTCATTAATTGAAAATTTAAAAGTTAGCATTAAGTCCTTCCGGTACTCCTCCTGGATGAATGGCGGATCTCTTCAGTCAATTGCACCAAAGATTTTGAAGTTTCCAAAAGGAAGGACCATTGCCTTCATAATGCTCTCACAAACAACACTTAGATTGCTGACATCATCATCGACAACAGCACTGTGGAAAATATTTTCATAGTTAGTCACTCTTTGGGGATCGGTGCACTAGGTCAGCATTACTCTGGTAGACGAGTACTATTCCTAGACTGGAGTGCCCGGTACTGGGTCACCGTGGGAGTAGCGAGAGGCCTGGCGTACCTGCATGAGGGCTGCCGCGACCGCATCATCCACTGCGACGTGATGCCGCAAAACATCCTCCTAGACGTGTCGCTCCGCCCCAAGGTCGTCGACTTCGGCATGGCCAAGTTCGCCGGAAGGGACTTCAGCCACGTCCTCACCACGACGAGAGGAATAATAGGGTACCTCGCGCGGGAGTGGATCAACGGGACGCCCATCACGCCAAAGGTGGACGTGTATAGCTACGACATGGTGCTGCTGGAGCTCGTCTCGGGGACAAGGAGCGCAGGCGGAGGGTCGTGGACGGACACTTCCACTAACAGCGGTAACGGCGGCCACGTCGAATATTTTCCCGTAGGAAGCTCATGGATGGAGACGTGAGGAGCTTGCTGGACGAGAGGCCGCACGACGAGGCTGATCTGAAGGAGGTATAACGAACTTGCAAAGTTGCCTTCTAGTGCATCCAGGACGACGAAGCAGACCGGCCGGCCACGGGGCTGTAGGAGTTCATAGCATGGAAAAAAAATTCTACCGCATGAACACACAATCAAGATCTAATCTATGATCAAGCCAAGATCTATCTACTAGATCAGTGCAACAAGTTGATAGAGTACTAACCCTCGAAGATCCAAAGCGGTTAACGAGAGCAGATTCTCGTGGGTGATGTAGTCGTTCACTTGCCGATCTCAAGATCGCATAGACGATCCTTCCGGCGCCGCGTTCCGGCAGCGCTCCCGCAGTCGGTCACACGTACGGTACTCGATGAAGACATTCCTCTCCCTTGTTCCAGCAGGCAGCGGAGGTGACGAGGTTTAATCTCGTCAATGCCCATTGTTATGGACTTGGGTTTTGGAGAAGATGGGGATGCTGGAGATCGTGGCACGGTTAACAGACAAGCAACCAGGGGACACGAGATTTACCCAGGTTCAGGCCCCCGGAGGGAAAACCCTACTCCTGCTTGTCTGCTCTTGATTACGGTGGAACCGAAGGTTACAGGGTGCGCAGATTCGATCTGGCGTGGAGGTGTGTGCGAAAGTATGAGTCGAGGATCTAGGACGTGCCCTCCTGACCTTTATATAGACTTAGGCAGGTCCCGGGCATAGTCCTAGTCGGTTACAAGTTCTAGGGTTTTACCCCTTTGAATTTCCTATCTATACTAGTCTTGCTCTCCAAGGACCCAAAAGCGTCATGGGCCTTGGCCACCCGAAAATCTTCATGGGCCAGCGTATATCTGCTGTGGGCCTTCCTTGGGCTGGACCAGGTATGCTGAAGTCACGTGCCCGTAGGGTATAACTATGTCAGGAGGTTGTAGCTCTCTCCTCGCGATTCTGGCAGCACGACGGCGTGGTGTCGGAAGTAGAGGGGAGATCCCGCAGGGCTTCGCCTAAGCCGGAGCGAGTATGGTGGAGTAGAGGGTAACCCGACGATCTAGGGTTTAGAGGGACGAGGTTTAGAGGTAGCTAGCAACTAGAGTTTAGCTAGTCGGTAGCGGTTTAGAGGAGATCTAGATTGGTCGCAACTAGAGAGGGGGGCGGCAGCCAACCTAGGGTTTCTTGGGCGCCTAGGGCAAGGGGGATGCCTTGGGGTGCGCCCCTACCCCTCCTTATATAGGTGGGGGGCGTCCAAGGGTGTTCCCAACCCAGGTGGAAACCCTCCCTAGCTCAGAAACCCTCCCTAACTCGGAAACCATGTTGGGATTTGACTTTTTCAAACTGCCTTTTTGACTTCCAAATTAGAGTTTGATTTCTCTCTTCCAAGTGTCCAGCCAAGTGACCTAGGACATGATGCAACAATTACACTTTGTCATGACACATCCATGTACCCTTCCCCTTCCGGATTGGTGAACCTTCTAGACCCTTCTAGAACATTCCGGTGAAAACACCGGAATCATTCCCGAACTCCAAAATTGGACTTTCCTTGTATGAATCTTATTCTCCGGACCATTCCGGATCTCCTTGTGATATCCCGGATCCCATACGATACTCCGAACAACATTCGATCTCTTTACTCACATTCCATATCTACTAAACAACATCGAATCCTTAAGTGTGTCTCCCTACGGTTCGTGAATTATGCAGACATGACCGAGACTCTTCTCCGATCAATAACCAATAGAGGAATCTAGAAATTCATATGGCTCCCACATATTTCTACGATTACTTCGTGATCGAATAAACCATTTACATACGATACCAATTTCCCTTTGTCTCACTATACTTTACTTATCCGAGGTTTGATCGTCGGTATCTCTGCATACCTAGTTCAACCTCGTTACCAATAATTACTCTTTTCTCGTTCCCGTGATATGTGATCCCTTGTGAGCCAGTCACATGCTTGCAAGCTAATTGGATGACATTCCACCCAGAGGGCCCAGAGTATATCTATCCGTCATATGGATGGACAAATCCCAATCTTGATCCATGTGCCTCAACACATACTTTCCGAACACTCAATGCCACCAATATAGCCACCCAGTTACGTTGTGGTGTTTGATGTCATCAAAGCATCCTTCCGGTGATGGTGATTAGCATGATCTCATGGTCGAAGGAATTAGGTTACTATGTATCAGAAAGCTTGTAGCAAGTGAACTATATTAAATGACTTGATCTTTATGCGACGCTTAACTATAGGAGTATGTCCATCACATCATTCTCCTAATGATATGACCCTGTTGTTAATAACATCTCTATGTTCATGATCAGGAAACCATGATCATATATTAACCAACAAGCTAGTTTAACAAGAGGCTTTACTAGGGACTCTTTTATGTTTACAAATCACACAAGTATTAATGTTTCTGGTTAATACAATTATAGCATGGTATGTAAACATTTATCATAAGCATGAAGATATGATAATAACCACTTTATTATTGCCTCTTGGGCATATCTCCAACAGTCTCCTACTTGCACTAGAGTTAATAATCTAGTTTTAAACCTTTGTGCATTCAATATCTATGGCTTTCCGGTATTGTATTTACACGATTGCTAGTGGTCAACTGATCTCCGGATCCGACACTTTCAGGTCCGTGTGTAATTGCATGTCTTTGCGTCTCTACGCATCACTCATTCTCTAATGAGATGGCTTTGTATAAATTTGGTCCTTTGATGAGACTTTTAGTTCCTTGGGGTTAAAACATGTTGATAATATTGTCGTATAATATATCTTTATAGTACTATCCCGCTGTGAACCACACCTAGTTTGATAACAAACTACTTGACACAAATGCCCTCTTTTGCTGCTATTATAGCAGTCATATACTTAGCCTTTTGTTGTAGTATCTGTCACAATGTCTTAACTTTGGAACTCATCCAAATCCATTATGGAATTTACTTTTCATCATATTGTGCCACCCTTAGTTTAGATAGAGATAAACTTAATTTGTACTTTGTGACAAAACTAGTATCAATGTAATACTTTTACAATGAACTAACCATCTATTTGTCACTTCTACAAAATAATATATTCTTAGTTCTTCTAAAAGATCATAAGAATATCTTTACTATCGTCCAATAATCATCTTATGAATCATTCTGGTATACGCTCATAACATTTAGAGCATAGGACATATCTGGATTTGTACACATCACAGCATGATTGATAAAGTACTCTTTGTGATTTTATATATCAAGTATAAAAAATACTTGAATCTTTATTCAATCCTTCCAGTGCAACAAGAACCTTTCTTGTATTTTCTATATTGAACTCATTCAATATCTCATCTATGTACTTCTGGCACAACCATATTAGCGTCTCAATTTATCCATATAGACATTGATGCCAAATATTTGAGTTCTGCCTAAGCCTTTCATTAAGATGAAATTCTTAACATATGTCAATAAAAAGATACATCATTTCTAATCAACAATATGTCTTCCACATAATGTATTAGAAACATGTCTTAGCGCTCCCACTTAATTTCTTGCAAATGCAAGCATCTTCATTGTCTCCGATGAAATTAAACTCTTTTAACAGTTTCATCATAGTGAAGATTCCAACTCCGCGATGCTTACTTCAACCATTGAAGTTTGCATATGCTTTTAGCATCCTTTGAATTAACAAAACCCTTTGGACCGTGTCATGCACATGTCCTAGGTAACCATTCTATTAGAAGAACTTGTTTTGTTTATTCAACTACCACATAACAAAATTATATGTAGTGGTTGCTACATTAATCCGTCTAGACTAAATATCGCTTAACAAAAGATCAGATCTTGTCATAGTCAACTCTTTGAACATTGTCCTGAACTCTTTCCCGACATGTCAATAATTTCATAGATGTGAAACATTCATGTCTATTTCTTTATAGATCCAAATACGACTATAAGGTCTTCCACCTTTTCAGAGGGCCTTTCAAGTTCAAAGCTTGATCTCTCGTATATGGAACTATCACGGATTTTATGGCTTCAAACCATTTGACGAAGTCAGGGCCCATCATCGCTTCTTTTCATGTAGTCGGATCATTATTGTCAAATAATGATTTAACTCTAAAATCTTGGTATTTGATTGGTTACCCGACCTACTTGTTTCAATAGGAACTTAGACCTTCGTGACCACAACCTTTGTGGCACGTGAGCCATGAGCATTGTTGCTGCCTTCGGAACACTTTTCAGCGCTGTGCAACTTTGCACATGGGTAAGCGCGCATTGAATTGGCACATGGGTAAGCGTGCATTGAATTCAGAGCAAGCTTGGCAGTGACGCATGATGACTAAAACTCGTTTGGTTTCGGTGCTGCCACCGCCGTGATATCTCCATCGCCTACCTACGCCGACTCTTCCTGGCCGCTCTGTCACTGTCGGAGAGGTCCATGTTTTCTCCCCGGTGAAAGGATAAATTTCGCCCCTGCCGGCTACAGCAGCGATCCACCACCGCTCTAGCTGCCATTCATATGCCCACGCCCATGCCCTCTGCCCCTTCGGTCCATCCGTGATTTGTCATGGCGGTCTCCGCCTCATGGCTCTCGTTGATCGTGTCCCTCCGTGCGTCGTCGGCGCTTCTTGGTGGTAGTAGCGCCGCCACAACGGCAAGTTCGCTTCCGATTCTTCCAGGCCCATGGTAGCTCCGCATTGTACACAGGCATATGGTTCATCGGCATGCGATCGACCACGGTATGGGTGGCCAACGCCGCCAACTTGGTCATGGACGGCGTCGCCTCGCCGGAGCTCGCCATCTCCGCCGACGGCAACCTCGCCGTCTTCAACCGTTTCAACCAAGCCATCGCCTGGTCTACCAATTACTCGTCCCAAGGCAGAACCACCAACGCCACCAACACCAACACCACGGCGGTGATCATGAACAATTGAACAGCGGCAACCTCGTCCTGCTGGATTCCTCCGATCAGCCTCGTAATATACTGTGGCAGAGCTTCGACCACCCCACCGACACCCTTTCCCCAATGGCTCGGCTGAACAACCGCCTCGTGTCCAACAAGACCCGGCCAGCCCGCCTTCCCGGGCGCCATTTGCTCTGAAGTGGACGCCGCCGCTCCCGGCTCGTCCTCGGGCTCGCGATTCGCCACCACCTCTTGGATCAGCGGCAAGTGGAACGCAAGATTGCCAGCGAAATCCGAGCTCTCCGGCAACTCCCGGGTTCAAGCTTCGCCTTCGTCTGACGTCAGACGAGCCGTCGTCACGCGCAGCATCATCCACCCGGCCAGCAGCACCAGGTCTGGCTCGGCGCCGACCGAGGCTGGACCACGCTCTCGCCACCCCGGGAGGAGTGCGGCGATGTAACCGCGAACCCAACACGGTATGCATGCTCCGCTTCGCCGCGCCGCATGAAGGCCGCCCCGTCAGTCGCCCGGAGGGCCCAGGGCGGAGGGGCGGTCGGCCCGGCACGTCGGAGACTGCCGGATGTGTCAGGGAAACTCCCTTGAACTGCACTACTGCTAGTAGCAACACGAGTGCGTCGAATTATTCAGGCGACAAGTTCTACGCCATGGCCGGTGTCAGCTTGCCTGACAAATCTCAGAAAACGCCACCTCTTCCCCCGCGCCAGCCACGATGGGAACAGCCATGGCCCGCTATTCCTGGACTGGAGCGCCCGGTACCGGATCGCCGTGGGAGTCGCGAGAGGCCTGACATACCTGCACGAGGGCTGCCGCGACCGGATCATCCACTGTGACGTGAACCCGCAGAAATCCTCCTGGACGTGTCGCTCCGCCCCAAGATCGCCGACTTCGGCATGGCCAAGTTTGTCAGGAGGGACTTTAGTCGCGTCCTCACCACAATGAGGGGAACAATAGGGTACCTCGCGCCGGAGTGGATCAGCGGGACGCCCATCACATCGAAGGTGGACGTGTACAGCTATGGCATGGTGCTGCTGGAGCTCGTCCCGGGGACGAGGAACGCGGGCGGAGTGTCGTGGACGGACACTTCCACTGACAGCGGCAGCGGCGGCCACGTCGAATATTTCCCCGTGCGTGCGTCGAGGAAGCTCGTGGAGGGAGACGTGAGGAGCTTGCTGGAGGAGAGGCTGCGTGGCGAGGCTAATCCGAAGGAGGTAGAGCGAACTTGCAAAGTTGCCTTCTTGCACGAAGCACACCGGCCGGCCATGGGGCAGGTGGTGCAGATTCTTGAGGGCGTGCTTAACCTCGACAGCTTGCCTCTGTCGAAATAGGTAGGCAGAAGTGATAGCCCCGTTGGGGGCATCGGTTACGTGTTATATAGGCGGTGGAAAAGCCCCACTGGTGGCGCATACAAGAGGGATATAATCAGGAGAGGAGTACTACTCCAAGTCCATTAAATGATAACATATAGAGAGTTTTTGGATTACATCTAACAGCCCCCCTTAATCTCATCCTGCAGACAGGTTGAGATTACGCTTAAACTCATTAAGATCCTTGATTGCAAGAGCCTTTGTGAAACCGTCTGCCACTTGATCTTTTGTAGATATAAACTTGATATCAAGCATTTTATTTGCAACTCTTTCACGAACAAAGTGATAGTCTATCTCAATATGTTTTGTTCTGGCATGAAATACAGGATTCGCAGACAAGTAAGTAGCACCCAAATTATCACACCATAAACATGGTTTTACCTTAAGTGAAACGCCAAGTTCCTTGAGAATGGCTTCAACCCATATAGGTTCAGCTGTAGCATTTGCTAGCGACTTGTATTCAGCTTCAGTACTTGATCTGGAAACAGTAGCTTGCTTTCAAGCACTCTAGGAGACCAGATTTGGACCAAGAAATATAGCAAAGCCTCCAGTGGATCTCCTGTCATCCAAGCACCCTGTCCAATCTGCATCTGAGAAAGCACTGAGCAAACTGGTGGGTGATTGCTAAAAAGTTAAACCAACATGTATAGTGCCTTGAACATATCTTAGTATCCGTTTGGCAGTTGTCCAATGAGCAGTGGTAGGAGCATGTAAATACTGACAGACTTTGTTGACTGAGAAGGAAATATCAGGTCGTGTCAGCGTGAGGTACTGCAAAGCACCAACAATGCTTCTATACTGTGTGCTATCATCAGTCCCAAGGGGAGAACCATCAGTTAGGGACAACTTGTTAGCAGATGACATGGGAGTGGGTGTGGTTGTGCAATCTTTCATACCAACTTTAGCTAGCAAATCAGCAGCATATTTTGCTTGAGTAAGAAGTAAGCCATTTGGGATTTTCTTTACCTCAATGCCCAAAAAATAGTGTAGATCACCTAAATCTTTGAGTGCAAAATCATCATTAAGGTCATGAAGTAGAGCAAAAATAGCCTTGTCTGAGGAGCTAGTGACTATTATATCATCAACATAGATTAAAACAAAGATCATAACATTAGCTTTGTTATAGAGAAAAAGTGAAGTATCTCCTTTGGAAGGAACAAAACCAAGTTGTTGCAGTTTGTTACTCAGTCTGGAATACCATGCTCGAGGTGCTTGTTTAAGACCATAAAGAGCTTTGTCAAGTTTACAAATATAATTTGGAGTAGCGGAAGATTCAAAACCTGGGGGTTGCCTCATGTAAACCTCCTCTTCGAGAACGCCATGTAAAAACACGTTCTTGACATCTAGCTGCCGCAAACTCCAGCCTCTGGAAACAGCGACTGACAGAACAATTCTGATAGTGGCTGCTTTAACAACTGGGCTGAAGGTGTCTTCATAGTCAATGCCATACCTTTGCTTGAAAACCTTTTGCAAGGAGACGTGCCTTGTACCTATCAACAGTGCCATCTGCATTTCTTTTTACACGATATACCTATTTACAATCAATAAGATTTTTTGTGGAGTGTGGAGGGACAAGATGCCAGGTCTTATTATTCATAAGAGCTGTATATTCTTCATCCATTGCCTTGCGCCAACGATCATCTTTTAAGGCCTCTGAGAGTTTACTAGGTTCACCTGTAGAGGTGAACATGCCATAGCGAATAGTGCCGTCAGTGTATCGTTTTGGTTGTCGTATACCTTTTTGTAATCGTGTACGAGGTTCCGGAAGTGGTGACGGAGACGGAGATGCATCGAAAGATGTTGCCGAATCACCAGATGAATTCTCCATGGCGTTGTTGTGTTGGCACGAGGATGAAACAGGAGACAAAACTGGCTCATCATTGTGCAATGATGAGGGCAGATCCTCTTCGGGGTCACCGCCTGATGCACGCTCGGGAGGCGAGGGCGAGCGGGAGTGTGAACACACCGAAGACCGAGGCGAGGTGGGCCGTGACGCGGGAACCGGCGACCAAGGGGGCGACGTGGCACGGCTCGACTCGTCCGCGCGTGGAGAGCGCGGCTCCGGGGGCGACGTGGCACGGTGCGACTCGTCCGCGCGTGGAGAGCGCGGCTCCCGCGGCTCCTGACTCCCGGTATTCGCGTCAGGCACGGTGGCAGTTGGCCCGTCTTGAGTGGATAGGGGCGGATCCGCTCCGGGATCAGCGCCAGGCGGGCCAGGGATATCATCCTCGGGATCTGATCCCGTGGCAGCGTGTACGCGACGATGTGCTGCCGGTTCCTGAGCATTAAGAGCAGAATTTCTCCCAATAATCACATCTGGTGCATTATGAGTATCTGCAGCATCTCCATCGTTATTATTAGTAACAATTGGCACAAAGGGCAAAGGCATATAGTCATTAATATTAGCATCCCCACAATTTGGTGTAGAATCAGGCAGAAAGAGAATGTCTTGTTTTAGACGACGACCAGCATTGGGGTGTAGCTCGGCAAAAGGGAAGACTTTTTCATCAAACACGACATCACGAGAAATATAAACACGACCAGTAGAGACATCTAGACACTTGACCCCTTTGTGACGAGGACTGTAGCCCAAGAAAACACATCTTGTGGAGCGAAAAGAAAGTTTTCTGGGGTTATATGGTCTAAGGTTTGGCCAGTAGGCACAACCAAAAACACGAAGAGAATCATAGTTGGGTTTTGTGTGAAGGAGGCGTTCTACTGGCGTGTCATGATTGATAACCTTACTAGGAAGAAGGTTTATGAGAAAGGTGGCAGTGAGAAAAGCTTCGTCCCAAAATTTAAGTGGCATAGAGGCATTGGCGAGGAGAGCAAGGCCTACTTCAACAATATGACGATGTTTTCTTTCAGCAGAGCCATTTTGCTGATGAGCATGAGGACAGGAAACATGGTGTGTGATGCCAACTTTTTGGAAAAAACTATTAAGTTTCTCATATTCACCTCCCCAATCAGTTTGCACGGTAACAATTTTTCTATCAAACTTCCTCTCAACAAGTTGTTGGAAATTAAGAAACACTTGATAAACATCGGAACGCTTTTTGAGTAAGTATATCCAAGTGAACTTACTAAAATCATCGATAAAACTTACATAATAAGAATGCTTTCCAGCAGACTCAGGTGCTGGTCCCCATACATCTGAGAATACTTGTTCCAAAGGAACAGTGGAAACACTAGTAGAGACAGGATAGGGTAGTTGGTGACTCTTAGCTAGTTGACAAGAATCACAAATATAGGGATTTATTTCCGGAGAATGAGAAATATTGTTTTTCCTAAGAATTTGTTGAACCACAAACGAGGAAGGATGGCCTAAGCGACGATGCCATGTGGAGGTTGAAGGCTTTATTGTGATGAACGCTTGCTTGGACGACTCAGTGGATGATGGAGCAAGCGGGTATAGGCCACCCGAGCATGGCCCCTCAACCAGAATTTTCCTTGTGTCCCGATCCTTAATGAAGAAAAACCAAGGATGAAATTCCATGAAGGCATTATTATCAAGTGTAAGTTTATGAACAGATAACAAGTTTTTAGATGCATGTGGGACATGAAGAACATCTTTGAGTTGTAAAGAATCATGTGGGGTGCGTAATATAGAATGACCAATATGACTTATTTGCATACCGTTGCCGTCAGCCGTGTGGACGCGATCGTTGCCGTTGTATTGTTCATGCATGGTGAGCTTGTTCAGCTCGGATGTAAGATGGTGGGTGGCACCTGAGTCCGGGTACCAGTTGGTGTCGACGCCATAGGATGCAATGTTTGCACCCTTTTCACCACCATCGCGATTGTTCTGGAAACGCCACCAGAATGACCATGTATCTTGCAGATCTGACAGTCGACGTTGACATACGGTGTAGCGCGCCGACGCCCACCATCGCGACTATCATCATGTCCTTGGCGGCGCCAGTTGCCGCCGTCGCGACGATCATCATCATGGCGGTCGCGGCGATAGCCACGGTCGTCTTGGCGTCCATAACCGCGATCATTACCACGATCATAACCACGGTCATACCCGCGATCTTCCTGGCGCATGCGATCATAGCCACGGTCGTAGCCGCGATCACGATCATCTTGGCGTCTCCGATCATCCTGGTGTGGGCGGTCCTCCTGACGTCCACGATCGTCGGTGCGTCTGCGTGGCCGAGTGTCGCCACCGCCACCACCGCGGCGGGCAACGTTCGCCGAGGAGGTGAAGCCCTCGGTATCATCAGGATCATCTTGGAGAGCATCATAAGCAACAAGTTGATTAAATAGATCTGATAAATTTGTACCGGGATTGGCGTTGATGGCTGTCTTGAAGGGGTTGTAGGATTTGTCAAGTCCATTGAGTATGGACCCGATCAACTCATCCTCATCGAGAGTTTTTCCAGCGGCAGCAAGCTCCGCCGCAATGGCCTTCTTCTTAGCAATATATTTTGCAGCAGAGAGAGTGCCTTTCTTTGTGTTCTTGAGGGCTCCACGGAGACTCTGGATCCTTGACCGAGATTGGGAGGAAACAAGCTCCTTGAGCGATACCCACACTTCAGCTGCAGTGTCCAGCCCAGTGACATGGGCAAGGATCTCAGGAGACACGGAATTGAGCAGAAAACGGAGTACCTGCTGATCCCGTGTGAACCAGGCTGCATAGTCGGGATTCTCAGCCCTGAATTTCTTGCCTTCCTTATCTTCAACCTCAATCGTCTTCTCAGGTGCAACCTCCTTGCCTTCAATGAGATCAAGAACCCTAGCACCGCGCAGGGCAGGGAGCATCAAGGCGTTCCATGGAATGAAGTTGTCGCGAGTGAGTAGCTGCGTGGGAGGAGCCCCGAGGAGAGCAGCCAAGGTGGCCGACGAGGATGAAGAGGACGATCCAGTCATAATGATGTTGTTGACGACGGCGGCGGCAGATCAGGGTCGATCGGCGGCGGCGGCTTGAGATTGTGGTGGATGTTTTTGGCGGCGGCAGCGGATCGGGAAGATCAGCGGCGGCGGCGACGTTTCTTTTGGGTTTTTGATGTTTGTGTGAGGCGGCGGCGGCAGATGAGATAATCACCAGCGGCGGCGGCGGCTTGGGGTTTTTGTTTTTCTTGGCGGCTAGGTCTGGGAAGAGGATGGCTCTGATACCATGTCGAAATAGGTAGGCAGAAGCGATAGCCCCGTTGGGGGCATCGGTTACGTGTTATATAGGCGGTGGAAAAGCCCCACCGATGGCACATACAAGAGGGATATAATCAGGAGAGGAGTACTACTCCAAGTCCATTACATGATAACATACAGAGAGTTTTTGGATTACATCTAACAGCCTCCGCTGCCAAGGTTACTCGAGAACATCTTCATGAGACCCCTGAGCTCGAAAAACACATCCATTTTCTGATAGCCGTTAACCGGAGTATCATTGTAGGTTTTCACACGAGACTGTTATGAGCAGTACTAAAATCAGCAGAGTTTCTAAGAAAAGTGCATTTAAAGGTAAAAGTGTTCACACCCAGAACCACACACACTATCATATCTTGTGCACCAAAAGCTCGTGTCACGGAGCAACCGTGTGTAAGTCA
This sequence comes from Avena insularis, assembly GCA_023614405.1. Classification (NCBI taxonomy): domain Eukaryota; kingdom Viridiplantae; phylum Streptophyta; class Magnoliopsida; order Poales; family Poaceae; genus Avena; species Avena insularis. The sequence continues at coordinate 10,006,325 of CM042684.1, forward strand.
TGCTAAATCTAACTCTACACTGGGAATAATTCAGGCTACTGCCGATTTTTGGCTCCCGAAATCCACTGCTCTTGCTATTTAAAAAATCAAAATCATATTTGTGAGTTTAGAAAATATTAAAAAAAAATTGGACGTGTAAAATACCAATCGCAAATACTCCTATTCCAAGTTGTGTAATAATAACAAGATTATAGATATGTGCAAATATGTTTTAAATTTCAAATCTCCAAATTTTATCAGATTTGTCATTTTTGTGTATGCCAAAATACAAAGAATTTCACGCAACCACTAGTAAGAAAATGGCTATAGCGGTAATTTTCCTAGTGGCATGCATAAATATTTTAAAAGATGAAATGGTGCCTAGGAGAAACTAAACACTACTCATATACCACTTTCGGTCAAAATAATGCTAGCACACAAATATTCTCGAACGCGGACAGGGCGGCCATGGGGCAAGTGGTGCAGATTCTCAAGGGCGTGCTTGACCTCGACATCTTGCCTCCGCTACTAGCTAGTATTATAGTAGGTTTTCATAGTACTCCTTCCGTTTCAAAATATAAGATGTTTTAGGTTTATGAAGAAAATGTATCTAGACTTTTTTTAGTGTGTAAATTCACTCTAAATCTGACTGAACCTGCTTACTAAAAGAAGTCTAGATGTATTCGTTTCACAAAGCTAAATCATCTTATATTTTGAAACGGAGGAAGTAGTATTGATATCAGTAGAGTTTCTAAAAAACGATATATATAAAGGTATACATATTTACATGCGGAACCACACCCGGCCACTATCGTATCGTGTGTATCAAGTATCAACACTCGTGTCACGGAGCAACCTTGAATAATAACTTGGAGTTACCTTGTGTCGGGTTTTCATGGCAAGTCTAACTGTACACCGGAAATAATTCAAGCTACCCACGCTAGGGCAAACTCCTTTTTAGTTATAGGCTTCTACATCGTCTTGAACCAAATTAAGCACCATAAGAGGATATAAGGACAAAAAAAAGTATATACATAAAGATATGTATAGAATTGAAACATAACAACATTAGAATTCATCAACTGGAAATTTAAAAGTTAGCATTACCTCCTTCTGGTACTCCTCCCGGCTAAATGGCGGATCTCTTTAGTGAGTGGCACCAAAGATTTTTAAAGTTTCCAAAAGGAAGGACCGTTGCGTTCATAATGCTCTTATCAACAACGTTTGAATTGTTGACATCATCATCAACAATAGCACTGTGGAGCATCTATTCCTAGTTCGTCACTCTTTGGGACTGTTGCACGAGGTCACCCATACTCGTGGTAGCGAGGACATCATCACATATTCCAATGCTATTAACAAACTCTGCTGGTAAGTATCACTACTAAAGGGTTTTTTGGTTGTGCTTATTTATGAATTTTCGTTTTTGGCTTATAAGTCACAAAAGCACCTAAATATATGCTTTTCATTTTTCTTTTGGTTTATATCATCATACTACTATGTTTAGTTAAAACCCAAAAGCCAAAACCAAAAGCACCTATTTTGGTGCTTTTATGGCTTATAAGCCAAACTCCAAAATGTAGATTTAAGCCCAACCAAACAGGTCCTAAGTAAGCTTGTGCATGTACAAATGTGCGGGAGGAGGGGGGCATTGGCCTCCCTTGGCCCTAGTGAAGGTCCTCCACTACACACATGCGGTTTGGCCACACTCTCAGATTAATTTCTAAAATACTTTGTACAAGTTTGGATACAATGGAGGACGCTTTGGACACGATGGAAACTGGATATATGAAACACAGTCGACCGTACCCCAGTGGAAAACGGGCCTCTTGTCCCAGGTCAAGACGACCTCTAGTCCCGGTTGTCCAACCGGAACTGCCAAATCAGGACTAGAGCAGTAGAGCCCCTTCCCCCTATTTAGTCCCGGTTGTGCTATGAACCGAGACAAAGGCCCTCCATGTGGCTCCACGGAGTGCACTGGGCTGAAGGTTTCTTTCGCGACAACATTTTAGGGCAATCGGCTGTCGTGACAGGAGATGGGTTTTAGGGTTTTGTGTTTTGTGTTTTACTTTTCATTTTTTGTTTTGTATTTAATTATTTTTCATTTTGTATTTTATTTCAAACAAGTTTTCGCATACATATTCTACGCTACTACATAATGTATACGTTGTTGCATATATAATATAATTTTTCCGACGAACATACATATATATATATATATATATACAACTTGGTATATACATGGAGATCATTAAGTTACATGGAGATCATTAAATTACATGGAGGCATTAGCGACAATAATATTCTTATTTTTCATTTATGACATCCATAATTTTTTTTTTGACAATTCGTCTTGTATTGCTTGTAGGCCTTCCTCTGGTAGGAGCTTGTCCCGTATACATTCGATCTTTAAAGAAGGAGATAAATATGAATATATCAATTATCATAAAAAATGAATGAAGCTCAACACAATTGATGGTCATAAATTTTTTGAATATATTGTTTACATACTTGAACTTGTCTTTGATCTCTCCTCGGCTCACTAATCAACATGCGAAGGAACTCACAGACGTAGTATCCACATAAATTAGTCTTCGGTGACTATCTCAAACATTTTACGAGAAAAGAATTCAATTAAATAATAATCAAACATGACAATGGTATTGAAACTAGAATTAAAGAGATGTGCGGACCTAGATAGTTAGGACTAGTTACCTTGTTCCATCGAAAAGTCAGCTGATCTTTCCACTCACTGAATTCGTCTTTGATAAACAGTTTCAAAAATCTGTCCCGCAAAGAAAATGATTAATAAAATTATTAATTACTTGATATATCATGAACTGAACGAAAGAGACTGATATAGTACGATAATGATTGAATTACCTTTACAACATCGGAACCACACTTTCGTCTCTCCTCTTCTCGAGAGTAACTGAACGAAAGAGACTGATATAGTACGATAATGATTGAATTATCTTTACAACATCGGAACCACACTTTCGTCTCTCCTCTTCTCGAGAGTCTGTCGCACGCGCCGACCACTACAAGAGGCTAAATGGTAGATGTTGATTTTTTATTTAATTTTCGAAACATGCTCCACCGGTTGCCGCTACTATTTTGGTTTACAGAAAGCCAAAGCCATGTTGATTGTGGTCTTAGTCCTGACTGAGGGTTAAGGTAGGTAGAGATCCTAAAAATAAAGCATAAGCCCTGCAATAACTAGCCCGATTCCATCGTACGTACGACTATGCATGTTTGCAAACCCGAGTAATTGTTGAGCACTTTCCTTGGTTGCTTCGTATTTTAACGGACTTTTGTTTCCAATGGTAATTAAAATTAGTGGGCCTTGCTGTGGTATTTTTTTTTTGCCCGTGATTATTGCGGCTGCAAATTCCACGGTGAAGTGGAATTTGTCTACTTTTGAGATGGGAAGTACATTCCCTCAATCCCTCTAGTGCTTCAACCAAGGGATTAACTGAGTTTATATCCACACGCACTACACATCTGGTTCAGTTTTTAGGTCCCGTAGTACAAAAGTATATTTAGTAAAATTATCGACGTGGGAAAACGCGCACGACCATTAGTCATACATAATCTAGTCGTGTGGCCGCAACTTGTTCTTCACCAATGTAAACTAGCTACTCCCTCTATCCTGAAATAAGGAATATCCTTACATGTGAATTTAGATAAATCTAAATCACTTAATTTCGGATGGAGGTACCTTTTTAGCCTTGGCTAACTCACACTACAGCTGACTTGCCAAAACGCATGTAAAAGCTATGTCACTTACAAAATTAACCATTTATTAAACTGGTGCCTAATCAACAAATCATTAAACCGACAAACGTATAAAAAGAAGTGTTCAAACAAACTAGGGAAATGCATCAACTTTAAGAAAAAAATTCAGCCGCAACACATCTAATTAATCAGCAAGACAGTTGAAAAGTTTGGCATAACTTTTGCCTTTTTTTGGACATCTAGATCTGCACCAACATAATCAACTTTTGTGTAGAGAACAACTCCGAGTGCACATTCAAATGTACAACTCACCTAGATCACAAGTCTAATCAAAGAGAAGCACAAGCTAAGAATAAAGACTACAGATGTGCAACTGAATCAACTATACTATTTACAAAACCTGATCACGAGCATTATTACCAAAACGACTACCTGAATATTACAGGAAAACCAGAGACAAAACTCTCGGGTCACGCCAGAATCTGCGTGTGGGGAGGGGGCATTGGCCCCCCTGGGCCCTAGTGAAGGTCCCCCACTACACACATGCAGTTTGGTCACACTCTCAGATTAATTTCTACACTACTTTGTACAAGTTTGGATAGAAGGTCGTAGCTCTCTTCTTCGAGTCCAACGAATCGATCTTGTGTAGATTTGACATCAAATGATAACAACATAACTCGTGGTCAACGCAAACCGGCAGATCTACCATGACTGTAGCGTGTGTCACATGGTAAATTTCATACTTGGGTACACCGCAGCTATGTTCTAAAACCATGACTACTAGTATGACATCATCACTACCTAGGGTCACGAGAATAATGGTGGTTGTTTTCTTTTTTGTTCTACAACTGCCCCACCATCGCTTGGCCTCGTGTGACCTTCCTTGGACGCCCGTGGAAGCACCACACTATGGTGGTCTTCATGCCGAGTTTCATCAACGCGCATCAAATATGGTGTACTTGAGTTGTGGAACAGGTCCAAACATGAGCATAAACACACAGAGACATGCCAAGAGGCCATGTCCCCCGTATCTACTACATTCAGTATAAAATTCACAAGCTTGGCTTACACCAACAGTAGAAACATGAACAAAATTTAAAAATTAAAGAAGAATAACTTGAGTTTAATCTGTGTGTGTGTGGTGGTGGTGGTGGGGGGGGGGGGGGCATTGGCCCCGATTTCATGAAACCATGTGCGATGGCTCGAATCCATAGTCAACCCTACTTTCGATAGGACCGGTTGACAATTAAATCCAATTTTACCCTTGGCCCAGCGAAGGTCCTTCGGTACTTCACTGCGTGCATGCAGTTTGGTCATTCTCTTGGATTAATTTTTTACACTACTCTGTACAAGTTTGGATAGCAAGGGAGGATGCTTTGGACATGATGGAAACTGGATATACGAAACACATCCAGTGGCGGCCCTAGGATTTTATTGAAAACTGGGTGGGATAATGACTAAAAGAAATTCTCCGACAAATATAAGAATCACATGAAGCAAAAAAAATTCAACATTATTTTAAATGGAAGAACACATATACAATACATTACAAGTTCACAACACAATCAAATGTTCAAAACCTTGGTCGTCGCTGCCCAGGAAGGCCGCTAACACCATTGCCCGAAGGATGCAACATGTGCTCCACCTCCCGAGTATCCATTGCCCATGGTTGTCGCCTACGGTGCGTTGATGTCGGCCTTCGACCGTTGCCTTTGGTTAGTGTAGCTAAGTTGGGGGCAGTCATGGGCTGGGTGGTCAATGGTTTCACGGTTTTGAGATGACGGGGGTTGTCAAGGGCGAATCCTATTTGATTCCCATTATGTCAAATAGCGGGTCTAGGCGCACCTATTTACTTTCCTTTTGAGTGCATTTGGGCCAGCCTATTATTTTCCTCTCGTGCGTTACTCAAAAATGAATCCTTCGTCGCTTTCCCTTGTTCTCTAAATGTGAACAATTAGTCACACCCAGTTAGCATCGATTCACTTACCACTTTCTTTGTAGTAGTAACAGAACTTTCATCTAGATAGGTATCCTCGTTCAGTCATATATATACATTCATGTCTATTGACTGATATGTACTTATTTTTGACGTTTACATGCATTGTAGCCGTGAAAGGTTGCAGTTTTATGGTGTGCAATCGTGATCATCCTAAGAATCTCTCGCCATTTTTTGGATACCGTCACCGATGTTGATTTGTTGTAGTATGCTTAATTAACATGACTTGTGAATGCTGGTTTGAGATTGTGTTGTGTTTAAAGTCTTTTTTCTTGAGATGGGTAATCTTTTAGTTCTGGTTCAACTTTTCTATAATTTGCTCGGTTTGCCCTGTTCGACAAATATAAAAATGCAGTAAATTCCAAGATGAGTATTTAGGATTGTCTTGACGTGGTAGTCTTAGAAAATTGATCACATAGATTTTTATTTGAAGGAAACTAGTAGATACACAAGTTTGAAATATAATTGGATGAAAATATTAAATCAGCTTTTATGGTTCTGAGAAACCTAAAAACTGATGTAACCCAAAAGTAGGAAAGACCTAAGGAGCTTCTGGCATTGTACCATGTGGGGATGGTATACCTTCCTTGCTCGTTTCTTCCACAAAAAATAGTATCAATATGAAACATTATAAGTCAACAAAAAAAAATTGTGAGAGTTTTCATGCAACAGTAAAATCTAAAGTATATATAAGTATTTTTGAAATGCAAATCTAAAATAAGTAGGGAGGTAGGCGCACGTCAGCCTAGAGAAACACTCCCTACAGTAGTAGAATTTCAGAAGCTTGACCCGGGACTACACTCCCTACAGTATTAGTATTTCCCAAGGAAGGAAGCTAGAGCATGCGCGCTGCTGCGCATCGAGCAACCCACAAATGACTGCACGCAAGTTCCCCATGAACGGTGCATCAATTGCTCTCACATTCCCCATGAAAGGTGCCTCACTACGACACTGCGCGTATATATGTACTGGCCTGGCGTGAGATCATCTTTCATTTACTTACTCCAGTGCCCACAGATACTCCATAGCTACTAGTAGCTCCACGCATACTCAGATCGATGGCGTCCAAGGACGGCTCCGGGACCAAGCTAAGCATGAAGCTGTTGGTGGACAGCAAGTCCCAACGCGTGCTGTACGCTGAGGCCGGCAAGGACGTGGTGGACTTCCTCTTCTCCCTCCTCACCATGCCGGTGGGCACGGTGGTGAAGCTGCTCACCTCGGACTCCATGGTCGGTAGCGTCGGCAACCTCTACGGCAGCGTCGAGGAGCTCGACGAAACCTACATCAGCCATGACCACGCCAAGAAAGCCCTGCTCACCCCTGCCGGTGGCTGTGCGAGCGACAAGCTGCTGCAGCTTCCTCCGCCGGAGACGGGGTCTGATGTGCTTTATCGGTGCAATCTATTCTATTATATACTAAAAGCAATATAAGGGTATGTTTCGAGGCACCACGTTGATCCACATCATCTAAATTAATCTGATAGTTAGATCTAAAATCTACCGCTAGGATTTAACAGACTAAACTGTTACGTAATTGTTTAATTAATTAAATTTTGTACCCATAGTGTTATAGTCTGGCACGTTAGGCTGCCAGGTCCATACGATTCAAAGTCCTACATCCGGATATAGGACTTTAGCTGACCGGTTCACAGGAAAAGGCCCACACTTGAAATATGAGAGCGGTACGATCGGAAGTCCATGTAAATATGGGACTTTCAACAGAGAAAAAAATTATGTTTTCAGTTCAGGTAAAGCAAAAAAAAAATTAGGGTCAATCAACAAACTAATCCGTCCGAACTTACAAGGACATGGTATGCATGCGAGAGAATATTAGACTAGAAAACCTAATATATACTCCATACAAAATTTATTTTATGTGCAAATTTTTTCATCTGTGCGACGACCAAGCAAGGCTCAATAAATATGTGTTTTCAGTTCATGTGTAAGTTTTTCATCAATCCGGTCCTCCCTGCAATGTATAAGGATATCGCATGGAAAAGACAAAATCTATTATTTTTGGTATATATAGAAAATGCTATTTGCATATAAGACATAAATGTATACAAATTTTGTAAGATATTTTTTTTGCCCTAAAGTCTATTTACGCTCAATCAGGTCATGCATCCGGACACAACATTAAAAATATTAGGATATAAAAATATATTCAATTTTTTGTTTAGTTCATGCAAGTTTTCTTATGGGTCTGACTGGCTAAGCATTAGTAAATATTTAAATTCAGTTCACGTAACAATTTTTTGCGTCAGTGCATTATCGGACAACGGACTAATATTTAGTGTGTAAAACATAAAATAAATATTAATAATAATTTTATAAACAACAACACATTTAATTTTTTCCATCAAGTGTACTTGAGTTAATCATCCAAAAGGAAAAATGAAACAAATCCAAATATGTAAGGATTATATTTAAGGATGTCAATGTTAATAATTATTTGTCTTACTCAAAATTATGAAAGGACCCACACATTTTTGTTTTATAACATAATGACACATCAATTATGTGACTCATCTAAAAAATGATAATATAAAATAGCACGTAACGGTTTTTACGTCTATATTCACTTTATTAGGTAACTAAGCTGAAACAAGACACACAAGGCGCATGAAGTTGGCTCTGCGGTTGTTCCAAACTATGGGGAGACAACACAATTTAAAATAATATGGATAACTTAATATTTCTTATGTAAACCAACCTTCGATTTTTATGGGTGTAGATTATACCCCACTATGCACTCAAGCTCTTCTCATTCGTGTTATACCAGAACACCTTTAATATGATATTCAGTATTTAATACATACAAGCATGACAAACTATATATATGTGGGTCATAATAGCCTATTTTTCATATATGAAAGTTTCACCGAGGTCCACGACAAATTAATCGCTATCCATCTACCCCATGTCTCCGTCTACAAGGACTTGGATAAAATCAACACTAATAGATTGAAACAAAAATTTAATATTTATTGTGAAACACAGCACAATATTTATACGCGTTTAATGTATACCCACATGGTGCACTCGATTTTGCTTTTGCTAATGTTATACCAGGACATCATTAATATGACAGCTGGTTTGAATCTTAATCTGATACATACAAACAAGCCAAATTAAATTAGTGGAGTTAAATTAATAGCATGTTGTACATGTATGTAGGGACCCTCCCATGACCATGATAACGTAAAAGGGAATATGTGATTATGTGTCAAGCTTTATAGTTCATTACCCTTAGAATTTAAGAGGATGTGTCATTGACATTATAAATATTATTCCATATTTGAATCACACTATGAATGAAATAATTTCCCTAAATATTGTAGCCGTATGAATAAACTATTAATTAAGGAGTGATGATTACCAACTAGCTTAAATTTTGATTATAAGATATGAAAATGTCATGTAGTGAAGCCACACAATAAAACCAAGTATCGGTTAATTAAGATGTTTCCTTATAAATGTTACCTGATAAAACAATACATGTAAATGTGAATGTATCAGAGGGTGAAAGATATCAAGGACCGAGGTAACAACAATAAATAAATAAAATGAAAAGTTCATCTCACTAAGTATCGCATTGGGGAATATTATTAAAATAGTATTATAAAATTTGAGTAAAATTTCAAAATTAAAAGATTGAATAGAATTCCGTTATTTAGAATATATTTATAAAAAAACAAAGTTAATCTTAGAAATGGTGTCTTTGTCTAAAAGATTTCCTTGAGAGGATATTTGTCTAATAGATGACAACTTAGAATGATCACTGAATGTTTATATTCCACTGCAGAAATAATGGGGGAAGAAATTGATCATGACAAGATAAAATTCAAATTCCCCCAAAATAGTTTCCTTAATGATTAAAAAGATTTAATCCATTAAAAAGTTAACTAACTCTTCAAATGCTTACAAAAGCACCCAATCAAAATTTTGTGTGAAACCATTTCCCCATTAAATTTCCATCCTCATATGTGTTCATAATAAACCATATAATGAACCAAAACATAGAGAATTAGTTAAGAATATCTAATGGTAAACCAAAATATTCAGCCAGCTAACAAAAACCTAAAAAAAGTTGTACATGAGGTATTGACATCTTGAACCTTACAATGAACAAAGTGAACCAAAATTTCTTCTTAATAGTGCATAGCATAATAGAATCATTAATGTAACATATTCTTATTAAATACATCATTTATACTATCTTAGTAACTATAGATTAACCACATCTGGCGACAAATAACATATCAACATATATGTTTTTTTACTCTAAACAAATAAAAGTTTTTTTTTGAGAATCTAAACAAATAGAAGTTGATGAGTACCTTGAAGTCACATAAAATAAAAACTGCAACCAAGCTTTATCACCACGTACAAAAGACATATATAATCAATTATACTATCTCCGTTCCGGTTTATTAGGCTAATACGTACTTTAAGAAAAATAATTTGACCATAAATTTTGTCAACAATATATGAATTATATGTCACAAAAATTATACTATTGGAAGCATATTTTGAATGTGAATCTAATGATATAATTTTTGTTAAATATAGTTTGTATTTTATTGACCAAATTTACGGTCAAACTATTTTCTTGAAGTGCGTATTTTTCTTATAAACCGGAGTGTAGGTAGTACGTTGCTCTATGGCAATATTAATTGTTCTGCCATAAACTATAAATGATAAATGATGTATCCTGCACAAGTAATTTTTATTTAGAATAATATTTATGACGACCATATAAGTATATAACCATATTAATTATGATAGCATAATATAAATTTCTAGGACCATACAAAGTTTTTAGGCATATTCGGACATTGCCCTCGCATTTGGGAGGGCCACCATGCTAGTTAGAGTTCACAAAACTGCAGGAACTATGTGACCAAGGTAAGCGGCTTGCGATGTCCGAGCTGCGGTGGTGGCATGACCACCCTGGACAAGCCAGCGCTGGTGCAGCCGGATGGTGGCTCTGTGGCCAGCGCGGTGCCAACTGCCAAGTGCTGCAGGAGCTGGGTTCGTGCAGGGGATCGTGACTTACACCGTCATGGACGACCTGAAGGTGGCGCCCATGTCGTCCATCTCCGGCATCACCCTCCTCAACACCTTTGGGGTCACGGACATCGGCTCGCTCCAGGAGAAGACCGTCCAGCTTGGCTATGCCGAGGTAATAATGCAACTCAGCTGCTGTTAAGTAGTAGATAGCTCCATCGATTCGTTAATATTTTGAAGTTATGTGTGGTTCATTGATGTGTAAACTCGTCGCGTAGGGTCTGGAGATACTGAAGGCGTCGCTGCAGTCACAGACTGTTCTCACTGACGTCTTCCTCGTCGGGAAGAAGAGGAAGGCCTGAAGCAGTACGATCGAGCTGGGGAGCGCAAGAACGCCAGGTTGTTTTGCCTGTTGTCGAGCGACCTTGCCTCCATTATTTGATCCGTCAGTCAGTGTTTTGTTTGCAATTTCAAGGGGTCGTTGTCTGTTAGTTTCATCGTGTCAGAACTGTTAGTTGTGTTCGTGTCTTCGACCTGGAAATCTTATTGTGATCGTCCGTTCCTTGATCAAGCTTGGAACTTTCTTGTTTTATTTGAAGATGTACGTGTTTGTTGCGCTCCATATCAGTCTGCTAGTATCGTGGACGGCTCTTCTGTTGTTCAAACCTTACTGCTGCTACACGTTTTATCTCGTCATAGTAGTTCTCAGAAATAAACCTGAACCTGACACTGTAGCGTTTCACAGGGTACAACACTGTAGCGTTTCAGTTGGATATTTTTCAACTCAGAGTAAGTTGGCGAGGACGCGATCTTGTGTACTCCCGCCCATCGTTATAGGATCGGATCAGTGCACGCTTTGGTTGTGGCCTTGTGGGATGGCACGACCCAGAGTACGAAGTGAAGGCCATGACCATCGCTACGTAAAAAGGGAAGGAAGTCGAGAAAAGCAGTATGTTGGACACTGCGCCAATATCGTTGTCTCTTGTCCGTTTTATTCAGTTTTGTCAGGGAATCGAGAGAGTGAGATGTTGTACACTCCACCTTACATATGGCTGCCCCCTTGTACTAGTATGGTGGTTGTATTTGTTCGGGTTATTTGATTTAGTCCTTGTATTTGTAATTTACACAACTTAATCCATGTACTTATCAATTAAGCTCGATTTAGTCTAAAAGCGTGTTTGGAGTCCAATTTGAGCTGAAGTGGACGACGCGTGATCGTTGGTCCCACTTATAGGAGAGCAACTGACTTAGAAATTTGCAGGAACTCCTCCACGAACGTCTGCTACAGGTTCTGGTCCAATGATCTCTGATACCGTTGACTTCCTCTCTGTAGACTTCTTTTTACCCCCTTCCCGAACAGAACAATCTGGAAATGAAGGGCACTGCACGGGGCGCTGGCTTATCGATCGGATGGGGAGGGGTATATGCAAATAGCTGCGAGCGGAAATGTACCTCTAGATTCATGAGGGGGTTCCTGCAAAATTCAAGGCCAGCTGCTCTCCTTCAAGTGGGAGCCGCGTCCACGTGTGTTCCGCGCCATCTCAATTGGACGGCAAACATTTTTTTTACTAAATCGACTCCAATTGAGAAGTACAAGAGTTACATTGTGCAAATTTTGAGTACACGGACTAAATCGAGCCACTCGGACGACTACATGGATTGCTGTTGTATTTAACTCTTGGTTCTTCCCATCGAGACCCCCCATCGGGGCCATCATTCCTACCTAGATCGATATGATATCAGTGCCAATCCTCGCCATGACCTAGCCACCAAGAACTAATCTACTCCCTCTGTCTAACAATAAGTGACTTGGATTTATCTAAATTTGCATGTATCTGGACACCTTTTAGTGTATAGATATATTTAAATCTAGATAAAGCTAAGTCACTTATTTCTGAACGGAGGGAGTACAATAATGAACAAAGCCACGGTGATCTCCCCCGCGGCCGCCATGGCTTCCTCCCCGTCCTCATCCACGATGAGCACCCTGGCCGCTGCCCCCGGTTCCTATAGTGATTTCGTACAACTTCTGAACATAGCTCCACATGTTTGAGATGAGGCGGTACAGGAATTAACACTCTGGAGTTCAAGCTTCAATTGGTATTTCATTTTATCGTGTGCAAGGCATTGCGAACTGTCTGACCACCAACTACTTTGAAGGTTGGTTACATTGAATCTATCCAGTCCTCAAATCAAATTTCTTAAAAGGAACCTCAGTGGGGAATCAAAATTTCTGATCATTTTTAAGGGACGCGGGAAACCTAACTCTAACCCCAGCTCCAGTGAATCGGCACAAATCCAAAATGTTATTTAAGAGGCTACTAGTTACGAACTTTCTAGTAGTGGAAGTAGGCTTTATTGCACTATAATTGCATGCAGCTTTCGGAACATCAGGCTGGTCATAGTGGGGAGTAACTTAGAGTAGTAACATGCATATGTTACTAGTCTAAGTTACTACATCCATAGTGGAAAATAACATATGTGTGGTGTCATGCAAAGGTTTATTTATTGCAATGTACACTCATTTTGTCTTGAAATATGTGATGTTATGGTAACATAGCTAGTTACCACAAGTTTCTCTCTCATCATTTAATTGCATGTCATGTCATCTAAATGCTTAGTTGTCAATACATGTAGGACTATGTTACTACTCAAGTTACTCCCACTATGACTAGCCTCACCCACAAGGACAAAGTTATTGCTCAAAGGGGTTGCGGGCAGCGGCGGCAGTGCCACCTCCTCCTCGTCCTCAGATTCCCTAGAGAGGCGGAGGGAACATTCCTTATCCCGGATAGCGAAATTGACGACAATGATGCAAAGAAAGCATAGAGTGAAGGGTGTCAGGGGCCAATAGACCCAGGACGAGTGGGCGATGCTACTTGGCTATGGTGGCGGTAGCGATACAAGACATCGATGGAAGAGGAGCTAGAGAACCCTAGGATTCTCGCTCCACCCCCGACTGCCATGGGGAGTTGCCGAGTAAGGGAGAAACGAATGAAGGAGTAGTCGAGGAGAATCGCAGGAGTGGTCGTGGCCCCCAAATGGCTTGCACGGGTTGAACTTATGTGTTCAACCCATTTTTCATTTTTTTAAGACCCGACCACACCGACCCTGTCCACTTCTGCTATAGCCTGCACGACTCCGGTCCGATTTGTCACTTCAACCACTTCTGCTATAACCCGCACCAAATTTCCCATTAGCATCCGCATCATTCTCAAATTTACACACACTTCCCCAAGTCGTCTCTATCCGCTCGTCGGCAAGGACCTTCAGAAAGCTGGGGGAAGGAGAACTGGGCCAACTTTCGTCAATCCATGTCAATGTCGTCCGTCCAATTCTGGAAAAACCGAACAAGGCCTGAGCGATCCTCGACACGTTCGCATGCGCATCGATTCTTCCGGCATGCTTAATTTCCACGGCTGCACGTGCACTCGTTGGCGTACTGCCTCTGTTGCGCTTCTCCTCGTCCTCAATTCCATCCCCTCCTTGACTGCACGCCATTTGCATGCACGCGTGCGAGGGTGCATGCATACAGCCAGCAGCCAATGAACGTGCGGGCTGCGCATCGAGCAACGCAGAAATGAGTAATGACTGCGCATCGACTGCTCTGAAATTCCCCACGCATGAAGTCTAAGGTGGAGTAGTACTCCCTCTGTCCTGTTCAAAATTGCAAGTAATAATGCATGGCTTAATTGTTTCGTCATTTCGTTGTGTAGGGACTGGAGATACTGAAGGCGTCGCTGCAGTCGAAGACGGTCCTCACTGACGTCTTCCTCGGGAAGAAGAGGAAGGCATGAAGAACTGGCGACCGTGCGCCACCTCGCCTTCAAAGCATGCTGTCGTGCACCTCGCCTTCATTGGCCTCGTCTGGATGTTCTTGGTCTTTCATCTGATATTAGTCTGTGTTGTTCGTCGGTGTTCGCTTGAGAAGATTGTTTCTGAGAGTAATCTTGGTTGTCAAGTTCGTGTCGGTCTTAATTATCATGTTGTGAACACTGGCCTGGTTTTAAGAAATGATTTTTCGTTAGCTGGTTTCCTGTGAATTACTAGCTACCAACTGCTAACTGATTGCTTACACGTAATCCCGTAGCGGTTAATTTTTGTAAGAAACTCTCTGTATGTTTAGCATTATTATTGGGCGTCCTGGGGATATTTCCTGCCGGATGGCCGGTCTCCCCTGCATGACAAGTGTCCATTTGGCCCCCAATTCCGCTTTTTCTATGTTAAAAGAAGAGACATTCTGTTTCTGCTGCATTGTAGCAAAAAGCGGTCTAAACAAAAAAGAAGATATATCGGTCAATATACATTGAGACCTTAATCAGCCAGATTAGCTTTTTTATGTACATTGAGACTTTGAAGTTTCACAGCACGCTGAGGCAATAACTTCCATTGCAATGGCAGTCGGTTGTGGTAGTCCGTAGAAAATACACCACACTAGGTAAGAAAGCACGGCCAACAACAAACAAGCAGATATAAAAAGATGGGACCGGGCAAGATGGAGGGCTCTCGCGATCGCGGGGATCGACCTCGCCGCCTCTCCAGCCGACTCCTCACCGGACCACCGCACCCCCGCCTATTTCGAGGGAGACTACTCGTCGGAGTTTTGAGGTGGTAAAAGGGGGAGGATAGGGGTCACCTCTGCACATTTTCGGTGTGATGCGTGTCGCTGACGAGGTGTTCGAGATCGCCACCACGGGAGGGGATCGGAGATCGAGCGCGAAGACGAGATTCGAAACAGATTACCCCACCACTTAGTGATACTTCATCGCCAACCCATGTCAATCATGGATGTGCGCCACCTGTCCCCATCTATGGCGGAGATTAGAGGATGAGGGTGGTTCTGCCTACAAGGAGTACGCCTCTTTTGGATAAGTTTACTCTAGCGAATCAACGAGGGCCGCACCTCCGATCTAGGGTTTTGGCTTTGGGTGTGCTGGTATGGGTCGGCGGGAGCTGTTTGAGACGGGGACCATATCGCCGGAGGACTGTTTCCAGCTCGAGGAGGCCGCCTACCAATCCTCGGAAGTTTAGCTTCTCGAAGGATCGGTGGGGGCGTGAGACTGGAAGGGGAGCATTCGCGGAACACGATCATGGCTGGCACCTAGGGACGGTGACTGCGTCCCCTTCTAGTGCCTCTCTTCCCTCCCGCAGTAACAGCGAGAGTGGCGTGGATGCAAATGACGACGCAGACGCTGTTGACTGGAGTTCTTGAGTTGCTGTAGACGTTGTTCTTGATGTTGATGTCGAGATAGCCGATCGTGAGATGTAGCCGTGGTCGATGTAGGTGTGATCGATGTCGTAGTCGTTATATGTGGAAATTATAGAAACTCTAATATTTTTTGTGTATTGATTTGATCCTTATAGAGAGTATATATAGACACATGGTAGGTGGAGACTTAAAGTACAAGATGTAGAGTCCTAACCTATCTCTAGACTATACACGTATATGTACTCTAACAGGCTGCGTCGGCAACCTGTACAGCAGCGTCGACAAGCTCGACGACACCTACATCAGCCGCCACGACGCCAAGGCCGTCCTGCTCAGGCCAGGCGGTGGTTCTGCGAGCGGCAAGCTGCTCCAGCTACCCGAGCCGCCGGCGTCTCCTGTCCTCTATCGATGCAACTACATCGGTTCGTTAAACTGCAGGAGCTACGTCACCAAGGTGTGCGGCATGCTCTGTCCGAGAAGCGGTCGTACCCCATGGCCACCCCGTTGCGGAGGGCACAGTGCCTAACAAATGAGGACCGGCTGGATGAGTATATTGCATTATGGACTAGGCTGCAACAGGTACAGCTCCTTGGGCTGCCTGACAAGATCACCTGGAACCTGACGGCCAATGGGGTCTATTTGGCCAGTTCAGCATATACAGTTCAGTTTTATGGTCGTATTTTGCAACCTGATCTTTATTTTGCGTGGCATGGAAGGACGGGAGGCAAAATGCATTTCTTTGTCTGGTTTATATGCTCCAGAACAGAAACTATATAGTGGATCAATGTTGCTATAGCTAAATCTAAGAAAAAACTGAATTTAGCTTCGCTATGTATAGCTCCACAATGTAGTTATTCTAACCCACCTTGACAAAATAGCCTTATTTTTTATTTAAGATATGATAACAGAGGACACATGTCACACATAGATTGACAAATCAATTTGGAATCACATTTGTATTGGAGCATCCTCTTGCTCCGTTTCCCTTTTTTACTCAATTTAGAACCATCTCCACAATGTAAGAAACTAGTTCCAAAAACCAAAAAACAAATATAAAACCACTTTTGGCTATACTGTGGGTGCCTTTAAGGAAGAGAGGCTAGCCTCAGTGACGACGCCTATAGTTTGTGTGATCAACATAGTCCCTTCACAAAGGAGGTGTGGAACTATTTCCAGGGCTCATACCCTCGTGAAGTTCAGGCGGCAAATAAATCCAACTCCACCACACACACTACTAGGAAAAGGGCTAGTGGTGGCGTTTGGAATGTGAGGTTGGTGGCGTTCAACCCACACGCCACCAATCTCACGCCACTGGTATTTGCTAGTGGTGGCGTCTGGGGCCAAACGTCTGTAGTATTTTTTAAGTTATAGCGTGCACAATTTTAAACGCCACCTGTCCAAATTTGAGAATAAAAAAATGGCATCAACGTCAAGTGTCACCGGCGAGATCTTCAACGCGTACGCTGGCAAGCTCCTTCTCGTGGACGCCACTTAGCTCCTTGTCCGCGCCGGCGAGTCTCCTCCTCGCGGATGCCGGCAAGCTCCTTCTCGTGGACACCACTGAGCTCCTTGTCCATACCGGCGAGCCTCCTCGTCGCGGATGCCGGCGAGCTCCTTCTCGTGGACGCCACTGAGCTCCTTGTCCATACCGGCGAGCCTCCTCGTCGCGGATGCCGGCGAGCTCCTTCTCGTGGACGCCACTAAGCTCCTTGTCCACACCGGCGAGCCTCCTCGTCGCGGATGCCGGCGAGCTCCTTCTCGTTGTCCGCGCTGGCGAGCCTCCTCGTCGCGGATGCTAGAGATCTCCTCGTTGCGGACGCTAGCGAGCTCCTCATCACGGAAGTCGGCGAGCTCCTCATTGCAGACGCCCGTGAGCTCCTCTTCGCGGATGCTGGCGAGCTCCTCATTACGGACGCCGGCGAGCTACTTGTCGTGGAGGCCGGAGAGCTCCTTGTCGCGGACATATGGTCGTGGACCTGCGGGTGGAGGAGGACACCGGCGAGCTCCTCATCATAGATCTGGCCGGTGCTCCTCGTCACAGAGAACAAGGGAGAGAGAGAGATTGGAGAAGAGAGAGTGATAGGATAAGGAGGCGCGCGCGCTTCTTTCAGCACATATTAACGGCGTATCTTAATAAAATACTAGTGGTGTTTTAATATTTTTGAATGCCACTACTAGTTTTGGTCCGTCAGACTGCCAGGTCTTATTTATCGGTGGCGTTCATTTTGGTTCACTACAGGAAACGCCAGATACGCCGAGGGCTGGAAGCCGTCGGCACAGCCAGACAAAGCCGTCGGCACAGGCTGTGCCGACGGTAACCGTCGGCGTAGCCCCTCGGCGTATGTCCTGGTCGGCACAGTAAAACGGCCGTCGGCACAACCTCTCCCCCTCGGCGCAGCATTTCCCTGCGGGCCCCGCGTGTCAGCAACGTCCGTCCGCGCTAACGGCCATGTTAGACAGCTACGCCGACGGCCGGGCTGTCGGCACAGGCCCAGCCCGTGAACCACTACAGCCCGGCCGTCGGCACAGGCCATCCCTCATAGCCCGCCACGTTGCCAGCTACGCCGACGACATAGCCGTCAGCACAGCTCGCCGACGGCTATGCCGTCGGCGTAGCTTATTCCAGTTTTTTTTCTTTTTTCTGTTTCCATTTCTAATTCTATTTGAGCATCCAAAATTCACGCAAAATAATCTAATTGCATTGCAATATCAGCAAAATAATTTGAGCATCCAAACAAATAACCATGACATTGCAATATCCATCGTCATCCAAACAACAACATGATCATCCACAAAACATATTTGTTACACATACAAACTCATCACAAGTGCATACACATAGAAGATATGACAAGTGCATCCACTAGCTCTAGCTCTAACCATGTCCATGCTCATGGTACGAAACTCGCTGTATGTGTCGGTGTGTCAAGGAGCCCGAGGCTTCCCGTTCCGAGCTCAGGAGACGCTCGCAGGTGTCGGGCCATCGGGGAAGTAGAACCACTAGTGGAACCACCATCTTTGAGCAAAAACTTAGCAACTTGCGAGGCATATGAAAGCGGTAACAAGTGATTTGGCAAAGAACTTACCGGGGTCCCTCCATAGTATGTGGCAGCAAAATCTTCCCTCGATATGCAGCGAGGCGGCATCCCAGGATCAGGTGGCTGGTCACCTTCCACCGGAACCCGCTGTCCAGTGATAAAGTAGTGATTCATCGCCTACAGGATAGTTATATGTCAGTCGTTGCAGGAACAAAGATTCAAACTAGAGGAAGTGGGACTTATCATCATTTGCAAAAGTAAAGTTTGAAACTTACAGCCGTCACTTTCCTAGTGTACGCATCGCACTCTGCCCTCAGCGCAATCCATGCATCATACTCCTTGTTATAATCTGCCTGAGGGCCTTGTAGGCATCATCAAAATCACGCTACAATTGCAAAAATAACGAATCTCGTCAGCTTAGCCATTTAGGATCAAATTGCGGAAATAAGATGGAAATGAGAAACACTCACATCGGCGGTGGAGGCAGCAGGCCGAGGACGAGGCGCGATAGAGGGGTGATCGGGGGTGAGGGTAGCCTTGACTCGTGTGAGGGTCATGGTAGGCTGGACTACCCCATCAAGAATGTTGAAACGGCCATGTGGCTTGCCGTGGCTCGCCATGATCAAGGCAGTCTCATTGACCTCATGGTGCATGGGCTCATCCACCTCCGGATGCAAACCCTTGAGCTTCTCGCAGTAGGTGTTGAGCTTCTCCTTGGAGTTACCGAAGTACTGGGGAAGCTGAGGCTGAGGCTGCTCTAGGTCGGGCTTCTTCGTCTTCATCTTATCCCACACGACTAGGTCGGTAATAGGGCTATTAACCTCCCCCTCCATCTCCTCCTGCATCGGCAAAGAAATGTTAATTATGTGTGTCAACTAATAACATTATGGGAAATAAATGAAGGTTGTTCCATGTATATATACCAAGTGCTTCTTGAAGAGACCATGGTTGCGGCTTCCCGCGCTGTGTGTTCCCATGCTGCCGTGGTTTTTCTTGTTCCGCTTGGTCACGGCCTCAAAGTCAGGATCTTCCTCGATCCACCTACTAGCCAACACCTCAAAAGCGTCTTCTTTGTGTTCACACCACATTGGCATAACCTGAAACCACAATACTCATTTCACTAACAGATAATTCAATACCAACTTAGCATCTATGGACCTTCTCATTGGCAATTTACTTACCGTCATGAAATCAGCCACCGACATCTTTGGCTTGTGACCCCGGGCAATCTCATCCTTCCGTATCTTAAGGCCATGCTCAGCTTGAAAGTGATTGATCAACGTATTATTGGTGTTGTACCATTGCTGTGTTGTCAACTTCCGACAAGCCTCAAGAAAAGTCGCATTCGCCGCCTCCTGATGCTCTGGTGTCACCTGATAGAAGACCTTCAATCATGCAAAAAATTATGGGAGTCATGAGATAGCACGATGGTGAGCAAAAAAAATTATGGGAGTCACAAGACAAAGTATGCCTTACCCAAAAGCTGCTAATCACAGCATCAGCAGCACTCTCGAAGCCCGGGCAATCGGTGGAGGCCTCATAGTCCGTCCAAAACCAGGCTAGCTTCCTTCGGCTGTTGGGGACTGTAGTGTACAAGCCCAGCCAATACTTCATGATCAAAGATCCAAGCACGCTATTAGGATGGCGAACCCCCGCCGGTTTTAACTAGTTGCTGGACAATAAACAAACATTAGTACATGCCAAATTGTTATGACCAAAAACATGAGTTAGTCACTTACTATTTGCCGTAGGGCTCAATCGTAGGTCTCTCTTCCGGGCGAGGCTCCTTCTTAGGGACACGAGCCTCCCCACGAATCGACAACTTCTTCGGCGGTGCCTCACCCTACGCCTCCCCATCCGACATCCCCCCAACTCCTCATCCGACTCTGACTATGAAGCCACGGTGCCACAAGCGGAGGGTAAGTCAGACAAACGGGCAACACGCCGCGGGGGAGACGAGTCTGGATCCTCTGAATCGAGTCCTGCACCTGCATTGATAAAGAGTAACCAATTTAGCATGAAGACATAAAAAATATAAACGTAATTCATAAACAACGGGGAGATGAGTATGTACCCGAGGCTGCACCTCCTCGTCCTCGTGGTGCACCTGGTCATCCTCGTGGTGCACCTCCTCGTCCTCGTCCTCGTCCTCCTGCAGCGGGAAGTTCTCCCTGCGAGGGAGGTGGGTCCTCCAATCCCCTTCCTCGAGCTCCACCGTAGCGTGGGTTGGGATGAGGTACTATTATCCTTTGGGTAATCTTCTCTTGGCTCATCATCTTGAGAAGGGAGGCCGTTGATTCCTTGCTCCCCCGAGGCATTGGTCAATCACCTGCATTATAGACATGTTGAAATTAATAAGCATAAAGACATAATGCAATTAAGATGCATGTTAAGAAATAAATACTAAGCATAAAGACATAATGCAATTAAGAAGCAGCTTTAAGAAATAAATACTAAGCATAAAAACATAAAATACCCTCACCTCTAGTCATCACTATCATAAAGTACTTGGTTGTGGTGCATCGCGTTCTCATTTCACTATCACTATCACTATCACGTGAGTAGTAAGGCTCGTCGCATGGTGGAGGCTCATCATTGTTGAAATTCGCCTCATGAAACTTGTTGAGCATATCAACGTCCTTTAAATCTACCACTGTCTCACCACGAGTTTGTGCATCGTTCTCGAGGCCCTCATGACCCACTTGTATGTCAAAACCCCCGAAGTTCTCTTCCTCTTGATAGAAAATTCCCTCGTATGTCACAGGGTCAATGTTGAGGTAATCGTTGGCGTTGGGCCTACCATGTGGCGATACCTGGAAGACGACTTCCCAACCCAAAAGTTCCTCTTTCTTGCATGGGTAGGGCAAGTAATAAACTTGCTTGTCTTGGTGAGCCACTATATAGACATCGGCTCCGCAATAGGTGGTTGAAGTCCTAACTTCAACTAATCCAATGGAAGGGGTACTTCTCTGTCCATCGATGGGGTCGAACCAGCGACATTTGAACACAACGATCTTGAGTTTTATGTTTGTCTCAAACGTCAGCTCGTATACGTCCTCTAATATCCCGTAGTAATCAACTCCATCGGTTCCTCCCGTGAAGACCCCGGTATTTATAGTTTTTGCATTAGGCCGATTGTTCTGGTGAAACTCTGTATGGAAGCGGTACCCATTAACATCGTACTTCTGATACCTCATGATTCTATGGATACAACCTTGTGAAACACATCAAATCTCATTCGTCATCTCAACGTTGCGATCAGCTCCCTGCAAGTCATGGATTGCAAGGTAAGAGGGATATGTGTAATAATAGGGACAAGTCATGGATTGCAAGGTAAGAGGGAAATTACTTTGGCCCTGAACCAAGCCACAAAATTTTTCTTTCTGGGGGCACCATCTTTTAGAAAGTGTCCAGCTCCGTGACACTGGGATCCCCCGTTTCCGACCACTGTTCATCCTTGAATTGGCTAAAAGGAGAAAACACGTATTAGACCAAAACCGAGTTACTAGTTGCAATAGGTAATTTGTTCATCAGTTTACCTCATGAAACCGATAAGTTCATGCTTCATGTTCATGAGCACATAGAACATTATGCCCTCCTTTTCTTCCGGCTTCAATATGTACTCTTTTCCAGCACCGGACTTGCCACTGGGAGATTGAAAGAGTGTGATCTTAGGGTCTTCCTCCAGCTCGTCGACATTGTACCGAGTGATCGGGTTATGCAGAGTGGGAACATCATCGGCATAGTACTTTGTCGTGACGTCTGCTATCTCCCCGATCAGAGTTGCCTCAGCTATGCATGCTTCAATCTTACTTTTGTTTCCACATTTCATTCGAATATACTTAAATTCTCTCAATACAATCGCCAACGAAACTGCACCGTCCACCCAAAAGTACCTGCTCATGAGGTGCACGATGAGATGTGCCATCGGAGTAAAAAATCCTGGCGGAAAGATCGTCTCCAACTTGCATATCAACTCTGGCACTAGTTCCTGCAGCCTCTCAATCAGCTCGGGAGATACCTGCTTAGCACATAGAGTGCAAAAGAAATGGCTCAACTCCACGAGCACTCGCCATACATGATCGGGGAGATACCCTCGAACCATCACCGACATCATCCGCTCAATCCATATATGATAGTCATGACTCTTTAGGCCGGTGACTTTTCCCGTCGCAAGATTGACTCCCTTACTCATATTTGATCAATAACCATCAGGGAACATCACGACGTACTTGAGCCACCTGAATGACTCCTTCTTTTGGTCACTATCAAGGCAGAAGATGGCATGCGGCTTGAACCAATTTCTTCGATTGCGGTCAGGAGGCTGCATGTGTTGTTTCTTCCTATCACATAGCTTCTCAACATCGACCCTAGCCTTGACATTATCCTTTGACTTTCCAGGGATGTTGCAAATTGTGTGAAAGAGGGACTCTCCTACATTCTTTTCAGTGTGCATCACATCGATGTTATGGGGAAGTTCGAGGTCCTTGTAATACTCGAGCTTCATTATGGCTGCCTCGTGAGTCCAGTTGTGCGTTTTACCATATCCCTCAAATTGTGGGCCAGGAATCTCAGTACGCTTCAGAGCAAGTAGCTCGGCTTTAACAGCTACACCATCAAACATTGGTATCGCTTTTTCTTCATTCACAACTACGCCCTTCATGAAGTTCTTTTTGTCTCGTCTGAACCGGTGCCCTCTTTTGAGGAAAGGTCGATTTTTGTCAAAGGCGACATACTTGCCACCCGCGCTTAGCCAAAAGAACTCAAGTTGGAGCCTGCAAACTGGGCAAGGCCACTTACCGGATGTACACCACCCGCAAAATAGGGCGTAGCCGGGCATGTCATGCATGGAATACTGGTACCAAACTCTCATGAGGAAGTTTGTCTTAGATGCTCGGTCATATGTCAACATCCCGTGGTGCCAAGAGTGGTTCAAATCATCAATAAGCGGCTGCATGTAGACACTCAAATTTTTCCCCGGGTATTCAGGCCCTGGAATGACAGGTGACAAGAATATGGTATTCCTTTGCATTAGGACTCCAAGAGGGAGATTGAGCGGAATAACAAACACAGGCCAGCAGCTGTAAGAGGCCGTCGACATACCATATAGATTGAATCCATCGGTTGCTATCGCAATTCTGACATTCGGAGCCTCACTTGCGAATGCCTCGTGTTTTGCATCGAAGTTCTTCCATGCCTTACCATCAGATGGATGTCCCATCATTTCATGTCCGTGCTCGTCGTGGCATCTCTTCCCTGTCTTGTGCCACTTCATCTGTGTGGCAGTCTCCTCGGTCATGTAAAGCCGCTGGATTCTTTTTATGAATGGGAGATAACGAAGAATCTTCACGGTGACATTTGTCTGTGTCATCTGACCATCATGTCCCTTTCTCTCATGATACCTAGAGGCCCCACACTTGCTGCAGTACTTGTCATCCTCAAACTGTTTCCAAAACAAAAGACAGCCCGCTGGACAACAATCTATCTTTACATAATCCATGGTGAGCACTTTCATGATTTTCCGGCATTTGTACATGCTTTTAGGTAGACAATGCCCTTCGGGCAACATGTTACCATCCGTAAACAAATTACGTTCAAAACTTGCTCGGGTGGTGGCGTACTGGGACTTGTCGGCTAGTATTTGCAAGATGGCATCGAGTTGAGACACTTTCGCACCCGGATATATAGGCCTCTTAGCCGAGGCCATCATATCAAGGAAGGCCTTCGCGGTTGCCTCCGGTTCCTCCGGTTCACCTAGTTCCTCCGGTTCCTCCTGTGGAGGTGGCGAATCTGGCATGTCGGCATTGCGAAAATCCTCTAGCAAGTTTATAATCCCATCGTCCTCAATGCCATCGATCCGTTGTCGCATCACCTCAGCTCTATCACGTTCGTACTGAGAAAATTCGAGCAAAGGCTCGTAGTCAAGCATATACCCATACTGCCAAAGGTGTTTACTCATATCATCCTTTGTCTGACGACGAAGCCTCATGCAATGAGCGCAAGGACACCTTGGACGAACTACCTTTGAACCACGCGCTAACTCCTTCACCAGAAAATTGGTCTTCCATACCCACTCGTCTGTTCTTTCAAGCGCACTAATACGACCACTGTGCATCCAACCATTACCAGCCATCCTCTGCTTCATCGAGAGCCACAATACAAATTCAACATTTCATATTAATTAATGACATCAAACTAAATACACAAATTTTACGTTGTTATTCCATGCATACACCTAACATATCTAATAGGAAAAGATATGTCCTAATCCCACCCAAGGATGTGTAGATTGGATACGCTCTCCACGGTCAACCCCAAACCGAGACAAAATTTCGGCAGCACCTTCCTGCTGTTCTCCCGATACACGTCCCACCAAAAATGCCGAGAGAATTGTGCATCCGGAGAATAATAGGGAGGCGCCGCCGAAATCCTGTCTCGGTTCGGGGTAGACCGTGGAGAGCGTACCCAATCTACACATCCTCCGGCTGTCCAAAAATCATGGACAATCCGATTGAGTTACATTTTAAAATATGCAATCGAATGCATATTTATCCGTGTAACCATTTTGAACGGGAGACGCCTAGGTTTCGCAACTGACTTGGTTATCTAGACACAAAATAAATACCTAGGTACATTACAAGATGGGCGCAAGATTTATACCTCGAAGCGTGAGCGAATAGTCGAGGAAGATCGGGCAGCGGAAGGGCGACCTCTCCAACGGCGACCTCCGGTCACGACCTCCGGGATGGCGACCTCTCCGACGGGGCCTAGTGTCCACCTAAAAGTCTATATATTGCAAAGACAAATAAAAGTACAAATTAGCCATTGTGGATACATTAGGAACAATTCTCGCTTAAATGTGAGACATGGTGGAATTACCTGCAGGGAGCTCCGGCGAGGAGGCGCGCGAGCGGGACAAAGGCAGGGGCCGGGCCGATGCAGGGGAGGAGCCCCGAGCCATGAGCTCCAGCTCGGGCCGGATCGGACCAGGGGGCGAGCCGGATCAGGAGGAGGCCTTGGGGGCGAGCCGGATCAGGGGGAGGCCTTGGGGGCGAGCCGGACCAGGGGGTGGCGGGGGCGAGCCGGACCAGGGGGTGGCTCGCGGTGGCGGGGAGGTCGACGGCGGCGACACGGGGGTGGGAAGGTGGCAGCGGCGGGAGGCATAGAGGCTGGGCTCGGGGTGGGAGGAGCTCGGCCAGCTGGGTGGGACAGAGGTGGGCAGGTGGGGGTGGGGGCTCATGGCGGGGAGGTCGATGTGGCCGCTGGGTGGGAAGGTTCTTGTGGCGGAGACACAGAGGCTGGGCTCGGGGTGGGGGGAGCTCGACGGCGGCGACCCGAGGGTGGGAAGTTGGCGGCGGCGGCGCGGGGGTGGGACAGAGGCTGGGCGCGGGGTGGGGAATGAGGCGGGGATCATGGGTGGGCAGTTTGGGCTAAGGCCAAGGGCCCCTCTGTGATATATAGCCATCGGCACAGCCCTCTGTTTTTTTTCTCACTTAAATTTATTTAGTTCCTTTTTTATTTGCTCTTACTTAATATATTTAATTTTATATTGGGTTCTACTTCATATATTATATTTTATATTTGCTCTTACTTAATATATTTAATTATATTCCTCCTCCTTTTCATTTATTTTGTATAAAATATAGACCCTAGTCCGAGGGACCCGTAGATCTACCCCGTTGACCGGTGAGTGTTGACCAATATAGTTTTTTCTTTGTTTATGTTTGTTTAGTCGCTTCCTACATATTATACCAAGGTAGGGACCATGAAACATAATGTAGCCCCCGTTATACCCACTTCCTAGGGTTTCGCTGGAAAAGGACCGCCAGAGAAGGGGGCACACATGGCACCTACCAACCTTGCACCACACTTCCATGCATGTGCTAGGGCCACATGCAAGTCCTTGAGGTATTCTGACGCCCCGGAGTGTGGTCTCCCGCGGAACCCTGATCTATGGGCATCGGATCGTCTACCCCCCTAGACGTCCCTCTGACAGGGGTAGTCCGGAGTAGCACTCTCTTGTTTTGTGTTTGTTTAGGTCATATGATGATGTAAAACCATGGTGCTTCACAAGGGGAGGGCACTATTGTAGCACCCCGGGTAAAACCACTACTAGAAAATCGCCATTAATTTTATTATGTGTATTATCATGACATCATCATGCATATTATTTCGCCTCAACCTATTTTACAAAGTTATTTTTTTCCTAGATATCCTCGTCTTATTTCAAATCAAACCCTGGTCGTCCGGATATTTTGTTTTGTCTAAAAACTATTTGCAGAAAGTTTTATAAAATAAAATAAATAAAAATGCTTACCGGGAGGAGGCCGCTGTCGGCCAGGCCCAAAGGCCCAACTAGCAGCAGCCTACTACCCCATTGAATCCTGGCCCTTGATCAAACCTAGATCTATCTAGAAACCCTAATCCCCACCCAAACCCTAGACCTACCCCAAATCCCACCCAGCACTCACACTCCGCCGCCGCTGTGCACGCACACAGTACCCACACACGCGCGCCAGCCCGACCCTGTGTCCTGTCACGCCTGCTCTGGACCCACTCCCAGACCCGCACGCTCCCCCGCACCCCCGTGGTCGATCTCCTCCCCTCGCCTCGCGATCCCCTTCTCCTGACCCCAGGCGCCACCGCCCTCCCTCACACTTTCCCCTACCTCCGCTCCCTCCCAGACGACGTCGGCCGCCGTCGCCCTCGTCTCTCCTCTACGTCGCCTCCAACCTCCTCTCGAGCCCGCGACTCTGCGCCTCCCAAGCGCCACTGCCACCCTACCTCACGGCTCTAGCCTTCCCCACCGCGTCGCCCTCCCCTCAAGCCCCGGACGAACCTCCTCCGCACCCCGGCACCTCCATGCAAGCTCCTTCCCCAACCGCAGCGCCGCCGCTCGGGCGTGGCCCTGCTCGCTCCTTGATTCCTCTCCTCGTCAGGCCCCATCGCCTCGCCATCCCGAGCCGGCCGTGTCACACTCTCTACCTGTGAGTGCGCCCGCCGGATAGCATCGGCTCACCGGTGAGCTCCGCCACCACCTCGTTTGCCGCTGCCGAGGTCCTATCCTCCTGAGCCCCGTGTCGCCTCCTCGCCTGGCCAGCGGCCGCCGGGCGGGAGCTCATCCCCGGTGTCCTCGCGAGCTCCCCTCAGAGCAGCCCCTAGGTCGCGTCTGACGCCCCTCCCGCCGCCGTCTTCACCTACACCCCATGGGCGCCTTTCGCCTGTGCTCGACCCGTGTGAGCGTATGGCCTCTGCCAAGCTAGCCGCCAGCGTTGCAAGGCTCGCCTTGCCTCTGTTTGATTGGTGTAATGAGTTTGACCACAAGCTTCGGTGGGCGTCTGCAGATGGTGTTGTCCAAGGACCATATCCCGTGCGAGATTAAGGTGCCAAGATAGTCTCTTCGACAAGACCCCGCCGATTTGATGCCGTGCCTTTGACACCAAGATCTACCGACGCCGAGACCCCTGAACCCGTTGGTCATCTACATGGAACGCCGAGGCCTCCTTCACGGACACCAAGTTCTCCGACCCCGGATGGATAGACAGTTCCACCGAAGCCCGAACCCTGTCGGACCTTGGAACCAAGATCGTCGAACCCTAATGTGTGACCCCTTTCTAAAATCCTATTTTTATAATATGATATTTATCACCTGTTGCATATTAAATTATTCATACTCGCATGCATCTTTAGTGGTTTGGGGGCATTATGCCGATTCACCTCATAATTAAATATGGGGTCCATATGTGGGCGAATCTAGCCTTATTTGGCCCCATTTAAATTGGAGTAGCGAACCGGTGCTATATTTTGCCTTGTTAAGACAACATTTAAATTGCGGGATATCTAAATAACTTGAATCATATAATTAATTGTCGGGACCCCGCTTCCGCTTAATATTGCCTAATTGCATCGCATCTTTGCCATGTCATACATCATACATGCATCATGCCCAATCTTCTGCCGTAGTATTAAATAGTGCATCCGGTGTTTCTTCTAGTGTTTTGCTTCTTCACGGATTAGGCCGATGAGTTGATGCGAGAGTCGACCCGATCTTCGGATGAAACTTCGGCAATGTTTTCAGGCGAGCATTCTCCCCCTTTCTACCTATCTTACTTTTATAGCCTTTATTTCTTCCTGTTGATCTATTGCTATCTGTGTTGCGATGCTCTAGTTTTCGTACCCGTGGTATCCCTTGCAGCCTTATATTTCCTTGGACACATCCTATTACCTGTTGATTGGTAGATAGTTAGACTTGCGTGTCGTAGTCGCTTGCTCAAGTGCTATTGCGTGTTGTCAAGTATCACCGTTGTTGGAAGACTGCCATATGCTTTATGTTGGAGATGATCATGGCTTTAAATATTGTTTAATAACTAAAATTTAAAGTAGGTAAAGAATGCAGAGGCATGGGTGGGCAATAGATGTTATTTGGTTTTTAACCATCCACTTGTGTCCCGTAGGACCCCGAGTACTTGATACCTGTTCTTTGAATATTCGCACTATCCGCATGTGGGACCATGAATCCCTCTAGCCAGAGGTTGAGTCATATATTATTTCTTGGGGCCACAAAGTAGTTTTGGGGCTTTATTACTATCCTGTACTTATGCCATGCCTTACTGCTTTATTTACGATTGCGCGTGGAGCGCCTGTACTGTTTAGGAACAAATGTGGAATGTTTTCGTGGTATCGACAAGCCTTTTGGGTTCCCAGTCGTTTACAGCCATTGGCATAAACCTCTGGGTCCGTTTCGGAGCCGGCCAACTTCGTCGCGGGTAGCTTGGCGGGGTGGCCCCCTGAAATTTATATGAATCTTACAATTGCTCTGTCGTGATGCCTCGTTGGGTTTTTATTTGGTTTTTCCCGAGGTTGATCGTGCGTGTGTTGCTATTTGTGCCCCCTGCAGGGTAAAACTTTCTGAAAGCCGTGTCCGCGGTTATGGACGACTTGGAGCACAGTATCTCAATCATAGACAACTATAACTAAAGTAGTGCTATAAATTTGACTTTATAATGACTAGTAATCAGCTTCACTATAATGGAATGGCTAAATAAAAGTGCCAACGACTGCTGGTTTTGGGTTGTCCTCTGTTACCATTGTATCTGACTAGTAAGTATTGTAACTACAACGGAATGGCTAAATAAAAGTACCAACAACTGTTGGGTTTTGGGATGCCTCATGCTATATGTATCTGACTAGTAAGTACTACAACTACAACGGAATGGTTAACTAAAACTGCCCACTGCTTATTATCTCAGGATGACTCATGCTATCTATATCTGACTAGTAATTGCCGCAACTATAACGAAATGAATAAAACTGCCAACTATGTGAGTTCCTCGGTTGACTTCCTCGTTTGGTCTCGAGGGGGAAATACCAGGATGGGTATGCTTGGTGATAGTTTCAGGTTGGACCCGAGTAGGTATTTCTTATCCCTATCTGATAGCCGCCAAATGTATTGAGTCTCTATAGGTTGTTTAGTGCATGCTGCGCTGCCGCTTCAGTCCACCATATCTATGTAGGCGAGGACCGCCGAATTCTAGTCTCGTGATGTCTTGGCCTCAAGATCTTGAGCTCTCTTTTTCCCTTTGCCCTTTGTCGGCACCCCTTTTGTTTAAGCAGGTTTTGAGATCGACATCGTTAGCAGGGTTACCCTTCCGGCTTGGCCTGGGCAGGGTTATGGACGCCATTGGTTATTCTTCAGGGCTCTTAGCCCAATTTGCATCTTGTCCGTACTCGGACGCTGTATCATTTTAAAGGTGATTTGGATCTTTGTATTGTATATCTGTATTCTTGACTCATTGAGTCGTTGTTGTATATATGTTCTGTGGGTTCCATCGTGGACTATTGTGTAATGGTATTACTTCGTTTTCCACACGCACGCAAGTGCTTGGTGGGCACCTTTGAATTGTTTCTATGCGGGTTTGGCGAGAATCGCTGAGACTTGCATAGGGCCGATTCCGAGGGTGTTACAGAGTGGTATCAGATCTCAGCAGTTACGATACCCCACTGGTCCAGCCTATAGGATAACCTAGCTAACGGACGTTGTAGAGTGTCAAAACTATTTTGGAAAAACGGTTGGATAGATCTGATTAGGTATGCTTTTACTCCTTACCCCTCTGCTACTCTCCTCTTATCTCGACGTGTTTTGAATCTGCTCCCTTATTTTTACTTTGAGTCCAGGAATTCTCGTGGTTTGGTTGCCGTCGTACCTTCAGGGTTTTGCTTCCATCCTCTGGTAACGGTGCTTCAACATCCGGCATTCATACTATATGACGAATCTTTCATCTGTTGTACCTTTTAGTTGACCGAAAATTCACTAAATTTTTTATTTCTATCCTCCGGTGTTTTCCAATACGACGAAGTCATCTACATTAGATCTGATGAGAATCCCCATCCCTCCTTTGTTTCCAAACCTCGCTTGACGAGATCTTCAATCTAATTCCGAGAGTTATTTGCATGATTCTCCTATTCATGTGCAGAGTAATGATTTGGGTGCGTGATGGACTGATCACCATCCGACTACCCTTATCATTCGCTTTTGTACATTGAATGGTGAATTGATGCAATTATACTCCTTTCACGGAAGTTAGAGGTGGCCTTACCTTTTGAGACCTCTACCTTCGTCCTTTGTTTTCCGGAGTGTACTCGCAACGAAAGTGAGCAACGACCCCTTGATGGTGGTGTCGCCGATTTCAAGATGAAGAAGGAACCCTTGTTAGTGGTGTCGCGAGGATCTACACGAAGCGAGAAGATTCAGGACATCGGCTTTCTTCCCCGTACTAGGAGGCGGATCTCGCCCTCGAGGGGGCGATCCATTGTTAGTGGTGTCGAATTGTAGCACCCCGGGTAAAACCACTACTAGAAAATCGCCATTAATTTTATTATGTGTATTATCATGACATCATCATGCATATTATTTCGCCTCAAACTATTTTACAAAGTCATTTTTTTCCTAGATACCCTCGTCTTATTCCAAATCAAACCCTGGTCGCCCGGATATTTTATTTTGTCTAAAAACTATTTGTAGAAAGTTTTATAAAATAAAATAAATAAAAATGTTTACCGGGGGGAGGCCGCTGTCGGCCAGGCCCAAAGGCCCAACTAACGGAAGCCTACTACCCCATTGAATCCTGGCCCTTGATCAAACCTAGATCTATCTAGAAACCCTAATCCCCACCCAAACCCTAGACCTACCCCAAATCCCACCCAGCACTCACACACTCAGCCCAGCACGACACAGATTACACACGCTGCCAGCCGACCCATGTCCTGCCACTTTCTGGACCCACTCCAGACCAGACGCTCCCCACCCGTGGTCGATCTCCTCCCCTCGCCTCGGGATCCCCTTCTCCTGACCCCGGGCGCCGCCGCCCTCCCTCACGCTTTCCCCCTACCTCCGCTCCCTCCCAGACGACGTCGGCCGCCGTCGCCCTCGTCTCTCCTCTACGTCGCCTCCAACCTCCTCTCAAGCCCGCGACTCTGCGTCGCCCAAGCGCCACCGTCGCCCTACCTCGCGGCTCTGGCCTTCCCCACCGCGTCGCCCTCCTCTCGAGCCCCGGACGAGCCTCCTCCGCACCCTGGCACCTCCCTGCAAGCTCCTTCCCCAACCGCAGCGCCGCCGCTCGGGCGTGGCCCTGCCCGCTCCTTGATTCCTCTCCTCGTCAGGCCCCATCGCCCCGCCATCCCGAGCCGGCCGTGTCGCCCTCTCTACCTCTGAGTGCGCCCGCCCGACAGCGTCGGCTCACCGGTGAGCTCCGCCACCACCTCGTTTGCCGCTGCCGAGGTCCCATCCTCCTGAGCCCCGTGTCGCCTCCTCGCCTGGCCAGCGGCCGCCGGGCGGGAGCTCATCCCCGGTGTCCTCGCGAGCTCCCCGCAGAGCAGCCCCTAGGTCGCGTCTGACGCCCCTCCCACCGCCGTCTTCACCAACACCCCATGGGCGCCTTTCGCCTGTGCTCAACCCATGTGAGCGTATGGCCTCTGCCAAGCTAGCCGCCAGCGTTGCAAGGCTCGCCTTGCCTCTGTTTGTTTGGTGTAATGAGTTTGACCACAAGCTTCGGTGGGCGTCTGCAGATGGTGTTGTCCAAGGACCATATCCCGTGCGAGATTAAGGTGCCAAGATAGTCTCTTCGACAAGACCCCGCCGATTTGATGCCGTGCCTTTGACACCAAGATCTACCGACGCCGAGACCCCTGAACCCGTTGGTCATCTACATGGAACGCCGAGGCCTCCTTCACGGACACCAAGTTCTCCGACCCCGGATCCATAGACAGTTCCACCGAAGCCCGAACCCTGTCGGACCTTGGAACCAAGATCGTCGAACCCTAATGTGTGACCCCTTTCTAAGATCCTATTTTTATAATATGATATTTATCACCTGTTGCATATTAAATTATTCATACTCGCATGCATCTTTAGTGGTTTGGGGGCATTATGCCGATTCACCTCATAATTAAATATGGGGTCCATATGTGGGCGAATCTAGCCTTATTTGGCCCCATTTAAATTGGAGTAGCGAATCGGTGCTATATTTTGCCTTGTTAAGACAACATTTAAATTGCGGGATATCTAAATAACTTGAATCATATAATTAATTGTCGGGGCCCCGGTTCCGCTTAATATTGCCTAATTGCATCGCATCTTTGCCATGTCATACATCATACATGCATCATGCCCGATCTTCAGCCGTAGTATTAAATAGTGCATCCGGTGTTTCTTCTAGTGTTTTGCTTCTTCACGGATTAGGCCGATGAGTTGATGCGAGAGTCGACCCGATCTTCGGATGAAACTTCGGCAATGTTTTCAGGCGAGCATTCTCCCCCTTTCTACCTACCTTACTTTTATAGCCTTTATCTTTTCCTGTTGATCTATTGCTATCTGTGTTGCGATGCTCTAGTTTTCGTACCCGTGGTATCCCTTGCAGCCTTATATTGCCTTGTACACATCCTATTACCTGTTGATTGGTAGATAGTTGGACTTGCGTGTCGTAGTCTCTTGCTCAAGTGTTGTTGCGTGTTGTCAAGTATCACCGTTGTTGGAAGACTGCCATATGCTTTATGTTGGAGATGATCATGGCTTTAAATATTGTTTAATAACTAAAATTGAAAGTAGGTAAAGAATGCAGAGGCACAGGTGGGCAATAGATGTTATTTGGTTTTTAACCGTCCACTTGTGTCCCGTAGGACCCCGAGTACTTGATACCCGTTCTTTGAATATTCGCACTATCCGCATGTGGGACCATGAATCCCCTTAGCCAGAGCTTGAGTCATATATTATTTCTTGGGGCCACAAAGTAGTTTTGGGGCTTTATTACTATCCTGTACTTATGCCATGCCTTACTTCTTTATTTACAATTGCGCGTGGAGCGCCTGTATTGTTTAGGAACAAAAGTGGAATGTTTTCGCGGTATCGACAAGCCTTTCGGGTTCCCAGTCGTTTACAGCCATTGGCACAAACCTCTGGGTCCGTTTCGGAGCCGGCCAACTTCGTCGCGGGTAGCTTGGTGGGGTGGCCCCCTGAAATTTATATGAATCTTGCAATTGCTCTGTCGTGATGTCTCGTTGGGTTTTTATTTGGTTTTTCCCGAGGTTGATCGTGCGTGTGTTGCTATTTGTGCCCCCCTGCAGGGTAAAACTTTCTGAAAGCCGTGTCCGCGGTTATGGACGACTTGGAGCACAGTATCTCGATCATAGACAATTATAACTAAAGTAGTGCTATAAATTTGACTTTATAATGACTAGTAATCAGCTTCACTATAATGGAATGGCTAAATAAAAGTGCCAACAACTGCTGGTTTTGGGTTGTCCTATGTTACCATTGTATCTGACTAGTAAGTATTGCAACTACAACGGAATGGCTAAATAAAAGTACCAACAACTGCTAGGTTTTAGGATACCTCATGCTATATGTATCTGACTAGTAAGTACTACAACTACAACGGAATGGTTAACTAAAACTGCCCACTGCTTATTATCTCAGGATGACTCATGCTATCTATATCTGACTAGTAATTGCCGCAACTATAACGAAATGAATAAAACTACCAACTGTGTGAGTTCCTCGGTTGACTTCCTCGTTTGGTCTCGAGGGGGAAATACCAGGATGGGTATGCTTGGTGATAGTTTCAGGTTGGACCCGAATAGGTATTTCTTGTCCCTATCTGATAGCCGCCAGCTGTATTGAGTCTCTATAGGTTGTTTAGTGCATGATGCGCTGCCGCTTCAGTCCACCATACCTATGTAGGTGAGGACCGCCGAATTCTAGTCTCGCAGTGTACTGGCCTCAGTACTGACCGCTCTCTTTTTCCCTTTGCCCTTTGTCGGTACCCCTTTTGTTTAAGCAGGTTTTGAGATCGACATCGTTAGCAGGGTTACCCTTCCGGCTTGGCCTGGGCAGGGTTATGGACGCCATTGGTTATTCTTCAGGGCTCTTAGCCCAATTTGCATCTTGTCCGTACTCGGACGCTGTATCATTTTAAAGGTGATTTGGATCTTTGTATTGTATATTTGTATTCTTGACTCATTGAGTCGTTGTTGTGTATATGTTCTGTGGGTTCCATCGTGGACTATTGTGTAATGGTATTACTTCGTTTTCCACACGCACGCAAGTGCTTGGTGGGCACCTTTGAATCGTTTCTATGCGGGTTTGGCGAGAATCGCTGAGACTTGCATAGGGCCGATTCCGAGGGTGTTACAACTATCCTACCCGGTTCCACCCGAACAGGGAATTTCCTCCTTATATAAGTCCAGAACTTTAGCTTTAGGTTACAGCTAGCGCGCATGAGAAGAGGGACACATGCACCCGGGGACTAGGTTTTGCATGTTTCAACATAGCACCACACTTCCATGCATGTGCTAGGGCCACATGCAAGTCCTTGAGGTATTCCAACGCCCCGAAGCGTGGTCTCCTGCGGAACCCTGATCTATGGGCATCGGATCGTCTACCCCCCTAGACGTCCCTCTGACAGGGGTAGCCCGGAGTAGCACTCTCTTGTTTTGTGTTTGTTTAGGTCATATGATGATATAAAACCATGGGGCTTCACAAGGGGAGGGCACTATCCTACCCGGTTTCACCCGAACGGGGAGTTTCCCCCTTATATAAGTCCAGAACCTTAGCTTTAGGTTACAGCTAGCGCACGCATGAGAAGGGGAACACATGCACCCGGTGACTAGGTTTTGCATGTTTCAACATAGCACCACACTTCCATGCATGTTCTAGGGCCACATGCAAGTTCTTGAGGTATTCCGACGCCCCGGAGCGTGGTCTCTCGCGGAACCCTGATCTGTGGGCATCGGATCGTCTACCCCCTAGACGTCCCTCTGACAGGGGTAGCCCGGAGTAGCACTCTCTTGTTTTGTGTTTGTTTAGGTCATATGATGATGTAAAACCATATGAAGGGGGATAGGTGTACCCAGGGAAAGAGATGGAGACTGCTATCCGGGCGATACAAACAATATATATCAACATTAAATTATTGGGAGTAATTAATAAATTAGTATAAAATATATGAATAAAATTAAATGGAAAAAATAATTTGAAGGGATAAGCCCAACCAAACCCTGTAGTACACGAAAAAAATCTGAAGGGCTACGCCGACGGCTAAGACGTCGGCACAGCCCACCAAATTCAGGCGTGGGGGAGCATGTGGCGCTTATGGCGGGCCAGCCGAGTCGGCTACGCCAAGGGCCAAACGTGCGCCGAGGGTCACCGTCGGCATATCGTTCTCCACTACGCTGACGGCGTGGCTGTGCCGAGGGCCACCGTCGGCACATGTTACTACGCCGACGGCCATTTCTACGCCGACGGCCTGGCTGGGGGGCTGGCCTGGGGAGGCAGCTACGTCGACGGCCCCGACCTTTGGCCGTCGGCGTAGCATACCGGCCGTCGGCGCCTACAACATTTCCTGTAGTGGTTTAAACGCCACCATTAACTATATAGTGACGACGTTCTATTTTTACTTAACGCCACTAGTATTTTAAACACCACTGGTAGCATTACTAGTGGTGTTTGATTATTTTGTTATTTAGCGTGCCACTACCGGTGTGTCTGCTATAACGATTTTCCTACTAGTAACAGGATGGTTGAGGAAAATTTGCAGAGGAAAGACGACTGTAAGAAGAAAGAGGGGCGTGTCGTTGGCTATGTACTGTATATGTCCTATGGAATATTTGGAAGGAGAGGGGCCGCAACGTTTTCCAGAATTCTACCATGAGTGCATAAGCGCTAGCAGAACAAATTGAGGCGGATCTCAAAATGTTCGAGCTGGCTCATGGTCGAGTGACAAACATTGTGTAAAGTATTATTTGGTGGCGCTTTTTGACCGCTTTTACGGTGTTTTTGTGTGGGTGTGATCGATGCCTTGGCATCACGATTGTAAATCGCTGCCCCTTTTCTGTAATGCAAAAAACAAAAGAGCTCCTGCTGTTCCCCGTAAAAGAAAAGAAGAATCTATTTCCTCATACCTACATCCTTTCCTACAATATTAGATGTAGGCCCAACGCCAATTCCGCTCTAGAATAAAATTTCACCCAAATTCCGATCGAGGAAACTGACGAGACTTCAGATACCATCACCCTTACCAACCAGTTCAACAAAGAGCTTGATTCAAGTGGTCGATCAACAAGGCAAACACGTGAGCTGCAAATCATCAGTGCTACCTGCAAATTACTCGAACAACAGAGACCTATCTAGCTAGAACCGAGATGGAAGAAAAGACCATGGCATACGGCGCCTGAAATCCACCATGTCCGCATCCTTACCTTCGAGGTCTTCGTCTCCCTGAATATATGGAAAAACCGAAACTACAGTCCGCGTGATGACATCGATAACAACCACCGAGATCTTGTCCATTCTCTCCATCCGCTCGGCCACGAGGAAGTGTACGAGATGGGGCTCCGCCGCGCTCACCACCGGGAACGTCGGCACGACATGGCGCGGCAACAGACGCGTACGTTCGTCAAGACGCCATAGTTCTTTCGACATGATCACCGCATCCTTGCGCCACATCTGATCGTCATCATCATCCGTTGGCGTGAGAGTATGGCAGGTGATGGTGAAACTGCCACCTTCTCCGAGCCGGCCAAAATACTCGCCGTCGCTACGGACCACGTCGACGAACTTGAGCTGCTCGCTGCCTTGTTGGCCGGTGACGCAGAGGCTACGGTGCTTCTTGAGGGGGTATTGGCTTGGCAATGAGTTGTTGGGACGCTCGTCGACGGGCAGTCGGACGTAGGAGATGAAGCCCTCTTCTCCTCCTGCTGGTGACGCTAGAGGAGGCGGCGTGTAGGACATGATGCCACCACGGTGGTAGTCGAACCAGCAGACGGAATCGTTGAATGTGATGGCGCCGTCGGTCGACCAGCCCAGCAGGTCGGATACCTCCTCCTCGCGGTATTTGATCGGCAGCGTCAGGATCTCCCACTTGCCCTCGGCGACGACACCATCATCATCGCCGGCGCCGGCGGTGTCATTGGACGAAGACAGGCGGGAGCGGAAGACGCAGATTTCAGCTCCCATCTTGCAGCCAGGAGCAACACGGCACGATAGCCAATACGGGTCCAAGTCCAGCTCGGATGATTCGGCTACAGCCTTTTGGCTGCTGTCCGGAATATCAACGAACTTGGCGAGCTGCACCACCGCGAACTCGTCGTCGTCACCGCCGCCGGAAACTAGGCCGACCGTGTCAAGATCGAACCAACGGCTTCGGGTTACCTCACCGCGGCCCTTACGGAACACGATGGGTTCCATGCACTCTGGGTCCGGGAGCCGTTCGAGCCGCGAGCTGGCACCTGGGGCGGTGCCGGCTTTGAAGACGAAGTAGTCCTGTCGGTAAGGGTAAGTGGCGAGCTCTGTGGTTTCGGAAAGCGCCCGGAGTAGGAGGAGGCTCCGGTGGGCCGCGACGAGGTTGGTTGAGCAGCATTCATGTTGACCCGGCCACCGCTCGTAGAGGCGGGAGACGGCGGGAGGGGCGGCGGGGAGCAAGGCGAAGGTGAAGGGATCTCCGAGGGAGGTGAAGGAGTTTGCCCTCATGGGCGCTGTGTCTTCGTCCGGGAAGGACCCGTCATCGTCGTTCCTGCGGAACACGAACCGATCCATCATGATCCACGACGGCAGGCCGGCGGCGGTGGACGACATGGCGGCGCGCTGGCGTTGCAGGTTGGATCGATCCGTAGTCTGTACTGGAGATTAATCGATATCACGAGAGAGATCGACTTGTTTTTATATTGCCATGAACAACCGCCATACAGATCACCTTCGAAACGTATCCGGAGACGATTATTTCCTCTTGTGCACTCCTTAACAAAAATTCGGTTCTGCGTGGTGGATGCAGTTCACCCGATCGATCCAACTTTCTATTTGTGACAGCTGACAAGCGTGGTAGGAATTTTCCTTGCCTGCCGCCCTTCCTGTCGTGGATGACTGAGAATCAGGGCCGTGATATGCATGTCAGTTGTTGTGTGTATTGATTTGGGGTCATACTACGCGTCCCTCGGGGGATAATTCCTCAAAATCCCCCGGGGTCTCCTGCTGACACGTGTCCACTAAAAAGTCCCTAAATTCCATTTTTGCTATAAACATACCTGCTTTCAAATAGTCCTGCTTTTGCTACACGTAGCAGAAAATGGTTCGTTTCAGAAAAAGAACAAATGGCCGGAGACCTCGCCGGCGACTTTGTAGCAAAAACAAATATGCTAATATAGCAAAACTGGTTTGGCCGGAGACATCACCTGAGACTTGCCGGAAAAATTTACAGTAATGTAGCAAAACCACAAAATGGTTGTAGCAAAATATTTTTTCTAATGTAGCAAAACCGACTTTGTCGGAGACATCACCGGAGACTCTGGTCGGAGACCTTGTAGCAAAACCATAGAAATAGGTTGTAGCAAATCAATTGTGTGAAAGTAGCAAAAAAATATGAATACTTAGCAAAAAAATATGCTAAAGTAGCAAAACATGAACCCCGTTGTGGTCATCCCTAACCTCCAGCCACCTACTCTCTCTCTCTCTCTCTCTCTCTCTCTCTCTCTCTCTCTCTGCCAAGGGGAGGGGTGGAGCCATGGCCTAGGAAGGGCGCGGAGGGGCAGGGCGCCAGCCGGGAAGCTCGCCCCGCGGAGGGGCAGGGCAGGGCGGGGACCGGGGAGATCCCCCACGCGGAAGGGAAGGGGCGGGGCATCGTCCGGGAAGCTCGCCTGCGCGAAGGAACAGGGGCGCGTGCAGCAGGGGAGGGCAGGAGCAGCACGTGCAGCATGGAAGGGGCGGGGCCGGTGGTTGAGGGGCGGCCGACGGCCGGCGAGCAGGGAGGGGCGGCAAGCTGGGAGGCACATGTAGCGGCAGCTCCGACGAGAGGAGGGACGCACGGCGACTAGGGGCGCGGCGGCGCGGCAGCGACGAAGAACAGCGTGTGCAGGCGCGCGGCCTGGAATAGCTAGCTAGCGTGACCCGGGGGATCGTTTCCTTCGATCCCTCGGGGGAATAGTATCCTTTTCCATTGATTTGACTCTCATAGGGAAGGATTATATAGAAGTACACAGGAAAAGACTGATTTAAGGATAACATACATGCATTTTGGAATTAGGTTTACTCGAACACAAGGACACATTTTGTTTCAATGAGTTCAATGACGCGACACATTTCTAGACCAAATTTGAGCTGGATTTGTATCCACACGGACAGAAAACGGACCGACGGCCTGTCCTCTCCAGTCTCCTATTAAATGCATAATGTGGCGGTCCTGGTTAGGCAAAACCTAGCTCACCCCGCCGTGATGCAAAAGAAACGGTGGCCGTCCAAGCCGGCGAAGCACGCCCACGAGGCTGAGTCCTCCTCGAAAGGCTGCCTCCGTTCTATGGTCGGTGGTGCATTCCGGCTATCTCCACCAACGGTAAGGTTGCGAGCTCAAGTAAACGTGTCCACCGAGGCCACGCGATCGTGCTTTGAGGTGGGAGGCCCCGCCCGGCTATCTCCCAACCGGCTAACACTGAGCCGCAATAGGATTTTAGTGCCGCGCTACCCTACTTCTAGCGCCGCACAAGAGGGAGATCAAATGCTGCAATGCCTTTTTGTCGACGGACCTACGTGATGACCCGACAGACATAATGGATTCACTGTCGTGGAACCACTTGTTTGAAACAGGGCATGACCTTCGACACAACTCCTTCATCGCTAAGCTGCCAGGGCAGTTGGGGATGTTGGACAATGAGGCCGGCTATGACCCTTCCGATTCGTGATGGGCACAAAGCGAGGCAGAGATGTACATAGAGCAGTCGGATGATGTTGGTTGCCGCCAGCTGAAACCGAAGGAGAAGCCCAGGCCGACGATGGAGTAGAAGAACCCAAACCTCAAGGATACAATTGAAACCGCCAACTAAAATCAAAGGAGAAGTTCAGACAAGTGTCGGAGGAGAGGAACCCAAACCTCAAGGCCGCGATTGAAACCTTCATGCTAGAGGAGCTCGGGTGGTGGCTAGGTTTGGGGGCGCCGCTCTACGTGTCTGCGATGAAGGCGCATCTGGCAACTCCACGGGCAGCCCATGAAGGCCTTGGTTCCTATGGACAACTCAGTCGGTGGGAACGGTGCCATGACCAACGTTAGTCGCAACGCCGACAATCATCGTCGAGCTCGAGTTTGACGACGAGTTGTAGGGCAAACCCTAATTTACTAGGGTTTCATTTATTTTATGTATATTTCCTCTAGTTAAGTTGTGTGCAGTTTAAAATTTATGTACTATATATAAATGTTTGTATGCTCAGGTGCAATTATTTTACGCCTCTGTTTAAGTATTTGAATTCAGAAAAAAATACAAAAAAGGATACGCCTGGACCAAATGGGTCTTGTAGTTTTTTTTTTTTTTTTTTTGAGATCAATGCATGGGTCTTGTAGTTGACAGGCGGACATGAGCCTCTCGCTTGTTAGTGGCCCCACCCAAACGGATCAAAAGCGAACATTTCATGTCTGTTTGGTCGCCCCCTCGAGTTGCCCTTGGTTCTCTAAAATGTTGTGCCACGTGCTCCAAGCGATATTTGTTATGTTGTGCCACGTGCTCCAAGCTAGAATTACGGATTTTTAAAAAACGCAGGCCTGATATTTGTTAAGTTTCAGATACGTTTCTAGTCCAAAATGACGTTTTAGTCGTAATTAAACTGGACGTAATCTTCCCAACGGAAATAAACGGGGCACAAACTTCATTCAGGATATAGAACCCTGACGGACACCCCACCAACGTCCAACATGACTGTCGAACGAACTTGGCAGGAAGTCCGATGGAAAAAAGACACTGACAAACTGAACAAAAGACAACGCAGACACCAACTTTGACACGAGGAGCAGGACACTCCAACGGCCACACGACAACATGTGGTAACATGCTGTGAAGGCGACTTGACGCTGGAACGCCGCCTCTTCAGTACTACTTGTGGTTCTTCCCAAGATATATGGACCTCAGTGAGAACCGTCTTTGACTGCAGGGACGCCTTCAGTATCTCCAGCCCCTACACATCAACCAAGCATGGGATCTTGTTTCTAACCAAATCTAATTGATTTGTAGTCGAGAGATGCTACCTCGCAAGTGAATCGAAGTCGAACCCTTCTCTGCCGCAAGGGTTCCAAATTTCCAACTGTGCCAGTACAGGAATAACAAGAAACGCCGACGGCCTTATTTTACGCCGACGGCTAAAGGTTGGGCCCGTCGGCATAATCAAGCGGGCTTTGTCACTGGGCTGTGTGGCGTCGGCGAGAAAACCCGTCGGCGTGGGGCGAAACCCCCGACGTCGGTGCCGGCAGATATAAAACCGTCGGCCT
Source organism: Avena insularis (assembly GCA_023614405.1). Taxonomy (NCBI): domain Eukaryota; kingdom Viridiplantae; phylum Streptophyta; class Magnoliopsida; order Poales; family Poaceae; genus Avena; species Avena insularis. The sequence continues at coordinate 10,049,083 of CM042684.1, forward strand.
CCGATTTACCTACTTGACGGCTGACCGTGGTAAAAGGTACCGTCGGCGTATGATGCCACGTGTCCCTATCACCCGTCCCACCTGACGGGCGTGGGCAACGGCGTTAGGCGCGTCGATACGCCGTGGCCGAAAGTCCGCCCTATCTGCCGAGCGTGTAACGCGACCAGCAATGCCGTCGGCCTAGGTAGGTACTTTTACTACTTTACTCCAAATTATAATATTCAAATAGTTGCATAATTTATTTCCCAAAGTAATTTTAATGTAGATGTAATTTATAAATAACTTGGTGATTGTAAGATATCTCATTTTTTATGGACCACGGGGAACCGAACCCTATCTATTGGGAAACCCTAGAAACCCCTCTCTTTTGGGGACCCTCGGGCATCAAACCCACTATTTGGAGAAACCCTCCACCGAGTGAAGGTTATCGCATATGTACGCTTGTAAAGGCCAAAAAAGTATATTGGTATGACATAAACAAACCTAAACTACCATCCACGTTGCATGCGATAACACTTAGAGAAGTGTGCTGGACATGTAGGAGTAGGCTCCCGCCGCGGGTCAAACGAGGGTAGACCGGTGGAACCTTGGGCCTATCCTTGGTTTTCCATGTAGATATCACCTAAACAAACCTAAACTAGCAAGAGAGTGCATTGTTCAACCCTCGTACGGAGAATGCTACGGGGGTAGACCCGCGGGTCCCTCGGATTAGGGTTTCATCGGAAAAGGACCGCCCGAGTGCCGGGATGCCACGGGAACATGCGTGTGGCCCTAGCATACATGCACAAGGGTGGTGTGACGAGGTTTAATCTCGTCAATGCCCATTGTTATGGACTTGGGTTTTGGAGAAGATGGGGATGCTGGAGATCGTGGCACGGTTAACAGACAAGCAACCAGGGGACACGAGATTTACCTGTGTTCCCGGAGGGAAAACCCTACTCCTGCTTGTCGCTCTTGATTACGGAACCGAAGATTACAGGTGCGCAGATTCGATCTGGCGTGGATGCGTAAAGCGAAAGTATGAGTCGAGAGATCTAGGACGTGCCTTCCGGCCTTTATATAGACTCAGGTGTCCGGGCATAGTCCTAGTCGGTTACAAGTTCTAGGGTTTTACCCCTTTGAATTTCCTATCTCCGCTAGACTTGTTCTCCAAGGATCCGAAGGCGTCATGGGCCTTGGCCACCCGAAAATCTTCATGGGCCAGCGTATATCTGCTGTGGGCCTTCCTTGGGCCGGACGGTATGTCAAGTCATGTACCCGTAGGGTATAACCATGTCAAGAGCCCGGTGATCGGTGAATCGTAGATTGGTGAGGACTCTTCCATTCTTCGGTGCAACTATGTTTTAATAGTATATGAGCGTAGGGATTGTTGATGCGCAGCACGACTCACCCGACGGATCGTGGTCGATTAAGCTGTCTTAGGACGAGACAACACGATCTTCTTCAGGTTCGGGTCCCTCAACCCGGACCTGGAACATATGCTGGCGTAATTCGACTCAGGCCGCAGAGGACTTACAGGAGTGGAATTCCAGTGATTTTAATTGGTGTACCCAACGCGTCCGTCGGGATTTTTCATCATACCTGCTGGTATGGCTTCATACTAGCAGAGCGCAGTCAGGTGTGTTGTCAGGCCATCAGATGATATCTGTAGGTCTTATCTTTGTGTCGAAGACACAACATCCGAATGTTTGTCACCGCGGAGGTGCTTCGGGTGGCCAAGGAGATTGTCGCTCACTTAGCGTTTTGTTGGGGCAGAGTTGCCAAAAGTTTTTGGCGTGATCCGGAAGATCGCGGTCGAAGATTTCATAGGGTGCGACCTATGGGAGTAGCCCCAAGTGTCTGTTCGAGTCGTAGACTCGAACGGAGACTTTATTTCAAGCATTGTTTCAGTTGTTAAGTCCGCAGGACTCGAAAATTTTCGGATGCTTAAATCCATCCTCCCTATGGGAGTAGCCCCCGAGTCCGTAGTGGAGTCGTAGACTCGACGTAGGACTCAGAGTAGTAATTTTGTCCTCATTTGTTTGTCGGGTGCGCGGCCAGCGCTCCTAATAGGAGTAGCCCCCGAGTATTTAGTCGAATCGTAGATTCGAGTGAGTACTCTTCGATGTGAAGCCAAAGTTGGTGCTAGTATAGCTTTTGATGACGTCAGTCGACGATCGATGACCTCAGCCGCTCGCTACGCCAGAGATGACTTGATCGGACGGCGTGGGTCCCACTTCCCGACTTTGAATTGACTAGTCACGCGGGCGTGAGATGATTACTGGCGTCTCCTCGATTTCCGCGTAGTGGACGGCGTGGTAACGTTCGTTGTGGTGCCGACACGTGCACGACCAGATCTACCGTTGGCGTTAGGTCTTCTCGATGGACGGCGCGTGCCGTCCTCGCTGTTATAATCCTTGGTGAAATCGTGGTTTGTTTTTCACCGCCTCGCCCATCTGCTTCATCGCCTTTTTCTTGAGCTTATTCTCGCTGCGTCTGAGAGTTTCTTCTACATTTCCTCCGTTCTTTCGCTTTGGCATCGCTTACCACCGCCAGAAGCGCCATGGGGAAAACAAAGAAATCCTCATCTGCGGTTGGGACCAGCGCCGCCGAGGCAAAAGGGCACACCGCTGCGTCACCGATGGTGGTGGCGGCGATCGAAACGCGGAGAGCGATCTCCGCAAACCGCGCTGAAGGGCACGATCCCGCAGGACACGACGTGAGACTCCGGCAACAGGTAATCCCCGCCCCCATCCGGGTTCCGGGTTATGTTTGTTGCCTTCGTGATTCGTGGGTTTTCTTTTCCGGTCCATGACTTCCTTCGTGGATCGCTTTCTTCTATGGGGTTCACTCAATCATCTGTCTCCCAACTCCCTTCTCCACATTGCGTGTTTTATCACGCTTATGAAGTGTTGGTTTGGCATTGAGTCAGACTTTGGCCTCTTCCTAAGCTTTATTCCGTGAAGAGGCGGTCGTTCGGATGGTGTGTATCCCATTGGGGTTTCATCATCTCCTCTCCCAATGTGCAATTCTTTTCCTTTTCCATGTCCGAATCTGTCCAAGATCGGCGGAGGAAATGGTTTTACATCCGTGACTCAGATTGTTTAGGCAAGATTTTGGTCTCGTTCCCTTTGACCCCTCCCAAAAGATTGAGAAGAAAAGGTCTTGGAAAAACCAAATCTTGGACGGTGAGGTGGAGGAGATAGAGGCCCTTTATCGTCGGGTGGACGATCTCCAACTGATTCCTGAGAAGGAGGTGAATGGCGTGGACATCATCCGAACTTTTCTTGAGCTGCCGTGCAGCCTCTCCAAGCGAGAGCGCACCCGATGTTTCTTTATTCTGGGCGCCGTGATCCGACGAGGGTTTCGAGTGAGAAAATCTCCGAGGGGAATCTTGACAAGGATCTTCGCGTGCTGCTGAAGTTCAAGGCCGATGAGGAACTCCCGGAGAAGTCGCTGACTCCTCCCTTTTCTTCGACGTTGGCCGTGCCGAAGGTGTAGATTTATGCACGTAGTGCTCCCCTTTTTTGTTGGGTGTGTATTTGTGTCCTTTGTTTGCTAACAAAGTTTCTTCTCATCTTGTAGAGCTTCAAAGTGCGGCATGGCACCACCATTGTTCAAAGGTATCCGAATGCCCCGGATAATGAAGTGGTGGATTTCATGTCCGAAGCTTCCGGGCTGCTGATCTCCGGCGGAGGATGCCGACGAGTCGAGTGAGGACCATACGCGCAAGCGATCACGGAGCTCGAGCGAGTCTTCGGATGCTTCAACTCCTCCGACTCCCAGAAATCCTCTGGGCCTTGAGCGTCATGATGATGGTCATGGAGGTTCTTCCTCTCCCCTTCCTGCCATTCCTGTGCGGGCTGTTGCACCGCACCCGCCAGCAAAGCGGAAGAAGGAAGAAAAGAAGGAGGAGAAGAAGGAAGAGAAGAAAGAGGAGAAGATGGCCCGAAGGGCTTCTCCTATCTTCGACCTTAGCGCACTGGGCTCGTAAGTTTTTCTTGTTGTACTGTTGTCCTTTTCTCTTTATGATGTTTGCACCTGTGTTGATTGGCTTCGTATGCAGGCAATCCTCCGACGGCTCCAGTGATGGTGCGGGGGAGATGATGGGGGAGTCAAACATCGCGTCGCCTCCTCCTCGCTGGCGATTTCGGGTGGCGCTGCCTGATCCTCCTGCAAGGGAGAGGCTGGTGGTTGTGCCTCAGAATTTCGCAGGCGGGCCTTCGAGCTCGCCTTCGGAGCACGTAAGTTTTCTGCTTCCTGTCACGGGGGGAGCCCCCGAGTGTCTTCGTGTGCTGATGTTGTTTTTGCCTCTTTGTTTTGGGCATAGCCCCCAAGTCCCGTTCTTCCTGCCATCGCTTTTTCCCCGCCTTTTTTGTCCAAGAGGCCAAGCGGCTGGTGGAGGAGCGCCTGACGCTGGAGGCGAAACTTCGGCTGCTTCAAGGTATCCGTCTACCTTTTAATAACTTTCTTGTTTATCATGGTCTTGTTCTTTGACACTTGCTTGTCTTAAATGCAGAGGAGCATAATGACTCTCCGGTGAGGTCGACGCTCTTAAAAGAGCCTTGGCCAATCGTAGCAGAAGGTCAAGCTGCCGCTATGCCGAAAGAACGCTTTGAGCTAGAGCCGTCAAGGCAGCCAAGCGAAGGAGCGCCTGCAGCAGAGGTCGCAGATCGTGAGGAGCAGCTGGCCACCGCTATGGCCGCCGTGAAAGAGGGGTGGCGGAGAAGCTCATGGCTGCTGCCAAGGCTATTTCGGGTGAGTGCTGGTTTTTTGTACTTGTTTCTTTTTCGATGGGTCTTCTTCTATGATGCCTTTCTTCATGCTCTTCTTCATTTTTGTCTCAGATGCCGTAGGCATCGAGTTCGATCATGGTGCTTCGAGCACGGAGTGCTCGATGATGCCACCGTGGCGGTCAAGACCGCCGCAAAGACCGCTGCCAACTCCCTCGCCAAGGCGAAGAGGTCCTTGGTCGCTTCTACCAGAGCTCTTCCTGAAGGGCGCAACCCTTGAAGATGTGGATGCTCGGCAGAGGCTCTGAGCACCACACCGCAGCTTACAAGCGCAAGCAGAAGGGCATCGGCGCGTCCGTCGGGCTAGCGATGGCCATGGCGGTTGGGGCGGAGCTGGACTTGCCCCAGATCACCTCTCGGATGCCGACGGCTGCGGATGGATCAGAGGTAGCCTTTGCTGCCTACTCCGCTCGCTGCAGACGATATGGGCCCAAGCTCATTGACTTGCTGTCTGAGTACGCACTGCGGCAGCAGGGCGAGGCCAAAGCTAGGCAGTCTGGTTCTGAGGCGACTCAGTGTCCTGCGCCTTAGGCATAGTAGATGTGGGGTAGCATGTAGTTTACTTTTGTTGTAAATATCTTTTGTAGTACCATCCTTGTGCCACGCAGTGGCCTTATATGTTTAATGAATTTCTCCGTGTTGGACTCCATCCTTGGCTGAATGTCTGTGGTTCTTTCTTTTTTCTGCTGCTATAGGTTCCTTCGGGTGCTGACCTAGTTGACACTTCATCCGAAAGGCCCTTGCGACCATCGTTGGATGATTCCTCGCAGCTCGCTTTCCTTCGAGATCGTAGCGAGCTTGGAGCCGGAATTGCTCGGGTTACTGGTCGCGTCCGACGCTTGGAAATCAAAGGCGATCGTGGCGCCGCCAGAGAGGACTACTTGATGGCGCAGCTGGGTCGGCTGTCCGAGCAATGGCAGTGTAAGTTGATGCTTTTTTCGGTGTAGCTCGCTTCTTGGATGAGCCTCGATGGCCTTATTCTTGTCTTATGCTGTTGTCGCAGTGCAGATCTTGCCCGAGGGAAGAAAAGAGCGTGTCGCGGGTCAACCGCTTGACTCAACAGACATGGAGGCCGGCGTTTCTTCGATGGATCGCGATCGCGCTACGGTTCTCGCGATGGTGCAGGATCGTGTTCATCAAGTTTTTGCGGGTGCTCCGCCAGTGTATATCACTTTCTTCGGTGCTGCACGTCATGTTTCCTTTGGATACCATGCCGACGACCCTTGCAGGTCTTCTGTCAAGGTTTCGGAGTGCCAGCAATGTCAAGGAGCTGGTGCGGCAGCAGCTCGTCGCAGAAGTGAAAGCTGCCTTGTCTCTTGTGAGGGTGCATCGCTCGACGAGATTTGGCTCAGAGTACCGGGCCGCCTTCGACCGGATGGTGGCGTAGTGGAACATGCGTCCGCATTACGCCTGTAAGGCAAGATGTCAACAGATTGTAGATTTGTTTGAGCAGCGTGCTCAGGTTATTCTTCAGAATAAGTAGGACCTGAAAATAGACAGAGAGATGTAAAATTTGTATATTTCGGCTGGGCGTTTTGTGCCCTTTGTTGTAAAGGTTTGCTTGGTTGTGAGCACGCAGTGCTTTGATTGAGTACGTGTCCTTTTCGTTTGCCTGACGTGGTCAGCTACTCAGGTGTACACGTTTGGTCCTCAGTCGATGAAATCGTGAGGTGGGGGGAGCCCCCGAGTGCATTTGTAGCATGTAATAAAGTTGCAGAGAAATAGTCAACCGAAGGTTGGGGGCGAGACACTTAGCTTTATTTATATCGTAATGGAGGAGGTACATGGTTCGGCTGAGTAGCCTTGGCTGAAAGCCTTATTGAAAGTAAAGTGGTGGATTGGTATGGGTAGAATCGTCGCAGGTGCGAGATATTCCATGGGTTGGAGTATGCGACTCCAGACTCCACGTGCTTGAGGCGATAGGCGCCACCTGGGATGACTTCGGTGATGACGTAGGGTCCTTCCCATGGTGACTCGAGTTTGTTCGGTCGCTTTTGCTTGAGTCGCAAGACGAGGTCTCCTTCGACGAAGAACTTTGGCAAATGCGTCTGTGATAGTTGCGGAGACTCGCTGGTACACCGCTGATCGAGCTGCTACTATATCCCGCGCTTCGCCGAGTGTGTCGATGGCGCTCTTCGAGTGCCGGACTGGACTTCGGCTGTAAGCGACGACTCGTGGAGCCTGGTGGCGTACTTCGGCTGGTAGCACGGCCTCAACTCCGTGCACCATGAAGAACGGTGTGTAGCCGGTGGAGCTGTTTGGCGTAGTCCGTATGCTCCACAGGACAGACGGTAGCTCTTTCGTCCAGTTTCTAGCTTTGTGCTCGAGTGAGCTCATGAGTCGCTTCTTGATTCCGGCGCCAATTAGACCGTTGGCCTTTTCCACTTGCCCGTTTGTTTGCGGGTGTGCCACTGAGGCATACGTGATGTTGATCCCGAGGCCTTCGCAGAAGTCCTGGAATTCTTCGGAGATAAAGTTCGATCCGTTGTCGGTGATGATGCTGTGTGGTACGCCGAACCTGTAGACAATGGATTCGAAGAATTTGACGGCAGTTTTGCCCTTCTGGTTGGTAACTGGCGTTGCCTCGATCCACTTGGTGAATTTGTCGACTGCGACCAGGAGGAAGACGTGTCCCCCTTTCGAGGACTTTGGCAGTTTGCCGATCATGTCGAGGCCCCATTGAGCAAAAGGCCAAGCTATGGGTATGGGTCTGAGTTCAGACCCCGGTGCGTGCGGTTTGTCGGCGAACCGTTGGCACCCGTTGCATCTTCGGACGATGTCCTTTGCGTCGCTCATGGCCGTTGGCCAGTAAAATCCTGCTCGTAGAGCTTTGGCGACAAGGGAGCGGCTACCGGCGTGGTGGCCGCAGATGCCCTCGTGGATGTCTTGGAGTATGGCCTTGCCGTCGTCGATAGTGACGCACCGTTGTAGCACACCCGTAATGCTGCGTTTGTACAGCTCGCCGTTGATGATGGTGAAGGCTTTTGACCGACGAGATATGCGCCGGGCATCCGCTGGCCGTCCGTAGTTCTCCGTTTATCAGGAACTGGAGGTATGGTCGCGTCCAAGTTTCTTCGATTGCCATGACCTGCATTAGGTTGACCATGGCAACTTCGGTATCCAGTTTTTCGGGTCCTTCGTGACCTTCGAGTAGCGTAGCCCCCGAGTGTTCTGCTTCTTCGGGTGATCCCTTGGGGAATTTTCGCTTGATGGATGGCACGCAGATCTGTTCGAGGAACACACCTGGTGGCACCTTTGCACAAGTGGAGCCGATGTTGGCGAGTCGATCGGCTTCCTCGTTGCTTTCTCTTCCGACGTGCCAAAGCTCGCAGCCGTCGAATTCTCCTTCGAGTGCATTGTAGAGCGCGCGGTACGCGATCATGTTTTCGGCGTGCCACACTCATTCATCGTCTGCTGGACGACGAGGTTGAGTCACCAGATGACCAGCGTTGGCGCCGCATATCTTTGCCATCCTCATGTCATGGATGAGGGCTTCAGATTCGCTTCGTTGTTGGAGGCTCAACTTCATCCGAAGAACGATTTCATCTTGTCACCCTGGGAGGTCAAGATGACTCTGCCGCCGCCTCGCTTCGCTTGGAGCCGTCGAAATGCATTGTCCAGACTACGATATATCGGGTGTCTGCGCAGCTGCAGCTCCATCCAAAGGCACCAGGAAGTCCGGAAGGACCTGGGATTTGATTGCGTGTCGCTTCTTGTAGACGATGTCTAAAGGCGATAGTTCGATGCCCCACAGGGCCACGCGTCCTGTGGCCTCTGGGTTATTCAGGATGCTGTTCAGGGGTGCCTCGTTGACGACCATCACCTGGTGTTCCTGGAAGTAGTGGCTCAGCCGCCGAGCCGTCATGAACACGCCCGTAGGCTAGCTTCACAGTGCGGGTACCGCTGTTTTGTTGGTGCCAGTACCTCGCTGAGGTAGTAAATTGGGCGCTGGACCCCATGGGTCTTGCCTTCTTCTGGTCGTTCGACCACGAGTACGGTGCTGACCACCTGGTGTGTGGCTGCTATGTACAATATAGTGGGCTCGCTCCTTTGGCGTAACCAAAATGGGCGAGGTGGAGAGGAGCCGCTGAGGCTTTAACGCGCCGGCTTCGTGTCCACTCGAACTTGTTCCGCTTTGGCGCAATACCTGGTAGAATGGTAAGGCCTTCTACCATACTACCGATGAACTCGCTTAATGTCGCTACTCGACATGCGAGCTGCCGGACGCCTTGAGGTTTTTCGCTTCTCCATTGCCATGATGGCTCGATTTTCTTCGGTTCGCCTCAATCCTCATTGAGAGATGAAGTATCCGAGCAGCTGGCTCGAGGGGACGCCAAGGCGACTTTTCCGGATTGAGCTTGATCCGTAGCGATCAAGGTTGTCAAACGCCTCGGAGATCGTCGATAAGTGTCCTTGCCTCCTTGGTTTTTATTACTATGTCGTCGACATAGACTTGGACGTTGCAACCGATCTGGTCCTTGAGGCAGGCCCGCATGCATCACTGGTACGTGGCACCCGCGTTCTTTAGCCCGAAGGGAATTGTGTTGTAGCAGTATACTCCGAACGGTGTGATGAACGCTGTTTTCTCTTGATCTTCGACCTTGAGTCGAATCTGGTTATAGCCTGAGTAGGCGTCGAGGAAGGAGAGTTTCTCACAACTCGCAATGAATCGATGATCTGGTCGATCCGAGGAAGAGGGAAGTGGTCCTTTGGGCAGTGTTTATTTAGTGACGTGAAGTCCACGCACATCCGCAGGATGTCCGTGTCCTTCTTTGGAACCACCACCGTGTTGGCCAGCCACTCGCTTTCCTTGATTTCCCAGATGAAGTCTGCTGCGAGTAATCTGTTGATTTCCTTGCCGATAGCTTCGCTCAGGCTCCGGCGCCTTCGGATGGACCGCTTGATCGCTTGGTGTCCGGGAAGACTTTGAGTGCGTTTCGGCGAATTCCTCGAACTCTGGCATGTCCGCAGGACACCAGGCGAAGATTTCCTAGTGCTCACGGAGGAATTCGACGAGCGCGCATTCCTATGCGGTGCTGAGGTCGTTGGCGATCAGCGCCGTCTTGGAGTCGTCCGTCGGATGGACCTGCACTTTCTTGGTGTTGACGGTGGAGTCGAAGGACATGTCGATGTACGCTTGTATTTGAGGGGTAGCCCATTGTCCGTCACCTCGCGAGCTCGACAAGCTCGCCTTGCATGCCGAAGATCGAGATTTTGTTGAAATCTCGCCGACCGGTCCGATCGGGTGAAGCTCCCGTGGATTGTGATGACCCCCCTTGGTCCTGGCATCTTGAGTAGTAGGTATGCGTAATGTGGGACGGCCAGGAATCTTGCGAATGCTACACGCCCCAAGATGGCGTGGTACTGCGACGGCCAGTCCACCACTTCGAATTCTAGGCGCTCCTGCTGAAAGTTGTCCGGCTTCCCGAAGATGACGTCGAGTCCTATTTTGCCCAGAGGGAATATGCCCTTTCCTGGGACAATGCCGTGGAACGTTGTGTCTGATTGTTCCAGGCTGCATTGCGGGATCCGCATAGCTGCTAGAGTACTTGCGAACATTAGGTTGATGCCGCTATCGCCGTCCATGAAGACGTGACTCATCTCGAAACCTCCGATCTGCGCCCAGCACTGTGGCAGATGACCTGGGCGAGGGATCTGGCAAGGGTGATCCGCGCGAGTGAATGTGATGCAGGACTCCGATCCGCTTAGGTACTCAAGGATTGCAGGCGGAGTTGCCACGGCCAAGTTGATTTGTCGGGTGATTTTCTTCTGCACCCTATTGGTAGGGCGTCCCTTCTGGATCATATTAAGTGCTTCCTTTGGTGGGGGGTATGGGACCCCGGCGTTGTTTTGCGCTGGTGCGACTGGCTGATTTGGGCCTCCAATAGGCGGCGGTGGAGGAGCTCCGTGCGCTATTTCACCTGGCGCGGGTGTGTTTCCGAACGCAGGGATTGGGGCTTGTTGCCTCATCTGCACCATGCCTTCGCTGAGTTTCTGGAACTCGCGGCAGTCCTTGAGCATGTGGCTGGCTTTCTTTTTGCCATCCTGCTTGTCGATGTATAAGTGGATGGTGCATGGACCCGAAAGTTTGTCGAATGCTGAGGGTCCGTTGTCACGGTCGCGGCGTTGCCACGACTGCGTTGGTCGTCCGCTGTCGCGGAAGTTTCCGCTGCGGTATCCTCCGTTGTTGCGGCTGTTGTCGTTACGGCGGTCGGCGTAGCCGGCCGCGACCATGTCGGGTCCATCGCGGTCCTCGTAGATCTCCTCTTGCTGCGGCGTTCACGTCTTCGGCCGTAGTCGTCCTCTTCGTCTGATTAGGCTGTTGGATGCGCTTCGCCGTCGCCAACTGCTATGTATTTCCATGAGGTGGTCAAGTGTCTTGGGCTTTACGCCCAAGTTCCTCCTTGAAGTTCTGGGCGCTGACGCCGCCCTCAAGGCGTCGATGGCCCTTTCTTCGAGATGTGTGCGGAGTTCTTGGTCGAGACCAGATAGTATGTACGAGCGAATAGATTCACCCGTTCTCCGAGTGCAGGCTCAACTCTTCGATGGAGGCGGGCCTCTTGCCGGTGCCTTTGAAATTTCGGATGAAGTTGTGGCGAGCTCCTCCCAGCTTCAGATGGATCGATGATAGGTCGCTAAGCTGCACTACCAGCCGCTCGCCGTCACTGCAAACTGAAGGCATTGCATGGCGGTTTCTTTGTTGCCTCCGTGAAGCTTGACGGATGACAGATGGTCGTTGAGCCAGGACTTTGGATCTTGCGTGCCGTTGAACTTCAGAGTATCCGAAGGAATCTTGAAGTTGCGTGGCATCTGTGTTCGCCGAACGGATCTGCTGAAGCATCGAGCTCCGCAGAGTTCTCCTTCGTCTTCATCCATCTCAGATTCAGACGAGCATGCGCGTTTGGCGCATGCTTTGTCGATCTTGCGCTGCGTAAGCTTGTCTCTAGCGTCGTAGTCGCGTTTATGGCGGTGCGAGCTCTTCTTCCTTCGAGGAAGGTCGTGCTCCTCTTCCTCTTCGGATGAGGGGGTGGGGCTTCGATCGCGCCTGGCCGAAGCTTTCTTATTCGGCTCCGCAGGAGCGTCTTCGTGGAGCGTAGCTCCGATTAGGCCTAGTCCGGTGAGTGCGGACCTATGCATGGCCCTTTTTGGGTCCCCCTCCGGAGGTGGGTGAGCCGTGAGATACGCAGTGGCTGCCATGATCGCGGTTGTGGCGTCTTCGGGATGATGTTGCCGTCGGCATCCATATCCATGAACGATGTGTGGAGAGTTTGGGTCACATCACGCCGCTCCTTGGGATCCATGTTCTCCACCCGAGAGCGGTGCTTGTTTCCCTGGTTTCCATTTGTGCTAGAGCCGGGTGCCGCGACGGAGAGCGCAGCTCGTCGCGCGCTGGACTCGGAGGCTGCTTGCTTGTGTTTGTCCAGTGTCTCCTACATCTTGACTTGTTTCTTGTGCTCCTCGATGAGGAGGTAGTGGTATGCCATCAGTAGGTCGCGTGAGGCATCTGTAGGTAGGACGGCGTCGCTGCGGCGACAAAGACGCGCTCGCACCCATCCTTCTTTGCTAAGTTGGATGACGTGGCCGTTGCTTTCCCTGTTGGGTGGGGGGGACTGGCTTCTTCTGTTTTCGCCGTTTCGGTTGGGCGGCGGGTTAGGCGCTTCCTCGTCGGTTTGGATGACTGTGGCACATAGGTAGCGCCTGCAGATTGGTTGACTGCTGCCGCAGCTTTCGGATCCGGAACCGTAGGTCCCTTCATCCGAAGGTGGATCGCACAGATCGGAGTTGCAGCTACTGCTGCTATAGAACTCATCTGTCGATGGTGACGTGCATAGCACGGGTGTGGAGCCCACGAACATGGCCTGATTGATGGCACGGGAACCCGCTCGGGGAGGCGGAGGGTGCCGCTTGACCCACAGAAGCGAAGCTCCGAACAAAATTTCGAGTCCGTCGCCACGGGCTCGAAATCCTTCATGGTGGCGACATTGGGCGGTGAAGTCGAAGCGCCAAGAGGAGGTGATTCTCCATCGCCGCTGGAGTTGTAGATCGATCGGGTCGGAACTGGCCACGATCAAGACAATCAGCAGCCCCAATTCCCATAGACGGGCGCCAATTGACGAGGTTTAATCTCGCCAATGCCCATTGTTATGGACTTGGGTTTTGGAGAAGATGGGGATGCTAGAGATCGTGGCACGTTAATGGACAAGCAACCGGGGACACGAGATTTACCTGTGTTCAGCCCCGGAGGGAAAACCCTACTCCGCTTGTTCCGCTCTTGATTACGGCGGAACCGAAGATTACAGGTGCGCAGATTCGATCCGGGCGTGGATGCGCAGAAAGTATGAGTCGAGAGATCTAGGAAGTGCCCTCCGGCCTTTATATAGACTCGTGCAGGTCCGGCATAGTCCTAGTCGGTTACAAGTTCCAGGGTTTTACCCTTTGAATTTCCTATCTCCGCTAGACTTGTTCTCCAAGGATCCAAGGCGTCATGGGCCTTGGCCACCGAAAATCTTCATGGGCCAACAGATATCATTGGGCCTTCCTTGGGCCGGACCAGGTATGCTGAAGTCATGTACCCGTAGGGTCTAACCATGTCATGGTGGATTGCCCCTAGATGGAAAACCTAGCTCCGGGGTGTGACCGTCCACGTTGCATGCGATAACACCTAGAGAAGTGTGCTGGACATGTAGGAGTAGGCTCCCGCCGCGGGTCAAACGAGGGTAGACCGGTGGAACCTTGGGCCTATCCTTGGTTTTCCATGTAGATATGACCTAAACAAACCTAAACCACCGAGAGAGTGCGTTGTTCAACCCTCGTACGGAGAATGCTACAGGGGTAGACCTGCTGTCCCTCGAATTAGGGTTTCGCTTAAAAGGACCGCCTGAAAGTGCCGGATGCCACGGGAACATGCGTGTGGCCCTAGCATACATGCACAAGGGTGGTGGATTGCCCCTAGATGGAAAACCTAGCTCCGGGGTGTGACCGTCCATGTTGCATGCGATAACACCTATAGAAGTGTGTTGGACATGTAGGAGTAGGCTCCCGCCGCGGGTCAAACGAGGGTAGACCGGTGGAACCATGGGCCTATCCTTGGTTTTCCATGTAGATATGACCTAAACAAACCTAATCACCAAGAGAGTGCGTTGTTCAACCCTCGTACGGAGAATGCTACGGGGGTAGACCCGCGGGTCCCTCGGATTAGGGTTTCGTCGGAAAAGGACCGCCCGAGTGCCGGGATGCCAAGGGAACATGCGTGTGGCCCTAGCATACATGCACAAGGGTGGTGGATTGCCCCTAGATGGAAAACCTAGCTCCGGGTGTGACCTTCCACGTTGCATGCGATAACACCTATAGAAGCGTGCTAAACATGTAGGAGTAGGCTCCCGCCGCGGGTCAAACGAGGGTAGACCGGTGGAACCCTGGGCCTATCCTTGGTTTTCCATGCAGATATGACCTAAACAAACCTAAACCACCAAGAGAGTGCGTTGTTCAACCCTCGTACGGAGAATGCTACGGGGGTAGACCCGCTGTCCCTGGATTAGGGTTTCGAGAAAAGGACCGCCGAGTGTCGGATGCCACGGGAACATGCGTGTGGCCCTAGCATACATGCACAAGGGTGGTGGATTGCCCCTAGATGGAAAACCTAGCTCCCGGGTGTGACCGTCCATGTTGCATGCGATAACACCTATAGAAGCATGCTGGACATGTAGGAGTAGGCTCCCGCCGCGGGTCAAACGAGGGCAGACCGGTGGAACCATGGGCCTATCCTTGGTTTTCCATGTAGATATGACCCAAACAAACCTAAACCACCGAGAGAGTGCGTTGTTCAACCTCGTGACAGAGAATGCTACGGGTAGACCCATGTCCCTCGGATTAGGGTTTCGCTTGAAAAGGACCGCCGAGTGCCGGATGCCACGGAACATGCGTGTGGCCCTAGCATACATGCACAAGGGTGGTGGATTGCCCTAGACGGAAAACCTAGCTCCCGGTGTGACCGCCCACGTTGCATGCGATAACACCTATAGAAGCGTGGTGGACATGTAGGAGTAGTTCCGCCATGGGTCAAACGAGGGCAGACCGTGGAACCCTGGGCCTATCCTTGGTTTTCCATGTAGATATGACCTAAACAAACCTAAACCACCGAGAGAGTGCGTTGTTCAACCTCGTGACGGAGAATGCTACGGGGACCCGCGGGTCCCTCGGATTAGGGTTTCGTAAGAAAAGGACCGCCCAAGTGCCGGGATGCCACGGTAACATGCGTGTGGCCCTAGCATACATGCACAAGGGTGGTGGATTGCCCCTAGACGGAAAACCTAGCTCCCGGGTGTGACCGTCCACGTTGCATGCGATAACACCTATAGAAGCGTGCTGGACATGTAGGAGTAGGCTCCCACCGCGGGTCAAACGAGGGTAGACCGGTGGAACCCTGGGCCTATCCTTGGTTTTCCATGTAGATATGACCTAAACAAACCTAAACCACCGAGAGAGTGCGTTGTTCAACCCTCGTACGGAGAATGCTATGGGGGTAGACCCGCGGGTCCCTCGGATTAGGGTTTCGTCGGAAAAGGACCGCCCGAGTGCCGGGATGCCACGGGAACATGCGTGTGGCCCTAGCATACATGCACAAGGGTGGTGGATTGCCCCTAGACGGAAAACCTAGCTCCCGGGTGTGACCGTCCACGTTGCATGCGATAACACATATACAAGCGTGGTGGACATGTAGGAGTAGGCTCCCGCCGCGGGTCAAACGAGGGTAGACCGGTGGAAACTAGCACTGGAGCACAAAAATGTCTTCAAAACTTGCGCAATATAACCTTATAAAATATAGATAGAAGTTTAATATTTTTTAAAATATAGCGAAAAATTATTATTTTTTAAAATATAAAATTAGATACGCAAATACCCCGGCAACCCTAGGTTGGGTTTTTTTTAGAGTCACGCCGGCTTTGGCCGGGCGTGAACCTAGTTCTAGTGGATAAGGCTCACGCGTCCACCCACCCTCACACGCGGCTCACCCTCCTCTCTCAAAGACGCCCACCATCCCCGGCACACACCTCCACACACACACACTGCACAGGCACCCTCCTCCCCGCCAAGACCCTCCTCCCCCCGCCTCCTCCTCCCCACTCCTCCTCCTCCTCGAGCCGCCACTCACGGCCACACCCTCATGGGTGCCCTTCCTCCTCGAGCCACCGGGCCCCTCCTCCTCCTCCTCCCCCACACCCCTCCTCCCTGCAGGCCCCGCCACCGCCGGCCCCTCCTCCTCCGCGCCCCCTCCTCCCCATAGGGCCCGCCAGCCCTCCTCCTCCCCAACACCCCCAAAGACTCCTCCTCCCCGCAGCCTCCTCCTCCTCAGACCCTCCTCCCGCCTCCTCCTCCCCAGCACCTCCTCCTCCTCGCAGACCCCTCCTCCCCAAAGACCTCCTCCTCCCGAAGACCCTCCTCCTCCCGCCTCCTCCGCCTCGCACCCTCCCTCCTCCTCTCCTCCTCCCTGTAGCACCTCCTCCCTACAGCACCTCCTCCTCCCCGGCGCCACTCCTACATCATCAAGGTATGTAGATTATCTGTTTGTTGTTTTTATTTTGAATTATTTGTTAGTTGTAGTCTAGGGTTAGTTAACCGGTGTTAGTTGTAGTCTAGGGTTAGTTTTAGTTGTAGTTTAGAGTATAGTCATAGATGTAATTGTTGGGTATAATCTTGATATGGTGCATGGTAGATGAATATGAAGAAATTGACAATAAAAATTGAGTATGCTAATATTTATTCTTTTTTACAATAGGCTCCTATCACTGTCCCGGAGGTCATCGTCCCAGAGGTCGCCGTCCCGGAGGTCATCATCCCGAAGGTCGTCTACTTCCTCTATCGCTGAGGGTGAGCTAGAACTCCGTCTCCTCCCTCGCATTTTTATGTCAGTAGATTCTATTTCCACGTCAAGTCGCGTCACCTAGGTGTCATATCCCGTCTGCGAGCATTACACGGATAAATATGCATTAGAGGTCGCATATTATGAAGCGTAATGTTTGCGGCATTTACGGGACAGTCGGCGGATGCGTAGTTCGGTACGTTCTCCATGCTCTGTCCTGGTCCGAGTCAGGATTTCGGTAGCGCCTCCCCGTTGTTCTCCGGATGCACATCCTCTTGGCTTTTTGCCGAGACGTGTATCGGGAGAGCAGCGGGGAGGTGCTGCCGAAATTCTGGCTTGGAACAGGGTAGAGCATGAAGAACCTACTCCATCTACGGATCCGGCGGCTGCTAGGACCCTCTATACCTATTAGAGATGTAGATTATGCGTTTTTCTTGGTAGATAAATAGAAAATATGATGCATTTAGTTTCATGCTATTATTTGATATGAAATGCTATGTTTATTGTTTGGTTCCCAATAAAAACAGAGGATGGCTGATAATGGGTGGATATACAGTGGCCGTACTAGTGTTGTTGATAGAACAGATGAGTGGACATGGAAGACTGATCTGTTAGTGAAGGAGTTAGCGCGTGGTTCAAAGGCAGGCATTCGTCCAACTTGCCCTTGTGCTCATTGCAATAAGCGTCATCGCTACCAAAGGAGGAAATGAAAAAACACCTTTGGAGATATGGTTATATGCGGGACTTCGTCACGACGGTTGACTTTACTCAGTACGAACGTGATAGAGGTGAGGTGATGCGGCAACGGATCAATGGCAATGAGGGCGATGGGATTAGAAATTTGCTAGATGATTTCCATGATGCCGACATGCCAGATTCGCCACCTTCACATGAACCGCCAGAACTGGAGGAACCTCGTGAACCAGAGGATCCGGAGCCAAGCGCGAAGGCCTTCTATGATTTGATGGCCTCGGCTAAGAGGCCTCTGTACGAGGGTTCAAAGATTTCTCAGCTCGATGCCATCTCGCAAGCACTAGCCAAAAAGCTCCAGTACGGCAACACCCGTTCATGCTTTGAAGACCATCTGCAAACATATGGTAACATGTTGCCTGAAGGGCATTGTCTGCCTAAAACCATGTACGAAGCAAAGAAAATCTCATGAAGGCCAAAGATGGAATACCAAAAGATAGATTGTTGTCCAAAAGGTTGCCTCTTGTTCTGGAAACAGTTTGCGGATGACAATTACTGTAGCAAGTGTGGGGCCTCTAGGTATCATGAGGTGGGAGACGATGGTCAGAAGACGCAGACAAAAGTCACCATGAAGATTCTTCGTTATCTCCCATTCATAAAAAGAATCCAGCGGCTTTACATGACCAAGGAGTCTGCCACACAGATGACGTGGCACAAGACGGGGAAGAGATATGAGGATGAGCAAGGACGGGTAAAGATGGGACATCCATCTGATGGTAAGGCATGGAAGAACTTTGATAGAGACCATCCCGATGAGGCAGGAGAGGCTCGGAACGTTAGAATTGCTATAGCAACATATGGATTCAATCCATATGGTATGTCGACCAGATAGCAGCTGGCCCGTGTTTGTTATGCCGCTCAATCTCCTCCCGAGCCCTAATGCAAAGGAAGACCATATTCTGTCGCTGATCATTCCAGGCCTGAATACGGGAAGAATTTGAGTGTGTACATGCAACCGCCAGGAAGATCTGAACCACTCTTGGCACCACGGACGTTGACATACGACCGCATCAAAGAAAAACTTCTACATGAAAGTTTGGTTCCACTATTCCATGCACGACATGCCCGGCACGCCCTATTCTCGGATGGTGTAATGGTAAGTGGCCATGCCCGGTGTGCAGGCATCTACTTGAGTTCCTTTGGCTAAAGGCGGGTAAAAAGTATTCCGCATTTGACACGCATCGACCATACCTCAAAGGAGACCATCCGTTCAGACAAGACAAAATGAACTTCATCAAGGGCAAAGTTGTGCTTGAAGAAAAAGAGATACCAACGTTCGATGGTGTTGCTGTTGATGCCGAGTTACGTGCTCTCGTGTGTATCGAGTCTGGTTTCCCACAGTTTGAGGGATATGGAAAAACGCATGGACGGACACACGAGGCAGGCATAACGAAGCTCGAGTATTACAAGGACTGCGAACTTCCCCATAACATCGATGTGATGCACACTGAAAAGAATGTCGCAGAGTCTCTCTTTTACACAATTCTGAACATTTCTGAAAAGTCAAAGGATAATGTCAAGGCTAGAGTCGATGTTGAGGAGTTATGTGATAGGAAGAGACTATGCATGCAACCTCCTGAACGCAATCGAAAAAATTGGGTCAAGCCACATGCCTACTACTGCCTTGATAGCCTCCAAAAGAAGCAGTCATTGGGGTGGCTCAAATTCGTCGTGATGTTCCCAGATGGTTATTGTTCGAATATGAGCAAGGGAGTCAATTTGGCAACTGGAAAAGTCACTGGGCTCAAGAGTCACGACTATCATATATGGATTGAGCGGCTGATGCCGGTGATGGTTCGAGGGTATCTCCTAGAGCATATCTGGCGAGTGCTTGCGGAGTTGAGTCATTTCTTCCGCACGCTCTGTGCCAAGCAGATATGTCCCTTGATGATTGAGAAGCTGCATGATCTAGTGTCGGAGTTGCTATGCAAGTTAGAGACGATCTTTCCGCCAGGCTTCTTTACTCCGATGTTACATCTCATTGTGCATCTCGCGAACGAGGTACTCTTGGGTGGACCGGTGCAGTTTCGTTGGCAGTTTTGTATTGAGAGAGAGTTTAAGTATATTCGAACCAAATGTGGAAACAAAACTAAGATTGAAGCATGCATAGCTGAGGCAACTCTCCTCCAGGAGATAACAGACGCCACGATAACATACTATGGCGATGATGCTCCCACTATGCATAACCAGGTCTGTCGGTACAATGTCGACGAGCCGAAGCATGACCCCAAGCTCCTCCTCTTCCAGTGTCCCGGTGGCAAGGCCGGTGGCGCAACAAGTTATACCTTGAAAAAGGAAGAGAAGGATTGCATAATGCTCTATGTGCTTATGAACATGAAGGAAGTGGTCCGCGGTGAGAATGAAGATGAGGAAGAAAATCAAGTGCCCAGTTTCCTTAGGTAAAATGGTGAACAAATTCATTTGCAACTAGTAACTCGGTTTTGATCTAATACGTATTTTCTCCTTTTAGCCAATTCACGGATGAAATGTGGTCGGGAACGACGGATCCCGATGACGCGGAGTTGGAAACCCTTCTGAAAGTGGGTGCCCCTGGAAAGAAAAATTTCACGTCTTGGTTCTATGAAAAGGTAATTTATAACCTGTCCCTCTTACCTGGCAATCCGTGACTTGTCCCTCTTATTACACGTAACTAATGCACAATTTGTACGCAACTTGTAGGGAGCCGATCCCAACGTTGAGATGTCGGATGAGTTGAGATGTGTCTCCCAGGGTTGTAACCGTAAAGTCGAGATGTATGAGAAGTATGATGTGAATGGTTATCGATTCCATACAGAGTCTTACCAGAACCGTCGGCCAAATGCAAAAACTGTAAATACCGGGGTCTTCACCAGAGGAGCCGATGACTTTGATTACTATGGAAGGTTACAAAACGTATACGGGCTGACGTTCAATAATACGCCCCTAGAACTCAAGCTTGTTGTGTTCAAATGCCACTGGTTCGACCCACGCGGTGGATATAGAAGTACCCCTTCCATTGGGTTAGTTGAAGTTAGGCCTTCAACCACCTATAGTGGAGCCGATGTCTTTATTGTGGCCCACCAAGCCAAACAAGTTTATTATTTACCCTACCCATGTCAGAAAGAGGAACTCAAGGGCTGGGAAGTCGTGTTCCAGGTATCGCCACGTGGTAAGCTACCCATGCCCTCCGACGATGATTAAAACAACATTGACCCTAAAACATACGAGGGAGTTTTCTATCAAGAACAAGAGAACTTTGGGGACTTTGACTTACAAGATCTTGAGAACCTCGAGAATAATGCACATACTCGTGGTGAGGTAGTCACGAATATAAAGGACATTGATATGCTCACCAAGTTATATTCGGACAATGGCAACGATGAGCCTCCACCCTGCGATGAACCTCCAACTTACTTCTCACGTGATAGTGATGTTGATAGTGCTGATGAGAACCCAAGACATACACATGAGAGTGATAATGATGAGTGGTGAGGGTCTTTTATGTCTTTTATGCCTCGACTATGTTTAGTATCTTTATTATGCTTAGTATCTTTATTATGCTTAGTATTTATGTTTAATATCTTTATTATGCTTAGTATCTTTATTATGCTTAGTATCTTTATTATGCTTAGTATCTTTATTATGCTTAGTATTTATGTTTAATATCATTATTATGCTTAGTATTTTTATTATGCTTGACTAAATTGTTTGCCTCTTCTCAATGTAGGTGATTGACCAATATGAGCCAACGCAAGGAATCACCGTCCTCTATCCTTAAGTGGAAGCAGAAGAAGGTTACCAAAAGTGGAAGAGCACCCATTCCCAACTCGCGTTACAATGACGACAATGCGGGAGGAGGAGGACGAGGTGAGGGAGGAGGAGGTGGACTTCCTCCGAGGCCAGGACGAGGTGCAGGACGAGGTGAGGGAGGAGGCGGACTTCCCCCGAGGGCAGGACGAGGTGCAGGACGAGGTGAGGGAGGAGGCGGACTTCCCCCGAGGGCAGGACGAGGCGGAGGACGAGGCGCAGGACGAGGTGGAGGACGAGGACGAGTTGGAGTACGAGGTTTACGCCTTCTGAGTGACCTACCCTCCGCTTCTGGCGACGTGGCTTCCGAGTCTGCTTACTCGGAGTCTCCTGACGAGGAGGAGTCTCGAGACTTGGAGGAGGAGTCTCGAGACTTGGAGTGGGAGTCTCGATACCAGGAGGGGGGTCTCGAGACCAGGACTTTGATTCTCGAGACCAGGAGGGGGAGTCTCGAGACACGGAGGGGGAGCCCCGAGACCAGGAGTCGGGGCCGTCGACGCGGCCGAAGAAGCCAAAGATTCGTGGGGAATCGGGTGTCCCAGTGGACGAACCTGCTTCTGAGGAGGAGAAACCCATCATTACGCCTAACGGCATTGAGTAAGTGGCTATACTAATTTTGAACATGTAATTTCATTTTGGTCATAAGAATTTGGCATGTACTAATGTTTTACTATTGTGCAGCAACTGGACATTTCCTCCAGGTACCCGTGCGCCTAACACCTTGGTTGGAGCTCTGATTAGGAAATTTTGGCCAGGCTTTTACACTCCCGTCCCCAACGGCGAGAGGAAGCTAGCCACCAGTTGGGCGCACTATGAGGCCGCCGAAAACTCGGGCTATGCTGGGAAAGCTTCTGAAGCCGTGATCACCAAGTTTTGGGTAAGGCAAAGTTTTCGAGTTTCGTTCATAGTTGATGACCCCACCATGCTAACTTATGACCCTCACAATATTTTGTATGTATGATTACAGAGATTCTATAGGGTGCTTCCGGAGGACCAGGAGAAGGCGGACAAGACTTTGCGGGGGGCTTGTCAGAGGTTGACACGGCAGCAGTTTTACAATCAGAAGCATACCACCACCAGTCTATACAGCTCCGAGAAGTTGAGAAAGAGGGCGCCGAAGCATTTGAATGTGAAGGCCCAACCAAAGATGACCGAGGAAGATTATGCCGGGGTAAGTAAATTGTCAATCAGATTCTATGTTGTTGCTAATTGCATTATCCATTCTTCAAATGAGTATTTTTTTTTCAGTTTATGCCCACGTGGGCCGATGGTAAGGAGGACGCATGGCTGGCGTTGTCGGCGAGGTGGCGCGGGGAAGACGCCGAGTTCAACGCCTTGAGCGAGCGGAACAAGGCAAACCGTGGCTCCGGAGGGACACACTGTGCGGGAAACCGCAACCATGGTCGCTTCAAGGCCCATATGGTATACATGTATACATGGAACAATCTGTATTTATTTCCCTTCGTGATCCTACTTGATACGCATAACATTTTTTTGTCCATGCAAGAGACACATCTAGAGAGGCCTTGTTCTGACTATGAAGTATGGGAAATGATGAAGCAGAAGAAGCCTGATATGTCCCAGCCTCAGCCCTCGCTTCCAGAGTTCTATGGCACTGCCAAGGAGGATGGTGCTAACTACCTCGAGGCGTTCACTGGTTTTCATCCGGAGGTGGAAGATCCTAGAGCAGCGGAGACCGACGAGAGAGCGGTGGTCGTGGCGGGGCGCGGCCGGGAGCACGGCCGTTTCAAGATTCTCGATAGGGTGATCCCGCGAACTCCTGCTTTGAGCCTCACGCGGATCAAGGCTACCCTCACCGCCGACGACCCCGCTATCCCGCCTCGACGGCCTTCCCGAGCGAACGACGATGTAAGTTTTTCTCATTTCCATCATATTTCCGAAAATCATTCGTGAGTGGCTAAGTTGACGAGATTCATTGTTTTTGAAATTGTAGCCTGTTTTGGACGCGGCCTACAAGGCCGCTTTTGCGGAACACTTGGTGACGCCGAGACGTGGGTCCTGCACCCGAGCGGCCTACGAGCAGTGGGCAGAGTTACGCGATGATGTAAGTTTCCACCTTTATTTTTGCAAAATATGACAAGTCTCGCATTCCCTAGTTTGAATCTTTATTTCTGCAACGCCTCATATCTAAACTATCTTGCAGCTTTTGGAGAGGTTTTATGGCACTGGAGAGCGAGCCACTCTACCGCCACGCCACCTAGGCCAGGCCGCAGCCAATCTTCCCATCAAAGGACGAATATGCTTTGACCTTCTACCTGTGGACCCCGTAAGTTTTTGCCAAACCGGTTGTTACAACAAACTGTGTCTTGGTGGTTGCTAACTCTGCCTCAAACATGTAGGGACGGATGCTCGGCAATACACACTTTGGTCGCCCCGATGCCTCGCCGACTATCTCACATGATGACACCGGCTCATACCGCCGTGGCTTCTCCGGTGCTTCCGGTGGTGGTGGTGGTGGTGGTGGTGGTGGTGGTGGCGGTGGCGGTGATTCTCCTTCTTTCCATCGTCCGAGGGTGGCGTGCTTCTCCTTCTACCGTGGTGGTGGTCATGGCGGTACTTCTCCTTCTTAGTCTGGTTCGTGGCGGCTACTCGACGTCAAGCTTCACCTTTCTTCACGCGGGGAGACATGGGTCTCTCGAGTAGCTCTTCGGAGGTGTAGGCATGTGCATGTGTTAGGATGCACCTATGTGTGGATGATGATGTACCTATCTATGTGTGGATGATGATGTACCTATATATGTATGGATGATCTTATATGTTTGTGTCCATGTGCATGTGTTGTTTGTGGGAATTTAATATGTGAATTGTTTGTGGGAATTTAAAATATGCAGGGAAGAAACAAAAAAAAAACTGGACAGATTGCCGTCGGCGTTAGCTAATGACCATATGGCACGGCTTGGTCTTGGCCGACGGGGTGGCCGTCGGCGTACATCTAGCTAGGCCGACGGGGTGGCCGTCGGCGTATACACCTACGCGGGCCAGCAGAAGGCAACACGTGGCACTCTAGGCCGACGGCCTTGCCGTCGGCGTATACTCCTACGCGGGCCAGCAGAACGCAACGCGTGGCACCCTAGGCCGACGGCAAGGCCGTCGGCGTACATCGCCTGCTGTTAACGGCTGTTAGCTGGTGCAAGTGGGACCCACAGAGGCTATGCCGACGGTGTGTAGACTGACGGTATCGTATAGCCGTCGGCCTACAACGTACGCCGACAGGGTCAGATACGCCGACGGGATTTCCGTATACGCCTACGGGGACATAGGCCGACGCTGTTACGCCGACGGCTACCGTCGGCGTAGCCTACGCCGACGGCTTTCGGTGGCTACGCCGACGGGGTACAGCCGTCGGCCTATTCCCTGTTTCCTGTAGTGTTCTTGCTTCCTTTCTTTAATATCTGTACTGGGGTATTTGCTGTCTGGTGAAATTAAAGCAGCAGCTTATATTACTGTAGTAATTTGCACCAAACAGATTACTAACCAACAATATCATTTCTTTAAATCAAATAAGAGTAACATAGCTCGGGGCAACATAACACAAACACTTTATCCAGGAGCGAACACTGTCACACTGACGAAGACGACAGCAACATCAGCAAAAGAAACAGACACCATCATCGGGTCGAGGGCAAGGACGGTCCAGTTGCCACTGGCCAAGACATCATGCAAATGGGAACTGGCGCACGGTCGTCATTTCTTCATTCCTTCGTCCTCTTCTTCCCGAGGAAGACGTCGGTGAGAACGGTCTTGGACTGCAGCGACGCCTTCAGTATCTCCAGTCCCTACAAATTGGCATTACCCGAAGTTGAGCCATCGTGTTGTTTGATCAAAAAAGTTTACTGAATTTTATTGGTACAAGGCTGAGTTATGTTACCTCGTCGTAGCCAAGCTGCACGGTCTTCTCCTGGAGCGAGCCGATGTCCGTGACGCCGAAAGTGTTAAGGAGGGTGATGCCAGAGATGGACGACATGGGCGCCACCTTCAGGTCGTCCATGACAGTGTAAGTCACGATACCCTGCACGAACCCAGCTCCTGCAGCACTTGGCACCGTGCTGGCCACAGAGCCACCATCCGGCTGCACCAGCGCTGGCTTGTCCCGGGTGGTCATGCTAGTACCGCAGCTCGGACATCCCACGCCGCTTACCTTGGTGACGTAATTCCTGCAGTTTGATGAATTGCAATTGCACCGATAAAGCACATCGGACCCCGTCTCCGGCTCGGGTAGCTGGAGCAGCTTCTCGCTACCACAACCACCGGCAGGCGTGAGCAGGGCTTTCTTGGCGTGGTCATGGCTGATGTAGGTTTCGTCGAGCTCCTCGACGCTGCCGTAGAGGTTGCCGACGCTGCCGACCATGGTTTCAGCGGTGAGTAGCTTCACCACCGTGCCCACCGGCATGGTGAGGAGGGAGAAGAGGAAGTCCACGACGTCCTTGCCAGCCTCCGCGTACAGAACGCGCTGGGTCTTGGAGTTCACCAACAGCTTCATGCTCAGCATCTTGCTGCCAGTGGTGGCGCTCTTCTTGGAGGACATATCGATCTGAGACTGAGAGAGGGGAATCCTGGAAGTTGCTCATAGAAGCCGTGTATATATATACGCAGTTTTGGGCCCTTAGGCTTCCGAGGGAATTAAAACGAGAGCAATTGATGCATCATTCATGGGGATCTTTCGTGTACTCGTAGGTGCAGTTATTTTGTGCGTTACTTGATGCACAACAACGCCAATATTGGAGTATATCATGGGAGTAGTTCCATTGGGAATAATATGCATGATGCGACTCCTCAGCTTTTTTTTTTGGCGAACTAAGCGACCAATTGGTAGTACGTGTCTGTTGATTTCTGGATAGAACACGAGAAGTACCACAAATCACTGCAACACAAAAGCCATGTAGACGTCGAATTTGCTGATCCTTACCAAACCGGTACAGTCAGGTGGTGATCGGGGCGGCGGCTGACTAAAAACCCATCTAGGGTTCCTTGTTTCTCTCGCCAGTGATGCCGCCAGTCCGCTCTACCTCCGGTGGCTCTTACGGCCTCGAAGGTGTGGCGGACCGCGGCGTCTCGTCGGCGGGAGGGTTTTTCGTTTTTTTACTTAGACTGCTTTCGTGTCTTTTTTGAAATATTGAGACGACGGCTATATCCTGGAATCAGAATAAAGTTCCGTTATATCCTCGTTCTGGTGGTGCATCTAGCGCTGACGAAGGACATGTAGAGTCGTTTGTCGGCGGATCTTCAGAGATCCGGTCGGTTTCGTGTTTATTGGTGTGGTCTTAGGTTAGTCTCCTCCGATCTACAATTTTTATCATTGGCGATGGTTACTGCTCTAGTGTGTTGGTTCTATGGGGCCTTAACACGACGACTTCCTGTCTGTCTACTATAACAAGCTCTACTACAACAAACTTTGTCCGGCTCTGGTGATGGAGGGGCGAAAATGGTGGCGCGCCTTCGGCTCGTGTTAGTGTTTGTAGTCGTCGCTAGGTGGTCCATGGACCTATTCGTAATTTTACTTTTGGGTCTCTTTGTACTACTGTTGATGATTATTAATAGCACGGTGGAATTTTCGAAAAAAAAATTGCTGATCATTGCTACATCACCGGATTGATCTGATTCGCGCATGGAATCTGAGGAAACTGCCTCGCACCAGGCAACTGATCTGCATCATGGGAGGGTAGAAAGGTGGCCACTATCGGTGTTGGCATTGTTTTCTCTTCTTTTTGTTTTTTGTTTTTTTGGGCTTGAGTTGGGGGTGGGTGGGGGGGGCATCGGATACATACCTTGCGCATCACCCGCAAACAGCAGCAGCGATTGTGTGCAGTTTGTTGGCGGCGGATTCAGTGTTGAAATCGGCGTCAGAGGTCTCTGCACTGCTCTGCTCTGAGCTGCCAACGGCGGCGGCTACGCACGTCCGCCAAGGCTACCTCGTGTCTACCTCGATTAGCTCCATACCGACCTCCACCTTGACCCGCTCCGCCCATCTTCAGCACCTGTGCGAATGCTCCCCTTCCAGTCTCACGCCCCCACCGATCCTTCGAGAAGCTAAACTTCCGAGGATTGGTAGGCGGCCTCCTCGAGCTAGAAACAGTCCTCCGACGATATGGTCCCCGTCTCAAACAGCTCCCGCCGAACCCACACCAACACACCCGGAGCCAAAACCCTGGATCAGAGGTGCGGCCCTCGTTGATTCGCCAGAGTAAACTTATCCGGAAGAGGCGTACTCCTTGTAGGCACAATCACCATCATCCTCTGATCTCCGCCATAGATGGGGACAGGTGTCGCACATCCATGATCGACATGGGTTGGCGACGGAGTATCACTAAGTGGTGGGGTAATCTGGTTCGAACCTCGTCTTCGCGCTCGATCTCCAACCCCCTCCAGTGGTGGTGATTTCAAACACATCGTCAGCGACACACATCTCCGCTATACTCCCCCTTTCACCACCTCCGCAAAACTCCGACGAGTAGTCTCCCTCGAAATAGGCGGGGGGTGCGGTGGTGCGGTGAGGAGTCGGCTAGAGAGGCGGCAAGGTCGATTGCCCGTGATCGCGAGAGCGCTCCATCTCGCCCGGTCCCATCTTTCTATATTTGCTTGTCTGTCGTTGGCCGTGCTTTCTTACCTAGTGTGGTGTATTTTCTATGGACTACCGCAACCCACTGTCATTGGAATAGAAGTCATTGTCTCAGCGTGCTGTGAAACTTCAAAGTCTCAATGTAGATAAAAAAAACTAATTAAGGTCTCAATGTATATTGACCAATAGGTGTGCTTAGCCCCCCCCCCTCTTAAACCTGCATGGGGCGTTTTATTTTTTTGACCCGTCGAAACCCATATCAAGGCCACATGTATCTCCGTATATGTGTACTCGGTCGAACTGGGTATAATCGATGTTTCGGTCGGCTGATCCCACCTTTCATTATCACGATCTACGTTTTTGCATGATCATATTTTAATTTTTTTTGTTGCTGTTATTAACTTTCGATTTTCGCCTTCCGCAGACACATGAGTATACGTATACGGTGAGTATATGTCTAAGAGGATCGTACAGACTTAGGGTGGGTTCGTACGGTCCTCTAAACAATCGGTATCAAGCTTTTATTTATCAAAGTTTGAAAGAGGAAGGGAGAGGGGGGGGTGGGGACGGACGGGACCGAAGCAAAAGTGATTTCTGAATGTGCTCACATTTTGCTGAAGAATTATTATGCAAGAGGATTTGCTCCCTTCAAATTTATATAGTTCAAGGAGCATAATTGCCTAAGGCTCTTGCTCACAAGTAAGAATGGCAATAGACAGGGCAGGATAGAGCAATACCATACCCATACCCGTGTAGTCAATGGGTACAAAATCTTACCCATACCCATATCCACGGGTATAAAACTTTACTCATACCTATCTGTACCCATTGGGTATCCGACGGGTATATCCAATAGTACACAAGTTATTTAAAATTTTACTTTCATTAATAGCATATTTAAAGAAAATACAATAATCTCTACTTACTAATAGTACGAGTACATGAAAGTATAAAATTAAAGTTTAGAAGTCGCAATCTTATACTCGTCCCTAGATTCTCGGCCGCATAGGTTAAAACTCTATAGGTAAGTTTAACATGTCAGTTTAAATGGGCAGGATATGGGTATAGCCATAGGTACAAGTCTATATCCATGCCCGTACTTGTGACTTAACAGGCAAGGTATGGTTAACTCATGGGTATAAAAGTGTGCCCATATCCTACCCATGCGGGTACGGTATCCGCGGGTACCCGTACCCATGGGTAAAATTGCCATCCTTACTCACAAGAACCGGAGGTGTTAAATATAAAATTCACATCACATTCAGCTGTAATTTTTAGTTAAACAGCACCCTTGCCCAAAACTACCAAAAGGCTAGGAAATCAGGCCTTGATTATTTACTCCTTGTTTGAACAGTCTTAACAAACGACTATCAGTTAGATACAGAAAACTAACACAGTCGACGCTTTTTCTATTGACACATCTTTATTGAGTCGATCAATACATACATAATGGAGCTCTCTCGATATGAGATACAGAGGTTCACAATAGCGGAACACCAAACTGAAGATCATTACACCACGTTTTAGTTCACTAGCCTCAGGAGAACAAGTATACTGTATAAAAGGAGACTAGTGGACGTACGCTAAGATCAAACATCCCACCATACAACCACAAGGGAAAAAACTGGAAGGTGTAAGCATCCGTGAAAGCGCGCCTGCCATCTGAACCCTTTGCAGTCTAGCAATCTTTGAGGGCAATTAACTGGTCAACGACACCAGGATCAGCAAGAGTGCTTATGTCACCAAGTTCATCCAACTGCTTTGCGGCGATCTTGCGCAAGATCCTGCGCATAATCTTGCCACTGCGAGTTTTAGGAAGTCCTGGAGCCCAGTGGATCTTGTCAGGAGCTGCAAATGCTCCAATCTGACACACAGGACACGAAATATCATGTCAGCATGGAAGTTTTCCGATCAATTTTGCTCATATCACAGAAAAACTTATGAATGACGGGCAACGAACAGCATTGAAGGAGCTCAGTTGACAAGGATATTTCCAACTCTGCTTTGGCATACATGTTTGGCTTGCCTATTTCTTCTTTGCTAAGTCTTTCTAGCCAGCATAAGATTAACACTAGCCTGAAGCATGCTCATCTCAATAATAGCTGGTCAAGTGGTGAGTGTAGAATTGGGTGTCTTCGCATTGTGTGTTAGCATTGTTCACAAATCACAACTCACTTTTCTCTAAACTTTTTGGTGTGCTGAATAGATAAACATTAAGTATCACATACACAGAATGGACGGTAATTATGTAGCAATAGTCACGGATATACCTGATTGCGGACTTTTGCTATGAGGCTCTTCCGTAGTTCTTCACTATAAGGAACACCATCCACCAAAGTTACAAAAGCATATATTCCCTGACCTTTAACCTGAAGCATTTTTTATTTGCAATTTGAAGGAGATAATATATCAAGAAGAATTGTATATGATGAGATACAAACACAACAGAAGTACAACGAAGGATATATATATATATATATATATATATATATATATATATATATATATATATAAAGTATCGATGGACCATACCTCATGATCAACACCAACAACAGCAGCCTCTGCACACTGTGGATGTGAAACCAAAGCAGACTCAACCTCTGCTGTGCCAATTCGATGTCCACTGCAAATTTATATGGGCAAGATAACTCAGTTATAGCATCAAAATTTGCAATTGTGACATACTGAAATCAAACTAGCAAATAGCAGATGAACCAAATAAGCAGCTCACCTAACGTTGATAACATCATCTACTCTTCCAGTAAGCCAGTGGTAACCATCTTTGTCCCTGACATTAATATATTATTACTTAACTGTTAAGACAAGTAAAGTAAGCCATATTGGTGCAAATACTTCAACAAGTTACCTGCTGCAACCATCACCAGTAAAATAGTAGCCAGCAAATGGCTTGAAGTACGTGGTCTCATATCTGTCATGATCTCCATAGAGGGTACGAAAAGCCCCAGGCCATGATTTCTTAATGCAAAGATACCCGCTACATTCTCCTTCAATCTCCTGTCCTTTCTCATCAACGATGACTGCCTGTAAACCGTACATATAGCAAGAGTTTTAGAGAAAATGGTCCTCCATCTTTATTTCATAGATAAACTGTGTTTACCTGGACACCAAAGAAAGGAAAGGTTGCAGAACCAGGTTTCTGAGGCCAGGCACCAGGTAAAGGAGTCATCTGCGGAGAACATTTACATCAGTACACTATATCTCAACACCAATCAGTATCATCTGACGAAAGACAAATTTGACAAGTGTCGACTATAAAGAGACTTACCATGAAACCACCAGTTTCAGTCTGCCACCAAGTATCTGATATGGGGCATTGTGAATCCCCAACGACATTGTAGAACCATCTAAATCAAGCAAAACATGCATGAGAACAACCTGTAACATCTGTGTTATTATAGTACAATTTAACACTAGATAAATTGTCAATGTACCTCCATGCACTAGGATTAATTGGCTCACCAACGCTTCCAAGGACTCGGAGAGATTTTCGTGAGTAGCGTGTAACATACTGCAAAAACATCAGTTAATAAGCAAAAAGGTGATGTCCACAGCAAACTTACATATGGAAAATGTTTAAGACTAACTAATATCATATTTTTTGTCATGCAAGCAGAACATATTACAGCCACTGAGTTTTGTTTTAAAGTGTTTCGTAATTGTAATCTCCTGGCTGGATTCTTCACAATCATTTTTACAATAAATAATCGTGGTAGTCACTTTGCAAAAAAAATATTACAGAATCTGAGAGCTCAGTCTTGCAGAAGAAGTGTTTATCAGTTATCACTTAATCTAATAGTTCTGCATAGTCGCAACATATTGAGAATTTCCAGTTGATGAGTCATAAGAGATTCATAGCAAGTCAAGTAACTAAAGATTCAATATCAGTATGTGAATTATTGGTGAGTTATATTAGGTTTACTGGGTTGTTGAATGCAGATATATAAGAGAGAGAACATCAGGAGGTTCAGTTCATGTTCACTAGGACAATCTCTTTGGCAAATGTCAATAGATAAGAATATTAAACTACAATGGTTGATTGATCATTCAGAACTTTAACTAGATGAGTTAGAATAGTGACTTGTTCTTCCCTCCATTAAAGATAACCAGTTTGATACAGATTTGAGCATAATATTGGGGTTAAAGCAATGCCATTCAGTATCTCCTAATGGCTCGTTCACACCATCGGGAGCTCTCTTAAAGAACCATCATGCATAGTTGCATACCTCAGGACCATCACGCATGAGTGAACGGACAAGTGTTGGTGCGGTATAAAATATCGTCACCTTGTACTTGTCCACAATGTCCCAGCACCGACCAGAATCAGGGTAATTCGGAGCCTACACACACATGATTCAAAGGCATATTTAGCATAGAAAATTGAAAACAAGCCTACAGAAAACTTTATCAAAGTAAGAAAATGGTGTTTTAACAAATATACATACAACAAGTACGAGTTGTCAAGATTTTTTTTACATAAAGGTACATAGAGCATAGTGAACTGTTATATATTGTCAGATAAAATGTCAAACATAATGAGTTAATGACATGCCCAAAAACATCAAAAACTGAAATTCCTTTAGTTTATCAAAATCATATCGAGATGTAATAAATTCCACAAAATACTAACTCAAAAAATATTTTAGAAATATATATACCCCTTCGAAAACGAGAACTGCAGCTCCATTCAGGAGTGGACCATATGTCACGTAGCTATGTCCGGTAATCCAGCCACAGTCTGCAGTGCACCTAATGTCAACAAACAATGGAACGTGCAAATAGCAGCTTCTGTGAGTATTTCTCCAAACCAACATGTTTTATACTTAAAAGTAAGTGAAAAATAATAAGATATTCTGGTTTACCAGTATATGTCTGTTGGCTTGTAATCAAATGCATACTTAAATGTTGTTGCAGTATACACCATATAGCCCCCAGATGTATGCAACACACCCTACAAATTCATTGAGAGATTAATATTTATGTATGTGACAACGGGACAATCCAATATAATTAGAAGTACCTTTGGCTTTCCGGTGCTGCCACTCGTGTACAAAAGAAACAGTGGATCCTCTGCATCCACCCATTCGACATCGCACTTGGTAGGGAAATTAGTCACAACATCCTGAAATATATGTCCAAGGAAATGATCGTGGAATGAGATTACAGTTATCCGGATCCGGGGGAATTAATGAGGATACCTGGGCCTGAAATACAGGAGGCTATTCAAAATGTTGACGAGTTTTTGTTGAAGGTAGAAACACGCACCTGCCACCAAACATCCCTTCCCGCCTGCCATTTTGTGTTTTCTCTCTTCATTGCTGACTGGTTTTCATATGTCAAACAAACACCTAAGCAGCAGTCAGTGGTTAGCATCGACAAACTATATATATTGGACAGTGTTCAGTTATATATGGATCTGCCAATGATCTTGTATGTCATAACTATTGATCCCATTGGCCAGCCTGCATTGACAATATAAGTATCTGGCCCTAATTTTCACAATTAAACTAAACTAACCCCCTTAACAGCAATTATGAGCGAGTTGCCAGGGAAGACCCAACAGCAGCCCAAATTATATATGCTGTGACAAGTGTACATAACTCGGATCCTAGTACATACCTACAGAGAATCCATTCTTCTCACTTTCCACCAGAGCAGCATCCACTATATCTTTGAGAAGAATGGGCTTGGCCCCCCTTTTTACGGCATTGCAAGTGAGCACAAGCTTAGGCTTGCAATCAACTATCCTTTGGGCTAGCGAATCCGCAGAGAAGCCAGCAAACACAACCTGGAGGAAATTTTGGGATGCATCGCTTCGTAAAAATGCAAACAGGATCAACCAGGATATAACACACAGAGCTTTCAGTAATCATTACCGAATGGACAGCACCTATACGTGCACAAGCAAGCATGGCAATGGGAAGCTCCAGCAACATTGGTAGGTAGATCACCACAGCATCCCCCTTGCCGACACCGACACTTTTCAAGTAATTGGCAAGCTACCATAAAGCATAAAAAGAAACATTAGATTATTTTCAAGTAACTGGCAAGCTACCTTCCCCAAACTTCTAAGAGAATCCACATATATTAGTAGCAAATTAATCTTAAACAGAACCATCAGATATGAGCCCCTGTGTTATTACCTGGCAAACCTTGTCCAAGAGCTCAGAGTAGGTGAGCTTCCCATCCTGACCGGGCTCATTGCCCTCCCAGTACATCGCGATCTTGTCCCCATTCCCAGCCTCGACGTTGCGATCAACAGCATTGTAGCATATGTTGGTTTTGCCTCCTTTGAACCACTGCCCAGCACCAAGAGCCACAACATGATGATTCACAATAATCGCTAGAAAATGCTAAATCTAGTGGTCAACATCCATTAGACAATAATGCTTACGGTGATCTGGACGGGTCCCTTTGTGACGTCGAGGTTCTCGGAGCAGACCTCGCTGGGGCTCCACTTCTCCTTCCAGTAGAAGGTCTCGGCGATCTCGGACCAGAACCCAGCCGGGTCGTTGATGGACCTCTCGTACATCTCTCGGTACTGAGAGAGACACATTGTGGAAGCATACACACCGAGATCACAAGTTAATCACATCATAGTCAACAGAGGAAGCACTACCACTAAGACGAATGCATCCTACAAGCTCCTAATACCCCAGCCATGATGTTATATCTGTCAGCAGAACATAGACTCTGCAATGTACTTGTCTGAATTTTACCCACAAGTTTTGACCAGGACGAAGCATTCAGTTTGCATGGCCGTCAAAATGCAACTCTCTGAAGCAGAGCGCCTCGGTTGAGTTCATAGCAAGGATGCAGTCGGTCCATACCTGCTTGGGAGAGGAGACGAGCGCGTCGGCGGAGAACTCGGGGCTGGGGAAGACGAGGTCGTGCTCCTCGTCGGCGAGCGACTCCCCGAGCACGACGGCGTTGATCCCGGAGAGCTTGCCGGCACCGGAGGGCAGCTCGGACATGGACTCGACGTGCCGGAGCTTGTCGGAGGAGGCGCCAGCCGGCTGGTCCGCGGTGGCGGTGCCCATGGCTGGCCCAGGACCAGGAGACGCCGGCGGGGGGAGGGGGCAGGGGAGGTGACGGGGCAGGTGGGAAGATGCAGCGAGATCCAGCTCCAGGCGGGGGGCGGCTGCAGCGATGACCACCGGTAGAGTATAAATAAATGATGACGAGCGAGAGGGATCCGTCGATGGATTGGACGATCTCCGAGCGACTCCCCGCCCACCCTCCTCTCCGTCTCCACCTCCTCAACCGGCCTAGTCGCCATTGACTTCCTCTTTCCTGGCTGGCAGAATAAAAATGGTCAGCAGGTACGTCTAATTTTCATTATTAGTAAATTTATTTATTTAGGGAGGAAGCATCGGCGCACCATGCGTTGCAATTCTGCGCTAATAACTAGGAAGGTTGGCGATGCCACACACGTGGTGGTGGCACTTTTTTTTTACAATTGTTTAAAAATACACTAAATATTCAAAATTGACGGTTCTTTCTAAATTTTGCAAATATTCAAATCCATTGGCTGGCAGAATAGAAAATGGTTAGCATAAATTTTTACTCGTCCATTGCTTTGGGAGTAAGATTTAGAGCATCTCCACTCGTTCGACGTTTTCAGACCAAAATTTGTAGCTAAAATTCACCGGATGGATGTATAGTTTGGCTAAGAATGGACTTTTTTCCGGCGGTGTTCTCGCCTAGCTCGCCGTTGCATGGAGAAGAGGAGGAGAGAAATGGACGATTAGTGGGGAAAAGAAGGAGAGAGAAAGACCAGTGGGTGGGGAGAAAAGTAGGGGAAAGAGAGGCAAGGGTTGCCAGTGAGTCTGCTGCATGTAAAAGTTACATTCGGCGTTTTCGAATGATTCTCGACGTGCTGGGTTTGGCTTGGGATCGCGGGATGAAAAAAACGCTAAATCTGAATAAAATTGGTGTCCTGAAAATGCTAATGGGCTGAAATTAAAAATCACTGAAAAGTGGAGATGCTCTTAGGGTATGTTCAATTTCACTAAATTTAGAGGAGCGATTTGGCCCAGGATACACTTGGAATTTAGTGCTAGCTAGGAAGGTTGGCTACGTCACAGCTGACACCCCCTGGTTTCACTTTTTTTAGGATTGTTTAATATTCAAAATTGGCAGTTTATTTCTAAATGTTGCAAATATTTTTTTATTAAATATAGAAGTAACCGAACGTCCTAAGTAAACTATGTCAATAATTTTGATCCAGAAAGTAAATATTTAAGTTGAAGGAGATCACTAGAAGAAGATAGTTTTGTCCAATAAAATAAAAGACAAATAGATTAGTATTTTGTTTCTCGTAGCTACATAGCAGAACCCTGAAGCTGGAAGAAGACAATTACAGATGGAGTTACCTAATCGAACTTCCTTTTTTTTTCCGAAAAGGGGTAAAAACCCGGTGTGTGCATCAAGTGATGTACAGTCTTTTATTAAAAACGAGTTCCAATTTCACAAATAATCTGATAATATTTCAACTGTGAGCATGGGGGAGTCTTTCTTGTGCATATAATCAATCCACTGCTACCTTAATTTGGTCGGCCTTCTTTCTGTTTCTTGGATTGCTTCGTGGAGGGTAGTTCTTTCCAGGATGTGTCAGGTTTTTTCTGTCTCGGGTTTCTTGGTTGTTTGTTGTTCTGGTCTATTTCTCCTTTCTTCTGATTTGTTTTGTATTTTGCAATCCTTTGTGAGCAGCAGCCTGTGGACATGAATATGGATGTGACCTTTCCACATGATGTGCACGTGCAGGCCTCTTCACAACCTGCTCCAATGGTGCGAGCTTCTGTTGGACAGGGTCCTGAATCCACTGCAACCTCTCTATAATACAGACATACAGCATCTCAACAAATAGGAACGACCAACCAAGAAGCCATATTCATCTAGTAACTGATAGTACAAGGAACACATCTGTTTACAAATATTACCACACAATGAATGACCATTGACAACATATAGTTTCACTTAAGCTGTCAGCGTGCTATTTTAACCGTAATTGTGGGGAGATCGCAGCTGCACATCACAGCCCTTCGGGGGATATTTATGTTGGTGTACAAACGTGTTATGGATGTGATCTTGAAAGCCAACTAGGGATGACTGCTTGCCGGTTCAGAGCTGTATTACCATTTTGCAAGCATATGTCGGGACAAAAATTTGCGAGCCTCAATACATACTCGGGCGGCAATGGAACTATGTTACTCACACCATCACAAGAATATTGCCTTTCAAGATCACATCCATAATACTACCTCTTTCACGGTTTGCAGGGCGCTCTACAAAAATCTCATGAACCTAGGCGTATACGTATTGGCTGAAAATTAGGCCTGTTAATGAGTGGTTAAGGCGCATGCATTGGTGAGAGACTGTTGCATGCATAGAAAGTTGGGAGAAAAGCTGTCACATTAATCAATAATTAATTCTTATGCGCCTAGGAACATTACAGTTTTGAAAATACCCAAATTTGATTAGACGCCCTGCAAACCGTGAAGGAGGAAGTATGTTTGTACACCAACATAAATATCCCAGTAATAGTCGACGTCCCTCAAGGGTACAGTCTATTAAATAATAACAAGACATCAATTGCTGTTGATCAAGGGTACACTCTATTAAATAGCAAGACAACCATTGCTGTTGAGTATTTACATACTTCTCACCGACAAATATAACATTCCTGGAGCATAAAAAATCTCCAGTTCAGCATACAAAATGAACCAGCTTAAACAACACTTTCTGGCCTTGCTCAGAAATCGTTATGCAACACCATAGCAAACCTTACACACTACAAGTAATTCAGAAAAAATTTCTCCTAGATACATCGTACCATCAGATTGAAAAAAAAACTCGTATGCCATGAACCGGTGGGGAAAGCGTTATAAGCTGAAGGTAGTCCACAGAGAAGTTAACAATGAAGACAGACTGGTGGTACCTATCATGTGTAGACTGCCAGAAAAAGACATCGTAGAGAACAGCTGCGGATGCTCTCTAACTGCACACGTACAAAGGCAGGACGACCAAGGCATGTTCTACTGTAGCTATGGAGCACGAACGCAAATAACAGTGTTATCATCATCAAGCCCCATGCTGATGGAACATATATCGTCTCTTAACAGTAATGATGACATGAAAATCAGATAATGTTACTCCCTCCGTTCTAAAATAGATGTCTCAAATTTGTCAAAATTTAAATGAATCTAGACATTATTTAGTATATAGATTTATTCAAAATTTAAAAAATCTAAGACATCTATTCTTGGACGGAGGGAGCATGATCTTTGGTTCCCATGGGATGACACTTGCCCAACTCTAGAAACCGACAACATGACCATCAATGTCACGAGTGTTGAGCTGATCAGATATTCCTAATCCGCCATATTCAGAAAACATCGTGCAGTATTTAGTTCCACCAGGTTCAAACATCCCGAATACTCCGTGGATCGAGTTAACTGTTCCGTGTCAAACACCTATACGGATACGGTCACACTTCCTCCATATATACGTCCTCGGCCCTCCGCATCAAACGGTCCAAGTCAGTCGAAAACCACGCCGTGGAAACGATTCCCAAGACCAGTTCCTCGCATGGCGACCTCGCCGCAGAATCCCAAGATCAGGTCCTCGCCGCCCCGGCTGCACGACGAGATGCTGTTCGACGAGATCCTCACACGCCTGCCGGTGGAAGCCGTCGTGCGCTTCCAGGCCGTCTGCCGGCAGTGGCGCGCGGCCCTCACCTCCGACCACTTCCTCGCCGCGCATCACGCCGCCAGGACCCACCAGCCGGAGATTGTATTCTTCTCGCCGACAGGCCTGGGCACCGCCACGTCCTTCTACGCGTGCTAGCTTCCGGTGGACGGGGCGGGTGCACCGGTAACCACCGCCCGTGAACTGCTCACCGTGGGCAACCTCGCCGGGGAACACCTCGTGATGTCCGGGAATAAGCCGTGCCGAGGTCTCACGCTCGTCTTCGACGTCTGGTCGTCCGAGTACTATGTGTTCAACCTCTGTACCGGCGAGCACGTCGCCCTGCCGCCGTGCGAGCGGGCGGAGAAAATAGCGCATAGACTTCCAGAGTTCCAGCGGTTTCCTCTGCAGCTCTCGAGCACCGGCCTCGGTTTCGACCGGGCGACCGGCGCGCACAAGGTGGTCAGGCTATTCAGGAACGCCGTCGGGGAGCAGAAGTGCGAGGTGTGCTCCCCTACGGCATCCGGCGAATGGCGGTGACGGCCCTGCGTCGGCGGCAACTCGCCGGCGGGGGTCGCGTGCTACGTGGACGGCAGGCCTCCGGTTGCCGTCGACGGGTCTCTCTACTGGCTTCTGCACACGAGGAGCTTCACCGACGGTACCACCAGGGACCCGCCGCACGACGCGCCCATCCTTTCCCTCTCCGTCGGCGCCGAGCGGTTCGGGTGGGTGCGCACGCCGCCGCGGCTGTCAGGACGCATCCGCCGCCTCACCGACCTCGACGGCTCCCTCTGCGCCGTCGTCCACGACCGCTTCATCGACGACGTGCTCGTGCTCCTCACTTGGAGTCGGGACAAGTCGCCGTCAACATGGTCCGCGCGCTACCGCGTCGACGCGGGCAGCCTGCCCCGGCCGATCCGCGGCGAGCTCGGCGGGGAGCGGGAGATCGTGCCGCTCTTCAGCAGCGGGAAGAAGATCCTTCTCGCGACAAGCCGGCACAAGGTTTACGCCTACGACGTGGAGACCGGAGGCGCCGAGGAGGTGTTTGACATGAATGGCTACGTGGACGTCCCACGTCGCAACAGCGAGGCACAGCTGTTCGTCAACATTGTGCTCCACAAGGAACGCATCACCGGAGTCGGCCGGACGCTGCCGGGTGGCACCAGTCTGCAGGTGAAGCGGGGCGGAGCCACGGTGGTCGGCAAGCGGGCGGTGTTACCGGAGGTGTACCGGGAACATCAGAAACGGGACGACGCTGATCGAGAGTTGAGAGAATACATCATGCAGCTTGGGTATTCGATGTAGGAGAGAAAAGTGCATGGAACTGCCATATTTCGGGATAGGATTGCGAGTCAATACCAATTTTGCTATACATTTTATAGGAAAACGACATAGTGTTATCAATTCACTAAGAGGTCGTTTGGCATCCAGATATTCATTTCATTTAGAAATGAAATGAATACATGGATTAACTTCATTTATATTATGATTCTAAAAACATCCACATGTTGGTTGTCAACGAAATTTGAAAATAACAGTTCTAAGATAGGAATCAAGTTTATACCATGGGAATATTTCAATAAATTTGCCAAATAAAATAACGGTCTAATTTCATGTCAACCAAACAACATAGGGATAAAATTGCAAAATGAATTCTAGAATTCCAGGATACCAAACGATCTCTAACTTTTATCTGATAACATTTTAACATGCTTCTTGAAATGTGGAACACATCTGTAAAGCTGACTAATCAACAAAAACGACAGTTGCCGGTCAGCCTCCGCTCTCTCTTTTCTAATTTCTTCATCTCCTCCTTTTTCCTCCTCATTCACATGCATGACCGACCCTGGGAGTTGGCTCACGACCGGCTAATGCCGGCGAGGCACACCACGTCAGTGCTGGTCGCCGGCTGTAGCGAGGTTACGGAGACACACCACAACAAATCAGCCGCCGCCAACCTTCCTCCTCAGCCGCCAATGCGTGGAGGCTGAGGAAGCGCCTGACCGGGAGCCTGCTACTTGCTGGCGCCGGCAACCCTCCGGCCTGCTAACTCTCGTGCAAGTTCAATTTGAGATCAGTTGTATGGTCTTTTCACCGAGATACGTATCTTCGTACTATCATTTGTGGACTAAATCATTATCTCTTCTCTTTAATCTAGATTTTGGGTACCCAACAAGAGAAAAAATATGCATGAATCCAAACTACCGTGAGCGGGCGCCGATAGCGTCGGCGCAACGCTTCATTGCTTCTGACCGGCCGTATCATCTCCGAGGGACCTGTCTAGGGATCGAGCTTCCCCTCCTTTTTTGTTTTGTGGCTTTGGCATTGTGTGACATAGCTCAATCGACTTTTTTTCCGGTGTTGGTTGTGAATTCTGTACTCAGATTTTATTTTGTTTATAAAGTGAAGCGAAAGCCCGTTTCGAGGAGTTTATAGCCTCTTGTGATATATATCGAGTTAGACTTGATTGTTGTAACCCGCTTTGCCTAATTTTTTTTCTACATACACACCTCAAGCAGTTGATCTTGTGTCAAGGCTGCTTCGGAACACACCAAATCTGGGCTGAACAGGTGTAAGAATGATCTTATGCTTTAGCCAGTTGAACGAACTAATGAACATATCATTAAGGATGCATTCCCCGCGTGTGTGGAAACCGAAAGAGGAAATAGGTATGTTATAGGGTTAAGTTACTCCACTCAACCTTGCGAAATTTTTCTCCAAAAGCAGTAATTGACGAAAGGAGTAAAATTCACATATGTGTTGGTCAACCTTGCAAAATTTAACATGTGCGTGCATATGGGTTTTCTTTGAATCTCATATTATTACATATCCACGACAATTATAGCATAAGGATATAAATACTAATATAACTCTATTATTGTCTCTAGGGAATATCTCTTCCAGATAAGTGTATGGAACACACTTATGGCTTGGAAACAAAATTGTATCCAAATGACTATTTTAATTAATCTGACTTGCCACCTCTTTATTTCTGTTTGAGTGAATTCCACTTTTTACCCGTTAGTTATGCACTTGTGACACTAATTACCCCGTCTAGTAAAAAAATTATCTGGATTACATCTTTTAAAAGTTTTGAACCCTCATTTTCTGATGTGTGTCTATTGGGCAAGGTGTAAGGTGTTCACCGGAGTTTAAATGTATCAAGACGATGATGAGGAATTAAAAATATGGATACAAGAAATCTGAACATGATTGTGGATCATGCCCTCTGATCTTTACACATTAACCGAGTCACTTGTGGCATAACATGCCAACTCTATGTAACAAAAACAAGCAAAGTGCTAAATTGGGATAAAAATGTGTACGAAGGCTCTTAAATGAGATATTTCGGTTTTAGTTCCACTAAATTGGGTAATTAGTGTCATAAATGCACTACTAGGAGGTAAAAAGTGGAATTCACTCTTTCTGTTTATCTGGTGAAATTAGCAAAATAAGTGCACAAGTGTATGGACTAGGTTTGCACTGATCTAGAGGGTCTGTTGGCCCTGGCCGCAACCACGAGCACCTTAGGACATCTTCACCGGGCTGACCCATTTCGAACACGAGAAGTGTCCTAATCGGTCCGTTTGGTGGCCATGGTAGGCGTATGCCTAGCGTCGAAGTCGTCTTGATCCCTCACCCGCGTCTCCCTCTAGCGGCCATAGAAGGCGTATCGCCTCCTCTCTGCCTCGGCTCGGCATCGCCACTGGCGAAGAGGACTCGGGGCGGTGCCTCCCAATGCGCCTAGTGGCATGCGGCGAAGCTCTTGGCGATCTTGGCCCCGTTGTGCGCGTGAGAGGGCGGCTTCTACCCTTAGATCATCGGCCTGTTGTACCTTCCTATAGTGGTACGTCGCCTGGATGTTGGCGAGGATAGCCCACTAATCCACGGGCTCCTCGGTGGGATCGTCGAGCCAGTCAAGGTTGTCGTCGTCCTTCGCTTCCGCCGGTTGCGGTTGTGCAACCATCGGTTGCACTGGCTGCTCTGGTGCCGAGTAGCGAGCCCGAGTGGCTGCTGTGAGCATTGCCCACGTATTTAGATCACGACCAGGCATGGTGCCATGGTGGGTTTCTAAGGGGTGTGGTGCGCCGCTCCTCCGTGGCCTCGACCCCTTTTCATAGCAGAGGCAGCCGTTCCGACAGGAAAGCTTGCACAGAGCGGTGGGAAACAGTTGTGAATGGCGGGAAAAGTCCAGAACATACGCGGAATGGTGATGGAACTGGCGGGAAACAAGGGCGGTGGAAACCTTCCCCACCGTCGGGAGATGAGTCATCACAAGTGTGCGTTTTGGGTTACTGACAAGAGGGCTCAACACTGGGTTTTCGGCGTGGGCTTTGCTGCGCGTTACCGGTAGCCAAAGCCCAACCCCTGATTGCCGGGAGCGGCAAGAGGGTGCTAGACAGTTTGGAGGGCAGCCCAAACTGCTAGCTCTGGTTTGGGGCCTCTGGTGAGGGCCTTTTTTGGCATCCATCCCCCAAGTCGGTTGATGTTCGGGTTAGGGGCCGCCGATGAAGATGCTCTTACTCCCCATTATGACTCGTCATAATGGAAATAACCCGGACTAATGTCGTGCACATGACACTAGTCTAAGACCAAGATACCACTCCATTTTCATAGTGCATAGTAACTAATAGATAGCGTCATAGACTAAATTAATTAGCTTATAAACTTATTTTTATCTAAAAAATATGATATTATGCTAACATAGCTAATTACTACAACAATTTCTCATTTAATAGGATATCATGTCATCAAAATAATAATGCATGTAATTATACGTTACTACTTGTGTTTGTTCGAGTATGAATAGTTTAAGAAGTTGATTAACAAATGTTAAGTCACATGTTGCCTGGTTCTTTACTTAATACAGACCAAGTTTTGGTTGGGGTTTACCATCACACACCACAAACTTTGCCCACGAGTGACAACGTAGAGGGTATAAGAGCATCTCCACTCGTTGGCCGAACCCAGGCCAAAAAACTGATCGATTTTTGGCCGGACGGAACAAGTTTTCAGCCTGGGTACGTCCAGTCGCCCACTCGCGTATCCAGGCCGAGTTCCCAAGTTCGGCTAAAATTCGTTAAATATGGGCGAATTTCATTAAGTTGGACGAATATAGGCGGATTATATCAAATTTAAACTAAACTAATACATAATAAACTTAAAAAAGGCCGCCGCTGGTGCCTTCGCTGTCCTACATGCCGAAGTTGTCGTAGAACGACGTGTAGTTGGGGTCGGCTCGGCCGTCATCCTCGCCGTCGTCGTCGCTCGGCGGCTGGTTCTGGCGGGAGCTGCCCTGGACAGGGTCGTCGTACCTCCATGGCTGGTAGGACGGGCCTGCGTCCTCGTTGTCGTCGTTGTCATCCAGGACGTAGAGCGCGGCGCCCTGGTAGGCGAGCTCATGCCCAGACAACGCCCGACGCCGGACGGCCTGCTCCTCGGCCTGCTGATGCAGGCCGAGAATGCGCTACCGCTCCGCCTTCTCCCTGTCCCTGCTGGACCATTCCAGGATATCCGGCGAGGAGGCCTCGACAGGCGGCAGCGGCGGCGTCTGCGACGCCGTTTCGCGGAGCGACTGCTCCAGCGCCATCTTCAAGGCGGCGTCTTCGGCCGGCGCCGAGCCTTCTATCTTGGGGCGGCGTAGACG
This sequence comes from Avena insularis, assembly GCA_023614405.1. Classification (NCBI taxonomy): domain Eukaryota; kingdom Viridiplantae; phylum Streptophyta; class Magnoliopsida; order Poales; family Poaceae; genus Avena; species Avena insularis. Next base: position 10,093,182 of record CM042684.1, read on the forward strand.
CAGGTGGCCTGTTGGTGGCGTAGACGCAGGCGGCTCGCCGATGACGATACCGCGCGCGTGTGTCCGCGGCGGTGAGCGCGCAGGCGAGACGGCTTCGCGCTTCACGGCCGTCGGCGTGTGAAGCGGCGCGCTGCCGGAAGAGTGGGACGCCGAAGCGGAGGAGGACGAGCTCATGCTCGCCATCCTCCTCGGCGCCCAGTTCGTCGGAGCACGCCGACCCGTCCTGGCCGCCGGCGTCGGGTTGCGCGGGAAGCCGAGTCGCGGAGTGTTCCCGCGGTTTATCTGCTCCAGCACGGCGGCGAGCGTCCACCCTGGCACACTCCACCGCGTGGCGCCCGCCGGTAATTGCTTCCGGTGGGGACTTCGTTCGGCGACCCTCGTGGCGGGCGACTCTGTTCCGCGCCCGCTCGAAGAAGTTCCCCGATGAGAGGTTGTCAGCGCTTTCCGCTTCGGCGGGGTTGTCCATGCCGGCGATGTACTCTTGTACATCGTACGGCAGCTCGTCCGGCGTGGGCCCCGGCGGGATTGGGATACCGCCGGCGCTCAGCTTCCACCCCGGAGGCATCCGCGTGTCCGACGACGCCATATACCCGGCCTCGTACAGCATGCGCGCCTTCCAGGTTTGGAGGGTGCGCCGGTCAAAGCCGTTTGCCGTAGCGTCGTCGCCGGGGTAGCATTCGCCCATGGTGAGAGAAGGGAAAGAGGTGAGAGAAGGTTCACCGGAGTTGGGCTTGTGGGTGAGAGGAGCTGTGAGAGAGTGCGAAGATCTCCGGCGAGGAGTACGGCTTGTAAATGCCGAGGTGAGCGGCGAGAGCAGGAGGGGTGTAGCGACGAGGGCGGAAAAAATGGAAACGGCGAAAAGTTAGTGATCGTCGGTCCGTCGCGGGAGCCGAGGCGACGACGGGGCGCCATAAATCGACGACGTGTGGCCGACGCGACGGGTAGTTATTGCCCGGCCGCCGCGTGGTTCCGAGGATGACAACAACTCGGCTTTCGTCACTGACTCGACGGGTCCACATCGTTGATTTTTGACTCGACGGGTCCACATCGCTTTGATTTTTTTCGCCGATTTCGCTGAGTCCGGCGTTCCCAGGACGTAAACCTGGGTTCGGTCTGGGTAGTCCGGACCAAAAATGGCCTAAATCCGGCAAAAAACAGGTACTTGGTATACGACTGGGCCAGTTTTCGGCGTTCGGACCGAAATTCGGCGTTTGGATCTGCCTCTTGAATATGAGGGTGGAGATGCTCTAATCGTACATAACACATTCTATTAATTGCACAATTAAGCACCTAGTAGGCTATAAGCATCACAAGTTCAGCAGCTAGCCAGAAGAACACAGCGAAAGATGCGCCCTAACGAAACAGACAACAAGCCACTATGAAAGGAAGACCCTGCTCTCTCCAGAGTCTCTCGACACTTAGGAGTTGTGCTGACCTCCAGCTGCTCGCCGGCGAAGGAAAACCTCGGTGAGCACGGCCGTGGACTGCAGCGACGCCTTCAGTATCTCTTTACCCCGCAATTCGATCGGAACGCTAATCGAGCAATCAAGAAGTTGTATTTCAAAAATATGATGAACTGGAAGCAGAATGAATAACTGTCCGGCGGAGATATGTTGTTTTCAACCTCCGTGAATCCAAGCTGCACGTCCAACTCCTGGAGCGCGCCCACGTTCCGGACGCCGAGTGCCGTGAACAGCGCGACCAGCTCGCCGGCCGTCGTCGGCGCCGGCACGACGCGCAGGTCGTCCGTGACCACGTACCTCGCGTCGTCACCTCCCCGCACGAACCCCACGTCGCCGGCCGCCGCGGACCCGGGCGGCACATAACGCACCACCGCCGTCATCGTGTCGCCGCAGGATGGGCACACGGTGCCCCGCCCGTCGGTCACGTTCCTGCCGCAGTCGAAGCTGTAGATGCCGGTGGAGCAGGTGTAGAGCTCCCTCCGCGGGTGGAAGGTAAGCTCGGCGCGCGCCGGCGGGGAGAGCACGGTGGGGCGGAGCAGCGTCTCCCTCGCCGCCGCGCCGGGCTGGACGTGCGCCGGGTCCAGCTGCTCCACGCTGGCGTAGAGGTTGCCGACGGAGCCGCCCGTGCCGCCGAGCGGGGAGGGCACCTTGTCCGCCCTGCCGAGCGGCAGGGCGAGGAGGGAGAAGAGGAAGTCCGCCACGTCCTTGCCGGCCTCCGCGAACACGACGCGCCCCGCGCCGGCGTCCACGAAGAGCTTCATCCTCGCCGACCGTGGCTCTTCCGACGAGGTCGTTCTCACCATTGCTGGTCTGGACTGCAGGCTCGGGTTGTCGACGACTCTGGTGGTCTCGCCGTCGTCGAGGTGGAGCTTATGAATAGGGAGTGACATTGGTGTGGTGCCGCCCGCGTGCAGCTACACGTGTGCGGCTTGCAGTCCAGGTGTCGAGTGAACAGACAAGGAGGATTAGTAAATGTGCAAATGCATTTGAAGGCATCGGTCCCTGCAGCCTTGCTGTCTAGAACTCCCTCGGCATTTCGCCGGTTCTTCACACACTAATCGTACTAGTATACAAGGAGACGATGACGGACAGTTACTTTCAGAGTTTCAGTCGTGCAAAGTAAAAGGTCTTCCATCGGTCAACGACTAGCAGTCTCCCTCCCGAACCAACAATCAGCTAAGATACATCAGTTTTGACTTGAAGCGACTAAAATGCATGTATGTATCTTCCTTTGCGATTAGAAAGGTTAATGTGTTTCTGCGATCTACCAATTCCTCAAAAAAAAAAAAAAATCGCCATGAACCATGGTTTTACGTACTACCTCCGTCCGTGGTAATGTCGTCCGAGGCGTACGATATTATTATCGTACGCTGCAGCGGTTCATGTCGATTTTCTTGGAGATGTCGGACAACATTAACAACATTACGACTAAAATTGCTAATGTTGTCCGAGGCGTACGATAATTTCTTGGATTTTTGCCCAGCGATGAATCGAAAGGCAGTGGTTCATGTCGGAGATGTGTGCACCCTGCAGGCGGCGTATGCATGGCCGCCGACGCGCACCCGGGGTCAATACTCAATACAGACGAGGAGGAATCATGGTAACTACTTTAGCCCTAATCGATAGGGGCTATGGATTAGCCGTCCGTCCTGTGACAGGAAGAATGAGCTTCACATCGCTCGGCCCCAACCTTGGAGCTCAGGATCGCAACGGGCTCCAAAACACCCAAACCCGACGGGTACTCATCTTAAATGGGGTAGGTTTGGTAAAAATTAGATTTGTCGGGTCTAGAGATAAAAAAACCACTAGCCGTAGACCCACCCTACCTCTCTGTACGCCGTCGTCTCGTGCGCTGCTACACCACCGCCCCCTCGCGAGCTGCTGCGCAACCGTCGCCTTGCGTTGCCGCCTCGCGTGTTTCCGCCACCGCCTCGTGAGCTGTTATGCCCTCGCCACCGCTGCTTTGTGTGCAGGACATGGGAACGAGTCGGGTACCCATCGGCCCCTCGAACTCGACCGGTTCACAGGTCTGCTAAAAAAGAAGACCCGACAAATTACATGGGGGCGGGTATGAGGGCGGACCCAACCCCGAACCCGGTCGGTGCCACCCATACTTGGAGCACCTTTCTGTCACGCTCAGAGCATCTCCACTCGACCCCAGGAGCCCTTTCAAACAGCTAGATGGACAAAACTCCCCCACTCACGTCCCTAGGAGCCTTTTTTTTGCAGGATTGGGCCTAAAAATCTATCCGGTGTAGAAGTTCATGGTGGCTATGAGGATGCTCACATATGGAGCTCCCGATGACACAAAAGATGACTATCTATGCATGGACGAATCCACCGCCATCCAGTATTTCTACAGGTTCTACAGGGCAATGATTGAAATATTTGGACCAACATACTTGAGATCACCCAATGACGAAGACACTACTCGAATCCTAGAAATCAATGAAGCAAGATGATTTTTTGGGATGCTTGAAAGTATCGACTGCATGCACTAGCAATGAAACAACTGTCCGTTTGCTTGAAAGATAATGTACAAAGGCCATAAAGGAGGTTGAAGTGTGGTACTTGAGGAGTGGCTACACAGGATCTCTGGATTTGACAGTCCTTTTTTGGTATGGCAGAATCCAATAGATGTGGGAGGCGATGAATGCATTTGTGATTTTGTACAACCTGATCATTGAGAGCGAGCGACTAGCAGCAGTGCTTAAGATCGAGCAGGAACAACCATATTTCAAACAAGGCCCTCTTGTAGAGTCTCATCACTACGTGCCGACATCGTGGGCTGTCTTTGTCACTGTGTTAGGAGATCCAAGACCCGCAAGTGCATCAACAACTACAAGATGATCTAGTGGATCACCTGTAGAGACTCAAAGGAAACACTTAGTTTGAGCTTGCTTTGTTGAATTATTTGTGTAAAAATTATACCAAAACTCGACGAACAATGGCTTAACTATTTATATAAAAATTATGCTGAAACTTTGCGAACAACGGCCAAACTATGGACTTTAGAATTGTTTGTGCAAAATTGTGTACAATTGTGCCAAAATTTGCCCAAATAGTCGGCTCAGGGGTGGCCCGCCAAGATCCTGGGAGAGATTCAGCCGACCCCAGGCCAAAAAAATTCCTTCACCCAACGCTAAATAGCGCCAAAAATGGCCTTGGGGTCACCAATGAGTGGAGATGCTCTCACTGGCTAAAGGGCTCCTCAAGTGGTCTGACCGTGTTCCAATAGGTGCAACCCAATAGACTCTCATGATCACATAACCCCCTCTATAGACACACAGAGCCTTCTAAACACGCCGGACAGAACACACACGATGTGTGAGCCAGCCCTCGCAATGACATATTATCGTCATTGGGCATCTATTTGACTTTTCATCCACTTGCTCAATCATTTCTCCTACCTCAACACTCCACTTTCCCACCCTTCTCCTCATAGCCCCCGCCGCGCACCCCGCCGTGCCACACCATAGACGTCGAAGGTGTCGAAGGCAAAGGGAAAAATAAGAGGTCAGATGAGATTTTAAAAAATCCTCACAAGAAGTCTGCGCCGAAGGTCAAGTGGGAGGGATGCCAAATTGGACTATGAGGAAGTATGCATGCAGTGAAATTTACCACGGATGAACGAAACTCCTAGTGGCACAATGAAGAAGAAGGCTACCATGGCAGTGGAGAACCATGTGATAGGACAAGGGTTCTGCGCGGGGAGCGGCAGTCAGGGGAGATCCACGTCGGCATTCCATGCGACTCCGACTCCACCTCGTAGGACTGGGTCGCCATTGATCTCGGGCTACTTCCAGGAAAGAACGGTTCCGACGGCGCTCTCGAGAACAAGGTTCTCTCCCAAGCTTTGAGAGAGCGAGAGGGCAGTTTTGACCCGAACGCCCTCTTTTCCTCTAGCATCAACAATTATCTCCATGGAAGTATCAACATCACGATGCCTACACTGATTAGCCCGCGACTAAGCGGGCACGACGACACACTGCACCACCAGACGATTTCACCGACCGTAGCTTTGCTCCCATCCCGTATGTTGACCAGGTGTTCAACAAAACGCCAACCTGAGGCTCAGGCGCCTACAAGGTATGTGATCAACGCCTTCTAGAGGCGGTCAGGGGAGCTCCACGTCATTGAGCATAAAGATATTTCTAAACACGCCAATTTGAAATTTTCCACAAGAGTAGAGTGCATGTGTAGTATTAGCATTATTTGCATTTGGGAACCCAGATATCATGTTGCTTGATGTTGATGATCCTAGAAAACACCACAACATTGAGATCACTAACTTTATATACAAGACAATGAGAAATATAAAATTTCGGATTTCTGCAAGACATTGAGATCACTAACTTTATGTTCTCATTTATCATTTTAGTTTAGAACATTAGCTTTGTTTAGGGCTACAACTCTATAATGTATTACTACTAGTGATGGAGCAAGAAGATATGCGGATGTAGGAGGTGGATCAAAGCAAATTAGCCGTGGGAGAATCTGGTGATGGAGATGGTAGATGGTTCATAGTAGTAGACTCAATTATTGTAGTCACTACACATAGAGAGAAGCAAGAATGACGACTATAAGACAAAATATGGGAGAACTTGCCTGTCATATGGATGCCCACCCCATATTTGTAATATTTTTTTGTATTTTATAAGGTTGCATAACTTCTCATTTTTGATAGTTTTTTATGTACACTTAAAATAGGGTCACCTCACTATTAAGATATTCATATTTTGTATAATTATATGCGCAAAATATAGCTATGTGCATTGCTTAGTAAGAAACAAGCGCATGCAGCTTTTGTGTACTTATGATTCATTTGGCATTATAGTGTCCAACCAAATTTTGTCTATAAATTGTGTTTGATCTAAATGTCTACACCATGTCCTGAAATGGGCAGAACTTAGCAAACCACAAACTAAGCCTTACTGTTTTCATGTGGTAATGTTTTTAATTAGTTTCAATTTGCTGGGGCACAAGCTATAGAACTATTACAAGTATACATTTTATGCATAGATTTATAACATTTTCTTATTATCTCTTGAAGTAAAGAAAATTACCCTCATTTTTGTTTTGCAGGATTTGAAAAACATGGGAATATGAAAAATGCATGAATAAGGATGTCATGGCATGTCAACTCCTATAGGAACTAAAACGCAGAAATCTGTCTAAAAAGCTGTTGGTTGCACCACAGGAAATATGAAATAAATTTATGTTATATTAAGTAGTATATGTCACCGTTGTCATAGACACATAGTATAAAAGTTTTCAAGAAGTCTAAGCTATTGCTAGAAGTCCTATAATAAAGTATCGTAGGAAAACAATCATTAGCAATTAGAAACTTCAAACAAAATGGACTCTATAGGAAATTTTCATATGAATTAGAATTCTAAAATATATTCTTTAATCCAGTGAGAACTAATATGTTGGGTTTTACCCACCTGTTGGCCACCACCCGAACCTGTATTTTTTGTCAAATCTGCCTAAATCTGATCTTTTCCCAAAACTAATTCAGAATCTGACCCCTGGTCGGTGCCATTTGAAATGGCACCGAAGTTGTACAGGTCGGCGCCAAGATGAAGCAGCTGGGAGACAAACTAGGGAGGTCGGCGCCGTTTTAAACGGGGCCGGCCTCCTTCAGTTTAGTTTTCTGATGTGTGCGTGCCGACCTGTACAACTTCAGCGCCATTTTAAACGGCGCCGCTCATTGGGATCAAATTCCAAATTAGTTTCGAGGGGGTTAGATTCGATTGAACTTTTTAGATTTGGACAGATTTGACAAAAAATACCCCGAACCTCGCTTGTCTCCTCTCTCGGAGGGAAGGTTGCAGTCAAACTCATGAGGGGAATCGTGCTTGTAGACTGCCGCGCGCGCTCCCGTCAATTGGTCGTGACTGCCATCACAACCCAGCATGCATGCACGCCCTGTCTCCAGTCAATGCAGCCATATGCTCGCAGCACCGCGTTGAGCGACTGGGCAGAGACGTAGGCGCGCCCTTAAATCCACCAATGACGCAACGCCCAGTACTGCATGCCACATGTCAGCGCGACCACGTGGAGGCAAGCCTCCTCGTTAGGGTCCCTGTCCGCTCCTCGCTCCCTTTTAAACACACACGGTGCGGCACGAGCGGAAAAGAGCGAGACATACCCAAAAACCAACTCTACATACACGTTGGGGTCCCGGGCTTATCAGGCCCATCCACTAGCTCTAGATTGCTGAGATTGTTTTGCAAAAAGCCCCCTCAGCTGTGTTGCTTTCTTGTCAAGCAGTACCTTACATATACATACCGCTCGTTCCTATGTCTCTGTTTCGTTGCATCTGAAGATGTACGATACTTAGTTCCATTCAGTTTGGAGTAGTTAGTACAGGAATTAACACATAATTAGCTCAATTCAGTTAGTTCAGGAATTAGCACAGAATTAGTACAGGAATTAGCATTGAACATGTACGATATTTGTATCTGTTAGCACAGAATCAGTTCCATTCGGTTTGGATCCGTTAGTACAGGAATTACCTCACATAACCAAGTTGGAAAAATCATGAGCTGACTTTTTCCTGATTTTGTTCAATGTTCGAGGAAGAGGGAGAAGGATAGGAGAAAAAAAAAGGAAAACAGAAGGAAATTCAGAATATATTAGGAAGAGATGGAAAAAACACAACTACCAATATGACTTTCCAGATATAGGAAGAAGAAAAAAGGGAAACAAATGCTACGGATCTGAGCTACAAAACATGAATACAAATTCTATTCCTTCATCCAATCCCCATGGGACAGATCAAGGTTTCCTCCGCCATAGAAGGACTCGACGCGGATCCTATGGGGCTTCGGCGGCGCGGTGCCTTCGCTGGGCGACTCGGCGGCCGGCAATGGCGGCCTTTCAGATCAGGGATGGTGGAGATGGCTCGTTGAATGACGAGTGCACATCCATTAGGAGGCAACGCGATTCTTTGAGGATTTCAGGTTGTCGACGAGGAGGTTGATTCACCGTAGGTTATGGGGAGAGGTTAGAGGAGGATTTAGGAGAGAGGTTAGAGGAGGGGCGACCGTGAGAGGTGGGGCAAGAATCAGAGGAAGGATGAAGTGGACATGTACACTTTGGCCTCTATAGGAGTGCGAAGGTGTTCTTTGTACGGGTTGAAAATGCAAAATAGAAGAGCACCAATCGTGAAAGCCGCCTTCTTCCCTGGCCGCCTTCTTCCCTGTCCGGTTTCTCCGTGCCCGCCTCCGTCCGCCCTTCTTCCCTGGCCGCCTTCCTCGCAACTCCTCATCCGAATAAAAGCCGAAAGTAAGCGGCGACTACACGAGGCAGGTTCGATTTCCGGCTTCCCCAATTTCTTCTCCGTCGCCGGCCAGGCGCGTCGAGACCGTTCTGCGTGTCGTCCCCTACCACTGTCAGGTGCCTCGCGCCCGTACCGGCCTCCGTTGACAGAGCTGAGTCGCTCAGCTCTCTGCTTCCTCTCTCTGATACTCACGTTCTCGCACGAAAGGTAGAGAGACAAGGATTTTTGTGGCTCTGGCTGTTTCACACAGCCCTCACCTTTTCTTCTTAATCTCTTGACACAAAGTAAACATGATTACATGGCTTTAAGTACTAACGCACACGCACAGCTACGGCACCACATTCGCCACTAACTCGTGCATGTACCCACTAACACACGACTAACTATGCATGCACTCATAAAGCTATCTAACACACATGCAGCTAACTAGGTGGACCGATTCACTCGGTCGTCCATAACCATCTCAATGGATCAGCTCCAGACCTTCACGCTCCTGCCGCTTCTCACGGTCTGCTACATCTCACAGCAAATGGGCATCTCACCACGCACCCGCATCGCACGGAGCTGGCATCTCACCGCGCACGCTCGGCTGGAGCTCTACTGACTACTACATGCAAAAACTAAATAACTAATGCAGATAATTAAATCAAGATTAAGCTAACAATCACTCTCCTAATCTTGATTCCCATTCTCCATGGAGTTTCAGAGAAGAGTCGGCTCGTCATCGACGTACCGGCCCAGCAGCGCCTTCTCTCCTTCTTCATCATCATTTCCCTTCTTCTTCTTCTCTGGGCACTCCCATGCGAAATGCCCAAGTTCTTGGCAGTTGAAGCATCGCACCTTCTTCTTGTCCCTGTTCTTCTTCCTCATGCGCTCCGCCCACTGCTGCTCGGTGAGGAGAAGGTGAGAACCACCCTGCTGCACACCTTCTTCTTCCTCCATGTCGAGCTCTTCCTCCACAGCCATGAAACGACCTGTCAGCTCCTCCACCGTCATGTTCTTGAGGTCCAGCAGCTGTGTGATGGAGTGCGCGAGCTACTTGAACCGCTTCGGCACGACCCGAAGGAACTTCAACACGGCCTTGTGGTCGGAGACGCCATCTCCCAGGACCTCCAGGTCGTGCATGATGCCGGTGAGGCGCATGGCGAACTGCTCCACCTTCTCGCCGTCCTTGAACTGGATGTTCTCGAACTCGGTGCGGCGAGTTTGCGCCCTTGCCTCACGGACGCGCTCGGAGCCCAACCTCAAAGTTTTGAGGGTGTCCCAAGCCTCCTTTGCGGTGCTCTTCGCCGCCAGCGTGCGGTACATCTCCGGCGGCACAGCGCGGAGGATGGCGCCCAAAGCCTCACGGTCGTCTTGGTAGTCGCCGATGCCATGCTCGACGACCTCCCATCGGCCTTGTCCTTGCAGCTGCACTCGCATAACGAGCGCCCAGTCGGAGTAGTTCGTGCGGCTCAGCATGAGAGGCGGTGTCGCCGCCACGATGGAGCCGTGCCGAACCACACGCTCGACGACGCGAAGCTCGCCGCTGCCGCTGCCGTCGCCGGCGGTCAGCTGCGCCTTTGGTGGAGTCAGCGGCTCCTCCGTCGCCTTCTTCTCCCGCTCCGCCGCCATGGCCTTCTCACGAGAAGCGTCGTCCGCCATCACCACAGGCACCGAGAGCGGAGGGCTCTGATACCAAATGACAGAGCTGAGTCGCTCAGCTCTCTGCTTCCTCTCTCTGATACTCACGTTCTCGCACGAAAGGTAGAGAGACAAGGATTTTTGTGGCTCTGGCTGTTTCACACAGCCCTCACCTTTTCTTCTTAATCTCTTGACACAAAGTAAACATGATTACATGGCTTTAAGTACTAACACACACGCACAGCTACGGCACCACATTCGCCACTAACTCGTGCATGTACCCACTAACACACGACTAACTATGCATGCACTCATAAAGCTATCTAACACACATGCAGCTAACTAGGTGGACCGATTCACTCGGTCGTCCATAACCATCTCAATGGATCAGCTCCAGACCTTCACGCTTCTGCCGCTTCTCACGGTCTGCTACATCTCACAGCAAATGGGCATCTCACCACGCACCCGCATCGCACGGAGCTGGCATCTCACCGCGCACGCTCGGCTGGAGCTCTACTGACTACTACATGCAAAAACTAAATAACTAATGCAGATAATTAAATCAAGATTAAGCTAACATCCGTCGCCCTCATCCTCGCGTCGGCGTAGCGCGCCCAGCCTGGCCTCCGGCCCGTCTCCTAGCTCCGGCAGCCTCCGCGCGTCCAGACCGGCCTACGCCTCGTCGCCTACCTCCGGCAGGCCCTGCGCACCACATCCCCTCCCACATGACCACCCTGTCTATGCGGAACTCGGCAACGCCACCGCCGCCGTCCAGCGTGCTGGATTTCCAAAGCTGCACGCTAATGTCGATTGAATGTGGTCCTGCTGCGCCTCCCACTGGACTTCCGGTGAGGATCTCTCGTCCCGTCGTCGTGCTGGCTACTGGTGAGGATCTCTCGTCCCATCCTGCCGCTGTACTACAACACTGGTGTACTTACTTCTCCTGATGTCTGCCGGTCAGATTGATTTTGGTTCATCTAGCTTGGAGGTAACCGAAAACTGAAAACTGAGTGAAGAAATTTCAGTCTGAGTCGAGTGAACAGCCAGGGAAGATATTTACTATGCTCCTTTCATCATTATGTCGAGTGTATAGAGTACAGACTATGGTCCTATTTTGATAAGCTAACATTGATATTGTCCGAAGAGAACCACGAAATCGTGAGACTGTGAGAGCAGTCTGACCTTGAAGGGCTATTGGATTTACCTGAACCTAATTTCTCTTATGTTGTTTATTGCTACCGGTGTCATATATCTATGTTGGTTTATCTTGCCGTAGAATAGGCATCCAGAGAATTAAATTATAGCTTTTAGGGGTTCTGTTCATGTAGTATTTTTTCCACAAGCAATATTTTATTTACAGGCTTAATTTTAGTTCTTTGTTTGTTTTTGTATATCGAGTAGTTACAATGCAGATAAGCAATTTAGAAACGAAACGAGTCTGTTTGCCTCTGTAAATTTGTACCACATATCAAAGACACGCATGTAAATGACATTTTCTTTTTATAAGGGCCCAATCCTAATATGTTAGCAATATCACACTTTGTGCATTTGTTTCCAATTTATTCTTGGAACAATCTGATTATGGAGAGAGGAGTGGTAGACACCTATGCTCTACGTGCGGCTACAGATCCCCGGAGGTCCTCCTCCTGCCAGTACACATGTTGCAGACAACCTCTTCTCCTTCGTGGATTGCACGGTAACAGTATAGATCGAAGGGAGCCCCTACTAGACAAGTGGCGGAAGTTGTTCATCCAATGCGGAGAACCAGGATGGCGTTTACGAGCTGAGTGGGAAGGAGGAATTGACGTCGGTCGATTTGATGAAAATTACTCGGTGACTTAACGTCCGATGTTGGTGCATAAGATCAAACGGCCGGTGAGGTCACAATGGTGGCACATGGCTCGGCTGGTGCTGGGGAATGTGAATCGGGTAACTTGGCTAAAGCAGTGGGGCGAAGGAGATAGAGGCGGCACACATGACCACGGTGTACACCTTTTATATGCTCAAAGCTGGTTGTTTTCTTCGACATGCCTATCGAAGAGAAAATGGTTCGTGCATATTTCCATCCCGTTGGAACGCACGGGCACGTTTCCTAGTAATAATAAAGCACGAAGTGTTTCTCCCGGTCCAACACTTTTTTGGACCAGTTTGTCCTCCCACCAAATAGCAAATTACCCACCAATGCCATCTATAAGTTAAGAGTCCTAACAAACACGCGGTGGTACGTGGTACATCGACCAAGTTTTCGTCCGTTGTTGGTCGATAGGTTTCCGTCGTGTACTAGGATACATATCGGCCCTAGCTAGGGAAAGGGGCCGTCGTGTACCAGGGATAAATACAGGGCCCTAGCTAGGGTTCGGGTGCCCAACAACACCAACGTCCATACAGCGATCGATGCCATCGTCGCCGCGGACATAAACCTTTATGTCCTTTGTGCCGAGTAGACAAAGCCATCGGTCTGATCCGATCCCGATGACGACGACCAGAAGCTTACCCGCAAAAACCAGAAACCAGAAGCACGCTGATTTGTTTGAGAGACTTAATTATCATGGTGGCCCAGCTGACGCCCGGCTACGCGACGTCCAAGATCCCGATCTCTCAATCCACCACCTCCGGCGCCCTTCTGAAATCGTCGTTGTCCTTCATCTACATGAAGGTGCTCGTCTCCCTGTCTGCCCGCACCATGTAAACGGCGTGGAGGGCTGCTCAACGCGAGTTGCTAGTTCGCCGGCTTCTGTACATGTTTCTGGTCCGGCGCAGCGTACGTGCGTATCCCGCTCTTGCCTATCTTCTATGCTGCTTGTCGTTGTAGGAAGATACACACGCCGAGAGATGGACATGCATGCAGATCGGCCTGCCGAACTGGACATGTGTGCGCCGATGATACCGGTTGGCCAGAGAGTTGCCTCTGGTTTAGCGAACCTACCACGTCCGTGTCGCAGCAGTCGATCGCCGTTATGGTTGCGCCCGAGATGATAGGACTGTTCCGGGAAGGTGGGGGTGGCCCAGGGCAGCACGATACATCCGTAGCTGGATACTGCCACAGAGGACGATGTCATGGCATTGTTGCATACATCAACCTTAATACAAGCACGACTAAGTTTACCATCCTTTGCCGGATTGCACTTCAGAAATAAATTTTGCGTCTTCGTGGTTATGAGAAATTATCATCACCGTTGTGAGTACATAATAGATTTTCATAGCATATGACACAATGACCATATTTAACGACCTCGGTATGTAAATAATGATGGTACACGTAAGATCATGATCATGTGTATCGGTCAGCTCTAAGATGCACGCTATGCTCGTGTTCTCCATGGAATAATCAGTTGGGTTATTCGATCAGTTAATAGTTAGAGCATGCGGCAGGAGCGGTCGTCCAGCATGGCGGCTCGGCAAGGCCCGGCCCAGCTTTATTTGACCGTGTAATTAAACTTGGTACCCTCGTGTTTAGTTTCACCCTGTTGCATTATAAGGATCAACACCAGTTTATATTGCAATCGACTTCCGCATGTTATTAGCAAGATTAAAGGAAAAAAATCAAAACAAGCAGCAACTAAGTGGAAGGACTGTGGGCTGATTTAAATGAAACTATGGGTCGCCTAACTGAACGGGACTGATTGTGAGGGTTAGTGTTGGTTGATAATAAACTAAATGCGTGGGCTAATTAAACGGGATGGTGCAAGCCAGAGGAAGAGATTAATTGGAAGCACGCCAAGGAAGAGGAAGATGGGAGTTTGGAGAAAGGAAATATTCTGCTTGCAAATTGGGACAATCAATTGTTTAAGGATTGGATGCCACCGAGCAAGTTAAAATAACTGTCTATGCTGCGACGTGCCACTGATTTAAAAAAAAACTCACCAACAGTCCAACAATAACTAACTTCTTCCGCGGCAACGCGCGGACATTTTGCTAGTACCTATACCTAATAATAATAATATGATAATAATATAATAATAATATAATAATAATAATAATAATAATAATAATAATAATAAAGCACGAAGTGTTTCTCCCGGTCCAACACTTTTTTTGACCAGTTTGCCCTCCCACCAAATCACGTATTACCCCGTGCCACTGCTAAGTCAGAAAAAAAACAGAAATCTGATTTTTTAGACTATTTTTTGTTCGTCCCCGGTTCGATTTTCGATATTGCAAGAGTGTTTATGGTATGCCAATTTTTGTACGACACCTACCGTATGTGAGCCCAACACATGGACGTATCTGGTCCGGTCTCCTGTCTCCCGGCCTTGCTCCCAAAGAGTCTACGTTGACGTGCACTCGTACAATTCTCCATGTAAACTCTGATAAGCAGCAAGCTAAAGCACATCCGGGTGGGCCGCCCGCCTGTCCGGGTCTATCGACAAACTCGATCAGCACATCCGCCATGTACGCCGGTTGCGGAATCCCACCTGCTCGTGCGTTTTACGGAGCTGGCATGTTTGCCGCCTGTCTGGGTCAGCCGGACGGGAGCCGTCCTGTCCGCCGCCACTCTTGACACTCGGTCGCACGATGGATGGATCCCACCTAGCCGTATGCCGCCACCTACCCAGCCATTGGATGAGAGTCGGCATGTTTGCAGCCTGTACGCGGTTGGCCGCCCGCCTGAGCGCTTCACGCGCACAAGAGTCTTCATGTCCGTCGCTTGTCGATTGCAAGATGGATGGCATCAGCTACTGCCTAGGATTTGGTTCAGGTTCTTGATCAAGTGCATATCCGTGATGATCTATATAGGCTTCTCTGGCAATGAATGGGATTGACCATTAGTATCTGCATGTCGCTTTATTCATCAGAAACTCATTCAGGTCGAGCAGACCTCTTTACCCAGATGATGATGAGTCAATCTCTCATCTCCTACTTGCTCCTGTGAAAGAAGATATCTATGCTTCTTTTATTCAACTGGTCATTTTGTTTGTCTGATGGATGCGTAATGACTATATATTTGGAAATTGCACATGGAGATTTTCTTGTAGTGGTTAATCATGTGCGGGGAAGATCCTCGACAATAGCTTGCTGGGATCCTCGACAATAGCTTGCTGGGGGGAAATCATTAACAGATTTATGCAATATTGTCGTCATCTTGTCTCGTGGTGGTGCACATACAGAATTGCTAGCTGATGTCTCATTATGGCATGCTCCAAGATGGCGTCGGAAGGTGTGGCGTTTTTGAGTGACAGCAGGGAAGGGAGACGACATCCAACATAGGGTAGGAGGTGAGGGAGATGTGAGGGTAAGGGAGGGTGAGGAGCAAGATAGAAACATGAGCAGAGGGACAACAAATCAGAAAGGTTTAATGGATAGTACCATTCCAATTGGCGAATAAACGAGTTGAATCCTCATGTCATTTTTAAAAATGAATGTTTTAAATCATTGTTTTATGATTTTTACTATTATACAGTACAAAGTCGCGTAAATCAAGAACTCCCGACTATGTGTGTGCGAGCATGGATGCGCTGCTGCTTTGCGGCGCTAGGACTTCCTCTCGATCTTGAGATCAGCAAGAAATCGTCTAAATCAACCACGAGTTCAACTCGTTAAGCTTTGTAGGTCTTCAAGGGTATGTTCTCTACGGATATACATCCGCCCGTTGTTTGTATCTAGTAGATAGATCTTGGTACATAGTTCCCATCGTAGGAATTTTTTTGTTTTCTATGTTGTGAACCCTTCAGTCTAATCGTGCCCTTGGGCATCCTGTTCCCTAGTATATATAGGGAATAAAAGTGAGGTACACACACTTGTAGACCATTATCTAAATCCTATACTAGTCACTACGAGTCAAACTCATTGTATCAGTTCGTGTCTGCTTCGGGTTCAGCCCAAATAAGTTGCTCCTGTTCTTAAGTGTGTGACCCCAGACGCTCATGGCGACTTGGACTCGATTGGAGACCAACTCATGATCGATCAATCGGTAGCGGCTCCTAGCAGAACACGCTAATCTCCAAGTATCAAATGTTGTGGCGACATACCTTCCAATGCGACTTACGTCCAAGTCTCTTTTGTCTTACGATATACCTTGTCGAGCTATAGACGAATTATCGCCATCCCTTAAATATCTCAACTCTCTTCTCGATCCATGATATGTGATTCATCTGACTAACTCTTAGTCGATCGCCTCCGTTAACACTTAATCGAGTTGCGTATGGCCATGCGTCCAAATCATATTACACGAGAGGGTCCAGAGAATATCTCTCCAATTGGAGGGGCAAAATCCCATTTTGGTTATCCACATCACACCGCTTGATTCTTAGTCGATCCGAACTCTTCCTTTTTAACTTCCCTATAACAGAATAGCGTTTGATAGACCCTAAGTCGATGGTCCACAACTCAGATTGTGCGACAACCTCAGGTCTAAGGATTACATTGATTGAGACATATAAATGATGACCTATTCGTTGTATATCAGTATGGGTCAGCCCGACTTGCTAAACTCTTTAGCCGAATCCGTGTAAGTCGGAATAGCATCACCATACCCATGACAAATGGAACCGAGTCATCAATCGAATTTTACATTAGTCTAAGTTGTGTGTTCAGCACAACCTCAATGATTAAGGACATCTAGTATGAACAACATGAATATATAGTATCACAACTGAATCTATCAGATGTTCATACTAGGACAAATAACTTTATGAATACATTCAAAATTACATCATATATACATGAGTGCCTCCAGGGCATATTTTCAACAATCTTCCACTTACACTAGACTCAATCATCCTGACATCACATGTTAGGCATCTAATGCCCATAGCTCTTGTGTATGCCTCATGCTTAGGTGTGGTAGTGGCTTTGTCAATGGAACCGCAATGTTTGCATCCGTGTGTACCTTGCATAACTTGATATCACCTTGATTGACAAATTGACGAATCAGGTAGTACCGCATGAGTATATGTTCGTTCTTCTAATGTTGTCTAGATTCTTTGGCTTGTGCAATAGCACCATTGTTGTCACAATATACGTCTAATAGATTGAATGGGCCTTGAATCACACCAAGATAAATCAAGAAGTCCTTGATACAAATGGATTCCTTTGCTGCCTCCGAGGAAGCAGGAGTTTATCTCTGAACTTCATGAATTATTTCTTAATTGGGAAGGACCTGCCCTCACTGGGGGGATTTCAATCTGGTCAGATATATTGAAGATAAAAGTAATCATAGTATTGACCATAGATCGGCTAGTAGATTCAATGCCTTGGGTTGATATGTGGGCGTTGATGGCGATTGGTATTTCTGGTAGATCCTTTACCTAGAGTAACAACCAGGATAATATGATTATGAGTAGGATAGATAGGGTTTTTTATACTACTAATTTTGAAGCTCATTTCCCTCTCTCCAGTGCTAGGGCTTTAACTAGGATTGGGAGTGACCATACTCCCATTATATGGTATTCTGGAGAAGGAAATTGCCCTAGGAAACGTGGGTTTAAATTTGAGAGATGGTTGTCTAGACATGATTTTAGGGAAGTTGTTCTTAAAGCTTGGTCCTTGCAGATTGATAGCTCTAATGTCATAGATATTTGGTAGGACAAGATTAGATATCTAAGGAGGTTGGCTAAAGGGTGGAATTTCAACCTTGAGGCTGCCATTAGGAAGAATAGGAAAAGTCTTATGGAAGAATATGATTCTTTAGATATTAAGTCTGAGACTCAGGACCTCTCTCCTTGGGAAAAGGATAGGTTTGAGTTTATTCTTAGAGATATGAATAGTTATTGGGTTATTGAAGAAGTTAAGGCTAAATAGAGGGCTAGGGATAGAGATATAGTGGAAGGTGATAGAAATACTGCTCACTTCCATGTTGTAGCCAATCAGAGACGTATGCAAAAGTTTATTCATGTCCTGGATGGATGGTCTAGATGGCCATGTGACTGAAACCAAAGACATGTTAAAAGTAGCTACTGGCTATTATAAGTACCTGGCCCAACTCTCTCTCTCTTTCTCATACAGGGCACCATGGATGATGCCTCTTCATCCAGTGCATTGTCGCCATCCTGAGATAGGGAAGAGCTCATCGACGCCCTAGACAGCATATCCTTGCAGTAGCAGCCGAACGCTCCACCCTGCCTGTGGTACCTCGACACCAACACATATTTCTTCCCCGCCTAGTATTGTGGTAAGCAATGGCTCTGTGTTACCAGTCACACACACCGTCCATCAAACCCTACCCACCTCCACCATTACAATTCACCCTCATAATATCCTCATTTCCGCTCCGAAATCATCAATAACCTAATTTATGTTAAAACCATGTGTCGTGATAATCATGTTAACGTTGAATTCGACAATCATGGCTTTTCTCTATTAAGGACCGGCGTGCAAGGATGGTGATCCTCCAATTTGATTCCAACAGAGACCAGTAACCAGTCGTGTCACCTCGCCGCCACAACTTCACCCTCGTCAACAAGGACTTGTGACATCAACGGCTCGGCTATCCCAGTCGTGACTCTCTAGCCCAGTGTCTTCTCCATGTGGCCTCCACATCTAACGGCGCAATGTATTCCACGTCCCTACCTACCAACTAGGAAGAAAGTAGTCGTTTACTATTTAGTGATTCCAGCCATAGTTCTTATTTCCCATTCCGATTAGTGCATTGTGATATTTGGACTTGCCCTGTATCTAGCTCGTCATGTCGTTAATATTATTTAGTGCTTTGAGATGATTATAGTCACTTTGTATGGACATTTCCCATTCTCATGAAATCTGAAGCTTTGCACAAAATTCAGTCCTTCCACACCTCAGTGGCATTTTAACTTGAACATTCTTACCCTCTACGGAGCAATCGGGGGAGGATGTGATGGATGAGTTTGCCTTCGACTTCAACAACGACTTGGGCACATCGGCGCCGGTGGACGGGGGAGGGGGTGGTGGTGCTCTACTTGTCTTTTCAGATTGCATGGGACGAGCGGGCCGCCGCCGTCACCCGCTTCATGGAAAGCATCCCGTCTAGCTTCATTGGCCGCAGCTCCAAATCGTGTAGGGCTGGGATAGCATTGTGGTCGGCGAGAATCCGCCGGGGCGTCGTTGGCCTCATCTCCTATCTAGTTTCATGTAATTTTTAACTGTTTTATGTAGTTAATGAAAAACAATTATGTCTCACAGACTTGTGCTCACGCTGTTGTGATGCCATCGTACACAAGTATGCACCAAATACGTCGATGGAGGATCACTTTCCGTTTGAATCACCCCGTACGTTGAGGGATAGATTTGTGCTCTCGGCGTGTCGAAAAGGACACACGACCGATCGGGTAGGCGTGGAATGCCGTGTCGCGCGTGCATTACACGGTCACGTACGCCCGTTATGAAACCGGAGAAGTTCTGCTGCTAGCTTGGGAGACGTGTCAGCCTCGACCTCGATCGATCGAGATGGAGCCCGCGTTTCCTTATGCACGAAGGAGGGACATACATACGTAGTAAATCGTTGAACCGAATTTACAAGAGAGTCCACCCACGGCGCATGCGAGGAAGGAAGGCCACGCGAAGTTTCTCCGTAATTTCTTATTTTTGAAAATGATTGGTTTTATTACTTTGATGAGTAATTTTTCCGTAATTAACATGCTTCGCTCCCGTCTGTGTCGCCGATGACGGCGATGACGTCGATCGGGAAAGCAAGGGACCCCCTTGGCCGCCGGTCGCAACGTTTGAAACCGGCATCGATTCCATGCCCTGATTCTCTTCGCACGACGTATGCATGCACGCATATGGATGAAACTTTGCGACTTTGGCCACGCGCGTCGGTGTCACGTGTGTCCTCCTGGTCTTCTTTTGCCCCCACGCTTATTTGGATGCCAATCTGCTGAGCTCAGCCTTCCGCGTCCTGTGCGGCTGGCGTGCGTGCGTGTACTATAAATACACGGACCGTCTAGGCTGCTCGATCGTGCATCTCCCTCTCCTCACTTGGTAGATCATGGGCTCTAGAGGAGCTGTTCTTCCTCCTCCTCAAGCAAGCACCTGAGCATGAAGCTGCTGGTGGACAGCAAGACGCAGCGCGTGGTGTATGCCGAGGCCGGCAAGGACGTCGTCGACTTCCTCTTCAACCTCCTCACCCTGCCCATGCATGGGCACCATCGTCAAGCTGATCACCGGCGGGGACTCCATGGTCGGCTGCGTCGCCAACCTCTACCGCAGCGTCGAGAAGCTCGACGACGCCTACGTCTGCCACGACGACCCTAAATCGGCCAAGGACGCCCTGCTCTGGCCCGCGGGCGGATCCCAGAGCGGCATGCAGCTTCTCATGCTTCCCGACGCGTCTAGCAACAACGGCCGCGGCTCCACAAACCGCGGTGGGTTCGTGGAGGGGATCGTGACGTACACGGTCATGGACAACCTCACGGTTACTCCCATGTCCACCATCTCTGCGATCACCATGCTCAACACCTTTGGTATCCGGGACATCCACTCTCTCCGCGAGAAGACCGTCCGACTTGGCTACAACGAGGTAATATAATTATCCTTTATCCACCAAACTGTAGTACTACTCAAACAGCTGAGGATGACTATTTTTTTACTACAAATGTTTGATCTAAGTACTCCATAATGTTAACTGAGAAATAATCACTTCAAACCCCCAAAAAAATATGCGTGTTCAACTAATAATTTGAGGTCATTGCTGGATGTGTTGTGGATTTATAGGGTGTCCAGATATTGAAGGCGTCACTGGAGTCCAAGACGGTTCTCACTGATGTCTTCCTTGGGACGACGACTAGTCGGAGGTCTTGAACGGCAACACGTGAATTATCTTCGCAAGGCTTTCCCCACCAGAGTTCATGACCTTGAGTCCTTGACTCATCCTTGTGTGTCTTTTCGGGTCGTACGGTTCATGGTTTGAGGCATGTCCGGTTGTCGTGTACTCGTGTAGTATACTCTGTCAGTCTTTTTTTTTTTTTGAGATTACAAGTCCTTTACCCAGTTTACCTTGAGTCCTTGACTCATCCTTGTGTGTCTTTTCGGGTCGTACGGTTCATGGTTTGAGGCATGTACGGTTGTCGTGTACTCGTGTTGTGTGCCTCTGCACGTACTCGTGTAGTATACTCCCTCTGTCGTAAAATACCCTGCATTCTGGGTTTAGTCAAGGTCAAACTTTGTAAAGTTTGACCAAACATATTGAAAAATTTATATACACCTATAATAGAACATAAGTACCATTAGAATCGTCATAAGATATATTTTCATAATATATACATTCGGTGTTATAGATGTTTATATTTTTTTCGATATATTCTACCAAACTTTATAAAGTTTGACTTTGACTAAACCTAGAATGCAGGATATTTTAGGACAGAGGGAGTACTATGTCATTATTGTGAATCACCAGTTTACATGGAGTAGCATCGTGTGATGAATAAAGGCCAGGGATTATTATTATAGGTTTTGTCTATTGGGTTGTGATCGAGATGAGTTCAATAAAAAAAATCTCATCTAGATTTGTTATTCTTTGGATCAACAACTCCACAAATACAGAACTTGCATCATTCAAAAATATGATGTAACTGAATTTAGTATTATGCAACAAACAGTGACTAAATATGAACATTAAACTCAGAGCTTTTTGGGCTCGGTTCAAGTTAAGACAGGCTCGACACGATAAACATGGACTGAGATGTGTTTACTTTCCTTGACCACATCAGGCACGGCTCCAACCCGTTTGCTCGTCCACTTTTTTTTCAAGGAATTGAGACACATGAAGGAGAGATACTGGGAGTCTGCAATCTGGCCTGTTGGGACAAACACAATAAAGAACTTAGGGCTTGTTTTATTCATAGGATAGAAAAATTATAGGAATAGAAAAAACATAGGATTAAGATATCATGCCAACTTAAATCTTACGAAAAGAGAAATTCGGTTTGATGTAGCAAAGGAATTTTTCCATGAGGTCTGATATAATGATTTTTTTTCTATAGGAATTGCACTATAAGATTCCTATAGGATGTGTCCTATGAATCAAGCAATAACATAGAAAAAATTCCCATAGAATTCAAATCCTACACAATTCATATGAATCAAATAAGCCCTTATACACAAACGAACATAATCATAATTTTAAAAACCTAATGAATTCGCTGGTTGAATTGGAAAAAAAACAAAATTGAAGACCTTGGTTTGTTAAGCGCTCTGGACCAGCCCCGCAAGCATACCGAAAAACCAGGTGAACCAGGGTGATAAACATGAACCGGGACGTGTTTACTTTCATTGACCGCATCAAGCACGGCTCCAACCCGCTTGGCTCGTGCACTTTTTTTCAAAGAATTGAGACACGTGAAGGAGATATACTGCGCCTCTCCAGTCTGGCCTGTTGGGAACACACACAACAAAGAACTTATACACAAACGGACACAATCATCATTTTTAAAACAGACAAATTCGCTAGTTGAACTGGAAAAAAACAGAACCAGAGACCTCGGTTTGTTAAGCGGTCGACTAGCCCCGCAAGCGAACCAAAAAACCAGGTGAACCAAAGTCGAGCTGCCAGTTTTGAAACATCAAACCGCACACTGGGGGAATCTAACCTTGCACCTACCGGAGCTAACAATTACAGGAAACATGCGAGGGGACGAGGGCCGGCCACCCTCGGCACAGCCCAGGCTAGTCGTCGACGTATCCCCTTGGCACAAGTCCTTGACGGCGTAGCCCACACGGCCGTCGGTGTAGCGTGGTGGGCCGAAGGCCTGGACTAGCCGGTGGCATGCGGGCCGTCCGCAAAGGCCAGCGGGACCCGCGGGGTCCGTTAATGGCCGTTTGGCCTGGTGCGCTGCTATACCGACGGCAATGCCATCGACACAGGCCCGGCCAGCCCAGCCCAGGACGCGTCGCGTGGCACCGTTGCGAGGCTGTACCGAGGGCTTTGCCGTCAGCATAGGCCCGTCCACCCTAGCCCAGCAAGCCCCGGGTGGCAATGTGGGATTCCGGCGCTCCGACGGTCTTTTTTCAGCGAAATCCTAGGTAGTGGGACCTGCAGGTCTAGCCCTAGAGCTTTCTCCATACAAGGGTTCGTCAACGTACTTTTTTATTGGTTTAGGTTTGTTTAGGTCAAGTCTACATAGAAAATCAAGGTTGGGACCTTCTAACACATTGTAGCCCCGGTATACCCGAAGCGTGACCGTTACACTACACGTCCAGGATTTTGCAAAGTGTTATCGCACGCATGTGAGGAAGGTCACACCGAGGAGCAAGACATTGCATCTATGGGCCTTCCACCACACTTTGATACATATCCTAGGTCGACGTACAAGTTCTCGTGGGATTCCGGCGCTCCGGCGATACTTTTTCGACGAAATCCTAGGCAGTGGGACCCGTAGGTCTAGCCCTATAGCTTTCACCGTACGAGGGTTCGCAAAGTGCTTTTTTGTTGGTCTATGTTTGTTTAGGTCATGTCTACATGATAACACATTTTCGTCATATATATATAGTATATTGGATGCTCTATCACTTCTACTCCTATAAATAGTACTTCCTCCATACCGGTTTAAAGGGCTAGCACGTAGTCCAACAAAAAAGATTGGTGATAAGTTTGATCAATAAAATATGAATTATAATTTTCAAAAATTATGCCATTGGATCATATTCAAAATATCTTTTCAATGATATAATTTTTGTGACATACAATTTATGTTTCATTGGCTAAATATATGGTCAAACTTTTTTCTTGGACTACGTGATGGCCCTTTAAACCGGTATAGAGGGAGTAAACGAAGATTTGTTCCTGGCCCTTTAAACCGGTATAGAGGGAGTAAACGAAGATTTGTTCCTACATTGAATGTTTGGGACAAATAGTCGGGATAGAAGCAGTAGCGTACACAAGAGTAGGCATGGTTAAAGTTTTGTAGGGTCATACAAAAGGTAAAGAAACCGATGTATATTTTTATTCACTTTGATCAATCTTTGGTAAACTCTTGCACGGTTTAATTTTAAACTTATGTACTCTTATTTGCTTATTTTATACATTTTTTATCTATACCTATTGTTGCATTTTCTTTTCATAAATGTGTAATTTCTCATTGCAAACCACAAATCTGTCTTTTTTAAATGAGTGAATTCCACCTTTTACCCCTGTTTGTCATTTTGTGATGCTAATTACCCCATTTAATTTTTTGTGCCATGTTTTACCCTGTATTTATGGTGGTATGTCAGCTTTGACACCCTTTAACCATTTTCCCCGTTCCTGACAGCTCGGGCCCATCGACATCCCGCGTGGATGCTGAATCAGGAAGCCAGGTCGGATGCGTATTTCAAAATTTCTGCTTCTTTACCTATTTCAACCGACCAAACCCAGCCCACACCCAGAGCCCACAAAACCAGCCCGCAAACCCAGCCGTCATGACTTGACTTTGACTTGCCGCTTGGCCGCCAGACAGTTACGCCCGCACTATTTCGAGGGCAAAACAGAGGAGGACGATCTCGTCGAAACAGAGTGGAGGAAGGAGCCAAAGGTCCGGCTTTCCGACGGCGATCAACGGCATTGTTCCGCCCCCTCGGTAAGAATCATTCTGTGTCGACTCCTCTTTTCAATCCTCCCAAGTTTTGGCTTAGTTGGACCGAAAGAATATGAGCGATCTAGCAATGGAGATCGATCGCCTAAGAAAAAATGACCTGATTCGATCCAGAGGCTGTTGCCTTGAGCTAGCTAGTGCAGCGATGGCAATCGATCGCCTAAGAAAAAAATTTACTACATGATTCGATCCAGAGGCCGTTGCCTTGAGCTAGCTAGTGCTTTGACTTTGCTTGGTGATGAATTGTTGATCTGTTAGTTCGTGCACACGTACGTAGCTCATGCAGCTTCTGCTGGTTTTCTATTGATCATTCTTAAATTGTTTCCTTTCGGTTATTATTTAGTGTTATAGTCTGCGGGTATGACCTGGAACAATCTGCAATGGTTGCATGTAACCTATACTTGTACTAGTGGTAAATAGTAACCGATAGTGCAGAACTATGAATGTTGATCATTTTCCTTGCTCTTAACAGATGGCTTGTGAGATGTGGACTTTAAAGTATCTTTTCCATGATCCTGGACCCACCATCCGAGATATTGAGGAAATTGATAGGGATTATATATGCTATTTGGATATCAAGGAAAAGATGAAGTCTTTGGGTGGCAGTGCAGATGATAGGATATATTATGAAAATAAAGGGGCTAACAACCAATCTGAAATGGTGGAGATAGTAAAGGATGCCTGTGTCAGCCGAATGTTGGATGAATTTGGACAAGGGAAATCTGTTAATATTCATGTATTGAAGGTGATGCCAACTGAGAGTGTTGCAAATGAAGGTGGAGATGAAGAAGTAGGTGATGATGAGACGTATGATGATCCGGGTGAATATTGGAAGAAGCTTAGTGGAGAGCTTGGGTTATATGATGACTCGGATAGTGATAACAACTTTGATGTTGAGAAAGAGACAACAATGGTTAGAAAAAACATGGCAGAAATGAAGAAAAAAGAGATGGAAAACAGGGGCAAATATTCAGAGGAGGAAGATAACAATGATGATTTGTATGATGTGACTGAAGGTTTAGATAAATTCGATATAGATGATATTGCTCTTCCTCAAACTCAGATGGAGAAAGAGATGGCATTTGCACATGAAGAAGAGGCAAGACAAAAGAAAAAGAAGGTAGATAGAAAGAAACTTGCCAATGAGAGGAGGAAGAAAAAACAAAAGTCAAGTGAATTTGACCTCTCAGATCCACCAAGCTCTGATGATGGCAGTGATCCGTTTCACAATGGCACTGATATATATGAATATCGAAGTGATGAAGAGAAAGTAGGATTTGGGAGAAAGAGAAGAAGGCCTAGGAGGTTACTAACCCCGAGAATAGAGTATGATGAGGATCACTTAGATAACCTTGAACAGATGGATAAGGGTGTTTGCTTTAGAGATGTCAAACAATTTAGGAAGGTTGTGAAGGAATTCCATATTGTTCAAGGGAGGAACTTTGCATATCTGAAAAATAAAATGGATAAGATCAAGTTACATTGTCTCCAAGAAGGTTGCAATTTCTATATCTTTGCCTCAAAAATTTCTCGTGAACCTACTTTTATGATTAGAGACGAAGTAGTGCATCATTCATGTGGTAGGACAAGAGAATCATCTACGATCAGTTCGACATGGTTGGCGAAGCATTATGAAAGTTATTTCAGATCTAACCCTAATTGGAAGGTTAGTGCATTTATTGATTATGTAAAGAGGGAAATGAACTTTGAAATGACAAAAAGGATGGCATATAGGGCTAGGTGGAAGACGAGCAACATGGTTTTAGGAAATCATGTTACTCAATACCACAAGCTAAGGGACTACATGCACAATCTTATACTCAAGAACCCAGGTAGCAAATCAGTGGTGTTAACAGAGCCAAGAGCGTCAAAGGATGTAAATCCCGTGTTCTCTAGCTTGTTTGTAAGTTTCCATGCTCAGATTCAAGGTTTCTTAGATGGTTGCAGGCCTTTTATTGGACTAGACGGTTGCTTTGTGAAACTTGCTAATGGGGCACAAGTGCTAGCTGCATCTGCGAGAGATGGAAATAACAACATGTTTCCATTAGCTTTTTCTATTGTCAACAAGGAAGACACTGATAATTGGACATGGTTTCTACATATGTTGCAGTCTGCCATTGGACTAGGAGAAAAGCATGGTGGCTGGACATTTATGTCTGATAGACAAAAGGTAAAATACTAATCTCATTCTGATCCGTTTTCATCCTGATATTTTTCATATGTGCTAAATTGGTACATGTGTGTCATTTCAGGGATTACTATCTGCTATTGCAAAAGTGTTCCCCAATTGTGAGCAAATATATTGTAAGCGACATGTGTTAGAAAACTTCGCCAATTCTGGATTTAAAGGAAAGATATACAAAGAATTCTTTGACAAAATTGTGTATGCATGCACCCCCAATGAGTATAATTTTGCAATGGAGGAGTTGAAAAAATACGATGTTGAAGCATGGAAGTGGGTGGCAGCTATTCCTAAAGAGCACATTAGTAGGCATGCTTTTAGTACTAGATCAAAATCTGACTTGGTGGTGAACAATCTTAGTGCGGTTTTCAATAAGTATATTCTGGATTATAGGGACAAGCCTATAAAAACTATGATGGAGTTGGTCAGGACAAGGATTATGACTAGGATGAGTCTCAAGAGAAGTGGCTTGGACCAATTAGGTTGGGATATTACACCTGTGATGGCTGAAAAGTTGGAGAAAGCTAAGTCCAGATCTAAGTACTCCACTGCTCATCTATCTGATGTTGGGATCTACCAAGTAAATTCCGTTGAGACAAGCTATGAGGTAAATTTGATAAACAAGACATGTGGATGTTACTTATTTCAGCTAACTGGAGTCCCCTGTCATCATGCTTGCGCTGCCATTTTTAAAGCATAAGAAAGGCCCGAGAACTATGTAGATGCATTTTTCAAAAAAGATGCATACAAGGCCGCGTACGGTAATGCAATCTATCCGGTTCCACATGAAGCAGAGTGGGTCAAGACAAATAGTGCCAACATTGATCCTCCTTTATTCACTAGACAACCAGGGAGACCTAAAAAGAACAGAATTAAAGGGGCGGATGAAGAACCATCAATTCGAAGAGCTAGGAAAGGCACTGTCACATGTGGCAATTGCAAAGTGGATGGACACAATATTAAGGGTTGTGACAAGCCATTGCGACCATTCTTAGCTTTGAGGGTTAGGAAACATGTGGTAAGTAATTATGTTTCATCTTTCCTTCTCAATTTCTTACTTTAAGAGCTATTCTTCTCACAAATTTTGTTGCATAGCCTCTTACACCTGGGACACAAGAAAGTGCAGCCCCACCACAAACTACACAACATGCAGACCCATCACAAGGTT
Organism: Avena insularis; assembly: GCA_023614405.1. Lineage (NCBI taxonomy): Eukaryota > Viridiplantae > Streptophyta > Magnoliopsida > Poales > Poaceae > Avena > Avena insularis. The sequence goes on from CM042684.1 coordinate 10,121,386, forward strand.
CACGAGGTGAAGCCCCATTTCAAACATCATGAGGTGCAACCCCACCTTAATTTCTCACTTTCTAATAATCTTGTAAACATATGTTCCAATGTGCAGCTCTACCTCAAGGAGGAAGGGGGAGAGAAACAGGAAGGGGAAGGGGAAGAGGAAGATCACATGAAGCCTCACAAGATGCAGCCTCATCTCAAACTACACAAGGTACAACCCCACATTCATTACCTCTTCTTATTTTTCTTGAAACAATATCTTATTCGACTTTTCTTAGGGAGTGGAAAAGGAAGAGGAAGAGGGAGGGGAACATCACAAGCTTCTCAAGAAGCCCCCAGTGATGGTGGAAGAGGAAGGGCGAGAGGGAGAGCCAATTTTGTGGACACAAGGGTGTATGGAACGACTAGAAGTGGAAGAAAGGCTTCAAGGTTCAACATCATTGATAAGGGCAATAATCAAGAAATCTAGATGTTGTCTTTTTATCATGATATTATCATCTTGTTGGGTGTTAATTGTTGGACTACCTTGTCATGTTGTGTCTGAAGATCCTACATGTTTTACTGTTTGTAACCGAGATACAAATATGTCCTTAAGACCATGTCATCTTTGAATATTATATCTTATAAATTCAAACTTTGAACAACATATAATTTTCTATCACAGACTTGCTAAACCGGCAAGCTGAATGCATATATCAGCATATAATGTTGCATATAACATAGGATTGGTACATATCAGCATATAATGTTGTATATAACATATTTTTTTAGGAAACGAACATTACAAACTGTATATATTTCATTCATAGTTGAGGTTCATACATAGATGTTGTACAACGAAATACCACTACCACCATCATAGGTATTAACTAGTTATCATCACACCCCAAATTTAACAACCACGAGAGAACTTTACATCCCAGTTAAACATCAGACTTAGACAGTAGACAAACATAAGAGGCTAGATCCTAGTTCAACTGCACATTACAAGATCACATCACTTGTAGCCAAAGTACACATCAACAACAATATCTTGGTTAGCAACTAGCAAGCCAGAAATCATCTGCATCTTAACCCCTCCTCCAATGCATCTACATCTCACTATGCAATGCTTCACAACCACGTCCGTCAACTTCCGGCTCCAAGGCATCTCTCTCAGGAAGCTGGCACACCTCATGGAGAAGCTTTTCAGAATTGTCTGCTTTCAAAAAGATCATCAGAATATTTAAATTTCGTCACAAAGATAAATACAAGTACTGTCGACATGAGATTTTAAAGAAATAAATTAGTAATTAACTAGTGGACAAAAAGGGGAGAAGAGAAACAACTGTTGGAGATATGCCCAAGAGGCAATAATAAAGTAGGTTATTATCATATCTTCATACTTATAATAAATGTTTACATACCATGCTATAATTGTATTAACAGGAAACATTAATACTTGTGTGATTTGTAAACATAAAAGAGTCCCTAGTAAAGCCTCTTGTTAAACTAGCTTGTTGGTTAATATATGATCATGGTTTCCTGATCATGAACATAGAGATGTTATTAACAACAGGGTCATATCATTAGGAGAATGATGTGATGGACATACTCCTATAGTTAAGCGTAGCATAAAGATCAAGTCATTTAATATAGTTCATTTGCTATAAGCTTTCTGATACATGGTAACCTAATTCCTTCGACCATGAGATCATGCATATCACCTTTACCGGAAGGATGCTTTGATGACATCAAACACCACACCGTAACAGGGTGGCTATAAAGGTGGCATTGAGTGTTCGGAAAGTATGGGTTGAGACACATGGATCAAGAGTGGGATTTGTCCATCCATATGACGGATAGATATACTCTGGGCCCTCTCGGTGGAATGTCATCCAATTAGCTTGCAAGCATGTGACTGGCTCACAAGGGATCACATACCACGGGAACGAGAAAAGAGTACTTATCAGTAACGAGGTTGAACTAGGTATGCAGAGATACCGACGATCATAACCTCGAATAAGTAAAATATCGTGAGACAAAGGGAAATTGGTATCGTATGTAAGTGGTTCATTCGATCGCAAAGTAATCGTAGAAATATGTGGGAGCCATATGAATTTCCAGATTCCTCTATTGGTTATTGATCGGAGAAGTGTCTCGATCATGTCCGCATAATTCACAAACCGTAGGGAGACACACTTAAGGATTCGATGTTGTTGAGTAGTTATGGAATGATGAGTAAGAGACCGAATGTTGTTCGGAGTCTCGGATGGGATCCGAGATATCACGAGGAGATCCGGAATGGTCCGGAGAATAAGATTCATATAAGGAAAGTCCCGTTTCGGAGTTGGGGAATGGTTCTGGTGTTTTCATCGGGAATGTTCTAGAATGTTCCGGAAAGTCCGGCACTCCGGGAAGGGGAGGGGTACATGAATGTGTCATTATAAGTTGGAATGATTGCATCATGTACTAGGTGTCTTTGCTGTCCAAAATAAAGGGTTTTTTTAAATCCTAAATTGAAAAAGTCAAACGGCTAGTTTGAAAGTCAAACGGCAAGTTTTGGAAAGAGGAGGAGAAGTGGGAAACCGAGTTGGGGAGGGATTCCCTCCTCCAACCGCCGGCCCACCTCCAAGCCGAGTTGGGGAGGGACTCCCCTCCCCTTGGCCGCCTCCCCACCTATAAAGGGAGGGCAGGTGCCTCCTAGCACACAAGTCCCTCTCCTCTAAACCTAAACCCTAGCCACAGCCTAGGGATTTCTCCCAAGCCGTCAAGTTAGAGCTTCTATTTGCCCTAGCCTCCGGTTTAGAGCCTTCTAATTGGTGTGTCTAAACCCTAGATCACCAAATCTCTCTCATACTCCACCATACTCGCTCCGGCTTAAGGCGAAGCCCTGCGAGATCTCCCCTCTACTTCCGGTACCACGCCGTTGTGCTGCCGGAATCGCGAGGAGAGTGCTACAACCTCCGCTGCCTGCTGGAACAAGGGAGAGGAAGGTCTTTGTCGAGTACCGAACGTGTGACCGATGCGGAGCGCCTTTAACGCAGCGCCGGAAGGATCGTCTACGCGATCTTGAGATCGGAAAGAGTACGACTACATCATCCACGAGAATCTGCTCTCGTTAACCGCTTTGGAATCTTCGAGGGTGAGTTCCTCTATCGACTCGTTGCTACAATCTAGTAGATAGATCTTGGCTTGTTTGTTTGCATGCGGTAGAAATTTTTTGTTTTCCATGCTACGAACCCCTACAGGCTCTGTTGCACGAGTAGAACACAATGGTCATTGTGGGCGTTGATGCTTTTATTGTCGATTGCTTCTTGTGTACTTTGCATCTTGCGGGATGTTGGGATGAAGCCCGGCTAACCTTACATGACATCGTTCATGAGACTTGCTCCACGCTTGACATGCAACTTGTATTGCATAAGTGGCTTTATGGTGCTGTTTCTCCCAATAGTGGAGATCCAATTTACAACGGGTGATTTACAATACTAGTATCAATGTTGTGGTTCTTGTTCGTAAGTTAGAACGACACTTATTGAAAGCCCCAAACCACGTAAAATATGCAAAAGAAAGTAGGCGTCTAACTTTGTTTTGCAGGGGGTGTCTTGATGATGTGATATGGCCATGATTGTGATTATATTTGATGTATGCAATGTTCCTTATTGTAAGTTGGCAACCGGCAGGAGCCATATGGTTGTCTTTAATTTCTGTTAAGACCCGCGTGTCTATTCAAAGTAGTTGTAATAGTTGAAGCTGGTGGACGACAACCATGAAGAAGCGTCATTGACCTTGATGCTATGCCGGTGATGATGGAGATCATGTTCGTGTTTGAAGATGGAGATCGGAAGCACAAAGAAGAAAGGCCATATCATATCACATATTATGAATTGCATGTGATGTTAATCCTTTATGCATCTTGTATTGCTTAGTAGACGACGGTAGCATTATAAGATGATCCCTCATGCACATAAATTTCAAGTTCTAAAGTGTTCACCCTTAGTATGCACCGTTGCTAAAGCTTGTTGTTTTGAAGCACCACGTGATGATCGGGTGTGTTAGATTCCGCAAGTGAATACAACGTAAGCAAGCCAGATTTGCTTATGCGGTAGCTAAGGTTTGATCTTGACGAGCCTAGCATGTACAGACATGGTCTCAGGGAACACGGATCACCAAAAGGTAAAGCATGAATCATATAGTAGATATGATGAACATGTTGATTGTTCGCCATTGAAGCTACATCAACTCTCGTGATGATCGGTTTTGATGTGGTGGATTTGGTTCGTGTGATCACTAAAACAATATGAGGGATGTTGTTTTGAGTGGGAGTTCACCTAGATTAATTTAATTATTAATTAGAACTCAATTTATCATAAATTCAATCAAAGTGAATTTGCATAGTTGTTGTAGTCATTGGCATCCGTTTACCACCTTGCGCTTAGTTATAATTGAGATGATAGAACTATAGAATTCTGGTTAGTTACTTTACGAACTGGTATCGTATTGTTTTGAAGTGTTAATCTAAAGTTAAAAGTCCTATTGCAAACTTTCAGTAAGTTCCGGTTACTCCATGAAGTTTAATAATTGGTATTAAAACAATAGTGACAATTCCAAAAGTTAGTGTATGAGTATCATGTTTGTCTCCATGATTCTTGATATTCAAAGGATTGTCTTAATATCAAGGTTATCTAGGATCTGAAAGAGTTGTTTCAGAAACCATGATGTGTGGAAGATATTGTGATATCTGAAACAAAGTTTTGGTTGCAACATGATAGAGTATAATATGGCAAAAGTCATGTTCTCGTATTTGATGAGAATTTGCAAAAGGTTAGAGACACTAGTTGTCCTAATCCTCCAAAAGGTTTTGGAGAGCAACATTATACTCGCGATTCACCGTTATAAGGTAAAGTAGCTTGATCATGAATAATTCCATGATAAGGGTGAATATTTGATGTAGGTAAAGTGTTTACTACACCAATAGATTACTAAAGAAAGGAATTTGAAAGAGCACCAAACATTTGATGATGGTGATCTACTTCAAAGTGCAAGTCCAAAGACATTGGTATTTAATTATACACGCTTTGGACTATGTGTCATATGTATGACTCCACTGTTGATGTTGATAGATTCTTTCAAACAGAAAAGGAAATACTGAAAGAGAATCTCATAAATATATGGCAGAAAACAAAAGACTAGAATTGTTCAGTTTAAGTATATAGATGATATACATGTTATGGCTATATTCTTTGCTTATTAAACAATGTGGTTCTTAAGTATTTGATACTGAATTTGTTGGTGTGAATCGTCATACGAAACAACACAATTCATGAACTACAATGGCCTAAGTAACTAGCAAAAGAATATGTGATGATGTTCATCGAGAACAAATAAAGGGTTATTGTGTTGCTCGTTAAACATCAAAGCTTGCCTTCAAGATTTGTTTTATCAGGTATTATGAGAACAAAAGGGTTGTTCAAATAATTGTCATAATCCATAAAAGATGGATGATTTACAAATCTCGTTGGATAAATCACATCCATAAAACTAGTGCTAAAAATGTCGAAAGACAAATTGATTGAAAGATCACTTAGGAAGTGACATCGCCGTTTAAATTATATTGGAAAGAAAACATGAAGAAACTCCATGTGGATGGAATTTTGGAGTCTTTTGATTTTTGATCACATGACGCATGTGAAACTTTCCTAGAGATAATTAAAACTTCGTTCATAGGCCAAAAGGGGACGAATGGCTAGCTTATTGGAACTTGTACATATTGTTGTATGAAATCCATTATATGTAGTCAAGAGCGATAGATTTCAACTTCATATGCTTTCTCCGAAAATTTGAGTGAATATATGAATATTTACTTAATAAGGATGAAGTATGAAACATTTGAAAAAGTTCAAAGTCTTTCAAGATGAAGTGCAAAATCATTGTAATAAGAATATAAATAGTTTATGATAAAGATCATAAAGGAAGATATTTGAGTTACAAGTTTAGCATAATACCTAATATTTAAGGAATGGATTACGGATTTGCATTTCCCGAAACACCATAAGAGTATGGAGCGTTCGAGATATGTAATTAAAACCTTGTTTGACATGGTAAGATCAAAGGTGTAATTCATAAAACTGCCATTATATTTTAAAGATTAAAAGCTTTAGAGACTACCGTTTTCCACTGAAAAGAGCTCCATCATAATCCGCTGAAATGACACCATATAAAGTTATGGTTTGGGATAAAACCCACGTTGTCCTTTCTTAAACATTGGTATGCTATGCATAAGAAAGATGTTTGCAACCAAAGTCGGATGAACCTGTCTTTGTATGTTATTTCGAATAACTGTTCCTCCATAACATCGGAGACAAAAGTGTTTGTCGCTTAGAACGTCAAGTTTCTTTGAGAAGGAATTTTTCGTGAAAAGATAAGTGGGAGGACAATAGAACTTTGATAAGGTTAAAGGAACCTTAGCTATATGTGCAGAGTTCATGGCGCCGAAAAGTGTTAGGAGGCTGACAACAATGCTCATGGCTCACGTGCCTCAAAGGTTGTGGTCACGGAGGTCTAAGTTTCTATTGAACCAAGTAGGTCAAGTAAACAATCAAATACCAAGATTTGAGGGTTGAATCATTATTTGAGAATAATGAACGGACTACATGCAAAGAAGTGATGATGGGCCCTGACTCCCTCAAATGGCTTGAAGCCATAAAATCCGTGATAGTTCCATACACGAGAAATCAAGTTTTGAACTTGAAGGACCCTCGAGAAAGGTGTAAGACCTTACAGTTGTGTTTGGATCTATAAAGAAGTAGACATGGATGTTTAACATCTATGAAATAGTCGACATGTTGGGAAAGAGTTCACAAAATGTTCAAAGGTTGATTATGACAAGATTTGATCTTTCATAGCGATATTTAGTCTAGACGGATTAATGTAGCAACCACTACATATAATTTTTGTTATGTGGTAGTTGAATAAACAAAACAAGTTCTTCTAATAGAAGGGTTACCTAGGGCATGTGCATAACACGGTCCATAGGGTTTTGTTAATTCAAAGGATGCTAAAAGCATATGCAAACTTCAATGGTTGAAGTAAGCATAGCGGAGTTGGAATCTTCACTATGATGAAACTGTTAAAAGAGTTTAATTTCATCGGAGACAATGAAGATGCTTGCATTTGCAAGAAATTAAGTGGGAGCGCTAAGACATATTTCTAATACATTATATAGAGGACATATTGTTGATTAGAAATGATGTATCTTTTATTAACACATATTAAGAATTTCATCCTGATGAGAGACTTAGGCAAAACCCAAATATTTGGCATCAATAGACGCTAATATGGTTGTGCCGAAAGTACATAGATGATGTATTGAATGAGTTCAATATAGAAACTACAAGAAAGGTTCTTGTCACACAGAAAGGATTGAATGAGTTCAATATTGATGATATATTCAAGTATATTGACACTTGGTAAGTGAAACAAAGATTCAAGTATAAATTGATACTTGATGTATGAAATCACAAAGAGTATTTATATCAATCATACTGTGATATGTACAAATCCAGATATGTCCTATGCTCTAAATGTTATGAGCATATACCAGAATGATTCATAAGATGATCATTGGACGATAGTAAGGATATTCTTATGATCTTTTGGAAGAACTAAGAGTATATTATTTTGTAGAAGTGGCAAATAGATGGTTAGTTCATTGTAAAAGTATTACATTGATACTAGTTTTGTCACAAAGTACAAATTAAGTTTATCTCAATCTAAACTAAGGGTGGCACAATATAATGGAAAGTAAGTTCCATAATGGATTTGGATGAGTTCCAAAGTTAAAGACATTGTGACAGATACTACAACAAAAGGTTAAGTATATGACTGCTATAATAGCAGCTAAAGAGGGCATTTGTGTCAAGAAGTTTGTTGTCAAACTAGGTGTAATTCACAGCGGGATAATACTATGAAGATATATTGTACGACAGTATTATCAACATGTTTTAACCCCAAAGAACTAAAGGTCTCACCGAAGGACCAAAATTATACAAAGCCATCTCATTAGAGAATGAGTGATGCGTAGAGACGCAAAGACATGCAATTACACACGGACCTGGAAGTGTCGATCCGAGATCGATTGACCACTAGCAATCGTGTACATACAACACCAGAAAGCCATAGGTGTTGAATACACAAAGGTTTGAAACTAGATTATTGACTCTAGTGCAAGTGGGATACTGTTGGAGATATGCCCAAGAGGCAATAATAAAGTAGGTTATTATCATATCTTCATACTTATGATAAATGTTTACATACCATGCTATAATTGTATTAACAGGAAACATTAATACTTGTGTGATTTGTAAACATAAAAGAGTCCCTAGTAAAGCCTCTTGTTAAACTAGCTTGTTTGTTAATATATGATCATGGTTTCCTGATCATGAACATAGAGATGTTATTAACAACAGGGTCATATCATTAGGAGAATGATGTGATGGACATACTCCTATAGTTAAGCGTAGCATAAAGATCAAGTCATTTAATATAGTTCATTTGCTATAAGCTTTCTGATACATGGTAACCTAATTCCTTCGACCATGAGATCATGCATATCACCTTTACTGGAAGGATGCTTTGATGACATCAAACACCACACCGTGAGGTGGCTATAAAGGTGGCATTGAGTGTTCGGAAAGTATGGGTTGAGACACATGGATCAAGAGTGGGATTTGTCCATCCATATGACGGATAGATATACTCTGGGCCCTCTCGGTGGAATGTCATCCAATTAGCTTGCAAGCATGTGACTGGCTCACAAGGGATCACATACCAGGAACGAGAAAAGAGTACTTATCGATGTGAGGTTGAACTAGGTATGCGAGAGATCCGGCGATCATAACCTCGAATAAGTAAAATATCGTGAGACAAAGGGAAATTGGTATCGTATGTAAGTGGTTCATTCGATCATAAGTAATCGTAGAAATATGTGGGAGCCATATGAATTTCCAGATTCCTCTATTGGTTATTGATCGGAGAAGTGTCTCGATCATGTCCGCATAATTCACGAACCGTAGGGAGACACACTTAAGGATTCGATGTTGTTGAGTAGTTATGGAATGATGAGTAAGAGACCGAATGTTGTTCGGAGTCTCGGATGGGATCCGGGATATCACGAGGAGATCCGGAATGGTCCGGAGAATAAGATTCATATAAGGAAAGTCCCGTTTCGGAGTTGGGGAATGGTTCTGGTGTTTTCATCGGGAATGTTCTAGAATGTTCCGGAAAGTCCGGCACTCCGGGAAGGGGAAGGGTACATGAATGTGTCATTATAAGTTGGAATGATTGCATCATGTACTAGGTGTCTTTGCTGTCCAAAATAAAGGGTTTTTTTAAATCCTAAATTGAAAAAGTCAAACGGCTAGTTTGAAAGTCAAACGGCAAGTTTTGGAAAGAGGAGGAGAAGTGGGAAACCGAGTTGGGGAGGGATTCCCTCCTCCAACCGCCGGCCCACCTCCAAGCCGAGTTGGGGAGGGACTCCTCCCCTTGGCCGCGCCTCCCACCTATAAAGGGAGGGGCAGGGCTGCCCCTCCTAGCACACAAGTCCCTCTCCTCTAAACCTAAACCCTAGCCACAGCCTAGGGATTTCTCCCAAGCCGTCAAGTTAGAGCTTCTAATTGCCCTAGCCTCCGGTTTAGATCCTTCTAATTGGTGTATCTAAACCCTAGATCACCAAAGCTCTCTCATACTCCACCATACTCGCTCCGGCTTAAGGCGAAGCCCTGCGAGATCTCCCCTCTACTTTCGGTACCACGCCGTTGTGCTGCCGGAATCGCGAGGAGAGTGCTACAACCTCCTCTGCCTGCTGGAACAAGGGAGAGGAAGGTCTTCGTCAATCGAGCGATGTGACCGATTGCTGGAGCTGCCGGAGCATAGCCGGAAGGATCGTCTACGCGATCTTGAGATCGGAAAGAGTACGACTACATCATCCACGAGAATCTGCTCTCGTTAACCGCTTTGGAATCTTCGAGGGTGAGTTCCTCTATCGACTCGTTGCTACAATCTAGTAGATAGATCTTGGCTTGTTTGTTTGCATGCGGTAGAAAATTTTTGTTTTCCATGCTACGAACCCCTACAACAACGAACCATATGTACAAATGATTCAGAATACGTTCAGATAGTCACAGGCTCCCGTATGCATAGCCGCTACTTCCACTTGGTGCCGATGTTGCCGCTCGTTCCTTCTGCATAATTTTTGCCGCATCTGCGTACCTTCCGCAGGCCCGGCAACCAAAGTCTGCTCCTCGCGCTCGCCCCCGCTCGCCACCGGCGTTGTCTCCGCTCGTGGCCGGCCGTCGCTGCCAGTGCCTACCTTCCGCCGCCTAAGCAGCCGATGTCAGCTCCTCGCGACCACCTCGCTCGCCGCCGCCGCCGCTGTCTACAGTCGTCGCTCCTCACCTCTGATTATTCCTAGAAGCAGAGGAGCGGGGAATCGACAGAAACAGTCGTATAGTTGTGGCCAATCGGTAGGTTAAGTGAGGTTAGTTTAGGCTGATTTTGTGGGCTCTGGGTGTGGGCTGGGTTTGGTCGGTTGAAATAGGTAAGAAGCAGAAATTTTGAAATACGCCTCCGACCTGGCTTCCTGATTCAGCATCCACGTGGGATGTCGGTGGGCTCGAGCTGTCAAGAACGGGGAAAAATGGTTAAAGGGGGTCAAAGCTGACAGACCACCATAAATACGGGGTAAAACATGGCACAAAAAATTAAATGGGGTAACTAGCGTCACAAAATGACAAACATGAGGTAAAAAGTGGAATTCACTCTTTTTAAATTGTAATGTGATTGATATTGTAGTTTTTAGATGATCATGATTGCAATTTGTATTACTCTGTTGAAACGTGTGTTGCACGTGCGGTCTTACTAGTAGATAAAAAGCAAAGAACCGGATGACCAGAACCAAAAGAGAGGATGAGATATAGCATCGCTGCAATTCAGACAAGCAATGCAGATAATACCACAAACAAGCTGTAAAACTCACAAATTAAGCTGGAATACAATCTACGCCAACCGATAGTGCTAAATGATGTAGCGAAAGAGATGGTTCAGATGGCGATGCTTCCCCACACAAAAGACCAACCTGATTAAACTACGGGTCGACTAACTAGCCATTGCACATGTTCATACAAAACGACCAAACTACTTAAGCCTACATGGAACCAAGGATCGAGCCACTTTTCCATGTTGGACGCATAAACGGCCTTCAAGCCTGGCTGGGGGCCTTCTGTGCAAGGAAAACGTCGGTGAGGACGGTCTTGGACTCCAGCGACGCCTTCAGGATCTCCAATCCCTGCAAATTTTGTGTTCAACAAGATACAGCGTCACAGTTGATACGAATTCTTAATAAAAGATTGAAAAGATATTCATGTGATAGTAGCAAGGAATGGAAGATCATTCACAAAAAGAAAAACAGAGCAAGTACCTCGTTGTAGCCGAGCTGCACGGTCTTCTCCTGTAGCGCTGCGATGTCCTTGACGGCGAAGGTGTTGAGCAGCGTGATGCTGGAGATGGATGCATGACATGGGCGTCACGGTGAGGTCGTCCATCACCGTGTACGTCACGATGCCCTGCACAAACCCCTTCGCGCTGCCGGCGGCCGCAGCCTGCGCCGCCACCTGATCTCCCGAGGCTGCCGGCGATGGCACGAGCGACACTGAGTAGTTCATTATGTTGCCGCAGGATGGATACTTGGTGGTGCTTGCGTCGGTCACGTAGCTGCCCCCTTTAGGACAGTCGCCGCACTTGTAAAATTTCTTAGAGGCGGGTTGCACGTACTGCACGGCCGTGGTCATCGCGCTGGAGCAGGATGGACACTTGGTCCCGCTCCTGTCCGACACGTAGCTGTAGCTGGAGCAGCGGCCGCACTTGAAGAATTCCTTGGACTTCCCAGAAGACGGCAGGAGGAAGAGGGAGCTGGACGCCGGGGAGACGACGGTGGGGCTGAGAACGGCGTCCTTGGCGGCGCCGGGCTGGACGTAGGTGCCGTCTTGCTTCTCCACGCTGGCGTAGAGGTTGCCTACGCAGCCTACCATGGCAGAGCTCGGCGGCGGTGTTAAGTGTGGCGAGGAGAAAGAAATGAGCTTGAATCCGGACGTGCTGCACCGTGTGTTTAAAAGGAAGCGAGGAGCGGACAGGGACCCCTAACGTGGAGTCACTGACAGTGGGCTTGCCCCACGTGGTCGCACTGACACGTGGCACTGCGCGTTGCGGCATCGGTGGATTTAACGGCGCGCCTACGATCTCTGCCAAGTCGCTCAGAGCGAGTACAATAAGTCTTAATCAGCTGGCTATAAGACTTAAACTAGTATTGTTTTGTTTAGTTGGATGAGAGAGAAGAGGTGAGAGAAAAGAGGTGGACTCTCATGCAATAGCCAGCTCTTGCGCGTGCTCCTAGGCACTATGTGAGTATGTGAGTGAGCCATTGACATATAAACTATTAAATTTTTAAACGTAACTATTATACTACTGGACTATAAGCTAACTACAGATAACCTTATAGCCCCTTCCGGCAGTACTATTGGAATTGCTCTCAACGCGGTGCTGCGAGCATATGGCTGCATTGACTGGAGACAGGGCGTGCATGCATGCTGGGGCGTGATGGCAGTCACGACCAATTGACGGGAGCACGCGCGGCAGTCTATAAGCACGATTACCCTGATATGAGTTTGACTGCAACCTCCCTACGCCGAGAATTGGTAAGGAACAAAGCAATTGCTGATGAGCTAGAATTGGTAAGGAAATTGAAGAGGGAGAGAGAAGAAGCAGAAATTTCTGAAGAGCTTGTGATTCTTGATAATGTTTCAAGGCATCTGGCCACTCCTAAAAATCTACCCAAGAAACAAAGCCATAATTCATGACTATAGTGCACTTAGGCCTTTCATAATAGGTGTATCTTAGCTCTATATGCTAGGTAATTTACTTATTTGACACTATAGTTAATGATGAAAGAGAGTGGTGTTGTATCTTACTCCAGCTTGGCATGGTGTCGACAACATTCGGCAGCGCAGACGGTACGTCGGCGGCAATGGTGCAGTGATGGCGCCGGCAGCAACGAGCGGTCGCGGGAGTGCACGGTGGGGGGGAGTGCGGGTGCGAGTAGCTGAAGAATGGCCAAACCAGTTCAACAACACGATCAACCCTGGGTGGGCCCCACACCTAGCGGTAATGGATACAGACGACCGTGTACGAGCGCCGTCTTCGGGTGCCACATTATCAAAGTTGGTGGGGTCACTTTGTCAGTTTCAATGTCAATTTGTCACCGGCTGCTTTTTAGCGCACAAACTTCCCTAAAGTTGGTGGTTTTTTACGATTTGAACGAAAAGTACCGTTTTTTCGGAATTGGAGGACAAGATTTTATGCTATAAACTCCTACAAGTGCTTCAGCTCGTTTTTTTCCCTCTTTCCATGTTGCTTCTGTGAAAAATACTTTGATATTTCCTCTGCGAAATGTAAAGAAGCTAAAATCTGGTTGGAAAAGAACATGTTTCTTCTAGAACAATATATGGTTCTACCAAAATATTTTATCTAGAGTTCGAACCTCACGTCGAGCTAGCTTGTTTTGTTGCCTCTTCTCTTTCGATGGGCCGGCCATCAATATGCAAAGAATGAGATTGCACCCGGTGGCCTTTTGGTCAGATCAGGTGATAAGCATATGAAATCCTCATAATTTTTAGTGTCCGCAGAAGCTGTCAAAACCTGCTCCTGAACTATGGCATGTCGTCCTTGGCAAATCCTTTGCTGAAACTTACGCTGGAAGTTAACCAGAACCAGGCGACACGCTCGTTCGTCTCATGTCATTCGCCACCTGGAACTAGGAGGATCCGCGTGTGCAGCACACACGTCGCACTTGGAATATGTTAGGATTTAATTAAATAAGTTATTTAAAAAGATAATCCTCCAGTTGTATCTATGTCGGTTTGTAGCAAACCGACTTCTCTTGTACCCCTCACGAACGGATGCAATCCTTCCCCTTGTATAAATATGTTGAACATCGATGGAATAAGAGATGGTTGGAATCATTTGCATTCTATACTTCACACGTTATCAGCACGAATTTGCAATGCATTTGCAAAGCTGATTACTCAAATCATAAAATTGAGAGCTAATCATCCTGAACATAGGATAAAATCATCAGAATGGATAATGCTACTGAATTTAGTTAACGAGCATTCAATAATTACTGCTTAGTTTTGGGCATAACTGTGGAGCATTCTATACTGTATATACACACACAAAATGTTCTTGCGGAATCACTTATCAAGAGGATCAAGTTGATAGCAAGACCGCTCCTACAGAATTGTAATCTCCCAACTTCATGTCGGGACATGCGGTGTTACATGCCGCGGAATTGATACAAATTCGATCAGCTGCATACCATACGGCCTCCCTGTTACAGTTAGTACATGGAAATCAACCAAGTATTTTTCACCTTCAAAGATTCGGTTGCGCTGTGTACGTGCCGATATCACCACCTCAGCGTACATCGATGGGTCCATATAGAAAGATGGGTATTTATGTGGGGTACACTTCTCCGTCGATTATAAAGTACCCGGAGCCTCTAACAGGGGATCTCTTCACAGCCCGGTACGCTGATTGCATCTTCGATGAGGATAATTTTCCGGCATTAGGGGAGAAAAGGACCACAAAGAATGCCGGGAAATAGATTAGAATGTTGAAGGCATTCAGTCTTTAGATCCACGTACGAACGAATCTGAACTGGAGGTTTAGAGGATCATAAATTTGCAATATATTGTAAATAATCTGCCAGATGCATTTACTGACTATAAAGGTGTCACTAAATCTCATGTTCCCGCTATGAACGTACCAGAGAGAGTTGAGATAGCAAAGACCACTCAACTGCCCAAGAGAGGGAGAAATCTGGACAAAAAGGACAAGGCTTCTTAGAAGCGTCCGCGGGGAATGAGAATCTCTCAAATAGTAAATGTAGGTTGACGTTCAACCAAGTATTGAAGAAATACACCTAAAGGATGTTCATCATCTAGGGCCCAGCACAAGTGCGCACATAAATATAGGTGCTAGGACATTGGAACACCTCGATTCAATCGTTGAGGAAAATCACGATGAGTCTGAAGGTATTGAAGAAATTTTCACAAACTATGTTGAATCAGGAGAATCGTTCAACAGAAAGTCTACAACTGTCGACATATTTGTTTCCTCAAAGATTGCAGATGACCTGGCATTGGACCGTGAACCTAAGACCATGGCAGAGTGTATGAAACGCTCGGACTGGTCCAAATGGATGGTTGCAATTGAGGATGAATTGCGCTCGCTTACCAAGAGAGGGGGTATTTACTAAAGTAATACCTACTCCTCAGCACGTTTTTCCCGTAGGGGAGAAATGGGTTTTTGTTCGAAAGAGGAACGAAAACAATAAGGTGGTGAGATAGAAGACGAGGCTTGTAGCACAAGGGTTTATACAGAAACCTGGCATCGATTATGATGAAACATATTCTCCCGTGATGAGTGGAATCACGTTCCGATACTTGATATCGCTGGAAGTGCAAATGAATTTGTATATACAATTGATGGATGTGGTGACCGCATATTTATATGGGTCGCTGGATACGGATATCTACATGAAAGTCTCTGGGGGAATGAAGATTCCAGATCCAAAGGCTGATCGCAAAATGTATTGCGTAAAGCTACAGAGATTGTTATACGGCTTGAAACAGTCGGGTAGAATATGGTACAACCGACTAAATGAGTTCCTTTTGCAGAAAGGGTACTTAAATGATGATGATTGCTCATGTGTGTTCATCAAGAAATCAACTGATGGATTTTGTATAATCTCTGTGTATGTGGATGATTTGAATATCATTGGTACTACACAAGAGATAAATGAGGCTAGTAATCATCTGAAGACGGAATTTGAGATGAAAGATTTGGGTAAGACCAAATTTTGTCTCGGTTTGCAACTTGAACATATTTCTTCAGGAATATTAGTTCACCAGTCTGCTTACATCCAAAAGATATTGGAGAAATTCAATATGGATAAATCATACCCGTCTAAAACACCTATGGTTGTTAGGTCTCTTGATAGAGATAAAGACCCGTTTAGATCTAAGGATGACGATGAGGAGATATTGGGACCTGAGTTCTCATATCTTAGTGCAATTGGTGCACTAATGTATCTTGCAAACTGCACGAGATCTGATATATCGTTTGCAGTTAATCTCTTGGTTAGATACAGCGCATCGCCAACAAAAAGGCATTGGGTTGGTGTGAAGAATATTCTAAGATATCTTCAGGGCACCAAAGATCTTGGCGTGTCCACGTATAGGCCTCTTGAGTCATACGTGAGTTTCGCGCGCCGTTGCTCTCTTCCGATTGCACGTGCTGACTTCTCCACGTCACACTTGAGCAACCAAAAGTCTGAACTGATGGAAAGGGCTAGTGCGATCCACTTATACACTTCAACACCCTCTCTCACGTGTGACGTGGAGAAGTCAGCACGTGCAACCGGAAGAGAGCAACGGCGCGCGAAACTCACGTATGACTCAAGAGGCCTATACGTGGACACAGAGGAGTCAACGGCAATTTTAGGATAAATTGCGAAAGCCAGGACTCGAACTCGAGACCTTAGTCTCTGATACCATGTAAGCTTCATGCACTAGCCAACGCAACCAAAAGTCCGAACGGATGGAAAGGACTAGTGCAATCCACTTATGCACTTCAAAAACCCCTCTCACGTGTGACGGAAGAAGTCAGCACGTGCAACCGGAAGAGGGCGACGGCGCGCGAAACTCACGTATGACTTAAGAGACCTATACGTGAATATAGAGGGGTTAACAGCAATTTTAGGATAAATTGCGAAAGCCAGGACTAGAACTCGAGACCTTAGGCTCTAATAACATGTCAAGCTTCATGCACTAGCTAACGCAACCAAAAATCCGAACTGATGAAAAGAACTAGTGCAATCCACTTATACACTTCAACGAAAGCTATTGGTGGACTTCCTCTTCTCCCTTCCGGTCGGCACCACGGTAAAGCTGCTCGGGAAGAAAGCCATAGTCGGCTGTGTTGTCACCACCTGTCCATCGTGTAACTGCGACATGTCCGCAGAGTTGACGCTCGTGCCGTCGTCCGGTTCCGGAGGCCAGACGGCAGCCGTAGTCGGCGCGACATGTCGTACACAACCGACCTCGCCGTCACGCCCATGTCCTCCATCTCCAACATCACACTGCTCAACACCTTGGCTGTCAAGGACCTCAGCGCGCTCCAGGAGAAGACCGTGCAGCTCGGCTACAATGAGGTACATCAGTACATTGCATGATCGTCACTTGCTCGAGGTCATACACTTACATCAGTATGACTCTATCTATTTTTCAGTGTTTGGAGATTCTCAAGGCATCGCTACAATCCAAGACCGTACTCACCGACGTCTTCCTTGCAAAGAAAACACCGTCAGCAACACCTTGAAACCGCAGTTCTGCCACTGACACATATGGACTTTGCAAATTATGAATGGTTAAGTAGATTCGCTTGTGCTTTTGAGTGAACGTGTGCAAGGGCTATTAGCTCGATCCATCTAGTTTAATTAGGTTGGTCTTTTGAGTAAGCACCCATGTGAACTATCATACCTTGTCATCGGTATTTCTTGTATAGTAGTATCGGTCGCCGTCCTCCATTAGACACTACCAGTACTTTCTGTTCATGGTTGTTGGTTACTTCGTTTTCAAATAATACTTCATGTGTGTGCAAATGTGTCTAGCAGAATGGTTCATTTCTCCCTTGTTTGCGATGTTAGGAAACAGGCTTCTCCTTGTCGCGATGCCTGCAGACTTTGGCATACCGAAATTACTCATGAATCCAGCTGAGCGGAGGAGGTTTCAACATCATGGTTTATGCCTGAAGAGCAGTAATACCTTAGCATTTTCTTTTTGTCAGGGGACAAATCCGCTATCTGCAGGTGCAGTTGGCATATCTGCACCTCAGATTGTACATTTCCACTGCACTTGTTTTCCGGAACTGATGCCCACTACAGAATCTACTCCCACGTCACACAAACTACTCCCTTCCTTCTAAATTATAAGGGCATGCACTACAGGAATATCAGGAAACGCCGACGGCCTTTTTTTACGCCGACGGCTAAAGGTCGGGCCCGTCGGCGTAACTCGGCGGGCTCGTCAGCTGGGCCAGGTGGCCGTCGGCGTATAAAACCCGTCGGCGTAGGGCGAAATCCCCCGACGGCGGCCGTCGGCATAGACAAAACCGTCGGCGAAACCCCACGACTTCTGACGGTGACCGTCGGCGCAAGGGGCCACGTGTCCCTGCCAGCCGTCCCACCTGACGGCCGCGGGCAACGACGTTAGGTCGCGTTGCTACGCCGACGGCAATGCCGTCGGCCTAGGTAGATATTTTTCCTATTTTTCTCCAAATTATAAAATTCAAATAGTTGCATAATTTATTTCCCACTATAATTTTAATGTAGATGCAATTTATAAATAATTTGGTGATTGTAAGATAACAACGCGTATCCTGCCACCCGCATTGAATAACGACGCGGATTTTCCGGAACCCAATGCTAAGCATAAATGTGAAATAGAAAAAACAAAATACACATATAATGCACAAATACAACAAAAATATTAAAGATATATCTCATTTTATGGACCACGGGGAACAGAACCCTCTCTATCGGGGAAACCCTAGAAACCCTCTCTTTTGGGGACCCTCGGGCATCAAACCCACTATTTGGAGAAACCCTCCACCGAGTGAAGGTTATCACATGTACGCTTGTAAAGTCCAAAAAAGTATATTGGTATGACCTAAACAAACCTAAATTACCAAAAAAGTATATTGGTAAACCCTCGTACATGCGATAACACTTAGAGAAGAGGCTACCGCCGCGGGTCAAACGAGGGTAGACCGGTGGAACCCTGTGCCTATCCTTGGTTTTCCATGTAGATATGACCTAAACAAGCCTAAACCACCAAGAGAGTGCGTTGTTCAACCCTCGTACGGAGAATGCTACGGGGTAGACCCGCGGGTCCCTCGGATTAGGGTTTCGTCAGAAAAGGACCGCCCGAGTGCCGGGATGCCACGAGAACATGCGTGTGGCCCTAGCATACATGCACAAGGGTGGTGGATTGCCCCTAGATGGAAAACCTAGCTCCCGGGTGTGACCGTCCACGTTGCATGCGATAACACCTATAGAAGTGTACTGGACATGTAAGAGTAGGCTCCCGCCGCGTGTCAAACGAGGGTAGACCGGTGGAACCCTGGGCCTATCCTTGGTTTTCCATGTAGATATGACCTAAACAAACCTAAACCACCAAGAGAGTGCGTTGTTCAACCCTCGTACGGAGAATGCTACGGGGCTAGACCATGGGCCCTCGGATTAGGGTTTCGAGAAAAGGACCGCCCAGTGCCGGATGCCACGGGAACATGCGTGTGGCCCTAGCATACATGCACAAGGGTGGTGGATTGCCCCTAGACGGAAAACCTAGCTCCCGGTGTAACCGTCCCACGTTGCATGCGATAACACCTATAGAAGTGTCTTTGGACATGTACGAGTAGGCTCACTTGCTGGTCAAACGAGGTAGACCGTGGAACCCTGGGCCTATCCTTGGTTTTCCATGTAGATATGACCTAAACAAGCCTAAACCACCAAGAGAGCGTTGTTCAACCCTCGACGGAGAATGCTACGAGGTAGACCATGGGTCCCTCGGATTAGGGTTTCGTCGGAAAAGGACCGCTCGAGTGTCGGGATGCCACGGGAACATGCGTGTGGCCCTATCATACATGCACAAGGGTGGTGGATTGCCCCTAGATGGAAAACCTAGCTCCAGGGTGTGACCGTCCACGTTGCATGCGATAACACCTATAGAAGTGTGCTGGACATGTAGGAGTAGGCTCCCGCCGCGGGTCAAACGAGGGTAGACCGGTGGAACCCTGGGCCTATCCTTGGTTTTCCATGTAGATATGAGCTAAACAAGTTTAAACCACCAAGCGAGTGCGTTGTTCAACCCTCGTACGGAGAATGCTACGGGGGTAGACCCGCGGGTCCCTCGGATTAGGGTTTCGTCGGAAAAGGACCGCCCAAGTGTCGGGATGCCACGGGAACATGTGTGTGTCCCTAGCATACATGCACAAGGGTGGTGGATTGCCCCTAGACGGAAAACCTAGCTCCCGGGTGTGACCGTCCATGTTGCATGCGATAACACCTATAGAAGTGTGCTGGACATGTACGAGTAGGCTCCCACCGCGGGTCAAACGAGGGTAGACCGGTGGAACCCTGGGCCTATCCTTGGTTTTCCATGTAGATATGACCTAAACAAACCTAAACCACCAAGAGAGTGCGTTGTTCAACCCTCGTACGGATAATGCTACGGAGGTAGACCCGCGGGCCCTCGGATTAGGGTTTCGTTGGAAAAGGACCGCCCGAGTGCCGGGATGCCACGGGAACATGCGTGTGGCCCTAGCATACATGCACAAGTGTGGTGGATTGCCCCTAGACGGAAAACCTAGCTCCCGGGTGTGACCGTCCATGTTGCATGCGATAACACCTATAGAAGTGTGCTGGACATGTAGGAGTAGGCTCCCGCCGCGGGTCAAACGAGGGTAGACCGGTGGAACCCTAGGCCTATCCTTGGTTTTCCATGTATATATGACCTAAACAAGCCTAAACCACCAAGAGAGTGCGTTGTTCAACCCTCGTACGGAGAATGCTACGGGGGTAGACCCGCGGGTCCCTCGGATTAGGGTTTCGTCGGAAAAGGACCGCCCGAGTGCCG
Organism: Avena insularis; assembly: GCA_023614405.1. NCBI lineage: Eukaryota > Viridiplantae > Streptophyta > Magnoliopsida > Poales > Poaceae > Avena > Avena insularis. The sequence continues at coordinate 10,142,162 of CM042684.1, forward strand.
GGATGCCACGGGAACATGCGTGTGGCCCTAGCATACATGCACAAGGGTGGTGGATTGCCCCTAGACGGAAAACCTAGCTCCCGGGTGTGACCGTCCACGTTGCATGCGATAACACCTATAGAAGTGTGCTGGACATGTACGAGTAGGCTCCCGCCGCGGGTCAAACGAGGGTAGACCGGTGGAACCCTGGGCCTATCCTTGGTTTTCCATGTAGATATGACCTAAACAAGCCTAAACCACCAAGAGAGTGCGTTGTTCAACCCTCGTACGGAGAATGCTACGGGGGTAGACCCGCGGGGCCCTCGGATTAGGGTTTCGTCGGAAAAGGACCGCCTGAGTGTCGGGATGCCACGGGAACATGCGTGTGGCCCTAGCATACATGCACAAGGGTGGTGGATTGCCCCTAGACGGAAAACCTAGCTCCCGGGTGTGACCGTCCATGTTGCATGCGATAACACCTATAGAAGTGTGCTGGACATGTACGAGTAGGTTCCCGCCGCGGGTCAAACGAGGGTAGACCGGTGGAACCCTGGGCCTATCCTTGGTTTTCCATGTATATATTACATAAACAAGCCTAAACCACCAAGAGAGTGCATTGTTCAACCCTCGTACGGAGAATGCTACGGGGGTAGACCCACGGGTCCCTCGGATTAGGGTTTCGTCAGAAAAGGACCGCCCGAGTGCCGGGATGCCACGGGAACATGCGTGTGGCCCTAGAATACATGCACAAGGGTGGTGGATTTCCCCTAGACGGAAAACCTAGCTCCCGGGTGTGACCGTCCACGTTGCATGCGATAACACCTATAGAAGTGTGCTGGACATATGCAGTAGGCTCCTTGTGGTCAAACGAGGGTAGACCGGTGGAACCCTGGGCCTATCCTTGGTTTTCCATGTAGATATGACCTAAACAAACCTAAACCACCAAGAGAGTGCGTTGTTCAACCCTCGTACGGAGAATGCTACGGGGCTAGACCCGCGGGGCCCTCGGATTAGGGTTTCGTCGGAAAAGGACCGCCCGAGTGCCGGGATGCCACGGGAACATGCGTGTGGCCCTAGCATACATGCACAAGGGTGGTGGATTACCCCTAGATGGAAAACCTAGCTCCCGGGTGTGACCGTCCACGTTGCATGCGATAACACCTATAGAAGTGTGCTGGACATGTACGAGTAGGCTCGACCCAGGTCAAACGAGGTAGACGGTGGAACCTGGGCCTATCCTTGGTTTTCCATGTAGATATGACCTAAACAAGCCTAAACCACCAAGAGAGTGCGTTGTTCAACCTCGTCGGAGAATGCTACGGGAGTAGACCATGGGGCCCTCGGATTAGGGTTTCACGAGAAAAGGACCTTGAGTCTTGGGATGCCACGGGAATATGCGTGTGTCCCTAGCATACATGCACAAGGGTGTTGGATTTCTCCTAGACGGAAAACCTAGATCCTGGGTGTGACCGTCCGTGTTGCATGCGATAACACCTATAGAAGTGTGCTGGACATGTACGAGTAGGCTCCCGCCGCGGGTCAAACGAGGGTAGACCGGTGGAACCCTGGGCCTATCCTTGGTTTTCCATGTAGATATGACCTAAACAAGCCTAAACCACCAAGAGAGTGCATTGTTCAACCCTCGTACGGAGAATGCTATGGGGGTAGACCCGCGGGGCCCTCGGATTAGGGTTTCGTCGGAAAAGGACCGCCCGAGTGCCCGGATGCCACGGGAACATGCGTGTGGCCCTAGCATACATGCAAAAGGGTGGTGGATTGCCCCTAGACGGAAAACCTAGCTCCCGGGTGTGACCGTCCACGTTGCATGCGATAACACCTATAGAAGTGTGCTGGACATGTAGGAGTAGGCTCCCGCCGCGGGACAAACGAGGGTAGACCGGTGGAACCCTAGGCCTATCCTTGGTTTTCCATGTAGATATGACCTAAACAAGCCTAAACCACCAAGAGAGTGTGTTGTTCAACCCTCGTACAGAGAATGCTACGGGGGTAGACCCGCGGGGCCCTCGGATTAGGGTTTCGTCGGAAAAGGACCGCCTATACTAATTTTGAACATGTAATTTCATTTTGGTCATAACAATTTGGCATGTACTAATGTTTTACTATTGTGCAGCAACTGGACATTTCCTCCAGGTACCCGTGCGCCTAACACCTTGGTTGGAGCTCTGATTAGGAAATTTTGGCCAGGCTTTTACACTCCCGTCCCCAACGGCGAGAGGAAGCTAGCCACCAGTTGGGCGCACTATGAGGCCGCCGAAAACTCGGGCTATGCTGGGAAAGCTTTTGAAGCCGTGATCACCAAGTTTTGGGTAAGGCAAAGTTTTCGAGTTTCGTTCATAGTTGATGACCCCACCATGCTGACTTATGATCCTCACAATATTTTGTATGTATGATTACAGAGATTCTATAGGGTGCTTCCGGAGGACCAGGAGAAGGCGGACAAGACTTTGCGGGGGGCTTGTCAGAGGTTGACACGGCAGCAGTTTTACAATCAGAAGCATACCACCACCAGTCTATACAGCTCCGAGAAGTTGATAGAGGGCGCCGAAGCATTTGAATGTGAAGGCCCAACCAAAGATGACCAAGGAAGATTATGCCGGGGTAAGTAAATTGTCAATCAGATTCTATGCTGTTGGTAATTGCATTATCCATTCTTCAAATGAGTATTGTTTTTTCAGTTTATGCCCACGTGGGCCGATGGTAAGGAGGACGCATGCCTGGCGTTGTCGGCGAGGTGGCGCGGGGAAGACCCGAGTTCAACGCCTTGAGCGAGCGGAACAAGGCAAACCGTGGCTTCGGGGGGCACACTGTGCGGGAAACCGCAACCATGGTCGCTTCATGGCCCATATGGTATACATGTATACATAGAACAATCTGTATTTATTTCCCTTCGTGATCCTACTTGATACGCATAACATTTTTTGTCCATGCAGGAGACACATCTAGAGAGGCCTTGTTCTGACTATGAAGTATGGGAAATGATGAAGCAGAAGAAGCCTGATATGTCCCAGCCTCAGCCCTCGCTTCCATAGTTCTATGGCACTGCCAAGGAGGATGGTGCTAACTACCTCGAGGCGTTCACTGGTTTTCATCCGGAGGTGGAAGATCCTAGAGCAGCGGAGATCGACGAGAGAGCGGTGGTCGTGGCGGGGCGCGGCCGGGAGCACGGCCGTTTCAAGATTCTCGATAGGGTGATCCCGCGAACTCCTGCTTTGAGCCTCACGCGGATCAAGGATACCCTCACCGCCGATGACCCCGCTATCCCGCCTCGACGGCCTTCCGAGCGAACGACGATGTAAGTTTTTCTCATTTCCATCATATTTCCGAAAATCATTCGTGAGTGGCTAAGTTGACGAGATTCATTGTTTTTGAAATTGTAGCCTGTTTTGGACGCGGCCTACAGGCCGCTTTTGCGGAACACTTGGTGACGCTCGAGACGTGGTCCCAGACCGGCGGCCCTACGAGCAAAGGCAGAGTTACGCGATGATGTAAGTTTCCACCTTTATTTTTGCAAAATATGACAAGTCTCGCATTCCCTAGTTTGAATCTTTATTTCTGCAACGCCTCACATCTAAACTATCTTGCAACTTTTGGAGAGGTTTTATGGCACTGGAGAGCGAGACACTCTACCGCCACGGCCACCTAGGCCAGGGCCGCACCCAATCTTCCCATCAAAGGAAGAATATGCTTTGACCTTCTACTCAGGGACCCTGGTAAGTTTTTTGCCAAACCGGTTGTTACAACAAACTTGTGTCTTGGTGGTTGCTAACTCTGCCTCAAACATGAAGGGACCGGGATGCTTCGGCAATACACTTTGGTCGTCCTGATGCCTCATTGACTATCTCACATGATGACACAGTTCATACCGCCGTGCTTCTCCCGTGCTTCGCTGGTGGTGGTGGTGGTGGTGGCGGTGATTCTCCTTCTTTCCATCGTCTTTGAGGGTGGCGTGCTTCTCCTTCTACCGGTGGTGGTGGTCATGGCGGTACTTCTCCTTCTTAGGTGCTGGTTGACGGCGGCTACTCGACGTCAAGCTTCACCTTTCTTCGTGGAGACATGGGTCTCTCGAGTAGCTCTCCGGAGGTGTAGGGATGTGCATGTGTTAGGATGCACTTAGAGATGTACCTATGTGTGGATGATGATGTACCTATCTATGTGTGGATGATGATGTACCTATATATGTATGGATGATCTTATATGTTTGTGCACATGTGCATGTGTTGTTTGTGGGAATTTAATATGTGAATTGTTTGTGGGAATTTAAAATATGCAGGGAAGAAACAAACAAAAATCAAAAAAAAATCTGGACAGAGCTAACGCCGACGGCATTGCCGTCGGCGTAGCTAATGACCATATGGCACGGTTTGGTCTGGGCCGACGGGGTGGTCGTCGGCGTACAACTAGCTAGGCCGACGGGGTGGCCGTCGGCGTATACTCCTACGCGGGCCAGCGTGGGCGTTGCATGGGCAACACGTGGCACCCTAGGCCGACAGCCTTGCCGTCGGCGTACATCGCTTGCCGTTAATGGCTGTTAGCTGGTGCAAGTGGGACCCACAGAGGCTATGCCGACGGTGTGTAGACCGACGGTATCATATAGCCGTCGGCCTACAACGTACGCCGACGGGGTTAGATACGCCGACGGGATTTTAGTATACGCCTACGGGGACGTAGGCCGACGTCGTTACGCCGACGGCTACCGTCGGCGTAGCCTACGCCGACGGTTTTCGGTGGCTACGCCGACGGGGTATGGCCGTCGGCCTATTCCCTGTTTCCTGTAGTGAGGTTTGATTCACAAAATAAAAAAAACTCAGGATTAGAATGTCATGTCCAGTTGAATTCTACAGGATTTAGACCGTATAAGAATTTTTCTTGAAAGGAAAGGCAAAATAATTGTAACATTAGGTTTGGGTGGATGAAAATTTTCCTCCGAAACTTAGTGCAAATCAATCATATGGGAAAAATTCCTAAGAATTTAATCCTACGAATCGATTGAATGCACAAAGGAAAAATTACTAAGGATCAAAATCCTTCAAATTTCCTATGAGATTCCTTTCAATCAAACAAGCCCTCAGATGTTTTAGCTTTTTTCATGAAACTCGTATACCAAGCCATTTTTTAGTGTATAGTTTCGGAGCCAATGGATATACAACAAAAGATGTCTAGATACATGTGTTTTAGAAAAAAAACTAAAACATCTTATATTTTGGAATAGAGGGATTAGTAGCCGAGTTAGCATTAGCACCTACTATGTTTGGCATCCGATCCGCACCTAATTTTTTTCACAAGTCTTGAAAAAACTTCATCAGTGCATTGCATGCACTGGTGGAAAAAGGGCCTCCAGTCCTGGGCCGCAACTGGCTCTAGTCCCGGTTTTGTGCCCGGGCCTGCCAAAATAGGACTAGAGCCCCCCTCTAGTCCCGGCTCGCTACGGCCCGCGATTGATAACAGACACGTGGCTGTTTCAGCGCCGCGGGGGGCGGAAACCCTCTAGTCCTGGGCCGTAACACCACCCGGGACTATAAGGTTTCCTGCCACGACAGAGAATTGTGTGTTTCTCTGTCGCGGCAGAGATTGTGTATTTCCTTTTTTTTTGCCATTTTGTTCCTTTTTCGTTTTGTGTTTCACTATAATTTCAAACATATATTTAAGTACACATATTCTACGCTAGTACATACATAGTACATGTTGATGCATCTATATAATTAATCGATCCCTTGCAAGCATACATTGATGATATATATATCAAAAGGAAGAAATGTTTTGAAATTACATGGTCATGGATGAATATATATATATCATATCAACTACATGGAGATCACTAAGGAAAATCGAGTTCCACGTCATCCGCATAATGCTCTCCATATACATCAAGGACATCCTTCATCATAAATACCGCCAGCTCCTCTTGAATTGCTCTTATGCGCTGGTCTGGCTCTAGTTTCTCCCGCAAACCATAAATATAACGTGAGTCAACTTTCCGCTCACTGGTCAACTCGCGGATGTACTCGCAGACGTAGTACCACATAAATGAGTTCCTGGTGGCTGCTGTAAACTCTTCACCATTTTATAAGTTAGCTCCTCTTTGAATGGACCTGGTATTTTCTGTTTGAACTGTGTCCAACACCTGCTCGACAAAGAAAATGAACAAAGGAGTTATTAGTTACTTGATATCAGGAAATGAACGAAAGAGGCCGATATAATGCGATAATGATTGAAATTACTTACGGAGCATTGCTTTCATGTCGCTCCACTACTCTTGGTCCCAACTTAATGAGTCGTGGACTTCAACTAGGAACTTTTCAACTTGAATGTTTAGCAAGATCCACTGGCTTATCTTCATAGCCTAAATATTGAACAAGAGACATATTTGCTTCGGTAGAAAGTGCTTTGGCCTGCGATACAGTGATTCCCATTAGTGCAACATTATTACGGGCTCTGGGGTCCATTATTTGCATGTCCATATCCATTTCAGCTCTGAAGGCCTTGTCTAGGTCTAAAATGACTTTGAGCAGGGCGACTGATTGATTCTTCTGTGCTCCGAGCTGGGCAACTTGCTTCCCGCTTTTTGCACTTCTGATTTTTTTCTTCTGTGCTTGCTTAATAATCTCCTGGTCATAGTCTGATTCCAGATTCATCGATATCTCGGATGGTTGCTCAAGAAAGGACTTATCCCACTTTTTGGTTTTTTCATCATATATTGTCTTTGGCTCAGGATTTTTAGGTGCAAAATGCGCCTTAACTTGGGCAGCCACATCCGCATTAGTTTCCTTATCGGTCTTGTCATAAGGTCTCTTTGAAAGAGCCGGCAGGATGTCGACTATCTTCGCCGTTTGACCTTTCTTTGATATGGGGCGCGGGGGAGCGTCGACCTTTCGTTTCTTCGACGAGGTAGTAGTACTGCACGGAGGCGGAGGCAGAGATCGGTATTGCGCGGAGGCGGAGATCGAGTTGATGTACTCCTGCTGCGGCGATCATTAGCGTGGCGGGGTGGATTTGGAGGTTGACGATAATCGTGTTGGGGTGGACTTGGAGGTTGACGATATTCGATGCGGGGTGGACTTGGATTCCTCGGAGTCGGTGGCCTTGGCGCCGATCCTGGAAACTTGATGTACTTCTTATTCCATCTCCTAGTTTCATAAGGGCTTCAGGCGTAGTGATGTCAATCTCTAGATCCGCAAAATCCTCCACTATGTCATCCACCGTGACACGAGCATAGCCAGGTGGAATCGGAAGTGAATGATGGAGTGCTCTAGCTAGACAAGGTAAAGCAGTGCCGATCGCCACCTTGAAGGACAGGTTGTTCATTGGCTGATGTAGCTCACATTGTGCCATCTCTCTGACATCATCCACATGGTAGCGAGGAGCCGGTGCATCATCCAGCAGTGCTTGATCATCAGCCCGGACCTCCGTGGAAGCCATACTGCTTCTCTGCTGGCTAAGATCCAATGCAGGATCATCATCATGCGGGTGAGTTGATGACGGTGGCCTTTGTTTAATTTCTTGCATGAGGTTCTTCAGATCAGCTAGGTCCTGCTCTACCCTAGAGATCCGGTCTGCCTCCCGGTCCTTCTTTCTCTGACGGCTTCTATAACTGGCATCGTACTGAGGAAACCCTTTCTTCCATGAGACACCGGCGCCTTTACCTCGTGTTCGTCCTCCCTTTTCAGGATTCCCTAGGGCGCGTGTCAGCTCGTCGTTCTCTCTCTCTCTCTCTCTCTCGGGACGGAACAATCCCAATTGAGCACCGTTCATTGCTTGAACAAGGTCTTGGGAGGGTTTTAGTATTTTTTCATGAAATAATGTCTTCCCTGTTTCTGGGTCCAACGATCCCCCGTGCCCGTACCACCAATGCTTTGACCTCTCGGGCCATCCATCTGTACCAGGAGTGAGGCCTCTAGCCCTCATTTCCTTCTCCATAGTTTCCCACCTAGGGACGACACTCCTGTAGCCACCTGTCCCCATTTTATGATGGTATTTCTTTTGGGCAGCATTTAACACGTTCTTTGCCGACTTTGCCTTTGCTTTATCAGATTTCTTGTACTGTACAAAATCGGGCCACTATTCTCTCAACTTCTCGTTTACTCCTTTGAAGTCTGGAGTTTTCTTTTTTGCGACATATTTCGCGTATAAACTTTTCTCGTGGTTCCGGTACAGTTCAGCCATCTTGCTCCTAGCTCACTCCTTGACTTTCGGTCTATTTTCAAGACCACCCGGCCTTGGGGTAATACCATCTACCTCAAATTCTTCATACTCTGGAGGTAGTATGAAATGTGCTATGAGCTTTTGCCAAAGGTCATCTTTGACATCATCGGTGACATAGCTGTTGGATTCTTCACTGGGTTTCTTTGACTTATTCCACTCTTGGATGGTGATCGGCAGGTTGTCCCTGACAAGAACCCCGCATTGATTTATAAACATCCTCTGGTGCTTCTCTGGAGCAATCGGTTCACCATCATCATCTATTTCTTCAATGGTGAACCTCTGATTACCATCCAACTTTTTGTTCGGCCCTTGTTTCGTTCGAGCTGTCGATTGCTTCGATCCGGTGGGCTAAAAGAAGAAGAGAGAGTGATTAATATATATCTAGATCAGTTAATGAATAGAGGTAACACGAGGCTTTATATATATATATGTACCTCGCCGGATCCTGTCGATGGGCCAACATTATTGTTGTTATTTGTTTGCCCTTCGTCCATCCGGTCTTCACCTTGGTACATTAGGTTTTCCTCTAGTCCATCACTGGATGGATTCGGATATGAAGATATCTCTTCCTCGAGCAAAATATCTTCACCGGTAGTAATATTAAGAGGAATTTCACCTCTTATCATGCCCTGAAGAAAATCTTCACCAATGCGACCAGGATCTTCGGATGGATCCATGACTTAATTATCTATAACAGAAAGAGAGTTAAACAGGCTAGAAAAAATAATAACCCTAATAACTAAAACAATAACCCTAATAACACTAATTAATAACCCTAATATTATTTACGGTAAAACAATAATCTTAATAACTAAAACAAAAAAAACCAATAACCCTAATATTATTTGTGCTAAAACAATAATCTTAATAAAAAACAAAAAAAACAATAACCCTAATATTATTTGTGGTAAAAAAATAATCCTAATAACTAAAATAAAACAACCCTAATATTATTTGTGATAAAACAATAATCTTAATTATAATAATCCTAATATTATTTGTGGTAAAACAATATAATCCTAATAACTAAAACAAAAAAAATAAATAAAACAATAATCCTAATCCTAATCCTAATCCTAATAACTAAACCCTAGCTAATATTTTGTGGTAAAAAACAATATTTCTAATTATAATAACCCTAGCTAATTATAAAAACCCTAATATTATTTGTGATAAACAATAATCCTAATTATAATAATCCTAATATTATTTGTGGTAAAACAATATAATCCTAATAACTAAAACAAAAAATAACTAAAACAATAATCCTAATCCTAATCCTAATAACTAAATCCTAGCTAATATTTTGTGGTAAAAAACAATATTTCTAATTATAATAACCCTAGCTAATATTTTGTGGTAAAAAACAATATTTCCAATTATAATAACCCTAGCTAATATTTTGTGGTAAAAAAACCACCCGGCCTCTCGAGCTCAGTGTCGTGGCGGCGAGGCGGCACGACACGACACGGCGAGGCGACACGGGATGGCGAGGAACGCGCGCAGAGGCACGGCGAGGCACGCACGCGGAAGCACGAAACAACAGAGCACGGCGGCACGTCACGCGTAGGCGGTGCGGGCGGCCGGCCGACGCACCCCTCCTGGCCTCCCAGGTTGCCCGCGCGCGAGCGGCGGGGCGGGTAGCGGACAGACGGCCCCCCTCGACGTCGTATAGCCCGTCTTCGATGCGTCTGTGTGCTTCGTCTTTGCTGCATCGAGGAATGCCAAGTGCTGGGCAGCAACTCCCCTGGCGCGCAGAATATATAGGGACCCCTCCTTTAGTCCCGGGCTAAGCCACCGCCCTCGACTAGAGGGTCTCTAGTCCCGGGCCGTGGCTTAACCCGCGACTAAAGACCCCTTTAGTCGCGGGTTAAGCCACGGCCCGGGACTAGAGTGTTTTTTCGGCCGCTTAGTTTTCGCGCGCACATACACCCTCTAGTCCTGGGTAGAGCCACGACCGGCGACTAGTTTGTTTTTTATAATTTTTCTTTTTTAATTCAAATTAAATATAAAACTTTGGAAAATCATATTTTCTATTGTAAAAATCCAAATAAAACAAATAATATGTCTATTATTATTATAAAAATATAAAGAATCTTAATATAATATCCATACATCTGTTTGCATCATTTATAAATTATTTCATTTGTAAATTTTCTTTTTTAATTCAAATTAAATATAAAACTTTGGAAAATCATATCTTCTATTGTAAAAATCCAAATAAAACAAATAATATGTCTATTATTATTAGAAAAATATAAAGAATCTTAATATAATATCCATACATCTGTTTGCATCATTTATAAATTATTTCATTTGTAAATTTTCTTTTTTTAATTCAAATTAAGTATAAAACTTTAGAAAATCATATCTTCTATTGTAAAAATCCAAATAAAACAAATAATATGTCTATTATTATTATAAAAATATAAAGAATCTTAATATAATTTCCATACATCTGTTTGCATCATTTATAAATTATTTCATTTGTAAATTTTCTTTTTTTAATTCAAATCAAATATAAAACTTTGGAAAATCATATCTTCTATTATAAAAATCCAAATAAAACAAATAGTATGTCTATTATTATCAGAAAAATATAAAGAATCTTAATATAATATCCATTTAGTCCCGATTGTAGTCACTAACCGGGACTAAAGATAATTCCCGCCATTTCCCACCGCTTCCCGCCAAGTTTTCCCGCCCTTTCCTTTTTACGAGAGCTTTTAGTCCTGGTTGTAGTCACTAACCAGGACTAACGATATTTCCCGCCATTTCCCAAAGCTTCCTGCCAAGTTTTCCCGCCCTTTCCCTCTATATCTAGGGCGATCGCGCCATGGCTATCCACACATCCACACCTTCCTCTCTTAGAACAATGGACAACGCCTACTGGGCCATTCTGACCTTCGAGGAGACCGAGGCGCTGTGCGCATCCAGCTACCCTTGTCCGTCGGGCTACCGGCCATTTGTACTGGATGCTAAGCCGGAGGGTTCTGTCCCTCTGTCCCTCAAGGTTCCGCACGCCAGGCGGCCATCACGAACCACTTCTACCATGAGCTCACGCCGCAGCGGATGGATCCCGGTGGGATCCACAACCACGATACTGGAATGCCTTCTTCGCTAATAGGCGGAAGGAGCTCGCCAGTGCGAGGTGATGGCCCACCTGGTGAACCATGAAGGCGGCCCGCCTCTATGGTGGGCGAACCGTACTATCATGGGAGTGATGCGCTACATCGCCGGGGGAGACCATCCTCGCATGCGGTGCCACAAGTCCACCCGCCACAGAGCCACAAGAAGGCCCCTCCTCTGCCCGGCGGTAGCGGCATCGTATTCCAGGAGACCCCTCCCCCGCCCGTCGTGAATTCGAGGCCGGAGTGGCAAGTGCCCCCGGTATATGCCATGGCTAGACTGAGGATCCCTGGAGTGGCAGGTGACAATGACGATGATGATGACGATGAAGAAGAAGACCCTAAAGCTGCATACTATAGGACTAGGCATGATTATGACTAAAGGGGCGGCTTTAGTCCTGACTGTTAGCTAGTCCCGGTTTGTCCCGGTTTTTAATATTAATAAATGTCTTGAGTGTTACCTAGTCCCGGGACTAAATATGAAGATGTTGTATTTAGAGGAAAAGGCCTATAAATAGAGCAGCCTATAAATAGAGGAAAGGGCGGGCAGGCTGGATCGAGCAGCCTATAAATAGAGGGAAATGCCTATAAAGAGAGGGTTCATCTTTAGTCCCGGTTGGAGAAACCAACCGCGACTGAAGGGATTGCGGCAGACTGGGCCAGGCGACACTAATAATAGGGGTGAGTGTCGACATTATGTCATGTAGCTTGTACCTTGTCCCGGATGGTGTCAACAACCGGGACTAAAGATGAACCTTTAGTCCCGGTTGGAGACACCAACCGGGAAAAAACATGAGTCAGCACTAATAATAGGGGGTGAGTGTCGATATTATGTCGTGAGTGTCGACACTATGCGGAGCTGCTTGTACTATAAATAGGCATCCTTGTGAGTCTAGTCCTCCATCCAGTTTGAGGCATCTCTAATATGATTTTCGAGAGTAGGGACACCACTACGACCAGTTTCAGGGAGATGCCGCCGGAGCCCAGTCCTCCGGCATCTCCAAGAAACTGGTCATCGAGGCACTCCCTAATATGTGAAATTAGTTAGCTCCCAGGCGTATTGATCTAGTTAGAGAAGTTACAAGCTGCAAGATGGTGTGTGAGAGCAGGGACACCACTACGGCCAGTTTCAGGGAGATACCGCCAGAGCCCAGTCCTCCGGCATATCCAAGAAACTGGTCATAGAGGCACTCACTAATATGTGACAACACGCGTTTGGAGATCAGATCTTAATGGTAAGTACGAATCGGGACTAAAGGCCCCCCCTTTAGTCCCGGTCGAGCCACAAAACGGGACTAACACACTCAATATGGTTTGCAGACAACACTATAAAAATGGAAACATGGAGCATCTTCACTCATAAAATGTTACAATTATTACACATCATTTCTTCGCGTGTGTTCCTTTTTTTATCCCGCCGTATCCATGGAGCATCTTCATTCATTAACATGATGCTTGGGTCATCCTTCACTGCGAAGGGCGGAATTTCATGAAACTTATCACAATCTTCTGACATGTTTGTCTTGTCCTCCACTCCCACTGTTTCTTTTTCCTGAAAAAACTATGTGGCGCTTTGGCTCATCGTCTGATGTATTATTTTTCTTATTTTTTTCTTTTTCTAGGTTTGGTAGACATGTCCTTCACATAGAAAACCTGAGCCACATCATTGGCTAGGACGAATGGTTCGTTTAAGTACCCAAGATTGTTGAGATCCAACGATGTCATTCCGTATTTCTTGTCTACCTCAACCCCTCCTCTTGTCAGCTTGACCCATTTGCACCGAAACAAGGGGAACTTAAAACTAGGTCCATAGTCAAGTTCCCATATCTCCTCTATGTAACCATAATATGTGGTCTTTGACCCATTATTGTCTGTTGCATCAAAGCGGATACCACTGTTTTAGTTGGTGCTCTTTTTATCTTAGGCGATCGTGTAAAATGTATACCCATTTATCTCGTACCCTTGGAAAGTCGATATAGTCGAAGATGGTGACCTAGACAACAAGTATAGCTGATCTCCAAGAGTGTTGTTTTTTATGAGATGTTGCAACCAACGCCAAAACTCTTCATGTGTTCATCTCTAATCCAAGAGTCATGCTTTCCAGGGTTGTTAGAGCGTAAGATTTTCTCGTGTTCCTCGATATATGGGGCTGTCAAGATAGAATTCTGTAGAACTGTGTAATGTTCTTCGGTGTAAGAATGTCCGTCCCTACATATTATTGATTTCCTTCCTAGAGTACCCTTTCCACTCAGTCTCCCCTCATACCGCAATTGAGGAAGACCAATCGGCCTAAGGTCAGGAACGAAGTCAACACAAAATTCAATGACCTCCTTTGTTTCATAGCCCTTGGAGATGCTTCCTTCTGGCCTAGCACGGTTACGACCATATTTCTTTAAGATTCCCATGAACCTCTGAAAGGGAAACATATTGTGTAGAAATGCAGGACCAAGAATGGAAATCTCTTCGACTAGGTGAACCAGCAGGTGCGTCATAATATTGAAGAAGGATGGTGGGAACAACTCAAAACTGACAAGACATTGGACCACATAATTCTGTAACCGTGGTACATCTTCAGGATTGATTATCTTCTGAGAGATTACATTGAGGAATGCACATAGCTTCACAATGGGTACTCGAACATTATCTGGTAGAAGCCCCCTCAATGCAATCAGAAGCATTTGCGTCATAATCACGTGGCAGTCATGAGACTTTAGGTTTTGGAGCTTTTTTCTGTCATATTTATTATTCCCTTTATATTCGATGAGAAGCCAGATGGGACCTTAATACTTCTCAGGCATTCAAAAAATATTTCCTTCTCTTGTTTGGTAAGAGCGTAGCTGGCATGACCTTGAAACCATTCTGGATGCAGGCCATATGGGTCTTTTATATGTTGATGGTCCTTTCGTGCTTCCGGTGTATATTTTGTCTTCCCATACACACCCAATAAGCCTAGCAGGTTCTCGCAAAGATTCTTCGTTAAATGCATCACATCGATTGCAGAGCGGACCTCTAAGAATTTCCAATATGGTAGCTACCAAAATATAGATTTCTTCTTCCACATGGGTGCGTGTCCTTCAATGTCCTTCGGAACAGATTTTCCGCCAGGACCTTTTCCAAAGGTTACTATTTGATCCAAATCTTTGACCATATCAAATATATCAGCACCAGTACGCTCCTTCGGCTTCGTCTGGTGACATGCCAGACCGTTGAAATGCTTGCCTTTCTTTCTTAAGGGATGCTTGGCCAAAAGAAATCGACGATGATCATTGTACACATTCTTCTTACAATGTTCCAAATATATACGTTCAGTCTCATCTAAACAGTGTGTGCATGCATTGTATCCCTTGTTGGACTGTCCTGAAAGGTTACTAAGAGTAGGCCAATCATTGATTGTTACGAAAAGCAATGCTCGGAGGTCAAATTCTTCCTGCTTGTGCTCATCCCACACGCGTATATCGGGTTCGTGCCACAACTGTAAAAGTTCTTCAACTAATGCCTTAGGTACACATCAATGTCGTTTCCGGGTTGCTTCGGACCTTAGATCAACACTGGCATCATAATGAACTTCCGCTTCATGCACAACCAAGGAGGAAGGTTATAGATGCATAGAGTCACGGGCCAGGTGCTATGACTAAAGCTCTGCTCCCCAAAGGGATTCATGCCATCTGTACTTAGACCAAACCTTAAACTCCTTGCGTCATCTGCAAAGTCCGGGTACTTTCTATCGATTTTTCTCCATTGCGACCAATCGGCGGGGTGTCTCAACATCCTGTCTGACTTACGTTCCTCTTTATGTCATCGCAACAACTTGGCGTGCTCTTTGTTTCTGAATAAGCATTTCAACGATGGTATTATAGGAGCATACCACATCACCTTGGCAGGAACCCTCTTCCGGGGGGCTCGCCCTCAACGTCACCAGGGTCATCTCATTTAATCTTATATCGAAGTTAAGTGCATACCGGGCATGCATCCAAATTCTCGTACTCCTCACCGCGGTAGAGGATACAGTCATTAGGGCATGCATGTATCTTCTGAACCTCTAAACCGAGAGGGCAGACAACCTTTTTTGATTCGTACGTACTGGCGGGCAATACGTTATCTTTTGGAAGCATATTTTTCATCATTTTCAACAACTTTTCAAATGAGGAGTCAGGTATAGCACACTCAGCCTTCCATCGCAGCAATTCCGGTGTGCTGCCCAGCTTTTTCAGACCATTTTCGCAAATTGGGTACAACAACTTTTTGTGATCCTCTAACATGTGATTAAACTTTGCCCTCTCTTTTTCAGTTTCACAGTCTCTTCGTGCATCGGCAATGGTCCGACCAAGATCATCAGCGGGTTCATCATGTGTCTCTTATTCATCCTCCCCTTCAGCATCCCCCATGAAAGTATCTCCATACTCAGGGAAACCATGATAGTTGTCATCCTCCTCCTCTTCTTTATTGTCTTCCATTATAACCCCTCTCTCTCCATGCTTGGTCCAACAATTATAACTGGACATGAAGCCGGACTTCAACAGGTGGCTGTGAAGGGTTTTTGAGTCAGAGTAATCCTTCTGATTCTACATCCACTACATGGACAGAATACAAAACCATTGCGCTTGTTTGCATCACCAACACAAATGAATTCATGCACGCCATTAATGAACTCGCCAGAGCGTCGGTCAGTACCGTACATCCATTCCCGGACCATCTGCATTATAGTAAAAGTATATCAAAAACCATTACACAACATGATAAAATTATTACAAGTTATATTGAAAGCTTCTAGATAATTAATTTTGAATTTTGAAAAATTTACATGCACCAATTTGTGAACTAGATGATACCCCGCGTGTTGCTGCGGGACATCAGGCGCTACTCCTGATGGATCATGCATAACCAGTCATATATCAAAAGGTGTATAAGTTATTTTAGTTACAGTCAGGTGCATAAAATTTCTTCATCACGGTCCATAGAATGCAAGCTACATTCTCTTGTGATTATTGTGCGTTGCTTTTACATTTGCATCATTAGTGTAACCTTCTTAATTAATAGACAACAAAATCACAGTGCATATTATGTATAGAAATTTATTAGAATACAAACTCTTATGAGACCATTATAATGTAGCAAATAGGAGTATAACAAATTATGAACAATTACATGGAAACCGTGTAAGCTTGTTAAGTGATGTTTGAGTTTCAACTCAAAAGTAATAAGTTCATTGTCATAGGTACGTGTATTATGAACAATGACTCCTTGCATACCAATTGGAATAACAAACTTGAAATCAGGTAATTATGTAAGAAAGGATGATAATTGAACATTTGAGCATTCCGTCGAATTGATATCTTCACATGAAAATTGTTAAACAAATTACAGTAGCATGATAATTCACATAGATCTTATTCACTAATATAGATGACATTCCTTGAAAGTTGAAAAGTTGCTAAAAACAGAGATGAAAGAAGGTATAAAATGAGACAAGCTCCATCACCGTGCATATTGCAAAGAAATTCCAAGGTTGAAACAGATAGAAGTACAACTGTGGATGCAGCATCCAGAGGCAAAGAATCCTGACCAAATGAGGCAACGATGCATTGCGGCTGATCAAACATACAAATCAAATGAGTTCGAGCCTATAGCACACCACTCTGAGCATGTAGACCAATCAACACGTTCAGACAAATGAAAATCCATTTATCCATGTTGCATCCTGAGCCTCTGTAATTAATATATACCTGATATATATGGTGAGCAGTGGTCGATAAATTAGGCACGACATGTATAATTTGTAGTCCATAAAGTCACCCTTTCAGATGGCAATGAAAATCCAAAAAGACTTTACCAATGAGATGCTGAATCGAGTACGTTTGGAGGGTAACAATTTCTGAACATCAATGATACTGCAGAATCTCACCTTATGAAGTCGTCATTGACCATACAAACCACAATAAGGTCAAATCACCGGACTCTTCTCTTTTTTGGTTACTTCAAACTGCTAGAAAATCATACTGAAATAGTAAGCTAACATTTATGTTGAACTCCAGAATGTAATCGTGATTTCATATTTTGCATGCGACAAACACAGAGTTCAGTATGAAGCGACTGGTTAAATTGTTAATTATATAACGGCAACATAAAGAAATAATAGGCGAGTGATTTGCTTAAGCGTGATTCTCCAAATGATTCCCAAAAGAGTTAGAGAACTTCATTAGTTCTAATAACTGTAAGTGGGATACTACTGCACATGAAAATTTTGAATTAAGAATGCAGAAGGTTTAAGGGAAGAGGTACTCCACGAACCTGGTCGGCTTAGGAGTTAGGACTTCACGAACTGCAGTGGAGAGCTCTCAGATTCAGTGGTAATTGTTAAGGGCCTCGTCTTCTTTGAGGCACCTGTTGCCGGCTGCGTCGGCCATCAAAGGAGAGGGAATCAGCGTGTGGAGAAAGAAGGCACTGGAAGGTGTCATATCTGCTGAGGCCTGAAGACGAATGTAGTTTGTAGATGCAAAGTGGATTAATAGAGATGGCATCTCATCTAGGATTGGATCACGGGAATACAATGCCTGCTGTAATGACGACGACTGTTTCTATTGAGATTGAGGTAATGGGGAGAAGTTGTGGGGGCTGGAAGTCGGAAAGGCCTCGTCATACCAACAGAGTTTTTTTTTGGCGGAAGAAACAATGGCAATGATAAAAGAGCACCATCAGGGAAGATGAACGGTGAGCGAGTCCTTTTAAGGACGACCGAATAGGGAGTGAATGCGACATGGCTAATGCAGCCCAGGTAGGGCTATGACCAGCCCACATAGGAAGAAGCGGCTTCTTCAGCCCATGTGAAAAAAGAATGCGGGAACGAAGAGTGCGGGCACTAAGCAAAGTGAACAGACACGAGTCGACGACGCGGAGAGCGCAAGCAGAAAAAGGGACGACGTGGCTGCACAGGAAGGCAGAGAAATAAGGTAGCAGGGGTCTCCTATTTAGATATAGAAGATTGGAGAAAACAATCAACATAATAAATGTGGATTTTTTTATTATTGTTCTATCAGTGAAAACCTCATTCCATTCTAAGCTCTGAAACTCTAAAATTACACATTTCAATTTTCAGTAACTATGTGTCTAATCAAAATTTGTTACACATATATATCAAAATTCTTCTACTTCTAGAGCATACGTGCAGTGATCCATATCTCTCTACTTCTAGAGCATTATAGAGCTAAAGTAGCAATAAGAGATGAAAGAACGAAGTTCTAACCTTTTAAAGCTTTGGATTTAGGGGTTGCAAACTAAATCTTGAGAAAAAAATGACATGGACTCGCTTGCTTCTTTGAGAAAAATGGCCACCATATGCTTTAGGGAAGCTGGACAGGAAGCAGGATATATAGTGGTGGACAACTAGTCCCGGCCATGATACGACCCGAGACTAATAGTCCACGAAAAGACCAGCTGGCCTGCTCCAGGTTATTAGTCCTAGGCCGTATTACGGACCGGGACTAGAGATCTGGTCCAGTCCGGGAGTAGTGTCTACGGCCATTTCTAGCCGTTAGAGGCCTCATGGCCCGGGACTAGTGCTAGCACTAGTCGCGGGCTGTGACAGGCCAGGACTGCTGGCGTTGTTCACATCGAACTGAAGACCCTTTTTCCAGTAGTAATGACCGACCAAGCAATCTCTAGGAGGCGTTTGGTTACCTGCAATCATTTTTCTTCTCTTATTATAGTTGATATCCTTGTTACAATAACTATACCATGGTCCGGATAACATGATCATCAAATGACACATGAGCTAGTCTTAGGGGTTGAACTAGGAAAACTTTGTATTAACGTCTCTACACCGTGCACGTGAGTTTTCTTTTGAATATATTATTCAATATTCATAGAAGTTCTAGCATAAAGATATAAACATTAATAATAAAAATGGGAATAAATAAAAACAATGATTATTTTCTCTATGGCATATTCACTTCATTGTCGCCCTTCGGCCATAATACTCGACGGTAGTGTGTCGCATGGCCGAATAGATACCATCGACGATGTGCTCTAGAAAGCATCGTCGGACTCCTCTTAATCCCTTCCACTATCTCCACCATGGAGCTCCTTTTCTAAAAAAATTGACGCTTTATTACTCAATAACGTTACACCCGGCCTCTTCTTATCACGATGCACCTAGCGGACAACCATTCATTGTTCCACCATGGAGCTCTGCAGGGAAAGAAGAAAGAGGAGGCGGAACCACTAGATCTGATGGAAAATCAAGCTTTATTTGCAGATCCATGACAGCCAATCCATCCGCCCCTCTGAGTTGACCACCAGAGCATCGGCAAAATAAGGAGGACGAGGCCAATAATTCCCCCAGAGCCACTTGAAAGAACCCGAGACGAGCTCCCTACCGACATCACAACATACCCCACTAGGGGAAACCAACATCTAAACCTACTACTAACCCTAACTAGATTTAGGGGTGCGCCTTGGCGCACGACCCCGTTAAATCTAAACTAATTTAGAGAAATAAATGAGGAAAAAGTAAATACATCCAAATGAAATTGAGTTTGGTGGCAAAATGGTATATATCAAAAACGGCGAGTATTTATTTTGTGGTGCAATCGACGTCAGAAATTGATATATATATATATATACACTATAACAAATGGCGCTATTTATTTTCATGGGCGGATTGCACAAGAAAATAGGGCCACAGACTACACAGTAAGTGTGATTGCCTAATTGCTAATTGTCTTCTTCCTCCGCAATTTTTTTCCTTCTACAACTTCTGAGTGGCTAAAACTATAAGAGAAACAAAAAAATAGCATATGGTAGCCGTGAGCAAGCCCTTGGCCATGAGCAAGTTCATAGTCGGCAGTCAGTCCATCTGGAAGCTTCATGCGGCGCTGGCCACGGTGGTCCTCTTCATCGCAACAACGGCCACTGCCGCTTAGAGAAATACAGGTTGGCATCCCCGTTTTGCCATGGTTCGTGGTGCCAGCAGTAGCGAGAGCACTGCTGATTGCTGGGCACGGCATACCGCCCAGGGCCGGAGCTCCCCACGGTGGGATGCGCTCAGGCTCTAAGAATCACAGCACACGGAAAGCTGGGCATAGAGAAAATGTAATTTGTGAGCTTACACAGGCAAGGTAACTTATTAGTGACTATAAACGCTAGCAGGTGAAAAGCAGCCAAGGGAAAACCAAAAGCAACGACTGTCACAACTGTTCCAAGCTTCTTAGAGGTGGTACACATAAGGGCGGCATAAGAGGTAGCACACTACATAGAACAACACAGAGAAAAGAAAAGAAACCAGTGATTACACTGCAACATACAACCAGCAAGTGATTTAAAGTCTGTATTGATGTAAATAGGGCTAGATCAGAATAGTAAAGCAAAAAAGTGACAGTCTCAACCAGCAAGTGATTGAACGCACAGATGAGAATCATTAGTAGGCAAAATCGTTACAACAATTAGAAGTGGACGAAGGGAGTATACACAACCTACTAACTCGGTCTCAACCACAGTAATTTGCATCCATTGCTGCACCAACCGGCATAGATAGTCTAAGCACCAGATATTTGCAGCTAACACCCACAAAGACTTTAGATCCGTGGCTATGGCATTGTTCCGGCAATGGAGGTCAGATATTCAAGTTTTTATCTTATGTAAATCAATAAAAATCAGTACATTGGGGGATTCATAAAAACTCCAGATATTTGCAGCGAACACCCGCAGAGACTTCGAGTTAGATCTGTGGCAATGGCCTTGTTAATGCAATGGAGTTCAGATGTTCAGGATTTTATCTTATGTATAAAGCAATAAAAATCAGTACATTGAGTGATTCATAAAAACTCACCACAAAAAAATCTAGGTAAAAAACACATCGGTTAAGAATGCATCAGCATGCCCAGCCACATCAAGCAATGGGCATTTACAGTTATCATCTGGATTCACCAAGCACCAATCTAGCTTTTTTTTGGGCAAAACAGTGGGAGAGTTTCCAATTGAAATGTTTATTAGCACCTCAATTCAGCTAGTTGTTCAATCAAATTAAGTTAAATTCAATTTGGTCAGTAGGATTAGCTATCAAGATAACTCATACATTGACCCAAATACTACTAATCAGTTTTCATGTAAATTCATTAGATTGGAGGATGTCCAAAATGCATATCTAAAGAGAGGTACGGGCAACATTCTGCAAGCACCAAAGTACATCAGCCATGTTAAAATAAGTTCTTAGTGACCTCCATGCGGAGGCTTCATAAAAAAATTGAATCTACACAGTAGTGCCTAACGGCTCTATTTTGATGTAACATAACAAAATAACTACAAAATCTAGATTGAAGAAACAATGTTATCAGAAGAAACAAAAAACTGCACAACACATGTACGGTGAAACTCCGAGTCCAATTAACATGCTCGGTGCTGAGTACTGCCAGTTTTTCTCCAATCTAAATCTAGGATAAGCCATCCTTCCTCATTTTCTCCAATTTTGTTTCAAAAATTTACTTTACATATGCAAACTTTTGGTGCAAAATTGAAACTCACAAGCATCTTATGATCGCTAACTTGTTTTTCCAAAATTTACTATGAGTTTCAACTGTTAGTATATCACACATGCATGCATACCATTGATACTGCTAGCTATCTTGGAAGATTATTTAACATGTGATCTAGGTGTGTATGGTCAGCAGCAATAAAAACAGAAGTTTGAACATTTGAACTATAAACAACTGATGATATGTCTGTGGGTTATAAAAAAATAATTATCGATGATCCAAATAGGGGAATTAAGGTACCTTGACCAGTAGACAGAGGCTTCACCTTCCAATAAGTACACATGAGCCTCTCAAACTATGTGCCCATTACTGACATGAAAATCTGCTCATCACCAAAAACTTACATGTAACCACATAATCCAAAGATCAACATCAGAAATTCAGAATAACCCGGCACATGTGAAGCCTGAACCAATGGCCAATCTGTATTCGAAAACCCAAAAATGAACTAAAAAGATAAAGAAGGAAAATGAGAAATTTTGCACAAACTAAACTGTTGCACTCTATGTGTTGGCTAGTGAAAGACATCTGTCTAAAACTGTTGCACTCTACGTGTATATAAATGAAGATTCAAATAAAAATGTCAGGGAACACACCTTGTATCATTTAATCTAAGTTGCACACCATCAATGAATTAGAACAGCAGAGCAAATAGAATTTATCATGGCACTGGTCTTCTAAAATTCCAGCCAATACAACAATAGTACACCTTAATCATGGCCAAATTAGGGAGCTTAACAGTTTATCATACGACAAAGTAGAGTGCAAAGTTATGATCAAGAAAGTACTAAAAAATAAAAGAGGGCTCTTGGTAATGCATGATTTGAAAATCAAATCGGTAAAAGCCTAGACTTAGTGAACCATAGCATAAAATAGGTATGTTGAGCCAAAGCAGTAAAGCCATATATCGGTCAATCTCAGCTTACTCGTATGAAAAATGAGAAGCTAGATCAGGTAGCAAGCACCAACATTTCAAAATTTAAACAATCAAAACACCCGCGCCCTTAAGTCTCAAGTCACCTTTTCTTTGCCAATTTACTTGACACTACTTTTATTTTTTAAAACGAAATAAGCAATATGAAGTTGGTCATACCTGAATCAACCCAATGATACGCTTTGGTGCAGAGAAATAAAGATACCCCCAACCATCTCGATGCCTTCTCCCATGTTACTTGGATTTAGGGAACCACCAAATAGTAGAAGAGCATAATCTGATATGTTTATGAAGTCTCTCACATAAATGCTAGTAGTTTTCACCTTCCCGCCGTAAACCAGATAAGGCAATGGGAATTGCTGCATTCCAGCATTGACCAATGGCAGACGAATGTCCACCTTGGCCATTAGGAAAATTACAGGCAGGTTCATAAGCAGAAAACAAATATACTCCAGGTACGAGTTCACCAAGGCAGAGATAAAGCCAAAAGGTCGGAATCTTTTTCTCTGGACAGAAGGCATGAGCCATACACGATGAATTCTTGGCAGCAATAGAAATATGAAGACAGTAACCTGCAACTGGCCACCAGAAACAAACAAAATCAAATAATATCTGGTTTAATGGGAAGAAAGATTGAAAGATATTCATATCTCTGTACAGTAGATGCAAGTAGAAAAAAGTACATCTAACAGGGGGACTAACCATAATTCTGGATATTACTTCCAACCAAAAATTAAGGTTGTTAACGAAAGCTTATTCAAGCCCACCATCATAGTGCATTCCTAAAAAAGGTAGAGCGGAGTACCTACACCTACCGATTGTCCACATCACAGGAGAGAGGGGATTAAGTCACTTGCTTTTCATGTACCCTAAAAAATCACAGGAAGTAGTTTTTACTAAAGTAATTATAGTGAACAAAAAGCATGCGTCAATGCATATATATATATGTTGCTGATGTTATTGATACTGCACTTTGACAACTTATTGTGCATTTGAAATTTGAATTATAACTATTTCTCGAAAGTTGCTTGTGCGTGGGATTTGCTTAGACGGAATTAGCAACATCTATACCATAGAAGTAAACTTTAGTATCTAAACTCATCTATTTAGAACCTGACTAAGATTGCTTTCCGCTTACCAGATCAGTAAATCCTAATTAGTATTTGGGCTAGTTACAACATAATTTGCCATTGGCAAATACTGTACATATTAATGATTAGCTAGATTACTTTCACATGCAGAATTGTGGCAGCATGTAAACGATGTTATCATATTATTATTCAGGATAACTCATGATATATGTTTCTTGTCGAAATGTGTGAAGTCTGCAATAGCTCGCAAGTACCAACATTTACTTTCACACTGGCAGCTCGATTATCAGGTAAAAATCATATATGAAACCATCAAGGCATGTAAATAACTTCGAGATATTGTGGCATAGAAGATAAATATCATTTAAGTTTGAAAGACATAATAATGAAGGACAAGAGGAGCACCTCTTGTATGATTCTGTACACTTCTACTATAGAACCCACATGGCTTTGTTGAGGGGATATAGGGTCCCAAGACTGTCAAGCACAAATTACAGTGGAAGACCTGAACTCCTGAAGCTCACATCAGCCTGACAGCAAGTAAAGACAGGAAAAATAAACAAGTGGATCAGATCGAAAATTAAAGTGCAGAAAGAAACTTCAGAAAAAACAATAATGACAAACCTGTAGTATTTAAGAGGTTGGAGATGGAAGGTAAACTAAACTCAGTGTTACTTTATTAGCCATATAGCAAAGCCTACAACATTGTAAAGATAAGCTATTCAGGCGTTACTTTATTAGCCATATATTTTGAAACGTATGTGCACTCTCACCTTTCTTATGTTCTTGAACAACAAGGTCATGAATAATTCAATACCAGTATACCTAGAATGATTACTGGTCAATAAAAGTGATAGTAATCATAGAACTGCAATCAAACAAAGGAAATGAGGTAAAAAGTAATACCTTCAAGTATGATCTACCAATTCTCTGAACAAAGAAACTTCAGGGGAAAAAACCCAGATAAGAGGTAAAGGTGTATACTTAAGACAAAATTTCCAAAGTGGCGTTTTCAATCACAACTGCAAGTAAACACAACTGCAAGTAAGAAACAAATACGTCAACCAGTGAATCGATTAGATGTGTTAATTAGGTACAAAATAGGAAGTAGGCAACCAATTAGATAAAGTACCAATCAACAAGTACCTTATTATATGTCTACCCAAACATTTGTAACATAAGCATCTTTTTGGTCTACTCTAAACAAAGATTATTGATGTCCATAACCCCAGAGCAGCAGAAAGTTAAGATGAATTCGAAATATGAAGTGCTAACAATGAAAACCCCAAAAGAAGGAGATCCTCTAATGACTTAATATTAAACATATGGAAATAGCAGCAAGCTGCTCCTCCCTCCATGCAACAGTGAGGAAGATAAGAGATATGAGTTCATACCTAGCAGAGTTGCAAAATAGTGTACGCAAGTTTATCCTCATGACTCTCTACAGCGATGCAGCACTGTTCCACCTGGTCCTCCTCGCCACCAAGGAGCAAGGAGGAAGGAGAGGTGGTCGATGGTGGACGGACTCCGGCGATGGCACTGCAGCAGCCGTCTCCACCTGCGACAAGGATATGGGAAGGAAGAGCTACGTATCAGCTCCAGGCAACAACATAGCAAGTCGGAAGAACAACTTAGCAACGTTCGAATCTAACTTCTAGTAACCTGCTGCATGAAAAATCAGAGAGAGAGGACCTACAGGTTCTTGACCACGACGAGGCGGAGGAGAGCAGGCTGCTACATCGCTGGTCGTCGTCGGCGGCGGTGATGAAGAGGTGGGGATGCCAGGCAGGGGCGCCGCGCGCCCTGCCCCTGCTTGCCGCCATCGTCACGCGCCCTGCTTGTCGTCACCGTGCACCCAGCTCGCAGCCATGCCCTTGCTCCAGTGCAGCCTTGCCTGCCTGCTCGCCGCTATGCCCCTTTGTTGGAATTATGCCCTAAAGGCAATAATAAAGATGTTATTATTATAATTCTTGTTCATGATAATGTTTATATTCCATGCTAGAATTGTATTAAGCGGAAACATTAATACTTGTGTGGTTTGTGAACAACACCGTGTCCCTAGTACGCCTCTATGGACTAGCTCATTGATCAATGATGGTTAAGGTTTCCTAACCATAGACATGAGTTGTCAATTGATAATGAGATCATATCATTGGGAGAATGATATGGTGGACAGACCCAAACTAAGCGAAGCAATTAGATCGTGTCATCGTGTTCGTCTTTGCGAATCTTTTCTTATGTCAAATATTGTATTCCTTAGACCATGAGATAATACAACTCCCTGGTATCGGAAGAAAGCTTTGAGGTCATCAAACGTCATCCTATGAGAGGGTGATCATAAAGGTGTCTCTCAGGTGATCGGAAAGTATCTGTTGGGTTGTATGTATCGAGATGGAATTTGTCCCTCCCAAGTCGGAGAGATATACTTCGGGCCCACTCGGTAATCGATATCAACACCGCTTGCAAGCATGTGGTTAAGGAGTTAATCACAAAGTGATATCGGATTACGGAATGAGTAAAGTACTTGCTGTGAACGAGATTGAACTAGGTATGACGATACCGACGATCGAATCTCGGGCAAGTAAAATATCGCGAGACGAAGGGAATATATATATGGGATTGATTGAATCCTAGCATCGTGGTTCATCCGATATGATCATCGATGAATGTGTGGAGTCAATATGGGTGCCTGCACTGTTGATTATTGATAGAAGATCATGTCTGCATATTCTCGAACCCGCAGGGTCACACACTTAACGTGTCTCGACGCTAGGATAGATTGGATAATTGGTTTATGAGTTTTTGTTCGGAGTCTCGGATGGGATCCGGGACATCACGAGAGGTTCCGGAGTGGTCCGGAGAATAAGATTCATATAAGGCAGTGCAGTTTTTGGAGTTCGGAATTGTTCCGGGTTAATCGGTATTGTACCGGAAGCTTCTAGAACCTTCCGGAAGGGGACCAACGTGGCCCCACCTTCAGGGAGGGGGCATGGGCCTATGAGGGAGTGTCCTGGCCGCATTGGGCCAGGGGCACAAGGCCCCATAGGGCCCAGCCGGCCCAAGAGAGTTTAAACTCGGGATAGGGTTTCTAGAAGGGGGAGAGTCCTTGCCCCCCACTCCTCCCTCCCTTGGCCGCTGGCCCAAGGCTTGGAGGAGGGGCTAGGGATGGCCGCCCCCCCTCTATATAAATAGGGCTGGGGCGCCCCCTCCCCCTACACCTTACCTCCAAACCCTAGTCGCCCTGCTGCCCTTCCTCTCTCCCTCCTGACTGTTTGTAGGCGAAGCCCTGCTGCAGAAATTCTCCACCATATACACCACGCCGTCGTGTTGTAGATCCAATCTATCTCTCCACCATACTTGCTGGTCCGAGGAAGGAGGAGACGTCGAGGTGCTGCACGTGTGCATCTCACGGAGGCACCGCCACTTGTGGTGCTAGATCGGATCGGATCGCGAGGAGGAGAAGCGAGTACGACTACATCACCCACGCCCGATTTAACGTTCACTGTCGCGAATCTTCAAGGGTATGAAGATCTAATCCAATCTCTCTCGTTGTTTGCATCTCCTAGATTAGATCTTGGCTTTCCCTCTGTTCGCATCCATAGAAAATTTTGATTTACTATGCCGCGAAACCCTTCAGTGGTATCAGAGCTAGATCTATGCGTAGATGTGTTTCACGAGTAGAACGCAACATGGTTGTTGCGGGCGTTGATGTTTTCTGTTGCAAGCCTCTTGTTTGTGTTCTTCTTATGACGCGGGATAGTGAGATTGAAGCGGTCCAGCCAACCTTACGCGACGTCGTCATGAGACCGCTCCGCACTTGACGTGTGGCTTGTTCCACACATGCGGCTGGTGGATGTCAGTTTCTCTCACTATAGTTGTCATGGGATTAACACCGGAGTTTGGCAACCATAATATCACCGTTGTGGCTTTCCGTAGGTAAGAATCGTTCTTAACATCTACTCCCATAAGCCACGTAAAACATGCAACAACAAAGTAGAGGCGTCTAACTTGTTTTTGCAGGGAGTGTTTTCTGTGATATGGTATGGCCCAAGATGTGATGTGTATAATGTATGCGATGATCATGTTTTGTAATGTTTCACGACTTGCATGTCGATGAGTACACAACGGCGAAGCCATATGGTTGTCTTTATAATTGTGTATGACCTGCGAGTCAACTCTTATACGCCATGTAATAGCTTTACCTTATCGCTAAGTAGTTAGCAATAGTTGTAGTTGCTATTCGTGGTGGAGGCAATCATGGTGGAGTAATGGAGATCATGCCGGAATGCACAAGATGGAGATCATTGCGCGAAGATTGGCTATACCATGTCACATAAAGTTATATGCATGTGATGTTTATCCTTTTATGTATCTTATTATGCTTAGATCGCGACGGTAGCATTATAAGATGATTCCTCACTTAAAGATCAAGATAAGAACTGTGTTCTCCCCAAGTATGCACCGTTGCGAAAGTTCGTCGTGTCCAAGCATCACGTGATGATCGGGTGCTATAGACTCTACGCTCACATACAACGGGTGCAAGCCAGTTTTTACTGCGGAAATACTTGGGTCTAACTTGACGAGCCTAGCATGTCAGACATGGCCTCGTAACACAAGAACCGAAAGGTTAAGCATGAGTCATATGAATGATATGATCGACACTGCGTTGTCCACCATTGAAACCACATCTCTTCTCGTGATGATCGGATTAGGTGTGGTGAATTTGGATCGTGTTCACTAAACAACTTGAGGGATGTTGAATTTAGTGGGAGTTCATCTAGTAATTTGATTAAGTTGAACTATTTATCATGAACATAGTCTAAATTGTACTTGCAAATATTGTAGATCTCATGGCCAAGTCCAACTTCAACTTCAATGTTTTTGCTGAGAAGGAAAAGCTTAGAAACAATGGGTCTAACTTCACCAATTGGTTCCAATCTAAGAATCATTCTATCTGGCGGACAAAGGACTATGTCCTTGGGAAAGCGTTAGGTGACCCCACTGCAAGCAAGCGGCTGATGAAAGCTGTCTATCGATCGCGTAAATATGATTATGGTGTGATTAAGAGCACCATGTTGTTTGCTATGGAACCGAACTTCAAAATTGTTTTGAAGACTATCCGGGCCCTTTGAGATTCTCGAAGAGTTGAAAACCATGTTTCGAGACTCAGGCCCGTTCGAGAGATATGAGATCTACGAGAAGTTCTTTAAGCGCAAGATGGAGGAAGGAGTTCCGTTAGTGAGCACGCCATTAAGATGACGGGCTACACTCAACGCTTGAGCAACTGGAATGCACGATTCGGAGGAGCTCAAGATTGACAGGTTCTGCAATCACTCCTCCCGGCTACAAAAGTTTTGTAGTAACTCATAATCAGATTGGTTCCAGTCACGATCACCGAGCTCTTCGCAAAGCTGAAGGCCGCGAGTGGACATCAAAAGGATAATCATGTGTTGATGGTCAACAAGCCCACCTTTAAGAAAGGTAAGGAGCAAAGAAGCCCTTCAAGAAGGGCGGCAAGCGCAATGCCCTCGCTGAGAAGAAGCTCAGGTCTGGTCCCAAGCGGACAGAGTGCTTCTATTGCAAGGACAAGGGTCCTTTGGAAGTGCAACCGTCAAGTACTTAGCGGACAAGAAGGCTGGCACCATCAAAGGTATATTTGATATAAATGTTATTGATGTTTTCCTTACTAGCCCTCGTTGTAGTGCACAGGTATTTGATACGGTTCAGTTGCTAATATTTGTAACTCGAACAGGAGCTATGGAATAGGCGGACTGCGAGGATGAGGTGACGATGGCGTTGGCAGCGGATCAAGAGTTGATGTGATGGCCGTCACGCTCTCCTTAGTTTTACCTTCGGGATTAGTTTTAAACCTTAATAAATGTTATTATGTACTGCGTTGAGCATGAACATTATTTCTGGATCGTGTTTATTGCAAGACGGTTATTCATTTAAATCGGAGAATAATGGTTGTTCTATTTATATGAGTAACATCTTTTATGGTCATGCACCTCTTGTGAATGGTTTATTTCTTCTAAATCTCGAAAGGGATGAAACACACATCCATCTCATTGAGGCTACGAGATGCAAAGTAGATAGTGATAATACTACTTATTTGTGGCACCGCTGCTCAGGTCATATTTGTGTAAAGCGCATGAAGAAACTCCATTCTGATGGACTTTTGGAGTCTCTTGATTTTGAATCATTTGACACATGCGAACCATGCCTCATGGGCAAGATGATCAAAACCCCGTTCTACGGTATGATGGAGCGCAACGGACTTGTTGGAAATCATACATACCGATGTATGCGGACCGATGAGTATTTCGACGCGCGGTGGATATCGCTATTTTCTCACTTTTACCGATGACTTAAGTAGATATGGGTATATCTATTTAATGAAACATAAATCTGAAACATTTGAAAAGTTCAAGGAATTTCAGAATGAAGTGGAGAACCATCGTAACAGAAAGATTAAGTTTCTACGATCCGATCGTGGAGGTGAATATTTGAGTTATGATTTTCTCACGCATCTTAAAGCAAGTGGAATCGTTTCACAACTCACGCCACCCAGAACACCACAGCGCAATGGTGTGTCTGAACGCCGGAATCGAACCCTATTAGATATGGTCCGATCGATGATGTCTCTTACTGATTTTCCGTTATCATTTTGGGGTTATGCATTAGAAACCGCTGCATTCACTTTAAATAGGGCTCCATCTAAATCCGTTGAGACGACACCGTATGAACTGTGGTTTGGTGCTAAACCTAAGTTGTCGTTTCTTAAAGTTTGGGATCTGAAGCTTACGTCAAGAAGTTGATGCCGGACAAGCTCGAACCCAAAGCGGAAAAATGCGTCTTCATAGGATACCCTAAGGAAACTATTGGGTATACCTTCTATCACAGAACCGAAGGCAAAGTGTTTGTCGCAAAGAACGGTTCCTTTCTTGAGAAGGAGTTTCTCTCGAAAGAAGTGAGTGGGAGGAAAGTAGAGCTAGACGAGGTTATTGAACCTTCTCTTGAATTGGAGAGTAGCGCAGCACCTGAAATTGTTCGGTCACCGCACCAACAATAGAGGAAGCTAATGACAAGGATCATGAAGCTTGGACGATCTCTTATCGAGCGTCACAGTCGACAAGGTCGCGTGCCCCTCCAGAGTGGTACGGCAACCCTGTCTTGACTGTCTTGTTAGTAGAAGACAGTGAACCTATGAACTATGAGGAAGCGATGATGAGCCCAGACTCTGAGAAATGGCTAGAAGCCATGAAATCCGAATTGGGATCCATGAGCGAAAACCAAGTATGGACTTTGGTGGACCCTCCTAGCGACCGAAAGGCCGTTGAGTGCAAATGGATATTCAAGAAGAAAACGGACGCGATGGTAATGTTACAAATCTATAAAGCACGGCTTGTCAAAAGGTTTTCGACAAGCTCAAGGTGTTGACTACGATGAGACTTTCTCTCCGTAGCGATGTTTAAGTCCATTCGGATTTTATTAGCAATTGCTGCGTTTCATGATTATGAAATATGGCGAGATGGATGTCAAGATGCGTTCCTCAATGGCAACATTGATGAAGAGTTGTATATGATGCAACCGAAGGTCTTGTCGATCCTAAGGATGCCGATAAAGTATGCAAACTTCAGCGTTCCATTTATGGATGAAGCAAGCATCTCGGAGTTGGAACCTTCATTTTGATCAAGTGATCAAGAGCTTTGGATTTGTTCCATATTTCTCTGAAGCTTGCATCTACAAGAAAGTGAGTGGGAGCTCGGTGGCGTTTACGGTACTATATGTGGATGACATATTGATTATTGGAAATGACATCAACATGCTTAACGATGTGAAGAGTTATTTGAACAAGTGTTTTTCAATGAAAGACCTAGGTGAAGGTGCTTATATATTGGGCATCAAAATCTATAGAGATAGACAAAGACGCCTGATAGCTTTAATCCAGAGTACATACCTAGACAAAGTTCAAAAGGTTCGAATGGATAAGGCAAAGAAAGGTTCGATTGCCTATGTTGTCGGGTAAGATATTGAGCAAGGCTCTGTCCAGCTACGGTAAATGATAGGGAAGCTATGAGCAAAGTGCCTTATGCCTCGGCCATAGGTTCTATCATGTATGCCATCTTTGTGTACTAGACCGGATGTGTCCAATGCTCTTAGTTTGACGAGCAGATATCAAAGTGATCCAGAGTGGAACCTTTGGACAGCCGTGAAGAACATCCTAAAGTACCTAAATAGGACTAAAGAAATGTTCTTAGTCTATGGGGTGATGAACAGCTCGTCAGAAAAGGTTACGTCGACGCTAGTTTCGACACCGACAAGGATGATTCTAAATCTCGCGGGATGATACGTGTATATTTTGAATGGAGGAGCTGTGAGCTGGAGAAGCTGCAAGCAAAGCGTGATCGCGGGATCTACTGAGAAGCGGAATACATGGCTGCTGCAGAGCGTCAAGTGAAGGAGTTTGGATCGAAACTTCATCATTTGAGCTTGGTGTGGTTCCAAGTGCATTGGACCCACTGGAGATATTGTGTGACAACACAGGCGCCATAGCACTCGCTAAGGAACCAAGATATCATCCAAAGACCAAGCATATCAACCGCAAGTTTCATATAATCCGAGATTATATAGCAGATGGAGATCTGAAGATTAGCAAAGTACATACAGATCTGAATGTCGCAGATCCATTGACTAAACCTCTTCCACGTGTAAAACATGATCAGCACCTCAGTGCCATGGGTGTGAGATTGTTGCCAGATGTAAACTAGATTATTGACTCTAGTGCAAGTGGGAGACTGTTGGAATTATGCCCTAGAGGCAATAATAAAGATGTTATTATTATAATTCTTGTTCATGATAATGTTTATATTCCATGCTAGAATTGTATTAAGCGGAAACATTAATACTTGTGTGGTTTGTGAACAACACCGTGTCCCTAGTACGCCTCTATGGACTAGCTCATTGATCAATGATGGTTAAGGTTTCCTAACCATAGACATGAGTTGTCAATTGATAATGAGATCATATCATTGGGAGAATGATATGGTGGACAGACCCAAACTAAGCGAAGCAATTAGATCGTGTCATCGTGTTCGTCTTTGCGAATCTTTTCTTATGTCAAATATTGTATTCCTTAGACCATGAGATAATACAACTCCCTGGTATCGGAAGAAAGCTTTGAGGTCATCAAACGTCATCCTATGAGAGGGTGATCATAAAGGTGTCTCTCAGGTGATCGGAAAGTATCTGTTGGGTTGTATGTATTGAGATGGAATTTGTCCCTCCCAAGTCGAAGAGATATACTTCGGGCTCACTCGGTAATCGATATCAACACCGCTTGCAAGCATGTGGTTAAGGAGTTAATCACAAAGTGATATCGGATTACGGAACGAGTAAAGTACTTGCTGTGAACGAGATTGAACTAGGTATGACGATACCGACGATCGAATCTCAGGCAAGTAAAATATCGCGAGACGAAGGGAATATATATATGGGATTGATTAAATCCTGGCATCGTGGTTCATCCGGTATGATCATCGATGAATGTGTGGGAGTCAATATGGGTGCCCAGACCCCGCTGTTGATTATTGATAGAAGATCATGTCTGCATATTCTCGAACCCATAGGTCACACACTTAACGTGTCTCGACGCTAGGATAGATTGGATAATTGGTTTATGAGTTTTTGTTCGGAGTCTCGGATGGGATCCGGGACATCACGAGAGGTTCCGGAGTGATCCGGAGAATAAGATTCATATAAGGCAGTGCAGTTTTTGGAGTTCGGAATTGTTCCGGGTTAATCGGTATTGTACCGGAAGCTTCTAGAACCTTCCGGAAGGGGACCAACGTGGCCCCACCTTCAGGGAGGGGGCATGGGCCTATGAGGGAGTGTCCTGGCCGCATTGGTCCAGGGGCACAAGGCCCCATAGGGCCCAGCCGGCCCAAGAGAGTTTAAACTCGGGATAGGGTTTCTAGAAGGGGGAGAGTCCTTGCCCCCCACTCCTCCCTCCCTTGGCCGCCGGCCCAAGGCTTGGAGGAGGGGCTAGGGCTGGCCGCCCCCCCTTATATAAAGAGGGCTGGGGCACCCCCTCCCCCCTACACCTTCCCTCCAAACCCTAGTCGCCCTGCTGCCCTTCCTCTCTCCCTCCCGACTGTTTGTAGGCGAAGCCCTGCTGCAGAAATTCTCCACCATATACACCACGCCGTCGTGTTGTAGATCCAATCTATCTCTCCACCATACTTGCTGGTCCGAGGAAGGAGGAGACGTCGAGGTGCTGCACGTGTGCATCTCACGAAGGCACCGCCACTTGTGGTGCTAGATCGGATCGGATCGCAAGGAGGAGAAGCGAGTACGACTACATCACCCACGTTCCGACGAACGTTCCGTTGTACGAATCTTCAAGGGTATGAAGATCTAATCCAATCTCTCTCGTTGTTTGCATCTCCTAGATTAGATCTTGGCTTTCCCTCTGTTCGCATCCGTAGAAAATTTTGATTTACTATGCCGCGAAACCCTTCACCCTTCTCCGGCGAGGACGATGTGTAGCAGGGGGCGCCACGGGTGGATAGGGGAGCTGTGGGAAGGGGCTATGGCGTAGGGAACCAGTGGAGGAGGGCCTCGCCGGGGCTTGTAGGGATGCGGTCGGTGTTTGTGCTCGGGGCCGACGGTGGTGCTTAGGTACTGTGGTGCTCGGGGCCGGTGGAGGAGGGGTGGTCGGTGCTCGACGCCGGTGGAGGGGCAGGGATGCGGGCAGGGTCGTGCTCCCATGGGATGGGTCCATGGCGGAGCTCCCTGCCTGTATCCACGAGCGGGGACGGCTCACTGTTGGGGAGGAGGAGGGACGGGGCGGCGGCATGTGCACAACGAGGACGGGGATTAGAGGACGGAGAAGACGAGGGGATTGGGCTTAGGGTTTCATTGGGTCACTTGTTTTGTCTCACGCGGAAGGGCAAGCGATGTCCTTGTAGCCCATAACATCCCCACAAAATACCCACCAAAATTAATTCTATCGAGGCGGACGTGTGGGGACGCAAGCTTCCGGAGGCGAAATAATGTAGCTGGGCTGAGTGCTACAGAATAACCGGTGTGCATCTAGTGTTTCCATGAGAAACTGTTGGAAGGGGTAAAAAGGACTTACGGTGATCAAACGGTGAGAACTTGATGTAAACGCTTGATCTAAGGGCTGAAAAGTTCTAATCGCTGTGGTTAGAGCCAAGGGTCTCCCCAATTATACTTTTAGATGCACACAGAAAGGACATGCCCACCTCGCCCATGCTTGCTTACGACAGACACGCCACCAAAGGAGGTGGACAGAGGCGACAGACGAAGACGGCACCAACGGTGGACTCTCAAGAGCTCTAGGAGAGGAAAGTCCTGCCGTATTTGTTTATGTATTAGTTGTCAGTTTATGCTTGTTACTTGCAAGGAGCTTAGAGAATACGAAAAATGGTCTTTCATTGGAGGGAAAACTCACCGGTTTGCACGTAGATTTTGTAGTTACATAGGAGCATTTGGAGGGGTCGTACCTTCATGCCTCAGTGATTTGGCAGTCTAAAACCCCTCTCAAAGTTAAAATTTTCACTTGGCATATATCAAGAGAAAGACTTTCTTCGAGTGAGCAGATTCATAAGATGCATTGTCCTACGATATGGCAAATGTGCCCGGTGCGGACAAATAGAGTCGATCATTCATATCTTCTTTTTGTGTGATGTGGCAAAGTTTAGGAAAATGATTCCACTCCCCCGGGGGATCCACATGATTGCATCCTCCTGATGCTCCGTGTGACACGCATCCCTCTGGTTGGTGGCAGCGATGAGACTTGAGAGCCCACCGCTTAATCTTATCTTTTCTTTTGACCTTTCCCCTCAAACCGTAGCTCACATGTATCCTCTCCCTCGTCCCTCTTTTTCTCACAGCGCCATGGGAGCTCCTACCGCCGCCGCCTATGGCACCCGTCCGCTCCTCCAAGCGCCCCAAACTCCGAACCATCACCTGATCTGGCGCCTACCCTGTGTACTCCTCTCCTCTTTTTTCTCCCCGGTGGTGAACTCCTCTGTCTTCCCTGTGTGCGGCGGTCAGGGATGCGAAGGTGCCGTGGAGGCCCTACCCGCGAGGTGGCGCTGTTGCAGGCTGTCCCAACACCGCCACGAAAAACATCTAGCGCCATCCATCGTTGTGTTGTGAGAGAGAGCAGGTTCAGGAGCATGGCCAAGTTCTAGAACTAGAGCTAAAGCACTCACCGGCTATGCTACAACCGGTCGCCCACCTTGCTACAATTAATGTGGACGGCGTCTTTTTTATAGGGGCGATGGTGCCTTGCTACGAGTGGTGCCGGGCCGCCGCCGCTGCAGTCCACCCTTCCCGCGCGTCACGCGTCGTCGCAGCCATCGTCATTAAGGAGCTCCCGTCTTCCCCACTGTCCCCTGCACGATGTTGCTACCAACAGTGATATGCTTTGCTATACCAACTACGGGAAGCTTTTTGCTATCACGGGTATATGCCATTGCTAACGATGGTAGTTGGTTTTTCTATCTTGGGTCTAGGATATTGCTACCGTGTGTTTTGTATAAATTTTGCCTATAAAGTCTCACGATGTCTCCGATGAAATTTGTTGTTTTTGCTACACTAATATAATTTTTCGCTACATTTGTTCTCCTGTTTTGCTATATTAGTCCAATGTTTTTGCTACGAGGTGTCCGGCGGGTCTCCCGGCGGAAGTCTCCGGCAAGGTCTTCTTTTTTGCTACATTATCATATTTTTGTTGCTACAACCGTTTTATGGTTTTGCTATAATAGTATATTTTTTTTGCTACGAGGTCTCCGGCGAGTCTTCGACGATGTCCCCGGCGAAATCAGTTATGTTACATTGGGATTTTTTTTACAAGGTTGCCGGCGAGGTCTCCGGCGAACTCTCCGGCGAGGTCCATTCTATTTGTTCTTTTTTCTGGACTGAACAATTTTCTACTATATATAGCAAAAGCGAAATTTTTTATAGCAAAAGTGAGTATGTTTATAGCAAAAGCAGGATTTTAAGGGCTTTTAAAAGACAAGTATCAGCAGGGGACCCGGTGGATTTTAGAGAACTATCCCCCGGGAACAGAACAGTATGACCCCAAAGTTTACGTAGAGTGACGCGCACGGATGCTAGGAGTTTAGTGGAATCCTACGTCCTTTGCGCATTTTTTTTTTTTGACTTGGTTTCCTCTCTCTTGGCAAAGGCCAAACGACTAATTTGGATTTTGCCCTCCGCTCAATGTTGGGTGTGTTGATGCCAGGAGGAACGACAGCCCTCTCATGCTCTCGGTTACGTGGTAATAAACACGGAAACAGCTCTGAAAAAATAAAAAATAAACACGGAAACATCTCTATAGTGGCTTGTACAAACTATGTACTTCCTCAGTCTTAAGATATATGTTTTAGATTATTAAAATTTGAGCGAATCTAGACACTATTTAGTATATATAGTATATAGATTCATCCAAATTTTGACAAATTTAAAACATCCATTTTAGGATGGAGAGAGTGTATGGGATTGGTGCACTACACTGTATACCAGTACATATTACATTTAATAAGCCATCAACAACTTTTTGATCAACTTGATGTCAAGCAATTACAAAATAATTCCATTGCAATATGTTTATTTCTGGCATGAAAACATGATTAGCACATGCAGCTTGTGTTTTCCACGTCACTACTGATAACTGTTACCACTAGTGTCATATCAGTGGGCGCCACGTACATACTACCTCCATTACGTATAATATTTTTTTCAAAACTAGCATGGTGGCCCTCGCAAATGCGAGGGCAATGTCTCAAAGTGCCTAAAACAATTTGCATTGCGCTATAAAACTACAATTCATTTATAATTTTAAAATTTCTATAGTCACAATAAGTATTATGATAATTAAAATATCTTTTTAGGGAAACATATTTAATTTGTTGGGGAATAGTTAAAGTCACCATACAAATAAGTGCACATTATGTTCCTTTTTACATGGAGCTTCGATATGTATATATATAGTTAAATTTATATTGCAACATAGGATTTACTTGTTAAAAGTGATGTTAAACTCAATTATTTTAGATCTATTTAGATTTAGCAAACCAGATATTTCAATGCCAATATAATAATTTCTTGCCCAATGATGTTCATGTAAGTAACTAAGATCAATAAGTCATTTCTTAGTTGATGATGTTCGTGTATAATAATGATACAAGAGATTGCTAGTAGGATGATTTTCTGCAAAAATTATGAAGTTATAAATTATGGTATCTTTTCATAATAAGGTGTGAGAGATCAATAGGTTTAACAAAAACCATCGGCTGTGGCATTTTTGATTATTTCTATGCTAGCGCAAGTGCACCTTATGAATCAATATAAATCAAGTACATGCATTTATATCTTAGTATATATATTAATTCAATGTTAACCTTATACTCATCAAACACAGTGCTATATCGATTCTCAAATTAATGCTAACACCATTTTTTGCTCGAAAATTGTAGTACCTCATGTTCTCCAAATTTTCTAATCTTGCTAATCCTGTCTAATTTAACATCACTTATAAAAGTTAGAATATATTTTAAAATATTATATAATTTTTTAATTGTAATAACTTTTTGATTTTTCCATCTGAGGTTTAGTAATATTTTTTCATGTTAAAATAGCAAAAGATTAAGCGCCAGAAGTATTTCCCCGTTCTCATCTATGCACAACAGTAGCTATGTAATATACACATATTCATTATTAATATATATTAAATCTTATGTAAGATGGAAAACATTATTCAAAGAAAAAATTTCTATGGATCACATGATTCGCTCCCGACAAAGGAAAAAATCAATGGACCAATTAACTTGTACCCGTGTGAAAAAGTATCTATCTCTATCTGATGCATATGTGCATTGTGCACAGTCTTCATTCTAGTTCATGTCATCAATCTTTTTGCAGAAAGAGAATCCATCGCCGTATTCTGTCACCGTTTTCTCAATTTTTATTGGACACACGCTAGAGTCCTAGAATGATACGTCTTGGCACCCTAATGTGAGTTTAAAAATAACATATAGATTCTTTGTTATATCTTACGTGGTACGGTTGTTCCAGCCCTACGATAGAGTCCTAGATAGTTACGTGTTGCCATGCCAAGTATTTAAAGAATAACGTCAACTCTCTGTTTTTTTATTCCCTACTCAACTCTCAGGTTTGATGGATTTTTTTTATGTATAGCACACAAGCCCGTGCGTTGCGACGGGAGAAAGAATAAACTCGCGTCTGAAAAACTGATCCAAATTTAGTCAAATTTGATTAATCCTAGCCAACAGTCTAAAAAAATTCATCAAATTTGACTCTCCATATGTTAATTTGGAGTGATCTCTAACAGTTAATATTTTTTAGTTTACAATAACATTTAGGTGGACTCTTCATATCCACACTCTGCACCCTGTCACGCATACACAGCGGCATAGCACATGCGACCCACCACGACCCAGCAGGACCAACGCACACCACGCACGCACTCACTCACGTGTCACATCACACAACACACGGAGCCAGGAACCCCATCGCCCTCCTTTGATTCAATCCCCTCCAACTACCTCTGCTCCCCTCGATCGAAATCCCCCCGAGCGCCTCCACCCTCTCTCCCCAACGGGAACCCCCCTCTGCTCCCTCGATCGGTGCCGCCTCTCCAACCTCCTCCGTGTAGCAACGTCTCCCCCTTGTCGCCTCCCCTGCCCCGGCGCCGACCGGCCCATCCTCGAGCTCAGCGACCCCATTCCATGGCCGTCGTGGATCTTCTCCACCGCTGCGCACAGTCTCTGCCTCACGCGACCAGCACCATGCTGTTTAATTCATTCGCTTTTCTCTCCGTCGGCTAAGCGTCCTCTCTCTCTCTCTCATTCTAATAATCTCGAAGGTCGCCTTCGGCCGAGAGGTCCTTCTGCTGATTATGTTTCTTGCCTCTTTGATTTTCAATTCGAAATTCGAAAGCCCCCACAAGCACGTCAACCCCCTAGTCTGTCTGTCACAGCCGTTCTCTTTCCGTTCAATCTCGTGAAGCTCTTGCTTGGCTTGTTGACAGTCAATTTACAAAAGTATATAAATTGGTTAAATTTAGTATAAAGTGTCGAGGTGGTACTATTCAAAGGAGACATTTCATCCAAGATGGCCTAGCCCTGCGCTGCGCGGCGGCCAGGCCTGAGTCAGTGCGCAGGTCAACTCCCTAGGTTAGATGGGCCACGTACCGTGGAGGTGTTCTGACCCTGAACCGTTTTTATTTTACTTACGGATGGTATAGTGGGTGATTGTTTGTGGCTTTGGAGGGCAAAACCGTCTAAAAAAGTGTTGGACCGGAAGAAACACTTCGTGCTTTATTATTAGGTATAGATAGATATAGATATAGATTTACCAGGTCTCAGTTTTTTTACTGCTAGCTCAACTCTCAGGTTTGATGGATTTTTTTGATGTATTTACCAGGTATCGGGAATCCCTTCCATATTCTGTTTTGAACGTGTCAAACATGTTTACACAATTACGTAACTATTAATCTCTAGTAAAATCTCAGCCGTAAATTTAAGATCTAATGGTAAAAATAATTCAGCTGATGTGGCTTAACGTGGTGCCTCGAAAAATATCCTTATATTGCTTTTAGTATTAATAGATTCAATTCATGTACTCACTCCGGTCCATATTAATTGACTCAAATTTGCTTAGATTTAAATAAATCTAAAATCTATTTAGTATATAGGTTTATCTAAATTTTAATAAATTAAAGTTAATTAATATGAATAGGAGGGAGTAAGGTTTGACTTTTTCTTAAAAAAATATCAACCTCTACAATATCAAATCAAAATCGTACTCCCTCTGACCCATATTAATTGACTTGGATTTATCAAAATTTGGATAAACATATATATACTAAATAGTGTCTAAATTCATTCAAATCTAGAGAAATTTGAGTCAACTAATATGGGTCGGAGGGAGTATTAGATACATTTTCATATGAATAGCCTCAATAAGGACAAAGTGTATGTTACAGTTATCTAAGTCGATGTCCGACACAAATCAGGCAGGGCTTTTGCCGAACCGAAAGAAAGCAGAAGTTGTCATTTCGAGATACTCCCTCCATTTCAAAATATAAGATGTTTTAGTTTTATAAAACAAATGTATCTAGACTTCTTTTAGTATGTATGTTCACTCATGTTTAGAGTGAATCTATATACTAAAACAAGTATAGATATATTTTTTTCACAAACCTAAAACATCTTATATTTTAAAACGGAGGGAGTAGAACTGAAGATAAGTGAGAGACGGTAACTATCAAGTGACGATGGAAAATACCAAAACTTGCAACTAGTCCGCATTATACATTTTGTAGGAAAAGATTTCAAATTTTCTGATCTTGCGGTGTAAAAGTATTATTTGCGCTGGACTAAGTTATCATGGCATAGCAGGGAGCGTTCGCCAGAGCTCGCGCTGGTTATAAGCCTGGCGGCCGCGCTCCATCCTGGCGTGTGTGTGTGGGCTGTAGGCATCGTGCTTCGTGCTTCGTGTGCATTCGGACCGTTGCTAGTTGTTCCGTCGAGTCCAGATATCAATCAAAGAAGATAAATACAGTCGATAGGTGTACATGCACTGCAGTAAATAATCTTGATCCTGGTTTCCGCCTTACACTTGTGGCACACGCGACTGGACAGATCGACCCGACGAGACAGAGATAAGCAAAGTGATGATTGATGATCCAAGACTATGAGCAGCGTGATGATCGAAGACTATGATCATAATACGGGTTACAAGCTTGGACTGTTGGATATAGATATGTCCGTGGCTTCACCTCATGGAGGAGATATCTAGGAGAAAGAGCCACGTCACTGAAAACTTTGTGTCATGTCCTGATGGCTAGTCGCATGCAGCTGTGTCACAAATCTTTGGATCAGACAACACGCGAGCTAGAAATCATTGCGGTAATGCAGACATGCAGTGCTCCTGATTCTGCGTTCCACACCAGGACACTCGACTGGCACCCGGTCTAATCAGCCTAGCTACGTCCTCTTGTAGTCCTGACTGTGGTAGGCTGTTTCAGAAGCTATGTGAAAATGGACAGGTTCGATTTTTCCGAATGTCCACAAAAATGAGTCGAAAACTACAAAAATAACTTCTGGCCAAAAGTTCAGCAAAAAAAAACCTCTTTTGAAACCATTTTAAAGACTAACCCTCTTATTAGCATCTGTCTGTACCAGGACGTTACACTCAACATGGTAGAGAACCTCTACCGGTGCTACCCTCTCTGCCAGTGTAGCATGCGGGCCTTAGGGACCGATTAGGTAACGCAGAGGCGGGAGGAATTACCACAAATAATGTAACGCCGGCTGGCATGACGCTCCCATCATGTTTGGGTTAAGTGGCCCGGAGCCAGCCTGGACCGATCCAAGAAGCCACTTCATCCCCTACCTCGACTCCAAAGCTCCCACCTTCCCCCTCTCTTTCTCCAACTAAATCGTTCCATTTTTGTTGGATTTCTTAGTGGATTTCACCCCTAGTGCATAGAAGTACCCTTCCATCTCTCTTTCTTTTCCCTGTTAAAATCTTGTATTTTGGTGGTATTTGTTCAAAATCTTTAATACCCTCTAATTTCCATCTGACCAAAGATGCATTGTTTATTTTGTTGTATATTTGTCCAATGATGTCTTGTATGATGGCTATAAGGCATCATGCTTAACATTTGTAGGTTCGCGCTAGCATTTTTGTGAGATTTATTATGTCTAAATATAGTTAGGATTAGGGTAAGTGGCTACGATTTTGTGCTAAGGTTGGGATGACTAGTTAGATCTTGTTAT
The DNA here is from genome assembly GCA_023614405.1 of Avena insularis. Lineage (NCBI taxonomy): Eukaryota > Viridiplantae > Streptophyta > Magnoliopsida > Poales > Poaceae > Avena > Avena insularis. Next base: position 10,184,879 of record CM042684.1, read on the forward strand.
ATATTGATTTTATAAATGCATAGCTTAGTGATTATATTTATGTCGATGCATTTGGGTTGTTATAATTATCTTTTTCATCATGGGAATAGTGAGTGTTCCTCATGTGGACAAGGATGCTTTTTTTTAACGAGACAAGAATGCCTTTTTCAAATACACTTTTGAGGTTGAATGCCTAGAGGAGGCTATGATGGTGTTTGAACTAGTCCTAACTATGCCGAGGTTTTGAAAAAGTGGGAATTGATTTGAATTAGAAAGACTCAAGTGATGAAGTTGAGTTAGAGGGGAGACATAATGTTGGGTTTGGAATGGACATTCGTTGGAAGACAATGCATATCTAATCTAAGCAACGTTGGGTTGCATCAAAACAGTATGTGACTGAGAGCATGTCCATTGGCGCTCCCTGAATCATAGCCTACAGTACAACCGGCATATCGCTATTGGGAGCGCACACACATGTTGCCAAAATTGTGGGGATGCCATCCCATAGCGGCGTGCCCAAAACCACGGGCTCCTAAACAAAATTTGGACAAAACAAACAAGATATTGCATAGTTTCAATTATTCAAATCTTATTACATACTTTTTAATAAAAAATCATCTTCACACAAGAATTAGAAGAAACAATTAAATAGTATTATTCATACAAGACATAAAACTATAGCAACTAAACATGTCGATGGATCAGGCGGCATTTTGTTTGAGAACCCACAAATGCTCCACTAGATCACTATCACTAGTAGAGAAAACCTTATAGCCGGATTCCTTACCGCTGGCGAAGTGGGCTCAGGATCGCCGGCGGTAAGGCCTTCTAGGCATTCCTGCGTTACCGCCAGCGAATGTATATTAGATTTGCCGGGGCCAGCCCATATACCACCAGCGAACAGGCCTCGCGAGTGCGGGGGCTATGGTGGTCCGCGTGCCCCCGGATGGGCCGCCCTTTAGCACTGGCGAAACATCGCCCCGTTCGCCGGGGCTAGAGCCCATTACCACCAGCGAATAGAGCCCTAAGGCGCCGGGGGTCAATGGGTTGGGTCCCCACCTATAAGTGGGTGCACAACAATCGCTGGCGAAGTGATGCGGGTCCCACCTGTCAGGGCCCCTATCTCACCCTCCCAAAAAATCCCCAATCCCCTCCTGATGCAACCCTAGCATCGTCCCGCAGCGCCGCGTCCCCATCCCCACACGCGCCTTCCTTTCCTTTTCCATCTTCCCCGCGAACCCTAGCCTCTGCCGCTCGCCCGCACGCCTCCGCCACTCGCCTCGCTAGAGGAGGAGGCCCGTGCTACCCCGTCCCGCCTGTGACCTATGAGGAGGAGGCCTGGCGCGCCCCGACCGCGACATATGAGGAGGAGGCCCGCAGCAGGAGCACCATCGCCACCTCGTCGGAGGAGGAGGCCCGCCCCGCCCTGCCCGTGACCTAGGAGGAGGAGGCCCGCCGCGCCTCGCCCACGACCTAGGAGGAGGCATGCGACAGGAGCACCGCCACCACCTCGTCGACGACCCCCGCCCCCCCGTCTTTGCCTATGTTACCCAACGCAGTTACATTGCTTGAAACTTGTTGTCAGATTACTATGCTCTAGGATCTAGGCTTTCAGATTACTAATGCTTGAAGCTTGCTGTCAGAAGACTAAGCTTGATCTAGGCTGTTATATTACTAAGCTTGCTGTCAGATTACTATGTTTTGCTGAATGTCTTTCTTAAAGCTTGATGTCAAGTACATTATGAATATTTTTATGTCAGATTAGTTCTATTGCCTCTGTTCCCCAACGCAGATATAGACGAGTACTTTCCGACGGCCGAGTACTTTCCGACGACACCGACGAGGAAATTCCGACGAGACGACACGCACGTATCCGATAACTTCCGCCGAGATGCACGTGCTGCTAGCCGATCGATTCTTTTGATCTAACTAGTACACTCACGCAAAAGAATTTTGATTGCCAAAGGCTCTTGTCGAGCCTTGCTTTCTCTCTTGTATTGCTCAACTCCACGGTCTTGTTCGGTACAAGATTACAAGGCCAGGTGTGTGCATATATTTATGCACTACTAGGACCTAATCAACTAGGAGTCGGTGTACTACTTCAAAACCTAGTCTAACACATATACGTATACTACCTGGACACCTATACCTACTCGGACTGCAATTCCAATACGTGTAAGACACGTGATTATCTAACAATCTGGGCAGAGCAGCAGGTTTGAAAATCAAATCCTTTGCATTTGTATTTTGAAGAGAACAAATACAACCCAGATTGTATATCTGCACCTCAAATTGTACATTTCCATTGCACTTTCTTTCCAGAACCCCTTGTGTCTTAAGCCCAAATTTTGAGTATTGCACCTGATGTCTCCGGAGTGTGATCAGACCAACTAACTTGGTGTAATACTAACTTGGTTGCATAGCCTTTTCCTACCCAAGCAACCGCATGTCTGAAACTTAATGCAATACTCTGCAATGTTGCCGCCAATGCACACAAGTGACTTGACCATCCTCGTGTCTTTTACAATTACAAGCGAACGAATTGAAGGATGCCGCCCCCCAGATGTGGAGGTTCAAAGTTTGGGAGAAGAAATACCAAGCCAAGGCAGAGGATGGAAGACCATGCCCTGCTATATGTCTGACTATTTTTCCAACGTGCCAACATATACCACAAAATCCAAAATATTTTCGGCCGTGCTATAAGATGAAAAGGATTGGTTCGTGCACCTGGTGCATGGTGTGAGGCTGTGAGCAGTAAGATGGATACTTCTTGTTAAAGAAACACTGCACCAAAATAGACAAATATTCATCTGTTCTGAGACACTTTATGAGACTACTTGCATTTGGAGCTCCTAGAGATGCACAAGACTACTACGTACGTATAGATTCTGGAAGGTCTGGTGTGGAAGTGATTGAACCAAGCTATTTGAGAGGATCAAATGAAGCAGATACAACTCGGATCATGGCACACAACCCTACATGAGGATTTTATTGGATGCGATTGCATATGCACGTGGATGCGATTGCATATGCACTAGAATGGAAGAATCATCCATTTGCTTGACAAGGGTTGTACTAAGGGCATACTGGAGAATGCGGTGTGGTACTTGGAGCTATGGTGGATTATTCTAACATCACATGATTAGCACCTAAAAATAGTGAGATCGCATGTGTGTGCATTGCATTCATGCATAAGAAAATCTGGGAAGTTTTCACGTAAAACTAAAAGAGTTATAGAGGGATCGAGATCTCTTTTGTTATGATGGAAACGTCGGCGCAGGCAAAACTAAAAGAGTTATAGAGGGATCGAGATCTCTTTTGTTATGATGGAAACGTCAGCGCATGTACTATGGATTTCTACATGACCTCTACTGTATTTTTATGTTTTGGGGAAACAATTCAATTCATATTTGAATTTCATATTTGAACACCTTGGAATTTAGAATATTCCAATATTAAGTAAAGATTATTTAAAGAATAAAGTAATACCAAGAAACGAAATAGCAAATTGAAATTGCAATTAAATAAATAAGGGAATTCTTTATTACAAGATAAAATGAACAATTATTGTAATACAAGTATTACATTGTCTTTTCAATAAAGCATTGAATTCGTATTCATAAATAAGAAACACATATTTATAATTTCACATAATTTAAAATTGACTTTGAATTAGAATATCCCACTATTATAAAGAATCCTATAAATAAAATTGATTACAATAACGAATTATAGGTAAATGAGATAATATTTGGGAAGTATAAAATAAAAAGATAATTATTACAAAGTTGGAAAAACAGATTTACTTTATTACAATAATATTAATATTACTTTAACCTTTAACAAATATTTAAATGGAAAGATAATAATACAATAAAGAAATAAGTAATAAGCGAGAAATTAAAATATTTAGAAGTTGTAGCAATATTTATAGTATACAGAGTATCACTCTGTTCTTACACGTGTTTGAAACAAAAGAAAATTACAAAAGAATAAACAAAGTCCTAATCTAAATCTTGATCTCCATCTTCTTAGTGTTCTTGTTCCTGCAAGAGAAAAACACAAACAAAGAATAAAGAATAAATAAAAGGGGTTAGGGTAAGTTAGTGATACTCTCAGATTTGACTTAGTGTTGCTAATGCCGAGATCATCACTGAGTAGTATTTAAACAGGAGCCAAGACAGTAATCTGTTCTTGTCGGAAAAAAGAGCTTTGGGCTTAGCATCATAAGCCAGAGGTAAGTTTCACTAGAGGAGGTAGAAAGGAAGAAGTAAACCCGATGTAATTACTTGTGCTAATCTACAACAATGCAAGCTAGTAGGTAAGCAGCATAAACATAATTGCATGTGTGTGTGCTATCAGCACAAGGAAGCCTCAAAGAGAGATAAGCGTGCACTGCAGCAGCAAGAGATACTCTAGTGATCACATCACAAGAATACCAGAACACCAACCAGGTACATTCCACACACACAAACCACTCAAAAACACACTGTTCTTGTTAATTCATTAGCAGATCTACCACAGTATGCCCACATCTCACCAACCAAGATACTAGTTCAGATCACCGCCACATCACTTGCACCATGGTTGCTTAGAGAAGCCATCTAGGAGCTAGGACAAGGAGGAGATCAAGACCAAGCCAGCAGCAAAGGAAAAGTTCAACACCAGCAATAGTTCCAAGAGGAGAAGGCTAGGTTGTAGCTGCTAGAGTAGATCAAACAGTAAAAGGAGAGGGGAGCAGGATATCAAGATACAACAATAGTTGAACTGAAGGGAATATGTCCTGAGAGGCAATAATAAAATGTTTATTATGTGTATTCCAAGTATATGATAGATGTTTATTTTGCATGCTATAATTGTATTAATACGGAAACGTTAATACATGTGTGTTTAATAAACAAACATAAAGTTCCTAGTTATGCCTCTCTCATAAACTAGTTCGTTGATTAACAAGATGATCACAGTTTCCTGATCATAGACATTGGATGTTGTTAATAACGAGATCACAACATTAGTGTAATGGTGTGATGAACATTCATCCGAAGTATAGCATTACGATCAAAGTCATTGAGTTTATATTGCTATAAACAAACTACGAAGTAATCCTAATCCTTAGACCATGAGATCATGCCAATCACTAACACCGGAAGAGTTTCTTGTTGACATCAAACGTCACTCCGTAACTGGGTGGTTATAAAGATGGCTTCAAAGCTACTAAAGTGTTATGTTGAGAATCATGGATCAAGAGTGGAATTTGTTCATCCCGATGACGGATAGATATGCTCTGGGCCCTCTCGGTGATATCATATTGGTTAGCTTGCAAGCAAGTGATTTGATCACTAGAATGTTATATCACGGGAACGAGAAAAGGGTGCATGTTAGTAACGAGATCAAACTAGGTATGGAGATACCGATGATCGAATCTCGGACATGTAGTATATCGTGAAACAAAGGGATTAAGATACAAGCGTAAAAGGTTCCGACGATCACAGGAAAAGTCATCGTTGAATGTGTGGGAGTCAGTATGGATCTCCAGGTCCCGCTACTGATTATTGATCGGAGAAGGGTCTCGATCATGTACGCATTATTCGCGAACCGTAGGGTGACACACTTAAGGGACACTGGCATCCAGTTGGAGCAAATGTTTCATGCCGAAAGAATAAACAAGCGCAAGAATTTATTTCACTAGATACCGAAACAGGTTTTCGGGTGAAATTGCATAAAGTGGTTATGCATGTGAAATGGAATTCTAGCAAGGGGTTATTTGTGAATGTTTGTCATTAAAGTAATTGACAAAATTCTGAATAAAATAAAAAAGTTTTATTTAATGAGAGTTTGCCTTAAATTTGGTGGAAATTTAATGGGAATTTGAGTGGATTTTTGAGTGGAGAAAATTGAAGGGCCATTTTGTGAGTGGAGTGTCCACCCCCATGGCCGACGGCCACCCCCTCGGGTGCCCCCTCCTATAAAAGAAGCCCCTCCTCTCACTTGTCTCTCACACCTCCTCGTGAAGGATGTCTCTCCCCCTCTAGAATTTATCCCCCATGGTCTCGGACTAGCGAGATACATGTTCCCGGTGGCTATTCGGAAAGAAAGGGTTGTGCTTCCGCTGCATCGCTGGAGCGAGGAGGCGGAGGTTGCCCGGTGTCTTGTACGTGTGTGCGAGCACGGATGCGCTACTGCTTTGCGGCGCTAGGACTTCCTCTCGATCTTGAGATCGGCAAGAGATCGTCTACATCAACCACGAGTTGAACTCGTTAAGATTTGTCGGTCTTAAAGGGTATGTTCTCTACGGATATACATCCGCCCGTTGTTTGTATCTAGTAGATAGATCTTGGTACATAGTTCCCATCGTAGGAAAACTTTTGTTTTCTATGTTGTGAACCCTACAGTGGTATCAGAGCCGGATCTATGCATAGATACTTTACACGGGTAGTACACATATGAATATGTGGGCGATGATGATCATGTTGTTGCTCCTTAGTTGTAATTTTGGATATTGGTGGCATAGTGGGATGAAGCGGCCCGGACAAACTTTACATGTCCTCGCACATGAGACCTGTTCCACGCTTGACATGCAACTAGTTTGCATAAGTGGCTAGCGGGTGTCTGTCTCTCCTACTATAGTCAATATCTATTTTGCAACGAGTTGTCAACAATTTGGTTATCCTCGTTGTGGTTCATGTTCGTAGGTAAGAACGGTTCTATCTCGAAAGTCCTAAGCCATGTCAAACTTGCAATGGATAAATTAGAGGAGTCTAGTTTAGATTGTTGCTGGGCTAGTGTTATGATATGGTGATGTTGTAAGTAGAAGTATGAGATGATACTCTTACAACATACATAACGTGTAATATCCATAGACCTTGGACTTACACATATAGGTATGATAGTGATCATACCACGGTGCACATGATAGAGATCATATGCGGGAACCATATCATTTCACTAATAAACATGTGATGTTTGATAGCATCTTATATTGCTTGTTTAGCACTTTGTTAGCATAATAAGATGATCCCTCTTTTAAATATCAAGATAAGAATGTGTTCTTCCTTTAGTATGCACCGATTATGTTTCCGTCGCTCCAAGACATCACGTGATGATCGGGTGTTCTTGGATCCACGACCATATTTCAGGTGTAAAACAGTTACACACGCGAATACTAAGGTTCTAACTTGGCGAGCCTAGCATGTACAGACATGGCCTCGGAACACGGACCGAAAGGTTAAGCATGAGTCATATAGTAGATATGATGCCCATTTGATGCTCGCCTTTGAAGCTACACCGACTCACGTGATGATCGGACTTGGTGTAGTGGATTTGGTTCATGTAATCACCAAAAAGGCACGAGGGATGTCGTTTTTGAGTGGGAGTTCATTCGTAATATGGATTAGTTGAACTCAATCTATCATACACTTAGTCTAAACTTTACAAATTCTGTTGTAGATGGCACCACCTGCTTTTAATTTCAATGTATTCATGGAGAAAGAGAAAGTTTCAACGAACGGTAGCAACTTTACCAAATGGGCCATGAATTTGAGGATTCTCCTCTCTGCTGCACAAAAGCAATATGTGCTAGAAGCGCCACTAGGCCCCCCACCTTTAGAGGATGCCCCTAACAAGGAGAAGAATGTCTATCAGACTCGTCAGGAGGACAACAACTTAGTTCATTAAGGCATATTGTATGGGCTAGAGCCGGAACTTCGAAAGCGTTTCAAAAATGGCAATGCTTTTGATACAATGGGTGAGTTGAAAATGATTTTCGACACACATGCTGATGTAGAGAGCTACAACGCTTCAAAAAGTTCTTTAGCTGCATGATGGAAGAGCACAGCTCCGTTAGTGAGCATGTACTCAAGATGTCGGGTTACGCCGATAAGCTTGTGTCCTTGGGAATATCGATTCCCATTGACTTAGGCATCCATCGTGTTCTGCAGTCTCTGCCACCTAGCTATAAGAGCTTCGTGATGAACTATAATATGCAAGGCATGAAGAAGTCTCTCCCGAGCTTCACAATGCTTAAAACTGCGAAGTGGAGATCAAAAGGAACATCAAGTGTTGATGATCAATAGGAACACTGGTTTCAAGAAAGACAAGAAGGAAAACGAAGGGAAGTAAGGCGGCAAGCTGTTGCCGTGCTGAAAAGAAACCCCGAGTTGGACCTAAGTCCGATACCGAAAGTGCTACTATTGTAAGGGGATCGCCATCGAAGCGAATCGCCCCAAGTATTTGGCAGACAAGAAAGCCGGCAAGGCAAACAAAGGTATATATGATATACATGTTATTGATGTGTACTTGACTAGTGCTCGAACTGTACGGAAATCCTGTCAGTACTTGACTAGTGCTCGAACTGTACTTGACTAGGTCAAGAAGGACGCGTGCAGCTCCCGAACTGTACGGAAATCCTGTCATGAATTTCATGGTTGATGAAAATGATGACCCTGTGACGTATGAAGAAGCGATGATGAGACCGGATTCCAACAAATGGTTAGAAGCCATGAAATCCGAGATGGAATCCATGTATGAAAATCAAGTTTGGAACTTGGTGGACTTACCTCACGACCGAAAGGCCGTGGAGAACAAATGGATTTTCAAAAGGAAAACTGATGCTGATGGTAATATAACCGTCTATAAAGCTCGACTTGTCGCAAAGGGGTTTTCGACAAATTCAAGGAGTTGACTACGATGAGACATTTTCTCCCGTAGCGATGCTAAAGTCAGTTAGGATTATGTTAGCAATTGTTGCATATTTCGATTATGAGATATGGCAGATGGATGTCAAAACCGCATTTCTCAATGGTAATATTGAAGAAGAGTTGTATATGATACAACCAACGGGTTTTGTCGATCCTAAGGATGCTAACAAGGTGTGCAAACTTCAGTGATCCATCTATGGATTGAAGCAAGCATCACGAAGTTGGAATCTCCGCTTTGATGAGGTGATCAAAGAGTTTGGATTTGTCCAAACTTATGGAGAAGCTTGTATTTACAAGAAAGTGAGTGGGAGCAATGTGGCATTTCTGATATTATATGTGGATGACATGTTATTGATCGGAAATGATATAGATCTTTTAAACAGTGTTAAAAGTTATCTAAACAGCAAATTTTCAATGAAGGACCTAGGTGAAGCGTCATACATATTAGGCATAAAGATCTATAGAGATAGATCTAGGCGCCTAATAGGGCTATCGCAAAGTACATACCTTGATAAGATTTTAAAGAAGTTTAAAATGGAAGATAGTAAGAAGGGGTTCTTACCTATGACACAAGGCACGACATTGAGTAAGACTCGAAGTCTGGCTTCGGCGGAAGAAAGAGAGATAATGGACAAGGTCCCCTATGCTTCAGCCATAGGCTCTATAATGTACGCCATGCTATGTACAAGACCGGATGTGGCACATGCTATTAGTTTGACTAGTAGGTACCAATCGGATCCAGGTTTAGAACACTGGAAAACGGTCAAGAATATCCTTAAGTACTTGCGAAGAACTAAGGATATGTTTCTTGTATACGGAGGTGAAGAAGAGCTCGTCTCGCTAAGTATTATGTCGACGCTATCTTTGACACCGATCCGGATGACTCTAAGTCTCCATCTGGATACGTATTTCTCATGAATGGCAGAGCGGTTAGATGGAGGAGCTCCAAACAACCTGTGGTGGCGGGATCAACAACGAGGCGAATATGTTGCTGCTTGAGCGGCTCGAAGCGCTTTGTATGAAGGAGTTCATATCCGAACTAGGTGTGGTTACAAACGCGTTGGACCTAATGGTGATCTATTGTGACAACAATGGTGCCATTGCCAATGCCAAAGAGCCAAGGTCTCACAAGCATTCCAAGCATATTAAGCGCCGGTTTCACTCCATCCGCGAGCATGTCAAGGATGGAGATATAAAGATTTGTAAAGTACATACGGATCTCAATGTAGCAGATCCGTTGACTAAAACTCTCCCTAGAGCAAAACATGATCTATACCAGAACTCCATGGGTGTTAGATACATCACAATGTAACTAGATTATTGTCTCTAGTGCAAGTGGGAGACTGAAGGGAATATGCCCTGAGAGGCAATAATAAAATGTTTATTATGTGTATTCCAAGTATATGATAGATGTTTATTTTGAATGCTATAATTGTATTAATACGAAAACGTTAATACATGTGTGTTTAATAAACAAACAGAAAGTTCCTAGTTATACCTCTCTCATAAACTAGTTCGTTGATTAACAAGATGATCACAGTTTCCTGATCATAGACATTGGATGTTGTTAATAACGAGATCACAACATTAGTGTAATGGTGTGATGAACATTCATCCGTAGTATAGCATTACGATCAAAGTCATTGAGTTTATATTGCTATAAACAAACTACGAAGTAATCCTAATCCTTAGACCATGAGATCATGCCAATCACTAACACCGGAAGAGTTTCTTGTTGACATCAAACGTCACTTAGAATCGGGTGATTATACAGATGGCTTCAAAGCTACTAAAGTGTTATGTTGAGAATCATGGATCAAGAGTGGAATTTGTTCATCCCGATGATGGATAGATATGCTCTGGGCCCTCTCGGTGATATCACATTGGTTAGCTTGCAAGCAAGTGATTTGATCACTAGAATGTTATATCATGGGAACGAGAAAAGAGTGCATGTCAGTAACGAGATCAAACTAGGTATGGAGATACCGATGATCGAATCTCGGACATATAGTATATCGTGAAACAAAGGGATTAAGATACAAGCGTAAAAGGTTCCGATCACGGGAAAATCATCGTTGAATGTGTGGAGTCGATATGGATCTCGTGTCCCGCTCTGATTATTGATCGGAGAAGGGTCTTGATCATGTTCGCATTATTCGTGAACCGTAGGGTGACACATAAGGGACAACGGCATCCAGTTGGAGCAAATGTTTCATGCGAAAAAGAATAAACAAGCGCAGAATTTATTTCACTAGAATCAAAGCAGGTTTTCGGGTGAAATTGCATAAAGTGGTTATGCATGTGAAATGGAATTCTAGCAAGGGGTTATTTGTGAATGTTTGTCATTAAAGTAATTGACAAAATTCTGAATAAAATAAAAAAGTTTTATTTAATGAGAGTTTTCCTTAAATTTGGTGGAAATTTAATGGGAATTTGAGTGGATTTTTGAGTGGAGAAAATTGAAGGGCCATTTTGTGAGTGGAGTGTCCACCCACATGAATGAAGGAGGGGAGGGGGAAACCCCCATGGCCGGCGGCCACCCCCTTGGGTGCCCCCTCGTCCTATAAAAGAAGCCCCTCCTCTCACTTGTCTCTCACACCTCCTCGTGAAGGATGTCTCTCCCCCTCTAGAATTTATCCCCCATGGTCTCGGACTAGCGAGATACATGTTCCCGGTGGCTATTCGGAAAGAAAGGGTTGTGCTTCCGCTGCATCGCTGGAGCGAGGAGGCGGAGGTTGCCCGGTGTCTTGTACGTGTGTGCGAGCACGGATGCGCTGCTGCTTTGCGGCGCTAGGACTTCCTCTCGATCTTGAGATCGGCAAGAGATCGTCTACATCAACCACGAGTTGAACTCGTTAAGATTTGTCGGTCTTAAAGGGTATGTTCTCTACGGATATACATCCGCCCGTTGTTTGTATCTAGTAGATAGATCTTGGTACATAGTTCCCATCGTAGGAAAACTTTTGTTTTCTATGCTGTGAACCCTACAGTGGTATCAGAGCCAGATCTATGCATAGATACTTTACACGGGTAGTACACATATGAATATGTGGGCGATGATGATCATGTTGTTGCTCCTTAGTTGTAATTTTGGATATTGGTGGCATAGTGGGATGAAGCGGCCCGGACAAACTTTACATGTCCTCGCACATGAGACCTGTTCCACGCTTGACATGCAACTAGTTTGCATAAGTGGCTCGCGGTGTCATCTCTCTCCTACTATAGTCAATATCTATTTTGCAACGAGTTGTCAACAATTTGGTTATCCTCGTTGTGGTTCATGTTAAGTAAGAACGGTTCTATCTCGAAAGTCCTAAGCCATGTCAAACTTGCAATGGATAAATTAGAGGAGTCTAGTTTAGATTGTTGCTGGGCTAGTGTTATGATATGGTGATGTTGTAAGTAGAAGTATGAGATGATACTCTTACAACATACATAACGTGTAATATCCATAGACCTTGGACTTACACATATAGGTATGATAGTGATCATACCACGGTGCACATGATAGAGATCATATGCGGGAACCATATCATTTCACTAATAAACATGTGATGTTTGATAGCATCTTATATTGCTTGTTTAGCACTTTGTTAGCATAATAAGATGATCCCTCTTTTAAATATCAAGATAAGAATGTTCTTCCTTTAGTATGCACCAATTATGTTTTCGTCGCTCCAAGACATCACGTGATGATCGGGTGTTCTTGGATCCACGACCATATTTCAGGTGTAAAACAGTTACACACGCGAATACTAAGGTTCTAACTTGGCGAGCCTAGCATGTACAGACATGGCCTCGGAACACGGACCGAAAGGTTAAGCATGAGTCATATAGTAGATATGATGCCCATTTGATGCTCGCCTTTGAAGCTACACCGACTCACGTGATGATCGGACTTGGTGTAGTGGATTTGGTTCATGTAATCACCAAAAAGGCACGACGGATGTCGTTTTTGAGTGGGAGTTCATTCGTAATATGGATTAGTTGAACTCAATCTATCATACACTTAGTCTAAACTTTACAAATTCTGTTGTAGATGGCACCACCTGCTTTTAATTTCAATGTATTCATGGAGAAAGAAACTTGCAGAGCAGTAGCAACTTTACCAAATGGGCCATGAATTTGAGGATTCTCCTCTCTGCTGCACAAAAGCAATATGTGCTAGAAGCGCCACTAGGCCCCCCACCTTTAGAGGATGCCCCTAACGAGGAGAAGAATGTCTATCAGACTCGTCAGGAGGACCACAACTTAGTTCATTGCGGCATATTGTATGGGCTAGAGCCGGAACTTCGAAAGCGTTTCGAAAATGGCAATGCTTTTGATACAATGGGTGGGTTGAAAATGATTTTCGACACACATGCTGCTGTAGAGAGCTACAACGCTTCAAAAAGTTCTTTAGCTGCATGATGGAAGAGCTGACTCATTAGTGAGCATGTACTCAAGATGTCGGGTTACGCCGATAAGCTTGTGTCCTTGGGAATATCGATTCCCATTGACTTAGGCATCCATCATGTTCTCGGTCTCGCCACCTAGCTATAAGAGCTTCGTGATGAACTATAATATGCAAGGCATGAAGAAGTCTCTCCCGAGCTTACATCAATGCTTAAAAGCAGAAGTGGAGATCAAAAGGAACATCAAGTGTTGATGATCAATAGGAACACTGGTTTCAAGAAAGACAAGAAGGGAAAAGCGAAGGGAAGTAAGGGCGGCAAACTGTTGCCGTGCCTGAAAAGAAACCCCGAGTTGGACCTAAGTCTGATACCGAGTGCTACTATTGTAAGGGGACTGGCCACTGGAAGCGCAACTGCCCCAAGTATTTGGCAGACAAGAAAGCCGGCAAGGCAAACAAAGGTATATATGATATACATGTTATTGATATGTACTTGACTAGTGCTCATGATAGCACACGGTATTTGATACGGTTCGGTTGCTAATATTTGTAACTTTCGAATCGAGGCTGCGGAACAAGCGACCGCTAGCAAGGGGTGAGGTCAAGATGCGGTCGGCAATGGATCAAGCGTTGATGTGATCTCCGCCGAACGCTGCCTCTCCACTTGCCGTCGGGATTAGTTATAAACTTGAATAATTGTTATCTGGTGCACATGAGCATGAACATTGTATCTGGATCGTGTTTGATGCGAAGTGGTTTTTCATTTAAATCCGAGAACAATGGTTGTTCCATTTCTATGAATGAAATCTTTTATGGTCATGCACCGATGATGAATGGTTTATTTCTTTTGGATCTCGATAATAATGTTACACATATTCATAATGTTGATGCTAAAAGGATTAAACTAAATGATGATATATCCGCATATATGTGGCACTGCCGTCTAGGTCATATTGGCGTTAAACGCATGAAGAAGCTCCATTCGGATGGACTTTTGGAATCACTTGATTATGAATCATTTGATACATGTGAGCCATGTCTTATGGGCAAGATGACTAGAACGCCGTTTTCCGGTTCAATGGAGCAGGCGTGATTTATTGGAAATCATACATTCTGATGTATGTGGTCCAATGAGTGTGTCGGCGCGAGGTGGATATCGTTATTTTCTTACTTTCACGGATGATTTGAGCAGATACGGTTATATCTACTTGATGAAACACAAGTCTGAAACCTTTGAAAAGTTCAAGGAATTTCAGAATGAAGTGGAAAATCATCGTAATAGAAAGATCAAATTTCTACGGTCCGACCGTGGAAGTGAGTATCTATGTTACGAGTTTAGCACTCACATGAAAGAGTGTGGAATTGTTTCACAACTCACACCTGCCGGAACACCACAGCGAAATGGTGTGTCGGAACATCGTAATCGTACTTTATTAGATATGGTTCGATCTATGATGTCTCTGACGGACTTGCCATTGTCATTTTGGGGCTATGCACTAGAAACTGCTGCATTCACTTTAAATCAGGCACCATCTAAATCCGTTGAAAAGACACCGTATGAATTGTGGTTTGGAAACAAACCTAAGCTGTCATTTCTTAAAGTTTGGGGATGCGATGTTTATGTGAAGAAACTTCGACCGGATAAACTCGAACCCAAAGCGGAAAAATGCGTCTTCATAGGATACCCTAAGGAAACTATTGGGTATTCCTTCTATCACGAATCCGAGGTTTTTGTTGCCAAGAATGGATCTTTTCTAGAGAAAGAGTTTCTCGCGAAAGGTGTGAGTAGTCGGAACGTAGAACTCGAAGAGGTTATTGAACCTTCTCTTCAAAGTATGGCGAGTAGCGCTGCACCGGAAGTTGTTCCGGAGTTGGCTCCACCTGTTAAAGAGGGAACTAATGATAATGATCATGAAACTCTGAAAGATAGTACTACCGAACCTCGCAGGTCAAGAAGGACGTGTGCAGCTCCCGAACTGTACGGAAATCCTGTCATGAATTTCATGGTTGATGAAAATGATGACCCTGTGACGTATGAAGAAGCGATGATGAGACCGGATTCCAACAAATGGTTAGAAGCCATGAAATCCGAGATGGAATCCATGTATGAAAATCAAGTTTGGAACTTGGTGGACTTACCTCACGACCGAAAGGCCGTGGAGAACAAATGGATTTTCAAAAGGAAAACTGATGTTGATGGTAATATAACCGTCTATAAAGCTCGACTTGTCGCAAAGGGGTTTTCGACAAATTCAAGGAGTTGACTACGATGAGACATTTTCTCCCGTAGCGATGCTAAAGTCAGTTAGGATTATGTTAGCAATTGTTGCATATTTCGATTATGAGATATGGCAGATGGATGTCAAAACCGCATTTCTCAATGGTAATATTGAAGAAGAGTTGTATATGATACAACCAACGGGTTTTGTCGATCCTAAGGATGCTAACAAGGTGTGCAAACTTCGTTGATCCATCTATGGATTGAAGCAAGCATCACAGTTGGAATCTCCGCTTTGATGAGGTGATCAAAGAGTTTGGATTTGTCCAAACTTATGGAGAAGCTTGTATTTACAAGAAAGTGAGTGGGAGCAATGTGGCATTTCTGATATTATATGTGGATGACATATTATTGATCGGAAATGATATAGATCTTTTAAACAGTGTTAAAAGTTATCTAAACAGCAAATTTTCAATGAAGGACCTAGGTGAAGCGTCATACATATTAGGCATAAAGATCTATAGAGATAGATCTAGGCGCCTAATAGGGCTATCGCAAAGTACATACCTTGATAAGATTTTAAAGAAGTTTAAAATGGAAGATAGTAAGAAGGGGTTCTTACCTATGACACAAGGCACGACATTGAGTAAGACTCGAAGTCTGGCTTCGGCGGAAGAAAGAGAGATAATGGACAAGGTCCCCTATGCTTCAGCCATAGGCTCTATAATGTACGCCATGCTATGTACAAGACCGGATGTGGCACATGCTATTAGTTTGACTAGTAGGTACCAATCGGATCCAGGTTTAGAACACTGGAAAACGGTCAAGAATATCCTTAAGTACTTGCGAAGAACTAAGGATATGTTTCTTGTATACGGAGGTGAAGAAGAGCTCGTCTCGCTAAGTATTATGTCGACGCTATCTTTGACACCGATCCGGATGACTCTAAGTCTCAATCCGGATACGTATTTCTCATGAATGGCAGAGCGGTTAGATGGAGGAGCTCCAAACAACCTGTGGTGGCGGGATCAACAACGGAGGCCGAATATGTTGCTGCTTCAGAAGCGGCTCAGGAAGCAGTTTGGATGAAGGAGTTCATATCCGAACTAGGTGTGGTTACAAATGCGTTGGACCTAATGGTGATCTATTGTGACAACAATGGTGCCATTGCCAATGCCAAAGAGCCAAGGTCTCACAAGCATTCCAAGCATATTAAGCGCCGGTTTCACTCCATCCGTGAGCATGTCAAGGATGGAGATATAAAGATTTGTAAAGTACATACGGATCTCAATGTAGCAGATCCGTTGACTAACTCTCCCTAGAGCAAAACATGATCTACACCAGAACTCCATGGGTGTTAGATACATCACAATGTAACTAGATTATTGTCTCTAGTGCAAGTGGGAGACTGAAGGGAATATGCCCTGAGAGGCAATAATAAAATGTTTATTATGTGTATTCCAAGTATATGATAGATGTTTATTTTGAATGCTATAATTGTATTAATATGGAAATGTTAATACATGTGTGTTTAATAAACAAACAGAAAGTTCCTAGTTATACCTCTCTCATAAACTAGTTCGTTGATTAACAAGATGATCACAGTTTCCTGATCATAGATATTGGATGTTGTTAATAACGAGATCACAACATTAGTGTAATGGTGTGATGAACATTCATCCGTAGTATAGCATTACAATCAAAGTCATTGAGTTTATATTGCTATAAACAAACTACGAAGTAATCCTAATCCTTAGACCATGAGATCATGCCAATCACTAACACCGGAAGAGTTTCTTGTTGACATCAAACGTCACTCCGTAACTGGGTGATTATAAAGATGGCTTCAAAGCTACTAAAGTGTTATGTTGAGAATCATGGATCAAGAGTGGAATTTGTTCATCCCGATGATGGATAGATATGCTCTGGGCCCTCTCGGTGATATCACATTGGTTAGCTTGCAAGCAAGTGATTTGATCACTAGAATGTTATATCATGGGAACGAGAAAAGAGTGCATGTCAGTAACGAGATCAAACTAGGTATGGATATACCGATGATCTAATCTCGGACATATAGTATATCGTGAAACAAAGGGATTAAGATACAAGCGTAAAAGGTTCCGACGATCACAGGAAAAATCATCGTTGAATGTGTGGGAGTCAGTATGGATCTCCAGGTCCCGCTACTGATTATTGATCGGAGAAGGGTCTTGATCATGTTCGCATTATTCGTGAACCGTAGGGTGACACACTTAAGGGACACTGGCATCCAGTTGGAGCAAATGTTTCATGCCGAAAGAATAAACAAGCGCAGGAATTTATTTCACTAGATACCGAAACAGGTTTTCGGGTGAAATTGCATAAAGTGGTTATGCATGTGAAATGGAATTCTAGCAAGGGGTTATTTGTGAATGTTTGTCATTAAAGTAATTGACAAAATTCTGAATAAAATAAAAAAGTTTTATTTAATGAGAGTTTGCCTTAAATTTGGTGGAAATTTAATGGTAATTTGAGTGGATTTTTGAGTGGAGAAAATTGAAGGGCCATTTTGTGAGTGGAGTGTCCACCCACATGAATGAAGGAGGGGAGGGGGCAACCCCCATGGCCGGCGGCCATCCCCATGGGTGCCCCCTCCTCCTATAAAAGAAGCCCCTCCTCTCACTTGTCTCTCACACCTCCTCGTGAAGGATGTCTCTCCCCCTCTAGAATTTATCCCCCATGGTCTCGGACTAGCGAGATACATGTTCCCGGTGGCTATTCGGAAAGAAAGGGTTGTGCTTCCGCTGCATCGCTGGAGCGAGGAGGCGGAGGTTGCCAGTGTCTTATGCGTGTGTGCGAGCACGGATGCGCTTTGCTGCTTAGGACTTCCTCTCGATCTTGAGATCGGCAAGAGATCGTCTACATCAACCACGAGTTGAACTCGTTAAGATTTGTCGGTCTTAAAGGGTATGTTCTCTACGGATATACATCCGCCCGTTGTTTGTATCTAGTAGATAGATCTTGGTACATAGTTCCCATCGTAGGAAAACTTTTGTTTTCTATGCTGTGAACCCTACAGTGGTATCAGAGCCGGATCTATGCATAGATACTTTACACGGGTAGTACACATATGAATATGTGGGCGATGATGATCATGTTGTTGCTCCTTAGTTGTAATTTTGGATATTGGTGGCATAGTGGGATGAAGCGGCCGGACAAACTTTACATGTCCTCACATGAGACCTGTTCCACGCTTGACATGCAACTAGTTTGCATAAGTGGCTAGCGGTGTCATCTCTCCTACTATAGTCAATATCTATTTTGCAACGAGTTGTCAACAATTTGGTTATCCTCGTTGTGGTTCATGTTCGTAGGTAAGAACGGTTCTATCTCGAAAGTCCTAAGCCATGTCAAACTTGCAATGGATAAATTAGAGGAGTCTAGTTTAGATTGTTGCTGGGCTAGTGTTATGATATGGTGATGTTGTAAGTAGAAGTATGAGATGATACTCTTACAACATACATAACGTGTAATATCCATAGACCTTGGACTTACACATATAGGTATGATAGTGATCATACCACGGTGCACATGATAGAGATCATATGCGGGAACCATATCATTTCACTAATAAACATGTGATGTTTGATAGCATCTTATATTGCTTATTTAGCACTTTGTTAGCATAATAAGATGATCCCTCTTTTAAATATCAAGATAAGAATGTGTTCTTCCTTTAGTATGCACCGATTATGTTTTCGTCGCTCCAAGACATCACGTGATGATCGGGTGTTCTTGGATCCACGACCATATTTCAGGTGTAAAACAGTTACACCTGAATACTAAGGTTCTAACTTGGCGAGCCTAGCATGTACAGACATGGCCTCGGAACACGGACCGAAAGGTTAAGCATGAGTCATATAGTAGATATGATGCCCATTTGATGCTCGCCTTTGAAGCTACACCGACTCACGTGATGATCGGACTTGGTGTAGTGGATTTGGTTCATGTAATCACCAAAAAGGCACGACGGATGTCGTTTTTGAGTGGGAGTTCATTCGTAATATGGATTAGTTGAACTCAATCTATCATACACTTAGTCTAAACTTTACAAATTCTGTTGTAGATGGCACCACCTGCTTTTAATTTCAATGTATTCATGGAGAAAGAGAAACTTGCAACGAACGGTAGCAACTTTACCAAATGGGCCATGAATTTGAGGATTCTCCTCTCTGCTGCACAAAAGCAATATGTGCTAGAAGCGCCACTAGGCCCCCCACCTTTAGAGGATGCCCCTAACGAGGAGAAGAATGTCTATCAGACTCGTCAGGAGGACCACAACTTAGTTCATTGCGGCATATTGTATGGGCTAGAGCCGGAACTTCGAAAGCGTTTCGAAAATGGCAATGCTTTTGATACAATGGGTGGGTTGAAAATGATTTTCGACACACATGTCAGTAGAGAGCTACAACGCTTCAAAAGTTCTTTAGCTGCATGATGGAAGAGCACTCATTAGTGAGCATGTACTCAAGATGTCGGGTTACGCGATAAGCTTGTGTCCTTGGGAATATCGATTCCCATTGACTTAGGCATCCATCATGTTCTGCAGTCTACCACCTAGCTATAAGAGCTTCGTGATGAACTATAATATGCAAGGCATGAAGAAGTCTCTCCCGAGCTTCACAATGCTTAAAAGCTAAGTGGAGATCAAAAGGAACATCAAGTGTTGATGATCAATAGGAACACGGTTTCAAGAAAGACAAGAAGGAAAACGAAGGGAAGTAAGGCGGCAAGCCTGTTGCGTGCCTGAAAAGAAACCGAGTTGGACCTAAGTCCGATCGAAAAGTGCTACTATTGTAAGGGACCGCCATCGAAGCGCCCCAAGTATTTGGCGACAAGAAAGCGGCAAAGGCAAACAAAGGTATATATGATATACATGTTATTGATATGTACTTGACTAGTGCTCGCAGTAGCACCTCGGTATTTGATACCGGTTGCTAATATTTGTAACTCGAATCGGAGGTGCGGAACAAGCGACCGCTAGCAAGGGTGAGGTCAAGATGCGTGTCGGCAATGGATCAAGCGTTGATGTGATCTCCGTCGAACGCTGCCTCTCCACTTGCCGTCGGATTAGTTATAAACTTGAATAATTGTTATCCGGTGCACCTGCGAGCATGAACATTGTATCTGGATCGTGTTTGATGCGAAGTGGTTTTTCATTTAAATCCGAGAACAATGGTTGTTCCATTTCTATGAATGAAATCTTTTATGGTCATGCACCGATGATGAATGGTTTATTTCTTTTGGATCTCGATAATAATGTTACACATATTCATAATGTTGATGCTAAAAGGATTAAACTAAATGATGATATATCCGCATATATGTGGCACCGCCGTCTAGGTCATATTGGCGTTAACGCATGAAGAAGCTCCATTCGGATGGACTTTTGGAATCACTTGATTATGAATCATTTGATACATGTGAGCCATGTCTTATGGGCAAGATGACTAGAACGCCGTTTTCGGTTCAATGGAACGGGCGATTTATTGGAAATCATACATTCTGATGTATGTGGTCCAATGAGTGTGTCGGCGCGAGGTGGATATCGTTATTTTCTTACTTTCACGGATGATTTGAGTAGATACGGTTATATCTACTTGATGAAACACAAGTCTGAAACCTTTGAAAAGTTCAAGGAATTTCAGAATGAAGTGGAAAATCATCGTAATAGAAAGATCAAATTTCTACGGTCCGACCGTGGAAGTGAGTATCTAAGTTACGAGTTTAGCACTCACATGAAAGAGTGTGGAATTGTTTCACAACTCACACCTGCCGGAACACCACAGCGAAATGGTGTGTCGGAACATCGTAATCGTACTTTATTAGATATGGTTCGATCTATGATGTCTCTGACGGACTTGCCATTGTCATTTTGGGGCTATGCACTAGAAACTGCTGCATTCACTTTAAATCGGGCACCATCTAAATCCGTTGAAAAGACATCGTATGAATTGTGGTTTGGAAACAAACCTAAGCTGTCATTTCTTAAAGTTTGGGGATGCGATGTTTATGTGAAGAAACTTCAACCGGATAAACTCGAACCCAAAGCGGAAAAATGCGTCTTCATAGGATACCCTAAGGAAACTATTGGGTATTCCTTCTATCACAGATCCGAGGGCAAGGTTTTTGTTGCCAAGAATGGATCTTTTCTAGAGAAAGAGTTTCTCGCGAAAGGTGTGAGTAGTCGGAACGTAGAACTCGAAGAGGTTATTGAACCTTCTCTTCAAAGTATGGCGAGTAGCGCTGCACCGGAAGTTGTTCCGGAGTTGGCTCCACCTGTTGAAGAGGGAACTAATGATAATGATCATGAAACTCCAAAAGAGAGTACTACCAAACCTCGCAGGTCAAGAAGGACGCGTGCAGCTCCCGAACTGTACGGAAATCCTGTCATGAATTTCATGGTTGATGAAAATGATGACCCTGTGACGTATGAAGAAGCGATGATGAGACCGGATTCCAACAAATGGTTAGAAGCCATGAAATCCGAGATGGAATCCTTGTATGAAAATCAAGTTTGGAACTTGGTGGACTTACCTCACGACCGAAAGGCCGTGGAGAACAAATGGATTTTCAAAAGGAAAACTGATGCTGATGGTAATATAACCGTCTATAAAGCTCGACTTGTCGCAAAGGGGTTTTCGACAAATTCAAGGAGTTGACTATGATGAGACATTTTCTCCCGTAGCGATGCTAAAGTCAGTTAGGATTATGTTAGCAATTGTTGCATATTTCGATTATGAGATATGGCAGATGGATGTCAAAACCGCATTTCTCAATGGTAATATTGAAGAAGAGTTGTATATGATACAACCAACGGGTTTTGTCGATCCTAAGGATGCTAACAAGGTGTGCAAACTTCAGTGATCCATCTATGGATTGAAGCAAGCATCACGAAGTTGGAATCTCCGCTTTGATGAGGTGATCAAAGAGTTTGGATTTGTCCAAACTTATGGAGAAGCTTGTATTTACAAGAAAGTGAGTGGGAGCAATGTGGCATTTCTGATATTATATGTGGATGACATATTATTGATCGGAAATGATATAGATCTTTTAAACAGTGTTAAAAGTTATCTAAACAGCAAATTTTCAATGAAGGACCTAGGTGAAGCGTCATACATATTAGGCATAAAGATCTATAGAGATAGATCTAGGCGCCTAATAGGGCTATCGCAAAGTACATACCTTGATAAGATTTTAAAGAAGTTTAAAATGGAATATAGTAAGAAGGGGTTCTTACCTATGACACAAGGCACGACATTGAGTAAGACTCGAAGTCTGGCTTCGGCGGAAGAAAGAGAGATAATGGACAAGGTCCCCTATGCTTCAGCCATAGGCTCTATAATGTACGCCATGCTATGTACAAGACCGGATGTGGCACATGCTATTAGTTTGACTAGTAGGTACCAATCGGATCCAGGTTTAGAACACTGGAAAGCGGTCAAGAATATCCTTAAGTACTTGCGAAGAACTAAGGATATGTTTCTTGTATACGGAGGTGAAGAAGAGCTCGTCGCTAAGTGTTATGTCGACGCTATCTTTGACACCGATCCGGATGACTCTAAGTCTCCATCTGGATACGTATTTCTCATGAATGGCAGAGCGGTTAGATGGAGGAGCTCCAAACAACCTGTGGTGGCGGGATCAACAACGGAGGCCGAATATGTTGTTGCTTCAGAAGCGGCTCAGGAAGCAGTTTGGATGAAGGAGTTCATATCCGAACTAGGTGTGGTTACAAACGCGTTGGACCTAATGGTGATCTATTGTGACAACAATGGTGCCATTGCCAATGCCAAAGAGCCAAGGTCTCACAAGCATTCCAAGCATATTAAGCGCCGGTTTCACTCCATCCGCGAGCATGTCAAGGATGGAGATATAAAGATTTGTAAAGTACATACGGATCTCAATGTAGCAGATCCGTTGACTAAAACTCTCCCTAGAGCAAAACATGATCTATACCAGAACTCCATGGGTGTTAGATACATCACAATGTAACTAGATTATTGTCTCTAGTGCAAGTGGGAGACTGAAGGGAATATGCCCTGAGAGGCAATAATAAAATGTTTATTATGTGTATTCCAAGTATATGATAGATGTTTATTTTGCATGCTATAATTGTATTAATACGGAAACGTTAATACATGTGTGTTTAATAAACAAACAGAAAGTTCCTAGTTATGCCTCTCTCATAAACTAGTTCGTTGATTAACAAGATGATCACAGTTTCCTGATCATAGACATTGGATGTTGTTAATAACGAGATCACAACATTAGTGTAATGGTGTGATGAACATTCATCCGTAGTATAGCATTACGATCAAAGTCATTGAGTTTATATTGATATAAACAAACTACGAAGTAATCCTAATCCTTAGACCATGAGATCATGCCAATCACTAACACCGGAAGAGTTTCTTGTTGACATCAAACGGTACTCCGTAACTGGGTGATTATAAAGATGGCTTCAAAGCTACTAAAGTGTTATGTTGAGAATCATGGATCAAGAGTGGAATTTGTTCATCCCGATGACGGATAGATATGCTCTGGGCCCTCTCGGTGATATCACATTGGTTAGCTTGCAAGCAAGTGATTTGATCACTAGAATGTTATATCATGGGAACGAGAAAAGAGTGCATGTCAGTAACGAGATCAAACTAGGTATGGAGATACCGATGATCGAATCTCGGACATATAGTATATCGTGAAACAAAGGGATTAAGATACAAGCATAAAAGGTTCCGACGATCACAGGAAAAATCATCGTTGAATGTGTGGGAGTCAGTATGGATCTCCAGGTCCTGCTACTGATTATTGATCGGAGAAGGGTCTCGATCATGTTCGCATTATTCGCGAACCGTAGGGTGACACACTTAAGGGACACTGGCATCCAGTTGGAGCAAATGTTTCATGCCGAAAGAATAAACAAGCACAGGAATTTATTTCACTAGATACCGAAACAGGTTTTCGGGTGAAATTGCATAAAGTGGTTATGCATGTGAAATGGAATTCTAGCAAGGGGTTATTTGTGAATGTTTGCCATTAAAGTAATTGACAAAATTCTGAATAAAATAAAAAAGTTTTATTTAATGAGAGTTTGCCTTAAATTTGGTGGAAATTTAATGGGAATTTGAGTGGATTTTTGAGTGGAGAAAATTGAAGGGCCATTTTGTGAGTGGAGTGTCCACCCACATGAATGAAGGAGGGGAGGGGGCAGCCCCCATGGCCGGCGGCCACCCCCTTGGGTGCCCCCCTCCTCCTATAAAAGGAGCCCCTCCTCTCACTTGTCTCTCACACCTCCTCGTGAAGGATCTCTCTCCCCCTCTAGAATTTATCCCCCATGGTCTCGGACTAGCGAGATACATGTTCCCGGTGGCTATTCGGAAAGAAAGGGTTGTGCTTCCGCTGCATCGCTGGAGCGAGGAGGCGGAGGTTGCCCGGTGTCTTGTACGTGTGTGCGAGCACGGATGCGCTGCTATGGGCGCTTAGGACTTCCTCTCGATCTTGAGATCGGCAAGAGATCGTCTATATCAACCACGAGTTGAACTCATTAAGCTTTGTCGGTCTTCAAGGGTATGTTCTCTATGGATATACATCCGCCCGTTGTTTGTATCAAGTAGATAGATCTTGGTACATAGTTCCCATCGTAGGAAATTTTTTGTTTTCTATGCTGCGAACCCTACATGAACTAGATCCATAGCAGGTGCAGCCTCAACACAACTGCAGGTGGTTATCTCCAAAATAAAATATAGCATATGTTCTTATCATTTTATTTTGGAAAAGGGTGTGGAAAGAGAGGGAGCTCTCAAAATGCATAGATCCTATGAAAATTATCATAAAGACTGTATAGACACATAATAACTGTTCTTATTTCTCTAAGAGATTGGCCTTAGACTTTTGCATCAAAGGACTAAGACAAACACCACCCAATAGCCTAGAATAGCAGGTCATGCCACCTAATTGCTATTGTGCACCCTCCAGGGTTGGAGGCACCACATGAGTAATTAGGGTAGCAGATGCCATTAAAGGAAAAACAATATAAGAGGAAAAACCCCACAACTCTGCTAAGCAGCAATCAGATCATTATATCATTTTCTTAGCTAGGGTTCTAGGAATTAGACAATTATAGAGCTTCTCTGTCAAAATGATAGGAAACGTAATTTTTAGCAATCTCAACAACCAATAGCCAATTCAGTACAACAGAAGTCACCAGTGGTTTAACCAAAATATAAGCCTTTTAAGCAACATATTATGAATAAATATGTAAGCCAATTAAATGGTTCCAAATCATTTTCCTAGAAAAATACTAGGAATCATTTATAGTAGATCTTGACAAACAACATGGTTGTTTAATAAGGTTTATAAAACCAAGATCATCAGTGAACCAAGGTTCAGCTCATCATACATGTTTTATGTCTAGCCAACTCAACATCTAGCAACCATGAGTGTTCAATTTAAAAAACAAATCTTATAGGACCAGATCACATTAAACAACTAGTAGATCAAACCATACATGCCAGGGATGATTCAATAATCCCAAGTTGAGCCATTAGATGAAGCACAACATCATCCTTTACCTAGCCAAGAACATCCAGGAATCATATAATCAATGTATTACTGACATTAATTGGACCATAACCAAAGCAGTTACCAAGCAAGTGTTCCCAGAAAAGAATCTGTAATCAGCTAATCATTCTCATAAAACTTTTGGAATCATTTCATCATTATTTTTCTGCTATATTAGCAGAATATTTTTACAGTCAATATTGAATGAAGATTCCGTGCTAAACCGACTAGCAGATAAACATTTATATGGTACTAGTTGATTTTTTTGAATTCATACTATCATATGAATTCTATGAATCACATACACCACCAGCACATGGTTCAGATTCCAGCATCATAATAGTATCAAATTCCAGTAGAGCCAAAGATACTAGGAGAAACTTAACATGATACCAGATTCAATGTGTCACGATAGGATTGAATCCCTAGTAAGAGAAACAAATTAAAGCCCTATAATTTCTATATTTGTGAGCAGGTCCTACTCGATAGTAGTAGCCAGAGAGGGTAATCTGAAAGGGAGTAGAAGAAAGGGAAGAGGGGTGTGTACCTGGCACCCGGAATTGCTGCAGAAGGAGAAGAGTAGTGGGTCGACGGTTAAGACCAAGGTGGAGGCGATGGAGGCCACGACACGGTGGCATAGGGATCACCTTAGTGTTGCGCCAAGCCGCGACCAACAACGACACCAGCGCCGACAAATACCTCCCAGCACCAGACACCACTAGAGCAACAGCGGAGCGAGGTGGCGTCAAGGGGGCTAGAACCAGGGGCAGACCCAGCTTGTATCAAGGGTATTCAGCTGAATACCCAAAAGTTTTGCCAAAACTTTTAAATTATATGGTGTGCCTTATATTTTAGTCTGCTTGTACAGAAACGGATTGAAATTCTATCACAAGTACATGTAGGATTAGTTGGTTAGGACAAATGCTTGCAAGCTAATTGATCACAAGATCAAGTGCTACTCCTGCACCATTTTTTACTGTTTTTCCTTTATTTTTTAACTTTGAATACCCATTGTGAAATTTTTGAGCCCACCACTGGCTAGAACCCTAGCGCCAGTAAGGGGTCATGCGCGGCCACACGAAGGCTTGACTCACAAATCAAGTTGGACATGAAGATGCATAAGATTGTGGGGCATCGATTGCGACGATGGCGTCGACCTAGATCGTCGGAGCCCGCCGAAATCGTATGGCGAAGGTAGCGGGTCACCACATGCGTGGGGAAGGAGTAGGTAGTGTGAGGGAGGAGAAGGTATCGAGTGGGTCGGGATGTCCGGCTTGGTCCCGTGATCTATTTGGTCTAGCCCAACTGTGGGCCAGACTAACTAGTGGGGCCCAGGCCATTTCTCAAAGGAAAATACAAATAAAATAAAACAATTACAAATAAATTAGCAAAATTCCCTTGTAAGCAAATCAAGTCTAGAAAAAAAAGTAAGGAAAAAACTTAAAAATACATACAATATAACAACAAGACCAAAAAAATAATCTCTACCTAGGAAAAATACAACATTACTTATTTAATATAAATAAATTACAATTAAATATTAAAGCCACCAAAATCCTAATTTAAATATAACAAAATAAGGAAAAGTCCTAAAAATGAATAAAAATCCAATTTGTTATAAAAATAAATCTACTATTTTATAAAAATACTAATTCTAAAATTCCAATTCAATTTAATATTTATAAATAAATAAGGGTTATAATTGACCTTATAGTACTTTTCTTTTATTAAAATGAAAGCGATATAATTTCCCTTCTCATTTATAAATCAAAATAAATCCATATTAGCTTTGACTTCTTAATTTATTAAAAATGTTGAATATATTTTATTTTATCACCAATAAATATACATTCCTTTTAACTTTATTTAAGTCTTTAGAATTTGTTACATAGAATAATTGATACTCTTTCATTAGTAATTATAAAGATGAAGTTTTAATACTTTAAAATTTTATTTTACCTTTATAATTAGGGTAAAACATGTAAAGAAAACTAAAGTACCCATTATACTTAGATAAATCCATAGTAATAATTATTATGTTCAACAAAAATCACCTTAGATATTTTTATAATACAAATTAAAATATGTTATACCAAAAGAATCATATCGAGTAATTTACAAACATAAACTCTAGAAAAATACCTTTGAAACCTTAGATATATCAACTTGGTATCTAAGTTATCAAGTTTGCTTATAGACTAGCTCCTACAAACACAAATAAATAAAAGGGTATGCACTTAGAAGATAAAGGATAACATCCATTCATACTTAGGTTAAATAATTCTATACTCTTAGTTAAGCTTATAAAAACCCTAGACATTAGTAATGCTATAAACATCATGTCTGAAGTGTATTCATATTTTTATAGTTAACTTTGGTCTAAAGATTATAAACATATATCATGTTTGAAGTGTATTCATATTTTTGTAGTTAACTTTGATCTAAAGATCATAAACATCATGTATAAAGTCTATTCATATTTTATAGTTAACTTTGGTTTATTTTATAATCCACCAAAAATATAATAACTCAACATTAATTGTACTATATGGAAGACCATAGTTTTAATCCTAACAACCTTCCAGAATGATGAACTTAACGTAAACAACATTTTATTCGAAGGTTATTCTTTTTGCCACTTCAAACAAAAACTTTATAATAGTTACTTCAACTCTTAACAACCCAACACGTGGACTTTCATCATAGTTACTAGATGACAATTAACCTTAATCTTAGATTGTTATTGTACTCTACTTTCATATCATGTAAGTTAAGGCTTAAGTTCCTTATAGATTTAATGCTTGCGGAGTAAAGTTGAAGATAAAACAAATCTTAAATAAATCACCTAAGTTCAGTTCACTTACAATATTGGGGTTTCACTTTGTGAGTTTTATAAAATGCATAACATTAATTATGCATAATAGTATAGTGCTTATTTAAACATTAGTTCTTACCAAAACAATGATGTTGTTTTCAGATATTGGATCTCATATCGTCTCGAAGACCGTGATTGCATAATCTTGTAATCACAAAGGCAAGTTTACACTTGCTCATGTCCTTTGGTTATTTTCTATCAAATAATTGCAAATCCAATGTTGTCATCACCTTCATCTCAAAAGGTTCGAAGATGCTATTTTCATAATGTTATGATTATGGGTTATTTACCAAGTGGTAATAACCTACTATGGAAGTTCCAGTGGTGAAGGAACATATTATCTAGGACTTAAACAACCAATATCGCCAGTGATTCTTGCGGTGTATAATATGCGTTAACCATAAGATTTGGAATAAGATGGAGAAGTTAGATGGATCTTCTTCCTTTTGTGTGCCAGTGGACGACCTTATTGTGAGGTTATAGATTCCTTGCGGGGATGCAGCACATGGGTGCGACCCCTCAGTGCCCCGTGATATTGGTGTCTATATTATCCATGAGGGGATGTCGGAGGTATTTCTGCCACATCGGTGGGGGTTTCCAGGGACACGATCTGCTCACTGGAGTCTTTAGGGGCCTATCAGAGTTGTAGCTTGCCTGGAAGTAGGCTTAACAGATATGTGGCTTGCCTCGAGGGTCGTGCTGGCATGTGGGGTCGCGGAGAAGGGCGGTGATTGTCTTGGATCATCTACTGGCCCCAAATTATAGGAAGTGTGGATGGATAAGTTGTTCGATTTTGCAACAAGAATTTGATCTCTTATGGGTAAAATAACACACCTCTGCGAAGTGTACAAAACTAAGACATGTTACTCCCTGTTTTGGAAAGGAGCTAGGATGGAAAGGAGCTAGGAACGCGACAGGAAAGGAGCTCCATAAAGTTCTGGTAAACTTATGAAGACTGACGGACATAGCTTTTCAGAATAAAAGAAACATTTAAAAAAATATTTACGAAAACTTGCATAGCCTATGACCTATGGTCTATGGCGGTATATAGTGCATCAAACACTCCTTTTTAATGAACTTGCTGAGTACGCTCGTACTCAACCATACCTTCCTAACCTTTGCTAGATTCTAAAGACGATGAAGACGACGTCAACACCAACTGAAGCTCAAAAGAGTCGTCATCAAAAGCTCAAGATCTTCAATGAATTCAATGAAGATATCGTATACAACAACAAAAATAAAGACGAAGTTGCTGATTATATAGGAGTAAAATATTTAGCCATAGAACCTACTTCTTTAGAGCAATGCAATAGCATTATTTGCAAGAAAAATAGTTTAGATACTAGTCTATTTAGTATGATGTTTATAAGTTTTTATTTCTGGTTCTTCTTTATAAGAAGTTTATTTCTATAATTGTAACCTAGAGTGTTCTCTGGATCTTTTGTAAAGAGTCAAGTTGTAATCTATAGTCCTGTCTTGGACCTGCTATGTTTTTGTTGTACCACTCTGGGGAATGTAATACTAGTGGAACGGTGTTTCATTGGTGTTATGTCAACGAATATAGGATACTACATCATGCAGTGGTATGCTGGGTCACCACAATTATGACATGTGAATTGGCACACTTTTTTTTGCCATGTCAGGATCTTAGAATGATATCAACATGGTCCAGCGCTCTGTGATATTTATGAGACATGCTAAAGGCCATTCTCCAGAGTGTAAATATGAGATCAATGAGGACGGATATATCAAAGGATACTACCTCGTCGACGACATCTATCCAAGATTGTCGAGATATGTGAAGACAATCTCTGAGCCTCTAGGTCGGAAAAAGTCTCTTGTCTTCGCGTCGGGTAAGTTTTGGGAAGGGTATCAGGTGGGCTTTTGGTAGGCTCCAATCTCGTTTTTCTACTGTTCGTCATCCTGCTCTTACCTGGTCTGAAGATCATACATAGTATTCTCAAAAAAAAAGATCATACATAGTGATGAATGTTTGTGTTATTGATCATGGAGGGTGGACGCCAAGATCTAGGGTGTGTTCGGTTCTCGAATTTGGTGAAACGGAACCGGCCCATTTCGCGCCTAGCGTCCATTCGTGTGTTTGGTTGGATGAAAGAAATGTAATCAGATAGTCCCTCGGAGTGGAATATTCCTATAATATGCGAAAAGAGGTCGTGCGAACGAATCGACTAGATCACGCGGAACGACTCGTTGAGTCGCACAATTAACCCACCCGATATGACTAGCGCAACAAACGCAGAGCACGCCCGGCGGCGGGAGTATAAATGCGGTCGTGGTCAGAAAGCACGCGGCATAGGCACAACGACGGTGGCGGATAGGCCCTCCGCACATCCGCATCCTGGTGCCAGCCGTAACGCGGGCAAGCTCGTCCCTCTAATTTGCTATCATTAATTACAATTGTTAAATTTAAGCTCAAATTATTAGAATTTTAAGCATGATTATGGCTATTCCTTTCCGGTCCCAATTCTCCCGAACACAATATGGGGCAATTCTGTTTCTCGTTCTTTTCCGAACCGAACATGGGGTCAAAACCATCGCATGACCTCAGAATGGACTCGGTTCCCTCTCGTTCTAGAACCGATTACACCTCTGGTAAATGAGGATCATCTGTTCAACATATGCCAGTGGAGTTTGCTGATTTCCTCGCCATGCATAATGAGATCCAGGGCGGCGTTTCATCGCCAAGTGCAAAATGATTCAGTGGAGCATTTGTGAACGTTTAAAGGAGACACCGCCTGAGTTTTGTTCTGGTTGAAATTTATTTTGTTTGAATTTTATAAATTATTTCATTTATATTTTCAATTGTTGTAGAACAAGTTTGTTTATATGTTAAAACTTTGCAACATTATTTATTAGATACATGCATGGTTGAATTTAGGAATCCCAACGGCATGAAAATATACATCAAATCCCAACGTCGCTTCACACCTCATGGTATGCTGCAAGAACTGGCGTAAAATCACACGCGAGCGAGAAATGATTACGGTACTGCAGGAAGTATTTATTCACTGCTAACTCTGCGTACGATGCCAGATCTCACTTGTACGGCTTCTCGTCTCGGGCCTTGGCCGTAAACGCAAAACAACGCTGGCGTCGTTCACATGCAAACGCGACGCCTCCCTGCTGTGAGGACCTTGTATCCTCGGCTCCTTGATCATGGCCGCGCAAGTTGAAGCCAACCTCTCATCAGTCATCAGTCATCAGGGTCACCGTGCCTATAAATCGACTGCCGTGCGAGCAGGGATCCCGTCAATCAGTCGCCCGCTCATTTTCTGTTACGGAAACGGACCTGCCAACACAACACAAGTTGCTTTGCTCACGGTACCGCACGTCTGCCCATGGCACATGCCCCATCTCTCTCTCTCGTTCGGTCCCCTCAATCCAATCACATTTACGTACTCCCGATGCCACTCGATTAATCCAGCTGTCAGAGCATCTCTAGGGGACACTAAAACAGCCCGAACTAAAAAATAACTTTTTTCCGGTTTTGAGCCAAAAACTAATCTGAATAGACACTGTAAAATCGTTCCAACTGGAAAAACATTTTCTGTGCACCCATAATTTACACCTCGCACCCGGAGGGGGGACCTGTATACTGGCAAGTCAGTTGGCGGGAGGAAGTTTCAGGACGCAGCAGGACACTGCCATGGCGAAACTCGCCGGAATCCACCGCCGCGCGCCGAAAGAGGCTGGAATCGGCCGTCGCACGGAGGAATTGGTCGCCGCCAGTCCAATTTAGGGTTTGCTTGACCACCACCTGTCGAGGGAGGACCTTCACCTGGGGGGCAGTGCCGGGCTCAACCTCCACCTGCTGGGTGGCGTCAGCGAGCACGGCCTCTAGGCGCGAGGGGTGGCACGACTATGTGGTGGGGCAGAGCGGGGAGACATGGGGAAGGTGGGCCCTTTGTGGCAAAAGTGGGCTATTTACCGTGTCTACCTAAAAAACGCCTTCTGCATGGCTGTAAAAGCCGTTTTCTATTCGCAAGTTCACGGTGTCTGCTAGAGATGGTCTTGGAACATCTCCATCGGTAACCGGCAAGCGTAACGGCGGTTGGTTTGGGTGTTACTGCCCAAAATGCCGGCATTTTTTGGAGGCCGCCTCACACCAGTGCTCCCAATGTTCCAGCCTCCGAAAACCCCAAAAATAAATTTCATTTAAATTTAGGGAAATTTACAAAGTTTGAATGAGATCTGCGGGAAACTAAACCAAAGCATAAACTAAAATGATATAGTACTACTATGCGATGGCCCTAGGGTTTGCACCGCCACGTCCTACTCCTTGTCGTCAGAGGCGAGATTGACCCAGTACGGCGCCTACCAGGGGAATGTCCCCCACTAGTGGTGGTGCTTGACGGGCAGCGACAAGGGAGGAGGCGGTGCCACTTGCATCGTCGCCTGTGGAAGCGTGGCCACAGAGGCTTGCAACGCCTAGAACATGCTGGCCCGGCACGCCTCCTCATCTAGCGCCTGTTGCGCTTGCGACTCGGGCAAGGACAACTCAAATGCCTCGTCCTCGGTGAGCTCTGGCAGCATGAGGGGCACGACGTCCTCCTACTCCTTCTCGTCCTCCTCTTCCACCTGCTCCTCATCCTCCTCCTTCACCTCCTTGTCAATGTCGGCGGCCGCCAACTCCTTTGCCGAGACAATGAGGCCCTCCTGGTACATGCACTCGTCGATGCACAGCATATGTGGCGGTGGCGCCATGGGACGGAAGGAGATGCCACGAGCCCGGCGCGGCGGCTGTGTCCTGATACGTCGGAAACATATCTATAATTTTTGATGCTTCATGCTTGTTTAGTATCTACTTTGCTTTGCTTTGTCTACACTTTGAGGTAATTTTTACATGTTTTCTGGTACTAACCTATTAACAAGTTACCACAGTGCCAGTTGCATGTTTTCTGCTATTTTTGGTTCCAGAAAAGTTAGTAAAGAAATATTCTCGGAATTGGACGGGACAAACGTCAAAGTCAATAACTTTCCGTGGGGAACAAGAAGTCCAGAGAGGAGACGGAGAGGCATGCTAGGGCAGCCACACCCCCTAGGCACGGGTGGGCCCTGTCCCGTGCCTAGGCAGGGTGTGGGGCCCCTGGCCACCGCTTCGGCCTCCCCCTTCGCCTATAAGAAGCCCCAAATGCAAAAACTCTAAGTACCCGATCAATATTCCACGAAACCTTCTGTAGCCGCCGCCACCATCGTCCCTAGATTGGGGGTTCTGAAGTTCTTCCTGGCACCCTTCCGGAGGGGAGATCGTCCCGGAGGCCTTCTCTCCAGTATGATGCGTGAGTAGTTTCACCTTGGACTATGGGTCTATGTAGTAGCTAGATGGTTGTATCTCCTTCTTGTTCTTTCATGTATAGATCTTGTGAGCTTCATTCATGATCAAGATCTAATCTATTTGTAATCATGCATGTTGTGTTTGCGGAGATCCGATGGATATTGAGATTATTATGTTGGTTTGATTAATGGTTTTGTCTTTATGATTCTATCATGTTTGTGTTGTTTGTGATCTTGCATGCTCTTCGTTGTTAGTAGCTATCTTGGTCAAGTAGTTGCTATTGACTCCAAGAGGGAGTATTTATGCTCGATAGTGGGTTCATGCCTCTAGTTTTTAAGAGAAATGACAATAATCTCTTTGGTTGTAGATGTGTTGTTGCTACTAGGGAGAAAACAACTGTCTCTTGTTCATCGAACATGTGGACTGTTTACCTTACACACTTTGCTTAAAGCAGTAGTCTATGTATCAATCTGGAGGGGGTTCGGATGGTAACCTGAAGGTGGACTTCTAGTCATAGATGCAGTTGGATGGCGGTCTATGTATCTTGTCGTATTGCCCAATCGAATCTCATAGGATCTTTCTGACTAGTAATTGCATTGTTATGCCTTGCTCAGTTCCTGTCAATTGCCCTCTGTAATTTGTTTATCCTTCATGCCATGTTGTTTATCTAAGGAGAGCACATCTAGTAAACTATGGACTCCGGTCCAATCTTTATCATTGATACATCTTCCACTGTTACTTGTTTACTTGCTGCAAACCACTATTACCTTCCACACCATACGTTTAATCCTTTGTTATAGCAAACCGGTGAGCTTGACAACCTCACTGATTCGTTGGGGCAAAGTCTTGAGTTTGTGTTGTGCAGGTCTCCGTGTTGCTTGCAACACCTGTGTGACGTTTCCTTCCTCCTACTGGTTCGAGAACCTCGGTCTCCTACTGAGGGAAAACTTGTTGCTTGCTGCTTCACAACCTTGCTCTTGGGGTTCCCAACGAAGCGCTCCTACATCAACTCAGCACTGCATCAAGCTTTTCTGGCGCCGTTGCCGGGAAGGCTAAGGACGTCTTCACTAGGGGAGTCCTCCACTTCCTTTCTCTTTACTTTGTTTTTAGTTTGATTTGTTTCTTTTGCTTGGTTTTGTTTGCCTCTTTCCAAAAAAAACCAAAAAAATAGTATAGTTTGGTTTACTTGTTTTATTCAAAAACATAAATAAATTAGTTCCTGCTCTAGTTGCTGGTCTGTTGTTGCCTTGCTTGGTCATGCTTTTTATCAATGGATGGTTTCTTTGAAACTAGTTTTATTGGCAAGGTGGGTTCACGGAAGAACAAAAGTATTATTATAAGGAATACCGTTTGTCACAAAAAGGGAAACATTTATGGAAACAAATTGATAAGTTGAATACTATTGCTAGAGACGTGTGCTCTACTTATAATGTTACTTATTGCATTGATAAGTCCTGCTGCTGTAGGAGGTATAAACACCTGCCTTTTCAATGGGAGTATAATGATAATGTTACCATATCTTCTTATGTTAAAGGAAACTATGACTTTTATGATGTGAAACAAATTGAAGAGTTTATTGCTTTCAAGGGTGCATTTGAACTTGCTAGTTTGCTTAAAAATACTGGTGATGCACCTTATGAATGTGAGGTTTATGAGATACTTAAATTTTGCTTTGACAATTACAAGGAAGCAAATGGCTATATTCTTAAATATTTTAATAGGTGCTTTCCACAAATGGAAGTGACTAATGCCTTACAGGAGCCTATGGAAGAAGAACTTGTTGAAACTGGAAGCTCATTAGATGAAAAAGAGGAGGAGAGTGATGAACAAAATGAGGAAGAATGGATCTACTCATGCCTACCTTATAATGAGAGTAACTCTTTACCTCTTATATTATTTGATTGTCCCCAATGCTTACCAAAGGAGCATGAATGTTATGTTCCTGTGGATCCTTTTAAAATTTCTACTTTGGGTAAAACCTGTGAAGGTTTTAATACCACTATTTTTGAGCTTGATAGAGATTATGTGTTTGTAGATCATGAAAAGCATGCTTTATGTGATAGCTATATTGTTGAGTTTATTCATAATGCTACTGAAAATTATTATGAGAGAGGAAAGTATGGTTATAGAAGTTTTCATGGTACTGAAACACCTCTCTATGTGCTGAAAGTTTTGAAGTTGCTCTTGTTTCATCTTCCTATGCCTGTCACTTTGTTCTTTGTGAATTTATTTGCATACAAGATTTCTATGCATAGGAAGTGGGTTAGACTTAAATGTGTTTTGAATTTGCTTCTTGATGCTCTCTTTGACTTCAATTCATATTTATTATGTGAGCATCTTCTCAAGCTATCAAGCCTAACTTAAAGGCGTTAAAGAAAAGTAATTGTTGGGAGATAATCCAAGAGTTTCCTTGAGTCTTGGAAGTTATTACTTCTATAATGACCTCTCTTTATCCTTTTTGT
The DNA here is from genome assembly GCA_023614405.1 of Avena insularis. NCBI lineage: Eukaryota > Viridiplantae > Streptophyta > Magnoliopsida > Poales > Poaceae > Avena > Avena insularis. The sequence goes on from CM042684.1 coordinate 10,221,400, forward strand.
TTGATTTTTGTGCCAAGATAGACCTTTAATGAGAGGGAAGTAAGATTTGGGGAGTTGTTGTCCCAAAACAGATTTCTGTCCTCCAAAAAAATCGTGAGGAGTCTCTGTAACTCGGATTGAGCTCAAACTTCACGAAAAAATCCCCTAGTATGTCGGCTAACTTTCGTTAGTTCAAAACTTTTTGATTTGAGCAACAGAAGACTTTTGAAAATATCGGTTTCTACCTGCTGGTCTGTTTTGACAAATTTCTGCCATTATTTGCATTTGCTTCTTATTGATTCCTTTTTGAGTTCTCTTTTGGGAAAATGAGCTTTTTGAAGGAGTTTCTACAGTAGCTTGTGTTTTTAGTGAAAAGCCTTGTTGTTCCAAAGCTTTGCCATAGGTCTAATATCTTTTGAATACACTAATGTTGCTAATGAAGAATGTGTGAAGTTTTGTATGAAGGAAAAAATTTCAGGTGTAGAGAGAGAATGATGCAATGAGATGAAGAATGGACAAAAGCTCAAGCTTGGGGATTCCACAATGGTGTCACCTTAAGAAATATCCAAGAGGTACAAGCTTCAAAGCTTGGGGGATGCCCAAGGCATCCCCTTCTTCATCAATAAAAAGCTCATGTCTGTTTAGACACTTCGTTTTTATTATTTCATGCACAGTTGTGTTATTCTTGGAGCGTCTTAGTTTTCGTTTGCTTAGGTTAGGTTGTTTAGTTTGCTTGAATAAAGTAGTTTGGACCCCCGTTCTCGCTGTATTGTTTTGCAAATAAGTTGCTTGGTGTAGGAAAGGAGTAGTAACTTCTTGCTTGTAAGTGCAAGAGGAGCTTGCATTGACTATGACTTAGACTTTAGCATAACATGCTAGGTGTTGTTTTGACCTTATGCTTGGTGATTATTGTTGTATGTATTTTTCCAAATAATTGGGATTTCTTAGTGTGCCTTGAAGAAATTATGCGTTGCTTTAGCATGCAAAAGCATAGTATTGTGGTATTCTCCTTTGATGCTTTGCTTGGGTTGACTTGGCACATGCTCACACCATGTTATGACTATGACAAGTCACCATAGCCTCTACGATTATTTAGTCCTTGACTTGTAGTTCCACTCGATTAGTAATGCTTTGTTGCACTGCATGATTATGGCCATTATTGCTCTCTTATTTGGTTTCTCCCGGTCCTTTGCTAGCCTCCACTTGTGTGAGTAAGCTCTACTCATGCTTCCAACTCCCAAGAAACCAAGTTATTCCAAAGTATCCACTATAAACTCCTATGCATGGTGTGTTACACCATTCCAAGTATATTTTTGCTTTCAGCTATCTTACAATTAAAAACTATTTAGTTATGTGAAAACTTAGTGATTAAAGCCCTCACAAACTTGATGGCACACTTTATATTCTTTTCACCTAATAAACTTGAACCATTGTGTCATCTATGTTGTATATGATTGCACTTATACGTTGGAATTAGCAGAATCGTGCTACCACGGGGAACGTTTTCAACATTGCACTTGTACTTTGTACTCTTTTGTCTATGGATGTCACCGGTGTGAAATAAATAGGGAACTTGTAACTCCATGGAGTTTGTATCCTGTGTTAGAGAAATGCCTGGGACGCTAGCCTAAACCATGCCTAATCATGGTGGAAACTTGCAGCATCACCATAGTGTTCCATCTATGAAGCATCCTCAATAAAAAGCTATGCATATGGTAAATAAAAAGATTGCTGAGATGCTCATTGTCTACTTGCCTTGTCATTTTGGTTATGGGAAAGCTCATGTACCATGTGCAAGGGGTACCCCATTGGCGGTTCTCTATGATATGCAAATACTTACAATGACAAGAACTTACAGGTGACTAAAGTTGAGTAGCATGAGGTGTGACCCTCGTATTCAAGGGACTTGAGATTGCCAACTTATACTTCGTCAAGCATATACTCCATCTTTGTTCACTTTAACCTTAATCACTTCAAGATGCTTATGATAGGGGCAATGAGGGCTGAAAGCTAACAAGTACCATAATTTTTGGAAGCTCTTTTTAAAACTTGAAATCCCTGCTTCCTTTATAAAAGATCTTTCTTCCACCACTATTGAGTCTCCACCTTCTACCTTTAGGCACCATTAAGAGAGCATAGTTGTCATTCTGTGTGCAGTGTTCCAAAGCTTATTGATTGATGCATATTGCGATATTACTTGTTGTTGTGCTATTTGTTTCTAGTCACCCTTGTTAACTTTGAAGGTGTCATAGGCATCTATTTGCTACTCTATGAGGGACAAGATGATTGCCACTATGCTATGTTTTCTGTATGTGAAACAAACAAACATTTTTCAATGCATGTTATTCATGATCTTTGTTTGTAGCCTTTCATGTTGCATACATAGTTACTTTGTCCTATTGTTAGATCTCCATCTTTTAAACACATGTTTAGAGTTCTTTGATCCCAACTTTCAATTCTTGCAAATGGTTGGATCTTTATTGTGAGGGTGCATGTCCCCTCAAAAATTATTCTTTTTATCACTTACCAACTCGAGGATGAGAAGGAGTTAAGCTTTGGGATGCTTGATACGTCGGAAACGTATCTATAATTTTTTATGCTCCATGCTTGTTTAGTATCTACATTGCTTTACTTTGTCTACACTTTGAGGTGCTTTTACATGTTTTCTGGTACTAACCTATTAACAAGTTGTCACCGTGCGAGTTCCCTGTTTTCTGTTGTTTTTAGTTTCAGAAAAGTTAGTAAAGAAATATTCTCGGAATTGGACGGGACAAACGTCAAAGTCAATAACTTTCCGTGGGGAACAAGAAATCCAGAGGGGAGACGGAGAGGCGTGCCAGGGCAGCCACCCCCCTTAGGCGCGGGTGGGCCCTGCCCAATCGAATCTCATAGGATCTTTCTGACTAGTAATTGCATTGTTATGCCTTTCTCGGTTCTTGTCAATTGCCCTGCTGTAATTTGTTTACCCTTCATGCCATGTTGTTTATCTAAGGAGAGCACCTCTAGTGAACTATGGACCCCGGTCCAATCTTTATCATTGATACATCTTCCACTGTTACCTGTTTACTTATTGCAAAACACCATTACCTTCCACACCATACGTTTAATCCTTTGTTAGAGCAAACCGGTGAGATTGACAACCTCACTGATTCATTGGGGAAAAGTCTTGAGTTTGTGTTGTGCAGGTCTCCGTGTTGCTTGCAACACCTGTGTGACGTTTTCTTTCTCCTACTGGTTCGATAACCTCGGTTTCTTACTGAGGGAAAACTTGTTGTTGTACTTCTTCACACCTTGCTCTTGGGGTTCCCAACAAAGTGCTCCTACATCAACTCAGCATTGTATCATGTCCGTGTAGCGGCATGATGCCGAGGGTGAGATAGCAGTGGCACTAACACCGTCACCCATGGCCCGCCAAAGGAGTGGCGGTGTGGGAGGCCACAATGAGGCGGTGGACGTGCTGGGAGAGGACCTCATCGATGTCGAGACCATCTCAGTGGGCGTGGTGTCCATCCCTGTTGAAAGGACCGACGTAGGGCACGTCTTGGTGGTGCACCGTGTCCTCGCGCTCCTGCTGGAGGATCCCAGCCTAGTAGCCCTCGTCCAGCCAGCCGGGGTCCTGCTGGTTGATCGCCGATAGCATGGAACGACAGTAGGCGATGACCTCCTGTAGGTTGTTGTTATCGGTGGGGAGAAGATGGATGGCATTGTCATTGTGGGCGATTTCCCACCCGCCAAGTAGGCGCCAGACTAGTGGCATGAGGAGGTTCGCCTCGTAGAGCACCGTCATCTCATCGAGGCTTAGGTTGTGCGCCCTCGCGCCGCCACTCCTACTGTCGTCGGCCACGTGGTCGTTGCGGGGCACGTTTCTATCGCCAGTGGAGAGTGGATGAGGGGAGAGAGGAGATAGGGAATGGATGGGTGTGCAATGGTGAGGAAGAGCCTTTTTATGGGCGCCATGGGTAGGCCGAACGGCCATCGTGTCATTTATTCCGGCTCATCGGGAAGCAAGCCATCACACGAGTTGGCACTTGAACGCGACGAAAAACCACGCGGGCATGCATGGGACAGCGTGGAGTCATAAATAAATTTGATCGGCCATGTTGACTGGTTGCCAAGTGACCCTAACGTGAATGGATGCAGCGCGTCTGACGTGGAGCGCGTTGTCGGTGGCCCTATCCCGACCCTGGTTGCTGGGGGCGGCAAGGGGGTGCCTGATAGTTTTGTGGGCATCCCAAACTACTGGCACCGATTGGGGTCTTCTGGTGCGAGCCAAATTTGGGCCTCCACCCCCAACTCAGTTTGGGGGCGCCGGCAGCCCCAGCTGAAACATAGATATAGGAAGCATCGATAGTTGTTTCCCAAATAATGGGGTTATCGTCCCACAACGGCATGTCCAAAACTATCGACTCCAAACATAATTTGGATAAAATACAAGCTATTGCATAATTTCAATTATTCAAACCATATTATATTCTTATAAATAAAAACAGTTTCAAATGACAATTCAAAATAAATAAATAGCATTATTCATACAAGACTTAAAAATGTAGCAACCAAACATATTGATGGATCAGCCGGCATTTCCTTTAAGAACCCACGAATGCTCCATTAGATCAGTTTGGAGCTCAGCAAGAACCTGTGGGTCATGAATTTCTTGATGCATGGCGATGAAGTCTAATAACTCGCAGCCGACGCCTCACCTAGTTGAGCTAGAGGTCCCCGATGATCATATGGATGGTCATCAACCACGAGTTCACTCTCGATTATCACGTTGTGCATAATCAGACAACAGTTAATAACCTCACACATCTTAGACTCTAACCAGGTGAGAGGAGGGTACCGAACAATAGCAAAACGCTGCTGGAGCACACCAAAAGCCCACTCGACATCTTTCCGACAAGACTCCACACACTTAGCAAACTAAGCCTTCTTCTCCATATCAGGATCGGAAATTGTCTTTACAAATGTAGATCACGAAGGGTAGATACCATCGGCTATATAGTGATGGATGTGAAAATAGCCATCTTTATTCGTGTTTAAATCTTATATTAAGTCAAGAAATTGTTAAAATATCTCTCTTGCCTTGCTACTAATGATTAATTATTGCAAAGGTGTGCAAATCCTTTTTAAAATTGTAATGTTCAGAAAATCACTCATTTATGGCAAAATCTGGAGCAATCAAGGGAGAATCACACGTTGCCAACACCACCTAGCAAACCAGGGTTCAATGCCAGCGTCCATAAGTGTTAACGAGCATCAGTACAGGCGGGGGTTGCCCGTACTACCATATGGTGGCGTCTTTTTCTAGTCAAACCAAGCAACTTTCGTGAAGAACTCTATATATTTCAAGACTCCCAGTCGCCACAAAGAGAGCCGCCATTCGCAGATTGCATCTGAAAACACACCGAGAAAGATCCATCACTTCACCACCACCATAGTTAATTATCTCCATTTCCATCTCCATCATAGCCATAAGTTGTATTCAAGATCTCCCTGCGGTTGGTGACGTTGTAAGGATATTTGGTATTGATTAAATAATCCTATAATATTTTCTATCTTTAATCTTATTATGAGTGAGTAGTCCTCACGGGTTATGTGTTGGGAAATAGCCTCGTAGCGATTATGTGCATCTAATTCAGCAAGATCTCCATCATCATCTCATCGTCATTATCCATTAAGAAAAAACGCCAAACACATAGACGACGAGGCGAACAAACGGTGACGACGACTGCACTATTGTTGAGGAGGGGACGTACTAGAGTTCTGCCGTGGTGGCGGCAAAGGGCCGCTATAGGTCCATGCAACAGAAGGGTTGTTGGCGGCAGTACATGGCAAAGAATGTGCGGTTAGTGGGGTGCGGTCGGAAGTACTTCAAAAGAAGACGAGGCCGGGTCCGCCGGTGGAGTCGGTGGACCTGTGGCAAACCTAGGAGGGAGGCGGGTGGGAGCAAGCACATGGAGGCGGCGGTGTCGGCGTGATGGTGATGCGGATGGGGTGGGAGGCGAGGAGATATGGGCTACGACATAGGGGTAGGGAATGAGTGTGTTTGGATGGCAAGAGGGCCCTGAGGCAAAATCCAACATGGCTTAGAGTGCGGGCACTCCCAAGACAGCTATTGTAGACAGGGCCCGGAGTGGATGTGCCAGTTACTGTGTATTGGGCTCTAAAATATGCCAACGATGTTTGAGACCCGTTGGTGGAAGCCCCTTTTTGTTATGGACCCATGTGTCTATTGGGGCTCTTTGAACGGCCCCGTTGGAGATGCTCTCGCTGCTAGGTGTGTTTTAGTGTCCGTCTTAAACTTAAGTTTATATGGATCAGTGTCTTTTGACCTTGTCAAAATCTATATTTAGGTTATATACTTCCGTATAGGTGTACTTGGTCGAGCCGAGTATACTTCACGTTTCTACCGGCTGATTCCACCTCCGGTTATCACGATTTACGTATTCGCATGTTATGTTTTAAATTCGTTATATACCTCCTAATTTTTATCTCCCGCAGACACGCAAATATATGTGTAGTGAGTATATGAGTCTAAGAGAATACTCCCTCTGTTTCAAATTACTCCGCGCGCACTCTTATCTAGGTGGGCTCGTATTCTTTTATTTTTTATTCAAAAAAATCCTAGAATTTTTGAGCTAGATAGTATAAAATGTGTACTAGCTATTTCAAAAATCTCGGGAATTTTTTGAACGAAAAATAAGAGAATACTATCCTACCTAGGTAAGCGTGCGTGCGGAGTAATTTGAAACAGAGGGAGTAATACGGGATTACAATTTTAAAAACGAATCTATTGAAGTTTGAAAAGAAGGGAACACCGAATCAAAAGTGTTCGATGACCACTCGATTAATCCAACTCCTCTGTTAGGAATAATAATCCCGATAGGACACGGAACGGTGTCCTGTGCGTGTGTGTGTTTCGAGTAGGACTAGTAGTCCAACACCTATTCGTATTGACGCTGCGTCTTGCCGGGTATATATACACCCATATAGTAGCCTTGTAAAACAACCGTGAGATTCAATACAAACAGCAGGACCGAGAGGGCCCTGTAGCCATCAACATTGTTTTCCCCGACGTACTCGTGTGAGTTAAGAGTTTGATCAGCTAGCTAGCTCAAAGTGCTAGGCTGATCGTACCGTACGTGCACGAACTCGCCGGATCATCATTGTCGTCACGCCGGACTGCACTCGGCGATCGGGGCTGGGCCAACAATTGGTATCAGATCTCCTAGTAACGGGAGGTTATGACGGGCAAGAAGCAAGGCGAGTACTCCGGTGCGGCTGCGGGTGCATCGGTGTCGTCGCAGTACCCGCGGTATGATCGCGGCAACTACACGACGTGGGCGAAACGGATGGAGTGGGCCATGGAGGGCAACGACATCTGGGAGGCTGTCGATCCCGGCGGCGACGAGTTCAAGAAGGGCGCGTCGAAGTACCGCAAGGACCGACAGGCACTCACGGCCATCGGCTCCGTGGTGCCGGCGGACGTGATGCAGCACCTGATCTCGAAGGTTTCTGCAAAGGAGGCGTGGGAGACACTCAAGACGTTGAATCTTGGGCACGAGCGCGTCCGCAGGGCGACCCTACAAATCTTGCAGAAGAAGTACGAGAACCTGGAGATGGGAGGAGATGAGACGCTGGACGCTTTTGCCTCGAGGGTAGCCACAATTGTCAACGGGATTCGCGCGCAAGGTGAGAAGCTGGAAGATATCTCAGTCGTAATGCGTTTCCTTCGCGCGGCGCCGCCGCGGTACATATCTGTGGTGTCGGCAATCGAGCAATGCGTTGATCTCACCACCCTCACGATGGATAACCTGGTTGGACGGTTCAAGGCGCATGACGAGCGGATGAAGATCACCTACGGCGACGCGAATCAGGATGAGCACCTCATGCTTACACGTGCCCAGTGGCAGGCAATGGTCACCAAGGAGAGGAGCGATAAGGCATCTGGCAGTGGCGATGGTTCGGTCCCGGCGAAGAAGTCGGACAACAAGCCGAAGAAGCCAAAGAAGAAATTCGACAAGAAGAATCTTCGCTGCCATAAGTGCAATCAGCTCGGGCACTTCAAATCGGAGTGTCCCAACCGTTCAAAGGAGAAGGCTCTCATGGCGAAGGAAGGAGATGATGGACCGATGATGCTCATGCTCGATGCTTGCGAGTTAATGACCACCAAGGAATCAACTCCTCAGGAGTCCGCTACGGAGGTCGTCACGCTCGTGGAAGAGAAGGTCTTCCCGCGGAGGATGCAGACGGCTCACGACGTTTGGTACCTCGACACAGGCGCTAGCAACCACATGACCGGCGACAAGGCCCAGTTTTCTGAGTTGAACCTCATGGTTGGAGGCTCCGTTCGATTCGGCGATGGGTCGAAGGTGGAGATTGCAGGACGAGGCACTGTCCTGTTTGAGTTGAAGGATGGAGGTCACAAGGTACTCACTGACGTGTACTATATTCCCAAGCTTAAGACCAACATTATCAGTCCTGGTCAGCTCGCGGAGCGTGGATGCAAGATCGTTTTGGAGGACGAGTTTCTGTGGGGATATGACCGCCAAAGGCAGCTCATCATGAAGGTGGAGAGGTCGAAGAATAGACTCTACATCCTCAATCTCAATCGGGCGGATCCAGTATGTTTGATGACAAGCATGGAATACTCGGCGTGAAAGTGGCATGCACGCTACGGACATCTAAATTTCCAATCTCTACGACAACTTGGACAGAAGGAGATGGTACGTGGCTTACCGTGTGTTGATCATGTTGAGCAGGTGTGCGACGGTTGTCTCATTGGGAAGCAAAGGCGAGCCCGTTTCAAGGAGGACAATATCGAGCAAGTAAGGTTCTTGAGTTGGTGCATGGAGACTTATGCGGACCAATCACGCCGACGACCCCCGCCGGGAACAAGTACTTTTTGCTCACCGTCGATGACTTCAGTAGATACATGTGGGTTGTATTGCTGAAGAGTAAGGATCAAGTTTTGCAAGCGTTCAGGATTGTGAAGATGGCAGCCGAGGTGGAGTCCGAGGCAAAGTTGAAGGCCCTCCGTACCGATCGGGGTAGGGAGTTCAAATCCAATGAATTCAAGGCGTTTTGTCAAGCTCATGGGATCTGGCGGTATCTCACCGCACCATATTCACCACAGTAAAACGGTGTTGTGGAAAGAAGGAACCAAACCGTGGTGGCCATGGCACGCAGCATGATGAAGAGCAAAGGCATGCCAGGCAGGTTTTGGGGTGAGGCGGTTAGTACAGCTGTCTATTTGCTGAACAGGGCGCCAACTGAGAGTGTAGTTGGTATGATGCCATACGAAGCATGGTACGGGCGCAAGCCCTCGGTTGATCATCTTCGCACTTTCGGGTGCGTGGCGCATGTGAAGACGGTGACCGGGCATACTAGCAAGTTGGCGGATCGAAGTACTCCAATGGTCATGATCGGCTATGAATACGGTTCGAAGGAGTATCGCGCGTACAATCCAGAGCAAAAACAGGTGGTGGTTGTTGGAGATATGCCCTAGAGGTAATAATAAATATGGTTATTATTATATCTTTGTGTTTATGATAAATGTTTACATTCATGCTATAATAGTATTAAGAAGGAAACATTAATACTTGTGTGATTTGTAAACTTAAATTGAAGTCCCTAGTAAAGCCTCTATATAATACTAGCTTGTTGGTTAATAAATTATTGTGGTTTCCCTATCATGAACATTGAGATGTTATTAACAACAAGATCATATCGTTAGGAGAATGATATGGTGGACATACTCCTATAGATAAGCGTAGCATAAAGATCAAGTCATTTTAATAGTTCAATTGCTATATGCTTTCTAATACATAGTAACCTAATTCCTTCGACCATGAGATCATGCATATCACCTTGACCGGAAGGATGCTTTGATGACATCAAACACCACACCGTAACTGGGTGACTATAAAGGTGGCATTTAGTGTTCGGAAAGTATTGGTTGAGACACATGGATCAAGATTGGGATTTGTCCATCCATATGACGGATAGATATACTCTGGGACCTCTCGGTGAAATGTCATCCAATTAGCTTGCAAGCATGTGACTGGCTCACAAGGGATCACATATCACGGGAACGAGAAAAGAGTACTTATCGATGAGGTTGAACTAGGTATGCGGAGATACAAGCGATCATAACCTCGGATAAGTAAACTATCGTGAGACAAAGGGAAATTGGTATCGTATGTAAGTGGTTCATTCGATCGCAAAGTAATCATAGAAATATGTGGGAGCCATATGAATTTCCATATTCCTCTATTGGTTATTGTTCGGAGAAGTGTCTCGATCATGTCCGCATAGTTCACGAACCGTAGGGAGACACACTTAAGGATTCGACGTTGTTTGAGTAGTTATGGAATGATGAGAAAGAGACCGAATGTTGTTCGGAGTCTCGGATGGGATCCGGGATATCACGAGGAGATCCGGAATGGTCTAGAGAATAAGATTCATATAAGGAAAGTCCTATTTCGGAGTTGGGGAATGGTTCCGGTGTTTTCATCGGGAATGTTCTAGAAGGTTCCGGAATGTCCAGCACTCCGGGGGGAAGGGTACATGAATGTGTCATATCAAGTTGGTATGATTGCATCATGTACTAGGTGTCATCTCTGAACAAAATAGAGGGTTTATTCAAATCCTAGTTTGAAAAAGTCAAACGGCAATTTGAAAGTCAAACGGCTAATTTTGGGAAGTGGAGAGGGAGGTGGAAACCGAGTTGGGGAGGAGTTCCTCCCCTCCACTGCCGGCCCACCTCCAAGCCGAGTTGGGGAGGACTCCTCCCTGGCGCGCCTCCCACCTATAAAGGGAGGCAGGCTGCCCTCCTAGTACACAACTCCTCCACCTCTAAACCCTAGCCATGGCGCCCACCTCCATGCTTGCCTAGGCATGTATAAACCCTAGATCGTCGAGGGCTCTCTCATAGTCCACCATACTCGCTCGGCTTAAGGCGAAGCCCTGCGAGATCTCCTCTACTTCGGTACTGCCAAGTTGTCTTTGCCGAAATCGCAAGGAGAGTGCTACAACCTCCGCTGCCTGCTGGAATAAGGGAGAGGAAGGTCTTCGTCGAGTACCGAACGTGTGACCGACTGCGGGAGCTCTGCCGGAACGCAGCGCCGGAAGGATCGTCTACGCGATCTTGAGATCGGGAAGAGTACGACTACATCACCCACGAGAATCCGCTCTCGTTAAACACTTTGGAATCTTCGAGGGTGAGTTATTCCATCGACTCGTTGCTACAATCTAGTAGATAGATCTTGGCTTATTTGTTTGTATGCGATAGAAAATTTTGTTTTCCATGCTACGAAACCCTTCAGTGGTATCAGAGCCGCGTCTATATGTAGATCTGTTGCACGAGTAGAACACAATGGTCATTGTGGGCGTTGATGCTTTTATTGTCGATTGCTTCTTGTGTACTTTGCATCTTGCGGGATGTTGGGATGAAGCGTCCCGGGCTAACCTTACATGACATCGTTCATGAGACTTGATCCACGCTTGACATGCAACTTGTATTGCATAAGTGGCTTTATTGGTGCTGTTTCTCCTAGCATAGTTAAGATCCAATTTACAACGGGTGATTAACAATACTAGTATCAATGTTGTGGTTCATGTTCGTAAGTTAGAACGACACTTATTGAAAGCCCCAAACCACGTAAAACATGCAAAGAAAGTAGAGGCGTCTAACTTTGTTTTGCAGGGGTGTGCAGTGATGTGATATGGTAATGATTATGATTATATTTGATGTATGCAATGTTCCTTATTGTAAGTTGGCAACCGGCAGGAGCCATATGGTTGTCTTTAATTTATGTTAAGACCCGCGTGTCTATTAAAAGTAGTTGTAATAGATGAAGCCGGTGGACGACAACCATGGAGAAGCGTCATTGACCTTGATGCAATGCCGGTGATGATGGAGATCATGTTCGTGCTTGAAGATGGAGATCGGAAGCACAAAGAAGAAAGGCCATATCATATCACATATTATGAATTGCATGTGATGTTAATCCTTTATGCATCTTGTATTGCTTAGTAGACGACGGTAGCATTATAAGATGATCCCTCATGCACATGAATTTCAAATCATAAAGTGTTCACCCTTAGTTAGCACCGTTGCTAAAGCTTGTTGTTTCGAAGCACCACGTGATGATCGGGTGTGTTAGATTCTGCAAGTGCATACAACGTGAGCAAGCCAGATTTGCTCATGCGGAAACTAAGGTTTGATCTTGACGAGCCTAGCATGTACAGACATGGTCTCGAAACACGGATCACCGAAAAGTAAAGCATGAATCATATAGTAGATATGATGAACATGTCGATTGTTCGCCATTGAAACTATATCAACTCTTATGATGATCGGTGTTGATGTGGTGGATTTGGTTCATGTGATCACTAAAACAATGTTAGGGATATTGTTTTGAGTGGGAGTTCACCTAGATTAATTTAACTATTAATTAGAACTCAATTTGTCATAAACTTAGTCTAAACTATTGCAAATATGTTGTAGATCAATGGCAGCCCCTACCATCAATTTTAATGCGTTCCTAGAGAAAGAAAAGTTGAAAAACAATGGAAGCAACTTCGCGGATTGGTTTCGCAATTTGAGGATTGTCCTCACAGCTGGTAATTTGACCTATGTGCTGGATGCACCGTTGGGTGACCCGCCTGCACTCTGATCAGATGAAGTAAAGAATGTTTACCTCACTCGGAAGACTCAGTACTCCACAGTTCAGTGTGCTATCTTGTATGGTTTAGAATCGGAGCTTCAGAAAAGGTTTGAGAATTCAGACCCACATGATATTGTCCGTGATCTCAAATTGATCTTTGAGACTCATGCGGCAATTGAGAGCTATGAGGCTTCTGAAAAGTTCTTTAACTGCAAGATGGAAGAGGGCAGCTCCGTCAGTGAGCATGTGCTTAAGATGTCTGGGCACGCAAACAAACTTCAAAGCTTGGGTATAGTGATTCCTAATGCTTTGGGGATTTACCATGTCCTCCAATCACTACCACCAAGTTACAAGAACTTTGTGATGAACTACAACATGCAGAACATGAACAAGACGTTGCCAGAACTCTTCGCCATGTTGAAATCTGCAGAAGTGGAGATCAAGAAAGAGCACCAAGTGTTGTTGGTCAATAAGACCACCAAATTCAAGAAAGGCAAGTCTAAGCAAAAGGGACACTTCAAGAAGGGTGGTAAGAAAGTTACCGCACCGACGAAGAAGACCAAGGCTGGACCTAAGCACGATCTTGAGTGCTTTTCTGCAAGGGAGAAGGTCCTGAAGCGGAATTGCCCAAAGTACTTGGCGGATTTGAAGAACGACAACATCAAGAAGAAAGGTATATCCGATATACATGTTATTGATGTGTATCTCACTAGTACTCGTAGTAGTGCTCGGGTATTTGATCTTGGTTCGGTTGCTCATATTTGTAACTCAAACAGGTCTTTGCGAATAAACGGAAGCTAGCGAAGAATGAGGTGACGATGCGCGTGGGAAACGGATCAAAGGTTGATGTAATCGCGGTCGGCACGCTACCCCTTCATCTACCATCGGGATTACTTTTATACTTAAATAATTGTTATTTGGTGCCTGCGTTAAGCATGAACATTATATCGGGATCTTGTTTATTGCGAGACGGTTACTTGTTTAAGTCCGAGAATAATGGTTGTTCGATTTATATGAGTAATATGTTTTATGCACATGCACCTTCGATAGATGGTCTATTCTTATTGAATCTCGATAGTGGAAATACATATTAATAACATTGAGGCTAAGCGTTTGAAATCAGCGATAACTCGACCTATATGTGTAGCCTTGTCGTCTTGGTCACATTGGAGTGAAGCGTATGAAGAAACTCCATTCCGAGTGGACTTCTTGAATCACTTGAAAGATGCGAAGCATGTCTGATGGGTAAAATGACTAAGACTCCATTTTCTGGTATGATGGAGCGAGCTACGGACTTATTGGAAATCATACATACCGATGTATGTTTTCCAATGAGTGTAGCATCGCTCTGTGTTTATCGTTATGTTCTTACCTTCACGGATGACTTGAGCAGATATGGGTATATCTATTTCATGAAACATAAGTCCGAAACTTTCGAGAAGTTTAAGGAATTTCAAAGTGAGGTAGAGAATCAACGTAACAAGAAGATTAAATTTCTACGCTCGATCGGGAGGTGAATATCTGTTCTGAGTTTGGCGAGCATTTGAAGAAATGCGGAATACTTTCACAATTGACACCGCCGGGAACACCACAGCATAATGGTGTGTCCGAACGTCGTAATCAAACTCTCTTAGATATGGTTCGTTCTATGATGTCACTTACAGATTTACCGCTATCATTTTGGGGTTATGCATTAGAAACAGCCGCATTCACTTTAAATAGGGCACCATCTAAATCCGTTGAAACGACACCATATGAATTATGGTTTGGGAAGAAACCTAGATTGTCGTTCCTTAAAGTTTGGGGATGCGAAGCCTATGTAAAGAAGTTACAGCCGGACAAGCTTGAACCCAAAGCGGAAAAATGCGTCTTCATAGGATACCCGAAGGAGACTATTGGGTATACCTTCTATCATAGATCCGAAGGCAAAATCTTCGTTGCCAAGAATGGATCCTTTCTAGAAAAGGAATTTCTCTCGAAAGAAGTGACTGGAAGGAAAGTAGAACTCGACGAGGTTGTCGAACCTTCTCTCGAAATTGCGAGTAGCGCGACCGGAAGAAGTTCTGTGGTGCTGCACCAATAAGAGAGGAAGCTAATGATGATGATCATGAAACTTCGGTTGAAGTTGCTTTCTGAGCCTCGCAGGTCAACGAGAAATCGTACCACTCCATTGGTATGATCCGTTATGAGTGTCATGTTGGTGGACAACACCGATGACCCTGCGACATATGAGGAAGCGATGATGAGCCCAGATTCCAATAAATGGCAAGAAGCCATGAAATCCGAGATTGGATCCATGTACGAAAACCAAGTATGGACTTTGGTGGACTTACCGGATGGCCGTAAGGCTGTCGAGAACAAATGGATTTTCAAGAAGAAAACAGATGCTGATGGTAATGTTACTGTCTATAAAGCTCGACTTGTCGCAAAGGGGTTTCGACAAATTCAAGGAGTTGACTATGATGAGACTTTCTCACCTGTAGCGAAGCTAAAGTCTGTGAGGATTATGTTAGCAATCGCTGCATATTATGATTATGAGATATGACAGATGGATGTCAAAACAGCATTCCTCAATGGAGACATTGATGAAGAGTTGTATATGATGCAACCCAAAGGTTTTGTCGATCCTAAAGATGCTAACAAGGTATGCAAACTTCAACGGTCCATCTATGGATTGAAGCAAGCACCCCGAAGTTGGAATCAACATTTTGATAAGGTAATCAAAAGTTTTGGTTTTATACAAACTTATGGAGAAGCTTGTATTTACAAGAAAGTGAGTGGGAGCTCTGTAGCATTCTTAATACTATATGTAGATGACATATTGTTGATTGGGAATGATGTAGACCTTCTTAATAGTGTCAAGGAATATTTGAATAATAGTTTTTCAATGAAGGATCTTGGCGAAGCAGCTTACATATTAGGCATAAAGATTTATAGAGATAGATCGAGACGCCTAATATCATTGTCACAAAGTATATATTTGTACAAAGTTCTAAAGAGGTTTGGAATGGAAGATAGCAAGAAAGGGTTCTTGCCCATACGACCTTGAGTAAAACTCAAAGTCCGACAACGGCAGAAGATAGAGAAAGGATGAGTAAGACTCCCTATGCCTCAGCCATAGGATCTCTAATGTATGCCATGCTATGTACTAGACCCGACATTGCATATGTTGTTAGTTTAACTAGCAGATATCAAAGTGATCCGAGTGGATCATTGGACAATGATCAAAAACATCCTTAAGTACTTGAGAAGAACTAAGGATATGGTTCTTTCTTATGGAGGTGATGAACATTTCGTTGTTAATGGTTACACCGATGCTAGTTGGAACACCGATCCGGATGATTCTAAATCACAACTGGATCGTATTTACTTTGAATGGTGCAGGTGATTAGCTGGAGGAGTGCAAAGCAAAGCGTTGTGGCGAGATCTTCAACTGAATCGGAATACATGGCTGCTTCGGAGGCTTCACAAGAAGCAATATGGATGAAAGAGTTCATTACAGAGCTGGGTGTGGTTCCTAGTGCGCTAGACCCAATGTATATCTACTGTGATAGCATGGGCGTCATAGCCAATGCGCAAGAACCAAGGTCACACAAGAAGCTGAAGCACATCAAGCTACGTTTTCACGCTATTCGAGAACATGTCCAAGATGGGGACATAAAGATTTGCAAAGTACACACAGATCTGAATGTGGCGGATCCATTGACTAAACCTCTCCCGACGGCAAAACATGACCAGCACCAAACTGCCATGGGTGTTCGGTATATTACCATGTAATCTAGATTAGATGACTCTAGTGCAAGTGGGAGACTGTTGGAGATATGTCCTAGAGGCAATAATAAATATGGTTATTATTATATCTTTGTGTTTATGATAAATGTTTACATTCATGCTATAATAGTATTAAGAAGGAAACATTAATACTTGTGTGATTTGTAAACTTAAATTGAAGTCCCTAGTAAAGCCTCTATATAATACTAGCTTGTTGGTTAATAAATGATTGTGGTTTCCCTATCATGAACATTGAGATGTTATTAACAACAAGATCATATCGTTAGGAGAATGATATGGTGGACATACTCCTATAGATAAGCATAAAAGATCAAGTCATTTTAATAGTTCAATTGCTATATGCTTTCTAATACATAGTAACCTAATTCCTTCGACCATGAGATCATGCATATCACCTTTACCGGAAGGATGCTTTGATGACATCAAACACCACACTGTAACTGGGTGGCTATAAAGGTGGCATTGAGTGTTCGGAAAGTATTGGTTGAGACACATGGATAAAGATTGGGATTTGTCCATCCATATGATGATAGATATACTCTGGGCCCTCTCGGTGAAATGTCATCCAATTAGCTTGCAAGCATGTGACTGGCTCACAAGGGATCACATATCACGGGAACGAGAAAAGAATACTTATCGATGTGAGGTTGAACTAGGTATGCGAGATACAAGCGATCATAACCTCGGATAAGTAAACTATCGTGAGACAAAGGGAAATTGGTATCGTATGTAAGTGGTTCATTCGATCATAAGTAATCGTAGAAATATGTAGAGCCATATGAATTTCCAGATTCCTCTATTGGTTATTGTTGGAGAAGTGTCTCGATCATGTCCGCATAGTTCACGAACCGTAGGGAGACACACTTAAGGATTGACGTTGTTTGAGTAGTTATGGAATGATGAAAGAGACCGAATGTTGTTTGAGTCTCGGATGGGATCCGGGATATCACGAGGAGATCCGGAATGGTCAGAGAATAAGATTCATATAAGGAAAGTCCTATTTCGGAGTTGGGGAATGGTTCCGGTGTTTTCATCGGGAATGTTCTAGAAGGTTCCGGAATGTCCGGCACTCCGGGGGGAAGGGTACATGAATGTGTCATATCAAGTTGGTATGATTGCATCATGTACTAGGTGTCATCGCTGAACAAAATAGAGGGTTTATTCAAATCCTAGTTTGAAAAAGTCAAACGGCAATTTGAAAGTCAAACGGCTAATTTTGGGAAGTGGAGAGGGAGGTGGAAACCGAGTTGGGGAGGAGTTCCTCCCCTCCACCGCCGGCCCACCTCCAAGCCGAGTTGGGGAGGGACTCCCCTCCCCTTGGCCGCGCCTCCCACCTATAAAGGGAGGGGCAGGGCTGCCCCTCCTAGTACACAACTCCTCCACCTCTAAACCCTAGCCACGGCATGCCACCTCCATTGCCGCCGCCTAGGCAAACCGCCACCGCCTAGGTCAAACCCTAGCCGCCGGCCTAGCCCCCTCCTCGGCGTGTCTAAACCCTAGATCATCGAGGGCTCTCTCATAGTCCACCATACTCGCTCCGGCTTAAGGCGAAGCCCTGCGAGATCTCCCCTCTACTTCCGGTACCACGCCGTTGTGATGCCGAAATCGCGAGGAGAGTGCTACAACCTCCGCTGCCTGCTGGAACAAGGGAGAGGAAGGTCTTCGTCGAGTACCGAACGTGTGACCGACTGCGGGAGCGCTGCTTAGCGCGGAAGGATCGTCTACGCGATCTTGAGATCGGGAAGAGTACGACTACATCACCCACGAGAATTCGCTCTCGTTAAACACTTTGGAATCTTCGAGGGTGAGTTATTCCATCGACTCGTTGCTACAATCTAGTATATAGATCTTGGCTTATTTGTTTGTATGCGATAGAAAATTTTGTTTTCCATGCTACGAAACCCTTCAGTGGTGACACGCGACGTCGTCTTCGAGGAGGAGAAATCATGGAATTGGGGCTCTGTGGAACCGGTACAATCAATTTCTGATGAAATATTTTGTAGTCTCTGATGATTCGCATGAGATGATCAAGAAAGCGGCGTCCGTGGCGTTCGGATTTAAGCGCTGGTTCGGAAGATGGAAGTCCGGAAGTGAGCAGCGGCGCTACGCTGGAGAGGTATCTCCGCATGGGAGTCCGGCGACGCAGCTCACGCTACGCACTGGAGGCTCGACGTCGCCATCCGTCCAGCGGACGAGCCACGGCGCAAGTGGCCCATCAGCTGCACACTCCCTTCCGGGAGGGACTAGCGGCGATCCGAAGTGGACGGCGGCGATGTCACGCGTCGCCAACATGCGATACAAGCGAAACTGCAGGAAATTCAGTGACGCTGAAACAAGTACTACGTCAGCTTCCGTCTCTTCCAAGTGCACGGGAAGAAAGGAGCGACCACCTACTCGGAAAAATTCCGAAGTGTCTGAGTTGTATCCGCGGAGACCCTTCAGACAGCGTCTTGCGAGGGAGAGGACAAGGTCGATGTTTACTCACCGAGGAGCCGACGAAATTCGAGGATGCTAATACGGAGGAGTGTTGGCGTCGGGCTATGGATGAGGAGTTGGGGTCGATCCGCGACAACGATACATGTGAGCTTGTCGATCTACCCAACAATCACAAGGCCATAGGGCTCAAGTGGGTATACAAGATCAAGAAGGATGCCGAAGGGAAGTTGGTGAAACACAAAGCTCGGCTAGTGGCCAAGGGATACGTGCTAGAGCAAGGTGTAGATTTCGAAGAAGTATTTGCTCCCGTTGCAAGGATGGAATCGGTGAGATTACTTATCGCTCTCGCAGCTCAAGAATCTTGGAAATTGCATCACATGGATGTGAAATCCGTGTTTTTGAATGGGGAGTTAGAAGAAGAAGTTTATGTGAAGCAACCACCGGTATACATCAAACAGGGAGAAGAACACAAGGTTTTGAAGCTACACAAGGCGTTGTACGGGCTACGGCAAGCCCCTCGGGCGTGGAACATCAAGCTTGATCGTACATTGATCTCTCTCGGATTCGAGAAGAGCCTTTGGAGCATGCGATGTATAAGCGAGGTAAAGGAAGGGATCATCTACTAGTTGGCATCTATGTTGATGATCTATTGATAACTGGAGCGGATGAGAAGGAGATTGCAAAGTTCAAGCTACAGATGAAGGAGTTATTCAAGATGAGTGATCTAGGCTTGTTGAGCTACTACCTTGGGATCGAGGTACATCAAAAGCTGGGTGAGATCACGCTATGCCAAGAGGCATATGCAAAGAAGATACTCGAGAAGTGTGGCATGGAAGAATGCAATCCAACTCATGTTCCGATGGAACCTCGTCTTAAACTGAGCAAAAGGAGTGAAGCACCTGCGGTTGATGCAACGGAGTATAGGAGCGTTGTCGGAAGTTTGAGGTATCTCATTAACACAAGATCCGACTTGGCCTATTCCGTTGGCTATGTGAGTCGCTTCATGGAAGCACCCACAATGGAGCATTGGACAGCCGTGAAACATATACTCAGGTATATCAAATGTACTACAAACTTTGGTATTGTCTACTCGAAAGAGAAGGAGGAGGTGAAGCTACTTGGCTACAGTGATAGCGACATGGCAGGAGATATAGACGACCGTAAGAGTACCTCGGGCGTGGCATATTTCTTGAAAAGAAGCATAGTAAGTTGGCTATCACAAAAGCAAAAAGTGGTGGCACAGTCATCCTGTGAAGCTGAGTATATTGCGCCTGCAACTGCGGCGTGTCAAGGTGTGTGGCTAAGGAGTCTACTTGGTGACCTCACCAATCGGGAGGCGGAACAAGTGGTTCTCAATATTGACAGCAAGTCTGCAATTTCATTGTGCAAGAATCCGGTGCATCATGACAGGAGTAAGCACATTGATACGAAGTATCACTACATACGGCAGTGTGTAGTGGAGAGAAAGATTGAAGTCAACTATGTTTGCACCAATGATCAGCTTGCGGATATCCTAACTAAATCTTTGGGACGAGTGAAGTTTGCGGAGATGCGAGGAAGGATCGGCGTCCAAGCTGTGAAGATGGGCACATCGTGCTTAGGGGGTGATTGTTAGAAATAATAATCCCGATAGGACACGGAACGGTGTCGTGTGCGTGTGTGTGTTTCGAGTAGGACTAGTAGTCCAACACCTATTCGTATTGACGCTGCGTCTTGCCGGGTATATATACACCCATATAGTAGCCTTGTAAGACAACCGTGAGATTTAATACAAACAGCAGGACCGAGAGGACCCTGTAGTCATCAACATTGTTTTTCCCGTACGTACTCATGTGAGTTGAGAGTTTGATCAGCTAGCTAGCTCAAAGTGCTAGGCTGATCATACCGTACGTGCGCGAACTCGCCGGATCATCGTTGTCGTCACGCCGGACTGCAACGATCGGGGATGGGCCAACATCCTCTCCCCTTTTAAATACAGGTTACGGCGCCCTTGGAGACGAACACTCAGCCCATTTCTCCTCTCCTCGCTACAGCCTACAAGCTACAGCCAGACACCGCCTCCGTCCTCCGCGAGGTCCAAGATGGCAACCACCACCACCCCGGCGAGCAGCGCGCTGAGCATGAAGCTTCTCATCGACACCAAGGCGCGGCGCGTGCTGTTCGCGGAGGCCAGCAAGGACGTGGTCGACTTCCTCTTCTCCCTCCTCGCTCTGCCCGTCGGCACGGCCGTCAAGCTGCTCGGGAAGGAATCCATGGTCGGCTGTGTCGGCAACCTCTACGGAAGCGTCGAGAAGCTCGACGGTACCTACGTCCAGCCCGGCGCAGCCAAGTGTGCGGTCCTCCACCCCGACGTGCGCTCCCCGGCGGCCAGCGCCACCAGCACCCTATTCCTTTTGACGGAGCCGTCGTCTTCCGGGGAGGTATTCTTCCAATTAATGCTATGCTACGACAACTGCAAGTCTGCAATGCCTACGTGATATAAACTAGTGACACCAAGTTTACCTACAACTCTAAACATTAATCAGGCGACGCAGGCGGTGGGCAGCGTCGGCGGGAAAGGGTTTGTGCAGGGCATCGTGACGTACACAGTGATGGACGACCTCACCGTGACGCCCATGTCGTCCATCTCCGGCATCACACTGCTCAACGCCTTCGCCGTCGAGGACCTCACCGCGCTCCAGGAGAAGACCGTGCAGCTCGACTGCAACCAGGTGAGATCGATCATCTCACTTTCCTCTTCCATTCCCCTTTCTCCTTCAGTTTATGTTTGTTAAGGCATCTGTATCAACTGTGTCGATCTGCGTTTTCTTGTGTGCAGGGTCTGGAGATTCTGAAGGCGTCGCTGCAGTCCAAGACCGTCCTCACCGACGTCTTCCTCGCGAATGACCATGCACTATGGTGCGTCGGTTCAAGCAAAAATCTGTCAGAGTTAGGAATCGCTCCGATTTTGCTGCTATGTTGAAGTCGAACCATGATAGGCGTCTGTCAGACATGGTACCTTATTTTATCTGGCAACCTCTCTCCTCATGCACAGCATTCTATCTCTGCCTTGTGAAACCAATATATTGCTCCTGACAAACAGATTTCTTTGAATCGAACCAATATCTTGGTCCGCTTCTCTGTGCTGAAACAATGAATCGGTGTTCTGCTATGTATTGAACCGATTCCTTCAACTCATTGAACCGCTTTAAGCATACATAGTACATGGTCTAAGGCCCCCGTCAACGCTTGAAGGCCCCGTTCTGCCTCTGACAAATGAACATGGAGAAGTATTCAGGGTTAAATAGGCTTGGTTGGTCCTTTTGAAGGAATATGCGCATGCAAGGGCTTGTAGCTAGATCCTTCTAGCTAATTAGCATCAGAACTATCTACCGTACGTAGCATCTTTTGGTGGTAATGTCTAGTAACATCTGCCGCATTAGGTACTAGTAATCCTGCTTACTTTATCAACTACTCCCAGGTTGTAGTAGTACTTCTGTTCATGCTTGTTAATAGTACTTCCTCCTCCCTAAAATAGATGTCTTAGATTTGTCAAAATTTAGATGAACCTATATACTAGATAGTGTCTAGATTCATCTAAATTTTAATAAATCTGAGACATCTACGGAGGGAGTACTTAGTTTTCAAGTGCTGCTTTTTTATGTACTCGCTGCCAATGTTTGTATCAGAATGGTTTAGTTCATCTTGTGTTCTTGTTTGCACTTAAGGTCAACGGGCTAGTCTGCTATAATCCTTCTTTTTATGTACACACCATGACACACTGGCATGACTCATGAGAATGTACGAGCAGGGGTTGAACGAGTAGTAAACCTCCCACTTGATATTGTACTCCCTCCATCCAAGAATAGATGCCTTAGTTTTTTCAAATTTTAGATAAATCTATATACTAAATAGTGTCTAGATTCATCCAAATTTTACAAATTTGAGACATCTATTTTGGGCGAAGGGAGTATAATTACTAGGAAAATGCAAGTGCGTTGCTATGGGTAAGTTTTGTTTTATTACATGGTCTGGCACAATTTTATTGTGCTCCATAAGACACTGAAAATATTCTAATCCACTGCAAAGATAAATCTAATGAGACGGGTTTCCTTGGAATATAAGAAGAATTCCGCATCGACAAGAGATAGAGGTGATCAGTAACTGGGGTTTTATTTATAAAACTGTATGCCAGAGATCATTTTGCATGCATTTTAACAACCCAAGAAAACACTCCTCCATTTTTTTATTTTAATAACAAAGTTCTTCCACTTTAAACCAAACCTATCACACATGCTCCAAGCCATACCTTTCAACAACATAGACTGCCTACTTGGATGGGTCTTCAGTTTCATCCATCTTGGAATACATTTCTCCAATATAGAGAACCATATAAACAAAACGAAAATCAGTTTGAATAACTTTTCTAAACTAATCAGAGGTCAAAATTCAAATGGGCTTTGACATTTTTCACAAAACTGAATCAGATCATTTGTGGTGTAGTTACATGCTGGGAAAGTATATGCTTCGGATAGGACAATTTATGTTTCATCATTTTCCCAATACCAAAACGCTTTTATAGCGGTGGAAAATGGGTCATTTAGCTGTGCAAAATAGCCACCTTATGGAGAGAAGTACTTTCTATGAATCTTTGTCAAGGTTCCCAATGCCATTATCATATGGAATAGTGTTGCGTTAAGTAAAGACCATTATATTGGTAATACCCTAATACAATCACTTTTCCCTCTGCATTTGGTAGCCGCGACAACAACCAGCCTAGCATTCTCTTGAGTCCCACATCCAAAAAAGGCTAACCCCTGCAGTAAACCATGAAATAATTGTTCTGATCATATTGTGTCAAAACAAATTAAGTTCATGAAATAGGAGGCAGAAATGTTATGAAAAATTATAGGATGTTGGATTTGATATAGAGATGACATCGATTATGTTGGGATCATTATGCACCAAGGAGGACACAGTTCTAAAGCCCGCCGAACATGGTCGTTCTGCTCACAATGGCATCTTAATACCGCTCATTGCTACCAAATGATCTGCTGGAGTATAACAAACCAATGAGCCACGGTAATCATAGGTAACCTATATCGACTTCCTCAAACCCATCATTGTAGGTTCCGCACTGCACGTCGGCACAGCCACAGTAGGTACCCCCGCCGCCCTCCGTCGCCGGTGCAGCCGCAACAGGTGCCCTGCCGCCGTCCCTAGCTGGCGCAACCGCAGTAGGTGCCTCGCCGCCGTCCCTAGCTGGCGCAACCGCACAGGTGCCCCGCCGCCCTCCCTAGCTGGCGCAACCGCAGCAGGTGCCCCGCCGCCCCCAAATGAAGAACGAACCGGTGCTAATGACTGTTTAGGTGTGGATGTTAGTGTGATAGACAAAGCAGTGCAGGCAACCGAACAACATAAATTTGTTGTTATCCTCGTGCAAAAGATCTCCGTACAACCTTCCAAACAACCTGCAAAAGGTGGTTTTTCGCCTGTATGAGTGTGGCACTATTCATCCTAACAATGTCCAACTAAAAAAAATCGCATACAACCTACCAAACAACTTACTTAAGACACGATGAGGTACTCCTACTCTCTGTACTAGCATGTACTAGTTGACTATGGGATAGAGCCGCGTATTTCTTGAGAGTCGTTTTCCTAAACTAGTAAGTAGCACGTTGCACATTTACCATTTCAGATATAATTTTATATTTGTTTAGTATGTTCGATATTGATACTTCTATTCCAAAAAAAATGGTCACAAAGAGTAAATTTCAGCTTTTGAAAAACTAATATACCCTATAAGAAGGAATGGAATGAGTAATAACATGAGATCATAATAATAATTTTTATACGTATGAAATAGAAGTATAACTTAATACAAAGTGACACAACTTTTTTTATGGACAACTCAATACGAGAGTGCATATTTTTATGATTATTTGTCGAAGTAATGTTATGGGTCTATATTACATATGTGGTGACCCACACACTTTCACGCCTAGATTATCTCCGTTATATTTCACCATAAAAATGTTAAATTTAGAAAAATATTATCTGACATCTATATATAAATTTAATATTTTATATTTTATGTAACCCACACATTGGCGCTCTTAAATTTATAGGAACGTTAGATATTTCCTTGTATTTGTCAAGTAAGCTCTTTGTTACTCCTATCTGATAATGTAAGGTTTGAAAAACAAAATTCAATCATTATGCTTCTAGATATTTTTCTTCCATTCTTTCGGGTTTCTCAAGTTCATTTGAGTTACATGACTTAAACATCTTTTGTGGATTTATTTAATTCTGATACTTAGTGTCGTTTGCGCCCAACAAAATTTGTGATGGTTCCTTTATCTAATTTTTCTATCTTCTTTCTCATCTTTACAATTCACAATTCAGAATTAACTTTTACATAACTCATAATTTGACAACCTTTTACTGGTTTGGGTGCTATTTCCCTCTAGCCGCATTCTTTTCGTCGACATTTATTCATTTTTTTTTGAAATACATCTATGTGCTCAAATTTTGTAGGTCGGTATAGTTTTTTCTCCCAAATTATTTTTCATTATATATATATATATATATATTGTATTTATCCAACCATTTTTTCTCACTTATTTGTTCAAGGTCCTATTCCACTGGTAACCTTTGTCAATGGTGGGACCATTGTAACAGTAAATCACGCATAAAAGAAAAATAGGAGTAAATCACGGACCAGCCACGTTCGTCTGTACATCTCTCTCTTGTGAAAACCAAGCAAGAAAAATCCTCTAGTAGTGAGTCGATTTTTCCAAATTTCCCTATCTATTTGTGCTCCAGCACATTTCGAAAGCTTGCAGACGCGGGGCTAGAGCAGCGGGTATTTTGTTGCCCACCAGCGAGGCCGCAAGTCACCGTCGCTGATTTGGAATGGTGACAGTCTGTGCGCTCTCCCCGTGCCAATGGCAGAGGCCCGATGGCTCGATCTGAAGACTGCGCGCGGCGTCGCCAGATGTTCCCGCTTCGGCAATCGGGGCTGGGGTTCACCGCTCGCGCGCCGGATGTTCCCGCTTCGGAAATCAGCTACAGCCTGTAGTCGACAGGCAAGGGGGCACACGCCTGGTTGCTCCAGTCTCACCCTGGACGTTTCCACCCTTCATTCGAGTAGCACTATTTGGGCGGCACATGTTTGGCTGAAGAAGGATGGGTTGGTCACATGCGGACACATCAGAACTACCAGCTGCACTCACTGTTTGTCACACGAAAACAAATATTTAGACCATAATATTAGTACTAAAACAATATATTTTTATCAACCTCTTTTCCTTTTTGCCAAACATATTGGTTGATAGACCAATGAACTGTGTATCTTAAAGCTTGAAGATGGAACATCTTGTTCTTGTAACAGAGTGACTGCTATCTCTTGGAACATGTGGTCTCCTCCTCCGGTGTCTTGTATAGGACGGCTTGTGTCAAAATCTGCTAAGTCATTTTTGTGTTGCTAGCTTAACTGGGGTTTCATGTGCTTCAATCACGGCAACCCAAATGGCGTGATGCTAAGGAGCTAGAAGAAAAAATAAGTTTTGTCACGGTCAGATTAAGTTCGGCTATTTATGTCAGAGAAGAAGGCCCATCTCTTGCGAAAATCAAATTCTACGTATACGTGGGCCTCCCGCAACGACGCGCCAAAGGCTCAGGTTCGTGTGAGAGGCCTGCATTAAACTTACCTTGAGAGATATAATAATGTTGCAACAACTCCTTGTCGGTGGGTACACGAGCCCCTCGTAGCATGCAGTAGGCGCGCTGTTCACCGACGCCGGCACGGCCGGCCGCGCGCGTGAGCGCCGGTCGATGCATCGTCTCGTCGATCCCATCAGATAGTCACTCAATTCGTCCGGCCAAGCTCTTTTTCTCCTTTTAAATACACGGCGGGGCGCGCTCGGAGTCTAGCCATTTTCTCTTCTCGCCACAGCCAACACAGACAGAACTCAGGCAAGAGCCAGACAAAATGGCAACCGCCACCGCCGCACTGAGCATGAAGCTGCTGGTGGACACCAAGGCGCGGCGCGTGCTGTTCGCGGAGGCGAGCAAGGACGTCGTCGACTTCCTCTTCTCCCTCCTCTCCCTGCCGGTCGGCACCGCCGTCAAGCTGCTCGGGAAGGACTCCATGGTCGGCAGCGTCGGCCGCCTCTACGCCAGCGTCGAGAAGCTTGACGCCACCTACGTCCAGGCCGGCGCCGCCAAGGACGCGCTCCTCCACCCCACCGTATTCTCGGCAGCGGTCAGCAACAAAAGCTCTCTCTTGGGCTTTCCGCCGCTGCCGTCCACACAGCCCAACAGCTGCTACATCGCAAACAACAGCAGCAGCCAAGATACATGCAACAAGTGCCGTGCCTACGTGACGCAGACTTTCGGCGCCAACTGTCCGTCATGCAAGTACCTGATGACCACGCAGTTGAAGCTCGTGCCGTCGGGCGGCGTCCGTCGTCGCTGGGAATGGGTTCGTGCAGGGCATCGTGACGTACACGGTGATGGACTGGACGACCTCGCCGTGACGCCCATGTCCTCCATCTCCAGCATCGCGCTGCTCAACACCTTCGCCGTCAAGAACCTCGGCGCGCTCCAGGAGAAGACCGTGCAGATCGGCTACAAGGAGGTAATTTGCAATATTGCATAATCGTCACTTGCTCTGTCAGTCTGTCACACTTGCATTGCATACATATTTTGCAGGGTTTGGAGATTCTGAAGGCGTCGCTGCAGTCCAAGACCGTCCTCACCGACGTCTTCCTCGCGAAGAAGAAGCCTCCCAGTCCCAGCAACGCTTGAAGGCGCGGTTCTGCCTCTGTCATAGTGATTTCTCGACATGGAAAAGTAGGAGCTCGATCCATGTAGGCTTAACTAGGCTGGTCCTTTTGTATGATCCATCAAGCTTTTATCGGAGCCGATCGGAGCCTACAGCTTAGTTTGCCGAACCATCATCTTTTGGTAATACATCTATGATCAGCTGGCATTAACTAGAAAACACATTTTAGTAATGTATAGTATTAGCTGTCGTTCATTAGAGGTTGTTTTAGTACTTTCTGCTGATGCTTGTTGTATACTCCCTCCATTTTAAAATATAAGATGTTTTAGGTTTGTGAAAAAAACGAATCTAGACTTTATTTAGTATATAGATTCATCCAAAAGTTGAGTGAACCTACGTACTAAAATAAGTCTAGATTCGTTTTCTTCACAAACCTAAAACATCTTATATTTTGAAACAAAGGGAGTAGATTGCATCGCAGCTAGCATTATCGTCAGCTCTCTTCACCCGTTTATTTGTTTCACAAACCATATTATTGCGTACGGGTGTATGTATAACATGTATTTTTCATATGTGCGCACCAACAAATCTTCGGAAGCTTTTCCATGCATGTATATGTATTTGTCAATGTACGTATCAGCACATCAGTGTTTGTAGACGGCATATATATGACTGTCTTTGCATACATAGTACTCACTCTCATCCATATTAATTGTTGCTAAATCGATGCATCTAGACATAGTCTAGAATTCTGCTTAGATACATCCAATTCGGGAGTGCATCCCTTGCATTAACATCAAGGAACATATCCGTATGTGCAGGATGGCACATATGCACCTCAGATTTTACATTTCCATCGCACCTTCTTTTCACAACTGTACATCAACACTCCATGTATAGTCTTGCAATCTACTCCTTTTACAAGGACAAACACGAAGACCCAACCATACGACCTCTACTCCATTGACCACTGACCCCTGCCAGAAATGCAGCTTAGCTTTGGACCTTTAACAATCACGCTAGCTGCACGTGTCTACAAAAGTGCAACATCTTTGTAGATACCTCGAACGCTACAATGCCCACCAGCATATTTTTCGTGCCCTCCGGATGAAGCATTCTCTGGTTACATGCAAAACAGTAAGTTACGCCAGTGTTCTTCTTCGTAGCCGCCGGTGAGTTACCACGAGGGGTACGGTGTCCATGCCCATACGTCCTGCTGCAACACAAAAAGGAAATTAAGACACTTGTTCAGTAATATACATCATGAATAAGTTGGTCTAGCTGCACAATGTGATAAGGGATATCCCTACACATCATATACACTAAATTGTAACTGACCAGGATGAAGCTCAACATGAAATTTCTGCTTATTACAAAATTATTAATCTCAGGGAAACAAATTACAGAAACTCCAAGTGGGGCTCGGGCTATAGGAAGCCCACTTAAAAAAATAATCAAAAACTTCATTTAACACTTCCGGCAAATTCTGAAAACTTAACACTTCCGGTAAATTCTAGAAAACAAATACATGTACATAAATTTCTAGGTTTAAACTATTATCATCGAAATGTCTTTCTAGACATGATCTAGCAAAAAAGAGTCAAATGTAAAGACCAAACCAGATTAAATTTTTATTAGAGCCCTATTTTTGTGATTTTAATGTTTTTAACCAAATTTTACACATTAATAGAGGTCGGCTTTATGCATCTCCAGTACAAAAACTATTCATATTTTCTTGAAACATCTAAATATGATTCTCTATTTCTTGGAAATGTCGAGCACACTGGAACTAGAGTTCCTTATGTCCGCTTTCAACTACTCATATTTACAGCAACACCAACTATGGGTATGAGTGCACATGGGCCAATTCATTGTATGGCCGATAATTACGAAAAATGCATTTGGAAATCCGTAGCACTTTATTTTGAGCATTCTAGAAAAAATAGTATATGAAAAAAATTACTACCTCCATTTCAAGGCTTAAGGCCTATAACTTTTTTGAAAAGTCAAGCCATGTAAAGTTTGACCAAACTTTTAGAAAAAACTATCAAGAACTATTATATTATATAGATATCATGTGAAAATATGTTTCATTATGTATGAAATGGTATGGGTTATGTATTGTAAATATTAATACTTTTCTTTAAAAACTTGGTCAAACTTTGTGTAGTTTGACTTTAAAAAAAAGTTATATGCCTTAGGCCTTGGGACGGAGGTAGTAGTAATGATAATGGTTCCTAATTTGGTTAAAAATGGCTACAAGTACCCCAATTGCCAAAAAAAACCAACTCTGAAAAGTTGTAAATTCCAAAGGGTAGAATCGCCCCGTGTGTATTAGAGGAGGGCGCACGAGGGTAGCCCGCCAAAGCCCATGTACAAACATGTATTCTCATGTATTCGCATACGTATTATTGACAGCCACGTCGCTATATTAGGTTTGACCATTCATTGCCACGTTGTCGTTTGCAAACACCATTGCCACATCGCCACGCCATTAGGTTTGATCACCAAAAGACA
This sequence comes from Avena insularis, assembly GCA_023614405.1. Classification (NCBI taxonomy): domain Eukaryota; kingdom Viridiplantae; phylum Streptophyta; class Magnoliopsida; order Poales; family Poaceae; genus Avena; species Avena insularis. The sequence goes on from CM042684.1 coordinate 10,251,562, forward strand.
ATCGCGGCCGCCATTTCCCGAGGCACCATTCTAACTCTAAATTATCGATCCTTGCCGGCTCCGGTGGTGACTTGCGCTAGCGAAGGATTTGGTGGCGAGTTTCTAACCCTTCATCTCCGAGACTGCCCACCTCCGGTGGTGACGTGGATCCCGGGGGACGCCCAGCACAACCCTTTGTGTTATACTACCGGAAATTTTTTACATCTAAGTTGCTGCTTAGGGCTTACTAGGTTGCAGCTGAGGTAGTTGCTGCTCAAATCATGTAGGTTTACTAGGGAATTTTTCACATCCTAATTGACGCTTATGGATTCCTAGATCGCTACTCAGGTCCTACGTAGTTGCTGATCAGATTTATGCTTGTTCATTTGAAACCTTTGTGAACAGTTTCCTTTGAATATACAACCTAGTAGTATCATGGATGATACTATAACTGTTATTTTCTTTGCTGCAACTTTTTTCAGATGGACCTTCTCAAGATACGCGCACATGTACCTAGAGAACATGGGGACATCCAGATACGATGAACCAGGTCCAGATAGGCCAATGACTTCTCGCCCATCCCGTGTGGAAAAAATGAAACTCTTCTAAATAGAGACGCGTGATAAGTATTACTTTTGTTGCTACTCGAAACCTTTTTGTTGGACATGCTTACATATTACCATGCAATTTCTCTCCTGGCCTTACTATGTTTGAATGGACATACTATATATATTTCTTAGTAGTATATTTCATTCATGACCTAAAGTATGTTGTTGTGTCAAAATTTGAAGACTACCTTCTTTGGGGTGTTGCATCGTGTATGAAATATGCAGCAGGGATGTTCAACATGTTATTTTAACTGGTATGTTATTTTAACTGGTTTTTTACTCCAAATGTCAAAATGATGATCTATCCTGACATTTTGAGGTGTTGTGTTTCTAGGAATGCATATAAGTTGAAACAAGTGTTTCTGGATCCAACTTAAGTTGTACTGCTACATCATAGGTGGTGTTTTTTCTCTGTAAAACAATGGTAAAATCTATTGTTGTTGTTTGGAGGTGTTTTGCTATTCAAACATGTACTCAAGTTGCTGCTGGGTCTCCCTAGGTTACTGCTATGACCCATATAAGTTTGCTCTCCGATTTTACTTTCGGGAGGGGAATATGTCCAATGATATAGGGGTTTTATATGTTCCTGTTCCTTATCTGGTTATTCTGTTCTCTCTTTTGTCCAATGATATAGGGGTTGCTGCTCAAATCCCTACAGGTTTACTGGGATTTTTTTATGCAATTGGGGGCGAACTCAGGGTTGTTTGATCTGATTACCTTTCACTTCCTTGGATCCAAGATTTTTCAACCATAGCAAACTGAACAAAATTGCAGGGTTTGAGAGAGAGAGAGAGAGAGAGCTCTTGGCTGCCACACACACAGAGAGAGCTCTTGGCTGGCGGTGGCACGTGAGTAGGGAACCTGGTCAGAAGGTGATACGCCGTGTGATGGTTGCTTTCCGTTTAGGGTCTGTGGATCAGGAGAAATATTTCCTAATCCGGCGATGGCCGGTTTAGACTAACCAGCCAGCGATGGCTGCCTAGATGTTCCCAACAAATATTAGTCCAATTTGTAACGAGCTGCCTCACACTTATAGATTTGTAATAAAATTATGAGAATCGGGTACCGACTCGCACTAACCACACGGTGGTGCACACAAGCCACACGGGGGAGCGGCGGGCCATCGCATACATACACCCTTGACCCTTGTGCCTAGACAAGACGGCATTCCATGACAGAGAGAACACACGAGGTTGTATGAAGAATTTCACCTAAAAGGAGCAAGTAGACAATGCACACGAGAAAAGGACTGACTAGTCGCATTTACTGACTTGGCCAAAAGACGCTAGAGGCCGCATTCCTCTTTTTCTTGCGCAAAAGATGGCAATCGGTGCTGGTACCACAGAGGCATGTTCACAAACATTTAGACTTTTTTTTTTTGAATACTACTCGAGTAGTGGTAACAAAATTTTGACTAGCTGGGGCCTGGGGGAGAGAAGCATATACTCCATGTACTTACAACTGTAGTGGTGGCATCCAGTCATGCAAAAACTGCCACTGTCAATATTACTAGTCTATAGTAAGAGCTTATACCGTTACAGGTATCACGTACGTTTGGTAGTAGAGCCCCTGGCGCGTGGCTACGGCCGGTTTGCCTCGGACGGGTCGACGCAGGTCGCGACGGCGACGGAGAGCTGGTAGGGGAAGGAGTTGGCGTACTCGAAGGTGAGGGTCTCTCCGGCGAGGATGGGCTGGCCGTCGTTGATGAGGCAGTCGTCCCTCGCGAGGCGGCGGAACTTGCTCGGGTCCACCAGGCTGACGGAGCTGAACCAGCCGCAGCGCACGTGGATGCCCGCGATCGCGCAGTCGCCCGAGCACCGGTTCATCACGTCCACCGTGTACGCCGGCACCCCGGTGGGTAGCGTCGTCGCCCGGCCCTGGTAGATGGCGATGTCGTCCGCGCCGGCGCACCCGTCGTCCACGCGGTGCGGCCGAGCTCCGGCCACGTCTGTGCCTGCTGCAGCGGAAAGGAGAGAGAGAGAGGAGATGGTCCCCGGATGTCATTCACTAGGAGTACATGTGAGAGATTTCAAAACAGTATCCGATGGAATGACCAACTCTAGTACAGTACAGTACTAGCCAGAAAAAGAGTGTTGTCGTATCCAGAAGAAAACAAAGGGAGGGAAGGGGGGGCTGGTCGCGCGCGCAGACCGAGGGTCCACGGGCGCAGACGCTGGTCGGAGAAAGCAGAACCCGCCGAGGTGGGCAAAGCATCGAAGACGGGGGGATGCTTTCAGTTACCTGCCGGGCGGAGGACCTTGCGGGGAAGGACGGCGCGAGGTGCCGGGCGCGGAGGAGCCGCTGAGGGGGCGGGGGCGGAGGCGGCGAGCGGCGGCGCGTGCGTCGGCGAGAATCCTGCAGCAAACAACAGACGGTGCCAGAAACACCGTTAGCACAGTTGAATTTTTTTTGTCAAAAAAAGAGGGACTCGCGGAGGGTCCCCACCGATCTCTCTTTCTCCCCTTGGCTTTCTCCCTGTCTGTCTGTTTGTATCACCAACTTGGAAAGTAGTAAAAGCCACCCCGAAGTGAACACACAAGATCTTTGGAACGAACGAACAAACAAACTTCCAATTTGAAATCCCAGTAACCCCCGAGCGCCCAAGAGCACTAATTCGTTGCAACATTAGAAAATTACTATGCTAGTATAATCCTTAACGTACAACGGGTTGGGGGAAATTTCGATTCGAACCAAAACAATCGAAGGCCACACCACACGGATGAAGATGGAAGAACACACACGCGTTTGAAGATGCGGAGACCGAGGGGAGAGTTGGTACTACCTGCGTCGTGGACGGAGGCGGACGCGAGAGGGACGAGCGCGGCGAGCAGTAGGACCGCGGCCCACGCTGCTGTGGCCGAGAGAGAAGCCATCGTCGTTGTCTCGCCGAGACCCTGCGGTAGGACGGAAACACGGAGATCAGGATACAGATCTAGGAACTCGAGATGCAAACCAAAAAAGGCAACCGGAATGGTGGTGTCGTCGCTCCCCGGGGCTGGTTCGCAGCGGGGCACAGCCGCGCTCGCCTTCTGCCACGCTCGTCGCCGGAGAGGAGCGCCGGGGCACCGAATAGGTAGGTATGGAGGGGGATAAGGAGGGCGGCGCATGCGCACCTGGAGAGATCGACGGCGTGGTGGTCTTCGTTGAGAGGACAGGGCACGCGGCGGTTGATTCGGGCGTCTTCGCTGGCCTGGCCGGCCGGTGCGGTGCGTGGGGAAGAGAGGAGTAGAGTAGGAGTACTACTAGTACTCCTAAATCTCTCTTTGCACGTGCGGGGCAAGCGCGTGGGGGAAGGGAATGTGGGCGGTGAGATACAGCCAGACAGGCAGGCCCCTGCAGCCAGCCCAGCGTGCGCGCCGCTGGATTAGGCACGCCGCATCCGTCCGAGTCCGACCATCCTAATAATCTGGCAATGAATCGATTACTACTAATTAAGTACTCCTTTCCGTTGAATGAAATCACGTGTGGGAATGAATATCTCATGTATTAAGATAAATTCACGAGAAAGTGGTATCTCTTTAGTCTAGCAATAGTAGAAGTAACATACCTAGTACTCCCTCCGTGCCAAAATAGATGTCTTAGATTTATCAAAATTTAAATAAATCTATATACTAAATAGTGTCTATATTCATCCAAATTTTCTATTTTGAAAAGGAGGGAGTAACATGTATCGCCAACTAGTAATTTAGTGATGGGACAAATGATGAAAAAGAGCCTTATGGTAACTAGCTATGTTATCATAACATCATACCCTAAGATAAGATGAGTCTGCATTCTAATAAATAAGACATTGCATGATAGTAGATATAAATTACTATCCACTATAAATGTAATAACATAAACTAATAACTTATGCATCTTACTAGCCTATTCTACTCTCCACTATGACTATCCTTAGTATCCACCCCGGCGGTCTAGTATCATCTAGAAACTTAATCTTTCTTCGGAGTGGCTACTTTCCTAAGCATTTTTCTCCAAATTTAGTCAAAGTCAACAGTTTTCTAAGTTTCACTAAGATTATACACAAAAATATAAATATTTATAATACCAAATTAATATCAATAGATTTATCATAAAGTATATTTTCTTACTATATCTATTCTATAATGTAGATATACATATTTTTCTCTAAATATTTGGTCAAAGTTAGTAAAATTTAACTTTTAACCGGTACTTAAGCGTCTTATATTTTGGGACGGAGAGAGTACTACGTAATTTCCTCCTCTACTTTTGTACACATAGGCCCACCATATCATGTCACGTGGCTCTTATTTGTAATTGTAGTTAGCTCTTCATAAGCAAGAGGAGAAAATTCACTATGTGCTGCCAAGGCCATCAACCAGGCTAAACATGTAGAGTAGTGACAAACAAACCACAGCAGTGTTCCACAATTTGCCTTCCGCATATGTGTATAGCATAGTGTAGCCCACACGGGAGAAATATACAAAGCAAAAGAACAATAATTCACTTTTTCAACAGTCATTAGAAAAGAAATGCGTGTAGAACCACCAGTTCGAAATTTATCGGGCCAAACAGCTAATAAAAGTGACTCCAGTTCTGGATATGTTCACTGCTTCATAAACTTTATTTACATCACCTTACATGCTTCTTCCTGAGTAAAAAAAAATAACCTGACGAGGGCAGACTATTCTCATTTTTGTTTATTCTCATTTGGTAGTAGACAGAATGAATGTCCAACAGTACAACTTCAGAACGGTCCACTTCAACAACCTCTGTCGCCACATACCCAGAGTTTATAGAACCGAGAGCATAATTGCTTCTACTAAAATAATAGTACCTCCTCTTATCCAAATTATATGACCAAATTTATTCAGATTTGGATATATCTAGACATATTTTACTGTTAGATATGTCCGAATATACATAAAACCAAGTAGTAATTTGAATCCGAAGGAGTACCATAATTGTTATAGTGTCATTTGGCACACAAAAAGTCCTAATGTGATTGCCCTTTCAAATGTTACTTTAAATTTTAAAATATGGATTTCAGATAGCACTTCAACAATGTCTCCTTATAAAAAAATTTAGACAGTCTTCCCTGCGGTGGATATTTTGGACCAATAGGTTGTTGAGGAATCAGCATTGACTCGCAAGACAAAACGACAGATTCAATTAACTATATGCTCGAAATGAATTGTGGTGCATACGCTAGATGTATAGTCAGCAAGGATACAATCAGATGTCTATAAAAAGACAGGCAGAACATAGAAGATGCACGCAACAGAAGCTCTGTACTCATATGAACGGTCAAATGTAATATTTTCTTCGTTTTAAATATAAATCTTTTTAGCAAGATGTTATTATAAAACGGAGGGAATACAAAGCAAGTAGTGGCCAAAATTGCTTAATGACACCTATGCACTTCTCTTAGGTATTCTCTAGGATAGTCTTCAACGATTTATATAAAAAAAGGACATTCAGAAATAGGAAGCTGATGATATATAGAAGGAAGTCAGAACCGAGTGATATGCTTCCAAAATTACCTCACAATGCTCCTGCATGTCATATTAGCATGTATTAAAGCTTAATGAAATTAATTTTTTTAAATGGGTGTTTTTATTAATCTGAGTAATGTTTACACTCGATCTTTCCATAACTAAGATACACACATACGCACAAACCACACAATTAGAGAATAAAGAAAGTAGACTAAAATTACAAAAATCGCAAACAAAATTCGAGCTATGGCATATCAATTCGCAAATCACGCGGCCATCCATGTCGAGAGAAAATATTACTCACGTATCCTCCAATCATGTACACCCCTCCACAAATAAGTCGCGAAACTCCGTACGTTGAAGAATAATCCATGATCGGAGTATAGTCGTGGCCCGATATATAACCTGCAGGGAAGAAGACATAATGTTATTAAAATCTTGTCATTCCTACATAAACATAGCGACCAAATAATGGCAAGCGCTTTCATCCTAAACAAAGTCTTGTATTTATCATAAATCTCATGCAACCAGTTACCAAAAACATTGGTCACCAAACTTGGAGGAGATAAACCAGAAGCTATTTACATAAATGACCATATATAACAAGCAAAATTACAGTGGAAGAATAATGACGGATTATCTCATCATGATGATAAAAAATGCATTATGTACATCCATGCCAATTCCTCTTTACAAGATTATCTTTTGTAAGTGAAAGGGCATTTTCCATCCTAAGTGGTTTTGATGTTTGATGATAACACACGTGTCGGACTAATCGTTTGCTAAGTGTGTTTCAGGTTTTTCTATGGATAAGGCTTTAGTTTCCCCTCAAAAAGGCCCATAGCAAGACATAGTTTTTCTTAGGTCTTTCTTGAGTCGTAGGAAAACCGTACTATCAAGAGGGGGTCCGTATCGGGTAGTTTGGGTAGAATCAACTCTGTTTTGCATCCCAACAAGCTTTCCCACAATGGTTAAGGTTTAAAGGATCATCTTTCCCTGTTTGGGTGGTGAAAGAACATGTTGGGCCCCCATGTGTGGTTTTGGTAATTAATGACAATCTTTATGGACTAATGTGTGTATTAAGTTTTACTTGTAGGAATTGTCCATTGGCATCGCTTGGAGCATGTGTTGGCTTCAAGGTCGATGAAATGAGAAGAAGGTGTGATGTGCAAGCTCAAAATGCGCCATCTATAGAATATCTCATGTTTGATGCTTGCCATCCCCGGTGATCATGGATCGATGATGAGAAATCAAGAAAGGCGTTCCATCTTGAGAAGGTCAAGTTCGTCTACATCAAGCTCAAGTGGAACGCTCAAGGCAAAGGTATAGTCTTGATAGGTTTTCCCTTTTGCCGGTCTCATGTTGTGTGTGGGAGACCGGGTTTAGGATAGATAACCGTACTATCAAGAGGGGCTCTCGAATGAGTAACTCAGTCACATTGTTCGGAGAGAGCTCAATCCTTTGCATATTTGCATCATCATATTTGGTTGTTATTTAGTCTTATCCATGTGAGGATATAGAGCTTGTGGTAATCTCCATAACAAGCTCTTGTTCATCAAAATCGGATCTTCCGTTTGTATCTTGTTGCGATTTTGATCTTGGCGGCTTTTCGGTTTCTCACCAAGTGAGGTATCTCACATTATTATACATGATACATTCTCACTTGGTGATAACCAATATTTTCAACTCTTATAGGGTAGCTCATGTCGTTCTCTTTCCAACGCAATTGGAATCGGGTCGATCGGAGTTACCAATCAAAAGTTATAGCGGTTTAAATTTTCCTAGGTACCAAAATGCGGTACGGCAGTAGGTTTTGACAAGTTGCCAAAAGCCACTGCCGAGCTAGGTACCAAAAAGCGGTAGTACTGCATTTTAGTACCTAGCGCGGCAGAAGGTTTTTGACTTTGTCATTTGGATCTATCCTACCTTGCTGGACTATGATGTTTCTTTGCATGATCTTGTATAGGTTGTTGTCCTCTTCGAAACGAGCCCAAGATCATCGAAATCGGAGTCCGGATGCAAAAGTTATGGCTGTTTTCGTTTTGTGATGACCGGTAGTACCGGACCAGGATCCGGTAGTACCGCATTTTGGTACCGGGGAGCACAGAGAAAAATGCGTCTGGCGCCCCAGGAATCCCAGGGAATGTCCGGTAGTGCCGGGAATGTTCGGTAGTGCCGAGAAAAAGTCCGGTAGTACCGGGAATCGCGTTTTTGGGCTGCAACGGTTGGAATTTGGAGGGACCTATATAAGGGGCCTTCTTCCCCAATGGTTCCTTAACCATTCTTGCAAGTTTTCCCCTCCATTGTTGACCTTCTTGAGCTTGCTTTCTCTCAATCCCTCTGATGATTCTTGCATATTCTTGAGGGATTTGAAAGAGGAGATCTAGATCTACAATCCCACCAATCAATCTCTCATCTAAGTGAGGGGAACATATTGGGATCTAGTGTTGGAATTATGCCCTAGAGGCAATAATAAAGATGTTATTGTTATAATTCTTGTTCATGATAAAGTTTATATTCCATGCTAGAATTGTATTAAGCGGAAACTTTGATACTTGTGTGGTTTATGAACAACACCGTGTCCCTAGTACGCCTCTATGGACTAGCTCATTGATTAATGATGGTTAAGGTTTCCTAACCATAGACATGAGTTGTCGATTAATAATGAGATCATGTCATTAGGAGAATGATATGATGGACATACCCAAATCAAGCAGAGCAATTAGATCGTGTCATCGTGTTCATCTTTGCGAAGATTTTTCCTATGTCAAATATTGTATTCCTTAGAATATGAGATAATGCAACTCCCTGGTATCGGAAGAAAGCTTTGAGGTCATCAAACGTCATCCTATGAGAGGGTGATCATAAAGGTGTATCTCAGGTGATCGGAAAGTACTTGTTGGGTTGTATGTATCGAGATGGAATTTGTCCCTCCCGAGTCGGAGAGATATACTTCGGGCCCACTCGGTGATCGATATCAACACCGCTTGCAAGCACGTGGTTAAGGAGTTAATCACAAAGTGATATCGGATTACGGAACGAGTAAAGTACTTGCTGTGAACGAGATTGAACTAGGTATGCCGATACCAACTATCGAATCTCGGGCAAGTAAAATATCGCGTGATAAAGGGAATATATATATGGGATTAATTGAATCCTGGCATCGTGGTTCATCCGATATGATCATCGATGAATATGTGGGAGTCAATATGGGTTTCCAGATCCCGCTGTTGATTATTGATAGAAGATCATGTTTGCATATTCTCGAACCCGTAGGGTCACACACTTAACGTGCCTCGACACTAGGATAGAATGGATAATTGGTTTATGAGTTTTTGTTCGGAGTCTCGGATGAGATCCAGGACATCACGAGAGGTTCCGGAATGGTCCAGAGAATAATACTCATATAAAGGAAAGCAGTTTTTGGATTTCGGAATAGTTTCGGAGTTTATCGGTATTATACTGAAAGGTTCTAGAAGCTTCTGGAGTGGGACCAATGTGGCCCCACTTGTCGGAGGCCTACGTGGGACTAAGGGGAGTGCCTTGGCCGCATTGGGCCAGGGGCACAAGGCCCCATAGTCCTAGCCGGCCAAAACCCTAGGGGGAACCCTAGGAACCCTTCTAGAAGGAGGGGGAAACTTGCCCCCCCCCACACCCCTCCCCCCACTCCTTCAACCCTAGACGCCGACCTGCTGCCCTCCACGTCTCTCTCTCCCGACTGCGCGTAGGCGAAGCCCTGCCGCAGAAACTCTCCACCATTGCACCACGCCGTCGTGCTGTAGATCCAATCTATCTCTCCACCCCACTTGTTGGACCAAGGAAGGAGGAGACGTCGCGGCGCCATACGTGTGCATCTCTCGAAGGCGTCGCCACCTGTGGCGTAGGATCGGATCGGATCGTGAGGAGGAGACGGCTAGTTCGACTACATCACTCACGTTCTGTTGAACGTTTCCGCTGTGCAATTTCTTCAAGGGTATGAAGTTCTCATCTATCCCTCTCGTTGATTGCATCTCCTAGATTAGATCTTGGCTTTCCCGTTCGCATCTGTAGAATTTTTTTTGATTTACTATGTCGCGAAACCCTTCATCTAGATCTTGGAGTGTTTTGTGGATTTCCTCCATTGTTCTTCCTCTCTTATTCCCCCATAAGATTTTGTAGCTTTGGTGGAATTTGGGAGAGAAGGATTTGAACACCTTTGTGGTGTTCTTGCCATTTGCATTTGGTGCATCGGTTTGTGTTCTCCTCAGAGGATTTGGTTTAAGTTACTCATTGGAGCTTGTCCCTCTTGGGTTCTTGGAACCCTAGACGGTTTTGTGGCCTTGGTGGCATTGTGGACTTTTGTGGCATGTGTTGGGAGCCTCCAATTAGGTTGTGGAAAAGTGCCCCAACCTTGTGAGAGGTTCCGGTTGCCACCGACAAGTGCACCGATAGTGGAAGCGTGGATCGATCCCATTGGGGTGAGATTCACCGGAGAATAAGGGAGGCCTTTTGTGGCGTTGGTGGTTTGATACCACCCTCTCTCCAAACGAGACATACTCCATGTTGGGAGGAACTCGGTAAAATATCGTTGTCCCCGCATGCCTCGGTTATCTCTATACCTGAGCTCTTTACTTATGCACTTTACATTGTGATAGCCTTCGTGCTTGAAGTAATATATATCTTGCTATCACTTTGTTGCTTGTATTGCTTAGCATAAGTTGTTGGTGCACATAGGTGAACCTTATTGTTTCTAGGTTGTGCTTAACAAAGTAAACACTAGTTTTATTCCGCCTTTGTTGAGCCACTATAGGAAAAGTTTTAATCGCCTATTCACCCCCCTCTAGGCGACATCTGTATCCTTTCAATTGGTATCAGAGCCCGGTCTCTCATTTTAGGCTTCACCGCCTTGAGAGTAAAGATGTCGGCTAGAGGATTAGTGCACAATGACATGTTCATATTCGATGGCACAAATTATGATATATGGAAAAATCGTATGCTCATTTATTTTCGGGACATGGACCCAAATTTAGAGCGTATTGTAGATATGGGTTTTTCTCCTCCTATGGATTTCAAAAATCTATCTTATGAGGATGAGAAAAACTTATATCTCGATGCTCAAGCTTCTAATGTGCTTGTTAATGCTTTGAGCTATGTAGTTACCTCTTCAATCATTCCTTTTTGGAGCGCTCATGAGTTATGGACAAAACTTCAAGATAAATATGTTGTGTCCAATATTGTTGAGGATGATTGTGTTGCTTCCACTTCCGGTCGAGATGAGTTCTCATCGTCTACCACTTCACCAACATGTGACTTTTCACAAGGTAATGATATGGTGAGTGGTGATAGAAATTGCAATTTGGATAGTGTGCTTACTATTTGTAATCTCTCATCTCTATCTAGTTGCAATGATCTATCTTTGGACTTTAACACTTCTAGCACTACAAACTCCTTACATGCTTGTGTTAATAGTCCTTGCATATCATGTAGAAATGACTTGAATAAATCTCATGATGATATGCTTGTGTTGTCTTGTTGCCATGATAAAAATGCTTCCATTTCCTCTAGTGCTTGTGTTGCTAACCATGTAGAGGAAACCGAAGATTCTATGGGCCAAGACATGGTTTTGAATGAAGCCACATATGCAATCTCATCTTCACCTTCTTCTGGTACCCACCTATGCCTTATGGCTAGGGATTCTAAGGTAACTCCTACTTTGGAACCCATTACCTCTTGTGATGAGGAGGATGTGGATAATGTGGAAGAAGAGCTAGATATTGATGATTTATATGAAAAGGGTGAGATTGTTTATCGTGCCCTTGTTAAAAAGGATATTGCTTGCTCTAACTTTGTTGAAATCTTGGACTTTGCTATTAAGAGCAAAGAACATATTGATAAGTTAGAAACACAAATTGAGGTGGCAAGTGATCTCAAACGTAAAAATGATGAGACTCAAGTTGCTTATGCGAAACTCCTTGAGGATTTTGAGCACCTCAAAAATGGCTCTAGGGTCATAAAGGGTGAGCTTATCAAACTCACCGAGTCACATGAGCAACTTAAAGCCTCATATTCAAAAGAGCTTGCCAAGTTGCCCTCACCTCTTGCAAATAGTGATGATGCTTGTGCTACTAACTCTATTTCTTGTGAAGCATCTACTTGGAAGGATAATGTTGAGCTAAAGGCTCAACTTGCGTTGCTAACTAGCAACTATGGGAAATTAGAAGAAAGTCATGGTAAGCTCTCAAGCTCGCATGAGGATCGTTTAGTCTACCATGGTAGGCTAAAGTTAGCTCATGAGGCCATCGTGTCAAAGGTAACATCTAGTGGGCCTCATGTGGACATTAGCACTACATCTACTCCAAATGTTATATTGCCATGTGCTAGTCCTTGTAGTTCATCCTCTCACAACCATGATATATCTCGTGATGAATTACATTCCGTGCCTTGTTGCTCTAACAATGTAGCATCTACTCCCTCTAGTGTTTTTGTTGAAACAAACCATGTAGAGGAAATCAAAAGGATCAAGGCTCAAGTCACTTCTTTGAAGAATGACTTGAAAAAGGGTCATCAAGGGAAGGTCACACTCAACAAAATCTTGAGTGTGCAAAAATCCCCCAATGACAATAGTTGGCTTGGATTCAACTCCAATGTCAAGAACAAGTCCACTATCAAGTTGAAGCACAAGGACAACAAGAAGAATGGCCAAGATCAAGTCAAGAATCCGGCCAACATTGTTTGCTTCAAGTGCAAGGAAGAAGGGCACCATGTTAGATCTTTCCCATTGAAGAAAAAGCCTCTTAGTGTGAAGCAACAAGGGAAGCGGCCTCAAGTTCCACATCAAGTCATTAATGGGCCTCTTCCTAAGAGCACTACTCGAGCCCTTCCTCGAGTTGTGGCTTCACCTAAGAAGAAAGATAGCAAGAGTAGAACTTGCTACATATGCCGTGAGAAGGGGCACATTTCTTCCGCATGCACTATTGGTAACTCCTCATCCCATCCTATCTTAATTGATGATTCTTATTCTCTTTGTAAGGATGAGGTTGGCAATGTGTTTGCCAAATTTGTTGGTGCTCAATGTGGTGTCAAGAAAAGAACCATTTGGGTTGCCAAACCTATTGTGACTAACCTCTTAGGACCCAACTTGGTTGGGGACCAACAAGCCAAAACTTGATCAATAGGTGTGTTTTGGAGGGCATTGGAGACTTGGCTACATCATGAAGAATTAAGGGATCTTCATTATTATATTTGTCAAGCCAAGTCATGTGGTTTATATTGCTCCTATTATTATTATATTTCCAATGTTCCTCCTTATGGTAACATATGCTTAACTCATTTCATTGAAAGTTACTCGCCCCCTTGTGCATGTGTTGGTTTTGTATCTTCCATGCTTTTGTACAAGTTGTGCTTTCCACTTAATTATCTTGAGGTATCAATCATATGTATATATGATTAAGTGGCAGAACATGTATGTGTGTTTCTTGTGTTTGAGCCTTTCTTGATTATATTTGGTATCTTATTTGGCTCTTTTTGAGAGATTAATGGATTATCCCATTTTGGGGGAGTGTTATGCTTGGGCATTCCACAATCCTAAAATTGTGTGTACATGAGGAATACCACCTAGTATTTATATTGGATTATTGTCTAGCCTCTATGTGGTACAATTCTCATGAGAAATTTAAGTTTTATAATGTCCATTAATTATCTCTATTTGTATCCTTTTGCCTCGTGTTGGTTTTATGGTAGTATCACAATATGGGGGAGTCATATGCTTAGTGCATATTACAAATCCTAGAAAAGGTGGATATTCGATGTTGTGTCACTTAGAATTGATATTGATAATTATCTAGCACCTATGTGACACATTTGCTCATATAATTTCCAATTTGCTTGAATGGATTTATTGATCTTATTTTGGATCTTGTATATGAGAGTGGTTCTTGGTATGTGTTTCCTCATATTTAGATATATATATTCGCATGGAAACCATTTGCTTCAAGTTACTCTAATCACTAGTGATTGTGTGACTATTGGAAGCTACCAAGAATCTTGGTTGAAGTATCATGCTCAATTCTTATATTTAGTTATATGCTTCTTGTTGTGTGTATATGATCTTGGATATCCGTATGAACTACCTAGGGAAAATTATTCCCAATATTTCTTGTCCTTGGACAATGAGTACTCAATTTAAGGTAGAATTTATTGATCATATTCACTTTGGCCTTTGTTTAATTTTATCCTATCTTTGGCCAAGAAAATGTTCTATGTTGTCTCCCAAGCCTTCCTTGCTTCTTTTGGATCCTCTTATTTTATTGATATCCTCTTGTGTTTTAGTTAATGTAGGTAGTAGTGATGATCCCATTTGTGTGCATTTTGCATTCTAAAGGAAAATCCTACATAATGCACTATCCATGGGGTAGCTCTCCTATATTATTTAGAACATTCATATTTATGCTTCTTTGTTTGATCCATATCGGGTTTTATGTGCTTGGAACCTCAATCTTTTCGTTTTGATATTTTTGTGCCATCATGTGAAGTTTGGGGAGTTTGGTTTCTTGTTGGAACCTTGCTATTTTTGGGAGTTGGTTTTGTCTCATTTCTTGTTTCTTGATTTGACCATTTTAGAATGAGATAAATCCTTGAGCATTTTTATTTCTATCTATCTTTTGCTCTTTGACCTTAGCCTAGTTCATTTGTTGAACTTGTGATCTTTCATGTGTTGAATTGGTTCTTTGATACATTTTGGACATCGTTTGTCATGTCACACTCTTATGTGTGCAATCTCGAATTACTTGGTGTTTTTGTTCAAATTGTATCTCTTTTTTTTGGTTATTGAAAGCTTTATGCATGCATATTTACTCTATGATATATTATGGCATGCTTTCTTTCTTTGATCCAATATATAGGGAAAACTCCACCAAATCTCATCGGCTAAGTTGTGCATGAAATTCAATTTCATATCAATATGCACATATTTATGTGGAGTCTCTCCTATGTATTGTAGTTGCACTAACTACATTGGACCCAATAAGTTTGGGGACCATTTCGTACTTAAATGTGTTTTAGGTACATTGGAGATAGATTGGATGCTTGTCTCTCAATTTTGAAGAAATGATGCATACATGAAAATTGGAGGCAAGCTATAGGATGATCAACGAATTCATATCCTCTACATCCTACCAATTATATCTCGGTAACAAGTATCTCTTGCTCATGCATATTTATCTTGTTTCCAACCTTTTGTAGGTTGCATATTGGTATGAATTTTTGTTATTATATTCATTGTTATATCTGTAGCCACGGTATTAAAAGAACTCTCTATTGTATATGTGTATGAGTTGAGATGAGTGCATATAATTGGGACTATACAAAATCATGCATATGATCCTACAATCCCAAATATGTCAATCTAGCAATTTTATTGTCTTTCCTTTCCTCACTCTCATGTGCAATAGTGAGTTTTTGCTAGTTGATTTCTCCATGTGATACTTGTTGCTTTTCTCCATATATTCCAACTTTCTCCTTTTTCCCTTGGTGATAGTTGTAGTATATGTAGTGTGTTGGTGTTTGAAGTTTATTAATGTACAATAAGATATATTTGTGCCTTTGGCCATGCTTCGAAGCAAAAAATTCTTATTGATATATGTTATGACTTCATTTTACCCTTCTATGTGATTTATTGTATATCTTATTTGTGTGTGCTTGTTTCTTTATGGGCCTATGTATTTGTGATGTTATCCACTTATAAACATATACACATATGAGAAAATAACTTTAGTTGAGATTTTATTCCTTGGATACCACCTTTTTATTCCTTTTGAGTTTTTCGGTGGATCCCAAATTTAATTGCCCATGAGTGTGTGTTCCTCTTGTTTACATCTTTTGGGCACTCATATTTGTTCTCTCATGTCTTGTATTGTTAAATGAGCATGGATGAGTGAGGATTCCATGACTTTGCACCTTGTTCCCAAATGCAATTATCATAATTGGTGCATTATCTTTGGGGAGCTCATCTAATTCATTTAATAATCCTCATTTATATTTTTTTCTCATTTATTGCGTCTTAAATGTTTATGGGGAAGTGAGGATTCCATATTTGTGCATTTTGGTATTGAAATACAACGATTCTAAAGTGCACACAAATCTTGGGGAGCTTCTCTATTTTATTTAAGCATTTATTTTATTTTTCATTTGTTGTGTTTTAAATGCTTATGGAGGAGCGAAGAAAAATTTTCTACCGCATACAAACAAACAAGCCAAGATTTATCTACTAGATTGTAGCAACGAGTCGATAGAATAACTCACCCTCGAAGATTCCAAAGTGTTTAACGAGAGCGGATTCTCGTGGGTGATGTAGTCGTACTCTTCCCGATCTCAAGATCGCGTAGACGATCCTTCCCGCCGCAGCTCCTGGCTTCAGTAGTCGGTCACACGTTGATACTGACGAAGACCTTCCTCTCCTTGTTCCAGAAAAGCGGAGGTTGTAGCACTCTCCTCGCGATTCCGGCATCACGACGGTGTGGTACCGGAAGTAGAGGGGAGATCTCGCAGGGCTTCGCCTTAAGCCGGAGTGAGTATGGTGGACTATGAGAGAGCCTCGGTGATCTAGGGTTTAGACACACCAAGGAGAGGGAGCAAGGCCGGCGGCTAGGGCAAGAGGGGAGCCCCAACTCGGCGACTTGGCAAACTCTAGGAGGCGGCGGCGACAATGGTGGAGGCCGGTGGCTAGGGTTTAGGTTTAGAGGAGAGAGGTGTAGATCTTGGAGGGGAAGCCCTGCCCCTCCTTATAAAGGTGGGAGGCGCCGGCCAAGGGGAGGGGAGTCCCTCCCCAACTCGGCTTCCAAGGCCGGCGGGTGGAGGGAGAGGAACTCCTCCCCAAGTAGGTTTCCTACTCTCCCTCCACCAAGCAAAATAGCCGTTTGACTTTTCAAATTGGCGTTTGAGTTTTCAAACTAGGATTTGATTTATCCCTTTATTTCGCTCAGCAATGACACCTAGTACATGATGCAACCATTCCAACTTGTTATGACACATTCATGTACCCTTCCCCTCTGGAGTGTCGGACATTCCGGAACCTTCTAGAACATTCCTGATGAAAACACCGGAACCATTCTCCAACCCTGAAACAGGACTTTCCTTATATGAATCTTATTCTCCGGACCATTCCGGATCTTCTTGTGATATCCCGGATCCCATCCGAGACTCCGAACAACATTCGGTCTCTTACTCATCATTCCATAACTACTCAACAACGTCGAATCCTTAAGTGTGTCTCCCTACGGTTCGTGAATTATGCGGACATGATCAAGACACTTCTCCGAACAATAACCAATAGAGGAATCTGGAAATTCATATGGCTCCCACATATTTCTATGTTTACTTTGCGATCGAATGAACCACTTACATACGATACCAATTTCCCTTTGTCTCACGATAGTTTACTTATCCGAGGTTTTGATCGTCGGTATCTCTGCATACCTAGTTCAACCTCGCATCGATAAGTACTCTTTTCTTGTTCCCGTGATATGTGATCCCTTGTGAGCCAGTCACATGCTTGCAAGCTAATTGGATGACATTCCACCGAGAGGGCCCAGAGTATATCTATCTGTCATATGGATGGACAAATCCCACTCTTGATCCATGTGTCTCAACCAATACTTTCCGAATACTCAATGCCACCTTTATAGCCACCCATTTACGATGTGGTGTTTGATGTCATCAAAGCATCCTTCCGGTGATGGTGATAAGCATGATCTCATGGTCGAAGGAATTAGGTTACTATGTATCAGAAAGCATATAGCAATTGAACTATTAAAATGACTTGATCTTTATGCTACGCTTATCTATAGGAGTATGTCCATCATATCATTCTCCTAACGATATGACCTTGTTGTTAATAACATATCAAAGTTCATGATAGGAAAACCACAATCATTTATTAACCAACAAGCTAGTATTATGAAGAGGCTTTACTAGGGACTTCAATTTAAGTTTACAAATCACACAAGTATTAATGTTTCCTTGTTAATACTATTATAGCATGAATGTAAACATTTATCATAAACACAAATATATAATAATAACTACATTTATTATTGACTCTAGGGCATATCTCCAACAGTCTCCCACTTGCACTAGAGTCAACTAATCTAGATTACATGGTAATATACCGAACACCCATGGCAGTTTGGTGTTGGTCATGTTTTGCCCTCGGGAGAGGTTTAGTCAACGGATCCGCCACATTCAGATCTGTGTGTACTTTGAAAATCTTTATGTCACCATCTTGGACATGTTCTCGAATAGCGTGGAAACGTAGCTTGATGTGCTTTAGCTTCTTGTGTGACCTTGGTTCTTGGCAAGATTTCACGGCCCCCATGTTATCACAAAGAGATGACATTGGGTCCAGCAGACTTGGAACCACACCAGCTCAGAATGAACTCTTTCATCCATATCGCTTCTTGTGAAGCCTCTAAGCCCATGTATTCCGATTCAGTTGAAGATCTCGCCACAACGCTTTGCTTTGCACCTCCAGCTAATCGCTGCACCATTCAAAGTAAATATATCCAGTTGTGATTTAGAATCATCCGGATCGGTGTTCCAACTAGCATCGGTGTAACCATTAACAACGAGCTGTTCATCACCTCCATAAGAAAGAACCATATCCTTAGTTCTTCTCAAGTACTTAAGGATGTTTTTGACCGCTGTCCAATGATCCACTCCTGGATCACTTTGATATCTACTAGTCAAACTAACAACATATGCAATGTCGGGTCTAGTACATAGCATGGCATGAAGGGTTTCGCGGCATAGTAAATCAAAATTTTCTACGGATGCGAACAGAGGGAAAGCCAAGATCTAATCTAGGAGATGCAAACAACAAGAGAGATTGTATTAGATCTTCATACCCTTGAAGATTCGCACATCGGAACGTTCGTCAGAACGTGGGTGATGTAGTCGTACTCGCTTCTCCTCCTCGCGATCCGATCCGATCTAGCACCACAAGTGGTGGTGCCTCCGTGAGATGCACACGCAGCACTGACGCCTCCTCCTTCCTTGGTCCAGCAAGTATGGTGGAGATGGGTTGTATCTACAACGCTTACGGGCGCGGTGCAATTGGTGGAGAATTTCTGCAGAGGCTTCGCCTGAAGCGATGGGAGGAGAGAGGAGGGCAGGGCGGCTAGGGTTGGAGGAAGGTGTGGGGGTTGGTGCGCCCCAGCCCTCTATATATAGAGGGGGCGCAGCCCAGCCCCTCCCCAAGCCAAGGCAAGGCCCCAAGGAGGAAGAGTGGGGGCAAGAAACCCCTTCTAGAAGCTCTATCTAGAGTTTAAACCTCTCTTGGCTTGGGCCCTATGGGGCCTTGTGCCCTGGACCAATGCGCCAGGCACTCCCTCATAGGCCCATGCCCCTCCCGGAAGGTGGGTCCACGTTGGTCCCTTCCGAAGGTTCTAGAAGCTTCGGTACAATACCGATTAACCCGAACAATTCAACTCCAAAACTGCACCGCCTTTATATGAATCTTATTCTCCGGACCACTCCGAACCTCTCGTGATGTCCCGGATCCCATCCGAGACTCTGAACAAAAACTCATAAACCAATTATCCAATCTATCCTAGCCGAGACACGTTAAGTGTGTGACCGCGAGTTCGAGAATATGCGCACATGATCTTCTATCAATAATCAACAGGGGCTCGAAACCCATATTGACTCCACACATTCATCGATGATCATATCGGATGAACCACGATGCCAGGATTCAATCAATCCCATATATATTCCCTTCGTCTCGCGATATTTTACTTGCCCGAGATTCGATCGCGATGGCCGTCATACCTAGTTCAATCTCGTTCACAGCAAGTACTTTACTCGTTCCGTAATACGATATCACTTTGTGATTAACTCCTTAACCACATGCTTGCAAGCGGTGTTGATATCGATTACCAAGTGGGCCCGAAGTATATATCTCCGACTTGGGACGGACAAATCCCATCTCGATACATACAACCCAACAGATACTTTCCGATCACCTGAGAGACACCTTTATGATCACCCTCTCATAGGATGACGTTTGATGACCTCAAAGCTTTCTTCTGATACCAGGGAGTTGTATTATCTCATGGTCTAAGGAATACAATATTTGACATAAGAAAAGCTCAAAGATTTAACACGATGACACGATCTAATTGCTCGCTTAGTTTGGGTCTGTCCACCATATCATTCTCCCAATGATATGATCTCATTATTAATCGACAACTCATGTACATGGCTAGAAAACCTTAACCATCATTAATCAATGAGCTAGTCCATAGAGGCGTACTAGGGACACGGTGTTGTTCACAAACCACACAAGTATTTAAGTTTCCGCTTAATACAATTCTAGCATGGAATATAAACATTATCATGAACAAGAATTATAATAATAACATCTTTATTATTGCCTCTAGGGCATAATTCCAACAGTCTCCCACTTGCACTAGAGTCAATAATCTAGTTTACATTAGGCAACAATCTCACACCCATGGCACTGAGGTGCTGATCATGTTTTACATGTGGAAGAGGTTTAGTCAATGGATCTGTGACATT
The DNA here is from genome assembly GCA_023614405.1 of Avena insularis. Classification (NCBI taxonomy): domain Eukaryota; kingdom Viridiplantae; phylum Streptophyta; class Magnoliopsida; order Poales; family Poaceae; genus Avena; species Avena insularis. Next base: position 10,272,161 of record CM042684.1, read on the forward strand.
CAGATCTGTATGTACTTTGCTAATCTTCAGATCTCCATCTGCTATATAATCTCGGATTATATAAAACTTGCGGTTGATATGCTTGGTCTTTGGATGATATCTTGGTTCCTTAGCAAGTGCTATGGCGCCAGTGTTGTCACACAATATCTCCAGTGGGTCCAAGGCACTGGGCACCACACCAAGCTCAGTGATGAAGTTTCTGATCCAAACTCCTTCACTTGACGCTTCTGCAGCAGCCATGTATTCCTCTTCTCATAGATAGCTGATCACGCTTTGCTTGCAGCTTCTCCACTCACAGCCTCCTCCATTCAAAATATACACGTATCCTTTCTGAGATTTAGAATCATCCTTTTCTGTGTCAAACTAGCGTCGACGTAACCTTTTACGACTAGCTGTTCATCACCCCCATAGACTAAGAACATTTATTTAGTCCTATTTAGGTACTTTAGGATGTTCTTCACGGCTGTCCAAAGGTTCCACTCGGATCACTTTGATATCTCGTCAAACTAAGAGCATTGTACACATCCGTCTAGTACAGATGGCATACATGATAGAACCTATGGCCGAGGCATAAGGCACTTTGCTCATAGCTTCCCTATCATTTCATCAGAATGGACACCGAGCCTTGCTCAATATCTTACACGACAACATAGGCACCGAACCTTTCTTTGCCTTATCCATTCGAACCTTTTGAACTTTGTCTAGGTATGTACTCCGCTTAAAGCTATCAGCGTCTTTGTCTATCTCTATAGATTTTGATGCCCAATATATAAGCAACTTCACCTAGGTCTTTCATTTAAAAACACTTGTTCCAATAACTCTTCACATCGTTAAGCATGTTGATGTCATTTCCAATAATCAATATGTCATCCACATATAGTACCGTAAACGCCACCGAGCTCCCACTCACTTTCTTGTAGATACAAGCTTCAGAGCAATTTGGAACAAATCCAAAGCTCTTGATCACTTGATCAAAACAAAGGTTCCAACTCCGAGATGCTTGCTTCACCCATAAATGGAACGCTGAAGTTTGCATACTTTATCGGCATCCTTAGGATCGACAAACCTTCGGTTGCATCATATACAACTCTTCATCAATGTTTCCATTGAGGAACGCGATCTTGACATCCATCCGCCATATTTCATAATCATGAAACGCAGCAATTGCTAATAAAATCCGAATGGACTTAAACATCACTACGGAGAGAAAGTCTCATCGTAGTCAACACCTTGAACTTGTCAAAACCTTTCGCGACAAGCCGTGCTTTATAGACGGTAACATTACCATCCGCGTCCGCTTTTCTTCTTGAAGATCCATTTGCACTCAACGGCCTTTCGGTCGCTAGGAGGGTCCACCAAAGTCCATACTTGGTTTTCGCTCATGGATCCCAATTGGATTTCATGGCTTCTAGCCATTTCTTAGAGTCCGGGCTCATCATCGCTTCCTCATAGTTCGAGGTTCACCGTCTTCTACTAACAAGACAAGACAGGTTGTACCACTCAGAGGGGCACGCGACCTTGTCGACTGCGACGCTCAAGAGCAACAGATCGTCCAAGCTTCATGATCCTTGTCATTAGCTTCCTCTATTGTTGGTGCAAAGTGCATGGAACAATTTCAGGTCTGCGCTTACTCTCCAATTCAAGAGAAGGTTCAATAACCTCGTCTAGCTCTACTTTCCTCCCACTCACTTCTTTCGAGAGAAACTCCTTCTCAAGAAAGGAACCGTTCTTTGTGACAAACACTTTGCCTTCGGTTACGTGATAGAAGGTATACCCAATAGTTTCCTTAGGGTATCCTATGAAGACGCATTCGCTTTGGGTTCGAGCTTGTCCGCATCAACTTCTTGACGTAAGCTTCAGATCCCCAAACTTTAAGAAACGACAACTTAGGTTTCGCACCAAACTACGATTCATACGGTGTCGTCTCAACGGATTTAGATGGTGCCCTATTTAAAGTGAATGCAGCGGTTTCTAATGCATAACCCCAAAATGATAACGCAAATCAGTAAGAGACATCATCGATCGACCATATCTAATAGGGTTCGATTGCGTTCGAGACACACCATTGCTACGTGGTGTTCCGGTGGCGTGAGTTGTGAAACGATTCCACTTGCTTTAAGATGCGTGAGAAAATCATAACTCAAATATTCACCTCCACGATCGGATCGTAGAAACTTAATCTTTCATACGATGGTTCTCCACTTCATTCTGAAATTCCTTGAACTTTTCAAATGTTTCAGATTTATGTTTCATTAAATAGATATACCCATATCTACTTAAGTCATCGGTAAAAGTGAGAAAATAGCGATATCCACCGCGCGTCGAAACACTCATCGGTCCGCATACATCGGTATGTATGATTTCCAACAAGTCCATTGCTCGCTCCATCATACCGAGAACGGGTTTTGATCATCTTGCCCATGAGGCATGGTTCGCATGTGTCAAATGATTCAAAATCAAGAGACTCCAAAAGTCCATCGAATGGAGTTTCTTCATGCGCTTTACACCAATATGACCTAGGCGCGATTACAAATAAGTAGTATTATCACTATCTACTTTGCATCTCTTAGCCTCAATGTTATGGATGTGTGTTTCATCCCTTTCGAGATTTAGAAGAAATAAACCATTCACAAGAGGTGCATGACCATAAAAGATGTTACTCGTATAAATAGAACAACCATTATTCTCGATTTAAATGAATAACCGTCTTGCAATAAACACGATCCAGAATAATGTTCATGCTCAACGCAGGCACATAATAACATTTATTAAGGTTTAAAACTAATCCCAAGGTAAAACTAAGGAGAGCGTACGACGGCCATCACATCAACTCTTGATCCGTTGCCAACGCGCATCGTCACCTCATCCTCGCAAGCCGCCGTCTATTCCGTAGCTCTGCTTCGAGTTATAAATATTAGCAATCGAACGGTATCAAATACCTGGCACTACAACGAGGGCTAGTAAGGAAAACATCAATAACATGTATATCAAATATACCTTTGATGGTGCCAGCCTTCTTGTCCGCTAAGTACTTGGACACGATGCTTCCAAAGGACCCTTGTCCTTGCAATAGAAGCACTCGATTGTCCGGCTTAGGACCAGACTTGAGCTTCTTCTCGGCAGAGAACGCGCTTCCGCCGCCTTTCTTGAAGGGCTTCCTTGCACCCTTACCTTTCTTGAAGGTGGGGGCTTGTGACCATCAACACATGATTATTCTTTTTATGTTCACCTCCGCTACTTTCATCTTAGCAAAGAGCTCACTGATCATATCAGTGGAACCAATCTGATTGTGATCAACTACAAAACTTTTGTAGCTAGAGTGTCAATCTTGAGCTCCTCCGAATCTTGCAGTCCGGTTGCTCAAGGCGTTGAGTGTAGCCCGTCATCTCAATGGCATGCTCACTAACGGAACTCCTTCCTCCATCTTATAGTTAAAGAATTTCTTAGAGATCTCATATCTCGAGAACGGGCTTGAGTCTGAAACATGTTTTCAGCTCCTCGAGAATCTCAAAGGGCCCGAACTCCTCAAAACGATTTTGAAGATCCGATTCCATAACATACAACATGGCGATCTTAATCAAATCATAATCATCCTTATTGATAAACAGCTTTTCATCACCGCGCATCTATAGAGGCGTCACCTAGCGCTTTCTCAAGGACATAGTCCTTTGTCCGCCATGAGAATGATTCTCTGAATGCGGAACCATTTGGTGAAGTTAGACCCATTGTTTCTAAGCTTTTCTATCTCAAAGAAAAACGTTGAAGTTGAAGTTGGACTTGGCCATGTGATCTCTGATTTGCAAGTACAATTTAGACCATGTTCATGATAAATAGTTCAACTTAATCAAATTACTAGATGAACTCCCACTAAATTCAACATCCCTCAAGTTGTTTAGTGAACACGATCCAAATTCACCACACCTAATCCGATCATCACGAGAAGAGATGTGGTTTCAATGGTGGACAACGAAGTGTCGATCATATCATTCATATGACTCATGCTTAACCTTTCGGTTCTTGTGTTCCGAGGCCATGTCTGTACATGCTAGGCTCGTCAAGTTAGACCCAAGTATTTCCGCGTGTGCAAAACTGGCTTGCACCCGTTGTATGCGAGCGTAGAGTCTATAGCACCCGATCATCACGTGATGCTTGGACACGACGAACTTTCACAACGGTGCATACTTGGGGAGAACACAATTTTATCTTGATCTTTAAGTGAGGAATCATCTTATAATGCTACCGTCGTGATCTAAGCATAATAAGATACATAAAAGGATAAACATCACATGCATATAACTTTATGTGACATGGTATAGCCAATCTTCAAGAATGATCTCCATCTTGTGCGTTCGGCATGATCTCCATCACTCCACCATGATTGCCTCCACCACGAATAGCAACTACAACTATTGCTAACTACTTAGCGATAAAGTAAAGCTATTACATGGCGTATAAGAAGTTGACTCAGGTCATACAATTATAAAGACAACCATATGGATCCTGCCGGTTGTGTACTCATCGACATGCAAGTCGTGAAACATTACAAAACATGATCATCGCATACAATATACACATCACATCTTGGGCCATACCATATCACAGAAAACACTCCCTGCAAAAACAAGTTAGACGCCTCTACTTTGTTGTTGCATGTTTTACGTGGCTTATGGGAGTAGATGCTAAGAACGATTCTTACCTACGGAAAGCCACAACGGTGATATTATGGTTGCCAAACTCCGGTGTTAATCCCATGACAACTATAGTGAGAGAAACCGACATCCACCAGCCGCATGTGTGGAACAAGCCACACGTCAAGTGCGGAGCCGGTCGCTAACGACGTCGTAAGGTTGTCTGGACCGCTTCAATCTCACTATCCCGCGTCATAAGAAGAACACAAACAAGAGGCTTGCAACAGAAAACATCAACGCCCGCAACAACCATGTTGCGTTCTACTCGTGAATCACATCTACGCATAGATCTAGCTCTGATACCACTGAAGGGTTTCGCGGCATAGTAAATCAAAATTTTCTACGGATGCGAACAGAGGGAAAGCTAAGATCTAATCTAGGAGATGCAAACAACGAGAGAGATTGTATTAGATCTTCATACCCTTGAAGATTCGCACAGCGGAACGTTCATCGGAACGTGGGTGATGTAGTCGTACTCGCTTCTCCTCCTCGCGATCCGATCCGATCTAGCACCACAAGTGGCGGTGCCTCCGTGAGATGCACACGTGCAGCACCTCGACGTCTCCTCCTTCCTTGGTCCAGCAAGTATGGTGGAGAGATGGGTTGTATCTACAACGCGACGGCGCGGTGCAATTGGTGGAGAATTTCTGCAGCAGGGCTTCGCCTACCAGCAGTCGGGAGGGAGAGAGGAGGGCAGCAGGGCGGCTAGGGTTGGAGGGAAGGTGTAGGGGGTTGGTGCGCCCCCAGACCACTATATATAGAGGGGTGGGCGCAGCCCTAGCCCCTCCCCCAAGCCAAGGCCGGCGGCCCCAAGGAGGAAGAGCGGGGGGCCCCCTTCTAGAAGCTCTATCTAGAGTTTAAACCTCTCTTGGCCGGCTGGGCCCTATGGGGCCTTGTGCCCCTGGCCCAATGCGGCCAGGGCACTCCCTCATAGGCCCATGCCCCCTCCCGGAAGGTGGGGCCACGTTGGTCCCTTCCGAAGGTTCTAGAAGCTTCGGTATAATACCGATTAACCGGAACAATTCGAACTCCAAAAACTGCCGCCTTATATGAATCTTATTCTCCGGACCACTCCGGAACCTCTCGTGATGTCCCAGATCCCATCCGAGACTCCGAACAAAAACTCATAAACCAATTATCCAATCTATCCTAGCGTCGAGACACGTTAAGTGTGTGACCCTGCGGGTTCGAGAATATGCAGACACGATCTTCTATCAATAATCAACAGCGGGGCCTGGAAACCCATATTGAATCCCACACATTCATCGATGATCATATCGGATGAACCACGATGCTAGGATTCAATCAATCCCATATATATATATTCCCTTCGTCTCGCGATATTTTACTTGCCCGAGATTCGATCGTCGGTACCGTCATACCTAGTTCAATCTCGTTCACAACAAGTACTTTACTCGTTCCGTAATCCGATATCACTTTGTGATTAACTCCTTAACCACATGCTTGCAAGCGGTGTTGATATCGATTACCGAGTGGGCCCGAAGTATATATCTCCGACTTGGGACGGACAAATCCCATCTCGATACATACAACCCAACAGATACTTTCCGATCACCTGAGAGACACCTTTATGATCACCCTCTCATAGGATGACGTTTGATGACCTCAAAGCTTTCTTCCGATACCAGGGAGTTGTATTATCTCATGGTCTAAGGAATACAATATTTGACATAAGAAAAGCTTCGCAAAGACGAACACGATGACACGATCTAATTGCTTCGCTTAGTTTGGGTCTGTCCGCCATATCATTCTCCCAATGATATGATCTCATTATTAATCGACAGCTCATGTCCATGGCTAGGAAACCTTAACCATCATTAATCAATGAGCTAGTCCATAGAGGCGTACTAGGGACACGGTGTTGTTCACAAACCACACAAGTATTAAAGTTTCCGCTTAATACAATTCTAGCATGGAATATAAACATTATCATGAACAAGAATTATAATAATAACATCTTTATTATTGCCTCTAGGGCATAATTCCAACATGGCATACATTAGAGATCCTATGGCTGAGGCATAGGGAGTCTTACTCATCCTTTCTCTATCTTCTGCCGTTACTGGACTTTGAGTTTTACTCAAGGTCGTATTGGGCAACATGGGCAAGAACCCTTTCTTGCTATCTTCCATTCCAAATCTCTTTAGAACTTTGTCCAAATATGTACTTTGTGACAATGATATTAGGCGTCTCGATCTATCTCTATAAATCTTTATGCCTAATATGTAAGCTGCTTCGCCAAGATCTTTCATTGAAAAACTATTATTCAAATATTCATTGACACTGTTAAGAAGGTCTACATCATTCTCAATCAACAATATGTCATCTACCTATAGTATTAAGAATGCTACAGAGCTCCCACTCAATTTCTTGTAAATACAAGCTTCTCCATAAGTTTGTATAAAACCAAAACTTTTGATCACCTTATCAAAACGTTGATTCCAACTTCGGGATGCTTGCTTCAATCCATAAATGGACCGTTGAAGTTTGCATACCTTGTTAGCATCCTTAGGATCGACAAAACCTTTGTGTTGCATCATATACAACTCTTCATCGATGTCTCCATTGAGGAACGCTGTTTTGACATCCATCTGCCATATCTCATAATCGTAATATGCAGCGATTGCTAACATAATCCTCACAGACTTTAGCTTCGCTACTGGTGAGAAAGTCTCATCGTAGTCAACTCCTTGAATTTTTCGAAACCCTTTTGCGACAAGTCGAGCTTTATAGACAGTAACATTACTATCAACATCTGTTTTCTTCTTGAAAATCCATTTATTCTCGACAGCCTTCCGGCCATCCGGTAAGTCCACCAAAGTCCATACTTGGTTTTCGTACATGGATCCAATCTCGGATTTCATGGTTTCTTGCCATTTATTGGAATCTGGGCTCATCATTGCTTCCTCATATGTCGCAGGGTCATCGGTATTATCTACCAACATGACACTCATAACGGGATCATACCAATCAGGAGTGGTACGAGTTCTCGTTGACCCGCGAGGCTCTGTAGCAACTACAACCGAAGTTTCATGATCATCATCATTAGCTTCCTCTCTTATTGGTGCAGGCACCACAGGAACTTCTTCCGGTGCTGCGCTACTTGCAAGTTTGAGAGAAGGTTCGACAACCTCGTTGAGTTCTACTTTCCTTCCAGTCACTTCTTTCGAGAGAAATTCTTTCTCTAGAAAGGATCCATTCTTGGCAACGAAGATTTTGCCTTCGGATCTATGATAGAAGGTATATCCAATAGTTTCCTTGGGATATCCTATGAAGACGCATTTTTCCGCTTTGGGTTCAAGCTTGTCCGGCTGTAACTTCTTTACATAGGCTTCGCAACCCCAAACTTTAAGGAACGACAATTTAGGTTTCTTCCCAAACCATAATTCATACGGTGTCATTTCAACGGATTTAGATGGTGCCCTATTTAAAGTGAATGCGGCTGTTTCTAATGCATAACCCCAAAATGATAGCGGTAAATCTGTAAGTGACATCATAGAACGAACCATATCTAAGAGAATTCGATTACGACGTTCGGACACACCATTACGCTGTGGTGTTCCCGGCGGTGTCAATTGTGAAAGTATTCCACATTTCTTCAAATGCTCGCCAAACTCGTAACTTAGATATTCACCTCCACGATCAGAACGTAGAAATTTAATCTTCTTGTTACGTTGATTCTTCACCTCACTTTGAAATTCCTTAAACTTCTTGAAAGTTTTGGACTTATGTTTCATGAAATAGATATACCCATATCTACTCAAGTCATCCGTGAAGGTAAGAACATAACGATAACCACCGCGCGATGCTACACTCATTGGACCACACACATCGGTATGTATGATTTCCAATAAGTCCGTAGCTCGCTCCATCATACCAGAAAATGGAGTCTTAGTCATTTTATCCATCAGACATGCTTTGCATATTTCAAGTGATTCAGAATCAAGTGATTCAAGAAGTCCATCAGAATGGAGTTTCTTCATACGCTTCACTCCAATGTGACCAAGACGACAGTGCCACATATAGGTCGAGTTATCGCTCAATTTCAAATGTTTAGCCTCAATGTTATTAATATGTGTATTTCCACTATCGAGATTCAATAAGAATAGACCATCTATCAAAGGTGCATGTGCATAAAACATATTACTCATATAAATCGAACAACCATTATTCTCGGACTTAAACAAGTAACGTCTGCAATAAACAAGATCCCGATATAATGTTCATGCTTAACGCAGCACCAAATAACAATTATTTAAGTATAAAACTAATCCCGATGGTAGATGAAGAGGTAGCGCGTCAATCCGCGATCACATCAACCTTTGATCCGCTTTCCCACGCGCATTGTCACCTCGTTCTTCGCTAGCTTTCGTTTATTCTCAAAGACCTGTTTGAGTTACAAATATGAGCAACCGAACCAGTATCAAATACCTGTGCACTACTAAGTACTAGTGATATACACATGAATAACATGTATATCAGATATACCTTTCTTCTTGATGTTGCCTCTTCAAATCCACCAAGGACTTTGGGCAATTCCGTTCCAAAGGACCTTCTCCCTTGCAAAGAAAAGCACTCAGATTAGGGCTTAGGTCCAGCCTTGGTCTTCTTCCGGTCTTGGTAACTTTCTTACCACCCTTCTTGAAGTGTCCTTTGCTTAGACTTGCCTTTCTTGAATTTGGTGTTATTGACCATCAACACTTGGTGCTCTTTCTTGATCTCCACTTCGCAGATTTTAACATGGAGAAGAGTTCGCAACTGCTTGTTCATGCTTTGCATATTGTAGTTCATCACAAAGTTCTTGTAACTTGGTGGTAGTGATTGAGGACACGGTAAATCCCCAAAGCATTAGGAATCACTATACCCAAGCTTTGAAGTTTGTTTATGCGTCGCACATCTTAAGCACATGCTCACTGACGGAGCTGCCCTCTTCCATCTTGCAGTTAAAGAACTTTTCAGAAGCGTCATAGCTCTCAACTGCCGCGTGAGTCTCAAAGATCAATTTGAGTTCACGGACAATATCATGTGGGTCTGAATTCTCAAACCTTTTCTGAAGCTCCGATTCTAAACCACACAAGATAGCACTTCGAATCGTGGAGTCTTGATTCTTCCGAGCGAGGTAAACGTTCTTTACTTCATCGGTAGCATCACTGCGGTAGTCACCAATGGTGCATCCAGCACATAGGTCAAATTACCAGCATTGAGGACAATCCTCAAATTGCGGAACCAATCCGCGAAGTTGCTTCCATTGTTTTTCAACTTTTCTTTCTCTAGGAACGCATTGAAATTGATGGTAGGGGCCGCCATTGATCTACAACATATTTGCAATAGTTTAGACTAAGTTTATGATAAATTGAGTTCTAATTAATAGTTAAATTAATCTAGGTGAACTCCTACTCAAAATAATATCCCTCACATTGTTTTAGTGATCACACGAACCAAATCCACCACATCAAAACCGATCATCACGAGAGTTGATGTTGCTTCAATGGCGAACAATCGACATGTTCATCATATCTACTATATGATTCATGCTTTACCTTTCGGTGATCCGTGTTCCGAGACCATGTCTGTACATGCTAGGCTCGTCAAGATCAAACCTTAGCTTCCGCATGAGAAAATCTGGCTTGCTCACGTTGTATACACTTGCGGAATCTAACACACCCGATCATCACGTGGTGCTTCAAAACAACAAGCTTTAGCAACGGTGCTTACTAAGGGTGAACACTTTAGAACTTGAAATTCATGTGCATGAGGGATCATATTATAATGCTACCGTCGTTAACTAAGCAATACAAGATGCATAAAGGATTAACATCACATGCAATTCATAATATGTGATATGGTATGGCCTTTCTTCTTTGTGCTTCCGATCTCCATCTTCAAGCACGAACATGATCTCCATCATCATCGGCATTGCATCAAGGTCAATGACGCTTCTCCATGGTTGTCCTCCACCAGCTTCAACTATTACAACTACTTTGAATAGACACGCGGGTCTTAACAGAAATTTAAAGACAACCATATGGCTCCTGCCGGTTGCCAACTTACAATAAGGAACATTGCATACATCAAATATAATCACAATCATGGCCATATCACATCACAGCACACCCCTGCAAAACAAAGTTAGACGCCTCTAATTTCTTTGCATATTTTACGTGGTTTGGGGCTTTCAATAAGTGTCGATCTAACTTACGAACAAGAACCACAACGTTGATGCTTGAACTATCAAGTGCCCGTTGTAAATTGGATCTATACTATAATGGGAGAGACAGACACCCGCAAAGCCACTTATGCAATACAAGTTGCATGTTGAGCGTGGAGCAAGTCTCATGAACGATGTCATGTAAGGTTAGCCCGGGCCGCTTCATCCCATCATACCGCAATATGCAAAGTACACAAGAAGCAATTGATAATAAAGCACCACCGCCCATAATGACCATTGTGTTCTACTCGTGCAACAGATCTACATATAGACACGGCTCTGATACCACTGTAGGGGTTCGTAGCATGGAAAACAAAAAGTTTCTACCGCATACAAACAAACAAGCCAAGATATATCTACTAGATTGTAGCAACGAGTCGATAGAATAACTCACCCTCAAAGATTCCAAAGTGTTTAACGAGAGCGGATTCTCGTGGGTGATGTAGTCGTACTCTTCCCGATCTCAAGATCGCGTAGACGATCCTTCCGGCAGCAAGCAGCTCAAGACTTTCGGTCACACATTCGGTACTCGACGAAGACCTTCCTCTCCCTTGTTCCAGCAGGCATCGGAGGTTGTAGCACTCTCCTCGCGATTTCGGCAGCACGACGGCGTGGTACCGGAAGTAGAGGGGAGATCTCGCAGGGCTTCGCCTTAAGCCGGAGCGAGTATGGTGGACTATGAGAGAGCCTCGGTGATCTAGGGTTTAGACACACCAAGGAGAGGGAGAAAGGCCGGCGGCTAGGGCAAGAGGGGAGCCCCAACTCGGCGACTTGGCAAACCCTAGGAGGCGGCGGCGACAATGGTGGAGGCCGGCGGCTAGGGTATAGGTTTAGAGGAGAGAGGTGTAGATCTTGGAGGGGCAGCCCTGTCCCTCCTTATAAAGGTGGGAGGCGCCGGCCAAGGGGAGGAGAGTCCCTCCCCAACTCGGCTTCCAAGGCCGGCGGGTGGAGGGAGAGGAACCTTCCGAAACCTTCTAGAACATTCTCGATGAAAACACCGGAACCATTCTCCAACCCCGAAACATGACTTTCCTTATATGAATCCTATTCTCCGGACCATTCCGGATCTCCTTGTGATATCCCGGATCCCATCCGAGACTCCGAACAACATTCGGTCTCTTACTCATCATTCCATAACTACTCAACAACGTTGAATCCTTAAGTGTGTCTCCCTACGGTTCGTGAATTATGCGGACATGATCGAGACACTTCTCCGAACAATAACCAATAGAGGAATCTGGAAATTCATATGTCTCCCACATATTTCTACGATTACTTTGCGATCAAATGAACCACTTACATACGATACCAATTTCCCTTTGTCTCACGATAGTTTACTTATCCAAGGTTTTGATCGTCGGTATCTCTGCATACCTAGTTCAACCTCGTTACTGATAAGTACTCTTTTCTTGTTCCCGTGATATGTGATCCCTTGTGAGCCAGTCACATGCTTGCAATCTAATTGGATGACATTCCACCGAGAGGGCCCAGAGTATATCTATCCGTCATATGGATGGACAAATCCCACTCTTGATCCATGTGTCTCAACCAATACTTTCCGAATACTCAATGCCACCTTTATAGCCACCCAGTTACGGTGTGGTGTTTGATGTCATCAAAGCATCCTTCCGGTGATGGTGATAAGCATGATCTCATGGTCGAAGGAATTAGGTTACTATGTATCTGAAAGAACATTTTATAATCCCTAGTGTTTTGTGTGTTAGATAACAATATCAAGGATTATTTAATGTGTGTTGAAGTGTTGCAGCCACCTATGAGAAAAAGGGAAAGGATTATGTTTTTGGGGGGCAGATAATCCGCCCCCACCAGGGGCGGATAATCCGCCCCTCCCTCTTCCCAAGTTGGCGCAAGCCCCAGAAGGGGGGTGGATTTTTGACCGGATTCTCCGGCCCCGCCGGATAATCCGCCCCTCAGGGGGGCTGGATAATCCGCCCCCCTGCTCATCGCCAAGGCGCAAGCCCCAGAGAGGGGGCGGAGTTTTGGCCGGACTTTCCGGCTTGGCCGAATAATCCGCCCCTCAGGGGGGCCGGATTATCCGCCCCCCAAGATCTTCACCAAGCTTCACTAAGGCGCAAGCCCCAGAGAGGGGGCGGAGTTTCCCCTGAAGAATCCGCCCTTGGGGCGGAGTTTTCCCAGGGGGCGGATAATCCGCCCCAAGTGGGGGGCGGATAATCCGCCCCCAAAGTTGTGCAACGGCCAGATCTGGGGAGGGGGTATTTAAGCCAACCTTCCCCTCCTGCCAGAACTCTTGATTCATCTCAAAAAAGACCAGATCAGATCTGAAAGCTTCATCCAAGAGTGCTCCACCTAGATCCACCCAAAGGCCCCATCCCTTGGGGAATCAAAGGAGGAGAACTCGATCTTCATCATCAGCAATCAAGCGCTTCATCTCCTCTCCATTCATTTGGAGAACCCCCGATCTAGTATTTCTTGCAAATACCTAGATCCTTGTTTTGTTTATATTGATAAACCTTGTTCTTGTGGCAGCTTGTTGTCATCTCGGGAGCCCCGAATTCGGTTGTCGGTGTGTGCCCCGATAGTGTTGTAAAAGGCACCGGTTCCCGCCTCGAAGGGATCCAATAGTGGAGAAGGTGGATCAGGCCTCTCGTGGCGAGATCCATCGGAGAATAGGGTGAGGCCTATTGTGGCGTGGTGGTCTTAGAACCGCCCACCCCTCCAACGCAGATGTACTTCCCTTAACAAGGAAGGAACTGCGGTAAAACAAATCTCTGTGTCTCCGCGTGCTCCACTACGGTTTCTCGCCTCCTCTTTACGTGCTTAGTAGTTAGGGTTACATATAGGGAAATTCTCGTAGTTGCATATCTAGAGAATTTACTTTGTGTCAAGCCTAAAATTGAAAAAGTATTAAAAATTGGTTAGCACCTATTCAACCCCCCCCCCCTCTAGGTGCCCATACGATCCATTTCAATTGGTATCAGAGCCTCAGCTCTTATTTCGGGCTTAACCACCTAAGAGAAGTATGGGTTCCAAGGTAGATGGGAGTGATGCTCCGGAAGTAGTCACCATGAACGATCTCAAGACGTTGGAAACAACCTTGGTGAGTTCAATGGAGGCTAAGATGGAAGAGATGCGTCAATTGATAATGCGTCTCTCCACATCCGCAGCATCACCTCCATCTAACTCGGAGGATAGCACTCCGCAATCCAAGGAAACGGGTAAGACTGTTTCCAAAGATAACAAAGTGGTTGGTGATGATACTAGCAAGAGCTCCTCCTCAAAAAAGGATAGCAGTAAGGATGGATACAATGAGGTTTCTCATGTGTATTCCCCTGATCCGCCTATCCCTCACCCACATATACATAATAGGGGTGATCCACCCAAACTTTCAGCATCTACTTTCTCTCAATGGCAATTTTTGATGAAATCTCATGTGTGCAGTTCCTCCATAGAGTTGTGGAAGATCATCGAAAATGGTCTTCATGTTGGAAACCCTAACAATCTCACAAGAAGAGAAGTGGTCGATAGACAACTCAATGCTATAGCTCTACACATGATACAGCTTGGTGTGGGTGACAAAGACATGCCACACATTCAGCATCTTAGCACAGCTAAAGAAGCTTGGGATGCCCTCACCGAGCTCTTCATCGGAAATGAAAGTATGAGAAGGAATAGATATGATGCCTTAAGCAATGAAGCTGAAGGATTTTATATGCTGGATGGAGAAGACCACGAGGACATGTATAGGAGGCTCAAGGCAATAGCCACAACCTTCAGAAACCACGGTGCAGCTCATGTTGATGATGCTTGGATCAAGCGCAAGTATGTCAGTGCTCTTATGCCATTTGAGCCCACAGATTTGAAAAGTCTCCAAGGTAGGCATAACTATCACCTCATGTCATCCAATCCAATGAGGTAATGCAAGAAATGGTCGCCTTCAAAGTGGCTGCCAAGAATGCCGAAGATGCTCGTGCTCGAGCTATGGGGATGCAAAAGGGGGTCAACATGGCCTTGAAGACTAGTGTGATTGATCATGATGAATATGCGGTAGAAGGTTTGGACTGTACCGAAGATATAAAAAGGATCCACGGACAATACTTGGCTCTTTATGCAAGAAACTTTTGGAAAGATCCAACCAAGGCTAAAGCTGAACTAGATCGCAAGAGTGGAGCCTATGGAAGAAAAGAAAATGGTCCCAAGCTGAGAACATGCTTTAATTGTGGTGACCGGCTGCACTTCGTAGCTGAGTGTCCATATCAAAGTAGAGAGGATAATGGAGGAAGACTCATTTTCAAGGACAAATCAAAAGCTCCACGATACAGTTTGTAAAGAAGAATGCTCCTTTCAAGAAGCAACCAAAGATTGTTCTAGTGGCTCAAGAAGAATATTCATCGGGGAGTGAAGATGAGGACGAGGACGATAGCTCTCAAGAGGTGGCTGCTATAGCCACCACATCTACATCAACATCTCTCTTCGACTCTCCGAACGAAAACATCATCAACAAGAATGCTACTTGCCTCATGGCAAGAAGCTCCGAGGTAACTTCTTCTAACTCTTCTTTTCCCAAGGCTATGATAGACATGGATGATCCTGCTAGTCTTAAGGTTAAAGAAGAGATTATTGCTTTGGATTATTTCTATACTAACTTGCAAGGTGAGCACAAAGTTCGTTTTGAGGCTCTTATGGATCAGCTGGCCCAAAACGAAGCACTCCTCGAAGAAAAGGGCAGAATTGAAAGGGAGGATGCAATGGAAATTGCATCCCTAAAAAATGCTCTTGAAGAAGAAGAAGAAGCTCGGGTCTCTCTTGAAGAGAGGCTTGAGTCTATGGAAGAGTCACATGAAGAAATTGTGACTAAACTCGTTAAGGAACGTGACAATGCTGTCACCAAGGCAAAGAAGTTAAAGAAGGAAAGGATTGACTTTGGGGCTGCTCATGATAGACTCTCCGAGGAATTGGAGAAACTTGACAATGCTCACAAGGCGTTGAAAAACGAGTTCTCTATTCTCAATGAGTCACATGATCAGCTTCAAAGTCGATTGGCCAAATATGATACTCCTAGCTCGTCAAACTCAACATATAGTAACAAGGAAAATGCTAATGTGGAAAAAGAAGTGATCAAGGACATCACTACCAAGGACAAAGGTGTGCTTGATGAAGTCCTTGGCAAGCAAAGGTCAAATCATAGTAAAGAGGGACTTGGGTATGTCACCAAGTCAAAGAAGAAGAAGACCAAGAAGAACAAGACCAAGAATGTGGAATTAAAGACAAGCACTGCTGAGAAGATTGTCACAAAAGACAAGACTAATAATATTGGTTTTGCAGGGTCTCACAATCCGAATTATGAACTCTTTTGTGATGACTATGGCGATGTTTATGCTTATTATGTTGGTCCTTTTGATGAATATATTGCTTGGTCTATTTGGGTCCCAAAGACCCTTGTTACTAACATGAAAGGACCCATTGAAAAATGGGTACCTAAAACCAAGAAGTAATTCTCTTGCAGGGCTATGCTTCCGGTGGGTCAAAATGGGTGCTGGATAGTGGCTGCACTAGTCATATGACCGGAAGCAAGGATATCATCACGGAGATGCGTCCAAATCATGATAATATCACAGTCTCCTATGGTGATAAGTCTAAATCTCAGGTATTGGGTCTTGGCAAGGTTGTGGTTGCCCACGATATCTCTCTCGTGGACGTCATGCTTGTTGAGACCCTTGGTTACAACCTTCTTTCATTCGTGCCCTTGGCAAGATGGGTTTTGCTGTTTTTATCGATGATGATTTGGTGGTACTCTTGTGGAGCAAGTCTCTAAAGGTCGCTTTTTGTTGGATACGTCGAAAATGACACGTATGTGGTGGATTTCTCGGAAAACCACTTGGTCCGATGTGTCTATTCGGAAAGGCCGACGTGGGCTGGCTATGGCATCGCCGTTTAGCCCATGTCAACATGAGAACTTTGCAAAGTCTCCAAAAGGGTGGCCACATCCTTGGACTAAAAGACAATGTCTCTTTTGCCAAAGATCGTGTTTGCAGGGCTTGTGTTGAAGGAAAAATGCATGACTCTTCCCACAAGAGGAAGACTATTGTGTCATCAAAGAGGATCTTGGAATTACTTCATGTGGATTTATTTGGTCCTCCTTCTCATGCAAGTCTTGGTGGGAAGAAATATTGCTTGGTCATTGTCGATGATTACTCAAGATATACATGGTTATATTTCTTCAAGCTAAAAAGTGAGACTCAACAAACTGTCATCGACTTTGCCAATGAAGTTCAACGTCAACACAATGTTCCCATCTTGGCAATTAGAAGTGACAACGGCTCAGAATTCAAGAACTACACTTTAAACGAGTTTCTTAGCGAAGAGGGGATTAGACACCAATATTCCGCTGCGTACACCCCTCAACAAAATGGTGTAGCCGAGAGGAAGAACCGGACTTTGATGGATATGGCAAGATCTATGCTAGCTGAATTCAAGTCTCCTTATAATTTTTGGGCTGAAGCCATATCCACTGCTTGTCACTCATCAAACCGGCTCTACCTTCGGAAGATCTTGGACAAGACCCCATATGAAATACTTACCGGTAACAAGCCCAACATCTCATACTTCAGGGTATTCGGGTGTAAGTGTTTCTTTCTTATTAAAGGTGTTCGTTTGTCAAAATTTGAGTCCAAGGCTTTAGAAGGTATTTTTGTTGGTTACGGTGCCGAATCCCACACTTATAGAGTCTACAACAAGATCACTGGGATTGTTGTAGAATCTTGTAGTGTGGAGTTCGATGAAAATAACGGCTCCTTTATAGGGAAGTTGATGTTTGTGATGCAGATGTTGAAATACCCCAAGATGCCATAAGAAGAATGGGCGTGGGATTTTTCCGCCCCATTGAGGAACCCCTTGTGGCGGATCGGGAAGGACAATGCTCCACACATGTGGAGCCCTCATCTACACAAGATCAACAAGCTCCTACTGTTGGAGACAATCCTGCACCAACACCACAATCTGCTGAAGATCATCTGTCCCCTGGACAAGTTGGTAGTCCCAGGCCGGACTATCCGCCCCCTCCAAGGGGCGGACAATCTGTCCCTGGCACTCCAACTCGTTCTAGAGGATCCGAAGGAGAAGTCAACAACTCTGAAGCTCCCTGGTCGGATTCTCCGGCCCCCAGGGGCGGATTATCTGGCCCTGGGTCTCCAACTCCCGTCAGGCATTCTCAGGAAGATGGTTCTGGTACTTCACCTCCCAGGCCGGATAGTCCAGCCCCTCCAAGGGGCGGATTATCCGGGCCTGAAGAAAATGTTCAGCAACAATCTTCTGGCGTTAACGAAGACCAAGGTCAAGGGCAGGCAGTAATCAAGACAAGGATACAACTATTGTATCAACTCCTCCTAGAAACAATAAGGACATTGAGGCTCGTCGCAAGGCTCGTGCTGATCGGAACCTTGAACTAAGAGGTCACTCTTGACAAGGTTGTTGGTGATCTACGACGAAGGGTATCCACTAGAAGAGAACTTGCTAGCTTCTGTGATCATCAAGCTCACATTTCCATGGTTGAACCGAAGAAGGTTTTTGATGCTCTTGAAGACCCCGATTGGGTTGTTGCAATGCATGAAGAATTAAATAACTTCGAACGCAACAAAGTTTGGAAGCTCGTAGAAAAACCAAAGGATTGCCGCAATGTTATCAGCACCAAGTGGATCTTCAAGAACAAACAGGATGAAAATGGCATTGTTGTGAGGAATAAAGCACGACTCGTGGCTCAAGGATTCTCTCAAGTGGAAGGAATTGATTTTGGCGAGACCTACGCTCATGTGGCTCGCCTTGAGTCCATCCGTATCCTTCTTGCATATGCAGCCCATCATAATTTTAAATTACAACAAATGGATGTTAAGAGCGCTTTCCTTAATGGTCCTCTACATGAGTTAGTATACGTCAAGCAGCCCCCGGGGTTTGAGGACCCCAAATTTCCGAACCATGTCTACAAACTCGATAAGGCGCTCTATGGCCTTAAACAAGCCCCACGTGTGTGGTATGAGCACCTTAAAGAGCTGTTGCTAGACAGTGGATTCGAAGTTGGGCAAATCGATCCCACTCTTTTTACTAAGAAGGTTAATGGGGAGCTTTTTGTATGCCAACTTTATGTAGATGACATTATTTTTGGCTCTACTAACCAAGCTTTTAACGATGAATTTTCGAAGCTTATGACTGACAGGTTTGAGATGTCCATGATGGGTGAGCTCAGGTTCTTTCTTGGATTTGAGATCAAACAACTTAGAGAGGGCACCTTTATTAATCAAGCTAAGTACATCCAAGACATGCTCAAAAGGTTCAAGATGACGGATCTCAATGGCGTTGCTACCCCAATGCAAACAAAGTGTCATCTTGAGCTCAATCCCAAGGGTAAAGACGTGGATCAAAAGGTACACCGATCCATGATCGGCTCTCTCCTTTACCTTTGCGCATCTAGGCCCGATATCGTGTTAAGTGTAGGAGTATGTGCAAGGTACCAAGCCGCTCCTAAAGAAAGCCACTTAGTGGCAGTCAAGCGAATCTTCCGATATTTGGTTCAGTCCCCAAATTTTGGGTTATGGTATCCCAAGGGTTCAAGTTTCTCTCTATGTGGTTACACTGATTCAGATTGGGCTGGTGACAAAGATGATAGGAAATCAACCTCTGGTGCATGCCAATTCTTGGGCAGGTCTCTAGTGTGTTGGTCATCAAAGAAACAGAATTTTATTTCACTCAACCGCCGAAGCTGAATATGTTGCTGCTGCAAGTGCTTGTACTCAATTGTTATGGATGAGGCAAACTTTAAAGGAATATGGTGTCAAGTGTGACAAAGTGCCTCTTTTATGCGACAATGAAGGTGCTATCAAAATTGCTTACAATCCCGTGCAGCATACAAGAACAAAACATATAGAGATTCGCAACCACTTTATTCGGGATCATGTTGCTCGTGGAGATATTGCTCTATCCTTTGTGAGCACGAAGAACCAACTTGCTGATATTTTCACGAAGCCTCTTGATGAAGCAAGATTTTGTTATTTGAGGAATGAGCTAAATATCATAGATTCAAGGAGCTTGGCTTGACTACCCTTGCACACTCACTTGCTCTTATTCATGTATTTGGTTTAGATGCGGGCATAGACATAGGGGGAGTGTGGTCCTAATTGATTGGGCCAACCCTCCCCCCATAATGCCGAAAGCAAGTAAAATCATTTCCCTTAATATCATTTTGTGATATGTGGGTCATCGATGAGCATTGGTTTTGAACTCAAGATACATCTTCGCGGTGTCATGCCATGCGCTCCAACATGGTGGCTTCGGCCACCACCCTCTTCCTTGAGAAGAGTTGGTTTTTCATGGGTCCCGTTGGATTTTCTTAGCATCGCTCTTCTTCCTTTTTGGCGTTTCGATGCCAAAGGGGGAGAAGTAGTTCTATTAGGTCTCGTGGATTTGCAAGGGTTGGGCACAAGCTTTTCGATTTTAGTCGTTTTTATTTGCTTGCTTGTGCCTTTTCTAGCGTGAACTTAGTTGCTATTTGTGTTTGTTTAAGTAAGACTATGTTGTACTCCACAGTTTGGTACTATGTTTGGTATTCATGGAATTCTGGATTTATCTATCATGGACCCCATGGAATTCTGGAATTATGGAGCATATTTGATGGCATATGGATTCATGCGATTATCTATGTATGCTTTGGCTATATTATCATCCCGGTGGTATGACCTTATTTCCCAAACCTTAAAGTAGTGTTCTCCCTAGTGTGTGTATTTGTATTCAAATGCAAATCTTAAATATGCACACATCTAGGGGGAGCGTCTTTCATTATTTAAGGTGGCTTTTGCCGGTTTTATTGCAAATCCTAATATTGTCATCTAACACCAAAAAGGGGGAGATTGAAATAACATTTTATAATCCCTAGTGTTTTGTGTGTTAGATAACAATATCAAGGATTATTTAATGTGTGTTGAAGTGTTGCAGCCACCTATGAGAAAAAGGGAAAGGATTCTGTTTTTGGGGGGCAGATAATCCGCCCCCACCAGGGGCGGATAATACGCCCCTCCCTCTTCCCAAGTTGGCGCAAGCCCCAGAAGGGGGGCGGAATTTTGACCGGATTCTCCGGCCCTGCCGGATAATCCGCCCCTCGGGGGGGCCGGATAATCCCCCCTGCTCATCGCCAAGGCGCAAGCCCCAGAGAGGGGACGGAGTTTTGGCCGGACTTTCCGGCTTGGCCGGATAATCCGCCCCTCAGGGGGGCCGGATTATCCGCCCCCCAAGATCTTCACCAAGCTTCACCAAGGCGCAAGCCCCAGAGAGGGGGCGGAGTTTCCCCCGGAGAATCCGCCCTTGGGGCGAAGTTTTCCTAGGGGGCGGATAATCCGCCCCAAGTGGGGGGCGGATAATTCGCCCCCAAAGTTGTGCAACGGCCAGATCTGGGGAGGGGGTATTTAAGCCAGCCTTCCCCCTCCTGCCAGAACTCTTGATTCATCTCGAAAAAGACCAGATCAGATCTGAAAGCTTCATCCAAGAGTGCTCCACCTAGATCCACCCAAAGGCCCCATCCCTTAGGGAATCGAAGGAGGAGAACTCGATCTTCATCATCAGCAATCAAGCGCTTCATCTCCTCTCCATTCATTTGGAGAACCCCCGATCTAGTATTTCTTGCAAATACCTAGATCCTTGTTTTTGTTTATATTGATAAACCTTGTTCTTGTGGCAGCTTGTTGTCATCTCAGGAGCCCCTAATTCGGTTGTGGGTGTGTGCCCCGATAGTGTTGTAAAAGGCACCGGTTCCCGCCTCGAAGAGATCCAATAGTGGAGAAGGTGGATCAGGCCTCTCGTGGCGAGATCCATCGGAGAATAGGGTGAGGCCTATTGTGGCGTGGTGGTCTTAGAACCGCCCACCCCTCCAACGCAGATGTACTTCCCTTAACAAGGAAGGAACTGCGGTAAAACAAATCCCTGTGTCTCCGCGTGCTCCACTACGGTTTCCTCGCTCCTATTTTACGTGCTTAGTAGTTAGGGTTACATATAGGGAAATTCTCGTAGTTGAATATCTAGAGAATTTACTTTGTGTCAAGCCTAAAATTGAAAAAGTATTAAAAATTGGTTAGCACCTATTCACCCCCCCCCCCTCTAGGTGCCCATACGATCCATTTCAGTATCAGAAAGCATATAGCAATTGAACTATTAAAATGACTTGATCTTTATGCTACGCTTATCTATAGGAGTATGTCCATCATATCATTCTCCTAACGATATGACCTTGTTGTTAATAACATCTTAATGTTCATGATAGGGAAACCATAATCATTTATTAACGAACAAGCTAGTATTATGAAGAGGCTTTACTAGGGACTTCAATTTAAGTTTACAAATCACACAAGTATTAATGTTTCCTTGTTAATACTATTATAGCATGAATGTAAACATTTATCATAAACACAAAGATATAATAATAACTACATTTATTATTGCCTCTAGGGCATATCTCCAACATTGTTTACATCTTTTGGGCACTCATATTTGTTCTCTCATGTCTTGTATTGTTAAATGAGCATGGATGAGTGAGGATTCCATGACTTTGCACCTTGTTCCCAAATGCAATTATCATAATTGGTGCATTATCTTTGGGGAGCTCATCTAATTCATTTAATAATCCTCATTTATCTTTTTTTCTCATTTATTGCGTCTTAAATTTTTATGGGGAAGTGAGGATTCCATATTTGTGCATTTTTGTATTGAAATACAACGATTCTAAAGTGCACACAAATCTTGGGGAGCTTCTCTATTTTATTTAAGCATTTATTTTATCTTTCATTTGTTGTGTTTTAAATGCTTATGGGGGAGCGAAGATTCCATATTTGTGCAATATGTATTCTAATGCATTTATTTTGAATTGTGCACAAATCTTGGGGAGCTTCCATATTTGTTATTTAAAGCACTCTTTTACTCATATCATAATATCTTGTTATTTCCATTTGGACTCATTTGTTGTTTTTCAATTGGTTTGTCGGACCTTGTAATTGCCTGCATCATTTGTTGATGCCCCTTTTTTTGGCAATCTTTGGGTCCTCGATATAGTTCTACTTCCTCCCAAGTATTCATCATTGGATATGTGTGACTTTGGAGGATTTACCACTATATTGGCCTTCTAGAACTTGTCACCCATTTCGGCAATTGATGCCAATGGGGGAGAAGTTTTAGAGGGTTTTAAGGGAAATGGTTTATGCTTTGAATACGCTCTTAAGCATTTGCCTTTCATGCTCTTGCATCCTTTTTGTTGCTTAGCATGTGGTATATAGAGGAAACTCCACCAATGATAATGATTGGCAATATATGCAATGAAATTCGAGTTCACCACACATGCATAGATTGTGGGGGAGTTTGCTCTATATATGGTGGTGGTACCAATATCACATACTTTTGTAGTATATGATATTGTTATTACCATTTTATTCATTAGAATTCATTATATAAACCCTCTTAAAGGGATTGTCATCAATTACCAAAATGGGGGAGATTGAAAGAACATGTTGGGCCCCCATGTGTGGTTTTGGTAATTAATGACAATCTTTATGGACTAATGTGTGTATTAAGTTGTACTTCTAGGAATTGTCCATTGGCATCGCTTGGAGCATGTGTTGGCTTCAAGGTCGATGAAATGAGAAGAAGATGTGATGTGCAAGCTTAAAATGCGCCATCTATAGAATATCTCATGTTTGATGCTTGCCATCCCCGGTGATCATGGATCGATGATGAGAAATCAAGAAAGGCGTTCCATCTTGAGAAGGTCAAGTTCGTCTACATCAAGATCAAGTGGAACGCCCAAGGCAAAGGTATAGTCTTGATAGGTTTTCCCTTTTGCTGGTCTCATGTTGTGTGTGGGAGACCGGCTTTAGGATAGATAACCGTACTATCAAGAGGGGCTCTCGAATGAGTAACTCAGTCACATCGTTCGAAGAGAGCTCAATCCTTTGCATATTTGCATCATAATATTTGGTTGTTATTTGGTCTTATCCATGTGAGGATATAGAGCTTATGGTAATCTCCATAATAAGCTCTTGTTCATCAAAATCGGATCTTCCGTTTGTATCTTGTTGCGATTTTGATCTTGGCGGCTTTTTGATTTCTCACCAAGTGAGGTATCTCACATTATTATACATGATACATTCTCACTTGGTGATAACCAATATTTTCACCTCTTATAGGGTAGCTCATGTCGTCCTCTTTCCAACGCAATTGGAATCGGGTCGATCGAAGTTACCAATCAAAAGTTATAGCGGTTTGAATTTTCCTAGGTACCAAAATGCGGTAGTACCGCATTTTAGTACCTAGCGCGGCAGTAGGTTTTGACAAGTTGCCAAAAGCCACTGCTGAGCTAGGTACCAAAAAGCGGTAGTACCGCATTTTAGTACCTAGCACGGCAGAAGGTTTTTGACTTCATCATTTGGATCTATCCTCCCTTGCTGGACTATGATGTTTCTTTGCATGATCTTGTATACGTTGTTGTCCTCTTAGAAACGAGCCCAAGATCATCGAAATCGGAGTCCAGATGCAAAAGTTATGGTTGTTTTCGTTTTGTGATGACCGGTAGTACCGGACCAGGATCCGGTAGTACCGGGGTCCGGTAGTACCGCATTTTGGTACCGGGGAGCACAGAGAAAAATGTGTCTGGCGCCCCAGGAATCCCAGGGAATGTCCGGTAGTGCCGGGAAAGTCCGGTAGTACCGGGAATTGCGTTTTTGGGCTGCAACGGTTGGATTTTGGAGGGACCTATATAAGGGGCCTTCTTCCCCAATGGTTCCTTAACCATTCTTGCAAGTTTTCCCCTCCATTGTTGACCTTCTTGAGCTTGCTTTCTCTCAATCCCTCCGATGATTCTTGCATATTCTTGAGGGATTTGAAAGAGGAGATCTAGATCTACAATCCCACCAATCAATCTCTCCTCTAAGTGAGCAGAACATATTGGGATCTAGATCTTGGAGTCTTTTGTGGATTTCCTCCATTGTTCTTCCTCTCGTGTTCCCCCATAAGATTTTATAGCTTTGGTGGAATTTGGGAGAGAAGGATTTGAACACCTTTGTGGTGTTCTTGCCATTTGCATTTGGTGCATCGGTTTGTGTTCTCCTCGGAGGATTTGGTTTGAGTTACTCATTGGAGCTTGTCCCTCTTGGGTTCTTGAAGCCCTAGACGGTTATGTGGCCTTGGTGGCATTGTGGCCTTTTGTGGCATTTGTTGGGAGCCTCCAATTAGGTTGTGGAAAAGTGCCCCAACCTTGTGAGAGGTTCCGGTTGCCACCGACAAGTGCACCGATAGTGGAAGCGTAGATCGATCACATTGGGGTGAGATTCACCGGAGAATAAGGGAGGCCTTTTGTGGCGTTGGTGGTTTGATACCACCCCTCTCCAAACGAGACGTACTCCATGTTGGGAGGAACTCGGTAAAATATCGTTGTCCCCGCATGCCTCGGTTATCTCTATACCCGAGCTCTTTACTTATGCACTTTACATTGTGATAGCCTTCGTGCTTAAAGTAATATATATCTTGCTATCACTTTGTTGCTTGTATTGCTTAGCATAAGTTGTTGGTGCACATAGGTGAACCTTAGTTGTTTCTAGGTTGTGCTTAACAAAGTAAACACTAGTTTTATTCCGCCTTTGTTGAGCCACTCTAGGAAAAGTTTTAATCGCCTATTCACCCCGCCTCTAGGCGACATTTGTATCCTTTCAGGTGGCCTCACGCTCGGCCTGCTCCTGATGGCGCTGAATGCGGTTGGCCTCCTCGTGCTCCCAGTCGGCTTGGACGAGGCGCAGGTGTCTGGCTCCGGCATCGGCAACACGTCGTTGAGGGAATGCTCCATCGACATCTTGAGGACGAAGGCGTCCTCGTCGACGGGGACGACCCAGTCCGCCGACTCGGTCTTCGGCGTGCGCAGGCGTCGGCCTATCATCAGCGTCCGCGCGTGGCCTTCGTTGCTGACGATGACACGCGACCTCGTCCTCGGCAGCGATCGTACCGACGACTCCACCTCCCGCTTCACCGGTCAAAGCAGGGCATGGTGACTGTGCCGAGGACGATGGCGACACCAAGGACGAGGAGCTGATGCCCCCATCCTCCTCGGCAGCCAGAGCGGCCGACGGTGGCGACTGAGGAGGGTAGCCCAGCTTGAGCTGGTCTCCGACGGCGATGTGCTCGAGGACGGCCTGGAGAGTCCGGCCTATAGCGATCCACCACCGAAGGCGTTCCGTGGTGTTATGTCGCTTCAGAGGCTTGCCGGCGCCTCCAACTGCTGGTGCCGACGCTCGGCGAAGAAGTTTTCCCAATACGGCAAGTTGCCTAGGTCTTCGGCGAGCTCCGGGTCCTCCATGGACACGATGGCGGCCTGGATCTCCTCCACCATGTCGGCGCCCTTAGGCACCGGCGGCACCGGCACACCGCCGACGCTGAGCTTTCAGGTCGGCAGGCACCAGAAGTCCGGCGGCGCCATGTAGCCGATGTCATGTAGAAGTTGCGGCTCTCAGGGCTGCAAATACCGTCGGCCGAAGCCGTTCGCCTCCGCCGTGTCGCCAGGGTACCTCTCTGCCATTGCTATCGCCGAGGTCTTCTTCTCGTCGCCGAAGGAGAACTTTGTGGGTGGGAGAATTTGGAGAGTGAGTGTGTGCTCTGGGAACCGACGAGGATGCCGGCATTTATAGCCGGAAGAGGAAAGATCGGCGAAGGCCAGAGGGGTGTAGCGGCGTGAGCGAGAAAAGAGGAAACAACGGGAAAGCGATCCGGCGGTGGCGCCCTATTATGGCGACGCGACCGATGCGACATGCGGTCATTGACGACGGTCCATCGTGGGAGCCGAGGCGATGGGATGAGGACGACTCTGCTTCACAACAAAGCCGAGCCACAGACGGAAGTTTTTTTTTCACTGATTCCGCTGCTTCTAGCGTTCCAAGAACTAGGCTAAGAGCATCTCCACTCACATTCCAGAACGCCGATCCCAGGGAGAATTTTAGGTCCGAACGCCAAAATTTCCCCCAGTCGCGTTTCCAGGAACCTGTTTTTGTCTGGATTTGGGCCAACTTTGGTCCGGGCTTTTCAGGCCATTCCTAGGATCTCGGGAACGACCTGGGAACGCCGGACAAAGCGAATTCGGCGAAAAAACAGCCGGCGAGTGGACCCGCTCAGTCGGCATATATTCGCCCATATTCATCCAAAGTTTGCCCAAAGTTCACCCATATTCGTCCAAAGTTCGTCCATATTCGCCCAAAGTTCGTCCATATCGACCATATTCGCCCAAATTTCGCCCGTATTCGCCCAAAGTTCGTCCATATCGACCATATTCGCCAAAAGTTCGCTCAAAGTTCCCCCATATTCACCCAAAACCACTTTTATTCGTTCATATTCAACTAAAGTTCGCCCATATCGCCCAAAGTTCGTCCATATCGACCATATTCGTCCAAAGTTTGCCTGTATTCACCCAAAGTTCGTCCATATCGACCATATTCGTCCATATTCGCTCATATTCAACTAAAGTTCGCCCATATCGCCCAAAGTTCGTCCATATCGACCATATTCGTCCAAAGTTTGCCCGTATCCACCCAAAATTCGTCCATATCGACCATATTCGCCCATATTCGCTCAAAACAGCTTATATTCGTCCATATTCATCCAAAGTTTTGCCTAAAACCGTCTATATTCGCCCAAAATTTGCCAAAATTTGTTAAGTTTTAGCCAAACACAGAAACTCGTCTGAGAATACAAATGAAAAACTCGTCATTTTCGGGCTGAAAACTAATTTCATTCCGACCAAATACGTCCGAATTTGGACGAGCGAGCCGCGAAGTTTCACCGGTCAGCTAGTAAATTGTTCTCCCGTAAAATACCAGTAATGCTACATCTACAGACTCTTGTTACGGAAACTGTTTACGGGATTACGTGGAGGTTGTGGAGAGTTTACGGTCCCTGAAATCACGGGAGCTAAATATATTTGAACCAACCGAATCCATCCATATCATTCCGTAAGTCTTTCCCGTAAAAAATCTTCCGTAGCTCTAGTATTATTGGTAAAATACTAGGGAATACTGACCCGTGCATGTGAGAGGGTCAACTTTCTGCTCGGATCCCCGAAACGCGGTGGACGGCTGCGATAACTGTTCGGCCCGATTCTCCGGATCGCAAAGATTTGGCGTGGTGCCCCTGCTCCCCTGACAGGTTGGTTCAGCTTTTGTTAGAAGGCTTTCGGAAGAAATGAACTGCTTTCCTCTGGACAAATCACAACACCAGTCAGTGCTCATGCGAAGACAAATTTGTGAACTGGTTATGTCATGGCTAGGGCCTATTCGATTCAAAAGTTTTTCACAGGAAGATTTTGAATCCTTAAGAATTTTACTACTGCGTTGGCTGTTTGGTTCCTAAATTTGAATCATATAGGAATTCTTTATTGGGGATTGTTTTGCACTAAATTCCAATGTAAAATTTCATCTACTCGGATCTCTTAGAAAGAATCCTTTGTTCTTCATGTAATGAAACAAATAAAAAATAAAGCTCTTCAGGATTAAAATGAGCTGTGATATTTACAAAACAGGAAAAAAAATAGAAAACAGCCTCCAGCGACGAGTGCAGCTATCACTTAAGACTGGTCTCCAAGCAATCAAACAGCGACATATACGCACATGCTTCAAATGGAACAGATCATCGTCCATGCCGCTCTAAGTGCAAAAGTTGTGACACTTGCAGCGCTTTTGGCCACTGATCGAGAACGGAGCCGCTGGGCTCCAAATCAAAGCAGGCCATGGCTTACGAGAAGCTCGCTCGCCGGAAAACAGAACATATAACCAGAAGGAATAACCATGAAGTAACAGGATTGCGATGAAACAAAAGCTTCAGTGATCACTGATCAACTAAAAAGAAGATTTAACTTTCTGACTGGAAAGAAGATTAAGATTATGATAAGGAGACAGACAAGCGCCGGAAATGAACGAGCGTACTCAATCATTCAAGGGATCGCATTCCCTGCAAACGTTCGGTACGTACTAGTTAAAGATCAGTTGCGCCACGACCGCTAGCAGTAGTACTACTGCTTGAATTGTTCCAGAATCATTTATATATCCAACATTGCATCCAAGAACACCAACCGGAACCTGAAGTCTCCGCTAATAATTAACCTAATTTAGTTTAGATAGATGGAGAGCTAGACGGATCTGGAGGAGAGGAAGACGTCGGTGAGCACGGTCTTGGATTTCAGCGACGCCTTCAGGATCGCCAAGCCCTGCAGACCAATTATGCATTCAGTTCAGTCAGTCAGTCAGTCATGAAATAATTAAGCAATCGACACAACAGCAATGGTGCTGGAATAATGCTCACCGCAGTGGAGCCGAGCCGCACGGTCTTCTCCTGGAGCGCGCCGAAGTCCCTGACGCCGAGCGAGTTGAGCAGGGTGATGCTGGAGATGGCGGACATCGGGGTCACGGTGAGGTTGTCCGTCACCGTGTACGTCACGACGCCCTGCACGAACCCTCTCGCGCCGCCGCTGCCGGCGGCCGCCGCCTGGCCGGAATCGGGTTGCGCCCAGTAGATGGCATCCGTCATCGGCTTGCCGCAGCTGGGGCACTTGGTACCGCTCGCGTCCGTCACGTAGTTGTAGTCAGGGCGGGCATAGCTGCTGTACCCGCCGCCGTGCTTCTGGCCGCACCAGAAGAACCTGTTGGACGGAGCCGACGACGTGCCCTGCAGGCGGAGGAGGGAGGTGTTGGAGGCCGCCGCCTGCGAGGAGACGCCGGGGCGGAGGAGCGCGTCCAGGTCGGCGCCGGGCAGGACGTAGGCGCCGTCCAGCCTCGCGACGCTGGCGTAGAGGTGGCCGGCGCTGCCGACCATGGAGTCCGTCCCGAGCAGCCTGACGGCGGTGCCGACGGGCAGGGCGAGGAGGGAGAAGAGGAAGTCGACCACGTCCTTGTTCGCCTCCGCGAACAGCACGCGCCGCGCCTTGGTGTCGATGAGGAGCTTCATGCTCAGCGCGGGCCTCGTGCCGGTGGCGGCGGCGGTGGTCGACATCTTGGATATCTCTCCTCACCAGTGGCGAGGAGGAACTGGCTGGCCTGGTGGTGGTGTAGTGGGGAAGCCTTGGCCGGAGAAAGCAGTCAAAGGCTTGGCGTGGTGCCCTGCTCCCCTGACAGGTTGGTTCAGCTTTTGTGAGAAGGCTTTCGGAAGGAACTGCTTTCCTCTGGACAAATCACAACACAAATGCTCATGTGTGGACAAATTTGTGAACTGGTTTTTTGTAGAACAATTTGTGAACTGGTTATGCAAGGGCTAGGGGCTATTCGATTCAAAAGTTTTTCACAGCAAGATTTTGAATTCTTAAGAATTTTACCACGTTGGCTGTTCGGTTCCTAAATTTGAACTATATATGAATTCTTTATAGGGATTGTTTTGCACTAAATTCCATTGTAAAATTGCATCTACTCGGATCTCTTAGAAAGAATCATTTGTTCTTCATGTAATGAAATAAATAATAAATAGAACTCGTAGGATTAAAATGAGCTGTGACATTTACAAAACATGAAAAAAAATCGAAAACAGCCTCCAGCGCAGAGTGCAGCTATCAGTAAGACTGGTCTCCAAGCAATCAAACAGCAAGCATGCTTCAAATAGAACAGATCATCGTCCTACAAGGCCTGGTTCATGCAACTCCAGGTCTACAATAATACAGTTACATTCGCCAGCCCCAGTTTTTTCGACAAACTAATTCACATGGTTATCCAAAGGATACCAGTGATCTTACATGGTAAAAAAAAAAATATGAGCAAGAGCTCATTTTCTCTGTAGTGCAAAAAGAGATGTGTAGAGACAATTGAGTCCCATGTGTACAATGTAGTTCTTCCTAAATGGTTTTACCCCTAAATTATGAACATTATCCTCATGAAGAACGTAGGCCGAGATCCTTCAGTTGTTGCGGATCCACAGGGGACGGTGCTTTGGTGAGCGAACACTGAGCAGTCGTGGTCTTGGGGAAAGCTATCACATCCCGGATCGAACTTTCACGAGCCAGAAGCATCACCAACCGGTCCAACCCATAGGCAATACCTCCTGCAATAAGTTGAAGACAAATGCCTATTTAATGCTATTCTAGTTTCATTTATAATACAGAATAAATAAACGGATAGCCTTTCTTCCAGCACACCTTAGAATCAACAAAAATTAAATGGCTGTTTTTGTTTGAGAGAGAGACTACGATACAACAACAAATGAACAAAATATAGCAAGGAACGAGATAGATGCTTCAGAAGGCTGCTCTTGTTTGAGAACTAGCAGTGTATTAAAACATAGAAGCAGCACTATCGAAAAATGCAGAGCGAACATAACACATGGAGCTATGAGGTTAAAGATACCATACCATGTGGAGGAGCACCCATGTCGAAACACTCCAAAAGGTATCCAAATTTTTCCTCCGCCTGCATCACAAATTTTAAAAATAAAGTTTATTACCAAAAGAGAGAAGCACTGGATACAGCATCAGCAAATTTTAAATCATGAACAGAATCTGGATAAAACACTGATATTTGTAGAGAAATTCAATATCATATAAAAACTCACTGCAATGATGTTGCTTCTATAACTTTGTTCATCTTATAAGTTGTGAAAGCATCAGTTCTACCAGGTGTCCAGCTATCCATTCAAGAACATGAAAATCACTGTATATCTTGCAAGTATGGAATTAGTTTTATGGAGGAACAAATTTGAATTGCAAGGGTACAATAAGTTGATTCTAGATACTTACTCCCTCCGACCCATATTACTTGACTTGGAGTTGTCAAAATTTGGATGAACCTATATACTAGATAGTGTCTAGATTCATCCAAATCTAGACAAATTTAAGTCAACTAATATGGGTCAGAGGGAGTACTAAAATTTGTTGGATGTCTCAGTTGGGCAATCGGCAATACACTTGTTGGCTTACAAGAATTACTCCCTCGTCTCAAAATAGATGTCGCGAATTTGTTTAAATTTGGATGTATCTAGTACTAAATAGTGTCTAGATACATCCAAATTTAGACAAATCTGCGACATCAATTTTGAGACGGAGGGAATAGTATAAAACATGTGTCTTCAAAAATCTAAACATGCATGATTACATCAGAGTTATGTCATGCCATAGTGAGTACAAGGCATGCAAAACTTAGCAGGCCTAAAACAAACATTTTGATCTCGACAAAACTATAAGCACTTGTAAAATAGATTGACTAGTAAATGCAACAAACTGACTGCAAAAAGCATGGTCGACATCATAAAAAACTACACTCAAATCGTGAAGGGCAACTCAAAAAAATAGCCATACCTGTTCAGGTGAGATACCGATGATCTCAAAAATTCTTTGTTGCACATCACTTTTGTATATCCTCAAACTGCCTCCTCCAATCTATCAATAACAGGACAGAACATCAGATGCACAGTGTGATTTCAACCCTCTCTACATCATAGCTCACTGATATATGCATAGGTTGCAATACCACATGCACATAGTGACATAGATACTTCTGAACTTATTATGGATATATATCAGATTATCATTTGCACGCCTTGGTCTTAGTAACAGACAGGGGCACAAACTAAAGCAAGTAACTTTATGAAAGTATTTTAATATCCAAGTATGGTAGGATCAATGTGGAAGAGTATTTAGCATCTTATTCTGAAACGTACACTAATACAAATGTAACACAAACAAACACATGTGCTTGCACAGAGGAATAAAATATCATCTTAATATGCATAAAATTACTAATTACGTTGAATTTTCATGCATATCAGTACGTCCCATGTCTTGTTTGGCTTATTCGAGGTGTGGATGACTAATTATCAACACTTGTACTCCCTCCATCTCAAAATAGATTTCGCAATTTTTTAAAAATTTGAATGTCAATTTTTGGAAAACTCTGTAGGTACATGTACTTCAGAGGGTACTGCAGATTCAAGCAGATCGAAACATTAAAACCAATATATTAATCTAAACTTGCATACAAACTTGAAAATAGAAACAGGGAGTACCTCCACCCCATTGTAAATCATATCATAAGCCAAGGCACGAGCTGATGGTAGATCATTCATATCTTCAGGATTTGGTGCAGTGAAAGGATGGTGTAGAGCCTGTGTTCGGAAGGGGGAAGAATAAGGATACTGAGAAATTAGAATATCAGATACAAGATTTAATATTAGTTACTACCTCTCTTCCACAATATAAGATGTTTTGGTAGGCTATTTTGGCCTACCAAAACGTCTTATAGTATGGAACAGATTTAGTAGATGCGAACACCCAGTTTATCTGGCCTCTTCATTTCATACTTTCAGCAGAAAAATACAGAAGTTACTCTTCTGTTCAGGAGAACTTTGGTATTCGCTGTACTATAACCATGAATCCATGGTACTTATGTATCAATGCTCATCAAAATGGCATTAGCATGTACTAACGAAAACTGTATATCGACCGATGTTTTCCTTCAACTATCTCTCTGTTAATACATGTGTCATACAGATCATGTTTGGATGTCATCAGCAAGATTTCAAGATTTCTCCAATATTGGTGGGTATTCTGGTGATACAACATAGTACCATGTATCCTACTAACCAAGGTTCAAGGTTTTTTGGTAATGTACTATTGGCAACTAAACAGCAATTAACATTCAACAAATAACTGCAATCTCTCATAAAAGCAGCATGTAAAATGGCAGTAGTTCTCTAAAACGTTATGATACAAGCACAGGCTTGAAGAATACCTATTTTGGTTTTCTAGAGGCAAAAAAGAATATGAACCAATTATATTTTTGTACAAACTAAAAGACTGACCTCGTATCTCTGCTCATCGCTATTCCATTCAAACATTGGAAAATCCGTCACCCAAAGAATTGAGTGTGCTGACTAGCATAAAGAAAAGAAAATTTAAAGGGTGATATCAGAAGCATGACTAAAGCAGAAACAGAACTACTATTGGTGTCTAATCAATATGACATGATCACATATAGAATATATTAACTAAAAAAGGACAGAAGCTCTTGGTTTGAGATAGTCAAAAAAGAAGTTCTTGGTTTGAGAGACTCACTGTATCGATCACTTCCAGCTTCTGAGCAATAAATAATCTTAACCTGCCAAGAATTTGATTAGCTATTGACTGCTCGCCCAGGGCAAACAGGATAAGATCACCTGCTTTTGCATCTAAAAGTTCCAACAGCTGCTCTTTCTTTTCAGGTTTCAGGCTTGACACCAGCGGACCAACTCCTTCAAGCTCCCCTATGGTACCACAAAAAAAAACATATTATTTTCCTTGTAATTTTTTCTAATATAAGAGTGATATCTTTTCCTTTTACCATTGTCCATAACTTTGAGGAAAGGCAAGCCCTTAGCTCCAGCTTTGGAAGCTTCAGTGTAAACAGTTCCCTTCTTTAGGTCAGTGTTTGAAAACACTTTGGCACCACCAGGCACACGTAATGCCTTTACTACACCACCATTTTCTAATATATCTGCAAATACCTTGAAGCTACTTCCCAAAAATACATCACCAGCCTGCATTTGACAGAATAACGATGAAGAGAGAGAATATGCAAGTAATAAACCAAGAAAGGAGCTTGTAGTGTATGTTTCACATGTAAGCTGCAAGGAATAAGCAGCATACAAATTTACATATTCTGCCACCAAGAAAATACAAAGCAAAAATGGTACTACTGATGGTACTAGCTGTGAATATGATAGCTTCCTTTTTAATACACAAAAACGGTGCAAGGAGTAACCCCTCATTCAAATTATGCGGTCAAAATTTGTGATAGTAATAATTAATTAAGTAGTTACCACCATTACTAAAGTCAGTTTGCAAAAAGATTAAACGTCCTCACATCTTTTAACTCCCAATCAAACCGAAGGTCAGGCCTGTCTGTCCCATAACGGTTCATCGCCTCCGTATAGGTGAGCCTTGGAAAACATTTTGGCAGCTTGATATCTCCCACCTCTTGAAATATCTGTGATATGAATGTTTCGTACTCAATCAACCATGAATAGCAGTAGTAGTTCACGAACAAGAAGACATATTTTCTGAATAAACAACTGAGAGCTTGACTACTAATGATTTAATGTTCGATAGCTAAAGTTCAAAATAGAGCACACTTGTGGTGCTTGTGACCTTATTATTATAAGAAAGTACATGATTATGTTACCTTCTAAACTAGGTATTTCACTAATAGACATGGATGAATATAGATGATTATATTGCCAAGAAAAAGGAAAAAAAACGTAAAGCTGGTTTAAACTAACATACATGTATCATCAGTTCTTCATTCAACTTCAACATATCCTCCATTGATGTGAAGGCAATCTCCATGTCAAGTTGCGTAAATTCTGGTTGCCTGTCTGCACGCAGATCTTCATCCCGGAAGCATCTGCCATAAAGCAGCTCAGTGAGCAAACACAATCGTGCCAGGCAGCTTTCACAGAGGTGGTAATTGATTCAATACTAGTACAGTATTTTTGCCAGCTGGACATGAGTCATGATAGATTTATATTCATTTATTCAGGAGAAATGGAAATAAAATTCAAGAATTCATCTATGGTTACAAAAATGATTATGAAATATTGTTGAAAGATAGTTGCATCAGATACTATAATCTATGCAATCTTAAAAACAACTATATCTATGAAATAACACCCAGACCTTTAAACATGCTACCTACTTACCTTGCAATCTGAAAATATTTTTCGAAGCCAGAGGCCATCAACATTTGCTTGAACAGCTGAGGGCTTTGAGGAAGAGCAAAGCATGTTCCTGGCTTCAGAAATCATATTGGAGGAAATCAGAGGAACAGTAAGCACTTATTTGGAAAAGCCATGAACTTCACTGCATAGTTCTTACTACTTAGTAATTTATTATACCTATCACTAAGGCATAAACAAGCAATTACAACATAATTCTACTTGATAATGAAGGCTACAAGCGTACTCCAAAATAGTTAATGTGCATACTTCTACTGCGACTTCTAAAGCCAAGTAGCCAATACAACTCCAAAGTAATTTTCATGATTAGAGAAATCAGCCGGCAATGAAAAAGAAACAGCAAATTAACCACATTCATCTCCTGGAAGGTGATTGTGCTTAATAGTGATCATAGATTGATACAATTGTCTGCAAAATGAGGGGGCAAAAGTACAGAGGTTATTCACCTGAACTCTTGAAGGTACAAGATAGTCCCGGGCACCTTCTGGTGTAGACTTGGATAAGATTGGAGTCTCAATCTACCTTGGAACATGTAGTAACTTTAGATGAAACATAAAGAAAATGATAACTTGAGAGATGTATACAGTCTAGATATTGGAAGCGAAGATATACTAGCCATTGCAGTGCCTTAAGTTTATTGACTCACTGCATCTATTTTGACCGACCCACGCAAATAGCATCAATTGTACTACTGGTGACAACTCAAATTCATATTTGTGTATCTTTTATGCACCCAATAGAGACAACAGATGATGCATTAAAACTGGTGTGTTAGACAAGTGGTTGGAGAGTTAGCACCCCCAAGGAACATGTTGATATATTGCCATATGACCAGAAAGACTACATTGATATTTCTGTTGCAGACGTAAGAACAAGACCACTAGGGTGAAGCGCTAGTGCATGCCAAAATTGAAACAACGCACATATAAAAGCAAGTAGGACATGTTGCAGAAAAACTACATCACAAAATAATCAGTACATATAACTAGCATACCTCAACAAAATCATGCTTATCCTCCAAGTAGCGACGAACATTCTTAATAACTTTATGGCGCAGTCTCAAGTTTGACTGCATTTGTGGTCGACGCAAGTCCAGCACCCTAAATCTACAATATTTATGAATAGGACAGTCAGTTTAAAAGGAGAATCATTACTTAAAATGGTGCAAATGCATCTTTTCACTACAATCAAACATACTGGATTAGCAGTAAATTGGTAACCTAAAGCACTGAACAGAGGAAGGGGTGAGAACAAGGAAATTCAATTTAGGGAAATAGGAGCGGTCCTATTTTCTGACAGGAGTATTTCTATCTAGAGCAAAATTGTGGTTTTGAACTTGGGATTATCGAATGAAAAATTTATCAGGTGATAGAATATTACACCAGAAGTCATCATCTAGCAGAATCTAAATGGTGATTTGACAGACTACAATATGAAATCAAATAAACTGCTACATCCATATGATGACCAAAAACTTTCACCTAAACTGAACCTGTAAATCTCCATGATACCAATGACATATCACTCTTAAGGTGAAGATACCGGAACTCCGTAAGAATAAGTATTAAATGACTAGTATTAGAATAATTAAGTAACTGAACTGACTATGATTATACACCCAAGCAATTCGTCAGAGAACATGTGATGAATTGATATTACCGCCTAATCACATGTTCTTCTGCACAAACTTGATAAAGTTTAAGAACTTGTTAGCCAATAATTAATCACTAGCTAGATATTTTGAGGGATCAACAAACTTTCTTCCAATATGGACAATCTGCCGACGAGAAATATGCAGAGAACACAGATTATGCTCGTCTTACCTCAATCTGACTTCTTCCGGAAATTTGTCTTTTACAGTATCAGCAGTAGTGATTGGAAAAGGTAGGGAACGAGTAACTGAGTTGAGCACCAATATACTATCTGCAGCAACCTTCAAGGTGCAAACATGATATCATCATTAAAAAACATGTTGCCGTTCGGAGGAACACAAGACAGATAGACAGTTCAAGGAAACGATTATTAGAACAGTGAAATATGAACTACTATGTGGCATATGGTTTCTCTCCTTTTTAAGCTCCAGTGCATTCTGCATGTTCCATCTTTGAAATGGCCCTCATCCCATTTCCATTACGATCAACGAAGTAACAAAGTCTTGCGATCTTACAGCTTTGAACATAAAGATAAGAGTGTAACCACATACGGGTTTTGGACAAAACCTACACTCTGCTACTGATCTGCTGAAGTAGATAGTATGTTTCTATACTAGATAGTGTAAATTTTCAAATTCTAATCACGTTAAGTCACCTCCAGTTCTTTCCTCCCAAAAACATATTATTAAATAAATAACCAAAAAAGTCAGTCAATACCTCTATGGCCCCAGTCCTCATATCTGCATTGATGGCATCTGTTGGACGAGGGCGCACCACCCCCTCGACAGCAACCACTGATTCCACTCTCAGTTTGTTCACAACAGCGTAAACTTCAGGGTATTCTGGCAGAGTTGTCACCTACAGAAAGAGTAGGATAACTGCTGGCTTGAGATCGCTAAATCGTTTGAACCATAATGACAGTAACCACCAATAACTATAACAGTGGATAATGATGTAACATTATCACTTTGCCAGACAGAGAACGCACAATGTCAGTAGCTATTGCACTTACTTTGAACAAGAAAAAAAATATGAATGAATAACAGCTAATGCATCGGTATCACATACTGCATTTCCACTGCCTTCTGTGACTACGAAAATTTGCCAAAATCACTTCACTACAGTCCTTGGTTGCTACTGCATACACCACTAGCTTGACAACACAGAAGATCATTCCTGCTGGCACAAATCATATGGTGAAAGCTTTTTGCGAAAAATGTGATATCATCAGATATCAGCTATATATACTACTATAAGCTATCTCTACTGCAGCAGCAACTACACTACACTACACTACAACAATCACGAGTTCACAGCTAAGAGATCACCAATTGATGCTTATGTTTGCAATGTCGCCGATGACATTAAAACGGAAATGGCTGACCTGAACCATGCCGGAGGAGTCGCGTAGGATTAGGAAGGTGAGGCCGGCGTGGTTGCGGCGGAGGGCGACCCAGCCGCAGAGCCTCACCCGTCGCCCGGCGTCGCCCGCGCCGAGCTCGCCGCACAGCGCGTCCCTCTGAGGCCACTGGAGGGGCTGCATCCTCTCCAGCCTCGCCTCAGCAGCGGGGAGCGCCGCCTCCTCGGCCGTGGTCGCCGCGTCGGTGGCTAGGGTTCGGAGCGTTGGCGGGGAGCGGGAGGAGGTGGCCGGGGCGGGGCCCGAGAGCAGGAGGAGACGGCGGAGGTTCGAAGTAGCGGGAGGCCTGCGGCTGAGAGGCTTCATACGGGAGAGGAGGGAGAGCGGCGAGGTGCGTAGGAGGGAGGACGCCATTGGAGGCGTGGGAAGGAAGGAAGGAACAGGAGAGAGGTTTTGGGGGATTGGAGACGACGATGGGTTCCTGGATCCTGATGGCCTTATCCGCCTGGCGCGAATCTTACAGGAGCAGTTTGCGCCTTGGAGTTGAGTTCACGTTTACAGCGAAGTACGCCTTCCATTCATCGAAACAAGCTATCACCCCGCTACCCATGTGGTCGTACCTGGGCATGGGCAGCCTGGCCCGCTAGGCCTGACCCGAAAAAACCCCGACGGGCCGGGCTTTTTAGGCCCACGGGTCGGGCCTGGGCTTGGAAACTCAGCCTGATGACCATCCTAGGTCGGGCCCGGGCTTCAGTTTCGGCCTGACATTTGGCTCGGCCCGGTCCGAACATGTGGAGCGATCAGGCTTCACGCGTATAGGCCTACAGGCTACAGCCCAGCCTTTGCTAGGAACTGCAGCTCGCTGCCTTAATCCCCCAGCCCCCAGGCGCTAGACCCTCACCCTGTCCCCGTCCCCGTCCCCCATTCCCCAATCCCCAGGTCACAGCCGTCGCACACCAAGACCTCGCTCTCCCCCTCCATGTGCACGACATGGCGGCGCAGCGGCGGCACCCAAACTGACGTAGCTCTGCCCATCCGGCTCCGTTGCATCTCCGTCCTAGACGATTATTGCCGCTGTTCTCCTCGAAGGCCGCCGCAGCAACGTCAAGATTCGTCGCCAATTTGGACATTGAGGCGTGGAACCGTGGACAGAAGCAGCCTATCGCCTTCTAGGCTTCCACCGTGCTCGCTGCCGCGGTGCCGCCTCACCTCCTCCGTCAACGACCGGACTTCCTCGCATCGCGGTCGCCTCCAAGCCGAACTGCCAAGAGAGTAGGCACTAGGCAGGTAATAATCTGTCACCACTCACCACCACCGTAGCAACTAGCAAGCTATACTTGTCTTGTCTGATCTACTGCAACGATCTGATGTAGCTCGATGCTTGTTGCTAGTAGGAATTATTGCAAGTCCGATGCATTTAGCCTATAGAAATTACTCTAGGAATCATATGCTTGTAAGAATTACTCTAGAAATCGTATGCGTGTTGATGTATCTTGCCTATACAGTATGTATCTTGCATGTACAAGTAATTGATGGTCTCTTGTATGCGTGTACTGTAGTGTATGCTTGTTCCTGTATGTATCTTGCATGTTTCTGTATGTATCTTACCTGTACAAGTAATTGATGGTCTCGTGTATGTGTGTTGTAATCAAAATATAGTTGTACTTGTATTGTACTGTATGTATATTTGCATCTCCAGTTCATACTGAAAATTAATTCATTTGATTTGATGCATCATGTGCAGTTTGAGCATGATGAATCAAGAAGGACCAGTGGGTGATGAACCAGATTTTCATCCGGAAGAATTACAAGGGGAAGGGGCGCATGGTGAGAAGATGGAGTTGTTTATTGTACCTCCGGATCCTCCTCGTACTCGGGCCAAACGTGGCAGATCAAGGGCAAAGCCAAAGGTAGCAACACAGCCACAACCTTCTTCCAAATCCGAACAAGCGCAACGTAGCATAGAAGTAGAACAACCACAGCGACAACCTACTGCCTCTTCTAGTGCTTTCAGATTGAAGTCAAAGGTGTGGCAAGATTTCACCAGGATCTCCAACAATGATGATGATGTGATCATAGCTGAATGCAACCATTGCAAGAAGCGTTTGTCGGGAAAATCTTCCAATGGTACATCTCATCTCAGTAGGCATACTGAAGCTATGCATAAGACTGATAATGCAACATTGAATAACTATTTCTTGAAAGATGAAATCAAAGATGATGGAACAACTGCATTTAAAAATGGAAAATTTGATATTCAAGCTGCTAGAATGGCAATCTCTATTTATCTTGTGTCTGGTTTTCATCCATTTACAACAGTAGAAGAAGAAGGATTTAGACATATTATGAATACCTGTTGTCCACAATTCAAGGCTATTAGTCGTCGCACAATAAAAAGAGAGATAATGGCCATGTTTCTTAGTCGGAGAAAAGATACAATGGAAGTTATTCTTGCTGCCCCTGGTAGAGTTAGTTTCACATCTGATAATTGGAAATCTGAAGTATCAAAGCATAGCTATATTTGTATTACTTGTCATTACATAGATGCTGATTGGAAACTCAACAAGAGAATTGTATGGTTCAAAAAAATTGATCCACCATATGATGGAGCTTCTATTGCTGATGAGGTGCACTTAGCTTTCCGTGAATGGAGGTTTGAGAAAAAGGTTATGTGCATCACTCTTGATAATGCAGCATACAATGATAGAATGATTAATTGCTTGCGAATCCGCTTGTCAAAAGGTTCTTTACCTTTGTCTAGTAAATTCTTTCAAATCCGTTGTTGTGCACATATACTTAATTTGGTAGTTCAAACTGGTTTGACATTGATTGATCCTGCTGCAGACAAACTTAGAGATGGCATAATGTACCTAAAGGCTTAAGGCACTAGGCTGTATAAGTTTTATAGCACTATTAAAACTATTTTCAATCTAGAAGAATCAAGAAGGTTGAAACCTGATATGCCCATTCGTTGGAATTCAACATATACAATGTGTGGTTGCTGTTTGTACTATAGAGAAGTATTCCAGTGATATTTTGAGAGGGACATCATATTCAAGGAGCATTTTTGGCCATCAGAAGAAGAATGGGCCAAGGTATCTCATATGTATCAGTTCTTGAAGGTTTTCTTCAAGGTGACTACAATTTTCTTAGGTACTAAGTATCCAATAGCCAACTTGTACTTCATGAATGTCTATCTTGTTCATACTGCTATTAGGGAGGCTAGTGCTGGAATAAACAATTACATGGCTGATATGTTGCATGTCATGAGGGAGAAATTCATGAAATACTGGTCTGATTATAGCGTATTTCTGTCTTGTGTTGTTGTCCTTGATCCACACATTAAGTTCAAGTTCTTAATGTATGCCTACTCCAAGTTATATGATGAGGTTGATGCCCACCGACGCATTATGGATGTTAGGACTACATTGACCTCTTTATTTAGTGAGTATGGTAGTGGTAGTGCAACATCTGGTTCTCAAGTAGCATCAAGTTCCTCAAGCTCAAGCACTTGTGGGCTTGGTGCCTTTGATGACTATGACCAGTATGTGGCAACAAAAAGCTCACAGGAAGAGAAATCTGAATTGGATTTATACTTGGCTGAACCTGTGAAGAGGCTGAATGAGAATATTGATATCTTGGATTACTGGAGTAAGTCTGCAACTAGGTATCCGCAACTAGCAAAAATGGCACGTGATATACTTGCAATTCCTGTGTCAAGTGTTGCTTTAGAATCTGCTTTCAGCTTGAGTAAGAAGGTTATAACCCCGAATCAGAGCTCACTTAAACCAAAGACGGTTGAGGCCTTAATGTGCTTGCAGGATTGGTATCGTTGCAAGATGCAGAAAAAAGTAGGTATCTACTTAACTACTTGTACCTTGTTTGTTAGCAACTTAGCATTCTTATTTCTATGTTTCATACTACTTCTACTTGATTACTTGTATATAGTTGTAGAGTACATTTGTACGTTGTATCTACTTGACTTGCTAATTTTATTAACCCAAACTATTGTAGAAATTGAAAAAAAAAAAAGTTGTGGTTGATCCTTGTGAAGTGGAAGAATCTACTTCGGACGAATAATGTACATATTTATTCTCTAATTCCCTGTTTTCACTACTTGTAAATATCTACATATATGTTTCATACTAATTCTTCATATTGTTGGAATTTTACAGAGTTGGAGTTTGAGCAAAGTGATCAAAGAGAAGAGAAGAGAAGAGAAGAGAAGGGGAGATGGTATCATAAAGTAGATGACGATCTGCTATTCTAAATAACTTAGTTGTCATTCTCACTTGTATGGACTTTAATAACCGTGTCATCACTATTTGGTTGATGTACCGTTGAAGTGTTGATACTTGTAAAGTTGTAATGTTGTTGTTTGGTTGATGTTGAATTGGCGATGTCATCTACTGCTCTTAGTGTTGTTTTGCTGATGATGAAAACTGCTATGTATGTGGTGCACTGGTGCTTCAATTTACCTATTGTTTGCTATCATTTTACTGTAGTTGTGTTGTCATTCTACTGATGTTTTGCTGTCATTTTACTGCAGTTGTGCTATCATTTTACTGATGTTTTGCTGTCATTTTGCTATCATTTTACTGATGTTTTGCTGTCATTTTGTTGAAAACTATTGCTGTTAGCCTGCTGTGATGTGTTGTTGTGTTGTTGCAGCTGAATCGTCTGGCCTCGGGCCGGGCCTCGGGCTTTCGGGCTTCACCTTGGGACGGGCCTGGGACAGTAAAATAAGGAAATGCGTCGGGTCGGGCCGGGCTCGGGCCAACAGGACAAGAGCCGGGCTTTTTTGGGCCGGGCCAAAGCCCGGCCCGGCCCGAGAAATGCCCAGGTATACGTATGGTACAGCTACGAGTTCATTGCTAGGTCAAACAACACATTCAATCCCAAAAGAAACAAGAGAGAAAAAGAAAGAGAAAATAATGCCCACACTGGTTGATTAATGAAAACAAAGATGACTCACAACGGCTGCGCTCTCTGGAGTGTTCTCACCACGATCCTAACACTCTAAATCACCGCTTGCCAAGCAATACCTCCGAGAAGAAAAGCAACGATAACACTACTCCCCGAACTGGTTCTAGGGTTTCCCCGATACACTACAGCTAG
This sequence comes from Avena insularis, assembly GCA_023614405.1. Taxonomy (NCBI): domain Eukaryota; kingdom Viridiplantae; phylum Streptophyta; class Magnoliopsida; order Poales; family Poaceae; genus Avena; species Avena insularis. The sequence goes on from CM042684.1 coordinate 10,315,925, forward strand.
TGGGGAAGAGGTACATCCGACGCCCTTCGAAAAGGAACGACGACACTCGCAGGTGTCACCATGTCAGTGTCAAGACAACAGAGATTTCTCCCAAACCCCCAAAAAAGCACATCTCCAGATGATCTATAGCGCTCCATCAATTGTTCTGCCCACCAACATACGCCACCATGGTCTTTAAGTCAACCTCGTCGTCTCACCATGGCAATCATCGCGAAGTCGGCCAGACTGAGAAGAACCAGTTCTAGACAATGAGCAACAGTATCACATCCACAGGGGAGGGAACGGCCTCCACTACCATAGACGGTAGTCTCCTGAGGCCTCCAATAGAAGTAGGACTACACGCCTCCATCCAATTAACATTGCGTTTTCCTCAGGATCCGTTGCGGTGCCCATCCAATAGAAACCTCTAATGATCTTTTCAATTACTTAAAGCGGTTCTACCGGGACATCAAGGGCGGTGAACGGATGGATGGCTTGCGAGGTTAACACTGATTTAATAAGATCCTTTATCCTCATGATATTGAAATTCCTCCAGTTCCATGGGTCTAGTGTGATCAGTTGGGTCTTTTAACCACAAGAGGTAAACCTAAGTATTTCATTGGGAAAGTCGTGAACGATGTTCTTGAGGGAAATCTCATCACATCGAATTTGCGCCACCATGCTCTTATGAAATTTCGTGACTAGGCCCGTAGCATTCCCAAAGTTTGTGAGGATTGAGATAGAGTTGAGATGTCCTCCCTAATAGGGGCAACAAAATAGCCGCATTATCGGAATAAAGAGATGTACGAAAATGCCCCCTCCTTTCCGGAAAGGCGGTGGAGGACCCTATGTCCATAGCCACTTAAAGAGTGCATTGAAGAGGGTCAATGGAAATGTCAAAAAGAAGAGATAGCGGGTCTCTGTGCCGCAATCCACGACCATGCTTGATGGGGTCGTCGAGGATACCATTGAGGAGGACACTGGAGGAGGAGGTTGCAAGGAGCGCATCGATCCAATTGCAAAAACGAGTAGGAAATTGATACGTTGGAAACGTATCTAAATTTTTTGATGCTCCATGCTTGTTTAGTATCTACTTTGCTTTACTTGTCCATACTTTGAGGTGATTTTTACATGTTTTCTGGTACTAACCTACTAACAAGTTGCAACAATGCCAGATGCCTGTTTTCTGTTGTTTATGGTTTTAGAAAAGTTAGTAAAGAAATATTCTCGAAATTGGACGGGATAAACGTCAAAATCAATTACTTTCCATGGGGAACAAGAAGTCCAAAAGGGAGCCAGAGGGGCCAGCCAGGGGGGCCAGACCCACCCCAGGCGCATGTGGGCCTAGCCCCGTGCCTGGCTAGGGTTTGCCACCCCTGGCCGCCTCCTCGGTCTCCCCCTTCGCCTATAAGAAGCCCCCGATGCAGAAATCCTGAGTACCCGATCAAATATCCATGAAATCGTCTGTAGCCGCCGCCACCATCATCCCTAGATCGGGGGGATCTGAAGTTCTTCCCGGCATCCTGCAAGAGGGGAGATCATCCCGGAGGCCTTCTCTCCGGTATGATGCGTGAGTAGTTCCACCTTGGACTATGGGTCCATGTAGTAGCTAGATGGTTGTATCTCCTCCTTTGTGCTTTCATGTATAGATCTTGTGAGCTCCGTTCATGATCAAGATCTAATCTATTTGTAATCATGCATGTTGTATTTGTGGGGATCCGATGGATATTGAGATTATTATGTTGGTTTGATTAATGGTTTTGTCTTTATGATTATATCATGTCTGTGTTGTTTGTGATCTTGCATGCTCTCCGTTGTTAGTAGCTATATTGGCCAAGTAGTTGCTAGTGACTCCAAGAGGGGGTATTTATGCTCGATAGTGGGTTCATGCCTCTAGTTTCCAAGGGAAGTGATAGAAATCTCTTCGGTTGTAGATGTGTTGTTTCCACTAAGGAGAAAACAACGGTCTCTTATTCATGGAATATGTGGACTATTTACCTTACATACTTTGCTTAAAGCAGTTGTCTGTTGCTTGCAACTTAATACTAGAGGGGGTTCGGATGAAAACCTGAAGGTGGACTTCTAGTCATAGATGCAGTTGGATGGCGGTCTATGTATATTGTTGTATTGCCCAATCGAATCTTATAGGATCTTTCTGACTAGTAATTGTATTGTTATGCCTTGCTCAGTTCCTGTCAATTGCCCTGCTGTAATTTTTTTACCCTTCATGCCATGTTGTTTATCTAAGGAGAGCACCTCTAGTGAACTATGGACCCCGGTCCAATCTTTACCATTGATACATCTTTCACTCTTACTTGTTTACTTGCTGCAAACCATTGCCTTCCACACCATACGTTTAATCCTTTGTTACAGCAAACCGGTGAGCTTGACAACCTCACTGATTCGTTGGGACAAAGTCTTGAGTTTGTGTTGTGCAGGTCTCCATGTTGCTAGCAACACCTATTGACATGGTTATACCTTACGGGTACACGACATTAGCATACCTGGTCCAGCCCAAGGAAGGCCCACAAGAACGTACGTGGCCTGTGGAGATTTTCGGGTGGCCCAATCCCATGACATCTTCGGATCCTTGGAGAGCAAGACTAGAACAGATAGAATATTCAAAGGGGTAAACCCTAAAATTGTAACCGACTCGATCTATGTTCGAGACCTGCCTAACTCTATATAAAGGCTAGGAGGGCACGGCGAGGAGGCCCAATCCTTTTCCACCGCATACACACCTCCACGCCAGATTGCATCTGCGCACCCTTGTAACCTTCGGTTCCGTCGTAATCAAGAGCAGACAAGCAGGAGTAGGGTTTTCCCTCCGGGGGCCTGAACCTGGGTAAATCTCGTGTCCCCTGATTGCTTGTCTCATAACTGCATGATCTCCAAAGACCCCATCTTCTCCAAAACCCAAGCTCATAACAATGGGCATTGAGGAGTCGAAACCTTGTCAATTGGCACCGTCTGTGGGAATCAAGGGTGCTGATTGTGTGATCGTGATGGCCCCGACCAAAGCGATCTACAACTCCTCGGCGACGGAGAGCCATCTCCTCTTCGGCGCTATAGACTTCACCGCCCACTCGCTAGCCACCATGAAGGACTTCGAGCCCATAGGCGACGGGCTCGAGATCCTGTCCGGGAGATTCTGCTTCCAGGTGGGGCAGACCGGCACTCTCCGCCTCCCAGAGCGGGTGCCACTATCATCGATCATGCCCGCCTCATGGGCCCCGCATCCTAGCGTGCTACGCACGTCAACATCGACAGATGAGTCATACGACAGCAGCAGCAACTCAGATCTGTGTGATCCCCCGTTGGATGAAGGGACCTACGATTCCGGATCCGAAAGCTGCGGCAGCAGCGATCCAATCCGCGGACGCTACCAATGCGCCGTGGTCATCCAAAGCGACGTGGAGCAACAACCACCAGGTTCGGGTAACCACGTACCGCCACCCAACCCACATGGTAGAAATGGCGAAAACAGGAGGCAACCATCCCCCCGCCCAATGAGGACGACCCCGACGCCCATCGAAAAATTCACCTTAGCGATGAAGGATGGCACCAGGAACGTGAAGCCGTGGCGGGCAACAAGATCCTGCCTGTGGACGCTTCATGGGACCTGCTGATGGCATACCACCTGCTCCTCATTGAAAAGCACAAAAAGCAGGTGAAGATGCAAGAAGTACTCGATAAATGCAAGCAAGCGGCCTCAGAGTCTAGCACGCGGCGAGCTGCGCTATCCGCCGTTGGGGGCTCCAGCTCGCATGACAACAATGCCAACAAGCATAGCTCTCGCATAGAGCACATGGATCCCGCTGCATGTCGCGAGGTGACGTTTTCTTCCTCCTTCTAGTTCGATAACCTCGATCTCTACTGAGGGAAGACTTGCTGCTTGCTGCTTCACACCTTGCTATTGGGGTTTCCAACGAAGTGCTAATCAGCACCATCAGGAATCCAAGTTGTTGAAGAATTTCGAGGATGTATTCCCATCATACATAATCGAATTCTTGCTTGATGTCGAGCTTAAATAAGAGGGTAGCTTTGTTTCTTCGATGAAGCCGTCTAGCATAGCTTCGAACAAACATGAAGTTGTGTAAGGGCGCATTGCCCCTATGTGTGGTTTTAGTAATTAATGACAATCATATGGAGTATTGTTTTCATTAAGTTTTATATGAAGGAATATTTCATAGGCAATGCTTGTAGTCCATGTGTTGGATTCACGTATGGATGTCTTGAAGATAAAGATATACCTTGAGTATTGGCATCAAGATCATCGATTTGAAGAGAAAAATATGATATGATCAAGAATAAGAAATTAAGATGGAGTTCTTGTGTGGAACTCAACTTATCCATGCTCTAATATTATGTGTTAAGCAATGGATGATCAAGATCTTGAGAGTTTGATCTCAAGAGAAGAATTCAAGATATATAAGTCGGTGTCTGTGAGACCTTGGCGCATGGCTTAATAGGATTGATAGTATACCCATACCAATAAGTTGCAACTTCTTTTCCAGAAGCCCATCTGAAAAGAACTCTGAGGTTAAGTGTGCTTGGCCTAGAGCAATTTTAGGATGGATGACCAATCAGGAAGTGGGTACCGGGTGCGCACGAGTGAGGACAAAGTGCACAGAGAAGACTAGTGTTGGTATGTGGAGTTAGTCTAGATATCCTATTGAGCTGCCGGGAGTGACAGCCGTCGGTCCAGAGAGGCCGAGGGTGTTACAGTGTCATGATAGTCTCACGAGTTGAGCTATGGTTGTCTAAGATTAAGAGCATGCAATCAAACAGAAAGGGTTCTTTATGTTTATAAATATATTTAGATAGAGCATGAGAAGATACATGGTTGACCAATACAAAGAGTGAAGATTGGATTCAAGTTGGTAAACACATGAAGCATAAATAATGTACCACATGGGATCTTCTGATATGGTAAGCTTTATCCATGAACTAACCCATTATATATGTGCATTTATGTTATCTATGTGGGTTATGTACTTTTCCAGGCATGCATCAGAAGTAAATATTTCATATAGCTCATGAACGGATGACGTCAAGTGGTGATCATCATCAAGGCCGAGAAGGGAAAGTTCAAGATAAGCACCTTGAGAAGATCATATGCTTGGATGTTGTCGTCCATTCCATGATAGTGGACATATGAAGATGTGCCTTAATGAAGCTATGCCATAATGGTGTATGGGAGAGAAATTATGAGTCTTAACGACACAACAGTGATCAAGTGAAGCATTCCTTCTTGAATGTAGTCTGAAGCATTGTCGTCAAGATCAAGCGAGAAGTGCAAGGAAAGGTATCTCCATGCTAGGTTTTCCTTTTACCAGTCTCAAGGTAATTGTTGGGAGACTGGGTTATAGGATAGATAGCCGCACTATCAAGAGAGGCATTCAGTTGGGTAACTTGATCACATCGTCTTAGGGAGCTCAATACTTTGTGTACTCCTCATTCTTGTTGCTTCTTGGTTTTTTATCCATGTGAGGTTCCTGATCTTGTTTCTAGCTCTTCAACAAGCCCAAGTTCAATGAAAATGGAATTTGTATGCATCTTCTATTGCGTTTTTGAGTTTGGAGGGTTTATTAGTTATTTTTTAGGGATGTTTCACACCTCTCCTTATTTCTTATTTTACTTGGGATTTCTAGTCTCTATTAGATAGATCTTGTTCTTAGCTTTTCAAAAAGTCCAAGTTTGCTAAAATTGGAGTTTAGACGCAAAAGTTATCACCATTTTCATCAGTATTGTTTTCTGCCTAGAAAACATGTGGCGATGGTTTACTCGCTGAACCATCTGGTAGCTGCTAGTTTAAACCGATTTTATCGAACAACTATATCGAGGGGCGGTTCAGCGGGGCGCCAATTCAATCGGCATGGCCGCCAGTTTGCTCGGCGGGCAAACCAACCCGCCGGATATGTCGTCGGTTCGTCCGACACCCAGTTCGGCTTCGTCGGACTTACCACCGATTTTGCTTGGATTGCTCGTTTTTTGTCCCAATAGGCAGATTTTCTTTTCCTATAGAATGGGGCTTCTTCCCCATTGTTTTTCTAGAGTTCTTGAGAATGTTTTTTACCACCATTGATGAACCCTTTGAGCTTGCTTCCTCTCACATCCTTCTTATAATTCTTGCATCTTTTGAGGGTTTTAAAAGAGGATATCTAGATCTACAATCCCCACCAATCAATTCCTTCTCTAAGTGAGGGAACCCATTGGATCTAGATTTTGGAGTCTTTGGTTGATTTCCACCATTGTTCTTTCTCTCTAATTCATCCCTAGCACTTGCTGCTTTGGTTGGATTTTTTAAGGGTGCTTTGGTTGGATTTGAGAGTAAAGGATTTGAGAACCCTTGGTGTTCTTGCTTTGCATTCTTGCATAAGTGTTGAGCTCTCCATTACGATTTGTTCAAGTCAGAGATCGTGAGTTTGTTACTCTTGGCGGGTGACCTCCTAGTTGGCCTGGCGGTTGGTGTCTCGGCGATCTCTTCGTGGGATATTGTGAAGAGGCCCATGCCTTCCCCTTCATGAGATTTGTGAAATGGTTGTGGAGCTTTTCATCTTCGAAGTGGAGGAAAAGCTAGCCATAAGGAAAGGGCTCATATCCTTCATGGGATAGGCTCAAAGAATAAGGTGAGCTTCGTGGCGTTGGGAAATCCTTCACGGGACCCCACACTTCTCCAACGTGACGTACCTTACTTATAAGGAAATATGGTAATACAATTTCGTCTATGTGTGTCTTAGTTATATATATATATATCCGAGTTTAATTTCCTTGTGATAGCCATAGAGTTTGAAGTACTTATATCTTGCTTATCACTTGTGTTATATATTTATATCTTATGATGTCTTGATTATCTTAACTTTTTGTTGATGCACTTAGTTGAGCGTAGCTAATTTAGGTTTTGTGCTTATAAAATAAATGTTAGTTTAATTCCGTATTTTAAAGCCAAAATCGTATTAGTTTTTTAAATCGCCTATTCACTTCCCCTTTAAGCGACATCTCTATCCTTTCAAGTTGTCATGTATACTTCTTTTTTTAAGAAACACTCTGGACGATGAAGATGAGGCCATTCATGTGGGGAGCAAGACGCAAGGAAAGGATCTTTGCCACAATCTTGGCAAAGCCATGAATGAGGTAAATAGGACTATAGCCAATGATGTCTTTTGCACCATATTTTTGGGGAATTAGGACAATATTTTCGGAATTTAGCCAATGGAGATTGGATGTGTGTAGGATAGAAAAATGGTGTATCACCACGATGATACCCGCTTTAATGATATCTCAACAAGCCTTGAAGAACTTTCATCGAACCATCCAGGCCTAGGCCCGACGCTTTGATGTGATCCTACATAGAGAACAAAGGCAAGGCAATAGTGAGCGCATATGTAGCTAACAATTTCACATATACTTGACACTAAATAACCCTTCAAACTCACATAGTCATCAACTGTCAATCCACTTGGAGGTGCATTCCTCACTTGCTCCAAACACCCACTGCAACGGCTACAACAAGACTTGATCACATCATACCGGCCTTGGCAAGATCTCATTGTGCGCCTTGATTTTGGGGAAATGATGCAATAAATTTGTCCATAATTCTTTGCCAATACTTCTTTCTGCTTTGATCATTCCTGGTCACCGCATCAATTTACACCATCTCTCATGCCTTCACCAACACAATATGTTCAACTTCAGTGTAATTGGCGGTTATCTTTGATTTACAATCTGCAGCCGAAGCATCAAACATTTCCTCAGCCACCTCTTCAAACTCATCGGTATCGATCTCTTATTCAAAACCGTTGAGTGGCGCACTCCCTATGTCCACCGAGTTTCCCTCCAACATATTCACATATGAAGTAGGAACCTGGTGCAATTTGAAGCTATAAAACTGAAATACGTAAAATCTAACCATTCTCAACCAATTTGAGCCACCTATATTGATGGAAGGGGAAGCTTTTGGAGGAGGATTGGCCGAATACAAGCGTCGGTGGCATTAGCGGAGTAGGCACTTGGGTATGGGCCAACAAAAGGTTGGAATCCTTTGGTGGAGTAGGATTTTGGCCATGAACGCCGACTTCTTCGACTTCTCGCCTCCCTTTTTGTCAAGCCCACGACAACGCTAGAGGGGGAAAGTAGAATCCTTGCACGGTGGTGATCCCGGAGGATGCGTCCGCAAGCGAGTCACCTCCATTCATGACGCGCTTGTCTTGCTTCTTCCATTGGGGCTGCGTGAGCTGGGGAACAACGATAGCATGGAGCTCAAGGTCCATGTCGACTACGACGCGGCAGGGAAATGGTGGATGCGGAGGTGAGGAGATCGACAGCGCGCGGGCGGGAAACGAGGGGCTGAAATGTCCCTCCCATCAAGTGTTGCACGAGGATGCGGGAAACCCGATATCTAGCCCCGCAGTACCATGTTTATGCGGGTTACAGAGGGAGAAATGTGGTTTACCTCAAAAATAATTGTGGGTCGGTCGATTTTATGGTACTACCTCCTTCACGGTTTGCAGGGCGCCTAATCAAATTTGGGTTTTTCCAAAACTCCAACGTTTCTAGGCGCATAAGAATTAATTGTTAATTAATGTGGTACTTTTTCTCCCAACTTCCTATGCATGCAACAGTCTCCCACCAATGCATGCGCCTTAACCGCTCACTAATAGGCCTAATTTTCAGTCAATACGTACACGCCTAGGTCCGTGAGATTTTTGTAAAGCGCCCTGCAAACCGTGAAGGAGGAAGTATCTGCTCTAGCCTTTTTTCTTCCGAAACCACAAAGCCCTGGTTATTTTTTGCGATATGCGGTATCTTCTAGAGCTGCTCTTACACAACCGATCGGGGGGAGGGGGTCAAGGGAGTCTGCTCCAATTTCCCTATGTGAGAGAGTTCACCTTGTGCTTGATCTTCTGCTCCCAAGATTGAACTGTTCGGTTCTGAAGAATCTGCTGGTCCATACTCGGAACTGTTCAGTTCGGTTCAGGTTTTGCGCCGCAGAACCAGCTGTCCATACATTTTCGAGTAGACTCATTGTGATGACGCTATTCTTCGTGGGGAAATCCTGAAACTTTTGGTGTTTTACTTGGCAATATCTCCACCGCTATTCTTCAGTTTGCAGCCTGCGCTTCTCTATGAAGAATCTGTTACTGCTCGCTACTGTTCAGACCTCGGAACACTAGGACGACGAGCCTAGCACGTAGGAGAAAGGTGCAAGCCTTGCGACCAAGAACACCACCGCGACTCTACCCACCACCACCACCACACGAACCGCAGGCGAAACGCTCCGATATAGGAAGAAAAGTACAGCAAAGAGTATCTTTATAATTAGTCCGAGAAATGGTCAATCTATTTAGAAAATATACCAGGACGGCATCACCAATTTGGGATTGAAGTATCCATGAAAACAAGCTCAAGATTCCGCCACAGTATTATAATACGACTGCACTAATGACAGTAACATGTTGGGAGATTATGTCACTAGATCGGCAAACAAACCATCCAAATATAGGTACAACTGAAATAATATAGAGATTACATCATGTCAACAACAACAAAAAGCTACAGAGATTACGCTTACAGAAACATGAACATCTGGCTCAACTCCAGCACATAAACAAACAGAAACTGGGCGGCCTTTGGATTACACTTACAGAACAATGGACATACATACAGATATAGCATCAGCAGAACTGCAAGCAGCACGGTTACAACAGCTAGCTCAACCCCTTTATCGGAAAAAAAGCGAACATAAAAGAAAGACAAGATCTGAGTCGCAACGAGAGAGCTGATGGTGACACGGGATGCAGTGCGGCCATGGAGATTCATTTCTGAATGATCCATCTTTTTATCACTGGGCGGACAAATCTTCCAAGGCTGAGCCACTGGATAATGCTTACCATCTTCTTAACAATAACTCTGCAGGCTGAGGATTTCAATAATGTCATGGCAACCACCAGGACGGCACACTGACCAAGTCTTTTATTTCCAAGGGTATATATGAAGCATGTCACTGCCATTTCGCAGCCAGACCAAGAAGGAAACTGGCAATGAGGACCATGAGCTTGCTGTGGTTCCTTGCCACCATCCAGGCGGTCAGCACGGTGCATGCTGGCGACGAGGCCTCCTTGCTTGCTTTTAAAGGGCAGCTTGGTGACGGTGGCGCTCGTGCACTGGCCTCCTGGAACGCCAGCAACCACTTCTGCAGCTGGGAGGGAGTGACATGCAGCCAATGGAGGCCTGCGAGGGTGGTGGCGCTGAACTTGGGCAGCACGGCGCTTACCGGAGAACTCTCACCAGCCCTAGGGAACCTCACGTTCCTAAAGATCCTCAACCTGAGCTTCAACGCAAGCCTCGGCCGCCTCCGCCGCCTGCAGAGGTTCGACTTGAACGACAACTCCTTCTCCGGCACGTTCCCTGTGAACCTGAGCTCCTGCGTCAGTCTGGTCGAAATGGTACTGGACAACAACAAGCTTCACGGGCGCATCCCGGATGAGCTCGGCGAAAAGCTCATGTCCCTGTCAGGGATGTCCCTGGCTAACGACCTCTTCACAGGACCCATCCCGGCATCCCTGGCCAATCTCTCCCATCTACAAACCCTTTACCTCTCCAATAACCAGCTTGTGGGTTCAATCCCACCAGGGCTCGGAAGCATCCGGAGCATGCAGCAATTCAATATCTTCAGCAACAACATCTCTGGTATGCTTCCACCTTCTCTCTACAACTGGTCGTCACTGGAAATACTTCAGGTAGGGATCAATATGCTGTACGGAAGCATTGCGGATGATATCGGCAACAAGCTCCCCAAGATGAAAGCTCTTGGCTTGGGTGAGAATCAATTCACAGGATCCATCCCTTCCTCAACATCCAATCTAACAGATCTTTTAGGAGTTTATCTTGCCAGAAATAGATTTAGCGGATATGTGCCTCCAACTTTGGGAAGGCTGGGAGCTCTGCAATATCTGTTTTTGGCTGACAATAATCTTGAAGCAAATAACGACAAGGGGTGGGAGTTCGTCACTTTTTTGGCAAACTGCAGCAACCTAGAGCACTTGGTACTTGGAGGTGACTCTTTTGGAGGACAACTACCAGGTTCAATTGTGAACCTTTCAACGACTCTCCAGACGTTATACTTAGTGGACAGTAGGATGTATGGGGGTATTCCTGCTGACATAGGCAATTTGATTGGTCTAAAGTTGCTTGCCATAGCAAATACTTGCATATCTGGAGTGATACCAGAAAGTATTGGTAAGTTAGAAAACTTGATTGAGCTAGGCTTGTACTACAATAGCTTCTCTGGCCGCATACCATCATCACTAGGGAACCTTTCACAGTTGAACAGGCTTTATGCATACAATGGCAACTTGGAAGGACCCATTCCGGCAAGCCTAGGGGAGTTGAAACACTTATTCGTACTTGATTTGTCAACCAACCAACTTAATGGTTCAATACCCAGTGAGATTTTGAAATTACCTGGAATATCTTGGTACTTGGACTTGTCGTACAATTCCCTTTCTGGATCCCTTCCCTATGAAGTTGGTAGATTGGTAAACCTTAACCATCTGATTCTATCAGGAAACCAGTTGTCTGGCAAGATACCAGACAGTATTACGAATTGCATAGTGCTGGAGACGCTATTGCTAGACAATAACTCATTTGAGGGAAGCATATCTCAATCACTGAAAAATATAAAGGGGCTCAGTAAACTGAACCTGACCATGAATAGGTTCTCTGGTAATATTCCTGATGCCCTTGGAAGCATTCAAAACCTGCAGGAACTGTACTTATCACACAACAACTTGTCAGGGTCAATCCCCGCAGTTCTACAGAATTTGACATCATTGTTCACATTGGATATATCCTTCAATATTTTGGAAGGCGAGGTGCCAGATGGAGGTGTTTTTGGAAACATCACTTACGTAGCAGTTGCTGGCAATATTAATTTGTGCGGTGGTGCACCTCAACTTCACTTGGCTCCATGCTCCACAGGCCCCTTAAGCAAGGATAAAAAAAGGATGCCAAAGTCTCTTGTAATATTTCTAGGCATAATTGGAGCAATCTTGTTGTCCCTTTCAGTTTTGCTTCTTGTTTGGTTAGTTCCCAAGAAGCTCGAAGAAAGCCAGAAGACAACAGTGCAATATTCAGTTGCTGAGGACCAATACGAAAGAATCCCTTATCATGCATTATTGAGAGGAACAAATGGATTTTCAGAAACTAACTTGCTTGGGAGAGGAAGTTATGGTGCAGTTTATAAGTATGTTTTGGACAATGAGGAAAGAACCTTGGCTGTCAAGGTGTTTAACCTTGGTCAATCCAAATATTCAAAGAGTTTTGAGGTCGAATGTGAGGCCATGAAAAGGATGCGACATCGTTGCCTCATAAAGATCATAACTTCTTGTTCGAGTGTCAACCACCAAGGTCAAGACTTTAAGGCATTGGTGTTTGAGTTCATGCCCAATGGTAACTTGGATGACTGGCTTCATCCAAAATCTCAAGAGCCCACTACAGACAATACTCTCAGTCTTGCCCAGAGGCTTGATATTGCTGTCGATATTGTGGATGCAGTAGAATATCTGCACAACTACTGTCAACAATTGGTAATCCATTGTGATCTTAAGCCAAGCAACATTCTTCTTGCCGATGACATGAGTGCCAGAGTAGGAGACTTTGGCATATCAAGGATCATTCAAGAAAATACAAGTGAGGGGATGCAAAATTCATATAGCTCAACTGGAATTAAAGGTTCCATAGGCTACGTTGCTCCAGGTGACTGAAATTCTTCTAGTATCATCTTTTTAATTTTCACACAAATATGGCATGCTAACCAAAAAATGTTGCATCATTGTAGAGTATGGAGAAGGCTCTGCGGTCTCACCTCCTGGTGATATTTACAGTCTTGGCATATTGCTGCTTGAGATGTTTATCGGAAGGAGACCAACAGACGACATGTTCAGCAATTCACTGGATCTGTATAAGTTTGCAGAGGATGCCCTTCCACATAGAACCTTGGAAATAGCTGACCCAACACTCTGGCTGCACAACGAACAACATGATAACGTCACTAGTAGAATCCAGGAGTGTTTGGTTTCTATCTTCAGGCTTGGCATATCCTGCTCAAAGCAACAGCCCCGAGACCGAACATTGACAAGAGATGCAGCGGCACAGATGCATGCAATCAGAAATGCATACATCGCGTTTGTTGGCTAGCTTATAATAGAACACAGAGCAGAAAGAGAAGCCTCGACTCAAGCCATTCAGGGCGGCATTGAACAAGCTGGTATAAGGCATGATACTGCAATAATAAAATTCATATGTATCATTTCAGTTAGTAACTGTACTCACTTCTACAATTATGTTTCCTTATATTTGTATCAAATAAATGTAAAACACGAAACCATGATGTTCTGCAATAGCAGTATAGCAAGTTCCAGACATATCAGAAATCAAATGGTACTTTATTTTTTTCAATTCTCGAAACGGTACACATGGTGCCAGCGCTGACTCATTGCTTCAAAGTAGGAAAGAGTAGACAAAAAATCAGACTGCACATGAGCGATAGTCAAGAGAAATGGAAATTGCCTGAATTCTTTCACATGGATTCAGTAACAGGAAATGGGTGTACTAGATAATGCTATCAGGAATCCAGTAACAACAATCTTGTAAAAATGTCGATGTGCGAGCCAATGAGACTGAATATTTTTTCCTGTGAAAGCACCCTGATCAGTCAATGTTGGTAGGTACTGCATATACCTTTGTGAAGAAAAAACTAATATTAAGGACAACCGCTATTGCATATCGAATACTTGGCGCTGCACCGCCTTTTGTGGACTACAAAAAATTGCCAAAACAACTTGGAGAGACAGGGGCTGGTTTTGTGCTAGGACATACACAGTCAACAACTTGTTGACGCAAGAAATCATTCAGTCGAGCAGTGAAAGCTTTGGCAAAAAATGTGATATCGTCAGAGTTCATCTATATCTAAGCTTTCTCTACAGCAGCAGCAGCAGCAGCTACACTGGTACTGTAATCACGAGCTCATAACTACCCAGCGATGACGACTCGAAAGGAGCTAACAAGTACTGCTACATTACAAACGCCACCAACCAAGTGAAAACATAAGTGGCTCACCTGGACCATGGTTGAGGAATCGCGGAGGCTGAGGAAGGCGAGGCCGGCATGGGTGCGGCCGAGGGCGACACAACCGCACCAGGCGCCCGGAGTCGCCTGTGCTGAGTTCGCCACCGCAGCGGCCGCTGGGGCTCGGAGCGTGGGCGGGGAGCAGGAGGAGGTGCGAGGCGGCAGGCCTATGGTCAAGTGGCTTTAGGCGGGGGAGGAGAGAGATTGGGGAGGCGGTCGGAATGAAGCAGGCGAGGAGGGGGACGGGGGTCGAACCCTCGAAGGAAGAGAAGAGAAGAGAAAGGGTTAATCTGAGGTTAAGAAATTTGATTCTGACCAAGAATTAAGTTAGACATCGGTCAGCTCTTGTTATTATAGATGTACTAGGAAACATGTCCGTGCCCGCTACGGGAGAGAAAAATCTACACATATACTTGCTCGTGTCTGTGTTCTGACACCATGCAAGACAGTGAAACGATATTCCGTGTAACTACTATTCGAGCTGCTAGGGTTTCCCCCAGCTACCTCTTGATTGCTCGGATAAGGATCTCGGATAAGAAGCATACATGTCTCTCTTCTTGCTACCGTTCCCTATAACCGGAGGAGGAGAAGCGCAAAACTCGATGGTGATAGGATTTGGCGCCTAAAAACCTACTCTTTCTCTAGTGAACTAAAAGAAATACGTGACAAAAAATCACTGCAACTACTGCAGTTGCCAATGGTTCTGGCTTGGCCGGGCCAAAGGTTCTCGCTAGATGGTTAATAATATTATATTATTTTAAATTTTCATGAAATTTCCATGGGGTAATTCTGGCTAATAGCTTCTCATCCACGGGTGTGGCTAATAGCTCTCCATTCGTTCACTGGTGCCGCCGCCTAAAGATTCAGCTTCATCCAGCGTCACAAGCAAAATATATTTTCACAGGTATTAGCTCTCACCAGGTCTTGTCCTCTGGTGCATATAAACAAAACTTAGGAACTGACCAAGGCCGGTCATCCGTCCTCGTCGAGAGTTCGACCGGCCACAGCAGAGCAATGTCTAGGCCCTCCACCACATGTGGCCGTTGGGCTCCGATGCCCTTCTGGCCATGGAGATAGAGCGGCCGAGCGGGATGGAATCGGGGAGGGACACGGGTAGCCGGGAAAGCAAACTGGTGGCGTATGGAACAGAGTTGCATGCATCTCGGATTTGTGGGCAGCGCAGGAAACAGGAAACACGTGAACCGCGGAGCCAGGCGGCCACGTTGTCGGGTGCCGTATGATATTTCGGCAATCCGCGTTCCCAAGATCTGAAGCCGCAGGCTTTACGATTTACGTTAGACTGGTGTTGCACTTTAGGCCTGCGAGGATCCGTCCCGCGTAGAACATGATGGCGTCGGCGATATCGTTCCAGAGCGCGTCTCATACGGTCATACGATCTCGTCTCAACTCGCTCAGTGACCGGCCATCGATACCCTCGCGCGCCATCGCGGTTGCATTCTCCACTCCTCCCTATCAGCCATTGAAACCCTCGTGGTTGTTCGTGGTATTTTTCATGAGGATTTCTTGCCATGTGGGATGATTTCGTGAATCCTAGATCGCCGCCGCAGCAAGGAAGATGATAATGTTGGGCATCGCGTCTAGCTGGCAATCTTGGTACCGCCTCCCAATATGACCTCTTCGACGGACCGGTCGTGTCCCCGGTTGCCGTAGTTCTAGTGATTCGGCGACGGCCGGGAAGGATTCGGAGCAAGACGGCGATGCTCTTACCAGGGTTAGAAAATGTTCGGCTCAGAGCTTGGATCTCAATCATGACGGCGTGAGTTTTCTTAGGTCTTAATTTATACATGACACGTGCAATCGCACGTCTTATAATTTATATTTATAGCAAAAGTGTCTATACGTTGCAACGGGAAGACCGATCCAATTCGATGGAAAACAATTATCTTGCCTCATGACACTAGTGGAAAAAGGGCCATCCATTCGCGACCCCTCAGAGCATTAGTCCCGGTTGCGCCACCAACTGGGACTAATGCTGGCACGCGTCCCGGTTCGAGCGGACACGGGGCCAGGGGGCATGCGTCCCGGTTGGTTAGGGGGAATACGTCCCGGTTGGAGCCAGCAACCGGGACTAAAGGTTTGACCACAGCCACGTGGCGTGGCACACACCTTTAGTCCCGGTTGCTGGCTCCAACCGGGACGTATTCTCCCGCCCTCTATAAATGCAACGCCCTAGCCCCCTCTGCCTCCACTCTGTTTTTTCTCTTGGTGGAAGGTGTGAGGGGTGTACTAGTTTTTTCTCTTGTATGCATGCATTGAAGGTGTCTGATGAAATGTTTGAGTGAATAATCCCATTGAATTTCTCATAGAACAAAAATATAGAAGGTGTCCGAGACGCACTTGAGCTTTCTCCTCTTTATTTCCCTTGATCGAGGTTAGCAATCTTATCTTTTCTCTGTCATTGATACAATGCATGTGTCGATGTGAATTGGTCATTTCACTATTTATGATGTCCTGTTTTTTGATAAACTTACTTATATGATGCAGATGAACGGTCGGGAATGGATGTACGGTGACCGGCGCGTAGCCGGGTATATGAAAGGCGTGGATAAATTTATTGATGTGGCTACGGCAAACAAAGAGAATGGATTTATACGTTGTCCATGTGTTCAATGTCGGAACAACAAGGAGTACTCTTCCTCGAAAATCATTCGCGGCCACCTGATTATGAAAGGTTTCATGCCCAACTATAATTGCTGGACCAAGCACGGGGAAAGAGGGGTTATGATGGAAGATGGTGAAGAAGATGATGATAACAACTATCATCATATGTTTCCTGAATACAGTGATACTGCAATGGAAGACAATGGAGAGGAAGGAGGTGAAGAACGGGCATCAGATGAGCCGGCTAATGAACTTGGTAGGGTCATTTCGATGCAAAGCGAGACGTGAAAGCAGAAAATGAGAAGTTGAAGTTAGAGGCATGTTAGAAGATCACAAGAAATTGTTGTACCCAAATTATGAAGATGGCAGCACAAAGCTCGATACCACCTTTGGAATTGTTGCGATGGAAGGCAGAGTGTGGTCTAACTGACTCCTCATTTGAAAAGATGCTGAAAATAATGAAGCTGAAGTTTCCAAAACATAACGAACTTCCCGAGAGTACCTACGAAGCAAAGAAGACTCTCTATCCTCTGGGATTAGATGTGCAAAAGATACATGCATGCATTAATGACTGCATCCTCTATCGCGATAAGGAGTATGAGAATTTAGATAAATGCCCGGTATGCAATGCGTTGCGGTATAAGATCAGACGAGATGACCCTGGTGATGTTGAGGGAGATCCCCTCCGGAAGAGGGTTCCTGCTAAGGTTATGTGGTATGCTCCTATAATACCAAGGTTGAAACTCATGTTCAGAAACAAAGAGCATGACAGGCTGTTGCGATGGCACAAAGAAGACCGTAAGAAAGACAGGAAGTTGAGACACCCTGCTGATGGCGCAGGACTTTGCAGGAGAAAAATCGAGAGAGACTTCCCAGACTTTGCAGGTGACGCAAGGAACTTATGGTTTGGTCTAAGTACGGATGGCATGAATCCTTTTGGGGAAGCGAGCTGCGATCCAAGACTGGCCCGTGACTCTATGTATCTACAACCTGCCTCCTTGGTTGTGCATGAAGCGTAAGTTCATTATGATGCCAGTGCTCATCCAAGGCCCGAAGCAACCGGGCAACGACATTGATGTGTACCTTAGGCCATTAGTTGAAAAACTCTTACAGTTGTGGGGCAAACCAGGTGTACGTGCGTGGAATGAGAACAAACAGGAGCCATTTGATCTACGAGGGTTGTTATTCGTAACCATCAATGATTGGCCTGCTCTTAGTAACCTTTCGGAGATGATAAACAAGGGATATAAGGCATGCACCCACTGTTTAGATAAGACGAAGGTACATATTTGCATAAATGCAAGAAGGTTGTGTACTGGCGAATCGGCGATTTCTTCCGACCAATCATCCCGTAAGAAAGAAAGGCAAGCATTTCAAAGGTGAGGCAGATCACCGGAAGAAGCTGAACTCCTGCTGGTGATGATGTATTTGGTATGGTCAAGGACATAGAAGTAATATTTGGAAAGGGTCCCGGCGGTCAATCAGTTCCGAACAGCGTCGTTACAGGACACGCACCCATGTGGAAGAAGAAATCTATATTTTGGGAGCTGCCATATTGGAAAGTCCTGCGTGTCCGCTCTTTAATCGACGTGATGCACGTGACGAAGAATCTCTGCGTGAACCTGCTAGGATTCCTAGGCGTGTATGGGAAGACAAAAGATACACGAAGCAGGAGGACCAACAAATTATGAAAGACCCAAAGAACATGCATACACATAACAAGACGGATAAAGGGCGTCACTTAAGTCGTGCCAGCTATGCTCTTACCAAAGCAGAGAAGGAAATCTTTTTTGAAGTCCTTTACAGTATCAAGGTGCCGTCGGGCTTCTCATCTAATATAAAGGGGATAATAAATATGGCAGAGAAAAGTTGCAATAGCTGACGTCTCATGACTGTCAGGTGTTTATGACGATTGCTTCCGATTGCATTGAGGGGGCTTCTACCGGAAAATGTTCGAGTACCCATTGTGAAGCTATGTTCATTCCTCAATGCAATATCTCAGAAGGTAATCAATCCAGATATTCTACCAAGGTTACAGAAGGATGTGGTACAATGTCTTGTTAGTTTTGAATTGGTGTTCCCACCATCCTTCTTCAATATTATGACGCATCTCCTGGTTCATCTAGTGGAAGAGATTGCCATTCTCGGTCCGGTATTTCTGTACAATATATTCCCCTTTGAGAGGTTCATGGGAGTCTTAAAGAAATATGTTCATAACCGTGCTAGACCAGAAGGAAGCATCTCCAAGGGATATGGAACAGAGGAGGTCATTGAGTTTTGTGTTGACTTTATTCCTGACCTTAAGCCGATTGGTGTTTCTGACTCGTGGCATGAGGGAAGACTAAGTGGAAAAGGCACGCTAGGAAAGAAAGCAATGATATGTAGGGACGGGGATTCTTTCACTAAAGCACACTACACAGTTCTACATAATTCCACCTTGGCAGCTCCGTATATCGAGGAACACAAGAATATTGTACGCTCCAAAAACCCGGGGAAGCCTGAATCATGGATTACAGATGAACACATGAAGTCTTTCGGTGGTTGGATGCGGACACATCTCTTGAATGACACCACTGTTGGAGATCAGCTATACTTGTTGGCCGCGTCACCATCTTCTACTGTATTGAATTTCCAAGGGTACGAAATAAATGGGAATACATTCTACACGATCGCCCAAGATAAAAAGAGCACCAACCAAAATAGTGGTGTCCGCTTTGATGCAATAGACGAGAATGGACAAAAGAACACATATTATGGTTACATAGAGGAGATATGGGAACTAGACTATGGGGTCTCTTTTAAGGTTCCTTTATTTGTTTTGCTGCAAATGGGTCAACCTGAATGGGGAAGGGGTAAAGATAGACCAGTTGTACAGAATGACAACAGTGGATCTCAACAATCTTGGTTATAGAGATGAACCATTCGTCCTAGCCAATGATGTGTCTCAGGTTTTCTATGTGAAGGACATGTCCTCCAGACTGAAAAAAATAAAAAAATATGCAAACGAATACATCATATGATGAGCCAAAGCGTCACATAGTTCTTTCAGGGAAAAGAAACATCGTGAGAATCGAGAACAAGACAGACATATCAGAAGATTATAATAAGTTTGATGAAATTTCGCCCTTCACAGTGAAAACTGACCCAAGCATTCCGTTAAGTAAAGAAGATGCTCCATGATTACGTCTGAAGCGATCATAAGGAAGGACATATGCCAAGAAGTTCATGCTCATATTATGTAACTCTAGTTCATGTCTTTCGCGGTTTGTGGCTTGACCGAAGGATATCTTTCGCGGTTTGTGGCCTTTAGTCCCGGTTTTGTAGTCTCAGTTTTTAATATTAATAAATGTCTTGAGTGTTAGTCCCGTTTTGTGGCTGGACCGGGACTATGAAGAAGTTGTCCTGATTCGTACTTACCATTAAGATCTTATCTCCAAACGCTTGATCACATATTAGGAGTGCCTCTATGACCAGTTTCTTGGAGATCTGGGAGGGGGGATCCGGCATCTCCTCAAACTGGTCGTAGTGGTGTCCCTGCTCTCGAAAACTATCTTGCAGCTTGTAACTTCTCTAACTAGATCAATACGCCTGGAAGCTAACTAATTTCACATATTAGGGAGTGCCTCTATGACGATTTCTCGGAGATGCCGGAGGCTGGGCTCCATCAAGATCTCTGGCCCGCGGTGGTGTCCCTGCTCTCGAAAACCATCTTGCAGCTTGTAACTTCTCTAACTAGATCAATACGCCTCGGAGCTAAATAATTTCACATATTAGGGAGTGCCTCTATGACCAGTTTCTCGGAGATGTCGGAGGACTGGGCTCCATCGGCATCTCCTCAAAGCCGCATGATGGTGTCCTGCTCAAATCGGCTGGAGATGGACTGCAAGGATGCCTATTTATAGTACAAGCAGCTCGGCATAGTGTCGACACTTACGAAATAATGTCGACACTCATCCCTATCATTAGTCTTGATCGTGTTTTGTCGGTTGGTGTCTCCAACCGGGACTCTGAATAATCTTTAGTCCCGGTTGGTGACACCATCCGGGACAAGGTACACGCCACACGACATAATATTGACACTCACCCCTATCATTAGTGCTGCCTGGCCCAGCCTGCCAAAATCGTCCATCCCGGGTAAAAAGGACAAATGTCTGCCGAATCGGCAGGAAGTGGGTCCGGTTTGTACTACAGGTACATGATCTATCGCCCGTGATTTTTTGAAAAAAATCATTTTTAGACTCGCAATATGTGGTTTCTTCAGAGATCCAATGCAAGTTCTAACGATGCTCATCCCCTATCTTCATGCACACCGGTTCGACAATAGTTAGAAATTCAGATAATTCAAAACAGGCATAATAAATTCAAAAAAAATCCGAACAATGAAAATCCTTCGCGTGGTGTCATATTATGTTACATAGTTGAAAATAAAAATACCAGACTTGGTATATTGATCATGTTTTGAAAAAACCTTCACAAAATGACCTATCATGTTCGAGGTTTCATGGCTTTCGGTCCAAATGACCGATGTTATGTGCTGAATCACGGCATAGTTTGTGATGTTGTACCCATATTATGCATGTGTGTGGACATTGGTATGGAGAACAATGTTGCAGGAGGAAGTTTTCCTTTTTGTCGCACGGAAAAGCCCTTTTCCATTTTTCGAGCGCAAAAAAAGCGAATTTGTGAAGTAACCACCAAAATGCCGTTTCAGAATGCTACCGTCCCATTTTCCTAAAATACTAGACCACCTTACATGGACTATCTCCCAACCGGTACATCTCAAACCTTTTCGTCCATCCCGGGTAAAAAGAACAAATGTCTGCCGAATCGGTAGGAAGTGGGTCCGGTTTGTACTACAGGTACATGATCTATCGCCCGTGATTTTTTGAAAAAATCATTTTTAGACTCGCAATATGTGGTTTCTTCGGAGATCCAATGCAAGTTCTAACGATGCTCGTCCCCTATCTTCATGCACACCGGTTCGACCATAGTTAGAAATTCAGATAATTCAAAACGGGCATAATAAATTCAAAATAAATCCGAACAATGAAATTCTTCGCGTGGTGTCATATTATGTTACATAGTTGAAAGGAAAAATACCGACTTGGTATATTGATCATGTTTCGAAAAAACCTTCACAAAATGACCTATCATGTTCGAGGTTTCATGGCTTTCGGTCCAAATGACCGATGTTATGTGCTGAATCACGGCATAGTTTGTGATGTTGTGCCCATATTATGCATGTGTGTGGACGCGTCATTTTTTATCTTTAGTCCCGGTTGGTGACACCATCCGGGACAAGGTACACGCCGCACGACATAATGTCGACACGCCATTTTTCCCGCCATTTTTTCCCGCTAGTTCTTCCCTCCAGTTCTTCCCGCCAGTTCTTCACTATATATATATATATATGTAAGGTTGGACTCCATTGTCATTGCACATCTCTAGACTCATATCTGCAACCTCATCACTCTTTCCCATGGCTTCCACCGTAGCACTAACTCCCAGGGAGGCGGAGGCGCTTTGCACCTCGAACTACCCCTGCCCGCCGGGCTACCGTGTTCCTCTGTCCCTCTAGGTGTGGCGCATCGGATGGCCATCACGAACCACTACTAATTCGAGCTCACGCCGGAGCAGCGGAGGAATCCCAGATGGCATCCCGACTATTTCCCGACTTGGGAAGCCTTCTTCGTGGATCGGCGTGAAAGGGCACTCGCCAGGCACGAGGAGGAGGGCCCACCTCCTCCGAACTTCAACGAGGCCGGCCGTCGGCTGTGGTGGCGCGGCCGGACTCTCCAGAGCGTCATGGCCTACGACACGGCCGCCGACTCTAGCCCCCGCCTGCCAAGTCCAGCTCACTCGTACTCAACCTTCAAGGTTCAATTACGGCGACCCCGACGACGATAGCGACGACGGCCATGGCCCGGTCTGGCGACTACGATGGCAGTATTACAGTGTGGCAGGAGTATGACTGAATTATTCCAACATTGCAAAACAAGTTCGGTTGATTGTCGCTTAATCTGGCCATGTATCTTAATTTTCAGTTCTTCTATGTAACTTTGTGTTAGTTGCGTTATGTACTTTAATTTCAGTTCTATCCTAATCAAATTTTCTTTCCGCCCATTATTAATTACTTATTCAAATCCAAACACTTTTTATGTTTGAAGTTTTTCTAAATTCCAAATTGATATTAAAAAAATATAAGTTAATTCATTTTTAATTGTAAATGGTTCATATTTTAAATGGTTACATTAATTATTTTTTAAAACAGAAAATGGTTTTGAAATATTTATTCAAATCCAAACACTTTTTATGTTTAAAGTTTTTCTAAATTCCAAATTAATATTCAAAAAATATAAGTTAATTTATTTTTAATTTTAAATGGTTACATTAATTATTTTTTAAAAATAGAAAATGGTTTTGGATTATTTATTCAAATCCATACACTTTTTATGTTTAAAGTTTTTCTAAATTCCAAATTGATATTAAAAAATATAAGTTAATTCATTTTTAATTTTAAATGGTTCATATTTTAAATGGTTACATTAATTATTTTTTAAAATAGAAAATGGTTTTGAATTATTTATTCAAATCCAAACACTTTTTATGTTTAAAGTTTTTCTAAATTCCAAATTAATTATCATTTAAAAAACAATACAAATTTAAATCCCAAAATAAAAAATAAGGCGGGAACAGAGAGAAAATACCTGAAAAAAATTTGAAAACAGGGGAATATGTCCCGGTTGGAGCCACCAACCGGGACTAAAGATCCTTCGCGCCTTCACTGCTGAAAATTGGAGTATACGTCCCGGTTGGTGGCTCCAACCAGGACGTATGCCCTTTTAGTCCCGGTTGGAGCCACCAACCGAGACGTATACTCCCTCCCCTTTATAACTTCTCTTCTTCTTCTCTGCTTCTCTTCTCTGCTTCTCTGTTTCATCGACGACGACGCCAGGCTGCCCGCGCCCTACGTCGTTGTCAACGCCTCCGCCTCCGGCCGCCACCGCCGCGTGCTCCGTAGCGGCTCCTCCTCCTCAGCCACTCCACCGACACCTCCTCCTCCGGTCCTTGGCCTCCGTCGTCCAACCGCTCTAACACCGGCCACCGTACCTCATCCACCTCCGCCCCTCCGGCGGCATCTCCTCCGACCGCACCTCATCCACCTCCGCTCCTCCGGCCGCACCTCCTCCGGCCTCTCCCTGTCCCCTTCCTCGGGTATGTCTCCCGCGCGCCCTTCCCTCTCTCTCTCCCCCAAATTTGTAAATTTGTAGTATTAGGTTGATTGGTGTTTGTAATGTAGATTGATTGGTGTTTGTAATGTAGATTGATATTGTTGTGTTGAAAGAATTTTCAATATATGTGAGTGATATTGTTGTGTTGAAAGAATTTTGCTAGTTTGCTTGTCGTAATTATGTCTAATAGTTATTCTAAAATTATGTAATTTGTCACAATTTGTTGGATAATGCATTTGATAATGGATGCTTTGGTATTTTTTTCTATTAATATAGATGGCTTACGCAAAGTTCTTCATGTGCATCACGTTGGGTATGTTGTGCAATCGGATTATGGTGTTCAGATTGTGGACGTGGCAAATACTATAATATTTTTTCCCGACTAGTCCTAGTCTTAGACGGTGGTCGGCGGCTCGGGAAAAGGGGATGTCGGTGGCCGGTTCCACAGGACATGGGAGGCGTGCAGGGACGCGTGGGGCGGGTGTATTGTGGCAAGAGAGAGGCAAAAGCTCTGTTTGCTCGAGATTCGGTTAGCCGCACAGAGAAAGCGCCGAGAAACATCGGATAGACGGTGGAATCGTGAAAGGGTAAGACACCGAATTGTCTTGGAAAAAGGGCCAACGTTTACTGTAGATATGCACCACATCTACAGTATCAAGCCGCCACCGCCGGTGCCGGCAACGCACAGGCAAGGCCCGGTGGCCCGCCCTGACAGCGCAACGACGAGGAGAGGGGGGAGGAGGCGGCGCCGATGGGAGTTCCCCTGTTTGCTCACGCGTGGGCGAGACATGGGCGAAGGGGTCACGCGGTCAAAACCATTGTGTTCGACGTAGGAAAGCTCGGTCTGGCTCGGTCGCGCGTAAATGTTCCCATGAAATTGCATGCCCCTTAGGTGCATGTGGGTTCGACGATGTGCCTTCGCCAGGGCATTCCGAACCCTCTTAAATCGATTCCAATATGGTATTTTGTTAGTATCTAGTGTTACCTATCTGCTGGATAGTTTCCCTTTTGTAGTCTTATACTCATGTTCCCCTCTCATATGCATCCGAGGTTTCTCCGAACTAGGTTTTACACCCCTCGGAACTCCGGAATATTGATTTTAGTTGATTTTAGCTAGAGTTACCTATCTACTACACGGTTTCCTTTTTGTAGCTAGGTTTAGGGTTTCTCTTCATTTTTATTATTGTGTATGTATATATTAGGGTTTCTCTGAATTAGGGTTTATATCTCTCAACACCGTACTAACTTTCTCCTTTAGCCTCTTTGACTTATTCGTTTTTCCACCTATGCAGAAAATATGGACCCACACGTCAGAGACGAAGAAAAGGAAGAGTTGATCCAAGGTGTGATCCGTGGGGAAGAAAATTTACACGTATCAACGTTTCTGAACAACTCCGGTGAGGGTGATCCTCTTTTTACCGGAATAGACAACTTGTTTGAGGTTGAAGGTGTTGCCTTCCGCGAGGGAGAAGGCGATGCCTTGTGTAATCGAGAAGACGACCGCTCCGGCGAGGTGCATGTAATATAATCAATTCATTAATTAATCATCTGCTATCTATATAGAAATAGTAACGACGATCTTTCTTCTTTTAGCCCTCCGG
Organism: Avena insularis; assembly: GCA_023614405.1. Classification (NCBI taxonomy): domain Eukaryota; kingdom Viridiplantae; phylum Streptophyta; class Magnoliopsida; order Poales; family Poaceae; genus Avena; species Avena insularis. Next base: position 10,341,489 of record CM042684.1, read on the forward strand.
ATCGAAGGAATCTACTGAAAAGAGCAGACGAGGCCCAACCAAAAAGTTGCAAGACCATGGGAGGTTCAGGATCGAAGATGTCGCTGAAGACGGCAAACCGACGGCTCCCGAAGTTGTCGCAACCAAATTTGTGGCACAATGCGGAGTAATCGTTAGGGACTTAATCCCGATCACCATTAGAAATTGGAATAGGCCTGCTAATGCGGATGAAGAGGGAACATGTTTATTTGTCCCTAACCACGCCAAAGATTTACTGTAGAAGAGGCTCATGGTTAATTTCAAACTACCGAAGATAGAGCTGGATCTAAATGCGGAGGATCCAGTTGAGGATGCCTTACAACATGGGAGAGCCATGGAGGCTAAGGTCAGGGAGTGGGCTTTGAAGAAGATGGCCCAGTGTTTCACCAACTGGAAGAAAAGATTGCACCTTGACTATGTCGTGAAAAAGAAGACTCCCGATTTCAAGAATATTCAGTTTGCGAAGATAAAACCATTCTGGACTGAGTTTGTGGAATACAAGAAATCAGAAAAAGCTAAGAAAATGTCTAAAACGAATAAGTTGAATGCTGCTAACAAGAAGTATCACCATACTATGGGGCAAGGTGGCTACAGGGCTAGCATTCCTAAGTGGGAGAAACTTGAGAATGAACTGCATGCTAAAAAGATCACCCCAGAGACAGACGATTGGGTAGAACGTGCAAGGAATTGGTTTTACGGGCATGGGGCACGTTGGACTCGGAAGGGAGGTGTATATATAACATACGACATAAAGAAGACCCCTTGCCAATCGAGAGGATGAGAAAAGCAGTAAAGGCTGTTAAAGATGGAGACTTCATTCCCGATAGAGAGAATGATGAGCTCACACTCGCCCTTGGAAATAAGGAACATGATGGACGAACACGAGGCACAAGAGGCTCCCAACCATGGAGGACTGGGTTTCCCGAAGAGAGGAAGAAATATCCTGATAGAAGCCGTCAGAGGAGAAAGGACAGGGTGGAAGTTGAAGCAAATAGTCAGAAAGAGCGAATGCGTTTAATTGAAGAACGATTAAAGCAACAACAAGATGAAATTAACGCACTTAAAGAGCAAAGTACTACCGGCCCATCTCAGCAGCACACTGCATTCGATGCTACCGGCCTATCGAATAATCGAAAAAGCAGTGTGGCTTCCACCGAGGTCCCGGGTGATGACAATGACAATGACGATGGTGCACCAACGATGGCTTCTGGCTACCCAAAGGTGGATGATATCACGAGATGACACACTACGATATACATGTCAAAGTTGTGAACATATCAATGAAGGTGGCGGTCGGCTATGCCTTACCAATTGGACCCACACCAACTTACCACTGTCGTCCGGTTCCAGAGGGCTACGCTGTTGTCGGGTTGGATGAAATCATGCCCACCTTTGAAGTTTTGGATCTTCACTACCCTGTAGGTGAAGGGGATGTGATTATCGGGAGGCAAAAACGTCACCATTCTATGGCGAAGGAATGTATCGTGCTTCAAATCACACGCCAAGGCCATCTTCGCCGCCTCACCCGTCTCCAGCGAGGTCGCTGCCGCCTGGCAGCCCGCTTCGTCGCCACCCGCCGCTCACCCGCCTCGCCGCTCACCAATCTCCGCGCAGCCATCGCCATGGAGCCATCGCCGCGCCAGATAAAAAGCGTAAGCGCATCGCTCTTGTCGTCGTGGTAAGCGATCGCCGAAACGTAAACAAGGGCCTCTTCCAAAAGTACCAAAGGTTCCTCCCAAGAGAGCTTATGCATCAAGAGGAGATCGGCGATCGTTGATGCGGAAACGACAACGTTTTTAAGCTAAGTGAGGCGGAAAGAGCCAGAGTTCCCCAAAGACCAAAGAAGAAAAAACCAAAGTGTTGAAAATGCTAAAGACTCTTCATCAACCCGAGACAAAGCTGTCATCAGACTATGAGCGTTCTATTCTCAAGTCACATGCGGCACAAAAAGCCTCGAAGAGCAATACTGATGCAAGCGAGAAATCTGTTGCCCACCTCAGAGAACAAGCAAAACAGACTTGCGCCCCTCAAGGTGATTTCCCAAACCAATGTGGGTCGAGCAAATATGGGGCGAAGAGCAGTATGATCGAGATAGTTGCAATACGGAGAAGCCGCTGCTCAAGGTATGAGTATTGCCAGATTTATCCAGCTTAGAGTTCTTCTCCGTGAGTGAAGTAGTATACAAATACCAGTACGGGCAAACCTCTCGTCAAACCTGAGGAGGTAAACAATCTTTCAACAAAAATGCGAAGATTGCATAACTGGTACATGCATGCCACAAAGGCCGGGGCTAACTGGATAGTGCTGAAGGTTACAAAAAAGCATTATGGGAAAGATATGGATGACATGATATCCATTGAATTTGATGAACTATTTCAATTATTCAATCAAGACGCCTTGGACAAATCGATCATCAGTGCCTATTGTCTATAAGTACTAATTCTGTAATTAATTTAGTCTCCAGCTATCTCACCTTGTTTATTGCATGTATATAATCATACTGTAATATGCAGAATAAAGATTCTCGAATGTAGCAGAGGACAAATCCATGACATTGGCGTCATTGACCCATATTGTGTTCATCAAACTAATCTCAAAACAAACCCCAGGATACGAAGGATAATATAGTACACGCGTTAAGGTTTTAAGAAACCAAAAGGGAAATACTATTTTCTTACAACTTCGAGTGAGTATTATTGTCTTGTATACACTTTCTATTTCGCTTACTCGATGTTAAGTATATAATTGATTAGTTATGCATTCGCAGCTACCACTATATTCTGTTAATCATTCAACTTGACAAAGGGCGTGTACTAGTCATGGACTCGAAACATAAACCCCTTGAGACGTGGAAGGACATGCAGATACTTCTCCAGCGGTAATTCTAATCATTACGACACTATATCGGCAACGTTCGTGAATTTTATGATATCAAGTACTTAATAACTTATTTTATTCGTTTTCTAGGCCGGACAACGCTTGGAAACGGTTCACTAACAAGGCTAGGGGTGTTTGGAAAGAGGAGCTTACATTTCAACCACTAAATATAAGCACCACTAGCTATATCCGCGCATCTCTTTGATTGTAGTTTTGATACAGTTATTATCATGCTTGATTATTATTTTGATTGAACTCTGTTCTCGTAAAGTGCCTGACGCAGGGACCAGGTAACAATCTATGTGGATACTATGTTTGCGAGTTCATCCCAGGCGACGTATGAGAAGGGCAGAAATTTAGAGCAACTCCACGTACGTAAACAATTTCTATAGTTTTTAATTACAATCAAATTGTGTTTAGTTTCATTCATATAGGCTGACTCCTTTTTTAAATCAGATCGAACGTCTACGGGACGGTCTTCTACCAAAGGATCGCGTACGAGCAATTCAGAAGGAATTGGCGGGATTCTTGGATGCAGAAGTCCTAGACCCAAAAGGGGAATACTATTCGGCTGTGTATAGACAATAGGGATTGTAAAAATAGCAACTTTGAAGGAATTGGCCGGTAGCATCGAATAGCAACTTTTGTATGTAGTGCATGAACTCGATCCGTGTATTGAATGTAATATTGTCATGATGATCTTGTGTAATATAAGGTTCCTTCATTGATAAGTGCAAATCACTAAATAAACAATAAAACAACCTAAATGAATTCTCTGCCGCGGCACAAAAAGTGGCAAAAATGCTGCCACGGCAACAAAATGTGCCAAAATGAATTCTCTGTCGCGGCAGAGAAATGGGTCAAATCTCTGCCGCGGTAGAAGGTTATTAGTCCCGGTTCGTGTTACGAACCGGGACTAATGCTCCACCCACCTCGTCCCTCTGCCGCTGCCACGTGTGCACCCATTTGTCCCGGTTGGTGGGGCAACCAGGACTAAAGGTTAGGGCTTTAGTCCCGATTGCCCCGTCCCAGTTGGGCAACCGGGACTAAAGCCCCTTACCAACCGGGACCAATAGGGTTGTTTCCACCAGTGTGAAATTGGTCTTGACATACCGGTTACGGAGCTAAGCCGCGACTAATAAATTATTTCCGTTGTCTATATTGACATGATTTGTAGATATTTAGATAAATCATATTCAAAAATAAATGGATGCGGCTAGGGAGCCTCCAGGGGCTGGTTAGTCCAAACCAGCCCCCGCCACGTATGGAAACTTTCTCTATCCCGTTGACCCTGAAATAAAACACAAACAAACGAAACACATACCCCAGCCTGACCATGTGTGCCTAGGCGCGCTGACCCATCCCTGGCTCGTACACTGCCCAAATCCTCTCACGTGTCAACGACTAGCCTCCCACACCAAGTGATACCTCCTTCTTCCTTCCCTCTTCCAACTCTCCAAGAAAGGACCTCTTCTTCCTTCCTGTAGATCTCCATAAAAACCACAATTGCAACTTTACTAGATGCTAGAAACTGACATAAAACAGATTAGTGACAACCTAGGTGTATCAACCCAGTAAGCTCTCCGTAGCTAGAGCCTGGTGTTGAGTTTGTAGCACCCTGTGTTCTCAGAAACATCAACATGACATGAATTGCCATGACATCAACTTATTTACATACTAGAAGTAGTTTTGAACATGCTAAAAATAAACACAACACAAATTATACTTTTTAGAAAGAAAAGGCACCGCAAGTACGGGAAATGTTGAAAACAGAAATCTAGAAGGATTTTAGAACACCATGCACCCAGATAAAGCAACATCACATGAACCTACAGTAAACTTATGCACATACTGTAACCAAGCACCGACACAGATTCAATAGCAACTTTCTGTGATTTTAACTTATGCATGTTGACAATACAGTTTAAATAACCAAAAGTAGTCAACTCATGCATGTTGATCCAAAAATGAAAAAATAAAAATAACTAGACTGTAAAACACAACTTAAATATGTTGGTGGAACCAACATAATTCATATATATCCAACTTAGATATATTGAAAATACGATTGATCGTAAATATGTGGATAGAATGAGCTTAATTCATTTGGGTAGCCAATTTTGGCACGTTGACCCTACAACTTAATTAACCCAAAGTTCCAATTTATGCGTAAAGTAGACTATAAAAGACAACCTAAACATGCCGATGGAACCAACTTAGTTCAATTCAATGCCCAACTTAGGCATACTGACAATACAACTTAATTAACCAGAGTACCGAACTTGTGCATATTGCTCCCAAAGAGAAAAAACTGAAAAATAAAACAGAACTTAAGCATGTTAGTAGAACCAAATTCACTAGCCAAGTCAGGCATGTTGACAATACAACTTAATTAACACAAATTAGCCAACTTATGCATGTTGCTCCAAAATAGAAAAAGAAAACCAACAAGACTATAAAAGACAAATTAAACATGCCAGCGCAACCAACTTAGTTTAATTTAGTACCCAATTTAGGCATACTGAAAATGCAACTTAATTAACCCAAGTATCGAACTTGTGCATATTGCCCTCACAGAGAAAAAACTAAAATATAAAAAAGAACTTAAGCATGTTGATAGAACCAACTTAGTTCAATTCGGTAGTCAAGTCCGGCATGTCGACAATACAACTTAATTAACACAAAATAGCCAACTTATGTATGTTGCTCCAAAATAGAAAAAGAAAACCAATAAAACTATAAAACACAACTTAAATATGCCGACGCAACCAACTTAGTTTAATTTAGTACCCAACTTAGGCATATTGACGAATCCAACTTAATAAACCCAAAGTGGCCAACTTATGTATGCTGCTCAAAAAAAAAGAGGAAAAACTCTATACTTAAAAACACAAAGAACACGATAGTGGAACCAAACACAATTGATTTCGGTATCCAACTTAGACATGTTGATAATACAACTTAATTAACCCAAGTAACCAACTTAATTAACACTTCTTAGCATTTGGCTTTTAGAATGTGCCAAGGGGCCAACCATGAACGTACAGTTAGCAACTTTACACAAGTCTGGCAAGCTAGTTGGGTACCGGTATGGTGTTGTTGTCTCATGTCTACCTAGGAAAAATGCCATGGATGCAAATTTCTGTGGGTGCTCATGGAGCCACATCAGTTCTAGCAACTATAGCGGCAACGAATAACACCAAGCACTGCACTCTCAAAATCGCACAAAGTCGACAATATGGGTTAGTCAGCTAACTCTGAAGCCGTTGAGAAAAAAATAGACTAAGCACAAATTAGATGGAGTAGCTCTTAGACGGAAACACTAGATAAGCTAACTAGTAAGCCGACAGAAACAAGAAGCAGTCTAGATTACTCCAAGTACATCGAAAAAACTAGACTAAGTGTAAATCAGCTAGCTCTCAGACAGAAACACTAGACAAACTAACTAGTACGCCAGGAGAAACAAGAAACAGTGCTAGATTAATCCTAGTCCATCGAACTGATCTAGCTAGTCCATCGATTCTATCATCTGACCTGGCCTACTACAAATCGACCACAACCTCGGCCTCCTTGCCACCCACCCCATCACTTTGCTGCCTCTGAGCCGCATGGTCACACGCCGCAGGGATGAGCGGGAGATCTACCACCAGTGCTCATGGTGCTGCCGGCTGGGGTTTCCCGGGGCACTCGTTTGAGGTGGAGGGCTTCAAAGAGACGCGCAGTTGAGGTGCGGGTATCCGATGGCGTCCGGTGGAGGATCTCCCGACGGCGCACGGCTGAGGTGGGGATCCATGCCGACGCGTGGTGCAGGGGTGGAGGCCTCCCGGCGCTGCGCTGTCGAGTTGGGGAATCGTTTCGGCGCGTGGTGCAGGGGTTGCGGCCTACCGGCAGCGCGCGCCGTGGGGTGGGGTGCTGCCGGTGGTGCCCTGTAGGGGTGGGGATCTCGGCGGCTGATGGATCGCTCGAGGTGGTGGTGATGGAACTCTCTGTTGACTAGTCGCTATCGAAGCAACGCGTGCGACATAGGGCCCAGGTGCGGATGAGTCGATCGGAAACAACTCGCGCAATCCAGCAATCCAACGGCCACAAAACGGAGGCTCGGAAAGACAAACCAGCATCCAAGCACTTTTTAACAATTGAGAAAATAAATATAGTATCTTAACACTCCTACTGATTTCACATAAAAAGGACATACGTATTCATTTGTCACGCTTAATGCGGAGGGCCCACACAGATGATGATTGGAAATGCATGCGCTAATTAGTCCACTCTCAAAAAAGATCCACACGATAAAATGAAAAAAACCCACAAGCCCAGCCGGTTTAATTTTATATATCCACACCCTGTGACGCTACGTGCAGACACCACAAACATCACGGACGGCCTCGACCTCCCCTCGATCCCCACACGAACACCACCTACCCCGGGACACTCGTGACCCCACCTCGATCCAGTGCTACTTGCCGCCGCTGCCCCATCGCCACCTGGAGCCCCATCGCTAGCAGCCGCCAGACCTCGCCTCTGCCCCATCTCGAGTGGCTCTCCGCCGCCATGCCCGACCACCGTCATGCGGTCGGCCGCAATCCTCCTCCTCCGTCCCAGCTCCTCTGCCTCTTTTCTTCGCTCGACCGCCGCGTCTCGCCATGTCCACTTGCATCCTTGATTTGAGTCTCAAGACCAACAATCCTGTGTAATTGCAACCGTGTCAGTCATGCTTGTTGATCCCAGACAGCTTGATATTTAAAGCAATTTGCCAATGCATATAAACCGGTGGAACTTGGTTTAAGGAAGCGAGGTGGGATTACTTAGAGCCCGTTCGGCAACGCTCCAGATCTTCGCTCCACAGCCGGAACGAGCGAAGCGGCCCCGAACGCGTGCGCTCCACGGATCGAAAAAAGCGAAGCGCTCCAGTCAGTACACTGATTCTAGCGAGTCTTTCGTCGATCCACGAAATCGTAATACGAGGAGCGGATGGATATTACAAGCAATTGCCACCGATAAGTGAACAAACTGAGACCTCTCGTCTCTCGTCTCTCGTCTCTCTATCTCCAGTACGTCCATGGCCAGAACCCTAGCGTCTCTCCTAGATTCAACCTGCGCCGCCGATCGACTCACGACCAGTGACCGTGAAACAAGACCGCCTCGCCGCCAGGATCTGATTCCACCCGCTGCAAGGAGCTCGTGTCGCTGTCTGCTATCCGCCTCGCCGTGAACAGCTGCTGCTGCCGCGAGTTTCCGGCCGCCGCCTGCAGGTTGCACCTCGCAACTGTACGCCGCCACAAAGAGGACCACTCCGTCAAGTCCTGAAATCCACGGTTAGTATCCTGGTCTTGGCATCCCTACTCGACCCGATATCTGACCGATCTTGATTTCTGTAGTTCGTTCAGTTTCTTGTACATAGATAGTCAGGAAGTTTGCTTGCTGTGTGCGTGTGCGTTTATCATGCTGCCATGCACATGCGTACGTGATAGCTAGAAAGTTTGCTTGCATTGTTGAACCATTTAGTTCTACTGGTCTTGTAATAAGTGCTCGATGGATCACCATTTAGCTTGTTGAATTATTTTTGAACAATGTGTGTAGAATGCTAACTTATGTTTGGTGACTTATTCGTTGTATATGTGCATATGACATCTGATAGTGATAGTGATAGTGATAGCGACGATGAAAAGTTCTATGAAATGAAGAAAACAATGGTCTGCCACCATGCACAAAAAATGTCCATCATTTGTTCAGGTGCATCAAACATAGTTGGGAAATATTGTGAGAATTGGGTGATGAAGGCCTCGCCTAGGACATCTATCTTGAGTGGGTTTGGATGGTTGCAAGAGACTATTGACACGCCAGGAGAGACCTACACGATGCTGAGAATGAGTGCAAAGGTTTTCTTTGATCTTCATGACATGTTGGTTGAGCGGTATGGCCTCAAACATTCCGCCTTTGTTAGCAGTTATGAGTCTCTTGCTATGTTCTTGTGGATCTTGGGGGGTTGTGAATCAAATAGAAGAACCCAGAACCGTTTCAAACATTCACCAGATACTATCCACCGTAAATTTCATGAGGTACTTGTTTGTGTGGTTAAGATGGCAGCACACTACTTGAAGCCTAAGGACCCAAATTTCCGCATCGTGCATCCTAGGATTAAGAATGATAGGCAAGCATTTCCACATCTCAAAGATTGCATTGGTGCAATTGATGGGACACATATTAGGGCTGTTGTTCCCGAGGATCAGAAAGTTAGGTACATTGGGAGAACATGCGCAGTTACTATGAATGTGATGGCAATATGTGATTTTGATATGCATTTTACTTATGCTGCAATTGGACAACCTGGGGCTATGCACGACACGAGTGTGCTCTATCATGCAATCGATAAGGACCGGGCCATCTTTCCCCATCCTCCGAAGGGTGAGATTTTCTATATTCATCACAACTAATTTCATGCATCATAAAACTTATATGCATTATTCTCTTTGTTTTGTTTAGGCAAATACTACCTTGTAGATGCTGGCTATCCAAACAGGTTTGGATACCTTGCACCTTACAAAGGAGAAAGATATCATGTCCCGGAGTTTCACAGAGGTGTAGCACCAACAACTCCTAAAGAGAAGTTCAATAAAATCCACTCGTCCAAGCGCAATAGCATAGAGCGAGGCTTCGGAGTTTTGAAGATGAAATGGCAAATTTTACTCAAAATGCCTAGTTACTCAATTGAAACCTAGAAGATGATCATTGCTGCATGTATGACATTGCACAATTATATTCGTGCACATGACAGAGAAGATGTTCATTTTGAACGGTGTGATAGAGACCCAAATTATGTGCCAACAATTCCGAAACGATATAGGCGGTATGCAGTTCCAGCGGGTGCATCCGATTCATCAACTACTGAGGCAAGTGGTCGTGACATGGATGAGTTTAGAGATCGACTAGCTACTGCCATTGCTCTAGGTTGGTGATTTTCAAGTTATGTTAGCAATAAAGAACTTTGAATATTGCTATTTTAATTTGTAAACATATGCAAATGTGGTACTTTTGGTGTAGATACGTGTGATTTTTTGCAACTCGTTCCGTCCGAAAAATTATGTCAAAATTTGTCTAAATTTGAATGTATCTATACACAACACGTCTAGATATATGCAAATCTACGGCATCTTTTTTCAGACATAGAGTATAATATTTGCGTCCTTGCAAATCTGCCTTCAGTTCCATTTGTTCCACATCATGAGCTACATCATGATCGATCAACCTGTGTGGTTTTTGCTTAGCTACTAGGTGTGTACGAAACTTGATACAAAATCACCGATCAGATAAAGAATTTAGCCCAGTCACCTTTTATAGGGCTCAAAGCCAATTATACTAGTAGACCAAAACGTGCCGTCAGGCTAATCTAACTTAAATGGGCTGACAGCCTGGTGCTAACCGGAGTGGAGCCTCGCCGAACGCAAAATGCTCACCAGTCTAGATCAGCAGAGCGATAGAAACGCAGAGCGGAGCGGCCAAATTTCTAGGATTGGTGGGTTACCGAACGGACCCTTATTGTCTTCATATGTATTCCTGGTAGAAAGTTAACTTTGGCTTGGTGGCTTGCAGCCCATAAAAGAATAAAAAAGGCTCAATGACAAGCACGGCCGCGACCCACGCGTGGCTGATGTCTTCTCACTTATCGGTGGTAGTGGTGTTAATTTCCTATGTTGATAAGGGGTAAAGTTGTCTAAAAAAAATGTTGAACCGTGAGAAACACTTCATGCTTTATTATTACTAGCACAAAACCCGTGTGTTGCTACGGCAACAACATAACATCTTTCAATTAATACGTGAATTTAATTTGAATAGTCGGGAGTCCTTGATTTACGTGACTTTGTACCATATAATAGTGAAAATCAAAAAACAATGATTTAAAATGTGCATTTTTAAAAATAACATAACGATTCAACTCATTTGTTCGCCAATTGAAATAGAAGAACCAGCCTAAGGGGCATTTTCTTACCCAATAACTATTGGAAGGCTCCTATGGTGGTACTATCCATTAAATCTTTCTGATTTGTTGTTCCATATTCGAAATTGTACCGCTACTAAATACTTATGTCCTGGTTGTTTTTTGCTTGTGTTTATTACCATCACCAAGTTCTTGTGTAATTAGGCGCCATGTTTTTTCCGCTATGACCGCAAACAATGAGTGAGAGTAATTAATATGTAAATATCGGCAGTAGGAGGACAAATCTTACCCTACAGTAATTATTTCGAATTTACCAGAGCAGAGGTGTTTCTGCAATAGAAAATGGAGCCGCCATTAACACGTACCTGATCTTTTCTGGGTTAGGGGTACCATCTAATCAAACATGCTCGTGTATGTGCATGGATGATGTGTATACACAAATCGATCCAATTACTTTCTCTATTCTTCTTCTGGTATGCGGGCCGATTGTAAACCGGGTTTCATAGCGAGCCTTTTTTTTCACTTGTCGCCGTAACCTTAGCGCTTAGATCCCACAGGGCGATCGGGCATCAGCGTTGGGGAAGCAGACTCGCAGCACCGGCCGTGGGCACCGTGTTCCTTCGGTATGTTCAACCATGCCCAGCAGTTTCAAATTTGAGATGGTTGACCTGACTGATTAATAGGAGGATATGCAAGAGTGCTGGTCGATTCCGTCCATAATCCCTGAGATGTAAAGAACCTGAGCCAAACCCTAGAAGTGGACGATCCCGTCCAGCCGTGCGATTGAGCTGCGGCAGTCAGGCCGGCACCCGTCCAGCGCTCGGTGGATGGCAGCAGACAGGCGGTAGTGCGCGAGCGACGACGAACAGGCCGCGACTCTCGTCGCTCGCGCACTAGACGAGAGTCAGAATGGGGGCGGCGGACGCGCTGATCGAGTTGGTCGATGGACATCTCGATGGGGGCGGTCACAATCGCACGTGCATGTCTTGCGAACGAGGCCAGAAGACCAAACCGGATGCATGCATTGATCGATCTCGCCTGTCTTCGTTGGTCCTCTTGCCTTGTACAAAGCCGAATACGACGTACAAATAGTGGAGAGGTGATTTTGCATGAAAAACAGCCGATCTAAAGTTGTTTTCCTCCAGGACACGTATATATATCAAGGGAAACGAACAGTGAAGACCGACGGACAAAAATGTATAAACCGATTTTGAATTAGTTTTTTAACTTATCGGTGGCGTTGGTGACATTATGTACTTTGGTGGGAGGGCAAAACGGTTCAAAAGTGTTGGACCGGGAGAAACACTTCGTGCTTTATTATTATACTAGGAAACAAACCCGTGCGTTGCAACGGGAGAAAGAAACATTACACACCCAACCCAAAATAAGCAGAGCTCAATGCATCCCCTTTATTTCAACACTACACTCACTGTCGTTCATTGTGGTTCTTGCCATTATCGATGGTGGCCGCGCCTTAGACACTTGTGAGGCATGTTACATAAAGACAACTTATGTTGCTACGAGTTAATTTTATCCCTTTTTTTACGGGACACAACTACCGTTCGAAGAAAATTCTGTTGACCGTTCATAGTCCTTACCAACCCCGGAGAGAATTTCTGTGATGCACCATATCTTCCACCCGCGCGATGCCTTCCCCTTCCACCTTTCGAGACAGCAACAAATACAAAAGTATTCTCACAAACCAACAATTAAGAAAATTATTCACCAATTCATATAAATGAGGATTAACATCCATACATTTTTATTCACAAACCTGGATCGACCGTATTATCCAAAAAAATCTTCAAGGCCATTGTCATTATAGTAAATGCGTAAAAGACAAACAAATAAGCGAGTCTAGAAAACTCAAGGCCTCAAGCACATGCGTACAGTTCTAGACAGACGCAATGAATTACTGAAATCTGAGTCTAACTTTGACACAAACATCAATCCTTGCTCCACTTTAGTTCTAATATTCTGAAGCTTACTTATTCCAAGTACAACTTCATCCGCCCAACAATTCCTAGTTTATGTCTCCACACAGCATGTCAGGTTGGATCTCCCGCTATAAGTTTTTTAGAAGTTAGACGAACTGTACCTTAGTTTAGAGGCAGGGGAACACCAGAAGCTGAAACATGGAAATCCTGCAAAAAGGAACTCAGTATCATTTGTCCATACGCCAACAACTGAGGCAAAATCAAAGGGAACGGAAAAATTCCTCGTTGGAATATGGTCAAACATCCCGGAGCTATGACTCTGTGAGGAGACCCACGGGGATTGACCAAGAGGTCGGGGATGATGAGAGAGCCAGCCAATGGACAGGTGTTGTCAGGGGATCAGGAAGAGGTGCAATATACAGATGGAGCCTTGAAGGCACGGGCGAGAGGGACCACGACCGTCTTGGGCGGAGGGACGGTCGCCGGCGGCAGCAGCCTCCATGGGCCGCTATTGGACGTCGCCGCCTCCATCCGCATACATCGATCTCCATCCAGTAGGCTCTTCTTCCGCTGTCGGCTGCGCGGCCTCTATCCCCGCCGCCAAGCTAACCAGACGCGACCTCGCCCTCCTCTGCATCGCGTCGCCGTATCCCGCATCTGTCAGTTCCCCCTTCCAAGGATTGGCCGGCCATGCTGACCCGGTCCGTCTAGGCAGTTTTCCCCCTCTCCCGTTGGGAGATGAGGATTTATAATTCCTTTCTTATATCATCTGATTTCAGAGATCAAACAACGGTGTTGTTGCATATTAGATTAGCGACTGGCTTGCTGATTCCAGGAACCTAAGAACATATATGAGCTGGTTGAGATTCGCTATAAAAGAGCGAGGTGGGACTATTCCGCAATCCGGAGGGAGCGGCCAGTGGAAAATCAATCGATGAAAGGCCCATCAGCCTCTCAGGACACGGACCAGTTCGCCCGGTCAGGCATATATAAATATAAACGAAATCTTACGTAACTTATTGGTGACAATGGTGGGTAATTCTATCCAAGTGAAGGGATAAATCGGTTCAAAAAAGTGTTGGACTGAGACATGCGTTTTTGGATGAAAAAAGGCGCAACCTTAACTTTACTTACTTGGGTTTTGGAGAAGAAAAATATAATGAAAATTGCTGGGAATCTTTTTTTTAATGGTGTGACATTGATCCAGAAATCCTATGAAAGTATGGTCTATTTTGGTTTCCCTGTTCAACATCGAGTGTTAACATTTTAAAGGAATATTGCCAACATGTGATTCCTTCCTTGAATCTGAATACGGCATGCTAGTGGCACGGCAGATGGTCTCGACCTGTGTTTCCTTTTTTTTTTGCCTCCTCCATCTCTATCCATTCATCTCCACAGCCGACATCCCAGCGCGCTCCCTTCCTCATCAGCCGCCTTCCATGGACCTTTCCCGCTCAAGGTCTCAAAGCTTCGTCGAGGCAACCATAATCCCTCATGCCATTCCTCGTCTGCCGCAGCCCCATGGCTCTCTCCCGTTCAAGGAGACAAGCTTTGCCCAAGCATCCCATGATTTCTCGTGTCTACGGCGTCTGATTCCCAACTGATACTCCACACAAATTTCCAACTATATAAACTGGTGGATCTCTCCCTAAATAAGCAGTGTGGGACTAAATTATTAGGTTGTGAAAGTAACGGGACTGATTGGCGTTGGTGTGTGGCCATGACGCACACATGGCCTAGCCCATGGGCCGAGCTAAGCATGATCGCATATAGTCATGGTTGATTCGATTTGAACCGTACAGGTTAGAAATCCAAGCGTACGTGTTACTTTTTTTTATGCACGCACGTGTTACTTACGACGTGACCCGTACATGTAAAAACTCCAATCGTTTTTTCTTTTGACTTATGGATGGCTTTAGTGGTAAAATAAGGTTTGGTGGGAGTGCAATTATGTCCAAAAAAGTGTTGGACCGGGAGAAACACTTCGTGCTTTATTATTAGGTATAGACTAGCAGAAAAGCCCGTGCGTTGCACCGGAAATAAAAGCGATTCATGTCCTACTCCGACTATAACACGTGTCGCTATAACGAACCATCCATGATGACGTTTTTATTTTGTGCCATGATCCTTGATAACGACGAAGTTGACGGGATGTTCTTGTGAATCATTGACAGGGAGGCCAGGCACCGGGATTGGTTAAAACTTTCAAACCTGCCTTTGTCCTTAGACCAAAAAAAGGATTAAGGGAAAAAAATAAAGGGGAGCAGATTTCAGTTAAATTTTCAAACCTGCCTTTGTTGTTAGACAAAAAAAAAGGATTAAGGGAAAAAAATAAAGGAGAGCAGATTTCAAAACGGCCGGACCAAGAAGTCGACATCAATCAAACCTACCTATTATATACTAAAAGGCACTTCTCCCATCTACCCCTGACCCCCACCACACCAGCCATCGGCCTGCGTCGTTCGTGCTTCTCTTCTCCGTTTTCTTGGTGAGCTCGTACGGGCACAAGCTCAGCCCCGCCTTTCATGGGACGCCGCCGGTCTGCACCAACCGTAGTCTGGCCAGACTTCTCGCTCCACCACGGGTAGCTACCTGCAAGCCCGCATCCGCCTGTCTCTGCTGCTCCGCCATCTCTTCCCATTCCATCTCCCAATGCATCGGTTTATTAGATTTCAAATCACGGTTCTTATGCTTGTTGAATTCTCAGGCTTCTGGTTCTGTCAATTTACAGGCGTATATAAGTTGGTGGAATTCCTCGCAAGAGAGCAAGGTGGGACTATTTAGTAGTACAAAATACCTGTCTCTATTTACCAGTAAAAGAAAACCTGTACAGCTCTCGGCCCATAGGTGGAAGCCTTTTCTCTTGCGATGCTAGGTGCATGTTTACGCTGCTGATGTAGTACTTGTACGCATTGTGGGTAGCCTTCCTACTGATAGCCTTGCAGGCCGCCCGTGAGACAAAGCCCAGCAGCGCGTCGTTACCAACAATCGCTCTCGATTTCGGAGGCTGTGTTAAAGAAGAAGAAAATAAGACGTGACTTACGGGTGGCATAGTGGGTAATTGTTTGCAGTTTTAGGGGTAAATCGGACCAAAAAAGTGTTGGACCGGGAGAAACACTTCGTGCTTTATTATTAGATATAGATTATAATTATATTATATATATATAGATATATAGATATAGATAGGTATATAGATATAGATATAGATAGGCTTATAGGGGAGAGTATCGATATTAGTATTCCCTTAGTTTAGAAATACTAGTTAAAATGCCCGTGAGTATAATGAGGCAAAGCTCTTGCATGAATAGCATGGCCATCTATCTATGCCACTTAACCTACATAGTTGCATCATTAAGATCCTTTTAGATTCAGACCTCGATCTAGCCATCCTCCATGCACAACTTCGATATCTCTCCTGCCGCTCCCCTTCGTTGTCTTCTGTCTAGGAGGAAGAGCTCGCCGTCATCCGAGCGTTCGCTGACTCGCTGTAGCTGAAGTTGATCATGTGTCGGTGGCGGTGGCAGCCGGTGATGTGAGCATTGAGGTTGTACGTCTAAACCGTGGCTGCAGTCATCGGCATCGATGGGTAGAGCGGCAAGGTCGCACTGCTGCGAGGGTGAGCGGCAGATAACTGTGGCGTGTCTGTTTACCCATACAAGCCCTCGCAAGCCCGTTGTACATGCCACACACGACGGCGTTCACATCGACCCCCTCACATACAAATAGTCACTACCGGCGAAGCGGCCGCGATGCAGGTGTACCAACCTCCGCACCCTCTGCTTCGTTGAAAAGAGTCGCCGGCGAGCAGCGGCTGGAGATGGGTAGCGAGTACTACAGGCGTGTGAGACGAACCGAGAAGATGTCTGCGCTGCGCCCCATGCCCTTCTCCTTCCTGGTTCGAGGCACCATGCCCAACTGTACCACTGACCCTCAAAACTGCTCCTACTGCCGCCGGTAGGAGGGCGGCGTCATCGTCATAGCCATCGACTGCAGCTGATCAAGACCAGATCAATGGAACGCCAACATCATCTTGACAAACCCTCCTCAACTCCGGTGAGCCTACCGACTGCCATGCAGAAACAAACATAACCTCCACCACGATCAGCCTTGGTACCTAGCCATGTCGTGCTCGTGCCCTCCGAAACTTCCTGACAAGCGGCATCACGGACACCAGGTCTCCGCGACTGATCCCGTCGATCCCCACGCCGGAGATCCTAGGTGAAGGGCGATGGCAAGCCCTCGACCTCTCCACCTAGAAGGTACGCCGCCAGGAATTTAATCTCGATAGGATCCCTCGGAAAAGAGGCAATGGATTCACGAATCGGGCAGACAAAATTGTGCAGATTGTTTTGCCCGATGGATACTACGCACGATAAAGGGGAGCGTCTATATAGAGTTATAGATCTTGCCTAGGACTCTTCAACATCCGGAGACCAAACCTCATACGATATATGGTAACATAACGGAAGTAGGAACACCACATAAGAAGGAACCTACTCGTGTACGTGTTTTGCTTAACGGTGGCTTCAATGTCATATCTGATTTAGTGGGAGGGTAAAACGGTCCGAAAAAGTATAGGTACTGTAAGAAACACTCCTTCCTTTATTATTATGTATAGATAAGATGTTTTAGTTTTATGAAACTAATGTGTCTAGACATCGTTTAGTGTGTAGGTTCACTTATGAAGCTAGTGTATGTAGACATCTTTTAGTGTAGTATATGGTACTAGCGACCTATCCTCTTGTTATTAATATTAATTCAGTACATTTCTCACTTGTTCCAGATTGGTTTATTGATTTGAAACTGGTATAAACCTTCGTCAGATTTATGTTTCCCAGAAAAAAAATTCAGCATCACATAAACACCCAGAAAAAAAATCAAAAATTGATGGCTGTTCCAGATTTATGTTCTCCTAGAAAAAAATTCAGAGCAGATACCTGAAAATTTCAGAAAGGTTTGTGTCAGCTCTGTTGTTGCTGCAAAATTCAGAGCTTTGTGTCTGCTCTGTTGCCGCTGAAAATCGCATGGTGTAGTTGCAAGCAGAGCAGGCGGCAGTCCGCCATTGTCAAGCTTAGCTCCAGCTCAACTGCTCCTCTCAGGGCAAGCATCAGCATCCCATGCCAAGGCTATACACCAGCAGCATCTAGTTAAACTCTAGCCTACAAGCCACCAAAATGCGATCACGGCTAGTAATTAATTTAGTTCCACGATCATTAAAAACCAGTGAACCACTACAGACCTCTCAACTAATCCACTGGCACTATGACTACATTAGTCATTAGGTCAAGTATAAGTTTGATGAAAGCAAAAGTAGGACACCCCAGCAGCCCGAGCCTGCAGATCAACATACTGGGGTGGGGCTCAGGCGCTGCTTCCTCTTGTGTGGTATTTTTTGACAAATCTAACCAATCTAAACAAGTTCAATCAACTCTGTCCCCCGGACGAAACTAATTTGGAATCTGACCCGTCACGTCGGCCAGGGACGGACCCAGCTGAAATTTTTAGTGGGGGCCAATCATATGACCGGGGACATCTTGTTAGCAAATAAAATAACTTGAGGGATTTTCTTATAAAAGTATAAAGATTATACTAGAGTTCTGAAATTTGAGTGGGGGCCAAGGCCCTTCTTGGGTCCGCCCCTGACGTTGGCGCCACTTTAAACGGCGCCGACCTAACACATGTCGACGATGGCGTCGAGCTAGCCACTGGGGTGGGCGCCTGGCTGACGTGGCCGCTATGTCGGCACCATTTTAAATGGCGCCGACCCTAGGGTTATACCCAGTCGACCAGCCTTTCTCAGCCCTCCCATTTCCTCCTCCCAGCCGCCACAAGCTCTCTCTCTCCTGTTTTTCGCACTTCTCTTCAAATCTTGTTGAAACTCAAAGATTTCTTGGATTGGGACCATGGCAAGTCTTCTTAGAGGTAATCTCTCTCGAATCCCCTTTGATTCCACCTATTAGAATGTCTAATTTGATCTCATTCATCTCTTTTTGTTGAAACCCTAGAAGATCATAGATATGTTATTTAGATTTCTTTGTAAATAATATTTTTTTGAATAAATTGTAGCTAGTGTATGTATGCATTTGATAGGAGCTTTGTCTTAGTGTTTGCTATTTTAGTTTACATATGACAAAACCAAAATATGCACATGTGGAAAAATATTTGTAGGGATTCATTTCTATAGAGTTTGCTAGTGTATGTATGCATTGGATATGAGCTTGTCTTAGTGTTCGCTATAGTGTTTGCTAAGTTGGGAAGCACTTCAATGGAAAATTAGCCGGTTGTATGATAATATAGCTTAGGACATTATAAGTGATAGTGTTTGCTATGTTAATTATCCCAATGTTTGTAGATTCTCCGGACATGTCGACGGAGATTGCACGTTAGATGAAGTTTGCGGAAAGTACCAAAGGCAAGTATCCCAATATGCTATCGAAAGATGCTCCGGTGCTACCAAGATATCCGGTACCAAATTGTTGTTGTGGTAAAACTTGTCATATCCAACAATCTAACTACCACACTACTGCTGGCCGCGCATTCTGCCATTGCCCCGATACACGCGTGAGTTTTGTTGTCTTATGACATGGTATCTATCATACTTGATTGATCGTTGATTGTTGATATGGTAAAGTTTATTTAACAGGAACATTGCACATGCTATTTCTTCCAGTGGATCGATGTCCCCGAGTGTTATGATGACTATCTTCTTTCATGGGATATTAGCATTCTTTTGGGCCCAAAACCAGCTGAGAGGTGGAAACGCATTATGCGTCCTCCTCCATCTTCACCTAAGTATTGGAAATTACACGAGACCACAGCCAAGGCTCCTCCACTTGTTTGGTGTGAGCACTGTCAAGATATGACACGGTGGTGTCCCCTTTATGGGTCCGACACTTTAGATGAGTCTTGGAAGGTTTTCGATGAGGAGAAAAAGAAGCATGAGGATGAAATAAACTTGGAGTTGCAAGAGATTGAAAAAGCACAGAAGGAGCGCTCAAGGAAGTACCAGTTAGAAGCTAAAAGGAAGAAAGAAGAAGAGACAAGGATTAAAGAAGAACAAAGGGAAGAGAAGAGAAGGAAAGAGTGGGAAGATACTAAGGCTTGATTGAATAAGGAAAACACAAAGTGGAAGTTGTGGAACTAACTATTGAGCACATTCTAATATCATCATGTATTAGGCTTGGTTGTAAGTTGTGGAACTAATTTGGCACCGTTTTCGTTATGTTTGTAATGAGTACGCGAGATGAAATATTTGCAACTCAAATTGTTTTCTACTGAGATGATAAGTACATTGCATAGCACAAAATGATGATAAATTGCTAGACGGTACAATTTATTTGTTTCTACTACTGGTGCTCGGGGAATGGAAACCATTGACCCCTCTAAATCGAAGATACAAGAACACCATTTTGAAATGGAAACTAAATTAAAAGGAAATACGAGTGTCTAGCAATTTTCGTACTCATCTTAATTGTTTTGTTTGTTGGCCATCTTTTTAGCACACCATTCCTCGAACGCTTTCTGGTTGTGCTGTCTGTGCTCTCTCTTTCTTTTCTCCTCTAGCTCCTTGGCCTCTTTTTTCTGCATATACTTTTCTCCATACCAGTAAACTTTGTACTGTTTTTGGTCTTCAAACCAGAAATTCTTGTCGCATCGCGATCCCGCCTATTGAATAATATAGATTTTTAGCTTAAACATTGAGCGATAAGAGAGTTCTACCCCTAGTAAAAAAATTGAGCGTGTCCGCTTCCCCATTGTCCGCCAAGCCCACCGCTCTTCATCTTGGCTTCATCAGCTGTGTAGCAGCATCCCACCACCATGCAATCACACTGTATGATCCACGGAACATAACTGTCTAGTTCATTCATCAGTAGCATGTCTGGTGGGAGGAATGTACCACTACGAGGCCCTACGAGTTCAAAGGCTATCTCCTTCCCTTTCCTTGAAGAGGATCCTGCATCGGCCATGAGTGGTGTTGGCTGAGATAGATAGAGAGTGAGAGGAGTTGGCTGAGAGAGATAGAGAGAGATTGATTGGAGTGAATACGAAGACAGACAACCACCCAGGTGCTATTTATGGAGGAATGACGAAGACAGACACACCGTCCGAGAGTTAAAAGTAATATAGGGATATATAGAGAAAGATTAGCCCGCTAATTTATTGATCACAGGATTCATAAATAAGTTACAAGTGTTTTAGCAAACGAAGTGAGAAACATAATTCTGCGGAAATAATGATACTGCACATAAAATTAAAACAATACTATGGCTCCCCACCGAGTGCCCGAATACGTGCCTTCAAATTTTCTATCTCGACACATTGGTCCATGATGAGGACCCGTGCTTCAACAGGAAACGGGTCGTCGCACCACTGGAAGAATCCACATTGGCCATTACCCTATTAAAATGTTCTACAATTATTAAATATAGCACACATAGGCTATATATTTGTAAATATGATGGTTTTAAGTACATATCTGGCCGTCTGCCCAGAACAATCCCAATACCTTCAGCCAATATTTCGGAACCTCCAGTCATAGCATAGCCTAGCTTCAAAGTTGCAGTCGCACCAAAATCGTCGAAGGTCTACCATTGTTGTGTTGTTGTAGGTGAGACGGAAAACATTGTGTACGAGTGATATATATAGCTACACATTTCTAAAGTATTGTATGGGGTATGTTTGTTTTTCGTTGAGTGCCACTGTAAACAGTGTGTAGTCACCATCAACTATACACTGCATTATCACTCATGTGTACTACTGCTAGCAGTAGCGTGTAGTCACCATCAACAGTGTGTAGTACTACTAGCAGCAGTGTGTGCTATCCAAATCACATGTGCTCAGTGTTTTAGTGTTTCATTGCTCAGTGTTTCAGTGATCAATAATTTCCATTGCTCAGTGTTTCAGTGCTCAATTATTAGAATTGTTCAGTGAATCGCTGACTCACCGACTCAGTCACAATAATTTCAATATTCAATGATTCACTGACTCAGTGACTCGGTGCACATTAATTTCAATGGTCCAATGATTCACTGAATGATCAATGATTCAATGATTCGTAGCCATGTGAGTGTTGCAGGAGCAATAATTCATCACAACACTGATTCATTGCTTCTCTTTAACTATAAATGCCCATGCACTCTTGCTTTCAACTCACAATTACTAGCACCATGTTCAGAAACCGTGCTCTTCCAGGTAGCTCGGACAATCCATATGATCCTGATCGTTACCCAAGTATTTCAGGTATACGCTGCCGTTGTCCAACACGGCCAATTGTTAGGATCGAATATGATTGGTCGTTTGAGAATGCAGGGAGAAGATTCTCAATATGTGTCAAACCAGATGTACGCGCAATTAACACAACCAATTGTCAGGGCTCAATATTCACTATTGATATCATAATCTTTCATTGGTAGGGGTACAGATGCGGCCACTATCAGTATGAAGACGAGGAGTTCTCTCCGGAAGCTAGAGTACTAATTTACAACAATCATATGAAGATTGAAAGGCTCAAGACGCAGCTTCGCAATTTAGGTGGCGAACCATAGATTTATGTTTCCGTAAGAATAAGGTTGGGAACCATGTATGTTTTGTAATTCTTAATTTGTCCAATAATTAAATATTCTGTAAGATAACTCCATATCTTATAGTGAATAATTACTAAATTAATTAAATATTTGGTACGGCGCCATTTGATCTGGCGCCGAGGTTGCACAGTTCGGCGCCGTTTGAAATGGCTCCGAGGACTAGGGATGGATTTATTGATCCAATGCACCTACTGTGTCTGGTGTGGCGCCGACGACGCATATAGGCGCCGAAGTTCGACGCCACTTGAAACGACGTTGAAGTTACCCAGTTCGGCGCCAGTTGAAATGGCGCCGAGGACTGGGGCTGGATTTGCTGATCCAACGCACCTACTGTGTCTAGTGTGGTGTCGATGACGCATATAGGCGCCGAAGTTCGGCGCCACTTGAAACGGCGCCGAAGTTCGGCGCCACTTGAAACGACGCCGAAGTTGCCCAGTTCGACGCCTGTTGAAATGGCGCCGAGTACTGGGGCTAGATTTGTTGATCTAATGCACCTACTGTGTCTGGTGTGGCGCCGATGACGCATATAGGCGCCGAAGTTCGGCGCCACTTGAAACGGCGCCGAAGTTGCCCAGTTCGGCGCCAGTTGAAATGGCGCCGAGTACTGGGGCTGGATTTGTTGATCTAATGCACCTACGGTGTCTGGTGTGGCGCCGACGACGCAAATAGGCGCCAAAGTTCGGCGCCATTTCAAGTGGCGCCGAGGTTGCACAGTTAAGCACATGTATCCTACAAACAACTCGAGATGAAACACTAGGTTATCCGTATCCTACAAAAAACTCCTACAAACAACTCCTACCAACAACTCCTACAAAATATCATCTAAGTAAAATATCTACAAGCTCAAGCACATGTATCCGTATCCTACAAACAACTCTTACAAAAAACTCCTACAAGCAACTCCTACAAGGTCAAGCACATGTAACAATTAGCAATATCATCTAAGTGAAATATCTACATTACTAACACTTGTATAATTACATCATATGTTACAATAATTCATCTAAGTGGAATAATTACAATTAACTAGAACATATGCTTCGCAATGTACAAATTATTTTACATACAACATTGTATAATTACATTGTATGATTCATCTAAGTTGAATAATTACAATTAACTAACACTTGTATAATTACATACAGCATTTTCAAAATGTACAAATTATTTTAGAATAGGGGGAGGGGATTTGAGAGAGGAGAGGGAAGGGGAGAAGTACCTACGGCCGGAGGGGAGAGGTGCGGGACAAGGAGATGGCCGGAGAGGGATCAACCCATCCTCCACGCCGGAGGGAGGCAGCCCACCCTCGACGCCGGAGAGGCTGGCGGCCTGCGTGCGTGCGGGCGGCGACCTGCGTGCGTGCGTGCGGCCGGCGTGCGGGCTGGTGGAGGAGCGAAGGGAGGTGGTCCGGAGGTGGGCAGAGGTGGAGAGAGCGGAGGAGGAGCAGCGGTAGGTGGTGCGGCCGGCCAGCGTCGCGAGGGAGGGCGGAGGCGGCTTCTGGCGGCTGTGGTTAGATTCGAGCAGGGGAGAAAGGGAAACTGGTCGACTGGGTATAATCCTAGGGTAGGCGCCATATGGCGCTGACATAGCGGCCACGTCAGCCAGGCGTCCACCCTAGTGGCTAGCTCGGCGCCATCGCCAACATGTGTTAGGTCGACGCCGTTTGAAGTGGTGCCGACGTGAGGGGTCAGATTCCAAATTAGTTTCGCCTGGAGACAGAGCTGGTTGAACTTGTTCAGATTGGTCAGATTTGTCAAAAATACTCCTGTGTGTCTCCCACTGCTTCACGACGAACTGGATGCCCTCCTCCAGAGTCGCTTTCTGGTCGTCCTTGCAATTCCATAGCTCCTGCACGGGGTAGTAGCGTCCGCTTGGGTTGTACTCGTTGGTCTCAAGCAGCGCCTTTGTCACCAGGGCGTACGTCTCTTCGCCGTGCTCTTCTTTTAACTCGCGCAGCTTCCCATCGTCCTCCAGGAGAATTTCCTAACCCAAAGAAAAGAAAGAATGTCACGTTCAGGTGGAAGCAGGGAAATGCTTGCGAGTTTATAAAGGCAGGAAAATCTCCGCAAAGATATATGGATCTGACGTGTAGAACTGCTAAGTAATTTGTGTTAGAGCGTGCTAGTAGTTTTCGAGAAATTAACGAAACTGAGCATGGAAACAAGAACTGTAATAGAGAGGTTGTACAGTCCACATACCATCGGTTTACCATCAATTGTGACTTTCCTAAAAGGACACCACTCCGAGTTTGCAATTTCGGCTTGCCACTTTGAACAAAGCACAGTAAAGTCAAATTTCGCATCCTCGGCGTGATGCATTTGTTCTACAAGCATTTGCAAATGCTTTGGGGTCAAGCTCGCCCATCCTTTTGACACCTATATGCGCCCGGCCACTTGTGAATTTCTGCAAGGCCTGCGCAAATGCAATAGATCCATCACAAGTAAAAATTGAGGATATAAATAATGATATATGTTTTACAAGTATTAAAACGCATGCATCCACAAAAGGGGGGGGGGGGGGGGGTGCATTGGTTCCCTAGTTACCTCTAGGAGCATCTTCCGAGCACATTGCAACTCTCCATATGTTTCCTTTTCCTTGGTAACCGATGCCTCGTAGAGAGACTTCATCTCTTGCATGTCACCGTCTGTCTCACTAAGCTGTTTCGTTCTTGCATCAAACTTGCCTTCTTGCTCACCAAGCTGTTTTGCTCTCATGTCAAGCTGTTTTTCCCTCGCGTTGAGGTTGCCCTCTTTCTCATCAAGCTGTGTTGCTCTCGCGTCGAGCTTTCCCTCTTTCTCAACAAGCTGTCTTGCTCTCGCATCAAGCTTGCCCTCTTTCTCACCAACCTGCTTTGCCATCGCATCAAGCTCCCCCTCTTGCTGACCAAGCTGTTTTTCTCTCGCGCCACGCTGCTTGCAGGTGGTTTCGATCATCTTACACGCTTCATCAAATTCCTTATCTTGCGCATCGATTACCAAGGATGCGGCATCAATCTTCTTGGACCTCCCTCCAGTTTCCAGCATATGAGATTCCGAGCAACGCTTTTGTTTTTTACCGACTCTCGTATCAATTTTCTTGGATGCCATATGAGATTCAGAGCAACGCTTTTTGTTCTTGTGGATTGTTGCTCGGTTGTTGCTTCCTTGTTCCTTCCGGACGCATAATGCTGCCGGTGCAACTGTTGCGTCGGGCGGCTCCGGTAGCAGTTGGAAGAGTTCCGGCCTCTCCACCCAGATGAGCCTCCGTAGGAACGCACTGTTACTGTAGTAGCTCACCAAGTCGGTGCTCTCACTCCCAATCAGGTGTTCCATCTCCTGCTTCACCAGCTCCCAGAGTAGCTCCGTCATATAATCTGGATAATGCTTCACATGCTGCTGCTTATAGAATTTGCCGGGCAGCCGGCGGTTCATGCCAGTGGAAGCCTCCGCTGGCGCCAAGATGTAAACCTTGATGAACCCTATGGTGGCGGAGTGCCGGGCAGCGCTGTCCGTGACGCTGCCATCCGGGGTACTGTACGGAGGTAGGCAGAGCGCCTTGGCGAATGATTTGAGGGAGACCTCGATTTGCTTGCCACGGACGGAGCTCCATCCGCGACGGCTGGAGTAATTGGCGATGAGCTCGGCGACGAGGTCAGGGCGCGTGATGCCGGAGGTGGGGAGGTCGAGGCGGACAAAGTCGAGGAGGCCGAGGGTGCGGAGGCCGGCGTCGTGGTCGGGAGACGGGGCCGCGAAGGGCCGGTCAGGGAGGCGGAGGTTGGCGCGGACCCGCTGGAGGCGCCGCGCCTTCTGGATCGATTCTGGCGCCTCCTTTGGGGGAATGTGCGGATCGGACTCGGCGGGAGCAGCAGGTCCCTGGACTCCGGCCATGTGAGGGGATCGCGGGGAGGAAGAAGGTGGGGGCGGAGTCGAGTGGTCGAGCCGCGCCGCATCGATCGATTCCAGGGCTTCGGGAGGCGCCTCTTTTAGAGGAATGTCCGGATCGGCGTCGGTGGCAGCTTCGGGTCCCTGAGTTTCGGCCATTGGTGGGGTTTGGGAGGAGGAAGATGGTGGAGACGGTGTGGAGTGGTCGTGGTCGGCTTTGCGCGCCGCCGCGGTTGCTGTCGGAGTGAAGGAGGCTAATGGATAAAGCTCGTTTTTTTTTACCCCACGGTTTCGCCCCGTCGTCCCACCAGTTGACGCATGCCCTCTGACCTGGTGAGTGGTGGCCCACTTCCCTCTCTCACGTTCCCACGATCTAAGGGTGTGTCCGTATTTGTATACGTACTGTTGAGCAAAAAATCCCTCCCGTTTTGGCAGTTTGAACGTAAATTCCGGCTGTTTTGGAAGCATCGACTCATATTAAGAGTCAAGCGCTATCAAATCACACCGCACCTTCACGAATTGACTTTTTAAGCGGCTCCCTTTTTTTTTTTTGACATGTTTAAGCGGCTCCCTAAGCACTTTGCAATGTAACCGAGCTCAAACTTACATGAGCAAAAGCCCTCCTCTCTTAGATGAACAAATTTAGTCGTTTTTTATACGCTGTGCTTCTAACCGAGCTCCTATTCTTAGCTTCCTATATCATAGTTTTTATTTTTTTTTGAACGGGAAAGGGTGCAAAACGCACCCAAATTTCATTTCAACTCAAAAGTATTGTACATAGTGAATTACATAGCCGAGGTGCCGTATCGAATTGATTGCGGCAAACACCGGGCATGAAAGGTTGCTATGAGCTAAGTTCCCACAGAAACAAGTAGGCTTAGATCGTATCGATCTTTTGGCTTGATACACACAGTTATGAGCTACTCCATTGAGCTCCTTGGATATATGATAAGTTACTGCCCGCAGAGGATGAGCAATGTTCTGGAATTGAATTGCTTGTCTCCTAATTTCCTAAAGCATAGTATGATTTGTCGCTCTCGGCGAACACATTTGTAGAGAACACATTTCACTCTGCTATAGTGGTCTCAAAGCAATGGGAAACAGAGAACACGTTTAACAAGCTAATTAAACTTGCCAAAACTTCTTATAAAAGGGAAACAGAGGAACCAACATTTGTAGAGAACACATTTCACTCTGCTATAGTGGTCTCAAAGCAATGGTGCCGCTTGCAAACTCTTACTCTAGATATCCTGTAACCTAACACGACTAAAGGCCCCCAAAAGATCTACTGATCTGCTAGTTATCCTATATACTCCATGTAGATCGAGGAGCTTCAGTTATATTGTTTGGGTGGGTTAATGTCTCTTCGTTTCCAGAGAATAATAAAAGACAGTGAATAAATGAATATAGTTCAAAAAAAAAAGGACACAAATCAAACTTTGATCTTAATAGCTGTCCTAAGTTCTCACAATACAATCATTAGGCCAGATCTGACATACATATCAAGTGGACAGTTTTCAGCATATGTGGAGTATGGCACCTACATATGGCTGGACCAAACCAATCAGGATTCACCATCTGCAGATATATGGACTTACATTTGGGGTTACAACTCACAAGATCATCTTTTGCTTCAAGTTGATTTGGAAATCGAAGCTACGATGAAGCATAAAGTACTTGCATCATTATTACTATCAGACAGGCTGAATACAAGAAATACACTCGAAAAAGAGCACGTCTCCCAAAACACCAATAATATTCTATGGATTTAAATGTTTCAGAGCAGGTATTATCAAACTGAAGTCCGAATATAGCCAATATTAGCCCTGTTTGAAAATCTCTTTCCAAGGAAAACAGTTCAAGCAGACCAAAAGTCTGGAAGCTCGGTTGAAAAGCTACAAGCAATAAATTGAAATTGTATATGGATTTACCCATTTTTTTTAACTTGCTCAAGTAGTAGTAAATTACTTGGGGAGTTACGAAATACTCAATGGGAAATGTGCACATAATATGCAACTAGTCAAACTTGGTAGCTATAGCCACTTACTGAGTGCGCCAACGACAGAAAGTGCATGGACGCGTCACCAACTAAGAGTCAAAAGATCCACCCAAGTGATACTCCAGTATCAACAGGTCTAAAGTTTCTTCCAGTGGGTTATAATGTCACCGCAAATTCAGTATAGTTGCTGAAACAGTGGAAAGTCGTCAAAAGAAGACATGGTATAAATTACTTCTTGGAAGCCAGAAGGGGAGCAGATACTACTAGTCAAACCTTTTCTTTTGAGCTGGTGGTATTCTATTAAGAAGTACTCCCTCCGTTTGGGATTATAAGTCCCGCGCGGATAACTAGGTTGGCAATTTGGACAACAAAACATAAATAGTATAACATAAAAATTATACCATTAGAAACTTTAGAGGTTATATTTTCTAATAGTATAATTTTTATGATATATAAGTTATGTTTTGTTAGTCAAATTAACAACCTAGATATGCGCGTAGGACCTATAATTCCGAACAGAGGGAGTAGGACTGATTAAAGCCAAAAGAAAAGAAAAAATAGCACGACTGGCTAAGTAGTCGGTAAGGGCACATTAGCTATTTGTATGTCATGTTCACATTTTTGGCTACTTCTCTTCACCACAATCATTTTACCGATCAATAAATAAAATATTGTAATTGAAAAGGAAAATGATTGCATCCACCTCCAAAAAGAAAAGGGCATGGAGACTCTTCGATGTATTTAAATGTTTGAGAACAGGCATTACTAAACAAGTCATAATATAGCCAATATTACCCATATTTGGAGCTCTTTCCATGGAAAATGGTTCAAACAGACCAAAAATCAGATGATCCATTCAAAAGATACAAGTAACTATATCTTCAAACGGTACCGGTTTAACTACTAATTATTTGCGGAGTAAAAAAATACTACTCAAGGGCAATTTGCAAATAATGTGGAACTAGTCAAACTTGGTAGCTACCCACCCAGTGAATGAGCCCACGACAGAGTGCGTATGGACACTTTATAGCAATTGGGAAAATTCTCCTAGCATTGAAATTTTCTTGTTTTTGCATTTTCAAGATACAGAAAATCACCACGCGCGCTTTGGAGTTGTGACTCCATTATCAACAAAGGTTCTTCTAGTGGGTTACAATGTCACCACAACAGTCACCATAGTGATGGCTGGCGACGAGGCCACGTTGCTTGCTTTCAAAGCGCAGGTCAGTGATGGCGGCTTGCTGACCTCCTGGAACAGCAGCACGGACTTCTGCAGCTGGGAAGGCGTAACATGCAGACACCGGAGGCCTGTGCGGGTGGTGGAGCTGAGCTTGGGCGGCAAGGGACTTACGGGACCACTCTCCCCAGCCCTCGGGAACCTCACATTCCTGCGGACATTAAACCTGAGCTTAAACTGGCTCCACGGGGAGATTCCAGCAAGCCTTGGCCGCCTCCGACGCCTGCAGAGGCTCGACTTGAACGACAACTCCTTCTCTGGCACGTTCCCTGCGAACCTGAGCTCCTGTGTCAGCATGATCATGATGGGATTGCACAACAACATGCTTGGTGGGCGCATCCCGGCTGAGCTCGGTGAAAAGCTCATGTCCCTGGAAGCATTGTGGCTAAAAAACAACAGCTTCACAGGGCCCATCCCAGCATCACTGGCTAATCTGTCCCATCTACAAAACCTTGATCTCTCCTATAACCACCTCGTAGGCTCAATCCCACCAGGGCTCGGTGATATCCACGTCATGTGGGATTTCAGTCTCGCCAACAACAACCTCTCTGGTATGATTCCACCTTCCCTCTACAACCGGTCATCACTGAAATTTGTCGACGTAGGGGAAAATATGTTGTACGGAAGCATTCCAGATGATCTCGGCACCAAGTTCCCCAAGATGGAAACTCTTGGCTTGTATTGTAATCACTTTACAGGAACCATCCCTTCCTCAATATCCAATCTATCATACCTCGCAGGACTTGACCTCAGCAACAACAGATTTAGTGGGTATGTGCCTCCAACTTTGGGGAGGCTGGGAGCACTCATATCTCTGAACCTGACAAACAACAAGCTTGAAGCGAATGACAACAAGGGTTGGGAATTCATCACTTCTTTGGCAAACTGTAGCCAACTAAAGTACTTGGCATTTGGAGGCGACTTTTTTGGAGGAAAACTACCGGGTTCAATTGTCAACCTCTCTACGACTCTCAAGGGATTATCCATAATGGACAATAATAGCAAATACATACATATCCGGAGTGATACCAAAGAGTATCGGTAAGCTAGAAAACTTGAATGAGCTAGGCTTGTATAACAATAGCTTGTCTGGCCACATACCATCATCACTAGGGAACCTTTCACAGTTAAACAGGCTTTTAGCATACTATGGCAACTTGGAAGGACCCATTCCGGCAAGCCTGGGGGAACTGAAAAGCCTATACGTACTTGATTTATCAACAAATTATAGACTTAATGGTTCAATACCCACAGAGATTTTAAAGTTACCTAGCCTTTCTTACTACTTGGACTTGTCATACAATTCCCTTTCTGGGCCCCTTCCTTCTGAAGTTGGTAGCTTGGCAAATCTTAACCAACTCATTCTATCAGGAAACCATTTATCTGGCAAGATACCTGACAGCATTCAGAATTGTGTAGTGTTGGACTGGTTATTGTTAGACAATAATTCATTCGAGGGAAGCATACCTCAATCACTGAAGAATCTGAAGGGGCTCAGTAAACTGAACCTGACAATGAATAAATTCTCTGGCAATATTCCTGAGTCCCTTGGTAGCATTGAAAACTTGCAGGAACTATACCTAGCACACAACAACTTGTCAGGATCAATCCCGGCAGTTCTACAGAATTTGACATCACTGTCCAAATTGGATATATCCTTCAATAACTTGCAAGGCGACGTGCCAGACAGAGGTGTTTTCAGAAACATCACCTATATAGAAGTTGCTGGGAATATCAACCTATGTGGAGGTACACCTAAACTTCACTTGGCTCCATGCTCCACAAGCTCCTTAAGCAAGAAAAAGAGAAAGATGTCAAAGTCCCATGTAGTTTCTCTAGCAACAATTGGAGCAATCTTATCATCAGTTTCAGTTATTCTTCTTGTTTGGATACTTCACAAGAAGCTCAAACAAGGACAGAATACAACAGTGCAACATTCAATCGCTGGGGACAATTACGAGAGAATCCCCTATCATACATTATGGAGAGGAACTAACGGACTTTCAGATGATAATTTACTCGGGAGAGGAAGTTATGGTGCAGTTTTCAAGTGCATACTGGCCAATGAGGAAAGAATCTTGGCTGTCAAGGTGTTTAACCTTGGTCAATCCAGGTATTCCAAGAGCTTTGAGGCGGAGTGTGAGGCCATGAGAAGGATACGACACCGTTGTCTCATAAAGATCATTACTTCTTGTTCAAGCGTCAACCACCAAGGTCAAGAGTTCAAGGCATTGGTTTTTGAGTTCATGCCCAATGGCAATTTGGACGGTTGGCTTCACCCAAAATCTCAAGAGCCAAGTGTAAACAACACGCTCAGCCTTGCCCAGCGGCTTGAGATTGCTGTCAATATTGTGGATGCAGTAGAATATTTGCACAACTACTGTCAACCATTGGTAATCCATTGTGATCTTAAGCCAAGCAACATCCTTCTTGCTGAAGACATGAGCGCTCGAGTTGGAGACTTTGGCATATCAAGGATCATTCAAGAAAAGACAAGTGATGGGATGCAAAACTCATACAGCTCAATGGGAATTAGAGGTTCCATAGGCTATGTTGCTCCAGGTAACGGAAATTCTTCTATTTTCATCTTTTTAGTCTACACACAAATATGGCATGCTAACCAAAAAATGTTGCATAATTGTAGAGTATGGAC
The DNA here is from genome assembly GCA_023614405.1 of Avena insularis. Taxonomy (NCBI): domain Eukaryota; kingdom Viridiplantae; phylum Streptophyta; class Magnoliopsida; order Poales; family Poaceae; genus Avena; species Avena insularis. Next base: position 10,373,590 of record CM042684.1, read on the forward strand.
AAGGCTCTGCGGTCTCAGCACCTGGTGATATTTACAGTCTTGGCATATTGCTGCTCGAGATGTTTACCGGAAGGAGCCCAACAGACGACACATTCGGAGATTCATCAGGTCTGCACAAGTTTGCTGAGGATGCTCTTCCAGATAGAACCTTGTGTTAGAACTAGACCATTCTCAGTAGATGCACTATGGGATTAGATCTAGGAGAACTGAGAGAGAGAGAGAGAGACTACCTGCGCCCTGGCTTGACAAGCAGGAACCCGAGGGGATTCCGGAGCCAGAGCCGGAGCTAGACCCGCCGTCGTTGGCCATGGAAGAAGGGGCGACGGCGTGAGCGTGGGTGGTTGAGAGCGGTGGCGGCGGAGCTTCCCGTCGGCCTAGTGCGAACCCTAATCGGTGGGTGTGTTTGTGGGGGGCTGCGGCGCACGGTCAACCTCGTACCGTGTGCGTCCGCCCCCCCACCTATTTATATACGATCGCATGTGGGCCCACAACCATGGATAGGGTTGGGCGCCCCCGATTAGGGCGCGATGAGGGACTCCGTTCGGGCTGTTGGGCCCGAACGTGGGAGAGATCTATCCAACATTCTCCCCCTAGATCTCGACTTTACTTTTAACTTTGTACTTTATTTATTTCATCACAGAATGATACATAGAGCATGTTTCATCGTCTCAGCTCAATTGCCGATAGAATCAGACAGCCACTATATACCTTCATGTTCTGAAACAAATTCTGTTACTTTTGGGCCTCTATGGTCCAGGAATCATAGGCTTCCCGTTAAACCCATGCCGGCTATGTGTTCCTTGAACACATTGGGTGGTAAGCCTTTCGTTAGCGGATCCGCAAGCATATCCTTTGTCCTTATATGCTCGAGACTTATAGTTTGATTTTGGACTTTGTCCTTCACAACATAATACTTTATATCTATAGACTTTGAAGCATTACTCGACTTGTTGTTGTGAGCATAGAATACTGCGGGCTCGTTGTCACAGTACATCTTTAGTGGCTCATTGATGCAGCCAACCACTTTCAAGTCGGGTAAGAATTTCTTTAACCATAACGCCTGTCCCATGGCCTCATAACATGCTATAAATTCTGCATACATCGTAGATGATGCAACTATCGACTGTTTGGCGCTTCTCCACGAAATAGCACCTCCTACGAGAGTAAAGACATACCCTGTCGTGGACTTTCGGTCGTCTTTATCTCCCGCAAAATCTGCATCTGAATACCCTTTTATCTCTAGGGAATCAGATCTTCTATATGTAAGCATGAGGCCTTTTGTGCCTTGCACATAACGCAAAGCTTTCTTTACCATCTTCCAGTGCTCTATGCCTGGATTCTCTTGATATCTACCGAGTACCCCGGTGATAAATGCTAAGTCAGGGCGAGTGCACACTTGTGCATACTGTAAGCTTCCAACAGCCGAAGCATATGGTACTGACTTCATTTGATCGATCTCATATTGATTCTTTGGACATTGGGATTTCCCAAAACTGTCGCCCTTGACTATGGGAGCAGGTGTTGAATTACTCGCATGCATATTGTATTTCTTTAAAATCTTTTCACAATACGCTTTCTGCGACAGTCCTAACACTCCATTCTTTCTGTCTCGGTGAATTTCTATGCCCAAAACATAAGATGCTTCACCAAGGTCTTTCATATCAAAGTTTGATGACAAGAATTTGTTTGTTTCTAGTAGTAGACTAACATCACTGCTAGCAAGCAGAATGTCATCCACATATAAAATTAGGAAAATATATTTCCCACTTTTGAACTTTGCATAAATGCAATTGTCCTCAACATTTTCTTTGAATCCAAATCTTTTAATGGTATCATTAAACTTTAAATACCACTGCCTAGAGGCTTGCTTTAACCCATAAATGGATTTCTTTAGGCGGCATCCCATATGTTCCTTCCCCTCCATGAAAAAACCTTTGGGTTGTTTCATGTAAACATTCTCTTCTAAATCTCCATTTAGAAATGCCGTCTTGACATCCATTTGATGTAACTCTAAATCAAAATGTGCAACTAGTGTCATGATGATTCTGAAGGAGTCCTTACATGAGACCGGAGAAAAAGTCTCATTGTAATCTACGCCTTCTCTTTGCGTAAAGCCTTTTGCCACGAGTCTAGCTTTGTACTTTTGTACATTCCCATTGGAATCATACTTTGTTTTGTAGACCCACTTGCATCCTACTGTTTTGGCTCCTTTGGGAATTTCTTCTAAGTCCCAAACATTGTTGGAACTCATCGATGTCATTTCATCTTCCATTGCCTCTACCCACTTGGATGAGTGAGGGCTACTCATGGCTTCTTCATATGAGGTAGGATCGCCCTCCATATGAACTACATTGTAAACTTTGTAGATGTCTTTGGAAATGGCTGGTCTTCGTTCTCTTTTAGACCGTCTGAGTTCATCAGACTCTTGCTCATTTCTTGCCTGGGGTTCAGGCACATTTACAGTAGGTGGCTGTTCTGGCTCCCTTTCGTGCTCAACAGTGGGTTCAGGTGGCTCCTGATGGACAGGTTCTGAACTTTTGCCCATTGTTGTCACGTGTGGAGTCACAACAGGTGCCGGCACCACAACCTCAGGGGTTGTAAATGGTGGCACAACAGGTAGCGAGAAAAATGGCTCCTGAGTCATCGGATTAGGTGCATGCACCCTCTTCTCCTCAAGATCAATTTTCCTAGCTACCGTGCTTCCCCTCATCAATTCATCCTCCAAGAAGACTGCATGTCTCGTTTCTACAAACTTTGTGTATCTGTCGGGACAGTAGAAACGATAGCCTTTGGACTTATCTGGATAGCCAATAAAATGGCAAGATACTGTTTTGGGGTCTAACTTTGCAATGCTTGGATTGAAAACTTTTGCCTCAGCTGGGCTCCCCCAGACCCTCAAGTGGTGCAGAGAGGGGACTCTGCCTGTCCACAATTCATACGGTGTTTTGGGCACCGATTTACTTGGTACTCTGTTGAGAATATGAATGGCGGTTTTAAGCGCCTCCATCCACAATCCCAATGGGAGGGTGGAATAGCTCATCATGCTGCGCACCATATCCATAAGGGTACGGTTGCGCCTTTTAGCTACTCCGTTTTGCTGAGGTTCGCCCGGCATAGAATACTGGGCGACTATTCCATTTTCTTGCAGGAACCGTGCAAAGGGTCCTGGTACTTGACCATATGGAGTATGCCGACCGTAGTACTCCCCCCCACGATCGGACCGAACTATTTTGATTCTTTTATCGTGCTGATTTTCTACTTCAGCTTTGAAAATTTTAAATTTATCCAACGCTGATCTTTCTTTGATTGGATAAATATAACCATACCGAGTGATCATCCGTGAATGTTATGAATGAATCATAGCCATCCACACTTTTCACCGGAAACGGTCCACAAATATCCGTGTGGATTATTTCTAGTGTAGCTATGCTTCGGTTTGCACCCTTTTTAATTTGTTTGACATACTTTCCTTTAATGCAATCTATGCATTGTTCTATGTCGGAGAACTCTAACGGAGGAAGAATGTCATTTTTAACGAGGTTTTCTATTCTTCCCCTCGAAATATGGCCTAGTCTGCAGTGCCATAGTTTCGATGAGTCAAGAGTTCGCTTTCTTTTCTTTTGTTCTTTGTTCGACAAGGAAACTTTTTCATTCACATCACACACAGAAAGAACTTTCTCATGCAGGGATAACAAATATAACTTATCAAATAATATAGCAACACCCACACATTTGTCTTTCAACCAAATGGCACACTTGCCATTTCCAAAATAACATTCGTAAGAATCTTTGTCCAAACAGGAAACACTTATTAAATTCCTATGTAATGAAGGAACGAAAAGCACATCTTTGAGCAAAAGCAAAGAGCCATCAGCCAGCTCCAGAGGGACGTCACCAATGGCCTCCACTTCTGCTTCTATTCCATTCGCCACTTCAATGTGTCTTTCTCTTCTTGGTGTGGTCCTTGTCGAATGGAACCCCTGTAAAGAGTTGGCAACATGAACAGTTGCTCCAGAATCAATCCACCAAGTGGATCTAGTAAACTTTTCATACAAAGATTCATTAACAAAAGAAACAATATCTTTACCATTTTTGGCCATGATGTACTTTAGCCAAATCGGGCAGTCTTTCTTGTAGTGGCCCGGCTTTTTACAGTGATGGCACTGATCCTTCTCCCCAGGGGTGGACTGGTGATGCTGGTACTGGTGCTGCATTGGACCCTTGCCATGGGGCTTGGAGGGTGAGCCACCATGGTTGCCGCCTGTGAAGCCTCTCTTCCTGTTGTCCTTCACGAAGTTCAGAGAACCGCCGTGAAGGGCTTTCAGCCTTTCCTCTTCTTGGGAGCACATCCCAATGGTCTTTTCTATGTCCCACTTTTCAGGGGACATATTATAGTTTATCACAAAGTTTTCAAAAGGCTGTGGAAGTGAGGCCATCACAAGGTGCACCAAGAGTGCTGGCTTTAACTCGAGGTCCTCATCCATTGGCTTGAGCTTCGCTGTCATGTTTGACATCCTCAAGATGTGCTCTCTTATTCCGTAGGGTCCTCCGGTATACTTTTTCAAGAATCACTGCTTTAACACCGGTGATATATCTTTGAAGAGCCAAGAACTGGCTCTTTATCTTGGCGAGATACTCGCCCACGGTAGCACACTCTCCAATTGAGCCCACTATTGCGTTCTCAATTGTGTTCTTTACGAAGGCCAGACACTTCTTGTTGGCGTTCACCCATTTCTGGTTATCAATAGAGTAAGCCAGCTCCAATGGAGCATGGTCCCTCTTCCTTTTCTCAAAGTCAGCACTATCCTCAGCTGCCCCCTTGACCGGGTCAGCGGGCTTGACTGGTTGCTTGGTGTCAACCACCCAATCCACTTCGGCGCATACGAACGCCAAGTCAACTTTCTTCTTCCATTCGGAGTAGTTGTCCCCCCTTAGGAGCGGGATGTCCTTCAAACATGCCATGAGGTTGAGACCTCCTGAAAATCACAAAAGATGTGAGATCACCAAGTAAAACAACTGTATGCGTTAATTCAACATTGGTATAAATTAAGCATGCAATCGTTTCGTGCTATTTAAAATTACATCACCGTTGGGCAGAAATAAATTTAAATGCACCTTTAATACTTAATAGGAAAAGATTATGGTCATGATTATTAATAACGTTGGTCAATTAATAGCATGAGGCATAATCACTTTAATCACATCTTTATGTCAAGATTTAATCAACTTTTATTGCATTTGGTGCAATTTTAAACCATACATTTCAATGTAAAAACACTATTTGCAGCGGAAACTTTCATTAATGACTTTCATAAAAACTCATACTTTGCAGAAAAATTCTGCCTTTGTAACGTTCTCTAGTCACAATATACTTAAAAGTAATAAGACTAGAGAAAACTATGCAAAATTTTGCTTAAAAACTAAGCAAAAAACATTAAAAAACAGCTCTGTAAATAAAAACAGAAAACTGTAAAAGAAAAAACGCCCCACTGGGCCAAAAAACCCTCGCTGGCAAGCAGCAGCCCAGCAGCCCGAGGCCCACCTGGCCCGCCACTGGCCTGCCCCGCCCGCGCGCGCTGCCTAGCTAGCTGCCGCAAGGCTCTCGCCCAAAGAACCGAGCAAGCGCCCACGGCCAGACGCCAGCTTCATGCGCTGCGGCTCGGCCAGCACCAAGCCGCCTCGGCCTGCTGCCGCCCGCTCCCCCACCGTTCGATCCTGGCCGTTCAGCCGCTCAACCCTGGATCCGACGGTCACGCGCACTGTTCGGGGGTATAAAACCCCCCCACCCGCCGACCCCCACACAAACCCTAACCATACTCTCCCCTCACGCCCAGCGGCCACGGCGGCGGCGCCCAGCGGCAGCCGCGGCCGTGGTCGCGTCCCCTCCCAGCGTGCCGTGGTGTGGCCACCAAGGCGGCGCCAGCGTCTGCTGCCGCCCCGCGTGGTCACCGCGGACACCTCGCAGCACGCGTCCACCGCGGCGGCGCCGCGTCCTTCGGGCCGGTTGCCCCGCGTGGTCGCCGTGTCCTGCGCCGGCGATGTGGTGGCGCGTGGCGGAGCCGACGAGGCGGCTTCGGCCCCTCCCTCCCCACGTCCCCATCTGTGGCGCAGTGGCGTGGCCGGCGGTGAGCTCGGCTCCGGCGGCGTTGGAGAGGGGAGGCGGCCGTCCGTCCGGCAGCGGTGCCGGCGACGGTCCCCTCCTTCCTACAGCGCCGCCACCCTTTTCCCCTTTCTCTCTCTCCCATCCACCAACCAAAAACCAACCGAGGAGGTTGGCGGCCGGAGCCACGGCGCCCCCCTGGCCCCCTTGCCGGCGGTGCGTCCACCCGAGGGTGGGCGCACGACCGTCAAGAGGACTAGCGGCGGTGCCCCTCGCCGGCGTGCGGCGGCGGCCAGTGGGTTTCCCCACTTCCCTTTTTTTTTGAATCGGGCTTTGGGGTAAACGAGAACCGGGGAATTTTGGGGATTTGTTTGGCTTTTTCTTGCGGGATGTGGGAGGGGCGAGATCTTTCTGTCTATTTGGCGGGATCTTGGATTTACTTTGCCCCCGAAGGGGTGTGTCCTTCTTCCCTATGCCTCGGCTTGCCGATGCGCATAGGGATCGAGGGGGACGGCGCGGCCAGAGGGGCAAGGCGCACTTTTGGATCTAGGGTTTTCCTTTACTTTTACTTCTCTACCGAAAAAACTAGCATCTAAGATGCTTTGATACCATTGTTAGAACTAGACCATTCTCAGTAAATGCACTATGGGATTAGATCTAGGAGAACTGAGAGAGAGAGAGACTACTCACTGCCTGCTTGACAAGGTGAACCCGAGGATTCCGGAGCCAGAGCCGGAGCTAGACCCGCCGTCGTTGGCCATGGAAGAAGGGGCGACGGCGTGAGCGTGGGTGGTTGAGAGCGGTGGCGGCGGAGCTTCCCGTCGGCCTAGTGCGAACCCTAATCGGTGGGTGTGTTTGTGGGGGGCTGCGGCGCACGGTCAACCTCGTACCGTGTGCGTCCAGCCCCCCCACCTATTTATATACGCACTGGCGACAGGGGCCCACAACCATGGATAGGGTTGGGCGCCCCCGATTAGGACGCGATGAGGGACTCCATTCGGGACTCCGTTCGGGCCGTTGGGCCCGAACGTGGGAGAGATCTATCCAACACCTTGGAGCTAGCTGACCCAACAATCTGGCTGCACATTGAACAACATGATAACGTTACGAGCAGAATCCAGGAGTGTTTGGTTTCTGTCTTCAGTCTTGGCATATCGTGCTCAAAGCAACAGCCTCGAGAACGGACATTGACAAGAGATGCAGCGGCAGAGATGCATGCAATCAGAGATGCGTACGCCGCGTTTGTTGCTAGCTTATAGTGGAACCCAGAGCAGAAAGAGAAGCCTCGACTCAAGCCATTCACAACGGTACTGAACAAACAAGCTGGTACAAGAGATGATCCTACAACAATAAAAGTTATATGTATCAGTTAGTAATTGTTCTTATTTTTCGCAATTATGTTTCTGTGCAAGTGTATCAAATAAATGCAAAATGCAAAACCATGGTGTTGTGCAACACTACCATATCATTTTTTAGAGATTTCATAAATCGGGGACAGAAGTTTTATCCATTCTCGAAAAGGAACACATGCTGGCAACGTTAATTCATTGATTCAAGTAAACAAGTAGACAAAAATTCAGAAGAACTCTCCAAGTGTATAAGTTACCTGAATTCCGTAGTTAAAAATGGATATACGAGATAATGCAATTAGGAAGCGGAACAGCATAGAATTCAGACAGCGCACAAGAAACGCATCAGTACTGTCAGGCGTCAGCTACGTCAGACAACAATTTCCAAAAGCAGCAGCACATCATTCTAAATTCCAAGAATTACTGACAATACTAAGTCATGGCAGAAATTAACACCAACGAACTGCCACTGACTGCATGTTGCAACCGAAGAGGAATGGAGAGGGGGTACGTTTCCGATGCCATAAGGTGAACTTGGTGCCTCGGAGACAGCGTTCTTGGCGAGCTCGCCGTCAGAAACCGAACAAGACGGAGGTATATGGATCTCATGGGAGAGGAGGGAGAGAGACGAGGCGCGGAGGAGGATGGAGGAATCCATTGGAGGCGACGGGAAGGAAAGCTGGGGAAGATGGGTTCGAGGTTGGAGGGAGAGAAAGGGATTGCGTTTCCGGTGGCCGTTTAGGCATTCAGACCTGAGACAACTGAATCTGCCTTGGTGGCTAGTCAATGTGTCCAGGGAATACGCCTTGAAGGTGGCGTCATTGGAGTGTAGAGCTATAAGAGCAGCTCCAACGGAGCCACTAAAACCGCGGATAAATAAACCTTATGGTTTTCGGAGAAAACAGTCGCGCCAGTGAAATCTATAAAAGCCTGAAAACTGTAAACTTTTTTATAGTCCGTGGAGAAACCCGTCTTCTGAACCCTAAATTCACAGTGTGGGAGACTGATCCGAGCCAGCCCTGTATCGCACCCAAACTTTGTGTGTGAGGGACATTTCGCTACCTCCTTTCCGCTTGCGTGTCGCCGCCCCGACCTCCGTCCCCTTCCCTCCAGTTTTCCGCCGTCGGCACTCGCCGAGTCCGAAGCCATGGACCCCAACGAGCTCCCGCCCGTCGTTGCTGAGGCCGCAAAGCCTCAACAGCCTAGCACCGCCGCCATTGTTGGCGCAGGAGCTCCGCTGGCTAGATCCGGCTTGAAGAGGAAGAGGTTGGGGAACACCAGCGCCCCGAAGGTCGGTGCTGCGGCGCTAGCCGGGCCGGCCAAGCCACGCGGCGCAAAGAAGATGAAGCAGGCCATGCACCGCGCGGGTCTTCCTCCACTCAGCAGCCGCCCGCCGCTCCGCAGCAGCCTCTGTCGTCCGTCGCCCCGCAACAGGAGATGTTCGACGCAGCTCAAGCATCATCAACAAAGAAGAGGAGGGCGGTGAACTACAACGAGATTGAGGACACTTGCTTGGTTCGGGCATGGTCCCAAGTGTCGATCAATGTTGTGACCGATACGGACCAAAATGGCAAGCGCTATTGGCAGTGCATCGAAGATAAGTTATTCAAATTGATGCATCGTTTGAACCATTGCATTGCATCGTTTGACTGTGAGATCGTTGATCAATTTGCTCAAATTGTGAATTAGCAACTGCTTTTACGGGTTGAAAACACGAGACGGCTTTTATAGGCTCCATTCTGCGCCTTTTCAATCCGTAAAAGAAATTTCCGTAACATGTAAACACGTTTCACATGTCGTGGTTTTACGGGAGAAACATATCGTGGTTTTACTGGCTCCGTTTGGCTCCGCTAGAGCTGCTCTAAGTAGGTAACTTTTCTAATGGAGATGTGAAACGGGAAACAATGATAATGAATGATTCAAGTGTGTTCTTTATTGTTAACTAGTAATGCTTTATCGTGCAATGTGCTTAATGCACCCTCCATTGGCACGTGTATTAGGTTATACAAAATTCAAAATTTATAGAAAAAATATCAACATCTTGTATTAAATCAATAAATTAAAAATTATATTTCAAGATGGATCCATAGGTACTAGTTTAATGTTATAGACTATAATCAAAGATAGAAAAGTTTAGCATTTGAAAAAAAAACACCTTATAAAAAGGTGTATAAATTCAGTAAAAACTAGTTGTAAGTTCATTAGTACTACCTCCATTCCGTTTTATAAGGCAAATACGTACTTTAAGAAAATAATTTGATTGAAAATTTGGTCAACAAAATACAAACCATATTTAATAAAAATTATGTCATTAGATTCATATTCAAAATACGCTTTCAATGATACTTTTTTGTGACATATGATTTATATATTATTGACCAATTTTACTGTCAAACTATTTTTTAAAATACGTAATAGCCCTATAATCTGAAATGGAGGGAGTAACGGACTCAAAGTTACCATTAATATTTTTTTAATCTCATGCCTTGGGATGGCACTCTAACAATAACTTCAACACTGCCTATATATTTCAAGTACAAGTTGCTCTCACATCAAAATAAAAAATAAAGGTAGATCCTAAGTACTTTGATATGTAATCGTGTTTTCGAAGTTTGCATTTTTGCTGGTTCTTGGCATTTTATACTCAAACGGAAATGGTCAAACCTTGTGATGTCACTCTACCTTTTGTTAGGGCACGTATAATGCTAAGGAATGCATGCATTCTCTTAGCTCTTCACATCATTTAGAGAAGACATAATAAATAACCTGTACAATGCAGTATCTCTTACTGTTATCTCTAGCAATTAATGAGGATTAACTATTTTTAGTAAAAAATTGGTTGACTAAGGGAGGGCATATGGTATAATGGAGAAAATAGTCTTCTCTTATTTCTAAGAGGATGGCCCAACGCGTCCCCCGGACGATGGGAGGCCTCCATCGTCCTGCTCCAGCTGCTGCCACGTGTCCACTAAAAACTGTTTAAATCCTTTTTTGCTGCAAAACGGCTCGCTTTTGCTACGTATGTTCCCGCTTTTGCTTTTGAAGAAAAAAAAGGTTCGTTTCAGAAATAGAATGTCTCGCAGGAGACCTCAACGAGACCTCGCCGGAGACCATGCAGCAAAAAAATTATGCTAATACAGCAAAACCGACTTCACCGGAAACATCGTCGGAAAAAATTCGCCGGTGACTCTCGCCGGAGACCTTGTAGCAAATACTTGGCACTGTTGTAGCAAAACCACAAGACGATTGTAGCTAAAAAGTTTTTCTAATGTAGCAAAAAACTGACTTCGCCGGATACATCGCCGGAGACTTTGCCAGTGAGGTCTCCGTCGAGACGTTCTATTTCTGAAACGAATCTTTTTTTTTGCTTCGAAAGCAAAAGCGGAACATATGTAGCAAACCCGGAATATTTTGTAGCAAATGGACACATGTCAGCACGGGAAGCAGGACGATGGGATCGTCCGGAGGATCTGAATCATTTCCCTTTCTAAGAGATCATCCCTTAGCTAAAGAAAGACAACCTTCTCTCTCTTGTTTCTCTCTCCTCCAAGTAGGCAAAAATCCGATGTGACAAACATAAGGGAAGACTAACGTCACCGTATCGTACATTGACCTTATGGTGTGGATCAAAGGAAGGGCCAGGATCCAACGAACATGAGTTCAAATATATGATCGTTGTGGTTTGGGCAAGCGAAATGAGCTATTGGCTTATGTCAGCCCCTTTTAAGGACATCATGTGCAGTTACCGGAACATACCGACAATCGACAGCTTGTGCATACACATAAATATTTTCCTGGTGCTTTTCTTATGATCTTATCCCACGGTTGGTACAACTAAAAAGATAACGTAATAAACCGTGACCCTTAATAATTCTAAGTAAATTCTAATTGTCATACGGTATCTTTGATTGTTTGCGTGTTTGGTTTGGCCTTTTTTCCTCGGTATCCGATTACACCGTGATCTGATTCCGTTAAACATGTTTGCCTAGCAAGGTCCATAAATCTTTAATCTGATTCCGCTGACTCTCCTCCGGAAACAAATCTCGTTACCGGATGGACCGACTCAGCCATAGCGAAAGCCTCCGTATACGTCTCCGCCTCCGCCTCTGATTCCCTCTGGTCTCTGCCCCCAGCCTTCTCTCGCACGCCGGCGATGGTGACCATGGCGGCAGATCTCCCGCAACTCCCTCTCCGTCACAAGCAACGTGTTGAATAATAGAGCAATTTACCAAGCGAATTACCCATAATAAACGCTAGATAAAACATGATTAGAATAAAAGATAAAATACTAATCATATGAAATAGCGAAAACATATTAAGACAGTTAACCAAACAGACTGCAAGACATAAGTCTTAAGATGCGATCAGAACAAGATTGATAAAGAAAACATACACGACAGCGGCAGCAGAAGAGGAACCACCGGTGTTCGTGTTGGCACCGTCGTTAGCCATGTCGTCGAGGAAGAGGGTGCTGATGTCGGGAAAGAAGTCCTCGTCGGGAAAGACGTCGCCGCAGTTGCTATCTGTGTGGGAGTCCGTGACGAAGCCAGTAGTCACGCCGATAGCGCTCCCCAAAAACCTTATCGCTCTTCTCCTGTACAGGACTCGAAGCAGCGGGTCTCGGAGGCCTACTGTCCCTGCTCACGGTGCACGCCGCAAGACGGGATGGGGAAGATCTAGGTAGTGCAGTGCTCTGGAACTTGAGGCGCAAAGGAGTATGCGATGATGTGTTGCGGTGTGTCTGAGAAGAGGCGCGACCTCTCTCTTATATAGACACAGAGGGGTAGGCAGACAGGCTGCACAGAAGATGAAACGAACGGACGGGAGTTGACGCGAACAGGCGGCAGCCCACCGGACAGCCTCCACTCAGTTCGTATTAAAAGTCCACTCGAGCAAAACGTTTCAACTTCTGTACGACTGTTCATATACCATTCATGTGTGGCAAAATAAAGCTCGGCTCGGCGAGATTCCCGCATCCCGCATCCCGCGGGAGCGAGGAGGAGGAGGAGCGCGCGTGTGGAACTCTCTCCTTCTCCTTCTCATCCTTTTACCAAGTGGTAGGAGAGCTCACCTTATAAGCTGGTCCAATTTTCACTCAACTAGCAATGTGGGACTAAACATTTGTCCCAGCTCTTGCCTTGCATGAATGGGCCAAATGGGCCTCTAGGATTTCAGGAATTTATTGACATATAATAAATGGGCTGGGCCTATTTAGGCAAAATTCCAACAATCCCCCAACAGATCCCAGAGGCACATGAAGTTTGCCTTTGGTTCCAAAATATTGTTTATATACCGATACTGTAGTGGAGACTGTTAAATTGAACTTCCACCTAGAACTTTATGTTATACTAGGCTACAACTTGTATAGTGGACTATGCCTTAAACTGCAAGTTTGCTGCGAACCTAGCTTCACAAAAAGTCTTGACCGATACTAGCCTACCGTGGGACTTCCCCGCGGGTGGAGCTTATACGTCATACTCCATGACCTTTCATGAGTTTATTAGAGAGCACCCAACTCTCATAGACTGCGACGTTTGACAGTCAGACTCATATAGGTGTGTTCTTCAATAGATGTTCTGCAGGACAACATCTCTGCTTAAGATTGAGCCATTTAGAACACATTAAGATAAAATCAACCTGCCGTGCAGAATAGGAAAGTATTGCATCTTCACGGAGTGGTGTTCATTAAAGTGAGAATACTTTCCTCTCAGTCTACCAACAGCTTGTCTCCCAATTCTAATTCACGGGATCTCCGATCACATAGATTGGTTTGCCACTGTGGAAAACTCATAGTGTGGGTCTCATACCCATCTCCTTCGATGCATTTTCTATCACATTGCATGATAGTCCCTTTATGAAGGGATCTGCCAGGTTCTTAGATGTTTGGATATAATCCAATGCAATAACTCCGGAGTTTCTCATTTTCCTGACAGATTTTAGTCTCCTCTTCACATGTCTTGAGGACTTCATATTATCCTTAGAACTGTTCACCTTAATAATCACAGTTTGATTATCACAGTTTATTGGAATTGTGGGTATAGGTTTTTCAACCACAAGTAAGTCCATCAAGAGTTCATGAAGCCACTCTGCTTCAACAGTGGCCGTGTCTAGTGCTGTGAGTTCTGCTTCCATAGTTGACCTCGTTAAGATGGTCTGCTTGCAAGACTTCCAAGAAACAGCGCCACCACCAAGTGTGAAAACATATCCACTCATGGCCTTTATCTCGTCAGCATCAGATATCCAATTTGAATCAATATAACCCTCTAGTACCCTCGGGTACCCGGTATAGTGTATGCCATAGTTCGCAGTGCCTTTTAGATATCGCATAACTCTCTCAAGAGCATGCCAGTGATCATCTCCTGGATTTGAAACAAATCGACTGAGTTTGCTTACAACAAAGGCGATCTTAGGCCTCGTGGCACTAGCTAAATACATAAGCGAGCCAGTGATTTGAGAGTATCTTAGTTGGTCTCTAGCATTTTCTCGATTCTTTCGAAGGAACACACTAGGATCATACGGTGTAGGAGAAAAATTGACGTCGCTATACCCGAAACGACTCAAGATCTTTTCCACATAGTGGGACTGAAGCAGTGTAATCCCACCATCATCATCTCTCAATAGCTTGATGTTCAGGATGACATCAGCTACTCCTAGATCCTTCATCTCAAAGGAACGAGATAAGAAATCTTTGACCTCCTTAATTGCATTAAGGTTGGTTCCAAAAATCAGTATGTCATCAACATACAAACAAAGGATGACTCCCTCATCCCCACCATGGCGATAGTATACACACTTGTCAGCTTCGTTTACAACAAAGCCTGTAGCGGTTAAGGTTTTATCAAATTTTTCGTGCCACTGCTTAGGTGCTTGTTTAAGACCATATAAAGACTTCAATAGCTTGCACACTTTTCTTTATTGACCATTTACTACAAAACCATCTGGTTGATCCATATAAATTTCCTCATCCAACTCTCTATTTAGGAAAGCCGTCTTAACATCCATTTGATGAACAAGAAGACCGTGTGATACAGCCAGAGAAAGTAGTACTCGAATGGTAGTCAACCTTGCTACAGGTGAGTAAGTGTCAAAGAAGTCTTCACCTTCCTTTTGGGTATAACCGTTGGCCACAAGCCTTGCCTTGTACTTCTCAATAGTACCATCAGGCTTTAGTTTCTTCTTAAACACCCATTTACATCCTACAGGTTTGCACCCATAAGGACGATCAGTGATCTCCCATGTTTCATTAGCTAAGATGGAATTCATCTCACTATGAATGCTTCCTTCCAAAGAGTCGATCGGGAGATGCATAAGCTTCTGAAATGGAAGTGGGAGTGTCATCGACAAGGTACACAATGAAATCATCACCAAAATACTTTGCAGTCCTTTGTCTCTTGCTCCTTTTAGGAATTTTATTATCATCCTCCTTAGGACTTTTAGAGTGTTCAATTGGAATGGTAGGTTCAGAGAATATAGCAAACTCCTGATTAGATGAACTAGGTATCTCCGGATTTAATGAGTTAGGTTTATCCTTCATTGGAAAGATATCCTCAAAGAAAGTCGCATCAGTCGACTCCATGATTGTACCGACATGAATGTCAGGCACTTCAGATTTTACTATCAAGAATCTATAACCAATGCTATGAAAAGCATAGCCCAGAAAAACACAATCAATGGTTTTAGGTCCAAGCTTGCGCTTCTTGGGGATTGGTACATTAACTTTTGCCAAACAACCCCAAGTACGTAAGTAAGAGAGTTTTAATCTTTTCTTCTCCCATTCTTCGAATGGAGTAATTTCTTTGTTCTTTGTGGGAACTCGGTTTAGGACATGACACGCGGTCAATAGTGCCTCCCCCACCATTCCTTAGAAAGACCTGATGTGTCTAACATGGCGTTAACCAAATCTGTTAGAGTACGGTTCTTTCTTTCGGCTAATCCATTTAACTGGGGTGAGTAGGGAAGCGTCCTCTCATGAATTATGCCATGTTCCGCACAAAAGGAATCAAACTCATTAGAAAAATACTCTCCACCACGATCAGACCTAAGCCTCTTAATCTTTCGATCAAGTTGATTTTCTGCCTCTGCTTTATAGATTTTGAAGAAACTCAAAGCCTCATCTTTTGATTTTAGAAGATACACATGACAATATCTCGTAGAATCATCGATCAAAGTCATGAAATATTTCTTTCCACCTTTTGTCAACACACCATTCATCTCACAAAGATCAGAATGTATGAGCTCTAGTGGTGTTAAATTTCTCATTTCTGCAGTCGTATGTGACTTGCGAGGTTGTTTAGCTTGCACGTAAACTTGGCACTTAGATCCCTTAACAGTTGAGAAATCAGGGATTAAATTCATTTTGGCTAGCCGCGTCATACAACCAAAATTAATATGACAAAGACGAGAGTGCCAGACATTTGATTCAAAATTCGTGTAAATATGATTAACAACTTTATTACAAATGTCTGACAGAGATATGCGGAACAAGCCTCCGCATTCATAGCCTTTACCAACAAAGGTTCCATACTTCGAAATTACAAATTTATTGGACTCGAATACAATCTTGTAGCCATCTCGACACAGAAGAGATCCGCTAACAAGATTTTTATTTATTAAGGGAACATGATGCACGTTCTTCAGGCGCACGGTCTTTCCCGAAGTGAACTTCAGATCGACCGTACCAACACCATGAACAGAAGCATGCGAGTCATTTCTCATCAGCACGGTTTGAGTCCCTCTGACCCAACATCTTTCATCTCAACGTCGCCCATGACAACATTAGCAATCTTGCTGCTTTTCCCATGCTGGCGCTTGTCAAAGCGGTTGGGACAAGCAGGAGCCCAATGATTAGGATCACCGCACACATGACAAGCACCTTTCCTCTTATCAGTCTTCTTCTTAAAGCTGGTGGACTGTGAGACCTTGTTATTTCCATCGAACCTTCCTTTGTCATCAAACTTGCCTTTGTTCTTGAACTTGTGAGGCTGGAAGTTCCTTTTCTGTACCAGGTTGGCATTAGAACCTCCCTCGGTACCTCGAGCACGTGTGTCTTTTGCTCTCGCCTTCTCTTCCACATCAAGAGTCCCAGTGAGATCCGTCAAGGAGAACTCTTGTCTCTTGTGCTTCGGAGAAGTAGCAAAATTCCTCCATGACTGGGGAAGTTTGGCAATGATGCCTCCGGCAACAAACTTGTCTGGTAACACACAAGTGAAGTGCTCAAGCTCCCTGTCAAGTGACTGTATCTCATGAGCCTGCTCCACAATGGGGCGGTCATCAACCATCTTATAGTCATAGAATTGTTCCATGACATACAGTTCACTGCCAGCATCGGAGACTTTAAATTTTCTCTCGAGCGCATCCCACATATCTTTGTCATTGCTAAATGACAGATATGAATCGACAATATTGTCGGCAAGGATGCTGATCAAGGCAGCCTTGAAAGTGGTATCAAGTTTTTGGAACGCCTCTTCCTGAGCGGGATTAAGTTCTCCCTCAGGTACGCCATAGATGACGTTATAGCAGCTCATGGTGCGAAACAGAGACCTTGCTCGACGCCATCGTTTGTAATTCACACCTTCAAACACAGGTGGCTTCATAGAAGCAACAAAGCCACTTGGGGAAAATTGCCTGAAATAAGGTTTTTGGATTGTTGAATAATAGAGCAATTTACGAAGCGAATTACCCATAATAAACGCTAGATAAAACATGATTAGAATAAAAGATAAAATACTAATCATGTGAAATAGCGAAAACATATTAAGACAGTTAACCAAACAGACTGCAAGATATAAGTCTTGAGATGCGATCAGAACAAGATTGATAAAGAAAACATACACGGCAGCGGAAGCAGAAGAGGAACCACCGGTGTTCGTGTTGGCACCGTCGTTAGCCATGTCGTCGAGGAAGAGGGTGCTGATGTCGGGGAAGAAGTCCTCGTCGGGAAAGACGTCGCCGCAGTCGCTATCCGTGTGGGAGTCCGTGAAGAAGCCAGTAGTCGCGCCGATAGCGCTCCCCAAAAACCTTATCGCCCTTCTCCCGTACAGGACTCGAAGCAGCGGGGTCTCGGAGGCCTACTGTCTCGGCTCACGGTGCACGCCGCAAGACGGGATGGGGAAGATCTAGGTAGCGCAGTGCTCTGGAACTTGAGGCGCAAAGGAGTATGCGACGATGTGTTGCGGTGTGTCTGAGAAGAGGCGCGACCTCTCTCTTATATAGACACAGAGGGGTAGGCAGACAGGCTGGACAGAAGATGAAACGAACGGACGGGAGTTGAAGCGAACAGGTGGCAGCCCACCGGACAGCCTCCACTCAATTCGTATTAAAAGTCCACTCGAGCAAAACGTTTCAACTTCTGTACGACTGTTCATATATCATTCATGTATGGCAAAATAAAGCTCGTCTCGGCGAGATTCCCGCAACCCGCAACCCGCGGCGCGTGTCGTGGCGAGGCGTGCGAGGAGAAGGAGCGCGCGTGTGGAACTCTCTCCTTCTCCTTCTCATCCTTTTACCAAGTGGTAGGAGAGCTCACCTTATAAGCTGATCCAACTTCCACTCAGCTAGCAATGTGGGACTAAACATTTGTCCCAGCTCTTGCCTTGCATGAATGGGACAAATGGGCCTCTAGAATTTCAAGAATTTATTGACATATAATAAATGGGTTAGACCTATTTAGGCAAAATTCCAACACAACGCGCGGCCGGAGGAGTAGTCGCCGGAGGAGCAGCGGCGGCGACGGATCCCTTCACTGACCAGCGTTGGTGGCTCCTGATCTCTCCGTCGACTTCCTCTTTGCAGCCAACAGGCCAGGAAGAAGCAGAATCGACGTCTCATGAAGAGCATGAGCAGCGCTTCATGATAGCCAGAGGCGGTTGCCGACCCTGTTTGCAAAGCAGATTATTTCTTGATTGCTGCCGCGTTCTGAATTTTGATACCATTACGAAGTCGAACCAAACAAAATAAGAGAAAGTCCCATTACACCGCAATCCCACCGTAATTCGATTCCCTTGCCGTTTACGTTAACGTTGGTGGAAACAAACAGTGAAAGGGCAACCTCACATCCAGACTCACGTGTATTCTTAAATAACAAAAGTCATCAAGGGTGCAGGAGTTTTTGACCAATTATATTGGTTCCAAAGAATCATACCAGATCCTACGCTATTACCCATCTTTTTTTTCAACGCTCGATTGATCTGCATTTATAGATTTTAAGGATTTTCTCTTCTCTTCCCTTTGTTTTGTTGCTTGCGAGAACCTGGTTCTAGGTCAGAGGCCATACTAATCCCCTAGTAACTGGAAGTTGAGTGTTTTCTATTGGTACCTCCGCATTTGTATTCGACTTAAGGGACTTTGTAACACATTTGATATCAGTAAATGAAGTTGTCACATTATTTGCAATGTGTTGCAAATTTGTGAATTTTACATGGTACTTGAAGTTCCTATTGACTTCATGACATTCTATATGGTACACCATAATATAACTCATTATTTGTGGGGGTGTGTGTGTGGGGGGGGGGGGGGTCTCTCCGACAACTTTTCCTTCATTTCTATAGGCCTAAATACACCATAATATAACTCATGAACATCTTTAGTGCCCTAATCACTTGTCGCCAACAACAAAACAGGGGTGCAAAAATGTTCTTTTCCATGCATGCCCTTTCATGGTGGTGGTGGCTTTGGCTTTCACCCAACGTGTTTGGTCTTTGACGAAGATCCGGTGATCTTAGTGTGGTGTCAACAGTGGGTGAAAACTATGATCTCAGGATCCGGCAATGGTGGCGTCATCGGCGCCACTAACCTTCTTGAAGGCATAGTCTTGAGGTTTTGGCACTCGTTTACCTTTGGTGAAAAACTATGAGTCAGTGTTGGTGGTTAAGGCGACGGTTGAGGATTCATCTTTTTGGAGCTTCGGGCCTTCACCTCTTTGTCAAAGGCAAACAACTTTTTTCATCGAGATTCAGTAACTCACTTCGCAAGACAATGGCAGGCGGTGTTCCTGCATCATGTTGGCGGTTGTTGAATGTGTAGTTTTGCCTTGAAGCACGGAGACACTAGGTGGTGTTTTCATTGAAGACGACAACCATCGGCTCTCTTCTTTCAGGCTTTGGGTTGATGTGTCTTGGTCGTCTGCATCCTTGATGCTTTCTGTCTTCACCATCGTGCTGTTACAGAGGCAAGATATTCGTATCAGTTTGACGCATCAGTAAAATTATCCATTTCCAAACAAACAAAAAAGTTAGGTGTCATGTTAATTCAAACACACCTTCGCCTACCAACACCTTCCCTTCCACACAGATTAACAAGAAGCAAAGTTTGAAAACGTAAACATATTTGGTAGGACTTGAGCCGACATAACCACATCAGCCTCACAAGTCAACAAAAGAAGCTGAACTGTCGATATATATAACATATCACCAAGGCAAGCACGCCAGGTGTGGATCCAACATCCAAGATTGACCGGTTACTGTCACGGCCCACGCCATATCTTCCTCAATAGAGATAATAACCTGAAGCCATCAAGGCTCCCAGATACTTACAGATAGCATCAAGAAGAAGAAAAATCATCCTCAAAATAAGTCACAGACATTACAAAATGGAGTACATCAGAACTCATCTTTCAGATAGTAGGAGCATTTCTGAAGGAACAAGATAGTCCAAGGATCCACCTTTTAATAAACGCATTGGACTTTGTACTAAGCAGTCAAAACCGGAGAATTTGACCCCGATTATCTCCAGCGGATTGACCACGTACCCTTGCACTGTCGTCGTTGTCATTACTGGTCGGCAGATCCCTGTGAACTCTCCAAAAAACCTGCAGATGTCTAATTTCCATTTAATCAAGTCGAAACAGAACAGATGTCTAACTTTGATCAAGTCAAAACATGACAGATGTCTAACTTCTTTTAGATATAAAAACAGATGTCTAACTTTCATTTAATGATAGCGAACCAAGAAATCAGGACCTGTCGAAATTTTAGCACAACACTTTTGGCAAATAACTACAAGAGCGCCACACATGACCAGATTAGATATGAAGCAGGGAATCGGTACCAAGGAACCAAACCAGGAAAGCATGGTGATGGGGGTCATGAGCTTGATAATGCCATTTCTCGCCGTCCTGATGATCGCCGTCGTGAGCGCTGGTGACGAGGCCGCCCTGCTTGCTTTCAAAGAGCATGTCAGTGATGGTGGCTCGCTGGCCTCCTGGAATGGCAGCACTGACTTCTGCAGTTGGGAAGGCGTGACATGCAGCCATGGGAAGTCTGCACGGGTGGTGGCTCTGAGCTTGAACGGCACCGGGCTCACAGGAGCACTCTCCCCAGCCCTTGGGAACCTCACGTTCCTGGCGACACTCGACCTGAGCTTCAACTGGCTCCACGGGGAGATCCCCGAGAGCCTCGGCCGCCTCCGCCACCTGCAGAGGCTCTACTTGCACGACAACTCCTTCTCCGGGATGATCCCGGTGAATCTGAGTTCCTGCATCAGTATGACCGAAATGGGACTGCACAACAACAAGCTACATGGACGCATCCCAGCTGAGCTTGGCGAAAATCTCATGTCCCTGACAGGGATCTTGCTGGGTAACAACAGCTTCACAGGGCCCATCCCTGCATCACTGGGCAATCTCTCCCATCTGCAATACCTGGACCTCTCTGATAACGAGCTTAAGGGCGCGATCCCACCAGAGCTCGGCAACATCAGGAGCATGAGGCAGCTGGAGCTCTACAAGAATAAACTGTCTGGTACACTTCCCTCTTCTCTGTACAATTTGTCATCGCTGGAAATCCTTCAGTTAAGGGAAAATATGTTGTTTGGAACCATCCCCGCTGATATCGAAAACAAGTTCCCAAGGATGCAAATTCTGAATTTGTATAGCAATGACTTCACGGGAACCATTCCTTCCTCACTATCCAATCTATCTTACCTAACGGAACTTAATCTCAGGGACAATAGATTTAGTGGATATGTGCCTCCTGATTTGGGGAGGCTGGGAACTCTCCAATATCTGGACTTGGCTAAAAATAGGGTTGGAGCGGATGAAAATAAGGGCTGGGAATTCATTACTTCTTTAGCAAACTGCAGCCAGCTGTGGTACTTGTCACTCGGCGGCCACTCCTTTGTAGGACAGTTACCTGCTTCGATTACGAACCTCTCAGCTACTCTCGAGAAGTTATTCATAGCTGATAACAGAATCTCTGGGAGTATTCCTGCAGACATCGGCAATCTGGTTGGTCTTAACAGGCTTGTGATAGTGAATAATTCCATGTCAGGAGTGATTCCAGAGAGCATTGGAAAGCTAAAAAACTTGATTGACCTTGGTCTTTACAATTGTGGCTTGACAGGCCTGATACCACAATCTGTAGGAAACCTCACAAAATTAACTAGGTTGCTTGCCTACAACAACAACCTGGAAGGAACAATACCAGCAAGTATCGGGAGCCTGAAAAATCTATTCCTTCTAGATTTCTCAACAAACTACCGCCTGAATGGTTCGATACCCGTGGAAATTTTTCAGCTGCCTTCAGTCTCATGGTACTTGGATTTATCATTTAATTCTCTTTCCGGACCCCTCCCATCAGAAGTCGGTACCATGACTAACCTCAATGCACTGATTCTATCAGGAAACAAGTTGTCCGGCCAAATACCTAGCAGTATAGGAAATTGCATAGTTCTACAGAAACTTTTCCTGGACAAAAACTCTTTTGAAGGAAGTATACCCCAATCCCTGGGAAACATAAAAGGGCTCAGTATATTGAATCTGACCGTGAATAAATTGTCAGGTAGGATCCCTGACGCCATCGGTAGCATCCATGGCTTACAACAGTTGTATCTAGCTAACAACAGCTTTTCAGGATCACTCCCAGAAGTTCTGCAGAATTTGTCATCGTTGTCCAAATTTGATGTATCTTTCAATAATTTACAAGGTGAGGTGCCAGATGGAGGTGTTTTCAGAAACACCACTTATATAGCAGTTACTGGGAACATCAACTTGTGTGGTGGGGCACCTCAACTTCACTTGGCTCCATGCCCCACAAGTGCGTTAAGCAAGAACAAAAGAAAGAGTGCAAAGTCTCTTGTAATTTCTCTAGCAACAACTGGAGCAATATTGTTATCACTTGCAGTTATTCTTTTTGTTTTGATACTTTGCAAGAAGCTCAAACAAAGACAGAAGAGAGTAGTGCAATATTCAGTTGCTGATGACCATTATGAGAGAATCCCGTATCATGCACTAGTGAAAGGAACTAATGGATTTTCAGAAGTTAACTTGCTTGGGAAAGGAAGTTATGGTGCAGTTTATAAGTGCGTCTTCGACACTGAGGAAAGAGACTTGGCTGTCAAGGTTTTTAACATTGGTCAATCCAGGTATTCTAAGAGTTTTGAGATTGAATGTGAGGCCATGAGAAGGATACGACACCGTTCTCTCATAAAGATCATCACATGTTGTTCAGGCTTCAACCACAATGGTCAAGAGTTCAAGGCATTAGTTTTTGAGTTCATGCCCAATGGTAGCTTAGATGGTTGGCTTCATCCAAAATCTGAAGAGCCCACAACAAACAACATGCTCAGCCTTGCCCAGAGGCTTGATATCGCTGTTGATATTGTGGACGCAGTAGAATATCTGCACAACTACTGCCAACCATTGGTCATCCACTGCGATCTTAAGCCAAGCAACATTCTTCTTGCTGAAGACATGAGCGCCCGAGTTGGAGATTTCGGCATATCAAGGATTCTTCAAGAAAATACAAGCGAGGTGATGCAAAATTCATATAGCACAATTGGAATCAGAGGTTCCATAGGCTATGTTGCTCCAGGTAATTTTTCGAATTTGTCTTTTGATTTTCACACAAATATTGCATGATAAGTTTCTGAGCACGAAACTTTAAATGCAGAGTACGGAGAAGGCTCAGCGGTCTCAACCCAAGGTGATATTTATAGTCTTGGAATAATGTTGCTTGAGTTGTTTACCGGGAGGAGCCCAACAGATGACATGTTTGGGAATTCATTGGATCTGCATACATTCGTGGAGGATGCTCTTCCAGATAGAACCTTGGAGATAGCTGACCCAACAATTTGTCTACATATAGAAACAAAGGATAATGTTACAAGTAGTAGAATCCAGGAGTGCTTGGTCTCTGCCTTGAGACTTGGCATATCATGCTCAAAGACACTGCCTCGAGAGCGGACATTGATAAGAGATGTAGCGGTAGAGATGCATGCAATTAGAGATGCGTACCTCCTGTTTGCTAGTTAGCTTATAGGGGAAGATGCGCTCGGCTATATGATCCTGCAATGGTAAAAGTACTGAAATTCAGCAAGTAATTGCTATCTCTGCTATTTTCTTTGCAACAGTATCAGAGAAATGCAAAATGTAAAATCCTGGTTTTCCAGCGTAGCACTATCACAATTTCCATGGCCTATAAAAAAACGGCTCATAAATTCCAAAGATTTCAGAAATCTAATGAGACAGAGTGTTTCCATTCTCAAACCAGTACATATGCTGGCAAGATGAATTTATTGCTTCAAATCAGTAGGTAGAAGTTCAGACTGCGTGCACAAAACGGTGTCCATGTGTAGAAAAGCTTAACTGTACTGTACAACAATAGCAGCAGAAACTGCCCATAAGACATTTCACATCTGCTGATCTGCAGTAACAAATTACTCCTCTGATCCGTAATAAGTGTCACTGATTTAGTATAATTTTGTACTAAATCAGCTGACACTTATTATGAATTGGAGGGAGTAATACATTTGGCACTAGTAAACACAAATACATGGATTCAAACAAACTGTCATGGAACAGAAAGTACAGGTCAGAGATGCACCACTGGTATTCAGATATGCCAGGCAACAGTAGCTGAAAGCCGCAGATTAACCGTCATGCATCGGTTCCCTTCAAGCACTGGCACTAGTATTCCAAGATAAGCATCGTATAAACACAGCAATTAGCGCCAGCCAACTACTAGTACTACTGGATGTACAACCTAAGAGGATGTGAACTTGGTATAGAGCCTGGGCAGGGGAGCAGGCGGAGGCCGAGGTGGAGGCGACGGCTCATTGGTTGGGAGATGGAAGAGCGAGCGAGCCAGAGAATGGAGAGGCATGCAATGCTATACACCGACTACTTCTCCGACATTGCAACATATTTTCGTTGGTGCTGGATGAATAAAAAGTTGTGCATGCCCCTGCTGCATGGTGTGAGGGCCTATGACCCCCATTTCAACATAAAGAAATACACCATGGGAACGGTGGGTTTCTCCTCGATCCAAAAATGTACGGCTGCCATGAGGATGGTCGCATAGGGAGCCCCCGAAGATTCAAAACACGAGTAATTGTGCATGTTAGAGTCCATAGCCAAAGAAGCCATGTACCAGTTCTACAAGGCGGTGATCTGAGTGTTTAGGGATGACTATTTTAGAGGGTCATATGAAAAAACCGCTAGGATCATGGCACAGAATGAAGCGAGAGAATTTTCGGAATGTTTGGGAGTATCGATTGCATGCACTGGTCATGGAAGAATTATCCTCTTTGCTTAGCAAGGTTTATACAAAGGGCATCATGAATATTGCAGTGTGATATTCAAGCAATGGCAGATCAAGACCCGTGAATTACTCATTTTTTAATTTTCGCACCGAAAACTTTTCTAGAAGTTCGAATCCGTTCATGAACATAAGCCAAGAGGTAGATCTTGTGCCACTCCACCAGGTCGTATGAAACTGACATGCATCCTGGCTCTCGGGGCACAGTGAACTGGTTTTCTAAAAAGATTGGAAGATCCGGTCAAAGAAGGTGATAGCCATGTTCATTTGTTCCCATGGTTCGATCCTTCTCAGTAAAACGCGGCGTGTTCGAATGATGATCGCTTTTACGCGAGAAAGGGGGGGTCACTTGGGTGCCCAGCTGGAGATGCTCTAAAGACACAAACACATTACATCGGCTGCAACCCGGATCAAAACGCCCTCTCGTGCACCACAACATTCATGCTGTCCAACAATGCTAGGCAGGCGGCGCGGCGTGCGCTTAGAGCATCTCCACTCGCCTACCCAGGACGCCGATCCGGACGCCAAAAATCGGCCCAGTTGTGTACCCAGGGACCTGTTTTCGTCCGGATTTCGGCGTGTTTTGGCCCGGCCTACCCAGGCCGTACCAGTTCCCTGCACGCCTGGGACGCCGGACGCCGCAAAAAAGGCGTGGGCCAGCTCTGCCGGCGAGACAGTCCATTCCCACCCTCCACTCTCGCCCGCATGCCGAAGAGCTCTATCGCCATGACTTCACCGGCGGAGCTCCCCCGCGCCGAGACATGCCCACGCCTCTAGCTACGCTCGCCGTAGTTACCGCACACCTCCACGCCTTCTCCGTCGCCGCTTTCGCCAACCTAGCCTCGTCGTAGCTCTGCTTCGCTCTGTGCTCCCACCACCACGCCCGCCAAGTGTTCGACATTTGGCCGGATTCGGCCATGAACTCCGACGGTGACGAGATACTATCCACTGACTCTAACGAGGCCGAGATACTCGCCATGGATTCCGACGATGAGGAGTTGCTCGTCGTACTCCTGGAGGAGGAGAGCGCCGAGGTCGTCGAAGGTGAAGATCACTTGCAGATCCTCGCATCGCTCGTCCAGCTGTACATGCAGATGGCGAAGCCGAAGCGCGGTGGTTCGGCGCCAGGTCGCATGAAGTGCAAGGCGAGACAGAGGATAGATGGCTATTGCATGTTGTACGCCGACTACTTCACCGACCAGCCACTCCATGGAGAGGACGTGTTTCGCCGCCGTTTCAGGATGAGCCGAAAGCTCTTCCTCAAGATCGTGCATGCCATCCGGGAGTTTGACCCCTATTTCCTTTGCAAGAAGAACTGCACTGGCTTGGTTGGGTTTTCCTCGCTTTAGAAGTGCACCGTGGTAATGAGGTTGCTTGCATATGGAGCGCCGGCTGATGCTGCCGATGACTATCTCCGCATCGTCGAGTCCATCGCCCTTGATTGCTTGTACAGGTTCTGCAGGGCAGTGATTGCAGTGTTCGGGGAAGAGTACTTGAGATCACCCACTGCTGAAGACACTGCTCGGATCCTCGCAGTCAATGAAAATAGAGGATTTCCTGGTATGCTTGGAAGCATAGATTGCATGCATTGGGAGTGGAAGAACTGTCCATTTGAATGGCAAGGAATATACAAAGGCCACAAAGGAGGATGCACTGTGATACTTGAGGCAGTTGCTACACGTGATCTTTGGATCTGGCACTCCTTCTTTGGCATGGCAGGATCGAACAACGACATCAACGTCCTCAACTCCTCAACTGTCTTTTCCAGGCTTGTTGAGGGTCATGCTCCCCCTGTGGAATTTGAGATCAGTGGACACCACTACAACAAGGGATACTATCTAGCAGATGGCATCTATCCAAGATGACCAACATTTGTGAAGACTATCTCAAGTCCAATGCTCCCCAAGCATTCTCACTTTGCCAAGGAACAGTAAGCTTGCAGGAAGGATGTGGAGCAGACATTTGGTGTGCTCCAGCAGAGGTTTGCAGTTGTCCGGTTCCCTGCTATGACCTGGTCGAAAGATCAGATGTGGAAAGTGATGAACTGTTGTATGACCTTGCACAACATGATCATTGAGGATGAGAGGAAGGATCCAGTGAGTTTGCTCGAGGAGGACGAGCCATACTACAGACAGGGTCTTCTTGCCGAGCCTGATCATCAGGTGCCTCCAACATGGGCTGCATTCATCGCAATGCGTCAGGAGATCCGAGATCCGGCGATGCATCAACAGCTGCAGGATGATCTTGTCGAGCACCTATGGATACGCAGGGGCAACACGACGTAGATGCTGAGCATGAATTAGCCGAACTTGGCCGAAATATGTTGTACTTTTATTGCAGGCCGAAATATGTTGTACTTTTATTGCAGGCCGAACTATGTTTACATTTATGCCGAACTCTGTTTAAAAATTTCGCCGAACTTTGGTCTTAAAGTGTTCTGTATTCATCGTATGCGAACTATGCCGAAATTTGGACAAACTTGAGCCGAATTTGAGCGGAAACGGGCGACCCGAGAACTCGGCCTGGGTACGCGAGTGGGAAACTGGGCGTACCCAGGCCGAAAACTTGCGTCGTCCGGCCAAAGTTTGGTCCGGATTTCGGCCTGGGTTCGGCCAACGAGTGGAGATGCTCTTATGTATCTAGTTAAAAAGTACACCGGACCAAAAGCAAAGCATCTGAATACATTTTTTCAGATGGTATATTCATTTAGGACATTTCTGAAGGAACAAGATGATCCAGGGATCTACCTTTCTATGCACACATTGGACTTTGAACTACGCAGTCAAACTCAAAGAGATTGTAGCTAGAACAGATCAAACAGAACACAAGACCGATGTCAAATCAATAGCGTAGCACGCCATCTCAGCACGAACTTTCACACTGAATTGGTACAAAACTTTGACCCCGAGTATCTTCAGCAATGGATTAACCACATATTGTTACACTATCATCTTTGTCTGTCATTGCTGGTCGGCGGATGGTTTGTGACTTGTCATAGCTGGAAAAAACTGCAGGTTGGACATTTGATCCAGTCAAAATAGGACAGAGATGTCCAACTTCCATTTAATGAAAGCGAGCCAAGACATTGTTGAAATTTTAGTACAACGTTTTTTGGCAAATAAATACAAGACCACCAGGCATAACCAGATTATATGTGAAGCAAGGAATTGCTACTTAGGAACCAAACCTGGAACCAGTATAGGCATGGCAATGGGAGTCATGATCTTTCTATGGTCCTTTGTCACCATCCAGATGATGATCACCATGGTGAGCGCTGGCGACGAGGCCGCACTGCTTGCTTTCAAAGCGGAGGTCAGCGGTGGCGGCTCGCTGGCCTCCTGGAACAGCAGCTCCGACTTCTGCAGCTGGGAAGGTGTGACGTGCAGTCGCCAGACGCCAAAGCGAGCAGTGGCACTGAGCTTGCACCGCATGGCGCTTACCGGAGTACTCTCACCAGCCCTCGGGAACCTCACGTCCCTGCAGACGCTCAACCTGAGCTTCAACGGGCTCAAAGGGAACATTCCGGGGAGCCTCGGGAACCTCCACCTCCTGCAGAACCTCGATCTCTCCGATAACCAGCTCCAGGGCTCGATCCCACCAGGGCTCGGCAGCATGCAGAGCATACATATACTCCAACTGGCCAGAAACAACCTCTCTGGTATGCTTCCACTCTCTCTCAACAACTTGTCGTCACTGGAAACATTTGATGTAGGAAGCAATATGCTTTCTGGAAGCATTCCGGTTGATATCGGCAACAAGTTCCCCCACATGGAAGTTCTTAATTTGGGTGCTAATCATTTCACTGGAACCATCCCTTCATCACTATCCAATCTATCTGATCTCACGATACTCATCCTTGAGCTAAATAGATTTAGCGGGTATGTACCTCCCACTTTGGGGAGGCTGGGAGTTCTCCAAGAACTGTACTTGGCTGAAAATAGGCTTGAAGCGAATGACGAAGAGGGGTGGGAATTTATCACTTCTTTAGCAAACTGCAGCAAACTGCAGCGCTTGACACTCAGCAGCAACTATTTTGGAGGAAAACTGCCGGGTCCAATTGTAAACCTCTCAACAACTCTCCAGAAGTTATACTTGGATGACAATAGGATCTCTGGGAGTATCCCTACGGATATCGGCAATCTGATTGGTCTGAACATACTACTGTTAGCAAACAATTCCGTGTCAGGAGTGATTCCAGAGAGCATCGGAAAGCTAAAAAACTTGATTGACCTTGGCCTTTACAGTAATGGCTTGACAGGCCTGATACCACAATCTGTAGGAAATCTCACAAAATTAACTAGGTTGCTTGCATACTACAACAACCTGGAAGGAACAATACCAGCAAGTCTTGGAAACCTGGAAAATCTATTCCTTCTAGATTTGTCAACAAACTACCGCCTGAATGGTTCGATACCTGTGGAAATTTTTCAGCTACCTTCACTCTCATGGTACTTGGATTTATCATACAATTCTCTTTCTGGACCCCTCCCATCAGAAGCCGGCACCATGACTAACCTCAACGAATTGATTCTGTCAGGAAACCAGTTGTCCGGACAAATACCTAGCAGTATAGGAAATTGCATAGTTCTACAAAAACTTTTACTAGATAAGAACTCTTTTGAAGGAAGTATACCTGAATCTTTGGGGAACATAAAAGGCCTCAATATATTGAATCTAACAGCGAATAAATTGTCAGGTAGGATCCCTGATGCCATTGGTAGCATTCGAGATCTACAACAGCTGTACCTAGCTAACAACAGCTTTTTAGGATCACTCCCAGCAGTTCTGAAGAATTTGTCATCATTGTCCAAACTTGATGTATCTTTCAATAATTTGCAAGGCGAGGTGCCAGATGGAGGTGTTTTCAGAAACATCACTGCCATAGCAATTGCTGGGAATACCAACTTGTGTGGTGGTGCACCTCAACTTCACTTGGCTCCATGCTCCACAAGCACCTCAAGCAAGAACAAAAGAAAGAGGACAAAGTCTCTTGTAATTTCTTTAGCAACAACTGGAGCAATCTTGTTATCACTTTTGGTTATTTTTCTTGTTTGGATACTTTGCAAGAAGCTCAAACAAAGCCAGAAGACAGTAGTGCAATATTCAGTTGCAGAGGAACATTACGAGAGAATCCCCTATCATGCATTATTGAGGGGAACTAACGGATTTTCGGAAGTTAACTTGCTCGGGAGAGGAAGTTATGGTGCAGTTTATAAGTGCATTTTGGACAATGAGGAGAGAGCCTTGGCAGTCAAGGTGTTTAACACAGGTCAATCTAGGTATTCCAAGAGTTTTGAGGTTGAATGTGAGGCCATGAGAAGGATACGACACCGTTCTCTCATAAAGATCATCACTTGTTGTTCAAGCTTCAACAACCATGGTCAAGAGTTCAAGGCATTGCTTTTCGAGTTCATGCCCAATGGTAACTTGGATGGCTGGCTTCATCCAAAATCTCAAGAGCCCACAACAAAACACACACTCAGTCTTAGCCAGAGGCTTGATATTGCTGTCGACATTGTGGATGCAGTAGAATATCTGCACAACTACTGTCAACCATTGATAATCCACTGTGATCTTAAGCCAACCAACATTCTTCTTGCCGACGACATGAGCGCCCGAGTTGGAGACTTTGGCATATCAAGGATCCTTCAAGAAAATACAAGTGAGGTGATGCAAAATTCATATAGCACAACTGGAATTAGAGGTTCCATAGGCTATGTTGCTCCAGGTAATTTTTCGAATTTGTCTTTTGATTTTCACACAAATATTGCATGCTAAATTTCTAAGAACAAAATTTTAATTGCAGAGTATGGAGAAGGTTCAGCGGTCTCAACCCAAGGTGATATTTATAGTCTTGGAATAATGTTGCTTGAGTTATTTACCGGAAGGAGCCCAATAGATGACATGTTCGGGAATTCATTGGATCTGCATAAATTCGTGGAGGATGCTCTTCCAGATAGAACCTTGGAGATAGCTGACCCAACAATTTGGCTGCATATAGAAACAAAGGATAATGTTACAAGCAGTAGAATCCAGGAGTGCTTGGTTTCTGTCTTGAGGCTTGGCATATCATGCTCAAAGACACAGCCTCGAGAACGAACATCGATAAGAGATGTAGCGGTAGAGATGCATGCAATTAGAGATGCGTACCTCCTGTTTGCTGGTTAGATTATAAGGGAAAATGCGGTAGAATGAGAAACCTCGGCTATATATCCTGCAATGGTAGAAGTATGAAATTCAACAAGTATTTGTTATCCTGTCTATTTTCTTCGCAACACTATCAGACAAATGCAATTCCAAGGATTTCAGAAATGTAATGATGCAGTGTGTCCAGTCTCAAACCAGTACATATGCTGGCAAAATGAATTTACTGCTTCGAATCAGTAGATAGAAGTTCAGTTATCCATGTGTAGAAAAGCTGAACTGTACTGTACGGCAATAGCAGCAGAAACTGACCATAAGACATTTCACATCTGCAGTAACAAATTAGTACTCCCTCCAATCCACAATAAGTGACACGGATTTAGTAGTCAGGAAGTAATACGTTTGGCACTAGGAAACAGAAATATATGGACAAACAAACTGTCATAGAACATAAACTTCAGGTCAGAGATGCATCAATAATATTCAGATACGCAAGGCAACAGTTGCTGAAAGTCGCAGCACCAAATCTAGCGGGAAGCTAAAGATTAACCGTCATGCATCGGTTCCCTTCGAGTACTGGCACTAGTATTCTAAGATAAGCAGCGTATAAAAACAGCAATTAGCGCCAGCCAAACTACTAGTACTACTGGATAGTACAACCTAAGAGGATGTGAACTTGGTACGTAGCCTGGGCGGGGGAGCAGGCGGAGGCCCAGGTGGAGGCGGAAAGCGGGAGGAGGCGGCGGATGTGCGAGCAGGGAGGCCTGGGGTTCAGTGGATTTAGGCGGGAGAGCAGGGCGAGACGCAGAGGAGGGAAGAGGGAGGTCATGGCCATTGAAGGCGACAGGGACGAAAGTCGAAACAGAGGGAGAGAGCCTTGGGGCCTTTCAGCCTTTGGGGTTGGAGGACGCGACGGGATGAGTGCTGATGGCCGGCACGGATCTTAGGGCATCCACCGGGGCGACGCAAACCGTCAGCAAGTGTCCTATGAGTGCGCGCGGACCGCGTGGCGCCCCGGTGGTACGATCCATCCGGTTTGTTTTGGTTCGTTCGATCTATTTCTGATTCAGGTCTGAGTGACGGATGGGTTTGTCTAAGCGTGAAATGACGTAGACAGCTTACGCAGATGCGCACATGAGCCTTTTTCTCTCGGACCTATCCGTCCGAAGGCCGTGTTTGTGCACACGGTAGTGGTGGCCGAAAAAGGGACGGACCGTGGATCCCCAAATCGTTCGTGACACGATCCAAACGGACAAAATTTGTGTCTCTCCGGTGGAGATGCTCTTATAGTATTCATATACGCCTTCAAATTTAGATAGTACGCTTTTTTTCAAATGGTTTGAGATGGATTATGGGAACTTCGAAATGAGATTGTGCAGCGTCACGGCAAATCGGCATACATTCATTTGAGATTACAAGAAAGCACACAAGGGTCGCACTCACGAGTATATTTTACTACCTCATCTCCCATGAATAAGGCACACAAGGTTTGCAAGATTTCTCTTTGCCCAAAAATATTCTAAAAGGACTACTATATGATAATAACAAAAATATCACTAAAAAGTACTTTTCAGTGATAATTAGTAATATAATTTTTTTACAATATAATCAGATATTATTTAAAATACATTTGGTACATTAAAAATCTTTGTCGCTAGTAAAAGGTATACCAGCTAATTCTCGGTTTTCGAGGACATAATGCAGTTTTAAAACATAAACATTGCATACACAAACAATCTAGCATAAGTGAAGTAGAGAATCACAACGTGAATATCAAATAATTGGTTTCTTGATTAAAAAAAAATAGTACCTCAAAACTTTGGGGATTAATCACATGTACAATCGAAAGCCATTGTGAAGTCCATGAGAATCGTGGACAGTGCGAGGTACACATAGTCGATCATCTCGCCAGACAACACATGTCGAGATACAAGAGAAGATTTTTTTCTGAGAATAATACAAGAGAAGACTTGAGCTATTCATGCTGGGAACTACTAGTAGGATGTCATGTTGCCGACAATGCACACATTGGAGAAATGGGAATTCTAAGTACGCCATATACAACATAGATACATTCTCGTGTGGCGGTTTTACCGGTGTTCTCCCTCCTTAAGGGAAAGGAGGTGTAAACATGAAAACAGCTTCCATTTCATGTTGATATTATCAACATTAGTTATTGATGATTGCGTTTTACACTTATGATTTATTTGAGTTTAATCGGGATAGTTTTGAGATTTATCTCAGATCATACCACTACTTGTTAATTTATCAGGTTGTTTTGTTTGTTTTGGGCTTTGTAGGTGTTTTATGTGAAACTTATCTCCTCTGAGCTCACATGTCTTCACCACTAATTCTGGAGCTAAAATGGAGGAGATATAATTTCTAAATTCTAAATTCTAGTACAAGACAAGTCCCAAAGATGATATCTCAAATGATGAAATCACCAACATAAAAGTTGTGAGTCTCGTCAAGGTAATAATCCCTTTTATATGTGGATCATCTTGATCCATGGTCGTAACGATTTTCACAAGAAAAATACCAAAGCAGCATGCGAGGTCCAATTTATAGAAATCAAGAGCCGAACAGCACGCTCGCGTCGACCCTCGTATGACTTGAAGACTGGCTTGGGACTGGCCCAATCTTCCATATTTGGTAAAAAAATGTGCCATTTATTACCATACTTTACAAGACATCAACCATGCACACCATCCTCACACCTAGCCTCCAACACGAATAACAGCTCCATCCACATTTTCATAGGCTTTAGAAAAAATTGGCATGCGGTGGTCCTTCATCGTGTGTTTTTTTGCCTCAAAGCTCAGAGACGCTAGGTGGTGTTTTCATTGCAGACGAAAACCGTCGCTCTCTTCTTTTTAGGCTTTGGGTTGATGTGTCTTCATCGTGTGCATCATTGATGCTTTGTCTTATTTGTATTGCTACTGTTCATGTTGATTAGTATATCTAGTATGTTAGAGTTTCATGCAATCATAGCTGCTATAGTCATGAATTATATTATAAATTAATTATGAAAATATTGTCTAATAATCCAACATATCACTGTCTATTACAGAGGCTATATTTATTTATCTATATCAGTTTGATATATCAATAAAACTGTCCATTTCCAAATAAACAAAAATGTCAGGCGTCATGTTAATTCAAACACACCTTGGCCTACCAACACCTTGCCTGCCACATAAATTAACAAGAAGCAAAGTTTGAAAGGTAAACATATTTGGTAGGACTTGTGCCGACATGACCACATCAACCTCACAAGTCGGGTGTGCTAGTATGTCTCTCTGAGAACCCTTCTCTTCTCCCCTGTTCTCCACCCTTGAGAGTCTCTCGTGCGTGTCGGACGCCCCTCCCCTTCCTCTTCGGCTCCGTCGCTGCTGCAAGCAAGGATGGGAGAGGTGGCTCGGGCTGCTGTGTATAGAGTAGTTCTATGGCATATGGCGGCATGCCGGTAGATTGGAGTATGGCATCGATCTCCCTTGGCCAAATCTGGTGCTTCCTGAGGTGGCTCTGTTGGAGATATGCCCTAGAGGCAATAATAAATGTAGTTATTATTATACCTTTGTGTTTATGATAAATGTTTACATTCATGCTATAATAGTATTAACATGGAAACATTAATACTTGTGTGATTTGTAAACTAAATTAGAGTCCCTAGTAAAGCCTCTTTATAATACTAGCTTGTTGGTTAATGAATGATTGTGGTTTCCCTATCATGAACATTGAGATGTTATTAACAACAAGATCATATCGTTAGGAGAATGATATGATGGACATACTCCTATAGATAAGCGTAGCATAAAAATCAAGTCATTTTAATAGTTCAATCGCTATATGCTTTCTGATACATAGTAACCTAATTCCTTCGACCATGAGATCATGCATATCACCATTACCGGAAGGATGCTTTAATGACATCAAACACCACACCGTAACTGGATGGCTATAAAGGTGGCATTGAGTGTTCGGAAAGTATTGGTTGAGACACATGGATCAAGAATGGGATTTGTCCATCCATATGACGGATAGATATACTCTAGGCCCTCTCGGTGGAATGTCATCCAATTAGCTTGCAAGCATGTGACTGGCTCACAAGGGATCACATATCACGGGAACGAGAAAAGAGTACTTATCGAACGTGAGGTTGAACTAGGTATGCAGAGATACCGACGATCAAAACCTCGGATGAGTAAACTATCGTGAGACAAAGGGAAATTGGTATCGTATGTAAGTGGTTCATTCGATCGCAAAGTAATGGTAGAAATATGTGGGATCCATATGAATTTCCAGATTCCTCTATTGGTTATTGTTCGGAGAAGTGTCTCGATCATGACCGCATAATTCACGAACCGTAGGGAGACACACTTAAGGATTTGACGTTGTTGAGTAGTTATGGAATGGTGAGTAAGAGACCGAATGTTGTTCGGAGTCTCGGATGGGATTCGGGATATCACGAGGAGATCCGGAATGGTCCGGAGAATAAGATTCATATAAGGAAAGTCTTGTTTCGGAGTTGGAGAATGGTTCCGGTGTTTTCATCGGGAATGTTCTAGAAGGTTCCGGAATGTCCGACACTCCGGAGGGGAAGGGTACATGAATGTGTCATAACAAGTTGGAATGGTTGCATCATGTACTAGGTGTCATCGCTGAACAAAATAAAGGGTTAAATCAAATCCTAGTTTGAAAAGTCAAACGCCAATTTGAAAAGTCAAACGGCTATTTTGTTTGGTGGAGGGAGAGTAAGAAACCTACTTGGGGAGGAAGTCCCTCTCCCTCCACCGCCGGCCTTGGAAGCCGAGTTGGGGAGAGACTCCCCTCCCCTTGGCGCGCCCCCTCCACCTATATAAGGAGGGGCAGGTCTGCCCCTCCAAACACACAACTTGCACCCCGCAAACCCTAGCCCCAAGCCGCCGGCGCCGCCACCTCCTGCTGCTGCCGCCGCCTAGGGCTAACCCTAGCTGCCGAGTTAGGGCATCCCCTTGCCCTAGCCGCCGGCCTAGCCTCTCCTCCTTGGTGCGTCTAAACCCTAGATCACCGAGGCTCTCTCATAGTCCACCATACTCGCTCCGGCTTAAGGCGAAGCCCTGCGAGATCTCCCCTCTACTTCCGGTACCACGCCGTCGTGCTGCCAGAATCGCGAGGAGAGTGCTACAACCTCCACGCCTTTGGAACAAGGGAGAGGAAGGTCTTCGTCAATCACCGAGCGATGTGACCATGCTTAGGAACGCATAGCGTCGGAAGGATCGTCTACGCGATCTTGAGATCGGGAAGAGTACGACTACATCACCCACGAGAATCCGCTCTCGTTAAACACTTTGGAATCTTCGAGGGTGAGTTATTCCATCGACTCGTTGCTACAATCTAGTAGATAGATCTTGGCTTGTTTGTTTGTATGCGGTAGAAATTTTTTGTTTTCCATGCTACGAACCCCTACAGGCTCCTCCTCATCGAACTTCGGTGGCTGGAGACGTCGACGAGCATCACCACCTCCCCGATCTCCCACTAATAAAGGTCAAGCTCTGGTGCCCTCTCATCTAGGGTATCCTTATGATGTGTTCTCTTGCTCTGACCTTCCGTGCAGGGCCGGATCTGACCCTGGGCGACCTTGTGCCACCGCCTAGGGCCCACAACTGCGAGGGGCCCATCCTGTAGACTATACAACTATACAAGTTTTATTATTTTAAGCTAAAAAACTAGAGTGAACACATATGGGCCCATAGACTAAGAGTGTGTAGTTGCATGTTAATTTTTAACATTTTGCAAGTGAAGGTAGATATACTACATTTCTATATATGTAGTACATATATTGCTCTTAGGGCCCATGCGTCAATTTCACCTAGCCCCCCCCCCCCCCAATATAGAACCGAGCCTTCTACCGTGGAGGCGAGAGGAGGGAGAGGGCAAGCAGAGGCATCGGTGGACGGCGAGGTGGGCGAGGATCTCTTGTTGTTTCGTGCTTGCGTGCGGCGTGGAGCAGTCACGCTGGGAAAACCCGGCTGGGCTTCCATGGAGGAAGTTCGTGGAGTGGCCTCCAGAGGCCAGCCCTCTCTTCAATAAGCACAACAGGCTCCATTAGACTGCTTTTGGCGCTCTGCTTCTTCTCTCTGTCGGCCAAGGTGGCGAGAGGGAAAAGGGTTGGAGTGTCGTGACGGAGTATGTGGGGGCCAAACTTGGGGTGCTTACGGAATCTGTGGTATCTGCAGCAGCTCCCAAGCGGAGACATGGTCATGCCGGAGCTATCTTTGGTCATGGGGAAGGCCCTGCTACGCTCGAGCATGGATACTCGGGCTTCTTCTTCCTCGTTGAGTGGAGGATCTCTGACCTCGGCGCAGCGCCAAAAGCTGGTTCTCTGCCAAGTGGTGTCGTCCTCGACGAGGGTGCGAGCGGCCGCGATTGGAGGTCACCGATCAACACCGACGATAGATTCGATCGCGTTTTCACGAAGAAAAAAATGGGCGTCGGATGTCACTATGTTGTAATCTTATTTTTCTTTGGGGTCCTTTCTGTAATTGTCCACGCACCGCCGTTCTAATACAGATTCCATGTCCTTCGGGACCTTTCTCGTTCAAAAAAAAACCCTCTCAATACATATACAACCTAAATCCATCAAAGCTCCCAGATACATCAAGAAGAGAAAAATCATCCTCAGAGTAAGCCACCGATATTACAAAATACATCTGATTTCATCTTTCAGATACTAAGTATATTTATTTAGGAGCATTTCTGAAAGAACAAGATAGTCCAGGGTTCCACATTTCTATGCGCACATTGGGCTCTGAACTAAGCAGTCAAAATCGGAGGCTTTGACCCCGAGTATCTTCAGCAGATTGACCACATACCCTTAACACTGTCGTCGTTGTCATTACTGGTCGGCAGATGCTTTGTGAACTCTTGAAAAATCTGCAGCCCTGTCTAACTTTGATAAAGTCAAAACAGGACAGATGTCTAACTTCTTTTTTTAGAATAAACACAGATGTCTAACTTTCATTTAATGATGATAGCTAACCAAGCGATGAGGACTTGTTGAAATTTTAGCACAACACTTTTGACAAATAACTACAAGAGCGCCACACATGACCAGATTAGATATGAAGCAGGGAATTGCTAAGGTACCAAACCAGGAGCCATGGCGATGGGGGTCATGAGCTTGATATGGCCACTTCTCGCCGTCCTCATGATCGCCGTCGTGAGCGCTGGTGACGAGGCCGCCCTGCTTGCTTTCAAAGCACAGGTCAGTGATGGCGGCTCACTGGCCTCCTGGAACGGCAGCGCCGACTTCTGCAGTTGGGAAGGCGTGACATGCAGCCATGGGAGGCCTGCACGGGTGGTGGCTCTGAGCTCGAACGGCACCGGGCTCACCGGAGAACTCTCCCCAGCCCTCGGGAACCTCACGTTCCTGGAGACACTCGACCTAAGCTTCAACTGGCTCCACGGGGAGATTCCCGAGAGCCTCGGTCGCCTCCGCCACCTGCAGAGGCTCTACTTGCACGACAACTCCTTCTCCGGCATGATCCCGGTGAATCTGAGTTCCTGCATCAGTATGACCGAAATGGGACTGCACAACAACAAGCTTCATGGACGCATCCCAGCTGAGCTTGGGGAAAAGCTCATGTCCCTGACAGGGATCTTGCTGGGTAACAACAGCTTCACAGGGCCCATCCCTGCATCACTGGGCAACCTCTCCCATCTGCAATACCTGGACCTCTCCAATAACGAGCTCATGGGCGCCATCCCACCAGAGCTTGGCAACATCAGGAGTATGAGGCAGCTCGAGCTCTACAAGAATAAACTGTCCGGTACACTTCCATCTTCTCTGTACAACTTGTCATCGCTGGAAAGCCTTCAGTTAAGGGAAAATATGTTGTTTGGAACCATTCCTGCTGATATCGACAACAAGTTCCCAAGGATGCAAATTCTGAATTTGTATATCAATGACTTCACAGGAACCATTCCTTCCTCATTATCCAATCTATCTTACCTAACGGAACTTAATCTCAGGGAAAATAGATTTAGTGGATATGTTCCTCCTAATTTGGGGAGGCTGGGAACTCTCCAATATCTGGACTTGGCTGAAAACAGGGTTGAAGCGGATGAAAACAGGGGATGGGAATTCATTACTTCTTTAGCAAACTGCAGCCAGCTGTGGTACTTGTCACTCGGCGGCCCCTCTTTTGGAGGACAGTTACCTGCTTCGATTACGAACCTCTCAGCTACCCTCCAGAAGTTATACATAGCTGATAATAAAATCTCTGGGAGTATTCCTGCAGACATCGGCAATCTTGTTGGTCTTAACAGGATTGTGATAGTGAACAATTCCATGTCAGGAGTGATTCCAGAGAGCATTGGAAAGCTAAAAAACTTGATTGACCTTGGCCTGTATAGTAGTGGTTTGACAGGATTAATACCGCAATCTGTAGGTAATCTCACAAAGTTAAATAGGTTGCTTGCATTCTACAACAACCTGGAAGGACCAATACCAGCAAGTCTCGGGAACCTGAAAAATCTATTCCTTCTGGATTTATCAACAAACTACCGCCTGAATAGTTCGATACCCATGGAAATTTTTCAGCTGCCTTCACTGTCATGGTACTTGGATTTATCATACAATTCTCTTTCTGGAACCCTCCCATCAGAAGTTGGTACAATGACTAACCTCAATGAATTGATTCTGTCAGGAAACCAGTTGTCCGGACAAATACCTAACAGTATAGGAAATTGCATAGTTCTACAAAAACTTTTACTGGATAAGAACTCTTTTGAAGGAAGTATACCTGAATCTCTGGGGAACATAAAAGGGCTCAATATATTGAATTTTACAGTGAATAAATTGTCAGGTAGGATCCCTGATGCCATCGGTAGCATTCGAGACCTACAGCAGTTGTACCTAGCTAACAACAGCTTTTCAGGATCACTCCCAGCAATTCTGCAGAACTTGTCATCATTGTCCGAATTTGATGTATCTTTCAATAATTTGCAAGGAGAGGTGCCAGATGGAGGTGTTTTCAGAAACATCACTGCCATAGCAATTACTGGGAATACCAACTTGTGTGGTGGTGCACCTCAACTTCACTTGGCTCCATGCTCCACAAGCGCCTCAAGCAAGAACAGAAGAAAGAGGGCAAAGTCTCTTGTAATTTCTTTAGCAACAACTGGAGCAATCTTGTTATCAGTTTCAGTTATTCCTCTTGTTTGGATACTTTGCAAGAAGCTCAAACAAAGCCAAAAGACAGTAGTACAATATTCAGCTGCAGAGGACCATTACGAGAGAATCCCCTATCATGCATTATTGAGAGGAACTAATGGATTTTCAGAAGATAACTTGCTCGGGAGAGGAAGTTATGGTACAGTTTATAAGTGCATTTTGGACGCTGAGGAAAGAGCCTTGGCTATCAAGGTGTTTAACACAGGTCAATCTAGGTATTCCAAGAGTTTTGAGGTTGAATGTGAGGCCATGAGAAGGATACGACACCGTTCTCTCATAAAGATCATCACTTGTTGTTCAAGCTTCAACAACCATGGTCAAGAGTTCAAGGCATTGGTTTTCGAGTTCATGCCCAATGGTAACTTGGATGGTTGGCTTCATCCAAAATCTCAAGAGCCCACAACAAGCAACACACTCAGTCTTACCCAGAGGCTTGATATTGCTGTCGACATTGTGGATGCAGTAGAATATCTGCACAACTACTGTCAACCATTGATAATCCACTGTGATCTTAAGCCAACCAACATTCTTCTTGCTGACGACATGAGCGCCCGAGTTGGAGACTTTGGCATATCAAGGATCCTTCAAGAAAATACAAGTGATGTGATGCAAAATTCATATAGCACACTTGGAATTAGAGGTTCCATAGGCTATGTTGCTCCAGGTAATTTTTCGAGTTTGTATTTTAGTTTACACACAAACTTTGCATGCTAATTTGCTTAGCATAAAATTTAAATTTCAGAGTATGGAGAAGGCTCAGCGGTCTCACCACAAGGCGATATTTATAGTCTTGGCATAATGCTGCTTGAGATGTTTACCGGAAGAAGCCCAACGGATGACACGTTTGGGAATTCATTGGATCTGCATAAATTCACGGAGGATGCTCTTCCAGGTAGAACCTTGGAGGTAGCCGACCCAATAATTTGGCTGCATACAGAAACCAAGGATAATATTACAATTAGTAGAATCCAGGAGTGCTTGGTTTCTGTCTTGACGCTTGGCCTATCATGCTCAAAGACACAGCCTCGAGAGCGTACATTGATAAGAGATGCAGCAATAGAGATGCACGCAATTAGAGATGTGTACCTTCTGTTTGCTGGTTAGATTACAGGGGAAGATGCAGTAGAATGAGAAACCCCGGCTCAAGTCATTCAGAATCAACAAACGAACAAGCTGTCATGATATAATCCTGCAATGATAGAGGTTATGTATGTCAGTTAAGCTAGTATTTGGTACTAAAGTTATTTTCTTCGCAACAGTATCAGATAAATGCAAAATGTAAACCCCTGGCATTCGAGAGTAGCACTATCACAATTTGCATTGCATATAAAAGGCTCCTTAGAAATTCTAAAGGTTTCAGAAATCCGACGATACATAGTTCAACTAGTATGTATGCTGGCATGATAAATTTATTCAACCTAGTAAATCAGTAGATAAAAGTAACAGATGAATATATTTGGCACTAGGAAACACAACATCATAGATTTAGACAGCAGAAGCATACTGTCATAAAAACAGATATCGCAGATCAGAGATACATCGGTACAATTCACGCACGCCAGGCAACAGTTTCCGAAGTCCGCAGCACCAAATCCTGGTGTTCCAGAGTAGCACTACCATAGCATATAAAAGGCTCCTTATAAATTCCAAAGATTTCGGAAATCAAATGATGCACAGGCTTTCCAATCTCAAACTAGTAGATATGCTGTCAAGATGAATTTATTCTAACTAGTAAATCATCAGTAGACAGAAGTTCAGACTGTGTGCAAAAATCATTGTCCTGGTAAAAAAAATAACTATGCAGTACTGCGATATCAGAAACTGCCTATAACATTTCACATCTGCAGTAACAAATGGATATATCGGACACTAGGAAACACAGTAGCATCGATTCACATGGCACAAGAAAACTGTCACAAAGCAGAAATAGCATACCAAAAGCTAGCATCGATTCCCGTCAAATACTAGGGCTACTCATCCAATATGACCAGAAATATACAACCTAATGAGGATGTGAACAGTGAACTCGATTTCAGAGTGTGGGCGGAGAGCAGCAGGCGGTCGAGTTGGAGGCGGAGAGCAGGAGGAGGAGGAGGCGGCGGCGGTATGAGGTGAGGGGCCTACGATTGAGTGGATTTAGGCGAGAGATGCGAGACGCGGAGGGAGGCCATGACCACTGGACGCGACGGGAAGGAAGCAGAGGAAGAGGAGAGGGTTTGGGCCTTTGGTGCTGGAAGAAATGAGGGATGGAAAGAGGTTTTTTTTTGAAACAAGGCAAAAAAAAACCATTTTGGAAAAGGTTTTAGAGACAAATGTCTATTATAAGCTATAGGACTTTACCAAATAAAATGGTCTACTCTCTGGGCATTGCATTGCTCAATTTTTTTGTACCGGCTATGCTCCAAGCCTTGGCTTCGTCTTTAATCTTTGCAGTGATCACGTGAGCTGGAGAGGAAGAATGATAAAAAAACTCTAGCGTTGCGTTCCTTCCATATTTTTCAAGATGTCAACATAATAATAGTAGCCATAGCCTTCCTCTCCTTGTCCTTTTCAAGAGCCACCTTTGTCGACCAAGTCTCTACTGATGGTTCATTTGCCCAAGTAGCCATGAAAGAGTTGTCGATACCACACCAAGAAAGGATCTCTTTCCAAATCCTTGTGGTAAATCTACACTTGTAGAGGAGATGTGTCGACGATTCTTGCACTTGGTTGCATAGGGGGCAATTTCCGCAATTTTGCCATCCTCTTCGTTGTAATCTATCCGCCGTCTAAATCCTATTTTGCGTTACCAACCAAGCAAAAAACTTGCATTTTGGAGGGGCCCAAACTTTTCATATTGATGCATTGAGAGTTGTAGAAGTGAGGCCTTCGAATTTTCATGGCCGGCGCGATTCTTACGGTACCCATTTACGCCTTCAAATTCAGATACGCCATTTTGTTTGAATTATTCTAGAGGAATCATGTGGACTTTGAAATGAAATTGTGCAGCGTCATAGAAAGTCTTTATACATTTTTTTTCTTTACGCAATTCCATCAATCTATTAATAATCATCAACATCGGTACAACAATACACAGATAATAAAAATTACAAGTAGGTCACACAGGGGGCACTCACATGTTTGTTTTACTCCCTCATCACCCATGAATAAGGCACACAAGGTTTACAAGATTTTTTTCTCTAAAAAAAGGTTTACAAGATTTCACTTTGGCCAAAAATTATTCTAAACATATGAGGACTATTTGATAAAAAATCAATAATCACTAAAGGTTTTTTAGTGATAATCCAATAATACAATTTTTTTACAATAATCTACATATTATTTAACAAAACATTTGGTACATTAAAAAAGGCCGATTTATCATTGGTAAAAGGTAAACCGGCTGAATCTCGGTTTTGGAAGGGCATAATGCAGTTTTAAAACATAAACATTGTGTACACAAACAACCTAGTATATAATAAGTGAAGAAGAGAATCAAAATGGTAGACAAGTCACAAAGTGGATATCAAGTAATTGGTTTCTTTATGGGCTAGGAAGGGCATACAAAAAAGAGGCAAATGCTTGGTTAAATGGGAAGATGTTTGCAAACCCAAAGAAGCTGGTGGGCTTGGAGTATTAAATTTGAGACTATTGAATTTAACACTCCTAATGGAACACATATATAAAATCATGAACCAGCAAGACATACCTTGGGTTTAGTTAATTTGG
Source organism: Avena insularis (assembly GCA_023614405.1). Taxonomy (NCBI): domain Eukaryota; kingdom Viridiplantae; phylum Streptophyta; class Magnoliopsida; order Poales; family Poaceae; genus Avena; species Avena insularis. Next base: position 10,417,639 of record CM042684.1, read on the forward strand.
AATGCATACTACAAACAAAATTATACTCCCCACAATATAGCTCCGGTAGGTTCATTCTGGAGGAAAGAGTGTCTATCTTTGTGGGATATTTTTTGGAATATTGCTAAGCGTACTTCTGGCAATGGTAGTATAATCAGATTATGGAAAGATAAATTGAATGGCACTAAAGTGAAAGATCAACTGCCACAATTGTTCTCTTTATCTAAAGACCATGATATAACAATCAAAGAAGTGTGTTATGTGGCTTCTGAGGATATTTATGTTAGATAGATCTCTCCCCGTTCGAGCCCAATGGCCGAACGGAGTCCCTTATCCGCGCCCTGATAGGGGGCGCCCCACCTCATCTGGTGGGTGGGCCCCTGTCGCCAGCGCTATATAAAGAGGTGGGGACCGGAAGCACGCCTCACGAGGTTAGCCGTGCCCTAGCCGCCCCACCTACAAGCCAATCCGATCTAGGCCTAGCGCTGCGCCGACGGGAAGCACCACCGCCGCCACACTCTTCCCTTATCACCCATGGCCAACGATGGAGGCTCCAGCTCCGGCACCAGCTCGGGCATCCCCTCTGGCTCGTGCCTATCGAGTCAGGGAGCAGGTAGTTCATCCTCTCTACGATCTCTCTCTCTCTTTCTAATCTAGATAGACAAGGTAAAGTGCTACTGCTAGATCTAGACTAGTTACACAGCAAAGTATTCTATCAATGGTATCAGATCACTAGTTGCTAGATCTTTCGGTGCAAAAGAAAAGAACAAAAAGGTAAAAACCTAGATTTAAAGTGCGCCTGCCCTACGGCCACGCCGTTCCTCTCGATCTAGATGAGCATCAACTGAGGCATCTAGACGAAGAACAAACCCCTTCGGGGGCAAAGAAATCCTCAGATCCAAAGCCCCAAAAGAAAAACCCTAATCCCAGATCCCGCGAGAAAGAAATCCCAAACCCCAGATCTAACCATAGATCCCCATAGATCCCCAAAAGAAAAGTCAAAAAAGGGTAGTCCCGGCCATCGCCGGGAAAAGGCTCAGCCCCACCTCGGCCACTTGACGGCGGTGCACCCACCCTCGGGTGGATGCACGCATCGGCAAGGAGCCAAGGGGGAGGCACTATCGCCGTCTCCCTCTCTGGTCTCTGCTGCTCGCGGGAGGGGGAGGTGAAAGAAAAGGGGAGAGGGGACCCATGCGCCGGCGATGGGCGCCACCGCTGCACCGCTTGACGGTGGTGCGCCCACCCTCGGGTGGACGCGCAGCCGGAAAGAAGGGCAGGGGGCGCCGTTGCTCGTGGGAAGGGGAGGGGGCCACCGGCTAGGCCGGGCGGCGACGCCTCGCCACAGTCCCCACCAGGGTTGGGAGCCACAGTACGACCAAGAGGGAGGGGCGCGCCGCCGCCGGCACCGTCCTCAAGCGGGACGGCCACCTCGCCTCACTGGCTCGCTCCGCCGACCCTCCGAGACCCTCCGCCGACGCGCCGAGCGCGGGGCTGAACGCCACCGCTGCCTCGGGCCGCGGAGGGGCGAGGGGGCGAGGGGAGGAGGGCTACCGCCAGGGAGGCGCAGCCGCCAGAGCTCCCCGACGCCGCCATGAGGAGACGCGGTGTGGCAATGGAGGAGACGTGGCGCCGCCGCAGAGGAAACACGGGGCAGACGCGGGAGGGGGATGACTAGGGTTTCCAGGAGGGTGCGACGCGGGGCACTTTTATACCTCCGAGGGGCGCGAAGTGCCGTACGATCTAGGGTAGATGGATGGACAGCGTGGATCGACGCTTGGCGATGGCCGCCTGGCCGAACTTGACTGGCCACCAATGGCGGGGCCACCTGGCTTGGGCCGTCAAGGACGACTGGCGGAACTCAGGCAGTTAGCGAATGGGGCTTTGGGACAATTTTTCTTTCTGTTTTTTATCCTTTTTTACAGAAGTTGTTTTATCTGTTTTTGCTTAGTTTTAAGCTTTTTTTTCGACATAGTTTTTTCTAGTCTTTTATTTCAGAGAATATTTGACTAGAGAATATGAAAGAGGCAGAAATTTTTCTGTAAAGTTTAAAGTTTATGAAAGTCATTATTAAGTTTCCGCTGCAAATAGATGATTTAAATTACAATAATGCAATAAAGTTTGTTTAAATTTTGTTATAAAGATGTGACAAAGTAATTAAAGATGATTATGTCTCATGTTATTAATTGACCAACGTTATTAATAAACATGACCATGATCGTTTTCATTGAGTATTAAAGGTGCATTTAACTTTATTTCTACCCAACGGTGATGTAATTTTAAATAGCACAAACAATTGCATGCATAATTTATACCAACGTTGAATTAATGCATACAGTTGTTTTCTTTGGTGATCTCACATCTTTTGTGGTTTTCAGGAGGTCTCAACCTCATGAGTTGTTTGAAGGACATCCCGCTGCTAAGGGGGGACAACTACTCCGAATGGAGGAAAAAGGTCGATTTGGCGTTTGTATGCGCCGAAGTGGATTGGGTGGTTGACACCAAGCAACCAGTCAAGCCTGCTGACCCTGTCAGGGGAGATGCTGAGGAAAGTGCTGCGTTTGTGAAAAGGAAGAGGGACCATGCTCCATTGGAGCTGGCCTACTCGATTGATAATCAAAAGTGGGTGAACGCCAACAAGAAATGTTTGGCCTTTGTAAAGAACACAATTGAGAACGCCATAATGGCTCAATTGGAGAGTGTGCCTCCGTGGGCGAATACCTTGCCAAGATAAAGAGCCAGTTTACTAGCTCTTCAAAGATGTATGCGACCCAGCTGTTAAAACAGCTGGTGACTGAAAAGTACACGGGAGGGCCCCACGAAATAAGAGAGCACATCTTGAGGATGTCAAACATGGCAGCCAAGCTGAAACCCATGGATGAGGACCTCGAGCTAAAGCCTGCACTTTTGGTGCACCTGGTGATGGCCTCTCTTCCACAGCCATTCGAGAATTTTGTAATAAACTATAATATGTTCCCTGAAAAGTGGGACATAGAAAAGACCATTGGGATGTGCTCCCAAGAGGAGGAAAGGCTGAAGGCCCTTCACGGTGGTTCCTTGAACTTCGTGAAGGACAATAGGAAGAGAAGCTTCACAAACGGTAACCATGGTGTCTCACCCTCCAAGCCACATGGCAAGGGCCCAATGCAGCACCAGTGCAAGACCAGATCTACCCACAGGGAAAAGACCGGTGCCATCAGTAAAAGACAGCCACTACAAGAAGGATCGTCGGTTTGGTGAAGTACATCATGGCCAAAAATGGTAAAGATATAGTTTCTTTTGTTAATGAATCTCTGTATGAAAAGTTTTCTAGATCTACTTGGTGGATTGATTCTGGTGCAACTATTCATGTTGCCAACTCTTTGCAGGGGTTCTATTCGACAAGGATTTTGCCAAAAAGAGAAAGACTCATTGAAGTGGCGAATGGGATTGAAGCAGAAGTGGAGGCCGTTGGTGACGTCCCTCTGGAGCTGGCTGATGGCTCTTCTCTTTTGCTCAAGGATGTTCTTTTTGTTCCTTCAATTCATAGAAATTTAATAAGTGTGTTGTGCTTGGACAAAGATTCTTATGAGTGTTATTTTGGAAATGGCAAATGTGCCATTTGGTTAAAATATATTTGTGTGGGTGTTGCTACCTTATATGACAAGTTATATTTATTATCTTTGCATGAGAAAGTATTTTCTGTGTGTGATGTGAATGAAAAAGTTCCCTTGTCGAACAAAGAACAAAAGAAAAGAAAGCGAACTCTTGACTCATCGAAGTTATGGCACTGCAGACTAGGCCATATTTCGAGGGGAAGAATAGAAAGCCTCGTTAAAAATGACATTCTTCCTCCGTTAGAGTTCTCAGACATAGAACAATGCATAGATTGCATTAAAGGCAAGTATGTAAAACAAATTAAAAATGGTGCAAACCGAAGCATAGCTACACTAGAAATAATCCACACGGATATTTGTGGACCGTTTCCGGTGAAAAGTGTGGATGGTTATGATTCATTCATAACATTCACGGATGATCACTCCCGATATGGTTATATTTATCCAATTAAAGAAAGATCTGAAGCATTGGATAAATTTAAAATTTTTAAAGCTGAAGTAGAAAATCAGCATGATAAAAGGATTAAGATAGTTCGGTCCGAACGTGGGGGGAGTACTACGGTCGGCATACTCCATATGGTCAAGTACCAGGACCCTTTGCAAGGTTCCTGCAAGAAAATGGAATAGTCGCCCAGTATTCTATGCCGGGCGAACCTCAGCAAAATGGAGTAGCTGAAAGGCGTAACCGTACCCTTATGGATATGGTGCGCAGCATGATGAGCTATTCCACCCTCCCATTGGGATTGTGGATGGAGGCGCTTAAAACCGCCATTCACATTCTCAACAGAGTACCAAGTAAGTCGGTGCCCAAAACACCGTATGAATTGTGGACAGGCAGAGTCCCCTCTCTGCACCACTTGAGGATCTGGGGGAGCCCAGCTGAGGCAAAAGTTTTCAATCCAAACATTGCAAAGTTAGACCCAAAAACAGTATCTTGCCACTTCATTGGCTATCCAGATAAGTCAAAAGGCTATCGTTTATACTGTCCCAATAGATACACAAAGTTTATAGAAACGAGACATGCAGTCTTCTTGGAGGACGAACTGATGAGGGGGAGCACGGTAGCTAGGAAAGTTGATCTCGAGGAGAAGAGGGTGCATGCACCTAATCCGATGACTCAGGAGCCATTTTTCTCGCTACCTGTTGTGCCACCATCTACAACCCCTGAGGTTGTGGTGTCGGCACCTGTTGTGACTCCACACGTGACAACAATGGGCGAAAGTTCGGAACCTGTCCATCAGGAGCCACCTGAACCCACTGCTGAGCACGAAAGGGAGCCATAACAGCCACCTACTATGAATGTGCCTGATCCCGAGGCAAGAAATGAGCAAGAGTCTGATGAACTCAGAAGGTCTAAAAGAGAACGAAGACCAGCCATTTCCAAAGAAATTTACAAAGTCTACAATGTAGTTCATATGGATGGCGATCCTACCTCATATGAAGAAGCCATGAGTAGCCCTCACTCAGCCAAGTGGGTGGAGGCAATGGAAGATGTAATGAAATCAATGAGTTCCAACAATGTTTGGGACCTAGAGGAAATCCCTAAAGGAGCCAAAACAGTAGGATGCAAATGGGTCTACAAAACAAAGTACGACTCCAATGGGAATGTAGAAAAGTACAAAGCTAGACTTGTGGCAAAAGGCTTTACGCAAAGAGAAGGCGTAGATTACAATGAGACTTTTTCTCCGGTCTCATGTAAGGACTCCTTCAGAATCATAATGGCACTAGTTGCACATTTTGATTTAGAGTTACATCAACTGGATGTTAAGACGGCATTTCTAAATGGAGATTTAGAAGAAAATGTTTACATGAAACAACCCAAGGGTTTTTTCATGGAGGGGAAGGAACATATGGGATGCCGCCTAAAGAAATCCATTTATGGGTTAAAGCAAGCCTCTAGGCAGTGGTATTTAAAGTTTAATGATACCACTAAAAGATCTGGATTCAAAGAAAATGTTGAGGACAACTGCATTTATGCAAAGTTCAAAAGTGGGAAATATATTTTCCTAATTCTGTATGTGGATGACATTCTGCTTGCTAGCAGTGATGTTAGTCTACTACTAGATACAAAGAAGTTCTTGTCATCAAATTTTGACATGAAAGACCTTGGTGAAGCATCTTATGTTTTGGGCATAGAAATTCACCGAGATAGAAAGAATGGAGTGTTAGGACTGTCGCATAAAGCGTATTGTGAAAAGATTTTAAAGAAATACAATATGCATACGAGTAATTCAACACCTGCTCCCATAGTCAAGGGCGGTAGTTTTGGGAAATCCCAATGTCCAAAGAATCAATATGAGATCGATCAAATGAAGTCAGTATCATACGCTTCGGCTGTTGGAAGCTTATAGTATGCACAAGTGTGCACTCGCCCTGACTTAGCATTTATCACCAGGGTACTCGGTAGATATCAAGAGAATCCAGGCATAGAGCACTGGAAGATGGTAAAGAAAGCTTTGCGTTATGTGCAAGGCACAAAAGGCCTCATGCTAACATATAGACGATCTGATTCCCTAGAGATAAAAGGGTATTCAGATCACGGATTTTTGCGGGAGATAAAGGCGATAGAAAGTCCACGATGTGGTATGTCTTTACTCTCGCAGGAGGTGCTATTTTGTGGAGAAGCGCCAAACAGTCGATAGTTGCATCATCCACGATGTATGCAGAATTTATAGCATGTTATGAGGCCATGGGACAGGCGTTATGGTTAAAGAAATTTTTACCCGACTTGAAAGTGGTTGACTGCATCAGCAGGCCACTAAAGATGTACTGTGACAACGAGCCCGCAGTATTCTATGCTCACAACAACAAGTCAAGTAATGCTACAAAGTCTATAGATATAAAGTATTATGTTGTGAAGGACAAAGTCCAGGATCAAACTATAAGACTCGAACATATAAGGACAAAGGATATGCTTGCGGATCCGCTAACGAAAGGCTTACCACCCAATGTGTTCAAGGAACACATAGCCGGCATGGGTTTAACGGGAAGCCTATGATTCCTGGACTAAAGAGGCCCAAAAGTAACAGGATTTGTTTCAAAACATAAAGGTATATAGTGGCTGTCTGATTCTATCGGCAATTGAGCTGAGACGATGAAACATGCTCTATGTATCATTCTGTGATGAAATAAGTAAAGAACAAAGTTAAAAGTAAAGTCGAGATCAAGGGGGAGAATGTTAGATAGATCTCTCCCCGTTCGAGCCCAACGGCCGAACGGGGTCCCTTATCCGCGCCCTGATCGGGGGCGCCCCACCTCATCTGGTGGGTGGGCCCCTGTCGCCAGCGCTATATAAAGAGGTGGGGGGCCGGCAGCACGCCTCACGAGGTTAGCCGTGCCCTAGCCGCCCCACCTACAAGCCAATCCGATCTAGGCCTAGCGCTGCACCGACGGGAAGCACCACCGCCGCCACACTCTTCCCCTATCACCCATGGCCAACGACGGCAGCTCCGGCACCAGCTCGGGCATCCCCTTTGGATCGTGCCTATCGAGTCAGGGAGCAGGTAGTTCATCCTCTCTACGATCTCTCTCTCTCTCTTTCTAATCTAGATAGACAAGGTAAAGTGCTACTGCTAGATCTAGACTAGTTACACAGCAAAGTATTCTATCAATTTATAATTATTTCTATCTTCCCATATCTATGATTGCGGCAAACTAGGACACTGAACTTCAAAATATGATTGAGCCAATTGTTGATGAAGATAGTATGGATAAATGTGTCGGACCCAAGAAGACCAGGGCTCCTCGGATTGACTAAGGAGTGGACCACCGAGTAGGGCACCCACTAGGAGAAGCACCAAGAGCCCATGTCTAGGACCATGTGGCTTGACCAGTGCTAGACAAGGGTAACCTGGCAAAGCTGGGAAGAATTCCGCGACCCCTGGACGCGGGATGGAAACATCATCACTTAGGTATTACATCAAGCCACAGGATGGAAACGCCATCCACAACATCATCAACAGTAGGACTTGTCATGACAAGATCGAACAGAGCGGTCCCGATTCCGTACCATTTCAGAGGTATACATGCTAAAGAGGCAGAGAGAGGTGATCTATACTTTAGCCATAAAGAGTGGGTGTCTGTCACTAGGATGGTGCAAGTGGCTCTCTAGTAAGTGGGCACCCCGCATAAGGACAAGAAGCGAGATCGAGTGGCAGAGAAGGACAAGGCTCCAGGAAGCATATGGTAATATTTCAACTAGTATGGGCCTACCGCTTGTCCCATGTCCCATCACACCAAAATAATTCCAATTATCCTGGTAAGCACGTTGCACTTAACACGTGGGGTTGAAACAAACATATCCATTTATTCCATGGAAATCCTAGATTTGTAGTGCGGTTCCACTAGGAGGCATGGGAAGTCACACTAGGGAGGTTGAGTCCGTGTCGGCTATTCTTCGGTTCTCCATAGGCCCTCTTTTCCATCCCATTAACCTCCTGATGTTCCACTTTATCTCATTTTGTTTATCTCAAAAATTTCGAAGCGTGCTCTCTAACCTTGTCCTTTTTGTAGTCCTGTGGCTCCTGAATATTCAAAAATACTAACAGAAGGTGTTTTTGCCAGACAAAGCCATAATCAAAATAAAGGGGATCATTGTTAAATCCCCAAAAAACAATGTAAAACATGGATATAACATTGCATATGATAAAAAATATATGATAATATGTGACAATAAACTATAAAATTCATGTATGCATTTTACATGCATCACCTGGGATGAAGGTGCAGCAACCGGAGAGCATAAGTGGCCACCACCATGTGGCAGAACTAGGACATGGTCAACACCAAGCCTGCCATCAGGAAGGAGTTGGGGGGTAGTAGAACTCTTGGTCACCATCTCCCCCGCTGTGTAGTCCTTGTCGGTAACGAACTCCTTCACCCTACTTAGCGCACTGCACACGACAAGCCTAGGAGGAAATCGAGCTTCCATCAGTCTCATGGAAGCTCGCTCTCCTCGGCTCACAGACGGGAGTTCGCGCGACTTCTCCTCCTTCGCATGCTTGCCGGATGACGCTTTCCTCTTTGGAGCCATGGACGCGTCGCGATGGTGGAAGGTCAAGATAGAAAAGATTGAGGCAGGAAGTAGAAGTAGGGCATACTTGGAGGCCTGGTTTTTAAAGGGGAGCCACGCCTTGCAAATCGCCGAACCCCCACTTTACCTCGATCCCCACGATCGTGTGTGCCATCAATGAATCAAAGATTGAGTCGATGCACGTTGCCCCCCAATGATTGGTCTCAGGCAGGAACCAAGACAATTATGGAGAGCGCAACTCTCTAGCCCACACTAATTTGAGGGCATAGCCTTGACGACGACATCTTTACCGGAGCCATGCCTAGGGCTTCTTTCGGATCCGGGATGACCAGGGCTCCCTGGAATGACCAAGGACTGGTCCACTGAACAGAGCACCCGACAAGATAAGCACCCAAGAGCCCATGTCGAGGACTACATGGCGTGACCAGTGCTAGACAAGGGTAACCTGGCAAGCACCAGGAAGGATTTCGTGACCCCTAGCCGTGGGATGGAAACGTCATCACTGACGTATTACACCAAGCCTCGGGATGAAAACATCATACTCAACATCATCAACAACAGGACTTATCATGGAAAGACCAGATAGAGTGGATCGAGTCCATACCATTTTAGGGGCAAACACGCCAAAGGGGAAGAGAAAGGTGATATATATGTTATCCATAAAGAGAGGGACTCTATCACTAGGATGGTGTAGGTGCCTCTCTAGTAAGTAGGCACCCCTCATGAGGACAAGAAGCGAGATCGAAAGGCAGAGAAGGACAAGGCTCTGGGAAGCAGAGGGTGTGCAAGCCTGAATACCAAGACTAAAGGAAGCGACAGGATGCTGGCATGGCCATGCCAGCTGGCTACCCTTGCCCGCCCAGTTCGCCGTGTTCGCGTCCAACGAATCCAAGGATACTATGGTAACCCCTTATGATATAAAAGGAGGGTTGTGGCTTAAGGGAACAAGGTATGAAAGAAGGACGGAAGGATAGACACAACCAAAGAGAGAAAACATAGCTAGCGATATATGGAAAAAAGTAGAGATAGTGGAGGAACAAGGAGAACCGAGAGATATGTTAGGTTAGGATGAGAGGCAACAAGGCCAGATTTACATTGTTACAGCTATATCCTAGTCGAGAAACCCCAACAAGGGCTTGATTCACTCCCTTTGTAATATGTCCTCCCTTGCTATGAGCAATACCAACAGAAAAGCAGGATGTAGTGTTGTTAGCCTCCGGGCAGCTTGAACCTTGGTAAAAATAGTGTGTTTGTGTGAGAAGCACCAAGATACCCTGTCGAGGACCATGTGGCTTGACCAGTGCCAGACAGGGGTAACCTGAAACACCATCCACAACGTCATCAATAATAGGACTTGTCGTGACAAGATCGAACAGAGCGGTCTTGATTCCATACCATTTCAGAGGCATACACGCTAAAGGGCAGAGAGAGAGGTGATCTAATACTTTAGCCATAAAGAGAGGGTGTCTATCATTAGGATGGTGCAAGCGGATCTCTAGTAAGTGGGCACTCTGCATAAGGACAAGAAGCGAGATCGAGTGGCAGAGAAGGACAAGTCTCTAGGAAGCATAGGGTAAGATTTCAAGTAGGATGGGCCTACCGCTTGTCCCATGTCTCATCACACCAAAATAATTCTAGTTATCCCGATAAGCACGTTACACTTAACACGTGGGGTTGAAGCAAACATATCCATTTATTCCATGGAAATCCTAGATTTGTAGTGCGGTTCCACTAGGAGGCATGGGAAGTCACACTAGGGAGGTTGAGGCCGCGTCGGCTATTCTCCGGTTGTCCATAGACCCTATTTTCCATCCTATTAACCTCCTGATGTTCCACTTTAGCTCATTTTGTTCATCTTGAAAATTCTGAAGCATGCACTCTAACCTTGTATTTTTTGTAGTCCCGTGCCTCCTGAATATTAAAAAATACTAACAAAAGGTGTTTTTGCCAGACAAAGTCATAATCAAAATAAAGGGAATCATTAGTAAATCCCCAAAAATTAATGTAAAACATGGATACAACATTGTATATGCTAAAAATATGTGGTAATATGTGACAATAAACTACAAAATTCATGTATGCATTTTACATGCATCACCTGGGGATGAAGGTGCAGCAGCCGGAGAGCATAAGTGGCCACCACCATGTGGCAGAACTAGGACATGGTCAACACCAAGCCTGCCATCAGGAAGGAGTTGGGGGGTCGTAGAACTCTTGATCACCATCTCCCCCGTTGTGTAGTCCTTGTCGGTAACGAACTCCTTCACCCTACTTAGCGCACTGCACACGACAAGCCTAGTAGGAAATCGAGCTTGCATCAGTCTCATGGAAGCTCGCTCTCCTCGGCTCCTCCGACGGGAGTTTGCGCGACTTCTCCTCCTTCGCATGCTTGCTGGATGACGCTTTCCTCTTCGGAGCCACGAACGGGTCGCGATGGTGGAAGGTCAATATAGAAAAGATTGAGGCAGGAAGGAGAAGTGGGGCATACTTGGAGGCCTGGTTTTTAAAAGGGAGCCACGCCCTGCAAACCGCTGAAACCCCACTTTATTTCGATCCCCACGATCATGCGTGCCATCAATGAACTAGAGATCGAGGCGACGCACGTTGCCCCCAACGATTGGGCTCAGGCAGGAACCAAGACAATTATGGAGAGCGCAACTCTCTAGCCCACACTAATTTGAGGGCATAGCCTCGACGAAGACATCTTTACCGGAGCCATGGCCATGGCTTATTTCGGACCCGGGAAGACCAGGGCTCCCTAGACTGACCAAGGACCGAACCACCGAACAGAGCACCCGACAAGATAAGCACCAAGAGCCCATGTCGAGGACCACATGGCGTGACCTGTGCTAGACAAGGGTAACCTGGCAAGCACCCGGGAAGGATTTCGTGACCCCTATCCACGGGATGGAAACGTCATCACTAACGTATTACACCAAGCCTTGGGATGGAAACATCATGCTCAACATCATCAACAATAGGACTTATCATGGCAAGACCGGATAGAGTGGATCGAGTCCATACCATTTTAGGGGCAAACACGACAAAATTAAACGGAGCTATGCGTTATCCTTGATATCCGTGTTCTCGCACACGACAAAATGGACAGTGTCTTCTATGTTCAGAAATCTTACTCTAGTAAAAAGGTTTATACCTCATCAGTGGCTCCCTCTGAAAACGTCCATGATGACAAATTGACAATGCTAGCTCCTAGCGCATGAACTTTGCTGTGCACGAGGTCTCTGGTTCAAGCACGTATCCCCCTGTCAAAGATCATTATGCCACCGCCACCCGCTCGTTTAACATGCATGTAATCACTATATATAAAGGGCTCGTTTAAAATTTTGGATCCACGCCAACAGGTGCGACGGCTTGTGAGAGGGCCCCGCTTGTAATAATTCATGTTCTAGCTGACTGGACCTTACATCACATGCATGCGTTTTCTTCTTCTAAATAAACATCACGTGTACGTTTCGTGCAGGGCAATGGTGGTGGGGTCCATCATGACATGCACTGCCAACGACCTGGCTTTTTGTCTATTTTTGCTCTCCGCTGGTCTGTCGATGGAGGTCCCGATCTGGCCATGCACTCCAATCAACCACGGCCAGAAAAGTTGATGCAATGCTACGCAATTATTGGCAGACACTGACACTGTAGAGGCGTCTATGGGAAATGTCTACAGGTCCAACTGCATGCACGGCTGACGGCACTACTCATCGCGCGCGAATTCATTGTCTACTGGGGACGAAGCCACGCGCCAAATACCGAGGCAGCAGGCAGGCTAGAGCCAATTCATGCAAAACAAAAACCGAACAGCAGAAGACCGTCTTGGGACTGACCCAATCTCCCCTATTTGGTCTAAAAATGTGGCATTTGTTGTCATACTTTGCAAGGGATCAACCATATACACACCATGGTCACACCTAGCCTCCAACACGAATAACAACTCCATCCACATATTCACAGGCTATAGTGAATGTTTGTGGATGTTTAGTCTTTTAGAGATCGAGTAACTTTATCCAGGAATCCTAATGCCTAGTTTTTGTATTTAAGATCTTAAATGCTTTTAGGCTCCAAGAGTGGTTAGAGATTGGAAGGGAATGTTTGAGTATCCTTCGATGTGGTATGTAGAAAGGTAACTCTTTTATGGAAAACGCCACAAGTGTAGTAGAGTGACGCCATCAAACCCGAAACTAGTACTAGCGAAGCCAAGACCTAGACATCACGTCTACACACTAGTAATTACATAGTTTCGGTGGCGGAGGAGCTTGGCAAGGATCCATGGGGGGGCAAAATACAAAACTTCATGGTCTTGGGGGAGGGGGGGCAAAAGGCTAAAAAAATCCCATTCTAAACCTTCTAAAAAAAATTCTTCAACAAAATTTCAAAAGTTGGGGGGGCGGTGGCCCCTGCTGACATGTGCATAGCTCCGCCACTGCATAGTTTACTTTTGTTTTTAGTCTTTGTTTTAGTTCCCATGATTGAGTAGTATCTTTTTAGGTGTTTTATTGTTATTCATTGCTTGTGAGTGAATGTTCAAGTGTTACCAACACAATTAAGGGATAATATATTGTCGTAAAATTAGTATCATGCAAGTCTTGCATGAGTAGAGGGCGACATTCAGTAACATGGTAACAAGGTTACTATAATAGTAGTATAACTTGGTAAGTAGGTGAGTGAAATTCAATTATTAAAGAAAGTTATCATATCAGACTATGTCAACATGGCATCTAATTGTAAAGATCTTGGTGCATCAAAGTTAACAGTGAAATAAACACCGCTTAATATTTGGAGCGAGAAGAGATTTTGACTTGATGATGCATTTACACTCCATGTCACATGGGAGTTTGGGGGATGCTGCATATGAAGCTTTGCATGTGGCACCATTACACAGTTATGTCCTATATATAATAAACAAGACTACCCCTTTATTTATAGAGATGACCTTCTTGAGGGGTCAAGGCACTTGGCCACCATGTTGGACTACAAGTCCAAGAGATAAGGAAACAACAGAGGACTTCCCTTCTAGGAAAAGTCAGTTTCCTAACAATAACATTCATAAATACATAACATGAAATATAGAAGGTATTGGAAGTGCCTATCATAGAGAAGCCGGAGTCGTATATTGACTCTTATCTCCTCTTGGCAACTTTATTCCCCTTTCTTAGATCGGCATGCCTTCTGGCACAATCTTGTCCTTTATCCACATGTAAATAGGCACCAAAAAGAAGTAGGTAGCGCATATGGTCCCCATGAGGAAGCGAAAGAAGACCATGATAGGGTTGACATGCTTATTGATGTCCTCGGCCTTTGGACCAAGCTGCAGAGAGGAAATATTGAAAACCTCATAAACGAATATATGCCTTAATACAACAATCATACCAAAATATATGTAGGGAATGATGAAACACACACGTGAAGTTGCTTGACCAAAATTTACCTGCAAACGGGAGTCCCCGCTTTCTTTCTTGACACCGGTGACAGAGCATCCGATGACCAAGCCATGCCTACGAACACCACGATACCATTTCGGCCCAATTCTCTTGAGCTCAACATCCTTGAACCCTGCTCTCTCAAACCACTCAATATACTCTTGTTCCGTAGGAAACAACATCCATATATCAGCGAAGAAGCGAGATAACCAAAATGTTGGGCGCACAGGGCCAATGACACAAGCTACGCCATCAACACTCAAGACCCTGTAGGCTTCCTTGATTCCTCGTTGTGGATCTGGCCAATACTCGATGCTGGAGTGGAGGCCAAACCAAAAGCATCAATTGTCAATCGTGGAATCAACATATATAAGAAACAACTCTTCAAAAGGGATATTATTCGGAAATCCAATTCGGCTCATGGGTTGCAAATGAACCCATTATGTGAAAACATATTTCAAGATATTAAAAAAATTACAACAAAAAATCATGTACATCGGGACACTAAATGTTTGTACACGAGCTTGTGGGTGAAAAGAACATTTTAAATGTCCTGTGTAAAAAAGGCAAATTCCAGTGCTCCAACGTTTCTGTTCACGAACATGTTTTTTATCTTTTTTACACAAACCACATAAAATGTTCATTCTTTCTGAAAACTTGTAAAATGTCCTGATGTATATGCGAAATTTTTGTTCAGATTTTTTTTACACTTCAGATTTTATTTTTTATGTATTTTTGTATAATAGTTTCATTTGCTTGTTGGGAGCCAAAACACCACCTCATATATTGTTAGTACTATTTGTCTTTTGGTTCATAAGGTTTGCACGCACTATTTCTAGATCTTCAATTCTTAACAATAAAATATGAGTTTCCTGTTACGTTACTTCAAAGACAAAATTAATGATATATCTTTGTGGCGCATCTATCATATTATTCTGTCAGTCAAGTTGATAGTTATAGTTTAATTCGCCAAAAAAAGTTGATAGTTATAAATACATGCAGGGGGCTTATAAACCGGAAAAGAGGAAGTAGCTAGCTAGTAAACCTGCCAGCGGAGACGTAGCGGTCGAACGTGTCGGCCGGGAAGGGAAGGTCCTCGGCGTCGCCCTCCATGATCTTGACACCCTTCAGGGCCTTCTTCTTCCTGGCCTTGGCGAGCTGGTGCGGCGACTGGTCGATCAGCGTGACGTTCTCGGGGTCGACATGCCTGACAATGCCCACCGTGGTGAACCCGGTGCCGCCGCCGACGTCGACGACCTTGAGGTTCCGGCTGTGGAGGCCGGCGTGCTGGTCCATGGCGAGGTCGCGCATGTCGTCGGTGTACTGGCCCGGGTTGAACACGTGGTCGTAGCCGATGGAGATGAAGCTGTAGAACCATAGGGCCTCCTTCTTGTGCTGGATGAGCCGCAGCGGTGAGGAGGACGCCTTGGAAGCCATGGCCGTTGCAGCGGATGTTTCTGGGATTGACGAGCGAGCAAGATGTATTTATACTGCTAAGATGCTGCTACTAGTACTAGCATGGAGTCACCAAAATTAGTTGTGCTATTAACTGCTATAGAAGCCCTGATCATTAACAAAGTCTACATCTGACCTCTAATGGCGCATTTAATCTCGATATCTAATGTTCGGAGTGCTACCTCCTACTACTGCCCAACGACCAGAATTGACACCAAGTACAGAAAAAAATTTAAGTGTCGTACCAAGCGTCTCTGTGTACAAACTCATTAGGAACTCAAAGCACAGAGTGTTATATTAAGCGTTTTTTTTCTCACAAAAATGACTTAAGGGTTTATATCGAACTCTCTAAAATTATAGAGGACTCTCATTTTCCTGTCTTCTTCTGATAACTTACAAAACAAAATATTTGTCTTGTGTTCCCAATTCTAACAACGTGTAATTGTCCACCGGGTCAAACGTCGTTATCCACCCCTAGCCCTTGCATAGTTGCATGCATGCTGTCGTTAAACGTGGTTAGTAGGAGACACAGGACGACAGTAGTTTGAATTTGAATACAGGGTCCCACCCTACCGCCGTACTGTCATTTCAAATATTCAAACTAGGAAATCATTAGGAGAGGAGTTGCAGTGGATCTAAACAAAAGAATGGAATGATATTTTGGGCCGTGGCTCGTTTGCATTTCAAACCCGTGCTTCATGCTCCGTATTGGTATTTTCTGTGAAATATATTTACTATTAAATCTTCAAAGTCATCGTCCCTTCCCGAGCAGTCCCTTCTCGAGCAGGTGTGAAATATATGATAAGCGGGATTTCATGGCAGCTCACAAAAAGTTTCACAGCGTTCGCGTTTGCCCACTTAGTCATGCATAGTCCTTTGTCTCAAAAGAGATGTTGTGGATTTGACTAAATTTAGATACATCTCTATTTAATATATAAATACATCGAAAGTTAATAAAGTTTCCAACATTCTATTTTGAGACGGAGAAAAGTATAACGTACCATGCATATGTATATGCTATAGATCTTGTATAGATAGATAGTCTAAAAGCTTACATGACGGTCAAAGTTGTAATGCAGCTAAGCCTACGAAGCAGACGATGTCGTGGTGCAGCGGCCAAAGACGACGGAAGTCTGACGGCAGCGCACGAGAACTTAAGCGTTTGGAAAACTCCATAGACCGGGTTCTTTCTGGGTACGTGAGATATATGCAGGCTGGAAGTAGGCTGCCTTGGTCAGGGGTGTTAGTCCCACATATTTTCTGTCCACGGTTTTATGTAGGCTAATTAAATTAGACAGTGATGGACAGCCCGCTCCCATTTACAACCTGAATTAGACAGTGATGGAATACGATATACTCAATCCCTCCGTTTAAAATATAAGATGTTTTAGATCTATAAAAAAATATCTAGATTTTTTTTAGTATACCTATATATTAAAAAAAACTAGATACATTTATTTTACAAAGCTAAAATATCTTATATTTTAAAACGAAGAGAGTACTACAGTACAGGACGAATGGTCAACATGCCAGCAGTCTCAGTTTGCACGCACAGCTTATCCTGCAAAAATTAATTTAAAAAATAGACCCGCCAATCTAGTTTTTCGTTTAGGAGCAACGCACATGCGAGCCACGGTTCGACGTCGTGCCTGTGCACCGTGTATGTACGTACGATCACTACAAAAGAGTAGTTTTTGTTTAGACTAACCGCACACGCACGTTGCACCATGAGCACAAGAATGGGAGCTCCTCGGTCTAGGCAAGCATCTCTACCTGCTCGCGCGTATAGGTGTCGTGGAAGTTGAGGGAGTGGCGTAGCCGGCCGAGAAGCCCGCAAGCGTGGGACGGCGAAGCGGATCTTCACGTAGAAGGTTCATTGAGAGCGCGCGCGGACGCCGATCTAGCCGAAGGAGTTTCTGCAGTTATACGCGCGTGTGGCCTCATGCGCTGTCTTGAAAGTCTGGAGCCCGAAGAGCGAGTCGGCGAAGCGGATCTCCGCGTAGAAGGTCCATTGAGAGTGCGCGTGGACGCCGATCTAGCCGAAGGAGTTTCCGCGGAGGCATCTCGTCGGTGGGGAGAGGCTACGTGGCACGCGCAGGCTAAGTGGCGGCATAGCAGGCGTGGAGCACGCGCAGAGAAGGTGAGAAAGTTTTATCTAGCTGCTTGGCTGCTGCGTGTATAGCTGCTTGGCCGTCTTGCTACGTGTGCTAGCTGCTTGCGACCCTTCGCAGCTTCGGCGACCAACTTTCGGTGGGGGCGGCGACGGCGGGATAGCCGGAATCGATCTTCAGCGATGGTGGCAGCGACGAATACTCAGGCACTATAGCTAAACATTCCTTTCCAATAATTGTCTTTTCATTTGCAGTAAACCACATCGAGAGCCCTCCATAAAAAAATATGCAGCACGGAAGCGTCTATTTGCGATGAACCATAATTTTTTTCCGATACGGTACGGCTTACGGTATCTAGAAAAACCATTTTTTTCACGGCATACCACAAACTAGCGATTATTTTGCGAGACGAGGCTGGATGCAGTATCTCCTAGAGATGCTCTTATAATCTCAAACAGAGGAAGTACTTAATAAAGCCCCATAAATTCCTACTACCTCTATTCCATAATATAAGCATTTCTATCGGTTCAAATTAAACTGCTAAAAAGTCTTACATTTTAGAACGAAGGTAGTATATATCAATATAAAATATGGATATAATATTCTAAATGATGCAAATAGTAGAAACAAGTTTATATATACATTTTATATGCATCGTGCTGCTAAGATCTTAGGTATGAAAATTGCCCAAGACAAAAAAAAATATGGTTTGTTATTTCTTAGTCAACAAAGTTATATTAAGAAAGTTTTTCATCATTTTAATATGCATGGTGCAAAGTTACTTAGTATCCTATTGCTTCTCATTTTAAGTTGTCATTTTCTCAATGTCCAACTATTGATAAAGAGTTTGGTTACATGTCAAAGGTGCCATATTCTATTGTTATTGGTTTCTTGATGTATGGCATGGTTTGTCCTTGTCCTGATTTATCATATCTTGTGAGTTTAATAAGTAGATACATGGTTAATTCTGGTAAAGAATATTGGAAGATTATCTATGGGTTTCCATGTACCTTCATGTCACTTTCAATGTTTATTTGAAGTTTGGCAGGATCGAGGATGTACTTGTTGGCTATGTGAATTTAGATTTTACTGCTGATTTGGATAAGAAAAAATCCCTCATAGATTATATATATGTTTAATGTTGGTGGTTGTCCTGTTAGCTGGAACCCAATGTTGCAGGCTGTTGTGTCTAATTTACCACTGAAGCTTAATACATGCTATTGGTGAACCCTGCAAAGAATTTGTTTGGATAAAAGTTTTTTTGCTAAGCTTTGTGAGAATGATTCTTCCATTACTTTGTTTTGTGACGGTCAAGGTGTCATATACCTTAGAAAAGATCGAATGTTCTATGAGAGAACAAAACACATTGATGTCAAATATTATTTTATTAGAGACATTATTGCTTAAGATAAACTAAAGATATGCAAGATCGGCACTCATGGTAGTCCTACTAAAGGTGTGCAAGACAAGCAGAGTGAGGCTCGACGTCGGTAGGCTTGGGCCGAAGCGGGGCGGAGTCTGAACTTAGCCCATACTGTGCCCAACAGGGACGGCGGCAGTACGGATCATTGAAAACCTATATTTACACCGTGATATATACCTCTTGTAAGTCGTTGGTTGGGATGGGGTGCATCTGTAGAATCTCCGATGTTGTGTAAACACTCTCCATATAGTGAAGTTCCGCCGGCTAGAGTCCGTGGTTTTTTCTCTCTTTATTGAAGAGGTTTTTCACGTTAAATCACGTGTCCCCTGTTGTGATTTAGTTTCCGGTCTTCTTTATTTGCTTGTCATGTTTATAACAACAATATCCACATATCAACCAGAAAAATAGAGAAATACAAAAACATTGGGCACATGTCCAATGACACAAGCTACACGGAGAACCAAATTGTGGTTGGATAGTTAGGCAAGAACAATGGTATCCCTAGCCCAACAGAGATTAAATTCCAGGTTTGATGCTTTGTGTATTATAATGACGAAATATTATTTCGTTGGGACCGTGGGAGGCAACGGTCTCGTCTGTGGTGACTTTGTCAATTTTAAAACCCGTTAGCTCAATCTCTCAGAGGTGTTTAGAGGGATAGAGTGTGTGTACACGTTTATAGGATGAACGCCGACTCTGTCTTTCGGATATGCTTATAGGGATAGGGTGTGTGCGCTTGTTTATAGGATGAACATAAGTATGCACATTTGCGAGTGTCTATATTTGTAACGTGTTTCTGAAAAGATGACACGAGCTACTCCACCAACGCTCAGGATCATGTGTAGGCCTCTCGATTCCCCACTTGTGGACCAGGCAAATACTCTGCGGGAGTGGAGGCCAAACAAAAATCATCGATGGTACTCATCGGTGAGGAGAAACCAATGCCTTCTTATTCCGGCAGGCCTTATTGGAGCTGGTGCGGGCACACGGCGACTGGTCGAGCAGCGTCACATTCTCGGGGTCGACGTGCCTGACGGTGCCCAGCGTGGCGAACCCTTCGCTACCGCCGACGTTGACGGCCTTGAGAGGTTAGGGCTGCTGAGATCGTCGTGCTGCTCGGCGTACTGGCCGCGGCTGAACACGTGGTCGTCGCCGACGGAGATGAAGTGGTAGAACCACCACAAGGCACGGCGTTGCTCGGCGCCTTGTTGGAAACCATGGCCGTTGCTCTGTTTGGACTGTGGAGAGACATGTACAGTGCGGACATTTATACTCCCTCCGTTTTAAAATATAAGAGCATCTCCACTCGATAGGCGAATCCAGGCCGGACTTTTTTGTCGGACGGAGCTTGATTTTGGCCTGGGTACGTCCAGTTTCTCACTCACGTATCCACGCGAGTTCCCGCGTTTGGCTAAAATTTAATAAATTTCGGCAAACTTTAGGCGAATATAAGCGGTTTTGGGCGAATATGGACGAACTTTGGGCGAATATGGTCGATACGGACGATGGGCGAATATGGGCGATATGGACGAACTATGGGCGAATTTTGGCGAATATGGGCGATACAGATGAACTTTGCGCAAATATGCCCGAATTTTGGGCGAACTTTGGCCGAATCTGGTCTATATGGGCGAAATTTGGGTGGTCGATACGAACCAACTTTTGGCGAATATGTCCGAATTTTGGGCGAAATTTGGGCGAATCTGGTCTATATGGACAACTTTGGTCAAAATTTGGACGAATATGGGCGATACGGACGAACTTTGGGCGAATATGCCCGAAATTTGGATGAATAAGGACGAATATATGCTGACTAGGTGGGTCCACTTGCCGAATTCGCTTCGTCCGGCGTTCCCAGGGCGTAGCCAGGATCCTGGGTTCGGCCTGGGTAGGCCGGACCAAAACACGCCGAAATCTGGACGAAAATAGGTCCTTGGATACGCGACTAGGCCAAGTTTCGGTGTCCGGACCGAAATTCGGCGTCCGGATCGGCCTCCTGGGTAGGCGAGTGGAGATGCTCTAAGATGATTTAGCTTTGTAAAGCAAATGTATCTAAACTTTTTTTTAGTATGTAGGTTCACTCATGTATGGAGTGAATCTAGACACTAAAACAAGTCTAGATGTATTTTTTTCATAAACTTAAAACATCTTATATTTTGGAGTAAAATCCATATTTTATCCCCTAGTTTAATATTTTTGACACTAATTACCCTATTTAACATATTTTCATCCATATTACCCTATTTAGCGAAAGTTTTGCCAACTTTTACCCCATTTAACAAACTTTGAATAAAAAAATATGTATATAACGACTATCTTATGGAAAATAATAATGACATCGGTTAGGCACGTGTCTATTACGTATTGGTTTTGCCATGTAAGCATATCATCACGTGTCACGTCTCAAGATGTACAAAATGGCGCTCATGAATTATGAGCATGTGGCCAATTAATTTCGGTCATTTCTTGTGAGTTGCTTACTCAAATAAGCCATGCACCGCCTGCCATTAAGAAATGAATCTCTGTCTCTGATTCTGAAATCGCTAGTGACTACTTCGACGAGTCTCCTATCGTATTCGATTGCAACGTCGAAGTAGTATATACGTATACCTAATACCACGAGTAAAAAATCGGACGTGGCTTACCTGTTAGATGAATGTTTTTTAGAGAAACGTGTTAGATGGATTCGGGGCAGGGAGACAATGCCATGTGAAAAAGAGCAACGTTACAGGCTATAGGTACCGGAAGAAAAATTGCTCTCGGTTCTTTAAAAGGGATAAAATTTGACAAAAAAATCGTTAAATGGGTTAACGCGGCTGTTGGTGCCTTGGCGGAAATGCTTGAAAAAGCCAAGGCGGCCGGCCACATCTCCGGTGTGGTTGGCCACCTTATCCCCAGGGGTGGCATAACACAGCTCCAATACGCAGACGACACAACGATCATGATTGAAGGCTCAAATTCCTTCTCCTTTGCTTCCAGGAGATGTCTGGCCTCCGGATCAACTTCGACAAGAGCGAGATCATCGCCCTGGGGTTCTCCCAGGACGAGCAGCAGAGGATAGCTGACAACTTCAATTGTCGGCTTACCTCCTTCCCTATCACTTACCTGGGGATGCCGGTCCGTGACACCAGGATCCTTATTAGGGACTTGGACCCGCTCGCGGACCGGGTGCGCTCGAGGTCCGAACCTTGGCGGGGCAGATTCACATCCAAAGACAGCAAGACCGTCCTGATCGACTCATGTCTGTCCAGCCTACCCATGTACATGATGGGCATGTACCTCCTCCCCGAGGGGGTGCATGGGACATTTGACAAGGAGCTGTCTAGGTTCTTTTGGCAAGACTCCCTAGGTTGCCAGAAATACCATATGGTCAAATGGGCAGACATTTGCGCCCCCAAGGATGTTGGGGGCATAGGTATCCTTGCATCCCGCCAATTCAACAAGTACAAGGCCTTAATGCTTAGATGGGTATGGCGTATCCTGCGTGATGATGGCGGCCTTTGGCTCAAACTCATCAAGGCCAAGTACCTGCGAGGTTAGCCCCTTCTGGACTGTGATCGACGCGATGGCTTCCAGTTCTGGCACTCCATTCAGGAGATAAAGAACGAGATCAGGCTGGGTCTCGCCTTCTCTATTGGGAACGGGGAGGGGACCATGTTCTGGCTGGACTCCTGGCTCAGAGAGCGCCCGTTGCGGGAGGCATGCCCGAGCTTATTCGCCATTTGTTCCGACCCAGTGCTTCGCATATCCAACGCGGCACACGAAGGTACATGGAACATCTCGTTCCGTTGTACCCCCGGCCCGGAGGAAACGGAAGCATGGAGGGAACTCAGGGCGGAGCTCCCGGCCTCCTTGGCTGACGGACCCGATAGTGTATCTTGGACCCTCACCCCGTCCGGATCCTTCTCGGTCGGCTCGGCCTATCGGGCCTCTTTGGCCAGGCGGTCCTCCCCTGGACCAAGCACCTCTGGAAGGCACCCCTCCCGCTGAAGACAAAAAAAAATTGTATGGCAATTGTTACGCGACAGGCTCCCGTCGGGGGTTGAGGTGGCCAAGCGACATGGACCGGGGGATGGGTTATGTCCATTATGTGGGATCCCCGAAACGGGCACCCACATAATGTTCACCTGTCCCGCAACCCGGTTTCTATGGAACTTCACCAGAGAGGCTTTGGGCCCGGAATGGCTGGCCCATGACCTCGGTGACTTCCTAGAAACCCAAGCAAACCGTGCTGGAAAGGGCCGCCGCCTCTTCTGGCTAGTGTTTGCGGCGTTGTCGTGGTCCCTCTGGAACATACGGAATAAGATGGTTATCGAGAAGATTCTCCCTAGGTGTGCGTCTGACTCGGTTTTTCATTTTCTGGCCTCTCGGCAGTTATGGTACCCGTTGTGTAGACAGCGGGACAAGGCGAGGCTGGACGCGACTCTTCGCCGGCTCTTGGAGGCGGCTAGGCGGCTCCCCCCATAGTCTGTCTTAGTCGCTTCGGCGTCCTCTCTCCTGGCGAGGCGTAGTTCCTCTTTTCCTTTTGAGTTTCGTTCGAGTTGGGTCGTTTTGTGCTGTGGCCCCAGCATGTGGTGTGTGGTTATCTTTGTACTGTAATACTTGTGTTGGACGGTTGCTTTATTTATAAAGCGGGCGAAAGCCTATTTCGAGAAATATGAATGAAAAATTATTAAATAGGATAATATGTGTCAAAAAAGTTAAACTATAGGGTAAAAAATGGAATTCACTATATTTTGAAACGGAGGGAGTATATTCGGAAAAAAAATCTTGCCTTTTCGCAGACCAAAAGGAAGCTGCTAGCTGATTAGTCACGGTGAGAGTAACTTAGTAAGTAGTACTAAGAATGTGTTCTCGAAACCTGTTTGGTTCAACATTGGTAACGGCAATGCATTGCAACCTTCTAGCATTAGTCGATTCACAGGATCCGATGCAACCACAAATCAAATCGGAAACTAAAATAGTCTGAAAACAAACAACTGACTGCATAATAAATTACCATGAATTCATGACCTAAACAATTCAGATCTGGATGATTTTGGAAACAAGCAAAAATACAGGGAAGAACTCAAACAAGAAAAGATGGGGCGAGGAATAAGAAACAAATCAGTATAATTCAGCATTCTAATTTGACAGATCTCAATGAGAAGGAATATCCGTAAACCGAAGAGAGGCTCAATCAGCTAATCTCCGGTTGTCTTCCTCGAACCCGCCATGCACTTGGCCACCGCCATGGCCTACTCCGCACGGATCGATCAGTTAATCTCTGGTTGTCTTCCTCGAAGCTGTGACAAAAGAATTTCTTGTGGTCGGCGAGGCGAGGGAGGGATGTGATAGGGTGTGTTTGGATTGAGCCCAAACTAGCCAAGCCAAAATTTTGGCATGACCAAAGCAAGGGGCATGACCAAATTTTTGGTAAGCTAGTGTTGTTTGGATTGTAGCCATTGGGTGTTCCAAAATTTTGGCAAAAGACTGTTTCCTCTGTTTGGTTTGCACCCAAACATTTTGACAAAGTTGGATGTGGTTTTCTTACAATTTAGTTTCCGTAACCCACCAACAGAAAAAAACAGAGAAAATGATGAAATACAACTTACTAGGCCTCCAAAAACAATTCCCTCAAAAAAAAAAAAAAGGCCTCCAAAAACAAACGGTGGCTGTAGACCTGCAGTTAGAAGTTGCGATGCTGCTGGTGCATGCATGCTTGTTCTTTTTTGCATTGACACCTCCAATATGCACTTGCGTTTTGCGACTGAATCGATTAGCTAGCTGATTAAGCAAAAAAAAAAAGTTACCACCTAAAACTAAGGGAACTGGAGTGATTTGAGGACTTCTTCTTGGGGTGAGTGATTTTGAGGACCTGGTAGCTTTTTACTAGACTATGGAACAATTTGTTCCAGTAACTGTTTAAGCGGAGGATATGACAGAATCAGATCTGGAAACAAATTAGTCCGTGGTATCAGCGAGGGCAATCGAATACTGCATGAGTCACACTGCAATTGAGTCCAACTAATGACGCCGGCCGGGCCCACCTAGGAGAGCAGGCGAGAGCGATGCCAAAATTTTGGCGCTGGATTTCCACGCCGCCGGTTCGCCCTCGTGTTGGCGGGAATTGTACAGGGCGACTTGGCTACGTCTGGCGAGCCAAAAAAATTGGCACTCATCCAAACGACGACCAATTTTCATGGGCGTGCCAGATATTTGGTATGGTAGCTTTGGCAGGAATCCAAACAGACCACCATAGCAATGCCTGATAGGAAAGAGTGGAGGAGCAGGGGCCTGCGCTGGTAGCGGCGACGGCGGCGGGTTTTTTTTACATGTGGCGGCGGCGTCGATGAGAGAAGGAACCGTCGTGCACACCGGGAAGACGGGTTAACATGCCGTATCGTTTTCCGATTACGGTGGGTAGGCATCGGTATCAAATTTGTACTGGACTGGAAGTCATTACCGGGTAATCACATACCAAAGTAATCGAACCAAACGTGTTTTAACGTAATCTGTTAACACCGTAATCAGATTATGTTACATATTCATGAACCAAACACGTTCTAATATGCAAGTACATGCAATAACAACTAGGCATTCAATGACATGGCATGTCACTAAATGAGTAGAAAGGTTTGTAAGTAGCTGAGTCACCATAACATCGCACTTTTCCAGAGAACATGGATCTATAAACTAATTAATATAGTCCTCTTTAACACTTTCTAATTGTTATGCACTATGAAGATTGTAATTAGAATATTAAAAAAATTGTAACTTATACTAGTGTCGCACTATGACTAGTCTAAGCACTGATTGACGAAGTCTAAATCTGGCTAGTAATGGCACATTTAATCTCGACGGATAGCGTTCGGAGTGCGACCTCGGACTGCCCAACTACCAAATTTGGCGCCAAATCAACTGCAGTGGACTCGTTCCACCGGTGCAACTTTTGTGCCACAGCTAATCCGCCATTGATTCCCCAGCGCGCTCAACCACCCTTTCGACCTCACCAATCGCCAATCCGTACTCAGCATCTAACCTTATCCGATCCAAAAGGTCTCCTTCCTCTCCTAAAATATGTGATTAATTTTTATTTTGGAAAGATCCAGCAATTGCTGGCCTCCGTTTTCATTAGAGATTGATCTGTGGATCAAAGGATAAAAATAAAATGAAATTGAGAACCAAGATGAGTAAAATAAAAATAAAAATAAAATCAAAGGATAACTTCTTTGCTCCTGCCATTGCACATTAGCCAGCCTCATCCCGAATGAGGTGAATGTTAGATGTATATATCTGTATATTGTATTTCCCCTATATGTTAGGGGGCTTCCTGCATATTTGTCCTGTACCTGTACTATATATTGTGGCCTTTGGCCCCTAGAGGAATATAACTTGTCTATTCCTAACATGGTATCAGAGCCGGTTTTAGGGTTCCTGTGCGCACCGGTAATCTGCTCGTAATCGCGCCGCCGCCGTCAGCTCGCCCCGGTCACCGCCGGTTCCCGTTCTGGCCGCCGTGGTCCTTCTCCCAATAGATCTACACACATACACATCTGCCGTCCGCCCGTCACTGATTGGCCGGGCCCTCCATCGCCGTATCGTCCGCAGACGTCCGTCTGCAAGCCTGGCTGTCCTTCGTTGTCCTTTGTCCTGCAACATCTACACACATACAACGCTACTTCCTGTTGTTTTACACCCACCAATTCACCCACCCACCCACTGTCGATCGGGCCCCATCTTCTTTGATTGGGCATCTCCACTTCCTGGTGCACCCGCCGATCCGCTCCTGCGCGCGAGGGCCTGTCCTCTGCCTCCAACGCGTCGACTCCTGCCTGACGCCCGCCTGCGTCACGCCCTGACGCCGCCTCCTGCTTGCCAACCGCCGGATCTTCCAGCTGTTTTTCGTCGGATCTGAGCCGCTTACATCTGAGAGCAAAAAAAAGAGAGAGAGAGATATGTCTTCTGCATCGGGCTATGTTGCGATTCCTCGCTGCCCGGTGATCTTCGATGGCGCGAATTATCCTGATTTCGCTGCCTTCATGCGTGTTCACATGCGCGGTCTCCGTCTTTGGGGTGTGCTCTCCGGCGAGGTCTCCTATCCGCCGTGTCCTCCTGCTCCTGTGGCTCCTCTTCCGCCGACGCCGATTGTTCTCGGTGCTGATGCTTCTCAGGAGGCCAAGGATGCTGCTTATGACCTGAAGTTCAAACAATACTCTGCCGATCTCGAGACCTATCGCCATGCTCTGACGGCCTACACTCAGTGGGTCGATGAGGATGCTCGTGCTGATGTTGTTCTCACCTCCAGTGTTCTGCCCCAGTATGCTGCCAAGTTCATGAGTCTCCCTACCATTGCCGCTCAGTGGTCGGTGATACCAGCCGTCTAGGGATGCTCTTTATCTGTCCGTGGTTCGCCAGGAGCATGCTCTTCAGCAGGGTGATTCCACTATTGATGAGTTCTATACTCAGAGTGCTGCTATCTGGCGTCAGCTTGATTCTCTTCGTACTGCTATTTGTGGCACATGCTCGTGCTGCCAGATTGTACGCTCGGATTTGGAGTTTCACCGCATCTATGAGTTTCTGTCTCGGCTTCGCCAGGAGTTTGAGCCCCGGCGTGCTCAGCTGAATGCTCGTGGTCGTGTTCCGCTCTCTGAGGTGTTGTCTGAGCTTCGGGCTGAGGAGACCCGTCTCCATAGTGCTGGTCTTCTTGCGGTTCCGTCTGTGCTTGCTACTCGTGGTGCTCCTCTGCCGTTTGCTCCCTCGACTCAGCCGCGGTCCCATGTGCCGCCGCCGCCGATTCTACCCACTCCTCCAGGTCAGGTCGGTCGGCTTCAGCACCAGCTGACCTCGTGGTCGGCCCGGCACCAGCCTCGTGGTCGAGTCGGCACTAGCAGGCTCGTGGTCGTGGTCGCCGTGGTTCTCTTTCACACGCTCTTCTGCTTGAGGATGGCCACACTTGGGCCACCTGTTATACACGGGACCCTAGTTTACGTCAGCAGCACCAGGCTCGTGGGCATTCGGCTCCTTCCGGGTCTTCAGCAGTTGCTCTCTCTGATCAGGACATTATCAGGAGTCTTCGCGGTCTGCTTGCTGCTGAGCTCTTCTTCGACGGCACCGCTGGTTTTGTGACTCTTGAATCGTTGTCACCACCTTCTACAGGAATGCGTCTCCGTGGTATCTGGATTCTGGAGCTTCTTTTCATATGACCTCTGAGTCTTCTTTTCTGTCCGCTCTTCGTTCTCTCCCTTCTCTTGTCCGTGTTTTTACGGCTGATGGTACCTCTCTTCCTGTTTCTAGTCGGGGCACCCTTTCTACATCTTCTTTTTTTGTTCCTCATATTTCTCATGTCCCTCTTCTTAAGATGAATCTGTTCTCTGCTAGCCAGCTTACTGACTCTGTTGTCGCGTCATTCTTGATGCTGATTCTTGTGTTATCTAGGACCGTCGCTTTACAGGCCCAGTTAGAGCTGGCCCTCATGGCGTGACTCTTCAGGACTTTGGGAGTTAGACTGGCTTCATGTTCCTTCCGCTGCCACTTCATCTGCCAGTTCTTCTCCGGTTGTCGCCTCTACTACCAGCTCCTTTCAGCAGTGGCATCATCGTCTTGGCCACCTCTATGACTCTCGCATGTCGTCATTAGTTCATCGTGGTCTTCTGGGGTCTGTCTCAGGAGATGGGTCTTTGCATTATCAGGGCTGTAGGTTGGGTAAACAGATTCAGCTTCCCTATCCTACTAGTGTGTCTGTATCTCAGCGACCTTTTGATTTAGTTCATGCCGATGTTTGGGGTCCGGCTCCTTTCGCTTCGAAAGGGGGCCATCGCTACTATATTTTATTCATCGATGATTTTTCTCGGTACACTTGGTTGTATTTTATGCGCTCTCGCAGTGAAGTGCTTTCCATATATCAGCGTTTTGCGGCCATGGTCCGTACTCAGTATTCTACCCCCATCCGTGTTTTTCATGCTGATTCTGCTAGTGAGTATATCTCCCAGATGTTGCGAGGTGTTCTTGCTGAGCAGGGCACCCTTGCTCAGTTCTCCTGTCCTGGGGCACATGCCCAGAATGGCGTTGTTGAGCGTAAGCATCGCCATCTTCTTGAGACCACTCGTGCTATGATGATTGCTTCTTATCTCCCGCCGCATTTCTGGGCTAAGGCTGTCGCTACGTCGGCTTACCTCATCAATATTCAACCTTCTGCCGCCTTGCAGGGTGGTATCCCTCTTGAGCGCCTATCTGGACAGTCTCCAGACTACTCCATGCTTCGCTTGTTTGGTTGTGTTTGCTATGTTCTCCTTGCTCCTCGCGAACACACCAAACCGACGCCGATCTGTTGAGTGTGTCTTCCTCGGATACAGTGATGAGCATAAGGGATATCGCTGTTGGGACCCTGTTGGTCGTCGGATGCGTATCTCTCGTGATGTTACTTTTGATGAGACGCGTCCTTTCTATCCTCGTTGAAGGGTTTCGCGGCATAGTAAATCAAAATTTTCTACGGATGCGAACAGAGGGAAGCCAAGATCTAATCTAGGAGATGCAAACAACGAGAGAGATTGGATTAGATCTTCATACCCTTGAAGATTCGCACAGCGGAACGTTCGTTGGAACGTGGGTGATGTAGTCGTACTCGCTTCTCCTCCTCGCGATCCAATCCGATCTAGCACTGCAAGTGGCGATGCCTCTGGGAGATGCACACGTGCAGCACCTCGACGTCTCCTCCTTCCTTGGTCCAGCAAGTATGGTGGAGAGATGGATTGGATCTACAACGCGACGGCGCGGTGTATGTGGTGGAGAGTGTCTGCAGCAAGGCTTCGCCTACACGCAGTCGGGAGGGAGAGAGAGAGGAGGGCAGCAGGGCGGCTAGGGTTGAGGAGGAGGTGTGGGGGGGTGGTGCGCCCCAGCCCTCTATATATAGAGGGGTGGGTGCCTGCCCTAACCCCTCCCCCAAGCCCTAGGCCGGCGGCCAAGGAGGGAGGAGTGGGGGGCAAGGAACCCCCCCCCCCCCTTCTAGAAGCTCCAACTAGGGTTTTACCCTTGCTGGCCGGTTGGGCCCTATGGGGCCTTGTGCCCCTGGCCCAAAGCGGCCAGGGCACTCCCTCATAGGCCCATGCCCTCCCGACAGGTGGGACCACGTTGGTCCCCTCCGGAAGGTTCTAGAAGCTTCGGTACAATACCGATTAACGGAACAATTCCGAACTCCAAAATCTGCTTTGCCTTATATGAATCTTATTCTCCGGACCATTCTGGAACCTCTCGTGATGTCCCGGATCCCATCCGAGACTCCGAACAAACACTCATAAACCAATTATCCAATCTATCCTAGCGTCGAGACACGTTAAGTGTGACCCTGCGGGAGTTCGAGAACATGCGACATGATCTTCTATCAATAATCAACAATGGGTGCGGAAACCCATATTGACTCCACACATTCATCGATGATCATATCGGATGAACCACGATGCCAAGATTCAAACAATCCCATATATATATTCCCTTCGTCTCGCGATATTTTACTTGCGAGATTTGATCGTGCATCAGTCATACCTAGTTCAATCTCGTTCACAGCAAGTACTTTACTCGTTCCATAATCCGATATCACTTCGTGATTAACTCCTTAACCACATGCTTGCAAGCGGTGTTGATATCGATTACCGAGTGGGCCCGAAGTATATCTCTCCGACTTGGGAGGGACAAATCCCATCTCGATACATACAACCCAATGTACTTTCCGATCACCGAGACACCTTTATGATCACCCTCTCATAGGATGACGTTTGATGACCTCAAAGCTTTCTTCCAATACCAGGGAGTTGTATTATCTCATGGTCTAAGGAATACAATATTTGACATAAGAAAAGCTTCGCAAAGATGAACACGATGACACAATCTAATTGCTTCGCCTAGTTTGGGTCTGTCCATCACATCATTCTCCCAATGATATGATCTCATTATTAATCGACAACTCATGTCCATGATTAGGAAACCTTAACCATCATTAATCAATGAGCTAGTCCATAGAGGCGTACTAGGGACACGGTGTTGTTCACAAACCACACAAGTATTAAAGTTTCCGCTTAATACAATTCTAGCATGGAATATAAACATTATCATGAACAAGAATTATAATAATAACATCTTTATTATTGCCTCTAGGGCATAATTCCAGATCTCCCACTTGCACTAGAGTCAATAATCTAGTTTACATTTGGCAACAATCTCACACCCATGGCACTAAGGTGCTGATCATGTTTTACACGTGGAAGAGGTTTAGTTAATGGATCTGCGACATTCAGATCTGTATGTACTTTGCTAATCTTCAGATCTCCATCTGCTATATAATCTCGGATTATATGAAACTTATGTTGATATGCTTGGTCTTTGGATGATATCTTGGTTCCTTAGCGAGTGCTATGGCGCCGGTGTTGTCACACAATATCTCCAGTGGGTCCAATGCACTTGGAACCACGCCAAGCTCGATGGTGAAGTTCTGATCCAAACTCCTTCACTTGACGCTCTGCAGCAGCCATGTATTCCGCTTCTCATGTAGATCCCGCGATCACGCTTTGCTTGACTTCTCCACTCACAGCTCCTCCATTCAAAATATAAACGTATCACTCGAGATTTAGAATCATCCTTGTCGGTGTCGAAACTAGCATCGACGTAACCTTTTCTGACATTTGTTCATCACCCCATAGACTAAGAACATTTCTTTAGTCCTATTTAGGTACTTTAGGATGTTCTTCACGGCTGTCCATGTTCCACTCCTTGATCACTTTGATATCGCTCGTCAAACTAAGAGCATTGGACACATCCGGTCTAGTACACGACATGGCATACATGATAGAACATATGGCGAGGCATAAGGCACTTTGCTCATAGCTTCCTATCATTTACCGAATGGACGCTGAGCCTTGCTCAATATCTTACTCGACAACATAGGCAATTGAACCTTTCATTGCCTTATCCATTCTGAACCTTTTGAACTTTGTCTAGGTATGTACTCGCTTAAAGCTATCAGTCTTTGTCTATCTCTATAGATTTTGATGCCCAATATATAAGCAGCTTCACCTAGGTCTTTCATTGAAAAACACTTGTTCAAATAACTCTTCACATCGTTAAGCATGTTAATGTCATTTCCAATAATCAATATGTCATCCACATATAGTACCAGAAATGTCACCGAGCTCCCACTCACTTTCTTGTAGATGCAAGCTTCGTAGCAATTTGGAACAAATCCAAAGCTCTTGATCACTTGATCAAAACAAAGGTTCCAACTCCGAGATGCTTGCTTCAGTCCATAAATGGAATGCTGAAGTTTGCATACTTTATCAGCATCCTTAGGATCGACAAAACCTTCGGGTTGCATCATATACAACTCTTCATCAATGTTGCCATTGAGGAACGCAGTCTTGACATCCATCTGCCATATTTCATAATCATGAAACGCAGCAATTGCTAATAAAATCCGAATGGACTTAAACATCGCTACGGGAGAGAAAGTCTCATCGTAGTCAACACCTTGAACTTGTCGAAAACCTTTCGCGACAAGCCGTGCTTTATAGACGGTAACATTACCATCTGGGTCCGTTTTCTTCTTGAATATCCATTTGCACTCAATGGCCTTTCAGTCGCTAGGAGGGTCCATCAAAGTCCATACTTGGTTTTCGCTCATGGATCCCAATTCGGATTTCATGGCCTCTAGCCATTTCTCAGAGTCTGGGCTCATCATCGCTTCCTCATAGTTCGTAGGTTCATTGTCTTCTACCAACAAGACAGGGTTGCCGTACCAGTCAGGAGGGGCACGCGACCTTGTCGACCTGCGACGTTCAGTAGCAGCATCGTCCGAAGCTTCATGATCCTTGTCATTAGCTTCCTCTATTGTCGGTGCAGGCGGCACTTGAACAATTTCAGGTGCTGCGCTACTCTCCAATTCAAGAGAAGGTTCAATAACCTCGTCTAGCTCTACTTTCCTCCCACTCACTTCTTTCGAGAGAAACTCCTTCTCAAGAAAGGAACCGTTCTTTGCAACAAACAATTTGCCTTCGGTTCTGTGATAGAAGGTATACCCAATAGTTTCCTTAGGGTATCCTATGAACACGCATTTCTCCGCTTTGGGTTCGAGCTTGTCCGGCATCAACTTCTTGACGTAAGCTTCGCATCCCCAAACTTTAAGAAACGACAACTTAGGTTTAGCACCAAACCACAGTTCATACGGTGTCGTCTCAACGGATTTAGATGGTGCCCTATTTAAAGTGAATGCAGCGGTTTCTAATGCATAACCCCAAAATGATAACGGCAAATCAGTAAGAGACATCATTGATCGGACCATATCTAATAGGGTTCGATTCCGGCGTTCAGACACACCATTGCGTTGTGGTGTTTCGGGTGGCGTGAGTTGCGAAACGATTCCGCTTGCTTTAAGATGCGTGAGAAAATCATAACTCAAATATTCACCTCCACGATCGGATCGTAGAAATTTAATCTTTCTGTTACGATGGTTCTCCACTTCATTCTGAAATTCCTTGAACTTTTCAAATGTTTCAGATTTATGTTTCATTAAATAGATATACCCATATCTACTTAAGTCATCGGTGAAAGTGAGAAAATAGCGATATCCACCGCGCGTCGAAACACTCATCGGTCCGCATACATCGGTATGTATGATTTCCAATAAGTCCGTTGCTCGCTCCATCATACCGGAGAACGGGGTTTTGATCATCTTGCCCATGAGGCATGGTTCGCATGTGTCAAATGATTCAAAATCAAGAGACTCCAAAAGTCCATCAGAATGGAGTTTCTTCATGCGCTTTGCACCAATATGACCTAGAGCAGCGATGCCACAAATAAGTAGTATTATCACTATCTACTTTGCATCTCTTAGCCTCAATGTTATGGATGTGTGTTTCATCCCTTTCGAGATTTAGAAGAAATAAACCATTCACAACAGGTGCATGACCATAAAAGATGTTACTCATATAAATAGAACAACCATTATTCTCCGATTTAAATGAATAACCGTCTTGCAATAAACAAGATCCAGAAATAATGTTCATGCTCAACGCAGTACATAATAACATTTATTGAGGTTTAAAACTAATCCGAAGGTAAAACTAAGGAGAGTGTGCCATCACATCAACTCTTGATCCGTTGCCACGCGCATCGTCACCTCATCCCTCGCAAGCCGCCGTCTATTCCGTAGCTCTGTTTGAGTTACAAATATTAGCAATCGAACCAGATCAAATACCCGGGCACTACAACGAGGGCTAGTAAGGAAAACATCAATAACATGTATATCAAATATACCTTTGATGGTGCCAGCCTTCTTGTCCGCTAAGTACTTGGACGATTGCGCTTCGATGACCCTTGTCCTTGCAATAGAAGCACTCAGTGTCCGGCTTAGGACCATACTTGAGCTTCTTCTCAGTACGGGCAACGCGCTTCCGCCGCCTTTCTTGAAGGGCTTCTTTGCACCCTTACCTTTCTTGAAGGTGGGGGGCTTGTTGACCATCAACACATGATTATCCTTTTTGATGTCCACCTCCGCAGCCTTGACTTTGCGAAGAGCTCGGTGATCGTATCGATGGAACCAATCGATTGTGAGTCACTACAAAACTTTTGTAGGCGGGAGGAGTGATTGCGAACCCTGTCAATCTTGATCTCCTCTGGAATCTTGCGATCCGATTGCTCAAGGCGTTGAGTGTGGCCGACATCTTAATGGCGTGCTCACTAACGAACTCCCTTCCTCCATCTTGCGTTAAAGAACTTCTCGGAGATCTCATATCTCTCGAGCGGGCTGAGTCTGAAACATGGTTTCAGCTCCTCGAGAATCTCAAAGGGCGGATAGTCTTCAAAACGATTTTGAAGGTCCGATTCCATAGCAAACAACATGGTGCTCTTAATCACACCATAATCATCTTTGCTGTTGATAGACAACTTTCTCATCAGCCGGTAGCGATGGCAACGAGGCGTCACCTAACGCACTCTCAAGGACATAGTCCTTTTGACCGCCAGAGAGAATGATTCTCAGATTGCAGAACCAATTGGTGAAGTTAGACCCATTGTTTCTAAGCTTTTCCTTCTCAGCAAAAACGTTGAAGTTGAAGTTGGACTTAGCCATTTGATCTACAATATTTGCAAGTACAAATTAGACTATGTTCATGATAACTAGTTCAACTTTTAATCAAATTACTAGATGAACTCCCACTAAATTCAACATCCCTCAAGTTGTTTAGTGAACACGATCCAAATTCACCACACCTAATCCGATCTTCACGAGAAGAGATGTGGCTTCAATGGTGGACAACAAAGTGTCGATCATATCATTCATATGACTCATGCTTAACCTTTCGGTTCATGTGTTCCGAGGCCATGTTTGTACATGCTAGGCTCGTCAAGTTAGACCCAAGTATTTCCGCGTGTGCAAAACTGGCTTGCACCCGTTGTATGTGAACGTAGAGTCTATAGCACCCGATCATTACGTGATGTTTGGACACGACGAACTTTCGCAACGGTGCATACTTGGGGAGAACACAGTTTTTATCTTGATCTTTAAGTGAGGAATCATCTTAAAATGCTACCGTCGCGATCTAAGCATAATAAGATACATAAAAGGATAAACATCAACGTTTGATGACCTCAAAGCTTTCTTCCAATACCAGGGAGTTGTATTATCTCATGGTCTAAGAAATACAATATTTGACATAAGAAAAGCTTCGCAAAGATGAACACGATGACACGATCTAATTGCTTCGCCTAGTTTGGGTCTGTCCATCACATCATTCTCCCAATGATATGATCTCATTATTAATCGACAACTCATGTCCATGATTAGGAAACCTTAACCATAGAGGCGTACTAGGGACACGGTGTTGTTCACAAACCACACAAGTATTAAAGTTTCCGCTTAATACAATTCTAGCATGGAATATAAACATTATCATGAATAAGAATTATAATAATAACATCTTTATTATTGCCTCTAGGGCATAATTCCAACACTCGTCCCACCGCTGGTACTTATTCGGTGGAAGATATCTCTTTTCTTCTCTTTCCTGACACACCTCCTTCTACCCCTATTATGTCTTCTTCGGGATTTCCTCCCCCTGATGTCTCTTCTTCGGCACCGTCCTCCTCTGCTCCGTCTAGTTCTCCTAGTTCTCCTCGTTCTCCGAAATCCTCCTCTCCTATTCCCTCTTCTCCTGCATCGTCTTCCTCTGATGATCTTCCCTCTACTCGTCCTGTTCGTCAGCGTCGTGCCCCCAACCGTTACTCTCCTAGCCAGTATGGTCTTTCTGTTGCCTCCGAGCCGACTTCTTATCGAGATGCTGAGCATCATCCTGAATGGCAGCTAGCCATGGCTGAGGAGATTGCTGCGCTTGAGCGCACTGGCACCTGGGATCTTGTTTCTCCCCCTCCCGGTGTTCGTCCTATCACGTGTAAGTGGGTCTATAAGATTAAGACTCGCTCTGATGGATCTCTTGAGCGCTATAAAGTGCGTCTTGTGGCTCGTGGTTTTCAGCAGGAGCATGGTCGTGACTATGATGAGACCTTTGCTCATGTGGCTCATATGACCACTGTGCGTACTCTTCTTCTTGTTATGCGCTCGTCACTGGTCTGTGTCCCAGCTTGATGTTCAGAACGCCTTTCTCAATGATGAGTTGAGTGAGGAGGTCTATATGCAGCCTCCTCCTGGGTATTCTGTTCCTGAGGGGATGGTTTGTCGTCTTCGGCGTTCTCTTTATGGCCTCAAACAGACCCCTCGTGCCTGGTTTGAGCGCTTTGCTTCTGTCGTGACTGCTGCTGGTTTCTCCCCTAGTGCTCATGACCCAGCGTTGTTTGTTCACACTTCTCCTCATGGACGCACTCTTCTTCTTCTCTATGTTGATGATATGATCATTACCGGTGATGATTCTGAGTATATTACCTTTGTTAAGGCTCGTCTTCGTGATCAGTTTCTTATGACTGATCTTGGTCCTCTTCGATACTTTCTTGGGATTGAGGTTTTCTCCACTTCTGATGGCTTTTACATCTCTCAGGAAAAGTATATTCAGGATCTTCTTGCTCGTGCTGCTCTTGGGGATGAGCGCACTGTTAAGACCCCTATGGAGCTTAATGTTAAGCTTCAACTTACTGATGGTGATCCTCTTTCTGATCCGACGCGTTATCGTCATCTTGTTGGAAGTCTTGTTTATCTTGTTGTCACTCGTCCTGACATCTCTTATCCTGTTCATATTCTGAGTCCGTTTTTTCTGCTCCTACCACTGTTCACTATAGTCATCTTCTCCGTGTTCTTCGTTATCTTCGTGGTACGATCACTCGTCGCATTTTCTTTCCTCGTTCCAGCTCCCTCCAGCTTCAGTGCTATTCGGACGCTACGTGGGCGAGTGATCCTTCAGATTGCCGTTCACTTTCCGCTTACTGTGTGTTTTTTGGTGGTTCGCTTATTGCATGGAAGACGAAGAAACAGACAGCGGTTTCCCGTTCAAGTATTGAGGCTGAGCTGCATGCTATGGCCTTGTTGACTGCTGAGGTGACCTGGTTACGGTGGTTACTTGCGGATTTTGGGGTCTCTATTACCAACTCAGTCTGGTTTTGTCTGACAGTACAGGTGCTATTAGTGTTGCACGTGATCCGGTCAAGCATGAGCTTACCAAGCATATTGGTGTTGATGTTTTTATACACGTGCTCAGGTGCAGGCTCAGGTTGTTGCGCTTCAGTATGTGCCTTCAGATTTACAGTTGGCGGATTTCTTCAC
Organism: Avena insularis; assembly: GCA_023614405.1. Lineage (NCBI taxonomy): Eukaryota > Viridiplantae > Streptophyta > Magnoliopsida > Poales > Poaceae > Avena > Avena insularis. The sequence goes on from CM042684.1 coordinate 10,455,394, forward strand.
GAAGGCACATACCAGAGCGCAGCATGATTTCTTACTCTCCAAACTTAGTGTTGTGGATCCACCATGAGTTTGAGGGGGGTGTTAGATGTATATAACTGTATATTGTATTTTCCCCATATGTTAGGGGGCGTTCTGCATATTTCGCCTGTACCTGTACTATATATTGTGGCCTTTGGCCCCCAGATAAATATAACTTGTCTATTCCTAACAGTGAAGAACTCGACGAATGATTGAGTGCTTGTCCTTGAACACTGTGTTGTTCCTCTCCCTCCACAGCTCCAAGAGAACCAAGATGTTCTTCCGTGGCATCCACCATGGCACCCCAAATATGTGATTTATTGGAAAGAAACATGCAACCATTTGGAGGGAAAATCTACTACAGATGCACACTGTGCGACGGCCAACCGCCATCAACAATACTTATGCTCGGTATAGATCAGCATGACATGAGCTAAATTCTGCGTTTCCCCACCCACACTGCTGCCTGAAATCTGCATGTCGGCTTTGCATGTATACTATTATGTATGGATTGGCTTTTAATAATTCTTGTTGGATAATCGAATATGGCTAACAATTGTGAAGAATAAACACCAGATATCTCAATAATTGTTGAGCTACGAATCATATCCTTGATTTTACTATGGAGAGATTACCTATCCAAGTAGTGGTAATTATTTTTGAATAGGGGGATAGGACCCCAGCCTTTGCACCAATCAATGCATACAGCTTTTTATTGCATTATTATTAGAAGTTTATTACAACCTATTACAATTCATGATTCACTCAAAGTCTCAACATCCTAAGGTGCCGGAAGGATCTTATCAACGCCCATGAATGCGAAATCATAGATCGACCCCGCCCCCTTTCTTGTCCGTCCCGACCGGCAGCGGTTGGGTCTCCCCATCTCTCCTCAACTTCCCTGGTCCTCGGCCCGAGTCTAATCTTGCACGTTGTCACCCACCGCTCTGCCAAAACAAAAAAATTCGAACAAGCCATCTAAAAATAAAAGAAAGCAAACGAAGCTTGGGCATCTTCATGCCAATTGTCGTTCAAACCGTCGGCCGGTCCCGTGCTACCATATCCAAGTAGTGGTAATAGGTGTCTAGTATGCCCCACTTGTGCTCCCAACCATCCTCTCCACTTTTTTTTTGAGAATCAAACACTGCAATTTAAATTATCCAGAGAGGTCCAGGCTAAGCCTCGTTACAATAGAATCTGGCACCATGCTAAGCCAAGTCTTAACACACTTATTCTCGCAGCTATACTTTGCTAACAAATGCGCAGCTTCATTCGCGGAGTGCCTCACCGTATAAATCGCGTAATCGTTGAAACTCCTGAGTATGGATTTGATCTCCTCCACGATGTGTCCATGCACCGATCGATCCATTCTTCCGCCCAGCAGCTTTCTTCCTACTTCCAGCGAGTCCATTTCCAAGACCAACTTTTGCACCTGAATTTCCTTAGCCAGCATCAGGGCACGACGGCATGCCTGCAGTTCGGCACCTTTGGCATCAGCAAGGTGGGGGAAAAAATGGCCAGCCCCAGCTCTGAAGCCGCCATGGTGATCTCGGATGACCACTCCAGCACCACCACATCCTGAAGACGAATAAAAAGCACCATCCGCATTAGCCTTGCACCACCCGTCGTCCGGTCGGAGCCAGGGTTTTGAAGAATTTTTCAGCAGCGTTGGTCTGATAGCATTCCATTCTTCAATACCCGCGACCGTTTTCCGAGCGACACTCCTAGGATCATCGATCTGTTTAAGTTCCCGAGCGTCATTCCTGGCGAGCCAGAGATTGTATATAAGTGGAACTGCTAGTAGTTGAACTCATCCCCTTCTCTGCCCTATCAGATCATTTAAACGGTGCTTTTTTCACGTCTAAATGAAATGATAAGAATCCAAATCCTACAAAAGATAAGAAGGGAATGCAGGTAGGTAGCCTGGTAACAAGGAATGAAACATGCCCTTTGCGTCCAACCACCATTCCAGATCAATGATTGCCGAAGCACAATCCACATCCACTTTAGTCAAATCTGAAGGCTTGCATTCCTCCTCTAAATTGTATTATAAATTAGAAAGAAACATCTAACCACATGGAAGAAAAGTCTACGACTAACCGATGACTTGACACCAAATCAATTGCAGTTCCACCGGACCACGTTACACGGCGGCTACCCGCCATCAATCCCCTGTCGCCCAACGCACGGATTCCTTTGTGTTAGCAACTGATTAGAATACTTTTCTTCGGCCAAATAATTACTATCATGTACAGTATCTAATACTCCCTCTGTTTAGAAATATAAGATGTTTTAGGTTTGTAAAAGAGATGTATCTAGACACCTTTTAATGTATAGGTTCAAATAAATCTAGACACTCGGATACATCTCATTCACAAACCTAAAACATCTTATATTTCCAAACGGAGGGAGTATATATCTTGTTGAATAATGATTGCTTCAATGGATATGCTTGTTTATTCTCAATGTGTAGATAAAAATAATTCCGCTGTACTTTAATTAACTGATGGTGATGCATCTCCAAGGCCAGCAAGGATCACCTGGCTCGCTGTGCTCCCCCTCCCTCCATGTGGGACAGAGCTGCCTTGAAGCCACTTGGGTTAGCTGTCCATATGAAAAATACAGAACCCATCATCAATAAGTACTAGCTAGTGTTTATTTATAGAGGATTATCCCATTTTAATATAGAGATTATATATAGTGATAACCCCATTGGAATTACTTCGTCCATGCTTCCCCGAGTAGCTGACACGCAGAAGAAAGCCCCGTGCCCCGCTCTCCACTTCTAGTAGTCCACTCGCGAATTTTGCATGTTGTTTGTACGTCCTGCAAAAGCCGGTTTTAACCGAAATCATCAGTGAACAAAAAAAAATTGGTTTTAATATTTTAAATGTCAATTTTGCTTTCCAAGTTCCACTAACAGAATCTGTCAAAACCCAAAATTTCAGTTTCTTCGGAAGCCCACCCATACATGTAACACATTGGCATAATATTAGCCAATCTGGAAGGGAAACCGAAATTGACACTCAAAGTGTTAAAACTGAGAAAAATTCTTAACTGGCGATTTTGGTTAAAACCGAATTTTACAGGATATGCACTTGACAATGTTGTTTGACTACGCTTCAGCACAACGACTGACTGACTGATTATTGATCTCTAATCTTTATCTTAAACATGTACTTCTCTCTCTTTTTTTCAGGGAAGAAGCATGTACTCTTTGAGATACTGAGAGATATAACAAGCCAATTTCGTTTATCAACTTACTTGATTTGAATTAGCTGAGAACTTAAACCAGAAGCAATAACCAGCATGCAGATTGAGGTCGATATCGTGTGCTTAAATTGTGTTGTGACTGGTAGAAAGAGACATCTCTTTCCAGGAATAATCAAGGATATCCAGGAATCTACCAACCCAAAATAAGTACTAGCTCGACACGTGTAAAAAAATGTTGCTGTGCACCTATATATCACCAAATCCGAATTGCCTAAAAAAGGCATCAGTAGAGAAAGAGGAAGTACTTTCGTTTCCAGAAAACTTATGGTCAAAACGAACCATGTAGAAGATGTATACGTGCTTTATAGAAAAAATGGAAATTGTTGCTGAGATGTGGAAAACCTGCATGGAGAAAGAAAAGTCCACCTTATGTGCTGGTACCACACATCCAACGAACTCCGACCTCTATATAATGATGCTCCCCTGCCAGAAGAGTATTCCCATCAACACCGGTTCACAGCATCTCGATCGCTGAGGCGCTGACCATTGCATACCCATCCTCTCCTAGGGCGACGGCGGCGATGGCCGGACGTGTGGCGCTGGCGGCGGTGCTGCTGTGCTCGGCGGCTGCCATGGCCGCGGCGCAGTCGGCGTCCAACGTGCGCGCCACTTACAACTACTACAACCCGAGGAGCATCAACTGGGACCTCTACACCGCCAGCGCCTACTGCTCCACGTGGGACGGCGGCAGGTCCTTCGCCTGGCGCTCCAAGTACGGCTGGACCGCCTTCTGCGGACCTGCTGGGCCCAGGGGCCAGGCATCCTGCGGCAAGTGTCTCCGAGTAAGGACAGTTTTACTATGTTTACATAGACCTTCTATGTGTCAGGTTTGTTCATATGCTTTTCTATGCGTTGGTTAATGGGGTTTATGGCCTGGGCGTGCATAGGTGACGAACTCGGGGACTGGCGCACAGATCACGGTGAGGATCGTCGACCAGTGCAGCAACGGCGGTCTGGACCTGGACTACGACACGGTGTTCAGCAAGATCGACACCGACGGACAAGGCTATCAGCGGGGCCATCTTACAGTCAGCTACCAGTTTGTCAGCTGCGGCGACAACGAGCTGGTTCTCGAAGCCTGATGAAAAATAAGAAGCTATAGTACAATCAACTGCGGCGACAAGGAATTGGCGCTCCGACTCTATGGAAAATAAGAAGCTACTACAAATAATGATGCATTTGCAATTTCTTTACATTGTAATAAAGTGGATCCAAGGCCTTTTCATTAAATAAAGAGGAATCGAAGAAGAATTTATTTGCAAAAACAATGAGAATGAACGACCTATTTGCATTTGTGGATGGAATGGTGGACTGAGGTGGGCAGTAAGGCCCGTTGTTACACAATCCAGCTCGAACCTTCCCACACACATCTAATCGGATAAGCTTGTAACCGGTTACTTACAGTTTGGGTTTGTTGCAGTAGGATCGCACTGAAACCAGAAAAATTCCGTGCATTTATCCCTTTTATACTTTCATTCTTATATACTCATGGCGATGTGATGAACAGAAATTATGCAGAGTTCCAAGGCAGCAGTATATCTTCCATTTTCCAAAATAAAAGAACTGCCGGTAAACATGTTCAAGATTCTGCCATTTTGTTCGGCAAATCCTTCTAGATAGAGGTACCATGATAAACAATCAACAATTCGATGTACAGAACTACAGATATGATCAGCAGGACTCACATTTCTCTGTAAGCAGCTACTGAGATCGCACACTCTGAAATGATTTAACATTCAGATAGCATCATCACCATTCCTTTGTAATGGACAATCATTTCTGCAGATCCAGCCAAAATCCACTGGGCTTGAAAGTTGAAACTGATAGGCCAAACTCTGATAGACTTATTCCTATAAAGGGAAACAAAAACCGGTAGAATCAATAACATAGTATGCCATGCGTTGGATTATATACTTACCGTCTTACCAATACCCCTCTTTTATAGCAGCATCACTGACAGGTGGTCGCCACCTCTGGGAGTTCTACAGGCTTAAGATAGGATAATGTGAACAATGGACAGATCGACAGAGTGTCTAAATCATTTCTTGAAAGAGACAGTGAGCCGAATTAAATGGTACGGATGAAGGCGCTGACTGAATAATTGCACAACGCTTCTAACAGGTACAAGGCAAGCACAGATGGCCAAGTATAAACGAAGCACGCACTTGCTGCTTTGGCAACCAAACCAAGAAGGGCATGGCAATGGGGATCATAGCCATGAGCATGCTATGGTCACTTGTTGCTGTGCTGATGATAGCCATGGTGAGCGCTGATGACAAGGCCTCGTTGATTGCTTTTAGAACACAGCTCAGTGACGGCGGCTCTCCTACGCTGGTCTCGTGGAACGACAGCGCCCACTTCTGCAGCTGGGAGGGCGTGACGTGCAGCCACCGGAGGCCAGCACGTGTGGTGGAGCTGAGATTGAACAGAAGCGGGCTCACCGGAGCGCTATCCCCAGCCCTCGGGAACCTCACGTTCCTGCGGACGCTGGACCTGAGCTTCAACTGGCTGAATGGGGAGATCCCCTCAAGCCTCGGCCGCCTCCACCGCCTGCAGAGGCTCCACTTGAATGACAACGCGTTCTCCGGCACATTCCCTGCGAACCTGAGCTTCTGTGTCAGCATGATCATGATGGGAGTGCACAATAACAAGCTTGGCGGGCACATTCCGGGTGAGCTCGGTGAAAAGCTCATGTCCCTGGCAGCGATATCTCTAAGTAACAACAGCTTCACAGGACCCATCCCGGCATCACTGACCAATCTGTCCTATCTACAAAACCTGGATTTCTCCAATAACCAGCTCGTGGGCTCAATCCCGCCAGGGCTAGGCAGCATCCTAAACATGTGGCGATTCAATCTCTTCAGCAACAATCTCTCTGGTATGATTCCATCGTCTCTTTACAACTGGTCGTCACTGGAATTATTTCAGCTAGGGATCAATATGCTGCATGGGAGCATTCCAGACGATATTGGCGACAAGTTCCCCAAGATGAAAAACCTTGGCTTGTTTAGTAATCACTTCACGGGAACCATTCCTTCCTCAATATCAAATCTATCATACCTCACAACACTTAGCCTCACCGAAAATAGATTTAGTGGTTATGTGCCTCCCACTTTGGGGAGGCTCGGAGCTCTCAAGTATCTGGACTTGGCTGACAATAAGCTTGAAGCAAATAACAACAGGGGGTGGGAATTCATCATTTCTTTAGCAAACTGCAGCCAACTAGAGCGCTTGGGACTCGGAGGCGACTCTTTTGAAGGACAAATACCGGTTTCAGTTGTGAATCTCTCAACGACTCTCCAGAGGTTATACATAATGGACAACAGGATCTCTGGGAGTAATCCTGCTGACATAGGCAATTTGGTTGGTCTCAGCGTGCTTGGCATAGCAAATACTTCCATATCCGGGGTGATTCCAGAGAGTATTGGTAAGCTAGAGAACTTGATTGAGCTAGCCTTATACAACAATAGCTTGTCTGGCCTCATACCACCATCATTAGGGAATCTTTCGCGGTTGAATAGGCTTTATGCATACTATGGAAACTTAGAGGGGCCAATTCCAGCAAGCCTAGGGGAGTTGAAAAAACTGTTTGTACTTGATTTGTCAACGAATTACCAAATTAATGGTTCAATTCCGAGAGAGATCTTTAAATTACCTGGCCTTTCTTGGTACTTGGACTTGTCGTACAATTCGCTTTCTGGACCTCTTCCTAATGAAGTTGGTAGCTTGGCGAACCTAAACCAACTGATTCTGTCCGGAAACCAGTTGTCTGGCAAGATACCCGACAGTATTCAGAACTGCATAGTGTTGGACTGGCTTTTGTTAGACAATAATTCCTTCGAGGGAAGCATACCTCAGTCACTGAAGAATATAAAGGGACTCAGTAAACTTAACCTGACCATGAATAAGTTCTCTGGCAATATTCCTGATGCTCTTGGTAGTATTGGAAACCTGCAGGAACTGTACCTAGCACACAACAACTTGTCAGGATCAATCCCGTCAGTTCTACAGAATTTGACATCACTGTCCAAATTGGACGTATCCTTCAATAATTTGCAAGGTGAGGTGCCACATGGAGGGTTTTTCAGAAATATCACTTACACAGCCGTTGCTGGGAACATCGGGTTGTGCAGTAGCACACCTCAGCTTCACTTGGCTCCATGCTCCACAAGCCCCTTAAGAAAGAACAAAAATAAGATGCCAAAGTCTCTTGTAATTCCTCTAGCAACAACCGGGGCCATCTTGTTGTCACTCTCAATTATTCTTGCCGTTCGGATACTTTGCAAGAAGCTCAAACGAAGGCAGAAGGGAATAGTGCAATCTTCTGTTGCTGTGGAGCAATATGGAAATGTTCGAGAGGAGCACTATGAAAGAATCTCATACCAAGCATTATTTATAGGAACTAATGGGTTTTTAGAAGCTAATTTGCTTGGAAGAGGAAGCTATGGTACAGTTTATAAATGTGATTTGGGCAGGGAGGATAGGTCGTTGGCTGTCAAGGTATTTAATCTTCGGCAATCCGGATCTTCCAAGAGTTTTCAGGTTGAATGTGATGCCATGAGAAGGATACGACACCGTTGTCTTGCAAAGATCATAACATGTTGCTCGAGCATCGACAACGAAGGTCAAGAGTTCAAGGCATTGGTTTTTGAATTTATGCCTAATGGTAACTTAGATGGTTGGATTCATCCAAAGAGTCAAAAGAACACTACAAGCAACACGCTCAGCCTTGCACAAAGGCTGGATATTGCTGTTGATATTGTGGATGCAGTAGAATATCTGCACAACTACTGTCAACCGCTAGTAATACATTGCGATCTTAAACCAAGCAACATTCTTCTTACCGAAGACATGAGCGCCCGAGTTGGAGACTTTGGTATATCAAGAATCCTTCAAGAAAATACAAGGAAGAGAATGCAAGCTTCATATAGCTCAACCGGGATTAGAGGTTCCATAGGCTATGTTGCTCCAGGTGACTAAAATGCTCCTTATTTTGTCTTTTAGTATTACGCAAATATTGCACGCTAAGTTGGTAGCCATAACGATTTTAACTGCAGAGTATGGGGAAGGCTCTGTGATCTCGACGCATGGTGATATTTATAGTCTTGGAATATTGCTGCTTGAGATGTTTACCGGAAGAAGCCCAACGGATGACATGTTCGGGAATTCATTGGATCTGCGTAAATTTGTCAATGATGCTCTTCCAGATAGAACCTTGGAGATAGCTGGCCCAACAATTTGGCTGCATATAGAAACAAAGAATAATATTACAAGCAGTAGAATCCAGGAGTGCTTGGTTTCTATCTTGAGGATTGGCATATCCTGCTCAAAGACACAGCCTCAAGAGCGGATGCTGATAAGAGATGCAGCAGTAGAGATGCATGCAATCAGAGATGCATACCTCCTGTTTTCCAGTAAGCATATAGGGGAACATGGAGCAAAAGAGAAGCCTCAGCTGAAGACATTTGAGCTGGAATGATATGATCCTGCAATAGCATAAGATGTGCATGTCATTTCAGTTATTTTATTTGCAACAGTATCACAATAATGTAGATCCTGGTGTTCCACATGACAACACTATGTACATGGTTTCTTACAAATTTCAAAGATTTGATAATATCACCTTTTCAATCCTTAGTATTCTGGCAACATGAATTTATTGTTCCAAGTGAATTAACAGATAAATGTTGAGACTGCACAAAACATTCCCCTGTGTTGCAAAAACATGAAAATACGCACCAGCAGTAGAAACTGCATCTAACATCCAGTAACAGCAGCATAGATTCACACAGTAAAGTGAATTGCCGTAAAAAAAAGGAAAACACAGATTAGAAATGCATCAGTGTGATTCAGATATCTCAGACAGCAGGTTCTAAAAGCAGCAGTACGTAATCCTACTAACATCAGTTCCTGTCAAGTACTCGCGTTACTAATTCCAAGAGAACCAGCATCTAAGGAGAAGCTACGACCGGCCAGTACTTGCACAGTTGTACTAGTAGATAACCAGAGCACAACCTGAGAGGATGTTAACTTGGTGGTGGCCTTGGTGGCGGGAGGGGACAGTAGATAATCTGCCAAATCCTATAAAGCATTCATACAAAACGCAAGTCTCAGGACATTTAAGATTTAGAAGTTGGAAGGAATTCTAATCTAAAGAAGGAATTGTCCAGAATTTGTTTAAGAGAAGACTAGTATATCACTTTACCTTCATAAACTCTTTCCTCGCATCTTGCACTTCAACATTGGTCATCCTTTCTTTGATGGTCAGAGTTTATTTTAGCTCATCTAAGTGTTGCATAGCATCCAATCTTTCATCTAGTTGCTTATTCAGCTCTTCAGTAAGTTTCTTCACATCAACACCCTCTCCCTCCATGTGTTTCACCACCTTCAGTTTGCCTCTAAGCTGTTGTGTATCCAGCTCCAGCTTTTTCTTCTCATCCAGCTGCTTCTCTAACATCAGGATTTTGTTCAAAGCACCTTCCTTCTCTTTCTGGAAAGAATTTGACATGTCAGAGTAAACTCTAGATTCTAGAATGTCGTTAGATTTGGGTTGAATCAATGGTGAAGAGGGAGAGCACAGTCGGGAGAGGAAAAGAAATATCTGGAAGTCTTGTCCTTCTCTCATTCATCTACACATAGTAATATACAAAGTTCAGTTTACCCTTTGGACCCTATCTACCCCCAATATTACACATAAGGCCTGCCAACACTCCCCCTCAAGATGGGGCAAAAATATTTATAAGCCCCATCTTGTCACATATTTTCATGAAAGACACAATACTAACACCTTTTGTTAAAATATCTGCGAGCTGATCGCTAGATCTAACAAAATTAACTTGAAGTGTTCCCTCCTCTAATTTCTCTCTAATGAAGTGCCTATCAATTTCAATGTGTTTTGTTCTATCATGCTGGACTGGATTGTTCACAATATTGATTGTGGCTTGGTTATCACAGTAGAGCTGAAGGGGTTCACCCTTAAACATTTGGAGTTCAGTGAGTAGCAATCTTAGCCACATTAGCTCACACAAGCCAGATGCCATAGACCGTAGTTCAGCTTCTGCTGTAGATCTGGCCACTACACTCTGTTTTTTGCTTCTCCAACTAACTAAATTACCACCAACAAAGATGCAGTAGCCAGAAGTAGATCTTCTATCATCATAACACCCAGCCCAATCAGCATCTGTATAACCCTCTATCCTTAGATGCCCGAAGTTTGAAAATAGAATTCCTTTCCCAGGACAACCCTTAAGATATCGTAAAATTCTATTGGCTACATCTAGGTGGGTGGATCGAGGGTCATGCATGTATCTACTCACAATACTGACAGCATATGCAATATCAGGTCTAGTGTGTGATAAATATATTAGCTTCCCAACTAGTCGTTGGTATTGACCCTTGTCAACAGGATCACCGGAATCTGCCATAATTCGGTGATTTGCCTCAATTGGTGTGGGAGCAGGTCTACATTCCATCATCCCAGTTTCAGCTAGTAAGTCAAGGACATATTTTCTTTGTGAGAGATATATACCTTGCGACCCATACGCTACTTCAATTCCCAAGAAGTAGTGGAGATGTCCAAGATCTTTGACTTCAAATGATTTTGCCAACATTTTCTTCAAGTTCCTTATCCCATCATCATCATTCCCTGTAATCACAATGTCATCCACATAAACCACAAGAACTGTTACTCTGTTATGACAACACCTAAAGAATAGAGTGTGATCTGCATTGCTTTGCTGATATCCAAGAGAACATATCTCCTTACGAAACCTTCCAAACCAGGCCCTCGGTGATTGTTTCAACCCATAGAGTGATTTTTTAATCTACATACTTTACCCTCAGTCTCCTTACTATTAAACCCGGGTGGAATTTCCATGTATACTTCCTCTTGAAGGTCACCATGCAAAAAGGCGTTTTTAACATCCATTTGGAAGAGTTTCCACCTATTATTGGCTGCGATTGAGATTAATGCTCTAATGGTATTCATCTTTGCCACGGGAGCAAACGTCTCATCATAATCCACCCCATAAGTCTGGCTATAACCCTTTGCCACAAGTCTGGCCTTATACCTTTCTACCTTGCCATCAGAATTTTGTTTAATAGTAAATACCCATTTGCAGCCTACAACTTTCTTATTAGTAGGGAGTGTGGTTATTACCCAAGTATTGTTCTTGTCAAGTGCAGCCATCTCCTCAAGCATCGCTTCTCTCCAATGGGGGTGCAGTTTTGCTTCTTGCCAATTATGTGGAATAGGTCCAACAGCATCCAATGCTGCAATAAAAGACTTATATGAAGTTCCAACAGATGTGTAAGATATATAGTTGGAGACATTATAAGGAGCTAATTTTGAGGGTAATTTCCCTACATTGATACGAGGTTGCTTCCTTTGTGCAATAGGAATATCTAAGTCATTATACTGAGGAGAAATATTATCATTACTTGAGGGTAATTGTGGGGTCTGGGATGAGGCTAAAGAGTCCATGTCACGTTGTTCTTGGGCTTCAGAAGGGTCCATGTCACGTTGTTCTTGGGCTTCAGAATCATGTTCCGATGAAGTGGCTTCCTCCCCCTGCACATTTTGTTCCCCAATTCTATGCCTTCGCTTATACACCTGAATCTCTTGTTCCTCGTTTGGTCTTGTCCACCGTGCTACCTCATTTGGCATCTCTTGTTGCTCTTGTTCCCCTTGTATTGGCTCTTGTTCGGTCTCATCTCCCACCGGTACTGCTCCAATTATCACCTTTGTCAATGTGGTAGCATTGTCTTCCTTTTTTTCTCCCCTTATCTCACAATCTGCATCTGAGCTATTATTAGTAAACAAATCAGGAAACACATCAGCTAAGTCAGTTGATTCTCCATAGAATGGTTCTTGCTCTCTAAAAACCACATCCATACTTACGATCATTCTCCTTTCAGATGGACACCAACATTTGTACCCCTTCTGCTTACCAGAATATCCCACAAATATGCACTTTAAAGCCCTTGGGTCTAGCTTACCAACCGAAGGCCTATAATCCTTTACAAAACATGTGCACCCAAATACCTTCGGTGGAACTAGATATGTAGTCTTCCCAGTGAGACACTCTATTGGTGTCTTGTAGTCAAATACCCTCGACGGCATCCTGTTCATTTCAAATACCCTCGACGGCATCCTGTTCATTAAATAGGCTGCAGTCATCACTGCTTCACACCATAAAAACTTAGGGACATTCATAGCAAACAGTATACAGCGTGCAATCTCCAGGAGATGCCTATTTTTCCTCTCCGCTAGACCATTTTGTTCAGAAGTACCTGGACACGTAGTTTGGTGAACAATTCCATAGCTTGATAGATATTCATCAAAATCTTTATTCACATACTCTGTACCATTATCAGTACGTAGTACCTTCATGCATGCACTATATTGGGTTATGATTAAGTTATGAAAATCTCTAAAACATTCAAACACATCATTCTTATTTCGTAGAACATAGACCCAAGTGGTTCTGGTACAGCAGTCAATAAACGTAACAAAATATCGATACCCATTTAAGGACACCACTCTACTGGGACCCCACACGTCTGAATGGATGGTTTGGAGTGGAACATCACTTCTATTATCAGATGACACATAAGAGCTTCTAGTTTGCTTTCCACACTGACAAGCATCACAAACAAGTTTCTCCTTGGTGATCTTACAATAAAGATTAGGATACAACTGACCCAACGTAGCAAAAGATAGGTGTCCTAGTCGACGATGTTGGAGTAACAACTCTGCTAGTGGCGAGGGGGGTAAAGCAGCAGCCATAGCAGGATATTCAACTTTATCCAAGTAATATAGTCCATCACGCAGACTCCCCATCCCAAGCTTTCTTCCAGTCCCAAGTTCCTGCAAAATGCACCAAGTAGGGAAGAATATGGCAGCACAGTTCAGGTCCTTCGTAATGCAGCTTATTGATAATAGATTAACTGGGAATGAAGGAACATGTAAAACAGATGAGAGAGACAAATTGTAATTGCAATTAACCGTTCCAGACCCAGCAACCATTTGTGTTGATCCATCAGCCAATTTCACCTTTTCTTTGTTTTGGTGAGCAACATAATAGATAAATTCTCTATAAGATCCAGTCATATGCCTAGATGCACCTGAGTCTATAAGCCATGGTGTACTTGTATAATTATTACCCCTTTCATTATGGAGGTTATTACCCGAAAAATTAGCTGAAGCAGCCGATGCAGGTGCAGACGTAGATGCCTCTGAGGATTGCCTCTCTCCTATGTTCAATTCTTTAAATTGGCGCCATTTCTCTAGATCATCAACGGTCATCTCCACACTTACGGTTTGGGAAGCATCTACAACAGTTGAGGTATTGGCTCTCCCTACATGCCGCATATTTCTACCACGGCTACCACCGCGGTCTGAAAACATGCGGCCACGACCTCTGCCACGTCAGTATTGTCCTCTACCTCTGCCTCCTCCTAGCAACTGTGGACAATCTGCCTTGAGATGCCCAGGCTGGCCACATTCAAAACACGTTTTATCAAAAAGGTTTGTTCCTGGCCTCTGAAAAGTACCACCCTCTGCTGCAAGTAAGGCCGAGCGTCTCTGTGAAATGCCATGTACACCAAGTCCACCATCCTCCAGTGTTAGCCGAGTCTTTTCACCTAATATTGCAGAGATTGCTTGCTCTAGATTTGGTAGCTTACCAATACCATAAATAGCTGCTCTTCTATTCTCAAACTTAGAATTAAGTCTATTTAGGAAATCCCTGACACGTCTCTTCTCGGTCCATTTATGAAATTTTTCTACACATTTGCCACATTCCAACTCGATGGGGTCATAGTAGTCAAGATCGCTCCAAAGCCTCTTCAATTCGGAGACATAGTCTACCAGTCTTCTCACCTTGGCTCAACTCTTGTAACTCTTTCTGGATTTTACATGCCAACATTTCATTCCCCACTCCTGAGTATGTGCCCTTTAGGAGTCTCCGGATTTCAGAAGCCTCCTTGATCCTTTCCACTTGCTTTGCAATCTGAGGTGATAATGAGCTCAGAAGCCAAGCCCTCACCAAAGCGTTGGTCATCTTCCACTTCTGTCCCTCCTTTGAATTTTCCTCCATAGGCTTCTCAACAGTACCAAGTATGTATCCATCCAATTTTCTTGAGACCAAGATAGTCTCGGCATGTTCTGCCCAACTGACATAGCTTTCTGGACCTTCAAGCTTCACATGTGGCAGTTGCAATGGATGGATTTCCTCCTTGACTTCAGCTTCTGGTCTTGCGTTTCCAGCTTGCCTGCTGATTGCATCAAACAAGGCTCCGTACCTCTGGTCCATAGCCTGCAACAATGCTGCAAGTTCTCCAGTTGTAACAGCAGCCGGAGTACCATTGTTGTCCCCCATTGGCTCAATCAGAAAAATCTCACAATCTTCAACTACAAGCTTGTCACAGCTCACAAATACACCTCCCCCTGTGAGCCACTCCCGTAGTACACCTTCCTCTCTTTACAGATTGTTCCTACAGCTGGTAAACCAACACCTCTGCACACCCCCGTAGCTTCATCTCCACAGCCATTGTTCTCTCTGTGCACAATTCACACCAAACAGATCTATAGGTAAACGGACTCACCCGCTCCAATCTCTTCTCGTTGTAGCTCCCCAGACCAGTGGACTGCTCCTGCCCTGATTCAGCTCCCCACTGCAGCGGACCACCTACACCTCCTGGCGTCCAGCACCCTCAATCAGCGCAATGCTTGCTCGATTCGTCAGCTTGCTCTGATACCATGTCGTTAGATTTGGGTTGAATCAATGGTAAAGAGGGAGAGCACAGTCGGGAGAGGAAAAGAAATATCTGGAAGTCTTGTCCTTCTCTCATTCATCTACACATAGTAATATACAAAGTTCAGTTTACCCTTTGGACCCTATCTACCCCCAATATTACACATAAGGCCTGCCAACATAGAACTCAAAAGAAACTTGAATGGAACCAATAAATGGAGGGTACGAATGCATACCTTATGTCCCAAACAAGAGTTCGCTCACATTCATTGGCTTTATTTTGCTCGTTCTGGCCATGTGGAAGGGGTCGTTTTGGCCATCATTCTGCAATGGAATTAGTTTAACAGTAAGACAATTAGCCAGCTAGATTGTTCTACAAAAATATCACAAACATGCTAAATGCTAGCTTCAGGAACAATATCAATCAACATATAGATAAACAGAGACAAATTACCAAGAAACATGGCAACCCTACGCCCTACTACCATTGCTACTCACAGACTAAATTCTGATGTAGATACTAAAGAGTAACATAAAACAAAGGGAGAGTATATTTGTACTTTTGTCCTCTCATTCTGCACTTTTCTTCTTCCATGCCAGTTTGAGCAACTATTTTACTTAGTTGCTTGGATCTCCTTTTGACATCACTCTCTTTCTCATCTAACTGCTTTCTCATCTAACAGCTACAGTTGCAATCAGACACTGTCTTAAGCTTGTCATTTTGTGACAAGAACCTACCAACTGGATCATCGGCATTGTAGTCCTTGTCTTTTGTCACCCAACATTTTCCAGTAATTTACCTCATTCCAATCAATTTTTCCCAAGTGACGTGATTTGTAGTAGTTATGGAATGCCAAGGCATCCTTAAACCAAATTCAATCCTTCTTGAAACAGGCAACCACAAGGAACAATGCACAGCATTAAAACGCGAGGGTCTGAAATCAGCTAGCTGCTGCATCAGAGTGGCTCCAACTCTCTATTTGCTCTGCTGGAACAAAGAGCTCCTTATCTTTCACATGCTTAGGAGGTTTAATTGGTGCATCGACTTATCGCACCGGCAATGAAAAGATTGGCCAGGGCCTGGTGGTTTTCCTTCGCGTTCGCGGCTCGGTTGCATACACCCACCCCGATGGTGTGCTCAAGTAGCTCATTTTAACAGTAGTCCTGCTCTTTTTCCTGGGTCAGAACGGGCATCTAAACATGTCAGTGCCTAGCATGGCCACAAGCATGCCAGACTTCAGGTCCATGTACGCCTTCTCAGCATAGTCATCAATATCTGTATCACTTAGCTCTGATGACTCATCGGAACTGCAGTCCATGGCAGACCAGAAAACAAGGAATTTCAGATACAAACATTGCATTGAGCACTAAAGACAGGGGTTTCACAGTAGAACTAAAACAAAAAGGAATGATGCAGGCGTTGGTAGTAGACTAGTAGCATGCATGTAAGAACAAGAAATCATTGCGTTTGTCCATTTTGTTATTGCAGTGCAATAGGATCACAAACGACATTATGACAGTTGACTTGTAATACTCTTCAAAAGCATCATGTTTGTCCAAATCAACTAACTAGTCAAGAAAAACACATAAAGTGGATGCTAAAAATAATAAAACCTATATCACTACAAAGACACACATATGTATCATATACCTTGTTCTTCAAAAAAATGACAACAGTCGGTGCTATAGGGAACAAATATACAGGATGTAAGCATTATTAGGGGTGTGCATATAATAAAATCACACGACAAGTCTCTGCTGTATGCTCATTTTGCTATCTAATACAGGGCACGGAATTAGAAACGGCTGTATAACCATTATGTCACAAACTACTCTTAGTTTTTACAGCAAAATTTATAACCTCTTCTAAAGCATCATGTTTATGCCAGCCAACTAACCGGTCAAGAAACACATAAGTTGGCCTCACAAAAATTATGCAACTCATTAGCAACAACAACAAGAAATGCCTTGTACCCACCAAGAATTGCAAAAGCACCTCGTAGGAACAGTAAATCAAGATGGAACAATGTTCAAGATCAGTGTTACAGGCCATTAGCTGCTCATACACGCTAAAGGAGCATGAAGAACAACAATAGCGAGATCGTATGTACCTCCAAAGGAAATTTCACATAGCAAACACATGCCAGAGCATGATATTCATCGTCCTCAACCGCCAAAGACCCTCTCAGGCAATAACACAAACACGTCGCGCTCACGAGCAAGGGAACCCAGAACAGCAGCCAGCCATTCGATCCGGCACCAAAAGGCCGCCGCCATGGAAAACATGGCAGCGCACGGAGCGACGCGGCCGGCTGAACCAAACCAAAGCGCAGCGAGGTCGTGCGCATCGCCGTCGCCATGGGCTTGGAGCGAGAGACGGGATGCGTTTCCTACAGTACCAGAATACGTATTCGGCTGTGGAGTAGGCAGAATGCGCCTTGCCACCTAGTTAACGAGATCACGGAAATACGCGAAAATTGACGGACTAGAGCGTTGGAAATTTCGATGTGGCGCCACGCCTCTACATTGGCGCGAAACTACTGGTTCTAAATTGATATCCCGCCCAAACTTTTCGCGTGCAAACTTCTCCCGTACCGAAAGTAAAATCTGGAACTGAAAAAAAAGGGAAACTGCCATTCACGGGCATATTTTCAACTGCATTTGCAGGACACTGGATTCAGCGAGCGAACCAAGCAACAAGGCGACAACAGATTCTTCAGGACAGCAGAAATACATAAAACTAAGGAACGAACTCGAAAGCGATTCTAATAATTGCAGGCGACATGGATCAGAATTCAGGACAGACGACATGGATCAAAACAAATCTAATTCGCTTTTGCTAGCGCTCGGTCGAGCGAGATCAACCTCGGCGCTCGGTCATCGTGTGGGGCGTGGGCTTTTGTTGTTTTTCTTTTATATTGTGTGGGCTCTAATTGGCCTGGAAGTTCTTTTTTTATTGCAACTTTTGGTCGTCATGTTCCGTCACCTGCATAGCCTTTTGATCCGCTTCATGGATCATGCTTGTCTATGAGTTGCAAGGAGGCTGCTTCGTCTGGGTTATTTGTTCAGTTGCAACTGAGTCATAACCACACAAAAATGTTAATATTATCAATTTTTTCCATGCAGTACAAATATGAGTTGCAACTGAGACTTTTGTAGTTGTGAGTGGACTGCAACAGACAAAATTATTTACGCAATATAAATATGAGTTGCAAATGGGTTGCGACTTTACAGTTGTGAGTGGGCCGCAACATACAAAAATATTTACACAACATAAATATGAGTTGCAAATGGGTTGCAACTGAGACTTTTTTAGTTGCAAGTGCGTTGTAACCGACAAAAAGTTGTTCACGTAATATAAATATAAGTTGCAAATGGGTTGTAACTGGGTTTTTTTCAGTTGCAAGTGAGTTGCAACTAAGCTAAATGGTTGTTCAGTTGTCAATTGAGTTGCATGTGAGATGCAACCGAGATTTTTCAGTTGCAAGTGGGGTATAACAGAAAAAAATTGTTACAAGTGGGCTCAACTGACAAAAAATTATTCATGCAGTAAAAAAAATTAGTTGTGTATCTTCCGATCTACGATTATCATCATTGGCGATGGTTGCTGTTTAGTGTATTGGTCCTTTGTAGCCTTAGCGATGACTTCCCGTCTGTCTACTACAACATGCTTTGCCTGGCTCCGCTGATGGAGGAGCGAGAACAGCGATGCGCCTTCGGCTCGTGCTAGTGTTTGTAGTCGTCGCTAGGTGGTCCAATGACCTATTTGTAATTTTGGTTACTTTTGAGTCTCTTTATACTGCTGTTGATGATTATTAATAGATCGGTGGAATTTCAGATTTTTTTTTATCAGAAGTCAATAAAAAAATCACTTAAAGCATAATGTCAAGGAACCGAGCGCTAAGAGAGCTATCGTCTGACCGAGAGCTAGACACACCCACTAACAATCTAATTATGCGACATTGACCAAAAGCAGAATCACACGGTTCAACCCACAATACAGTCCCACAAAGAAGACCATGAGAACTACTGTTTCTGCAGAACAAGAAAGACAGGCATGATTCAGAGTGATGCGGCAACATTACGATTCCAGATCGAAATAACAGTGATGTTCCCACAGCCAGGGAAATTCTTACAGTATGGCCAATTTCAGAACAAACACGAACAGCTAACTACAGCCTTCGACTGAAAACTTCAACCTGACACTGAACCAGACGAGATCGGGAACAGACTAAGAGGAGGTGAACTTGGTGACGGCCTTGGTGCCCTCGGACACGGCGTGCTTGGCGAGCTCCCCCGGGAGGACGAGGCGCACCGAGGTCTGGATCTCCCGGGAGGTGATGGTGGGCTTCTTGTTGTACCGCGCCAGCTTTGCCGACTCGCCGGCAAGTTTCTCGAAGATGTCGTTGATGAAGGAGTTCATGATGGACATGGCCTTGGAGGAGATGCCGATGTCGGGGTGGACCTGCTTGAGGACCTTGAAGATGTAGATCTTGTAGGTCTCGACGCTCTTCTTCGCCTTCTTCTTGCCCTTCTTCCCCTCGCCGCCCTCCTTGGACGCCGGCAGCCGCTTCTCGGCCTTGGGCTTCTTGCCGGCAGGGGCCTTCTCCGCCGCGGGCTCCTCCTCCACGGGCTTCTTCGCCGCCGGCTTCTTCTCCGCCTTGGGGGCCATGGGTGCGGCTGCTGCTTCGACGGGGAGAGAGGTGGACTGGTGCGGTGGTGGCGGCCGGTGGGATTTCGCTCGACGGTGGGGAATTGCAGATGAGTTTGTGAGAAGAACAGGCGGGGGCGGAAAAGTTATATGCAAGGAGGAGGTGGACGCTGATTGGTGGAGGGGCGGGTGGCACGGATCGGTGACGCCAAGTGATTCCAGCCGTTCGCCGCTGATGGAATGGACGCACCGGATGCAACATAAGAACATTTTTGTTTTCCTTCTCTCTACAACAGAAGCAGCGTCACGTGGCGAAAAAGAAAAGGAATAACCGTGTAGTATTTGTTTATGTAGGGAGTTTGTAGATGTGGTTTTTTAGCACCGTACTAGAGAAGCTAATATGGTGGCCCACACTTTAGCTAGCACAGCTGAGGATCTTAGGCCTTTCAGGGCATGGCCAAAGCATGGCCCTAGCCTACTGCCCCGCAGACCACGTAGGCTCGGATGCTACGGTGTCACGCTCTGCAGCGATAGATGCTGCTTTCGGAAGAGACAGCCTCCTCATGTCAAAAGCAGAAAAAAGCAAAGGAGAGATAAGAAAAGTTAAGAAAGATGAGGATGAAACCAGAAAAGAAGGACGTGATGAGAGCAAATAGGTGGTTCCCATGTACCACTGCTTTGGATGGATGGATTTCTTTAGAACGATAATCTCAGCACTACAAACCTACGTGGAGACGATGAAGCTACCCCTTGGTACTGCCTCCTTTGCTGGTGCCCGCATAGCGTGTGATTTTATCGATGCCCATATCACTTTTAACCATTTGAGCATCGGTGCCCTCCATTGCATTTGCATAGGTGGTGTCCGATTTTTTTTCTCTGGGAATCGAAGCAAATAAGTGCTCCGATGCCCCAACTCTCCGGCGGTTAAAATATCAGTATCTATGCACTATTCATGAAGCTAAGAGGAATTCGTGTGGAGAGAAAGTGTCGAAAGTTGGCAACCTATTTGTTTATTAAGTTGTGGATCCTACTATTTACTGATGCCAAGGTCCTCACGGTGTGAGCACGGTGCCTCAAACTTTTTTCTACACATCGTTGTTGAGGTTGCAATCTTATTTTTGTATTGCGCACCAATGACATTGTGGATGGCCTAGTCCGAATGTCAGGGTGAGTCTCTTGAGAAAACCAACAAACAAATTGACGGAAAAACAACAACAAAAAACAATGAGCCTCTTGAGAACGTCATCGAGAGAACTTATAACAAATCAAAAATGCTGGTGATCAAGATCGCCATCTATCGTGTTCATGGAAGAATCCTTACCTTAATATTGATGATTATTAGGGTCTTCACGGAGAGAAGTGGCAGACATAGAATCTTAGTGCGCCTCGGACCACCTTCGTTTGACTATAGCCTGCTGTTACAATTGCGACAAGAAGATAACGAAGAACGAAAACAAAAAACACAGCAAGGGGACACAGATTTAACGTGGAAAAACCTCTCCAATAAAGAGAGGAAAAAACCATGGGCGCCAGCCAACGAAACTTCACTATATCGAGGAGTGTTTACAAACGCCAGGGATTTCACAGATGCAACCCATCCCAACCGGCGGCTTACGAGGGGTTTATATATCGGTGGAAACCTAGGTCTTCGACGATCCGTACCTCCGGCGATGGGCCTCACTCCACTCGTCAGAAGTTGACATATACTTTATAGAATTTGGATCAACATATAACACCTGCTATAGTGCATCCTCAAGCCTAAGTGTCGCCATTATGTCCTGGGCCGTGGCCTTGGTTGGTTACCAGGGGTGTGGATCCGCCTCTGATGTAGAGGGAATTCAATGATTTTTGGTTCGTTAAGAATATGAGAACAAGTGTGGAACTTGGCTTAGGAAGTGAAGTTTTGACCGCTCAAAAACAATACGTGCACCATGCAATTCTCTTGCCTTGTCAACTAAGATAAGGTGATGGAGGGAGGGCCTTGGATCTTCCGAGGTCATCCGGTGCTAATGGTAGAGTATAACGGCTTTACTAAACCCTCTGAGATTGAACTGGATACTTTTAAGATGTGGATACAAATTCATGATCTACCAGATGGATTTAGACCAATGCTTGATGTCTTAGCAGACAAGGTTGGGAAGGTGGTGACTGCTGAACATGCATCAGGTGACTTTGCTAGTAACTTTTTCCGTGTGGGTATTGGGTATTCCATAAATCCGTCATATCCCAATGGCTCATACCGCATTGCCACTGCCGCCATGGGGACCGCGGTTTAAGCCCACCCTTCTCAACGGCTTCCCCTCATCTTTCTCGCTAGACAACACATGTGAAGACATCCCCAACCCCGAATGTAGCAAAGGATCTCTCTTTGCAAAAAAAACAAGAGGATTGTAGGAAGGACGTGAAGCAGACATTTGTGTATACTCCAAACTCGATTGGCTATTGCCAGCAGCCTTGCTAGAACATGATCCATAGATTAAATGAAGAAGGTCATAATTGATTATGTCAACATGCACAACATGATCATCGAATGTTTGATTGGTAGCGGGACTTTAGGGGCCTTCTTGTTGAGCCAAATCATGCACATGCTGAGTTCCTAGACTTTCTCAAAATGCTTTAGCAAATTTGTGACGAAGGTGTTCATCAGCAAATACAAGATGAGCTAGCTGACCACATGTGCGTTGCCACGGTTAACCAATATTTTCCATGTCATGTGTTGTAGTGAACAGTTCTACCTATTTTTCTAGAGTTTTCCAAATTTTAATTTCGCTTTGAAATATTGTATAAACTATATTATTTCAGCATTCAATTAATTTGAGGTCTTCGGACTAGGCGCCCTTGCAGATGCTCTTAAGGCCATCGTCTACGCGATCGCCTGGCTCCTCTGCTACCTCCTTGGGGTCACCGGCAGTGGACCCTTCTCGCTCTCCGTCGGCCTCGGTATCTCAAATGACATTCGGTTGTGATCGTGCAATTTACTCTCTTCTGCAGCATGGAAGCTGGCACCCACAGATTAGAATGGTTTACCAGGTGATTTTATGCTTACAATTTTGAGTTTATTGTAGTATAGTATAGCTTGTATTTCCCTTTTATGCTTGTTATTGTTGTACTTATGGCGACATAATTAACATAACCCACGCATAGTACTAAGGCAGCCATATATCTTCTACTCCGTATTACCTCTGTCCAGAATATAAGATGTTTTGGTGGACTATTTTAGCCTACCAAAAACATCTTATACTTAGAAACAGAGGTAGTAGCATTTTGTAAATAAAAGAACTCGCAGTAACATGTTCTGGTACCATAATAAACAATTAATATTCCGACGTACAGAATTACACATAGCATCAACAGGATTCTCGTTCCTTTTGTAAGCAGCTCCAGAGATTGCATACTCTAAAACGATTACACATTCAGAATTCTCATTGCTTTGTAACGGCTAATCATTTCTGAATATAGACCTGTTCCTACAAGCAGGGTAAAAAGGAACTGATCGGCTAATACTCTGACACCGATATTTTTGGAGCTGTCATCGCCGATATCCCTCTCTTGTACTCCCTTCGTTTCAAAATATAAGATGTTTTAGGTTTGTGAAGAAAATGAATTTAGACTTGTTTTAGTGTGTAGATTCATTCCAAAGTTGAGTGAACCTACAGACTAAAACAAGTCTAGATTCATTTTTTTCACAAACCTAAAACATCTTATATTTTGAAACGGAGGGAGTAGCAGCCACCGCCAACATCCCTCTATTGTAGCAGCCACCGCCGACATCCCTCTCCTGGAAATTCTGCAGGTTGAAGATATGATAATGTCAAGATAGGACAGGACTGGCAAGAGTGTCTAAATAATAATTTCTTGAAAGCAAATGGTACTGATGTAGACAGTGTCTGAATAATAGCATAATGCTTCCAACACGCACAATGCAACCACAGATGGCCAAGTATATATGGAGCACCCAGTTGTTGCTTTGGCTGCCAAACCTTGGCATGTCAAACGTAGTCATGAGCTTGTGGTGGTCCCTCATCTCTGCTCTGACGATCACCATGGTGAGGGCTAGCGACGAGGACTCGCTGCTTGCTTTCAAAGTGCAGCTCAGCGACGGTGGCTCTCTTACGCTGGCGTCGTGGAACAACAGCACCCACTTGTGCAGCTGGGAGGGCGTGGCGTGCAGCCACCCGTGGACAGGGCGGGTGGTGGAGCTGAGATTGAACGGCACTGGGCTCACCGGAGCGCTCTCCCCGGCCCTCGGGAACCTCACGTTCCTGAAGAAGCTGGACCTGAGCTTCAACTGGCTGAATGTGGAGATCCCTGCAAGCCTCAGCCGCCTCCACCGCCTACTGAGGCTCTACCTGAATGACAACACATTCTCCGGCACGTTCCCTGTGAACCTGAACTGCATCAGCATGACCGTAATGGGACTGCATCACAACAAGCTCACCAGATGCATCCCGGCTGAGCTCCGCGAAAAGCTCATGTCCAATCTCGCTGAGTAACAACACCTTCACATGGCCAATCCCAGCATCAGTGGCTAATACTAAATCTGTTCCATAATATAGAACATTTTAGCAAACTAATTTAGTTTGCCCAAATGCTCTACATTATGAAATGGAGGTAGTATGTACTATCTGCAAAACCTTGATCTTTTCAATAACCATCTCGTGGGCTCAATCCCACCAGGGCTCAGCAGCATCCACAGCATGCGGAGATTCAGTTTCTTCAGCAACAATATCTCTGGTATGACTCCACCTTCTCTGGTATGGTTGGTCTCAGCAGGCATTGGTTTTTGAGTTCATGCCCAATGGTAACTTGGATGGTTGGCCTCACCCAAAATCTCAAGAGCCTGCTACAAACAACACGCCCAGCCTTGCTCAGAGGCTTGAGATTGCTGTCAATATTGTGGACGCAGTAGAATATCTGCACAGCTACTGTCAACCAGTGGTAATCCATTGTGATCTTAAGCCAAGCAACATCCTGCTTGCTGATGACATGAGCGCCCGAGTTGGAGACTTTGGCATATCAAGGATCATTCAAGAAAAACCAGTTAGGGGATGCAAAACTCACATAGCTCAATTGGAATTAGAGGTTCCATGGGCTATGTTGCTCCAGGTGAATGAAATTCTTCTAGTTTCACCATTTCAGTTTTCACACAAATATGACATGCTAACCAAATATTGCAGCATAATTTGTAGAGTATGGAGAAGGCTCCGCGGTCTCACCTCCTGGTGATATCTACAGTCTTGGAATACTGCTGCTTGAGATGTTTACCGGAAGGAGCCCAACAGACAACATGTTCAGAGATTCATTAGGTCTGCACAAATTAGCTGATGATGCCCTTCCAGATAGAACCTTTGAGATAGCTAACCCAATAATCTTCCTGCACAGAGAACCACATGATAATGTTGCTTGTAGAATCCAGGAGTGTTTGGTTTCTATCTTCAGGCTTGGCATATCTTGCTCAAAGCAACAGCCTCAAAACCGAACATTGACAAGTGATGCAGTGGCAGAGATGCATGCTATCAGAGATGTGTACACCTTGTTTGTTGTCTAGCTTACAGTGGAACACAGAATAGAAAGAGAAGCCTCCACTCAACCCCTTCAGAACGGCATTGAACAAAGCTGGTGCAAGACATGATCCTGCAAAAATAAAATGTATATGTACCATTTCAGTTAGTAGTTCTCGCTTTTTAGAATTAATTTTCTTTACGAGTGTAACAAATAAATAAATAAATAAATAACGCAAAACCATGATGTTCTGCCATGGCACTGCAGCAAGTTCTGGAGATTTTGGAAATCAAATGGTATACGTTTTTTCAATTCTCAATACAGGGCACATGCTGGCAACATTAATTCATTGCTTCGAGTAAATCAGACTGCGCACAAAAGAGTATCCATCTGTATAAGAAACATTAGACAGGGCATGCAACAGGAACAGAAAATGCCTGGATTCCTTCACAGCGAATCCAGCAACAACGAATGGATTTGCTGGACACCACAATTACGAAGCAAGAGCTCCCAAAAGAAGAAGCGCATCATGCATAAATTCCTGCCATCAATTACTAACAATACTGCTGAAGTGCTGATACAGGATAACCAGAATCACAACATCAGTAAACATCAGCAGACTCCTAGTCCTACCAGGTACAACCTAAGACAAGAGGACATGAACATGATGACCTCGGAGACGGTGTGCTCAGCGATCTGGCCAAGGGCGGCGAGGCGGGCACAGCCTGTCCGGTTGTTGCAGGGAAGGAGAGAGAGAGGGGCAAGGCGCGCAGGAGGGAGGAAGGCATTGGAGGCGATGGAAAGGAATGCTGGGCAGAGCGGTTTGGGGTTGGAGGAAGAGAAGGGATGCGATTCAGATGGCGCACTCAATACTTGAGGTGACAGAATGCACTTCGTGGCTAGTCTAAGTGCCTAGAGAAATACACTTTGCTATGTAACCTGACAGATAGGAGCATAGAGAATTCAAACTTTGATGCGGCACCCACCACGGCAGTTTCTATTTTTATTGGTTATTAGGAAGTTCACCACCCCATGTGTTGGAAAAACATGACAGTACAATAGCAACAGAAACTGCCTCTATTTAAGAATAGATTAGGAAGAATGGTCAACAGCTGGTGCTTCCTAAAATATTTAGGTGACTTAGATCTTGGTATGGCTCATGTCAATATGGGATTCCTCAAGTGAATCAAACTGAGCATTCATACACAATAAGAGTGACACATTACCTGTTTGAAATATATGAAATGAAAAATATGCATAACGATTAAGATTTTTCCTTTGATGAAAAATATCATGTTACCTTGAACAGCTCTTTACTTTCATCTTGCAGTTCATCATTGGCCATCCTTTCTTTGATGATTAGACTATAATTTAGCTCATCCAAGTGTTCCATAGCACTCATTCTTTCATCTAGTTGCTTAGTCAGCTCTTCAGTAGGTTTCTTCACATCAACACCCTCTCCCTCGCTATGTTTCACCACCTCCAGATTGCCTCTAAGCTGTTGTATATCCCGCTCTAGCTTTGCTTCTCATCAAACTGCTTCTCTAACAATCAGTATTTTGTTCAAACCAGCTTCCTTCTCTTTCTGGGAAGTATTTGACATGTCAGAATGAGTTCTAGGATCTAGAATTCAAAAGAAACTTGAATGGAACCAATAAATGTAGGGTAAGAATGCACACCGTATGTTTCTCAACAAGAATTCACACACCTTCGTTGGCTTTCATTGCTCAATTGTGGCCATTCGAAGAGTCATTTTGACCATCATTCTGCAGAGGAATTAGTTTAGCACTAAGATAAAAAAAAAGATAAAAAGCACTAAGATAATTAGCCAGCAAGATTGGTTTACACGAAGATCACAAACATGCTAAAATGCTAACTTCAAGAAAAATATCGATATGTATAAACAGAGACAAATTACCAAGAAAGACAGCACCCCTATGCCCTAGAAAGACTACCATTGCTATTGAGGAAGACTGAAGTCTGACATATAGATGAAGTGCTATACTAAAGAGTAACGTAAAACAAAGGGAGGATACATTTGTGCATTTTTCCTCTGATTCTGAAGTTTTCTTCTTTCCATGTCAGTTTGAGCAACTATTTCACTTAGGTGCTTGGGTCTCCTTTTGATGTCACACTCATTCTAGCTCTTTCTCAGCTGATCAGTCTTGCGCACGCTTAGGAGGTTCAATCAGTGCATCGGCTTGTCACGCCGTCACTGAGCCTGCTGCATCAGCATAACCAGTCTTGAGAAGATTGGCCAGGGCCTGGAGGTTTTCCTTCCCTTTTGCCGCGTGGTTGGATGCACCCCACCCTAATGGCGTGCTGAAGTAGCTCGTTGTGACAGTAGTCCTGCTTCTTATTCCCGGGGCAGAACGGGCAAGTAAACCTCTCAGAACTTAGCTCTGATGGCTCATAGGAACTGCAGACCTGAAAATCAGGACTTCTTCAGATAGAAACATTGCAATGAGCACTAAAGACAGTGGTTTGACAGTAGAACTAAACAAGAAGCAATGATGTAACACATTGGTAGTAGACTACTAGTGTGCATGTAAGAACAACAAATCATTGTCATATGTTCATTTTGCTAACTATTGCAATGCAGTATGATCAGTCTTGAAAAGCATCATGTTTGTGCAAATTAACTAAATAGTCAAGAAACACATAGAGCAGTTTTTTTCTATAAATAAATACCAAGATCAGCATATTTGTTCTGAGAAAAACAGCAACACACAGTGAGAAGCAACAACAACATGGACAGTAAGCGCAAGATGGAACAATGTTCAAGGTCAGTATTGGGCAATTAGCTGCTCCTATACCCCATAAAGGAGCAAAAAAAAACGTGATATGGTATCTAGCTCCAAAGGAAATTTTACACAATCTCATAAGGCTATCACAAACTAAATCACCCGTATGCGGGATAAACAGTAAGTACATACCGGCCCGTGTTATCAGCAATGACAGACCCTCTCAAGCAATAGCACAAACACGTCACACTCACAACTCCACGCAACAGTGCTCCGACGAGGAACTCAGCCAGGCGCAGCCTTCCAGATCTGAAGTTCCAGATTTGGTATGGTGCAGGAAAGTGAGAAGCAGAGAAGCATCTGGAACTTCAGAGGCCACATCTGCTGAGAATTACACCTCGGCATACTGCATACTGAAACAGAAACCAAAAGCTGAACATGACAGAAAAGCGCAAAAGAATCGGATTAACAGAGTTTTTGGGACACAGACAGTACATTTCTTGCAACATCACGAAGAACACAGTGGCACAGCTAACTACAAATGACCATCAATCTAACACCCAACCGCGAGGGGGCAGAACAGCCTAAGAGGAAGTGAACTTGGTGACAGCCTTGGTGCCCTCAGACACAGCATGCTTGGCGAGCTCGCCGGGAAGAACCAGACGAACTGAAGTCTGGATCTCCCTGGAGGTGATGGTGGGCTTCTTGTTGTACCTCGCCAGCTTTGCCGACTCGCCGGCAAGCTTCTCAAAGATGTCGTTGATGAAGGAGTTCATGATAGACATGGCCTTGGAGGAGATGCCGATGTCGGGGTGGACCTGCTTCAGGACCTTGAAGATGTAGATCTTGTATGTCTCGACGCTCTTCTTCGCCTTCTTCTTGCCCTTCTTCTCGCCGCCCTCCTTGGAGGCGGTCTTGCCGGCCGGCAGCCGCTTCTCAGCCTTGGGCTTCTTCCCCGCCGGGGTCCTCTCGGCCTTCTCGGCCGCGGGCTCCTCCTCCACTGGCTTCTTGGCCGCCGGTTTCTTCTCTGCCTTGGGGGCCATGGGTGATTCTCGTCGGAGGAGTGGTGCTGGTGGTGGGTTTGGCTGGAGGTTGGAGAACAGATGGGGAATTGCGGCGGCAGATGTGAGGAAACAAGGAGGGGGCGGAATCATTATATAGAAGGAAGAAGGCGGACGCTGATTGGTGGAGGGCTGGGTGCCTCGGATCGGTGACGTGGAGTAATCTAGCACGTCAAGATTTACTTGTCCTTCCATAATTTAAAACTCGCACGCAAAGGTATGATAAATGGTCCTTGTAGGGTGAAAATTTAAACCCAAACGCTAAAAAGTGCTTGGAGGCCAATTTGCTTAGACGAGCCTCCGATTTCTGATCGTCCGATCAAGTCCAAGCCTGCATCTCCCAAGTGCTCGTCAGGCTCCTCCCAACCTCCCGCTACTCCCCACCCCTCGACGAGTTTCGTCGCCAGTCAGTACTCCCACCCTACATCGGGCTACACCTGCACCGCCCTTCCTCCTTCCTGTCGGCGGCGGGCTGAATCGCCGTGACCACCTCACACCCACCTCCACCAGCGCCGGAGAACCCCACATCCGCCTCCATCTGAAGCATTGGCGCGACCGCGACCAACCCTCTTTCCGCCGAAGCGGTCGGAGATCCGCCACACCGTCTGCTTCTCCTTGCACTGCCCTAGTGCACCGTGCGACCTCGGTAGCACCGCCATAGATGACTCTCGCGTGGAGCTAGAGGCTTCAGCGATGTCGAACATCCGTCCTGGCCGGCGATAGAGCACCTTCCCGGGACTGCATCCACCGCACAATTTCCATGTCACCACCAAAGGTCTTGTCGGTCGAAAGTAGCCCGGTGACGAGCTCCACGAGCACGATGCCAGTGTTGTACACGTTTGTTTTCCCCGTGGCCTTCAATCTGTAAGCACACTCAGGACGGGCATGCAGATATTCAGCAAGTTCTAATAGGGTGTGTCTGCATTCTTCAATACCTAAACTTTTTATCGTTTCAGATGATGGAGTTTACATGGAGCCATGTACCTGTATGATCTGGTGACGAAGTGTTATTCAATTCAGTCCTTGCCACAGTTGTGGTGCTCAGCGATGGCCTTGGCAAGTCCGAAGTCGCCGAGGTGCGCCTCCATGTCGCCATCGAGGAGAAGATTGTTGGACTTAATATCCTGGTGCACAACCCACATCACACATTCATGGTGAAGGTATCCCAGCCCCACCGCACCTTGATATGCGCATCCCAGCTGAGCACCCGCTTCTTGCCATCGACGTTGCCGCCATGCAGCCAGTCATACAGACTGCAGTTCTCCATGTACACATAGATGAGCATGTTGCTGCCACTGTTGCCGCCTGCGTCGTGTCAGAGAAACCCGATGAGCTTGACCAAGCGCATATGCATCGTTCATATGACCTTCTGGAATGGCTCCAAAGAATAAGCTGGCTATGTCTTGGAGTTTATCTTGCATGCACCAAATATTCTTTGAATGGCCTTCAGTGGCCTGATATTATGGATGTATAACATCTGCACCTCGTTGAGTTGTTCTGCTAGTGTCCTTTATATATGAAACTGCATATTTGGTTTAGATTATTTGTTGATACGTCATTGGTGTTCTTATATTCTTGCCAACTTGTTCGACGAGCAATGACAAATGGTTTTTCTCTTCACATGCCTAAGCAAACATGTATGTTGGGGGCTTGTTCATGAGCATTGTGAAGAGTTGCGTGGAATAGGAGCGACAAATAAGGGCAACGAGCAAGGTGATTTTGTTACGATCTTTACGACCAAAACCTGATTAAGTTGCCTTTTGTATCCTGGTTAATTGTTTGAAGTTTCCTATAATGGAGTGGTCTGCAGTTTCCTGCTATAGATTGTTTAGTAGATTTTATTGCAATCTCATTTCCCAATTAAAATGTCGATACACCAATTCTCAGATGGAGGGGTGGGGTACTGTTTTGGGGTGTAAAGGATGATTAAACAAAGATCTGTAGCACATACTACCAGCGTATGTTAAGTTTCCTTACACTTGTGTAAAATAGCCTGACAATACTGATATCCACTAGTGGTTTTATATGTATGTGCTTCATGCAGATGCTTAGTTATTTGAACTGAGTTGTACACCAATGATTT
Organism: Avena insularis; assembly: GCA_023614405.1. Classification (NCBI taxonomy): domain Eukaryota; kingdom Viridiplantae; phylum Streptophyta; class Magnoliopsida; order Poales; family Poaceae; genus Avena; species Avena insularis. The sequence goes on from CM042684.1 coordinate 10,486,482, forward strand.
TAAACCGAGTTAATTTTTGTCATCCCATCAGTTGTATACTTATTCTAATTAAGTTGTTTTATTCAGCATACTTAAATTGTATATTGATTTTAACTAAGTTGATTAGCCAGATTAGCTAAGTTGCATTTTGATTTTTTGTAGGGGGATTTGTTTTCTTTGATTCACTGTCCATTTTCCCCATTTTAGTTGTTTTTTCACCGTAGTTAAGTTGGTTTCATCATATAACTAAGTTGATTTGCCAGATTAGCCTAAGTTGAATTCTGTTTTTTTGTCGGGGATTGTTTTGCTTTGATTCACTTTTCCTTTTTTCGCAATTAAGTTTTCCTATCGCCGTAGTTAAGCTACTTTCAGATTGCAATCAGTACCTTTTTGTATGTTGATTAACATCAATATTTGAGTAGGAGAGGGGCTAGCCTTTTCTATGTACCCATATAATCGGGGCAACCATTCTATTAGGCTCATAGCATCAATAAGTCATTTAGAGTTATTTATCAAGTGGTCCATCTAAGCTAGGTTGTGTTCTTTGTGCCATGAATAACCAATTTTTTTAGGGTATTTTAAGTTGCTTAGCAAATTTAACTAAGCTCCTATTTTTTTCATTATTAACTTGTTGTATGATTTTTTGGTAAATTGCATGCCCTGGTGCTTCATGGTCGGGGTGAGTGGCAGCTGCCTTGCCACTTTAGTTGTTAGGTTTTAAGATTATCCTGATGTTTTGCTAGAGTGATCCAAGTACATAGGTGTTTTTTTTGTGTGTGTGTTTGAAGGCACCTACGTTTGTGGGTTTAACTAAGTTGTAATTACATGATAACTTAGTTGCTTTTCAAGTGTAGCTAAGTTGCTATTTTGGTTCCACTAAGTTGCTGCTAAGACTAGTAGGTTTAGGATTACCTCTACTTCTAGGGAGAATTTTTATGTTATTTGCACACTAATGGGGTTGTTGATCTAACTAAATTGTGGAATTAATATCACCTAGTTGCTTTTCAGGTGCTGGTAAGTTGCAGTTTCTCATGCGCTAAGTTGTGATTACCAGATTATCTAGTTGCTTTTTGGATACACCTAAGTTGGTGTTTGGTTCCACTATGTTGCTGTTGGGGTTGTTGTAGGTTTAAGATGACCTGGTCGCTTTTCGGGTGCAGGTAAGTTGCAGTTTGTGAGGCACTAAGTTGTGGTTACTAGATTACCTAGTTGCTTTTTAGGTACAGGTAGGTTAATTTTTTGGTTCCACTTTGTTGATTGAGGTTTTGGTTCCACTTTGTTGATGTTGAGGTTGTTGCATGTTTAGATCACGCCTACTGTTTCTAGGGTTATTCGTGCACTATTTGCACTTTTCCTTGTGTTGTGGATCTAACTAAGTTGTAGGTTTCATATCACCAAGTCACTTTTCGGGTGTAGAAAAGTTGCAATTTATCATGAACATGATTGCTCTTTTGGGTTTTATCTCTACTTGATTTGTTGTAGCTTGCAACAGTGGAATATTGAATGGAAATGTAGCTGCCTACTAGATGAATTCCTTTTTTTTGTTATGTCATGCATAAGTGGGAATACTGAATGAAATTTCACAAAACCCAAGCCATACAAGATAAATGAGAAGTAACTCGAAACTACCGAATGATGGTTAGTATGATTCAATTAAGTTGCTCCCAGCAGACAAACCCGTGCCAACACTTAAACACATAGGTTTTCAATTATATAGGTTCAGCTTATTAAGTTGTTTTCGTGATATTTGTATTCACCTCAAACTCATTGGACCAAGGGGAAACACAATTACTGTAGTGGTACTCAATCTAATGGGTGTGTTTGTTCAGATAGGGAGATAATGAAATAGCTTAAGTATAGATTTGTAGATCCACACATTTCTAGATCCAAGTTGCTTTAGTCAAGTTGTTAAGTTTTTTTCGCATTTCACTCAAGTTAGTTACCACCTTGATAAGTTGTGTTTCATCCTTACGAACTAAGTTTTCGTTTTCTGGTTGCCTGATATTTTCTGGTTACCAAGATGGGGACTACCTGCAGGCCGTTGTGGTTGTGCCATTGCCGGAGAGGCTCCCGGTCCTGAAGCTGCTACATTGGTAACTCCTCCGCTTTGCCATGGACGCGGACGTGCTCACGAACTGGGTGTGCATGCAGCTGTTGAGCAAGCTGTGGAAGAGCGAGATGCGGGCCGTGGATGAAGGCCAGTACCAGGGCACCGGGGTCGTCGACGCGCGGCACATTCAGATGCTGCCCTACAAGTTTATTTTAAAATAGCCTCTTTGACCTAGTGAGGGAGCAAATTTGATCCGATCGTCGTGCTGATATGTGCCATGGACCTAAGTTGCTTATGCCACTTGATTAAGCTTTTTTTGCGGGTAAATTATCTTAATTAAGTAGATTAGACATGTTAGTCCAAGTTGCATACGGATCCTCTTTAACTCACATATAGTTGTGTTTCATTATTTACTTGAACCTAGGATTTCCCCTAACCAGTTATTGCATGATCTAAGTTGTTGATGGATCTTATTTTGTTACTTGCATGGTGGGTATCTACAAAAAAATGTTGGACTCCCAGGTCTATGTTGTAACCATGTAGGTCCTTTTTCTGGTTCTCGAGATCCTACTTGTTGTATATAGGTGGTATTGTATGCATTTTTTTGGTCATTGTTGTCCTAGGAATGTCTAAGTTGCTAGAATGGGATTTTTCTTGATGAATCCTTTTGGTTTTACTATGAGGAAGAACTGTGTTTGCAGGGCTACAAGTTTCACGGTTATTTTTTATGTAAATTTGCCTAATTTGTTCCTGGGATATTTTTCTAGTTTTATTTCATGTTCTAATTGTTATTCTTCAAGAGATATACAACATAACCAGCTTTTTTTGTCCATAGAGGGGGAATTTCATGGGTAGGATTCGCTGGGGAACGTAAGGAAGGATATGATAAGTTGCAGCCTCGAGTCCAATCCTAAGATCTAGATCTGGAGGAGGAAGAAGAACTGGTTACGTACTTACTATTAGAACAAGCAGCTTAACTGCCGGACAAGTATATATTTTGCTCTCTAGGATTAGAAGCGTGGACGTGTTTTCCGTATGAGGTACTAGTTTGTTGCTAGTTTTCTTGAAACGGCTAGCTTTCCTGAAAAGGTATACGAGTGGGGCTGGGGGCTTTCCTTTTCTGGCGGGGGCTGGGACACGCAAACGAGCCCTCGAGGGCTCGCTAGCCGCATCCAAATTTAAAACTCACAGTCAAAACTGTACGTATGCGTGTGCATGTGTATGTGTTTACCATGTATAATGCCATATTAAAAAAGACAAGAAAAAACAGGTGGTCCTTCCCCCCTCCCCACCACAATTGAACCTGTTAGGGCTACTACAAAGGTACCCCCAATACGAACCGTAGCCATCTGATTATATCCTAACACGGCAAATGGACGGAGGCTCGATTCTATTCGTTTAAACCCCATTTTCAACTCAAATTCTACGTCAAGGTAGAGGTGGTGTGGTAGTTCGCCGAGGCGGGGGTGCCGTTGCCATGGCCAAATGTCCACCTACCCTATCGGTGGCATCTAAACCAGGCGCGCGTGCCAGTGCCCACCATTCCGGTGATCGTTCCGTCCCGCCATCGCGAGATCCTCCAGCGTTAGGCCTTCCTTCCTGATACGTCGGAAACGTATCTATAATTTTTGATGTTCCATGCCTGTTTAGTATCTACTTTGTTTTGCTTTGTCTACACTTTGAGGTGTTTTTATATGTTTTCTGGTACTAACCTATTAAAAAGATGCCACAGTGTCAGTTGCCTGTTTTCTTCTGTTTTTGGTTCCAGAAAGGCAGAAAATTAATATTCTCGGAATTGGACGGGACAAAAGCCAAAGACAATATTTTACCTTGGGAAACACGGAGCTAGAGTACGAGACGGAGGGGAGGCACCAGAGAGCCACCCCCTAGCGGCGCGGGCTAGGGTTAGTCGCGCCTGGGGGGTGTGACCACCCTAGCCGCCCCCTGCCTCGCCTCTTCACCTATAAAGACCCCCCGATGCATAAACCCTAAGTACCCGATTAATATTCCATGAAACCGTCTATAGCCGCCGCCACCATCATCCCTAGATTGAGGGGATCTCAAGCTCTTCCCGGCACCCTGCCGAAGAGGAGATCATCTCGGAGGCCTTATTCTTCATCATGCTAGCCTCCGGTATGAACTGTGAGTAGTTCCATCTTGGACTACGGGTCCATGTAGAAGCTAGATGGTTGTATCTCCTCTGTGCTACCATGTTTAGATCTTGTGAGCTTCGTTCATGATCAAGATCATCTATTTGTAATCATGCATGTTATGTTTGCGGGGATCCGATGGATATTGAGATTACTATGTCAGATTGGTTAATTGTTTTGTCTTATTGATTCTATCATGTCTGTGTTGTTTGTGATCTTGCATGATATCCGTTTCTAGTAGCTATCTTGGCCAAGTAGATGCTAGTGACTCCAAGAGGGGGTATTTATGCTAGATAGTGGGTTCATGCCTCTATTTAATCTAAGGGAAGTGACAGGAATCTCTAAGGTTGTAGATGTGTTGTTTCCACTATGGAGAAAACAACGGTTTCTTGTTCATGAAACAAGTGGATTGTTTACCTTACACACTTTGCTTAAAGCAGTTATCTGTTGCTTGCAACTTAATACTATAGGGGGTTCGGATGATAACCCAAAGGTGGATTTCTAGTCATAAATGCAGTTGGATGGCGGTCTATGTATCTTGTTGTATTGCCCAATCGAATCTCATAGGATCATGAATATCTAGTATTGCATTATTATGCCTTGCTTATTCCTATCAATTGTCCTGCTGTAATTTGTTTAACCAACATGCCATGTTTGTTTATCTTAAGGAGAACACATCTAGTGAACTATGGACCTCGGTCCAATCTTGACCATTGATACATTTTCCACTGTTAGTGTTTATTTTCTGCAAACCACGATCACCTTCCACACCATACAGTTAATCCTTTGTTACAGCAACCGATGAGATTGACAACCTCACTGTTCGTTGGGGCAAAGTCTTGAGTTTGTGTTGTACAGGTTTCAAAGTTGCTTGCAACACCTTTGAGACGTTTCCTTCCTCCTATTGGTTCGATAACCTCGGTTTCTTACTGAGGGAAGACTTGCTGTTGTGCTCATCATACCTTGCTCTTGGGGTCTTCCAACGAAGCGCTGTCACGGGTCATCAAAAAAAATTCTGGCGCCGTTGTCGGGGAGGCTAAGGACGTTTTCACAAGGGGAGTCCTTCACAACATTTCTCTTTACTTAGTTTATTTTGCTTGGTTTTGTTTGCCTCTTTTTATCAAAAACTCAAAAAAAAAATATTTTGGTTTGATTTCTCTTATCAAAAACACAAAAAGAAAAATTAGTTCCTGCTCTAGTTGCTGGTATGTTATTGCCTTGCTTTGTCATGCTTTCTATCAATGGATGGTTTCTTTGAAACTAGTTCTTACTGGCAAGGTGGGTTCACGGAAGAAGTAAAGTATTATTATAAGTAACACCGTTTGTCACAAAAAGGGAAACACTTATGAGAACAAATTGATAAATTGAATACTATTGCTAGAGAGGTGTGCTCTACTTATAATGTTACTTATTGCTTTGATAAATCTTGTTGCTCTAGGAGGTATAAACACCTGCCTTTCCAATGTGAGTATAATGATAATGTTACCATATTTTCTTATGTTAAATAAAATTATGACTTTTATGATGTGGAGCAAATTGAAGAATTTATTGCTTTCAAGGGTGCATTTGAACTTGCTAGTTTGGTTGAAAATACTAATGATGCACCTTATGAATATGAGGTTTATGAGATACTTAAATTTTGCTTTAATAATTACAAGTAAGAAAATGGATATATTCTTGAATATTTTAATAGGTGTTTTCCACAAATGTAAGAGACTAATGACTTGCAGGAGCCTATGAAAGAAGAAATTGCTGAAACTGAAAGCTCATTAGATGAAAAAGAGGAGGAGAGTGATGGTCAAGAGGAGTAAGAATGGATTTACCCATGTCTACATTCTAATGAGAGTAACTCTTTACCTCTTACATTATTTGATTGTCCCCCATGCTTACCAAAGGAGGATGAATGTTATGTTTCTGTGGATTCTTTTGAAATATCTGCTATGGGTAAAACTTGTGATAATAGTTATGCTCTTGTTATTTATGATAATCCTATATTTGTGCCTAACTTCTAAAAGCATGGTACTAAAGAGTTTTGCTTAGAAAATGTTTATGATAAAGGTCTAGATGATGGTCCTATATTGAATGATCAGTCTTCTTGTTATAAAATTGTGAGGCCTCTAAAATTGTTAAAAGTGGGTTTGAAGGTTTTAATCCCACTATTTTTTAGCTTGATAAAAATTATGTGTTCGTAGATCATAAAAAGCATGCTTTATGTGATAGCTATATTGTAGAGTTTATTCATGGGGCTACTGAAAATTATTATGAGAGAGGAAAATATGGTTGTATAAATTTTCATGGTATTGAAACACCTCTCTATGTGCTAAAATTTTTGAAGTTGCTCTTGTTTTATCTACCCATTCTTGTTACTATGTGCTTCTTTGATTTACTTTCTTACAAGGTTCCTATGCATAGGAAGTGGGTTAGGCTTAAATGTGTTTTGAATTTGCTTCTTGATGTTCTCTTTTACTTCAATTCATATTTCTAATGTGGGCATTTTTTTAAACTATTGTGCCTAACTTAAAGGCGTTAAAGAAAAGTACTTATTGGGAGATATTCCAAAAAAAATCGAGTCTTGGAAGTTGTTACTTCAGTAATGACATCTCCTTATCCTTTTTATTTGCTTTTTGTGCCAAGAATGACCTCTGCTGAGAAGGAAGTAAGATTTGGAGAGTTGCTGTCCCGAAAGAGATTTTTGTGCTCCGTCGTAAAAAATCGTGAGGAATCTCTGTAAGTCGGATTGAGCTGATATTTTGTGAATAAATCCCTCGGTATGTTATCTAACTTTCGTTAGTTCAACACTTTTTTACTTGAGCAATAGAAGGTCTTCAAAAAAATCAGTTTCTACCTGCTTGTCTGTTTTGACAGATTTCTGTCATTATTTGCATTTGTTTCTTATTGATTCTTTTTATTTCTTTTTGGGAAATTGAGCCTTTTGAGGAATTGCTACAGTAGCTTGTGTTTTTAGTGAAAGTTTTGCTGTTCTAAAGCTAAACCCAAAGGTCTATTATCTTTTGAATACACTAAGTTGCTAATGAAGATTGTGTGAAGTTTTGTATGAAGAAAAATTTGCAGGTGTAGAAAGAGAATGATGTAATGAGACGAAGAATGGACAAAAGCTCAAGCTTGGGGATGCCACCCCATGTCACCCCAAGAAATATTCAAGAGTTACAAGCGTCAAAGCTTGGGGATGCCCAAGGCATCCCCTTCTTCATTAATAAAAAACTCAGGTCTTTCTAGACACTTTGCTTTTATTGTTTCATGCACTGTTGTGTTGTTCTTGGAGCGTCTTAGTTTTCGTTTAGTTTGCTTGAATAAAGTAGTTTGGACCCCCATTCTTGCTGTGTTGTTTCAAATAAGTTGATTGGTGTTGGAAAGGAGTAGAAAGTTCTTGCTTGAATAGTACAAGAGGAGCTTGCTTTGACTGTGACTTAGACTTTATCAGGTCATGCTAGATGTTTTTTTTGACCTTATGCTTAGTGATTATTGTTGTAGCATGACTTGTTCCAAACAATTGGGATTGCTTAGTTTTCCTTGAAGGAATCATGCGTTGTTTTAGCATACAAAAACATGGTATTGTGGTATTCTCCTTTGAAGCTTTGTTTGGGTTGACTTGGCACATGCTCACACCATGTTATGACTATGGACAAGTCACCATAGCATCTATGATCATTTAGTCCTTGACTTGTAGTACCACTTTATGCTTTGATTAGTAATGTTTTGTCGCTCTACATGATTATGGCCATTATTGCTCTCTTAGTTGGTCGCTCCGAGTCTTTTGCTAGCCTCCACTTGTATGAGTAAGCTCTACTCATGCATCCAACTCCCAGGAAACCAAGTTATTCCAAAGTGTCCACTATAAATTCCTATGCATGGTGTGTTACACCATTCCAAGTATATTCTTGTTTTCATCTATCTTCCAATTAAAAGGTATTTTATTATGTGAAAACTTAGTGATTAAAGCTCTCACGAACTTGATGGCATACTTTATTTTTCTTGCCCCTAATAAACTTGAACCATTGTGTCATCTATGTTGTATATGCTTGCACTTATACGTTGGAATTAGCAGAACCATGTTGTCATGGGGAACACTTTCAACATTGCACTTGTACTTTGTACACAGTTGATATCATGCTCTATTGTTTATGGATGTCGTCGGTGTGAAATGAAAGGGGAGCTTGTAAGTCCATGGAGTTATGTATGTGTGTTAGAGAAACGCCTGGGCCGCTAACCTAAGCCATTCCTAATCATGGTGGAAACTTGCAGCACCACCATAATGACATCTATGAAGCATTCTTCTTATAAAAAAAGAGATAACGAAAAAAGAGATTGAGAAAAAGAAAAAATATTAAAAAAGAGGAAAGAGAGAAAAAAGCACCATATTCCCATGGTAAATAAGAATGCTGAGATGCTCATTGTCTGCTTGCCTTGTCATTTTGATTATGGGATAGCTCATGTATCATGTGCTAGGGGTACCCCGTTGGTGGTTCTCTATGATACACATGTACTTACTATGACAAGAACTTGCAAGTAACTAAACTTGAGTAGCATGAGGAGTGACCCTCGTATTCATGGGACATGAGATTGCCAACTTATACTTTGTCAAGCATATATTCCATAGTCTGTTCACTTTAACCTTAATCACTTCAAGATGCTTATGATAGGGGCAATGAGAGCTGAAAGCTAACAAGTACCATAGTTTTTTGAAGCTCTTTTTGAGACTTGAAATCCCTGCTTTCCAATATGAAGGGCCTTTCTTCCACCATTATATTGAGTCTTCACCTTCTATCCTTAGGCACTAGTTAAGAGAGCATAGTAGCCATTCTTAGTTCTATGTGCATTGTCCCAAAACTTATTGATTTATGCATATTGTTTGTTATTACTTGTTATTGTACTATTTGTATCTAGTCACTCTTATGAACTTTGAAGGTGTCGTATGCATCTAGTTGCTACTCCATGAGGTACAAGCTGAATGCCACTATGCCATATTTTCTGTATGTGAACCAAACAAACATTTTTCAATGCATGTTATTCATGATCTTTGTTTGTAACCTTTCATGTTGCATGCATAGTTACTTTGTCTTACTGTTAGAACTCCATCTTTCATGCTCATGTTTAGAGTTCTTTGATCCCAGCTTTAAATGCTTGCAAATGGTTTGATATTGATTTTGATGGTGCATGTCACCTCAAAAATGATTCTTTTTATCACTTACCTACTCGAGGACAAGCAGGAGTTAATCTTGGGGATGCTTGATACATCGGAAACGTATCTATAACTTTTGATGTTCCATGCTTGTTTAGTATATACTTTGCTTTGCCTTGTCCACACTTTGAGGTGATTTTTACATGTTTTCTGGTACTAACCTATTAACAATATGCCACAGTGCCAGTTGCCTGTTTTCTTATGTTTTTGGTTCTAGAAAGGCAGAAAATCAATATTTTCGGAATTGGACGAGACAAAAGCCAAAGTCAATATTTTACCGTGGGGAATACGGAGCCAGAGTACGAGACGGAGGGGAGGCACCAGGGGGCCACACCCCCTGGCGGCGTGGGCTAGGGTTAGTCGCGCCTGGGGTGTGTGACCCCCCTGGCCACCCCCTGCCTTGCCTCTTCGCCTATAAAGACCCCCTGATGCATAAACCCTAAGTACCCGATCAATATTCCACGAAACCGTCTATAGCCGCCGCCACCATTGTCCCTAGATCGGGGGATCTGAAGATCTTCCCGGCACCCTACCAAAGGGGAGATCATCCCAGAGGCCTTCTTCTTCATCATGCCAGCCTTCGGTATGAAGTGTGAGTAGTTCCACCTTGGACTACGGGTCCATGTAGTAGCTAGATTTTTGTATCTCCTCCTTTGTGCTACCATGTTTAGATCTTGTGAGCTCCGTTCAAAATCAAGATCATCTATTTGTAATCATGCGTGTTGTGTTTGTGGGGATCCGATGGATATTGAGATTACTATGTCAGATTGATTAATAGTTTTGTCTTATTGATTCTATCATGTCTATGTTGTTTGTGATCTTGCATGCTCTCTGTTTCTAGTAGCTATCTTGGTCAAGTAGATGCTAGTGACTCCAAGAGGGGGTATTTATGCTAGATAGTGGGTTCATGCCTCTATTTAATCTAAGGGAAGTGACAAAAATCTCTAAGGTTGTAGATGTGTTGTTGCCACTAGGGAGAAAACAACGGTCTCTTGTGAAGGGAATATGCCCGAGAGGCAATAATAAAGTGGTTATTATCGTATTCCTTATTTATGATAAATGTTTATTTTACATGCTATAATTGTATTAATACGGAAACATTAATACATGTGTGTTTAATAAACAAAAAGGAAGTTCCTAGTTATGCCTCTCTTATAAACTAGCTCGTTGATTAACATGATGATCAAAGTTTCCTGATCATGGACATTGGATGTTGTTAATAACGAGGTCACAACATTAGTGTAATGATGTGATGAACATTCATCCAAAGTATAGCATTACGATCAAAGTCATTGAGTTTATATTGCTATAACAACTTACGAAGTGATCCTAATCCTTAGACCATGAGATCATGTCAATCACTAACACCGGAAGAGTTTCTCGATGACATCAAACGTCACACCGTAACTGGGTGATTATAAAGATGGCTTCAGAACTACTAAAGTGTTATGTTAAGACCCATGGATCGAGAGTGGAATTTGTTCATCCCGATGACGGATAGATATGCTCTGGGCCCTCTCGGTGATATCACATTAATTAGCTTGCAAGCAAGTGATTTGATCACTAGAATGTTATATCACGGGAACGAGAAAAGAGTGCATGTCGGTAACGAGATCAAACTAGGTACGGAGATACCGATGATCGAATCTCGGACATGTAATATATCGTGAAACAAAGGGATTAAGATACTAGCGTAAAGGTTCACGATCACGAAGTCATCGTTGAATGTGTGGGAGTCATATGGATCTCCGTGTCCGCTACTGATTATTGATCGGAGAAGTGTCTCGATCATGTCCGCATTATTCGCGAACCGTAGGGTGACACACTTAAGGGATACCGACACCATTCGGAGCAAATGATATACCAGAAAAAGAAAAGGAAAGCGCGGGAATTTATTTCACTAGACACCGAAACAGTTTCGGTTGAAATTGTTGAAACTGGTTCTGCATGTGAAATTGAAATGTTGTAAGGGGTTTTATGTGAATGTTTGTTAATTAAAGTAATTAACAAAATTCTGAATAAATAAATAAAAGAGTTTTATTTAAATGAGAGCTTGCATTAAATTTGGTGGAAATTTAATGCATGTGAGTGGATTTTTGAGTGGAGGCTTTTTAATGGGAGTGGAGGCTTTTCATTTTGAGTGGGAGCTCCACCCACATGAATGTGGAAGAGGTGGGGGCAGCCCCCATGGCTGGGCGCCATGCCCCTTGGGTGCCCTCCCTCTCTCCTATAAAAGGCCCCCCTCTCCTCCTCTCAAAGCACACCTCCTCGCGAAGGATCTCTCTCCCCCCTTTAGAATTTCCCCATGGTCTCGGATCAGCGAGATACATGTTCCCGGTGGCTTTTTCTGGAAGGATTTGTTGCTTCCGCTGCTTCGCTGGAGCGAGGGCGCGGAGGTTGTCGGGGTACCCGTACGTGTGTGCGATCACGGATGCACCACTGCTTTGAGGTGCTGGACCGGCTGGACCAGATGGATTTCATCACGATCTTGAGATCGGCAAGCGTTCGTCTACATCATCCACGAGTACAACCTCGTTAACTCTATTCGGTCTTCGAGGGTATGTATTCTATGGATGTATATCCAGCTGTTGCTTGTATCTAGTAGATAGATCTTGGTACATAGATGTTCCCATCGTAGGAAATTTTTTGTTTTCTATGCTGCGAACCCTACAGTGGTATCAAAGTCGGATCTATGCGTAGATACTTTGCACGGGTAGTACACATATGAGTATGTGGGCGATGATGATCATTTTATTGCTTCTTAGTTGTACTTTGGATATTGGTGGCATAGTGGGATGAAGCGGCCCGGACAAACTTTACATGTCCTCGCACATGAGACCTGTTCCACGCTTGACATGCAACTAGTTTTGCATAAGTGGCTAGCGGGTGTCTGTCTCTCCTACTATAGTCAATATCTAATTTGCAACGAGTTGTCAACAATTTGGTTATCCTTGTTGTGGTTCATGTTCGTAGGTAAGAACGGTTCTATCTTCGAAAGCCCTAAGCCACGTAAAATTTGCAATGGATAAATTAGAGACGTCTAGTTTAGATTGTTGCTGGGCTAGTGTTATGATATGGTGATGTTGTAAGTAGAAGTATGAGATGATACTCTTATAACACACATAACGTGTAATATCCATAGACCTTGGACTTACACATAAAGGTATGATAGTGATCATACCACAGTGCACATGATAGAGATCATATGCGGGAACCATATCATTTCACTTGTAAACATGTGATGTTTTGATTGCATCTTATATTGCTTGTTTGGCATTTTATTAGCATAATAAGATGATCCCTCATTTAGATATCAAGATAAGAATGTGTTCTTCCTTAAGTATGCACCGGCACTGTTTCGTCGCTTCAAGGCATCACGTGATGATCGGGTGTACTTGAATCCACGAGCATATCTCGGGTGTAAGACAGTTACACATGCGAATACTAAGGTTCTTACTTGGCGAGCCTAGCATGTACAGACATGGCCTCGGAACACGGATCAAAAGGTTAAGCATGAGTCATATAGTAGATATGATGCCCATTTGATGCTCGCCTTTGAAGCTACACCGACTCACGTGATGATTGGACTTGGTGTAGTGGATTTGGTTCATGTAATCACCAAAAAGACACGAGGGATGTCGTTTTTGAGTGGGAGTTCATTTCTAATTTGGATTAGTAGAACTCAATTTATCATAAATTAAATCGAAGTGAATTTGCATAATTTGTTGTAGTCATTGGCATTCGTTCACCACCTTATGCATAGTTGTAATTGAGATAATAGAACTATAGAATTCTGGATATATACTTTACGAATTGGTATCGTATTGTGTTGAGTGTCAATCTAAAGTTTAAAGTCCTATTGCAAACTTTCAGCAAAATTCTATTTACTCCGTGAAATTTAATAATTGGTATTAAATCGAGAGTAACAATTCCAGTGTTAGTATCTTAAGTATCATGTTTGCCTCCATGATTCTTGATTGTTTTAATATCAAGTTTATATAGGAGCTGAAAGAATTGTTTCAGAAACCATCATGTGTGACAGATATAACGATATCTGAAACAATGTTTTGGTTGCAATATGATAGAGTATAATATATGTTCTTATATTAGATGAGAATTTACGAAGGTTGGAGATGCTAGACATCCTAATCATCCAAAAGGGTTTTGGAAAGTAGCGTTATACTCACGATTCGTCTTTATAAGCTACATTAGCTTGATCATGAAAGTCGTCATGATAAGGATGAATAGAAGATGTATGTAAAGTGTTTACTACACTAAAAAGATTACTAAAGAATGGATTTTGAAAGAATACCGATCATTTGATGATGGTGATCTACTTCAAAGTGCAAGTCCAAAGGTATTATTATTTGAATATACACGCTTTGGACTATGTGTCATGTATATGGCGCCACTTTTGATATTGATAGATTCTTTTAAAAAGGAAAAGGAAATGCTGAAAGAGAATCTATAAAATATACTTGGCAGAAAAGAAAATATTGGAAATATCCAATTTAGGTATATATATGATATACATGTTATGGTTGTATTCTTTGCTCGTTAAACAATGTGGTTCTTGGGTATTGGATACCGAATTGGTTGGTATGAAATTTCATACGAAACAACGCAATTCATGAACCACAATGGCCTAAGTAACTAGCAAGAGAATATGTGATGATGTTCATCGAAAACAAACAAACTGTTGTTTGTATTTCTCGTTGACATCAAAGCTTGACTTCAAGATTTGTTTTAATAATTTTTATTTGAATCAGTATTATGAGAACAAATGTTGTTCAAATAATTGCCGTATTCCATATAAGATGGATGATTTACAAATCTAGTTTAAGAAATCACATCCATAAAGCCTAATGCTAAAATGTCGCAAGACAAATGATTGAAAGATCACTTACGAAGTGACATCGCCGTTTAAATTATATTGGAAAGAAAACATGAAGAATCTCCATATTCATGGATTTTTGGAGTCTTTGATTTGATCAAGTGACGCTTGTGATACTTTCCTCGGGATAATTAAAAACTTCGTTCAAAGGCCAAAGAAGAACGAACGACTAAGATATTGGAATTTATACATATCGATGTATGTAGTCCATTATTTATAGTCGTAAGCGATGTGTTTCAACTTCATATACTTTCTCCGGAAATTTGAGTGAATGTTCACTTAATAAGAATGAAGTATGAAATATTTGAAAATGTTTCAAAGACTTTCAAGATGAAGTGAAAAAAATCATTGTAACAAGAAAATAAATGGTTTATGATTTTATCATAAGGGATTTGTTTGAGTTACAAGTGTAACAAGAAAATAAATGAATTATGATTTTATCATAAAGGGATTTATTTGAGTTACAAGTTTAGCAAAACACCTAGATTTATATATCCCGAAAAACCATAGGAATATGGAGTGTTTGAGATTTGTAATGAAACCTTGTTTAACATGGTTGGATCAAAGGTGTTATTTATAAAACTGCCATTATGTTTTAAAAAGATTAAAGCTTTAGAGACTACCGCTTTTACACTGAAAAGAGCTCCATCTTGATCCGTTGAAATGACACCATATGAGTTATGGTTTGGGGTAAAACCCAAGTTGTCCTTTCTTAAATTTTGGTATGCTAAACATAAGTAAGATGTTTACAACCAAAGTCGGATGAGCATGTCTTTGTAGGTTATTTCGAATAACAATTGGTTATTCCTCCATAACACTGAGGACAAAAGGGTTTGTCGCTTGAAATGTGAAGTTTCTTGAAAAAGAAATTTTTCGCAAAAGTTAAGTGGGAGGACAATAGAACTTTGATAAGGTTAACGAACCTTAGCTAAATGTGCTGAGTTGCGCAGCGCCGGAAATCGTTCTGGAGGCTGCCATAATGCTCATAGCTTATGTGCCTCAAAGGTTGTGGTCACGGAGATCTAAGTTCCTATTGAACCAAGTAGGTCGGTTAAACAATCAAATGCTAAGATTTGAGAGTAAATCATTATTGTTTGACAATGATGAACCGAATACATACAAAGAAGCGATGATGGGCCCTAACTCTGTCAAATGGCTTGAAGCCATAAAATCTGTGATAAGTCCATACACGATAAATCAAGTTTTGAACTTGGAAGACCCTCCGGAAAGGTGTAAAAACCTATCGGTCGTATTTGGATCTATAAAGAAACAGACATGGATGTTTCAAATCTATAAAATAGTCGACATGTCATAAAGTATTTTATGACAATATTCAAGGAGTTGACTATGACAAGATTTGATCTTTCATAGCGATATTTAGTCTGGACGGATTAAAGTAGCAACCACTACATATAATTTGGTATATGGTAGATGAATAAACAAAACAAAGTTCTTCTAATAGAATGGTTACCAAGGACGTGTACATGACACGGTCCAAAGGGTTTTGTTAAATTCAAAGGATGCTAAAAAGGGCATGCAAACTTCAATGGTTGAAGTAAGCATCGCGGAGTTGGAATCTTCACCGTGATGAAAAGGAGTTTTCATCCGGAGACGATGAAGATGCTTGCATTTTCAAGAAATTAAGTGGGAGCGCTAAGACACATTTCTAATACATTATGCGCTGATTAGAAATGATGTATATTTTATTGACAAAGGTTAAGAATTTCATTTTGATGAAATACTTAGGCAAAAACCGAATATTTAGCGTGAATGTCTATAGTGGATAGAATGTGACGCTAATATGGTTGTGCCAAACGTACATATATGAGATATTGAAGGAGTTCAATATAGAAACAACAAAAAACGGTTCTTGTCGCATGGAAAAGAATTGAATCAAGATTCAAGTGTATCGACACTTGATAAGTAAAACAAGATTCAAGTGCTTTGACACTTGATGAGTGAAATCACGAGAATGTTTTGATCAATCATACCATGATATGTACATATCCAGATATGTCCCATGCTCTAAGTGTTATGAGCATATACCAGAATGAATCATAAAATGATCATTGGACGATAGTAAGGATATTCTTATGATCTTTTGGAAGAACTAAGAATATATTTGTGTAGATGTGACAAACAATTACAAATAGTTCATTGTAAAGAGTTACATTGATACTAGTTTTGTCACAAGATACAAATTAAGTTTATCTCAATTTAAACTATGGGTGGCACAATGTAATGGAAAGGAGATTCCATGATGGATTTGGAAGAGTTCCAAAGTTAAGACATTGTGACGAATACTACAACAAAAGGCTAAGTATATGACTGCTATAGTAGCGGCAAAGGAGGGAATTTGTGTCAAGTAGTTTGTTATCAAACTAAGGTGTGGTTCGCAATGGGATAACACTAAAGATATATTGTGTGACAATAGTATCGACATGTTTTAACCCTAAGGAACTAAAGGTCTCACCAAAAGACCAAATTTATACAATGCCATCTCATTAGAGAATGAGTGATGCGTGGAGACGCAAAGACATGTAAATACACACGGACCTGAAAGCATCAGATCCGTAGATTATGTTAACCACTTGCAGTTGCGTATATGGAACACCAGAAAGCCATAGGTGTTCAATACGCAAAGTTTTCAAACTAGATTATTGTCTCTAGTGCAAGTGGGAGACTGAAGGGAATATGCCTGAGAGACAATAATAAAGTGGTTATTATCGTATTCCTTATTTATGATAAATGTTTATTTTACATGCTATAATTGTATTAATACGGAAACGTTAATACATGTGTGTTTAATAAACAAAAAGGAAGTTCCTAGTTATGCCTCTCTTATAAACTAGCTCGTTGATTAACATGATGATCAAAGTTTCCTGATCATGGATATTGGATGTTGTTAATAACGAGGTCACAACATTAGTGTAATGATGTGATCAACATTCATCCGAAGTATAGCATTACGATCAAATTCATTGAGTTTATATTTCTATAACAACTTACGAAGTGATCCTAATCCTTAGACCATGAGATCATGTCAATCACTAACACCGGAAGAGTTTCTCGATGACATCAAACGTCACACCGTAACTGGGTGATTATAAAGATGGCTTCAGAACTACTAAAGTGTTATGTTGAGACCCATGGATCGAGAGTGGAATTTGTTCATCCCGATGACGGATAGATATGCTCTGGGCCCTCTCGGTGATATCACATTGATTAGCTTGCAAGCAAGTGATTTGATCACTAGAATGTTATATCACGGGAACAAGAAAAGAGTGCATGTCGGTAACGAGATCAAACTAGGTATGGAGATACCGATGATCGAATCTCGGACATGTAATATATCGTGAAACAAAGGGATTAAGATACTAGCGTAAAAGGTTCACACGATCACAGAAGTCATCGTTGGATGTGTGGGAGTCAGTATGGATCTCCAGGTTCCGCTACTGATTATTGATCGGAGAAGGGTCTCGATCATGTCCGCATTATTCGCGAACCGTAGGGTGACACACTTAAGGGATACCGACACCATTCAGAGCAAATTATATACCAGAAAAAGAAAAGGAAAGCGCAGGAATTTATTTCACTAGACACCGAAACAGTTTCGGTTGAAATTGCTGAAACTGGTTCTGCATGTGAAATTGAAATGTTGTAAGGGGTTTTATGTGAATGTTTGTTAATTAAAGTAATTAACAAAATTCTGAATAAATAAATAAAAGAGTTTTATTTAAATGAGAGCTTGCATTAAATTTGGTGGAAATTTAATGCATGTGAGTGGATTTTGAGTGGAGGATTTTTAATGGGAGTGGAGGCTTTTCATTTTGAGTGGGAGATCCACCCACATGAATGTGGAAGAGGTGGGGGCAGACCCAATGGCTGGGCGCCATGCCCCTTGGGTGCCCCCTCTCCCCTATAAAAGGCCCCCCTCTCCTCCTCTCAAAGCACACCTCCTCGCGAAGGATCTCTCTCCCTCCTTTAGAATTTCCCCATGGTCTTGGATCAGCGAGATACATGTTCCCGGTGGCTTTTTCTGGAAGGATTTGTTGCTTCCGCTGCTTCGCTGGAGCGAGGGCGCGGAGGTTGTCAGGGTACCCGTACGTGTGTGCGATCACGGATGCACCACTGCTTTGAGGTGCTGGACTTGATCGTGCTGGACCGGCTGGACCAGATGGACTTCATCACGATCTTGAGATCGGCAAGCGTTCATCTACATCATCCACGAGTACAACCTCGTTAACGCTATTCGGTCTTCGAGGGTATGTATTCTATGGATGTATATCCACCTGTTGCTTGTATCTAGTAGATAGATCTTGGTACATAGATGTTCCCATCGTAGGAAAATTTTTGTTTTCTATGCTGCGAACCCTACATCTTGTTCATGAAACAAGTGGATTGTTTACCTTACACACTTTGATTAAAGCAGTTATCTGTTGCTTGCAACTTAATACTGGAGGGGGTTCAGATGATAACCCAAAGGTGGATTTCTAGTCATAGATGCAGTTGGATGGTGGTCTATGTATCTTGTTGTATTGCCCAATCGAATCTCATATGATCATGAATGTCTAGTATTGCATTGTTATGCCTTGCTCGGTCCTATCAATTGCCCTGCTGTAATTTGTTTACCCAGCATGCCATGTTTTTTTATCTTAAGGAGAACACCTATAGTAACTATGGACCCCGGTCCAATCTTTACCATTGATACATCTTCCACTGTTACTGTTTACTTTCTGCAAACCACTATCACCTTCCACACCATACAGTTAATCCTTTGTTACATCAACCGGTGAGATTGACAACCTCACTGTTCGTTGGGCAAAGTCTTGAGTTTGTGTTGTGTAGGTTTCCAAGTTGCTTGCAACACCTTTGAGACATTTTCTTCCTCCTACTGGTTCGATAACCTCGGTTTCTTACTGAGGGAAGACTTGCTGCTATGCTCATCATACCTTGCTCTTGGGGTCTTCCAACGAAGCGCTGTCACGCGCCATCACTCCCGCTGGATTTGCTGAGGGGCCCCGCGTACATTGTCGACTCACTGATGTGGGTGCGTTGGTTCGAGACCGAGCATGACGCTCAGTAGCAGTCCATCGAGGCCCACTTAGAGGGCCTCTATGATGATAACGCCTACGAGTCGCTGGAGGACCCGCCGCCGTCGGAGGAGGAGGACCCACCGGAAGACTACCCGGAGAAGGGTCACGAGATGACGGAGGAACAACTCCTCTCCACCATCGAGCTCTCTCTGTATGAGGAGGAGGCCAAGTGGAATGGCCTCTCCGAAGCCATGGAGGAGTCCGCGTATATGGCAGTTGCGCCGCCGCCGGCCCCTTTTTGCTAAGCCACTGCCACCTTTGATGATGACAGGAGTCTAGCCGCCGCAAATTCTCATCGTGATCGAGGAGGACTAGGCCACCGCCAGCCCGCCCACCGCCATAGCCACTCCAAGAGTACTAGGTCCTCATTATCTATATGTTTTTTCTTTATTTTAGTTGAACAATGTATGTAAATGTAATTTATAATGTAAATTATATGTTTTTCACTTTTTTGTGTGCACTTTTTTGTGGGCGGTTGTTGGGACAACACCCGCAAACGGACAAGATGAAGGTATGGGCTGGTAGGTATCCGCGGTCCACCGCAAACAGACCGAATCGGACAGAATGACAGTCTGAAATGTGGTGACTAGTTAAAGTTGACCTTACAAATCAGGTAAAAAGCTACCATTTTTTTACTTCATCGGGTTGCCCCCACGACTTAGTCTATAGCAGCTCTCGATAATGGTGATTTTGAATTTTCCATCTCAAATAACTGACCTCCTGTGCGAGCCCATGGAGGAAGTTCCAAGGTGAGATGAGAGGAAATAACCTAAGTTATCAGCGAGTTGACAATAACTCGATTTCTCTCCCCTAAAAAACTCCTCTTAAAAGATCTCAAATAACCCTAAAGAAAACACAATAATCAATGAGAGTCGCTCTACGACTATGACTTAAGCTAACTCATAGTCAATTAATGTCAGCATATCTGCTTTAGCCTGGTCCCCATTCCTAGGTTTGTCAACCTTTTTCTCGTATTGTTGGATTGTTGTTGTTATGTTCTACACAAAGAACCAAGATCTATCCATGAAGACACTAACGAGATTAGATCTAGATCTCATACAAACTGACGAGGTTTAATCTCGTCAATGTCTATTGTTATGGACTTGGGTTTTGGAGAAGATGGGGATGCTGGAGATCGTGGCACGGTTAACAGACAAGCAACCAGGGGACACGAAATTTACCCAGATTCAGGCCCCCAGAGGGAAAACCCTACTCCTGCTTGTCTGCTCTTTGATTACGGCGGAACCGAAGGTTACAGGGTGCGCAGATTCGATCTGGCGTGGATGCGTGTGCGAAAGTATGAGTCGAGTTGCCCTAGGACGTGCCCTCCTGGCCTTTATATAGACTTAGGCAGGTCCCGGGCGTAGTCCTAGTCGGTTACAAGTTCTAGGGTTTTACCCCTTTAAATTTCCTATCTTCTCTAGTCTTGCTCTCCAAGGATCCAAAGACGTCATGGGCCTTGGCCACCCGAAAATCTTCATGGGCCAGCGTATGTCTGCCGTGGGCCTTCCTTGGGCTGGACTAGGTATGCTGAAGTTACGTACCCGCAGGGTATAACCATGTCGAGAGCTCGGTGATCGGAATCAGAGATTCGGCTGAGGACTCTTCCATCCTTCGGGAGCAGCTATATGTTAATAGTATATGTGTGTAGGGATTGTTGATGCGTGTGCCTGACTCACCCGACGGATCAGGGTCAGTTAACTGTCTTAGGACGAAACAACACGATCTTCTTCAGGTTCGGGTCCCTTAACCCGGGCCTGGAACATATGCTGGCGTTAATTCAACTCAGGCCACGGAGGACTTATAGGAGTGGAATTCCAGTGATTTTAATTGGTGTACCCAACGTGTCTGTCATGATTTTTCATCGCATTACGCTGTGCGGATTCATACTAGCGATGCGGTCAGTGCGTTGCTGTGCCATCAGATGATATCTGTAGGTCTTATCTTTGCGTCGCAGACGCAGCATCCGAACATTTATCACCTCGGAGGTGTTTCGGGTGGCCAAGGAGATTGTTGCTCACTTAGCGTTTTGTTGGGGCAGAGTTGCCAAAAAAGTTTTTGCATGCGAATCCGGAAGATCGCAGTCGAAGATTTCATAGGGTGCGCGACCAGCGCTCCCTATGGGAGTAGCCCCCAAGTGTCTGTTCGAGTCGTAGACTCGAACGGAGACTTTTAGTTTAAGCATTGTTTCAATCATTAGGTCCGCAGGACTCGAAAATTTTCGGATGCTTAAATCCATCCTCCCTATGGGAGTAGCCCCCGAGTCCGTAGTGGAGTCGTAAACTCGACGTAGGACTCAGAGAAATAATTTTGTCCTCATTTGTCTGTCGGGTGCGCGGCCAGCGCTCCTGATAGGAGTAGCCCCCAAGTATTTAGTCGAATCGTAGATTCGAGTGAGTACTTTTAGCTGTGGAGCCGAAGTGGTGCTAGTATAGCTTTTGATGACGTCAGTGCTTACGATCAATGACCTCAAGCGTCTGCTACGCCAGAGATGACTTGACTGGACGAAGCGTGGGTCCCACTTGCTGACTTTGAATTGACCGGTCACGCGCGGCGTGGAGAGGATTACGGTGTCTCCTCGATTTCCGCACGTAGTGGTATCGACGGTTCATTTTGGTGCTGACACGTGTACGGCCAGATCTACCGTTGGCGTTAGGTCTTCTCGATGGACGGCCAGCGTGCGTCGTCTTCGCTGTTATAATCCCTGGTGAAATCGTGGTTTGTTTGGTCGCTTTTCCTTGAGTTGCAAGACGAGGTCTCCTTCGACGAAGGACCTTTGGCAGACCCGTAGCTGTGATAGTTGCGGAGACTTCTGCTGGTACACCGCTGATCGGCGGCTGCTATATCCCGCGCTTCATCGAGTGTGTCGACGGCGTCTTCGAGTGCACCGTGGATTCGTATTTGTCTGTGACGACTCGTGGAGCCTGATGGCGTACTTCGGCTGGTAGCACTGCCTCGGCTCCGTGTACCATGAAGAACGGTGTGTAGCCGGTGGAGCTATTTGGCGTAGTCCGTAAGTTCCACAGGACAGACGGTAGCTCTTTCGTCCAGTTTCCAGCTTTGTGCTCGAGTGAGCTCATGAGGCGCTTCTTGATGCCGGCGCCGATTAGGCCGTTGGCCTTTTCCACTTGCCCGTTTGTTTGCGGGTGTGCCACTGAGGCATACTTGATATTGATCCCGAGGCCTTCGCAGAAGTCCTGGAATTCTTCGGAGATGAAGTTCGATCCGTTGTCGGTGATGATGCTATGCGGTACGCCAAACCTGTAGACAATGGATTCGAAGAACTTGACGGCGGTTTTGCCCTTCTGGTTGGTGACTGGCATGGCTTCGATCCACTTGGTGAATTTGTCGACTGCGACCAGGAGGAAGACGTGTCCTCCCTTCGAGGATTTTGGCAGTTTGCCGATCATGTCAAGGCCCCATTGGGCAAAAGGCCAGGCTATGGGTATGGGTCGAAGTTCGGACCCAGGTGCGTGCGGTTTGTCGGCGAACCGTTGGCACCCGTTGCATCTTCGGACGATGTCTTTCGCGTCGCTCATGGCCGTTGGCCAGTAGAATCCTGCTCGCAGAGCTTTGGCGACGAGGGAGCGGCTACCTGCGTGGTGGCCGCAGATGCCCTCGTGGATATCTTGGAGTATGGCCTTGCCGTCATTGATGGTGACGCACCGTTGTAGTACGCCCGTAATGCTGCGTTTGTACAGCTCGCCGTTGATGATGGTGAAGGCTTTTGACCGACGAGATACGCGCCGGGCATCTGTCGGGCTGTCTGGCAATTCTCCGTTTATCAGGAACTGGAGGTATGGACGTGTCCAAGTTTCTTCGACTGCCATGACCTGCATCAGGTTGACCATGGCAACTTCGGTATCCAACTTTTCGGGTCCTTCATGACCTTCGGGTAGCGTAGCCCCCGAGTGTTCTGCTTCTTCAGGTGATCCCTTGGGGAATTTCCGTTTGATGGATGACACGCAGATCTGTTCGAGGAACACACCTGGTGGTACCTTTGCACAAGTGGAGCCGATGTTGGCGAGTCTATCGGCCTCCTCGTTGCTCTCTCTTCCAACGTCTCAAGTTCGCAGGCCGAATTCTCCTTCGAAAAGGCGTTGTATAGCGCCATGCACGCGATCATGTTTTGGCGTGTCGTCGCACTCATTCATCGTCTGTCAGACGACAAGGTTGGAGTCACCAGATGATGACCAGGCGCGTTGCACCACATATTTTGCCATCTTCATGCCATGGATGAGGGTCAGATTCGGCCTCGTTGTTGAGGCTCAATTTCGTCGAAGGACGATTTCATCTTGTCACCTTGCGGGGAGGTCAAGATGACTCCTCGCTGCTCCGGCTTCGCTTTGGAGCCGTCAAAATGCATTGTCCAGACTGCGACATGTCTAGGGTGTCAGCAATGCAGCTCCATCCGGTGCACCGGAAGTCCGGAAGGACTTGAGATTTGATGCGTGTCGCTTCGTAGATGATGTCCGGGGTGATAGTTCAATGCCCCACGTGGCCACGCGTCCTGTGGCCTCCGGGTTATTCAGGATGTTGTTTAGGGGTGCCTCGTTGGCGACCATCACCGATGCTCTGGAAGTAGTGGCTCGGTCGTCGAGCCATGAACACGCCGTAGGCCAGCTTAGTGCGGGTAACGCTGTTTTGTTGGATTGAGGACCTCGCCGAGGTAGTAATTGGGCGTTGTACCCGTGGGTCTTGCCTTCTTCGGTCGTTCGACCACGAGTATCTTGACCACCGGTGTGTGGCTGCTATGTACAGAACAGGGCTCGCGCTCTTTTGGCGTGACCAAAACTAGCGAGGTGGAGAGGAGCCGCTGAGGCTTTCGAATCGTCGTTGCTTCGTGTCCACTCGAACTTGTTCCGCTTTGGCGCAAAGCTGGTAAAATGGTAGGGCCTTCGCCCATGCGGCCGATGAACCTACTTAGTGCCGCTACTAAGCGAGCTCTTGAACGCCCTTGAGGTTTTTCGCTTCCATTGTCATGATAGCTTTGATTTTCTTCGGTTCGCCGATCCTCGTTGAGAGATGAAGTACCCGAGCAGCTGACCGAGGGGACGCCAAGGCGCACTTTTCGATTGAGCTTGATCATGTAGCGATCAAGGTTGTCGAATGTCTCGGAGATCGCCGATAAGTGTTCTTGCCTCCTTGGTTTTTATGACTATGTCGCCGACATAGACTTGGACGCTATGACCGATCTGGTTCTTGAGGCAGGCTCGCATGCATCGCTGGTACGTGGCACCGCGTTCTTTAGCCCAAGGGCATTGTGTTGTAGCAGAATACTCGAGCGGTGTGATGAACGCCGCTTTTCTTGATCTTCGACCTTGAGTGAATCTGGTTATAGCTTTGAGTAGGCATCGAGGAAGGAGAGCTTCTCACAACCTGCAGTCGAATCGATGATCTGGTCGATCCGAGGTAGAGGGAAGTGGTCCTTTGGGCAGTGTTTATTTAGTGATGTGAAGTCCACGCACATCCGCAGGATGTCCGTGTCCTTCTTCGGGACCATCACCATATTTGCCAGCCACTCGCTTTCCTTGATTTCCCGGATGAAGTCTGCTGCGAGTAATCTGTTAATCTCCTTGCCGATAGCTTCGCTCTGCTCCGGCGCCTTTGGATAGACCGCTTGATCGGCTTGGTGTGCGGAAGACATTGAGTGCGTGTTTCGGCGAATTCCACAGGAACTCTGGCATGTCCACAGGACACCAGCGAATATTTCCTAGCGCCACGGAGGAATTTGACGAAGGCGCGCCTTCCTATCTTGAGGTCGAGCGTTGGCGATCAGCGCCGTCTTGGAGGCGTCTGTCGGATGGACCTGCACTTTCTTGGTGTTGACGGTGGAGTCGAAGGACATGTCGGGTGTGTTCTGCCTTGTGACTGGGGGTAGCCCATTGTCCGTCACCTCGCGGAGCCTTACGAGCTCGTCTTGCATGCCGAAGGACTGGGAGATTTTGTTGAAATCCCTTCGCATTGGTACGATCGGGTGAAGCTCCTGGGATCGTGATGACGCCTTCTTGGTCCCGGCATCTTGAGTAGTAGGTATGCGTAGTGTGGGACGGCCAGAACCTTGCGAATGCTACACGCCCCAGATGGCATGGTATTGCGGCCACCCACCACTTCAATTCTAGGCGCTCTGCCAAAGTTGTCCGGCTTCAAGATGACGCCGAGCCCTATTTTGCCCAGGGGGAAGATGCCTTCCTCGACAATGCCGTGGAACGTTGTGTTCGATTGTTCCAGTGCTGCATTGCGGATCCGCATAGCTGCTAGAGTGCTTGCGAACATTAGGTTGATGCCGCCGCCGTCCATGAAGACGCGACTCATCTCGAAGCCTGCGCCTCCGACCAAAGCACTGTGGCAGCATGACTGGGCGAGGGATCCGCAAGGTGATCCGCGCGAGTGAATGTGATGCAGGACTCCGATCCGCCGAGGTACTCAGGGATTGCAGGCGGAGTTGCCACGGCCAAGTTGATTTGTCGGGTGATTTTCGTCTGCACCCTATTTGTGGGGCGTCCCTTCTGTATCATATTGAGTGCTCCTTTTGGTGGGGGGTATGCGACCCCGGCGTTGTTTTGCGCTGGTGCAACTGGTTGATTTGGGCCTCCAATAGGCGGCGGTGGAGGAGCTCCGTGTGCTATTTCACCTGGCGCAGGTGTGTTTCCGAACGCAGGGATTCGAGCTTGTTGCCTCATCTGCACCATGCCTTCGCTGAGTTTCTGGAACTCGCGGCAGTCCTTGAGCATGTGGCTAGCTTTCTTTTTGCCATCTTGTTTGTCGATGTAGAAGTGGATGGTGCATGGACCTGAAAGTTTGTCGAATGCTGAGGGTCCGTTTCGCTGTCGGCGTTGCCACGACTGCGTTGGTCGTCCGTTGTCGCGGAAGTTTCCGCTGCGGTATCCTCCGCTGTTGCGGCTGTTGTCATTACGGCGGTCGGCGTAGCCGGCTGCGACCATGTCGGGTCCGTCGCGGTCCTCGTAGACGCGCGATCTCCTCTTGCTGCGGCGTTCGCGTCTTCGGCCATAGTCGTCCTCTTCATCTGATTGCGCCCGCTGGATGCAATCTTCGCCGTCTGCCCAACTGTTGGCGATTTCCATGAGCTGGTCGAGTGTCTTGGGCTTTACACGTCCAAGTTTCTCCTTGAAGTCTGGGCGTTTGACGCCGTCCCTGAAGGCGTCGATGGCCCGCTCTTCGGAGATGTGTGCTGCGGAGTTCTTGGTTGTAGACCAGCGTAGTATGTACGAGCGAATAGATTCACCCGTTCTCTGAGTGCAGGCTCACAATTCTTCAATTGAGGCGGGCCTCTTGCTGGTGCCTTTGAAGTTTCGGATGAAGCTGTAAGCGAGCTCCTCCCAGCTTCGGATGGATCTCGATGATAGGCGCTAAGCCGGACCACATACCGTTAGCCGCTGAAAGGCATTGCATGGCGGTTTCTTTGTTGCCTCCGTGAAGCTTGACGGATGATGATGGTCACTGAGCCAGACTTTGGATCTTGCGTGCCGTTGAACTTCGGAGTATCCGAAGGAAGCTTGAAGTTGCGTGGCATCTGTGTTCGCCGGACGGATCTGCTGAAGCATCGAGCCCCGCAGAGTTCTCCTTCGTCTTCATCCATCTCAGATTCAGACGAGCATGCGCGTTTAGCGCGTGCTTTATCGATCTTGCACTGTGTAAGCTTGTCTCTGGCGTCGTAGTCGCTTTTATGGCGGTGCGAGCTCTTCTTCCTTCGAGGAAGATCGTGCTCCTCTTCCTCTTCGGATGAGGGGGTGGGACTCTGGTCGCGCCTGGCCGGAGCTTTCTTCGGTTCCGCAGGAGCGTCTTCGTGGAGCGCAGCTCCAATTAGTCCTAGTCCGGTGAGTGCGGACCTATGCATGGCCCTTTTCGGGTCCCCCTCCGGAGGTGGGTGAGCCGCGATACGCAGGCGCCATGATCGCATCTTGTGGCGTCTTCGGGATGATGTTGCCATCAGCGTCCATATCCATGAACGATGTATGGAGAGTTCGGGTCACGTCACGCCGCTCCTTGGGGTCCATGTTTTCCACCCGAGAGCGGTGCTTGTTTCCCTGATTTCCGTTTGTGCTAGAGCCGGGTCCCATGGCGGAGAGCGCAGCTCGTCGCGCACTGGACTTAGAGGCTGCTTGCTTGCGTTTATCGAGCGTCTCCTGCATCTTGACTTGCTTCTTGTGCTCCTCGATGAGGAGGTAGTGGTATGCCCTCAGCAGATCACGTGGGGAGTCCAGAGGTAGGACTATTTCGCTTGCGACGGTGCGGCGTACTATGACCCATCCTTCTTTGCTAAGTTGGATGAGGTGGCCACTGTTTTCCCCCGTTTCGCCGTTTCCACCGTTTTCGCCGTTTCTGTCCTGCGGGTTGGGGTTGGGTGGCGGGTTAGGCGTTTACTTGTCGGTTTGGATGACTGCGGCGCACAGATAACGCCTGCAAATTGGTTGGCTGCTGCCGCAACTTTCGGATCCGGAACCGTAGGTCCCTTCATCCGAAGGTGGATCGCGCAGATCGGAGTTGCAGCAGCTGCTGCTGTAGAACTCGTCTGTTGATGGTGACGTGCGTAGCACGAGGTGTGGAGCCCACGAAGCGGGCCTGATTGACGGCACGGGCACCCGCTCAAGGAGGCGGAGGGTGCCAGTTTGTCCCACCTGGAAGCAGAAGCTCCCGAACAAGATTTCGAGTCCGTCGCCTACGGGTTCGAAATCCTTCATGGTATCCGGCGAGTGGGCGGTGAAGTCGAAAGCGCCGAAGAGGAGGTGATTCTCCGTCGCCGCGGAGTTGTAGATCGATCGGGTCGGAACCATCACGACCGCATAATCAGCAGCCCCGATTCCCACAGACGGCGCCAATTGACGAGGTTTAATCTCGTCAATGTCCATTGTTATGGACTTGGGTTTTGGAGAAGATGGGGATGCTGGAGATCGTGGCACGGTTAACAGACAAGCAACCAGGGGACACGAAATTTACCCAGGTTCAGGCCCCCGGAGGGAAAACCCTACTCCTGCTTATCTGCTCTTTGATTACGGCGGAACCGAAGGTTAGAGGGTGCGCAGATTCGATCTGGCGTGGATGCGTGTGCGAAAGTATGAGTCGAGTTGCCCTAGGACGTGCCCTCCTGGCCTTTATATAGACTTAGGCAGGTCCCGGGCGTAGTCCTAGTCGGTTACAAGTTCTAGGGTTTTACCCCTTTGAATTTCCTATCTCCTCTAGTCTTGCTCTCCAAGGATCCGAAGACGTCATGGGCCTTGGCCACCCGAAAATCTTCATGGGCCAGCGTATGTCTGCCGTGGGCCTTCCTTGGGCTGGACTAGGTATGCTGAAGTTACGTACCCGTAGGGTATAACCATGTCACAAACGTCAAAAGAGAACGTCGGTCGGTGTAGATGTTGAAGACAAACGAATCGATCCCCGCATCTAGGTGTATACCTCCTAGCCGCGAGTAGAATGTCCACTCGATGCTAGGATCCAACGGACGATCCTCCATGTACTGCATGCGTCTAGTCCAGTGATCCGTCAACGCTCTACTCTGCAGAGCTCGACTCGATGGTGCTTGTCCCGCAGCCTCCCAGCAGCACTACTATGGTGTAGAGAGAGATATGCAAAGATGCAATTGGTGTGTGGAGTATGGGAGCCCCTAGGGGTTTATATAAGAGGAGGGTAGTAGGGTCACGTGGCCTAGGGTTCCTCCTCCCTAGGCCGGCGGCCAAGGAATGGCGCCCCATCCCCTACGGTAAGTTTGCAATCCCCCATAATGGGAGATCATCTCCTTCGTAATTTAGATGATCCTCCTACTTTAAATTCAAGCAAGATCGGATACTTATCAAATTAGAAGATTTGACCGAAACACACTATATATGAAGATTTTATTGGATCCCTTCCAATTTATGCAACACACCAAATATAGAAAGTAGATGCGGCACCACATGGTCCCATGCGCTAGCCCTGGGAGGGTTGGATGCATGTCATGGGTGATCCCAGGTGGCCCAGGCGCCAATTATGACACATATTTAAACATACAAAATACTCATATTGACACTCATCTCATGCTATATCTAGCTACTACTATGCCTATTATGCATGATTACTAGTTCTCAATCATTTTCATATGAGTGTTGCACAACTATTAATTTTTATCACGATACTTTTCCTTGTCATTTACTTGTTTGTATGTGTTATGGATGATTATGTATAAAGTAAGACAAATGGATCAAAGAGAGGGCAATATGAAATAGTTGTAGCCACCAGATTTATCCATTTGATTGGTGAATAAGTTATATTTTTTCATCAACTCAAAATAAATCTCTGAGACCACAGTGTTGTAGCGCTCGTCCATAGGAGTTCAACGAGCCAAAGAACACCTAAATCAGAGTTTGCATGAAGAAATGATGGCTAAAATATGAAACAAGCGGAAATGTTAACGACCACCGCTAGAGGCTGGAACGGTCGTACCGCTCGTGCGCGCTGCTGGTCGGGAGGCACGAGAACCTCCATAAATTCCGTGTTTCTTCACATAATCAGTCCCCATTTGTTTCTAGACCCTCGTTATGTCATAGAAAACATTAGAGTGCATATTGGGAATCCCCCTAGGCCTATATAAAGAGGTGAGGAGCCAAGGGAGAAGGCACCCTCTCCATATACCTCCACGGCGGAGCCCTGTCGCCTTGCAAACTTCGTAGCCTTCGCTTCCACAATATATCCACCATCACCACCACACAAGAGGAGAAGGGACATGGATCTTGAAGGGTTCAACACCGATCTACATCATCATGGTCAACAACAACTACGTCTCCAACACCAATCCCGTTTGTCTAGTTGGTTATAATCCAAACCCTAATGTAGATATCCTCTTGTATTCAATTATATTAACATATTCCATTCATATACTTGTGATCATGTTGATTCACTTCATATGTGAGTAGTTCCTTTGTTCTTGTGTAGAGATGGAGAAACACTAGTTCATAGGATATGTTTCAATAGGTTCTTCTACTTGGTTGAGGTTAAATAGGAATAATAGGTAACCCTGGGTATGGTTCACTTGCAGTGATGCCAAGTCTAGTTCTCACTAGATATTATCAAGTATAAGTAATCATAAATTCTCAAATGAATAGATGATCTAATAGGATTGTCTTGTTAAAAATCAAACTTGGGTATGGGCCTTTAGGATGAATACCGATTATTCAGAGGCAGTCACCAAAGATATATTCCTATGGTTTGGTATCAAGTATGGGACTCATTCTTTGAAAAAAATGATCCTATCATCTGATACATTTCAGGTTGATTACAATTGGATACTCAAGGTCTACTCAGGATTTTGTTAGATTATGTACTGTCTAGATACCTTGACTAACCACCAGGGTTTCATCCTAAAGATGATAGTAGTACTTCTAACATATCTAGATATCTTCCTTTTTGCTTATTAGGGTTGAATGGATTGAATTAGTAGGAAGAATAGAGAATAGATCAAGATTTAGATAGATCAATATTTGGCTTCAGGTGTTCTAGATAATTGTCTAGCACATGATAGATTGAGGATGACCAAACAAGATACAATAAGATATAATAGATTTGGTTCTTTACTCATTAAGGATGTTTTTGTGCTATGGTTTATTTTTACTCGGCCGCTTCTACCCTTGCTAAGATAGAGTCTTAGAAAAGGTATCATCAAAGTTCATCACACTCAACTTGTTGACCAAAATCTAACTCATCAACTTAAGTGAAACTTTAGTCACTTTGACAAGTTCTAACAAAAAGTTCTTAATTTTCCCGGATTTTTCATACATGAATGCAATGCACACTTCTATGTTCTACCCACTTCGAGTCTCTTAAACTACGGAATATTACATGGCAACCCTTCCACACTTAAAGCATTCAGCTTTAGACGAGCCACCGCTCCCCTCCAACCCCGTTGGTGTCCTTGCCTACCTCTGCAAGGATTATTGCCTCATTTGGGAAGCGGGTGCCTTTCCGGCTGCCTGTTTTGAGCCACGTTCCCTACCACACTCGATACCCCGAGAGGGAACTACTCCAGCTTCCTGGGCACATCGTTTCGCCTCCCTCTTCTTCTCCATGTCCATCCACCAGCACGGTGTACCTATTGTTGGTTCATGGGCGGCGTGCACCCATGGTATTGCTTGCCTAGCTCGAGCATCCGCCTCCACCCTCGCATCTTCCACCGCCTAGCGGTTGTCCATTTGGCGCTTTCTGTTCCTGTTGTGCTCGTCATGCCCGCTGGCTTTACCTGGAGTAAATCACTATCCAAGCAAAGGACAATGTGAGTGGAGGAGGATGGCGAGTGATTGCAATGGAGCATGCCCACTTTCCCACTATCGCACTTGGGATAGGGAGGATGGGAAACGTAGGATTGAGTCACATGACCCCTTCAGAATCACCACCCCTGGTGCACAACCTTACTGGGCCCTCCTGATCCTACTGGCTCGCTTTTAGTACTAGGTCCGACCGCAAAGGGATCATGCTCGCTTGGTACATATCGATCCACCAGCACGGCTTCGAAAGGCCGCAGGAATGCCCACCACTCGGTATGGACCAGGTTGTTGAATTCACCCCTCTGTCTACCTCTGTCCTCTCCGGCGACGTCTGGATTCAAAAATCCTCCAACACCTCGGTGGTGAGGTCCCAACTTGGTGGGCATACGCGCATCATCGACTCCCTCTGTACCCATGGCGCAAGTCCGTCTCTGGACTAACACGCGCATGCTCTTTTAGGAAAGGTAGTCGGCGAGGATGCCTTCCCGCCGGACCTCGGCTAGACAAAAAGCGGGATTTTCTCCCTCCCAGAGTGAAAGCTGCGTGGCTTGATGGCGCTGCGGCCAGGGCACGGTCTGTCGTCGACTTCCTCGAGCCCGATTGATCCAAGGCGGGCTGATGAACCCTTGCGGATTCCCGGCGGCGCGCTAACGGCCTAGCAGGGTCGCTTGGTTGCAGGTTCGAGCAGGCACGAGCACTTCGGCCCTCCTAGCCCAGATCTGGGCCCTTCAGGCCTGATCTCGGTTTCAGCGGGCCCGCTTGTCTATAGTAGGGGCACCTTATGAAGATGGTGGAGGCGACTGTGAGCGAGTAGGGGCGGCAGCCCGGTGCCTAGCATGTTGCAACAAGGCGACAGGGACTTTACGAGCCCTCTAGGGCTCGCGGGCCTGGTGTGACCCTGCTGCACTGTCCGGTCAACTACCACCTCTTGGTGATGGAGGTGGGCTCCTCCCTTGTGGTTGCGGTGTTGCCATCCCAAACTCGTTCTAGGTATTTTGCCTCTGTCCTCGGGCTGCTTGCTGTGTCCACGATGAGACGATGGTGGCCACAAGATCGTGGTGGTGCATGTTGGTGGGCGGCAAAGTGGGTGGTGGTGCACTGATTCGCATGGTGTTTTGTGTAGGTGGGGGTAGGGAAAAATCCATGTCGGCTTGTCTGACTCCATCGCGGTGACGCTCTCGGGTGGCGCCATTCCTTCTTGGAGGGTGTCACGGATATCCCCTGCCTACTGGTACCCGAGTGTCGAGGGAAACCCCTAGGTCCAGTGTTCTGGCCTAGGCAGCAGTGCCGTGGCGGTGCCCCCTTGTTGAAGGTGTTGTCTTGGCACTGGGTGTTTTGGTGTGCGAGAAGCGTAGTGGGATTCTTTCGGAGGGCACAATGGTGGCGGGTCACGCTTGTCTCGTCGAGTGTTTTGGTGCCTCTTGTACCGTATGGTGTTTCTTTCTTTGCGTGTTATGCTGTCTGGTCCATTAACGGTCTCGCGTGTGTGCTTTATTTATAGGACGAAAGCCTATTTCGAGAAAACTGAACGGCCATTGCGCAGTGAGACCCTAAGCTCATTTGTTGCAATCGGGAAATCAGGGTGGGATTCCGACCAGTCTTCGGGTTAAGCGTCCACGCCTCCTCCGGGGAGGCGACTCATGGCCTCCTCATTGTCAAGGTTTGTCCCACGAGAGCCCAGAACTGGCCTTTGCCTCAGCCCCCACTCAGGGAATGCCGCAAACAGAGTCCATAGGCGGTGGCGCCGGATCTGCGGCATCCTGGAGAGGGGCGGCCGCCATCGCTAGGCGCGAGAGCCTGCCTCGGTCATGTCCCCTCACCTTTTGGATAAGCTCCGTGGCTGAGAATTTATTTTCTTGCATGTCTGGTTTAGAGCATACAACTCGTCGGTATGAAGTTTACATGCTACATGACTCGTTCTGCATACGTGTATTTATTTTGCCTTTTTCTCAATGTCCATAGCATAAACAATGCAAAGTGATGACAAAGATTCTACATGTGTAGTTTCAGTCAAGATTTTTCTCCTTTATTTTTGTAAAGTAGTTTATCATTATACAAAGATACATGCTACATGAAATGATCCTGCCATATGCTCTTTTCCTTAAGGAAAATAATACAGTTCCCCGGATCGCTGTCGTGCGCGTGTTCGTTAGCTTTTTTCGGACTCAGCGCGCGTACGTATTTCGGTCCATATTAAATCAAAGCAGAAGCGTGGGTGATGTACTGGCCCACGTTCAGCCCTATCTCTTCCCACGGTGCTTCTCCTCCACTCATTTTCCTCCGCTCAGTCTTTCTCCTCTCTCCCATTTCTCACAGCCAGTCAGGCGGCCATGGCACCACACCTTGCCTCCTGCTTATTTCGCTGCTGCTACCTTACTACCTACGTATGACACCACACCACTTCCTGTTGGTTTCGTCAGTTGATGCTACCTACGCGCAAGGTATGTGCTGCCATGAACCTCCCGTCGTGGCTGCTGCAAGGTTCTACTTTGCTACATACGCGAGTGTTGTTGCTATATGCAGCGAGAGACGTCGCTATCTACGGCGAGCAGCGTTGCTATCCGCGGTCAAGTTCTCTAGCGAGGCCTCTCGCAAAATCAGATTTGCTAAATTAGCAGATTTTTTGCTATAATCTTTTATTGGTTTTGCAATAATAGTGTATAGTTTTTGCTACGGGGTCTTTTTGCTACGGATCTCGGACGATGTCTCCGGTGAAGTTATTTTTTTGCTACATATGCTGAACTTTTTTGCTACAATTGTTCTCAGGTTTTGCTACATTAGCACAATTATTTTGCTACATAGTTTCCGGCGAAAGCCTCCGGCAAATCTCCGGCGAGGTCGAATATGCTACATTAGCATAACTTTTTTGCTACCCGGTCGGCGGCGAGGTCTCCGGCGAAATCTCCGGCGAGGTCTAGTCTGTTTTTCTATTTTTGGACCAAACCGTTTTTTTGCTACATGTATCAAAAGCGGGACTATTTGTATCAAAAGCGGGATGTTTATAGCAAAAACAAGAATATTATCTCCCAGGGGACGCCTAGTACGACCCTTTTCTTAATCTATTTTTTTTACATCTAAAGCGTGTAGGTATTTATGTCTAGCAGTTCAGATGCCAACAGTCGTGCTCAGCAATCAGGTCAACACAAAGTACAAATCAGAAACGACTATTAACCCATATCACGGTTCCTTTACAACATGTCACTTCGCTCATGAAAAAGTTTCACCTATAATGTTACGGCTACTTTCCCTAGGACAAGATCTGAATCTATGTCTTTCTTTGTGGATATTGTAGAAGCTGCTTTTCTTACCGATACATTGAATTTTGATTTTCCACTACGCTCTCCACTTATACCACTTGTCGATGTAACAACATTGTAATAGCACTGTGAATGTAAGTATGCAAATATAGAACTTTTTATTTGTTTTTAATCATCATGAAACCAATGTATGTAACAAGGTAGGAGAACCATGGATCTACCGAGTCAGATTTTAATATTTAAACACGATGTAAATTATGAACTAGATAAGCTCGAGACAAAGTGAATTATCCCATGTAATCCCCAAAAAGAGAGTTTTGAACTATTTTGATTTAGTGTTTCTCATGTAGATATACAATGTAAAACATAGAAAGAAGACTAGTAGTAGTACAAACTTTGCCACACTTAATTAATTGAGTGCTTTAAAATAAGAATGATGAGAATGAAAAATAGCATGCCACGTTGGTCAATTGGCTGCATCATGTGAAGCAGGGCATAAACCAAAGGGATTTTGCCCAGTCCACATCGAATTCCGATTCCAACTGCAGCTGGACCATGTCGGTGGGTGCAGGCGGCCAGGCTTTCCACTCTGGTTCCAACGACTGCCTCCGGGCCATGTCGCTGATCGGTGCGCGCGGCCAAGTGATCCGGCCGGTGACCACGTTCAGGGCCCACAAGCCTCGACGCCCAAGGCATCCAATGGAGTACCTGTCGCAGAGCGGAATGTTGGTGAAGTAGACGGAGTTGGGCCTGAGCCAGGCGCTGCCGTCCACCGGCACCGACATGGACTGGTTGCGGTCGCCAATGAGGAACGCGCGGCCGACGATTCTGCTCACCGGCCTCCACCGCTCCTCGACGCCGGGGTCGTGGCGCGCGAGGATCACGTCCCGGTAGGTGCAAACCCTTGGGTATCCGTCGCCCTCGCTCCGGCTCCACACCACGTGGAGCACGCCGTCGGAGAAAGCCAGGTGGTAGCCGCGGCACATGAGCATGCCGTCGAAGGGGGGCCCCAACACGTCGAGCGGCACGGGAGAGGGGGACGGCGCGGCCATGTCCACCACCCACACCTGGCCGCTTGTGCCCATGTAGTAGAACTTGCCGTCGTGGTACGCCACGTCCAGCTCCCGCCTGATGCCCTCTTGGTCGCCGCCGACATGCTCGGGGAGACGAAGCCAGCCGCCGTGGGTGCCGCCGGCCCTGGTGCACCACACGGCTTCGCTGCAGTGAGACACGTAGGCGGCGGCGTAGTCGTGCGCAGTCGGGCACGGGGAGAAGGCCACCTTCCGGACTACGACGTCCAGCTCAAACTCGAGGTCGTGCTCGGTGTCTAACGCCCATCGCCAGCCGGTTACAGGCGGAAGCTTCACGATCGCGTCCGTGAGCGGGTTGACCAGCGAGATGGCAAGGCTTCGGACGTCCACGACGGTGACGATGGCGAGCCAGCTGCCGTTGGAGCCGACGCAGCGGGCGCGCGCACCGCCTGGGGGCGTCCACCGGAAGGAATTCATGGTGGGCGCGGAGAGGACGGTGAAGGAGTCGCTGCAGCCCTCCACGCGGGGTATGATCACCCACGGCGCCGGCATTGCGCCGGCTTGCTCTGCCGGGATGGCTTCCCTCCATGCGTGGCACACGGCGCGGAAGCATATGCAACCTGGGACGGCGAGGAGCGCGCCGACGCAGCTCAGGAGATCGCTCGGTAGGGTAGCCCAGTTCAGGTGCGCGGCCTCCTCCATCGAGCAGCCGATCTGGATTGCCCTTTCGCCCTGTTCCTATATATCTCATGGCCATGGCGTGTATGAATCAATCTAGGAATCCAAAGAGGATTTCTACATGGACGTACGTGGGCACCGCCGTTAACCGAGTCGTTTCCTTACCAGATTTAATTTACGGAGCAACGCGGGACTTGATGCGGAAGATTTTCAACATATATACTCTCTCCTTCCTAAAATACGATGCCCATAATTGGTCAAAGACAACGTTTTAAAGTTTGACCTAATAATTTGTAGAAAATTAAAACCTATAATACCAAATGCACACAAGTATGAAAACATATTTCATGATAGTTGTAAAAAACATTTTTCATGATAGTATTGGATTGGGATTGTATTTTTTAAAATAATACAATTTTTTATTAAATTCCACGAATAATACACAATTTTGACAAATTGCAAATCTAACATGGCCTCGGGGTTTGAACTCCCGAAAAGGACCTTTCAAAAATTTAATTCCCGACCAATTGGTCAGAGGCAGGCGCAGGGTGGTGCATGACGAGTGCTTGTCGGTGGTTCAAACACCGATGAGTGCTTGTCGGTGGTTCAAAGACAACGTTTTAAAGTTTGACCTAATAATTTAGAGAAAATCAAAACCTATAATACCAAATGCACACAAATATCAAAACATATTTCATGATAGTATTGGATTGGGATTGTAAATGTTACACTTTTTCTATAAAAAGTTGATCAAACTTTAAAAAGTTTGACTTTCACAAACAATTACGGGCATCCTATTTTAAAAGGACCGTACTACGCCTCCTGGGGATATTTTCCAAAATCTTCCGTGCTGACACGTGTTTAAAAAAGCCCTTAAAATCCCTTTGTATTACAAACATACATGTTTTTGTTACAAATAGTCCTACTTTTGCTAAATGTAGCAGAAAACTGTCATGGCCATGGCATATGAATCAAT
Organism: Avena insularis; assembly: GCA_023614405.1. Taxonomy (NCBI): domain Eukaryota; kingdom Viridiplantae; phylum Streptophyta; class Magnoliopsida; order Poales; family Poaceae; genus Avena; species Avena insularis. The sequence continues at coordinate 10,524,047 of CM042684.1, forward strand.
CTAGGAATTCGAAGCGGATTTCTACATGGACGTACGTGGGCACCGCAGTCGTTTCCTTACCAGATTTAATTTACGGAGATTCTCAAAAAAAGATTTAATTTACGGAGCAACGCGGGACTTGCGGAAGATTTTCAACATGTAATACTCTCTCCTTCCTAAGATACGATGCCAATAATTTTTGGTCAAACATAACCTTTTAAAGTTTGACCTAATAATTTATAGAAAATCAAATCATGTTTGTGCAAATTAACTAACTAGTCAAGAAACACATAAAGCAGCTTCTAAAAATAATAAAACCAAGAGCTGCACACGCACGCACACATGTATTGTCTACCTTGTTGGCTTATATTCCTCAAAAAACGACAACACCCAGTGCTCTTACGCAGGCTGTTGTATGCCCATTTTGTTATCTAACACTGTAGGGGTTCGTAACATGGAAAACAAAAAAAAATTACCGTATACATACAAATAAGTCAAGATCTATCTACTAAATTGTAGCAACGAGTCGATAGAAGCACTCACCCTCGAAGATTCCAAAGCGGTTAACGGGAGCAAATTCTCGTGGGTGATATAGGGCCCGTTCGGCAAACGCTCCAGCTCCTTGCTCCGGCTGCCGGAGCGAGCAGAGATGCCCCGAACGCATAGACTTCGCGGATCTGAAACCGTGGAGCGATCTGGCCTTTAGCGCAAAACTGCGGAGCGAGTCTATCGTCGATCCACGAAAAGTTAAGTTGCGGAGCAGCTGTAAATTACTTCCCATTGCCACCGGTAAGAGAACGAAGCGATACATATCTATCTTGTCTCTCGTATCTCCTCTCTCTCCAGGAATATCCATGGCAACCGAACCTGCCTCTCTCTGATTCGAGCTGCTCTGCATGTGGATTCGCGGCCACCGCCACCGAAACAGAACAACCGGTAAAAAGATCCGCCGAAAACCTAATTCCCCCGGTCAGGCCGTCGGCAGGATCTTGCCGCAAGGAGCTGAACTGCCACCACCGCGTGTCTCCAGCTGCCGCTTCTAGGTCCAACGCACACCTGAAACAAGGTCGCCTCCGCCGACGTGGTTGGAATATTGTATGTGGCGTCCCTAGTCAACCCGATCGTTCACAATGTTCACACAAGGATGCATTACGTAGCACTAATGGATTTTGAAGCCCATCATCCTAGAACTATAACGAGGCTAGACTGGCATGCTGCTTCCCGACTGGGCTCATCTGAGACTCCGAACAACATTCGGTATTCCTATTAACATTCTATATCTACTAAACAACATTGAATCCTTAAGTGTATCTCCCTACGGTTCGTGAATTATGCGGACATGACCGAGACACTTCTCCGATCAATAACCAATAGAGGAATCTGGAAATTCATATGGCTCCCACATATTTCTACGATTACTTTGCGATCGAATGAACCACTTACATACGATACCAATTTCCCTTTGTCTCATGATAATTTACTTATCCGAGGTTTTGATCATCAGTATCTCTGCATACCTAGTTCAACCTCGTTACCGATAAGTACTCTTTTCTCGTTCCCGTGATATGTGATCCCTTGTGAACCAGTCACATGCTTGCAAGCCAATTGGATGACATTCCACCGAGAGGGCCCAGAGTATATCTATTCGTCATATGGATGGACGAATCCCACTCTTGATCCATGTGCCTCAACCCATACTTTCCGAACACTCAATGCCACCTTTATAGCCACCTAGTTACGGAGTGGTGTTTGATGTCATCAAAGCATCCTAATGATATGATATTGTTGTTAATAACATCTTAATGTTCATGATCGAGAAACCACGATCATCTATTAACCAACAAGCTAGCATTATAAAGAGGCTTTACCAGGGACTCTAATTTAGTTTAAAAATCACATAAGTATTAATGTTTCCGGTTAATACTGTTATAGCATGAATGTAAACATTTATCATAAACACAAAGATATAATAATAACCACTTTTATTATTGCCTCTAGGGCATATCTCCAACAGTCTCCCACTTGCACTAGAGTCAACTAATCTAAATTACATGGTAATATACCGAACACCCATGGCGGTTTGGTGTTGGTCATGTTTTGCCCTCGGGAGAGGTTTAGTCAACGGATCCGCCACATTCAGATATGTGTGTACTTTGCAAATCTTTATGTCACCATCTTAGACATGCTCTCGAATAGCGTGAAAACATAGCTGGATATGGTTCAGCTTCTTGTGTGACCTTGGTTCTTGCGCATTGGCTATGGCGCCCATGTTATCACAATAGATAGACATTGGGTCCAGCGCACTTGGAACCACACCGAGCTCTATAATGAACTCCTTCATCCATATCGCCTCTTGTGAAGCCTCGGAAGCAGCTATGTATTCCGATTCAGTTGAAGATCTTGCCACAATGCTTTGCTTTGCACTCCTCCAGCTAACTGTTGCACCATTCAAAGTAAATACGTATCCAGATTATGATTTAGAATCATCCGGCTCGGTGTTCCAACTAGCATCGGTATAACCATTAACAACGAGTTGTTCATCACCTCCAAAAGAAAGAACCATATCCTTAGTTCTTCTCAAGTACTTAAGGATGTTTTTGATCGCTGTCCAATGATCTACTCCTGGATCACTTTGATATCTGCTAGTCAAACTAGCAGCATATGCAATGTCGGGTCTAGTACATAGCATGGCATACATTAGAGATCCTATGGCTGAGGCATAGGGAGTCTTACTCATCCTTTCTCTATCTTCTGCCGTTGCAGGACTTTGAGTTTTACTCAAGGTCGTATTGGGCAACATGGGCAAGAACCCTTTCTTGCTATCTTCCATTTCAAACCTCTTTATAACGTTGTCCAAATATGTACTCTGTGACAATGATATTAGGCGTCTCGGTCTATCTCTATAAATCTTTATGCCTAATATGTAAGCTGCTTCGCCAAGATCTTTCATTGAAAAACTATTATTCAAATAATCCTTGACACTATTAAGAAGGTCTACATCATTCCCCAATATGTCATCTACATATAGTATTAAGAATGCTATAGAGCTCCCACTCACTTTCTTGTAAATACAAGCTTCTCCATAAGTTTGTATAAAACCAAAGCTTTTGATCACCTTATCAAAATGTTGATTGCAACTCCGGGATGATTGATTCAATCCATAAATGGACCGTTGAAGTATGCATACCTTGTTAGCATCTTTAGGATTGACAAAACCTTTGGGTTGTACCATATACAACTCTTCATCAATGTCTCCATTGACGAACGCCGTTTTGACATCCATCTGCCATATCTCATAATCATAATATGCAGCGATTGCTAACATAATCCTCACAGACTTTAGCTTCGCTACCGGTGAGAACGTCTCATCATAGTGAACTCCTTGAATTTGTCGAAACCCTTTTGCGACAAGTCGAGCTTTATAGACAGTAACATTACCATCAACATCTGTTTTCTTCCTGAAAATCCATTTGTTCTCGATGACCTTCCGCCATCCTAAAGTCTGCCAAAGTCCATACTTGGTTTTCGTACATGGATCCAATCTCGGATTTCATGGCTTCTTGCCATTTATTGGAATCTGGGCTCATCGTCGCTTCCTCATATGTCGCAGGGTCATCGGTGTTGTCCACCAACATGACACTCATAAACGGATCATACCAATCAGGAGTGGTACGAGTTCTCGTTGACCTGCAAGGTTCCATAGTTACTTCAACCAAAGTTTCATGATCGACATCATTAGCTTCCTCTCTTATTGGTGTAGGCGACACAGGAACTACTTTCGGTGCTGCGCTACTCGCAAGTTCGAGAGAAGGTTCAACAACCTCGTCAAGTTCTACTTTCCTTCCAGTCACTTCTTTCGAGAGAAACTCCTTCTCTAGAAAGGATCCATTCTTTGCAACGAAGATTTTTCCCTCGGATCTATGATAGAAGGTATACCCAATAGTTTCCTTCGGGTATCCTATGAAGACGCATTTTTCCGCTTTGGGTTCAAACTTGTCTGGCTGTAACTTCTTTACATAAGCTTCACAACCCAAACTTTAAGGAACGACAATTTAGGTTTCTTCCCAAACCATAATTCATACGGTGTTGTTTGAACGGATTTATATGGTGCCCTATTTAAAGTGAATGTGGTTGTTTCTAGTGCATAACCCCAAAATGATAACGGTAAATCTGTAAGTGACATCATAGAATGAACCATATCCAAGAGAGTTTGATTACGACGTTCAGACACACCATTACATTGTGGTGTTCTCGGCGGTGTCAATTGTGAAAGTATTACGCATTTCTTCAAATGCTCGCCAAACTCGTAACTAAGATATTCACCTCCACGATCAGATCGTAAAAATTTAATCTTCTTGTTACGCTGATTCTCTACTTCACTTTGAAATTCCTTAAACTTCTCGAAAGTTTCGGACTTATGTTTCATGAAATAGATATACCCATATCTACTCAAGTCATCTATGAAGGTAAGAACATAACGATAACCATCGCGTGATGCTACACTCATTGGACCACACACATCGGTATGTATGATTTCCAATAAGTCCGTAGCTCGCTCCATCATACCAGAAAATGGAGTCTTAGTCATTTTACCCATCAAACATGCTTCGCATCTTTCAAGTGATTCGAAATCAAGTGATTCAAGAAGTCCATCGGAATGGAGTTTCTTCATACGCTTCACTCCAGTATGACCAAGACGACAGTGCCACATATAAGTCGAGTTATCACTCAATTTCAGACGTTTAGCTTCAATGTTATTAATGTATGTATTACTACAATCGAGATTTAATAAGAATAAACCATCTATCAAAGGTGCATGTGCATAAAACATATTACTCGTATAAATCGAACAACCATTATTCTCGGACTTAAACAAGTAACCGTCTCGCAATAAACATGATCCGGATATAATGTTCATGCTCAACGCAGGCACCGAATAACAATTATTTAAGTATAAAACTAATCCCAATAGTAGATGAAGAGATAGCGTGCCGACCGCGATCACATCAACCTTTGATCCATTTCCAACGCGCATCGTCACCTCGTTCTTCGCTAGCTTCTGTTTATTCTGCAGCACCTGTTTCGAGATACAAATATGAGCAACCGAACCAGTATCAAATACCCAGACACTACTACGAGTACTAGTGAGATACACATCAATAACATGTATATCGGATATACCTTTCTTCTTGATGTTGTCGTTCTTCAAATCTGCCAAGTACTTAGGGCGATTCCGCTTCCAGTGACCCTCTCCCTTGCAGTAAAAGCACTCAATATCAGGCTTAGGCCCAGCCTTGGTCTTCTTCGCCGGCGCAGTAACTTTGTTACCGCCCTTCTTGAAGTTTCCCTTTTTCTTAGACTTGCCTTGCTTCCTGAATTTGGTGGTCTTATTGACCATCAACACTTGGTGCTCTTTCTTGATCTTCACTTCCACAGACTTTAACATGGAGAAGAGTTCGGGCAACGAATTGTCCATGTTTTGCATATTGTAGTTCATCACAAAGTTCTTGTAACTTGGTGGTAGTGATTGGAGGACATGGTGAATCCCCAAAGCATTAGGAATCACTATACCTAAGCTTTGAAGCTTGCTTGCGTGCCTAGACATCTTAAGCACGTGCTCACTGACGGAGCTGCCCTCTTCCATCTTGTAGTTAAAGAACTTTTCAGAAGCCTCATAACTCTCAACTGCCGCGTGAGCCTCAAATATCATTTTGAGTTCACGGACAATATCATGTGGGTCATGCTTCTCAAGCCTTTTCTGAAGCTTCGATTCCAAACATACAAGATATCACACTGAACTATGGAGTACTGATTCTTCCGAACGAGGAAAACATTCTTTACCTCATCGGTAGCATCACCGCAAAGTGGTCACCAATGCATCCAGCACATAGGTCAAATTACTAGCATTGGGGACAATCCTCAAATTACGGAACCAATCCGCAAAGTTGCTTCCATTGTTTTTCAACTTTTGTTTCTCTAGGAACGCATTAAAATTGATGTAGGGGCCGCCATTGATCTACAACATATTTGCAATAGTTTAGACTAAGTTTATGACAAATTGAGTTCTAATTAATAGTTAAATTAATCTAGGTGAACTCCCACTCAAAACAATATCCCTCACATTCTTTTAGTGATCACACGAACCAAATCCACCACATCAAAACCGATCATCATGAGAGTTGATATAGCTTCAATGGCGAACAATCAACATGTTCATCATATATACTATATGACTCCTGCTTTACCTTTTGGTGATCCGTGTTCCGAGACCATGTTTGTACATGCTAGTCTCGTCAAGATCAACCTTAGCTTCCGCATGAACAAATCTGGCTTGCTCACGTTGTATACACTCGCAGAATCTAACACACCCGATCATCACGTGGTGCTTCGAAACAACGAGCTTTAGCAACGGTGCTTACTAAGGATGAACACTTTAAAACTTGAAATTTTTTGCTTGAGGGATCATCTTATAATGCTACCATCGCGAACTAAGCAATACAAGATGCATAAAAGGATTAACATCACATGCAATTAATAATATGTGATATGATATGGCATTTCTTCTTGTGCTTCTGATCTCCATCTTCAAGCACGAACATGATCTCCATCATCACCGGTATGGCGTCAAGGTCAATGGCACCGCTTCATGGTTGTCGTCCATCATCATCAACTACTACAACTACTTTGAATAGACACGCAGGCCTTAACGGAATTTAAAAGACAACCATATGGCTCCTGCCGGTTGCCAACTTACAATAAGGAACATTGCATACATCATATATAATCACAATCATAGCCATATCACATCACAGCACACCCCTGCAAAACAAAGTTAGACGCGTCTAATTTTCTTTGCATGTTTTACGTGGTTTGGGGCTTTCAATAAGTGTCGTTCTAACTTACGAACAAGAACCACAACGTTGATGCTTAAACTATCAAGTGCCCGTTGTAAATTGAATCTATACTATGATGGGAGAGATAGACACCCGCAAAGCCACTTATGCAATACAAGTTGCATGTTAAGCGTGGAGCAAGTCTCATGAACGATGTCATGTAAGGTTAGCTCGGGCCGCTTCATCCCATCATACCGCAAGATGCAAAGTACACAAAAAGCAATTGATAATAAAAGCACCACCGCCCACAATGACCATTGTGTTCTACTCGTGCAACAGATCTACAAATAGACACGGCTCTGATACCACTGTAGGGGTTCGTAGCATGGAAAAAAAAATCTACCGCATGCACACAAATAAGCCAATATCTATCTACTAGATTGTAGCAACGAGTCGATAGAAGCACTCACCCTCGAAGATTCCAAAGCGATTAATGAGAGCAGATTCTCGTGGGTGATGTAGTCGTACACTTGTCGATCTCGTGGGTGATATAGTCGTACACTTGCCGATCTCAAGATCACAGAGCGATCCTTCCGGCTGCGTTAGCGGCGCTCAGCGATCGGTCACACGTTCGGTACTCGATGAAGACCTTCCTATCCCTTGTTCTAGCAGGCAGCGGAGGTTGTAGTTCTTCCCTCACGATTTCGATAGCACGACAGCGTAGTGTCGAAAGTAGAGGGAAGATCCTGCAGGGCTTCGCCTAAGCCGGTGCGAGTTGTAGTGGATCTAGTGTTTCTCGATGATCTAGGGTTTAGAAGACCGGGAGGAGGAGGAGGTGTCGTCGGCGGCTAGTGCGGCGGCGACGAGGCGGCGGCGACGCGGCCCGGGGAGGGCTAGGTCTTTTGGTGTTGGGGCAGCCCTCCCCCTCTATTTATGAGAGGGGACAGCCTTGAGGGAAGGGAGTTTGAAACCACTTCCAAACCCAAGTTGGAAAGACTCTTTCCTTCTTCCACTAGGAAACCATTGTTCCAGTTTGACTTTTCAAACCTCCCGTTTGACTTTCAATTTAGAGCTTTAATTCTCTCTCACAAATGTCCACACCAAGTGACCTAGGATATGATCCAATCATTCCACTTACCCATGACACATTCATGGACCATTCCCCTTCCGGTCCGGTGATCCTTATAGAACCTTCTAGAACCTCTCCGATGAAAACATCAGAATCTTTCCCGAACTCCAGAATCGGACTTTCCTTATATGAATCTTAATCTCTGGATCTCCTCGTGATATCCCGGATCCCATCCGAGACTCCGAATAACATTCGGTATCCCTATTAACATTCCATAACTACTCAACAACATCGAATCCTTAAGTGTGTCTCCCTACGGTTCGTGAATTATGCGGACATGACCGAGACACTTCTCCGATCAATAACCAATAGAAGAATCTGGAAATTCATATGGCTCCCACATATTTCTACGATTAGTTTGTGATCGAATGAACCACTTACATACGATACCAATTTCCCTTTGTCTCACGATATTTTACTTATCCGAGGTTTTGATCGTCGGTATCTCTGCATACCTAGTTCAACCTCGTTACCGATAAGTACTCTTTTCTCATTCCCGTGATATGTGATCCCTTGTGAGCCAGTCACATGCTTGCAAGCCAACTGGATGACATTCCACCGAGAGGGCCCAGAGTATAGCTATCCGTCATATGGATGGACAAATCCCACTCTTGATCCATGTGCCTCAACCCATACTTTCCGAACACTCAATGCCACCTTTATAGCCACCCAGTTACAGAGTGGTGTTTGATGTCATCAAAACATCCTTCCGGTGATGGTGATTAGCATGATCTAATGGTCGAAGGAATTAGGTTACTATGTATTAGAAAGCTTATAGCAAACGAACTATTGAAATAACTTGATCTTTATGCTAAGCTTATCTATAGGAGTATGTCCATCATACCATTCTCCTAATGATATGATCTTGTTGTTAATAACATCTCAATGTTCATGATCGAGAAACCACGATCATCTATTAACCAACAAGCTAGTATTATAAAGAGGCTTTACCAGGGAATCTAATTTAGTTTACAAATCACACAAGTATTAATGTTTCCGGTTAATACTGTTATAGCATGAATGTAAACATTTATCATAAACACAAAGATATAATAATAACCACTTTTATTATTGCCTCTAGGGCATATCTCCAACAAATACATGGTGTTAGGATCAGAAACAGTCATATAGTCTTTCAATGACAAACAACTCTTGATTTAGGTAGGAAAATTTATAACGTCTTCTAAAGCATCATGTTCATGCAAAGTTGCAAACCAACAAACTGGTAAAATTTACTTAACCAGAGACACCAAGCAATGCAGAAGCATGTTAGAATGGTAAATGCAAGCAAGATGTAACAATGTTCAAGATCAATAAATTTTTCAAGGATACACCCTTAAAGGTGTATTGTTTTCATAGAAGAAAGGCCAAAATGTCTGATACAACTCCACGAAGGCTACACGATACAAACTCGACGCCACACGGTTTACAACGCAACCCACAACCACCAAACAACGAGGACTCTCCTTGTACCATCTCTCGACACGAATGGTGGTGAAGGGATACACCGAGCTCCCGGACCGCGTCACGATTGAAGGAAGAAACCCCAGGAGACCAAAACTACCAAGGGTGGCACAACCAATGCACCATCCACCCCTAAGCGCCTAAGATTTGGCGAGCGAGCAGCAGGATTGGACCATCCGGTAGAAGATGACCGAGAAGCACCGCCGACGATGTACATTGCGCCCCGGAAGCCCACGCTAAAAGCAGCCGCCAACCTGGACTTCGTCATGCCTCTCCGGGATTCCACGAGAAGCGTAGACAGCACCTCCAGAAGGGGACGACACTGTGGTGCCGCCGTTGTCCGATCCGGCAAGCCGAATCAAGGGTTCCCCCAGTGTTCGAGAAGAGGCAACATGGGCAGTGCCATGACGACGCCCTAAGGAGGAAACGGCGCCCGTAGGCGTCGTCGTCGCCAGCTTCAAGCAGGGATTTCGCCTCGGCACATCTGTCATCCCAGAACCACCGGAAAGGAACCGACTTAGCCACCCTTGGTCGCACCGCATACGATAGGAGAGCCGAACCTCGGTGTCATCGATGGGGAAGCAAAGACCACCGTTCCACATCCACCAAGGATGGACTGGACAGTGGAGGTCTAGCCCGCCGCCGACGCCTGGCTGGTTACCGGCACCACCATGATGCTAGGAGGCCGGAGATGCCTGACGCCGCCACGCCCCATGCAGCCTTGGACCCAACCCCCACAAGCCCGTCCGAGCCTAGAAGGCCCACGATCAAGCCTGGAGCTGTCGTCCGTAGTTACAGAGGCACCACCACCAAGCGAGGCAAGGCCCACCGCCTTCAACGTCGTCGGTCCGCCGCCCGCCATGATCCCGCTGCTCCGTGCCGCCAGATCGAGGCAGGATTGCGAGCCTCCGCCTGCAAGAGAGCCACTGCCCGGGGGGAGAGGCCCCACCGCCGCCATCCTCGCTCGGACTTTGCCCGACGGAGCTTCTTGGCGGCGGCGTGAGAGGTGACGTCTGCTGGGGGCCCACCGCTGGTGGGAGTTAGGGATTCCCCCGTGTCACCTCTAAGAGGGACGTGGGGGCGAGACTCTAGGAGGGACACAACGGACTAAAAAAAATGCAAAGCGGTATCTACCTCCAAAGGAAATTTCACCTAGTATGAAATCTCAAAAGGAGAACACATCCGCAGCATCCGTGCGCAGGATAAAAAGTAATGGCGTGCTAGCGCATGCTATGCCTCGCCCTCAACGACACGATACCCTCTGGAGTAATATCGCGAACACTGTGCGCTCACGATCAACGCAAAACAGAAGCCCATCCCGACGTGAGCGCGCGCGGCCGACCGCGACAGAAAACATGGTGGCGCACGGAGCGACGCGGCCGACCGAAGCAAGGGGCGGTTGTAGGGGTTCGTAGCATGGAAAACAAAATTTTCTACCGCATGAACACACAATCAAGATCTAATCTATGATCAAGCCAAGATCTATCTACTAGATTGTAGCAACGAGTCGATAGAATACTAACCCTCGAAGATCCAAAGCGGTTAACGAGAGCAGATTCTTGTGGGTGATGTAGTCGTACTCTTGCAGATCTCAAGATCGTGTAGACGATCCTTCCGGCCACGCCCGCAGCGCTTCCTTGATCGGTCACACGTTCGGTACTCGATGAAGACCTTCCTCTCCCTTGTTCCAGCAGGCAGCGGAGGTTGTAGCACTCTCCTCGCAATTCCGGCAGCACGACGACGTGGTGTCGGAAGTAGAGGGGAGATCTCGCAGGGCTTCGCCTTAAGCCGGAGCGAGTATGGTGGAGTAAGAGAGAGCCTTGGCGATCTACGGATTAGAGGGTACCAAGGGAAGAGGTGTAGCCGGCGGCTAGGGTTTGGGATACCCCAACTCGGCGACTTGGGAGGAGATCCCTAGGTAGTGGCGGCAGCAGCACTTGGTGGTGGTGGTGGCGCCTTAGGCTAGGGTTTGGAGTTGTGTGGGAGAGGGGAGCCCTACCCCTCAATATATAGGTGGGAGGAGGGAGTCCTCCTCCAACTCCTCCTCATGGCCGGCGGGTGGAGGGAGTAGGACTTCCTCCCCAAGTAGGTTTCCTACTCTCCCTCCACCAAGCAAACTTCAAATTTGACTTTTCAAATTGGCGTTTGACTTTCAAACTTGGATTTGATTTCTCTCTCCATATTGCCTAGCCAAGTGACCTAGTACATGATGCAAACATTCCACATTGTCATGACACATCCATGTACCCTTCCCCTCCGGAGTGCCGGACCTTCCAGACCCTTCTAGAACATTCCTAGTGAGAACATCGGAATCATTCCTGAACTCCGAAACAGGACTTTTCTTATATAAATATTATTATCCAAACCATTCCGAACCTTCTCGTGATATCCCGGATCCCATCCGAGACTCCGAACAACATTCAGTCTCTTACTCATCATTCCATAACTACTCAACAACATCGAATCCTTAAGTGTGTCTTCCTACGGTTCGTGAATTATGCAGACATGACCAAGACACTTCTTCGATCAATAACCAATAGAGGAATCTGGAAATTCATATGGCTCCCACATATTTCTACGATTACTTTGCGATCGAATGAACCACTTACATATGATACCAATTTCCCTTTGTCTCACGATAGTTTACTTATCCGAGGTTTTGATCGTCGGTATCTCTGCATACCTAGTTCAACCTCGTTACTAATAAGTACTCTTCTCGTTCCCGTGGTATGTGATCCCTTGTGAGTCAGTCACATGCTTGCAAGCCAATTGGATGACATTCCACCGAGAGGGCCTAGAGTATATCTATCTGTCATATGGATGGACAAATCCCACTTTTGATCCATGTGCCTCAACACATACTTTCTGAACACTCAATGCCACCTTTATAGCCACTCAGTTACGGTGTGGTGTTTGATGTCATCAAAGCATCCTTCCGGTGATGGTGATTAACATGATCTCATGGTTGAAGGAATTAGGTTACTATGTATCAGAAAGCTTATAACAAATGAACTATATTAAATGACTTGATCTTTATGCTAAGCTTAACTATACGAGTATGTCCATCACATCATTCTCCTAATGATATGACCCTGTTGTTAATAACATCTCTATGTTCATGATCAGGAAACCATGATCATATATTAAGCAAGAAGCTAGTTTAACAAGAGGCTTTACTAGAGACTTTTTTATGTTTACAAATCATACAACTATTAATGTTTCCGGTTAATACAACTATAGCATGGTATGTAAACATTTATCATAAGTATGAAGATATGATAATAACCACTTTATTATTGCCTCTTGGGCATATCTCCAACAGCGGCGAGGTGAGCATCGCCTTCATAGCCACTCGTGAAAAAACTGAGCTAATGACCTGATTGGACACGAGATCCCTTTGTGAGGGGGAAAGAGTTGCTGGTTAGGGTAGCTGGGGAAGGGAGGAGTAATTTGATCCCGCTTGGCGTGTAGTAGTCCACTAAGGGCTTGTTCGGTTATTTCACTCCCCAAGTGGATTGGGGTGGAACGGAGGGAAATCAAGGGGATTTTGATGTAAAGGGGAATTAATACCCATCAATCCCTGTCCTCCCTGGCCAATTCCCTTGAAACCGAACAAGGCCTAACCAATTCTAATTTTAAATCCTGCCCAGAAAATTTGTGCTCAGATTGGAATTCTGGTGTGGCGCCGAAACTACAGTTTAGAGGACCATGGCGCCGGAACGCAATTCTAACTGAAAGACCTCCCAATCTTTTTTTTGTGAAAGACCTCCCAATCTTTTAGTTGTGGATCTGAACTGAATTATCTGTGTCATGACTCATGAGCTAGCAAATTTATATGCACAAACAGATCGTCAGAAGAAACACAAGCCGCCTCCGATCACAGCATCAGAATGGAGAAAGACCAACATCTCTGAAAATACACAGGCAGTATCTGCAGATATTCAAAGATCGAGACAGATAGATCGGAACATATAAAACCGGAAGATCATGGGTGCCCGACAATCAGATACCGCTTCCCAGATGAACAACTGAACGGAACGCATTTTTAGCTGTGGATCTAAACTGAACGGTCGGTGGCATACGCTAGCTAATTTTAAACGCATTCTCCCAAAAAAAAGTTTAAACAAGCAGAATCATCAGGAGAAACCAGCCATCTCCAACCACAGCATCGGAATACAGGAGCAGGGCAGAATCTCTGAAAATACATACAGTATCTGCAGATATTCAGAGATCGAAATACACAGATCGGGACAGATAATACACAGATGATTTAGCGATACCTGACGAACAGATACTGCTTCCAAGATGAAAACAGTTTTCAATCACACACATGAACAGACACGAGACAAAGCAAACTACAAGACACAGGCACAGGTAGAACATCGAAGCAACAACATTACTTTCTTCAGACTAAAATAACACTGCTGTTACATCGACCAACACAATTCAGACAAGATCATAGTCACGAGTAGTGACACAATCAAACATCTAGCTACAGGGTACAGTGGAACTTGGAAGTAACACCAAAGAGGGTCTTCTCCCGTGACATCGGAACAGCCTAAGAGGAAGTGAACTTGGTGACGGCCTTGGTGCCCTCAGACACAGCGTGCTTGGCGAGCTCCCCTGGAAGCACGAGACGAACAGAGGTCTGGATCTCCCGGGAGGTGATGGTGGGCTTCTTGTTGTAGCGGGCAAGCTTGGCGGACTCGCCGGCAAGTTTCTCGAAGATGTCGTTGATAAAAGAGTTCATGATTGACATGGCCTTGGAGGAGATGCCGATGTCGGGGTGCACCTGCTTCAGGACCTTGAATATGTAGATCTTGTACGTCTCCACGCTCTTCTTCGCCTTCTTCTTGCCCTTCTTCTCGCCGCCCTCCTTGGAGGCGGTCTTGCCGGCCGGCAGCCGCTTCTCGGCCTTGGGCTTCTTGCCGGCGGGGGTCTTCTTGGCCTTCTCCGTCGCGGGCTCCTCCTCCACGGGCTTCTTCTCCGCCGGCTTCTTCTCTGCCTTGGGCGCCATGGGTGCTGGTGCTGCGGCGACGGGGAGAGTGGTGTTGCGCTGGAAGGTGGGGGAACTGGTGGGGAATTGCTTGCAGATGAGATGTGAGGAGAAGAGACGGGGAGGATTCATTATATAGAAGGGAGGAGGTGGGCGCTGATTGGTGGAGGGGCTGGTTCCGCGGATCGGTGAGTTGAAGTGATCCAGCCGTTCGCCGCTGTTCGGGATCGACGAACCAGATTCACTTCGACGCGGATCGGTGACGTGGCGAGAAGATGGAGCGGGGGAGCAGATGGGTTTTCGAGCGGGAGGAAGTGCGTTTCGGCGCGCGCGTGTGCCGCGGCTGGAGAAGGACTCGCATGGCGGGAGTTTTGTTATTTTCCGGGTGCTGCGTAGAGTCCCAGCTGCCGGTGCGTAGCTCAAGCGATTTAAAAAGAAGACATAGAGAGATTTACTCGAGAGATATAGTCCACTAAAATAAAGAAGAGAATTATGTTTCCAAATTCATAGTGCTATGACAAATTCAGCGATAGCTATGCATAGCTATTACATAGATACACATTGTCATTCTGAACAATTACTAGAAACTGTACTCTCCTATACAATTGTTTGACATTCCTCTCCTATACCTCTCATGCTTCTATCTCTCATCCTTCTATAAGTGCTTTGGTTTGTGCAAGTAGCTCTGCGGTGATAGATATAGCATCTGGTAGCATGTCGTCTTCTTGTTGGCGTTGTTGTGCGGGGGGTCATAGCCGTATTGCTCCTCCTATCTTCATAACCTCAGCCATACAGTACTGCAACGTTATGAAGCTTCAAGACACTTTGTCGACATCATAGTTCTGATATTCTTCCTCTACATCCTCTATCAATTCTTTGATACTTGCCGGTGTTCTGGTATCATTGAGTGACTGGAGCAACCTAAAGAGACACAAGTCCAGGACATTCATGTCCGGACTATTTGGAGGTTGTTGTATCAACTCGATGTCCAGATCTGTCTCCGCTACTACCTGTCGAAAAACCACATCACTGGGAGGAGATGAGGTTTTGCGTTGTCTTGCTGTATATAGATTGTTCTAACTACCTCCTCGTCGGGCCACTGTTTTTGGATTGCTGGAATTACTTTCTGGCAAAGATACTCCATCATAACATCACGTGTAACTTTCATCGGTTTTAATTCAAGTGTCCCTTTATCTCTGTTTTTACTGTTCTTCTGAGCCGGTGTCTCTTGAACAAAGGCCCAAGTACCAATATTTCCATCGAACGTGACCTCTCCAACTTCATTGTACCTTGGCTTCGCCACAACTGTCAAGAACATCACCTTCCCAATATTGTTCTTATTCTACACCGTGCGGAATGGTCAAGGTTCGTCAGGAAGTAGGTAGTAGTTGTTATTTTCCTTTGTCATGTAGAACCATTTTTCGTCAATGTGGACAAATATTGTCCATTTTCTTGAAGAAAGGATGAGGAGTTGTCAACTGGTCCTCGTCGAGCATCGAGACGCAGAACTCCAGTCTCTTGAGCTTGTTTGCTGGCGTAATCAAAAGGCTTCAACCGGCTGTTGTGTCGTGTTAGGTCTCCCAACTAGAACCTAAGGTGTAAAGTTGAGTGGCTCACACCCAATGATCTTGCTAGACCTCGAACGGTCTTCCTTTTGTTGAGTGGTACTGTCGCCATCCTCGGCAGATCCGGATCTTTCTTTTTTCGGCCAACATTGCCCTTCTTCTTATTTGAAACACCAACTTCTTTGTTTCGTTCAAAATCTCGAGGGAACTCGTTCAAGTCAAGAGCGACAGCTTCTTGGGCATCCAGATCTGGAACAACAGCTTCTTGGGTAACAAAATCTTGAGGGATCTCGTTCAAGTCGAGAGCGACAGCTTCTTGGGCATCCAAATCAGGAGTAACAGCCTCTTTATTTCACACCGTTGACATCCATAGACAAAAGAGCACGATATAAACTGTGTAGATAGTACAAGTGCAATGTTGAAAACGTTCCCCGTGACAGCACGGTTCTGCTAATTCCAACGTATAGGTGCAAGCATATATAACTTCGATGCACGATGGTTCAAGTCTTTTAGGGGCAAGAAAATAAGGTGTATCGTCAAGTTCGTGAGAGCTTTACTAACTAGTTTTCACATAACAAAATACTTTTTAATTCGAAGGTAGATGAAGCTTGAGAATTTGTTTGGAATAGCAAAAGCTACTAGGTAGATATAGTGGACACAAATGGCAAAGGTTTTGGTTCAAAGGGATTGGAAACATGAGAAGTATGCCTTCTCAAAACAGGTTTTTGGCTAGCAAGGTTGGGTAGCAAGCAAGAGAGTTGAAAGAAACAAGCAGACATACAAGTAATAAAGTCAAACATGCAATCTTCCTTGAAGACACAAAATATCTTAAATAGAGAATACTAAGCTTATGAGCCAACAAGAAAGAAAGTAAATGATACAAAATACATGTAAGCTTTGCTCTTTTTCTTTCAAACCTCAAAAATTATTGCTACTGACCAGAACTTGGTTTTCCAAAACCAATTTAGATCCACTTGATGATCCCAAAGTGGTGCCAATACTGATCAACAAGATCCATCATATAATAGGGATTGCAAACTAAAATAAGAAGTGCAAAAAGTAAAAGATGAAACTTCTCATTAATATTCCAATAAAGGCACTCATACCAAGGGATACATAGATAATCAACTAAGGGAGAGATACTTCCACATGCAAACCAAACTATAAGATAACCTCTCTACCAAAGATACGAATCCACTAAAAAGGTAAAAGATAATGGTGGTGATACCGCGACACTCCCCCAAACTTGGAATAAGCTAAGGGGGTGCCAAACCTGATGACGAATTACTCCTTTGGCGGTGGTGGTGTTCTATTGTCATCATAAAACTTTCAAGGCAAAGGTTCCTCATCCAAAAAGGATGTCCTTGTCTCTGCAATCCTGAAACAAGCAGCAGAGCTTATGCGATCAAATGAAGCCTCATACTCACAGTTTTGATTTTGTATGTCATAGAGCTATGCTTGTAATTGGTTGGTGGTCTAGCGAAGCGAGAAGATATCTTCTCGGAGCTCAGCCACCTCCTACTCATGTTTGGCGATGAGTTCTTATAAGTTTCCCAACCTTTAATAAGGTAGAGATCCTTGTGTTTACAATGCTAGTCCCTGGATTAATAGCTAGCATCCACAGTTAAGATGTAATATCAAGAAACAAAGGTCATAATACAACTTTATAACCAGGAATAAAGTAATTTATTACATCTTACATAGCTCATTTGGCTATCTCATTACAATGCAGCAGAATATAACAATAGCATGGGGTCCTTCATCTTCAAAGTGCCATAGGCAGTCATGTTGGTTGTAGACTTGTAATCCTAATTCAACACACTTCACTAACATCAAACAAACCTGCAGCATAATAAGTTGCAGCCACAAGGGTCAATACATTTGAATTGTATTGGCAAGTTTCACTACTAAGTAGAAATATGTGGATCCTATCATTACATGCATATTTGGCTAAGTGGGGTTTAGGCTCATTTGTAGAAAGCAATATAGTTTTATCCTATCTTTTCAAAATAGTTTTTGATCTTTGTCAAATCTTTTTGAACTTCTTGGAAAACTCCAAGTGCTTCTAATCCCTTGTTGTCACCATCAAGTTTTACTTTGAGAAATTGGAATGTCGAGATCTTCCATAGCTTCAGGCCTTAGTTGCTTAGTATTGTCCATAACCGGGGACACGGCTAATTACTTAGAATTTGATCTTCTGCAGAAGTTGTACACTTTACCCACCTGACACAATCTCATCTTGATGCCACCAGTGGCCGCTGGATAAGTACTCACCAAGATGGAGTACTGGCAGATTGAGAATGTGACAAAGTCTTTCCATAGGAGTCCTCCCAATACACAATGCTAGCTTGTCATCCAGGCACAAATGTAGGGTTTCAAGTTCCCTTACACAATTCTAGTTAACCTGAAGATGCCAATGCATAGGTCTTCCACTATGTAGTTGACTAAGCCAGAGCCCATTTAGCATGTGGCTGTACACGGAATCCACCGTACGAGAAACATGTTCAATCTCTAAGTCCCTGGGTGGTTTTCTTCTAGTGCACATACAAAAGAGATAGCCATATAAACATGGTTCCTTTTGTTGCCACCTTGTCCAACCTTGAGTATCCATGTCCACCCAGGTGGTTTATTGAGTACTTGTTTTATTATATATCAACTATTCATATAATCATAACATGTATCCCATCCCAAATATATAGTTGGGCTAAGCATACTACAACTACAATGTTTCCACTAAGGAATATAAGGGTATCCTATTAGGATTTAGCATAGCATAAAATATAGAAATCCTTATCATGCATGTTTCAAAAATCCACTAAGTGCAATGAAAATAGTAGGACTTGGATGATAGTGTCACTTGCCTTTTTAGTAGAGAATGTTGGTTCACTTCTTGATCTTTCTAATATCACACTCTTCTAACTTCACTACAATTTAATCAAACAAACACAATTTCAACTAGCATTCCAACCAATTTATCACACATAAAATAATAGAAACAAGGTCATGCATGCAAGCATGCAAAAGATAGTTTTATTTGCAAAGGTGGTTTCTACTAAGCTCTAAACATTATAAAGTTCAAAGTGGTCATTTTCTAAAGTGGTAAAACTATTTGCAAAAGGTTTTATCTATAGACCATTTCTAAATCAAATCAATATTTTATGTGGTTGAAAATGCTTTTATCAAAGCAATAATTTTATATTGTTCATCAAATAAATTGTTAATTCACAAAACTTGGTGTTTAGGGTCAGAAGGTTTGAATCAAAACATTTCCCAAAGGTTTTACTCAAAAATCATTTCCATATCAAATTCAATATTTTTATTTGACTAGAAATGAGCTAATTCAAGTATTTATTCCTAAACTTCACAAAATTCATTTTTAAATCTATGAGTTGGTTCCTAAGGTCAGTAGGTTCACAACAAACCATTTTTCAAAGATTTCACATTAAAAAAATTATCTAGAACAAATTTTATATTCAAAATAATCCTACACATGTTTCTGCAAATTCAACCAATTTTCCAGAAGCAAATCATTAAAAAAAATTGCATGGTTGCAAAGTACTTGTTCTACTGATTCTATTGATATAAAATTTGCAAATTTTGGACGTGTGGATCAAAAGTTATGCAATTTACAAATTTGCAATTCAATCAGATTCTATTTCTGTTTTTAAACCAAACTTCGTCCACGTGGTGCAATCTAATTGGCCGGTACCGCTTCGGGTGGATCGGCCTCTCTGTATCGTTGGATCTAAGTGAGATCGTGTGGCGCAGAGGCACCCGTACCTCTTCGTTTAATGATTCTATCTAAGCCGCCAGATGGAGATCTAACGGTGCAAAACGACTTGACCTAACTCGAGCGGCGCCGACGGTGGCTGGCGGCAGCGCACTGTCAGACGGCATGCTATGGCGGTACAGGAAGCAAGGGAAGAAGCGGAGGTGCTCACCGTGCTCGCGAGGTCGAGGTGAAGCTCAAGGTGGCGCTGGCTTGGCGAGGGGCGCTCAGGGACGGCGACGATTGCTCATTAAGTAGCTCTCACGACGGCGACTCATTTCTTTGTCGAAAGTGAGGTTGCAGGTCGCGCCGAGGCAAAACAAGGACGTGGTCAGATGCGTATTGATCTGGGGAAGATGGGAGCATCAACAGGAGGCGCGGGGGTGGTCGAGGCTTACTGTGGAGTCGCCGAGCAATGGCGTATTTACGGTGGCGAGTTGAGCTTGTCCTGCCGACGCCTGGGGCAAGCGGCGAGCAACGGGAGGCACTGGCAGGTGCGCCTAGAGGTGGAGAACAAGCTAGTGTGCAGTGGGAGTCGTGGCGAGGCTGGACGGCGCCGGAATTGGTCGCGAAGCTCGTCGGAGTCCGCGGCGGTGCAAGGAAAAATCTGGGCAGCCCTAGGGCAGAGGAGAGGCGCTATTTGGGGGGAAAGGTAGAGGGGAGATGGGCGCTTATACCCGCATGATCACGGCGAGGAATTACTCGGCCCTTTACGCGTATTGACGCCGGCAATAACGCTGCAAAGAACGGCAGGAACTACCGGGCGGTGAAGACGACGATGTGCTGGCGTGGGGCCTGTCTGTCAGCAAGCGAGAGAGAGAGGGAGATGGGTCCACCGTCAGCGTCTCTGCGAGTGCGAGAATGAGTGAAAACGTTTATTGAGGGGGACAAGCTGGCTGACTGGCCTTCTGGGCTTGCTTAGTTGGGCTGTTTTGTTTCATTTTTTTATTCTGTAAGCTTTTTCTTTTTCTATTTGATTTTCTGTTTTGATTTTCAATCAAACAATTCAAACTCCAAATGAATTCAAACTTCCACCAAACTTTGTATCATTTTTAGTTCTGTTTAACAACACAATTCAAAGTCTAAATAAAATAATACTTTTATTCTTTTAGGATATATTTAATAATTAAATAAAATAGTCCTTAGTTATTAATTCAAATAGGATTTGATTTATTTTTTAAAATTCTATTTGAAATCTAAATTAATACCAAAATCAATTCAGTAGGTTTTATTTGAAAATATAAAACACTTGGAAATCTTATTTAAAATAAATTAACAAGGTTTAGTGTTTATTTAAAATAGAAAAACCTTTACTTTAATAAAATTGGATATTAATACATCCTCATTATTTTATTTAAATAAACCTTTACTCTTTTTATCAAATAGGAATATTTTATTTTCAAAAGCTTGGCCAAGATTTAATTTAGCTCAATAAAATAATCTTTATTTATTATTCTACTTTTTCTTTTGAAAACCAAATCTTTTTATTAAAAGATCCAAAAATAGTAATTCCAAATATTTCAACTTTATTGTTTATTTATCTTTTTAAATCCCTTTAGGATTTTATTTGATCAAAATAGGTTTTGATATTTCCAATTGGAATCAAAAAGTTTCTTCTCACCCTGAATTTCAACAAAGTTTTATTTTGTTTATTTATTTTTCACATTTCAAAATTTGGAAAATTTTGGGATGTGACAGTTACCACTTAAAATAAATCTCGTCCCGAGATTTGGGAAGGCTAGGGTTACAAGTTGGCTTCAAGGCAACTAGGGTACTACCACCCTTAAAATAAAGTCTCATAGGGTTACATTGATGGTTCACTTGACTATGGGTTCAACACTTGATATCCAGACAAGGAATCCTTATTTGACTCAACTGAGTTAACTAGTTTCTGACATCCAATTCTTCTATCTCTTCAAAGTTTCCATCCATGTCAATGTGGTTCACATGTCCTTTCTGGGTCACATTGCAGTCATTTCCACTTGATCTTCTAGCATCCTTTTTCTTGTTCTTCTCAGGACAGTCTGATGCATAATGTCCAAGTTCTTTACAGTTATAGCACTGCAACTGGCTAATGTCTTTCTTCTTGTAAGTGTCATGTTGGTTCTGACCAAGGTCATCTCCATTGTCAGTATCATTTCCATTATTCTCACTTCCATTGTTGTTGTGGTGATACTGATGTGGTTCAGAATCTTCATTGCTCTTTTTGAATGAATGCTTCTTCTTTGATGATTCTGAGTGATTCTTGAGTTTATGTTTCCTCTTTCTGTTCTCAACTTGATTCATCTTGTTTTCCAAAATGGTGGCTTTGTCACAGAGTGATTGATAAGTTGGGACATAGGCAACAGCTAGCTGCAGGTTCAACTCATCATTAAGTCCTTCCAGAAATTTTTATTTTCTCTTAGCATCTGTGTCAACTTCATCCGGTGCATATCGTGCCAGATTGTTGAATTCTTCAATATACTCAGCCACACTGAGGTGACGCTGTTTCAGATTGTGAAACTCCTTTTTCTTCAAGTACATCACTCCAGGTGAGATGTGAGTTGTTCTGAATCCATCCTAAAAAATAGCCCAAGTTACATCTTCAAGGGGAGTGGTGATCTGAAAGTTGTCCCACCATGTTTCTGCTGGTCCTTCAAGCAGAAATGCTGCAAACCTTACTTTTTCTTCATTGGTGCAGCCAACAGTCACTAAGTCTTTGTTTACTGAACGTAACCAATCATTGGCTTCCATTGGATCAGTTGTTCTAGAGAACCTTGCAGGCTTAAGTTTCAGAAACTTGGTGAGCATGTCAAGTGCTGGAGGATTATTCTGATTGTTGTTGTTGTTGTTGTTGTTCTGATTCTGTATGAGTGTGGTCATCTCCTGCATCAAGCGTACAGGAACGCCAACATCTGTTGTATCTCAGGGGGAATGTTGTTGTTTTGGTTGGGGTTGGCACGACGGGGAGGCATCTGTTGGTTTGATAGGGATAGGTAATGATGGATAGGTTTTTAAGAAGTTCTATCACACAACTCAAAAACAACCAAGCTCAATCAAACAATCAAGCAATCAACAAGCAACCATTCACTTATCAACTTATGAGCTTAACTCATGAGTTGAAGGAAACATCAAGTTTTTTTTGAAAATAATAACTTAGTATAATCATACCTCATAGGTCTATATGATCCATACTCTTACTTGGTATCAATGTCTTTGGTAGGCAATCTAATGTCTCTTGGTTTTTCACTTGTAGTCCTTAGTGATGTCTAAGTTGAAGTCCTTGGTGAAAATAAGGTTGAAATTTCTTGAAGATGTTGAAGTCATTAGAGTTGATGAAGTCCTTGGTGAAACTAAAGTTAAAGTCATTGGTCATGGTGAAGGCTTTATCCATCAAGTTGAAATAGGAGAGATGTAGAGTCAAAACCAAAAAGGTTGAGGAAAGAGTTTACAAGATTGTTTGTAAATAAGTTTTTGGAACAAATTCAAATCCTATTTTTCTAAGGGGTTTTGTCCAATCCTAGTGTTACAATCCTACAGGCAACACAGTGCTCTGATACCATCTATAAGGTTCCCAACCTTTAATAAGGTAGAGATCCCTGTGTTTACAATGCTAGTCCCTAGATCAATAGCTAGCATCCACAGTTAAGATGTAATATCAAGAAACAAAGGTCATAATACAACTTTATAACCAGGAATAAAGTAATTTATTACATCTTACATAGCTCATTTGGCTATCTCATTACAATGCAACAGAATATATCAATAGCACGGGGTCCTTCATCTTCAAAGTGCCACAGGCAGTCATGTTGGTTGTAGACTTGTAATCCTAATTCAACACACTTCACTAACATCAAACAAACCTGTAGCATAATAAGTTGCAACCACAAGGGTCAATACATTTGAATTGTATTGGCAAGTTTCACTACTAAGTAGAAATATGTGGATCCTATCATTACATGCATATTTGGCTAAGTGGGGTTTAGGCTCATTTGTAGAAAGCAATATAGTTTTATCCTATCTTTTCAAAATAGTTTTTGATCTTTGTCAAATCTTTTTGAACTTCTTGGAAAACTCTAAGTGCTTCTAATCCCTTGTTGTCACCATCAAGTTTTACTTTGAGAAATTGGAATGTCGAGATCTTCCATAGCTTCAGGCCTTAGTTGCTCAGTATTGTCCATAACCGGGGACACGGCTAAGTACTTAGAATTTGATCTTCTGCAGAAGTTGTACACTTTACCCACATGACACAATCTCATCTTGATGCCACCAGTGGCCGCTGGATAAGTACTCACCAAGATGGAGTACTGGCAGATTGAGAATGCGACAAAGTCTTTCCATAGGAGTCCTCCCAATACACAATGCTAGCTTGTCATCCAGGCACAAATGTAGGGTTTCAAGTTCCCTTACACAATTCTAGTTAACCTGAAGATGCCAATGCATGGGTCTTCCACTATGTAGTTGACTAAGCCAGAGCCCATTTAGCATGTGGCTGTACACGGAAGCCAATTGCACGAGAAACATGTTCAATCTCTAAGTCCCAGGTGGTTTTCTAGTGCACATACAAAAGAGATAGCCATATAAACATGGTTCCTTTTGTTGCCACCTTGTCCAACCTTGAGTATCCATGTCCACCCAGGTGGTTCATTGAGTACTTGTTTTATTATATAAAACATATATATTTTTTCAACTCTTCATATAATCATAACATGTATCCCATCCCAAATATATAGTTGGGCTAAGCATACTACAACTACAATGTTTACACTAAGGAATATAAGGGTATCCTATTAGGATTTATCATAGCATAAAATATAGAAATCCTTATCATGCATGTTTCAAAAATCCACTAAGTGCAATGAAAATAGTAGGACTTGGATGATAGTGTCACTTGCCTTTTTAGTAAGAATGTTGGTTCACTTCTTGATCTTGCTAATATCACACTCTTCTAACTTCACTACAATTCAATCAAACAAACACAATTTCAACTAGCATTCCAACCAATTTATCACACATAAAATAATAGAAACAAGGTCATGCATGCAAGCATGCAAAAGATAGTTTTATTTTCAAAGGTGGTTTCTACTAAGCTCTAAACATTATAAAGTTCAAAGTGGTCATTTTCTAAAGTGGTAAAACCATTTGCAAAATGTTTTATCTATAGACCATTTCTAAATCAAATCAATATTTTATGTGGTTGAAAATGCTTTTATCAAAGCAATAATTTTATATTGTTCATCAAATAAGTTGTTAATTCACAAAACTTGGTGTTTAGGGCCAGAAGGTTTGAATCAAAACATTTCCCAAAGGTTTTACTCAAAAATCATTTCCATATCAAATTCAATATTTTTATTTGACTAGAAATGAGCTAATTCAAGTATTTATTCCTAAACTTCACAAAATTCATTTTTAAATCCATGAGTTGGTTCCTAAGGTCAGTAGGTTCACAACAAACCATTTTTCAAAGATTTCACATTAAAAAAATTATCTAGAACAATTTTTATATTCAAAATAAGCCTACACATGTTTCTGCAAATTCAACCAATTTTCCAGAATCAAATCATTAAAAAAATTGCATGGTTGCAAAGTACTTGTTCTACTGATTCTATTGATATAAAATTTGCAAATTTTGGATGTGTGGATCAAAAGTTATGCAATTTACAAATTTGCAATTCAATCAGATTCTATTTCTGTTTTTAAACCAAACTTCGTCCACGTGGCGCAATCTAATTGGCCGGTACCGCTTCGGGTGGATCGGCCTCTCTGGATCGTTGGATCTAAGTGAGATCGTGTGGCGCAGAGGCACCCGTACCTCTTCGTTTAATGATTCTATCTAAGCCGCCAGATGGAGATCTAACGGTGCAAAACGACTTGACCTAACTTGACGGTACCGACGGCAACAAGACCGGTCTTGTGGCATTGCGGCGGTTACAGGAAGCAAGGGAAGAAGTGGAGGTGCTCACCGTGCTCGCGAGGTCGAGGTGAAGCTCAAGGTGGCGCTGGCTTGGCGAGGGGCGCTCAGGGACGGCGACGATTGCTCGCCGAAGTAGCTCCTTACGACGGGCAGCTCTGTTTGCTGTCGAAAGTGAGGTTGCAGGTCGCGCCGAGGCAAAACAAGGACGTGGTCAGATGCGTATTGATCTGGGGAAGATGGGAGCATCAACAGGAGGCGCGGGGGTGGTCGAGGCTTACCAGGGGAGTCGCCGGAGCAATGGCAGACGACGGTGGCGAGTTGAGCTTGTCCTTGCCGACGCTCTGGGGCAAGCGCGGGCGAACGGGAGGCACTGGCAGGTGCGCCTAGAGGTGGAGAACAAGCTAGTGTGCAGTGGGAGTCGTAGAATGGACGGCGCTGAATTGGTCATGGCTCGTCGGAGTCCGCGGCGGTGCAAGGAAAAATCTGGGCAGCCCTAGGGCAGAGGAGAGGCGCTATTTGGGGGGAAAGGTAGAGGGGAGATGGGCGCTTATACCCGCATGATCACGGCGAGGAATTACTCGGCCATTTACGCGTATTGACGCCGGCAATAACGCGGCAGCAACGGCAGGGAACGGCTGGCGCGGTGAAGACGACGATGTGCTGGCGTGGGGCCTGTCTGTCAGCAAGCGAGAGAGAGAGGGAGATGGGTCCACCGTCAGCGTCTCTGCGAGTGCGAGAATGAGTGAAAAACGTTTCGCTGAGGGGGGGACAAGCTGGGCTGCGACTGGGCCTTGCTGGGCTTGCTTAGTTGGGCTGTTTTGTTTCATTTTTTTTATTCTGTAAGCTTTTTCTTTTTCTATTTGATTTTCTGTTTTGATTTTCAATCAAACAATTCAAACTCCAAATGAATTCAAACTTCCACCAAACTTTGTATCATTTTTAGTTCTGTTTAACAACACAATTCAAAGTCCAAATAAAATAATACTTTTATTCTTTTAGGATATATTTAATAATTAAATAAAATAGTCCTTAGTTATTAATTCAAATAGGATTTGATTTATTTTTTAAAATTCTATTTGAAATCTAAATTAATACCAAAATCAATTCAGTAGGTTTTATTTGAAAATCTAAAACACTTGGAAATCTTATTTAATATAACTTAACAAGTTTTAGTGTTTATTTAAAATAGAAAAACCTTTACTTTAATAAAATTGGATATTAATACATCCTCATTATTTTATTTAAATAAACCTTTACTCTTTTTATCAAATAGGAATATTTTATTTTCAAAAGCTTGGCCAAGATTCAATTTAGCTCAATAAAATAATCTTTATTTATTATTCTACTTTTTCTTTTGAAAACCAAATCTTTTTATTAAAAGATCTAAAAATAGTAATTCCAAATATTTTAACTTTATTTTTTATTTATCTTTTTAAATCCCTTTAGGATTTTATTTGATCAAAATAGGTTTTGATATTTCCAATTGGAATCAAAAAGTTTCTTCTCACCCTGAATTTCAACAAAGTTTTATTTTGTTTATTTATTTTTCACATTTCAAAATTTGGAAATTTTTGGGATGTGACAGTTCTGAACTTATCTTGTGAATAACATCCACTTCGCGCTCCGCCATCTTCTTGTACCTGAAAACCTTCTGCTCCAATGCTTCCAGACTTCCTTCTCCCTTGGGGCCTTGAACTTCTTTCATCTGTACCTTCCCATATTTGAGAATCAGCTCCTTGGGAAGGATCTTCAACTCATACATGTACGGGTTGAGGACATCCGTAGAGGAATCCTCCATGGGTGATCCAGAGGAAGACATTATAGCTCCAAAACTGAGAATTTGCCTGGCAGAAACAGATTGAAACAAAAACACGATGAGAACTCGATGCAAGAACCTCGGGGAATCCGAGGGGTTATATATTACGAAGTTTCAAAGCATAAGGAAGGTTTTGACATGGAAACGAGGCGGAGTCGGAGTTCGAGGGTGGCACACCCCCTCTAGGCGTGGCCAGGCAGGGGCCCACGCCTGGGGTGGGTTTGTCCACCCCGGACCCCGTCTCCCCCTCTATTCCGTCTCGTAACTTCCCTTATGAATTAAAAACATCAAAAATATAAAAAGATTCGGGTTTCACGAACCTTCTGTTTTCACCACTTTTACCTATTCGATGACAAACTCTGCAGTTTCTGGTATCTGGCTTCTGATAAATTCTTCTGGAGTCACCATTTGAATAACATCCACATCTTCATTATAAGAATCTCTAGAAATATAATGTTTTAGTCTTTGACCATTAACCACCTATGTTGTGTCATCTTTCAGAGAAGAAATTTTGATGGCATCTGAACGGTATACTTCCTTGATAACAAAAGGTCCTTCCCATTTTGAGAGTAGTTTCCCTGCAAAAAAATCTGAGACGGGACCTATACAAAAGAACTTTCTCACCAACATGGAACTCCCTTTTGAGAATTCTCCTATCATGCCATCTTTTTACCTTTTCCTTAAAAAGCCTAGAATTTTCATAAGCTTCACCTCTCCACTCATCTAGATTACTTAAGTCGAGCAATATTTTCTCACCAACAAGTTTAAAATCTCTATTCAACTCTTTCACTGCCCAATAAGCTTTGTGTTCTAATTCTAAAGGCAAGTGGCAAGCTTTCCAATAGACCATTTTGTAAGGAGACATCCCCATAGGATTTTTATAAGCAGTTCTATAAGCCCACAAAGCGTCATTCAAATTTTTAGCCCAATTTTTTCTAGATCTATTGACAGTCTTCTGCAAGATAGATTTAATTTCCCTATTGGAAAGTTCTACTTGCCCACTGGTTTGGGGGTGATAAGCTGAAGCAATTCTATGGTTTACATCGTACTTAGCGAGAGTTTTTCTAAAAAACCCATGAATAAAATGAGAGGCTCCATCAGTCATGAGATATCGAGGCACACCAAACCTAGGAAAAATAACATCCTTAAGCATTTTCAAAGAGGTCTTACCATCAACACTATTTGTGGGTATGGCTTCTACCCACTTTGTAACATAGTCTATAGCAACAAGAATATGAGTGTACCCCTTTGAAGGGGGAAAAGGTCCCATAAAATTGAATCCCCAACAATCAAAAGGTTCAATAACAAGAGAATAATTCATAGGCATTTCATTGCGTCTAGAAATTTTACCTACTCGTTGACATTCATCACATGATAAGACAAACTTCCTTGCATCTTTGAAAAGGGTAGGCCAATAAAATCCAGATTGTAAAACCTTTTGTGCAGTCCTATCCCCTGCATGATGTCCTCCGTAAGCACTACCATGACATTTTCTCAATATCTCTTGTTGTTCAAATTATGGAACACATCTTCACATAATGCCATCTACTCCTTCTTTATATAAGTGTGGGTCATCCCAAAAGTAATGCCTTAGATCATAAAAAAATTTCCTTCTTTGCTGAGCTATAAAGGTTGGAGGCAAATACTTGGAAACAATAAAGTTAGCATAATCAGCATACCAAGGATTCTCATGCGGACTTACCCTTATTGCAGCCAACTGCTTGTTTGGAAAGCTATCATTAATAGGCAATGGGTCAAAAGAAATGTTTTCCAAACGACATAAATTGTCAGCAACAGGATTTCAGCACCTTTCCTATCTACAATATGCAGTTCAAACTCTTGTAAAAGCAAAACCCACCTGATAAGTCTAGGCTTAGCGTCCTTCTTTATCATAAGGTACTTGATAGCAGCATGATCAGTATGAATAGTAACCTTTGAATCAACAATATAAGGTCTAAAATTATCACAAGCAAAGATTACAGCTAAGAACTCTTTTTCAGTAGTAGCATAATTATTTTGAGCAACATCTAGAGTCTTGCTAGCATAATGAATAACATTCAACTTCTTATCAACTCGTTGTCCAAGGACAACACCCACGGCAAAATCACTATCATCACACATAATTTCAAAAGGTAAACTCCAATCAGGTGGTTGGACAATAGGAGCAGTTGTCAAAGCTTTCTTCAAAGTCTCAAAAGCTTCCTTACAATCATCATCAAAAACAAAAAGGTACATCTTTTTGAAGAAGATTAGTAAGGGGCTTTGAAATTTTGGAGAAATCTTTAATAAACCTCCTATAGAAACCAACATGACCAAGGATACTACGAATACCTTTGATATCTCTAGGACAAGACATCTTCTCAATTGCTTCAATCTTGGCTCTGTCAATTTCAATGCCTCTTTCAGAGATTTTGTGTCCAAGAACAATCCCTTCATTAACCATGAAATGGCATTTCTCCCAATTAAGAACAAGGTTGGTTTCTTCACATCTCTACAAAAATTTATCAAGGTTGTGCAAACAGTTATCAAAATAAGTTCCGTAGACGAAAAAATCGTCCATGAAAACCTCCATAATTTCTTCACAAAAACCATGAAAGATAGCAGTCATACATCTCTGAAAGGTAGCATGGGCATTACATAAACCAAAAGGCATATGCCTATAAGCATAAGTACCATAAGGACAGGTGAAATTAGTTTTCTCTTGGTCTTGTGCTTTCACAGCAATTTGAGAAAACCTAGAATAACCATCAAGAAAACAAAAGTGAGTATTTTTGGACAACCTCTCAAGCATTTGATCAATAAAGGGCAAAGGATAATGATCTTTCTTAGTAACTTTATTGATCTTTCTAAAATCAATGCACATTCTACCCCCAACCACTACTCTTTGGGGTATAAGCTCATTATTTTCATTAGGCACGATAGTTATTCCCCCTTTCTTGGGAACGCAATGAACAGGACTAACCCATTGACTGTCAGCAATAGGATAAATAATACCAGCATCATGGAGTTTTAATACCTCATTTCTTACCACATCCTTCATGTTAGGATTTAGACGGCGTTGGTGCTCAACAACTGGTTTTGCACCAGGCTCAATATTAATAGCATGCTGACATATAGTAGGAGAAATTCCTTTTAAATCATCAAGAGTATAACCTCCTCGGTGTTTCCTCAACACTTCCAATAACCTTTCTTCTTCTTTTCCTGAAAGTTTAGAACTAATAATAACAGGATACACTTTCTTATTGTCAAGATAAGCATATTTAAGATCATGAGGTAAAGGTTTTAATTCAAAAACAACATCTTCTTTAGGTGGTAGTGTGGTACCCAATTCTTCCACATGTAGATTATGCTTAAGTAACTCAGGCTGACGAATGAAAACCTCGTCAATCTCATTTCTTTCCTTCATGAAGACATCACTTTCATGATCTTCCATGAACTGCTGCAAGGCATTGTTAGGAGCAAGAGAAATAGCAGAAAGTTGTTCAACCCTGAAATCATCATTAGGCAGTTCATTTTCATAAGGAGTTTTGGCAAATTTGGAAGAATTAAACTCATAATACTCTCCATCAAACTTAGTCGAAACTTTTTCCTTCCTACAATCTATAATAGCCCCACAAGTATTCAGGAAGGGTCTACCAAAGATAATATGATAGGTTTTACTAGCTTCTTTACCAAGTACCAAAAAATCAGCAGGATATTTAATCTTACCACAAAGGACCTCCACATCTCTTACAATGCCAATGGGGAAAACTTGCTCTCTATTGGCAAGGTGAATAACCACATCAATGTCTTCAAGCTCACAAGGACCAATTTCATGCATAATTTCCCTATAAATCTCATAAGGAATAGCACTAGAACTAGAACCAATATCACATAAACCATAATAGCTATGCTTACCAATTCTAACAGAAAGCACGGGGACACTAGCTTTTATAGATTTTTTTAGGATGAGAAACAATATTAGTAGCATCTTCACAAAAGACAATATGCTCATCCTCTATATTTCTAGTGACAAGATCTTTCACAATAGCTACCACAGGCTCAATATCAATGAGCTCATCAGGCTCCACAGTTTTCTTTGCACTTTTGCTAACCACATTAGCTATGATAGAATGTTCCTTTACCTTAGCAGGAAAAGGGATTTTCTCCACATAAGGTTCAGGCAAAATAGGATCAACAGTACAAACCTCTATGCTAGAAGGAACATGGGTGACAGTGTCTTTATAAGGAGCATGGTACTTGTCCCACTCTTTCTTGGGAATTTCAATATAAGAGGCAAAGGCATTAAAACATTTTGCAAGAACTTGAGGATCAAGACCAAACTCATTACTAATATCACGAAAGTCATCAATTCCCATAAAAGATTTAATGCATTCATAATCTTAGTTTATACCTGACTTTCTTCCTTTGTCATTTTCCCAAGCTTTAGTGTTCTCTTGAATACGGTCTAGTAGATCCCATTTAGCTTCTTCCTTCATACGTGTGAATGATCCAGCACAAGAAGCGTCTAGTAAATCTTTATCATGAAGAGAGAGAGACTAGCATAAAAGTTATTGATAATAATATTGTTAGGGAGTTCATGAATAGGACATTTAAGCATAGTAACTTCAGTCTCCCCCAAACTTGAGTTGTACTCTCTCCATCACGAGGCCAAAAGTTATATATCAGATTTCTATCCTTATGGATCTCACTGGGAGGATAAAATTTAGAATAAAAGAGAGATGCCATCGCCTCCCATTCCATGGATTGTCCATTCTTCAGCAGCTTATACCATTCTTCAGCTCTCCCTTTCAAGGATATAGAGAGTAACTTCTTCTTCACCTATTCAGTTGTGATACCTATACACTTAAACAACCCGCATAATTCATGGATAAAAAGCAAGTGATCACCAGGATGGACAGTTCCATCCCCTAAATAATAATTATCCATAACACGATCAATAATAGTTGTAGGTATCTTAAAAGGATCTATCTCAACAGGTGGTGGTTCATCTACTACCCTAGCAGTGGTAGTAGTTTTCCCAAACAGAAAACCAAGTGGGTTATCCATATTGGAAACAAAGTAACAAGCAGTAACAAAAAGCAATACTCACAGTAGAAGTTTTTTTACCAATTCCACTCTTCAATAGCGCTTCACTACCTGGCAACGGCGCCAGAAAATAGTCTTGATGACGCACAAGTATAGGGGGTGTATCGTAGTACTTTCTATAAATAGGAGTGTCGATCCCAACGAGGAGCAGAAGGTACTGAACAATGGTATGGAGCAGGAACTCTCTGCAAATAC
Source organism: Avena insularis (assembly GCA_023614405.1). Classification (NCBI taxonomy): domain Eukaryota; kingdom Viridiplantae; phylum Streptophyta; class Magnoliopsida; order Poales; family Poaceae; genus Avena; species Avena insularis. The sequence goes on from CM042684.1 coordinate 10,556,774, forward strand.
TTAGCAAACAGATTTTTAGTGGTTTTCTGATAAGGCAACAAAATGAAGTGCAAGTAATAAAAAATAAATGCAGCAAGTGGCCCAATCCTTTCTTAACAAAGGACAAGCCAGTGGAAATACTTATAAGGACCAAACGTTCTCGAGGACACATGTGAATTCTGTCAAGTGCTTTCGCTTCAAATAGCTGAGTACCCTTCTTTGGTGTTGTAAGTGTTGTGTGGGTGAACTTGTGCTAATGTACCGACCTTAATTGGACTAATACATACTTGTGATTAAACCCTATGCAAACATCCGTAACTACAGGAAAGTAATTAAGATATAAATCTAACCACAGCCTTAAACTCTGAGATCCTACGCTCCCTTGTGCAAAGGTGTCCTAACGGGGGTTCAGGTTTCTGTCACTCCGGCAACCCCACAATTAGTAGCCAAATACACAATGCATTCCCCTAGGCCCATAAATGGTGAAGTATCATGTAGTGAACGTTCACATGACACCACTAGAAGAATAGCACCACAACTTAAATACTAAACCATTGAATAATAACTCAACACAAATCCACTAATAACAACATGACTTCTCCCATGTCCTCAAGAACTAAACAAATTACTCACAAGACATCATATGGATCAAGATAAAAGATGATATGATAACGGATAACAATCTGAACATAAACAATAATCTAATGGTTTCACTCACAAGCATCAACTACAATAGTAATTAACACCGGGAAAGTTTCCCCTAAGAACTAAAGCAATATCCAACACAATTGTTACAGCGGCACGGAGTGGTGATGATGGTGCTGGTGGAGATGATTGTGTGGATAATGATGATGATCCCGATGAAGCCTAGCTTGATGATGGTGTTGATGGCGACGATCTCCCCTCTCCGGGAAGGAATCCCCCCAGCAGAAATCTGTCTGCCGGAGAGATCTTTCTCTCTCGGTGTTTTCTGCCCCCTAGAGGCGGCGGAAATCTATATGTGGTCGCTCCCCCAGCCTTAGGGTTCCGTAGGGAAGATATAGGCAAAGTGGAGGAGTCGGGAGCCGGGCAGGTGGGCCACACCTGCCCTAGGCGTGGCCCAGGGTGGGCCCGTGCCTAGGGGGTGTGGGCCCCCTACGACCCTTCTTTTTCCCTCCTTCTGTCTTCCTCAACCTTTTGGAAAAATAATATTTTCCCATATTTTTATGGTATTTTCCCGATCTTCGCGAAATTGCATCAAAATGCCCTCTTTTCCATCAGAATCCAGACTTCGGCAGTCCATCCTCCAAGAATCATCCAACATGCATAAACAGTGGAAAAGCCATAAGTAATACCTTATAATAAGACAAATATCAATGAATAGAGGTAGATTATGATATAGAAAGGTGATGCAAATTGGGTGTATCAAGCAACAAAGACACAGATCATTCAGAAATGCATTGGGTCAGTTCTCACAAAGCAGATCATCTGTCTCCCCAATCCACCAAGAGCTACCTGAAACTACCTATGCGGCAACCTCAGCTTTGGTGTTCTTTTGAGCTGATTTCTTATGTATGTTGTTTAACCGCTATTTTTTCTGGAAAAATCAAACACATTTCCTGTTATACCTTTTCTGTTTGCATACTAGAACAGAAACTATTTGCACATCTAAAAATATCTGACCTACCTTCTTCTTCAGGGAAGAAGCAGCAACATGATGTCTACGCACGCTTCTATTTTTGTAGACAGTGGTGGGCCTCCAAGTGCAGAGGTTTGTAGAACAGCATCAAGTTTCCCTTAAGTGGATGACCCAAGGTTTATCAAACTCAGGGAGGAAGTGGACAAAGGTATCCCTCTCAAGCAACCCTGCAATCAAGATACAAGAAGTCCCTTGTGTCCCCAACACACCCAATATACTTGTCAGGTGTATAGGTGCACTAGTTCGGCGAAGAGATAGTGAAAGACAAGTAATATGGATGATTATAAGTGGTAATTGCAATCTGAAATAAATATGGCAGCAAACAAACATGTAGAAGGACTGATTGTAAACGGTGTTTCAATGCATAGAAACAAGGCCTAGGGATCATACTTTCACTAGTGGACACTATCATATAAATATCTTCTCTTCATTATGCTACTTTGAACTACTGTCCGGTTGGACAACTCCAATCCATGGTAGGGCTACAAAAGCTCTCCTTAAAGGTCCCATTCCCCATCTAGGTAACCCCACATTGTCACCTTGAGCGCTAGATGGTTCCAACAAACACCACAATTTCATAGAGACATCCAACTCAAAATATAACTCATGATAAGTATTTATTAATCTTTAGCCTAAGTGCCACACGGTGTGCATAGTGTCAACTTCACACACGTGGGGATAACCGGAGATTACAATAAAGCACTTGAGTAGCAGAGTAGATCTACTTTATTACAAAGCTCATGATCACAATAAGATCACACATAGAGAGAGAGATGGACACATAGCTATCAGTAGAGCCCTTAGCCTCGAGGGAGAACTACTCCCTCCTCATCATGGGAATGAGCAACGACGATGGAGATGGTGGTGGAGATCGATGGAGATGGCTCCGGGGGCAATTCCTTGTCCCAGAAGGGTGCCGGAACAAAGACTTTTGTCCCCCGAATCTCCTCTTCGGTGGCGCCGGCGCTGCGGAACTTTTCGTGGATGGAGGCCGATTCTTTTAGGGTTTTCGCAATAGAGTGAATATATAGGTGGAAAGGCGATGTCAGGAGGTGGACCAGGGGCACACACCACACCCTGGCACAGCCAGGGGCACGCCACCAGGGGGTGTGGCTGTCTCCTGGCCCTCCTCCATCTCTTCTTTGGACTCCTTCTCGTGTCTAGAAAAATAGGAACATCAGACTTTGTTTCGTCCAATTCCGAGAATATTTCCTTACTAGCTTTTCTGAAACCAAAAATAGCAGAAAACACGCAACTGGCACTATGACATATTGTCAATAGGTTAGTTCCAAAAAATGTATAAAAATACCTCAAAGTATAGATAAAACATAACAAAGTTGATACTAAACAAGCATGGAGAATAAAAACTTATATATACGTTTACGACGTATCAAGCATCCCCAAGCTTAACTCTTGCTCGTCCTCGAGTAGGTAAGTGATAAAAAGAATAATTTTTGAGGTGACATGCACCATCACAATCTTGATCAAACCATTTGCAAAGCATTGATAACTGGGATCAAAGTACTCTAAACATGAGCATGAAAGATGTAGTTCTAACAATAAGACATAGTAACTATATTGTAACATGCAAGGTATAAACAAAGGATCATGAATAACAATGCATTGAAAGACGTTTATTTGTTTCACATATATAAAATAGCATGTGTGGTATTCAGCTAGTCCTTCATGGAGTAGCAAAACATAAATGCATAGGACACCTTCAAAGTTTGTAAGGGTGACTAGATACAAATAGTTCAAGAACAAGCAATATCAACATAATGAATCAATCAATAAGTTTTGGGACAATGCACATAAAACTAAGAATGACAACTATGCTCTCTTAATTGGTGCATAAAGATAGAAGGTGGAGACTCAATATAAAAGTAGAAAGAAAGGCCCTTCATAGAGGGAAGCAGGGATTTCAGTTTCATAAAGAGCTTCCAAAAATTATGGTACTTATTAGCTTTCAGCTCTCATTGCCCCTATCATAATCATCTTGAAGTGATTACGGTTAAAGTGAAACAAATATGGAGTATATGCTTGACAAATCATAAGTTGGCATTCTCATGTCCCTTGAGTACGAGGGCTGTTCCACATGCTACTCAACTTTAGTCACAAGCAAGTTCTTGTCATTGTAAGTATATATGTGTATCATAGAGAACCGCCAACGGGGTACCCCTTGTCCCATGAAACATGAGCTATCCCATATCAAAATGACAAGGCAATAGACAATGAGCATCTCAGCAATCTTTATATTTGCTATTTGCATAGGTTTTTATTGAGGATGCTTCACAGATTGCTCACTATGGTTATGCTGCAATTTTCCACCATGATTAGGCATGGCTTAGGCGAGCCGCCCAGGCATTTCTCTAACACATATATAATACTCCATGAACTTACAATCTCCCCTTTTATTTCACACCGCCGACATCCGTAAACAAAAGATCAGGATATCAACTGGGTGTTGGAGATATGCCCTAGAGGCAATAATAAAAGTCATTATTATTATATCTTTGTGTTTATGATAAATGTTTACATTCATGCTATAATAGTATTAAATAGAAACATTAATACTTGTGTGATTTGTAAACTAAATTAGAGTCCCTGGTAAAGCCTCTTTGTAATACTAGCTTGTTGGTTGATAGATGATTGTGGTTTCCCGATCATGAACATTGAGATGTTATTTACAACAAGATAATATCATTAGGAGAATGGTATGATGGACATACTCCTATAGATAAGCGTAGCATTAAGATCAAGTCATTTCAATAGTTCAATTGCTATAAGCTTTCTGATCCATAGTAACCTAATTCCTTCGACCATGAGATCATGCTAATCACCATCAACAGAAGGATGCTTTGATGACATCAAACACCACATCATAATTGGGTGGCTATAAAAGTGGCATTGAGTGTTCGGAAAGTATGTGTTGAGGCACATGGATCAAGAGTGGGATTTGTCCATCCATATGACGGATAGATATGATCTAGGCCCTCTCGGTGGAATGTCATCCAATTGGCTTGCAAGCATGTGACTGGCTCACAAGGGATCACATATCACGGGAACAAGAAAAGAGTACTTATCGGTAACGAGGTTGAACTAGGTATGCAGAGATACTGACGATCAAACCTCGGATAAGTAAACTATCGCGAGACAAAGGGAAATTGGTATCGTATGTAAGTGGTTCATTCGATCGCAAAGTAATCGTTTAAATATGTGGGAGCCATATGAATTTCTAGATTCCTCTATTGGTTATTGATCGGAGAAGTGTCTCGGCCATGTCCGCGTAATTCACGAACCGTAGGGAGACACACTTAAGGATTTGATGTTGTTTAGTAGATATGGAATGTTAGTAGGGATACCGAATGTTGTTCGGAGTCTCGGATGGGACCGGGATATCACGAGGAGATTCAGAATGGTCCGAAGAATAAGATTCATATAAGGAAAGTCCGATATCGGAGTTCGGGAATGATTTCGATGTTTTCATCGGAGAGGTTCTAGAAGGTTCTAGAAGGTTCATCGGACCGGAAGGGGAATGGTCCATGAATATGTCATGGATAAGTGGAATGATTGGATCATATCCTAGGTCACTTGGTTTGGGCATTTGCAAGAGAGAATTAAAGCTCTAAATTGAAAGTCAAACGGGAGGTTTGAAAAGTCAAACTGGAACAATGGTTTCCTAGTGGAAGAAGGAAAGAGTCCTTCCTTCAATCCAACTTGGGTTTGGGTTTGGATTCAAACTCTCCCCTCCCAAGGCTGCCCCCTCTCATAAATAGAGGGGAAGGGCTGCCCCAAACATAGAGCAAGCCAGCCCTCCCCACCCCGTGCGCCGCCGTCGAACGCCGCCGCCAGCCGCCTTGCACCGCCGCCGGTCCGTCGCCGTCGCCCTAGCCACCGCTAACTCCTCCTCATCCACTCTGTACTTCTAAACCTAGATCGCCGGAAAACCCTAGATCCACCATAACTCGCACCGGCTTAGGCGAAGCCCTGTGGGATCTTCCCTCTACTTCCGACACCACGCCGACGTGCTGTCGGAATCGCGAGGAGAGAACTACAACCTCCGCTGCCTGATGGAACAAGGGAGAGGAAGGTATTCATCGAGTACCGAACATGTGACTAACAGCGGAAACGCTGCCGGAAGGATCGTCTACGCGATCTTGAGATCGGCAAGTGTACGACTACATCACCCACGAGAATCTGCTCTCGTTAACCACTTTGGAATCTTCAAGGGTGAGTACTCTAATCGACCCATTGCTACAATCTAGTAGATAGATCTTGGCTTGTTTGTGTGCATGCGGTAGAATTTTTTTGTTTTCCATGCTACGAACCCCTATAGTGGTATCAGAGCCGTGTCTATATGTAGATCTGTTGCACGACTAGAACACAATGGTCATTGTGGGCGTTGATGCTTTTGTTGTCGATTTCTTCTTGTGTACTTTGCATCTTGAGGGATGGTGGGATGAAGCGGCCCGGGCTAACCTTGCATGACATCGTTCATGAGACTTGCTCCACGCTTAACATGCAACTTGTATTGCATAAGTGGCTTTGCGGGTGCCTGTTTCTCCCAACATAGTTAAGATTCAATTTACAATGGGTGATTGACAATACTAGTATCAACGTTGTGGTTCTTGTTCGTAAGTTAGAACGACACTTATTGAAATCCCCAAACCACGTAAAACATGCAAAGAAAATTAGAGGCGTCTAACTTTGTTTTGTAGGGGTGTGTTGTGATGTGATATGGCCATGATTGTGATTATATATGATGTATGCAATGTTCCTTATTGTAAGTCGGCAATCGGCAGGAGCCATATGGTTGTCTTTTAATTCTGTTAAGACCTGCGTGTCTATTATTCCAAGTAGTTGTAATAGTTGATGCTGGTGGACGACAACCATGAAGCGGCGCCATTGAGCTTGACGCCATGCCGGTGATGATGAAGATCATGTTTGTGCTTGAATATGGAGATCGGAAGCACAAGAAGAAAGGCCATATCATATCACATATTATGAATTGCATGTGATGTTAATCCTTTTATGCATCTTGTATTGCTTAGTTCATGACGGTAGCATTATAAGATGATCCCTCAAGCACAAAAATATCAAGTTATAAAGTATTCATCCTTAGTAAGCACCATTGCTAAAGCTCGTTGTTTCGAAGCACCACGTGATGATCGGGTGTGTTAGATTCTGCGAGTGTATACAACGTGAGTGCGAGTGTATACAACATGCGAAAGCTAAGGTTTGATCTTGACGAGCCTAGCATGTACAGACATGGTCTCGGAACACGGATCACCGAAAGGTAAAGCATGAGTCATATAGTAGATATGATGAACATGTTGATTGTTCGCCATTGAAGCTACGTCAACTCTCGCGATGATCGGTTTTGATGTGGTGGATTTGGTTCGTGTGATCACTAAAACAATGTGAGGGATATTGTTTTGAGTGGGAGTTCACCTAGATTAATTTAACTATTAATTAGAACTCAATTTGTCATAAACTTAGTCTAAACTATTGCAAATATGTTGTAGATAAATGGCGACCCCTACCATCAATTTTAATGCGTTCCTAGAGAAAGAAAAGTTGAAAAACAACGGAAGCAACTTCAAGTATTGGTTCCGCAATTTGAGGATTGTCCTCAATGCTGGTAATTTGACATATGTTCTGGATGCACCGTTGGGTGACCCACCGACAGCTGATGCTACCGATGAGGTAAAGAATGTTTTCCTCGCTCGAAAGAATCAGTACTCCATAGTTCAGTGTGCTATCTTGTATGGTTTGGAATCGGAGCTTCAGAAAAGTTTGAGAACCATGACCCACATGATATTGTCCGTGAACTCAAAATGATATTTGAGGCTCACGCGGCAGTTGAGAGTTATGAGGCTTCTGAAATTCTTTAACTGCAAGATGGAAGAGGACAACTCTGTCAGTGAGCACGTGCTTAAGATGTCTGGGCACGCAAGCAAGCTTCAAAGCTTGGGTATAGTGATTTCTAATGCTTTGGGGATTCACCGTGTCCTCCAATCACTACCACCAAGGTACAAGAACTTTGTGATGAACTACTATATGCAAAACATGGACAAGTCGTTGCCCGAACTCTTCTCCATGTTAAAATCTACAGAAGTGGAGATCAAGAAAGAGCACCAAGTGTTGTTGGTCAATAAGACCACCAAATTCAAGAAGCAAGGCAAGTCTAAGAAAAAGGGAAACTTCAAGAAGGGCGGTAAGAAAGTTACCGCGCCGGCGAAGAATACCAAGGCTGGGCCTAAGGCTGATACTGAGTGCTTTTACTGCAAGGGAGAAGATCACTGGAAGCGGAATTTCCCTAAGTACTTGGCGGATTTGAAGAACGACAACATCAAGAAGAAAGGTATATCCGATATACATGTTATTGATGTGTATCTCACTAGTACTAGTAGTAGTGCCTGAGTATTTGATACTGGTTCGGTTGCTCACATTTGTAACTCAAAATAGGTGCTGCAGAATAGACGGAAACTAGCGAAGAACGAGGTGACGATGCGCGTTGGAAATGGATCAAAGGTTGATGTGATCACGGTCGGCACGCTACCTATTCATCTACCATCGGGATTAGTTTTATACTTAAATAATTGTTATTTGGTGCCTGCGTTGAGCATGAACATTATATCCGGATCATTTTTTATTGCAAGACGGTTACTTGTTTAAGTCCGAGAATAATGGTTGTTCGATTTATATGAGTAATATATTTTATGCACATGCACCTTTGATAGATGATATATTCTTATTGAATCTCGATTGTAGTAATACACATATTAATAACATTGAAGCTAAACATTTGAAATTGAACGATAACTCGACCTATATGTGGCACTGTCGTCTTGGTCACATTGGAGTGAAGCGTATCAAGAAACTCCATTCCGATGGACTTCTTGAATCACTTGAAAGATGCGAAGCATGTCTGATGGGTAAAATGACTAAGACTCCATTTTCTGGTATGATGGAGCGAGCTATGGACTTATTGGAAATCATACATACCGATGTGTGTGGCCCAATGAGTGTAGCATCGCGCGGTGGTTATCGTTATGTTCTTACCTTCACAGATGATTTGAGTAGATATGGGTATATCTATTTCATGAAACATAAGTCCGAAACTTTTGAGAAGTTGAAGGAATTTCAAAGTGAGGTAGAGAATCAACGTAACAAGAAGATTAAATTTCTACGATCTGATTGTGGAGGTGAATATCTAAGTTACGAGTTTGGTGAGCATTTGAAGAAATGCGGAATACTTTCACAATTGACGCCGCCGGGAACACCACAACGTAATCGTGTGTCCGAACGTCGTAATCGAACTCTCTTATATATGGTTCATTCTATGATGTCACTTACAGATTTACCGCTATCGTTTTGGGGTTATGCATTAGAAACAACCACATTCACTTTAAATAGGGCACCATCTAAATCTGTTGAAATGACACCGTATGAATTATGGTTTGGGAAGAAACCTGAATTATCGTTCCTAAAAGTTTGGGGTTGCGAAGCTTATGTAAAGAAGTTACAGCCCGACAAGCTTGAACCCAAAGCAGAAAAATGCGTCTTCATAGGATACCCGAAGGAAACTATTGGGTATACCTTCTATCATAGATCCGAGGGCAAAATCTTTGTTGCCAAGAATGGATCCTTTCTAGAGAAGGAGTTTCTCTCGAAAGAAGTGACTAGAAGGAAAGTAGAACTTGACGAGGTTGTTGAACCTTCTATCGAACTTGCGAATAGCGCAACACCAGAAGTAGTTCCTGTGGCGCCTACACCAATAAGAGAGGAAGCTAATGATGTTGATCATGAAACTTCGGTTGAAGTTACTACGGAACCTCGCAGGTCAACGAGAACTTGTACCACTCCTAATTGGTATGATCCCGTTATCAATGTCATGTTGGTGGACAACACCGATGACCCTGCGACATATGAGGAAGCGATGATGATCCCAGATTCCAATAAATGGCAAGAAGCCATGAAATCCGAGATTGGATCCATGTAAGAAAACCAAGTATGGACTTTGTGGACTTAGCGGATGGCCGGAAGGCCGTCGAGAACAAATGGATTTTCAAGAAGAAAATAGATGCTGATGGTAATGTTACTGTCTATAAAGCTCGACTTGTCGCAAAAGGGTTTCGACAAATTCAAGGAGTTGACTACAATGAGACTTTCTCACCAGTAGCGAAGCTAAAGTCTATAAGGATTTTGTTAGCAATCGCTGCATATTATGATTATGAGATATGGCAGATGGATGTCAAAACGGCGTTCCTCAATGGAGACATTGATGAAGAGTTGTATATGATGCAACCCAAAGGTTTTGTCGATCCTAAAGATGCTAACAAGGTATGCAAACTTCAACGGTCCATTTATGGATTGAAGCAAGCATCCCTAAGTTGGAATCAACGTTTTGATAAGGTAATCAAAAGCTTTGGATTTATACAAACTTATGGAGAAGCTTGTATTTACAAGAAAGTGAGTGGGAGCTCTATAGCATTCTTAATACTATATGTAGATGATATATTGTTGATTGGGAATGATGTAGACCTTCTCAATAGTGTCAAGTATTATTTGAATAATAGTTTTTCAATGAAAGATCTTGGAGAAGCAGCTTACATATTAGGCATAAAGATTTATAAAGATAGATCAAGACGCCTAATATCATTGTCACAAAGTACATATTTGGACAAAGTTCTAAAGAGGTTTGGAATGGAAGATAGCAAGAAAGGGTTGTTGCCCATGTTGCCCAATACGACCTTGAGTAAAACTCAAAGTCCTGCAATGGCAGAAGATAGAGAAAGGATGAGTAAGACTCCCTATGCCTCAGCCATAGGATCTCTTATGTATGCCATGCTATGTACTAGACCCGACATTGCATATGCTGTTAGTTTGACTAACAGATATCAAAGTGATCCAGGAGTGGATCATTGGACAGCGGTCAAAAACATCCTTAAGTACTTGAGAAGAACTAAGGATATGGTTCTTTCTTATGGAGGTGATGAATAACTTGTTGTTAATGGTTACACCGATGCTAGTTGGAACACCGATCCGGATGATTCCAAATCTCAATCTGGATACGTATTTACTTTGAATGGTGCAACAGTTAGCTGGAGGAGTGCAAAGCAAAGCGTTGTGGTGAGATCTTCAACTGAATCGGAATACATAGCTGCTTCAGAGGCTTCACAAGAGGCGATATGGATGAAGGAGTTCATTATAGAGCTCGGTGTGGTTCCAAGTGCTCTGGACCCAATGTCTATCTACTGTGATAAAATGGGCGCCATAGCCAATGTGCAAGAACCAAGGTCACACAAGAAGCTGAAGCACATCAAGGTACATTTTCACGCTATTCGAGAGCATGTCCAAGATGGTGACATAAAGATTTGCAAAGTACACACAGATCTGAATATGGCGGATCCGTTGACTAAACCTCTCCCGAGGGCAAAACATGACCAGCACCAAACTGCCATGGGTGTTCGGTATATTACCATGTAATATAGATTAGTTGACTCTAGTGCAAGTGGGAGACTGTTGGAGATATGCCCTAGAGGCAATAATAAAAGTCGTTATTATTATATCTTTGTGTTTATGATAAATGTTTACATTCATGCTATAATAGTATTAAACGGAAACATTAATACTTGTGTGATATGTAAACTAAATTAGAGTCCCTGGTAAAGCCTCTTTGTAATACTAGCTTGTTGGTTGATAGATGATTGTGACTTCCCAATCATGAACATTGAGATGTTATTGACAACAAGATCATATCATTAGGAGAATGGTATGATGGACATACTCCTATAGATAAGCGTAGCATTAAGATCAAGTCATTTCAATAGTTCATTTGTGTAACATCCCAAAAATCATGATTTCAAAGCTTGCATATCATTCATGTATTCATAATCATTTTAGGATCATTTTGAAATGAGATTTCAGAAACAGAAGCATTTGAATGTGTATTATTTTATGTAAGCAAGGCAATGGCCCACTACTACTCTCTAGTATGAGATTATTGGTTTTAAACCAGAAAGATTTGAACTTAGAGTTGATTGATATTTTCTAAAGCTTGGACAAAGTTTTCAAAACAAAGTATGAATTTAAAACCATTCATATGCCTTTATTAAACAAATGGTAAAGGCACTGTTTTATTTAAATTCCAATGGGCCAAAGTATTTTGAGTGAGCAACTTTGTTCTGTAGACAAAAAGGTTCAAGTTCTACTTTACAAAAATTCAGAACAGGTTTGAATTCCAACCCATTTGAAAACCATTTGAAATTGATTCCAGAAAATCAAATGAGAAATAGAAAAAGATAAAAGAAATGGAAAAGGGCTGGCGCCAGCATTTCGGCCCAATAACAGAACCAGCCCACCCGGGCCAGTCCCCCTCTACCCCTCTCTCACCCGCGCGAAACGTACCCCGCAGCCACTGACGCTGGGCCCTCTCCACGTCAGCGTCGTCTTCCCCGAATCCTCGCGCGCAGACGCCGCTCCGCCGTTACCTCTCTACAGTGACGCCGCGATTAAACCCAGCGTAAATTCCATTGATTGGCCGCGTGATTGCCGCCCCTGCTCCGGCTACAAAACCCCCTCTCCACCCCGTACTTTCCCCTCACTCCACTCGCTCGCTCCACCACCAGGCTGCCCCTATTTTGCATTACACCGCCGCAGACAGAGCCAACTCCGGCGAGGTATTCCGGTAAGCCTCGTGTTCGCGGGCCGGGAAGACTCAACAAAGTCCTGCCTAGCCGAGTGGAAGCTCGAGGATTACACCCCAGCACTGAAGAAGATCACCCAGGCGGTGTACCTAGACGCAAAGGCTGGGGTCGCCCCCTACACCGCAAAGCATCCAGCCCCAACGGTAAATCACCTCGCATCATTCGCAGTCGTAGTTTTTGCAGTCGCGGTCGTTCTAATTTCATTTTGTGTTCATTGAAGCTATTCCAAGTGGTGGAAGGATGGCTCCCGCCTTTCTTCGAGAATTCGAGCATCGTGCTCCAGGACGGACATGGGCGAATCGCCTCCCGCCAAGGGCGACACCGGGAGCGACGAGAGCAACGGCGACGACGAGTCCGAGGAGGAGGTCGCCCCGCTGGTTCGCAAGACCCGCGGGCAGCGTTAGCGTGATCTTGAGGCGAGTAAAAGCCTCGAGCATCATGATGACGATGACGAACTTCCGGAAACCACCTCGCACCGCCAGGCTACTCCGTCGAAGAAGAAGAAGAAGAAGGAGAAGGAGGCGAAGGCTCCTCCGAAGAAGAAGACGAAGCCGATGAGGCCGGCCTCGCCACCGCATTCGGCGAGCAGCTCCGACGCCCACAGCCCGGCCAAGGACGAGGCGCCGCCGATGGCAGCCGCACTGGACACGGCCACTGTCGAGGTGCCAGTGGCCTCGATGCCTCCGCCATTCGCCCCAGTCTCTAGGCTAGGGGCCGCTCCGGCCGCGGCGGCTTCACCTCGCAGGGAAGCTCCTGCCGAAGATGTCCCAGAAGCTCCTGTTGCAGCCTCGACGACGAAGAAGCCGTCCGTGTCTTGGGCACGCGACGTCCTGGAGATGGGCCTCACCACGACCGGGCCCGAATCGAGAAGCCGGCCGGCATCCGCACGGGGCTACGCTTCATTCCGGTCACCAAGTGAGTTCGCTCACCTACCTTTGTCTTTCATAGCAGCTTGAATTATCCCGCTCACACGATCGATTTACAGGACCGGAGCGAAGAAGATAGGCCACCCGACTGTGTCTAAGGTGCCACCCGTCATCAGCGAGGAGGATCCTTCCCGCAAGAGGAAGGCGGACGAAGTCGTCGTCCCTGCGGATGGCGCCAAGAAGGCCAAGGGCGACGATGTCGTCACGATCTCCGACGACACGGCGGTCGCGCCGAATGAACCCGCAATGGAGGCGGCCGTACCCACAAAGGAGGGTGCTCCCTTGCCTGGGGTGACCGAGCCGGTCTCCTTTGGTGCCGGTGCCTCCATCGCCACGTTCCCGCGCTTCATGGCCAGATCGGCTACAGCGAGTGGGACCTCACCCTCGAGCCGTGCACCTGGGGTCACCGACGCGGAGGTCGAGCAACGTCGTGGGCACACGCCGGCTCTCCTCGTGTCCGTGGATGCGATACAACTTCACGGCATGCTTGGCGCAGCCATCCAGGTATGTCCAGTCCCCGAGGATCAGGCCGGTGGATTGCAGCGGTCTGATTCTTTTAGAGTCTTTATTTTTCGCGTCCAGTCCCCGAGTGCGCACTCGCTGAATTTCAGCGGGTGGGCACTTAGGATTTGTTGATTGCCAGTCCCCGAGTGCACACTCGCTGAATTTCAGCGGGTGGGCACTTAGGATTTCTTGATTGCCAGTCCCCGAGTGCACACTCGCTGAATTTCAGCGGGTGGGCACTTAGGATTTCGCTTTGGTTAACTGTTTGAATTGTGTGCAGGGTCTACAATGTGAGTCGGCTGACCGATTGGCAGCGAAACACCGCGCGGAGAAGGAACTGGCCACCGTCCAAGAGGCGAATAAGGGGCTTCAGGCAGTTGCCGCGAAGGCAGAGGAGGCTCGCCAGGGACTTGTCCCCGCGGGTGAATTGGCAACGGCTCAATCGACATTGAGCTCGGCTGAGAAGCGGATCGCCGAGCTCGAGCGCAAGCTGAGGGAGGCGAAGGAGGAGGCGAGTTCGGCGGATGGTCGAGCCAAGGCCGCCGTTACGGCCGCCGCGGAAGAGCGTAAAGTTTCTGACGCCCTTGTTGCTGGGCTTCAAGACGACTATACTTCTCTTCAGAGCTTCATCACGGATCTCTCCCGTCCCTTGATTGGTGAGTTTGTCTGCCCTTGCCTATTGCATGTGTCTTTTCGTAATATCCGATGTACTCACTGTTATCTTCTACCCGCAGGTCGCATCATTGATAGCGCGGAAGAGGCGAGCTCGTTCGACGCGCGGCAATGTGTGGCCACGCTCGTCGACATGCATCCGAGCCTACCTCCAGGAGATATCGCCCACGGAAGTAATTCCCAGTGACCTCGTCGAGGTGTGGAAGTACTTGGAGAAGGCGCCGTCGGTGGTTGAGTTCATGACGCGATCGGTGTTCCGGCGTGGAGCGGCGACGGCGCTTAGCCTTGGGCTTGCTCATTTTCCAGAAGATTTCGATCTGGACGATGTGACGAGTGGCTACCCGTCGTCGACTGGCGAGGTGGAGATCTCCGAGGTGCTCAAGTTGACGAGTCGCGCCGCGGTGTACTCCGAGCGCGTCTGGGCGATGGGCGACCTCCTTCCTTACCAGGAAACGGTCGTCGCGCCCAACAACCCCGAGCCACAGCACCGGGACTTCAAGGTCGAGCAGTGATGACGGGAAAATGGGGCGACTAAAGTACGCGCGTCCGCGTCATAGAGACAGATAGAATATAAATTTAAATTGCGCGACCAAGCCAAGAAATCATATATACTCGGTTGCTATTAATCCAAGACCTCAACAAACTTTCAAATATGATAGCTGGAAAATACTCGGGTCCATAAAATATGTATCCCAACGGCACGGGCCTGCGTAAAATAATATGTAACCAATCCAAGGCCTCAACAAACTTTTAAATATGATAGCTGGAAAATCTCGGTCCATATAACATATGCAGTTATATTTTCGAGCTCTGGATCTGAAATAGGTAAATAATTCATTCACATCCAGACCTCGAGGGGCATCTGTTGACACCAATTTTGTTTTCGGACATAAAGAAGCGATATCGATTATGAAATACATATATATAAAATAATTAAATGATAAAATAAATATTTAAAATGAGAAGGTCAATGGTTCAACCCATATGTCATCGGCGGACAGTTCATTCTCCAAATCCTTGCCATCATCGGCAACCCTATATTTTCAAGATTCTGCCACGGGATAAATACCGGCGTGATGTGTAAATGTTCGCCAGAATTCATCGTTGGGCGACATTAAATTTAGAAAAAAAATAGCCGATCACGGGATTCAAAAAAAATGTCGGCGGCATCTCGACGACCCTATAAAATAAAGCTATGGAGATAAAAAAATGATACCATATAATATATAAAAATATAGTCATGAATTGATCGCTAACAAAGATACGTACGAACTGATCATATTATTTGTTGATATACAATGATTAAATAATTACCCACTATAGCTAGCTAGGCTAGGTAGTAGGTCTGCAATGCATGTATAGGAAAAAAAGTGCGAACAGAAATAAAGAGGAAATGCTACCAGTGGATAGTAATCACATGCATGCATGGATTAGCCGGCATCATTACACACTTAAGTGTCATATTAATTAAATCTATCTTAAATTAACTAGTCCATGCGGAGAAGCCAACGAATATGGCGTCTGGTGGAAGTTTACACACGCCAAGTGTGATGGATAAGACCGATCGTAGCTAGCTAAAATATCTGAAGAACAAGGACTAAGACTATTGCACGACCGGCCATATTCCCACGTAACGCCATACCGGCCGCCTAAATAGGACAGCCCACAACGATGCAAAAAAAAAAGATCGGCATTCATCAACAATCGCAAAATCACCACATCGCTCCTCAGCTCTGCTCTCGCGCTCGCACGCATACACGCGCAGCGCTTTCGCCGGCCGCTCGCCGTCGCCCGGCTGCCTGTTCAGCTGTGTTGCCCGCCTCCGGCCGGTCCGTTTCGCTACAGCAAGGTGAGAAATCGAGGTAAAATTATCCTCTATTTTCCCCTTGATCATTGATACTCGGTTCTGCTCCTGCTCGTTCATGCGCCTCTACTAGTTTGAGGAAATTGACAAGAGCATCAGATATTTTGTTCTTGTTGATCATGAAATTCCTTTTTTTTTATCTGCTAGTTTGGTCATATTGACACAAACTAGGGGATTTTCCCTCCTAAACTGATACATGTATGTCTTTCCTTCTTCTCATAATCATGATAAAATTGGCTCTTGGTTTGGCCATATTGACAGAGACCAAGGTGTTATTACATTAATAAATTTTGGCTCTTGTTTGGTCACATTGACACAAACCAAGATGCTATAAACTCATGTATATATGTTACCAAAATTTTGGCTCTTGGCTTGGTTACATTGACACAAGCTAAGTTGCTCTAAAAATTACATATTATTAAAATCATGCTCTTGGTTTGGTCACATTGACACAAATTAAGATGCTATAAACTCATATATATTACCAAAAATCTGTCTCTTGGTTTGGTCACATTGATACAAGTCAAGTTGCTCTAAAATCATACATTATTAAAATTAGGCTCTTGGCTTGGTCACATTGACACAAGCCAAGTCGCTCCATATTCACATGTTAATGAAATTTGGTTCTTAGTTTGGTCACATTGACACAAATTAAGATGCTATAAACTCATATATATTACCAAATCTGTCTCTTGGCTTGGTCACATTGACACAAGTCAAGTTGCTCTAAATTCACATGCCGTTGGTTTGGCCATATTGACAGAGACCAAGGCGTTATTACATTGATAAATTTTGGCTCTTGTTTGGTCACATTGACACAAACCAAGATGCTATAAACTCATGTTACATTATTAAAATTAGGCTCTTGGCTTGGTCACATTGACACAAGCCAAGTCGCTCCATATTCACATGTTAATGAAATTTGGTTCTTAGTTTGGTCACATTGACACAAATTAAGATGCTATAAACTCATATATATTACCAAATATGTCTCTTGGCTTGGTCACATTGACACAAGTCAAGTTGCTCTAAAATCATACATTATTAAAAAATTAGGCTCTTGGCTTGGTCACATTGACACAAACCAAGTTGCTCTAAAATCATATATTAAAATTATGCTCTTGGTTTGGTCACATTGACACAAGCCAAGTCGCTCCATATTCACATGTTTATGAAATTTGGATCTTTGTTTTGTCACATTGACACAACCCAAGTCACCATAAATGCCTAAAATATCTATATATTACTAGTTCGTTCAACCACGTATGGTCATTTTGGGATTAGTATTAGATAAACAAATAAACAAAACTCCATGTTAGTAGCATACGTCTCCAACTAGTAGCTAAATACTAGTCCATAATATGTGTACGTGAATGAATAAAACAAAGCTGCACCTGTCTGAGGGCTTTAGAACATATCTAGCTTTGTTTCCGTGTAGTAAACATATTAAACCACGTAGCTCCTTTATATTGATGTGTGCATGACCAAAAATATATTAGTCCATGTTGCATATAGAGAACATGGAGTAAAATAAACTAAACAAATATACGCTCTTGATTTGGTCATATCGACACAAGCTAAGTTGCTCTAAATTCACATGCCGTTGGTTTGGTCATATTGACACAAACTAAGGTGCTCTAAATTTACATATATATAACTAAAATCATGCTCTTAGTTTGGTCACATTGACACAATCCAAAGAGCTTTAAAATCATGCCTAGCCGAAATCAACGCACATTTATAATAAAAGTAAGTTGAGTAGAGACAGGCTGCAGCGCATGATATAATGTCCAATAAAAGTCGATAAATATTAAATTGTCGTATATTATATGACGGTATAATTAAAAATATACAACAAAGTTTAACTAGTTGAATCTCTGAAATAGATGAATCTAGTATCTTTATATGAGCCGCTATGCTCTAAAAAGGGTCTAAAAAATTCTTACACTTATGTTGATATATCATCCCTAAAAACGTAGCATCCCCATGATAATATTTTATTACGCATACCTCAACGTGTATGCAAGACCAAAATTAAACAAAGATACATGCAGGTTAATCCAAGATATAATCGGTTAGCTTGCATTCCTCAAAATATTCTCATGTTGAAAGGAAATAAGAGATTAAACTACATCCATTGGTATTAGAAAAAAATATGAAGAGCTAGCTATAGAATAGTTGTCGATGCATATAGAAAAGCATCGTGCATGGCCCATGGCCAAAATCGCATGCATCATTCTGATACTCCCTTAGTCGGCTAAAACAATCTCGCTCTATAACTAATCAATATGCTTTATGATCCATAAGCCGGTTAAGTAAATGATGTATCCAATGCATGCAATCTACTTGCACTTCTAAATACTAGTGCAAGTACAAAATATTTTGGTTGTATTTTGATATTAGTACAAGCGCAAATTATGACATACATGCTGAAAATAAATGATATCGGATGCTCTTCCGAGTGGCATGTAAGAATTTGTTCTTGTTGATCATGAAATTCTTATGGATGCATGCACCTATATGAATGAGATGCATGGTTTAGTTTTAATCTATATAAGATTATCTTATTACATGTAAGTTAATTTCCTACATGCACTTTACTAGTTCCTAACTATACAACGCAGAACTAGTCAAATATTTATATGATTTTGGATGTCACAGGAGTATGTATATTTTAACTCCTAGTTTCTTTTGCTATGATAAACTTTAGTTAATTGATCATATCTCGAATTAACCTACACACAGAATTGTTTAATTTTAGTCCCTTCGTACATGTTAAGGCATATGGAGAAAATATCATTATGGCTAGTCCCTGGACAATATGGAGCATGTTATACTTTTAGGATGCAACATATTTTAATTTCTATTCGGCTTACTTAGTTACTAGCATGATGAGTAGTACCAAACGCAAGATGATTTTGGCTAGGCGTGAGATTTTGGAGCTCTTTGGCTTGTGTCAATATGACCAAACCAAAGGCGTAAGTTAAGTAATATATGAATTTAGAGCAACTTGGCTTGTACCAATGTGACTAAGCCAAAAGCATGATTTTAATAATATATGATTCTAGAGCAACTTGGCTTGTGTCAACGTAACCAAGCCAAGAGCCAAATTTTAGTGATATATGTAAATTAGAGCACCTTGGTTTGTGTCAATGTAACCAAATCAACGGCATGCATTTAGTGATATATGAGTTTTTAGTGACATGTGTAAATTTAGAGCACCTTGGTTTGTGTCAATGTGACCAAACCAACGGCATGAGTTTAGTGACATATGAATTTAGAGCACCTCGGTCTGTGTTAATGTGACCAAACCAACGGCATGAGTTTAGTGACATATATGTTTAGAGCAATTTGGCTTGTGTCGATGTGATCAAACCAAGAGCATATATTTTTTATGATATGTAAGTTTAGAGCAACTTGGCTTGTGTCAATGTGACCAAACCAAGAGCATGATTTTACTAATATGTGTTTTTTTAGAGCAACTTGGCTTGTGTCAATGTAACCAAGCCAAGTGCCAAATTTTGGTAACATATATACATGAGTTTATAGCATCTTGGTTTGTGTCAATGTGACCAAAACAAGAGCCAATTTATCATAATTATAAGGAGTGGGTAATTTAGCATATATCAACAGATCAAACCAAGACATGTAATTTTAGAGCAACTTCGCTTGTGTCAATGTGACCAAAGCAAGAGCCAAAATTTATTAATGTAATGGTCATATAACACCTTGATTTGTGTCAATGTGACCAAACCAAGATCCTAATTCTTTTAAGAAGATGTGGATTTAGAGTTAGATTTTTTTGATGGTAATATATATGAGTTTATAGCATCTTGATTTGTGTCAATGTGACCAAATCAAGAACTAATTATCATGATCATGAGAAGAAGGCAAAAGATACATGTATCAATTTAGAAGAGAAAATCCCCTAGTTTGTGTCAATGTGACCAAACTAGCGGATGGAAGAGAGAAAATCCATAGTATGCGTCGATGTATAGCCAGTCAAAAAGAGCAATTAAAGTATACTAATATTTCTCACCTTGCAGCTACCTTGCGTATGCGCGGGAGCGTGCCAGAATCTGATGACGGGAAAATGGGGCGACTAAAGTACGCGCATCTGCGTCATAGAGACAGATAAAATATGAATTTAAATGGTGCGCGTATGTAAATGACGAATATCAAAGATTGCAGTTCATACTTTCGGAACTCATACATTTATATAGAAATTCCGTTAATTACATCTCCGTAGAGAAAACCCCTGATTAAGAATTCCAACAATATCTATTACATAGCATCACAACATATGAATACTACAAAATGTAGAAATAAAACAAGACTACAAAATATAGGAAACTAAAGTCCTCGCTGTCGTCGTCGGCGGCGCACTCGGAAGAGCATCTGATATCATTTATTTTCAGCATGTATGTCATAATTTGCGCTTGTACTAATATCAAAATACAAGCAAAATATTTTGTACTTGCACTAGTATTTAGAAGTGCAAGTAGATTGCATGCATTGTATACATCATTTACTTAACCGGCTTATGGATCATAAAGCATATTGATTAGTTATAGAGCGAGATTATTTTAGCCGACTAAGAGAGTATCAGAATGATGCATGCGATTTTGGTCATGGGCCATGCACGATGCTTTTCTATATGCATGTATCGACAACTATTTTATAGCTAGCTCTTCATATTTTTTTTCTAATACCAATGGATGTAGTTTAATCTCTTATTTCCTTTCAACATGAGAATATTTTGAAGAATGCAAGCTAACCGATTATATCTTGGATTAACCTGCATGTATCTTTGTTTAATTTTGGTCTTGCATACACGTTGAGGTATGCGTAAGAAAATATTATCATAGGGATGCTACGTTTTTAGGGATGATATATCAACATAAGTGTAAGAATTATTTAGACCCTTTTTAGAGCATGGCGGCTCATATAAAGATACTAGATTCATCTATTTCAGAGATTCGACTAGTTAAACTTTGTTGTATATTTTTAATTGTACCGTCATATAATATACGACAATTTAATATTTATCGACTTTTATTGGACATTATATCATGCGCTGCAGCCTGTTTCTACTTAACTTACTTTATTATAAATGTGCGTTGATTTCGGCTAGGCATGATTTTAAAGCTCTTTGGATTGTGTCAATGTGACCAAACTAAGAGCATGATTTTAGTTATATATATGTAAATTTAGAGCACGTTGGTTTGTGTCAATATGACCAAGGTTTGTGTCAATATGACCAAACCAACGGCATGTGAATTTAGAGCAACTTAGCTTGTGTCGATATGACCAAATCAAGAGCGTATATTTGTTTAGTTTATTTTACTCCATGTTCTCTATATGCAACATGGACTAATATATTTTTGGTCATGCACACATCAATATAAAGGAGCTACGTGGTTTAATATGTTTGCTACACGGAAACAAAGCTAGATATGTTCTAAAGCCCTCAGACCGGTGCAGCTTTGTTTTATTCATTCACGTACACATATTATGGACTAGTATTTAGCTACTAGTTGGAGACGTATGCTACTGACATGGAGTTTTGTTTATTTGTTTATCTAATACTAATCCCAAAATGACCATATGTGGTTGAACGAACTAGTAACATATAGATATTTTAGGCATTTATGGTGACTTGGGTTGTGTCAATGTGACAAAACAAAGATCCAAATTTCATTAACATGTGAATATGGAGCGACTTGGCTTGTGTCAATGTGACCAAACCAAGAGCATGATTTTAATATATAATTTTAGAGCAACTTGGCTTGTGTCAATGTGACCAAGCCAAGAGCCTAATTTTTTAATAATGTATGATTTTAGAGCAACTTGACTTGTGTCACTGTGACCAAGCCAAGAGACAGATTTGGTAATATATATGAGTTTATAGCATCTTAATTTGTGTCAATGTGACCAAAATAAGAACCAAATTTCATTAACATGTGAATATGGAGTGACTTGGCTTGTGTCAATGTGACCAAGCCAAGAGCCTAATTTTAATAATGTATGATTTTAGAGCAACTTGACTTGTGTCAATGTGACCAAACCAAGAGACAGATTTTTGGTAATATATATGAGTTTATAGAGCATGATTTTAATAATATGTAATTTTTAGAGCAACTTAGCTTGTGTCAATGTAACCAAGCCAAGAGCCAAAATTTTGGTAACATATATACATGAGTTTATAGCATCTTGGTTTGTGTCAATGTGACCAAACAAGAGCCAAAATTTATTAATGTAATAACACCTTGGTCTCTGTCAATATGGCCAAACCAACGGCATGTGAATTTAGAGCAACTTGACTTGTGTCAATGTGACCAAGCCAAGAGACAGATTTGGTAATATATATGAGTTTATAGCATCTTAATTTGTGTCAATGTGACCAAACTAAGAACCAAATTTCATTAACATGTGAATATGGAGCGACTTGGCTTGTGTCAATGTGACCAAGCCAAGAGCCTAATTTTAATAATGTATGATTTTAGAGCAACTTGACTTGTGTCAATGTGACCAAACCAAGAGATAGATTTTTGGTAATATATATGAGTTTATAGAGCATGATTTTAATAATATGTAATTTTTTAGAGCAACTTAGCTTGTGTCAATGTAACCAAGCCAAGAGCCAAAATTTTGGTAACATATATACATGAGTTTATAGCATCTTGGTTTGTGTCAATGTGACCAAACAAGAGCCAAAATTTATTAATGTAATAACACCTTGGTCTCTGTCAATATGGCCAAACCAAGAGCCAATTTTAGCATGATTATAAGAAGAAGGCAAGACATACATGTATCAGTTTAGGAGGGAAAATCCCCTAGTTTGTGTCAATATGACCAAACTAGCAGATAAAAAAAAAGAATTTCATGATCAACAAGAACAAATTCTTACATGGCGAGCACACGATCACTTTACTCGACATGCTCCTTATGGCAGGGCTTCCTATCGACGGTGATCCTTATGAAGAGTATATTCCTCCACTCAAAGAGCTAAATGCTTCTTCACTACTATTTCCAAACTTTTATTTCACCCTCCTAGAAATATGGGAAGAGCTTTCATCTAAACATAAAGACGGATTGGTACCGTTCCAAGATTGGTGTGATTATTTTCACAACAATCGTCCAGAGCCTCTGACCTTCGATAGCCTTCATGATGGTCGTCTATATCTTGCAGCGTTTATCACGGTTTGGCTTTGCAATTTTGTTGTTGTCGGTACAGGGCCCTATATTCGTCCCGGTGTACTTGTCATGGCGTCTTGGATTGCCATAGGCAGAAAAATTTCACTTGCTCCGTCGGCACTTTCCTCCTTGTATTTTTCACTCCGGCGCATTAGTATGCATCCTGTAGGGCCTACATATCCCAAGGCACCCTGGCCGGTCCATTATGTCATAGGATGGATCCATCTATATTTGAAGAGAACTTTTAGTGCCAAAGGCAGAGGAGACCGTCTTCCTACTCCAAAGATCTTATATATGCAGCCATCCATGATAAGTACAATGTTCAGGCCTCCCAACGAATTTTCTGCTGAAGCATCATATGATTTCTTTGAGAATCAGAAAAACATTGCTTGGTGCCCCTATTCTTCACGTAACTTGACTGGAGTGGATCAACTACCAAGGGATTTCATGCTTTCTGTTCGCCGAGGTATTCTTCCTTGGAGGTTCTTATTTTCGGATATTGACCTATGCGTAGCTGAGCCATATCACCCGGATCGCGTGGCTCGCCAATTTAGGTTGGACCAGCTGATACCGTATGATCCTTTGAAATATTTGCTTACGAAAGACGATGTTGATATTGCATACACCTATTGGTCCCATTTGTTGCGTCCAATTCAGGAGAATATCCAGCATCCTCTTGATAGCACTTATGAAGGAAAGTCTTCTTTGGCTTGGGCTAATTGGTGGAACAAATTTTTGAAACCGTTCAGTACTGTTTCACATAGCCTCAGGGCAAGTAGTGCGTATGGACAAGTCCCGTACGATGAGAGGAAGACTACGTATAAACAAAGTGGAAAGTCAGTTATGCCCTCACGCAAGCTCACAGAGTTAGATCATGTTATAGTAAAAGAAGTATCTGCTAGACGTCGAGATGAGTACATTGCCGCTATTGAGGCAAAAGAGGAAGAGAGCGTGGATTACTGGAAAAATATTTTGACCATTTTCCTCTCAGATAATGAGCCTCCTAAAAGCTCTCGACGTGTGAGTTAACGACCTTTATCTTATTTAATTTATTTTAGCCTTGCCATAATTTCCTTATATAATCTGCCATATACATATATTTATTTACAGAAGAGGAAGAACAAGGAGAGTGTCATCGCTTCTTCCGCTGATTGTTTGCCTCCACCAAGTATGAATGCTGATGCCAATCTTATAATTGATAAGCTAAAAGAAACGTGTACAGATAGAGCCATTTCTTCGGATGAGGCGACGAGGCCCACGACTAAAAGGAAAATTGATTTTGCTGGTGATGAGAGTACTTATGGTCCCATAGAACTGGACATTCCTTTGTACGTACACGATCATCTCAGCTGTATAGCTTTAGACGACGTGCTTAACGGCAGTACATCTCATGGTTTAGAAGATTTTGACACATTAGATGTGGATGATTATGGCGCATCAGACCTAGCTATTAATCCTTCAAATTCTTCGCCACATATAACTTCAAATATGTCCCAAACGACTGAAGTTTCCAGCCATGGTAGTTCTATAGAATTATTTTATTTTATTTTATTTACCGTATCACTCATTTACCAGGATATTTATTTGGGGTTCTTTGTTGTTGTATTATTTTTAGGTGTTGAAGACGCTCTTGTTAGCAACGAGGAAGCGCCGGCTCAGATTACAATGACATCCATCAGTGTTCCCTTTATTACTGAAGCTTTCATGAGGTTTATTGATTCGACGTTGGATGCGGCTTTTGAGGGCTTGAATGGCTCCACGATAGCAGATCCCCAACGTCAGGAAGTTCTCAAGACGGTTTACTCGCTACTTCCGGCTGGGGATGATATTGCTCGAGTTGCCGATATCCGTATTGCTTTGCGAAGGCTCATTTCTATTTCAAGTGAGACGCAACAAGCTCGTAAAACGGTGGAATCACAGTCCCGGTGACAAGAGGAAGCTCTGGCTATAGCAGATAAAGAGCATGAGTCGCTCTCTAAAGCTTTGAAGCTCACAAATGAAGAGCTGTCATCGATGGAGGAGCAACGTGATGAGAAAGCGAAACATTTGGAAGCTCTCAATGCACAGGTCGAGGAAGCTAGAAACGCTTTGCATGATATTGAGGAGGGCGTCATGCAACTCAAGATGACACAGTCTGGTCAGCAGGCCGAAGCGAAGAAGCTACATGATACACTTTCTGATTTTAATTCAACTGTTACTCAGGAGCTGGAGGTCCTCCGGCGGGATATATCCACCATGAGTGATGAAGTTGGATCTATTCTTGAGAGCATGATGAAGTTACGCCCTCCTTCTAGCTGATTTCCTTTTACAGATATTTTAAATAATTTGGTCTAGCTTTCTTTCTACGTGGTCAATCACGTCTCAACCATTTTGTTTGCTTGTTTAATAAGCACTTTTATTTATTGTTATGTGTCACTGCACTGTCGAATTTGTAATCTCAGTTTATTTGTGTACGATAGTATTACTATACCATGATATTTATTTATTTATTTATTCATGGCTGCACCGTATTTATATGTGTTGGTGAACCCTTATGCCATTGTTCTGGACGTGGTTACAACTTATTTACGTGTCCATGATTTCGTATCTTATTAGTTTTTTTTTAGTTTACACTCATGGGATACAGAGCACTTTATTTATTTTCTACGCTCATATCTATGAGGGCATAAAGTTATATATTTTTTATGTGCCCTATTTTATACTCTTGAGGGTTGGCGTATTTTTTGGCGATAGCTCAGTTTATATATGAGGGTATAGAATACTTTTTTTTGTTTCCTGCGCTCTAGTTTATACTCATAAAGTGATGGAATCTATATTTTTATTTACGCTCCAGTTTATACTTATGGAGCGATAGAGTGTTTTTTGTTTGCCCCAGTTTATACTCTTGAGGGTATGGAGTCATATATTTTATTTTTACTCAAGCATAATAACGCTTAAGGAATTTTCCATTTACTGGCGACGACGAGTATTTTCCATCCGGCGAGATAATCCGGTACGCGCCGCTAGAATAAACTTCTTTGATGACGAAGGGACCCTCCCATTTAGGTTCAAATTTTCCTTTCATTCGCCGCGTGATATTCATAGGACGGATGACAACGAGCACTAAATCTCCTTGTTTAAATGACCTTCTTTTAACACGTTTGTCGAAGGCTCGAGACATCCTAGCTTGATATGCCTCTAGGTTTTGTAAAGCTTGCAGTCGTTTGCCTTCGAGTCTTTCTAACTCGTCGAGACGTAATTGCGTTGATTTTTCTTCAGATAGTCTTTCATGCGTAGCAACTCTCAGCGAAGCTATTTGTACTTCCAAAGGTAGAACGGCTTCTCCCCCGAATAACATGGCATAAGGCGTCATTCCTGTCGGCGTTCGCGTTGTGGTTCTGTAAGCCCACAAGGCTTCAAGGAGTTTTTCATGCCACTCTCGTTTATTTTGTGATACCACTTTCTTTAATAATTTGCAAAGAGTTTTATTAAAAGCCTCCGCTTGTCCATTTGCCGCTGGATTATAGGCCGTAGAGTAGAAATGATTTATCTTAAACTTTGAACATAATTTGTCTACATATTTATTTTTGAAAGGGGTTCCATTATCAGACATGATCCGAGAAGGAACACCAAAGCGATATATGAGATGTGTTCTTATAAAGTGCTCCACATTCTCCGCTTTGTCCTCTTTTAGTGGTATAAGTTCGGCCCATTTAGAGAAATAATCGGTCGCAGCCAAAATAAACTTGTGACCTTTGGACGATGGTGGATGAATTGGCCCCACTATATCCATTCCCCACATTTCGAATGGCCAAGCTATATTTGTTTCATGGAGTGGTTCATGTGGCTGATGTATAAAGTCAGCATGTATTTGACACTCATGGCATTTCTTTGCGAATTTAGTGGCATCGCCAAACATTGTTGGCCAATAATAACCTAAGCGCCTTAGTTGATAATGTAGTTTAGGGCCAGATTGGTGCGAGCCGCATACTCCAGCATGAACCTCATTCAATGCCTCCATAATTTCATTTCCAGCTAGGCAACGCAGTAGAATACTATCATGTGAACGCCTATAAAGCGTGTCATTGATGCATGTATAATTAATTGATCTCTTGCGGATTCGAGATCTTTCGCTAGAATCCAAAGGTAGATATCCGTGAAGTAAATATTCTAAGAATGGCTCTCGCCAATCCCCTACCTCAATTTCGCATATGTCGGCTGTCATTGCCGAAGCTATTATCGTTTCTTCTTCAGCAAGTATTGGCAAGATTCTTCTTTTCACGACATGGACATCCATCGATTGATGAGAAGTTAGTGACATGCTAGCAGCTAAACTTGCTAAAGCATCAGCCTTGTCATTTTGGCTTCTAACAATGTGTTGAATGTTTAAGTCGGCAAACCTAGACATGAGCATTTTGGCTTGTCTAAAGTATGGCTTTAATTCTTCTTTCTTGACCATGTAGATTCCTAGCAATTGGTTAATCACCAATTGTGGATCACCATACACGGTGAGTGAATCTAATCCCATATTCAAAGCGAGTTCGAGCCCGATTATCAAAGCCTCATACTTAGCAGAATTATTTGACACCGCCGAAGTTAAGGTAAACGAGTACGGAATTATATCTTCGCTTGGTGTAACAAAGACAACCCTGGCAGCTGCCCCTGATTTTCGACAAGCGCCATCAAAATACATTTGCCATGTTGAACTTGAGACCGATGTAGTGAACACCTCTTGATCTGGCAAGTCATCGTTGACTAGAAAATCATCAGGGATCGGATGCGCGGCTAAAAAATTAGCCAAGGCCTGGCCCTTTATGGCTTTTTGTGGCACATATTTAATATCAAATTGTGACAATAACATTGCCCATTTTGCCAACCTTCCTGAAAGCACCATCTTGTTGAGAATGTATCGTAGAGGATCTGCTCTCGACACAAGGTGTACAGTGTGTTCTAACATGTAGTGGCGTAATTTTTGCGCCGCAAATACTAATGCTAAACATATTTTTTCCATATCAGGATAATTACATTCGGCCCCTACAAGGGTGCGACTAAGGTAATACAAAGAGATTTCTTTCCCTAATCATTATTTTGTGCCAATAGAGCACCTAACGATGTCGGCATGGCCGCCGTATATAGGATTAATGGTCGATCTTTGACTGGCGCACCTAAAACAGGAGGGTTTATTAAATATTTTTTAATTTCTAAGAATGCATTTTGGCATGCTTGATCCCATTCAAAGGGGACATCCTTTTTCATAAGGTGTGAGAAAGGCTTACATCTCCCAGATAAATTAGAGATGAACCTTCTGATATATGCTAAATGGCCTTGGAAGCTTTTTAATTTATGTAAATTTGTGGGTGGTGGCATTTTGACGATCGCTTGTATTTTACTTGGATCGACTTGAATACCATTTTTTGTGACTACGAACCCCAGAAATTTCCCGGAAGAAACTCCGAATGCACACTTCATGGGGTTCATCTTCAAATTATGTTGCCTAAGACGCTCAAAAACCACTTCAAGGTGCTTTAAGTGATCTTGTTCTCGCTTTGATTTCACAACTATGTCGTCTATATAGCATTCAACGATATCATACAACAACCCGTCCAAGATAATTGCCATGGCTCGCTGATAAGTTGCCCCAGCATTTTTTAACCCGAAATGCATAACTTTGTAACAAAATATACCTTTAGATGCGCGGAAAGCTGTTAACTCTTCATCTTCTGGTGCCATTTTTATTTGATTGTAACCGGAATAACCATCCATGAAGGAAAATATTTCATGCCCCATTGTGGCATCAACTAATATTTCTGAAATAGGTATCGGGAAATCATCTTTGGGACATGCTTTATTCAAATCCCTAAAATCCACACATACTCGAGTTTGACCATTTTTCTTTTTAACAGGTACAATGCTAGAGATCCATCTAGGGAATTTGACTTCTCTAATAAAACCTGCAGCTATGAGTTTATCTACCTCAGCTTCTATTTTTGGAAGTACTTCAGGCCGATACTTTCTTTGTCCTTGTTTCACCGGCACGACATCCTTTTGTACGGCGAGACGATGGACGGCTACCTCCGGGTTTAATCCGGGCATTTCTTCATAAGTCCATGCGAATACATCTCTGTTTGCACACAAAAAATCATGATATTTTACTTTATTTTCTTTAGACAAATGTTTCTGATAAAAATCGGACGAGGATCGTCGGTCGTACCAACATTTATTTCTTCTAAGTCATCGACTGTGGGCTGGTTGCCATCTTCCATTTGTGGAGATGCTTCAGCCATGTCCATATATTTAGTCGATGCCATACAAACTTCATACCCTAGTCCATACTTCTTTTCTTTTAAAACTTGGTCTTCATGTAGAGCTTCAAGTTGCTCTGGAGACAACGCCTTTTGAAATGGCGCAAGTTGCCCCCGGCCATCGCACAAAGATGGGCCGGTGAAAATATCATATCCCATTTTCTGCATCATATACAAAACTCTATCATCATATAAGGAAATAAGCGACGACTCATCATCTTTATTTGACAAGGTAATTTGCGCCACATGATTTTTTTTATTATTTTTATACCGGTGAGACTCCTTAGCTAATTCAATTTTGCGTTGAACCAAAGGAGGTAGAGGTGTAGGAAATTTTGTACCTCTTTTATTGGATGACTTATTCACAATGCGGAATATTGGGTCGCCCTTTTTTCTTTGATCACTTGGTATATACTGATAAACTTTTTGTCCTGATGAAGATTCAGCAATATCATCCTTCGTAATATTTATTTCAGGCACTACGATTGACTTTGGCTTGTACACTTTCTCAACAGGTTCAAAGTAAAATTTGGCATCGGCAAAGAAAGATTCGGCCACTGTAAATGGTCTCTTATCTGCAAATATTCTTACAGTCTCCCCAGATTGATCCATATACTTGACACACTGATGGAGTGTAGATGGCACAACCTGATTATCATGTAACCATGGTCGACCTAGCAAAGCATTGTAGGATGTAGCTGCATCGATTACATGGAACATTACTCGTGTGTGTAATGTCTCCAATTTCAGAACCAAGTATATGGTACCCATGGCTTCTTGACCTGATTGATTAAAACCATGAATCACTACATTAGATTGACTCAAATCCCTAGTAGTGTATCCTATTCTCTTCAGAGTACGCAGTGGTAACAAGTTTATAGCAGATCCTCCGTTTACCATTATGCGATTTGTTGGCGATTCATCGATCTCACCAAACATAAGAAGAGGCCTGTTGTGTTTCTTTGAGCCTAACAGTCTGTCCTCATCACTAAATGTAATATTTAATACATCATCTGGTTCAATTTCGGTATGTGAAACTTCCACTCGATAATCTTCCGGAAATGATAACGCAGTGACCAAGGCTTTGCGCAAATCAGAAGAAAGAGACAAAGCATCATACACAAAAAGCATAGCTGGTATTTTCTTCAAGTGCGAGATTACATCATATTTGACCGTCGCCTTAACAGAAGGGTCAGTCGTTTCATTCGCAACTACATCTTTGTTCCTAGGCTCCTTCCTAGGTGGAGGATGTGGGTCAGCTAGCTGACGACCTGATCTAAGGTGGACTTGATCCACTTCAGGCGCCTCTTCATCTTCAGGGAAGTAAAGAGACTCGCTATCATCCTCAAAAACACCAATGACCAAAACATCAAATTCTTGGGGGAGTCTTTTTAGACGTTTCGCCA
The DNA here is from genome assembly GCA_023614405.1 of Avena insularis. Lineage (NCBI taxonomy): Eukaryota > Viridiplantae > Streptophyta > Magnoliopsida > Poales > Poaceae > Avena > Avena insularis. Next base: position 10,587,993 of record CM042684.1, read on the forward strand.
AGCTCTCCGATATTCCTGGCCTGGAGCGTGGAACATTGGTTTCTTTCTTCACTTGGTGGTGGACGACGAGCCCACGTCGCTCTCGCCCTCGCCCTCTATCTTGAGATCCTCGGGGCTCATTGGAGTATAGTCCTCGGGGCTCGACGGAGTATAGTCCTCGGGGCTCGACGGCGTGTAATCCTTCTCCTCTTCGGAGATTGCCTCTTTCGAGCTGACATTTGCAGCGCCCTCCATATCCGAAGTGCGGTTCAGCTCCTGACATTATCATAGGATTAAATTGGCCATCTGATATCAACATATTTTTATTATGAGCTGGTCTTATGTTTGAAGAGGCACAACTCACCATGTCATCTTGGAGGGTAGCTACATTTGCTGCAGAACTTTCTTTCCCTTCTTTAAACTTGTAAGGAGGTCTGCATCAACAGTCCCTTCATCTATCATTTTCTGAATTATGTTCTTCACTACAAAGCAGTCCTTGAGCGTATGACCCAAGATGCGATGGTACCGACAAAAGTTTGGATCGCTGAACTTGTTAGCTTCTTCTGGTCTTTTTGGATTTGGCAGCTCAATAAGTTTCAACTGGAGTAGACCGGCAAACAAGTCACCAATTTCTTCAATTGGGAAGGAATATTCTCTATTTTGGCGCTCAAAGAGGGTTGGTCTCCTTTGGGCCGGTGCACCAACCCGCTCTGCATCTCTCGCGGCGGGTGCCCCAGAATGAAACTGTGGCCTCGTCGTGGTTGTCTCCATGACTTGTGTTGGCCTTGGCTTGGCAGGCAACTTATCGCGCTGACCGCTCTTGTCAACCGGCTTATATACCGTCTTTGTACGACGTGCTATAAGCTGATTATAATTCTCAATATCTGTGGCTTTTGAGGCCAACTCTTCAAAAGTAACAGGCCGCACGCCTTGCAAATAAACAGCCATATCAGGCAGCAGATTGTTCATGCACATACGCACCGCTTCTGTTTCCGTGATCGGTTGCGGACAGTGAAGGCTTAAGTTTCTCCATCTGTTAATGAAGTCCGCAGCCTTCTCGTTTACCCCTTGCTCGGTTTGAGTTAGCTCAGTGATGCCGACAGTCCTCTGAGTGCTGTAAAAGCGCTCGAGAAAAGCATCTTGCATTTGTTCCCATGTCTTCATTGAACTTGGTGGCAACTTGCTGTACCAAGTGAAAGCTGGACCCGATAAAGTTTGCACGAATTGGCGGAGAAGAAGTGCACCATTTTGAGCAGTATCTTGACAAGCCGCCAAAAAGTGAGCTATGTGTTCATGTGGAGATCCGCCCCCACTGAATTTGCTGAACTGCGGCTGCCGGTAATTTGCCGGGAATGGAACGAGGTCAACATCCGGCGGGTACGGCTTGACATACCCTGGCCGCATGGAGTAATGAGTCTGCATATACTGGGCCTTGACTCCCTCGGCGATCATCTTTTGAATAGCTTCGAGGTTAATTCCCGGGCCTCCTTGATCATTGTTCCGGCTACTCGAAGCATTTCTCTCAGCTTCAACATTTGTATTACTTGCCACACGATTGCGCAAAGCAACCAACTCATCTTATTTTTGTTGGAGTGCGGTCGTGAGCTGTGCTAGCTGTTCTTCAACAGAACGACCCATATTTGCCGTGAGGACCTGCTCCACACGGGTCGTATCGACATCATACTGTTGTCCTTCATGAGATTTTAGCTCATTTCCAGACTCGGGTTGTGAACCTTCACACAAAGTATTATGAGACTCTGCATGGTTTAAATCATTCTCCTCATTACTCGAATCTATTTGACTGCGAGTCACGGGACGATGACCAGGTACAACATTTTTCTTGGCCTTTTTCCTCTTGAAGTGAATAGACGTCGATGACGTTTCACTATTGCTTTCTGCGGCCTCTATGATGCCGATCGGTAATGAGTTAAAGACTTCAAATGAGTTCTTGGAAGCTCTCTTGCGAGATGTCCATGGAGTGAGAACCGTGGGAGCCTTTTTTAGTGTATTTTCTAATTCCTTGCTCATACGGATTCCGCTATCTTGATCTGCCGATGGACGATTTCTACCCTCTACCCTGCTGTATCCAGAGTCAGTAGGTATGGCCATCTCTCTTCTCTTAAGAGCAGCACGTCTTGCACTTGCACGTCCTGCTTGGGTGACATACTCTCTTCTCTTGGGTTCTTCATTTACAAACTCTTCATACTCCGGCCATTTGGTAAGAGCATGTGCTCGGCGCATGATGTCGCCACCAACATCATCGGCAGACATGGAGTGGCCGGGTAACATATCCTTCAAGGTTTGACATATATTTCGTGTCATCATTGTGTAAAAGTCAGTATGAGGCCTTCCGCGGATTCTTGCATTTGCATTCCCATCCCTTTTTCGGATGGGGTAGGCAAGTTCCTTTCGCTGACGCCTTGCTTGATTGGAATCGATCGGTGCCGGAAGATCGACCCATGCTTGACGAGCCCTCTGCCGGCGGCGACGGTGATGGACCGGGTCAAATGAACCCTCACGTGATGTCCGTGGCATTGGTACTGATGATGACAAAGGGTCTGAAATTGTGGCTGTTGGATCAACATGACCCGTTCTAATATCATCCGGACTGAGACAAACTCCCCGCCACATGAGCGAGCGTTTGTTACTCGGCTCAGTGTACGTGGGGAAGAACTCAGGTGCATCAATACGAAGTTGACCAAGTGGTCGAGGGGATTTAGCCTCTTCCACCATCACCGCTTTCCCTTTCTCCGCCGCGGAAGCTTTACGAGCTGCTCCCGGCAGGTTTGAAGTAGGTTTGTATGAGTGTTCTTCGGATGCTTCATGGAGAATCTTGCTCGGTGCGCCTACCTTCAGTTTGGAAGGAGTGAGCGACACGGCGATCTTGGTCGACGTGGTCGATGAAGGTGGTTCACGTCTTTTTGCAGTGGCCGGCGCCGAAGCAGACCGCGCCGGTGAAGCTATCTTTAGTGGAGCTGCTCTTTTTGCAAGAACAGGCCACTCACGTGTGTCTTGGAACCACATCGGTGCCTCTTGGCTTGCAAGCTTGGCATATGCTGCCTTTTCAAAGCCAGGAGGAACCGAGTCGGATGAAGTTTCCTTGTGCGCACTCACGTTTGGCTCACGTGCGGCAGCTCTTGCTGCAGCACGCATCCTTCTCTTGGCAGACTTGGACATCACAGGCACAAATCCATCTTTAGGTGCCGATGATACTTCTTTTTCTTTCTTTGATTCAGCTCGTGATGCAGCTGTAGTCTTCCAGCTCTCACTTGCCGCAGTCACAAGATGACCGTATGGCACATCCAGCCACAGGTCACCAAAACGGAGAGTCACAAACTGCTGAACTTGTCCCTCCATACCTTCATCAAGAAAACCACATATTAGTTTTCTCGCCTCTTTATTTTTACCAATTTATTATGCCAAGTATGATATATGCATTGCATGAAGTCATATGATGCAATCCTATGTTGGAATTCGAAGATGAGGGGAGAAATATGTCCCGCCGGGCGTGCCAGAATCTGATGACGGGAAAATGGGGCGACTAAAGTACGCGCGTCCGCGTCATAGAGACAGATAGAATATAAATTTAAATTGCGCAAAGATAAATGACAAATATCAAAGATTGCAGTTCATACTTCCGGAACTCATACATTTATATAGAAATTCCGTTAATTACATCTCCGTAGAGAAAACCCCTGATTAAGAATTCCAACAATATCTATTACATAGCATCACAACATATGAATACTACAAAATGTAGAAATAAAACAAGACTACAAAATATAGGAAACTAAAGTCCTCCTCGCTGTCGTCGTCGGCGGCGCACTCGGAAGAGCATCCGATATCATTTATTTTCAGCATGTATGTCATAATTTGTGCTTGTACTAATATCAAAATACAAGCAAAATATTTTGTACTTGCACTAGTATTTAGAAGTGCAAGTAGATTGCATGCATTGTATACATCATTTACTTAACCGGCTTATGGATCATAAAGCATATTGATTAGTTATAGAGCGAGATTATTTTAGCCGACTAAGGGAGTATCAGAATGATGCATGCGATTTTGTTCATGGGCCATGCACGATGCTTTTCTATATGCATGTATCGACAACTATTCTATAGCTAGCTCTTCATATTTTTTTTCTAATACCAATGGATGTAGTTTAATCTCTTATTTCCTTTCAACATGAGAATATTTTGAGGAATGCAAGCTAACCGATTATATCTTGGATTAACCTGCATGTATCTTTGTTTAATTTTGGTCTTGCATACATGTTGAGGTATGCGTAAGAAAATATTATCATAGGGATACTACGTTTTTAGGGATGATATATCAACATAAGTGTAAGAATTTTTTAGACCCTTTTTAGAGCATAGCGGCTCATATAAAGATACTAGATTCATCTATTTCAGAGATTCAACTAGTTAAACTTTGTTGTATATTTTTAATTATACCGTCATATAATATACGACAATTTAATATTTATCGACTTTTATTGGACATTATATCATGCGTTGCAGCCTGTTTCTACTTAACTTACTTTATTATAAATGTGCGTTGATTTCGGCTAGGCATGATTTTAAAGCTCTTTGGATTGTGTCAATGTGACCAAACTAAGAGCATGATTTTAGTTATATATATGTAAATTTAGAGCACGTTGGTTTGTGTCAATATGACCAAGGTTTGTGTCAATATGACCAAACCAACGGCATGTGAATTTAGAGCAACTTAGCTTGTGTCGATATGACCAAATCAAGAGCGTATATTTGTTTATTTTATTTTACTCCATGTTCTCTATATGCAACATGGACTAATATATTTTCGGTCATGCACACATCAATATAAAGGAGCTACGTGGTTTAATATGTTTGCTACACGGAAACAAAGCTAGATATGTTCTAAAGCCCTCAGACCGGTGCAGCTTTGTTTTATTCATTCACGTACACATATTATGGACTAGTATTTAGCTACTAGTTGGAGACGTATGCTACTGACATGGAGTTTTGTTTATTTGTTTATCTAATACTAATCCCAAAATGACCATATATGGTTGAACGAACTAGTAACATATAGATATTTTAGGCATTTATGGTGACTTGGGTTGTGTCAATGTGACAAAACAAAGATCCAAATTTCATTAACATGTGAATATGGAGCGACTTGGCTTGTGTCAATGTGACCAAACCAAGAGCATGATTTTAATATATGATTTTAGAGCAACTTGGCTTGTGTCAATGTGACCAAGCCAAGAGCCTAATTTTTTAATAATGTATGATTTTAGAGCAACTTGACTTGTGTCAATGTGACCAAGCCAAGAGACAGATTTGGTAATATATATGAGTTTATAGCATCTTAATTTGTGTCAATGTGACCAAAATAAGAACCAAATTTCATTAACATGTGAATATGGAGTGACTTGGCTTGTGTCAATGTGACCAAGCCAAGAGCCTAATTTTAATAATGTATGATTTTAGAGCAACTTGACTTGTGTCAATGTGACCAAACCAAGAGACAGATTTTTGGTAATATATATGAGTTTATAGAGCATGATTTTAATAATATGTAATTTTTAGAGCAACTTAGCTTGTGTCAATGTAACCAAGCCAAGACCCAAAATTTTGGTAACATATATACATGAGTTTATAGCATCTTGGTTTGTGTCAATGTGACCAAACAAGAGCCAAAATTTATTAATGTAATAACACCTTGGTCTCTGTCAATATGGCCAAACCAACGGCATGTGAATTTAGAGCAACTTGACTTGTGTCAATGTGACCAAGCCAAGAGACAGATTTGGTAATATATATGAGTTTATAGCATCTTAATTTGTGTCAATGTGACCAAACTAAGAACCAAATTTCATTAACATGTGAATATGGAGCGACTTGGCTTGTGTCAATGTGACCAAACTAAGAGCCTAATTTTAATAATGTATGATTTTAGAGCAACTTGACTTGTGTCAATATGACCAAACCAAGAGACAGATTTTTAGTAATATATATGAGTTTATAGAGCATGATTTTAATAATATGTAATTTTAGAGCAACTTAGCTGTGTCAATGTAACCAAGCCAAGAGCCAAAATTTTGGTAACATATATACATGAGTTTATAGCATCTTGGTTTGTGTCAATGTGACCAAACAAGAGCCAAAATTTATTAATGTAATAACACCTTGGTCTCTGTCAATATGGCCAAACCAAGAGCCAATTTTAGCATGATTATAAGAAGAAGGCAAGACATACATGTATCCGTTTAGGAGGGAAAATCCCCTAGTTTGTGTCAATATGATCAAACTAGCAGATAAAAAAAAGAATTTCATGATCAACAAGAACAAAGTATCTGATGCTCTTGTCAATTTCCTCAAACTAGGACAGCAACTAGCAGCAATTTGTGTATAGCGTATGGCCTGCGCCGGAACGAGCTGTGCGTATGGCCGGGCGGCCGATGTGTACGACGTAGGATGGCAAGTGGCCGGCGTATAGCTACTAAGCGGCGATGGCTGCTAGAACTAGTAGAGGCGCATGAACGAGCAGGAGCAGAACCGAGTATCAATGATCAAGGGGAAAATAGAGGATGATTTTACCTCGTTTTCTCACCTTGCTGTAGCGGAACGGACCGGCCGGAGGCGGGCAACACAGCTGAACAGGCAGCCGGGCGACGGCGAGCGGCCGGCGGAAGCGCTGCGCGTGTATGCGGGCGAGCGCGAGAGCAGAGCTGAGGAGCGATGGGGTGATTTTGCGATTGTTGATGAATGCCGATCTTTTTTTTATCGTTGTGGGCTGTCCTTTTTATAGGCGGCCGGTATGGCGTCGCAGCGTCGGAGTGCGTGCGCACGTTCTGTGGATCGTGGGCGAGAACGTGGGAATATGTCCGGTCGTGCAATAGTCTTAGTCCTTGTTCTTCAGATATTTTAGCTAGCTACGATCGGTCTTATCCATCACACCTGGCGTGTGTAAACTTCCACCAGACGTCATATTCGTTGGCTTCTCTGCATGAACTAGTTAATTTAAGATAGATTTAATTAATATGACACTTAAGTGTGTAATGATGCCGGCTAATCCATGCATGCATGTGATTACTATCCACGGATAGCATTTCCTCTTTATTTCTGTTCGCACTTTTTTTTTCTACACATGCATTGCAGACCTACTACCTAGCCTAGCTAGCTATAGTGGGTAATTATTTAATCATTGTATATCAACAAATAATATGATCAGTTCGTACGTATCTTTGTTAGCGATCAATTCATGACTATATTTTTATATATTATATGGTATCATTTTTTTATCTCCATAGCTTTATTTTATAGGGTCGCCGAGATGCCGCCGACATTTTTTTTGAATCCCGTGATCGGCTATTTTTTTTCTAAATTTAATGTCGCCCAACGATGAATTCTGGCGAACATTTACACATCACGCCGGTATTTATCCCGCGGCAGAATCTTGAAAATATAGGGTTGCCGATGATGGCAAGGATTTGGAGAATGAACTGTCCGCCGATGACATATGGGTTGAACCATTGACCTTCTCATTTTAAATATTTATTTTATCATTTAATTATTTTATATATATGTATTTCATAATCGATATCTTCTTTATGTCCGAAAACAAAATTGGTGTCAACAAGCAGCCCTTCCGCGCGGCGATGGCGGGTGAGCTGACGACGTACCCGTCAAACCCGTACACGCCGTTCATCCGCAATCGCAAGGGTGCTGGCGAGTCGTCATCGAAGCCTGTGGAATAGAGTAGTTTGCCCTGGGGCGTTAGTAGCAGATCTGCCGTTTGGGCATATTTTGTATTCTGAGACGATTGCAACATGCTAGTAATGTGATATCGTGTTTGTTTTGTGACTTGTCATGTGTTTTCCGATTGAGGTTTGAACGAGTCCCCGAGCGCGTCCGCCCTTTTGTGGGGTTTACCTCGTGTGTGATGTGTTTGTGGTTTTTGAATGTTTTGTTATTGTGGTCGACTCGCCCGGACTCGAAGAGCCAGTCGCTAGGCGACTCCCTTGAGCGCTCTGTACTTCACCGTTTTCCCTTGCGCGAACGAGGTCGGGTGGCCGAGTCCCCGAGCGTGGTACTTGGTTGTTCTAGGCGCGACTCGAGGGTGGGTGAGGACTTGGCGCGTTAGTTTGAGCGCATCACTCCTGCCTGGCCCGTTGGGTCAGTCGCATGGCGAGTCCTGGGCATGCTCTCATACTTGGCGTTTTCCCGAGCCGCTCGCGCTGAACTGGTCGTCAGTCCCCGAGCGTGGTACGTGGCCGTTCGAGTCGCTATGTCGAGGATGCGGAGGATCATGGTCGCTGTGAGAAGCGAAGGCAGTTGTCTTGGCTCGTAGAGCCAGTCGGGCTAGGCGACTCCAATGGGGCTCCGGGTAGGCGTTTTTCGTGGACGATGCAAAACCTGAGGTGACCCAGTGCTTTTGCATCGCACTACTTGGCCGTGCCGATCGCTTTACCAAAGGTTGACTTCTGCGGTTAGCTTGACGCTGTTATTACGAGTGCGAGTGGCACAAGACACGGAGAGTAGGCGCAATTTGCGGTAACCGATTCTTTTTATTTCATAGCGACTGGAGAGTACATATGTGGAGTTCTAGGAATAGAACTTCCGTAGGAGGTTTACATTCCATGGTCGCTTGAGTCGAGTTTGCCGTCCCCGCGGACGTCGATGAGGTAGTAAGCGTCGTTGCCGAGTACGCGCCCGATGGCGAATGGTCCCTCCCATGGAGGGGAAAGCTTGTGCATGCCCTTCTTGTCCTGGATGAGGCGCAGCACCAGATCGCCTTCCTGGAAGGTGCGAGTTTTCACCCGCCGGCTGTGGTAGCGGCGGAGTCCTTGTTGGTAGATAGCGGTGCGCGAGTGAGCTAGGTCGCGTGCCTCGTCGAGTTGATCGACTCCATCCTGTCGTGCGAGTTTGTTCGCAGCCTCCGTGTAGTGGACGACCCTCGGCGAGTCGTGCTCAAGGTCGGTGGGCATGACTGCCTCGGCGCCGTACACCATGAAGAAGGGGGTGAATCCTGTCGACCTATTGACCGAGGTGCGGATGCCCCAGATGACGGAGGGTAGCTCCTCGACCCAGCACCCGGCGGTGCGCTCGAGTGGTACTTGGAGTCGCGGCTTCAGGCCGTGGAGGATGCTTTGATTGGCCCGTTCCGCTGGCCGTTGGATTCGGGTGGGCATCGATGCGAGGTCGAGCCGGATGTGGTGTTCTCGCAGAATTCGCCATGGCCTTTGGGTTGGTGCCGTTGTCCGTGATGATGCTGTTTGGGAACCCGTAGCGATATATGAGCTCGCGTAGGAATTTAGTGGCGGTCTTCCCGTCGCATTTCCGGACTGGCTTGGCCTCCACCCACTTTGTGAATTTGTCGACCGCGACCAGGAGGTGGGTGTAGCCGGAGGGAGCCTTTCTGAAGGGGCCTACCATGTCCATGCCCCATACGGCGAATGGCCAGGTGATGGGGATTGTCTTGAGCGCTGAGCTCGGCACGTGCGTCTGGTTGGCGTACTTCTGGCACCCGGCGCACCGCTGGATAATGTCGACGACATCGGCGTGTGCGGTGGGCCAGTAAAAGCCATGCCGCATAGCCTTGGCGACCAGAGAGCGGGCGCCGGCGTGGTGGCCGCAGTCGCCGGAGTGGATGTCGTGGAGGATCTTGCGTCCTTCGGCGGGTTGGACGCAGCGTTGGAACACGCCGGTGACGCTGCGCTTGTGGAGCTCGCCGTCGATGATGGTGTAGGACTTGCATCGACGTGCGATCATCCGAGCGTCCGTCTCGTCTGTCGGCAAGGTGCCGGCCTCCAGGTAGGCGATGTAGGGCTTGGTCCAGTCGTCTGGCTCGGTGGCGAGTGCGACCAGGGCTGCCTCCGGTTGTAACGGGACTCCGATGTCGATCTCCCTCGGGGGAGAGACTGATGGCTTGGTGATTGTGTCGAGGAAGACGCCGGCGGGTGGTGCGAGTCAAGCCGACCCAATGCGAGAGAGTGCGTCGGCCTCCTCGTTCTTCCGCCTGTCAATCCACTCGATGGAGTAGCCTGCGAAGTGTCCGCCCAGCTTGTCCACTGCTTGGCGGTACGCCGCCATGGTGGGGGAGACGGCGTCGCAGGTGCCAGCGACTTGCCCAGCGACGAGGTCGGAGTCTCCGTAGCAGCAGAGGGCGGTTGACGTTCATCTCCGGCAGCTCGCATGTCAGGAGTAAGGCCTCGTGACCGCCATGTTGTTGGTGCAGGTGAAGTCGAGGCAGGACGAAGCGGAGCTTGTCGCCTTCGGTGAAGTTAGCACGATCCTCGCCGCGCCGTCCGCGTTCTTGGAGTCCGAAGTGCAGGCTCCAGAATGGAGGTATGGTAGCTTCTCGCTGCTGGGCCTCTTCGACCGGGCGATGAAGTCCGCTAGGGCTCGCGACTTGATCGCCGTGGCTCGTATTTGATGTTGTGGACGCCGATCTCGACGCCCACTTGGCGACCCGCCAGTCGCCGCTGTTGCGGATGATGTCCTGCAACGGTGCTGAGGAGACGACCGTGATCGGGTGCTCTCGAAGTAGTGCGGCAGCGCCGCTGTGCTCAAGACCGCGTATACCAGCTTCGCATGGGTATCGCCGCGCGACTCGGTGAGGACCTCACTGATGTAGTACACCGGTCGCTGTAATGGGCGCTCCTTTCCTTCCTCCGGTCGCTCGACGACCATGACGGCGCTGACGACGCACTCGGAAGCCGCGACGTAAACCAGCATGGGTTCTTTGTCGGCGGGTGCGGCGAGTAGCACCTTCTTGAGGTCGCGAAGCGCGTCATCCGCCTCCTTGTCCCACTGGAAGGTGGGGTTCTTGCGCATCAGGCGGTATAGGGGCATCGCCTTTTCACCCAGGCGGGGGATGAAGCGACTGAGAGCCGCTACTCGCCTGGCCAGCTTCTGGACGTCGCGCAGGCACTCGGGTTTGCCGAGTCGGGCGATCGTGTCGATCTTGGTGGGGTTCGCCTCGATCCCTCGCTTGGAGACCCGATGAGTTGTCCTGCTGGTACACCGAAGGTGCATTTGCCTGGGTTAAGCTTTATCTTGTATTTTCGCAAGTTGGCGAACGTTTACGCCAGGTCGGCGAGTAGGTCACCCTGGCGAGCGGACTTTACGACCACGTCATCGATGTAGACGTGGATGTTGCGGCCAATTTGGCTCACGAGGCACTCTTGCATGCACCGCTGGTAGGTCGCCCCAGCGTTCTTGAGGCCGAAGGTCATGACGGTGTAGCATAAGGCTCTGAATGGCGTGATGAACGCCGTCTTCTCCTCGTCCTCGACAGCCATTTTGATCTGGTTGTACCCAGAGTAGGCGTCGAGGAAACATAGCGACTCCGAGCCCGCGGTGGAATCGATTATTTGGTCGATCCGCGGGAGGACGAACTGCTCCTTTGGGCAGGCGCTGTTCAAGTTTGTGTAGTCGATACACATCCTCCAGGTCCCGTTCTTCTTCTCGACCAGGACTGGGTTCGCCAGCCACTTGGAGTACTTGATTGGCCGGATGAAGCCTGCAGCGAGTAGACGCTGCACCTCCTCGGCGATGGCTCGGCGGCGCTCTTCATTGAAGGGCCGCAGCGACTGTTTGACGGGTCGCACTTTGGGGTCGGCGTTTAGCTTGTGCTCAGCGAGCTCCCTAGGGACACCAGGCATGTCAGAGGGCTTCCATGCGAAGATGTCCCTGTTCTCACGGAGGAACTCGATGAGCGTGCCTTCCTAGGCTGGGCTCATGCCCGTCCCGATCGTCACCGTCTGGCTGGAGTCGCCTGGGACCAGCTCGACGGTGCGGGTGTGCGTCGTTGCCTCGAAGGTTGAGGTGTTTGCGCCCTCCGAGTTGGGCTTCTTGAGTATGGTGGGGTCGTCGTTGTTGACCCCGCTCGCGTACTTGGCGAGCTCATCGGCGTGGTTGGTTTCTGCCGCGATGACGACATCGGCGAGTTCGGCTCCTTTGTCCTCGCACTCGGCGGCCATGTCGGGGTCGCCGTTGATGGTGATGACGCCGCACGGCCCGGGGAGCTTCATCGCGTTGTACGCGTAGTGTGGCGCTGCCATGAACTTGGCGAATACTGCGCCCGTGACGCAGCGGGTAGGGTTGTCGAAGGGCACCAGCTCAAAGACGATCCGCTCGGTGCGGAAGTTTGCTGTGTGCCGAAGGTGACTGGCAGCGTGACCTTGCCGATCGGGTACGCCTTCCGACCGGGGACGATGCCATGGAACGTGGTGTGGGTTGTCTCGATCATCGACTGCGGGAGCCGCAGCCGCCTGAAGGTGTCCAGGTACAGGATGTTGATGGAGCTGCCGCCGTCCATCAATGTCTTGGGGAGCTAGTAGTCACCGACCTTAGGCGTGACCACCAGGGCGACTCAGCCTGGGTACTCGATGCGTGGCGAGTGGTCCCGGCGGCTCCAGGTGATGGGATGCTCCGACCAGTTGAGGAACTGGGGAACATCCACTTGAGCCACCACGTTGACGGCGATGGCGCGGGTGATGACCTTCTTCTCGCGCTTCGTATTGAAGCCTATGAAGGTATGGAGAGAGCCGGCCACTTTGCCGAATTTTCCGCCGTTTGGCGGGTCGTTGTCGGGGTCCTCCCGTGCTCACCGTGCCTTCTCGATCTCCCTGAGGGTGTGGCAGTCGGCGGTTGTGTGCATTGCGGGCTTCCCTTCCCTGCTATGAAACGCACAAGGTTGGTTAAGGAGGTCCGCAGGGTCGAACCTTGGCTTGGCCTTGTAGTTGCCGCCGTCGCGGCGTTGTCCTCCGTCGCGGCGGAAGCTCTTGGGCTCGCGTTGTGCGTGCCCGGCGTTGGTGACGAAGTCGACTCGCCCGTCACTGCGGCGCTTGCCGGTGAGGCGAGTGTTGTTGTAGCATAGGTCGGACCGTCGTCCGCTGTCGTTGCCCTCGTGTGGCGTTGACCTCCCGACTCGTCGTCGGTTTCCTGGTTTGGATCTTCCTCCGCGTACCGTTTGGCGATCTCGAGGAGGTCCGGTATGTTGTCGAGTGTGCGGGAGTGTCGCTTGAGCTTGGCGACCAGAGGCTCATAGCGGCACGAGGTCTTGAAGCAATGGATCGCGGTGTCCGGGTGGATGCCGACCGCGTTGTACCAGAGTTCTTGCCACCATTGGACCCGATTCTTGGTCGACTCGCGGTCCCTGGACGATCGCTCCAGGTCCTCGATGGTGGTGGCGCGGTGTAGGAGCACTCAAAGTGCCCGACGGCGTCGCGCATCTCCTCCCGTGAGTCGATACTATCACGGGAGGGTGTTGATCCATCGCCGCACGCCCCTCCATCATCGGGGAGGTAACGGCGGCTAGCAGGTCGGCGTGGCTCGCGATCCCCATCGCCATGAGGTATGTCGAGCCAGACGGGGGTCGCACGAGGGTCGACTTTTCATCTCCTTCGGCGCCTTGAAGTTTGGCGGTACTTCTCGCCGGATCATTGGTCCGGCACTTGGGGCCGAGTCGTTGGCGACCCCATTGGCTCATTGCGCGATTGGTAAGGGTGTGTCGCGGTCGCGGGCTGGCGCCAGCTTTGGTTGTTGATGATGTGGGTGCGGGCGTCGATGGGTTGACCATTGGCGGCGACGAAGTTGGTCGCTGGCCTGGGTCGTTGGTGGAGAGTGCTGCGTTTGCGGGTCGGTGTTGGAGCTGTAGTGGCTCTAGTGGCGGCGATTGAGGTGTTTGCGCCATTGGGCGGCCGCCGCTGCTGCTCCCGAAGAGCGCGAGTACACTCGACCCCGTGTGAATCGGCGGCCTTTGCGAGCGAAGCGTGGCCACGCATCGGATCTGTAGGGTGCCATCGCTGGTGGCCGTGATGTTGTCGGCTGCTGCTCGGCCCGCCACGAGGTTGTCCATCGGGGTGGAGAACAGTGGGAGGCCATTTGCGTCTCGCTCCCGTGAGGAGACTACTATCCGCGGCTGGTCCCTGGGGGTGCGGTTGGGTGGAGGTGGGCGCCCATCGCCGTCGACCTGGCGGGGGGCGGCGCTTCCTCGGTGGCGCGTTCGCAGATCGCGCGGCCGCCTGTGGGCGGGTCGTTTTTGTCGTCGAAGTTCAGGGCGCGCCCCTGGACGGTGGGGTTCAGGCGCGACCTAATTCGCTGCTGGTGGTAGCACGATAGCTCCTGCGCCGTCATCTGCTCGAGGCGAAATTTTTCGCTCGGCTTGCTTGCGCCGCCTCCGCCGATTCAGCGGAGTTCCTCGACCGCCGTGGCGCGTGGAGGATTGGGGTGGAGAAGGGTCCTCTGGCGGTTCGGTGCGGTCTCCATGTAGGTCGCGGCGTGGCGACCCGTCATGAGGTCGTGAATTTTCCGACCCGGAGTCGAAGTCGAAGATCCCGAGGATGGAGGGGTCCTCAAAGTCTCCCATGTTGGAGACCTGGGTGATGGAGCCCGCGGGTGAAGCCGCGGTGATGGATCCGGCGAGTGACGCCGGGGTCGCCGAGTCGGCGTCGTCGTTGAGGGCCGCGTCTTCTGCGGCCGCTGAGTTTTCGGCCCGCGTTCGTGGGCCGAGTTGTACTCGGAGGCGAGGCGATGGATCGTGCGGATCTGGCTCTCGGAGAGCCGATCGCGTGGCGGCGACTCGCTGATGCGAGCCGAGTCCTCCGAGACGATGACATCAGTGAGGCCGACGAAGAGGCTGATCGTGCCGACCGGCAGGATCACGCTGTGTGTGACGGGTCGCGCCGCCGGGATGTAGCTGCTCGGCAAGATTTGGAGCATCTCGCAGATCGCTATCATGCGGCCGGTGGCGACCGTCTCATTGATGGGCAGATTGGATCTCGCCGTAGAACACCGGCCAGACCGGCCAGGCCCCACGGTGGGCGCCACTGTCGTGGGAATGGTCACGGCAGATGCTGCAATTGGCAGCGAGTAGTAGAACGAGGGGCAAGGGCGGCCAGCCATCTGCGGTGCGAGATGAGGGCGGAGACTCAGGGTTTTACCCAGGTTCGGCCCCGGAGTAAAGACCTACTCTGCTAGATTGTATTATGATGGTGGTACAATGGGCGAGCTCGGCGGCTAAGTCGCTTGGGTGTATGATGGAGCGTATCTCTACCTTGGGAGGTTTATATAGGCTCACCTCCCCTAGGGTTTTCATATCTCAACCGAATCAGTTAAGGCTTCGGTACTTGTTTAACCTAATCCGACTGGGCCTATCTACTCGCCTGGGCCTTGATCCAGTCGCTTGGATCCATGCCGGGCCTTGATCCAGTCGCCGTCTTGCAGGCCCACTCGCCAGTTTCTGGGCCAGTCGGAAACGTCCTGCTGGGTATACCCCGGTAGGCACATCCCCATCAGTTGTGCACACACTGATACCCTTTGTTTGTGCTAGGGTGTCTAGAAACGTCGCCTTCTTCACCGTCCGAGCAAACCCGACGATGTCCCCAACTCCGACGAGCCCCAGCAGCCTCTGTAGCATGCCCCCGCCCAAGCCAACGACACCTTGAGCACCGTCGTGTTCACGCGAGCCTAGTAAGCCACTACCCAGCCCCTAGACCCCTCTGGAACCACCGGAACATCGTCGGCAGAAGCGTCGCTGCCGCCAGCAACCATTTGCGCCGCCGGTTTTAGGTCAACACGATTTGATCCACTCGATATAGACCAGTGGTTTAGATTAGACGCCAGGCCGAAGAGGTACAGGCAGATCTGAGCCGCTGGATTTTAATTAGATCTAATGGTGCGTGAGCATGATCCAGTGTGAAGCGGTACCGTCCAATCAGACAGCGCCGCGTGGCCTGTGTTTTGATTTAAAATCTGAAATTAGATCTATTAGTTGTTCAAACTTACAAAATTCATAACTTTTGATCCACACGTTCAAATTTTGTAAATTTTATATCATTAGAATCAGGAGAAAGAATTATATCCAATTATGCACTTTGTTTAATAAATTGCATCTGTAAAATGGGTTGTTTTTGCATAGACATTTATAAGCTTATTTTGTATATAAAAATTGTATGGAAAATGTTCTAAGGGCCAAATTAATTTTATTTAGTGTATAATTGTTTTTTAATGATTCAGTACTGTTCCACTTGTCTTGTTTGATTTAGAAAAATCATCACATGGCATTTGCATGCATTCATATATTTTTGCTTGTTTATTTTGATATGTGAATTTGGTGCTATCATTTTATGTGTAGATTTTGGTGCTAGTGGTGATTGTGATTGTGTGGATTGTTGCTACTCCCCCCACTACCAAGGCAAGTGGTGCTTCATATTTTTGTCCCAATATTTTGACTATGCATTAGAAATATTTTGTATAGGGCTTGCATGTATATTTTGCTAAGTATCTATATGCTATGCTTGGGAAATCCTAGTAGTTGTAGAATTGTTAGAATTATCTCTAAGTTAAGATACTTACAATTGCCATGCTTAGCCTAGCTAGTAGCAACCAAGGGTGGAATATATACATGCTATGGAAAAATATTGCTAAGTCTTTGACTTATGTTTTTGCTTAATAAAACAACTAAGTGAATGAAACACCTGGGTGGAATGGTAATTGCTTGGTGGTTTTTGGTTGAGTGGTTACACAAGGCCCATTTCTATGGTTTACCTTGTGTATCTCACTTGTGGATTGCCACCCAGGAACAAAGGGATTTGAGATGCCAAATGTTAAGAAGCTTCTAGTGCAGCCACATGGCATTATGGGCTCTGCCTGGATCATATAGGTTGCAAAAACTTAGCCAAATGGACAATTGGTGGTAGGGGAATGATAGGTTTGGAGCGCGTCCATTCTGGTCTAAGGGAAGGCTTCTGAAAGGTCCTGTCTTGGTGAAACCAAGTCTTGTGGGGAAAGTGCACCATCTCTGCAGATGGAAGAAACTAAGTACTTAGCCGTGTCCCCGGTAATTGACAATTTGAGCATCAAGACATGGAAGCTATCAAGAATCTCCTCATCCCAATTTTCTAAGTTAAAACTTGTGGTTTGAACAAGGGTGAAGGTTCACCAATTTCTATTGGTGGTTCCTTGGGAAATTCTTTGCCAAACAAAAACTTAGTGTTTTCAACTAATAGGTAAAACCTATTTTGAGCAAAGCAAGCCTAAGCTACACTTAGCCAAATTCATGTAGTAACTAGATGTTAATATTCTAATAAGGCATCCCTTGCCAATACTATTCCAATGTATTGACCCACTGTGGCTGTAACTTGTGATGTTGCAGGTTAATCTGATGATGATTAGGGGTTATGAGTCTACACTCAACATGCTTGCCTGTGGCACATGAAGATGAAGACTTCTATTTTTATATTGTTAAGTTAAACTCTTGTACTAGCCTATGGCTAAGGAGTTGTAAATCACTATGTTATCTCTGGAATGACGATGTAATAATGACCTTTGTTTCTGTGTACTTCATCTTAAACTGTGGATGCTAGCAATTGATCCAAGGACTAGCATTGCAATCATAGGGATCTTTACCTTTATAAAGGTGGGATCTTACAGATGGTACTAGAGCACTGTGTTGCCTATGGGATTATGACCCTAGGATTGGATTAGAAACCACTAAGGAAATTTTTTCAACAATTTCCACACTTGTATTTTTATTCTCGTAAACTTTTCTAATCTTCTTTCTCATCTCTATTTGTATATGAACTCCATCAACGAAGCCGTGAGGAAGGGACCACTCATGACCATGACCTTGGAGTGTGAGACAGAATTCCCCAAGGCCCTCAAGAACCTCATGGTTACCATGGGGATACATGGTGCAACTGTGTACAAAGGATTCCCCGTGATGGATGAAGGATTAGAGTACTGGTGGGTGCAACTTCACTTGTACAAAAACAAGGAAGACAACCACAGGGAGTCAGGATTTTGCATGGTCACCAACTCAAAAATGCACACAACATTCTTTGACTCTGCAAGAAATGCAGCTTGGAATGCCATCAAGGAGCTTGGTGATAGACTCAAGTGCAGAATGCTTAACACCCAAAACGATCTTAGGGAAGAAAAGAAGCATACCCAAGAGTTAGAGGCTACCAACCAACGTTTAAGGGAAGACATCATAGACTTAGCTATGGAGTCATGTGATCAAGATCGACAGATTGCCTATAGGGATGCCCTGATAGCCAACTTGGCAAGTGAGTGGGGATTGTAATGTACTTCGTTAGTTGGACCACCACACTTATCGTTTCATTTCCAAAAAATTGTCTAAGTTATGTTGAACCTTTGATGCTTGTAGTGGATTTGTGTATGCCATGACTTGTGTGATTGTTGCAAAAGTTATGCTTGTGATATTTTGTCTTGTGATTTTTCTCTATTGATGTTGATTCTAACTTTTCCCTATCTTATAAAAATAGATGCCTAATGTTATTATCAACACGGCCAAGGAGTTCAAGGGAACTTGTTTTGGTACTCGTCTCACTGAGCTCGCTAGCGTGCTCAACCTTCCACTTCCTAGCATCATGACGCTTCCCCTCACCAAGTTTGAGAGGAAGGACCTTTGGGGCTTCAGAGTCACTCATCCCGGACGCCAGGCAGAGCCAACCACGGAGACCATCACTTTCAAGCTGATGCATGACGACAAGGAGAAAGGCCTAGATGTAGTCATGCAGGAGTTACTTGGGTGCCTGGTAGGGAGACACTCCAGGGAGCTTAGAGGTCTTTACTTTCACCCTTCGGGATACGCAACGAGGAGGGTGAGGGTATTGAGTACGAGGATGCTGCTAGAGAGACGATGGAGCCGATTCGTCTATACCTCTAGGACCTAGAGGGTCTTATTAGGCACCTAGATACTGATAGGACCAACGTCATTCTTACCAATGACGAGCTCCAGGTGCAGCTTCGTGAGAAGGACAAGCTCTTCACGGATCAAGACGATATAGTCAAGGAAATGGAGGCCAAGTTTGAAAGCAAGGACAAGAAATTCAAGATCCAAGAGAAGAGAGTCCAAGACCGGAACAAGAAGATCCGGGAGATGAAGGAAGAGCTGGAGGCCAAGGACTTCGATCTCGAGCATCAACAGGGAGTGATCGAGAGTCTTCGCTCACAGAAGAGGGCTCTTAGGGCCAAGATAGAGGCCTTGACTACCAATGTTGAGGTATACAAGACCGCTATGGAGAATGCAGGTCTTACCCTTGTTGATGTGGAGGTTGATGCGGAGGAGTAGTGATGACTACTCATTTATCTTTCATCTACCATACTTTTCATTATTGAGTCGCAATGACCGTCCAACATGTGGGTGGATTGCTATGGTGTGCTTGCTTTTCCAAACTTGTTGTTTACATTGTTTGAACCTTATGTTATTTTGATGCTTGGTTTGGTGAATGTCTATGTGATGTATTGTTCATGATAAGCATCTATGGGTATCTCATTCTTATCCTTATGAAAACCACAGATGCCTCCTCGACGTGCCAACCCCAACCCAAACAACAAAAATGTCACCCCCGATATGCAGCAGTTGATGATAGCATAGGCACAACTGATGCAGATGATGACCACTTTTATGCAGAATCAGAATAACAACAACAACAATAACAACAACAACCCGAACAATCCACCAGGATTTGACATGCTCACCAGATTCCTAAGACTGAGGCCTGCAAAGTTCTCAGGAACTACTGATCCAATGGTGGCCAATGATTGGCTACGTTCGGTGAACAAGGATTTGGTAACTGTCGGCTGCACCGATGAGGAGAAGGTCAGGTTTGTAGCACATCTGTTGGAAGGACGAGCAACTACTTGGTGGGATAACTTCCAGATCACCACTCCCATTGAGGATGTGACATAAGCTATCTTTGAAGATGGATTCCGTATAGCTCACATCTCATCCGAAGTTATGAATTTGAAGAAGAAGGAGTTCCATAACCTGAAACAGCGTCAGTGCGGCGTGGCTGAATATATTGAGAAGTTCAACAATCTGGCGCGTTATGCACCGGATGAAGTTGATACTGATGCCAAGAGGAAGGAGAAATTCCTCGAAGGACTGAACGATGAACTGAATCTGCAACTATCTGTTGCCTATGTCCCAACCTACCAATCACTTTGTGACAAGGCTACCATCTTGGAGAACAAGATGAAACAGGTTGAAAGCAGAAAGAGGAAGAACAGCTCTGACAAGCACAGCTCGGGATCGTCTCACAAGCGTTCCCATCATGATGATAGTGGGAGTTATGGATCCCACAAACATGGAAACTACAATAACCACCACATCCACAACCGCATCATGACAACAAGCATCACCATAGTCATGATAATGACAAGTACAAGAACCACAAGAGTGGACACAAGAGTCACCACAGTGGAGGTGGAAGTGGAAGTAGTAGTCAGCCTGCGAAGAGAGATATCAGTCAAGTTGAATGTTTCAAGTGTAAGAAGATGGGGCATTATGCAAATGAGTGCCTAGAGAAGAAAGTTGAAGGAACCACCAAGCCCAACCCTTTCCAGAAGGGACAAGTGAACCACATCAATGTGGAAGAGATTTATGAGGAGTAGGATGCTGTGGCTGGTAAGTTCAAACTCAATTCTATTCCAGCACTTGTTCTTTTTGATACTGGTGCATCACATTCATTCATATCAAAAGCATTTGTTGATATAAATGGGTTTCCAACTGAAAATATTGGGTGTCCAATAAAAGTAAGTTCTCCCGGTGGAGATATGATAGTAAGTCTTGGATGTCGTGATCTAGTGATAGAATTTGGAAAGCATAAGTTTCCAGTGAGTCTGATAATCCTAGATTCCCAAGGACTAGATGTAATTTTGGGAATGGACTGGATGACCAAGTATGAAGGAGTACTGGATTGTGCCAATCGTACTGTCGCACTCACAACCCCGGATAAGAAACGGATTAGATTCAAGTTTAACTTTTAATCAAAAGGAAGTAAGCTAAATTCTCTTAAGGGGGTTAGCATAGACAGTGTACCAATTGTGAGGGAATATCCGGATGTGTTTCCGAATGAATTGCCGGGAATGCCACCAGATAGAGATGTGGAATTTCTGATTGACTTGCTACCAGGATCAGGACCAATAGCAAAGAGACCTTACAAGATGTCAGTTGATGAGTTGAAAGAACTCAAGAAACAACTTGGAGAACAATTGCAGAAAGGATTTATTCAACCAAGTTCTTCATCTTGGGGAGCACCAGTCTTGTTTGTGGAAAAGAAAGATAGAAGTCAAAGGTTATGCATCGATTATCGTTCACTCAATGAGGTGACTATCAAGAACAAATATCCTTTGCCCAGAATCAATGACTTGTTTGATCAGTTAGAAGGAGCATGTGTGTTCTCAAAGATTGATCTCTGGTCAGGCTATTTTCAACTTAAGATAAGGGAACAAGACATACCTAAGACTGCCTTTACCACTAGGTATGGATTGTATGAGTACACCGTGATGCTGTTTGGTTTGACCAATGCACCATCTTACTTCATGAATATGATGAACAAGGTGTTCATGGAGTTCCTTGACAAGTTTGTTGTCGTTTTCATCGATGACATTTTGATCTACTCCAAGATCAAAGAAGAGCATGAAGGGCATTTGCATTTGATACTTGAGAAGCTTAGATAGCATAAGCTGTATGCCAAATTCAGCAAGTGTGAATTCTGGTTGAATGAAGTTGGATTTCTTGGACACATTGTGTCAGGAGATGGTGTAGCAGTTGATCCATAAAAGTGTCATTTTGAATGAATGGGAATCTCCTAAGTCAGTGAAAGAAGTTCGTAGTTTTCTTGGCTTGGCATGATATTATAGAAGATTCATTGAGAATTTCTCCAAGGTAGCTAAGCCAATGACGGAGTTACTAAAGAAAGACAAGAAATTTGCTTGGATTGAAGGATGTGAACTCAGTTTCCAAGAATTGAAGAAGAGACTAGTGACAACACCAGTCCTATGTCTGCCAGATTTGGAGAAGGATTTCCAAGTTTATTGTGATGCATCTCATCATGGATTAGGTGCAGTTCTGATGCAAGAAGGGAAAGTTGTGGATTATGCCTCGAGACAACTCAAAACTCATGAGGTGAATTATCCTACTCATGATTTAGAGTTGGCCTCTATTGTCCGTGCACTCAAAACATGGATACATTATCTTTTGGGAAAGCAATGTGAAGTGTTCACAGATCACAAAAGTTTGAAGTATATCTTCACTCAGAAAGAAATCAACATGAGGCAAATAAGATGGATAGAAATCATCAAGGACTATGACTTGAGTTTGCAATACCACCCCGGTAAAGCAAATGTTGTAGCGGATGCACTAAGACGTAAGGTATTTGTGAATGGCCTTACTAAGGGAGAGTTGCCAGATGATCTGTGTGCCCAATTTAGAGACCTCAGGTTGGAGATTGTGCCTAAGGGACATCTCATGTCATTAGATGTTCAACCCACCTTGTTGGACAAAATCAAGGAATCCCAAAAGACAGACAAGGAAATTGAAGAGATTAAGGAAAAGATTGGTAAGGGAAAATCCAAAGGATTCCATGAAGACGAACAGGGTACTTTATGGTATAGAAAACGTATCTGCGTTCCGCAAGATCTGGAGCTTCGGAAAATGATATTACAAGAAGCACACAACTCACCATATTACATTCATCCGGGTAACACCAAAATGTACATGGATATGAAGGAAAGATTTTGGTGGAATAATCTCAAGAAAGACATCACCGAACATATTGCTTTGTGTGATGTATGCAGTAGAGTGAAAGCGGAACATCAGAAACCAGCAGGATTGTTACAACCACTACCTATTCCTGATTGGAAGTGGGACAAGATTGACATGGATTTCATCACCAGATTGCCAAGGACCAGGTTAGGATATGATTCTATTTGGATAGTAGTGGAACGCCTAACTAAAGTGGCTCATTTCATACCCGTGAAGACAACCTATACAAGTGCTAAGTTGGCCAAGATCTATATGAATAGGATTGTGTGTCTGCATGGAGTACCCAAGAGTATTGTGTCTGATAGGGGAACTCAATTCACTTCTCATTTTTGGAGGCAACTGCATGAGTCATTGGGAACGAGATTGGAATTCAGTACTGCTTTTCATCCCCAGACTGATGGACAGACATAAAGGACCGACCAGATTTTAGAGGATATGTTGAGGGCATGTGCCCTAGACTATGGAGCTAGTTGGGATGAAAGTCTGCCTTACGCAGAATTCTCTTACAACAACAGCTATCAAGCCAGTATTGAGATGGCACCGTTTGAATTTCTCTATGGGAGAAAGTGTACTACCCCATTGCTATGGAATGGTGTGGGAGAAAGAAACTTGTTCGGGCCAGAACTAATCAAAGAAGCTGAAGAGAAAGTCAAGTTAGTAAAGGACAGATTGAAGATAACACAGTCCTGACAGAAGAGCTACACAGATCCTAAGCGTAGAGAGGTCACCTATGAGGTGGGTGATAGAACTTATCTTAGAGTGTCACCACTTCGTGGAGTGAAGAGATTTGGAGTCAAAGGAAAATTGGCCCCAAGATATGTTGGACCATTCAAGATTCTGCGTCGTAAAGGAGAAGTAGCTTATGAGGTTGAATTTCCGGAATCATTGTCTGCCGTTCATAATGTGTTTCATGTGAGTCAGCTAAAGAAATGCCATCCAGAGATGGAAGAGACTTCTTTGAAGGATACTATACCTTTGGAGGAGGTCCAATTGGAAAGTGATCTCACCTATGAGGAAAAACCTATCAAGATTCTTGAGACTACAGAAAGAGTTACACGGACAAAGACTATCAAATTCTGCAAAGTTCAGCGGAACCATCATTCCGAAGAAGAAGCAACATGGGAAAGAGAAGATGACCTTCGGAAAGACCACCCTCACCTATTTGCTAGCCAATCCGAATCTCGAGGGCGAGATTCACCTTAAGGGGGTTAGATTTGTAACATCCCAAAAATCATGATTTCAAAGCTTGCATATCATTCATGCATTCATAATCATTTTAGGATCATTTTCAAATGAGATTTCAAAAACAGAAGCATTTGAATGTGTATTATTTTATGTAAGCAAGGCAATGGCCCACTGCTACTCTCTAGTATGATATTATTTGTTTTAAACCGGAAAGATTTGAACTTAGAGTTGATTGATATTTTCTAAAGCTTGGACAAAGTTTTCAAAACAAAGTATGAATTTAAAACCATTCATATGCCTTTATTAAACAAATGGTAAAGGCACTGTTTTATTTAAATTCCAATGGGCCAAAGTATTTTGAGTGAGCAACTTTGTTATGTAGCCAAAAAGGTGCAAGTTCTACTTTACAAAAATTCAGAATAGATTTGAATTCAAACCCATTTGAAAACCATTTGAAATTGATTCCACAAAATCAAATCAGAAATAGAAAAAGATAAAAGAAATGGAAAAGGGCTGACGCCTTGACATTTCGCCCAATAATGAACCAGCCCACGGGCAGTCCCCTCTACCCTCTCTCACCAAATGAAACGTACCCCGCAACCACTAACACTGGGCCCTCTCCACGTCAGCGTCGTCTTCCCTGAATCCTCGCGCGCAGACGCCGCTCCACCGTTACCTCTCTGCAGTGACATCGCGATTAAACCCAGCGTAAATTCCATTGATTGGTCGCGTGATTGCCGCCCCTGCTCCGGCTACAAAACCCCATCTCCACCCCGCACTTTTCCCCTCACTCCACTCGCTCGCTCCGCCACCAGGCTGCCCCTATTTCGCATTACACCGCCGCAGACAGAGCCAACTCCGGCGAGGTATTCCGGTAAGCCTCGTGTTCGTGCCCACTCCTCGTTCGCTCTGAGATGACCCCCCTGTTCCATGCGCATCTCCTGATACCCTTTGCTCATCTGTTTGTGATACAGAGCGTCGACTTCGACGAGCACTGTGGGCATCCAATGCCGCCTCCAACTCCAGCGAGAGATTTAGGTAAAAACCGACCACCCCGTGCCTTCTCTTTGACCCTTTCAGGTTCGCTTGAATGTTGTGCACACACTGATACCCTCTGTTTGTGCTAGGGTGGCCAGAAACGTCGCCTTCGTCGCCGTCCGAGCAAACCTGACATTGTCCCCAACTCCGACGAGCCCCAGCAGCCTCTGCAGCACGCCCCCGCCCAAGCCAACGACACCTTGAGCACCGTCGTGTTCACGCGAGCCTGGTAAGCCACTACCCAGCCCCTAGCCCCCTCTGGAACCACCGGAACATCATCGGCAGAAGCGCCGCCGCCAACAACCATTTGCGCCGACGGTTTTAGGTCAACATGATTTGATCCACTGGATATAGATCCAGTGGTTTAGATTAGACGACAGGCCGAAGAGGTACGGGCAGATCTGAGCCACTGGATTTTAATTAGATCTAATGGTGCGCGAGCGTGATCCAGTGCGAAGCGGTACCGTCCAATCAGACAGCGTCGCGTGGCCTGTGTTTTGATTTAAAATCTGAAATTAGATCTATTAGTTGTTCAAACTTACAAAATTCATAACTTTTGATCCACACGTTCAAATTTTGTAAATTTTATATCATTGGAATCAAGAGAAAGAATTCTATCCAATTATGCACTTTGTTTAATAAATTGCATCTGTAAAATGGGTTGTTTTTGCAGAGACATTTATAAGCTTATTTTGTATATAAAAAATGTATGGAAAATGTTCTAAGGGCCAAATTAATTTTATTTAGTGTATAATTGTTTTGTTTATGATTCATTACTGTTCCACTTGTCTTGTTTGATTTATAAAATCATCACATGGCATTTCCATGCATTCATGTATTTTTGCTTCATTATTTTGATATGTGAATTTGGTGCTATCATTTTATGTGTAGATTTTGGTGCTAGTGGTGATTGTGATTGTGAGGATTGTTGCTACTCCCCCAACTACCAAGGTAAGTGGTGCTTCATATTCTTGTCCCAATATTTTAACTATGCATTAGAAATATTTTGTATAGCGCTTGCATGAATATTTTGCTAAGTATCTATATGCTATGCTTGGGAAATCCTAGTAGTTGTAGAATTGTTAGAATTATCTCTAAGTTAAGATACTTACTATTGCCATGCTTAGCCTAGCTAGTAGCAACCAAGGGTGGAATATATACATGCTATGGAAAAATATTGCTAAGTCTTTGACTTATGTTTTTGCTTAATAAAACAACTAAGTGAATGAAACACCTGGGTGGAATGGTAATTGCTTGGTGGTGTTTGGTTGAGTGGTTACACAAGGCCCATTTCTATGGTTTACCTTGTGTATCTCACTTGTGGATTGCCACCCAGGAACAAAGGGATTTGAGATGCCAAATGTTAAGAAGCTTCTAGTGCAGCCACATGGCATTATGGGCTCTGCCTGGATCATATAGGTTGCAAGCCAAATGGACAGTTGGTGGTAGGGGAATGACAGGTTTGGAGCGTGTCCATTCTGGTCTAAGGGAAGGCTTCTGAAAGGTCCTGTCTTGGTGAAACCAAGTCTTGTGGGGAAAGTGCACCACCTCTGCAGATGGAAGAAACTAAGTACTTAGTCGTGTCCCCGGTAATGGACAATTTGAGCATCAAGACATGGAAGCTATCAAGAGTCTCCTCATCCCAATTTTCTAAGTTAAAACTTGTGGTTTGAACAAGGGTGAAGGTTCACCAATTTCTATTGGTGGTTCCTTGGGAAAGTCTTTGCCAAACAAAAACTTAGTGTTTTCAACTAATAGGTAAAACCTATTTTGAGCAAAGCAAGCCTAAGCTACACTTAGACAAATTCATGTAGTAACTAGATGCTAATATTCTACTAAGGTATCACTTGCCAATACTATTACAATGTATTGACCCACTGTGGCTGTAACTTGTGATGTTGCAGGTTACTCTGATGATGATTAGGGGTTATGAGTCTACACTCAACATGCTTGCCTGTGGCACATGAAGATGAAGACTTCTATTTTTATATTGTTAAGTTAAACTCTTGTACTAGCCTATGGCTAAGGAGTTGTAAATGACTATGTTATCTCTGGAATGACAATGTAATAATGACCTTTGTTTCTGTGTACTTCATCTTAAACTGTGGATGCTAGCAATTGATCCAGGGACTAGCATTGCAATCACAGGGATCTTTACCTTTATAAAGGTGGGATCTTACAATTTGCTATAAGCTTTCTGATACATAGTAACCTAATTCCTTCGACCATGATATCATGCTAATCACCATCACCGGAAGGATGCTTTGATGACATCAAACACCACACCGTAACTGGGTGGCTATAAAAGTGGCATTGAGTGTTCGGAAAGTATGTGTTGAGGCACATGGATCAAGAGTGGGATTTGTCCATCCATATGACAGATAGATATGCTTTGCGCCCTCTCAGTGGAATGTCATCCAATTGGCTTGCAAGCATGTGACTGGATCACAAGGGATCACATATCACGGTAACGAGGTTGAACTAGGTATGCAGAGATACCGACGATCAAACCTCGGATAAGTAAACTATCGCGAGACAAAGGGAAATTGGTATCGTATGTAAGTGGTTCATTCGATCGCAAAGTAATCGTAGAAATATGTGGGATCCATATGAATTTCCAGATTCCTCTATTGGTTATTGATCAGAGAAGTGTCTCGGTCATGTCCGCATAATTCACGAACCGTAGGGAGACACACTTAAGGATTCGATGTTGTTTAGTAGATATGGAATGTTAGTAGGGATACCGAATGTTGTTCGGAGTCTCGCATGGGATCCGGGATATCACGAGGAGATCCAGAATGGTCCGGAGAATAAGATTCATATAAGGAAAGTTCGATACCGGAGTTCGGGAATGATTTCAATGTTTTCATCGGAGAGGTTCTAGAAGGTTCACCGGACCGAAAGGGTATGGTCCATGAATATGTCATGGGTAAGTGGAATGATTGGATTGTCGTGGTATTGCCGACGAGTATGCCATGGAGGGGTCCTCACAGTGCGTGTTTAGAGACGTGGGGTAAGGCGGACGGTTGACGGGTACGAGGTAACACAGGTTACCCAGGTTTAGATCCCACGACGGTGGCGGAATCCTACTCCTGCTATAAATCACTATACTGGCAATACGCCGAGTTACAGAGATAGGTTTGCTGTACGAGGTTATCAGATATTGTCTATGATCGTCTGAAGTTGTGCCCTAAAGGCTCCCATAGGCCCGACTTATATAGTCGCCAGGTCCTAGGGTTACAGGGAAAAGTCCTAGCCGGACAGGTTACAGAGTCCTACACCGTCTATTACTAGTCTTGTGTATCTTGCACTCCAAGGCTCCGGGTACGCTGGTGACTCCACCGTAGCCTTCCTTTATCCGGCATGGGCCTCCTTCCGATCCACCTAATCGCCGCCCAACAGTTATAGGCCATGCTACCGACTATGGGCCACCCGGGTTAGTTGGGTAAGAGACATGCTATAAGGATACCTATATAGCATATCCCCAACAGTAGCCCCCGGAGAACTCCGAGATCTTGCACCGTCTTGCCTCTTCACGTTGAATGCTCCGTCTAGATGGATGTCGGCAAATCGTCAAGCAATATCTTGTAGTCCTCCCAAATAACCCTGCAAGGCTTTTCTCCGTCTTCAAATGGTAAGCCGGAGAAATGCTGAATCTTCCATCATACTCTTCCGTAGTCGGATTAAATCCTTCCATGCCGGAATCTTCAACGCGATGGCTCATCTACCCGTGTCAGCTAGGACGACGTAGGCTTAGGTCAGTGACGCCTCGTAACTCACACACGCAGAGAACGCAATCATATCTGATTTTCCTGCGCGAGCGATACGAACTGTTGGCGGCGACGGTTGGAGACGTGGCGAAATTACCGTGCACGTTCACGAACACGTCGTCTACGCGACAACCGTCCGATCAGCTGCACGAATCTTGACGCAGAGTATGATAAATAGTAACCGTGGGACACTTTCCAATTTTTACCTCATTCCTCTCGCGTCATCGTCTTCTTCCTCCAGCCGCACGCCTCCTCGAGCTATCCGCGAGAAACCTCGAGAACCCTAGCCTCCTCTCCGCTGGCCGATCCTTCCAAAGACCTCATGGCCAGCAGCAGCTCCTCCCCATCGATGGCGGCGTTGAGCGAAGCCACGGCGAAGCCGGCGAGCTCCATCGTCGTGCCCCCAGAGGGCCTGGTCATCCCCTCATCGGCGGTGATCAAAACCACCGGAGGTAACCATAATCTGGCGGCGCTAGAGCCTCTGGAAGAAGAGCCAGACTCGCACAAGGGCGACTGGCGCGGCTCGGACATCACCGACTGCGACATCCAAGAGATGGTCGCCGAAGGCTACCTCCCCGCGACGGAGGGGCTCGCCTGGCGGGCAGCGCCGGCCGGCGAGGTGACACCTTCTCCCCAAGCCGGAGAAAAGGTGTACCTCAAGGCTCAGCTAGTACGCGGCGTTTCCCTGCCCATATCCCACTTATTTCTTTACGTCTTGAACCACTACAAGGTACAGCCCCATAACCTCTCCCCCAATAGCATCCTAGTGCTTAGCAACTTCGCGGCACTTTGCGAGGGTTACCTAGGGATTAGGCCTAGGTTAGATTTGTTCGTGTACTTCTTCACCGTCAAACGTGAAGCCGGACATAGTAGGGAGGAGCTTAGGAACTGCGGCACCATAAGCTTCAAGATTCGACCTGGCCGGCGGTTCCCCGACATCGTCGGTCACGAGTCATGCAAAAACTGGCAGCGGACGTACTTCTACGGCCCCGACATTCCTTTGGCGGGCCGAGAAGTGACGTACCCGGACTTCGCGGATGGAGCCGCCGCTGAAGTTTCCACATGGAGATCCCATGCCTCCCTTCCCTCCGACCTCGACGCTTCTCGCGCAATAAGGCGGATCGAATGGTTCGTAGAGACGGGTTTGACCGGCTTGGACCTGGCCATGTGCTAGTTCATCAGGCGAATCCAACCTCTGCAGCACCGCGTGAAGTTCATGCATGAGTATACCAGTGACCGAAGGGATACCCTCCGGATCTCCGTGGATAACTTCTCGAGCGACTCCGTCAAGCTCCTCCTGAAGGACATCGTCAAGGTGAAGGATAAGAAGCGTGGCTTCACCATTACCTACGACATGTTCGTAGACGGCAAGTGCCCAAAGGTAGATACGTATTTTCCGTGTATGACATATACTCCAGTTTCTCCGTCTTGCCATTGCCACCCCATCTAACACGGTGATTACTAACTTAACAGCTTAGCGATCTAGATGAGGACAACCTGGCTGCCCAAATATACGATCCAAAGATGAAGGAAGTCACGGTCGTGTCCGACGACGATGTCTTGTTGGCGCGAAAGCGGAAGAGCTCCACCTCTGACGCT
This sequence comes from Avena insularis, assembly GCA_023614405.1. Taxonomy (NCBI): domain Eukaryota; kingdom Viridiplantae; phylum Streptophyta; class Magnoliopsida; order Poales; family Poaceae; genus Avena; species Avena insularis. The sequence continues at coordinate 10,618,136 of CM042684.1, forward strand.
GCCGACGTAGGCAAGAAGAAGAAGATGGAGGGTGGAGGGTGGAGCCTCCAAGAAGACTACCGCCGCCCTGGAGGCGGAAAAGAAAAGATCCACCTGGATTTTTTCCAAAGCACCCCCATTAGTGTGAGCTTCTCATTCTCCGACATTGTCTTATTTATCTGTCTTGTTCCTGTACTTATGCACTTTGCACGTTTCAGGAAGAAAGCCACGACCATCCTCAAGAAGACCTCCAAGACTTTGGGGGCTTCTAGAAATATCAAGGATATGCTGCATCGCGACTCCTCCCCCGCCATCGCCCCTGCTACTCCTGCCGTCAAGCCTTCCTCTGCCCCCACAAGCTCTCAAGCCCAGGAGGCACCAGGCCCTTCCGCCATGGAAGTGGATTCTGGCGCCTCTACCGAACTCGTTGTTGTCGGCGAACAGGCGACGCAAGAGAGCACTGCTCTACAAATGGCTGAAGCTCCGGCTAAGGATGCCATCGGTAGCACCAAGGTGGCAGTGGGAGCTGGTACCTCTACCGAAGGCGGCGCCCCTACTCCCTAGAAACCCTTCGAGTTCCCGAAGATAGTTTACCCGGCGCTCCTGCCGAGTAACACAACTATGGTTCCTAGAGGAGTGTCGTCATCTCCGACATGCGGTATTGAGGAGCTGCTCCGACAAGCAGATATCTTGCGGGGAAATAGCGTTTCCTTTGGCAAGCTGCTGGCCGAGAGTGCTACAAACCTCAAGATTATTGCACTTGTAAGTTTTACTTTGCCTTTTGCATTTCATATGAGTATCCCACTGTAGCCCCCGAGGATGTAGACGGAAAACCATAGGTTTTGCATCTATATGCTCTAAGAGTGACTAAGTTAGAAAGAACTTCACTGTAGCCCCCAAGCATTTAGATGGAAGAAACTATTCCGACTAGATGCTTTAAGAGTAGCATACGCAGTGTTCATAATTTTCAATACTGTAGCCCCCAAGCCTCTAGTTGTAACTGAATTAGTTCTGACTAGATGCTTAAAGAAAAGCTAAGCATTTTCCGAGTTAAAACTTTATACTGTATCCCCCAAGCTTCTAATCGAGAACTGAAGTAGCTCCGACTAGATGCTTAAAGAAAAGCTAAACATATTGCTAAGTTGAAAAACTTTCATCAGAGCCCCGAGCGCCTAGATGGAAAGTTTCCGACTAGGTGCTCCAAGCAGACTAAACAACAGTTTTAACTTTTTCCTTTGTTTCACAGAACGAGAATGCTCGGCGGGGCATGGCCAACGACAAGTACCAGAAGATGTGCGCAGATCTTGAAGCCGAAAAGGGTAAAACTGCCATCTTGAAGGAACAGATCATCAAAAACAAGAGTCTGTTTTCTTTGTACGCATTCCGTCTTGGTTTTGTGCCTTCATTATCCGAGTACTCACTGTGTACTTTGTTTTCTCCGACTTGCAGAGCATGTCGCCAAGGCCAAGGATATTGTCGAGCAGTCCAAGCACATCCAGCAGCTGGACAGCGAGAACAAAATCCTTAAGAAGGAGAGGGAAGAGATGCTGAAGATGCACGAGGATTCCATGAAATCCCTGCAAGATTCCGCCTCCGCGGAGATCAATCGCTTGAAGGAGGAGCTTGCGATATTAAAAGATCACAAGCAAGCTGCTGATGAGCAAAACCAATGCCACAGCGAGGCGTTTAAGCTCCTCCAACAAGAGAAGGAATCCTTGGCGGACACCGTCAGGCAGGCCAAGGCCAGCATCTTTAGTAAGTTTCCTCCGCCTTGTATTTCTGTAGTCTGGATACTTAGAGTTTATTGAACTCATGCGCTCCTTGTCGGAATTTTCAGCGCCTATGGGTTTAACCCGCTCGCCTCCTTCGGACAAGGAATGCATGGTTCTTGCCGGCAACTTCATCAACACCGCCATCACCCAAGCCAAGGAGATTGCCAAGCCCCTCCAGATATACATCAAGGCCTCGGACTCCGTGACGAAGTACTCGGAGATTCTGCGCCGAGCCCCCGAGCGTGTTACAAGCTGAAAAGCTTCATGTGCACGGGCTGGCGCGAGAATGGAGCTCTCGATGGTGAAGGCACACTACGAAGATGCCGACATCGACACGGTGACCTCTGGCATCCCCGACGTTGATGATGACGGCAAAGAGATTGATCACGAGGCCATCTTGTCATCACTCGCGGGATATGACACCAGAGTTGCCGAGTTGGTGGACATCGATGTCTTCGTGCCCATGAACACCATCGACAGTGTCAACCAAGATTCCTCCGAGTCTCATCATAGCGCCGACGTTGAGGGTGATTCTCCGGCTGGGGACGATGCTGCTTCCAAGTCTCCTGCGCCCAAAGAGTGAAAAACACTATGTAATATTTGTTTTGCCTTTGGTATATGCGTGGAAAAAACTTGATGATGTAACTTAAGGCGGAAAACAATCATTGTTATTTCCTGCTACTTAAGAACTTAGTTCCCAGCATGTATATATTTTTAAGCAAGTGTTGGCTTATCCATTACTTTGGTTCTTATGCTTGACTTTTCGTGAGTCAGAAGACTCGTTGTCGGAACCATGCTCTTAGGTGATGATGCCCAATGGCACCATCAATAACCTGAGCACAAAATCGCCGACAATAAGTGCCAAAAGTCACTACTCTAGAATCCACATAAAAACGACAAAGAACGTGTAGACCAGAAAACTTAAGCTAACGCCCGTAGGCGGATTTTTCACAAGTGCAAACGCAAAGCTTGTGCATAAAGGTTTTACATGATCTAAAAATGAACACTAAAGGAGGTAAAAGACTCAGAAATGTGAGTGAACCAAAGAGCTTTATTTCATTGATCATATAAGAGATACACAATTAAATAAAAATGCTAAGTGTAAAAAGGACGTAGTTGTGCTATGTTCCATGGACGATCAAGCTCCGGGTAGTCATCATCCGGGTCACGTCGCTTACGCTTATGATCCTCGTTGGGTCTATCCTTTAGTTCACAATTGTCAACAAGGTAGTATGACCCATTGAGCAATGCCTTGCTTATGATGAACGGTCCTTCCCATGGCGGGGATAATTTGTGTGACTTCTTCTGCTTAAGTCGGAGCACCAAATCCCCCTCTTTAAACGAGCAATGCCGAACGCGGAGACTATGGTAGCTGCGTAGCTTCTGCTGGTAGATGGCGGATCTTTGGCATGCCAAAACACGCTCCTCCTCGAGAAGGTCCACATCCAGGCGTCTGGATTCTTCAGCGTCATCCTCGTCGTAGGCGGCAACTCTTGGTGCATCATGGAGGATGTCAAGGTGATGGATTCGCTCCATATACCATGAAGTAAGGGGTGTAGCCGGTAGATCTGTTGGGTGTAGTTCATAAACTCCACAAAGACAGATGGCAATTCTTCCGCCTGTGCTCCAACTGCTCTATGTAGCGGTGCCTCAAGACGGGCTTGATTCCTGCAGAATTAATCCATTGGCTCGCTCAACCTGACCGTTGGATTGTGGGTGCCATGATGCAAGGTCAAGTCGGATGCCTTTCTCCCAGCAATATGCCTCCACTTCTCCGAGTGATAAATTGCTGCCATTGTCGGTGATAATGCTATGTGGGAGACCAAATCTCACCACTAGATCTCGGACGAACCTGAGGGCAGTTGCCCCATCAAGCTTTCTAATGGGTTTAGCATCTATCCATTTAGTGAATTTATCAATCGCCACGAATCGTAAAACCCACAAGGTGCCGTCTGTAACGGTCCCACCATGTCTATCCCCCAGACCGCAAACAGCCAAGTTATTGGTATTGTTCGCAGTTCTTCAGCAGGAACATGTGGTTGTCGGGCATAATACTGGCATCCCATGCATGTCTCAACCAGCTTGTCGGCGTCCGCCTTCGCGGTTAGCCAGTAGAATCTTGCCGAAGGCTTTCGACCAACGATCGAGGAGCGCGTGCCCGCAATCTCGAGATGGATTTGGTGAGATTTCCATACCTTCTAGCTAGGAAACACACTTTAGGTATACACTAGTAGTGCTCCTTTTGTAGAGTTGCCCATTGATTATGGTGTAACCCTTTGCTCGTCGTACTATTTGTCGTCTTTCGATTTCGTTGTCGGGCAAAGTTCCGTGTTCGAGGTATTCCATGAACGATTTTGTCCAAGCCGGAGGGACTTTAGTCACCATGTTGACGAAAGAGTCAGCTCTATCCGGATTGTCTATGTCGGCTCCCTTCACGGATGGTGTGCGCAGGTGCTCTAGGAAAACTCCTGGCGGAATTCGCTTGCGCCTGATCCTAGCTTGGACAGCAGATCAGCCGCCTCGTTTTGTTCCCTAGGCACATACTTAACTTCGTAGCCCAAGAAGCTCTTGGCTATCTCATCCACTTTGTCTCGATATGCCGCCATCATAGGGTTCCGCGCATTCCAGGTGCCAGCCACCTGCTGGGCAACCAAGTCGGAATCTCCACAACAAACTATGCGCTTGATGCCAATATCCTTGGCTACACGTAGTCCGTGAATGAGTGCTTCATACTCCTCCATGTTGTTTGTAGCCTCGAAGTGGATCTGCAGAACGTAGAGTAGCTTGTCTCCTGTTGGTGACTGTAGCAATACACCAGCCCCCAAGCCGTTGAGCAGCTTTGATCCATCAAAGTGCATCACCAAGTACTCTGGTTCTAGCAACGGAGTAGAGTCTGTCATCTCTGTCCAATCTGCAACAAAATCCGCCAAGGCTTGTGATTTGATAGCGTCGCGCCTCTTGTAGGTGATCTCGAAGGCGGCAAGTTCAATGCCCCACTTCGCGACCCTTCCTGTAGCGTCGCTGTTATTGATAATGTCGGACAGTGGAGTCTTGCTCACCACTGTGATTGGGTGCTCCTGAAAGTAATGCCTCAGCTTCCGAGAAGCAAGGGATACTCCATAAGCTATCTTTTGGTAGTGAGGGTAATGCTACTTAGACTCCGTCAAGACCTCTCTTACATAGTAAACTGGTCATTGAACTCCGTGCTCATAGCCTGGTTCCTTCCGCTCTACGACGACGACGATGCTGATAACCCGGTTGGTTGTCGCCATGTAAATTAACAGGGTCTCTCCAGGCTCGGGTGCTGCAAGGATGGGCGCTGAGGAAAGAATCTCCTTGAGCTGCTTCAATGTTGCATCTGCTTCGTCCGTCCACGTGAATTTGTCCGCCTTCTTCAAAGAATTGTACAGCGTGGCTTCTCTCCAAGTCGGCTGACGAACCGACTAACTGCTGCAACACAACCTGTTAGTCATTGAATGTCCTTTAGGCATGTCAGACGGTTTATGTTTAAGATGGCCTTGATTTTCTCTGGGTTGACCTCGATTCCATGTTGGGAAACGATGAAGCCCAACAATTTGCCGGCTGGAACCCCGAAGACGCACTTCTTAGGGTTAAGCATCATGTTGTATTTCCAGAGATTATCGAAGGTTTCTTTTAAGTCGGAGATTAAGTCGTTTGACTTTTTAGACAACACCGTGATATCGTCCACGTAGGCGTGAACGTTCCGACCTATTTGGTCGTGAAGGCAACGTTGCATTGTCCGCTGGTAGGTAGCACATGCTTTTTTCAGCCCAAAGGGCATTGTAACATAGCAAAATGTGCCGTATGGGGTAGTGAACGAAGTGGCCAATTGGTCCGACTTACTCATCTTGATCGTGTGGTATCCTGAGTATGCATCAAGAAAACACAAAAGTTCCAAGCCAGCCGTCGAGTCAATGACTTGGTCAATGCGAGGCAAAGCAAACGGATCTTTGGGACATGCTTTGTTCAAGCCGGTGTAATCAACGCACATTCTTAATTCATTGGTTCCCTTTTTGTGGATAAGTACAGGATTGGCCACCCATTGGGTGTGAAGGACTTCTCGGATAAATCTAGCCTTAAGTAACCTAGCTATCTCTTTACCAATGGCGCGTCTCTTTTCATCTCCAAAGCGTCGTAGAGGTTGTTTCACTGGTTTGCATTTTGGGTCAATGTTTAAGCTATGCTCGGCAAGTTCCCTAGGTACACCTTTCATGTCAGCAGGTTGCCAGGCAAAGATGTCCCTGTTCTCACGGAGGAACTCGACGAGCGCGCTTTCCTATTTGGGATCCAGGTTCGTTCCAATGGCGGTGACCTTGGAGGCATCGCCTACCACAAGTTCCACCGGCTTGGTCTCGATGGCGGCCTTGAACGCAGGAGCGGGGTCGGAGATCTGCTTCTTCGACGCGGGCATCTCTGAGTCATCGACCTTGCTCTGGATCTCTTTGAATTCTTCGCTATAGAGGACAGCTTCTGCAACGGCTGCTTCATTGATCTCGCGGTCCCTTACCTTGGTAAAGCTTCCGGATATGGTGATGATGCCGTTTGGTCCGGGTATCTTGAGTTTGTGTAGACGAAGCATGGCTTGGCCATGAACGTGTGGAATATGTCGCGGCCGAATATGACGTGGTACACGCTCTTGAAGGGGACCACCTCGAAGGTCATGCGCTCTTGACTGTAGTTATTAACATCGCCAAAGGCTACCTGAAGTGTAATGCACCCAAGGGACCTAGCCTCCCGACCAGGAACTACGCCGTGGAAAACGGTGTTGGTCCGCCTTAGGTTTGCCTCCGTCAAGTTCATCTTTTGCAGTGTATCTAGGTACATGATGTTGATGCTGCTTCCACTGTCCACCATGCACTTGGTGAACTCCACGCCGTCAATCAATGGGTTGATGACCATGGCATCGGTTCTTCGTGGGCACAAGGTCTGGGTGGTCCGTCCTGTCCTAAGTTATTGGAACCTCCGACCAGCGCAGGTACTGGGGAACTGGGGGGAGAGTGGCCATCAGGATCCTCAGAGAGGTCTTCTGTTGTCGGACGGTGGGGGTGCCAAGGAAGGTGTGGTAGACTGGGGCCTTCTTTGCGAAGGGGTTATTGCCCTTGTCATCGCTCTTAGCGGCGTGCTTGGGGTCAATGTCTTCGTCCATGTCACTTGAATCCTTCGACTCCTCCTCCTTCTTCTTCCCCTTACCCTTGCCGCGCGGTCTGTTCTTCCAACTTCGCTTGTAGCCAGACTCCGGGTCTTCCTTGAGGTCGTTGACGAACTTCCAGTGTCGATTGGTATGGGTGGCTTTGCCGTTGACGTCGAGGTGTACGAGGCATGGCATATCACGGTACTCCTCGTAGGTTTGGGGAACGCGGAGCGGCGCCGAAGTGGTTTCACTTCCTCGTTGCTGCCCACAACCAGCTCCCCTTCCTCGGCCATGTTGTCCACCTTCTCCTCGTCCTGCAAAAGTCATAGCGACCATGTCGGTAGATTGCTTTTCTTCTGGAGCGGTCTTCCGCTTTGTACTGCTGTTCCTCCGAGCTTGGGTTGGAACGGCCGTTGCCGGCAATGAGCCACGAGCATCATCGTCGGCAGCTGCGAACTCACTAGCCAACTGAATCATCTGGTTCAAGTTAAGCTGGTGATTGTCCTGCAAGCGCTTCAGTTTATGTCGGAGAAACGTGCCTCTTTCCAACCCATCGATGAAGGCGGCCATAGCGGTCTGAGCGTGCACTCCTGCGCAGGAATTTTTCATATCCAGCCAGCGGGAGAGGTAGGCGCGAGATGTCTCGTCTTTCTCTTGCACGCACCGCTGTAGATCGCCCACAGTGCAGGGAGGCTTGTATGTACCCTCAAAGTTCTTGGTGAACGCTTCTTGCATGTCCAACCAGTTGTAGATAGATTTCTACGGCAAGTCGTCGATCCACTGACGGGCTGTACCCGCCAACATTAACAGTAGGTACTTGACGGCGACGTAGCCTTCTTGCTATTACCCTCCTGCGACGCCTCACGTCTGTCATGGTTGCTTGTCGGACGTGGAGGGTCATGGCGTGACCTGCTCTTATGTCCTTCGTTGCGCTTTCCGTCATGACGGGTTTGCTCCGTGTTGTCGCGGATGACGATGCCACACTGCTTTGGTGGGGGCATATCTGTACGATGGTGAGCGTTGTAATCTTCGCGATGTCAGGGAGACCGGGGCGGTGGCGATGGGCGACGAGGTCGGGCCTTTTCTCCGTGGTCAGAGGATATTGGCATGGCATCCTTCATGTTGCATGCATCCCTCCGTCTTTGTTCTGAGGAACCCGTCTAGGACCCGACATCAAGAGGAGATCTGTCCCTTGGCGGTTTGTACTGGCTAGACTGGCAGAGCGCTGGGTTAGACTCAAGCCTCTGGGAGGTTGCCTTTTCCTGCTGCTTCACCGCCTTGGCCACTAGGTCGTAGACCTGTTCCACTGCCTCAGGCGATCTATCCTGCTCCAGAAGGGTCTTGGTGATGGCGAGGTTAAGGAGTGGGGTGGGCATCACCTGCTTGCCTTCACTGTCAATGTAAGGCTTGGCTTGTGCCGGCTACGAGGGAGCCCATCCTAGGTTGCGCCGTACACCAGGATCGTTGATGACGCGAGCCGAAGCTTTCTTAGCCTTCTGCTGCTGTAGCAGAGTCTTGTACTCGGCCTCCATTGCTCTAGCTTTTTCTATGGATTTCTGCGCGTTTCTCATCAAGCTGGGTCACGTTACGGATATGAGCAACGGTCAGTGGCTCGACGAGGAGGTTGCCGTACATCACTCTATCAGCTGGAGTAGCTTGGGTTGCTGCAGACGTAGATGCTGGAGGCGGCAAGTTTGTGGTGTTGTTGTTACTCGGGCCGGTGCCGATTTCCTGCGGCTGCTGCACTGGGTTGGGCGGAGGAGGCATGTCTTTTGCGCGATCATCGTCAGCAGCAGTAAGTGGCCCCTTCCCCTTTTCAAGTGCCATAGGCGGAGCTCGTCCGGGTTGATCTTCATCCATCGTCGTCCCAATGGTGACGAACACCCCTCGGGACACGACGACGTTGTTGGCCTGCTCATCGCGTGAGTACTCCTCCTCCATCTCCTGCATAGCGGAGTCTAGCTCTTCTGGACTGAAGTCTATCTCCTATGAATCTGTACTGAAATCAGCATAAAGCGCGTCAATGACAGAGTCGGAGGGTGCCAGGACTTCCTCGATGACGGGCGGTGGAGGTGCAACGGGCTCGACGATGGCTGGAGGTGGTGGTGCTGCTGCGACGATTGCGGCCGGAGGCGGTGGTGGCGGTGGCTGAATCGGAGGGGCTCCGTCAATGAGCGCAAGCGCTATCTGAGCTGCCGCTTCGGCCTCCACGTAGTTGTTGACGGTGCTCACCATCTCTTCGAGGGTAAGGCTCCTGTTGCCTGCTGCCGTCTTAAAGAATGTCGGAGAAGCGTGCCACGGTCCAGTCCTTCCACGAAGTGATACAGAGCGTTATCATCGGGGTAGTGGGCTAGGTCGGCTCGTATACAGAGCCACCTGGCCAGGTAATCGTGGGGGTTTTCGCCCTCTCTCTGAACGCAGCGCGCCAGATCGAAGATGGTAACCACGCCGACGAACTTGGATCTCTGTTGTCCAGACGCACGGACTAAGCTGGCGGATTTGCAGTGATCTTCCACCTTTATATCCTGTACAAGGGCGGTTTGGGTGGGCCTTGAATTTTTCCGATCTTTGCCGGCAAACTCCGAGGAGAGATCCTACATCGATCCTTCCGCGAACGTATCCTGCCAGTAGGCGGTCCGTGCGGGTCTTGAATTTTTCCGATCTTTGCCGGCAAATTCCGAGGAGAGATCCGACATCGATCCTTCCGCGAACGTATCCTGCCTGTAGGCGGTCCGTGTGGGTCTTGATGCTCCTCCGACTACCAGGGAACTAGTGCCTGAGTCGGTTTCGCCGATGAAGAGGTGGATGTCTCCGATAGGAACGATCGAACACCGCGTAGGGTTCGTCTTCGCCGGGATCTAGAACTCGTCGGGAGGGACGATCGGAATGTTGCCGGAGAAGAGAACACGGACGATGGCTACGGTTTCACCGATTCCTGTGAAGATCTTGGTCCTCGCCCGCTGAAGAGCCTGAAGCGCCTCTTGCCCCACGGTGGGCGTCAACTGTCGTGGTATTGCCGACGAGTACGCCATGGAGGGGTCCTCACAGTGCATGTTTAGAGACGTGGGGTAAGGCGGACGGTTGACGGGTACGAGGTAACACAGCTTACCCAGGTTCAGATCCCACGACGGTGGCGGAATCCTTCTCCTGCTATAAATCACTATACTGGCAATACGCCGAGTTACAGAGATAGGTTCGTTGTGCGAGGTTGTCTGAGATTGTCTATGATCGTCTGAAGTTGTGCCCTAAAGGCTCCCATAGGCCCGACTTATATAGTCGCCAGGTCCTAGGGTTACAGGGAAAAGTCCTAGCCGGACAGGTTACAGAGTCCTACACCGTCGATTACTAGTCTTGTGTATCTTGCACTCCAAGGCCCCGGGTACGCTGGTGACTCCACCGTAGCCTTCCTTTATTCGGCATGGGCCTCCCTTCTGGATCCACCTAACTAGGCCGCCCAGCAGGCTATACGCCATTCTACCGACTATGGATCATATCCTAGGTCACTTGGTTTGGGCATTTTCAAGAGAGAATTAAAGCTCTAAATTGAAATTCAAACGGGAGGTTTGAAAAGTCAAACTGGAACAATGGTTTCCTAGTGGAAGAAGGAAAGATTCCTTCCTCCAATCCAACTTGGGTTTGGGTTTGGGTTCAAACTCTCCCCTCCCAAGGCTGGCCCCTCTCATAAATAGAGGGGGAGGGCTGCCCCAAACACAGACCAAGCTAGCCCTCCCCACCCCGTGCGCCGCCTCCGCATGCCGCTGCTGCCTTGCACCGCCGCCGGTCCGTCATAGTCGCCCTAGCCGCCACCGACTCCTCCTCCTCCACTCCGGCCTTTTAAACCTAGATCGCCGGAAAACCCTAGATCCACCATAACTCGCATCGGCTTAGGCGAAGCCCTGCGGGATCTTCCCTCTACTTCCGACACCACGTCGTCGTGCTACCGGAATCGCGAGGAGAGAACTACAACCTCTGCTGCCTGATGGAACAAGGGAGAGGAAGGTCTTCATCGAGTACCGAACATGTGACCGACTACGGAAGCGCTGCCGGAACACAGCACCATAAGGATCGTCTACGCGATCTTGAGATCGGTAAGTGTACCACTACATCACCCACGAGAATCTGCTCTCATTAACCGCTTTGGAATCTTCGAGGGTGAGTACTCTAATCGACTCGTTGCTACAATCTAGTAGATAGATCTTGGCTTGTTTGTGTGCATGCGGTAGAATTTTTTTGTTTTCTATGCTACGAACCCCTACACTGGGTAATATGTACAGGTGTTGAACGCATTCCCCATGACAACATGGTTCTGCTAATTTCCAACTTATAAGTGCAAGCATATACAACATAGATGACACAATGGTTCAAGTTTATTAGGTGCAAGAAGTAAAGTGTGCCGTCAAGTTTGTGAGAGCTTTAATCACTAATTTTCTCATAACAAGTTTAATTTGGAAGATAGATAAAAACATGAATATACTTGGAATGGTGTAACACACCATGCATAGGAATTTATAGTGGACTCTTTGTAATAACTTGGTTTCTTGGGAGTTGGATGCATAAGTAGAGCTTACTCAATACAAGTGGACGCTAGCAAAAGACTAGGAGCGACCAACTAAGAGAGTAATACTGGCCATAATCATGCAGAGCGACAAAACATTATCAATTAAAGCATAAAGTGCTATCACAAGTCAAAAACTAAATGATCATAGAGGCTAAGGTGACTGGTTCATAGTCTTAACATGGTGTAAGCATGTGCCAAGTCAACCCTTATAAAGCATCAAAGGAGAATACCAAAATATTATCCTTTTATATGCTAAAACAACGCATGATTCTTTCAAGGCACATTAAGCAATCTCAATTGTTTGGAACAAGTCAGGCTACAATAATAATCACTAAGCATAAGGTCAAAGCAACATCTAGCATAACATGATAAAGTTTAAGCCACAGTCAAAATAAGCTCCTTATTGTACCACTTAAGCATGAAGCTTCCTACTCTTTTCCAACACCAATCGACTTATTTGAAACAACTCACAAAGATAATACTTAATAAAGATCAGTGAGAAAGTCTCACAAATCCACAAAGAAGAACTAAAAATTTCTAATAAAAAAGCATAAGAAAACTAAGGCTAAACACAGTGCTAGCAAAAGAGAACACTCACAAAACAATAAGAATGAAAACTAGAGTGTTCTAGACAATGAAAATAGAGTGTGTCTCTCTCCAAAAGAAGTGTGTTGGGACTAACCAAATTATTGCAGCAAACAAAGCAAAGGAAAACTAAAAACAAAAACAAAGAAGCTCCAATAACAACACAATAGTGCATGAAGCAATAAAAATAAACTGTTTTAAAAGAAAACCTGAGATTTTTATTGATGAAGAGGGGGATGCCTTGGGCATCCCCAAGCTTTGATGCTTGTACCTCTTGAATATTTCCTTGGGGTGACACGGGTGGCATCCCCAATATTGAGATTTTTTCCATTCTTCATCTCATCACCTCGTTCTTCCCCTACACTTGAAAATTTCCTTCATACAAAACTTCACACAATCTTCATTAGCAACATTAGTGTATTCAAGATAATCATCCTTTGGGTTTAGTTTCAATACAAATAAAACTTCCATTAAAACACAAGCTACTATAGCAATTCCTTTTAAAAACTCAAGTGATCAAAGAGAACTCAAAATAAACCGATTAAGAGGCAAATGCAAATAATGACACAAATCTGTCAGAACAGACCAACAGGTAAAAAGACCTTTTGTTGCTCAAATCGAAAAGTGTTCAACTAAAGAAAGTTATATAATAACCTGGGGCATATGCTCAGACAATTACAGCTCAATCCGACATATAGGGATTTTTCACGATTTTTTACAGTGAAGCACAAAAATCTGTTTCGGGACAGCAACTTCCCCAAATCTTACTTCTATCTCATTAGAAGTTATTCTTGGCACAAAAACCACACAAAAAGGATAAGGAGAGGTTATTAGAGGCAATAACTTCCAAGGCTCAACAAAAGAAAAACTCACTGAAAATAAAATTGGATTATCTCCCTAGAGTGTTTTTCTTTAACGCCTTTCAGCTAGGCATGATGATTTCGATGATGCTCACATAATAAATATGAATTGAAGTAAAAGAGAGCATTAAGAAGAAAATATAAAACAAATTTAAGTCTAAACAACTTCCTATGAAAAATAATCTTGTAAAGAAACAAGTCATGAAAGCACAAAGCAACAAGCATAGGAAAGCAAAACAAGTGCAACTTCAAAATTCTCAACATAAAGAGGGGAAACTTAATATTGTTGAGATAGATAAAACCATGTTTCCCTCTCTCATAATAACTTTCAGTAGCATCATGAATAAAATTAACAATATAAGTATCACATGAAACATTCTTATCATGAGCCACATGCATATAATAATAATTACTCTCCACATAAGCATAGTCATTCTTATTAATTGTAGTGGGAGCAAATTCAACAAAATAGCTAATTCTCATCACCATAATTATCAAATATAGGAGGCATATTGTAATCATAATTAATTTTCTCCTCAATAGTAGGTGGACTGAAAATATCATATTCATCATTGTAATCATCATATGTTGGAGGTATAGTATCATCATAGAAAATTTTCTCCTCTATAGTAGGTGGACTGAAAATATTATATTCATCATTGTAATCATTATTTATTGGAGGTATAGTATCATCATAACAAATTTTCTCCTCTAAAGCTGGGGAACTAAAAATATCATTTTCATAAAAACTAGCTTCCCCAAGCTTAGACCTTTCCATAACATTAGCAATAATGGTGTTTAAAGAATTCATATTAATAACATTGCTATTAGCATGCAAATAAAGTTCCATAGGTTTTTAAATTTTCTCTTCAAACACTTCATGTCCTAACTCAAGATAAACACTATAAATCTCTCTAATTTTGTTGTTGTTTTCCATTAAGCCTAACTAGTGAAAATAAAAACAAGAAACAAAAAGATATAATTGCATAATCTAAAGGAAATAACTTCGAGCACTCACACACCAGCAACAGTACTAGAAGATATCTTAGTAGCCAGAGGATGTGAGTACCTCTTACCTTACCTCCCAGGCAACGGTGCCAGAGAAGAGTTTGATGTCTACGCACGCTTCTATTCTTATAGACAGTGTTGGGCCTCCAAGTGTAGAGGTTTGTAGAACATCAGCCAGTTTCCCTTAAGTGTATTACCCAAGGTTTATCGAACTCAGGGAGGAAGTGGTCAAAGGTATCCCTCTCAAGCAACCCTGCAATCAAGATAAAAGAAGTCTCGTGTGTCCCCAACACATCCAATACACTTGTCAGGTGTATAGGTACACTAGTTCGACGAAAAGATAGTGAAATACAAGTAATATGGATGCTTATAAGTGGTAATTGCAATCTGAAATAAATATGGCAGCAAAAAAACATGTAGTAGTACTAATTGTAAACGGTGTTTCAATGCTTAGAAACAAGGCCTAGGGATCATACTTTCACTATTGGACACTCTCATATAAATATCTTCTCTTAGTTATGCTACTCTGAACTACTCTCTGGTTGGACAACTCCAATCCATGGTAGGGCTACAAAATCTCTCCTTAAAGTTCGCATTCCCCATCTAGGTAACCCCATACTGTCACCTTGAGCGCTAGATGGTTCCAATAAATACCACAATTTCATAGATACATCCAACTCAAATATAACTCATGATAAGTATTTCTATAATCTTTAGCCTAAGTGTCACACGGTGTGCACACTGTCAACTTCACATACGTGGGGATAACCGGAGATTACAATAAATCACTTGAGTAGCAGAGTAGATCTTCTTGGTTACAAATCTCATGATCACAATAAGATCACGCATAGAGACAGAGATGAACACATAGCTACCGGCAGAGCCCTTAGCCTCGAGGGAGAACTACTCCCTCCTCTTCATGGGAATGAGCAACAGCGATGGAGATGGTGGTGGAGATCCATGGAGATGGCTTCGGGGGCAATTCCCTGTCCCGGCAGGGTGCCGAAACAGAGACTTCTGTCCCCCGAATCTCCTCTTTGGTGGCGACAGCGCTGCGGAACTTTTCGTGGATGGAGGCCAATTGTTTTAGGGTTTTCGCATTGGAGAGAATATATAGGCGGAAAGGCGATGTCAGGAGGTGGACTAGGGGCCCACACCACACCCTGGCGTGGCCAGGGGCGCGCCACCAGGGGTGTGGTGCCTCCTGGCCCTCCTCCATCTCTTCTTTGGACTCTCGTGTCTGGAAAAATAGGAACATCGGACTTTGTTTCGTCCAATTCCGAGAATATTTCCTTACTAGCTTTTCTGAAACCAAAAACAGCAGAAAACAGGCAACTGACACTACAACATCTTGTTAATAGGTTAGTTTTAGAAAATGTATAAAAATACCTCAAAGTGTAGACAAAACATAACAAAGTTGATACTAAACAAGCATGGAGCATCAAAAATTATAGATACGTTTACGACGTATCACAGCACGAGCACCACCGGCGGCGGTGAGATGGGGAAACCCTCGTGGGAGGTGGGGAGACCTCCGAGCCCTCACCGGAACGACGAGCGCCACCGAGCCCTCACCAGAACGTGTGCGCAACTGCTCTGGCTCTGTGGCGCTCGAGCTCGACCGAGCCCTCACCTCCGTGGCGCCAGGGAGCGGGGGAGGAAGGCGGCAATCGGCCTCGCCTCCGTGGCGCTGGAGCCACGCTCGCGAATAGCCCTCTGACGGAGCTGGCGCTGGATCTAGAGGGAGAGGCCTCGATTCCCTCAGGAGCCTCGATTCTGGTGGGGCGACTCCCACGGGAGCCCTCCAACGGTGATCGGGGTGGCAACGGAGAGGCGATGAGCTGCGGGGGAGCAGCGGACGACGAAGACGGAGGGGAGAAGATTTGATTTTCAATTTTCAATTTCAGGCCAAATCTAAACGGTTTTCTAAGTTTGAAGGTTTTTTTAAAAAATTAAAATGAACTAGGCCTCCGACATCCTTTTATGGATGGAGGGAGTGTAGATCTTTTATAATACAAAATAACTGATATTTAAACTTGCACAAGAGCAGAACTTACTCGTATGAGATTGTTTCGGCTTTATGATCAATTGGTGGTGTTTCCATCCATGAAACTCATTAACTCGAACAAGGAATGTACTTCTTCCGTAAGGATGTGTATGGTTAGAACACAAGATCTTTTGTTGGCATGTTACTATAGTTGAATTCGCACAAGAGCAAATCTACGGTTATGAGCTTTTATGTTAATTTGGTGTTTACGTTCACATTATGCTTCAGCTTTATAAAAGAACGTACTTCTTGCATGCCGGTGTACACTAGCCACTAGGTTAATTATATGGTAGTATTCCAAATCTAGGTTGCTACTCGTTAACTCGGGAGATCAAATTAACAACAAAATGCAATTCGTATATGTAAATATTACTCTTTTCATTTAGAAATATAAGATGTTTTAAGTTTGTGAAGTAAATGTATCTAGACACCTTTTAGTATATAGGTTCAAATGAATCTACACACTAAAAGGTGTCTAGATACATTAGTTTCACTAACCTAAAACATCTTATATTTCCAAACGAAGGAAGTACCTTGAACGGTTAAGAAGATATGTGGCCTATCTAAGGTCATGGACACTTGTTAGATGTGTTGGTCTGTTTCGAACACCGATTATCAAATCTAATGTGGAGGAGGGTGTTCTAGAGGAGACAAATGACGAAATGGAATTCTTCTTCCTCTCCTTGTTTGGTATAGATGGTCGTAACCCTAGCTAGAGGAGATGGCAGCATGTCCGAGAAGAAGGGTAATGACTCCATTTATCAATCACTCCGAGTTATAAGAAGGGGGAGTGTTGCCATAGCAGCTAAGCTTCCAGTCAAGACACACACTCCACTACACTGTTTTACTCCATCATCTCATCAGTTCTCATAGCCATATCTATCTCCACCTTAGGGACACCAAAAGATATCACTTGTTTTCACCAGTTCAACATCATATCCATCCACACAACCAACCACCCCATCACCAACACTCTGGTTGCTTGAGGAAGCCATCCAGGAGCTAGGAAAGGGGAAGATCAAGATCAAGCCAGTATCAGTTCCTGGAGGAGAAGGCTAACAAGATCAAGACCATAGCACTAGGTAGAGCTGACCAAGATACAACACACCAAGCAGCAACATGCATCAAGGTAGAAAGTCACTAGATCACTAGCTAGATCTGGTAACATACATGTTATTATCATTTTAAAGCAAACATCTTTTGGGGGGAGAGAGAGCTCTCAGTGTAGTGTAGAAGTGCTACACTAATATCATCATATAACTATTGAATGGAATCACAGTAGTAGATTAAAGCCACCAAAAAAATATGTTCTTATTTATACCAATGTCTTAGCCTTTGCATCATTAGCAGTCAAAGTTTTATCTTTAGTGAGTCAAATCAAGCAGCAGATCATGTTGCTATACAACACTACTGTGCACACTCACTAGAGGCACCACAGTAGGGTTCTACAGCTACCAGAAACCATCAAAATCACTCTCTAGAACCACTGAATAATTCCTTTCCAAAAAAGGATTAAAATTGTTCAAATGCTTCACTATCATGTTGCCAACCCATATTTAGTAAACAAGCCTAGAGAAAAATCATCCCAAACAGATTGACATCTTATTCCTAGGTAGTATTCCTAAGAATCAGTATTCATACTTAATAATCATTTTGCCGAATCAAAGATTCAGACGAGCATAGAAGCATCACACTAGGACCATAACCAGCAGGGTATGTCACTTTAACCAAAGTTCATACCTCAATTGAATTCAAAGACACATTTGCACATCATTGATCTATCCGTAAGAAGTGGATAACCATTTAAAATCATCTTTCTAGTTAAACAACTATAAATCATGTAATTTCCAGCAATCGAACTGCTGATACATGATAATAATCATCATTAAAGTATAATTTCAGTAACCACCAAGTTTAGGACACCACAAGTTCATTTTACATATTTAATACTTTGGCCAAGAATGATTTAATCATCCAAGTTGAGGCATCAGATCAAACAAAGCATCACTAGTAGTTTATCCCCAATACCATAAAACCTGTAGAAAATGGATCCATAAGAGCTATAAACCCAATCACCACCACCAGCAGCAAAACCACTAACCAACTAAGTAACACTAGGGCACTTACTCATCCAAATTGAGGAACCTTAGCTAGCAATGGATAAGCAGAAAACAACGATAACAAAATCATGGATCCTAGCCATCAGCACGGAGGCTGGTTACACAAAAAATAACAACTCACCGAGGGTGCCGAGCACCTGGAGTGTAGGCGTGACGAAGGCGTGTAGCAGCACGTCTACGAGGTTGTGGTGACAGCAGCACCACCATCCAATCGGCAGCAACACTAGCAGAGAACCACCACGAAATCACCACAACATCAACCGCACCACCATAGTAATCAGACCAAGTGCAGCGAGCCATGGTCACTAGGGTTGCAACTTAGCCTATCGTCCCTCTAGTGTCGAATTGAACTTGCCCAAGTCGAGAAGGAGGATGTAGGAGCACCAAAAAGCCAGAAGTGACAACACGATGGCTATAGTTGATGTACCGGAGGGGGAAGTGTTCAATGTCGTAAACTAGTAGAGGAGTGCTGGTGGCGGAGTGGAGCTAAAACTCAAAGGGAGTGGAAGTTGGGGTAGTCGGCATCTGAGAGCAGCAACCCCCACAGCGGAGGCTGATGCCAGTCAAACCAGTCGGCGAACTCAAGGGTTCTGGCAAGGTTAGAGTAGAGGCATGGGATACATCCTGAGAGGAGGCGACCTGAGGATGGCATCGAAGGGCACCGAAGCCACGCCACAGGGCGACCGAGCCAGAGTGGCTAGCATCGACCAGAACCTGGACCGACGGTGACACAACAGAAGGGGATGGAAGGAGGTTGAGGCTAGGGTGCAGAGATCTTCGCGGCATCAGGATTTCAAGGTTGTAGGATGGTTCAAGGCAGGCCATAGCCTATCATGCCGGCGTCGGCAAGGGCCAAAGATGGGAGGCGGCGCTAGCGGCGATGAGGCGAGTGAAGGGAGCGAGATGGGTGAGGTTCATGCGTGTGTGCGTGAGTAAGGAGAGAGAGAGAGTTGGACTGGCAATAGCCCAGCTAGATGGGCCAAGGTGGGCCTAGACGGCCTAAGTGCCTGGTTGTCTTGTGGGCCAGGCTAAAATTGTAGAAAATAAATTAAATATACAACATCAAAGTACCACAATACCCTGAATAATATTCAAGCCCTAGAAAAAATGAAGAAAAAAAATTAAAAAATACATATTATATATAAATATGATCACAAAAATAAGCTCTACCAAATAAAAATATAAATTCACTTGTTTGACATAAATAAAATAAAACTAAATATTAAAGCTACTACAATCACAAAATGAAATTTAATAAAATAAGGAAAAATCCTAAAAATGAATAAAAAACATTTTTGTATATAAAGATAAATCTACTATTTTATAAAAATATAGATAATACATAAAAAATAAAGACAATACATAAATAATTTAAGGACATTTAACCCTTTGAGGAATTTTATAAAAATAAAGAAAATACATAAAAAATAAATAAAAATTCATTTTTAAGATCCTAAATAAGTATATTTTACTTGAAAAATACTAACTATATTATTTCAAAACATTTTAAGGTTCCGAGGAAAACAAATTTCATTTACCTATTTTATTAAAATTAGATAAGTGCTTTGTTAATTATTTAAAATTATTTATTAAGTAAAAAAGTTACATTTCTTTATAAAACACTAAATCCTTTAAGTTTAATTACTAAGTATAAATCCATAATTATGATTCATATTAAAACTTAAGTGTAAATCATTAATTTTATAACACTCTTTTGAAACCTTAAACCAAAAACCTTGAAACTAATCTTATGCATCATTCACTTATATCATGGGTGAATGATCTTTTTCTCTTAACTATACTTAATATGATTTTAAACTCTAATAAATTAAGAAGATCATTTAATTATGCTTCCATTAATGAGTTGCATAGTATTCTCGTAATAACAAAACAAATTTAAACTAACCATTCACTTAAAAATAAAGTGAATGATCTCACAATCTTAATCATACTTATCAAAACTTTAAAACATGGTAATACTTTATACCATTACACCTTAATGTATCTATATTTTATATTTAATTTTGGTCTAAAATACCTTAAACATCAAGGTTTAAGAATTTAACTTCACTTTTATAGTTAACTTTGGTCTACAATCTCAAAAACATTATATCATAGATATATTCTATAATTAACTTTTGTCTATTATAATTAATGCATCTCAAGTCCAAACTATGCGAGCAACCTCAAACAACATCGATCACATTATATTAACCATAAAGATTGTCTAAACCTTATCAAATAAATCTTTTATTCGAAGGTTATTCTTTTTGCCACTTCAAACAAACACACTATGTTTTTTTTTTCAACTCTTAAACAACCCAATACATGGATTTTCATCATAGTCACCAAATGGCAATTAACTTAGACTACTTTATACTCTACTTGTATATTTGGTGTGTTAACATTTAAGTTCCTTATAATGTAATTACTTGTGAAATAAAATTTAAAGATAAATCAACTCTTAAAGGAATCACCTAAGTTCATTTCACTTAAAGTATTGAGGATTCATTTTGGGAGTTTTACAAAATGCATATCATTACTTATGCATAACAGCATATTGCTTCTTTAAACACAGACAAGCAGGAGTAGGGTTTTCCTTCGGGGGCCTGAATCTGGGTAAACCTCATGTCCCCATATTGCGAATCTGTTAGCCGTTTCGCGATCTCCAGCGTCCCCTGCTTCTCCAAAAACCAAGTCCATAACAATGGATACTGATGAGTCGAACCCTCGTCACATCTTGTAAAGAATCAATTACTTCCATCGATGGGTATTAGCAATAAAAATATATTTTCCGTCGATGGAGGATTTGGACAGGGTGGATAGGACCCAGGTGCCGGTGCCACTGTGCACCTCTCAGCTCTCGTTTTCTGTTTACCGGACACAGGAGGTGCCCCATAAGCTTGAGCTGCAGCAGGTTTGGTTGCACGTCGAGGGGGTGCCACATTGTGTGGGGTCTTTCTTGGGTTTATGGGCGGTCGGTGGTCTCATAGGCACTAGTTTATAGGACAAGTTTTCAAGAGAACTGCCTCCATGATGAGTACTCTATCCTACAACGAGGTCATCAAATTTGTACAGGCACGTGACTTTAGCCTCTAGAAGCTAACATCGTAATTGCAGTATTAAGTATAAACTTAATATATTTGCATGGTCTAATTTGAATTGGCCCATTTAATCCGCTAAATACTAAATATCATGCTTTTTTATACACATACTGTACCTGCAAATTTTCTCCGTAGATTTTACCACCACTATGTTAATGATAGACAACATGTGTTCGCTTCTTTTAGCTATGAACGAAGAATTCCTTTTCTCAGAGGAAAGATCTCACGACCTTGAAAGCAAGAGAACATTACACTGCTTATGCAATATGGCTTTTCTTTAGAGGAAATCTATGTTTAGAACGCCCTACTTAGCCGGTGGACCAATCGCATCTTCTTGAAAACACTCATATTCCCCACAACTCTGTCCTGACGCCCGTCCCTACCTAGCTCGCAATGCCGCAACCCAACCCTGATCGGCAACGGTGTCGCCGCCCAGCTCCTTCTCTGCGGCCACCACTGCTCGTCCCTCGGGTCCCTGCCCAGTTCATCCGCTACGAGCTGCTGCTGCACGTCTGCCGTGTCCCTGTCCATGTTCTTCTGCCGTGACCCGTGCCTTCTCGGCCAGCGCATCTCGGCCCTGCTAGGTTGCTGAGCCGCCCTCCCTGAAGTCCCCCTCCTGCATGCGACGATGGAGGCTTAAGGGCTCACAGTAGCCTGAATGTGTGCAGAGAGGCGGCGTCCCGAGGACAAACAGAGGAAGAGGGGAGGGACTTGCTCGACGACGGGGCCAAAGTCAACATCCCGCTGCTCTCTGAGTACGTCTCTGGATGTACATCGATCTGTACAAATCATCAGCAATAGATAGCAACAAAAATTGGAAGTGGCTACGTGTTAATTGCTATCTAGTGTACTTAGGAGTATCACTATTGCTAACCGATTTATTACCTATGTACGGAGATGAATTGGTATATATTTCTCTATCCTTCCATGAACTGCCTTTATTTTCTCCCTCGCTACCTTAATAACAAGGTTAGTAGTAACATTGGCTTGAGCCACGTCCATAAGATTATTGATGATGTTTATGCTATATATCTGAGTGAATAAAATTGGAAAGGAACTTCTTAACTAACTAGATGTATTGGCAACATCATATTGTGTTTTTATAACAAAGATATGCTCTTGTAGACGCGAAATGTAATTTTACATAGGACATTTGTGCATATTTGATTACAACATCAAACTATCACAATAAGATAAGTTTAAATTTGAAAACACGCACAATTAATTCAATTTTGCTAACTATATGCATGCATGTCGTTTGTTCAAAATAGAACTGCTTATCATCAACGAGAAGTAACAAGGAGTGAATCATCTTTATCTTTGAATACAAAGGAATAACAGATTAGCCATGTAGAAATTGTACCATAACCTGACCTCAAAATTAGGAGGGAGTTGTATTGATGGTGCTCGCTCTGTTAGAGTTGTATGAATCAGCACCATATAAGTGATATGTTATGTCATGAGACATATCAAATTCACAAGCACAATTGTAGTTTATTTATGCTTGAGTAAACTAGGTTACTAGCATTCTATTCTTTTGGCAAGATTAGCTAGCTATTTGTTCTCTTAATTAATCATCTTGCACCCCTCATGCATACGCACCGAAGCTGCTCTCCGGCAGCTAGGATCTCTGCAACAGTTTGTACGTGTGTGACAGCGTAACGTGCGTACAGAAGGAATACTCAGGAAAGTCTTTGTGAGGCCTACGAGCATGTGAAACGCGCGGAGGAGAGGAAGACAGAATATATGCAGGTTAGCAGCGCAGCACACATCAATATTGACAGGCGACGAATCCATTCTACTCGGGGTGCTAATCCGATGTCGATTGTCATCTACAAGCTGTATTAAAGGCATATGCTTTGTTTCTCGATCGTGGATATATACGCTAAAAAAGAGAGAGCGAAAGAACTGCAGGTGTGTGGGCTCGGTTGGGTCCGCAGAAAGGTTCTCAGGGACCAGCCCTAACCTACCCACAGCCCGGCCCATCATGGAGGCCCAAATCATAGTAAAAGGCTGCTTTAAGGGCATCTCCACCGAGTCGACTCATCCTGTCCGAGCGCGTCCGAACTAATCCGCGTGGACGCGCAAGATGTGTGTGATGCCCTAACGGCACGACCCATCCGGACGAACGTATCCAGTTCGACCCATCCATCCAAATTTAGGCAACGGTTGCGCCTGCGCCGACGCAAGGCGTGTCTTATCCGTTGGTGTTGTTGGTCCACCCAGACGCGCGCAGCGGCATCGATACAGACACAACCACGACAATAATTCAGAGACGCTGGCAAAAGGCTGACCGGCGGCGGCCTACGTCATCAATGGCGACAAGACGGCGCACTGGCTGACTGGACACTTCAATGATGTCTCTTTGGCCTCCGCGCCGGCATCCGATGCCGATCCTTTTAAACTACCCGCTCGTGGCCATCTTCCCCCACATCACACCACACTCTCCCCTTCTCCTTTCCGTTCTCCACTACCAGTAGCTAGTCATGGCCGGCGGCAATGGATCAAGGGGAGGGCGTGCCGGCCGCGGACGCCGAGGGAGGCATGGAGGATGCGGCCAAATAAGCGCGCCACCACGCTCTCCCTCAACGATGTCGTCGCCCGACGAGGTCGACCCAGGCATCCAATTCGCCATGGACATCCACTTCGGCATGGCCCCTGACGGGCTCCTCCTCCCCCGCAAATTCGCATCGCTGGTCGCCGACCCACCGCCCCATCTTGTATCTGTGGGCGAACGGTTTCAGAACCACCAGGTACCCGGTGGAGTTGATGTTCGGCCAACTCAGCCATATGTACCTCGACGACGACTGGGAGTGCTTCACCCGTACGCATCAGATCAAAGCAGGAAGCATCGTCGTCTTCAAGTACGACGGCGAAGCAATGCTCGCCGTCAGCATCTTCGACGACATCATGTGTCGTCGCTGCTACCACTCTGACTCTTCCTCCGACTCCGACGAGTAGGCTAGGTTGTGTGTGCGCCATGTATGATGTATCAATTTACGCATTGGCCATTTGCAATGAAAGTCTTTATTCAAGTCTAGAACATTTGGTACAAACACCCCCCCCCCTAAAACTACATGCCGTCGCCGGCGCTGGCGGCGGCGGCTCCGACGAATCAGATACACCATTCGTCGTAGAGAGACCGGATGACCGCCTCCTGCGTCTGCGTCTCCTCTTCGGCTCGGTTGAGGCGGGCACACAGGGAAGTGTCATCTGTTGGAGATATGCCCTAGAGGCAATAATAAATATAGTTATTATTATATCTTTGTGTTTATGATAAATGTTTACATTCATGCTATAATAGTATTAACAAGGAAACATTAATACTTGTGTGATTTGTAAACTTAATGTGTAGTCCCTAGTAAAGCCTCTATATAATACTAGCTTGTTGGTTAATAAGATGATTGTGGTTTCCCTATCATGAACATTGAGATGTTATTAACAACAAGATCATATCGTTAGAAGAATGATATGATGGACATACTCCTATAGATAAGCGTAGCATAAAGATCAAGTCATTTTAATAGTTCAATTGCTATATGCTTTCTGATACATAGTAATCTAATTCCTTCGACCATGAGATCATGCATATCACCTTTACTAGATGGATGCTTTGATGACATCAAACACCACACCGTAACTGGGTGGTTATAAAGATGGCATTGAGTGTTTGGAAAGTATTGGTTGAAACACATGGATCAAGAGTGGGATTTGTCCATCCATATGACGGATAGATATACTCTGGGCCCTCTCGGTGAAATGTCATCCAATTAGCTTGCAAGCATGTGACTGGCTCACAAGGGATCACATATCACGGGAACGAGAAAAGAGTACTTATCAGTAACGAGGTTGAACTAGGTATGCAGAGATACCGACGATCATAACCTCAGATAAGTAAACTATCGTGAGATAAAGGGAAATTGATATCGTATGTAAGTGGTTCATTCGATCGCAAAGTAATCGTAGAAATATGTGGGAGCCATATGAATTTCCAGATTCCTCTATTGGTTATTGTTCGGAGAAGTGTCTCGATCATGTCCGCATAATTCACGAACCGTAAGGAGACACACTTAAGGATTCGATGTTGTTTGAGTAGTTATGGAATGATGAGAAAGAGACCGAATGTTGTTCGGAGTCTCGAATGGGATTCGGGATATCACGAGGAGATCCGGAATGGTCCGGAGAATAAGATTCATATAAGGAAAGTCCCGTTTCGGAGTTGGGGAATGGTTCCGGTGTTTTCATCGGGAATGTTCTAGAAGGTTCCGGAATGTCCGGCACTCCGGAGGGGAGGGTACATGAATGTTTTATATCAAGTTGATATGATTGCATCATGTACTCGGTGTCATCGCTGATAAAAATAGAGGGTTTATTCAAATCCTAGTTTGAAAAGTCAAACGGCTAGTTTGAAAGTCAAACGACAGTTTTTGGAAAGAGGAGGAGGAGTGGGAAACCGAGTTGGGGAGGAGTTCCCTCCTCCAACCGGCGGCGCACCACCCAAGCCGAGTTGGGGAGGGACTCCTCTCCCTCCCCTTGGCCGGCCGGCCCCATGCTACGAAACCCTACAGTGGTATCAGAGCCGTGTCTATATGTAGATCTGTTGCACGAGTAGAACACAATGGTCATTGTGGGCGTTGATGCTTTTATTGTCGATTGCTTCTTGTGTACTTTGCATCTTGCGGTATGTTGGGATGAAGCGGCCCGGGCTAACCTTACATGACATTGTTCATGAGACTTGCTCCACGCTTGACATGCAACTTGTATTGCATAAGTGGCTTTGCGGGTGCATGTTTCTCCTAGCATAGTTAAGATCCAATTTACAACGGGTGATTAACAATACTAGTATCAATGTTGTGGTTCTTGTTCGTAAGTTAGAATGACACTTATTGAAAGCCCCAAACCACGTAAAATATGCAAAGAAAGTAGAGGCGTCTAACTTTGTTTTGCAGGGGTGTGTTGTGATGTGATATGGCCATGATTGTGATTATATTTGATGTATGCAATGTTCCTTATTGTAAGTTGGCAACCGGTAGGAGCCATATGGTTGTCTTTAATTTATGTTAAGACCAGCATGTCTATTCAAAGTAGTTGTAATAGTTGAAGCCGGTGGACGACAACCATGGAGAAGCGTCATTGACCTTGATGCAATGCCGGTGATGATGGAGATCATGTTCATGCTAGAAGATGGAGATCAGAAGCACTAAGAAGAAAGGCCATATCATATCACATATTATGAATTGCATGTGATGTTAATCCTTTATGCATCTTGTATTGCTTAGTAGACGACGGTAGCATTATAAGATGATCCCTCATGCACATGAATTTCAAGTCATAAAGTGTTCACCCTTAGTTAGCACCGTTGCTAAAGCTTGTTGTTTCGAAGCACCACGTGATGATCGGGTGTGTTAGATTCCGCAAGTGTATACAACGTGAGCAAGCCAGATTTGCTCATGCGGAAACTAAGGTTTGATCTTGACGAGCCTAGCATGTACAGACATGGTCTCGGAACACGGATCACCGAAAGGTAAAGCATGAATCATATAGTAGATATGATGAACATGTCGATTGTTCGCCATTGAAACTATATCAACTCTCGTGATGATCGGTGTTGATGTGGTAGATTTGGTTCGTGTGATCACTAAAACAATGTGAGGGATATTGTTTTGAGTGGGAGTTCACCTAGATTAATTTTATTATTAATTTGAACTCAATTTGTCTAAACTATTGCAAATATGTTGTAGATCAATGGCAGCCCCTACCATCAATTTTAATGTGTTCCTAGAGAAAGAAAAGTTGAAAAACAATGGAAGCAACTTCGCGGATCGGTTCCGCAATTTGAGGATTGTCCTCACAGCTGGTAATTTGACCTATGTGCTGGATGCACCGCTAGGTGACCCACCTGCAGCTGATGCTGCCGATGAAGTAAAGAATGTTTACCTCACTCGGAAGACTCAGTACTCCACAGTTCAGTGTGCTATCTTGTATGGTTTAGAATCGGAGCTTCAGAAAAGGTTTGAGAATTCAGACCCATATGATATTGTCGAGGATCTCAAATTGATCTTTGAGACTCATGCGGCAATTGAAAGCTATGAGGCTTCTGAAAAGTTCTTTAACTGCAAGATGGAAGAGGGCTCACATGTTGAGCATGTGCTTAAGATGTCTGGGCACGCAAACAAACTTCAAAGCTTGGGTATAGTGATTCCTAATGCTTTGGGGATTTACCGCGTCCTCCAATCACTGCCACCAAGTTACAAGAACTTTGTGATGAACTACAACATGCAAAACATGAACAAGACGTTGCCAGAACTCTTTGCCATGTTGAAATCTGTAGAAGTGGAGATCAAGAAAGAGCACCAAGTGTTGTTGGTCAATAAGACCACCAAATTCAAGAAAGGCAAGTCTAAGCAGAAGGGACACTTCAAGAAGGGTGGTAAGAAAGTTACCACACCGACGAAGAAGACCAAGGCTGGACCTAAGCCCGACATCGAGTGCTTTACTACAAGGAGAAGGTCATCGAAGCGGAATTGCCCAAAGTACTTGGCGGATTTGAAGAACGGCAACATCAAGAAGAAAGGTATATCTGATATACATGTTATTGATGTGTATCTCACTAGTACTGTAGTAGTGCACGGGTATTTGATCTTGGTTCGGTTGCTCATATTTGTAACTCAAACAGGTCGCAGAATAAACGGAAGCTAGCGAAGAACAAGGTGACGATGCACGTGGAAACGGATCAAAGGTTGATGTGATCATGTCAAAGACGCTACCCCTTCATCTACCATCGGGATTAGTTTTATACTTAAATAATTGTTATTTGGTGCCTGCGTTAAGCATGAACATTATATCGGGATCTTGTTTATTGCGAGACGGTTACTTGTTTAAGTCCGAGAATAATGGTTGTTCGATTTATATGAGTAATATGTTTTATGCACATGCACCTTTGATAGATGGTCTATTCTAATTGAATCTCGATAGTGGAAATACACATATTAATAACATTGAGGCTAAACGTTTGAAATCGAGCGATAACTCGACCTATATGTGGCACTGTTGTCTTGGTCACATTGGAGTGAAGCGTATGAAGAAACTCCATTCCGATGGACTTCTTGAATCACTTGATTTTGAATCACTTGATAGATGCGAAGCATGTCTGATGGGTAAAATGACTAAGACTCCATTTTCTGGTATGATGGAGCGAGCAACAGACTTATTGGAAATCATACATACCGATGTGTGTGGTCCAATGAGTGTAGCATCGCGCGGTGGTTATCGTTATGTTCTTAACTTCACGGATGACTTGAGTAGATATGGGTATATCTATTTCATGAAACATAAGTCCGAAACTTTCGAGAAGTTTAAGGAATTTCAAAGTGAGGTTGAGAATCAACGTAACAAGAATATTAAATTTCTACGTTCTGATCGTGGAGGTGAATATCTAAGTTACGAGTTTGGCGAGAATTTGAAGAAATGCGGAATACTTTCACAATTGACACCGCCGGGAACACCACAGCGTAATGGTGTGTCCGAACGTCGTAATCGAACTCTTTTAGATATGGTTCGTTCTATGATGTCACTTGCAGATTTACCGCTATCATTTTGGGGTTATGCATTAGAAACAGCCGCATTCACTTTAAATAGGGCACCATCTAAATCCGTTGAAACGACACCGTATGAATTATGGTTTGGGAAGAAACCTAGATTGTCGTTCCTTAAAGTTTGGGGTGCGGCCTATGTAAAGAAGTTACAAAGGACAAGCTTGAACCCAAAGCGGAAAAATGCGTCTTCATAGGATACCCGAAGGAAACTATTGGGTATACCTTCTATCATAGATCCGAAGGCAAAATCTTCGTTGCCAAGAATGGATCCTTTCTAGAGAAGGAATTGAAGGGTTTCGCAGCATAGTAAATCAAAATTTTCTACGGAAGCGAACAGAGGGAAAGCCAAGATCTAATCTAGGAGATGCAAACAACGAGAGAGATTGGATTAGATCTTCATACCCTTGAAGATTCAAGAGCGTGAACGTTCGTCGGAACGTGGGTGATGTAGTCGTACTCGCTTCTCCTCCTCGCGATCCGATCCGATCTAGCACCACAAGTGGCGGTGCCTCCGTGAGATGCACACGTGCAGCACCTCGACGTCTCCTCCTTCCTCGGACCAGCAAGTAGGGTGGAGAGATAGATTGGATCTATAGCACGACGGCGTGGTGTATATGGTGGAGAATTTCTGCTGCAGGGCTTCGCCTACAAACAGCCGGGAGGGAGAGAGGAAGGCAGCAGGGCTCTAGGGTTTTGAGGAAGGTGTGTCGGGGGGGAGGGGGCGCCCCAGACCTCTATATATAGAGGGGGTGGCGGCGGCCAGCCCTAGCCCCTCCTCCAAGCCAATCTCTAGTTTAAACGATTTAAACTATCCCCTTATCTAGATAACCCTATCTCTAGTTTAAACGAGTTTAAACTTATCTAGGATCGGCTGGGCCTCAGGCCTTGTGCCCTGGCCCAATGCAGCCAGACACTCCTCATAGGCCCATGCCCCTCTCCGGAAGGTGGGGCCATGTTGGTCCCTTCCGGAAGGTTCTAGAAGCTTCCGCACAATACCGATTAATCCGAACTCCAAAAACTGCACCGCCTTATATGAATCTTATTCTCCGGACCATTCGAACCTCTCGTGATATCCGGATCCCATCCGAGACTCTGAACAAAAATTCATAAACCAATTATCCAATCTATCCTAGCGCCGAGACACGTTAAGTGTGTGACCTGGGTTCGAGAATATGCGACATGATCTTCTATCAATAATCAACGGTGGTCTGGCACCCATATTGACTCCACACATTCATCGATGATCATATCGGATGAACCACGATGCCATGATTCAATCAATCCCATATATATATTCCCTTCGCCTCGCGATATTTTACTTGCGAGATTCGATCGCCGGTATCGCCATACCTAGTTCAATCTCGCTCACAGCAAGTACTTTACTCGCTCCGTAATCCGATATCACTTTGTGATTAACTCCTTAACCACATGCTTGCAAGCGGTGTTGATATCGATTACCGAGTGGGCAGTATATCTCTCTCCGACTTGGGAGGGACAAATTCCATCTCGATACATACAACCCAATGATACTTTCGATCACCGAGAGACACCTTTATGATCACCCTCTCATAGGATGACGTTTGATGACCTCAAAGCTTTCTTCCGATACCAGGGAGTTGTATTATCTCATGGTCTAAGGAATACAATATTTGACATAGGAAAAGCTTCGCAAAGATGAACACAATGACACGATCTAATTGCTTCGCTTGGTTTGGGTCTGTCCACCATATCATTCTCCCAATGATATGATCTCATTATCAATTGACAACTCATGTCTATGGTTAGGAAACCTTAACCATCATTGATCAATGAGCTAGTCCATAGAGGCGTACTAGGGACACGGTGTTGTTCACAAACCACACAAGTGTTAATGTTTCCGCTTAATACAATTCTAGCATGGAATATAAACTTTATCATGAAAAAGAATTATAATAATAACATCTTTATTATTGCCTCTAGGGCATAATTCCAACAGTCTCCCACTTGCACTAGAGTCAATAATCTAGTTTACATTTGGCAACAATCTCACACCCATGGCAATCGAGGTCCGATCATGTTTTACACGTGGAAGAGGTTTAGTCAATGGATCTGCGACATTCAGATCTGTATGTACTTTGCTGATCTTCAGATCTCCATCTTCTATATAATCTCGAATTATATGAAACTTGCGGTTGATATGCTTGGTCTTTGGATGATATCTTGGTTCCTTAGCGATTGCTATGGCGCCAGTGTTGTCACACAATATCTCCAGTGGGTCCAATGCACTTGGAACCACGCCAAGCTCAGTGATGAAGTTTCTGATCCAAACTCCTTCACTTGGCACGCAGCAGCCATGTATTCCGCTTCATCAGTAGATCCGCGATCACGCTTTGCTTGCAGCTTCTCCAGCTCCTCCATTCAAAATATACACGTATCCCGTTCGAGATTTAGAATCATCCTTGTTTGTCGAAACTAGCATCGACGTAACCTTTTTGACGAGCTGTTCATCACCCCATAGACTAAGAACATTTCTTTAGTCCTATTTAGGTACCTTAGGATGTTCTTCACGGCTGTCCAGTGTTCCACTCTGGATCACTTTGATATCTCGTCAAACTAAGAGCATTGGACACATCCGGTCTAGTACACAAGATGGCATACATGATGGAACCTATGGCGAGGCATAAGGCACTTTGCTCATAGCTTCCCTATCATTTACCGTAATGGACACCGAGCCTTGCTCAATATCTTACTCGACAACATAGGCAATTGAACCTTTCAATGCCTTATCCATTCTGAATCTTTTCGTAACTTTGTCTAGGTATGTACTCGCTTAAAGCTATCAGCCTTTGTCTATCTCTATAGATTTTGATGCCCAATATATAAGCAGCTTCACCTAGGTCTTTCATTGAAAAACACTTGTTCAAATAACTCTTCACATCGTTAAGCATGTTGATGTCATTTCCAATAATCAATATGTCATCCACATATAGTACCGTAAACGCCACCGAGCTCCCACTCACTTTCTTGTAGATGCAAGCTTCAGAGCAATTTGGAACAAATCCAAAGCTCTTGATCACTTGATCAAAACGAAGGTTCCAACTCCGAGATGCTTGCTTCGTCCATAAATGGAACGCTGAAGTTTGCATACTTTATCAGCATCCTTAGGATCGACAAAACCTTCGGGTTGCATCATATACAACTCTTCATCAATGTTGCCATTAAGGAACGCAGTCTTGACATCCATCTGCCATATTTCATAATGAAACGCAGCAATTGCTAATAAAATCCGAATGGACTTAAACATCGCTACGGGAGAGAAAGTCTCATCATAGTCAACACCTTGAACTTGTCGAAAACCTTTCGCAACAAGTCGTGCTTTATAGACGGTAACATTACCATCCGTCCGCTTTTCTTCTTGAAGATCCATTTGCACTCAACGGCCTTTCGATCGCTAGGAGGGTCCACCAAAGTCCATACTTGGTTTTCGCCATGGATCCCAATTTGGATTTCATGGCTTCTAGCCATTTCTCGAGTCTGGGCTCATCATCGCTTCCTCATAGTTCGTAGGTTCACCGCCTTCTACTAACAAGACAGTTAAGGCGGTTGCCGTACCACTCGTGAGGGGCACGCGACCTTGTCGACCGCGACGCTCAAGAGTAGCATCGTCTCAAGCTTCATGATCCTTGTCATTTGCTTCCTCTATTGTTGGTGCAGTGACATCGAACAATTTCAGGTGCTGGCTACTCTCCAATTCAAGAGAAGGTTCAATAACCTCGCCTAGCTCTACTTTCCTCCCACTCACTTCTTTCGAGAGAAACTCCTTCTCAAGAAAGGAACCGTTCTTTTGCGACAAACACTTTGCCTTCGGTTGCGTGATAGAAGGTATACCCAATAGTTTCCTTAGGGTATCCTATGAAGACGCATTTCTCGCTTTGGGTTCGAGCTTGTCCGCATCAACTTCTTGACGAAGCCGCATCCCCAAACTTTAAGAAACGACAACTTAGGTTTAGCACCAAACCACAGTTCATACGGTGTCGTCTCAACGGATTTAGATGGAGCCCTATTTAAAGTGAATGCAGCAGTTTCTAATGCATAACCCCAAAATGATAACGGCAAATCAAGAGACATCATCGATCGGACCATATCTAATAGGGTTCGATTCCGGCGTTCAGACACACCATTGCGCTGTGGTGTTCCGGGTGGCGTGAGTTGTGAAACGATTCCACTTGCTTTGAGATGCGTGAGAAAATCATAACTCAAATATTCGCCCCACGATCGGATCGTAGAAACTTAATCTTTCTGTTTTGATGGTTCTCCACTTCATTCTGAAATTCTTTGAACTTTTCAAACGTTTCAGATTTATGTTTCATTAAATAGATATACCCATATCTACTTAAGTCATCGGTAAAAGTGAGAAAATAGCGATATCCACCGCGTCGAAATACTCATCGGTCCGCATACATTGGTATGTATGATTTCCAACAAGTCCGTTGCTCGCCCATCATACCGAGAACGGGTTTTGATCATCTTGCCCATGAGGCATGGTTCGCATGTGTCAAATGATTCAAAATCAAGAGACTCCAAAAGTCCATCGAATGGAGTTTCTTCATGCGCTTTACACCAATATGACCTAGACGATTGCCACAAATAAGTAGTATTATCACTATCTACTTTGCATCTCTTAGCCTCAATGTTATGGATGTGTGTTTCATCCCTTTCGAGATTTAGAAGAAATAAACCACTCACAAGAGGTGCATGACCATAAAAGATGTTACTCATATAAATAGAACAACCATTATTCTCCGATTTAAATGAATAACCGTCTTGCAATAAACACGATCCAGAAATAATGTTCATGCTCAACGCAGGCACATAATAACATTTATTAAGGTTTAAAACTAATCCCGAAGGTAAAACTAAGGAGAGCGTGCCGACGGCCATCACATCAACTCTTGATCCGTTGCCAACGCGCATCGTCACCTCATCCCTCGCAAGCCGCCGTCTATTCCGTAGCTCCTGTTTCGAGTTACAAATATTAGCAACCGAACCAGTATCAAATACCCAGGCACTACAACGAGGGCTAGTAAGGAAAACATCAATAACATGTATATCAAATATACCTTTGATGGTGCCAGCCTTCTTGTCCGCTAAGTACTTCGGACAGTTGCGCTTCCAGTGACCCTTGTCCTTGCAATAGAAGCACTCAGTGTCCGGCTTGGGGCCAGACTTGAGCTTCTTCTCAGCAGGGGCAACGCGCTTGCCGCCTCCTTTCTTGAAGGGCTTCTTTGCACCTTTACCTTTCTTAAAGGAGGGCTTGTTGACCATCAACACATGATTATCCTTCTTGATGTCCACCTCCGCAGCCTTCAGCTTTGCGAAGATCTCGGTGATCATATCAGTGGAACCAATCTGATTATGAGTCACTACAAAAACTTTTGTAGCTGGGAGGGAGTGATTGCAGAACCCTGTCAATCTTGAGCTCCTCTGGAATCTTGCAGTCCAGTTGCTCAAGGCGTTGAGTGTAGCCCGACATCTTAATGGCGTGCTCACTAACGGAACTCCCTTCCTCCATCTTGCAGTTAAAGAACTTCTCAGAGATCTCATATCTCTCAGAACGGGCCTGAGTCTGAAACATGGTTTTCAGCTCTTCGAGAATCTCAAATGGCCCGGGATAGTTTTCAAAACGATTTTGAAGTTCCGGTTCCATAGCAAACAACATGGTGCTCTTAATCACACCATAATCATCTTTGCGTGACTGATAGACAGCTTTCTCATCAGCCGTAGCTAAGTTAGGGGTTACCTAACGCTTTCTCAAGGACATAGTCCTTTGTCCGAGATGTAATGATTCTTAGATTGCGGAACCAGTTGGTGAAGTTAGACCCATTGTTTCTAAGCTTTTCTTTCTCAGCAAAAACGTTGAAGTTGAAGTTGGACTTGGCCATGTGATCTACAGTATTTGCAAGTACAATTTAGACTATGTTCATGATAAATAGTTCAACTTAATCAAATTACTAGATGAACTCCCACTAAATTCAACATCCCTCAAGTTGTTTAGTGAACACGATCCAAATTCACCACACCTAATCCGATCATCACGAGAAGAGATGTGGTTTCAATGGTGGACAACGAAGTGTCGATCATATCATTCATATGACTCATGCTTAACCTTTCGGTTCTTGTGTTCCGAGGCCATGTCTGTACATGCTAGGCTCAAGTTAGACCCAAGTATTTCCGCTGTGCAAAACTGGCTTGCACCCGCTGTATGTGAGCGAGAGTCTATAGCACCATCATCACGTGATGCTTGGACACGCATTTAACTTTCTTTAACGGTGCATACTTGGGGAGAACACAGTTTAGCTTGATCTTTAAGTGAGGAATCATCTTATAATGCTACCGTGTGATCTAAGCATGATAAGATACATAAAAGGATAAACATCACATGCATATAACTTTATGTGACATGGTATAGCCAATCTTCGCAATGGATCTCCATCTTGTGCGCTCCGCATGATCTCCATCACTCCACCATGATTGCCTCCACCACGAATAGCAACTACAACTATTGCTAACTACTTAGCGATAAAGTAAAGCTATTACATGGCGTATAAGAAGTTGACTCGCAGGTCATACACAATTATAAAGACAACCATATGGCTCCTGCCGGTTGTGTACTCATCGACATGCAAGTCGTGAAACATTACAAAACATGATCATCGCATACATTATACACATCACATCTTGGGCATACCATATCACAGAAAACACTCCTGCAAAAACAAGTTAGGCCTCTACTTTGTTGTTGCATGTTTTACGTGGCTTATGGGAGTAGATGCTAAGAACGATTCTTACCTACGGAAAGCCACAATGGTGATATTATGGTTGCCAAACTACGGTGTTAATCCCATGACAACTATAGTGAGAGAAACTGACATCCACCAGCCGCATGTGTGGTACAAGCCACACGTCAAGTGCGGAGCCGGTCTCGCGAACGACGTCGCGTAAGGTTGGCCTGGACCGCTTCAATCTCACTATCCCGCGTCATAAGAAGAACACAAACAAGAGGCTTGCAACAGAAAACATCAACGCCCGCAACAACCATGTTGCGTTCTACTCGTGAATCACATCTACGCATAGATCTAGCTCTGATACCACTGAAGGGTTTCGCAGCATAGTAAATCAAAATTTTCTACGGAAGCGAACAGAGGGAAAGCCAAGATCTAATCTAGGAGATGCAAACAACGAGAGAGATTGGATTAGATCTTCATACCCTTGAAGATTCAAGACAGAACGCCTGCCTAAACGCGTGGGTGATGTAGTCGTACTCGCTTCTCCTCCTCGCGATCCGATCCGATCTAGCACCACAAGTGGCGGTGCCTCCGTGAGATGCACACGTGCAGCACCTCGACGTCTCCTCCTTCCTCGGACCAGCAAGTAGGGTGGAGAGATAGATTGGATCTACAGCACGACGGCGTGGTGTATATGGTGGAGAATTTCTGCTGCAGGGCTTCGCCTACAAACAGTCGGGAGGGAGAGAGGAAGGCAGCAGGGCTCTAGGGTTTTGAGGAAGGTTTGTCGGGGGGAAGGGGGCGCACCAGCCCTCTATATATAGAGGGGGTGGCGGCGGCCAGCCCTAGCCCCTCCTCCAAGCCTATCTCTAGTTTAAACGATTTAAACTATCCCCTTATCTAGATAACCCTATCTCTAGTTTAAACGAGTTTAAACTTATCTAGGATCGGCTGGGCCCTATGGGGCCTTGTGCCCCTGGCCCAATGCGGCCAGGACACTCCCTCATAGGCCCATGCCCCTCCCGGAAGGTGGGGCCACGTTGGTCCCCTTCCGGAAGGTTCTAGAAGCTTAGGTACAATACCGATTAATCCTAACAATTCCAAACTCCAAAACTGCACCGCCTTATATGAATCTTATTCTCGGACCATTCCGGAACCTCTCGTGATATCCCGGATCCCATCCG
This sequence comes from Avena insularis, assembly GCA_023614405.1. Lineage (NCBI taxonomy): Eukaryota > Viridiplantae > Streptophyta > Magnoliopsida > Poales > Poaceae > Avena > Avena insularis. The sequence goes on from CM042684.1 coordinate 10,654,864, forward strand.
AGACTCAACAAAAATTCATAAACCAATTATCCAATCTATCCTAGCGCCGAGACACGTTATGTGTGACCTGCTGGGTTCGAGAATATGCGCATGATCTTCTATCAATAATCAACAGCGGGGTCTGGGCACCCATATTGACTCCCACACATTCATCGATGATCATATCGGATGAACCACGATGCCAGGATTCAATCAATCCCATATATATATTCCCTTCGTCTCGCGATATTTTACTTGCCCGAGATTCGATCGTCGGTATCGTCATACCTAGTTCAATCTCGTTCACAGCAAGTACTTTACTCGTTCCGTAATCCGATATCACTTTGTGATTAACTCCTTAACCACATGCTTGCAAGCGGTGTTGATATCGATTACCGAGTGGGCCCGAAGTATATCTCTCCGACTTGGGAGGGACAAATTCCATCTCGATACATACAACCCAACAGATTCTTTCCGATCACCTGAGAGACACCTTTATGATCACCCTCTCATAGGATGACGTTTGATGACCTCAAAGCTTTCTTCCGATACCAGGGAGTTGTATTATGTCATGGTCTAAGGAATACAATATTTGACATAGGAAAAGCTTCGCAAAGATGAACACAATGACACAATCTAATTGCTTCGCTTGGTTTGGGTTTGTCCACCATATCATTCTCCCAATGATATGATCTCATTATCAATTGACAACTCATGTCTATGGTTAGGAAACCTTAACCATCATTGATCAATGAGCTAGTCCATAGAGGCGTACTAGGGACACGGTGTTGTTCACAAACCACACAAGTATTAATGTTTCCGCTTAATACAATTCTAGCATGGAATATAAACTTTATCATGAACAAGAATTATAATAATAACATCTTTATTATTGCCTCTAGGGCATAATTCCAACAGGAATTTCTCTCGAAAGAAGTGTCTGGAAGGAAAGTAGAACTCGACGAGGTTATCGAACCTTCTCTTGAAATTGCGAGTAGCGCAAAGACCGAAGAAGTTCTGTGGTGCACCAATAAGAGAGGAAGCTAATGATGATGATCATGAAACTCGGTTGAAGTTGCTACAGAGCTCGCAGTCAACGAGAACTCGTACTACTACCTGCATTGGTATGATCCGTTATGAGTGTCATGTTGGTGGACAACACCCGACCCGAGACATATGAGGAAGCGATTATGAGCCCAGATTCCAATAAATGGCAAGAAGCCATGAAATCCGAGATTGGATCCATGTACGAAAACCAAGTATGGACTTTGGTGGACTTACCAGATGGCCGGAAGGCTATCGAGAACAAATGGATCTTCAAGAAGAAAACAGATGCTGATGGTAATGTTACTGTCTATAAAGCTCGACTTGTCGCAAAAGGGTTTCGACAAATTCAAGGAGTTGACTACGATGAGACTTTCTCACCAAGATTAAGCTAAAGTCGTGGAGGATTATGTTAGCAATCGCTGCATATTATGATTATGAGATATGGCGAGATGGATGTCAAACAACATTCCTCAATGGAGACATTGATGAAGAGTCTGTATATGATGCAACCCAAAGGTTTTGTCGATCCTAAAGATGCTAACAAGGTATGCAAACTTCAACGGTCCATCTATGGATTGAAGCAAGCATCCAAGTTGGAATCAACGTTTTGATAAGGTGATCAAAGTTTTGGTTTTATACAAACTTATGGAGAAGCTTGTATTTACAAGAAAGTGAGTGGGAGCTCAGTAGCATTTTAATACTGTATGTAGATGACATATTGTTGATTGGGAATGATGTAGACCTTCTTAATAGTGTCAAGGAATATTTGAATAATAGTTTTCAATGAAGGATCTTGGCGAAGCAGCTTACATATTAGGCATAAAGATTTATAGAGATAGATCGAGACGCCTAATATCATTGTCACAAAGTACATATTTGGAAAAAGTTCTAAATAGGTCTGGAATGGAAGATAGCAAGAAAAGGTTCTTGCCTGTTGCTAATCGACCTTGAGTAAAACTCAAAGTCCGACAAACACAGAAGATAGAGAAAGGATTAGTAAGACTACCTATTCCTCAGCCATAGCATCTCTAATGTATGACATGATATGTACTATACCCGACATCGCATAAGATGTTAGTCTAACTCGCAGATATCAAATTGATCAAGGAGTGGATCATTGTACAATGGTCAAAACATCCTTAAGTACTTGAGAAGAACTAAGGATATGGTTCTTTCTTATGGAGGTGATGAACAGCTCGTTGTTAATGGTTACACCGATGCTAGTTGGAACACCGATCCGGATGATTCTAAATCACAATCTGGATACGTATTTATTTTGAATAGTGCAGCAGTTAGCTGGAGGAGTGCAAAGCAAAGCGTTGTGGCGAGATCTTCAACTGAATCGGAATACATGGCTGCTTCGGAGGCTTCACAAGAAGCGATATGGATGAAAGAGTTCATTACAGAGCTGGGTGTGGTTCCTAGTGTGCTGGACCCAATGTCTATCTACTGTGATAACATGGGCGCCATAGCCAATGCGCAAGAACCAAGGTAAACACAAGAAGCTGAAGCACATCAAGCTACGTTTTCACGCTATTCGAGAACATATCCAAGATGGGGATATAAAGATTTGCAAAGTACACACAGATCTGAATGTGGCGGATCCGTTGACTAAACCTCTCCCGAGGGCAAAACATGACCAGCACCAAACTGCCATGGGTGTTCGGTATATTACCATGTAATCTAGATTAGATGACTCTAGTGCAAGTGGGAGACTGTTGGAGATATGCCCTAGAGGCAATAATAAATATAGTTATTATTATATCTTTGTGTTTATGATAAATGTTTACATTCATGCTATAATAGTATTAACAAGGAAACATTAATACTTGTGTGATTTGTAAACTTAATTTGTAGTCCCTAGTAAAGCCTCTATATAATACTAGCTTGTTGGTTAATAAGATGATTGTGGTTTCCCTATCATGAACATTGAGATGTTATTAACAACAAGATCATATCGTTAGGAGAATGATATGATGGACATACTCCTATAGATAAGCGTAGCATAAAGATCAAGTCATTTTAATAGTTCAATTGCTATATGCTTTCTGATACATAGTAATCTAATTCCTTCGACCATGAGATCATGCATATCACCTTTACTGGATGGATGCTTTGATGACATCAAACACCACACCGTAACTGGGTGGTTATAAAGATGGCATTGAGTGTTTGGAAAGTATTGGTTGAAACACATGGATCAAGAGTGGGATTTGTCCATCCATATGACGGATAGATATACTCTGGGCCCTCTCGGTGAAATGTCATCCAATTAGCTTGCAAGCATGTGACTGGCTCACAAGGGATCACATATCACGGGAACGAGAAAAGAGTACTTATCAGTAACGAGGTTGAACTAGGTATGCAGAGATACCGACGATCATAACCTCGGATAAGTAAACTATCGTGAGACAAAGGGAAATTGATATCGTATGTAAGTGGTTCATTCGATCGCAAAGTAATCGTAGAAATATGTGGGAGCCATATGAATTTCCAGATTCCTCTATTGGTTATTGTTCGGAGAAGTGTCTCGATCATGTCCGCATAATTCACGAACCGTGGAGACACTTAAGGATTCGACATTGTTTGAGTAGTTATGGAATGATGAGAAAGAGACCGAATGTTGTTCGGAGTCTCGAATGGGATTCGGGATATCACGAGGAGATCCGGAATGGTCCGGAGAATAAGATTCATATAAGGAAAGTCCCGTTTTGGAGTTGGGGAATGGTTCCGGTGTTTTCATCGGGAATGTTCTAGAAGGTTCCGGAATGTCCGGCACTCCGGAGGGGAGGGTACATGAATGTTTTATATCAAGTTGATATGATTGCATCATGTACTCGGTGTCATCGCTGATCAAAATAGAGGGTTTATTCAAATCCTAGTTTGAAAAGTCAAACGGCTAGTTTGAAAGTCAAACGGCAGTTTTTGGAAAGAGGAGGAGGAGTGGGAAACCGAGTTGGGGAGGAGTTCCCTCCTCCAACCGGCGGCGCACCACCCAAGCCGAGTTGGGGAGGGACTCCTCTCCCTCCCCTTGGCCGGCCGGACCCTCTACCTATATAAGGAGGGGCAGGGCTCCCTCCTAGAGACACACAAGATCCTCTCCTCCAAACCCTAAGCCGTCGGCGCCGCCACCAGCTGCCGCCGCCGCCCTAGGGCAAACCGCCGCCACCTAGTAACCCTAGCCGCCGGCCTAGCCTCCTCCTCGACGTGTCTAAACCCTAGATCGTCGAGGGACTCTCTCATACTCCACCATACTCGCTCCGGCTTAAGGCGAAGCCCTGCGAGATCTCCCCTCTACTTCCGGTACCATGTTGCCTTTGCGGAATCGCGAGGAGAGTGCTACAACCTCCTGCCTGCTGGAACAAGGGAGAGGAAGGTCTTCGCCGAGTTAACGCGTGTGACCGATCATGGGAGCGCCGCCGGAACAGGATCGCTTCACGATCTTGAGATCGGGAAGAGTACGACTACATCACCCACGAGAATCCGCTCTCGTTAAACACTTTGGAATCTTCGAGGGTGAGTGATTCTATCGACTCGTTGTTACAATCTAGTAGATAGATCTTGGCTTGTTTGTTTGTATGCGGTAGAAAATTTTTGTTTTCCATGCTATGAAACCCTACATCATCGGGGTTGGCCCGCAACGCTTCCCGGAGGTCGCCACGCACCAATGTGAGTTGGTCCCATCGCTAATACTTCGGCAGGAAGACGCATTCCGCCAGCTCCATCGTGAAAGGCTCGTCGGTGGTCACGTGACGTATGTAGAAAGGGCGACGCGGCGGGGGGGGGGGGCAGCGGGTAAATCCACGGGCGGCCCGAATTCGGAGGCGGCAACACATCCGGTAACTCCGACGGGTTCGGCCACCACGAGGGCAGCGAGCCCTCGGGCACCGATTCTCTGCCGGTGTTGGGGTTGCCACGGAGCTCGTCGGGCCACAGCCGACGGCCAGACATTGTGGTTTTGTGCTGGGAGTGGTGCGGATCTGGTCGAAGATATCTCGGCGATCTTCGCTTTTTATGGCGGCATCTGGACGGCGGCAAAAAAAAGACGGGATACGGCGTGGTGGCGGGAAGACACTGAAATACGCCGGCGTTGACGATGAAGCGCGGACAGATGGATCATACCGCTGAACGCGATCGGCCGGATATGCCGGACACCGATCTAAAAGCGACCGTAGACTAACCTAAGCAGACAAAAAAAGATCATTTGAAACGACCGGATGGGTCAGACCGGTAAAGATGGCCTAACATGCTGCTAATCTAAGCCATGCATGCGTGATGCACACCGGCCCTACGCACGTGAACCCAAGCCCGACCCAGCCCGATCATGTATGTCTCCCTCAAGAGACCTATGAAAGGCACCACTTCTCCCCGGCGTAGCATATCGTGCAATAAGTGCAGTATCACTTCACTCGTGTCAACAAATAAATCTCACGTAACCAACTAAGGTAGGGAGAAGCCACCTCTAGTAGCTCCGGCCGGCTGGTGAGCATGATGACGACCGGAGCTGCCGCCAGTGGCCAATCCAAGAGCAAGATGGGAGGGGAGAAGCTGATCATCCGGTCGGAGAAGGTGCGGCTCGTCGACATCCTGTCGATGCTGCTTCTGCGGCGGCCCATCACCAGCTACGCCTTCGTCGACGCCGGCGAACAGACCGTGCTCGACGTCGGCGACGCGCCGTGCGGCCCTCTCGTCCCGCTCATCCAGGCCATGCTCAAGTTCTTCGCCGCCGCATACTGGCCGGCCAAGGTGTTTGGCGTTGTCCTCGAGTTCCTCCTCAACTTCGTCGCGCTCAACGGCGGCCTGCTCGGCCTCCTGTGGAACTTCTTCAGATGTACGTACGCATACATAGCACACACACGAATATATGCATGCACATACGTATAATTCAGAATCTTGATTTTAATTGGTTTAACTCATGATCTAACTTGAAATTATCATACCACCAACTGATAAAACGAAGATGCATGTCCATACATATATGTGCACATGTATGCACAAACTGATTAAACAAAGAAGATGTGCCTACAAATAAAAGAAATTACTGGACTTAATTGTTTTAATTTGAGTTACAAAAGGTGCTTATGTGCACACACACGTGTGTGTGTGTGGCTAAAATCAACTAATGGAACGAACGAGTTGAGAATATGGCGATAAGACGTATGGAATCATGTATAATGTGCTTGCATGCATGGCGAAAGGCCGAATGCAGGACCAATTTTTTTATGTGCATGCATGCATGACTGTACTAAGCGGAATGGCCACGGGGTGGCGTGGATGTACGTGCAGGCAAGCTGGTGATCCCGCTGGACCGGGGCGCGCCCGACTTCCGGACGGTGATCGGGATGATCGACGGGAGGACGGAGCTGAAGCCAGCGCCGCCGGCCACCTCCGACGGCGGCGACATGCGGCAGCTGCAGGTGCTCGACGTCGTGGTCTCCGGCGAAGCAGCCGCGGACCTGGAGAGCGGCGGGTGCGCCGCGACGCCCCTCGTCGTGCAGCAGTACCTCGTCTCCGAGGTCACCGTCATGGCGTCCAAGCTCGCCTACGAGAATCCTGCATACGTCAAGAACGTGGTCAACAACGTCTGGAAGGTAATTATTCTGTACATGCCTGTACTGTCTACCACATGGCATGCAATCAAAAGGAGGACCCCGGCCAGTACGAACTGCTGCGAAACAATGGAACATCGAGTTAAAGGAAGCGTCCATTTCTAGCAATTTTTAGCTATCGTCTCTAGATCTTGCGAAAATCAGGTTGCTTTAGAAATGGCAACCGAATATATACATATATTTGCTTCATTCCTTTCCTCCGGTTGGTGAATACACGATGGTTAAATTCAACATACACGTGGTTTCCCTTGACCTCCATTTTTCTAGCTACAAGACTGTGTTGGTAAAATTTATAAGTCACACTTTGGTCGCGTATTCAGATCGGCTCCAGAGAGCATATGCTCCCGCCCGGGTGAAATAAAATGACAATTCAAATGTAATTTTTTTTGACAACTAATTCAAATGTAAAATGTTTTTATTCCTTTTTACTCGCTCCGTTTCAAAATATAAGATGTTTTAGCTTTTGTGAAACGAATGTAGACGTATTTTAGTGTGTAGATTCATGTTTTAGCTTTTGTGAAACTAATGTATCTAGACATCTTTTAGTGTGTAGGTTCAGAGTGAATCTACACTGAAGTATCTAGATACATTCAAAAACCAAAACATCTTATATATCTTTTGAAACGGATGAAGTATAAAGTAAATATATTTGTACTAAGATGATACTAGATAAGCCCAACGTCTCCAACAACATAATATTTAGAGTAGCTGTAGACATCAATGATGCACGCAACCTAAAAAACAAAAGAAGAAGAAGAAAGAAAATAAAGACACCTCCGAAGCAATCAGAAACTCACATCAGCCATCTGGCGGTCTTAAAGATCACCTGCCTGGGACAAGAATCTTTTTTCAGCAAATGGGCATCATCTCGGTGTAACCAAAATAGCCAACAAATATGCATATATACACGAAAACTCCATTTGGAGCTCGGGTTACATGGAGGCATTTAAAAAAAGTCAAACCCAATATATAAGTTTCAAAAAGTTCCAATTTTAGATGTAGTCAGTTATATATTTTACCAACATGTAAAACCTTAACATGGAATACCTTATAATATAGGATACACAAAGATACAAATTTTGGAGGTCTGAAAATTTCCACCATAGATTATATATGTCAAATCCATTGTTTAAAAAAAATCACACAGCCCAGAATACGTAGCATTTCACATTGTTTTTATGCACATTGGTAGAATACATCATTGTCTACAGCTAGAATTTGATTAATATTTTTTTGAAACTTTAAAATGCCATTTCTAAACTTTTCTAGAAACGGGCTCCATGTATTCCATATGCATTATCCGCACTCCATATATCCACATATATGTAGTTTAGCTTATTTATCAAGTAATCATGTACTGAACTACTAATGTATATTTATCTGTGTGCACCATGATTTGCAGTTCAATTTCGTAGGGTTCTACAACGGCTGGAACAGTAAGTACAAACTTGAGACGCACGATTAATAAATTAAGTAGCGTGTATGAGTGTATCTATATAATTCTTGGTGTTTTAAAAAAAAAATCTATTACTATGAGCAGAGTTCCTAAAGGAGGACACGACGCAGGCGTTCGTGATGACGGACATGGCTAAGGACGCGAGCGCCGTGCTGGTGGCGTTCCGCGGCACGGAGCCGCTCAACATGAAGGACTGGTCGACGGACGTGGAGCTGTCGTGGATGGGCATGGGCGACATGGGCAACGTCCACGTCGGCTTCCTCAAGGCGCTGGGCCTCCAGGAGGAGGACGAGAAGAACCCCGGCAGGGCCTTCCCCAAGGAGGCCGCCGCCGCCGCCCCGAAGGGCAAGTTCTTCGCCTACTACCAGCTCCGGCAGGTGGTCCGGGAGCAGCTCAAGAAGCACCCGAACGCGCGGCTCTACGTCACCGGGCACAGCCTCGGCGGCGCGCTCGCCGCCCTCTTCCCGGCGCTCCTGGCGCTGCACCGCGAGACGGAGATCCTGGGCAGGCTCCGCGCCGTGACGACCTACGGCCAGCCGCGCGTCGGCGACGCCAAGTTCGTCGACTTCTTCCGCGCCTCGACGACGAAAACGAAGGCGGCATCGGCGACGCGCTACGACCGCGTGGTGTACCGGTACGACGTGGTGCCGCGGGTGCCGTTCACGGCGCCGGTGGCCAGGTTCGTGCACGGCGGGACCTGCGTGTACTACGACGGGTGGTACGACGGGAAGGAGCTCGCCGGCGACGAGCCCGACCCCAACTACTTCGACCCGCGGTACGTGCTGTCCAAGTACGGCAACGCGGTGGGCGACCTGGCGAAGGGGGCGTTCCTGTGGGCCAGGGCCGGCCGCGACTACCGCGAGGGCTTCGTCTCCCTCTTCTTCCGCTGCATCGGCCTGGTCTTCCCCGGCCTTGCATCGCACAGTTTACGCGACTATGTCGACGCCGTCCGCCTCGGCCGCATCGCGCCCAAGCAAGTCTGATGGGGAGACGAGATTGATATCGATAGGAGAATAAGTGCCTAGAATCACCGTTCTTCCACGGATGTGTAGTGAGAGCATGATCTGTATGATGCATGCTTGTTATAGGCCGCCGTGTGCCAAGAACACCGTGATAAACATGGTGGTGCTCTTTGTCTTTAAGCAATATACTATTTACTACTTTTTGCGCATGTTTTTTTTTCGAAATTGGGTATACCCGGCCTCTACTTTTTGTGCATGTTATAAGTGATTCAAAATTGTCATGCACTTGGAAGACTTGGAAAGTACAAGATATTGCATGTCTTTTTTCCACATACGTCTCCACATGGAGCCGGGTTCCATTATCAACAGATAACAGAAAAGAAGTCTTAGATCCACACCAGTCACAACAAAAAGAACCGAAAACAAAAGCGATCAGAGCCGACTCGGAGGAAAGGGGAAGACCACCTAGGGATCAACCTAACCCCCAGCCAACGACAAGTTTTGAGTGCATACGCAAACTTAAAGTTGTTTTTTACTTGGCTCCAAGAGCAAATTAAACAAGAGCACAAAATGCACCGGACCGAAAACCACAACGTAGTTCAAGGTTTGTGCGAGCAGAACACCAAACTTCAGTCCTGAGTCACATCATCATGTCCTCATCTTTATGTCCATTTTCCACTCTTAGAATTGAAGCGTGCCTCACCATATCATGCACATGGGAAGATATCCTCTGAAGCCTATCTGCACCTTCATTCAGCACGCCCTATCCCGCTCATTTTGAAGACCTGCCCAAAGACAAAAGAAAGCACACATGTAACAGATCAATCCTAGAGGAGATGAAATCAATTTCCCTTCAAAACAAGCACGATTTCTAGTTTTCCACAGCAACCAACACAAGGCAGCCACACAAACAATATAAAAATGTGTACCGAAAGGTAGAAACCTAGCAACCCACCAGAAGTACTAAGTAAAACAAGAGGGTCTATTTTTTGCACCAATGGCAGTAGAGATCATACTCCACATGTAAATTGCAATAGGACAAGCGAAAAAAAGATAGTTGATTGTTTCACCAGCAGGACATAAATGAAAAATGTAACTACCCACCCACTTTCATTTCTTCATGTTATCTTTTGTTGCTATTGCATACCAAAGAAGCCAAAGCCAAATTTTGATTTTAAGAGGAAGTCGCTTTCCAGAGGTGTTTAAAAGATATATCTAGTCCATCACCATACAGTTTATGATATATAGATTTTACTGAAAACTTGCTAGACTTAGTGAACTTCCATTTTGGTCTACCAGGATTATCATTCAAAGATACGGTCAAAAGAAGTCCTCAATTACTGCCATTTGTTTTGGAATACAGGAGTCAACCATCTCCTAAAAGTGAAATTCCACCCACAATTGTGCATTTCTCTAATAGTATAGATCTGTTGATTACAAATGTCAAACAATGTTGGGATCTTCTCACACAGGGGAGAAAGGTCCACACCACTGATCATGCCAGAAGTCGGTTTCATGCCACCCACCAATCACCATAGTTCTACCACTCAGATAAATTTATCTTATTTTCAGCAGATCCTTCCAAGCGGCAGAATCATTCTGCTTCCCCTTAACTCTCCAAATATCATGATTAATTCCATATTTTGTTTTGATCATGTTTTGCCAAATCCCATCTTCATTTTCTAACTTCCACTGCCATTTGCAAAGGAGGAAAATGTTGAAAAGTTTTAAAATTTTAATTCCCAATCCACCTTTCTTTCCGGGTCTACAAATCACAGACCATTTGACCATGTAGTAATTATTTTGGGCACCCACCCTTAGTACTCCATGGAATCAATGATTCTCATTGATTGTACTTCCATTTTTCGGAATATTGCTGATAGAGCAATGGCTAGACAATCTGTCTTGCAAAGGACGTGTCTCTCATTCAAAATATAAGATACTATTACTCTTGAAATCGACTATTCATATTCTTTTACAATCTATTTGGTGATTATGCTACATATACATGTATAAATAAGTCTACTGTAGAGAGTATCATATTTTTGCCTACCAGGCTGCGTATCATGTCTTGACACTACGCATACTTGTAATAATGCTAGACTTACGGATGAAATCCTACTGAAAGAAGTTACAGACAGACACGTGGGTGTATTCAGTTGGTTATAATCGTCCTCTCTCGTATGATTTGAGCGCCTGTATTCCTCAGCTGATCTACACGTTTATATAAAATTGTCCGTAGTTGAAGCATTAGTGGGCAGCGTACTGTGTTGAAGCTTTTCTGTATCCCCACTCACATTTTTTTTCTAGAAAAATAGAAGTTTCTTTATAGTGGAAAATAGAAGTTAAGGTCTACAGTAGTTTGGTAACAAAGTTTTCATAAAACTGAAGTATTACAAGACGATACTACCTTCGTCCCCATATAAATTTGAGTTGATTTCCTTGTCTGGGCTAGCATAATTCAGTTTTTTAAAAAAGAGGTTTGAAGTTATTTTTCCAATACTTTAAAAATAGCACGTTTTGAGAGATAAATGTTAGCCTTAATCTAGGCGCATGGGCTGATCCGGTGCTTGCATCGTGGGTTGTTAGTGCATGGCGTGCATGCACTGATCAGCAAGTCGTGTGGGCGTGCGCATCATGCGGCCGTGGCGAGTGGAGCGGCAGAGTTCTGGAGCCGTGCGAGTCAGGCCGTGTTGGGTCTAGTGCGTGCATGTTACAGTGAGTGCTATAAGTAGTGTTTTGTAGTGCTGAGAGAGGCAGGGACTAGGGGAAAAAAATATAAGTAGTCTCTAGTGATCTTCTCGTGTGGGTGTGGCCGTGGTGGTTACCGGCGGACTGCCATTGTTCCTTGTATAGGTTTGTGGTTGTGAGCCATCTAGCCAGGTAAAATAAAGCCAAGATACAGGCATCTGAGCGAGAGAGCGGGAGAGGAAGTGGGACCACGGAGACGTAGCCCAAGTATTAATATCACAATATTTAATCATAGCCACACATCAAAGTATTTAAATTATAGTATTTTGAGAAACTAAAGTATTGCTGAAATACTTCAAAAATAATTTGCTACTAAACACAGCCTAAACGTGTCCATCGTGGGATTGTGTGGCTCGTGGTTTCTAATTAAATCCTAGCTATCTCTAGGTTTATGATTTTTTCTATATACCCGCCCAGCTTGATTTTTTTTGCTTCACGTGAGATCCGACTTAGGCCTCGTTCGTTTAGTCCAGGGGAGACATGGACTAAGCTGGATTGTGACCCAATCATGATTTTCCAGGTCAGCCAAAAAATTTTCCCAGCCCATCAAAATTTGACCTTTCATTTATTTCTAGACTGGAAAAATAGCCCAACCAATCCAATCCACCTTCCACTAACAAGGCCTGGAAAAAAACTCTCTCCATCTCACCCGTGGAAATTATCCATGATAGAGAGACCACACACTAGCAGCGACGGGGCAGCGGTGCGGCGACGGCAATCCGCATGCGACCCCTTCTTCTCCACCGCGGGCTCGCCCCTCCATCAACAGGGACATTCTCCCCGGTACGTCCCCTTCCTTCTTCTCATCCTTTTCATCTCCTAGCTAGGGTTTGGTTGGGTTCTTGGTCAAAATCGAGATCTTGGGGGAAACATGGCGGAAAACGGTGCAAATAGATGGAAGTTGTAAGAAGGAGGAGGGCGGGAAGGTAGGACGCCGGTAGGAGGACGACACGAGGTAGGTGCCAGGGGCGGAGCTACATCAGGGTCGAAAATTCTTTTACTAGCGCTTAGGATTACATTGTTCATCAGGGTCGACATGTGCTTGATCCCGTTACTCTGCTTCGCCTTCATTATCATCTCCCTTGTCGTGCACTAACGTTTTGGCACTGGTCCCTTCATCACGAAAGAAGAAGCCTATCGGAAGCATCAAGGAAGTCAACACTAGGCACTGGTACCCCTGGTTGTTTGTTAGCCTGGTCATGATTTCATTTGGCATGAAACTAATCGTTGCTACCGCTTCCTTATTATTGTATCCCTTGATCCTTGTTGAATTAATCGATCTATTCTCACCACCTGATTGTGCTTGTAAACTTTTCAACAGAATATTCATCCATTTTGTTATCCTCATTATTTGATACTCCTACAAGCAAAGCGCACTGAGTCTCCCAAACGTGTATATTTGCTTTCTCGCTAGCTAGCTACCTTCATCATATGAGGTGATATCATTTGTTGCGGACAAGTATTTGAACTTTTGTCAAAATTGCTATCAGATGCCCTTTGTGAAACTAATTGCTTTGTGTGTACAGGTAAGATGTTTCAAAACTCTCCCAAGATACTTGCGTTGTCTAAAGCTAGCCAGAAGAAAAATCTCCTAAAGCTCGTTCAAAAAAGAAGCATGATGGTTCTTCTAATGGTAATGGTCTTTCTTACTTAAATGATTGCTTATACATGCTAATGATTGAATTAAATGTGCCATAGCTGAACTGTTTTTCTTTCTGGAATATAGAAAGAGCATCTTGGAATCCAGAACTCGAGAAGACCCTAGTTGAGCTACTTCATGACCATAATGTTCCTCAATATAAGGGAAACAATGGGTGATCTTTGGGGGCTTGGAACAAGATAGTCCATGAGTTTTCTTACCAAATACACATATGTAACCACGGATAAGAATCAGATTCAAATGAAGGGAAGGGAATTGAAAAGAGATTACAAGATGCTAAAAGATGCGCGGATGCAGAGTGGTGCTTCTTGGAATGAGAAGAGGTGCATAATCGAGGCTGAACCACATCTATGGGACAACATCATCGCAGTAAGAAGCTATTTCCTATGTTTATTCGTACGTCATGTATCCGTTTGATGAACTGATTTTCTATGTTTTACACTCATTATACATTATGCCTCCATTATACATCATGCATTCATTTCCTAAAGCTCAGAAGTTCCGCAAGAAGCCTTTTCCTCTCTTTGAGGCTTTGGGAGAGTTGTATGATGGCTAGTACGCTGAAGGGACTTGGAACTTTACCTCTACTCAACCCCCACAATATCATGTTGTTACTCAAGTAAATGAGGGAGACCAGCACAGTAGCAATGGAGTTGAATTTCCAGACCTGGAAAAAAGCTATGCGTATCAAGCACAAGATGAAGCTCCAGATGCAAGGCCGCAAACAACTGTAGATGCAATACCGCGAACAACTGAAGATGCAACTGTTGAAAAGAATGTACAGAGACCCCCTAGAAAGACTGGTGCACCAACAATATCCAATCAAGAGAATGATCCAAAGAGGCCGAAGAAAGGTGCTGCACTGGAAGGAGCGCTAGAGAGGTACATTGATGTCAAAATCAAACAAGTCGAAGAAGAAGCTGATGTTTTGGAGAGGGAAAAGGAGTCGGTGTAGGCAAATGATTATTCAATCAGGAGGTGCATCTCTGTCCTTACAACAACGACATTGTCACCGGATGAAAAGGTAAAGGCATCCGAGGTGTTCCAGATTCTAGCTAACCGAGAGACATTCCTCAGTTTCAATGAGAGCGACCCCGAAATTGCTCTTCTTTGGCTGAGATGAAAGGTGGATAAGTTTTGAAGGTATGCATAGCCTTTATCGTGTCTTATTTCTATTATTGCTTTTGTTTCCCCAGCTAGGCTGATCAAGTGCATGGGCTGCTTATCATTTATTGGCCACTGCTATGTTATTGCTAGCTTCTAGTTTATTGTCATTTAGACCCATAGTAAAAGTTTAATGTCATGAGAGCAAGTAGTTATATATATTTTCATTTGATTTGGTGAAGGAATTTAATTGTTGCTGGTAGGTACTATATTGTTCTGTATAGGAGAAGTTATTTGATTCACTTTACAATCCCATCTATGTTCAACTCTTAATATTTTCTTGATTCAGAATTGAACAGTAGTTTCCATAGGAATTGTTAGTGTTGTGTTGCAGTATGTACATATGTTTCTTGATTCGGAATTGAACAGAAGTTTCCCGAAATATTATAATTGCACCTATATATTGTATGATGGACAAGTAATTTTATAAAGTTCCTTTTTATTTTCTTCAATGCATGAGAAGGATGACATCATGCTTAAGCTCTTAGAGACCGTCGCAATTTGGTTTTGGTGCCCAACTCATATGATGCGAGATCTAGTATGAACCAATGAGATGCTGGATGAAGATTAAAATCATGCCTTTGCTTTTACCTTGATTAGTCTTGTGATGTTCATGAAGTGTCAAAGTTGTGTCCATCAGATTAATATTGGAAAATATGGTCGTGTTTGAACATTTGTATATTTATATTTATTTTTGTGCTAGCTCAAATTTGAATATTTTTTTTGTGAAATTTGAAATTATACCAATGCGTTGATTAGAGAAAGAATGATGTGAACGTGTAATTGTGTGTTGGCTTTACACTCATTTCCCAGCTGCACGTGTAGCTCAAGTGGGATTAAACGAACAGCTGAAATGCTCAAATAAATTATGGGAAAAGGATTGGTATGGATTAGTGGGGTTTGGGTGACATGACTGGATCAATCCAATTCAAGTCTGGATCACTTTCACGTCTGTATTAAAACCCTCCAGAACGAACAAGGCCTTAGCCTTAAAAAAAACTTCCCGTACTTCCGTGCCAAACGTGTCGGTCTACGTACATCTGTGCCCGTTGTGGCTTAATTAACAAAATCAAAGGTGTCGGTCACATCTAATGTGTTCCCCTACGCAACATATTCGCCAAGTAAATCTCAGCCATTATAATCAGGTCCCATTATATGATTAACAGATCAAATAATTTAGCTTATATGCATTAATCGCGGCAACACGGGACCTTTTTAAAGATCCACAACGTACTATTACTCCCTCTGTTCGGGATTATAGGTCCTACGTGCATACCTAGATTGTTAATTTGACCAACAAAATATAACTTATATATCACAAAAATTATACCATTAGAAAATATAACCTCTAAGGTATCTAATGGTATAATTTTTATACTATAATATGTATATTTTATTGTTCAAATTGGTAACCTAGTTATCCGCGCGGGACTTATAATCCCAAACGGAGGTGAGGTAGTACTGTATTGTTGAATGTTGATGCAGCTGGCAAAGGGGACCAGGTCCCATAGATTCGCAAAAACAGTTCTTCACCGCCCTATCTGTTGACTGGTCGTCTGGCTGGCAGAGCTGTGGTTGAACTCGGACGAGCTCTCTCCCGAGATGTCTGACAGCTTCAACAAGTACTGCGCGACCTCCCCCGTTCCCGGCCGTGCCGCCGCGTCCCGCCGGACGCATCTTTCGATCAGCCTGACCATCATCACGACGGCATCCAGGGGGCAGCTCCCCGCCGCCATCGCCGGGTCCACAAACTCCTCCAGCCTCTTCAGCGCCGCGCCATCATCCCCGTCCCCGTCGCGTCCGCCATCGTGGTCCAAGCCCAGCGCCTTCAGCCAGGAAACAGGGTCCTCTTCCAGGTCCTCGACGTCTTTCCCCGTGACGAGCTCCAGGAGCACCACGCCGAGGGAGTACACGTCGGCCTTGGGCGACACCACGCCGTGCTCCAGGTACTCCGGCGCCATGTACCCGCGAGCGCCGGCGATCGTGCTCGTCATCGTGAACAGCTCGCGCCCATCGCCCTCGTCTCCCCGGATGACCCTCGCCCCGCCCAAGTTCCGGATCTTGCCGCGGAACGCCGCGTCCAGGAGCACGCTGCCGCTACGCACGTCCATGTGCACGTACGGCGGCCGGGCGTACCCGTGCAGGTACCGGAGCCCCTCGGCGACGTCGAGCGCGACCTGCACCCGCTGCGTCCAGCTCAGCGCCTTCGCCGCGCCCGTGGCGCCGTCGAGGAGCCGGTCGCGGAGCGTGCCGTGCTCGGCGTACTCGGAGACGAGGTACCACCGGCCGCGGTGGTGGCAGAGGCCGTTGAGCCTCACAAGGTTGAAGTGGTTCATCCTCCTCGCGATCTCCACCTCCGTCGACACGTCGTGGTCCACGATCTCGACGGCGGCGGCGTCGCCGCTGAAGGCCGCTCGGTACACCGAGCCGCCGATGCGCCGGTCCGTGCTGAAGTGCTCTGTCGCCGTCACCAGCTCGTCGTAGGTGTACACCTTCAGGGAGGACTTGATGTCCGATAGGCTCGACAACGCCTCGCTGATTGTCACGGAGACCTCGTCGCCGGCTCCGTACGGGTACGGCGGCTTGCCCGTGCCCTTGCCGTCCTTGTCTGCGATCAGAATTGTACTGGCTCGCCGCCTCCTCGCCTTCAGAATAAGGGCAGCCGCAACAGAGGCGATGGCGGCAGCAGCTGCCACGGCCACGCCAACGCCAATGTAAACCCCCGCATGGCTCTTGCTCTTCGTGGCCGCCGGAACAGACGCTACCGGCGGCGGCGGCGGCGGTGGCTGTGGTGACTGGATTCGCGTTACGTCCGGCTGGGACTTGACAGGAATGAGCAGGGTAGTGTTAGGGTATATCGTGCTGTCGCTCTTGAGCTGGTTGGCCGCCACGATGCTCCCGGCGTCCACACCGAACCTCGCGGCTATGGCGTCCACGCCGTCGAACTCGTCCACCAGGTAGCTCACCAGGAACCTGGCGCCGGCAGCGGCCTGGGAGGCGGTCGGGCACGCGCACCGGAGCGGCACGGCGACGCTCTGGCCGGCGAGGAGGCTCGTCGGCGCCGCGCCGCCGAGGCCCTGCTCCTCGATGGCCTGGCACGTGGACAGGCCCTGGAACGTGTCGCTCGCGATGATGAGCAGCGTGTCGCCGTCGCGCGCCACGTAGGTCGCGTTGCGCTGGAAGAAGAATGACCCGGCGGCGCCCGTGCAGGAGCAGCGGACTGGGACGAGCACCTTGGTGCCCTGCGCGAACGGCGACGCCGAGTTGGCCGCGGCGAGGCTGGCGGCGTCGGCGCCGAGGAGGGACGCGATGGAGGCGGGGTCGGAGAAGGGCGGGCGGGCGTGGAAGGTGAGGTAGGAGTCGCAGGAGGACGGGGCGCCGCTGCCGCAGAAGTAGCCCAGTAGGCCGGTGTCGTTGTGCTTGTTGCCGCAGTCGGCGATCTGCGAGCCGCCGTAGGGCTGCTGCGACCGTGCGGGCGGCGCGCCGGAGAGGAGGACGACGGCGACGGCGTACGAGAAGAGAGCAACCGTGGCACGTGACGGAGGCGCCATCGCCGGTGCTGGTTCTTCCTGGAGTATCTCTGTTTCGTATATATGGTATGGTGTGGTCAGAGGTCAAAGATGGCCGCGTTTAGTAGGCAGCTGCGACCTGCGATGAGGCAAGGTGGAACTTGGCCACAGTTCGGAAGGAAGGAGGAAGATTGTGGCAATGATGTAGTCAACGGTTTGATCCTGCTAGAAAGTCAAAATAATTCAGTGATGTCTTTATCACAGGCGATTATTCAAAGTTGGCCACGGGAGTAGTACACCCTGCTACGTAAATGACGCCCGGATTTCAAGATTGGTCACCGGCTCAGGTATACTACGTGCTACTAGAGGTTTTGGGATGCGAAAATACTTGGTCTTCACTTAATACTTTTCAATATTCGTAAATACTTTTTTAAAAAATATACTCTACTATGGACGAGACTTTTCAATTTACACAAAAACAAGAGAATTTGCGGGGATATTTTCAGGATTTTTCCTAAACTCGGCTTCGTAAACGGACTACGAGAATTTCATGATAATTGGAATAATCCCTTTTGATATCCACGAATATACTAGCGAATACGAAAGAAATAAGCAAAGAACTTAATAGGTCCTTGTCACCTTCATCTTGGAAGGTAGCCCTGCTCATAGTTTTAAATGATCATGTTGTGCATGATCGTGCAGGCATTCATAATCTCCAACATCTGATCTTTCGACCACGTGAGAGGGTACCGTACAATAGCAACCGAGCTTGGAGCACACCAAATGATCACTCAACATCCTTTCTATAAGCCTCCTAGCACTGAGCAAGCCAAGATCTCTTGCCCACAATAGTGATTGAGATCGTCTTCACAAATGTTGACCATCTTGGATAGATGCCATCGTCGAGATAGTATCCCTTGTTGGCCATTGATCACATAGTTCACTAGAGGAGCATGACATTCAACAAGCTTGTCGAACGTATTGGAGCACTATAGCATGTTGTTGTCACTGTGAGATCCAGCCATACCGGAGAAAGCATGTCAAATCCATAGATCTTGATCTGCCACTATCTCAAGCATCACATTGCAATATTCTTTATGACCTTTTTACATTCCTTACCAAGCAAATGGGAAGTTCTTCCATGTCCAATGCATATAGTCGATGCTTCCAAGCATCTCTGAAAATCCTCTTGCTTCATTCTATGCCAGGATCCGAGTAGTGTCTTTGATAGTGGACTCTACCATGCTAATAAAATTCACATGAATTATATCTTCATCATCCTTTGGAATGAACAGCCAATCATTAGCACAAACAAGAGCTTGTAGCATATCCGGGGTCAATGAACATCTAGTGTCTCCAAAGACCACTCCTAGCACCAGAAGTGAAAGAAGATTCGGATGTCGCCGTGCATGAGAGGAATTGCGAGAAAGCCACGGTCCATAATGAAAATATAGGAAAATTTCCAACACGCCCTTTTGACCAAGCACAAACATCAAAGCGAGTCGTGTCCTCCTCACATGCTTCCTCCAATTTTTCCGGGGTAGGGGGGCATTGCCCCCCTCGACCCTAGGAAAGCTCTATCACTTTAAATAATAAGCCCTCGGTGTCATGCCGTGGCAGGGTCCCTAAAATACATGGATCGGCTCTATCCATTATCTGACCTTGTCGGTTAGTCCGGCGATGATGGTGCTCGTATGTCTTAACTTAATTGTGACAGTGGTTTTTATATGTCTTAACTTCGTGTCGCAATGGCAAGGGTTTCAGCCCGGCGAGCCTGCGCACCTGCCCCAATTTTTTTCGTTGAAGTTATAGTGGCCAATGAGAATTAAATGGGCGATTTCAATGGGCAAAAATCCAACTGCCAGGTCCTGTGTACTCTGCCCAAACTACTCGATGGAGCTGGCCAGCTCCGCTGCTGTGCATGATGTAGATGCAGTGGTTGGAGCCAGGTATATCACAGAGAGAAGAACATTTCTGTGACATCGCGCTTGTGTGACATCATTGCCTTATTTTGCCTTGTCGGCTCTTGGTTCGCGTGGCTTCGGCCTTCTTCTCCCCGCTTCCGCCGGCCGTCTGGGTCGAAATTTGGGAAGGCAGTGAAAACTAGCGCACGAGAGACGTTCGTTTCTCGAGAGCCGCACCATGACGATGCAACACGCATCTATCTATTATTACTGGAAAACATACCCGTACGTTGCGACGAGAGAGACAAATGTTTGTCAGCGTGTGTTGAGCACATCAATGGTTAGGTGCATTGTTGTCAGTGTCTCAACTACCCTCCGCTTACCTCGACCACCCGGTACATGAGTTTCGACGTCTAGATAGCCACATGCCGCCACCTCCAGCCCACCCCATTCCAGAAAAGCCTTCGCCTCCCTCAGGTAGAGGAGTAGAGGAATCAGAGAAACTAAGATGTATTCTTGAGAGTAGTCGGGATGAGGATATTAACCCTACTTATTATGGTAATTATTATGGTAATTTGAGTTTTAGGTTTACATTTGTCCGTCTCTTATATTATATAGTATACATTATTAATAAAAATGAACTTATTAGGGTAATTTGATTTTTGGGTTTAAATTTATCCCTTTTAAAAAATGATAGAAGTAAACATCTTCCTTCTAACACTTCTTTGAGGCCTCATATAACCATCAAATTTTTGGTATACATGATGCGGCTCCGTACCAGCCCGCGATTCCAACTGAGTGTTGTGTGTACTCCTCTTTTATTTAATTCATCCCAACAATTATCACCAACATCTTTTAATTTAACCTTGCACAATGCGGCAGTGGACAACCCCCGATTCCGATTATTAAGCTGACAACACATACTTTAGTCTTTGCATCAGTCCATAATCCCGATTATACTTAGCTCACACCAGGCCAGCATATATCTCCAAATCCCTCCTTATTAGCCCATAATCCCGATTAAATTTAGCTCACACCAGGCCAACATATATATCCAAATCCCTCTCGATTAAATTTAGCTTACACCAGGCCAACATATATCTCCAAATTCCTCCTTGTTTCACGGGTAGTGTTGCTGATATTCTAGACAATTTAAAATATATATAAATCGGTGTAGCTGGATGCAAACCAGCAGTGTGGGACTAAAGATTATTTGCATCAGGTCTTGATTTCACGTAATGATCGAAGCGGTCAGTTCAATGTTTATGCACCGGATGTTGATACGCATGTGGCCTGGCCCGCGAACACGATGGCAGCGATGAATCGGGCCCAAGAAAGCCACTCACGTTACCATCACCATTAGTCTTTTAATTTTTATTAAACCCTTTTTTTGACTTACGGCTGGTATTAGTGAATAATTTGGTGTCCGATAGAAGGATAAAACAGTCTAAAAAATGTTGGACCAGGATAAACACTTAGTACTTTATTATTAGACTAGCAGTAGTGTCCGTGCATTGCACCGGATCAATAATTTATAATAGGAGAAATAAAATAAATATTCACCGAACAGTTCGTATATTTATAATCTATCTACTAATTTTCCTTAAGGTAGGTTGGTCAAATACATTTCCGTCCACCGAAAATACATTTTCAAAATTGGGTTGTAGGTGAGCAGCAAAATTTTCCGCCTGTCTTAAATATACGGTTTTACCCCTGAAGATTAATACAAATTAACCACCACTGCCACTCCTAAGTTAAATAACGTTTCATTTCTTTCTCTGCTATTCCAATCCCCAATTCCTCACGACCCGAGCACTCAGTGCCTCGCGACCTCAGAGCTCGATCCCGATCTTGCGCAGTAGCTGCAGGTCGAGTCCCAATAGAGGCATGTGGATCGAAAGTACGAAAATTACCGCTGCAAAGTCTAAATCAAACCTTCCTCATATCCCACACCGCGATGTGAGAGCATCCCAAACAGTGCGCCCCAAGTTCATGCCGCGTCGGGGATGTAGGATGCGGCCGGATAATAAGGGAGGAAAGGGGTGGGCAGGAAGGCGGCTGCTCTTGGTAGTTGAGATGTGGATTTAATCTGGGTGGCCGGTGCTCTCTCCATGGTTTCAAGGTCGAAATAAATCTTCGTTTTTATGTTTCTTTCTTGCCGGATTTCATCCTAAAAATCCGTCAAAAATTGATCCCCATTTTAGTGGCGTTTTTCCCTTCTCTCTGGCAAGAATCGATCCCACTTTTATGGTCGTTTTTCAGTGGTCGACATCCGAGCTTCCTCAACAAATTTGAAGCTGGTCCCGTCTTCAACCTCCAGGTCGTGCTCATCCAGCAGCAGCCCTTGGTTTTTTCCGATGGAGGGGGGCCATGGCTATGGCCTATGGGATAATTTCTGGTGAGGTGGCAGATCCAATCCGGTCTGCTGGTTTGGCAGCAGACAAAAGGGGTGATTGCCCTTCAGCTGTGCAGCGCAGGAGCTTCACGAAGGAGGGGTCTTGTTTGAAAGCTATTTTTCTTAGTGCATCTCTTTGTTTGTTTTGGTTGTTCTGTTCTTCCTGCCGCTGTTTAACGTAATATTAGCACGGCGATTGGATTATATATGTAAAAAAGAAAATGGATGTTGAGCTAGACAACAAAACAGTCAATAGTTTCAAATGAGCTTCCTCTTCTATTTACCTCTTTGCATGGAACATACCAGGAGGCTCTGACCTGTATTTTTTCAGACTGATAATGATATCTACACATAAAATCCAAGTTATCATATATGACATTTTAAATATTACTCGCTCAACTAATCGTAGTGGAGTTGTCTTGATGTAGCACAATTTTAGGGTGTAATACTTGAGATTTTTAGTTCTATATTTAAAGTGCAAGTGAATAAAGTTTTAAGAGAACACAACTGGTCGAATTTACATGGCTATTATCAATTACTATCTATATTATGGTGACGCACTAGATGAGAACCACATAGAAAATTTGATTGTCATACTTGGAAGACCATAATAAAACGGTGGAGAGCGGCCGTGGATACAAAGAGAAAAAGGTCTTGCACGGATGGGTGCACGTGCAAGAGGGACTGCACAAAGGGACCAATAATTAAAGAGTGAATTCCATTTTTTATTCTCTATTTGTGTATTTCAAACACTAATTATCCCATTTAGTAGAAGTTGTACCCAAATATTCTATTTAAGAAAATTCTAAACATGATTTTGTCCCGTTTTAGCATTCAACATGTGTTCTTGGATAAGACTGACATGTTAGGATGATGTGCCGCCACAAAATATGTGAAGATCGGACGATATCGTCGTCGATCATATCTACCCTTCTCTACACCAGATATTCTATTCTTTATTGCCATCTCAATAATTTCGAGGTTCAATCGTCACCTCACACCTTGCCCAACAGATATGCATCAAAAAATAAGGATTTAAAGTTTCCAAACATTGTAATTTAAATGAATTTTCACTACATAGGATAATTAGTGTCACAAATGCACAAGTAGAGGGTAAAATGTAGAATTCACTCATAATTTAAACTTAATTCAGCCGTGGCAACGCACGGTCATTCATCTAGTTTAATATAAAAGTCACATTGAAGTTTTACCTTCGCATTGCGTGCTAGCAGCAGCGTTCTACCTCGCCCATGCGAGCTCATGCCCGCAACAGGCTCACGCTGCGACACGCCTCCCTTCGCTTCTCCCGCTCAAGCTCTGCGGCCGGCAGCCGGCTCGGCCGGCCATGTGAGGCCTTCTCTCACTCCAGCCGTGCTCCAGATCGCCAACGCATCTCGAGGTCGACTGGGTAAGCTAGCTAACCTAATCATCTTCCATTTAATTAGCTCGCATCGCACATATATTATGCAAAGCCTGGCAATTGTCTCCTACCGATTAAAAAACGAAAAGTGAAAAAATATCCATAGAGCCTAAATTAGAAATAATACTCCCTCGGTCCTAAAAGAATGTTTCAGACTATTTTACGGTATGTATCTATACACTAAAATATGTTTAGATACATGTAAATTTTAACAAATCTCTAACATTTTTTAGGACAGACGAGTAGGTTATAGTATAGAACACGGAGCTCCATAGGATGAAGAAAAAAAATAGACATTAAGCAGCGATAAAGCATAGTTGTATACCGTGCATTCTCTTCCATCTGACTTATACGTATTAATCCCAACCTGACAAACATGGTACAATTTTGATCAGGTTTGTATTGAAAACTGCACGTCAAATTGCTCAATTATCAAACGGCTAGCAGCCAACCAAAAGAAGAAAAAAAGGCAAACCATGCATAGAACGGATCGATCTTCGTAGACAATGACAAGGTTTAATCTCGGCAATGCCCATTGTTATGGACTTGGGTTTTGGAGAAGATGGGGATGCTGGAGATCGTGGCACGGTTAACAGACAAGCAATCAGGGGACACGAGATTTACCCAGATTCAGGCCCCCGGAGGGAAAACCCTACTCCTGCTTGTCTGCTCTTTGATTACGGCGGAACCGAAGGTTACAGGGTGCGCAGATTCGATCTGGCGTAGATGTGTATGCGAAAGTATGAGTCGAGGTCCAAGGTCTATTGTGTACGTCGTGTAGTCGTGTGTGTAGTCGTGTAGTCGTGTTCTCCTCGTTGGACCCTCCTAGCCTTTATATATGGGGAGGCTAGGTCTCGGGTGCCAATACGAGTAGGTTACAAGTTGTATTCAAACTCTAGTCTTAAGGTATCCTTGTCTTGTGCGCTTTAGAGTCCGTGTCCATATGTGCTTCATGCAACCGAAACGTCTTGGGCGTCCTGGACCCTGGCAGGTCGTCGAGTGGGCCTTTCGTCGGGCTGGACCAAGTATGCTAACATCGGGTACCCGTAGGGCATATCCATGTCAGTAGCCCCCAAGTGTCCATCCGAAACATAGATTCGGGTGGAGACTTAGTTGTCTTGAACCTTGTATTTGGATGTCGAGTCGAAGTTGTGTCGAAAAGTCGCACTTCACCCGGAAGTTCATCGGGTCAGCTGAATTTGTTCGGCTGTTGTAAAGGAATCGACATCATGGACGTAGTCAACACAATGGACTATAGGGTGCGCGACCAGCGCTCCCTATGGGAGTAGCCCCCGAGTCCGTAGTGGAGTCATAGACTCGGCGTCGGACTCGAAGATCTTGTGTGTGCGCGACCATCGCTCCAGTTTGGAGTAGCCCCCGAGTGTCTGGCGGAGTCGTAGACTCGGGCAGAGACTCGAGTCTTGTATCGTGTAGTTGTAGTTGACAATCTCGTGGGCGTATCGCTGACCCGAAAATACATCGGGTGCGCGACCAGCGCTCCTGATAGGAGTAGCCCCCGAGTGTCTAGTCGAGTCGCAGACTCGAGTGGAGACTCATGCGAGGAGAAACCACTGACCCGGAAGTGCATCGAGTCAGCGTCTCATGCATAAGAAGCCAGGAGTTGACGTAGCGGAGTGATGCGGCATTCTAGCCGGAAGGACTCGACATTGCGGATGAAGTCGATGACGTTTCTTTTGTCGGGTGCGCGACCAATGTCGTGTCTTCGTAGCATCAAGCGATGCAACCATCCAAGGAGGGACTCGACTCGGGTCTTGATTGTATGGCGTAGCCAGCTCTTTTGTCGACTCCTGTTGGAGGACCTAATAGAATAGCTCGACGCGGTCGATGTCCCTGTGAGCTGCAGAAAACATAAAGAATTGTGAAGTACTTGTATCTTGTAAAGAATATTTGCCTGCGGTACAAGAAGATTCGGTGCCGATCGAGTCGACACTTTTGCACCGTATGCTAGGCCTTTTCGTTAGCCTGATTACCCTTAGTCTCAAGATTTTGCCGAGGCACTCGGAGTTCAAGGATTCAACGATCAGGCGTAATCAGCTACTGGGCTGTCGCGTCGAGGTGCTCGAGCGTGGAGCGATGGCACATTAGGTTACTCAAGAGGCGATCCCGAGTGTTTCGAGCGATTAAAGTAAGAAAGAAAATCAACTCTGAGTAGAGAACTTAGCTTTGTTGGTTGTAGTTGTCGTGAAGTCGACGCGGTAGTGGGTCGCGCGGCGACGTAGTCAACGCGGCGGACCACGGTCATAGCAGCGACGGGTTCACGAGGTCGATGGCGATAGCGAGCCCGTGATCCGAAGATTGTCGCAATCGAAGATCACACTGGTCGCCGATCCGGCGATGTATCGGGTCACCGCAGCGAAGGCCGATCGGGTTCTTGATGCCGAGGGAGCCCCGAGTCGTGGTCGCTGAAGCCGAGCCACACCGGAAGCGAAGCTCCGAACAAGATTTCGAGTCCGCCGCCACGGCTCGAAATCCTTCATGGTATCCGGCGAGTGGCGGTGAAAGCGCCAAGAGGAGGTGATTCTCCGCCGTGGAGTTGTAGATCGATCGGGTCGGAATCACCGCGACAATCAGCCCCAGTCCCCACGGTCGGCGCCAATTGACGAGGTTTAATCTCGTCAATGTCCATTGTTATGGACTTGGGTTTTGGAGAAGATGGGGATGCTGGATATCGTGGCACGGTTAACAGACAAGCAACCAGGGGACACGAGATTTACCCAGGTTCAGGCCTCCGGAGAGAAAACCCTACTCCTGCTTGTCTGCTCTTTGATTACGGCGAAACCGGAGGTTACAGGGTGCGCAGATTCGATCTGGCGTAGATGTGTATGCGAAAGTATGAGTCGAGGTCCAAGGTCTATTGTGTACGTCGTGTAGTCGTGTGTGTAGTCGTGTAGTCGTGTTCTCCTCGTTGGACCCTCCTAGCCTTTATATATGGGGAGGCTAGGTCTCAGGTGCCAATACGAGTAGGTTACAAGTTGTATTCAAACTCTAGTCTTGAGGTATCCTTGTCTTGTGTGCTTTGGAGTCCGTGTCCATATGTGCTTCATGCAGCCGAAACGTCTTGGGCGTCCTGGACCCTGGCAGGTCGTCGAGTGGGCCTTCCGTCGGGCTGGACCAAGTATGCTAACATCGGGTACCCGTAGGGCATATCCATGTCAGACAACAACGGACAGATCTGTGGTGCAAGCTTGTTGCATATAAGACCTATGATATTGCTCTCACGGGGCCTAGGCTGCTAGGAATCGGCAGCGACATTGAAGCCTGAGAGAAGTTCCCGCATGTGGTGGTTCAAGCCATGGGCGGAGCCGCGGAGGCTACACCGGAGGAAATCGGCAGAAACGGTGAAGAGCCGAAGAGGTCCCTGCATGACAGATTGATTTCCTTTTGGGTAAGAATTAGCGTGAGGGCTCGTCCCTAACGCCTGGCGGCGACTTAAGATGAAGAGTTGTAAAGAGATTTTATCTAACGTCTGCTGCTAATGTTCGGAGGTATATTAGTCAGATGGAATTTTCTTTTACGTGAGAGTTAACGTGCAGGCATTTGTTTCTTTTACATGAGAGTTAACGTGGAGGGATTGGAGGGTAATTTGGTGTTTGGTGGAAGGGCAAACCCGTCTAAAAAAATGTTGAAACGAGAGAAACACTTCGTGCTTTATTATTGAGAAAATTCCTTAATTGAAACTACTCTCCAATATGATTCCTTATTTGATACTGAAAACTTTTCACTTTCTTATATGACCATTTTTGAAAGTGGGATAAAATATTCCGCCATGGCCGCTCGTCCCGCTAGTCTTGTTTATTGATTCCCATTTTGCATTGGCGGGATTAGCCGCTCTCGTCCATGGGTTATGCGGTAGGCAATGCAAATTAGTCAACGGCATGTCTGCATGCATGATGCAAACGATCGGTTCTTGTTGTGCAGTTTACGCAGTCGTACATGTAACAAGTTAATTCCAGAACCCGTAAGACCCATGTGTCCCGCCTATCCCGTACCCGCGCCGCTTGCATCGCTACTGACATTTTTTTTGGGACGTGCCGGGCTTGCATCTGCAACTGGCATTTTCTTTTTCTTGGGATGTGCCGGGCTTGCATCGCTGTGTCGCTTATCTCATCGCCCGCACGTTCGCTAGCCAACATGATACCTGTACGCGCAACTGTGTCGGCAGTTCGTATTCATGCAAAATAAACTGAACATTTTTTTTTTTAAAAAAACATTATAACTTCTATGTTTTGTATCAATGCCACACAATTATATTAGCTACTATGTGTAAATTCTCGTCAACCCGTCATATTATGTATCATGGCAAAATCGTCTTTGTATATCCCTAGTTAACCCTGTTAGCTCTCAAAATACACTGAAGTGTCTTATAAGGTAAAAAAATTACACAAGTGGTTAAATAAGGAAGTAAAAAGTTTTTAGTGTCAAATAAGGATTCATATTGGGAAGTAGTGTCCAATAAGAAAGATTAGATATAGATTGCTCTGTAGCTTCGGACAACCACTGCCAAACTGAACAAGCTAAATATAGCAGCAGTATACATTTCCAGTTATCCTTTAGACGAGGCCTGGATCTCCCGGGCGCGCGGCTTGTCAATCTTGGTACGTGTAGCGCGGCTACCCATGCCTCTCGAAGACGTCGTTGACGAACGCGTTCCGCGGCTTCACCGCCGGCAGATCAGGCGTCTGGGCACCGGAGGGCGCCTCCCCGGCAGGCGTGGCTTTCTCCTTCTCCTTCTCCTTCTCGGCGTGCTTCTCCTCCTCCACCGGCACGTGCTTCTTCTCCGCCGCCGCGGGCTTCTTCTCCGGCTTCGGCGCCATGGATGGCGTGCTGGTGCTTCGCTGGGAGATGGAAGAGCTGGTGGGGAGCTAGCTGCAGATGATCGTGTGAGGAAGTGGGAGGCTGAGGCGGCCAATTTATTAGTAGAGAGGAAGAGGTGCCGCCGCATATTAGTGGACGGTGCTTTGCTGGACTTGATTCAGAGACACGTGAACTCCATGCAAGTTGCATGCGTCCGGCCGGGCGGGCGAACATGGCCGGCGGCGACTTCCTTTATCAAGTTGAACCCGGCCGGCGCCCACTCTGATGATTATTCTACTACCTACATGTACATCAGTACATGCCACAATTGCTTATTATCTAGTTATGTATGATATCCTTGTAGGTGATGCCGACATACCGTAGCATTTCCCAGGTAATTTTCAGTGAGTAATAACTGGTGAGAAAAGACAGCAACAGAAGCAAAAAAAATTGGGCAGTCCAGAGATATTTTCTCACTTGGACGTCTTCCTCATAAAGCTCTTCCAAAACTAAACCGAAGTGAAACAGAGAACCTTGCTGCCTCCTCCCACGGTTTTTCTCCTGGCCTCTCATGGTCCATGATGCCATCAGAGGTGATGCATGAGAACAATGTAGTAGCCAAACTGCACAGCACAGTACCAAAGCCCTCAGGAAAATTGCTTACAAGACCGACTCTGCGAGTAGATTATTACTTTCTGCTAACTAAGAGCTGACCTGACTTGGTGACCGCAGCAGTCCACGACTAGATCTCCTTCACTCCAACATCAAAGCGTGGACTGATGACACCACACCTGTTACTACTACATCTTCCATTCAGCTCCACAACTAATATCCCCGGATCTGTGACCATCAACATACTCAAATTCACCCATGTATCCTGCGGTCAGATCGAAAAGCATCGTCGCTTCATCAGCCTATGAACACAGGTACTACATCACAGTTACATCAAAACAACTGTGTCAAGTAGGGCCATGCATGAAGAAATACAAGACTTGCCATACTCCTGCGTGCGTGAAATTGAGGAACTCGATGACGACCTCTGACAATCGATGGCCTGATCATCACCTGTACATGCTCTTACGAGCACATTTGAGGACGCTGACTCTCACTGCTTTTGCTGCCAAATATGATAAACAGCATTGGACTATGTACATGAATATCTTCAAATGCCATAAACCTCAGAAAGCGTATCAATCCTTATAATCAATGAAGCAATCCAGAGCGAAATAACAGCTTGGTTTCTTGGGCAACGCAAACCGGAGAAGCCTAAGCTAAAGAACCAACTCCAGTAGCCTCCACGGGAATACAACATGATTCTATACACACTTCAAATAACCAATGAAGCAATCCAAGGCAGATCCATGAATGATAGAGCAAAAAAAAAAGCTGAATTACTTACTTCGCATCATAAGCCGAAAAGACTAAAGCTAAAGAACCAACTTCTGTAGCCTACGTGCCGAATGGAGGCACACGACGACCACGAGGAGACTCGTGTGATGGTCGCCCCGTGCACGGTACGTGCACTATACAAACCACGAATCGTTGATTATCCAAAAACTTCTGTAGCCTACACAGGAATACAACAGGACTCCATAAACACTTAAAATTTCCAGTCACGAGATTCATACAAAGGGATCCCGTGCATAGAACTCCACTTGGAAACAAAGTCCTTACGTGATAGCATGCAAATATCAGCATCTAACTAGGCACATGAACATAAAGTCTCAGGTGGAGCATGTAGGAAAAAGAACAGACCTACCTCGGTAAAAAACACAAAAGGTAATGCTGTGAGGAAGTGAAGGTTAAAAAAAATACAAACAGAAACATAAACAGGGTGTCTGTATTTCTTTACCAAATACACATGGTTTTGGATCGACAGCAAACAGTTAATCAGGGAGGGGTGGGGCAGGGGGCAAACAGTTAGTTAGTCAGTGAAAGTGTGGAACAGGTACTCCGCATCAAGAATTAAAAAGCCCTGTTTTAAGGTAGAGAGACATACTTAGTTCCCTAAGTGTGCTACGAGGTACAAGGGCAACTACTATTCCACATAATCTAGAATAAAAAATTCCGTTCAGTTGTCAGTTCCACTACCACTCTCCCAACCCAGCTCTGTGTTTTAAGAATTACTGTGGAACTCCAAAATGAAAAATAGGCCAAATTATCATAAAAAACACTCAGGTTTGATCCAATCCAACCATTTTCCTTACAATAGGAAATTCCATCATCTAACGATCAGCGATTCTAGATCACGCAACTTACAGATAAGGAAACGTCCCCAAGTGTAAGGAAAAAAAAAAGGTAAGCATCAGAATGCTCGCTCAGGTTGACTTCAGCAAGGAAAAAACTGGCACCTGGTGACTGGAGCAGCGGCTAGGGTTTTAGCTGCAGAGTCCGGAGAGAGGCAGGGGCTGAGCAGGCGGGCATCTAGGAGAAAGGGGCTGGTAGTGCTGACGAGGCTTTTATGAACCATCATCATCAATTCATCACACATCCAAGCTGCTGGGAGCATGCACAGTTCTGAAACATGAAGAAAGCAATAGGTTTTCTACAACATATTACCACAGACATTGTCAATTCACAAACAAGAAAAACAAATGATTTGCTTGATACTATTGGTAGCCAGCCACAAAGAAAAAACAATGGAAACATCCATGCTTGTCAGAGTTAAACTGTTGAAGCGTATGACTGATCATTTCTTGTTTTTCTTCTATACACGGAGGTACTGTCACAGTTTGTGCAGGTAATGGATCTATTGTACAACAAACCAACTGGCGATCTAAGCAAACGAGGGAAAAACTTCCAAATCAGACAGTAGATATCTGCTGGAACTTATTCCCTTTGGAAGGATGGGGACCAAAATATCACAATAACAGGATTGTATTATCCAGGCTTCCAGCAGAGTCCTGGTAACAATGCAACAAACAAAATCCGTTCAATCACACTACATATCTGAAGTGTCCACTAGGCCACAACCGTAATAGACAAAAGCGAATGAATAATGAAATCACTGAGTATCACCTGTACAGTTTGCAAGAAACGAGAGACATTGCCCAGTTGCTTCGTAACAAATAAACAATACACTGGAAGTCAGCAAAACTGGCATTTGTACAGATGACCACACCATCTCACCACGGAGGCCATTTTCCTGTTTACAGTGTGCGTTCAGTTTTCTCACCATAGCAGTTAACATACTAGCTTTGTGCAGATGTAAAGTCAAAATAAAGCAGAAAAAAGAGCGGATAAGGTGTACCAAGGAGATCACTGCAAGACCCTGTCACATCCAGATTCATCTACTGCACATTGATAATGTGCTGAAGCATGAAAATGTGGAACAAGGCATGCATCCTGAACAATTCAGATTCATTGACCGCTCTGACCATCGAAACCTCAGGCATCACCCTATCACTGTTAAACAAAATTAAATGCCCATGTTAATCAACTGAAATAACACTATATACCAAATAGTATTTAATCTTCTTTTCTTCCAAAATTTGACTATACGAAATTGTAGATGGTTTTTGGTTTACAAATTCATAACTGAAACTGTAAACAGTTAATGTTAAGCTTTTGGAGTTTAAGCGTTGATACTGATTGTTTCATTCCTTGAGGTTACATAAAGGCAGCAAAAAGAATCATTGAGATGAAGCATGCAACCAGCCTATTTTGGAGTAACAAGACAAATCCTTACTATGCAAAAGGGAAAATGTCATGGAAGAAACAACATTAAGAACCGACCAAAAAAAAGATGATTCTGAACCAGTGAGAGTTGTAACAATTGACGCAGTACTGTCAATTAAAAATCTAATTACTAAAATATGGCATCAAGTAGAAGATGTAGAGTAGTGCACCTGAAAGAAGCAGTTGACTATTCTGGCAGCCCCAGATTGTTCATGCAGCAACTGCTCAGGGAACTCCTCGGTGCAATGTGAGTTAGACTACTCGAGTAATGGATTTCATTCAAAGGGTCAACCTAAACATCAGGTGATCAGCTGTATAGTATCTTGCTTGCTGGTCATCACAGAAGTTCCTAAGAGAAGAACTCTATATGTGTGCCAGTTCGGTTGCACCCCTTTCTTAATCATATCAATGTATATTTCCAAACCCTTATTAAGTTCACCGTGGATATTGCACCACCTTATCAAAATATTGTATGCTACAATATCAGGCTTCAGTCCCTTGCACAGCATTTCATTCCAAAGCTCAAATGCTTTATTTGTGTCACCCTTCTTGCAGAGCTCGTGTATTACTGTAGAATAGCTAATGCAATCAGGAAAAAAACCATTTTCAGTACTCTTACTAATAAGGTCAATTGCTTCTTGAATCTGACCAACTTTACAGAACCCCTTGATCAATGTGTTAACTGTCACTATGTTAGCAAGAGAGCCTCGAAGCATGGCTAAATAGAGATCTTTAGCTGTCTCCAGGTCCCCTTCAGTTGTAAGATAATCAAGAAAACAATTATAAGTGTAATTGTTAGGAAGGAAGTGACTGGCTAACATTTCTTTACAAAGGAGCTCTGCGCTGCTCAAATGCCCTGACTTGCAGAGATTATTTACTAAAACCGTATATGTGACGGTATTTGGAAAGCAGCCATCAGCAAGCATCTTATCCCAACAATTTAGTGCTTCAACCATATTTCCATCTTTCAAGTGCATGTTAATCATACATGTATGGAACACATTGTCTGGCCTGACACTTTTTTCTTTCATCTCCCTCAGTAACACGTAGGATTTTTCCGTATCATGCTGTTCCAAAGCTGAATACAGAATAATGGTAAAGCTGACAAGATCAAGTTTGACTCCTCGTGTTGCCATCTCATTCCAAACATCATATGCTTCGGTCCATCTTCCTTCTCTACAGAATCCATGCATAAGTGCGGCTAGGCTAAATTTGTTTAGCACGGGACAGTTCTTTTCTAGATCAGCAACAAACTCATTTGCTTTCGACACTCCACTGGTCAAGCATAATCCACTTATCAATGGCCTATAGGTGTAATTGTCAGGTGTGAGGCCCCTATCCACCATTTGATCATATAACTGGAATGCCTTTCTTATATTACCTACCAGGCAATACCCTTCTATCATGACATTAAAAGTTGCTTCATTTGGTACTAGGTTTCTGTCAATCATCTTATCAAACAACCGACAAGCTTCATCCATCTTTTTAATCTTGCAGAAGCCATTGATAAGTGCTGTGAACGTATAGGTATTCCATGCAACACCCTTCTCAGTCATCTCACTGTGGAGTTCTACTGCACTGGACAGATCCCCTTTTCTACAGAAACCAGCTATGAGTGGAGAATATGAAGCTGCATTCGGTGTCACTCCCATATCAGCCATCTCGCTCAGAAAGCTCATTGCCCTGTCTAAATCATCCAGTTTGCAGCAAGCGTTAATTAAGGAATTGTACGGATAAACTGTCACTCTGACACCCTTCTCCCTCATCCTATCGAACATATCAAGTGCATCCTCCATCATCCCCCTTTTGCAAAATGAATGTATCAGTATAGGATAAGTCACCTCATTTGGCTCAAGACCCCTGCCCACCATCTCATTGAAAAGCTTATCTGCTTCACCAAACATACCATTCTTGCACAGACTATCAAGCAATGCATTATATGCAAATATGTTCGGCACCATGCCCAACTCACCCAACCGACAAGCTAACCTGAAAGCCTCTTCGACATTCCCCCTCTTTCGTAGCCCATCGAGCATAAATGAGCAATTGGCCTCTGATGGCACAAAGCCTAGCCTGGCCATGTCATACGTCATTCTCAATGCCATTTCCAGCTCCTCCGTCCGACAAAACCCATACACCAGCGTCCGGTAAGTCACTTCATCAGCTGCCACTCCTCTCGCCACCATCTTATCCTTTACCTCCACCGCCTCCTGAACACGCTGATTCTTGCACAAACCATACATCAATACATTGTACGGCACCACGCTGACCTTGACCCCCTCATCCTGCATCCGAGCCACAAGCCCCTTCG
This sequence comes from Avena insularis, assembly GCA_023614405.1. NCBI lineage: Eukaryota > Viridiplantae > Streptophyta > Magnoliopsida > Poales > Poaceae > Avena > Avena insularis. The sequence goes on from CM042684.1 coordinate 10,689,524, forward strand.
CACCGTCGATATTCCGGGCCTCGCAGTAAGCCCGAATCCCAGCCGTGTAGACATACTCATCCAGACGAACACCAGACCGAAGCATTTCATCGAACACAGAACGGGCAAGGGTGAACTGACGAATCTTGACAAGAGAGAACAGTATCTGGGAAACCGTATATTGGTTCGGAGTGATTCCGGCGGATAAGGACAGGTGAAGGACGGCGGCTGCGTCGCGGGCGCGGCGGAGGCGGAGGTAAGAGGAGGCGAGAAGCGTGGCAGCGGCGGCGGTGGTGGCAGGTGGGAAGGGGGAGAGGGAGGAAGCATGGGAGAGGGACGAGAACGAGGAGGATGCGGACGGGGAGGAGGACGCGAGGGAGAGCAGGAGGGAGGCGGCGTGCGGGGAGGGTGGCGGCGAGGCGGAGACGAATGTGAGCGCGAGGAGGGAGAGGCAGAGCGGGGAGACGAGGTGGGGAGGCAGGAGGAGGAGGAAGCGGCGGGAGAGGTCCGGCCGGGAGAGCGAGGCTGGGAGGAGGAGGAGGGAGGAGACGTGGGTGGGGGCGAGGCGGCTGCGGAGCGCTGGCGCCGCGAGCGCCGGTGGCCAGGTGGAGGGAGGGGTGTGGTGGAGGAGATCGGCGAGGAGTTTAACCATGCCGGAATGGGAGGTGGTGGGCGTGGGTTTGGGATCGCCGGCGATGTGCCGGTGTGGTGGAGTGGGCATCGAGCTGGAGGCCCGGAGGTGAGGGTCGCCGGAGTCCGTGACGGTCGGCTAGTGGCGACCTATCAGCTGGAGGAATGACGACTACACACCGGGTTGTAGAGTGTTGACGAGTAGGTAGATAGCATCGCGTTAAAGTGACTCGTAATTTTTTAAGGAGAAGATAAGAGTTTTTCTTTAGCTAAATATGCTCATTTTCTAAAGTTTGTGTGTGCTCGTCTTTATTATCTCTCTATTGTGCTCACAATATACTATCCGTCCGAAAATGTAACGTGTCTAAAATTAGTCAAATATGAGATCCTATTAACTTTGATCAAATTTTTAGGAAAAAATATATACATCTACAATATTGAATGAACAAATTGAAAAAAAAATTAAGGTGAATGTATTGATATTGATTTAGTTCTGTAGATGTTCATACTTTCATGTAGTATAAACTTGGCCAAATTTACAAAATGTTGGCTTGTGACTGTCTTACATTTTAGGACGGAGGAAGCAGCTCAAACATAATTTTCATACACATAAGTTTAAACAGACACCACATACAACTACATTATTCAAACTAATTTAAACCACTCCCTCCGTTTGAAAATAAGTGACTTGGATTTATCTAAATTCGCATGTATCTGGATTTAATCTAATTTTTTTATGTTTTTTGATAAGAGAAAGCAAACTAAACTATTTTTTTTAAAGTTTTTTATAAAAAGAGTCAAACAAAATCAAGCAAAAAAAACTAAGCAAAACAAAAACAAAGTAAAGAGAAAGATTGTGAAGGACTCCCCTCGTGAAGACGTCCTTGGCATCTCCGGCAACGGCGCCAAAAAAGCTTGTTTACACTTTGTCGACGTGGGAGCGCTTCGTTGGGAAACCCCAAGAGCAAGGTGTAAAGAGCACAGCAGCAAGTCTTCCCTCAATAAGAAACTGAGGTTATCGAACCAGTATGAGGAAAAAAACATCTCAAAGGTGTTGCAAGCAACTTGGAAACCTACACAACACAAACTCAAGACTTTGCCCCAACGAACAGTGAGGTTGTCAATCTCACCAGTTGCTGTAACAAAGGATTAACTGTATGGTGCGGAAGGTGATAGTGGTTTGCAGAAAGTAAACAGTAACAGTGAAAGATGTATCAATGGTAAAGATTGGACCGGGGTCCATAGTTCACTAGAGGTGTTCTCCTTAAGATAAACAAACATGGCATACTAGATAAACAAATTACAACATGGCAATTGACAGGACTGAGCAAGGCATAACAATGCAATACTAGACATTCATGATCCTATGAGATTCGATTGGGCAATACAACAAGATACATAAATTGTCATCCAACTGCATCTATGACTAGAAATATACCTTCAGGTTATCATCCGAACCCCCTCCAGTATTAAGTTGCAAGCAACATATAACTGCTTTAAGCAAAGTGTGTAAGGTAAATAATTCACTTGTTCCATGAACAAGAGACCGTTGTTTTCTCCCTTATGGCGACAACACATCTACAACCTTAGAGATTTCTATCACTTCCCTTAGATTAAATAGAGGCGTGAACCCACTATCTAACATAAATACCTCCTCTTGGAGTCACTAGCATCTACTCGGCCAAGATAGCTACTACAAACAGAGAGCATGCAAGATCACAAACAACACAGACATGATAGAATCAATAAGACAAACCCATTAATCACTCTGACATAGTAATCTCAATATCCATCGGTTCCCCGCAAACACAACATGCATGATTACAAATAGATGAGATCTTGATCATGAACGGAGCTCACAAGATCTAAACATGATAGCACAAAGGAGGAGATACAACCATCTAGCTACTACATGGACCCGTAGTCCAAGGTGGAACTACTCACGTTTCATACCGGAGGCTGGCATGATGAAGAAAAAGGCCTCCGAGATGATCTCCCCTCCAGCAGGTTGCCGGGAAGAGCTTCAGATCCCCCCCCCGATCTAGGGACGATGGTGACGACGGCTATATACGGTTTCGTGGAATATTGATCGGGTACTTAGGGTTTAGGCATCGAGGGGTCTTTATAGGCGAAAAGGCGAGGCAAGGGGCCGCCAGGGCGGCTGCACCCCCCTAGGCACGGGGTGGGCCCACCCACGTGGCCAGGGGGTGTGGCCCCTGGTGACTCTCCTCCGTCTCATATTCCGGCTTCGTGTTCCCCATGGTAAAATATTGACTTTGGCTTTTGTCCCGTCCAATTTCGAGAAATTATAGATACGTTTCTGATGTATCAAGCATCCCCAAGCTTAACTCCTACTCGTTCTCGAGTAGGTAAGTGATAAAAAGAATAATTTTTTAGGTGACATGCACCATCAAAATCAAGATCAAACCATTTGCAAGCATTGAGAACTGGGAACAAGGAACTCTAAACATGGGCATGAAAGATAAAGTTATAACAGTAAGACAAAGTAACTATGCATGCAACATGAAAGGTTACAAATAAAGATCATGAATAACATTCATTTAAAAACGTCTGTTTATTTCACATACATAAAACATGGCATAGTGGCATTCAACTTGTCCCTCATGGAGTAGCAAATAGATGCATAGGACACCTTCAAAGTTCATAAGAGTGACTAGATACAAATAGCACAAGAACAGGTAATATCAACAATATGCATCAATCAATAAGTTTTGGGACAGTGCACATAGAACTAAGAATGGAAACTATGCTCTCTTAACTGGTGCCTAAAGGTATAAGGTAGAGACTCAATATAATAGTGGAATAAAGGCCCTTCATAAGAGAAGCAGGGATTTCAAATCTCAAAAAGAGCTTCCAAAAATTATGGTACTTGTTAGCTTTCAGCCATCATTGCCCCTATCATAAGCATCTTGAAGTGATTAAGGTTAAAGTGAACAAATTATGGAGTATATGCTTGACAAAGTATAAGTTGGAAATCTCATGTCCCTTGAATACGAGGGCCGCTCCTCATCTACTCAACTTTAGTCATCTATAAGTTCTTGTCATAGTAAGTACATGTGTATCATAGAGAACCGCCAATGGGGTACCCCTTGCACATGATGCAGGAGCTATCCCATAATCAAAATGACAAGGCAAGCAGACAATGAGCATCTCAGCAATCTTCTTATTTACCATGAAAATATGGTGCTTTTTTCTCTCTTTCCTCTTTTCAAAATGTCTCTCTTTTTTATAAGAAGAAAGCTTCATAGATGTCATTTTGGTGATGCTGCGAGTTTCCACCATGATTAGGCATAGCTTAGGCTAGCGGTCCAGGCGTTTCTCTAACACACATACATAACTACATGGACTTACAGGCTCCCCTTTTATTTTACACCAACGACATCCATAGACAAAAGAGCATGATATCAACTGAGTACAAAGTACAAGTGCAATATTGAAAGTGTTCCCCGTGACAGCACGGTTCTGCTGATTCCAACGTATAAGTGCAAGCATATACAACATAGATGACACAATGGTTCGAGTTTATTAGGGGCAAGAAAAATAAAGTGTGCCATCAAGTTTGTGAGAGCTTTAATCACTAAGTTTTCACATAACAAAGAGACTTATTAACTGGAAAATAGACGAAAACAAGAATATACTTGGAATGGTGTAACACACTATGCATAGGAATTTATAGTGGACACTTTGGAATAACTTGGTTTCTTGGGAGTTGGATGCATGAGTAGAGCTTACTCGTATAAGTGGAGGCTAGCAAAAGAGCGGGAGCGACCAACTAAGAGAGCAATAATGGTCATAATCATGCAGAGCGACAAAACATTACTAATCAAAGCAGAAAGTGGTACTACAAGTCAAGGACTAAATGATCATAGAGGCTATGGTGACTTGTTCATAGTCATAACATGGTGTGAGCATGTGCCAGGTCAACCCAAACAAAGCATCAAAGGAGAATACCACAATACTATGCTTTTGTACGCTAAAACAACGCATGATTTCTTCAAGACACACTAAGCAATCCTAATTGTTTGGAACAAGTCATGCTACAACAATAATAACTAATCATAAGGTCAAAACAACACCTAGCATGACATGTTAAAGTCTAAGTCATAGTCAAAGCAAGCTTCTCTTGTACTACTCAAGCAAGAACTTTCTATTCCTTTCCAACACAAATCAGCTTATTTGAAACAACACAGCGAGAACGGGGGTCCAAACTACTTTATTCAAGCAAACTAAGCAAACCAAACAAAAACTAAGACGCTCCAAGAACAACACAACAGTGCATGAAATAATAAAAACGAAGTGTCTAGAAAGACCTAAGCTTTTTGCCTTGGGCATCCCCAAGCTTTGACGCTTGTACCTCTTGAATATTTCTTGGGGTGACACGGGGTGGCATCCCCAAAGCTTGAGCTTTTGTCCATTCTTCATCTCATTACATCATTCTTTCTCTACACCTAAAAATTTCCCTTCATGCAAAACTCCACACAATCTTCATTAGCAACATTAGTGTATTCAAAAGATAATAGACCCTTGGGTTTATCTTTAGAACAACAAAACTTTCACTAAAAACACAAGATAATGTATCAATTCCCTCAAAATCTCAATTTTTCAAAAGAACCCAAAAAAGAATCAATAAGAAGCAAATGAAAATAATGACAAAAATCTATCAAAACAGAACAACAGGTAGAAACCGATTTTTTAGAAGATCTTATGTTTCTCAAATCAAAAAATTTTGAACTAACGAAAGTTAGCTAACATATTGGGGATTTATTCGCAAAATATCATCTCAATCCGAATTACAGATATTCCTCACGAATTTTTACGATGGAGCACAAAAATCTGTTTTGGGACAGCAACTCCCCAAATCTTACTTCCCTCTTATTAGAGGTCATTCTTGGCACAAAAAGCAAACAAAAAAGGATAAGGAGAGGTCATTACTTAAGTAATAACTTTCAAGACTCAATAAAACTCTTGGGTTATCTCCCAACAAGTACTTTTCTTTAACGTCTTTAAGTTAGGCACAAGAAGCAAGAATCAAGTGTTTTCAAATGAAAAATTAAGATTAATACTTGCAATCTCTTCAACTAGGAAAGGTATCTCATCCAAATGAGTTTTGGAGGATCCCTTCTCATCTCTTCTTGGTTCACTACTTTCATCAAAAGGATTTTCAGGAACAATCCAATCAAAATTCTTTTCTAAGGCTTCATGCATTCCTAGAAGTTTAAACGGTATGGGTATCTTAATTTCCTCTTTGGGCTTGGTTTTATCTAAAGTACCCATAACATCTACACATGAGCCCAGCATATTAAAACGTTCAAAGACCTTTTTGGCTTCCTTAGCAACATCATTAAACTCTTTTTGTAGAGTTTCTAAGATAAAATCTCTCTTTGTAGGATCCTCTTATTCTTTTAGTTTGAGAAACAAAATTTGCATCATGGGGTTAAGGTGCAGTGACCCAGCATACCACTGCATGTGTAGTACACTATAGTCGTTGACATGACATTCACAGAACACCGTTCCATGAATATCACATCCCTCAGAGTGGTACAACAGAAACATTGCGGGTCTATATTACAAACATACACACATCTTCTATATCTAAATAGGAGTCCCCCACTACCACATTTCTCTCAACATGCAAGTTGTCCACCTCAGCAACTTGCCACATCATCAAGTTATTAAATGATTTATTTTTATTTTTATTTGATAACAATAACCAAATGTCACGAAACATTCATCTACAGATACACCATGCGCCTGATGCATATATTCCCTGCCCACTTACCTTGCCATTTAATGTCACCATGTGCACCCCTTCCAGATTCCCTTCCACTTACCTTGCCATTGAATGTCATCCATGTCCATCTCTTCCACTTACCATGGCCCTCTCCTCCTATTTCATGGATCCTTTGTCGCTCCATACTCCAACCACTATCAGAAGTCTGTGCTGAGAACCTCCCTAATGCACTCAGCACTCCTACCGTCCTATGTATGTACCCCACTAAAATAGTATGGATCATGATATCGTACAATATATGTTGCTGCATCTCTCTCTCTATCTCATTTGTAATTAGGATGATTCATAATGGAAACAATTTATTTCTTACGGATCTAATTTTGTTGTTCAGTACATTTCTTTGGTTGTTTGCCTAACATGCCCCTTCTCTCGCTTAATTAATTTTGATTTTCTGTGCTTCGACCGAGTAAAACTGTAGGGACTCTCCATGTAATCATGCAAAGATTATACCTTGACTTTGTGTTTGTCCTCCATGAAAGAGGATGCTGGAAGAACCCCGTACGCACTACCTATTGCCTTGCCATCACTGCCTATCAAGTTCGCTTGGAGATGTTGCAGTCTCCTCTAGACGGATAATTTCTTCAATATTTTGTTAGTTATTTTTATTTGTGAAGATTGACGATTTATAGAATGTATCCAAAGATTATGAAATCCTACACTGCAGGTAATCACATGTTGCATATATATATATATATATATATATATATATATATATATATATATATATATATATATAGTGACAATACAGGTTCATTTTCAACTCATACCGACAATGAACACAACATTCCATTTTCCTACTGTTTCATGTTGGTGTCCCTTCTTAATTACTTCTCCATTTATTCTTCTTATTTCAGTTTTAAACTACACCTACACGTTTTCCAAGAGTGTCAAGCACAACCCAAGTTCATAACCAGGTACGTAGTAATTGATTTTCAGTTACAGTAGACCGGAAATGGTAGCCCCATGTTATCATCCTAATGTTAGATTAGCTAGATGCATTTAAAATAGATAACATGTTCGATGGCTAGCTGATTCGGATTTCTAATCCTTGCATTCTTCAACATAAGGAAGCTATAAATATGTTAGTCCGCAAATTCTATAGGAAAGTCGGAACCTGCAGCTATAATTTCTACATCAGGCCTTTATTATAACTATAACAGATAAATAACTATCTACTGTATAATAGATAAATGTTTGTACTATTTCAGGGCCCGCTCATGTCTTTCTCGTAGCTCAACGGCCCTGAGATTTCAAGTATGATTTGTCCCTCCTATCAATATCCAATCTTAAAACAATAATGTAAGTACAGTACAATTAATAAGCAAAAGAAAAGTTGTCACTGTTTTTATGAAGTATGTATTCATTTGCAGGGTGTGCAAAAAAAGACAATGCGTGGGCCGACGCAAAAAAATAGGTTGCAAGCTAATATACATGTACCACTACAATGTGTAGTTGAAAATAATACCGCAATGTTTACATATGTAAATATATAAATACCTTTTTGGAGCCCGTCTAATCCAATAGAGGATAGGAGTGCCTCAATATATCATCTTAGTGCCCCATCTTTGTACCAATGTATCTGTTCACCAATTCAGATGAAAGTATCAATAATCGATCTTATATATAATTGTTGTTGTCTTTCATTCATTTCGCTTCAAGTTGTTCAAAGTCTTTTATAATATGTGGAACTTCGAAATCCCGCTGCAACTCGCGGGGTATCATCTAGTTATTATTATTACAATACCAGAAGTTTAAGACTTCAACATTACAAACCAAATATAAAGTATTTCAGCGGAAGTTGTAAAGTAACAACTTCATATCAGAGTTGAGCTCAACAACTTATTATATAAGGTTCATGCCGCTCGTCTCAATTGGTTACTAATAACTAAGACAACTAATCTAACTCGTTTCCATCCACTCCATATCAGATCTTGTAGTCCACCCCTTCAACACCGCCCGACAGGTCAGGATCCTCATAGAAGACATCATCTTGACATTATGCTGCATACATTGGAGTATCTTCTGGATCCTTAGAGTCTAAGCAGGGGATCAAAGGAAAGGGTGAGTAATAGCGTTACCCAACAAGTTCATTATATGCAAGGTGGGAAGTTTGATGCTCTATCTACCACCTCAAACTATAAGTCCTTGGCACTATGTAGTTTTCATATATCTTTCTTCAAAGATTGATTTTATTGTTTAAAAAAACTATGCCCATCAGCCTTCACAGGATTACCAGAACTTTCATGGAGTTCCTTTCCTGCCACGTTCGTAGCTCCTTCCCGGAACAGGGAGTAACAAGTTACAGTTCTTACACTCTGTAGAGGTGCGTTACTTTACCCATGAGAGATCAACTCCTTGTTGCACAACCATGCGTACTTTCCCGTCCAAAATTCCATGATGTGGGGCCCAGTAGGTGATCCAAGCCAATCATTGCCCCCTTCGTGACTCCGCATGCCTCCTTGGTGTACACCATGCCCACCCATTGAATTACAACAATGGTTTGTACAGATCATTAGATGCCAGAACTATCGTGGGACGATGAGGGTTCCCACACATATGTTGTATATCCTGTACGAATTACCAATTAATGCACGTTACGAGGATAACTGCCACGACCTGCACATCCGGCTACATGCGAGAGGAAGAATATACAACTGACTTCTCTATCCCATTCCAAATCTCATGGTTAACGCGTGATATACGACGCTAGAATCACTGATGTCATGGGTTGTTAAATTCCTAGATGATTATCATTATTGCCAATAGAACCTTAAGTTCCATTGCTTCACTATATCATCACTTAGGATGATATCATCAATTTAGTCATTTGAGAAAATAAGATTTTCTTTTTTTTTACAATATAGATGATAACACACCATTGTAAATACTTTGATAAATACTCTCCAAAGGACATGAGCAAGTGATGAACTTGCCTTGTGATTGCAAGATAGTGAAGTCGGATGCTTGCACTGGACCTTGAGCTTCTATGTATACAAAACATCATTATTGCCCGGTAAGGACAATATTTAAAGAAGCAAAATGGATATGCATAGTAATGTAATGCATTATTTATTATTTATCTTCTTTGTGTGTTTTACCCAATATTTTCGTTTCTGGAATTTCTTTAAGTAATAAAGGATTTCATTTTAAGGAATAACCTTTAATATTTTATAAATATTACATTCACTATTTTTATAATGTAATATATTATTAATAGAGCTAAAAACTAATTTTCATATTATTTTAACTCCTATAATTATTTTCTTAATATTCTTTTTAAGAATAAGTATTTTACTTTAGAAAACTTTATTTTGATAACTTAAATATCCCTTTTGTATTTATTATTATTATTATACTATAATAATTAAGGATGATAAAGGTTATTTTTATTTATTATTTTTTAGGTATTTTATTGATTTTTATAAAATTCCATAAGGAATATATATTCTAAAAATCTTTAACTTAAATTTATATTATAAAAAATAGACTTCTTAATTTAATAAAGTATCTTGAATTATTATAAACCTAAAAATATATTATTTTTATTTTTAGGGTGTTTCTTTTATTTACTTGAATTTATTTAATCCTAGGGGTATTTTGGTCTTTTGCTAAATTATTAAACTCTGGTTCTTTTAATATTTGGGCCAACCCTATTGGGCTATTTTGGGCCAAACTGGCCCAAGTGGCTTGGCCAAAAGCTCTCCCCAAAGGGGTACTGGCCCTATCGGCCCAGTCTTATGCCTCTCCTTCTCTCGACATCATCCTTTTCTCCTCCTCGACCCCGTGGTCGCTGGCGCCACCGCCGTGCGATTCTCGCCAGCTGGTCTGCCGTCCCGAACCCTAGGGTTTGGGGTGGTGTTGGTGACGCCTCCGCTGATGCTCCCGTGGTGCTGTGAGGTGCTTGTGTGTTGCTGTGGTGGCGCTCTTCGTACTCCTGCGCTGTTGTGGACGCTGGCCTTGCAATTCTGGGTGCTCCGTGCATTGCAAGGCATCGACTCTTCTGCTTCCTCTTCTATTCTACAACGAGGACCACTAGTGAGTTGGTTCTTGATTATTACCCATGCATTGTGCCCTCTGTATCCTCTGAGTTCATCTGTGTGCCTCTAGTGGCCACCCCTAATTAGGGTTCATACATGTTCTAGGGTTCTTCCCTGGTTCAAGGGTTCATCCTTTTTGCTTCATTGTAAATGATGATTTGTTCTGGTAGTGGTGCCTAGTAAGTATTGTGATCTACTACATTTCCATGCTTACTATCATGATTTGATTATTTGATGCTATTGGTGATCTAATGCTAGTGGTTCTATAGTGTTGCCTCTAATTGGTAATTAAGCTTGGTTAAGCTGATGGTATAACAGTGAAAGCTGGATGGTTGTGTTGATGCTTAGTGTGTCCATCTACTGACAGTATTGACAATAGCACTGTTAGTGGTGATTCACTGCATCAATAGATGTTGGCTTGTATGATCATCAACAGAATGAACTTAATCATTTGATTTTCATGATGCTCTATAGATACATAGATATTTTTAATGATTTCTGAGTGTAATCTCGGGAAAATGATATCAATGGATTGCCACTTTCTTTATAGTAGCCTGTTAATGGTTTTACTTGGCTGACAGAACCTGTTCTTGATACCATGTAACTATGGCACACAAGTTGTTGGTTTCTACAATTGGCTTAATTCTGTTGAGCTTATGATTGGATCAAATCAAGTTAAATGGAAATCTTCTTCTTAAATTAATTTGACTGTGATGTTGGTCTGAGGCATAGGAACTAAGTTCCTATTTTGCTGTCCCTCATAGAAATGCTTAAGTACCATGGTTGTTCACTAGATCTTGGATCCTAGTTGGCTAAGATGGTTGGTTTGCTCATATCTTTATGTTGATGCATGGAGTTTATGAAATCTGAGGTGTTACTCCATTAGGAGATATGCCCAGAATTTTATAAGTTATGTGGAAACATGTGGGAATATATAAATTGTTTGACACCTCCAGGATCTATGATGCTGGTCTGAGATCCTGGTGGATTTGGTAGGATTTACTTCTAGCCTTTATATTTCAAAAGCCGCTATGATAGGTTCACCCCACTTGGGTGATTACTGAGAGGTTAACTATAAAACAACACATGCTTTTCTGTTTAGATAAGATGAACATATTATGTGAGTGTTTTTATGATACTCACCACAACAATTGATGATTGTGGTGGTTGTTGGTTGATCTGGTGGCTTGATCTTGCTGATTGTGTTGCTGTCCCGATCTTGTCCTTCACCTCCTGGTGCTTCTCCTGCTACTTATGGTTCCTGTAAACTTGACCTTGATCTGCCCTTCACCTCCTATCTCCTGCAGCTTGAACTTGCTATCCACATGATCCACCCCCTCCTTATGTCACCATCTAGTGGTGCTAGGATGAACTGGTGTGTGGTCTGGCTGGTGAATTGCTTGGCTTTGATAATATGAGTGTGTTCTTGGTGTGGTGTTTGAGATGAAAAGATGGGCTGCTGGAGCTTCCCACGGTTGTGCTACTCCTTTTACTTGTGTGAGTTGTTGTTGTTGTGTCGACAACACACACCATGCATTTGGTGATTATGATGCATGTGTGCTAGGTACATGGTTTTGGATCAGATCAGTGAGGTGTCTCACCCTTTGATCTTTTGACTTTTAACTTTCCTGGTGAAACTTGCCCCTCTTACTTGCTGTGAATATTTGACTTGTGGCTTATTTATTATGAAAGATCAAATTCTTTCATATTGGTAAAACTTGCCCCTATACAATTACTCAATGATGTAATTTTGAGCAGTGCACTTCACTACTCTCTACTGAGAGTAAAACTAACAATTAAACTTTTATTTTAATTTTGTTTGTTTTGTATTTTGCAGGTACAATATCTAGAGATTCAATATTTAGTATAGGATTACTTAGATAGATAGATTCTTTTGTAATATTTATTTCATTCTTTTGTAAGAATTTGTAATAGTTTATTCATATATGAATTACCCTTCTTGTAATTTATTTACTGTAATGAACCTTATTACTTGAATGAGTTTATCTTTGTAATTTTTTTATGAAATAAAGATAAGGAATAAAGATTCGTTTCTTATTTAAATTTATTTATATTGAATTCTACTTCTATTTATTAAATTTTTTATTAAAACAAATAATATTATTAAATCGTTTTTGGAATCATTCCAAAATAGCAGATCCTAACTTTAAAATACAAGTTCAAATTCAAATTTGAATTCAAGATCTTTTCCCCAAAACACACTAATTCATAAAGATCATGTCAAAATTTATAACGATCACTCTCCAGAGCTTATTCCTATACTTAGAGAGTGAAAGAAACTCTGATCACTTTAGGTTTTTATTTGGCGAAAAAATTACCCGCATTTTACAAATGAATGCATGCATATGCACAAATTCCTAAATCTACCTGTCGCTGAATCCTAAACGCTAGGATGGTACATAAGGTTAACAAACCTAGCCTCCAACATATGAAATAAAGAAGCTGCATCAATTTCATAATTAGGAGCAAGTTCTGCTATAGATTTATCCTCAATATCCCCGTGTTTGCTAACATGATTAAAGAATTCTTCAATATTTTCTTTCTCAATTATGGAGCCACTACCTATTGAAAGGTCTTTCAGGGTTATCTTGGGGATCAACATGATGAGCTAGAGCAAGGTGACAATTAGAGTAGGAACTATTTTTTTGTGTTTTTGATAAGAGAAAGCAAACCAAACTAAACTATTTTTTTGGAGTTTTTGATAAAAAGAGACAAACAAAACCAAGCAAAACAAAAAAAAGTAAAGAGAAAGGTTGTGAAGGACTCCCCTTGTGAAGACATCCTTAGCCTCCCTAGCAACGGCGCCAGAAAAGCTTGTTGGCGTTCTGTCGACGTGGGAGCACTTTGTTGGGAAACCCCAAGAGCAAGGTGTGAAGAACACAACAACAATTCTTCCATCTGTAAGAAACCGAGGTTATCGAACCAGTAGGAGGAAGGAAACATCTCAAAGGTGTTGCAAGCAACTTGGAAACCTACACAACACAAACTCAAGACTTTGCCCCAACAAACAGTGAGGTTGTTAATCTCACTGGTTGCTGTAACAAAGGATTAACTGTATGGTGTGTAAGGTGATAGTGGTTTGCAGAAAGTAAATAGTAACAGTGGAAGATGTATCAATTGTAAAGATTGGACCGGGGTCCATAGTTCACTAGAGGTGTTCTCCTTAAGATAAACAAACATGGCAAGCTAGGTAAACAAATTACAGCAGGGGAATTGACAGGACTGAGCAAGGCATAACAATGCAATACTAGACATTCATGATCCTATGAGATTCGATTGGGCAATACAACAAGATACATAGACTACCATCCAATTGCATCTATGACTAGAAATCCACCTTCAAGTTATCATCCGAACCCCCTTCAGTATTATGTTGCAAGCAACAAATAACTGTTTTAAGCAAAGTGTGTAAGGTAAAAAATCCACTTGTTCCATGAACAAGAGACCGTTGTTTTTTCCCTAGTGGCAATAGCACATCTACAACCTTAGATATTTCCGTCACTTCCCTTAGATTAAATAGAGGCACGAACCCACTATCTAGCATAAATACCCCCTCTTGGAGTCACTAGCATCTACTCGGCCAAGATAGCTACTAGAAACGGAGAGCATGCAAGATCACAAACAACACAGACATGATAGAATCAATAAGACAAAACCATTAATCAATCTGACATAGTAATCTCAATATCCATCGGATCCCCGCAAACATAATATGCATGATTACAAATTGATGAGATCTTGATCATGAACGGAGCTCACAAGATCTAAACATGATAGCACAAAGGAGGAGATACAACCATCTAGCTACTACATGGACCGTAGTCCAAGGTGGAACTACTCATGCTTCATACCTCGAAGAATAGGCCTTCAGGATGATCTCCCCTTTGACAGGGTGCCGGTAAGAACTTCAGACCCCTCGATCTAGGGACGACTGTGGCGGTGGCTACAGAAGGTTTCGTGGAGATTTGATTGGGTACTTAGGGTTTCTGCATCAGGGGCTTCTTATAGGCGAAGGGGGAGGCCGAGGTGGTCGCCAGAGGCCCTACACCCTGCCTAGGCGCGGGGCAGGGCCCACCCACGCCTAGGGGGGTCTGGGCGCCCTGTCACGCCTCTCCGTCTCCCCTCTGGACTTCTTGTTCCCCATGGAAAGTAATTGATTTTGACGTTTGTCCTGTCCAATTCCGAGATTATTTCTTTACTAGCTTTTCTGGAACCAAAAACAGCAGAAAACAGGCAACTGCACTATGAAAACTTGTTAATAGGTTAGTACCAGAAAACATGTAAAAAGCACCTCAAAGTATAGAAAAAGCAAAGCAAAGTAGATACTAAACAAGCATGGAGCATAAAAAATTATAGATACGTTTTCGATGTATCAAGCATCCCCAAGCTTAACTCCTGCTCGTCCTCGAGTAGGTAAGTGATAAAAGAATAATTTTTGAGGTGACATGCACCTTCACAATAAAGATCTAACCATTTGCAACCCTTGAAAGTTGGGATCAAAGAACTCTAAACATGATCATAAAAGATGGAGTTCTAATAATAGGACATAGTAACTATGCATGCAACATGACAACCTACAAACAAAGATCATGAATAACATGCATTGAAAAAATGTTTGTTTGTTTCACATACAAAAAACATAGCATAGTGGCAATGAGCTTGTCCCTCATATAGTAGCAAATAGATGCATAGGACACCTTAAAAGTTCACAAGGGTGGCTAGAAACAAATAGTACAAGAACAAGTAATATCACAATATGCATCAATCAATAAGCTTTGGAACACTGCACACAGAATGACAACTATGCTCTCTTAATGGTGCCTAAAGGTAGAAGGTGGAGACTCAATAGTGGTGGAAGAAAGGCCTTTTATAAAGGAAGCAAGGATTTCAAGTTTCAAAAAGAGCTTCCAAAAATTATGGTACTTGTTAGCTTTTAGCCCTCATTGCCCCTATCATAAGCATCTTGAAGTGATTAAGGTTAAAGTGAACAAAGGAGAGGTATATGCTTGACGAAGTATAAGTTGGCAATCTCAAGTCCCTTGAATATGAGGGTCACACCTCATGCTATTCAACTCTAGTCACCTGTAAGTTCTTGTTCATTGTAAGTATTTGCATATCATAGAGAACCGCCAACGGGGTACCCCTTGCACATGGTACAGGAGCTATCGCATAACCAAAATGACAAGGCAAGCAGACAATGAGCATCTCAGCAATCTTCTTATTTACCATGGGAATATGGTGCTTTTTCTCTATTTCCTCTTTTCTCAATGTGTCTCTCTTTTTATATATAAGAAGAGTGCTTCATAGATGTCACTATGGTGATGCTGCAAGTTTCCACCATGATTAGGCATGGCTTAGGCTAGCGGCCAGGCTTTTCTCTAACACAGGATACAAACTCCATGGACTTATTGTTGGAATTATGCCCTAGAGGCAATTATAAAGATGTTATTATTATAATTCTTGTTCATGATAAAGTTTATATTCCATGCTAGAATTGTATTAAGCGGAAACTTTAATACTTGTGTGGTTTGTGAACAACACCGTGTCCCTAGTACGACTCTATGGACTAGCTCATTGATTAATGATGGTTAAGGTTTCCTAACCATGGACATGAGTTGTCGATTAATAATGAGATCATATCATTGGGAGAATGATGTGATGGACAGACCCAAACTAAGCGAAGCAATTAGATCGTGTCATCGTGTTCATATTTGCGAAGCTTTTCCTATGTCAAATATTGTATTCCTTAGACCATGAGATAATACAACTCCCTGGTATCGGAAGAAAGCTTTGAGGTCATCAAACGTCATCCTATGAGAGGGTGATCATAAAGGTGTCTCTCAGGTAATCGGAAAGTACCTATTGGGTTGTATGTATCGAGATGGGATTTGTCCCTCCCAAGTCAGAGAGATATACTACGGGCCCACTCGGTAATCGATATCAACACCGTTTGCAAGCATGTGGTTAAGGAGTTAATCACAAAGTGATATCGGATTACGGAACGAGTAAAGTACTTACTGTGAACGAGATTGAACTAGGTATGTCGGTACCGACGATCGAATCTCGGGCAAGTAAAATATCGCGAGACGAAGGGAATATATATATGGGATTGATTGAATCCTGGCATCGTGGTTCATCCGATATGATCATCGATTAATGTGTGGGAGTCAATATGGGTGTCCAGACCCCGCTGTTGATTATTGATAGAAGATCATGTCTGCATATTCTCGAACTCGCAGGGTCACACACTTAACGTGTCTTGACGCTAGGATAGATTGGATAATTGGTTTATGAGTTTTTGTTCGGAGTCTCGGATGGGATCCGGGACATCATGAGAGGTTCCGGAGTGGTCCGGAGAATAAGATTCATATAAGGCAGTGCAGTTTTTGGAGTTTGGAATTGTTCCGGGTTAATCGATATTGTACCGGAAGCTTCTAGAACCTTTCGGAAGGGGACCAACGTGGCCCCACCTTCCGGGAGGGGGCATGGGCCTATGAGGGAGTGTCCTGGCCGCATTGGGCCAGGGGCACAAGGCCCCATAGGGCCCAGCCGGCCAAGAGGGTTTTAAACTCGAGATAGAGCTTCTAGAAGGGGGGTTTCCTTGCCCCCCACTCCTCCTCCTTGGGGCCGCCGGTTTGGCTTGGGGGAGGGGGCTAGGGTTGCAGCCGCCCACCCCTCTATATAAAGAGGGCTGGGGGCGCACCACCCCAACACACCTTCCCCTCCAAGAGCTAGCCGTCCTGCTGCCCTCCTCTCTCTCCCTCCCGACTGTTTGTAGGCGAAGCCCTGCTGCAGAAATTCTCCACCATATACACCACGCCGTCGTGTTGTAGATCTAATCCGTCTCTCCATCGTACTTGCTGGTCTGAGGAAGGAGGAGACGTCGAGGTGCTACACGTGTGCATCTCACGGAGGCACCGCCACTTGTGGTGCTAGATCGGATCGGATCACGAGGAGGAGAAGCGAGTACGACTACATCACCCGTTACGAGCGTTCCGCTGTGCGAATCTTCAAGGGTATGAAGATCTAATCCAATCTCTCTCGTTGTTTGCATCTCCTAGATTAGATCTTGGCTTTCCCTCTGTTCGCATCCGTAGAAAATTTTGATTTACTATGCCGCGAAACCCTTCAGTGGTATCAGAGCTAGATCTATGTGTAGATGTGATTCACGAGTAGAACGCAACATGGTTGTTGCAGGCGTTGATGTTTTATGTTGAAAGCCTCTTGTTTGTGTTCTTCTTATGACGTGGGATAGTGAGATTGAAGCGGTCCAGGCCAACCTTACGCGACGTCGTTCGCGAGACCGGCTCCGCACTTGACGTGTGGCTTGTTCCACACATGCGGCTGGTGGATGCCTGTTTCTCTCACTATAGTTGTCATGGGTTTAACACCGGAGTTCGGCAACCATAATATCACCGTTGTGGCTTTCCGTAGGTAAGATTCGTTCTTAGCTTGCTACTCCCATAAGCCACGTAAAACATGCAACAACAAAGTAGAGGCGTCTAACTTGTTTTTGTAGGGAGTGTTTTCTGTGATATGGTATGGCCCAAGATGTGATGTGTATATTGTATGTGATGATCATGTTTTGTAATGTTTCACGACTTGCATGTCGATGAGTACACAACCGGCAGGAACCATATGGTTGTCTTTATAATTGTGTATGACCTGCGAGTCAACTTCTTATGCGCCATGTAATAGCTTTACTTTATCGCTAAGTAGTTAGCAATAGTTGTAGTTGCTATTCGTGGTGGAGGCAATCATGGTGGAGTGATGGAGATCATGCTTAACGCACAAGATGTAGATCATTGCAATAAGATTGGCTATACCATGTCACATAAAGTTATATGCATGTGATGTTTATCCTTTTATGTATCTTATTATGCTTAGATCGCGACGGTAGCATTATAAGATGATTCCTCACTTAAAGATCAAGATAAAACTGTGTTCTCCCCATGTATGCACCGTTGCGAAAGTTCGTCGTGTCCAAGCATCACGTGATGATCGGGTGCTATAGACTCTACGCTCACATACAACGGGTGCAAGCCAGTTTTGCACACGCGGAAATACTTGGGTCTAACTTGACGAGCCTAGCATGTACAGACATGGCCTCGGAACACATGAACCGAAAGGTTAAGCATGAGTCATATGAATGATATGATCGACACTTCGTTGTCCACCATTGAAGCCACATCTCTTCTCGTGATGATCGGATTAGGTGTGGTGAATTTGGATCATGTTCACTAAACAACTTGAGGGATGTTGAATTTAGTGGGTGTTCATCTAGTAATTTGATTAAGTTGAACTATTTATCATGAACATAGTCTAAATTGTACTTGCAAATACTGTAGATCACATGGCCAAGTCCAACTTCAACTTCAACATTTTTGCTGAGATAGAAAAGCTTAGAAACAATGGGTCTAACTTCACCAAATGGTTCCGATTCGAGAATCATTCTCATTTGGCGGACAAAGGACTATGTCCTTGAGAAAGCGCTAGGTGACGCCTGCTATAGATGCGCCATGGTGATGAAAAAGCTGTTTATCGATCGGCGCAAGGATGATTATGATTTGATTAAGATCGCCATGTTGTTTGCTATGGAATCGGATCTTCAAAATCGTTTTGAGGAGTTCGCCGGGCCCTTTGAGATTCTCGAGGAGCTGAAAAACATGTTTCAGACTCAAGCCTGTTCTGAGAGATATGAGATCTCTAAGAAATTCTTTAACTACAAGATGGAGGAAGGGAGTTCAATTAGTGATCACGCCATTAAGATGTCGGGCTACACTCAACGCCTTGAGCAACTGGACTGCAAGATTCCAGAGGAGCACAAGATTGATACTCCTAGCTACAAAAGTTTTGTAGTTGATCACAATCAGATTGGTTCCACTGATATGATCACCGAGCTCTTCGCTAAAATGAAAGTAGCAGAGGTGAACATCAAAAAGAATAATCATATGTTGATTGTCAACAAGCCCCCCACCTTCAAGAAAGGTAAGGGTACAAAGAAGCCCTTCAATAAAGGCGGCGGCAAGCGCGTTGCCCCTGCTGAGAAGAAGCTCAGGTCTGGTCCTAAGCCGGACACTGAGTGCTTCTATTGCAAGGACAAGGGTCCTCGAAGGCTTAATCGTCCAAATACTTAGCGGACAAAAAGGCTGGCACCATCAAAGGTATATTTGATATACATGTTATTGATGTTTTCCTTACTAGCCCTCGTTGTAGTGCCTGGGTATTTGATACCGGTTCAGTTGCTAATATTTGTAACTCGAAACAGGAGCTACGTAATAGACGCCGGCTTGCGAGGGATGAGGTGACGATGCGCGTTGGCAACGGATCAAGAGTTAATGTGATGGCCGTTGGCACGCTCTCCTTAGTTTTACCTTCGGGATTAGTTTTAAACCTTAATAAATGTTATTATGTGCCTGCGTTGAGCATGAACATTATTTCTGGATCGTGTTTATTGCAAGACGGTTATTCATTTAAATCGGAGAATAATGGTTGTTCTATTTATGAGTAACATCTTTTATGGTCATGCACCTCTTCTGAATGGTTTATTTCTTCTAAATCTCGAAAGGGATGAAACACACATCCATAACATCGAGGCTAAGAGATGCAAAGTAGATAGTGATAATACTACTTATTTGTGGCACTGTCGTCTAGGTCATATTGGTGTAAAGCGCATGAAGAAACACCATTCTGATGGACTTTTGGAGTCTCTTGATTTTGAATCATTTGACACATGCGAACCATGCCTCATGGGCAAGATGATCAAAACCCCGTTCTCCGGTATGATGGAGCGAGCAACAGACTTATTGGAAATCATACATACCGATGTATACAGACCGATGAGTATTTCGACGCGTGGTGGATATCGCTATTTTCTCACTTTTACCGATGACTTAAGTAGATATGAGTATATCTATTTAATGAAACATAAATCTGAAACATTTGAAAAGTTCAAGGAATTTCAGAATGAAGTGGAGAACCATCGTAACAGAAAGATTAAGTTTCTACGATCCGATCGTGGGGGCGAATATTTGAGTTATGATTTTCTCACGCATCTTAAAGCAAGCGGAATTGTTACGCAACTCACGCCACCCGGAACACCACAGCGCAATGGTGTGTCTGAACGTCGGAATCGAACTCCATTAGATATGGTCCGATCAATGATGTCTCTTACTGATTGTCGTTATCATTTTGGGGTTATGCATTAGAAACCGCTGCATTCACTTTAAATAGGGCACCATCTAAATCCGTTGAGATGACACCGTATGAACTGTGGTTTGGTGCTAAACCTAAGTTGTCGTTTCTTAAAGTTTGGGGATCTGAAGCTTCGCCAAGAAGTTGATGCCGGACAAGCTCGAACCCAAAGCGGAGAAATGCGTGTTCATAGGATACCCTAAGGAAACTATTGGGTATACCTTCTATCACAGAACCGAAGGCAAAGTGTTTGTCGCAAAGAACGGTTCCTTTCTTGAGAAGGAGTTTTTCTCGAAAGAAGTGAGTGGGAGGAAAGTAGAGCTAGACGAGGTTATTGAACCTTCTCTTGAATTGGAGAGTAGCGCAGCACCTGAAATTGTTCCAGTGCCGCTTTGCAATAATAGAGGAAGCTAATGATAAGGATCATGAAGCTTGACGATCTTCTTGACATCGCAGGTCGACAAGGTCGCGTGCCCCTCCGAGTGGTACGGCAACCTGTCTTAATGTCTTGTTAGTAGAAGACGGTGAACACGCAAACTATGAGGAAGCGATGATGAGCCAGACTACGAGAAATGGCTAGAAGCCATGAAATCCAAATTGGGATCCATGAGCGAAAACCAAGTATGGACTTTGGTGGACCCTCCCAGCGACCGAAAGGCCGTTGAGTGCAAATGGATTTTCAAGAAGAAAACGGACGGGGATGGTTATGTTACCGTCTATAAAGTGCGGCTTGTCGCGAAAGGTTTTCGACAAGTTCAAGGTGTTGACTATGATGAGACTTTCTCTCCCGTAGCGATGTTTAAGTCCATTCGGATTTTATTAGCAATTGTTGCGTTTCATGATTATGAAATATGGCAGATGGATGTCAAGACTGCATTCCTCAATGGCAACATTGATGAAGAGTTGTATATGATGCAACCCGAAGGTTTTGTCGATCCTAAGGATGCTGATAAAGTGTGCAAACTTCAGCGTTCCATTTATGGACTGAAGCAAGCATCTCGGAGTTGGAACCTTCGTTTTGATCAAGTGATCAAGAGCTTTGGATTTGTTCCAAATTGCTCTGAGCTTGTATCTACAAGAAAGTGAGTGGGAGCTCGGTGACATTTCTGGTACTATATGTGGATGACATATTGATTATTGGAAATGACATTAACATGCTTAACGATGTGAAGAGTTATTTGAACAAGTGTTTTTCAATGAAAGACCTAGGTGAAGTGCTTATATATTGGGCATCAAGATCTATAGAGATAGATAAAGGCGCTGATAGCTTTAAGCCAGTACATACCTAGACAAAGTTACGAAAAGGTTACGAATGGATAAGGCAAAGAAAGGTTCAATTGCCTATGTTGTCGTGTAAGATATTGAGCAAGGCTCGATTGTCCTGACGGTAAATGATAGGGAAGCTATGAGCAAAGTGCCTTATGCCTCGCCATAGGTTCTATCATGTATGCCATCTTGTGTACTAGACGGATGTGTCCAATGCTCTTAGTTTGACGAGCAGATATCAAAGTGATCCAGAGTGGAACCTGGACAGCCGTGAAGAACATCCTAAAGTACCTAAATAGGACTAAAGAAATGTTCTTAGTCTATGGGGTCTTGAACATTTCGTCGTAAAGGTTACGTCGACGCTAGTTTTGACAATCGACAAGGATGATTCTAAATCTCAGACGGATACGTTTATATTTTGAATGGAGGCTGTGAGTGGAGAAGCTGCAAGCAAAGCGTGATCGCGGGATCTGATGAGAAGCGGAATACATGGCTGCCGAAGCGTCAAGTGAAGGAGTTTGGATCGAAACTTCATCATTGAGCTTGGCGTGGTTCCAAGTGCATTGGACCTTTGGAGATATTGTGTGACAACACTTTGGCGCCATAGCACTCGCTAAGGAACCAAGATATCATCCAAAGACCAAGCATATCAACCGCAAGTTTCATATAATCCGAGATTATATAGCGGATGGAGATCTGAAGATTAGCAAAGTACATACTGAGATCTGAATGTCGCAGATCCATTGACTAAACCTCTTCCACGTGTAAAACATGATCAACACCTCGATTGCCATGGGTGTGAGATTGTTGCCAAATGTAAACTAGATTATTGACTCTAGTGCAAGTGGGAGACTGTTGGAATTATGCCCTAGAGGCAATAATAAAGATGTTATTATTATAATTCTTGTTCATGATAAAGTTTATATTCCATGCTAGAATTGTATTAGCGGAAACTTTAATACTTGTGTGGTTTGTGAACAACACGTGTCCCTAATGCGCCTCTATGGACTAGCTCATTGATTAATAATGGTTAAGGTTTCCTAACCATGGACATGAGTTGTCGATTAATAATGAGATCATATCATTGGGAGAATGATGTGATGGATGACCAAACTAAGCGAAGCAATTAGATTGTGTCATCGTGTTCATCTTTGCGAAGCTTTTCCTATGTCAAATATTGTATTCCTTAGACCATGAGATAATACAACTCCAGTATCGGAAGAAAGCTTTGAGGTCATCAAACGTCATCCTATGAGAGGGTGATCATAAAGGTGTCTCTCGGTGATCGGAAAGTACATTGGGTTGTATGTATTGAGATGGGATTTGTCCCTCAAGTCGGAGAGATATACTTGGGCCCACTTTCGTGTCGATATCAACACCACTTGCAAGCATGTGGTTAAGGAGTTAATCACAAAGTGATATCGGATTCTGACGAGTAAAGTACTTGCCGTGAACGAGATTGAACTAGGTATGTGATGCAAGCGATCGAATCTCGGGCAAGTAAAATATCGCGAGACGAAGGAATATATATGGGATTGATTGAATCACGGCATCGTGGTTCATCCGATATGATCATCGATGAATGTGTGGAGTCAATATGGGTGTCCGCACCCGCTGTTGATTATTGATAGAAGATCATATGCGCATATTCTCGAACCCGCAGGTCACACATAACGTGTCTCGGCTAGGATAGATTGGATAATTGGTTTATGAGTTTTGTTCGGAGTCTCGGATGGGATCTGGGACATCACGAGAGGTTTCGGAGTGGTCCGGAGAATAAGATTCATATAAGGCAGTGCAATTTTTGGAGTTCGGAATTGTTCCGGGTTAATCGATATTGTACCGGAAGCTTCTAGAACCTTCCGGAAGGAGACCAACGTGGCCCCACCTTCCGGGAGGGGGCATGGGCCTATGAGGGAGTGCCCTGGCCGCATTGGGCCAGGGGCACAAGGCCCCATAGGGCCCAGCCGGCCAAGAGGGTTTTAAACTCGATATAGAGCTTCTAGAAGGGGGGTTTCCTTGCCCCCCACTCCTCCTTGGGGCCGCCGGTTTGGCTTGGGGGAGGGGGCTAGGGTTTCAGCCGCCCACCCCTGTATATAAAGAGGGCTGGGGGCGCACCACCCCAACACACCTTCCCCTCCAAGAGCTAGCCGTCCTGCTGCCCTCCTCTCTCTCCCTCCCGACTGTTTGTAGGCGAAGCCCTGCTGCAGAAATTCTCCACCATATACACCACGCCGTCGTGTTGTAGATCCAATCCGTCTCTCCACCATACTTGCTGGTCTGAGGAAGGAGGAAACGTCGAGTCTTTGCGTGTGCATCTCACGGAGGCACCGCCACTTGTGGTGCTAGATCGGATCGGATCACGAGGAGGAGAAGCGAGTGCGACTACATCACCCATGTTCGACGAGCGTTCATTGTCGCGAATCTTCAAGGGTATGAAGATCTAATCCAATCTCTCTCGTTGTTTGCATCTCCTAGATTAGATCTTGGCTTTCCCTCTGTTCGCATCCGTAGAAAAATTTGATTTACTATGCCGCGAAACCCTTCACTTATAAGTTCCCTCTTTATTTCACACCGGTGACATCCATAGACAAAAGAGCATGATATCAACTGAGTACAAAGTATGAGTGCAATATTGAAAACGTTCCCCATGACAGCATGGTTCTGCTAATTCCAACGTATAAGTGCAAGCATATACAACAAAGATGACACAATGGTTCAAGTTTATTAGGGGCAAAGAATATAAAGTGTGCCATCAAGTTTGTGAGGGCTTTAATCACTAAGTTTTCACATAACAAAATAGTTTTTAATTGGAAGATAGCTAAAAACATGAATATACTTGGAATAATGTAACACACCATGCATAGGAATTTACAGTGGACACTTTGGAATAACTTGGTTTCTTGGGAGTTGGAAGCATGAGTAAAGCTTACTCATACAAGTGGAGGCTAGAAAAAGACTGAGAGCAACCAAATAAGAGAGCAATAATGGTCATAATCATGCAGTGCAACAAATCATTACTAATCAAAACATAGAGTGGTACTACAAGTCAAGGACTAAATGATCATAGATGCTAATGGTGACTTATCATAGTCATAACATGATGTGAGCATGTGCCAAGTCAACCCAAGCAAAGCATCAAAGGAGAATACCAAAATATTATGCGTTTGCATGCTAAAACAACGCATAATTTCTTCAAGGCACACTGAGCAATCCCAATTGTTTGTAACAAGACATGCTACAACAATAATCACTAAGCATAAGATCAAAACAACACCTAGCATGTCATGCTAAAGTCTAAGTCACAATCAATGCAAGCTCCTCTTGCACTTACAAGCAAGAACTTACTACTCCTTTCCAACACCAAGCAATTTTTTTGCAAACAACACAACGAGAACGGGGGTCCAAAATACTTTATCAAACTAAACAACCTAAGCAAAACAAACGAAAACTAAGACGCTCCAAGAACAACACAACTTGGCATGAAACAATAAATACAAAGTGTCTAGACAGACCTAAGCTTTTTAATGATGAAGAAGGGGGATCCCTTGGGCATCCCAAGATTTGATGCTTGTACCTCTTGGATATTTATTGGGGTGAGACCATGGTGTAATCCCCAAGATTGATCTTTTGTCCATTCTTCATCTCATTGCATCGTTCTCTCTCTACACCTGAAAATTTTCCTTTATACAAAACTTCACACAATCTTCATTAGCAACATTAGCTTATTCAAAAGATATTAGACCTCTGGCAAAGCTTTGGAATAGCAAGGATTTTCACTAAAAACACAAGATACTGTAGTAACTCCTTAAAAAAGTCAATTCACATAAAGAGAACTCAAAAAGGAATCAATAAGAAGCAAATGCAAATAATGACAGAAATATGTCAAAATATACCAGCAGGTAGAAAATAATTTGTTCGAACATCTTCTGTTGCTCAAATCAAAAAGTGTTGAACTAACAAAAGTTAGCTAACATACTGTGTGATTTATTCGTAAATTTTCAGCCTAATCCGAGTTACAGAGACTCCTCAAGAATTTTTTTGGTGAAGGACAAAAATCTGTTTAGGGACATCAACCCCCTAAATCTTACTTCCCTCTCATTAGAGGTCATTCTTGGCACAAAAAAGCAAAAAAAGTATAAGGAGAGGTAATTAATGAAGTAATAACTTCCAAGACTCAAGGAAACTCTTGGGTTATCTCCCAACAAGTACTTTTCTTTAACGCCTTTAAGTTAGGCTTGATAGCTTGAGAAGATGTTCTCATAAGAATTATGAATTGAAGTCAAAGAGAGCATAAAGAAGCAAATTCAAAACACATTTAAGTCTAACTCACTTCCTATGCATAGTAATCTTGTGTGCAAATAAATTCACAAAGAACAAAGTGATAGACATAGGAATATGAAACAAGAGCAACTTCAAAACTTTCAGCACATAGAGAGGTGTTTCAGTACCATGAAAACTTCTACAACCATACTTTCCTCTCTCATAATAATTTTCAGTAGCATCATGAATAAACTCAATGATATAGCTATCACATAAAGCATGTTTTTCATGATCTACAAACACATAATTTCTATCAAGCTCAAAAATAGTGGGATTAAAACCTTCATAGGTTTTACCCAAAGTAGATATTTCAAAAGGATCCACATGAGCATAACATTCATCCTCCTTTGGTAAGCATGGGGAATAATCAAATAATATAAGAGGTAAAGAGTTACTCTCATTAGAGGGTAGACATGGGTAGATCCATTCTTCCTCCTTTTGTTCATCACTCTCCTCCTCTTTTTCATCTAATGAGCTTCCGGTTTCAACAATTTCTTCTTCCATAGGCTCCTACAAGGCATTAGTCTCTTCCAGTTGTGGAAAGCACCTATTAAAATATTCAATAATATAGCCATTTGCTTCCTTGTAATTTTCAAAGCAAAATTTAAGTATCTCATAAACCTCACATTCATAAGGTGCATCATCAGTATTTTCAAGCAAACTAGCAAGTTCAAATGCACCCTTGAAAGCAATAAATTCTTCAATTTGTTCCACATCATAAAAGTCATAATTTCCTTTAACATAAGAGGATATGGTAACATTATCATTATACTCACATTGAAAAGGAAGGTGATTATACCTCCTACAACAACAAGATTTATCAAAGCAATAAGTAACATTATAAGTAGAGCACACGTCTCTAGCAATAGTATTCAACTTATCAATTTGTTCCCATAAGTGTTTCCCTTTTCGTGACAAACGATGTTCCTTCTAATAATACTTTTGTTCTTCCATGAACCCACCTTGCCAATAAGCATTAGTTTCAAATAAACCATCCATTGATAAAAAGCATGACCAATCAAGGCAACAACAAACCAGCAACTAAAGTAGGAACTATTTTTTTGTGTTTTTGAATAAAGAAAGCAAACCAAACTAGACTAATTTTTTTGAAGTTTTTGAAAAGAGGCAAACAAAACCAAGCAAAAGAAACAAAGTAAACTAAAAACAAAGTAAAGAGAAAGGAAGTGAAGGACTCCCCTGGTGAAGATGTCCTTAGCCTCCCCGGCAACGATGCCAGAAAACTTGTTGATGGTGCTTGACGTGGAGCACTTCGTTGGAAACCCCAAGAGCAAGGTGTGATGAGAACAGCAACAAGTATTCCCTCGGTAGAGACCGTGGTTACCGAACCAGAAGGAGGAAGGAAACGTCACACAGGTGTTGCAAGCAACGCGGAGACCAGCACAACACAAACTCTAGACTTTGCCCCAACGAATCGGTGAGGTTGTCAAGCTCACCGATTTGTTGTAACAAAGGATTAAATGTATGGTGTGGAAGGTAATGGTGGTTTGCAGCAAGTAAACAAGTAATAGTGGAAGATGTATCAATGGTAAAGATTGGACCGGAGTCCATAGTTCACTAGATGTGCTCTCCTTAGATAAACAACATGGCATGAAGGGTAAACAAATTACAACAGGCATTTGACAGGAACTGAGCAATGCATAACAATGCAATTACTAGTCAGCAAGATCCTATGAGATTTGATTGGGCAATACAACAAGATACATAGACCGCCATCCAACTGCATCTATGACTAGAAGTCCACCTTCAGGTTATCATCCGACCCCCTTCTAGTATTAAGTTGCAAGCAACAGACAACTGCTTTAAGCAAAGTGTGTAAGTTAAACAGTCCACATGTTCCATGAACAAGAGACCGTTGTTTTATCCCTAGTAGCAACAACACATCTACAACCGAAGATATTATTGTCACTTCCCTTGAAAACTAGAGGAATGAACCCACTATCGAGCATAAATACCCCCTCTTGGAGTCACTAGCAACTACTCGGCCAAAATAGGTACTAACAACGTAGAGCATGCATGATCACAAACAACACAGACATGATAGAATCATAAAGACAAACCATTAATCAAACCAACATAATAATCTCAATATCCATCGTATCCCCACAAACACAACATGCATGAATACAAATAGATTAGATCTTGATCATGAACGGAGCTCACAAGATCTATACATGAAAGCACAAGGATATGGTGCATTCCAAGTACCCCCTCCCAGGGTGGTGGACCTTCTAGAACATTCTAGAAGCTTCCGGTCAAAACATCGGAAACATTTCTAAACCCCGGAAATTGACTTTCCTTATATGAATCTTATTCTTCGGACCATTCTAGATCTCCTCGTGATGTCTTGGATCCAATCTGAGACTCCGAATAACATTCGGTCTCCAACTCATATTCCATATCTACTAAACAACAACGAATCCTTAAGTGTGTCTGATCAATAACCATTAGTGGGATCAACAACGAATCCGAGACATGATCGAGACACCTCTCCGTTCAATAACCATTAGTGGGATTTGGAAATCCATTATGGCTCCCACATATTTCTACCTTGACTTCATGATCGAATGAACCATTTACATACGATACTGATTCCCTTTGTCGCACGATACTTTACTTATCCGAGGTTTGATCGTCAGTATCTCTATACCTAGTTCAACCTCGTTACTGATAAGTAATCTTTAATCGTTCCGGACATCCCTTGTGACCTAGTCACATGCTTGCAAACCAATTGGATGACATTCCACCGAGAGGGCCCAGAGTATTATCTATATGCCATATGGATGGCAAATCCTACTCTTGATTCATGTGCCTCAACACATACTTTCAGAATACCTAATGCCACCTTTATAACCATACAGTTACGAAGTGGTGTTTTGATATCATCAAAGCATCCATCCGGCGATGGTGATTAACATGATCTCATGGTCGAAGGATTATGTTACTGTGTATTTGAAAGATTATAGCAAACAAACTCTAAATGACTTGATCTTGTGCTATGCTATCTATATGAGTGTGTCCATCACATCATTCTCCTAATGATATGACCTTGTTATCAATAACATCCAATGTCCATGATCAGGAAACCATGATCATCTATTAATCAACAAGCTAGTTTAACAAGAGGCTTACTAGGGACTCTTTTATGTTTACAAAACACACAGGTATTAATGTTTTCGGTTAATACAGTTATATCATGTTATGCAAATGTTTATCATAAACATAAAGATATAATAATAACCATTTTATTATTGCCTCTTGGGCATATCTCCAACAATTGACAGGGACAGTGAAGTAGCTGGTTTATCATTAGATATGTACTATAAATTACATAAAAGTTTGGAGAAAGTGTTGGAGGAAATAAATAGAGAGGAGGAGGTTAAGTGGTTACAAAGGTCTAAGGAGAAATATGCTAACTATAGATAACATGACACTTTCTTATAGCCAATAACCGACTATATTATTGAACTTGCTCTAAGAGCCTACTTAGAGCAAGTATAATAGAGCCATGTCAACTGGCTATAAGAAGTAAAATGTTATATTTATGTTGAGTTAGAAGAGAGAGAAGAGGAGAGAGAATACAAGTCGAGTGTAAGTTAAGAGACATCACTAGCACGTGTTACTGGGTGCTTTGTGAAAGTGAAAGGTGAACCACATATTAATAAAGTAGTACTCCATCCGTCCGTAAAAGACTGTATGTATAGGCTTCACCTCTTTTCCGTAAAAGAATGTACATCTAGGTTCAACCCGCTTTCATTTTGTGTTTAGGCCCTGGTGGACACCTCGATTTCAGCCCAGCGTAAGGACAAAAGGCCGTCTTGGCTGCTGGAATTGGCCACGGTACCGTGCATACGCTACAATCCTATTTGATTCCCAATCCATAGGATTTTTTACTATAGAGTAGAGTGTGTTTATTTTAAAGAAATGAATCCTATAAAATTCCTTTCCATTGCTTTTCTACACTACAATCCTATATGATTTCTAACAAAAGATAAGACCTCTTGAAAAAATTCCATGTGTCTATGGCAATTATGCCATGTACTTAAACTCTACAAAATTTCCCGTGTTTTCCCCATGATGCAATCAAACAACTAATTTTACCGATTCCTATATTTTTATTCCTATAAGATTTGAAGTGTCAAGCAATTCTATTCCTTCATTTTTTCTATTCCCATATTTCATAAATCTTTTAAATCAAACAAGCCCTTACTATTTAAACTTTTATAGCCAGCCGACTCGTCCTATTGTACTTTCTCTGAGTGTACAACTTTAAACTATATTAATAACACTTATTATGCATTGTAGGAGTCCAAATTAATGTTTCAGTGACGGAGTACTGCAGTTTGGTATCATAGAATTTCTATCACTGGCAGCTAGGGCCGAGGTGTAGTGTACTATGCCAAAAATTACAATTCCAGCCAGAGAGAAATCCCCGGTCGCGGCACATGCGCGCACTGCCTTCTTCTCCCCCGCCCACTGTTTCGCCAGGTCAGCGATCCGCGCCGAAGCCTATCTGAACCGTCAATTCCGAACAGCGGCGAACGGCTGGATCGCTTCAACTCACCGATCCGCGGCACCCACTCCTCCACCAATCACGGTTCACCTCCTCCCTTCTATATAACCATCCCGCCCCGCTCCTGGTTCCCACACATCTCATCTGCAAGCAATTCCCCGCCAGTCCTTCTTCCTCCCAGCGAAACACCACCACCTCTCCTCCGAGAATCACCCATGGCCCCCAAGGCAGAGAAGAAGCCGGCGGAGAAGAAGCCCGTGGAGGAGGAGACCGCGGCCAAGAAGACTCCCGCCGGGAAGAAGCCCAAGGCCGAGAAGCGGCTGCCGGCCGGCAAGACCGCCTCCAAGGAGGGCGGCGAGAAGAAGGGCAAGAAGAAGTCCAAGAAGAGCGTCGAGACATACAAGATCTACATATTCAAGGTCCTGAAGCAGGTGCACCCCGACATCGGCATCTCCTCCAAGGCCATGTCCATCATGAACTCCTTCATCAACGACATCTTCGAGAAGCTGGCCGGCGAGTCCGCCAAGCTCGCCCGCTACAACAAGAAGCCCACCATCACGTCCAGGGAGATCCAGACCTCCGTCCGCCTCGTCCTCCCCGGCGAGCTCGCCAAGCATGCCGTCTCTGAGGGCACCAAGGCCGTCACCAAGTTCACCTCGTCCTAGACTGATCCGTTGTTCTTGCAGAGTCCCCTGTTTTCTTGGTAGTTCATGTACTCTAGTTAACTGTTTGAGTGTGTCACGACTTGTGACTGATCTTGTAAGAAACGTGCTGGGCGTTGTAACATCCCTGTCATTTCAATCTGAATAGCACTGTTACTTCCTGCTAGTTTGTTCTTTTATTCTTCGACTGTCCCCTCTGTCTTTTGATTCAGTGTTTGTTTCAAGATTCAGTTCTGCGCTGTAGTTAGATGTTGGAGTGTGGTTCTTCGATAATGTTCTTGTGGGTACATCAACGTAATTCAGTCTGATGAAAAATTTATGGTCCTGCACCAATCTCCATTGTTTTGTGACAAAACTCGTTCAGTATACGCTGTGTTATGCTAGTAATTTATTTTGTCATATAATGGTTTCTAGAAGCTGGTTTCGATCAATTTTGTCTCATCTGTTACAGTAGGCGAGTTGGTAGTAATGCTATGCCTGACTGTTCTGGCCTCATGTACCGATTCATGTTCCCGTTCAGTTGGTTCGGTTTGGATTTTCCATTCCGTGGCTGTGGTTGTAGCACTGCAATTCGGTCCTATGGCACGAATGATTGGAGCCACAATTCGATTGTTTATGGTCCAGCATGGCACGAATCTGTGCAGCGACCTGCCTTCTCTCCCAGACATTTGCACAATTTGACATTTTCAGATCTGTGCACGAAAATTTCCGTTATGAAAGGGTCACGCAAAGGAATTTTGAATTCGACGTTCATCTCAGTCCCAATTCAAAGTTTGCGTGCAAACGAAAGTTTTGGGCGGGATCTCAATTTAGAATGGACTAGTTGGGTTACGCGCCTAGCGGTGGCGGTGCCACCAACTTGGTAGGAAGGAAATACATACAAGAGTGTTTGCCTGAATATCTTCATGATTCTTGATATATAGTGTTTTTATTATATCGACATGTATCTTCCGAATTGTAAATACCTCTGATCTGTTGGAGCATCTCTTGGTTGCGCAACGTGGGATGAATCTCACTATCATCATCATCTTTCATGTTTACCTCTCCTAGCGCCTAGTAGGCTAGGTCCGTGTCAAATAATCAAATTAGATCCCGAGCTGCTTGGAGATTGCTATTTAAAACTTTTAAAACACAAAAAAAAAATCTAAGAAAATATATAGGTACATATACATGTATTGTATGCAAGGAACCAATTTTCATCAACATGGCCTTTCATTTGTGATCTACACAAACCATACAAATTTGATGAGTAAATTTGAGTTTTTGTCCTTGTTACAAATTTTTCTTTTGTGTGGCCCAAAATATAACTTATTATCTAAATTAAATTTAAAACTATGTGTATCACATCTTTATTTATCCACTAGCTTCTTTTAGTTTTTTTAGACTACAAATACAGTTTTTTAATATACAAAATATTGGGCTCAATAGATTCTTGGAGTCAAAACACCGCACAAAATGCCGCACACATGTTCATCTCATTTTTTTTGCACAATAGCTAATGTATATACCTTTTTTTACTCCAATACAGAATACAGATCAATTGGTAACCTCGAGGTGCAATATTAGTTGATTTCTAATTATTGGCGGATCCATGAGTTTTGTTGAGGGTGTGTACACCCACACAGATATTTTTGCTACATCACATGCGGACTACACAAATTTTTATCACTCCCTTCTATCCATGGTAAGTGTCGTAATATAGTAAAAATTTGTACTAAATCAACTATATTTATTTTGGAGAGGGAGTAACATAATGGTAGATGGTTCAATCAAGCCTTGCAACATTATAGTTCACTAAATATGTTTTGTTTTTGTAACAGTATCAATACTAATGAGGAGGGAGTAACACCGTATCTGAATGCTGGAGCAGCGACATGTAGCCCTGACCTTCGTCTCCTGCCACTAGCTCGAAACCTGGGGAGAAATTTCAAATATTAGGAAATTCAGAATCAAAGAAAATTAGAGACTTTTGGGGAGAATTGCTACAACATTGAGCGATGAGTTCGAAAATACGCACATGGTCATCGTGATTGTGCATATATGAAAGGAATCTCTCTTCAATAGGCTAAACTGCATTTTTTTTAGTGTGACCGCCGTTATTGTACTTGAGCAATGACAAAGAATACAAGAGCCCTCGGATGATGCTACTAGCCACACACACGTCGGCCGGCCTGGACAATCAACTACTACGCCCCTGGCTAAGCTATGAGCTTCTTTATTTGAGTTCCTTCTCTCATAGTCTCATGACACAAGGATATGTCTTGGAATTCACGGTTTGATGCTTTAATCCCCTGAACAATATGAGGATACAATCTGATTGTTCCCTGCTCCAAACTATGGTTTACGATCTTAGAGCCGCCTGCCACCTGGTCGGTCCAGCATTGATGTCATAAGCAAGGAAAATTGCTTCACGACACGCTAAGACTTCCAGTCTTTTGGCCTCTTTTGGCCTCTGATTTACCTGGGAAAACCATGGCCGATACTCCCGTGAATACTCCCTTATCCGACCGTGCTACCGCCACCGATTCTCTCACAGTATTCTTCCCCACAACCATGTCGATATTTATCTTCACCATGACAAATCTATTCTGGTGTTCTATGCTCAATTCTCACTGTTTCTTTTCACATATACCTATATATTAAAGGCCGCAGGGTTAGCGGCCTCTCAGGCCATTGAGTTACTGTTCATATCAACAGTTCCGCAGCATGAGAGGCCATTGAGTTACTGTTCATATCAACAGTTCCGCAGCATAAACAGTGCATGCTGCTACAATATTTTTTTCCCTGTTTGCATTTCTCGGGTATTTCAACGGTATGTTCGGCAGTAGATAGTCTATATCTATGGTAATAGTTTTTTGATATACTTCCTGACTATTTTACGGTAACTTTTATGATACATTTTTTTATCACCATTCGATGGTATTTTTTTGGCGCTTGACATTAGTTAGCCTACAACGATAACTATATATTTTTAGCTCTTTTAAACTTCGGGTCATTTTCATTTTTCTTATTTCTCCATTTTCCAGTGTAATTACGACGCGCCTTCTCAACCGCAAATTTTTGACGGTGGTTCCGACACAACTTTTTGGCCATATATTTTCGATAAAAGTTATATCAACACACGTCCCTGCCTTTATTTTCCGACAGTGATTAGCCTATATTTATGGTAATATTTTTCAGCTCATTTTTTAACTACACGATGGTACAAGACACGCCTTTCTGGCCATTAATTTCTGACGATAATAGCCTACTGAGAGAGTTCCAGCTCATTTTTTCTACTCGATGGTAATTTTTAGATACACCTTTTTGACTGTAATTTCTGGCCTAATTTCCTGACGATAGTAGCCTACTTCTAGGGCAGTATTTGTTTAGCTTATTTTTTTAAAAAAATGCCATATTTTTGTAGCTGTGTTTCCCATGGTATATTCGACATGGAGACTCTCTCGCCGGTAATTTCTATCCGTGGCTTTTTAACTTGATAATGGTAATTCGAGGATGATCAATTTCTAGCCAAGGATTTTCAATTTGATAATGGTAATTCGAGGGTGATCCTTCATCGGCGTGCTATGATGGTAATTGCTCGGTGCGTCTCTTCGGTCTCAGACGTAATTTCCGATGGTAACTGTTCTAGAAAAATTATTCCGTAAATTTTAATTTGATATATTTTATCCATATTTTTCAACGGTACATAAAAAGTGTTCGTTACTAGATGAATCAACACGGACGCGGCGTGTCGCCGCCGCCGAGTTCTCTAGTCTAGTTTTGTACAGCTTGAGGTCTTCAATAAACCTCTCCACATAGCAATGTGTGGATGAAGGGCTCTGAAACTACTGCTCATGAATCGCCTTTCTTCTAGCATGCTAGATTGTCCAAAGCGCACATACACTCTAGTTTGATCTTCAGGTTCGAGGGTCTCGATCATCCCAGCTAGCCATAGTCTTTCATATCCTTCCTCATACCGGCTCATGTGCTTGGTAACCTCGGCATCGACAAGTGCCCAAACGCATCTGGAGGAATATTCAAACAAGTTTTGAACATTCTACTAAATATTATTCGTGTGATATTTGGTTTGATTTTTATTTAATGTAAACTCTTTTACATAAGAATCAATTTCAAACATTTTAAAAACAACTCATCAAATGCCATAACTTTTATGAATTTGTTTCAACAGACTCTTGTAATGGTTAGTCTATTGTAAGGGAAGGATATTAATACAATTTCCAGATTTAAAGGCAACAACAACCATATTTGCTCTATCATAGATCTCGTCAAGTTTCACCTTGATGTCATTGCATTTTTCGAATACTGCGCATCTCTATGGTCTCCGCATGAGCTTTGGACGGCGGAACGCTAAACGGACCGGGAAGAACACGTGCAACCTACAGAGGGGTCGTTCTTTCGATCCTCCGCGTCGAGTTGGTCATCGGGATTGTCATCAACCGACTTTTCTTTCGCATCAATGTCGGTATGATGAACTAGATTAAACCCGTTAGTATCTTCATAGTTGGATCCATGGTTGTTCGTAGTAGTGCGAACCCCAACACTTGCCATATGAAGTTCATATTGGGGGTGGTCCGTGGGGATGGGGGTTGTTGAAGTATAGGCAGCTGACATGTCTATGTAAATGTATGTGTACTTGTAGCTTGTGTAACGGTAACTCTTTAACCATAGGAGCTAGTCTTTAGGCAACAATTCTCGTGTGATCCGATTTGTGCTCTGCACAATCGCATGTACTTTGTATATAAGATGTATGACACCAGATGAATAGAAGTGAGTGTGAATTGTGCCATTCAGTTCTTCTTCCATTGACTACCGCACAAATGGAAAAGCCTTTCTGTCACCTTTTGCCAACCATTGGACCCTGGATCGTTGTCGCCACAATATCACCTCCTTGTGCATGAGTATAGTCTCATGGGCTGGCTAAGTAGGTAGGGGCTATGGTAAATATGACTTGGTCCCAAGGTTTTTACCCAACCTCTAGTTAAGACAAGGCCCCGCATGCTCATCCACTAGTTACACCCATATGTATCATAAAAAACTATACCTATGCCCTAATTCACATCCTCTATGATAGTTTATATTCTTTTTTGCTTCTATCAATGCACATGAATTGTGTAGCATCTTTGTAGAATGAATTTTCCCATGCTAAGTTTTAGATTTTGTTTCCAGTGTGATGTGAATGTTTGAACTTTTGTTACGATGTGCAATTTTTATTTCAATTTTCATGTCTTTAGCTTTGAATTCCCTAAAAAAGGGGCTTAGCCTCCATTGTGTAAGTTTAACAGTACCTTCTCATCACATTCTACTTTGTGCCTATCACCTAGTTAGATGATGTGCAATCAGACTTATTAGAAACTGCACACACATGATTAATTCTTTTATATAAGCTATATCTTGCATACACACAATTGCCAAAACACGCCACCACTGGCTGTGAGGTCAATCCCAAGAACGCACCTCCAAGAAGGGGAATGGCACCCACATGCGTTAATGTGGTCAACATCGTAATCTCCGAGTTAGGTTTTCACCCGGTCCACGACCGCCTCCCGGCGAGACAGAGAAATTTGCCGTCTTGAACCACCACCGCAAGAAACAACTGGTTGCCAACGAAGGAGAGTGAAGTCTACCACGCCACTGCAGCAACTGCCCAAAACTCACTAAGAACAAGACCGAGATGGTCTTGTCCAGGCAAACTGGGTCACTGCCGCCACCGGAGCAACGACTCTGGCCACCACCTCCATCGGAGGAGGACCACCAAGGGAGCCAACCCTCCGTAGAGGGCCGAGATGGCACGACCTGTGGTAGGCCCGCACAAGCCCATATGGGCCCGCACGTGCTTGGGCGCCACCAGCGAGATCTGGCCAAGCATAACGGGGCACTAGGGCATCTCCGCTGTCCTGTAGCCGGCCGCCGTGACCCTACGAAGTCGGACAGACCAAGAGTTGCCGCTCCGGCAAGCTAGCGCCATCGGGCCGCCATCGTCACCCCAGATGAGCCCAACGACTGCGGACGTTACCACAAGACAAACCGCCCCAGTCACCCTTTGGCAAAGGGGGGCTACCGCCACTGCGGCACGGAGGCCAGCAGGAACGTTGGCGAGGAGGGCTGGAGAGGATGGGTCATAGCTTGTGTTGGATGGAAGATGTTATCAACAGCCACATATGTTTCCCGTACATGTAATTTTGTACTTGCTGGATCAGTCCACGTCACCGATCCGAGGCAACCACCCCTCCACCAATCAGCGTCGACCTGGCCCCTTCTATATAATGGTTCCTCCCCCTCCCGTTCTTCTCACAAGTCATCTGCAATTCCCCACCTGTCCAGCGAAACCGCACAGGCCGCCGCCACCACAACCACCCCACCTCGCTCCCCGTCGAACCAGCCGCCGCACCCATGGCCCCCAAGGCAGAGAAGAAGCCGGCGGCGAAGAAGCCCGTGGAGGAGGAGCCCGCGGCGGAAAAGTCCGAGAAGACTACCGCCGGGAAGAAGCCCAAGGCCGAGAAGCGGCTGCCGGCGGGCAAGACCGCCTCAAAGGAGGGCGGCGAGAAGAAGGGCAAGAAGAAGGCGAAGAAGAGCGTGGAGACGTACAAGATCTACATCTTCAAGGTCCTGAAGCAGGTGCACCCCGACATCGGCATCTCCTCCAAGGCCATGTCCATCATGAACTCCTTCATCAACGACATCTTCGAGAAGCTGGCCGGCGAGTCCGCCAAGCTCGCCCGCTACAACAAGAAGCCCACCATCACGTCCAGGGAGATCCAGACCTCTGTCCGCCTCGTCCTCCCCGGCGAGCTCGCCAAGCATGCCGTCTCTGAGGGCACCAAGGCCGTCACCAAGTTCACCTCGTCCTAGATTCTGCTGCCTCCTCGCGGTTGGGTGCTAGATCGATGATGATCTGTAGTTAGCTGTGTCAGTGTTTCTTAACTTCGTGATGTCGCAAGAAATGTTCTGGTTGTGTCCCAAAAAAAACTGTTTCTGTATCCTGAGAAATAGTAATGGTGCTTGTTAATCCGATTCATTCAGGCTTGCCTGTCATGTTCAATTGTTTACTGTATCCTGAGAAGCTGCAATTTAGGAGACAGGTCGTGATGCTCCTTGTTTATGTTTCAGTATGGCGAGTTGTAGATATCCGCAGATTCAGACTCTGAAATTCCAGATCCGTCTCTCCGCTTCTCTGAGTTTGTAGTTTCTCTGTTCCACTGCTAATTGGCAATGCAGTGAAAAATCGCTGGCACACATGAAAACGATCTTTCAGTTTGGAAACCACAATTCGATTGTTCTGCCCCTCAGAAACACCGGCGGGTTGCAGCTGCGGTTTGGCAACTTCTGTTTCGGATCCTCCAGCCTGTACTGTCGGCGCCGCATCAGGTTTCCAATTTGCGCTCGAAATTTTTGGGCGGGATTTCGATTCAGAATAGGCTACTGGGGATCAGGATGTGGATACGCGGCAAGTAGTGGCGGGGATTTCAATTCACCTCGGTCCACGAAGACGTATTTCGTTGGACCCGTTACACTGGTTAGCAAGGCGCATTCTGTTTACTGCATAGCGGAGTACGTACTCTGCCCAGCTTTTCCAGCGGCGGCGGCCGGGCCGCCGGGGGAAGGCGATGCCCCGCCTCGCCGCTTCTTTGGCCGGCCGCTTCGCTCAGTGCGCTACCATGTTTTCCGTCGCGGCGGCCCTTGGTGCCAAGTCCCGTGCGCCCACGCCCGCGAGCTGCTGCGCTAGAGCGCGACGTGTTTGTGTTATTGCCTGCCAGAATGCGTGCACGCTGCAGGCGGAGGTATAGCACGGGCTGGCATGTACTTACTGTTTTGTCCTGCATTTTTTTTCTCGTGCTTTCATGTGTATGATTAGCTACTGGCCTAATACTGATCTTGAACATTGTCCCGTCTTGCATTTACTGTTCTTACGAACTGCTTCAGCATTGCTTGGTGGGTACAAGGTGCTTCTTGTTGCTGTCGCTGCTGAGAATGGGTCGCATAAATTTTGACTCATGTCTTTCTTCACCAGTTAGTTGGTTTGAATAAACATGATGCTTTAGAAGAGGTTAGTTTTTGATTGAATGGTTATGGCAAACATGAATGAGCATACAACAAAGAATTATTGTGTGATTGTATCATACAAGCACCACGCAGGGAGGCACCACTAATAATGCTTTACATCCTGGATATGTTGTTGTCGTTTTTTTCAAGAACAAGGTATATGCTACATGCGTGCATGTGATCGATCTTGGTTTTTCGACACTGCTTTATGTGTTTCTTGACTAATGGACATATGAGAATGCTTTGTTGTTCTTACATCCACACTACTACAAGTGTTTACATCCTTGCTTGTTGTTTTAGTTCTACTGTCAAACCACTGTCTTCAGTGCTCAATGCAATGTTTCTATCTGATTTTTCCCTTACAGGTCTGCCATGGACTGCAGTTCCAATGAGTCATCATGAGCTAAGTCATACGGATATTGATGACCATGCTGAGAAGGTCTACATGGGCCTGAATTTTGGCAAGCTTGTGGCTAGGTACTGACAGATTTAAATGCCCGTTCTGCTCCGGGAAAAAGAAGCAGGACTATTGTTAGAATGAGGTACTTCAACACGCTATTTGGGTGTGTGCATCCAACCGCACTGCGGACATGAAGGCAAACCACCAGGCCCTGGCCAATCTTCTCAAGACTGATCATGCTGATGCAGGAGGCTCATTGCTGGTGTGAGAAGCCGATGCGCTGATTAAACCTCGCAAGCCCGTGCAGGATCAGGAGCTCTTTAATTTGTTTGCCCCTGGATGGTCATCCTTGCCAATGTTCCAGCAGAGCAAACAGAGAGAGGTGGAGCCACTCTAGTGCAGCAGCTACCCGTAAACATCTCAAGAAGCAATATCCCGAGGCTATAAACATTGCCAAGGGATGAGACTGAAGAACCTTTTCCGTACTCTACAGTTGTGCAAAAGCTTATACTGATCATGATGCCATGTAATGTAATATCTGGAGATAAAGATAATGATGGAAAAATTGGAGTTACCTGGAGCAATATAATCAATGGAACCTCCTACCCCCGCTGATGTATATGAATTTTGCATGGTTCTGCATACACTTTGAGAATGGATTCTTGTTATGCCGAAATCTCCCAATTCGGGCGCTCATGTCTTCTGTAAGAAGAATGTTTCCTGGCTTGAGATCACAATGACTGATTGGTGTCTGGCAGTGGCTGTGAAGATAGTACAAGGCGTTCAGGATATCGACAGCAATGCATAGCCTTTGTGCTAGGCTGAGAGTATTGCTCGAAGTGAAGATGCTAGATTTTGGATGAATCCAACCATGTAAGCTATCATTGGGCATGAACTCGAAAAGCAATGCCTTGAACTCTTGGCCTTCATTATCTATGCTTGAGCAACAAGTGATTATCTTTATAAGACACCAGTGACACACTCTTCTGAGTGCCTCACATTCTGCCTCAAAACTCTTAGAAGACCCTGATTGATGCAGGTTAAATAGTTTTACAGCCACTGGTGTAGTCTCACCTTGTAAAATGCATTTGTAAACCGTGCCGAATCTTCCTTTGCGAAGCAAGTTGGATTCTGCAAATCCATCACTTCCCCTTGACAATGCATGGTAAGTGACTCTCGGATATTGTTCCTCCTTGATCAGGGATACAAATAGGCTCTTCTGCCTTTATGTACGTCTCTTATAGATCAATCTAATGAGCAGAAGAACTAACGCTAAAAATATGATTAGACTGGTTGTTGCTAGAGCTATTTTAAGAGATTTTGACCATCCTTTTTCGTTCTTCCCAACATCATGTGCAGAGCACGGTGCTAATTGAAGTTGTGGTATGCCACCACAAAGCTCATCATTTTCAGCTATCCGGAAGGAAGTTAAGTTTCTGAAAACTCCTATTGTTGGTATTTCTCCACACAAATCATTGTAGGATAGATCCACACTCCACAATAAAGTCAAATTCCGTAGACTTGCAGGGATTGGCCCTGACAAATTGTTATGTAGTACATATAATTCTTGCAGGCTTGAACAAATACCGCAGTCTACTGCAGTTTGCCAAAGAGGTGATGAATTCCCACCCTCTGTTTTCATTCGCTTCCAGCCTATTTTCAGCCAAATCCAGATACTGGAGAGCTCCCTGCTTCCCCAAGGCGCATCGCTGCAATTTGTTGATAAAACTGAGCTACATGGGTTTGCTCCGATGATTTCCCTTAATTTGTTGTTGCTACTTACATCGCTGCAATTCGGTGATAAAACTAAGCTAGATGGGGCATTATAACCTCGATTTCGTGTTCGTTTATTGGGTTTGAACAATGAGGAGTTAAATGAATTGTTGCAACTTGTAATCTCATGCTGGTCCGGGTCCATTAAGCATGATGTTACTGTTTTGGACACGATATCAAGGGGGCATTTTGATATATATGCCATTGCAAATTAATCTCCCGTTTTGGAGATAATGCCGTTGACCAGTTTGGCTTTTGAATATGCCATTGTTGAATAATAGAAATATGAGATATGCCATTATCCATGCCCTTGCATTCTACCTCCTCAATCTGAATCAGCATGCATAGAAATATTTGTTGTTTCTCATGCTAACATGTTAATGTGCTATTTATTTTTAATCCAGAAAAATGTATTCATGTTCTTATATTGAGTTTTGCACATTGCCAGAAAATTACAATTCATGGTCAATATCTAAATTGATTATAATGTTTTTTTGCTTCCAGCTACATGTTTTTATACTGAGTTTTGCATGCAGCTACATGTTTTTATAACGAGCTTTCATTCCATCTTATTTAAGGTAGTACCATACATGTACAAGTAACTTATTATACTTTTAAATAAATGTCATTTTTTTACTTATTTTAGTCGAGCTTGTCATTTGCTAGGTGAGACCAGAGGAGGGAACAAATGGGAGATATCCGAATTGCGATGTATCTCCCACATTTTCTGAGTGGAGGATCTCCCACAGTTTTTTTTTGAGGGACGGATCTCCCACAGGTATGCCACTGTTTAGCTCATTGTCGACTGAACCGGACCTCTCCAGTCAGGACCACGGTTACCGTTCCATTTCTTCCAGTACACTCGCCCAGTAAGGCCCACGGTCACCATTTCTCACGATACAAACTCTCATGGCGGAGAACTACTCCGGCGGTGGAAGAGCCGGTCACGGCGGCGGAGGAGGCCGAAAAGGCTCCGGTGGGGAAGGAGTCCGATGCGTATAATCCGGCGGCGAGCAGGTTCTCCACAGAGGAGGAGCACCGGAAGAAGGGTCGGGAGATCGATCTCCATCTTCTGCGAGGCCGCATGCCCGTCGTGAACTCCTCCATGGGCGCCACCTCAGACCACAGGACATCGAGGCCGTCCTCTCCACCAAGTTAGACTCCTCCTACGTTTCTTACAGAAGTGGCATTTCTTAATTGCTGTTTAAACCCTGGTTATCTGGAACTGTAGCAGGGATCAATTGAAACAGATGATCGATGGTCGGTGTACAGTTGAGTAGGAATTTCTCGGTGCTTCTATCTGGAATAATAGTGGTAGTTTGTTTAATTTTCTACATGGATTTTGCTCGATGGAGAATTGGAGATCATGGGGAAATTTATGTGTATTGAATTTTCTGGAACAAACATGTTAAGCCTTGTATTCAGTTACTCCCTCCGGTCCAAATTAATTGACTTAAGTTTGTCTAGATTCGGATGTATCTAATACTAAAACATGTCTAGATACATCCGAATCTAGACAAATCTGAGTCAATTAATTTGGATCGGAGAAAGTATGATAATTTGGGTTGTGAAATGTCAGGTAGTGCTGCTTTCAGTAAACTGTTACCTCACAGGTCGGAACCTCAGAAATAGTAAGCCTTGTATTTTTTTTTTTGAGAAAACACAAAAGCTTTGCGTTTCATTATATTGCAAAGGTAGAGTTTGTTACAGCCCACTGAAGGGTTTTACAATCCAGGTACAAAAAGGAAAAACTCAATGTACATCCCAAGTCGTCGGGAGAAGGACATCGAGCCCCTTGGCTCCTGCCAGCACCCAAGCTGAGGCCTCATCTTTGATCTTGGTAATCAGGGGCAGGGGGCGCGGCTGGGCACGCTTGAAGACGCAGTCGTTGCGGAGCTTCCAGAGCATCCAGGGCACCAGCAGCGCGACCGAGGCCAAGCCTTTGTGCATTGGCTTGGGGGTTTGACGTGTCGCTGCCGTCCACCACTCGAAGAGGGAGGGTTCGTCATGGGGTGGGCTGCAAGGCAAGCGCAGCCAAGCAAGAATCTCTTGCCAGATCTGCTTGGAGAAGGGGCAGGAGATCATGAGATGGTGCATTGTCTCCATGGCCTGGTCGTAGAGCATGCACCTGGGGTGGTGCTGTAGTTGCCGTCTAGCGAGCCGCTCCGCCGTCCAGCAGCGATCAAGATTTTCCAACCAGTGAAAGAACTTGACACGGTTAGGTGCCCATGTCTTCCAGACTAGCCTCTAGGCAGCGCATCTAGTAGACCCGTGGAAAGCTGCCAGGTAAGCCGACTTGGCAGTGTACACGCCATCTGCTGTCCATCGCCAGACCCATTTGTCATCGTCGGAGGTAAGCCTTGTGGGAAGAATACGTTGCCAGAGTTGCAAGTATTCTCCCACCTCTTGATACCCTAGGACCCCCTGTATGTCTCGGGCCCAGCCGTTTCCAGCGAGGCCATCAGCAACCGTCCTCCTGCTGCGCCTGCCTTTTGGGATGCAGGCGTAGAGGGCCGGTGCAATCTCACGGACAGAGTATCCGTTGATCCAGTGGTCCTCCCAGAAACGCGCGGTCAGGCCATTCCCAAGCTCGATGTAGGTAGAAGCGAAGAACAGGTCCCGCTCAGGGCCGGTGAATTGCATGTCGAGGCCGCTCCAGGCCCGAGAATTGTCAGTTTTGCTGAGCCAGAGCCAGAGCCATTGTAGACGTAGTGCGATGCAGGATAGCTGAATGTCCTGGATCCCGAGGCCGCCCAGATTGGTGGGTCTGCTAACAAGGCGCCAGTTGACATGGCAATTGCCGCCTTTGGCCTCCCTCTTCCCTTCCCATAGGAAGCCACGCTCGATCCTCTCCATCGCTCTGATGGTCTTGGAGGATGGCGACAGCACAAGCAGCTGGTGGATGGGGATAGCGCCGAGGACGGACTTGATCA
The DNA here is from genome assembly GCA_023614405.1 of Avena insularis. Classification (NCBI taxonomy): domain Eukaryota; kingdom Viridiplantae; phylum Streptophyta; class Magnoliopsida; order Poales; family Poaceae; genus Avena; species Avena insularis. The sequence continues at coordinate 10,734,128 of CM042684.1, forward strand.
AGGCCAACCTACCCGGTTTCTGCATTAAGCGCGCTTTCCAGGTCGGTAATCTGGCGGCCATCTTCTCCACAAGGGGTTCCATCTGCGCGGACGTGGGCTTGCGGATCGTGAGTGGAATTCCCAGGTAGGTGATGGGGAACTTGACGATGGGGCATCCGAGGGGCTGTAGAACAGTGGCAGCCTCGTCGGTCTCGCATCGGATCAGCGTGGCCGAACTCTTGGAGTAGTTCACCAGGAGACCGGAGGCCTGTCCGAAGAGTTGAAGGATTGCCTTGGTGGCCTCGATGTCTCCCGAGCAAACGTGGCAGAACAGGATCACATCATCCGCATGTATTCAGTTATGATAATTGGGTATGACTGATCTCTGTCATGACATTTGCTATGTTGGCTTCATAACTTTTTGAGTGATAGGAATTATGTGCTGCTTGTAGATTTGTATTTGCTAGTTGTCCTGTAGAGTCAGCTTTAACTGGCAACATGTTGGCTCTGATTTCTTCCAGAGTACCAGGGGTCATAAAAGCTTGGTAATTTACAATAAGTTGAATACTTGGCATGTATGTCCACTGGCATGGAGGTTCAAACATTGCATATCTATAGAGGAAACGTTTATGCACATTTCATATTTATCTTACAATTATGAAATGAAGATCTTAAAGATATTCAAACACCATCCATGGTTTTGAACTTTCAATTATTTCTGGTAGCTAGTATATACCTCTAAAATGTAGTGTTTCCTATCTCCTGCCCTGATTGTCCATCATCTTGCAAATAACTGCGGAAGTGGTAGCTTCCATTGTAGGTTAAGTGCTCGTAACTTAAAAACCTGAGGTATTCATCTCTGACTGCATGTATCTCTACTGCTGCATCTCTTATCAGCATTCTTTCCCTGGCTTGTTGCTTTGAGCAGGATATGCCGAGCCTGAAGATGGAAACTAAGCATTCCTTGATTTTATTACTTGCAATGTCATCCTTTCGTTCTGCATGCAGCCAAATTGCTGAATCAGCTATCTCCAAGGTTTTCTTGCCTTGAGCATCACCAGCAAACTTATGCAGATCAAGTGAGTCTCTGAACATGTCATCCGTGGGGCTCCTTCCGGTGAACATCTCAAGCAACAATATGCCTAGGCTGTACACATCGCCAGCAGTTGAAACTGCAGAGCCTTCCCCGTACTCTACATTATTTGCAACAAAATCTGATCATAAAGCACATCCATGACACCGAGGGAACTAGAAGGAAACAATACAAGAATTTCAGTTACCTGGAGAAACATAACCAATGGTACCTCTTAGCCCAACTGTACTATTTGAATTATTTTGATTACTGATTATTTTTTCGCCAAGTATTTTTGAGATGCCAAAATCTCCAACACGGGCGCTCATGTCCTCCGCAAGAAGAATATTGCTTGGCTTAAGATCGCAATGGATGATTGGTGGCTCACAGTGGTTGTGAAGATATTCAATTGCGTCCACAACATCAACAGCAATATCTAGCCTCTGAGCTAGGCTGAGTGTATTACCTGATGTGAGTTCTTCAGATTTTGAATGAAGCCAACCTTCTAAACTACCATTAGGCATGAACTCAAAAACTAGTGCCTTGAACTCTTGCCCTTGGGGGTCTATTGTTGAGCAACATGTGATGATCTTTATAAGGCAACGGTGACGCACTATTCTCAACGCCTCACACTCAACATCAAAACTCCTGGATGATCCTGATTGTTGAAGGTTAAACACCTTTACTGCCACAGTTGTACTTGTATCTTCGTCATCCATAGTGCATTTGTAGACAACACCGTATCTTCCTTTCCCAAGCAAGTTTGCTTCTATGAATCCGTCAGTTCCCATTGATAATGCATGATAAGAGACTCTCTGATATTTTACCTCGATAAGCATAGGTGGTTCTTGGTCCTTCTGTCTTCCTGTCTTCTTGCAGAAATTATGAGTAAGGACAATCAGTGAAATGATCAAAAATATTGATCCTGTTGTTGCAAGAGCTATTATGACTGACTTCGACCACCCATTTTTACTTTTGCCTGCGTTGTTCATAGAGCATGGAGCCAAGTGAAGCTGAGGTACTCCACCACATAACTTGTTATTTCCAGCAACTGACACATAAGTTAGGTTTCTGAAAACACCTCCTTTTGGCACTTCACCTTGCAAATTGTTGAAGGACACATCCATTTTTGAAAGCATGGTCAAATTCTGAATAACTGGTGGTATCGGCCCCGAGAAGTTGTTTTTTGCCAGATATAATTCTTCTAGGTCGCGCATGCTTCCGAGAGTATCGGGTATCTCACCAGAAAACTTGTTCATGGTCAGGTTCAATATGCGGAGCCCTTTTATGTTCCCCAAAGACTGAGGCATGCTTCCTTCGAATGAGTTCGTATCCAGAAACAAGAATTCCAACACTATGCAGTTCCCAATACTGGCAGGTATCTCACCAGAAAAATTATTTCCTGACAGAACAAGCTCGTTGAGATTGTATAATCCACCGACTTCTGAAGGAATAGGTCCAGATAATGAGTTGTATGACAAGTCCAGGTAATAAGAAAGGGAAGTCAACCCCATAATCTCTTTGGGAATCGAACCATTCAGGTTGTAATTCATGGAGAGATCAAGTAGCTGAAGTTTTTGCAGTGTTCCAAAGTTTTCTGGAATTGGCCCTTGTAAGTTATTGTTGGGTGCAAGTAGCCATTGTAGCTGTGTGAGATTACCCATAGAAGGAGGTATGAGGCCTGAAAAGCTATTGCTTTGCAAGTATAGCTGACCTAAGTTCACTAACTTCCCAATGCTCTCTGGGATCACTCCAGACATGAAAGTATGCTGTATCTCGAGTACTTTAAGGCCTACAAGATTGCCAATGTCTGAGGAGATATGTCCAGAGATGTTATTGTAACCTAAATAAAGGTACTCGAGAGTTGTTGAGAGATTTGCTATTGAACTTGGCAGCCTTCCGCTGAAAGAGTTGTTGCCAATAAGTAGAGTTGCCAGCTGACTGCAGTTTTCCATTGACGTAATGAACTCCCAACCTTCCCTGTCGTTTGCTTCAACCTGGGTCTCATGCAGGAAAAAACGTACAAGATATTGCAGCCTCCCAAGATTGGGAGGCACAAATCCAGTAAATCTGTTGATTGAGAGCCATAACCCTGTCAGTGTAGTAAGATTGGAGATCGAAGAAGGAATGACTCCACTGAACTGGTTATCACCAAGGCTAAATTCTTGTATTGTGGGAAATTTGTCTCCGATATCGGCAGGAATGTTGCCATGCAGCTTGTTCCCTCCAACGGCAAAGAATACCAGTGATGACAAGTTGTACAAAGAGGGTGGAATTACTCCCGAGAGGCCATTATTCTCAAAGTTGAGGTCAACTAGTTTGCCAAGGCTGTCTGGGATTGGGCCATGGAGACAGTTATCCCTGAGAGACACAGCACTCAGTGATGACAGGTTAGCCAGCGACGCTGGAATAATCCCGGTGAAGGTGTTGTTCATCAGCGAGAGTCTCTCTAGGTGTGTCAGAGTATTGCCAATATTGACTGGGATTTGACCATTCAGCTGATTGTAGTGGAGAATGAGGGTTTTCAAGCTGGTGCAGAAGCTAAGGTTGGCAGGAAACATACCCGAGAGCATGTTGCTCCCCATGTCGAGGGTCTGCAGTCGTCGGAGGCGACCAATGCTTGGTGGTATCTCGCCGTAGAGCTCGTTAGAGCTCATGTTGAGAATCTGTAAGAAAGTGAGGTTTCCTATGGCTGGAGAGATGGCACCGGTGAGCCCAAGGAAGGGAAGGCTCAACCCTATCACCTGCATCGGCCTGCTGCGGCTACATCTTACGCCCTCCCAGCTGCAGAAGCCGGTGCTGCCATTCCAAGAAACTAGCGCACTGGAGTTGGTGAGCCCTGCCTTGAAGGCAAGGAGCGCAGCCTCATCGCTTGCCGTGGCGATCATCAGGATGGAGAGGAGGGAAGGTACCAGCAAGCTCATGTTGCACACATCCATATCTTTCTTGAATTAATTGGTCTGTGAATGGCAACATCGTCTGGCATCTGCAGAGTTCTATGGTCTATGCCTGTGTTATGCATATACAGTCTCCGAGCGTATTTTCGTTTGGTCAATAAAGTGTGAAGATGGGTCCTGAATACAATTCACAATTTAACTAATTTCTTCCCAACTTTGGTGTATCCACGAAGGCAACCAGTCATTGTCAGTGAATCTTTCCTTAATTCTTGTTTTGACTGCGTATCTTTCCTTAATTCTTATACACAGCCTTTTTGCTGGCTTTATGCATGCTTGCTTAGTTGCTTGGTACCTACTCCATATCATCATATATTCAGTAATAAACTAAGTATTATACTTGTTTATGTTGCAGCTCTAGAATATTAAGAATTCAACACTAACTACGGATGTTGTCATTCTACCTGGTTGTCAAATGTGGACAGGCTTCACTGTTTTTTTCCTTGTGTCATGCTTTATTTTCATGTGACATTATGAAGGCACTCCAGCATAGGGTGTCTCTACCTGTGCAGTCTTCATGATTCAGAATTCCTACTTTATTCTGGGTGAGAAATAATAGTTTACTCAAGTTGCATGATCTAAACTTTTTAGTGACCGGAACAGGGGCACCTGATTTTTTGAGCAATTTCTTGTTTATGCTCGTTTCTTATGGCCACTTGCTTCTATGTATTTTAAAATGATATATATTTTTGGAGATCCATCTCTGTTCTGATTTCTTTGAAGAAATACAAACTTTTGCTGTCAGGATCTCTTAGTTACTTAGAGTTTGGATATTGACAGTTAGGCAATCTCCATACTGGTTTACAAACATGTTCAAGAAAAATATGAAGAATTTGACACTCTAAATTGATGGATATGGAGTTTGGATATTGTTGACATTCTAGAAGAAGCCTGTTTGAGTTAACATACCCTCCGGTATGGAGTTTTGAACTGAGGTGGATATCATAACCTTGAACAACACTACATGCATGATATCTTCGGTAGACCTTAGCAAAGGAGTATTATCTACAACACTGTAAATTTTGCTTGCGTATGACTGTGTTTGTTGATTTCTCTTGCATTTAGTACTTTTGTGTATGAGCAAATACAACCGCGTCCCTTTCCAGCATCCTCTAGCAGTATATGCCAGCAAAACTGATGACAGAAACCAAGCATTTCTTGTTACCACTTCTCTCTCGCCACATTCAGACTGGGTTCTTGTAGTTCCTGTTCTATGTTTAGTTTTTTATCCTTCTTGATGCTTTAGATTCCTGGCACCTCACTGCCACACCAGCCATGACGGAGGGGTAAAGCCGCTTCTTGAACCACCTTCTGGTGGTTGGTGGAGGGGACAGACACGAAGCGCTGGTGAGGGCGAATCTGCAGATAATTTTGGCTTTTCCTCCTAGTCTGAAGGGTGCCGCGAGTTATTCAGTTCCATGAAAGATCGCAATTGCATGCACTTCTGAGATTCTTCATCTTAGTTTTTCCTGATGGTTTTTAGCAGTCTCGGCTTTCTTATTTCTCTGATGAATAGCTAACGGTATTATGTTTTAGGTACTCAAGATTTGCTTCTTCGCCATGATTTTCGCATGCAGCTCCCTCCAAATACAGATTGTGATATTTTTGCTTCTTGGTCATGATTTTTGCATGCATCCCACATATTCTAAAATCTAAAATTTCAGCAATTAGATTCTTGTGTCCTGTGTATGTCAGAATAATATGGAATTGTTTAGTATGATTAAATATGATGTGAACTTGAGTTATTATCAAATCTTCAAATCTCTCTTTAGTTGGCACAATCTGCATGCTGAATTGCAGGAATTTTGATGATTCTCGGTGGTCCAATATCTCGAATTGCCGATTTGGCACGTTCCTTCATTTCTAACAGAACATCTTCTATGGAATTTTGATTTCAACTCTGAGACTTGCCAACTCGACCTTGTTAGATTTCTATTTCGAAATCTTGCTAAATTTTTGGAAGATCATGCCTAATTTGACTTGCCCACTGCAAGGGGGTTCAAACTTCAGCAGATATCTTAATCATGAACCATGTTTGTTTATTTATGATGTATTAAAAATGTGTTGTTGCCTTAAAACAAAGAATATCATCTTCAGTACTATAAACTGGGTTCAGCTCTTTGTACCCTTGTCGCCTTTCGGGCGTTATTAATTTAACGTCGGACCTTTTGGCCTGTTATCTAAAAAAAAGTGAGCAAGGATAGCCAGTAGAGAGCTAGTTGAATTCGTCATCGTTTGGCTTGCATGCTCAGGAGAACACTTGCTATACCAAAATCTCCAACCCGTGCACTCATGTGGACGCAGGAGGCCAGGCTCTGTGGGAGCGTGCTGGAGCAGGACTTGCAGCTCAGGTCGATCATCTGCATGTGGCGGAGGCCGCCAAGGCTCCCCGGGATCTCCCCGTGGAGGCAGTTCAGGCTCAGGTTGAGCGTGGGTGCTCCAGTTCAGGAGGCCTGCGCTTTGAAACCAAGCAGTATTGTCTGGTCGCCAGCGCTCACCGTGGCGATCAGTACCAGGAGGACGGCGGCCAGCGACTGTAGCAAGCTCATGACTGCCAACATTGCCATATGCATGCTCTTCTATCCTTGGTACGCAAGTTCAGTGAGTTGTATCATCATACACTGGAAATTGCTTCAAATATATAGTCTGTGTGCCGTGGTTATGTTCACTCTATCTGTCAAATTTGCCGCCACCTTTTCTCCTTTTTGACTCGCATTGAACTCGATATGAATGTGGTGTTTTCAGGGACAACTTTTTTCCAAACAATGAATAAATTAGCAGCCTCCACGTGTGCTGAATTTTTCCAAGAGTTGGAGACCAGACCGTCGGCATCAGAGTTTTTGGTGGCTGCTTTGCTTGAAGTCCGGTGGATTTATTGCAGCGTGGATCCTTAATTAGCTACATTGGCGGTTGGCGCCCGCTGTCTTCAATAGGGGAATCCAATCTCACTGCTCCGATGATTGTCCTTAATTTGTTGTTGCTGCTACGTAGGAGTACAGTACATTGCTGCAATTTGTTGATAAAACTGAGCTAGATGGGTTAGAATTGTTTGTTCGTTTATTGGGTTCCAATCTTAGTGCTCCGATGATTGTCTTTGTTGCTACGTACATCGCTGCAATTCGGTGATAAAACTGAGCTAGATGGGGCATTATAACCTCGAATTCCTGTTTGTTTATTTGATTTGAATAATCAGGGGTTAAATGAATTGTTCCAACTTGTAATCTCATGCTGATACGGGTCCATTAAGCATGATGTTACTGTTTTCGAGACGGAGGGAGTATTTTGATATACTCCCTCCGTTTTAAGATATAAGATGTTTTAGCTTTATAAAGCAAATGTATCTAGACTTTTTTTAGTACGTAGATTCACTAAGGTTTAGAGTGAATCTACACATAAAAAAGTCTAGATACATTTTCTTTACAAACCTATAACATCTTATATTTTGAAACGGAGGAAGTATATGCAATTGCAAATTAATCTCCCATTTTGGAGATAATGCCATTGACCAGTTTGGCTTTTTAATATGCCAATTGTTGAATAATAGAAATACGAGATATGCCATTATTATCCATGCCCTTGCATTCTACCTCCTCAATCTGAATCAGCATGCATAGAAGTTGTTTCTCATGCTAACATGTTTGCATGTTATTTATAGGACCTGCCTAGCGGGCTGGCGCATGCCAGTTTTAACAATTTGGGCTGGCGTTTGGTTCGCTTCAATCCATACGAGCAGACGTGTGCAGGCGCGCGAGAGGCGCAAATCGGGGCGCACGTATGATTCCAATTGTCTAGCTCAATAAAAACACTCGAATTTAAAATATTTTATTGCCTAAACCGTTAATTCGATTAAAATTCTATTTTTACCGTTAGACTAATCTTGACGAGATCTTCAAAACTAGATCCCATGTGGATATGTTTCGACACCTTTTTTTTAGACCTAAAAGTTACCCACACTGTTGTATATAAGTTATCCACCATGTAAAAAGTAAATAACCCACCTTTTTAAAGAGCTGTGTGACTCATTTTTTTGCATGTAATACAAAACTACCGCTGACATCTCGATGCCACTCGCTCCAAACGACCGCTGAAGATCCGCTTGGCCGCCACCACCCCACAGCACCACCGCAGTGAAGGGGGAGAAGATGGACGCCACCGCCTCCTCGAGTTTCCACTGACATAGGACAGTGCCGACACCGCCTCCTCCTCCTCACCTGACGAGCTTAGCCTGTCGACGTCCTCGGCGGTGTCAGCAGCAGAGTAGGAAGGTGCGAGGGGGGTCAAGGTTGACGGGAAGGGACTCCTAGGGGCGGCGCGGCGTTGTCGCATGGTGCAGGGAGGGTTATAGGGAGGGGGCGGCCGAAGTATTTACATACCTCAGTATTTAAGAGTTACCCACATGAATATATTAGATAGCTATTCCACATGCTCTATTTACATACCGTAGTATGTAAAAGTTACCCACCCGTTAACACTAAAGTTATCCAACTACTGGCCATAAACTTATCCATTTTAGTATAAGTTACCCACATGTTATCCCTAAAAGTTATCCATATGTTAGCACTAAAGTTACCCATATCTTAGCACTAAACTCACCCCCATGCTATAGAAAAAGTAACACATACTAATATGTATAGATTACCCACCTATTAGCACTAAAGTTATGTCACATCCCAAGATTTTCCAAATCTTGTAATGTGAAAATAAATGGATAAAAAAAACTTTGTTTGATTTGCAGGGCCAGAAGAAACTTTTTGAATTTAAATGGAACTTCAAACCTTTTTGGATTAAATAAAATCCTAAGGGGATTTAAAAGGTTAAACATTTATAAAAGGAAAATAAAATATTTGGAATTACTACCTTGAAATCTTTTTATAAAAGGTTTTGGTTCTCAAAATGAAAAGGAAGGTTTTTAAATAAAGATTATTTCATAAAACCAAGTTAAACCTTAGCCAAAACTTGGAAAACAAAAAGTTTTGTTTGATTAAAATAAATAATGGTTTAATCAAAAACAAAACAATAAAGGATTTAATATCCAAGTTTTATTAATAAAGATTTATTAATAATAAACCATCAAAAACTTGTTTATTTGTTTAAAAATAAGTTTTCCAAATATTTTATATTCTCAAATAAAACCTACTGATTGGTTTTGAAATTTGATAGTTTTTCAATGGAGCTTTGAAATAAAGCCAACCCTATTTTTGAATTAATAACATTGGTCTATTCATTTAATTAATAATGGACCCTACTAGTAAAACTATTATTTTGGTTTTGGATTTGGTTTATACCACTGAACTGAACCAAGTTCAAACTTTCAAAGTCTGGTGATTGTTTGTCTTGATTTGATTGTTGAATTATATGTTTGAAATTCAAAACAGGAAAATAGAAACAGAAAAAGAAAAGGATTCAGAAACAGAAAAAAATGAGATTAAGTCGACCCAACCCAGCAGCCCACTAAGGCCCAGAAACAGCCCAGCTACCCCTCTCCCCGAAGAAAATGATTCGCACTCAGAATCTGACCCGCAGAGAGAATGACTGGTGGACCTCCCCCTCATTTCTTTTTCCCACTGCCAGGTAGACCCCACCTCCCTGTTCATCCTTCTCACCCGCGCGACGCCTTCTCCCCCAAACCGCGCTGCCGTTCTCTGTCATTCAACCGCGCTTTCAATTCACGAATAAAGGCTGCGTTAATCTTGCCCCGACCATGAGTACATAGGCACCCCTCCTCCCTCTGTCCTTTCCCTCAAACGCGAACGCCACATCGCCACCAGGCTGCTCGCATTGCTCGCGACAACCCTCTGTCTCCGACCACCTTCCACCTTCGATTCCGGCCAAGCCACACCCCCTCCTGCCTTCCCGAGCACACAAGCACGTTCACCGCTCCCTGGCGCATCTGCCGGTACCTTTTGTTCGACCGCGGGCGCCCCAGAGCAACGTCTACAGCTAGCTCTGAACGCCGCCGCCGTCCGCTCCAACTCCGACGAGCCCCACAGGTAGATTCCGGCCGCCCCTCTCCTTCTCGTTCACGCACACAGCATCTCCGTGATCCCCTGCGTCTAACCATGCTTCTGGTTTGCCTTCTTGTGACCCGTAGCATCGTCCTCGACCTCAACCAGAGCCAACCGTCGCCAGAACGAACTCTGGCGAGGAATTCCTCCTGCCTTCGCGCGCCCCTTTGTCCCGCCGACCACGCGTTGAGCTTCCCCAGCCTCCTGCGATCTCGGTGAGCACTTCCCCCTCTTTCCTCACTTCCTATTTCACCAGCGCCGCCGCCGTCTGCGCCGCCATTAATGGCCAGTTAATGGCCATTTGTTTAGGTCCGTTAGATCTAGATTGGGCGAGCATGATTAGGTCACTTAAACGCCGAAGGGGTATGCTTCCAGAACCGTGCGATCTAATTAGATCCAACGCCCCACAGAGCGCGATCCGCGCCAAGCGGTACCGTCCAATGAAATCATGCCGCGTGTCACGAGTTCTGTTTAAAAACAGATTTGAGATCTGATTGTGTGATGATTTTCAAACCCTTGTAACTTTGGATCCACACGTCCAAAAATTACAAATTTTATGTCGTTGGATTCAGGAGAGCAAGCCCTAGCCAACCATGCCCTTGGTTTAGCAAATAGTATCTGTTAATTTGCTTGTTTTTGCAGATTCATTTGTGTGCTTGTTTGGAGTAGAAAATTGTTTAAAATTGATTTTAGGGTTAAAACTTTTGCAAAATGGTTTGATGTGACCTTACTGACCCTAGGAGCCAACCCATGGTTTGGAAAATGGATTTGGAAAAGTTTAGAAAGGATTAATTGGTTTAGTCCATTTCTAGCTAAATAAAACTATTGTTTTGTTTATAAAAATGGTTTTGAGTAAAAAAAAACTTTGGAGAAAATATTTTGGACCAAACCTGCTGACCATAAACATCAAGTTTTGAGAAACAACAACTTATTTGGTGAAACCACTTAAGGTTGTGGTATTGAGAAAAATGTTCTTCACCACATAAAATGATGAAGGGTATTGAAAATGGCTTATGGATAAAACCCATTTGCAAATGACTTTGCCATTTTGGTAAATGACCAAATTTGGACCTTACAAAGTTTAGAAGCCTAGAGGAGACCCTGTTTGCAAATAAAACTATCTTGTGCATGCTCCCATGCATAACTTAGAACCCTTTGCTTTGTGTGTGAAATTGTTTGTGTGACTTTGGTTTGGAATGTTAGTTGATTTTGTGTTTGCTTGATTTACTTGTAGTGAAGTTAGAGAAGTGTGAGACTAGCAAGATCAAGGAGTGAACCACCATTCCCTACCAAAAAGGCAAGTTACACTATCATACAAAAGTCCTACTATTTTCATTATACTTAGTGGATTTTGGAACATGCATGAAAATGATTTATACTTATGCTATGCTAAATCCTAATAGGATACCCTATACATTCCTTAGAGAAAACATTGTAGTTGTACATGCTTAGCCATGCTTCATTGTGAAAAGAGATACATGTTGAGATTTTACAAAGTTGAGAAAAGGACTTGTGTTTTATATAATAAAACAAGGACTCAATGAACCACCTAGGTGGAGGATACTTTAAGTTTTGGAGAAGGTGGCAACAAAAGGAACCATGTCTATGGTAAACACTTTGTGTTGTGCTCCAAAAGAAAACCCACCTAGGAAACTTAGAGATTGAACATGTTTCTCCAATTGTGGCTTTCGTGTGCAACCACATGCTATTATGGCTCTGGCTTAGTCAATTACATTAGGAAGGCCCATACATTGTCTTTAGTTACTGGACATGGGGATCTGGAATGCTTCATGGGGGCTGAAGACAAGCTAGCAATGGTGTATGGGAGGACCTTTTGGAAAGACTTCGTCACATTCTCAATCTGCCAGTACTCCATCTTGGTGAGCACTAATCCAGTAGGCCACTGGTGGCAAAAGGATGGGATTGTGACATGTAGGTAAAGTGTACTCCTTCTGCAGAAGATAATAAAATCTAAGTACTTAGCCGTGTCCCCGGTTATGGACAATACTGAGCAACTAAAGTTTGAACTATGGGAGATCTCGACATTCCAACTTCTAAAATAAAAACTTGAACACTTGAGTGTCTACCAAGGAATTCAAAGAGATTTTATAAAACTTGTTGCACTTGGGGTTACCAAGGTGCTCAAGAGATTTTGATGAAAACATGAACACTTGAGGTTACCAAGGAACTCATGAGATATTATAAAACTTGATGCACTTTGGGTTACCAAGGAGCTCAAGAGATTTTGACAAGGACTTGAACACTTGAGTGTCTACCAAGGAGTTCAAGGGATTCTTGGAAAAGAGATTTGACAAAGGACCGAAACCATTTTGAAAAGATAGGATAAAATATTGCTTTATGCAAATAAGCCTTAAACTCTACTTAGCCAAAATTGCATGTAATGATAGGATCTACTTATAATCTACATAGAAGTGAAACTTGCCAATACAATTCAAATGTATTGACCCTTGTGGCTGTAACTTGTAATGTTGCAGGTTTGATTGATTTTAGTGAAGATTGTTTGATTAGGATTACAGAGTCTACAACCAACATCTGCCTGTGGCACTTTGAAGATGAAGGACCCCATGATTATAATTATTCCGCTGCAATGTAATGTAATAGCCAAATGAGCTATGTATTGATGTAATAAAATTATGTTATTCCCGGTTATAAAGTTATACTATGACCTTTGTTTCTTGATATTACATCTATACTGTGGATGCTAGCTATTGATCCAGGGACTAGCATTGTGAACACAGGAGGAATCTACCTTATTAGGTTGAGACCTCTACAGATGGTATCAGAGCATTGTGTTGCCTGTAGGATTTGTAACCCTAGGATTGGACGAAACCCTTAGAAAAAAATAGGAGTTGTATTTGTTCCAAAACTTATTTACAAAACAATCTTGTAAAACTCTTTCCTCAACCATTTTGGTTTTGATTCTACATCTCAACTATTTCAACTTGATGGACAAAACCTACCCCATGGCCCAAGACTACACCATGTGCAAAGGACTTCCCCAACACTTTCAACTCTAATGACTTCAACTTCTTCAACTCTAATGACTTCAACATCTTCAGCATATTCACCAAGGACCTCCAACTTGGATATTCCTAAGAACTACAAGTGAGACAAGGAAATCTTGCTCAAGATTTAGAGACCGAGAGAATGCAAAAGTTAGAAGGAGCTCACTTCACTAGAAGTCAAGATAACCAAGAGTTTTTCCCAAAGAACCATGATCTCATATAGGAAGAAGCAACCAAGAAGGATGGAAAGATCACAAGTAAACCATATAGATGGACCACCATACTTTAGCTAAGTCAAAACCCACCAACTCATGTGGTGTAACAAAAATATTTTTGTTGCCTAAGTATGTGCTTGAACATTGTTGTTGAGTGAAATGTTTGGTTTATGATTGCATGCACATTGTTTGTGTAAATTGTGATATGTGTGATTAGAATTGATTCCTTAGAAAAACCTTTTGCCTATTCTAATTTTCCTTCAACCCAAACAGATGACTACTCCAGGAGACTCTAACATCAAGGTGGATGACACCAACACCAACCAAGCTGACAGCATGAAAGAGCTCATAGCAACCCAACACCAGTTGAACTAAGCGGACATTTCGATTCATAACCAGCAATAGTGATTAAGATCCAGCACTGCAAAAGTTTTTGGAAGAATAATCCCAACTGATGCTTAAGGTGACTAATCAAATGATCAGCATGGAAGAAAACTATCCCAAAAGAGAGTATGACAACAAGGATGACAAGAATGTTATTCTAGATGGAGCCCCAGCTTGCATTATTTGTGGAGACAAGGACCATACTTCCAAGGAGCATGAAGATCAATGCCCCAACTGTGAAGAGAAACATCCTATTGGACAGTGTCCTACCTCTCAAGCAACTTGCTACCTATGTGAAGGAAGCAATCATACTCCTATCCAATGCCCCATCTACTGCATGGTGGAACAAAGGAAACAAGAAGGATCCAAGTCTACCAAAGGAAAAGGACCACTCATACCTCCAAACAAGACAACCCAATTCAAAGGATCAAAGAAACCCAAGAAACCAAGACCAGACATGAACCTTGTGCAATGTCGTAAATGTAAGGAAATGGGACACTACTCCAGTGAGTGCCCAGAGAACTATAAAAATAAGGGGATTGTCCAAGTGGTGTGCAACAACTGCAAAGAGCCAGGCCATTATGTAGCAACTTGTCCACAAGAGCAACATAAAGAACTCCAAGATATCCACTGTTTCAACTGTAAGAACCCAGGACATTATGCAAGCAACTGTCCCGAAAAGATGAAGAACAAGTTGAACAAGCCTATGGAGAAACTCAACCTTGGCCCATGAGTCAAGCATGGAAACTAAGGACGCAAATGCAACTGTTTGCTTAGAGAAAGTTTTCCCAAGATCCCAAGAAGGACAATATGTAATTTTTGTTTGAAAATTTTTAAGGGTGGTAGCACCCTAGTTGTTTTGAGCCTGCTTGTAACCCTAACCTTCCCAAATCTCGGGACGAGATTTATTTTAAGGGTGGTAGCCTGTCACATCCCAAGATTTTCCAAATCTTGTAATGTGAAAATAAATGGATAAAAAAAAACTTTGTTTGATTTGCAGGGCCAGAAGAAACTTTTTGAATTTAAATGGAACTTCAAACCTTTTTGGATTAAATAAAATCCTAAGGGGATTTAAAAGGTTAAACATTTATAAAAGGAAAATAAAATATTTGGAATTACTACCTTGAAATCTTTTTATAAAAGGTTTTGGTTCTCAAAATGAAAAGGAAGGTTTTTAAATAAAGATTATTTCATAAAACCGAGTTAAACCTTAGCCAAAACTTGGAAAACAAAAAGTTTTGTTTGATTAAAATAAATAATGGTTTAATCAAAAACAAAACAATAAAGGATTTAATATCCAAGTTTTATTAATAAAGATTTATTAATAATAAACCATCAAAAACTTGTTTATTTGTTTAAAAATAAGTTTTCCAAGTATTTTATATTCTCAAATAAAACCTACTGATTGGTTTTGAAATTTGATAGTTTTTCAATGGAGCTTTGAAATAAAGCCAACCCTATTTTTGAATTAATAACATTGGTCTATTCATTTAATTAATAATGGACCCTACTAGTAAAACTATTATTTTGGTTTTGGATTTGGTTTATACCACTGAACTGAACCAAGTTCAAACTTTCAAAGTCTGGTGATTGTTTGTCTTGATTTGATTGTTGAATTATATGTTTGAAATTCAAAACAGGAAAATAGAAACAGAAAAAGAAAAGGATTCAGAAACAGAAAAAAATGAGATTAAGTCGACCCAACCCAGCAGCCCACTAAGGCCCAGAAACAGCCCTTCTCTCCCGAAGAAAAGCGATTACTTTCGAATCTGACCCGCAGAGAGAATGACTGGTGGACCTCCCCCTCATTTCTTTTTCCCACTGCCAGGTAGACCCCACCTCCCTGTTCATCCTTCTCACCCGCGCGACCCCTTCTCCCCCAAACCGCGCTGCCGTTCTCTGTCATTCAACCGCACTTTCAATTCAGCAATAAAGACTGCGTTAATCTTGCCCCGACCATGAGTACATAGGCACCCCTCCTCCCTCTGTCCTTTCCCTCAAACGCGAACGCCACATCGCCACCAGGCTGCTCGCATTGCTCGCGACAACCCTCTGTCTCCGACCACCTTCCACCTTCGATTCCGGCCAAGCCACACCCCCTCCTGCCTTCCCGAGCACACAAGCACGTTCACCGCTCCCTGGCGCATCTGCCGGTACCTTTTGTTCGACCGCGGGCGCCCCAGAGCAACGTCTACAGCTAGCTCTGAACGCCGCCGCCGTCCGCTCCAACTCCGACGAGCCCCACAGGTAGATTCCGGCCGCCCCTCTCCTTCTCGTTCACGCACACAGCATCTCCGTGATCCCCTGCGTCTAACCATGCTTCTGGTTTGCCTTCTTGTGACCCGTAGCATCGTCCTCGACCTCAACCAGAGCCAACCGTCGCCAGAACGAACTCCGGCGAGGAATTCCTCCTGCCTTCGCGCGCCCCTTTGTCCCGCCGACCACGCGTTGAGCTTCCCCAGCCTCCTGCGATCTCGGTGAGCACTTCCCCCTCTTTCCTCACTTCCTATTTCACCAGCGCCGCCGCCGTCTGCCCGTCGCCGCCACATGCAAGCCAGCCGCCTTGATTAATGGCCATTTGTTTAGGTCCGTTAGATCTAGATCGGGCGAGCAGGATTAGGTCACTTAAACGCCGAAGGGGTATGCTTCCAGAACCGTGCGATCTAATTAGATCCAACGCCCCACAGAGCGCGATCCGCGCCAAGCGGTACCGTCCAATGAAATCATGCCGCGTGTCACGAGTTCTGTTTAAAAACAGATTTGAAATCTGATTGTGTGATGATTTTCAAACCCTTGTAACTTTGGATCCACACGTCCAAAAATTACAAATTTTATGTCGTTGGATTCAGGAGAGCAAGCCCTAGCTAACCATGCCCTTGGTTGAGCAAATAGTATCTATTAATTTGCTTGTTTTTGCAGATTCGTTTGTGTGCTTGTTTGGAGTAGAAAATTGTTTAAAATTGATTTTAGGGTTAAAACTTTTGCAAAATGGTTTGATGTGACCTTACTGACCCTAGGAGCCAACCCATGGTTTGGAAAATGGATTTGGAAAAGTTTAGAAAGGATTAATTGGTTTAGTCCATTTCTAGCTAAATAAAACTATTGTTTTGTTTATAAAAATGGTTTTGAGTAAAAAAACTTTGGAGAAAATGTTTTGGACCAAACCTGCTGACCATAAACATCAAGTTTTGAGAAACAACAACTTATTTGGTGAAACCACTTAAGGTTGTGGTATTGAGAAAAATGTTCTTCACCACATAAAATGATGAAGGGTTTTGAAAATGGCTTATGGATAAAACCCATTTGCAAATGACTTTGCCATTTTGGTAAATGACCAAATTTGGACCTTACAAAGTTTAGAAGCCTAGAGGAGACCCTGTTTGCAAATAAAACTATCTTGTGCATGCTCCCATGCATAACTTAGAACCCTTTGCTTTGTGTGTGAAATTGTTTGTGTGACTTTGGTTTGGAATGTTAGTTGATTTTGTGTTTGCTTGATTTACTTGTAGTGAAGTTAGAGAAGTGTGAGACTAGCAAGATCAAGGAGTGAACCACCATTCCCTACCAAAAAGGCAAGTTACACTATCATACAAAAGTCCTACTATTTTCATTATACTTAGTGGATTTTGGAACATGCATGAAAATGATTTATACTTATGCTATGCTAAATCCTAATAGGATACCCTATACATTCCTTAGAGAAAACATTGTAGTTGTACATGCTTAGCCATGCTTCATTGTGAAAAGAGATACATGTTGAGATTTTACAAAGTTGAGAAAAGGACTTGTGTTTTATATAATAAAACAAGGACTCAATGAACCACCTAGGTGGAGGATACTTTAAGTTTTGGAGAAGGTGGCAACAAAAGGAACCATGTCTATGGTAAACACTTTGTGTTGTGCTCCAAAAGAAAACCCACCTAGGAAACTTAGAGATTGAACATGTTTCTCCAATTGTGGCTTTCGTGTGCAACCACATGCTATTATGGCTCTGGCTTAGTCAATTACATTAGGAAGACCCATACATTGTCTTTAGTTACTGGACATGG
The DNA here is from genome assembly GCA_023614405.1 of Avena insularis. Taxonomy (NCBI): domain Eukaryota; kingdom Viridiplantae; phylum Streptophyta; class Magnoliopsida; order Poales; family Poaceae; genus Avena; species Avena insularis. Next base: position 10,751,812 of record CM042684.1, read on the forward strand.
GGATCTAGAATGCTTCATGGGGGCTGAAGACAAGCTAGCAATGGTGTATGGGAGGACCTTTTGGAAAGACTTCGTCACATTCTCAATCTGCCAGTACTCCATCTTGGTGAGCACTAATCCAGTAGGCCACTGGTGGCAAAAGGATGGGGTTGTGACATGTGGGTAAAGTGTACTCCTTCTGCAGAAGATAATAAAATCTAAGTACTTAGCCGTGTCCCCGGTTATGGACAATACTGAGCAACTAAAGTTTGAACTATGGGAGATCTCGACATTCCAACTTCTAAAATAAAAACTTGAACACTTGAGTGTCTACCAAGGAATTCAAAGAGATTTTATAAAACTTGTTGCACTTGGGGTTACCAAGGTGCTCAAGAGATTTTGATGAAAACATGAACACTTGGGGTTACCAAGGAACTCATGAGATATTATAAAACTTGATGCACTTTGGGTTACCAAGGAGCTCAAGAGATTTTGACAAGGACTTGAACACTTGAGTGTCTACCAAGGAGTTCAAGGGATTCTTGGAAAAGAGATTTGACAAAGGACCGAAACCATTTTGAAAAGATAGGATAAAATATTGCTTTATGCAAATAAGCCTTAAACTCTACTTAGCCAAAATTGCATGTAATGATAGAATCTACTTATAATCTACATAGAAGTGAAACTTGCCAATACAATTCAAATGTATTGACCCTTGTGGCTGTAACTTGTAATGTTGCAGGTTTGATTGATTTTAGTGAAGATTGTTTGATTAGGATTACAGAGTCTACAACCAACATCTGCCTGTGGCACTTTGAAGATGAAGGACCCCATGATTATAATTATTCCGTTGCAATGTAATGTAATAGCCAAATGAGCTATGTATTGATGTAATAAAATTATGTTATTCCCGGTTATAAAGTTATACTATGACCTTTGTTTCTTGATATTACATCTATACTGTGGATGCTAGCTATTGATCCAGGGACTAGCATTGTGAACACATGAGGAATCTACCTTATTAGGTTGAGACCTCTACAAGTTATCCACTTGTTTGCACTAAAAGCTACCTCTGTTAATACCAAACTCACGCCCTGCTATAAGAAACAAGTGACCCACCTATTAACATTGAAGTCATCCATATGTTATCACTAAAGTTACCCACTCGTTAACACTAAAATTATCTCATACTCTAGCAAAAAAGGAGCATCATGTCCTAATATGAAGTATAAGTTATAAGTTAACCATCTATTAACACTAAAATTATCCACTTGTCAACATTAAAGTTACCCACGCTATTGTATATAAGTTATCCACCATGTAAAAAGTAAATAACCCACCTTTTTGAAGAGCTGTGTGATGCATTTTTTTGCGTGTAATACAAAACTACCGCTGACATCTCCACGCAACTCGCTCCAAACGACCGCCGAAGATCCGCTTGGCCGCCACCACCCCACAACACCACAGTGGAGGGGGAGAAGATGGACGCCACCGCCTCCTCGAGTTTCCGCTGACATATGACAGTGCTGACATCACCGCCTCCTCCTCACCTGACGAGCTTAGCCTGTCGACGTCCTCGGCGGTGTCAGCAACAGAGAAGGAAGGTGCGAGGGGGTGTCAAGGTTGGCGGGGAGGGAGCGCGACATTGCCGCACGGTGCATGGAGGGTTATAGGGAAGGGGCGGCCGAAGTATTTACATACCTCAGTATTTAAGAGTTACCGACATGAATATATTAGATAGCTATTCCACATGCTCCATTTACTTACCGTAGTATGTAAAAGTTACCCACCTGTTAACACTAAAGTTATCCAACTACTGGCCGTAAACTTATCCATTCTAGTATAAGTTACCCACATGTTATCCCTAAAAGTTATCCATATGTTAGCACTAAAGTTACCCATATCTTAGCACTAAACTCACCCCATGCTATAGAAAAAGTAACACATACTAATATGTATAGATTACCCACCTATTAGCACTAAAGTTGTCCACTTGTTTGCACTAAAATCTACCTCTGTTAATACCAAACTCACGCCCTGCTATAAGAAACAAGTGACCCACCTATTAACATTGAAGTCATCCATATGTTATCACTAAAGTTACCCACTCGTTAACACTAAACTTATCTCATACTCTAGCAAAAAAGGAGCATCATGTCCTAATATGAAGTATAAATTATAAGTTAACCATCTATTAACACTAAAGTTATCCACTTGTTAACATTAAAGTTACCCACACTATTGTATATAAGTTATCCACCATGTAAAAAGTAAATAACCCACCTTTTTGAAGAGCTGTGTGATGCATTTTTTTTGCGTGTAATACAAAACTACCGCTGACATCTCCACGCAACTCTCTCCAAACGACCGCCGAAGATCCGCTTGGCCGCCACCACCCTGCAACACCACAGTGGAGGGGGAGAAGATGGACGCCACCGCCTCCTCGAGTTTCCGCTGACATAGGACAGTGCCGACACCGCCGCCTCCTCCTCACCTCACGAGTTTAGCCTGTCGACGTCCTCGGCGGTGTCAGCAGCAGAGAAGGAAGGTGCGAGGGGGTGTCAAAGTTGGCGGGGAGGGACTCCTAGGGGCGGCGCGGCATTGCCGCATGGTGCATGGAGGGTTATAGGGAAGGGGCGGCCGAAGTACTTACATACCTCAGTATTTAAGAGTTACCCACATGAATATATTAGATAGCTATTCCACATGCTCCATTTATATACCGTAGTATGTAAAAGTTACCCACCCGTTAACACTAAAATTATCCAATTACTGGCCCTAAACTTATCAATTCTAGTATAAGTTACCCACATGTTATCCCTAAAAGTTATCCATATGTTAGCACTAAAGTTACCCATATCTTAGCACTAAACTCACCCCCATGCTATAGAAAAATTAACACATACTAATATGTATAGATTACCCACCTATTAGCACTAAAGTTATCCACTTGTTTGCACTAAAAGCTACCTTTGTTAATACCAAACTCACGCCCTGCTATAAGAAACAAGTAACCCACCTATTAACATTGAAGTCATCCATATGTTATCACTAAAGTTACCCACTCGTTAACACTAAACTTGTCTCATACTCTAGCAAAAAAGGAGCATCATGTCCTAATATGAAGTATAAGTTATAAGTTAACCATCTATTAACACTAAAGTTATCTACTTGTTAACATTAAAGTTACCCACACTGTTGTATATAAGTTATCCACCATGTAAAAAGTAAATAACCCACCTTTTTGAAGAGCTCTGTGATGCATTTTTTGCGTGTAATAGAAAACTACCGCTGACATCTCCACGCAACTCGCTCCAAACGATCGCCGAAGATCCGCTTGGCCGCCACCACCCTGCAACACCACAATGGAGGGGGAGAAGATGGAAGCCACCGCCTCCTCGAGTTTCCGCTGACATAGGACAGTGCCGACACCGCCGCCTCCTCCTCACCTCACGAGTTTAGCCTGTCGACGTCCTCGGCGGTGTCAGCAGCAGATAAGGAAGGTGCGAGGGGGTGTCAAGGTTGGCGGGGAGGGACTCCTAGGGGCGGCGCGACATTGCCGCACGATGCAGGGAGGGTTATAGGGAAGGGGTGGCCGAAGTATTTACATACCTCAGTATTTAAGAGTTACCCACATGGATATATTAGATAGCTATTCCACATGCTCCATTTACATACCGTAGTATGTAAAAGTTACCCACCCGTTAACACTAAAGTTATCCAACTACTGACCCTAAGCTTATCCATTCTAGTATAAGTTACCCACATGTTATCCGTAAAAGTTATCCATATGTTAGCACTAAAGTGTAGGGGTTCGTAGCATGGATTTTTTTTCTATCGCATGAACACACATAATCCAAGATCTATCTACTAGATTGCAGCAACGAGTCGATAGAGTACTAACCCTCGAAGATCCAAAGTGGTTAACGAGAGCAGATTCTCGTGGATGATGTAGTCGTACACTTCCCATCTCAAGATCGCGTAGACGATCCTTCCGGCGCTGCGTTCCGGCAGTGCTTCCGTAGTCGGTCACACGTTCGGTACTTGATGAAGACCTTCCTCTCCCTTGTTCCAGCAGGCAGCGGAGGTTGTAGCACTCTCCTCGTGATTCCGGCAGCACGACGGCGTGGTGTCGGAAGTAGAGGGGAGATCTCGCAGGGCTTCACCTTAAGTCGGAGCGAGTATGGTGGAGTATGAGAGAGGCCTTGGCGATCTACGGTTTAGAGGGCACCAAGGGGAGGGCTTGGTCGGCGGCTAGGGTTTGGGGAAACCCTAACTCGCCTAGTTAGAGGAGGCCCTAGGCGGCGGCGACTTTGGAGGAGGCCGACGGCTTGGGGCTAGGGTTTTAGGTGAGAGGGGTAGGGGGCGCCCTACCCCTCCTTATATAGGTGGGAGGGGCCCGGTTGGGAGGAGGGATTCCTCCTCCAACTCCTCCTCCTTGGCCGGCGGGTGGAGGGAGGGGACTTCCTCCCCAAGTAGGTTTCCTATTCTCCCTCCACCAAGCAAACTTGAGATTTGACTTTTTCAAATTGGCGTTTGACTTTCAAACTCTGATTTGATTTCTCTTTATTTTGCCCAGCCAAGTGACCTAGTACATGATGCAACCATTCCACATTGTCATGACACATTCATGTACCCTTCCCTTGGTCGGACCTTAGGACCCTTCTAGAACATTCCTGGTGAAAACACCGAAATCATTCCCCAACTCCGAAACAAGACTTTCCTTATATGAATCTTATTCTCCGGACCATTCCGGATCTCCTCGTGATATCCCGGATCCCATCCGAGACTCCGAACAACATTTGGTATCTTACTCATCATTCCATAACTACTGAACAACATCGAATCCTTAAGTGTGTCTCCCTACAGTTCGTGAATTATGCGGACATGACCGAGACACTTCTCCGATCAATAACCAATAGAGGAATCTGGAAATTCATATGGCTCCCACATATTTCTACGATTACTTTGCGATCGAATGAACCACTTACATACGATACCAATTTCCCTTTGTCTCACGATAGTTTACTTATCCGAGGTTTTGATCGTCGGTATCTCTGCATACCTAGTTCAACCTCGTTACTGATAAGTACTCTTTTCTCGTTCCCGTGATATGTGATCCCTTGTGAGCCAGTCACATGCTTGCAAGCTAATTGGATGACATTCCACCGAGAGGGCCTAGAGTATTAATGTTTCCGATTAATACAATTATAGCATGGTATGTAAACATTTATCATAAGCATGAAGATATGACAATAACCACTTTATTATTGCCTCATGGGAATATTTCCAACAGTCTCCCACTTGCACTAGAGTCAATAATATAGTTTCAAACCTTTGTGTATTCAACACCTATGGCTTTCCGGTGTTGTATGTACACGATTGCTAGTGGTCAAATGATCTCCGGATCTGACACTTCCAGATCCGTGTGTAATTGCATGTCTTTGCGTCTCTACGCATCACTCATTCTATAATGAGATGGCTTTGTATAAATTTGGTCCTTTGGTGAGACCTTTAGTTCTTTGGGGTTAAAACATGTTGATAATATTGTCGTACAATATATCTTTATAGTACTATCCCGTTGTGAACCACACCTAGTTTGATAACAAACTACTTGACACAAATGCCCTCTTTTGCTGCTATTATAGCAGTCATATACTTAGCCTTTTGTTGTAGTATCTGTCACAATGTCTTAACTTTGGAACTCATCCAAATCTATTATTGAACTTACTTTCCATTATATTGTGCCACCCTTAGTTTAGATTGAGATAAACTTAATTTGTACTTTGTGACAAAACTAGTATCAATGAAGTACTAACCATCTATTTGTCACTTCTACAAAATAATATATCCTTAGTTCTTCCAAAAGATCATAAGAATATCCTTACTATCGTCCAATGAATCATTCTGGTATATGCTCATAACATTTAGAGCATATGACATATCTGGATTTGTACATATCACAGTATGATTGATATAAATACTCTTTGTGATTTCATACATCAAGTATCAATCTATACTTGAATCTTTGTTTCACTTACCAAGTGTCAATACACTTGAATATATCATCAATATTGAACTCATTCAATCCTTTCTGTGCGACAAGAACCTTTCTTGTAGTTTCTATATTGAACTTATTCAATACATTATCTATGTACTTTTGGCACAACCATATTAGCATCTATTGATGCCAAATATTTGGGTTTTGCCTAAGTCTTTCATCGGGATGAAATTCTTAACATGTGTTAATAAAAGATACATCATCTCTAATCAACAATATGTCTTCCACATAATGTATTAGAAACATGTCTTAGCGCTCCCACTTAATTTCTTGCAAATGCAAGCATCTTCATCGTCTCCGACGAATTTAAACTCCTTTAACAGTTTCATCATAGTGAAGATTCCAACTCCGCAATGCTTACATCAACCATTGAAGTTTGCATATGCTTTTAGCATCCTTTGAATCAACAAAACCCTATGGACCATGTTATGCACACGTCCTAGGTAACAATTCTATTATAAGTACTTGTTTTGTTTATTCAACTACCACATAACAAAATTATATGTAGTGGTTGCTACATTAATCCGTCTAGACTAAATATCGCTATGAAAGATCAAATCTTGTCATAGTCAACCTTTGAACATTGTTGTGAACTCTTTCCCAACATGTCGACTATTTCATAGATGTGAAACACCCATGTCTATTTCTTTATAGATCCAAACACAATTGTAAGGTCTTACACCTTTCTCGAGGGTCCTTCAAGTTCAAAACTTGATTTCTCGTGTATGGAACTATCACAGATTTTATGGCTTCAAGCCATTTTATGGAGTCAGGGCCCATCATCGCTTCTTTGCATGTAGTCCGTTCATTATTCTCAAATAATGATTCAACCCTGAAATCTTGGTATTTGATTGTTTACCCGACCTACTTGATTCAATAGAAACTTTGACCTCCGTAACCACATCCTTTGAGTCACGTGAGCCATGAGCATTGTTGCTGCCTCCGGAACACTTTTTGGCGCTGCGCAACTTTGCACACATAGCTAAGGTTCTTTTAACCTTATCAAAGTTCTATTGTCCTCTCACTTATCTTTTCACGAAAAATTCCTTCTCAAAGAAACTTGACGTTCTAAGTGACAAACACTTTTGTCTCCGATGTTATGGAGGAATACTTAACAGTTATTCGAAATAACATACAAAGACAGGTTCATCCAACCTTGGTTGCAAACATCTTTCTTATGCATAGCATACCAATGTTTAAGAAAGGACAACTTGGGTTTTATCCCAAACCATAACTTTATATGGTGTCATTTCAACGGATTATGATGGAGCTCTTTTCAGTGGAAAAACGGTAGTCTCTAAAGCTTTTAATCTTTAAAATATAATGGCAGTTTCATGAATTACACCTTTGATCTTACCATGTCAAACAAGGTTTAATTACATATCTCGAACGCTCCATACTCTTATGGTGTTTCGGGAAATGCAAATCCACGGAACGATTCCTTAAATCTTAGGTGTTTATGCTAAACTTGTAACTCAAATATCTTCCTTTATGATCTTATCATAAACTATTTATATTCTTGTTACAATGATTTTGCACTTCATCTTGAAAGTCTTTGAACTTTTCAAATGTTCCACACCTCATCCTTATTAAGTAAATATTCATATATTCACTCAAATTTTCGGAGAAAGCATATGAAGTTGAAATCCATCGCTCTTGACTACACATAATGGACTTCATACAACAATATGTACAAGTTCCAATAAGCTAGTCATTCGTTCCCTTTTTGGCCTATGAACGGAGTTTAATTATCTCTAGGAAAGTTTCACAAGCGTCATTTGATCAAAAATCAAAAGACTCCAAAATTCCATCCACATGGAGTTTCTTCATGTTTTCTTTCCAATATAATTTAAACGACAATGTCACTTCCTAAGTGATCTTTCAATCAATTTGTCTTTCGACATTTTTAGCACTAGTTTTATGGATGTGATTTCTTCAATGAGATTTGTAAATCATCCATCTTTTATGGATTACGGCAATTATTTGAACAACCCTCTTGTTCTCATAATATCTGATAAAACAAATCTTGAAGGCAAGCTTTGATGTTTAATGAGCAACACAATAACCCTTTATTTGTTCTCGATGAACATCATCACTTATTCATTTGCTAGTTACTTAGGCCATTGTAGTTCATGAATTGTGTTGTTTCATATGACGATTCATACCAACAAATTCAGTATCCAATACTCAAGAACTACATTGTTTAACAAGCAAAGAATACAATCATAACATGTATATCCTCTATATACCTAAGCTGAACAATTCTAGTCTTTTCTTTTCTGCCATATATTTATGAGATTCTCTTTCAGTATTTCCTTTTCAGTTTGAAATAATCTATCATCAATAGTGGAGCCATACACATGACACATAGTCCAAAGCGTGGATAGTTAAATATCAACGTCTTTGTACTTGTAGTTTGAAGTAGATCACCATCATCAAATGTTTGGTGTTCTTTCAAATTCCTTTCTTTAGTAATCTCTTGGTGTAGTAAACATTTTACCTACATCAAATATTCACCCTTATCATGGAATTATTCATGATCAAGCTACTTTAGCTTATAACAGTGAATCGCGAGTATAATGTTGCTCTCCAAAACCTTTTGGAGGATTAGGACAACTAGTGTCTCCAACCTTTTATAAATTCTCATCAAATATGAGAACATAAACTTTGCCATATTAAACTCTATCATGTTGTAACCAAAACATCATTTCAGATATCGCAATATCTTCCATACATTATGGTTTCTGAAACAACTCTTTCAATGAAGGGTTTCGCAGCATAGTAAATCAAAAATTTCTACGGATACGAACGGGAAAGCCAAGATCTAATCTAGGAGATGCAAACAACGAGGGGTATTAGATGAGATCTTCATACCCTTGAAGATTCGCTGTGGGCGTTAAATCGGAAGCGTGGGTGATGTAGTCGTACTCGCTTCTCCTCCTCGCGATCCGATCCGATCTAACACCGCAAGTGGCGATGCCTCCGAGAGATGCACACGTGCGGCACCTCGACTCTCCTCCTTCCTCGGTCCAGCAAGTATGGTGGAGAGAAGGATTGGATCTACAACGCGACGGTGCGGTGCAAGTGGTGGAGAGTTTCTGCAGCAGGGCTTCGCCTACGTGCAGTCGGGAGGGAGAGAGAGAGGAGGGCAGCAGGGCGGCTAGGGTTGTGGAGGAGGTGTGGGGGGAGGGTGCGCCCCAGCCCTCTATATATATAGGGGTGGGAGCCAGCCCTAGCCCCTCCCCCAATCATTAGGCCGGCGGCCAAGGAGGGAGGAGTGGGGGGGCAAGTTCCCCCCCTTCTAGAAGCTTTCCTAGGGTTTGCCCTAGGTCTGCGGCTGGGCCCTATGGGGCCTTGTGCCCCTATCCCAATGCGGCCAGGGCACTCCCTCATAGGCCCATGCCCCCTCCCGGCAGGTGGGGCCACGTTGGTCCCCCTCCAGAAGGTTCTAGAAGCTTCCGGTACAATACCGATTAACCCGAAACAATTCCGAACTCCAAAAACTGCATTGCCTTATATGAATCTTATTCTCCGGACCATTCCGGAACCTCTCGTGATGTCCCGGATCCCATCCGAGACTCCGAACAAAAACTCATAAACCAATTATCCAATCTATCCTAGCGTCGAGACACGTTAAGTGTGTGACCCTTCGGGTTCGAGAACATGCAGACATGATCTTCTATCAATAATCAACAGTGGGTCTGAAACCCATATTGACTCCCACACATTCATCGATGATCATATCGGATGAACCATGATGCCAGATTCAATCAATCCCATATATATATATTCCTTCGTCTCGCGATATTTTACTTGCGAGATTTGATCGTCGATGCGTCATACCTAGTTCAATCTCGTTCACAGCAAGTACTTTACTCGTTCCGTAATCCGATATCACTTTGTGATTAACTCCTTAACCACATGCAAGCGGTGTTGATATCGATTACCGAGTGGGCCCGAAGTATATCTCTCCGACTTGGGAGGGACAAATCCCATCTCGATACATACAACCCAACAGGTACTTTCCGATCACCTGAGAGACACCTTTATGATCACCCTCTCATAGGATAACGTTTGATGACCTCAAAGCTTTCTTCCGATACCAGGGAGTTGTATTATCTCATGGTCTAAGGAATACAATATTTGACATAAGAAAAAGCTTCGCAAAGATGAACACGATGACACGATCTAATTGCTCTGCTTAGTTTGAATTACATCCATCATATCATTCTCCCAATGATATGATCTCATTATTAATCGACAACTCATGTCTATGGTTAAGAAACCTTAACCATCATTAATCAATGAACTAGTCCATAGAGGCATACTAGGGACACGATGTTGTTCATAAACCACACAAGTATTAAAGTTTCCGCTTAATACAATTCTAGCATGGAATATAAACTTTATCATGAACAAGAATTATAATAATAACATCTTTATTATTGCCTCTAGGGTATAATTCCAACAGTCTCCCACTTGCACTAGAGTCAATAATCTAGTTTACATTTGGCAACAATCTCACACCCATGGAACTAAGGTGCTGATCATGTTTTGCACGTGGAAGAGGTTTAGTCAATGGATCTGCGACATTCAGATCTGTATGTACTTTGATAATCTTCAGATCTCCATCTGCTATATAGTCTCGGATTATATGAAACTTGCGGTTTATATGCTTGGTCTTTGGATGATATCTTGGTTCCTTAGCGAGTGCTATGGCGCTAGTGTTGTCACACAATATCTCCAGTGGGTCCAATGCACTTGGAACCACGCCAAGCTCAGTGATGAAGTCCCTGATCCAAACTCCTTCACTTGACGCTTCTGCAACATCCATGTATTCCGCTTCTACTGTAGATCCCGCGATCACGCTTTGCTTGCAGCTTCTCTAGCTCACAGCTCCTCCATTCAAAATATAAACGTATCCTGTCTGAGATTTAGAATCATCCTTGTCGGTGTCGAAACTAGCATCGACGTAACCTTTTACGACGAGCTGTTTATCACCTCCATAGACTAAGAACATTTCTTTAGTCCTATTTAGGTACTTTAGGATGTTCTTCACGGCTGTCCAGTGTTCCACTCCTGGATCACTTTGATATCTGCTCGTCAAACTAAGAGCATTGGAGACATCCGGTCTAGTACACAGCATGGCATACATGATAGAACCTATGGCCGAGGCATAAGGCACTTTGCTCATAGCTTCTCTATCATTTACCGTAGCTGGACACAGAGCCTTGCTCAATATCTTACCTGACAACATAGGCACTGAACCTTTCTTTGCCTTATCCATTCTGAACCTTTTCAGAACCTTTTCCAGGTATGTACTCTGGCTTAAAGCTATCAGGCGTCTTTGCCTATCTCTATAGATTTTGATGCCCAATATATAAGCAACTTCACCTAGGTCTTTCATTGAAAAACACTTGTTAAAATAACTCTTCACATCGTTAAGCATGTTAATGTCATTTCCAATAATCAATATGTCATCCACATATAGTACTAGAAATGTCACCGAGCTCCCACTCACTTTCTTGTAGATACAAGCTTCATAGCAATTTGGAACAAATCCAAAGCTCTTGATCACTTGATCAAAACGAAGGTTCTAACTCCGAGATGCTTGCTTCAGTCCATAAATGGAACGCTGAAGTTTGCATACTTTATCAGCATCCTTAGGATCGACAAAACCTTCGGGTTGCATCATATACAACTCTTCATCAATGTTGCCATTGAGGAACACAGTCTTGACATCCATCTGCCATATTTCATAATCATGAAACGCAACAATTGCTAATAAAATCCGAATGGACTTAAACATCGCTACGGGAGAGAAAGTCTCATCGTAGTCAACACCTTGAACTTGTCGAAAACCTTTTGCGACAAGTCGTGCTTTATAGACGGTAACATTACCATCCGCGTCCGTTTTCTTCTTGAAAATCCATTTGCACTCAACGGCCTTTCGGTCGCTAGGAGGGTCCACCAAAGTCCATACTTGGTTTTCGCTCATGGATCCCAATTCGGATTTCATGGCCTCTAACCATTTCTCAGAGTCTGGGCTCATCATTGCTTCCTCATAGTTTGTAGGTTCACTGTCTTCCACTAACAAGACAGTTAAGACAGGGTAGCCGTACCACTCAGGAGGGGCACGCGACCTTGTCGACCTGCGACGTTCAATAGCAGCATCGTCCGAAGCTTCATGAACCTTGTCATTAGCTTCCTCTATTGTTGGTGCGGTGACCTGGAACCATTTGTCTTGCGCTACTCTCAATTCAAGAGAAGGTTCAACAACCTCGTCTAGCTCTACTTTCCTCCCACTCACTTCTTTCGAGAGAAACTCCTTCTCAAGAAAGGAACCGTTCTTCGACAAACACTTTGCCTTGGTTACGTGATAGAAGGTATACCAATAGTTTCCTTAGAGTATCCTATGAAGGCGCATTTCTCCGCTTTGGGTTCGAGCTTGTCGGCATCAACTTCTTGGCGTAAGCCAGATCCCAAACTTTAAGCGACAACTTAGGTTTAACACCAAACCACAGTTCATACAGTGTCGTCTCAACGGATTTAGATGGTGCCCTATTTAAAGTGAATGCAGTGGTTTCTAATGCATAACCCCAAAATGATAACGGCAAATCAGTAAGAGACATCATCGATCGGACCATATCCAATAGAGTTCGATTCCGGCGTTCAGACACACCACTGCGCTGTGGTGTTCTGGGTGGCGTGAGTTGCGAAACGATTCCGCTTGCTTTAAGATGCGTGAGAAAATCATAACTCAAATATTCACCTCCACGATCGGATCGTAGAAACTTAATTTTTCTGTTACGATGGTTGTCCACTTCATTCTGAAATTCCTCGAACTTTTCAAATGTTTCAGATTTATGTTTCATTAAATAGATATACCCATATCTACTTAAGTCATCGGTAAAAGTGAGAAACACTCATCGGTCCGCATACATCGGTATGTATGATTTCCAACAAGTCGTTGCTCGCTCCATCATTCCGGAGAACGGGGTTTTGATCATATTGCCCATGAGGCATGGTTCGCATGTGTCAAATGATTCAAAATCAAGAGACTCCAAAAGTCCATCAGAATGGAGTTTCTTCATGCGCTTTACACCAATATGACCTGAGCAGCGATTGCCACAAATAAGTAGTATTATCACTATCTACTTTGCATCTCTTAGCCTCAATGTTATGGATGTGTGTTTCATCCCTTTCGAGATTCAGAAGAAATAAACTGTTCACAACAGGTGCATGACCATAAAAGATGTTACTCATATAAATGGAACAACCATTATTCTCCGATTTAAATGAATAACCGTCTTGCAATAAACACGATCCAGAAATAATGTTCATGCTCAACGCATGCACATAATAACACTTATTAAGGTTTAAAACTAATCCCGAAGGTTAAACTAAGGAGAGCGTGTCGACGGCCATCACATCAACTCTTGATGCATTGCCAGCGCGATCGTCACCTCATCCCTCAAGCGCCGTCTATTCCGTAGCTCTGTTTGAGTTACAAATATTAGCAAGCGAACCGTATCAAATACCTAGGCACTAGCGAGGGCTAGTAAGGAAAACATCAATAACATGTATATCAAATATACCTTTGATGGTGCCAGCCTTCTTGTCCGCTAAGTACTTCGGACAGTTGCGCTTCCAGTGACCCTTGTCCTTGCAATAGAAGCACTCAGTGTCCGGCTTAGGTCCAGACTTGAGCTTCTTCTCAGCAGGGGCAACGCGCTTGCCGCCGCCTTTCTTGAAGGGCTTCTTTGCACCCTTACCTTTCTTGAAGGTGGGGGGCTTGTTGACCATCAACACATGATTATCCTTTTTGATGTCCACCTCCGCAGCCTTCAGCTTTGCGAAGAGCTCGGTGATCATATCAGTGGAACCAATCTGATTGTGAGTCACTACAAAACTTTTGTAGCTGGGAGGGAGTGATTGCAGAACCCTGTCAATCTTGAGCTCCTCTGGAATCTTGCAGTCCAGTTTCTCAAGGCGTTGAGTGTAGCCCGACATCTTTATGGCGTGCTCACTAACGGAACTCCCTTCCTCCATCTTGCAGTTAAAGAACTTCTCAGAGATCTCATATCTCTCAGAACGGGCCTGAGTCTGAAACATGGTTTTCAGCTCCTCGAGAATCTCAAAGGGCCCGGGATAGTTTTCAAAACGATTTTGAAGGTCCGATTCCATAGCAAACAACATGGTGCTCTTAATCACACATAATCATCTTTGCGCGACTGATAGACAGCTTTCTCATCAGCCGGCGCATCTATAGCAGGGGCGTCACCTAGCGCATTCTCAAGGACATAGTCCTTTTGACCGCCAGAGAGAATGATTCTCAGATTGCGGAACCAGTTGGTGAAGTTAGACCCATTGTTTCTAAGCTTTTCTTTCTCAGCAAAAACATTGAAGTTGAAGTTGGACTTAGCCATTTGATCTACAGTATTTGCAAGTACAAATTAGACTATGTTCATGATAACTAGTTCAACTTTAATCAAATTACTAGATGAACTCCCACTAAATTCTACATCCCTCAAGTTGTTTAGTGAACATGATCCAAATTCACCACACCTAATCCGATCCTCACGAGAAGAGATGTGGCTTAAATGGTGGACAACGAAGTGTCGATCATATCATTCATATGACTCATGCTTAACCTTTCGGTTCATGTGTTCCGAGGCCATGTCTGTACATGCTAGGCTCGTCAAGTCAAACCCAAGTATTTCCGCGTGTGCAAAACTGGCTTGCACCCGTTGTAGGTGAACGTAGAGTCTATAGCACCCGATCATCACGTGATGCTTGGACACGACGAACTTTCGCAACGGTGCATACATGGGGAGAACACAGTTTTATCTTGATCTTTAAGTGAGGAATCATCTTATAATGCTACCGTCGTGATCTAAGCATAATAAGATACATAAAAGGATAAACATCACATGCATATAACTTTATGTGACATGGTATAGCCAATCTTCGCGCAATGATCTCCATCTTGTGCATGCCGGCATGATCTCCATCACTCCACCATGATTGCCTCCACCACGAATAGCAACTACAACTATTGCTAACTGAAGGGTTTCGCGGCATAGTAAATCAAAAATTTCTACGGATGCGAACAGAGGGAAGCCAAGATCTAATCTAGGAGATGCAAACAACGAGAGAGATTGGATTAGATCTTCATACCCTTGAAGATTCGCCTGACAGCGTTCGTCGGAACGTGGGTGATGTAGTCGTACTCGCTTCTCCTCCTCGCGATCCGATCCGATCTAGCACCACAAGTGGCGGTGCCTCCGTGACATGCACACGTGCAGCACCTCGACGTCTCCTCCTTCCTTGGTCCAGCAAGTATGGTGGAGAGATGGGTTGGATCTACAACGCGATGGCGCGGTGCAATTGGTGGAGAATTTCATGACAGGCTTCGCCTACAAGCGATCGGGAGGAGAGAGGAGGCGGCAGGCGGCTAGGGTTGAGGGAAGGTGTGGGGTTGGTGCCCCACCCCTCTTTATATAGAGGGCGCAGCCTAGCCCCTCCCCAAGCCCAAACCGCGGCCCAAAGGATAAGGAGTGGGGGCAAGGAAACCCCCTTCTAGAAGGTCTATCTCGAGTTTAAAACCCTCTTGGCGGCTGGGCCCTATGGGCCTTGTTCCCCCAATGCGGCCAGGGCACTCCCTCATAGGCCCATGCCCCTCCCGGAAGGTGGGGCCACGTTGGTCCCCTTCCGGAAGGTTCTAGAAGCTTCGGTAATACCGATTAATCCGAACAATTCCGAACTCCAAAAACTGCAGCGACTTATATGAATCTTATTCTCCGGACCACTCCAAACCTCTCGTGATGTCCGGATCCCATGAGACTCGAACAAAAACTCATAAACCAATTATCCAATCTATCCTAAGCGTCGAGACACGTTAAGTGTGTGACCCTGGATTCGAGAATATGCGACATGATCTTCTATCAATAATCGACTGGGTGCGAAACCCATATTGACTCCCACACATTCATCGATGATCATATCGGATGAACCACGATGCCAGGATTCAATCAATCCCATATATATATATTCCCTTCGTCTCTCGATATTTTACTTGCCCGATATTCGATCGTCGGTACCGTCATACCTAGTTCAATCTCGTTCACAGCAAGTACTTTACTCGTTCCGTAATCCGATATCACTTTGTGATTAACTCCTTAACCACATGCTTGCAAGCGGTGTTGATATCGATTACCGAGTGGGCCTGAAGTATATCTATCCGACTTGGGAGGGACAAATCCCATCTCGATACATACAACCCAACAGGTACTTTCCGATCACCTGAGAGACACCTTTATGATCACCCTCTCATAGGATGACGTTTGATGATCTCAAAGCTTTCTTCCGATACCAGGGAGCTGTATTATCTCATGGTCTAAGGAATACAATATTTGACATAAGAAAATCTTCGCAAAGACGAACACGATGACACGATCTAATTGCTTCGGTTAGTTTGGGTATGTCCACCATATCATTCTCCCAATGATATGATCTCATTATCAATTGACAACTCATGTCTATGGTTAGGAAACCTTAACCATCATTGATCAATGAGCTAGTCCATAGAGGCATACTAGGGACACGGTGTTGTTCACAAACCACACAAGTATTAAAGTTTCCGCTTAATACAATTCTAGCATGGAATATAAACATTATCATGAACATGAATTATAATAATAACAACTTTATTATTGCCTCTAGGGCATAATTCCAACACTAACTACTTAGCGATAAAGTGAAACTATTACATGGCGTATAAGAATTTGACACACAGGTCATACACAATTATAAAGACAACCATATGGCTCTTGCCGGTTGTGTACTCATCGACATGCAAGTCGTGAAACATTACAAAACATGATCATTGCATACAACATACACATCACATCTTGGGCCATACCATATCACAGAAAACACTCCAAAAAACAAGTTAGGCCTCTACTTTGTTGTTGCATGTTTCACGTGGCTTATGGGAGTAGCAAGCTAAGAATGATTCTTATCTCGGAAAGCCACAGCGGTGATATTATGGTTGCCAAACTCGGTGTAAATCCCATGACAACTATAGTGAGAAAGCGGCATCCACCGGGCATGTGGAACAAGCCACCGTCAATCACGGGCGGTCTGTGACGACGTCGCCAGCGTAAGGTTGGCCTGGACCGCTTCAATCGCACTATCCCGCGTCATAAGAAGAACACAAACAAGAGGCTTGCAACAGAAAACATCAACGCCCGCAACAACCATGTTGCGTTCTACTCGTGAAACACATCTACACATAGATCTAGCTCTGATACCACTGAAGGGTTTCCCAACATAGTAAATCAAAAATTTCTACGGATGCGAACGGGAAAGCCAAGATATAATCTAGGAGATGCAAACAACAAGGGGGATTAGATGAGATCTTCATACCCTTGAATATTCGCACAGCGGAACGTTCGTCGGAACGTGGGTGATGTAGTCGTACTCGCTTCTCCTCCTCGCGATCCGATCCGATCTAACACCGCAAGTGGCGATGCCTCCGAGAGATGCACACGTGCGGCACCTCGACGTCTCCTCCTTCCTCGGTCCAGCAAGTATGGTGGAGAGACGGATTGGATCTACAACGCGACGGTGTGGTGCAAGTGGTGGAGAGTTTCTGCAGCAGGGCTTCGCCTACGTGCAGTCGGGAGGGAGAGAGAGAGGAGGGCAGCAGGGCGGCTAGGGTTGTGGAGGAGGTGTGGGGGGAGGGTGCGCCCCAGCCCTCTATATATAGAGGGGTGGGCGCCATCCCTAGACCCTCCCCCAAGCCCTAGGCCGGTGGCCAAGGAGGAAGGAGTGGGCGGCAAGTTTCCCCCCTTCTAGAAGTTTTCCTAGGGTTTGCCCTTGGTCTGGCCGGCTGGGCCCTATGGGGCCTTGTGCCCGTGGCCCAATGCGGACAGGGCACTCCCTCATAGGCCCATGCCCCCTCCCGGCAGGTGGGGCCATGTTGGTCCCCCTCCGGAAGGTTCTAGAAGCTTCCGGTATAATACCGATTAACCCGAAACAATTCCGAACTCCAAAAACCTTAACCATCTAATTGCTCTGCTTAGTTTGGGTCTGTCCATCATATCATTCTCCCAATGATATGATCTCATTATTAATCGACAACTCATGTCTATGGTTAGGAAACCTTAACCATCATTAATCAATGAACTAGTCCATAGAGGCATACTAGGGACACGGTGTTGTTCATAAACCACACAAGTATTAAAGTTTCCTCTTAATACAATTCTAGCATGTAATATAAACTTTATCATGAACAAGAATTATAATAATAACATCTTTATTATTGCCTCTAGGGCATAATTCCAACAGTCTCCTAGATTACCTTGATATTGAAACTATCTTTCGAATATCAAGAATCATGGAGATAAACATGATACTTATATACTAACACTGGAATTGTTACTCTTGATTTAATACCAACTATTAAACTTCATGGAGTAATCGAAACTTACTGAAAGTTTGCAATAGGACTTTTAAACTTTAGATCAACACTTCAAAAACAATACGATACTAGTTCGTAAAGTAACTAACCAGAATTCTATAGTTCTATCATCTCAATTATAACTAAGCGCAAGGTGGTAAACGGATGCCAATGACTACAACAACTATGCAAATTCACTTTGATTTAATTTATGATAAATAGTGTTCAAATTTTAATCATATTGCTGTTGAACTCCCACTCAAAACAATATCCCTCACATTGTTTTAGTGATCACATGAACCAAATCCACCACATCAAAACCGATCATCACGAGAGTTGATGTAGCTTCAATGGCGAACAATCAACATGTTCATCATATCTACTATATGACTCATGCTTTACCTTTCGGTGATCCGTTTTCCGAGACCATGTCTGTACATGCTAGGCTCGTCAAGATCAAACCTTAGCTTCCGCATGAGCAAATCTGGCTTGCTCACGTTGTATACACTCGCAGAATCTAACACACCTGATCATCACGTGATGCTTCAAAATAACGAAGAACCTCAAGTTAGACACCTCTAACACATCAAGTTAGACACCTCTAATTTTCTTTGCATATTTTACGTGGTTTGGAGCTTTCAATAAGTGTCGTTCTAACTTACGAACAAGAACCACAAAGTTGATACTAGTATTGTCAATCACCCATTGTAAATTGAATCTTAACTATGTTGGGAGAAACAGGCACCCGCAAAGACACTTATGCAATACAAGTTGCATGTCAAGCGTGGAGCAAGTCTCATGAACGATGTCATGTAAGGTTAGCCCGGGCCGCTTCATCCCACCATCCCGGAAGATGCACAATACACAAGAAGCAATCGACAACAAAAGCATCAACGCCCACAATGACCATTGTGTTCTACTCGTGCAACAGATCTACATATAGACACGGCTCTGATACCACTGTATGGGTTCGTAGCATGGAAATTTTTTTTCTATCGCATGAACACACATAAGCCAAGATCTATCTACTAGATTGCAGCAACGAGTCGATAGAGTACTAACCCTCGAAGATCCAAAGCGGTTAACGAGAGCAGATTCTCGTGGATGATGTAGTCGTACACTTCTGATCTCAAGATCGCGTAGACGATCCTTCTGGCGCGTTAACAAGAGCGCTTCATGACGCCGGTCATTTTCGATGAAGACCTTCCTCTCCCTTGTTCGATGGCAGCGGAGGTTGTAGCACTCTCCTCGTGATTCCGAAGACTGCGGCGTGGTGCCGAATGAGGGAGATCTCAGGCTTCGCCTTAAGCCGGAGCGAGTATGGTGGAGTATGGGAGAGACCTTGGCGATCTACGGTTTAGAGGGCACCAATGGAAGGGCTTGGTCGGCGGATAGGGTTTGGGGAAACCCTAACTCGCCGAGTTAGAGGAGGCCCTAGGCGGCGACAACTTTGGAGGAGGCCGACGGCTTGGGGCTAGGGTTTTAGGTGTGGCGCCCTACCCCTCCTTATATAGGTGGGAGGGGGCCGGTTGGGAGGAGGAAGTCCTCCTCCAACTCCTCCTCCTTGGCCGACGAGTGGAGGGAGGGGACTTCCTCCCCAAGTAGGTTTCCTACTCTCCCTCCACCAAGCAAACTTGAGATTTGACTTTTTTAAATTGGCGTTTGACTTTCAAACTCTGATTTGATTTCTCTCTTTATTTTGCCCAGCCAAGTGACCTAGTACATGATGCAACCATTCCACATTGTCATGACACATTCATGTACCCTTCCCCTTCGGAGTGCCGGACCTTCCGGACCTTTCTAGAACATTCCTGGTGAAAACACCGGAATCATTCCCCAACTCCGAAACAGGACTTTCCTTATATGAATCTTATTCTTCGGACCATTCCGGATCTCCTCGTGATATCCCGGATCCCATCCGAGACTCCGAACAATATTTGGTCTCTTACTCATCATTCCATAACTACTCAACAACATGGAATCCTTAAGTGTGTCTCCCTACGGTTCGTGAATTATGCGAACATGACCGAGACACTTCTCCGATCAATAACCAATAGAGGAATCTGGAAATTCATATGGCTCCCACATATTTCTACGATTACTTTGCGATCGAATGAACCACTTACATACGATACCAATTTCCCTTTGTCTCACGATAGTTTACTTATCCGAGGTTTTGATCGTCGGTATCTCTGCATACCTAGTTCAACCTCGTTACTGATAAGTACTCTTTTCTCGTTCCCGTGATATGTGATCCCTTGTGAGCCAGTCACATGCTTGCAAGCCAATTGTATGACATTCCACCGAGAGGGCCCAGAGTATATCTATCCGTCATATGGATGGACAAATCCCACTCTTGATCCATGTGCCTCAACACATACTTTCCGAACACTCAATGCCACCTTTATAGCCACCCGATTCGGTGTGGTGTTTGATGTCATCAAAGCATCCTTCCGGTGATGGTGATTAGCATGATCTCATGGTCGAAGGAATTAGGTTACTATGTATCAGAAAGCATATAGCAAATAAACTATATTAAATGACTTGATCTTTATGCTACGCTTAACTATAGGAGTATGTCCATCATATCATTCTCCTAATGATATGACCCTGTTGTTAATAACATCTCTATGTTCATGATCAGGAAACCATGATCATATATTAACCAACAAGCTAGTTTAACAAGAGGCTTTTACTAGGGACTCTTTTATGTTTACAAATCATACAAGTATTAATGTTTCCGATTAATAAAATTATATCATGGTATGTAAACATTTAGCATAAGCATGAAGATATGATAATAACCACTTTATTATTGCCTCTTGGGCATATCTCCAACATAAAGTTACCCATATCTTAGCACTAAACTCACCCCCATGCTATAGAAAAAGTAACACATACTAATATGTATAGATTACCCACCTATTAGCACTAAAGTTATCCACTTGTTTGCACTAAAAGCTACCTCTGTTAATACCAAACTCACACCCTGCTATAAGAAACAAGTGACCCACCTATTAACATTGAAGTCATCCATATGTTATCACTAAAGTTACCCACTCGTTAACACTAAACTTATGTCATACTCTAGCAAAAAAGGAGCATCATGTCCTAATATGAAGTATAAGTTATAAGTTAACCATCTATTAACACTAAAGTTATCCACTTGTTAACATTAAAGTTACCCATACTATTGTATATAAGTTATCCACCATGTAAAAAGTAAATAACCCACCTTTTTGAAGAGTTGTGCGATGCATTTTTTGCATGTAATACAAAACTACCGCTAACATCTCCACGCAACTCGCTCCAAACGATCGCCGAAGATCCACTTGGCCGCCACCACCCCACAGCACCGCAGTGGAGGGGGGAGAAGATGGACGCCACTGCCTCCTCGAGTTTCCACTGACATAGGACAGTGCGACACCGCCGCCTCCTCCTCACCTCACGAGCTTAGCCTGTCGACGTCCTCGGCGATGTCAGCAGCAGAGTAGGAAGGTGCGAGGGGGTGTCAAGGTTGGCGGGGAGGGACTCCTAGGGGCGGCGCTACATTGCCGCACGGTGCAGGGAGGGTTATAGGGAAGGGGCGGTCGAAGTATTTACATACCTCAGTATTTAAGAGTTACCCACATGAATATATTAGATAGCTATTCCACATGCTCTATTTAGATACCGTAGTATGTAAAAGTTACCCACCCGTTAACACTAAAGTTATCCAACTACTGACCCTAAACTTATCCATTCTAGTATAAGTTACCCACATGTTATCCCTAAAAGTTATCCATATGTTAGCACTAAAGTTACCCATATCTTAGCACTAAACTCACCCCCATGCTATAGCAAAAGCAACACATACTAATATGTATAGATTACCCACCTATTAGCACTAAAGTTATCCACTTGTTTGCACTAAAAGCTACCTCTGTTAACACCAAACTCACGCCCTGCTATAAGAAACAAGTGACCCACCTATTACATTGAAGTCATCCATATGTTATCACTAAAGTTACCCACTCGTTAACACTAAACTTACCTCATACTCTAGGAAAAAAGGAGCATCATGTCCTAATATGAAGTATAAGTTATAAGTTAACCATCTATTAACACTAAAGTTATCAACTTGTTAACATTAAAATTACCCACATATTGGCCCTGAACTTACTCCGTGCTATATAACAAAAAATAGTAGTATATCCTAGTGTGTATAAGTTAACCATCTAGTAGTATTAAAGTTATCCACATGTTAACACTAAAGCTAACCGGACCGACGGCTGCCGTGCTCGGAGGCCACGCTAGGAGATGACACAGAGCTCCCTTTCATTTTCCGGATAATGCTCGCGCAGCAGCTCCGACGTCGGGAGATGACGCAGAGGTTGGGAGGGAGCGCCGACGGGGACGTAGGTGCGGGAGAAACTGGATCGAGCGGAGGGGCGAGGTTGGGAGGGAGCGCCGATGACGGGCGTCGTCGGCGCAGGCGGGACGGGCGTTGGCAGCGCGAACGGGGGTTGGGAGAGAGGAAGTGCATATACGGTGTGCTCCGCCGAGAAAAGGAGTAACTCGTGGGCGTACCCAACTGTGTATCCTAGAAAGTGCTCGCTGGAGTATACTTTTTGTATGGCCGTTCGATCCGAATCTGACGTACCGCCCTGTAAGGCGTTCTAATGATATCAGTAGTTTCATACTACACGAAAAAATGCGGGTCTATTTACTTATTACATCGTGGGTAACGTACATATAACATGATGGATAACTTTTGAGTTTGAAAAAAATTGTCGAAATATATCAGTATGGGATCTAGTTTCGAAGATCTTGTCGCGAGTAGTCCAACGGTAAAAATGGATTTTTAATCGGATAAATAGTTTGATCTACAAAACTGTTTGAATTTGAAATTTTGTATTAAGCTGGCTGCCCAATCGGATGGATCCCCAAGTGTGATGCATGCCTGCGCGGGGCGTTGCCGTATGTCTAAACCGCCGAGAAAACCAAACTAACAGGCGCCCGCTATATAGGAAAATCGTATTTATAATCCAGAAAAAGTATTCAAGTTCTTACCTTGAGTTTTGCACATTGCCAGAAAATTTCAATTCATGGTCAATATCTAAATTGATTATAATGTTTATTTTACATGCAACTACATGTTTATATCCTAAGTTTTGCATGCAGATGCAGCTACACATTTTTGTAACGAGCTTTCATTCCATAGTATTTAAGGTACTCCCTATACTTTGTACAAGTAACTTACTATACTTTTAAATGTCATTTTTTTTACTTATTTTAGTCGAGCTAGTCATTTGCTAGGTGAGACCAGAGGAGGGGACAATTTCGTTTTTAGAACAAGATCTCCCTATTTTTTTTTGAGCGGAGGTATGCCACTGTTTAGCTCATTGTCAACTCAGCCGGGCCTCTCCAGTAAGGCCCACGGTCACCGTTCCATTTCTTCCAGCCGCGGTAAGGCCCACGGTCACAATTTCTCCCGATACAAAAGCTCATGGTGGAGAAGAACTCCGGCGGCGGAAGAGCCGGCCGCGGCGGCGGAGAAGGCCGAAAAGTCTCCGGCGGGGAGGGAGTCCAATGCGGAGAATCCGGAGGCCACCAGGTCCTGCGCGGAGGTTGAGCATCCGAAGAAGGGGAGGCCGGGCGGGAGATCGATCCCCTTCATCTGCGAGGCCGCACGGCCGTCGCGAACTCCTCCTTGGGCGCCACCTTGGAGAAGATCTCTAGGAAGGCCACCTCAGACCACAGGACATCGAGGCCGCCCTCTCCACCAAGTTAGTCTCCTCCTAGGTTTCTTACGGAAGTGGCATTTCTTAATTGCTATTGAACTCTGGTTATCTGGAACTGTAGCAGGGATTTATTCAAATGGATGATCGATGATTAATGCACAGTTGGGTAGTCGTAATTAGGAATTTCTCGGTGCATCTATCTGGAATAATAGTGGTAGTTTGTTTAATTTTCTACATGGATTTTGCTTGATGGAGAATTGGAGATCATGGGGAAATTTATGAGAATTGAATTTTCTGGAGCAAACATGTTAAGCTTTGTATTCAGTTATGATCATGGGGAAATTTAGGCGAATTGAATTGGAGTCAGCTTTAACTGGAAACATATTGGCTCTGATTTCTTCCAGAGTACCAGGGGTCATAAAAACTTGGTAATCTGCAATAAGTTATATGCTTGGTATATGTATGCCCACTGGCATGGAGGTTCAAACATTGCATATCTATAGAGGAGCAAATTTCATATTTGTCTTACAATTATGAAATGAAGATCTGAAAGATACTCAAACACCATCCATGGTTTTGAACTTTCAATTATTTCTGGTAGCTAGTATATACCTCTAAAACGTACCGTTTCCTATCTCCTGCCCTGATTGTTCATTATCTTGCAAATAACTGCGGAAGTGGTGGCTTCCACTGTAGGTTAAGTACTCATCAGTTGAAATCCTGAGGTATTTATCTCTGACTGCATGTATCTCTACTGCTGCATCTCTTATCACCATTCTGTCCCTGGGTTGTTGCTTTGAGCAGGATATGCCGAGCCTGAAGATGGAAACTAAGCATTCCTTGATTCTATTACTTGCAGTGACATCGTTTCTTTCTGCATGCAGCCAAATTGTTGAATCAGCTATCTCCAAGGTTTTCTCGCCAAGACAATCGTCAGCAAAGTTATGCAGATCCAGTGAGTCTCCGAACATGTCATCCGTGGGGCTCCTTCCGGTGAACATCTCAAGCAACAATATGCCTAGGCTGTACACATCACCAGCAGTTGAGACTGCAGAGCCTTCCCCATACTCTACAATATTTGCAACAAAAACTGATCATAAAGCACATCTATGACACAGAGCGAACTAGAAGGAAACAATACAAGGATTTCAGTTACCTGGAGCAACATAACCAATGGTACCTCTTAGCCCAACTGTGCTATTTGAATTGTTTTGATTACTGATTGTTCTTTCGCCAAGCATTTTTGAGATGCCAAAATCTCCAACACGGGCGCTCATGTCCTCAGCAAGAAGAATATTGCTTGGCTTAAGATCGCAATGGATGATTGGTGGCTCACAGTGGTTGTGAACATATTCAATTGCGTCTGCAACATCAACAGCAATATCTAGCCTCTGGGCTAGGCTGAGTGTATTACTTGAAGTGAGTTCTTTAGATTTTGAATAAAGCCAACCTTCCAAACTACCATTAGGCATGAACTCAAAGACTAGTGCCTTGAACTCTTGCCCTTGGGGGTCTAAGGTTGAGCAACACGTGATAATCTTTATAAGGCAACGGTGACGCACTATTCTCAACGCCTCACACTCGACGTCAAAACTCCTGGATGATCCTGATTGTTGAAGGTTAAACACCTTTACAGCCACAGTTGTAATTGTATCTTCATCATCCATAGTGCATTTGTATACAACACCGTATCTTCCTTTTCCAAGCATGTTTGCTGCTAAGAATCCATCAGTTCCAATTGATAAGGCATTATAAGAGACTCTCTGATATTTTTCCTCGATAAGCATAGGTGGTTCCTTGGCCTTCTGTCTTGTCTTCTTGCGGAAAATATGAGCAAGGACAATCAGTGAAATGATAAAAAATATTGATCCTGCTGTTGCAAGAGCTATTATGATTGACTTCGACCACCCATTATTATGTTTGCCTTTGTTGTTCATAGAGCATGAATCCAAGTGAAGCTGAGGTACTCCACCACACAATTTGGTATTTCCAGCAACTGACACATAAGTTAGGTTTCTGAAAACACCTCCTTTTGGCACTTCACCTTGCAAATTGTTGAAGGACACATCCATTTTTGACAGCATGGTCAAATTCTGAATAACTGCCGGTATCGGCCCTGAGAAGTTGTTTTGTGCCAGATATAATTCTTCTAGGCCGCGCATGCTTCCGAGAGTATCGGGTATCCCACCAGAAAACTTGTTCATGGTCAGGTTCAATATGCGGAGCCCTTTTATGTTCCCCAAAAATTGAGACATGCTTCCTTCGAATGAGTTCGTATCCAGAAACAAGAATTCCAACACTATACAGTTTCCAATACTGGCAGGTATCTCACCAGAAAAATTATTTCCTGACAGAACAAGCTCGTTGAGATTGTATAATCCACCGACTTCTGAAGGAATAGGTCCAGATAGTGAGTTGTATGACAAGTCCAGGTAATAAGAAAGGGAAGTCAACCCCATAATCTCTTTGGGGATCGAACCATTCAGGTTGTAATTCATGGAGAGATCAAGTAGCTGAAGTTTTTGCAGTGTTCCAAAGTTTGCTGGAATTGGCCCTTGTAAGTTATTGTTGGGTGCAAGTAGCCATTGTAGCTGTGTGAGATTACCCATAGAAGGAGGTATGAGGCCTGAAAAGCTATTGCTTTGCAAGTATAGCTGACCTAAGTTCACTAACTTCCCAATGCTCTCTGGGATCACTCCAGACATGAAAGTATGCTGTATCTCGAGTACTTGAAGGCCTACAAGATTGCCAATATGTGAGGGGATATGTCCAGAGATGTTATTGTAACCTAAATAAAGGTTCTCGAGAGTTGTCGAGAGATTTGCTATTGAACTTGGCAGCCTTCCGCTGAAAGAGTTGTTGCCAATAAGTAGGGTTGCTAGCTGACTGCAGTTTGCCATTGACGTAATGAACTCCCAACCTTCCCTGTCGTTTGCTTCAACATGGGTCTCATGCAGGAACAAACGTACAAGATATTGCAGCCTCCCAAGATTGGGAGGCACAAATCCACTAAATCTATTGATTGAGAGCCATAACCCTGTCAGTGTAGTAAGATTGGAGATCGAAGAAGGAATGACTCCACTGAACTGGTTATCACCAAGGCTAAATTCTTGTATTGTGGGAAATTTGTCTCCGATATCGGCAGGAATGTTTCCATGCAGCTTGTTCCCTCCAACGGCAAAGATTACCAGTGATGACAAGTTGTACAAAGAGGGTGGAATTACTCCTGAGAGGTCATTATTCTCAAAGTTGAGGAACTGCAGGTTAACTAGTTTGCCAAGGCTGTCTGGGATTGGGCCATGGAGACAGTTATCCCTGAGAGACACGGCACTCAGTGATGACAGGTTAGCCAGCGACGCTGGAATAAGCCCGGTGAAGTTGTTGCTCATCAGTGAGAGTGTCTGTAGGTGTGTCAGAGTATTGCCAATATCAACTGGGATGTGGCCATTGAGCTGATTGTAGTGAAGAATAATGGTTGTCAAGTTGGTGCAGAAGGTAAGGTTGGCAGGAAAGATACCCGAGAGCATGTTTCTCCCCATGTCGAGGGTCTGCAGTTGTCGGAGGCGACCAATGCTTGGTGGTATCTTGCCATAGAGCTCGTTGGAGCTCATGTTGAGAATCTGTAAGAAGGTGAGGTTTCCTATGGCCGGAGAGATGCTACCCGCGAGCCCAAGGAAAGGCAGGCTCAGCCCTACCACCTGCATCGGCTTGCTGTGGCTACATGTCATGCCCTCCCAGCTGCAGAAGCCAGTGCTGCCATTCCAAGAATCTAGCGCACCAGAGTTGCTGAGCCCTGCCTTGAAGGCAAGAAGCGCGGCCTCATCGCTTGCCGTGGCGATCATCAGGATGGAGAGGAGGGAGGGTACCAGCAAGCTCATGTTGCACAAATCCATGTATTTCTTGAATTAATTGGTCTGTTTTGAATGGCAACATTGGATGGCATCTACAGAGTTTTATGCTCTATGCCTGTGTTATGTGTAGTGTCTGAGCGCATTTTTGTTTGGTCAATAAAGTGTGAAGTTGGGACCCGTACTCCCGGAGACCTGGACTTCATTGGTCCGAATACAATTCACAATTTAACTAATTTCTTCCGAACTTTTGTTATTTAACTATTTTTTCCGGACTTTTGGTGTATTCATGAAGGCAACCAGTCATTGTCAGTGTATCTTTCCTTAATTCTTATACACAGCCTTTTTTCTGGCTTTATGCATGCTTGCTTAGTTGCTTGGTACCTACTCCATATCATCGTATATTCAGTAGTAAAGTAATAAACTAACTATTCTACTTGTTTATGTTGCAGATCTAGTAGAATATTAAGAATTCAACACTAACTACCGATGTTACCATTCTATCTGGTTGTCGAATGTGGACAGGCTTCACTGCTTTCTTTCCTTATGTCATACTTTGCTTTCATTTGACATTATGAAGACACTCCAGCATAGGGTGTCTCTACCTGTGCAGTCTTCATGATTCAGAATTCCTACTTTTTTCTGGGTGAGAAATAATAGTTTAAGCACTTGTTTGGATAATTCTGAAGTTGCCTGATCTGAACCTTTTAGTGACCGGAACGGTGGTACCTGATTTTTTGAGCGATTTCTTGTTTACGATTGTTTCTTATGGCCACTTGCTTCTATTTTTTTGAATGATATATAGTTGTGGAGATCCATCTCTGTTCTGATTTCTTTGAAGAAATACAAACTTCTTCTGTCAGGATCTCTTAGTTACGTAGAATTTGAATATTGACAGTTGGGCAATCTCCATACTGTTTTACAAACATGTTCAAGAAAAATATGACGAGTTTGACACTCTAAATTGATGGATATGGAGTTTGGATATTGTTGTCATTCAAGAAGAAGCCTGTTTGAGTTAACATACCCACCGGTATGGAGTTTTGAACTGAGGCGGATATCATAACCTTGAAACAACACTACATGCATGATATCTTCGGTATTATAAAAATGACCTTAGCAAAGGAGTATTATCTACAGCACTGTAAATTTTGGTTGTGTATGACCGTGTTTGTTGATTTCTCTTGTGTTTAGTACTTTTGTGTATGAGCAAATACAACCGCATCCCTTTCCAGCATCCTCTAGCAGTATATGCCAGCAAAACTGATGACAGAAACCAAGCATTTCTTGTTACCACTTCTCTCTCGCCACATTCAGACTGGGCTCTTGTAGTTCCTGTTCTATGTGTAGTTTTTTATCCTTCTTGATGATTTAGATTCCTGACACCTCACTGCCACACCAGCCACGGCGGAGGAGTAAAGCCGCTTCTTGAACCACCTTCTGACGGAGGACATGTACACGAAGGGGTGAGGGCGAATCTGCTGATATTTTGGCTCTTCCTCCTAGTCTGAAGGGTGCAGTGAGTTCTTCAGTTCCATGTAAGATCACAATTGCATTATTTTTTAACCTGATATTTTTTAACCTGATATTTTTTAGCAGTCTTGGCTTACTTATTTCTCTGAACTGCCAACGGTATTATGTTTTAGGTACTCATGATTTGCTTCTTCGCCATGATATTCGCATGCAGATCCCTCCAAATACAGATTGTGATTTTTTGCTTCTTGGTCGTGATTTTTGCATGCATCCCACATATTCTAAAATCTAAAACTTCAGGAATTGGATTCTTGTGTCCTGTGTATCAGAATAATATGGAATTGATTAGTATGATTAAATATGATGTGAACTTGAGTTATTATCAAATCTTCAAATCTCTCTTTAGTTGGCACAATCTGCATATTGCAGGAATTTTGATGATTCTCATTGGTCCAATATTTTCCTTCATTTCTAACAGAACATCTTCTATGGAATTTTGATTTCAACTCTGAGACTTGCCAACTCGACCTTGTTAGGTTTCTATTTCGAAATCTTGCTAAAATTTTGGAAGATCATGTGTAGTTTGACTTGCCCACTGCAAGGTGGTTGAAACTTCAGCAGATATCTTAATCATGAACCATGTTTATTTATTTATGATGTATTAAAAAATGTGGTTCCTTAAACAAAGAATACCATCTTCAGTACTATAAGCATCTCTGGTGGCATGCATCTCTGAAGTTGCATTTCGCTCCCTAGGCTGTTGTTCTGAGCATGGTAGCCAATGGAACCTCTTATTCTAGGGAGCTAAGTTGAGTTCGGCATCATTTGGCTTGCATTCTCAGGAGAACATTTGCTATACCAAAATCTCAAACCCGTGCACTCATGTCCTGCGCAAGAAGGATGCAGGAGGCCGGGCTGTGTGGGAGCATGACGGAGCAGGAGTTGCAGCTCAGGTCGAGCCTCTGCAGGTGGTTGAGGCCGCCAAGGCTCCCCAGGATCTCCCCCTGGAGCCAGTTCAGGCTCAGGTTGACTGGTTGAGCGTCTGGAGGAGCGTGAGGTTCCCGACGGTCCGGGAGAGTGTCCGGGTGAGCGTGCAGCCATACAGGTTCAGCGCCACCACCCGCTGCTGGCAGAGGCTGCACGTCACGACCTCCCAGCTGTAGTAGTGGGCGGCCCCGTTCAATGAGGCCAGCGTACGAGCACCGCCGACCTGCACTTTGAAAGAGAGCAATGCCGCCTAGTCGCCGACACTCACCATAGCGATCATCACCAGGCCAAAGGAAGCTAGTGGGCTGTAGCAAGCTCATGAGCCCCATTGCCAGGTGAGTAGGCTGTTTCTTTGCTGAGTGGTATCACCACACTGGAAATTGCTTCAAATAACTTGTGCCATGGCTATGATCTTCAATATACCTGTGAATTGCCGCCCCCCGTTTTCTCCTCTTTGACCCACATCAAACTCTCCATGAATGTATTTGAATACTCAGGAGTTGGACGAATTGTTGTACTTGTAATCTCATACTGATTCATGTCCATTAAGCACGATGTTACTGTTTTGGAGACAGTATCAAGAAGGGAGCATTTTGATACATATGCCATTGCGAATCTCCCACTTCTGAGATAATGCCAGTGGCAAGTTTGGCTTTTGAATATTCCTTTGCTGAATAATAGAAATTTGGGACATGCCATTATATATCCCCCTTGCATTATACCTCCTCCCCATATGAATCACCATGCATATAAATATTTGTTGTTTCTCATGGTAACATGTTCATGTGCTACTTAAATCCAGAAAAGTTTATTCATGTTCTTATCTTGAGTTTTGCACATTGCCAGGAAATTTCAAATCATGGTCAATATCTAAAATTGATCATACTGTTTTTTTGCTTGCAACTACATGTTCTTACTACTAAGTTTTGCATGCTGCTACATGTTTTTGTAACAAGCTATAATTCCAAAGTATCCAAGGTATAATACATGTACAAGTAACTTACTATACTATCCCTGCAAAAAAAGAGAGTACCTTACTATACTTTTAAATGTCAAAAAAATATTTTTACTTATTATACTTTATTTAGATCTACTTATTATTATTTTTGAGAACGAGAGGAAGGAGCAAATGCGATATATCCGAATTGGCCCTTCAAGACTTGACTACTGAAAATGGGATAAAGTTGAGGACGATTCAAGTGAAGATGACAAGGATGATGATGATGATGATGAGATGCCCCAATATAGATTCAAAGTCAGAACCATAGGTGTGCGTTATGTTAAATGAATGGGAGTACCAATAAATAAGTTCACTATGGTCCGTGGATATCCGCTTGACAGCATCCTTCTCTACTAACTGAGGTCCCGTTTGTTCGTTAAAGTCTCGATATACTTGGATGGACACTAGTGCTACCAGTCGGTGTTTGTTTAACTGGAACTCAACGGAGGACGGATAACAGAAGTACCCACCGCTCTCGACTCAGTCTCATGAACTGCAGCTCAGGTAGTTTTTGCAAGTTTCAATTTTGACTAGTTTTTGTGTTGTGATTCACGTGTTTGTTTGCTAATGCTCACATCTTGATGCAGGTTTCAGGATTTCGAACCTTGGCTGAATGGTTGGTAAATCGGTGGGATGCATCATGTTCCTAGGCAGTGGGGGAAAGGAGCAGAGAACAGCGATGTTCCTGCACGAACCCGATTTTGATTCAGGCTAGCAATCATAGTGTAGACTGTGCAGTGTTCGTCTTCGTAGAATCATATAGTCTAGTCGCCCGTGTACATACATTGCTCATTCATGTATATGATGCTTTATTTGTGTGGCCCAAGTCCGAGGCATTGTTTCATGATTTCAGGCAGCAAAATTTGGTGTTCCTCGTTGCTACCAATAGTGTCTTTTGTTGGGCTGCAATGACATACGCACCTGATCGGTTCCAAGTAATCTGCAGAGTAGCAGCAGAATGGCTTCACTACCACTGCTGATTAGTTAACCCACCGATTCAATGTGATTTAGTATTCCTTACCAGTTTTCATTGCGCGCGAGAAGAACATCGGTGAGTTGCGGTATATAATGCCCTGCATTACTGTCAGTACAAAATCACTTCACCACAGAAGAGAGGTAACTGAACCTCGAATTTGTGAAGTAGAAACTGAAAATACTTCCTGACCTGCATGCATAGCTCTCTCCAGAAAGAAATAAGCTTCTTGATCTGTACTCTGGGAACTTCTTATACCATCCCAACAGAAACTTGTATGTACATATCATTGGCTGCATAGTAGTTGAAGAAACATGCGGTTGGATCAACATGTTCAGGCTAACCAGTATCCTGCTGTGATGTGCACAAGATTGCGACAATTTACCTGTCTTCTTATCCCCAGTATTGTAGTCTGATGAAGTTTTTTTTTTTTTGAGATGTAGTCTGATGAAGTGTTGGAGTAGGACCATCCAACTCCAGCAGTTGATTCGACAGATAGAAGATTGGACACTGCAAATTACAAACATAAAAAAACACAATAAGAGTTAGTAAGATGTATTTCCCACAAATATGCCACTGTTTAGCTCAAGGTCACCTGAACTGAACTGGGCCTCCTTTCTAAGGCCCACGGTCACCATTCCCATTTTTCCATCGGGGACATGACAGTTTCTCCCGGTACAAACGCAGATGACGGAAAGGACCTCCGCCAAGGAAGAACCGGCCGCGGCGGCGGAGGCGGAGGACGTAAAGGCTCCGGCGCGGAAGGAGCCCAATGCGGAGAAGCCGGCGACCAAAAGTTCTTTTTCTCCGCGGTGGAGGAGCTAACGGAGAAGGGGCGGGAGATCGATGTCCATCTTCCGCGAGGCCACATGCCCATCGCAAGCTCCTCCATCGGCTCCACCTTCGAGACGATCCCCTGGAATGCCACCTCAGATCACTGGGCATCGAGGCCGCCCCTCTTCACCAAGCTCGACTCCTCTTAGGTTTCAATTTCAGCTAGCAGCGGTAATTGTTAACTACTCCTGGAACTCTGGTTATCTGTAATAGCATTGGGGATTGATGGAAATTTGGAGGATGGATGATGGTTACTGTTTACTGTATAGTTGGGTCGTTGTAAGTAGGAATTACTCGGTGCTTCTATCTGGAATAGTAGTGGTAGTTTGTTTAATTTACTACATGGATTTTGCTAGATAGAGAATTGAAGATTGTGGGGAAATTTATGTGATTCAACTTTCTGGAACAAAGCCTGGTACTCAGTTCTGAATTCTGATAATCGAGGTTGTGAAATTTCAGGTATTATGTAGTGCTGCTTTCAGGAACTGTTACCTCACAGGTTGGAAAACATGGAAATAGTAATGCTGCTTTTCTCTTGCTATACTATATGACTGATCTCTGTTGTGCCAATTTTCATGTTTGGTTTCTTAATTTATTGAGTGATACGAATCCTGTGTTGCTTGTAGATTTGTGTTGCTAGTTTTCTGCTTTAGCTGGGCAACGTACGGGTTCTTTAATTCTTCGAGAGTACCTGAGGTCATGAAATCTTGGTAATTTGCAATAAAGTATGCCTACTGTATGGAGGTTCAAACATTGCATATATATAGAGGAAACGTTTATGCACATTTTATATCTGTCTGACACTTGTGAAACAAAGATCTGAAAGATATACAAACACCATGCATGGTTTTGAACTTTCAATTATTTCTGGCAGCTATGTACCTCTAAAATGCATCGTTTCCTACCTCCTGCCCTGATTGTCCTGCATGTATCTCTACTGCTGCATCTCTTATCAGTATTCTGTCCCTGGATTGTTGCTTTGAGCAGGATATGCCGATCCTGAAGATGGAAACTAAGCATTCCTTGATTCTATTACTTGCAGTGTCATCCTTTGGTTCTGCATGCAGCCAAATTGTTGAATCAGCTATCTCCAAGGTTTTCTTGCCAAGAGCATCTTCAACAAACTTATGCAGATCCAGTGAATCTCTGAACATGTCATCTGTGGGGCTCCTTCCGGTGAACATCTCAAGCAACAATATGCCTAGGCTGTACACATCGCCACCAGTTGAGACTGCAGAGCCTTCCCCGTACTCTACAATATTTGCAACAAAACTGATCATAAAGCACATCTATGACACAGAGCAAACTAGGAGGAAACGATACAAGGATTTCAGTTACCTGGAGCAACATAACCAATGGTACCTCTTAGCCCAACTGTGCTATTTGAACTATTTTGATTACTGATTCTTTTTTCGCCAACTTCTCAGGACGGTATCGGCCCTGAGAAGTTGTTTTGTGCCAGATATAATTTTTCTAGGCCGCGCATGCTTCCAAGAGTATCAGGTAACTCACCAGAAAACTTGTTCATGGTCAGGTCCAATACGCGGAGCCCTTTTATATTCCCCAAAGACTGAGGCATGCTTCCTTCAAATGAGTTCCTATCCAGCAACAAGAATTCCAACACTACACAGTTTCCAATACTGGCAGGTATCTCACCAGAAAAATGGTTTCCTGACAGAACAAGCTTGTTGAGATTGTGCAAGCCACCGATTTCTGAAGGAATAGGTCCTGATAATGAGTTGTATGACAAGTCTAGGCAAGAAGAAAGGGAAGTCAACCCCATAATCTCTTTGGGAATCGAACCATTCAGGTTGTAATTCATGGACATATTAAGAATCTGAAGACTTTTAAGTGCTCCAAGGTTTGCTGGAATTGGCCCTTGTAAGTTATTGTTCGGCGCAAGAAGCCATTCTAGCTGTGTGAGATTACCAATAGAAGGAGGTATGAGGCCTGAAAAGCTATTGTTTTCCAAGTATAGCTGAACTAAGTTCACTAACTTCCCAATGCTCTCTGGGATCAGTCCAGACATTAAAGTATGCTCTATCTTAAGTACGCTAAGTCCTACAAGATTGCCAATATCTGAGGGGATATATCCAGAGATGTTATTGTAACCTAAATAAAGGTACTCGAGAGTTGTCGAGAGATTGACTATTGAACTTGGCAGCCTTCCGCTGAAAGAGTTGTTGGCGATAAGTAGGGTTGCCAGCTGACTGCAGTTTGCCATTGAAGTGATGAACTCCCAACCTTCCCTGTCGTTTGCTTCAACATTGGTCTCATGCAGGAACAAATGTACGAGAGATTGCAGCCTCCCAAGATCAGGAGGCACAAATCCAGTAAATTTGTTGATTGAGAGCCATAACCCTTTCAGCGTAGTGAGATTGGAGATCGAAGAAGGAATGACTCCACTGAACTTGTTAGCACCAAGGCTAAATCCTTCTATTCTAGGGAATTTTTCTCCGATATCGGCAGGAATGTTGCCATGCAGGTTGTTCCCTCCAACAGCAAAGTTTACCAGTGATGACAAGTTGTACAAAGAAGGTGGAATTATTCCCGAGAGGCCATTACTCTCAAAGTTGAGGAACTGCAGGCTAGATAATTTGCCAAGGCTGTCTGGGATAGGGCCATGGAGCCAGTTTTCCTTGAGAGACACGACACTCAGTGATGACAGGTTAGCCAGCGACACTGGAATAAGCCCGGTGAAGATGTTGTTCATCAGATAGAGTCTCTGTAGGTGTGTCAGAGTATTGCCAATATCAACTGGGATTTGGCCTTTGAGCTGATTGTAGTGGAGAATGAGGGTTTTCAAGCTGGTGCAGAAGCTAAGGTTCGCAGGAAACATACCCGAGAGCATGTTGTTCCCCATGTCGAGGGTCTGCAGTCGTCGGAGGCGACCAATGCTTGGTGGTATCTCACCGTAGAGCTCGTTAGAGCTCATGTTGAGAATCTGTAAGAAGTGAGGTTTCCTATGGCTGGAGAGATGGTACCGGTGAGCCCAAGGAAGGGCAGGCTCAGCCCTACCACCTGCGGCGGCCTACTGCGGCTACATCTCACGCCCTCCCAGCTGCAGAAGCCGGTGCTGCCATTCCAAAAATCTAGCGCACTGGAGTTGCTGAGCCCTGCCTTGAAGGCAAGGAGCGCAGCCTCATCGCTTGCCGTGGCGATCATCAGGATGGAGAGCAGGGAAGGTACCAGGAGGCTCATGTCGCACACAGCCATGTCTTGAATTTTTTGGTTCGTGAGTGGCAATGTCGTCTGGGATCTGCAGAGCACTATGCTCTATGCCTGTGTTGTGCGTATACAGTCTGGACCGTATTTTCGTTTGGTCAATGAAGTGATAAATTAATCCACTGTGATGTTACAGGTTCTGGAGACCTGGACTCCATTCATCTGAATATAATTTATAATTTAACTAATTTCTTCCTGACATTTGGTGTATCCATGAAAGCAGCCATCAGTTTTGATTGTCTCCACAACCAGTCGTTGTCAGTGTATCTTTTCTTAATTCTTATACAACCTTTTTCCTGGCTTTATGCATGCTTGCTTAGTTGCTTGGTACCTACTCCATATCATCATATATTCAGTAATAAACTAACCATTCTACTTGTTTATGTTGCAGCTCTAGAACATTAGAATTGAACACTAACTACCGAAGCTGTCATATTCTATCTGATTGTCAAATGTGGACTGGCTTCACTGCTTTCTTTCCTTATGTCATGCTCTGTTTTCATTTGGCATTTTGAAGGCATCCCAGCGTAGGTTGTCTCTATCTGTGCAGTCTTCATGATTCATAATTCCTACTTTATTTTGAGTGAGAAACAATAGTTTTAGCATTTGTTTAGATAATTGTCAAGTTGCCTATTCTGAACCTCTTAGTGACTGGAACAGGGGGTACCTGATTCTTGTGAGCAATTCCTTGTCTACGCTTGTCTCTTATGGCCACTTGCTTCTATGTATATTAGAATGCTATAAAGTTTTAGAGATCCAGATCTTGTTCTAATTTCTTTGAAGAAATAAACTTTTGGCATTAGGATCTCTTAGTTACGTAGAATTTGAATATTCACAGTTGGGCGATCTCCATCCTCTTTTACAAACACGTTGAAGAAAAGTGATGATGATTTGGGAAATCTGACACTCTAAATTGATGGATATGGAATCTGGATCTTGTTGAGCCTGTTTAAGATAACATACTCATAACCATGAAACAGCACTACATGTATGATATCTTCGGTACTATAAAAATGGCCTTAGAAAAGGAGTATTATCAACAGCACTATAAATTTTGGTTGCATATCACTGAGTTTGTTGATTTCTTTTGCCAGCATTCTCTAGCCGGACTGTTGCTTTTAGGAGGATATGCCAGCAAAACTGACTGGCAGAAACCAAGCATTCCTATTATCACTTAACATCTTGGCAAGGGCTGGGGCACTTGGCCTTCGTGCGGTTCTGCCATCCACTTGGGATGTGCACTAAGCTCTGTACCTGTAATGAACTCTGTACCTCTCAGGAGGATGTAAACCGAACCCTATCTTTGCAATGAAATGAAACGCAAAAGTCTTTTGCGTTTTCTCGAAAAAAAACATCTTGTAGCTTGGTCGTTCTAGTTATATTTTTTCAGGGTCCTGTCTCTCTTGCCACATTCAGACTGGGTTCTTGTAATTTTTGTTCTATGTTTTTTTACCCTTCTTGTTGCTTTAGATTTCAGACATGTCGCTTCCACACCAGCCATGGCAGAAGGGTAAAGCGGCTTCTTGAACCACCTTCAGGTGGAGAACATGGACACGAAGGGCTGGGCGTGGGAAAACCTGCTGATAATTTTGGCTGTTCCGCCTAGTCTGAAGGGTGCCGCTAGTTTTTCAGTTCTTCGGTTCCATGTAGGACTGCTGTTGCATGCACTTCTTAGATTCTTTGGCTTAGTTTTTTAACCAGATAGTTTTTATTAGTTTTGGCTTAGTTATTTCTTCGATTCTCGACGATATTATGTTTTAGGTACTGAAGATTTGCTTCCTGGCAGTGATTTTCGCATGCAGTTCCCTCTGATTTGAAACTTCAGCATATATCTTTATCGCGAACCATGTTTATTTATCATGCATTGAAAAAATGTGTTGCCTTAAGCAAAGAATACCATCCTCAATAGTACTATAACTAATATTAGTTGGATACCACTGCATTGGTGGTTTATCTTCTCGTTCGTTGGTGTACCTATCGGCGAACTGATAGATATATGGCATGCATATCTGCAGCTGCAGCCCCTATCAGCATTCGCTCCCTAGGCTGTTGCACTGGACAGGGTAGCCAATGGAACCTCTTATTCCGGTGGAGCTAGTTGGATTTGGCATGGTTTGGCTTGCATGCTCAGGAAGAACTCTCTTGCTATACCAAAACCTCCAACCCGCGCACTCATGTCGTGTGCAAGAAGTATGTTGCTTGGCTTAATATAATATCACGGTGGATGGTCGGTGGTTGACACCGACTGTGAAGATGGTCTAGAGCATCCATGATATCATCGGCAATGTCCAGCAGCTAGGCTGAAGGTATTGCATGGAGCAGGGTTCTGGTATTTCAGACAAAGCCAACTGTATGTGTAGACTGCTACCGTGGGGGCATGAGCTCAAAAACCAGAGCCTTGAACACTTGATCTTGGGGGTTGATGCTTACGCAACATGTAATGGTTGTTAGGAGGCATGGGTGCCTACACTCTTCTAAATGCCTCACACTGAACCTCAGAACTCTTGGAAGATCTTGATTGTTGGATGTCAAACACCTTTACGGCCACAGTTGTACTTGTACCCTCATCACCCAAACTAGTGTGTCTTCCTTTCCCAAGTAAGCTGGTCTCTGAAAACTCGTTAGTTCCTCTGAATATTGCTTGATGAGATACTCTTTGATGTTCGTCAGTAATGGTGGTCAGGGCCTTTCCACGTATTTTGGGAGTCCTAGAGCAACACGACACAAGGAGCCCCCTTGTTCATAATGGAGAATCTTCCCTAGTCCCAAGGGAGACAATTTGCTTACAGATATATGTAGCATCATGCTAAAATTTTAAAGATTACTTGATTATTGTTCTTGGCCCTCACAATGTCTGGCAAGCTCTATTACTTGTTCACACACAAAAGACTCAAGAAAATATTTGTATTTGCGAGAGAATTACTACTGTAATGCAATAATAAATTAAGGGCATGTTTGGTTCCCAGCCACGTTTTTCCAAGCCAAAGTGTGACTAAAAATAAAGTGTAGCAACCACACTTTGTGTTTTTTAAGCTAAACTTTGGTAAAAGTTGGCAAAAACAATGACTCTATGATAAGTCGGCCATAAGGACAATAAAGTGTGGCAAGCCAAAGTGTGGTAAACATTAAACATATGCCAACTAAACTGTGGCTAGTCACACTTTGGTTGGCAAAGTATGGCTGTAAACCAAACAACCCTAAATAATCCGTACATTTGCTACATATGGTCTTTGGAATCTCAGTGAAGACATTCAAAACTAATTATTCATGTTGGAGTTGAGTCATAGTAGTAACATGTAAGTGCGGTGACCCAGCATACCACTGCATGGTGTAGTACAGTATAGTCGTTGATATAACACCAATGGAACACCGTTCCATCCGCATTATATCCCTCAGAGTGGTACAACAGAAACATCGCGGGTCCAAGACAACACTTTATATTACATATAGCATATTACAAAAGATCCAAAGAGCTTCCTCGAACAGTGAGGAATATTATACAGAAAGAACCAGAAAGATCCACTCGGAGTTACTTTAGAAGTACTACTATTAATATATGTATAAGGCTTGAAAGTACTACTATAGTATTATTCTATAGAAGTAGGTTCGAGATTCTAGGAGTTTTATTTATATTCTACGCTTCAGCTTGTCTTCGATAGATTCCGGTAAGGTCTTCGACTCCGTTGATCTCCCTTAGATATCTTCAACTCTTCAAGTGACTTATTTCCTGGAAACGTCATTGGTTTCTCCGAGATCTAGCAAGGGTTAAGAAGATACGTTGAGTACGAGCGTACTCAGCAAATTCACTAAAGAGGAGTGTTTGATGCACTATCTACAGCCACAGACCATAGGTCGTAGGCAATACAAGTTTTCGTAAACATTTCTTCAAAGGTTGCTTTTATTCTGAAAAACTATGTCCATCAGCCTTCACGGGTTTGCCAGAACTTTCATGGAGTTACTTTCCTGCAGCGTTCGCAACTCCTTCCTGGAACAGGGAGTAACAAGTTACAGTTCTTACACTCTGCAGAGGTGCGTCATTTTACCCATGAGAGATCTTAGCTTTGTTGCACATCTGAGTTATAGACTCGTTCACACTTCCTTGGTATGATGCCCAGACTAAGATCCAAGCCAATCACTGTCCTTCTCCGCGACCCCGCATACACCACAATTGTTGGATGTCCAAACTCAAGGTAGACTTTCCCCCATATAAAACGGCTATACCTTAGTTGGATTCACACAACAACCATTAACACTAGAAATCTGTCTTTTGTAAGCCTAGATCCATGGTAGACTTCCCCCGTATAAAACGGCTATACCCACGATCTGCAACTTACAAATGCCCAGAACAGTGTCCAATGCATGCGAAAGGGAGCCGATCCAGCTGACTTCTCCGTCCCATTCCAAATCTCCTGGTTAACGCGTAATATACGGTGCAAGAATCACTGGCAACATTGGTTTTCAAGTCCTAGATGATATACTCCTGAGTAGTGGTATTCCAACTACCAGGTTTAATAGATTAGCTGATCACCCTGGATCAGTAACCAATAGTTCACATTATTATCAAAAATAGTATTTTCTGACCTTTTTGAAATGCAGGTGATGAAAACATTGGATTTGCAAAATACTTTATAGAAAATAATCAAAGGACATGAGCAAGTGTGAACTTGCCTTTTGTGATTGCAAGATTATGCACTCACGGTCTTCGAGATGATATAAGATCCAATATCTGAAATCAGCATCATTGGTCCGGTAAGGACTAATGTTTAAAGAAGCAAGATGCCATTATGCATAAGTAATGCTATGCAATTTTATAATTTCCAAAGTGAAACCCTTAGTATTTTGAATAAGTTGATTTTAGGTACCTTCTTTAAGATTGGGTTTGTCTTTAAGTTTATTTCATAAGCATTGACATTGATAAGGAACTTAAGTGTTAGCAATCCAAAATATACAAGTATGGCTATAGTAATGTGATTATGATTAATTCTTATCTGGTGACTAGGATAAAAAGTCCTTGAGTTGAGTTCTTAAGAGCTGAAGGAACTATTATAGACTTGTTTGTGTGAAGTGGCAAAAAGAATAACATTTGAAGAAACTAATATTTAGTTAAGGTTCATTAGTCTTAAGGTTTATTAGGTTTTACATTCGGGTTTGTGAGGGTTACAAATGATGTTGAGTTATTATATTTCAATTGATGATACAAGTGACTAAAGTTAACTTTAAAACATGAATAAACTTCAAATGAGATATTTATGATTGTTTAGACCAAAGTTAACTATAAAAATAGAAGTGAATTTTAAGATATAATGAGTTTTAGAATATTATCTAGTTTTAGGATTTTGACAAATATGATTATGAATGATCCTTTTTAATGGAAGTGAAAGATGGTTTAATAACATGCAATTTATTAATGGGAGCTTAATTAGGTGATCTTCTAAATTTGTTAGAGTTTTAGAATCATTTTAAGAGTGGTTAAGAGATGGAGATTATTCACCATCTTATACATGAGTGATATGTACTATTTATTTAAAAGGAGTTTCATTTGAATTTAAGATTTAAAAAAATTTAAAGGCTAATAGTTATATTAAGTTTTATTTTGATTATGGATTTAGACTTAGTAATTAAACTTTAAAGGTTTTAGTGTTTTATAAGAAAAGGTGATTATTTCTTACTTAAGAAATAATTTTAAGAATTAACAAAGTGGGTATTTTATTTGAGTAATATAAGTAATGAATTTTATTTATCTTAAAATGTTTTTTAATAATATACATAGTATTTTTCTAGTGGAATATACTTATTAAAGATCTTAAAAATGAATTTTATTTATTTTTAAGTATTACCTTTATTTTTATAAAATTTCTTTAAAGAATTAAGTGTCTTTAAATATTTGCTTTATATTTTATTTGGAAAAAACTTTAAGGTAGTATTTTTATAAAATAGTAGAGTTATTTTTATAAACAAAAAATATTTTTTATTTATTTTTAGGAGTTCTTCTTATTTTATGAAATTTTACTCAGGATTTAATGATGTTAATAATTATGTGTTTTATATTTATTCTAAATAAATAAAGTTATATTTTTATTAGGTAGATATTATTTTTGTGAACATTTTGATATATAATATGTAATTTTAGAATCTTTATTTTTTTCTACAATTAATATGATATTGAGGCCATTTTGGTAATTATTATTTTTATTCTATTTTATGGTGGGCCTGGCAGTTCAGCAAATGGGCTGGGTTAGACCCGCTGGGGTACTGGATCGGTCAAACCGACCTAGCCCGCAGCTTGCCCCATCACCCCGACGTCCCTCTTCTCCTCTGCTCCTCTCGTTCTCACGCTGGCGACCGATGTTGCGCCTTACCGATTCCCGTGACTTAGCCACACCGGACGCCGATGGCGCCGACGCTCACGCCTATGAAAGCTTCACCAGCCTACCCAATTCGATTCGTGTCTTATGCCTCTACGTGCCCACCACCAGCCCTAAACCCTAATTCCCCTTTTTGTCATTACTCCGGCGGGACGGCGAGGTTCTCGACAACCCCGGTGATATGGTGAGGGCGTTCGGATGCTGGGCCTTGCTGGTGGTGTGGGCTGAGGCAGTGAAGCGCCATGGCTCACCTCGTGTGGCTGTGCCGCCATGCTGAGCTTCATCTCTCTGCCGTCGCCACAACTGCTACTTCGTCGGCGAGCTTAGACTCGTCCCAGGTAGGTACCACTTCCCCCTTCTCACAACCTCTCTCAATCCTAGTGTACAATCTTAATTAGATTTCTTCTTCCTACATGTTTTGGATGCTTGATGTTTCACAGTGGTTTCCTCAGTGATCAAT
The DNA here is from genome assembly GCA_023614405.1 of Avena insularis. NCBI lineage: Eukaryota > Viridiplantae > Streptophyta > Magnoliopsida > Poales > Poaceae > Avena > Avena insularis. The sequence goes on from CM042684.1 coordinate 10,795,206, forward strand.
TGTGTGCATGTGGCCCTTATCTTGATTGAGTGCTCCTGATGCTAGTGGTATAAGTTGTTAATAGCATTAAATATAATGAGCCTCTATTGTATTCTGATGAATTCATACTTGGAATATAAGATGTGAAGCTTGCTTATGTGCTTGATGCTTTGCATCTACTATAACTATATCTTGGATTAATTTGTTATCTCCTGATCAGGATGATTGTTATGAGTGGCAACAGATTTGACTACAAAGTTGATTCCTGGTAACCAACCTAGGAAAATGATTTGTTATCTTGTGGGAATAATCTTTACAAGTAAAGCTTGCCCATATTATTGTTTCTATTTACATGACAGGGATTATGTGATAATGAAAAGGTCCCCTTTGAATGATCTCTATTAACTAGCACCTGAACCAAGCATGCACAATTGTGCCTGGTTATCACTGTTGTGATTAGCTGTGTGGAAAATATGATTAAGTTGATAATATTCTAGCTTCCAGTTATGTTGAGCAGTGAATACATATCTGCCTGATTCCTAATGTTTATCTTTAGGAAAATGATTTGAATGAGACACTTAATTTAGAGATTGTTAGTGAATGCTAAACTGTAGCTTAAGTTGGTTAACCCGGGCTCTTGTGGCTAGGTTTCTACTAAGGTGCTTCCCATATTTGGATTGTGCCCAGTATTAGCCAGCCAGTTAGTGTGACAGCTCTGCTGCCTGGCTATACCTTCTCCTTGCTTTAGACTAGGTCAAGGATGCAAAGACTGAGACCTAGGCTTGGGATGATTAAGGAATAATGATATTTTCTTTGGTTGCCCAATACACAGTGATAATTTTTACACTACATTAGAGTGTAGCCCTGAGGACAATCTCAAATTTAAGTTGGAAGGATGAACTCAGTTGGAGATCCCTTGTGGCTTCTCTTGTTGTGATCCTACTACTATGGTGCCTCACTTGGAGTGTGCACAGTGGTATGATCATAGTGTATATGACTTGATGTCGTTGCCCTTGCCAATGATGCAAAGGCTGAGGCCAATTTAATATAAGAACAAATACTAAAGTTTGACTACCAAACTCTCTATGATGACTCAACATAACATTTCTATGTGGATCTGAGAGAAATCTCTCCTCACAACCCATAGTTGTGAAGTATGTGGTTGCTAGTTGTCTGATTTCTAGACATGATCTATTTGTTGGCTTTGACTGATTGACTAGCTAAGAAGAAACTCATGTGTGGCTGCCAATGATGCATGGTCTGAGGCTTGATTATGTTTGTATATAATAAATAGATGCTTGAATGGTTTTCCTAGCTCAATGATGATACTGGTGTAGCATTTCTACACCAGTCTGAGAGCCTCCAATTTTCCCCACTAAAACTTATGCTAAAAGATGAAATGAGCATGTGCTATTACTATTATAAGTTGGTAACCTGATATGCAGAGTAGATCAGCTTGACTTGGTGAGATTGTGGATAAGCTGCATCTGCTCTTGATCTACTGCTGTTGTTGTCTTGCCCTTGTGATGGATCTTGATTGATTCATGTCCATTCTGCTGGATATTATTCTTGCCTTGGTACATCTGGCCTTGATTTCCCCTTGTCCTAGCTCTAGGATGGCTCCTGGGAGCAACCAGAGCTATGGTATGATGGTTTGGTCTAGATTGGTGATCTTGTGGTGATGAGCAAGAATGGATGTTGTTCCTTGTGATGAAGTTTTGATCTGATGGTAGTTCTGGACTAGGTAAAATGTGTAGAGATATTCTGATCAACCTAGCTTATCTGCTACGGCTGTGCTCTCCCCTTTGTACTTTTTGTGATGCCCTTGTTTCTTGATATCACAGCTGCTGCATGCAGTGAGTAAGCTGCTAGCTGATGTGCTGCCAGCCTAGGTTCATTGTCTCACTAGGAAGATATTTTGTTGTGGATCAGCTCGGTTGAATTGGTATTATCAGAAGCTGAGCTATATTTTTGGATGTTGCTAAGTGGATTCTTAGATAGCCAATGATGGTGTCATGAGGCAAAAATACTTATATGAACAGATACTACAATCTGGTGAAACTTGCCCCTTTCTAAAATTTAGCTCAATGATGAATTAGACATAACATTTCTATGTCAAATCTGAGCGCAAAACTCTAACCCACTAATCATTCTTTTATTTTACTTTTGTTTTGTTTTCTTTTTTGTTGTGTTTTCAGGAAATGAATAGAAGAAAGAAAATGCCAGATGATGAAAGAATAAGAGAACAGTAGCTTAGGAATTTATTAGTATCAAATATTGTGATTTATATTCTGTTTGGATATTGTAAAAAAACATTGTACTGTTGTAATTTATTCAATAAAGTTTACTTATTTCATTTTTATTTTACAATTCTTTTGTAAGGACAATGTCATATATATATTATTGTAATAAAAAATTCTGTTAATTATTTTAATTATGTAATTCTTTTTCCTACTTATTTGTTTCCTAATACTTTACTTTTATTTAACTATTGTAAAAGATCAATATAATACTATATGTATAATAATATAAAGAGTCCTTTTTATATCATTTATGTAATCATTTTAGTTCAAGTTATTAAATATTTCCAAATCCTATTTGTGAATTTTTGTAAATTCATTTGAATTTCATATTTGAAATTCAAATACATGTTTGAACAAATTTTTCCCCGAAACAAAGAATTTTACAAGGGTCATGTCGAAATCTATCGCACTTGCTCCGAAGTTTCCTTCAGTATAAGAGAGATCCCGATCCCTCTGTAGCTCTTTTAGTTTTGCGCAAAAATTCCCTGGATTTTCTTATGCATGAATGCAATGCATAAACCTGTGTCCTCTCTATTTCTAGGTGCTAATACTGAGATGTTACGGTAAGTCTGTAGCTTGGGTTCTCTATTTTTTCCTAAAATTATTCTAAATTGTTGGGCCTCTAGAGTAGAAGTGTACCAGTAGGTACACAGACAAATCTTAAGCCTCGCCTCTACCTCCAAGGGGCCCACGGCAAGCGCGTCTGCCCTATGGGCCGACCTTGATGGTGACATGTGTGGCATTTCCTTACTTTCTTGGAGCTTTGGTAGATGAACCTTTTTTTCTTTTGAAAGTATGTAAAAATTATATTATCAATTCCATTTTAGTTATATTCTTTTTTCTTAATGTTAATAAAAAAAGAATAAAATTGTTGTTTTATATTGACCGAGAGAGAATCAGATAGATTTTCCTTTTAGCGGGCATTTTCCTATAGGACTTGTCATAATAAAACAAGCAGGTTATATAAAAATATTTTTTTTTATTTATCAAGAAAGAAAAAAGGGTTCTTATCAAACCCAACATAATATTGGAAAGAACAGCCGAGTTGTAAGCTCTATCACCCAAGCATCCAAAGCAGACACCCTACAACTCGAAAGGTTTTCGAAGCCGCTATCCTGGCTTGCCGGGCAGCCTCTAGGACACGCACTATCCATGTCGTCGGCTTCAATACACAAGTGACCAAATTCAACACCTCGAGCTTAGATGAATCATGGAATCGCCGCTCAAGTTTCCATACCAACCTAGCCATTGGAAAAACTGTAAGGCTTCACAAGGCACTGCCACATGACGAAATACCGCGCCTCCAATGTATCACCTCCAAGTTGTAAGCGATGCGAACACCGCTCGTCAAATCCGAAGCTTGGATTTTCACCCAGAGAGAAGAGACGAGAGGACGATAAAGGTGAAGGGGCTCCACAAATAAAACTCCAAGGAGGGTCAGGACGCTCGCCGTCATCGTTCTAGCTCAAGCTAGGATTTCACCTAGTGCTCACCACACCTATTGTCACCACAGCGTGTCCAGCCAACCGCCGCCAGTACTCCACTAACTATCATCTCCCAAGCGACACTAGCCGTAGAGGCCAGACTTCTCGCCATCGCATCATCCTAAAATAGGGCCAGCAAACCACGACACAACCTCAAAACGCCATGGCTTCCCCCACTCCAACCTCCATTGTGAGTGTGGTCGTGTTGCGATCCCCCGCATGCTCTCTTGAGCACCATTTGTCAATAGTCGCAGACGCACTAGCGCTGCCAAGCCCACACAGTCTAGATCCAGTCAGATCTAGGCCATTGACACAACCTCTCACGACGCAATGAGCGCATGTCGTAGTTTGTGGATAGACACTTCTGTATTGCTAGGGCTATGACTGTCCGATGTATTTTTGGGAAGCCTCTCATCCTGAAACCTCTTGTGGTGGAAATACGAGAGAAGTAAGGAAGGGCTTGGAGCATCTCTAGTTGTCCTCCCCATATGACGTCTCACAACGACGTATGAGGAGGCCTATTGAGGCTGCTGGACAAAGCTGTCACCAAGACGAAGCGCTTCCTCCTAGTCATAGTCCCCAAATACGAACCTAATATCCAAGGCATCGATGGAGGCATGGTCACTGTCGGAGAGGCGAAGGGACATGGAAGTTCACCGGGAAGGTGATTGTGGGGTCGGATAGGCCAGAGGAGCATTGAAGGCGATGAGTTTGATTGTGGCAGCAACTATCAGAGTTGAGGAAGAGGTGGATGATTTCGTCGATTCCGGGCACCCCGTCTCATTTCCTTCGATGAGGTTGAAGTGGAGGACATGGCAGAGCTTCAGGGAGCACTACATCGAGGTGAGCGCTCTCGGTTCTCCTAGTCGTGGAAGTAGTACATGCAGTGCGCCACAAAGCTGAGCCTCATGATCTCGAGGTCGGCAAAGCGTCATCGGTGTCCACCCCGATATGGTGCTTCACGGTGATGCTCCCCCATCCAATGTTGGGTGTTATCGGCGTCCACCCCGATGTAGTACTTCATGGCGTCGATGATGTCCACCCCGCAGTAGCAGCAAGCTCTTGGAGGCGCTCCGTATCTCACCGCGGGAGACGGGTTGGACATGGTGTAGGGGGATAAAAAAGAGAGAGGGGAGACGAGGTAGGTTGGGAATTGAAACTGACAGGAAAACCATGCCTCACCTCCATCCGCTTCCCTGACTGCAGTGCTTCGACCCGTCCCTCTTCGATGAACCCTGCCTAGGCCCAAGCTCTTGTTATTTTTTTCGATCCAAATTAATGTACTCGAGAAACAAGATTTTGATTGGCTAGATGGACACGTGTTGTTGTCTCCATCCGGAGGCTGGAAAAATTCAAACATCCGGAGGACGCCTAGTACTTGCCATTTCCAAACCACCGCGCGGAAGCAGCGCCCCGTCTCCAAACCGCCGCGCGATTCGGGGGCGCTGTTCACCGGAGGTATGGCACGCCGCCGTCGCTCTACCAAGAGTCGCCGGGGCCGGGCGACTCAGGCTGCTGCGGCGGAAGCGGACGCCCTGTTATCCCTGCCCCAGGAGATCCTGGACGACATACTCAGCCGCCTCGGCACCCGCGACGCCGTCCGCACGTCGGCGCTATCCCGCGCCTGGCGACGCCGGTGGGAGTCTCTCCCGTCCCTCGACCTCTGATTTCCCGGAGACGGAGACGGATACGGCGAGGGCGCGCCGGAGGGTCTGGGGGCCGTCGACGGCATCCTCCTCCGCTTCCCTGGCCGCGTCCGGCTCTTCTCCGCGGACCTCAACGATATCTACGCGGGCCGCATCCACGACTGGCTCTGCGTTCTCTCCCGCCGAGGTGTTGAGATCCTCCGCCTCAGCTTCGGCGACGGTTTCCCCGCCCTCCCCTCTTCCGCCTTCTCCTGCAGCCGGCTAACCTCGCTCACTCTCTGCGGCTGCTCCATCCCGCTCCTACCCCCAGGCTTCTTGGCCTTCCCGGATCTAAGGAAACTAGTTCTAAAAAAGGTCCGGTTCCAGGAATACGGGGAGTGCCAACTTGAGGAGATCATTGATACATCCCCGTTGCTCGAGTATCTAGATCTTGTCCATGTTCTCATCGGTGGCGCCCATGTCCGAGAATGGGTGATTCGGGCCCCCAATCTCAGACACTTGACGATTTATTCTGAAAGCAATCATGGCTGGATCCTTAAGGAGTTGACATCCTTGAGTTCTGCTGTCATCAGTTTGTTGGAGTTTATTGTTCACCACAATTTTTCCAAGTTTCTTGCGGGGCTTATTCAAGTTAGCAAGTTTCTGGTCATAACGTGCGCTGCACCGGTAATTTACTTTCTTTCTCCAGCTCAGCTGAATCAATTGAAAGCTAGTTAAAATGCCTTGCGTCGGGAAATGAGTTAATGTATTCTTTTTCCCTTCCTGTTTGCTGATCCTTTTGAACATCTATGATCTTGTATTTATATAGAAACATCCCTTCGTTTTTGGATTGCTCCTTGATTCTATATATGGATCCAGTTTAAGTCCTGACATTCCTCTCTCTTTCTTAATTTTTCAGCCAGGTGCTATGATGCCAGAGATACATCTATGCACCTTTCACAACTTGAAGAGCTTGAAATTTTGTATGCATTTCTGTATACAACCCCCTATTATGTTAATCTTGTGCTTACTAAAGAGTGCCCCAAATCTTGAAAAACTTGAAATAGAGGTAATTATGAACGTTCCCATCCAAATTTTCATATTTACATTGTTTGAAGGTCATTTTGGTGCCTCTAGTTAATTGCCCTTTTGACTTGTATACTTGAAGCAGATCTTTGATGTGGAGGAGCAGGAATTTGAGGCAAATGGAGAGTTTCTGAATGCAATATGGACTGATGGCACGTGTGCCAACCTTCAGGTTGTGAAGATGATCGGTATTAATTGGCGTCCTAATGAAATGTCTTTTATAGAGCTCATTCTCTCTAAAGCAAGGCTTCTTCATACATTATCGATTAGTCACAGTGAGGAAATTGTGATGTCTAATGAGGATGCTCTAAATGAATTACTAAGATACAAAAGAGCTTCAGCTGAAGCTCAGGTCCTATTTGAAGGTAGAGAAACTTAATTTCACATATTAAATTTCATCTGATGTATTCTCTTTGTCTATTTGAAACTGTATTAAATGCATGAATTTTTGCATTTTGAAATACCCACTTATTGGTGCATTTCACAATTCACATTTAAATTTCTATATAATTTGTGTTACATTCTGAGTTATGCAGTCATACTTTGCTGAAGTTCTTTGTGGCCTTTGTTAAGTTCCAGACCTGCTGTAACTCAGACTTCCATAGTATGCCCCCAGATATTTTCTGTTATCCAAAATAATCAAAATTGAATAGTTGAACGTTCCATTTCCATTCGACTTTTATTCCACTTCTTTGCCATTAAGTTTGATGTTTTTATCTAAATATTAGAGGGGTTCTGATTACACTGGGTTCAAGAATCATGACATGTTTGGGGAGAAAAATATGGCACAACAAAGGATCCGTTGGTGCTAGTTCCCCCTTTTGGTTAGTTTGGTCAGTGCCTCAGCGGGGATACAAGTAGATGCCCATGCCATCATTTTTCATGCATGCTCTGTCATAGCGATCCTGTTAACTTTTTAGAAAAAACAAGCGCATAATCCCTGCTGCATTTCTCTAATACGGATAAGATAATACAAACATGAACCATAGGTCTACTAACACCGAAGCAGCTTAAACCATCGGATCCTGGGTTTTTCTTTTACCAAAGTTTAGATGATGATTAACTTAAATATGCGGCCTTTCAGGTCGTGCATGATGCATCTGATATTTTCTGGACCAATCCATGCCTCTGCAAAATTTTAAGCTAGTTTCTGCTAAATGTCTACCAGTCTGAATGTATGCAACATCGCAATATGTTTTGGTTACATCTGTTTGCTCTGTATTGTGACGAGGTGCATAAAGAGTCTGTTTTCGTTTTCACGCAGGGAAAGCTGAAGACTATTAGGTCAGAGACGGACTTTGGGGTATTGCAGGGGATGTGTGGACTGTGGAGTAAATTCGCCTATCACCAGGCGGTTCTATCTTCTGATGCAGTGTTTTTTATTAGAAATGCAACGTGGATCGAATGGCTTCTGAAGGAACTTCCTTTTGAGATTCAACTACTGTTGTCAGACATGCCGTGTGACCTTCTAGACCTCCGCTGGTGGTCCATGACCCTGATTTGCCGGCTTTGTTGGGCTTGGTATGGATTTCTATAATTTTTGTCGTGTGGTAGGGCATTGATAAGTTGAAAAAAGAGTAAAAAATAATGTGAACCTGCCAGCAACAATACTTCTCCATGCAAAAAATGATAGAAAGTAACAACACCTATGTTTTATGTTCATGTGTTGTAATGAGAAAAATGTCAGGTATAAGTATATGGAGAGTATTGCCTCTATATTTAATCAGACTGTCCCACCTGATCTGTTCATGTGTCCAGGCTCATCAAAATCAATCACCAGTTAATTCCATATTACCATACACTATCAATGACATATCTTCCTTGCGAGCTATAACCCATACTGAACTGCAAAATGCAACAAGGAAGCAGCTTTAGGCACATGGTAGTGTGGCAGTAAAATCTCCAACGGCAGAGGCTACTACGTACGCCGACATTTTTGTTTGAGGGTGCTGCGAGCTTTAATAAGTTCTATATAATCAGGGACTCTTTATTGTTCCATTTCTGATAATGGCTCCAGCCTGAAGGTCTGTCATCGCTGTTTGGTAACTTGGTTGCATTGCATCGGTGCAACGCAATATGCTTTCGAACAAAAACATCAGATTGCCAGCTGCACACATAATTCAAGAAATTGTTCAAGCAGATGATACTAAGAATGTTAGACATGATAACAGATTGAACAGCATGCCTAAACATGAACTGGATGCTAAGAATAATAGCCTCGTTATAAACTATATTAAGCATTTCGGCAACAAAATACTCCTTTCCTTTCAAAATATAAGATGTTTTAGGTTTGTGAAAAAAATGTATCTAGACTTGTTTTAGTGTGTAGATTCATTTCAAACTTGAGTGAACCTACATACTAAAAGAAGTCTATATACATTAGCTTTACAAAGCTAAAACATCTTATATTTTAAAACAGAGGGAGTACATACTACGTACATAGTATGAAATCGTGCATATTATATGTCAGGGTGTGGGGGCAGTGTTAAGCAATATAACAGCAATTTCACGTTGTAAACTACTGAATAAGCTCTGTACTGTACGTTTTCTGAAACCAATACAGCAATCTCACGAAATGGCATATCAGAGTGAGGTCACCTGACCAATTATAATATTAATACCTTTGGTGAGATAATCTAGCTGAGGACTATTAGGTCAGAGACAGTAGACTTCCAAGTCATTGCGGAAGACATGTGGCTTTTACGTGGTGGTTAATATCGTCTAATGCGGCGCTGAAAATGCAGCACGTGTCGGGTGACCTTCTACACCTCCGTTGCGGGCGGTTCATGACCCTGATTTGTTATTTGTCTTGGTATGGTATTCAGTAATTTTTGCTGTGGTAAAGGGCATTGCATAAATTGAAAACTTAAAGTGAAACATAATGTGGAACTGCCAGTAGCAACACCTCTCTCTACCAAAAAAAAATAGAAAGTAAAATAATCTGTTTAATGTTGATTTGTTGTAATGAGATAACATATCAGGTATGGACCTAAGAAATTAAGAATTATATGAAAAATACCGCCTCTATATTTAATCAGTGGTACCACCTTGTACCACCTGTTCACATGTCCAGGCTCCACAAAATCAATCATCATTTATTTTCATGGAGAAGCTCATTCTTTGAAAACTGGGCATCATATGTAACCACCAAAGAGTACAATATAACTATGTAAAGAAAACAGTTAGTCAATGAACAGCAATATGTACAATCTAATCCATTTATTTGATAAATGTTCATCTTAGTCCATTTACTGGAACGAGTGAATCACTTAGATCTAAACAACCCAGGCCGGACACCAACTCAAACCCACCAAGCGCCACCATGACATGGCTCAACTCGTGTGAAGTGTTAACTCCATCAAGAAGGATTCTTTAGTGAATGCTATCATACATGAACTGACCATGCAGCTTAAGGCAAGATCGAAACGTAAAGGTAACTTAGTTGCATCCGTTACATGGCATCAGTTGCAATTGTCGAATGCAATATGCTTTACAAAGAACTACTTGACAAAAATGAGTGGCGGGAGCCTCCACCACACGTTTTTCTTCTATTTACGTCAGGTAAGAACATCATGAAGTAGATCCTTTGTTGCCTGTAGTCATGAACGATTCACCACATCCACACTCCCCTTTGGAGTTCGGGTTTATGAACACAAACTCAGACCTGCAACAGAGGCACCATTACTAACCAAATAGAGACAGACAAATGGAGGTGGGCAATTAGAACATTCTACCCAGAGCTAGAGACCATACCTTAGTGAATCGTCGACATAGTCCATCTTGGTGCCGATCACGTGCATCAGAGCCTTGGGGTCGATCAGTACTTTCACTCCTTTCTCTTCAACAAGCTCGTCAAACTTCCCTTTTTCTTCTGAAGTATAAAGAGATCCTTCTTTAGCATGGACAGAAATAACATGGCGGACAAACTAAAGAAAATGTAGCAGGTAGTTCAATCTTCATAATTATATGATGACACCACAGTTGTTAGTTCCATGACTGTTGTGATGAATTTGTCACATGAACCTTCTAAAATAGACCTTCGCTGCATGAGTGGTTCAAGAATTGATTTGACAACTTTGTTGTTTATCTAGGTATGGTATTCGGGAATTTTTGTTGTGTGAAAGGGAATTGCATAAATTAGAAAATCAGAGTAAAAAGAGAATGCCAAACTGCCGGTGACAACCCCCTCCCTGCAAAGAAAGAAAGAAAGTAACACCTCTGTTTTATTTGACATGTTGTAATGAGATAACATGTCAGGTATTGTCCTAAGAATTATATGAAAAATATTTCCTCTATATTTAATCAGCGGTATGACTTGTATATATGTCCAGGCTCCACAAAACCAACCACCAGTTAATTTCGTGGAGAAGCTAAAAGGCATACCACACACTTCAGATGATACATCTTCCATGAAAGCTAAACCAAACTGAATTGCAAAATGCAGAAGGGAAATTACGTTCAAACACAAAAATGTTAGCAGCTTTAGGCAGATATGGTTGCGTGGTACTAAAATATCCAATAGGCACATATGGGGTTGCATGGTACTAAAATATCCAATGGCACAACCTACAGACACGAATAACAATGTTTGAAAACTGTACATCAATGAACTCTCTAATGTACAGTTAAGCCCGATTACTCAACAAACGTCCATCCGGGTCTATTAACTCGAACGAGTGAATCACTTAAATCCGAAAACCCCTAGGCTGGAAACCGAGCGTCACCGTGACATGAGTCTACTCATGCCAACAATCCATCCCTGGGTGTCCAATCCATTCTTCAGTGAAAGCCAGAGGTCCTGGCTTAATATCAAAAGGAAAAAAGAGAAGATCATCCTGGCCCCTTTCGGGCTTTTGCACCTGATATGTTCCCAGACATGAACAGTCCATGTAGCAAGATGCTTAAGGCAAGATCAAAACGTAAGGGTAACTTAATTGCATCCATCACATGATAATTTCATCAGTTGCTATGGTGCAATGCGTCATGCTTAACGAGGACCTCCTACTTAGCACAAAATGAGTGGCTGGAGCCTTCCACTAAATGCTTTCCTCTATTTACTTCAGAAAGAACATCACGAAATGGATCCCTTGGTGCCTGTAGTCATGAACGATTACCCACACCCACACCCACACCCACACTCCCACTCCCCTTTGGAAAATTCATTAGGTTTAGTGAGATTATATCTGGCCAGTTAATTCACTATGTTTGCTGTGTTTATTGCTGCAAGGTTCTCCGACTTAAATTTTGCAAGATTCAGAGCATGGTACAGCCTCGCCCCTCTTATATGATGAAACTATTACGGGAGCAGTTAATCCACTAGGTTTGCTCTATATCGAAGCAATGTTGCAGTCTGAATAAAATTTTGCAAGATGCAAAGGATGGTTGCTTCATTTCTCTAAAGAATGCCGGCTCATCTGTAAAACGCTGAACTAGGATGCTAGCTTCATGCCTCTAAAATGCTAACTAGTACAGGAGCAGTTCAACATGAAACTTATCTGTCTGTAAGGGAACATACCAGCATAATTGAGTGTGTAAGACAGGCCATTGCAGCCGCGCGCTTTCACCCCGAGTTTTAGGTAGGGCTGCTGCCTGAGGTCGAGGAGCTGGCGCACCCTGGATGCCGCGGCCTCCGTCAAGGTGACCGCCTGCTTTCGTACAGTAGGACCTGCCTTCTTCGCGGCGGCCCTCAATGCAGAGGACGACATAGTTTGCCACCACCGGACAGGTGCCGGATGCAGTTATAAGAACAACCTGCACAGAAAGAAAACTGTGAGGGGGCTGCGCATGGAACAATCGTGGGAAGCAGATACAGCTAGTACAAGATCAGGGACGGCATGCCATCTCCTGCAGCAAGGCCATGGCTACACAATCGATGATTGGAGGGGGCAATCGCTAATTCAGAGCATATAATCCAGAGGGATGGAATCTCTAATTCGTTATCAATCCGTGGGTGGATTAATGGAGTAATACTATCGGATCGAAGGAATTCAAATGGCGATTCCGCTGGAGGGGGCAAAAAAAAAGGAGCAAGGGTTTCCATGATGATTCTGGAACAGGAGATAAAGAATAACTACAGCAGCAACGGAAAGGCGTGAGAACCAAACAGATATCTGGGAGAACCTGGACCCGAATCGCTCGGCACAGGTCCTCGCCGGTGCTCACCTGGATCTCCGACGACGACGAGGTCTCCTCCTTGGATTGGATAGGAGAGGTCTTCGACGACGACGAGGGTTGGCTGCGGCGCTCGCTTGCGTGGAGTCGTACTCGCCTTCCTCTCCCCGCTTCCCGTCTCCAAGAAATGTTGGCCGATGCTACCAGGAGGAGGAGGAGGGGAAGGGGACGAGGAGGAGAGAAGAAGCGTCTGGAAACTGCGGAGGTTATCTCCGGGTTTTTTTTTGGACAAGGTTATCTCCGGGGTCTGTTTCTGCGCCAGGTTGAGTCAAGCCCATATGTGGGGTGGTTTGCCCTGGTGACGGCCCAACTTGCACATATGTTCATCGATGAACTTTGCAAAAAAAAAAAAAGGAAATTTTTTGATAGCGATCAGTCTGAAAATTCGAACCTGGCGGATGCGTGTGTATAATGCATTATCCGATGCCCGCATGCACTAAATAACAAACGAATCAAAGTCGGCTAAGTACCAAATCGAAAATTCAAAATGTTTTCTAGATCAAACCATTTGTCCGATTTAGGATCCGTTTTTACCATTGGGCTAGTCGTTCGAAACTAGATCCCATGTTGATATGTTTTAATAAAAAAAATTCAGACCAAAAAGTTATCAACCCCTAACACGTGAGTTATCCATGTCATGTATGTAAGTTATCCACACTAAAACATACAAGTTATCCAACATATAAATTTGTGCCCATATGTCTAGATAACTGCTGTATAAACTGGTGGATAACTTGAGTTAAACCTCTATGTGTGATTTTATTTCTCTGATTATGCATAAACATTATACATTCATCAATAACTACAATGTTCTTCTATTCTATTTACTTATATCGTCAAGTTTTTAATGCATTGGTAGCCACCGCACAACACTGCTGGATAATTGTAGTGTTAATTTGTGGGGGTAACTTTTACATATAAACATGGATAACTATAATATTAACTAATGGATGAGTTGTACGCATATGTCTGGATAACTGATGTATTAGATGGTGGATAAATTGTATAAATATGTCTGAATAACTATGTATAAACTGGCGGATAACTTGGGTTATACCCCATATGTGATTTCTTATCTCTAATTATACATAAACCATATACTTTCATTCATAACTGGAATGTTCTTTTATTCTACTTTCTTCTAATATCAAGTTTTTAATGCATTTGACTAGTCACACACAACACTGTTGAATAATTATAGTGTTGATTTATGGGATAAATTTTATATATAGACATGGATAACTATAGTGTTAACTAGTGAATAATTTATACTCATATGACTGGATAACTATAGTGTTAACTGGTGGATAACATGTGATGTAGTTTTCAAAATATCGTTGTGATTAGTCCAATGATGAAAATATGTCCTAAATCAGATAGATGGTGTGAGTACAAAACTTTTAATTTTTTAGATTTCACGCTTAACAAGGATGACAACGGTATCTCTGTCGTTTTTCATGCATGTAAAAGAGATATCACACAACTCGTTTATATGGTGGATAAATAACATACTACGACCCGGATAACTAAACCGGTGGATAACTTTTATGTCCGATTTTTTTTGTTAGTATGTATCAACATGAGATTTAATTTTAAAGATCTCGTCGCGATTAGTCCAACGGTAAACGCAGATTTTAAATCGGACGAACTATTTGATCTATGAAACATTTTCATTTTTCATATTTGAATTTAGCTAGCTAACCGGTTATGATTTTTAGTGTCGGTTTCTCACATGCACACGAGCAGGGGCCAAGGACCCTTTTGGGCAAGGTATGGCAGCTGCTCTACCTTGATTTGCAAAAAAATGCATATATATAAGCTTCTATTCAATCTACATACAGTTCTTTGCAAAGTACGTGAGTTCTAAGAAAAACTAGTACTCCCTCCGACCCATATTAATTGACTCATATTTGTCTAGATTTGATGAATCTAGACACTATTTAGTATATAGATCATCTAAATTTTGACAAATTCAAGTCAATTAATATGGACCGGAGGGAGTACCGAAATTAGAAAATGGGCTATGTTGGAGGGGATTCGGCCGTACTGGTCGTTTGCTGGGCCGCGCACTAGGGAGCAGTAGGCCCCCTGATCGTGTGTGTGTATGTGGCCGGAGCCCCTTCCTGTCTTCACCCCGGAGAGATCGAAGCCTACTAGTCTTGGACTCGAGCGACGAGCAGGAGGAACGCCGGCGTCTTCTACTAATCTACTCCCTGCCGGAAAAACTGCCCGCCGATCAGGCCGCCCTTCCCATAATCCTCCTCCAACCTTCTCATTTTCTTAAATTTTAAATTCTCACGGTGACATGGTTCACCCGGCTAGGGATCCTTCTCATCTCAGTTATAATTTCTGACACTGCTTCAAAATATAGGGTTATGCTCCTTCCTATTAGTGGCCTCTAGGCCCTGCAAATTTGTGGTAGAGATAGACAAGAAGGGGAAGAAACCTGCAGCTTCAAAGGGGACAACTATAATTTGTGATTTTGTGGTCAATTGAACTATTGAAACAAGTTTGAATTTGTGGTCAACTAATTATGCTATTACCATTGTATTGATACAATTTTGATTTCTTGCATCATATTTTTTATACCTTAGAGTTTGCCCGACCTTGATTTTTTCTCGTCCTTCGCCACTGCACACGAGTCAGCTTTTGGTTATCGGGATACATGTGAAAATGTAGACACGTTTTAGCTTAAAACCTGATTTGATAGACAACGATGCGACGCCGCGGCACGTTCCCGCCCCTGTCCAATCCGCCATGTTTGTAATTTTTTAGAACGGTCTACCTAGCAGTGTAAAAAAAAAGGTCCACACTAATTTTGTGACGAGCCATAAAAAGCTTGAACACAAAAGACAGGTAATTAAGTGGTCCCAGCAGAAAAAGTGGCTTGCCCAGCATGTTTTTCTAGAGCCATCGAGAACAACAACAATATTATCGACGACTTCAAGTTTCCACAGATATCTTTTGTGAGGGGAGTTTCCGCAGATTGTTGACATTTTTCATCTTAAAAATGGTCATCCTCAACTAGGACCGACCGTTTCCTGGCAGAACCATCAATTCTAACTACTGTAGATTGCTGACAAGGTGCAAAACATTTCCCACTATGATGAAGCAATTCAGTTTTGTCCTATGCATCGTTGATCCTTAGTTGTGGCACTACTCCCGATACCTCATATTCCCCTCTTTGTTCTCACATTTCCTTTCGGTCCTGCCATGCTCTCTATGGTATCCATATTTGTCACTAGTATATTTGATGCATCTAAGCTGATCTTCTAAACATGTTAGACTGAAGTGGGACAACAACGAGGCTTGCTATACCTAGTGGGATGAAGGATGACTCGTATTTGTAAGGAGCAAGCCATTATTTGCACATGCCGAGAGCGGGTGGAGAATTTATCTCTTCTAGAGATAAATTTATCTTTTCGATCATCATTGGACAACCATTTGGTGCAAAAATGTGCTTGCTATAAAATGTGCAACGCAAAAAAGATCCGGCATGCATAGGTGACACAAGCAATGGATTTGTCACTTTAAATGCTATTCTTGCATTTAATATGTTTTAAACCATGAACTAAAATTTATGAATAATTTGCATAGTTGATGTCAAGATGGGATTATGCCGGAACAACGAGCGCATGTGCTGCCTGGACGCGTCCTGGATCTCCTCCGACGATGACGACGAGGTCTCCTCCTAGGATTGGATGGGAGAGGTCTCCTCTTCCGACGATGGCGGGCTGCGGCACTCGCTTCGTGGAGTCCTACTCGCCTTCCTATCCCCGCTTCCTGTCTCCAAGAAAGGTTGGTCGATGTTACCAGGAGGAGAGGAGGGGACAAGGAAGGGGTTCTGGATATTGCGGAGGTTCTTGGCCACGTTGATATTCAGCCCATAAAATCAAAAAAAATAAAGATATTCAGCCCTTTCAACAACACAACCGTAACCCACCTCTCCCTCCCGACCCCTCCCATAACCCATAACCCACCGCCGCGGGGAAAAGCCCGGACAACATGGTGGTGGCAGCGGCCACCCTCGGCTGCTGCTATCCTCTTCCCCGAAGAAGTGGCATCTCACTCCACATGGTAGCATGTCCCTCCCCTTGGCGGCGCGGATCCTCCCCATGGTGACGCCTCTCTTGCCCCGGTGGCGTGGCCATGGTGGCACTCCCCCATCGGTGGTGCTGGCGGTGGCCCTCAACGGCCGTGCGATCTTGTGCTGCCCAGGCGGAGGCAGTGGCTTCAGAGGCTAGGCAACCGCGAGATTCGAATGTTTTCACGGCAATACGCTATGGGGAGGCGGCGGCCCGGTGACCTCCTGCTGGACGATGGCACGAGACATTAGGGTTTCTCCCGCAGCACGAGGATGCCTAGAGCAGTAGCCCTAGGTATGAATGTATGATGGTGGATGTGGCTTTCTTATTTGCCGGAGGTGGTCAGCCTGAGGATGTTTTGACGGATCTTGGAATCCGTCATCTAGTCCCGACAGAAAGGCGGGGAGACCTAGGTGCGGTGAAAAACGTGATGTTGGCAGGCGATGGCGGGGTTACTACATTGTTACCTTGATGAAGGAATCACCGTGCAACTAGTGTCGACCTCAAACGTGCTTCTCCGGGGGAAACCCTAAGATCTTCGGGTCGGGCGATGGCGACGCTATGGTGTCGTGTTCTTTCTTGGGAGCATCGTTTGTGGAGCAGCGCTGGAGGGAAAATGCAGGAGGCAGAGCGGCTTCGTCTTGCATGGAGTTTTCGGCGGAGATGTCAAGTCATGCCTAGCCGCCAGGTGCTATGCTCAGCCATGCCTGGTTTGATAGGTGCTATGCACGACAAATCTTCCAGAGGTCTCTAGTTGTGTATGTTGACGGAACCCAATGGCATGGTGCCAAGAGGTCTCGGTAGAGATCACACATTCTTGGATGGATGCATGCAGGGCGGTGGCGCCATCTGGCGTCGATGGCAGGCCTCGCAAGGTCAGTGCATTGATCTCTCCAAAAGTTGGGTATGCGGAAGAAAACGGAGGCTAGGACTTTCCGGAGCGTGTATGCTGGTAAGCGCTGAGGGTGTGCCGGATCGGTTGTGCCACTTGTTCGCCATTGGGCGACTTATCGAGGCCTTCAGTTTTAGATGATGCGTGTTGGTGGGATGTCAGGGATATTGGCCATGTTCATAAACACCCCATTCATCAGGGTTGTAGGACTAGCGAGTCGTTGCTTGTTTTGGTGGGCCTCGGTTTGATCTTTGTAATCCCACTTTTAAGGTTTTTTAGAATATAATCTAATAAAACAGGTTGTGCGCATCTCTTGGATGCAGAGACCGGGGCGATCTTCCCCCATGTCAAAAAAACATAGGATGGTGCCTTGACTACGGCCCAATTTGGGGTCACTACTGAGATATTTCCCCCAACATAGGGCACATCCGAGAAAATTGCAAAAGAGCAGTTATGGCAGAAAGCCACCGAGATTTAGGTTTTTGACAAATAATCACCACATTGGAGGCAATTCGTTGCAGAAAACACTGATTCGCTCAATCTGGAATTCTGGTGGTATATTTTGTCAAAAATCATCTGCTTGTATTTTGGTGGCTTTTTGTAAAAGAACTAAATCATCGGTAGTTTTTGCCACACCTGCCCAAAATGTGGTGGGTTTTTGCCACACTGATATGTTCATTTTGCATCACTATTCTTTATTATAATTTACTGCTATTTATTGATATATTTCATATTAAGAGGTGATATTTATGTTGTTTTATCTATTTTTGCATGTTGGATGACTTTTGGAGGATGAACTGCCGGAGTTGGATTCTGATGGAAAAAGCGGCGTTTAGATGCAATTTTTGCGAAGATCAGAAAATTTCAGAAAATACACGAAAAATTCTATGTTTTTAGAAGACGAAGGAAGCCAGAAGAGGAGGCAGAGATTGCTGGCAGAACCATCAATTCTAGCTACTGGGGATTGCTGACTCTCGGTGCAAAACATTTCCCACTATGATGAAGCAAATCAGTTTTGCCCTATGCATCGTTGATCCTTAGTTGTGGCACTACTCCCGATGCTTCACGTTCCCTCCTATTCTCACATTTCTTTTTGGTTCTGTCATGCTCTCTATGGTATCCATATTTGTCACTGTATTTGATGCGTATAAGGTGATCTTCTAAACATGTTAGACTGAAGTGGGACAACAACGAAGCTTGCTATACCTAGTGGGATGAAGGATGACTGGTATATGTAAGGAGCAAACCATTATTTTCACATGTGAGAGCGGGTGGAGAATTTATCTCTTCTAGAGATGAATTTATCTTTTTGATTATCATTGGACAGCCATTTGGTGCAAAAATGTGCTTGCTATAAAATGTGCAACGCAAAAAATCCCGCATGCATAGGTGATAGAAGTAATGGTTTTGTCACTTTAAATGCTATTCTTACATTTAATATGTTTTAAACCATGAACTAAAATTTATGAATAATTTTTCTAGTTGATGTCAAGACGGGATTATGCCGAAACGAGGGGCGCATGCGCTGCCTGGACGCGTCCCGGATCTCCTCCTCCGACGACGAGGTCTCCTCCTCGGATTGAATTGGAGAGGTCTCCTCCTCCGACAATGGTGGGCTGCGTCGCTTGCTTCTGCTTCGTGGAGTCCTACTCGCCTTCCTATCCCCGCTTCATGTCTCCAAGAAATGTTGGTCGATGTTACCAGGAGGAGGAGAGGAGGGGACGAGGAAGGGGATCAGGATATTGCCGAGGTTCTTGGCCACGTTGATATTCAGCCCATAAAATCTAAAAAAAAAATTCAGCCCATACTGGGATGGTTTGGCAGCCCTGATCATGGCCCAATTTGGGGTCACCAGTGAGATAATTCCCCAACATAGGGCACATCCCAGAAAATTGCAAAAGAGCAGTTGCGGCAAAAAGCACTGAGATTCAGTTTTTGACAAATAACCACCACATTTGAGGCAATTTGTTAAAGAAAACACTGATTCTTTCAATTAGCTAAAATTCTGGTGTTTTTTAGTTCACTTGACTAAGCTGACATAGATACCACTCATAGATAGTGCTGTTCAGTTTTATTATACATAAAGATATTCAAACATTTAGACAGTGTGTTTTTGCCTACATCACCACATTGATCAGTTCTTCTGTTGTTTCATTGGCATAGCAGTTCATTAATATGCATGTAATTTCGGTATTTATCTCATCCATACTATGCAGCTTAACTATTAGATGCTGGTAGAAGCTGGGAAGTTTGAAGAACTAGAACTGTTCCCTTGACCAAGACGTTCACTCGATTTTGTGGTGGTTGCTGCGTATCGCATTGGACAGTTGAAAATATTTTGCTCGAATGGATCCGATTAAATCCACTTTGTTGCAGTGCATGAACTATTTATGTGCTAAAACTATGGACTGTAATCTATTTATATGGATCACTTGCTGTTGGAGATGATATTTATAATGGTAGACTGTAATCTATTTATATGAATCACTTGCTGTTGGAGATGATAATTTATAATGCTGGACTGCAATATTTTTATTTGGATTACTTGCTCTGGGAGATGATATTTATGATCCTTGGTTCTGTTAATTTCTATACCATGTGTATATAATCTGTAGTTTGTAGGTTTAGGGGGAAAATGTTGTCAATTTGTTTTAAAAAATGCATGTTAAATACAATATTTTGTAATTTTGGGAAAATAGACGGTTACTGGATGTTTTTAAAAAAATCATGAGGTTACTGGATATTTCTAAAAAATCTTTTTTAGAAAAATGCATGTTAAATGCTTGGTAACCAGGCGGTAACCGTGAGGTATCAGATGTTTTTTAAAATATCATTTTTAAATTCAAAATTTGTTTGAAAATTTCATTTGTTACCAGAAATATCGGATCCTCCCCCCCTTAAAAAAGCCAATCCGATAGCCAAATCCTTGGTGTGGACCATGTGAGCAGTGTTGCAGATACCTCGCAAACACACTTTGCTTTGGATGAGAAACTCGTTAAAGCCTAATGTTAAATTCCTATTTGGAAGAACTCGAATGACGAAGTGGATCTGGTGTTCACTGCCGGCTATATGCTATATGGCCCCTGTATACGAGAATCATTCTAGTCCCAGCACGTTGTCAGTTGTAACTGATGCATTTACCTTCTCAGTCCACCTACCAATACTATCCCGCCGTTATGAGTCCTTAACATCCCTTATAGCTCATAAAAGCACCAATGCATCTTCTTATCAATCCAGATCGTGGCCACCTCGTCTACATATACACCTCTCTAGGCCTCATCAACACTCATCATCTCACCTTCACGGCTTCACCCACTTGATTCCTTGCAAATAAAAGTATAATGTTCGCACTGATAGTCACGAGACACATCAACAGATAGATTACTATCGCACTGATGTTCACACTAGTGTTTTAGTAGGGATTAGAGAGGATAATCCTTAAAGGGATTGGGTGAAACCCACACCTACACCTAAACCTCTCTAATCCCCACAAAATCCCAATTCCCACCAATCCACTGGGTAGGGGTAGTGTATTGGATATGGAAAAAAATACACTAAAACTTGAAGATTAGTGGGAATTAGGGAGAATTGAATCAGTCAAATACTCTAGAACCAAACATACTATTTGAAGCAAGTGGGAATTTGGGATTTGGTAGGGATTATCCCCATAATCTCCACAAATACTCTAGTACCAAACAAGGCCTAAGGAGTGACGCAGTGATTTGCAAATGGAAGGCGTCGGGAAAAAGGAAATTAGCCGAACAGGCAAGGGCGGTGCTTAGAACTGTTCATGTGCCCGTGCCAGGAAGACTCTCTATCACCACACAATTGCTAATACCTAGTAAACTCATGCATGCCTAGGATACTCATCGCACGATCGAGCATGGTGCTTGGGATCATCCAAGTGGTAGTCGGTGCTGTTGGATCATCTAAAGCTTAGTCTTGAAGATTTTGGTGGACCGCGCACAATAGAAGGTTTTGGTGTTCGTTGGGTGAGGCGATGCTGGAATTTTACCCTAGGTTCTCCTCACGTTGGTATTGGTAGGTTGGGGCTATGTAACTCATGTAGTACTAACCAACTCAATCAAAGTCCAAACTCAAATAAAAGGGCTAGACAATATATTTTAATATAAGCTCGATATAAAAGAATTTTTGTAAGATGCATAGCATGGTTAGCTTCATCCCTCTTAAATGTTGAACTCTTTCAAGAAAAAATATAAGATGTAGAGCATGGTTAACTTCATCCCTCTTAAATGTTGAACTAGTTTGTCATGTAACCAATCGCAGGCTAGGTGAGGTGACACAAACAATACAAAAAATCGGACCGCCATAATTCAATGTGTACGATGAGTCATTGCAAATGCAAGTTTGCCAAATCAGTATGGCGCGAAGCAAATATGGGGGGCATCCATGGAGTGTTGCTGGAATGTGCAAATGCATCACAAACGGTGGAAGCTTTACTTAATTTGGATGAGAATTCCCGTATGCTCTCCATCACAGTAATCTGAAAGATCTGGTGTGCACGAAATTCAGTGAATTCTGGAGACCGTTCTCCTGTCCCGGCTATTATAGCATCATCTGTAATTCAATACGCTTCAGAGTTTACTTCATATTTTCCCAAACCTCATGCAGTACAAGTTCATACCATAAATTGATGGACCCAACCCCCGGTAGATTATTTGAAAATCAACATTGATGGCTCTTTCTACAGGGAAACTCAAACTGGCGGTTGGGGTTCTGTATTCGATATTGCGATGTCTGTGGTGCAGATATGGGACAAATAGATCATGTCGCTAACCCTCTTCATGTTGAAACAATTGCTTGCCTGGAGGCTATTGAGTTTGCAGCTGAGCTAGGCATGGGACGGATAATCATTGAAACCGATGCAAACTTACTAAAGATAGCCCTCCTATCCAGTGAGTTCGATTTGGCTCGTCTTGTGGGCGATTTTCCCAAGTAATCACCCACAAGGCCTCAAGCTTGAAGAAATCTTCACAACTTAACTGGAGGTCCCAAGTAATCCACAAAGCCACAAAACCATTAGGCCGTATATGGTTCTAAGAACTCAAGAGTAACAAGCTCCGGATTCCAAGAACCCAAGAGTAATAATCTTGTCACACTTTCACCAACCGATTGTCCGTAGAGGACTTAAACCAATGCACCTAATGCAATTACAAGAACACAAGTGTTCACATCCTTCTCTCTTAAATCCCACCACAACAACTAATGATGTTGAGGAATATGAGAGAAAGAACAATGGAGGAAATCCATACAAGACTCCAAGATCAATATGTTCCCCTCACTTAGTTGGTGAAAATATAGATCTAGATCTTATCTCTCTCACTTCTCTCAAAAAGATGGAATGATCATATGAGGAATGAAGAGATAGGGGAAAATAAAAAAATAAGGTTTAAAAAATCGTTTTTTTAAATCAAAGATGACCAGGTATGCTACTCGTATAAAAATATTTGGAAAGGAAATGATTCGCATGGTCTTCATGGCAAAAAAAAAATATGACAAATCAAAAGGTGAATAGTACCTGATCATGGGGCGTTTCGAATTTGTTTTTTACCCAATATGCAATGAAAGTAATTTTCTAGGGAAATATTTTTATACAAGTAGCATACCTGGTCATCTTTGATTTTCAAAAAAAATTGATTTTTTTAAACCTTATTTTTAATTATTTTTAAATTTTTCCAGGTATGGGGGTGTGTAGCACCCGGGAGCCACACTATAATTCTCTGGACAATATATTTTAACATAGGTTCGATATAGGCGGCATGATTTTCTCTAATGTACAGTTGTATAATTTCTTTTACTTGGTTTGGTGAGAGCTTATGGACGGTTAATTCACTTACCGTCTATATTTCTGTACTGTTGATAGTCATTTCAAGAGTTTTTAAAGATGCATAGACTCTTTCATGCCTCATTTACTTCTCTGGTTTTTGCCCCGTTTAGAGGGTATTTTTCTGGCCCAACCACTAATCCCTAAAATTCCCATCAATGTCGTTTACCTCTCATATTTTTCTGCAGTTGTCATGGCACATCCCGAGAAATACCAGCCCAAACCAGTTAAAGCGTGTGTATTCTCACACACGAGTCCACCGGGACCCTTATATGACATCCGTTGCACCAATCACGGCGTCGACGCCCGCGCACATGTTCCTGCTAGGCCGGCCCAAGCAGTGGCGGAGCCAGGATTTCGTTACGCCCTGGCCAAGAACCAAGAGCAAAAAGATACTAGTACCTATGATCCAGATTAATTGTCGCATGAAACTTTTGTGAAGTCCTCTTTAATTTTTTGGTTCAGTTCCTCGAGTATAGAAAGTGATATCACTTATCAGCTAAAAGATCAAATCAATTACCACCGAAGAAGTGCACATTTTTCCAGTGAAGTCCACGTCCAGGCACATCAATAATTGAAGTTCACTATGACATAGTACTTTTAATTTCGTGTTGATTTCATTTATAATTTCCCCGTTTAACTTGAATCTTCATCGCAGACAAAAAAAATCAAAAATTAAGAATGAATTGTGAACTAAGGTGAACTTTATTTGTTTCTAGCAGCCACACATCAGCAAAACATACATATTTTTCACTTGCCCAAAAGTTTATAACTGGAACATAAAGTGAAAAGTGATTTTTCTCACTGTAATTTTCTCATCGTATATTGCCCTGAAATTTTCCAAAATGAAACATGAACCTTCTCTCTAAACAAACTGAAATTATACCAAAATAAAAAGTAAAAAAGATGAGAAATTTCATGATATAGATATTGTTACCAATGACATAGAGGTGATGAATGTGATGCTCACTAAAGAACCAGAAGTTCTAACAACGTGAAAACTTCACCGGTTTCCATCTGCATGTTACAAGAAACCTCCCTTTAGCCTGTCTGTACAATATGTAGATCGCTGGACTTTTCGCAAAGAGAAAAAACAAGGGATCTCGATTGCCACCTTGCATCGGGCCCGTATATCTCGTGCAGATACCTTGCAAAGACATTTTGCTTTGGCGAGCGCAAGTCGTCCCCCGGACGATGGGAAAGTTCACATCGTCCGGCTTCCCACGCCGCCGCATGTCCCATCCCTTCCCGCACATCATGCCTGGCCGCCCATGGTGCCCTGTGCTGCACATCGCCTCCTGGACGCTCTCTCTTGTTAGGAATAGACAAGATGTATTCCTCTGGGGGCCAAAGGCCACAATATATAGTACAGGTACAGGGCAAATATGCAGGAAGCCCCCTAACATATGGGGAAATACAATATACAGATATATACATCTAACACCCCCCCCTCAAACTCATGTTGGATCCACAACACTGATTTTGGAGAGTAAGAAATCATGCTGCGCTCTGGTCTGTGCCTTCATGAAGAAATCCGCCAACTGTAAATCTGAAGGCACATACTGAAGCGCAACAACCTGAGCCTGCACCTGAGCACGTGTATAGTAAGCATAAACACCAATATGCTTGATAAGCTCATGTTTGACCGGATCACGTGCAACACTAATAGCACCTGTACTGTCAGACAAAACCAGACTGGGTGTGGTAAGGGAGACCCCAAAATCCGCAAGTAACCACCGTAACCAGGTCACCTCAGCAGTCAACAAGGCCATAGCACGTAACTCAGCCTCAACACTCGAACGGGAAACCGCTGTCTGTTTCTTCGTCTTCCAAGCAATGAGCGAACCACCAAGAAACACACGATGGCGAGAAAGTGAACGGCGATCCGAAGGATCACTTCGCAATAAGCGTCCGAATAGCACTGGAGCTGGAGGGAGCTAGAACGAGGAAAGAAAAGGCGACGAGTGATCGTACCACGAAGATAACGAAGAACACGGAGAAGATGACTATAGTGAACAGTGGAAGGAGCAGAAACAAACTGACTCAGAATATGAACAGGATAAGAGATGTCAGGACGAGTGACAGCAAGATAAACAAGACTCCCAACAAGATGACGATAACGCGTTGGATCAGAAAGAGGATCACCATCAGTAAGTTGAAGCTTAACATTAAGCTCCATAGGGTCTCAACAAAGGCGCTCATCCCCAAGAGCAAAGACGAGCAAGAAGATCCTAAATATACTTTTCCTGAGAGATGTAAAAGCCATCAGAAGTGGAAGAAACCTCAATCCCAAGAAAGTATCGAAGAGGACCAAGATCAGTCATAAGAAACTGATCATGAAGACGAGCCTTAACAAACGCGATATACTCAGGATCATCACCAGTAATGATCATATCATCAACATAGAGAAGAAGAAGAGTGCGTCCACGAGGAGAAGTGTGAACAAACAACGCTGGATCATGAGCACTAGGGGAGAAACCAGCAGCGATACTCAGAAGCAAAGCGCTCAAACCAGGCACGAGGGGCCTGTTTGAGGCCATAAAGAGAACGTCGAAGACAACAAACCATCCCCTCGGGAACAGAATACCCAGGAGGAGGCTGCATATAAACCTCCTCACTCAACTCACCATTGAGAAAGGCGTTCTGAACATCAAGCTGGGACACAGACCAGTGACGAACAGAATCAACAACAAGAAGAGTACGCACAGTGGTCATATGAGCCACGGGAGCAAAGGTCTCATCATAGTCACAACCATGCTCCTGCTGAAAACCACGAGCCACAAGACGCGCTTTATAGCGCTCAAGAGATCCATCAGAGCGAGTCTTAATCTTATAGACCCACTTACACGTGATAGGACGAACACTAGGAGGGAGAGAAACAAGATCCCAGGTGCCAGTGCGCTCAAGCGCAGCAATCTCCTCAGCCATGGCCAGCTGCCATTCAGGATGATGCTCAGCATCCCGATAAGAAGTTGGATCGGAGGCAACATAAAGACCATACTGACTAGGAGAGTAACGGTTGGGGGCACGACGCTGATGAATAGGACGAGGAGAGGGAAGATCATCAGAGGAAGACGACGCAGGAGACGACGATGCGGAAGAGGGAATAGTAGAGGAAGACTCCGGAGAACGAGGAGAATTAGGAGAACTAGATGGAGCAGAGGAGGTCGGTGTCGAAGAAGATACATCAGGGGGAGGAGATCCTGAAGAAGGCACAATAGGGGTAGAAGGAGGTGTGTCAGGAAAGAGAAGAAAAGAGATATCTTCCACCGGGTAAGTACCAGCGGTGGGACGAGGATAGAAAGGACGCGTCTCATCAAAAGTAACATCACGAGAGATACGCATCCGACGACCAACAGGGTCCCAACAACAATAGTCCTTATGCTCATCACTATATCCGAGGAAGACATACTCAGCAGACTGAGCGGTCAGTTTGGTACGTTCGCGAGGAGCAAGAAGAACATAGCAAACACAACCAAACAAGCGAAGCATGGAGTAGTCTGGAGACTGTCCAGATATGCGCTCAAGAGGGATACCACCCTGCAAGGCGGCAGAAGGCTGAATATTGATGAGGTAAGTCGACATAGCGATAGCCTCAGCCCAAAAATGCGGCGGGAGAGAAGAAGCAATCATCATAGCACGAGTGATCTCAAGAAGATGGCGATGCTTACGCTCAGCAACGCCATTCTGGGCATGTGCGCCAGGACAGGAGAACTGAGCAAGTGTGCCCTGCTCAGCAAGAACACCTCGCAACATCTGGGAGATATACTCACCAGCAGAATCAGCACGAAAAACACGGATGGGGGTAGAATACTGAGTATGGACCATGGCCGCAAAACGCTGATATATGGAAAGCACTTCACTGCGAGAGCGCATAAAATACAACCAAGTGTACCGAGAAAAATCATCGATGAATAAAATATAGTAGCAATGGCCCCCTTTCGAAGCGAAAGGAGCCGGACCCCAAACATCGGAATGAACTAAATCAAAAGGTCGCTGAGATACATACGCGCTAGTAGGATAGGGAAGCTGAATCTGTTACCCAACCTATAGCCCTGACAATGCAAAGACCCATCTCCTGAGACAGACCCCATAAGACCACGATGAACTAACGACGACAGGCGAGAGTCACAGAGGTGACCAAGACGATTATGCCACTGCTGAGAGGAGCTGGTAGTAGAGGCGACAACCGGAGAAGAACTGGCAGATGAAGTGGCAACGGAAGGAACACGAAGCCAGTCTAACTCCCAAAGTCCTGAAGAGTCACGGCTGCGAGGGCCAGCTCCAACCAGGGCCTGGGTGCGACGGTCCTGGACAACACAAGAATCAGCATCAAGAATGACGCGACAACCAGAGTCAGTAAGTTGGCTAGCAGAGAACAGATTCATCTTAAGAAGAGGGACATGAGAAATATCAGGAACAAAAAAAGAAGAAGTAGAAAGGGTGCCCCGACTAGAAACAGGAAGAGAGGTACCATCAGCCGTAAAAACACGGACAGGAGAAGGGAGAGAACGAAGAGCGGACAGAAAAGAAGACTCGGAGGTCATATGAAAGGAAGCTCCAGAATCCAGATACCACAGAGACGTACCTGACTGTGTAGAAGGTGGTGGTCGACAGGCTCAAGAGTCGATCCACAGAACCAGCGTGCCGTCGAAGAAGAGCTCAGAGCAGCAAGCAGACCGCGAAGACTCCTGATAATGTCCTGATCAGAGAGAGCAGCTGCTGAAGATCCGGAAGGAGCCAACTGCCCAGGAGCCTGGTGCTGCTGACGTAAACTGCGGTCCCGTGTATAACAGGTAGCCCAAGTGTGGCCATCCCTGTTGCAGTAAGAGCAGTGACGAAGAGAACCACGGCGACCCTGACCACGAGCCTGCTGGTGCTGACTCTGACTCTGAGGCTGGTGCTGAAGCTGACCCTTAGCTGGAGGAGTGGGTAGTATCGGTGGCGGCGGCACAGGGGATCGCGGATGAGTCGAGGGAGCAGACGGCAAAGGAGCACCACGAGTAGCAAGCACAGACTGAACCGCAAGAAGACCAGCACCACGAAGACGGGTCTCCTCAGCCCGAAGCTCAGACAACACCTCAGAGAGCGGAACACGACCACGAGCATTCAGCTGATCACGCAAGGGCTCAAACTCCTGGCGAAGCCGAGACAAAAACTCATAGATGCGGTAAAACTCCAAATCCGAGCGCACAATCTGGCAGCACGAGCATGTGCCACAAACAGTAGTACGGAGATAATCAAGCTGACGCCAGATAGCAGCACTCTGAGTATAGAACTCATCAATAGTAGAATCACCCTTCTGGAGAGCATGCTCCTGGCGAACCACAGACAGGTAAAGAGCATCCCCAGATGGCTGATAACACTGACGAAGATGGGCCCACTGAGCGGCAACAGTAGGGAGACTCATGAACTCAGCAGCATACAGGGGAAAAACACTAGAGGTGAGAACAGCAGCTGCACGAGCATCTTCATCAACCCACTGAGTATAAGCAGTCAGAGCGTGTCGATAGGCCTCAAGATCAGAAGAGTACTGCTTGAACTTCAGGTCATAAGCAGCAATAGCACTATCATCAGCACTCTGAGCAGCATCCTTGGCCTCCTGAGAAGCATCAGCACCGAGAACAATCGGCGTCGGTGGAAGAGGAGCCACAGGAGCAGGGGACACGGCGGACAGGAGATCTCGCCGGAGAGCACACCCCAAAGACAGAGACCGCGCATGTGAACGCGCATAAAGAAAGCGAAATCAGGGTAATTCGCGCCATCGAAGATCACCGGACAGCGAGGAATCACAACATACGCCGATGAAGAAGACATATTTCTCTCTCTCTCTCTCTCTCTTTTTTTTTCAACTCTCAGATCCAACGAAAAATAAACTGCTGTCAGCAGATTCGATCAAAGCCAGCAGAAGGCAACGGAGATCGGGAGCAGCGCTTGCAGGCGACAGGACCAGGCGGGAGCAGGAGGTGGGGCCAACAGGGGTGCAGGGCCAGCAGGAGGAGGCGGTGCCCACGCGCGCGCACAGCAGGAGGTGGACGCGGGGTGCAGGGCCAGCAGGAGGAGGCGGTGCCCACGCGCGCGCATAGCAGGAGGTGGACGCGGGGTGCAGGGCCAGCAGGAGGAGGCGGTGCCCACGCGCGCGCACAGCAGGAGGTGGACGCGGGGTGCAGGGCCAGCACAGCAGGAGGAGGCGTGGCCCGCAGGAAGTGGCAGTGCCCACGCGCGCGCAGGAGGTGGATGCGGGGCAATGCTGTGAGCAGATGCGCACAGGCACGGGGCAGGCGGCGGGGCCCTCGCGCGCGCAGCAGATCTGATCAGGACAAATCCAAACTGATCCAATCTGAGAAGCAGACGACCACGAACTGGTGAAGAACGAAAGGATTTCACGCGCGGCCAGAATGGGAACCGGCCGTGGCCGAGGCGAGCTGATGGCGGTCACAAGCAGAGGACCGGTAGGCACGGGAACCCTAAAACCTGCTGTGATACCATGTTAGGAATAGACAAGATGTATTCCTCTGGGGGCCAAAGGCCACAATATATAGTACAGGTACAGGACAAATATGCAGGAAGCCCCCTAACATATGGGGGAAATACAATATACAGATATATACATCTAACATCTCTCTCTCTCTCCCACCACATGGCTCCTCTGTGATCCACAACCGTCGCTAGAGAACCCCGCAACGCCATCACCGGAGAGCCTCGCCGCACCGTCGCCGGAGAACCCCGTTGTGGCGTCGCCGACAGCCCCTTGCAGCAGTGCTACCGCGCCTCTATAGCAGCGCCACCGCGCCTCTGTAGCAGCGTCGGCCACCCAGTGTAGCAGCTCCGCCGTGCGTGTGTAGCAGCGCCGCCGCTCCTCTGTAGTAGCGTTGCCCGCCCATTGTAGCAACGGCGTCGTCGTCGCCAGCCCTTGTAGCAAAGCCGACCACCCATTGTAGCAGCGTTGCCGTGCCTATGTAGCAGCGCCGCCACGCCTCTGTAGCAGCGCCGCCGTGCGTGTGTAGCAGGGTCGGCCACCCCTTGTAGCAGGGTCACGGTGCCTCTGTAGCAGGGCCAACCACCGCCTTGTAGCAGGGTTGCCGTGCTCCATGGCGACCGCCTCCTCCTTCTTCCTCACCGACGACCGCCTCCTCTGCATCGATCGCGCCGTCGTGCTTCTCTGCCTCGCCAAACAAGCCGTCGCATCTAGATCTTCATGGTATTGGAGATGAGGGACGCGAGGAAGCGGCGTTGGGGCCGAAATCTGGTGGGCAGGAGCCGGTAAGATCTGCTCCGGTGAGGCATCAGCAACCAGAGTAGTGCGGCAGGGTGCCCAAGGGAGCGAGCTGAGAGAGAGAGAAGAGAGAGGAGCAAAGACGGAGGAGGACGAAGGGGAAAAAGGATGCACATCATTTTCCTTTTGCTTTGGATGAAAGACTCATTAAAGCCTAATGTTAAAATCCCCTTGGAAGAACTCGAATGACTAAGTGGATCTGGTGTTCACCGCCGGCTATATGGCCACTCTATGCGCGGGAATCATTCTAGTCCGGAAACGTTGTCAGTTGTAACTGATGCATTTACCTTCTCACTTCTCAGTCCACCTACCAGTACTACGCCACCATGACGAGTCCTTAACATCCCTTATAGCTCATAAAATCACCAATGCATCTTTCTTATCAATCCAGACCATGGTCGCCTCATCTATATATACACACACCTCTTCAGACCTCGTCAACACTCATCAGCTCACCTTCGCCCACTTGATTCCTTGCAAAGAAAAGTAGGAGTACAATGTTCGCACAGATAGTTACGAGACACATGAACAGATAGACTTGCCAAAGCTGATGCCTTTGCCTATCCCCGTAAGGCCTTGTTTGGTACTAGAGTATTTGTGGGGGATTAGAGGAGATAATCCCCACTAAACCCCCAATCCCCACTTGCTTCAAATAGTATGTTTGGTTCTAGAGTATTTGACTGATTCAATCCCCCCTAATCCCCACTAATCCCCAAGTTCTAGTGTATTTTTCTCCAAATCTAATACACTACTCCTACCTAGTGGATTGGTAGGGATTAGGATTTTGTGGGGATTAGAGAGGTTTGGGTGTAGGTGGGGGTTTCACCAAATTCCCTTGGGGATTATCCCCTCTAATCCCTACTAAGACACTAGTACCAAACAAGGCCTAAGGAGTGATGCAGAGATTTGAGAATGGAAGGCGTCCGGAAAAAGGAAATTAGCCGAACAGCTACAGCTGGTGCTTAGGACTGTTCACGTGCCCGCGCCAAGAAGACTCTCAGTCACCACACAGTTGCTAATACCTAGTCAACCAGTGCATGCCTATGATACTCGCCGCACGGTCGAGCATAGTGCTTAGGATTATCCAAGTGGTAGTCGACGCTGTTGGATCATCAAAAGCTTAGTCTTGAAGATTTTGGTGGACGGTGCGTAATAGAAGGATTTGGTGTTGACTGGGTGAGGCGATGCTGGAATTCCACTCGGGGTGCTCGTCTAGTTGCTTTTGCTAGGTTGGGGATATGTAACTCATATAGTACTAACCAACTCAATCAAAGTCCGAACTCATATAAAAGGGCTAGACAATATATTTTAACATAGATTCAATATAGAGCGGCATAATTTTCTTACTTTACAGTTGCATAGTTTTTTTACTTGGTTTACCGTCTATATCTATGAACTACTAGGTAGTCCTTTCAAGAGTTTTTTAAGATGCGTAGAATAGTTAGCTTCATCCCTCTTAAATGCTAGAATCTTTCATGCCTCTTTTACTTATCTGGTTTTTGCCTCGTTTAGAGGGTATTTTCCATGTCCAACCACTAATCCCCGAAATTCTCGCCAACATCGTTTACCTCTCGTGTCTTTTTTGGGGTTGTCCCGACCCATCCCGAGAAATACCAGCTCAAACCAGTTAAAGCACGTGTATTCTCACACGTGAGTCCACTAGGATCCCTGTACGTCGCATGATGTGTCAATCATGGCGTCGACGCCCCCGCGCACGTTCCTACTGGGCCGAGCAGTGGCGAAGCTAGGATTTCACCGCGCCCCGGGCTAAGAACCAAGAGAAAAAAGATACTAGTACCTCCGATCCTAATTAATTGTGGCATAAAACTTTTGGTTGTGAAGTCCTTTTTAATTTTTTGGTTAAGTTCCTCCAGTGTAGATAGTGATATCACTTATCAGCTAAAAGACCAAATCAATTACCACTGAAGAAGTTCACTTTTTTTTTGATAAAGTCCATGTCCAGGCACATCAATAAATTGAAGTTCACTATTAAATAGTACTCTTTTTAATTTCGTTACGATTTCATTTATACTTTCCCCTTGTAACTAGAATTCATCACAGAAAAAAACTCCA
Organism: Avena insularis; assembly: GCA_023614405.1. Lineage (NCBI taxonomy): Eukaryota > Viridiplantae > Streptophyta > Magnoliopsida > Poales > Poaceae > Avena > Avena insularis. The sequence goes on from CM042684.1 coordinate 10,828,025, forward strand.
AAATTAAGAATGAATTGTGAAATAAGGTGAACGTTATTTTGTTTCTAGCAGCCACACATCAGCAAAACATACGGGTCTTTTTACTTGCCCAAAAGTTTATTATTACCGCAACGTAATAAAGTCCCCTAAACACGATCCTTCTATCTAAACAAGATGAAATTATTACAAAATAAAAAGTAAAAAATGAGAACTATGAATTTTCATGATATACATATTGTGACCAATGACATAGAGGTGATGGATGTGATGCTCACTAAAGAACCGGAAGTTCTGACAACGTGAAAACTTCACCCGTCCATCTGCATGTATGTACAACTAGGAAACATACCCGTGCGTTGCAACGGCAAGAACAAATCTACTGCGAAGTAGTACAAAGTAAGTTCTCGTTGTTATGGTTGCACTGTGTGGCATAAACGTGTGTCTATAAGATCAAGTACAATAGAGCCATGTCAGCTGGCTGTAAGAAATAAATTATAGTGTTTGTGCTGAGTTGGAAGAAAGAGGAGATGAGAGAGAAGATAAGCCGGCTGTAAGATAAGAGCCAACTCTAGCACGTGCTCCTAGGTGCTTTGTGATAGTGAGAGGTGGGTCATACTTTAATAAAGTAGTATATTCTTTTTCACACTTATTGTACATGTTAGCTATATGGCTGACTATAGATGATGTGGCAACGCCTTATAGCCAACAACCGGCTACACTATTAAACTTGCTCTAATATGCGCTACAGCCTTTAGTAATCCCTACATAACTGATCATATGCGAGTGTAAATTATGTGTGCGTTGAAGTGAACTGCGAACGAATATCTTCCAAGCTCTTTAGCAGGTTGCATCAGAACCTAGAAAAAGATTGTCAATAATATTTCACAAATGAACACTTTGAGAAATCGAATTTTCCACTACTTTCAATCTAGTCAGCACACCCAAGCATGATAGCATGTTTGGGTCATTATTAATCCACCTTATTATTTTAGCTAGACTTGATTTCCGCGACACGTCCATTATATATCCTCAAGAGTGCTTTGATTCCTTTCTCCAAATTGTGTAAGCATCAGAGCATGGGCATCAACATCCGAGTCTCTTTTCCCTTGGAATTGAGCTGGCCGGCAGCTTCAGCGACGCTGCAGATAGTATAGCTTAGAGCAGCGCGTTCCATACATTGAACGCCGACATACTGCCGTGCTCGGTGCTCCCACTCCCAACACATTGCAGCGCCGGAAACAAATCGGACAAAAACAGACCAAGAGACGATGGATTTTGAAGCGGCAAATAACATCGGCGAAGGTGCTAGAAGAGGACAGCACTATCTTGAGTGCATACGACAGCTCGATCGCCGGTGAACGACGGGTACGTAGACTCTAGTGCAGAGGAGGTCAAGCCTCAATACAGGCCACCGAGGCACGGCACCTCGTTCCCGTCACCCACGGTGTCGTCCTTGTGTAATCCTGGCTAGAAGTGTGAGGAGGACGGAAGGGCGGGGGCGAATTCCGGCACCGACTGGGATGCTTGGCGGTACCGACTTCGTCGCCGAGTCGAAGGAGCAGGCTGCCCTTCCCGACTTGGCAGCAGCAACAGTGTAGGGAGCATGTGGAGCACGGAGGACTGGGCGACACCAGGTGGCCGCGTCAAGGCGGACTCGTCGCAGACGCCATTCGTCTCCTAGTATTGAACTACAACGTCACCTGGTGCCGGTCGTCGCCCTGCGTGGCCTGGCTTTCTTAAATACGATCGATCAATTAATTGTACCATCTTTTTTTTTACATCTGAAGAAAACGAGTATGCAAATTCTTTCGTTAGATTTCTGATTCGCAGGAGTACTTTTTTTTTTGCGTGTGAAAGGGTAATAGATAGATTAATCTTATTTTTGCCGGATTTTTTTTCTAATCGAACCAGTATAGCTTATGGGTGGCATGGGTGGGTAATTTATTTTCTGTTCAAAGGGTAAAGCCATCCAAAAAAGTGTAGGTACTACAAGAAACGCTCCTTCCTTTATTATGCGTCAAGGCGGACTCGTCGCAGACGCCATTCGTCTCCTAGTATTGAACTACAACGTTACCTGGTGCCGGTCGTCGCCCTGCGTGGCCTGGCTTTCTTAAATACGATCGATCAATTAATTGCTGGTTTGATTTGGGTACCGATCTTTTTTTTTTACATCTGAAGAAAATGAAGAAAACGAGTATGCAAATTCTTTCGTTAGATTTCTGATTCGATCTCCGATCTCCCGGCCACGCAGGAGTACTTTTTTTTTGCGTGTGAAAGGGTAATAGATAGATTAATCTTATTTTTGCCGGATTTTTTTTCTAATCGAACCAGTATAGCTTATGGGTGGGTAATTTATTTTCTATTCAAAGGGTAAAGCCGTCCAAAAAAGTGTAGGTACTACAAGAAACGCTCCTTCCTTTATTATGCGTCAAGGCGGACTCGTCGCAGACGCCATTCGTCTCCTAGTATTGAACTACAACGTCACCTGGTGCCGGTCGTCGCCCTGCGTGGCCTGGCTTTCTTAAATACGATCGATCAATTAATTGCTGGTTTGATTTGGGTACCGATCTTTTTTTTTACATCTGAAGAAAATGAAGAAAACGAGTATGCAAATTCTTTCGTTAGATTTCTGATTCTCGATCTCCGCCACGCAGGAGTACTTTTTTTTTTGCGTGTGAAAGGGTAATAGATAGATTAATCTTATTTTTGCCGGATTTTTTTTCTAATCGAACCAGTATAGCTTATGGGTGGCATGGGTGGGTAATTTATTTTCTGTTCAAAGGGTAAAGCCGTCCAAAAAAGTATAGATACTACAAGAAACACTCATTCCTTTATTATGCGTCAAGGCGGACTCGTCGCAGACGCCATTCGTCTCCTAGTATTGAACTACAACGTCACTTGGTGCCGGTCGTCGCCCTGCGTGGCCTGCTTTTTTAAATACGATCGATCAATTAATTGCTGGTTTGATTTGGGTACCGATCTTTTTTTTACATCTGGAGAAAATGAAGAAAACGAGTATGCAAATTCTTTCGTTAGATTTCTAATTCGATCTCCGATCTCCCGGCCACGCAGGAGTACTTTTTTTTTTGCGTGTGAAAGGGTAATAGATAGATTAATCTTATTTTTGCCGGATTTTTTTTCTAATCGAACCAGTATAGCTTATGGGTGGCATGGGTGGGTAATTTATTTTCTGTTTAAAGGGTAAAGCCGTCCAAAAAAGTGTAGGTACTACAAGAAACGCTCCTTCCTTTATTATGCGTCAAGGCGGACTGCCGCAGACGCCATTCTCCTAGTATTGAACTACAACGCGTCACCTGGTGCCGGTCGTCGCCTGCGGGTCGACTTTCTTAAATACGATCAATTAATTGCTGGTTTGATTTGGGTACCGATCTTTTTTTTACATCTGAAGAAAATGAAGAAAACGAGTATGCAAATTCTTTCGTTAGATTTCTGATTCGATCTCCGATCTCCCGGCCACGCAGGAGTACTTTTTTTTTGCGTGTGAAAGGGTAATAGATAGATTAATCTTATTTTTGCCGGATTTTTTTTCTAATCGAACCAGTATAGCTTATGGGTGGGTAATTTATTTTTTATTCAAAGGGTAAAGCCGTCCAAAAAAGTGTAGGTACTACAATAAACGCTCCTTCCTTTATTATGCGTCAAGGCGGACTCGTCGCAGAAGCCATTCGTCTCCTAGTATTGAACTACAACGTCACCTGGTGCCGGTCGTCGCCCTGCGTGGCCTGGCTTTCTTAAATACGATCGATCAATTAATTGCTGGTTTGATTTGGGTACCGATCTTTTTTTTTACATCTGAAGAAAATGAAGAAAACGAGTATGCAAATTCTTTCGTTAGATTTCTGATTCGATCTCCGATCTCCGCCACGCAGGAGAGTACTTTTTTATGTGAAAGGGTAATAGATAGATTAATCTTATTTTTGCCGGATTTTTTTCTAATCGAACCAGTATAGCTTATGGGTGGCATGGGTGGGTAATTTATTTTCTGTTCAAAGGGTAAAGCCGTCCAAAAAAGTGTAGATACTACAAGAAACGCTCATTCCTTTATTATGCGTATGGACTTCCGCAGACGCCATTCGCCTCCTAGTATTGAACTACAACGTCACTTGGTGCGGGTCGTTTCATGCGGGCCTGGCTTTCTTAAATACGATCGATCAATTAATTGCTGGTTTGATTTGGGTACCGATCTTTTTTTTTACATCTGAAGAAAATGAAGAAAACGAGTATGCAAATTCTTTCGTTAGATTTCTGATTCGATCTCCGATCTCCCGGCCACGCAGGAGTACTTTTTTTTGCGTGTGAAAGGGTAATAGATAGATTAATCTTATTTTTGCCGGATTTTTTTTCTAATCGAACCAGTATAGCTTATGGGTGGCATGGGTGGGTAATTTATTTTCTGTTTAAAGGGTAAAGCCGTCCAAAAAAGTGTAGGTACTACAAGAAACGCTCTTTCCTTTATTATGCGTCAAGGCGGACTCGTCGCAGACGCCATTCGTCTCCTAGTATTGAACTACAACGTCACCTGGTGCCGGTCGTCGCCCTGTGTGGCCTGGCTTTCTTAAATAGGATCGATCAATTAATTGCTGGTTTGATTTGGGTACCGATCTTTTTTTTTACATCTGAAGAAAATAAAGAAAACGAGTATGCAAATTCTTTCGTTAGATTTCTGATTCGATCTCCGATCCCCCGGCCACGTAGGAGTACTTTTTTTTTGCGTGTGAAAGGGTAATAGATAGATTAATCTTATTTTTGCCGGATTTTTTTTCTAATCGAACCAGTATAGCTTATGGGTGGCATGGGTGGGTAATTTATTTTTTGTTCAAAGGGTAAAGCCGTCCAAAAAAGTGTAGGTACTACTCCTAGTATTGAACTACAACGTCACCTGGTGCCGGTCGTCGCCCTGCGTGGCCTGGCTTTCTTAAATACGATCGATCAATTAATTGCTGATTTGATTTGGGTACCGATCTTTTTTTTTACATCTGAAGAAAATGAAGAAAACGAGTATGCAAATTCTTTCGTTAAATTTCTGATTCGATCTCCGATCTCCCGGCCACGCAGGAGTACTTTTTTTTTGCGTGTGAAAGGGTAATAGATAGATTAATCTTATTTTTGCCGGATTTTTTTTCTAATCGAACCAGTATAGCTTATGGGTGGCATGGGTGGGTAATTTATTTTCTGTAAAAGGGTAAAGCCGTCCAAAAAAGTGTGGTACTACAAGAAACGCTCCTTCCTTTAGGTATAGATATGCAGATCGCTAGACTTTTCGCAAAGAAAAAAAACAAGGGACCTCGTTAGCATCTTGCATCGGGCCCGCATATCTCGTGTGGACCATGCGAGTGGTGTTGCAAATACCTCGCAAACACATTTTTTCTTTGGATGAAGAACTCGTTAAAGCCTACTGTTAAATTCCTCTTGGAAGAACTCGAATGAATAAGTGGATCTATGGTGTTCATTGCCGGCTATATGGCCCCTCTACGTGGGAATCATTCTAGTCCGGGCACGTTGTCAGTTGTCACTGATGCAATTACCTTATCGATCCACCTACCAGTCCTACTCCACCGCGATGAGTCCTTAACATCCCTTGGCTCATAAAGAAGCACCAACGCATCTTTCTTAAGATCATGGCTATCTCGCACTACAGGAATGGGAAGCTACGCCGACGGCCGGTCGCTACGCCGGCGGCCAAACGTCGGGGCCGTCGGCGTAGCAATCGTCTAGGCCAGCTCCGCCAAGCAGCCGTCAGCGTAGAATTGTCCTCGGCATATCCTATGCTACGCCGACGGCTGTCCTCGGCGTAGCTATTTTTTATTTTATCTCATTAAACTTTGAAAAATCATAACTAAATCATTCTAATTCGAAAAATACAAATAATATATCAAAATTTGCAGAAAAATAAGACCTATCTATCTACACTCAAATATTACACATTTGTAAATAAAAATTAAGTAAAACAGAAAACATTATATATAGTTTAAAACGGGCATAAAAAATCAAAAATGATCGAAACAATACGAAACCTTCGCGTGGTGTTATATTATGTGACATAGTTAGAAGAAAAAATATAAAACTTGGTATATTGATTATGTCTCAAAGAAACCTTCACAAAATGACATATCTCATTCGAGGTTTATTCTTGGCTTTCTGGTCAAATGACCAATGTTATGGCTAGAATCAAGGCATAGTTTGTGATGATGTGCCCATATTGTGCATACACATGCATCATGGGATAGCGAACAATGTTGCATGAGGAAGCTTTCCTTTTTGTCGCACCAAAAAGGCATTTTCTATTTTCCGAGCATAAAAAACGGACGGTTTTGTGAAGCAACCACCAAATGGCTAATTCAAAATGGTACCACCACATTTTACAAAAATACTATACCACCTTATATGGACAATGTCCCAATAAGGATCCGAAACCTTTCCGTCCACCTCTGGTGAAAAAAAAAATTCCTGCCGAATCGGCAGGAAGTGGGTCAGATATGAACTACAGGTACATGATCCGATGCTCATGTTTTTTTACAAAAATCATGTTTAGGTTCACAATATGCTATTTTATCAAAAATCCAATGCAAGTTTAGCGAGGCTCGGCCCCGAGCTAAGAATCTTCATGCCCGACGTTCGACAAAGTTTGACGATAGTTTAAAACGGGCATAAAAAATTCAAAAACGATCGAAACAATGCGAAATCTTCGCGTGGTGTCATATTATGTGACATAGTTATAAGTAAAAATATTAAACTTGATATATTGATTATGTCTCAAAAAAACCTTCATAAAATGACCTATCTCATTCGAGGTTTCTTGGCTTTCGGGTCAAATGACCAATGTTATGGCTAGAATCAAGAAATAGTTTGTGATAATATGCCCATATTGTGCATACACATGCATCATGGGATGGCGAACAATGTTGCAGGAGGAAGTTTTCCTTTTGGTCGCACCAAAAAGCCATTTCCCATTTTCCGAGCACAAAAAATGGACGGTTTTGTGAAGCAACCACCAAATGGCTAATTCAAAATGCTACCACCACATTTTACAAAAATACTATACCACCTTATATGCACAATTTCCCAACAGGGGGATCCGAAACCTTCCGTCACCTCTCGGTGAAGACAAATTCCTGCCGAATCGGCAGGAAGTGGGTCAGATATGAACTACAGGTACAAGATCCGATGCTCATGTTTTTTTACAAAAATCATTTTTAAGTTCACAATATGCTATTTTATCAAAGATCCAATGCAAGTTTAGCAAGGCTCGGCACCGAGCTAAGAATCTTCATGCCCGCCGTTTGACAAAGTTTGACGATAGTTTAAAATGGGCATAAAAAAATTCAAAAACGCTCGAAACAATGCGAAACCTTCGCGTGGTGTCATATTATGTGACATAGTTATAAGTAAAAATATCAAACTTGATATATTGATTATTTCTCAAAAAAACCTTCACAAAATGACCTATCTCATTCGAGGTTTCTTGTCTTTCGGGTCAAAGGACCAATGTTATGGCTAGAATCAAGGCATAGTTTGTGATAATGTGCCCATATTGTGCATACACATGCATCATGGGATGGCGAACAATATTACAGGAGGAATTTTTCCTTTTCGTCGCACCAAAAAGCCATTTCCCATTTTCTGAGCACAAAAAATGGACGGTTTTGTGAAGCAACCACCAACTGGCTAATTCAAAATGGTACCGACACATTTTACAAAAATACTATACCACCTTATATAGACAATTTCCCAATATGGGGATCCGAAACCTTTTCGTCCACCTCTGGTGAAAAAGACAAATTCCTGCCGAATCGGTAGGAAGTGGGTCAGATATGAACTACAGGTACATGATCCGATGCTCATGTTTTTTTACAAAAATCATTTTTAGGTTCACAATATGCTATTTTATCAAAAATCCAATGCAAGTTTAGCGAGGCTCGGTCCCGAGCTAAGAATCTTCATGCCCGGCGTTCGACAAAGTTTGACGATAGTTTAAAACGGGCATAAAAAATTCAAAAACGATCGAAACAATGCGAAACCTTCACGTGGTGTCATATTATGTAACATAGTTATAAGTAAAAATATTAAACTTGATATATTGATTATGTCTCAAAAAAACCTTCACAAAATGACCTATCTCATTCGAGGTTTCTTGGCTTTCAGGTCAAATGACCAATGTTATGGCTAGAATCAATGCATAGTTTGTGATAATATGTCCATATTGTGCATACACATGCACCATGGGATGGCGAACAATGTTGCAGGAGGAAGTTTTCCTTTTCGTCGCACCAAAAAACCATTTCCCATTTTCCGAGCACAAAAAACGGACGATTTTGTGAAACAACTACAAAATGGCTAATTCAAAATGCTACCACCACATTTTACAAAAATACTATACCACCTTATATGGACAATGTACCAACAGGGGTATCCGAAACCTTTTCGTCCACCTCTGGTGAAAAAGACAAATTCCTGCCGAATCGGCAGGAAGTGGGTCAGATATGAACTACATGTACATGATCCGATGCTCATGTTTTTTTACAAAAATCATTTTTAGATTCACAATATGCTATTTTATTAAAGATTCAATGCAAGTTTTTCTTTTCATCGCACCAAAAAGCCATTTTTCATTATCCGAGCGTAAAAAGGGAATTTTTTAAAGCAACCATCAAATAGATAATTCAAAAAACGGAGGGTTTGTGATTAGTTGATATGGATATCATATTTGGATTCCTCTCATTTTTCTGATCAATTTAGACATATTATTTGTTAAATTCCGATTTATAGATTTAAAGATATTAATTATTCCATATTAAATAGAAAAATAGAAAAAGTAAAATTATTATATTTTTATTTGAATTCAATAATATTTTTACTTATTTATTAATGTTTAATTAGATAATTGTTTGTAATTTCAAAAAATACAAACATGTGACATGTTGATATAAGGGTTAATAGGATTGATATCATAGTATTGACAATAATGTATGAATTACTTTGCGGAAACAGATTCTGTAGGAACGAGAAAGTTAAGCGTGCTGGAGCTGGAGTAGTATTAGGATGGGTGACCGGGCGGAAAGTTTGACCAAGACTGCAATTTAATTAAATATTAAGTGTAATTAGTGTTAAAAATGTTCAAAGTGAGAGATTAACGAGTCAGACAATTCAAAGATTCAAAAATTGAGAAAAAAATAAAAAAAATTATTTTTTTAAAATGTTTTGCAACCTATCGACAAGCTATGCCGACGGCCGCTACGCCGAGGGCAATGCCCTCGGCGTAGCATACGCCGACGGCCTCTACGTGCTCCGCCGAGGAGGCTACGCCGAGGGCAGCCGTCGGCGTACCATACGCCGAGGACATTTTAGCCTACGCCAACGGTTTTTTGCCCTCGACGTAACGCGCGCGTCCTGTGGTGTCGTCTACATATACACACACACCTCTCCAGATTTCATCAACACCCATCAGTCATCAGCTCATCTTTGGCCACTTGATTCCATGCAAAGTTGATGCCTTTGCCTATCCCCGTAAGGAGTGACGCAGACATTTTTGAGAATGGAAGGCGTCAGGAAAAAGGAAATTAGCCGAACAGGTAAGGGCGGTGCTTAGGACTGTTCATGTGCCCGGGCCAGGAAGACTCTCGGTCACCACGCAGTTGCTAATACCTAGTGAACCCATGCATGCCTAGGATACTCACCACCCGCTCGAGCATAGTGCTTAGGATTATTCAAGTGGTAAGCAACATCCAGCTACAACGTACCCCGGGTAATTAGCAATCTTGAAGATTTTGGTGGACTGCGCCTAATAAAAGGATTTGGTGTTCATTGGGTGAGGCGATGCTGGAATTCCACCCCGGGTGCTCCAATCGTTGATATTGGTAGGTTGCGGTTATGTAACTCATGTAGTATTACTTCAACATATATAGGTATGATGTAGTTGCATCAACGAGCGGACAAACAACCCCAACCTTATCCTCTCCTCCTCCCTAGCTATAGTTCCGCACACCCCCTCCTTGCGCCGCGCCGTCCCAAGGCCTCGCTCGCCGGTTTGGGGGGGGGGGGGGGGTGTCCTTTTAGAATAGGATGCAGGCGTAGGTTTGGGGCTGAGTCCCTTGACCGTTCAAAAAAATATAGGTTTGATGTAGTCGAAGTAATTTTTTCTACTCTCTCGAATCAGGCTTTCGCCCCGCTTTATAAATAAAGCAACATCCAGCTACAACGTACCAAAAACATCCACCACGGCCTGGGCCAAACTGAAAAATAAAAAGGGTTCACACACCCGATAGGGCCACAACACAAGCGCGCCCAAAAGGAAACTAAAAACCGCAGCGATATGGCGGGGAAGACACTCAGGCCGCCGGGGAGGGAGAGGCCGGAGCTGAGAGGGGGAGCGCCACCGTCCTCAAGGCCCGCATAGTGCCATCGAAAGCCGCACCAGGGAGACCACTGCTTGAGAAAGGCAAGAAAGGAAAAAACAGGGTCAGACACACGGGAAGGATAAACCTTCTCAATCACCATCTTATTTCGCACGTTCCATAAAGACCACGAGATGGCCGCAAACACAAGCCAGAAGAGGCGGCGTCCTCCTCCGGCCCTGTTAGCCTGGGTCTGCAGGAACACCCCAAGCTCCTGCGCGTCCCAGTCGGGCCCCAACACCTCTCTGACAAAGCTCCAAAGAGCCCGAGCCACCGAACAATAAAACATAATATGGGCACAGGTCTCCGGAGTCCCACATAGTGGACACCGGCCATTGTCTGGGCCGTTAGGCTTGGCCACCTCCACCCCTGAGGGTAACCGATCACGCAGAAGCTGTCAGACGAAGATGCGAATACTAAGCGGGAGGGGGCCTTCCACAAAGGTGACATCCAGCTCATCTCCGGACCCTGGAACAAGGCGCGATAAGCCGAGTTCACCGTGAACTCACCCGACGGATGCAGCTGCCAGGCTGCACGAGTCTGGGGCCTCGAATAAGGCCTCGGGGAGGGAACCACGCAACTGCTGGAGGTCCGTGGCTTCCGCCGCGCTAAGATGCCGACGGAACAAGACGTTCCCGTGACCCTCTAGGAAGGTCTCACTCACCAGAGCCTCGGGGGAGACGGAGATAGCGAGTAGGCTGGGGTACTAGACCCCCAGCGGGATCGGGAGCAGCCAGGGATCAAGCCAAAACCGAATCCCCTGCCCACATCTAGCCGCAAAGGAGATGCCCAACCCAATGAAGTGCTTGATCTCCTGGAGGGCTCTCCAGAAATGAGAGCCCTCCCTCCGCTCGCAAGCCAGAAGGGGACGGCCTCGGAGATATTTGGCTTTGATAAGATGAAGCCAAAGCCCTCCGTCGTCCCTGAGAAATGCTCCAGACCCATTTCAGCATCAACGCCACATTAAAGCGGCGAGAGTCGAGGATACCTATGCCCCCAAAGCTCTTGGGGGCGCAGGCATCTGCCCATTTGACCATGTGGTATTTCTGATGGCCATCCCTCGCCGCCCAAAAGAACCTAGACAACTCCTTAGCGAAGTCGGCATGAGTCCCTTCGGGCAGAAGGTACAACCCCATCTGGTACATGGGGAGACTCGAGAGACACGAGTTAATCAGAACCGACTTGCTTCCCTTAGACATAAGGCGCACTCGCCAGGGTTCCGCCCTCGAGCGCACCCTCGTAACCAAAGGAGCCAAGTCTTTGATCAGCACTCGTGTCTCCCTGATGGGCATCCCTAGATACGTAATAGGGAAGTCCGCAAGCTTACAATTCAGCCCATCCGCAATCCGCTGACGCTCCTCCTCGGGGTACCCGAGGACCATAACCTCGCTCTTGTCAAAATTGATCGTCAGGCCCGACATGGACTCAAAGCAAAGAAGCAGGAACTTCAGGTTAATGATGTCAAGGTCCGAACCCTGTACCATGATCATGGTGTCATCTGCATACTGGAGGTGCGAGATCCCACCCCCGGGGATCAGATGCTCCACCACCCCCGAGATGTGCCCCGAGCGTTGGGCTCGGTCTAGAATCTCCGCCAAGGCATCCATCGCGGCATTAAACAATATAGGGGAGATCGGGTCCCCTTGTCTAACCCCGCAGGACGGACTAAAGTAGGGGACGATCTCCCCATTGATATTGATCGCCGTCCTGCCACTCCTCACGAACTGCATAATCCAGCAGATCATGCGGTCGTCAAACCCCCTCCTCTCCAGAATGAGCCTCAGGAAGGCCCAATCCAAGCGATCATAGGCCTTCTGAAAGTCCAGCTTAAGGAACACTCCTTTCTGACGTCGAACCTTGACTTCATGGATAATTTCATGAAGTGCCAGGACATCGTCATGAATGAGGCGTCCTTTGAGGAAGGCGAACTGGAGAGGATGGGTGAGGCGCTCCATCACCGGAGCAAGATGAAGGGCACAGACCTTGGCGAGCAGACGTTGTATGACATTAATCACCGTGATCGGACGGAACTGACGGATGTCCGTGGCCCCCACTACCTTGGGGATCAGGGTAATGACGCCAAGGTTCAACCGAGACATCACCAGGGTACCCGTGTAGAACTCCTGGAAGAGCTGCAAGATCAAAGGCTGGAGCTGAGTCCAAAAAGTCTGGAAGAAGCAAACCGGTAGCCCATCTGGGCCCGGTGCTGAACTAGACTTTATGGACTTCAGGGCAGTCTCCACCTCCCCTCCTAAGAAGGGCAGTTGCATAGTTTGTTTTACTTGGTTTGGTGAGAGCTTATGGTGTACTACTGTACAATCCTTTCAAGAATTTTTTTTAAGATGCATAGCATGGTTTGCTTCACCCCTCTTAAATGTTGAACTCTTTCAAGAAAAATTATAGTAAGATGCAGATCATGGTTAGCTTCACCCCTCTTAAATGTTGAGCTAGTTTGACATGTAACCAATCGTAGGGTAGGTGACACAAACAATACAAAAAATGGGACCACCATAATTCAACGTGTATGATGAGTCATTGCAGACAAGTGCTTTCCCAGGTTAAGGAGCTGGCGCACGCTGGATGCGGTGACCGCCTGCTTTCGGGCAGCTGCAGGACCTACCTTCCTCATGCAAACGACCACGGGGTTTGCCACCACGGTAACAGGTGCGTGCGGCCGTACGGGTTTGTTCATAATAGGAAGATTTGAAGAGCAAGAAAAGTGTAAGAGCATCTTCACTGGCTTACCCAGGACGCTGATTCGGACGCCGAAATTTAGTTTGAACGCCGAAAATCGGTCTAGTCGCGTACCCAGAGACCTGTTTTCGTCCGGATTTCGGCGTGTTTTGGTCCGGCCTAGCCAGGCCGTACCCAAGATACCGGGTACGCCCTGGGGACGCCGGACTCAGCGAAAACGGGCATGGGCCAGCTCTGTCGGCGAGAGAAGGCGCCACTCCTGCCACTTCGCCGAGCTCCCGCCCTTTTCTTCTTCCTCCCGCCTTTCTTCCCCATTACCCCACTCCCGCCACTCCGCCGAGCTCCCCGCCCGACATGCCGCCCAAGAACTTCGTCCAACCTAGATCGATCCTCGGCGAGGGTCCGGCGGAGAAGAAGGCGACGAAGCCGAGAGCGCCGCCGAAGAAGCCGGAGGGCATGTCCTCTGCCGAGTGGGAGAAGAAGGAGCATGCCAGGCAGATCGCGTCGGCCGATCGGAAGGACAGGAAGGAGAGGGCGAACCTCCGGCAACAGCAGGTGGCGGCGGAGGAGAAGGCGATGGTGAAGGCGGCAGCGGAAGAGAAGGCGAAGGCGAAGCAGGCGGCGGCGACGCGGTCGGCTTTGATGGCGGCGCAGTACCCACCCAACTGGGGAAGCCAGGCCAGCGTCGGCTCGCCCGCCGGATTCTCGCCTATCTCTCCGGCAGGCTTCCAGGAGAGCTAGGCGACTGCTCGGCAGAGGTACTCCTCGTCGCCCGAGTTCGACGGCGGGTTCAACCCGAACGTGATCTTCCCCTGCCCGGCGCGTACGACGGCGTGTACATCAACCTCCCCTACTCCACCTCTCCGGCGTACGCAAGCCCCGCTCTGCATCGCAGACCGCTGCCTTTCGGGGGAAACTTGGCGCCCTTCGGCGAGGCCGACGCGCGCAACCTGTTTGGCGGATTGCAGGGCGCACTTCTGGCCGGCATGTTGGCCGAGGCATACATGGAGGACTTGATCGCAACAGGCTCGGCCTCCAACCACCCCTCCTTCTTCACGGAAGAGCAGACCCGGGCCAACGCCGAGCACGACATCGAGTCCCAGGACCTCGCCGACACCGATGCCGAGGAGACGCAGCCAGAGGACGTCGAGGCTGAGGCGAAAGGCAAGAAGGGGAAGAAGAAGCCGGGCACTTCGGCGGACGCTCGGATCAAGTGGACCGTGGCCGAGGACACCTGCCTCGCCGAAGCTTGGAAAACAGTAAGCATGGATCCGATCACCGGTGCTAACCAAAATTCCGACAATTATTGGCGGCGCGTGAAGGCAGCGTTCGTTGAGCGTAGCATGTGCGACCTAAAGTATCACAAAATCCACATGGAGCAAGGGGAAAAGGCTATTACCAATTATTGGGCGATCATCCAGACTGCCTGCAGCAAGTGGCACAACTGTGTGGAAGAGGTCGACCGCACACAAGCCAGTGGGGAAAACATGGACAACAAGGTACTCGCGGACACTAGCTTTCTCGTGCACTCTTCCATTTTGACAAATTTGACACACTTTCATTTTGCAGTTGCGTCGTGCACTTGCTCTATTTCGAGAGGACATGAAGATGGAGTTCAAGTTCCATCATGTCTTCGAGCAAATCGAGCATTGCGAGAAGTGGCGGGACACTCGTCTGAGTCTCTCCAAGAGCAAGGACGACGTCTACAACCCCGAGGCCCCGGCCGCTGCTGCCAGCGAAGGAAGACCTGAGATCGACCTGAAGAAGGCGAAGATGCTCAAGGCCACCGGACCTCCCGCCGAGCGTCTCCAGGCTTCGATCGAGAAATGCATCGCCGACACGAGGGCGCAGGCCGAGAAGAAGGCTGGGAAGAGCGAGGAGCGCTAGAAGCAGCTGATCGAGACACAAGGGGAAAAGGTGGCCCTCATCAAGGACAACCTCGCCGAGAAGAAGGCCAACTACGCCGCCAAGAAGCGCAACACGGACCTCAAGTTCCTGATGGGCGGCGAGGACACATCGAAGATGGAGCTCGCCGGTCAACGCCTGGTACATGGCGGAACGTCAGGCCATCCTACAGGGCGTGATCACGGCTTCCCCTTCCACTGCGCCGAACGTGCTTTCGCCGAACGCTCCCACGCCGAGCTCTGCTTCTACTTCCTCCAACCCGGCGGCCTTCGACGGTGAGACGGACGACAACGCCGCGTCGGCCACGCCGCAGGAGCCCATCCCCATCGACGACTAGTCATTTCCCCTGTTATGTAATAAAAATCTGTCGCCGAACTTGTGGACGTATCTGTCGAACACCTTGTGACCGAGCACCCGCCGAAGGGAACGATAAAGATTCAAATATATCGCCGTTTCGTGTTCGCCTGGGTACTCGGCCTGGGTACGCGAGTGGGAAACTGGACGTACCCAGGCCGAAATCAAGTTCCGTCCGGCCAAAAAAAATCCAGATTTTGGTCTGGGTTCGGCCAACGAGTGGAGATGCTATAATGGACAGGGAATGGTGTGTGGCAATCCCCACCCTTTGCTTAATCCGGAGCGATCGCATCGCGAATCTAATATTTTCGTCAACAGATAAATCGACTAGCACTATGATAACAGTTCCAGGAAATTTGAACGTGGTCACATGTTACAAGATGTGTTGGCAATCATTCTAGTCCGGACACGTTGTCAGTTGTCACTGATGCAATTACCTTGTCGATCCACCAACCAGTCCTACTCCACCGCGATGAGTCCTTAACATCCCTTGGCTCATAAAAAAGCACCAATGCATCTTTCTTATCAATCTAGATTGTGGTCGTCTCGTCTACATATACACACACCTCTCATGACCTCATCAACACTCATCAGCTCACCTTAGCCCACTTGATTCCTTGCAAATAAAAGTATAATGTTCGCACTAATAGTGATAGACTTGCCAAAATTGATGCCTTTGCCTATCCCCGTAAGGTGTGACGTGGAGATTTGAAAATGGAAGGCGTCGGGAAAAAGGAAATTAGCTGAACAGCTACATGCTGTGCTTAGAGCTGTTCATGTGTCCGTGCCAAGAAGACTCATTCACCACGCGGTTGCTAATACCTAGTCAACCCGTGCATGCCTAGGATACTCACCGCACGATCGAGCACAGTGCTTAGGATTATCCAAGTGGTAGTCGGTGCCGTTGGATCATGAAAATCTTAGTCTTGAAGATTTTGGATTTGGTGTTCATTGGGTGAGGCGATGCTAGAATTCCACTCCAGGTGCCCCCTCTCATTGGTATTGGTAGGTTGCGGCTATGTAACTCATGTAGTACTAATCAATTCAATTAAAAGTCTGAACTGATATAAATTGGCACGTCAATATATTTCAACGCATATAGGTACAATGTAGACGGTGTAATTTTCTACTGTACGGTTGCATAGTTTATTTTAATTGGTTTGTTGAGAGCTTATGGACGGTTAGTTCACTAGGTTTACTGTGTATATCTCTATAAGACTGTACAGTCCTTTCAAGATTTTTTAAAGATGCATAGCATAGTTACACTGGTGGAAAAAGGGCCTCTAGTCCCGGGCCGCAACGGGCTCTAGTCCCGGTTTTGGGCTGGATCATAAAACGGGACTAGAGGCCCCACTAGTCCCTAGTCCCGGCTCGCGACTGATAACAGCCACGTGGTTGTTTCTAGCGCCAATGCTGAAACCCTCTAGTCCTGGGCTGTAACACCACCCGGGACTTAAAGGTTTTCTGCCGCGGCAGAGAAACACCACATTTCTCTGCCGCGACAGAGATTGTGTATTTCCTTTTTTTTTTGCCATTTTGTTCCTTTTTCATTTTGTGTTTCACTATAACAAACATATATTTCAGTATACATATTATACGCTACTACATATACACTACACGTCGATGCATTTATATAATTAATCGATCCCTTGCAAGCATACATATAATCAATCATATCAAAAGAAATAAATGTTTTAAAATTACATGGTCATTGATGAATATATATATCATATGAGCTATATGGAGATGACTAAGGCAAATCGAGTTTCACGTCATCCGCATAATGCTCTCCATGTACATCAAGGACTTCCTTCATCATAAATCCCGCCAGCTCTTCTTGAATTGCTCTTATGCGCTGGTCTGGCTCTAGTTTCTCCCGCAAATCATAAATATAATGTGAGTCAACTTTCCGCTCACTGGTCAACTCTCGGATGTACTCGCAGACGTAGTATCCACATAAATGAGTTCCCGGTGGCTGCTGTAAACTCTTCGCCATTTTATAAGTTAGCTCCTCTTTGAATGGACCTGGTATTTTCTGCCTGAACCGTGTCCAACACCTGCTCGGCAAAGAAAATGAACAAAGGAGTTATTAGTTACTTGATATCAGGAAATGAATGAAAGAGGACGATATAATGCGATAATGATTGAAATTACTTATGGAGCATTGCTTTCATGTCGCTCCACTTCTCTTGGTCCCAACTTAATGAGTCATGGACTTCAACTAGGGAGTTGTCAACTTGGATGTTTAGCAAGATCCAGTGAAATCTGCGGACGTTTACATAAGCATACATGCATATATAGCTCATCGAGTAAGCAAAAATAATATGTGTACAAGATATAAACACTCACTTGAAGTTGTAAGAAAATAGTATTTCCTTAACAAAATTATTCTCGGTTAAGAACCTGGACAGGTCTTCCTCCACGTCTTTGGGATGATTATTTAACGTATATTCATTAATGATATATGGGTCAATGAACCCAACATCGTATCTTCTAGCTCTTTTGCATTCAAGCATCTTCATTCTGCAGAATATGATATCATCATACAAAAGGATATATATAGTTAGGATAATATATTAAATGCAATGAACGAGCTAAAGCTACAAACTTAATTATAGAAATAAATAACTTACAGACAGTAGCAACCAATGATAGATTTGTCGAGGGCGCGCTGGTTGTATAACTGAAACAGTTCGGTCATTTGAACCTGTATCGAGTATGGTTTGAAGTGATGTCTGCTCTAACGCCCAATCGAAAACCAATCTTTCTGATGCTTTTTTGTGCTTACGACATGTACCATTCGTGCAGATTTTGCATATGTGTGGATAGACGTGAGCTCCTCATTACTGACTAGAGGCGCCTTGGACATACCGTCGCATTATCTGACCCACTGGCGTATCTTCATAGCCTAAATATTGACCAAGAGACATATTTGCTTCGTTAGCAAGTGCTTTGGCCTGCGATACAATGATTCCCATAAGTGCAGCACTATTACGGGCTCTAGGGTCCATTATTTGCATGTCCATATCCATTTCAGCTCTGAAGGCCTTGTCGAGGTCTGAAATGACTATGAGCGGGGCGATCGATTGATTCTTCTGTGCTCCGAGCTGGGCAACTTGCTTCCCGCTTTTTGCACTTGTGATTTTTTTCTTCTGTGCTTGCTTAATAATCTCCCGGTCATAGTCTGATTCCAGATTCATCGATATCTGGGATGGTTGCTCAAGAAAGGACTTAGCCCACTTTTTGGTTTTTTCGTTATATACCGGCTTTGGCTTAGGCTTTTTGGGTGCAAAATGCGCCTTAACTTGGGCAGCCACATCCGCGTTAGTTTCCTCATCGGTCTTGTCATAAGGTCTCTTTGGAAGAGCCGGCAGGATATCGACTATCTTCGGCGTTTGACCTTTCTTCGATGTGGGGCGCGGGGGACCGTCGAACTTCCGTTTCTTCGACGAGGTAGTAGTATTGCACGGAGGCGGAGGTGGAGATCGAGTTGATGTACTCCTGCTGCGGCGATCGCAATGGGGCGGTGGACTTGGAGGTTGGCGATAATCGGGTTGGGGTGGACTTGGAGGTTGGCGATAATCGGGTTGGGGTGGACTTGGAGGTTGACGATATTCGATGCGGGGTGGATTTGGATTCCTTGGAGTCGGTGGCCTTGGCGCCGAGCCTAGAAACTTGATGTACTTCTTATTCCATAGAATGATGTTGCGCTTGACATCTCCTAGTTTCGTAAGGCCTTCAGGCGTAGCGATTTCAATCTCCAGGTCCGCAAAATCCTCCACTATGTCATCCACCGTGACACGAGCATAGCCTGGTGGAATAAGAAGTGAATGGTGGAGTGCTCCAGGTAGACAAGGTAAAGCAGTGCCGACCGCCACCTTGAAGGACAGGTTGTTCATTGGCTGATGTAGCTCACATTGTGCCATCTCTCTGACATCATCCACGGGGTAGTGAGGAGCCGGTGCATCATCCAGCAGTGCTTGATCATCAGCACGGACCTCCGTGGAAGCCACGCTGCTTCTCTGTTGGCTAAGATCCAATGCAGGATCATCGATCCGGGTGAGTTGACGACGGCGGCCTTTGGCTAATTTCATGCATGAGGTTCTTCAGATCAGCTAGGTCCTGCTCTACCCTGGAGATCCGGTCTGCCTCCCGGTCCTTCTTTCTCTGACGGCTTCAGAATCGCATCGCTGAGGAAACCCTTTCTTCCACGAGACACCGGCGCTTTGCCTCGTGTTCGCCCTCCTTTTCAGGATTCCCTAGGGCGCGTGTCACTGCCGTTTCTCTCTCGGGACGGAACAATCCCAATTGAGCATCGTTCATTGCTTGAATAAGGTCTTGGGAGGGTTTTATAATTTTATCATGAAATAATGTCTTCCCTGTTTCTGGGTCCAAGGATCCCCCGTGCCCGTACCACCGGTGCTTTGACCTCTCGGGCCATCTATCTGTACCATGAGTGATGCCTCTAGCCCTCATATCCCTCTCCATAGATTCCCACTTAGGGACGACACTCTTGTAGCCACCTGTCCCCATTTTATGATGGTATTTCTTGTTGGCAGCATTTAACGCATTCTTTGCCGACTTTGCCTTTGCTTTATCAGATTTCTTGTACTGTACAAAATCGGCCATCGTTTCTCTCAACTTCTCGTTTACTCCTTTGAAGTCTGGAGTTTTCTTTTTCGCGACATATTTCGCGTATAAATTTTTCTTGTGGTTCTGGTACAGTTCAGCCATCTTGCTTAGTGCCCACTCCTTGACTTTCGCTCTATTTTCAAGCCCACCCGGCCTTGGGGTAATACCATCTACCTCAAATTCCTCATACTCTGGAGGTAGTATGAAGTGCGCTATGAGCTTCTGCAAAGGTCATCTTTGGCATCATCGGTGACATAGCTGTTGGATCCTTCACCGGCTTTCTTTGACTTATTCCATTCTTCGATTGTGATCGGCAGGTTGTCCCTAACAAGCACCCCGCATTGATTTATAAACATCCTCCGGTGCTTCTCTGGAGCAATCGGTTCACCATCATCATCTATTTCTTCGATGGTGAACCTCTGATTACCATCCAACTTTTTGTTCGGCCCTCGTTTCGTTCGAGCTGTTGATTGCTTCGATCCGGTGGGCTAAAAGAAGAAGAGAGTGATTAATATATATCTAGATCAGTTAATGAATAGAGGTAACACGAGACTTTATATATATATATATATATGTACCTCACGGATCCTCGAGGGCCATCATTATTGTTGTTATTTGTTTGCCCTTCGTCCATCTGGTCTTCCCCTTGGTAAATTTGGTTTTCCTCTAGTCCATCACCGGATGGATTCAGATATGAGGATATCTCTTCCTCGAGCAAAATATCTTCGGCACCGGTAGTACTATTAAGAGGAATTTCACCTCTTATCATGCCCTGAAGAAAACCTTCACCGATGCGACCAGGATCTTCGGATGGATCCATGACTTAATTATCTATAACAAAAAGAGAGTTAAACAGGTTAAAAAAAACAATAATCCTAATAACTAAAACAATATAATCGTAATTATAATAACTTAAACAAAAAAATAACCCTAATCCTAATTCTAATTCTAATCTTAATAAATAAAACAAAAAAATCACTAAAACAATAATCCTAATCCTAAAAAATTATATAAACAATTATATATTCCTAAAAACAACTAAAAACAATTATATAAACAATTATATATTCCTAAAAAAAGAAACTAAAAACAATTATATAAACAATTATATATTCCTAAAAACAACTAAAAACAATTATATATTCCTAAAAACAACTAAAAACAATTATATAAACAATTATATATTCCTAAAAACAACTAAAAACAATTATATAAAAAATTATATATTCCTAAAAAAAGAAACTAAAAACAATTATATAAACAATTATATATTCCTAAAAACAACTAAAAACAATTATATATTCCTAAAAAAAGAAACTAAACTCAATTATATAAAAAAATATATTCCTAAAAAAAAACTAAAAACAATTATATATTCGTAAGAACAACTAAAAACAATTATATAAACAAATATATATTCTAAAAAAAGAAACTAAAAGCAATTATATATTCCTAAAAAAAAGAAACTAAAAATGCTACTAAAAATTCTACTAAGATATAAAAAAAGAAACTAAAAATTCCTAGCTAAAGAACGCATGTCGGCATGGCGCATGCTTGTATGGCGGCCAATGACAGCGGCCGAGACAAGGCTGTGGCGGCATGTAAGAGGCAGCGGGCATGGCGCACGACCCGGATCTGGCGAGGCGGCGGCGCGACGGATCGACGTCTGGGCAACACCTCCCCTGCGTCTTGATGCTTCGTCTTTGTATTCGTCTTCGTCGCGTGCTAAGTGCTGGCGCGCGCGAGCGCGTGTATATATACGGAACCCCTTTAGTCCCGGTCTAAGCCACCACCCGCAACTAAAGGGTGTTTAGTCGCGGGTCGTGGCTTAACCCGCGACTAAAGACCCCACCTTTAGTCCTGGGCTAAGCCACGGCCCGGGACTAAAGGGTTTTTTTGGCCGCTTGCCACAAGATCACCCTTTAGTCCCGGGTCCAGCCACGACCCGCGACTATTTGTTTTTTTAAAATTTTCTTTTTTAATTCAAAACTAATATAAAAACTTTGAAAAATCATATCTTTTATTATAATAATCCAAATAAAACAAATAATATGTCTATTATTATCAAAAAAATATAAAGAATTTTAATATAATATCCATTTATCTGTTTGCATCATTTATAAATTATTTCATTTGTAAATTTTCTTTTTTAATTCAAATCAAATATAAAAACTTTGAAAAATCATATCTTTTATTGTAATAATCCAAATAAAACAAATAATATGTCTATTATTATCAGAAAAATATAAAGAATTTTAATATAATATCCATTTATCTTTTTGCATCATATATAAATTATTTCATTTGTAAATATTCTTTTTTAATTCAAATCAAATATAAAAACTTTGAAAAATCATATCTTTTATTGTAAGAATCCAAATAAAACAAATAATATGTCTATAATTATCAGAAAAATATAAAGAATTTTAATATAATATCCATTTATCTGTTTGCATCATTTATAAATTATTTCATTTGTAAATTTTCTTTTTTAATTCAAATCAAATATAAAAACTTTGAAAAATCATATCTTTTATTGTAATAATCCAAATAAAACCAAAAATATGTCTATTATTATCAGAAAAATATAATGAATCTTAATATAATATCCATTTAGTACCAATTGTAGTCACAAACCGGGACTAAAGATATTTTCCGCCATTTCCCACCTCTTTCCGCCAAGTTTTCCTGCCCTTTCCTTTCTACGAGAGCTTTTAGTCCCGGATATAGTCACTAACCAGGACTAAAGATATTTCCCGCCATTTCCCAAAGCTTCACGCCAAGTTTTCCCGCCCTTTCCTTTCTACGAGAGCTTTTAGTCCCGGATGTAGTCACTAACCGGGACTAAAGATATTTCCCGCCATTTCCTAAAGATTCACGCCAAGTTTTCCCGCCCTTTCCCTCTATATTTAGGGCGATCGTGCCATGGCTATCCACACATCCACACCTTCCTCTCTTAGAACAATGGACAACGCCTATTGGGCCATTCTGACCCTCGAGGAGACCGAGGTGCTGTGCGCCTCCAACTACCCTTGTCCGTTGGGCTACCGGCCACCCGCCCGGATGCTGGCTACCGAGGGTTCTGTCTCCTGTCCTCAAGGTTCCACGCCAGCGCCATCACAAACCACTTCTACCACGAGCTCACGCCGGAGCAGCGGATGGATCCCAAGTGGGATCCCGACAACTACGACACCTGGAATGCCTTCTTCGCTAATAGGCGGGAAAGGGAGCTCGCCAGGTACGAGGGTGATGGCCCGCCACCGGTGAACCACAACGAAGCCGGTCGTCGTCTGTGGTGGGCGAATCGTACTATCATTGGAGTGATGCGCTAAATCGCCGGGGAAGACCATCCTCGCCTACGGTGCCCACGAGTCCACCCGCCACAGGCCCCACACCAGCCCGGCGGTAGCGGCATCGTCTTCCAGGAGACCCCTCTCCCGCCCGCTGTGAATCTGAGGCTGGAATGGCCCCTGGTATATGCCATGGATGGGCTGAGGATCCCCAGAGTGGTAGGTGACGATGACGATGATGATGACGATGACGATGAAGACCCTGAAGCTGCGTACTATAGGACTAGGCATGATTATGACTAAAGGGGGCGGCTTTAGTCCTGAGTGTTAGCTAGTCCCGGTTTGTCCCGGTTTTTAATATTAATAAATGTCTTGAGTGTTACATAATAAATAGAGGGAAATGCCTATATAAAGAAAGGGTTCATCTTTAGTCCCGGTTGGAGAAACCAACCGCGATTGAAGGGATTGCGGCAGACTGGGCTAGGCAACACTAATAATAGGGGTGAGTGTTGACATTATGTCGTGCGGCTTGTACCTTGTCCCGGATGGTGTCACCAACCGGGACTAAAGATGAACCTTTAGTCCCGGTTGGAGACACCAACCGGGACTAAAGATGAGTCAGCACTAATAATAGGGGTGAGTGTCGACATTATGTCGTGAGTGTCGACATTATGCCGAGCTGCTTGTACTATAAATAGGCATCCTTGTGAGTCCAGTCCTCCAGCCAGTTTGAGGCATCTCCAAAATGGTTTTCGAGAGCAGGGACACCACTACGGCCAGTTTCAGGGAGATGCCGACAGAGCCCAGTCCTCCGGCATCTCCGAGAAACTGGTCATAGAGGCACTCCCTAATATGTGAAATTAGTTAGCTCCCAGGCGTAATGATCTAGTTAGAGAAGTTACAAGCTGCAAGATGAGTTTCGAGAGCAGGGACACCACTACGGCCAGTTTCAGGGAGATGCCGATGGAGCCCAGTCCTCCGGCATCTCCGAGAAACTAGTCATAGAGGCACTCCCTAATATGTGACATCACGTGTTTGGAGATCAGATCTTAATGGTAAGTATGAATCGGTACTAAAGGCTCTCCTTTAGTCCCGGTCCAGCCACAAAACGGGACTAACACACTCAAGATTGTTTGCAGACAACACTATAAAAATGGACACATGCATGGAACATCTTCACTCATAAAATGTTACAATTATTACATATCATTTCTTCGCGTGTGTTCCTTTCTGATCCCGTCGTATCCATGGAGCATCTTCATTCATTAACATGATGCTTGGGTCATCCTTCACCGCGAAGGGCAGAATTTCATGAAACTTATCACAATCTTCTGACATGTCTGTCTTGTCCTCCACTCCCACGATGTTTCTTTTTCCTGAAAGAACTATGTGGCGCTTTGGCTCATCGTCTGATGTATTCTTTTTCTTATTTTTTCGTTTTCTAGGTTTGGTAGACATGTCCTTCACATAGAAAACCTGGGCCACATCATTGGCTAGGACGAATGGTTCGTCTAAGTACCCAAGATTGTTGAGATCCAACGATGTCATTCCGTATTTCTTGTCTACCTCAACCCCTCCTCCCGTCAGCTTGACCCATTTGCACCGAAACAAGGGGACCTTAAAAGTAGGTCCATAGTCAAGTTCCCATATCTCCTCTATGTAACCATAATATGTGGTCTTTGACCCATTGTTGTCTGTTGCATCAAAGCGGACACCACTGTTTTGGTTGGTGCTCTTTTTATCTTGGGCTATCGTGTAAAATGTATACCCATTTATCTCGTACCCTTGGAAAGTCGATATAGTCGAAGATGGTGACCTAGACAACAAGTATAGCTGATCTCCAAGAGTGTTGTTTTTGATGAGATGTTGCAACCAACCACCGAAACTCTTCATGTGTTCATCTCTAATCCAAGAGTCATGCTTTCCAGGGTTGTTGGAGCGTAAGATTTTCTTGTGTTCCTCGATATATGGGGCTGCCAAGATAGAATTCTGTAGAACGGTGTAATGTGCTTCGGTGTAAGAATGTCCGTCTCTACATATTATTGATTTCCTTCCTAGAGTACCCTTTCCACTCAGTCTCCCCTCATACCGCGATTGAGGAAGACCAATCGGCTTAAGGTCAGGAACAAATTCAACACAAAATTCAATGACCTCCTCTGTTCCATAGCCCTTGGAGATGCTTCCTTCTGGCCTAGCACGGTTACGAACATATTTCTTTAAGATTCCCATGAACCTCTCAAAGGGAAACATATTGTGTAGAAATACAGGACCGAGAATGGAAATCTCTTCGACTAGGTGAACCAGCAAGTGCGTCATAATATTGAAGAAGGATGGTGGGAACACCAACTCAAAACTGACAAGACACCGGACCACATCATTCTCAGAATCGTGGTAGATCTTCGTGGATTGATTATCTTCTGAGAGATTGCATTGAGAAATGCACATAGCTTCACAATGGGTACTCGAACATTATCTGGTAGAAGCCCCCTCAATGTAATCGGAAGCATTTGCGTCATAATCACGTGGCAGTCATGAGACTTTAGGTTTTGGAACTTTTTTCTGCCATATTTATTATCCCCTTTATATTCGACGAGAAGCCAGACGGGACCTTAATACTGCTTAGGCATTCAAAAAATATTTCCTTCTCTTGTTTGGTAAGAGCGTAGCTGGCATGACCTTGAAACCATTCTAGATGCAGGCCATCTGGGTCTTTCATACGTTGATGGTCCTTTCGTGCTTCCGGTGTATCTTTTGTCTTCCCATACACGCCCAAGACGCCTAGCAGGTTCACGCAAAGATTCTTCGACACATGCATCACATTGATTGCAGAGCGGACCTCTAAGAATTTCAAATATGATAGCTCTCAAAATATAGATTTCTTCTTCCACATGGGTGTGTGTCCTTCAACGTCTTTCGGAACAGATTTTCCTCCAGGACCCTTTCCAAAGGTTACCAGTTAATCCAAATCTTTGACCATATCAAATATATCAGCACCAGTACGCTCCTTAGGCTTCGTCTGGTGACATGCCAGACCGTTGAAATGCTTGCCTTTCTTTCTTAAGGGATGCTTGGCCAAAAGAAATCGACGATGCTCATTGTATACATTCTTCTTACAATGTTCCAAATATCTACTTTCAGTCTCATCTAAGCAGTGTGTGCATGCATTGTATCCCTTGTTTGACTGTCCTGAAAGGTTACTAAGAGCAGGCCAATCATTGATTGTTACGAAAAGCAATGCTCGGAGATTAAATTCTTCCTGCTTTTGCTCATCCCACACGCGTATCCCGGGTTCATGCCACAACTGTAAAAGTTCTTCCACTAATGGACTTAGGTACACATCAATGTCGTTGCCAGGTTGCTTCGGACCTTGGATCAACACTGGCATCATAATTAACTTCCGCTTCATGCACAACCAAGGACTAAGGTTATAGATGCATAGAGTCACGGGCCAGGTGCTGTGACTGGAGCTCTGCTCCCCAAAGGGATTCATGCCATCTGTACTTAGACCAAACCTTAAACTCCTTGCGTCATCTGCAAAGTCCGGGTACTTTCTATCGATTTTTCTCCATTGAGACCCATCAGCGGGGTGTCTCAACATCTCGTCTGACTTACGTTCCTCTTTATGCCATCGCAACAACTTGGCGTGCTCTTTGTTTCTGAATAAGTGTTTCAACCGTGGTATTATAGGAGCATACCACATCACCTTCGCAGGAACCCTCTTCCGAGGGGGCTCGCCCTCAACGTCACCAGGGTCATCTCGTCTAATCTTATACTGAAGTGAAGTGCATACCGGGCATGCATCTAAATTCTCATACTCCTCACCGCGGTAGAGGATGCAGTCATTAGGGCATGTATGTATCTTCTGAACCTCTAAACCTAGAGGGCAGACAACCTTCTTTGCTTCATATGTACTGGCGGGCAATACATTATCTTTGGGAAGCATATTCTTCATCATTTTCAGCAACTTTTCAAATGAGGAGTCAGGTATAGCACACTCAGCCTTCCATCACAGCAATTCCAGTGTGCTGTCCAGCTTTTTCAGACCATTTTCGTAATTTGGGTACAACAACTTTTTGTGATCCTCTAGCATGTGATTGAACTTCTCCCTATCCTTTTCAGTTTCACAATCTCTTCGTGCATCGGCAATGGTCCGACCAAGATCATCAGCGGGTTCATCATGTGTCTCTTCTTCATCCTCCCCTTCAGCATCCCCCATGGAAGTATCTCCGTACTTAGGGAAACCATGATAGTTGTCATCCTCCTTCTCTTCTTCATTGTCTTCCATTATAACCCCTCTCTCTCCGTGCTTGGTCCAACAATTATAACTGGACATGAAGCCGGACTTCAACAGGTGGCTGTGAAGGGTTTTTGAGTCAGAGTAATCCTTCTGATTCCTACATCCATTACATGGACAGAATACAAAACCATTGTGCTTGTTTGCATCAGCAACACAGATGAATTCATGCACGCCATTAATGAACTCGCCAGAGCGTCGGTCAGTACCGTACATCCATTCCCGAACCATCTGCATTATAGTAAAAGTATATCAAAAACCATTACACAACATGATAAAATTATTACAAGTTATATTGAGAGCTTCTAGAGCATTAATTTTGAAATTTGAAAAATTTACATGCACCAATTTGTGAATTGGAGAAAACAATCAACATGATAAATGTGGAGTTTTTTATTATTGTTCTATCAGTGAAAACCTCATTCCATTCTAAGCTCTGAAACTCTAAAATTACACATTTCAATTTTCAGTAACTATGTGCCTAATCAAAATTTGTTACACATATATATCAAAATCCTTCTAGCTACTTCTACAGCATGCATGCATTTGATCCATATCTCTATACTTCTAGAGCATTATATAGAGCTAAAGTAGCAATAAGAGATGAAAGAATGAAGTTCTAACCTTTTAAAGCTTTGAATTTAGGTGTTACAAACTAAATCTTGACAAATCTTGAGAAAAAAAATGGCATGAACTCTCTTGCTTTCTTTGAGAAAAATGGCCACCATATGCTTTAGGGAAGCTGGCCAGGGAGCTGTATATATAGTGATGGACAATTAGTCCCGGGCCGTGATACGACCCGGGACTAATAGTCCCCGAAAAGAGCTGTTGCCCCGCTCTAGCTTATTAGTCCCGGGCCGTATTACGGACCGGGACTAATGCTCTGGTCCGGCCCGGGACTAATGCTTATGGCCATTTCTAGCCGTTGGGGGCCTCACGGACCGGGACTAGTGCTAGCACTAGTCGCGGTTCGTGACGGGCCGGGACTGCTGGGCTTCCAGTGATCGAACCGAAGATGGTTTTTCCAGTAGTGTTAGCTTCATCCCTCTTAAATGTTGAACTCTTTCATGCCACTTTTACTTCTCTTGTTTTTTTCCAAGTTCAGAGGGCAATTTCCTGGCCCAATCACTAATCCCTGAAATTCCCGCCGACACCGTTTACCTCTTGTGTTTTTCTAGGGTTGTCCCAGCCAATCCCGAGAAATATCAGTCCAAACCGATTAAAGCGTGTGTATTCTCACACGCGAGTCCACCAGGACCCCTATACAACGCCTGTTGCGTCAATCATGGTGTCGACGTCCACGCGCACGTTCCTATGGAGCCAGCCCACACAGTGGCGGAGCTAGGATTTCGCCATCCCCAGGCCAAGAACCAATAACAAAAAGATACTAGTACCTCCAATCCAAATTAACCGTGCATGAAACTTTTGGTTGTGAAGTCCTCTTTAATTTTTTGGTCTGGTTCCTCCAGTGTAGAGAGTGATATCACTTATCGGCTAAAAGATCAAATCAATTACCACTGAAGAAGTTCACATTTTTTCCCATGAAGTCCATGTCCAGGCACGTCAATAATTGAAGTTCACTATGACATAGTACTCTTTTTAATTTCATTTATAATTTCTCCTTTTAACGGGAATCTTCATCGCATGCAAAAAAAAAGCTTGAAAATTTAGAATGAATTGTGACATAAGGTGAGCTTTATTTGTTTCTAGCAGCCACACATGAGCAAAACATACATGTTTTTTCACTTTCCCAAAGTTTATAATTGCAACATAATAAAGTGAAAAGTAATTTTTCTCAGTGTAATTTTCTTGTCGTATATTTCCCTAAACTTTTTCAAAGTGAAACATGAACCTTCTCTCTAAACAAACTGAAATTATACCAAAATAAAAAGTAAAAAAGATGAGAACTATGAATTTTCATATATACATATTGTGACCAATGACATAGAGGTGATGAATATGATGCTCACTAAAGAAGCAAAAGTTCGAACAACATGAAAACTTTACCGGTTTCCACATCTGCATGTTACAATAAACCTCCCCTAGCCTATCTGTACAATATCTACTAAAAATGCCTTCCCAGTTTGCAAAATCAAATGTCATGACAACCCCATCCATATCAATCGACTTCAAACAATTCGAGCGCATAGGTTTGTATGTTTTGTGCAAGCCCTCATCCATGAGCACGAAGCAATCACATGCAACAGAGCTTTGTTGCAATCCAGAGATTTGTTGGAATCCAGAGCATGTAGTTCAGAGATGGATTGTTCAGATATGTCAAAGGAAAAACGACCTCCAGAGTACGAAATTTACATGAAAAAAGACATGAAGCAAGAAAACCCACATAACTACATATATAAAAGTGGACCGTTTCAGCGCTCGATGGACGGTACCAAATCAGCTCTCGGTACTGTTGATGCGCATCTACAGTAACTTGGTCTCTACAGTGTTTTTTCTGGCCACTTTATCTACTGCCTAGGAACCCTATCGTCACGTCTTCCTCCCCCGTCCACCACCGCCCCCGACCTCCTCCAACACCACCTCCACCCCCACCCCCTCCCCTCCACCCCAGCCCCCACCCAGGTTTGCGTTGCCCTTCTCCTCCCCAACCGCTTCCTCGACTGCCCTGTTGTTGCCCCACCGGCGTCGGCGGCCAGATCGCGTCGAGGAGGGCGTCAAGAGTGTGTTGGTCCGCTATGCGCCTTGCTCCCGTCGCAGGCCGCCTTGCCACCGACGAGGAGATCTTCCTGCAACCCGAATCTCACTATTGATTACGGTGGCGGCGGCGTGGTGTTCCTGGACGTGATGGAACCCAAGGGGGCGCCCCTGGCGGAGGCCGACCTCGGCGCCTGCAAGGTGGAGTCCATGCTGGCGGTGGCGTTCGGCGGCACCGACAACGAAGAGGGGGCGGGTGGATGCCATGGCCAACTGCCGCCACCACAGGCACATCAACGACCACCGCCGTTCCGACTTGTTTTTAGGAATGTCCAAAGATACATAGGCTAGATATTTCAAATCATGTCGATTCTTGGTGTAAATTGATTTGGATTTTGGCCAGGAGATGAAGGAGTAGTGTAAGATGCGGACACCATGCTGCTGCTGATTGTTTTCAAGGAGCTAAACTCAGAACGAGATGCTGCCCAAGAACCCAAATTCGAGCGGACGTATAAGGAGGACAACCACATGCGTGAATATCAGGCAAGCTGCTCTCTCCCCGGCCCTGTTCCAGCAAGCGACCTGGTGAGTCATCTCTTGTGTGACATGCATATCCAATGAAAACTCTACTTCTTTGATCGATCCTAGCATCTTTTTTCTACCTAGGTTTTGTCGTCTGGCATGCTGCATGTGTGGTTTCCATTTCTTCATCAATTCTATAAGTGGTTGCCAATTTGGAAGTGGTTTGACCAAAACATACCTAGAGCTTCTCAATGAAGCACAGGTAGACGTACGGTCTAGCTGTTGCAGATGTTTGATGCAAGTTTGCGGATTAATTTAAATCATGCTGTGATTGTTGTAGCGATTTAGTTTTCTCGGTTTTTCGATTTCTCAGACGAGACAGGTTAGTGCGTTATTTTTAAATCATGTTGTGATTGCTGTACGGTTCATTTTTCTCAGGTTTTTTATTTCTCGAAAGAGTCCGCTGATAAGAGCTTTCAAAACGTCGATCTAATGGTGGCGTTGTGCTACCAACTTGAGACGGGTCTTAGACTATTGTGAGTACCCTACTTTAGTTTTTCTGATGTCCAATAGAATGTCTTTCCGCCTTCATATAATGTCTCCACGTGAAGAACACTTACATGTTCCCCAAAAATAGAAAAATATGCCAGCGCAAGATTAATTTTCTTGCTTGACTGTTCCCCAAAGAATCTGATTTTTGATTCTAAATGTATAAGATTTTCTATAAACATAGATAACTTAGTAGTGTTATGCAGTTTCTGTGATTTGTCTGTTCTCCTTTTTCGTATTATTGTAATAACTCGGTAGTGCTATGTTGCCTGCACAGATGACAGTTCCTTAGTATCTCCAGTTTCCATTTTCTCAACATAGGTAATTGTTTTCTCCTTGCAGTGTGATATGCAAATTTTGATTTGCTAATTGCTATAGTTTGAGCCAACTAAATGATAGTTTTGGTGAATTGGTTATAATGTTAGATCTTTGTTGCATCACCGTAGGCAGCCGGTTTTTACATGTAGAGTACTTGACGCCACAACAGGTGATTCCATGGTATGTATTGATGTCTTAAATAGGAAGGTATTTGTTTCTTCAAAATCCAGTAGCTGTTTTCCTAAGTTTATAGTCTGTTTTTTTAATTCCTTATTATTGTACTTACTACATCTTCTCATTTCGATAAAAACTTATATCAACGCTAACTGCAGCAGGTACTAATATTATTTTGGTACCACATCGACCTATTTGCTGAATAAACAAAGGATGGCAACGGTATTCTGTATGTTTTTTCTAGACCAACTAGGGCAGACAGTAGCATAGGCAGCACTTCTAATTTCCCCACGTTGTTGGAAACAAGACTATTGACTTTGTTTTGTGCTATAGAGCAACGATCCTCGATGATGAGTTAGTGTGTGCTAGAAAAACACACTGTGCTAGATACTCAAGATGCTCAAGGCGGTGCGAAATACCTCCATCTATGGTGAAGCAACACGGTATTGTCCAATGCTTCAAAAAGACCGCAGCCGTGGCACAACTTCCGATGCCTCACGTTCCCTCCTAACCTCATGCTCCTTTTGGTTCTTCTCTCATCTTCTCTATGGTATCCATTTATGATGTCACATATTTAATGCAAATAAGCTAGTGTTCTAAGCACGTTGAACTGACAACGAAGCTTGCTACCTATTCATACAAAGGCTTAGTGGTATATGTAAGAGTGGGTGGTGAGATTTATTTTTTCCATGAGATGAATGATCATGAGTAGGCGTGTTGGTACTTAGTTTGTAGTAAATATTATTTTATATTTAAATCTTACATAGTTATTATTGGATTAGATTGGACAATCGCAGGGCGTGAAAGTGTGCTCCCTAGAAAAATGTGTGAAACAATAAATTATATATCCATGGGTGACACAAGCAAAGCAATGACATTATCATTTTGAATGCCATTTTTAATACTTAAAATGTTTTGATTCAAAAAATCATAAACTCGATCTACTATATGTTTTCATTGTTAGTTTTACATATTTTTCGTCCTTAAAGTTACCACCCATTGATTTAAGAAGTTTCCACTGTATTTACAAATGTTACCACGTGGTAGCTTGTTAAAAATATGTTAGCAACTAATGCATTATTATTTGGCAAAGGAACCTGATTATTTGGACAAAACATATCAAAGAGCGGTCTAGTTTTGAAGGACTCATCTATATAAATCTAGCAGTGAAAGCATATAATTAATGGAGCTAATAGTTTAAGATAAACCATGTAATTATTTGCAAGTGAGCTTTTAATATGATCACATCGCCACTTTTAGCATTTGCTTTCAATTTTCCCACGCAAGCAACTTTAAACTATACAATACCAAATCAATGTTGTAAAAAGTCAGATCCAAATGACAAGGCTAATAATCAATCACATGCCAGAAATAATTCATGTTCCCTTGGAAAAATATTACAAGTTTCCAAAGAGAAAGCGCTAATGAGTTGTGGACACTTTTGGAACATATCATTCTAATTTTCTTATCGCTCTCATCAATACAAAGCAACTTGGTGTTTTCATGTGTCAACAAGGTGTATAGTTGCGCCACTACACCCAGTACCCTTATGTTCCCTCGCGTTCTCACTTGTTTTGTGGTTTGTTCTTGTGGTCTCCGTGGTATGTGTATGTGATGGCGGTACTTTAAACTGTTTGAGCTGAAGTGACCTTTGCTAAAGAAAATGTTTTAAATTGTAAGTCGTAAACATCGTGGCAAAAACTAGAGTTATACAAGTGACATGGCGGAAAAAAAAGATGTCCAATATGTTTTTATAAACAACTGTTGATAGATGCAACAACATATGTAGTTCAGTAGTTACTTCACATAGATTCTTTGAAACAAGAAAATTTATCTTGATCCATTCTTGTAAAGGGTTATTTTCCATGTGCCATGCACAAGTATTAGTAAAACACTCGGCTCTAGCTAGTATAGTAGTATAGAAAGCTTCTCGATATAGTTCACAGCGAGAGGAAGTAACTCGTTTTACCCTACTGATTTGGATTGGCTAGCTGCACCACTACTCCTGATGCCTCATGTTTTCCGACGTGTCCTAATATTTCCCTGGTTCTTCTCTAGTCTTGTGTGTTGTATGCTTCTGATGTCACCAAGTTGCTGTATATGGTATATTTAAGGAGCAAACCCTCATTTGCACGCTGGGAGTGGATGGAGAACTTTTGCATGATATGAATGCACACGAGTAGGCGTGTTTGTAATTTTTTCTCAGTAAATATATTTTTATCTATATCTTACATGAACATTAATACTTAATTGTTATGGCACAATTATTTTGTGCGGATGTGTGTTCCCTAGACAAAATGTGCGACCCAAAAAATATTAGGTGACACAAGAAGTGACATCAACGATTTAAGGCCATTTTTTGTATATTTAAAATTTTTTAATTCTCAATTCTTGAACTCAATATATGATTTGTTTTCATTGAAAAATTTATTTTGATGATATCTTCAAACTACAACTCATGTTGGTATATTTTGACTACTTTTTTCATATCACCGAGTGATTTAAGAAGTTGTCATTATATTTGTACTAATAAGCTTACCACATAATAATGCACAATTTATTTTGGCAACTAATGTAGTAAAAGAGTTTTAAATTTGTTTTTGAAAACATACCCGGCTGATATCTAGTTTTGAGAGCTCGGTTGATATGAATCCAATGGTGAAATTAGATTATCAATTAGGCAAACATTTGAGAAACATAACATTTTCATTTACAAGGTTAGCCTTCAGTTTGTTGAATCATCATGATTTTACTTCTTTGATCTTCCATATGCATGCAACTATGGTCTACAAAAGAAAAACCGGTGTTGCAATCTATCAGATCGTGATCACACAGCTAAATTCTGGTTCTACTGGGCAATAATTACAGGCTGCATAGCAGAAAGTGCTAATGAATTTACAAGAATTTTGGTAAAATTATTTATTAATTTCTTAACTATTGCTCGATCGGTCCTAGCTTTGATCTCTGAACTTCATATCATATATATTTTTGTCTCTAAACTTCATAGCTAGACATTCCACACTTGACTATCTAGACAAATTTGCGACATCTATTTTGAAAACGAAAGGAGTAGCGCATATCGTGTCTCTCAAACTGCTACAAGCATTGTGGACACTTATTCATGTTTCCTTGGACAAAAATTACAAGTTGCCGAAGAGAAAGCGCTGATGAGGTGGAGACACTTTTGGTAAATACTATTCCTATTTTATTATCTTATTATTGCCCAAAATAACTTAGCATTATCATGTGTCACTAAGGTATGCAATTGCACCACTACTCCCAATGCCTCATGTTCCCTCATGTGTTCTCACTTTTTTGTGTTCTCTCTCTCTCTCTCTCTCTCTCTCTCTCTCTCTCTCTCTCTCTCTCTTGTGGTCTCCATGGTATGTGTATGTGATGCCAGTACTCAAAACATCTTGAACTAATGTGTGATAACAGGGCATGATACCTAGTCGGATGAAGGCCGGGTCATTTATCAAAGACAAAACCATTATTTGCACATGTGAGAGTAGGTGGAAAATATATGATATGAATGCATGTGAACAACAATAGGTGTGGGTCCTTAATTACTAATATGTAAATCTTATTTTTAGTTTCTTACTTGTTGTAGTCCTGCTCTAGGTGTGGTCTCTAAACTGCGTTACCAAATTGTCGTGATCACAGGGCATATAATAGAGCCAGCAGGCGAGCTTCGTGTATTCTAAACATACTGATCTCCGTACTCCTAGACCAAAAAAGTTTGACCCTTTTAATTGTAGAAATAATACGCATCTTATGTGTCAAACCAGTGCAAAGAGTTTTGGCTTTCCGACACAGCAAACCAAGTTCAAATTGTGACGGTGAGATACTAGGGTCTATATGAAACCGCAACACATAGGCAATCTAGTCCTATAACTAATCATCACTAAGGGAAAACGGTATCGTAAGAAGAATGCAAGATATTTGATTCAAGACAAAGGGAGGAGAGGGGCATGGAAGCATGTTGAAAGATAGAGATCTGATGGACACTTCCCTAAGGGTTAGTTGTTCCCCAACCCAACATTAAAAACATTCTGCCAAGCGATTGGAATTTAATAGAAACCTAGAGAATTTCTACTATGTTTTTCCCACAAAATTTTGCATGCACGTATGCATATGACACTAATAATCATAACGGGTTCAATAATTAGATCATGGACAATTCAATTCCTTCCAACAAATTAATGTGCCTACTCGTTCCCATGCATGGAAGAACCATGGGATCAACCACTTGAAATGATAGCTATTAGTGGGATTATTCTTTCCCAAAGAAAAGAACACAACTTTCAAATGAACTCTACCAAAAATTGCACTAAGTTATTACAAGCCATAAACAACATGAAAAAATGGGGGTTAATTAAGTGATCCCAGCAGAAAATACTATGCCCAATATGTTTTTATTATGAATTAGAGGCTGAAGCAACAATACAATTGTAGTTAGTTTTGAGGGATTCTTGGAAACAAGATTATGAGCATTGGTTCGTTCATAAAAAGGGCCATCTTTGAAGAGTAAATCTTTGCTTGCCAGAAAAACAAAGGGTGATAGTTACCCAACATAGACACTCTGCTACATTGTTCTCATGAAGATGAAAAACTAAAATTTGTCCTACCCGTCAACAACTCAAAGTTGTATCACTACTTCCGATACCTCATGTTCACACATTTCTTTTTGGTTCTCCTGTTATCATCTACATAATATGCATATGGGATGCCACTTGTTTGATACATATAAGGCCTAAAGTGGGAAAAATGACCCTCTTGTTCCAAAAACTTAGGACAACGTACTTTGATACCTAGTCAGATGAAGGCCAAGTGGTATATGTAAGGAGAAAACCACTATTTGCAAATTTGGGAGTTGGTGGAGAATTTATTGTTTTATTGGATGAAAATACCCACGAGTATAAGTGTTTGTACTACTTAGTATTTTGTATTAAATTAGTGTACTTCTCACATAGGCATTACAATACTCAATTATAATTGAACTATCATTTGGAGCAAAATGTTGTCCCTAGAAAAACTAATTAACACACACTTGAGACCGTCGCTTTAAATGCAATTTGGAATATTTAGAATGTTTTACCTCTCAAACAACAAACTTGATTTATGACATGTTTTCAACGTTCAATTTATTTCGAGACGAGCTTCAAAGTTAGACCTCTTGTTGGTATTTAGGTTAATTTTTACATCAAATTTACCATCCAGTGACTTAAGAAGTTGCCACTGTAGTTATACAAAAGTTATCATGTGTAGTTTGTTAGTAAATATGTTGGAAACTAATGCATTATGGTGTGACAACAAGGATTGATGAATTTTCTTGTCAAAATATATCTTATTAGCATCTGGTTTTGAAAAGCTCGTCGGAATACAATGCTGAAATCGGATTATAAATTGAGTAAACCGTGTAAAATACGGAACAATAGTTTTGCTAAGTTAGCTTCCAATTTGCTTACAACATTTTATTTCCTTCATGTCATCTTTGCATTTATTTTTCATGCTCATCCAATATGACATGGCTAAAAATCAATCCCATGATACAACTCCCATTCTCTTGGACAAACTCTCATAGAAATGTAGCATGCATAGAATGGCTTCTCAAGGATTTTCCTTTTGAGATCAAAACGTTCTTATTAGTATTGTTACTGTTGTGATACATTTTTCATGAGACCTTCTAATCTAGATTGTGATACATTTGTCACGTGAGCTTCTAATCTAGACCTCCGCTGCATAGATGATTTATGACGCTAATGTCCCAACTCTGTTGTTTGTCTTGGCATGGTCAATAATCTTTTTGTGTGAAAGGGCATTGCATAAATTGAAAAATTAAAGTAAAAAAGATTATAAAACTACCATTAATAAGTAATAACTCCTCCCCACAAAAGATAGGAAGTAACAACACCTTTGTTTATAATAATGTGTTGTAATGAGACATGTTGTGTATAGGCCGAAGAATTATAGTTTTATATACTCCCTCCGTCTCAAAATAGATGTTGCAGGACCTGTGACATCTATTTTGAGACGAAGGAAGTATTATTTTATGAATTATACTTCTATATTTAATCACCGGTATTACTTGTTCCTGTGTCTAGGCTCCGCAAAATCTATCACCATTTAATTTCAGAAGCTAAAACGCGGACCATGCCCTTCACATGACACATTTTCCATGCGAGCCAACCCCAAACTGACCTGCAAAATGCAAAAAAGGAAATTATATTCGAACCGAAAGAAAAAAACTCCGATGGGCAGGCTACACCGTATCACAACTTTGTTTTTTGAAGCCACACCGTAGCACAACTTTGAAAACTAGACATCATAGTAACCACCAGAGTTGAATAGTAGAGTAAAAGCCAAATAGTCAATGAACCGCAAAATATACCATTTAGTCCATTTACTGGAATGAGTGAATCACCTGAACTGAAAACCATGCCGCAGGATTTTCTCAAAACAGACATTCATCCCACTATATTAATATAGCGATCCCACTATATTAATATAGCGACCACACACGATACGACCAACAAGCATGCAAGGGCTGCAACACAACCAAACTAAAAAGGATGGAGAGAAATAAATGCTCACACCTGCAGATGAACAATTTATCGCTTGGTGTCAGATCCATTCTTTAGTGAATGGCAGAGGTCCCGGCTTAATATCGAAAGGAAAAAGACATATAATCATCGTGCACCCTGAATGGTCTTTTGTAGCGGATATAATCCCAGACATGAACAGTTAAGGTAACGATACACTTAAGGCAAGATTGAAACTACCTAAAAAAAGGCAAGATTGGAACTTAAAGGTAACTTAGTTGAGTCCATTACATGATAATTTCATTAGTTGCCATGGTGTGATGAGCTCAGATCAATGTAGAGCTTCGTTGGGAGACCCCAAGAGGAAGGTATGATGAGCACAACAACAAGTCTTCCCTCAGAAAGAAACCAAGGTTATTGAACCAGCAGGAGAAAGGAAACAACTCAAAGGTATTGTTAGCAACTTGGAAACCTACACAACACAAACTCAAGACTTTGCCCCAACGAACAGTGAGGTTGTCAATCTCACCAGTTTGCTGAAAACAAAGGATTAACTGTATGGTGTGGAAGGTAATAGTGGTTTGCAGAAAGTAAACAGGAACAGTGGAAGATATATCAATGCTAAAAATTGGACCGGGGTCCATAATTCACTATAGGTGTTCTTCTTAAGATAAACAAACATGACATGCTGGGTAAACAAATTACAACATGGCAATTGACAAGACTGAGTAAGGCATAATAATGCAATACTAGACATTCATGATCCTATGAAATTTGAT
Source organism: Avena insularis (assembly GCA_023614405.1). Classification (NCBI taxonomy): domain Eukaryota; kingdom Viridiplantae; phylum Streptophyta; class Magnoliopsida; order Poales; family Poaceae; genus Avena; species Avena insularis. The sequence continues at coordinate 10,867,124 of CM042684.1, forward strand.
TAGGCAATACAACAAGATACATAGACCGCCATCCAACTGCATCTATGACTAGTAATCCACCTTCAGATTATCATTCGAACCCCCTCCAGTATTAAGTTGCAAGCAACATATAACTGCTTTAAGCAAAGTGTGTAAGGTAAACAATCCACTTGTTCCATGAACAAGAGACCGTTGTTTTCTCCCTAGTAGCAACGACACATCTACAACCTTAGAGATTTCTGTCACTTCCCCAGATTAAATAGAGGCATGAACCCACTATCGAGCATAAATACTCTCTCTTGGAGTCATTAGCATCTCTTGGCCAAGATAGCTACTAGAAACGGAGAGCATGCAAGATCACAAACAACACAGATATGATAGAATCAATAAGATAGAACCACTAATCAATCTGGCATAGTAATCTCAATATCCATCGGATCCCCACAAACACAACATGCATGATTACAAATAGATGATCTTGATGATGAACGGAGCTCACAATATCTAAACATGGTAGCACAAAGGAGGAGAGACAACCATCTAGCTACTACATGGACACATAGTCCAAGATGGAACTACTCACGCTTCATACCGGAGGCTGGCATGATGATGAAGAAGGCCTCCGAGATGATCTCCCCTCCGACAGGGTGCCGGGAAGAGCTTCAGATCCCCCCGATCTAGGGAAGATGGTGGCGGCGGCTACAGACTGTTTCGTGGAAGATTGATTGGGTCCTTAGGGTTTTGGTATCGGGGGTTTCTTATAGCCGAAGAGACGAGGCAGGGGGCACCTGTAGTGGCCCCATCCCTGTGGGGGCCTGGCAGCTGCTGTGTGGCCCCCTGGTGGCTCTTCTCTGTCTCGTCTTTTGGCTTTGTGTTCCCCATGGTAAAATATCGACTTTGGCTTTTATCCCGTCCAATTCTGAGAATATTGATTTTCTGTCTTTTCTGGAACCAAAAACAAAAGAAAACAGGCAACTTGCACTCTGGCATCTTGTTAATAGGTTAGTCCCAGAAAACATATAAAAATACCTCAAAGTGTAGACAAAGCAAGGCAAAGTAGATACTAAACAAGCATGGAACATCAAAAATTATAGATACGTTTTCGACGTATCAAGCATTCCCAAGCTTAAATCCTGCTCGTCCTCGAGTAGGTAAGTGATAAAAAGAATAATTTTTGAGGTGACATGCACCATCAAAATCAAGATCAAACCATTTGCAAGCATTGAAAGCTAGGATCAAAGAACTCTAAACATGAGCATGAAAGAAGAAGTTCTAACAATAAGACAAAGTAACTATGCATTCAACATAAAAAGTTACAATCAAAGATCATGAATAACAATGCATTGAAAGACGTTTGTTTGTTTCACATATAGAAAACATAGCATAGTGGCATTCAGCTTGTCCCTCATGGAGTAGCAACAAATGCATAGGACACCTTCAAAGTTCATAAGAGTGACTATATACAAATAGTTCATGAGCAAGCAATATCAACAATATGAATCAATCAATAAGTTTTGGGACAATGCTCATAGAACTAAGAATGGCAACTATGATCTCTTAATTGGTGCCTAAAGATAGAAGGTGAAGACTCAATATAATGGTGGAATAAAGGCCCTTCATAAAAATGGAAGCAGGGATTTCAAGTCTCATAAAGAGCTTCCAAAAATTATGGTACTTGTTAGGTTTGAGCTCTCATTGCCCCTATCATAAGCATCTTGAAGTGATTAAGGTTAAAATGAACAAACTATGGAGTATATTCTTGACAAAGTATAAGTTGGCATCTCATGTCCCTTGAATACGAGGGCCGCTCCTCATGCTACTAAACTTTAGTCACCTATAAGTTCTTATTGTAGGGGTTCGTAGCATGGAAAACAAAAAATTTCTACCGCATACAAACAAACAAGCCAAGATCTATCAACTAGATTGTAGCAACGAGTCGATGGAATAACTCACCCTCGAAGATTCCAAAGTGTTTAACGAGAGCGGATTCTCGTGGGTGATGTAGTCGTACTCTTGCCGATCTCAAGATCGTGTAGACGATCCTTCCGGCCAACGTTCCAAGGCGCTTCCATGATCGGTCACACGTTCGGTACTTGATGTAGACCTTCCTCTCCCTTGTTCCAGCAGGCAGCGGAGGTTGTAGCACTCTCCTCGCGATTCCGGCAGCACGACGGCGTGGTACCGGAAGTAGAGGGGAGATCTTGCAGGGCTTCGCCTTAAGCCGGAGCGAGTATGGTGGACTATGAGAGAGTCCTCGGTGATCTAGGGTTTAGCACACCAAGGAGAGAGGTCTAGGCCGGCGGCTAGGGCTTGGTGAAAGCCCCAAGTCGGCGGCTAGGGTTTGCCCTAGGGCGGCGGCGGCTGCAGGAGGGCCGGTGGCTAGGGCTAGGGTTTTGGGTGGTGGAGTTGTGTCTTTGGAGGGGCAGCCCTGCCCCTCCTTTTATAGGTGGAGGGCGCCGGCCAAGGGGGAGGGATTCCTCCCCCAACTTGGCCTCCAAGGCCGGCGGTGGAGGGAGAGGAACTCCTCCCCAAGTAGGTTTCCTACTCTCCCTCCACCAAGCAAACTTGCCGTTTGACTTTTCAAATTTGGCGTTTGAATTTTCAAACTAGGATTTGATTTATCCCTTTAATTTGCTCAGCGATGACACCTAGTACATGATGCAACCATTCCAACTTGTTATGACACATTCATGTACCCTTCCCCTTCGGAGTGCCGGACCTTCCGGAACCTTCTAGAACATTCCCGATGAAAACATCGGAATCATTCCCCAACTCCGAAACAGGACTTTCCTTATATGAATCTTATTCTCCGGACCATTCCGGATCTCCTCGTGATATCCCGGATCCCATCCGAGACTCCGAACAACATTCGGTCTCTTACTCATCATTCCATAACTACTCAACAACATCGAATCCTTAAGTGTGTCTCCCTACGGTTCGTGAATGATGCGGACATGATCGAGACACTTCTTCGATCAATAACCAATAGAGGAATCTAGAAATTCATATGGTTCCCACATATTTCTACGATTACTTTGCGATCGAATGAACCACTTACATACGATACCAATTTCCCTTTATCTCATGATAATTTACTTATCCGAGGTTTTGATCGTCGGTATCTCTGCATACCTAGTTCAACCTCGTTACTGATAAGTACTCTTTTCTCGTTCTCGTGATATGTGATCCCTTGTGAGCCAGTCACATGCTTGCAAGCCAATTGGAAGACATTCCACCGAGAGGGCCCAGATTATATCTATCCGTCATATGGATGGACAAATCCCACTCTTGATCCATGTGTCTCAACCAATACTTTCCGAACACTCAATGCCACCTTTATAACGACCCAGTTACGGTGTGGTGTTTGATGTCATCAAAGCATCCTTCTAGTGATGGTGATATGCATGATCTCATGGTCGAAGGAATTAGGTTACTATGTATCAGAAAGCATATAGCAATTGAACTATTAAAATGACTTGATCTTTATGCTAGGCTTATCTATAGGAGTATGTCCATCATATCATTCTCCTAACGATATGATCTTGTTGTTAATAACATCTCAATGTTCATGATAGGGAAACCACAATCATTTATTAACCAACAAGCTAGTATTATAAAGAGGCTTTACCAGGGACTCTAATTTAGTTTACAAATCACACAAGTATTAATGTTTCCTTGTTAATATTGTTATACCATGAATGTAAACATTTATCATAAACACAAAGATATAATAATAACTACATTTATTATTGCCTCTAGGGCATATCTCCAACAGTCTCCCACTTGCACTAGAGTCAACTAATCTAGATTACATGGTAATATACCGAACACCCATGGCAGTTTGGTGTTGGTCATATTTTGCCCTCGGGAGAGGTTTAGTCAACGGATCCGCCACATTCAGTTCTGTGTGTACTTTGCAAATCTTTATGTCACCATCTTGGACATGTTCTCGAATAGCGTGAAAACGTAGCTTGATGTGCTTCAGCTTCTTGTGTGACCTTGGTTCTTGCGCATTGGCTATGGCGCCCATGTTATCACAGTAGATAGACATTGGGTCCAGCGCAGTTGGAACCACACCGAGCTCTGTATTGAACTCCTTCATCCATATCGCTTCTTGTGAAGCCTCCGAAGCAGCTATGTATTCCGATTCAGTTGAAGATCTCGCCACAACGCTTTGCTTTGCACTCCTCCAGCTAACTGTTGCACCATTCAAAGTAAATACGTATCTGGATTGAGATTTAGAATCATCCGGATCGGTGTTCCAACTAGCATCGGTGTAACCATTAACAACGAGTTGTTCATCACCTCCATAAGAAAGAACCATATCCTTAGTTCTTCTCAAGTACTTAAGGATGTTTTGATCAGTCCAATGATCCACTCCTGGATCACTTTGATATCTACTATTCAAACTAACAACATATGCAATGTCGGGTCTAGTGCATAGCATGGCATACATTAGAGATCCTATGGCTGAGGCATAGGGAGTCTTACTCATCCTTTCTCTATCTTCTGTCGTTGCTGGACTTTGAGTTTTACTCAAGGTCGTATTGGGAAACATGGGCAAGAACCCTTTCTTGCTATCTTCCGTTCCAAACCTCTTTAGAACTTTGTCCAAATATGTACTTTGTGACAATGATATTAGGTGTCTCGATCTATCTCTATAAATCTTTATGCCTAATATGTAAGCTGCTTCGCCAAGATCTTTCATTGAAAAACTATTATTCAAATATTCCTTGACACTATTAAGAAGGTCTACATCATTCCCAATCAACAATATGTCATCTACATATAGTATTAAGAATGCTACAGAGCTCCCACTCACTTTCTTGTAAATACAAGCTTCTCCATAAGTTTGTATAAAACCAAAAGTTTTGATCACCTTATCAAAACGTTGATTCCAACTTCGGGATGCTTGCTTCAATCCATATATGGACCGTTGAAGTTTGCATACCTTGTTAGCATCTTTAGGATCGACAAAACCTTTGGGTTGCATCATATACAACTCTTCATCAATGTCTCCATTGAGGAACGCTGTTTTGACATCCATCTGCCATATCTCATAATCATAATATGTAGTGATTGCTAACATAATCCTCACAGACTTTAGCTTCGCTACTGGTGAGAAAGTCTCATCGTAGTCAACTCCTTGAATTTGTCGAAACCCTTTTGCGACAAGTCGAGCTTTATAGACAGTAACATTACCATCAGCATCTGTTTTCTTCTTGAAAATCCATTTGTTCTCGATAGCCTTCCGGCCATCCGATAAGTCCACCAAAGTCCATACTTGGTTTTCGTACATGGATCCAATCTCGGATTTCATGGCTTCTTGCCATTTATTGGAATCTGGGCTCATCATCACTTCCTCATACGTCGCAGGGTCATCGGTGTTGTCCACCAACATGACACTCATAACGGGATCATACCAGTCAGGAGTGGTACGAGTTCTCGTTGACCTGCGAGGTTCTGTAGCAACTACAACCGAAGTTTCATGATCATCATCATTAGCTTCCTCTCTTATTGGTGCAGGCATCACAGGAACTTCTTTCGGTGCTGCGCTACTCACAAGTTCGAGAGAAGGTTCGACAACCTCGTCGATTTCTACTTTCCTTCTAGTCACTTCTTTCGAGAGAAATTCCTTCTCTAGAAAGGATCCATTCTTGGCAACAAATATTTTGCCTTCGGATCTATGATAGAAGGTATACCCAATAGTTTCCTTTGGGTATCCTATGAAGACGCATTTTTCCGCTTTGGGTTCAAGCTTGTCCGGCTGTAACTTCTTCACATAGGCTTCGCAAACCCAAACTTTAAGGAACGACAATTTAGGTTTCTCCCCAAACCATAATTCATACGGTGTCGTTTCAACGGATTTAGATGGTGCCCTATTTAAAGTGAATGCGGCTGTTTATAATGCATAACCCCAAAATGATAGCGGTAAATCTGTAAGTGACATCATAGAACGAACCATATCTAAGAGAGTTCGATTACGACGTTCGGACACACCATTACGCTGTGGTGTTCCCGGCGGTGTCAATTGTGAAAGTATTCCGCATTTCTTCAAATGCTCGCCAAACTCGTAACTTAGATATTCACCTCCATGATCAGAACGTAGAAATTTAATCTTCTTGTTACGTTGATTCTCCACCTCACTTTGAAATTCCTTAAACTTCTCGAAAGTTTCGGATTTATGTTTCATGAAATAGATATACCCATATCTACTCAAGTCATCCGTGAAGGTAAGAACATAACGATAACCACCGCGTGATGCTACACTCATTGGACCACACACATCGGTATGTATGATTTCCAATAAGGCCGTAGCTCGCTCCATCATACCAGAAAATGGAGTCTTAGTCATTTTACCCATCAGACATGCTTCGCATCTTTCAAGTGATTCAAAATCAAGTGATTCAAGAAGTCCATCGGAATGGAGTTTCTTCATATGCTTCACTCCAATGTGACCAAGACGACAGTGCCACATATAGGTCGAATTATCGCTCGATTTCAAACGTTTAGCTTCAATGTTATTAATGTGTATTTCCACTATCGAGATTAATAAGAATAGACCATCTATCAAAGGTGCATGTGCATAAAACATATTACTCATATAAATCGAACAACCATTATTCTCGGACTTAAACAAGTAACCGTCTCGCAATAAACAAGATCCCGATATAATGTTCATGCTTAACGTAGGCACCAAATAACAATTATTTAAGTATAAAACTAATCCCGATGGTAGATGAAGAGGTATGTAATCATGATCACATCAACCTTTGATCCATTTCCTACGCGCATCGTCACCTCGTTCTTCGCTAGCTTCCGTTTATTCGCAAAGACTGCTTCGAGTTACAAATATGAGCAATCGAACCAGTATCAAATACTCAGGCACTACTACGAGTACTAGTGAGATACACATCAATAACATGTATATCGGATATACCTTTCTTCTTGATGTTGCCGTTCTTCAAATCCGCCAAGTACTTTGGGCAATTCCGCTTCCAGTGACCTTCTCCCTTGTAGTAAAAGCACTCAATATCAGGCTTAGGTCCAGCCTTGGTCATCTTCGTCGGTGCAGTAACTTTCTTACCACCCTTCTTGAAGTGTCCCTTTTGCTTAGACTTGCCTTTCTTGAATTTGGTGGTCTTATTGACCATCAACACTTGGTGCTCTTTCTTGATCTCCACTTCTGTAGATTTTAACATGGAGAAGAGTTCTGGCAACTGCTTGTTCATGCTTTGCATATTGTAGTTCATCACAAAGTTCTTGTAACTTGGTGGTAGTGATTGGAGGACACGGTAAATCCCCAAAGCATTAGGAATCACTATACCCAAGCTTTGGAGTTTGTTTGCGTGCCCAGACATCTTAAGCACATGCTCACTGACGGAGCTGCCCTCTTCCATCTTGCAGTTAAAGAAATTTCCAGAAGCCTCATAGCTCTCAACTGCCGCGTGAGTCTCAAATATCAGTTTGAGTTCACGGACAATATCATGTGGGTCTGAATTCTCAAACCTTTTTTGAAGCTCTGATTCTAAACCATACAAGATAGCACACTAAACTGTGGAGTACTGAGTCTTCCGAGCGAGGTAAACATTCTTTACTTCATCGGTAGCATCAGCTGCAGGCGGGTCACCCAGCGGTGCATCCAGCACATAGGTCAAATTACCAGCATTGAGGACAATCCTCAAATTGCGGAACCAATCCGCAAAGTTGCTTCCATTATTTTTCAACTATTCTTTCTCTAGGAACGCATTAAAATTGATGGTAGGGGCCGCCATTGATCTACAACATATTTGCAATAGTTTAGACTAAGTTTATGACAAATTGAGTTCTAATTAATAGTTAAATTAATCTAGGTGAACTCCCACTCAAAACAATATCCCTAACATTGTTTTAGTGATCACACGAACCAAATCCACCACATCAAAACTGATCATCACGAGAGTTGATGTAGCTTCAATGGCGAACAATCGACATGTTCATCATATCTACTATATGATTCATGCTTTACCGTTTGGTGATTCGTGTCCCGATACCATGTCTGTACATGCTAGGCTCGTCAAGATCAAACCTTAGCTTCCGCATGATCAAATCTGGCTTGCTCACGTTGTATACACTTGCAGAATCTAACACACCCGATCATCACGTGGTGCTTCGAAACAACAAGCTTTAGCAACGGTGCTGACTAAGGATGAACACTTTAGAACTTGAAATTCATGTGCATGAGGGATCATCTTATAATGCTACCATCGTTAACTAAGCAATACAAGATGCATAAAGGATTAACATCACATGCAATTCATAATATGTGATATGATATGGACATTCTTCTTTTTTTTCCGATCTCCATCTTCAAGCACGAACATGATCTCCATCAGCACCGGCATTGCATCAAGGTCAATGACGCTGCTCCATGATTGTCGTCCACCAGCTTCAACTATTACAACTACTTTGAATAGACACGCGGGTCTTAACAGAAATTAAAGACAACCATATGGCTCCTGCGGTTGCCAACTTACAATAAGGAACATTGCATACATCAAATATGATCACAATCATGGCCATATCACATCACAGCACACCCCTGCAAAACAAAGTTAGACGCCTCTAATTTCTTTGCATATTTTATGTGGTTTGGGGCTTTCAATAAGTGTCAATCTAACTTACGAACAAGAACCACAACGTTGATGTTTGAACTATCAAGTGCCTGTTGTAAATTGGATCTATACTATAATGGGAGAGATAGACACCCACAAAGCCACTTATGCAATACAAGTTGCATGTTGAGCGTGGAGCAAGTCTCATGAAAGATGTCATGTAAGGTTAGCCCGGGCCGCTTCATCCCATCATACCGCAAGATGCAAAGTACACAAGAAGCAATTGATAATAAAACCACCACCGCCCACAATGACCATTGTGTTCTACTCGTGCAACAGATCTACATATAGACACGGCTCTGATACCACTGTAGGGGTTCGTAGCATGGAAAACAAAAAATTTCTACCGCATACAAACAAACAAGCCAAGATATATCTATTAGATTGTAGCAACGAGTCGATGGAATAACTCACCCTCGAAGATTCTAAAGTGTTTAACGAGAGCGGATTATCGTGGGTGATGTAGTCGTACTCTTGCTGATCTCAAGATCGTGTAGATGATCCTTCCGGCCATGCTCCTAGCTTCCGCAGAGGGTCACACGTCGGTGACGATGTAGACCTTCCTCTCCCTTGTTCCAGCAGGCAGCGGAGGTTGTAGCACTCTCATCGCGATTCCGGCAGCACGACAGCGTGGTACCAGAAGTAGAGGGGAGATCTCGCAGGGCTTCGCCTAAGCCGGAGCGAGTATGGTGGACTATGAGAGAGGTCTCGGTGATCTAGGGTTTATACACACCAAGGAGAGAGGGATAGGCCGACAGCTAGGGCTTGGGGAAAGCCCCAAGTCGGCAGCTAGGGTTTGCCCTGGGGCGGCGGCGGCTGCAGGAGGGCCGGCGGCTAGGGCTAGGGTTTTGGGTGGTGGAGTTGTGTCTTTGGAGGGGTAGCCCTGCCCCTCCTTTTATAGGCGGAGGGCGCCGGCCAAGGAGGACGGAGTCCTCCCCCAACTCGGCCTCCAAGGCCGTCGGTGGAGGGAGAGGAACTCCTCCCCAAGTAGGTTTCCTACTCTCCCTCCACCAAGCAAACTTGCCGTTTGACTTTTCAAATTTGGCGTTTGACATTTCAAACTAGGATTTGATTTATCCCTTTATTTAGCTCAGCGATGACACCTAGTACATGATGCAACCATTCCAACTTGTTATGACACATTCATGTACCCTTCCCCTCCGGAGTGCCGGACCTTCCAGAACCTTCTAGAACATTCCCGATGAAAACAGCGGAATCATTCCCCAACTCCGAAACAGGACTTTCCTTATATGAATCTTATTCTCCGGACCATTCCGGATCTCCTCGTGATATCCTGGATCCCATCCGAGACTCCGAACAACATTCGGTCTCTTACTCATCATTCCATAACTATTCAACAACATCGAATCCTTAAGTGTGTCTCCCTACGGTTCGTGAATGATGCGGACATGATCGAGACACTTCTCCGATCAATAACCAATAGAGGAATCTGGAAATTCATATGGTTCCCACATATTTCTACGATTACTTTGCGATCGAATGAACCACTTACATACGATACCAATTTCCCTTTGTCTCACGATAATTTACTTATCCGAGGTTTTGATCGTCGGTATCTCTGCATACCTAGTTCAACCTCGCATCGATAAGTACTCTTTTCTCGTTCCCGTGATATGTGATCCCTTGTGAGCCAGTCACATGCTTGCAAGCCAATTGGATGACATTCCACCGAGAGGGCCCAGAGTATATCTATCCGTCATATGGATGGACAAATCCCACTCTTGATCCATGTGTCTCAACCAATACTTTCCGGACACTCAATGCCACCTTTATAACCACCCAGTTACGGTGTGGTGTTTGATGTCATCAAAGCATCCTTCTAGTGATGGTGATATGCATGATCTCATGGTCGAAGGAATTAGGTTACTATGTATCAGAAAGCATATAGCAATTGAACTATTAAAATGACTTGATCTTTATGCTAGGCTTATCTATAGGAGTATGTCCATCATATCATTCTCCTAACGATATGATCTTGTTGTTAATAACATCTCAATGTTCATGATAGGGAAACCACAATCATTTATTAACCAACAAGCTAGTATTATAAAGAGGCTTTACCAGGGACTCTAATTTAGTTTACAAATCACACAAGTATTAATGTTTCCTTGTTAATACTATTATAGCATGAATGTAAACATTTATCATAAACACAAAGATATAATAATAACTACATTTATTATTGCCTCTAGGGCATATCTCCAACACTTATCATAGTAAGTACATGTGTATCATAGAGAACCGCCAATGGGGTACCCCTTGCACATGATACATGAGCTATTCCATAATCAAAATGACAAGGCAAGCAGACAATGGACATCTCAGCAATATTCTTATTTACCATAGTAAAATGGTGCTTTTTTCTCTCTTTCCTCTTTTCTCAATATGTCTCTTTTTTATAAGAAGAGAGCTTCATAGATTGCACACTATGGTGATGCTGCAAGTTTCCACCATGATTAGGCATGACTTAGGCTAGCGGCCTAGGCGTTTCTCTAACACATATACATAACTCCATGGACTTACAAGCTCCCCTTTTATTTCACACCGACGACATCCATAAACAAAAGAGCATGATATCAACTGTGTACAATGTACAAGTGCAATGTTGAAAGCGTTCCCCATGACAACATGGTTCTGCTAATTCCAACGTATAAGTGCAAGCATATACAACATAGATGACACAATGGTTCAAGTTTATTTAGGGGCAAGAAAAATAAAGTGTGCCATCAAGTTTGTGAGAGCTTTAATCACTAAGCTTTCACATAACAAAGTGACTTTTTAATTGGAAGGTAGATGAAAACAAGAATATACTTGGAATGGTGTAACACACCATGCATAGGAATTTATAGTGGACACTTTGGAATAACTTGGTTTCTTGGGAGTTGGATGTATGAGTAGAGCTTACTCAATACAAGTGGAGGCTAGCAAAACATTGGGAGCGGCCAACTAGGAGAGCAATAATGGCCATAATCATACATAGCGACAAAACATTACTAATCAAAGCATAAAGTGGTACCACAAGTAAAAAATTAAATGATCATAGAGGCTATGGTGACTGGTTCATATTCATAACATGGTGTGAGCATGTGCCAAGTCAACCCAAACAAAGCATCAAAGGAGAATACCACAATACTATGCTTTTGTATGCTAAAACAATGCATGATCATTTCAAGGCACATTAAGCAATCCCAATTGTATGGAACAAGTCATGCTACATCAATAATCACTAAGCATAAGGTCAAAACAACATCTAGCATGACATGCTATGTAACAACCCTAGTTTTACTAAATGTTAATTAAGGTTTGATTGTGCATTCATGAGCATCATATTCTAAAAATGAAACTAAGAAAAATTAAAGCAAAACCCTAAACCCTAGCTTCCCCTCTCTATTTGAAACATATTCAAAATGGTTTTGAGTTTTGAAAACTACAAAAATTATGGAACCCAAATTGTTTATAAGGGTCCCTGCAATATTTGAATATTTGTAAATGTTTTAGTATTTTTGAAATGTGTCAAAATGGATCTGAAATTGAAATACAATAGAGAAAAGGAAAAACACAAAAAGAAAAGCATTTCAGAAGAAAAAATAGAGCCAGCACCCAACCCAGGCTAGCCCAATTCTTTCTCTCCTCTCCCTGACGCTCCCGCGCGCAGCGAGTAGTCCAGTGCGGCCCATCCATGGCCCAGTACCGCTTCGGCGCCCTCACCTGTCGTCTTCGTCCTCTCGCAAGCAGCTGTCTGGCGCAGCAACCTCCGTCCGCCGCCGATGCGATGCGTGCTCTGCGCTGTGATGCTTGCCGCTGCCCAGACGAGGTAGATAAGGTCGCCACGGATCCCTCCCCTCTCTTCCTTGGTCTTATCCCATCCCCGCGACGTCTCTCTCACCCATTCCCCTGCCTGGCCAACGAACCCTAGCCTCGGGCTCTGCCGTGTCCCGCCATTACCGACCACCCTAGGCCCAGCTGAGACCACCATCGAGACCACCGTGCTCGACTCCTTCATCTTCCTGACTCGTGCAAGACGGAGCCGTCCCTAACGCTGCAATCGCGACCTCCTTCCCGAGCTCCGGCCATCATCTCTGCCGTCGATTCCGGCTACCCCGCTCAACGCCGACCCTCTTCTCGCGCTCATGGTGAGCTCCTGCACCTCCTGGACCCCTCTGTCTCTCCCCTCTCGCTTTGTTTCGCTCCCGCTCCGAGCGCCGCCCACCGCCGCTGTCGGGCATGGTCACTGCCGGTGCTCCGATGACCCAAATGTAGCGGCGCCGCCACCAATAGTATCCCCTCGTTACTCTGATTCGATCCATCGCATCAGCGCTTCCTCGCGAGCCGCCTAGCATCGTCCCTGACGTCCATCTGAGAATCACTGGCGCGATGACGTCACTCTGACGTGGTGCTGACGTCGCCTTGGACCTTTGACCTGTTGACTGCCACCGTGGAGGCTGACATGGGCATATGGCCCACTGGTCAATGACTGCGGCTTGGCTCAGCCCCGGTAAGAAATAACCCCCATCCCTGTGCTGATGTAATAGTGACGCCGTAATCAATTTTAATTGGTTTAATATTTTCAGAAATTGAATAAATCTTGTAAATTCAATAACTATTTATCTGTAAGTCAGAAAAATGTGTATAATATATCAAAATGTTCAGAAAAATGAGATATGTCCAATAGAATTATAATCATGCATTGTTAAAAAACTTTAGTTGCAAGTTTAATTAGATGAACAAACCAACCCCTCTCATATACATCCGGAGTTTCCCGAGTTAGGGTTTGCACCACTCGGAATCCCGATTAAACTACCAAGCATGTTTAGGGTTTCAATTTAAATAACTTTTAACTTGTCATATCATCATCCTTTATTGAGCATTGCATCGATGCCATGTGATGATTATCTCCTTTCTTTTTGGTATTTGGTTCTTCTCCGGTAGAATACGATATCGGAATTGAGATCGAGTCCAAGACTGAAGATCGAGATTAACACCATTGAAGTTCATCGATGAACAATGCCAAGAAGATGAACCCTGGAGATCTATATACGTGTGGTTGACGAACAAGTCAAGATGATGACTTGAAGATCTGTATTGGGTATCAATAGGCAAAGGCAAGCGAAACCCCACACATGATATGATCCTATGATTTTAAGCATTTTAAATTCTTGCCATGTGCATACGATTCCAAAGTCTTTTATCGATAGATAGAGTAATCCTATCTAATGCATGTTCCCTTTGTAGCCTATATCCCCTGATCCACTGCTCCTAGCATAACTAAGGTTTGGCTTTATGAGTGCTGCTAGAGCTACTTTATCTGTTGTGCTTAGCCATGCTTAGTTGTTCAGCTGATTCACCTGGTTGATGTTTTCGAGCTTCGAATGAACCTAGTTGGACATGAGAACGTGGTATGACAAGTGATGTGAGGTAAACATGCTAAGGCTTGTATGGGAGGCCACGCGGATTGTGGTTTTTGCAGTCGCATACTTGCCACCCTTAGGACCTTGGGTTCTTGCCTCTTGAACCAAGATGAGCGTACATCCACACAGGGCTTTGGGAACCCCTTGACCCCAACTAGCCTAGTCTGATCCATGAGTCCATAGTTTGAAGATTTATTCGGCACCCGCATGGAAAAAGGTTTTGTAAAATGGTGCAATCATATAGGATGTGGCCGGGTGAAGGATGCTTGGCATTGAACGGGATCCCGGTACACAGAGTCGAGGACCACCTGGGAGAATGGACAACTACCGCAGCCGGGAGCCCTTCTGGTGACTCATGGATTAGGCAAAAGTAAGGGAAATGTTTCGGTCGACCACCCTCTGTCAGCACACCAAGGAATTGTGTCAAGTGACACTAAGAGTCGGTCGACGCGTTTGGGTAAAGTTGTACACCCTTGTAGGGTTTAATCTTTTCGAAAAGCCGTGTCCACGGTTATGGATGACTTGGGAATGGATATGGGATCATAGAGAACTTGAACCTAATCATAAAACTTGGCAAGTTAAGTAAGTGTGCTTAAGGATGCTTCCTCTTGGGTACGACGGGGTGATCCATGTAGAGGTTCGATGATGATGATTCGGTGGATATCAACGAAGATAATCAATACTTTGGAGATGTCTTATCCCCTTTTAAAACACTCTGATTAGACGAGCTTCTTCTCCCTCCTGTTTTATAAACAAAGATGACTTTATGCAAAATAACTCCACCAACCATAAGTCTTGCGGAGTACACCCTGTACTCACCCTTTCTTTGTTGATACTTTTGCATCATAGTAAGTGTTACCATAGAAGATGAGTTTGGTACGACATCAACATCGACGAGTAGCTTGGGGTTCCCGGTCGGTAGCCTGGAATCTATGGATTGGGACTTCATTTTTATGCTCCAAGAACAACACAACTTGTTCATGAAACAATAAAAACGAAGTGTCTAGAAAGACCTGAGATTTTTATTGATGAAGAAGGGGATGCCTTGGGCATACCCAAGCTTTGATGCTTGTACCTCTTGAATATTTCTTGGGGTGACACGGGGTGGCATCCCCAAGCTTGATATTTTTTTCCATTCTTCATCTCATTACATCATTCTTCCTCTACACCTGAAATTTTTCCTTCATACAAAACTTCACACAATCTTCATTAGCAACATTAGTGTATTCAAAAGATAATATAACTTTGGGTTTTAGTTTTAAAACATCAAAACTTTCATTAAATACACAAGCTACTATAGCAATTACCTCAAAAAGCTCAATTTCCCAAAAACCCCAAAAAGGAATCAATAAGAAGCAAATGCAAATAATGGCAAAAATATGTCAAAACAGACCACCAGGTAGAAACCGATTTTTTCGAAGACCTTCTGTTGCTCAAATCAAAAAGTGTTGAACTAACGAAAGTCATCGAACAACCTGGGGGATTTATTCATAAAATTAAATCTCAATCCGACGTACAGAGATTTTACACAAATTTTTACAGTGGAGCACAAAAATCTGTTTCGGGACAGCAACTCCCCAAATTTTACTTCCCTCTCATTAGAGGTTATTCTTGGCACAAAAAGCAAATAAAAAGGATAAGCAGAGGTCATTACAGAAGTAATAACTTCCAAGACTCAAGAAAACTATCGGGTTATCTCCCAAGAAGTACTTTTATTTAATGCCTTTAAGTTAGGCACAAGAAGCAAGAATCAAGTATTTGCTTTAACTGTGAAGAAGCATTAACATCAAACCTTGCTTTCAAAGGAGGAGCAAAAAGCAACTTCTCTCTCCTCTTGGGTAAGTGTTCAATACCTTTATTGAATGGAAATTGATATTTAATGGTGCCTTCTTTTATATCAATGATGGCACCAACAGTTCCAAGAAAAGGTCTTCCCAAAGTAATAGGACAAGAAGCATTGTATTCAACATAGAAATCAACATGGACATAAGAATTGTTAACCATAATAAGGACATCATTAACACTCCCCATAAATTTCTTTTTAGCATATTCATTAAGTGGGACATCCAAATAGCAATCTTCCAAAGGTGGCAAATCAAGCATTTCATAAATCTCTCTAGGCATTATAGAGACACTAGAACCAAGGTCACATGAAACTTTGAGATCAAAGTCATTCACTTGCACATTAATGATGGGTTCCCAACTATCTTCTACTTTCCTAGGAATGGAGGCTTTGTGTTTCGACTTTTCTTCCTTAATTTTAATGAGAGAATATGTAATGTGCTTGGTGAAAGCCACATTCATATCACTAGCATCAGGACTTCTAGCAAGCTTTTGTAGGAACATAATCACTTCAGAGATATTGCAACCATCAAAATTAAACTTAGCATCACTAGTAGTACTCATTGGGTTTAGGCATTGTGGTAGGAGGAATAGGGACTTCTTGTGGTTTGGTGGCATCCATATTGGTGGTGGTAATAGTGCACACACTATTATTTCTAGCAATTTCAGCTTCTCTTTCCCACTTAGCATGTAGTTGAGCTAACAGTCTAACATTTTCATCAATAGTAACTTGTATGGCATGAGTAGCAGCAAAGGTACTTGCCAAGGTTTCAGGTTTAGCAGTCATTTTATTAATCCAAGAGGACTATGCTTCAGACAAAGAGGAAATAATTTTCTCAACATTCAAAAGCTTTTCCTCCACAGTTTTGTTGAAGGCGGTTTGTTTACTAATAAAGTTTTTAAGCATGACTTCTAGTTCAGAGGGAGAACTTCTAGTATTGTTGTAGGAGTTTCCATAGGTATTGCCATTATTAGGAGGATAAGGCCTATAAATGTTGTTACTACCAAAATTATTCCTATATGCATTGTTGCTGAAATTGTTGTTTCTAATGAAGTTCACATCAACTTGCTCGTATTGAGCAACCAAAGAGGCTAAGGGGACATTATTTGGATCAATATGAGCTTTTTCCATTAACAAGCATAGCCATGATAACATCAATCTTATCACTCAAAGAGGAGGTTTCTTCAACAGAATTTACCTTCTTACCATGTGGAGCTCTCTTAGTGTGCCATTCAGAATAGTTGACCATCATATTATCAAGTAGCTTTGTTGCAACACCCAAAGTAATGGTCATAAAGGTACCTTCAATAGCTGAATTCAACAGGTTTCTTGAGGAGAAGTTTAAACCTGCATAAAAAGTCTGGATAATCATCCAAGCAGTAAGTCCATGAGTGGGACAATTCTTAACCAAATATTTCATTCTTTCCCAAGCTTAAGCAACATGTTCATTATCAAGTTGTTTAAATTTCATTATTTCACTTCTCATAGATATAATCTTAGCAGGAGGATAGTATTTTCCAATAAAAGCATCTTTGCACTGAATCCAAGAATTAATACTATAGGCAAGGACATCAACCATTCTTTATCTTTTCCTCTCAAGGAGAAAGGAAACAACTTGAGCTTAATAATATCTCCATCTACATCCTTATATTTTTGCATCTCACAAAGTTCAACAAAGTTATTGAGGTGAGCAGTAGCATCATCAGAACTAGCACCAGAAAATTGCTATTTCATCACAAGATTCAACAAAGCAGACTTAATTTCAGAAAAGGTAGCATCAGGAGCAGGTGGAGCAATAGGAGTACTTAGGAAATCATTGTTGTTTGTGCTAGTGAAGTCACACAACTTGGTATTCTCAGCAGAGTTCATTTTGGCAAAAGTGGAGCAAGCCAACTGCAGCAGCAACTAGAGCAGGAACTACTTTTTTTGTGTTTTTGATAAGAAAAAGCAAACCAAATGAAACTATTTTTTTTGGAGTTTTTGATAAAACGAGGCAAACAAAACAAGGAAAAATAAACTAAGCAAAACAAAAACAAAGTAAAGATAAGGGTTGTGAAGGACTCCCCTTGTGAAGCCGTCCTTAGCCTCCCTGGCAACGGCGCCAGAAAATAGCTTGATGCGCTCAGATCAATGTAGAGATTCATTGGGAGACCCCAAGAGGAAGGTATGATGAGAACATCAGCAAGTCTTCCCTCAGGAAGAAACCAAGGTTATCGAACCAGTAGGAGGAAGGAAACGACTCAAAGGTGTTGTTAGCAACTTGGAAACGTGTACAACACAAACTCAATACTTTGCCCCAACGAATAGTGAGGTTGTCAATCTCACCGGTTTGCTGAAAACAAAGGATTAACTATATGGTGTGGAAGGTAATAGTGGTTTGCAGAAAGTAAACAGGAGCATTGGAAGATGTATCAATGGTAAAGATTGGACATGGGTCCATAGTTCACTAGAGGTGTCCTCCTTAAGATAAACAAACATGGCATGTTGGGTAAACACATTACATCAGGGCAATTGACAGGACTAAGAAAGGCATAATAATGCAATACTAGACATTAATGATCCTATGAGATTTGATTGGGCAATATAACAAGATACATATACCGCGATCCAACTGCATCTACGACTAGTAATCCACCTTCATGATATCATCTGAACCCCCTCCAGTATTAAGTTGCAACCAACGGATAACTGCTTTAAGCAAAGTGTGTAAGGTAAACAATCCACTTGTTCCATAAACAAGAGACCGTTGTTTTCTCCCTAGTAGCAACAACACATATACAACCTTAGAGATTTCTATCACTTCCCTAGATTAAATAGAGGCATGAACCCACTATCGAGCATAAATACTCCCTCTTGGAGTTACTAGCATCTACTTGTCCAAGATAGCTACTAGAAACGGAGAGCATGCAAGATCACAAACAACACAGACATGATAGAATCAATAAGATAGAACTACTAATCAATCCGACATAGTAATCTCAATATCCATCGGATCCCTGCAAACACAACATGCATGATTACAAATAGATGATCTTGATCATGAACGGAGGTCATAAGATCTAAACATGGTAGCACAAAGGAGGAGAGACAACCATCTAGCTACTACATGGACCCATAGTCCAAGGTGGAACTACTCATGCTTAATACCGGAGGCTGGCATGATGATGACGAAGGCTTCCGGGATGATCTCCCCTTCGGCAGGGTGCCGGGAAGGGCTTCAGATCCCCCTGATCTAGGGACGATGGTGGCAGCGGCTATAGAATGTGTCGTGGAAGATTGATCGGGTCCTTAGGGTTTTGGTATCGGGGGCTTCTTATAGGCGAAGATGCGAGGCAGGGGCACCCAGGGTGGCCACACCCTCGAGGCATGGGCCAGGCCTGGCCGCGCGGCCAGGGGGTGTGTCCCTCTGGTGGCTCTTCTCCGTCTCGTCTTCTGGCTCCATGTTCCCCACGATAAAATATTGACTTTGGCTTTTGTCCCGTCCAATTCCGAGAATATTGATTTTCTGCCTTTTCTGGAACCAAAACCAGAAGAAAATAGGCAACTGGCACTGTGGCATCTTGTTAATAGGTTAGTCCCAGAAAACATATAAAAATACCTCAAAGTGTAGACAAAGCAAAGCAAAGTAGATACTAAACAAGCATGAAACATCAAAAATTATAGATACGTTTTCGACGTATCATGGTGCAATGAAATATTCTTTACAAAGAACTTCTACTTGACACAATGAGTGGCTGGAGCCTCCGTCGCACGGTTTCCTCTATTTAAACTAGTAATGAACATCATGACGTTGATCCTTTTCTGCCTGTAGTCATGAATGATTCACCACAGCCACACTCCCCTTTGGAGTTCGGGTTTATGAACACAAACTCGGACCTGCAACAGAAGCTGCCATTACCGACCAAGAAGGGGTAAGCCAAAGGAGGTGCGAAATTGAAACATTCTTACAAAACTAGACACCATACCTCAGTGGATATGTAATCCATCTTGGTGTTGATCACGTGCATAAGTGCTTTGGGGTCAATAAGTACTTTCACGCCTTTCTCTTCCACAAGCTCATGAAACTTGCCTTTTTCTTCTGAAGTATAGGAGAGATCCTTCTTTAGCATGGATAGAAATAACACATTAAACAAACTAAATAAAATGTAGCATGTAGTTCAACCTTTGCAATAATATGACATTGGTACAGTTGATATCTATACAAGGTCTAGGGAACTAGGCTTAAAATATTGATCCACCCGAGGAGAAAAATAGTAGCATGATGGGTACACATCATTATTTTGTAGTTGTATAGAAGGGCAAGGGTTTTTATGATGTCATGATGTTGGATGCTATCGGAAAAAAACATTTCATCAGTAATTAACCGTGATTGGAGAAATTATACAACCAAATAATACTAGCGATATTAAACCGTCAACATGATATTTATTGGACTTCTGCCAAAATATCAAACGGAAGCTAAGAATACCAAATATAAAATATCATGACATCACTACAATTAAAAAACATTGTAGCAACAAAACATATAACCCATGGTCATGGATATTAGATATTGGGCGCAGTGTGAAGCAATATAACAGCAATTTCACACTGTAAACTACCATATATGTATGTTTGCTCTCTTCTTTGAACTTGGAAATCAACTTTCACAAAAATGCCACATCAGGGAGAGACTGGATGTCAAACAAATTCACTAGGTCTATAGTGAGATAATATCTGGCCAATTAATTCACTATGTCTGATGTGTATACTCAGAGCACGGTACAGCTTCATCCCTGTTAAATGCTGAACTACTGTAACATTGCATGGTCTGAATAAAATTTAACTCTATATCACCCTTACATTGCATAGTCTGAATAAAATTTTGCAAGATGCAGAGGAGGTTGCTTCATCCCTCTAGGATGCCATCTCCTCTGAAACCCTGAACAAGGATGCTAGTTTCATCCCTCTAAACTGCTCAATTAGTACATGAGCAGTTTAGCATGAAACTTATGTGCACGTAAGGGATGACAAAAGGACAGCACAACAGAACATACCGACACAATTGAGTGTGTAAGGGCATCTTCACCGGGTCTATCTAAACAATCCGAGCGTGTCTAAATGAGCCTGCGCGGTCATATAGGACGTGCACAACGCCCCATCGACATGATCCATCCGGACTAATCAGGCCAGACCGACCCATTCGTGACCCAGATCTGATGCATGGATGAGTCTGTCCGGACAGACACGGACAACCCAGATGCAGACACACATGGGCCTCCTTATCTTAGGCCAGCCTGTTCGTTTTTGTCCATTTGGGTCGCGTTGCTGGGCGCGGCTAGCCAAACAGGCCGGACCCCCTCCCCAAATCTACCGGGACCCGACCCAAACGGATAAAAACCGACCGTTTGGAACGACCGGATGGATCGACCCGATGAAGATGTTCTAAGACAGGCCATTGCAGCCACGCGCTTTAACACCAAGGTGCAGATAGGGGCGCTGCCTGAGGTCGAGGAGCTGGCGCAACAAGGTGAGGGCCTGCTTCCAGGCAGCAGGGCCTGCCTTCTGCGCCGTGGCCCTCAATGCAGAGGGCAACATGGCCTGCCACCATGACGACAACCGACAGGTACCGTATGCAGCTGCAAGAACAACCTGCACAGCAAAGAAAATTGTGAGGTACAACTAGTGCAAGAACATGGACGATATGCCATCATCTGCAGCAAGGGCATGCATGGCTACAAATCGAGGGGCAATTGTCGTTAATCAAGATATACTGGAGGATGCATCTATACGCTAATTACCATCGAGGATGCGTCTCACATATTCTTTAAGTGCTCGCTGGACAAATTCTCTTGGAGCGTCCTACGCCAATTACTAGGGTGTAACTGGAACCCGACAAACTTCGCACAGTTGCACGCCATTCTTGTGGGCTTCTCCAGAAAACTTAGGAGGATTCTTTGGTTCCTTTTTACTGCACAATCTTTGGCGTTGTGGTTAATTACGAACAAAGCCACGTTTGAATCTATATTTGTAAAACAACCGGCTGATGTGATCTTCAAAACTTTGATCTTCTTGCAGCTGTGGGCTATAGGCCCTAAGCAACAAGACATGCATGGAGGAGCTCTGCTGGTTGGCAAGTGATCCCAAGCCGCTTTACTCTTCGCTATATATCCCCGTTTCTCTAGTTGTTCAATCGGTGTGTTTCTCGGGATGCGGACCCCGCAGTTCGCCTGCTGGTGCATGTGTTCTGTTGGTGTGTAAACTTTCTTGGCTAAGTTGTATGCCTCAGCATGTATCTCTTGTGAACATTTGTGGCTTTATTAATTTAAAGCCGGGCATTTATGCCTGTTATCTAAAAAATTATAAAGGAGGATATCATCCAGAGGGATGACATTCACATGGATCGATTTATCGAGTAGTACTATCGAATTGAAGGAATTCAAATGGCGATTCTGATGGAGGGGGCAAAAACGAGTAAGGGTTTCCGTGATGATTTTGAGATAGCAGCAACAGAAAGGCGAAAGAAGAAAACATAATATCTGGGACTCCAATCGCGCGGACAGGTTCTCGTCGGTGCTCAACTGGAGAGAGATTATGCTGGAACGACGGGCGCCTGCGCTTCCTGGATCCCCTCCTCCTCCGACAAGGTCTCCTCCTTGGATTGGATGGGAGAGGTCTTCGACGACGAGGGTGGGTTGCGGCGCTCGATTGCATGGAGTCGTACTCGCCTTCCTCTCCCTGCTTCCTGTCTCCAAGAAATGTTGTTGGGCGATGCTATACTAGGAGGAGGAGGAGGAGAGGAGGGGCGAGGAAGGGGAGAAGAAGCATCTGGAACTGCGAAAACTGCGTAGGTGATATCCATCCTTTTTTTGAACAAGGGTCGGGTCCCAATGACCCGAAAGCTTCAATTCAGTCGGTGGGATAAAAGTACAGCAGGAACCCTCGAAAAAGAGGGGAACCCCAAGTGTTGACAAATTGCAAAAGGAATCCTAAAGATAAAATGAAAATGCGATCGAGTCCTTCTACTCCACCGACGACACTAAACCTCACAACTCCGGCCATTAAGCACGCCAAGGGGGACACAACCACTTGGGATGAGCTTGACACTAAACGTCGTGACGAGGTTGAAGAAGATCCTCTAAATTGGCACTGAGGCCTGGAGGAAGAAGATCCATCAAAGCCCATTGCTTCGAGGCACGAAGTGCCCCCCTTGGCCTGAAGAACTAGAAACGCACCATCGGCGTTGCTGATGCTCTTCATCGGCCAAAGCTTCACCAGCGACCCCAGGAGCAGCAGATCCTCCCGTCCACCAGCACTGCCTGTCACCGGCACGGCTAGCATGAGGAGGAAAAGAAAGCACTGAGCTCCACCGAGCTGAATAGCTCACAGACAACCCTGCAAATACCACTCCTTCAAGTGTATCATCTCTTCTTCTCCCCCGCTGCCACGA
Source organism: Avena insularis (assembly GCA_023614405.1). Taxonomy (NCBI): domain Eukaryota; kingdom Viridiplantae; phylum Streptophyta; class Magnoliopsida; order Poales; family Poaceae; genus Avena; species Avena insularis. The sequence goes on from CM042684.1 coordinate 10,890,458, forward strand.
CTGGCCATAGAAAGGAGAGGCATCAACTGGCACCACACCTTCTCCCCCCGCCGCCACGGCCGGCCATAGAAAGGGGCACCACCAAGATCTTGAGGGCGTCGCATGGCGCAAATTTTATTGCGGAGACAGTGGTTCTCCCCATCAGTTCCCACTCGAACCACACGAGGAGAAGCAGGAGGGGGAAGAACCCTAGGATCCTACAGATCCGGCTGCACAAATCCTTGGAACAACTCCAAACTACGGGCAGAATGCTCAGCAACCCAGAACTACACCTACACCTATGAGGAGGAAGCCGAGCATCTCTCTCTTCCCAACCCCCAGAGGCAATACCACTAGAGAAGGGTTGAGAGAGCGCTCGGGGCCTAAGGACGACTCTCAAGGGGGGGCTGACTCTAGAATCATGCGAGGGAAGAGGAGAGACCTCGAGTCCATTGTTTCTAAGCCCATCTGTTCATGCTAACCATGGCCCAATTTGGTGCCGTTAGTGGCATTTTTAGCTCATTTGTTTTTTTGGGGGGAAAATATCGAAAAACCCCACACTAAACTATGACAAGCCACAAAAGGCATGAACAACAACTGTGTCAACCCAGCAGAAAATGACTTCTCAGTAGCATAGGCAGCACTTCTAGTTTCCCCAGATTGTTGAAAAGAAGACTATCGACCATGTTTTGTGTTGGATAGCAGAGATCCTCGATGACAACTTAGTGTGTGTTAGAAAAACACACCGTGCTAGCTACTTGAGACATTCAAGATGGTGCAAAATACCTCCAACTATGGTGAAGCAACTCGGTTTTGTCCTATGCTTTAATAACACACGGTTGTGACACAACTCCCGATACCTCACGTTCCATCCTAATCTCATGCTTCCTTTGGTTCTTCTCTCATCTTCTATGGTATGAATTTGTGATGTCACATATTTGACGCAAATAAGCTAGTGTTCTCAACACGTTGAACTGAACTAGGACAACGAAGCTTGCTAACTAGTTGGACAAAGGCTTAGTGGTATATGTAATGAGCAAACGACTATTTGCACATGTAAAAGTGGGTGGGGTGATTTATTTTCCATGAGATGAATGATCATGAGTGGGCGTGTTGGTACTGACTTTGTACTTTGTAGTAAATATTAATTTCTATTTAAATCTTACATAATTACTATTGGATTAGTTTGGACAATCACGGTGCGTGAAAGTGTGCTCCTTAGAAAAATGTGTGAAACAATAAATTATATATCCATGGGTGACACAAGCAATGACATTATCGTTTTGAATACTTAAAATGTTTTTATTCCCAAAATCAAAAACTCGATCTATTATCTGTTTTCATTGATAGTTTTATGAGAGTTTCAAACTACACTCCATGTTGGTATATATGTTTTATCTACATTTTTGGGCTCTAAAGTTATGACCCAGCGTTTCAAGACGTTTCCAGTGTATTTACAAATGTTACCATGTGGTAACTAGTTAAAAAAATATGTTGCCAACTAATTCTTTTTTTTTGAAGTTTGTTGCCAACTAATTCTTATTTGGCAAAAGAACCCGATTGTTTGGAAAAATAATATTAAAGTGTGGTCCAGTTTTGAAGAACTCGTCGATATAAATCTATCTTATGATGAACAATATTGTGTCGATCTTGTGATCAATAATATTATACGGTGTTGGATATTGTTTAAGCAGTGTAGCACTTCCCAGCCACTTGTCCTCTCAGAATCTTATTTCCGTCCTGTCATTAATAACACATGATCAATAGAGGAAGAAGTGTTCACTCATAGCCATTAGACCATCCTAAAACCCCGAGCTTCCAAAATAATTGGAACAGTGCATTTGAGCTAATGTATTTCCTTTTTAGAAGGGTTTGACATACACCATCTTCGGTAAGCAGCCTAAACATCATTTATCTAGGAGGGCATTATTGTTGACCTCAAGGTCATGAATACCTATAGCCCGCACTGATATTTGGAATGGCAAACCATACTCCATTTAGCCCGTCGTAATTTCTTCTGCATGCATGACATACAAATTTTCACATCCGTAGGAAAGTCTAATAATAAGCACTGATGATAAGGGAATGAAACAAAGACCGTCCACAATTTTCTCATTAGAGCAAGAAAGGAAGCAAGAGATGGAATTTTCTTTATGTTGGAATTTATCCTCCTATGATTTTTTTCTGCTTGAAGGAATTATATACTTTGAGAAATTGTCCAACCGGATGGTACTACGGATGTTAAACATGATATAAAATTGAACAGTGATGTATAAATACCAGCCGAATGTTCGGAATCCTAAACATCACGGCCCACTATAAACAATTACCAAAGTCAGTTTAGGATAAAATCTAGAGCATGAGATCGAAAAATCATGCATACTAAATGTCGAAGGTAGTGTACAATTGTGCTAAGAAATATAAAAGCAATTTCACATAGCAGACAACTGAATATCTATGCCACTTTTTTATAAAGGGGATATATTAATATTGTAAAGATACCATTACACCAAGCTTTTGAACCAACTAGATATCCAAGGACATCAAGAATGTACACAACTAAGAAAAAAAGAGAGAAAAAGAAAACAAAAACTTTGTCGTAGTGATAAAACACTTGCAACATCAACACTTTAACCAATACCAAAGACAACACTGAATATGAGAGACTCTCCGAAAGCAATGCCTCCAATAAATGTCACCGTGCTTGGTGGTCTTTACTATTCCAGAGTGGGACTTCACCGACTAGGCAGAGATCCATATCTCTGGCCACACCGAAAACGAGTCGGTGGTGGTGTATTATATGTTGTTGTCGATGATGATTGGCGTTGTAGAGATCCACATCGGCCATTTGACACGACCGCGGGGATCGCCGCACCATGAGCTCAGGTAGAGGGCATCGAGCGCTGGGAGACTGTGTTGGAGATATGCCCTAGAGGCAATAATAAATGTAGTTATTATTATATCTTTGTGTTTATGATAAATGTTTACATTCATGCTATAATAGTATTAACAAGGAAACATTAATACTTGTGTGATTTGTAAACTTAAATTGAAGTCCGTAGTAAAGCCTCTTCATAATACTAGCTTGTTGGTTAATAAATGATTGTGGTTTCCCTATCATGAACATTGAGATGTTATTAACAACAAGATCATATCGTTAGGAGAATGATATGGTGGACATACTCCTATAGATAAACGTAGCATAAAGATCAAGTCATTTTAATAGTTCAATTGCTATATGCTTTCTGATACATAGTAACCTAATTCCTTCGACCATGAGATCATGCATATCACCTTCACCGGAAGGATGCTTTGATGACATCAAACACCACACCGTAACTGGGTGGCTATAAAGGTGGCATTGAGTGTTCGGAAAGTATTGGTTGAGACACATGGATCAAGAGTGGGATTTGTCCATCCATATGACGGATAGATATACTCTGGGCCCTCTCGGTGGAATGTCATCCAATTAGCTTGCAAGCATGTGACTGGCTCACAAGGGATCACATATCACGGGAACAAGAAAAGAGTACTTATCAGTAACGAGGTTGAACTAGGTATGCAGAGATACCGACGATCATAACCTCGGATAAGTAAACTATCGTGAGACAAAGGGAAATTGGTATCGTATGTAAGTGGTTCATTCGATCGCAAAGTAATCGTAGAAATATGTGGGAGCCATATGAATTTCCAGATTCCTCCATTGGTTATTGTTCGGAGAAGTGTCTCGATCATGTCCGCATAATTCACGAACCGTAGGGAGACACACTTAAGGATTCGACGTTGTTTGAGTAGTTATGGAATGATAAGTAAGAGACCGAATGTTGTTTGGAGTCTCGGATGGGATCCGGGATATCACGAGGAGATCCGGAATGGTCCGGAGAATAAGATTCATATAAGGAAAGTCCTGTTTCGGGGTTGGAGAATGGTTCCGGTGTTTTCATCAAGAATGTTCTAGAAGGTTCCGGAATGTCCGGCACTCCGGAGGGGAAGGGTACATGAATGTGTCATACCAAGTTGGAATGATTGCATCATGTACTAGGTGTCATCGCTGAACAAAATAAAGGGTTTAATCAAATCCTAGTTTGAAAAGTCAAACGCCAATTTGAAAAGTCAAAACGGCTATTTTGGAAGGTGGAGGGGAAGTAGGAAACCTACTTGGGGAGGAGTTCCCTCCCTCCACCGCCGGCCCACTTGGGAAACCGAGTTGGGGAGGGACTCCCCTCCCCTGGCGCGCCCCCTCCACCTATATAAGGAGGGGCAGGGCTGCCCCTCCTAGCACACAACACCTCCACCCGCAAACCCTAGCCCCGGCGCCGCCACCTCCTGCTGCCGCCGCCGCCTAGGGCAAGCCGCCGCCGCCTAGCTAAACCCTAGCCGCCAGCCTAGCTCCTCCTTGGTGTGACTAAACCCTAGATCACCGAGGGCTCTCTCATAGTCCACCATACTCGCTCTGGCTTAAGGCGAAGCCCTGCGAGATCTCCCCTCTACTTCCGGTACCACGCCGTTGTGCTGCCGAAATCACGAGGAGAGTGCTACAACCTCCACTGCCTGCTGGAACAAGGGAGAGGAAGGTCTTCATCGAGTACCGAATGTGTGACCGACTACGGAAGCGCTGCCGGAACGCAGCGCCGGAAGGATCATCTACGCGATCTTGAGATCGGCAAGAGTACGACTACATCACCCATGAGAATCCGCTCTCGTTAAACACTTTGGAATCTTCGAGGGTGAGTTATTCCATCGACTCGTTGGTACAATCTAGTAGATAGATCTTGGCTTGTTTGTTTGTATGCGATAGAAATTTTTTGTTTTCCATGCTACGAAACCTTACAGTGGTATCAGAGCCGTGTCTATATGTAGATCTATTGCACGAGTAGAACACAATGGTCATTGTGGGCGTTGATGCTTTTGTTGTCGATTGCTTCTTGTGTACTTTGCATCTTGCGGGATGGTGGGATGAAGCGGCCCGGGCTAACCTTACATGACATCGTTCATGAGACTTGCTCCACGCTTGACATGCAACTTGTATTGCATAAGTGGCTTTGTGGGTGCCTATTTCTCCCAACATAGTTAAGATTCAATTTACAACGGGTGATTGACAATACTAGTATCAATGTTGTGGTTCTTGTTCGTAAGTTAGAACGACACTTATTGAAAGCCCCAAACCACGTAAAACGTGCAAAGAAAGTAGAGGCGTCTAACTTTGTTTTGCAGGGGTGTGATGTGATGTGATATGGCCATGATTGTGATTATATTTGATGTATGCAATGTTCCTTATTGTAAGTTGGCAACCGGCAGGAGCCATATGGTTGTCTTTAATTTCTGTTAAGACCCGCGTGTCTATTCAAAGTAGTTGTAATAGTTGAAGCTGGTAGACGACAACCATGGAGCAGCGTCATGGACCTTGATGCAATGCCGGTGATGATGGAGATCATGTTCGTGCTTGAAGATGGAGATCGAAAGCACAAAGAAGAAAGGCCATATCATATCACATATTATGAATTGCATAAGATGTTAATCCTTTATGCATCTTGTATTGCTTAGTTAACGACGGTAGCATTATAAGATGATCCCTCATGCACATGAATTTCAAGTTCTAAAGTGTTCATCCTTAGTAAGCACCGTTGCTAAAGCTTGTTGTTTCGAAGCACCACGTGATGATCGGGTGTGTTAGATTCCGCAAGTGTATACAACGTGAGCAAGCCAGATTTGCTCATGCGGAAGCTAAGGTTTGATCTTGACGAGCCTAGCATGTACAGACATGGTCTCGGAACACGGATCACCGAAAGGTAAAGCATGAATCATATAGTAGATATGATGAACATGTCGATTGTTCGCGTGATGATCACCGAAAGGTAAAGCTACATCAACTCTCGTGATGATCGGTGTTGATGTGGTGGATTTGGTTCGTGTGATCACTAAAACAATGTGAGGGATGTTGTTTTGAGTAGGAGTTCACCTAGATTAATTTAACTATTAATTAGAACTCAATTTGTCATAAACTTAGTCTAAACTATTGCAAATATGTTGTAGATCAATGGCAGCCAATACCATCAATTTTAATGCGTTCCTAGAGAAAGAAAAGTTGAAAAACAATGGAAGCAACTTCGCGGATTGGTTTCGAAATTTGAGGATTGTCCTCACAGCTGGTAATTTGACCTATGTGCTGGATGCACATTGGTGACCCACCAGCCATCGCTACCGATGATGTAAAGAATGTTTACCTCGCTCGGAAGACTCAGTACTCCACAGTTCAGTGTGCTATCTTGTATGGTTTAGAATCGGAGGTTCAGAAAAGGTTTGAGAATTCAGACCCACATGATATTGTCCGTGATCTCAAATTGATCTTTGAGACTCATGCGGCAATTGAGAGCTATGAGGCTTCTGAAAAGTTCTTTAACTGCAAGATGGAAGAGGACAGCTCCGTCAGTGAGCTTGTGCTTAAGATGTCTGGGCATGCAAACAAACTTCAAAGCTTGGGTATAGTGATTCCTAATGCTTTGGGGATTTATCGTGTCCTCCAATCACTACCACCAAGTTACAAGAACGTTGTGATGAACTACAATATGCAAAACATGAACAAGCAGTTGCCAGAACTCTTTGCCATGTTGAAATCTGCAGAAGTGGAGATCAAGAAAGAGCACCAAGTGTTGATGGTCAATAAGACCACCAAATTCAAGAAAGGAAAGTCTAAGCAAAAGGGACACTTCAAGAAGGGTGGTAAGAAAGTTACCGCGCCGGCGAAGAAGACCAAGGCTGGAACTAAGCCCGATCTTCGAGTGCTTTTACGCAAGGGAGAAGGTCATCGAAGCGGAATTGCCCAAAGTACTTGGCGGATTTGAAGAACGGCAACATCAAGAAGAAAGGTATATCTGATATACATGTTATTGATGTGTATCTCCTAGTACTGTAGTAGTGCTCGGTATTTGATCTGGTTCGGTTGCTCATATTTGTAACTCAAACAGGTCTTTGCAGAATAAACGGAAGCTAGCGAAGAACGAGGTGACGGCGCGTGGGAAGCGGATCAAAGGTTGATGTGATCGCGGTCGGCACGCTACCTTCATCTACCATCGGGATTAGTTTTATACTTAAATAATTGTTATTTGGTGCCTCGTTAAGCATGAACATTATATCGATCTTGTTTATTGCAGGCGGTTACTTGTTTAAGTCCGAGAATAATGGTTGTTCGATTTATATGAGTAATATGTTTTATGCACATGCACCTTTGATAGATGGTCTATTCTTATTGAATCTCGATAGTGGAAATACACATATTAATAACATTGAGGCTAAACATTTGAAATCGAGCGATAACTCGACCTATATGTGGCACTGTCGTCTTGGTCACATTGGAGTGAAGCGTATGAAGAAACTCCATTCCGATGGACTTCATGAATCACTTGATTTCGAATCACTTGAAAGATGCGAAGCATTCTGATGGGTAAAATGACTAAGACTCCATTTTCTTGTATGATGGAGCGAGCTATAGACTTATTGGAAATCATACATACCGATGTGTGTGGTCCAATGAGTGTAGCATCGCGCGGTGGTTATCGTTATGTTCTTACCTTCACGGATGACTTGAGTAGATATGGGTATATCTATTTCATGAAACATAAGTCCGAAACTTTCGAGAAGTTTAAGGAATTTCAAAGTGAGGTGGAGAATCAACGTAACAAGAAGATTAAATTTCTATGTTCTGATCGTGGAGGTGAATATCTAAGTTACGAGTTTGGCGAGCATTTGAAGAAATGCGGAATACTTTCACAATTGACACCGCCGGGAACACCACAGCGTAATGGTGTGTCCGAACGTCGTAATCGAACTCTCTTAGATATGGTTCGTTCTATGATGTCACTTACAGATTTACCGCTATCATTTTGGGGTTATGCATTAGAAACAACCGCATTCACTTTAAATAGGGCACCATCTAAATCCGTTGAAACGACACCGTATGAATTATGCTTTGGGAAGAAACCAAAATTGTCGTTCCTTAAAGTTTGGGGTTGTGAAGCCTATGTAAAGAAGTTACAGCCGGACAAGCTTGAACCCAAAGCGGAAAAATGCGTCTTCATAGGATACCCGAAGGAAACTATTGGGTATACCTTCTATCATAGATCCAAGGGCAAAATCTTCGTTGCCAAGAATGGATCCTTTCTAGAGAAGGAATTTCTCTCGAAAGAAGTGACTAGAAGGAAAGAAGAACTCGACGGGGTTGTCGAACCTTCTCTCGAAATTACGAGTAGCGCAGCACCGGAAGAAGTTCCTATGGTACCTGCACCAATAAGAGAGGAAGCTAATGATGATGATCATGAAACTTCGGTTGTAGTTGCTATAGAGCCTCGCAGGTCAACGAGAACTCGTACCACTCCTGATTGGTATGATCCCGTTATGAGTGTCATGTTGGTGGACAACACCGATGACCCTGCGACATATGAGGAAGCGATGATGAGCCCAGATTCCAATAAATGGCAAGAAGCCATGAAATCCGAGATTGGATCCATGTACGAAAACCAAGTATGGACTTTGGTGGACCTACCAGATGGCCGGAAGGCTGTCGAGAATAAATGGATTTTTAAGAAGAAAACAGATGCTGATGGTAATGTTACTGTCTATAAAGCTCGACTTGTCGCAAAAGGGTTTCGAAAAATTCAAGGAGTTGACTACGATGAGACTTTCTCACCTGTAGCGAAGCTAAAGTCTGTGAGGATTATGTTAGCAATCGTTGCATATTACGATTATGAAATATGGCAGATGGATGTCAAAACAGTGTTCCTCAATGGAGACAATGATGAAGAGTTGTATATGATGCAACCCAAAGGTTTTGTCGATCCTAAAGATGCTAACAAGGTATGCAAACTTCAGCGGTCCATCTATGGATTGAAGCAAGCATCCCGAAGTTGGAATCAACGTTTTGATAAGGCAATCAAAAGTTTTGGTTTTATACAAACTTATGGAGAAGCTTGTATTTACAAGAAAGTGAGTGGGAGCTCTGTAGCATTCTTAATACTATATGTAGATGACATATTGTTGATTGGGAATGATGTAGACCTTCTTAATAGTGTCAAGGAATATTTGAATAATAGTTTTTCAATGAAGGATCTTGGCGAAGCAGCTTACATATTAGGCATAAAGATTTATAGAGATAGATCGAGACGCCTAATATCATTGTCACAAAGTACATATTTGGAAAAAGTTCTAAATAGGTCTGGAATGGAAGATAGCAAGAAAAGGTTCTTGCCCGTGTTGCCCAATACGACCTTGAGTAAAACTCAAAGTCCGACAACGGCAGAAGATAGAGAAAGGATGAGTAAGACTCCCTATGCCTCAGCCATAGGATCTCTAATGTATGCCATGCTATGTACTAGACCCGACATTGCATATGCTGTTAGTTTAACTAGCAGATATCAAAGTGATCTAGGAGTGGATCATTGGACAGCGGTCAAAAACATCCTTAAGTACTTGAGAAGAACTAAGGATATGGTTCTTTCTTATGGAGGTGATGAACAACTCGTTGTTAATGGTCACACCGATGCTAGTTGGAACACCGATCCGGATGATTCTAAATCACAACTGGATAATGATTTACTTTGAATGGTGCAACAGTTAGCTGGAGGAGTGCAAAGCAAAGCGTTGTGGCAAGATCTTCAACTGAATCGGAATACATGGCTGCTTCGGAGGCTTCACAAGAAGCGATATGGATGAAAGAGTTCATTACAGAGATCGGTGTGGTTCCTAGTGCGCTGGACCCAATGTATATCTACTGTGATAACATGGGCGCCATAGCCAATGCGCAAGAACCAAGGTCACACAAGAAGCTGAAGCACATCAAGCCACGTTTTCACGCTATTCGAGAACATGTCCAAGATGGGGACATAAAGATTTGCAAAGTACACACAGATCTGAATTGTGGCGGATCCGTTGACTAAACCTCTCCCGTGGGCAAAACATGACCAGCACCAAACTTCCATGGGTGTTCGGTATATTACCATGTAATCTAGATTAGATGACTCTAGTGTAAGTGGGAGACTGTTGGAGATATGCCCTAGAGGCAATAATAAATATAGTTATTATTATATCTTTGTGTTTATGATAAATGTTTACATTCATGCTATAATAGTATTAACAAGGAAACATTAATACTTGTGTGATTTGTAAACTTAAATTGAAGTCCCTAGTAAAGCCTCTTCATAATACTAGCTTGTTTGTTAATAAATGATTGTGGTTTCCCTATCATGAACATTGAGATGTTATTAACAACAAGATCATATCGTTAGGAGAATGATATGGTGGAATACTCCTATAGATAAGCGTAGCATAAAGATCAAGTCATTTTAATAGTTCAATTGCTATATGCTTTCTGATACATAGTAACCTAATTCCTTCGACCATGAGATCATGCATATCACCTTCACCGGAAGGATGCTTTGATGACATCAAACACCACACCGTAACTGGGTGGCTATAAAGGTTGCATTGAGTGTTCGGAAAGTATTGGTTGAGACACATGGATCAAGAGTGGGATTTGTCCATCCATATGACGGATAGATATACTCTGGGACCTCTCGATGGAATGTCATCTAATTAGCTTGCAAGCATGTGACTGGCTCACAAGGGATCACATATCACGGGAACGAGAAAATAGTACTTATCAGTAACGAGGTTGAACTAGGTATGCAGAGATACCGACGATCATAACCTCGGATAAGTAAACTATCGTGAGACAAAGGGAAATTGGTATCGTATGTAAGTGGTTCATTCGATCGCAAAGTAATCGTAGAAATATGTGGGAGCCATATGAATTTCCAGATTCCTCTATTGGTTATTGTTCGGAGAAGTGTCTCGATCATGTCCGCATAATTCACGAACCGTAGGGAGACACACTTAAGGATTCAACGTTGTTTGAGTAGTTATGGAATGATGAGTAAGAGACCGAATGTTGTTCGGAGTCTCGGATGGGATCCGGGATATCACGAGGAGATCCGGAATGGTCCGGAGAATAAGATTCATATAAGGAAAGTCCTGTTTCGGTGTTGGAGAATGGTTCCGGTGTTTTCATCAGGAATGTTCTAGAAGGTTCCGGAATGTCCGGCACTCCGGAGGGGAAGGGTACATGAATGTGTCATACCAAGTTGGAATGATTGCATCATGTAATAGGTGTCATCGCTGAACAAAATAAAGGGTTTAATCAAATCCTAGTTTGAAAAGTCAAACGCCAATTTGAAAAGTCAAACGGCTATTTTGGAAGGTGGAGGGGAAGTAGGAAACCTACTTGGGGAGGAGTTCCTCCCCTCCACCGCCGGCCCACTTGGGAAACCGAGTTGGGGAGGGACTCCCCTCCCCTGGCGCGCCCCCTCCACCTATATAAGGAGGGGCCGGGCTACCCCTCCTAGCACACAACACCTCTATCTGCAAACCCTAGCCCCGGCGCCGCCACCTAGGGCAAGCCGCCGGCCTAGCTCCTCCTTGGTGTGTCTAAACCCTAGATCACCGAGGGCTCTCTTATAGTCCACCATACTCGCTCCGGCTTAAGGCGAAGCCCTGCGAGATCTCCCCTCTACTTCCGGTACCACGCCGAAATCACGAGGAGAGTGCTACAACCTCCGCTGTCTGCTGGAACAAGGGAGAGGAAGGTTTTCCGAAAATTTAACGTGACAGATGATGCTGAAGCGCCGAACGCAGCGCCGGAAGGATCGTCTACGCGATCTTGAGATCGGCAAGAGTACGACTACATCACCCACGAGAATCCGCTCTCGTTAAACACTTTGGAATCTTCGAGGGTGAGTTATTCCATCGACTCGTTGCTACAATCTAGTAGATAGATCTTGGCTTGTTTGTTTGTATGCGATAGAAATTTTTTGTTTTACATGCTACGAAACCCTACATACTGACCCCACACGAACGAGCCATCTAGGGTCGAACGATCCTGTCCTAGGACACAACCCCGCGCCGATGGATTGATCTATACGTGTGGCAGGGTCCGATCTTGAGCGCTGGGAAACCATCTGCGCTCATTCTGCTAAACGTGCGAAATCGACAGTAGAATTACGTTGAATTGGGGATGACTACGAGTGGGGTAGGAAAGCTTATTGGGGGAGTAGGCGCCCCTATGCTGCCATTAACTGTTGTCCTCCTCCGGCAGCGGTGGGGGCATATATTAGCCAAAAGCGGGGAATAGTGCCCCGTCCCACGACTCAGGTTCGTCATCCCTGATTCGGGATCGGGGTGGATGTGGGGGACAGTGCAATTCGGTACCCCAAAAGGTGTCCCGGATAGTCGAAGCCTCCGCCGTCGACCAAATCCAGAACTCCGGCTGTCTGGACACCGGCGACTTCACCCCGCACCTATTCTACTAGACCTAGGGCTCTGAATAAGGAAAACCAGGAGCCGAGGTCAATTTTAGCGGGATCCCTACTATGGAACATTTTATTTCTGAAAGAAGAAAACCAGTTAGGAGAGATTCATGTTCCTCGAAGAACTATACGTAGCGGATTCATCGTACCGCAATTGATTGGGTCACGGCCCCTATACTGAATAATCGTATGAGAGATGTATACCCCTGATGTTTCCTAGTTTCGCCGGCCTCCGTCTCCATCTCTCGTTCACGTCCCTTGTTCCCATCGTACCGGGACCATGGCGCCATTTCTCCGAGAGCGATCTGGAGGCAACGGATTTTTCGTCGATGTCACTTTCTTGTCGAACTTATTTATCCATCTAGCTAAAGGGCATGACAGAGTGAAATTATATGACCAATTAGGTAAATTCACAAGGTTTAGTGTGGATATCCCACTAGCATTGCACAGTCCTCCCACGAAAAAACTGAAATATGGTTAACTTTTGGTTCTTTTAATGAAAATGGTTCAGGCCGGCTTTATACCCGCCGTAGACATCTCAAAAAAATAAAAATAAAAATTGAAAGACTGCAAAAAACATGGTAACCATTTCCTTTTGAACGCTGAACTAGTAAATGGTCAGTTTTTTCTTTGGAAATGGAGACATTGCCTCTGCGGTGGCCAATGCGTGCAGCCATTTTGTTATTAGTACATGATCAGTTTAATATGAAACCAACCCGCGGGCAAGGCAACACGAACAATATTACAACACATCCTACCAGCAGCATAATTCAGCCGTAAGATAGGCCATTGCATCCGCACGCTTTCACACCATGGCGCTGGCTGAGGTCGAGATTCGAGAAGCTGGTGTTACCCTAGACACGGCGGCCTCCGTCCAGGTGAGAGCCTGCTTCCGGGCAGCAGGGCCTTCCTTCTATGCCATAGCCCTCAAGCGTAGACGATGACATGATTTGCAAGCACGGCGTCAGGTACAACCGCACAAGTTGCAGCGACAAGAGCAAGAAAAGTGTGAGATACGGCTAGCACAAAAACCAATCAGGAATGCGCTGCATGCCTAATTCGTTATTGATTCGTCGATTGGTCAAAACAATCGACTAATCGAAGGACAGATTACGACTGGAAAACGACATAAACGATGAAAAGGCAAAAGAAAATGGTTAGCCCTGATCACGGCCCGATTTGGTGGAACATATATAGAGGAATTCTTTAGGGCACATTTGTGCATAGATGAACTTTGCCAAAAGAAAATTGTGCTCAACTATGACAAGCTACGAACAACGTGCCAAAAAATGGGGCCAACAGAAAATGTTATGTTCGGTATGCAACAAGTCATGCATGGATATGTGGGAAAAGCAATGGTTTGTCAGTTTTAGTGTTGGTTTTGAAATTAAAAATACTTTGACTCTCTTAATATGAACTCAATTTACTATATGTTTTCATTATCATCTTTATTAGGATAAAAGTTTCAGAACTAGATACCATGTCCGTATGTTTGTAAAGCTTCTTTGCTTTACCACCGATGCTGACATTAATTGTATTTTTACTAATGTTACAACATGGTAACACGTGCATTACTGTCTTGTCTTGTAACAGATGAGACCAAAAAGTTCTCAAACCATACCTTTTTCTTTTGAAACCGGGGTGTACCCCAGCCTCTGCATCAAGTAGGATATAGCTTTAAAGAGCTCGTCAATTTGAAGCCAACGATGAAAGCAGATTATTCATAGGGAAAATGGTTTGAGATACCAAAAAATGCTATTTGCAAAGTTACCATTATAATTACTCACATGGTCGACTTGCTCTTTTGTGTGGATTTTCTGTTGATATTTTATACAAACATAACTATGTCCTCCGCAATGGCGGAGCTACGTGACTCCATAGCTTTGATGTAAAATAACATCAATATTTATATATTTACAACTTAGTACCTAGTGTATAAGAAGTCTGACCCCAAGTATATTTCTTGCTTGCTTAACCACTGAACCACCACAGAAACATTCACTGCGGCGACCTGCTATTAGATCATGATCACATGACTAAACATCAATCACATGCACATTAGGCCTTATTTAATACTTAGATTTTGAAATTATGATAAAACTTATACAATTTTCCATATATCTTTATTCACTACAACCCTCATTATCATTTTGTTTATGAAGAGACAATTTGTGTCCCTATTTTTTCTCATAGTTGAAAGGTAGCCCTATGCTAGTTTTAAAAGTCTAAAACTATATTTTCACGTATATATGGGATTGAATATAGTATTAACAAGGTTTTTTCAAGAAAAGTAAGGTGTTAGCAAGACACGGTGATTCTCTAGATTCTTGGTTCATGTACAAAAAAAGTTATACATAGTGTGTGATAGCCAAAACTGGCAACACAACATATACAAATAAGTAGGGTATGTGTATGGAACAATGACTCAAGAGCAACACTGGAGGAATGAGGAGTGTGACTCAAGGACATGAGTTTGAGTTAAGTTTTCAAGGAGTAAGAAAACATATTGCAAGAGATACTAAATGATCAACATAAGAACTTCATCTATGCAGTTAGTTTATAAAGATTCCTGGAAACAAGACATATATTTTTTATCCTTTCTTGAAGTAGATCATCATCGATACACAATGCAAATGTGCCAGCGATATACATTCCTGTAGCTAGCAAAAATGACCGAGAGTGCACAATAGCTCTCTTATCAAGATGAAGCGAATTAGTTTTGTTCTAAGTGATCCTGGTCCCTAGCTATGCCGCTGATCCCAATGCCTCATATTCCCACACATTCTAACAGTTTTCTAGTTCTCACATTTTCTACATGATGTGTTTATTGATGTTGCCATTTGATGTATATAGGCCAGTGTTCAAAAAATATTGAACAAAAATAGGACAACAGAACTTGCTACCTAGTCGGATGCATGTTGAGTATCTTAAAGAGCAAGACATTATTTGCACATGAGAGAGTGGATAGAGACTACCATGACATGAATGTTCACGTGTTACAGTATGAGGCATATGGAGTAGTGGCGCAGCTAGGCGACCTAGATCACTAGGACAAAAATGAGTTGCTTCATCTTATTCTTAATAGGAGTGATATCGGGCTGATCTATATGCTTGTACCATCTAGTTTTGAGTGTTTTGCTGACACTAAGACCCGCAGTGTAAAAAACTTTGCCATAATGGATCAATACACATGATCTTGGTTTGATAAATCCACATAAACTAATTGTGTATACCATGTTGCTTTTCCAACATTAGTTCTTAAAAATACTTTGGGCATGTTATTTTCTACTGGATCAACCTAATTAACCTCCATTTTTGTCACGCTCTTTAAGGCTTGTCACAATTTACTGCAATTTTTCAAAGTACATAGTACATCTATGAAATGTGCTGGCGGTTTTGAAGAAACAATCCAGCTAGTTGCACCAATTCGGTGTGATGATAGTGATAGGAGGGAGACATTCCAACATCTAAGCTAAATACCAAGATGCTTCTTCACTTGCTCCTCCTTCCCCTGGTGATAGTTAATATTTGGTAAATGTTATTCTCGATTCTTACCTTTTGCTCTGTTCTAGAGGATTGCATAGTCCTTTCAGAGGATTGTGAAAGTTATCGTCATCATTTGGTTCCACGAATATTTTTTAGATTGCAGTTATTCTTGTAACTTCTATTCACCCCTCCCACTCTAGTTTTAATATCTCGATCTTTCACTATCTCGAAGAAATGTCTTGATGTTATATATTGGGAGGAGGAAGTAAACCGTGGTCACCCGGAGATGATTTTGGGTCATCATCTTGGCATTCAGCCCATAGGTTGAACGGAACGGATTTATGGATCTCCTTAATTACGGCCCCGATTTGGTACACCATAAAAAAATATTTTTAGACAAGATGAACTTTGCCTAACGAAAGTTTCACTATACTGTGACAAGTAAAAACCATCATGGAAAAAAATGGAGGCTAATTAATAAATGGGGCCAGCAGATAATGACATGTTCGTATTTTTTTTTAGAACAACAAAGGATAGAAGCAAGCGCATCTACGTATTCAGTTCCACACATTACTGGGAAATTATCAAGCCGTTCTACAATGAGGATTTTTACGGTACCTGGTATTCCCTGCAGTACAACGGGAGTACCTATTAAATCTGGCTGTTGGTTGTAGAGGCTAGTTTGGACATTTTATCCCATGTGACCATTTCTTCCAAATCGGCAACATCAGGCCCGGACCTACCATGTACAGGCGGCAGAGAACTTGCATGTACAGGCGGCAAGACCTACCATGGCCACAATCGATGGATGCAAGGCCGTGTTGGCATGCAAGGCGACGCCTGATGCCAATGAATATCTCATGAACTAATCCTGAACGACCATGTATATGGGCTCATCTTGAGTGCCTGCTTTCTCTGATCCCGTGAATTAATACACTTATTAATTAATCAATCATCATCACCTAGTCTGCTTGCTTGCCTTCCGATATCTTCTCTCGCCCCACACAAAGATCAACTGCCGTCGCCGGCAGTTTGTAGCCGCCGGCGCCAACGCGACGGAGACCCACATCTCAGGTCCTCAACCCCAACGTGTGCGTAGTAGATGATTGCAGTTACGATTTATTTGGAGACATAGTGACAATTTTACCTCTCTAGTTAAGGTACTCCCTGATGTTTTCTCTTGGTAGTCCTCATACTCACGCCGGGGGGGAGGGGGGGACACTTTGCCGAACCAAACTTTGGCAAGTGTGCCACAAAGTCTGGAAAAATTTGGCAACAAATTCACCCTATGATAGATAGGCCATATGGTCAATAAAGTGTGGCAAACCAAAGTATGACAAAAACCAAACATATATTGAATTGTCAAAATTTGGTTTGGCAAATTATGGCAGGGAACCCAACACCCTCTAGATCTCTCAGAATCGACGACGGTACTAATTCAAGAGGACAGTAAAAGTGCTCACAATATAAGTCATCTTCGACGAGGAATGCACATGTGTTAGAAAAACGCACGGTGCTAGTTACACCATCGAGTCTACGCAGCGCAATATGACACTGGTTGAGATAAATCAACTCCATTTTAGCCTGTACCCATGAAGTTACTTTTTGCCACACGGATCCCGGTGCCTCATATTCCCTCATGTTATGGCATATTTCGTTCTTCTCTTATCATTTTTTTTGAGAATTTCTGTTGTAATAGTGTCGAATATGTGTATAGGCTATAGTTGGTCTTGGACTGTGCGGTAGGGTTAGGTGTTTGAGTCAGACACTTGTAACCTGACCTATTATATAAAGACACCGGGAGTAGCCAAAATAGACAAGACGCAAGACAAGTTAGACACAAGATCGAATTTCGGAATGGTCCGGTGCCCGTGGCAGGCGCGCCGGACCGGCGTGGCATTTTGTAGATCTGATGTGTCTGTACACCGTGACGGGCTTGTCGTCGACGGTACTCAGATTATAGTACCAGGGGAGGAGCGCCCTTAAAGCATGCCCCGCAGATGTAGGCTTTGCCGAACTGCGTTACCAAACGTCGTCTTCTCCGTCTACTTTCTGCAATAATCTAATCGCGTATATTGCTAACAATTTTTTTCTTATCTTATCTATGCTATGCATATTGATGTAGACATGCTAGCGCTCTAAACATATTGAACTGAGTTGGGGCAAAGAAGCTCGCTAAATAGCAGGATGAAGGCTGGGTGGTATATGTAAGGAACAACCATTAGTTGCACATGTGAGACCAGGTGGATTTTTATTTTGATGAAATAAATGCCCATGAGTAGCTGAGGATTGAGACTTTTTTTTTGGTAAATCTTATTTTATTTTATTTAACTTTCACATAGACATTATTAATCGAATCAATTTGGACAATCATACGGCGTGAAAGTGTGTTCCCTGGACGACAGAGTGTGCGACGCAATAAATCATGCAATGCATATGTGGCACAAGCAATGGCGTTGTTGGTTTAATGCTATTTACAAAAACAAATGACGCTCTTAACATGAACAATGTCAGCTTTATTGTGACGACAAATGTAAAATTAGACCCATTGAAATTGGGACTCATACCCCTTGGGGTTTCGGTCCATCCAACTATTCGTACCATTAGCAAACCTGGAATAAGAGCAGAAATCAGGCAATATAGACGAAGCTACGCAATATGGCCGAGACGGGAGTTCCTAGATACAGGATCGAACCACGATATTTGTGGACAGGGACTCATCACATCCTGGGGTTGAAGAAGGTCCCAAGGGTTCGGTTGTTTGCCGATGAAAGTGGTACGTGAGTTGGGTTTAGAACGTCGTAAGACAGTTCGGTTCCTATCTACCGTTGGTGTTAAAGGGAGAACTGCGAGGAGCCAACCCTAGTACGAGAGGACTGGGTTGGGTCAACCTAGGAAATTCCGTGGAAAAGAAACATAATAGAGTTTCTGATGGGTTGCGAGGAAAACTACGCATAAACCCGTGAATAAGTTTCTTAAAAGTCAACCTAGTATAATTTTTATTATAGATTAACACACGTTTGATTTTGGTATACTGCGGGTTGTCCGCTTCACAAGCATAGTCACCACAAACAGTACAGTAGCCCGGCCCCCTAGCCCCCAGCGAGTCCGACTCCTGCCCAAGTCAAGCATCAGGAATTGCATGGTGCTCGAGCTGCTGTTGCTGGATGACAAATCGCTGCAAGGAAGTGTACCTCAGTCCCTCGAGGACATCAAGGGGTTACGCGTGCTGAATCTAACTATGAACAATTTTCCTGGCAGGATCCATGATTCTCTCGGAAGCATCCACAAACTGCAAGAGGTTACGCGTGCTGAATCTAGCGTATAACAACTTGTCCGGGCCGATCCCGGCGCTTCTGCAAAACCTGATGTGTCATTCAACAATGAGTTATGTAGTTATGTAGTGGAGTACGTCAGTTTCGTTTAGATCCATGCACCTTTCCTCGTACTACAAAAAACAGAGGGTTGTGAAAGCTTCTTGTTATAGTTGTGGCAACAACAGGGGCCAACCCTGTTATCTGTTGTGGCTCTTGGTCTTATCTGCAAGAGGCAAAAGCTGAAGCAAGGTTGGTGAAACGTTACCCCCGACAATCGAGAAGCGGTTTGAGAGAGTTTCTTACGAATGCACTGTCAAATGGCACTGACACATTT
This sequence comes from Avena insularis, assembly GCA_023614405.1. Taxonomy (NCBI): domain Eukaryota; kingdom Viridiplantae; phylum Streptophyta; class Magnoliopsida; order Poales; family Poaceae; genus Avena; species Avena insularis. The sequence continues at coordinate 10,909,927 of CM042684.1, forward strand.
GCAGAGGGAAATTTGCTTGGAAAAGGAAGCTATGGCACGGTCTACAAATGGAATTTACATGGTAAGGGTACTACGGCTGCTGGCTCTGGATCTGCTAGAAGCTTTCTGGCTGAATGTAAAGCGCTAAGAAGAGTACGTCACCATTGTCTGGTAAGGATCATCACCTGCTTCTCAAGCATCAACCACCTCACTGTAAGCAATACTCTAACTTAGAGTATTGCTTACAGTGAGCATGGCAGATTTTGGATGAAGCCAACTATCTAAGCTGCCATGGATGGGTGAATTAGCTTAGCACAAAGGATGGACATTGTCGTCGATGTCATGGATGGGTGAATTAGCTTCACAATCAAATGCCAACCACCCATTGTTCATTGTGATCTCAAGCCAAGCAACACCCTTCTCGCAGAAGACATGAGTGCCCGAGTCGGAGACTTTGGCATATCAAGAATCCTTCCTGAGGGTGCAAGCAAGACACTGCAAAACACAAATTCTCCATTGGTTATGTTGCTCCAGGTAACTGAACTATTGTCTCTCATTTTCAAATTGACTACCCTAACCCTGAATATTGATACGATCAATCTGAACCTAAATAATGTTGTAGAGTACGGGGAAGGCTGTGCCGCTTCCACCCTTAGAGATGTTTACAGCCTAGGAATACTGTTGCTTGAGATGTTCACACGAAGGAGCCCGAAGGACGACATGTTTAGAGACGCGTTGAATCTTCACAACTTTTAGGAGGCTGCTAGTGATTTCCGCAGAATCGTGGAGATAGCTGATCCGGTAATGCTGGTGCACAACGACACTGGCCATGGCATCGTTCAAAGCAGAATCCATGAGTGCTTGGCCACTGTCATTAGGATCGGTTTATTCTGCTCGAGGAAACAACCAAGAGAACAAATGCCGATAAAGGGTGTGGCCATGGAAATGCACGCCATCAGAGATGCGAACCAATTTTTTTTTGGAAAAGAGTATATATTAATATTAAGAGATACTAATTACACCTAGCCTCTGCAACAACACATGCCTAGTGGCCTTACAGATACACATATTCTAGAGAAAAAAATAAGAATTACAAAAAGAAAGCAAGTTGCTCATATGCTGAGTGTTTAAACAGGAATGATATAGCGACATGATTAAGTTCCAATGTAATTTTTATCAAATCTAATGCTGAACAACCTCTTTGCAAGTGCTTAGATGATTTATCCTATACATTGGTGCCTAATCAAACACCGCTACTAAATAAAAAACGTTGACCAACGGAGAATCCCTCCCGTAGTATCATTACATGCTCTTATCAGTGACCAGGAAGAGATAAATGAGATCTCTCCAGCCGTGGATTAATACGGGCTAGTTAACTTAACACCCTGTTTAATTCGGTCGCCTGGCACTTAGTATCATTACATGCTCTTATCAGTGACCAGGAAGAGATGAATGAGGTTTTCTCTTGTATGGAGTCTGTAATACCTCGTATGTAAGCTCTTTGTTTGGTTGGCGTTTTCAATATAATTTTCTTATCTCTACACACATGAGTTCGTTCGAGGGCTACAGATTGACTAGTACTACTTCCATTCTAAATTAATTGACGTAAATTGTCTAGATTTACATGTATGTGCACAATAAATCACGTCTACATACATCTGTATCTAGAAAAATATGCGTCAATTAATCTTGAACCAAGGTAGTATATAATTCAATGAATTAGAATGATGATTCCATCAGAAAATAGAAAAAGAGTAACAGTATTCATGACGATTCCGAGACAGGAGATAACACCAACAACAGAAAGGCGCATGGATTGGGGGAAACTGGGAAGACCTTTCACTACCCACTAAAGTTCATGAAATTTCGGACATTTCAGAATTTTGGCAATTCCTTTTGATTTTCACATTGAAATTTAGTCAAATGTAGACCAAATTCAATTAGATTTGAATCTAGTTTGAGTATGGTCCAAATATTGTTTGAAAATTCTGGTAAACTTATATTTCAGATATTTCCTATCCACCGAAATTACCAAAAATTCTGATATTTTGTCGAATCTTTTTTACTGGATCAAACAGAATATAGAAAAACCTGGAGTCAAATTGCGGGGCACGATTTATCGTCATTGCTCATCTAACTCTCCTCATCGTCTAAATCTCCTCATCGCCTCTCATGCTCCTGCACTCCTTCCTTGGATCGTGTGATAGAGGACTTCTCCTATGGGGAAGGGTGCTGGCTTTGACGCGACTGGATCCGCATGGAGAGCCGAGCTCACATGGCGTCAATTCCCCTTACTATCTAACTATCTCATCCTTGTACTTTCCATCTCCAAGAAATGTTGCTAGATGCTATCGGGGGCTCGCCGCCGAAGGCTAGAGGGGGGGGGGGAGCTGTCGTGGAGGCGTTTTGGCGGGTCGGGGCGACGGCGCGGCCTGCTCTGGATCGCGGGCGGCGCATGGTGGCTCGACGGAGGCGGTGTGGGTGGCGTACGGAGGGGCCTCGCTGCGACGACGACCGTCTGCGGGTGCGCCGCGTGGGCTAGATCTGGAGCCATCTTGGCCAGGTCGGCCCTCGGCAGGGGCGCCATGGTATGCAGCGGTCAAGGCGTGGTGCTGGGATCCTGCTGGGCGACGGCTCTAGCGCTGCTACGGTGGTTCTCGGTTTGGTTCTCTCCCTTTTTTCTTGCTCGATCCGTCCTCCGGGAACCGGCCGGCGGTGTGGGGATCGTTGTTTCGGATCTAATAAAGGTGGTGGTCCTTTGATTTCTTTTGCAAGAAGACGAAGATCTGCTTGATGTCTGCCCTCCTTTATCTGGTCTAGAGAGGCGGGTTCCGGAAGGCTCCGTCGGCGAACTCCCATGGGCGTATCATGCCTGAAGATTGCTGGATCGGAAGGTATTCGGTCGCGCGTACCTTGTTATTCTGGCCGTTTGGTTTCAGCGGGAGCATTGCGAAGCTCTGTTGTTTGTTCCCACCAAGCGCCATGCTTTGAGCCATGATGATGTTAGATGCGGAGAATGTCAGGAAAGCGGAAATTTGAGGATAGCGATGGTGATTTTTGTTCTTGTGGCGACGGAGATCTGGGTGCGTGATCTGGTACTTGTTGCAGCGAATGTTGGTGCGGAAAGACAACACAGGGGAGTTCCCAGTCTTATTTTGCAGAGTGAAAATCCAAGGTCTGGCCTTAGCTTGTTGTGCCTGGCAATGAACTTGTTGAAGGCATTGTTTTGTGAGTAAGGATTTTCTCCAGGGTGAAAACCTATAAAATTTGGTCGGGCAACGACGGCGCTTGGGCACTATTTCCTTTTTGAAGGCGTTGTTATTAGAGTGGAGGACTACTGGTGTTGTTCTGATGGTGTCACTGTCGTTTCTTTGAGGATTAGTTCTCTGTAGCGGGATTTTTCTTTTTTGTAATTTCTCTTTCTTTTTTCTGAGATGTGTGCATCCGTAGAGCCGCTAGGTCATGCGTTGTTGCAGAGACTGGGTGTAATTGGTGTCCTTATGATATTAATATATACTCTTTTTCAAAAAAATGCTATCGAGGGGAAACTGCAGAGTTTACCGCCGGCAACAATTTCTGGGCCATCCTAAAATTCAGCCCATACATTGACCTAGTCACGTCACAATTTGGTGCAACTAGTGATTCGCTTTCTCCAAAATAGAGGACACGTTTGTTTGTTCATAGAGGAATCTTTACTATTAAAACCGAGTTGGTGGCTCACTCTAGAGTCAAACATTGGGACAATCATCATCCCGTTAAATACTACCATCAAACACTAGGAGAACCATAGCCCTCGGATCGCCCACTGCCATGCGTGTGGCTTTAATTGGTAACCAAAAAATTAGAAAAGCTTATAAATGTCCAACAATTAAGGGATCACCACAATCACAGAAATTAAAAGAAAATGAAGGAATAATTAAAGGAGTATTATGTTGTTTTTGGAAAGCAATCATCCATGCTCGCAGCTTGCCTTTGCTCACGCCGTGCGTCCATCCATTTTTTGTGAATAAGTCGTGCACCCATCTATACTATCAGTACACACGGATAAGTCGACGCTTCCCCAAATTAAGGCTGACTTTTGGTATTCAGTTGGAAAACAATTCCGAATACTCCATGTAACACTCACATGTAAATATGAACGCCAAAGTAATTCTCATGCTACAACAACCTTGTCGATGCCTTGAGTACTGGTGTACTCCGGCGAAGCGGCCACACCATCCGCCACCACGCTCTACAGCTTGGGCCTCAAGGCCATGAACGCCAATAGAATACGAATAATGCCGATGAGATGAGCAGTGTCGTCATGCCGACTATAGACGACGTTTTATTGGCCTATTTCTTCACTATCGTCCTTACGTTGAAAGACAACAATACAGAAGAGGCCTATCGATGAGGAGGGTGATAAGCATGTCGAGTCCCTGGTGAGAATCTTATCGTTGAAGGAAGGGGATAGATGTCAATGAATTACTGCCTTGGCAAGAATAATGTCAGAGATAACTTATGCAGCCAGATGCCATTGTGACATGTTCGTCCATGGCAAGGCGGCAACGACACCTCTAGGTAGATAAAGTTTCTTTTCTTTTTTCACCGAACTATGTTTCCGCCAACGGTGACTCAGGCAGTGAGCTAGATCACCAGTCATGTCTTCGGTGACAGCCGTCAAAGCATGTAAACACTAGTGCAGACTCCCCCCTCTAACACCGGTTGGGAGGGCCCTCTAACAGCGGTTGTAGAACCGCTGTTGAGGGTTCGGTGTTAGAGGAGGGCCCCCTTTAACACCGGTTCTTATACGAAACGGTGTTAAAGGGTGGCGCACGTGGGGTTGCCGCAGGGCTCAGCCCCCCTTGCCGCGGCAGGAAAACGGCCTAAATCTCTGCCACAGCAGAGTTCTGCCTCTGCCCCGTTCTGGGCGTATTTTGCGGGAGGGGGAATCGATCGTGAGCGGTATACACATACATCGTCATCGGTACATACGAGTACATGAAAAATTAAGCAACTATTATTATACACAAACATCGTCATCGGCACATACATCGTCATCGGCACATACATCGTCATCGTTCATTTTGGTGGATATCTAAAGAGTTCTCCGCCAGGCGTGACGACCTCATCAAGTATGAACCCCGCCAATTTCCTCTTGAATGACTCGTATGCGGTCAAATGGTAGGAGTTGGTCCCGCATCCGTTCGATCTGAATATATATGAAGAATGGGGTCAATATATATATAAGAATAAAAATCAACACAATTGATGGTAATAAAATAATGTTGTAGACTTTGTTTACTTACTCTAAGTTGTTCTAGTGCGGCTTGGCCCATCGCACATATCATGTTGCGAATGAACTCGCAAACATAGTATCCACATAAGTTATTGCCGGGTCCCTGATGCGCGCACTTTACGAGAATAGAGAGTTCAATCAAAATAATAATCAATAAAGCATGATATAATGGAATTGGAAGCAGAATCAAAGAGATACGCAGACCTAGCTAGCTAGTATTACTTACATTTTGGTCTACAAATTTTAGTTCTTCTGACCATTCACCCACGGCCCTGCCCGTGAACCTTTTTCAAACCCTGTCCGGCAAAGAAAATGGATAAATGAGTAATTAATTACTTGTTGTCACGAAAGTTGCCGATCTAGTGCGATAATATGATTGAAATTACCTCTGGAGCATCTCTCTAAAGTCTGCCCATAGCTCTTTTTCTTTTCGTAACAAGTCCATGACAAGGACTTTTCCTGAGTCGGGTTGAATGACTAGCAGAACAAAGTGGAACCTACGCACGCATAACCTATCATCAGTTACACTTAACATCGAGTAAGCCGAAACAGAATGTGTACAAGAGAGAGGGTAACAGTACTCACGAGAAGTTGTAAGGCAATAGTATTTCTCTTTTGGTTTGTTGTCTCAGTAAAGACCTTAGCAAGTAATCTTCTGTTTGCCCGGGTTTGGTTCCTACCACTTCTTCATGAACTCTATTTGGGTCAACGAACCCAATGTTAAAAGGGCCTCCTTTCATGCATTCCATAACCTTTTTCCTGCATAATAGTATATACATATATGGTGAGCATATATATATACATGCAATTAATGAAGTGAATGAGATGAGATATAAATTACAGAAATAGTACTTACACACAATAAAGGCTGATGGCAGCTTTGTCGAGTTCCTTCTGATTGAATAGAAAATGCAAGTCTTGAATGTTGAAGTCGATCGCGTCGTCTCCGCACAAGAAAATCTGATCTCTTATATGCGTCGTGATCCATTCTTCCTTTCTCGTCTTGCAGAAATCAAGGTACCACTTGTGCAATCTTCGCATCTTTGTTGGTAGATTCTTGAGCTCCTCTTTCTTGACGAGATTCTTTCCATACTTCCATGGTTGTATGGGGTTGGCATCGCATTTAGGCAAGTTGTCTCCCATGATGTTCAAGTATGCAATGTAAGTCATCCCCATCTCATGGCCTTTCTTTGTAGCTCTGCCTCGTAATCATTTACGGGAGGAGCGTCCCGTGTGTCGAACAATCGGAGCGGGGCGCATGATTGGTTTTCCTGCTCTCCGAGCATGGGAACTGTTTCGGGTGCCGCGATCGCTACTTTCAGTCTCCCTACGGGCGCCTTTGCATCCCCTTCAAAATCTGGCGCGTAGTCCGGCACAAGTGGGGTTTCAGGTTTCAAAAGATTATTGTAAAACTTCTCCACCACCGCCGGATCTATTTTCTCCTTTGGCTCGGCCTGTCTAGGTGCAAAGAATTTCTTGACCTCTTCTTCCGAGATCCTATTGGTCTCCTCGTTGCTGCGATTCCACGGTAAAACCGGCAATGGCTTGGCGGAAGGCTGCGGGACATAGTTTTTTGAACTCTTTGGCGTATGGTTTCCTGCGGATTTCTTTGTGGCAGTGCTAGTGATGCTCTTCGTGGCAGTGCTCTTCAGCTTACGCTGAGGAGATGGCTGAAGCATCGGAGATGGCTGACGGGCAGGAGATGGCTGGCGCGCCGGAGATGGCTGAAGCGCCGGAGATGGCTGCCGTGCAGGAGATAGCTAAAGTGGCTCAGATCACGACTGCTGGAGACGGGCGGGGTGCTAGTGGCCTCAATTTGTAAGAACGAAGTGTTCCTTCTACCAAAGAATGTTTGATTTCAATGCAAATTTGATTAGAGTTTCCCATTCACATGTAGCAAGGTCAAGAAGTGCTAAATCATATTCCTTCACAACCACATCCACCCGACAATAGCATAGCCATCCGAATCGGCAGTGGTAAGTTCCACCAGCTACAGGAGGTAAGGCATAGCCGACAGCCACCTTAATGGATAAGCCCATTGATCTCACATGCAGCTCAGCGTGTTCTCTCTCCGTGATCTCATCCACGGGGTATCGAGGACCCGCCATTTCTAGCGTGGGCTGCACGTTCTCCGTGGAAGCCACGCTGCTTTAACACACAGAGTCTCGGCCGCCGGCAGCTTCCAATGCAGGATCTTCGTGCCACTGAGATGGGCCGGTAGCTTGATGGCTCTGTTGTGCATTCACTTGCGCCTGCAGCGCCACAAGTGCATGTTCTATCTGTGTCATCCGCTCTGTACGCTCTTTTTCTTTTCTGCCGCGCCATCTGTAAGAGTCGCTCCACTCGGCAAACCCATCCTTCCACGTCATACCCCCTGTGCCTCGTGCATGTCCAGGGTGTTCTTTTTTACCGATGGCGCGTGTGATCTGGTCATTCTCTCTGCTGGGATGGAAGGTCCCGCATCGCTTCTCGTATGCCGTGATGAGTTCAGTGACCGGTTTGGCAAGGAGGGTTGGGAAGATACACAATCCTGTTTCTGGGTCCAATCTTGCCCCGATTCCGTAGAACCAAGTCTTTGCACGTAGGTTCCACGCATCTGTCTGGGGTGTGATCCCTCTAGCGCGCAGGGCCTTCTCACATTCCTCCCACTTAGGCCTCTCAGATATGTAGCCACCTGACCCTCTCCTCTGGTGATATTCCTTCTTCTGGGCATTAAGCGTATTGGTTTCTGACCTCTTTTTAGCTATAGCACATTTTTTATATGTCACAAATTCGGGCCAGTGAGGTCTTATCTTCGCATAATATGCGTCTTCGAAATTTGCAGTCTCGCCAGCTTTGACAAATTTGTTCAATTTTGTCTTCCAGTTGCGGAAAGCGTCAGCCATCTTCTTTAGAGTCCACTCTTTGACCTTTTCCTTTATAACCGGGTTATTTTCATCCTCCTCTGGCGGAAGGGTGAAATTTACCAACAACGAATTCCAAAGCGTTTCTTTGGATCTTTCATCGACAAAGGTACTGTCGCCCTTCTTTGGCTTATTCCAATATTCAATTATGATTGGGATTTGGTCCCTAACAAGAACTCTAGCCTGACATACAAATTTGTTTGCGGCCTTCTTGGGCTCCATCGGCCTGCCATCAACATGGACTGCTTCGATCGTAGAACTTTGCACGATCTTTCAACCGATGGCTCGCGCCTCGCTTGCTCTTTTTCATAGAAGAAGATGGTTGCTGGCTGGTCGATCCAGAGGGCTAAAAGAAGAAAGAAGCGTTAATTAATACATGTAGAAGAAGATTGTTGGTGGAAGTCAGCAGAGGCTTAAGCAATGCATATACCTCGCCGGACTTTGTAATCATTAAATTGTGTTCACCGGAGTCTTCATCTTCTCCATGACTACTTGAGCTGTCATCATGTCCCTCCAAGTTCAGATATTGTGAGGTGTCCTCATCAATAATGTTCTCCATTATTTCTTCTTCTTCAAGGTTTCTACTAAGTGGATCCATAGTTTCTAAAACAATAATATTATCTAGAGTAAGAGAGTAAACATTCAAGTGGACTTGGATTCATACACAAATATACATATTATTCATACAAAAATACACAAATAAATACACAAATGAAATTAAAACCCTAAGGATGCTTGATCATTTTAAACGAGTTCCGAGGGGTCCAAACCCTAATTCAGAGAAATCCCGGATGCATATGAGAGGGGCTAGATACAGTGGATGACCGGAGGCTGGCGGCGTTGGAGAGCGACCTAGGGCGCGCGAGGTAGCGTGATGCGGCCTACCTAAAACGGGCGTTGTTCGAAAGAGGAGGCCGAGGCAAACATTATAGCGACGGCAAACAACTTGGCAGAACAGATACAATGTGGAGGGGATGTCCCCAAGATAGGCCCCAGACCGAGGGGAGAAGCCACGACGCTCGCCAAAGAGCTGCCCGCGCAGTCCACCTTCTAAGGCCGCCATCGACATCCGCGAACTCTAGCCACCACTCCGACGACCAATGACACATCGCATCGCCGAAGAGAGGGATGCCGTGCCGTTGTTGCCAGCGGACACACCTGCAACCCGAGAAGGACCATGCATACACCCCGACATCGCTGGCATAACGCGCGAGCTCGCACCCCATGGCCACCACCGGAGCTCGCACCCCACCTAGGCCGCCCCCGCAGCCGAGAGGGGAGGCCGTCCCCGTACCGCGCCTGGGCCCTGGGCCTCCCCGACGAATCCGCCTCCCTGACCCATCCCCTCCACATCCCTGTCGTTGGCCCCAATCCGTGGACGCGCTCGCGTAGCCGCTCCTGCCCGCCACACCCGATGACACGAGCTACCACCGACAATGCGAGCTCGAAATCAGGTTTGGTCTTCCCCTTTTCTCTCTACAAATCAAGCTCGAGGCCTTTTCGGTGTTAATTGTGCGCATTGCACACTGACATTGTGTGCATTGCATTGATGTGCGGGTGGTCGAGGAGGGGACAATGAGGACCAGGATGATGCAGGGAAGACGCGGGTGGCAGCGGCATCGCCTTCTTCCTCGAACGACACAGAGGCGTGGACGGAGTGGCGCCACCACACGAGCTCCACTGAAAACTGCCGGCCGGCGGCGCCACCGCGCGAGCTCCACACCGCCGCCAAAGGGAGGAAACAGAAGGGAGGAAACAGAGGGGACGACCAGGCGGTCCGCTAGCTCACCACGGCCTCGGGGTTCTTGTATGCGCTGGCGTCATCGTCGGCTTCGGTGGCGCGCGCGCGGTGGCGGTGGCGGTGGCAATGTTGGCGCGCGCGAGGGCGACGGCGGCTCCGATCGAGTTGGCGGTGGCGGCCGACACGAGGGCGGCGACGGCGAGGGCGAGGGCGCGCGGTGACGGCAGCTGCTCTCTGTAGTTTTTCTCTGCGCGGCGGCGGGTTCGATCTGGCTCTGGGGGGAAGAAAGGAAGGGGAGGCGCGCATTTAATACCCCCCCCTTTAATACCGGTTCGTGGCTGGAACCGGTGTTAAAGGGAATTGCTTCACGCAAGATGATACCCCTTTAACACCGGTTCCAGCCACGAACCGGTGTTAAAGGGGAGGGTACATAAACTAAATAATCGTTCTCTTTAACACCGGTTCGTGTCTGGAACCGGTGTTAAAGGGGGGGCATTTATTTCATGCATTAAAGGGGCATTTTTAATTCAAAAAATAGGATATGAATTTAGAAAATTCATATCTTTTTCATTTCAACTCAGAAAAATATGAATAATATATCATAATTTTCAGAAAAATAATATCTATCCATTCATGTAAAAACATTTTATATTTACTTTAGATGAAAATTTTCAAAATGATTAAAACACTTACATATAAATTTTGATTATTCAATTCAAACAAAAATAAATTGTCAAATCCTAAAACTTTGAACATAAGAAATATTAAGCATCTAAAAAGGAATCTAACCCTATTTTATTAGAGAAAATCATATTTTAATGTCGCATCTTTTGTATTAACATTTTTGAATTGATTGGATATTTAAATGCCGCATCTTTTGTATACACTTGAATCTGACCAAGCCTCGCTCAACTTGCATTGGTTTTTTGATAAAATAGCATATTGTGAACCTAAAAATGATTTTTGTAAAAAATCATGAGCATCGTATCATGTACCTGTAGTTCATATCTGACCCACTTCCTGCCGATTCGGCAGGAATTTGTCTTTTTCACTAGAGGTGGACGGAAAGGTTTCAGATCCCCCTGTTGGTACATTGTCCATATAAGGTGGTCTAGTATTTTTGTAAAATGTGTTGGTGGTTTTTTGAATTAACCATTTGGTGGTTGCTTCACAAAACCGTCCGTTTTTTATGCTCGGAAAATAGAAAATGCCTTTTTGGTGCGATAAAAAGGAAAACTTCCTCTTGCAACATTGTTTGCCATGCCATGATGCACATGTATGCGCAATATGGCCATATTATCACAAACTATGCCTTGATTCTAGCCATAACATTGGTCATTTGACCCGAAAGCCAAGAAACCTCGAATGAGATAGGTCATTTTGTGAAGGAGATAGAACTGGAATTAAAATACAGAATGCAACTAATAGTAAGTTACATAAAAGAATTGAAAATTAAGATACATAAAAGAACTGAAAATTAAGATACATGGCCAGATTAAGTAACAATCGGCCGAACTTGTTTCGGAATGTTGGAGTGATTCAGTCATGCTCCTGCCTACACTAATACTGCCATTGTAGTCGCATACTCGCCATTATCGCCGTTGCTGCCGGGGTCGCCGTAATTGAACCTTGAAGGCTGAGTACGCGTGGGCTGGACTTGAGGGTACCGCAGACGGGGGTTAGAGTCGGCGGCAGTGTCATAGGCCATGACGCTCTGGAGAGTCCGATCACGCCACCATAGACGACGGCCGGCCTCGTTGAAGTTAGGAGGAGGTGGGCCGTCCTCCTCGTGCCTGGCGAGCGCCCTCTCAGCCGATCCACGAAGAAGGCTTCCCAAGTAGGGAAATAGTCGATGCCATCTGGGATTCCTCCGCTGCTCCGGCGTGAGCTCGAAGTAGTAGTGGTTCATGATAGCCATCCGGCGCGCCACACCTAGAGGGACAGGAGGAACCGGCATGCCTCCGACACTCAGCATCCAGCCGACGGGGACACAGAGTGGCGGCGGGGTAGTTCGAGGCGCAAAGCGCCTCCGCCTCCCTGGGGGTTAGTGCTACGGTGGAAGCCATGGGAAAGAGTGATGAGGTTGCAGATATGAGTCTAGAGATGTTCAATGACAATGGAGGCCAACCCTACATATATATAGTGAACTGGCGGGAAGAACTGGAGGGAAGAACTGGCAAGAAAAAATGGCGGGAAGAAAATTGGCGGGAAGAAAAATGGCGGGAAAAAATGGCGGGAAAAAATGGCGGGAAGAAAAATGGCGGGAAAAAATGGCGGGAGAAAATATGGAGGGAAGAAATAGAAGGAAGAAAAATGGCTCATTTAATACATATACTGTTAACAGAAGAAATATGACATTGTTCTAAAAATGGGACGGTTGGAGGGATTTCAGGTGGGCCAGCAAAGACTAATGATAGGGGTGAGTGTCGACATTATGTCGTGCGGCGTGTACCTTGTCCCGGATGGTGTCACCAACCGGGACTAAAGATGAACCTTTAGTCCCGGTTGGAGACACCAACCGGGACAAAACACGAGTCAGCACTAATAATAGGGGTGAGTGTCGACATTATTTCGTAAGTGTCGACACTATGCCGAGCTGCTTGTACTATAAATAGGCATCCTTGTGAGTCCAGTCCTCCAGCCAGTTTGAGGCATCTCCAAGATGGTTTTCGAGAGCAGGGACACCACTACGGCCAGTTTCAGGGAGATGCCGACGGAGCCCAGTCCTCCGGCATCTCCGAGAAACTGGTCATAGAGGCACTCCCTAATATGTGAAATTAGTTAGCTCCCAGGTGTATTGATCTAGTTACAGAAGTTACAAGCTGCAAGATGGTTTTCGAGAGCAGGGACACCACTACGGCCAGTTTCAGGGAGATGCCGACGGAGCCCAGTCCTCCGGCATCTCCAAGAAACTGGTCATAGAGGCACTCCCTAATATGTGACCGCGCGCGTTTGGAGATCAGATCTTAATGGTAAGTACGAATCGGGACAACTTCTTCTCATAGTCCCGGTCCATCCACAAAACAAGACTAACACTCAAGACATTTATTAATATTAAAAACATGAACTAGAGTTACATAATATGAGCATGAACTTCTTGGCATATGTCCTTCCTTATGATCGCCATGACGTAACCATGGAGCATCTTCTTTACTTAACGGAATGCTTGGGTCGTTTTCCCGTGAAGGGCGGAATTTCATCAAACTTATTATAATCTTCTGACATGTCTGTCTTGTCCTCGATTCCCACGATGTTTCTTTCCCCTGAAAGAACTATGTGACGCTTTGGCTCATCATATGATGTATTCGTTTGCATATTTTTTTTCTTTTTTCTGGTCTGGAGGACATGTCCTTCACATAGAAAACCTGAGCCGCATCATTGGCTAGGACGAATGGTTCATCTAAGTTCTTGTCTACCTTCATAAGATTGTTGAGATCCACCGTTGTCATTCCGTACTTCTTGTCTACCTCAACCCCTCCTCCTGTTAGCTTGACCCATTTGCATCGAAACAAGGGGACCTTAAAATAAGGTCCATAGTCAAGTTCCCATATCTCCTCTATGAACCCATAATACGTGGTCTTCTGCCCATTGTCTTCTGCTGCATCGAAGCGGACACCACTATTTTGGTTGGTGCTATTTTTATCTTGGCCTATCGTGTAAAATGTATTCCCATTTATCTCGTACCCTTGGAAAGTACATACAGTCGAAGATGGTGTCCTGGCCAACAAGTACAGCTGATCCCCAACAGTGGTGTTATTCGTGAGAAGTCTTTGCAGCCAGCCGCCAAAACTCGCCATGTGTTCACTTATAATCCATTCATCAGACTGTCTCGGGTGTTTGAGGCGTATTAAATTCTTGTGTTCATTGATATACGGGGCAACCAAGATAGATCTTTGTAAAACCGTGTAGTGTGCTTGATTGAGAGAATGCCCGTCCCTACATATCATTGCTTTACATCCCAGGGTGACTTTTCCACGCAGTCTCCCCTCAGGTCGTGATTCTGGAAAACCAATCGCCTTAAGGTCAGGAATAAAATCAACACAGAACTCAATGACCTCCTCGGTTACATAGCCCTTGGAGATGCTTCCTTCTGGCCTAGCACGATTATGAACATATTTCTTTAAGACTCCCATGTACCTCTCAAAGGAGAACATATTGTGTAGAAATACAGGACCGAGAATGGCAATCTCTTCTACTAGGTGAACCAGGAGATGCGTCATAATATTGAAGAAGGATGGTGGGAACACCAACTCAAAGCTGACAAGACATTGGGCCACATCTGTTTGTAACCCTGGTAGGCTTTCTGGATCGATTACCTTCTGAGATATTGCATTGAGGAATGCACATAGCTTCACAATGGGTACTCGACCATACCAAATACCTCCTCACCGGTACGGAGGACAGGCTTCCTCCGGGGTTCTGCCAGACGTTTGAAATGCTTGCCTTTCTTTCTTACTAGATGCAGGTTCGGAAGAAATCGGCGATACCCTAGGTACACAACCTTCTTACATTTATCCAAATATACACTTTCAGTCTCATCTAAACAGTGTGTGCATGCATTGTATCCCTTGTTTGTCTGCCCTGAAATGTTACTAAGAGCAGGTCAATCATTGATGGTTACGAAAAGCAATGCTCGTAGGTCAAATGGCTCCCCTTTGTGCTCATCCCACATACGTACACCTGGTTTGGCCCACAGCTGTAAAAGTTCTTCAACTAATGGCCTTAGGTACACATCAATGTCGTTGCCGGGTTTCTCGGGCCTTGGATGAGTACTGGCATCATAATGAACTTCCTCTTCATACACAACCAAGGAGGAAGGTTATAGATACATAGAGTCACAGGCCAGGTGCTGTGACTGCAGCTTTGCTCACCAAAAGGATTCATGCCGTCTGTACTTAGACTAAACCTTAAGTTCCTTGCGTCACGTGCGAAGTCCGGGTACTCTCGCTCGACTTTTCTCCACTGTGACCCATCAACGGGGTGTCTCAACATCACGTCTTTCTTACGGTCTTCCATGTGCCATCGCAACAACTTGGCATGCTCTTTATTTCTGAAGAGACGTTTTAACCGTGGTATTATAGGAGCATACCACAAAACCTTGGCGGGAACCTTCTTCCTAGGGGCCTCGCCCTCAACATCGCCAGGATCGTCTCGTCTGATCTTATACCAGAGAAAAGGCATACCGGGCATGCATCCAAATTCTCGTACTTCTCACCGCGGTAGAGGATGCAGTCATTAATGCAGGCATGTATCTTCTGCACGTCTAATCCTAGAGGGCAGACAACCTTCTTTGCTTGATATGTACTGTCGGGCAACTCATTATTTCTTAGAAGAAGATTCTTCATTTTTACCAACAACTTTGAAAATGCGCTGTCAGTCACACCATTCTCTGTCTTCCATTGCAGCAAATCCAGTGTGGTACCTAGCTTTTTGTGGCCATCTTTGCAAGTTGGATACAACAATGTTTTGTGATCCTTTAACATCTGCTCCAGCTTCTCCTTCTCCTTTTCAGTTTCGCATTCTTCCTTTGCATCAGTAATGGCCCGACCAAGATCGTCATCAGCGGGCCCATCTGCTGCCTCTTGATCTTCATTATCTACCCCTGCAAAGATCATCATATTCAGGATACATATTATGATAGTTTTCATTATCCTCTTCTTCTTCGTTGTCTTCCATCACAACCCCTTTTTCTCCGTGCTTGGTCCAACAATTATAGCTGGGCATGAAACCGGATCGAAGCAGGTGGGCGTGAACGGTTCTGGTATTTGAGTAGTCTTTCTTGTTCTGACAGTGAACACACAGACATCACATAAAACCATTGTGACCACGGTTTGCATTAGCCACAACGATGAAATTTTGGAGGCCCGTAATGTACTCGGAAGTGCGGCGGTCATCGTACATCCATTGCCGGTTCATCTGCATTAATATGTAGTATATATCAAAAATTAATAGGGAGATGACCATTTATATATATAGTACATCAATGACACATGAAAGGATAGTTGCCGACCTCGATCGAGAAGGAAAGAGCAACGAGAAAACTTATTTTGAGCTCTCGGGCATTTCACCGAACACCTCATGTGCATATGAAAAAAACACAAACTAGCACTCTTCACACCCTCTTGCTAGGCTCCAAAATGAGATAGTGAAAAAATGGAAGAGTGGGGTGTGGGCTGCGGTGTCTTATATAACCCCCCCTTTAACACCGGTTCAAGCCACGAAACGGTGTTAAAGGGGAGGGGGGCTGCGCGGGCCACTGTTGCAGGGTCCTTTAACACCGGTTCGTGAAAGGGGGGCTCCTTTTTTGCCGCACGGGCCACGCTGGTACGCCCCCCCCCCCTTTAACACCGGTTCGTAGAAGAACCGGTGTTAAAGCCCTTTTCCAGGATCAACGAAAAGCCTCGTTTCCACTAGTGAAACTCCATGGCTATGGGCATGAGGTGGTGGTTGTTGTGGAGGATGATTCGGTTGGAGTCACGCCGTTCAAAAAAGCACACATTTTTTGGCCACGTCCTTGACACGAACAACGGACAAGATGTTGAGCATGTACGGAAAGGAACCCGGAATTTTCTCGGGCTCTGTATTTGCCAGTAATTATTTTTTATACAACATAAAAGCACGAGCGCAAACAAAAGAAGGCTGGGAAGCTCCAGATGGACGCCACGTGCACTGATCACATATATGGCGGGCTAGGCACATTCAAGCCGCGTCTCCACAGGCTCTCGCCTCGCACTTTAAAAATAACCTTGATTTTGATAGGATTAGAGAGATACAAAAATCACGTAAGCCGGATGGCTCGGTCGGTAGCGTGCACATACACAAATCAATGTGGCTCCAGATTTCCTGATTTGTGACCTATTCAAATTTAGGTTCCCACTATGTCTTCACTACTGAGTAGTACTTCTTGCGTGAAAAGAAAAAAAATAAAAGGTTAATTCTACATCTTTTATTCTACCGAATGCAGCTGACAAACATTCTGATATGCTTCTCTCATACATCATGTTTAGAATATCATGGACACCTTACCATCTCATGATGTACTCAATGTTATGCCATGGACAAGGCGTCTTTAGTTGCATGCCATCCAACATGTTTGCAACATTGGCTCATTTTGTTTCTGCATACAATGGAACATACATACTTTGACATGTACACTTATTGGAGTCTTTATCATGTTGTGATATGTGTTTTTTACTTTTTCTTCATGGCAACGTGTATCATGTATAGTATATTAAAAGTGGCACCCGTAACATAACTATTTGGTGTTTAGCCATATCAAGTTTGCATGTCATATATTTAGTATTATCTATTGAACTGTCACATGGAATCGTTATGGTCACAACATGTATCCTTCGTGCTCAAGCACCATCCACTTATCTATCCATCGATTTATATGCATCATGCGACCACTATTAGACCGAGCTAAGCGAAAACAACCGTCAAATGAGAGTTGATATATTTGCAAAATATGCTGACGATAATTGTATTTATACATCCGTAACAACGCACGGACATTCAGCTAGTATCTATAAATTTACTTTCTCAAAAAAGTGTTGATCTTTGACAAAAAATGCACTAATAATTGTTACAAGCCACAAACTATGTGGTCCAGCAGGAGTTAACATGTCTTCTTAGAATCACTTTCCTCAGGAGTAACAAGATCTACGCACAAAGTTTCTACATATTCTCGTGTCAAAGAAAAATTCCACACATTCTTGTAAACCAGATACATGGACTCCTATTGTTCGTAATAACGGTCATCTTCAACGAGATATTTGAATAGGTCTGAATAACAATCGGTGCTAGCTACTGCAGCTACTTGAAGCCTCCCGATATTGCTCTCATCGAGATGAAGCAGCTCGGTTTTGTCCTATGGGGCTATGATGTGTAGCTGAGACACTATTCCCAATGCCTCGTGTTCCCTCACGCTCTCAAATTTTATTTTGGTTCTTCTCTCATCTTCTCCATGATATGGATATGTGGTGTCACTTTGTGTTGATGCATATAGGCTAGTACCCTAAATATGTTGAACTGAAGTGAAACAACGAAATTTGCTACCTAGTAGGATGAAGGCTGCTGTGTGAAATATATAAGGAGAAAACCATTATTTGCACATGTTAGAGTGGGTGATGAATTTATTTATTTTCATGAAATGAGTGTCCATGAGTTGGTATTGTTGTAGTTAGCACTATTTGATTTTATCTAGTTGTTAGAGAGCCACTATTGCTCAATTATTAGCGGACAATCATTTGGAACGCAACTGTGAATGTGCTCCTTTAACGTGGGATGCAAAAAATCATGCATGCATATGTGACTCAAGCAATGAAATCTGTCACTTTATTGGACATTTTAAAATATTTAACATATTTAACTCTATAACCATGAACTTCCTGTTTTCTTTTTCTTTTTTTATCTCGGTGAGAGGTTCAAAACTAGAACCTACTCCCTCCGTTTCAAAATATAAGATGTTTTAGCTTTGTGAAAAAAATAAATCTAGACTTCTTTTAGTATATAGATTCATCCCAAAGTTAAATGAACCTACATACTAAAACAAATCTAGATTCATTTTCTTCTCAAACCTAAAACATCTTATATTTTGAAACGGAGGGAGTACACCAGTATGTTTCTACAACCTTTTCCCTTCAGAGTTACCATCCAGTGAATTAACAAGTTGTCAATGTATCCATATTAAAGTTACCACAAGCGAAATTGTTATAGGCCATCCTAACATTCACCCCATATATCGCCCGGAGGCGCTGATCACGTCCCAGCCTAGAGCAACTAGCGATTTGTTTTCTCCAAAATAGAGGACATGTTCGTTCATAGAGGAATATCCATTCATTTACTTTTCATCTCAAAGAAATGTCTCGATGGAATCCGAAGGGAGGAAGTGTCTTGAAACTGCAGAGGTTATAGCCGGCAACTACTGGGTCATCATGACATGGTGCCATATATCACTACAGGAAAACGTTCAGATGCCGATGGCCAAAAGATATCTGGACGGACAATTGTAAGGGCCGTCGGCATAGAAATGGTATGCATACGGCCAGAAGAATGCTGTCGGCATAGCTCGGACGTCGTCTTATCCTCTATGCCGCCGGAATAACCAGACTGTCGATGTATCTACAGCTAACCGTCAGCATTTACCGGCCGTCGGCATACCTCCCTGCCACGTGGCGCTAGCGACCCACTGGAAGACTATGTAAGCTCGGTGGCGTTACACATATGCGATTGGTTAGTTCTGATCATGGTCTGATTTGGGCGCAACAAGTGATTTTTGTTCTAAAATAGAGGACACGTTTATTCATAGATGGACTTTCAGAATTTACATTCTCTCACAAAAAAGATGAACTTTGCCAAAAGTGCACTAAATTGAGACAAAATTTAACCAACTTAACCAAAAAAATGGGATTTATTAAGATGGTCCAACAGAAGTTAACATGTCTTTCTAGAACTACTCTGCACAAGCGTAACAACAAGGCATGCAGCTGGTTTTGGCAGATTCCTTCAAAGGAGATAATCAGCCTCGACAGAATCTAAAAAAGTGTCATCTTCTACAAGAAATGTACGCGGGTCTGATAAGCACAGAGTTCTAGCTACTACTATTACACAAAGTTGCCCGGACCGCTCTCATCGAGTTGAAGCAACTCAGTTTTATCCTATATGACTATGATCTGTAGCCGAGACATTGTTCCCGATGCCTCGTGTTCCCTCGCATTCTCGCATTTCTTTTGCTTCTTCTCTCATGCATGTTCTCCATGGTATGCATACGTGATGGTATGCATGTAACTTAGTAGTGGTCTAAATATCTTTAACTGAAGGGAGACAATGAAGCTATCTACCTAGTAGGATTAAGGCCGAGTGGTATATGTAAGGAGCAAACCATTAGTTGCACACGAGGTGTTTGTGAGGAATTTATTTATTTTAATAAAATGGATGCCCATATGTAGGTGTGCGGTGCTACTTGTTGGTGAATATTATTTTCTTTTATCTAACTTTTACATAGCCATCATTACTCAATTATTATTGGACAATCAATTGGCATGAAAGTGTGCTCTTGGGACCTACGACGCAAAAAATCATATTGCATATGTGACATACTACATCCGTTTTTGTAAAACAAGACGTATAAATTTAGCCAAAATTCAAACAATGTAAAGTTTGACCAGGTCTATAGAGAAACCTCTCATCAATAGGTATGACACTATATATATATATATATAGTATGAAAATATATTTCATGATCTCTCTAAAAATATTGAATTGACATTGTAGGGGTTTATATTTTTTTCAAAAACTTAGTCAAACTTTGCACGGCTTGACTTTTGACTAGATTTAAACGCCTTATTTTTTTTGGAACGGGATGTAGTATGTAACACCACTGTCACTTCTATTTTTTTTTTGAACATTTATAATATTTAACTTCATAATCATGATCTCTATTTACGATATTTTTTCCTTCCAGTTTTATTTCGATGAGAGCTTGAAAACTAGAGCTCATGCTGATTTCTTTCTATGACTTTTTTCTCCTTGAAAGTTATCACCAACTGATTTATGGAGTTTCAATTGTATACAGACCAAATTTACCCCATGTTAACATTCTATAAACTATGTTAGTGACAAATGCATTACTATTTGGTGAAGAGGCCATTTTTTATCGAGACATATAAATACAACTGTAAGATTGGATTACCAATTGGGAAAATGGTTAAAGATACAAAACATTTTATCTACATACATAGCTTTTAGTTTGCTTACATAATGTACTTTTCATTTTAATGGATTTTGCATTATTGTTCCATTTGCATGCAATTATGGCCTACACAAAAATAATCACTCTTGCAACATTCTCGATCCATAGGGGGAAATTGTGCAGAAGATACAATTCCCATTCCATCTCCCTTGTTGTCTACACTGTCGGTCTGCTCCGCCTCCGTTGGCCTTGGGGCCTTGGAGGTGTGACGGACCAAGGACCGTCTCCGCTTTTGGGAGGTTTTCTGTTTTTTGTTTAGGTTACTCTTCAATACATATTTTTGGTATGGTGATATGTTGGCTACATTATGAAGTCAGAATAATGTCCTCTCTCTTCCTATCGTTGCACTCCTTTAGTGTGTCTAGTTCTATAGGAGAGCATGTAGAGTCGTGTGTCCAGCAAATCTCCTATGATCCATTCGTTTTTGTGTTTGTTGGTGTGGTTCCATGTCAGTATCGTCCGATCCATGGTTGTCATCGTTGGCAATGGGTGCTGCTATGGTGTGTTGGTCATTTACGACATTAGCATGCCATTCCCGTATGTGTACTACAACAAACTCTATAACATCAAGCTTTGTCCAGCTCCGTTGATTGAGGGGAAATGACGATGATGGGCCTTTGGCTCACGCTATTGTATTTAGTCAGCGTAGGTGGTCCAAGCACCTATTTGAAATTTTTGTTACCTTTGCTGCTCTTTGTAGAGTCGTTGATCATTATTAATTGATTAGTGGAATTTTTGCGAAAAGAAAAATTTCAAGAGAGAATGTGTTAATGCATTGGCGACACTTCCATCAAAGTGAATTTCTAATGCGTTGCCAAAACTTTTTGGTAAATATTATTATTATTTTCTTTACCACTTTCTGATTCTAGATTTGTCTTTGAAAACGAAGATCGGGTAAGTTAACCCTTGATTGTTGTCAATATAGTACACATCATGGCTCTCTAATCATTGCAAAGCAATTTTTCCACCAACCTTTCATGGGAGATCATAACATTGATAATGTGAGAAAATCAAACCTAATATTTAAACAACCTCAGAACTGAATTGTGCGACATGGATTCACGCGACCTCTAACCTAGATTGTGCATACCCGCATCATGTATCTCTTCCTCCCTCTAGATGTGCATGTTATGTTTTTTTTGGATTGACCTCCCACTAGGGTGTGGGTCGGGGCATGAATGCATCGGTGGCGAGAGGCACCTTGGTGTCAAAATTTCCCCCCTCTCTCTCCCCCTTTTTCGTATTCTTATCTCCAAGAAATGCGATGTCATGGAAGAGAAATAGATGCATCTTTAAACTATGGTGGTTATTACCAACATTTGTTACTTTTCCATCCAGACATCCAACCCATGTGTTGGAATCATTGACCATGATCATGATCTGATTTTGTGTAACTAGAGGGGAACACACAAAAATGCACTGGCGACAAGACATAAACAATGTGAAAAATTAATTTGTCACGTGTATAGAAAGATTTGGCAAAAATACAAGTATATAGCAAGTGCATCATAACACTTAAAATTGTTGCATATTTGGAGTATGACAATGAAAGAAATGAAACCTTAGCAATGTATGGGTGCAAACCAACCACATATCCTTAATCCTACATTTCAAATCTTGGTATCCTTTGAGTTGAGTAACTATCTTTTCTAAAATGGAAACATGTCGTGGATCGACTACAAAACGGATAGGCAACTAGAAATACTATATTATCTCTTATTAGTGGAAGAATGGTTCTAGTTGATTTGGTAGCAAGTAATTTTGTATTGTATATGATTATTTCTTCATGTTATCCAAATGATTCTTACATATATTGGATTATTCCCATTTTAGATTATTCAAGCAAGGGGATAGTAAAACAATATTGACTGACTAGATGGGATGTGGTTAATTTTCCGCCCTAAATATTAGTAGGGTTGTGTATTCATGACCTTTAGGTTAAAAATACAGTCATTCTCGGTAAATGGCTTTTCAAGATTCTCACTCAAGATGGGGTGTGGAAAACTATCCTTAAAGGAATATAGATAGGCTCAAAAGCATTGTCCTAGGTCCACTGAAAACTAGGAGACTATCATTTTTTGGTTGGTATTATGGTGACAAAGAAGCACTTCTTCCACTTTGGATCATTTAATGTTAATGATGCCTCATATGTCTGATTCTGGGAGGATAAGTTGCTAGGAAATACCACACTCCGAGAACAATTGCTAGGGATCTAGAGTCATCTCCACAAAATATGACGTTCAAACGATATTTAGTTGGTAACATGCTTGCGAAATGGAATGCCCTACATGGGTGGCACATTATCGCAAACTATACCGCGATTTTAGCAATAACATTGGTCATTTAACCTGAAATCCAGAAAACCTCGATTGAGATAGGTCATTTTGTAAAGGTTTTTTGAAGACACAATCAATATAACAAGTTTAGTATTTTTCCATGCAACTATGTCACATAATATGACACCACACGAAGGTTTTGCATTGTTTCGATCGTTTTTAAAAAATTTATGCCTGTTTCAAACTATCGTCAAACTTTCTAAATCGAGGGGCATGAAGATTCTTAGCTTGGGGCTAAGCCTCACTAAACTTGCATTAGATCTCAGATGAAATAGCATATTGTGAACCTAAATATGATTTTTGCAAAAAATCATGAGCATCATATCATGTACCTGTAGTTCAAATCTAACTCATTTCCTACCGATTCGGCAGGAATTTGTCTTTTTCATGAGGGGTGGACGAAAAGGTTTGAGATATCCAGGTTGAGAAATTGTCCATTCAAGATGGTCTACTATTTTTGAAAAATGGGGTAGTATCATTTTGAAACTTTCATTTGGTGGTTGCTTCACAAAATATCCTATTTTTTGCACTCAGAAAATGAAAAATATGTTATACAAAAGTATATTTTTAATTTGTTTTTTTGAAAATATGTAATTTTTGAATTTATATAGATAGGTCTTATTTTTCTGTGAATTTTGATATATTATTCTGAATATAAATGATTTAGTTATGATTTTTCTAAGATTAATGTGGCAAAAAAGAAAAATAGCTACGTCGACCGCTTTGCCGTCAGCATAGGTGTGAATTGCCGTCGGTGTAGACTTGACGCTGTCGCTCTGCCGTTAAGGCTAATAGGCTACGCCGAAGATCCCGTTTACGTCGACGGCTGCCGTCGGCCTATTTATCCTACGCCGACGGCAAAACTGGGCCGACGGACCGTCAAGCTACGCCGACGACCCCGACATTTTGCCGTCGGCATATAAAAAGGCAGTCAAAAGCCTATTCTTCTATTGTAAGGTTTATTTTTTTGTATGGTTCAACCATCTAAGTAATTTCTAACTCCTATCCACGTTAATATTCAAAATGCATTTGGGAACTGGTTAATTGATATTGATCACAAGTTAAGAATTATTATTATGGGTGACAGCGCTGCCTAATATATTCGCTTTGGCTATGTAGAAAAGATATGGTGTTTAACTATAATTTTTTTAATCTAAAGGTGGACCTCATTTGATCCGTTCATTGTTGTCTCTACAACGAGTGGAGATTTGAGACCTGATTATGGAAATGTCTACATGATTGGGAAACACGATGAAGGATATTTTAATCATATATGGATGGTAGCGTGATCTACGGATTGGTCCACCAGCATCATAGGCGACCGACGATCTCTACAAGACACTTGTTATTTTTTTTGCCTTTTTATGTTTCCATCTGTCGGGTTATTGCGGCTATGTGCATCTTAGTTATGCAAATACCTTTCGTAAGGTCATTTGAATGGTATTCTTGTGATGCTATCTTATGAGTAATAAAATACCCTTTATCGAAACATATTATTTTGATATGGTTCATTCGAACTAGTATGTTTCATGTTGTTGACAATGAAATTGAAACAAAGACGCTATGGTTTTGAACGTTTAATAGCTACACTTTTACTCAAATTTATGTTCATTGCACATATTATCAAGTTGTTTAGGATGACAAATTTGTGGGCTCCAAACTATTTTCTTGCAGTTGAAATATAGCACTCATGTCGGTTAAAAACTAAAAATAATACCCGCGTGCACATATGGGGCATGCAACTAAACTATGCTACTACAGTAATTTGTGCAAGAAAAGTGGAGGATAGCAAGTCGTAGTGGCTAGATGAACCACTGGTTTCGGTGCCTCAAGTTCCCTCTGTTTCTCACATTTTCGCTGCATCTTCTCATCCTTCTCTATGTTATGTCTATGTGATGTCATGTATTTGATGTATACCAGCTAGTGTTGTAAACTTTTTGAGTTGAAGTGGGGCAATGATACTTCCTTTTTGGTCGGATGAAAGCTGAGCGGTATTGTAGCATCCCAATTGTCTAACAATTGCAATGCTACTAGCCTAGTCTATATATATGCTACTTCATACATATAATTGTTGCATCATAATTATATCATGCTCATGTCACCATGCCACCTTGCATTTGAGCATCATATAAAACCCTTTTGTTTTGGTTCTTCCCTCATATGCATCATTAATTGTATTTGCCTCTTGATATTGTATTTGGTTATTGATATATTGTTTAAATGCCCAAGTTGAGTTGGGGGCATATCTTTTATTCCACTCCACCACCTTTCTTTGTCACCACCTTATAATTCCACCACCCTAATTACCCATGAGCTTGTTTTTTTTTTCCTTGATTTTATTCTAGCTCATGTGGGTTGGGTGGATCTAATTCTGTAAATTCTTTTGCTTGGCCTTTATTCCACTTCTTGGGAATGCATAAGGATAATGCCATGCTATTATTTTGTTTTCACAAGAATTTAATCATGGCATTTATTAAATTGCATGGGCCATGCAAGAGTACCTCCACCTTAGCCATTTGTTCTCTCTTGGTTTATATGGGTTTTCTCTTTATGAGGCCATATCCATCCATCACCTCTATCCCTCTCTTCCACTCCTTTTTGTTTGATCTTGTTTGAGTTTGCTAAAACCCTACACCTCTTCCACCCATTCTTGTATGATCTAGCTAGATACATGCAAGTATCTAAACCCTAAGCCCCCTCTCTCATCTCTCCTCTCTCTAACCTAGCTAAGCCCTACCCTAAAACCCCTCTCTCTATTTCTATCTCTAAACCCTACCACCACCATGATCTACCCCATCTAACCTCTCCTCTTTACCCATGCCGAGCCTCCCCTTGCTCAACACCCCTTCCTCTCTCCTCTCTCTGCCTTGCAGGCCCCACCTAGCTACCTAACCACCCCAGGACGAAGCCCTATCCCTAACCAAAAACCTAACCCGAGCCTCTCCATCCTACCCTTCTCCCCTCTCGTTCCTACCTGCTCCCTCTTCTCTGCCTGGCTTCGCCCAGATCTCCCCTGGCCCCTGCACCTCCCCTTCCCTTCCTCACTACCTCCTTCCACCCGGTGTCCACCGTCAGGTCAACCACCACCTCCTCAGAATAGCGGCAAGGCGCGTGCTCTGGTGTCGAGGGAAGACCGGGCGGCCTTCGAACGCCTCTGCGTTGCAGACGAGGAGGAGGAGGCCCAGACCTCAAGACGTCCCACGACGCCGACCAAACCCTAACCTCAGGTGCGCCCGAACGCCGCCGATCCATGCTTCCCGGTCGCACTAACCCCACTGACGACTCCCGGTGAGCCCCTGGTTCCCCGGACAACCTCTCTCGGCCTCGTGCTTCCTGGACACGTAGATCCTTTCGCCGAACACTCTTCATGCGCTGCTCGCCGTTCGCGTTCTGCATTGCGCATGATAAGCCTTCATCTGGCCTTTTTTCTTCTTTTCTTAGCAATGTTCCAGTCTGTCTAACCTTGAATTCTTGATGACATATTGGTTTCGTCTTCTCTACCCGTCCCTGTTCGAAAACTTTAGATGTTCTTTCTGAAGTCCTATGAGGGCTATTCTTTGATTCTTTACTCCACATAACTCGATCTCTTCTTAAGTTGTTAATTTAATGCATCGTCCTCTCCGTTGTTTGCTGGGATGTCTAGATCCTCAATTCTGCATTCTGTGTTGTGAATCTTTTCTAGGATCTGGTACAATATCTAGTTCCTTTTTCTAATTCTGTAGCTAGAGACTACATGTAGAGAGAAGCAGCAGTTTCAGGTTCAGGCAACACCTATCCCTTTGGTTCCTTCTTGCCGTTTACTGTACGTCCCCTTCTCCTTCCTTTTGTCTCTGTAGAAAACGGTGAGGAGCTGGTGACCGTCTTCTCCGTTTGCCTCGTCACCACCCGAACCCAATCCCCTTCTCGTCCTCACGCCTGCGAGCACCAAGAACCCTAGAGTCTCTCCTCCCCTTCTGCAGCGTCGCCGCCTCTTCCCCCTCCATTTTTTTTTCTCCACCTACCGAGAGAGACCGAGAGGGACGCGCGGAGGGGAAGCTACACGGAGCCGACGCCATGGCCATCTTTGAGCCCACCTGAGTGCGGGAATCGAACCACATCGCCATCCACGCCCTCTACGAAGGAGATCCGGACCCAAAGATTCCTGGAACACCATGAATCAGAAGTTTTTACTGAGCTTCTTCTCGCTGTCAACATCGTCCGTGCACAGCGCATGGAGCTCTGCCGCCTCGTTCCCGGCTTCCCCGCCTTGTCCTCATCACAGGAAACCCCAGGGTGAGCCACCGACTCCTACCCTCATCTACCCTGATATCTTTCTACATCATCAGTGTCCGTCGCCCGCGCATCATCCTCACAAAACCCGAGTTGAGTCTGAACCCGACGAAAACTTGCAGACGATTGTTTGGTTCAGTTTCATCAGTCTGGTATCCCGTCGTTGATCTACTTAAAAAGTGACCGCGCTAATCTTTTGTACAAAAAAGCGATTGTATCACAGTGGCTGCATCCTGGTGTTTTAGTCGAGAGATCAAGGGATCAAATCCTCTCTTGACCTATATATATTTTTGCTCACTTTTGTTTCCTATGCAAACACACAAAAGTTCAGAGTTCAGTACAAAGAAAGTTCAGTTAAGCTCCTCCCGTTTTGGCATGCTACGCTAAGTTTGTGCTCATAACTGCATGTATAGATCCCTTTTGCTTGCTGGAGCAAAGACCTAATGTTTAACGCTGCTCAAAACTTTTATATAAAATTTTGAAATTGGAATATTTGCAAAACAAAAACTATTAAAATTTGTTTAAGGAATTCCAATATAAAACTTGTTAGTTATTCAATTATAAACATGAATTTGCCCTCTGTTATTATTGACAAATATTGAAAATAATAATCAATATCTTTGGAATATTATTGAATGCTACAATATATGATAAATCACATCTTTTTATTGCCAACTACAAATGTTGCAAGTAATACATGTTTTCTAATCAGAAAAATGCAAGGATTAAGAATATGGCACCCAAAAGAATTTCTGGGTAATTAAAATTTCGAAATTTGGTTTAATGCTAATAAATGCCTTTTCTTAAATAATTTATAACTTTAATTCCGTAACTCTGAATTTGACAAATAATATGTCTAAATCGATCAGCGCGACGAGCCCGTTCTATCTATGCATTCCATGTTCTGATTTGCAGCATGCATCATATAAATATAAAGTATACAGCAACTTATTGGAGGATAAAAGGTGACTAAAACACCATAAAATGATTTATTCTTGTACCCCACACCTCACCCATGCCATGCTATATTATTGCCATGCAAATTGTGCATCATTCATCATGGCATGATTGTTTGCTTGTCGCATTTTAATTCATATGCTTGTGCACTCTATTTATGTTGGCCCTTGTTTGTTTGGTTCTTCTTCGAATAGACGCTGAGCAGGGGATATATCAAGAAACCCAGGAGCACTACCCAGATCCATCTCTCGCTTCAACTGAGCTGCCAGGCAAGCACTACCACATGCTTGCATACATATAGTACCTATTGCCTCTATCTTATTCTTGCATCATTGAGTCGCGATTGCATTAAACTGAATTCCAAGTATTGCATAGCCTTTACTTTTAAACCCCACCAAAACTTGTTCCTCCATCCCATGAGCCATTACTACAGGAGTTGTTTGAGCCATGCGGGTCGTAGAACAGCACGTGTAGGGTATGTGAGTGTCTGATGGATAACGAGGTACCTAAACAACTGAACCTGAGTAGTAATGGGATAACTAATGACAGTGGCACCGGTGAGAAATATCTGCTATTTGGTTTTTCATGCTCACTTGTGTCTCGTAGGACCCCGAGTACTTGATTCCTGTTCCTTGAATATTCGCGCTATCCACATCCGGGAGGCTTATGAACCCCCCTGAGCCAGAGCTTGATTCATTCTTATTTCTTGGCGCCACAAAGTAGTTTGGAGCTTTATTACTATCCTGTACTTATGCCATGCTTTACTGCTTTATTTAAGTTTGTGCGAGGAGCACCTGTACTGTTTAGGTAAGCGGAGTGTTTTCGCGGTATCGACAAGCCCAGTCACACTTTCGGGTTCCTAGTCGTTTACAGCCATTGACGCAAACCTTGAGTCCGTCTCGGAGCCGGCCAACTTCGTTGCGGGTAGCTTAATGGGGTGGCCCCCTGAAATATTTCTGAATCCTGTGATCGCTTTGTCGTGAATGCCTCGTTGGGTTTTGATTTGGTTTTTCCGAGGTTGATCGAGTGTGTGTTGCTATTTGTACACCCCTGCAGGGTAAATCTTTCTGAAAGCCGTGTCCGCAGTTATGGATGACTTGGAGCACAGTTTCTCGATCATAGACAAGTATAACTAAAGTACCGCTTTTAATTTGACTAAGTACCTGACTAGTAAATAGTACAACACTCATGGAATGGATAATAAAACTGCCAACGGATGGGGTTGTTCCGCTTCCTCGCTGGTGAGCGAGGAGGATGGATCTGTAATTATTACCGTTATAACTGTTGTTAATTCACGGACATCCGCTCATCTTTGGTTAGGCGGATGGTTAGCAGTATCCTAGAATTGTTAGGTATTATCTTTTGCTGCAATTCGTCACCCAGGTTGTGTCCCCTTTAGAGGCATAAAGACTTTGAGTACCTAGGGTCTCACACGATAAATTGTTTGATTCAGATGAACAGGTAAACTCGCAAGATGGATACTGGGTGGAGGAGACGGACGATGTTGGCAACGATCATTCGGTGTAGAGATTCCGGGAACGGGGATCCGTGAGATCTGTGGACGGAATGTGTTTATTTATGGGGCATCTTATGCCGATTTGCTTCTTATCCGTACTCGGATCTTGTTTTCCGCTTCCGCCTGATACTCTGATGTTTGATGTATGAGGAGATATCCTAAACTATTATATCTATCTAGGATATTTGGATCTTGCCCTATGGCGTTGCAATATTTCTAATTCTTTTAGATGGAATGGCTCTGAGGACTGTTGTATGGTGGCTTGCATACATACTCATTTGTGTATGTAGTTGATCCCTTCGCCTGCCAATTACGCCGCTCGTTCTTGTCCTGATGTTTGGAAATGGTTAGGACGGCCGAAAGGTCTACCTGTGAGTGGCATTTGGCCTCACCGTACTATTTTAACCATTTCCGCTCATCCAGGCTTGTAACTAAGAGCGTAATTTACCGAGGTAGTTACAGGTATATTTATGGATCAAACATTATTTGCATATGTGAGAGTCGGTGGAGAAGATATTTTCCCATGAGATTAATGTCCATGCGTTAAAATGTATAGGTAGGTCCACTGGTCGCTATATATTAATTGTTGCATGATTCTAGAGTATTAATATCTAAGCTGTGTTACGAAATTGGAGTGATCATGAGCCTTATTTAATACTTCCTCCGTTTCAGGGCTTAAGGCGTCCTCGTTTTGCATGTTTTTTCTTTGACCAAGAATTACTCTAACTACGTAAAGAGTTTTGGTATAAAACTAGTATCACTGGAAAGTATTTTTCAATACGAATCCAACGATACTAATTGTGTACAATATAATTAAGATTTTGTTGCTCAATTCTTTTGGTCAAACTTTGCTTTGAAAAGCGTGTGCGCCTTAAGCCTTGAAACGGAGGTAGTATAATGGAGCCACAGGTGATCCTCGTGTTATTGCAAAAAGAAAATTTTATCCCTGAACGCATTCTTGACTAAAATAGTACACATCATATATCTCAGACCACTACAAAATGTATTTTGGCTCGCCGGCATGGCGGCGACAGGTGCAAGCAATGTTGGCTAAATACTTCAGATTCATATAAGAAAACCATAAGAAAAATAAAATTAAACCCCAAGATCAATCAACACCAAGAGAGCACGAGAACGATACCATGGAGCGGGAGATTTGATTCAATTATTCTTTAATTTTTTTTGCAGGAACAAGACGGGTAAGAGAGGGGGAGGGATATTTCTCGCAAACGAAGAAATCTCATCGACACTTCCTCGATGACCATCTACTTTTTCAAAATTTGGGATGACCACCCCCAGTCTCTGCATCCAAGAAATACACATGACCTTTTTATTAGATTATTCATAACACCTTACAACAGGAATTACAAAGATCAGTCTGAAACCACCAAACTGTCGATAGCTCACTATTCTCATAACCATGGTGAACGGGTGTCCATGAACAGGGCCAACACTCACGCCAACGCGCATTATCTAAAAACCAAAGGCCTCGACAAGCCTTCCTATGACGAGCAAGTGGCACAAACGAAAACCTCAACGGCCATCTGTGGCCCAACCTAACATTAACATTTGGCCCATTAATTAGAACTGTAAAAAATTTAGTAGCGAAATTCTTCCACATTTGTTTAGCACACAAATTTTGCATTGAGCCAAACGCGCACGATATGGATGTGACACTACTAATGACAATGGGCACAATCAATCCAATCAAAGCATGGCCCCTCCAACAAATTCATGCACCTGCGCATTCCCATGCATGCGAGACCATTGTGAGCAAGCACTTGCGATGATACAATCAGCCAATGGCTTAACATAAGCTTCATACGAGTAACCAAACACATATATATGGAAAGCCCGACTAAGGTCATGAGTTCTTGAGCTCACGGAGCACCAGTCCACCAGCATGCATTTGTTTAAACATCCGGTGCTTGTTCTCTAGCCTCACCTCTCCAACCATGCAGCACTCATCCGAGAGGATCCCTTTCACCAGCCCGTACAAGAACCTGCTCGCAAACAGGTTGCCCGTACAAGTTGGTTTGACCATGTTGCTCTCCCCCGATTGCCGGAGCTTGAACTTCCAGCATGCACAAATAATCTAGCCGAATTCTACGAGTTGAAACAACATTCTTCTCCCCTACTTCATCGTAATCACATTACTCTACCCACCTTTGTTATTCAAGAAATATTGCTCAATGCTATTTGAGGAGGAAGAATGTGACAAAGAAGGGAAGAAGAAGCATCTAGATAATGTGGATGTTATAGCTGCATTTGTTCCTGGGCTAGCTTTACATTCAGCCTATGTTGGAATCGTCTGCCCTCATCAAGTCCTGATTTGGTGGAACTAGTGATTTTTAACAAATGGCACATATTTTTTGTAGCTAAACTTCGCCCAAAAAATTTCCGTTTGAAGGAAAGAAAATGCATGATAAGAATGTGAGCCCAGTGGAGAAAACATGTCCAATATGTTTTTTTTAGAGCCAATGAGGATTGAAGCAACAACATTTATGTAGTAGTTAGTTTCCGTAGATTCTTCAAGACAAGATAATCAGCGACCTACTGTACTTAAAACGGTCATCTTTTGACGATAAATGAACTTGTCCCACTAACACGCTCGGTGCTAGCTCCTCACAACAGGTAACTTTGCACAGAATCGTATTCATGGAGATGATGCCACTCAGCTTTGTCCTATACCCCTAAAGTGACTCACTCAGCCGCTGCTCCCGGTGCTTCTTATTCCCTCGTGTTCATGCATGTACTTCTTTGGTTTTATTTTTTCTTCTACATGGTCATATGACATGTCACTTATTTGATACATATACATATAATCTAGTGTCTAAGTATGTTGAACTGAAGTGGGGGCAACCGAGCTTGCTAAATAGTCAGATGAAGGCCAAATGGTATATTTAAGGTGCAAGCCATTAGTGCATGTGAGAGTGGAAGATTGGGTGGGGAATTTATTTTTCATGAGATGAATACACGTGATTTAAAGTGACAGTATTACTCAATTACTATTGGACAACCATCTAGCTCGAAAGTGGGCTCCCAGGATATAATATATTTTTGGTTAAGTATTATTATATATTAAGTCTTACATAGACATTATTGCTCAGATATTAATATACAATCATCTCACGTGAAAATGGACTTCGTGGTGATTATACATGCACATGTCACACAAGCAATGACACCATCACTTTATATGATATTTTGAAAAATAAAAGCTTGGACGAACCATTCATCTTTATTATCTGCTATATTTCAACAAGAAAACTTAGACAACACATTTGTATATTTCAACAACTTCCAATTCAATCGAACCATGGCCCCTCCAACAAATTCATGCGCCTGATCATTCCCATGCATGTGAGACCATTGTGAGCAAACACTTGCGATGATGCAATATTCAGCCAATGGCTTGACATGAGATTCATACGAGTAACCAAAGGCATATGGCAAGTCCAACTAAGGTCAAGAGTTCTTGCCAGCATGCGTTTGTTTATACTACATCATGTGCTAGTGCTCCGGCCTGGCCTCTCCTCCAAGCGCTCTTATCACCGACCAGCCACTGCATGACCCAACTGTGCAGCACTCCTCCGGGAGGATCCCTTTCACCATCCCGTATAGGAACCTTCTCGCAAACAGGCTGCCCGTACGAGTTACATCCACCACGCTGCTCTACCTTGGTTGCCGGCGCCTGAACATGCCGGCATGCAAAAATCACCTAACCCAATCCTACGAGTTGAAACAACATTTTTCTCCCCTACTTCATCGTAATCACATTAATCTAGCCACCTTTGGTACTCAAGAAATGTTGCTCAATGCTATTTGAAGGGCAGAAGCATCTAGAAAATGTGGATGTTATAGCTGGCATTTACTCCTGGGCGAGCTTTACATTATTCAGCCTATGTTTGGAATCCATCTGCCCTCGTCAAGGCCTGATGATTTGGTGCAACTAGCGGGTTTTAACAAATCAGACATATTTTTGTAGATGAACTTTGCCCAAAAAAATATCGTTTTGAGAAGCCATAAACAACAGGAAAAAAATGCATGATAAGGATGTGAGACCGATGCAAAAAACATGTCCAATATTTTTTTCAGAGCCAGTGAGGACAAAGAAACAATATTTATCCATTTAGTTTTTGTAGATTTTTCAAAACAACATCACGAGAGGGCACTTGTACTTAAAAAGGGTCATCTTTGACGATAAATTAACTTGTCCCCTATTACACTTAGGGTTTGGGCAATGGCTCGATACCCTAAACAGGGTGCGGCTATCTCTTTATATAGGGGTAGACAATATGTATAATACAGATTACAAGTCATGTACAGATACTACTATATATATAGTCTAACATCCTCCCTCAATCTTAACTATAGCCTGGGGTACAAAGCAAGTTAAGATTGCGCCCTACAAGACTACAACCTACAAACTGCGGCTGCGGTAGGGGCTCCATGAAGATGTCAACAAATTGGTCTTTGGAGGAGATGAACTTGATGTGAAGTAGCTTATGTGCAACACATTCTCTCACAAAATGATGATCAACTTCGATGTGTTTCGTTTAGGCATGAAATACCTGATTCGATGAAAGATATGTAGCGCTGATGTTGTCACTCCAAAGGACTGGTGGCTGAGCTTGAAAGACTCCCAGTTCTCTCAATAGCGACTGTACCCATATGATCTCAGCTGTAGCATCAACAACTGCCTTGTAATCATCTTTAGTGCTGTTGCGGGAGACTATAGCTGACTTGCAAGCATTCCAGACGATCAAATTGGGACAAAGAAGACCGCATAGGCCCGTGGATCGCAAGTCCCACTAAGTCCACCAGCATGCATTTTCTTATATGTTCATTGCTATTTCTCCAGCCACACCTTCCCACCAAGCATGCTTATCACCGACCCGCCACTGCATAACCCGACCATGCAACACTCCTCCCGGAGGATCCCTTTCACCAGCCCATATAAGAACATGCTCGCATTAGGTGCGTCCACCACATTTCCCTCCCTGGATTGCCAGCGCTTGAACGGCCGGCATACACAAATCATCTAGCCCAATCCTACGAGTTGAAACAACATTCTTCTCCCCTACTTCATCGTAATCACATTACTCTACCCACCTTTGGTTTTCAAGAAATATTTCTCAATGCTATTTGTGGAGGAATAATGTGACGAGGAAGGGAAGAAGCATCTAGAAAATGTGGATGTTATAGCTGACATTTGTTCCTAGGGGAGCTTTACATTCAGCCTATGATGGAATCGTGTGCCCTCATCAAGGCCCGATTTGGTGGAACCAGTGGTTTTTAACAAATCACACAAATTTTTTGTAGATGAACTTTTCCCAAAAATTGCCGTTTTTGAGAAGCCATAAAAAACAGGAAAGAAAATGCATTATAAGAAGGTAAACACTATCTATCCCAGTCCGGTGGGAAATAGATTGCCAGACTAGCATCTAGACGTTCATCCAGAATGATGGATCCAACAATGCAAGGTTAGGCTATATAATGACCCCGGCCACATCACCTCTCACCCCACCCCTAGAGAGCCCTAATGTTGCCTCCATCACTACCTCAATCCTCCTTGTCTCTGCTCGTTGCCGCCACTCGCCGTTGCAGCCATGTCTAGCCCTTCCTCGACGCCGCCCGAAAGCTTCTGGCAGAGCTCCTTGATGTTGCCTAGCCTAGATCCGCTGATCTGATCTGACCCACGGCGAGCAGTGCATCGCTACATTTGCCTCTGGAAGCCGATCTAAGGCCATGGCAGCAAGCACGTTACCTACCTTTGGTGTCTCTTGCTTCCGTCCGTAATCACGGCCTCCAGAAAATGATGCTTCCCGGGCTAGCTTCTATCCCCATCGATGCCACCAGCCTTAGTGCCATTGGAGGTCTCTGACATGCCGCACAACCAGTGCACTCAAGGTAGCATCTACTCCCTCCGTTTACGAATATAAGATATTTTAGGTTTGTGAAGAATATATATCTAGACACCTTATAGTGTCTAGATTTATTTCTAGACACTATAAGGTGTCTAGATATATATTCTTCACAAACCTAAAATATCTTATATTTCCAAACGGAGGGAGTACTTGGTTGCCAAACGCCTCCATCGTCATTGTACCCTCGCACTACGCTTCAGACAATCATGCCGGCATGCCTTCCTACTGTGCTCCCATCCGCACCTCTGCTGCTTTTGTGCTCCGAGCCTCCGACTCCACCTTCTCCCTCTCCCAAAAACTGATGTCTCCCTATACACCGGCTGCTCCATTAGCACCTGACCATCCAGTTGATCCAGAATTGAAGCACCAAGCGTTGAGTTTGGAAGCAATATATACATAGTCGGAAGCAACATAAAGTTTGTAATCTATTCATGTTCGTCTACCGCTGAAGCAAGGAATGGCACGTGAGGAAGCATGTGTTTGTTTGTTTTTTGGTACCGATTCTTTAATTGGTAAGACATGAAGCTTCGTTAAATCACGAATGAAGCAACTAAAACTGTTTCCCGGCCAGGTACACTAAATGAACCAACCAAATTTTATTTTAGGTATCGATGCTTTGAATGATAATGAAGCTTTATCAAATTATGAACGAAGAAAAATGATTCCACCAATTGGAAAAATGTAAGAATCGATCATATGAGAATGGGCCGGTGTTTCCTAGGCGTCTTACAAAAGTTCCATAAGTCTATCCTTTTGTTTCCGTTGCATGAAATAATGCTTCCATTGCCTTCAAATATATTCACCGGATTGAAACAATCAAGAAACGATTCAAAACAATCAACAAATAATTTAGATATTTATTACTGGAAACAAAACGTAATTTATGAGATTTATACCCTAAAAATTTGGGACCAGTTTCCTTAACGTGGCGTAATTTACGGAACTACTACTAACTATCCTGTGGCCCACCCATGCTTTTTACTCGGCAATATCTCACGCTCCAGAGAGAATTAATCCCACGGTGCTGAAGCAGTCCGACAGGAAGCTAGGATCGGACACCGATTCCTAGTGGTGCCCATAATTGTTTTGGGTAAATATTACTTTAGCTTAACACTTCCATAGACATTATTACTCAGATATTATTGGACAATCATCTGACGCGAAAATGGACTCGGTGGTGATCATACATGTGACACAAGCAATGACACCATCACTTAATGTGATATTTTTTCAAAAATCAAAGATTGGACGTACAGTTCATTTTTATTGCCGTCTATATTTTGACAAGATCTTCAAAATTAGATCACATATTTGTATATTTCAACAACTTCTCGCATTCAATGTTACCACACTATGGTTTAAGAAGTTTCAGTTATGCTTGTAGTAAAATTACCAGGTGGCTACTTGTTACAAAATTTGTTGACAACTAACGCATTGTCTTGTAGCAAAACAGTAGAAATAAAATGTCGAAACATACCTCGGTAGATTCTATTTTTGAAGAGCTCATTGATTTTAAAGAGGAATATTAGTTGGTCAAACAGTTTGAGATAAATAATGTTTATATTTGCATAGTTCTCTTTTGTTTGCTAACATTGTTTATTTTGCCCTTTTATGTGGAGTTTGCACTAATTAAAACTATGAAGGTTGTTGTTGACATTTGTTTCTGGGCATCTTGGCATGTGGCTCATATGTTGGAATGGCTCACCTTGGTCACGTCCTGATCCCATG
The DNA here is from genome assembly GCA_023614405.1 of Avena insularis. Taxonomy (NCBI): domain Eukaryota; kingdom Viridiplantae; phylum Streptophyta; class Magnoliopsida; order Poales; family Poaceae; genus Avena; species Avena insularis. The sequence goes on from CM042684.1 coordinate 10,947,317, forward strand.
CAACTAGTGGTTAATGTTTTTACAAAATGCAGAGGGAACATTTTTTCATAGATTAAATTTGCCAAACAAATGTAATAAAATGTGACTAATCCATAACGAACGTGACCAAAGTATGATCATCCTAGGTTTTGCAAGGTTTGGAAAAAACGTACAAGTACATAAGAAGTGAAGTTGACTGCTTAAAAAATGTGGATGTCCTAAATGTGGCAATAAAACAAACCAAAGTTTGGCAAGGTATGGGTGCAAATCAAACATATATCATAAATTTTAGATTTGAAATCCTTTGTAACTTTTGAGTTTATGTCTGATTTCTCAGTAGCCTATTTGCTCCTGATCTTTCAAGAAATGACTCAATGGATTAATCCCCAAGGAGATCATGGAGTTTCTATCCCTCTCATGATACCTGAATTTGTCGTGCAACTTCGTGTATGGAACTATTCCTTCTGGAGTTGGCAGCTTGGGCAACCTCAACACACTTAGCCTGTTAGGAAACCAGCTGCGCTGGCCATGTAGCTAGTAGCACCAGGAATTGCATTGTGCTGGAGGTTATGTGTGCTGGATGACAACTAGTTACATGAAGTGTACCTCAGTCTCTAGATGACATCAAGGGGTTGCGTGTGTTGAATCTAACCATGAACAGTTTACTGGTAGAAATCATGATTCTCTAGACAACATCCACAACACGGAAAGAGTTGTCTCTAGCATCTAACAACTTGATTTGGCCAATCTCAGCTCTTCTGCAGAACCTAACAGTGGCCGAGATGGATGTGTCGTTCAACAATTTGCAAGGGTAAGTACCAAAAGAGGGTTTCTTTAGAAGTTTAACTCGCTCATCGATAGCTAGAGATAATGATTTATTTCTTAGAGCCACTAAGGACAGAGCAACAACATATGTATGTGCAATTAGTTTCCCGAAATTCTTCGAAACAAGATTATCGAAGGCATATTATTCTAAAAAAGGTTCATCTTTGATGATAAATGTAACTGCCCCTCTAACATGCATGTTGCTAGCTACTCATCATAGATTACCTTGGAAAAAATGTGTCTGATGGCTAGGATGTAACTCAATTTTTCCCTATATCCCTAAACCGACTCACACAACCGCTACTCCTGGTGTCTCTTATTCCCATGTGTACGTATACTTATTTGGGTCTTCTATTTTATTCTCCATGGTCATATGTCATGTCAACTATTTGATATATATATTTATAATCTAAGGATGTTGAACTGAAGTGGGACAAACTCGAATGAAGGCCAGGTGGTATATTTATAGTGAAAGGCATTATGTGCACATTTGAGAGTGGAAGATTAGGTGGGGAATTTAGTTTTCATGAGATGAATACTCATGAGTTACATACATATCATTTACTCAAATGATATTGGACAATCATCTGGCGTGAAAGTGGACACTGAGGACATCATACATGCACATGTGACACAAGCAATGGCACCATCACTTTATTGATATTTCTGAAAAATCAAAGCTTGGATGTACAATTCATCTTTATTTCCATATATATTTTGACAAGATCTTACAAACTTACACAACATGTTTGTATATTTCAGCAACTTTCTCACATTCAAAGTTACCACATGGTCCTTATTGGCATCCATGAACCACCAAGATCAAGAGTTAAAGGCATTGGTTTTGAGTTCATGCCCAATGGAAACTTAGATAGTTGGCTTCATCCAAAGTCCGCCATGCTCATTGTGAGTAATACTCTAAGCTTGGCACAAAGGATGTACAATACCAACAATATTATGGACTATCTTCTCAATCAATGCCAACCCATTCGTTCATGTTATCTCCAACCGAGCACCATCATTCTCTCACAAGACTTGAGTTCCCAAGTCAAAAACTTCGGAACATCAAGCATCCTACCCCGTGGATGCAAGCAAGACAGTGTGAAATACATATAGCACAATTGGAATAAGAGGCTCCTTTTGGTTATGTTACTCTAGGTAACTGAAATTGTTGTGGCTCCTTTTCACATGATTTCCTCTGATTCTGGATGTTAGATATTTGTTACACACTAATGTATCTGAACCTCTAAAAAATGTTGTAGAGTACGGGGAAGGATGTTTACAACCTGGGAATACTATTACTAGGAGATGTTTATATCCTAGGAATATTGTTAATTGTGAATTTAGATGTTTATTAGAAGGAGCCTAGCGGACAAATTGTTCAAAGACTCATTGGGTCACTACAACTTTCGGAGACTACTAGTGCTTTCCTTGGCAGGATCATAGAGATAGCTGATGAGGCAATGCTAATGCAACAACACTAGCCATTGTTGGAAATATAAGCAATTTACCATATGATTTAATCGATAAAAACCATAGATAAAGCATAACTAGTAATATAGCAATAAAATTAAGCATGCTATCTAACAGATAGATTGTAAATAGTAAATCTAAATATATTGCTACACATACTACAATAGATATAATTTGCAGCAGTAGGAATATGATTTGAACAAGATGGAGAAATATAGCGTACGGTGATGAAGATGAACCGAGCGCGTCGACGTTTGTGTTAGTCATGTCGTCGAAAGAGTTTGTCAATGTCGGGAAAGAATTCGTCATTGGGGCAGATATCATCACTTTCCATTAAGGAGTATGTGATGAAGCCATTAATACGTTGGAAACATATCTATAATTTTTGATGCTCCATGCTTGTTTAATATCTACTTTGCTTTACTTGTCCGCACTTTGAGGTGTTTTTTACATTTTTTCTGGTACTAACCTACTAACAAGTTGCAACAGTGCCAGATGACTGTTTTCTGCTGTTTTTGGTTTCAGAAAAGTTAGTAAAGCATTATTCTCGGAATTGGACGGGACAAACGTCAAAGTCAATAACTTTCCATGGGGAACAAGAAGTCTAGAGGGGAGCCGGGGAGGCGAGCCAGAGGGGCCACACCCCCCAGGCGCGGCCATAGGTGGGCCCGTGCCTGGCTAGGGTGTGGGGCCCCTGGCCACCGCCTTGGCCTCACCCTTCACCTATAAGAAGCCCCCGATGCAGAAACCCTGAGCACCCGATCAAATCTCCACGAAACCGTCTGTTGTCGTCGCCACCATCGTCCCTAGATCGAGGGGGGTCTGAAATTCTTCCTGGCACCCTGCCGGAGGGGAGATCATCATGGAGGCCTTCTCTCCGGTATGATGCATGAGTAGTTCCACCTTGGACTATGGGTCCATGTAGTAGGTAGATGGTTGTATCTCCTCCTTTGTGCGTTCATGTATAGATCTTGTGAGCTCCGTTCATGATCAAGATCTAATCTATTTGTAATCATGCATGTTGTGTTTACGGGGATCCGATGGATATTGAGATTATTATGTTGGTTTGATTAATGGTTTTGTCTTTATGATTCTATCATGTCTGTGTTGTTTGTGGTCTTGCATGCTCTCCGTTGTTAGTAGCTATCTTGGCCAAGTAGTTGCTAGTGACTCCAAGAGGGGGTATTTATGCTCGATAGTGGGTTCATGCCTCTAGTTTCCAAGGGAAGTGACAGAAATCTCTTCGGTTGTAGATGTGTTATTGCCACTAGGGAGAAAACAACGGTCTCTTGTTCATGGAACATGTGGACTGTTTACCTTACACACTTTGCTTAAATAAGTTGTCTGTTGCTTGCAACTTAATACTGGAGGGGGTTCGGATGATAACCTGAAGGTGGACTTCTATTCATAGATGTAGTTGGATGGCGGTCTATGTATATTGTTGTATTGCCCAATCGAATCTCATAGGATCTTTTTGACTAGTAATTGTATTGTTATGCCTTTCTCAGTTCCTGTCAATTGCCCTGCTGTAATTTGTTTACCCTTCATGCCATGTTGTTTATCTAAGGAGAGCACCTCTAGTGAACTATGGACCCCGGTCCAATATTTACCATTGATACATCTTCCATGTTACTTGTTTACTTGCTGCAAACCACCATTACCTTCTACACCATACGTTTAATCCTTTGTTACAGCAAATCGGTGAGCTTGACAACCTCACTGATTCGTTGGGGCAAAGTCTTGAGTTTGTGTTGTGCAGGTCTCCGCGTTGCTTGCAACACCTGTGTGACGTTTCCTTCCTCCTACTGGTTCGATAACCTCGGTTTCTTACTGAGGGAAAACTTGCTGTTGTGCTGCTTCACACTTTGCTCTAGGGGTTCTCAACTTAGCGCTCCTACATCAACTCAGCGATGCATCAACCATTAGTAGCGCTAAAGCGTTCCCCAAAAACCTTATCGCCTCTATCCCGTCCATGATCACAAGAGGAGGGGTTCCGGAGGTCTACTATCCCTTCTCGGGGTGCACACCACAAGAAGGGATGGGGAAGACTTGGAGGTCGCACAAGCTTTGGAACTGGAGGCGCTGGTAGTCATGGTGTGTTTTGTGCAGATAGGAGCGACCTCTCTTATATACGCACCAGAGGATCCTGCGAATAGGCTCGCGAGGAGACGAAGCAAACAGGCGGGAGGTGAACCAGCAAGTTTAAAACTGCACTCGTATTCACTCTCCACTAAGTTCGGATTGAAAATCCACTCGCGCACACTATTCACCTTCTGTAGCCCTTATTCCAGTGTGGCAAAAAGAAGCTCATCTCGGCAAGATTACAGGAACTGGCACCGCGCAACCCGCTGCGCGCACACATCATGACGAGGAGGATCATGTATGTAGGTCTCTCTCCTTCTCATGTTTTTACAAGTTGTAGAGCAGCCCCCCTTATAAGGAGGTCAAACTCTCTTGCACCATGGGACTAAACTTTGTCCCACCTCTTTCCATGCATGAATTGGCCAAAGGGTCTTTAGGATTTTAGCAATTATTGCAATATAATAAATAGGCCGGGCCATATTAGGAAAAATTTCAACAATCCTCCACCAAATCTTAGAGGCACACAAACTTTGCTTAACTAGAGACTATTAAGTTGAACTTCTACCTAGGCTTCATGCTACACTAGACTGCAACTTGTACAGTGAACTATGCCTTCAACTGCATGTTTATTGTGAATCTAGTTTTATATAAAGCATTGACTGATACTAGGCAACCAAAGAACTTTCCTGCAGGTGGAGCTTATGCATCGTACTCCGTGGAATTTTCATGAGTTAATTAGAGAGAACCCAACTCTCAAAGACTATGATGTTTAACTGTCAGACTCATATAGGTGTGTTCCTGAAAAGAGGTTCCGCAAGACAACATCTTTGTTTAAGAAATAAGCCACTTAAAACATATTAAGATAAAATCAGCCTGCCATGTAGAATATAAGAGTATTACATCTTCATGTAGTGGTATTATACAAAGGTAAGGACACCCTTCTCTTAATTTACCAACCACTTGTTTTCCAATTCTAATTCACGGGATCTCTGATAACAAATAGTGGTTTACTACTATGAACAATTGATATTGTGGTTTCATACCCATCTCTTTTGATGCATTATCTATCATGTTACGTATCAGAAACTTTGTGAAGAGAACTACTACCAAGTTTTTAGATGTTTGGATACAATGCAACGCACACTAGTAGGAAAATGACTATATCAATCATTTTGCTAATGGCGAGCATACAAAAGAAGACGCCACTACATCCAGGCAAACTACTAATGGCATTTAAGATAGGTCAAGCGCCAGCGCCAAACACTATTAGTGGCGTCTATGAATACATGAACGCTAACAATAAATGGGTCCCACAGGTGCAGCTGGGGCGCCTATGGTAATTTAGGCGGGACCTTTTTTTCAAAATTAGTGGTGGCATTTAAGTATAACAAACGCTGGTGATGATGGATATCTTAGCGGACGGCGTCCTACTTTTATGAACCATTATTGGTATCGCAGCCACTATTCCCATCTTACCCCCCCCCCCACCTCTCCCACCTGCTTCATGCTCTTACTTTTCCCATTTCCTATTGCACTCTTTCTCCTTCTCTCCACACTCTCTCGAACAACTAAATTTATCCAATTAAACAGCATTTATTATGAAACATCTTGACCCCATCACTCTCCTTCGTCCCACTAGCTAGTTAGCTCACTCTCTTATGCATTAAATAAGCCAAATTGAAGCCTCTATATATACCTAGCTACTTTCTCCATTTTTATTTTTGATCTGAACCACCCATCGATCGATATCGTGGCGGATCGAACCTTCTTCATCTCGAGCTCACAAGGTGAGGAATAATTCGGTGGTAATCCCTTCGGTGGATTTTGGTGATTGTGTGCACGCATGTGCCTTGTGTGTGATGCCGGTGAATATCGTTTTGACAGGTTAAAAAATTTCTACGGAAGTCGTATGGAAAATCAAGAGCTGTTTTATAGAGACATGACATTTTTTGTAAATTACATTGAATTTCATGTTTTCCAATTTTCCCTAGAACTATACCCCAAAATATAACTACATCGTAAAGGATTTTTTAAAGTTTTTATCATATTCGTTTATTTTTTACAAAACTTAAAAGACAATCTACTGGATCTATTTTTAACTGTCTATATGCGTCACAGAATCATCACTTTTGTGGCGCATACACGCATATGCATCACAGAATCCCATCCATCCACACTTGTTTGTGGGTCCTGCCAAATTTCTGTGGCGCATGCAAAGATATGCTATAGAAATAAACATTTTTATGGTGCATACGGGTTGCGTGCACCATAGAATTGCCATATTTCTATGGCGCATACATTTTTATGCGCCACAGAATGTTCTATGGAACATACACTTTTATATACGCCACAGAAAGCCTTTATATCTATATCTAGTTTTCTAGTAGTGACCTCACACGCACTCCTCCTATACGGCCTGCCTCGCGACGCCTCTTCACGACACGTGTGCGCCGTAGGTCGCGGGAATGACCCGAGCTCATGTGTTTATTTTTCTGCTCGGGAATACTTCAGAAAATATCTCTCCTAGATATTTTATGTTGTCGTTTCCGTCCGGATTTTCTCAGCTCACCCTTGTGTCTGGACATCCTCGGTTTTTGGGGAGTGCTCAGCGTCACTAATGGATTCCACGACGTCGTCTGGAGACGAGTTCCCTGACAACGACTTATTTCTGAACATTGACAACCTCTTCGACAATATGGCCGACAACACGAACAATGCTGCTTCTCAGGCCGCACCGTACGCGTCTCTAAATTTCCTCTTTGAGTTTCTGCTAGGATATCTTGTTCTAACTTTTGGAGTCGATCTGATCAATTTATCTTGTCTAAATGCAATCGGTTTATCTATTCTATTAGTCTGCATGATTAGTTTAATTACTATTATTTTAATTATACTTTTTAAGTTAATTCGGATTAAATCATATGAATTGTTGCTAAGGATTAGGAGGCGGAGCCACTAATCCTGCCGGCGCTAAGCAGGATTCTACAAGCGGGATTTCATGGGTTTGATGGCGGGATGGGAGGCGGGCTAGGCGGGATGTCCGTCTCAGTTGCAATCCTACAAAAGTATACACCCAAGGGTGCGGCAGTGTCGCCGCGCCGCCTAGGCTTCCTAGTCCCCACTGGAAAGATAGCAACAAGGTGGGTGCTTTATTTTCTGATCCGTAGTTTGGTTCAGCGGGACTCGATTTTGTGCAATGTTGCGTAACCCTTGTCTCTCGATCTCCAGTTATCCCCGATGTCTCCTTTTCCCATGGTTTCTTTGAAAGGCCAAGCTGATGTTACCGATGCGCTCAAACTGAAGCGAATAATATGGAGCTTGGTATTGATTCAAAAAGAAGATAGAGTATATGTAAGCAGCAAGGAATTATACATCAAAGAGACGGTTGCTGGAGCATTTATGTTTTCAGATGAGATGAATGGCCGGGAGTCACGTTAGCTTGTATATGTAATATTCCTCCATAAAAACTCTCATCCAGCATAGGTGTCGCCGGGAGCTATGTACTAGATTGGGCCTATTAATTAGAGCATCTCTAGCAGAAACCGAAAAGTTGTGACCCGTAAAACACGGTTTACATGTTGCATAAAAGGTGGTTTTAGGGCCTATTTTCGCCGCGCATGCGAGCGAAAAGCTGAACCGTAAATTAAACCAAAAACATGATTTCAAAGTTATTCAAGCATGATCAATTGAAAGTTATGACAGTTCAGAGTTTACATCGCCCTTTGAAATGATCCTACGCACCAAAGTATTAGACCCACATATCATGTCAGGCCATAGAAGATGTCATCACGCACCGCTCTTGTCACCAAGACCACCGGAGGCACCCTCGCCGCCGCCACCACTAGTGGAAACGAGGCTTTTCGTTGATCCTGAAAAAGGAACCGGTGTTAAAGGGGGGCCGTACCAGCGTGGCCCGTGCGGCAAAAAGGAGCCCCCCTTTAACACCGGTTCGTGCCACGAATCGGTATTAAAGGACCCTGCAACAGTGGCCCGCGCAGCCCCCCCCCCCTCCTTTAACACCGGTTCGTGGCTTGAACCGGTGTTAAAGGGGGGGCTATATAAGACACCGCAGCCCACACCCTACTCTTCCATTTTTTTCACTATCTCATTTTGGAGCCTAGCAAGAGGGTGTGAAGAGTGCTAATTTGTGTTTTTTTATATGCACAAGAGGTGTTCGGTGAAATACCCGAGAGCTCAAAATAAGTTTTCTCGTTGCTCTTTCCTTCTCGGTCGAGGTCGGCAACTATCCTTTCATGTGTCATTGATGTACTATATATATAAATGGTCATCTCCCTATTAATTTTTGATATATACTACATATTAATGCAGATTGAACCGGCAATGGATGTACAGTGACCGCCGCACTTCCGAGTACATTACGGGCCTCCAAAATTTCATCGTTGTGGCTAATGCAAACTGTGGCCACAATGGTTTTATGTGTTGTCCGTGTGTTCACTGTCAGAACAAGAAAGACTACTCAAATACCAGAACCATTCACGCCCACCTGCTTCGATCCGGTTTCGTGCCCAGCTATAATTGTTGGACCAAGCACGGAGAAAAAGGGGTTGTGATGGAAGACAACGAAGAAGAAGAGGATGATGACAACTATCATAATATGTATCCTGAATATGATGATACTGCAACGGGGGTAGATAATGAAGATCAAGAGGCAGCAGATGGGCCCACTGATGACGATCTTGGTCGGGCCATTACTGATGCAAAGGAAGAATGTGAAACTGAAAAGGAGAAGGAGAAGCTGGAGCAGATGTTAAAGGATCACAAAACATTGTTGTATCCAACTTGCGAAGATGGCCACAAAAAGCTAGGTACCACACTGGATTTGCTGCAATGGAAGGCAGAGAACGGTGTGACTGACAGCGCATTTTCAGAGTTGTTGGTAAAAATGAAGAATCTTCTTCCAAGAAATAATGAGTTGCCCGACAGTACATACCAAGCAAAGAAGGTTGTATGCCCTCTAGGGTTAGACGTGCAGAATATACATGCCTGCATTAATGACTGCATCCTCTACCGCGGTGAGAAGTACGAGAATTTGGATGCATGCCCGGTATGCACTGCACTGCGGTATAAGATCAGGCGAGACGATCCTGGCGATGTTGAGGGCGAGGCCCCTAGGAAGAAGGTTCCCTCCAAGGTTATGTGGTATGCTCCTATAATACCACGGTTAAAACGTCTCTTCAGAAATAAAGAGCATGCCAAGTTGTTGCGATGGCACATGGAAGACCGTAAGAAAGACGCGATGTTGAGACACCCCGCTGATGGGTCACAGTGGAGAAAAGTCGAGCGAGAGTACCCGGACTTCGCACGTGACGCAAGGAACTTAAGGTTTGGTCTAAGTACAGACGGCATGAATCCTTTTGGTGAGCAGAGCTGCAGTCACAGCACCTGGCCTGTGACTCTATGTATCTATAACCTTCCTCCTTGGTTGTGTATGAAGAGGAAGTTCATTATGATGCCAGTGCTCATCCAAGGTCCGAGGCAACCCGGCAACGACATTGGTGTGTACCTAAGGCCATTAGTTGAAGAACTTTTACAGCTGTGGGCCAAACCAGGTGTACGTATGTGGGATGAGCACAAAGGGAGCCATTTGACCTATGAGCATTGCTTTTTGTAACCATCAATGATTGGCCTGCTCTTAGTAACATTTCAGGGCGGACAAACAAGGGATACAATGCATGCACACACTGTTTAGATGAGACTGAAAGTATATATTTGGATAAATGTAAGAAGGTTGTGTACCTAGGGTATCGCCGATTTCTTCCGAACCTGCATCCAGTAAGAAAGAAAGGCAAGCATTTCAAATGTCTGGCAGAACCCCGGAGGAAGCATGTCCTCCGTACCGGTGAGGAGGTATTTGGTATGGTCAAGGACCTAGAAGTAATCTTTGGAAAAGGTCTTGGCAGTCTATCTGTTCTGAATGACGATGCCGGACACGCGCCCATGTGGAAGAAGCAATCTATATTTTGGGACCTACCCTATTGGAAAGTCTTAGAGGTCCGCTCTTCAATCGACGTGATGCACGTGACGAAGAATGTTTGCGTGAACCTGCTAGGCTTTCTAGGAGTGTATGGGAAGACAAAAGATACACCGGAAGCACGGCAGGACTAGCAACGTCTGAAAGCCCCTGAAGAGCCTATGCATCCTGAGAACGAGAAGGGTAAACGATGCCACTTAACTCCTGCCAGCTACGCTCTTACCAAAGTAGAGAAGGAAATCTTTTTTAAATGTCTGAGTAGTATCAAGGTCCCGTCTGGCTTCTCGTCGGATATAAAGGGAATAATAAATATGGCAGAGAAAAAATTCCAAAACCTGAAGTCTCATGACTGCCACGTAATTATGACACAATTGCTTCCGATTGCATCGAGGGGGCTTCTACCTGAAAATGTTCGAGTACCCATTGTGAAGCTATGTGCATTCCTCAATGCAATATCTCAGAAGGTAATCGATCCAGAAAGCCTACCAGGGTTACAAACAGATGTGGCCCAATGTCTTGTCAGCTTTGAGTTGGTGTTCCCACCATCCTTCTTCAATATTATGACGCATCTCCTGGTTCACCTAGTAGAAGAGATTGCCATTCTCGGTCCTGTATTTCTACACAATATGTTCCCCTTTGAGAGGTACATGGGAGTCTTAAAGAAATATGTTCATAACCGTGCTAGGCCAGAAGGAAGCATCTCCAAGGGCTATGTAACAGAGGAGGTCATTGAGTTCTGTGTTGATTTTATTCCTGACCTTAAGGCGATTGGTGTTCCAGAATCACGACATGAGGGGAGACTGCGTGGAAAAGGCACCCTAGGATGTAAAGCAATGATATGTAGGGACGGGCATTCTCTCAATCAAGCACACTACACGGTTTTACAAAGATCTATCTTGGTTGCCCCGTATATCAATGAACACAAGAATTTAATACGCCTCAAACACCCGGGACAGTCTGATGAATGGATTATAAGTGAACACATGGCGAGTTTTGGCGGCTGGCTGCAAAGACTTCCCATGAATAACACCACTGTTGGGGATCAGTTGTACTTGTTGGCCAGGACACCATCTTCGACTGTATGTACTTTCCAAGGGTATAAGATAAATGGGAATACATTTTACACGATAGGCCAAGATAAAAAGAGCATCAACCAAAATAGTGGTGTCCGCTTCGATGCAGCAGAAGACAATGGGCAGAAGACCACGTATTATGGGTTCATAGAGGAGATATGGGAACTTGACTATGGACCTAATTTTAAGGTCCCCTTGTTTCGATGCATATGGGTCAAGCTAACAGGAAGAGGGGTTGAGGTAGACAAGAAGTACGGAATGACAACAGTGGATCTCAACAATCTTATGAAGGTAGACAAGAACTTAGACGAACCATTCGTCCTAGCCAATGATGTGGCTCAGGTTTTCTATGAAGGACATGTCCTCCAGACCAAAAAAAAGAAAAAATATGCAAACGAATACATCATATGATGAGCCAAAGCGTCACATAGTTCTTTCAGGGAAAATAAACATCGTGGGAATCGAGGACAAGACAGACATGTCAGAAGATTGTAATAAGTTTGTTGAAATTCTGCCCTTCACAGTGAAAACTGACCCAAGCATTCCGTTAAGTAAAAAAGATGCTCCATGGTTACGTCTGAAGCGATCATAAGGCAGGACATATGCCAAGAAGTTCATGCTCATATTATGTAACTCTAGTTCATGTCTTTCGCGGTTTGTGGCTTGACCGAAGGATATCTTTCGCGGTTTGTGGATTGACCGGGACTATATATAGGGGGACCGGTTTTGTAGTCTTAGTTTTTAATATTAATAAATGTCTTGAGTGTTAGTCTTGTTTTGTGGATGGACCGGGACTATGAGAAGAAGTTGTCCCGATTCGTACTTGCCATTAAGATCTGATCTCCAAACGCGCGCGGTCACATATTAGGGAGTGCCTCTATGACCAGTTTCTTGGAGATGCTAGAGGACTGGGCTCCGTCGGCATCTCCCTGAAACTGGCCGTAGTGGTGTCCCTGCTCTCGAAAACCATCTTGCAGCTTGTAACTTCTCTAACTACATCAATACACCTGGAAGGTAACTAATTTCACATGTTAGGGATGCCTCTATGACCAGTTTCTCGGAGATGCCGGAGGACTAGGCTCCGTCGGCATCTCCCCAAATCGCCGTGTGGTGTCCCTCGCTCAAAACCATCTTGGAGATGCCTCAAACTGGCTGGAGGACTGGACTCACAAGGATGCCTATTTATAGTACAAGCAGCTCGGCATAGTGTCAACACTTACGAAATAATGTCGACACTCACCCCTATTATTAGTGCTGACTCGTGTTTTGTCCCGGTTGGTGTCTCCAACTGGGACTAAAGGTTCATCTTTAGTCCCGGTTGGTGTCTCCAACCGGGACTAAAGGTTCATCTGTAGTCCCGGTTAGTGACACCATCCGGGACAAGGTACACGCCGCACGACATAATGTCGACACTCACCCCTATCATTAGTGCTGCCTGGCCCAGCCTGAAATCCCTCCAACCGTCCCATTTTTAGAACAATGTCATATTTCTTCTATTAACAGTATATGTATTAAATGAGCCATTTTTCTTCCTTCTATTTCTTCCTTTCATATTTTTTCCCGCCATTTTTTCCGCCATTTTTCTTCCCGCCATTTTTCTTCCCGCCAGTTCTTCCCGCCAGTTCACTATATATATGTGGGGTTGGCCTCCATTGTCATTGCACATCTCTAGACTCATATCTGCAACTTCATCACTCTTTCCCATGGCTTCCACCATAGCACTAACCCCCAGGGAGGCGGAGGCGCTGGCGCCGAACCCTCGCCCGCCGGGCCATCGTGTCCCCGTCGGTGGATGCCGAGCGCCGAGGCGTGTTCCTCTGTCCCTCTAGGTGTGGCGCGCCGGATGGCCATCACGAACCACTACTACTTCGAGCTCACGCCGGAGCAGCGGAGGAATCCCAGATGGCATCCCGACTATTTCCCTACTTGGGAAGCCTTCTTCGTGGATCAGCGTGAGAGGGCGCTCGCCAGGCACGAGGAGGACGGCCCACCTCCTCCTAACTTCAACGAGGCCGGCCGTCGGCTATGGTGGCGCGGTCGGACTCTCCAGAGCGTCATGGCCTATGACACTGCCGCCGACTCTAACCCCCGTATGCGCTACCCTCAAGTCCAGCCCACGCGTACTCAACCTTCAAGGTTCAATTACGGCGACCCCGACGATGACAGCGATGACGGCGGCAGCGAGTACGACAACTACAGTGGCGAGTATTACAGGTGTAGGCAGGAGCATGACTGAATCACTCCAACATTCCAAAACAAGTTCGGCTGATTGTTACTTAATCTGGCCATGTATCTTAATTTTCAGTTTTTTTATGTATCTTAATTTTCAGTCGTGCTTTATGTAACTTACTATTAGTTGCATTCTGTATTTTAATTCCAGTTCTATCTCCTTCACAAAATGACCTATCTCATTCGAGGTTTCTTGGCTTTCGGGTCAAATGACCAATGTTATGGCTAGAATCAAGGCATAGTTTGTGATAATATGGCCATATTGTGCATACATGTGCATCATGGCATGGCAAACAATGTTGCAAGAGGAAGTTTTCCTTTTTATCGCAGGAAAAAGGCATTTTCCATTTTCCGAGCATAAAAACGGACGGTTTTGTGAAGCAACCACCAAATGGATAATTCAAAAAACCACCAACACATTTTACAAAAATACTACACCACCTTATATGGACAATGTACCAACAGGGGGATCTGAAACCTTTCTGTCCACCTCTGGTGAAAAAGACAAATTCCTGCCGAATCGGTAGGAAATGTGTCAGATATGAACTACAGGTACATGATACGATGCTCATGATTTTTTACAAAAATTATTTTTAGGTTCACAATATGCTATTTTATCAAAAATCCAATGCAAGTTGAGCGAGGCTTGGCCCCGAGCTAAGAATCTTCATGCCCGTTGTTCGACAAAGTTTGACGATAGTTTAAAACGGGGATAAAACAATAAAAAAAATCGAAACAGTGCGAAACCTTCGCGTGGATTTATATTATGTGACATAGTTAGAAGGAAAAATCTCAAACTTGGTATATAGATTATGTCTCAAAAAAACCTCCACAAAATGACTTATCTCATTCGAGGTTTCTTGGCTTTCGGGTCAAATGACCAATGTTATGGCTAGAATCAAGGCATAGTTTATGATAATATGGCCATATTGTGCTTACATGTGCATCATGGCATGGCAAACAATGTTGCAAGAGGAAGTTTTCCTTTTTATCGCACCAAAAAGGAATTTTCCATTTTCCGAGCATAAAAAACGGACGATTTTGTGAAGCAACCACCAAATGGCTAATTCAAAAAACCACCAACACATTTTACAAAAATACTAAACCACCTTATATGGACAATGTACCAACAGGGGGATCTGAAACCTTTCCGTCCACCTCTGGTGAAAAAGACAAATTCTCAATCCAGAGGAAGTGGATCAGATATGAACTACAGGTACATGATATGATGCTCATGATTTTTTACAAAAATCATTTTTAGGTTCACGATATGCTATTTTATCAAAAATCCAATGCAAGTTGAGCGAGGCTTGGTCAGATTCAAGTGTATACAAAAGATGCGGCATTTAAATATCCAATCAATTCAAAAATGTTAATACAAAAGATGCAGCATTAAAATATGATTTGCTCTAATAAAATAGGGTTAGATTCCTTTTTAGATGCTTAATATTTCTTATGTTCAAAGTTTTAGGATTTTACAATTAATTTTTGTTTGAATTGAATAATCAAAATTTATATGTAAGTGTTTTTGAATTAAAAATGCCCCTTTAATGCATGAAATAAATGCCCCCCCTTTAACACCGGTTCCAGACACGAACCGGTGTTAAAGGGGCGATTTATTATTCATACATTCTCTTTAACACCGGTTCGTAACCGAACTGTTAAAGGGTGCTTGAACGAATCTCTTCCTTTAACACCGGTTCGTGGCTGGAACCGGTGTTAAAGTGTGGTATTAAATGCGCGCCTTCCCCTTCCTTCTTTCCCCTAGAGCCAGATCGAACCCGCCGCACAGAGAAACAGAGAGCAGCCGCTGACGCCGTCCAGCCCTCGCCGTCGCTGCCCTCGCCCAGCAGGCCCCAACGAGCTCATCCCCCCGAGGTCCGGCCGTCGTCGTTGTCTTCAATCGCCGTTGTTCTGGAGCTTCTCCGGCCTCGACACTGTCATCACCATGCTTAGGGTGAGCATGCGGTGCTCAGGCACCACCCTGCGAATCCCCTCCTTCTCTCGTGTTCGCTGCCGCACCATCTGATACCGCTAGTCGTCGACCATCTGGTGCTCCGATGACCTAGGATCAGCGGCGTCGCCTCTATCTCGTTCGCGCTGCTCCGCTGATTCAAACGCGCGCAATACCGCTTCCCAAATAGCGCTCCTCCACCATCCTTGGCTGCCTGCAGACGTGTCCCCGGCGAGCCTGCGTGGCGCTTGCGTGGCCACGACGTGGCGCCCTCGTCAGCGATGGTCCAGCTTGGCCAGCGTGGTTGCATACGTGACCCAGTGGCCCACATGTCAGCCATAGTAGCTAGGTTTCTGTGTGGTGTAAAAAAATTAACCCCCCCAGCTGACGTCAGCCTGATGCAATAAAGGCTTTAATAATTCCAGAAATTGATATAAATTTGTAAATTCAATATCTTTTTATTTATAAATTAGAAAAATACAAATAATATATCAAAATGTTCATAAAAATGAAACCTAGCTATCTAAGATATAATCATGCATTGTTCAACAACTTAAATGACAAGTTTAATTGGAACACCCTAGTAACCCTAATAGATGATTCCGGAGTTTTCCCCCGAGTTAGGGTTTTCACCCCTCGGAACCCCGATTAAGTTGTCGAGCATGCCTTAGGGTTACATTTCAAAGAAAATTAACTTGTCATATCATCATACTTGCTTGAGCATTGCATCTATGCCATGTGTTGATTGTTTCCCCTTTATTTCCGGTGTTTGGTTCTTCCCGGTAGAATACGATATCAAGATCGAGATCGAAGCCAGAGGACAACACCGTCGAAGATCGGAGATCGATGAACAATACTTGACCAACTATAATCAAGTAAAGTACAAGGCTCCCGAAGATCTGTTTATCTGCTATCAACAGGCAAAGGCAAGCATAGCCCCACCATGATATAATCCTATGTTTTCGAAATCATTTCAATTGCTGCCATGATGCATACGATTCTAATATGGTCTTTTATCGATAGATAGAGTATCCTATCTATTGCATTAATCCCTTGAGATTATATTACCTGATCCACTGCTCCTAGCATAACTAGATTTGGCTTGTGTGCACTGGAACCGGTGTTAAAGGGGGGTGCACGCGAAACGAATTCCCCCCCTTTAACACCGGTTCGTGGCTGGAACCCGCCGGTCAGCCACTGTAGCTAGCCCCTCTCATATGCATCCGGGATTTCTCCGAATTAGGGTTTGGACCCCTCGGAACACGTTTAAAATGATCAAGCATCCTTAGGGTTTTAATTTCATTTGTGTATTTATTTGTGTATTTTTTGTATGAATAATATGTATATTTGTGTATGAATCCAAGTCCACTTGAATGTTTACTCTCTTACTCTAGATAATATTATTGTTTTAGAAACTATGGATCCACTTAGTAGAAACCTTGAAGAAGAAGAAATAATGGAGAACATTATTGATGAGGACACCTCACAATATCTGAACTTGGAGGGACATGATGACAGCTCAAGTAGTCATGGAGAAGATGAAGACTCCGGTGAACGCAATTTAGTGATTCCAAAGTCCGGCGAGGTATATGCATTGATTAAGCTTCTGCTGACTTCCACCAACAATCTTCTTCTACATGTATTAATTAACGCTTCTTTCTTCTTTTAGCCCTCTGGATCGACCAGCCAGCAACCATCTTCTTCTATGAAAAAGAGAAAGCGAGGCGCGAGCCATCGGTTGAAAGATCGTGCAAAGTTCACGATCGAGGCAGTCCGTGTTGATGGCAGGCCGATGGAGGCCAAGAAGGCCGCAGACAAATTTATACGTCAGGCTGGAGTTCTTGTTAGGGACCAAATCCCAATCATAATTGAATATTGGAATAAGCCAAAGAAGGGCGACGGTACCTTTGTCGATGAAAGATCCAAAGAAACGCTTTGGAATTCGTTGTTGGTAAATTTCACCTTCCGCCAGAGGAGGATGAAAACAACCAGTTATAAAGGAAAAGGTCAAAGAGTGGACTCTAAAGAAGATGGTCGACGCTTTCGAATCGAAGACAAAATTGAACAAATTTGTCAAAGCTCATGAGACTCAAATTTCAAGACGCATATTATGCGAAGATAAGACCTCACCGTCCGAATTTGTGGCATATAAAAAAGGTGCTATAGCTAAAAAGAGGTCGAAAACCAATACGCTAAATGCCCGTAAGAAGGAATATCACCAGAGGACGGGTCGTGGCTACATATCTCGAGAGGCCTAAGTGGGAGGAAGCTGAGAAGGCCTCACAAGCTAGAGGGATCACACCCTGCATGAGTGAGACCTATGTGCAAAGACTTGGTTCTACGGAATCGGGGCAAGGTTGGACCCAGAAACAGGATTGTGTATCTTCCCAACCCTCCTTGCCAAACCCTTCACTGAACTCATCACGGCATACGAGGAAACAGCCGCCAGGACCTTCCATCCCGACAGAGAGAATGACCAGCTCACACGCGCCATCGGTAAAAAAGAACACCCTGGACATGCACGAGGCACAGGGGGTATGACGTGGAAGGATGGGTTTGCCGAGTGGAGCGACTTTCATGATGGCGCAGAAAAGAAAAAGAGCATACAGAGCGGATGACACAGATAGAACATGCACTTGTGGCGCTGCAGGCGCAAGTGAATGCACAACAGAGCCATTAAGCTACCGGCCCATCTCAGCGGCACAAAGAGCCTGCATTGGAAGCTGCCGGCGGCCCAGACTCTGCGCGGAAAGCAGCATGGCTTCAACGGAGAACGTGCAGCCCACGCTTGAAATGGCGGGTCCTCGATACCCCGTGGATGAGATCACGGAGAGCGAAAACGTTGAGCTGCATGTGATATTAATGGGCTTATCCATTAAGGTGGCTGTCGGCTATGCCTTACCTCCTGTAGCTGGTGGAACTTACCACTGCCGACCGATTCCAGATGGCTATGCTATTGTCGGGGTGGATGAGGTTGTGAAGGAATATGAGGAAGCACAGCTTGACCATGCTACAGGTGAAGGGGAAAGTCAACTCAAATTTGCAGTGAAAACAACCATTCTTTGGAAGAAGGAACACATCGTGCTTCCAAATTGGAGGCCACTTGCACCCCCGCCTCCGTGCAGAGTCTGAGCGAGCCAGCTATCTCAGCTGCTGCAGCCATCTCCGGCGCTTCAGCCATCTCCTGCACGGCAGCCATCTCCGGTGCGCCAGCCATCTCCGGCGCGCTAGCCATCTCCGGCCCGTCAGCCATCTCCGGTGCTTCAGCCATCTCCTCGCGTAAGTGGAAGAGCACTGCCACGAAGAGCATCACTAGCACTGCCACAAAGAAATCCGCAGGAAACCGTATGCCAAAGAGTTCAAAAAACTACGCCCCGCAGCCTTCCGCCAAGCCATTGCCGGTTTTACCGTGGAATCGCAGCGACGAGGAGACCAATATAATGTCGGAAGAAGAGGTCAAGAAATTCTTTGCACCTAGATGGGCCGAGCCAAAGGAGAAAATAGATCCGGCGGTGGTGGAGAAGTTTTACAAAAATCTTTTCAAACCTGAAACCCCACTTGTGCCGGACTACGAGCGCCAGATTTTGAAGGCGGATGCAAGGCGTCGTAGGGAGACTGAAAGTAGCAGTCGTGCGGCACCCCAGAAAACAGTTCCCATGCTCGGAGAGCAGGAAAACCAATCATGCGCCCCGCTCCAAATGTTCGACACACAGGACGCTCCTCCCGTAAATGATTACGAGGCAGAGCTACAAAGAAAGGCCAATGAGATGGGGATGACTTACATTGCATACTTGAACATCGTGGGAGACAACTTGCTCAAATGCGATGCCAACCCCATACAACCATGGAAGTATGGGAAGAATCTCGTCAAGAAAGAGGATCTCAAGAATCTACCAACAAAGATGCGAAAATTGCACAAGTGGTACCTTGATTTATGCAAGACGAGAAAGGAAGAATGGATCACGACGCATATAAGAGATGAGATTTTCTTGTGCAGAGACGACGAGATCGACTTCAACATTCAAGACTTGCATTTTATATTCAATCAGAAGGAACTCGACAAAGCTGCAATCAGCCTTTATTGTGTGTAAGTACTATTTCTGTAATTTATATATCATCTCATTCACTTCATTAATTGCATGTATATATATATGCTCACCATATATGTATATACTATTATGCAGGAAAAAGGTTATGGAATGCAGGAAAGGAGGCCCTTTTGACATTGGGTTCGTTGACCCAAATAGAGTTCATGAAGAAGTGGTAAGAACCAACCCCGGGCAAACAGAAGATTACTTGCTAAGTTCTTTACTGAGACAACAAACCAAAAGGGAAATACTATTGCCTTACAACTTCTCGTGAGTACTGTTACCCTCTCTTGTACACATTTTGTTTCGGCTTACTCGATGTTAAGTGTAACTGATGATGAGTTATGCGTGCGTAGGTTCCACTTTATTCTGCTAGTCATTCAACCCGACTCAGGAAAAGTCCTTGTCATGGACTCACATTAAAAGAAAAAGAGCTATGGGCAAACTTTAGAGAGATGCTCCAGAGGTAATTTCAATCATATTATCGCACTAGATTGGCAACTTTCGTGACAATAAGTAATTAATTACTCATTTATCCATTTTCTTTGCCGGACAGGGTTTGGAAAAGGTTCACGGGCAGAGCCGTGGGTGAATGGTCAGAAGAACTAAAATTTATAGACCAAAATGTAAGTAATACTAGCTAGCTAGGTCTGCGTATCTCTTTGATTCTGCTTCCAATTCCATTATATCATGCTTTATTGATTATTATTTTGATTGAACTCTCTATTCTCGTAAAGTGCGCGCATCAGGGACCCGGCAATAAATTATGTGGATACTATGTTTGCGAGTTCATTCGCAACACGATATGTGCGACGGTCCAAGCTGCACTAGAACAACTTAGAGTAAGTAAACAAAGTCCACAACATTATTTTATTACCATAAATTGTGTTGAGTTTTATTCTTATATATATATTGACCCCATTCTTCATATATATTCAGATCGAACGGATGCGGGACCAACTCCTACCATTTGACCGCATACGAGCCATTCAAGAGGAATTGGCGGGGTTCATACTTGATGAGGTCGTCACGCCTGGTGGAGAACTCTTTAGATATCCACCAAAATGAACGATGATGATGTATGTGCCGATGACGATGTATGTGCCGATGACGATGTATGTGTCGATGACGATGTTTATGTATAATAATAGTTGCTTAATTATTCATGTACTCGTATGTACCGATGACGATGTATGTGTATACCGCTCCCGATCGATTCCCCCTCCCCCCTCCCGCAGAAATACGCCTGTAGGCAGAGGCGTAACTCTCATGCGGCAGATATAGGCAGTTTTCCGCCATGGCAGAGAACCTTTAACACTGTTAGATACGAACCGGTGTTAAAGGGGGGGCCTGAGCCCTGCGGCAGCCCCACGTGCGCCACCCTTTAACACCGGTTCGTGTACCCCCTCTAACACCGAACCCTCAACAGCGGTTCTACAACCGCTGTTAGAGGGCCCTCCCAACCGGTGTTAGAGGGGGGGTCTGCACTAGTGCACCTATGGCAGCACCACCACCACCACCTCTGGCACCATCAACATGACCTAAGAGAGCTTACTGCCTCCTCTCTGAGATCTTCACCCTTGCTAGTTTCCACCATTTCAATTGGTGAGAATCCATTTTGCTTGGATCCATCGTCATTATTCTTATTTCTTATGCAATAAGCTCCCTCATAGCCTTCTCCTCCTCAATCACGAATTGCTAGAATTTCACTTGCTTCATTTCTTGTTTCTCCCATTCTAATATCACCTTGGCTTCCAAAGTCTTGTTAGTTAACATCTCTTTGGACTTAACAATCTCATCAATTTTTCTACCCAAATTTGTTGCTTCGGCCACATTCCTTATTTCCGTGTCCTTCTTCCTCCTAACCACCGAAGCCCCCAAGTGGCGGCTCTGATACATCAACCACACTATCGTTCAACAAATTTGTGAACAAGGTCGGCACGGCATGCAAATCATAGCTAAATTGAGAACTACAATGTCACAATTTGCAATACAATGGAAATGAAAAGGCAGGGGATAGATGCATACCTTACGGATGCTTGGACGAACACATCGTAGGCGGCGGAGGGGTCGTCAGTAGTCGCGTCCGAAGCAGGTGAAAGGCATGGCCTGAGTGCAGCGGCTTCTGGTCCCCTTCTTCATTGCGGCAATGCCCTTCATGCCCAACACAACCAATTACTCAAGACAAGCCAAGCCAGACCCCCACGCCAGAATAACCTTGGATCATCTCCTTTATTCAAGCCAAGCCAGCAGCCCCACACCACCAGCTGGCACCCTGCAAGATCTACCGCTCCAAATCCAACCTTTATCCTGTGAAGGGCAATAGTGAGGAAGGCGTCGGTAGAGCAGGGCCGACTCTCCACCGGCAACGGCCCAACTACGCATTGGAGAGGACATGGGGAGGCGACACAGGAAATCCATCCAAATCCGAAATTCTAGGGTTTCGCTCTCCACCGACCCGACCCTACCCCTGCACCTCCGCTGTCATTCATGGCACCCACCGGAAGCAGGCCTCTGCCACCACCCGGAGCAAGGGTGCCACTTTGGACGCCACATGGCGATCCGCCAGCCATTGCTGCCCCGGCATCTCGACCGGCCGTCTCCGTTGCCAGCCAACCCTAGGCCACCTTTGGCAGCTGGGCCCACCGCCACCGCAGCGAGGGGTTGCGACAGTGGCGAAGGGGTCTTCTCTAGCGGCAGCGCGGGTCGCCCCTGGTGTCACCCTGGGGTGCGACACAAGATGAGTGTTTTTCCTAATATCAGCTCAAGCACGTCTATAGACATGCAAATCTAGTCAAATTGGTGACATAGTTTTACAATAGGAGGGATTCGAACATTTCGGCGGAGAAAAAAATGGTTGTTACATGTCCATGGAGATGACATATACAACTGGTGAGCCATCCAGACGGAACATTAAAGAAAAAACTCTAAAGCAAATCTTGAATTTATAGACAAAAGCTAAATCAAACCCTAAACTTCGAATCCCTGAAATCAGCACAACAAACATTTGGATCCAGGTCTATTTTAAACCCTAAGGCTGTTTGAGTTGAAATTTCGCTGATGTGGCAGGTCAACCCTGGGTTTTTTATTTGATGCCACACGACATGACAAATCCATACATGTCATATCCATCTTCTCAGGCATTTTGGCGAGCACCGTGTGTGCAGCTCGAGCCGTGCCTTCCACCAGCGCGTAAAGGGGCCTATAGCTCCCATGCGACGTCTTTACGCGGAATTGGAAAGAACGGTACATCTTTGCAAAGAATAGCTCGCATGCGACGCTTCTGAAGCGACAAATAGCTCATGTGCAACACTTCCACTTAACCTCACGAGATCGTCAACGAATTCGAATCAGTTGAGCAGAGCAGGACCCACAGCCTGTCCATATCACGGCGAGACCCACCTGATGTCCACCTCATATCGTGGGACCCACATTGTGGTAGAAGTGAGCCGTTGGCCCGATGCGTCCCTGCACCCGAGCCCTCCCTCCACCGTGCCAGCATCTCATCCCCTTTCGTTTTCTTCTCCGGCGAGCAAGCGCGGCAACACCGACGAGGGATGTCGAGCTCCGCTTCAGCCTCCCTCCGCTCATGTACTTGGTATGGTGCGGTGCCGATGACGAGGTGCCCCGATTGCCCCCGTACCGCACCCCTGAAGTGGCTTGTCACATCCACTGATAAGAACGGCAACATTGTCTGGGAATTTGTGAAGTGTGAGAGCAAGCCCGAGCCGGGGAAGGTGACATCTGAGTATTCCGAGTGCCAACTTCTCACTTTTCTTTCGAAATTTCATGCTTTTCATCGAATTTGGGATTTAGGGTTCATCTCTGTGATTTCAGGAACTGCCAAAATGTGGGCATTTTGAGTGGCTTGATGAGTACATCGAGCGAATTGGGGTGGAGGTAGCATCCCGGGAGCTCGAAAACCCGTCCGTGGTGGAGCAATTGGGATCTGGCAACCCCGTTTCCGCTGGTACTATGGTGGATGCGGAAGTGAAGTTCGAGCTAAAGAACATGAGGAAGCAGCTAAGGCAAATCATCGAATTGAAGAAGCAGGACAATATGATGGCCGTTTTTTTATTTTTGTGTAATTTCTCTCGGATTTGTTTATCTCCTGATCATTAGTCATTAGACAGCGCAATCGGTGCTCGAGAGATGTTTTATTATCGTAGAACCTGCGGAGATGGATGTAATGGTCTATGTCTTTGGCTTGAATAAAATGCAACAAAAATTCGCGCAAATTTTGAGCTGCTCTATTTTGTTCCTTCAGTTTCGTCAGTGTGCAGGGGAGGGGGAGGGGTTGAAAAGTTAAAAAAACAATCGATGGGGAGTGATTGAAAAAGGCCAGACCCAAATAGAACTTAGCCAGGCCAAAATGGTCGTATCCAGGCCCAATAGTAACTACTTGTAGATTAGGCAAAACAAATAGTACTCACGTTACAGTCTAACTAGGAACGTGTGGATATGCAGATACTCGTGTTCAGGTCGCAATCTTTTATTTATTGCAAAAGTAAATATATAAATGAAGGCCAAGGGCATTCATTTAACTTACAAGCCGAGCACTTTAACTTGGGCGCCCCTTTAACTTATGTAAATATGTAAATGTGTTGTTTGAAAATAAACCATGTGTTGCATGTGTTGTTTGAAAATAATCAACCATCATAACGTTAAATTATTCTTCCTTTTGAGATTTTCTAATTTCACTCATTTTATAAATATTGCACGAGTATTATATCAGAACTTTTTTTGTGTCTTTTGTTTTATGCACTTGTTGTTTTGGGTGTTTTGACAAATGACAATATAATAAAAAACAACTCGATCACATAGATAATATATTATATAATATAAGGGGTACAATATAGAGAGGGGCCCCACATTACAGAGAGGGGCCCACTTTACATAAACCCTAAGGGCGCCTAAACCCTAACCCTAGGTACTGCGTGGGTTTAGGGATGCCGGCCAACCTCGCCGCCAGGAGGCTTCCCTACTCCATCGACGGTGGGGTGCCGCTCGGGCAAACGCCGCCGCTGCCACCACCGCCTTCCAGTCCGCCGCACTCTCCCGTCTCTCCTCCTCCTCGAAGGCCCAGCGAGCTGCCTTCCGTTGCTCATCCTCCTCCCGTTCACGCCTTTTCTTCTGGGCGCGCGCGGCCTCCTTCTCCGCCGCCTTCTCGGCAGCAGCCAGCTCCTTCGCGTCTGCCTCCTCCTCCGCCTTTAGGGCCATGTCGTAGGGGCCGGAGTCGGGGAGGTTGCCGCCGCAGGGGGGGCGGGCGGGGATTGTAGATGAAGGAGCCTTGGGCCCAGGGGTCGGCCGGGGCATTGCGTCGCCCCCCCCCCCCCCTTGTTGCCACGCCTTGGGCGCGTGGGCAGCCCCTTCTCCCACCACTGCTTGTGGTCCGGGTAGGTGTCCTCGTCGTTGACCTTGGATTCCGAAGGCCAGCGGATGGGGGAGGTCGCCATGGTCGCTCACCGGAGAGGTTTTTTTGGGGCTGGGAGGAGGCAAAGGGACTCGAGGTTGAAGATGAGGAGGCAAAGGCGTTGCCAGGCCGGAACCATGAATCAGTGGGGCTCAGCTTGAAGGGAGGTATGGGAATCCTGTGTTGCGCAGCCGCGTGCGCTGCGTTGTTTGTAGGCAGCGGGCGTAGCCGCGTGCGTGATCAATGCGGTCAGTGCAAAAAAAATTGCTAGGATGCAACGTGACCCTACCCTGCATCGTCGCCTACCTGCATACATTCATGCATGTGATACGTCGGAAACTTATCTATAATTTTTGATGCTCCATGTTTGTTTAGTATCTACTTTGCTTTACTAGTCTACACTTTGAGGTGCTTTTTACATGTTTTCTAGTACTAACCTATTAACAAGTTGCAACAGTGCCAGATGCCTGTTTTCTGCTGTTTTTGGTTTCAGAAAAGTTAGTAAAGAAATATTCTCGGAATTGGATGGGACAAACTTCAAAGTCAATTACTTTCCGTGGGGAACAAGAAGTCCATAGGGGAGCCGGAGAGGCCGTCCAGGGCAGCCAGGATCCCCTAGGCACGGCCAAGGGTGGGCCCGTGCCTGGCTAGGGTTTGGCCCCCCTGGTCACCTCCTCGGCCTCTCCCTTCGCCTATAAGAAGCCCCCGATGCAAAGATCCTAAGAACCCAATCAAATATCCACGAAACCATCTGTATCCGCCGCCACCATCATCCCTAGATCGGGGGGAATCTAAAGTTCTTCACGGCACCCTGCCGGAGGGGAGATCATCCCGGAGGCCTTCTCTCCGATATGACGCGTGAGTAGTTCCACCTTGGACTATGGGTCCATGTTGTAGCTAGATGGTTGTATCTCCTCCTTTGTTCTTTCATGTATAGATCTTGTGAGATCCGTTCATGATCAAGATCTAATCTATTTGTAATCATGCATGTTGTGTTTGCGGGGATCCAATGGATATTGAGATTATTATGTTGGTTTGATTAATGGTTTTGTCTTTATGATTCTATTATGTCTGTGTTGTTTGTGATCTTGCATGCTCTCCGTTGTTAGTAGCTATCTAGGCCAAGTAGTTGCTAGTGACTCCAAGAGGGAGTATTTATGCTCGATAGTGGGTTCATGCCTCTAGTTTCCAAGGGAAGTGACAATAATATCTTTGGTTGTAGATGTGTTGCTGCTACTAGGGAGAAAACAATAGTCTCTTGTTTATGGAACATGTGGACTGTTTACCTTACACACTTTGCTTAAAGCAGTTGTCTGTTGCTTGCAACTTAATACTAGAGGGGGTTCGAATGATAACCTGAAGGTGGACTTCTAGTCATAGTTGGCGGTCTATGTATCTTATTGTATTGCCCAATCGAATCCCATATGATCTTTCTGACTAGTAATTGCATTGTTATGCCTTGCTCAGTTCCTGTCAATTACCCTGCTGTAATTTATTTACCCTTCATGCCATGTTGTTTATCTAAGGAGAGCACCTATAGTGAACTATGGACCCCGGTCTAATCTTTACCATTGATACATCTTCCAGTATTACTTGATTACTTGATGCAAACCATTACCTTCCACGCCATACGTTTAATCCTTTGTTACAGCAAATCGGTGAGCTTGACAACCTCACTGATTCGTTGGGGCAAAGTCTTGAATTTGTGTTGTGCAGGTCTCCATGTTGCCAGCAACACCTGTGTGACGTTTCCTTCCTCCTACTGGTTTGATAACCTCGGTTTCTTACTGAGGGAAACTTGTTGTTGTGCTGCTTCATACCTTGCTCTTGGGGTTTCCAACAAAGCGTCCCATGACAAGTGGTGGGTGACATCAAGCTATTTTCTGGCGCTGTTGTCGGGAGTCCTTCACTTCCTTTCTCTTTACTTTGTTTTTAGTTTTGTTTATTTCTTTTGATTGGTTTTGTCTGACTCTTTCCAAAAAACCAAAAAATATTAGTCTAGTTTGGTTTGCTTTCTTTATTCAAGAACACAAAAAAATTAGTTCCTGCTCTAGCTGCTGCTGCTGTTTTTGGCTTGCCCATCTTTGCCAAATTGAACTCTGCTGAGAACACCAAGTTGCGTGACTTCACTAGCACCAACAAGAATGATTTCCTTAGCACACCTATTGCTCCATCTGCTCCTGATGCTACCTTTTATGAAATTAAGCCTGCTTTGTTGAACCTTGTGATGAGAGGGCAATTTTATGGTACTAGTTATGATGATCCTGCTGTCCATCTCAATAGCTTTGTTGAACTTTGTGAAATGCAAAAGTATAAGGATGTAGATGGAAATATTATTAATCTCAAGCTTTTTTCCTTTCTCCTTAAGAGGAAAAGCTAAAGAGTGGTTGCTTTCTTTGCCTAAAAATAGTATTGATTCTTGGACTAAGTGCAAAGATGCTTTTAATGGAAAGTACTATCCTCCTGCTAAGATTATTGCTATGAGAAGTGGCATTATGAAATTTAAACAACTTCATAATGAACATGTTGCTCAAGATTAGGAAAGAATGAAAACTTTGGTTAAGAATTGTCCCACTCATGGACTCACTGCTTGGATGATTATCCAGACTTTTTATGCAGATTTGAACTACTCTTCTAGGAACCTGCTAGATTCAGCCGCTGGAGGTACTTTCATGGGCCCCACCTTGGGTGCTGCAACAAGACTCCTTGACAATATGATGCTTAACTACTCTAAATGGCATGTTGAGAGAGCTCCACATGGTAAGAAGGTAAATTCTGTTGAGGAAACTTCTTCTTTGAGTGATAAGATTGATGTTATTATGGCTATGCTTGTTAATGGGAAAGCTCCTATAGATCCTAATAATGTTCCCATAGCCTCTTTGGTTGCTCAAGAAGAGCAAGTTGATGTGAACTTCATTAGGAACAACAATTTCAACAACAATGCATATAGGAATAATTTTGGTAACAACAATTATAGGCCTTATCCTCCTAATAATGGTAATTCCTATGGAAGCTCTTACAATAATGTTAAAAGTGCCCCCTCTAAAATTGAAGTCATGCTCAAGGACTTTATTAGTAAACAAACCACTTTCAATAAGAATATATAGAGGAAAAACTTTTAAGTGTTGAGAAAAATATATCCTCTTTGTCTGAAGCTCGGTCTTCCTTGATTAATAAAATGGCTGCTAAACCTGAAACTATGGAAAACACTTTTGCTACTGCTCATGCCATACAAGTTACTCTTGATGAAAATGTTAGGCTGTTAGCTCTACACCATGCTAAGTGGGAAAGGGAAGCCGAAATTGATAGAAACAATAGTGTGTGCACCATCACCACTAAAACACCAGTAGTCACTATTCCTCCTCCTACTATGCCTAAGCCTATTGATCCTACTACTAGTGATGATAAGTTTGACTTTGATATTGATGGTTGCAATATTTCTGAAGTGATTATGTTCCTACAAAAGCTTGCTACAAGTCATGATGCTAGTGATATGCATGTTGCCTTTACTAAACACATTACAGATGCTCTTGTTAAGATTAAGTAAGAGAAGCTAAAACACAAAGCTTCTATTCCTAGGAAAGTAGAAGATAGTTGGGAACCCATTATTAATATGCAAGTGAATGACTTTGATCTCAAAGCTTCATGTGATCTTGGTTCTAGTATCTCTATTATGCCTAGAAAGATTTATGAAATGCTTGATTTGCCACCATTGGAAGATTGTTATTTAGATGTCTCACTCAATGATAATGCTAAAAAGAAACTCATGGGGAGTATTAATGATGTTCTGATTATGGTTAATAATGCTTATGTCCATGTTGATTTCTATGTTTTGGATGTTGAATACAATGCTTCTTGTCCTATTACTTTGGGAAGACCTTTTCTTAAAACAGTTGGTGCCATCATTGATATCAAAGAAGGCACCATCAAATATCAATTTCCATTCAAGAAAGGTATTGAACACTTCCCTATGAGAAGAGAAAAGTTGATTTTTGCTCCTCCTTTGAAAGCAAGATTTGATGTTAATGCTTCTTCATTTGAAAATACTTGATTCTTCTTGCTTCTTGTGCCTAACTTAAAGGCGTTAAATAAAAGTACTTGTTGGGAGATAACCCAAGATTTTCCCTGAGTCTTGGAAGTTATTACTTCAGTAATGACCTCTCCTTATCCTTTTTGTTTGCTTTTTGTGCCAAGAATGACCTCTAATGAGAGGGAAGTAAGATTTGGGGAGTTGCTGTCCCGAAACAGATTTCTGTCCTCCACCAAAAAAAATCGTGAGGAGTCTCTGTAACTCGGATTGAGCTCAAAATTTACGAATAAATCCCCTAGTACGTTCGATAACTTTAGTTAGTTCAACACTTTTTGATTTGAGCAATAGAAGATGTTCAAAAAAATCGGTTTCTACCTGCTGGTCTATTTTGATAGATTTCTGCCATTATTTGCATTTGCTTCTTATTGATTCCTTTTTGAGTTCTCTTTAGGTGAATTGAGATTTTTGAAGGAGTTGCTACAGTAGCTCGTGTTTTTTAGTGAAAATCCTTGCTGTTTCAAAGCTTTTCCACTGGTCTAATATCTTTTAAATAAGCTAATGTTGCTAATGAAGATTGTGTGAAGTTTTGTATGAAGGAAAATTTTCAAGTGTAGAGAGAGAATGATGTAATGAGATGAAGAATGGACAAAAGCTCAATCTTGGGGATTCCACCATGGTGTCACCCCAAGAAATATCCAATAGGTATAAGCGTCAAAGCTTGGGAATGACCAAGGCATCCCCTTCTTCATCAATAAAAAGCTCAGGTCTGTCTAGACACTTCACTTTTATTGTTTCATGCACAGTTGTGTTGTTCTTGGAGCGTTTTAGTTTTCATTTGCTTTGCTTAGTTGTTTAGTTTGCTTGAATAAAGTAAGTTTGGAACCCCGTTCTCGCTGTGTTTTTTGCAAATAAGTTTGCTTGGTGTTGAAAGGAGTAGTAAGTTCTTGCTTGAAGTGCAAAAGGAGCTTGCATTGACTGTGACTTAGACTTTAGAATGACATGCTAGGTGTTGTTTTGACCTTATGCTTAGTGATTATTGCTATAGCATGTCTTGTTCAAACAATTGGGATTGCTTAGTGTGCCTTGAAGAAATTATGCGTTGTTTTAGCATGCAAAGGCATAGTATTGTGGTATTCTCCTTTGATGCTTTTCTTGGGTTGACTTGGCACATGCTCACACCATGTTATGACTATGACAAGTCACCATTAGCCTCTATGATCATTCAGTCCTTGACTTGTAGTACCACTCTTTGCTTTGATTAGTATGCTTTGTTGCACTGCATGATTATGGCCATTATGCTCTCTTAGTTGGTTGCTCCGAGTCTTTTGCTAGCCTCCACTTGTATGAGTAAGTTCTACTCATGCTTCCAACTCCCAAGAAACCAAGTTATTCCAAAGTGTCCACTATAAACTCCTATGCATGGTGTGTTACACCATTCCAAGTATATTCTTGTTTTCAACTATCTTCCAATTAAAAACTATTTTGTTATGTGAAAACTTAGTGATTAAAGCCCTCACGAACTTGATGGCACACTTTATTCTTTGACCCTAATAAACTTGAACCATTGTGACAACCTTGTTGTATATGCTTGCACTTATAAGTTGGAATTAGCAGAATCATGCTATCACGGGGAACGTTTTAAACATTGCACTTGTACTTTGTACTCAGCTGATATCATGCTCTTTTGTCTATGGATGTCACCGGTGTGAAATAAAGAGGGAACTTGTAAGTCCATGGAGTTTGTATTCTGTGTTAGAGAAACGCCTGGGCTGCTAGCCTAAGCCATGCCTAATCATGGTGGAAACTTGCAGCATCACCATAGTGAGCTATCTATGAAGCATCCTCAATAAAAAGCTATGCATATGGTAAATAAAAAGATTGCTGAGATGCTCATTGTCTGCTTGCCTTGTCATTTTGGTTATGGGAAAGCTCATGTACCATGTGCAAGGTGTACCCCATTGGCGGTTCTCAATGATATGCAAATACTTACAATGACAAGAACTTGCCTGGATACAAAGTTGAGTATGCATGAGGTGTGGCCCTCGTATTCAAGGGACTTGAGATTGCCAACTTATACTTCGTCAAGCATATACTCCACCTTTGCCACTTTAACCTTAACCACTTCAAGATGCTTATGATAGGGGCAATGAGGGCTGAAAGCTAACAATTACCATAATTTTTGGAAGCTCTTTTTGAAACTTGTAATCCCTACTTCCTTTACAAAAAGGCCTTTCTTCCACTGTTACTGAGTCTCCACCTTCTACCTTTAGGAACCATTAAAAGAGCATAGTTGGCATTCTGTGTGTAGTTATCCAAAGCTTATTAATTGATGCATATTATGATATTACTTGTTCTTGTGCTATTTTTTTATAGTCACCCTTGTGAAGTTTGAAGGTGTCCTATGCATCTATTTGCTACTCTATGAGGGACAAGCTGATTGCCACTATGCTATGTTTTTTGTATGCGAAACAAACAAATGTTCTTCAATGCATGTTATTCATGATCTTTGTTTGTAGCCATTCATGTTGCATGCATAATTACTATGTCCTATTGTTAGAACTCCATTCTTTCATGCACATGTTTAGAGTTCTTTGATCCCAGCTTTCAATGCTTGCAAATGGTTGGATATTTATTGTGAGGGTGCATGTTCACCTCAAAAATTATTCTGTTTATCACTTACCTACTCGAGGACGAGGAGGAGTTAAGTTTGGGGATGTTGATACGTCGGAAACGTATCTATAATTTTTTATGCTCCATGCTTGTTTAGTACTTTGCTTTACTTGTCTACACTTTGAGGTGATTTTTACATGTTTTTTGGTACTAACCTATTAATAAAGTTGCAACAGTGCCAGATGCCTGTTTTCTGCTGTTTTTGGTTTCAGAAAAGTTAGTAAAGAAATATTATCGGAATTGGACGGGACAAACGTCAAAGTCAATTAATTTCCGTGGGGAACAAGAAGTCCAGAGGGCAGCCAGACCCCCCAGGTGTGGCCAGGGGTGGGCCCGCGCCTGGCTAGGGTTTGGCCCCCCCGGTCGCCTCCTCGGCCTCCCCCTTCGCCTATAAGAAGCCCCCGATGCAGAAACCCTAAGCACCCGATCAAATATCCACGAAATCATCTGTAGCCGCCGCCACCATCGTCCTGTTGGAGATATGCCCAAGAGGCAATAATAAAATGGTTATTATCATATCTTCATACTTATGATAAATGTTTACATACCATGCTATAATTGTATTAACCGGAAACATTAATACTTGTGTGATTTGTAAACATAAAAGAGTCCCTAGTAAAGCCTCTTGTTAAACTAGCTTGTTGGTTAATATATGATCATGGTTTCCTTATCATGAACATAGAGATGTTATTAACAACAGGGTCATATCATTAGGAGAATGATGTGATGGACATACTCCTATAGTTAAGCGTAGCATAAAGATCAAGTCATTTAATATAGTTCATTTGCTATAAGCTTTCTGATACATAGTAAACTAATTCCTTCGACCATGAGATAATGTTAATCATCATCACCGGAAGGATGCTTTGATGACATCAAACACCACACCGTAACTGGGTGGCTATAAAGGTGGCATTGAGTGTTCGGAAAGTATGTGTTGAGGCACATGGATCAAGAGTGGGTTTTGTCCATCCATATGACGGATAGATATACTCTGGGCCCTCTCGGTGGAATGTCATCCAATTAGCTTGCAAGCATGTGACTGGTTCATAAGGGATCACATATCACGGAAATGAGAAAAGAGTACTTATCGGTAACGAGGTTAAACTAGGTATGCAGAGATACCGACTATCAGACCTCGGATAAGTAAACTATCGCGAGAAAGGGAAATTAGTATCATATGTAAATGGTTCATTCGATCACGAAGTAATCGTAGAAATATGTGGGAGCCATATGAATTTCCAGACTCCTCTATTGGTTATTGATCGGAGAAGAGTCTCGGTCATGTATGCATAATTCACGAACCGTAGGGAGACACACTTAAGGATTCGATGTTGTTTAGTAGATATGGAAAGTGAGTAAAGAGACTGAATGTTGTTCGGAGTCTCGGATGGGATCCGGGATATCACGAGGAGATCCGGAATGGTCCGGAGAATAAGATTCATATAAGGAAAGTCCAAATCCGGAGTTCGGGAATGGTTCCGGTGTTTTCATCGGAATGTCCTAGAAGGGTCTAGAAGGTTCATCGATCCGGAAGGGGAAAGGTACATGGATGTGTCATCACAAAGTGGAATGGTTGCATCATGTCCTAGGTCACTTGGCTGGACACTTGGAAGAGAGAAATCAAACTCTAGTTTGAAAGTAAAAGTCCAGTTTGAAAAGTCAAACCGGGACATTAGTTTCCAAGTGGAGGAAGAGAAGGAAACCTAGGGAGAGAAGGTTTCCCTTCCCTCCTCCAAACGGCCGGCCAGCAAGGGAGTTGGGGGAGTACTCGGTTAGCCCTAGCCGCCCCTCCCACCTATAAAAGAAAGGGAGGGGGCGCCCCCTCTCCCTACACCTTGCCCCTTAGCCAGCACCTCCTCTAAACCCTAGGCCAGCCGCCCCCCCTTCTAGATGCGGCTGCCCTAGATCTCCTCTAAACCGCCGTCTAGCTAAACCCTAGCTGCCGGTTATTCTAAATCCTTCGGACCTCTAAACCCTAGATTGCCAAGGTCCTCTCTCTACTCCATCATACTCGCTCCGGCTTAGGCGAAGCCCTGCGGGATCTTCCCTCACTTGCGACACCATGTCGTCGTGCTGCCAGAATCGCGAGGGAAGAACTACAACTTCCACTGCCTGTTGGAACAAGGGAGAGGAAGGTCTTCATCGAGTACCGTACGTGTAACCGACTGCGAGAGCGCAGCCGGAACGCGGCGCCGGAAGGATCGTCTACGCGATCTTAAGATCGGCAAGTGAACGACTACATCACCCACGAGAATCTGCTCTCATTAACTGCTTTGAATCTTCGAGGGTTAGTACTCTATCAACTTTTTGCACCGATCTAGTAGATAGATCTTGGCTTGATCATAGATTAGATCTTGATTGTGTGTTCATGCGGTAGAAATTTTTTGTTTTCCATGCTACGAACCCGTACAGTGGTATCAGAGCCGTGTCTATATGTAGATCTGTTGCACGAGTAGAACACAATGGTCATTGTGGGCGTTGATGCTTTTGTTGTCAATTGCTTCTTGTGTACTTTGCATCTTGCGGGATGGTGGGATGAAGCGGCCCGGGCTAACCTTACATGACATCGTTCGTGAGACTTGCTCCACGCTTGACATGCAACTTGAATTGCATAAGTGGCTTTGTGGGTGCCTGTTTCTCCCAACATAGTGAAGATTCAATTTACAACGGGTAATTGACAATACTAGTATCAATGTTGTGGTTCTTGTTCGTAAGTTAGAACGACACTTATTGAAATCCCCAAACCACGTAAAATATGTAAAGAAAATTAGAGGCGTCTAACTTTGTTTTGCAGGGGTGTGTTGTGATGTGATATGGCCATGATTGTGATTATATATGATGTATGCAATGTTCCTTATTGTAATTCGACAACCGGCAGGAGCCATATGGTTGTCTTTTCAATTCTGTTAAGACCCGCGTGTCTATTATTCAAAGTTGTTGTAATAGTTGATATTGGTGGATGACAACCATGAAGCGCCACCATTGACCTTGACGCCATGCCGGTGGTGATGAAGATCATGTACGTGCTTGAAGATGGAGATCAGAAGCACAAGAAGAAAGGCCATATCATATCACATATTTTGAATTGCATGTGATGTTAATCCTTTTATGCATCTTGTATTGCTTAGTTCGCGACGGTAGCATTATAAGATGATCCCTCTAGCACAAATATTTCAAGTTATAAATTGTTCATCCTTAGTAAGAACTGTTGCTAAAGCTCGTTGTTTCGAAGCACCACGTGATGATCGGGTGTGTTAGATTCTGCGAGTGTATACAATGGGAGCAAGACAGATTTGCTCATGCGGAAGCTAAGGTTTGATCTTGACGAGCCTAACATGTACAGACATGGTATCAGAACACGGAATACCGAAAGGTAAAGCATGAGTCATATAGATGATATGATGAACATGATGATTGTTCGCCTTTGAAACTATAGCATGTCACGTGATGATCGGACTTGGTGTAGTGAATTTGGTTCATGTGATCACTAAAACAATGTGAGGGATATTGTTTTGAGTGGTCGTTCAACAGCAATATGATTAAAAGTTGAACACTATTTATCATAATTTAAATCAAAGTGAATTTACATAGTTGTTGTAGTCATTGGCA
This sequence comes from Avena insularis, assembly GCA_023614405.1. Classification (NCBI taxonomy): domain Eukaryota; kingdom Viridiplantae; phylum Streptophyta; class Magnoliopsida; order Poales; family Poaceae; genus Avena; species Avena insularis. The sequence goes on from CM042684.1 coordinate 10,982,734, forward strand.
TCCATTTACCACCTTGCGCTTAGTTATAATTGAGATAATAGAACTATAGAATTCTGGTTAGTTACTTTACGAACTGGTATCGTATTGTTTTGAAGTGTTAATCTAAAGTTTAAAAGTCCTATTGCAAACTTTCAGTAAGTTCTGGTTACTCCGTGAAGTTTAATAATTGGTATTAAATCAAGAGTGACAATTCCAGTGTTAGTATATAAGTATCATGTTTGTCTCCATGATTCTTGATATTCAAAAGATTGTTTTAATATCAAGGTTATCTAGGATCTGAAAGTGTTGTTTCAGAAACCATGATGTGTGGAAGATATTGCGATATCTAAAATAATGTTTTGGTTGCAACATGAGAGAGTATAATATGGCAAAGTTTATGTTCTCGTATTTGATGAGAATTTCAAAAAGGTTGGAGACGCTTGTCGTCCTAATCCTTCAAAAGGTTTTGGAGACCAACATTATACTCTCGATTCACCATTATAAGCTAAAAGTAGCTTGATCATGAATAGTTCCATGATAAGGGTGAATATTTTATAAAATGTTTACTACACTAAAAGATTACTAAAGAATGGAATTTGAAAGAACACCAAGTATTTGATGATGGTGATCTACTTCAAAGTGCAAGTCCAAAGACATTGGTATTTAACTATACATGATTTGGACTATGTGTCATGTGTATGGCTCCACTATTGATGTTGATAGATTCTTTCGAACAGAAAAGGAAATACTGAAAGAGAATCTCAAAAATATATGGCAGAAAAGAAAAGACTATAATTGTTTAGCTTAGGTATATAGAGGATATACATGTTATGGCTATATTCTTTGCTTATTAAACAATGTGGTTCTTAAGTATTGGATACTGAATTTGTTGGTATGAATCGTCATACGAAACAACACAATTCATGAACTACAATGGCCTAAGTAACTAGCAAAAGAATGTGTGATGATGTTCATCGAGAACAAATAAAGGGTTGTTGTGTTGCTCGTTAATATCAAAGCTTGCCTTCAAGATTTGTTTTATCAGGTATTATGAGAATAAAAGAGTGGTTCAAATAATTGTCGTAATCCATAAAAGATGGATGATTTACAAATCTCATTGGATAAATCACATCCATAAAAATATTGCTAAAAATGTCGAAACACAATTGATAATAAAGATCACTTAGGAAGTGACATCGCCGTTTAAATTATATTGGGAAGAAAACATGAAGAAACTCCATGTGGATGGAATTTTGGAGTCTTTTGATTTTTAATCAAATGACACTTGTGAAATTTTCCTAGAGATAATCAAAACTCCGCTCATAGGCCAAAGGGAACGGATGACTAGCTTATTAGAACTTGTACATATTGTTGTATGAACTCCATTATGTGTAGTCAAGAGCGATAGATTTCAACTTCATATGTTTTCTCCGAAAATTTGAGTGAATATATGAATATTTACTTAACAAGATGAAGTGCAAAATAAATGTAACAAGAAATAAAGAATTTATTATAGGATCATGAAGGACGTTATTTGAGTTATAAAGTTTAGCATAACACCTAAAGATTTGAGGAATCGTTCCATGGATTTGCGTTTCCCGAAACACCATATGAGTATGGAATAATCGAGATATGCAATGAAACCTTGTTTGACATGGTAAGATCAAAGGTGTAATTGATAAAACTGTCATTATATTTTAAAGATTAAAGCTTTAGAGACTACCATTTTTCCACTAAAAAGAGCTCCATCATAAACCGTTGAAATGACACCATATAAAGTTATGGTTTGGGATAAAACCCAAGTTGTCCTTTCTTAAAAATTGGTATGCTATGCATAAGAAAGATGTTTGCAAACAAAATCGGATGAACATATCTTTGTATGTTATTTTGAATAATAGTTGAGTATTCCTCCATAACACCGAAGACAAAAGTGTTTATCGCTTAGAACGTCAAGTTTCTTTGAGAAGGAATTTTCCGTGAAAAGTTGAGTGGGAGGACAATAAAACTTTGATAAGGTTAAAAGAACCTTAGCTATATGTGCAAAGTTGTGCAGCGCCGAAAAGTGTTCCGGAGGCAGCAACAATGCTCATGGCTCACGTGCCTCAAAGGTTGTGGTCACGGAGGTTTAAGTTCCTATTGAACCAAGTAGGTCGGGTAAACAATCAAGTACCAAGATTTGAGAGTTAAATCATTATTTGACAATAATGATCAGACTACATGCAAAGAAGCGATGATGGGCCCTGACTCCGTTAAATAGTTTGAAGCCATAAATCCGTGATAGTTCCATATACAAGAGATCAACCTTTGAACTTGAAAGACCCTCTGAAAAAGTGCAAGACCCTACAGTCGTATTTGGATCTATAAAAAATAGACATGGATGTTTCACATCTATGAAATTATCGACATGTCGGGAAAGAGTTCACGACAATATTCAAATAGTTGACTATGACAAGATCCGATCTTTCATTAAGCGAAATTTAGTCTAGACGGATTAATGTAGCAACCACTACATATAATTTTGTTATGTGGTAGTTGAATAAACAAAACAAGCTCTTCTAATAGAATGGTTACCTAAGACGTGTACATGACACGGTCCAAAGGGTTTTGTTAATTCAAAGGATGCTAAAAGCATATGCAAACTTCAATGGTTGAAGTAAGCATCGCGAAGTTGGAATCTTCACTATGATGAAACTGTTAAACGAGTTTAATTTCATCGGAGACGATGAAGATGCTTGCATTTGCAAGAAATTAAGTGGGAGCGCTAAGACATGTTTCTAATACATTATGTGGAAGACATATTGTTGATTGAAAATGATGTATCTTTTTATTAACACAGGATAAGAATTTCATCTCGATGAAAGGCTTAGGCAGAACCCGAATATTTGGCATCAATGTCTATATGGATAAATTGTGACGCCAATATGGTTGTGCCAGAAGTACATAGATGAGATATTGAATGAGTTCAATATAGAAACTACAAGAAAGATTCTTGTTACACACGAAGGATTGAATAAAGATTTAAGTATTTTTGATACTTGATAGATACAATCACAAAGAGTACTTTATCAATCATGTTGTGATGTGTACAAATCCAAATATGTCCTATGCTCTAAATGTTATAAGCGTATACCAGAATGATTCATAAGATGATTATTGGATGATAGTAAAGACATTCTTATGATCTTTTAGAAGAACTAAGAATATATTATTTTGTAGAAGTGACAAATAGATGGTTACTTCATTGTAAAAGTATTACATTGATACTAGTTTTATCACAAAGTACAAATTAAGTTATCTCAATCTAAACTAAGGGTGGCACAATATGATGGAAAGTAAGTTCCATAATGAATTTGGATGAGTTCCAAAGTTAAGACATTGTGACAGATACTACAACAAAAGGCTAAGTATATGGCTGCTGTTATAGCAGCAAAAGAGGGAATTTGTGTCAAGTAGTTTGTTATCAACCTAGGTGTAGTTCATAATTGGATAATACTATGAGGATATATTGTATGACAATATTATCAACATGTTTTAACCCCAAGGAACTAAAGGTCTCACCAAAGGACCAAATTTGTACAAATCCATCTCATTAGAGAATGAGTGATGCGTAGAGATGCAAAGACATGCAATTACACACAGACCTGAAAGTGTCGGATCCGGAGATCAGTTGACCACTAGCAATCGTGTAAATACAACACTGGAAAGCCATAGGTGTTGAATGCACAAAGGTTTGAAACTAGATTATTGACTCTAGTACAAGTGGGAGACTGTTGGAGATATGCCCAAGAGGCAATAATAAAGTGGTTATTATCATATCTTCATACTTATGATAAATGTATACATACCATGCTATAATTGTATTAACCGGAAACATTAATACTTGTGTGATTTGTAAACATAAAAGAGTCCCTAGTAAAGCCTCTTATTAAACTAGCTTGTTGGTTAATATATGATCATGGTTTCCTGATCATGAACATAGAGATGTTATTAACAACAGGGTCATATCATTAGGAGAATGATGTGATGGACATACTCCTATAGTTAAGCGTAGCATAAAGATCAAGTCATTTAATATAGTTCATTTGCTATAAGCTTTCTGATAAATAGTAACCTAATTCCTTCGACCATGAGATCATATTAATCACCATCACCGGAAGGATGCTTTGATGACATCAAACACCACACCGTAACTGGGTGGCTATAAAGGTGGCATTGAGTGTTCGGAAAGTATGTGTTGAGGCACATGGATCAAGAGTGGGATTTGTCCATCCATATGACGGATAGATATACTCGGGGCCCTCTCGGTGGAATGTCATCCAATTAGCTTGCAAGCATGTGACTGGTTCACAAGGGATCACATATCATGGGAACGAGAAAAGAGTACTTATCGGTAACGAGGTTGAACTAGGTATGCAGAGATACCGACGATCAGACCTCGGATAAGTAAACTATCGCGAGACAAAGGGAAATTGGTATCGTATGTAAATGGTTCATTCGATCACGAAGTAATCATAGAAATATGTGGGAGCCATATGAATTTCCAGATTCCTCTATTGGTTATTGATCGGAGAAGAGTCTCGGTCATGTATGCATAATTCACGAACCGTAGGGAGACACACTTAAGGATTCGATGTTGTTTAGTACATATGGAAAGTGATTAAAGAGACCGAATGTTGTTCGGAGTCTCGGATGGGATCCGGGATATCACGAGGAGATCCGGAATGGTCCAGAGAATAAGATTCGTATAAGGAAAGTCGAAATCCGGAGTTCGGGAATTCTTCCGGTGTTTTCATCGGAATGTTTTAGAAGGGTCTAGAAGGTTCACCGATCCGGAAGGGGAAAGGTACATGGATGTGTCATGACAAAGTGGAATGGTTGCATCATGTCCTAGGTCACTTGGCTGGACACTTGGAAGAGAGAAATCAAACTCTAGTTTGAAAGTAAAAAGTCTAGTTTAAAAAGTCAAACCGGGACATTAGTTTCCAAGTGGAGGAAGAGAACGAAACCTGGGGAGAGAAGGTTTCCCTTCCCTCCTCCAAACCGCCGGCCAGCAAGGGAGTTGGGGGAGGACTCGGCTAGCCCTAGCTGCCCCTCCCACCTATAAAAGAAAGGGAGGGGGCTCCCCCTCTCCCTACACCTTGCCCCTTAGCTGGCGCCCCCTCTAAACCCTAGGCCAGCCGCCGCCCCCTTCTAGATGCGGTTGCCCTAGATCTCCTCTAAACCGCCGTCTAGATAAACCCTAGTTCTCGGTTACTCTAAACCCTTCGGCCCTCTAAACACTAGATTTCCAAGGTCCTCTCTCTACTCCACCATACTCTCTACGGCTTAGGCGAAGCCCTGCGGGTTCTTCCCTCTACTTCCGACACCACGCCGTCGTGCTGCGGGAATCACGAGGGAAGAACTACAACCTCCGCTGCCTGCTGGAACAAGGGAGAGGAAGGTCTTCATAGAGTATCGTACGTGTGACCGACTGCGGGAGCGCTGCTGGAACGCAGCGCCGGAAGGATCGTCTACGCGATCTTAAGATCGGCAAGTGAACGACTACATCACCCACGAGAATCTTCTCTCGTTAACCGCTTTGAATCTTCGAGGGTTAGTACTCTATCAACTTGTTGCATCGATCTAGTAGATAGATCTTGGCTTGATCATAGATTAGATCTTGATTGTGTGTTCATGCGGTAGAAAATTTTTGTTTTCCATGCTACGAACCCCTACACGTCCATAGATCGGGGGATCTGAAGTTCTTCCCGGCACCCTGCCGGAGGGGAGATCATCCCGGAGGCCTTCTCTCCGGTATGATGCGCGAGTAGTTCCACCTTGGACTATGGGTCCATGTAGTAGCTAGATGGTTATATCTCCTCCTTTGTGCTTTCATGTATAGATCTTGTGAGCTCCGTTCATGATCAAGATCTAATCTATTTGTAATCATGCATGTTGTGTTTGCGGGGATCCGATGGATATTGAGATTATTATATTGGTTTGATTAATGGTTTTGTCTTTATGATTCTATCATGTTTGTGTTGTTTGTGATCTTGCATGCTCTCCGTTGTTAGTAGCTATCTTGGCCATGTAGTTGCTAGTGACTCCAAGAGGGAGTATTTATGCTCGATAGTGGGTTCATTCCTTTAGTTTCCAAGGGAAGTGACAATAATCTCTTTGGTTGTAGATGTGCTGTTGCTACTAGGGAGAAAACAACGGTCTCTTGTTCATGAAATATGTGGACTGTTTACCTTACACACTTTGCTTAAAGCAGTTGTCTGTTGCTTGCAACTTAATACTGGAGGGGGTTCGGATGATAACCTGAAGGTGGACTTTTAGTCATAGATGCAGTTGGATGGCGGTCTATGTATCTTGTTGTATTGCCCAATCGAATCTCATAGGATCTTTCTGACTAGTAATTGCTTTGTTATGCCTTGCTCAGTTCCTGTCAATTGCCCTGCTGTAATTTGTTTACCCTTCATGCGATGTTGTTTATCTAAGGAGAACACCTCTAGTGAACTATGGACCCCGGTCTAATCTTTACCATTGATACATCTTCCAGTATTACTTGATTACTTGCTGCAAACCATTACCTTCCACACCATACGTTTAATCTTTTTTTACGGCAAACCGGTAAGCTTGACAACCTCACTGATTCGTTGGGGCAAAGTCTTGAGTTTGTGTTGTGCAGGTCTCCACGTTGCCAGCAACACCTGTGTGATGTTTCCTTCCTCCTAATGATGGTTTGATAACCTCGGTTTCTTACTAAGGGAAACTTGCTGCTGTGCTGCTTCATACCTTGCTGTTGCGGTTTCTAACGAAGCGTCCCACGACAAGTGGTGGGCGCCATCAGCATGCATTAATGGGAAAGAGAGAAAAAACGTCCAAAGTCAGGCGGGCGCCCAAATCACGCTGAGTCCAAAGTCCCAAGCACCGCGCACCACGTCGGAGCCCGCAGAGCATTCACAGCCTGACAGTCCCAAGTCCCATGCACCTTGTAGTTTTGTCTAAGTCAAACTTTGTCAAATTTGACCAACCTTGTAGATAAATATATAAACATATATTACACAAATTTGTCATATTATGAAACTAAGTTTAAAAACAAATTAAGAGTTGTCACCACATGCAACCTTGTTCACACTGCATGCAGATTAGCACAAGGGCAGAAGAAACACTTAGTCTTTATTAGTCGCATGTAATTACAAGTTCACACTATTTTTACACCGCATGTATGCATAAAAAAACAACCGGAGAGAAAAATGAACCATTTAAGTAACTGCAGGATAGTAATTAAATCAGGGCAATAAATGCATAAGTTAGCCTACTCGAAAAATTATTACTCCACCAAGCATATTCAACAAAATACTAGCATTTATAATATCAATTTTATATAATATAAAAGTATGTGTTATGGTAAATCTAATTATATTTATTACATATTTTAGATTTTGATATTTTTTTCTTATATACGTAGTTAAAGTTTATAAATATTGACTTTTACTAAACCCAAAACGCAGATTAATTTGAGACAGCCGGAGTAGAATGGAGGCAATTAATGCATAAATCAGGGAGTAATTTTTGGAATTGCATGTTTTTCTATGACGCATGATCCGGAGCGGAGTAGGTTTGACTGAAGAAAATAGTTAGACGTACACTTATTTGATACGACGGAGGGAGTAAATACGCTGCAGCGCTGCTGCGTCGGTTGGCTGCACGCAAAATAGCTAGACTGCGATGCGAGAGGCAGCTGCATGGTATGTATGCATGGTGCAGCCCACCACGCTCAGCATCCTCGCATGCCACGCTCGGTCCAACGATCAATGGAGTGTGCCACGCTGTACCTTATCTGTTTATCAAAAAAACGAATAGACGGGAAAAATGAGGGTCGGCGCGACAGCGACGGCGCGGGCCTCAAGTTACCGCCAAGGGGCGCTTGGGACAGCCATGTGGAGGCGCGGCGGCGGCAGATACAATGGCCTAGCGCTGGCGGTTGTTATACGGCGCGGCAGCGGCGCTGGACAATTGGGGAAGAAAATGGGCGTGAGCGCGGGTGAATATTCTGTGGGCGGTTGCTTCTTCGTGTGCGAGCGGATCGATAGCGCCCGTTGGAGTCGATGCCCCAAATATGCCGCATATGATAGCGAAATATACAGCGCATACAAAATATTTTACAGCGCACGCGTTTTATCACGCCTGCTGGAGCACGTGAACAACACGTCAGCGCTGCAAATCGATGGTTTACTTAAAGTATGCGCCGTACGCAGCGGCTGCTGAATATGCTCTAAAACGTGAAGATTATGCCCAAAGGACAGTCTCGTTTCTGGGCTGCACAGGAATCTCCCCCGCTACTGAGCCTGCTCGCTTTTCTCTCTCCTATTTCTATCAGCGTCATTAATTCGTTTATGGGCCATCTTGACATTAAGCCATGCTGGAATGGCCCCCTCTGGCTCTGATCAGAGTCATCACTCTGACTTGGTGCAACTAGCGGGATTTTTTTTGTTCAATACCGCCAGCACATTGTTCGTAGATGTACTGTGAAAAAACAATGCACTAAATTGTGACAAGCCTTTAACAGCATGACAAAAAAAGAGGTTAATTAAGTTGGTCCAATAGAAAATAACATGCCCAAAGTATTTTGAAGAACCAACACCGAAAAGCAACAAGGTCTACGCAGTTAGTTTATGTAGATTATTGGAACCAAGATCATGTGTATTGATTGATTCGCAAAAAAAAAAAGATCATGTGTATTGTTCCATTATGGTAAAGTTGTTTGCTTTGTTTTTGTTTATGTCGGCAAAACACTCGGCGCTAGCTGGTGCAAGAAGACACACCGGCCTGATATCGCTCTTATTAAGATGAAGGAACTCGGTTTTGTCCTAGCGATCTTGGTCGCCAAGCTGTGCCACTACTCCCGATGCCTCATGTTCCCTTGTCTCCTTACATTTCTTTTGCCGTCCTCTAATCTTCTCCGTGGTAATGCATATATGATGTCACCCTTTGATGTTTTATAGCTAGTGCTCCAAACAAGTTGAACTGAAGTGAGACGGTGGAGCTTGCTTTCTAGCCGAATGATGGCTGAGGGACATATTTAAGGAGCAACTCTTTATTTACACATATGTGTGAGTGGGTGGATAATTTATTTTATTCTATGATTTGTTTCAATATAACTAATGCATTATTTTCTAGTAAAAGAGGTCGGATTTTGTTTTCAGAAACAAACTGATGAGTGTAATCTTGTTATGAAAAGCTCGTTTAGATGAATCCAACTGCGAAATAGAATCATTAGTCAGGCAGACGATTTGAGATATATTGATATTACATGTACAAGTTTAGCTTTCAATTTGCTAACAACATCTTTTTGTCATTTTTCATTGGGTTTGTTTTGATTTTTCATACCCATGCAACTACGGCCTACTAGTTTAATCATGATCACACGGCTGAAAGTCAATCGCTTGCCTGATACAATTTTGGTTCACTTAGAAAATTACACGCTACCAAAATTAAAGTGCTAATGAGTTAATGACACTTGTAGTAAATATAATTTTTTCAGCTTCTTAACTATATTACCCGATCCTACTTGATCTCTTAACTCAAAGACTAAACAAGTTCAACCCTTGAATTTTAAAATAGTACACATTGTGTCTCTCAAACTGTTGTGTAGCGTTTTGTCCGTCGATGCATTGGTGGGAGATGAAACCAAGAGGAACGCGAGCAAATCAGGCATAAAATTTAAACAGATTCATACACAAATTGTGCGACGTAGGTTATCTCAGTCTCCCACCTAGAGATCATCCCAGAACAGAGGGTATCTAGCTACCCGCATCTTGGATCTCCTCCTTCCTCCAGTTATGCCTACTCTTCTTTGTTGGAATGGACAAGAAAGGTATCTTCTGACAAGGGTGCGGGATATGGAAGCGACTAGTTTGGTGGCATGGGATCCCCTGGAATCTTAACTGCCTTCCTCTTTGGATCTCTCTCTACTTTCTTGTTTCTATCTCCCAAAAATGTTGCTTGATGCTACTGGTAGAAGGAGGAGGAAGAAGATACATATGGAATTTTTTTATATTGCAACTGTGTGTTTTGTTCATCTTGGTACTCAACCAGATAATCTTGGTGTTCATGCCCATAGCGTTAATTAAGTAGTTCCGGTAGAAAGTGACTTTTCCAGTATGTTTTTTTTATATAGCCATGGGAGACATCAACAACATTTACTCTTCCAGTTTGTGCAGATTATTGTAAACAAGAACATCTACCTTGTTTCTTGCTCACAAAGGATCATCCTCGGTGAGGAACAGACATGTGCCGGTGAATTTTATGGTGCTAGCTAATCGGCATAGACGACACCGTGAGAAATACCGCCCACTAAGATGAAGCAATTCAATTTTATCCTATGCATACCTGTGGGACTACTCTTGTTCCTCATGTTCTTAGATTTCTTTTGGTTCTTTTCTCTTGTCATTTTTATTGATCGTTGTATTATAAGCTATTTCTCTAAACATGTTCAACTGAAGTGGGACAAATAATCTTGCTGAGTGGTATATGTAAGGTGCAAACCATTATTTGCACACGTGAGAGTGGGTGCGGAATTTAACTTCTCGGGAGGTAAAATCCCATGAATAAGTGTGTTGCCATTTATTTATTGGTCGATATTATTTTAATTTATTTAACTTGTACATTTCCGGTATCACACCCAATCATAATAGGACGACCATTTGGTGTAGAAGTGTGATCCCCGAAAAATTGTGCGGCCAAAAAGATCATGCATGCATAGGTGACATAAGCAACGGCATGATCGCTTTAAATTATTTTTATATTTAAAATGTTTTAGCTCTTAGACCATGAACTCGATTTAAATCAGTTTTCGTTGTTGACTTTATTTCATGAAAGCGCTAGGGTGGGCTTGGGAAGTTCCATACCTCCTAGGTTGGGGTATTTTGGCCCATGGAAACCAAAACTGATGGCAAAGTGTAACAGAGTGTGGACCGTAGTGCCAAATTAGGAAAGAAATTCAGACATAGTATTAAGTAGGGAAGATACCTTTCTAGGGCCAGAATAGGGAACCACATTTGTTCTAGTGTCAAATAATGAATTTCCTCTTAATTCAACTGCTATAGGGACAGAATGTACCGTGGTTGTTGGTAGCTCGAGGCCGATCTGCATACGATTCAAGCACATATCATTTCACACCTAGATCAAGTTGCATCACCCATAGAGTTGAAACTCGAAACTCCAAGACGCTCTTGGTCAAAGGATGGAGTGGCATTCAAGAGTAGGTATGGGGACAAGTCGTCATGGAACAACCGTTTCACACACATACAAATGAATCCCAAATTTGGAAGATATTTTTGGTTCTTCTCGTGTCTTTTCTCTTGTGTGCATTTGTGTTTTCACTTTTTGAAGCATATAAACCAGTCCTCTAACTGCGTTGAACTGAAGTGGGATAACAAAGCTTGCTACCTACAGATGAAGGCCAAATTGGTATATATGAGGAGCAAACCATTATCTGCACATGTGAGAGTGGGTGGAGAATTTAGTTTTTCATGAGATGAATGCCCATGAATAGGTGTGTCTGTACTAAGTTTTTGGTAAATATTATTTTATATTATTAAGTCTTACATAGCCTTCATTACTCAATATAATCAGACAACCATTTCGTGTAAAAGTGTGCTCAGTAGAACAAATGTGCGACGCAAAATATCATGCAATCATAGGTGACACAAGCAATGGCATCATCACTTCAATGCTATTTTTAGATATTTAAATGTTTTAACCCTCAAACCATGAACTAGATTTACATTCCTTTTTCATTGTTGACTTTATTTTAATAAGAGCTTCATAATTATATAACATATTAGTATTTTCGACTACTTTTTTTCATTTAAAGTAACCACCCTATGATTAAACAAGTTCCCCCTATATTTGTTCTAAAGTTATATATAATTCATAACTTATCACAAAATCTTGTGCAAGAACAATTACGATTTTTTCTTGAATAAATATGGAATTGAACTAATGTTTATTGTTCAAGAACAAAACCTAAAAAAATAGGCTCAACTAAGTACAACAACAACTTGATCTAAACAAGATTAGCACAAGAGGTATACCACAAGTTGTAAAGAAGATATATATAACTTTAAGCATGAAGGCTATCACAAGAAAGTGAAGTCAGGTATATAGATAACTGAGGAACGTGAAGATGAAGATATATCCTGGTGTCCACTTCCTTGAAAGTTAACTATGTCACTATTGTGAGGTGCTGGTTACGACGAAGGACCCCCGAACACCACAAAGGACTCACCTTCTTATTCAACCCCTCACCAAGGTTAGGGCCCCTTCTTATGTTTAGTTTTTCCTCCACCTTTGAGTAAGCAAGTTCCAAAATCTCTTCATAAATTCTACAAAATGGAAGTCCGGACCTCTTCACAATCTTCCATGAAGAGGTAACCCTGGCATCAACGGCCAAGCTAATAGGAGGTCACCCTTCAAGAGTAATAAGCTCACAGGCTCTCACTCGAACAAGTCGAGAGTTCAAACATATGCAACGTATGCAAAGCAAAAACACCAGGATAAGTGCTCAAATCCTTCTCCCTCAAATCTCACCACCAAACAAAGAATGATAAGAAGGAATTCATGAGGAAAAACAAAGGAGTAGGTAAACCAATGACACTAAAATCTAGATCCAAAGGGCCCCCTTAACTTAGAAAGGAATTGATTGGTGGAGTGACTTAGATCTCATATATCTTTTACCTCAAAAGGATGCAAGTATAATTACGGAGCAAGCTATCTCAAGAGCAATAATGGAGGAAGAGAGAGAGAGTTAAGAAATGGCACAACTCAATATGGAAGAAGGCCCCCATTTATAGAAAACTCCAAATCTGCTAGTTGGATCCATTTCTAGGCATTCCGGGTTGGTTTCGGTTGGGTAAGACCTAGGACTGGACTAAAACTGGAATCTTTGTGTCACCGATTTCAACTTGGTTATAACCAGAAATTTCCTATTCTAACACTGGTGGGTCGGAAATCCAACTAGTACAAAAATGCTCTCAAAAAAATGACAATATTATTTTCATCTAGAATGCTAATTTGATAAACTCGGGCTAGGTTTGAAGTTAACAACAAGCTCTAGCTCTTCACTAAGAGAAATATAAAAACAAAAATGATTAAAACCTTAAAATGTGAATGTTTTATAACCTCTCTTTTAATGAAGAACCAGCTGAACCTCCAAATAAAAGAGCAACCATTTTCATACGAAATCTATTTTTATAAAAATTGAGCTTGTTTCAGAAATATACAAACGATGTCTAAATCCTCACATGTAAATAATCAAAATAACAAAAACTAAAGATGATTCCAATAAACCAAATGTTTGATCTCTCTAAGAATAATGCGATCAAGCTACTCACCCGAGAGCCCCCGTTGATAGTATGGTTACCAAATCTATAACTCGATCTCTAAACAACTACCTTGATACTAGAAAAATGAAAAACTTATCAAGGTCATACATTGTTCTTTCACATTCCACTCTATCTAGATGATGATGATCATGCTCGCTTAAATTTGGAACACATTTCTTAATTGTCTATAATCACCACTAGAAAGACTCGCTTAGGAATATCTTAAGATGTTAATTACCATCAAATTGACGGCAATATTCAAGCATATGATCTCTTTGTTTTAGTAATCTTGAACTTGCACATCACATCCTTGATGATGATCATCAATTGATGTCATCCTCCTATCGTCTATATGAAATACTACCTCCAATCCTAAATAAGTGTCGCGGTTTTGAACTAACCGCGACACTTATTTAGGATCGGAGGGAGTATCATTTTTTATCTAAGCCCGTGAAAAATACCTAACCCCACAAATAAATATGAACACATAGATCATGTTTGAGTTTACAGAGCACAAATGATAATTCATTACGATCCACGATGCCATACAATACCACTTGGTACATTATCTATGCTTTTGCGTTGATCAATTTGATCCAATATTTGCACTTTTTTCTTAATCAGCCTCATTTCTTTTCTTATGACTTCATTATGATGATGTCTTGAAGGTAAACATGAATGTTGACACAATCTTCTCTTCAAGACATACTCGTCATAGGCTCAACTCTCTCATCACCATTCTTGAGTTTCTCCATGATCATCACTTGGTCACCTCTTGAACTTCTTCATGCTTTCATGGTATTTTGAGATATATAAAGAATTATTCACTTGAATACATGTTCCAAGACATGAACAACCATGGATCAACCTATAGTCCATCATGAACTTGTCTTGAAACCATAACTTGAATTATTCTTGTCACATCATTATCTCGGGATCTTGATGCTCCGAGGCTTAAACAAATCCAAAGGATCACTATTTGAGTTCTTATAATGAACTCTATCTTGGGAAAAGCACAATCTTCTTATGAAGTTCATCTTGATTATAAGATTTTCATATTTTCAAATCAATGATCTTGGTACCAAAACTCAATATAAATGTTTATCCTTATGGCATCCATCATTAAATAAAACATGTGGTCTTCAAGCATTGCGTATCGAAATCTTTACAAATATAAATCAATAAAATATTATTTCATAGGGATTATCATTAATTACCAAAACCACACATGGGATTCATGCACTTTCAGTAAGTTCTAATGAGTTGGGGACAATTTTGTTAGAAATTATTCTTAGTTTCTTATTGCTCTCGTCGAGATGAAGAAACTCGGTGTTGTCCTTAGTTCATGAGTTATCCCATTGCGCCACCTGTTGCGCCACCTCTCTCGATGCCTTGTGTTGTCACATTTCTTTTTTTTTTCTTCCCTAGTCTTCTCCATGGTATGCGCATGTGGTGTATATAATCTAGTGCACTAAACATGTTGAACCATAGTGGGGAGACGAGCTTGCTATTTAGTTGTATCAAGGATGAGTGTATATTTTAGGAGAAAGCCATCATTTGTACATGTGTGAGTGGGTTATATATTCCCATGATACGAATGCTCGTGAGTTACAATAAGTGTTTGGGTACTTAATATTAGGTGAACCTTATTATTAGTTTCGTCTTGTTGTCCGAATCTAGATTTGATATCTAAACTATGTTTCCAAATTTCTCTCACCATGAGCTTATTAAAGTATTAAGGCTCCATGCAGTGTCCTCAGGATATTCTAAAAAAGTTCATCTAAGCTCTAGTACTGGAAAAAGTTTGACCCTTCTCAACGCCCCGGCTACCCTGGGCCTGGTGGCTCTTACCCCTGGTAACTCTCTAGAATTTCTAGACTAGCCTCATCTACCAACATAAGTTTTTTTTGCACACCCGAGAACTTCTCGACCAGTCACCCATCCTCAATTTTCTAACTTGAAGTTCCTTTGAAGATGCGTCCTGAAAAAGAAGTTACAACTTATTAGTATGGGTATCCTATTAAGCCATTCGCCAGGATCTCACACACTTGAAGTCGAATTAGTACAAATTGTGTATCTCAAACCACTTCAATGTGTTTTGGTTTGCAGTCATAGCAGCTACAAGAGTGTGTATAGGGGGAGCGGCGAGATGTATCTGGTTCATAAGAAACATCGAGATAGGGGCACCCCCTTAGATTAATCATCACTAAGGTAGCACAAGATTGGAATTTCCTATTATCTCTAGTTTTTGGTTAGAATTTATATTGGCTTCGTCGTGAAGAAACGTAGGAGTACTTCAAGAGCCGAAAGTCATTTCGGGAGGATACGAGTGATTTGATTCAATTATCCCTAAAAAAGTTTGGAGTAACAAGACATTGGAGTAGGTTAGCATAGTCACGAAACAATAAGGCAAGGAGAGATAGGCGGTGATCAGGGGAAGCCATCTAAAACCCATCTAGAGTTCCGTCCTCCTCATTGGCGAAGTCTCCCGTTCTCTCCGACTCTGGTGTCCTTAGGGACTTGGAGGTGGGGAGGACCTAGGCCCGTTGACGGGAGGACTCTCGTTCTTTTTAGGCTATTTTAAAGTGTCTTCTTTGGGATGATGAGGCCACAGCTACATACTAGAGTAAGAATTAGGTCCTCTCCATCATATCCTTTCTTCGGGGATGTGTCTAGCATCGGCGAAGCATAGGTGGAGTCATCTGTCTGATGGTTCTCCTGGGATTCAGTTTGTTTTTGTGTTTATTGATGTTGTTTCAGGTCAGTCTCTTCTGGTTGACGGTTGTCATCATTAGTGATGATGCGCTATTTTTTTGGGACCTTACCAGACGACTTCTCATATGTCTACTACAAGCTTCTCTACTACGAAAAGTTTTTCCCGACACCGATGACGGAGGGACGAGGACGACGGCGTGTCTTCTGCTCGCACTAGTGTGTGTAGTCGTCCAAGGATATGTTTGTGTTTTTTATTACTTTTAGGGTTGTTTGTAGTGTTCTTGATGATTATTAATAGATCGACCGAGTTTTTGGATAAAGGCAAGACATTGAAGGAGAGGTAAATGGGAAGCCATCTTGAAAATGCGGAGGTATCGTCGACGTTTCCTCAAGGGCTAGCTGCGGCGCACCGAAAATCATCATCTTGGGCGCATCCCCAATGGTTCACAACATCTAGCTCATTCAAATAAGAGCAAACTAGAGTTTAGTAAGTTATATTCCTTTTTGTTTTCTAAAAAGATTTATATTATAAAACATAGAGTACGTATTTGTTGGGAGGCGAGATCTGGTGGACATTTCCTCACGGGCCAGCTGTGGCACAACGAAAATCATCATCTATCCCCACTGGTTCCCAATATGCATCTAGCGAAGGAGATATGTCCTAGAGACGAATAATAAAGAGGGGTGTATTATCATATCTCGTTAGTTTATAATACTCCCTCTGACCCATATTAGTTGACTTGAATATTTCAAAATTTGGATGAACCTATATACTAAATAGTGTCTAGATTTATCCAAATCTAGACAAATCCAAGTCAACTAATATGAGTCGGAGGGAGTAGTTTTATATAAAACTATAACTGTATCAAACATAAACATTGATACATGTGTGGTATATAAAAAAAATCAGGTCCCTAGTAGTCTTTGTTCAACTAGTTTATTGGGCAGTTGATGATCAAGGTTTTCTGATCATGGTGCTTCTAAAGCCAACTGACAATGAAGTCATATCATCTAGAATGATGTGATGGACATTTCTCATTGATCAACACGATCATGTCACTTAGATCATAGTTGCAATTTTCAGAAACGGAGTGTCCTAATCCTTAGATCGTGAGATCATATTAATCATGGTTACATGAGGATTGCTTTGACTGCATTAACCGGCATGACCATAACTAGATAACTATAAAGGTGTACGGTGGGTATTCCAAAGGGGCATGTTAATGCCTATGCATTAAGATCGGGATTTATTCTCATGTGTGAAGGGAATATATATTAGGCCCACTCGGTGAAATACATCAATAAGTTGCACATCGTATAACTGGGTCACAGGGGTGGAATTTCATGTGAACGAGTAAAACAGTACCTGTTGAAAACGTGATTGAACAAGGTATCATAATACCGATGACCAGATCCCGGACAAGTCTAGTATCGCATAACAAAGGGAATTGGATATATTGTTTAAGGTTCAACACAAAGGTGATTCATGGAGTGCATGGGGGTCAATATGGGCATCCTGGTCCCGCTATTCATCATTGATCGAAGATCGTCCTGATTAGTTTGGGACATTCTCGAACCATAGGGAAACACGCTTAAGGACACTACAACGCTTAGAGATCTTCCTGTAAGATGGAATCACAGAAGAGAGAGAAACCGAAATCATTCCGGAGAGATCTAAAGTTGTTCGGAGAAAGAAAGAAAGGAAAAAACCAAAAGGAATTTCGGATAAATGGAAATTTATAATATAAATTTATTATATTTTAATTATGAATTAATATATACTAAATAAACATTTAAATTAATATTTATGGGCAACTTACTCAATAGGCCAAAACCCCGGAGGAAACTGGCCCAGAAGGAAGCCACACTGGAAAAAAGGACAGCAGAAAACAGTTGCACGCGCTTGCTAGGACGCATTGACTCGCCTAGGAGGGTGAGTCGGCACTAAGCGCCACACAGGCTGTTGGCTGCCAGGCAGCCCGCAAGCGGGCACGCCGGCCCACCCGGGCCATGTTCCTCCAGGCCATGCGTCGTGCCGGCCGGCTGCTGCAGCTAGGTCGTGGACGTGCAAGGCCGGCCCACCCGGGCACAAACCGCTGGTACCGCGTGCCAACTGGGTCGCGGTAGGGCGCATCGGTCCACCCGGGTCACCCTGGCCGCCATCGCTGGCTGCTGCCGCGCTACTGTGCTAGGCTCGGCGGGCTGGCTACCCGGCCACCCATTGGCCCAGCCGGCTGCCTCCTCCCCTTTTGCCTTTCTCCTATGTCTTTTGGCCCACCTCCTCCCCTTTTGCCTTTTTCCTATGTATTTTATTATTCCCATATGGGACACCCTTTGGGGAGGGTACACCTCCCTTCGTCTATATAAGGACATACAATAATTTCTCTAAGGCAATTTTCCTTTGGAGAAAATCTCTCTCTCTAGTTGCCTTTGCGTGGCATGGTCCCAAGAAAGGACTGTACACGCAAAGACAAGAACTCTACGGCACGCTGTTGTGCTGGGGGATTCCAGCTAGGAGGTCTACTTCCACAACTTTGGTAGGGATCAGAGTTTAAAAGTCGTTGTCTTGCATCGTATGTGTGCGATAACTCGTGAGAGCTACCAATAGTAGCGACCTGACCGTTGTGCAAGGACCTGGACAAAGGTTGACGTGTGAGAAGCTTCGCGATCTTGATGTCGGACGATCCAACTACATCAGCCACATTAATGCATGAGGTTATACGCTTATGGTCTATAAAAATATGTTATCGCTGTCTTTCTCTGTTACTGCATTACTTTTAGATAGATCCTTGAACATTTAGGGCATTCCGCATAGTTCTATTTTCTGTCATAAAACCCCTTTATCTAGCTCATTCAGTTACGCTTTGAGTTCCGAGCAAACTTGAGTTTAGTAGGTGAAGTTACATATTTTGAAACTTAGTATGTAGCCTGAAATCTTCTCTTACTTTTTACATACCACAAATTGTAATACTGCTATTTAATTTCAAATTTCACACCTATCGTACCTGCATCTAGCACAATTTTTCACAGATTCTTTGAACTAGAATACTTTTACCCCTAAAAAATGTGTACTTTTCCTTGCGGCCCCTCCTCTTCTCTTCCATTGAATCCGAGTTGGGATAGGTGCCTCATTTCAAAAATTCCTATTGGTGGCACATCCCTTTTCAAAACATGTTTTCGTCCGCTTTATAAATACACAACCATTTTTTTTAATAGATTTTCGTCCTTATAAACACATGTTCTATTGATTCCCGAGTTGGGATAGGTGCCTGAGTTTCAAAAATTCCTATTGACGGCACATCCGTCATCATAACACAGCTTTCATCCCGCTTTATAAATACACGACCCTTTTTTGAAATAGGTTTTCGTCTCGCTTTATAAATAAAACCATATTAGCCAAACTGATACGAGCTGATAGAAGACCTCTTACAGAACAGATCAAGGTAAACAAGAAAAACATGCAAGACCACAACTTGCTTGCGAAGACAACACGACAATTGGAACTGTTTTTTCTTCCTAGAAATTTTCTTCGGCACTTCTGTACCTCGGAAATTCTGCATTCAGGTACAGAGGCACATATGCATATGACAATACTTACCATATAAGTTCAATCCATTCAATTAACCATGGCCAGTTCAGTTCCCTTCGAGAAATTAATGTGCCTACTTATTCCGATGCATGGGAGGTCAATGAGCAAGCACTTGCAATGATACAATCAATCAATGGCTTAACAGAAGCTTCTTAGGAGTAAGTAACCAAGGCAGAAGTCTCAGCTGGACCATCAGTTCTTGAGCTCAGGCGGCACCAGCCCACCGGCGTGCATCTGCTTGTACATCCACTGCCAGTTCTCCGGCCTCACCTCACCGCCGAGTGCCCTGATCACCGACCCGCCACTGCAAGCCCCAACCTTGCAGCACTCCTCCAGGGGGAGCCCTTTCACCAGACCGTACAGGAACCCGCTTGCAAATAGGTCGCCCGCGCCCGTGGCGTCCACCGCGTTGCTCTCCCCTATGGCAGGCACTTGAACTACCTGCATGCACACATGAGTTTGCTCAGCTCTGCAGGTTGAAACAGCATTCTGGCTCAGCTACAGCTTAGCTTAAGTCTAGCTGTCAGTATCAGAAGACAAGAGAGAACATTGTCGATATTTTGACCCATGTGATTGTGGTTGCCGCATCGATGGCATGAGCCTCACCTGCTTGCCATGCTTAGCAAGGCATCCTTTTGATGCGAGGGTCACCACAGCCCACTTGCAGTACTTGGACAAGAATGCAAGCGCCTCCTCTGGATCAAACATTAGCCCTCCCCTGCAGATACATGCACAGCAGTTAAAATTTCCACCTCGGATATGAAGAAGGCTTAACAATATGGGAATGAAAGGAAGACCGTGGATAGTTTGCTCACGAAAGAAAGCAAGGAATGAAGAAAAAGAATTAGCTTTCCAGTTGAAATTTAACCCTGTGTTCGTTTTTTCCTACTTAAATATAATGATACATAATTATAGAGAGAATCACCCTATGATCTCCCTTGCTTCATCCTCATTGGCGAAGCAAAGGTCAATGTTGCCTGTCTCCAAAAGGGCAACTAGTTGCGACCTATAGTCGCGAACCATCTGCACGAATGAGATAAACCAAAGAAACTAAATCTGACTGTCTTTACAAATTAAAATCAACTGAGCAATGAGCTTCATAAAGCTGCAGTCAGACCTCAAAACTAGCCAAATCTAATGATACCGAGAGACCTTCTTGTTTCGCAACTCTGATAGCCTCAATAATCTGGCCGAGATTTTGTTGTGCATATCTCACAACCAGCCACTGCATCACATCAATATCCAATCATGAAAAGGGTATCGAGATCAGACATATATGTTACAGAATTTACTTTCTGGGACAGCACTATTTGCTGAAATATTTGTGCACATAATGTAGAGTAAATGGAAAAGGAAGCCACCTTCGAGCCTTGGAAGTCCTCCTTAGTTAACTCATTGGCCTATCAGATGGACAACTTGTGGATCAAGATTAAAATTGTTGAAAAGACAATAAGTATATATCATTTTTTTACTGTGTCAAACAATGGGTTACCTGGAGCTTGACTGCACTAGATAGGCATGGGCGCATGGTGCGATTGCCACTTGCGTCAACCAAGCATGCACACTATATAATAGGTACTCTTTTCAGCTTTGTCCACTAAGGAACATAAGGGAAGAAACATAACTTTGGCTTCGGATTGGAGACTACCTGCGCAGTGTGCCCCTTTTTTGCCCTTAATCTTGTGAGATCTACACCGCTAAAGCTCATATTGTTGACAAACAAAACACCTTGGTCATCGTCTCCACGAGCCCCAATTATTCCAGTTGATATCCCAAAACCCGCTGAGAGACCTCGAATTGTATTAGCAACACTACCACCAGCCATGGTTCTTACTGGAGTGAGGTCGTCGCTGGAGGGAAGGATGAGGGCATTCACTTCAGTGAGAATATGATTCAACTCCTCAAAAGTGACCTGTGAATCATAATGAAATCGTCAAATAAATTCACAACATAAACAAATGAATGTAGCGTTTACTATCCCCATTTAGTTTGTCAGATCAGTCCTATTATATTTGTATATCTTGTCACACACAGCTAATCCAGGACCCTTAGAAAATAATGCATGATGTAGAGCTGTAGATGGGAAAAAAGGGGCAGACACATTGTCTTCAACCAATTATTAGTAATAGGCTAATAGCTAAGGCCAAATATGAAGTGAAAAAATGTTGACTACAAAGGCTACAGCTTCACTTTTCACTGCTAAGTTTCTCTAAATTGTTTGGACTTGTAATACTTCAACCTATACAAATATAACTTGCTATTGGACTTGTACTAAATCAACAAGAAGGATTGACAAAGCTTTGGCAAAGTAAACTGTAGAATCTCTTATCTCAGTCCCTCAGTAAGAGTAGTTAGTTTGATAGATGGAGTGAAGTGCAGCCATAAAAATTACTTCTCAACTGAAACTCCTGGGCATCCAGTGTTGGAAGATAACAATTTAGAGAAAAAATCACATAATTCAGAGAAGATAAATATGCCAAATCTATCCATCTAAAGACGAAGATGGAATCATAAAATCCCGAAAGCATGGCTCCCTAATGAACAAGTACTACTACTATATTCTAGACATGACAACGTGAGTCGGCAGCCTGTTCTTTTAAATGTTCTGAGTATGTGCATCATATAATGATGTGTTAAGGTCATCAAAAGTAGTTCATCATTTCTTTCCAGAACCTTTTTCTGTATCCCCATTACAGTGGAACTGAAATTGAGCATGAGCATGAGAATGACACCATAACTATTTTCACGAGATACTGATCCTGCAACTGCGTGCCGTGTAAACTGAAATTCGAGAATAACAGGTGACAGTGACAAGGAGTGGCTGTTCCTTCTGGTACACAACCTGTACCAACCCCGAGACCTAAATAATTAACATAGTGGATGGGCCAATCAGTTTGCCGGACATAAAGCCGGAATTGACAATTCCGGAAGTGTGCAGGCCAAACCATCTAACAAGCCTTTCTGCAATGAAAGCAACGCGTATCTGAATCTAACCAAAGTAGTCATTTTTACTATTTTTATTTGAATTCAGTGCAGAGAACAGTACAACAGTAGTGGGGGCAACAGCGAGAACTGCTCATGTTATGACGTCGTGAGTTGACCCCCAAGACCAAAACATAGCAAGCGAGTCAAAGACTTTGAAGAACAGAGAGAAAGCACATAGCAGAGAAGATTACAGAGGGAACCCCCGCTGATTTTTGTAGGTGGGAGTAGTTGAGTGGAATAAAACTTTTTTGTGTAGAAAAGATGGGATTCTGAAACAGGTAATTCAGGGTATGGTGATGTTTATTGTGGGGACAGGAGATCTGAATACCACATGGACGGCAGCTAGGCAAAATAAACATATGGCAACGGCGCAAAGCGAGATTCTTTTTTAAGCCGAATCCACGAGACTAGCAGGAACACATGGGATCCACCAGGAACTCAAAAAATGGCAGACAGAACGGGGACAGCGGTTACAGCAATCTCTGTGTATGTACCCGAGGCAAGATGAATTACGATGATGGTGGGTAACCGTTGCAAGAAGAGAGGGGAGGGTCAGGATGGACCTGCTGCGAGCCGCCGCGGTCGCCGGGGACGCGGTCGAGGAGGGACCAGTCGACGTGGGCGACGTGGTCGATCAGCGCCGACACCTGCAGCCCCAGCACCGCCGGCGGGTCCGCCGCCCCGTCGGCCCGGCCCGGCTGCTGCTGCTCTGCCTCGGCGCCCATGATGGTTCCCTCTGTTTCTCCGGGCACGCCCATCCTCCCTCCGCGTCCACGCACCTCTCTCCTAGAGTGGTGATGGTGGTGGGGGAGGAAAGGGTCGCCGCCGGTGGCTGCGTGGCGCTGCACGGTGGGGCGGCGGTTCTGGCCTCTGGGTTTGTTGGAATTTAAGAGTGGGTTCTCGTTTTATAGAGCGGCGAGGCAGAGGACGGGATATATCTTCTTCGGCACTCTGCGTCACGAGTACGGGACGAATTAGATATTTGCCACATCGGTAAGGAGTGAACAGTAAAACGCAGATAATCTAGAAAAATGTCAACAAATGAAATGTTTTACTCACTATAAGGTGTATGCTGTTCTATTTATATGTTGTATAAATAAATCCATAAACAATAGAACATGAATTCCCCGCGCGTCGAAATTGCAGTTCATCGCGTCCTTGCTCCAAAAATCGGGGGGCTCCCATGGCGTCGCTCATTCGGACAAAATTATAAGTGTGAGCCCATCCAAGAACATTTATACCACCTCGACACAAAATGCATAAAGTTTAGTGCTTTGTAAAAGTAAATTTCAACGCACTGATGTTTCAAGTACTAAGCGACGAATATAATTTAAATAATAAATAAGACTTACCAATAAATACGGAGTGTTAAGTATGCAATTTGTTCAAAAAAATTAATTTGAAATATTTTGCCCGAATCATGTGCTTTTATACATGTTTTGTACACCCTTCTTACATGAAAAGTTGTTTTAGCATCTTCCAGGGACGGATCTGCCCATGGTGCTACAGGTGCTGTAGCACCGGTCTAGTATCTAAACTATAACCAATATTTACTAATTTTCAAGACTAAAATTAAAAAAAAAATAGGAAAAGCCTATGTAATTAGCACCACTAAGGAAGCATTAGCACCGGACCTGGGCGTCTTTCAGCTCCAACCCTGGCATCTTCCCTTCACTTTTGTCTTTCGTCACGACCTATATCGCACTAATACTTCCATGTCGATCGTAATGCCAAGATGGTGACACGATTACAACGCAACCAATGGTGATGACCATTGAAAGAGAGAAATAAGAGGACCGGATGAAAACTTACAACTCAAATGGTATAAACCTTAAACACCACTACAAAGAATAATGACAAGCATGTAGCCCTCTCCACTCGCCAACCACTTGATCCTAAAAGGCTAAATAGTGATTTGTTTAAAGCAAAGTGATTCATATGTGAACAAAAGAGAGAAGACAAAAGAGAGATGGTGCCTCCAACTTCTCAAATAAAAGAAAAAACACCATCTTTGAGGTAATGATCGAAATTATACCCAGAAAAGTGGAATAAATGAAAGCAATAATAATATGCAAGAGGCCTAATATGAAAACGTATTGTAATCTATATACTTAATAACAAAACATATGTTTGGAATGTGCATATATGTGGTATCCTCTATTTAGAGTAAGTATGTATTGCGGTAACAAAACATGAGTTCGTAACATGCACTTGGTTATGGACTCCTGCTGCCATCTCCCCCATTGGAAATCAGTAAGGACTCGGTCCCATGATAATGTTCACAACTTGATGGATCTAAAAGCCACGAAACATTGTAGTGTTCGACAAAGAGAGGCTTAGATGCACATCAATAAGTTGTCCTATTCCTATACTATCCATACAAAACAAAGTCTATTGGACTAGAACGGAAACGATAGCACGCTCCGAGCAGTGCTCACATAACTAATGCATTGACGAATGCATGTTTTTTAGCATGCCATCATGTCAAAGTTTAGGTAGATTGTAATTAATAAGAAAATAGATTAATGTTTTATATCTTGGAGCAAGTACGAGCAAAATCCTACATGATAATAAATGATAACAAAGAGCCTCCATATAGCCAGTGTGAGAGCTTTTGGCTAGCTCTTGTTTCTCCCTACCAATGTTTTGCATATGGATGACTGGGGTTGGAGCAAACACATAAAGCTTCTATTTTATACTATATCAATGCATGAAGATGTAAACACCTTCGTGTGTTCCTAAGAATAAACGAGATATAAATTGAGATGAGGTTAGCAACTAACTGATGAATATAGAGAAGAATCTCGTATCATGGCTTCTCTGTCACAAGGCACACACACACATATACCATCACATACATATTATCATTATTATTTGGAACGATATCTTAATCCCACTTGCAATCGCCCCACTCCATTACAAACTATCCAAGGTGCGGTGCGTATTCCTACAAATTGCCCCTCTTTGTGTAGTGCTAGTGACTGATAATCAGTCTGTCCACGAGACGAAATCCTTTTCATCTATCGCTGCGCTGTTTCAAGCAAGTTGCTGCGAAAGGGTTACGTCGTGACCTATGGGTGAAATTTTGTTTTGGCATCTTCCCTTCACTTCTGTCTTTCGTCGCGACCTATATTGCACTAATACTTCCATGTCGATCATAATGCCAAGATGGTGACACGATTACAACACAACCAACGGTGATGACCATCGAAAGAGAGAAAGAAGAGGACTGGATGAAAGCTTACAATTCAAATGGTATAAACCTTAAACAACACTACAAAGAATAATGACTAGCATGTATCCCTCACCACTCACCAACCGCTTGATCCTAAAAGGCTAAATAGTGATTTTCTAAGCAAAGCGATTCATATGTGAACAAAAGAGAAGAGACAAAAGAGAGATGGTGCCCCAACTTCTCAATTAAAAGAAAAAACACCATATTTGAGGTAATGATCGAAATACCCGTAAAAGTGGAATAAATGAAAGCAATAATAATATGCAAGGGGCCTAATATGAAAACGTATTGTGATCTATACTTAATAACAAAACATGTGTTCGGAATGTGCATATATGTGGTATCCTCTATTTAGAGTAAGTATGTATTTTTGTAATAAAACATGAGTTTGTAACATGCACTTGGCTATGGACTCCACTGCCATCTCCCCCATTGGAAACCAGTAAGGGCTCGGTCCCATGATAATGTTCACGGCTTGATGGATCTAAAAGACGTGAAACATTGTAGTGTTCAACAAAGGGAGGCTTAGATGCATGTCAATAAGTTTTCCTATACTGACCAGACAAAACAAAGGGTATTGGACTGGAGTGGAAACGATAGCACACTCCGAGCAGTTCTCACATAACTAAGTCATCCCTAAATGCATTTTTTTAGTATGTCATCACATGCAAAGTTTGGGTACACTATAATTGATCAGAAAATAGAGTAATGTTTTATATCTTAGAGCAAGTACGAGCGAAATCCTACATGGAGTAGAGATAATGGAAGAGAGAATAAAGCAGGCTTTATATACTTCGGCCTGCAGCACAATAAATGAGAACAAAGAGCCTCCACAAAGCAGCTAGTGTGAGAGCTTTTGGCTAGCTCTTGTTCTTTCCTACGGATGTTTTGCATGTGGATGATTGGAGTTGGAGCAAACACATAAAAATTCTATTTTTAATAATATATCAATGCATGAAGATGTAAACACCATTGTGTGTTTCTAAGAATAAACGAGATGAGGTCGTTAGCAAGCTGATAACCAAGAATAAACGAGATGAGGTTAGCAACTAGGGGTACATGTGAGGGGTCCGCTTTAACCCGCAAAACTAGACGGTTGGTACAATTTGCACTACGTGTAAAGATTGGAATCGATCATCAATTTGTAATACATGCAAACCAGCTGCCCGCGAGCCCGCCCCGCTTGCAACCCTATTAGCAACTGATGAATAGAGAAGAATCTCGTATCATGGCTTCTCTTTCACAAGGCACATATACATACCAACACATACATATGAGCATTATTATTTGGAACGATGTCTTAATCCCACTTGCAATCGGCCCACTCCATTACAAATTATCAAAGGTACGGTGCGCATTCTTACAAATTGCCCCTCTTTGTGTACCTAGTGCTAGTGCTAGGTAATCAGCCTGTCCACGAAATCCTTTTTCATCGATCGCTGCGCCGTTTGAAGCAAGTTGCTACGAAAGGGTTAGCGGCGGAAATGTGAAAGAAACTAAAGGAGGCAGCGTACGTGTGCATCTTTAGAAAAGCTGACCCAGGAAGAAGGAGGCTGTGAAAATTTCCCCTGTGATTGCCTCCAGCAGAAAATTAAGTTGACTCGATTGACAGCCGAGTCACTCACCGAGTCACTGCCACATACGCATTACTCGTATCACTCACCGCGCTCACTCAGGACTGGGAGTTTCTGAGCTACGAATGGCAATGGGTACCCGAAATCCGTTAACCCGATGGGTACCCGCCTTAAACGGGGAGGGTTTGGTAAAAAAATTACCCATGAAGCTGCTTAGCATGAAAAAACTAGACCCGGCGGGTCTAGTGAGGCTGGGTATGGGGATGCTAAACCCGTACCCGCAGACCCGTATACCCGGCTATGCCATGTAGGCCCTATAGGCCCACCTAACGCTATTTACATCCACGTCCACATGAAGCATAGAACACACATGGGCACACACACACCACGTCGCACGCACACTACAACGCACGCACGCACACCACACACACGATTCCCAAATCCCAATCCCACCACATACCCTGCATCGCCGCCCCTTTCTTTCCTCTCACGCGGTCAAGCTGCTCACATGCAACGCCATAGCCCCATCTCCTGCTTCCTCCGCCTGCGTGCAGCCGCCGTCCCCTCTCTGCGCTCTCCGTGGCTCCGCCTGCGCGCCGTCGCCGCCTGTCTCTCCGTTCCCACCACATGCGCGCTGCTCCTCCAAATCCGGCGGGATCCCATCTAGGCCCCGCTCCTTCTCCAACTCCATCGGGACTCATGCCATCGGGACTATTGGACCAACCCCCTCCTTGGAGGCACTGGCTCACCTTATAAAGGGGTGGCCAGGTTACAACTAGGGCTTACGTGCACGAATATTCCTTGGAGATGCTTGTCCTGGTATAATAGTTTGGCGCCCTCCTTTCTCCTGTCGCCAATCTCTGTGCGGCAATGGCACAGAGTCCACGCTATCTGACCGTTGGGGTCAGACACTGTCACATCCGTGACCTCCTGCTCTGTCCCTGTCCCCCTAGCCTTTGTCCTTAGCGCTTGTCTCTCCTAGATTCCCATGAGAGAGAGAGAAAAGCGCTGACCTTGGGGCTCGCTCTCTCCTTCTTGAGCACGCCAACCCCTGACTCGGCCCAGTCCAGATGACTCGGCCATGATGGTACCTGTAAACATGAAACGAAGCGGACACTGTGCCGACATACAATATATGTCGACCGAATCTTGCCGGTGCTGTCTGACCTTAGGTGACCCGGCCGTAACTCGGTCGGCCCTTACATACCTTGGCCAGCTCATGCTTTAGCCTGCCCTTTACCTCGGTAGAGTCTATCCTTAAACCACAACTTAACCCTACCTGGGGTCATCCCCAAACACAAAATGGTATAAACCTTAAACAACACTACAAAGAATAATGGCTAGCATGTAGCCGTCACCACTCACCAACCACTTGATCCTAAAAGGCTAAATAGTGATTTTTTAAGCAAAGTGATTCATATGTGAACAAAAGAGAAGAGACAAAAGAGAGATGGTGCCCCAACTTCTCAATTAAAAGAAAAACACCATCTTTGAGGTAATGATCGAAACACCCGGATAAGTGGAATAAATGAAAGCAATAATAATATGCAAGGGGCCTAATATGAAAACGTATTGTGATCTATATGCTTAATAACAAAACATGTGTTCGGAATGTGCATATATGCGGTATCCTCTATTTAGAGTAAGTATGCATTGGGGTAACAAAACATGAGTTTGTAACATGCACTTGGCTATGGACTCCACTGCCATCTCCCCCGTTGGAAATCGTTAAAAGCTCAGTCCCATGATAATGTCCACGGCTTGATGGATCTAAAAGCCGTTAAACATTGTAGTGTTCGACAGAAGGAGGCTTAGATGCACGTCACTAAGTTTTCCTATACTAACCAGACAAAACAAAGTGTATTGGACTGGAGTGGAAACGATGGCACGCTCCGAGCAGTGCTCACATAACTAAGTCATTCCCGAATGCATGTTTTTTAGCATGTCATCGTAGGCAAAGTTTGGGTACACTGTATTGATAAGAAAATAGAGTAATGTTTTATATCTTGGAGCAAGTACCAGCAAAATCCTACATGGTAATAAATGCAAACAAAGCGAGCCTCCATATAGCCAGTGTGAGAGCTTTTGGGTAGCTCTTGTTCCTCCCTACCAATGTTTTGCATATGGATGATTGGAGTTGGGAGCAAACACATAAAACTTCTAATTTTAAGTATATCAATGCATGAAGATGTAAATACCTTCGTGTGTTCCTAAGAGTAAACGAGATATAAATTGAGATGAGGTTTAGCAAGCTGATGAAGAGCGAAGAATCTCGTATCATGCATGGCTTCTCTGTCACAAGTCACACACACGATATATACCAGCAGAGACATATGAGCATTATTGTTTGAAGCAATATCTTAATCCCACTTGCAATCGGCCCACTCCATTACTCCCTCCGTCCGCAAATAAGTGTACTTCTAGCTTTTGTCTAAGTCAAACATAATCAAATTTAATCAATTTTATAGAAAAATATAAAAACATATATTATATCAAATTGACATATTATGAAACTAGATTTAAAAATAAATCTAATGGTATCAATTTAGTGTCATAAATATTGGTACATTATCCTAAAAAGTTAGCAAAGGTATGGTGCGCATTCTTACAAATTAAAAAGTTAGCAAAATCATTTGACATATTATCAGTTTAGTGTCATAAACATAGTATGACTTAGGATAAAGTTAGAAGTACACTTATTTGAGAACAGAGGGAGTACAAATTAGCATATAAGTATGGTGCGCATTCTTAAAAAAAAAATTGCCCCCCTTTGTGTAGTGCTAGTGCTAGTGACTGGTAATCAGCCTGTCCACGAGACGAAATCCTTTTCATCGATCGCTGCGCCGTTCCAAGCAAGTTGCTGCGAAAGAGTTAGCGGCGGAAATTGGGAAAAAAATTAAAGGCAGCAGCGTACGTGCGCATCTTTAGAAAAGTTGACGACCCAAGAGGAGGCTGTGAAGATTTCCCCTGTGATTTCCTCCCGCAGAAAATTAAGTTGACTCGACTGACTGACTGCCGAGTCACTGCCACGTATGCATAGCTCCTCGTATCAGCTCCGGCTTAATGCAGTAGGACTGGGAGTTTCTGAGCATGCAGCTTCAGATGAAAGGCAATATAATCCTCGATCAGTTACGCGTTGGCGATAGTCAGTTAAGTCATAGAAACTTCGCTGACGACTTGGAGCATAGCAAAACAAAATGGTCTTAATAATCAGTGCTAGCTCCGAACCGAACCGAAGGAGGTCGGCTCCGTTTAAAATGGCGCCGACGTCGGCTCCGTTTAAACGGTGCCGATCTACCTAGTTTGCCTCCTAGCCGCTTCATCTTGGCGTCGACCTATACAACTTCAGCGTCATTTAAACTGGCGCCGACCCCAGGGGTCAGATTCCGAATTAGTTTTGGAGAAGAGTCAGATTTGGTTGAACTTTCCAGATTTGGGAAGATTTGGCAAAAAATACGCTTAATGCAGTAGGACTGGAAGTTTCTGAATATAATCCTCGATCAGTTACGCGTTGGCGACAGTCAGTTAGGTCGTAGAAACTTCGCTGACGACTTTTAGAGCATAGCAAAACAAAAGGTCCTAATCAGTGCTAGCTCGTAGTATGCACTGGATGATCATCTGAAGATTCCAAAAACAGGTAAGATGAGAATAAAATTTCAGAGAGAGAGAGACAGGGCCCCTCCACTCTCCAAGGAAAGTGCAATTTGCATCAGAAGAAGACAGTGCAAGAATCTGGTGAGGATCCAGCCAATGGCTGGACGACAGACAGCACTATGTAGGCGGCACATGGGTGCGCGCGAGACGGCGACACCGCGCCTCCGCCTAGGTACTTAGACCGCCAGAAAAAGTGGTAGGAGTACTAAATGATATGGCAGCAGTCAGTGAGTCAGCTGAGCTGAGCACGCTCTGCGCCTCCAGCTGCATCTCAGTTTGGATTAAGTTACAGTGAGATGGTGCGAATTCAAAACATTTTCACAAATTACTACTACTGCTACTAAAAGCATCTCCACTTGCATTTCTAGGACGCCGAAATTAGGTTCGAACGCCGAAAAGACTAGTCATGTTTCTAGGAACCTCTTTTCATCCGGATTCGATCGAACTTTGGTCCGGACTTTTCAGGATCCCGAGAACGCCCTGGGAACGCTGGACGAAACGAAAACGGACGTGGGCCAGCTCTGTCCGCGAGATAGTTCCATCCCCCTCCCCCACTCCATTAGCCCAGACTGCGACGAAAAGCTTCTAGCGTCTCTGTCGTCATGAGACTCATGACTTCGCCGACGGAGCGTCAGGAGATCCGGCAGTGCATCAATAGCTGCAGGATGATCTAATTGAGCACCTATGGATACGCAGGGGCAATACGTAGATTCGAGCATGAACTTGTCGAACTAGGCCGAAATATGTTGTATTTTCACTGCAAGCCGAACTATGTTTAAATTTACGCCAAACTGTGGTCGAATGTATGCCGAACTTGGCCAAACAATGTTCTGTATTCGCATTATGCCGAAATGGGCGGATTTAAGCCGAATTTGGGCGAAAAGGGCGTTCCGGGAACTCGGCTTGGGAACACGAGTTGAGAACTCAGCTTTTCCAGACCGAAAACGTGCTTCGTTCAGCCAAAGTTTGGTCTGAATTTCGCTCTGGAAACGTCCGACGAATAGGGATGCTCTAAATATCAGTTTGATTCAGCTCATTTCAAATGGTTGGCAATCCGTAAAATCTTCTACAATGGCGCCGTGATATCATCATCATCTTCATGTGGCCTGCAGCCGTATACTATGCACCCAACATAATAATTATTGGAAAACCCCCTCCACCACGTGTGATAGGGATTGGACGGCCAGCACCCGCACCAGGAGGAAGGATATCATATATGGCCGCTGCCGTTGTCCGCCAATGATTTTCTCGGCCGAAAGATGAAAGCGACCGTGTCTCCGATCATGCTGCCCGGCCCGGTGCATGATTTGTGCTGCCATTCTGCTACCTGCCCGTTTCGGACCATGTTGCCTCTCTCGCTTGGCTTATCTAGGCACAATTTTTTTTACAATCAATACTATATATATTTATCGTAACGAATAGTACATAAAAAAAAGATACGTGAGCTTTCTTAAGCAATTACAAAATAAAATCTAAAAGAGATTATCCCATCATCAAGGTCTTCAAACTCTTTCTTTTTTTATGACACAATCTTGTTCTTTTCTGAAGTCAGCCGCATAAAAAAGATATTAGATACCAAACCATAGACCTGTAAATACCAATGAGAGTTCGCCCATAATTTTAGTTTGAGCCGCAGTGCCAAGGCTACGTGCATGCCCGTAGCCATTAGATTAATCACCCAACATCGGCAAGAGTACCAACACCAGTATTTCAGGGAAGAATAACCGAACAGCCTTCGCCGACGTCGCTGGAAGCCGAGAGTACGAATCACCATTGTCGAGAACGTGGCGGCCGGGAAAGATATAGCGAGGACAAACCTCCTCGCGACAACCAACAAAAACCATCCAAGATCGATCCGGCGAAGTGAGATATGAAAAACCATACCTAAAGAAATTTGATCTTCCAACTCCGCCATTGACGTCGAGAAGAAACTCATGTCGTCAAACGAAGGGTTGAAGAACACTTATTGTAGACAATGCCATCTCCATTGACATGGAGACCCCAAAAAATACTACTTGTATCAAAGACTCAACTCATAGACCAGGTTTCCCGCTCCTCCTGGCGCCGACGAGGCCAGCCGGAGGAGGGGGAACTGACTATGGAGGAGGAGGAGGAGGGTGGAGGCGGCTAGGTTTTGGGAAGAGAGAGGGAGGCGCGGCTAATGAGGAGAGCCATGTTGATATCTTCTAAGAGCTCTGTGATCTTTTAGGCACAAGTTTTATTTTGATGAAACGTAAACGTATGTGTCTAAAATGCATCATGGACAAGATTAAGATGCCGTCGTATAACCGGCAACTCATGCAGTCATGTTCAGGGCCGGCCCTGAGCCGGTGCAACCGGTGCGGGCGCACAGGGCCCCGATCGCTAGGGGCCCATCCAGGTATTCTACGTATATGCTACAGCGGCTGAGCTCTTTCCGTTGGATTTCTTTGCCTAATCAAAATCAGCCCACACGGTTATCAGCTGTGGCCTCTGGAGGCATCCTCGTACTGCACGATTGCAAGATAAGCAGACCGGCGGCATTGACTCCATCGCGTCGATTTATCATCTCGCCGACAATGCCCCCAATCACCGCACACGATGCGGCACTCTACCATCGGTCCAGCCATTTAACGGAACTAATGGGGGAGCAGATCATGATTCATTAATTCCACAAGAAATCAATCATGGATCTGCAACGATTAGTACAATCCCCTCCTATATATTTTCTAGATTAGACTGTTCTTCATTTGATTAGATTCGATTTGTTCTCGACTTCTTCCTCATTCTCCAATCCCATAGTCCTCATTCTCCGGTCCCCATAGATTTGAGAGAGAAAAGGTTGATAAAATGGGCAAACCGCAGGCAGCCGGACAGGAGTCGGGCCGGCGCGGCGGCTGCGGCAGTCAGCTGCAAAGGGATTCCACTGTCTTCGTGACAATTGGGGAGCCATCACAGAGGTTCAAGGGCAAGCCGGCAGGCGGTAGCAAGCACAAGCGAGTAGCTGAGTAAAGCTTCATCCTTTGCTACAGGTGAATTTGTTTCAACTTTTAATTTCATGTCATGATTCCTGTAATTGTTGAACAACTTAATGAAAATTAAGATGAGAATGATAGCAATGCTAGTGGCGATGAAAATTTAGGTGAGTGTGTAATGTTTCGAGTGAGCTGAAGTGCAAGATATGGAGCGGGAGGAGGAGGAGTGCCAACGAAGTGCAATTTTTGTTGAGATGCCATTTCCTTGGACAAATGTAGCTTCTTTGTGAATTGAACATTATCACCAATGGGGAAGAAGATCATGATCCATGATTAGTTCCTGCCATGAAATGTCTCCATTTAAATTTATGAAGAAATAGTTTTAAAGTTGCTATTGAAATATCAAAAGAGATCTCTATCATATATGTAAAGGGCCTCATTTTTTATACTGCACCGGGCCCCTGACATGTTAGGGCCGGCCCTGGTCATGTTTCCCTGGTGGAGTGGTGGTGCATGATTTCTGCTGCTCGCAACTCGGTGCAAACGAGTGGCAGCGAGAAGATTGGCCCGAATCATAGTGAGAGAGCATGGTCCGACCCAGCTCCTTCTCTCCACCATTCTCCTATGTCGGCAGCCAGGCCCAGTCGATATCGGACCATCAACCATAGTCCATAGACTGACGCAACTCTAAACGGGCCCCGAGGCCTCCAGCCATTTTGGTTTATGTGTGTCACCGCAAAGCCAGCCCGGCAAAACGGACCGTTGGGCCTTACCCAATGTCCGATCAAACAGCTCGGACAGCCCAGCCCTATGTGGGGTCGTCGGAGTTGTCCTCGACTATCTATATTTTCTAATAAGGTTGCTAATATTATTTCTAAAATAAAAAAGACAAATAAGTTTTGTCTTTATTCTAAAAAGGATACACTACTCAGTCGTACTGTATGCGCTTTATCCCACGTATATAATTACGAAATTCAAAAAATTGAAATATTAGCTCAAACTTTTTGTCCGATTCAAGATCTGTTTTTACCGTTGGTCTTGTCGCAACGAGATCTTCAAAACTAGATCCCATGTCGATATGTTTCGACTATTTTTTCTAGAGGATGTAAATTTGTGGAAGTTACATCCGACATCCAATTTACAAAAAAAGTTATATCCAAGTTATCAGAAAGTTACATCCAGCAAAAAGTTATATCATCTAGCAAAAAGTTATATCTGAATTAGCAAAAAAAGTTATATCATCCAGCAAAAAAGTTACATCCCAGTTAGAAGAGAGAGTTACAACTAGCAAAAAGTTACATCCTCAAAAAAAAGTCATCGAAACATATCAACATGAGATCTTGTTTCGAAGATCTCGTTATGACTAGTCTAACGATGAAAACGAAATCTAATTTAGATAAACGATTTGAGCTAGAAAATATTTTAAATTTTTGGAATTCGTAATTAAATGCACAAGTGAAAGTATACAGTGGCGTGACATTTTTGCCAGCCCAAGGTACGCCTGATAATTAAATGTGACCTCAGTTTGTGTCAGATCAAGGTCAACCTGAAAATAGATTTTAGCGAGTCAAATGGTCATGTTATCTCGTAGCATTCATATGGTATATACAAGCTATCCGTGTCATCTACTTCTTGGTTACATAGTTGTCCATGCCGCCGTCAATTTTTATTCGTCAAATATACAACAGTTTATATCAATTAGCCTCTCGACTATTGTAACCAATCTAGCATATTATTGTAGTATAGAACTTTATATTTTACGTATTTTATACCTATTTATTTATACAATAAATTTGCGCTGCAACGCGCAGATATTCTTCTAGTTCTATAAACGTGGTGGTTTCTCGTGTAAAAGAAACGTGGGTTTTTTTAAGAAACATATCCCGTATTCTTTACTCTCTCGCACGCATGTCACAATTAAGCTGATCCCACATCTTACTACGCCTCCATACTATGCATCTGATCCTATTCATAGCAGTCGTCGGTAGGGTGTCCGTTCCTATTGTGGAGAAGTCAGGGTGCAAGCGGATGTGGGCCGTCCGTGGCGCCACGAAATCGGACCCACTTAATCGCTTATGCGGGTGCCCGCGTATTATGAGTGAAAAGATGCGGCAGATGTGGGCCGGCCCGCGTATTTACACTTAATCCCGCATAGCATCTGGAGCACCGCCGCCCTTCGTCTCTTCCACCACGCAGTGCCAACCTAGGATGCAGCTGGAGCGCCGCCACCCACCGGGCCATCTCCTCCATGGCCACTGCTCCTCCTCCGGCTTGGGGGAAGGTCATCTGGCAATCTCTTCCTCTATCCCTCCCTCTATTCCCCTACCACCTGAGCTTGCAATTCCTTCCTTCGCCCCTCCCTCTATTCCCCTACCTCCTGTACCGATCCCAGAGCACCTGCTGCACGGTGGCGCGAGGAGAACGACGGACTCAGGTTCAGGGTCAGAGGTATGCAAGATAGGCAGGAACAGCGTGGGGAAGGTGGGCGGCCAAGACGACGTCGACGGCGGCGATCCTCAAATGGGCAGGGACAGCGACGGGAAGCGGCAACAGGGCAAGAATCTGGTGGCTGAGCATAAGGTCATCGACAGCTCCCTCGTCCCCAACATCACCAATGTAACAAATCTTGTGAACTTTTTCGTTTCTGAACTGTTTATGTTCTTGTCACCATCTTAGAGCTAGATTCAGAGAAGTCCCTGACTTAGTTAGAACCAGAACTCATGTGGCATTATTTCAAATTTAAACTTAATGTTTTCTATATTGGAATAAACAAATTGTGAATCTATTGGCGCTGAAAACGAAAATCATTTTATATACTGATGCATACAGCCACAGTGCTAACTGAAAAATGGAGTTTAGAATAGATGCTAACAAAAATCATTTAATATAATAGATGCTTAATCTATCTAGATGTTTAATCTAGCTAGATGCTTAATTCTGCTAGCCTATAGAGTTTATTTTTGATTTATAATTTGGGCTCAGTTCTTACCGCTGTATGCACTAGCAGTCAGTAATAGAAATGTAGAATTGCTGCTACAAATAACAATTCTATTGCTAAGAATTTGACTAGTGGAGATAGCTTCATAGTACATATCCTACTAGCAAGTTCGTTCATATTTTCCTGAACATGGCATCCATGGCCTTTATCCTGATTAAGTACAGGTAACAAGATTTCATATCTTACAGTGGACTTGGTTTCATAGTACATATCACAGTGGCAAGCTTAAGATGACCTTATTCTTGGAAAGGTGCAGGTACAATTCTAACTAGTGTGCAGGCAGGCCGCTGAACTGCAGGGCAGCAAACATTTAGACAGGAGGATTTATGCTATGTAGCAGATGTGTCCATGTTGACGGTGAAGATCTCCCCGCAGCCCGGTGCCGTTTGGGTGGACAATGTAGATGCTGAAGCTGCCCGAGGGTGATCCACTCGCCGTCGGCAGACCATGGGCCATCGGTGAGGCGCCAAATGCCGCCGGCCTCGGCGTCCATGATGTAGAGGTTCTTGTGTCCGGACCTCCCAGAGCGGAACACCAAGTGCTAACTGAAAATATGGAGTTTAGAATATAATAGATGCTAACGAAAATCATCAAGAAGCACTAATTCTTCACTGTATGTCTGCAGTCTGCACTCTGAGTTTCAATTGCTATATTATACCTCAATGGAGCGATGTAATGTAGCCTGCTTGAAGAGCTAGCTGTTCAGTTTGTTTATTCCGTGAAGAGCTAACTAGCTCAGTTTGCTTCTTCCTGTATTCTGCAATGCGGGCAATATGCGGGTGCCGCTAATAACCCCTTAAATACGTGGGATCCCCGCAAAAGTCCACTTATGTTGCGCGGGCATATGCGGCACGACGCGGGTGTCCCGCAGGCTGTCCCGCTTGCAGCCTGATGTGGAAGTGAAAGCACGCGCTGTCGTCCCTTGATAACATTGGTAGTTCCTCTGTCTTCACTTCCTATGTCAAACATGTTATGTATACAAGACCACTTCTTAAGTCAAACGTGTTTAAGTTTTACCAAGTTACACCATGTTTGACTTGAGACGAGCAAATTGGGCATGTATACATAGACGGATGTAATACAAGATATCATTAATTTCATTTCAACTCCTACTTCAAACTAGATACTGAGTAATCTTATTGTAAAAAACAGGTTCGCCCCATTTCATATACTTCTATAAACAGAATCATCCTTAATTAATCATTAAGGATTATTCTGATCAAAAGCATCACATTCCTTGAATTTACTTTCATGCATTATTCTGATCAAGTGGTACCACTACCTACAAATTACATCACTTAATCATTTGCACCACTCGCCGCCGAAGATGCACACTTGGGGTTGCAGGGGAGGCATTCTGCCTGGCACATCTTCCTTGTTGGCCAACATGGCTTGCCGGGCAGGGTCTCACAACAGAAACAAACAACACGGGAGTGCACCTCACACAGAAACGGGACGCACATTTTAAGAGATATCTTGCTGGTAACACATTACAAGGACAATTACTTTCACGCAAAATATAATATAATACTTGTGGATGGTAGTATGCATCAGTTTTACCACTTAAGATTATTTACATTTTGTTTTGATGATATTGTAATTTGAGATACTAATATTCAGAAATTCATGTAACTCATTCTTTTTTAAGAAAAATGACATTTTAAAGTTTCTAAGTTTTCTATAAAAATTAAAGAATGTTGTCACTGATACATTATGCAAACGTGTAAAATCTCAATGCAAAATATGTTGTATTTTAGTCTATAGAAAATTGACAGAATCTGATAAATCTTACAGATTAGAAAAATTGCATTGTTCTCTACTCTCAAATCAACACTTCGGTCATTTGTGTGCATCCCAGTATACAAAGTATTTCACACTGATTTTTGCATGCTGATGGTATACATCATTGACTCCATCTAGGATTCATTTCAGATGTTTTTTGAAACTATAAAATACCATTTTTATTTATCTTCTTCCAAAAAAGGGCTTGCTTATATTTATATCCACCTTTTCTCGAGATGCAATGGTACGTGTTTCTTACAAATACAGATGCAACAATGCCCGCGCCACACTGGAATTTATTTATATCCAGGGTCTAAGGATTCTATCACTTTCTACCTTAAATTGAACTACATAGAGAAATTACGAGTGATATCGCACATTTAAGTATATTTTAAAGGAGTTCGATATTTGCACAGATGTAAAAGAGTCAGAAAATTGAAAATGAAAGCAATAGTATCGCATACTACAACTAGGTGTACTCCAATACTTACACCCGGTCATCGTTGCAAGGTATGCGACTAAGAACCAGAAAGTTATCAATTTCGCCATGTTGCTCCCTCTCATATTATCTTTGCCTCAAACTCGATTGACACACCTATATGCACAATTTGGAGGCGGATATTAAGGATACATTGACTGTGCCACAATGACCAAGCATGGCGGCTATATATATGAGACATGTGTATTATGTTTTTTCAATAAATGAGAAAGGTTGCATGATATGCACATTCTCTACATTAGCAACATATGAGAATCCCAATTATAGTAGTAGTATATCTTATCAATATAATAATTATTAAATATTTCGGAATCAATCAACGTGAATATTCTATATCTGGTAATTAACCTACATGATCATATAGGGTGTGTGTAGTAGTTTTTCTATATGTATTTGTTTGTACCTTCTTGTGAGAGTACCGGCCCAGCCTGTGACACACTACATGGATTAGTTTTGTCAATTGCAATGACGGCATGCAGTATTGAACAAACAAGATGTTCATCTTTCTTATGTATTGCATTTGGTAAAAGAAAAAAATTCAGCAAATTCATATTTGTCTCTTGTAGTGTGCGCTACTGACTGTGCACTCACCCCCAATCTAGATGGACCGATAAAATAAGCTTTTCCCCCCAATATTAAGATTTAACAAGAGAAGCCCAAAAAATGTCAGGATAGTGAAGCACATCTCACACACTAGTGTCATCACACCATGGCGGCGTAGATCAGTTTTTGAATCACAGTGGTTTTGTTGTTGCTAAATGTAATACATACCGCACATGGCACCTTCACATAATCACGAGAAGGTTCGTGCAGTGGGTGTGCCTCCATCGGGCACAACGCTTGCTCGGTCCGCCACACTTATGATGCGGGTCTCGTGATTATGCGGCGAATGAGAAACAAGGCAAATTTCCTAGGGATAAAACTGCAACAAGAAATGGAACGATCGACGCCATGTACTAACCTACAAGATACACTCCAGCAGTTGTCGCCGCCACAACACAAGCTTGTTGCTCATGTATTGATGAGTAATGACCAAAAAACCAGCTAGTTTGTTGAGAGGGGCGGAGTAGCTACTATTACTGATACTGGTAATAAACACATAAAAGCTTACAACCTTCAGTATTGTACTACTTACAAATTGAAAGACCCATGAGCAACCTGTCATAGCCATGGGAAGGGAGTGAAAAATGTTGAAGTGTATAAGTGGATTGTACTAACTCTTTCCATCATTTCGGACTTTTGGTTGCGTTGGCTAGTGCATGAAGGTTGACATGGTATCAGAGTCTAAGGTCTCGAGTTCGAGTCCTGGCTTTCGCAATTTATCCTAAAATTGCTCTTGACCCCTCTGTGTCCACGTATAGGCCTCTTGAGTCATACGTGAGTTTCGCGTGTCGTCGCTCTCTTCGGGTTGCACGTGCTGACTTCTCCCCGTCACACGTGAGAGGGGCATTGAAGTATATAAGTGAATTGCACTAGCCATTTCCATCAGTTCGGACTTTTGGTTGCGTTGGCTAGTGCATGAAGCTTGACGTGGTATCAGAGCCTAAGGTCTTGAGTTCGATTCCTGGCTTTCGCAATTTATCCTAAAATTGTTGTTGACCCCTCTGTGTCCACGTATAGGCCTCTTGAGTCATACGTGAGTTTCGCGCGTCGTCGCTCTCTTCCGGTTGCACGTGTTGACTTTCCTCCGTCACACGTGAGAGGGGTGTTGAAGTGTATAAGTGAATTGTACTAGCCCTTTCCATCAGTTCGGACTTTTGGTTGCGTTGGCTAGTGCATGAAGCTTGACAAAGAATAGGAGCGGCAATATATATTTGGTGAATGGAGACATAGGATAAGCCCAACCATAGAGTGAAATGTATAATGTTGCTAGATCTGCAGCTCCTGTGGTTAGTGGATATGAATGATGGTCATATGGTTTTTTTGGGAGTGAGGGGGATCAGGATTCTGCATCCTTCTTTTGAGTACAAGGACCACTGTGAAATATAGCTTCCTAGAGCAAACGTGCTGCAACTTCTGCTATAGCAAACGAATCTGTGTCCAGGACTACCACCGTAATTCCTTCTTGTACCATGGTTGATTACCAGATCGGTCTCTTCGTCTTAAAATGAAAGGTTCTAGGGCTTCACAACATATTGAAGCACTGGCCGATGTGAACTGTCGCAACTAGCAAGTCGGCGCTAGTTATTAGAGGAACCACCATGACCATATGCGGGACTAAAACGATGATGTTTTCATTCATTAGTCTAGTCGGCCTGGCCCTCTTGTGAAGTGGCCTTCACTCGTTAAACTCGTCGATGCCGGACGAAAGAGATGCTGCTTTCTCCCTGTCATTCATTCATTAGGTCCAGCAAGCCAGGTCCTTTTTTTCTTCTCTTGCTCTGTCGTTCACGTACGCTAATCTCCGTATCTTTGCATTTCATTCTCATATAAATACTTGCTTTTTAGATACAGGTGACTCTGCTTGTGAAATTCTCTGAGGTGAGGATTTCGTCAGTGCAACTGTCGTATGAGATCAGCGCATGCAGCCGAGCTTATGTTCAGTGGTGCTTTATGGTTTTTTAGGGTTTCTAATGTACATCAGATGGTGGCTCTGCTTTTTTGCTTTGCTTGACATGCCAAGTTTCACGATGCCGCAGAGCCAAGGGAAGGCCTGTGAACCGCCAGCGCTTGAGTGCAAGGTACTTCATCACTAGTAATAAAAAGAGTAAAAGACCATATCTGTGTGAATGCAGCTTGATCAGGGACATGACCAAGTCCCACAACAGCTGGTTCTGTACTCCTGGCAAAACTAATTGGGTCATTTTACAGTAGTACATCAAATGAACATGCGTCTTTTATTTCAGATGGTCCAGAATAGAAACGCTACTCCATATTCCCGGTAGTATATTTCAGGATGATGGGACTCTGGGTATTCCACAACTTCAAATCCTACACCCATATTAAAAAAGAGAAAGAAGAAGGCTACGGTTGAAATTTCCCATTAGTTCATCTCTCCGGCACGTTTAATCACAGTGTACATTCACAGCACATACCACCGCCGCTGGCCACCACCTTATGTGTATATCATGCGTGGGCAAGGTCACTTCATTGGAGGCTTTGGTTAATTCCAAGTTTTTTTTGCTAAAATAAATGTGCATACCGCGCACACTGTCACTGCCACAACTCAAGCTTCTTCCTCAATAACTGACCAAAAAAAACAGCTGGTTTGTTGAGACGGGCATAGTAGCTACAATTGCTGATACAAATAATAAACACAGAAATGCTTAAGGGATCGTTCGTCTAATGGGCTTATAGCTCCTATGCGACGTCTTTACGTGGAATTGGAAGGAAAACAACATCGTTGAAAAGAATAGCTCGCATGCGACGGTTGTGAGGCAGCTAATATCCCAGGGCCACACGGACCTTAAAACGGTCGTAAGGACACATTTAACTTTGTTCCAAGATTAGGGTTAAGCCAAACCGGTTGGTTGGGACAGCCAGTCAAGCCAGTCAAACCAACCGCTCGACCGAGAGCGCCACACCGGATCAGTAGCTTCCCGACGGCATGGCGGACCTCACCCATCGTTCTCGGCGCCGGCGGCGGCGGCACGACAATTAATTTAGGCGGCGGCGCTTTCGTTCGACGGCGAAGGTGGTGAGTGCCATTTGAAATCTAATTCCTCTCTCATTCTTCTCAATTCGAGATCTGAGCGTGCCCATTGATGCTAGATTATGGAGGCGAGGGTGTGCTGAACGGGGCGAGGGAGAACGATATGGAGCATGGAGAGGGGACTTCTAATCGGTATATCCCGTATCTCTGCACTTAATTTCTCTAAGGTTGAGCTCT
Source organism: Avena insularis (assembly GCA_023614405.1). Taxonomy (NCBI): domain Eukaryota; kingdom Viridiplantae; phylum Streptophyta; class Magnoliopsida; order Poales; family Poaceae; genus Avena; species Avena insularis. Next base: position 11,025,900 of record CM042684.1, read on the forward strand.
TTATTCGCTTCCGCTAGCTCACAATTGCACCTTAAAAACAGGGGAGACGATGTTGCGCGCCAAACCTTCGAATTTCGCATCAATTTCTTTCCCTCTAGGGCTGTTTTAGTTGATGGCAGCACGCAGATCATTGAGAGAGACACGGTTGTTAAATGGGAGGTGGAATTAGAACATGTTGATCCCCAAGAGCTAATAAACATGGGAGAGGAGGCGGTGAGGAAAATGGTGGAAAAAATTGGGGATAGTGTGGTTTGGGGGCCAGAGCAAGAAGTTTCTTTGTTACGATTTGATGATTACAAATGTGACTATGTTAGGGTTGAGACAGGTGAACATATAGTTGATGAAATCGATGAGCGAAACGGTTGGACAAGCAAAACTGTTCTATTTTTAGCACAACTCATTGATCTGGAACCTGATTCGAGGGTTGGATATGTGGCCTCGAAGCTGCCTGCTCAGATGGTCGAGGATGATTGGGCTGCACAAAGGCAAGTAATGCCTATACTTACTGAGTTGGAAGTGTTAATGGAGGATGATGATGCTAATGCACAAGGAGGCTGCAGATGGTAATGCACAAAGGATTGTAATGCTGATTGAATTGGTTGAGATACATGACCAGACTGATTTGGTCATTGCACCAATAGATGACATTGAAATGGCAAAGCTTTTTGGCATTCCTATAGATGACAGAGACAAGGAGAAGAAGAGGGATGAAGCTGCAAATGATGGTGACAACCATTTAAGAGATGAAGAGGCAGATATAGAACTAGAGTTGTTGGAAAATGCTGCAGTTCATGTAGATGATGCACATGATGATGAGCTAGTAACAGTTTATGACAAAGAGGACCCAGTTATTGAAGTTGGGAGATTGTTTCCAAGCATGGATGAATTCAGGATGTGTTTCAGGACATATGCAGTCAAACGTGAGTTTGCTACCAAGACTATGTGGACTGATAAAAAGAAGTTCTATGCAAAATGCATAGGTTATGATGGTGGTGCCAAGCCTTGCAAGTGGTATATATCTGCTAGACGCCAACCTGATGGAAGGACAATAAGAGTGAATCAAATTCCAAAACCTCATACTTGCATTACAAGTTCTCAAACAGTTACAAAGATGACATCACAATTATGGGTTGAAGAAAAGATCAAGCCCATTTTAGCCACAACACCAAACAGCACTGCAAAGAGACTGAAAAATAGACTTGGAAAAGCAGTACCCCATTAAGCTGAATTATACTACAGTGTGGAAGGCAAAGCAAAGGGCAATGAAAGAGCTATATGGTGATTGGGCAAATACCTTTTGAATGCTTTATAAATTCAAAGAAGAAGTAGAGAAGAGGTCACCTGGCAGTGTTGTGGAGATAGATACTGAGGTAACAGCTGATGGGAAAGTCTTCTTCTCTAAATTATTCATGGCTTTAAAGCCTTTCATCGATGGCTTCAAAGCAGGGTGCCGTCCATATTTGAGTATAGACTCATCTTTCTTGACTGGAAAGTGGAATGGTCAACTAGCAGCATGCAATGCTTTAGATGGACACAATTGGATGTTCCCTGTAGCTATTGGCATGTTTCAGTCTGAGACAGAGGCATCATGGACATGGTTCATGATGCAGTTGAAAAGATGCATAGGGCCAGTCTCTCCATTGGCAAAGGCACACAGATGCATGTAAAGGTTTAGAAAATGGTGAAGATTGTTTTCCTCATGCTGAGCGGAGGGAGTGCTTGACCATATGTGGATGAATTTGATCAAAAATTCAGAGGAGATGATTTTGGACGCATGTACAGCAAAGAAGAGATCTTACACCAAGTGCACACATTCATATCACCTTGAGAAGATTAAGGCGGCATGCTCGAGGAGGATAGGGTCAATTTTTGTACATGGTTGGAAACCTACAATTCTCTTTTATGGTACAGTCTGGTTTTAACACCGCCATCAAATGTGATCATATCAACAATAATTTGGCAGAAAGTTTCAACAACAAAGTGAAGGAGTTAAAAGACTTGCCTTTCCATGACATGGTTGACCAGATCAGGATCATGATCATGAGGTTGTGGGAATTGAGAAGAAGGCTTGGTGATGTTCTTCAAGGAGATAAGCTTCCTGATGTTGTGCAGCAGGTGGTCAACAGGAGCAGAAATCTTGCACATTTGCGTGTTGAGAAATCCTCATTGTGGGGTGCTGAAGTCAGAGATACAAAGACTGGCAGGAGGCATGTTGTTGACACTCAATTGCATGAATGCACATGCCTTGAGTGGAAACACACTGGGAAGCCTTGTGAGCATGCCATACTTTTCTTGGCCTCCAAACACAAGCTAAATATGCACCCATATTTGCATGAGTATTATTCTGTAGCAAAATTCAAGGCTGCATATGGAACACCAATTCCAGCACTTACAGATCAGTCTCAGTGGCCTGAAGTGGACATTCAGTTCTCCTTGTGTCCTCCTTTGATGAAAAGAAAGGCTGGCTGGCCCAAGCAGAGTAGATTCAAGGCTTGGTTTGAGAAAGGTGGGAGCAGCAAGAAGGGAGAGAAAGATGAAAAGAAAGATGCCAAGCCAAAAAGGGCCCAAAGAGGTAACAATAATAGATGCAAACTCTGTGAAGAACTTGGACAACGAGCTGGCTCTACCAAGTGTAGATACACTGCTGAAAAGCCAAAGTATGTTCATCCAAAATCTATCCCATTTCTTGTTGATGATTTTTCTCCCCCAGCTAACTTGCTTGTTTTCAGGAGGAAGCGTGGAGAAAAAGGCCCACCTCTTGTTGTTGACGAATGCTGGCCAGTGAAAAGGGCAAGAATCAATGGCCAAAGAAAGAAGAGAACTAACCAGATCATGTTTGGTGCTGCTGAGGTGCAATCTGAACTTGTTTTGGAGGATGATGTACAAACTGTTGAGGCTTTAGGGCACACCGTTTCTGATTTGGAAGCTCTGGTGCAAAATGAGGGGCAAAATGAGCCTGTTGTTGAGGCTCTAGTGCAAAATGAGCCCGTTGTTGAGGTTGTGGTGCAAAATGAGCCTGTTGTTGAGGCTCTGGTGCAAAATGAGCCTGTTGTTGAGGCTCTGGTGCAAACTAACCATGTTGTTGAGGCTCTGGTGCAAAGTGATCATGTTGATGAGGCTCTGGATCATGATCATGAGGTTATTGAGGAGGTGCAGGAGGTGAAGGAGACTCTTGGACGTGCTGTGGGGAGGCCAGATGGTAATGGTAAGAAAAAGAAGAGCATAAACCTGTTGTGTGGTGTGAAACTTGTGAAGGAGAAGAAAACGAGGGGTAAGAAGAGCCAAAAGAAATAGACTTTGAATTTGGCACTTGTTGTTGTAAACATTTGTTATTGTAATAATTTGGCAGTTGTTGTTGTTGTAAACATTTGTTATTATAATAATTTGTCACTTGTTGATAATTTGGACAAAATTCAAATATGATGGTAAATTTGAATTTCAACAAATGTAGCTATGTCACTTTTCTATGTTTGTATGAGCTTCCAACGTTTTTCTCATATGTATAATACAACTCATCCTCACCCTGATCCCTTTTGTGAAGTACAACTCACCCTCACCCAAAATGGGGTAGAAATGGGCTCCAAAGCTAGGGTAAACCACCCCATTTCTAAGCAAGTTTTTTTTCGACCATTTCTAAAACCAAGTTTGATATTTTTCCTCATAACTATGTCACATAACATGACACCATGCGAAGGTTTTGTATTTTTTTGATTTGTTTTGAATTAGTTATGCACATTTAAATGTCTGGTCAAACTTGAAGGGTTTTCATAAATATTCTTAGCTAGGGGCTGAGGCTCACAAAACTAGCATTGGATCTCTGATGAAATAGCATGTTGTGAACCTAAAAATGATTTTTACAAAAAATCATCAGCATGAAATCATGTACCTGTAGTTCATATCTTACCTACTTCCAACCGATTCGGCAGGATTTGTCTTTTTCACCAGGGATGGAATAAAAGGTTTGAGATAATCAAGTTGGGAAATTGTACATACTAGGTGGTCTAGTATTTTTTAAAAATAGGATGTTACCATTTTGAAACTTCAATTTGGTGGTTGCTTCACAAATCCCCCCCTCTTTCGGCACTCAGAAAATAGAAAATGGATTTTCTGTGCGTCGAAAAGGAAAACTTTGTGCTACAACATTGTTAGTCATCCCATTATAGACATGCATGCCCAATATGGACACATTATCACAAACTATGTCTTGATTCTAGCCATATCATTGGTCATTTGACCCGAAAGCCAGAAAACCTCGGAGGAGATAGGTCATTTTGTGAAGGGTTTTTTGAAATATGATCAATAGACCAAGTTTGATATTTTTCCTCACAACTATGTCACATAACATGACACCATGCGAAATTTTTGTATTTTTTTGATTTTTTTGAATTAGTTATGCACATTTGAATGTCTGGTCAAACTTGTGAAACCCTGTTGACTGCATCCTAAACCCAGCTAACCCTAAGGCCGAATGAGAAACGTAGATTTAACCCTAGCGCGACACTGTGGCCATCCGATCGCGTCTTCTAGAAGGATTCCGCGGGTGACTCTGGGCGATCTGTGGAAGGGCTTGTTCTGCAACCTGATTGGTTGGCGTCTCTTAGAAGGATTTCGCGGCTAGCTCTTGGCGATCTGTGGGATGGATGATTCTGGAATCTGATTGGCTTCATCGTTTTTCCATGAACAGATAAGGTACAGCATGGCACACTCCATTGACCGTTGGACCGAGCGTGGCATGCGAGGATGCTGGGCGGGGCGGGCTGCACCATGCATGCAGCTGCCCCTAGCGTCGCAGTCTAGCTATTTTGCGTGCAACAGCGCTGCAGCGTATTTACTCCCTCCGTCGCATTAAATAAGTGTATGTCTAACAACTTTCTTCAGTCAAACTTACTCCCCTCAGGTTCATTGTAATAAATGAGACTTTGCATGATACCACATCTATGTTATTTTGCACTATGGAATAGTAACTTAGACTATTAACATATGCATGATACCACATCTAAGTTACTCCCACATACTCCCTCCGTCCGTAAATAAATTGAAGAGACCATTTGCTAAATGTTATTGAACTTGATTTTCGTGAAGCAATTTTTTTCTACTTTAAAGTGCATTGGAAAGGTAGAAGTACACTTTTTGTGGACAAATTTTGAAGCCAAACGTACACTTATTTGTGGACAGAGGGAGTATGCATGTCACTATGACCAGCCTGAGAAAAAATATCAAAATCTAAAATATGTAATAAATATAACGTACAGCATGGCACACTCCATTGACCGTTGGACCGAGCGTGCTATGCGAGGGCGCTGGGCGGGGCGGGCTGTACCATGCATGCATGCTATGCAGCTGCCTCTCGCGTCGCAGTCTAGCTATTTTGCGTGCAATAGCGCTGCAGCGTATTTACTCCCTCCGTCGCATTAAATAAGTGTACATCGAACAACTTTCTTCAGTCAAACTTACTCCCATCTGGTTCATGCGCCATACAAAAAGTCAATATTTATAAATCTAAAATATCAACTTTGACTACGTATATAAGAAAAAAATCAAAATCTAAAATATTATAAACTTAGTTTCATACTCCCTCTATTCCCTCCAATTGACATCCCTCTGATTACTCCCACCGAATTTTCTTGCATGTGTAAAAATGAACGAGTTTATTGCATGCGGTGTGTAAAAACGAACGAGTACCTTGGTACTAGATTCCTGCATTTATTACCGAGTAAATCAAGGCCAAATTCTATTTTCTATTTTGTTTTTTACTGCCAATGAACAACTACCTTGGATGTTTTTTCTCTCTTTCGCATTAATGCATGCATGCATGCAGGGGCGGGGGCGATGGTGCAGGGGTCACGTCGCATCCTAGAAATTTTCTCTCTCTTTCGCATTGATCACGCACGCGGCTACGCCCGCTGCCCACACGCAACGCAACGCACGCGGCTGCGCCAACGCTGGATTCCCACGCCGCCCTTCACGCCCCACCCTCAATAAATAGTCGAAACGCCTTTGCCTCCTCATCTCATCTTGCCCCTCATCTTCAACCTCGAGCCCATCCCTTTGCCTCCTCCCAGCCCCCAAACACTCCGGCGACCATGGCGACCTCCCCCCCTCCGCGTCCCTTCCGACACCGAAGTAAGCGACGAGGACAACCACCCGGACCACAAGCAGTTCTGGGAGCAGGAGGCGCCCACGCGCCCCAAGCGTGGCAAGAAGAAGGGACGAAAAGCCCCGCCCTGCCCCTGGGCGGAGGGCCCCTTCGTCCACAACCCCGTCCCCGGCGGCGGCAACCTCCTCGATGACGGCCCCTTCGAAGCGTACTGGGATGCGGCGGAGAAGGAGGAGGCAAAGCAGGAGGCTGCTTACGCCAGGTGGGAGGAGAAGCAGGCCAAGCGCGCCTTGAAGAAAAGGCGCAGACGGGAGGACGAGGAGCGACGGGAGGCCAATCGCTGGGCCTTCCAGGAGGAGCAGCGGAAGCGGGAGCAGCGGGAGAGGCTGGCGGCGTGGAATGCCGCGAAGGCGGCTGCACCGGCACCGCCTCCACCGCCGATGGAGTAGGGTAGCTAGGGTTAGGGTTTAGGGGCTAGCCCAGGGTTTAGGCGGGGCGCCTATTCCCTTCTATATTATTGTACTTTTTTATTTTTATTGTAATGTTATCCCAATGTTATCGATCCGGCTATCTAATATAAGGAATGTTATCCCAATATTATCTATCCCCTTGTTTTATTGTAATCTGTGTTTTATTGTATTGTCATTTGTCAAAACACCCAAAACAACAAGTGTATAAAACAAAACACACAAAAACAAGTTCTCATATAATACTCATGCAATATTTATAAAATGAGTGAAATTAGAAAAGCTCAAAAGGAAGAATAAGTTAACGTAATGATGGTTGATTATTTTCAAACAACACATGGTTCATTTTCAAACAAGACATTTACATATTTACATAAGTTAAAGGAGCGCCCAAGTTATGTTAGTTAAATGGATGCCCTTGGACTTCATTTATATATTTACTTTCGCAAAAAAAAAAGATTGCGACCTGAGCACGAGTATCTGCAGATCCACACGTCTCTATTTAGATTGTAACGTGAGTACCATTTTTTTTCCCAATCAACATATAGTTACTATTGGGCCTGGATACGTCCATTTTGGCCTGGCTAAGTTCTATTTCGGCCTGGCCTTTTTCAATCCTCGTCAATTGTTTTTTTACTTTTCAACCCCTCCCCCTCCCCTGCACACGGGCGCCCCCTGCACACTGATAAAAGGAACACTAACGAAACTGAAGGAACACTCATTTCGAAAACAGAGCAGCTCAAAATTAGCCCGAATTTGTATTGCATTTTATTCAAGCCAAAGACATAGACCATTACATCCATTACAAAGCATCACTCGAACACTGACTGCGCTGTCTAATGACTAACGATCAGGAGATAAACTAATCCGAGAGAAATTACATAAAAAAAACGGCCATCAGATTGTCCTGCTTCTTCAATTCGATGATTTGCCTTAGCTGTTTGTTCATCTTCTTCATCTCGGCCTTCACTTCCGCATCCACCGTAGTACCAGCGGAAATGGGGTTGCCACATCCCAATTGCTCCACCACGGACGGGTTTTCGAGCTCCCGGGATGCTATCTCCACCCCAATTCGCTCGATGTACTTATCAAGCCACTCAAAATGCCCACATTTTGGCAGTTCCGGAAATCGCAGAGATGAACCCTAAATCCCAAATTTGATGAAATGCATGAAATTTCGAAAGAAAAGCGAGAAATTGGCGCTCGGAACACTCAGATCTCACCTTTCCCGGCTCGGGCTTGCTCTCACACTTCACAAATTTCCGGCCAATGTTGTCGTTCTTGTCGGTGGATGTGACAAGCCGCTTCAGGGGCGCGGTACGGGGGCAATCGGGGCACCTCCTCATCGTCACCGCACCATACCGAGGCCATGATCGGTGGGAGGAAGCAGAGCTCGACATCCCTCGTCGGCGTTGCCACACTTGCTCGCCGGATAAGAAAATGGAAGGGGATGAGATGCTGGAACGGTGGCGGGAGTGCTCGGGTGCGGGGACGGATTGGGGCCAACGGCTCTCTTCAACCACAGGGTGGGTCCCACGATATGAGGTGGACATCAGGTGAGTTCCGCCGTGACGTGGAGAGGCTGTGGGTCCTACTGTGCTCAGCTGATTCGAATTCGTTGACGGTCTCGTGGGGTTAAGTAGAAGTGTCGCACGGGAGGTATTTGCCGCTTCAGAAGTGTCGCATGCGAGCTATTCTTTGCAACGATGTCGCTTTCCTTCCAATTCCACGTAAAGACGTCGCATAGGAGCTATAAGCCCTCGTTTAATCCCACCAAGTCATGGATTAATTGGCTCCCAGGCAGCTCCGGAGGCACCGCCATCCCATCTTGAGGGCCTTTTATGTCAGTTGATCCGATGGTCCAGAATAGAAACACTACTCCATATTTTCGATAGTATATTTCAGGATGATGTCCAGAGATTGGTGGGTAGCGGAGGTTGACGGGTCCGACCTGGCCCGATGGGTTCGGATGGTCCTAGATCCCGATCTGCTGCCCGTTGCATCATCTCCGACGACGGCATTGGCGCACCTAGATTACTTCTGCGACATGAGGACGCCTAGGGAAACGGCCCTGGGCATGGTAGCGGCGGCTTCCTTCTTCGCCGGAGGTGGTCGGCAAGGACTGGTTGAGGTTTTTTCCACATCTAGTCCCAACGACGAGTTGGGGTGGTAGTGCGTCCGGTGAAACCCGATCTCGACTCCGGTCCTGGCGAGCGATGGCGGCATGTCTGTGTCGCTTCCTTGTTGAAGGCATCTGTTAAGTTGGAAATGTGTCTATAATTTTTGATGCTCCATGTTTGTTTAGTATCTACTTTGCTTTACTTGTCCACACTTTGAGATGCTTTTTACATGTTTTCTGGTACTAACCTATTAACAAGTTGCAACAGTGCCAGATGCCTGTTTTCTGTTGTTTTTGATTTCAGAAAAGTTAGTAAAGAAATATTCTCGGAATTGGACGGGACAAATGACAAAGTCAATAACTTTCTGTGGGGAACAAGAAGTCTAGAGGAGAGCCGGAGGGGCCGGCCAGGGGGGCAGACCCACCCTAGGCGCGGGGTCAGGTGGGCCCACGCCTGGCTAGGATTTGGTGGCCCTGGCCGCCTCCCGGTCTCTCCCCTTCGCCTATAAGAAGCCCCTGATGCAGAAACCCTGAGTATCCGATCAGAAATCCACGAAACCGTCTGTAGTCGCTGCCACCATCGTCCCTAGATCGGGGGGATCTAAAGCTCTTCCTGGCACCCTGCCGGAGGGGAGATCATCCCGGAGGCCTTCTCTCCAGTATGATTCGTGAGTAGTTCCACCTTGGACTATGGGTCCATGTAGTAGCTAGATGGTTATATCTCCTCATTTGTGCTTTCATGTATAGATCTTGTGAGCTCCGTTCATGATCAAGATCTAATCTATTTGTAATCATGCATGTTGTGTTTGCGGGTATCTGATGGATATTGAGATTATTATGTTGGTTTGATTAATGGTTTTGTCTTTATGATTCTATCATGTCTGTGTTGTTTGTGATCTTGCATGCTCTCCGTTGCTAGTGGTTATCTTGGCCAAGTAGTTGCTAGTGACTCCAAGAGGGGGTATTTATGCTCGATAGTGGGTTCATGCCTCTAGTTTCCAAGGGAAGTGACGGGAATCTCTTCGATTGTAGATGTGTCGTTGTTACTAGGGAGAAAACAACGGTCTCTTGTTCATAGAACATGTGGACTGTTTACCTTACACACTTTGCTTAAAGCAGTTGTATGTTGCTTGCAACTTAATACTGGAGGGGTTCGGATGATAACCTAAAGGTGGACTTCTAGTCATAAATGTAGTTGGATGACGGTCTATGTATATTGTTGTATTGCCCAATCAACTTCATAGGATCTTTCTGGCTAGTAATTGCGTTGTTATGCCTTGCTTAGTTCCTGTCAATTGCCCTGCTGTAATTTGTTTACCCTTCATGCCATGCTGTTTATCTAAGGAGAGCACCTCTAGTGAACCATGGACCCCGGTCCAATCTTTACCATTGATACATCTTCCACTGTTACTTGTTTACTTGGTGTAAACCATTACCTTCCATACAATACGTTTAATCCTTTGTTACAGCAAACCGGTGAGCATGACAACCTCATTGTTCGTTGGGGCAAAGTCTTGATTTTGTGTTGTGCAGGTCTCCGCGTTGCTTGCAACACCTGTGTGACGTTTCCTTCCTCCTTCAGGTTCGATAACCTTGGTCTCTACTGAGGGAAGACTTGCTGCTTGCTGCTTCACACCTTGCTCTTGGGGTTTCCAATGAAGTGATCCACGTCAGCACCATCAACAAGTTTTCTGGCGCTGTTGCCGGGAAGGCCAAGGACGTCTTCACTAGGGGAGTCTTTCACTTCCTTTCTCTTTACTTTGTTTTTGGTTTGCTTTGTTTCTTTTGGTTGGTTTGCTTGCCTTATTCAAAAACGCACAAAAAATTAGTTCCTGCTCTAGCTGCTGCTGCTTTTTTTGGCTTGCCCACCTTTGCCAAAATGAACTCCGCTGAGAACACCAAGTTGTGTGACTTCACTAGCACCAACAACAATGATTTCCTAAGCACTCCTATTACTCCACCTTCTCCTGATGCTACCTTTTATAAAATTAAGTCTGCTTTGTTGAATCTTGTGATGAGAGAGCAATTTTCTGGTGCTGGTTCTAATGATCCTGCTGCCCATCTTAATAGCTTTGTTGAACTTTGTGAGATGCAAAAGTATAAGGATATAGATAGAGATATTATTAAGATCAGGTTTTTTCCTTTCTTCTTGAGGGGAAAAGCTAAAGAATGGTTGCTATCTTTGCCTAAAAATAGTATTGATTCTTGGACTAAGTGCAAAGATGTTTTTATTGGAAAGTACTATCCTCCTGCTAAGATTATTGCTATGAGAAGTGACATTATGAAATTTAAACAGCTTGATATTGAACATGTTGCTCCTGCTTGGGAAAGAATGAAATCTTTGGTTAAAAATTGCCCTACTCATGGACTCACTGCTTGGATGATTATCCAGACTTTTTATGCAGGTTTGAACTTCTCCTCAAAAAACTTGCTGGATTCTGCTGCTGGAGGTACCTTCATGGGCCTCACTTTGGGTGCTGCAGCAAGGCTCCTTGATAATATGATGGTTAACTACTCTGAATGGCACGTTGAGAGAGCTCCACGTGGTAATAAGGTAAATTCTGTTGAGGAAACTTCCTCTTTGAGTGAAAAGATTGATGTTATTATGGCTATGCTTGTTAATGGGAAAGCTCCTCTAGATCCTAATAGTGTTCCCTTAGCCTCTTTGGTTGCTCAATAAGAGAAAGTTGATGTGAACTTCATTAGAAACAACAATGCCTATAGGAATAACTTTGGTAGCAACAACAATTATAGGCCTTATCCTCCTAATAATGGGAACTTCTATGGAAGCTCTTACAATAATGCTAGAAGTGCCCCCTCTGAACTTGAAGTCATGCTCAAGGACTTTATTAGTAAACAAACCACTTTCAATAAGACTATAGAGGAAAAGCTTTTAACTGTTGAGAAGAATATATCCTCTTTATCTGAAGCTCAAACTTCCTTGGTTAATAAAATGGCTGCTAAACCTGAAACTATGGAAAACACCTTTGCTACTGCTCATGCCATACAAGTTACTATTGATGAAAATGTTAGGCTATGAGCTCAACTTCATGCTAAGTGGGAAAGGGAAGCTGAAATTGATAGAAACAATAGTGTGTGCACCGTCACCATTAAACCACAAGTAGCCCCTATTCCTCCTCCTACTATGCTTACCACTAGTGATGCTAAGTTTGACTTTGATATTGATGGTTGAAATATTTCTGAAGTGATCATGTTCTTGCAAAATCTTGTTAGAAGTCCTGATGCTAGTGATATGCATGTTTCTTTCACCAAACACATTACATATGCTCTTGTTAAGATTAAGGAAGAGAAGCTAAAACACAAAGCTTCTATTCTCAGGAAAGTAGAAGATATTTGGGAACCCATTATTAATATGGAAGTGGATGACTTTGATCTCAAAGCTTCATGTGATCTTGGTTCTAGTGTCTCTATTATGTCTAGGAAGATTTATGAAATGCTTGATTTGCCACCATTAGAAGATTGTTATTTGGATGTCCCACTCAATGATAATGCTAAGAAGAAACTCATGGAGAGTATTAATGATGTTCTCATTATGTTTAACAATGCTTATGTCCCTGTTTATTTCTATGTTTTGGATGTTGAATACAATGCTTCTTGTCCTATTACTTTGGGAAGACCTTTTCTTAGAATAGTTGGTGCTATCATTGATATGAAAGAAGGCACCATTAAATATCATTTTCCATTCAAGAAAGATATTGAACACTTCCCTATGAGGAGAGAGAAGTTGCTCTTTGCTCCCCCCTTTGAAAGCAAGATTTGATGTTAATGCTTCTTCATTTGAAAATACTTGATTCTTCTTGCTTCTTGTGCCTAACTTAAAGGCGTTAAAGAAAAGTACTTATTGGGAGATAACCCAAGAGTTTCCTTGAGTCTTGAAAGTTATTACTTCTTTAATGAACTCTCCTTATCCTTTTTGTTTGCGTTTTGTGCCAAGAATGACCTCTAATGAGAGGGAAGTAAGATTTGGGGAGTTGTTGTCCCGAAACAGATTTCTGTCCTCCACAAAAAACATTCGTGAGGAGGCTCTGTAACACGGATTGAGCTAAAAATTTACGAATAAATCCCCCAGTATGTTAGCTAACTTTCATTAGTTTAAAACTTCTTGATTTGAGCAACATAAGATGTTCAAAAAAATTGGTTCCTACCTGCTGGTCTGTTTTGACAGATTTCTGCCATTATTTGCATTTGCTTCTTATTGATTCCTTTTTGAGTTCTCTTCAGGTAAATTGAGATTTTTGAAGGATTTACTACAGTAGCTTGTGTTTTTAGTGAAAATCCTTGCTGTTCCAAAGCTTTGCCAGTGGTCTAATATCTTTTGAATAAGCTAATGTTGCTAATGAAGATTGTGTGAAGTTTTGTATAAAGGAAAAATTTCAGGTGTAGAGAGAGAATGATGCAATGAGATGAAGAATAGATAAAAGCTCAAGCTTGGGGATGCCACCATGGTGTCACCCCAAGAAATATCCAAGAGGTAAAAGCGTCAAAGCTTGGGGATGCCCAAGGCATCCCCTTCTTCATCAATAAAAAGCTCAGGTCTGTCTAGACACTTCGTTTTTATTGTTTCATGCACAGTTGTGTTGTTCTTGGAGCATCTTAGTTTTCGTTTGCTTTGCTTAGTTTGTTTAGTTTTATTTAGTAGGTTGGACCTCCGTTCTCGCTGTGTTGTTTTGCAAATAAGCTTGCTTGGTGTTTGGAAAGAAGTAGTAAGTTCTTGCTTGAAGTGCAAGAGAAGCTTGCATTGACTGTGACTTAGACTTTAGCATGACATGCTAGGTGTTGTTTTAGCATTATGCTTAGTGATTATTGATGTAGCATGTATTGTTATAAAAAATTAGGATTTCTTAGTGTTCCTTGAAGAAATTATGCGTTGTTTTAGCATGCAGAAGCATAGTATAGTGGTATTCTCCTTTGATGTTTTCCTTGGGTTGACTTGGCACATGCTCACACTATGTTATGACTATGACAAGTCACCATTAGCCTCTATGATCATTTAGTCCTTGACTTGTAGTACCACTCTTTGCTTTGATTAGTATGCTTTGTTGCATTGCATGATTATGGCCATTATTGCTCTCTTAGTTGGTTGCTCCTAGTCTTTTGCTAGACTCCACTTGTATGACTAAGCTCTACTCATGCTTCCAACTCCCAAGAAACCAAGTTATTCCAAAGTGTCCACTATAAACTCCTATGCATGGTGTGTTACACCATTCCAAGTATATTCTTGTTTTCAACTATCTTCCAATTAAAAACTATTTTGTTATGTGAAAACTTAGTGATTAAAGCCCTCACGAACTTGATGGCACACTTTATTCTTTGCCCCTAATAAACTTGAACCATTGTGACAACTTTGTTGTATATTCTTGCACTTATAAGTTGGAATTAGCTGAACCGTGCTGTCACAGGGAACATTTCAACATTGCACTTGTACCTTGTTGTACTAAATTGATATCATGTTCTTTTGTCTATGGATGTCACCGGTATGAAATAAAGAGAGAACTTGTAAGTCCATGGAGTTTGTATCATGTGTTAGAGAAACGCCTGGGCCGCTAGCCTAAGCCATGCCTAATCATGGTGAAAACTTGCAGCATCACCATAGTGACATCTATGAAGCATTCTTCTTATAAAAAAGGGACACATTGAGAAAAGGGGAAAGAGAGAAAAAAACACCATATTCCCATGGTATATAATAAGAATTGCTGATATGCTCATTGTTTGCTTGCCTTGTCATTTTGGTTATGGGAAAGCTCCTATACCATGTGCAAGGGGTACCCCGTTGGCAGTTCTCAATGATATGCAAATACTTACAGTGACAAGAACTTACCTAGACCCAAAGTTGAGTATGCATGAGGTGTGGCCCTCGTATTCAAGGGGCATGAGATTTCCAACTTATACTTCATCAAGCATATACTCCAGCTTTGCCACTTTAACCTTAACCACTTCAAGATGCTTATGATAGGGGCAATGATGGCATAAAGCTAACAAGTACCATAATTTTTAGAAGCTCTTTTTAAAACGTGTAATCCCTGCTTCCTTTACAAAACAAAAAAGGCCTTTCTTCCACCACTATTGAGTCTCCACCTTCTACCTTTAGGCACCATTAAGAGAGCATAGTTGTCATTCTATGTGCAGTGTCCCAAAGCTTATTAATTGATGCATATTGTGTTATTACTTGCTCTTGTGCTACTTGTTTCTAGTCACCCTTGTGAACTTTGCAGGTGTCCTATGCATCTATTTTCTACTCTATGAGGGACAAGCTGATTGCCACTATGCTATGTTTTCTGCATGTGAAACAAATAAACGTTTTTCAATGCATATTATTCATGATCTTTGTTTGTAGCTTGCCATGTTACATGCATAGTTACTATGTCCTATTGTTAGAACTCCATCTTTCATGCACATGTTTAGAGTTCTTTGATCCCAGCTTTCAATGCTTGTAAATGGTTGGATCTTTATTGTGAGGGTGCATGTCACCTTAAAAATTATTTTTTTAATCACTTACCTACTCGAGGACGAGCAGGAGTTAAGCTTGGGGATGCTGATACGTTGGAAACGTATCTATAATTTTTGATGTTCCATGCTTGTTTAGTATCTACTTTGCTTTGCTTGTCTACACTTTGAGGTGCTTTTTACATGTTTTCTAGTACTAACCTATTAACAAGTTGCAACAGTGCCAGATGCCTGTTTTCTGCTGTTTTTGGTTTCAGAAAAGTTAGTAAAGAAATATTCTCGAAATTGTACGGGACAAACGCCAAAGTCAATAACTTTCTGTGGGGAACAAGAAGTCCAGAGGAGAGCCGGAGGGGCCTGCCAGGGGGGGCAGACCCACCCCAGGAGCGAGGGTAGGTGGGCCCGCTCCTGGCTAGGGTTTGGTGGCCCTTGCCGCCTCCCGGTCTCGCCCCTTCGCCTATAAGAAGCTCCAGATGCAGAAACCCTGAGTACCCGATCAGAAATCCATGAAACTGTCTATAGCCGCCGCCACCATCGTCCCTAGATCGGGGGGATCTGAAGCTCTTCCCGGCACCCTGCCAGAGGGGATATCATCCCGGAGGCCTTCTCTCTAGTATGATTCGTGAGTAGTTCCACCTTGGACTATGGGTCCATGTAGTAGCTAGATGGTTGTATCTCCTGCTTTGTGCTTTCATGTATAGATCTTGTGAGCTCCATTCATGATCAAGATCTAATCTATTTGTAATCATGCATGTTGTGTTTGCAGGGATCCGATGGATATTGAGATTATTATGTTGGTTTGATTAATGTTTTTGTCTTTATGATTCTATCATGTTTGTGTTGTTTGTGATCTTGCATGCTCTCTGTTGCTAGGCGTTATCTTTTCCAAGTAGTTGCTAGTGACTCCAAGAGGGAGTATTTATGCTCGATAGTGGGTTCATGCATCTAGTTTCCAAGGGAAGTGATAATAATCTCTTCGGTTGTAGATGTGATGTTGCTACTAGGGAGAAAACAACGGTCTCTTGTTCATGGAACATGTGGACTGTTTACCTTACACACATTGCTTAAAGCAGTTGTCTGTTGCTTGCAACTTAATACTAGAGGGGGTTCGTATGATAACCTGAAGGTGGACTTCTAGTCATAGATGCAGTTGGATGACGGTCTATGTATATTGTTGTATTGCCCAATCAACTTCATAGGATCTTTCTGGCTAGTAATTGCATTGTTATGCCTTGCTCAGTTCCTGTCAATTGCCCTACTGTAATTTGTTTACCCTTCATGCCATGTTGTTTATCTAAGGAGAGCACCTCTAGTGAACTATGGACGCCGGTCCAATCTTTACCATTGATACATATTCCACTGTTACTTGTTTACTTGCTGCAAACCATTACCTTCCACACAATACATTTAATCCTTTGTTACAGCAAACCGGTGAGCATGACAACCTCATTGTTCGTTGGGGAAAAGTCTTGATTTTGTGTTGTGCAGGTCTCCGCGTTGCTTGCAACACCTGTGTGAAGTTTCCTTCCTCCTTCTGGTTCGATAACCTCGGTCTCTACCGAGGGAAGACTTGTTGCTTGATGCTTCACACCTTTCTCTTGGGGTTTCCAACGAAGTGCTCCACGCCAGCACCATCATCGGGTACTCAGGGTTTCTGTATCGGGGGCTTCTTATAGGCGAAGGGGCGAGACCGGGAGGCGGCCAGGGCCACCAAACCCTAGCCAGGCGCGGGCCCACCTACCCCGCGCCTGGGGTGGGTCTGGCCCCCTGGCCGGCCCCTCCGGCTCTCCTCTGGACTTCGTGTTTCCCACGGAAAGTTATTGACTTTCTCGTTTGTCCCGTCCAATTCCGAGAATATTTCTTTACTAACTTTTCTGAAACCAAAAACAGCAGACATGCATCTGACACTGTTGCAACTTGTTAATAGGTTAGTACCAGAAAACATGTAAAAAACACCTCAAAGTGTGGACAAGTAAAGCAGAGTAGATACTAAACAAGCATGGAGCATCAAAAATTATAGATATATTTTCAACGTATCACAAACCATTACCTTCCACACCATATGTTTAATCCTTTGTTACAGTAAATCGGTGAGCTTGACAACCTCACTGATTCGTTGGGGCAAAGTCTTGAGTTTGTGTTGTGCAGGTCTCCGCGTTGCTCGCAACACATGTGTGATGTTTCCTTCCTCCTTCTGGTTCGATAACCTCGGTCTTAGCTGAGGGAAGACTTGCTGCTGTGCTCATCACACCTTGCTCTTGGGGTTTCCAACGAAGTGCTCCATCACCGTCAAGTTCTCTAGCGCCATCAAGGAGTCATCAAAAAGTTTTCTGGCGCCGTTGCTAGGGAATAAAGAAAGAAGCTCCCACGTCAACTAAGCACCATCAACATCGTCAACGTAGCACTCGTGACCCCCTCGAGCTACTCCAGAAGAAACCCTAGGACTCCAGCTTCCCTTGGCGAGTGTTAACAGTGAGAGTGACCATGGAGCGAGGTCGAAACAGCCAGTTAGGTGTTTGATATATCTCGTTGAAAAGCTAGCAATATGGTTATCGTTTTTTGCTCGGAGTTATGTTTTGGCGGTTCCGGTTTGTATGATCTTTGTAATGGCCTTTGACTAACAATACGATTCTAACAATGAATAAAGACTCACTACTAGGAAAACAGCTATAGATAGACAAGACTTTTGTGGCCCATATGTTTTGCCATGCGCCACAGAAAAACAACAGTGGCGCATTACAGCAAATGCGCCACATAACCTTTCTTTGTTCTGTGGCGCATGCAAAGGGTCAGTGCGCCACAGAAGTTTCCACCGGGGTTGGGCACCCGGGCTTTCTGTGGCGCATATAGCCATATGCGCCACAGAAAGCTCGGGTGGATCCTACCACAGAATCTTGTTGACCGCACTCTGACCAACATTCTGTGGCGTATATGACCATATGCGCCACAGAAGTCAAGATTCTGTGGCGCATATGGAGGTATGCGTCATAGAATTGGAATAGGAAAAACAGATCCCCCCCTCTCCGGATCGCCTTTTTAGCCTTGCAAAAAATAAAAAAATAAATGAAAAACGCTTCAAAAAATAAAATTCTTTTACATACTGGTAGGTAATATGGTCTAGTTTGTAGGAAAATTAACAAACATGCATTTTGACTTTTTATAAAAAAAGTCATGCCACGGTAAAATGACCGTAACTTTTGCATACGATATCGGGAAA
This sequence comes from Avena insularis, assembly GCA_023614405.1. Taxonomy (NCBI): domain Eukaryota; kingdom Viridiplantae; phylum Streptophyta; class Magnoliopsida; order Poales; family Poaceae; genus Avena; species Avena insularis. The sequence goes on from CM042684.1 coordinate 11,044,265, forward strand.
AAAGTTTCATATACCAAAATGACGAGAACGAGATTTCGCATCCGCTCGACCTCTGGTCATTTAGCAATTTTTAGATTTTAAAAATTCGAAAAGAGTAAAAAGTTATGGTCAAAAGATCGTTTTTTCCTGCAGGAAAAAAAGGGGACAAACTTCTATGGTGCATTTCTCCCATATGCGCCACAGAAGTCTTGGGCAGGATTCGAAATTTGAATCCCGCCACCCCTTCTCCCTCTCTTATCCTTTTCCTCTCCTCCACCCTTCTCCTCCTCCACACTTCTCCTCCCTCTACTTCTTCTCTCCTTCTCCTCCCCTTTTTCCTTTCCTTCTCCTCCTCCTCCTCCACCCTGGTGAAATCCTCCTCCTCCCTTCTCCACCCTCCTTCACCCGAGTGATCTCCTCCTCCTCCTCCCTCCTCCCTCCTTCCTCCTTCCTCCTACTCCACCCCGGTGAGCTCCTCCTCCCGCGACCTCCTCCTCCTACTCCGACGACGACCTCCACCACCGGTGGCCTCCTCCTACTCCGGCGACCTCCTCCTCCAGCGAACCCCTTCTCCACCAGTGGCCTCCTCCTCTCCTCCACCGGTGACCTCCTCCTCCTCCGGCCACCATCGGCCTCCTTTTCCTCCTCCGGTGACCCCCACCTCCGGCCAGATCTGGCCGTTTTTTTTTTAAATTTGAAAAAACAATCTGTGGCGCATATTGGCAATATGTGCCACAGAAGTTTGAGATCTGGTTGGAGACTTCTGTGGTGCATATTGGCAATATGCGCCACAAAAGTTTTTAAGACTTCTATGGCGCATTTCATATCAGGGGCAATACCCATGCGCCACAAATGAGGGTTTTCCTAGTAGTGGCTATGTGCATTGCTTGATGTAGAGGCCGGGCTCTGCTCCCCATTGTAAAAGAAAACAAATCTCCCGCACGTTTAATCACAGTGTACATTTACGGCACAACACAAGCTTCTTGCTCAGTTATTAATGACCAAAAAAACCAGGTGGTTTGTTGAGACGGTCAGAGTAGCTACAATTGCTGATACAAATAATAAACACAAAAACACTTAAAGCTTCGAGTATTGTACTACCTACAAACTGGAAGACCCATGAGCAACCTATCATTGCCATATAGGAAGGGAGTGAAGCATAGGAGAGGCAATATATATTTGATGAATGGAGATATAGCAAGAGCCCAACCACATAGCTTCTCCAATTAGTGGATATGCTTCTGCTCTAGAGTACAGACGATGGTCATCTGAAACCCTAGGCCTAGTCCGGGCAGCAGCTTCGTCATCGTCGCCTTCCTTCTTGAAGGTGTTGCTTGGTGCGCGGCGCTTCGGAGTGCTAGGCATGTGGTGGAATGTAGTTGGTGGGCGCAACGGTCACGGGTCGTCCTCGTTTTCGTCGAGCCTCTGTTGTCGGCTTTGTTTTCTCTGTCTTTTTCTTTGTTTTGTCTTTGGGCGTTGTGCTGCCTGGCCCAGCAGCGGTCTTAATCGTGGTTGCTATATTTATATAGCTGGGCGTATGCCTGTTTCGAGAGATCTGGCTTTTTGGAAGTGAGGGGATCGGGATTCAGCATCCTTTTCTTTAGTACAAGGACCAATCTGGAGAAAATAGCCAATGTACCAAGGGAATCTGTGAACCGGCTGCATCGGTGATTTCTAGACCGTTGGATAAAAAGCGACGACCAAAATGCAGACACAAGCTGGGCTCTATGAGTTCTGCATGTGCTATCTTCTATTTACACAAAGTCAAATCACAGACCGGTTTTGCTTGGAGACTTGTTCTCACCATATTTTATAAACATACCAATTTTATTCATAATATGAACCCGTAGTCCTAGTCATTTGAGTTTCAGATAGTCCAGCCCAAGAAGGTTGACCTAGCGCAGATTGATTCGAACAAAATGAAGGTCCTTTTTGTATATATGATAATAGTTAACAAATGCTAGCGGTATGTTTACAATTGGACGGTTGGAGCCGTGCAAAGATTCCTCGAAACAGACTTTTGCCCCGCTATATAAAAAAAGCAAACACACTGATACAAGAGTTTGAACACACAAAAATGTTGGGCAGCAGCACATACATGCCCAAAAGAAAAGAAATGAAAACAATGATGAATCGACTAAGAGATGATGACCCGCAACTGTTGTGCCCACCGACTTTGACCAACCACTCTCCAAAGCACCCCCAAGCGCCTAGTACCAAGCAACATATTCAATATGGGAAGCACCATCGACACGACGTTGTTGCCCGGACCAGACAGATCCTAAGGTTTCCCTGGCACACAAAGTACAGTGGTCAGGGGATTCCCATGATGCCCTCCAGGAAGTAATGGTGCCACTCAAGGCGGCACCGTGTTAGTGTCAGACTAATTGACATGGATTTCTCCCAACCCATGTCCACAAAAATACTTAGGCACCAGAGACCACCACCACCCAACTTTGCCGCCCATAGCATACGCCATCATGATCTTGTAGTCACCATCACCAGTCTCTTCGAGACACTGGCATGCGACTTGTACGATGGATGCACACGACATCGTCGAGACGAGGAACAACAACCTTGAAGCCACGCAAAAGGGACCAACCTCCATTGCCGAGAGGCAGTCATCGACCGGACAGAGCAACGGGAGCACACCAAGCCCAAGCAGGCCCGACCTGGCCCTGACCATGGGCCCGTAAAGCCCCTACCGCCCTGCTGCAATAGGCAGGATGCAACGCTATCGTTCCCGTACCTGAACTAGTCGTCGCCACCACCTGGAGGAAGCCCCGCCGCTGTAGCGTCTGGCCCGCTCAAACCCATATAGGGCCGGGGCGACAGCCGACAAGCACCGCCGCCAAGGCCCCTGGCCCGTCGCGCGAGACGCCACCTCCAGCACTCCCAGGCCCGACGACCTTTGCCAATGGCAGCGACGAAAGGAGGAGGTTGGAGGGAGGGAGGAGGCCGGAGTTATGGGGGAGGCTCCTTTCGCCCTCAAGGGAGGGGGGGGGGCATCGGGGGTAGGTGGTTCTTTTTCATGCTTACGTTATACATTCTCAAAACATGTTGGATGTCTAACAAATGGTTGGATATAATCTTTCATTTCTCGACCACACTGATATCTAACTTCCTTGAGCAAACGTGCTGCAACTTCGGTTAATAAACGATTTTGTGTCTAGGAATAGGCCATCACAATTCCTCCTTGTACCATGGTTGATTATTTTATCATTCTCTTTGTCAGAAATGGAAGGTTCTATGGCTTCAACATATTGAAGCACTTATCCTGATGTGAACTGTTTTTTTAATAATGGAAGGAGACCTGTTATGTTCATTCATTAGTGGAAGAACCGCCGGTTACAAAAAACAAAAGGAGACCAAAACTAGGGATCTCCCTTCAAAAGTACATCAAATGGACTCAACCTGAGTCGAACGGTGCCTCCATACTGGTCAGCCAGAGATAGGGGCGCACCTGCTTGGTTTCATGCCTTAGCTTCATCTTATGTGGACAACTATGCGCGTTTTGTAGGGTGCATAAAGCTCAGCCTGGTCCGAGGGCACAAAACGGCCTGATTGGTTGTCTGGGATGGCTCCACGTCATGGCGAGCGCGCGTCAAAGGAGCGCCAGGCCAGGCCAGCTGGAAACTGCTGATTCGTTTGTTTCTAGCGAGCCACCCTCGACGCTCCCTGGATGCAAAAGGCAGCGCAGGTTGCACGAACAGGTATGGTGACGGAGATGGTGCAAGCAGGGAAAAAACTGGCGGGAGAAATTCTGTCACCTCCTGCCGCTTCTATTGTCTATATTCCCCTCTCCCTCACCTCTCAAATACAAAATCCCCATTTGCGTCCATCGAGCTCGAGTCACCGGACAGCAGCAGGTAAGTGGCAACGTCGGAGTCCGAGATGATGACGACGACGACTATAGCAACGACGACTAGGCTACTACTCCATCTTGCTCGATCTATCCTCGTCGTGCTCCAGCTCCATAAGTGGCTATAAGTATCATCATCTTCTCAACTTGGTTGGATAGATCAGTGATGTTGCAATGGTAGATCCTACTTGTAGCATTGTAGTTCTCTTGTACATGTGTTTTCTCATGTTACATGCATGTTCTTTTAGCATTGTAGTTATGTAGAATGTTTGGTCATGTTACATGCATGCAAATCAATGGGGATGCTTGTGCATAGGTAGTCTGCTAGTTTGTGCTATGTTCTACTCCATCTTTCGGTTCATACTTGTTATACCTCTTTGATTCCTTATTTTCGTAGCTAGATCTTTGAAACTGATCTTGTATTTTAAAATTTTCTATCATGCGTTAATAATGTAGGACTCGGATTACCACTTTAGCCCGTCTCTACTGTCCGCAGGTGAGTCCTAGATCCCTTCGTTTGTGGACGATTCTCTTCCCATGACACAACCTTCGTATGTGGCCCAAAATTCTGACATGCCTCGGTTTCATCTTTTAAAACATGAGCAAAGTCACTTCATGGCGGCTTTGGTCAATTCCAAGTTAATATGCATACCGTACATGTCGCCGCCACAACACAAGCTTGTTGCTCATGTATTAATGACCAAAAAACCAGCTGGTTTGTTGAGAGGGCGGAGTAGCTACTATTGCTGATATATTGGTAATAAACACATAAAAGCTTACAACCTTCGGTACTGTACTACCTACAAATTGGAAGACCCCTGAGCAACCTGTCATAGCCATGGGAAGGGAGTGAAGCATAGGAGCGGCAATATATATTTGGTGAATGGAGACATAGGAAGAGTCCAACCATATAGTGAAATGTATAGTGTTGTTAGATCTGTAGCTCCTGTGATTAGTGGATATGAACAATGGTCATCTGGCTTTTCGGGAGTGAGGCGGATCGGGATTCTGCATCTTTTTTATGAGTAGAAGAACCACTGTGAAATCGAGCTTCCTGGAGCAAACTTGCTGCAACTTCTGCTATAGCAAACGAATCCGTGTCCAGGAATTCCACCGTAATTCCTCCTTCTACCATGGTTGATTACCAGATCTGCTCCTCTATCTTAGAATGAAAGGTTCTAGGGCTTCACAACATATTGATGCACTAGTCCCGATGTGCACCTTCGCAACTAGCAAGTCGGTGTTAGTCGTTAGAGGAACCACCATGGCATGTGTTTACTCGGGCATGCCTCCTACTCGGACTGGCCTTCAATGTTAATCTCCATATCTTTGCATCGCATAAATACTTGGTGACTCGGCATGTGAATTTCCCGAGCTGAGGATTTCATCAGTGTGAACGATCAGCGCGGCCAAGCTTACGTTCAGTGGTGCTTTTTAGTATTTATTAGGACTGCTACTGTACGGGCAGATGCTGGTTCTGCTTTTTTGCTTTGGGTTGACGAGGTGTGCTTCGATGTCATCGGATGATTTTCTTTTGACCATCGAAATTCATATCTAGGCCATATATATCTCCTTATAGGTGTACTCGGATATATTCTACGTCCCACCGGCCGATTTCACCTTCTCTTATCGCGATCTTAGTCTTTGTATACCACATTTTTAATTTTTTTCGTTACTGCTATATATATTTATTTTTTTAGAAAAGAGTATATATTAATATCACAGGGATACCAATTACGCCTAGCCTATGCAACAACGCATGTCCTAGCGGCTCTACGGATGCACATAGCTCAGAAAAAAGAAAAAAGAATTATAAAAAAGAAAAGTCCCGCTAAGAGAACCAATCCTCAAAGCAACGACACTGACACCATCAGAACAACACCAGTAGTCCTCCATTCCAATAACAACGTCTTTAAAAAGGAAACATTGCCCAAGCGCCGTCGTTGCCCGATCAAAGATCATAGGTTTTCACCCTGGAGAAAGTCCTTGCTCACAAAACAATACCTTCAACAAGATCATTGTCAGGCACAACCAGTTAAGGCCAGACCTTGGATTTTCACCATGCAAGATAAGACTAGAAACTCCCCTGTGTTGTTTTCCCGCACCAACAGTCGCTGCAACGAGTCCTAGATCACGCAGTCAGTTCTCCGTCAGCACAAGAACAAAAATCACCATCGCTACCCTCATATTTCAGCTTTCCTGACATTCTCCGCCTCTGACTTTATCATGGCTCTAAGAATGGCACTTGGTAGAAACAAACAAAAGAGCTTCGCAACGCTCCCGCTGAAACCAAACGGCCAGAAAAACAAGATGTGCACGACCGAATACCTTCCGATCCAGCAATCTCCAGGCATGATACGCCCATGGGAGTTCGCCGGCGGAGCCTTCCGGAACCCTCCACTCCAGACCAGATCAACGAGGACAGACATCAAGAAGATCTTCGTCTTTGTGCGAAAGAAACCAAAGGACCACCTCCTTTATTAGATCCGACACAGCGATCCCCACATCGTAGGCCGGTTTCCGGAGGACGGATCGAGCAGACAATTAGGGATAGAGAGCCGATCTAGGTATTCCAACGGAAACCCATCGCCGGCACCTCCTCCACCAGATCGCCACCCGCCCCACTCCGGCAGAGGCCGCCGCCTCCAGATCCGAGCTCCCACGAAGCCACCGTTGGCTGGAGCCGCCTGGACGTCGATGGCGAGGGGGGCCCGTCCAGCGCCGACGTTCTCCTCCCTACCGCCGCGCTGGGGCCGGGAGGCCAGATCCCCGCCACCCCCATCTCCGGCGCCACACACTTAGGCCGGCGGCCCTCCGGGGACGACGAGGAGGGAAGAGGATGGAGGGGGAGGAGGTGGCGGCGGGGCTATGGTTTTGCCCCCTCGGTCGCCAGGAGGGGGCGACGCGAGGGACAGATCCATGCATCCCACTCAGGGACAGACCCATGCATAGCTAAGTGGTGGCGGTGGCCCCCACTCAATCTTTGAATTTCTATTTCTATTTGAAGAAAAATAATTTTAAAAAATTAACATTATATTAGTAATGCCCCCACTTGAATGAATTGCCCCCACTGAATTTTCTGGTTGGGTCCGCCCTGTTCCCGTAGGCACATGAGTATACGTGTACGGTGAGTATACGTCTAACGGGTGGGTTTATACGGTTTTCGAAACGAATCGGCATCGTGCACGAGTTCTGTTTGTCAAAGACGGTTTTCGAAACGAATCGGCATCGTGCACGAGTTCTGTTTGTCAAAGATTGAAGATAAGGGGGACACCAAAGCAAAAGGGTTGTTTGACATGCAAGTTTCACGATGCCACAAAACCAAGGAAAGGCTTGATTTGGGGTGTGTTTGGTAGGCCACACCATCACCAGCCAGATTCTAGGGAGAAGAATCTGTCCGATTGGTTGTGCGGGCTCCTTTTGCATTGTGAACCACACACACGTCAAAACGGTGCCCAGCCAGGCCTGCTGGGAATGTTCAAATCAACATTTTTTGTGAAGCTAGGCTGGAGAGGCCGTAAAAATCCCACGTGGATGGCTCTACATGAAAACGATGCCCATCAATGATGAGGTTCCTTTTTGACCATTGGCACCAAATTACGTGAATTGTATTTTCTCAAAATCGAGGTCAAAGTTGGAGCTTTTTCACATGATTTTTGTTAGATTTGTCGTACAGAATTAATCATTCAAAATTTCCTTTCAAGAGTGCTTTACCTCGCCATTTCGCACAACTCTCGTGTTAGAAATATAAGCAATAATCTATATGATTTAATCCGAATAATAAACTGATAAAACATGATCATACAAACGGTACTAAAACCAATTATGCAGATCAACAAAGTAGATGAACAGATTACATCTATAGGAGATAAACCTATCACATCTACAGCAAACGCTAAAACAGAGAACTTTAGCATAATCCGAAAAAGACAGTTGAGTATCACGTACAGAGTAGGCTGAATAGCAGCCGAAGCGGTGGCAGCAGCGTCACCCATGTTGAGGTTGTAGAAGAGGTCGCTGACGTCGGGGAAGAAGTCGTCGTTCGGGAACTCGTCGTCGGACGACGACGTGGTTGCCAGTAGTCGCGCTGAGCGCTCCTCAAAAACCTGATCGCCCCTCACCCGTACAGGTTCACGAGAGGCGGGGTTCCGGAGGCCTACTGTCCCGATCTGCGGTGCACACCGCAAGCCGGGATGAGGAAGACGAAAGCGGCGGCGCGAGGTTCTGGAGGTAGGCGCGTGTGTGGGTTGATACGGTGCCGATTAGGTTTAGTCCGGACGCTTATATAGTGCAGGTTAGGAGGATGGTGGGCTCAGCCCACGTCCGAGTCGGTAATAGTCCATGTCCATAAAAACTGGAAACGGCTGTAATTAACGCGTCCGTTAATGACTCATAATCAGTTTTCCCAACAAGCAAAATAAAGCTCGGCTCAGCGAGATTCTCGCAACCCGCGACGCGCGCGCGTCGTGACGAGGCGAGGCGAGGCGTGGCGGCGGGCGGCATCGGAGGAGGATTGCGCGAGGGCTACTCTTCTTGTCACACCTTAGTGAGTGATGCAACACTCTACTATATAAGGTGGTCCAACTCCCCTTCAACTAGCAATGTGGGACTAAACTTTAGCACCACTAGCACAGCCATATGCTGCCATATACAAGTGGGCCAAAAAGAATTTCAGAATTTGTCTAATGGGCCAGCAGCCCAATATACACCAAATTCCAACAATCCCTCACAAAGTCTCATTGGCACATCACAACACTTTTCTTCCAGAACATTGTTTTATATACCGGTGTGTAGTGGAGACTGTTAAGTTGAACTTCCACGTTAAACTTCATGCTACACTAGCTAGCAACTTGAATAGTGGACTATGCCTTGAACTACAAGTTTTCTGCGTGCTAGTTTCACACAAAATCTAGACCAGTATAGGGCTACCGTCGGCTTCCCCGCGGTTTGGAGCTTATGCGTCATACTCCAGGGCCTTTCATGAGTTTATTAGAGAGCAACCAACTCTCACGGACTGCGATGTTTGACAGTCAGACTCATATAGGTGTATTCCTCAAGAGATGTTCTGCAGGACAACATCTCCGCTTATAAAAAGCCACTTGGAATACATTAAGATAAATATCAACCTGTCATGCAGATTAAGAGAGTATTGCATCTTTATGGAGATGTAAATATAATATAGGGATACTCTCCTCTCAGCTGACCAACAGCTTGTCTCCCATCTCTAATTCACGGGATCTCCGATCACATAGAGTGGGTTGCCACTAGGATCAACTCATAGCGTGGGTCTCAAACCCATCTCCCTCGATGCATTATCTATCACATTGCGTGATAGTCCCTTTGTGAAAGGATCTGCCAGGTTCTTAGATGTTTGGATATAATCCAACGCAATAACTCCGGAGTTTCTCAGTTTCCTGACAGATTTCAATCTCCTCTTCATATGCCTTGATGACTTCATATTATCCTTAGAACTGTTTACTTTGACGATCATAGTTTGATTATCACAGTTCATCAGGATGGCGGGTATTGGTTTTTCAACCACAGGTAAGTCCATCAAGAGCTCACGAAGCTACTCTGCTTCAACAGTGGCCGTGTCTAATGCTGTGAGTTCTGCTTCCATTGTTGACCTCGTTAAGATGGTCTGCTTGCAAGACTTCCAGGAAACAGCGCCACCACCAAGTGTAAATAAATAACCACTTGTGGCCTTAATCTCATCAGCATCAGATATCCAGTTTGAATCACTATAACCCTCAAGTACCCGAGGATACCCAGTATAGTGAATACCATAACTCGCAGTGCCTTTCAAATAGCGCAAAACTCTTTCAAGAGCATGCCAATGATCATCTCCAGGATTTGACACAAATCGACTCAGTTTGCTTACAGCAAAGGAGATGTCAGGTCTAGTAGCGCTGGCTAAATACATGAGCGAGCCAATAATTTGAGAATATCTCAATTGATCTTTAGCAGTCCTTTGATTCTTTCGAAGTAGCACGCTCGGATCATAAGGCGTTGGAGAAGAATTGCAGTCGCTATACCCAAAGCGACTCAATATCTTTTCCACATAGTGAGACTGAAGCAATGTAATCCCACCATTGTCATCCTTTAGTAGCTTGATGTTTAAGATTACATCAGCCACTCCCAAGTCCTTTATCTCAAAGCAACGAGATAGGAACTCTTTGACCTCCTCAATAACAGCGAGGTTGGTCCCGAATATCAATATGTCATCAACGTAGAGACACATAATAACTCCCTAGCCCCCACCATGGCGATAGTACACATTTGTAACCGTTTACAACAAAGCCTTCAGCAGTTAAAGTTCTTTCAAACTTCTCGTGCCACTGTTTAGGAGCTTGCTTAAGAGCATATAAAGACTTCACTAACTTACACACCTTTCCTTCATGACCATCTACTACAAATCCATCAGGTTGCTCCATATAAATTTCCTCATCTAGCTCTCCATTTAGAAAAGTTGTCTTAACGTCCATTTGATGAACGAGAAGACCATGTGAGGCAGCCAAGGAAAGTAGTACTCGAATAGTGGTCAATCGGCTCTGGTGAGTAGGTATCGAAGAAGTCTTCACCTTCCTTTTGGGTATAACCCTTAGCCACAAGACGTGCCTTGTACTTTTCAATAGTACCATCAGGTCTAAGCTTTTTCTTGAACACCCATTTACATCCTACAGGTTTACACCCATAAGGACGATCAGTGATTTCCCAAGTACCATTAGCTAAGATGGAGTCCATCTCGCTTGATGACTTCCTTCCAGAGTGACATCTTGAGATGCATATGCTTCTGAAATAGAAGTGGGAGTATCATCCACAAGGTACACAATGAAATCATCACCAAATGACTTTGCAGTCCTTTGTCTCTTGCTCCTTTTGGGAGCTTCATTGTCATCCTCCACAGGATCATCAGAGTGTTCTATCGGCATAGTGGGTTCAGGAATTATAGAAAATTCCTGACTAGATGAACTAGTCATCTCCTGATTTGATGAGCTAGACATACCTTTCATAGGAAAGATGTCTTCAAAGAAAGTTGCATCATTCGACTCCATAATTGTACCAACATGCATGTCGGGTACCTCATATTTTACTATCAAAAATCTATAGCCAATGCTATGAAAAGCATATCCCAGAAAAACACAATCAACGGTTTTTGGTCCAAGCTTTCGCTTCTTGGATATTGGAATATTGACTTTCGCCAAACAACCCCAAGTTCGTAAGTAAGAGAGTTTAAGCCTTTTCTTTTCCCATTCCTCAAATGGAGTCATGGTTTTATCCTTTACAGGAACACGGTTTAGGACATGACACGAAGTCATTAGCGCCTCCCCCCACCATTCCTTGGAAAGACCCGATGTATCTAACATGGCGTTAACCAAATCAGTTAGAGTGCGGTTCTTTCTTTCGGTCACCCCATTTGACTGAGGTGAGTAGGGAGGCGTCCTCTCATGTATAATACCGTGTTCCATACAAAATAAATCAAATTCGTTTGAAAAGTACTCTCCACCATGATCCGACCTTAGCCGCTTGATTTTAAGATCAAGTTGGTTTTCTGCCTCAGCTTTATAGATTTTGAAGTAGTTCAAAGGTTCATCTTTAGATTTCAGAAGATAAACATAGCAGTATCTAGTGGAGTCATCAATCAACGTCATAAAGTATCTTTTTCCACCTTTTGTCAACACACCATTCATCTCACAAAGATCTGAATATATAAGTTCTAGAGGTGCTAAGTTTCTCGGTTCCGTAGCCGTATGAGACTTGCGGGGTTGCTTTGCTTGCACACAAACTTGGCACTTAGAACCTTTGACAGTGGTAAATTTCGGAACTAAACTCATATTGGCTAGCCGCGTCATGCAACCAAAGTTAATATGACAGAGTCGTGAATGCCAAACATTGGACTCATTATCATTGCAAACATGATTAATAACTTTAGTACATGAGTCTGACAAAGACAAGCGAAACAGACCTCCGCACTCATAACCCTTTCCAACAAATTGTACATACTTACAAATTACAACTTTATTGGACTCAAAAACCAACTTAAAGCCATCTCGACATAAAAGAGATCCGCTGACGAGATTCTTATTGATGGAGGGACCGTGCTGCACATTCTTCAGCTGTACGGTCTTTCCCGAAGTAAACTTCAGATTTACAGTACCAACACCATAAACAGAAGCACGTGAGCCGTTTCCCATCAGCACGGAAGAGGTCCTTGAGACCTGATAAGAGGAAAACATGGAAATATCAGAACATACATGTGTATTAGCACCCGTGTCTATCCACCAATCAGGAGAATGACATACTGAAAGGATAATAGGTAAAATACCGTACCCAGCATCCTTTATCTCAGTATCTCTAATAACAACATTAGCGGACTTGCCGTTGTTTCCATGTTGACGCTTGTCAAAGCGATTAGGGCAGCTAGGAGCCCAATGATCAGGATCACCACAGACGTGGCAAGAGCCTTTCCTCTTATCATTTTTCTTCTTGAAGTTGGTAGAGTGCGTGGCCTTGTTCTTGCCATCAAACTTTCCCTTTCCTTCAGTTTTGTTCTTATTCTTGAACTTGTGGGATTGGAAGTTTTTTCCTCTGCACTAAATTGGCAGTAGAACCTCCCTCAAGTCCTCGAGCAGTTTTGTCCTTTGCTCTCGCCTTCTCTTCCACATGAAGAGACCCAATAAGATCCGTAACGGAAAACTCTTGTCTCTTATATTTCAAAGAAGTAGCAAAATTCCTCCACGAAGGAGGAAGCTTGGCAATAATGCCACCAGCCACAAATTTGTCTGGTAAGGAACACTTGAACTGCTCAAGTTCTTTGGCAAGTGATTGTATCTCATGAGCTTGCTCAACGACGGAGCGCTCATCAACCATCCTGTAGTCATAGAATTGCTCCATGACATACAGCTCAGTGCCAGCGTCCGAGACCCCAAATTTGTTCTCGAGTGCTTCCCACACGTCCTTGCCATTATCAAATGACATATACGGGTCAACAATGTTGTCCCCAAGAACACTGAACAAAACCGCCATAAACATGGTATCGGCTTTCTTAAAGTTCTTCACCTTTCGTGAAAGATCTCCTTCAGGCTTGCCAAGAGTGGCGCTATAGCAGTTTAGGTTTTCAAACTAGAGAACTGCTCTCTTGCGTCATCTCTTATAGTGCATGCCATCAAAAGGAGACGGCCTAGTAGCCACGTCTACACCAGTGGAATTCAGTTGCCTATAATCAGGTTTTTCGATTGTTGGAAATATAAGCAATAATCCATATGATTTAATCCGAATAATAAACTGATAAAACATGATCATACAAACGGTACTAAAACCAATTATGCAGATCAACAAAGTAGATGAACAGATTACATCTATAGGAGATAAACCTATCACATCTACAGCAAACGCTAGAACAGAGAACTCTAGCATAATCCGAAAAAGACAGTTGAGTATCACGTACAGAGTAGGCTGAATAGCAGCCGCAACGGTCTCAGCAGCGTCGCCCATGTTGAGGTTGTCGAAGAGGTCGCTGACGTCCGGGAAGAAGTCGTCGTTTGGGAACTCGTCGTCGGACGACGACGTGGTTGCCAGTAGTCGTGCTGAGCGCTCCCCAAAAACCTGATGGCCCCTCACCCGTACAGGTTCACGAGAGGCGGGGTTCCGGAGGCCTACTGTCCCGATCTGCGGTGCACGCCGCAAGCCGGGATGAGGAAGACGAAAGCAGCGACGCAAGGTTCTAGAGGTAGGCGCGTGTGTGGGTTGATACGGTGCCGATTAGGTTTAGCCCGGATGCTTATATAGTGTAGGTTAGGAGGATGGTGGGCTCAGCCCACGTCCGAGTCGGTAATAGTCCATGTCCATAAAAACTGGAAACGGCTGTAATTAACGCGTCCGTTAATGACTCATGATCAGTTTTCCCAACAAGCAAAATAAAGCTCGGCTCGGCGAGATTCCCGCAACCCGCGGCGCGCGCGCGTGTCGTGGCGAGGCGGGCGGCGTCGAAGGAGGAGTGCGCGAGGGATACTCTTCTTGTCACACCTTAGTGAGTGATGCAACACTCTACTATATAAGGTGGTCCAACTCCCCTTCAACTAGCAATGTGGGACTAAACTTTAGCACCACTAGCACAGCCATATGATGCCATATACAAGTGGGCCAAAGAGAATTTCAGAATTTGTCTAATGAGCCAGCAGCCCAATATACACCAAATTCCAACATCTCGTGTTGTGAGTTTTTTGTTTGGTGAGGGTAGAGAAATTCATCTTTATCTCTCAACATTGTACATGAGATGGAAGATGAACTCGTTCTCTCTCCTTTCGCAAACAAAATCTTTCTGAACCTTTTATAATCATGCTTCGTTTCACTAGAAGTTCTACATGAAAAGGATGCATGTCGACGATCGGTTCCATTCGACCATCAACACGAGTTTAGAGAACTATATCTTCTCAAAATCAGTCAAAGTTATCATCTGTATTGGCTAAAAAAAGTATCGGAGGCATTAAGCCAAGCGTATGTATATAATGCGAATGCAGAGTCACTTCATTGCGGCTTTGGTCAATTCCAAGTTTTGTTTTGCTAAAATAAATGTGCATACCGCACATTTCACCGCCACAACACAAGCTTGTTGCTCATGTATTATTAGTGACAAAAAAACCTACTCCCTCCGATTCATATTACTTGTCACTGAAACGGATGTATGTAGCACTAAACAATGTCTAGATATATCCATTTCAACGACAAGTAATATGGATTGAAGGGAGTAGCTGGTTTGTTGAGACGAGTAGAGTAGCTGCAATTGCTGATACAGATAATAACACAGAAAAGCTTAAAGCTGTCAGTATTGTACTACCTACAAATTGAAAGGCCCATGAGCAACATTATAGCCATAAAGGAAGGGAGTGAAGCATAGGAGAGGCAATATATATTTTGTGAATGAAGATAGATAGGAAGAGCCAAACCATAGAGTGAAATGTATAATTTTGTTAGCGATCTTGCGATTAGTGGATATGATGCTCCACATGGTCATCTAACCTTTTGGGAGTAAGGGGGATCGGGACTCTCGATCATTTCTGTGAGTATAAGGACCACTCAGATATCTATCGTGCTGCAACTTCTTCTAACAAACGAATTTGTGTCTAGGAATACCATCGCAATTGCTCGTTGTACCCTGGTTGATACAGAAATGAAAGATTCTAGGCCCAAGCTAGGCTATTAGCTTCAGGGTTCATACCTGCTACATGTCAAGCTTCATGCACTAGCCAACGCAACCAAAAGTCCGAACTAATGAAAAGGGCTAGTGTAATCCACTTATACACTTCAACACCCCCTCTCACGTGTGACGGAGAGAAGTCAGCACGTGCAACCGGAAGAGAGCGACGGCGCGCGAAACTCACGTATGACTCAAGAGGCCTATACGTGGACACAGAGGGGTCTACAGCAATTTTAGGATAAATTGCGAAAACCAGGACTCGAACTCGAGACCTTAGGCTCTGATACCATGTCAAGCTTCATGCACTAGCCGACGCAACCAAAAGTCCGAACTAATGGAAAGGATTAGTGCAATCCACTTATACACTTCAACACACGTATATGATCGATCTTTGAGAAATACAAAACAAAGGGGGATAGATAAGCACCTATAGTTTGATTTTTAGATCTACTCCACACGAATTTACCCTGCTCTCTACAGATCTAATGATTCTTGAATTATCCTGTCACTTGTTTCTACATGAATTTAAGCTAATTTTTTTAAATAATACATTTTTTTATTGAATTGCACAAATAATACACAAAACGGACATATTGCAAATCTGTTGGCCGGTCGGCCGTTCGACGACGCAACGTTTAAATCCGTTCGTCCGTTCAACGGACGACACGCAGCCTTCGTCCGTTCAACGGACGACACACCCCTCCTTTACCAAACAGCTGACCGCATGTGTGTCGTCCGTTGAACGGACGAAGGCTGCGTGTCATCCGTTGAACGGATGAAGGCAGTGTTTCGTCCGTTGAACGGACGAAGCATGTTCGTCATTGAGCGGCGACCGACCAACAGATTTGCAATTTGCCCGTTTTGTGTATTATTTGTGAAATTCAATAAAAAACATGTATTATTTAAAAAAAATAGCTGAATTTAACATATCTATCTATCTCTTACATTAATCTCCATATCTTTGCATCTCATAAGTACTTGCCTTTGTGAATACATGTGACGATTTCATCAGTGTGAACGACATGCGTGTCTGTCACACGCTAGTGTCATCACACTATGACGGCTTGGATGAATCACAATGGTTTTGTCATTGCTAAATGTACATACCGCTCATGACACCGCCACATAATCACAAGAAGGCTCGTGTGGTGGGTGTGCCTCCATTCGGTCGTTGACGGCTGATCGTCTAGCAAAAATGGGCTTTCCTCATCATGACAAATGCTTATTTTGCAACGCATCAGAAGAAAATGTATGAAACTTATTGGTGGGATGTGTGTTCATGAGAATTATCTAGAGCTCGGTCTTGAACTGGGCAGATTTGCACCGTCGTCCCTTCGGCCGATCTATCTCTGAGAGACTGAATTCTAATCAGTGGAGCTCGGTCATGAATTGGGCAGATTTGCACCAGGTTGCAGGCTAGAGACATGCTACAAAAACCGAATCGGAAGAAACTGAATTCTCTGGTTTTGCTTACTCTATGGACGATTTGGCGAGAACGAAACAGAAGGGTCTTTGACAATGCTCGGAATCGGTTTTGCTCCAATCTTGCATACCATAGATCAGATCAAAGCTAATGCTAATCAGTGGAGTGTGGCTTGCAAGAATCGCCTGAAAGTTAGTATGCTTGCTGCTGTTGAAGGGTGGTGCTGTTTCCGCTCGTCATAGGTCTTGGTGTGTTGTTTTTAGCTTAGACCTGGTTATCTCGAAAATTTCTTTTTACAGTTAACGTTACCTACCGGAGTCCCATCCGCCGTCCAGTTTTGCTTTGAGATTAGTGCGCCGGTCAGACTTTTTCCGGTCAACACATAGATGACGTCATGCTTACGTCACTGACTGAAACATGATTAAAACCGAACTGAAACATTAAAACATTTAAGAAACAGTCTGTAAACAGTACAAAATGTTTCATAAGTTTCAGTCAAGTTTCACAAATTTCAGTTTTGTTTCATAAAATTTCAATTTTTTAGTCAGCACGAGTGATGTCATGCTCGTTGACGTGGCACTCCGCTAGGTAACGTTAACTTTAGAAAATCCGCGTTCCTGGTTATCTGTCATAGAGGTAGTGAGTATTTCTTTTGCTCCTTTGTGTTTAGATCTTTCAGCTCTCTTTTGAACCCTGTAATTCTGTACTTGGTGGCCATGGTCTTAGCCCTGGCGCTTCTCTTTCTTAATATATTACATGCAATTATTTTGCATGGTTTGATTTTTTTTAGAATCCATCCACGAGTGGCTTAAAAATGTCAAATTATTCGACAATCTGTGCATTATTTCACCAGTTTATAAGGTCTAAGAATAAATAGTAGTTTCTGCACTACATGTACAAGTTTAACAACATGAACATTTTTTATTGATATAGAAAAAATATAAATTTGATTGAGATCATCTTTGGCACTATAAGAAAAAATTATTACAGCATAAGTATTATATCTGATATATACGCTAAAATGTAGACCGTGAAATGCGAATTTTATCCTAAGAAGTAGACATGCCCTTTTTGAAAAGGGTGCCACATTTTTAATAGAGTAAAAACTGTGACAAGGTAAGAACAGAATCTGATCTCGATTTCGGGCATCTATCCACATAGTTTGCATGGGCCCAAAAAAGTATTGGAGGCATAGCCAAGCGTAGGAATATCATGCGCTAGCAAGCTAGGCCACTTCATGGCAGCTTTGGTCAATTTCAAGTTTTTTTTTGCTGAAATAAATGTGCATACCGCACATGTCATTGCCACAGCACAAGCTTGCTGCTCATGTATACCAGCTGGTTTGTTGAGACGGACAGAGTAGCTACTGTTAATAAACATAGAAAAACTTAAATATGTCAGTACTGTACATTTGTACTACCTACAAATTGAAAGACCCATGAGCAACCTGTCATAGCCATGGGAAGGGAGTGAAGCATAGGAGAGGCAATATATATTTGGTGAATGGAGATATAGGAAGAGCCCAAGCATAGAGTGATAACATTGTTAGATCTGCAGCTCCTGCGATTAGTGGATATGCTGCGCTCCAGACGATGTTCATCTGGCTTTTCGGGAGTAAGGGGCATTGGGACTCTGAATCCTTTTTGTGAGTATAAGAACCACGCTGGTATCTAGCGTGATGCAACTACTGCTAACAAACGAATTTGTGTCCAGGAATACCATCGCACCAGCTCCTTTTACCATGCTTGATTACCTTGCCCTTCCCTTTGTCAGCAATGAAAGATTCTAGGTCTTCAATATCTTGAAGCACCGGTGTGAACTGTAAAAATTCAGTGTTAGTCATTAGAGGAACCACCATGCAATGTGTGACTAAAGCTAGGCTGGTCCTGTATGAAGTGGCGTTCATTCGTTGAACTCATCGATGTGGGACTAAAGCTAGGCTGTTAGATTCAGGGTTTATACCTGCTACACAAGTACACGATTGATCTTTGAGAAATACAGAAAAAAGGGGATAGATAAGCACTTGTAGTTTGATCTTCAGATCTACTCCATACGAATGTACCCTGTTCTGCAGATCTAATGATTCTCGAATGGTCACGTCTCTTGTTTTTATATGAATTTAACGAATCTATCTATCTCTGACGTTAATCTACATATCTTGTCATCTCATAAGTACTACCTGCCTTTGTGAATACATTTGAGGATTTCGTCAGTGTGAACGACAAATGCCGTGTGAGATCAGCGTGGTAGAGCATATTTTCACCAGTTTATAAAGTCGAAGAATAAATAGTAGTTTTTGCACTACATGTACACGTTTAACAACATGAACATTTTTCTATTGATGTAGAAAAAATATAAATTTGATTGAGATCATCGTTTGCATTGCACGAAAAATATTACAGCATAGTAAATATTTTATTTGATCCATATAAATAATGTAGATCATGAAATGAGATATTTCTCGTGAGTATTAGAGTAAAAATTGTGATAAGGTGACAATAAAACCTGATCTCGATTCCAGGCCTCTCTCCAAATGGTTTCTAATGGCCCCAAAAAGATATTGGAGGTATAGCCAAGTCGTATGTATATCATGCGCGGGCAAAGTTACTTCATGGTGGCTTTGGTTAATTCCAATTTTTTTTGCTAAAATAAATGTACATACCGCACATGTCACCGCAACAACAAAAGCTTTCTGCTCATGTATTAATGACCAAAGAAACCAGCTAGTTTGTTGAGACGGGCAGAGTAGCTACAATTGTTGATACAGATAATAAACACAGAAAAGCTTAAAGCTTTATGTATTGTACTACCTACAAATTGAAAGATCCATGAGCAACCTATCATGGCCATGTGAAAGGGGTGAAGCATAGAAGAGGCGATATATATATGATGGAATGAGACATCCCAAGAGCCCAACCGTAGAGTGAAATGTATAGTGTTTAGATCTGCAGCTTCTCCGATTAGTGGATATATATGCTGCTATACTCCAGAGTCTAGACGATGGTCCTGGCCTTTTGGGTGTGAGGGGCCGGGGATCGGGACTCTGAATCCTTTTGTTGAGTATAAGGACCACTCTGATATCTATTGTTATGCAACTTCTACTAATAAACGAATTTGTGTCCAGGAATACCATCGCAGTTGCTCCTGGAACAAAAGTTGATTACCTTAGAGGAACTATCGTGCAACGTGTCTAGTCGGACAGGCACGCCTCCTACTTGGCCTAGCCCTGTATGAAGTGCCGTTCATTCGTTGAACTCCTCGATGTGGGACTAAGAGAAACTCTATATTTTGGCGTTATAAAATTGTTTTGCAGCGTCAGCTTTAGACTTTTAACGCACGTTGGTGTCCCGCTTCACCGAGCGATGTAAATTGCCGCGCGCGAAAGCAAGCTCTGCACGAGATGCTGTAAAATACAGCGCGTACATGGTAGCACACACACACGCATGCATGAACGGAAGAAGATCAAACACACCCAAATAAATCAACAATAAATAGTTTTACTTATTATTACAACACAACCAAATAGTTCATACCAATACAACAATTTGTTCATCAACAATACAATAAATAGTACATGAATGTCATTACAACACAACCAAATAGTTCGTACCAAAACAACAATTTGTTCATCAACAATACAACAGGTACATGATCGATCTTTGAGAAATAAGAAAAACAGGGGATAAATAACCACCTAAAATTTGATCTTCGGATCTACTCCATACGAATGTATCCTGTTCTGCAGATCTAATGATCTCCAATCATCATGTCACTTGTTTCTACATTAATTTAACGAATCTATCTATCACATACGTTAATCTCCATATCTTTGCATCTCACAAGTACTTGCCTTTCGTCACTATGAACGACGGATGTCGTGTGAGATCCGCATGACCGAGCATATTTCCAGTGGTGTACACCAAAGCATATTTTCACGATGCCGCATATTTTCACGATGTTGCAAGAAACGGTATCACGGCTCGCCAGCTTGAGTGCAAGGTACTTCACTAGTAAAAAGTGTAAAAGACCACCTCAAATGGACATGAAGAACCCCCACAACAGCTGATTATGTATTCCTGAGTCCTGATGCAACTAATTAGACCCAAAGTGTTCCTGGGCATAGTTGTTTGACACAATGGAGCTCATCGCGGCGTCTCATCATGGCAGATCTTATTTTGCTACTGTACTCTCATTGTACCTTGTACAACTAAGTGTTCATTTAACTCGTTAAAAGATGCAAGTGTGTACTCATACTTTGTTGTACAAATCAATCACATGACTGATGTACTTGAGATCTTATTTGAGAAGGCCGCGAGTAAATATGGTAGGAAAGTGCCACATAAATCTAGTGACACCTACCTTCGGTTCATTTTATATATATCAGTCTTCATTGTGTTGGTTGATTGAGTTCTATGTTCTAGGATATATATTGTCTCACATCATTCTATGTGAATAGATTTATTGGTGAAATGAAGGGAAGTAATCCGGTTTAGGTGCGGAGGAATTTCTAATCTGAATATGAGCACATTCAGTGCAAAAGTATATAAGCAGAATTTCAAAAAGGCTATAAGGAGGAGTACAATATCTTACTACTACGACCGTGAACACACAGAGGTTGAACATTATTGCAACAATATACATGACCGTGGGTGGTTGTGGTCTCATGAAGCTCATCCACATGACAATTACTGCCTCCATTCCTAAATAGTAAAAGACTCTATGAGGGTATAATTTGAACTCCCAAAAGTCTTATGTTCATATATTCTAACAAAGGTTAAAGTGTGATCAATACACCTCTAATGAAGAAGATGCGGTACAACATATGCATTGAACATGTCAAACTCCTACTAAAACATGAAATTCAAGCTCTCTTGTACAATATGTAATAATAGAAAGAATACCGATTGCACAGAAAGAACAGGACTCTCCAATCCGCCACTAGCATCTTTCGGTTGATGCATAAACACAATCTTTACATGATGGTGCCATTCTACTCTAGTTTCCAGAAAGAAAACAATTGTTGATATGGTTGGAAGATCAAGGAAATCATTGTATTATGCTCCTCTCCCTCCTCCGCCTACGTCTCTGTGCCATTCTACTCCATTTCACCAGTTTATAAAGTCTAAGAATAAATAGTAGTTTTTGCACTACATGTACAAGTTTAACAACATGAACATGTTTGTATTGATATAGAAAAAAATATAAATTTGATTGAGATCATCTTTTGCACTGGAAAAGAATTATTACAGCATACTAAATATTTTATCTGATCCATATAGAAAAATGTAGACTGTGAAATGAGATTTTTCTCATGAGAAGAGATAGGCCTTTTTTGAAAAGGATAACACATTTTTATTAGAGTAAAGTTTGTGATAAGGTAACAATAAAACCTTATCTCGATTCTGGGCCTCTATCTAAATAGTTTGTACTAGCCCCAACAAGATATTGGAGGCATAGCCAAGCGTATGTATAGCATGGGCAAGCAAAGTCACTTCATGGCGTTTTTTGTCAATTCCAAGTTTTTTTGGCTAAAATAATTGTGCATACTGCACATGTCAGTGCCACAACACAAGCTTGTTGCTCATGTAGTAATGAAACGAAAACCAGCTGGTTTGTTGAGATTGGCAGAGTAGGTACTATTGTTGATACAGATAATAAACACAGAAAAGCTTAAAGGTGTCAGTATTGTACTACCTACAAATTGTAAGACCCATGAGCAACCTGTCATAGCCATGGGAAGGGAGTGAAGCATAGGAGAGGCAATATATATTTGGTGAATGGAGAGACATAGAAAGAGCCCAACCATAGAGTGAAATGTATAATGTTCTTAGATCTGCTGATCCTGCGATTAGTGGATATGCTGCTCGAGATGATGGTCATCTGGCTTTTCGGGAGTAAGGGGCATTGGGACTCTGAATCCTTTTTGTGAGCATAAGAACCACTCTTGTATCTAGTGTGCTGCAACTACTGCTAACAAACGAATTTGTATCCAGGAATACCATCGCACCAGCTCCTTATACCATGCTTGATTACCTTGCCCTTCCCTTCGTCAGAAATGAAAGATTCTAGGCCTTCAACATCTTGAAGCAGCGGTGTGAACTGTAACAAGTCATTGTTAGTCATTAGAGGAACCACCATGCAATGTTTCTAGTCTTTCGGGCACGCCTCCTACTCGGCCTGGCCCTCTGTGAAGTGGGACTCATCGATGTGGGACTAAAGCTAGGATGCTAGCTTCAGGGTTTATACCAGCTACACGCGTACACGATCGATCTTTGAGAAATGCAGAAAAAGGGGATAGATAAGCGCCTGTAGTTTGATCTTTAGATCTACTCCATACAAATGTAACATGTTCTGCAGATCCAATGATACTTGAATGATCATGTCACTTGTTTCAACATGAATGAATTTAACAAATCTATCTATCTCTTACGTTAATCTTGAGTAAATGACACTGGGAGTCACTAAACTTGTCACGCATGTGCACTTAAGTCACACTTCTTACAAACTGAACTAACCGATCACATAACTTGTATTTAGATGCATCCGAGGCCACAAAACTGTCAGCTGGACGGTTTTTGTTTTTGTCACAAACCGCCATGACGCCTAGCACGTGCGGTCGTTTTAGGCTGGTCTTTTTCAGTTTACATGATGTGGCACCGGGTTCCACTTGTCAGCTAAGTTAAAAAATTAAAATATCTATAAAAAATTCAATCCCTGTCTCCATGAGGCACCACAGAGTCATTGACGCCATGCTCCCATCTCTTCTCGGCCGGCCGCTCGCCCCTACTCTGATGCTTCACCCATAGGGACTCACTGGCGCCTCCCCTCTTCGTGCTCCTGCAGGTCAAGAACGGCGGCCGGGAACTTGCACAGTCACGGAGGAGCTCTTCGTCCTCGCCCACGGCATCCTCCTTCTTCCGACAAACGTGGCCAGAATAGGAGTAGAGTAGCGGCGCACGGCTCGGCCCCTACTCTGAATCCTTTTGGTGAGTATAAGGACCACTCTGGTATCTAGCGTAATGCAATGCAACTACTGCTAACAAACGAATTTGTGTCCAGGAATACCATCGCACCAGCTCCTTGTACCATGCTTGATTACCGTGTCCTTCCCTTTGTCAGAAATGAAAGATTCTCGGCCTTCAACATCTTGAAGCAGCGGTGTGAACCGTAACAAGTCATTGTTAGTCATTAGAGGAACCACCATGCAATGTTTCTAGTCTTTCGGGCACGCCTCCTACTCGGCCTGGCCCTCTGTGAAGTGGGACTCATCGATGTGGGACTAAAGCTAGGCTGTTAGCTTCAGGGTTTATACCTGCTACACACATACACGATCGATCTTTGAGAAATACAGAAAAACGGGGTAGATAAGCGCCTGTAGTTTGATCTTTAGATCTACTCCATACAAATGTAACATGTTCTGCAGATCTAATGATACTTGAATGATCATGTCACTTGTTTCAACATGAATGAATTTAACGAATCTATCTATCTCTTACGTTAATCTCCCTATCTTGGCATCTCATAGTACTTGCCTTTGTGAATAAATGTGAGGATTTCGTTCAGTGTGAACGACAAATGTCAATGTGAGATCAGTGTGGCCGAGCATATTTTAAGTGGTGCCTTTTAATTTTAGGGCCGCTACCGTACAACAGTGCATGGTGGCTCTGCTTTTTTTTTTTGCTTTTGCTTGGCATGCAAAGCTTCACGATGCTGCAAAAGCTAGGGGAAGGCTTGATTTGGTGTTCTACCAGTTGCAAGAAACGGTACAGACTACCAAGGGTGGCGAACTGCCAGCTTGAGTCAGCTTGATCAGGGACATGACGAACTCCTACAACAACCGATTCTGTACTCCTGACCCAACTAATCAGTAATCAGAACCCAAGTGTTCCTTGGCATAGTCGATTTGACATAATGGATCTCATCCCGGCGTCTCATCATGGCAGATCTTTATTTGCTACCATAGTCACATTGTACCTTGTACAACCGTGGGTGTTCATTTATATAACTCATTAAAGGATGCAAGTGTGTACTCATACTTTGTTGTACACATCAATGACATGACTGATGTACTCGAGATCTTATTTGCGCAGGCCGAGAGTAAATATGGTCGGGAAGTGCCACATAAATCCAGTGACGCTACCTCCAGGATGTTATTACTTTTATTAGTTGGACTCGTTTTATATATATCAGTCTTCATTGTGTTGTTTGATTTTGTAGGATCTATATTTTCTCCCATCATTCTATATGAATGGATTTATTGGCGAAATGAAGGGAAGTAATTCGGTTTAGGTGCGGAGAAATTTCTACTCTGAAGATGAGCACATTCAATGCAGAAGTATACAAGCAGAATTTCAAAAAGGCTATAAGGAGGACTACAATATCTTATCACTACAACCGTGAACACGGAGCCATTGAACATTATTGCAAGAAGATACATGGCCGTCGGTGCTTATGGTCTCATGAAGCTCATCCACATGACAATCACTACCTCCATTCCTAAATACTAAAATACGCTATGAGAGTATAATTTGAACTCCCAAGAAGTCTTATATTCATATTCAAACAAAGGTTAAAGTGTGCTTAATACACCTCTAATGAAGAAGAGGCGGTACTACATATTCATTGCACAGCGAGGCCATAGCAGTCGGATTTTTGTCAAACTCCTACTAAAACATAAAATTCAAGCTCTCTTGTAAAATATGTTATAATAGGAAGAATATCGATTGACACATAAAGAACACGATTCTCCAATCTGCCACTAGCATCTCCCGATTGACGTATAAACACAATTCTTGCATGATGGTGCCATTCTACTCCAGTTTCCAGAAAGGAAACAATTGTAGCATATGGTTGGAGGATCAAGGAAAACAATGTATTATGCTCTTCCCTCCCTCTCCTCCGTCTACGTCCCCGTGCCATTCTACTCCATTTCACTAGTTTATAATGTCTAAGAATAAATAGTAGTTTTGCACCACAAGTTTAACATGAACATTTTTCTATTGATATAGAAAAAATATAAATTTTATTGGGATCATCATTTGCACTGCACTAAAAAATTATTACAGCATAGTAAATATTTTATTTGATCCATCTGATTTTTCTCCTGAGAAGTAGACGGACCCTTTTTTGAAAAGGGTAACAAAATTTTATTAGAGTAAAAATTATGATAAGATGACAATAAAACCTGATCTCGATTCCCGGAATCTATGCAAAAGTATAAGGATATAGGTGGAGATATTATTAAGCTCAAGCTTTTTCCTTTCTCCTTGAGAGGAAAAGCTAAAGAATGGTTGCTTTCTTTGCCTAAAAATAGTATTGATTCTTGGACTAAGTGCAAAGATGATTTTATTGGAAAGTACTATCCTCCTGCTAAGATTATTGCTATGAGAAGTGACATTATGAAATTTAAACAACTTGATAATGAACATGTTGCTCAAGCTTGGAAAAGAATGAAAACTTTGGTTAAGAATTGTCCCACTCATGTCCTCACTACTTGGATGATTATCCAGGTTTTTATGCAGGTTTGAACTACTCTTCAAGGAACCTGCTGGATTCAGCTGCTGGAGGTACCTTCATGGGCCTCACCTTGGGTGCTGCAACAAGGCTCCTTGATAATATGATGGTTAACTACTCTGAATGGCATGTTGAGTGAGCTCCACATGGTAAGAAGGTAAATTCTGCTGAGAAAACTTCCTTTTTGGGTGAAAAGATTGATGTTATTATGGCTATGCTTGTTAATGGGAAAGCTCCTATAGATCCTAATAGTGTTCCCTTAGCCTCTTTGGTTGCTCAAGAAGAGCAAGTTGATGTGAACTTCATTAGAAATAACAATTTCAACAACAATGCTTATGGTAATTATAGGCCTTATCCTCCTAGTGGGAATGCTTATCATGGTAGATCTGGAATGCCTAGTGAAGAAAGGATTCTAGAAGTAGAGAGATCCACTAAGAATTTTATGCAAATGCAATATGAGCAAAATAAGATTTTCACTAAAACTATGGAGGAGCAATCTATTATCTTGAAAAACATTAGTCATCAGCTTGAGAATTTGAATAGAGAAATTCCTAGTTTACAGTAAAAAAAATTGAGTGCTGAGAAAAATATTTTCCTCTTTGTCTGAAGCTCAGTCCTCCTTGATTAATAAAATGGCTGCTAAACCTGAAATTATGGAAAACACCTTTGCTACTGCTCATGCCATACAAGTTACTATTGATGAAAATGTTAGGCTGCTAGCTCAACTTCATGCTAAGTGGGAAAGGGAAGCTGAAATTGATAGAAACAATAGTGTGTGCACCATCACCACTAAACCATAAGTAGTCCATATTCCTCCTCCTACCATGCCTAAGCCTATTGAGCCTACTACTTGTGATGCTAAGTTTGACTTTGATATTGATGGTTGCAATATTTCTGAAGTGATTATGTTAATACAAAAACTTGCTAGAAGTCCAGATGCTAGTGATATGCATGTTGCTTTCACTAAACACATTACAGATGCTCTTGTTAAGATTAAGGAAGAGAAGCTAAAACACAAAGCTTCTATTTCCTAGGAAAGTAGAAGATAGTTGGGAACCCATTATTAATATGCAAGTGAATGACTTTGATCTCAAAGCTTCATGTGATCTTGGTTCTAGTGTCTCTATTATGCCTAGGAAGATTTATGAAATGCTTGATTTGCCACCATTGGAAGATTGTTATTTAGATGTCCCACTCAATGATAATGCTAAGAAGAAACTCATGGGGAGTATTAATGATGTTCTCATTATGGTCAACAATGCTTATGTCCCTGTTGATTTCTATGTTTTGGATGTTGAATACAATGCTTCTTGTCCTATTACTTTGGGAAGACCATTTCTTAGAACAGTTGGTGCCATCATTGATATGAAAGAAGGCACCATTAAATATCATTTTCCATTCAAGAAAGCTATTGAACACTTCCCTATGAGGATAGATTAGTTGCTTTTTCCTCCTCCTTTGAAAGCAAGATTTGATGTTAATGCTTCTTCATTTGAAAATACTTGATTCTTCTTGCTTCTTGTGCCTAACTTAAAGGCGTTAAAGAAAAGTACTTGTTGGGAGATAACCCAAGAGTTTCCTTGAGTATTGGAAGTTATTACTTCAGTAATGAACTCTCCTTATCCTTTTTGTTTGCTTTTTGTGCCAAGAATGACCTCTAATGAGAGGGAAGTAAGATTTGGGGAGTTGCTGTCCCGAAACAGATTTTTTTCCTCCACCAAAAAACTTCTTGAGGAGTCTCTGTAACTCGGATTGAGCTCAAAATTTACGAATAAATCCCGCAGTATGTTAGATAACTTTCTTTAGTTCAACACTTATTGATTTGAGCAACAGAAGATGTTCGAAAAAATCAGTTTCTACCTACTGGTCTGTTTTGACAGATTTCTATCATTATTTGCATTTGCTTCTTATTGATTCCTTTTTTAGTTCTCTTTAGGTGAATTGAGCTTTTTGAAGGAGTTACTACAGTATCTTGTGGTTTTAGTGAAAATCCTTGCTGTTCCAAATCTTTGCCAGAGGTCTAATTACTTTTGAATAAACTAATGTTGCTAATGAAGATTGTGTGAAGTTTTGTATGAAGGAAAAATTTCAGGTGTAAAGAGAGAATGATGCAACGAGATGAAGAATGGACAACATCTCAAGCTTGGGGATTCCACCATGGTGTCACCCCAATAAATATCCAAGAGGTACAAGCGTTAAAGCTTGGGGATGCCCAAGGCATCCCCTTCTTCATCAATAAAAATCTCAGGTCTGTCTAAACACTTCGTTTTTATTGTTTCATGCACAGTTGTGTTGTTCTTGGAGCGTCTTAGTTTCCGTTTGCTTTGCTTAGGTTGTTTAGTTTGCTTGAATAAAGTAGTTTGGACCCCCGTTCGCGTTGTGTTGTTTTATAAATAAGTTGCTTGGTGTTGGAAAGGAGTAGTAAGTTCTTGCTTGAAGTGCAAGAGGAGCTTGCATTAACTGTGACTTAGACTTTAGCATGACATTCTAGGTATTGTTTTGACCTTATGCTTAGTGATTATTGTTGTAGAATGTCTTGTTCCAAACAATTGGGATTGCTTAGTGTACCTTGAAGAAATTATGCGTTGTTTTAGCATGCAAAAGCATAGTATTGTGGTATTCTCCTTTGATGATTTGCTTGGGTTGACTTGGCACATGCTTACACCATGTTATGACTCTCACAAGTCACCATTAGCCTCTATGATCATTTAGTCTTTGACTTGTAGTACCACTCTTTGCTTTGATTAGTATGCTTTGTTGCACTGCATGATTATGGCCATTATTGCTCTCTTAGTTGGTTGCTCCCGGTCTTTTGCTAGCCTCCACTTGTATGATTAATTTCTACTCATGCTTCCAACTCCCAAGAAACCAAGTTATTCCAAAGTGTCCACTATAAACTCATATGCATGGTGTGTTACACCATTCCAAGTATATTCTTGTTTTCATCTATCTTCCAATTAAAAAATATTTTGTTATGTGAAAACTTAGTGATTAAAGCCCTCACGAACTTGATGGCACACTTTATTATTTTCCCCTAATAAACTTGAACCATTGTGACAACTTTGTTGTATATGCTTGGACTTATAAGTTGGAATTAGCAGAACCGTGCTGTCACGGGGAACGTTTTCAACATTGCACTTGTACTTTGTACTCAGTTGATATCATGTTCTTTTGTCTATGGATGTCACCTGTGTGAAATAAAGAGGGAACTTGTAAGTCCATGGAGTTTGTATCCTGTGTTAGAGAAACGCCTGGGCCACTAGCTTAAGTCATGCCTAATCATGGTGGAAACTTGCAGCATCACCATAATGAGCTATCTATGAAGCATCCTCAATAAAAAAGCTATGCATATGGTAAATAAAAAGATTGCTGAGATGCTCATTGTGTGCTTGCCTTGTCATTTTGGTTATGGGAAAGCTCCTGTACCATGCGCAAGGGGTACCCGTTGGCGGTTCTCAATGATATGCAAATACTTACAATGACAAGAACTTACCTGGACCCAAATTTGAGTATGCATGAGGTGTGGCCCTCGTATTCAAGGGACTTGAGATTTCCAACTTATACTTCGTCAATCATATACCCCATCTTTGCCACTTTAACCTTAACCACTTCAAGATGCTTATGATAGGGGCAATGAGGGCTGAAAGCTAACAAGTACCATAATTTTTGGAAGCTCGTTTTGAAACTTGTAATCCCTGCTTTATTTACAAAAAGGCCTTTCTTCCACCATTATTGAGTCTCTACCTTCTACCTTTAGGCACCATTAAGAGAGCATAGTTATCATTCTGTGTGCAATGCCCCAAAGCTTATTGATTGGTGCATATTGTGATATTACTTGTTCTTGTGCTACTTGTTTCTAGTCACCCTTTTGAACTTTGCAGGTGTCCTATACATCTATATTGCTACTCTATGAGGGACAAGCTGATTGCCACTATGCTATGTTTTCTGTATGTGAAACAAACAAACGTTTTTCAATGCATGTTATTCATGATATTTGTTTGTAGCTTTTCATGTTGCATGCATAGTTACTATGTCCTATTGTTAGAACTCCATCTTTCATGCACATGTTTAGAGTTCTTTGATCCCAGCTTTTAATGCTTGCAAATGGTTGTATCTTTATTGTGAGGGCGCATGTCACCTTAAAAATTATTTAGTTTATCACTTACCTACTCGAGGACGGGCAAGAGTTAAGCTTGGGGCTGTTGATACGTCGAAAATGTATCTATAATTTTTGATGCTCCAAGATTGTTTAGTATCTACTTTGCTTTACTTGTCTACACTTTGAGGTACTTTTTACATGTTTTCCGGTACTAACCTACTAACAATTTGCAACAGTGCCAGATGCATGTTTTTTGTTGTTTTTGGTTTCAGAAAAGTTAGTAAAGAAATATTCTCGGAATTGGACGGGACAAACGCCAAAATCAATTACTTTCTATGGGGAACAAGAAGTCCAGAGGGGAGACGAGGAGGCGTGTCAGGGTGGCTAAACCCCCTAGGCGCGGGTGGGCCCTACCCCGCGCTTGGGTAGGGTTTGCCCCCTCTGGCCGCCGCCTCCGCCTCCCCCTTCACCTATAAGAAGCCCCCGATGCAGAAACCCTGGTACCCGATCAAATATCCATGAAACCGTCTGTAGTCTCCACCACCATCGTCCCTAGATTGGGAGGGACCTGAAGTTCTTCCCGGCACCCTACCGGAGGGGAGATCATCCCGGAGGCCTTCTCTCTGGTATGATGCGTGAGTAGTTCCACCTTGGATTATGGGTCCATGTAGTAGCTAGATGGTTGTATCTCCTCCTTTGTGCTTTCATGTATAGATCTTGTGAGCTCCGTTCATGATCAAGATCTTATCTATTTGTAATCATGCATGTTGTGTTTGCGGGGATCCGATGGATATTGTGATTATTATGTTGGTTTGATTAATGGTTTTGTCTTTATGATTCTATCATGTCTGTGTTGTTTGTGATCTTGCATGCTCTCCATTGTTAGTAGATATCTTGGCCAAGTAGTTGCTAGTGACTCCAAGAGGAAGTATTTATGCTCGATAGTGGGTTCATGCCTCTAGTTTCCAAGGGAAGTGACAATAATCTCTTCGGTTGTAGATGTGCTGTTGCTACTAGGGATAAAACAACGGTCTCTTGTTCATGGAACATGTGGACTGTTTACCTTACACACTTTGCTTAAAGTAGTTGTCTGTTGTTTGCAACTTAATACTAGAGGGGGTTCGAATGATAACCTAAAGGTGTACTTCTAGTCATAGATGCAGTTGGATGGCGGTCTATGTATCTTGTTGTATTGCCCAATCGAATCTCATAGGATCTTTCTGACTAGTAATTGCATTGTTATGCCTTGCTCAGTTCCTGTAAATTGTCCTGCTGTAATTTGTTTACTCTTCATGCCATGTTGTTTATCTAAGGAGAGCACCTCTAGTGAACTATGGGCCCTGGTCCAATCTTTACCATTGATACATCTTCCACTGTTACTTGTTTACTTGCTTCAAACCATTACCTTCCACACCATACGTTTAATCCTTTGTTACAGCAAACCGGTGAGCTTGACAACCTCAATGATTCGTTGGGGCAAAATCTTGAGTTTGTGTTGTGCAGGTCTCCACGTTGCTTGCAACAACTGTGTGACGTTTCCTTCCTCCTACTGGTTCAATAACCTCGGTTTCTTACTGAGGGAAACTTGCTGCTGTGTTGCTTCATACCTTGCTTTTGGGGTTTCCAACAAAGCTTTCCACGACATGTGCTGGGCGCCATCACTCCATATAGTATTCTCCTTTTGGTTTTAGGACCTCTTCGTCTAAGAATCCCGCCATCCTCCTGAATTGCTCGTACACGATTCTTTGATAGAAGACCGTTGAAAGAACATTTCATAATCCATAGTGTTTTGTGTGTTAGATAACAATATCAAGGATTATTTAATGTGTGTTGAAGTGTTGCAGCTCTCTCTAAGGAAAAAGGGAAAAGTATCTGCCTTTGGGGGCGGATAATCCGCCCCTCCCTCTTCCCAAATAGGCGCAAGCCCTAGAAGGGGGGCGGAGTTTCGGCCAGATTTTCCGGCCCCGCCGGATAATCTGCCCCTTAGAGGGGCCGGATAATCCGCCCCTCCTGCTCTCGCCCAAGGCGCAAGCCCTAGAGAGGGGGCGGAGTTTTGGCCGGACTTTCCGGCGTGGCCGGATAATCCGCCCCAGGAGGGGGCCGGATTATCCGCCCCCTCCCCCCCCAAGATCTTCATCAAGTGCGCAGGCGCCAACCCTAGAGAGGAGGCGGACTTTCTCCCGGAGTATCCGCCCTTGGGGTGGAGTTTTCCCAGGGGGGCGGATAATCCGCCCCCAAAGTTGCTCAATGGCCAGATCTGGGCAGACGATATTTAAGCCTGCCTTCCCCCTCCTGCCAGATTGCTTGGTTCATTCGAAAAAGAAAAGATCTGATCTACAACCTTCATCCAAGAGAGCTCCACCTAGATCCACCCAAAGGCCCCGTACCTTGGGGAATCAAAGGAGGAGAACTCGATCTTCATCATCAGCAATCAAGCGCTTCATCTCCTCTCCATTCATTTGGAGAATCACCGATCTAGTATTTCTTGCAAATACCTAGATCCTTGTTTTGTTTATATTGATAAACCTTGTTCTTGTGAAAGCTTGTTGTCATCTCGGGAGCCCCTAATTCAGTTGTGGGTGTGTGCCCCGGTAGCGTTCTAAAAGGCACCGGTTCCCGCCTCGAAGGGATCCAATAGTGGAGAAGGTGGATCAGGCCTCTCATGACGAGATCCATCGGAGAATAGGGTGAGGCCTATTGTGGCATGGTGGTATTAGAACCGCCCACCCCTCCAACGCAGATGTACTTCCCTTAACAAGGAAGGAACTGCGGTAAAACAAATCCCTCTGTCTTCGCGTGCTCCACTACGGTTCCTTCGCTCCTCTCTTTACGTGCTTAGTAGATAGGGTTGCATATAGGGAAATTCTTGTAGTTACATATCTAGAGAATTTACTTTGTGTTAAGCCTAAAATTGAAAAAGTATTAAAAATTGGTTAGCACCTATTCACCCCCCCTCTAGGTTCCCATACGATCCATTTCAATTGGTATCAGAGCCCCGGCTCTTATTTCGGGCTTAACCGCCTAAGAGAAGTATGGGTTCCAAGGTAGATGGGAGTCATGCTCCGGAGGTAGTCACCATGAACGATCTCAAGACGTTGGAAACAACCTTGGTGAGTTCAGTGGAGGCTAAGATGGAAGAGATGCGTCAATTGATAATGCATCTCTCCACATCCGCAGCATCACCTCCATCTAACTCTGAGGCTACCACTCCGCAATCCAAGGAAACGGGTAAAACTGTTTCCAAAGATAACGAAGTGGTTGGTGATGACACTAGCAAGAGCTCCTCCTCGAAAAAGGATAGCGGTAAGGATGGATACAATGAGGTTTCTCATGTGTATTCCCCTGATCCACCTATCCCTCACCCACATATACATAATAGGGGTGATCCACCCAAACTTTCAGCATCTACTTTTACTCAATGGCAATTTTTGATGAAATCTCATGTGTGCAATTCCTCCATAGAGTTGTGGAAGATCATCGAAAATGGTCTTCATGTTGGAAACCCCAACAATCTCACAAGAAGATAAGTTGTCGATATCCAACTCAACGCTACAGCTCTACAGATGATACAGCTTGGTGTGGGTGACAAAGATATGCCACACATTCAGCATCTTAATACAGCTAAGGTAGCTTGGGATGCTCTCACCGAGCTCTTCATCGGAAATGAAAGTATGAAAAGGAATAGATATGATGCGTTGAGCAACGAAGCCGAAGGATTCTATATGTTGGATGGATAAGACCATGAGGACATGTATAGGAGGCTCAAGGCAGTAGCCACAAATTTCAGAAACCATGGTGCCGCTCATGTTGATGATGCATGGATCAAGCACAAGTATGTTAGTGCTCTTATGCCATTTGAGCCCATAGATTTGAAAAGTCTCCAAGGTAGGCATAACTACCACCTCACGACTTCCAATGAGGTAATGCAAGAAATGGCCGCTTTCAAGGTGGTTGCCAAGAATGCCGAAGATGCTCGTGCACGAGCTATGGGGATGCAAAAGGGGGTCAACATGGCCTTGAAAACTAGTGTGATTGATCATGATGAATATGCCATAGAAGGTATGGACTGTCCCGAGGATATAAAAAGGATCCACGGACAATACTTGGCTCTTTATGCTAGAAACTTTTGGAAAGATCCAGCCAAGG
Source organism: Avena insularis (assembly GCA_023614405.1). Taxonomy (NCBI): domain Eukaryota; kingdom Viridiplantae; phylum Streptophyta; class Magnoliopsida; order Poales; family Poaceae; genus Avena; species Avena insularis. The sequence goes on from CM042684.1 coordinate 11,078,484, forward strand.
CTAAAGCTGAACTAGAACGCAAGAGTGGAGCCTATGGAAGAAAGGAAAATGGTCCCAAGCTGAGAACATGTTTCAACTGTGGTGACCGGCTGCACTTTGTAGCTGAGTGTCCATATCAAAGTAGGGAATATAATGTAGGAAGACTTATTTTCAAAGACAAGTCAAAGGCTCCACGCAAGAAATAGTTTGTAAAGAAGAATGCTCCCTTCAAGAAGCAACCAAAGATTGTTCTAGTGGCTCAAGAAGAATATTCTTCGGAAAGTGAAGATGAGGACAAGGACGATAGCTCTCAAGAGGTGGCTGCTATAGACACCACATCTCCTTCAACATATCTCTTCGACTCTTCGAACGAAAACATCATCAACAAGAATGCTACTTGTCTCATGGCAAGAAGCTCCGAGGTAACTTCTTCTAACTCTTCTTTTCCTAAGGCTATGATTGACATGGATGATCCTACTAGTCTTAAGGTTAAAGAAGAGATTATTGCTTTGGATTATTTCTATACTAACTTGCAAGGTGAGAACAAAGTACGTTTTGAAGCTCTTATGGATCAGTTGGCCTAAAACGAATTTCTCCTCGAAGAAAAGGGCGGAATTGAAAGGGAGGATGCAATGGAAATTGCATCCTTAAAAAATGCTCTTGAAGAAGAAGAAGCTCGGGTCTCTCTTGAAGAGAGGCTTGAGTCCATTGAGGAGTCACATGAAGAAATAGTGGCTAAACTTTTTAAGGAACGTGACAATGTAGTCACCAAAGCAAAGAAGCTAAAGAAAGAAAAGATTGACTTTGGGGCTGCTCATGATAGACTCTCCGAGGAATTGGAAAAACTTGACAACGCTCACAAGGCGTTGAAAAGCGATTTCTCCATTCTCAATGAGTCACATGATCAGCTCCAAATTCGATTGGCCAAGTATGATATTCCTAGCACATCCAATTTAACATATAGCCACAAGGAAAATGCTAGTGTGGAAAAAGAAGTGGTCAAGGACATCTCACCCAAGGATAAGGGTGTTCTTGATGAAGTTCTTGACAAGCAAAGGTCAAATCATGGTAAAGAGGGACTTGGATATGTCACCAAGTACAAGAAAAAGAAAAAGAAGAAGAACAAGACCAAGAATGTGCAATCAAAGACAAGCACCGCTGAGAAGATTGTCACAAAAGACGAAACTAACAATATTGGTTTTGCAGAGTCTCACAATCCAAATTATGAACTCTTTTGTGATGATTATGGCGATGTTTATTCTTATTATGTCGGTCCCTTTGATGAATATATTGCTTGGTCTATTTGGGTCCCAAAGACCCTTGTTACTAACATGAAAGGACCCATTGAAAAATGGGTACCTAAAACCAAGAAGTAATTCTCTTGCAGGGCTATGCTTCCGGTGGGTCGAAATGGGTGTTGGATAGTGGATGCACTAGTCATATGACCGGAAGCAAGGAGATCATCATGGAGATGCGTCCAAATCATGATAATATTACAGTCTCCTATGGTGATAAGTCTAAATCTCAGGTATTGGGTCTTGGCAAGGTTGTGGTTGCCCACGATATCTCTCTCGTGGACGTCATGCTTGTTGAGACCCTCGGTTACAACCTCCTTTTTGTTCGTGCCCTTGGCAAGATGGGTTTTGCTGTTTTTATCGATGATGATTTGGTGGTACTCTTGTGGAGCAAGTCTCTAAAGGTCGCTTTTGTTGGGTACGTCGAAAATGACCTGTATGTGGTGGACTTTTCGGGGAAAACCACTTCGGGTCCGATGTGTCTATTCGGAAAGGCCGACGTGGGATGGCTTTCGCATCGCCGTTTAGCCCATGTCAACATGAGAACTTTCAAAAGTCTCCACAAGGGTGGCCACATCCTTGGACTAAAAGACAATGTCTCCTTTGCCAAAGATCGTGTTTGCAGGGCTTGTGTTGAAGGAAAAATGCATGACTCTCCCCACAAGAGGAAGACTATTGTGTCTTCAAAGAGGATCTTGGAATTACTTCATGTGGATTCATTTGGACCTCCTTCTCATGCAAGTCTTGGTGGGAAGAAATACTGCTTGGTTATTGTCGATGATTACTCAAGATATACATGGGTCTATTTCTTCAAGCTAAAGAGTGAGACTCAACAAACAGTCATTGACTTTGCCAATGAAGTTCAACGTCAACACAATGTTCCTATCTTGGCAATAAGAAGTGACAACGGCTTCGAATTCAAGAACTACACTTTGAATGAGTTTCTAAGCGAAGAGGGGATAAGACATCAATATTCCGCTGCGTACACCCCTCAACAAAATGGTGTAGCCGAGAGGAAGAACCGGACTTTGATGGATATGGCAAGATCAATGTTGGCTGAATTCAAGTCTCCTTACAATTTTTGGGCTGAAGCCATATCCACTGCTTGTCACTCATCAAACCGGCTCTACCCCCAAAAGATTTTGGACAAGACCCCATATGAAATACTTACCGGTAACAAGCCCAACATCTCATACTTCAGGGTATTCGGGTGTAAGTGTTTCTTTCTTATTAAAGGTGTTTGTTTGTCTAAATTTGAGTCCAAGGCTTTAGAAGGTATTTTTGTTGGTTACGGTGCCAAATCCCACACTTATAGAGTCTACAACAAGCTCATTGGGATTGTTGTAGAATCTTGTAGTGTGGAGTTCGATGAAAATAATGGCTCCTTTGTAGGGCAAGTTGATGTTTGTGATGCAGATGTTGAAATACCCCAAGATTCCATAAGAAGAATGGGCGTGAGATTTTTCCGCCCCATTGAGGAACCCCTTATGGCGGATCGGGAAGGATAATGCTCCACTCAAGTGGAGCCATCATCTACACAAGATCAACAAGCTCCTACTGTTGGAGAAAACTCTGCACCGACACCGCTACCTGCTGAAGATCATCAGTCTCCTATACAAAATTGTAGTCCCAGGCCGGACTATCCGCCCCCTCCAAGGGGCGAACAATCCGCCCCTGACACTCCAACTTGTTCCAGGGGATCCGAAGAAGAAGACAACAGCCAAGAAGTTCCCAGGCCGGATTCTCTGGCCCCCGAGGGCGGATTATCCGGCTCTGGATCTCCCAGTTCTGTCAGGCATTCTCAGGAAGAAGAAGCTGGTGCCTCATCTCCCAGGCCGGATAGTCCGGCCCCACCAAGGGGCGGATTATCCGGCCATGAAGAACAAATTATGTAGCAAGCTCCTGTTGTTAACTCAGATCAAGATCAAGGGCAAGGTAGTGGTCAAGACAAGGATACACATATTGAATCAACTCCTTCTAGGAACAATAAGGACACTGAAGCTCGTCGCAAGGCTCGTGCTGATCGGAACCTTGAACTAAGGGGTCACACTCTTGACAAGGTTGTTGGTGATCTACAAAGAAGGGTGTCTACTAGAAGAGAACTTGCAAGCTTCTGTCATCATCAAGCTCACATTTCCATGGTTGAACCGAAGAAGGTCTTTGATGCTCTTGAAGATCCCAATTGGGTTGTTGCAATGCATGAAGAATTAAATAACTTTGAACGCAATAAAGTTTGGAAGCTCGTAGAGAAACCCAAGGATTGCCGCAATGTTATCGGTACCAAGTGGATTTTCAAGAACAAACAAGATGAAAATGGCATTGTTGTGAGGAATAAAGCACGACTCGTGGCTCAAGGATTCTCTCAAGTGGAAGGAATTGATTTTGGTGAGACTTATGCTCCTGTGGCTCGTCTTGAGTCCATCCGTATCCTTCTTGCCTATGCAGCCCATCATAATTTTAAATTACAGCAAATGGATGTTAAGAGTGCGTTTCTTAATGGTCCTCTACATGAGTTAGTATACGTCAAGCAGCCCCCGGGTTTTGAGGACCCCAAATTTTTGAACCATGTCTACAAACTCGATAAGGCACTCTATGGCCTTAAACAAGCCCCCACGTGCGTGCTATGAGCACCTTAAAGAGCTTTTGTTAGACCGTGGATTCGAAGTTGGGCAAATCGATCCCACTCTTTTTACTAAGAAGGTTAATGGGGAGCTTTTTGTTTGCCAACTTTATGTAGATGACATTATTTTTGGCTCTACTAACCAAGCTTTTAACGATGAATTTTCAAAGCTTATGACTGACAGGTTTGAGATGTCAATGATGGGTGAGTTGAGGTTCTTTCTTGGATTCGAGATCAAACAACTTAGAGAGGGAACCTTTATTAATCAAGCTAAGTACATCCAAGACATGCTCAAAAGGTTCAAGATGACGGATCTCAATGGCGTTGCTACTCCAATGCAAACAAAGTGTCATCTTGAGCTCAATCCCAAGGGTAAAGACGTGGACCAAAAGGTATACCGATCCATGATCGGCTCTCTCCTTTACCTTTGTGCATCTAGGCCCGATATCGTGTTAAGTGTAGGAGTGTATGCAAGGTACCAAGCCGCTCCTAAAGAAAGCCACTTAGTGGCTGTCAAACGAATCTTCAGATATTTGGTTCATTCCCCGAATTTTGGGTTATGGTATCCCAAGGGTTCAAGTTTCTCTCTATGTGGTTACACTGATTCAAATTGGACTAGTGATAAAGATGATAGGAAATCAACCTCTGGTGCATGTCAATTCTTGGGCAGGTCTCTAGTGTGTTGGTCTTCAAAGAAACAGAATTGTATTTCACTCTCAACCGCCGAAGCTGAATATGTTGCTGCTGCAAGTGCTTGTACATAGTTATTATGGATGAGGCAAACTTTAAAGGAATACGGTGTCAATTGTGACAAAGTGCCTCTATTATGTGACAATGAAAGTGCTATCAAAATTGCTTACAATCCCGTGCAGCATACAAGAACAAAGCATATTGAGATTCGCAACCATTTCATTCGAGATCATGTTGCTCGTGGTGACATTGCCCTATCCTTTGTGAGCACGAAGAACCAACTTGCTGATATTTTCACGAAGCCCCATGATGAAGCAAGATTTTGTTATTTGAGGAATGAGCTAAATATCATAGATTCAAGGAGTCTGGATTGACTACCCTTGCACACTCACTTACTCTTATTCATGTATTTGGTTTAGATGCGGGCATAGACATAGGGGAGTGTGGTCCTAATTGATTGGGCTAACCCTCCCCCCATAATGCCGAAAGCAAGAAAAATCATTTCCCTTAATATCATTTTGTGATATGTGGGTCATCGATGAGCATTGATTTTGAACTCAAGATACATCTTCACGGTGTCATGCCATGCGCTCCAACACGGTGGCTTCAGCCACCGCCCTCTTCCTTGTGAAGAGTTGGTTTCTTATGGCTCTCTTTGGATTTTCTTGCATATTTATTGTTCTTATGGAAAACACACTCAACTTTGGCTTTTGTTTGATTTGATTCTTGCAAATTTGGGTGTGTAGTACCATCTCAGTTTGTTGCTCTAAACCCAAGCCTTTATCTCCTTTCTTGAACCATGTATTCTTGCACACAAGTCCCCTATACACCAGCGAGGAGTTTTGCAAGGATGCTCTGGCCTGAATCTATACTTAACAGAAATTTTAGAGGGGGGGGGACTATCCGCCCTAAGTGGGGGAGGGGGGCGGATTATCCGCCCTGGGCGAAACCAGCCTGTTAAAGGCTGGGTCCGGGAGGCCAGGCTCAAACAGAGCAGCCAGTCCTCCCCCAACCCTACCTCAGCCCCTAGCCGCCGCCGGAGCATCCGCCCCTCCCGGAGTCGATTTGACCACTGGATTCTCCAGGATCTCCCCAGATCTTCTTCACCTTGCCTCCGAGTATCTTCTCCTCCACGATTTTCCTCCATTGAGTGAGGGTAACTCCCTCATCTCTCTCCTTTTGTATGGGATGCATTTTATTTGGTGGAAATCTTGTTGTAGAAGATCCTTGGTGTTCTTCCTTACATGCTAGAATCAGTAGTATTACAACCCTAGTGCCCGATCTGTTTTGCCATGGTAGATCTGGGCCATTCTAGAAAATTTCTGCGGGGGGCGGATTATCAGCACCTGCCAGGGCCGGATAATCCGGCCTAGATATTCAATTCTGGTCTGGTTTGGTCCTGACTCCTGCAATGCACATCATTGGTTTATGGATTGTTTTTCTACTCTTTCTATTGTTTCTCCTGGACTTGTGTGTGTGTGCTTATCTCCCTGCTATCCCTCTCATGCTTTTCACAGGTGATTCCAAGCCTACCAAGACCTTCACTCGTCGTTCCCGTGCCCGTTATCTCAAGCCCACTGCAAAAGGGAAGTTCATTGACGAAACCGAGGTCAGCAGAGCAGCAAGAGAGGCTGAACGGATGGCAGAGGTAGGCAAGAAAACAAAGAGGACCACATCTCACAAGGGTAAACAGTCTCGGCCCAACTACAAGGCTATGGACAGTATTCAGTATGCCTCCATTCGCCAGACTGATTACTATGATGAGGCTGACAGTGATGGTCCCCCAGAGGACTCTATGTTTTGGAATGCCCACTTTCGGGCTATTCACGATGATGTGTATGCCACCCTCAGGCTTCGCCCCATGCACCCCATCAACTTGACTGAGGCTCAATCCAAGGCAAGGCTCCTTGAGGCATTGGATGTGACCAACAAGATGGGGATTCACCACCTTATGACCATTCAATGCAACTATGACTCATCCATGGTGCGGCAGTTTTTCTCGACACTTGTGATTTGCGGTGATGAGCGCCGCACTATGAAGTGGATGACCGGGACTACAATGATTCAGTCGGACTTTCGCATCTTTGGGCAGGTACTTAGGTATGCGTTCCATGGCCGTAACACTCCTTCTAGCCATCGCATCATTTCTCCTCTGAAGCCATCCAAGGACACTGTGCTCGCCCCTTGTCTTACTTCTGATGGTATTGCTGGTACTTTCGCTGGACTCTCTCCCTTATATGCCTCCCTTGTTGGCATATTTAGGGACTGCATTGCTCCTAGTGGTGGCAACAATGACAAGATCTGTGGACACCTGGTCCCTCTCCTTGCTTTTGCTCACGAGTGTGCCACTAACTCTGGATCAGCCACAGGTTACAAACTGGATGTCATGGACTACATTTATCATGAGATGATGGATGCTATGATCAACATGCTCTCTATTCCTTATGCTCCGTTCATTATGATGCTCATCAAGCATATGTTGCCCCATGAGGACTTTGGCACTGCTTTGGATGGGGTTCATAAGCCCAACAAAATCTACAACAAGGCTCAGAAGACTCATCACCCTTCCACTGCCACTGAGTCCTTCATGCGTGATGCACGGGCTAGTGGTCGTCATTCCGCGGTGTCCCCAATGGCACGCGAGGTTAAGCAGCTCACTTGGTTCCAGCGGAACATTCTTTGCATGGGCATTGACACTCACAAGGGCCAATACGAGGCATACCGCAGGGATCATGAGAGATATCACACTCAGCAGCTTATTCTTCACCATGTCTTAGGTGCCACGGGCCATCCACCTCCTCCCACTGCTCCGGAACCGTATGCTTAGTGGAACACTTCAGGGATCAACTACGGCGAACTCGAGAGTTGCCTCTTTCCTCCACCACCGAGGGCACCCACTCCTCCAGCTGATGACGATGATGATGAGTACGATGACGAGGAAGGGGACGGGAATGACTACGACGAGCATGAGGAGGAGTGATCTTCAGGGGCGTTAGCATCGCTCTTCTTCCTTTTTGATGTTTCGATGCCAAAGGGGGAGAAGTAGTTCTATTAGGTCTCGTGGATTTGCAAGGGTCGGGCACAAGCACCTGTCTTTCAGTCGTTTTCTTTGCTTGCTTGTGCCTTTTTAGCGTGAACTTATTTTCTATTTGTGTTTGGTTATGTAAGACTATGTCGTGCTTTACTCTGAATGCTTGGTATATTCTGGAATTCCGGAATTATATTGTGGATCTCATGGAATTCTGGATATATCTATGGAGTATGTTTGATGGCATATGGAATCATGGGATTATCTAATGTATGTATCAATATTGTTGGGATGTGCTTGGAGGCTATCAATTTCATTATTTTCTTTGGCTATAGTCACATCCGGGTGGTATGACCTTGTTTCCCTATCCACCTTGTTTCAATTATCTTTGATATGAAAGTTGTACTCTCTCTAGTGTGTGTATTTGTATTCAAATGCAAATTGTAAATATGCACACATCTAGGGGGAGCGTATTTTATTTTTAAGGTGTCATTAGCCGGTTTCATTGCAAATCCTAGTATTGTCATCTAACACCAAAAAGGGGGAGATTGAAAGAACATTTCATAATCCCTAGTGTTTTGTGTGTTAGATAACAATATCAAGGATTATTTAATGTGTGTTGAAGTGTTGCAGCTCTCTCTAAGGAAAATGGGAAAAGTATCTGCCTTTGGGGGCGGATAATCCGCCCCTCCATCTTCCCAAATAGGCGCAAGCCCCAGAAGGGGGGCGGAGTTTCGGCTGGATTTTTCGGCCCCGCTGGATAATCCGCCCCTCAGGGGGGGCGGATAATCCGCCCCTCCTGCTCTCGCCCAAGGCGCAAGCCCCAGAGAGGGGACGGAGTTTTGGCCGGACTTTCCGGCATGGCCGGATAATCTGCCCCATAAGGGGGCTGGATTATCCCCCCCCCCCCCAAGATCTTCATCAAGTGCGCAGGCGCCAGCCCCAGAGAGGGGGCGGACTTTCTCCCGGAGTATCCGCCCTTGGGGCGGAGTTTTCCCAGGGGGCAGATAATACGCCCCCAAAGCTGCTCAATGGCTAGATCTGGGCAGGGGGTATTTAAGCCTGCCTTCCCCCTCCTGCCATATCGCTTGGTTCATTTGAAAAAGACAAGATCTGATCTGCAACCTTCATCCAAGAGAGCTCCACCTAGATCCACCCAAAGGCCCCGTCCCTTGGAGAACCGAAGGAGGAGAACTCTATCTTCATCGTCAGCAATCAAGCGCTTCATCTCCTCTCCATTCATTTGGAGAATCACCGATCTAGTATTTCTTGCAAATACCTAGATCCTTGTTTTGTTTATATTGATAAACCTTGTTCTTGTGACAGCTTGTTGTCATCTCGGGAGCCCCCAATTCAGTTGTGGGTGTGTGCCCTGGTAGCGTTGTAAAAGGCACCGGTTCCCGCCTCGAAGGGATCCAATAGTGGAGAAGGTGGATCAGGCCTCTCGTGGCGAGATCCATCGGAGAATAGGGTGAGGCCTATTGTGGCGTGGTGGTCTTAGAACCGCCCACCCCTCCAACGCAGATGTACTTCCCTTAACAAGGAAGAAACTGTGGTAAAACAAATCCCTGTGTCTCCGCGTGCTCCACTACGGTTCCTTCGCTCCTCTCTTTACGTGCTTAGTAGCTAGGGTTGCATATAGGGAAATTCTCGTAGTTACATATCTAGAGAATTTACTTTGTGTCAAGCCTAAAATTGAAAAAAATATTAAAAATTGGTTAGCACCTATTCACCCCCCCTCTAGGTGCCCATACGATCCATTTCAACCGTCTCACAGCCGTTCGATCTGATTTAAAGGAGTCAACATATATGAATAAAACTAAACAGAATTGATGGTAATAAAAAACTGTGAAAACTGTTTACGTACGTGAAGTTGCTCTAAATTTCTGCCCTTCTCACAACACGTCTGACGAATGAACTCGCAAATATAGTATTCACATAAATTATTTCCGGGTCCCTACGTCAGGCACTTTACGATGACCGAGTTCAATCAAAATAATAATCAAGCATGATAATGGTATCAAAACTAGAATCAAAGAGATGCGCGGATCTAACTAGTAGTACTTACATCTAGTAGTTCAAATGTAAGCTCTTCTTTTCAAGCACCCCTAGCCTTGTTGGTGAACCATTTCCAAGCGCTGCCTGGCGAAGAAAACAAATAAAAGGAGTTATTAATTACTTGATATCAGGAAATTCATAAAAGTTGCCGATATAGTGCCATAATGATTGAAATTACCGCTAGAGCATCATCTGCATATCCACCCACTGCTCAAGGGGTTTATGTTTCGAGTCCATGACTTGTAACCGCCCTTTGTCAGGTTGAATGATTAGCAAAATATAGTGGAAGCTGCGCACACATAACTCATCAATTATAAACTTAACATCGAGTAAGCGAAATGGAATGTGTACAAGACAATAACACTCACTCGAAGTTGTAAGAAAATAGTATTTCCCTTCTGGTTTCTTGAGACCTTAACGAGTGTACAATATTATCCTCTGCTTCCTTGGGTCTTTCTTTGGTATTACGTTCATGAACAAAATATGGGTCAATGAACCCAATGTCATAGATGCGTCCTCTTTTGCATTCGAGAATCTTCATTCCGCATAATATAGTAAATATGATTATACATGCAATAAACAAGGTGAGCTAGCTAGAGACTTAATTACAGAATTAGTACTTACATACAATAGGCACTGACGATCGATTTATCGATGGCGTCTTGATTGAATAACTGAAATAGTTCGTCGAATTCAATCATTACCACGTCATATCCTTTCCCGTAATGCTTTTTTTTAACTCCCAGCATTATCTAGTTTGTCCCAACCTTTAAGGCATCCATGTACCAGTTATGAAATCTTTTGCATTTTTGTTGGTAGATTTTTGTGAAGGGAATATGCTCGAGAGGCAATAATAAGGTGGTTATTATCACATTCCTTGTTTATGATAAATGTTTATTTTGCATGCTATAATTGTATTAATTGGAAATATTAATAAATGTGTGTTTAATAAACAAATAAAGAGTTCCTAGTTATGTCTCTCATATAAACTAGCTCGTTGATTAACAAGATGATCAAGGTTTCCTGATCACGGACATTGGATGTTGTTAAGAACGAGATCACAACATTGGTGGAATAATGTGATGAACATTCATCCGGAGTATATTAATACGATCAAAGTCATTATGTTTAAATTTTTATAACATCACTACAAGTAAATTTAGTACTTAGACCATGATATCATGTCAATCACTAACATCGGAAGAGTAACTTGATAACATCAAACATCACACCGTAATAGGGTGACTATAAAGATGGGTTCAGATACTCCGATAGTGTTATGTAGAGGCTCATGGATCAAGAGTGGGATTTGTCCATCCTAATGACGGAGAGATATACTCTGGACTCTCTCAGTGATATCACATTGATATAGCTTACAAGAAAGTGATGGAGATCACTAGAATGTTATATCACGGGAATGAGAAAAGAGTACATGTTGGTAACGAGATCAAACTAGGTATGGGGATACCAATGATCGAATCTTGGACATATAAAATATCGTGAGACGAAAGGATTTAGTTACAAGTGTAGAAGGTTCAAACAATCACTAGAAGTCATCATTGAATGTGTGGGAGTCAGTACGGATCTCCAGGTCCCGCTGCTGATTATTGATCGGAGAGGGGTCTTGATCATGTCTGCATTATTCGCGAACCGTAGGGTGACACACTTAAGGAATACCGACACTATTTGGAGCAAATAAGATGCCAGAGAAATAAAAAGAAAGCACTGGAATTATTTCAATGGAAACCGGAATTGTTTCGGGTGAAATTGCTGAAATTAGTTCTGCATGTGAAATTAAAATGTTGCAAGGGATTTTATGTGAATGTTTGTTAATTAATGTAATTAACAAAATTCTGAATAAACAAATTGAAAGACCCATGAGCACGCTGTCATGGCCATGGGAAGGGAGTGAAGCATAGGAGAGGCAATATATATTTGGTGAATGGAGATATAGGAAGAGCCCAACCATAGAGTGGAATGTATAATGTTGTTAGATCTTCAGCTTCTCCGGTTAGTGGATATGCTGCTGCTCCAGAGTCTAGACGCTGTTCATCTGACCTTTTGGGAGTGAGGGGAATCGGGACTCTGAATCCTTTTGTCGAGTACAAGGAACACACAAGAATGTTGCGTTCTGCAACTTCTGCTAACAAACGAATTTGTGTCCAGGAATACCATCGCACCGGCTCCTTGTACCATGCTTGATTACCTTGCCCTTCCCTTTGTCAGAAATGAAAGATTCTAGGCCTTCAATATCTTGAAGCACCGGTGTGAACTATAAAAATTCAGTGTTAGTCATTAGAGGAACCACCATGCAATGTGTGACTAAAGCTAGGCTAGCCCTGTATGAAGTGGCGTTCATTCGTTGAACTCATCGATGTGGGATTAAAGCTAGGCTATTAGATTCAGGGTTTATACCTGCTGCACACGTACACGATCGATCTTTGAGAAATACAGAAAAAAGGGGATAGATAAGCGCCTGTAGTTTGATATTTATATCTACTCCATACAGATGCAACCTGTTCTGCAGATCTAATGATACTTGAATGATCATGTCACTTGTTTCTACATGAATGAATTTAACAAATCTATCTATTTCTTACGTTAATCTCCATATCTTGGCATCTCATAAGTACTTGCCTTTGTGAATAGATGTGAGGATTTCGTTTAGTGTGAATGACAAATGTCAGCATGAGATCAGCGCGACCGAGCATATTTTCAGTGGTGCTTTTTAATTTTAGGGCCGCTACCGTACAACAGATGCATGGTGGCCCTGTTTTTTTTTTGCTTTGCTTGGCATGCAAAACTTCATGATGCCACAAAGCCACGGGGAAGGCTTGATTTGGTGTTCTACCAGTTGCAAGAAACGGTACAGGCTACCGAGGGTGGCGAACTGCCAGCTTGAGTCAGCTTGATAAGGGACATGACCAACTCCCACAACAGCCGATTCTGTACTCCTGACGCAACTAATCAGTAATCAGACCCAAAGTGTTCCTTGGCATAGTCGATTGACATAATGGAGCTCATCGTCGATCATATTGTGCAACCATAGTCACATTGTACCTTGTACACATTGTACCTTGTACGACTGAGTGTTCATTTATAACTAGCTAAAGGATGCAAGTGTGTACTCATACTTTGTTGTACACATCAATCACATGACTGATGTACTTGAGATCTTATTTGCGAAGGCCGAGAGTAATATTATAGGGAAGTACCACATAAATCTAGTGACGCTACCTCCGGTTCATCTGAGAGATATTATTTTTGGTTGGACCCATTTTGTATATATGAGTCTTCATTGTGTTGGTTGATTGAGTTCTTTGTTGTAGGATCTATATTTTCTCCCATCGTTCTATATGTACGGATTTAATCGTGAAATGACGAAATGTAATCCGGTTTAGGCGCGGAGGAATTTCTAATCTGAAGATGAGCACATTCAATGCAAAAGTATATGAACAAAATTTCAGAAAGACTATAAGGAGGACTACAATATCTTACCACTACGACTGTGAACACGGAGCCGTTGAACATTATTGCAAGAAAGATACATGGCCATCGATGCTTATGGTCTCATGAAGCTCATCCACATGACAATTACTACCTCCATTCCTAAATACTAAAAGACGCTACGAGAGCCTAATTTGAACTCCCAAGAAGTCTTATATTTATATTCAAACAAAGGTTAAAGTGTGATGCTTAATACACCTCTGATGAAGAAGAGGCGGTACTACATGTTCATCGAACAGTGAGGCCGTAGCAGTCGAATTTTTGTCAAACTCCTATTAAAACATAAAATTCAAGCTCTCTTGTAAAATTTGTCTACAATAGGAAGAATACCGATTGACACACAAGGAACACGATTCTCTAATCCCCGATTTCTAGAAAGAAAACAATTCTAGCATATGGTTGGAAGATCAAGGTAAACATTGCATTGTGCTCTTCCCTCCCTCCTCCGCCTACGTCCCCGTGCGCCCATGCCTTTCATCATCATAAAAGAGTCTTGTGCATGGCTGTATTTACTGCAAAAAAATTGGGAGAAAGCACTAACAATAGAACACACAAGATTCGATAAACGGTGAAAACGGGCTAAATTTAAGAAACAACCAAACGGACAACACATTTTTGTCAAACCAACTGAATTTTTAAATTCAAAAACATATCCATCAATCATCAAATCACAAATAGGCCAATTTCCATGTACTACATTCGGATTGGTCCGAACTTAACCAACATTAAACCAACCAAAACACGTTAATTAGGGTTGGTCTAGTGATTTCTTGGTGCGTTGTTTCTGTGGAGGAGACGACGCCGCGCCGGGGAGCATGTGGCCTTAGTCATCCGATCTTTGGATCCGGTGAGATTCATACCTAGTGGTCGGCGATCGGCACTATCCTAGGTGGCGGTTGTGTTGGCTACCGTAGTTGTGTTTGTTGTCTTGCAGTTGGTCGCGTGGATGACGACAGACGGCGGCGTTCCTCTTCTTCGACTACATCAGATGAAGTTGACGGCGTTGAGATCTGGTTACCACGGGGAAGATCCCCGGCCGACATGCCACAAAGTCTCGGTCCCGATTCATGGGCTCAAAAAGCATCCTTGTATCCGAAGGTGCTCTCCCAGATCTCGATATGGCAGTTGTTCGCCTCTTTTTTCGGCGCTGCCACGCTGGCGACAGAGGACGACTGTGGATGGCGTTCTGGGGCGAGGTAGAAGTTTCTCCTAGGGTGGAATCATATTTTTTTTACTTGAAGGATACTTTGTGCAAAATAGCGTGACACAAATATATGGACTTAAAAACACGTTAATTAGCAGGAGAATCATCACCGGATTAATGCGGCATATGCCCCCCAAAACCCAACCCCAACGGTTAACCTCTGCGCACGCACGCACGCATCCGAAGAGTCCAACAGCACCCAGCCGAGCCAGAGCCAGAGCCACCACCACCACCACAGCGGAGAGATCCGGGTCGTCGCCTCCTCTGAGTCCTCCCCCCAGGCCCCCACCCCAGCTCGGCTAGGGTTCCCCACCTCCCCTCCCCCACCATGGACTCCGGCGACTCGGGCGCCGGCGGCGGAGGCGGCGCAGCTGTCGCCGCCGCGGCCAAGTGGCGGAGCGACGCCTCGCGGGCGTTCCAGTACTACCTCGACCGCTCCACCCCGCACGCCACCGGCCGCTGGGTCGGCACCCTCGTCGTCGCCGCGATCTACGCCCTCAGGGTCTTCATGGTCCACGGCTTCTACATCGTCAGCTACGGCCTCGGGATCTACCTCCTCAACCTCCTCATCGGATTCCTCTCCCCCATGGTCGACCCGGAGCTCGACCCCTCCGCCGCGCAGGACGGGCCGGCGCTGCCCACACGCGGCTCTGACGAGTTCAAGCCATTCATCAGGAGACTCCCAGAGTTCAAGTTCTGGTACGTCCCTGAGTCGTCCACTCTCGCCTCCTCCTCCCCCTCTTCCCCCACACACCCAGATCTCTCGTCAGATCTCCCAGATCTGCGTCGCTAGCTTCTTCGCGCGCTCACTTCTATGTCCCGTCCGTGATCTGCCTAGTTCAGCCTTTGCCTCGTGCACATCGCCACCGCGATCCTGGGCCGGGAGATCTCATTATACTAGTATTATATTTATTTAGTCAACTGCGGCTCATCATGTCTCAAATCAATCTCGTGAATAAATGACCGTCTTTTTACGTCTGTCAAAGCAACTGTGGCATTAAACGCATCGTATCATTGAGAGCTAGGCACCCAGGCAGTTCGTCTTGGTAGCTTGTCAGGGCTACTATTGTCCATGGATCTCAAACAAACCTGTGGTGCTCCTAACTTAAGCTCAGATGAATCGAAGTCAGCCTGTGCCAGTTTGTTTGTTAGTTACACGGTCCTTGTCAATCACAATCAGTGCTGAAGCATGTGGCATTCTAATTTAACTTTGCCTTTGTTGTTCTCTTGCTGCTACCTTACTGCATGTTTATGTATGGTCTGCACACATTGGCTCGTTTGCTTGCACGGTATTAAGGCAACTTTAGGCATGGCAGATTTCGAAATTTGTTGGAAAAACTTCCATCTATTGTCGTGGAATGATGATTATGTTGTGCTTATTTCCTTGTTACTGTGATTGCTGCTTAGTGGAAAGAAATGGTACCCAAGTGTATATTCTGCATGTCATTTTTTATAACCTACTCTGGAAGTTTGTGCGCAATGAAAACATTGACACCAGAGAATAAGGAACCTACACCCTTGTTTTTTGCTTGTCTGATCCCTACTTTTATTGTCATATAGAAACTCCGGTTGTGGGCCCTACCCCCAACACACCGCCAACAGGTTATACTCATTATAGGGCTTCATATTTCTGTGGACATGTCCACCAGCAAGCCAATACTCTTGAATCCTATCACTAGTGTCACTGCATCCTTAACTGCAGTTGAGTTATCTGAATAAACTGCCATAGCATATTACCCTCATATTTATTCGGTGTCTGGACAAATTGATGTGTTTTACTCTGGTCAGAAGCGAATGGTTTTATTAGGCCTATCTGAGTTATTCAAAGTTAATGGAGCTTATGGTACTGTAGTAGTGCTTTTTTAGGAACCCTCAATGATTCTTTGAGCTAGTCATTGACAGTTCATTGCCACTAGTGACATTGTTGAGCTCACTGGTCAGATTAGTTCTAGTGAACCAAAATCTCTTTCTGCCACTCATGGCCTTATTATTATACTAGTATTAGTCAAGCATGCCTCATTATTTCTCATTTTAGTTAATAAATGACCATCTTTTTTTCGTCCTTCAAAGCAACTGTGGCATTCAATGAATCAAATTATTGAGAGCTAGGTGCCCAGGCAGTTCGTCCTGGTATTGTTGATCGTATTGACACAGATATATTGAGTACAAATGTAAGTGTACAGATGCACTGCTATAGTTCATGGATCACAAACTTGTGGTGTTTCTAACTTATTATGCTCATATGGTTCGAAGTCAGACTGCAAATCACTCCCTCCGTTCCAAAATATAAGATGTTTTAGTCTTTTTCTGAAACACATGTATTTAGACGCCTTTTAGTGTGTAGGTTCGGAGCAAAATGAGTGAACCTGCACACTAAAAGGTGTGGAGCAAAATGAGTGAACCTGCACACTAAAAGGTGTCTAGATACATGTGTTTCAGAAAAAGGCTAAAACATCTTATATTTTGGAACGGAGGGAGTAGTTAGTTACGTGGTCCTTATCAATCATTATCAGTGCGGAAGTGTGTTGCACTCTAGTTTAACTACTTAAAGCCTTTGTTTTTCCATACTCTTTGCCGCTACCTTACTGCATGTTCATGCATTGACTTGTTTTCTTGCATGATATTAAGGTATCTTTAGGCACAACAAAATCCAAAAAAGTTGATGTCGGAATTTCCATCTGTAGTCAGGGAACGATGCTTATCCTGTGCTTATTTCCTTTGTTACTGTAATTGTTTCTTTGTGGTAAGTGAACCCAAGTATAAGTTCTGCCTGACATCTTTTGTAACCTGTGGAAAATCTGTGCAGAATGAAAACATTGACACCAGGGAATAAGGAACCTAACACTAATGTTTGGTTATCTGGCATTTACTTTTATTGCCATACAAAGCAGCTCATCTCTGGGACCTACTCACAACTGATCTCCAACATGTTATACTCATTATAGGACTTTATATTTCTTTGGACTTAACCACCAGAAATCTGAGTCTTGAATCCTGTCATTAGTCTCACTGTCTCATTAGCTGCAGCTGAGATACCTGAATAAACCACTGTAGCATTACTCTTTCATTTCGTGTTCAGACAAACTGAAGTGTCCCTATTTTGATTAGAAGTGAAAATCAAAGTTGATGGAACTTAATAGTGTTTTTAGGAACTTCCAGTGATTCCTTGAGCTCATCATTGATAATCCATTACAACCGTTGACACTGTTGAGTTTACATGTTCTATGGCCATAGGATTTGAGTATGTCCATTTTGATCTCATGAAACTATCATAGCTTTAGATAAAAATCGGAAACTTCTGCTTAGCTTGCATATTTAGGTAAGATTTGCTCTGTACTCTTATGTATGTAATGCCTATATTTCTTCTGTTTCAGATATGTGGTACATTCCTCTCACATGATGTACCTATAATATTTATTTGCTTACCCATAATATTTATTTTGCATACGTTTCAGGTATGCAATCACAAAGGCTTTTGTTGTAGCTTTTGTGATGACTTTCTTCTCTGTATTCGACGTTCCTGTCTTCTGGCCTATACTTCTCTGCTACTGGATTGTACTTTTTGTCCTGACGATGAAGCGCCAGATTCTGCATATGGTCAAGTACAAATATGTGCCTTTCAATATCGGGAAGCAGGTTAGTTATGTTTTTCCAATGCTTGGTCATCTGTTTAAGATCGATACATTTTTGCTTCTGGTGTTCGTGAAATGCCTGTGTAGTTGCATATCATATTATTCAGTTTATGTTTCTTAACCGTTTCATTCATCATAGTCTGTTTCTGTTGCGTTGCCAGAAATATGGCGGGAAGAAGGGTGGTGCAAGCAGCAGTTCGTCGAAAGACTGATTCCCAACCTACCATGGAGGGAGCAATGGAAGGGCGAGAAGATACAGTCGATGCTATTCCATGTGCTAAATACCAAGTGTAATACTTCATTCATATCTAGAGTTAGAAGGGCATTCACTTATGTTCTGACATGGGTTCACGATTCACTTTGATATTTTTCAGTTAGAGTGCTTCCTTCTGTCACTTATCAGTATATAGCGTGATTCTTTTATCGGAAAAGCATTTCGATTTCGTTTTGATCCATGCTACAGTGATAAGTGGTGCCGTGAAATTCTGGATTGAGCCCCAGCTGAGTTGTTCCTTGCCCTTTTTTGGGCCAACTTGGATCATTAGAAAGAGCATGTATGTGCATCTTTTCTTTAGCCACTATATGTAGAGCTATGATTGTGAATTTGCAACATACTATGACTGGACATCTGTATTCAACACCAAATACTCTCGAGGGCCAAAGATTTCATCGTCCTGGGTGCTAAGTTCTCAGTAGTGTTCCTCTGATGAGTCTTCTTGGGCCCTGAAAATGCCTGTGCTTTGCAAAATCCTTTGATGCTGCTACCTGGGTGGTGATGTCAGTGGAAAACGGAGTGATTTTCAGCAAGCAGTGGGACTGGAGTATTAATGATCGTTCGACATTATACTGTTCACCCACCCTGATCCCTTCATGCCAGTGCCCTACTTTGGCATGTCATCGTCCGCCACCATTGCCACAGACATGGCAACATTGGCCTTTTAGACCTTTTTCCTGAAACTAAAACCATACAACTTTTAAGGCTACTATAACAAACTCAAACGATAAGACAAGCTGCATTGGCCTTGTAGACATTTTTTCCTGAAACTAAAACCATAAAACTTTTAAAGATTAAGTACAACAAACTCAAAAGCCTACCATTGTTGTCCATCAAAACTTATATGACAACTTTGAATGTCATGGTAATGGTTTTAAGCATAATGCTGTAAATCCAAGCAAATTTATTTCTAAAACTAGAACAAAGAAAACAAGCCTTAAGTGTTTTAAACAATCGGAAGTACCAATACAACCCATGAGTAATACCATTCTTATTTCTTTCAAGCAGAAAGGTTAACATCCGGCCAAGACATCCAAATCCTCTCTCAATAGTTCAAGTGACCAAATGAACTTCATCTTGAGTTAAAGGTAAAACTTGTTTAATTTTGGAATTCAAATATCAAATCTAGACTCGGTGAATGGCTAAATATACTACTTATAGAAAATGTATTATTTGCCAATACGCCAATGTGACTCATGACCGTCATCTCGTGATGAACAAATGAATGCCCCACCAACCTCCAACTTGTGCGAAAAATCTTTCGCCCTTTATATAAACCACCCTACTTTCGTTTGGATAGATAGCAAGGCCCATCGTCCCATTTCAGTTACACGTTGGCTGGACCTTATGTACAATGATACGGGAGAGAAACCATGAGAATATGAGACATCGGGGACAATTGGACATCCAGTGGGCATAGATGGATAGAATACAACCGCCATTGTTGCTCTTGATTCAAGGGTGTAGCTTCGCATCTTTTACTAGTTAACCATTGGTGTCTACCTCACTTGTGTCGCTAAAACCGACCCACACTCATGGTATAATTTATTAGTTCACACGAAATTCTGAGGTCATATGAAGGGGTAACGATTAGCTTCGTGCTTTTAGAGGTATATTTTGACAGAGGGATTATAGTTATGAGGTTAGGTATGTGCCTAATTTACCTCGTTAATACTATTCTGGATGTCCAGACTGCTACGGAGAGTATAAGAAAAGTAGACAAATCTTCAATGTTTGTATAGATGACATTGTGACAAGCTGAGTTTTCAAAACATTCATTCCTGACCTTCTTTGCTCTCATATTGTTCATCTTCTTCTGACCCAGATCAAAATGTTATTGCTTGCCTTCTGTCTTCCCCGATTAATAGCACATTCTTATGGCGTGGACAACTTATAGTTTGAACTCAAACTCATGGACAAGGAATTAAAGGCCCATGAACTTCCCCACCAGAACTTAGAGTTGAGATGGAGACTTATACTAATATGAATATAAAATTAGTAGTTTTAGGAGGCTGATAGATTGTACTTTTCATCCTGACGATAGAGCGCCAGATTAAGTATGATTATGTGCCTTTCAATATCGTAAAGCAGGTTAATTTATGATGTTCAGTTATGTTTTTCCACTGCTTATCTGCTTCTTAGATGGTTTAGTGGTTGTTAGCTTGGTGAGCTCTTCGTGGAGATTATGAAAAGATCAAGTGAGCTGTAGAGTTCGCCATCTCCTAGATGGAGGAGAAAAATATACATAGCGAAAGGGCTCTCGCAAGGTGTGGACAACTCAAGAGTTCTTACTTCTAGCGAAAGGGCTCTCGTAAGAGATCAAGGGTAGGGTGTCAAGTGGGATCCTACCAAAATCCCACTTCTAGTTTATTTGGTGAAATCTAGTTTAAATTTTGAGTAAAAAATTACAGGAAAACTATCGTTAGACTGTTCGGCGGATTGTAAAACCTGGCGGGTTAACTCTTGCCATTTGATTAGGTGGGATAGATCGTAGGGACGTGCGAGGCGTGAAGTGTGACCACAAATTCTAAGTCAGCTAAGGATTAAATCAAAAATTCAAAATATTTTATAGGTCAAATAATTTGTCTGATTTAGGATCCGTTTTCATTATTGAGCTAATCGCGACGAGATCTTCAAAACTAGATCCCATGTTGATATGTTTCGTTGAAAAAAATTTAGACCAAAAAGTTATCCATCCCTAACAAGTGAGTTATCCATAATATAGTATATAAGCTATCTATCCTATAACATATAAATTACCCACCATATAAACAAGTTGGATCGAGGCGTTCTCATATTTCTCATGTAGGTAACTTTTATATTTTTTGTATCATAAAATCTGGATTGTCCATGTATTTTAGTTTAGTTAATTAAATAGGAACTACGAGTTAGTGTAATTAGGATGCGCTAGCCTAATTGTTAGGCACGAGACTTTGTTGACGTAGATGTGTTAGCATCAACAAGTAATGAAGGCTCGGTATCCTTACACCATTCGAGTCTTAGTCATTTGTATGTTGTGATAGAGGCGACGAACGATGAAGCCGAGCTGCTAAACTACTGGCTGCGTGTTATATTTATTCAATACAACTTAGGATAGTTACATTTGTGTTTTATAAAAACTCAAACAGACACCGTTCATAAGGTGAATAACTTATGTATTACCTGATGGGTAACTTATATAGTACAACATGGATAACTCACATGTTACATGTGAATAAACTGTTGGGTTTGGATACAAGTCTTTAAAAATATCAACATGGGATCTAGTTTTAAAGATTTCGACGCGACTAGTTTAACAGTGAAAACAGATTTTAAATCAGATAAACGATTTGATCTACAAAACATTTTGAATTTTATTTTCGTACTGGATTCTAATGATATAAGCATTTTTGTCCGTTCGTGCCTAGGTACTAAATCATCATTAATTAGCTCTGTTTTAGGGACAAAATCAATATTAATTAGTGCATGTCAAACATACTCACACGAAAGCTCTTGCTTGGTCCATACAGCCGTTCGATCCGTCAAAAAATGTTATTCCTAATCGTTGTGTAGCAATGTCCAAAATTTACACTAGATTTTGACAAATAAACTAGAAGTGGGATTTTGATAGACCCTACTCAATGGAGAATAAGGCTAAATCCAGTATGATATAAAAACAGTTAACCACCAATGACGGAATGATCCCTCTCTTGGCTATACGTTGTTAGATAGATGAGACCTCTCCAGACTCCAGCGTGCATTTAACACGGGATATAACCCCGTTTAGTCCGAGCGCTTCACCTGCAACTCGAACCCGGGTGGGGCTTCCTCAACACCCTGAGCTCTAGCCACCAAGTCAGTGCTTCACAAGTAGGAGATGCCTTTGGGTCCCCAAGGTAAACTCGTCGAGGGGCAGAATTTTCCTCGAATCGGTAGGAGGATAGAGAGGAGAAAAAGAAGGACATCCCAAGGTGGCAGCTTCTACACTCCCGAAGGAAAGAATTTTTTCTTATCTATTGCCCACTAGGGTTTTGTTTCTCTGCCGGTGTTGCCAACCTGTCTGCCTTGTCTTTGACGGCCTTGGATGTGTGGCGGACCTTGGTCTCTTGTCAGCGTGAGATTTTCCTTTTCTTGTTTTAGGTTTTTTCTTATTTTTTTGGGATGTTAAGGCGGCAACGACATTCTAAAGTTCAAAATAAGGCCATGCCATCCTATCCTCACTCCGTTGGTGTACCTAGCGCTAGTGGAGGACGTGTGAAGTTGTGTGTCTAACGGATCTCCTGAGATTTAGTTGATTTTCTGTTTGCTGGTGTGGTTTTAGGTTCCGATAGGAGTTTTCATATTGTAAATGGTTGCCGTTCTAGTGCGCTTATCGTATAGGGCCTTAGCATGATGAGAGTTTTCGTCTGTCTACTATTATAAGCTCTAATATGATACACTTTATCTGGCTCCGGTGATAGAATGGCGTGGGCGAGTCATCGGTGAGTGGTCCATTGATATATTTATAATTTCTATTAGCAGTGGTACACAATGATAAGGAAATCGGTAATCGTTAACTGCTCGGTTGGCTTGGGAGTAGCGACTAATTAGAATTCGAATGATTAACTGATTTAATCGGTCGGCTATTAATCGGTGTCGTCTACAAAAATTATCACCTAAAACACGTATGAATCCTCTTGCACCTCAACCATCTATCCTATTAAAGGCAGCCTTAAGCTCCCGGATGAGATCCTAAAGCGCTCGAACTCTTGTATTTGAGGTCTAGTCGGCAACTACAAGGAACTGGTCTACAACGACAAAGAACTGGTTGGTGATGGCGGAAATCGAGCTCCTGGAGGCAGAGATCGATCGGGAGCTTCACAAAACCTACTTCATTGGGACGGCGTAGCGGATGGATGGGCGATATACGTTGATAATTTTGCAACTTTTTAGACCAAGTGTAGTGGTTAATCGGTAATATACCTAGTAATCGGAGTGTCAAACCTATTAATCGGGCTAAACGATTAACACAAATGATTAGTGATAATCGACACGGTCAGATTACTAGTAGCGATTAATCGGCGTATTAATCGCTAATTCGGCCTATTATTTGAACAGTGATAGTACATCTTTTGAAAAACTTGATGACAAATATCCACTTTATTAAGAACAAATGGTAGTGTTTGTCATCAACCTTGGAGACGCTACGGCCGGCAGCTCGATCGTGGCATTTTGCGCGCAAGTTTGATCGAGACAAGCTTTCTTCTCTTGATCGAGCCAATTTGTCCAAACCACGGTCCCAATCAAGTCTCAGTCTGACAGCGCCAGCTCCGGTCTTCATTTGCCTCCCCTGCTCTGTCTCCACTCAACTCTGAACTCTGTCCGTCTTCGCGCCAAAAATGTCGCCGTCGCACCGCGGTAGCCATCCCTTCGACCACGCTGCCGCGGCCTCTCCGGAGCTCGACGACGACGGCCGCGCCGCGCGCACAGGGAACCTATGGACGTGCATGGCGCACATTATCACCGGCGTGATCGGGGCGGGCGTGCTGGCGCTCTCCTGGAGCGTCGCGCAGCTCGGATGGGTCGCCGGTCCCATCGCCGTGCTCTGCTTCGCCGGAGTCACCTACGTGTCTGCCGTCCTCCTCTCCCACTGCTACAGGTCCCCCGCCGGTGGATCGGAAGAGGAGTCGTCGTCGTCGGGCAAGACGCGGCGGAACTACACCTACATGGACGCCGTCCGGGCGCTCCTCGGCAGGAAGCACACCTACGTCTGCGGCACGCTCCAGTACCTCTACCTCTACGGCATCGGCGTCGCCTACACCATCACCACCGCCACATGCCTCGGGTAGATAAAGTTGGTTTCAGAATCTACTACTGTCGATCTGTTCATTGCTGTTTCTGATCATGCCACTGTGTGCAGCGCGATCAAGAAGGCCAACTGCTACCACGGCCATGGGCGCGGCGCCGCCCGATGCGGCTCGGACGCCGACGAGCAGCACCTGTTCATGCTGCTCTTCGGCGCGGCGCAGGTGGCGCTCTCCTTCATCCCCAACTTCCACAGCATGGCGTGGCTCTCCGCCGTGGCGGCGGCCATGTCCTTCACCTACGCCACCATCGGGCTGGGGCTGGGCCTGGCAAAGACGGTGGGCGACGGCTCGATCAGGGGCGGCCTCTCCGGCGTCCCGATGGCCACGACGGCGCAGAAGGTCTGGCGGGTGGCGCAGGCGGTGGGCGACATCGCGTTCGCGTACCCGTACACCATCGTGCTCCTGGAGATCCAGGACACGCTGCGGTCGTCGCCGCCCGAGGGCGAGACGCTGAGGAAGGGCAACGTGGTCGCCGTCCTTGCCACCACCTTCTTCTACCTCTGCGTCGGGTGCTTCGGCTACGCCGCCTTCGGCGACGCCGCGCCGGGGAACCTCCTCACCGGCTTCGGCTTCTACGAGCCCTACTGGCTCGTCGGCTTCGCCAACGCCTGCATCGTCCTCCACCTCCTAGGCGGCTATCAGTTCTTCAGCCAGCAGATATTCACGGTGGCGGACCGGTGGCTGGCGACGAGGTTCCCGGAGAGCGCGTTCGTGAATAGGACGTACGGCGTGAGGATGGTGCCGGGACTGCCGAGGTACGGTCTGAACCTACAGAGGCTGTGCTTGAGGACGGCGTACGTGGCGAGCACGACGGCTCTGGCGGTGGTGTTCCCCTACTTCAACGAGGTGCTGGGCCTGCTGGGCGCGCTCATCTTCTGGCCGCTCGTCATCTACCTCCCCGTGGAGATGTACTGCGTGCAGCGCCGGGTCAGGCCGTGGACGCCGACGTGGGTCGCGCTCAAGGGGTTCAGCGTCGGGGGTTTCGCCGTCGGCACCTTCGCCTTCATCGGCTGCGTCGTGGGCGTCGTCAGAAAGAGGCTAGGGTAGCGTGGAAAAGAGACGCGGCTGTCGTCTCTCCATTGTTGTACAGTTAGAAATACAGTGAAATTAGTTTCAAACATGCTGTACTCTTAATTTTATCGTAATCAAGAAAATAGATGATATGTTTTGCATTTCTAGAGGAGTTGATGATGGAGATTCACAAGGGGATGAAGAATCGTGAGGCTAGTTTATTAACCAGCATGCCTTCTTTTAGCAAAGCGAGTCTTGAATCTTGTCTCTGCTTCCTTAAGCGTTTTCTTTAAATAATACATTTTTTAGTCATTTCGAGAAGTATTGCAGAAATTTAAGAATTTGATATGTAGCACATCATTGGCTTGGGCCGAGCCAACTGCGACACTCGGTTTGGACCAGACCGATTAAGCCTCAATCTGCCAGGAGCAGGCCGAATGCATGTCGATGCGGACCCATGCTGGTGGAGTGCCCAATCGGTTACACCATGGCCGATTGGAATCAGAGCAATATGATGGCCCTGACTTATTGCTTTTTCAACCGGCTTGACCGTCGACTTGGCAGTGGATGCGGCCCATGACGATAAGCGCAATGAGCTTGGCCCAGGCCCGACTATATATGTAATTCTTAAATTAATTAAAAATAGTGTATTATAAAAAAATCGCCTTCTTAACTGCACTTTTAGCAAACAGAGATACCCAAAGAAACTTGCTGACTTTCCATGCTCACCCAGGGAGATGGAAAGCCCTCTCCTTCCTCCAAGGGTGGATCCAGAAAATATTCTGACTGGGGGCACACATTTGACTGGAGGCACACCTTCTATAAAGTTGCAGAGTTTCATAATTTTTTCATTTAAAACATGCACAAATACAAAGGGAATTCAAATTTTAAGTGGGGGCCTAGACCCCCACTCGGTTTTACCTGGTTCTGCCCCTGCATTCCTCGTCAATAGTAATGTTAGTCGTGTTGGAGCTCTAAACGCAACGCTAGAGTTTTTAAGAATAAAAGTGCCATGGACTCGGTGGTCTTCAGTCTTCGATCATATCAAAATGGAGGTGAGATATTGGATTTTAGCCGGATCTAAACATTTGGATAACTTCATTCTAGGGAGCAGATTTTTATTTGTGGGCGACTCACTTGTTCCAAAGTCCTATTCGTAATTTTATTATTTTGGGAATTTTTATAGTATTGTTGATGATTATTAATAGATTCTATGGAATATTCACAAAAAAATTGAATTAGGAAAAATCTTCGTCTTTTCTTTCAAAAAAGAAAACTGCAGTTTTGCAACCTGAACAGACCCCTGGGTGACTATGACACAAACTTGCACCAGCCAATTAGGCAACACCCAGAAAGATATGCCGTGACTAACCCCGTGTCCAGTCGCAAAGGAGGAGCATCGAGAAACAAGAAAAGAGAAGGGAGTAAACTTTGAGCGTTCAGTTCTGCTTTCTATCGCAATCTATGGGCATTTATATCATGGCAAAAATGAATTCTCCATCCATTCTACACATCTAAGGAGTACCTTACATTGTGTTAATAGTTCTCTGCTCGTTAAATATATCACTCAGCCTTCGTCACACTAGTTAGGAAGCTTTGCTTTACTTCAGTTCAACATGTTCACAACACTAGCTTGTATACAACTAATAGGGGACATCACATACGCAAGGCATGGATGAAAGAATATGTTTTGTCTCATAAATTGATGAATAATACGTTCGGTTTTACAAAGAATATATATAGGGGCCAATGTGGCTAACCCTAACTTGGGACACAAGCAAACCTAAACCGACTTATAATCTAACATCCCCCGCAGTATCAACGTGGGGTTCAACAACGTTGAGACTGAAACAAATATCAACAAAAGGTGTAGTCGGTAGTCCTTTGGTGAAGATGTCCGCGAACTGAGCGGACGAGGGGACATGCAGAACTTGAACTTGTCCCAGAGCCACCTTTTCCCGTACACAGTGGATGTCAATCTCTATATGCTTCGTGCGCCGATGCTGCACGGGATTGCCTGCCATGTAAACTGCTGAAATATTGTCACAATAAACAATGGTCGTCTGATGAATAGGCCTGTGAAGCTCCGATAACAACACAAGGCGGCATGAATCGCGCATGGTACTGCATCGCATTTAACGCGAAACTGTGACCTGCCGTTTCGAAGACCAAGAAACCAAGTTGTTACCAAGAAAAACACAGTATCCAGACGTGGACCTACGAGTGTCTGGACAACCAGCCCAGTCTACATCAGAATATGCTGTCAAAGTGGTAGGAGAGGAAGAGTTTATGTGGATACCATGATCGAGTGTACCTTTGAGATATCGCAAAATGCGTTTGACATGATTAAAGTGTGGAATGCGAGGATCATGCATGGATAAGCAGTCTTGTTGGACGGCAAAGGAAATTTCAGGATGAGTGATAGTGAGATATTGAAGTACACCAGTTAGACTACGGTAAAGTGAAGGATCGAAAAAAGAATCACCCGTGGAAGAAAATTTAAAAGTAGTATCTACTGGAGTGCGAGAGGGCTGACAATCGAGCATACTAGCACGTGTGAGGAGATCAAGAACATACTGATGCTGAGAGAGAAAGAGGCCGTGAGTGTCTCTAGTGACAGCAATACCTAAAAAATGATGAAGAAGACCTAGGTCAGTCATGGAAAATTCGGTGCTAAGAAGAGAGATCATATGATCAAGGAAATTTTGCGTAGAGGCAGTGGAAACAATGTCGTCTACATAGAGAAGCAAGTAGGCGGTATGAGTGTCAGTGTAAAAGACAAAGAGAGAGGAGTCAGAATGAGATGGAGAAAATCCTATAGTTTGAATAGAAGTGGAGAAACGCTAAACCAGGCACGGGGAGCTTGTTTAAGACCATACAAGGATTTCTTTAAGAGACAGACATGAGAGGGATAGGTGGAATCTTCGAAACCCGAGGGTTGTTGACAGTAGACAGTTTCATTTAGATTACCATTGAGAAATGCATTTTTGACATCTAGTTGATGAACATGCCAGGATGAAGAGATGGCGATGCTAAGAACGGTTCAAATTGTGCTTGGTTTGACAACGGGAGAGAAGGTTTCATCGTAGTCAATGTCGTGTTGTTGTGAAAAACCACGACAGACCCAACGTGCTTTATAGCGAGAGACAGAACCGTCAGAATGAAATTTTTGGCGAAAGACCCACTTGCCAGAAACAATATTTGCACCTGTGGGAGGAGGAACTAGTTGCCATGTGTCGTTTTGAAGAAGTGCATTAAACTCGTTGAGCATGGCTGTTTTCCAATTGTGATCTAAGAGGGCAAATTTGTAAGTTTTAGGAATTGGTGAAATAGAGATGGTGGCGGAGAGGTTAAGACGGGTTTGAGGTAGACGAAAACCTGATTTGGCACGCGTACGCATGCCGTGGTCGTTTTGGGGTTGAGTTGTAGGAACAGCGTGAGGCGGAGGGGTGTGTGCGTGTTGTATATCAGAGGGTGGTGGAGCGGAGTTTCCCGGCGCAGCGGAGGATGCGTGTGTAGGAGGGGAGGGTGGGCATGGCGGTGTAGGATGGGGGGTTGAGTTGCCTGCCGGGGCAGGGGTTTTGGGAGAAGTGGCTGCCGGGGCAGGGTTTGGGGCAGGATCTGGAAGGGGTGTGAGGTGAAGCGGTGTTAAAGTGGCACAATGAGATGGTGGGTTTGGTGTAGGAGAAGTAGGGTTTGTGCAAGTAGCATAGGGAAAAATGTGTTCTACGAAGGTGACATGGCGAGAGATGTGGATTTGTCCCGAAAGCATATCTAGACATCGATAACCTTTGTGTTCATCGGAGTAACCGAGGAAAACGCAGGCCACAGAACGAGGAGCTAATTTGTGTGGAGAAGTGGCGTAGGAATTGGGAAAGCAAAGATAGCCAAAGACTCGAAGTTCACAGTAGTTTGGTTGAGAGAGAAAAAAGGGAGAAGAATGGTGTAGTATTTGGGTTGGCTTTAGAGGGTCTTATGTTTAAAAGATAGGTGACTGTTCTAAGTGCTTCGGCCCAAAAATATGGTGGTAGGGAGGAGTGTATTAGGAGAGTGCGGATAATATCATTGATAGTGCGAAGGGACCGTTCAGCTTTGCCATTTTGGGAGATGTATATGGACACGAAAAATGCAAAAGAATGTTGTGATTAAGAAAGAATTCTCTATTGCTAGTTATTAAATTCACGACCATTGTCACATTGGATGAAACAGATGGGGAGGAAAAAGTGTGTGGTTACATAGCGTTGAAAGTTTAGAAAAAGTGTGTGAACATCAGATTTATTTCGGAGAGGAAAGGTCCATGTATAATGAGTGAAATCATCTAAAATAACGAGATAATACTTAAAACCTGAAATACTTTTATGTGGAGATGTCCAAATATCACAATGTAGCAATTCGAAAGGAAAAGTACTAAAGGAGGTGGAGGAGCTAAAGGGAAAGCGGACATGTTTGCCTTGTTGACACGATTCACAAGTTGAAGACTCATGAGTGTCTTTATTACATGGAATAGAAAAATCACTAAGGAGCGATGACATGGTGGCAGTGTTGGGATGTCCTAAACGCTGGTGCCAAAGCTCCACCGAGGCGAGCATGGAAGAGGGCTGGGCGGAGGTGGAGGTTCCATGGATGGTGTAGAGGTCTCCGGAACTATTGAATCGAGCGATCTCCGCCTTGGTCAGGTAATCCTTCACAAATAAACCAAAATAGTCAAATTCAATAGAGACAAGATTATCACGGGTGAATTGTCGAACGGAGATTAGGTTTTTGATAAGAGATGGTGCTACTAGGACATCACGGAGGAGTAGAGGTTTGGTGGGTGATGGTATATTTGTGTGACCGACACAATAGATGGGAATAGTGGAACCATCTCCTAATGTAATGGATGAAAAAGGTGTCGAAGTGCAATTTGACAGCATATTATGTGATGAAAATATGTGACTAGAAGCACCAGAGTCGAAAATGCAGTCCGTACCTGAGTTTCCTTGAGCAGAAAAATTGTTCATGGCCTGTAGGAAGGCGACTTGATCCCAGGTTGGCGTTGGAGTAGGAAGGAGAGGTGGTGCAGTCGACGATGATGGCGCGAGGGGCACGGTTGGCAGCTAGTACGGAGCGAGTCCGCCTCCCGGGTTGGTGTAGAGGGAGGACGGTGCGACACCATACGGATTGGCGTAGGTTGGCGACGAGGGCGCACCGTACATGGGTGGCGGAGCAGCATAGTACGCCTGCGGAGGAGGCCATGGTGTGAGCAGCCCTAGAGAGCCGGTGTGAGGGCGCATGCCGGCGTCCAATCGCCCAAGTATGCCGGCAGAGTGCCGGCCGGAGAAGGAGCTGTCCATGGCATCGACCAGGCTTGGACTATGCCTGTCCATGGATCCTGCATGGGACGCCACCCTGAAGGAGCCGGGGGAGGTAGGGCGCTGTAGACGGGCGCTGGCGACGTGCTGTAGATGGGCGCAGATGGCGGCATCGGTCATGGAGGGCGCCAGATGGGGTTTTGGCCCCTGTAGTTGGGACTTGGGCGCCACCCAGGAAGGGGCTGCGGCGCAGGCGCGGGAGGTGGTGGCACTGACGCAGGAGGTTGAGGCGGCGAGCGAGGAGCGGTGACGAAGGCCTGAGGACGGGCCGCCTTGCGAGTTTGGGTGGTGTCGACGTGTTGCAGCAGGGAGCGAACCTCGGCGAAGGTGGGGCATGGGCGCATCATGGGGATGAAAGACACATGCTTATCGAAGTCGTTGCTGAGGCCGGCGACGAGGATGTTGATGAGCTGCCGATCGGACACGGGATCGCCGAGTTCACGAAGCTCGTCAGCGATAGCACTAAGGTGCTGGCAGTAGGTGCTGATGGAGGTGTCGCCCTGGACGGTGTTGCGGAGCTCATTGTTGAGGCTGGTGACGTGGCCGTCGACGTTGTCCTGGAAGAGCTACCGAAGAGCCGACCAAAGAGCGGAGGCAGTGGCGGCGCTGTGAAAGACGAGGTTGAAGATCTCGGTGGAGACGCGGGTGTAGATCCACTGGATGATGGCGAGATCGTCCTTGACCCATTGCAGATCGTCGGGACGAGGCGGAACAGAGCCATCGACATGTCCGCGAAGATTGCAGCGACCTAGATGAACTTCAAACAAATTGCACCAATGGTAATAGTTGTGAGCAACAAGATCTAATGTAATTGGGATAAAAGGTGTAACATCAGCTATTGTATCTGTGTAGGAGAGAGTAGAGGGAGGAGGGGCTAGCACGAGAGAGGTGGAGGGTTGGGAGGCAAGAGCTTTGGCTTTGGAGGCGATAATGGCGGCGCGGCGCTCGAAGTATCCGGGCGGCAGCGGCTTGGGAGGAGTGGCCATACCCTAGATCGGATCGGTGTCTGATACCATGAAAGAATATGTTTTGTCTCATAAATTGATGAATAATACGTTCGGTTTTACAAAGAATATATATAGGGGCCAATGCAGCTAACCCTAACTTGGAACACAAGCAAACCTAAACCGACTTATAATCTAACAATGGAGAAGTCGAGGGAAAAACAAAATTTTCTTTGAGAACACAAGGTATCGGGAGCAGCGACGAAACGATTGATCTAGGATGCATAAGACAAAACTGAGTTTCTTCATCTCAATGAGATCAGGATCGGGAAGATTTACCTATTTTCACTACATCCTTGTGCTTTGATGGCACGTGAACACTCCATGGAGAAGATTAAACTTTCCAAGCATCTTCAAAAGATAAGGGCGTGTTTGGTTTAGCGTTCCGAGTCAGGTTCACGTCTGCATATTTGGAATCTGAACAGAACGAATTTAGGCTATGCAGTAAATTCTGCAACGCACCAGATTTTCTTGGGAAATTAGGTCTGGTTTTGCTATGCTGTATTATGGCGATCAAGAAAATAACTGATTTTTTCAAAATAAAAGAAACTATGTTTTGGTTTTCTAGAGGAGGATAATACATAATTTCTTTGATGATAGAGATTCACAAGAGCTTGAACAAATGTGAGGCTAGTTTATAGACCTAGCTGCCTACTTTGTAGCACACCAGAAGTACCCAAGAGAGTCTTGAATCCTTAATAGTGTAGTGTCACACCCTCCTTAAGAGCATCTCTACGAGTGTCACACCTGCAACTACTGAAGTCGCTGAGTGACGTCTTCAGGTTACAGGGTGTCATTAGAGTTTGCACCTGTGGGCCGTTGGGCTGTGTACGAGGGTGTGGGCCGGTGGCCGAGTGGGGTACGCAAGTATAAGTACCAGGACGATGTAATCAACAATTATTGATGAAGTAAAGCGTGAATGCAACTCTCGCATCCTCTGTCTGGAATTCCCCATCTCTTGCTTGCTTTTCCTCATCCCTTCTCCAATTCCTATTTCCCTTTGTTCCGAGATCCAACGCTGGGTCGTTACAAATTGGTATCCAGAGCCACCTTTTTTTTTCTTCAATTCATCCGCTGCCGTCCGCTCTTATCCTCTTGACATCGATCCGTAATTCCTGGCGAAAGGTGCAAATTCAGTCGCGCAAAATCCTGAGCTCGGTTGGATCTGTTCGGAGTGAGCACGACGGCGCCGACGAAGCCTTCCGTGCAGACTCAGCACGTGCTGACGGCGATGGAGGAGAGTGCGGCGGCGACGCAACGGCTGTTGGAGGGCATCATCAAGCGGTTGGAGGACCAAGCCTTGTTGGGGGATCAGCGGTACGAGATTCAGTCGTCGTTCAACGCACGGGTGTCTCAGGAGCTTCAGGTCATGCGGAAGCAGTTGGATCTGACGTAAGCTGATGTGGATGAGGCACGGCTCGCGACGTCACCGGCGGGATCCGTGGCGCACTCGCAACTCTCGGAACAGCGCGGCGGACCGTCTGTGGCGGCCACTCACGGCGGCGCTTCGGGTGCGGCAGGACATGCGCGACTCGCGAATGACGGGCCGCCTCTGATATCTGAGACGCCAGTCGTTCAGCTCGCGCAGCCACCGACGGTGCGTCTGCATCATCAGCAGCACGGTGGACATTAGGAGGACCGTGACAACTTCATCAAGCCGCCTAAGCACGATTTTCCCAGGTGCGATGGCAATTTGCCTAACTTGTGGATTGATCGCTGCCTGTCGTATTTTGAGCTCTACCGCGTCGGCCCTCAGAACTGGGTGACAACAACGTCGTTGTACTTGGAAGGGCGAGCAACACTGTGGTGGCAGGCGGCGAGGCAGTCCCGTAGGGTGATGAGTTGGGATGTGTTCGCTCGAGCCTTACAGGAGGAGTTCGGGCCAGATGAGTTTGAGGTGCAGATGCATCAACTTCTGCAACTCCGTCAGACAGGTTCTATGGTGGAATACCGTCTGCAGTTTGAGACATTCAAGTATCACCTTCTGGCTCTTGATCCGGCTCTGAGTTCCAAGTTTTTTGTCACGCAATTTCTGATTGGGTTGAAGCCGGAGATTCGAGTGGTGGTTCGTGTGCAGGCTCCTACTAGTATCACTCGGGCAACTGTCTTAGCACGCATTCAGGAAGAGGAGCTAGAGGTTAACCGTCCTCGACTGCGGCCAGCACCAGCGGGCAGACCTCCACCAGTTCTAGCTGCTGCTCACCCTCCTCCACGGGTGCCAGCAACACATCGAGCTGGGGCTGATGAGTTTGGCCGGGAGAGGCAGCTCAGAGACTATCGTCGAGCGAATGGATTGTGTTTCAAGTGTGGGGAGAAGTACTCTAGGGAGCATCAGTGCAAACAGCCTGTCCAGCTATTGACTATTCAGGTCAGTGATCATGGGGAAATGTTGTCAGACGAGGCAGTCCGTGCACTGGAATTGTTGGATGAGCCGGAGCCCGCAGGGGTGGCTTGTTGTCTGTTGCCTGCTCAAGCTCTCGCTGGTACTGAATCTTCAGCTACCATTCGTTTGCCAGTGTAGGTGGGATCTCACACTATGTTGTTGCTACTTGATTCGGGAAGCACGCACAGTTTTATTAACAAGAACTTTGCGGATAGCATTGGGATATCAACCACTGCAATACCATCTGTTCCAGTCAAGGTAGCTAATGGCCAGTTTATGAACTGTGATCAATTGGTGAAACAGTTGGAATGGCGATGTCAGGGCAACATTTTCCATATTGATCTTAGAGTCCCGGATTTAGGTGCTTACGATGGGGTTTTGGGCATGGACTGGTTGGATTCTTTCAGTCCCATGGAATGCAATTGGAAACAGAAGGCAATTTCCTTTGCTCATCATGACAGATGGATCACGTTACAAGGACTGACAATGACGGTTGTGTCTCTCGAACAGATGGATTTTTCTGAGTTACAAAAACTACATGATTCTCATGACATTTGGGCTATGGCTGTGCTGGAGCAAGTATATCAGACTGACAGTAGTGAAGCGTCGATGCCTGTGGCCGTTCAGGACATTCTCACAGAGTTTGATGACGTGTTCGCTGAACCAACAGGGCTTCCTCCTCATCGGCAGTATGATCACGCGGTCACCCTGGAAGAAGGAGCCCAACCACCCAACACAAAACCTTATCGATATTCTCCTTTGCAGAAGGATGAAATCGAACGTCAGGTGCAAGAGATGCTCCGCTCTGGTGTTATCGTTCACAACATGAGTCCATATGCAGCGCCAGTGTTATTGGTAAAGAAAAAAGATGGGAGCTGGCGTTTTTGCATTGATTACAGGCGTCTGAATTTGGTCACCATCAAGAACAAGTTTCCGCTCCCAACTGTAGATGAATTGCTGGATGAACTGACTGGGGCAACTTTCTTCTCCAAATTGGATTTGCGGGCGGGATATCACCAGATTCGTATGCGGGAAGAAGACGAGGAAAAAACTGCGTTCAAGACACACATGGGCCATTACCAGTTTCGGGTCATGCCTTTTGGTCTGACGAACGCACCCGCTACCTTTCAGTGCTTGATGAACTCCATCTTTGCAGAATTCACACGTAAGTTCGTGATTGTTTTTCTTGATGATATTCTGGTCTATAGCCCTACCTTACAGGACCATCATGAACATCTGCGCCTGGTTCTGGCCCTTCTTCGGCAACACCAACTATTTGCCAAAGCTTCTAAGTGCTCTTTTGCGCAAGCCAGAATTGAGTATTTGGGGCATGTTATTTCACGAGAGGGAGTATCTACTGACAGTTCAAAGACAGAAGCTATGCACTCGTGGCCAGTTCCGCGATCAGCAACTGAGTTGCGTGGGTTTTTGGGGCTGACTGGCTATTATCGCAAGTTTGTGCCGCGCTACGGCATCATTGCCAAGCCACTGACTCAGTTATTATCCAAGAAAGGGTTTCAGTGGAATGATCAAGCTCAGTCAGCGTTCGAGCAACTCAAATTGGCTATGGTCAATACTCCAGTTTTGGCTCTGCCCAATTTTGACAAGCCATTTGCCATTGAAACAGATGCTTGTGACACAGGGATTGGTGCTGTGTTAGTTCAGGACAATCATCCCATTGCATACTTCAGTAAAGCTCTGGGTGTGCGCAATCAGAAACTCTCAACTTACGAGAAGGAATTCCTTGCTGTCATGATGGCGGTGGACAAGTGGCGGGCTTATTTGCAGAGGGGACCCTTTGTGATTATCACTGATCACAAGAGTTTGTGCAATTTGGGTGACCAGCAACTGGACACTGATTTACAGCGCCGGGCAATGTCCAAATTGGTGGGTTTGCAGTTCAAATTTCAGTACAAGCGTGGTGTGGACAATGGGGCTACTGATGCTCTCTCAAGGGTAGGGCATTTGCTGTCAGTGTCTGCCTTGTCCATTTGTCAACCTCGTTGGCTGCAGGAGGTGACCAACTCTTATGAAACTGATGCAACTGCCCAGGAACTCTTGACCAAACTTGCTCTCTGCAGTCCTGATGAGGACGGATATGCGCTGAATCAAGGTGTGATTAGACACAAAGGCCGATTGTGGATTGGTGCTAATACGGCATTACAGACAAAGCTGATCAGTGCTCTCCATCAGAGTGCAGTGGGAGGACATTCAGGGGTCACGGCCACTTATCAACGACTGAAGAAATTGTTTGCCTGGCGTGGGTTGAAAGCTGCTGTCGAGGACTATGTGCGTCAGTGTCAGGTGTGTCAACAATCTAAACATGAGCACATCAAACCTGCTGGGAAACTCCAACCTTTACCAATTCCTCATGTTCCGTGGCAAGAAATCACTATGGATTTCGTTGAAGGGTTGCCCAAGTCTGACGGATGTGAAGTGATTATGGTCGTTGTGGATCGTTTGACTAAGTTTGCGCATTTCGTGCCCCTGAAGCACCCATTCTCGGCAGCTCAAGTGGCCACAGCTCTCTGGGACAATGTGATCAAGCTCCATAGTGTGCCACTCACCATTGTGTCAGACCGTGGAAGCATTTTCACCAGTGCTGTGTGGCGGGGTCTCTTTGCAGCAGCAGGTACCAAGCTTCTCTATTCCACGGCCTACCACCCACAGACCGACGGTCAGACCGAAAGGGTGAACCAGTGCTTGGAGATGTATCTGCGGTCGGCAGTCCATGATGCTCCGAAACAATGGCGTCGTTGGTTACCCGCGGCGGAGTTCTGGTATAACACAAATCATCATACCTCTCTAAATTGTTCGCCGTTTAAAGCACTATACGGCCATGAACCGAATCTAGGGGCAATGCTGACTTGGGATGTTGAGCGCATGACAGCTGACACTAATCTGGACTAGGCGACTCATACAGCTCTTCTCCGCGAGCAACTCATTCGTGCTCAGGATCGTTTTAAGAAGAAGGCTGACAAGAATCGTTCCGAGCGCTCCTTCGCAGTGGGTGATCAAGTTCTGCTCAAGCTCCAACCTTATGCCCAACACACTGTGGCCAATCGACCTTGCAAGAAACTGGCTTATAAGTATTTTGGCCCGTTTCTGGTGGAACAGCAAATTGGATCCCTGGCTTACAAGCTCACCTTGCCAGATGATGCTCGTATACATCCGGTGTTTCACGTGTCGCAATTGAAGCCATTTACACCTGACTACACTCCTGTGTTCAGTGAGCTTCCCCGTCCGCCAGATTTAGCGGCTGCTGCTCTGACTCCAGCGGTCATTCTTGACAGACGCATGAAGAAGAAGGGCAACGCTCCAGTTGTGCAACTGCTCATTCAGTGGTCCACCTTGCCGGAGGATGCTGCGACTTGGGAGGATTACGATGTGTTGCGTCGTCGCTATCCAGAGGCATCGATTTGGGCAGGGGCTTCGTCTCAAGAGGGGGCAAATGTCACACCTGCAACTACTGAAGTCGCTGAGTGACGTCTTCAGGTTACAGGGTGTCATTAGAGTTTGCACCTGTGGGCCGTTGGGCCGTGTACGAGGGTGTGGGCCGGTGGCCGAGTGGGGTACGCAAGTATAAGTACCAGGACGATGTAATCAACAATTATCGATGAAGTAAAGCGTGAACGCAACTCTCGCATCCTCTGTCTGGAATTCCCCATCTCTTGCTTGCTTTTCCTCATCCCCTCTCCAATTCCTATTTCCCTTTGTTCCGATCCAACGCTGGGTCGTTACAACGAGATACTTAAAAAAGTCAAGTTTTCGGTCCGAACAGAGGCACCGAATAGTGTCGTGCCCTCCTTAACTGCAGTGGACTTACATGCATATACCACTGTAGCATATTACCAGCTTGGCATCTTACACTTGTCCAGAAAAATTGAAATGTTCTTAATTTTATTACAAGCGAACTATTTATTTATTTATCATGCCTATCTGAAGTAATCAGAGTTAGTGGAACTTATGCTATTGTTTTCCTGGGACATTTTTGTGCCAACTTGGGAGCAGTGGATGTGGCAGGAATGTGCATCTCTACTGCTAGCCAGTACTTCTGAAATGTTTTCTGCATTATCTAAAAACCTGGTCACCCGTAACCAACACTAAATATCGAGCACGTCAACTTCTAATTTCACATCCTGTGTGCAAACTAGTGAATTACTGATGAGGCCACTTGCGTGCCTGAAAGTACAGAAATCTATAATCCTGTAGCGTAGATGGTGATTGTTGAAGTTCAAACTCATGGATTGTGGACTGGAGGCGGTGGTTCTTTTTCTCTTTGTGGAGATGCTATTCACTCAAATGATGTTTGAAAATTTGATACTGCACTGATGTTTGAAAATTATGCGATGTCTTTATTGTTTCGCTGGTTGATTCATGTGGGGACTTTTTTGTGATCCATTATGTATTTTTTGTAATGGTAAAACGATATTTCAATAAAGCAATGAAAGGTTGCATACATCAATCGATTTAGAGGCTGGGACTATGTTCCTAGGAAAAAAAAACTAATAGACATTCATGGCTTGTGAAAATAAATTCTCCACTGACTCTTGGGTGTGACAATAATGCCTCTCTCCTTAAATATACCACTCAGCCTTCGTCCCAACTAGGTAGATAACTCCGGAGTCCCACTTCGGTTGAACATGTTTAGAGCACTAGCTTCTACACCCCCAGATAGGTCACATCGCGTTCGCATACAGATGCCACGGAGAGGACGAGAGAAGAATCAAAGATATTTGAGAACGTGAGGGAATATGAGGCGTCGGGAGAAGTGTGGCAGCTTGTAGTCTCCGGGAAGGAGTGCAAAACTAATTTGCTTCATCGCAGTGAGCAACTGCTTGGACGAACTTTCCTTCCTAGACTAACTAGCTAGCACCGTGTGTTTTCCCTAAGCATGTCGATTGCCCTAAGCATGTCGATTGCACCGTTGAATCAGCCTGATGGAGATGCCCTTAGTAACCGAAAAATACCAGCTCCCCCACCCCCTTTCCAGCACGCTCCTCCCCGTCCCTTTCTTCCCACACGCATCTGGGGGAGCATGCCGACTAGGAATCTGCCACCTACCCAATTCCGCCCATCCTCCAGTGATCTTGTGGATCCTATACTCTTATATGTTTCGTTTTTCTAGAAGAGGATAATGTTTTTGATGATGGAGATTCAAAAGAGCATGAACAAGCGCAAGGCTAGTTTATGGACCTAGATGCCTATTTTTTAGCAAAGCAGAAGTAATCAAGAGAGTCTTGAATCTTGTTTCTAGTGTCACACCCTCCTTAACTGCAGTCGACTTACCTGAATAGACCACCGTAGCATATTACCATCTTGGCATCTTACAGTTGGTGTCCAATTTTTTTTGAAATATCCTTATATTGATTACAAGCGAACTATTTATTTATTATGCCTATCTGAATTAATCACAGTTAATGGAGCTTATGCTATTGTTTACTTGAGACATTTTTGTGCCAACTTGGGTGCAGTGGACGTGCCAGACATGTGCATCTTTGCTGCTAGCCAGTACTTCTGAAATGGATTCTGCATTATCTAAAACCTGGTCACCCGTAACCAACACTAACTATCGAGGATGCCAACTTCGAATTTCAACTGATGATTGATGAGGCTGCTTGGGTGCCTGAAAGTACAGAAATCTCAAATCCTGTTGCGTAGATGGTGATTGTTGAAGTTCAAACTCATGGACTGTGGACTTGGAGGTGGTGGTTCTTTTTTCTTTGTGGAGATGCTCGTCACTCAAATGATGTTCAGAAATTTGGTATTCGCTGATGGTTGGCCAATAGTCTGGAACGATTGTTGAGTTGGCTAAAATGCTCTCCAACAACGTGAGATACACTAATGGTCAGATTCGTCAGGTAGAGTTAAGGAGCTAATAAGAATATTATCTATCTATTCTATTATATACTCCCTCCGACCCATATTAGTTGACTTCAATTTAGATGTATTTATCACAAAAACTTGTCTAGATACATCCAAATTGAAGTCAACTAATATGGGTCGGAGGAAGTACTAAAAAGCAATATAAGGGTGTTTTTCGAGACACCACGTTAATCCACATCATCAAAATTATTTTAACCGTTAGATCTAAAATTTACGGTTAAGATTTAGCAAAAGATTACGTAACTTTATTGTAGAGTCCGTATCGGTCCAGGTCTAACACGTACACCAGTTACCTCTGACATGGGCGGGCACAAAGAGATTCATGGGTATTCAACTGAATACCCATTATTTTTGCCAAAAAATCATATGTATATCATATGTACGTGTATAGTAGGTACCCAGCCCACCTAGCAAACAAAAACCACTAACGTGTCTCGCCCATTGCAACTACACCGAATAGGCCAAGGTCCAAATATCAATAGCAGTTTTGCTCCCGTTCATCCATCCCCGAACTGCTCCAGCGACACACGATCTAGCTGCAGCGAGGCGGAAGCGGCGGGCGAATTCGCGGCGGCTGCTGGTCGCCGACGCCATGACGCGATTAGGGAGCGGAGGGATCCCGGAGGCCGGAGCAAGCAGGAGATTCCAGCATGGGGGCGTGATACTACAGAAACAGAGACGGATGCGCTGAATTTTTTACCACACACTGCAGGTTAGGGTTCTAAATCCTCACCAATTTCTTTTCAATTTCTAAACCGGTAAGTCAGTAATATTGCTCTTCCAGTTTACATTAGTTAATGACCGATTGGTTAATTGTCGATCCGATGATGATGTAGGTCGTAGCTGTACTGAATTTTTCTTAGATCGCACTGATAGACCATGAGATGATTTTAGAGAAGTTGACAAGGTGGTTCTAAACAATGGTCCGCAAAAATGTAAAATGATAGACCATCAGATGATGTCTGTTATAGAATATATATATATATATATATATATACGTGAACCTATTTGTTTGATATTGAACAATTTCCATGCAATTTCTCTACTGATGATGTCGTGAACCATTCTATTTATATTGAACAGTTTGCGGATCTTTGCGCATGTACTTCTGTACTGAATTTTTTTTCAAACCTTCATGTTTTGCATTGTGTTTTTACTCTGAATACCCATTAAAAATGCAGCTATTCTCTAAATTGTATAATACGTTAGGTACTAGCAAGTGATACATATATTAGTTTACCGCTCCATCTATTCATGTATAATACGTTGTATATCGCATATTTCTCTAAATTCATATGTATCTATACAGTAATACGCGTTTAGATACATGCATATTTAGAAAAA
Organism: Avena insularis; assembly: GCA_023614405.1. Lineage (NCBI taxonomy): Eukaryota > Viridiplantae > Streptophyta > Magnoliopsida > Poales > Poaceae > Avena > Avena insularis. The sequence goes on from CM042684.1 coordinate 11,119,575, forward strand.
TCTATGACATCTTATTCAGAACGTAGGGAGTATACCAAGCGACCACTAAAGTTTCCTTAGCACCCTAAATGTAAAACTAGAGGTTCTTACCTACATACGAAAATATTCAAGAAATATTCAAGAAACGTATGCCTCTTGCAACTTATTTCTTCTCCCAGCTGAAAGCTCTTTGTTTTATTTTCCATGGCTTCACAATTTAAACAGTCAAGTCCATAGCTATAAATGAGATTGTTATTATCTGAAAGTTTATCTTGCAGTGTATCCATCCGGAGCATGCATAGATTTGGCCCGTACAACAATTAATCACCGTGTGATTGAAAGGTGAATTTTTTTACCTCTATCAATATTTTGAGAAGAGTGAGTGGATTTTGTTTAAGAGTTTCTAGGTTTCATTTTGAATTAAGCAAATAAATAATAAATTCTTACATTGTTGATAGGCTCTCACATCCATGAGAAACTAGAAAGTTTACACTAAACGATCATACACTCCATTGTTAGAAGGGCCTAATAGATGATATATCCAATATGATACATCCAATATTTGCTGGCATTTTGCACCCTTAGGTTTGGAGGGTGTGAAACTCATCTTTAGGCAAACCTGACTAAATAGCTTATTTCCCTAAATATGTGGTTACAATGATTTTCTGTTTTCTTCATATATGTTTTGAAATGTACTACTCCCTCCGTCCGAAATAAGTTAATTGGATTTTTCTAAATTCGCATGTATGTATACACTAAAACGTGTCTAGATACATGCGAATCTAGACAAATTCAAATCACTTATTTCCGTATGGAGGGAGTATTATGCGATAGATCTATCTCTGTTTTTGCCAACAAGACAGAGACCATGGCAAGGATGTGATGAAGTTCAAACGGAGTTCACTACATGGAAATCAAACTTGCAGTTAGAAGTGTCTTTCTTTTAACCATATTTCTGATAACTTGACTAAAATAGCATATTCAGTTACATGCAACTTGTTATTGTAGGTTTAGTCATGCATTTATAAGATTAGTTTGTCACTTTGGTTCCCAACATATGCATTAGTATGGAAATCATTTTTTTTACAAATTCCAAGTCATCAAGACTATTGTAAATTTGGGTTCTTTCCTAGGTAAAAAAAAGGCTTACTATGATAATTCTTGAGAATAAAGTAAGAAAATGACTGTGTTCCTACTCAACATTTAAAATTCTATTTCATTTTCTAAAGTTTACATTCACAGTCACGGTGTTATTATTTTCTTGATACAGAAATCTATCGGATGGAGTGCCACTGAAATCATCAAAGAAACTATGAAAGGGTTATGCAAGCTTTTTTCCATTGAAATTACCAGTGTTAAAGAAACAAAAAATGTTTTTGGTATCATGCCATGAAGACATGCCAGGTGAGTACAATCAAATATAGTCAGTGCTCTTCTATTGATCATATTCATTGCTACTAATCTTATTTTTTGCAAGATGTTAATAGTACATTTAGAACCATCTAAAATTATAATACTAGCCTTTGATAAGTTATTGCATAAATAATTAATACTAACAAGACCTTATTGGAGAGAAATATGAAATTATGGGACGGATTTTCGCAATATAAGTTATTCGACGTTGCGATACTACAAAATAGCTAGGACCGCTTTCAGTGTGGTGTATTCTTTTAAAAGGTAAAATTATACTTTTTTATAACGGTGAAATCACTTGGGGTTAAGTACTAAGCTAGAGTGTACAAAATATTAGTAGTACTTTAAGTTCTAATGTTACTATATAGTGATATATTTGTTGGTAACATAAAATGTTTTTGCTCTTTACCATTTTAGCAATACTTGAAGTGTAGTATTAATATGATACCCTTATAATTTTCCTCTTTCACCACTCTCTTTTAATCCCGATGTATGTGCACATGCATAGACATAAGAATCTTTAATATAATTGTTCATCTCTGATCTCTACGATGTTCTAGGAATGGACTATACTGATCATTCCACTAATTTAAGATAACAAAGTTGTTTTTCACACAAGTGATATTTACAAGGTGTCACATTTTTGGTAATTATAGAGTTGTATTAGTTATAATTGTTAATAATTACTTTTATTATGAAATTATTTATATAACGCTTTATATAACTGAAGGTGAAGCCCTCGCATTTGCGAGGGCCACTAAAAGCAATATAAGTGGTTGTTTCGAGGCATTACGTTGATCCACATCAACCAAATTATATTAAAAGTAGGATCTTTAGTTAAAGCCTAGGATTTAATTAGGTCGACACGTACCATCTAACTTATATGAACGTAATTGTTTGTTACGGAAGTTGCACCCATAGAGTCGTATTCAAATACAAGACATGCCTATCGGTCATGATTTTTTTTAAAATTAGGCACCATATATGTAACTGTTTGTTATGGAAGCGGCATCCATAAAGTTCAGATTGTGCACGGACTATCTAAACAAATTCAAAGTTTAACGCCTATGTAATCATATATAGGAAGACGACATAATCGTTAGTTACTAGACCTAAACCATAGTTGATAGGTCCAAATATAGCAATTTAGGATCCGTGTTGGTGCAACAAATCTGCATGCAGAATAAATAAATAAATAAAGTACACGTGGTTCAGATTAATTTCTAGAATCTTGGAATAGCAAGCAGTCGATCTATGTTTCAAGGACTCAAGACATATGTCCAAGAAGATAGAGGAAATATATGATTTTCTAAAATATACCAGTTTTCCTTTTACCAGCGGTCCAATAATGTATTTCTCTGTTCACACAGAGAACCATGAATGACATTGTGATTTGTATAGGATTTATTTATATTTAATATAGGAAGACATAATGCATATTTTTCCTCTAGGATATAAAGCTATTATAACATAGTGATTTTCTATATATTTGGATAAACGAGGCGGAGAACCGTCAATCTAGCACAACAATTCCTTGAAGGTTCTTTTTTTAATCGAGTAACATTATTATTTTCCACTAGGTTAGATTTTTTTACAAAACATTGATTTGTTTATAGATATCCATGAACAAAACTGTAAAACCAACTAAAAGGAAAATTAGCATGCACTATGTATAGATTGGAATAGAGATAGGATTGAATAAGGAAAGGGGCGGAAAGAGTTTGCATGCAAATCAAATGTGCGGTTGAAAATCTTAAGACTAATCATAAAATAATTAGGTCGCTAGAGAATTACTTTGGCCATGTTTGCACGCTGATGATCTTCTATTCATACATAACTAGAAAATAATCTTTCAAGACGTGTAGACAACATTTTTAATACAATTATATCAACAGAAATTCACGGTACCAAACAATCTATTAATAAGAAAATAAAGAAGGGGCCTACTATTTTACATCTTACATGTAATATTCAATATAAGAATGAAACAAAAATTGGTATTTTTGTTCCATAAGATTTGCGTAAGAATTGGTATTTTGGTTCCATAATAATTTATATGAAAATTAGTACTAATATCTAGGAGTCCAACTATAGTTAATATAAGATATCTGGAATAATATGTTAAATGAAATAAGAAATTTGGTTTCATTCAATTCAATATAAATAAGAACAGTTCTGGCACAATGATCAGAAGAAGTCATCCATAAGATTCATGATCTATATCCACAATGCAATTCTATGGTTTGGAATAACTATACCAAATCCTTTAAACCTGTAAGTGCTTAAAAACCCCAAATTATGTCTTTCATGTCAATGTAGCAATGTTATGTCATACAACAAATATGTTTGAAAGGGATAGTAAAATCATAAGATTGAAGAGCATGTGACGGTGGGGAGAGAATTAAATACTCTAGATATGAAAAATAACACTCAAAGAGTGGGATCCCTACTAACATCATATGTCAAAAAAAAATCAATGGACAATAGTACTCAAACTGGAGGTTGCCCAATTGCTACACTATCCCTGAAACATTAGATCCATGGACTAAACCCACATGGTCATGGAGTAGAGTGACAAATCCAAACTTATTGGTACGACACCATCTCACCGATAGGTCAAGAAAGATACTTAAAGCTACAAAAGAGAGGTAGATATATGACTACCCTACCTCCTGACACCATAGCAAATTATCAAGATGAGAGGAGCCACTAGAGATTGAAACTGTGGACTATTGACTTGGTGTGTTTCTTAATTTTATGACTTAAAGAGTTTGAATGTTTTCACTGAAGTGAGCAGACCAGATCCTTCAAAATTTCAAACATATTATATTTAACTTAGATTAAAATTAATATGCCAATGGACACATTCTTGACACATTGATTATTGTTAGAGAAAATATCAATAGACTACAACACAATCTACCATAACCAAGAAATTCTCACATCTATCTACTATATAGTTAGGCTATGGATCTATATTATACCATGTATAATAAATTGAATATCTGTGGAATTTGAATTGATTTAATTATCACATTTGACATGATAAAAATGATGCCCTCGCAATTGCGAGGGCCACACTACTAGTTATATACTAAAAGCAATATAAGGGTGTTTTTTGAGACACCACGTTGATCCACATCACTTCAAATATTTTTGATAGTTAGATCTAAAATATATGGCTAGGATTTAACAAGTTATCAAAAGTTACATAACAACGGAAGTTGGTTTGACACGATGCATGTTAGAGACACTTATAAAATAAAAAAGAATTATCTTACCAAATCAAACGTGGACAAAGTCTAACCGTGTCAAGGCATGTATCCATAGGACTCTATCTGCAGCTGTTGGAAAAAATATACTATTACCTAGGAAAATCCGATCCATAAAGACTCGTCGAAACATGTCCGGGAAGCAAACTTCAAAACCGATCATCCACAAAAGCTGTTTTGGGACGGAATAAACCCAAAACAGATTGTTCCCTAAAAAAACTCAAAACATATTGTTTCTCAAAAGAAAAAAAAACAGATTAGTTGATAAGTGTATATGTGAAGCAAACCCTAAAACCGGTGGGCCACGGGAAAAAGTCAAAGCAGATCAACACGATCTGGTTTCGGCTCACACACGTGCATGTCATACATATAAGCATTACTACCATAGGACATGGTGGCAATTCAATATGGCACAAAAAATAAATACATGCTCTAAAATTAGATTATTTTAGAGAAAATATTAGATGATAAGTACACATACCAATATCATAACCATACATAATTTTTCTAAATAGTTTGTTTAAGTAAAATTTATATCATGCTAACTTTAGATAGTAGGACCTAGATCGTCAGAACATAATTTTAATTTAAATAGTTGGTTTAGTTAAAAAGTATATCATGTTGACTTCAGATAGTAGGACCTAGGTTGACAGATTCACATTGGTGCTAGAGACAATTCTCGCAAGACAAACTGTCCAATAGACACTCTATTGCCATATCGCCAAACTACCTAGAAAAGAGAAATCACTAATTCCCTGGACTAATGCATGATGAACAATGATCCATAGATAAAATATAAAGAATTAAATGCTACCAATATTCATTTAGTCGGTATGACCCCATCTTAGAGATGGAAAAAACAAGTCCGAAGAAAATCAATACGAAATGTGATTTCATCTTTCATCTGTGTGTGTAATGACATACGAGTATTACAATAGGACATGGTCGTAGCCTCGCAAGAAAATACATGACAATATCAGACATTATACATATTTGTACATATATACATCATATATAGAAACTCTAAGAATATAATTTGTAAAACTCAAATTAACTTCACATGTTTCAAAAAATATGTATCAAACGTTGATTTCAGAGACTAGGACTAACTCATGAGACACACCATTGTGCAGCGACACATTCCTCACAAGGTAGACTATCCAACCACTACTCTATTGCAAATCATCAAATTGCCGAGAAAAAGAAAGAACAAGCCACGGGAGCCATCAATTACATAGATTATTGGATGATAAACCTTGATCCATACAAAAAATACCAAGAATTAGATGGATCTAAAATGCATTTATCTTGTACAACACCATCTCAAAAACCAAGACAATGTCACATAAAACACACTAACATTACATACGCAAACTACACTAATATAAATATTGATTAGTGCATCCATCACCTCCTGAAGGCTTTATCAGTTGTTAAAAGGTCAACTGGTGTGAGGGAAGATTGAAACAAGTTGTTTTTATTGAAAAACAAATGGGTAGACAAGAGTTTCCACACACCTCTATTCAGTATGACACCATCTCAACCACTAAGACATTATTGCCAAAATCTGACTAAGCGTAACATACTTAACTACACTCTAGAGACTGATTAGTGCCTTCGTCACCTCCGAGAGAATTTATTTGTTGATTATGTTCAAGTGACAAGGGAAGATATTAAACGGGCTATTTTCATTGAAAATGAGAAGGGTGGATAGTAGGTTCAACGGGAAGAGAATTTTGGAGGCAAAGCAGTGGCTAGACCCCTTCATGGATGATTCATGCGGTTATATATCATAACTATGTGTAAGCAAGATCAAACCAATTATAAAATCACAATCAAAAAAATTTCATAGTTGTACTGAATAAAATTAAAGTAAATAGATCATCGTATGTGAACATATCGCTTTCCTAAGTTGTAACAAGTTTAACAATCAATAATAGATCCTCCTGAAGTGTATCATGTTTTTAGATGATAATAGTATGACTTGAAAGTTTTGCAACTGAAAGATTTCATGAGTTTACTTAAATGTCATATATCAATTTTCCAATGAATTTACAGTTTGAATGATTAAATATGGAAAAGCAATTGATTAGTTCAATTATTATAGAATACTTATGTGGTATTCATATTAGAAGGAAAAAGTGACAATCCCACCTAACCTTCTGAAGATGATACAATTAAGGGTGTCTCTATAACCTTATGATTTAATAATCAAAAGGTGAACAAAAAGGTAGTTTTGTAACTAGATTTGAGCAGCTATCTCTAAAGTACTGGATGTGGAAAATCGTGGTCATTCATTTACCATGTTCTTGGTTCTAGATATTACCGCGGATAAGTTCTTTTGTTTTAGCTTATTAAGTTTTTCTTCTATCAAACTGCTATAAACATTGTAGGATTGTTGCTTAGGTAAACCCTAATTATTTTGTAGTATGTATGTTATCATTGCATAGTGATCTAAGATCCCATAATAACTATAAGATATTTCATAGTCCGAGCTTGTATATATACGGTTTTCATCTCATGTAGATGATACAATTAAGGGTGTCTCTATAACCTTATGATTTAATAATCAAAAGGTGAACAAAAAGGTAGTTTTGTAACTAGATTTAAGCAGCCATCTCTAAAGTACTGGATGTGGAAAATCGTGTTCATTATTTACCATGTTCTTGGTTCTAGATATTAACGCAGATAGGTTCTTTTGTTTTAGCTTATTAAGTTTTTCTTCTATCAAACTACTATAAACATTGTAGGATCGTTGCTTAGGTAAACCCTAATTATTTTGTAGTTTGTATGTTATCATTGCATAGTGATCTAAGATCCCGTAATAACTATAAGATATTTCATAGTCTGAGCTTGTATATATACGGTTTTCATCTCATGCACAATCTTCACATATGGTCATTAATGTAGTGTTTTCATAAGTACCGTAATAGTCTTTCACACGTGAATAAAGAACATTAAAGATGTCTTCTGCGCATATAATATAAATTTAGCATCAAAGGTGGCTAAATGTAATACTTTCTATTGCACAATGTGATTGTCCATGAATTTTTTAAGGTCGTTTCCTATAAATTGTGACACACTAAGACGATGTCCCTCTCTAGAAAAATTAAAGGTGATGCCCTCGCAATGCGAGGGCCACCATCCTAGTTTACCAAATATTAGGTGACAACGTACCTCTTGTCACTAATGGGCGTGCATGGCATATCAAATAAATTCTTCACCCAATCTTGTGTGTGCAAATAATGCTATGCTCCTTAAATACAGCACTCAAGTTCATCGATCTGACTAGGTATAAAGCTCCGTCCGACTTGCTTGTGTTATATGTTGATCCAAATTCTACAAAGTATAGGAGCCAGGCCGGGAGGCTTGGGCCGACACCCAAGCCTCCCGGCGACGGGCCTCGCTCCACTCGTCAGAAGTTGGCCCACACCGTGCCCAACGGGACGCCAAAAGTGGGCGACAGCCCCTGGCACGGTACGGATCGTTGAAGACCTAGGTTTCCACCGATATATAAACCCCTTGTAAGCCGCCGGTTGGGAGAGTTGCATCTGTGAAATCCCCGGCGTTTGTAAACACTCCTCGATATAGTGAAGTTTCGCTGGCTGGCGCCCGTGGTTTTTTCCTCTCTTTGTTGGAGAGGTTTTTCCACGTTAAATCTGTGTCTCTTTGCTGTGTTTTTCGTTTTCGTTCTTCGTTATCTTCTTGTCGCGATTGTAACAGCTTGTATACTCCAAATAGGTCACATTACATTCGCATGAGGATACTATGCATGCAGAAGAACCAACGAAAGTTGAGAATATGAGACATCGGGAGAAGTGTCGCGGCTACAGTTCTGCACAATAGAGTGCAAAACTAATTTGCTTCATTGCAGTGAGAGAACTGCTGGAGGTAAACTTGCCCACTGCGTGTCCAAGATCATCCTTTTCTCCAGTAAATCTTGACATCTAGGATGAAATTACAAGGTGGCTATGTATGTGTATATTTTAACCCATGCTGTGGTTAATTATGTGTCTATCGCCCCTTGTTGATACTAGACATCAAAGAGAGTTTTTTGAACACTGACGTGTGACCTTCTTTACTCTCATGTTCTTCATTTTCGTCCGACTTGGACAAAAAAAGAAATATTCCTTGCGTCGTGCCTTCCCGATTCATAGAACCTGCTTATGGCATAGAACTTACATTTGGAATTCAAACTCGTGGCATGGAACTTACATTTGGAATTCAAACTCGTTGATAAGAAATTGTGTGCCCACAAAGTCACAAACTTATTGAAAAAAATGATAATTTATATATATGCTTGTAAATAGACAAAGAGAAATGACAAGTGCCCACAGCGACTTCCATCAGCAAGGAATGAAAGGATAGAGAGTGTTGTGTGCACAGTTAGTTAAGTGTGCATGATGAGCCGGAACAAACACACATTTTATGTCTCTTGTCTGTGAGATGACTTTTTCCCCGACATTGACACTAAGCTACGCCTCTTGCATAGATATATGCATGCGGCTTTTTATTTCTTTATTTGGAGTTAAGTCTTACAAAAATATTACATCATGGGTCACTCAGGACCGATATATGAACCAATCATCAAAAAATGGAGAAAAATCATGAAGTGGCTTTGCACTAACAATCTAACATGTCAATCTATAATCAAAACGCCAGCTACACTGGCTTTATAAATCCCAATTCAAAGCACCAATCATTAGGCTCACATGCATATGCGCGGTTAGGTGCCCACACTGCAACATGTGAAGCAATGTCTTTGCCACATCCAAGATTCCACTTCCGCCAATACTTAGCGGTCTTGCAATCATATAGCCTTCTTAACATTCCCCGCCTACGCCAACACAATGGAACTCGCACACGTCGACACGTCCATCGTGTCAACCAAAAAACAGCTTCGTAGCGCGACCACTTGAAGCCCCATGAGCTGAAAGTTGCATATACACATGACAGGGATCTCATCCAATCTAGAGTCCAGGAGCAATATGCAATATCCTTGAAGACCGCTAGAGGAGACATCTGGAACTCTTCAATAGCAAGATTGAGGACGACATGCAGCAGGTAGATCTACGAGATAAGCAGAAAAAAGACAATTAAGGCCTCTGCCCTACCTCCTTTATTCAGATCAGACCCTAAGGGATTCCGCTGCCACCTGCTAGATGAACAAGATCGCAGGAAGCCCCATGAAAACCGTATGCTGGGCCACCACACCGCTTAAGCACCGCGAAGAAAAGGGATCACTGCCCTAGATCCCTAGCTCTGCCGCATCATCCAACGACCAAAGGTACTCCCACCCCTTTGGGAGTGAAGGCTACCGACATTGCTACTACTGAAGCCTGCGGGAGCGGGAGAGCAGGTTTTGAGTGAGCTATTAACACTTTTCCCAGGTTTTTTAATTGCTAACCACGCATCACAACTTGCGTCCGGATTGCGTTTTAGTCCCACTTCTTGTAAACTGGACACTCGAGACCCCACAACTTGCTTAGCGTTGACAGTTTTAGTCCTAACCAGTATTCTGCTGACACGCGGCAGCCAACGTGGACAAAACGGTTGCACGCGCTCCACACGTAATACCGGTTTTCGCAAAACTCTCCAAGTCCACCTAGCTCTTTTTTTTCGGGGGTGCTCCTCTCACGTAGGCGCTCAAGTCAACCCCGCAGCCGCTGCCTTGAAATCGCGCTCCCGTACGGGCAGCGGCCGGCTCGACGGAGGAGGGCCACCATGCCGACGGCGGAAGGGACCCTCCAGGCGCACCGGCACGAGCACCTCGAAGCGGATGGGGGGCGGCGCCCACGCCCTCGCCTGAGCTCGGAGGAGGCGGAGGGGCGATGGGGGAAGCAGAGGATCCCGCTCCCGTACGGCGGCAACCGGCTCGACGGAGGATAGCCACCATCCCGACGGCGGAATGGAGCCTCCAGGCGCACCGGCACGAGCACCTCGACGCGGATAGGGGCGGCGCCCTTGCCCTCATCTGAGCTCGGAGGAGGTGGAGGGGCGACGGGGGAAGCAGAGGATCTGTTCGCACACGAACACGTCACCGTGTACCCTCGGCGCCGAGCGCGATGCGCGGCAGCACGCGCCGAGGGAGGCTCGCCGGAAGCGCGATACGCAAGACAGTTCGGCGGGCGCTTTTAAGACCCGAAACCCCGCTCGCCCGGGAGGGAACCCGTCAGGGCGGCGCGGCGGCTATGGGCTGCCCTAGGTCGGCCTGACCGCCCCTAGAGCCTCGTGGATTCGCAGCCTCCAATCTTGAAGAACGACGAAGAACGAGAAGAAAGATACAAGGGAGAGGAATAAAGAGTAGATAAACACAGAAAAATAGTAGATTTGTTTGTTCGATTGGTGTTGGTTCAATCGGCCGTCACCCCTCGTGTATATAAGGAGCGGCTGGACTTTCCGTGCAAGAAAGAAGGCTGGATCCACGTCCAAACCCTAGTTGGGGTCCAACTCGAACAAGCAAACTCGAAATTTGCGTAACTGTTCGGTCAAAAACTTGCTTGTAACTTCTGGACCATTTTTGAGACAGTAAACAAGCTCAGATCAAAATGTCATAAAAAGTAAAGTTATTCGTCTAGAAAATATGAAGAACTTTCATGTTTTGCACTTTTTCATATGACCTGATCTTCATTGCCTTTTCCTCTTGTTTTCGTATCAAATTCGGATTGCGACCGAACGAATTTAACTCAATTCGGCCGTATTTTAATTCTGGAGGTCGTATACTTGCTCGGATGAAGATGGTTCCAAAAGAAAAGTTGTTCGCCTCGAAAAACTGAACAACTTTCGTGTTTACAACTATTTTATACGAGTTGATCTTGACTGCTCAATCTTGTTCGTAAGCAGATACGTTAGTCTAGCGGTTTTCAGACAAATTTTGGATTTCCATCCACGCCAAAGGTGAGACAAGGTCTGTGGTCCAGCGGGGCTTATAGCTCCTATGCGACGTCTTTACATGGAATTGGAAGGAAAGTGACATCGTTGCAAACAATAGCTGGCATGCGACGGTTGTAAGGCGGCAAATAGCTCCCGTGCGACACTTCTACTTAACTCCACGAGACCGTCAACGAATTCGAATCAGCTGAGCACAGTAGGACCCACAGCCTCTCCACGTCACGGCGGAACTCACCTGATGTCCACCTCATATCGTGGGACCCACCCTGTGGTCGAAGAGAGCCGTTGGCCCCGATCCGTCCCCGCACCCGAGCACTCCCGCCACCGTTCCAGCATCTCATCCCCTTCCGTTTTCTTCTCCGGCGAGCAAGTGCGGCAACACCGGCGAGGGATGTCGAGCTCTGCTTCCTCCCACCTCTCATGGCCTCGGTATGGTGCGGTGCCGATGAGGAGGTGCCCCGATTGTCCCCGTACCGCGCCCCTGAAGCGGCTTGTCACATCCACCGACAAGAACGGCAACATTGGCCGGGAATTTGTGAAGTGTGAGAGCAAGCCCGAGCCGGGAAAGGTAAGATCTGAGTGTTTCGAGCGCCAATTTCTCGCTTTTCTTTCAAAATTTCATGTATTTCATCGAATTTGGGATTTAGGGTTCATCTCTGCGATTTCAGGAACTGCCAAAATGTGGGCATTTTGAGTGGCTTGATGAGTACATCGAGCGAATTGGGGTGGAGGTAGCATCCCGGGAGCTCGAAAACCCGTCCGTGGTAGAGCAATTGGGATGTGGCAACCCCATTTCCGCTGGTACTATGGTGGATGCGGAAGTGAAGGCCGAGCTGAAGAAGATGAACAAGCAGCTAAGGCAAATCATCGAATTGAAGAAGCAGGACAATCTGATGGCTGTTTTTTTTTATTTTTGTGTAATTTCTCTCGGATTAGTTTATCTCCTCATCGTTAGTCATTAGACAGTGCAGTCAGTGTTCGAGTGATTCTTTGTAATTGATGTAATGGTCTATGTCTTTGGCTTGAATGAAATGCAACACAAATTCGGGCTAATTTTTGAGCTGCTCTGTTTTCGAAATCAGTGTTTCTTCAGTTTCGTCAGTGTTCCTTTTATCAGTGTGCAGGGGGCGCCCGTGTGCAGGGGAGGGGTTAAAAAGTAAAAAAAACAATTGACGAGGATTGAAAAAGGCCAGGCCCAAATATAACTTAGCCATGCCAAAATAGACGTATCCAGGCCCAATAGTAACTATATGTTGATTGGGCAAAAAAAAAGGTACTCACGTTACAATCTAAATATGGACGTGTAGATCTGCAGATACTCGTGATCAGGTTGCAATCTTTTTTTTTTTGCAAAAGTAAATATATAAATGAAGTCCAAGGACATCCATTTAACTAACATAACTTGGGCGCTCCTTTAACTTATGTAAATATGTAAATGACTTATTTGAAAATGAACCATGTGTTGTATGAACTTGTTTTTGTGTCTTTTGTTTTATACACTTGTAAATATATAAATATTGCACGAGTATTATATGAACTTGTTTTTGTGCCTTTTGTTTTATACACTTGTTGTTTTGGGTGTTTTGACAAATGACAATACAATAAAACACAGATTACAATAAAACAAGGGGATAGATAATATTGGGATAACATTACTTATATTAGATAGGGGGGATCGATAACATTACAATAAAAAGAAAAAAGTACAATAATATAGAAGGGAATAGGCGCCCCGCCTAAACCCTGGGCTAGCCCCTAACCCTAGCTACCCTACTCCATCGGCGGTGGAGGCGGTGCCGCCGGTGCAGCCGCCTTCGCGGCATTCCACGCCGCCAGCCTCTCTCGGTGCTCCCGCTTCCGCTGCTCCTCCTGGAAGGCCCAGCAATTGGCCTCCCGTCGCTCGTCGTCCGCCCGTCTGAGCCTTTTCTTCAAGCTGCGCTGGGCCTGCTTGTCCTCCCACCTGGCGATAGCAGCCTCCTGCTTTGTCTCCTCCTTCGCCGCCTTAGCCCAGTAGGCTTCGGAGGGGAGGTCGCCGCCGCCGGGGAGGTTGGGGACTGGGTTGGTGACGATGGGGCCCTGCTCCCCCCAGGGGCAGGGCGGGGACTTCTTCTTCTTGCCACGCTTGGGGCGCGTGGGCGCCCCCTGCTCCCACCACTGCCAGGTCCGGGTGGTTGTCCTCGCCGCTACTCGTGCTCGGAAGGGAAGCGGAGGGGGGAGGTCGCCATGGTCGCCGGAGTGTTTGGGGGCTGGGAGGAGGCAAAGGGACGGGCTCGAGGTTGAAGACGAGGGGCAATATGAGATGAGGAGGCAAAGGCGTTTTGCCTATTTATTGAGGGCGGGGCGTGAAGGACGGCGTGGGAATCCAGCGTCGCGTTGGCGCAGACGCCAAGACGAGACGCGTGCGCTGCGTTGCGTGTGGGAAGCGGGCGTGATCAATGCGAAAGAGAAAAAAAATAGCTAGGATGCGACGTACTGTAACCCCTGCACCGCCGCCCCTGCCCCTGCATGCATGCATGCATTAATGCGAAAGAGAGAAAAAATGTCCAAGGTAGTTGTTCGTTGGCAGTAAAAAATAAAAGGGAAAAATAAAAGGTACTTGTTCGTTTTTACACACAGCATGCAACAAACTCGTTCGTTTTTACACACGCAAGAAAAATCGGTGGGAGTAATATTGACTTTTTGTATGGCGCATGAACCAGATGGGAGTAAGTTTGACTGAAGAAAGTTGTTCGACGTACACTTAATTAATGCGGCAGCGCTGTTGCACGCAAAATAGCTAGACTGCGACGCTAGGGGCAGCTGCTGCATGCAGGGCATGGTGCAGCCCGCCCCGCCCAGCGCCCTCGCATGCCATGCTCGGTCCAACGGTCAATGGAGTGTGCCAACGCTGTACGTTATATTTATTACATATTTTAGATTTTGATATTTTTTCTTAGACTGGTCATAGTGACATGCATACTCCCTCTGTCCATAAATAAGTGTACGTTTGGCTTCAAAATTTGTCCATAAAAAGTGTACTTCTACCTTTCCAATGCACTTGGGCATCCAATGCACTTGGGCATCCAATGCACAAAGTCTACAAAATTTGTCCACAAAATTTAGAAGATTTTCCTTAAGGGTGACTTACAAGCTTATGGGTTGCCCACAAGCAATAAACAATTATTTTACTCTCTCCTCTCTCTTGCTTGTGTGTACTTTTAACAGATATGTGGGTCCCAGCTTATGGTGAACTTGACCTTATAGCTATTTCCATAAGCTGTGTGGGTCCCATCTTATAGCAAAGGTTCACCTTATATATAGATGATGTGGTATCATGTATATGTTACTAGTCTAAGTTACTACTCCATAGTGCAAAATAACATAGATGTGGTATCATGCAAAGTCTCATTTATTACAATGAACCTGAGGGGAGTAAGTTTGACTGAAGAAAGTTGTTACACATACACTTATTTAATGCATGAGGGAGTAAATATTCACAGCGCTGTTGCACGTAAATAGCTATATCAAGGACGCTTAGAAGCAGCATGCATGGTGCAGCGCTTACGCCCTCGCATGCCACGCTCGCATGCCACGCTGTTGCACGTAAAAACGATGAAGCCAATCAGATTCCAGAATCATCCATCCCACGGATCGCCAAGAGCTAGCCACGAAATCCTTCTAAGAGACGCCAACCAATCAGGTTGCAGAACAAGCCCTTCCACGGATCGCCCAGAGCCACCCGCGGAATCCTTCTAGAAGACGCGATCGGACGGCCACAGTGTCGCGCTAGGGTTAGATCTACGGTCCTCATTCGGTCTTAGGGTTAGCGGGGTTTAGGATACAGTCAACGGGGTTTCACAAGTTTGACCAGACATTCAAATGTGCATAACTAATTCAAAAAAAAAATCAAAAAAATACAAAACCTTCGCATGGTGTCATGTTATGTGACATAGTTGTGAGGAAAAATATCAAACTTGGTCTATTGATCATATTTCAAAAAACCCTTCACAAAATGACCTATCTCCTCCGAGGTTTTCTGGCTTTCGGGTCAAATGACCAATGATATGGCTAGAATCAAGGCATAGTTTGTGATAATGTGCCCATATTTGGCATGCATGTCTATAATGGGATGACTAACAATGTTGTAGCACAAAGTTTTCCTTTTTGACGCACATAAAAATCATTTTCTATTTTCTGGGTGCCGAAAGAGGGGGGGATTTGTGAAGCAACCACCAAATTGAAGTTTGAAAATGGTAACATCCTATTTTTCAAAAATACTAGACCACCTAGAATGTACAATTTCCCAACTTGAGTATCTCAAACCTTTTATTCCATCCCTGGTGAAAAAGACAAATCCTGCCGAATCGGCTGGAAGTGGGTAAGATATGAACTACAGGTACATGATTCCATGCCGATGATTTTTTGTAAAAATCATTTTTAGGTTCACAACATGCTATTTCATCAGAGATCCAATGCTAGTTTTGTGAGCCTCAGCCCCTAGCTAAGAATATTTATGAAAACCCTTCAAGTTTGACCAGACATTCAAATGTGCATAACTAATTCAAAAAAATCAAAAAAATACAAAACCTTCGCATGGTGTCATGTTATGTGACATAGTTCTGAGGAAAAATATCAAACTTGGTTTTAGAAATGGTCGAAAAAAAACTTGCTTAGAAATGGGGTGGTTTACCCTAGCTTTGGAGCCCATTTCTACCCCATTTTGGGTGAGGGTGAGTTGTACTTCACAAAAGGGATCAGGGTGAGGATGAGTTGTATTGTACATATGAGAAAAACGTTGGAAGCTCATACAAACATAGAAAAGTGACATAGCTACATTTGTTGAAATTCAAATTTACCATCATATTTGAATTTTGTCCAAATTATCAACAAGTGACAAATTATTATAATAAAAATGTTTACAACAACAAGTGCCAAATTATTACAACAACAAGTGTCAAATGTTTACAACAATAACAGATGTTTACAATAACAAATGTCTATTTCTTTTGGCTCTTCTTACCCTCGCTTTTCTTCTCCTTCACAAGTTTCACACCACAAAATAGGTTTATGCTCTTCTTTTCTTACCATTACCATCTGGCCTCCCACAAGATGTCCAAGAGTCTCCTTCACCTCCTGCACCTCCTCAACAACCTCATGATCATGATCCAGCCTCATCAACATGGTCACTTTGCACCGTGAGCCTCAACAACATGGTCGGGTTTGCACTGAGCCTCAACAATGTGCTCATTTTGCACTAGAGCGTCAACAACAGGCTCATTTTGCACTAGAGCCTCAACAACAGGCTCATTTTGCACTAGAGCCTCAACAACAGGCTCATTTTGCCCCTCATTTTGCACCAGAGCTTCCAAATCAGAAACGGTGTGCCCTAAAGCCTCAACAGTTTACATCATCCTCCAAAACAAGTTCAGATTGCACCTCAAGAAGACCAAACATGATCCGGTTAGTTCTCTTCTTTCTTTGGCCATTGATTCTTGCCCTTTTCACTGGCCAGCATTCGTCAACAACAAGAGGTGGGCCTTTTTCTCCACGCTTCCTCCTGAAAACAAGCAAGTTAGCTGGGGGAGAAAAATCATCAACAAGAAATGGGATAGATTTTGGATGAACATACTTTGGCTTTTCAGCAATGTATTCGACTTGGTAGAGCCAATTTCGGTGTCCAAGTTCTTCACAGAGTTTGCATCTATTCTTGTTACCTTTTGGGCCCTTTTGGCTTGGCATCTTTCTTTTCATCTTTCTTTCCCTTCTTGCTGCTCCCACCTTTCTCAAACCAAGCCTTGAATCTACTCGCTTGGGCCTCAAATTCTTTCTTTTCATCAAAGGAGGACACAAGGAGAACTGAATGTCCACTTCAGGCCACTGAGACTGATCTGTAAGTGTTGGAATTGGTGTTCCATATGCAGCCTTGAATTTTGCTACAGAATAATACTCATGCAAATATGGGTGCATATTTAGCTTGTGTTTGGAGGCCAAGAAAAGTATGGCATGCTCACAAGGCTTTTGTGTTGCCACTCAAGGCATGTGCATTCATGCAATTGAGTGTCAACAACATGCCTCCCGCCACTTTGTATCTCTGACTTCAGACCCCATAATGAGGATTTCTCAACACGCAAATGTGCAAGATTTCGCTCGTTGACCACCGCCGCACAACATCAGGAAGCTTATCTCCTTGAAGAACATCACCAAGCCTTCTTCTCAATTCCCACAACCTCATGATCATGATCCTGATCTGGTCAACCATGTCATGGACAGGCAAGTCTTTTAACTCCTTCACTTTGTTGTTGAAACTTTCTGCCAAATTATTGTTGATATGATCACATTTGATGGCAGTGTTAAAACCAGACCTGTACCATAAAAGAGAATGGTAGGTTTCCAACCATGTACAAAACTTGACCCTATCCTCCTCAGAGCATGCCGCCTTAATCTTCTCAAGGTGATATGAATGTGTCTGTCTGGTGTAAGATCTTGCTGCTGGCCACATGCGTCCAAAATCATCTCCTCTGAATTTTTTGATCAAATTCATCCACATATGGCCGAAGCACTCCCTCTGCTCAGCATGAGGGAAAACAATCTTCACTGCATTTTCTAAACCTTTACATGCATCTGTGTGCACTGCCAATGGAGAGACTGGCCCTATGCATCTTTTCAACTGCATCATGAACCATGTCCATGATGCCTCTGTCTCAGACTAAAACATGCCAATAGCTACATGGAACATCCAATTGTGTCCATCTAAAGCATTGTATGTCGCTAGTTGACCATTCCACTTTCAGTCCAAGAAAGATGAGTCTATACTCAAATATGGACGGCAACCTACTTTGAAGCCATCGATGCAAGGCTTTAAAGCCATGAAGAATTTAGAGAAGAAGACTTTCCCATCAGCTGTTACCTCAGTATCTATCTCCACAACACTGCCAGGTGACCTCTTCTCTACTTCTGCTTTGAAGTTATAAAGCATTCGAAAGGTATTTGCCCAATCACCATATAGCTCTTTCATTGCCCTTTGCTTTGCCTTCCACACTATAGTATAATTCAGCTTAATGGGGTACTGCTTTTCCAAGTCTATTTTCAGTCTCTTTGTAGTGCTGTTTGGTGCTGTGGCTAAAATGGGCTTGACCTTTTCTGCAACCCATAATTGTGATGTCATCTTTGTAACTGTTTGAGAACTTGTAATGCAAGTATGAGGTTTTGGAATTTGATTCACTCTTATTGTCCTTCCATCAGGTTGGCGTCTAGCAGATATATACCACTTGCAAGGCTTGGCACCACCATCATAACCTACGCATTTTGCATAGAACTTCTTTTTATCAGTCCACATAGTCTTGGTAGCAAACTCAAGTTTGACTGCATATGTCCTGAAACACATCCTGAATTCATCCATGCTTGGAAACAATCTCCCAACTTCAATAACTGGGTCCTCTTTGTCATAAACTGTTACTAGCTCATCATCATGTGCATCATCTACATGAACTGCAGCATTTTCCAACAACTCTAGATCTATATCTGCCTCTTCATCTCTTAAATGGTTGTCACCATCATTTGCAGCTTCATCCCTCTTCTTCTCCTTGTCTCTGTCATCTATAGGAATGCCAAAAAGCTTTGCCATTTCAATGTCATCTATTGGTGCAATGACCAAATCAGTCCGGTCATGTATCTCAACTGAATTCCAATCAACAGTTACAATCCTTTGTGCATTACCATCTGCAGCCTCCCCTTGTGCATTAGCATCATCATCCTCCACTAACACTTCCAACTCAGTAAGTATAGGCATTACTTGCCTTTGTGCAGCCCAATCATCCTCGACCATCTGAGCAGCCAGCTTCGAGGCCACATATCCAACCCTCGAATCAGGTTTCAGATCAATGAGCTCTGCTAAAAACAGAACAGTTTTGCTTGTCCAACCGTTTTGCTCATCGATTTCATCAACTATATGTTCCCCTGTTTCAACCCTAACATAGTCACATTTGCAATCATCAAATCATAACAAAGAAACTTCTTGCTCTGGCCCCCAAACCACACTATCCCCAATTTTTTCCACCATTTTCCTTACTGCCTCCTCTCCCATGTTTATTAGCTCTTGGGGATCAACATGTTCTAATTCCACCTCCCATTTAACAACCGTGTCTCTCTCAATGATCTGCGTGCTGCCATCAACTAAAACAACCCTAGAGGGAAAGAAATTGATGCGAAATTCGAAGGTTTGGCGCGCAACATCGTCTCCCCTGTTTTTGGCGGGCACTGTGAGCTAGCGGAAGCGAACAAAGAGCTCAACCTTAGAGAAATTAAGTGCAGAGATACGGGATATACCGATTAGAAGTCCCCTCTCCATGCTCCATATCGTTCCCCCTCGCCCCGTTCAGCACACCCTCGCCTCCACAATCTAGCATCAATGGGCATGCTCAGATCTCGAATTGAGAAGAATGGGAGAGGAATTAGCTTTCAAATGGCACTCACCACCTTCGTCGTCGAACGAAAGCTCCGCCGCCTAAATTAATTGCCGTGCCGCCGCCGGCGCCGAGAACGATGGATGAGGTCCGCCGCCGCCGTCGGGGAAGCTACAGTCAGTGTGACGCGTGCTCTCGGTCGGAAGCGGTTGGTTTGACTGGCTTGACTGGCTGTCCCAACCAACTGGTTTGGCTTAACCCTAATCTTGGAACAAAGTTAAATGTGTCCTTACGACCGTTTTAAGGCCCGTGTGGCCCTGGGATATTAGCTGCCTCACAACCGTCGCATGCGAGCTATTCTTTTCAACGATGTCGCTTTCCTTCCAATTCCATGTAAAGACCTCGCATAGGAGCTATAAGTCCGGTCCAGCGAGCACTCTGGTTCTGTCCGTGCCAATTTGGTCTTTGACAGTATTTTGACTCTAACTTTGGGATACTAACTCGGATTGAGATGATTCAAAAAGCAAAGTTGATTGTTTCGACGAGACGCACAACTTTCTTGTTCTGAACTTTTCCATTTTAAGTCATCTTGAATAAGCCATAGTTGAAGCCTCCATATATCAGTCTCTGAATCTTCTCTGGACACTAGCATAATCGGCTATTAAGCCTGACCATCGCTTGACTTGATATGGTACCTCTTTGATGATGATTAATATTCCTTGTAGTGGACTTTTCCGAGTGTGTGTCTCTCGCCATTTTCCTTGATTAGCTATGAGCCTAAAACGAGTGCCAACACATGCCCCCCTGTTTTCTAGCAGAGCTTGCGTGCCAGAAAATAACTTGCTTCCTTTTAGTCTAAGGACGATGTCAACACTCCATCGGCCACTGGTTGTCTTATGGTGATAACTCCATATCGGCCATTTTCTGTCTAGATTTGTTGCCACTTGGGTATAATATCTTCAAATGATTTGCATTGAGAACAACCACTTCATCTTGAATATCACAATTGTCTTTGAACAACTCCCACAATGATCCTCGCCTGGTATTTATCCAAGTGCTCAAGAAGAATATCACCAACCGTTAGGAAATAAAGATCATTACCTTTAAAGAGTATTTGAACACATGAACTGTCATGTTCACCCTTTAGTTCAGATTTTCATGTAATAGACATTGGATTTCCTTTGTTGTTCTCCTTCACCTGCACTAGATTTTTCATTAGCGGCCAAAATTGTGGTCTCCAATCTGGCCTTATCTATGTTGGCAAAACAAAGCATCGGCTCTTGTGGAATATGGAATATATTATGAATAATATGATAGCCGAACGTTTAGTTGAGCCAACTCATTTGCACTTCAATTTTCATGTCTAGATATATGAGCAATGATAAATCAATCCAAGATGAAATTCACATCTAGACATGTATCAAGATAAATAACAAGTGATTCGTCGAAACCTTGGTAAACGATGGACATTGTTGCACTACTCACAACGAATCACTAGAAGCCTCAATATTTGTAGCACCTATAGCAATAAAAAGTTCTAGAACGAATATCAAAACTGCAAATTCGGCATGACTTTTTGTGCAAGATATTCTAAGCAGGATGAGACTTCATAGAACAGTACCATAAGAAGATAAATAAACAATTCCAACGCATTGACTATTGCTTTTAAAACTGAAGAGTCAAAATGCAATTCCCATGGTACTATAGAGACAAGATCACTATCAATATCATGCTCAAAGATTCACGCCTAATAATGAAATTAAAGACAATTTGGCCTTTTATATATTTTAAAGGTTTATAAGCCAAATTATGAACACATAATCATAAGCACAGCTATAATGAATGCATACCATGTCTCAGTCTCAGTAACACTAAGGACGATGTTAGAACACCACATCGGCCATAACTGGATAACGATCTAAGGGCGATATAATAAATATCGGCCATATATCTTTGCCCCAATGGACATGTATAACCCATCCACCAAAGTGTGTAAAGCCGAAGTAAACAAAAGGACAAATCTGATTATGTACTTCAAGTGTTCGGCCTCTTGGATTAGCAAAAAATTGCAACTAATCAAATGAATAATGATTTGGTAATACCCTTTCATGATGTATAAAATTATGATGCAACCAAGGATCAAAATAAAACCATGGTGGGTAACCAATCATACCCGGGGATGAATTCCATGGCATAGGAATTAAAGGAGAAGTAGAATAATATGGATGATGTGCTGACCAAAGTTTTTGATAGTGATACCGAATTCTTTTGCCCGATCGCTTGTTGGCTTTATTCTTTTTGCTCTTTGCTTTTGCTGCCCTTCTTATGATAGGATTTCGCACATCTTCCTTGCCTTGAGGGTTTACTTTGAGAACCCATGCCATGTTTCTTTTCTTCAGCTCCCTGGCTCTAAGCCGATATAGCTTCCTCTCCTGCCAATGTGATAAGCCGAGTGGGCATCTCGGCTGTGGTTTTCTTTCACACAATGGCATGACTTTATTAATATTGGGCACTTTCGACTTGGATTGTTTGGACTCAACGATTGGGACATTGAAAGTTACTCGCTTCACTTCCTTTCCCTTAGTAGCCAATGTTAATTCCGCTGGCTTTTCATTATTTGGAGTCGAGTCTGAAACAACACACTTGCGTCCATCTTTTTTGATTCGGTATACCTGCTTGACGACCTCCTTCTTTACCCATGAACTCCGGACCGATTCTTTTCTATTAAAACGGTCTTTGACATGTGACTGGTGATCAATTGACCTTCTTGGAGCTGCATAATTTGGGTGAGATGATCTATAATTAGATGGATAACGTGCCCATGAATCATACCTTTCCCATGATGGATATGAATAAAAATTAGCATATGGAGGTATCCATGACATTGGCATTGGTGTCCCAAAAGGAGGAGACGAATTTGTTGCATTGAACTTCTCCTTTCGCCAATCCCTGTCTTTAGAACTTTGCCTTGGGGGTGATCTTGATGCTTTTGCACTACTTGGCCGATAAGAACTTTTTTGCTTCACTCTCTTTTTTATATTTTTCCAGCATCTGTGCAAAAGTGACTTTTGGTTTGCTACCATTGTTCTTATTGCGACCTTTGTCTTTTTGAACTTTGTACGCATCGATCTTCGAATTTTGTTGTTGCCCCCCAGTGCTTGATGTCTTCATTGTAGCTTCAATGGAACTCTCGCCTTCAAGAACATTTTCAACATGCTCTTCAATAATATCTTTGCTTGATAGCTTGATCCCATCTTCCTTGGTGTGTACCTGATCCTCATCGTATGAATCGGCTATAGGCAGCCGATGCAATGTCGTTTGGCCATCAAGACCAATCAAAATAGATTCCTCATCAATTTGTGTTTCAACAAATTTCAATCGTCCTTTATTAACAGCCGATTGTACTATTTGATGAAACGTGGTGCAACTCTCTATACTATGATCGAACGAATCATGCAACTTGCAATACATTCGTCCTTGTAATAATGGCTCAGTATTGTGATCAAGAATTCTAACATAATCGATTTTCAATACCATATCAAAGATATGATCACACATACTCAAACTGTGGGTGCACCTTTTATCTTCTAACCGATCTTGTTGCGAGAACAGCTTTGGAATTGAGCAACCGCATTGTTCAGATTTCACATCATCTAATTCGGTTATGCATTGTTTTCTGTGCTTATCTTCCAATGTATTCGAATACAAAGTTACACTAGCATCGGCTTTTTCAAGAGACAATAACCTTGGCTTTAAATTTCTGAAACCAAAGTTAAAACACATATGTCTCACTTGAGACCAAATGTTAGCCAAGTATGAAATAAACAAAGCTACCCATGTAAATATAAAATGCATATAAAACACTAGGGATAAATTATAATGTGATAATTTGTTACTATCGGTCTCTGTAAAGGGTACATCATGTTGACCGATAAGTCTTGTGAAAATTATATTTCTAACAAATAAATTACCTCTCTCGATTGATCTTTCATAGCTCATGAGAATTTTGCTAAGAGATGTATCAATATTAAAGTCTTGACCAAATCGGAATATAAGTAAATTATTTGCTAAATGTACCTCTTTGGATATGTTGGAAGCGTATGATGGCCGGATGTCCTGATCAATATCTTGCTCGGCCTCTAGATAATTCTCCAACGCCTCGTCCTCTTTGTTTTCTGGATTTTATGCCTCTTCACTTTGATGCTCTTCATCAACCGAACATTGTTCGGCTATATCTTGTTGTTATTGATGTTCACAAATTTCTTTGGCACAACACTCATAGGGCAACACGTAAGCTTCCTTACATCTAGAAAAATCAAGCATAGCAGTTTTGCTAATCTTGCCATGCTCTTGATCAATGAAGCTTGCTTCTTCTGATTCGATAGATTCAACATATGTATTTTCTGATTCGGCTTTTTCAATAACCGAATTAACCATCCTAGTTGAACCATTGATGTTTTCTTCATGAATTTCACTAGAGAGCAAAGCTTCTTCTTTTTGTCTCAATGTAGCAGAGGTTTCAACTTGATTGCTGCATGGATGAGATGAGTTGATTCCTTCAACTTGAGTATTATTGTCTTGATGGTCCTTTCCAAGACTTGCAAGAAACTGCTGCAGTTCTTCCTCTTCAAGTTTTTTCTTATATGCTTCATGATCCTCTTTCAGCTTCTTTTCAAGTGCTTCAAACTTCTCATCACGCTTCTTCTTGAGTGTCTCAAATAACTGGAGATGTTCCTCCAATAAATCATTAAACATAATGATCTTATCAGCGTTAACCTCAGTAACACATGATTGCCCCCCAATGCTTTTAGTTTCTTTCGGCAATGTAGTGTTGCCGAAACTTAGCAATTGAGAAGGGGAAAACCTGATATTGTTTGCTTTGCGCTCCTCTTCACGCTTCTTGTTGTATGCCTCATAAGATTTTATTGTAGCAAGATCATGGGGCCTCTCTTCTAGTTCTCGGTGAAGAGAATTGAGTTTTTTGAACTCATCTGCAAGTTTTTCCTTCCAGTCATTTGTTCCTGCATAATAATGCCCCCCAATACTTTTTGTATCTTTAGGCAATGAGGTGTCACCGAAACTTTGCAATTGTGTGAGGGACATATCATACGCTACAGTACTAGATAAAGACACATTAGCTCCTACTGATTTTCTACTTATTCGGCTATAACCATTGTAAATGTGTGGAGCCGAACTATGAATATCACTAGTTGCATATGGTGCTGAAACATTACTAACATAAGGTGTAGCATATGATGATTGTGAGTAATTGGGCAAATAACTAATTGTAGCATGTCCAATTTCCCTATCCATCAGCATGTTTGAAGGTGAACCTAGAGATTGCAAGTTATTTGCCGATGAATATAAAGATGAACTTGGTTGCATGCCATTGAATTTCCTAAAATCACGTGTTTCATGCGGATTAATAGAATTCGTCATGTTGTTCATCGGCATATGAATTTCTGGGGTTGCCGATGCATGAGAATTCGAATTTACATGTTGCAAGTTACTAAGATGAGTTGAAGCATGTAGGTTATTTTGCATCGGCTTTTGCACGTAGTAAAAACTAGGGCTAGCCGATACAGTACACATATCAAAAGATCTAGCAACATCAACATAAGAGTAATCTGCATCTACGTAGGAAGATTGAGGATTCATGATACCGTTGTTAATTGCAGCCTCTTAATGACGCTCTCTTTGTAGCAAGAACAGGCTGGAGATCGTTCGAAGCTTCAGTCCCCAGCGGAGTCGCCAAAAAGTGTGTTCGCACACGAACACGTCACCGTGTACCCTCGGCACCGAGCGCGATGCGCGGAGGCACGCGCCGAGGGAGGCTCGCCGGAAGCGCGATACGCAAGACAGTCCGGCGGGCGCTTTTAAGACCCAAAATCCCGCTCGCCCGGGAGGGACCCCGTCAGGGCGGCGCGGCGGCTATGGGCTGCCCTAGGTCGGCCTGCCCGCCCCTAGAGCCTCGTGGATTCGCAGCCTCCAATCTTGAAGAACGACGAAGAACGAGAAGAAAGATACAAGGGAGAGGGATAAAGAGTAGATGAACACAGAAAAGTAGTAGATTTGTTTGTTCGATTGGTGTTGGTTCAATCGGCCATCACCCCTCGTGTATATAAGGAGCGGCTGGACTTTCCATGCAAGAAAGAAGGCTGGATCCACGTCCAAACCCTAGTTAGGGTCCAACTCGAACAAGCAAACTCGAAATTTGCGTAACTGTTCGGTCAAAAACTTGCCTGTAACTTCTGGACCACTTTTGAGACAGTAAACAAGCTCAGATCAAAATGTCATAAAAAGTAAAGTTGTTCGCCTAGAAAATACGAAAAACTTTCATGTTTTGCACTTTTTCATATGACCTGATCTTCATTGTCTTTTCCTCTTATTTTCGTATCAAACTCGGATTGCGACCGAACGAATTTAACTCAATTTGGCCGTATTTTAATTCTGGAGGTCGTATACTTACTCGGATGAAGATGGTTCCAAAAGCAAAGTTGTTCGCCTCGAAAAACTAAACAACTTTCATGTTTACCACTATTTCACCCGAGTTGATCTTGACCTCTCAATCTTGTTCGTAAGCAGATACGTTAGTCTAGCGGTTTTCAGACGAATTTTGGATTTCCATTCATGCCAAAGGTGAGGCAAGGCCTGTGGTCCAGCGACCACTCGGTTCTGTCCGTGCCAATTTAGCCTTTGGCAGTATTTTAACTCTAACTTTCGGATACTAACTCGGATTGAGATGATTCAAAAAGAAAAATTGATTGTTTCGACGAGACGCAGAACTTTTATGTTCTGAACTTTTCCATTTGAAGTCATCTTGAATAAGCCATAGTTGAAGCCTCCATATATCAGTCTCTGAATCTTCTCTGGACACTAGCATAATCGGCTATTAAGCCTGACCATCACTTGACTTGATATGGTACCTCTTTGATGATGATTAATATTCCTTGTAGTGGACTTTTCCGAGTGTGTGTCTCTCGCCATTTTCCTTGATTAGCTACGAGCCTAAAACGAGTGTCATTTTCCCGGACGGCGGCAGCCGGTTCGACGGAGGATATCAGACCAACGCTGCTGAAAAATTCTTCAAGACCCAGGAGCACCACCTCCGATCAGACCAACGCTGCTGATTTTTTTGCTGAGCTATGTAGGAGCAGTAGTACCTGTACATCCAGGAGCAGTAGTACCTGAATTTACTTCAATTTACTTCTACTTGCTATGTCCAAGATCAGTAGTACATGTGTGTATCCATTTGATGAAATTACTTTAGTTGGCTAACCTTGCTATGTAATTTGCTCAATTGCAGAGAAAACAAGAATGACACCAAGAATAATATGGAGAATAAGGAGGAGAAGATAAAGGTCATAGTCTGAATGATTTGGAAAATACAGAAAAGGAGAAGAGAAAGGTCATAGTCTAAATGATTTGGAAATTAAATGCAGAAGGAGAAGTGCATGTTGTAGGTTGTAGGGTTTAGGCTACATATGTAAGATATGTATGTGTGCGTGTGCGTTGGTCTTAGATCACAACTGCGTGAATGTAGAATTGTTTAGACTAGATATGTAAGAGCTGTGTGGGCTGTGATCATAGCTAAGAGCTGTGTGGGCTGTGATCACAGCTGTACTGTCAATGTATCAGCTATTCTATGTGAGCAATATATGAGTGTTTTGGCATATATGATATGAGCAATATATTTGGCTATATTATCTAAGTAAATGGAATTTTTGGAGTGTATAGCAATATATTTGGCTATATCTTGTACTGTTAAGGTGTCGGAACATATTTGGTTATATCTACTATTGTATATGTATATTACTGTCAAGTTGTAGCTATTTATTACTGTGAAGGTGTAGCAATATTACTGAAATTTTAACTAAGTGAATGTCAGAATGGAGAATGGTCCTATCTTCACTTGTTTTAACAAAAGGGAATTTCTAGAGTGTTGTGGAACAGATAAAATCTATAATCATAAACATATGGCATTGCTAATTCTCTTCTATATAATCCAAACTTCAATAAATGATTTTGTAACAACAACAGATGTGGCCATTTCCTGATTGTTTAGAGCCTACTTTAACCACACATATATAAGATAACCATAATTCCATACAAGACATGAAAAAAACCACATGGACACATATATCCATAGAAACGGATGTAATCCATAGAAAAGGATGTAATCCATAGAAATGGATGGAAACCACATAAATCCATAGAAAAGGATGTAATCCATATAAATCCATATAAATGGATGGAAACCACATAAATCCATATAAATGGATGGAAAAGGATATAAATCCATATAAATGGATAGAAACCACATAAATCCATATAAATGGATGGAAAACATATAAATCCACAGAAATGGGTGGAGACCATATAAACCCATATAAATGGATGTAATCCATATAAATCCACATAATTCCATCAAAAGATATATAAATGCAACATCATAGTTATTATTTGAAGTCAACCTCACTCACAAACTCTCAACACATATCAAATGTCATCAATAGTTGGTGCATTTTGACTGACATGAAACTCTTCTACATTGAGATCAAATACTTCTTCATTGAGATCGGGAATAGAACTTGCAGGCCTCCTTTTCCCTTTCCCTCTTTCTCTTGTGCTGCTACTGCCTTGCTCTGCAGTTCCTCTAGTCGCTGCCCTAGGTGCATTGCTCCTTCCTCTACTACCTCTTCCCCTCAACCTTCCTCTAGTGGATGCAGTTGTCACCCTTCCTCTTGATGATGGAATACTTTCTCTGGCAGCAACGACAAAAGCATTCTCGAGCAGTGGGCCAATTAACCTTTGGATTGGCACATGTTCTTGCTCCTGCCAAGATGGAAATCATTGGAAACATTATAGAAACTGAATCTTTAGTTCGAAATACAAATATTTAGATAATTCAAACCTCGGCTTGCATCATGTATACCATGCTATCTTGCTGGTTTGTAGGGTCCAGTGTTGGATTAGGAGTGTGTGGGATAACATGCTGCACAAATTAATTAAAGAAGGACATTTTAGCATAAACAATTGAACATATGAACAAGAAATGGAAAATGTACATCAATAATAGAAGGGATGTCAATTTCTTCATCTTCCTCAACAATATTAGTCTGCCTTTGTTCTTCTAGATTATCAAGATATTTTTGGTGGCCCCTCTTGTTGTGATTTGCTTTCCCACACATGGAACAATGAATTGTGACCCCTGCCTTTGTAAAGATTTTCACCCCCTTCTTTATTATCTCCTCGGGTTCTTTCCCCCTATTTTTCTTAGGCCTTCCCATTACTTTTGTGAAGAGAGGTGGGTGGATGGTTGAACCATTTAATTTTTCCCAAAATGGTCTTCCCCTCAGTGGTGTCAATTTGAATGCATATGCTTTGTTAAATGTGTCAACAGTGTAGCAACTATGCACAAGATTTTATGGATTGATGTTGTCTTTCCTGCAACAAGCTACAACATGATGACAAGGTATTCCACTAAGTTGCCACCTCTTGCAATCACAGGTTCTTTCTTTGAAATCCACAGTGTACTCCTTTTCAAACTCATGGCTACTGACAGAGTACTTGTAGGTACTAGCTGGTGTGACACGACACTCATTGCTCCACGCCTCCACTCTATAAATTTCTCCAACTTCTTCCTAATCTTTGGACAAATCCTTCCTGACATCTGCAAACCTTCTCTTTGCTAGCTCTCAGTTCTTTGGAGAATCTTGTAGAAGAGAGTTTCCAGCATGGATAAGAAAGGCATTTCTCTAGCATCTAATATATAGATGTTGAAAACCTCTGAGTGGTTGATCAACAACATGTCACACTTAGGAAATTCGCTGAAGAATGCTTTTATCCATGTGTTTGGCACGAGCTGTTCAATCCATGAAAATGCTGCAGTGCTGTCCACCTTAAGCTTGTATATGCTTCTTTCCCACTTTGGAACAAAAGTTGATCTTGCAATTTCCCAGATGTCATTCTTTAGTGTCTCTCCTCTATTTCCTACTCTCTAAAAATTCTGAATCAAGTGTCTAACACAAAATCTGTGTTCTGCATCTGGAAATACCTTTTCCACTGCATTTATTAGACCCTGAAAATGTGGATGTAATTATTTGTTAGTTGGTGCATAAATCTAACAACAGTAGGTACAATACTGAAATTTTTTAAATATGACACCAATTATTTGTTAGTTCGTGCATACCTTCTGTCTGTCGCTCATAATTGTCTATGGGGCAGTGTTGGTTATGTTGAGGTCATCTTTCAGGTTGTGAAGGAACCACTCCCATGAACTAGTGCACTCAACTTCAGCTAGACCAAATGCAACAGGAAATATGCAATCATTTGGGTCTATTCCTACGGCTGTCAAAAGCACACCCTTATATTTAGTTTTTATGTGGCACCCATCTAAGCAAATAAAAGGCCTACATCCAGCTAGGAAACCCCTCTTGCAAGCATCATAACTCCATTACACTGTCGCCAAGTGTTCCTTGTGCTCAGGGCTATCTGGATCATTGACTGAATTTGTTGTAAGAAAAATTGTGATCCAGGGTTGCTTCTCCTCAGCTCCTGCCCATAATCAAGAAGTTGGTTGAACTGTTGAACCTCATCACCACAGATATGTTCCAATGCTTCTTTTCTTGCTCGTCTTAGCTTCCATCTAGGAGGGCACATTTTGAATTCTCTTGTAACCTTTGCTGCCAAGCTTTTAAGACCCAACTTCTCGTTATCTCTAAACTCATGCATGAATTTGTCCTGTAGAATTCTAGAAGTTATTGCTTTGATAGGCCACCTCCCCTCACATGTGTGCTTTCCCTCATACGAAGTGATAACGAAACCCCCTGTTCTTTTTGCATCATTAGCTGATTTTAGAAACCAAGTGCATCCATGAGCACAATGAGCTTCTAACCTCCTCCTATCATTCTTTGTTTTCTTTATTTGCTTCCTATTTCTGATG
The DNA here is from genome assembly GCA_023614405.1 of Avena insularis. Taxonomy (NCBI): domain Eukaryota; kingdom Viridiplantae; phylum Streptophyta; class Magnoliopsida; order Poales; family Poaceae; genus Avena; species Avena insularis. Next base: position 11,150,456 of record CM042684.1, read on the forward strand.
CCATATGTGGTAAGTGCCTTTCTTAGTTCCTCAACACCACTGAACTTCATCCCTAGCAGGAAAGAAGGATTATCCATGTCAACCTCTAGATTAAATGGCTTTATAACCTTGCTCAACTGTTGCCTATCACCTTCACCAATGTTAAGATCATCATCTTCCAAGGCACCCTCATCTTCTCTTTCATCACATAGTTCCTTTTCATTGTGATCATTCACCGATTTGTCAATATTATCAGAAAATAGATCATCATCCCCCGATTCAGCATTGTAGTCACTGTCAAAGAAAGAGCTATCATGACTATCACCACTGTCACTATCCAGTTCTGCAACTTCTTCATGAAATTCTATGTCTTTGGTTTGCAATATCCTACTCCCTCCGTCCCAAAATAAATGACTTGGATTTGTTTAGATTCGTATGTATCTAGACTTGTTTTAGGGTGAAATACATCCGAATCTATACAAATGCAAGTCACTTATTTTGGGACGGAGGGAGTAGAACAACTAGAACCTTCACCATGATCATATAGAGTTGGAGCATGAGCACGACTAGTTGGAGCATGAGCTACTGGATGAGCTACTAGAGTTGCTGCAGTTGGAGCATGGGCAACAGTAGTTGTAGCATGAGTAGCTGTAGTTGGAGCATGGGCAACAGTAGTTGCAACATGAGTAGCTGCTGCAATTGGAGCATGAGCAGCAGCTCTTGGAGCATGAACAGGTGTTGTACTTGGAGCATGAGCAGGTGCTGCACTTGGAGCATGAGTAGCAATAGTTTCAGCTTGAGTAGCCGCTGAACTTGGACCATGAGCAGCAGGAGTTGCAGCATGAGTAGTTTTTGCACTTGGACCATGAGCAGTAGGAGTACCTATAGGTGGTCTATTTAAAATAGCACCTTCTCTGAGACCCTTCAAAAAATTGGTGTTATCAATGTACAAAACAAGAGTCTTGTTTCTTTTACTGACATTGATCATAAGCCTAACGTCCGATTCACTCTCAACAAGCACCAACCCTTCACTCAAGACCTTGCCTGGCATGGACCAATACACAGCCAACCTACCATCTCTCCTATATCCCAAGATCCTCAAAATTTCATCGACCCATCTTGTTGACCAAGTGTCAGCAGTACAATTGTCAAAGCTTGAAGTAGTAAAACTAACATATTCCAAAATCCCTCTTAAACCACAGAAAAATCCATTGTGCACTACTTCAATAGTGAACATTCCTTCATTGTCTTCATTTGGGAACAGTACTGCAAAATACATTGAAAAGATTGACAATCAGAGTTTGACAAGTTAAGAACAGACCAAGTAAAGTAAACTAAAACATCATCTATGCTAAGAATAAAAACAACCCAAGTAAAGTAAACATAAACTTTCATAATTTAGCATCTACACTACAGATTCAGAAGAACAACTCAAAAATTCTATACAGAACCAAATTTTGCTACTATTTTCTTCCACCAGCAATCAGTACAACGCATGCTACTACAAAACAAGTGTTCACTAATCTACTTCAGTTAACTGTAAGTGCGCACATATACCACAAATCCATAGCACCTACGCAAAAGCTATGTACATGATTGAAATTTCAAACTTCAATCCATTCATCAGAACAAGAATACAAGTCACATTAATTACCAAAAACAATAACCTTTTCGATGAAATCATGTGACAAATAGAACTTGCGCTCTTCGTAGCATCGATCACATGCCCGACAAATGTTGTGGAATCTACAATATTTACCATAGTAAACGATGCTATGTCAATCAAGGCAGTACGTGCCCATGATTTCAGCCCCTAAACCGAGGTTTTCTCGTTCTGATCGTGTGCTCACCACCAGCTCCGCCACAAGAACCGCCACGATAGGAGAAGAAGGAAGGGGAGAATAAGGAAGTAGAGAAGAAGGAAGGAAGGAAGGCTGTACCGTAGGGCGGCGGATCTTCTCCATGCTCCCGGTAAAGCATGGCGGCGGCGATCTAAGAACTTGGAGCAGGAAACGTGCGCGAGGTCGATATCTCCGCCGCCAAGTGATTTTGCTACGACGCCGTGACTTACAGTGGTTTAGTTCTGTACGTACAGGTAAGTTAAGAAGAGAAATAGAAGGAGGTATCTAATCACAAATGTTACACCTTCAACTTTATTATCTGTAAACGTTTTTTCAACCGTTTTGTCCACGTTGGCTGCCACGTGTCAGCAAAATACTGGTTAGGACTAAAACTGTCAACGCTAAGCAAGTTGTGGGGTCTCGAGTGTCCAGTTTACAAAAAGTGGGACTAAAACGCAACCGGGACGCAAGTTGTGGTACAAAAATGTTAATAGCTCGTTTTGAGTGGGACACCTCGAGCATCGGAGATAGGATTGCCTCTCGAGTTGACTCACGTCAAAGGTTCCAACATCATACGTTCCATCTGGCAAGATCCAAAAGAAGAAGCTTCACCACAAATCGTCCTCTGACTACGGTAGAAGGTCGCCATCTACCACGCCTTCGATTGTTTTTCGTGGTAGATGGAAACACTTTTTTCTTTATCGGTCCCTATTATGCCACGAATTTAGAAAAAAACTATGGTAGATTCTTGGCCAACGCATGGTAGATGTCAAATTTTCGGTTCCACCTACAATTTTGACTCGGATCCGTACCCCCGCGGTCTTCTAAAGCAGGTGGGGCCTCGATGTATGTGTATCTAGCGGACTTTTTTCGGCCTGCACCTGCTCTTTTGACCTCCACAACGTTGCTCGATGTAGACGTCTATGGCCTCCTTCTTTTCAGCTTCTTAGCAAGCTTCTTCCAGAATCTCATCTATCAAAATTGTTTATACTTTTAAATTGACATTGAAACTACTAGTTAAGAAGTTTGAACGAATTTTGAAGATGAGATTCTGAGAGAAGCTGGTCGAGGGTAGCTTCTGGAAGAAGCTGGCCAAGAAGCTGAAAAGAAGAGGACCTATAGCCTAGCTACTGGCTTTCGGATGTCAGCCTCTTAGTAAAAAAATCAAGTACTCGATTGGACTTTTTTTGGTCACACCAGCTCTTTTAGCCCATATAACATTGCTTGATACAACCGTGTATGGTACGGTCTACCTACTGTTCCCTATGTCCGCCTCCTGTTAACAAAACATGTGCTCAATTGAACTTTTTTCGGTCGTGCCCATTGTTTATCCCATGATAATTTACCTCGATGTAGCCTTGTATAGTCTGACTTGTTGGATCCCTGATGTCAGTCTTTTATTAAAATAATTGTGTGCTCGTTTTGAGTTTTTTTGGTTGCAGTCTTTGTTTTGACCTAGTTAACGTTGCTCTATGCAGCCGTGTATGATTTGTCTGCTCCGTACCGAATGCTAGTCACTCTGTGCAAGTATGTTCAATCATTTGTTACATGTGATTATTGGCTACTTTGACTTTAGTTTAGCAATCTTCCATTAAACTTGGCCTTTTTAAAGTCGGATGTGTAGCACGTGGATCCCCGAAGTCAACATCTCCTTCAAACAATGTTGCAACATGAAAAAATATACTCTATATAGTATGTCTATAATTCAAACTCTGAGACTGCCGCACATCCAAACTTTATGCCTTGCCACTGTGCGAAAATCCTTATGCTATAGTACAATGGTAAGAAAGGTATACTAACTATAGCGTACATGCATCTTTGTCTTCTCAAAATATTTTTATTCTAAATTTTATCTCATTCAAAATTAAAAGTGAGCGCTCCGGAGGAATTCTCAATAACAAGAAGTAATACATAATAAAGTATTTTGGAAAAAACTTAGGTAGGCGACCTTTTTTTAAGCTGGGTGCCAAGGGGAGGGGGAATGCGCCCAAAAGGCCAAATTAACAAGGTTTTGGCCCAAGGGGGCGAATGGGCAAAATCAACGTGCCGGGGTCAGCTTCCCCTATGACATAGAAATAACAAATTTAAGAAGGCTTTTAGGCCATCTGCATGGCAAATGTGCTATTTATTCATGAGCTCCTTACTAAAAAAATTATGTTCTTGGGTCGATAGCCCCCAAAGCCCGAATTAAGAACATTTTGGGGCACAGTGGGGCCAAATGGGCTATTTTTTGTTGATATGCGCAATACTAAAAATCAATAGGTTGGGTGTCGTCCCCCCTAACCTGGCTATAGCTCCTCTGAATTTGGAACAAAACTATCAACATGGGAGAAAAATGAGGGAGTAAATTGATAGATATTTTTGTGAAAATTTTAGAGAAGCAAGACACACCTCGCTTGCGCCAAAACTTCCAACCACGCATCCAAACTGTCCCATGCGTGCCTTCAATCGCATCACCCAACCCCTGTCTCCTTTGACACGGTTCTTCTGGACTAGCACCGGCGGTCAACCAGGCCGCGTACAAAAATATATACCACGATGCTATCTAGCAGTTGCACCGTACCGTTCCTGCCATCAACGTTGGCGACGTAGTTCTTCAGGAGATGTAACGGCCGACGATCAACTGGTCAATCCCCGTAATACGCATGCTAGATTCAGGCTCAAAGAAAGTCGTACTAATTATCTCTTGAAGACTAGTCACCCAATGCTTGCAATTTCATTAGTTTGACCGATTCAATCGATCGGTTGACATTATTTTGCACTCGGTACGTTCATTTGACATTGTTTTATATGTGTCTAAGAATGTTAATAAATGCACTATTGTGTAGGCATGTTACAATATCCATTCGTGTCACTTGAGACGTCATTCACTAGTGGAGAACGGGGCACTAGTCCCGGTCCTAGAGGGCCTCTAGTCCCGGATTGCCAGCCGGGACTACAAAAACGGGACTAGAGGTCCCAGCCTTTAGTCCCGGTCCAGTTACAGGCCGGGACTAAAGGCTCTACATGTGGCCGCGTAGCAGTGAGAGGGGGGGGGGAGGGGGGGGGGGGTCTTTAGTCCCGGTCCTAGAGTAGCAGTTTCTTTCTGCCGCGGCAGCATTTTACCAATTCGGCTGCCGCGGCAGCCGATGGGGGTTTCTGCCGCGGCAGAGTTTTGGGGCCGTTTTCTGCCGCGGCAGCCGATGGGGGTTTCTGCCGCGGCAGAGTTTTGGGGCCGTTTTCTGCCGCGGCAGCCGATGCGGGTTTTTGCCGCGGCAGAATTTTGAGGCTGATTTCTGCGGCGGTAGCCGAATGCGGGATTCTGTCGCGACAGGAGGATAGGTAGAGGAGGGTTGTGTTTGGCGTAAAGTGACATGCAACGAAGAAACCCATTACACACAACATCGTCATAATTATATAGATATAATTCTATATTACATATAATTCTACATTACATAAATATATACATAACTGGAGATCACAACCCGTCTATTCGGTTACAAGTTCATTAAATCACGGGTAGCCGGAGGTATGGTATTTTCCTTCTGGGTTTATGACATGGTCAACAAGAAATCCCGTCAATTCCTCTTGAATTGCTACCTGACGCTTCCTTGGATCGAGATTCTCCCGCAATCTTTTCAACTATATATAAAAGAAGGAGGTCAATATAAATATCAATAGTCATAACAAATATTATGAATGACACTCAACAAAAATTGTGAATATATTGTTCACGTACTTCTAAAAATGTCCCCCCGTCCCGCTCACTGACCTTGGAGCAAATGTACTCGCACACGAAGTATCCACATAGATTTGTACCTGGTGGCTGCCTCTCACACTTTACGACAAAAGGTTTCAATCAAATAATAATCAAGCATGACATAATGGTATTGAAACTAGAATTAAAGAGATGCGCGGATCTAGCTCGTACTACTTACATCGATCCGATGAAAACTAAGCTCGTATTTAAATTCACCAATCGTAGCATTGGTGAAAGCTTTCCAAACCCTGCCTGGCCAAAAAAGGAATAAATGAGTTATTAGTTACTTGATATCTCAGGATATATATATATATGAACGAAAGAGACCGATATAGTGCGATACTGACTGAAATTACCTCTAGAGCACATCTTTAATAAATGTGTACTCTGATTCGTCTCTCATTAGCGAGTCCTTGACTTCAACTCTTCCAGCATCAACTTCAATGGTTAACAGAATCTAGTGATAGCTGCGCACGTTTATATACGTCAATAACTCATCAATTACACTTAGCAAGATGAAGTGATCTGTATAAGGCAGTAACACTCTTACCTGTAGTTGTAGGGAAACAATATTCTTCATTTGTAATGTTGCCTCAATAAGACCCTTAGCAAGTTACGCTCCGTGTCCTTGGGGTATTCCTTTAGCAATCTTTGATTAAACCGGTGTGGGTCGATGAACCCAGTGTCAAAAATTTTCTTTCGGTCACATTCAACGCTCTTCATTCTGCATAATAGCATATAGTAAATATAATTATATGCAATAAAAGAGATGGGTTAGAGACTTTATCATAGAAATAAATGAACCACTTATAGAAGAGGTAGCGAGGAGACTCAAGTCAAGGGCATCTTGTTTGAATAACATATAGAATTCCTCAAAATAAATTTGCAACTGGTCTTCACCATTAAAATGCTCACTTGTAATTCTCACAAGCAGCGCTGACAATTGATCTTCTTCATCGCATGTAGAGAATTTCTCGTACCACTCATGCAGTCTTCGCATTTGAGTTGGTAGAAATTTGACCTCATCAGGTCTGACCAGAGTCTTCCCGTATTCATATCTCCATGCAAACTCCTCTTGTATGGGGATATGCCCGCCTAGCGCTTGATCAACTGTAATATTAGCACATTTGGCAAATTCCATTGCTATAATATTCTGATGATCAGTATTGGATAACACCTTGAGCGGGGCGATCGGTTTGTTTGCCTGCATTCCGAGTTGCACAACATCTCTTTTCCCGCTGCTTGTAGTAGTATTTCCTGGAGTATTACCGCTGCTTGAAGTAGTATTTCCTGGATTCTTCCTACCAATTTTCAGCAGACAGCGTTTGTAGTCATCAGCCTTATTTATCTCATATTGCGATGGTTGCTCAAGAAACCCCTTAGCCCACTTTTTGGCTTTCGGATCAAATATTTGTTTTGGCTTGGGAGCTTTGGGTGCAAAGAAGGATTTAACTTGGGCATCACTGATCGCTTTGGTTTACTCATCAGTCATCTCGTAAGGTAACTTGGGAGGAGGCGGCGGGATTTTCTTCACCTTTTTACCTTTGGCTTTCTTCTGACTAGTATTTATACTAGTTGACTGAGAGACCGCCTTCTTCGTCTGACACGGCGGGGGAGTGGGCTGACGGGGCGGGGGAGTGGGGTGATGCGGCGGTGGACTCGCGCTATGGTGGTCGTCCCACTCCTCATGTGGACTTGCTGGAGGCGGCAGACTCGACTGACGCGGAGGAGACGGTGGTGGCTTGGGTGCAAAGCCTGGAAACACGATGTATTTTCTTGCGCCATAGAATGATAGAGCCCCTGACTTCTCCTAGCATGCTCTCATCTTCAGGTCTAGGGATGTCAAGTTGTAGTGATTCATATTGAGGTAGAATCTCATCCACCCCGACACGAGCATAGCCATCTAGAATCTCTTTGCAATGCCAGCGTGCTTCAGGTTCACAAGATAAAGCATAGCCTAGAGCCGCCTTGAAGGATAAGTTCATCACTCCCACATGCAGTTCGCAGCTTGTCTTCTCAGTGATATTGTCGACGGGATAGCGATCTATCGGATTGGCCGCCGTGGAAGCGACACTGCTTCTCCGCAGAGATGGTACACCGACACTTTCTTCTAGCCGCTGATGAGTTGGCCCTTGCTGGCGCATTTTGTCCAGCTGCTTCTGTTGCTCCTTTAGCATGGCATATATTTCCTCGTTCTTTCTTTCCACGCTACGCAACCGGCCTGCCTCCGCTATCTCCTTCTGCTTCTTTGCCCTCGTTCGGCTTCTATAGGATTCAGTGTCCTCGAAACCAGCCTCTTCCACGACAGTAAGGTCCAAAGCCTCGTGTTCGTCCTGGTTTTTCAGGATTTCCGAGGGCCTTTGTCAGCTCGTCGTTCTCTCTGTCGGGTTTAAAGTCACCCTTTTTAACCTCCTCAATTGTTTTAACAATTTCTCCATGGGATGTAGCAACATTGGACTTTTTATCGAATATTAACTCCCTTGTTTCCATGTCATACTTTGCCCCATGGGCACGTAACCAATTCCTTACTCTAATGGACCAGTCCTCTGTAGCTGGAGTGAGCCCTTGGGCATGAAAGGCTTTCTCGGCTTCCTCCCACTTAGGAACGGAAGTCCTGTAGCCACATGTCCCCATCGTATGGTGATATTTCTTTTTTTTGCAGCATTTTCTTTATTCTTTGCGGACCATTTTTTTACTATTGCTGATTTCTTGTAGTCTAGAAATCTTTCCCAGTGAGGCCGCTGCTTCTCTAGTGAGTCCGCGAATTCTGGAACTTTTCCTTCCTCGAGATATTCATTGTACAATATTTTCTTGTAGTTATTGAACTGTTGGGCCATCTTCTTAAGAGCGAAACGCTTAACTTTGGACCTCATATCATCTGTGGCCTCCTTAGTCTCTAAGACCGGTAGGGTGAAATGGCGAATGAGCTTATCCCATAGTATGTCTTTCTATCTGTCCTCGACATAACTCATAGAATATTCATCTCCCTTTGCTAGCTTATTCCAGTTGATAATGTTGATCGGAACGTTGTCCCTAACAACAAATCCACATTGATGAATAAATGTGTTTGCGTTCTTTATGGGAAGCAACGGAACTCCCACTAGAGAGACCTCAACAATTGTGAGATGCACATCATCGAGCATCCCTTTGGACGATCCTTGTTTACTATTTTTAACTGACTTGGTCGATGTGGATGTCTAAAATAAGAAACAACATTCGTTAATATATATACACACAAATCAATTAATGCATCTATCTAGTGATCAAGAGGCTTAATAATATACCTCGCCAGACTTTGTCAAGGCTGGTCCATCATTTTCCAAGCCATCATCGAAATTCAAACTAGTATGCGCGTCGACTTGATGTTCTATCTCTATTCCCTCACCGGACTCATTCAGAAACTGTGAGCCATCTTCTGCTCCACAGTCTTCTTCTCCACCCTGATCGACGAGCGCTCCTTAATGATAAGGGAGCGCTCCATCCTGATAGGGGAGCGGTCCTCCACCACCTAGTATCATATCGAATAAAGGCTCTTCACCTTCTCTACTGTTGAAGTGATCCACAGAATAACTGCTATGACATAATGTGCATATATGAGTAATAAAATTATATAACATCTCGAATGACAACAAAAGTATTAATATCATATTACATCTCGAATAACATCTCAGAAAACAACAAAGAAGTCATAATACATCTAGAATAAAGACAAAGTTGTAATATCATATAAAGAACAACATCTTGTCGGATAACATCGCTCAAACTCAACGTCGACTCCTGGCTCCTGATCCGCGGAATGTGACCAACCAAATAGTCGGAACCATCACCGGAGTATAACTAGGGTGAGATCCCTGAATAACCTGCCAGGTATGGGGGCCACCCTGGCGTCCAACATCACCATATAGTGACGGACGTGCTCGTCCTCCTCCCTGATGCAACGTCATACCACCTCCTCGGGGGCCGGCTCCCTCTGCACACTGCCTGGGCCACGTGACCTCCACCAAAGAAGATCCGGGTCGACGATGATACCCGGATTCCTCACCAAGCTACGCGTCCCTGACGGTAGCACCTCCCAGTGCCAGCCTGGCGGAGCCCAGTCTCGTACAACATCGCTAGAGCGTAGTACTCCCTCGCTCTGGCCGAGTTGGCTACGAGGATGCCCGGGCGTATCCTAAAGTAGGTATGGATTTGACCGAAAAATACACTATTCAGGAAAAAAATACACTATATATACACTAAATACTAACTAATATCCTAAATACTAAACAATACACACTATATATTGAAAAAATACACTAAATACTAAATACTAACTAAATACTAACTAATATCCTAAATACTAAATACACACTATATATTGAAAAAATACACTACTATATATGTTGAAAAAAAAAGAAAAAACTCACCGGTGGCGGCGCGGGGATGGGCCGGTGAGGGCCGGCGCGGAGGGAGGCGCCGGCGGCTGCGCAGGGACGGACGTCATGTGAGGGGCAGCGACGGGGCCGGTGAGGGGCGCGACGGCGACACTCTAGATCGGACAGGGCACGCGGCGGGGCGGGGCAGGGCGGCGCGGGGACGGCACGCGGCGGGGTGGCGAGCAGCTACGGCGAATTAATAATAATTTTAATTCGCCAAATTAACAAACTAATATTTTGTTGAATTAAAAAATATCTTTTGTATACTAGAGTTTGAATTTATTAATATTATTATTTCAATATCTTTTATTCCGTGATGATGAAAAATATGTATTATAAATCAAATTTTGCAGAAAAAAAGATCTATAATGTAATCTATTAGCATACTAAATATGGACCGGGACTAAATCTTGCGGAAGGCTAGGGAAGGCAGGACTAGGGCAGGAAGGCTAGGGAAGGCAACACTAATGATATGTGTGAGTGTCGACATTATGTCGTACAGATTTTACCTTGTCTCGGATGGTGTCGCCAACCGGGACTAAAGCTGAACCTTTAGTTCCGGTTGGAGACACCAACCGGGACAAAACACGAGTGAGCACTAATAATAGGGGTGAGTGTCGACATTATGTCGTGAGTGTCAACACTATGCCGAGCTGCTTGTACTATAAATAGGCATCCTTGTGAGTCCAGTCCTCCAGCCAGTTTGAGGCATCTCCAAGATGGTCTTTAAGAGCAGGGACACCACTATGGCCAGTTTGAGGGAGATTCCTGAGGAGCCTAGTCCTCCGGCATCTCCAACAAACTGGTCATAGAGGGACTCCCTAATATGTCAAATTAGGTTAGCTCCCAGGCGTATTGATCTAGTTAGAGAAGTTACAAGCTGCAAGATGGTATTCGAGAGCAGGGACACCACTACGGCCACGTTTAGGGAGATGCCGCCGGAGCCTAGTCCTCCGGTGTCTCCAAGAAACTGGTCATAGAGGCACTCCCTAATATGTGACCACACGTGTTTAAAGATCAGATCTTCATGATAAGTATGAATCGGGACAACATATTCATAGTTTGGGAAAGTCGTAATACGAATCGGAACTAAAGGCCCCCTTTAGTCTCGGTACAGCCACAAACCGGGACTAACACTCAATATTAAAAACCGGGACAAACCGGGACTAGCTAACACTCATGACTAATGTTGGAGATATGCCCAAGAGGCAATAATAAAGTGGTTATTATCATATCTTCATACTTATGATAAATGTTTACATACCATGCTATAATTGTATTAACAGGAAACATTAATACTTGTGTGATTTGTAAACATAAAAGAGTCCCTAGTAAAGCCTCTTGTTAAACTAGCTTGTTGGTTAATATATGATCATGGTTTCCTGATCATGAACATAGAGATGTTATTAACAACAGGGTCATATCATTAGGAGAATGATGTGCTGGACATACTCCTATAGTTAAGCGTAGCATAAAGATCAAGTCATTTAATATAGTTCATTTGCTATAAGCTTTCTGATACATAGTAACCTAATTCCTTCGACCATGAGATCATGTTAATCACCATCACCGGAAGGATGCTTTGATGATATCAAACACCACACTGTAACTGGGTGGCTATAAAGGTGGCATTGAGTGTTCGGAAAGTATGGGTTGAGGCACATGGATCAAGAGTGGGATTTGTCCATCCATATGACGGATAGATATACTCTAGGCCCTCTCGGTGGAATGTCATCCAATTAGCTTGCAAGCATGTTACTGGCTCACAAGGGATCACATATCACGGGAACGAGAAAAGAGTACTTATTGGTAACGAGGTTGAACTAGGTATGTAGAGATACCGACGATCAAAACCTCGGATAAGTAAACTATCATGAGACAAAGGGAAATTGGTATCGTATGTAATTGGTTCATTCGATCGCAAAGTAATCGTAGAAATATGTGGGATCCATATGAATTTCTAGATTCCTCTATTGGTTATTGATCGGAGAAGTGTCTCGATCATGTCCGTATAATTCACGAACCGTAGGGAGACACACTTAAGGATTCGATGTTGTTGTGTAGTTATGGAATGATGAGTAAGAGACCGAATGTTGTTCGGAGTCTCGGATGGGATCCGAGATGTCACGAGGAGATCCGGAAAGGTCCGTAGAATAAGATTCATATAAGGAAAGTCATGTTTTGGAGTTCGGGAATGATTCCGGTGTTTTCACCAGGAATGTTCTAGAAGGGTCCGGAAGGTCCGACACTTCGGAGGGGAAGGGTACATGAATGTGTCATGACAATGTGGGATGGTTGCATCATGTACTAGGTCACTTGGCTGGGCAAAATAAAGAGAGAAATCAAATCGAAGTTTGAAAGTCAAACGCCAATTTGAAAAAGTCAAATCTCAAGTTTGCTTGGTGGAGGGAGAGTAGGAAACCTACTTGGGGAGGAAGTCCTCTCCCTCCACCCGCCGGCCAAGTAGGAGGAGTTGGAGGAGGTCTCCCTCCTCCCAACCGGCCACCCTCCACCTATATAAGGAGGGGTAGGGCTGCCCCCTACCCACACACCTAAACCCTAGCCCCAGGCGCCACCACCTGCTGCTGCCGCCGCCTAGGGCCTCCTCCAAGTCGCCGAGTTGGGGCTTCCCTAAGCCCTAGCCGCCGGCTACACCACCCCCTTGGTGCCTCTAAACCCTAGATCGCCAAGGCCCCTCTCTTACTCCACCATACTCGCTCCGGCTTAAGGCGAAGCCTTGCGGGATCTCCTCTCTACTTCCGACACCACGCTGTCGTGCTGCCGGAATCGCGAGGAGAGTGCTACAACCTCCGCTACCTGCTGGAACAAGGGAGAGGAAGGTCTTCATCGAAAATCCGTGACGTGTGATGAGATCATGGGAGCGCTGCCGGAACGCGGTGCCGGAAGGATCGTCTACGCGATCTTGAGATCGGCAAGAGTACAACTACATCACCCATGAGAATCTGCTCTCGTTAACCGCTTTGGATCTTCGAGGGTTAGTATTCTATCGACTCGTTGCTACAATCTAGTAGATAGATCTTGGCTTGATCATAGATTAGATCTTGATTGTGTGTTCATGCGGTAGAAATTTTTTGTTTTCCATGCTACGAACCCCTACAACTAAAGCTGCCCCCTTTAGTCATAATCATGCCTTGTCCTATAGTATGTAGCTTCAGGGTCTTCTTCGTCATTGTCATCATCATCGTCATCGTCATCTGCCACTTCGGGGATCCTCAGCCTAGCCAGGGCACCTGCCACTCTGGCCTCGGATTCACGACGGGCAGGGGAGGGGTCTCCGGGAAGACGATGTCGCTACCTCCGGGCGGGGGAGGGGCCTTCTTGTGGCTCTGTGGCATGTGGCCTTGTGGGCACCACAGGCGAGGATGGTCTCCCCCGGTGATGTAGCGCATCACGCCGATGATAGTCCGGTTCGCCCACCACAGGCGGCGACCGGCTTCGTTGTGGTTCACCGGGGCAGGTCCGTCACCCTCGTACCTAGAGAGCTCTCTTCCTCGCCGGTTAGCAAAAAAGGCATTCCAGGTGTCATAGTTGTCGGGATCCCACTAGGGATCCATCCGCTGCTCCGGTGTGAGCTCGTGGTAGAAGTGGTTCGTGATGGCCGCCTGGCGTGCGGAACCTTGAGGGACGGGAGGGAGATGAACCCCTCCAGCGCTCAGCATCCAGCCGGCGGGCGGCCGGTAGCCCAGAGGGCAAGGGTAGCTGGAGGCGCACAGCGCCTCGGTCTCCTCGAGGGTCAGAATGGCCCAGTAGCCGCTGCCCATTGTTGTGAGAGAGGAAGGTGTGGATATGTGGATAGAGATGGCGCGGTCATCCTAGATATAGAGGAAAAGGGCGGGAAAACATTGCGGGAGCGGTGGGAAATGTCAGGAAATGTCTTTAGTCCCGGTTAGTGGCTACAACTGGGACCAAAAGCTCCGATCAGAGGAAAAGGGCGGGAAAACATGGCGGGAAGCAGTGGGAAATGGCGGGAAATATCTTTAGTCCCGGTTAGTGGCTACAACCGGGGATAAAAGCTTCGGTCAGATGGAAAGTTAGGATAATTATTCTTATAAAATAGAAAAAATAACAAACTTGGTAAAAGCTTCACAAAATGATATACATATGTACATATTGATTGCATCTAAAAAACGGCCGCAGGAAAAATTCTGAATACATCATATGACTTTCTTATGACCGTGTGGCCTTAACCATGGAGCATCTTCATCAAGTAACATGATGCTTGGGTCATCCTTCACTACAAACGGCGGAGTTTCATGAAACTTGTCATAATCTTCGGACATCTCTATCTTGTCCTCCACTCCTACGATGTTTCTTTTTCCTGAAAGAACTATGTGGCGCTTTGGCTCATCGTTTGATGATGTATTTGTTTGCTTATATTTTCTTTTTCTTGGTTTGGTAGACATGTCCTTCACATAGAAAACCTGAGACACATCGTTGGCTAGGACGAATGGTTCGTTCATGTATGCAAGATTGTTGATATCCACTGTTGCCATTCCGTATTTTTGTCTACCTCAACCCTGCCTCCTGTTAGCTTGACCCATTTGCACCGAAACAAAGGGACCTTCAAAGCAGGTCCATAGTCAAGTTCCCATATCTCCTCTATGTAACCATAATATGTGTCCTTTGACCCATTGTCGTTTGTTGCATCAAAGAGGACACCATTGTTTTGGTTGGTGCTCTTTTTATCTTGGGCGATCGTGTAAAATGTATTCCCATTTATCTCGTACCCTTGGTAATTCCATATAGTCGAAGATGGTGAGCTGGCCAACAAGTACAACTCATCACAAACAGTGTTGTTATTCATGAGATGTGTTTGCAACCAACCGCCAAAAGTCTTCATGTGTTCATCTCTAATCAAGGAGTCATGCTTTCCCGGGTTGTTTGAGCATACAATATCCTTGTGTTCCTTTATATACGGAGCTGCCAAGGTGGAATTATGCAGAACCGTGTAGTGTGCTTGAGTGAAAGAATGTCTGCCCCTATATATTATTGATTTCCTTCCTAGTGTGCCTTTTCCACTCAGTCTCCCCTCATGTCGCGATTCAGGAACACCAATCGACTTAATGTCAGGAATAATGTCAACACAAAACTCAATGACCTCCTCTGTTCCATAGCCCTTCGAGATGCTTCCTTCTGGCCTAGCACGGTTATGGACATATTTCTTCAAGACTCCCATGAACCTCTCAAAGGGGAACATATTGTGTAGAAATACAGGACCCAAAATGGTAATCTCGTTAACTAGGTGTACTAGCAGATGTGTCATAATATTGAAGAAGGATGGTGGGAACACCAACTCAAAACTAACGAGACACTGGACCACATCATTTTGTAACCTTGCTAGAATTTCTGGATCGACTACCTTCTGATAAATAGCATTGAGGAATGCACATAGCTTCACAATGGGCAGTCGAACATTTTCCGGTAGCATCCCCCTCAATGCAACCGGAAGCAATTGTGTCATAAGCACGTGGCAGTCATGAGACTTTAGATTCTGAAATTTTTTCTCTGCCATATTTATTATTACCTTTATATTCGACGAGAAGCCAGAGGGGACCTTCATACTTCTTAGGACTTCAAAAAAAAAATTCCTTCTCTTCTTTGGTAAGAGCATAGCTGGCAGCACTTAGACGTCCTTTATCTGTCTTTACTGGATGCACGCCGTCTCGGTCTTTCATATCTTGCTGGTCCTGCCGTGCTTCTGGCGTATCTTTTGTCTTTCCATACACGCCCATAAAGCCTAGCAGGTTCATGCAAAGATTCTTCGTCACGTGCATCACGTCGATTGCAGAGCGGACCTCTAGAACTTTCCAATAGGGTAGCTCCCAAAATATAGATTTCTTCTTCCACATGGGCACATGTCCGTCAGCGTCATTTGGAATAGATTGACCGCCAGGGCCCTTTCCAAAGATTACTTCTAGATCCTTGACCATACCAAATATATCATCACCAGTACGGCGGATAGGCTTCTTCCGGTGATCTGCCTTACCATTGAAATGCTTGCCTTTCTTTCTTGCGGGATGCCTGGCCGAAAGAAATTGACGATTCCCCAGGTACACATTCTTCTTACCTATATCCAAATATATACTTTCAGTATCATCTAAACAATGCGTGCATGCATTGTATCCCTTGTTTGACTGTCCTGAAAGGTTACTAAGAGCAGGCCAATCATTGATGGTTACGAACAACAATGGCCGTAGGTCAAATGGCTCCTGTTTGTGCTCATCCCACATACGAACACCTTCGTCGCGCCACAACTGTAGTAGTTCTTCAACTAATGGCCTTAGATAGACATCAATGTCATTGCCGGGTTGCTTCGGGCCTTGGATGAGCACTGACATCATAATGAACTTCTGCTTCATGCACAACCAGGGAGACAGGTTATATATACATAGAGTTACATGCTAGGTGCTATGACTGCAGCTCTGCTCTCCAAAAGGATCCATGCCATCTATACTTAGACCAAACCTTAAGTTCCTTGCGTCATCTGCAAAGCTCGGGTACTCTCTATCAATTTTTCTCCATTGCGACCCACCAGTGGGGTGTCTCAACATTGAGTCTTTCCTGCGCTCTTCTTTGTGCCATCGCAACAATTTGGCATGCTCTTTGTTTCTAAAAAAATGTTTCAACTGTGGTATTATAGGAGCATACCACATAACCTTTGCAGGAAACCTCTTCCTAGGGCGCTGCTCGCCCTCAACATCACTAGGGTCATCTCGTCTGATCTTATAACGCAATACGCCACATACCGGGCATGCATCCAAATTCTCGTACTCCTCATCGCGATATAGTATGGAGTCATTAATGCATGCATGTATCTTCTGCACGTCTAGTCCTAGAGGGCAGACGACCTTCTTTGCCTTGTATGTACTGACAGGCAATTCATTATCCTTTGGAAGCTTCTTCTTCCAAATTTTCAGTAGCTTCTCAAATCCCTTGTCAGATAAACCATTCTCTGCTTTCCATTGCAGTAATTCCAGTGTGGTATCGAGCTTTGTGTTGCCATCTTCGCAATTTGGGTATAACAATTTTTTGTGATCCTCTAACATGCACTCCAACTTATTCTTCTCGTTTTCATTTTCGCATTCGCTCCGTGCATCAAGAATGGCCTGACGAAGATCATCAGCAGTCTCATCTAATGCCCGTTCTTCACCTTCTTCTTGTTCATTGTCTTCTAGTGCAGTGCCACCGTATTCAGGAAACATTCGATAGTTGTCATCGTTCTCTTCTTCTTCGCTGTCTTCCATCATAACCCCGCTTTCTAAATGCTTTGTCCAACAAATATAGTCGGAAATGAAACCTGATTGAATCAGGTGGATGTGAGTGATTTTGGATGAAGAGTGATCCTTCTCATTCCGACAGACACGACACGGACAACACATAAAACCATTCCGCTTGTTTGCCTCAGCCAACTTGAGGAAAGAATGCACGCCTTTACTGAACGCGTCAGGCATTCGGGGAGCGTCGTACATCCATTCTCGGCTCATCTGCAGTATAATTAAAATTTTCTATCATATAAAAAGTTTGGATCATTTTTACTACAATTACTTTTACATGTACTAATTTTTGAATTTAGATTTTCTATCATATTAAAATTTTACATGCACTAATTTTTGAATTGGACAAAACTGTTAACATAAAAATGTTGACTATTTAATTATTGCTCTAGCAATGAAAACCTTATTCAATTCTGAGATCCGAAACTCTTAAAATGCACATCTCAACTTTCAATAACTTTTTGTATAATCAAACTATGCTTAAAATTACACATCTAAAATTCCCTCTACACTTCTAAGCATGAAATCCCTCATTCTAGTTCTAGAGCATTGAGCTAAACTATAACAATAAGAGATGAATGATTGAAGTTGCTAACCATTTTATAAGCTTGGATTGATAGATGATGCCACCAAATCTTGGATTGAAAGTTTCCACCAAATTGGACAAAAAATGAGGATGAAATTGAGCCGTTCCTTGGAGGAAATGGCCATGCTTTTGGGCTAGGTCGAAGAGGAATATATAGTGGTAATAAATTGTCCCGGATGGTAAAACGAACTCAGACTAGAGGTTGATCTCTAGTCCCGGCTGGTTTGGCCCATTCATGCAAGGCAATTTGGCCCATTCATGCAAGGCAAGAGCTGGAACAAATGTTTAGTCCCACATTGATAGTTGAGTGAAAGTTGGACCAGCTTATAAGGTGAGCTCTCCTACCACTTGGTAAAAGGATGAGAAGGAGAAGGAGAGAGTTCCACACGCGTGCTCCTCCTCCTCGCTCGCCTCGCCACGCCACGCCTCGCCTCGCCTCGTCACGACGCGCGCGCGCCACGGGTTGCGGGAATCTCGCCGAGCCGAGCTTTATTTTGCCACGCATGAATAGTATATGAACAGATGTACAGAAGCTGAAACGTTTGCTTTGAGTGGACGTGCCTATAAGAGAGAGAGGTCGCGCCTCCTCTCAGTTACACGGCCACACATCCTTTGCGCCTCCAGTTCCAGAGCACTGCGCTACCTAGATCTTCCCCATCCCGTCTTGCGGCGTGCACCGCGAGCCGGGACAGTAGGCCTCCGAGACCCGCCGCTTGAGTCTATGCGGAGAAGGGCGATAAGGTTTTTGGGGAGCGCTATCAGCGCGACTACTGGCTTCGTCACGGACTCCCTCACAGATAGCGACGTCTTCCCCGATGAGGACTTCTCCCCCGACATCAGCACCCTCTTCCTCGACGACATGACCAACGACGGTTCCAACACCGGCGGTTCCTCTTCTGCTACTGCCGTGTATATCTTCTGTCTCAATCTTGTTCTGATCATATCCAAAGTTTTATGCCTTGCAGTTTGTTTGGTTATATGCCTTAATATGTATTCGCTATTTCACATGATTAGTATATTGCCTATTATTCTAATCATGTTTTATCTAGCGTTTATTATGGATAATTCGCTTGGTAAATTGCTCTATTATTCAACAATCCAAAAACCTTATTTCAGGCAATTTGCCCCAAGTGGCTTTGTTGCTTCTATGAAGCCACCTTTGTTTGAAGGTGTGAATTACAAATGATGGCGTGCGAGAGCAGTGCGCTGGTTTCAGACCATGAGCTGCTATAACGCCATCTATGGCGCACCTGAGGGGGAACTTAATCCCGCTCAGGAAGAGGCGTTCCAAAAACTTGATACCACTTTCAAGGCTGCCTTGATCAGCATCCTTGGCGACAATATTGTCGATTCATATCTGTCATTTAGCAATGGCAAAGATACGTGGGATTCGCTCGAGAGAAACAATGGAGTCTCCGATGCTGGCAGTGAACTGTATGTCATGGAACAATTCTATGACTATAAGATGGTTGATGACCGTTCCATTGTGGAGCAGGCTTATGAGATACAGTCAGTTGCCAGGGAGCTTGAGCACTTCACTTGTGTGTTACCGGACAAGTTTGTTGCCGGAGGCATCATTGCCAAACTTCCCCAGTCATGGAGGAATTTTGCTACTTCTCTGAAGCACAAGAGACAAGAGTTCTCCGTGACGGATCTCATTGGGACTCTTGATGTGGAAGAGAAGGGGAGAGCAAAAGACACACGTGCTCGAGGTACCGAGGGAGGTTCTAATGCCAATCTGGTACAAAAAAGGAACTTCCAGCCTCACAAGTTCAAGAACAAAGGCAAGTTTGACGACAAAGAAAAGTTTGATGGAAAGAACAAGGCCTCTCAGTCCACCAGCTTCAAGAAGAAGACTGATAAGAGGAAAGGTGCTTGTCATGTGTGCGGTGATCCTAATCATTGGGCTCCTGCTTGTCCCAACCGCTTTGACAAGCGCCAGCATGGGAAGGGCAAAGGCGCTAATGTTGTCATGGGCGACGTTGAGATGAAAGACGTTGGGTATGGTATATTACCTACTGTTCTTTCATTATGTCATTCTCCTGATTGGTGGATTGACACGGGCGCTAATGTACATGTCTATTCTGATATTTCCATGTTTTCTTCATATCAGGTCAGAGGGACTCAAACCGTGCTGATGGGGAATGGCTCGCGTGCTTCTGTTCATGGTGTTGGTACGGTCAATCTGAAGTTCACTTCGGGAAATACCGTGCGCCTGAAGTACGTGCATCATGTTCCCTCAATAAATAAAAATCTTGTTAGCGGATCTCTTCTGTGTCGAGATGGTTACAAGATTGTATTCGAGTCCAATAAATTTGTAATTTCAAAGTATGGAACCTTTGTTGGTAAAGGCTATGAGTGCGGAGGCTTGTTCCGCTTATCTCTGTCAGACATTTGTAATAAAGTTGTTAATCATATTTACACGAATTTTGAATCAAATGTCTGGCACTCTCGTCTTTGTCATATTAATTTTGGTTGTATGACGCGGCTAGCCAAAATGAATTTAATCCCTGATTTATCAACTGTTAAGGGATCTAAGTGCCAAGTCTACGTGCAAGCTAAACAACCTCGCAAGTCACATACGACTGCAGAAATGAGAAATTTAACACCACTAGAGCTCATACATTCTGATCTTTGTGAGATGAATGGTGTGTTGACAAAAGGTGGAAAGAAATATTTCATGACTTTGATCGATGACTCTACGAGATATTGTCATGTGTATCTTCTGAAATCAAAAGATGAGGCTTTGAGTTTCTTCAAAATCTATAAAGCTGAGGCAGAAAATCAACTTGATCGAAAGATTAAGAGGCTTAGGTCTGATCGTGGTGGAGAGTATTTTTCCAACAAGTTTGATTCCTTTTGTGCGGAACATGGCATAATTCATGAGAGGACGCCTCCCTACTCACCTCAGTTAAATGGAGTAGCCAAAAGAAAGAACCGTACTCTAACAGATTTGGTTAACGCCATGTTAGACACATCGGGTCTTTCTAAGGAATGGTGGGGGGAGGCACTATTGACCGCGTGTCATGTCCTAAACCGAGTTCCCACAAAGAACAAAGAAATTACTCCATTCCAAGAAATTACTTGGGGTTGTTTGGCAAAGGTTAATGTACCAATCCCCAAGAAGCGCAAGCTTGGACCAAAAACCATTGATTGTGTTTTTCTAGGCTATGCTTTTCATAGCATTGGTTATAGATTCTTGATAGTAAAATCTGAAGTACCTGACATTCATGTCGGTACAATCATGGAGTCGACTGATGCGACTTTCTTTGAGGATATCTTTCCAATGAAGGATAAACCTAACTCATCAAATCTGGAGATACCTAGTTCATTTAATCAGGAATTTGCTATATTCTCTGAACCTACCATTCCGATTGAACACTCTGAAAGTCCTAAGGAGGATGATAATGAAATTCCTAAAAGGAGCAAGAGACAAAGGACTGCAAAGTCTTTTGGTGATGATTTCATTGTGTACCTTGTGGATAAAACTCCCACTTCCATTTCAGAAGCTTATGCATCTCCGATCTCGACCATCGGAAGGAAGCTGTTCATAGTGAGATGAATTCCATCTTAGCTAATGAAACATGGGAGATCACCGATCGTCCTTATGGGCAAATCACATAGGATGTAAATGGGTGTTCAAGAAGAAACTAAGGCCTGATGGTACTATTGAGAAGTACAAGGCAAGGCTTGTGGCCAAGGGTTATACCCAAAAGGAAGGTGAAGACTTTTTTGACACTTACTCACCTGTAGAAAGGTTGACCACCATTCGAGTACTACTTTCCCTGGCTGCCTCACACGGTCTTCTCGTTCATCAAATGGACGTTAAGACGGCTTTCCTAAATGGAGAGTTGGATGAGGAAATTTATATGGATCAACCAGATGGTTTTGTAGTAAATGGTCAAGAAAGAAAAGTGTGCAAGCTACTGAAGTCTTTGTATGGTCTTAAACAAGCACCTAAGCAGTGTACGAAAATTTGATAAAACCTTAACGCTGCAGGCTTTGTTGTAAACGGTCGACAAGTGTGTATACTATCGCCATGGTGGGGGTGAGGGAGTCATCCTTTGTTTGTATGTTGATGACATACTGATTTTTGGAACCAACCTTAATGCAATTAAGGAGGTCAAAGATTTCTTATCTCATTCCTTTGAGATGAAGGATCTAGGAGTAGCTGATGTCATCCTGAACATCAAGCTATTGAGAGATAACGATGGTGGGATTACACTGCTTCAGTCCTACTATGTGGAAAAGATCTTGAGTCGTTTCGGGTATAGCGACGTCAATTTTTCTCCTACACCGTATGATCCTAGTGTGTTGCTTCGAAAGAATCGAGGAAATGCTAGAGACCAACTAAGATACTCTCAAATCATTGGCTCGCTTATGTATTTAGCTAGTGCCACGAGACCTGACATCGCCTTTGCTGTAAGCAAACTCAGTCGATTTGTCTCAAATCCAGGAGATGATCACTGGCATGCTCTTGAAAGAGTTATGCGATATCTAAAAGGCACTGCGAGCTATGGCATACACTATACCGGGTATCCGAGGGTACTAGAGGGTTATAGTGATTCAAATTGGATATCTGATGCTGACAAGATAAAGGCCACGGGTGGATATGTTTTCACACTTGGTGGTGGCGCTGTTTCTTGGAAGTCTTGCAAGCAGACCATCTTAACGAGGTCAACTATGGAAGCGGAACTCACAGCACTAGACACGGCCACTGTTGAAGCAGAGTGGCTTCGTGAACTCTTGATGGACTTACCTGTGGTTGAAAAACCTATACCCGCAATTCCAATGAACTGTGATAATCAAACTGTGATTATTAAGGTGAACAGTTCTAAGGATAATATGAAGTCCTCAAGACATGTGAAGAGGAGACTGAAATCTGTCAGGAAAATGAGAAACTCCGGAGTTATTGCATTGGATTATATCCAAACATCTAAAAACTTGGCAGATCCCTTCACAAAGGGTCTATCACGCAACGTGATAGAAAATGCATCGAAGGAGATGGGTATGAGACCCACAATTTGAGCTTTCCACAGTGGTAAACCACTCTATGTGATCAGAGATCCCGTGAATTAGAATTGGGAGACAAGCTGTTGGTTAGCTGAGAGGAAAGTATCCCTACTTTAATAAACACCACTCCATAAAGATGCAATCCTTTCCTATTCTACACGGCAGGTTGATTTATTATTTTAATGTGTTCTAAGTGGCTTATCCTAAGCAAAGATGTTGTCTTGCAGAACATCTTTTGAAGAACACACCTATATGAGTCTGACTGTTAAAACGTCGCAGTCTATGAGAGTAGGGTGCTCCCTAATAAACTCATGAAAGGTCATGGAGTATGACGTATAAGCTCCACCCATGGAGAAGTCCCACGGTAGCCTAGTATCGGTCAAGACTTTTTGTGAAGCTAGGTCCGCAGCAAACTTGCAGTTCAAGGCATAGTCCACTGTACAAGTTGCGGCCTAGTATAACATAAAGCTCTAAGTGGAAGTTCAACTTAACAGTCTCCACTACGATTGGTATATAAACAATGTTTTGGAACCAAAGGCAAACTTCATGTGCCTCTGGGATCTGGTGGGGGATTGTTGGAATTTTTGCCTAAAATAGGCTCAGCCCATTTATTATATGCCAATAAATTCCTGAAATCCTAGAGGCCCATTTGGCCCATTCGTGTAAGGAAAGAGCTGGAACAAATGTTTAGTCGCACATTGCTAGTTGAGTGAAAGTTGGACCAGCTTATAAGGTGAGATCTCCTACCACTTGGTAAAAGGATGAGAAGGAGAAGGAGAGAGTTCCACACGCGCGCTCCTCCTCCGCCGCCTCGCCACGCCACGCCGCCGCTTACAAGCTGGCTGCTGGTTATGGGAATCTCGCTGAGCCGAGCTTTATTTTGCCACGCATGAATGGTTTATGAACAGATGTACAGAAGCTGAAACGTTTGCTTTGAGTGGACTTTTAATACGAGTTAAATGAATACGAATTGAGTGGAGGTTGTCCGGTGGGCTGCCGCATGTTCGCTTCATCTTCTGTTTATTTGTTTCATCTTCTATGATCATCTACCTTCCCTCTGTGCCTATAAGAGAGAGAGGTCGCGCCTCCTCTCAATTACACGGCCACATCCTTTGCGCCTCCGGTTCGAACTGCGCTACCTAGATCTTCCCATCCCGTCTTGCGGCGTGCACCATGGCCGGGACAAGAGGCCTCGAGACCCCGCTGCTTGAGTCCCATGCGGAGAAGGGCGATAAGATTTTGGGGCGCTATCGGTATGACCTCGCTTCGTCACGGACTCCCTCACAGATAGCGACATCTTCCCCGATGAGGACTTCTTCCCCGACATCAGCACCCTCTTCCTCGACGACATGACCAACGACGGTTCCAACGCCGGCGGTTCCTCTTCTGCTACTGCCGTGTATATCTTCTGTCTCAATCTTGTTCTGATCATATCCAAAGTTTTATGCCTTGCAGTTTGTTTGGTTATATGCCTTAATATGTATTCGCTATTTCACATGATTAGTATATTGCCTATTATTCTAATCATGTTTTATCTAGCGTTTATTATGGATAATTCGCTTCGTAAATTGCTCTATTATTCAACAATCCAAAAACCTTATTTTAGGCAATTTGCCCCAAGTGGCTTTGTTGCTTCTATGAAGCCACCTGTGTTTGAACGTGTGAATTACAAACGATGGCGTGCGAGAGCAGTGCTCTGGTTTCAGACCATGAGCTGCTATAACACCATCTATGGCGCACCTGAGGGGGAACTTAATCCCGCTCAGGAAGAGGCGTTCCAAAAACTTGATACCACTTTCAAGGCTGCCTTGATCAGCATCCTTGGCGACAATATTGTCGATTCATATCTGCCATTTAGCAATGGCAAAGATACGTGGGATTCGCTCGAGAGAAACAATGGAGTCTCCGATGCTGGCAGTGAACTGTATGTCATGGAACAATTCTATGACTATAAGATGGTTGATGACCGTTCCATTGTGGAGCAGGCTCATGAGATACAGTCACTTGCCAGGGAGCTTGAGCACTTCACTTGTGTGTTACCGGACAAGTTTGTTGCCGGAGGCATCATTGCCAAACTTCCCTAGTCATGGAGGAATTTTGCTACTTCTCTGAAGCACAAGAGACAAGAGTTCTCCGTGACGGATCTCATTCGGACTCTTGATGTAGAAGAGAAGGCGAGAGCAAAAGACACACGTGCTCAAGGTACCGAGGGAGGTTCTAATGCCAATCTGGTACAAAAAAGGAACTTCCAGCCTCACAAGTTCAAGAACAAAGGCAAGTTTGATGACAAAGGAAAGTTTGATGGAAAGAACAAGGCCTCTCAGTCCACCAGCTTCAAGAAGAAGACTGATAAGAGGAAAGGTGCTTGTCATGTGTGCGGTGATCCTAATCATTGGGCTCCTGCTTGTCCCAACCGCTTTGACAAGCGCCAGCATGGGAAGGGCAGCAAGACTGCTAATGTTGTCATGGGCGATGTTGAGATGAAAGACGTTGGGTATGGTATATTACCTACTGTTCTTTCATTATGTCATTCTCCTGATTGGTGGATTGACACGGGCGCTAATGTACATGTCTATTCTGATATTTCCATGTTTTCTTCATATCAGGTTAGAGGGACTCAAACCGTGCTGATGGGGAACGGCTCGCGTGCTTCTGTTCATGGTGTTGGTACGATCAATCTGAAGTTCACTTCGGGAAAGACCGTGAGCCTGAAGTACGTGCATCATGTTCCCTCAATAAATAAAAATCTTGTTAGCGGATCTCTTCTGTGTCGAGATGGTTACAAGATTGTATTCGAGTCCAATAAATTTATAATTTCAAAGTATGGAACCTTTGTTGGTAAAGGCTATGAGTGCGGAGGCTTGTTCCGCTTATCTCTGTCAGACATTTGTAATAAAGTTGTTAATCATATTTACACGAATTTTGAATCAAATGTCTGGCACTCTCGTCTTTGTCATATTAATTTTGGTTGTATGACGCGGCTAGCCAAAATGAATTTAATCCCTGATTTATCAACTGTTAAGGGATCTAAGTGCCAAGTCTGCGTGCAAGCTAAACAACCTCGCAAGTCACATACATCGCGAAATGAGAAATTTAACACCACTAGAGCTCATACATTCTGATCTTTGTGAGATGAATGGTGTGTTGACAAAAGGTGGAAAGAAATATTTCATGACTTTGATCGATGACTCTACGAGATATTGTCATGTGTATCTTCTGAAATCAAAAGATGAGGCTTTGAGTTTCTTCAAAATCTATAAAGCTAAGGCAGAAAATCAACTTGATCGAAAGATTAAGAGGCTTAGGTCTGATCGTGGTGGAGAGTATTTTTCCAACGAGTTTGATTCCTTTTGTGCGGAACATGGCATAATTCATGAGAGGACGCCTCCCTACTCACCTCAGTTAAATGGAGTAGCCGAAAGAAAGAACCGTACTCTAACAGATTTGGTTAACGCCATGTTAGACACATCGGGTCTTTCTAAGGAATGGTGGGGGGAGGCACTATTGACCGCGTGTCATGTCCTAAACCGAGTTCCCACAAAGAACAAAGAAATTACTCCATTCCAAGAAATTACTTGGGGTTGTTTGGCAAAGGTTAATGTACCAATCCCCAAGAAGCGCAAGCTTGGACCAAAAACCATTGATTGTGTTTTTCTGGGCTATGCTTTTCATAGCATTGGTTATAGATTCTTGATAGTAAAATCTGAAGTACCTGACATTCATGTCGGTACAATCATGGAGTCGACTGATGCGACTTTCTTTGAGGATATCTTTCCAATGAAGGATAAACCTAACTCATCAAATCCGGAGATACCTAGTTCATTTAATCAGGAATTTGCTATATTCTCTGAACCTACCTTTCCGATTGAACACTCTGAAAGTCCTAAGGAGGATGATAATGAAATTCCTAAAAGGAGCAAGAGACAAAGGACTGCAAAGTCTTTTGGTGATGATTTCATTGTGTACCTTGTGGATAAAACTCCCACTTCCATTTCAGAAGCTTATGCATCTCCTAATGCTGACTACTGGAAGGAAGTTGTTCATAGTGAGATGAATTCCATCTTAGCTAATGAAACATGGGAGATCACTGATCGTCCTTATGGGCGCAATCCTGTAGGATGTAAATGGGTGTTCAAGAAGAAACTAAGGCCTGATGGTACTATTGAGAAGTACAAGGCAAGGCTTGTGGCCAAGGGTTATACCCAAAAGGAAGGTGAAGACTTTTTTGACACTTACTCACCTGTAGCAAGGTTGACCACCATTCGAGTACTACTTTCTCTGGCTGCCTCACGGTCTTCGTTCATCAAATGGACGTTAAGACGGCTTTCCTAAATGGAGAGTTGGATGAGGAAATTTATATGGATCAACCAGATGGTTTTGTAGTAAATGGTCAAGAAAGAAAAGTGTGCAAGCTACTGAAGTCTTTGTATGGTCTTAAACAAGCACCTAAGCAGTGGCACGAAAAATTTGATAAAACCTTAACCGCTGCAGGCTTTGTTGTAAACGAAGCTGACAAGTGTGTATACTATCGCCATGGTGGGGGTGAGGGAGTCATCCTTTGTTTGTATGTTGATGACATACTGATTTTTGGAACCAACCTTAATGCAATTAAGGAGGTCAAAGATTTCTTATCTCATTCCTTTGAGATGAAGGATCTGGGAGTAGCTGATGTCATCCTGAACATCAAGCTATTGAGAGATAACGATGGTGGGATTACATCGCTTCGGTCCCACTATGTGGAAAAAGATCTTGAGTCGTTTGGGTATAGCGACGTCAATTTTTCTCCTACACCGTATGATCCTAGTGTGTTGCTTCGAAAGAATCGAGGAAATGCTAGAGACCAACTAAGATACTCTCAAATCATTGGCTCGCTTATGTATTTAGCTAGTGCCACGAGACCTGACATCGCCTTTGCTGTAAGCAAACTCAGTCGATTTGTCTCAAATCCAGGAGATGATCACTGGCATGCTCTTGAGAGAGTTATGCGATATCTAAAAGGCACTGCGAGCTATGGCATACACTATACCGGGTATCCGAGGGTACTAGAGGGTTATAGTGATTCAAATTGGATATCTGATGCTGACAAGATAAAGGCCACGAGTGGATATGTTTTTACACTTGGTGGTGGCGCTGTTTCTTGGAAGTCTTGCAAGCAGACCATCTTAACGAGGTCAACTATGGAAGCGGAACTCACAGCACTAGACACGGCCACTGTTGAAGCAGAGTGGCTTCGTGAACTCTTGATGGACTTACCTGTGGTTGAAAAACCTATACCCGCAATTCCAATGAACTGTGATAATCAAACTGTGATTATTAAGGTGAACAGTTCTAAGGATAATATGAAGTCCTCAAGACATGTGAAGAGGAGACTGAAATCTGTCAGGAAAATGAGAAACTCCGGAGTTATTGCATTGGATTATATCCAAACATCTAAAAACTTGGCAGATCCCTTCACAAAGGGTCTATCACGCAACGTGATAGAAAATGCATCGAAGGATATGGGTATGAGACCCACAATTTGAGCTTTCCACAGTGGTAAACCACTCTATGTGATCAGAGATCCCGTGAATTAGAATTGGGAGACAAGCTGTTGGTTAGCTGAGAGGAAAGTATCCCTACTTTAATAAACACCACTCCATAAAGATGCAATACTTTCCTATTCTGCACGGCAGGTTGATTTATTATCTTAATGTGTTCTAAGTGGCTTATCCTAAGCAAAGATGTTGTCCTGCAGAACATCTTTTGAAGAACACACCTATATGAGTCTGACTGTTAAAACGTCGCAGTCTATGAGAGTAGGGTGCTCCCTAATAAACTCATGAAATGTCATGGAGTATGACGTATAAGCTCCACCCGCGGAGAAGTCCCACGGTAGCCTAGTATCGGTCAAGACTTTTTGTGAAGCTAGGTCTGCAGCAAACTTGCAGTTCAAGGCATAGTCCACTGTACAAGTTACGGCCTAGTATAACATAAAGCTCTAAGTGGAAGTTCAACTTAACAGTCTCCACTACAGTACTGGTATATAAACAATGTTTTGGAACCAAAGGCAAACTTCATGTGCCTCTGGGATCTGGTGGGGGATTGTTGGAATTTTTGCCTAAAATAGGCTCAGCCCATTTATTATATGCCAATAAATTCCTGAAATCCTAGAGGCCCATTTGGCCCATTCTTGTAAGGAAAGAGCTGGAACAAATGTTTAGTCGCACATTGCTAGTTGAGTGAAAGTTGGACCAGCTTATAAGGTGAGATCTCCTACCACTTGGTAAAAGGATGAGAAGGAGAAGGAGAGAGTTCCACACGCGCGCTCCTCCTCCTCGCTCGCCTCGCCACGCCACGCCTCGCCTCGTCACGACGCGCGCGCGCCGCGGGTTGCGGGAATCTCGCTGAGCCGAGCTTTATTTTGCCACGCATGAATGGTTTATGAACAGATGTACAGAAGCTGAAACGTTTGCTTTGAGTGGACTTTTAATACGAGTTAAATGAATACGAATTGAGTGGAGGTTGTCCGGTGGGCTGCCGCATGTTCGCTTCATCTTCTGTTTATTTGTTTCATCTTCTGCGCAGTCTGTCTACCTTCCCCTCTGTGCCTATAAGAGAGAGAGGTCGCGCCTCCTCTCAGTTACACTGCCACACATCCTTTGCGCCTCCAGTTCCAGAGCACTGCGCTACCTAGATCTTCCCCATCCCGTCTTGCGGCGTGCACCGCGAGCCGGGACAGTAGGCCTCCGAGACCCCGCTGCTTCGAGTCCTGTACGGGAGAAGGGCGATAAGGTTTTTGGGGAGCGCTATCAGCGCGACTACTGGCTTCGTCACGGACTCCCTCACAGATAGCGACATCTTCCCCGACGAGGACTTCTTCCCCGACATCAGCACCCTCTTCCTCGACGACATGGCCAACGACGGTTCCAACGCCGGCGGTTCCTCTTCTGCTACTGCCGTGTATATCTTCTGTCTCAATCTTGTTCTGATCATATCCAAAGTTTTATGCCTTGCAGTTTGTTTGGTTATATGCCTTAATATGTATTCGCTATTTCACATGATTAGTATATTGCCTATTATTCTAATCATGTTTTATCTAGCGTTTATTATGGATAATTCGCTTGGTAAATTGCTCTATTATTCAACAGTCATGTGGGGCTATCAAGCCGTTGCAAAATTCACAGACCGAGACTAGTGCTAACACTAGTCCCGGTTTTAGACAAGGCTGGGACTAGAGGCTGGAGCTAAAAAAACGAAAGGTCATTTCTCTACTAATGATTATAGATAAAACACATACATAGTCAGTCCTATACGTTGTGTATTTTTAACCATCATTGTAGTTCTGTTTTAAGTTACACGATACTATAACAGAACTTATGGGAATTTATCTCATATGAAAATAAATTCTCCACCCACTCTCACATGTGTGAATAATTCTTTTCCCATTATATACCGCTTACCATTCGTATGACTAGGTAGCAAGCACCATTGTCCCACTTCAGTTCAATACTTTCAAATAGGTGATATCTCGTATGCACCATGGAGAAGACAAGAGAAAAAAAAATCAAAGAACTGTAAAATACGAGGGGGTATGAGGCACCGGGAGCTGCGACCTAGTTAGGCGTCTGGGGTGGATAGGGAAAAATGGAGTTACTTCATATCGTTGAGAGTGATGGAGTGGCTACTCACTGCGTTGCCGTAGCTACATATGGCACCATGGGATTGTGCTTTTAGATTTTAGCCGTTTTGCTAACCAAAGTTGCATGTTGGCTGTCCGCATGCATATACTCAGGTGGGTTGTCCATGTACGGGACGCGATAGCTATCTGTGATCAACAAGTCTAGTTTAAATCGAGTGTAGACTTGAGACTTGAACTTAACGAAAATAGGAAGGGGTCATAGAATTTTTGCCCCTTTTCGTGGTATATGTGCAGGTTACCCCCATGTTTTTAGTTTGTTGCTTTCACTTATCCGTGTTTATAGTGTGATTAACTCGGCTGTGTTTGACAAGTCTAAAATTTCAGCACCCATATTGTGGGGTGGTATATATGTGCTAAACTACATAGCGATCAACGTAAAAATGAGTCAGGCCTAACTCAGTCTACAAGCCCAGTGTTTACTATTGAGTTTAGTCCCACATCGGTTTAGTCCATATTTGAATTGACTGTTATTTTTATTTTTGTATTATCATGATATCATCCTACATATATTTATCCCTAAAAAATAATTTTATTAAAACACAGTTTTGGTTCCTTAAATTATACTCTCTTTTATTTCATATTCAAAACCATTTTTTTAACAAAAACTATATTTAATTTTTATAAAAGAAAACATTTGTTAAAAAAAATAGGGAGACAGGCAGCCATGCCAAGCCCCAACTGGTTAGCCGACAACCCCACGCGCAGCCAGCCTTTCCACCCTCGGCCCGACCCACCAGCCTCCAGCAAAACCCAAGCCCAACCCACATCTGCCTTGGTCATTTTCGAAGAAGACCCCTCCGCCGACGAAATGCTAATTGCCTCCTAACGTGGCGCCCGTCGGTAGCGCCCTATACCCCCTTGCCCTGCAGTTCCCTCTTGGTCCGGGCTTGTTAGTCGCTTGGGTTAGGGTCAGTGAGACCACTAGAGGACCTTGCCGACGATGGGGATGACGCAGCTCGTTGCGGCGTCACCGGCGGAGGTGAGGTCGTGACCTCGGATCGGCAACGACGTGGCTGGCCATGGCGTCACTGATGAAGGTGAGGAAGAAACTTAGGGGAGGGGGTGGGGTGGCTTTCACCGGCGACCGAAGTTAGGGTTAGGATGGTGCATGCTCACTGGCGACTGGACTTAGAGTGGTGGGTGCAGGTCGGGGCGGGGGGTAGATGGATGGTCGGCCAGCCATCTAGGACCTCGTTGACGACGGGGATGACGCGGCTGGCCACGGCGGAGGCGAGGAAGGGTTGCAGTGGGTGTCGACAGGATTTAGGGGAGGAAGAAGAACGGGAGGAAGAAGGAGATGGCGTGTCGATGGGCCAGGCCCACTAGCGTCTACCTTCAGGCAGCGCGGGTGCGGCATGCCGCTAAAGGAGGAAATTAGCACGAGAAATGCTACACCTACGGAATTCACTTACGGAACGACGTGGCTGTAGTTGGTTTGTTGTAAATCAGCTAGCCCCCGTGATTTCAGGCCCAGGATGGCTCACGGATCTCCACCTCAGTCTGTAAAAAAATTTCGTAAGGCCCTGCTTGTTTCATCGTATAATATGCCGGCTGGATCCTAATGTTACGGACTATGCCCAGGTTTTAGTGGGACCTAGATTGGTCCGTAATGTTTACACTTGTTTTTAGCTAGAATACAGGGAACCAAGCAGGGGCGTAAGAAGTTGTCTGTACGTGTAGTGTTATTGAATTAGCACCTCCCGCTACGTCGCCAGACGATAAGGAGATTGGGTTCTCCTGGCCTTCGTTTCCAACTCGACAGGAGCGATGCCGAGCGTTTCCATCCTCGCCTCCTCCTACGCCCCGCTCGTTTCCATCCTCGCCTCCTCGGTACTCTGCCTCCTGGAGCTCCCTACTGCAGCGTGCGCCCCCCATCCTGGGTGAGGAATTTAAATACTACTGGATTTGTAATTTAATCTTGAACGAGTAGAAACAAGAATCAACTAAAATGATTATAGATTTTTTTCAAGAATTAAAATACTATAGCAAAGGATTTAATTTATATAAAATTTATGCTTCTCCATAAGTTAAATCTAATTATATAAACATGTTCTACATAAAATTAGAAATCCACCTTTAAATCATTTGATATATATGTTTGGACTTGTATCCGAATTTTTATGAATTTTACAATTTTAATTACGGATCCGAATCTGTGTGACTGCTGACGCGGATGCTGACGTGACAGACATGCAGCGCTGACATGGACGACCCATGGAAGGCTGCTACTGGTAGGTACCAGATCAGATTGAATCAAATCTGGGTCGTCCTCGCCAGATCTAATGGATGAAATAAGCATGGTGGTGCTCTGGTGGTCTACAACGACATCGCTCTGGTGGTCTACGGTCGACGGGGAAGAGGATGACGACGACCATCCCCTCCTCGCGATGACGCTTGTCTCCTCGGCGTCAAACTTTTCCTCCTTGTATGGTTGTGGCGCTCCGTTGATCCTCCTCAGGTACATCGAGCCTGATGTGACCAATTACTAGCAGCGCAACGCTCTATGGAAATGGAAAGTTAGATTGGGAGAAGAGAAATACCAAGATAATGAAGAATATAGGGGCTCGGGTGCTGCGAATGCGAGTGACGGTGTACATCAACCTCGCGAAGCTCCAACAGAAGCACTCCGGCAAGATAGGAATCCATCTCGACTCCGTCAGCTTGGTGGATTTTGTGGAGAGTTTTGGGGCCAGACAGGCGGCGGGGACAGGGGTTTATATGGACGCGGAAACTTGGGCAGCATTTCTGAGCGGTTGTCCCGCCTTGCTCTATCTTTTTTTTCAAAATGGGGGCACCCGGACTCTACATCAATTAATGCATACAACCTTTTATTAATTTATTTAACGAGTTTACGAAAGATCACAATTCACGGGTCACAATGAGTCGACACAAAAATCAGCCATCTAAAGAGGAGTAGTAACATGTAGCGCCTTTGCATCAATATGTTAATCTTCTATTAAAAGACCGGCAGTACTGGTTGTATAAAACCCGTGTGGGGTCTCCAAGCGGGTACAACCAGAAACCATGGACTGGCGCTGCTCCGCTGGCAGGAGAAATGACCACATATGGATGGACTGGCGCTGCTCCGCTGGCAGGAGAAATGACCACATATGGATCCAGTGGGTAGCCAAAGGAATAACCTGCAAAAACGATAGAAAACTTGATTTGTTAAAGATAAAATTATTATGCACATGTTAGATGGCCCATAATAAAGCACACCCACCCACTCGGATATGAGATTTGTCTTTCTTTTGTTCCCCATTCAACCAGTTTTCAAAGAGATTTGTTACATTTGAAGGTTGAGTAATATTGAAAGCAAACTGAACATTTCTCCACAAAATTTTAGCAAAAGAACAATCAAAGAAAAGATGTTGTATTGTTTCGTCCCGATCGCAGAAACAATATACAACCTTGCCAATTCCTCTTAGCAATATTGTATTTTGTAAGAATAACTTTTCTATGTAGAAACCACATGAAAATTCTAATTTTAAGTGGTACCTTAATTTTCCATATATAATTTCGTAGAAACCTAGTGTGACCGTTAAGCATATCAAGATATATTGTCCTATTCGTAAATGTCCCCAAAGAAGTTAGGCTCCATTTGAAACTGTCATTTTTGTCGGTTAGTTGAACTTGCATGAGCCGTTGCACCATATGATTCCAAACTTTTCAGTTATTTCCAATCAAGAATCTTCGAAACCCTATGTTTAGAGGATTGCTTGACATAACGTTTGCTATTGTAAATCCTTTTCAGTGAGTGATATTATAAAGAGATGGGTATTGCTCAGCTAACAACTTATTTCCTAGCCAAGTATCTTTCCAAAATCTAGTATTCACCCTGTTACCAAGTTGGAACGAGCCTATTTTAAAAAACTCATCTCTGACAATCATTAGTCCTGTCCAAAAACGAGAATCAGTTGGTTTAGCTGAAGCCTGTGATAAAGTTTTCGAATGGAGGTATTTATTATGTAGAAGCTCTTGCCATACCCCTTCCTTATTATGAAGTTTAAAAAGCGACTTGCTAAGTAAACATCTATTTTTTATTTTCAAAACTTCAACTCCGAGTCCTCCCTGATCTTTAGGTCTAAAAATGATATCCCACTTAGTTAATCTATATTTCTTTTTATGTCCACCACTTTGCCAAAAGAAGTATGACCTAAAAAAATTAAGTCTCTTCCTTACCCCTTTAGGTATCTCTAGAAAGGACAGCATAAACATTGGCAGGCTGTAAGAACTGAATTAATCAAGACTAAACGGTCTCCATAGAATAGCAACTTTCCTATCCAACTACTTAATTTTCTTTTAAAATGGTCTTCGACAGGTTTCCACAATGTGGTGGACCCCGCGTGTTAGCGATAGTGGAGAGAGGCATGGTCGCGGCTTCTATTGGGCTATGGCTAGGCCAAAACGGTGTGCGTGGTATGGATGGGCTGACCAAAGTGGCCGGTTCGAGGATCCGGTCCGACATCGGTTGGTGCCTGGTCGGGCGGCGGTGTCAACTGCATGCACCAGCATGGGCGGATCCAAGTTCAAGCTTGGTGGTGCACATGACCCCGGGTAAACAAAAAATTTATTTGTAGATTAGCTTGTGCCACCCCTAAAACAAGTTTTTTTAAGTTGAGGCACCATTGTCATTTCCCTAGCTCTGTGCACCGGTGGGCCAGATCCAATTAATGGTTGCGGCGGCTGCTGGTCTCGCGCTGGAGCAGAGGCGTTGGTGGTTGGGATGGGAAGAGAACATGGTGTGAGGCCACCTGATGCGAGCTAGAGCATGTAGTTGTCTATCCTAACAATCTGACAATTCGTCCCTGAATTCAGAGAGGATAAGCGGTAGACAGATCTGGATTTTTGTGCCGCCAACGTTGCAGCGTTTTCTGTTGTTCTCATTCCTTAAGTATAACAAGAGTAACGATCTCCTGATCAGCTGGGTGTGATCCGGTTTAGTCGCGCCATCCCACGACCTGGACCTCAACGGCAGCTTGACCAGGAGCTAACTAAGGAGGTGGGGAGAACGTGCACAGCTGCACTTCTCCACTAACTACGCGAGCCACGGATCACAGGCGATGTCACGGCTCGTTATTTGACAGAAAAACGAAAAACACAAATGCGGACACTTGAGCTTAGCTAGGCTAACAGAGCAACCCAAGGGATACGTATCATTTCACTCCCTTGGCATCCCTTAAAGGAGCATCTGATGCATCCCTCGCCACATCGGTGCCCCATAATCGTGACCGACCAGCGTATCATCTATGAACCAGATCCATGGCTCAATAAATAGCCAGATTTCTTCTTAGAAACAAGTCACTGTCCATCGACCAAGGTAGTCTTGTATCAGCATCTGCAGCCACAAGAAAAATCAACTACACTGCCGTAAGGGCCTGAGAATTCAACCTTTTTTCCACTCGACATTACTGCCAAGCTGTCTTAAACTCCATACATCTTGTGTGACCCTAAAATCAAGTCAACATTTTCTGCTACATAGTGACTAACTGGAGACGAAATTTGTTGAGTATTCTTTGTAAAGCACGTCCACATCTTTGACTGCGGAACTAAATGAGAGCAGAACTTTTACTTGTACACCGGGTGGAAATTTATATCCATGCCGCTCCCTATACACTCCTCCATTTCATCAGTTAGCCATCCAATCTCATACCAGCTAAATGGAGAAGGCATGCAAGTTCTTTCTAGCTGCGATGATGCTCATCTACATCATGTATGCAAGGTGTAATTCCGCGGACGCAACGGGTGCTCTCTTTCCTGGCCAAGTTCTGTCCGGCAACGACACCCTGATCTCCGAGAACGGTGCCTTTCAGCTGGGTTTCAACTGCGTATATCCTCCATGCTCAGATTGGACGCCATTGGGAATACGGTACGTCGGCTCATCAACTTGTAAACCACTTTTAGTATGGGAGTTTGCAGACTCTCATGTATCAGATCCATGGACCTCCTTCTTCAACCTCTCGCAACGTGGCAACAACCCGAACCTGACCTCGCTGACGCCCTATTACACTGTTCTTCTTGACAACGGAGATCAGTTCATTGTCGTTCTGGCAAAGCTTCAATAACCTGGGTGATATACTGCTACCTGGAGGGTGGCTGGGACTTAATGGACCGCAGATGTTTAGTTCTGAATTTAATGGTTCTTGTGTCACTAGTTCATATCTGGTCAGAAATACAGACCAGCCACTGGGGTTTACAATCTTCCAAAGCATTGATTGTTCCGCCGACACACGACTCCATTATTCTGGTACTTTTCCCAGATGGATGGGGTTTCTTGAAGATGAAGACACTTTGTTCCTATCAAATAATTCAGATTTATATGTACGATTGGATTCTGACGGTACTCTTAGTGCTGCTAAACTAGGGGGCTGTGGGACTCTATTGTGGTCTGCTCCCAAATCCGATTCCTCGCAAGAAGGTTCCTATTCCGTGCAACACAAATCAGGTTCCAACATTAAAACCATTATTGCTCTAGCAACAACGGCGATAGGTGTGCTCATCCTGCTGATGCTTGTTGGTCTTGTAGTCCTTTTCTGGATAATAAGAAGAAAAAGGATGGAAAGACCTTTGAATTGCAATAGCACCCTCATGGTCTTCTCAGAAGCACAAATCAAGAAGGCAACCAAAAGTTTTTCTGAAAAAATCGGAGAAGGTGGTTTTGGTTCTGTTTTTAAGGGGGCACTGCCGGGTTTCTCTCTTGTGGCAGTCAAAAAGCTAAAAGGTGTTGCACAGGGGGAAAAGCAATTCCGAGCTGAAGTCCGGACAATTGGTATAATTCGCCACGTCAATCTGGTCCGTTTATTTGGTTTCTGTGTGCAAGGAAGGGCGAGATTGCTGGTATATGAGTACATGGAGAATGGTTCATTGAATTCTCACCTCTTCTCAAAGAGTTCAGCCAAATTGACATGGGATCTCCGGTACCGTATAACACTTGGAATTGCAAGAGGCTTGGTTTACATCCATGAAGAATGCAGGGAGTGCATTATACACTGTGACATGAAGCCTAGCAATGTACTTCTTGATGCAGAGTTCTGCCCCAAGATTGCTGACTTTGGCATGGCGAAGCTTGTTGGTCGAGATTTCAGTAGGGCTTTGACAGCCATGCGAGGGACCATCGGATATCTTGCACCCGAGTGGATATCAGGGCTACCTATCACACATAAGGCTGATGTTTACAGCTACGGTATGATGCTTCTTGAAATCATATCTGGTCGAAGGAATGCAAATAAATGTATGGAAGGAAAGTATACTTACTTTCCCATGTTTGCTGCAACCAAGGTGAATGAAGGAGATGTATTTTGTCTATTGGATCCTAGGTTGGGAGGCCAAGCAGATACAGAGCAGTTGAACAAAGCTTGCCGAATTGCATGCTGGTGTATTCAAGATGCCGAAGATCATAGGCCAATGATGGGGCAAGTTGTGCGCATGCTAGAGGGTGTCATGGAAGTCGAAATCCCTCCTATTCCAAGATCACTCCAAAACTATGTCGCCATGGAGGATTGCTTTGCTGGAAATAATCTTGATTAGAATTTCCATGGTTATTTTATTTAGGAAAATATAGTTGTTTATTCGGCAGATTGCCCTGAGTCTGATCCGAGTTGTACAATGTCTTCGTGTTAGTATTACTAGCAAAGTACCCGTGTGTTGTAATGTCTCTAAAATAATAAATTAATACATGATGGTGGCCCGGGAAAGTAAGCATATGGATCGAGAAAAAAAATAATTCAAAAAAATTGTATTCCACTCCATATTTTTTGTCCTACCTTTCTTTCTTGGGTATGTGGAATTCAAAAAGGGAACAAGTGATACAGAGTTGCTTGTTCCCTAGATCTTATAAATTTTCACTAACTCGATCTTATAAATATTTTCAGTAATGTATTGCTCCATTGATGATAGTGCATTAACTAGAAATTGGTAGCGTCATCCTGTTGCCATACCAAACGCCTTGGCAATATCCCATTGCGCTTTCTCGGCAAGCAAGATTCCAATACCATTTTAAACAACCATATTTACCCTGGTTTGGCTCTAATCAAGGATTTGGTTACCAGTCGGTAAATTCGGTTACCGTCCGGTAACCGGATTTCCCGAGCCCCCTCGGTAAACCTCGTTACCGAGCAAAATTTCCCGATTTTTTTTGAAAAATTTGAATTTAAACGAACATATCTAGACAAATAGGGTGTGGCCTTCTATTCTAACAGGAAAAGTACGTACTACACTGGTATTACACAAGCATGCGTGAGGTTCCCCGTTCGACTTCTATGTATGCAAACCTTTTGTGTTTTTTATTTTTGCAGATTATTCTGAGCCAGAAATATGTGTAAAAATTGCTAAAATAAAATGTGCAAGGGGTCGAACTCCGAACCTTCCGCGGGTGGAAGAAGTTGTACTAATGCGATACCAATGAAGCAACAACAGTTGATTGTATATCTTGAGTTAATAAGCTTAGTAACCTTTACAGAAAATTTTGAATTCAAATTTTGTTTGAAAAATTTCGATCGGTAAATGCTCGGGATTTACCGGTAACCGCGGTAACCGACGATCCCGAGCACCCTCGGGATTTTTTTTCATTCGGGAACCAAAATCTTGGCTCTAATACATTCAAAACATCACAGAAATGCTCCTGTGCAGTGAGCCAGTTTTCGTCGGTGAATATCAAAACTTCCAAGCATAGAATATTTGGGCAGTGCATTTGGACACTTCACTATTTATTTTCTGAGCATCAGCTATTAGTTCAATGCTTTGTTGAATATTGTTTTTTTCTTTTTGCAGTAGCCGCTAGACATAGGCATCAACGGATCATGTTTACATGTTCTAGAATGGTTTGCATTTTTTAAAACCTTCGATTCACCTCGATCTAACGGAAATAAAATTAATGGTACCAAGCTGATGGTACCGGACAATACTAATAGTAGGGACCGGTATCAAAATAAGATAGGACCTTACTATACTCTCGAACACTTCTCCATGCGCTAAAGAGCGTCCCCACCTCCGAAACCGGTGGCTTGGTTTCACCCATCACCATCCATGTCGTTTAGCACCGCCCCCGGTCGAGTCTCCTATGGATGACCCGCGTTCGCATGGGGCATACTGTTAGATGGCGCCGGTTCATCCTTGGTCGACCTCAAGCTAGCCATGGAAATTATTTCCTTCTCCGTTCGGATCCCTCGTTCTATTGCAGAGTACTAAACATGCATCAACCTTAGTTGGACGGAAATGGCATGGGTAATTTTGTATAACCAGACCTCCGCGCAAGGAGCCGACGCCACAAAGAGGAAAGAGAGAAGTCCATATTACCACCGAACTTCGCCCTAAGTTCAGATTACAACCCTGAGCTCTTAGTTGGTTCAACCTTCAAACCTGGATTATGAAAACCGTTCAAAATTGGCCCTTGCACCATTTAGACTGGTTTTGAGCCCAATTTTTTTGCCATGTCAGTGTCTTCTCCATACACATTTTAGTGTATTGGTAAAAATACCATGTAAATGTATTTGCGTACCTTTCATTGTACATGCATGCGGTAGAAACTGATGTGATATGCCTAGTCGCTCTCCCGTTCTCCTCTTTTCACGCGAAAAAGATAGGTATCCATACCATGGCAGATCACGGCACCGCCGAACATCCATACCACGGCAGATCACGATGCCGCCGGACAGCCAGACCACGGCGCTGCCCTCCCGTACCTGTCCGCCGTCATCGCTAGGGATGGGGTTAAGTCGCAGAGGAACTGGCGCATTGCCTCCGCTCTAGCAACTTCCTAGGTCGAGGCTAAACATGTGAAGAACTGGTCATGTTGTTATGCGTGTTTACCAAAGGATCAACCACAGGTGACATGCGCTGGCATGAGCATGATCGTATCTCTAATTTTTTAGGTTTCCAAGTAGCATCGAAAAATCAGTTTAATTTATAATGTGGATTTACTAGATCAATTGATTATTGATCTTGTCATGTCATTGAGACTGATTACTGAACACATTGATGGATGGATCGAAGTAGATTGATTGCTGAGTTGTGTGTTCACGTGATAGGAACAGGGCGGAGGCTGGTGCGTGCTGGCCGGCCGAGGCACTGCTCCTCCATAATTTCCAATTGAGGAAGAGGAACAAGCTCAAGTCAACACAAGGGATGTACGAGGCGGAGTGTATTCTGTATAGAGAGTACATTATTGGACTAGACGTTGTAATGGTATACAGGAAAAAACCGGCTCAAAATTAAGCCGGATGGTGAAAGGGGGTAATTTGAACGTTGAACCAAATTAGAGTCCAGGGTTGTAATCTAAACTTAGAACAAAGTTCAGGGGGGTAATATGTGTAGGGGTTCGTAGCATGGAAAACAAAAAATTTCTACCGCATGCAAACAAACAAGCCAAGATCTATCTACTACATTGTAGCAACGAGTCGATAGATGAACTCACCCTCGAAGATTCCAAAGCGGTTAACGAGAGCGGATTCTCGTGGGTGATGTAGTCGTACTCTTCCCGATCTCAAGATCGTGTAGACGATCCTTCCGCGCCCAGCGTTCGGCAGCGCCCCATGATCGGTCACACGTTAAATTTTCGATGAAGACCTTCCTTTCCCTTGTTCCAGCAGGCAGCGAAGGTTATAGCACTCTCCTCGCGATTCCGGCAGCACGACGGCGTGGTACCGGAAGTAGAGGGGAGATCTCGCAGGGCTTCGCCTTAAGCCGGAGCGAGTATGGTGGACTATGGGAGAGGCCTCAGTGATCTAGGGTTTAGACACACCAAGGGGAAGAGGCTAGGCCGGCGGCTAGGGCTTGGGGAAGCCCAAGTCGGCGGCTAGGGTTTGCCCTAGGCGGCGGAGGCAGCAGGAGGTGGCGGCGCCGGCGGCTAGGAGCTAGGGTTTGCGGGGTGCAAGTTGTGTGTTTGGAGGGGCAGCCCTGCCCCTCCTTATATAGGTGGAGGGGGCGCGCCAAGGGGAGGGGAGTCCCTCCCCAACTCGGTCTCCAAGGCCGGCGGTGGAGGGAGAGGGACTTCCTCCCCAAGTAGGTTTCCTACTCTCCCTCCACCAAACAAAATAGCCGTTTGACTTTTCAAATTGGCGTTTGACTTTTCAAACTAGGATTTGATTTATCCCTTTATTTTGTTCAGCGATGACACCTAGTACATGATGCAACCATTCCAACTTGTAATGACACATTCATGTACCCTTCCCCTCCGGAGTGCCGGACATTCTGGAACCTTCTAGAACATTCCCGATGAAAACACCGGAACCATTCTCCAACCCCGAAACAGGACTTTCCTTATATGAATCTTATTCTTCGGACCATTCCGGATCTCCTCGTGATATCCCGGATCCCATCCGAGACTCCGAAAAACATTCGGTCCCTTACTCATCATTCCATAACTACTCAAACAACATCGAATCCTTAAGTGTGTCTCCCTACGGTTCGTGAATTATGTGGACATGATCGAGACACTTCTCCGATCAATAACCAATAGAGGAATCTAGAAATTCATATGGCTCCCACATATTTCTACGATTACTTTGCGATCGAATGAACCACTTACATACGATACCAATTTCCCTTTGTCTCACGATAGTTTACTTATCCGAGGTTTTGATCGTCGGTATCTCTGCATACCTAGTTCAACCTCGTTACCGATAAGTACTATTTTCTCGTTCCCGTGGTATGTGATCCCTTGTGAGCCAGTCACATGCTTGCAAGCTAATTGGATGACATTCCACCGAGAGGGCCCAGAGTATATCTATCCGTCATATGGATGGACAAATCCCACTCTTGATTCATGTGTCTCACACATACTTTCCAAACACTCAATGCCACCTTTATAGCCACTCAGTTACGGTG
Source organism: Avena insularis (assembly GCA_023614405.1). NCBI lineage: Eukaryota > Viridiplantae > Streptophyta > Magnoliopsida > Poales > Poaceae > Avena > Avena insularis. The sequence goes on from CM042684.1 coordinate 11,192,825, forward strand.
TGGTGTTTGATGTCATCAAAGCATCCTTTCGGTGATGGTGATAAGCATGATCTCATGGTCGAAAGAATTAGGTTACTATGTATCAGAAAGCATATAGCAATTGAACTATTTAAAATGACTTGATCTTTATGCTACGCTTATCTATAGGAGTATGTCCATCATACCATTCTCCTAATGATATGATCTTGTTGTTAATAACATCTCAATGTTCATGATAGGGAAACCACAATCATTTATTAACCAACAAGCTAGTATTATGAAGAGGCTTTACTAGGGACTCTAATTTAGTTTATAAATTACACAAGTATTAATGTTTCCTTGTTAATACTATTATAGCATGAATGTAAATATTTATCATAAACACAAAGATATAATAATAACTATATTTATTATTGCCTCTAGGGCATATCTCCAACAATATGGACTTCTCTCGAGAAAACACGATTAAATGGAGAAATGTCTAAAGTACCCAAACAAATCAACCGTTGGATGCGATTCATACTACTCTCTCTTGTACCATTAGTAAAAGGTACCGTAGAGGACACCACTTATTTTTTTCAAATGGTTTTCTTGATGCATGTCTGTTATCACACAAGGAGTATCAAGTACCAACACATCTATTGTAACTATGGGCATTCAACTCATAGGAAATGAATTCACCATCCACCTTAGTGTACACGTATAATGATTTTCCCATTATATACCACTCAGAGCCTTCATCAAACTAAGTAGCAAGATCTGATGTCCCATTTCAGTTCATCATATTTGTATCACTTGCCTATATATGCAACAAATAGGTTACATGGGTGTGGCATACCATTGGCAAGACCCCAACAAATGTAAGAATACGAGGCATCGGGAGGAGTGACACTAGTCGCAGAATATGAAAAGGTGACAAAACAGTGTCGCATCATTTCAGACAACTGTAGAGAGGAATGCTAGACTCGTCCGCATGAGCCGAAAGCAGGTAAAGACTTTAGTTGGCATCTGCATAGGACGTACATGCATTCTAATACTGGTCGTAGCTCGAGGGTCTGTTGTGTGTTTTGGTCAGCACGTGTGCAGCTACCTTAGTATCTTTCTTAGGCTAATGGGCTTTAGCAGGGTCACTGTCGTGCCTTTCTCCTCTTCATCAGGGCGCGACAACTCGCCTCCAACCACTGCTTCGACTGTGGAGAAGGAATATTTTGTTCTACACTTAATGTTTGACCTCATTTTGGGGTTTTCAGTTTCCAAAAATGGTATCATGATAGAGATTCTTTTTTGAATTTCAAAAATGGTATGATGATATATCATGATAGAGATATATGTTGCTACATGCAAATGACTTCTTCCAGCTATTTCCTCGTCTCGACAACGGCGTTAATGGACTAGCTAGTGAGGGTGTATTATTGTAGATCTGCTAGACTAGATTTGAAGTTTGTGAGGTTTTGCCACGGTTTATTATATCTTGGTAACAGAAATATTTTGGGCCTCATCAAAACAAAGTTAAATATCACCAAATTAAAATTCATTACAATTTTAGGTAAATCTCATAGGAAATGTTTTGGCAATGAATATTCAGTACCCGCCATCATTTTGAAAAAATCGTTGTAACTATGAATTAAGGTACCATGTAGGTACGTTGTATTCAATGAACCTATCAAAACCACTATCAAAGAAAAAGAGAATCCAATCTATTATATACTAAAAGCAATATAAGGGTGTTTTTCGAGGCACGAGATTGATCCACATCTACCAAAATATTTGGTCCGTTCATCTTAATTATAACGGTTTAGATTTAAAGCCAGAAAGTTATGTAAACTGTAATTATGTACAACCTGTCACGTACATGAAAAAGTGACCATCAAAGATATAAAAGGTAAGTCACGTTACCTAGCACGCTGGGCCACCGGTTGGAAAGGCATAGTTTTTTTTTAACAGCCGAACTCCTTCGTTTGCACGTACAGGTTAGAGAAAAAGAAATCATCCTTCTCTACAACTCCCTGATCCAAACACAAACACTTTGATAATTCATCTCTCCTAATCCTCTAGGCTATACAGCAAACAATTAGTTATCTCTTCTTAACGTGCGGTTCACAATGAGTCACGAGGTCTGTCAGACAGGCGCCGCCGGTGCATGCGAGATGCCGCGAACATCTGTCATCTCCATCTCACAAATGTTCTGACCCTGCAACAAATTCAGAGATGTGATTATGTGCACCGAGGACAACCAGCTTGAACTGCCGTGTAACTTTAACTATAAGTGAGTTATAATTAATACTGTATATGAGGAGTAATACCGTATGAGATGTTTTATTTAACATAATAACTGTCATACCTAAGACCCTTATTTATTTTTAAATTCATGATATGAATATCTATGAAATATGAATTTTATTCTGCTGACAATCTCAAGTGATTTAATCGAAAACATAATCTCTGGCACACGGTTTTAATTACGAGCGACAAAATTTAATCACAGCCACGTACAAAATAGGGAAAGTACATAGTATTCAGACTCTTATATTTAAAACACGTACTCCCTCCATTGAAAATTATAAGATGTTGTGTAAGGATCAAAATGAGTGAACCTACATATTAAAAACGTCTAGATATATATGTTTCAAACGACTAAAACATCTTGTATTTTAGAACTGACAGCTATATATCTTGGAGAAAAGTAAATCCTCTTATACCTATGACATCTTGGTCCAAACACAAAATCCCATAGAACCTATAGTCACAGTGTAAGGATATTAAACTATTTTTTTGAGCGGAAATATATTAAACTATTCTGACGGATATAGATCAATTTCCACATAAGTTGCGTTCTCATTTCTAAAATTTTCCTTAGCCACCTACCTTAATTACTAGATCAGTGATACTATCATGTTATAAACTGCAAATTTGCTACCTGCCAAGAATAAAATGGCGTGAACTTAAGATGTTATTAATCTGACATAAGATATTCCTTTTATTTGTGAAATAACAATCGATCCTATAGATTTGTTAAAAGTATATGACCAATCAAAAGCTGAAATGAAGTTCGAAAAAAGATTCCCAACTGAAAGAAAGCTCCATCAAGATCCTCAAAATCAATCACTCTATTTTCATGCACCTTGTGTTCTTCCTGAGTCATGTAAAAATAGAGGGGCGATACAATGAGTGATGCTTGAAGAAATTGAAAGAAGACAGCTCAACAAGTGATTTCTTAGTTATGTTTCTGTAGGAGTTTTCATAATGCAGGTGCAAACCCACCTTAAGTAGTATGACAACTTGAGGGATGAAAGCTTGATCTATATAACCTAAGGATTTAGTGTCACATGGTGAACTTTATTAGATTTTTGTAATTGAGGTACAATTGTTAATGGAACTGAGAAACCGTGAGTAGAATGTTCATGTATCTGAAGGGATGGTGTTGCTAATCAAGAATAAAGAGAATGATGACAACATGATAGATCTATGAGTTTTCTATTGAAGGGAGAGTACAACTAAAGAATGTCTTTATTGGGAAAATCACAAATTATATTTCCTCTTGGGTATCCTGAGAGGATATTTGCACCAATTTTTTTATCAATAAGAGTTTCAAAACATTGTATTATTATTTGGTATGTATTTTTCCTAGAGAAAAATTAATTTTTAAAAGTATGGATCTATGAAATTTTTCTATTGATCATACCCAATTTTGACTATTTATTACAATAATTATGAAACATTATTGAATTATATAGTTAGATGCATTTCCCATAGATCAATTCAATTTGTAGAATTATAGACCTTGGGAACTTTTCATATATATCATAATAAATTTTTATATGTATATATCAACCATAGGTCCATGTGATGTGATTAAACACAGATTCATGTCACTATTAATGGTTTCTAATACTTTATATAAGTACGAAGAACGAGATGTCTCACTACAAGTACATGTTAAAAAACGATTATTTAAGTTGCTAAAGCTATGTCATTTATGCCAACGTAGTCATGTTACACTATAGCTAAATATGAAAGAACGAGCGAGTGGAATGATTGGTATTGGGGATAGCACTCCAAGACATAAAGAAATTAAATATAAAATATTAATGTTGATCCAATATTAATAATATCTAGAAAACTTGCAGTAAATTTTCTCTAACTGTGTTTACTGATATTTATATCAATATTCCAAAACTTTTCTATGTTTTGGAACATGTACATATACAATAAAATCAAATTTGACACGTCCAAGCTATGTCATGATTGACACGTCCATATCCCCTTGTATTATAAAATAGATGACGAAAAAGTAGATGAGAAGAACAGATATTCGCAAAATAAAATAAATGGCGTTGCCATTTAAATGGCATGGCTATTAGAAGATAAATTCTCTTTTGATCACTTCATATGCAAAACTATTGTTTATTGTATATGAAATAACATCTAAATATCATCTAGCGATACCTTAGGTGGCCATGATTACTATTTGAACCGTAATATCAAGAACTAATTAACAGACTAAAGGTTGACACTACATACTCATCTAACATAGCCGGTGATACTGTAATTTCCATCTTACATGAAAAACTAATGCATGTAATCAGGAGCGTAGAGTGACTCGGGCTCTGAGATTCAGGGTAATAGGGATAGAGTTAAGCAACATAAAAATGATATTACCTTTGTTAATTCAAAATTACACCATGGTGTAATTATATATTTGTAGACAAACTTCTCACATGTTGGTTACATATGTATAAATATATACTTGAAAAGCATCGAAATAAAATTTATAACTAAATTTGACTTAGAAGTATTTTATGTTTTACTAAATTTCTTTAGAGCAATTTAAACACAAAATATTCTCAATGACATGTCGTGAAAATGTCAACGTCTAAGAAGCCACCTATTTGACTAAGGAGGGAGAGGGTCATATATTCCGGAACATATGAAGTAAATGATCGAAAGATATATCTCCACAAAGTATAATAATAACTCTTATTTACCTAGCTTACCTATTAACTAGGGAACACGAGGACTTAGCTTTATATTTTGTGAGAAAGATCACATAATTATGTTGCCACTAATTAAGTGGACCGTAAACATATAGAATTTCATTTATAAGACCGACTACCTAAATATTATCATCACACAATAATATACTTGACATAAAAAAAACTTTTTACTAGCTTGTGGTCTAAATTTAATTCAATATACGGATCTAATATATTTTACATACAACACAAATGATCATTTCTATGATTATTCTTTAAATGGCGCAATAATCACCCCAAAGTAAAAGGTTGTTTCTGATGTGGAGGATATTTCAATCTAGCATAACATCTGTGTTGGCTAGAGATATATATCATTTCATATGTGTAACATAAATACATATAACTTCATATATTTATATTTCAGTCATTTTCAATACGAAAAAGCTGATTCCCTCGCAAATGCGAGGGCCACCCTACTAGTTCCACACAAAAAAATACAACGGGCCCAACTAGATGACAAGTCGATGTCACTAAGGACCACTGACCTTGCACAACCTCAATGGGCATCGAGGTTGTACTTGAGGCGAGCTCACACCTCACACCACCGACTAGACCAGATCTGAAATGGAACAATTAGTAAAGGAGGTCGTCTTACTCGATCCGAAAGGGCATGCAAAATATATCTTACGATGGTGCAAAAGTCCTGGATTTGAATCTTCAGCTAAGATCAGATTATCTTTGTTGGTATATATGTTAAATATATAGATACTACTGCTTATGTAGATTATATATTATTTAATTTCTGCTGTAGAGTATCGGAATTGTCCCTTTTTGTTTCTTCTTAAGAAAAATTTCTTCTATTTGTTTTTTATACTTTGTGTTGATGGTTTGTTTATTGTGTGAAATAATTGTCTAATAGTGCAAAACTCCTTGGCAAGTCTTGGAGACACCAAGTGTATTGTTTTGCCACTTAAGGGTCGAACTTGTCAAAAAAAAAAATGGAGTATATGTATCAAACATAGAATGGGGTAAACTAAAAATATTATTTACCAATTATGAAGTACCACAACATCTGTTGTAACTCATGGGCGTTCACCTCACATGAGAATGAATTCACCACACCCACCTTAGTATACAATAATAGAGCCCCTTATATACCACTCATCCTTCTTCAGAGATTAACATGTTCAAAGTGCTAACCTATATATGCATAAATTAGGTAATTTTATATGCATACAATGGAAAATGTGAGAGAATAACCCAACAAATGTGAGAACAAGACGCATCGGGAGAAGTGGCACAACAATGCATCTGTTGGGAACTCTAGAAAGCTCCCAGTAGGTCAAGGCAAGGTAGCCGCCCTACCTTGATTTTTGGTGAAAAAATTTATGTGCACCTGTTTTATGAAGAATTTGAGTGCTCATACATTGAAAACAAACTCCATATGTGAAAGTTATGCTCGTTTTACTGAACACTACACAAAAGCAAAAATAGGGACTCGATCTAGTCTCGAGCGAAACCAAATCTTTTTCTTTGCAATATCTAATTTCAGTTTAACAAAACATGACTCTAAACTAAGTCCTATGTGGGTTATTTAAAGATACATGAGGGTATTTAAGCCATAGACCTTTTTTCGAAATTGGAGGTGTACCCCCGGCCTCTGCATCAAAAAGATGCACACAACATGCTTTTATTAATTATTTTTCAAATATTTACAAGATATTACAATGATCAACCCGAAGCCACCCTTTTGGCGAACATAATCGCTACACCCATTAAAGGGGTGGCGAAAATCAGGGTTGTATGCCCTAACCTTTCACAAACGCACATCATCAAAACCGGCGTACCGGTCTAGTAGACCCCGAGCGAGCACCATATGTACTTGCTACAGAGGTCGCCGCTGCCATCTCCACGAACCCATCTTTAGGACAAGGATCAACACAATGACCCCGTGAGGCCTTCCGTCAACACCACCACGACGCCAGATAGTGCCACTGCCCTCTGGCGGCGGCAGAGGAGAGGGAGGAGGGCGATGGAGGGGTGCTGGTGGCTGGGAGATGGGAGCCTCTTCGCCACCACACTGGGGCGGCTAGGGAGGTTCCTTATAGCATTCGTTAATTAGCAAGCAACTATAAATATGAAGTCTTGACTCAAACTTACAAGCCAAAAGCAGAGGCCAAAATAGCTAGCGCGGACCAAATGGAGCACCCCGCTGGGTGCACAACCGCCCTAAGGGCAATGGCCTCTGTCCTATCCATGGGCCAACAAAAACGGACACATTTGATGTTTGAAATGTGTCGGGCCGCTGGAGAACCATAACAGTCGTGGCAGTGAAGGGGAAACAGAGATTGACAGGGGCATGAGAAGAAGAGTTGGAGAAGATGCGCCACTTGTTAGTGGCATAGGCGGATGTAATTTTTTTTTCTGAAAGCATGCTGTCCTAAGTAGAAAATCTAAATGGGCTGGTTGAGGATTGATTCATGTAAAATACTTTAGCTTTACGACTTTTAATTGGAGATGTAATTAGGGATGATTTGGAGTGTTTTGAACCATTTTGTACCCAGGTGATTAGCTCGTGGACTGATTCTGTGCACTTTGCAAGTTTGTGGACCAAATCGTTCTCACCAAGGAAGTTTGTGTACCCCTTGTTCAATTACCTCTCCTATTTACTATTCATTTTAATTCAAAACGATTTGATCATTTTGGAGTTTTCTGATTTTGTTTAAATAGACTCGCTATCATGCTTGCGAAACTACCCATAAGTCATCCAAAATCTACTTGCAGTGGCCTGACTGACGAGTATCAAAATACAATACTGCCTTTAGTTAAAGTTCAACGCTGTCAGATTTTGGAATCCGATCAAATCTAGACTCAAGCGACAATTGAATGACTAATTGTATTTCTTATCCATTATTATTACTCAACTCAACCTACTAAGGTCTTGGGCATTTATCTTGCGAAGCTACCCTAAGTCATCCAAAATCTCCATACAGTGGCTTGACCGATGAAGGTCAAAATCCAATACTCCTTTGGGTTAAAGTTCAAAGTTGTCAGATTTTGGTGTCCGATCAAATCTAGACTCAGGCGACAATTGAATGACTAATTGTACTCCCTCCGTCCCAAAATAGATGTCTTAGGTTTTTTAAAATTTCGATAAATCTATATACTAAATAGTATCTAGATTCATTCAAATTTTAACAAACTAGCGGGCTGGCCCTCGCAAATGCGAGGGCGTCGTCTCTAACTTTCTGAATATAACTTTGAAATCAATTTAGGGGAATAATACAATTCCATAGTCCATATAAATACATACACATATGTGAATCTCTAACAAATACGGAAATGTGTACGGATCAGAATCTTAATCTAATCTAAATAGACAATACAGGATTTTAACTCTCTTACTTGCGTGTGGAACATTTATACTCTTTAGCTCATAAAAGTAAGACATACACTGGGTTAACAGTTCACCGTTTCAATGTTTCCGGCGTCTGTCATCTTGATAATCCACTAAGGTGCCATGAGGAAGGGTAACCATGGATCAACCTTGTGTATGTAGTTTAGGTTTTAACCTTATGAGGGATGTCCATTCTCTGTGTAAAACCAATAAGGTCAACTTGTCACAGTACTGGCATAACCATGGTATTTTTGTACATGGAGCCGGAATCTTTCTATTATGTTTGCAGGTATTATTTTCATGGGAGAAAGCTTGAAACTTGCACATTAATGCAATAAGATAATCAGAATCTCCACAAATTACAATGTAATCGGAAAATAATAGCTCGATTATTCTTATAGATTTAGCATCTAGTCCTTATATACGAAAAAATAGATATATATTTAAAAATCTCATAAAAGGTGAAACATCCAGAAACAACTTGGCATACCCTCTTTTTATTAGTAGAGCACAACATAAATGGTACCAAAACTGATTACAGCGGGGATAACACTGATACAATATTTAAATGACCATACCAACTTTCTAAAAAAAGTAAATGGTCTCTCGTATACCATAATAGATTAGAACCTAAATGTATCACAATTAGTACATGTTAGTATGTTCATATGTTCATATATGTAAATTGGACGATGTATCTTTAGAATTACATATAAGCATTATCCGACTATTTCTATGAAGCTTTTACCATAATCTTATTAATTGCTCTTTAGAATTGCGGACATATATTTCTCCTTTTTGTGAGATTTTGATAAATCTTATTGCATGATCTTATTTTTAATCCAAATAAACAATTATGATTATTTCCACACACATTGGAATTTTTAGATATTTTTATTATCTTATTGATTGATGAATGCGCAAATTTAAGCATTTTCTCCGGTGAGGGTAAGATGTGCAAGTATGAGAGAAAGGTTTTGTTGAATAAAATTTCCATTAGTTTGTATATATTTTATTTACATTTTTTTGCGAAATATATTTTAATTACATACAGTGACTTGGATATTTTCTAATATTTTCCCTGTAACATGCTTTATGCCTAACTTCTATTTTCTCTATCATGTGGGACATATTGATGTGCCCAGATTATGGAGAAACTCAACGGATCTGTTAATTTTGGGCTTTCTACATCGGCACAGCAATTGTATTTTGAAGGAACTTCCGTTCAGGAACATTGCCATCGGTATGAGTCCCAAACTCTCCGGGACATTTTTTTTTTGGTTGTAGACCGCTGCCTTGCACGCGTACGTGACCTGGATTCTGTTAAGCTTTTGTACATGTTCTCCAGAATTCAGCAAATTAACAGTTGCCTTACAAACGCCCAACTCACGTGTGCATGCCAATCGCTTTGTTCTAGTAACTGTTTTTAAGATGCGTGCAAATCAATCTTGCTTTGGCACGTCTTTTGTGGAGTAATCGATCTGAGGCGTTGCCTTTTTTTTTTTTTTTTGCTTACGGGAGATAGGTACATCCAAGAGGGACTCGTGCCAATATTTGTGTCCGACGAAATAGAAAAGATGGTTCGTGTTACGCAGTCTCTAGTTAAATCGTAACCGTAAATTTTAGATCTAACAGATTAAAATAATTCTAATGATGTGGATCAACCTCGTGCCTCGAAAAACATCCTTATATTGCTTTTAGTATATAACTAGCATGGTGGCCCTCTCAAATGCGAGGGCAATGTCCGAATATGCCTAAAAACTTTGTATGGTCCTAGAAATTTATATTATGCTATCATAATTAATATGGTTATATACTTATATGGTCATCATAAATATTATTCTAAATAAAAATTACTTGTGCAGGATACATCATTTATCATTTATAGTTTATGGCAGAACAATTAATATTGCCATAGAGCAACGTACTACCTACACTCCGGTTTATAAGAAAAATACGTACTTCGAGAAAATAGTTTGACCGTAAATTTGGTCAATAAAATACAAACTATATTTAACAAAAATTATATCATTAGATTCACATTCAAAATATGCTTCCAATAGTATAATTTTTGTGACATATAATTCATATATTGTTGACAAAATTTATGGTCAAATTATTTTCTTTAAAATGATTAGCCTAATAAACCGGAACGGAGATAGTATAATTGATTATATATGTCTTTTGTACGTGGTGATAAAGCTTGGTTGCAGTTTTTATTTTATGTGACTTCAAGGTACTCATCAACTTCTATTTGTTTAGATTCTCAAAAAAAAACTTTTATTTGTTTAGAGTAAAAAAACATATATGTTGATATGTTATTTGTCGCCAGATGTGGTTAATCTATAGTTACTAAGATAGTATAAATGATGTATTTAATAAGAATATGTTACATTAATGATTCTATTATGTTATGCACTATTAAGAAGAAATTTTGGTTCACTTTGTTCATTGTAAGGTTCAAGATGTCAATACCTCATGTACAACTTTTTTTAGGTTTTTGTTAGCTGGCTGAATATTTTGGTTTACCATTAGATATTCTTAACTAATTCTCTATGTTTTGGTTCATTATATGGTTTATTATGAACACATATGAGGATGGAAATTTAATGGGGAAATGGTTTCACACAAAATTTTGATTCGGTGCTTTTGTAAGCATTTGAAGAGTTAGTTAACTTTTTAATGGATTAAATCTTTTTAATCATTAAGGAAACTATTTTGGGGGAATTTGAATTTTATCTTGTCATGATCAATTTCTTCCCCCATTATTTCTGCAGTGGAATATAAACATTCAATGATCATTCTAAGTTGTCATCTATTAGACAAATATCCTCTCAAGAAAATCTTTTAGACAAAGACACCATTTCTAAGATTAACTTTGTTTTTTTATAAATATATTCTAAATAACGGAATTCTATTCAATCTTTTAATTTTGAAATTTTACTCAAATTTTATAATACTATTTTAATAATATTCCCCAATGCGATACTTAGTGAGATGAACTTTTCATTTTATTTATTTATTGTTGTTACCTCGGTCCTTGATATCTTTCACCCTCTGATACATTCACATTTACATGTATTGTAACATTTATAAGGAAACATCTTAATTAACCGATACTTGGTTTTATTGTGTGGCTTCACTACATGACATTTTCATATCTTATAATCAAAATTTAAGCTAGTTGGTAATCATCACTCCTTAATTAATAGTTTATTCATACGGCTACAATATTTAGGGAAATTTATTTCATTCATAGTGTGATTCAAATATGAAATAATATTTATAATGTCAATGACACATCCTCTTAAATTCTAAGGGTAATGAACTATAAAGCTTGACACATAATCACATATTCCTTTTTACGTTATCATGGTCATGGGAGGGTCCCTACATACATGTACAACATGCTATTAATTTAACTCCACTAATTTAATTTGGCTTGTTTGTATGTATCAGATTAAGATTCAAACCAGCTGTCATATTAATGATGTCCTGGTATAACATTAGCAAAAGCAAAATCGAGTGCACCATGTGGGTATACATTAAACGCGTATAAATATTGTGCTGTGTTTCACAATAAATATTAAATTTTTGTTTCAATCTATTAGTGTTGATTTTATCCAAGTCCTTGTAGACGGATACATGTGGGGTAGATGGATAGCTATTAATTTGTCGTGGACCTCGGTGAAACTTTCATATATGAAAAATAGGCTATTATGACCCACATATATATAATTTGTCATGCTTGTATGTATTAAATACTGAATATCATATTAAAGGTGTTCTGGTATAACACGAATGAGAAGAGCTTGAGTGCACAGTGGGGTATAATCTACACCCATAAAAATCGAAGGTTGGTTTACATAAGAAATATTAAGTTATCCATATTATTTTAAATTGTGTTGTCTCCCCATAGTTTGGAACAACCGCAGAGCCAACTTCATGCGCCTTGTGTGTCTTGTTTCAGCTTAGTTACCTAATAAAGTGAATATAGACGTAACAAAACCGTTACGTGCTATTTTATATTATCATTTTTTAGATGAGTCACATAATTGATGTGTCATTATGTTATAAAACAAAAATGTGTGGGTCCTTTCATAATTTTGAGTAAGACAAATAATTATTAACATTGACATCCTTAAATATAATCCTTACATATTTGTATTTGTTTCATTTTTCCTTTTGGATGATTAACTCGTGCACACTTGATGGAAAAAATTAAATGTGTTGTTGTTTATAAAATTATTATTAATATTTATTTTATGTTTTACACACTAAATATTAGTCTGGTTGTCTGATAACAGACCTGACGCAAAAAAATTGTTACACGTGAACTGAATTCAAATATTTACTAATGCTTAGCCAGTCAGACCCATAAGAAAACTTGCACATGAACTAAACAAAAAAATTGAATATATTTTTTATATCCTAATATTTTTTAATGTTGTGTCCGGATGCATGACCTGATTGAGCGTAAATAGACTTTAGGGCAAAAAAATATCTTACAAAATTTGTATACATTTATGTCTTATATGCAAATAGCATTTTCTATATATACCAAAAATAATAGATTTTGTCTTTTCCATGCGATATCCTTATACATCGCAGGGAGGACCGGATTGATGAAAAACTTACACATGAACTGAAAACACATATTTATTGAGCCTTGCTTGGTCGTCGCATTTATGATGAAAAATTTGCACATAAAATAAATTTTGTATGGAGTATATATTAGGTTTTCTAGTCTAATATTCTCTCGCATGCATACCATGTCCTTGTAAGTTCGGACGGATTAGTTTGTTGATTGACCCTATTTTTTTTTTTTGCTTTACCTGAACTGAAAACATAATTTTTTTCTCTGTTGAAAGTCCCATATTTACATGGACTTCCGATCGTACCGCTCTCATATTTCAAGTGTGGGCCTTTTCCTGTGAACCGGTCAGCTAAAGTCCTATATCCGGATATAGGACTTTGAATCGTATGGACCTGGCAGCCTAACGTGCCAGACTATAACACTATGGGTACAAAATTTAATTAATTAAACAATTACGTAACAGTTTAGTCTGTTAAATCCTAGCGGTAGATTTTAGATCTAACTATCAGATTAATTTAGGTGATGTGGTTCAACGTGGTGCTTCGAAACATACCCTTATATTGCTTTTAGTATATAATAGATAGATAGATTTGAGACATCTATTTGGAGACGGAGGGAGTATTTCTTATCCATTATTATTTCTCAACTCAACATACTAAGGTCTTGGGCATTTATCTCGTGATAAATAAACATATGAATACTTCGGACAGACTTTACGTTTCTGAGCAGCTTTGGCCTTTATATATACCACTCTATGTTCCGCTGAATAAATAGCAAACTCTCCCTGCCAAAGATATAGCGAACTATTTCAAAGAAAAAAAAAAGCAAACTCGGTTATCCCACTTCACTTTTGTGTTTTGGCAACACTAGTTTGGTATGTCAAACAAGTAAAAATCATCCAATAATGATAAGAGGAACAAAAGAGATAGAAGAGACCGTGAGAATACGAGACATCAGGAACATCTGAAGGTCTGGTTCACCTAAGGGCATGTACAATAGTTCCACCTCAGCTGTCTATAACAAGTGCCACATCTGAATTTTGTTGAAGTGGAAGAGAGAGAATAAGGAGAGAGAAGAAGGGTGTCGGTAAATCAACAGACGGTCGACTGGCATAAATCTCGCTGCCTATTGACGCTACTTCTCTCGTTGTACAGAGGCCGTTGGTACAAGGGTAGTTTGCCTCCAAATCTCTCATATTTAATTGGCCAGAAGCATTACGGCAGTTAATTTAACACAAGTGCATGCAGTCAACTGAAAAGACAACCCATTGTACAAGATGTCTATATTTCTGTCTATACTTGACGTGGATATTTGTTACAGACTGTTGCCGTCTAAACCAATGTCCATGCCCTAAAGAGACAAGATAAAACTGCCATCATGGATTGGTGAGTTGCAGTTTCAATACAACTACTAAACCATGGTGTTTAGGGAGTGTACAATGGTGTCTAATCAGCTATGGAAGAGGTGACAACTAGGATTTTAGATGAGGTGGACAGAAGGGAAGGAAGAGAGAGAAACAACCCGTCTGTATAATTCTAGACAGTTTATAGCGCTAAAATATTAGTCATTACCGACTGCCTTTCTACCATTGTATCTCTTAGTCTTCCAATCCTCCACAGCTAGCCACGTGGGTTTCTATATATAGACACCCAGAAGAACGACGTGCTGTACAAGGTGTCTGTAATACCGTTTACAAGTGACATGGACAAATAGTACATACGACCCTGTCTAAACTAATGTACTTCCTCCGTCCAAAAATAAATGTCTTAGGTTTTTCAAATTTTAGATGAATCTATATACTAAATAGTGTCTAGAGTCATCATTTATGTTAGGACCCTTAGCTCATCTGTGCCGTGTGAACGGAGTCCGAGCATCATTCCTGATGGAATTAACTAGACTGAGGGCTGGTAGCAAGGAAAAGTGATTAATTGCATTCTGGTGGCGTGTATTTTCATCAAACGACCCTATTACATACTTGTTCCTATCAAACTAAATCTGTACAACCAGACAGAGAAGGTGCTGATCAAACTAACTTATCACCACGCCTATAAAAATGTGCAACGGAATGCGCCACTCATGGATTTTTGTTTTACCCAATCTTTGTAACCTCTGCAAGCCACCACAAAACGTTGAGGGCTTCGCTCTTCGAATCTGTCGGACTGTCAGCGTCGAACTATCCAAACTAGATGGAGAAAGGAAATGATCAGTTTCTAATCAAGGGTCTGCAATGCAACTCCTCGTCATCCCTGGAACGGTGGTGAATAAACTCCCATTCTGATGACAGAACCTTCCCGTACATATCTCTAACGATGACACATATGAACCTCATGAGGACGTGACTATGTCAATTGTCATAAGCAGCATCAACATTTACATTAGCCATCCCAGGGGCCCGTTGCAACCAGGGCATAGTGCCCTCAGGACTAACTATAGAACGGTAGGGAGGAATTGGTGGAATATGAATGTATTATTGAGTCTCATCAGCGAGTATATGTAGACATATATGGTATCATCTTGGAGTACAAATCAAGTTAGGACTAGATGAAAACGTATCATATCTCTATCATATATTGTGAGAAGGTGCTGATCAAACTAACTTATCACCACGCCTATAAAAATGTGCAACGGAATGCGCCACTCATGGATATCTTTTACCTAATCTTTGTAACCTCTGCAAGCCACCACAAAACGTTGAGGGCTTCCTTCTTCAAATCTGTCGGACTGTCAGCGTCGAACTATCCAAATTAGATGGAGAAAGGAAATGATCAGTTTCTAATCAAGGGTCTGGAGTCTACACCAGCCTCACCTTTTTCTTCCTTCATGCCGCCTGAAACTCCTCTACTCTATATGTAGCATGCGTTCTCTCTCGGACTGGAGTGATCTACACCAGCCTGCATGACACTGCATTTTAATTAGTGAATTACAGTGCTTGGATTCTACCGACCGAGAGACTGCATTAATTCCTGGTGCGTCGAGTCGCACTTGGTGTACATTTTTTTTGACTGGAAGGTACTTCCTTCGTTTAGAAATATAAGATGTTTTAGGTATATGAAAGAGATGTATCTAGACATCTTTTAGTAATGAATCTAGACACCTTCAAATCTAGACACTAAAAGGTGTCTAGATAAATCTTCTTCACAAACCTAAAGCATCTTATATTTCCAAACGGAGGGAGTACATTGCTAGATATATGTTTGGTTTAATGAGAAAAGAATGTTTCAAAATTGTGATGACTGGAGTGTGCAGTAATTACATCTTGACAGGATGTTGGACTTTAGAGATCAAATCTCGAATAAAGGAACTAAGAATATTAGTTCCTGTACTAGTTTCAACTACTAACACATCTGTTGTAATAATAAAATAAATTACCCACCAACTCTTGTACTAGGTGCAAATAATGCTTTGCCCCTTAAGTATACCACTTGTTGGCCGTATCCGACTAGCTAGGTAGAAAGCTCCGTCGTCTCACTTCAGTTCAACACGTTCGCAAAACTAGTTTGGATACATACATCGATTCGGTAACATCACATATGTAAACCATGGAGAAGATGAGAGAAGAACCACACAAATGTGAGAACACGAGGCATCGGGAGCAGTTGCGTAACAAATAACTAGAGATGCATAGGACAAAACAGAGTCGCCTTCTCCCTTCCAGATTATTACTGTGCGACTTCACCCATTCTGACTAGTTAGCGCTGCCACTTTTGTTGGAACATGTTCACAGCAAGCAGGAGTGGATTCAGGATTTGACCATAGGGGTGGCCGCGATGATAGTGACAATAAAATAGTCGTCGAATCTTAAATATATATAGTTTTGTTATCCGAACGACATATTTTATAATTAAAGATTTATTTTATTTGATCTAATATATGAACATGTGGGGCAAAGAATAAATTCACCATAAAAGAGATAATAAATATAAAAATATATTACGTCTTCTAGTATATACTATGGATATCGAACCGTAACATTATATGTTTTACAATAAAAATAGCAAGCTACATTCTACTTGTTAGAGCGTCGGTCTATGCCCAGACCTATCAAATAAATAAATAACTCAATAATTAGTTAATCACTAAATAATTCATAAAAATGCTAGTGTACATAATCCACAATTGAAACAAAAAAACAATTTTTATTAGATGGCGTAATCAAACTAACAATTCTAGTAGCCAATATGCAATATATCTGAGATTATACGTTAGGGCGGTCAATTCACGAATTGGACATGACGTGCGACGGCGGCGGCGGCATGTCATAGTTGATAGTTCTAAGACGCATTTAAGTTGTGATTTGTGACTTCGCTAACAGGTAATCATGGACACAATGATGAATAGATACAAAATCCCGATCCTAACGACGACGCTCAACCAACGAGACCATGACCTTGGGTAGGCACCACCATGGCAGAGATAGAAAAGGAAGAAATAAGTCAACTAGATCATCGAGGGAAACCAAGTTGAGCATAACTTCAGATATGTCCCATGTATCAGTTGATTGAAATGTGATCTTGCAGATGTTTCAATAGGTATGTATTATCCCTTGATGGCTAATGTTTTGGGCTTGACCCATAAATCTTCAACAATCAGCATGTTGGCACACATTGGTCTAGACTAATGGATAAAGTATTACAATTATCAGTTTATCATTAAAACTAGTGCTAGCCACCGGTGCATATCCTTCAGGGAGGCCGAACCATAGGGAGGGCCTGGCCACCCCTCGCCCTTCCCTAGATCCGCCTCTGGCTGCAAGTACATGAAGAATCAAAGTTAGGTATAGATTAAGAAGAGTGATTTTGTTTCCAAACATCTGCAGAAGCTAACTAACACATTGTTTATAAAAAAATATTAGACATGTTATACCTTACATGAGGAGCTGGCGCATATGGGATGTGGGTGCGACGAATTCAGCCTCCGGCGGTGGGGCTTTCGGCTCATGTGAGGAGGGGTTTCCCTTCATGGAGGACGGCAACGAGCTTGAGATCCTAGTCGTCGACGGTCTTGCCATGGTGGCCAGCCGCGAGGTGGTTTCAGCATTTCGCGGCCGATGGGAGAGATGGGAGAGAGAGAGAGAGAGAGAGAGAGAGAGAGAGATGGGAGGGTCGAGAGAGAGAGAGAGAGAGAGAGAGATGGGAGGGTCGAGAGAGAGAGAGAGAGATGGGGTAGGTGGGTGCCTCACTGACAAATGGGCCAGGGCGATAAAATATGGTGTGCGGGCAGCGTCCGGGCCCTAGGTTGCCCATGTAGGCTTGGTGTGCACCTGAGAGGGCGGACGTTATATTGGGTGTGCCGGCCGAGCCGTTTGCTATAGGGAGACCGATCCAAAATGCTAAATTCTGCTTACTGTGGCACCGACGTCATGCCGCACAGGGGCTTCCCTTGATGGGTTGGCCCAGTTCCCTTCAGTGACTGTATCTCTGCTATTTTTTCCTTTTTCTTTTTCTTTTTCTTTTTTCTATTTCTTTTTCTGTTATACATTTTTTTATGTTTAAATTTTGATAATTGTTCATGATTTTCTAAAATGATCATGTTTTTTAAATGTTCATGACTTTCGAGAAGATGTGCATAATTTTTGGAAAATGTCCTTGTTTTTTTACAATTTTGGTTCATGATTTTTAATTTGATTCATACTTTTTATTAAATTGGTCCATGAATTTAAAAAATTTGTTAATGATTTTTGAAATTTGTTCATGAATTTTGATTCATGATTTTCTAAATTTGGTTCATGAATTTTGATTCATTATTTTTTGGGAAATTGTTCACAATTTTTGAAAACTTGTTCATGATATTCATAAAATCTTTATGAATATTCAGAATGTTTATGGTTCTTATATTATTACTATAGATATATTCAGCAATTAAAATAAAATGCAGAAAAAACAGAAATATAAAAAAATAAATATAAAATCACGTCTACTCTACTGGGCCAGCCTAGTAACCGGACACTTTAGGTGGGGCGTGCAGGCTGTGTCCCTTATAGGCTGTAGCACCGCTCCGGGCCAATTTGGTGCCATTTTTTTTTTGCCTTTTTTGACACTGTAATCCGCTCTTTATTTATAAGATAAAAACAAGTTACAAGGTACGAACGAAACGATCTTATAGAACTGTAAAGATAGGATAAACCTACGTAAAAAACCAGCGCCTATCCTCCTCCTTCGGCACCAACGAAGCGACCACTTAAGGGGCGAAAGACAGATCACCACAACATCCGAGCTTAGACCTCCAAAGTAGCTTGCCAAAGGCAAAACCATTATCGTTGAAAGAATCAGACCGGGGTAACATGTCCCCAGAACGCGATCAAACTCCAGAACTGACACCCCGCACGACTACAATGTCGGGAGAGGAAATCAGAATTGCCAGCTTCCATCCACAAACCCGGCACATGATCAACCATCTTCAATCTGACACGCAGACGACCGTCTACGCGTACTCCTGGACAACACATCCTCCCTGCTCCACCATGACATGGAAGCAAACGCCGTAGTAAGGGGGACAGAGAAAAAAGGAGGGACACGCCTGATGGGATCGCCGCCTCCGCCTCAACGACACCATCCAAGAACTCTAATGCCGCCAATCCGAGGAATCGGCACACACACACGATGCCATCAACTCCGAGACGCCGCCATGAGGGACGTCGTCGGTGTGGGAGTAAAGTTTAGGCATATTTATTTGCCTGGGCGCCACTCCCACCACCCCAACAGCGCTCCACGACCTGCAAAACCAAACCCTAACTACAGAGTGGGGAGACCGGATCCCCGTCCCTCCCGCCGCCGAAGTAGCAGGCAGAGGAAGAGGGGGCCAACAAGAACGCCGGTGAAGATCGGGCGGTAGAAACGTCGACTCCCTATTGCCTGGCGGCTAGGTCAGGGGCGAAAGGTTTTTTTTCCGAGAGACGTCGTCTTCGTGGGTGCCATTTTTTTGCCTTTCCCCCTAACACATGCTATGGGGAGTCTATCACGGTCTGGCTGGAGATGCTATAAGACACTGAACAAAATAAATTTCGAAATCTACAAAAATAACAAAAACAAATTTTTTTTTGCTGGTCTCATGTGTTCTTGATTCAAAGCCCATGCTCCTGGCAAGAAACTTCAAATAGGAATTCAGACCTGTAGACAAAAATTTGCATGCCCAAGAGCTTGCCGACAGAATTTGCATGGAAACAGATTAGAGGACGAAGAGAAAAAACAAAACAAAAAATGTAGTGGACACGCATGTACTACCACATAATGTCTCACACAAACGGTACAGTGTGCTATAGCTAGCAGGTCCAGAGCTGAGGAGATGATACAGCTGCTTCTCCTTTCTTCCAGCTACCCAGTGGAAGCATTATAGCGATTCCACTGATTTTGATGACCACATTTGCTCCACCCAGTGAAATTAAAGCACTATAGTGGCTAATGTCGACACGAGTAATGGTGGAAAAAGCAACTCTATGTCGACTTGTACTGCTTTTGCCTTTTTGTCGTGTGTGCCGCCTTTGGTTGCTGCATGATCCAGGAAGGTTCCTCCATTATCACGTCTGAACATTGATTCAATTCCCTCTTGTGCAAAAGTTCAGGTATCAGACCAAATCCTTCCACCCCGACACAAGATTATGTCATGTCGTCATGAGCTCATATACTTTCGATACTAGTGATGAGGTCAACTAGCTGATAACGACGGAGAGGCAGGTCGATCGATAGCGATGAGGTCAACTGGCAAGCAAAATGCTCATTCCTCACTCTGTCATGTCCCCCTCCTTCCTTGCTCTCTCACTTCTCTGACGACGACGACGACTGCTTAATTTCTAACTTACAGTGCCAATCCATCGTCATCGATCATCTTAGTTAACCCAATTTATAATCAACAAGCCGATAATTCAAATTCCAAGCATATTCTACGCGAATCCAGTACGGAAAGACGACTCCTCCATCGCCGCATTGAACACCTCGTTTTCAATCAATCAACCAAAAGTAGAGGTGGAGGACAAAAGAATGAAAATATGTAGAGGACACGCAGCACCTAAAGTCACAATCGTACGGACACAAACATTGTGCGTGGCTGGTCCTGGGCACGGCACCATCTTTCTTCTACCAATTCCAGCAGCATCACCTTTCTTCTACCAATTCCACTGATTTTGATGCCTCGGTTCACTGCAACCATTCAAACCTCAAAAGGTGATATACAAATATGCACGCATGGACAATGTCGATCGAGACGTGAACAAGAAGAACAGGGATAGATCACCTAAAGTGTAAACGATATTGATGTGTATGTCTTCTTCTGTTTCTGCATAATCATCTGCACATTGGCTTCGTCTTATGCATAAATTCAGTCAGGCCGATCAGTGCAGATTTCATAAATCCAGCCATCCTTACTGCTACATTCATTTATTCATATACCGAGGAACAAGAATGAAGAGCTTACGAATCTGTCGATTCCAGAAACCGACCGACCGAATCATACCACCCTGCCACATGATTGTGTCATGAACTGCTATATATTCAATACAATACCAGCCCAAATTGAACTAATTAGTAACTACTCCCTCCGATCAATATTAATTGACATTGATTTGTCAAAATTTGAGTGAACTTATATAGTAAATAGTGTCTAGGTTTATTTAAATCTAGATAAATTTGAGTCAATTAATATGGACCGGAGGGAGTAAGAGAATGCCTGCCACATATATTTCTTATGGTTACACACACCACAGCTATGCTGATCCTGCAGGAATGATGCGCCTTACTTGCACAACCAGAACGGGTCCTTGCGGCCGGCCGGCCACACCACATGACAGCCATTCAAAGAACACCAGACTCACTTTGTAATGATGCTTGAATGCAAAGACAAGATCAATCTTGCAGCCTGATGTGTTGTTATGAAATGCCGGCTTTTGCTTCGGTGTCCCCCCTCTTCTCCAAACTTACGAAACATGAAACATAAAGAAGGTCAGGATTGGCCGATACCCCCTTCGATTCATAATACATCAAGGGGTATCGGCCAATCCTGACCATTCTTGTGTTTTCAATTTCAAAAGTTTGGGTGAGAGGGGGATGAATCCATCAATACTTTACATGTTTGTTTACAGATTCCTATATCCCGGTGCATCAAGTGCTGAAATCCTCGGTTTTTCCTAAACTATATATAGATGCTAATTTCAGATGTAACATGGCCCTTCTGGTGAAAACAATGCAAAACTCATCTAAACTAAGTTTTCATCATTTTCACATGTGGGCTTATTTTGAACTATCATGTTATTTTTACTAAGGTTGCCAATGCCCCTCGAGGCTCCAGAGTAGTACTTGTAGTGATGCGCCAGCAACGACACAATGGTAATGAACTCCCCACCGTTACTGAGCTGCCTGGCATGGGACTCTTGGCTGCAATGCCTAGCGGCATACAGCAGCATCTCCACCCACACCCCTAAGATCAGTTCCAAAGGGTCCCGCTGCTCTTGCCAGCGCGACTCTAAGCTGAGAAGCTCGTCCGCGAGCAAGACTGCATACATGTTGGCATTGTCGCGGATGGATTCCCCATGTGGTTGTGGTGCCTTCACAGATCCCTGAGACAGAGGAGCTACTTAAATGAAAATAGTGCACATTTAATATATATTAGTATGTATGCCATAACAGAATTTCAGGATAACCATGCACTATCTATTTCAATATTCTGTGGTATCACAGTACATGTTGAGTTTAATTTTGTTTCCTAACTTTCTTTAGTAAGGTCTAAGGAAATTCAAAATGAGGCAACCTTTTCAATTTCATTAGACCATAGTCAAACAAATTTAAGCGGAGCACTATGAAATTCAAAATAAAACTTTTCTCAAAGAAAATCAAACTGGAACTTCCCTTTAGGAGCAATTTTGAATATAGGCACATGTTGTTTCTGTTAGTGGAGTCAGCAAGTAAGAAAACTGAAAGTTGGTTAAGATCTTTTGTATTCTCAAACATATTCACTAGAAAAATGCGTTTCACTTGAATTGTCATGGAAGATATACCTGCAAATAAAAAATGCAAACAGTCAAATGAGCCATTGTTTCTCAAGAATAGTGATATAATTTCCAAACAATATGAACGAACTTGAGGACCCACTTAGCCCATACCAGTGCAAATTGGGAGAAACTCCACACCATCTCCGCAAGCTTCTCCCTCTGTGGAATCCTGGAGGGATTAGGGCCATCATGGTGGAAGAATTCCTTAAGAATACAGTACGGCCACCAGCTTACGGGAGATGCCGCCACTGGGTTCTCCTTATCACCGAAGCACATATCGCACTGCCCTTCTATTTGTTCGCAGGATGCAAGGTGTACGTTGCAGCGTGCAGCTCCCGGCAGCATGTCAGGTTTTACCACCAGCAGGAACATCATGTAATTGGATAGCACCTCGGCGGCCTCCGTAAGATCATTTGCATGTTTGGCCTTGGATTTCCTGAGGTACAACTCGGTTGCGGTGTGCCAAACAAGGATGCTCTCATCAAAGTGAATGTTGACGCTCCAGCGAGCGAATTCGTCATAGGCTTCCATACTTTTCAGTATAAAGCTACCCCTTGAGTCCAAATCAGTATCTTTGTCTTGAATTGCTCGATCTTTGTCTTGCAGTGCTTGCAAAACCAATTTCTTGAGATCTTGTATTGACAAAGAGTTGGTGTGTGTGAAAGTTCCCGAGAAGTGCTTCTTGTTCCACCAGTCCTGGAGCCCCAACTTCATTGCCAGTCTGGTTCCTATCTCATTCCTGTTGCGGGTGCACAGGTGGAACAAGTTATACTGCCCAATGGAGCCTGACCACAGCCTCCTACTTGCCGGATGGAGACGCCGACAAAAGGAAGTGATAATATGGAGAGGCCACTCCCATCCCTTGCCCCTGCGGTGCAATAAAGCACATGTCCAAGTGGATAGTAGAGCCCTGCACACTGATATGATCTCCAGGACCAAAGCCCCAACCAGCAACATATAGCTGATAATCACATCGACTCTGCTATACCCATTTCCTCTATTGCTGCCGATGATGATTTGGAACAACAGGAACGTGATGGCTGTGCCAAGCAGCGAAATGAAATGGATGCAGAAGCCATACCATGTGTGGATTACTGCTTTCTTGGTGTAGAGGAAGTCATACATCAGAGACAGCTCCATCTCGACCAACTTGAATAGATCCTCCCCCATGTAAGATATTACAGAACGTGGCTTAGTCTGTGAAAGAACCGAGGGATTCGGCAACATTATGATATCAGCAAAGGCACCTTTGCAGATATCAAACTGCGAGTGGGCTCCAAGCAGAATTTCCTCCTCACTGGTACCCATGCTCAATAACTGACAAGGGTTAGGCTTGAATTTCGAGACAGTGATGCTGCTGATGTTGCCACACTTGAGCGCCCATATCCTCTCGCCATACTTGAGAAAACCAGCAACAAACATGGAGATGGAGGCCAGCAGAAGCAGGGTCACGGTGCCGGCAACGTACCTGTATATCACATATGCAGCCCCTAGGACCTGCACGGCGAGTGTTTGCAGGTGGCGAAGCCAGAGCGTATTGTCTTCAAGTGCATATGCTGTGATGTTGTCTGGGCCACCGAGGTGCATCAGGAGGAATGGTGCCCAGAACGCCACCAGCTCGTGCTCATTCGACTGATCGTCGACGGATAGGTGGCCCAGGGTGTATATTGCCGTCGAATCGGCCAACAGATATGCAGACCAGAGGAAGAATTTCAGTATATTGGAAGAGCTACGCCGTCGGACACCCCCGAAAATGAGGAGGAATACTTGCAACGTGAAGCTTATAAGAACCAGGATTTGTATCCCCCATTTGTTCCACAGGTCCACTAGCCTTCCAGCCTCCTTTACTCTTACTTCCATTACTCTGCTCCTCAATGTCTACAGTAACATGTCAAAGAAACAAATTTAGCAAATGTGTATACTCTGTTGTGTCTACAGTAACATGTCAAAGAAACAAATTTAGCAAATTTAACAAATTTAGCGAGAGGCAAATTAAACTATCGCAATCTTTCTAACTAATGATGATTTACGATTGATCACTACATAAATACGGTTTTAGCTAGTGCTTCATGGATAAGACATGTTAGATAATGTTTACATATATGTCCTATCAGTGCAACTAGCTAGAACAAAATGGAAAAGGGGTTACACCTTGGCTGTACAAGGCCAGGAAGCTGGGAACTAAAGCCCTCCTGAAACAGAAGCACCAGCTATCTACTCAAGCAAAAAAAATTGCAAAGCTAGGTGAGTTGGAAATTCAGAGAGGAGGCTCCTTGTAAGTTTGCACAACCAGTCTGAATCTTTTTAATGAATCAAACGTGTGTCGGCAACAGATACGCAAAAGAAGGTGTGACGAGCAATTTCCTGAATAACAGCCAGATACAGCGCGGTTCTTGTACTGGTGAATGGTGATGGCACTGAAACTAAATTGAAGTAAATTCTGAGTGAAGTAAATTGAAACTAGTGTTTAACCTGGTCCAAGCAGTTCTAAAACAGAGCTGGGAAACAGAGTGTTGGGCCTGGTTTTGACTGGAGACTCAAGTAAGAAGAGAGAGAATTCGATCCCAAAAAAAAAAATCAAGAAAAGCTAGTATAAAATCAACAACACTGGAAGGATGGATGGATCGCCAACAAGAGCAGATTCAGGAGCAAGAGACGACTCACCCAGGTGCTCCCTGCGCGGCCTCCCTACTCTTCCGCTTCGTCCCTATTGGGGATCTGGGAGGAGGGAGGGAGGGGATTTAGGTTCCGTTCATCAGCGGACGGGAAGTGGCTCATGGTCGTCCAACACTCAGCTCAGCTCAGAGAGACATACGCACGCCACACCGACTGCAAAGATTTGGTGAATGATGATATAGGTCCTGTGTCGCTGCCGAATTAATGGCTTGGGCAGCAGGACAGAGGAAGAATATGTGCTCTCTGTCTTCAATAGCATCAGGGCATCGAGGTCACCGATCGTCTTGTGGTGTAGAATGGCCCGTCGTCCTTGAGTTGCTTGCTCCTGTTGAGGTGGTGTACTAGCAGTAGCAGCCAGCCGAAAAGCACACCTCGAGGTAGTCCATTGATCGCACTTTGTCTTGTCCCTCACTCCATACCATACCTACTACTATGCGAGTCACCATCCATAGCGACTGCTATGCATACATAGCAGAGTGGAGATTTGGTCGACATGGGCACCAATGTTTTTTTTTTCGTTTTAAAAATTTTTTAAGTGGCATTTTTGTGTTTTAAGGAATTTAAAAAAAATCTTGGAAATACATATATATGGTCCATATATTTGTGCGAATTTTCAGGAAGTAAATCGTTTTATTTTAGGCTACAGAAAAAATAGATTTCCGACAGTGAAATAAGACTAGAAACACGTTTGTCTTGTCACAAATTTGTCTTTTTTGTGCAGCCTAATAAAATATAATGTATCTTTAAATGAAAATCTTGTCGTACACTCTAACTGTATATATTTAGTGATATATTTATTTTCATAATTTTGAGAGAACTAAAAGTACAAGTTTCCATTTAGAACAACAGGAAATACATTTACTTACTATGCGTGTGCATCAAAAGCGACTGTGCATCAGAGCATCTCCCACCCACCCGCGTTTCTAGGACAGCATTTTCAGGATATTTTTCCATCGAGAAGATGATATTTTGCCCGGTCGTGTTCCCAGGACGCCGGATAGCGTTAGATTTGACCTAACTTTCATCCGGCGTTCCCAGGCCGAACCCGAGGCGCTAGGAACCGCCTGGAAGGCCGGACGAAGCGAAAAAACGGGTGGGCCAATCCTTTTTCTTCTTCCCATCCCGCCTTTCTTCTTCATTCCACGCCACATCTCTTGCTAGTTCCCAGACCTCCCGCCCACCATACCGCCCAAGGCTTTCTTCAAACCCAGACCCGCCATCGGCGAACCAAAGGTGAAAAAGGCAAGGAAGTTGAGGGCACAGACGCCGAGTTGTTGAAAGAAGTCTGGCGCAGGAAGATCAAAACAGATAGCCACAAGGATAGGACGACAATGTCAGAGGCGAAGGCGGCGCTCGCGGAGGTGCAGACGATGAGGGAAGTGCGGGCAGCTTCGGAGCATGCATCGCGTACGGTAAATGCCACGCCCGCCGCCGATCGTCCCCATGCAGTACGCCGCACACTTGGGGGAGCCAACCAAGCGTCGGATCGTCGGCCGGGTTCTCGCTGATCTCGCCTGCCATGTTCCAGGAGAGCCAGGCGAACCCGTGGCAGAGGTACTCCTCCTTCCCCGAGTTCGACGACGGGTTCAACCCGAACATGCTCTTTCCCTTCCCGCACCCCTCCCTCCTATTTCCTTCAACGTCGACATCGACATCCCATACGATAGCTCTCTGACGTACGCAGACTCTTTGTCGGCCATGCAGTGCAGCCCTCTTCCGTTTGCCGGCAGCTCCTCACCAGCGACCTTCGGTGACACGGACGCTCGAAACCTGTTCAACGGAATGTTGGACGAAGCGTACATGCAGGACATGATCGCCTCCGATTCAGTAGCGGCCGACAGCTCCTTGTTCACTCAGGAACAGTCCCGGACCAGCGCCGAACATGGCCTCGATTCCCAGGATTTCGCCGAAGGCCGGCCTGACCAGACGCAAACCGAGGATGGGAAGGAGGCCGAAGAGGATGCCCTAGCGCCGGCGAAGGGCAAAGCCAAAGGAAAGAAGAAGGCGAGGACGTCGGCGCCAGAGCCCCGCGTCAAGCGGACGACTTTTGAGAACCTTTGCCCCGCCGAGGCCCGAAAATCGGTGAGCATGGACCCCATCACCGACGCCAATCAAAACTCGGAGAATTACTGGAGGTGCATGAAGCTGGCGTTCAATGTGCGCAACCTCTTGGACCCGAAGTTCAACAAGATCCATATGGAGCGCGGCGAGAAGGCCATGATCAATCACTAGGGACTCGTCCAGCAGGCGTGCAACAAGTGGCACGACATTCTCGAGGAGATCAAGCACACACCCGTCAGCGATAAAAGCATGGATAGCAAGGTACTTCGCTGACCTCTAGCTGAAGCTATGCCGAGTTCATTCATGTCCTGACATACTTCACCTTTGCAGCTCGTCCGTGCACTCGGCATGTAATATCGGGATGCCGGTCAATGCCTGGTACATGGCGCGCCGCAACGACATCCTCACCGAGGACATCGCCGCCAGCATGCCAAGCTCTGCGCCGACCGTCTCGGCCACCACACCTTCGTCGAGCTCTGCCTCCACCTCCAATGTGTCGGCGGGTCATGTCCTGGTCGAGAAACCTAGCCCCATCGCACCGGACACGCAGGAGGAGCACATCCCCATCGATGACTGATCGCCGGATTTATTATCCTGTTTTGTAATAATTTGATCGCCGAATATTTTTTGGTGTACTTTTGTCGAACACCTTTGGCCTAAATTTTATCGTTGGAAACGATATATTGTTTTTGCTTCGTCTGAAAACTAGGCCTGAAAACACGAATAAAAAACTAGGCGTTTTCAGGCCAAAATTTACATCCATCCGATGCTAATAGCGCCGAATTCCTGAGGGGCTCTCAATAGCGACCGCTATAGTTCAAGCTGGTATATAAATTTCTAGGAACGTGGAT
This sequence comes from Avena insularis, assembly GCA_023614405.1. Taxonomy (NCBI): domain Eukaryota; kingdom Viridiplantae; phylum Streptophyta; class Magnoliopsida; order Poales; family Poaceae; genus Avena; species Avena insularis. Next base: position 11,221,335 of record CM042684.1, read on the forward strand.
CTGCAGCTCCCGAGCCTCGCTGCTCCCGGCTTTTGAAAAAATATATAAATTGTAACTTTTGAGTTTCAAAAAAGTTAAATTCTTTACCTGAATACATACACGTGGTCCGAATATGTGTGCCACTGATCGCACTTGTTCTGTCCTCCATCGGCACGGTACTTGCCATGTCGATCCCTAGCAACCTACTATACATAATGAGAATTCCTTATTTGACCCTACTTCAAGTTTCAGTTCCTTATTTGGTCCTAAGATTTTTTTTCCTATTTGACACTTCGTCCAATTTTTTGTCTTATATGGCCCTCTAGTTTATTTTAACCACTAACGGTGTTAAATAGCAAGTCAAAAAGATGCTTTTGCCCTTGTTGCATTTTTTACCAAAAAATTATACCAGACAAATACAACGGTTATGTGATATATTTAGGCATGTACAAATGACTAAACAAGGCATGTACATTTGATCACGGGACCGACTTTGATTGAAAAGCATGGTCTTTGATCTTAATACAACTTTAAAAAAAATTGTAGAACCTCCCCACACGGTTCATATATACATAGGGTTGCTACGAGGTTTCACTTGGTGATACAACTGGACTTGGTATTCCGGATTATCTTACACTATTAACTGCCAGTATTGTTTTGTCTACGTATGCTGGAGCTATGTTTTACTACTCTTACGAGACGTTAGTTTGCTAAATTTTATTAAACAAATATATTCAGTCACGGTTTGAAACCGAGGCCCTCAGTGTCATCTGGAGCTTCGGCATATTTGGCATGATTTTTTCATGTTTTCTTTAAACAAATGCTGACATTACCCTGTTTCAACAAGTCCAATAAGATTTAAAAAGACAAGTCCAATAACATCTAACGTAGAAGAAAACTTTCCCTAATTCTACAGCAGTGGTACTTGGAAAAAATATCATGACTGGCCATCACCTCAGATCTTAATTTATCCATGCATCGATCTCTAAAAGAATTTGAATAGAAAGAACAGATCTGAACACAGACAGACACACAAGCTACAGATGAACACATCTGCACATACACGCACATGTGCATATCTACGAAAAAGAAAACGACAGAAAGGCAGATGTATTGTTGAGAGATCGACTATGATCTGGGGAGCTTCAAGAATGCTGCAACAATCTGAACGGATAGGAGCGGCTATGTTGACGGAGCAGAACCTTGTAGATCTTCGCAAGGACCTAGACAGAGGAGAAAAGCTGCTACGGGCCTTTGGCCTCCCATACAACCGAAGCACGCCGCCGCTAGGGCTTATGGTCGTGACACAAAGTAGTAGAAACGATCCTTCTTTTTTTGCCTCTCCTTTTTTTTCTAGTGTTGGATGCAATATCGATTGAGGACAGGGCTAAATCAGTCCACAAAAAAAGAAACTAACGGCAGGAACTAACAGATTGGACGGCAGGGTAATATAAGGAAGAAAATCAAGATGCAATGTCAAATAAGGAAGACAAAATTTTTTAGGACCAAATAAGGAATTGAACTTTCAAGTAGGGCCAAATAAGGAATTATCTCCTATACATATGTCTGCATCAACAGCTAACAACCGCTGCTTTACATATAGTTCAGGGCTAGAGGCTGCTGGTATAGCATCCCAAATTCACTTACTGCTATTAAACAGTACGTATATACAGATATTTCTCGTTATTTTTGAATTATTTTATATAAGCAAGAAAGTAATCTTATAAGGTAAAATAATATTCGTTTTCAATTCTACTAGTAGCAAGCTTATCATTTTCGGTTTCTCTGGAGTTTAAAGCAGTAGAGGTTGACAAATCAGGTGGTGGGTGAATGAGGCAGGTCGTGGGCATCATCAGAATTCTAGTGGAACTAGTAGGCCGGTGACCCTCAATGGTGGAGAAGCGGATGGAGACGGTGGGCAGGCAGCTTTCTCGCCTGCGACACGACATGGATGGTGCCCCGAAGGCACTGGCATCGATGACTGATGTGTTCCGATAGACACCCGCTCCTCGGCTGCCATGGTTATCTGTTATCTCCAGCAGGACAAAGGAATAATATGTGCTATAGATCTCTGTCTTCAATAGCATCAGGGCAGAAGAGGCAATGGGGATTTGTCAATGATCATCTTGTGGTGTACAATGGCCAGGCCTTGAGTTGTTCCTGATGAAAAGCACACCTCAAGGTAGTCCATTATTGATCGCACTTTGTTCTTGTCCCTAGCTCACTCCCTACCTACTGTCCCTCTGCATCAATAGAGGCCGCTATAGTTCAGGGCTCAAGGCTCGGAAAACTGTTTTGGATCGCATATTATCTGGACTTGCATATGTTTCTACGTGATCTCCCCCACCCCCCGTGTATTCTGCAGTGTAGTATGCTGCGTTTTGAACAGTATATGGATCCACCGCTGCAGAAACTTTTCATGGACCACGGGGCACCGTTTAGCCAACACGGAGGTCGCCCCGAAATTGTGGAATCCTGGGCGCACGCCGCAAGGCAACTAAAAATTTCCTCAGACAATTTTTTTTGGACAGCACTGTGCGTCCTCCCGAGGACGCCAGCGTCCCAGCCTAATGCCGACACGTGTCCACTTTTGTTTGAAAAGTTCACTTTTGTTTCTATGGTAGCAAAAAAATCTTCCCGCTTTTGCTACGTGTTGCAAAAAACGATGTGTCTGAAAGAAATAGGAGAAATACTGACTTCGCCAGAGATCTCGCCGAAATCCTAGTAGCAAAAAAGATATGCTAATGTAGCAAAATCATATAACGGTTGTAGCAAAAAAAAATCAACGAAGACATCGATGGAGATCTCGCCGAAATCCTAATAGCAAAAAAATAAGCTAAACCCTTTAGCCAACATGCTTAGACCAATGGGAAAACCAAATGCTTCCCTGTTTCAACCATCTTTGTAGCCAAACTTTCAGGATCTATGGAAGTAGAAAACGAGACATGGATTCTTACACACGGTGAATATAATTTCTCAAGTTGACCTCTTACAATTGCACGATCATCATTAGAGAAATCCGCATGATAAATTGAAGATAAGAAAGCAAGCTTGTCCACATCAAACAATTCAAAAGAGGTATCCGTACTAAGCCATGAGAAGCTCTCTAATACCTCCATTGAAGTTTCATAAAAGTGAAGGGTTTCGCGGCATAGTAAATCAAAATTTTCTACGGATGCGAACAGAGGGAAAGCCAAGATCTAATCTAGGAGATGCAAACAACGAGAGAGATTGGATTAGATCTTCATACCCTTGAAGATTCGCACAGCGGAACGCCTTCCGAACGTGGGTGATGTAGTCGTACTCGCTTCTCCTCCTCGCGATCCGATCCGATCTAGCACCACAAGTGGCGGTGCCTCCGTGAGATGCACACGTGCAGCACCTCGACGTCTCCTCCTTCCTCGGACCAGCAAGTATGGTGGAGAGATGGATTGGATCTACAACACGACGGCGTGGTGTATATGGTGGAGAATTTCTGCAGCAGGGCTTCGCCTACAAACAGTCGGGAGGGAGAGAGGAAGGGCAGCAGGGTGGCTAGGGTTGGAGGGGAAGGTGTGTGGGGAGGGGGCGCCCCAGCCCTCTTTATATAGAGGGGGGGCGGCCAGCCCTTGCCCCTCCTCCAAGCCTTGGGCCGGCGGCCAAGGGAGGGAGGAGTGGGGGGCAAGGACTCTCCCCCTTCTAGAAGCCCTAATTAGGGTTTCCCCTTGGATGGCCGGCTGGGCCCTATGGGGCCTTGTGCCCCTGGCCCAATGCGGCCAGGGCACTCCCTCATAGGCCCATGCCCCCTCCCGGAAGGTGGGGCCACGTTGGTCCCCTTCCGGAAGGTTCTAGAAGCTTCCGGTACAATACCAATTAACTTAACAATTCAACTCCAAAACTGCACCGCCTTTATATGAATCTTATTCTCCGGACCACTCCGAACCTCTCGTGATGTCCCGGATCCCATCCGAGACTCAACAAAAACTCATAAACCAATCATCCAATCTATCCTAGCCGAGACACGTTATGTGTGACCTGGGTTCGAGAATATGCAGACATGATCTTCTATCAATAATCAACAGCGGGGCCTGGAGACCCATATTGACTCCCACACATTCATCGATGATCATATCGGATGAACCACGATGCCAGGATTCAATCAATCCCATATATATATTCCCTTCGTCTCGCGATATTTTACTTGCCCGAGATTCGATCGTGCATCGCCATACCTAGTTCAATCTCGCTCACAAAGAAGTACTTTACTCGTTCGTAATCCGATATCACTTTGTGATTAACTCCTTAACCACATGCTTGCAAGCGGTGTTGATATCGATTACCGAGTGGGCCCGAAGTATATCTCTCCGACTTGGGAGGGACAAATTCCATCTCGATACATACAACCCAACAGATACTTTCCGATCACCTGAGAGACACCTTTATGATCACCCTCTCATAGGATGACGTTTGATGACCTCAAAGCTTTCTTCCGATACCAGGGAGTTGTATTATCTCATGGTCTAAGGAATACAATATTTGACATAAGAAAAGCTTCGCAAAGACGAACACGATGACACGATCTAATTGCTTCGCTTAGTTTGGGTCTGTCCACCATATCATTCTCCCAATTATATGATCTCATTATTAATCGACAACTCATGTCCATGGTTAGGAAACCTTAACCATCATTAATCAATGAGCTAGTCCTTAGAGGCGTACTAGTGACACGGTGTTGTTCACAAACCACACAAGTATTAAAGTTTCCGCTTAATACAATTCTAGCATGGAATATAAATATTATCATGAACAAGAATTATAATAATAACATCTTTATTATTGCCTCTAGGGCATAATTCCAACAGTCTCCCACTTGCACTAGAGTCAATAATCTAGTTTACATCTGGCAACAATCTCACACCCATGGCACTGAGGTGCTGATCATGTTTTACACGTGGAAGAGGTTTAGTCAATGGATCTGCGACATTCAGATCTGTATGTACTTTGCTAATCTTCAGATCTCCATCTGCTATATAATCTCGGATTATATGAAACTTATGTTGATATGCTTGGTCTTTGGATGATATCTTGGTTCCTTAGCGAGTGCTATGGCGCCGTTGTTGTCACACAATATCTCCAAGGGTCCAATGCACTTGGAACCACGCCAAGCTCAGGATGAAGTTCTGATCCAAACTCCTTCACTTGACGCTTCCGCAGCAGCCATGTATTCCGCTTTCATCAGAGATCCCGCGATCACACTTTGCTTGCAGCTTCTCCAGCTCACACTCCTCCATTCAAAATATACACGTATCCCGTTCGAGATTTAGAATCATCCTTGTCGGTGTCAAAACTAGCCGACGTAACCTTTTACGACAAGCTGTTCATCACCCCCATAGACGAGGAACATTTCTTTAGTCCTATTTAGGTACTTTAGGATGTTCTTCACGGCTGTCCAGTGTTCCACTCCTGGATCACTTTGATATCTTCTCGTCAAACTAAGAGCATTGGACACATCCGGTCTAGTACATAGCACGGCATACATGATAGAACCTATGGCCGAGGCATAAGACACTTTGCTCATAGCTTCCCTATCATTTCATCAGAATGGACACCGAGCCTTGCTCAATATCTTACCGACAACATAGGCAATGAACCTTTCTTTGCCTTATCCATTCTGAACCTTTTCGAACTTTGTCTAGGTATGTACCGGCTTAAAGCTATCGCGCCTTTTGTCTATCTCTATAGATTTTGATGCCCAATATATAAGCAGGTTCACCTAGGTCTTTCATTGAAAAACACTTGTTCAAATAACTCTTCACATCGTTAAGCATGTTGATGTCATTTCCAATAATCAATATGTCATCCACATATAGTACCAGAAACGTCACCGAGCTCCCACTCACTTTCTTGTAGATGCAAGCTTCGTAGCAATTTGGAACAAATCCAAAGCTCTTGATCACTTGATCAAAATGAAGGTTCCAACTCGAGATGCTTGCTTCACCTATAAATGGAACGCTGAAGTTTGCATACTTTATCAAGATCCTTAGGATCGATAAAACCTCCGGTTGCATCATATACAACTCTTCATCAATGTTGCCATTGAGGAACACGATCTTGACATCCATCCGCCATATTTCATAATCATGAAACGCAGGAATTGCTAATAAAATTGAATGGACTTAAACATCGCCACGGAGAGAAAGTCTCATCGTAGTCAACACCTTGAACTTGTCGAAAACCTTTGCGACAAGTCGCTTTATAGACGGTAACATTACCATCTGCGTCCGTTTTCTTCTTGAAGATCCATTTGCACTCAACGGCCTTTCGGTCGCTAGGAGGGTCCACCAAAGTTCATACTTGGTTTTCGCTCATGGATCCCAATTCGGATTTCATGTCTTCTAGCCATTTCTCAGTCCGGCTCATCATCGCTTCCTCATAGTTCGTAGGTTCACCGTCTTCTACTAACAAGACACCAAGACAGGTTGCCAGACCACTCAGAGGGCACGCGACCTTGTCGACCGCGACGCTCAAGAGCAAAGATCGTCCAAGCTTCATGATCCTTGTCATTAGCTTCCTCTATTGTTGGTGCAGGTGCATCGGAACAATTTCAGGTGCTGCTACTCCAATTCAAGAGAAGGTTCAATAACCTCGTCAAGCTCTACTTTCCTCCCACTCACTTCTTTCGAGAGAAACTCCTTCTCAAGAAAGGAACCGTTCTTTGCGCAAACACTTTGCCTTCGGTTCAGGATAGAAGGTATACCCAATAGTTTCCTTAGGGTATCCTATGAAGACGCATTTCTCCGCTTTGGGTTCGAGCTTGTCCGGCATCAACTTCTTGACGTAAGCTTCGCATCCCCAAACTTTAAGAAACGACAACTTAGGTTTAGCACCAAACCATAGTTCATACGGTGTCGTCTCAACGGATTTAGATGGAGCCCTATTTAAAGTGAATGCAGCGGTTTCTAATGCATAACCCTAAAATGATAACGGCAAATCAGTAAGAGACATCATCGATCGGACCATATCTAATAAGGTTCGATTCCGGCGTTCAGACACACCATTGCACTGTGGTGTTCCGGGTGGCGTGAGTTGTGAAACGATTCCACTTGCTTTAAGATGCGTGAGAAAATCATAACTCAAATATTCACCTCCACGATCGGATCGTAGAAACTTAATCTTTACATACGATGGTTCTCCACTTCATTCTGAAATTCCTTGAACTTTTCAAATGTTTCAGATTTATGTTTCATTAAATAGATATACCCATATCTACTTAAGTCATCGGTAAAAGTGAGAAAATAGCGATATCCACCGCGCGTCAAAATACTCATCGGTCCGCATACATCGGTATGTATGATTTCCAACAAGTCCGTTGCTCGCTCCATCATACCGGAGAACGGGGTTTTGATCATCTTGCCCATGAGGCATGGCTCGCATGTGTCAAATGATTCAAAATCAAGAGACTCCAAAAGTCCATCAGAATGGAGTTTCTTCATGCGCTTTACACCAATATGACCTAGACGACAGTGCCACAAATAAGTAGTATTATCACTATCTACTTTGCATCTCTTAGCCTCAATGTTATGGATGTGTGTTTCATCCCTTTCGAGATTTAGAAGAAATAAATCATTCATAAGAGGTGCATGACCATAAAAGATGCTACTCATATAAATAGAACAACCATTATTCTCTGATTTAAATGAATAACCGTCTTGCAATAAACACGATCCAGAAATAATGTTCATGCTCAACGCAGGCACATAATAACATTTATTAAGGTTTAAAACTAATCCCGAAGGTAAAACTAAGGAGAGCGTGCTGACGGCCATCACATCAACTCTTGATCCGTTGCCAACGCGCATCGTCACCTCATCCCTCGCAAGCCGTCGTCTATTTCAGTAGCTCTGTTTCGAGTTACAAATATTAGCAACGAACCGTATCAAATACCTGTGCACTACAACGAGGGCTAGTAAGGAAAACATCAATAACATGTATATCAAATATACCTTTGATGGTGCCAGCCTTCTTGTCCGCTAAGTACTTCGGACAGTTGCGCTTCCAGTGACCCTTGTCCTTGCAATAGAAGCACTCAGTGTCCGGCTTGGGACCAGACCTGAGCTTCTTCTCAGCAGGGGCATTGCGCTTGCCGCCGCCCTTCTTGAAGGGCTTCTTTGCTCCCTTACCTTTCTTAAAGGTGGGCTTGTTGACCATCAACACATGATTATCCTTTTTGATGTCCACTTCCGCGGCCTTCAGCTTTGCGAAGAGCTCGGTGATCGTATCAGTGGAACCAATCTGATTGTGAGTCACTACAAAACTTTTGTAGCTGGGAGGGAGTGATTGCAGAACCCTGTCAATCTTGAGCTCCTCTGGAATCGTGCATTCCAGTTGCTCAAGGCGTTGAGTGTAGCCCGTCATCTTAATGGCGTGCTCACTAACGGAACTCCCTTCCTCCATCTTGCAGTTAAAGAACTTCTCAGAGATCTCATATCTCTCAGAACGGGCCTGAGTCTGAAACATGGTTTTCAACTCTTCGAGAATCTCAAAGGGCCCGGGATAGTCTTCAAAACGATTTTGAAGTTCCGGTTCCATAGCAAACAACATGGTGCTCTTAATCACACCATAATCATCTTTACGCGACTGATAGACAGCTTTCTCATCAGCCGGCGCAGTTGCAGCAGGGGGGTCACCTAACGCTTTCCCAAGGACATAGTCCTTTTGTCCGCCAGACAGAATGATTCTTAGATTGCGGAACCAATTGGTGAAGTTAGACCCATTGTTTCTAAGCTTTTCCTTCTCAGCAAAAACATTGAAGTTGAAGTTGGACTTGGCCATGTGATCTACAGTATTTGCAAGTACAATTTAGACTATGTTCATGATAAATAGTTCAACTTAATCAAATTACTAGATGAACTCCCACTAAATTCAACATCCCTCAAGTTGTTTAGTGAACACGATCCAAATTCACCACACCTAATCCGATCATCACGAGAAGAGATGTGGCTTCAATGGTGGACAACGAAGTGTCGATCATATCATCCATATGACTCATGCTTAACCTTTCGGTTCATGTGTTCCGAGGCCATGTCTGTACATGCTAGGCTCGTCAAGTTAGACCCAAGTATTTCCGTGTTGCAAAACTGGCTTGCACCCGTTGTATGTGAGCGTAGAGTCTATAGCACCCGATCATCACGTGATGCTTGGACACGACAAACTTTCGCAACGGTGCATACATGGGGAGAACACAGTTTTATCTTGATCTTTAAGTGAGGAATCATCTTATAATGCTACCGTCGCGATCTAAGCATAATAAGATACATAAAAGGATAAACATCACATGCATATAACTTTATGTGACATGGTATAGCCAATCTTCGCGCAATGATCTCCATCTTGTGCGTTCCGGCATGATCTCCATCACTCCACCATGATTGCCTCCACCACGAATAGCAACTACAACTATTGCTAACTACTTAGCGATAAAGTAAAGCTATTACATGGCGTATAAGAAGTTGACTCGCAGGTCATACACAATTATAAAGACAACCATATGGCTCCTGCCGGTTGTGTACTCATCGACATGCAAGTCGTGAAACATTACAAAACATGATCATCGCATACAATATACACATCACATCTTGGGCCATACCATATCACAGAAAACACTCCCTGCAAAAACAAGTTAGACGCCTCTACTTTGTTGTTGCATGTTTTACGTGGCTTATGGGAGTAGATGCTAAGAACGATTCTTACCTACGGTAAGACACAACGGTGATATTATGGTTGCCAAACTCCGGTGTTAATCTCATGACAACTATAGTGAGAGAAACTGACATCCACCAGCCGCATGTGTGGAACAAGCCACACGTCAAGTCGGAGCGGTCTCATGACGACGTCGCGTAAGGTTGGCCTGGACCGCTTCAATCTCACTATCCGCGTCATAAGAAGAACACAAACAAGAGGCTTGCAACAGAAAACATCAACGCCGCAACAACCATGTTTGCGTTCTACGTGAAACACATCTACGCATAGATCTAGCTCGATACCACTTGAAGGGTTTTGGCATAGTAAATCAAAATTTTCTACGGATGCGAACAGAGAGAAAGCCAAGATCTAACCTAGGAGATGCAAACAACGAGAGAGATTGGATTAGATCTTCATACCCTTGAAGATTCGCACAGCGGAACGCTCATTTAACGTGGGTGATGTAGTCGCATTTCGCTTCTCCTCGCGATCCGATCCGATCTAGCACCACAAGTGGCGGTGCCTCCGTGAGATGCACACGTGCAACACCTCGACGTCTCCTCCTTCCTCGGACCAGCAAGTATGGTGGAGAGATGGATTGGATCTACAACACGACGGCGTGTTGTATATGGTGGAGAATTTCTGCGGAGGCTTCGCCACAAGCGATCGGGAGGGAGAGAAGGGCAGCAGGGTCGCTAGGGTTGGAGGGAAGGTGTGTGGGGAGGGGGCGCCCCAGCCCTCTTTATATAGAGGGGGGCGGCCATCCCTTGCCCCTCCTCCAAGCCTAGGGCCGGCGGCCAAGGGAGGGAGGAGTGGGGGGCAAGGACTCTCCCCCTTCTAGAAGCCCTAATTAGGTTTCCCCTTGGATGGCGGCTGGGCCCTATGGGGCCTTGTGCCCTGGCCCAATGACCAGGGCACTCCCTCATAGGCCCATGCCCCCTCCCGGAAGGTGGGGCCACGTTGGTCCCCTTCCGGAAGGTTCTAGAATCTTCCGGTACAATACCGATTAACCCGGAACAATTCCGAACTCCAAAAACTGCACTGCCTTATATGAATCTTATTCTCCGGACCACTCCGGAACCTCTCGTGATGTCCCGGATCCCATCCGAGACTCCGAACAAAAACTCATAAACCAATCATCCAATCTATCCTAGCGTCGAGACACGTTAAGTGTGTGACCCTGCGGGTTCGAGAATATGCAGACATGATCTTCTATCAATAATCAACAGCGGGGCCTGGAAATCCATATTGACTCCCACACATTCATCGATGATCATATCGGATGAACCACGATGCCAGGATTCAATCAATCCCATATATATTCCCTTCGTCTCGCGATATTTTACTTGCCCGAGATTCGATCGCTTGCATCATACCTAGTTCAATCTCGTTCACAGCAAGTACTTTACTCGTTCCGTAATCCGATATCACTTTGTGATTAACTCCTTAACCACATGCTTGCAAGCGGTGTTGATATCGATTACCGAGTGGGCCCGAAGTATATCTCTCCGACTTGGGAGGGACAAATTCCATCTCGATACATACAACCCAACAGATACTTTCCGATCACCTGAGAGACACCTTTATGATCACCCTCTCATAGGATGACCTCAAAGCTTTCTTCCGATACCAGGGAGTTGTATTATCTCATGGTCTAAGGAATACAATATTTGACATAAGAAAAGCTTCGCAAAGACGAACACGATGACACGATCTAATTGCTTCGCTTAGTTTGGGTCTGTCCACCATATCATTCTCCCAATGATATGATCCCATTATTAATCGACAACTCATGTCCATGGTTAGGAAACCTTAACCATCATTAATCAATGAGCTAGTCCTTAGACGCGTACTAGGGACACGGTGTTATTCACAAACCACACAAGTATTAAAGTTTCCGCTTAATACAATTTTAGCATGGAATATAAACATTATCATGAACAAGAATTATAATAATAACATCTTTATTATTGCCTCTAGGGCATAATTCCAACAAAAAGTGATAATCCATCTCAACACATATCTTATCAATGGCACCATACAAAATGTCAACTTTCTAGAAATGAAGGTTAGTGTAGGTCACCCCTGATCCCATCAAGCCTTGGACAGCCCTGAATTGGTATTTGTTCATTCATATTGAGATGCGGCTGGGCCTTGAAGACTACCTATTTGTCCTCTGCCTCGCTTGCCCTTCCCGTTGCTAGGTGCAACGGGGCCTAGCCATTCTTGCCTGGGGCACCCTCTGTTACCATCGTCGTCGGCCGACCCTTCCGCAGGATGCACCCCACCTCCTGGATCTCCGCTGTCCATGCCCGCCTTCGTCCGTCACATGTTCGGGCTTGGGGTATGGGGAATCGACGAGCCACGTGTAGTAGGTAGGTGCGGCCAGGGTTTCTGCTTGTGGTTTTTGTTTTTAAAATCATCAAGGTTTATTACGCTGACCTAGGCAAATCGCCTACCAGAAACTTTTGCCACACAATCTGGTAGGAGTACATCAATTTCCCACAAAGAAGTCTCAGAAACATTACAAGATTTACCTAGGCAAGCTAATACGCGTGGGCTTATTTGCATTCTGACGTGTTTGCATTTCATCTGCATGCACGCACTTCAGTTTTAGAGGACCTACCGGATGGGGAATTTGGACTAGGAACGAGAAAAGCCAGATTGATCGCTGGTTGGGGTCGCTGGTCGATGTGGTTGAGTCAGACTTGAGACATATCGGGCCCCTTGCTTGACTCAAGGTCCAAACCAAAAAGCCCATCACGGCCGGACCAATCGGGTTTTGCCCATCGTCGATTGCTCCAATTTGCGTTGCTTAGAAGGATCGCTGCAGGCAGGAGGCGCACCGAGTTGATGCCCGGGCGAGCGCCGGGTGACAGAGCCCGTGAGCCCACACAGTACATGACGGATGCCCTTTTCTTGTACGACGTTGCTACACAGTGACCGGGCTCCATATTGTCTTATGCCGTGCCCTCGTGTCTAAATCCAAAACTTTTCTAAAGTGGCAAGTGATACCGCGTTTCTTTTTTCTAAAAATAGAAAGTCGGACCACCTAGGTCATATTCTTAGGTGAAGAAAAATAACCCTCGGCGTCTCGCAGGGCGGCGCGGCAGGCCTCCATTACCCGACGCGGTGGCTCGCCGCGGTACCTCGGCGCGGTGAGGACTGGCGAGGCGTCGAGCTCGACCGGCAAGCGGCGTATCTGTGGAGGGCTGTCCCCGGGCGTCGAGGCCGCGGCCCCTCCCCCGGCGGCGCGTCTGGCTCGGCCGGCGCCCAGCTCGACGGAGGGAGCTTCAGTAGCAGCGTAGCGGAGGATCCGACAGCGAGACATGGCGGCCTAGCTCGTTCATCGGCGGCGCTGGTAGATCAACACGGGTTGCAGTGGACGGCGGCGCTGACGGCAAGGCTGCAGCAGCGTGGCGGCGGTGCTGACAGGGCCCGATCTGGGCTTGGTCGGGCCTGATCTGGGCCTGATCTAGGCCTAGTCGGTACTGCTGCTGCGCCCGGACGGCAATCACCGTGGGTGATGGAGGGTTGTTCCCCTCCCCTAGGCTGTCGGGTGGCTCGGTTCTGGCAGGTCTGTGCCTGATCTACCCCGCCCTCCTTGGCGTCGGCGCGATGTGACATTGGTTGGAGACTTGGCTCGAGTTCATGGACGCCGGGGCGGCGGCCCCGGAAGGTGGACTGCGCGGGCGGCTCTTCGGCGAGCGTCGTGGCGGTGGTGATGGTCCTCATCTTTGGTCATGTGGGTGGCGAGGAGCAGACGTTGGGGAACTTCGGTGTTGGCGATGTTTCGGCTTCGGCAGCTCCCAGATCGTGTGTCGGAGGCCAGACTCGAGGACAGCGAGCGTGAGCGGGTGACGGGGAGCGGCTTGAAGATTTTTCTGAGCGAAAGCTCACTGCTTCGGCACCAGCGATGGCGATGCCTGCGGGTATCGTGACCCTCTTGGGGGCGCCGCTGCGGCTACCTTCTCCGTGTTTAGGCTCCGGGTGAAAACCCTTGACTTTCGGTCTCGACGGCGGCGGCGTTGTGCGTCGTTACTCTCTTGGGGGCGTCGTTGTGGAGCGCCGGTTCTCCCCGCTCTCGGGTGGTTGTCTTCGGTGGAAAGTTGTGGTCTTTCGTGTGTTTCTTGTCTATCTTGATCTGCTTTGTAAGGGGTTCTCCCATCATCTTGTATCAGTTCGGCCGATATGGCTTTATTTATAAAGCGGGGCGAAAGCCTATTTCGAGAAAGTCGGACCACCTACGCTCACATGCAGCCATCCACCTTTCAAATACGCGGACACAAAAGCCTGGCCCACCGCTTTTTTCTTCCTCAAGTTGGTATTAGGACCACATACGCTCACATGCAGAGAAAATTGCACATAGCACCAATGTTTGGTGACATTGTTGCACAAAACACAGAATTAAAACATCAGTTGCAGCTGACCCCATGTTTTCGTCTAATTCGTTGCAGCTAGCCCAAACTGAGGTGATTTAGGCCCTTAACACGTATAGACATGTGGCTTGTTGTATTTCTCTATTGTGTACCACAAATACGATAACTTTTAAAAATGGACAACACAACTATAGAAAATATAAAGATTACTTTATACACATACAAAATATTTAAGCATCAATATAGCAGAATTTATATCATAAATTAAGTGACTCATGGCACTTTAGAAACTCCAAAATCAAGTCAAGTCACGACAAGAACTGCAAGAGGCTACCCGCAAGAGTCTCGATTCTAATGAGGACTCGTTCTGTGGTCGCCTCATGACGCGCTGGAGAGCTCCGTGGCGCCTCCCCTTCGACACCACGCAGTCCCTCCCCTCCTGGTTGCGGTTTAGATCTGGTGGTCGCCCAACAAACCTGCTCGAGGTGACCCGTCGGCGGCAAGAAGGTGCCGTGTTCACCATGCTTGTCCCTATTCCCCCTTGCGGGACCAAGTGGTGATCCTTAGACCAGCAGTGGTCCGGTAGTCCCGGGTGGTCATGATGGTGATGGTGCTGCTTTGCTACACGGGATCCGGTGGATGTGGGGATCTCTGGGGACAAAGGAGTAGGGACTCACGCTAGGGTTGGCGGCAGCGGTGTGTTCCTTGCGGCGGGGCTTCACGAGCCCAGGTGGGCTCGGCCGGGCCAGAGAGGGCCTGGTTTGCCCTTGCTGCTACATCCGGTCGGCTATCGCCCTTTGGCGGTGGAGGTAGTTCCTCCCGCTGGATATCAGAAGGCCAACCCCGCCAGTTTTTTTCCTCTCCGGTCGGACCAGCCTCCCTGTGGGTCACGGTGAGACGGTGATGGTGACTGAAAAACCGAAGCGATGAGTTTGGTAGAGCAATTCGAAGCGTCCGGGTGTGTGGTTTTTTGAGCGGTCGGGAGAAATCCTTGTCGTCTTGACACCGACGTGGTCACGCCTGTGGGTGTAGCCGTCCTTCCTGAAGGGCGTCGGGTGAATCACTTCCCCACCTCCCGCAGCGTATCGGGGGAAACCCTAGGACCAGTCCGGGCAGTAGCGTCGTTGTTGTCGTTTTCCTTCTTGGAGGTGTTGCTTGATACGCGATGCTTTGGAGCGCTAGGAGCATGGTGGTATTTATTCGGAGGGCACAGCGGTTGCGGGTCATCCTCATTTTCGTCAAGCCACTATTGTCGGCTTTTTTTCTTTTTTTCTCTGTTGTTTCTTTAGGCGTTGTCTTTGTCGACCCAGAATTTGTCTCAACCATTATACTATATTAATATAGTTGGGCGTGTGACTGTTTCGAGAGTCTACCCGCAATAAAAAATAACTGCAAAAGACTGACATTCTACAACCTCCAAATCATGTCACATCATACTCCAAGTTCCAATTAAAGTTTCATGGTACATATAAAATATTTAGTCTTGCAAATCATATGAATTCTAGGACATGTACGTGTTAGCCGTAGCGAGAAAATACCCAGTACGATCTCGAAACGATACACAGCCGAGCGGATACGTAGACGAGATCGACTGGTTTGAGTCTCTACGGTTTGGGTAGAGATGGACCCATATGTCTATACGTGTTAGGGACTAAATTCCTCTATTTGGGCTAGCTGCAACAAATTAGACGAAAACATGGGGTTGGCTACAACCGAGGTTTTGATTCTGTGTTTTGTGCAACAAGAGCACCAAACTCTGGTGTTATGTGCAATTTTCTCACATGCAGCCATACACCGTAGCATGCACCCCATTAAATAAGTGGAGATAAAAACCTGGCCCACTGCTTTTTCTTCCTCCACTTCATAAGAAGTATTGACATGTAAAAAATTGAAGTTTAACTATACAAAATTACATACAGAAAAAATATTAGTGATTGTGATTCCAATTGAGGATGTAAAAAATAGCAGCGATAGATGTAGAAAAAAAATTACATCCAGATGCACCAAAACTAGGATCACAAAACATACTAGTGTTTGACACCTTGATCCATTCAACAGTCTGGATGTAGAAAAGTGACAAAAATTACATCCAAAAGCGTAAATCTAATCTAGAATTGATGAAAAAAATACAACTCGAGCCTTTCATCATTTCTGGATGTAAAAAAAGTAGGAAAAGTACATCTAGTTGCAAAAAAATACAGCCAAAATTTGGGAAATAATTGCTACTCTTACATCCAATTACAAAACTATATCCAGAATTGAGGAAAAGAAAAGTAGAAATGTACAATCCAGTTACAAAAATTACATCCACATGATAGCTCACCAATTCGTAGCTCAAAAATATGCATCCCAAATCTCAGATGTTTCTCCCAAATCGAGCGGATCTGGATGTACCTGATCTAGAACATGCTGAGGGAGACCGAAGGCCTTGAAGAAGGCGACGGCCTCCTGGCCGTTGATCCGGCCGTCGCGGTCGAGATCCGCCTGAGGGAAGTCGGCGTCGAGCGCCGCCTCCATCGGGGCCGGGCAGGTGAGTCACCGGCGGAGGTTGGGCACGCCGGGGCCGGGCAGGTGAGTCGCTGGCGGAGATTGGAAGGAGGTGAGGCGGAGGAGAGAGCTCTTTTGGTGAAGGAGAGGATGAATGGGTTTTTTTTGTCGGTGAGGTGTCTGGAAGCGCCGCTCGCGTGCGTGCCCTTCGCGTGGGTGTGCAGGATCCTTTTTTGTGTGTAAGGGTGTGCAGGATCCGGATCAGACGGGTCAAGCCGGGTGAGCACTTTCTAAGACTAAACAGTGCCCAGGCAATTATTAGAAATTGGGTTTCTTGTATCGTGTGGGAACAATCATGGGCCGCCCACAACACATGCATTAATTCCAGAATGGTGTCCTACGGTCTTACCCATCCACCACTCTAATCTTTATCGTCTACGAATTCCCCAAATCGAGCCGCTAGTCAAACCCTAGAACACCACTCTCCCCTTTCATTGCATCATCTTCATCGTCCACACACACCAACGAGGAATCAACACTCCACATGCTGATCCCTTTGTATGGGATTCACATCATAGAAAACAGAAAATTTTCTAAGAGAGAGAGAGAGCGAACAATAGACAAGATCTAATTTAGGAGATGCAAGTAATCAGAGAGATTAGATCTTCATACCTTTGAAGAACATGATCAGAAATATTCTAACAACGTGATTGATGTATATGTTCCCTACGCGATCCAACCGATTCAATGCCACAACGAGTGGCGCCTCAGAGATATGCACATGTACACCTCAGAGACGACACACTTCTTCTCGATCTAGCAAGAGGGTGGGAGTAATAGATGGGATTATGTTAGCAATATGGCGAGTGGTGGCTATGGTAGAGAACTCCACAGACAGGGCTTCGCCAGCACACGGAGCTACGAGGAGGGAGGAACAAGGCAACCGGAGGTTCTGGCGGTTAGGGCTTGAGGTGCCCTGCCCCTTGCGCATCCTTCTCCTTACACATGCATTGGGAGGGGGGGGGGGGTAGGAAGGGGGTGCCCCTAGGAAGTTGTTGTAAAGATTACATCGAGAGCTCCCACCATGTTAAAAGCTCATACAAACAAAAGCAATTGTACCCTATAATCATCGAAAGAAGAATTGGTAGTTGGAAAAATGGCTAGAACATTCAAGCTTCATGAACTGCTCCTGTGCCATGGTACATCTATGCACTAGTAGAGAACGGGGCTCTAGTCCCGGTTTCAGAGAGGCTCTAGTCCCGGTTGTGCAAAATTATTTGAGGGTCATGTTATAAGGGTGTTTTTTGAGGCATCACGTTGATCCACATTATCAAAATTATTTAAACTGTTAGATGTATAATTAGTGGCTATGTTTTAGTTAGGGATATAGACTGCGTAACATATTAGATGTGACGGGCGGTCCACCGGCTATGTAACTAGAAAGTCCATGTCAAATTGAAGCGGTGACATGAGACAGTGTAAAAGAAAAAAGCTCACGCAGAGTCATATATATAGGTCCGTATCCATCCATGGCCGTGTAAATATTTTTCCCGTTCGCCTTTCGGTCGTGACTTTCGAGTAATTGGTAGCCCATGTTAAGTTAAAAGCCATGATCAGAGACAACGTAAAAAAAAGCTCATGCGGAGTCATACGTCGCATCCATGCACATTATATAAGAGAAAGGCAAACACCGCTGCTACCAGAAAATTGATCGGTTCCATCTCAAGCTAGCTAGCTTGGTAACTCAGATCATCTGTCCATGATCAATCAGCTTGCTTACACTAGTAGAAAAAAGGTTTTCGGTTTGGTCCAGAGTTACGGGCCGAGACTAGTATGAGCACTAGTCCCGGTTCGTACCATTTTCAGCGCCTAGGAGCCCATAAAACGGGTCGTTTCGAACCTTTAGTCCCGGGTCGTGATATGGCCCGGGACTAAAGGGGTGCGGGGCACGGCAGGAAAACTTAAAATGGCTATAACATCTGCGTACGATGTTGAAAAAAAACATACAACCTACCAAAATGTGCGGAAAAAACTGTGAGTTCGATTTCAACAACCTTAGGCCGTTTTGGATTCTTTTAGATTTTTAAAATTCGAAAGGAAAAAAAGTTATTTAAGAAATTAATTTTTTTATTCCATATTTGGATTCCTCACATTTTTCTAATAATTATGGATATATTATTTGTCAAATTTCGATTTATGGATTTAAAGATATTATTTATGCCATATTAAATGAATAAATGGTAGAAAATGAATAAAATATTATTTTATTTAGTTTTTTAATTTCATTGGATTAAAATATTATTATTACTTATTTATTGTTGTTTGCTAAAATAGTTGTTTGTAATTTCGAAAAGTAAAGATGTATGACATATTGATATGAGCTAATATGATTGATATGGTAATGTTAACAACAAAGTATAACGGGCTACGCGCAAGGACATCCTGATGGAACAGAAAAGTTAAGCGTGCTGGAGGTGGAGTGGTGCTAGGATGGATGATCGACCGAAAAGTTTGATCACAAGCGTAACTTGACCTAAGATTAAATATAGTTAGTGTTAAAAATGTTCTAAATGAGAGGATAATGAGGATTAGCTAGCTAGCTTCGTATACCATCTACAGATCCACCACCTCATGATCGGCAAGCTCCCATAATATAGTTTCTCCGTCCACTAGACATCCGAATCTAAGACAAACTAAATTTACTTATTTCAGGACAGAGGAAGTAGTATATTTTGGTAGACTATTTTACCTACCAAAGCGTACAATAATTGAGAAAATAGATGGTATGTATGATGTTCACTCCAAAAATGACGGGAGATGAAAAAGAAAACTACAAAACAGATCGGTATGATTGATATTTTCTACAACATAGTAGGAGTTCTATCGACGACCATTAGACTGATTTTTACGCACATACATCCTATATATCAAATACATATACAATTTAGAAAGTAAATTAGATAAGTTTAATTAACCTCACATGTTTTAAAAATGGAAGTGACTTCAAAGAGTAGGACCTAAGTTATCAGAGGCACAATCCTCCCAAAAAGACAGGTTGTCCCACTACTCTATCGCCATATGATCAAACTATGACTATAATTTGTTTTGAAAAGACAAGCCATGAGAACCACTGCTTCCGTGAACTACTGCACGATAAACATTGATCCGTTTGAAAATACCAATAACTAAACAAAGCCAATACATTTTTATTCTAAACCACAACATATCAACCACCAAGACATTCTTGCTGTAACACACTAACAAAACATACATAAACTGCAGTCTAGACATTAATTAGTGCTTCTGTCGCAAGTTATTGAAAGTTAGTTCAAACGAAGAATATTGAAGAGGGAAAGGTACACATAAGCTTCAAGGCGAAGCTAATGCCAAAGTCAAAGAAGTGTCTAGGCTCCTTTATGTACAACTCATGTGGCCCGTACATTTTATTTCTATGAGAGGAGGCATAGAACTTTCACAGTAACATAATAAGAATAACATCCTCACATACTCTAATGAGATTACAAACTCATTACAACACATATTGGCTATTGGTCCATATAGACACATACTCAAAAATATGTATACGGGACGCTCTAAAGTAATTAGGCTATATATATACATCTAAAAATTGTATTTAATGAAATTCAAAATTTTGCACCCATCAGCTTTTTAGATGAATATGAAATTTATTTATTCATGAAATATATGCAATAGATCAACTAAACTCGAGAGGTTTACCGTGGTTCAAAGAACATTGGAATGGTGGAAGATAAACCTAACCATTTGTCTTATTAACATCAATAGAATAAATAATAGATTCCCTTTGCATTGGACGCGGGTATAAGATATGTAAGTCCCTTCATCTAAAAAATAGACATATAAGTTCCACTGCAAATGTAGAACCGTGGCATGGAAAACGTGCTATTTTTTAAACGAAAATGGTAGCTCTAGAATAATTAGGCTATAGAGTTAAAACATGTAAAGCAGTTCAAAAACATTTTTTCATAGTTTTTCACGTAGAAATTTTAACACCAATCTGAATTTATTTATTCAAAATATATACACAATAGATCAACAACACTTAAGAGGTTTAAGTGTGGTTCAGATCACATAGGAAGCACAAACGATACACCCAACCATTTGTCTTATTCACATGTGAACTATTTTTTACGTAAGCACATCTGGACGTCAATATATGATGAGGGTTAGCGATTGCTTTTCAGGTAAAATCTTTTGTTTTAGAAATTTGTATATTATGTATTCATTTAGGTGTTAAGATAAATAAACACTAACTAAACCTATTTCTGTTAGATCGATAATGAAATAGAAGAACCATTGTTCCTCACTACCAACAATGGGTACTATAGAGCCCTAACTCACCTCCCTGCCTTAAGTGTTTGGACAAATTCTCAAATACTACATTCCAATAGAACACAAAGACCTTACGAGTTAGTGTCTGTAGGTGAACTTGACTGGATGATTGAAATGGATGGAACATTAGCTTGATTGTCACCCTTAAGTTATTCAATCAATTGACACCAAACATGCTCGGGTGCATTCAACTTTTTTCTAATCTATATATTTTTTATTTAAGGTTATTTCATTCCTTCCATTGAGCACAATGAGTGAAGTTGGATATTATTGGGTTCTAAGATGCAAAATTAAGCATTTCCGCTTGCTCGGTCGAAAAACTACATTGAAAGAATGACAAACACATAGGAGGTAGTAGATGTAGATGTATATACTCGGTGGGTAGATAATTAGCATGTGCTTTCCTAAGATAAAACACCTAGTGTGGCTAGGGAAAATTAATATCAGTATCAGTATATCATGAGCTTCCATATTTTCCTATGATATTACCAAAAACATACACTTTTGTCTCAACTTATATTTTTCTAATCCTATACAATTTAAAAGGACATGTCCTGAAACTATGTTGCCTTTTGTGTAGTCATATCATACTGCATAAAAATACATGCGAGCAAGAGCTTGTACCACTGTTTTGGAGTGGGGGAAGATGGGTAATGATTCAAGGACAATATACATCTAAATTATTTCCTCAGTTTCAAATAATTGACATTCTAGAGAAGTTTATCAAAACTTATTTATCTTTAGAAAGGGATGAATATATAACACAATGGTCAAACTTACATCTCACAGACAACCTATGTAAAATTCATTAAGTATATTAAGTTTCATGTGCATCAGTGGAAACAGAAGACCAAAATGAATGAGAAGGTTGTGAAATCGAAATAAACTTCAACACCCACTCTCATGTGTTGCTCGACAATTCCTGAGGAGAAATAGAATGAAGGGAAACAACAACAAAATATGTTCCGAGTGCTAAGACTTGATCCCAAGACATCTGCTCGGATATCATATTAAGTTCAAATTGGTAATCGATAGAACCAAAAGTTAAAACTGATGGAGAAGAATGGGTAATCCACATATCATTCAACAAGTTATATTAGAACAAAGGTAGAATGTTGAGTATTTTGAAACAATGGAAGACCAGCACATGTTTCAGATTGGTGGAAGTAAATGAGGGAAAATATTCACATGTAAAGTGAAAACTTTTAGGGCATGTTTGATTCAAAGGATTTCCAAAGGAACTCTATAGGATTCCAATCCATAGGATTTTTTTCAAATAGGATGTGTTTTTTTAAGGAATAAATCCTACAAAATTCCTATGCATGGCTTTCCTACACTACAATCCTATAGGATTTTTAACAAGAGGTGAGACCTCTTGGAAAAATTCATATGTATCTATGACAACTATGACATATACCTAAACCCCATAATATTTTTTGTATTTTTCCTGCGATGAGATCAAACGGCTTATCTTATCGATTCCTGCATTTTTCATTCCTATAGGATTCTAAGTGTCATGTCATTCTATTCCTGCACTTTTCCTATTCCTATGTTTTACAAATCATTTGAATCAAACAAGCCTTTATTATTTAGTTGGCTTCCGAGGATAAAGTATTTTTATTTGATTCGTTAAGAAAATTTATTTCCTTATCCATTACAAAGATCATATGGTCATCATGTGGTATTTTCTCAAGTAGAACCTAAATGCAAAAAAATAGAATTTTGTTTTCACATCTAAATAGAGATGATCCCAATCTGAATGATAAATGTTACAAACATCACAAAGGATTACACATATGGTGCTTTCGAAAATGTGCCTACAAATTGAAGATGGTTAAAACTGGTGTACCAAAATGAGTTATTTTACTTAGCACTTTATTTATAGTAACCATAGAATATTATTACTTCCAATCAAATAATTTGATTATTAATAAAATTGCAAATTAGCTACTCCGTCACTTTCAACACGCTGTGCCCCTCGCATTTGCGAGGGCCACTATGCTAGTTTATCTAAAAATGCATAGTTTAGGAAGACATTGCTCCTTCAAATGAGTTTCAAGGGTATCGTGCATGTAACTAACCGGTGCAGCATGTGCTGTCTGGCCTTAGTAGTTCGTTGGGAGGGTCACGTCAACAATGCGTTGTGGTTGACAAACCTCCCTAGCAATGTAACCGTGTGTTCACGTCTAGCTACTCCGCCAACAGCAGGAATAATTGAAATGCAAGATGTATTCAAGCTGAAAAAATAAAATAAAATGCATGTCGATTATACAAAAAAAAAGTCGTGCCCAACCAACAGCAGCTTAACGCAGGTACCTAACAGCAGCTGTTTAATTAACGTACGGAGAATTGTCAACGGCTTGATCTTCAACGACATGACCGCATCAATCCATTGATAGATTATGCTCAGCATGTTCAGTTCCCAACGCGGCTCTGCTCAGCAAGAAAAGTATACAAGCGCTCGTACTTCCTCTTTCGCTCTCTCACGTTAGCTATAAATAGGCAGGAGAGCAGCGTCTTGTAGTCACACAAGCTCAATAAACACACCACCGAGATCAGCCCGAGCAAGGGAGCTACATTAATTGCCAATTAGTGACAATGGCAAAGCTCGCCGCAGCCCTGACAATCTTCGCACTGGTCGCCTGTGTGGCTCGACCGTGCCAGGCAGGCTACGGGTATCCCAACCCCATGCCGTCGTCTAGTCCGCCGCCGTGTGCTCCTACTACACCGACGAGTCCTCCTCCTCCGGCCATCCCTAGCCCGATCACACCGTCTAGTCCACCACCACCATACACCCCGAGCACACCTAGCCCTCCCCCACCCACTCCGAACTCACCTGCTCCAGGGCTCGCGGTTGGTTACTACCAGAAGACATGCTACCGTGCGGAAGACATCATCAGAGAAACCGTGCGCGACACCAGCAAGGGCATCATGGCGGGGCTCATCCGTCTGTTTTTCCATGACTGCTTCGTCAGGGTAAGACAACATGCATTTCACCGTCCTAATAACACATACACCAGTTGCAAAATATGGGGTTCTACCTGTGAACTCATGCATGATGGTTTGTTTGCCTTTATTTAGGGTTGCGACGCCTCTGTGCTGCTGGACACGGCCGACCCTAACAGCGCGACGGAGAAGTTTGGCATCCCGAACCTGAGTCTGCGCGGCTTTGAGGTGATCAACGCAGCCAAGGCCAAGATCGAGGAGGAGTGCGACACCGTCGTGTCGTGCGCCGACATTCTGGCCTTCGCCGGCCGCGACGCCACCTACTTCCTCAGCAACAAGAAGGTTTTCTTCGACATGCCCGCCGGCCGCTACGACGGGCTTGTGTCCCTCATAAACGAGACGCTCCCCAACCTTCCCCCTCCCTTCGCCACGGTGGCTCAGCTCAAGGCCAACTTCGCCTCCAAGGGCCTCAACACCGACGACATGGTCACCCTCTCCGGCGCGCACACCATCGGCATTTCCCACTGCTCGTCCTTCTCCGACCGCCTCTCCTCCAACTCCTCCGACATGGACCCCGCTCTGAAAACCACACTTCAGGAGGAGTGCAAGTCCAGCTCTGGCAACGACAACACCGTGGTACAGGACATCAAGACACCTGACATGCTGGACAACCAGTACTACAAGAACGTGCTCCGCCATGAGGTTCTCTTCGCGTCTGACGCCACGCTCTTGACGGCCACAGACACCAGCGACGCGGTGTCTGCCTTCGCCAAGAACGCCAAGCAGTGGGAGGACAAGTTCATGGCGGCGATGGTGAAGATGGGTGCTATTGAAATCAAGACAAGTGCCAACGGTGAGATCAGGAGGGACTGCCGTGTTTTGAACTAACTAACTAGACCGCCTGATCAGTTTCATGTTGGCGAAGCTTTATATGCTCGAGGTTAACATTAAACCCGTACTTTCTTCGTGTGCTTGTAATATTTGGATTATTCTCCTTTGTCATTTCCTTGGTTTTCCTTCCCTAATGTTGTAGTATTGATTTTTCCATTGGATTTGTATTTTATTGTGTAACTCTTTGTTTTAAACATTTTTTTAATAAAAGATATCTGTAAACAAATCCGGAAGCCTACAGGTTCTTTAATTATTGGAACTTCATTGTTCATTCTTCATTGTGCTTCCTTTCTTGTTTACCCCTATTTCGTATTGTCATTTGACAGCTCCAATTTAATTATGATCGATGCGCCATTTCATCATTTGTAAAAGAAAACTGTGCCTGAGAAAAGTCGAGCCTCCACCAGTGAATCTCTCCTCACACTCCAGGAAAACTTGAAGGCGCCGACGGCCGGTAGGCTACGTCGACGGCCAAATGTCGGGGCCGTCGGCGTAGCTGCCTCCTCAGGTCAGCCCCGAAGCCAGGCCGTCGGCGTAGAAAGGGCCGTCGGCGAAGTAAACTGTGCCGACGGTGGCTCTCGGCACAACCCAGCTGTCCGCGTAGTCGATACATCTATGCCGAAGGTGACCCTCGGCGCAAACCAGGCCCTCGGCGTATCCCCGGCTTGGCAACGGCGCCGCAAACGCCGTTTGGTGGCTAATCTATGCCGACGGCCGGGCCGTCGGCGTAGCCTCTACGCGCCACGTGCTACTCCGGACGCCTGAATTGGGTGGACTGTACCGACGGCTTGGCCGTCGGCGTAGCCTCTACGCGTCACGTGCTACTCCGGACGCCTGAATTGGGTGGACTGTACCGACGGCTTGGCCATCGGCGTAGCCCTTCAGTTTTTTTGCTGCTATTCAGATTGTTTGTATACTACAGGGTTTCGTTGGGCTAATCCCTTTAGATTATTTTTTCCATTTAATTTTAGCAATATATTTTATACTAATTTATTAATTACTCCTAATAATTTAATGTTGATATATTTTGTACTCCGATTGTAGCCGTTTGTAACGTTCGGATAGAGGTTTCCATTATTCGCGATTCTCTTCGCTCGGGTGCATGTGTCCCCATTCTCATGCATGCACTATAACCTAAAGCTAAGGTTCTGGACTTATATAAGGGGGAAACTCCCCGTTCGGGTGAAACCGGGTAGGATAGTGCCCTCCCCTTGTGAAGCACCATGGTTTTACATCATCATATGACCTAAACAAACACAAAACAAGAGAGTGCTACTCCGGGCTACCCCTGTCAGAGGGACGTCTAGGGGGTAGACGATCCGATGCCCACAGATCAGGGTTCCGCGGGAGACCACGCTCCGGGGCGTCGGAATACCTCAAGGACTTGCATGTGGCCCTAGCACATGCATGGAAGTGTGGTGCTATGTTGAAACATGCAAAACCTAGTCCCCGGGTGCATGTGTCCCCCTTCTCATGCGTGCGCTGTAACCTAAAGCTAATGTTCTGGACTTATATAAGGGGAAACTCCCCGTTCGGGTGAAACCGGGTAGGATAGTGCCCTCCCGTTGTGAATCACCATGGTTTTATATCATCATATGACCTAAACAAACACAAAATAAGAGAGTGCTACTCCAGACTACCCCTGTCAGAGGGACGTCTAGGGGTGTAGACGATCCGATGCCCACAGATCAGGGTTCCGCGGGAGACCACGCTCCGGGGCGTCGGAATACCTCAAGGACTTGCATGTGGCCCTAGCACATGCATGGAAGTGTGGTGCTATGTTGAAACATGCAAAACCTAGTCCCCGGGTGCATGTGTCCCCTTCTCATGCGTGCGCTATAACCTAAAGCTAAGGTTCTGGACTTATATAAGGGGGAAACTCCCGCTCGGGTGAAACTGCAGGATAGTGCCCTCCCTTGTGAAGCACCATGGTTTTACATCATCATATGACCTAAACAAACACAAAACAAGAGAGTGCTACTCCGGCTACCTCGCGGAGGGACGTCTAGGGGTAGGCGATTCGATGCTCTCAGATCGTGGTTCCACGGAGACCACGCCCGGCATCGGAATACCTCAAGGACTTGCATGTGGCCCTAGCACATGCATGGAAGTGTGGTGCTATGTTGAAACATGCACAACCTAGTCCCCGGGTGCATGTGTCCCCCTTCTCATGCGTCTTGTTGTAACCTAAAAGCTAAGGTTACGACTTATATAAGGGGAAACTCCCTGCTCAGTGAAACTGGTAGGATAGTGCCCTCCCTTGTGAAGCACCATGGTTTTACATCATCATATGACCTAAACAAACACAAAACAAGAGAGTGCTACTCCAGGCTACCCCTGTCAGAGGGACGTCTAGGATGGTAGACGATCCAATGCCCACAGATCAGGGTTCCGCGGGAGACCACGCTCCGGGGCGTCGGAATACCTCAAGGACTTGCATGTGGCCCTATCACATGCATGGAAGAGTGGTGCTATGTTGAAACATGCAAAACCTAGTCCCCGGGTGCATGTGTCCTCCTTCACATGCGTGCGTTGTAACCTAAAGCTAAGGTTATGGACTTATATAAGGGGGAACTCCGATTCGGGTGAAACTGCAGGATAGTGCCCTCCTTGTGAAGCACCATGGTTTTACATCATCATATGACCTAAACAAACACAAAACAAGAGAGTGCTACTCGGACTACCTGCCGAGGGACGTCTAGGGGTAGACGATCCGATGCCTCTGAGATCGTGGTTCATGGAGACCACTCTCCGGCATCTAATACCTCAAGGACTTGCATGTGGCCCTAGCACATGCATGGAAGTGTGGTGCTATGTTGAAACATGCAAAAACTAGTCCCGGGTGCATGTGTCCCCTTCTCATGCGTCTTTGTAACCTAAAGCTAAGGTTCGACTTATATAAGAAACTCCCGTTCGGTGAAACCGGGTAGGATAGTGCCCTCCCGTTGTGAATCACCATGGTTTTATATCATCATATGACCTAAACAAACACAAAACAAGAGAGTGCTACTCCAGACTACCCCTGTCAGAGGGACGTCTAGGGGGGTAGACGATCCGATGCCCACAGATCAGGGTTCCGCTGGAGACCACGCTCCGGGGCGTCGGAATACCTCAAGGACTTGCATGTGGCCCTAGCACATGCATGGAAGTGTGGTGCTATGTTGAAACATGCAAAACCTAGTCTCCGGGTGCATGTGTCCCCCTTCTCATGCGTGCGCTATAACCTAAAGCTAAGGTTCTGGACTTATATAAGGGGGAAGCTCCTGCTCGGGTGAAACGGTAGGATAGTGCCCTCCCTTGTGAAGCACCATGGTTTTACATCATCATATGACCTAAACAAACACAAAACAAGAGAGTGCTACTCCGGCTACCCTCGCCGAGGGACGCCTAGGGGTAGACGATCTGATGCCTACAGATCAGGGTTCCGCAGGAGACCACGCTCCGGGGCATCGGAATACCTCAAGGACTTGCATGTGGCCCTAGCACATGCATGGAAGTGTGGTGCTATGTTGAAACATGCACAACCTAGTCCCCGGGTGCATGTGTCCCCCTTCTCATAATGGCTGTAACCTAAAGCTAAGGTTCGGACTTATATAAGGGGAAACTCCCGTTCAGTGAAACTGGTAGGATAGTGCCCTCCCCTTGTGAAGCACCATGGTTTTACATCATCATATGACCTAAACAAACACAAAACAAGAGAGTGCTACTCCAGGCTACCCCTGTCAGAGGGACGTCTAGGATGGTAGACGATCCAATGCCCACAGATCAGGGTTCCGCGGGAGACCACGCTCCGGGGCGTCGGAATACCTCAAGGACTTGCATGTGGCCCTATAACATGCATGGAAGTGTGGTGCTATGTTGAAACATGCAAAACCTAGTTCCCGGGTGCATGTTTCCCCTTCTCATGCGTGCGCTAGCTCTAACCTAAAGCTAAGGTTCTGGACTTATATAAGGGGGAAACTCCCCGTTCGGGTGAAACTGGGTAGGATAGTGCCCTCCCCTTGTGAAGCACCATGGTTTTACATCATCATATGACCTAAACAAACACAAAACAAGAGAGTGCTACTCCGGACTACCTCTGCCGGAGGGACGCCTAGGGGTAGACGATCCGATGCCTCTGATCGTGGGTTCATGGAGACCACTCTCCGGGGCATCGGAATACCTCAAGGACTTGCATGTGGCCCTAGCACATGCATGGAAGTGTGGTGCTATGTTGAAACATGCAAAACCTAGTCCCCGGGTGCATGTGTCCCCCTTCTCATGCGTCTTTTGTAACCTAAAGCTAAGGTTCGGACTTATATAAGGGGGAAACTCCCCGTTCGGGTGAAACCGGGTAGGATAGTGCCCTCCCCTTGTGAAGCACCATGGTTTTGAATCATCATATGACCTAAACAAACACAAAACAATAGAGTGCTACTCCGGGCTACCCCTGTAAGAGGGACGTCTAGGGGGGTAGACGATCTGATGCCCACAGATCAGGGTTCCGCGAGAGACCATGCTCCGGGGCGTCGGAATACCTCAAGGACTTGCATGTGGCCCTAGCACATGCATGGAAGCTTGGTGCTATGTTGAAACATGCAAAACCTAGTCCCCGGGTGCATGTGTCGCCCTTCTCATGCGTGCGCTAGTCAGAACCTAAAGCTAAGGTTCGGACTTATATAAGGGGAAACTCCCGTCGGGTGAAACCGGGTAGGATAGTGTCCTCCCCTTGTGAATCACCATGGTTTTACATCATCATATGACCTAAACAAACACAAAACAAGAGAGTGCTACTCCGGGCTACCCCTGTCAGAGGGACATCTAGGGGGGTAGACGATCCGATGCCTACAGATCAGGGTTCCACGGGAGACCACGCTCCGGGGCATCGGAATACCTCAAGGACTTGAATGTGGCCCTAGCACATGCATGGAAGTGTGGTGCTATGTTGAAACATGAAAAACCTAGTCCCCGGGTGCATGTGTCTCCCTTCTCATGCGTGCGCTGTAACCTAAAGCTAAGGTTCTGGACTTATATAAGGGGAA
Organism: Avena insularis; assembly: GCA_023614405.1. Taxonomy (NCBI): domain Eukaryota; kingdom Viridiplantae; phylum Streptophyta; class Magnoliopsida; order Poales; family Poaceae; genus Avena; species Avena insularis. The sequence continues at coordinate 11,251,129 of CM042684.1, forward strand.
ACTCCCCGTTCGGGTGAAACCGGGTAGGATAGTGCCCTCCCCTTGTGAAGCACCATGGTTTTACATCATCATATGACCTAATCAAACACAAAACAAGAGAGTGCTACTCCGGGCTACCCCTGTCAGAGGGACGTCTAGGGGGGTAGACGATCCGATGCCCACAGATCAGGGTTCCGCGGGAGACCACACTCCGGGGCATCGGAATACCTCAAGGACTTGCATGTGGCCCTAGCACATGCATGGAAGTGTGGTGCTATGTTGAAACATGCAAAACCTAGTCCCCGGGTGCATGTGTCCCCCTTCTCATGCGTGCGCTAGCTGTAACCTAAAGCTAAGGTTCTGGACTTATATAAGGGGGAAACTCCCCGTTCGGGTGAAACCGGGTAGGATATTTCCCTACCCTTGTGAATCACCATGGTTTTACATCATCATATGACCTAAACAAACACAAAACAAGAGAGTGCTACTCCGGGCTACCCCTGTCAGAGGGACGTCTAGGGGGGTAGACGATCCGATGCTCTGAGATCGTGGTTCCGGGAGACCACGCCCGGGCATCGTAATACCTCAAGGACTTGAATGTGGCCCTAGCACATGCATGGAAGTGTGGTGCTATGTTGAAACATGCAAAACCTAGTCCCTGGGTGCATGTGTCCCCCTTCTCATGCGTGCGCTGTAACCTAAAGCTAAGGTTCTAGACTTATATAAGGGGGAAACTCCCCGTTCCGGTGAAACCGGGTAGGATAGTGCCCTCCCCTTGTGAAGCACCATGGTTTTACATCATCATATGACCTAAACAAACACAAAACAAGAGAGTGCTACTCCGGGCTACCTGTCCGAGGGACGTCTAGGGGGTAGACGATCCGATGCCCACAGATCAGGGTTCCGCGTGAGACCACGCTCCGGGGCGTCGGAATACCTCAAGGACTTGCATGTGGCCCTAGCACATGCATGTAAGTGTGGTGCTATGTTGAAACATGCAAAACCTAGTTCCCGGGTGCATGTGTCCCCCTTCTCATGCGTGCGCTAGCTGTAACCTAAAGCTAAGGTTCTGGACTTATATAAGGGGGAAACTCCCCGTTCGGGTGAAATCGGGTAGGATAGTGCCCTCCCCTTGTGAATCACCATGGTTTTACATCATCATATGACCTAAACAAACACAAAACAAGAGAGTGCTACTCCGGGCTACCCCTGTCAGAGGGGCGCCTAGGGGGTAGACGATCCGATGCCTCAGATCGGGGTTCGCGGAGACCACGCCCGGCATCGGAATACCTCAAGGACTTGCATGTGGCCCTAGCACATGCATGGAAGTGTGGTTCTATGTTGAAACATGCAAAACCTAGTCCCCGGGTGCATGTGTCCCCCTTCTCATGCGTGCGTTGTAACCTAAAGCTAAGGTTCTGGACTTATATAAGGGGGAAACTCCCCGTTCGGGTGAAACCGGGTAGGATAGTGCCCTCCCCTTGTGAAGCACCATGGTTTTACATCATCATATGACCTAAACAAACACAAAACAAGAGAGTGCTACTCCGGGCTACCTCATGGAGGGGCGCCTAGGGGTAGACGATCCGATGCCTGAGATGAGGGTTCCATGGAGACCACGCTCTGGGGCGTCGGAATACCTCAAGGACTTGCATGTGGCCCTAGCACATGCATGGAAGTGTGGTGCTATGTTGAAACATGCAAAACCTAGTCCCCGGGTGCATGTGTCCCCCTTCTCATGCGTGCGCTAGCTGTAACCTAAAGCTAAGGTTCTGGACTTATATAAGGGGGAAACTCCCCGTTCGGGTGAAACTGGGTAGGATAGTGCCCTCCCCTTGTGAAGCACCATGGTTTTACATCATCATATGACCTAAACAAACACAAAACAAGAGAGTGCTACTCCAGGCTACCCTTGTCAGAGGGACGTCTAGGGGGATAGACGATCCGATGCCTACAGATTAGGGTTCCGTGGGAGACCACGCTCCGGGGCATCGGAATACATCAAGGACTTGCATATGGCCCTAGCACATTCATGGAAGTGTGGTGCTATGTTGAAACATGCAAAACCTAGTCCCCGGGTGCATGTGTCACCCTTCTCATGCGTGCGCTGTAACCTAAAGCTAAGGTTCTGGACTTATATAAGGGGAAACTCCTGTTGGGTGTAACTGCAGGGTAGATAGTGCCCCACCTTGTGAATTACCATGGTTTTACATCATCATATGACCTAAACAAACACAAAACAAGAGTGCTACTCCGGGTTACCCCTGTCAGAGGGACGTCTACGGGTAGACGATCCGATGCCTCTGGATCGAGATTCAGCGGAGACCACGCCGGGCATCGGAATACCTGAAGGACTTGCATGTGGCCCTAGCACATGCATGGAAGTGTGGTGCTATGTTGAAACATGCAAAACCTAGACCTAAACAAACACAAAAAACTATATTGGTCAACACTCATCCGGGGCCGGTCAACGGGGTAGACATACGGGGAGGAACAAACTAGGGTTTATATTTTATACGAAATAAATGAAAAGGGGAGGAACAAAATATAATTAAATATATCAAGTAGAACCCAATATAAAATTAAATATTTTAAATAGGAGCAAATAAAAAAGGGATCAAATAAATCTATGTGGAAAAAAAATTAGAGGAGGCTGTGGCGATAGCTATGCCCTCGGCGTAGGCCCAATTTTTTTCCTTAGACCAGCCCGGCCCAACCGGCGCCGAGCTGGCCCCTTTCTCCCACTCTCCCACTTCCCTAGCTCGTCTCCAAGCCGCCACTGCACTGCATTGCCGCCGCCGACCTGCCCCGTCGTGCTTGATCCCGACCCGCCTCCCGAGCCACCCGCCCACCCCGAGCCACCTCCCCGTCCCCGACCCCGAGCCACCTCGCCCACCAGGCCACCCACCCCAAATCGCCACTGCATACCCACGCCTTGCCGTCCCTGACCCAAATCACCTCTGAGCCACCCCCGAGCCACCCGACCCTCCTCTGCCTTCCTCCCCGAGCCACCCCCGAGCCACGACCCTCCTCTACCCTCCTCCCTGCGCGTCCACCCTAAGACACCCCCGAGCCACCCGGCCCCGACCTGCCTCTTCCTCCTCCCCGTCCCTGCCCTCCTCCCCGTCTGCCCTCCTCCCCGTCCCGCCTCCTCCCCATCCCTAACCCTCCTTCCCCCGTCCCTTCCCTCCTCCCCCCCCGTCCCTGACCCGTCCCTGCCCTCCTCCCCTGTCCCTAACCCTCCTCCCCTGCCCGCCTCCTCCCCTGTCCACCTGACCCTCCTCTCGCCTTTGTCCGACTCGTGCGTGCCTGGGCCCTCCTGCAGGCCCCTGTAAATCCAACACACTTCTCTGTTTTAGGTAGTTAAGGTAGTATAGGGTAGTTTTAGTTAGGTAGTTAAAGTACTATAGGGTAGTTTTAGTTAGGTTAGATAAATTATGTGAGCTAAATAGGTTAATTTTATTTTATTTGTCTTTGCAATCTGTAGACTTTTAGGTGGACAGCCCCGTCGGAGAGGTCGCCGTCCCAGAGGTCGTGACCGGAGGTCGCCGTTGGAGAGTTCGCCCTTCCACTGCCCGATCTTCCTTGACTATTCGCTCACGCTTCGAGGGTATAAATCTTGCACCTATCTTGTAATGTACTTAGGTATTTATTTTGTGTCTAGATCACCAAGTCAGTTGCGAAACCTAGGTGTCTCCCGTTCAAAAGGGTTACACGAATAAATATGCATTCGATTGCATATTTAAAAATGTAACTCTTTTGGATTGTCCACAATTTTTGGACAGCCGGAGGATGTGTAGATTGGGTACGCTCTCCACGGTCTACCCCGAACCGAGACAGGATTTCGGCGGCGCCTCCCTGTTGTTCTCCGGATGCACAATTCTCTCGGCATTTTTAGCGGGACGTGTATCGGGAGAACAGCGGGGAGGTGCTGCCGAAATTTTGTCTCGGTTTGGGGTTGACCGTGGAGAGCGTATCCAATCTACACATCCTCGGGTGGGATTAGGACATATCTTTTCCTATTAGACATGTTAGGTGTATGCATGGAATAACAACGTAAAATTTGTGTATTTAGTTTGATGTCATTAATTAATATGAAATGTTGAATTTGTATTATGGCTCTCGATGAAGCAGAGGATGGCTGGTAATGGTTGGATGCACAGTGGTCGTATTAGTGCGCTTGAAAGAATGCAGTGGGTATGGAAGACCAATTTTCTGGTGAAGGAGTTAGCGCGTGGTTCAAAGGTAGTTCGTCCAAGGTGTCCTTGCGCTCATTGCATGAGGCTTCATCGTCATACAAAGGATGATATGAGTAAACACCTTTGGCAGTATGGGTATATGCTTGACTACGAGCCTTTGGTCGACTTTTCTCAGTACGAACGTGATAGAGCTGAGGTGATGCGACAACGGATCGATGGCATTGAGGACGATGGAATTATAAACTTGCTAGAGGATTTTCGCAATGCCGACATGCCAGATTCGCCACCTCCACAGGAGGAACCGGAGGAACTAGGTGAACCGGAGGAACCAGGTGAACCGGAGGAACTGGAGGCAACCACGAAGGCCTCCCTTGATATGATGGCCTCGGCTAAGAGGCCTCTATATCCGGATGCAAAAGTGTCTCAACTCGATGCCATCTCGCAAATACTAGCCGACAAGTCCCAGTACGCCACCACCCGAGCAAGTTTTGAACGTAATTTGTTTACGTATGGTAACATGTTGCCCGAAGGGCATTGTCTACCTAAAAGCATGTACGAATGCCGGAAAATCATGAAAGTGCTCACCATGGATTATGTAAAGATAGATTGTTGTCCAGCAGGCTGTCTTTTGTTTTGGAAATAGTTTGAGGATGACAAGTACTGCAGCAAGTGTGGGGCCTCTAGGTATCATGAGAGAAAGGGACATGATGGTCAGATGACACAGTCAAATGTCGCCGTGAAGATTCTTTGTTATCTCCCATTCATAAAAAGAATCCAGCGGATTTACATGACCGAGGAGACTGCCACACAGATGAAGTGGCACAAGACAGGGAAGAGATGCCATGACGAGCACGGACATGAAATGATGGGACATCCATCTGATGGTAAGGCATGGAAGAACTTCGATGCAAAACACGAGGCATTCGCAAGTGAGGCTCGGAATGTCAGAATTGCGATAGCAACCGATGGATTCAATCCATATGGTATGTCGACGGCCTCTTACAGCTGCTGGCCTGTGTTTGTTATTCCGCTCAATCTCCCTCCCGGAGTCCTAATGCAAAGGGATACCATATTCTTGTCGCTTGTAATTCCAGGGCCTAAATACCCGGGGAAAAATTTGAGTGTCTACATGCAGCCGCTTATTGATGATTTGAACCACTCTTGGCACCACGGGACGTTGACATATGACCGAGCATCTAAGAAAAACTTCCTCATGAGAGTTTGGTACCAGTATTCCATGCATGACATGCCCGGCTACGCCCTATTTTGCGGGTGGTGTACATCCGGTAAGTGGCCTTGCCCAGTTTGCAGGCTCCAACTTGAGTTCTTTTGGCTAAGCGCGGGTGGCAAGTATGTCTCCTTTGACAAAAATCGACCTTTCCTCAAAAGAGGGCACCGGTTCAGACGAGACAAAAAGAACTTCATGAAGGGCATAGTTGTGAATGAAGAAAAAGCGATACCAATGTTTGATGGTGTAGCTGTTAAAGCCGAGCTACTTGCTCTGAAGCGTACTGAGATTCCTGGCCCACAATTTGAGGGATATGGTAAAACGCACAACTGGACTCACGAGGCAGCCATAACGAAGCTCGAGTATTACAAGGACCTCGAACTTCCCCATAACATCGATGTGATGCACACTGAAAAGAATGTAGGAGAGTCCCTCTTTCACACAATTTGCAACATCCCTGGAAAGTCAAAGGATAATGTCAAGGATAGGGTCGATGTTGAGAAGCTATGTGATAGGAAGAAACAACACATGCAACCTCCTGACCGCAATCGAAGAAATTGGTTCAAGCCGCATGCCATCTTCTACCTTGATAGTGACAAAAAGAAGGAGTCATTCAGGTGGCTCATGTACGTCGTGATGTTCCCTGATGGTTATTGTTCAAATATGAGTAAGGGAGTCAATCTTGCGACGGGAAAAGTCACCGGCCTAAAGAGTCATGACTATCATATATGGATTGAGCGGCTGATGCCGGTGATGGTTCGAGGGTATCTCCCCGATCATGTATGGCGAGTGCTCATGAGTTGAGCCATTTCTTTTCGCACTCTGTGCTAGCAGGTATCTCGAGCTGATTGAGAGGCTGCGGAACTAGTGCGAGTTGCTATGCAAGTTGGAGACGATCTTTCCGCCAGGATTTTTACTCGATGGCACATCTCATCGTGCACCTCATGAACGAGGTACTTTTGGGTGGACCAAGGCAGTTTGTTGGATTCTGTATTGAGAGAGTTTAAGTATATTCGAATGAAATGTGGAAACAAAAGTAAGATTGAAGCATGCATAGCTGAGGCAACTCTGATCGGGGAGATAGCAGACGTCACAACAAAGTACTATGCCGATGATGTTCCCACTCTGCATAACCCGATCACTCGGTATAATGTCGACGAGCTGGAGGAAGACCCCAAGATCGCGCTCTTTCAATCTCCCGGTGGCAAGTCTGGTGCTGGAAAAGAGTACATATTGAAGCCGGAAGAAAAGGAGGGAATAATTTTCTATGTGCTCATGAACATGAAGCATGAACTTATCAGTTTCATGAGGTAAACTGATGAACAAATTACCTATTGCAACTAGTAACTCGATTTTGGTCTAATACGTGTTTACTCCTTTTAGCCAATTCAAGGATGAACTGTGGTCGGAAACGAGGGATCCCAGTGTCACGGAGCTGGACACTCTTCTAAAAGATGGTGCCCCCGGAAAGAAAAATTTTGTGGCTTGGTTCAGGGCCAAAGTAATTTCCCTCTTACCTTGCAATCCGTGACTTGTCCCTATTATTACACATATCCCTCTTACCTTGCAATCCATGACTTGCAGGGAGCTGATCGCAACATTGAGATGACGAATGAGATTTGATGTGTTTCACAGGGTTGTATCTGTAGAGTCATGAGGTATCAGAAGTACGATGTTAATGGGTACCTCTTCCATACAGAGTTTCACCAGAACAATCGGCCTAATGCAAAAACTATAAATACTGGGTCTTCACCGGAGGAACCGATGGAGTTGATTACTATGGGATATTAGAGGACGTATACGAGCTAACGTTTGAGATGAACATAAAACTCAAGCTCGTTGTGTTCAAATGCCACTGGTTTGACCCCATCGATGGACAGAGAAGTACCCCTTCCATTGGGTTAGTTGAAGTTAGGCCTTCAACCACCTATTGCGGAGCCGATGTCTATATAGTGGCTCACCAAGCCAAGCAAGTTTATTACTTGCCCTACCCATGCAAGAAACATGAACTTTTGGGTTGGGAAGTCGTCTTCCAGGTATCACCACATGGTAAGCTACCTAGGCCCAACACCAACGATTACCTCAACATTGACCCTGTGACATACGAGGGAATTTTCTATCAAGAGGAAGAGAACTTCGGGGGTTTTGACATACAAGTGGGTCATGAGGACCTCGAGAACGATGCACAAACTCGTGGTGAGACAGTGGTGGATTTAAAGGACGTTGATATGCTCAACAAGTTTCATGAGGCGAATTTCAACAATGATGAGCCTCCACCGTGCGACGAGCCTTACTACTCACGTGATAGTGATAGTGATAGTGAAAATGAGAACGTGATGCACCACAACCAAGTACTTTCTGATAGTGATGACTAGAGGTGAGGGTCTTTTATGTTTTTATGCTTAGTATTTATTTCTTAAAGATGCTTCTTAATTGCATTATGTCTTTATGCTTAGTATTTATTTCTTAACATGCTTCTTAATTGCATTATATCTTTATGCTTATTAATTTCAACATGTCTATAATGCAGGTGATTGACCAATGCCTCGGGGGAGCAAGGAATCACCGGCCTCCCTGAAGGGAATATGCCCGAGAGGCAATAATAAAGTGGTTATTATCGTATTCCTTATTTATGATAAATGTTTATTTTACATGCTATAATTGTATTAATACGGAAACGTTAATACATGTGTGTTTAATAAACAAAAAGGAAGTTCCTAGTTATGCCTCTCTTATAAACTAGCTCGTTGATTAACATGATGATCAAAGTTTCCTGATCATGGACATTGGATGTTGTTAATAACGAGGTCACAACATTAGTGTAATGGTGTGATGAACATTCATCCGAAGTATAGCATTACGATCAAAGTCATTGAGTTTATATTGCTATAACAACTTACGAAGTGATCCTAATCCTTAAACCATGAGATCATGTCAATCACTAACACCAGAAGAGTTTCTTGATAACATCAAACGTCACACCGTAACTGGGTGATTATAAAGATGGATTCAGAACTAATAAAGTGTTATGTTGAGGCCCATGGATCGAGAGTGGAATTTGTTCATCCTGATGATGGATAGATATGCTCTGGGCCCTCTCGGTGATATCACATTGATTAGCTTGCAAGCAAGTGATTTGATCACTAGAATGTTATATCACGGGAACGAGAAAAGAGTGCATGTCGGTAACGAGATCAAACTAGGTATGGAGATACCGATGATCGAATCTCGGACATGTAATATATCGTGAAACAAAGGGATTAAGATACTAACATAAAAGGTTCACACGATCACAGAAGTCATCATTGAATGTGTGGAGTCGATGGATCTCGTGTCCCGCTCGATTATTGATCGGAGAAGGGTCTCGATCATGTCCGCATTATTCGCGAACCGTAGGGTGACACACTTGAGGGATACCGACACTATTCGGAGCAAATGATATGCCAGAAAAAGAAAAGGAAAGCATAGAAATTTATTTCACTAGACACCGAAACTATTTCGGTTGAAATTGCTGAAACTGGTTCTGCATGTGAAATGGAATACTAGCAAGGGGTTTGATGTGAATGTTTGTTAATTAAAGTAATTAACAAAATTCTGAATAAATAAATAAAAGGGTTTTATTTAAATGAGAGCTTGCATTAATTTTGGTGGAAAATTAATGCATGTGAGTGGAATTGTGAGTGCAGAGGTTTTTATGTGAGTGGAGCTTCCACCACCTGAATGAGGGAGAGGTGGGGGCACCCTCCATGGCCGGCGGCCATGCCCCCTTGGGCTGCCCCCTCCCCTATAAAAGGACCCCCTCCTCTCACTTGTCTCTCACACCTCCTCGCGAAAGATCTCTCTCCCCCCTTTAGAATTTCCCCATGGTCTCGGATCAGCGAGATACATGTTCCCAGTGGATTTTTCTGGAAGGATTTGTTGCTTCCGCTGCTTCACTGGAGCGAGGGAGCGGAGGTTGTCGGGGTACCCGTACGTGTGTGCGATCACAGATGCACCACTGCTTTGAGGTGCTGGACTTCATCGTGCTGGACCGGCTAGACCAGATGGACTTCATCACGATCTTGAGATCGGCAAGCGTTCGTCTACATCATCCACGAGTACAACCTCGTTAACGCTATTCGGTCTTCGAGGGTATGTATTCTATGGATGTATATCCACCCGTTGCTTGTATCTAGTAGATAGATCTTGGTACATAGATGTTCCCATCGTAGGAAAATTTTTGTTTTCTATGCTGCGAACCCTACAGTGGTATCAGAGCCGGATCTATGCGTAGATGCTTTGCACGGGTAGTACACATATGAGTATGTGGGCGATGATGATCATTTTATTGCTTTTTAGTTGTACTTTGGATATTGGTGGCATAGTGGGATGAAGCGGCCTGGACAAACTTTACATGTCCTCGCACATGAGACATGTTCCACGCTTGACATGCAACGAGTTTTGCATAAGTGGCTAGCAGGTGTTTGTCTCTCCTACTATAGTCAATATCTAATTTGCAACGAGTTGTCAACAATTTGGTTATCCTCGTTGTGGTTCATGTTTGTAGGTAAGAATGGTTCTATCTTCGAAAGCTCTAAGCCACGTAAAACTTGCAATGGATAAATTAGAGGCGTCTAGTTTAGATTGTTGCTGGGCTAGTGTTATGATATGGTGATGTTGTAAGTAGAAGTATGAGATAATACTCTTACAACACACATAACGTGTAAACTCCATAGACCTTGGATTTACACATAAAGGTATGATAGTGATCATACCACGATGCACATGATAGAGATCATATGCGGGAACCATATCATTCCACTTATAAACATGTGATGTTTTGATTGCATCTTATATTGCTTGTTTGGCGTTTTACTAGCATAATAAGATGATCCCTCATTTAGATATCAAGATAAAAATGTGTTCTTCCTTAAGTATGCACCGACAATGTTTCGTCGCTTCAAGGCATCACGTGATGATCGGGTGTACTTGAATCCACGAGCATATCTCGGGTGTAAGACAGTTACACACGCGAATACTAAGGTTCTTACTTGGCGAGCCTAGCATGTACAGACATGGCCTCGGAACACGGACCGAAAGGTTAAGCATGAGTCATATAGTAGATATGATGCCCATTTGATGCTCGCCTTTGAAGCTACACCGACTCACGTGATGATCGGACTTGGTGTAGTGGATTTGGTTCATGTAATCACCAAAAAGACACGAGGGATGTCGTTTTTAAGTGGAAGTTCATTTCTAATTTGGATTAGTAGAACTCAATTTATCATAAATTAAATCAAAGTGAATTTGCATAATTTGTTGTAGTCATTGGCATTCGTTCACCACCTTATGCATAGTTGTAATTGAGATAATAGAACTATAGAATTCTGGATATTTACTTTACGAACTGGTATCGTATTGTGTTGAGTGTCAATCTAAAGTTTAAACTCCTATTGCAAACTTTCAGCAAAATTCTATTTACTCTGTGAAATTTAATAGTTGGTATTAAATCGAGAGTAACAATTCCAATGTTAGTATATTAAGTATCATGTTTGCCTCCATGATTCTTGATTGTTTTAATATCAAGTTTATCTAGGAGCTGAAAGAATTGTTTCAGTAACCATCATGTGTGGCAGATGTAACGATATCTGAAACAATGTTTTGGTTGCAATATGATAGAGTATAATATATGTTCTCATATTGGATGAGAATTTACGAAGGTTGGAGATGCTAGACATCCTAATCATCTAAAAGGGTTTTGGAAAGTAATGTTATACTCACGATTCTCCTTATAAGCTACAGTAGCTTGATCATGAAAGTCGTCATGATAAGGATGAATATAAGATGTATGTAAAGTGTTTACTACACTAAAAGATTACTAAAGAATGGATTTTGAAAGAATGCCGATCATTTTGATGATGGTGATCTACTTCAAAGTGCAAGTCCAAAGGTATTATTATTTGAATATACACGCTTTGGACTATGTGTCATGTATATGGCGCCACTTTAGATGTTGATAGATTCTTTTAAAATAAAAAGGAAATGTTGAAAGAGAATCTATAAAAATATATTTGGCAGAAAAGAAAAGATTGGAAATATCCAATTTAGGTATATAGATGATATACATGTTATGGTTGTATTCTTTGCTTGTTAAACAATGTGGTTCTTCAGTATTGGATACCGAATTGGTTGGTATGAAATTTCATATGGGACGACGCAATTCATGAACCACAATGGCATAAGTAACTAGCAAGAGAATATGTGATGATGTTCATCGAAAACAAACAAAACGTTGTTTGTATTTCTCGTTGACATCAAAGCTTGACTTCAAGATTTGTTTTAATAATTGTTATTTAAATCAGGTATTATGAGAACAAAGGTTGTTCAAATAATTACCATATTCCATATAAGATGGATGATTTACAAATCTAGTTGGAGAAATCACATCCATAAAACCTAATGCTAAAATGTCGCAAGACAAATGATTGAAAGATCACTTATGAAGTGACATCGCTGTTTAAATTATATTGGAAAGAAAACATGAAGAATCTCCATATTCATGGATTTTTGGAGTCTTTGATTTGATCAAGTGACGCTTGTGAGACTTTCCACGTGATAATTAAAGCTTCGTTCAAAGGCCAAAGAAGAACGAACGACTAAATTGTTGGAATTTATACATATCGATGTATGTAGTCCATTATTTGGAGTCGTAAGCGATGGGTTTCAACTTCATATGCTTCCTCCGGAAATTTGAGTGAATATTCACTTAATGAGAAAGAAGTATGAAATATTTGAAAACGTTTCAAAGACTTTCAAGATGAAGTGGAAAATCATTGTAACAAGAAAATAAATGGTTTATGATTTTATCATAAGGGATTTGTTTGAGTTACAAGTGTAACAAGAAAATAAATGAATTATGATTTTATCATAAAGGGATTTATTTGAGTTGCAAGTTTAGCAAAACACCTAGATTTACATATCCCGAAACACCATAGGAATATGGAGTGTTTGAGATTTGTAATGAAACCTTGTTTGACATGGTTGGATCAAAGGTGTTATTGATAAAACTGCTATTATGTTTTAAAAGATTAAATCTTTAGAGACTTCCGCTTTTTACACTGAAAAGAGCTCCATCTTGATCCGTTGAAATGACACCATATGAGTTATGGGTTGGGATAAAACCCAAGTTATCATTTCTTAAATTTTAGTATGCTAAACATAAGTAAGATGTTTACAACCAAAGTCGGATCAGCATGTTTTTGTAGGTTATTTCGAATAACAATTGGTTATTCCTCCATAACACCAAGGACAAAAGGGTTTGTCGCTTGAAATGTGAAGTTTCTTGAAAAAGGAATTTTTCGCAAAAGTTAAGTGGGAGGACAATAGAACTTTGATAAGGTTAACGAACCTTAGCTAAATGTGATGAGTTGCGCAGCGCCGGAAATCGTTCTGGAGGCTGCCATAATGCTCATAGCTTATGTGCCTCAAAGGTTGTGGTCACGGAGATCTAAGTTCTTATTGAACCAATTCAGTTGAATAAACAATCAAATAGTAAGATTTGAGAGTAAATCATTATTGTTTGACAATGATGAACCGACTATATGCAAAGAAGCGATGATGGGCCCTGACTCCGTCAAATGGCTTGAAGCCATAAAATTCGTGATAGTTCCATACACGAGAAATCAAGTTTTGAACTTGGAAGACCCTCCGGAAAGGTGTAAAAACCTATCGGTCATATTTGGATCTATAAAGAAGCAGACATGGATGTTTTACATCTATGAAATAGTCGACATGTCGGTAAAGTATTTTACGACAATGTTCAAGGAGTTGACTATGACAAGATTTGATCTTTCATAGCGATATTTAGTCTGGATGGATTAAAGTAGCAACCACTACATATAATTTGGTATATGGTAGATGAATAAACAAAACAAAATTCTTCTAATAGAATGGTTACCTAGGACGTGTACATGACACGGTCCAAAGGGTTTTGTTAAATTCAAAGGATGCTAAAAGGGCATGCAAACTTCAATGGTTGAAGTAAGCATCGCGGAGTTGGAATCTTCACCGTTATGAAAAAGGAGTTTTCATCTGGAGACGATGAAGATGCTTGCATTTGCAAGAAATTAAGTGAGAGCGCTAAGACATATTTCTAATACATTATGTGGAGGACATCTTGTTGATTGCAAATGATGTATCTTTTATTGACAAAGATTAAGAATTTCATTTCGATGAAATACTTAGGCAAAACCCGAATATTTAGCGTGAATGTCTATAGTGGATAGACTGTGACACCAATATGGTTGTGCCAAACGTACATATATGAGATATTGAAGGAGTTCAATATATAAATGACAAGAAACAGTTCTTGTTGCATGGAAAGGAATTGAATCAAGATTCAAGTGTATCGACACTTGATAAGTGAAACAAGATTTAAGTGCTTTGGCACTTGATGAGTAAAATCACGAGAATTTGTTTTGATCAATCATACCATGATATGTACACATCCAGATATGTCCTATGCTCTAAGTGTTATGAGCATATACCAGAATGAATCATAAAATGATCATTGGACGATAGTGAGGATATTCTTATGATCTTTTGGAAGAACTAAGAATATATTTGTGTAGAGGTGACAAACAATTACAAATAGTTCATTGTAAAGCGTTACATTGATACTAGTTTTGTCGCAAGATACAAATTAAGTTTATCTCAATTTAAACTATGAGTGGCACAATGAAATGGAAAGGAGTTTTCATGATGGATTTGGATGTATTCCAAAGTTAAGACATTGTGACGAATACTACAACAAAAGGCTAAGTATATGCTATAGTAGCAAAAGGAGGAATTTGTGTCAAGTAGTTTGTTATCAAACTAAGGTGTTGTTCATAGCAGGCTAACACTAAAGATATATTGTACGACAATAGTATCGACATGGTTTAACCCCAAGGAACTAAAGGTCTCACCAAAAGACCAACTTTATACAATGCCATCTCATTGGAGAATGAGTGATGCGTGGAGACGCAAAGACATGCAAATACACACGGACCTGAAAGCATCAGATCCGTAGATTATGTTAACCACTTCTAGTTGCGTATATGGAACACCAAAAAGCCATAGGTGTTCAATACGCAAAGTTTTCAAACTAGATTATTGTCTCTAGTGCAAGTGGGAGATCAAGGAATATGCAGAGGCAATAATAAAGTGGTTATTATCGTATTCCTTATTTATGATAAATGTTTATTTTACATGCTATACTTGTATTAATACGGAAACGTTAATACATGTGTGTTTAATAAACAAAAAGGAAGTTCCTAGTTATGCCTCTCTTATAAACTAGCTCGTTGATTAACATGATGATCAAAGTTTCCTGATCATGGACATTGGATGTTGTTAATAACGAGGTCACAACATTAGTGTAATGGTGTGATGAACATTCATCCGAAGTATAGCATTACGATCAAAGTCATTGAGTTTATATTGCTATAACAACTTACGAAATGATCCTAATCCTTAGACCATGAGATCATGTCAATCACTAACACCGGAAGAGTTTCTTGATAACATCAAACCGTAATTGGGTGATTATAAAGATGGATTCAGAACTAATAAAGTGTTATGTTGAGGTCCATGGATCGAGAGTGGAATTTGTTCATCCTGATGACGGATAGATATGCTCTGGGCCCTCTCGGTGATATCACATTGATTAGCTTGCAAGCAAGTGATTTGATCACTAGAATGTTATATCACGGGAACGAGAAAAGAGTGCATGTCGGTAACGAGATCAAACTAGGTATGGAGATACCGATGATCGAATCTTGGACATGTAATATATCATGAAACAAAGGGATTAAGATACTAACGTAAAAGGTTCACACGATCACAGAAGTCATCGTTGAATGTGTGGGAGTCAGTATGGATCTCCAGGTACCGCTACTGATTATTGATCGGAGAAGGGTCTCGATCATGTCCGCATTATTCGCGAACTGTAGGGTGACACACTTAAGGGATACCGACACCATTCGGAGCAAATGATATGCCAAAAAAAGAAAAGGAAATCACAGGAATT
The DNA here is from genome assembly GCA_023614405.1 of Avena insularis. Classification (NCBI taxonomy): domain Eukaryota; kingdom Viridiplantae; phylum Streptophyta; class Magnoliopsida; order Poales; family Poaceae; genus Avena; species Avena insularis. Next base: position 11,266,583 of record CM042684.1, read on the forward strand.
TATTTCACTAGACACCGAAACTGTTTCGGTTGAAATTGCTGAAACTGGTTCTGCATGTGAAATGGAATACTAGCAAGGGGTTTTATGTGAATGTTTGTTAATTAAAGTAATTAACAAAATTATGAATAAATAAATAAAAGAGTTTTATTTAAATGAGAGCTTGCATTAATTTTGGTGGAAAATTAATGCATGTGAGTGGAATTGTGGGAGAGGTTTTTATGTGAGTGGAGCTTCCACCACATGAATGAGGGAGAGGTGGGAGCACCCTCCATGGCCGGCGGCCATGCCCCCTTGGGCTGCCCCCCTCCCCTATAAAAGGACCCCCTCCTCTCACTTGTCTCTTACACCTCCTCGCGAAGGATCTCTCTCCCCCCTTTAGAATTTCCCCATGGTCTCGGATCAGCGAGATACATGTTCCCGGTGGCTTTTTCTGGAAGGATTTGTTGCTTCCGCTGCTTCGCTGGAGCGAGGGTGCGGAGGTTGTCGGGGTACCCGTACGTGTGTGCGATCACGGATGCACCACTGCTTTGAGGTGCTGGACTTCATCGTGCTGGACCGGCTGGACCAGATGGACTTCATCACGATATTGAGATCGGCAAGCGTCCGTCTACATCATCCACGAGTACAACCTCATTAACGCTATTCGGTCTTCGAGGGTATGTATTCTATGGATGTATATCCACCCGTTGCTTGTATCTAGTAGATAGATCTTGGTACATAGATGTTCCCATCATAGGAAATTTTTTGTTTTCTATGCTGCGAACCCTACACTCCCTTCTCAAGATGATGAGCCAATAGAAGATTACCCAAAGGAGAAGAGTACCTCGTCCCAACCCGCGCTACGGTGGAGCTTGAGGAAGGGGATTGGAGGACCCACCTCCCTCGCAGGGAGAACTTCCCGCTGCAGGAGGACGAGGACGAGGACGAGGAGGTGCACCACGAGGACGACCAGGTGCAGCACGAGGACGAGGAGGTGCAGCCTCGGGTACATACTCATCTCCCCAGTTGTTTATGAATTACATTTATATTTTTATGTCTTCATGCTAAATTGGCTACTCTTTATCAATGCAGGTGCAGGACTCGATTCAGAGGATCCAGAATCGTCTCCCTCGCGGCGTGTTGCCCGTTTGTCTGACTTACCCTCTGCTTCTGGCACCGTGGCTTCACAGTCAGAGTCGGACGAGGAGTTGGGGGGATGTCGGATGGGGAGGCGGAGGGTGAGGCGCCGCCGGAGGGTGAGGCGCCGCCGAAGAAGTTGTCGATTCGTGGGGAGGCTCGTGTCCCTAAGAAGGAGCCTCGCCTGGAAGAGAGACCTACGATTGAGCCCTACAGCAAATAGTAAGTGACTAACTCATGTTTTTGGTCATAACAATTTGGCATGTACTAATGGTTGTTTATTGTGCAGCAACTGGTTAAAACCGGCGGGGGTTCGCCACCCTAATAGCGTGCTTGGATCTTTGATCATGAAGTATTGGTCGGGCTTGTACACTACAGTCCCCAACGGCCGAAGGAAGCTAGCCTGGTATTGGGTGGACTATGAGGCCTCCACGGATTGCCCGGGCTTCGAGAGTGCTGCTGATGCTGTGATTAGCAGCTTTTGGGTAAGGCATACTTTGGCTTGTGACTCCCATAATTTTTTTTGCTCAGCATCGTGCTATCTCATGACTCCCATAATTTTTTGCATGATTGAAGGTCTTCTATCAGGTGACACCGGAGCATCAGGAGGCGGCGAATGCGACTTTGCTTGAGGCTTGTTGGAAGTTGACAACACAGCAATGGTACAACACCAAGAATACGTTGATCAATCACTTTCAAGCTGAGCATGGCCTTAAGATACGGAAGGATGAGATTTCCCGGGGTCACAAGCCAAAGATGTCGGTGGCTGATTTCATGACGGTAAGTAAATTGTCAATGAGAAGGTCCATAGATGCTAAGTTGGTATTGCATTATCTGTTAGTGAAATGAGTATTGTGGTTTCAGGTTATGCCAATGTGGTGTGAACACAAAGAAGACGCTTTTGAGGTGCCGGCTAGTAGGTGGATCGGGGAAGATCCTGAATTTGAGGCCGTGAGCAAGCGGAACAAGAACAACCGCGGCAGCATGGGAACACACAGTGCGGGAAGCCGCAACCATGGTCTCTTCAAGAAGCACTTGGTATATATATACATGGAACAACCTTCATTTATTTCCCATAATGTTATTAGTTGACACACATAATTAACATTTCTTTGCCGATGCAGGAGGAGATGGAGGGGGAGGTTAATAGCCCTATTACCGACCTGGTCGTGTAGGAGAAGATGAAGACGAAGAAGCCCGACCTAGAGCAGCCTCAGCCTCAGCTTCCCCAGTACTTCGGTAACGCCAAGGAGAAGCTCAACACCTACTGCGAGAAGCTCAAGGGTTTGCATCTGGAGGTGGATGAGCCCATGCACCATGAGGTCGACGAGACTGCCTTGATCATGGCGAGCCACGGCAAGCCACATGGCCGTTTCAACATTCTTGATGGGGTGGTCCAGCCTACCATGACCCTCACACGAGTCAAGGCTACCCTCACTCCCGATCACCCCTCTATCATGCCTCGTCCTCGGCCTGCTGCCTCCACCGCCGATGTGAGTGTTTCTCATTTCCATATTATTTCCGCAATTTGATCCTAAATGGCTAAGCTGACGAGATTCGTTATTTTTGCAATTGTAGCATGATTTTGATGATTCCTACAAGGCCCTTCAGGCAGATTATAACAAGGAGTATGATGCATGGATTGCGCTGAGGGCAGAGTGCGATGCGTACACTAGGAAAGTGACGGCTATAAGTTTCAAACTTTACTTTTGCAAATGATGATAAGTCCCACTTCCTCTAGTTTGAACCTTTGTTCCTGCAACGACTAACATATAACTATCCTGTAGGCGATGAATCACTACTTTATCACTAGACAGCGGGTTCCGGTGGAAGGTGACCAGCCACCTGATCCTGGGATGCCGCCTCGCTGCATACCGAGGGAGGATTTCACTGCCACATACTACGGAGGGACCCCGGTAAGTTCTTTGGCAAACCAGTTGTTACCGCTTTCATATGCCTCGCAAGTTGTTAAGTTTTTGCTCAAACATGTAGGGCACAGGATGCTCCAGGAATGTTGGACCCTTTGGTCGTGCCTCGGCCTCGCCTAGTCCGTCGCGTGCTGATGCACAACTTCGAATCATGGCGCCCGATGGTGGTTCTGCTAGTGGTTCTACTTCCCCGATGGCCCGACAACTGCGAGCGTCTCCTGAGCTTGGAACGGGAAGCCTCGGGCTCCTTGACACACCGACACATACAGCGAGTTTCGGACCATGAGCATGGACATGGTTAGAGCTAGAGCTAGTGGATGCACTTGTCATATCTTCTATGTGTATGCACTTGTGTCTTGTGATGAGTTTGTATGTGTAACAAATATGTTTTGTGGATGATCATGTTGTTGTTTGGATGACGATGGATATTGCAATGGCATGGTTATTTGTTTGGATGCTCAAATTATTTTGCTGATATTGCAATGCAATTGAATTATTTTGCGTGAATTTTGGATACTCAAATTGAATTAGAAACGGAAACAGGAAAAAAAATGGAAGACGCTACGCCGACGACATAGCCGTCGGCACAACTTGATGTCTGACATATGGCAAGGCTGTCTTAAGCATTGCCGTCGGCATAAGCTAGCCGGCAACGTGGAGCTCGGGGAGGGCTGTCTTGCCGGCCCGGCCGTCGGCGTAGGTGGGCACCATGGCAGCTCGAGGGAGGGCCTGTGCCGACGGCCTGGCCATCGGCGTAGGCGTGCACGTGGCGGGCTGCGGTGGTTCACGGGCTGGGCCTATGCCGACGGCCCGGCCGTCGGCGTCGTCGACACGGCCGTTAAGCGCGGGACGGATGTTCGACACGCTGGGCCCCGGGAGATGTTGCGCCGAGGGGGAGCGGCTGTGCCGACCAGCACATACGCCGAGGGGGATACGCTACCAAGACTGTCCATGCGTCATTGTCGCCATGGTATTGCGACCTCTCTGAGTGGTAGTGTACGTTGGTGGCTTGTACAGCATGGTCGATGAACTGTGGCGGCAGGGCGACCCTCGTACAGACCACCCTCTCCGCTATCCTACTCGATGCTATGATGATGTCGCTCGACATTCCTCCGAAGAACTTGGAAGCCCTGCTAAAGATCTGTAGGGCCTTCTATGGAAGGAACATCGGAAGATCAACGGCGGTCATTGCCTGGTGGCATGGGACATGACGGATATGCCCAAGATATATGGAGGCTTGGGCATACCAAACCTGTGCTTTCTAAACTATGCCCTCAGATGCCGATGGGAGTTGCTGCAGCGTGTGGACCCGACGAGGCCTTGGGCAGAATTCAATCTCAAGATTCCACCGCTAGCTTGCACTGGTGGAAAACAGGCCTCTAGTCCCGGGCCGTAATTGGCTCTAGTCTTGGTTTTGGGCCCGGGACTGCGAAAACGGGACTAGATCCCCCCTCTAGTCCCGGCTCGCTATGGCCCGCGACTGATAACAGCCACGTGGCTATTTCAGCGCCGCGAGGGACGGAAACCCTCTAGTCCCAGGCAGTAACACCACCCGGGACTATAAGGTTTCCCGCGGTAGAGAATTGTGTGTTTCTCTCCGTGGCAGAGATTGTATATTTCCTTTTTTTTGCCATTTCGTTCCTTTTTCGTTTTGTATTTCACTATAATTTCAAACATATATTTAAGTACACATATTCTACACTACTACATACATAGTACATGTTGATGCATCTATATAATTAATCGATCCCTTGCAAGCATACATTGATAATATATATATCAAAAGGAAGAAATGTTTTGAAATTACATGGTCATTGATGAATATATATCATATCAGCTACATGAAGATCAGTAAGGCAAATAGAGTTCCACGTCATCCGCATAATGCTTTCCATGTACATCAAGGACTTCCTTCATCATAAATCCCGCCAGCTCCTCTTGAATTGCTCTTAGGCGCTGGTCTGGCTCTAGTTTCTCCCGCAACTCATAAATATAATGTGAGTCAACTTTTCGCTCATTGGTCAACTCGCGGATGTACTCGCAGACGTAGTATCCACATAAATGAGTTCCTGGTGGCTGCTGTAAACTCTTCACCATTTTATAAGTTAGATCCTCTTTGAATGGACCTGATATTTTCTGTCTGAACCGTGTCCAACACCTGCTCGGCAAAGAAAATGAACAAAGGAGTTATTAGTTACTTGATATCAGGAAATGAATGAAAGAGGATGATATAATACAATAATGATTGAAATTAATTATGGAGCATTACTTTCATGTCGCTCCAGTGCTCTTGGTCCCAACTTAATGAGTCGTGGACTTCAACTAGGGAGTTGTCAACTTGAATGTTTAGCAAGATCTAGTGGAATCTGCGAACGTTTACATAAGCATACATGCATAGCTCATCGAGTAAGCAAAAATAAAATGTATACAAGATATAAACACTCATTTGAAGTTGTAAGGAAATAGTATTTCCTTAACAAAATTATTCTCAGTTAAGAACCTGCACAGGTCTTCCTCCACATCCTTGGGATGATTCTTTAACGATATATGGGTCCATGAACCCAATGTCGTATCTTCTATCTCTTTTGCATTTAAGCATCTTCATTCTGCAAAATATAATATCATACAAAAGGATATATAGTTAGGATAATATATTAAATGCAATCAACGAGGTGAGCTACAAACTTAATTATAGAAATAAATCACTTACAAACAGTAGCAACCAATGATAGATTTGTCGAGGGCGCACTGGTTGTATAACTGAAACAGTTCGGTCATTTGAACCTGTATCGAGTATGGTTTGAAGTGATGCTCCTTTCTAACGTCCACCGGAAACCAATCTTTCTGATGCTTTTTTTTCTGCTTGCAACATGTACCATTCGTGCAGATTTCGCATATGTGTGGATAAACGCGCGAGATCCTCATTACTGACTAGAGGCTCCCCTTAGACATACTTCCGTACTATCTGACCCACTGGCGTATCTTCATAGCCTAAATATTGACCAAGAGAGACATTTTTGCTTCGGTAGCAAGTGCTTTGGCCTGCGATACAGTGATTATAGGGTTCGCAGCATAGAAAACAAAAAATTTCCTACGATGGGAACAACTATGTACCAAGATCTATCTACTAGATACAAACAACGGGCGGATGTATATCCGTAGAGAACATACCCTTGAAGACCGACAAAGCTTAACGAGTCCAAACTCGTGGTTGATGTAGACGATCTCTTGCCGATCTCAAGATCGAGAGGAAGTCCTAGCGCCGCATAAAACAGCGCATCCGTGCTTTCACACACGTTCGAGGCACCGAGCAACCTCCGCCTCATCGCTCCAGCGATGCAGCGGAAGCACAACTCTTTCTTGCGAAAAGCCACAGGAACATGTATCTCGCTAGTCCGAGACCATGGGGAATAAATTCTAGCGGGGGAGAGAGATCCTTCACGAGGAGGTGTGAGAGACAAGTGAGGAGGGGGGCTCCTTTTATAGGAGGAGGGGGGCACCCAAGGGGTGGCCGCCGGCCATGGGGGGCAGCCCCCTCCCCTCCTTCATTCATGTGGGTGGACACTCCACTCACAAAATGCCCTTTAAATTTCCTCCACTCGAAAGTCCACTCAAATTCCCATTAAATTTCCACCAAATTTAATGCAAACTCTCATTAAATAAAACTCTTTTATTTTATTCAGAATTTTGTCAATTACTTTAATGAAAAACATTCACAAATAACCCCTTGCTAGAATTCCATTTCACATGCATAACCACTTTATGCAATTTCACCCGAAAACCTGTTTCGGTATCTAGTGAAATAAATTCCTGCGCTTGTTCATTCTTTCGGCATGAAACATTTGCTCCAATTGGATGTCGGTGTCTCTTAAGTGTGTCACCCTACGGTTCGTGAATAGTGCGTACATGATCGATACCCCTCTCGGATCAATAATCGAGCGGGATCTGAGACCCATCGACTCCACACATTCAACGATGACTTTCTTGTGATCGGAACCTTTTACTAGTATCTTAATCCCTTTGTTTCATGATATATTACATGTCCGAGATTCGATCATCGGTATCTCCATACCTAGTTTTATCTCGTTACCGACATGCACTCTTTTCTCGTTCCTGTGATATAACATTCTAGTGATCAAATCACTTGCTTGCAAGCTAATCAATGTGATATCACCAAGAGGGCCCAGAGCATATCTATCCGTCATCGGGATGAACAAATTCCACTCTCGATCCATGGGCCTCAACATAACACTTTATTAGTTCTGAATCCATCTTTATAATCACCTTGTTACGGTGTGACGTTTGATGTTATCAAGAAACTCTTCCGGTGTTAGTGATTGACATGATCTCATGGTCTAAGGATTAGGATCACTTCGTAAGTTGTTATAGCAATATAAACTCAATGACTTTGATCTTAATGCTATACTTTGGATGAATGTTCATCACACCATTACACTAATGTTGTGATCCCGTTATTAACAACATCCAATGTCCATGATCAGGAAACCTTGATCATCTTGTTAATCAACGAGCTAGTTTATAAGAGAGGCATAACTAGGAACTTCCTTTTGTTTATTAAACATACATGTATTAACGTTTCCGTATTAATACAATTATAGCATGTAAAATAAACATTTATCATAAATAAGGAATACGATAATAACCACTTTATTATTGCCTCTCGGGCATATTCCTTGATCTCCCACTTGCACTAGAGACAATAATCTAGTTTGAGAACTTTGCGTATTGAACACTTATGGCTTTCCGGTGTTCCATATACGCAATTGCAAGTGGTTAACATAATCTACGGATCTGACGCTCCAGGTCCGTGTGGCATTGTATAAATTTGGTCTTTCGGTGAGACCTTTAGTTCCTTGGGGTTTAAAACACGTCGATACTATTGTCATACAATATATCTTTAGTGTTAGCCCGTTGCGAACCACACCTTAGTTTGATAACAAACTACTTGACACAAATTCCCTCCTTTGCTGCTACTATAGCAGTCATATACTTAGCCCTTTTGTTATAGTATTCGTCACAATGTCTTAAATATGGATTTCATCCAAATCCATCATGGAAACTTTCTTTCCATTTCATTGTGCCACTCATAGTTTAAATTGAGATAAACTTAATTTGTATCTTGTGAAAAATCTAGTATCAATGTAACGCTTTACAATGAACTATTTGTAATTGTTTGTCACCTCTACATAAATATATTCTTAGTTCTTCCAAAAGATCATAAGAATATCCTCACTATCGTCCAATGATCACTTTATGATTCATTCTGGTATTTGCTCATAACACTTAGAGCATAGGACATATCTGGATGTGTACATATCATGGTATGATTGATCAAATCATTCTTGTGATTTCACTCATCAAGTGTCAAAGCACTTGAATCTTGTTTCACTTATCAAGTGTCGATACACTTGAATCTTTATTCAATTCCTTTCCATGCGACAAGAACCTTTTCTTGTCGTTTCTATATTGAACTCCTTCAATATCTCATATATGTACGTTTGGCCCAACCATATTAGCGTCACCGTCTATCCACTATAGACATTCATGCTAAATATTCGGGTTTTGCCTAAGTCTTTCATCAAAATGAAATCCTTAACCTTTGTCAATAAAAGATACATCATTTCTAATCAACAAGATGTCATCCACATAATGATTAGAAATGTGTCTCAGCGCTCCCACTTAATTTCTTGCAAACGCAAGCATCTTCATCGTCTCCTGATGAAAAACTCCTTTTTTTTCATTATGGTGAAGATTCCAACTCCGCGATGCTTACTTCAACCATTGAAGTTTGCATGCCCTTTTAGCATCCTTTGAATTAACAAAACCCTTTGGATCGTGTCATGTACACGTCCTAGGTAACCATTCTATTAGAAGAACTTTGTTTTGTTTATTTATCTACCATATAACAAATTATATGTAGTGGTTGCTACTTTAATCCGTCCAGAATAAATATCGCTATGAAAGATCAAATCTTGTCATAGTCAACTCCTTGAACATTGTCGTAAAATACTTTACGACATGTCGACTATTTCATAGATGTGAAACATCCATGTCTGTTTCTTTATAGATCCAAATACGACCGATAGGTTTTTACACCTTTCCGGAGGGTCTTCCAAGTTCAAAACTTGTTTTATCGTGTATGGACTTATCACGGATTTTATGGCTTAAAGCCATTTGACGGAGTCAGGGCCCATCATCGCTTCTTTGTATGTATTCGGTTCATCATTGTCAAACAATAATGATTTACTCTCAAATCTTAGCATTTGATTGTTTAACCGACCTACTTGGTTCAATAGGAACTTAGATCTCCGTGACCACAACCTTTGAGGTACATAAGCTATGAGCATTATGGCAGCCTTCGGAACGATTTCCGGCGCTGCGCAACTCAGCACATATAGCTAAGGTTCGTTAACCTTATAGAAGTTCTATTGTCCTCCCACTTAACATTTTACGAAAAATTTCTTCTCCAAGAAACTTCACATTTCAAGCGACAAACCCTTTTATCCTTGGTGTTATGGAGGAATACCCAATTGTTATTCAAAATAACCTACAAATACATGCTTATCCGACTTCGGTTGCAAACATCTTACTTATGTTTAGCATACCAAAATTTAAGAAATGACAACTTGGGTTTTACCCCAAAACATAACTCATATGGTGTCATTTCAACGGATCAAGATGGAGCTCTTTTCAGTGTAAAAGCGGTAGTCTCTAAAGCTTTAATCTTTTAAAACATAATGGCAGTTTTATAAATAACACCTTTGATCAAACCATGTCATACAAGGTTTCATTACAAATCTCAAACACTCCATACTCCTATGGTGTTTCGGGAAATGTAAATCTAGGTGTTTTGCTAAACTTGTAACTCAAATAAATCCCTTTATGATAAAATCATAATTCATTTATTTTCTTGTTACACTTGTAACTCAAATAAATCCCTTATGATAAAATCATAAACCATTTATTTTCTTGTCACAATGATTTTCACTTCATCTTGAAAGTATTTGAACGTTTTCAAATATTTCACACTTCTTTCTCATTAAGTGAACATTCACTCAAATTTCCGGAGAAAGCATATGAAGTTGAAATCCATCGCTTACGACTACACATAATGGAATACATACATCGATATGTATAAATTCCAATAATTTAGTCGTTCGTTCTTCTTTGGCCTTTGAACGAAGTTTTAATTATCACGTGGAAAGTCTCACAAGCGTCACTTGATCAAATCAAAGACTCCAAAAATCCATGAATATGGAGATTCTTCATGTTTTCTTTCCGATATAATTTAAACGGCGATGTCACTTCGTAAGTGATCTTTCAATCATTTGTCTTGCGACATTTTAGCATTAGGTTTTATGGATGTGATTTCTACAACTAGATTTATAAATCATCCATCTTATATGGAATACGGTAATTATTTGAACAACCTTTGTTCTTATAATGCCTGATTTAAATAACAATTATTAAAACAAATCTTGAAGTCAAGCTTTGATGTCAACGAGAAATACAAACAACGGTTTGTTTGTTTTCGATGAACATCATCACATATTCTCTTGCTAGTTACTTAGGCCATTGTGGTTCATGAATTGCGTTGTTCCATATGAAATTTCATACCAACCAATTCGGTATCCAATACCCAAGAACCACATTGTTTAACAAGGAAAGAATGCAACCATAACATGTATATCATCTATATACCTAAATTGGATATTTCCAATCTTTTCTTTTCTGCCAAATATATTTTATAGATTCTCTTTCAGCATTTCCTTTTCCTTTTTAAAAGAATCTATCAACATCAAAAGTGGCGCCATATACATGACACGTTGTCCAAAGCGTGTATATTCAAATAATAATACCTTTGGACTTGCACTTTGAAGTAGATCACCATCATCAAATGATCGGTATTCTTTCAAAATCCATTCTTGAGTAATCTTTTAGTGTAGTAAACATTTTACATACATATTCTATTCATCCTTATCATGACGACATTCATGATCAAGCTATTGTAGCTTATAAAGATGAATCGTGAGTATAACGTTACTTTCCAAAACCCTTTTGGATGATTAGGATGTCTAGCATCTCCAACCTTCGTAAATTCTCATCCAATATGAGAACATATATTATACTCTATCATTTTGCAACCAAAACATTGTTTCAGATATCGTTATATCTGCCACACATGATGGTTTCTGAAACAATTCTTTCAGCTCCTAGATAAACTTGATGTTTAAATCAAGAATCATGGAGGCAAACATGATACTTAAGATACTAACACTGAAATTGTTACTCTCGATTTAATACTAACTATTAAATTTCATGGAGTAAATAGAGTTTGCTGAAAGTTTGCAATAGGACTTTAAACTTTAGATTGACACTCAACACAATACGATACCAGTTCGTAAAGTAAATATCCAGAATTCTATAGTTCTATTATCTCAATTACAACTATGCATAAGGTGGTGAACGAATGCCAATGACTACAACAAATTATGCAAATTCACTTTGATTTAATTTATGATAAATTGAGTTCTACTAATCCAAATTAGAAATGAACTTCCACTCAAAAACGACATCCCTCGTGTCTTTTTGGTGATTACATGAACCAAATCCACTACACCAAGTCCGATCATCACGTGAGTCGGTGTAGCTTCAAAGGCGAGCATCAAATGGGCATCATATCTACTATATGACTCATGATTAACCTTTCGGTCCGTGTTCCGAGGCCATGTCTGTACATGCTAGGCTCGCCAAGTAAGAACCTTAGTATTCGGCGTGTGTGGCATCTTACACCGAGATATGCTCGTGGATTCAAGTACACCGATCATCACGTGATGTCTTGAAGCGAAACATTGTCGGTGCATACTTAAGGAAGAACACATTTTTATCTTGATATCTAAATGAGGGATCATCTTATTATGCTAATAAAACGCCAAACAAGCAATATAAGATGCAATCAAACATCACATGTTTATTTAGTGAAATGATATGGTTTCCGCATATGATCTCTATCATGTGCACCATGGTATGATCACTATCATATCTATATGTGTAAGTCCAAGGTCTATGGAGATTACACGTTATGTGTGTTGTAAGAGTATCATCTCATACTTCTACTTACAACATCACCATATCATATCACTAGCCCAGCAACAATCTAAACTAGACGCCTCTAATTTATCCATTGCAAATTTTACGTGGCTTAGGGCTTTCGAAGATAGAACCGTTCTTACCTACAAACATGAACCACAATGAGGATAACCAAATTGTTGACAACTCGTTGCAAATTAGATATTGACTATAGTAGGAGAGACAGACACCCGCTAGCCACTTATGCAAAACTAGTTGCATGTCAAGCGTGGAACAGGTCTCATGTGCGAGGACATGTAAAGTTTGTCCGGGCCGCTTCATCCCACTATGCCACCAATATCCAAAGTACAACTAAGAAGCAATAAAATGATCATCATCACCCACATACTCATATGTGTACTACCCGTGCAAAGTATCCACGCATAGATCCGGCTCTGATACCACTATAGGGTTCGCAGCATAGAAAACAAAAATTTTCCTATGATGGGAACAACTATGTACCAAGATCTATCTACTAGATACAAACAACGGGCGGATGTATATCCGTAGAGAACATACCCTTGAAGACCGACAAAGCTTAACGAGTCCAAACTCGTGGTTGATGTAGACGATCTCTTGCCGATCTCAAGATCGAGAGGAAGTCCTAGCGCCGCAAAACAGCAGCGCATCCGTGCTCGCACACACGTTCGAGGCACCGAGCAACCTCCGCCTCGTCGCTCCAGCGATGCAGCGGAAGCACAACTCTTTCTTGCCGAAAAGCCACCGGGAACATGTATCTCGCTAGTCCGAGACCATGGGGAATAAATTCTAGAGGGGGAGAGAGATCCTTCACGAGGAGGTGTGAGAGACAAGTGAGGAGGGGGGCTCCTTTTATAGGAGGAGGGGGGCACCCAAGGGGTGGCACGCCATGGGCAGCCCTCCTCCTTCATTCATGTGGGTGGACACTCCACTCACAAAATGCCCTTTAAATTTCCTCCACTCAAAAGTCCACTCAAATTCCCATTAAATTTCCACCAAATTTAATGCAAACTCTCATTAAATAAAACTCTTTTATTTTATTCAGAATTTTGTCAATTACTTTAATGACAAACATTCACAAATAACCCCTTGCTAGAATTCCATTTCACATGCATAACCACTTTATGCAATTTCACCCGAAAACCTGTTTCGGTATCTAGTGAAATAAATTCCTTCGGCATGAAACATTTGCTCCAATTGGATGTCGGTGTATCTTAAGTGTGTCACCCTACGGTTCGTGAATAATGCGGACATGATCGAGACCCCTCTCGGATCAATAATCAGAAGCGGGATCTGGAGACCCATACTGACTCCCACACATTCAACGATGACTTTCTTGTGATGTCGGAACCTTTTACGCTAGTATCTTAATCCCTTTGTTTCACGATATATTACATGTCCGAGATTCGATCATCGGTATCTCCATACCTAGTTTTATCTAGATTCGACATGCACTCTTTTCTCGTTCCCGTGATATAACATTCTAGTGATCAAATCACTTGCTTGCAAGCTAATCAATGTGATATCACCGAGAGGGCCCAGAGCATATCTATCCGTCATCAGGATGAACAAATTCCACTCTCGATCCATGGGCCTCAACATAACACTTTATTAGTTCTGAATCCATCTTTATAATCACCCTGTTACGGTGTGACATTTGATGTTATCAAGAAACTCTTTCGGTGTTAGTGATTGACATGATCTCATGGTCTAAGGATTAGGATCACTTTGTAAGTTGTTATAGCAATATAAACTCAATGACTTTGATCGTAATGCTATAATTCGGATGAATGTTCATCACACCATTACACTAATGTTGTGATCCCGTTATTAACAACACCCAATGTCCATGATCAGGAAACCTTGATCATCTTGTTAATCAACGAGCTAGTGTATAAGAGAGGCATAACTAGGAACTTCCTTTTGTTTATTAAACACACATGTATTAACGTTTCTGTATTAATACAATTATAGCATGTAAACTAAACATTTATCATAAATAAGGAATACGATAATAACCACTTTATTATTGCCTCTCGGGCATATTCCCTTCAGTGATTCCCATTAGTGCAGAATTATTACGGGCTCTGGGGTCCATTATTTGCATGTCCATATCCATTTCAGCTCTGAAGGCCTTGTCGAGGTCTGAAATGACTTTGAGCGGGGCGACCGATTGATTCTTCTGTGCTCCGAGTTGGGCAACTTGCTTCCCGCTTTTTGCACTTGTGATTTTTTCTTCTGTGCTTGCTTAATAATCTCCCGGTCATAGTCTGATTCCAGATTCATCAATATCTCTGATGGTTGCTCAAGAAAGGACTTAGCCCACTTTTTGGTTTTTTCATCATATACTGGCTTTGGCTCAGACTTTTTGGGTGCAAAATGCGCCTTAACTTGGGCAGCCACATCCGCGTTAGTTTCCTCATCGGTCTTGTCATAAGGTCTCTTTGGAAGAGCCGGCGGGATGTCGACTATCTTTGCTGTTGGACCTTTCTTCGATGTGGGGTGCGGGGGAGCGTCGAACTTCCGTTTCTTCGACGAGGTAGTAGTATGCACGGAGGCGGTGGCGGAGATCGAGTATTGCACAGAGGCGGAGATCGAGTTGATGTACTCTTGCTGCGGCGATCATCAGCAGGGCGGGGTGGACTTGGAGGTTGGCAATAATCGGGTTGGGGTGGACTTGGAGGTTGACGATATTCGATGCGGGGTGGACTTGGATTCCTTGGAGTCGGTGGCCTTGGCGCCGAGCCTGGAAACTTGATGTACTTCTTATTCCATAGAATGATGTTGCGCATGACATCTCCTAGTTTCGTAAGGCCTTCAGGTGTAGCGATTTCAATCTCTAGGTCCGCAAAATCCTCCACTATGTCATCCACCGTGACACAAGCATAGCCTGGTGGAATCGGAAGTGAATGGTGGAGTGCTCCAGGTAGACAAGGTAAAGCAGTGCCGATCGCCACCTTGAAGGATAGGTTGTTCATTGGCCGATGTAGCTCACATTGTGCCATCTCTCTGACATCATCCATGGGTTAGTGAGGAGCCGGTGCATCATCCAGCAGTGCTTGATCATCAGCCCGGACCTCCGTGGAAGCCATGCTGCTTCTTCGCTGGCTAAGATCCAATGCATGATCATCAGCCCGTGGGTGAGTTGACGATGGCGGCCTCTGGCTAATTTCATGCATGAGGTTCTTCAAATCAGCTAGGTACTGCTCTACGCTGGAGATCCGGTCTGCCTCCCGGTCCTTCTTTCTCGGCGGCTTCATGGCGGCATCGTCTTGAGAAACCCTTTCTTCCATGAGACACCGGCGCCTTTGCCTCGTGTTCGTCCTCCCTTTTCAGGATTCCCTAGGGCGCGTGTCAGCTCGTCGTTCTCTCTCTCGGGACGGAACAATCCCAATTGAGCATCTTTCATTGCTTGAATAAGGTCTTGGGAGGGTTTTAGAATTTTTTCATGCAATAATGTCTTCCCCGTTTCTAGGTCCAACGATCCCCCGTTCCTGTACCACCAGTGCTTTGACCTCTCGGGCCATCCATCTGTACCAGGAGTGACGCCTCTAGCCCACATTTTCTTCTCCATAGTTTCCCACTTAGGGACGGCACTCTTGTAGCCACCTGTCCCCATTTTATGATGGTATTTCTTTTGGGTAGAATTTAACGCGTTCTTTGCCGACTTTGCCTTTGCTTTATCAGATTGCTTGTACTGTACAAAATCGGGCCACTATTCTCTCAACTTCTCGCTTACTCCTTTGAAGTTTGGAGTTTTCTTTTTTGCGACATATTTCGCGTATAAACTTTTCTTGTGGTTCCGGTACAGCTCGGCCATCTTGCTCAGAGCCCACTCCTTGACTTTCGCTCTATTTTCAAGCCCACCTGGCCTTAGGGTAATACCATCTACCTCAAATTCTTCATACTCTGGAGGTAGTATGAAATGCGCTATGAGCTTCTGCCAAAGGTCATCTTTGGCATCATCAGTGACATAGCTGTTGGATTCTTCACCGGGTTTCTTTGACTGATTCCATTCTTGGATGGTGATCGGCAAGTTGTCCCTAACAAGCACCCCGTATTGATTTATAAACATTCTCCGGTGCTTTTCTGGAGCAATCGGTTCATCATCATCATCTATTTCTTCGATGGTGAACCTATGATTACCATCCAACTTTTTGTTCGGCCCTCGTTTCGTTCGAGCTGTCGATTGCTTCGATCCGATGGGCTCAAAGAAGAAGAGAGAGTGATTAATATATATCTAGATCAGTTAATGAATAGAGGTAACACAAGGCTTTATATATATATATGTACCTCGTCGGATCCTGTCGAGGGGCCATCATTATTGTTGTTATTTGTTTGCCCTTCGTCCATCTGGTCTTCCCCTTGATACATTAGGTTTTCCTCTAGTCCATCACTAGATGGATTCATATATGAGGATATCTCTTCCTCGAGCAAAATATCTTCGCCGGTAGTAATATTAAGTGGGATTTCACCTCTTATCATGCCTTGAAGATAACCTTCACCGATGCGACCAGGATCTTCGGATGGATCCATGACTTAATTATCTATAACAAAAAAAGAGTTAAACAGATAGAAAAAACAATAACCCTAATAACTAAAACAAAAAAAATAACCCTAATATTATTTGCGGTAAAACAATAATCTTAATAACTAAAAAAATAACCCTAATATTACTTATGGTAAAACAATAATCCTAATAACTAAAACAAAAACCCTAATATTACTTATGGTAAAACAATAATCCTAATAACTAAAACAAAAAAACCCTAATATTATTTGTGGTAAAACAATAATCCTAATAACTAAAACAAAAAAACCCTAGTATAAAAAAAACTATAGAAAAAAACTATAACAAAAAACCCTAATAAACCTAATTATAATAATCCTAATAATCCTAATTATAATAATCCTAACTATAAAAAAACTATAGAAAGAATATAACAAAAAACTATAAAAAAACTATAAAAAGTACTAACATTTCCTAATAATATAGTAATAATATAAATACTAAGAATAACATTTATACAAAACCTAAATATTACTACTAATAATAATAAATATTACTACAAAAACCCAAATATACTAATAATTAATACTAGACTAATTATACAAAAACCTAAATATATAATTAATACTAGACTATATAATTAAATAACCACCTTCGGCGAGGTGGGCGGCAGGAGGAACAACGCCAGGCGAGCGCCGACAGCGGCAGCGACTCAGCGGAGCGGCCTGACGACTGACGACGCGACACGTCTGAGGCGGTGACAGCGTCATGAGGCACGGCGATGCGGCGTGCGGCCTAGAGGGTTAAGCCACCCTCTAGTCCCCTCTTTAGTCGCGGGTTAAGCCACCGCCCGGGACTAGAGGGTTTTTTTCGGCCGCTTCGTTTTTGCGCGCGCAGGCACCCTCTAGTCCCGGGTCGAGCCTCGGCCCGGGTCAAGTTTGTTATTTGTAAATTTTTCTTTTTTAATTCAAATCAAATATAAAACTTTGGAAAATCATATCTTTGATTGTAAAAATCCAAATAAAACAAATAATATGTCTATTATTATCAGAAAAATATAAAGAATCTTAATATAATATCCATATATCTATTTGCATCATTTATAAATTATTTCATCTGTAATTTTTCTTTTTTTAATTCAAATCAAATATAAAACTTTGGAAAACCATATCTTTTATTGTAAAAAATCAAATAAAACAAATAATATGTCTATTATTATTAGAAAATATAAAGAATCTTAATATAATATCCATATATCTGTTTGCATCATTTATAAATTATTTCCTTTGTAATTTTTCTTTTTTTAATTCAAATCAAATATAAAACTTTGGAAAATCATATATTTTATTTGTAAAAATCCAAATAAAACAAATAATATGTCTATTATTATCAGTAAAATATAAAGAATCTTAATATAATATCCATATATCTGTTTGCATCATTTATAAATTATTTCATTTGTAAATTTATTTTTTAATTCAAATCAAATATAAAACTTTGGAAAATCATATCTTTTATTGTAAAAATCCAAGTAAAACAAATAATATGTCTATTATTATCAGAAAAATATAAAGAATCTTAATATAATATCCATATATCTGTTTGCATCATTTATAAATTATTTCATTTATAAATTTCTTTTTTTAATTCAAATCAAATATAAAACTTTGGAAAATCATATCTTTTATTGTAAAAATCCAAATAAAACAAATAATATGTCTATTATTATTAGAAAAATATAAAGAATCTTAATATAATATCCATATATCTGTTTGCATCATTTATAAATTATTTCATTTGTAAATTTTCTTTTTTTAATTCAAATCAAATATAAAACTTTGGAAAATCATATCTTTTATTGTAAAAATCCAAATAAAACAAATAATATGTCTATTATTATCAAAAAATATAAATAATCTTAATATAATATCCATTTAGTCCCGGTTGTAGTCTCAAAACGGAACTAAAGATATTTCCCGCCATTTCCCACCGCTTCCCGCCAAGTATTCCCGCCCTTTCCTTTTTACGAGAGCTTTTAGTCCCGGTTGTAGTCACTAACCGGGACTAAAGATATTTCCCGCCATTTCTCAAAGATTCCCGCCAAGTTTTCCCGCCCTTTCCCTCTATATCTAGGGTGATCGCGCCATGGCTAGAACAATGGACAACGCCTACTGGGCCATTCTGACCCTCGAGGAGACCGAGGCGCTGTGCGCCTCCAACTACCCTTGTCCGTCGGGCTACCGTCCGCCCGCTTGGATGGATGAAAGTTTGGAGGGGTTCCTATCCTCATGTCCTCAAGGTTCCGCCATGAGCGTCCATCACGAACCACTTCTACCACGAGCTCACGCTGGAGCAGTGGATGGATCCCCAGTGGGATCCCGACAACTATGACACCTGGAATGCCTTCTTCGCTAAAAGGCGGGAAAGGGAGCTCGCCAGGTACGAGGGTGATGGCCCGCCCCCGGTGAACCACAACGAAGCCGGCCGCCGTCTGTGGTGGGCGAACCGTACTATCATTGGAGTGATGCGCTACATCGCTTGGGGAGACCATCCTCGCCTACGGTGCCTACAAGTCCACCCGCCACAGAGCCACAAGAAGGCCCCTCCCCGCCAGTGATGGCAACATTGTCTTCAGAGACCCTCCCCGCTGTGAATCCGAGGCCGGAGTGGCCCCTGGTATATGCCATTGCTGGGCTGAGGATCCCTAGAGTGGCACGTGACAATGACAATGATGATGACGATGACAAAGAAGACCCTGAAGCTACGTACTATAGGACTAGGCATGATTATGACTAAAGGGGGCGGCTTTAGTCCTGAGTGTTAGCTAGTCCCGGTTTTTAATATTAATAAATGTCTTGAGTGTTACCTAAATATAAAGATGTTGTATTTAGAGGAAAAGGCCTATAAATAGAGGAAAGGGCGGGCAGGCTGGATCGAGCAGCCTATAAATAAAGGGAAATTCCTATAAAGAGAGGGTTCATCTTTAGTCCCGATTGGAGAAACCAACCGCGACTAAAGGGATTGCAGCAGACTGGGCCAGGCAGCACTAATAATAGGGGTGAGTGTCGACATTATGTCGTGTGGCTTGTACCTTGTCCTGGATGGTGTCACCAACCGGGACTAAAGATGAACCTTTAGTCCCTGTTGGAGACACCAACCAGGACAAAATATGAGTCAGCACTAATAATAGGGGGTCAGTGTCGACAATATGTTATGAGTGTCGACATTATGCCGAGCTGCTTGTACAATAAATAGGCATCCTTGTGACTCCAGTCCTCCAGCCAGTTTGAGGCATCTCCAAGATGGTTTTTGAGAGCAGGGACACCACTACGGCAAGTTTTAGGGAGATGCCGCCGGAGCCCAGTCCTCCAGCATCTCCAAGAAACTGGTCATAGAGGCACTCCCTAATATGTGACCTCGCGCGTTTGGAGATCAGATCTTAATGGTAAGTATGAATCGGGACTAAAGGCCCCCCTTTAGTCCCGGTCCAGCCACAAAACGGGACTAACACACCCAATATTGTTTGCAGACAACACTATAAAAATGGACACATGGAGCATCTTCACTCATAAAATGTTACAATTATTACACATCATTTATTCGCGTGTGTTCCTTTCTGATCCCGCCGTATCCATGGAGCATCTTCATTCATTAACATGATGCTTGGGTCATCCTTCACATGAAGGCGAATTTCATGAAACTTATCACAATCTTCGACATGTACATCTTGTCCTCCACTCCCACGATGTTTCTTTTTCCTGAAAGAACTATGTGGCGCTTTGGCTCATCGTCTGATGTATTCTTTTTCTTATTTTTTCTTTTTCTAGGTTTAGTAGACATGTCCTTCACATAGAAAACCTGAGCCACATCATTGGCTAGGACGAATGGTTCGTCTAAGTATCCAAGATTGTTGAGATCCAACGATGTCATTCCGTATTTCTTGTCTACCTCAACCCCTCCTCCTGTCAGCTTGACCCATTTGCACCGAAACAAAGGGGACCTTAAAAGTAGGTCCATAGTCAAGTTCCCATATCTCCTCTATGTAACTATAATATGTGGTCTTTGACCCATTGTTGTCTGTTGCATCAAAACGGACACCACTGTTTTGGTTGGTGCTCTTTTTATCTTGGGCTATCGTGTAAAATATATACCCATTATTATCTCGTACCCTTGGAAAGTCGATATAGTCGAAGATGGTGACCTAGACAACAAGTATAGCTGATATCCAAGAGTGTTGTTTTTTATGAGATGTTGCAACCAACCGCCGAAACTCTTCATGTGTTCATCTCTAATCCAAGAGTCATGCTTTCCAGGGTTGTTGGAGTGTAAGATTTTCTCGTGTTCCTCGATATATGGGGTTGCCAAGATAGAATTCTGTAGAACAGTGTAATGTGCTTTGGTGTAAGAATGTTCGTCCCTACATATTATTGATTTCCTTCCTAGAGTACCCTTTCCACTTAGTCTCCCCTCATACCACGATTGAGGAAGTCCAATCGGCCTAAGGTCAGGAACAAAGTCAACACAAAATTCAATGACCTCCTCTGTTCCATAGTCCTTGGAGATGCTTCCTTCTGGCCTAGCACGGTTACGAACATATTTCTTTAAGATTCCCATGAACCTCTCAAAGGGAAACATATTGTGTAGAAATACAGGACCGAGAATGGAAATCTCTTCGACTAGGTGAACCAGCAGGTGCGTCATAATATTGAAGAAGGATGGTGGGAACACCAACTCAAAACTGACAAGACGTTGGACCACATCATTCTGTAACCGTGGTAGATCTTCAAGATTGATTATCTTCTGAGATTGTATTGAGAAATGCACATAGCTTCACAATGGGTACTCGAACATTATCTGGTAGAAGCCCCCTCAATGCAATCGGAAGCATTTCCATCATAATCACGTGGCAGTCATGAGACTTTAGGTTTTGGAACTTTTTTATGCCATATTTATTATTCCCTTTATATTCGACGAGAAGCCAGAAGGGACCTTAATACTGCTTAGGCATTCAAAAAATATTTCCTTCTCTTGTTTGGTAAGAGCGTAGCTGGCATGTCCTAGAAACCATTCTGGATGCAGGCCATCTGGGTATTTCATACGTTGATGGTCCTTTCGTGCTTCCGGTGTATCTTTTGTCTTCCCATACACGCCTAAGAAGCCTAGCAGGTTCACGCAAAGATTCTTCGTCACATGCATCACATCAATTGCAGAGCGGACCTCTAAGAATTTCCAATATGGTAGCTCCCATAGATTTCTTCTTCCACATGGGTGCGTGTCCTTCAGCGTCCTTCGGAACAGATTTTCCGCCACGACCCTTTCCAAAGGTTACTATTTGATCCAAATCTTTGACCATATCAAATATATCAGCACCAGTATGCTCCTTAGGCTTCGTCTGGTGACATGCCAGACCGTTGAAATGCTTGCCTTTCTTTCTTAAGGGATGCTTGGCCAAAAGAAATCGACGATGCTCATTGTATACATTCTTCTTACAATGTTCCAAATATATACTTTCAGTCTCATCTAAACAGTGTGTGCATGCATTGTATCCCTTGTTGGACTGTCCTGAAAGGTTACTAAGAGCAGGCCAATCATTGATTGTTACAAAAATCAATGCTCAGAGGTTAAATTCTTCCTGCTTGTGCTCATCCCACATGCGTATGCCGGGTTCGTGCCACAACTATAAAAGTTCTTCCACTAATGGCCTTAGGTACACATCAATGTCGTTGTCGGGTTGCTTCGGACCTTGGATCAACACTGGCATCATAATGAACTTCCGCTTTATGCACAACCAAGGAGGAAGGTTATAGATGTATAGAGTCATGGGCCAGGTGTTGTGACTAGAGCTCTGCTCCCCAAAGGGATTCATGCTATCTATACTTAGAACAAACCTTAAACTCCTTGCGTCATATGCAAATTCTGGGTACTTTCTATCGATTTTTCTCTATTGCGACCCATCAGCGGGGTGTCTCAACATCCCGTCTGACTTACGTTCTTATTTATGCCATCGCAACAATTTGGCGTGCTCTTTGTTTCTGAATAAGTGTTTCAACCGTGGTATTATATGAGCATACCACATCACCTTGGCAGGAACCCTCTTCCGGGGGGGCTCGCCCTCAACGTCACCAGGGTCATCTCGTCTAATCTTATACCGAAGTGAAGTGCATACTGGGCATGCATCCAAATTCTCATACTCCTCACTGCGGTAGAGGATGCAGTCATTAGGGCATGCATGTATCTTCTGAACCTCTAAACCTAGAGGGCAGACAACCTTCTTTGATTAAATGCGTCTTGGCAATACGTTATCTTTTGGAAGCATATTCTTCATCATTTTCAGCAACTTTTCAAATGAGGAGTCAGGTATAGCACACTCAGCCTTCCATCACAGCAATTCCAGTGTGCTGTCCAGCTTTTTCAGACCATTTTCGCAATTTTGGTACAACAAATTTTTGTGATCCTCTAACATGTGATTGAACTTCTCCCTGTCCTTTTCAGTTTCACAATCTCTTCGTGCATCGGCAATGGTCCGACCAAGATCATCAGCGGGTTCATCATGTGTCTCTTCTTCATCCTCCCCTTCAGCATCCCCCATGGAAGTATCTCCGTACTCAGGGAAACCATGATAGTTTTCATCCTCCTCCTCTTCTTCATTGTCTTCCATTATAACCCCTCTCTTTCCGTGCTTGGTCCAACAATTATAACTGGGCATGAAGCCAGACTTCAACAGGTGGCTGTGAAGGGTTTTTGAGTCAGAGTAATCTTTCTGATTCCTACATCCACTACATGGACATAATACAAAACCATTGCGCTTGTTTTCATCAGCAACACGGATGAATTCATGCACACCATTAATGAACTCGCCAGAGCGTCGGTCAGTACCGTACATCCATTCTCGGACCATCTGCATTACAGTAAAAGTATATCAAAAACCATTACACAACATGATAAAATTATTACAAGTTATATTGAAAGCTTCTAGAGCATTAATTTTGAATTTTGGAAAATTTACATGCACCAATTTGTGAATTGGAGAAAACAATCAACATGATAAATGTGGAGTTTTTTATTATTGTTCTATCAGTGAAAACCTGATTCCATTCTAAGCTCTAAAACTCTAAAATTACACATTTCAATTTTCAGTAACTATGTGCCTAATCAAAATTTGTTACACATATATATAAAAATCCTTCTACTTCTAGAGCATGCATGCATTGATCCATATCTCTATACTTCTAGAGCATTATAGAGCTAAAGTAGCAATAAGAGATGAAAGAATGAAGTTCTAACCTTTTAAAGCTTTGGATTTAGGGGTTGCAAACTAAATCTTGACAAATCTTGAGAAAAAAATGGCATGAACTCTCTTACTTCTTTGAGAAAAATAGCCACCATATGCTTTAGGGCAGCAGGACAGGAAGCTGAATATATAGTGGTGGACAACTAGTTCCGGTCCGTGATACGACCCGGGACTAATAGTCCACGAAAAGACCAGCTGTCCTGCTCCAGGTCATTAGTCCCGGTCCGTAATACGGACCGGGACTAAAGATCTGGTCTGGCCCGGGACTAGTGACTACGGCCGTTTCTAGCCGTTAGAGGCCTCACGGTCCGGGACTAGTGCTCCCACTAGTCACGGGCTGTGACAGGCCGGGACTGCTGGCGTTGTTCACGTCGAACCGAAGATGATTTTTCCAGTAGTGTCGAGCTATCTTTGAGGTGACCACCTGCTTCATCATCGGTAGTGGGGAGCGGGTAAAATTCTGGAAGACGGTTGGCTGTATGGCGCTAGAGTGGTTGACATTTGTCCTTCCCTTACGACCTAAGTGTTGGCAAGGCGGGCAAATGTGCGGTCAGTTAAGGACGGCCTGGCTAGGGTGTGGCTCTTGGATTATGGCCTGGACCTTGGTCCGCAGGCGTTCGCCAAGTTCTTCCTTCTCTCGCGAGCGTTCAACTAATGTCGGAGAGGAAGGAAAAGTTGGTGTGGCACTGTAATAGCAATGGAGTCTACTAGCCAAAGTATGCATACAACTCCTTTTTCATGGGCACCACCTTATCTCGAGTCACGGTTCAGGTCGTTAGAGCGCAATCATCCTTTAGCTGCAAATTCTTCGTGTGGCTTGTCTCGAAGAATAGATGTTGGACGGATGACAGGCTTCAACATCGGCAGCTGCCACATCCAGCAGCTTGCCCATTTTGTGACCAACACTAGGATACCCTATAACACCTGCTCTTGGGGTGCGTCGTCTCTAGAGAGAAATGGGGCTAGCTGGCCCTGCAATGCTGGGGTCGACCGGAGTGGCAGCCCAACCGGGCCTTGCTCCAATACAACCCTTCTGCTCCAAACTTAAGGGTAATATAGTTTTTTACTATTAACTAGTAGGGTGGCCCTCGCATTTGCGAGGGAATCAGCTTTTTCGTATTGAAAATGACTGAAATATAAATATATGAAGTTATATGTATTTATGTTACACATATGAAATGATATATATCTCTAGCCAACACAGATGTTATGCTAGATTGAAATATCCTCCACATCAGAAACAACCTTTTACTTTGGGGTGATTATTGCGCCATTTAAAGAATAATCATAGAAATGATCATTTGTGTTGTATGTAAAATATATTAGATCCGTATATTGAATTAAATTTAGACCACAAGCTAGTAAAAAGTTTTTTTTATGTCAAGTATATTATTGTGTGATGATAATATTTAGGTAGTCGGTCTTATAAATGAAATTCTATATGTTTACGGTCCACTTAATTAGTGGCAACATAATTATGTGATCTTTCTCACAAAATATAAAGCTAAGTCCTCGTGTTCCCTAGTTAATAGGTAAGCTAGGTAAATAAGAGTTATTATTATACTTTGTGGAGATATATCTTTCGATCATTTACTTCATATGTTCCGGAATATATGACCCTCTCCCTCCTTAGTCAAATAGGTGGCTTCTTAGACGTTGACATTTTCACGACATGTCATTGAGAATATTTTGTGTTTAAATTGCTCTAAAGAAATTTAGTAAAACATAAAATACTTCTAAGTCAAATTTAGTTATAAATTTTATTTCGATGCTTTTCAAGTATATATTTATACATATGTAACCAACATGTGAGAAGTTTGTCTACAAATATATAATTACACCATGGTGTAATTTTGAATTAACAAAGGTAATATCATTTTTATGTTGCTTAACTCTATCCCTATTACCCTGAATCTCAGAGCCCGAGTCACTCTACGCTCCTGATTACATGCATTAGTTTTTCATGTAAGATGGAAATTACAGTATCACCGGCTATGTTAGATGAGTATGTAGTGTCAACCTTTAGTCTGTTAATTAGTTCTTGATATTACGGTTCAAATAGTAATCATGGCCACCTAAGGTATCGCTAGATGATATTTAGATGTTATTTCATATACAATAAACAATAGTTTTGCATATGAAGTGATCAAAGAGAATTTATCTTCTAATAGCCATGCCATTTAAATGGCAACGCCATTTATTTTATTTTGAATATCTGTTCTTCTCATCTACTTTTTCGTCATCTATTTTATAATACAAGGATATGGACGTGTCAATCATGACATAGCTTGGACGTGTCAAATTTGATTTTATTGTATATGTACATGTTCCAAAACATAGAAAAGTTTTGGAATATTGATATAAATATCAGTAAACACAGTTAGAGAAAATTTACTGCAAGTTTTCTAGATATTATTAATATTGGATCAACATTAATATTTTATATTTAATTTCTTTATGTCTTGGAGTGCTATCCCCAATACCAATCATTCCACTCGCTCGTTCTTTCATATTTAGCTATAGTGTAACATGACTACGTTGGCATAAATGACATAGCTTTAGCAACTTAAATAATCGTTTTTTAACATGTACTTGTAGTGAGACATCTCGTTCTTCGTACTTATATAAAGTATTAGAAACCATTAATAGTGACATGAATCTGTGTTTAATCACATCACATGGACCTATGGTTGATATATACATATAAAAATTTATTATGATATATATGAAAAGTTCCCAAGGTCTATAATTCTACAAATTGAATTGATCTATGGGAAATGCATCTAACTATATAATTCAATAATGTTTCATAATTATTGTAATAAATAGTCAAAATTGGGTATGATCAATAGAAAAATTTCATAGATCCATACTTTTAAAAATTAATTTTTCTCTAGGAAAAATACATACCAAATAATAATACAATGTTTTGAAACTCTTATTGATAAAAAAATTGGTGCAAATATCCTCTCAGGATACCCAAGAGGAAATATAATTTGTGATTTTCCCAATAAAGACATTCTTTAGTTGTACTCTCCCTTCAATAGAAAACTCATAGATCTATCATGTTGTCATCATTCTCTTTATTCTTGATTAGCAACACCATCCCTTCAGATACATGAACATTCTACTCACGGTTTCTCAGTTCCATTAACAATTGTACCTCAATTACAAAAATCTAATAAAGTTCACCATGTGACACTAAATCCTTAGGTTATATAGATCAAGCTTTCATCCCTCAAGTTGTCATACTCGCAAGGTGGGTTTGCACCTGCATTATGAAAACTCCTACAGAAACATAACTAAGAAATCACTTGTTGAGCTGTCTTCTTTCAATTTCTTCAAGCATCACTCATTGTATACGCCCCCTCTATTTTTACATGACTCCAGGGAAGAACACAAGGTGCATGAAAATAGAGTGATTGATTTTGAGGGATCTTGATGGAGCTTTCTTTCAGTTGGGAATCTTTTTTTCGAACTTCATTTCAGCTTTTTGATTGGTCATATACTTTTAACAAATCTATAGGATCGATTGTTATTTCACAAATAAAAGGAATATCTTATGTCAGATTAATAACATCTTAAGTTCACGCCATTTTATTCTTGGCAGGTAGCAAATTTGCAGTTTATAACATGATAGTATCACTGATCTAGTAATTAAGGTAGGTGGCTAAGGAAAATTTTAGAAATGAGAACGCAACTTATGTGGAAATTGATCTATATCCGTCAGAATAGTTTAATATATTTCCGCTCAAAAAAATAGTTTAATATCCTTACACTGTGACTATAGGTTCTATGGGATTTTGTGTTTGGACCAAGATGTCATAGGTATAAGAGGATTTCCTTTTCTCCATGATATATAGCTGTCAGTTCTAAAATACAAGATGTTTTAGTCGTTTCTGAAACATATATATCTAGACGTTTTTAATATGTAGGTTCACTCATTTTGATCCTTACACAACATCTTATAATTTTCAATGGAGGGAGTACGTGTTTTAAATATAAGAGTCTGAATACTATGTACTTTCCCTATTTTGTACGTGGCTGTGATTAAATTTTGTCGTAATTAAAACCGTGTGCCAGAGATTATGTTTTCGATTAAATCACTTGAGATTGTCAGCAGAATAAAATTCATATTTCATAGATATTCATATCATGAATTTAAAAATAAATAAGGGTCTTAGGTATGACAGTTATTATGTTAAATAAAACATCTCATACGGTATTACTCCTCATATACAGTATTAATTATAACTCACTTATAGTTAAAGTTACACGGCAGTTCAAGCTGGTTGTCCTCGGTGCACATAATCACATCTCTGAATTTGTTGCAGGGTCAGAACATTTGTGAGATGGAGATGACAGATGTTCGCGGCATCTCGCATGCACCGGCGGCGCCTGTCTGACAGACCTCGTGACTCATTGTGAACCGCACGTTAAGAAGAGATAACTAATTGTTTGCTGTATAGCCTAGAGGATTAGGAGAGATGAATTATCAAAGTGTTTGTGTTTGGATCAGGGAGTTGTAGAGAAGGATGATTTCTTTTTCTCTAACCTGTACGTGCAAACGAAGGAGTTCGGCTGTTAAAAAAAAACTATGCCTTTCCAACCGGTGGCCCAGCGTGCTAGGTAACGTGACTTACCTTTTATATCTTTGATGGTCACTTTTTCATGTACGTGACAGGTTGTACATAATTACAGTTTACATAACTTTCTGGCTTTAAATCTAAACCGTTATAATTAAGATGAACGGACCAAATATTTTGGTAGATGTGGATCAATCTCGTGCCTCGAAAAACACCCTTATATTGCTTTTAGTATATAATAGATTAGACGCTAATCTTGTTTTAGTTAGGCTGGGCCTCTAAGATCCATCTAGGCAAACGTCAAGGATGACGCTAATCATGTCATCATCATAGGTAGTTTTGCGATGTCTATGTCCATCTAGGCAAACGTCAAGGATACACGCGCAAGAGCAATTGATTCTGCGTTAAATCGCCATTCTTGTCTTTATCTAATAAATTAACTGTGTGTGTAATCCCCCTAGGTGCTGGCCTCTAAGTTGGAAGGGAAATTGACCAATCCATTGACGAATCGAGATACCAGGCGCGGGTAGCCTTGACGCACTATCGGCAGCCTGCGTGCCGCCTTCGTCGAGTGCCATCACTGCTATGGAATGCTAGCTTCGACCCTCTCGCCACCCACACTGCTAGGCGTTCTAGAAAATATTTCTGTGCTCTGCGTTTTAGCCGGATCTTTGTCATCGTGATTGCTGGAAAGGTCCGCAGCCGTCAGAGGCGACGATGATGATGTGATCGATCACGATCGGCAGTAGCACGAGGGGGTGGTCTAAAGTTTCTATAAAATCTTGGTATACAGGTTTAGATCTTAGAGGATCGGTCTAACAAAAACAACATTAGCAACTAATTAATAGTAAAATACTATATTACCCTTGAGTTTAGGAGGGCGGGGGTTGTACTGGAGCATGGCTCTTAGTTTATACACCTTTCAGGATGTATTTTAGAAAAAATATAGAGAAAAAAGATCTCCGTGAAAGTCGCTACAATCGCTTGTCGTGTTGGGGCCTCCACTAGCATGTGCATATGTTCCATGGTGGGATAAGAAGCTAATGTTAAATTCGATCGTGTCCCTTGGATGACCTCCGACAACCTAGATCAATGGAGAAACTGGTACCACACGAAGGCATTGTAGAACTACAGGACCGAACAACAATTGTTTCTTAGAAACAGATAGTCGAGGTAATTATTATGATTAGCCAACCTTGTTCTTGTGGTTCTTGGACGGGCTTCACCAAGACACCAATATCGTACCAGGATGTCGTGTCGTCAAACATTTTTGCCGAACCACCAGTGCATCGACGGATTATCCATGCCAATCCTATCTTGTTTGGATGATCATGGCATCCTATTAGACTTGTATCTGCTCATCAGATGAATCCTGATTCCTATGAAACAGACTATTACAACATTGAGAGAAAATATGTGTTGTCACGTCTACAAAGATTTATTTCATTTTTTCTTCTATTGGGTGTCACTCCCCCCCCCCCCTCTCCCTCTTTGATTGTTTTTGTGTTGGTGGATAAAATCCCAGTGGTTATATTTTATTTCTCCATGAATTCTAACAGAAAATCAATAGCATGTTCCTTTGAATATAGTTTTTTTCCTTGAGTGCTAAGCGACAACCTACATTCACTTCCCCGTGAGTTTCTTTCCTTTTAGAGTCCTAGTCGGCATGTGCCGGCCGGAACTGTTACAACCCTTTCGGTAGTTTGTAGTTTAAAAAAAAGTTCCTTTTCAATTGATCGTTTAATATTTTACGTAACACTTTTTATGTTTTAATCCTGACCGTTACAATAAAGATCAACATGCTATATTTTATAAACCTATGTGGATAAACCTGGTGCCTCAAAAAAAATCCTTATATTGCATTTAGTATATATATATATATATATATATATATAAAATAGATTCAAATATGAAAAAGTACTCATCCAACAACAGTACACACTACTTTAACTTATTAATCATAGCACCATCCAATTTTCTACTCCAACGGCCTGCACTAACTTACAGAATTTTCTGAATTCTCCAAACCCCTTCTGGACAGTACAAGGTACCTAGTCAAACTCGGTCCAAATCAAACTTAAAACCACCTAGCATGCAAGAATTTCCAATATCATCTATGATCATACGCCCTAAACACACGAAATTGTCAAATCCCTACACAAATCAATCGCCTAAATAACCATGAAGCCCTAAAGAAAACATGACTCGGGTGGAACCGAGAAGAGGTGCCACGATGTAAGAAGCAGAGCTTGTGTTAGGGAAGCGTCGCACCGCACTACAATCAACAGACCATGCAGGCGATCGTCCACCATTGCTGCCATCCAGGAGCAGCCATCACCTCGGTGAAAAGCAGAGGCGGCAAGGCTAGACTTGTCGAGGATGAATTGGGTTGGTCTAAACTAGGTCGCGCTTGCACGGGTCATTTAGAGTAAGCAAAATCCCTTTGCCACCATGTGCAAATTGCATACGGCCATGTCACCTAAACCAGTGACCAAAGCCACCTAGATAGGGAGAGGGGGATAATTGTCCGGTTTTGCTGCCCCAGTTCTCCAAAACTTAATAGTTATGGGCATGATGTATACTCATTCCTGTTAGTTACCAGGGTCAAGTTTAAACACATATATTGGAACTTCTGGGCATAAATGAGTTATCACTACCCACCGTAGTAGGTATAAATAAGGATTTGCCCCTTAAATATACAACTTGACCTTATCCTACTAGGTAGCAAGCTTTGTTGTCTCACTTCAGTTCAACATGTTGGACATGTTGGCAACAATAGACATCAGATGCACAAACCTAATACAATGAGAGAATAACCAAGGAAATGTGAGAAGAGGAGGCACCAGGAGCAGTGGCACAACTAATCAGTTGAGGCGCATAGGAAAAAACCGACTCACTTCATTCCTTTGAGATTGATATTGTGCATCTTGGGCCACTGAGTCTAACTAGCATTGTGAGTTTTGTTGGGACATGTTCGTTGCATGTCGTTCGATAATCTCTTCTGGTACGGATCAAGGCCATTGATTTTGTTTCCAAGAATCTCCATGAGCCAACGACATAGATGTTGTCACCTGTGCATGCAGTGTTTCTAAAAAAGTATTGGACATGTTATTTCCGTTGGATCGACAAATAGTTTTCTCAAAAATATTCTGTTGAAAATTGAATTTCAACTTATTACCATTAAAGAGGCAAGTGCTGAAGTAGTATTGTTGATGTATTCTGACAACTGATCAAAGCGGATTAATAGCCTGGATTTTCCTGATTGGAGAAATCTGATGGCTGTAGAGGATTGTTCCTGCAGCTTTGACCGGTGCCGGATGGCCCAATGGTTGTCTAATAGACTCCAAAAGTGATATTATCCCTTTTTGATATTTCAAATTTGCACAGGTCAATCATCTTTGCAATAATCTTGGCAACAGCATGAATCAAGCTTATAGGCCTAAAGTCAGAAATATCTTCTTCTCCCTCTTTTTTTGGCAAGAGAACAATGCTAGCCGAATTGACCCATTGAAGGACCTTGTTTCGAACGCCCAAAGCGCATTCATTCAGAAAAAGAAGTATTCATAATAACTTCATGCATGTTAGAAACCTTGCTAGAAGACTTCACAAGAGCAAGATACCAACACTTTGTTGGAACAAATCTTGTTAGTTTGTAGTTCATCGTGTTTGTTTGTTTGAGTTGTTCATGTAATCGAGTCGTCCGGCCGGAAAGCTGCGAAGTGTATACACATGGAGATGCGATCGGTGTGTATACAAGCTAACGGTCTGGTATAGGGAGATAAGTACGTGCAAATGCTAGCTAAGAGAATTGCTCAAATGTACCAGCGGAAGACTAGCTTTAGTTATGACCAAGTTTAGTCAAAATAGAAGGTGCATGCTTGCGCATTCCTTGCATGCAGCTGCACGGCACGCATTCCTTGCATGCAGCTGCACGCACCAGGTCGTGTGTCCGTTGTGCTTAGGAATAGGTCAGATGGTTAGCAAGTGTGTGCGTGATAGTTATCTGGTTAGTGGGTGCGTGTCAGCCTATGGGTGTGACTATTTAAACCCATGTAATCAGCTGAGTCGATGAGTCGAGAAATACAGAGAAAAAGCACAAGACGTGTGCTGCGAAAATGTGTGTGTTTTTCATCTTCTCCACCATATATTTGTGTGTGTATCTTGGGCAAATCCATCACACTTCTCTTCAAGCTAGATATCCGCAAAGCTTTTGATTCGGTTCGCTGGGAATTCATTCTCGATCTCCTCCAGCGACAGGGTTTCCCTCCAAAGTTTACGGATTTGATTGCCGCTTTGCCTACCACCTCATCCTCAAGAGTCCACCTAAATGCTATCGCCGGGTCTCCTATCAAATTGGATTGCGAAATATGACTAGATATGTTTGGTTTAGCAAAATTTCTCTTTCTCAAATTGGGATGAGTGGAGTGTTCGCTAATTACATCTTGACACGGTTTTGGTCTTCAGGGATCATATCTAGAATTAAGGAACTAACAACCAAGAATATTATTTACCAGGGTCAAGTATAAACACATCTGTTGGAACTTATGGGCATTAATCTCATAGTAGTAAAATGAGTTATCACTACCCACCCTTGTAGGTGTAAATAATGATTTGCCCCTTAAATATACAACTTGACCTTATCCTACTAGGTAGTAGCAAGCTTTGTTGCCTCACTTCAGTTCAACATGTTCTCAACAATAGCTTGTACATGTCAAATAGGTGACATCAGATGCACACACCAAATACAAGATGAGAGAAGAACCAAAGAAATGTGAGAATACGAGGCATCAGGAGCAGTGGCACAACTAAGCAGCTCGGGTGCATAGGAAAAAGCCGACTCACTTCATCCCTCTGAGATTGATGTTGTGCAGATTAGAGCATTCAGACTAACTAGCATTCTGAGTTTTGTTGGGACATGGTCGTTGCACGTCGTACGATAATCTCTTCTGGTACCGATCAAGGCTGATGATTTTGTTCCGAAGAACCTCCATGAGCTAACATAGAGGTTGTCACACTAGTAGAAAAACGACCTTTCGTTTTTTGAAGACTTGTGAGCTCAGTGTTTCTAAAAAAGTACTGGACATGTTATTTCCGTTGGATCGACAAATAGTTTTCTCAAAAATATTCTGTTTGAAATTGAATTTCAACTTACTATCATTAAAGAGGCAAGTGCTGAAGTATTGTTGATGCATTCTGACAACTGGTCAAAGCGGATTAACAGCCTGGATTCTCCTGATTGGAGCAATCTGATGGCTGTAGAGGATTGTTCCTACGGCTTTGACTGATACAGGGTGGTCCAATGGTTGTTTGATAGACTCAAAAAATGATATTATCCCTTTTTGCTAGAGGTAATAACACCCTTTAATTCCACAACTTGCACATTAGGTGCAGATTAGTTCTAGAATTGTCTAACTCGACTCTCCCGTTCCACAACTCGCTACTCCACGACGAACCACGACGAACTAGGTGAGATCGCGCCGCTCGTTGAAAAACGCGACTCACCGGCACTTTGCAAAACAAACCGTTCGGGCGAGACCGCGCCAACACTTTGCACTTAGGCCCCCCACACGTCTTGCAGGTGGGCATAGGGCGAAAGTTTCGGCAACCACTTAGCGCGCCTGCAACAAAATTATCAGCACTTTCCATGTTCTTTGTTCTTCAATGTTTGTGTCGTGGAAACAGACAACGCCACCTCCTTCTCCCTGCCATCCATGGCGTCGGTTCACGGAGAAATGCCGCCGGACCTAACATATCGCGAGTGGAATGAAGATCCCCAGGACTATGGTACTCTCCAAATTTCCTCTCCCGAGCTCCACATGATCGATTCAATGGCTGTTGGTATGGTTTTCCCCTTTTGATCGGGATGAGTTTATGTATTTTTGAGCTATGGCGAAGTCGCAGTAGTAGGGCGGCATTGCAAATTCTTCGAGTACTTGCAGGTTTACGAGCAGTTCATTCTCTGTTTGTGACGGCTCTGCCTCACAGTTTAGGACCAGTTTAGTGATTATTTTTTGTTAATTTACGTGTTCATTTAAACATTCTGATTGTTTTTCAAGATGGATAGGATGATGATTAGAAGAACTGAGCAAGATTGCGCTGTTTCACTTCGGCTAAAGTCTAAATTTTTAACTGAACTTGTTGATCATGGACACTGTTATCTTAAACAGCCTGCAGGAAGTTAGTTCATACATGTTGGAGGATTAAAGTACTGAAATGCATTACAGTTATCATGTAGATATTTTGTTCATTCAACACACAATATTGTAGCCAGTTATTAGGTTCCGGAAACAAGTGTTGGTCACCATTACATGTATTTGAACATACATCTTGCACGAAATAGAATTCATACTAGTAAATGCGCACTAGAAGTAAAACCTAAAGCTTACTGGTAACTAAAGCTAATGACTCCCAATTGTATTTAGAAGTAAGCATATGGTTCTGTTCATGGGATTCAGATCCATGTCTCTTAGATCATCTATCCTGAATATTACCTTCTTTTATTCTCTCTAGAGCTAAAAAGTGTATTTTGATGCCTATGTTTTAATGTCTGCATAATTGTAGAAGAAAGCATAAGTAGGAGGGGAACACTTGGGTGTGGCTTTACTTATGGATTACATGTTTTTCTGAAATGTGCAACATTAAATTATATCACCACTCCATGCAATATTTTTTACTAGCTATGGATTCCTTAATATGTTATCTGAACTTTTATTTCAACTTGATGTTCAGATTATGTAGTTTCTGAGACCATTTACATGAATGTTTCCATGTATGAATTTTGTGCAAGTTAATGCCATGTTCTGTCCTTACATATTACATTTATAATGTGCATTATATCTCAATGGTGTTTCAATTCGTGCGATTTTGTCAGAGTTCAATGCAGGAGGCAATTCCGATCCTTTTCAGTGGAAGTGTATATTTTTTTTGGAAATGGGCATATTTATTAAATGTTTAATGTTTACATCCGGCCTCTGCATAACCAAGATGCACACAGCCACACGAACGACAGATATGCCCCAATGGTTTCTTTTGTGGATTAAAAGAGAACTTGTCCTATATGTGTGCATCTACTGCCCGGTTCGTCACGGTTCATCATGGAGTAGCGGGTTGTGGAACGATGGAGTCGAGTTAGACAACTTCTGGAACTAATCTGCACCTAATGTGCAAGTTGTGGGACTAAGGGTGTTATTACCTCTTTTGCTATTTCAAATTTTCCACAGGTTCTCTCTTCTTTAATCAACATTAATTTTCCTCTACTTGTCTCTTCTTTAACCAACATGTATAAATATCGATCTGAGAATTACCTGCATTTCAAACCATACAATCTCTCCTTAATAATATACGCCTAAAATTTCTCATTGTCCAGCTCATAATATACCAACCACAATACAATAAATGAGCAAAATGAATATCCCAGAATCTTAAGAGCTAGTGTTACAATAACGAAGGTGACCCAAAGGAACGCAAAGTCGAAAACGAGATGCCCGCTCACTCCCTCCCCCCACCCCCACCCCGCGGGCGATGAGTGGCCACCACCCCATCATCTTGCCCCAGACATCTCCCTCCATCTCTTCGGCTGCCGCCGCAGGCATGGCCCACTAGGTGTTGCCCGCGCGTGGCTGGCGATGGGGTGGCATTTACCTGGCAGTGAAAGGGCACTAGTGGAAACGAGGTCTTTGGTTGAGGTCGGAAATGGGCTTTAACACCGGTTCTCCTACGAACCGGTGTTAAAGGGGGCGCCCGTACCAGCGTGGTCCAGAAAGCAAAAAGGAGCACCCCCTTTAACACCGGTTCGAGCCACGAACCGGTGTTAAAGGTCCTGCACCAGTGGCCCACGCAACCCCCCTTTAACACCGGTTTGTGGCTTGAACCGGTGTTAAAGGGGGTGCGCCTATATAACAGCCCGCAGCCCACACCCCTCTCTCTCATTTTTCACTCTCTCATTTTGTAGCTTAGCAAGAGGGTGAGAGGTGTGCTAGTTTGTGTTTTTTCCTATGCACAACAGGTGTTCGGTGAAATGCCCGAGAGATCGAATTAAGTTTTCTCGTTGCTCTTTCCTTCTCGGTCGAGGTTGGCAACTTTATCCTTTCATGTGTCATTGATGTACTGTATAAGTGGTCATCTTCCTATTACTTTTTGATATAGTACTATATAATGCAGATGAACCGACAATGGATGTACGGTGACTGACACACTTCCGAGTACATTATGGGCCTCCAAAATTTCATCGTTGTGGCTAATGCAAACCGTGGTCACAATGGTTTTATGTGCTATCCATGTGTTCACTGTCAGAACAAGAAAGATTACTCAAATACCAGAACCATTCACGCCCACCTGCTTCGATCCGGTTTCATGCCCAGCTATAATTGTTGGACCAAGCACGGAGAAAAAGGGGTTGTGATGGAAGACAACGAAGAAGAAGAGGATGATTACAACTATCATAATATGTATCCTGAATACGATGATACTGCAACGGGGGTAGATAATAAAGATCAAGAGGCAGCAGATGGCCCGCTGATGACGATCTTGGTCGGGCCATTACTGATGCAAAGGAAGAATGTGAAACTGAAAAGGAGAAGGAGAAGCTGGAGCAGATGTTAAAGGATCACAAAACATTGTTGTACCCAACTTGCGAAGATGGCCATAAAAAGTTAGGTACCACACTGGATTTGCTGCAATGGAAGGCAGAGAACGATGTGACTGATAGTGCATTTTTAAAGTTGTTGGTAAAAATGAAGAATCTGCTTCCAAGAAATAATGAATTGCCCGACAGTACATACCAAGAAAAGAAGGTTGTCTGCCCTCTAGGATTAGATGTGCAGAAGATACATGCCTGCAGTAATGACTGCATCCTCTACCGCGGTGAGAAGTACGATAATTTGGATGCATGGCCGGTATGCATTGCACTGCGGTATAAGATCAGACGAGACACCCCTGGCGATGTTGAGGGCGAGGACCCTAGGAAGAAGGTTCCTGCCAAGGTTATGTGATATGATCCTAAAATACCACGGTTAAAACGTCTCTTTAGAAATAAAGATCATGCCAAGTTGTTGCGATGGAACATGGAAGACCGTAAGAAAGACGCGATGTTGAGACACCCCGCTGATGGGTCACAGTGGAGAAAAGTCGAGCGAGAGTACCCGGACTTCGCACGTGACGCAAGGAACTTAAGGTTTGGTCTAAGTACAGATGGCATAAATCCTTTTGGTGAGCAGAGCTGCAGTCACAGCACCTGGCCTGTGACTCTATGTATCTATAACCTTCCTCCTTGGTTGTGCATGAAGAGGAAGTTCATTATGATGCCAGTGCTCATCCAAGGCCCGAGGCAACCCGGCAACGACATTGATGTGTACCTAAGGCCATTAGTTGAAGAACTTTTACAGCTGTGGGCCAAACCAGGTGTACGTACGTGGGATGAGATGAGCACAAAGGAGAGCCATTTGACCTACGAGCGTTGCTTTTCGTAACCATCAATGATTGGCCTGCTCTTAGTAACATTTCACGGCAGACAAACAAGGGATTCAAAGCATGCATGCACTGTTTAGATGAGACTGAAAGTGTATATTTGGATAAATGTAAGAAGGTTGTGTATCTAGGGTATCGCCGATTTCTTCCGAACCTGCATCACGTAAGAAAGAAATGCAAGCATTTCAAACGTCTGGCCGAACCCCTGGGGAAGCCTGTCCTCCGTACCGGTGAGGAGGTATTTGGTATGTTCAAGGACCTAGAAGTAATCTTTGGAAAAGGTCCCGGTAGTCTATCTGTTCCGAATGACGATGCCGGACACGCGCCCATGTGGAAGAAGCAATCTATATTTTGGGACCTACCCTATTGGAAAGTCCTAGAGGTCCGCTCTTCAATCGACGTGATGCACGTGACGAAGAATGTTTGCGCGAACCTGCTAGGCTTCCTGGGAGTGTATGGGAAGACAAAAGATACACCGGAAGTACGGCAGGACCAGCAACGTATGAAAGACCCTTAAGATCCTAAGAACGAGAAGGGTAAAGGACGCCACTTAACTCCTGCCAGCTACGCTCTTACCAAAGCAGAGAAGGAAATCTTTTTTGAATCCCTGAGCAGTATCAAGGTCCCGTCTGGCTTCTCGTCGAATATAAAGGGAATAATAAATATGGCAGAGAAAAAATTCCAAAACCTGAAGTCTCATGACTACCACGTGATTATGACGCAATTGCTTCCGATTGCATTGAGGAGGCTTCTACCTGGAAATGTTCGAGTACCTATTGTGAAGCTATGTGCATTCCTCAATGCAATATCTCAGAAGGTAATCGATCCAGAAAGCCTACCAGGGTTACAGACAGATGTGGCCCAATGTCTTGTTAGCTTTGAGTTGGTGTTCCCACCATCCTTCTTCAATATTATGAGGCATCTCCTGGTTCACCTAGTAGAAGAGATTGCCATTCTAGATCTTGTATTTCTACACAATATGTGCCCCTTTGATAGGTACATGGGAGCCTTAAAGAAATATGTTCATAACCGTGCTAGGCCAGAAGGAAGCATCGCCAAGGGCTATGTAACAGAGGAGGTCATTGAGTTCTGTGTTGATTTTATTCCTGACCTTAAGGCGATTGGTGTTCTAGAATCA
Source organism: Avena insularis (assembly GCA_023614405.1). Taxonomy (NCBI): domain Eukaryota; kingdom Viridiplantae; phylum Streptophyta; class Magnoliopsida; order Poales; family Poaceae; genus Avena; species Avena insularis. The sequence continues at coordinate 11,305,746 of CM042684.1, forward strand.
CGATATGAGGGGAGACTGCATGGAAAAGGCAACCTAGGATGTAAAGCAATGATATGTAGGGACGGGCATTCTCTCAATCAAGCACACTACACGGTTTTACAAAGATCTATCTTGGTTGTCCCGTATATCAATGAACACAAGAATTTTATACGCCTCAAACACCCGGGACAGTCTGATGAATGGATTATAAGTGAACACATGGCGAGTTTTGGCGGCTGGCTGCAAAGACTTCTCACTAATATCACCACTATTGGAGATCAGCTGTACTTGTTGGCTAGGACACTATCTTCGACTGTATATACTTTCCAAGGGTACGAGATAAATGTGAATACATTTTACACGATAGGCCAAGATAAAGAGAGCACCAACCAAAACAGTGGTGTCCACTTCGATGCAGCAGAAGACAATGGGCAAAAGACCACGTATTATGGGTTCATAGAGGAGATATGCGAACTTGACTATGGACCTAATTTTAAGGTCCCCTTGTTTCGGTGCAAATGGGTCAAGCTAACAGGAGGAGAGGTTGAGGTAGACAAGAAGTACGGAACGATAATAGTGGATCTCAACAATCTTATGAAGGTAGACAAGAACTTAGACGAACCATTCGTCTTAGCCAATGATGTGGCTCAGGATTTCTATGTGAAGTACATTTCTACCAAACCGGAAAAATAAAAAATAAGCAAACAGATACATCACACGATGAGCCAAAGCGTCACATAGTTCTTTCAGGGAAAAGAAACATCGTGGGAGTGGAGGACAAGACAGACATATCAGAAGATTATAATAAGTTTGATGAAATTCCTCCCTTCAAAATGAAGACTGGCCCAACCATCCTGTTAAACGGTGCTGATACTCTATGGTTACGGCCTACGCGATCATAAGATTGACTATATGTATTAATTGAGCCATTTCTGGCACACATATGTATCTCAACATGGAAATCAATGTCATATTTCTTCTTATAACACTATATGTATTAAATGAGCCATTTTTCTTTCCGCCATTTCTTCTCGCCATTTTTCTTCCCGCCATTTCTTCCAGCCAGTTCCTCCCGCCATTTCTTCCCGCCATTTCTTCCCGCCAGTTTTTCCTGCCAGTTCTTCCCTCCAGTTATCTTCCTGCCATTTCTCACTATATGTATGTAGGGTTGTCCTCCATTTTCATTGCACATCTTTAGACTCATATCTGCAACCTCATCACTCTTTCTCATGGCTTCCACCGTACCACTAACCCCCAGGGAGGCGGAGGCACTTTGCGCCTCGAACTACCCCTGGCCTCCGGGCTACTGCGTCCCCGTCGGCTGTATGCTGAGCGCCGGAGACGTGCCGGTTCCTCCTGTCCCTCTAGGTGTGGTGCGCCGGATGGCCATCACGAACCACTACTACTTCGAGCTCACGCCGGAGCATCGGAGGAATCCCAACTGGCATCCCGACTATTTCCCGACTTGGGAAGCCTTCTTCGGGGATCGGCATGAGAGGGCGCTCGCCAGGCACTAGGAGGACGGCCCACCTCCTCCGAACTTCAACGAGGCCGGCCGTCGGCTGTGGTGGCGCGGTCGGACTCTCTAGAGCGTCATGGCCTACGACACTGCCTCCGACTCTAACCCCCGTTTGCGCTACCCTCAAGTCTATCCCACGCGTACTCAGCCTTCAAGGTTCAACTACGGCGACCCGGCGATTGACGGCAATGACGACGGTCATGTAGTATGACGACTACAGTGGCGAGTATTACAGGTGTAGGCAGGAGCATGACTGAATCACTCCAACGTTCCAAAACAAGTTCGGCCGATTGTGACTTAATCTGGCCATGTATCTTAATTTTCAGTTCTTCTATGTATCTTATTTTTCAGTCGTGCTTTGTTAGTTGCGTTATGTACTTTAATTCCAGTTCTATCGTAATAAAATTTTCTTCCCGCCCTTTTCCTCCCGCGCATTCTGCCCGCCCTTTCCCATATGTTACTAGTTTGAATAGTTAGAATTTTATTTTTTACTAATTATTCAAATATAAACAATTTTTATGTTGAAAGTTTTGTCAGATTCCAAGTATACAAAAGATGCTAAATTTAAATATCCAAACAATTAAAAAATGTTAATACAAAATAAAATATGATTTTCTCTAATAAAATAGGGTTAGATTCCTTTTCATATGCTTAATATTTCTTAAGTTCAAAGTTTTAGGGTTTGAATATTTTATTTTTGTCTTAATTGAATAATCAAAATTTATATTTAAGTGTTTTAATCATTTTGAAAAATTTCATCTACAGTAACTATAAAATGTTTTTATATGAATGGATAGATCATATTTTTGAAAATTATGATATATTATTCATATTTTTCTGAGTTGCAATGAAAAAGATATGAATTTTCTAAATTCTATCCTATTTTTTGAATTAAAAATGCCCCCAACCCTTTAATGTACGAAATAAATTCCCCCCTTTAACACCGGTTCCAGCCACAAACCTGTGTTAAAGGGGTGGGGGTGCACGCGCAAAACGAATTCCCCCCTTTAACACCGGTTCCAGCCATGAACCGGTGTTAAAGGGGGGGTGCACGAGCGAAACGAATCCCCCCTTTAACACCGGTTCGTGACCGGTGTTAAATGGGAGGGGGTGCGTGCGCGAAACGAATCCCCCCTTTAACACCGGTTCGAGCCACGAACCGGTGTTAAAGGGGGGCACTCTTCAAAAAATAGGCCGAATCAACGATTAATAGGACGATTAATCGCTATTAGGGACCTGGCCGTGTCGATTACCATTAATCGTTTAGCCCGATTAATAGCTCTGACACTCCGATTACTAGGTATGTTCCCGACTAACTACTACACTTTGTCAAAAAGGTTGCAAAATTATCAACACATATCGCCCATCCATCCGCTAGCCCGCCCCAATGAAGTAGGTTTTTTGAAGCTCCCACTCGATTCCTGCCTCCAGGAGCTCGATTTCTACCATCACCAGCCAGTTCCTTGTCGTTGTTGACCAGTTCCTTGTAGTTGCCAATAAGACCTCAGATACAAGAGCTCGAGCGCCTTGAGGATCTCATCCGGAAGCTCGAGGATGCCTTTAATAGGTAGGTGGTTGAGGTGCAAGAGGAGTTATATGTGTTTTAGGTGCTAATTTTTGTAGGTTGCATCGATTAATAGCCGACCGATTAAATCAGTTAATCGTCCGAATTCCGATTAGTATCTACTCCCAAGACAACCGAGCAGTTAACGATTACCGATTTCCTTACCATTGGGGGGGGTATAAAAGTGCGCGTCCTCTTCCTCTTCCCCCCAGATCGAGCATATCGAGGAGCAGAGGAGCTAGCAGAGGATGCCGCCAGGCTGCTCGACGCGCTGTTGTTGCCCGTCGCCGCTGTTGGCCAGCCGCATTGGCCGCCACCGTGCGGCTCGCTGGCCCCACCGCCGTCCACGCCCGATGCCGCGATGCCCGGAGCCGCCGCACCGCTCGGAGCCGCCCCCACAGCGCCCGCGCCGCCGTCCGCCACCACCGTCCTCCACTCGCTGCCGCGCGCGCCAACCCCGCCGTTTGCCGCCGGTGAGGATCGGAGCCAAATTTAATTTGGTTGAATATTTGATATATTGTTGTATATATGTGTATATATTGTTATTGTTGTATATTGTTTGATATATGTGTATATATTGTTGTATATATGTGTATATATTGTTATTGTTGTATATGTGTGTATATATTGTTGTATATATGTATATATATTGTTGTTGTATATTATTGAATGTATATATATTGTTATTGTTGTATATTATTGAATATATGTATATTATTGTTGTATATATATGAAATAAGTGTATTGTATATATATTGTTGTGATTGAATATATGCCACCGTGCGCCCCACGCCGTCCGCCACACCGACGACCACCGCGACCATTGTCGTCGACCCTGACCTGCTGCCCTCGCTGAGCCTACACACGCGTCGTGTTGGTTCGAACGCACACCCCCACGCATCCCCGCTCTCGCCCTAGCGCCGCCAGCCGCTGCCCTAGCACACCTCTCATTGTTAATAGCATTATAACCATGCATTGCTAATCAACTTTCATGACAAGTTAATTAGAAGAAGTAAATGTACCCCCTCATATGAATCCGAGGTTTCTCCGAATTAGGGCTTGGACCCCGTTTAAAACGACCAAGCATGTATTAGGGTTACATTTCAATACTTTTAACCTGTCATATCATCATCCTTGCTCGAGCATTTCAATAGATGTATTACTGATATTTATGTGATAATATTATTGTTTTAGAAACTATGGGTCCACTCAGTAGAAAACTTGAAGATGAAGAAATAATGGAAAACATGATCCACGAGGACACCTCACAATATCTGAACTTGGAGGGACATGATGACAACTCAAGTAGTCATGGAGAAGATGACGACTCCGGTGAACGCACTTTAGTGATTACAAAGTCCGTCGAGGTATATGCATGGGTTAAGCCTCTGCTGACTTGCACCGATTGATTTGTATATATATGTACATGTATTAATTAACACTTCTTTCCTCTTTTAGCCCTCGGAATCGACCATCCAGCAACAATCTTGTTCTACGAAAAAGAGCAAGCGAGGCGCGAGCCATCGGTTGAAAGATCGTGCAAAGTTCACGATCGAAGCAGTGCGTGTTGATGGCAGGCCGATGGAGCCCAAGAAGGCCGCAAAAAAATTATACGTCAAGCTGGAGTTCTTGTTAGGGACCAAATCCCAATCATAATTGAATATTGGAATAAGCCAAAGAAGGGCGACGGTACCTTTGTCGATGAAAGATCCAAAGAAACGCTTTGGACTTCGCTGTTGGTAAATTTCACCCTACCGCCAGAGGAGGATGAAAATAAACCGGTTATAAAGGAAAAGGTCAAAGAGTGGACTCTAAAGAAGATGGATGACGCTTTCCGCAACTGGAAGACAAAATTGAACAAATTTGTCAAAGCTCGCGAGGCTCCAGATTTCAAAGACGCATATTATGCAAAGATAAGACCTCACTGGCCCGAATTTGTGGCGTACAAGGAAGGTGCTATAGCTATAAAGAGGTCAGAAACCAATAGGCTAAATGCTCAGAAGAAGGAATATCACCAGAGGACAGGGTCAGGTGGCTACATATCTCACATGCCTAAGTGGGAGGAAGCTGAGAAGGCCCTGCGTGCTAGAGGGATCACACCCCAGACACATGGATGGGACCTATGTGCAAAGACTTGGTTCTACGGAATCGGGGCAAAGGTTGGACCCAGAAACGGGATTGTGTATCTTCCCAACAATTCTTGCCAAACCCGTCACTGAACTCATCACGGCATACGAGGAAACAGCCGCTAGGACCTTCCATCCTGATAGAGAGAATGACCAGCTAACACGCGCCATCGGTAAAAAAGAACACCCTGGACTTGCACGAGGCACAAGGGGTATGACGTGGAAGGATGGGTTTGCCGAGTGGGGTGACTCTTACAGATGGCGCGGCAGAAAAGAAAAAGAGCGTACATACCGGATGACACAGATAGAACATGCACTTGTGGCGCTGCAGGCGCAAGTGAATGAAGAAAAGAGCCAGCAAGCTACCGGCCCATCTCAGCGGCACGAAAAGCCTGCATTGGAAGCTGCCATGACTGCATCACATGAAAAGCAGCATGGCTTCCACGGAGAACGTGCAGCCCACGCTTGAAATGGCGGGTCCTCGATATCCCGTGGATGAGATCACGGAGAGCGAACACGCTGAGCTGCATGTGAGATTAATGGGCTTATCCATTAAGGTGGCGGTCGGCTATGCCTTACCTCCTGTAGCTGGTGAAACTTACCACTGCCGACCGATTCCAGATGACTATGCTATTGTCGGGGTGGATGAGGTTGTGAAGGAATATGAGGAAGCACAGCTTGACCATGCTACAGGTGAAGGGGAAACTCAACTCAAATTTGCAGTGGAAACAACCATTCTTTGGAAGAAAGAACACATCGTGCTTCCAAATTGGAGGCCATCACCCCGCCGCCTCTCCTGGCGTCTAGATCTGGAGAGCGCCCTCACCGCCTCTAGGTCATCAGAATACTCCCCTGTCGTCTCCGGCGCTTCAGCCATATCCTGAGCGGCAGCCATCTCCGGCGCGCCAGCCATCTCCTGCGTGTCAGCCATCTTCAGCGCGCCAGCCATCTCCTACGTGTCAGCCATCTCCGGCGCTTCAGCCATCTCCGGCGCGTCAGCATAAGCGGAAGAGCACTGCCACGAAGAGCATCACTAGCACTGCCACGAAGAAATCCGTAGGAAACCGTACGCCAAAGAGTTCAAGAAACTACATCCCGCAGCCTTCCGCCAAGACATTGCCGGTATTACCGTGGAATCGCAGCGACGAGGAGACCAAAAGGATCTCGGAAGAAGAGGTCAAGAAATTCTTTGCACCTAGACGGGCCAAGCCAAAGGAGAAACTAGATCCAACGATGGTGGAGAAGTTTTCCAATAATCTTTTGAAACCACTTGTGCCGGACTACGAGCACCAGATTATGAAGGGGGATGCAAGGCGGAGGGAGTCTGAAAGTAGCAGTCGTGCGGCACCCCAGAAAACAGTTCCCATGCAGGAAAACCAATCGTGCGCCCTGCTCCAAGTGTTCGACACACGGATAGCTCCTCCTGTAAATGATTACGAGTCAGAGCTACAAAGAAAGGCCAATGAGATGGGGATGACTTACATTGCATACTTGAACATCATGGGAGAAAACTTGCCCAAAGGCGATGCGAACCCCATACAGCCATGGAAGTATGGAAAGAATCTCGTCAAGAAAGAGGATCTCAAGAATCTACCAACAAAGATGCGAATATTGCATAAGTGGTACCTGGATTTCTGCAAGACGAGAAAGGAAGAATGGATCACGACGCATATAAGAGATCAGATTTTCTTGTGCGGAGACGACGAGATCAGCTTCAACATTCAAGACTTGCATTTTCTATTCAATCAGAAGGAACTCGACAAAGCTGCCATCAGCCTTTATTGTGTGTAAGTACTATTTCTATAATTTCTATCTCATCTCATTCAATTCATTAATTGCATGTATATATATATGCTCACCATATATGTATATACTATTATGCAGGAAAAAGGTTATGGAATGCATGAAAGGAGGCCCTTTTGACATTGGGTTCGTTGACCCAAATAGAGTTCATGAACAAGTGGTAAAACTCAAACCCATGCAAACAGAAGATCTCTTGCTAACGTCTTTACTGAGACAACAAACCAAAAAGGAAATACTATTGCCTTACAACTTCTGGCGAGTGTTACCCTCTCTTGTACATATTCTATTTCGTCTTACTCGATGTTAAGTGTAACTTATGATGAGTTATGCGTGCGTAGGTTCCACTTTGTTCTGCTAGTCATTCAAGTTGACTCAGGAAAAGTTCTTGTCATGGACTCGTTACGAAAAGACCAAGAGCTATGGGCAGACTTTAAAGAGATGCTCCAGAGGTAATTTCAATCATATTATTGCACTAGATCGGCAACTTTCATGACAACAAGTAATTAATTACTCCTTTATCCATTTTCTTTGCCGGACAGGGTTTGGAAAAGGTTCACGGTCAGGGCCGTGGGTGAATGGTCAGAAGAACTAAAATTTGTAGACCAAAATGTAAGTAATACTAGCCAGCTAGGTCTGCGTATCTCTTTGATTATGCTTCCAATTCCATTATATCATGCCTTATTGATTATTATTTTGATTGAACTCTCTATTCTCGTAAAGTGCGCGCATTATGGACCCGGCAATAACTTATGTGAATATTATGTTTGCGAGTTCATTCGCAACACGATATGTGCGCCGGGTCAAGCCGCACTAGAACAACTTAGAGTAAGTAAACAAAGTACACAACAGTATTTTATTACCATCAGTTGTATTGAGTTTTATTCTTATATATATATTGACCCCATTCTTTATATATATTTTAGATCGAACGGATGCGGGAACAACTCCTACCATTTGACCGCATACGAGCCATTCAAGAGGAATTGGCGGGGTTCATACTTGATGAGGTCGTCACGCCTGGCGGAGAACTCTTTAGATATCCACCAAAATGAACGTGTACTGAGATGTTATATTGTATATATGCTTGAATGTGTTTGTCTTGTACTTGATGCTTCAACGTGTATGGAGAATACCACAATGACGATGTTTGTGTATAATAATAGTTGCTTAATTATTCATGTACTCGTATGTACTGACGATGTATGTGTATACCTCTCCATCGTAGATTTATGCTTTCCGCTTCATGGTAGAGAACCTTTAACACCTGTTCGTGTTACGAACCGGTGTTAAAGAGGGAGGGCCTGAGCGCTGCGGTAGCCCCACGTGCGCCACCCTTTAACAGTGGTTCGTATAAGAACCGATGTTAAAGGGGGGGCTCTAACACCAAACCCCCAACAGTGGTTCTGGAACCGCTGTTAGAGGGTCTCCTGAACAGCTGTTAGAGGGTCTGTTGTGCACTATTGGGGGTCGCAGGCCCTTGACGGTGGCGTTGTCCCTCCGCGGTGGCGGTCCCACTCGGTGGCTTGGCTTCCGTGGGCGGGGTGGACGGAGGCGCGGAGGTGCGGCCGGTTCGGCAGCAGGGTGGTGCTGCCTAGCGTGATGGCTTCACTGGCGGCAAGGCAGTAAAGGAGATGAGGCTGGTGGTGCTCATCTCGGCCCACATCTGGCCCAATTTGGGCCCCATATGGGTTGGTATGGGCTTGCCCCAGAACGCTCCTGTGCGGCTCCCTGGAGGTGGGGGCGACAGAGTGTCTGGTTGGTGGTGGCGCCCGTGTATACTCTTGCTGTAACATGGCGATGGGGCTTTGTGGGCCCATATTTTATTGTATTGTGGGATATTCATTTTTCCCCTGGAGCAAGGGATCCGCATCCGGGATCATAATCTGGGTCCTTAAAGAAAAAAGAGTATATCACACCCATAGTTTGAAGACCATACAAGACCAAGATGATAATAACCAGGTATAACTTCCGCATCTGGGATCATAATCTTCCAGTTGAATTTATTACCTTTTACACCAGAATCCCAGCTGAATTTATAGAATATACACACAAAACCAGAGACATCACTGGAGCTACCAGTTCAATCATCTTCATTCTGGATGTACCAGAATCTTGTTCTCTGCTTCAAAAGCCATCAAAGTATAACACGTCACAAAAATACATTGCAGTACCTTCCCCTCCTCCCAGACATAACGACTCCCCCTTAATCCTAGATGCCACCCTCCCCATATCCTTCATTTCCGCCGCCAGAGGAGGCTACTGGGAAAATCCCAAGAATCAGACGACAGCGGCGAAGCCCTTTTCCATGGGGAGGCAGCTCCTTGCATCAAGCGGCGGTAGGTGGGCAACGGGTTTTCGGAGGTGTGGTGATGCAGATCTCCAACGGTGATCTTGGTACATACGGTGGCGTTAGGCGCTCCCTCTTCCCGGTGGTGCCCCCTGCAGCTACATCCGGGGGCTATCGAGATGATGGTTTTAGGCGGTTGGGGGGTGTACTGGATGCGGAAGTTGCTAGGAACCATGGTGGTGTTTGCGTTGACAAGCTAGGTGGCCATGGTCGTGGTGTGGCCGGGCGTCACGGCACAGCCACTCTGGAGACGGCTCGGGGAATGGCGTGAAGACTTCTCTCAGGGAAGATCGGTAGCATTTGGAGTGGTGGCGACCTCCATCTCCTGCGTCTCGGTCCCTGGCTGCAGCGCGTGGGTTGGAGGTGAGGCCGGTTGGCCGGTGAGATCTAGGATCCGACACAACTCAGAGCCAACAATGGCGGCATCCTCCAGCGTCATTACCTTGTTGAAGGCGCCGTTCATGTGAAGCTCCCGACTTTATGATGGCTGGATGTTCTAGGGGGGAACCCCAGATTTGGGTATCCCGGATCGGAAGATGGCGATACTTGGTTCCATTGTCCCACTTGGGGGCATCGTTTTTGCAAATATGATGCCTGGAGGGGTCTGCTAGTGGATCGGCGTTTAATCTACCGTGTTGAAGATGGCTAGTCTCTGCAGCGTGGTGCAGTGGGGGCACAGCGACGAAGGCGTTTTGCTGGACGCGCACAGGGTGGCGGATCTGGCATTATGGTGGCGTTGATGACATGCCTCCTAAGATCATTGCATTGATTTCTTCAGAAGATGGGTATGAGGAAGACGGCGGCGGGGAGGACTTCGTAAGCGTGTATGTTGGTATGTGCCGAGGGTCTGCCAGACTGGTTGTGCCACTTGCTCGCCGTTGGGCGACTTGTTGAGGCCTTCGGTTTAGATGATGTGTGTTCCTGTGATGTTCATGGACAGCCCCTTCATTAGTGTTGTAGAATTAGTAAGTTGTCGCTAATTTTGGTGTCTACAGTTTGATCTTTGTAATTTCTCTTGTAAGATACTAATGTTTTGATTAGTTATAGATTATATCATGTTCGTTCTTCTAATCATGATTCTCCGTTCCTTCTTAAAAAATCATGCGTTTATATTTCTTGATATTTGGTGTTGGTGGTTTATTTGTTGTGTAATGCATTGTCGAGTAGTCCAAAACACCTTGCAATTGTTCAAAACACCACATAGGGGTATATATAGTTAAGGATCGAACTTACCAGGTAGTAGAGCTTAGAGATCAAAGCAAGAGTAGGACAAACTAATAATTTTATTTACCAAATATCAGGTACCATGACATCTATTTTTACCATTGGCATTCATCACACACGAAAATTAATTCACCACCCACTTTAGTAATGAACTGCCCTTTATATACACTACTCAGCCTTCATCCAACTAGGTAGCAAGCTCCATATACGTCCAGTGACATAAAACATTTTTTCTTTTTGCGAAAAGACATAAAACATTAACATTACGGAGAATAAGAAAGAAGAACAACCCAACGAATATGAGAACAGGAGGCATCGGGAATAGTGGGGCAACTATATTTGCCATAGACACGAGACATAACAGTGTGTTCATTTCGACGACTATAGTATTGTGCGGCATACGACATGTGCAGTAGCTAGCACCGTGGTCTGTTCTGGCCATGGATGGAGCGAGCAACCGAGCATAGGAGGGGTGGACTAGAACTCCGGGTGGCACCCGCCGGGTAAGGAGGCGGGTCTGTGACCTCCATACCCGCCTCCGCCACCTCTCCCTGCCACCTCCACCTGCCTCCATACCCGCCGGCGGGTCCTAAACTCCACCAGACCCGCCCCGTGGTAGGTACCCGTGACCCGATGGGTACCCGTCAAGGTGAACGGGAGCACAAAAATTTAACAAAAAATCGTATATTATGTACAAAATTTTGACAGCACCTTGTTGCATTTAACAAGTCCATCACAATTCACAATAACAAGTATAAATATTAAAATAACAAGTACATGTCTAACAAGTTCATAACAATTTAACGGTCTAACAAGCGCATGACAAGTGGGATCTACCTATCTGTGGCGGGTCTACGGGTTAACGGGTATGAGTTTCATACCTCCATACATGTCTCTGCCAGACCCGTCGGGTCACAGATTTTACCACTAAAAGAGCCGTGTTTTTTTTTTCAACCATATCCTCCTCCATTTGATGCGGTACCCGACGGGTTACGGGTGACGAGTAACCATTGCCATCCGGAACTAGACCGCATCTGCCAAAGGGAGAGGCAAAAGACAAGGCTAGTACAGAGAGGCATGGACCTATCGCTCCGCCTCTGCGTACGGTAGGAGGAGCGCGATTAGCGCGGCGGAGCATGCGCGACAGGATTTCTTGCTCCTCTTTGCGTTATCTTTTCTTGGTTTGTTCTGTTGTACTTTCTAGGTTTACAAAATACAAACTATAAATTGGAGTACAAAAACTATAAATCAGAGTTAAAAAATTTACATCGAATAACAGAGTACAAAAACAAGAGTGTAAGTACATATAAGCCAAAGTACAAGTACACAGAGGTCCAAGTATAAAATACATATATAGAAGACGAAGTACAAAATACACACAAGACAAAGTACATGTACACCACCAAAGACCGAGTACAAGTACGCTGAAAAAAGTGTACAAAGTACACTCAAAACAGAGTTTTAAGTTCACTAACGAGGAAGTACAAATACATTGAAGACACAGTACTAAGTACACTGGAGAGGAAGTACTATTACAAATGAAATACAACATCCAAAGTTTGCTGAAAATGAAGTAAATTCATGGGAAACCCAAGTATACAGCTGCTACGGCCGACGCCGAGACTATTTTCCGTTGCCCCACGCCGTCCTCCCTTCTTCCCTCTACCTGCAGACACCCGCCCTTCTCTCGGCCCCAGCTTCCGGTAAGGTGTTCGACCGGCAGCTGTTCCAATCCCTGAGTATAACAGCAGTGAATCGCCGCCGTGCCCGTCTGTGTAGAGAGCGCCTCGCTAATTGCCATGTTTCGTATCAATCTTGACCGGAGCTTGTCAATTTGCCATGTACTCCGTACTACTTTCCTTCGAATGTACACGATCGGTACTTTTTTTTTCAAAAAGGGTAGAACCCCGGTCTCTGCATCAATTGATTCACACAGACTTTTATTAAGAACGGATCGATCATTGGAGCATCAAGTAAAATTATTACAGTTCAAGGGTCACTCAAAGTTGATACAAAGATTAACCAGCGAAAGATAAAAAGCACATAGCCGCTAAACATCATGTAGTTGACTAAAATGCCGCCACCCATTTCGGGAAAATATATCATGTACGACCGTCAGCAAACAGTTGCATCCAATAGCCATGACATCTCGATGGTCCGTAGGGAGAAGGTATGCCAAAGCTGCACCCAGTGAGCCACCATATGCATTACCTGCAAAAAGTTAGTCTTTTTGTCTTGTTAAAAACAATATCATTTCGGCATCTCCAAATTAACCTACATATGGCTAAAACACCAATACATATCCTTGTCTTATATTGTTTATCTACCTCATTCAACCAATTTTCAAACATATTTGTGAGATTAGTTGGAGAAGGCAGATTATAAGTAATATTGACTACACACCAAATAAGAATAGAAAAAGGACAATATAGAAATAAATGCTCTATAGTCTCTTGTTCCCAGAGAAACAACATTTTATACAACCAACCCAATTTCTCTTTGCTAAGTTATCTTTTTTGAGAAACACTTTATTATTAAGGAACCACATGAATATTTTAATCTTTAGTGATATTTTCAATTTTCATAAGTATTTTCAAAGAAAAGGCATATGAAGATTCATAAGATCTTCATACATAGATTTAACTGAGAATGTACCTGAAGTAGTTAAATTCCATACAAACTTATCAGGTTCATCAGATAGTTGTACCATCATTAGCCATTGGCATAAGTGCAACCACGATCAGTACATGGTGTATAGATTTTGTAGTGATAAACAATTATCCTCACCGCTTGATGCATATGTCTATTGATCGGTTGATGTATATGACCAGATGTATCTGCATATTCAACAATGACATGTTATGATCACTATTACCAGATCGATAGGCAAAATAAAAAAATATAAAATAAGAGGAACACTGCAAAAAATATTAACAAAACGAGCAGATCGACATGCAAAAAGAAAAGAAATAGGTACTGTAGACATCTTAAGAATCCTCTCACTAATCTGGATCTGAAGCCAATATTCCTCCGAAACATTTTTTACTACTCTAGAGCAGGTGAGGTGGAGTGGAGTTTAGAGGTGGAGTGGAATAAGGTGGAGGGAAGCCCTCCCAAACATACCCTTACACTCTGGTCGTTTTGGAAGTACCAAAATAAGTTCATCAAAACCTATGAACATGGAATCTATTTTTGGAAATTTGGAGGCATGTAAAAGTAAAAATGGTTTGTAATTTGGAAACGACTCTCAAGATATTTTGTTTTAAATTTTTGGTTAAAAAACTAAAAGAGAAAAATCGTTTATCTCATCTTTGTCCCATATTATTCTCGTTATGACACTTGGCAAACATGCAGCAACCCGTGGGATACGAGAAGATGCGACACTTGGCGATCATAGAGCGCAAAGGAATAGAGAAGGTGACGGTTTTGATGCTTACTTAACATCTGCAGAAGCTAACTACATACAAAATATTGCATGGATTGGTTTTGGTGCTTACTTAACATATATGTTCTTGTATATCTTAAAGGTGGTTACAATAATGATAGATTCTTCCATGGCCATTTCTACACTGTGTATGGAACTAGACATGTTGTTTCAAGTATGCATGCAACTAAGTATGCATGCAACTAATATCATAGACCTGGGAATTAGCATTTTGTGATCATGTTAGTTTGAACAATTGAAGTTTGAGTTCCAATCATTGGTGACATTTATTCATTTCTCTTTTTCTGCGAAAAGGATCCAGATCTTTTATAAAAGTACATGGTAAGTACAAAGCAACTCGACATTATACATATTACACCTAGCAACCACTAATCGTTGCAAGAGCGAGCCGTCGACGCGCCATCGTCGCCGCTCCACTACTATATCCGGCATGACGTTTTTGATGATAGCCGGAAAGTCTTCGTGCACATGCCCCCTAACGACTAGCGCCCAAGAGCCAAAATCAAGCATATTAAATCCTTGAATTATTCTGAATCTTCTCATACTAAATATGTAAAACACGAAGACTAGACAAGATCCAGAACTCCATGGAAGCAATGACCAACACTTAGGCTTGTCTACATTGATAATTTGCCTCCAAATCTGCAGTGGTGTAAGGTGGACATTTTATATAACCAAATATCCAGAAAAATACCTCAAGACATAGCTTTCCTTCAAGTAGCCACATCGTAAGCCTTCCTAATTTCACGCAAATACTTAACCTTATTTGTACTCTTGCAATATATTGTTCTATTTACATTCAGACTTATGATTAATGTTTTCAATATTGTTTAGTAGGTCATTAGATGAATGGGTACTTGTCGCTTAGGAGCTGTTAAGAATTTACCCGTTGGGCAGACAAAGAGAGCATTAGATGAGTAGGTGCTTGTTTTGGGTGAAGCACTAAAATGTGAGTAGTTTGCCACTTCTGTGTATGACATTGCATTATGAAAAAGTGAACATATGCTAATCTATCAAATGTGCATGGCTGCTCACTGGTCTTATCTATTCCACAATAATAATGTTAGTATACTTCCATCATAATTTGTTTTACTTCATGACTTATTCAAGTGATTGTGTAGCGATGTTTTCGATGAACTAAGAATTACTGATACGTCAAGTTGTTTTTCTGGTAAGGATACAATTCCCCAAATGGGATGGGATTAGTGTATTTACCCTCATGACCAAGTTTTTGTAGTTAAATTATGTTACACCAAGACAATTACTGTTTGATTGTGGCTCGCATGTGAATTGTCCTTGTAATATGATTAAGTATTTAGCTAGAATCCTGAACTATCAAATTGCAAGTCAAATGGAAGTATACTGCGGCTTGCTAGGGCCTCACTTTTTGGGGGTACATAGCCAAATAATCATGTTATCTCTAAGTTTTAAAAAGAAAACCTTTGAATATTATACTATCAAATCCAAGAAAATAGATGAAAATTGTGAAGATAGATAAATTGCGCATCCCATCATTTCTTGTTTGTTGGTTCCTTGTCTGTATACTTCAGATGGTAGATGTGAGAGACAAACTTTTCTATAAACTGGTGTCTGGGCCCATTTATCTGTGAGTTCTAGGTATGGCATAATCAGGTTTAAATTGTTTAGTTACTGGGATTTAAGATCTAGGAGATGATACTTTTGTATTTTCTCCTTTTATCATATCTGCTAAATTCTATTCCAGTATAGGCATAATAAGATTTAAATGGAAGGGAGGCCTGGCAGAGTTGCATCAACCCTTCCTCTTCTTTTGAGGATGTACAACAAGGCTAAGTATAAGACGTTATAGGTAAAGTAACATTATGTTTCTTTCACGTCAATGTTTAATTTAGAGATGTTATCAGCTTCACCGTGTGACAAAGGAAGATGAGGTGGCAACGGTCGGTGATGATGTGGACACTTATCCATGCAGCTCCAAGGCAACAACAGAGAGCCTTGAACTTGTAAATTGTGAAATTCTCGGTGGAGTGGTGTAGTACAAATATCGTCAAGACATGATTTGTATGAGATAGGTCAGATGGAGCTATTCCTGGGGACCGGTTTACACTTTACACATCAAGGCAGAAAGAGAGTTTCAACAAGGCTCCTCGAGGCTTAGCTGTGATCCAAACCAGTTGAAACGCTTGCTCAATGTAACATCACGATCGCATGATGCCGCATGCTAGTATTTAGCAACTAATTAGTGAAGGGCATGTAGAGCAGTAGAGCCTAGATCAGACAATTGTTTGAACACAAATAAGCCAACCACCAAATCAATCAGAATAGAGAAACGCCATTCAAAGGAACATCACATCCATGGCATGCAAGACCTTCAAATACAATAGCCGACAGAACACCGGATGAATAAACTCGAACTGATGTCAAAATGCCAGTGCCTTATACAATTTTAGATAATCCATAATTCCAGATCAAAATGTCGGCACCTTTTAAACTCGAACCAGTTTCAGAGAATCCAACAGCCAACAGAACACCAGATGAATAAACTCGAACCAATGTCAAAATGTCAGCGCATACAATTTCAGAGAATCTAGAATTCCAATCAAAATGTCGGCACCTTTTAATCAAAACAACGAAGACGTACAATGCGCAGAGTACTGAACTTCAGCAAAACCGCCTCTCACGATAAATTATTGGAACCATAAACATTATTTGCAGTTTGTATCATCAAAAAACTGAACAAGATTCGATCTAGAGAATCATATACCCAAAAAATCAACATAATTTCGGATATAGAGCATCAAGTACTCAAGGAAGATAGAGAAATTTGAACAAAGAAAAGTTCAGATCTAACACGTTTTTCCGATAAATCGAAAGAACATGACACATCCGGCGCTCCAAGCTCTCATCAGGACGTTCATGTCCAGATCAGGGTCCTGGACCTTGAATGGTTTGAGAGATGATATGTGTACTAGTTTTGATAGATAACGGTCAAACTTGTTTGGTTTTAGAGACCAAAACTAAAGTTCGGCGAACTAAGTTTTATAGCAAATATTGCCAACACCTATATCGTAACTCATGGGCATTCATCTAACGGGAAATGAATTCACCACCCACCATAGTATACACAAATTAAATAATGACTTGCGCCTTATATATACCACACACTTTGCCTTCATCCGGCTAGCTAGGGAACTCCTTTATGTGACTTCAGTTCATCATGTTCATATTACTAGGCTATATACATCAGATAGGTGATATAACATATGTATACCATGAGGAAGACGAGATAAGAACCCAACAAAATAAATATGAGAAAAGGAGACATCGGGAGCACTGACTCAACTTCCTGTTCATTTGACACCGGAGAAAACCGTGGTGCTAGCTCCATTTCGATGGGAGTGATGTTGTCTAGTGTAGGACATATTGAGTAGCTAACCCGTCCTGCCTTGTTGGCTATGGACGGTGCCCGAAACAGTGTACAGCTGGTGCGGACGATAGGCTTTAGGGCACAAGACAAAAGCAGGCAGATCAGCTGGTGCGGACGATAGGCTTTATGCAACTGGTGCGGACGATAGGCTTTAGGGCACAACTGATGGAACTATTGATCTGCCTCTACGTAGTGCCTACGATCATCCTCGTTGTAATAAGGCTATAAGCGATTGATCTGTCGGCCGCACCATGGATGGTTCATGTGCGTGTAGATATACTCTAGGTGCTCTGGTTTGTCATGTCGGAATTTTATGCATAGAGAATCTTGCTTTCTGTTGGTCATCTATCATCGCATCCCTGGTATCCTTTTTTCTCTTGGGTCTACACGACTACATAATTAATTAACCTCTCTTCTCCTATATATCTTAATCACGATTACAATGATGATGGTGCTATTACGATTTCTGCATGGTGAATGGAAACAAAACCGTTGTTATAAAGACAAGTTCAGATTTCACAACCCAGTTAAAACAACATACAAATCAGGATTCGATCGTAGATAGCTAGAAGAATTGGCATTTAAACTGACATTTTGTGAATAGAAGAATTGGCATTTAAACTGACATTTTGTGAACATGCCAGCTACAATCAGGATTCATTAGGTGGAGTGCTCCTGACATGGCCCATCCTTGATGTTGATGCCAAGAAGGTTCCAGTGCATGACTAATCCTGGAGTTGTGCGAGTGCGACTAAGAAACCAATCGATCAGCTGTACTCGACATATTGTACAGCTGGCGTCAGAATCAAGGATAGTTTTCCATCAACACCAGGGAACTTTGTGAAACGATTGTTTTCTAAGAGGGACGAAAATCCCAGAAATTCAGAAAGAACACAACTCCCTAGTGGTATCCATTCCCTAGACTGTTTTCTAAAAGAGGGAACTTTGTGAGACGATTATTTTCTGTATGTGATTGTCGCCTTATATTTTGGACAGTACTATGCGTCCTCCAGGGGATTTGTGCTTTTTATCCCCCGGGTCCCCAGCCAACCACGTGTCCTCTTTTTAGGGTCAAAATCCCGCTTTTGCTATAAACTTACGCGTTTTTGCTACAAATAGTCTCGTTTTTGCTACACGTAGCAAAAAACAGTTTGACCCAGAAAATACAAAAAATAGACTGTACCTCGCGGGAGACCTCGCCAGCGACCGTGTAGCAAAAAATTTGTGCTAATGTAGCAAAACCCAACCTTACCAAGACTCGCCGGAGACCTCACCGGAGACTTTCGCCGGCAAAATTTTAGCAAATAAAATGTACTAATGTAGCAAAAACGACTTCATCGGGGACCTCGCCGGATTCCGCTAGCAAAACAATTGCGTGTTTGTAGAAAAATCAGAAAACAGATGTAGCAAGATGATTATGCTAAGAGTACTCTTATGCTAATGTAGCAAAAAGCCTGACTTCGCCAAAGACAGTGTCGGAGCAAAAACTTATAGCAAAAAATATATTTTATTGTAGCAGCGTCGCTCGCCGTAGGTAGCAACACCAGAAGTCGTATATAGCAGATCCGGTCGCCGTGTGTAGCAGGACCGCTCGCTGCAGCGCCGCTCAACGCATGTAGCAGGAACAAATATGAGTATGTAGCTGTGGGGAGAGGCGTTGGAGCAGGCCAACACCGTTGGGAGATGGACGTTGTTGAAGAGGGAGAAAGGGGACGGCCAATTCATGGAGGCGGGAGAAGCAGCAGAATCAGCGGCTCAAGCTGGGCTCGAGGCCGACGAGGGAAGTCAATGACGCGGCCAGAGATGCGAGGCATCGAGGACAGCGCTGGCGAGAGGGGCAGCACGGATGCGCCGGCGAGATGGGCAGCGAGGATGCACCGACGTGATGGGATCTGGGTGGCGCGGGCGAGATGGGCAGATGCGCCGGCGTGATGAAAGCTGGACAGCGGCTCGATTTATATCCCCACGTACGGTTTATTGGGATAGGAAAACACTTGTGGGACCAGCGCAGACGCGCGTGCGAACGACGGAACCAGCGACCCGCGGGATAGGAATGCGCGATCCCCCAGGGGCATGGTATCATTTTCCTTAGACTAGTCACAATGGGAAGTATCATATAGTAGTATCATGCATATGATACTAATATATGATACCATCTCCACAATGCATAGTATCATATAATAGTATCATAGTCTTGGTGTATTTATTGTTTTGTAGAATCTCAATGTAAAATTGTGGAAAAGATTTATTTGGGACTAATTTTTCTAGTTTCACGTGCTATGATACCGTATCTACCTATGATACCAACACAACCTCTTTCATCATTAATTACAGTGACACATAAGCATTTTGCATGCATGTAGTGCATGATACTACCTATGATACTCTCATTGGGGCTAGTCTTATATTTTTGGCGTCAAGGAACCTCTCTGGGTAGTGGGCATCGGGTACAACTTGTGTCAGCCGGCGGCCAGAACCCTACAACAACTGAAGTGAGAGATCGAGATCTATTGGAGAAGAAAGGGTTGTTTGGTATGGGAGAGCTGAGACGGTGAGGGGGTTTTCGTAAAATATAAACTAGAGTGGAGGTAGAACCGTGGAGGCATGGCTATTTGGATTGGATCAACATATCCTAGGCTTATCTGATTGCACGATTGTACAATCTAGGTGATTGCATAGTAAATGCTTCCTTATAAGAGATATGGATATCGCACAACCTGACTATAAATGTTCAGACAACTAGCTCATCTACATCAAATAGGTGTATGGTACGCGAAGTATGGAGAAGAATGAGAACACGAGGCATCAAGAGCAGTGGCACAACGACCTAGTCAAATGGCGTAGGACAAAACCAAGCTCCTTCATCTCGAAGTGGCCAATAGTGTGAAGATTCGCTTATTTGCACTAGCTAGCACCGTGTTCGTTGCAAAGACATGTGCTTGGCTTGTTCAAGATGTTCCATTTGGAGAACGTACCAATACCCACAATCTTGTTCCGGAGAAGTTTGAAGAATCTGCATAAGCCAACTGCGTAGACAATGTTGCATGCATGGGTTGATTTTGATACTTACTTACCCTCTATTCTCTTATATATCTTAAACGTGGTTACAACAATGAATGATTCTGCAATGGCCATTTCTACACGATGTATGGAAGCATAAATGTTGTTACAAAATAAATTCAGGTACTCCCCACACTTCTAATATCCCAGAAAACAAGTGTGAATGCAACTTATATCATAGACGGAGGAATTAGAATTTATTGATCATGTTAGTTTGAACAATCCAGGTTTGAGCTCCAACCATTGGTGAAATTGATTAATTTATTATTTTTGAGAAAAGGACCCATATTTGTTATAAAAGTTTGCCGTAAGTAAAAATCAACACAACAGAATACAGATTACACTCGGCCACTTATCGTTACAAGAACGGCGCATTTACTGTCACCCTACTACTTGAGCCAGCATGACGTTGTTGATGACAGCCCAAAAAATTTCGTGCATATGCCCCTAAGGACCATCGCCCTAGAGCCAAAATTGTGGAAATTGAATCCTTAAGTTGATCTGAATCTTCTCACACTGAACCTGTCATGCAGACTAAACGATA
Organism: Avena insularis; assembly: GCA_023614405.1. Taxonomy (NCBI): domain Eukaryota; kingdom Viridiplantae; phylum Streptophyta; class Magnoliopsida; order Poales; family Poaceae; genus Avena; species Avena insularis. The sequence goes on from CM042684.1 coordinate 11,326,763, forward strand.
TCCACCACTCCATGAAAGCAACGAACAACAATTCTCAACCCACCTCAACACCACCCGTGAGAATGCCTTTGATGAGGTGGACACGTATGTGGGTTTACCTTATTCTTGTCACGTGTAGCGCCGCCATAGCCACCATATTGAATCTTCCAGTTGAATAAACTCTAATTTTAGTGATCTTAGTATAGATTGGAGCATAGGTCCGAGGTCCCCACTCTCTTTTGTCGTTGGAGCCACAAACAGAGGATGCAGGGTCCCCTCGGTTCCCAGCCGAAGACGGGGCAGATGCCGATAGCAGCTGCTGCACCCTAGGCCGCCTCCTTCTAGGAAGAAAATGCTTCATTTATCTCTTGTCCTAGTGCATCCATGATGTTTTTATCTCTGGTTATCAATTTCTCGGGCACTTCCCACATACCTATGATTTTATTTTCCAACAAATTTTTCAAAATTAAATGCATCGATGCTACTTTCTTTTCTGTTGATCATAGATTATCTCGTGGACATTCTAGATATTTTTTATGCTCTTTTTTTTATTTAGTTCCAGACTATTTTAGTTTTTTCTTGAACTTTTGTATCGATACTTCTGTTTTTTCAGGTACATATTGATAGTTCGTTAATCGTGTGAAACCCGTTGAAGTTGGCAAGAACGTTGTACCATGATGTTTGAGAGATGTGTTGTGTAGTATTTTTGCTATGAAGGAGGAACTTGTCAATTTTCGGAGTTCAGAAATCAGAAATCCAAAGAGTCATACAACAGTTAATGAACTAAGGATATTATATACTGAATATTAAGCACGGCACGAGCACACCTATTCTAATGTATTGGCATTCATCTCCCGGGAAAATAAATTCTGCATCCACTGTCATGTGCGTGAATAATGTTTTTCTCCTTAAATATGACAATCAACCTTCAGTCTCCTAGTTAGCAAACACGTCAAGTATGTGGCATCACATACGCACATTATGGAGAAGATGAGAGGGAAACAAGGGAATTTGAGGCGTTCGTGAGCATTTGCACCACAAGCCAGTTGAGGAGCATAAGAAAAAACAAAGTGGTTTTATGCCTGGAACAAATATGTTGTGCATTCTAAGCCATTATGACCTTTTGGGAGATCTGCCTTGCTAGCACATGTGCACTTGCATGTTTTTTTAATGGGGAAATAACATTGTGACCTCTGCATCAGGTGATGCACATAGCCTCATTTATTACCAAGTTTAACCATCCAATCCTTACAAGTTCACGGATCAAATAGGGTTAAAACATGAATCAACCAAATGAAAACAAGAAGCATAGAGAGATCAAACAGTATGTAATATATTAGTATGCCGCCAAGTAGCCTGGCTGAAATTATCCTAAGCGACCGTTGGGAGTTGGCTGCCACCAATAACCATAGGGTCCCGCTGCTCCATAGGTAGAAGGAATGACCATTGCTGAATCCAGTACACAGCCATATGGATAACCTGCAAAAAATGGTGCCTCTAACTTTGTTAAAAATAATACTATTTTGAAAATTCCAAATTTCCCAACATAAGGATGAAACTCCAATAGGAATTATGGCCTTCAATTTTTATCAATCCCATTCAACCAATTTCCAAACATATTGGTAATATTAGATGGTGGTGGAATGTTAATGGAAGTAAAATATACAACATGCCAAATAATTTGAGCAAAAGGACGGAAAATAAATAAATGTTGAATGGTTTCCTTAGAATCACAAAAACAAGATTTTGTACTCCCCGTCCATCTTCTCTTAACAAGGTTATCCTTAGTAAGTAATACTTTTCTATTAAGAAACCACAAGAATATCTTTATTTTAAGTGGGATCTTAATTTTCCAAAGGTATTTCCTTGGAAAAGCTTGCCATCAGATCTCCATACATTGATTTAACCGAGAAAATACCTGAAGAAGTGAGCTTCCAAACAAATCTATCATGTTCATCAGAGAGATTTATAGCCATCAATCTTTGGCATAAATGAATCCATGATATCCAATTATTACCAATTAGAGTTCTTATGAAACTAAAAAACATTTGCAACTAAAACATTTTTTCGAGAAGTGCACTTGCATGTAGATAATCATCTTTTTCAAGAATATAAATCAAGATACCCTGATCATCGTTTTTAGCGATGTTGGCTAGCTAGAACTATGTGTTTTGGTAGCACATATAAATTGTGTTGGATTGTCTCTCAATTTCAAAGAAGATAGAGATTCTCCCATTGGTGAAATCGCAATAGGCGTGTGCGGGGTTTGCCCAGAGGTTGTCACTAAAATATTACTTTTCCTACTCGAGCATTACAACACTAGTAATATCAGTGACTATGCTTCAAGATAAGACAACACCAACATGTACTTTAATTTTTTTGAATCATATAATTGTATCTAAAGCAGCGGAACAGATTCCACGTTGCTGCATTTGAAGCAATAACTATGAGGAGTTGGTGCTACATAAGAAAAATATCAGGATTTCTTGTATAAATTAGAGGATATAATCGAATGTCCCATGTGTTATTCAAGAAAAAAAGGAATAAATTACACTCATAGTTTGAAAAGCATACACAGTCGGTCTTGGATGATAGTCGGGTAAGTAATATCAGTACAATAGTTACAAACGACATCCATAGAGCAAAAAAAATGCATTTGAAAGTTGTGTGTAAAAATTCTACATACTCTCTCTCTTCCTCTGTCTCTCTCCTTCTCCTTCTCCTTCTCCTTCTCCCTCTCCCTCTCCCTCTCCCTCTCTCCATCTCTCTCCTCTTTCTATTTCATGTACAACCCCAACATTACCATGTGGCATATGTGAAATGCAGGTACTATCACACTATTGTAAATGCTCTTAGTCAGTATCATGATAACGATTGATAGTTGTTGTATCTTATATCTAGAGAGTTGTTGTGCCATCTCATTGTGCACTTCTAAATAGCACATGCACAAAGTTTTACGTCTTGGTGCCTCGGTTGAAGAACAAACTAGCTCACTAGCTCCATCATAGTTAAGGACTTCATGCAGGCTAACTCACCATTGAGTCGATCGATATTCACCCTATAAGATTGGGAGGTATAAGAACAACTCCCACTACTAGTGCTTCCTAAGAAAGGGACACGCCTTTATCCTCTTCATTAGGGCTTTGTTGCAGTCCATCACCTCCAACCACTCCACTGATGCTAGGTAACAAAGACAATCTTGTTAGACACTCTCTGCATTCTAAGATATTCATTTTTTCGGGTTTTGGTGACTCACCAACAATGCCATGATGGAGACATATGTCCCTATCCGGGAATAAATTCTTAGTGATTTTCCCCATGTCGACTACTACCTCAAGCGATCCACTGAGGGTGCATTCTAGAGGGGCTTGAAGACTACATCGCAAGCTTTTTGGTTGTTGCCAGTTTTATATTATAGTAAGAAAATATTTTGTACATCACATGAACTTATATGAATTTAAAATATTCAAATTTTATTTGAATTTAGCTTCCATCTCGGTGAAAATTATGTAGTTCGGAATATTCACCATAATTTAGAAATTTCAGTTTAAATTTGAACTAAGGTAGCACGCAAGTGCACAAATGCAATAAACCTAAAAAACCTCTAGAATGGAAAGAGAGAAAATAATTCCATAAAAAAATGCAGAACTGGGCCTCCTAGTTTGAACGAAAATATGTGATGGCGATACGGACCAACCTTCATGGGAATCCATGTTTTACAGAGGCGGCCTCACACCTGACGCGGCACCAAGTAGATTAGATCTCACGTGGTATAATTTCCAAGGGAGGTGGCCCACCAGGCCCGAAGGCAAGCAAGACATATCGGTTGATGGGACAGAAGTCTTGGATCTCAATCTTTAGTTTTGATTATCTTTGTTGGGATACTAAGTAGATACTTATGTTTTGATTAATTATAGATTATATCATGTTTGTTCTTATAATCATCACGTTTTGTTCCTTCTTAAAAAATTGCTTGTTTATATTTCTTGATATTTTGTGTTGATGATTTATTTGTTGTGTAATGTCATTGTGGAGTAGTCCAAAAAGCCTTGCAATTGTTCAAGAGACCACGTATATAATATTTCGACAGTTTAGGGTCAAACTTATCAGGTAGTAGAGCTTAGAGATCAAAGCGAGACTACGAGAAACTAATAATATTGTTTACCAAATATCAGGTACACCAAGGCATCAATTTTAACTCATGAGCATTCATCTTGTACGAAAATCAATTCACCGCCCACTCGAGTAATGAATTTCCCCTTATATACCACTCATCCTTCATCCAACTACGATAGCAAGCTCCTTTATCCCACCTCGGATCACCATGTTCAGAGCACAGGCCAAAATACATCCAATAGTTGACATAAAACATTAATACTACGGAGAATAAGAGAGAAGAACCCAACAAATATGGGAATACGAGGCATCGGGAGCAATAGCACAACTACATTTCTAGTAAACACCGGACAAAACAGTGTTGATGCATTCCAACGAGAGTGGTATTGTGCGGCAAAGGACATCTGCACTGGGCACTAGCTAGCTCTAGCACCGTGTGGTTTGTTTTTGCACTAGGAGCAAGCAATCTTCAGACGAGGATGAATGGGGGCATAGAAGTGGAACCATCGATCCGCCTCTATACAACGTACATGCCTTCTAGTTGAAGGATAGGTGTGATCTAGCTGTTCGCGGCAGCTAGACTAGCTTGGAGAACCTCTTGCAGGTCCCGTAATCTGCAACCCATAAATAAATCGCTCGTTTCGGTTTTCAATGAAAAAAAAAGGCCCCGAGGAGATCCCAAATACGTCTGACCTGAAAAAAAAGTAAGGGGGCGAAAAAATCGCACCCCGACCTCTACATACGCGGGCTGCGCGGCCGAACCGAGTGTGCCCCGTACTTGTGGAGATATTCGCGCAGGAGGGACATTTCAGCCCACTCCTTTCCTGCTTCTTCACCGAAGCCATCGTCGATCTACCTTGCCTCGACGGCCCAGCCGAAGAGACACTCATCGTGGCTTTGGCGCACAAGCCGCGTCCTCAGCGCACGGAAGCTGATGGGGAACGAATCGAAGAAGTAGGTCGTGCCACTACAGGAATGGTCAGATGCGCCGACGGCCTCTTGCTACGCCGACGGCCAAACGTCGGGGCCGTCGGCGTAGGACCGGACCAGGTTAGCCCAAGTCGCCATCCCTCGGCGTAGTATACTCTACGCCGACGGTCACCCTCGGCGTAGTTGAGGCCCTCGGCGTAGCCAGGGGACGCGTGGCACATACCGGCCAGCGCGGACGGCGCGCTAACGGTGCCGTCCGTTACGCCGACGGCGACCCTCGGCATAGCGCCATCTCCAGTACGCCGACGGTAACCCTCGGCGCACCCGCCACGTACGCCGACGGTGACCCTCGGCGTAGCCCTCTACATTTTTCCTTTCTACTTGCACACTTATTTTATATTTGTATCAATTATTTATGTTCTTTTTTTATTAATTGGATGGTTTCGTACCCTCTGAATAGCATTCTCCACGCCCACATGAAATGTCGTTGCAACTCTTCTCACACCCCGAGAAATTTCTATATGTTTGTAAGTGTTATTATCGCATGTGGTTCTGAATAGCACTCACCACGCCCACATGAAGTGTGTGTGAATTTTATGTATCACACATTTTGGAGAAGCTGTTCAAATATTCAATGCTTTTATCGCAAGTGGTCTTGTCAACCCTACCGAGGAGCGGACGATAGTTTCTCTTGTAGATATAGCATGTACCATCCCTTGAGGTGAAACCGGGTAGGATAGTGCCCCAACTTGTGAACCAACATGGTTTTACATCATTCTATGACCTAAACAAACACAAAATAAGAGAGAGCTACCATGGTCTACCCCTGTCAGAGGAACGTCTAGGGGGGTAGACGATCCGAGTGTGCACAGATCAGGGTTTCGCCGGAGAAAGACCACGAGAACATCGGAATCAGATGAAAACTTGCATGTGTCCCTAGCATATGTGTGTGAGTGTGGTGAGAGGTTGGTATAGGTGCTTGCATGTGTCCCCCCTCGCATGCATGCGCTCTAACCTAGAAGCGAAGGTTTCGGACCCGTATAAAGGGGAATCTCCCCGTTGAGGTGAAACCGGGTAGGATAGTGTCCCAACTTGTGAACCAACATGGTTTTACATCACCCTATGACCTAAACAAACACAAAAAAAGAGAGAGATATGCCGGGCTACCCATGTCAGAGGAACGTCTAGGGGGTTAGACGATCCGAGTGTGCACAGATCAGGGTTTCGCCGGAGGAAGACCACGAGAACATCGGAATCAGATGAAAACTTGCATGTGTCCCTAGCATATGTGTGTGAGTGTGGTGAGAGGTTGGTATAGGTGCTTGCATGTGTCCCCCCCTCGCATGCATGCGCTCTAACCTAGAAGCGAAGGTTCCGGACCCGTATAAGGGGGAATCTCCCCGTTGAGGTGAAACCGGGTAGGATAGTGCCCCAACTTGTGAACCAACATGGTTTTACATCACCATATGACCTAAACAAACACAAAACAAGAGAGAGATACGCTGGGATACCCCTACGCCGAGGGCAGGCCGTCGGCCTAGAGTCAGCCTTGCGTCAGCCTGGGAGGCCCAGGCGGTGGACATGTGTCCACTTACGCCGAGGGTGCGGCCGTCAGCGTAGCCCCCTCCTGGGGAGGCCCAGCGGGAGCCACGTGGCGACCCTACGCCGAGGGTACGGCCGTCGGCGTATCCGGTGCGCCGTTAGCGGCCGTGTAACGGCAGCGCCGCCGTTCGCCGACGGCCGTTACGCCGACGGGCACGCTACGGCCGTCGGCGTAGGCCTACGCCGACGGCCAGAACGTACGCCGACGGCTGTTTTCGCTCCGCCGAGGGAGAGCTTCGCCGAGGAGGCTACGCCGACGGCTGCCCTCGGAGCGAAACTGGCTACGCCGAGGGCTTTTTGCCGTCGGCCTAGCCGTCGCGTCCTGTAGTGTGCACCGCAAAGGCATTCCTCCTATCACTCCGCCTCCGGCCATCATCGACGCCTAGCAGGATAACTACAATGATGTCGGCAATATGTCGGTCGAAAGTTTCCAAAGGTACAAAACTCAAACTTTTGCTGATATGGTGGCAGGAATTGTTTTCGCGTTGTAATTTGAGATTTTTCCGATGTAGCTACAATGTGCATGAGGTTCCATCCTCCATTGTGAATCTTGTAAATGAGAGCAGGCTTGACATTACCGAGACACAACTTGATTCGTTCAGCATGGATGATGAGGAGGTTGAGGATGGTGAGAATGAGTTGGAAAATATCAAAGAGGAGGTGTTCGATTTTTCTCAATCTTCTAGGAAGAAACAAGCAGTGAAGTACACTGAAATTGAAGACACTTGCTTGGTACAGGCATGGTCACAAGTGTCCATTAATGCGGTTGCCGGCGCAGATCAAACCGGGAAGTTCTATTGGGAATAGATCAAATACAAATTCTTCGAGCTCGTGCCTCGGGCTGCTTCACCAATAGTTCGCTCATATATATCCCTCAAAGGATGGTGGGGTGTGATCAAGGCATGTTGTAGCCATTGGAGTGGACCTATGGAGCAAGTGCGTCTATCACCACCAAGTGGCATAGCTATTGATGACTATGTGAGTTCATTTTGCATCTACTTTTGGTTACAAAATGCGTATATTTTGTGATCATGTTGCTAAGAAATGGGTTCATTTTGTGTTTGTAGGAACATGTTGCAATGGAAAGGTACAAAGTTATGGTCGGCTTATAGGAGAAACTATTTACACTTCAACATTGTTGGAAGTTACTAGAGCATGTTGACAAGTGAAAGATGATGGAGAAGGAAGAAACGTCTAAGAAAGAGGACTTACTTCAATTGGATGATGCTAGTGATGATGAGAATGGAGGAAGGAACAAGGGGAAGCCAAATAGAAACAAGAAGGCAAAAGAGAAGATAAAGCTTGAAGCTCAAATATCAAGTTTGAGGTATAAGATTGATGAAATGGTGAAAGGAATCAATAATGTTAAAGAATACATTGAAGGCAAAGATGATCATGACCGAGAGGAAGAACGAATGAGATGAAGCTTGAAAGGTGAGAAACACACTCCGCGTCATGCAAGACTAGCAATGACGAGCAGTGTGAATACAACGAGGAGGCACTAGCACCCGTTGGTGTCGGTGCACGGGCATGTGGGTTTCGCTCGGCGTGGCTGTCCTGCATGACGCCTTAAACGGTGAGGTCCATCCACCAACAGTGGCGCCCCTTCTTGTTCTTCTATAGCCACCTCGTGCTGGATCCTCGCTGTCAGACTCCACCGACGAGCCCGCCCATTGGATTCATGTCTCCAGCCATAGAGCACTTGGCTCCGCCGCACCATTACAAACTTGCATGGCCTGACCTCCCGCTTCATTGGTGTCCCTTCGACATAGCCGTCCTGGACCTTCTCCTGCGTAGGCTGCAGCCTACGTTGGACTATGTTGTTGATAGAACTCAGCTGGAAACACATTCAGTTTGAGAACTTGGTGGCAAGTATACCTGGACCTCAAACTCGGTCCAATAGGCTCGGCCCGAGTTTTGCCGGGTCGGGGCGAGCTGGGCTCGGCCCGCTGGTGCTGCTGGACCGAGCCGAGCTCTGGATGCTGGACCGCGGCAGGTTTGGGCTGGCTCAGGCTTGGCCCGGTCCGGCTCGTCGGCTCGCTATTTTTTCTTCAGATTTAATTAGATGGCTAAATTTAGACAGAGTTGGGCTCGAAAATGAAGACACCACACGTAGTTGGAGACGGCCCATTCAGCTGGTCGATAGCTTCTTTCTCAAAACTGAACACAACGCACGGCCGCCGCTGCTCCTCTGCGCCGCTGCGCACGGCCGACGCTGTCTCCACCACGCCGCCATGCCAATTGGATGCCGCCCCGCCCCGAGCAAAAACTGCTGCCTCCGCCGCGCCGCCCGCACGGCTGCCGCTGCCTCCGCCGCCCCGCTCGCATGGCCGCCGCTGCCTCCGCCGCCCCGCTCGCATGGCCGCCGCTGCCTCCGCCGCCCCGTTCTGCCACCACCATCGCCGCCCTGTACAGATGGTCCGCCCGTCAGTGTCTATTGTCGCTGGGCTCGCGAGCCGGACCGAGCTAGACCGAGTTTGGGAAAGCTCAGGCCGAGCTCCACTTGGAGGCTCGCCGGCGGCGACGAGCTGGCTTGGGCTGGGCCGGAAAAGCTCGAGCTTTTCTCTAGCTCGGCCCGAGCCGGACCGAGTTAGCCCGCGTAGAGGTATAGTGGCAAGTGAACGCGAGGTCAAAATGATCCAGCATTTATTTATTGTGTAAAACTGATGAAGAGTGATACACAACACCTTGAATGGTTTGAGAGATGACATGTGTACTAGTTTGATAGATACCGGTCGAATTTGTTAGGTTTTGGAGACCAGAATTAGAGTCTGACGAACTAAGAATGCTATTCCCTCCATTCCGAAATGTAAGAAGCCCTTTAGTAGTTTAATTTGAACTACTAAAAAGATTTGCATTTAGGAACAAAGAATATTTAAATTGTTTCACTACACGCGGAAGAGGCACAACGCCAATCACAGCCGGTTCAAAATCACTATCATATAGACACCGACTGCTTGAAAAGGTCGGCTGCGAGCCTGCGATGGTTAACTCTACCGGTTGAAAAACCCACTGTCCCACCGGCTGTAAACAATAATAGGTGACAATAGTCAAGGGGCCTAGGGCAACTTTATCTCCTAGAAATTTTGGAGGATTTTGATCCTTTTGAATTTTTTCTATGTGGTAGTTTGATTTGCATGATTAAATCAATATGAATCTTCGCATAAGAAAAATGTTTTAGAGGAAAATTTACATCCACTCAAACCTTATGTTACAATTTCTTTGCTTTCTCTATGATTTAAACAATCTTTGAAGAAAAGTTCACGTAGGCTCCAAATCCAGTAGAATTTCACGTGGACATGACATTTTTCCTATTTTCGTGTTTTTCTATCCTGCCGAATTAAAGAGGCCTTCAGACTATCCCAATCGACGGGATAACTATCCCACCGGTTCTTTTGTAATGTGTCACGGACCACTGACAGACGGTCTCGGTGAAGGACGTCTGAAACGTGTGTTCACTAACGCGATGATGGCGGGTGTGAGCCCTAGTACATCATCGACGTCTGGGTGGAGGAACGGTGACCGGTTGTTCTCCTCAGCCAGCGGAAGAACAATCGAACCTTGGCGGGAAGGGCGCCGCCTCCACCTTGGACGGCCGGAAGAGATGTTGAGAACCGAGCTCCTTGACGACAGGGGAGGCGACGAACCCCTATCCGGCTTGGAGAGAGGATAATGGTCACCGTGTGCGATGAGGACTAGCATGACAACGAGTGGCACAAACACGACGAAGAGGCACTAGCACCCGTTGGTGCCAGTGCGTGAGCGCGTGGATTTCTCTTAGTGCGGCAGTCCTGCGAGACAGCCCTCAACGGTGAGGGCCCTCCACCAACAGTGGCGCTCCTTCTTATTCTTCTGCAGCCACTCACCGTCAGACTCTGCCGACGAGCCGTACCATTGGTTCCGTTCTCCAGCCACGGAGCACTTGGTGTCGCGGCACCATCACGAGCTCACGCGACCTGACCTCCCACTTCCCTGGTTCACGCGACCTGGACCTTCTCCTTCCCAGACTCAGACTAGGGTGGACTTTGATAAAACTCAGCTGGAAACTCATCTATTCCCGGAACTCAGTGGGAAGTGAACGCAAGGGCAAAATGACCCCGCACTTATTTCTTTTGTAAAAAGCCACTGAAGAGTGATACAAAACGTTTTGAATGGTTTGAAAGATGACATGTGTACTAGTTTTGATAGATAACGGTCGAACTTGTTAGGTTTTAGAGACCAAAACTAGAGTTCGGCGAACTAAGTATAAATCAAATATTACCATTTACCAACACCTATATAGTAACTCATGGCCTCATGGGCATTCATCTCACAGGAAATGAATACACCACCCACCATATATAGTATACACAAATAATGACTTGCCCCTTATATATACCACGCACTTATCCTTCATCCCGCTAGCTAGGGAACTCCGATCCTTTATATGACTTCAGTTCATCATGTTCATATTACTAGGCTATATACATCAGATAGGTGATATAGCATATGTATACCATGGGGAAGACGAGATAAGAACCCCAACAAATTAAATACATGAGAAAAAGAGGCATCAGGAGCACTAACGCAACTTCCTCTTTGTTAGACACGGGAGAAAACACTACAGGACGCGCGGGGTATGCCGGCCAAAAAGCCCTCGGCATATGCTACGTCGACGGCCGCTCTCGGCGTAGCCTCCTCGGCAAAGATCTTCCTCGGCGGAGCACACGAGGACCGTCGGCGTATAGAAATGCTGTCGACGTATGCTACGCCGACGGTTGCCCTCGGCGTAGAGGCCGTCGGCATAGCCTATCGACAGCTTTATTTTAATCTTTGAATTGTTTGACTCGACAATCCCTCACTTTGAACATTTTTAACACTAATTACACTTAATATTTGATTAAATTGCAGTCTTGGTCAAATTTTCTTGTCGATCACCCGTCCTCACTACTCGAGCTCCAGCACGCTTAACTTCCTTGTTTCTTTAGAATCCGTTTTCGCAAAGCAATTCACACATTAATGTCAAAACAATGATATCAATCTTATTAACTCTTATATCATCATGTCACATGTTTGTATTTTTTGAAATTATAAATAATTATTTAAGTAAACAATAATGAATAAGTAAAAATACTATTGAATTCAAAAAAATATAATGATTTTATTTTTTTTGTATTTTTCTATTTGATCAGAAAAATTAGAGGAATCCAAATATGATATCAATATCAACTTATCACAAACTATGATTCTAGCCATAATGTTTTGCTCGTTTAAAATGGAAAATGGCTTTTTGGCAACCTCGAATGAGATAGGTCATTTTGTGAAGGTTTTTTCAGACATAATCAATATACCAAGTTTCATATTTTTTCTTGTAACTATGTCACATAATATGACACCATGCGAAGGTTTTGCATTGTTCGGATCATTTTTAAATTTCTTATGCCCGTTTTGAACTATCGTCAAACTTTGTCGAACAGCGGGCATGAAGATTCTTAGCTCGAGGATGAGCCTCGATAAACTTGAAGTGGATATCTGATGAAAGAGAATATTTTGAATGTAAAAATGATTTTTTTTTAATCATGAGCATCAGATCATGTACCTATAGTTCATATCTGACCCACTTCGTACCGATTCGGCAGAAATTTGTCTTTTTCACCAGGGATAGACGGAAAGGTTTGAGATCCCCCTTTAGGAAATTGTCCATGTAAACGTGGTATAGTATTTTGGAAAAATATGGTGGTAGCATTTTGAAATAGCCATTTGATGGTTGCTTCACAAAACCGTTCGTTTTCCCACTCGAAAAATGGAAAATGGCTTTTTGGTGCGACGAAAAGGAAATCTTCCTCCTGTAATATTGTTCGTCATCCCATAATACACAAGTATGCACAATATGGACACATTATCACAAACTGTGCCTTAATTTTATCCATAACATTGACCATCTGACCCGAAAGCCAAGAAATCTCGAATGAGATAGGTCATTTTTTGAAGGTTTTTTTCAGACATAACCAATGTATCAAGTTTGATATTTTTCCTTGTAACTATGTCACATAATATGACACCATGTGAATGTTTCGTATTGTTTGGATCGTTTTTGAATTTCTTATGCCCATTTTAAACTATCGTCAAACTTTGTCGAACGATGGGCATGAAGATTCTTAGATCGGGGCTGAGCCTCTATAAACTTGAAGTGGATCTCTGATGAAATAGCATATTGTGAACCTAAAATGATTTTTGTAAAAAACGAGAGCATCAGATCATGTACCTATAGTTTATATCTGACCCACTTCCTACCTATTCGACAGGAATTTGTCTTTTTCACCAGGGATAGACGGAAAGGTTTGAGATCCCCCTATTAGAAAATTGTCCATGTAAGGTGGTATAGTATTTTGGAAAAATGTGGTGGTAGGATTTTGAAATAGCCATTTGGTGGTTGCTTCACAAAATCGTCTGTTTTTTGCACTCGGAAAATGGAAAATGGATTTTTGGTGCGACGAAAGGAAAACTTCCTCCTACAACATTATTCGCCATCCCATGATTCATATATATGCACAATATGGACACATTATCACAAACTATGACTTGATTCTAGCCATAACATTGGTCATTTGACCCGAAAGCCAAGAAACCTCGAATGAGATAGGTCATTTTGTGAAGGTTTTCTTCAGACATAATCAATATACCAAGTTTGATATTTTTTCCTTCTAACTATGTCACGTAATATGACACCATGCAAAGGTTTCGCATTGTTTGGATCGTTTTTTAATTTCTTATGCTCGTTTTAAACTATCGTCAAACTTTGTCGAACGGCAGGCATGGATATTATTATCTCGGGGCTGAGCCTCGATAAACTTGAAGTAGATCTCTGATGAAATAGCATATTTTGAACCTAAAAATTATTTTTTGTAAAAAATCATAAGCATCAGATCATGTACTATAGTTCATATCTGACCCAGTTCCTGCCGCTTCAGCAGGAATTTGTCTTTTTTACCAGTGATAGACTGAAAGATTTGAGATCCCCTGTTAGGACATTGTCCATGTAAGGTGGTATAGTATTTTGGAAAAATGTGGTGTTAGCATTTTCAATTTTCCATTTAGTGGTTGCTTCACAAAACCGCCCGTTTTTTTCACTCGGAAAATGGAAAATGGCTTTTTGGTGCGACGAAAAGGAAAACTTTCTCTTGCAACATTATTCGACATCCCATGATGCACAATATAGATACATTATTACAAACTATGCCTTGATTCTAGCCATAACATTGGTCATTTGACCCGAAAGCCAGGAAACATCAAATGAGATAGGTCATTTTGTGAAGGTTTTTTGAGACATAATTAATATACCAAGTTTGATATTTTTCTTTATAACTATGTCACATAATATGACACCACGCGAAGATTTCACATTGTTTGGATAGTTTTTGAATTTCTTATGCCCGTTTTAAACTATATGTAATGTTTTATGTTTCACTTAATTTTTATTTACAAATGTGTAATATTTGAGTGTAGATAGATAGATCTTATTTTTCTGCAAATTTTGATATATTATTTGTATTTTTCCGAATTAGAATGATTTAGCTATGATTTTTCAAAGTTTAATGAGTTAAAAGGAAAAATAGTTACGCTGAGGGCAGCCGTCGGCGTAGCGTAGGCTACGCCGACGGCTGCTTGGCCGGGCTGGCCTGGTCACGGTCTACGCCGTCGCCGTAGCGTTTGGCCGTCGGCGTATTCATCCATTCCTGTAGTGAAGCAATGTTGCTCCATTTCGATAGGAGTGATGTTGTGTAGTGTAGGACATATTGAGTAGCTAACCCATCATGTCTTGTTGGCTATGGACGGCGCCAGAAATAGTGTACAGCTGGTGCTGACGATACTCTAGGGCACAAGCCAAAAGCAGGCAGATCAAGAGGCCTAAGATGGAAGTAGTGATCTGCCTCTACTTAGGACGTACGATCTTCCTTGTTGTAGGCTATAAGTGATTGATCTGTCGGCCGCACCATGGATCGTTCATGTGCGTATAGGTGTTCTCTAGGTGCTCTGGTTTGGGCAGGAAGTAGTCCTGTCAGAATTTTATGCATAGAGAATGTTGCTTCTGTTGATCATCTATCGTCGCATCCTTGGTATCCTTTTTTTCTCTTGGGTCTACACGACAACATAACTAACCTCTCTTCTATATATCTTAGTCACGATTAAAATGATGATGGTACGATTACAATTTCTGCACGGTGGATATGGAAACAGAACAGTTGTTACAAAGACATGTTCAGATTTCACAACCCAGTTAAAACCACATACAAACAGAAACATGTGCAGTTTATAATCATAGACAGAAGAATTGGCATTTAAACTGACATTTTGTGAACATGACAACTACAATCAAGCTTCATTAACTGCTCCTGACATGGCTCATCCTTGATGTTGATGCTAAGAAGGTTCCAGTGCATGACTAATCATGGAGTTGTGTGAGTGCAACTAAGAAACCAATCGATCAGCTATACTCAACATATACTGTACAGCTGGCGTGAGAATCAAAGATAATTTTCCATCAATGTTTTGTTTTGTTTACAACATCAGGGAACTTTTTGGGCGATTGTTTTCTAAGAGGGACGAAAATCCCAGAAATTGAGAAAGAACACAACTCCCTAGTGGTATCCATTCCCTAGACAGTTTTCTAAGAGGGACCTGGCGCACTTGTTCGTGCAGTGCCCTCGTCTGGCCCCCCTTTGGATGCGCGCTGCAAGCGACCTGCGTTTGCCCCTCGACACGGATGTCGTTGGCTTACTTGGCATGCTCTCGGATCGCCTCTCCCGTATGCATGCCTCGGCTCTACACACGGTTCTGCTCGCCATCCTATGGTCGGTCTGGAAATCGTGCAACCACATGGTGTTTGATAGAGCTTCCTCCACCACCGACCAAATCGCCTCCCTAGTCGTGGAACATCTGCAGCTCTGGGTCGTCCGAGCTCCCCGACGGGTAGACCTTGATCCTCTTCGGGCTTGGTGAGATAGCTTAGGGTAGCCCCCACCACCACCATCCCTCCCCCTACTAGGTACCTCTTTGGAGTGGTATGCCACATCCGCACCGCCACGGTCTCGTGTCGGCGCCACCATGTAAATCTGTCCTTTTATGAAAATGAAAATCGCGTTCAGGTGGGCTATCGCCCCCCGTTGCACTCTTCAAAAAAGAGGGAACTTTGTGAGACCGATTATTTTTCTGAATGTGATTGTTTTTCTGAATATTTTTGGCGTCAAGGAACCTCTCTGTGCAGTGGGCGCCGGGTACAACTTGTATCAGTAGGCGGCCGGAACCCTAGAACAACTGACGCAAACAGAGAGATCGAGATCTATTGGATAAGAAATGGGTGTTCGGTATGGGACAGCTGAGATGGGGTGTGGGGGGGTTGGGGGGTTCGTAAAATATAAACTAGAGTGGATGTGGAACCGTGGAGGCATGCCTACTTGGATCGGGCCGCAGATTTTGGATCCAACATCCCAGGCTTATCTGATTGCACGATTGTACAATCTAGGTGATTGCATAGTAAAAGCTTCCTTATAAGAGATATAGATATCACACAACCTGACTATAAATGTTCAGACAACTAGCTCATCTACATCAAATAGGTGAAAGTATGGTACGCGAGGTATGGAGAAGAAGAGAGAAGAACTAAAGAAATTTGAGAACACGAGGCATCAGGAGCAGTGGCACAACGACCTAGTCAAATGGCGTAGGACAAAACCAAGCTCCTTCATCTCGAAGTGGCCAATAGTGTGAAGATTCTCTTATTTGCACAGGCTAGCACCGTGTTCCTTGCTAAAACGTGTGCTTGGCTTGTTCAAGTTGTTCCAGTCGGAGAACGTACCAATATCCACAATCTTGTTTCGAAGAAGTTTGGAGAATCTGCATAAGCTAACTGCATAGACAATGTTGCATGGGTTGATTTTCATGCTTACTTAACATCTATTCTCTTGCATAACTTAAACATGGTTACAACAATGAATGATTCTGCAATGGCCATTTCTACACGATGTATGGAAGCAGAAATGTTGTTATGAAATAAATTCAGGGTCTCCCACACTTCTAAAATCCCACAAAACAAGTGTGAATGCAACTTATATCATAGATGGAGGAATTAGCATTTCGTGATCATGTTAGTTTGAACAATCTAGGTTTGAGTTCCAATCATGGGTGACATTATTTAATTTCTCTTTTTTTTGCGAAATATCCATATCTATTATAAAAGTTCACATTAAGTAGAAAGCAACTCGACATAATAAAGTTACACCTAACGACCGCTTATAGTTGCAAGAATGAGCCATCGATGCATCGTTGTGGCCGATCCACTACTGTAGCCGGCATGACGTTGTTGACAATAGCCAGAAAGTCTTCGTGCATATGCCCGTAAGGACCAGCATCCTAGAGACAAAATCGTGGAAATTGAATCCTTAAATTGATCTGAATCTTCTCACACCAAACATGTAAGACACTCAGACTGAATGAGATCCACCACTCCATGGAAGTAACCAGATAATTCTCCCCTCCTCAACACGACCCGCGAGATCGTCGTTGACGAGGTGGAAAAGAGGTGGGTCTATCTTATTCTTGTTGTGCACAATACTGCCATAGCCACCATAACAACTCAGCCGGTTGACTAGACTCTAATTTTGGGGAATCTTAATACAGCGCCGAGCGCAGGCCCGAGATCATCACCATCTCCTGTCGTTAGAGCCGCAAACAGAGGAAGCGGGGACCCCTCGGTCCCCGGTCGAAGACGGGGCAGATGACGATGGCAGCTGTGGCACCCTAGGCTGCCTTCTTCTGGGAGGAAAACACTTTGTTTATTAATTTGTGTTGTCCTAGCGAACCCATTATGTTCTTATCTCTCTGGCTCTCAATTTCTCTGGCACTTCCTACATACCTATGGTCCGCTTTTCCAAGAAATCTTTGAAAATTAATTGCATCGATGCTACATTCTTTTCTATTGATCACAGATTATCTCATGGCCGTTGTACATATTTTTTTTGCTTTTCTTGTTTTGATGCAGTATTCCAGACTATTTTAGTTTTTTTTTACTTTTCTAGTGATAGCTCGTTTTCTTTGTGCGGGTACATATTAATAGTTCGTTAATCGTGTGAAACCCTTTGAACTCGGCAAGAAGGTTGTGCACGTTTGATTGAGTGATGTGTTGTGTAGTATTTCGGCTGTGAAGGAGGAACTTGTCAGTTTTTGGAGTTTAGAAATCCAAGGAGTACGGGAACAGTTAATGAACAAAGAATATTATATACTGAATATTAAGCATGACACGAGTGCACCTATTGTAACGTATTGGCATTCATCTCCTGGGAAAATGAATTCGGCATCCACTGTCACGTGCATGAATAATGGTTTTCTCCTTAAATATGTCAATCAACCTTCAACCTCCTAGTAGTTAGCAAACACGTCAAATATGTGGCATCACATATGCATATTATGGAGAAGATGAGAGGCACACAAGGGAACATTTGCATGACAAGCCAGCTGAGGAGCATAGGAAAAACCCGAGTTGCTTTACGTCTAGAACAAATATATCGTGAATTCTTTGCCATTGTGACTTCTTGTGTGATCTTTCTTGCTGGCCATTGTGGCGGGTGCAGGGTTGTCCCAGAGGTTGTCACTCAAAAGTTACTTTTCCTACGAGCATTACCGCGCTAGTAATCTCAGTGCCGTTCGCGCTTGCAATTCACTGTGCTTCAAGATGACACAACACAAACCCGTCATCTAGTTTTGGTTAAATCATATAGTACTTGTATCTAAAGCAATGGAACGGATTCCACGTTGCTGCATTTGAAGCAATAACTCTAAGGAGTTGGTGCTACGTCATAAGAAGAAGTTAGGATTTCGTGTATCTATTTTTGTGACCAAACTGAAGAAGATTTAATTAATCGAATGTCCCGTGTGTTATTTTTGTGACCAAACTGAAGAAGATTCATTCTCTCTCTCTCTCCTCTTTCTATTTCATGTACATACCCAACATTACCATGTGGCATCTCTTAAGTATAGGTACTATCACACTATTTTAAATGCTCTCAGTCAATATCACGACAACAATTGATGGTTGTTATCTCTTATAGCTGACAACTCTTGTGTCATCTAATTTTTCACTTCTAAACAACACATGTACAAAGTTTTACATCTTGGTGCCTCGGTTGAAGAACAACCTAGCGCACTAGCCCCATCATAGTTAAGGATTTCACGCCGGCTAACCCACCATTGTGTCGATTGATATTCTCCCTCTAAGATTGGGAGGTAATCTAGCTGATGTGGTTCGCATAAAAATTGTGTATAAGAACAAAAACTCCCACTACTAGTGCTTCCTAAGCAAGGGACACACTTTATCGTCTTCATTGAGGATTTGTTGCACTTCCTCACCTCCGACCACTCCATTGATGTTAGGTAATGGAGACAGTGTTGTTGTTTTTTTTGAAAGGAGCATATATTAATATCAAGAGATACCAATTACACCCGGCCTCTGCAACAACGCAATACCATATTGGTATTATGGATGCACACAACCAACAAAAAATAAAGAAAACTAAGAAAATAAAAGACCCGCTACAGTGTTCTGGTCCTAGCAACAATAGTACAACCACCACCAATACAACACATGAACTCCAGGCTCTTCAAAAGCGACGCCTCCAAGAAGGGAACAGTGCACAAGCGCCGTCGTCACCCGATCAAAGATCTAGATTTTCACCCTGAAGATAATCCTCACTCTCAAAACAATGCCTTCAACAAGACCATTGCCAGGCACAACCAGCTAAGGCCAGACCTTGGGTTTTCACCCTGAAAGGTAAAATTCTGAAATTCACCTTGTTGCCGCCTCCACTTACATACGGCTGCTGTTTAGCCCAGAACACCAAGCAAGTCCCTCAACTGTACGGCGACTCAAACCTCCATAGATAGGTCTCCAAACCTGGACTTCATGAATTCTCCACCTCTGTCTTCACCATGGATCGAAAGTCGCCTGGTGACAACAAAGGACAGATCTTCGCGGCGCTCCCTCCTGAACCAAACGGTCGGAATAAAACATGGGTGCACACGACCGAATACCACCCGATCTAGCAAACTGCAGGCATAGAAGCACTGGTACATTCGCCGGCGGAGCCTTCCGGAACTCCCCACTCTGGCCAGATCAAGAACCATCCTCAGAAAGGTGATCATCTCCACACAAGAGGGACCCTAGGCCGATCCACCTTTATTCGACCGGCCGACCAACTCCGACGGGGGAGAGAGGCCACCACCACCATGCCCGGGCTCGCAGCCCTAGGTGACCTCGTGAAGCCGGACCAACCCAGAAGCCATCCCGCTGCCGGCTGCAACAGATTCGACAGGAAACGGTCGAGATCAGGCTCGACACGCTCCTGCCATCACCATCCGGAGGCTGAGGCAGGGAGGACAGCGCCGCCCCTGCCTACGACCTCCCACCGCCGACCGCCTAGGCCGCTGGCCGCCGTCATCCGCCATCACCATCCTTGACGAGGGCGAGGGGGCGTCGCCACCGCCATCCAGATATCGGACGCGAGGACCGCCGTGCCGCCACCGCGCCGCCGGGACTTTGCCTGGCGACAGAGCCGGCGGCGGCGGGCAGGGGGAGGGGCGGGGCGGAGTGCAGTGTTGTTAGACACTCCCTTCTGAGATCTTCATTTTTGGGGGTTTTGGTGACTCACCAACAGTTCCATGATGGAGACATAGGTCCCTATATGGGAACAAATCCTTAGGGATTTTCCCCATGTTGAATACTACCTCGAGAGAGCCACCGAGGGTGCATTCTTTTTAGTATTGAAGAGTAGATCGTGAGTTTTTAGTTGTTGCCAGTTTTATATTCAAGTAGGAAAATATTTTGGACATCACATGAATTCAGATGAATTTAAACTATTCAAATTTTATTTGAATATAGTTTCCATCTAGCGGGAAATTATGCGGTTAGTTCACCAGAATTTAGAAATTTTAGTTTTAAATTTGAACTAAGGAAGCACATAAGTGCAAAAAACGCAATAAACCTAATAAAACCTCCACCACAGAAAGAGAAACCAATTCCATAAACAAATGCAAAACTAGGACTCCTAGTTTGAACAAGACAACAATGTGATGGTGTTACGGACCAACCTTCATGGGAATCCAAGTTTTACTGAGGCAATCTCGCACCTCACGCACAACCAAGTAGATTAGATCCCACGTGGAACAATTTCTAGAGGAGGTGGACCACCGGGCCCGAAAGGCAAGCAAGATGTATCATGTCGACGGGACAGAAGTCCTGGGTCTCAATATTTAGCTTAGTTTATCTTTGTTGGGATAAAACATAGATACTAATGTTTTGACTAATTATAGATTGTGTCATGTTCGTTCTTCTAATCATCAGTTTGTGTTCCTTCTTTTAAAAAAATCGCTTGTTTATATTTCTTGATGTTTTGTATTGATGGTTTATTTGTTGTGTAATGCCATTGTCGAGCAGTCCAAAATGCCTTGCAATTGTTCAGGAGACCAAAAATATACTATTTTGACAGTTTAGGGTCAAACTTATCAGGTAGTAGAGCTTAGAGATCAAAGCTAGACTAGGACAAATTAATAATATCATTCATCAAATATCATGTACCAAGACATATATTTTAACTTATGGACATTCATCTTGTATGAAAATTAATTTGCCACCCACTTTTGTAATGCATTGCCCCTTATATACCACTCATCCTTTATCCAACTAGGTAGCAAGATCCTTTATCCCACCTCAGATCACCATGTTGAGAGCACATGCCAAAATACATCCAATAGTTGACATAAAACATTAATATTATGAAGAAGAGAGAAGAACCTAACAAATATGAGAACACGAGGCATCGGGAGTGGTGGCGCAACTATGCTGCTAGTGTACACCGGACAAAACAGTGTTGCTTCATATCGACGAGAGTCATATTGTGCGCCATTGGACACATGTACTATGCACTAGCTAGCACCATGGTTTGTTTTTGCCATGGACGGAGCAAGCAACCGTTTCGATCAGACGAGGGGTAGAAGATGGGGGCATGAAAATGGAACCGTCGATCCACCTCTGCGTACAACGTACATCCATTCTATTTCTAGTTGGATCCTACTTTCTCCGTTTCAAAATATAAGGTGTGTAGAGCTGTTGGTAGCAGCTTGACTGGCTTATGTATTAGGCCTACACGTGGTTTCAAGTTAGGCTCGTTTCTTTCTTAAGCTCATGGGCTTTTAGCAGTGGCATGGGGACAAATTAGTCATATCATCAGCATTTTAAAGAACGAAGAGAGACCTATTAATTGTTTCCAAAAAATATGTAAAGCTAACTTCATAGACAATGTTGCTCCTGTTAGTAGTAGATTATCAGATTCACGACAAGTTATTTTCTTTTGGGGCAACCTAATTAACCTCTCTTCTCCTATTATTCTATAGTTTAAGCGTGAACATGACCCAGCCCATTGAGGCTACTCCCGTGCGCGATGTTCTGAGCCGTATGATTGTGAATGTCAGCCAGCATGGTTCGTCCGTTTTGATAGATGAAGCAGTAACCGCTACACCTAGCTATATCCCAGTCCTCCCTGACATATTGGTCCCGCTTGACACGGGTGTGTGAAATTGTTGTTGGGCAAACTGTTCATCCGGTGAAAACAATAAAGTGCTCTTTCTCTCTCTTCGCTCCCCGACTGGCCAACCCTCCTCTCCATCTCCATTCTCCTCTTCGTCTCGAGTCAGCCGCCCCTCTCCATTAATCTAGCTACCACGCCGGCGGCAGCCCATCCCCATGCCTCATCAGCCTCCAGCCCTATCGCTTGCCGATGCAGCTCTTTCTCCCTCTCTGTGCTCGATTCCCCCTCCGGAGAGGACATCGCGCCGCCCGCCTTCTCGGACACCTCCCTGCCTAGCCCGCCTCTGGCCGCATAGTTTATAGCCGTGGTGGCCGGCGCGCATGGTGAGGGCATCTGCGGGCATCCTTGTATCGACCCAGTGTCCCGTATCGTTCACAGTTGGCCAAAAAAACAGCAGGACTGATCGGGACAATCTCTAATTCCACAACTTCCTCCCTCCTCTGTGCCATGACGCCACCGCTGTCCCCCAGTCCGCCGCCGCGCGTCTCCTCTCTCGCCGCCGGCCGCCGCGCCTCCTCTCTATCCCTGCCAACTTCCTCCCTCCTCTGTCGCGCCTCGACGCCACCCCTGTCTCCAGTCCGCCTCCGTGCACTGCGCGCCTCCTATCGCGCTGCCGGCCGCCGCGCCTCCTCTCCAGCCCCGCCCTGTTCTCATTGTTCCTTCTAGACCCGTTGCCCCTCTCAGCCTGCTGCTACCTACGTATGGTGCGCGTCTCCTCTCTCGTTGCGGCCTGCCTTTTCCTGCACCGACACCGAGTACCGCTGCCATTGTGCACTGATGGACGCCGACGAGGAGACGGCTTGAATACGGAAGCAAGAGGAAGAAGAGGCCGTGCTGCATCATGATGTAGCCGGGTCTTCGAGAAATTTCAAGAGGACACGCACCGGCATCACGGCCGAGAATCACCGACAGGTTAAATTTCCCCATATGATTTCAGTTCTAATTTTAGTCTTGATGTCTACTTGTGCATGATATTTCTCACTGTTTGTACTCTGTACTTTCTAGGACACTCAACAAGCAAATATTTCTGAAATGTTTGATCTAGCAAATGTCGTTGTTATCCTGGAATTCAGAGACCAATTGATTAATTTGGTACCCTAGAAATTAGAGATAAAATGAGATAGCTATATTTGTCGAGAGGTCGTAGTTGTTGGTTGGTCATAATTTTCCCAATATATATCTATGGCTTAAGTGTGGAGGACATGCAAGTGCTCTGCAGCCATCTGCCGCTGGTGCATGCCGTGTTCTATACACGCATCCGCCGCTGCTGCTGCTCCTTGTGGCCTGGTCGAACTTCCGTACGTTTTAGCCAAACGTTGGCCTCGTGAGTTTTGTTTATTTGAGTGATCTTAGGTAACTTGTCTCTTTTTTCCTTTTCTATTTTATAGCCTACATTACGGTAGATGTTCATTTTGTGATTTATTCGCCAATTTACTTCTTCATTACAGTGCTTACAACATCAGTGTGGTTCTGTGGGAGGAGAGAGCAACCGCTTTTGTTGGAGAAGATGTGCTACTGCATAAGAACCGATCGTTGTAATCTTTCTTGGCACTTTAGTTAACCCATTTGAAGGTTAGGCTCCGAAAGAAATTAACAGCTAATGTGTCATTTTACCTGGGTTCTTTCTCATATTGTTAATCCTTTCTGGTAACAGGTCCCAAGGGACTGAGTTGTTGTTCTGCGTGCCGTTGGTATATCAATGAAGACCTGCTGAAATCAATGAGCTGCATGCACAGCCAGTGATTACTGCGCAGTCGCTGTAGGGTTATTTTGTATTCTTTGTTCTGTAGTTCATGGATTTTATTATCTATATGTTTCTGATTTACCTCTGTAGATTCAAGGGTAAAATTCCTATTGTTCAAGGCATCTCACTTCCAAGTCAGACTACCCGCTGAAATAAGCGCCCAGGTTAATCTTGAGATGAAGAATGCTAAAGAATTGGTTGATTTAAATATCTGGGACAGCCAGGTATGTTTCTAAGCCATTATGGTCTATCTCTTGTTACACGTTTTGTTTTGAAGATGCTTATCACCATTTTTTCGGTGTGCGGAAAATCAAATTCTATTGCACTGCCGTCATCACAAAGCTTATCCCTGCACGATGCTTGTACAACCTGTAATAAAGGAACACTTCCTTTTGGTTATGCATACAAGTGCCTTGATAAAGATTTTGGTGGCGAGGGTGGCATGCCTAGGTCTTCTGAGCCATCGTTTTCCCTGGCGGCGTCGCGTGATGCTTCCGTTTTGGGCGGGGGCTAGGTGCTGTGCTGGAGCATGAGTCTGCTGCAGCGCCGCTGCTGGCGGGAGATGGTGCCAGCGTTTGGTCCTGGGACATGGAGGTCTGTTTTCTATTTCTGGTCCTTTATTTTCTTTGGTTCTTTCACCATTTCTGCTCCATTGTCGCTTCTTCCTTTTTTGCCCAATGTTTGTTTTTCTTATTGGCATGCTGGGGTCTGCTTCCTGATTGTGTTGTTTGTGCATTTTTTTCGTATGCACGTTTTCGCGTGGAGTTGCTGGTGTTCGTATCGATGCTAATGCTCTATGGCATTCATTCAGGATTCTGGCAGCATTGTTTTTCATGTATTCACCAATATGTAGAACTTTTATGCAATGAAGCATTAGTTTTACAGAAATTTATATTTAGATGCTAATGTTCATGTGATTAGAATTGATGATCACCACAAATATCTCTAAAGAATTGAATCTATTGAGAGGCAACAGTTATGGCCTATAGTGGAATTCCGCGTCACATTTTGTCATTCTCAACCTTTGCTCAGATGAGAACTGAGTATATATCTGTTTTTGGCCATTCACATTTCCTCTTGCCTGATCTTCCTAACTTGAATGGAGTTGTTCCTCTAAGTGATAATTTGGTTGTCCAAAAAGACTTCTCATCTCTTTGGAACCTCAATATGGAAGATAACGTGCTAGGTGTCGTACACTCCTTTGGAGTAAGATTAGGTCTCTTGAAAGTTATGTAGAGGAGGTGTAATTTCAACACAGATTCATGTGTATGGTTCTCTGGTTTGAACGTAATTGAACTGGAGTAATGGAGGGATCTCGACTTTGCTAGCTTGCATGGTCAATTGCTTCCAAAGGTCAATAATACTTTCCATTCCGCCTACTGTCTATTTGAAAGGAAACAACATTAGTTATTAATTTGCTGACAGTGTGTTTTTATTTTCTTGGTACTGGTTGTTGACTGGTCATTTTTGCTTACGCCTCTTTTGTATGGTCAGGGGTGGTACTGTGAAGAGACAGTTGTTTGTCAAGGGTGCAGAGGTGATGGGAAAGAAGGTATTGTGGTATGTGCTTGTATTCTGCCTTCTGCTGGATCCTTTGCTGGAATCGCATTTCGGCTGACAATATGTGAATATTTTCAAGTCATGCGTAAGTGAAGTATTTCTGAATTTTTTTGGTTGAGGAGACAGCATGTTGTAGCCCTCGGATTATATGCCTCTGTGTTTTGCTTTTATGTATCCTATGTGAAGCTGAACCTAATGTTCCGTCTAGGTTGGCGAGCAGTGTACAAGGAAAAACTTGTTGCTCTAGGTTATGGCTGCATATGTTTAAACCGATGTCTATGTACTATTACTTACGAGTGCAGCACCTGTGTATGATCCTTTTGTTGGTTGTGTCATGATGATTTAGTTTACTCTCTTAGATGTGCGTCTATTTGTTATTTACGTCCATGCTGATCGCTTGAAGAATAGACCTTTATGTGTCCATGCCTGTCAATTTTTTTTATTTTTAACCCTTCTTTTTTCCCTGCACACTGACAGACACGAATGTACGGCATGATCACGCTCGCTCATGTTCACCGTCCAACATTTTGCAGTTATTATCTGCTTTGCTTAACCAGGTCGTCAATGCCACGCTATACCCTGATCAAGCGGCCGACAGATGTGAGGCAATAGTCACGCTGTGCAACAATGCTCGGCAGGCGACGCGGCGAAGCGCGTGTTTCCGTCTAGTATATCTTAATCATGATTACAATGACGATGGTGGATTACCATTTTTGCAAGGTATTAGGCCTCCATTAAGGGGGGCGACGTCGCAACGCCGCCGCCGTCCGCAAGGTGAACCCGAGGCTTTCGCCCAAGAAGAGGAGTGGTAGTGCAGGGAGGTACCTCGACAAGGCCTTCAAGAAGGTGCACGGCACCGGCGGCGTCGTTCTTGTCGTGGTTAACTAAGGGTTTCCCCCAGTACCACACGCCAGTACCACACACCTGCCTAGCAACTAGATCCGACGGGCAGAGACCACCGAACTCCGGTTCTGGCAGGAGGACGAGCAAATCAAAATAGGAGGGGCTTCCCCTTAAGATATGGTGCCAGGGCCGGCGAGTAGCCCCTATGCCGCGACCTCCGGCCACCGTCACCCCACCGCACACACGGTCGAGAGAGACGGACAACATGCACCATGTTCGCCACCTGCCGCCACGGTCGACGCCGTCCACGCCGCTCGGGGTCGCCGCCCCGACGTGCCAAAGCCCTCCACGTGAGGCAGAGCGACGAGATCCCCATTGTCGCCTTCACTAGAGTCGCACGGGCTTGCCCTGGAGCTCCTCTGTTGGCGGCGAGGCTGGGGATAGGGGAGGAAGGGGAGGGGAGGCTAGGGTATGTTGCCCTCGAGTCGCCTCCGAAGACACGACGCGAGGGAGGGGAGGGGGATGAGCGATGAAGAGCAATCGATCAGATATATGTTTGATGGGAATCAAAGATAATATTCCTTCAACATTTTGTTTTTTAGGTTTTTACAATAGTAGTGACTTTTGTGAGACGATGTTTTTCTTGGGAGAGGCGAAAAGCCCATAAAATTGAGAAAGAACACAACTGTCTAGATGTATCCATTTCCTAGACCGGTTTATTATCCTCTACAACAAAAATAGAAAATAAAAGGGACCAGAGGCACATATTTCTCAGATTGGTTGGGCTAAGCGTTATTTCTACAACCAAAACCTACTTGTGAACAGTACTTGCTCCGACGAAAATATAAGGCTTTAATTAACGACTATGACGATTGTTGTATTTTCAGATAGAGGGCGGAGTACATGTAGAGATACGAGAGTTGTCTCTAACGATTACAATAAGAAATCTAAAAGAAACAAGCAAAACATTAAAGTCTTCAAACTCTTCCTTCTTCAAAGATACAATGTTGTATTCTTCTGAAGGCAGCCGCACATGTAAATACCAACTAGGGTTTGTCCAATGATTTTTTTTTACCTGCAATGCAAGGTCTATGGGTTCGACATAGCCACTAAAGTAATTAGAAATATCGGCAAGAATATAAAAAATGACAATAGACTTTTTTCCTAAAACCCCTAGAAAATATACATCTTTCATTCCTCGAGATTTAATGAAAAATAATAAATCATTTAAGAGAATTGCTATGCTTAGTGTGTGAATCGTTATTTGTTTTCTTTAAAAAAGAACAACTTAGGAGTAATTATAAGAAGTTAATTAATAACCCAGTATTCCAGCGAACAACAACTGAACTGCCTTGTCGATGCCTCGCGGCAATCTCTAGTTAATTGAAAGCTCAAGTTTCCATCTGAAAAAACAGTCTTGTTGATGCCTCGTCCTGCCTGGCTCTGGCTGGAATGAAACAGGGTGGCCCAGAGGGGTTATCTTGACAAACTCCACAGTTCCTTTTGTCTTTTTGCAATTTAGAATTTTAGACACACGATGTCTCTTCTTCAATCTAAACATCTGAGAATTATCTGCATGCATGTTGCCTTTGCGGCCTCAGTAAACATAGGACATTCCTCCTTAATCATGATCGTACCGTGTTTATAAGTGCATAATATACCTACCCGCAAAAAAAAGTGCATAATACACCAATGGTCCAGTGTTATTAAAAAGCAAAAGATGCTCGGGAACCCTGCTCAACATGACTAGTTCTGTACCCGCCAAAAAAAACATGAATATTTCACAACAACCATAATCACACTAGTAATCGTAGTGCTATCTATGCTTGCGTTGCGCCACCAACCAGTTGACTGTACTGGAAGATAACACACCACCAACCAGTCCTTGCTGCAGCAACGTAAGGGATTTTGCGTTGAAGCATTTGATGCTACAACATCAAGAGTTGGTGCTCAGGATTTCTTGTATCAAACTGGTGACCAATCAGAAGAAAATTTAATCAAATGTGCTCGTCGGTTATCCAAGCAAAAGGAATAGACCCCACCTATAGTTTGAAAAGCTTTCTCCATCGGTCCTGGACGATAGTCCCGTAGATAATCTACCTGCTGGAATTATACCCTTTTGGAGACCAAAAATCCCAGGTTCTTCCTGCAGTATTTACAGAGCATGCACACAAAACCATACACATAATTGGGGATACAGTTTGATCATCTTCATTGTGGATGTCAATTCTGATTGGGCTCCATTCCAGGCAGGTTAGGGAAGGCGGGTGAGGTATTCGTCGACTGTGGTGTACTTCACATCAGGGTAGAGATCGGTGGCCTCGACGCCAAAGGATGGCTCGATCTCGAAGTTAGCCTGGTCACCTCTGACAAAGATGGAGAGCGCGAGAGACAGCAGTATATTCAGAGGGAACGCCGCCTCTGCATACAAATTCAGAGTGTGGTCAGAGATGCGGCTGTAACTACCATGTGCCTGGGTGTATGACAATGGATGAACCTTTGATCCACGCAAGGAGATCCACCTCCGGGATGCGCGTGATCTGTAAAGTCTTGCCGGTTTTCCTCTCCCACATTGAGATGAGCTCGTTGTGGGATACGATGTTCGCTGGCGGCCTCATGTAGAGGATCTTGTTCAAGGTTCTCGGATCGTCAATCGCTCGTATCGTGTAGACTGCTATGTCCTCTTCCACCACAAATACCGCTGCATGCATCAAGAATCAATCCAGGATCAATGCAGCATGTGACACTCATACAAGCACTCATCGACGACAGTGCAGATTTGCTGTACAAGGAAAATGATGCCAACTTACCTTTTGTGTCTCCATCACCTAGGACGGTGATCTTGTCAGACGGAGGACCAGAGCCAACTGCTGTAACATCACCGATGCTTGGTAGGTACGTTTCAGCAAATCCGTTGCAACAGACATAAGTGTGAGGTATACCCTCCGCCTCGATCAGACGGCGGAGGTTTACTTTTCCAGCATACAATGAGGCCACTGGATCGACGGTGTGAACCCGCTCTACATCAGAGCCGAACTCAGATGGCAGGAACCTCTGTACACCGTTTGTTCAGTGATCGGTGGCCATCACCCATTATCAAATAAGAAGACAGGTAGTTAGTCTGAGTCTGACCTTGACATTGCCGGCCTCCTTGATTGCTGTGACAATCCTCGTCTGCTCAGCGAGCTGACGGGGCCCAACAGCTGAGATGACGATGTCTGTACTCTTGATGGCTTTAACCAGGCTCTCGTGATTAAATAAATCTCCCTGAGCATATAATAATGATAAAGATAACAAGGGAGTAAAGGGAGGAACAACTATGAAAGTCGCCCTAAGTTTTGATCATGTCCTTCAGATGTATGAATTCAGCACCTTTACGAAGTACATCCAAGTTAAAGATTTACTATAAAAAATCGCAGGAGTTGTTAAACTTCAGTACACAAATTTTAATCGCTGGACTTCAGTTAGCAATTGAATACTATGCATGATAACATTAAAAGAACTGGATATCAAAGGCATCAAAAGTTCAGTACTCCTTGTCTCTTCCTATAGAAGGAAAAATTAGAATCATTCAGAAAACTAGGAAAGAAAGAGTAGTTGAAGACGGACAGCAGTGGATGATAATTACCCATACCTTGATAAGAGCAACACCAGAATCGACGAAGCTAGTGAGTAGCTGTGCCTTGGCTGGATCTGGCAGTGCGGCATCCCTGACGAGGACAGAGGTTGAGTGGCCATGGCGGACACTCGCAGCAACGATATGCTTGCCAATGTGACCTGTGCCACCAATTACAAGGACCCTGCTCCTCTCCTCCTTGTCTGGCTCCATATTCCTAATTTAATATTGAATGCTAGACTATTTTCTGTATGCTGCAGGCTGCAGGGTCTTGTTGTGATTTCAAGTGGTAGGTGGAATTGTATGCTGTGATGTTCTATGATAAAGCAGACATTTCCATCCTACACAAGAATCGATTGACAAGTTTGGCCAACCTTCACCTTCCATTTAATTATTTTCATCTTCCTTTGTAAGCACCGATCAGGTCAGGGACATCACAACAAAACCACCAACACAGAAGGACCTTAGTCACATGTCAAATATTATTGTACTTCTTGTTCATCTAAAGGGTGCTTTGGTTTTTGCTCAATGCGGTGAATGTGATATCTTACAAGAAAAACCGTGTCTGATTATAACATATACATTTACTTAAAGACCATACTGGAAGAAAACATTTGCAAGGAGAGTCTCTTCGCGTAATTTTTGTCCAACATATTATCCTCTTGAAACAGTATCATCCACATTTTTGCAATAAAAAAACCATATAAAAAACAAGTGCCATTATATAGGATAAAAAGGGTGAATGCTGACTAAACTAAGACATTTATGGCACACAAAAAAAACTAGAACAAACAAGTGCCACTATAGAATATAAAATGTGAAGGTTGACTAAATTAAGATAGTTGCAGTTAACATTTCTTTAATGTCTAAAAACAGCTTCCGTCCCCACGGATCATTTCATCTCAGGAAAAAGAACTATGTCACTATTGAAGGAAATCACAAAATGAACATTGGACTAATCATCAGCTGGAAGACAGCAGTGAATCAGAGCTTGTTCATGGTTTGGACTACATATTCCTGGAATTATTATCATTTGCCATACATTAGTCTGATACTGCAGGTTCACAAAATGGCACACTTGATTAGAAGAGACACAAGTAGAAACGCACTAGTGCTGCACTAATCACATCAGTTCAATATTTTTAGTAATTCTTTCTTGACATCCCTGATTTTATTTATATACAGAGGATAGTGTGTTTCAAATATTAGCTTCAAAGGTAAGGAATCTTATGTATATGAGCAACATGTTTGAATAAAGGAGCTTCGTTACAAAGATTCTACATATGTTTCTTAAGCACGTATATAAATTAGTAAGCCATTCACACTAGAGTAAGCATAATATGAAACTGACGCATCTCAAGGGACAATAATAAGGTAAATTTCATTGCAAGAACAGCATGGCATAATGATGGATGTCACATAATAGAAGCGCTGTTCTACCAAAATGGTCAAAAGACCATAGCCTCGATTATACAATAATAAAGCCTAAAGTACAACAGCCAAATCAACCTCACCGTACCAATCTTCAAAAATCCTTGCACTTTCTCAAACACTATGTGGTTCTTCTGAACCTAACCTCCAGATTACTTCCGCTGCTTCTTCTGTTTTTGCTCCACTAGCTCCGTATCGTTACCAACATCACCATGTATGCCTCTCTTCTTTTTCCTCGCCTTGGCACTTCCCAAATCGCCATCAGCAATAACTTCTTTCTTCGCTTCTTCCTCTTCAGTGTGCTTCCTTTTCTTTCTTTTCTTCTCCTCGCTAGCCAGACCATTTTGAGCCACACCAGCATGAACCATCTTTGGCTCCACCTCCTTGACATCCCTCACTTCCTCTTCATGTATGATGTGTTTCTTCCTCTTCACCTTCTTTTCACTGCCGGTTCCTTCTTCAGAGACCATACCTTGCAAAGTAGCACCAAGGGCCTTCCTGCTCTGCTCCTCAATTACATCCCCTGTTTCATCTTCCTCTTTCACACCCTTCTCTTTCTTCTTCATCTGCTTCTCACTGACAGGATTCTGCGTATCCCCGTGAGGAGCAGCAACGCCTCGCTTCTCCTCGATAGGATCCTCATCCTCCATCATCCCCTTGATCTTGCTGCTCTTCGTCTCACCAGCAGCAGGAACAGACATGCCGTCCTCCTCCACATCCTCCACCTTCAGCTCCCACCTACCGTCCTCCTCCTCGACCTTCGGCTCCCACCTATCTTCCTCATCTACCGGCGCGTGCCGATGCCTCCTCTCGCTATCCCCGCCGCCCTCACGCAGCTGACGCCTGCGGAGGTCGCGGCGGAAGAAGTTGAGCTCGTAGGCGGCCTCGATGGCGGTGCGGAGATAGGTGGCGGCGTCGGAGGTGAGGATGCCAGAACCGACCTCCTCCAGGAAGCGTTCGAAGACGCGCGGGACCTTAGCGGTCGGGCACGGCTGGGAGGAGAGGATGGCTCCGGTGACCGCCCTCATCGCCTCGCCGCCGGCCGGGTTCGGGGAGGTGGTTTCTGGTGGAGGGTTAGAAGGCGTCGAGGTCGCATGCGCCGCTTCGGCCCATAGCCACCACAGCCCAGTAATGCAGTTTGTATGGCAGGTGGCTGCAAGAAAAGCTGAGACGGCACGTCAAAAACAAAAACCGAGTCTCGCGAGCGCATCCAGATCGTCTCTTTCCTTTTTTAACAAAGCTTGCAATTTTGACTCATTTTATTTAAAAATTGTTAAAGAGAATTTCGTTTAAGTCAGCTAAAAACCAGTACAAATACATCAATATCTTCATAGAACATGATCACGTTGGTCATGCCACCACAGCCAACTTGTCTATCCACATGAAACACAGAAGCACACGTAGACCCGCGTCGAGATTGCCATACAGCGTCATTTTCATCACTCCTCCTCAAGCCAGTGACTCTAACTACACTGGGGACTTCCCAAACAAAGCCTCATAGACGATATCACAGCCCATGTCTATGCCAATAATTGGCCACACGAGCAAAGGACAGACAACTCCGACTCAGACGACGGGCTTCACAAGAAAATTATGTTGGTCTTGCGCCTACCGAATACTCTGCAGAGACCACCGGTGTCCGGTCATCATCGCTGCCTGGAAACGCTCCACCGAAGCTCCAACTCCACAGCAATACAGCGAAGCAGAAGAACCCATCGGACACGCTGGGAATAACCGACTACCGAAGCCCAGTCGCAACCCAACCTTAGCTCGAGGCATCATTTTTGCCAAACTTCATCCTTAGACCTTGCACAGCTTCCCGACATCAAGCCCATTTAGCAGAACCCCTAACTGTAGGCGACTCTAAGACGATACCACCAAGAAGGAAAGAGACGCATGAGAGCCTCCATCGTCTGATCCCGGATCTAAGGTTTCCCTCCGGAGTCAAGGCTATAGGAAGAGGGTGACCACACCACACGACGATGCTTCCAGGAAAGTTCGTGACACCTGCGGGCGTTACCATCGCCGGCTCCAACCAAAACTGGAGCAAGGATTTCTCCTAGAGGTGCTCAACCACCATCCACCTGAATCGTCCGCCCACGAACTACCGCCACGCGTGCCGAAGCCCGCCGACCACTACCCCCTGCCGAGGCCAGCTCCGCACCTCCAGGCGGAGCATGTCGGCACAGCATAAGGCCACCACCAGGACAAACCTTGTCATAGCTCAGAGTGCACCACCTAGATCATCACCGCTGGCCAATCTTCTCTACCGCCCCCACAACCAAATCCGACCATCCACCACCTCCAGTCGGGCGGAGGCGAGCGCCGCTGCAGCCAGATCCGAGATCGCCGCCCCAAACTCCCTAGGTCGCCGCCCTACGCTCAAAAGCCGATGTCGCGCCGACCAAGATCGGCGACAACCCATCCACAGCGACCCCCAATCCTCGCGCCTCCATGGAAGATCCCCCCCCCCCACCCCACACACACAGCCTTTGGCGGCGAGGGGGGCGGGGGCGCCGCCGACTAGGGTTTCCCCAAGCCACCCCGTGCAGAAGCGGGTCAGGGTCGAGAAGTGAGGGGGCCCTTCTCCTAAACGCTAGGAGGAAAATTTTCGATAACTCTTTTCTTTGCTTAACTCAGACCGACTAAAAAACAAAGCCAAGAGCTTATGTAGTTGTAAACATGGAAATGGATCAGTGTCCAAATCCAAAACACACCCGTCCAACTAATATCCACTTCAACGTGCTTTCATCCAAGTCCCTTTCCTAGTGTCCAAATCCATTCAGTCCAATGCAATTTTAAAATTGAATATCCATGGTCCAATGAACTCGTGCGCTCCCTGATCTGCGGTGCTATATACTCTCTCTGTTTTAAAATATAAGATGTTTTAGATTTATGAAGAAAATGTATCTAGACTTCTTTTAGTGTGTAGATTCATTTCAGACCTAAGTGAACCAATATACTAAAAAAAGTCTAAATACATTTGCTTCATAAAGCTAAAATATCTTATATTTTAAAACGAAGGGAGTATGAACGATGTGCGTATGATTTCTGTATTAGTGGTCATAGTCATGGATCAAAGATCCTGTAGATAAAAAGGGTGCCTTACATTTTAGAACGGAGCGAATATTTATTTCTCTTTTTTGCAATGTCTATCCATCATGACACCAAATGTTTGAACATGTACTCCCTTCGTTTCAAAATATAAGATGTTTTAGGTTTGTGAAGAAAATGAATCTAGACTTGTTTTAGTATATAGGTTCACTCAACTTTAGGATGAATCTATATATTAAAAGTAGTCTAGATTCATCTTGTTCACAAACCTAAAACATCTTATATTTTGAAACGGAGGGAGTACATATGAATTTTGCTCCAATAGAAAATTATGTTTTTGAAAATACAAAGTAGAAGTATAAAAATGATATGGATAGAGGAAATTGTGATTGGAGGATGACTAGGAGGAGGATTTTACACAAGTCCAACATATTGTCAACATATTTTACACAAGTCTTTCACTCTTTTCAGTTTTAGCATAGGTTAGTTAGCCCCCCTTCATACAGATCATACACAACTTAGTCTAACTTTGCCCCCCTTTGAGCTCAGCTCCTTGGCGCCATCCCTGGCTCGATGTGTCGTTAATCAGATTACTCTACCATGGGGAAGATGTTCCTGCCGAGATTGCTATGTGCGAGCAGTGACTTCGCTAATTTTGACGCTCCAGACTCCGGTTTCCAGTAGATAATTTGCAGGATGTTTGATCATCAATTGCTCGGACATCTTGGTTCAGATCATCAAAGATTCAGATTCTCGCACCGGATCGTCGTAGCACAATATGCATAGACAGATTTGGATTGATTTTTGCAGGTCTCATCCTGTCGGCAATGCACATGGATAACATGCTTGCACATTTATTTGGTATTTAGGATATTTACATCTCAGATCAGATGATACAAGTCAGCAGCTGTTTACATGCATGCGCAGGTCGGCGCGCCGGCGATGGCGCTCATTTCTCTCCAGCAGATGCCGCTGCAGCCTTGTCGCCGCCGCCGGTGTGCTTCTGCTTGTCCTTGCTGGCGGACTTGGCGGAGAGCTTGAGGTGCACGCCGGGGTCGGCGCCGCTGCAGGAGCTCTGCAGCAGCAGCGAGTTGTTGATCACCTGAACGTTACTGTTGATCAGCGCCGTCATCATCCCCGCCTTGCCGGCCGCCTTCTTCCCGTCGCTCCCGCTGCCGCCGTCGAGCCGATAGCCATGACCACCGTGCCACTCGCCGCCGCTCTTGTTCTTGCCGCCGCCCACGTTCATGGACGCGCCCTTGTTCTCCCCCGCCAGCGTGATCACGCTCGTCCCCGACCCAGCCGCGTGCCCGGAGCCGGCGGCGCCGGAGGCCTTGTGCACCATGTCGGCCACGCCCGCCTTGATCTCCCTGTGCAGCTTCCCGTGCTCGTCCTTGGCCTCCTTGTGCTTGCCGTCCTCGCCGGCGTGGTGCTTCTTCTCCTTCTCCTTGCTTTTGGATTCATCTTTCTTCTCCTTGTGATCCTGCTCTTTCTCCCTGTCCTTGCTTTTGGATTCATCTTTCTTCTCCTTGTGATCCTTCTCCTTCTCCTTGTCCTTGCTCTTGTGCTCATCCTTCACCTCCTTCTCCTTGTGATGATGCGGCTTGTGTTCTTTCTCCGCGGCCTTGCCGTGGCCGTCCGGCTTGATTCCAGCAGCAGGTAGTTGCACGATGGTTTTGGGCGGCGGGAGGACGACGCCGACGTCCTTCTGCCCCGGAGCAGCCTCAGGCACAGCGGGCAGAAGCAGAACAGCCGGCTTAGCAGGCGGCTTGGCCGGCGCGACGTTGGAGCTGTTGGCCGGAGGCGCCGGGTCTCTGATTGGCGCGAGCGGCGAGGTCCTCGACGGGGACGGCCGGGGCACCTGGCTCTGCGGAGGACAGGGAGGGGCGGCGGCGCCTCTCGTCGCTGCCGGTTGCTGGCGGTGCTGAGAGGGCGAAGGCCGCCGTGGCGAGGACGGCGCACCGACCGGCGACGGCGGGGAGAGACGCCTGGACAGCTGCGGGCGGACCGGGGGCCGGGATGGTGGCGGGGGCTGCGGGATCCCGCTCCAGTACGGGAACCAGTACCGCGGCGGCTGCTGGTTCTGCTCGTCGTCCGCCATGGCCGGCGACGTCGACGGTGATGGGTGAGCCCGGAGCGCGATCAGATGCAAACAAACTGACACCGGCGAGGAGGTGGTCGACGGATCGCAATGTGATTTGGTTAATGATGACAGGGTCTTGCGACGCGCTTGGGATTTATAGGGGCGCAATTCCCAGAGGAAGCACCGAAGCAGGGGAGACGATGATCGGCAGCGGGAAGCGGCGGCATGGCATCTGATTCTGCGTGCACTCGGCACGGTCGGGGTTTGCTCTCCTTTCCACGCGAGGTGAGGTGAGGACGTGCGTCTCGGCGCGCCCTTGCTTTGTTTGCCATGGCGGGTACACTTGGAATATCTGCTCCGGTTTCATTCCTCCCTCCTGTCCTGTCTCCCGATCGAGGTCTGCGCTTGCTTTTCGCGGGGTTTTGGCAGGTTCTTCTTTTTGTGGAGGAAAAGAGAAAAGATGGGGTCTCGGTAGATTGTTGGAATATTGGAAATCTTTACCGAATGATTGTTTGCAACGTTTTCTATGTGTTAATTAATGATTGCATACTTTTTTTCTCCAAGACTAGGCGAGAAGAAGGAAAATGGAAAGAGGGAGTAAACATCATGGTAATTTTCATGTACTATGAATAACTAAACAGTAAAATCAAATAGAAACCTGGTTTATGAGTGCAGTTTTTTTTTAATAAAAAGTAGTTCTTCAGCTGTTTAGCATCAGGTTTGGTGGGAGACCTTTTCTTGGCTGATTTTTTCTCGAAATGGGGTTGGTCCCCGGCCTCTGCATCCATGGATGCACACAGCCTTTTATTACGAAGTATCAATTGTGTAGCAAAAACAGTTCATGGATCGGAGAGGGTTGATACAAATACCAACCATCTGAAAACGACAAGAAGTCTAAAACAGCATAACATACAGTAGCTAGACATCTCTCAATCTACTAGTATGCCGCCACGAAGCCTGGTAGTAAATATCCTGTGCGACCATCACCAGATGGTTGCATCCAGAAACCATCACTGCGCGTTGATGTTCTGGGAGGAGGAAAGCCCAGAGTTGGATCCAATGAGATGCCGAAATAATAACCTTCAAAAAAGATTGAACTCGAGCCTTGTTAAAAATAATATCATTGCGACATTTCCAGATGGACCAACATAAAGCCGATACCCCTATACGTATTCTAGCTTTGTTATCCTTATCCATCCCATTCAACCAATTCCCAAACATATTATCAATATTAGTTGGTGGTGGAAGATCATATGAAAAGAAAACAATACGCCAAATAATTCTAGCAAAGGGGCATGTAAGAAAAAGGTGTTCAATAGTTTCTTCAGCGTCACAGAAACAACATTTCTTGCTCCCATACCAATTCCTTCTTGAAAGATTATCCTTAGTCAACAAAACATTTTTATTGAGAAACCACATAAAAATCTTAATCTTTAGTGGTATTTTAAGCTTCCAAAGGTATTTTGTAGGGATTCTCCGATGATCATTCATCAGATCCTCATACATTGATTTAACGGTGAAAGTCCCATCCATGGTTAATTTCCACCTAAACAAATCAGGTTCATTAGTCAAATTAACTTGCATCAATCTCTCACATAGCTGCAACCATGCAATCCATTTTGTCCCGGTTAAGCTCCTCCTAAAACTGATATTGAGAGGACTTTGAGATAGGACTTCATGTACAGAGACGTGCTTTTTATGCAGAATGTTATATAACGCGGGATATTGTTGGGCCAGGGAGCTTTCCCCAAGCCAAACATCCTCCCAAAATCTTGTTTTTAAACCATTCCCGATTTTAAAAAACCCTCTAGTAAAGAAACCCTCCTTTACTTGCATTAAGCCTTTTCAAAATGGAGAGTCGGTCGGTTTAACTTAAACTTGAGAAAGCATTTTATTTTTCAAATATTTGTTTTGCAATAACTCTTGCCATACCCCTTGCTCAGATAACAATTTAAAAAGCCATTTACTAAGTAAACATTTGTTTTTAATTTCTAAGACTTCAATTCCTAGGCCGCCTTGGTCCTTAGGTCTGCAGATTATATTCCACCGAGTTAATCTATATTTCTTCTTGTGCTCATCACTTTGCCAAAAGAATCTTGAACGGTAGAAGTCTAATCTTTTCCTAACACCCTTTGGTATTTTCAGAAAAGATAACATAAACATGGGCATACTTGTTAAAATAGAGTTGATTAACACTAATCTATCTCCATATGACAAGAGTTTGCCTTGCCAACAACCTAATTTTCCTTCAGCGTT
This sequence comes from Avena insularis, assembly GCA_023614405.1. NCBI lineage: Eukaryota > Viridiplantae > Streptophyta > Magnoliopsida > Poales > Poaceae > Avena > Avena insularis. Next base: position 11,365,591 of record CM042684.1, read on the forward strand.
CCTCAATCTCCTGTGGTGAATCGGTATCCCAAGGTATCTAAAGGGCAACGAGCCCGACGTGCACCCAAAAATATCCCTATAATCCTGTTCATGGTCCTTAGCATTACCAAAACAATATATTTCACTCTTGTGGAAATTAATTTTAAGACCCGATAACTGTTCAAACATACATAAAATCAGTTTCATATTAACTGCTTTTGATAGATCATGTTCTATGAAAAGAATTGTGTCATCGGCATACTGAAGAATGGATACTCCCCCCTCGACCAGATGAGGAATTAAACCACCAACTTGGCTCGCCTCCTTAGCTCTAGCTATGAGGATGGCAAGCATATCAGCAACAATATTAAAAAGCATGGGTGATAAGGGATCTCCCTGACGCACACCTTTTCTTGTCTGAAAGAAATGGCCAATAGCATCATTAACTCTGATCCCTACACTCCCACCTTGAATAAAATTTTCAATCCATTTGCACCACAAAGGATCAAACCCTTTCATTCGAAGCGCTTGTTGTAAGAAAGGCCATTTGACTTTGTCATATGCTTTTTCAAAATCAATTTTGAATAAAACTCCATCCAGCTTTTTCCTGTGGAGTTCATGAATTGTTTCATGCAAAACTACCACCCCTTCTAAAATATGCCTTCCAGGCATGAATGTCGTCTGGGTTGGTCGAATAACCTTGTGAGCAATCATAGAAATTCGATTTGTAGCAACCTTTGTAAAAAATTTAAAGCTAACATTTAAAAGACATATTGGTCTGTATTGCTGGATCTGTACTGCATTTTCCTTCTTAGGAAGAAGAGTAACAATTCCAAAATTTAGCTTAAACAAAGGTAACTCGGCAATTTGCATCTGTGCAAATAAAGCCAGAAGATCATGTTTAATAACTTCCCAAAACGTTTGATAGAATTCCGCAGGGAATCCATCAGGACCTGGAGCCTTGTTATGTTCCATTGAGGAAATAGCCTCGAAGATTTCCTGATCGGTAAAACCAGCTGTTAAAATTTCATTTTCCTGCATTGATACCTAAGGAATGTCGGTAATCATTTCCTCCATAAGTGAAAAATCATTTGAATCCGTCTCACCAAAATGATGACAACAAATTCTTCAATAAGTGCTCTTTACTCCTTCGTTTGATGACATGAGTTTCTTCTCAACGTCAATGATGTTTTTGAAAGATCAAATATCATTAGATATGATCTTTTCAGATCTTGCTTCCCAAGATCAATCTTGGATGATTCTTAGTGGTTGTCGTGGGGAGGTTTGTCCTCGCAATATTTATCCCGACTACCACGTCCTCAATAACAGCGATCTGTACTCTCGGCTCTCTAGCGGCGTCGGTTAGGTTGTTCGGTTCATCTTTCCTCTAATACTAGTGTTGGTATTCTTGTCGATGTTGATTGATTACTCTAATGGCTGTGTGCATGCATATGGCCTTGGCATTGCGTCTCAAACTAAAATTATAGGAGAACCCTCGTTGGTATTTATAGGTTTGTGGTTTGATACATATGTCTATTTTATGCGATTTCTTTCGAAAAAATACAAGATACATATGTCTATTTATAGTACGATCCCAAAGCACGTCCAAAGGGATTTCTCCCTTCCTTTAGTTCCGAGGGCAAATATTATGAGGACAACTTTCACATACCATCTAAAGAGAGATATCAAACACAAATCATAAATTAATCATAGACCGGCAAGTCATATGGACACAAGAATAGATCATCTTTATTGCAAATTCATAATAGTGCTAGGTTTCTCCATCTTCCCAAGAATAAAGAAACTACTCACACATGAAAGCAATCAACAACATCATCATAATCAAGTGGATGGATGAAAATACTGAAATAGATCTAGTGCAAACCACAATTGAATCTGGAATTATAACAAGATCTAATGGATGAAGGATAGGGGTAATGGTGATGATGTAGATGCAGCGGTTGATGATAAAGGGGATGATGCGTTGTCATCCAATGATCCATGGATCAGCAGGGATTTCTCCCCAACCAAGTTCCTCCTTCAGATCCCTTTTAGATATGGTTTTTCGTGGTTTCTGGTGACTGTGAATGTCGAATCCTCCTGTCGTCTTCGCCAAGAGAAAGTATTTGACGAGGCGATCCTGGTACGGGCGGGCCGTACCACAGATCGTTATTGGCACTGGTTGCCTCTCCTTGTTTGGTATTTTCCCAGGAGCGAAGGTAAATTCATAAAATGGCTTTTATCACTTAAAAATATTATATTATAGTATAATATGACAGCTCTAATTGATATGTCCATAATAGACTTAATGATTTTGAATCCTGTTGAAATAAAGACAAAAAGTTGCACGTGAACGTAGTGAAATACAAAGATCCCTACTCTATTTGTGCAAAAACAAAAGGTAAATATGCTTCAATTTTGAACTCATCAATTGACAATATTACCTTCTTTCTCACGTTCATACTCGTCATCATCTAGTTCTTCAATAGCCGGCTTATGGTCAAATTTGGAGAAATGAAAATCTATTTTCTCTTCACCAAACTTGAGAGACACAGTTTGTCTCCGGCAATCTATGTTTGTTCCTACGGTATTTAGAAAAGTTCTTCAAAAAATGATAGCATAATAAACATCGTTAGGCATATCAATAAGCACGAAATCAGTGGGGTATTTATATGGTCTAACGTAAATTGGAACATCTCTAATTATTCCCATAGGGACTCTAGTGTTTTATCCGAAAGCAATATAGTCATATTTGTATCCTCTAATTTGGCTGGTGCTAGTTCGTTTTGAATTTTTAAATAAAAGCTACAAGGAATCATGTTAACGTATTCCCCTATGTCACAAAGTCCATAATATGAAGTTCCTCCGAAGGTATAAGGGAGAATAGGCTTACCAACTTCTTTAGCTTTTACCTTACCTTCGACGAATTGCGAAGCATCAGTATCTAGCGTAATCACGTTGCAGTGAGCAAACATGGTTAGAATATATTCCTTTGTTGATTCCCCTGTCTCTTGTATCTTGTATATTTACCTCTTCGGTTTTCCTTACTTGTGGCTCTTCTTCTAGCTTCTTTAGGAATAGATCTTCTTCTTCCCGTTGATCCTCTAACTCCTGAGCCATCATATGTTTCCTTGTCGTCCTTGGGAAATGAAGAGGTTCAACATATGGGCATACCTCCCGCAATGGTTCAATAGGAGCTATAATTACTGGATCATCTTCTACAGCTGTCTCGGGTGGCGGAGTGTAATGGAGCCGGTCCTTCTTGGGAGCCTCAGTATGTTCTGTAAATGACTAACGGATTTGCAAAACAATATCATCATGAAATTGAAGTTCATTAGCAATTTTTTCACTTTACCGGAATCTTTATAAGCATTGAGACAATCATATTCAATTTCTATACCTCCTTCGCTGCCTAAATCAAATCCCCATATTTCTCTATTACGGCGAATTCCTTCTAAAAGTTCCCAAGCTTTAGCTATAGTTAACTCCATAAAGGAGCCTCCAGAATTAGTGTCAAGCTCATGTTTAATTTCTTGATTAAGTCCCCCATAAAAAATATGTAAAATTTACCATTCGGGTAAATCATAATTAGGACATTTATAAAGTAGAGTCTTATACGTTTTGAAGGCCCTTACTAAGCCTTCACCTGGGAGGTTCTTGAAGTTTGTAATTGCCCTTCTTACTTTAGCAGTCTTTACCTTGGGAAAGAATCAAATCACAAAATCTCCTTTAATTTCCTCCCAAGTATCTATTTTCTCTACAGGGAAATTGTATACCAAGTTAAAGCAGTGTTGGTTAGAGATCGGCTAAACAGTTTAAGTTTCAATTTATCATCAGAATAGCCTCTCAGTTTAAGAGTCCAACATAGCTCGGTAAAATGCATAAATGAGTGTAAGGATCCTCATCTGGATCATCTCCTGCAAAAGTCTTTTCTTTAATAATAGTGATAAAGCAAGGATTAACCTCGTATTCTGGTTCGCTCCCACTCGGGAATTCTTTGACAAATCCTCTATTTAACTTTCCAAGGTATTTAGTTGCATCGAGCTAATTCATCAGTCCGAGTGCAGTCATGGTGCTTACCTGAAACTAGTAAGCAACTTTAGTAAAACAATTAGTAAAATAAGTAACTAAGAAAAAAGACCAAAAGCGCTTAGCTCCCGTGCAACAACGCCAGAAAATAGCTTGATGACTGCAAGTGCACAGATCAATTATATCTAGTTTCGAAGTAAAGATATCGAATCCACAAAGAGCTATTGGTAAAGTTCTTTATGCCACTCGTCACTATCAACCAAAGGATACTTGTAAGATGCCTTTGATCTCAAGTAAAGAGTGTTTGAAAGGTTTTTGGTTGTGTGCAGAAAAGTAATTAAAACAATTAAAAGAAAGAAAGTAACAAGATTGTGTGAGGGCTAAAACGTTCTCGGGGATGTAGGATACACCTCTAGCATGGTATTGTCATAATTAATAATTTAAGATAACATACTTCTTATGTCATGAAATGTGTAGAGAGAGCTTCATAATAAGATGTTCACTACAAGGCTCGTAGGAAGCCATTTTGTTGAGCCAATAGTGAGGTCACCTCTAAATAACCACTGCGATGTCTGAGAGCAGTCACCCATACAGACCACCGCAATTAAGAATTTCCCCATGGATATCGTAATTAGCTTAGGGAGTCCCACTTTATTCCTCCTTTGACTGTGTAGTTCACGAGCCGGTGCCAATCTGTCATGAGGCCATTTTGGGTACAATCCCAAAGCACATCCAAAGGATTTCTCCCTCCCTTTAGTTCCACAGGCAATGGTATGTGGTCGACTTCACATACCATCTAAAGAGAAAGATCAAACACAAATCATAAATCAATCATAGACCGGCAAGTCATATGGACACAAGAATAGATCATCTTTATTGCAAATTCATAATAGTGCTAGGGATTCTCCAACTCCCCAAGAACAAAGCAACTACTCACACATGGAGGCAATCAACAACATCATCATAATCAAATGGATGAATGAAAGTGCATAAATAGATCTAATGCAAACCACAATTGAATTTGGAATTAAAACAAGATCTAATGGATGAACGATAGGGGTAATGGTGGTGATGTAGATGCAGCGGTTGATGATGAAGGGGGATGATGCGTTGTCCTCCAATGATCCGTGAATCAGCAGGGATTTTACCCCAGCCAGGTTCCTCCTTCAGATCTCTTTCAGATGTGGTTTTTCGTGGTTTCTGGTGGCTGTGAATGTTAGATCTCTCTGCCGTCTTTGCCAGGAGAAAGTATTTGACGAGGCGAACCCGATGGCACCTGGTATGGGCGGACCCTGCCTGTACCATCCGCCCGTACCACCAGTCGTTATTGGCATTGGTTGCTTCACCTTGTTTGGTATTCTCCCAGGTACGAAGGTAAATCCATAAAATGCCTTTTATCACTTAAAAATATCATATTATAGTATAATATGACAGCTTCAATTGATATGTTCATATAAGACTTAATGATTCGGGATCCTGTTGAAATAAAGACAAAAAGGTGTGTACGAACGCAGTGAAATACAAAGATCCTTACTCTATTTATGCAAAAAGAAAAGATAAATATGCTTCAATTTTAGACTTATTAGATACCTAGCATTCAAAGGATTATTGTATGATTATACGTAGATTTAGTTTATCAATTTCCTTTTGGTTTGTGATAATATGTATTGTATTCGGTCAGTGCCATTCTAACTAATTTTTTTCCAGATATTTCGAATCATGCTAATTAACTAATATATATCAGATTGACTTGTTTTTATTGATTTTGTGGTGAAGAGAACATACTCTTATACCGAGGCGAGATTTGAACTGACTCTGACTGATGAAAATTTCACTAACTGCATGTAGTTGCAAAACAAAGAGGTGAGATGAAGAGGAAGTTGTCTCGTTTTCTGCCCTTATTGGATCAACACCGGGCGGTTCTGGAGACCAGAGATACCTTTGGTAGCATGGTCTCCACCGCAAGACAAGAGTAGAGATGCAGCTGTTGTACCTCTACTCTGAGCAGTTAGGAGGGCTCGACCGGGTGGTTCTGGTGTGGCGCCCTGTGACCTTCATCAGTAGCAACATGGTTTTTCCCTTTGTTATGTGCACACATTATACAAATATAGTGTAATACCTAGGTAAATCTTCATTATTTAATTTGAACTGATCTTTAGTTGTGAGTACTATACTACATAGAGTGCACTATTAAATGTATTTAGAAACATATCGCTTTAACACTTCACGATGTATTCATTTTGATAACATGGGAGGGAATATCATCATAGGAGGTCTTACTTCTTAGTGTCACACATACCAGCATCAACGCCACGGAGGGAGGACAACGTCAGTCACAGTTGGTGGAGGACGACTACCTAGCTACCATTAGCACGCTAGCCCCACTCCGGTCTTTGCTCGACCAAGGTGGCAATGCCTGCTCGCCTCATCAAAACACGACCTACCAATAATTCTTCCTGGTCATTTTCCTAATCATCTCACTTTTATAGGGATTCGATTTTGTGCTGGTGTTTGCCGTCTCTCACCTTGGTATATGTTAGTCGGGCTAGAGGTTAAGGTGAGCGTCTAGTGCGGTTGGGTTTTCTGTTTCTTGGCAAATTGTTGTGTCATTCTGATTATAATGTGTTTATTTGGTCTTCTCGGGTTCACTCTGTCTTTGTTAGGGTCAACAGATGGGTCACCCTCCTTCTCAAGGGTCAAGGTCAAGGGATGGGTCAGATTCTTTTTCTCTACTTAGGTGTGTTCATTGGCTTATATCCCGCCTATATTCTTGCTATTTCGTCCTGATTATCGTTTGGTTCTACTCGCAGGATCCTCTGTGCGGTTCTGGCTTCCTTCTTGGCTGAGAATGAAAGAGTTGTTGCTGGCCATATTTGACATGATTTCGCTCATGTTTTTAGCATTTATTTAATTGATTTAAAAATTGAATGTTGAAAGAGTAAAATAAAGTGAGTTGTGGTGTGACGACAAGAGAGAAGCTCAAATGAACTAAGAATGTTGCAGGCATACTATGATTGTTTTGTTCTTATGCATCACTTTCAACTTTACATTTTGTTTCACTTCTTACACATTGTTTCATAGTGTTTCGTGTAACCTTTTTTGGTTATATTAATCGAGAGTCTGGATGCCAAGTGCTGGAAATTATTGAGACTTTTAGGTGTAGAGCTAAAACGATGGTCCTATCATCAGTTCCATGCTATATTATCCAGTTCAGCAGTCCTTGATCATGAATATATTCATGCCTTTATATACTTTATATATTTTGATCGTGAATGTATTCATGCCTTTATAAAAGTTGGTTTTCAAGTTAGTATCATGGATGGAGAGGTGATCTTGCGATTAGTCTGAATAGTTGCGTAATGTTCTGCAATTTTTCAGAAAGCAGGGACAAGCAATATCCAATTGGACTTGGTTATGAAGCTAGATTCGCAATTGCAGGGGCAAGATTGAGGTGTCTTGATAATGGTTTGGCAAGCTGCTACCTCGAATTCAGAGGGTAAGATGAAAAAATGTTCAGTTTTAACACCATTCGTACTATTCCCATCTGAATACAATGCTATCCATTGGCAGGTAAAAATTTAAAGTAATCTTCACACAAATGAGAGATGCATCGGTGTTAAAACGTGGATGAGCATTGGATTTTTTCAAGATCAGTCAAAGCAATTGCAGGAGCAAGATTAAGGTGTATTGGTAATAGTTTGGCAAACAGCTGCCTCAGATACAGAGGGTAAGATGAAGAGAAGGATCAGTTTTAAATATCTTCTAATTTTTAGAGCTTCTTGGTTCATATGTTATAATGTGATGGGTTTTCTATTGTCTAGCTCAGTTGAGGTAATTGACCATATTTTTTGCTTTAGGAGTTTTGATGGTTCACCTTACTTTCAGAAAATATAAAATATAACAACTTGTAAGAAAGAATTATGCGAGATATTGGTATAGACAGTGATGAAGAAATTAGAGGATCAAGATGTAATATGTTCCACCTCTATTTTTTACATTTGCAGAAAATCTGTTATTCGTTTAATTTATGGATCTGACATCTTCGCTTTCTTTGTAGACTGTCAGTAAATGATGTTTCTAATAGGGGATGGTGATTTCCAGTGCAATTTAGCTATCGATCTACTAGGCAGTATAATGGACATATAAGTGAGCTTGAAAAGAAAATTCTTTAATCCAACACTGCTGCGAAGTCAGTAGTAACTGGTTTGGTGTGTCTGCTGGGGTGCCGTTTGTATATAAGGTTAGCCTAATTACTTCATGATACATGCCCTTCTTCTCTTCCTTAGTGTTATCTTGCAATAGTTATTTTTCCATTGCATTCTTTAGTTTCACATGACTCCTTTTGTTTTCTGGTATAGTATCTTCGATTGCTTCTATTAAATACCAGTATGATATAATGGATCTTTGTTTTTTCTCTGTTTATATCAGGTCCTCATCTGCACAATTCTATTTTCATGGATGGTTCATGTTATGAGCTCAGCTCACAAGGCCAGCTAAACAACTTATCGGTATCTTAGTGTTGCTCTCTACCTTGATGTCCGATGGTACTCAGCGTGCCATCCATAGTACATTGTCGAGCTAAGGAGACAATCTCACCACCTTGATGTGTGCCGCCCTCTTTGGGTAAAATTTCTGCTACACTATCAAGCTACCTTGATCCTCTAGATGGCAGGGAAGGAGGTATGTGAGACCATTCCTTGGCCAGATCATGTGCCCACACTATGTGCTTGACTTAAATCTAATTCTATGCATGGCATGATCTATTGTCCAGAACCAAACTTTATTTGCATTTTTTGGCTTAGGAAGAGGAAGAGTAAATCAGTTGCTCATTCTTCGATCAATTGATTTGACAATGTTTTATTATAGCTTCATCGAACTGCCTATTCTATCTCGATGATAGTTTTCTCTTGGTTGCTTTTGTAGCTTTTTAAGCACATGCATAATACAATAAACTAAGAAGCTATTTAGTAGTTTTGATTTGCCGAAAAGGAATTATGTAGATTTGGTGGAAAGCAAGTGTTACAACATTATTATTTTGGGTATTTAGCTAGCATAAAATGATTCGGTAGAATATTTCTCAAATCTCAGACTTGAGAAAAGAGGTGCAAAGCAATATAGTAAAATGATTTCTTAATGATCAACGGTCTCGACTCTTGAAGCAACTTCACCTTCCATGGAGCAAATTGCTAGAATGTGCATATGGAATATACTCTTGCTCAGTTATTTATATGTCTCTATTTTATGTATCATGTTGTAGGGTGTGCCATGTTCATCCATCCCGCGTCACAACAAACCATGCAAAGTAGATTTGTGTTACTCAAGATGGTGCATCTGTGATGGTAATTTCTTCCCTTTACTATCTTATTTGCATTTCAGTAGTGATAGGTGAAAGGAAAACCATTTGAATAGTGATCTAGATGAAGGAAATAGGAGTGATACAGAAAGGAAAATGACCAAAGAGGGACCACTTATTTTATACAAATGAATAGAAATGAACACCCCTTTATGTCTTTCAATTCTTTATCTGTTCCTTTGATAATCATAATTTCTTTCTTCCAACCATGGAACAGTGGAGTCAAGACAAGGGAATGGCGGATCAATTGCCTGCGAGATTCTTTTATTCTGCCATGGGGATATGGGGAATCCCAAACGAGATTGCAAATATTGGTATCTGATAGGGCATGTGGAGATGTGTGGATAGAATTGAACCTGGACTTCATGCCTACCAGAATGCCAGGGCGTCAAGAGAGATACCTTCAATGAGAGCCTTGATGGCATAGATCAATACTAAAGTTCGTGACAATTTTGTCCGACGATTGGAATCCAACAGTGACCAATCATATGTCATGGAAGCCGAAGAGAAACCTGTGAAGGACCGTGTAGCAAGGTTCATTGTGCTCAGCGGGCTCTTGAAAGAGGCTCTCATCTTTGACGTTGAACAGAAATTCATGGGGCAGAGGAATGCATTGTAGTTATTTGATCTTTCTCACAATCCTCTGAGCCAATTCACGTGGAGAGAAAAGAGATATCTCACTAACTTTAGCACATTCCATCGATGGCAGATGAAGGACATTAGTGTACATATGCTGCCGGCAGTTGATGAGAGAGGGAGACACATTTCAGTAAAAAGGTGTAAACTAAATAAAACTTATGGTTTAAATTATGGCTCGACTCTGCCATTAGTGTCACCAGTGGATAATAATAGATTCTCTCATATTTAATTAAAAGAGTTATTCCTTCTATTGTAGTTTTTCAATTTTAAAGTAAAATATCTTCCTTGATTTTTACCAAATTTAAATACATTCACAAATAATGAAACTAATGGCTAAAATACTTTCTCAGCTTTCGGCCTCGGCGCCACCGGCGCACCGGATCATCTAGTAAGGAAATTATGCATGCATTGTAATCAATCACAATCACTAGGGGTGTAACTGCGTGTGTACACGGTTGTATGTATTTCTTGCTTTACCCTAGATTTTATCTATGCAATTCATCTATATTAAGTGTAGTAGAGTGAAAGCATGGTGTGTATTAGATATAGCGGTATTGGAAGATGTAGTCAAGTGACAAAAATAACACGCTAAGTGACAGATGTCACCCGCATCTTTTGCTACACGCACATGTAAAGATAAAAGGGAACGAAGTTCGTAGCTAGTGACATATTAAACTTCTCAATTTCATGTTTTAGGACATGTTGCCCATATAACTATTTTGTATATTGTTTGTGTAGGGTTTATTATCATATTATGCCATCATTGTCGAAGAGAGATATCAAGTGAACCGATGAACCCAGCTCTATTGTTTGCATAAGAAAAATACATTTCTTGTCATCTTGCAATTTAGAGGATTGAGACATCTTTGCATCTATTTTTTCCTTTTACTTTCGAGCAATCAATCAATCTATTTTATTCACTTTTTAGTGCATAAAAACTAGAATTGTGACACTCTACTTTGAGAGAAAAATAGCTTTACATTCCACTACAACAGTGCATGTGGGCCTAGACGATTATAATGTCGATGGGTACCTAATGTCTTGATGGTCTAAGGACCTACGTGTATAAAACAATGTTACGATAAAAACAATAACTGATGGGCAATGTGACATCGTAGTTTCCCATATATGTGGGTCAGTTCAACATCCTTGTTCTTTTAACAATATGCTATCATTATCGTCGGTATTCTAATTACCATAATAATGCCACGATCAGGAAAATGTGATAATCAAACGGGGTGAGCTACTTTTAGAGGTAGGACTAGGAACAACTTTGTCTTTACCCCTCTACACATGATTATGAGTTTTCCTTCGAATTGTTGGAGATATGCCCAAGAGGCAATAATAAAGTGGTTATTATCATATCTTCATACTTATGATAAATGTTTACATACCATGCTATAATTGTATTAACCGGAAACATTAATACTTGTGTGATTTGTAAACATAAAAGAGTCCCTAGTAAAGCCTCTTGTTAAACTAGCTTGTTGGTTAATATATGATCATGGTTTCCTAATCATGAACATAGAGATGTTATTAACAACAGGGTCATATCATTAGGAGAATGATGTGATGGACATACTTCTATAGTTAAGCGTAGCATAAAGATCAAGTCATTTAATATAGTTCATTTGCTATAAGCTTTCTGATACATAGTAACCTAATTCCTTCGACCATGAGATCATGCATATCACCTTTACCGGAAGGATGCTTTGATGACATCAAACACCACACCGTAATAGGATGGCTATAAAGGTGGCATTGAGTGTTCGGAAAGTATTGGTTGAGACACATGGATCAAGAGTGGGATTTGTCCATCCATATGACGGATAGATATACTCTGGGCCATCTCGGTGGAATGTCATCCAATTAGCTTGCAAGCATGTGACTGGCTCATAAGGGATCACATACCACGAGAACGAGAAAAGAGTACTTATCAGTAATGAGGTTGAACTAGGTATGCAGAGATACCGACGATCATAACCTCGGATAAGTAAAATATCGTGAGACAAAGGGAAATTGGTATCGTATGTAAGTGATTCATTCGATATCAAAGTAATCGTAGAAATATGTGAGAGCCATATGAATTTCCAGATTCCTCTATTGGTTATTGATCGGAGAAGTGTCTCGATCATGTCCGCATAATTCACGAACCGTAGGGAGACACACTTAAGGATTCGATGTTGTTGAGTAGTTATGGAATGATGAGTAAGAGACCGAATGTTGTTCGGAGTCTCGGATGGGATCCGGGATATCACGAGGAGATCCGGAATGGTCCGGAGAATAAGATTCATATCAGGAAAGTCCTGTTTCGGGGTTGGAGAATGGTTCCGGTGTTTTCAGCAGGAATGTTCTAGAAGGTTCTGGAATGCCCGGCACTCCGGAAGGGAAGGGTACATGAATGTGTCATTGCAAGTTGGAATGATTGCATCATGTACTAGGTGTCATCGCTGTACAAAATAAAGGGTTTAATCAAATCCTAGTTTGAAAAGTCAAACGCCAATTTGAAAAGTCAAACGGCTATTTTGGAAAGTGGAGAAGAAGTGGAAATCGAGTTGGGGAGGAGTTCTCCTCCACCGCCGCCCACTAGGGATCCGAGTTGGGGAGGACTCCTCCCTGGCCGGGCGCCCCTCCACCTATATAAGGAGGGGCAGGGCTCCCCTCGTAGACACACAAGTTGCCTTCCTCTAAACCTAAGCCCTAGCCACAGCCTAGGGATTTCTCCCAAGCCGCCGAGTTAGAGCTTCTAATTGCCCTAGCCGCTGGTTTAGCCCCTTCTAATTGGTGTGTCTAAACCCTAGATCACCAAGGCTCTCTCATAGTCCACCATACTCGCCCGCTTAAGGCGAAGCCTGAGATCTCCCTCTACTTTTGGTACCACGCCGTCGTGCTGCCGGAATCGCGAGGAGAGTGCTACAACCTCCGCTGCCTGCTGGAACAAGGGAGAGGAAGGTCTTCATCGAGTACCGAACGTGTGACCGACTGCGGAAGCGCTGCCGGAACGCAGCGCCGGAAGGATCGTCTACGCGATCTTGAGATCGGCAAGAGTACGACTACATCACCCACGAGAATCTGCTCTCGTTAAACGCTTTGGAATCTTCGAGGGTGAGTTCCCCTATCGACTCGTTGCTACAATCTAGTAGATAGATCTTGGCTTGTTTGTTTGCATGCGGTAGAAATTTTTTGTTTTCCATGCTACGAACCCCAACAGTGGTATCAGAGCTGTGTCTATATGTAGATCATTGCACGAAGCAGAATGTAATGGTCATTGTGGGCGTTGATGCTTTTGTTGCTTTGCTTATTGTGTACTTTGCATCTTATGGATGGTGGGATGAAGCGCCCGGCTAACCTTACATGACATCGTTCATGAGACTTGCTCCACGCTTGACATGCAACTTGTATTGCATAAGTGGCTTTATGGGCCTGCTTTCTCCCAACATAGTTAAGATTCAATTTACAATGGGTGATTGACAATACTAGTATCAATGTTGTGGTTCTTGTTCGTAAGTTAGAACGACACTTATTGAAAGCCCCAAACCACGTAAAACATGCAAAGAAAATTAGAGGCGTCTAACTTTGTTTTGCAGGGTGTCGTGATGTGATATGGCCATGATTGTGATTATATATGATGTATGCAATGTTCCTTATTGTAAGTTGGCAACCGCAGAGCCATATGGTTGTCTTTAAATTCTGTTAAGACCCGCTTGTCTGTTCAAAGTAGTTGTAATAGTTGAAGCTGGTGGACGACAACCATGGAGCGGCGTCATTGACCTTGATGCAATGCCGATGATGATGGAGATCATGTTCGTGCTTGAAGTTGGAGATCGGAAGCACAAGAAGAAAGGCCATATCATATCACATATTATGAATTGCATGTGATGTTAATCCTTTTATGCATCTTGTATTGCTTAGTTAACGACGGTAGCATTATAAGATGATCCCTCAAGCACACAATTTCAAGTTTTAAAGTGTTCATCCTTAGTAAGCACCGCTAAAAGCTCGTTGTTTCGAAGCACCACGTGATGATCGGGTGTGTTAGATTCTGCGAGTGTATACAACGTGAGCAAGCCAGATTTGCTCATGCGGAAGCTAAGGTTGATCTTGACGAGCCTAGCATGTACAGACATGGTCTCGGAACAGGGATCACCGAAAGGTAAAGCATGAGTCATATAGTAGATATGATGAACATGTTGATTGTTCGCCATTGAAGCTACATCAACTCTCGTGATGATCGGTTTTGATGTGGTGGATTTGGTTCGTGTGATCACTAAAACAATGTGAGGGATATTGTTTTGAGTGGGAGTTCAACGGAAATATGATAAAAAGTTGAACACTATTTATCATAAATTAATTCAAAGTGAATTTGCATAGTTGTTGTAGTCATTGGCATCCGTTTACCACCTTGCGCTTAGTTTTAATTGAGATGATAGAACTATAGAATTCTGGTTAGTTACTTACTTAACTGGTATCGTATTGTTTTGAGGTGTTAATCTAAAGTTTAAAAGTCCTATTGCAAACTTTCAAGAAGTTCGGTTACTCCATGAAGTTTAATAATTAGTATTAAATCAAGAGTGACAATTCCAAGTGTTAGTGTATGAGTATCATGTTTGTCTCCATGATTCTTGATATTCAAAGGATTGTCTTAATATCAAGGTTATCTAGGATCTGAAAGAGTTGTTTCAGAAACCATGATGTGTGGAAGATATTGTGATATCTGAAATAAAGTTTTGGTTGCAACATGATAGAGTATAATATGGCAAAAGTCATGTTCTCGTATTTGATGAGAATTTGCAAAAGGTTGAAGACACTAGTTGTTCTAATCCTCCAAAATGTTTTGGAGAGCAACATTATACTCATAGCTTCACCATTATAAGCTAAAAGTAGCTTGATCATGGATAATTCCATGATAAGGGTGAATATTTGATGTAGGTAAAGTGTTTACTACACCAATAGATTACTAAAGAAAGGAATTTGAAAGAACACCAAACATTTGATGATGGTGATCTACTTCAAAGTGCAAGTCCAAAGACATTGGTATTTAATTATACACGCTTTGGACTATGTGTCATATGTATGACTCAATTGATGTTGATAGATTCTTTCAAATGTAAAATAAATCTTGAAAGAGAATCTCATAAATATATGGCAGAAAAGAAAAGACTAGAATTGTTCAGTTTAAGTATATAGATGATATACATGTTATGGCTATATTCTTTGCTTATTAAACAATGTGGTTCTTAAGTATTTGATACTGAATTTGTTGGTGTGAATCGTCATACGAAACAACACAATTCATGAACTACAATGGCCTAAGTAACTAGCAAAAGAATATGTGATGATGTTCATTGAGAACAAATAAAGGGTTATTGTGTTGCTCATTAAACATCAAAGCTTGCCTTCAAGATTTGTTTTATCAGGTATTATGAGAACAAAAGGGTTGTTCAAATAATTGTCGTAATCCATAAAAGATGGATGATTCACAAATCTCGTTGGAGAAATCACATCCATAAAACTAGTGCTAAAAATGTCGAAAGACAAATTGATTGAAAGATCACTTAGGAAGTGACATCGTCGTTTAAATTATATTGGAAATAAAACATGAAGAAACTCCATGTGGATGGAATTTTGGAGTCTTTTGATTTTTGATCACATGACGCTTGTGAAACTTTCCTAGAGATAATTAAAACTCCGTTCATAGGCCAAAAAGGAACGAATGACTAGCTTATTGGAACTTGTACATATTGTTGTATGAAATCCATTATATGTAGTCAAGAGCGATGGATTTCAACTTCATATGCTTTCTCCGAAAATTTGAGTGAATATATGAATATTTACTTAATAAGGATGAAGTATAAAACATTTGAAAAAGTTCAAAGTCTTTCAAGATGAAGTGCAAAATCATTGTAATAAGAATATAAATAGTTTATGATAAAGATCATAAAGGAAGATATTTGAGTTACAAGTTTAGCATAATACCTAAGATTTAAGGAATCGTTCTGTGGATTTGCATTTCCCGAAACACCATAAGAGTATGGAGCGTTCGAGATATGTAATTAAAACCTTGTTTGACATGGTAAGATCAAAAGTGTAATTCATAGAACTGCCATTATATTTTAAAGATTAAAAGCTTTAGAGACTACCGCTTTTCCTTTGAAAAGAGCTCCATCATAATCCGCTGAAATGACACCATATAAAGTTATGGTTTGGGATAAAACCCAAGTAGTCCTTTCTTAAACATTGGTATGCTATGCATAAGAAAGATGTTTGCAACCAAAGTCGGATAACCTGTCTTTGTATTACTATTAAGTATTCCTCCATAAACACCGGAGACAAAAGTGTTTGTCGCTTAGAACGTCAAGTTTCTTAGAGAAGGAATTTTTCGTGAAAAGATAAGTGGGAGGACAATAGAACTTTGATAAGGTTAAAGGAACCTTAGCTATATGTGCAGAGTTGCGCAGCGCCGAAAAGTGTTCCGGAGGCAGCAATAATGCTCATGGCTCACGTGCCTCAAAGGTTGTGGTCACGGAGATCTAAGTGTAGGGGTTCGTAGCAAGGAAAACAAAAATTTTCTACCGCATACAAACAAACAAGCCAAGATCTATCTACTAGATTGTAGCAACGAGTCGATGGAATAACTCACCCTCGAAGATTCCAAAGTGTTTAACGAGAGCAGATTCTCGTGGGTGATGTAGTCGATTTTTCCGATCTCAAGATCGCAGAGACGATCCTTCCGCGCCAGTTTCAAGCAGCGCCTCAATCGATCACACGTTCGGTACTGACGAAGACCTTCCTCTCCTTGTTCCAAAGGCAATGGAGGTTGTAGCACTCTCCTCGCGATTCCCAAAGACAACGGCGTGGTACCGGAGGTAGAGGGAGATCCCAGGCCGCCTTTAAGCCAAAAGTAGTATGGTGGAGCTTATGAGAGAGGCTATTAGTGGTCTAGTAATTAGACACACCAATTAGAGGGCTATAAACCAATTAGAAGGCTCTAAACCAAACAGCTCTAAACCGGGTCTAGGTCTAGTTTCTAGTTTAGAGGATAGGAACTTGTGTATCAGGGAGGCCCTGCCCTCCCTTTATAGGTGGGAGGGCTGGCCAGGAGGGAGGAGTCCCTCCCAACTCGGCCTAGGCTGGCCGCGGCTTGGGAGGAGGACTCCTCCCCAAGTCGGTTTCCAACTTCTCCTCTTTCCCACTTTCCAAAATTGGCGCTTGACTTTCAAATTAGCCGTTTGACTTTTCCAATTTAGGATTTAAATAAACCCTTTATTTTGGACAGAACACTTAGTACATGATGCAATCATTCCAATATGTAATGACACATTCATGTACCCTTCCCTCCGGAGTGCGGACATTCCGGACCTTTCTAGAATGTTCCCGATGAAAACACCGGAACCATTCCCCAACTCCGAAACGGAACTTTCCTTATATGAATCTTATTCTCCGGACCATTCCGGATCTCCTCGTGATATCCCGGATCCCATCCGAGACTCCGAACATCATTCGGTCTCTTTCTCAATGATCGAGACACTTCTCCGAACAATAACCAATAGAGGAATCTGGAAATTCATATGGCTCCCACATATTTCTACGATTACTTTGCGATCGAATGAACCACTTACATACGATACCAATTTCCCTTTGTCTCACGATATGTTACTTATCCGAGGTTATGATCGCCGGTATCTCTGCATACCTAGTTCATCCTCACATCGATAAGTACTCTTTTCTCGTTCCCGTGATATGTGATCCCTTGTGACCAAGTCACATGCTTGCAAGCTAATTGGATGACATTTCACCGAGAGGGCCCAGAGAATATCTATCCGTCATGTGGATGGACAAATCCCACTCTTGATCCATGTGTTTCAACCAATACTTTCCGAACACTCAATGCCACCTTTATAGCCACCCTGTTACGGTGTGGTGTTTGATGACATCAAAGCATCCATCCAGTAAAGGCAATATGCATGATCTCATGGTCGAAGGAATTAGGTTACTATGTATCAGAAAGCATATAGCAATTGAACTATTGAAATGACTTGATCTTTATGCTACGCTTATCTATAGGAGTATGTCCACCATATCATTCTCCTAACGATATGATCTTGTTGTTGATAACATCTCAATGTTCATGACAAAGAAACCACATCATCAATCAACCAACAAGCTAGTGAAGTATAGAGGCTATACTAGGGACTTCAAATTAAGTTTACAAATCACACAAGTATTAATGGTTTCCTTGTTAATACTATTATAGCATGAATGTAAACATTTATCATAAACACAAAGATATATAATAATAACTACATTTATTATTACCTCTAGGGCATATCTCCAACAGTCTCCCACTTGCACTAGAGTCATCCAATCTAGATTACATGGTAATATACGAACACCCATGGCAGTTTGGTGTTGGTCATGTTTTGCCCTGGAGAGGTTTAGTCAACGGATCCGCCACATTCAGATCAGTGTGTACTTTGCAAATCTTTATATCCCCATCCCGGATATGTTCTTGAATAGCGTGAAAACGTAGCTTGATATGCTTCAGCTTCTTGTGTGACCTTGGTTCTTGCAAGATTGGCTATGGCGCCCATGTTATCACAATAGATAGACATTGGGTCCAGTAGCACTTGGAACCACACCCACTGTAATGAACTCTTTCATCCATATCGCTTCTTGTGAAGCCTCCGGCGACCATGTATTCCGATTCATTGAAGATCTCGCCACAACGCTTTGCTTTGCACTCCTCCAGCTAATCGCTGCACCATTCAAAATAAATACGTATCCAGATTGTGATTTAGAATCATCCGGATCGGTGTTCCAACTAGCATCGGTAACCATTAACAACGAGCTGTTCATCACCTCCATAAGAAAGAACCATACCCTTAGTTCTTCTCAAGTACTTAAGGATGTTTTGATCATTGTCCAATGATCCACTCGATCACTTTGATATCTGCTAGTTAAACTAACAAAGATATGCAATGTCGGGTCTAGTACATAGCATGGCATACATTAGAGATCCTATGGCTGAGGCATAGGAGTCTTACTCATCTTTTCTATCTTACGCGCCGATGTCGGACTTTGAGTTTTACTCAAGGTCGATTTGGCAACATGGGCAAGAACCCTTTCTTGCTATCTTCCATTCCAAACCTCTTTAGAACTTTGTCCAAATATGTACTTTGTGACAATGATATTTGGCGTTTCGATCTATCTCTATAAATCTTTATGCCTAATATGTAAGCTGCTTCGCCAAGATCCTTCATTGAAAAACTATTATTCAAATACTCTTTGACACTATTAAGAAGGTCTACATCATTCCCAATCAACAATATGTCATCCACATACAGTATTAAGAATGCTACAGAGCTCCCACTCACTTTCTTGTAAATACAAGCTTCTCCATAAGTTTGTATAAAACCAAAACTTTTGATTACCTTATCAAAACGTTGATTCCAACTTCGGGATGCTTGCTTCAATCCATAGATGGACCGTTTGAAGTTTGCATACCTTGTTAGCATCTTTAGGATCGACAAAACCTTTGGGTTGTATCATATACAATTCTTCATCAATGTCTCCATTGAGGAATGCTGTTTTGACATCCATCTGCCATATCTCATAATCATAATATGCAGCGATTGCTAACATAATCCTCACAGACTTTAGCTTCGCTACCGGTGAGAAAGTCTCATCGTAGTCAACTCCTTGAATTTGTCGAAACCCTTTTGCGACAAGTCGAGCTTTATAGACAGGAACATTACCATCAGCATCTGTTTTCTTCTTGAAAATCCATTTGTTCTCGACAGCCTTCCGGCCATCCGGTAAGTCCACCAAAGTCCATACTTGGTTTTCGTACATGGATCCAATCTCGGATTTCATGGCTTCTTGCCATTTATTGGAATCTGGGCTCATCATCGCTTCCTCATATGTCTCGGGGTCATCGGTGTTGTCCACCAACATGACATTCATAACGGAATCATACCAATCTGGAGTGGTACGGGTTCTCGTTGACCTCCGAGGCTCTGCAGCAACTTCAACCAAAGTTTCATGATCGCTATCATTAGCTTCCTCTCTTATTGGTGCAGGCACCACAGGAACTTCTTCCGGTGCTGCGCTACTCGCAATTTCGAGAGAAGGTTCGACAACCTCGTCGAGTTCTACTTTCCTTCCAGTCACTTCTTCGAGAGAAATTCCTTCTCTAGAAAGGATCCATTCTTGGCAACGAAGATTTTGCCTTCGGATCTATGATAGAAGGTATACCCAATAGTTTCCTTCGGTATCCTATGAAGACGCATTTTTCCGCTTTGGGTTCAAGCTTGTCCGCTGTAACTTCTTTACATAGGCTTCAGATCCCCAAACTTTAAGGAACGACAATTTAGGTTTCTTCCCAAACCATAATTCATACGGTGTCGCTTTCAACGGATTTAGACGGTGCCCTATTTAAAGTGAATGCGGCTGTTTCTAATGCATAACCCCAAAATGATAGTGGTAAATCAGAAGAGACATCATAGAACGAACCATATCTAAGAGAGTTCGATTACGACGTTCGACACACCATTACTGTGGGTGTTCCCGGTGTCAACTACGAAAGTATTCCACATTTCTTCAAATGCTCGCCAAACTCAGAACTTAGATATTCACCTCCACGATCGAGCGTAGAAATTTAATCTTCTTGTTACGTTGATTCTCTACCTCACTTTGAAACTCCTTAAACTTCTCGAAAGTTTCGGACTTATGTTTCATGAAATAGATATACCCATATCTACTCAAGTCATCCGTGAAGGTAAGAACATAACGATAACCATCTGGCGATGCTACACTCATTGGGCCACACACATCGGTATGTATGATTTCCAATAAGTCTGTAGCTCGCTCCATCATACCAGAAAATGGAGTCTTAGTCATTTTACCCATCAGACATGCTTCGCATCTTTCAAGTGATTCAAAATCAAGTGATTCAAGAAGTCCATCGGAATGGAGTTTCTTCATACGCTTCACTCCAATGTGACCAAGACGATTGCCACATATAGGTCAAATTATCGCTGATTTCAAGCGTTTAGCCTCAATGTTATTAATATGTGTATTTCTACTATCGAGATTCAATATGAATAGACCATCTATCAAAGGTGCATGTGCATAAAACACATTACTCATATAAATCGAACAACCATTATTCTCGGATTTAAACAAGTAACTGTCTGCAATAAACAAGATCACGATATAATGTTCATGCTTAACGCAGGCACCAAATAACAATTATTTAAGTATAAAACTAATCCCGATGGTAGATGAAGAGGTAGCGTCGACCGCGATCACATCAACCTTTGATCCGTTCCACGCCGCATCGTCACCTCGCTCTTCACTAGCTTCCGTTTATTCGCAGCTCTGCTTCGAGTTACAAATATGAGCAACCGAACCAGTATCAAATACCGGCACTACTACAGTACTAGTGAGATACACATCAATAACATGTATATCAAATATACCTTTCTTCTTGATGTTGCCGTTCTTAAAATCCGCCAAGTACTTTGGGCAATTCCGCCCAAAGGACCTTCTCCCTTGCGTAAAAGCACTCGGCCAGGCTTAGGTCCAGCCTTGGTCTTCTTCGGCGTGGTAACTTTCTTACCACCCTTCTTGAAGTGTCCCTTACGCTTAGACTTGCCTTTCTTGAATTTGGTGGTCTTATTGACCATCAACACTTGGTGCTCTTTCTTGATCTCCACTTCGCAGATTTCAACATAGCAAATAGTTCGCAACTCTTTGTTCATGTTACGCATGTTGTAGTTCATCACAAAGTTCTTGTAACTTGGTGGTAGTGATTGGAGGATGCGGTAAACCCCAAAGTATTAGGAATCACTATACCCAAACTTTGAAGTTTATTTGCGTGCCTGACATCTTAAGCACATGCTCACCGACGAGCTACCCTCTTCCATCTTGCGTTAAAGAACTTTTCGAAGCTTCATAACTTTCAATTGCCGCATGATGAGTCTCAAAGATTAATTTGAGATCCTCGACAATATCATATGGATCGACTCTTCAAATCTTTTCAAGCTCGATTCTAAACCATACAAGATAGCACACTGAACTATGGAGTACTGATTCTTCAAGCGAGGTAAACATTTTTACTTCATCGGTAGCATCAGTGCAGTGGGTCACCTAGCGGTGCATCCAAAGACATAGGTCAAATTACCACCTGTGAGGACAATCCTCAAATTGCGGAACCAATCCGCGAAGTTGCTTCCATTGTTTTTCAACTTTTCTTTCTCTAGGAACGCATTAAAATTGATGGTAGGTGCCATTGATCTACAACATATTTGCAATAGTTTAGACTAAGTTTATGACAAATTGAGTTCAAATTAATTAATGAAATTAAACTAGGTGAACTCCCACTCAAAACAACATCCCTCACATTGTTTTAGTGATCACATAACCAAATCCACTACATCAACACCGATCATCACGAGAGCTGATATAGTTTTAATGGCGAACAATCATCATGTTCATCATATCTACTATATGATTCATGCTTTGCCTTCGCGATCCGTGTTCTGAGGCCATGTCTGTACATGCTAGGCTCGTCAAGATCAACCTTAGCTTCCGTGATAAGCAAATCTGCTTGCTTACGTTGTATTCACCAGCGGAATCAAAGACACCCGATCATCACGTGGTTTGAAGCGCAAGCTTTAACAACGGTGCATACTAAGGGTGAACACTTTAGAACTTGAAATTTATGTGCATGAGGGATCATCTTATAATGCTACCGTGCCTACTAAGCAATACAAGATGCATAAAGGATTAACATCACATGCAATTCATAATGTGTGATATGATATGGCCTTTCTCCTTTGTGCTTCCGATCTCCATCTTCAAGCACGAACATGATCTCCATCATCACCGCATAGCACCAAGGTCAATGATGCTCCTTCATGGTTGTCGTCCACCAGCTTCAACTATTACAACTATTTTGAATAGACACGCAGGTCTTAATGTAAATTAAAGACAACCATATGGCTCGCCGGTTGCCAACTTACAATAAGGAACATTGCATACATCAAATATAATCACAATCATGGCCATATCACATCATCGCACACCCCGCAAAACAAAGTTAGACGCTTCTACTTTCTTTGCATATTTTACGTGGTTTGGGGCTTTCCATAGGTGTCGTTCTAACCTACGAACCAGAACCACAACATTGATACTAGCATTGTTGATCACCCGTTGTAAATTGGATCTTTACTATGCTAGGAGAAACAGGCACCATAAGCCACTTATGCAATACGAGTTGCATGTCAAGCGTGGAGCAAGTCTCATGAACGATGTCATGTAAGGTTAGCCCGGCTTCATCCCAACATACCGCAATATGCAAAGTACACAAAAGAAATCTACAATAAAAGAATCAATGCCCACAATGATCATTGTGTTCTACTCGTGCAACAGATCTACATATAGACACGGCTCTGATACCACTGTAGGGGTTCGTAGCAAGGAAAACAAAAATTTTCTACCGCATACAAACAAACAAGCCAAGATCTATCTACTAGATTGTAGCAACGAGTCGATGGAATAACTCACCGAAGATTCCAAAGTGTTTAACGAGAGCAGATTCTCGGGTGATGTAGTCGCATTCTTTCGATCTCAAGATCGCGTAGACGATCCTTCCGCGCGCGTTCCTCAGCGCTCCATGATCGATCACGTTGATTTTGACGAAGACCTTCCTCTCCTTGTTCCAAAGAAAATGGAGGTTGTAGCACTCTCTCGCGATTCCGAAGACAACGGCGTGGTACCGGAGGTAGAGGGAGATCCTGAGGCCGCTTTAAGCCGGTGCGAGTATGGTGGAGCTTATGAGAGAGGCTATTAGTGGTCTAGTAATTAGACACACCAATTAGAGGGCTATAAACCAATTAGAAGGCTCTAAACCGAAACAGCTCTAAACCGGGGTCTAGGTCTAGTTTCTAGTTTAGAGGATAGGAACTTGTGTGTATCTAGAGGGGAGGCCCTGCCCCTCCCTTTATAGGTGGGAGGGCTGGCGCGCCAGGGGAGGGAGGGAGTCCCTCCCCAACTCGGCCTAGGGCTGGCCGCCGGCTTGGGGAGGAGGACTCCTCCCCCAAGTCGGTTTCCAACTTCTCCTCTTTTCCCACTTTCCAAAATTGGCAGTTTGACTTTCAAATTAGCCGTTTGACTTTTCCAATTTAGGATTTAAATAAACCCTTTATTTTGGACAGCGAGAACACTTAGTACATGATGCAATCATTCCAATATGTAATGACACATTCATGTACCCTTCCCCCTCCGGAGTGCCGGACATTCCGGGACCTTCTAGAATGTTCCCGATGAAAACACCGGAACCATTCCCCAACTCCGAAACGGAACTTTCCTTATATGAATCTTATTCTCCGGACCATTCCGGATCTCCTCGTGATATCCCGGATCCCATCCGAGACTCCGAACAACATTCGGTCTCTTTCTCATAATACCATAACTACTCAAACAACGTCGAATCCTTAAGTGTGTCTCCCTACGGTTCGTGAATTATGCGGACATGATCGAGACACTTCTCCGAACAATAACCAATAGAGGAATCTAGAAATTCATATGGCTCCCACATATTTCTACGATTACTTTGCGATCGAATGAACCACTTACATACGATACCAATTTCCATTTGTCTCACGATATGTTACTTATCCGAGGTTATGATCGCTGGTATCTCCGCATACCTAGTTCATCCTCGCATCGATAAGTACTCTTTTCTCGTTCCCGTGATATGTGATCCCTTGTGACCAAGTCACATGCTTGCAAGCTAATTGGATGACATTTCACCGAGAGGGCCCAGAGAATATCTATCCGTCATGTGGATGGACAAATCCCACTCTTGATCCATGTGTTTCAACCAATACTTTCCGAACACTCAATGCCACCTTTATAGCCACCCTGTTACGGTGTGGTGTTTGATGACATCAAAGCATCCATCCAGTAAAGGCAATATGCATGATCTCATGGTCGAAGGAATTAGGTTACTATGTATCAGAAAGCATATAGCAATTGAACTATTGAAATGACTTGATCTTTATGCTACGCTTATCTATAGGAGTATGTCCACCATATCATTCTCCTAACGATATGATCTTGTTGTTGATAACATCTCAATGTTCATGACAAAGAAACCACATCATCAATCAACCAACAAGCTAGTGAAGTATAGAGGCTATACTAGGGACTTCAAATTAAGTTTACAAATCACACAAGTATTAATGGTTTCCTTGTTAATACTATTATAGCATGAATGTAAACATTTATCATAAACACAAAGATATATAATAATAACTACATTTATTATTACCTCTAGGGCATATCTCCAACACTAAGTTCCTATTAAAACAAGTAGGTCGGGTAAACAATCAAATACCAAGATTTGAGAGTTAAATCATTATTTGACAATAATGATCTGACTACATGCAAAGAAGCGACGATGGGCCCTGACTCCATCAAATGGCTTGAAGCCATAAAATCCGTGATAGTTCCATACACGAGAAATCAAGTTTTGAACTTGAAGGACCCTCGAGAAAGGTGTAAGACCTTACAGTTGTGTTTGGATCTATAAAGAAGTAGACATGGATGTTTCAAATCTATGAAATAGTCGACATGTTGGGAAAGAGTTCACAAAAATGTTCAAAGGTTGACTATGACAAGATTTTGATCTTTCATAGCGATATTTAGTCTAGACGGATTAATGTAGCAACCACTACATATAATTTTTGTTATGTGGTAGTTGAATAAACAAAACAAGTTCTTCTAATAGAAGGGTTACCTAGGACGTGTGCATGACACGGTCCAAAGGGTTTTGTTAATTCAAAGGATGCTAAATGCATATGCAAACTTCAATGGTTGAAGTAAGCATAGCGGAGTTGGAATCTTCACTATGATGAAACTTTTAAAAGAGTTTAATTTTATCGGAGACAATGAAGATGCTTGCATTTGCAAGAAATTAAGTGGGAGCGCTAAGACATATTTCTAATACATTATGTGGAGGACATATTGTTGATTAGAAATGATGTATCTTTTATTAACACATATTAAGAATTTCATCCTGATGAAAGACTTAGGCAAACCCCAAATATTTGGCATCAATAGAAGCTAATATGGTTGTGCCGAAAGTACATAGATGATGTATTGAATGAGTTCAATATAGAAACTACAAGAAAGGTTCTTGTCACACAGAAAGGATTGAATGAGTTCAATATTGATGATATATTCAAGTGTATTGACACTTGGTAAGTGAAACAAAGATTCAAGTATAGATTGATACTTGATGTATGAAATCAAAAAGAGTATTTATATCAATCATGTTGTGATATGTACAAATCCAGATATGTTCTATGCTCTAAATGTTATGAGCATATACCAGAATGATTCATAAAATGATCATTGGACGATAGTAAGGATATTCTTATGATCTTTTGGAAGAACTAAGAGTATATTATTTGTAGAAGTGACAAATAGATGGTTAGTTCATTGTAAAAGTACTACATTGATACTAGTTTTGTCACAGAGTACAAATTAAGTTTATCTCAATCTAAACTAAGGGTGGCACAATATAATGGAAAGTAAGTTCCACAATGGATTTGGATGAGTTCCAAAGTTAAGACATTGTGACAGATACTACAACAAAAGGTTATATGACTGCTATAATAGCAGCTAAAGAGGGCATTTGTGTCAAGTAGTTTGTTGTCAAACTAGGTGTAGTTCACGGCGGGATAATACTATGAAGATATATTGTACGACAATATTATAAACATGTTTTAACCCCAAAGAACTAAAGGTCTCACCGAAGGACCAAAATTATATAAAGCCATCTCATTAGAGAATGAGTGATGCGTAGAGACGCAAAGACATGCAATTACACACGGACCTAGAAGTGTCAGATCCGGAGATCAGTTGACCACTAGCAATCGTGTACATACAACACCAGAAAGCCATAGGTGTTGAATACACAAAGGTTTGAAACTAGATTATTGACTCTAGTGCAAGTGGGAGACTGTTGGAGATATGCCCAAGAGACAATAATAAAGTGGTTATTATCATATCTTCATACTTATGATAAATGTTTACATACCATGCTATAATTGTATTAACCGGAAACATTAATACTTGTGTGATTTGTAAACATAAAAGAGTCCCTAGTAAAGCCTCTTGTTAAACTAGCTTGTTGGTTAATATATGATCATGGTTTCCTGATCATGAACATAGAGATGTTATTAACAACAGGGTCATATCATTAGGAGAATGATGTGATGGACATACTCCTATAGTTAAGCGTAGCATAAAGATCAAGTCATTTAATATAGTTCATTTGCTATAAGCTTTCTGATACATAGTAACCTAATTCCTTCGACCATGAGATCATGCATATCACCTTTACCGGAAGGATGCTTTGATGACATCAAACACCACACCGTAATGGGTGGCTATAAAGGTGGCATTGAGTGTTCGGAAAGTATTGGTTGAGACACATGGATCAAGAGTGGATTTGTCCATCCATATGACGGATAGATATACTACGGGCCTCTCGGTGGAATGTCATCCAATTAGCTTGCAAGCATGTGACTGGCTCACAAGGGATCACATACCACGGAACGAGAAAAGAGTACTTATCGAGAACGAGGTTGAACTAGGTATGCAGAGATACCGACGATCATAACCTCGGATAAGTAAAATATCGTGAGACAAAGGGAAATTGGTATCGTATGTAAGTGGTTCATTCGATCGCAAAGTAATCGTAGAAATATGTGGGAGCCATATGAATTTCCAGAATCCTCTATTGGTTATTGATCGGAGAAGTGTCTCGATCATGTCCACATAATTCACGAACCGTAGGGAGACACACTTAAGGATTCGATGTTGTTGAGTAGTTATGGAATGATGAGTAAGAGACCGAATGTTGTTCGGAGTCTCGGATGGGATCCGGGATATCACGAGGAGATCCGGAATGGTCCGGAGAATAAGATTCATATAAGGAAAGTCCTGTTTCGGGGTTGGAGAATGGTTCCGGTGTTTTCAGCAGGAATGTTCTAGAAGGTTTCGAAATGTTCGGCACTCCGGAAGGGAAGGGTACATGAATGTGTCACTGCAAGTTGGAATGATTGCATCATGTACTAGGTGTCATCGCTGTACAAAATAAAGGGTTTAATCAAATCCTAGTTTGAAAAGTCAAACGCCAATTTGAAAAGTCAAACGGCTATTTTGGAAAGTGGAGAAGAAGTGGAAACTGAGTTGGGGAGGAGTTCCTCCACCGTCGACCCACTAGGGATCCGAGTTGGGAGGGACTCCTCCCTTGGCCGGCGCCTCCTCCACCTATATAAGGAGGGCAGGGCTCCCTCCTAGACACACAAGTTGCCTCCTCTAAACCTAAACCCTAGCCACAGCCTAGGGATTTCTCCCAAGCCGAGAGTTAGAGCTTCTAATTGCCTAGCAGCTGGTTTAGCCCCTTCTAATTGGTGTGTCTAAACCCTAGATCACCAAGGCTCTCTCATAGTCCACCATACTGCCCGGCTTAAGGCGAAGCCATGAGATCTCCCTCTACTTCGGTACCACGCCGTCGTCGCCGGAATCGCGAGGAGAGTGCTACAACCTCCGCTACTGCTGGAACAAGGGAGAGGAAGGTCTTCATCGAGTTAACGTGTGACCGATTGGAAGCGCTGAACGCAGCGCCGGAAGGATCGTCTACGCGATCTTGAGATCGGCAAGAGTACGACTACATCACCCACGAGAATCTGCTCTCGTTAAACGCTTTGGAATCTTCGAGGGTGAGTTCCCCTATCGACTCGTTGCTACAATCTAGTAGATAGATCTTGGCTTGTTTGTTTGCATGCGGTAGAAATTTTTTGTTTTCCATGCTACGAACCCCAACACGAATCTCATATTCAAGAACCATAGTAGTTATAACATAAATAAATAAAAATTAGTAATAAACTTAAAAATAAATAATAACATTTATTTTTATCTCTAGGACATACATCTAGTGTGGGTTATATCTTGACCATACATGCCATGAAAGAAGCAAAATAGTAAGGTCTTATATCATCATATGTGGTAATATGGAAATTAACTAGCCACGTCAGTTTTGTCGCCAAAAGTCATTTACCCATTGTTGCTTGGGTCTCAAAGCATTATCTATGGATTGAAATAACCAAATTGGTAAGACTATATAAATTTGACAAAGCGATATGCAAATTAACCAGTTGCCTAAAATTTTCCGACAAAATCCATTCACCAAGATTTCTTAAGTCGTCGAGCACCTTATATGATGTACAAGGAACAAAATTGTAGAACTTTATATTATCTGATGGAGCTATATGCAAAGTAATTATCTTCCTATGTTTTGCCGCCAAATGTTGTTCACCCGCAGGGATTAGGTCTCATAACACCACATATGACGTGAAAGATGCTATGATGGTATGCTTTTATATTGCATGATATGACACTACCAAAATTAATCTAATATATCGATTTTCTGCCAAAATTCGGTCACCCCATGTGTTCTAGGTGTCAAAGCACCATATATAGTGTGAAAAAAGGTGGTGAGATTTATATTATTTGATGGGGAAATTTGCAAACCCACCAACTTATTTTGTGAAAAGTTGTTCTCCGAGGTATCAAAGCATCAGATATGGCGTGAAAGAAGCAAGATGCTAAGGTTTTCTATCATTTGATGGCTTCATATGCATATTAACCAATTGCCTTTATTTCCTATCAAAAGTAACTATCTCGGTGTGACATAGGACTTAAAGCGCCACATATGACATGAAAGAAGCAATTGTATATTAACCAATTAGGAAATATGAATTAACCAACTACCTCGGTTTGTGCCAACAATCATTCATCCAGAGTGGCCTCTATGTGATGTAAAAGCATCATATATGACATGATAAAATAAAGATGATAAGGTCGTTTTTGGTTACTATCTGATGGTGCAATATCCAAATTCACTATCCACCTTAGTTTCACCCCGAAATCATTAATTAACCGGCATGTCTAAGGTCTCAAAGAGTTATTTTTACATGAAGGCACCAAAATGGTAAGCTTTTATATCATTTGACAGGATATATGCAAATTAATCAACTTTATCTTTTTGCCACAAAGTATTTCTCCCATCGTTGGCATATGACTCAAATCAGCATGTTGGGAGAACATATGATCATAGATACTTTTCCAACTAGGGCACCAACGAGAAGACAAATGCTCCATTTTCCCCATCAAATTATAAATTAAGAGAACTAAGAATTTGAGGCAACACTTTTAGAATGGAGGAGCAACAATTAGAGTTGGGGACATACTTCCAAGGTTTTCAAAAGAGAATTAATTACACTTGACGAGAGCAAAAAAAGATGAATTTGGTGTTTTCAAAATGTATCAGAGTTGCATAGCCGTTAGAATTTCATTCATAAGATGTAGATATCTTATTCCTAACCCTCCATATTTAATGGTTTCGTGATACTAGTTTCTTACCAAGATCTAAGAGGGATCTAGAAGAGTGTTGATTCATAATACTAGTCCACCAAAACTTTATATAGTTGATGCGCTCAGATCAATGTAGAGCTTCGTTGGGAGACCCCAAGAGGAAGGTATGATGAGCACAACAACAAGTCTTCCCTCAGAAAGAAACCAAGGTTATCGAACCAGTAGGAGGAAGGAAACGACTCAAAGGTGTTGCTAGCAACTTGGAAACATGCACAACACAAACTCAAGACTTTGCCCCAACGAACAGTGAGGTTGTCAATCTCACCGGTTTGCTAAAAACAAAGGATTAATTGTATGGTGTGGAAGGTAATAGTAGTTTGCAGAAAGTAAACAGTAACAGTGGAAGATGTATCAATGGTAAAGATTGGACCGGGGTTCATAGTTCACTAGAGGTGTTCTCCTTAAGATAAACAAACATGGCATGCTGGGTAAACAAATTACAACAGCGCAATTGACAGGACTAAGCAAGGCATAACAATGCAATACTAGACATTCATGATCCTATGAGATTCGATTGGGCAATACAACAAGATAGATAGACCTCCATCCAACTGCGTCCGTGACTAGTAATCCACCTTCAGGTTATCATCCGAACCCCCTCCAGTATTAAGTTGCAAGCAACGGATAACTGCTTCAAGCAAAGTATGTAAGGTAAACAATTCACTTGTTCCATGAACAAGAGACCGTTGTTTTCTCCCTAGTGGCAACAACACATCTAAAACCTTAGAGATTTCTATCACTTCCCTTAGATTAAATAGAGGTATGAACCCACTATCGAGCATAAATACCCCCTATTGGAGTCACTAACATCTACTTGGCCAAGATAGCTACTAGAAACGGAGAGCATGCAAGATCACAAACAACACAGACATGATATAATCAATAATACAAAACCATTAATCAATCTAAATAGTAATCTCAATATCCATCGGATCCCCGCAAACACAACATGCATGATTACAAATAGATGATCTTGATCATGAACGGAGCTCACAAGATCTAAACATGGTAGCACAAAGGAGGAGATACAACCATCTAGCTACTACATGGACCCGTAGTCCAAGGTGGAACTACTCACGCTTTCTATTGAAGGCTGGCATGATGAAGAAGAAGGCCTCTGGGATGATCTCCCCTCCGGCAGGGTGCTGGGAAGAGCTTCAGATCCCCACCGATCTAGGGACGATGGTGGCGGTGGCTACAGACGGTTTCATGGAATATTGATCGGGTACTTAGGGTTTTGGTATCGTGGGGTCTTTATAGGCGAAGAGGTGAGGAGGGGCAGCCAGGGCGTCCGCACCCCCCCCAGGCGCGGGCTGGGCCCAGCCGCCCGGCCAGGGGGTGTGCCCCCCTGGTGGCTCTCCTGCATCTTGTACTCTGGCTTCGTGTTCCCCACAGTAAAATACTGACTTTGGCTTTGATGGTGTTGTGTTTATGTGGAGCACTTCGTCGGGAAATCCCAACAACAAGGTGTGAAGCAGCACAACAACAAGTCTTCCCTCAGTAAGAAACCAAGGTTATCGAACCAGTAGGAGGAAGGAAAAGTCTCAAAGGTGTTGCAAGCAACGTGGAAACATGCACAACACAAACTCAAGACTTTGCCCCAACGAACAGTGAGGTTGTCAATCTCACCGGTTGGTGTAACAAAGGATTAACTGTATGGTGTGGAAGGTGATGATGGTTTGCAGCAAGTAAGCGATATGATGGAAGATGTATCAATGATAAAGATTGGACCGGG
Source organism: Avena insularis (assembly GCA_023614405.1). Taxonomy (NCBI): domain Eukaryota; kingdom Viridiplantae; phylum Streptophyta; class Magnoliopsida; order Poales; family Poaceae; genus Avena; species Avena insularis. The sequence goes on from CM042684.1 coordinate 11,397,840, forward strand.
GTCCATAGTTCACTAGAGGTGTTCTCCTTAGATAAACAAACATGGCATGCTGGGTAAACAAATTACAGCAGGGCAATTGACAGGACTGAGCAAGGCATAACAATGCAATACTAGGCACAAAGATCCTATGAGATTCGATTGGGCAATACACCAATATACATAGACCGCTATCCAATTGCATCTATGACTACAAGTCCACCTTCAGGTTATCATCTGAACCCCCTCTAGTATTAAGTTGCAAGCAACAGACAGCTGCTTTAAGCAAAGTGTGTAAGGTAAACAATCCACTTGTTCCATGAATAAGAGACCGTTATTTTCTCCCTAGTGGCAACAACACATCTACAACTGTAGAGATTTCTGTAAATTCCCTTGGAAAATAGAGGCATGAACCCACTATCAAGCATAAATACCCCCTCTTGGAGTCACTAGCAACTACTTGGCCAAGAAAGCTACTAACAACGGAGAGCATGCAAGATCACAACCAACACAGACATGATAGAATCAATAAGACAAAACCATTAATCAATCTGACATAGTAATCTCAATATCTATCGGATCCCCGCAAACACAACATGCATAATTACAAATAGATTGGATCTTGATCATGAACGGAGCTCACAAGATCTATACATGAAAGCACAAGGAGGAGATACAACCATCTAGCTACTACATGGACCCGTAGTCCAATGTGGAACTACTCACGCTTCATACCGGAGGCTGGCATGATGAAGAAGAAGGCCTTCGGGATGATATCCCCTCCGGCAGGGTGCCAGGAAGAGCTTCAGATCCCCTGATCTAGGGACGATGGTGACGGCGGCTATAGACGGTTTCGTGGAATATTAATGTGGTGCCTAGATTTTTGGCATCAGGGGGACTTTATAGGCGAAGAGGCGAGGCAGGCGGGCCACCAGGGCGGCTGCACCCCCCAAGCGCGGGGTGGGCCCACCTGCGCGGCCAGGGTATGTGGCCCCCTGGTGAGCCTCCTCTGTCTCGTATTCTAGCTTCGTGCCCACGGTAAAATATTGAGTTTGGCTTTTGCCCCGTCCAATTCTGAGAATATTGATTTTCTGCCTTTTTGGAACCAAAAACAGAAGAAAACAGGCAACTGGCACTGTGGCAACTTGTTAATAGGTTAGTACCAGAAAACATATAAAAACACCTCAAAGTGTGGACAAAGCTAAGCAAAGTAGATAGTAAACAAGCATGAAGCATCAAAAATTATAGATACGTTTTCGATGTATCAAGCATCTCCAAGCTTATCTCCTGCTCGCCCTCGAGTAGGTAAGTGATAAAAGAATAATTTTTGAGGTGACATGCACCATCAAAACCAAGATCAAACCATTTGCAAGCATTGAAAGCTGGGATCAAAGAACTCTAAACATGTGCATGAAAGATGGAGTTCTAACAATAGGACAAAGTAACTATGCATGCAACATAAAAGGCTACAAACAAAGATCATGAATAACATGCATTGAAAAACGTTTGTTTGTTTCACATACAGAAAACATGGCATAGTGGGATTCAGATTGTCCCTCAAAGAGTATAAAGTAGATGCATAGGACACCTTCAAAGTTCATAAGAGTGACTGGATACAAGTAGCACAAGAACAAGCAATATCGACAATATGCATCAATCAATAAGTTTTGGGACACTGCACATAGAACTAAGAATGACAACTATGCTCTCTTAACTGGTGCCTAAAGGTAGAAGGTGGAGACTCAATATAATAGTGGAAGAAAGGCCCTTCATAAAGGGAAGCAGGGATTTCAAGTTTCAAAAAGATCTTCCAAAAATCATGGTACTTGTTAGCTTTCAGCCCTCATTTCCCCTATCATAAGCATCTTGAAGTGATTAAGGTTAAAGCGAACAAACTATGGAGTATATGCTTGACAAAGTATAAGTTGGCAATCTCATGTCCCTTGAATACGAGGGCCGCACCTCATGCTACTCAACTTTAGTCACCTGTAAGTTCTTGTCATAGTAAGTACATGTGTATCATAGAGAACCGCCAACGGGGTACCCCTTGCACATGGTATAGGAGCTATCTCATAACCAAAATGACAAGGCAAGTAGACAATGAGCATCTCAGCGATCTTTTTATTTACTATGTGCATAGCTTTTTATTGAGGATGCTTCATAGATAGCTTATTATGGTGATGCTGCAAGTTTTCACCATGATTAGGCATGTGAAGGCTAGCGTCCCAGGCGTTTATCTAACACAAAATACATAACTTCGTGAACTTAGAAGCTCCCTCTTTATTTCACATCGGCGACATCCATAGACAAAAGATCATGGTATTAAGTGTGTACAAAGTACAAGTGCAATGTTGAAAATATTCCCCATGACAACATGGTTCTGCTAATTCCAACGTATAAGTGCAAGCATATACAACATAGATGACACAATGGTTCAAGTTTATTAGGGTCAAGGAACATAAAGTGTGCCATCAAGTTTGTGAGGGCTTTAATCACTAAGTTTTCACATAACAAAATACTTTTTAATTGGAAGATGGCTGAAAAGAAGAATATACTTGGAATGGTGTAACACACCATGCATAGGAATTTATAGTGGACACTTTGGAATAACTTGGTTTCTTGGGAGTTGGAAGCATGAGTAGAGCTTACTCATACAAGTGGAGGCTAGCAAAACACTGGGAGCAACCAACTAAGAGAGCAATAATGGCCATAATCATGTAGAGCGACAAAACATTACTAATCAAAGCATAGAGTGGTACTACAAGTCAAGGACTAAATGTCATAGATGCTATGGTGACTTGTTCATAGTCATAACATGGTGTGAGCATGTGCCAAGTCAACCCAAACAAAGCATCAAAGGAGAATACCACAATACTATGCTTTTGTATGCTAAAACAACACATGAATCTTTCAAGGCACACTAAGCAATCCTAGTTGTTTGAAACAAGTCATGCTACAGAAATAATCTCTAAGCATAAGGTCAAAACAACACCTAGCATGTCATGCTAAAGTCTAAGTCACAGTCAATGCAAGCTCCTCTTGCACTTATCAAGCAAGAACTTTCTACTCCTTTCCAACACCAATCGACTTATTTGAAACAACACGGCAAGAACGGGGGTCCAAACTACTTTATTCAAGCAAACTAAACAAAATAAGCAGACCAAACGAAAACTAATACGCTCCAAGAACAACACAACAGTGCATGAAACAATAAAAACGAAGTGTCTAGAAAGACCTGAGCTTTTTATTGATGAAGAAGGGGATGCCTTGGGCATCCCCAATCTTTGACGCTTGTACCTCTTGTATATTTCTTGGGGTGACACCGGGGTGTCATCCCCAAGCTTGAGCTTTTGTCCATTCTTCATCTCATTACATCATTCTCTCTCTACACCTGAAATTTTTTCCTTCATACAAAACTTCACACAATCTTCATTAGCAACATTAGTGTATTCAAAAGATAATAGACCTTTGGGTTTAGCTTTAGAACAACAAAAAATTTCACTAAAAATACAAGCTACTATAGCAACTCCTTCAAAAAGCTCAATTTCCCCAAAAAGAACTCAAAAAGGAATCAATAAGAAGCAAATGCAAATAATGACAGAAATCTGTCAAAACAGACCAGCAGGTATAAACCAATTTTTTCGAAAATCTTCTGTTGCTCAAATCAAAAAAGTGTTTAACTAACAAAAGTTAGCTAACATACTGGGGGATTTATTCATAAATTGTAAGATCAATCTAACTTATAGAGACTCCTCACGAATATTTATGGTGGATGACAAAAATCTGTTTCGGGACAACAAGTCCCCAAATCTTACTTCCCTCTCATTAGAGGTCATTCTTGGCACAAAAAGCAAACAAAAAGGATACGGAGAGGTCATTACTGAAGTAATAACTTCCAAGACTCAAGAAAACTCTTGGGTTATCTCCCAATAAGTGCTTTTCTTTAACGCCTTTAGGTTAGGCACAAGAAGCAAGAAATCAAGTATTTTCAAATGAGGAAGCATTAACATTAATACTTGCAAAATCTTCAACTATGAAAGGTATCTCATTAGAATGAGTTTTGGAGGATCCCTTCTCATCTCTCTTTGGTTTACTACTTTCATCAAAAGGATTTTCAGGAACAATCCAATCAAAATTCTTTTCAAAGGCCTCATGCATCCCAACAAGCTTAAAGGGTATGGTATCTTAAATTCCTCTCTAGGCTTAGTTTTATCAGAAGTACCCACAACATCTACACATTATCCTAGCATATCAAAATGCTCAAAAACCTTTTTGGCTTCCTTAGCAACATCATGGAACTCTTTGAGAAAAGTTTCAAGAATAAATTCTCTCTTTTCAGCATTCTTTTATTCTTTTAGTTTTAGGAACAAAATTTGCATCATGGGGTTAAGGCCAACAAACCTAGACTCCAAAATATGAACTAAATAAGCTGCAGCAGTAGAGCAGGAACTAATTTTTTTGTGTTTTTGATAAGAGAAAGCAAACCAAACTAGACTATTTGTTTTTGGAGTTTTTGATAAAAACAGGCAAACAAAACCAAGCAAAACAAACTAAGCAAACTAAAAAAAAGTAAAAAAGAAAGGTTGAGGAGGACTCCCCTTGTGAATACGTCCTTAGCCTCCCCGGCAATGGTGCCTGAAAACTTGATGATGTTGTGTTGATGTGGAGCACTTCGTCGGGAAACCCCAAGATCAAGGTGTGAAGCAGCACATCAGCAAGTCTTCCCTTAGTAAGAAACTGTGGTGACCCAGTATACCACTGCATGATGTAGTACACTATAGTCGTTGACATAACACCAATGAAACACCGTTCACTAGTATTACATCCCTCAAAGTGGTACAATGAAACACAAAGAGTCCAAGACATGACTATAGGTTACAACTCAACTCTTTACACCAGATCCAGAGAACACTCTAGGTTAAAGAGAGAGAAAGAAACTTCTTACAAAGAAGAATCAGGAATAAACAACTCCAAAGCTATAATACTATTAAGACTAATATCTTAACTAATGGTCCGGCATTGCTGCTATTGCAATATACTACAGAAATAGGTTCTATGGCTAGAGATTCTATTCTTATCTAATCAGCAACTTCGTCTTCATTTGAGCTGATGTATATGTTGACTTTCTTGACTGCATTGAAGATCTTTAGCTTTTGATGATGATTCCTGGAGCATGGCTTGATGTAGTCATCGTCTGTACTGGCTTTAGAACCTAGCAAGGGTTAATAAGATACTTTGAGTACGAGTGTACTCAACAAGTCCACTATAAAAGGAGTGTTCGATGCACTATATCTACAGCCACAGACCATAGGTCGTAGGCCATGCAAGTTTTCGTAAACATTTCTTCAAAGGTTGCTTTTATTCTGAAAAACTATGTCTGTCAGCCTTCACGGGTTTACCAGAACTTTCATGGAGTTCCTTTCCCGTCGCGTTCGCAACTCCTTCCCGGAACATGGAGTAACAAGTTACAGTTCTTACACTTTGCAGAGGTGCGTTACTTTACCCATGAGATATCAACTCCTTGTTGCACAACCGGGCATACTTTCCCGTCCATAATTCCATGATGTGGTGTAAACCATGCCCACATAAAGAATTATGGCAATGGTTTGTACAAACCATTAGATGCCAGAACTATCGTGGGACGATGAGGGTTCCCACCCATATGCTGCATATCCTCTATGAATTACCAATTAATATGCATGCTATGAGGATAACAGCCACGACCTGCACATCCGGCTTCATGCGAGAGGAAGAAGATACAGCTGACTTCTCTGTTCCATTCCAAATCTCAAGGCTAACGCGTAATAGACAGCGCTAGAATCACTGATGTCAGGGGTTATTAAGTCCCTACTTGATCATCATTGCTGCAAATAGAACCCTAGGTTCTATTGCTCCATTATATCTCCACTTAGGATGATATCTATGATTTCTTTATTTGTGAAAATAATATTTTTCTTTCTTTTATAGCATCTATGATAACACACAATTTGCAAATACTTTGATAAAGACTCTTCAAAGGACATGAGCAAGTGATGAACTTGCCTTTTGTGATTGCAAGATTATGCACTCATGGTCTTCAAGACAATATAAGATCCAATAGTTGAAATCTGCATCATTGGTCCGGTAAGGACTAATGTTTAAAGAAGCAAGATGCTTTTATGCATAGGTAATGTAATGCAAGTTAATAAACGTGAGTCCCGAGAATAACGTTGTCTTAGGGTTTGGATACTGGAATTGGTTTCCTTGGAATGTGTTGCCCTTTTAGATTAAGTTTCATACATGTGCTTCTTATTAAGGCTTGTGAGTGTGTGTGAAACAACATGTATTTATACAACAATAAAATACACACATATGGAATGCTACACAAGGTTTCTTAGATCCTAATTGTCTATCTTCAAGTTTTACTTTATAAGTAATGATCTTTATAAGGAACCTAAGCGATAATAATTCTTAATACACAGGTAAAGTATAAAGTAATGTGATTATTTTTAATTGTTAGTTGGTGACTAAGGTAAGAATCCTTGGTTTTAGTTGTTAAGAGTTGAAGAATTTATTATGATATTATTCTTTGAAGTGGCAAAAAGAATAACATTCGAAAAAAAGATTTCCTTTCTAAGGTTTAAACAAGAGAGAATTCCTTATTTGACACTACTTCTAAATATGATTCCTTATTTGACACTTAAAATATTTCTTTTCCCTATATGACACTAAGTGTAATTTTTTTGCCTTATATGACACTCTAGTGCATTTTGAGAACTGACGGTGTTAATTGGGGATCTAAAAAGACGCTTTCGCCCCTGGTACATAATATGACCAAATTTATTTAAGACAAAAGCAGTTGTGATGACACGAGACGAGTGCAGAGTTGGAGCGAAATTTTATTCCGGTAGACTTTTTTCAATCCCAGATGTCCGGTGTTCCAAAACGATAAGACCAACGCGCTAATTAATCCTGTGCAAAAAAACCCTAATTAATTGCTCATAGAACTAGCACTAATTAACTGGGAGATAAACATCGGGACCGGTAATTCTCTTCCCTTATTTCTTTTTTCTCTTCCATGGGAGTAAAAGGAGAATATGGATCGGTGGGCTCCTTTGGTGACCAATCGGACGTGTAAAAGTAGGCTGTTGATTGGCAGTTGCCTTTGCCATGGATTGGGCATGCACATGCACAACCGGAGCACGGTCAATACCAGAGAAACGGGAAAACTAGGGAGCAGGGGTATTTTTGTCCAGCTGCAAAAAGGTTGACGGAACAATATAACAAATCAAACGGGAGTGTCATCTAAGGCAAAAAAAATTACATGTAGTGTCAAATAGGGAAGAGAAAAAATTTAAGTGTCAAATAAGGAACCATATTTGAGAGTAGTGTCAAATAAGGAATTCTCTCTTTAAACAATCATCATTATTAATAGAACATGATTAATGTCTTTTGGTGTTTGATTTATTAGTTTGTACCTGAGATGCTTTATGTCTTAAGTTAAATAAACCAAAGTTAACTATAAAAACATAAGTGATTTATTAGACCTGATGTTTATAAGGTTTGAGACTAAAATTAACTTTAAAAGGTTAAGTAAACTTAAGATGTAATATATTTTAATTATTCCCGAGTTTTAGATTTATAATAGGTATAACTAAGGTATGGAATTATTCACTATATTTTAAGTGAATGATTTAGATTAAATTTGTTTTGCTTATTAAGAAAATAATCTGTATTTATTTAATGGGAGCATAATTAGATGATCTTACTAATTTGTTCGAGTTTAAAGTTATGTTAATAATGGTTAATATATAATGATTGTTCATCGTATTATATATATGAGTAATACTCAATAAGAGTTTTAAAAGAATACCTTAAAGTTAAAAATTATACTTAAGTTTGAGTATGCATTTAAGTTGTGAATTTGGGATTTAGTATTTAGACTTTAATTACTCAAGGTTTTACAACAATAGTGATTATTCTTACTTAAGAATTGCTTTTAAAGAATTTATAAAAATAGGTAATAGATAAGGATTTATTATTTAAAATACTAAACACTTTTCTAATAATATATTTAATATTTTTCTAGTGTAATATATTTATTCAAGACCTTAAAATGAATTTTATTTATTTTTAAGTATTATCTTTATTTTTATAAAATTCATCAAAGTATTAAGGGTCTTTAAATATTTACTTTATGTTTTATTTGTAAAATTCTAAATTAGTGTTTTTATAAAACAGTAGAGTTATTTTAATATACAAAAATGATTTTTTATTTATTTTTAGGGTATTTCCTTATTTTATGAAATTTCACTTAAGATTTAATGGTGTTAATACTTATTTGCCTTATTTTTATTTTAAACAAGTAAAGTTATTTTTTTATTAGGTAGATATTACTTTTATGATGATTTTCATATATTAGATGTACTTTTATGATTTTTCTATAATATTCTAGAATTTTAAATGTCAGAATGGCATTTTGATAATTTTTATTTCATTCTTTAATTGATTTTTTTTCTTTTTCTCTATTAGAACCAGAGCCAAAGGATCCAGTTGGAGGTTGCTTGGTTGGCTGCATCGGACGGCCTAGTCCAACTAGACCAGGCCTAGGGGATAACCCCACCCGGCCCAACTTCCCCCTCTCGCGACACCTATCTATCCATGTTCCTCTTCTCGCACTGCTCGTCGCCGCCGATGTTGCTTGCTCAATTCCGGCGACTCCCGACGCCCTCTGGCGCCAGCCAGATGGAGCTTTGGCCCATCGTGCTATGATCTACCACCTCCTCGGCTTGATTTGCTTTCCCCCGCCTCTCGTGCATGCCCCCACGGTGATGTAGTACTGCAGTCGCCACTGCGACCTACCCCCATCCCTGACGACGGAGGGACGGCATCCAGGGATGCAACCCTGACACCCTTCGTTGCTCCGTTGTGCTGCTTCCTGACCTTCCTGTGGTGGTAGGAGAGGTACTGAGGTATCATTTCTTCTCCGACACCGGCGGGAAGGCAACTTCTGCAACCCCGGCGTCGGCCTCCTTGTTTACTACCACAACCATGTCTTCAGACAGGTAATGCTTAAGTGACCAGCCTTCACGCTGATGAAATTGTTTAGGTGCAAAACTATGGTTCAGTGATGCTGTTCTTAGCATACCTAGGATTTTTCCTGGAATATATGTGATACAACGAAGTGTCTTGTTTCAGTTTGGATGAATTACCCATCCCAGCATCAGGGATTTGTTAATTATTGGTACTGTTGTTTATCTGAATTTTTGATTCAGTGCATTGCTGAACTGAAGCTATGTTTCATGGTTTGCTGGAACAGATGATAGCATATGATCTTTGCTGATGGTATTTTTAATTTAGACTATTGATCTTAGTGCTGGAGGTTTACTTAAGCATTCATATGCCTGAGCCTATGTTTGTAAAGAAAATTTATAAGGAAATGATCCCATGATCATTAATTTGGGAATATGAGAAGGATATAGTTATAGTGACCCCTCCTAACCTCCTAGAATTTATTCTAGTATCAGGTTAGTTGTGTTGGTTGCTTTAACTTGTCATACTCCTGGTTTCAATGGTTTATCACTTGATGAAGTGAAGTGTATATTTTTGACAACAACACATATGTAAGATTTGATTCCTAGTTTGGTGGCTAGGAAGATGATTAGATTCATTTAATTGATCTCTGTTGCATAATGAAATGGGTATAGTGTCTGGCTCTAGTGACATCTAATGCACTGGTTGTTGTTGTGGTGCCTCTACAGGTGTGCAAGATTTGGGTAGCATGGCTTACTGTTGTGTTACAGCTGATTGGAAATATTTTCCAGGCCAAGGATGCATAGACCGAGGCTATAAGCACATGTTATCTTATGTAAATAAGGTGACCTTATCAATGATTCCTAAACTATTTGTCTAGGAAGATGATTAATGTGGTATTTGTACTTGCTTGCAGATGAGCTTAAAATTTGTCTTTTGATGATGAGATGATTGAGTTAATTATAGTGGCCTTATTAGTTATGAGATTGCTACTGTGGAACCTTATTAACGGGTGCACAACAGCATGACCATAATGAATATGATCTGCTACTACTTTGACTAATGTAACTGGTCAAAGGTCATTTGTTCTTGATGATTTATGTGTGTAACCAGTTCTAGCCTATGATGTAAAGTCTGAGGCACAAGATTTAAATAAGAACAGATGCTTGAGTGCTCCAAAGCTCTATGATGAGCCTTGCATAGCATTTATATGCAAGACTGAGAGCTTCCCCCTTTTTAAAAATCTTTTCATATAAGAACAGATGCTATGATTGATCATAGGAATGGATATTTACCTGATACTGCACAAGTTGCTGAAATGTCTTGTGGATGTGTTTGGATTTGATCAGCTAGATCTTCTTGCTCTTGGGCTTGAACTGCTCCACCTTGGTATGTTGTGGATCCTTCCTTCTTCCTACCTACTGGCCTGCTCCTCCTCCTCTTGAGCTAGCTTATTATCCTATCCTGATTTTCTTCTTGTTCTAGCTCTTGGATGGCTTTTCGGGAGCAACCAGAGTTGGGGTGTGGAGATGAAATCTTGCTAGTGGTGTGGTTGGTTTGTTTAGCTGAGATCCAAAGCTAGAGTTATATGTGATGTGGTCTTGTGTTTTGAGTTGATTTAGCTTCTGCTGTCCTGGGAGAGAATGAATGTCTGAGCAGCACCTCTCCTAGTAGTGGCTGTAGTTTCTCTTTCTATATTGGTCACTTCCCTTGCTTAATCGACAGCATATCGCATGCAGCTGTGTGTGTAAGCTGCCTGCCTGTTCCAGGGGTTTTGTCCCATTGCCAGATATTTCCTAGTCTGGAAGCTAATCCCTTGTGGATGTGCTCGGCTGGTTTGAATATCATCTCTTTGCCACTTACCTGTCCTTGGTGAAACTTGCCCCTGTACCAGCCTATGATGCACTAGTCTGAGGCCATATTCTAGAATAAGAACAGATACTACTCTTTGGCCCCTTTTTAAAGAAATACCCAATGATGTGTTCAGCAATGCATCACATTGCCAGACTGAGAGTAGCATTCATCTCAAAAAATTCTCTTTATTTTATTCTTTTTCTTTTGTTTTGTTACCTTTTGTGCTGTTTTGCAGGGACAAAGAAATAAGAAGAAAAGAAGATACCATAGATGAATTAGGAAGTTGAGTTTATAAATAGTTTTAGGGTTTTACTTTATTCTTTTGTAATTTACCCTTTTATTTATTTTGGGTGAGGTGGAAAGCATTGTAATTTCAATATAATTGTAATAAAGAAATTCTTTTTATTCTTAGTACTTGTAATTTTCTTTATCCATTTTGTAAACTTTGGATTATTCTAATTGTAATAAAGTAAATGCTTTATTTATTTCATTTCTAAATTGTACTGGTTACTAATTGTTGGACCTCTTATACACTTGTATTATTTAAATATTACGTAATATTTATTGTTTTTGAAATAATAATTCCAAATTATTGTATAATTTAAATGTATTGTGAATGTGATGATATCTATTTGCTTATTCAAGAATTTTACCATTCCAATTCTATTATTAATTCTTTTCAATTTATTTTTGAATCCAAATAAAGTATTTGAATATTTAACTCAAATTGTTTTCCCTCAAACATGAACATTCAGTAGAGGTCATGTCAAAATCCATCGCACTTGCTCTATTGTTTCCTTAGAACAAGAGAGACCTCGATCCCTCTATAGGTCTTTTTGTTTTCCGCGAAAATTCTCTGGATTTTCTTATGCATGAATGCAATGCTCAAACCTGTGTTCTCTATAATTCTAGGTGCTAATCCTGGGATGTTACAGAAACTAAGGTTATCGAACCAGTAAGAGGAAGGAAACATCTCAAAGGTGTTGCAAGCAACGTGGAAACCTGCACAACATAAACTCAAGACTTTGCCCCAACGAACAGTGAGGTTGTCAATCTCACCGGTTGATGTAACAAAGGATTAACTGTATGGTGTGGGAGGTGATGATGGTTTGCAGCAAGTAAACAATAATAGTGGAAGATGTATCAATGATAAAGATTGGACCAGGGTCCATAGTTCACTAGAGGTGTTCTCCTTAGATAAACAAACATGGCATACTGGGTAAACAAATTACAGCAGGGCAATTGACGGGACTGAGCAAGGCATAACAATGCAATACTAGACACAAAGATCCTATGGGATTCGATTGGGAAGTACAACAATATACATAGACCGCCATCCATTTGCATCTATTACTAGAAGTCCACCTTCAGGTTATCATCCGAACCCCCTCCAGTATTAAGTTGCAAGCAACAGACAACTGCTTTAAGCAAAGTGTGTAAGGTAAACAATCCACTTGTTCCATGAACAAGAGATCGTTGTTTTCTCTCTAGTGGCAACAACACATCTACAACCGTAGAGATTTCTGTCACTTCCCTTGAAAAATAGAGGCATGAACCCACTATCGAGCATAAATACCCCCTCTTGGAGTCACTAGCAACTACTTGGCCAAGATAGCTACTAACAACAGAGAGCGTGCAAGATCACAAACAACACAGACATGATATAATCAATAAGACAAAACCATTAATCAATATGACATAGTAATCTCAATATCCATCGGATCCCCGCAAACACAACATGCATGATTACAAATTGATTAGATATTGATCATGAACGGAGCTCACAAGATCTATACATGAAAGCACAAGGAGGAGATACAACCATCTAGCTACTACATGGACCCGTAGTCCAAGGTGGAAGTACTCACGCTTCATACCGGAGGCTGGCATGATGAAGAAGAAGGGCTCCGGGATGATCTCCCCTCCGGCAGGGTGCCGGGAAGAGCTTCAGATCCCCCCTAATCTAGGGATGATGGTGGCGGCGGCTACAGACGGTTTCATGGAATATTGATCGGGTGCCTAGGGTTTTGGCATCTGGGGGACTTTATAGGCGAAGAGGCGAGGAGGGGCCACTGGCGAGTGCACCCTCAGTGCATCTGGATGGGCCACCCGCGCGACCAGGGGGTGTGGGTCCTGGTGAGCCTCCTCCATCTCGTATTCTGGCTTCGTGTTGCCCACGGTAAAATATTGACTTTTGCTTTTGTCCCATCCAATTCCGAAAATATTGATTTTCTGCCTTTCTGGAACCAAAAACAGAAGAAAACAGGCAACTAGCACCGTGGCAACTTGTTAATAGGTTAGTACCAGAAAACATATAAAAACACCTCAGTGTGGACAAAGCAAAGCAAAGTACATAGTAAACAAGCATGAAGCATCAAAAATTATAGATACGTTTCCGACGTATCTGGCTTTTGTCCCGTCCAATTCCGAGAATATTGATTTTCTGCCTTTTCTGGAACCAAAAACAGAAGAAAACATGAAACGGACACTGTGGCATCTTGTTAATAGGTTAGTCTAGAAAAACATATGAAAACACCTCAAAGTGTAGACAAAGCAAAGCAAAGTAGATATTAAACAAGCATGAAACATAAAAAATTATAGATACTTTTTTGACGTATCAATAGTAAGCTTGGAAACCAGCTTTGGGTTAAGAAGAATTTTGGACATTTATTAAATAGGTATAGAATAAAAATGTGACATAATAAGAGAAAGAATTTTGTACATGTATTAAATAGATACAGAAGCAAAAAATGACTTAATAAGATCTAACCTCACAACATGAGAAAGCATGTTGCCTTTATAACACATGAGTTTTCATTTGGGCAGTGACTTAATAAGAGTTAACCTTTTAGCACAATATAGCATGCTATCTTTATAATCGATGTGTTTTCATTTGTATCTATCCGCGATAAAATCATAAGTAGTAGATCAGTTTTTGACTGTAAGAATAAGAAGGCGACATAAATGAGTATCGGGAGAATCATGTCTGGAGCAAGAAAAATGTTTAATTGGTGCTTCAGAGACATTATTCAAAAGCTTGCTGAATAAGATAGTAGATTTATTACAGGTTGGAGCTTTCCTTGAGAGATCCAAAGTTATTAATCGCCTAAACAATTTTTGCAACATCGCTATTGGTAGCCCATCAATAAGAAATGATCCAATCATATGCAAACCTAATAGAGTCTATAGAGGGACAAGCCAAAGTAAGTTGAATGTCTGCTAAATTATGAGCTGTAAAAGCATCCTAAAGATAAATGGAAAACTCATTAACCATGATGACAAATTAAAAGGTATGATGATAAAGAATAACCTTGTTTGCAAAGATAAAAGGTATGCTGATAATGGGAAGCCTTGTCGGATACCTACGATAGAGATGAAAGGTACTGCAATAAAGGGAAATCTTGTCGGATACCCCAACTTCTACGAAAGCAACCAAAAAGTTTCTATTAATGTTAGCATAAAAGGTAGATGTTGACATACATTCACAAATAAGGCCAATAAAATGACCATGTAGCCCCTTACATGAAAAAGCTCTAGATATGAAGTCCCATTCTAATCTATCAAAATGTTTTGCAACATCATCTTTTAATATAAAAGATTGTTTTCAAGAAGAGAGCGAAAAAGAAAGAGCAATCCTCTGAGCAGTAAAAATATTATTCGAGATTCTACAGCCTTAAACAAACGTTTTATATGTTTCATGCATGAAATTTATCAAATGATGCTTAAGCCGGAGGTGGATTCTTTTTGCTCTTCCATACCTTATCAACTACCTGGTCGATTTTCAAGGCTAAGAGCCTTTAAACCTGCATAAAATATATGAACTTTTGGTTGAACACTAATCATTAGGAGTATCCAACGATAGTTCATCATTAAAGTTTGCATTTAAGACAAGAACCACAAATACTTTCTCTTTGAAATTCTCATCAAAATGATTAGATATTTTTGGAGAATTCCAAGTGTTTGAACTATTAGAACTCATATCCTTGATAGCTATATGACATGAACACACTACCATTTTAGCAGATCACATGATCATACATTCTAAATATTGGACGAAGGAGAAGAACAAATGCTTAATATTTCCCTAACAATATGTAACTTAACATAACTAAGAATTTGAGACAACACTTCTAAAATGGTGGACCAAAAGGAGAAAATTAGATAAAAAGTTGCAATCTTTCCAAATAGAAGAATCAGGAAAATACTGAAATTTGATGACATTGGCAAAAAGGGATCTTCCATAATATGCCATGATGACATAGAAATTAAACCTTTGTTTATAACATTCAAATCTTTGATCCCTAACCCTCCACCTTTATAAGTTATGGTGATATATTTCCAATATCTAAGACAAAGGTATAAATAAGGGTGTTGATTGTGAATACCGGTCCATCAAAACTTTCTAGCTACAGTAGAAAGCTTCTCAACCAACTTCTTATTAAACAAACTGTTGGACATGTGACAAAAAGGTATGAAGATAAACTTACTGAATATAAGATAACCCGACAACATGAGAAAGCATGTTCCCTGGATAAGCAGTGGGTTATGATTTAATCATCAACAACAAAAGCGGTTTTTGATTTAATCATCAACAACAAAAGCATACGATAGCAAATGTACTTTCGCCTGGAAGAATAAGAGGGTGACCTAAATGAGTAGCAGGACAATACATGTCCGGAGTAGGGAAAGATGTTTAGTTATTGCTTTAGAAAATTACTCGCATGTTGAATAAGATATCGAATTCATCCCAGTTTTGGTGTTTGTCCCAAGTGAGAACAAAAGTTATTAACACCTAGAACGGTCATGGCAACATCACTCTCTTGGAAGCCGATGAAAAACAACCAAATCATCTACAAACACAAGGGAGTGGATAGGAGAATTCAGACATAGCTGAACGACTCTTAAATTATCAGCCATCAATGCACCATGATGGTGATACCAACAAAGCATTAACTATAACGACAAAAATATACGCCAATAAAGGGTAACCTTGTCGGATATCTATCGCAAAGAGAAAAGCCTCGACGATATAGGGCAACCTTGTAGGATACCTCGGCTTCCGCGAAAACGACAAAACGGTCATTCGTTATTGTTAACGGAAAAGGTAGGCGCCGGCATACACTCATTAATACGGCAAGTGAAATGACCATGCAACCTCTCACATACGTAAAACCCTAAATGTATGCCGGCTGAATGACTCTTAAATTATCAGCCATCAATGCACCATGAGGGTGAAACCAACAACGCATTAACTATAACGACAAAAATGTACGTCAATAAAGGGTAACCTTGTCGGATATATACCGCAAAAACAAAAGCCTCGACGATATAGTGCAACCTTGTAGGATACCCCGGCTTCCGCGAAAATGACAAAACGGTCGTTCGTTGTAGTTAACGGAAAAGGTAGGCGCCAACATATACACTCATTAATACAGCAAGTGAAATGACCATGCAATCCCTCACGTACAAAAACCCTAACTGTATTCTCGCTCTACTCTATGAAAAGGTAGGTTTAACTGGGTTTGCATAAGAGAGCCGAAAAGGAAATGTAATAATCTCCCGAGCAATAACAATGTTATTCGAAATTCTACTTCCTTCGGCAACTTCTTGGCCGGTTTTCATGGATGAAATGAAATTTGGCAAATGATGGTCAAGCCTATTACAAGCCAAAGTTGTAAATATATTTTGTGAATTTTACATTCCGAACGTTCCATGGCAGGCCGATATTCCGGATGAATTGCGTGATTTGTCTTTACCTTCGATTGAGATCTTGCATTAGTGGCCATGATTAAGCCTACTAAGCCAAAGATTTTTGTGAATTATTACATTCCAAAGGTCTATAGTACTCCCTCTGTTTCGGTTTACAAGTCCTACGCGTATATCTAGGTTATCAATTTGACCTATATAATTTAAATTATATAATATAAAAATTATATCATTAAAAAATACAAAGTCTAAAGTTTCCGATTATATATTTTTTGTAATATATATATATATATATATATATATATATATATATATATATATCATACTAAGTTGCTCAATTTGCGACGCAGAACTACGTGCAGGACTTGTAAACCGAAACGGAGAAAGTAGTACATTAGGTCGATAGTTTCAAGGAAGGAATTATGTGATTTGGCTTTCAGTAATGTAATATATGCAAATCTCCCGGAAGAATCTGGAATATTTGATTGAGATCTTGCATTAGTGAGGCATGATTATAGCGGTGAGGCTGGAGGGTAGGTAGGCGCCCGTCCAGGTGGCGAGGCGGAGAAGACGCCACAGCGGCATACATACGGCGTTCTCGGGGCTAGCCGACGTCGGGGTTCCAGCCCAGCCATCGGGCGCACTACACTACCCCTTCTCTATCTCTTGTCCCCATCCGCCTCCGTTTCCTACGGACGGACGGACGGACGGAGTCAAGTATCAGTCCAGTCCGCCACTCCACTCTCCAGCCCACAGTCACGCCGATACCGTGCCCCCAGCCCTCCCTCAGACACCGCGCCGCCGCCGCCGGGGCGGGTTCCGGCCCGGAGAAGAAGCCGCTCTCTCCGGCCGGCCTAGGGTATACCTCCCAGCCCCCGCCGCTCCCTCTTCCCCAGCCGTTACCGCTTTCCAAATCCAGTCCGACCGATCCGCCCACAAAACCCCCACCCCTCCCCTCCCCTCCTGCCGTTTCCCTTCCGTCCTATTATTCCTCCCCTCCCCTCCCCTCCCAAACCCCAGCCCCCCACCACTCGCGATGGGAACCCCGGAGCCCGAGCCCCAAACCCTAGCCGCCGGGGACCTCGTCTGGGCCAAGACCAAGGGCCGCCAGCACTGGTGGCCCGCGCGCCTGCTCGCCGCCTCCGCCCCCGCCCCCAAGGACGCCCCCGTCTACTGCTTCGGCGACGACTACGACGAGGAGCCGCGCCGCGCCACCCAACTCAGGCGCTTCGCCGACCCGGCCGCCGACAAGATGGCGCGGGCCAGCGTCGCGCGGGGGTTCCTCAGCGCCGTCGAGCTGGCCCACGCCGCCGCCGTCGCGCTCCTCTGCGCCGGCCTCACCTGCGCCTGCGCCTCCCCCGCCGTTCCTCCGCCGGCCGAGGTCGCCGCCGCCGTCGGCGTCGACAACCTGTCCCCGTCGGAGTTCCTCGCGTCCCTCCGCCGCGCCGCGCTCGACGCCCCGGCCGTCGGGCTGATTGGCCGCACCAGGCTCACCAGCTGGGCCCAAGCGCTCGCGCTGGGCTGGGGCCCGGCCGGCGCGGGCCACTACCCGCGCCGCTCGCTCGAGGAGCTCGTCGACAAGATTGACCTCGACGACCTCAACGAGCCGGCTGGAGACGCTGCCGACGAGGAGGACGACGACGAGGACAAGGCAACGGAGAGGCCGCTCAAGACGCCCGCTCGAGCAAAGCGCAGGGGACGCCCGCGCAGAGCAGAAGCCTCCTCGTCCGCGGACGAGGTGGATCCAGGGGAGGACACCGACCACAAGGAAGTCACCAGCGGCCCTGTCACCACAGAGCTGTCCACGGGGCGGATGCGGAAGAAGAGCAAGTACCTCTCCCCGCCCTACACCAATCTGGGCGGGTACGCTCTTGAAGACAAGATCGAGAAGTCGGCTGATCTGCCAAAGGAATCGGTGCCCAGTTCTAGTAAAGGGGAGAACAAGGCAGCACGGGACAATGTTGATGCAGGGGAGGTGCTGGAGCTGCTGCGTAGCTTTGGGGAGGACGTATTCCATGAGACCCAGTTTCCCAAGGCCGCAGATCGGTTTCTTGCCTCGTTTAGAAGCTCAAAGTTCGCTGCCGTAGATGTTGCTGGGCTCATCTCTGATCCAGCTGCTGCTCTCAAACTGGGGAAGAGTGTACTGGAGAGGAGTAGGAAGAAGGATGAAGTTGGGGCTGGCGCTTCTTCTACCAAGAGGAAGAAGAAGTTGGAGAAAACATCTCCTACGGCCACGCTTGATTTCCCCGCGGAGAATGCTGTTGCAAAAGACAGCGCGGGCGTTGCGGCTACGCTTGATTTTCCCGCGGAGAATGTTGTTGCCAAAGACAGCGGGGAAGTTGCTGGTTTGGTTTCTGATTCAAGTGCTGCTCTGGAAAAAGTAAAGGGTGCAATGAAGAGGGGCAGAAAGAAGAAGGATCAGGATGGAAGTGGCGGTTCTTCTAACAAGAGGAAGAAGGCGGAGAAAACCTCTCCTAAGGCTACTCCTGAACTTCCAGCGGAGAATGTTTCTGCCAACGCCAGTGCTGACGGTACTATTTTGGTTCCTCATTCATGTGCTACTGTTGAACAAGGGAAGGGTGTAACGAAGAGGGGCCGAAAGAAGAAGGATCAAGATGGAAGTGGAGGTTCTCCTATCAAGAGGAAGAAGATGAAGAAAACCTCTCCAACAGCCACTCTCGACTCTGGCTTAGTAATTACTCCTGCTATTCCTATCAGGCAAGTGAGGGCAGAAGATTTAATAAGCCAAATTACATCAGGAGGTGGTGCAGGCATGGGAGCTGGGGTTCTGGATCAGAACAAGTTGGAATTTACGAGTCCTGTTCCAGCTACAATGCCGGGAGGGATGAAATCAGGTGAGGAACAGGACCAAGCAGATGGTGGATCTGTTGTGAAGACTGGTGAAGCAACAAAGCTGGGAACACATACAAATGTGGATCTGCCTGCCAAAAGTGTCCAGGCAGCAAAGCCTGGAATGGGTATTCAGGTAGATATGAATGTGCAAAGTGGTGTTGTGGATGTGCCTATCGGAAGTGTCCATATTGGAGGAATGGAGCTGGAAATCAATATTCCTGTAGATACAACTGAACAGGGTGTTGTGGCACATCTGCCTGTTAGAAGTGGTTTGCTACCTAAGGATGGAGGCATATCTCAGCCTGCAGATGGAAATACAAATATTGCAAATGTAGAAGTGAGTACTTTCCAAGGTGTTGTGGCAGATGTGGCTGTTAGAAGTGGTTTGCTTCCTAAGCATGGAGGCATATCTCAGCGGGAAGATGCAAATACAAATAATGCAAATTTAGTAGTGTGTGCAGTCCAAGAATCTCGTGCTTCCCTGGAAGCAATGATGCCAGAAATGTATAAGAAAGTGGATGAGATCACTACTGGAACAAATGTCACCGCAATGGGCCATGCGTTTAATGCTGAGGGTCAAAATGGTGAGCAAACTAGCCAGGGGAACACAGCTGGGGAAGCTCTTGCAAATCATGCTCCCGCAATTTTTACCAATGGGACCTACTCTGATGCACCTAATTCTACTCCTAACAGAAGGAATAAGAAAGCTCCACAGTATGTTGCAAATCCAGCTCCACAGCATGTTGCAAATCCAGCTCCACAGTACTTCGCAAATCCAGTAGAAATTGTGCTGCAGTTCACAGATGGTGTCATTCTACCTTCCAAAGAGGAACTACTTGCCGCATTTAGCAAATTTGGCGTCCTAATTGAGTCTCTGTCTGACATCTTGGAGGACATCCGTGGTGCACGTGTTGTGTTTGGGAAAAGTGCTGAAGCTGACGCAGTATATGCCAAGCGTGAAGCTCCTGGTATCTTTGGCCAGTTTGGCCCTCCTTTTGCCACCCTGGAGCTACTCAACTATCTCCCTCCATTCACACCGAGCATCCCTCCGCCTCCACCTGCTCCGAAACCTCTGCTTGGCGTTGAAGACATGAGGAAAAACGTCGAGAACATGATGTTGTCCCTGGCTGAACAGAAGGCGGCAGCAGCCTCATCAGGTGGAACGAATCCCGTCCCGGACTATCTTTATGCTGAGATGCAGCAGCTCTTGGTGAAGCTTGGCAAAGTCCAACCTGGGCCTTCTAGCTCTGGGAGCGCTCCTCAGTAGGCCCTGCTCTATGTGCCACCCTGGCTGGCTTCTCTAGTTAGTGAAAACTTTTCTCTATGCTAGCCGTCTTTTCTTCAGTAGAGCTGCTTGTTTCCAGTTTATGATACATTAGACCTATTGAATAGTTGAGCAGCTATGGTCTGGAACAAATGTGAATGGTAGACTTTATCGTGTCAATGCATCTGTGCGTCGGATATCCAAATCATCGCAGTTCCTTTTGGCATGTGAATTATGTGTTTTCTGTGGTGTCATGTGGTTACAATAATTATATATACAGTCATGACAGAAGGATTTACCATGCTGAACCTGAATTTTGCATGCACTGATCTAGGAAAAAGCTGAATGTGGTCAATCAAATTCAGCATCTTATATATGAGAAAAGATTCGTGTCAGTACTCCCTCAGTTTGGAAATATAAGATGTTTTAGGTTAGTAAAGCTAATGTATCTAGATACCTTTTAGTGTGTGTAAGTTCAAATGAATCTACACATTAAAAGATGTCTAGATACATTTTCTTCACAAACCTAAAACATCTTATATTTCTAAACAGAGTGAGTAGCTATGCAATAGTATCAGTGGATGAAATAGTTTTCATACTGTTCGAGCTATCTTGCTTGGAGGACAAAAATTCTGAGCTATCAGTGGCCTTTGAATTTGAAGATACTACTCCCTCTCTTTAGAAATATAAGATGTTTTAGGTTTATGAAGGAGATGTATTTAGACATCTTTTAGTGTATATGTTCAAATGAATCTAAACACTAAAAGGTGTCTAGATACATCTCATTTACAAAGCTAAAACATGTTACATTTTCAAACGGAGGAAGTACTTTTCGAGGTATCTAATTCTGGGAGCATCAAAACATTTTCTTGACCGAGATGAAGATGGGTACGGGTAAATTCAGAGGAGGCTGCGTGCCTGCATGCAGTGAGAAACCTTATGCATTGCGTCGGTTCATATATTCAGGCAATGCTTGATGTTTGTTCTGATGATCTGTCACATATATTCTTTTTTTGGGTTTCTCACCTGAGTTGAAGGCCGTGGATTTATGTGTTTCTTGCGCGTTTCTATCTATTGCCAGATGTTAGTACAGTAATACAATTAGGGTTCCCGTAAAATAAATAAGAAGTATTATAAGTAAGGATGAATATTTTTGAACTCTAACTCAATTACACGAATATGTTTCTACTATACAAATCAAGGACCAATGTGAAGTACTTCCTTAGATCCATAATAAGTGAGTGGCACATTTAGCAGTACTCATCTCTAGATGCACGGTCGTACAATGTCACATAAGTCGTCTAAAACGAGCGTTTTGGTCTATGTAATCCTAAACAAACTCTAGTGCGTAGAGTACTCATTTTCCGTATATACCGTCTCCCCTCCTCCAAACCAACAATAATCTCTGTTTCTTTCTTTATTGCAAGAAGAAACAAGAAGTAATCATGTGATGGAACACTGAGCAGGCTAAGGCTACACATTTGAATATGCCCATAGTGGTCTTAGACCTTCCATCCAAATATTGATATGCTTCACCACCGGTGTGTGGTTATAATAGATAAGACATGTGGCAATAAGTGTGTTCTATTCGAAGAGGCCATCATAAGTTGGTGAAATACTGAAGAATGACATTCACAGTCCACACAATAAGATGCTCTCAAATGGCATCAATAATCGTATTTCATAGATGATGGTGAATGAAGAAAAATGGTGAGATTTTTCAGTATCGGATGGGGCAGTATCTAAAGTGATCAATAGTGAGGCAAAGCTAGATGTTTGATCCGAGGATATGTCCATCTTTTGTTCTTTTAGGTTTCTCACCGGCTTGAGGGCCGTGCAAAGCCTCTATCTATTGCCAGATGTTAGTACAACAATACAATTAAGGCTCCCTAAAATACATAAAGTATTAAAATTAGGGATGATTTTTGAGCTAGGGAGCGTTTTGATATTTGTAACCCTAAAATTAGGGATGGTCAAAAGTACATTGGAACATAAGTTGTCTAGGGAGCGTTTTGATATTTGTAACCCTAAAATCTATATCACAGAGTCCACTCTTTTTATTATGTACCGTCTTTCTACTCCAAACCAACAACAATCTTTCTTTCTTTCCTTTTTGCAAGAACAAACAAAAATTAATCATGTGACGCAACACTAAGCGGGCTAAGGCTACACATTTGAATATCCCCACAATGGTCACTTAGATCCATTCAAATATTTATATGCTTCACCACCGGTGGGTGATCATAATAGATGTCATATTTGGTGATAATTGTGTTCCTATTTGAAGAGCCACCATAAGTTGTTGAAGTATGACATTTGTGGTCCACACAATGAGATGCTCTCAGGTGGCATCAATAGCGAATTCCATAGACGACGGTGAATGAAGAAAAATGGCGAGGTTTTGTATTATCGGATGGGGTAGCATCCAAAGTGATAAATAATGAGGCAAAGCTAGATGTTTGATATGAGGATATGTCAATTTTTTTGTTCTTTTGGGTTCTTCACCGGCTTGAGAGCCGTAGATTTTATGTCTTTTCTTGCGCACCTCTATATATTGCAAGATGTTAGTACAATAATAAAATTAAGGCTCCTATAAAATAAATAAGAAGTATTAAATTAGGATTTTTTTGAGCTCTTATTCAATTTAACAAATATGTTTGTATACAAATCAAGGACAAAAGGTGAAGTAGATTTCATATCATATAGAGTCATGGTCAAAAGTACATTGGAACATAAATTGTCTAGGGAGCGTTTTGATTTTTATAACCCTAAAATCTATATCACGGAGTCCACTCTTTTCATTATATACCGTCTTTCTACTCCAAACCAACAATAATCTTCCTTTCTTTCCTTTTTGCAAGAACAAACAACAATTAATCATATGATGCAAAACTAAGCGGGCTAAGGCTACACATTTGAATATGCCCACAATGGTCACTTAGATCCATTCAAATATTGATATGCTTCACCACCTGTGGGTGATCATAATAGATGGCATATTTGGTGAAAAATGTGTTCCTATTTGAAGAGCCACCATAAGTTGTTGAAGTATGACATTCGTGGTCCACACAATGAGATGCTCCCAGGTGGCATCAATAGCGAATTCCATAGTTGACAGTGAAGGAAGAAAAATGGTGAGGTATTGTATTATCGGATGGGGTAGCATCCAAAGTGATCAATAGTGAGGCAAAGCTAGATGTTTGATATGAGGATATGTCCATTTTTTTGTTCTTTTGGGTTCCTCACCATCTTGAGGGCCGTAGATTTTATGTCTTTTCTTGCGCGCATCTATATATTGCAAGATGTTAGTACAATACTAAAATTAGGGCTCCTATAAAATAAATAAGAAGTATTAAATTAGGGATTTTTTGAGCTCTTATTCAACTTCACAAATATGTTTGTATAATGAAGAAAAAAAGGTGAAGTAGCTTTCATATCATCTAGAGTCATGGTCAAAAGTACATTGGAACATAAGTTGTCTAGGGAGCGTTTTGGTATTTGTAACCCTAAAATCTATATAATGGATTCCACTCTTTTTCATTATATACCGTCTTTCTCCTCCAAACCAAGGACAATCTTCCTTTCTTTCCTTTTTGCAATAAGAAACAACAATTAATCAGGTGATTCAACACTCAGCGGACTAAGACTACACGTTTTAATATGCCCACAATGGTCACTTAGGTCCATCCAAATATTTATATGCTTCACCACCGGTGGGTGGTCATAATAGATGGTATATTTGTTGATAACTGTGTTCCTATTTGGAGAGGTCATCATAAGTTATTGAAGTATGACATTTAGGGTCCACACAATAAGATGTTCTCAAGTTGAATCAATAGCGTATTCCATAGATGATGGTGAAGAAAGAAAAAAGGCGAGGTTTTGTATTATCGATGGGAAATATCTAAAGTGATAAATAGTCAAGTAAAGCTAGATGTTGGGTTCGAGATATGTCCATTTCTTTTTGTTCTTTTGGGTTTCTCATCGGCTCGAGGGCAGTAGATTTAATGTGTTTCTTGTGTGCCTCTATGTATTGCAAGATGTTAGTAAAACAATACAGTTAGGGCTCCCGTAAAATAAATAAAAGTATTAATAGCGTATCATATAAACAGATGGGGTATTTAGCAATAAGTGTGTTCCTATTTGAAGAGGTCATCATAAGTTACTAAAGTATGCCATTTTGGGTACATGCTATAAGATGATCCCAAGTGACATTAATAGTGTATTCCATATATGACGTGAAAGAAGAAAGATTGTGAGGTGTTGCATTATTGGATGGCATAATATGCAAAGTAATCGATAGTTAGGAAAAGATGGATGTTTGTATGAGGATATGTACATTTATGTTCTTTTGTGTTTCTCAACGACTTGAGGGCCATGGATTTATGTGTTTCTCGCGTGTATCTATCAATAGATGTTAGTATAGGTATACATTTGGGTTCTCACAAAATAAATAAAAGTAATAAATTTAGGGTAGATCTTTTGAACTGTAATTCAATTACAAAAAAATGTTGCTATACAAGTCAAGAAACCAAGGTGAAGTAGCCTCTATGGAGTTTCTCATGTCATCTAGAGTGATGGTTAAAAGTACATTGTAACATAAGTTGTATCGCGAGCGTTTAACTCTTTGTAATCCTAGAGTCAACTTTTCTTTATATAATACGCCTCTCTCCTCCGAAAAACCACTAATCCTTGCTTCTTTACTTTTTGAAATAAAAATAACATTTAATTATATGCAACCGAGTAGTAAGTTCCCTAAGGATACACATTTGGATATGCCTATACTGGTCACTTAGACCTTCCATCAAGTTGATATGCTTCACGATCGGGTTATCATAATAGATAGGGTATTTGATGACAAGTGTATTCATATTTGAAGATATCATCATAAGTTACAGGAGTATGCCATTTGGGGTACATACAATAAGATGACCAAGAGTGGTAGGCAAACCCGCCACATTTTTTACTCCAGTAGCGTATTCCATATCTCCCTTATCAATAAAGTAGTTACTAGTTGAGCCTTACACTTATATGAACATGTTGTAGTGGTTACTTAAACCTTCCATCAAACAAAGCTATGGTTTCTTCGATAAAGGAAAATATTGTATGAATTTGCATTAGAATGTGTTTACCAAAGGACAAATTGATGGGTTTCGCAGCATAGTAAATCAAAAAAATTCTACGGATGCGAACGGGAAAGCCAAGATCTAATCTAGGAGATGCAAACAACGAGGGGGGATAGATGAGATATTCATACCCTTGAAGATTCGACAATGAACGTTAACGGAACGTGGTTGATGTAGTCGTACTCGCTTCTCCTCCTCGCGATCCGATCTAATCCAACACCGCAAGTGGCGATGCCTCCGAGAGATGCACACGTACGGCACCTCGACGTCTCCTCCTTCCTCGGTCCAGCAAGTGGGGTGGAGAGATAGGTTGGATCTACAACACGACGGCGTGGTGCAAACGGTGGAGAGTTTCTGCGGCAGGGCTTCGCCTACGCGCAGTCGGGAGGGAGAGAGAGAGGAGGGCAGCAGGGCGGCTAGGGCTTGAGGAGGTGTGTGGGGAGGGTGCGCCCCCAGCCCTCTTTATATAGAGGGGTAGGCGACTGCACCTTGCCCCTCCTCCAAACCTAGGGCCGGCGGCCAAGGGGAAGGAGTGGGGGGGGGGCAAGTTTCCTCCCTCCTTCTAGAAGCTCTCCCTAGGGTTTCCCCTAGGGCTTGGCCGGCTGGGCCTATGGGGCCTTGTGCCCCTGGCCCAATGCGTCCAGGGCACTCCCTCGTAGGCCCACGCCCCCTCCCGACAAGTGGGGCCACGTTGGTACCACTCCGGAAGGTTCTAGAAGCTTCCGGTACAATACTGAACAATCCGAAACAATTCCGAACTCCAAAAACTTCTTTGCCTTATATGAATCTTATTCTCCGGACCATTCCGGAACCTCTCGTGATGTCCTGGATCTCATCCGAAACTTCGAACAAAAACTCATAAACCAATTATCCATTCTATCCTAGCGTCGAGACACGTTAAGTGTGTGACCCTACGGGTTCGAGAATATGCAGACATGATCTTCTATCAATAATCAACAGCGGGGTCTGGAAACCCATATTTACTCCCACATACTCATCGATGATCATATCGGATGAACCACGATGCCAGGATTCAATTAATCCCATATACATATTCCCTTCGTCACGCGATACTTTACTTGCCCGAGATTCGATCGTCGGCATCGGCATACCTAGTTCAATCTCGTTCACAGCAAGTACTTTACTCGTTCCGTAATCCGATATCACTTTGTGATTAACTCCTTAACCACGTGCTTGCAAGCGGTGTTGATATCGATTACCGAGTGGGCCCGAAGTATATCTCTCCGACTTGGGAGGGACAAATCCCATCTTGATACATACAACCCAACAAGTACTTTCCGATCACCTGAGAGACGCCTTTATGATCACCCTCTCATAGGATGACGTTTGATGACCTCAAAGCTTTCTTCCGATACCAGGGAGTTGCATTATCTCATGGTCTAAGGAATACAATATTTGACATAAGAAAAAGCTTCGCAAAGATGAACACGATGACACGATCTAATTGCTTTGCTTGATTTGGGTCTGTCCATCAAACCATTCTCCGAATGATGTGATCTCATTATTAATCGACAACTCATGTCTATAGAGGCGTACTAGGGACACGGTGTTGTTCATAAACCACACAAGTATTAAAGTTTCCGCTTAATACAATTCTAGCATGGAATATAAACTTTATCATGAATAAGAATTATAATATTAACATCTTTATTATTGCCTCTAGGGCATAATTCCAACAGTCTCCCACTTGCACTAGAGTCAATAATCTAGTTTACATCTGACAACAATCTAACACCCATGGCACTAAGGTGTTGATCATGTTTTGCTCGTGGAAGAGGTTTAGTCAACGGGTCTGCGACATTCAGATCCGTATGTACTTTGCTAATCTTCAGATCTCCATCTATTATATAATCTCGAATTATATAAAACTTGCGGTTGATATGCTTGGTGTTTGGATGATATCTTGGTTCCTTAGCCAGTGCTATGGCGCCAGTGTTGTCACACAATATCTCTAGTGGGTCCAAGGCACTTGGAACCACACCAAGCTCAGTGATAAAGTTCCTGATCCAAACTCCTTCACTTGACGCTTCTGCAGCAGCCATGTATTCCGCTTCTACTGTAGATCCTGCAATCACGCTTTGCTTGCAGCTTCTCCAGCTCATAGCTCCTCCATTCAAAATATAAACGTATCCTGTATGAGATTTAGAATCATCCTTGTCAGTGTCGAAACTAGCATCGACGTAACCTTTTACGACGAGCTGTTCATCACCTCCATAGACTAAGAACATTTCTTTAGTCCTATTTAAGTATTTTAGGATGTTCTTCACGGCTGTCCAGTGTTCCACTCCTGGATCACTTTGGTATCTGCTCGTCAAACTAAGAGCATTGGACACATCCGGTCTTGTACAGAGCATGGCATACATGATAGAACTTATGGCCGAGGCATAAGGCACTTTGCTCATAGCTTCTCTATCGTTTACCGTAGCTGGACACTAAGCCTTGCTCAATATCTTACCTGACAACATAGGCACTGAACCTTTCTTTGCCTTATCCATTCTGAACCTTTTCAGAACTTTGTCTAGGTATGTACTTTGACTTAAAGCTATCAGGCGTCTTTGTCTATCTTTATAGATTTTGATGCCCAATATATAAGCAGCTTCCCCTAGGTCTTTCATTGAAAAACATTTATTCAAATAACTCTTCACATCGTTAAGCATGTCAATGTCATTTCCAATAATCAATATGTCATCCACATATAGTACTAGGAATGTCACTGAGCTCCCACTCACTTTCTTGTAGATACAAGCTTCGTAGCAATTTGGAACAAATCCAAAGCTCTTGATCACTTGATCAAAACGAAGGTTCCAACTCCGAGATGCTTGCTTCAGTCCATAAATGGAACGCTGAAGTTTGCACACTTTATCAGCATCCTTAGGATTGACAAAACCTTCGGGTTGCATCATATAAAACTCTTCATCAATGTTGTCATTGAGGAACGCAATCTTGACATCCATTTGCCATATTTCATAATCATGAAACGCAGCAATTGCTAATAAAATCCGAATGGACTTAAACATCGCTACTCGAGAGAAAGTCTCATCGTAGTTAACACGTTGAACTTGTCGAAAACCTTTCGCGACAAGCCGTGCTTTATAGACAGTAACATTACCATCCGCGTCCGTTTTCTTCTTGAAAATCCATTTGCACTCAACGGCCTTTCGGTCGCTAGGAGGGTCCACCAAAGTCCATACTTGGTTTTCGCTCATGGATCCCAATTCGGATTTCATGGCTTCTAGCCATTTCTCAGAGTCTGGGCTCATCATCGCTTCCTCATAGTTCGTAGGTTCACTGTCGTCTACTAACAAGACAGTTAAGACAGGGTTGCCGTACCACTCAGGAGGGGCACGTGACCTTGTCGACCTGTGACATTCAGTAGTAGCATCGTCCGAAGCTTCATGATCCTTGTCATTAGCTTCCTCTATTGTTGGTGCAGGAGCACCGAACAATTTCAGGTGCTGCGCTACTCTCCAACTCAAGAGAAGGTTCAACAACCTCGTCTAGCTCTACTTTCCTCCCACTCACTTCTTTCGAGAGAAACTCCTTCTCAAGAAAGGATTCGTTCTTTGCGACAAACACTTTGCCTTCGGATCTATGATAGAAGGTATACCCAATAGTTTCCTTAGGGTATCCTATGAAGACGCATTTCTCCGCTTTGGGTTTGAGCTTGTCCGGCATAAACTTCTTGACGTAAGCTTCGCATCCCCAAACTTTAAGAAACGACAACTTAGGTTTAGCACCAAACCACAGTTCATACGGTGTCGTCTCAACGGATTTAGATGGTGCCCTATTTAAAGTGAATGCACCGGTTTCTAATGCATAACCCCAAAATAATAACGACAAATCTGTAAGAGACATCATTGATCGCACCATATCTAATAGAGTTCGATTCCGGCGTTCAGACACACCATTGCGCTGTGGTGTTCCGGGTGGCGTGAGTTGCGAAACTATTCCGCTTGTTTTAAGATGCGTGAGAAAATCATAACTCAAATATTCACCTCCACGATCGGCTCGTAGAAATTTAATTTTTCTGTTACGATGGTTTTACACTTCATTCTGAAATTCTTTGAACTTATCAAACGTTTAAGATTTATGTTTAAATAAATAGATATACCCATATCTACTTAAGTCATCAGTAAAAGTGAGAAAATAGCGATATCCACCGCGCGTCGAAACACTCATCGGTCCGCATACATCGGTATGTATGATTTCCAACAAGTCCGTTGCTCGCACCATCATTCCGGAGAACGGGGTTTTGATCATCTTGTCCATGAGGCATGGCTCGCATGTGTCAAATGATTCAAAATCAAGAGACTCCAAAAGTCCATCAGAATGGAGTTTCTTCATGCGTTTTACACCAATATGACCTAGACGGCAGTGCCACAAATAAGTAGTATTATCACTATCTACCTTGCATCTCTTAGCCTCAATGTTATGGATGTGTGTTTCATCGCTTTCAAGATTCAGAAGAAATAAACCATTCACAGCAGGTGCATGACCATAAAATATGTTACTCATATAAATAGAACAACCATTATTCTCCGATTTAAATGAATAACCGTCTTGCAATAAGCACGATCTAGATATGATGTTCATGCTCAATGCAGGCACATAATAACATTTATTGAGGTTTAAAACTAATCCCCAAGGTAAAACTAAGGAGAGCGTGCCGACGGCCATCACATCAACTCTTGATCCGTTGCCAACGCGCATCGTCACCTCATCCCTCGCTAGCCGCCATCTATTCCGTAGCTCCTGTTTCGAGTTACAAATATTAGCAACTGAACCAGTATCAAATACCCAGGCACTACAACAAGGGCTAGTAAGGAAAACATCAATAACATGTATATCAAATATACCTTTGATGGTGCCAGCCTTCTTGTCCGATAAGTACTTCGGACAGTTGCGCTTCCAGTGACCCTTGTCCTTGCAATAGAAGCACTCAGTGTCCGTCTTAGGTCCAGACTTGAGCTTCTTCTCTGCAGGGGCAACGCGCTTGCCGCTGCCCTTCTTGAAGGGCTTCTTTGCACCCTTACCTTTCTTAAAGCTGGGGGGCTTGTTGACCATCAACACATGATTATCTTTCTTGATGTCCACCTTCGCAGCTTTCAGCTTAGCGAAGAGCTCGGTGGTCGTATCAGTGGAACCAATCTGATTATGAGTAACTACAAAACCTTTGTAGCTAGGAGGAGTGATTGCAGAACTCTGTCAATCTTGAGCTCCTCTGGAATCTTGCAGTCCAGTTGCTCAAGGCGTTGAGTGTAGCCCGACATCTTAATGGCGTGCTCACTAACGGAACTCCCTTCCTCCATATTGCAGTTAAAGAATTTCTCAGAGATCTCATATCTCTCAGAACGGTCCTGAGTCTGAAACATAGTTTTCAGTTTCTCAGGAATCTCAAAGGGCCCGGGGAACTCCTCAAAACGGTTTTGAAGGTCCGATTCCATAGCAGACAACATGGTGCTCTTAATCACACCATAATCATCCTTGCGCGACTGATAAACAGCTTTCTCATCAGCCGGCGCATCTACAGCAGGGGCGTCACCTAGCACTTTCTCAAGGACATAGTCCTTTTGTCCGCCAGAGAGAATGATTCTCAGATTGCGGAACCAGTTGGTGAAGTTAGACCCATTGTTCTTAAGCTTTTCTTTCTCAGCAAAAACGTTGAAGTTGAAGCTGGACTTAGCCATTTGATCTACAAAATTTGCAAGTACAATTTAGACTATGTTCATGATAACTAGTTTAACTTAATCATATTACTAGGTGAACTCCCACTAAATTCAACATCCCTCAAGTTGTTTAGTGAACACGATCCAAATTCACCACACCTAATACGATCTTCACGAGAAGAGGTGTGGTTTCAATGGTGGATAACAAAGTGTCGATCATATCATTCATATGACTCATGCTTAACCTTTCGGTTCGTGTGTTCCGAGGCCATGTCTGTACATGCTAGGCTCGTCAATTCAAACCCAAGTATTTCCGCGTGTGCAAAACTGGCTTGCACCCGTTGTATGTGAACGTAGAGTTTATAGCACCCGATCATCACGTGATGCTTGAACACGACGAACTTTCACAACGGTGCATACATGGGGAGAACACAGTTTTATCTTGATCTTTAAGTGAGGAATCATCTTATAATGCTACCGTCGCGATCTAAGCATAATAAGATACATAAAAGGATAAACATCACATGCATATAATTTTATGTGACATGGTATAGCCAATCTCGGCGCAATGATCTCCATCTTGTGCGTGCCAGCATGATCTCCATCACTCCACCATGATTGCCTCCACCACGAATAGCAACTACAACTATTCCTAACTACTTAGCGATAAAGTAAGGCTATTACATGGCGTATAAGAAGTTGACACACATGCCATACACAATTATAAAGACAACCATATGGATCCTGCCGGTTGTGTACTCATCGACATGCAAGTCATGAAACATTACAAAACATGATCATTGCATACAACATACACATCACATCTTGGGCCATACCATATCACAGAAACACTCCCTGCAAAAACAAGTTAGACGCCTCTACTTTGTTGTTGCATGTTTTATGTGGCTTATGGGAGTAACAAGCTAAGAACGATTCTTACCTACGGAAAGCCACAACGTCGATATTATGGTTGCCAACATCCGGTGTAAATCCCATGACAACTATAGTGAGAGAAACCGGCATCCACCAGTCTCATGTGTGGAACAAGCCACACGTCAAGTGCGGAGCCGGTCTCGCGAACGAGGTCACGTAAAGTTGGCCTGGACCGCTTCGATCTCACTATCCCGCGTCATAAGAAGTACACAAACAAGAGGCTTGCAACAGAAAACATCAACGCTCGCAACAAGCATGTTGCGTTCTACTCGTGAAACACATCTACGCATAGATCTAGCTCTGATACCACTGAAGGGTTTCGCAGCATAGTAAATTAAAATTTTCTACGGATGCGAACGGGAAAGCCAAGATATAATCTAGGAGATGCAAACAACGAGGGGGATTAGATGAGATCTTCATACCCTTGAAGATTCACACGGGAACGCTCATTTAACGTGGGTGATGTAGTCGTACTCGCTTCTCCTCCTCGCGATCCGATCCGATCTAACACCACAAGTGGCGATGCCTCCGAGAGATGCACATGTACGGAACCTCGACGTCTCCTCCTTCCTCGGTCTAGCAAGTGGGGTGGAGAGATAGGTTGGATCTACAAACCGACGGCGTGGTGCAAACGGTGGAGAGTTTCACTGGCGGCTTCGCCACGCAGCGATCGGAGCAGGCGGCTAGGGCTTGAGGAGGTGTGTGGGGAGGGTGCGCCCCCAGCCCTCTTTATATAGAGGGGTGGGCGGCTGCCCCTTGCCCCTCCTCCAAGCCTAGGGCCGGCGGCCAAGGGGAAGGAGTGGGGGGCAAGTTTCCCCCCTCCTTCTAGAAGCTCTCCCTAGGGTTTCCCCTAGGGCTTGACCGTATGGGCCTATGGGGCCTTGTGCCCCTGGCCCAATGCGGCCAGGGCACTCCCTCGTAGGCCCACGCCCCCTCCCGACAAGTGGGGCCACGTTGGTCCCACTCCGGAAGGTTCTAGAAGCTTCCGGTACAATACAGAACAATCCGAAACAATTCCGAACTCCAAAAACTGCTTTGCCTTATATGAATCTTATTCTCCGGACCATTCCGGAACCTCTTGTGATGCCCTGGATCTCATCCGAGACTCCGAGCAAAAACTCATAAACCAATTATCCATTCTATCCTAGCGTCGAGACACGTTAAGTGTGTGACCCTACGGGTTCGAGAATATGCAGACATGATCTTCTATCAATAATCAACAGTGAGGTCTGGAAACCCATATTGACTCCCACATACTCATCGATGATCATATCGGATGAACCACGATGCCAGGATTCAATTAATCCCATATACATATTCCCTTCGTCACGCGATACTTTACTTGCCCGAGATTCGATCGTCGGCATCGGCATAACTAGTTCAATCTCGTTCACAGCAAGTACTTTACTCGTTCCGTAATCCGATATCACTTTGTGATTAACTCCTTAACCACGTGCTTGCAAGCGGTGTTGATATCGATTACCGAGTGGGCCCGAAGTATATCTCTCCGACTTGGGAGGGACAAATCCCATCTCGATACATACAACCCAACAAGTACTTTTCGATCACCTGAGAGACACCTTTATGATCACCCTCTCATAGGATGACGTTTGATGACCTCAAAGCTTTCTTCCGATACCAAGGAGTTGCATTATCTCATGGTCTAAGGAATACAATATTTGACATAAGAAAAAGCTTTGCAAAGATGAACACGATGACACGATCTAATTGCTCTGCTTGATTTGGGTCTGTCCATCAAACCATTCTCCCAATGATGTGATCTCATTATTAATCGACAACTCATGTCTATGGTTAGGAAACCTTAACCATCATTAATCAATGAACTAGTCCATAGAGGCGTACTAGGGACACAGTGTTGTTCATAAACCACACAAGTACTAAAGTTTCTGCTTAATACAATTCTAGCATCGAATATAAACTTTATCATGAACAAGAATTATAATAATAACATCTTTATTAATGCCTCTAGGGCATAATTCCAACACAAATCACTAATGAGAAAGAGTAAATAACAATGGCTTCACCCGCATCTCACGGTTATCACATATCAAGCATTTGTGTCATTGTCTTTCCCTAACCAGCCACTAGTTTATCTTCAAAACTAGACTCCCATTAAAAAATATAGGTTCAAACTCTCAACCTCTACACCCTTGCTAATCCTGAACCTTAACTCTAAAGGCTGTAGGGGTTCATAGCATGCAAAAACAAAAATTTCTACCGCATGCACAGAAACAAGCCAAGATTTATCTACTAGATTGTAGCAACGAGTCGATAGAAGCACTCACCCTCGAAGATTCCAAAGCGGTTAACGAGAGCAGATTCTCGTGGGTGATGTAGTCGTACACTTGCCGATCTCAAGATCACATAGACGATCCTTCCGGCCACTGCTCCAGCAGCTTCATGATTGGTCACACGCCTGTACTCGATGAAGACCTTCGTCTCCCTTGTTCCAGCAGGCAGCAGAGGTTGTAGTTCTTCCCTCGCAATTCCGGCAGCACGACGGCATGGTGTCGGAAGTAGAGGGAAGATCCCGCAGGGCTTCGCCTAAGCCGGTGCGAGTTATGGTGGAATTAGGGTTTTCCTGGTGATCTAGGGTTTAGAAGACCGGGAGGAGGAGGAGGTGTCGTCGGCGGCTAGGCGGCGGCAGCGGCCCGATGGCGGCATCGGATTGACTTGGCGTGGGGAGGGCTAGGGCTTGGTACTCTGGGGCAGCCCTCCCCCTCTATTTATGAGAGGGGGCAGCCTTGGGAGGGGTGAGTTTGAATCCACTTCCAAACTCAAGTTGGAAGGACTCTTTCCTTCTTCCACTAGGAAACCATTGTTCCAGTTTGACTTTTCAAACCTCTCGTTTGAATTTCAATTTAGAGCTTTAATTCTCTCTCACAAATGACCACACCAAGTGACCTAGGATATGATCTAATCATTCCACTTACCCATGACACATTCATGGACAATTTGAAGGGGTTCGTAGCATGGAAAACAAAAAATTCTACCGCATGCACACAAACAAGCCAAGATCTATCTACTAGACTGTAGCAACGAGTCGATAGAAGCACTCACCCTCGAAGATTCCAAAGCGGTTAACGAGAGCAGATTCTCGTGGGTGATGTAGTCGTACACTTGCCGATCTCAAGATCGCGTAGACGATCCTTCCGGCGCTATGTTCCGGCAGCGCTTCCGCAGTCGGTCACACGTTCGGTACTCGATGAAGACCTTCCTCTCCCTTGTTCCAGCAGGCAGCGGAGGTTATAGTTCTCCCCTTGCGATTCCGGCAGCACGGCGGTGTGGTGTCGGAAATAGAGGAAAGATCCCGCAGGGCTTCGCCTAAGACGGTGCGAGTTATGGTGGATCTAGGGTTTCCTAGTTGTCTAGGGTATATAAGAGCGGGAGGAGGAGGAGGTATCGGTGGCGGCTAGTGCGGCGGCGACAATCCGGCAGCAATGGCGGCATGACGGCGATGGCCAGTCATGGCTGCGTGTGGGGAGGGCTTGGCTCTTGTGGTGTTGGGGCAACCCTTCCCCTCTATTTATGAGAGGGGGAGCAACCTTGGGAGGGGTGAGTTTGAATCCACTTCCAAACCCAAGTTGGAAGGACTCTCTCCTACATCCACTAGGAAACTATTGTTCCAGTTTGACTTTTCAAACCTCCCGTTTGACTTTCAATTTAGAGCTTTAATTCTCTCTCACAAATGACCACACCAAGTGACCTAGGATATGATCTAATCATTCCACTTACCCATGACACATTCATGGACCATTCTCATAATTACATCATGCACATGTGTTCTGAGCTCGACTTTACGCACAGAACTAGTCACACAATGAAGCGAATACTCATAATTACATCATGCACATGTGTTCTGAGCTCGACTTTACGCACAGAACTAGTCACACAATGAAGATCCAAAGAAAATCCAAATATGCATTTCACATATTATACATAATATCATAATGGTACAAAGTTCTTACAACATATACCATATAGGTATAATCACAAAACTACCGTATTCATCTCACTACCTTATTACTTGGAGTACAATACATAGTGCTTGATAGTGTTGACTACTTGTCTCCTTCTAGTAGTAACTACGCTCATTATACATGCCTGATGTCCAACCGTGATGACGTGTTGTTCGTCGCACAGTTTGTGGAACATATGGCATTCCAGAGGAACATACTCTGTATCTGAAGTGTCAGGACTTGAGTCATTACTCAACCTGAGCGCATCGACTCCCTCCAGCTCAGCTAAAAAGTCTTCAGAAACATATTCAACATTATCTCCAACCTGCATCTCCTGAGCTTCATTTCTTGAGTTGTCAACAGGATACACAGATCCTGTGGCTTCCCAGGTGCTCTCGTGGGCAAGATAGTTAAATACTGGATAATGTATATTCCCTGGGTTTTGAGAAGATGTTGATGATTCAAACACTCTCTCTTTAGGATCTTCTTCTTCATCCTGATCATCTATTGACATGGTATTTCTACTACTATTATTAGGGTTCATTCTTGCACCCGTCCAACTAGATTGTCCAACATTTCTGTTAGAACCATCTGTGGACATCTGGTGTTCATGAGATCCATTATATGATCCCATCCTCCAACCATCTGAATTATCAATAGGAAGTTCTGAGTCAGAACCATCCTCTGGGCCCTGTGGTACTGCATACCGCATATCTATAGTAGGATTATGTGTAGGTTCAGGTCTTGTTGAATAAGGATATGGTATAAAAGATTCCGGATCTATAGGTATATCCTTAAAGATAGGTGTTGCACTACTACTTGCTTCTTTCTCTAGATGGAATGCTAAAGTCTTCCTCCTTTCCGGATCAGTTAGATCCTCTAACATGTCATTTTTGTCTTCAACAATCACTTGATGGGTCTTATAAAAAGACGCAACGAGTATTCGGTATCTATCCATAAACTTGGAAGCTAACTTAGGATGCTTCTTAACCAAATTAAGATGATCCGGTATAGGCTCCGAGTCTACAGAATCATGAGGTATCACAGAACATGTGCTACCTTCTAGCTCCTTGGTTTTCTATTCCCGGATATTAGCTATTGCCTCCACAACAGCAACATGATAGTATATCCTTGCTGAAGCTCCTCAAATTCTCTCCGCTTCAACTCCATGACGCTTTCCGGAACATGATATTCACGGAATCTCTGCTTGAACTCCTCCCAGGTAAACTCCCTTCCTGGTTGTTGCATGGCTAACTGATTTTCCCACCATGATGATGCAGGTCCAGTCAGCAGATGAGTTGCATACCTCAATTTTTCCTCATCATTGCAACCCACAGTTTTCAGCATCCTCTCTGTATCTGCTAGCCAGTCTTCTACATCCATTGGTTCAGGAGCTTATGCAAAAGGTAACGGCCTTGCATTCTGGAAATCAGATAGACTCACTCCTCCTCCTTCAGGTGCCCTCTGATTTGCTCGCCCCAGCAGCTCTTCCATGAACTTGTTCTGGGTCTCTTGCATCATTTGCATGCATTGCATAAAGTTCTGCTCCATTAGCAGCCTCATTGGTGGTGGTAATGCTTCTTGGTTTGCTGCATCGGCCTTTTCTTGGCCTCTCGCTTCCATCCGTTCGCTTTCGGTTTCCATTTCTACACCCGTATCCATGACCCCCTAGTCCTGCAACATAAAGCGAATACTCATAATTACATCATGCACATGTGTTCTGAGCTCGACTTTACGCACAGAACTAGTCACACAATGAAGATCCAAAGAAAATCCAAATATGCATTTCATATATTATACATAATATCATAATGGTACAAAGTTCTTACAATATATACCATATAGGTATAATCACAAAACTACCATATTCATCTCACTACCTTATTACTTGGAGTACAATACATAGTGCTTGATAGTGTTGACTACTTGTCTCCTTCTAGTAGTAACTACGCTCATTATACATGCCTGATGTCCAACCGTGATGACGTGTTGTTCGTCACATAGTTTGTGGAACATATGGCATTCCAGAGGAACATACTCAGATTCAAGTGTCGACTTGAGTCATTACTCAACCTTTGGCGCATCGACTCCCTCCAGCTCAGCTAAAAAGTCTTCAGAAACATATTCAACATTATCTCCAACCTGCATCTCCTGAGCTTCATTTCTTGAGTTGTCAACAGGATACACAGATCCTGTGGCTTCCCAGGTGCTCTCATGGGCAAGATAGTTAAATACTGGATAATGTATATTCCCTGGGTTTTGAGAAGATGTTGATGATTCAAACACTCTCTCTTCAGGATCTTCTTCTTCATCCTGATCATCTATTGACATGGTATTTCTACTACTATTATTAGGGTTCATTCTTGCACCCATCCAACTAGATTGTCCAACATTTCTGTTAGAACCATCTGTGGACATCTGGTGTTCATGAGATCCATTATATGATCCCATCCTCCAACCATCTGAATTCTCAATAGGAAGTTCTGAGTCAGAACCATCCTCTGAGCCACGTGGTCTTGCACCGCATATCTATAGTAGGATTATGTGTAGGTTCAGGTCTTGTTGAATAAGGATATGGTATAAAAGATTCCGGATCTATAGGTATATCCTTAAAGATAGGTGTTGCACTACTACTTGCTTCTTTCTCTAGCTGGAATGCTAACTGCTTCCTCCTTTCCGGATCAGTTAGATCCTCTAACATGTCATTTTTGTCTTCAACAATCACTTGATGGGTCTTATAAAAAGACGCAACGAGTATTCAGTATCTATCCATAAACTTGGAAGCTAACTTAGGATGCTTCTTAACCAAATTAAGATGATCCGGTATAGGCTCCGAGTCTATAGAATCATGAGGTATCACAGAACATATGCTACCTTCTAGCTCCTTGGTTTTCTGTTCCCGGATATTAGCTATTGCCTCCACAACAGCAACATGATAGGCTGCTAAATGACTCCTACCTTCTCCTATGGGTAGATCATGATATAATCCAAGCCTCTCTAGAAGTTGGATACTCACACGATACTTGGATAACATCCGGCCATCAAGATAAGTGATAGTGTTCACTGGAATTCTAGTTGGACAATTAAAGAGCTTTAAAAGTTGACGAAGTTGGTCTGTAAATGATCCTTGATAATCATCAAGAGTCTCCTTTTTCCTTACCAAAGTCTGTTTTGGAAACTTTGGTGCCATATCTCTGTATATCAGAAAAATAATTTTGATTAGTATCCAATGACATATTGCATCATAACAAAGAATTATCGCACTAAAATATATAACAGAATATTCTCATTTGAATACCCATTATATTACTTTTAGAGAATTCTTTATTGTTGCTAATTCTCCTACAGGTAATACCCTTTACTAGGTTTCCAACCTAAGGTCAAAGCAATTTGCTCCGATACCAATCATGGTGACCCAAAGATACCACTGCATGTGTAGTACACTATAGTCGTTGACATGACATCCACAGAACATCGTTCCGTAAATATCACATCCCTTAGAGTGGTACAACAAAAACATTGCGGGTCCATGTTACAAAAGTACACACATTATTATTATTACAATACCGGAAGTTCAAGACTTCCAAAGATCCAACTCACCAACCAAAATATAAAGTGTTCAACGGAAATTTAAAAGTAACAACTCCGACTAGGAGTGGGGCTCAACAGCTTATTCTATAGAGTTCATGCTGCTCGGCTCCGTTAGTTACTACTAACTAGACACTTAAGTGGACTCGTTCTCATCGACACCATAGTGGATCTCGTAATCCACTCCTTCAACTCCTTCGGACAGATCAGGTTCCTCGTAGAACACATCTTCTTGGCATTCAGCTGCATACATTGGCACGTCTTCGGAATCCTCAGAGTCTAAGCAAGGGATCAAAGGAAAGAATGAGTAACAGCGTTACCCAACAAGTTCATTATATGCAAGGTGGGAAGTTTGATGCTCTAACTACCACCTCAGATCATAAATCCTTGGCACTATGCAGTTTTTTGTAAATCTTTCTTCAAAGATTGATTTTATTATGAAAAACTATGACCATCATCCTTCACAGGTTGACCAGAACTTTCATGGAGTTCCTTTCCTGCCGCGTTCGTAGCTCCTTCCCGGAACAGGGAGTAACAAGTTACAGTTCTTACACTCTACAAAGGTGCGTTACTTTACCCATGAGAGATCAACTCCTTGTTGCACAACCAGGCGTACTTTCCCGTCCATAATTCCATGATGTGGGGCCTAGTAGTTGGTCCAAGCCAATCACTGCCCCCTCCGCGACCCCGCATGCCTCCTTGGTGTACACCATGCCCACATAATGAATTACAGCAATGGTTTGTACAAACCGTTAGATGCCAGAACTATCGTGGGACGATGAGGGTTCCCACCCATATGCTGCATATCCTCTACGAATTACCAATTAATATGCACGCTACAAGGATAACAGCCACGACTTGCACATCCGGCTTCATGCGAGAGGTAGAAGATACAACTGACTTCTCTGTCCCATTCCAAATCTCATGGCTAACGCGTAATATACGACGCTAGAATCATTGATGTCAGGGGTTATTAAGTCCCTACTTGATCATCATTGTTGCAAATAGAACCCTAAGTTCTATTGCTCCATTATATCACCACTTAGGATGATATCTATGATTTCTTTATTTATGAAAATATTATTTTCTTTCTTTTTTAGCATATATGATAACACACAATTTGCAAATACTTTGATAAAGACTCTTCAAAGGACATGAGCAAGTGATGAACTTGCCTTGTGATGGCAAGGTAGTGAAGTCTGATGCTTGCACTGGACCTTGAGCTTCTAGTTCTACAAAAACATCATTATTGCCCGGTAAGGACAATATTTAAAGAAGTAAAATGATTATGTAAGTAATGTAATGCATTATTTAATTCTATATGCAGTTTCCCTATATAAGGAGCCTTTTAATAAAGTATTTACAAATGTTTTTTTATATATTTATTGCATATATTATTTTATTTTATTTCCCTTTTTATTTGACTTTTATTGATTTAATAATTCTTTTAGGAATTATTAATTATACATTAAATTTATTACTAAATATTTATTTAGTATTTTTCAAAAATACTATAATATTAATAAATAATGAAAGTGATATTTATTTATTTTTTATCACCTTTCAATAATTTTGTAAAATTCCATAAGGAATATATAAATTACAAAATTCTTATAAAAATTTAAATGTCCAAAATTTTATATCTTATTTTATTTGGACATAGTGGATTATTGTGAATCCAAAATATTTTATTTGTAAATTTTGGACTTTTATTTTATTTCCTAGAATTTTATTGAGGTCAGGGGCATTTTGGTCTTTTCCAATTGATTAAACAGTTTTTTAAATAATTTGTACTGGCTTTTGGGGTTATTGGGCCAGTGTGGCCCAATAGGGCAAAGTCAAAATACCACCCCGAAGGGTTTTGGCCCACCCAGCCTAGTCTCACTGTCTCCTCCTCGTTCTCACCCTCTCCTCTTCCTCGACCCCGCGGGCTCTGGCGCCGCCACTGGCGATGGTCGTCGTTGAGGCTTCTCCTGGCCGTCGCCATGGTGCAGGGCGAGGTTTGCAGCCACGCTCGTTCATCTGGTCCATCTCGATTTGACTCTGGGGCTTCCCCGTGGTCAGGTTCACCCTGTTCCCGAACCCTAGGGTTAGGAAAAGGTGTTGTCGCCACTGCCGCGGTCCCGCCTGCGGTGGTGTCTTTGAGCTCGTGTCTTCTTTGTGGCCGCTTGGCTGGTGCAGTTCGGCGCCCCTGGTGCTCCTGTCTGCTTGTGATTCGTCAATCTGCTTCCTCTTCGATTCGTCAGCGAGGACCTCGGGTAAGTTGCTTTTGTGGTTCTTGTTCCTGCTACTACCATGAATCTCTCTGTGTGTGTCTAGTGGCTTCTCATGCCTAGTGACTATGTGCTGATTGGGTTCATCATTGGATTAGGGTTCTTGCTCTGATTAGGGTTCATAACCCCATGTTGATCATATCCTTGATGCTTTAGATTTAGTGGTGATCATACTTGAGCATGAAGAATGATTGTTTGCTATGGATCAGGATTGGTAGTGGCTTTGATGTTGCTAGTGGCTTGTCAGATTTATTCTAGTGGTGATTCACTATGTTCCCATGCTAGTGTTTCTACGGAATCACTGATTGGAAATGTTGTTGATCTGAGAATTGCCTCAACTCGTAATGCTCATCGATGATAGTTTTCTCTCGATGGTTGCTACTTGCAATTATAATGGTAGGCTTGTTTGAGATTATACATACTGAGTCAAATCATTACATGTAATGATTTCTATGGATGTATGGATGAATTTAATGTTGATTCCTGGCACTTGGCTTCAGGAAGATGATATGTATTGGTTGTCCCTTTTATCCGTGGGAACTAAGCAAGATTGGTTTTAGCTCCTGCAAAACTTGTCCTTGTGATATCACTATGATCTGTCACACAAGTGATTGGGTTATTATTTCAGGGCTTAGCTTTGTCCATACTTGTGATTGATACTGGAAAGATAGAATAAGAGATTTTCTTAACCCTCCTGCCTATGATGTTGGTCCGAGGCTCTAGGATTTAATTCCTAGTTAGCTGAGCAAATAGTTTGTTTGAAACTTGTATGATTAGAGGTGCTACTATCTCTGAGAGATGTGCCCTGATCTGATAAGATCAAATGAAAATGATCTAAGTTGCAAAAATTAACACTAAACTCTATGATGCTGGTCTGAGAGATTAGTGCTTGTGGCTGAGCTTGCTTTCTTATCTTTATACTTGAAATCTCTAGGATAGATTCACCTCTCTTGGGTGATTATTGAGAGATCATTTCATAAAGCAACACATGCTTTTGTTTAGATAATATGATGAAATCATGTGATGGTTTTATGAGGCTCACCATAAAATCTGATGTT
Source organism: Avena insularis (assembly GCA_023614405.1). Taxonomy (NCBI): domain Eukaryota; kingdom Viridiplantae; phylum Streptophyta; class Magnoliopsida; order Poales; family Poaceae; genus Avena; species Avena insularis. The sequence continues at coordinate 11,441,150 of CM042684.1, forward strand.
GGTGTAGTAGATTGATGATGATCTTGATCTTGATCTTGATCTGCTTTTGCTGGATTCCTGTGCTTGCTCTTGAGCTGGACTCCTCCTCCTAGCTCCTGGGCTTGACCTTGCTGTCCACCAGATTCATCCCCCTCCTTATGTCACCATCCTGGTGATGTTTGGGTTAATCTGGGTGGTTTGGTTTGGCTGCTGTTCTTGGTTTGGCTGTTGTCTACACTGGCTGTTCTTGTGTGATGTGTAGTGGAGTGATGCACTAGTGCTCCCCCACGGCTGTGCTGTGGTTTTGTGTGATTTGGCTGTGCTTGTGAGGTCGACAGCACATCATTTACATGCTGGTGTGTGTCCAGCTTGTGTGCCTGCTATGCACTTGTGGATAGGTTCAGAAATTTTGAACTTACTATTACCAGCTTACTTTCACCTGGCTGGTGAATTGATCCCTCTTGGCTGTCATTTGCATTCTGGCTTTAAATTTATGAAAGATGAAATCTTTCATATTGGTGAAACTTGCCCCTTTTATAACATTTCTCAATGATGAATTTGTCAAGTGCACTTCACTGACATATCTGAGAGAAATATACTAACACTAATCTTATTTTGTTTCTATTTAGTCTTTGTTTTGCAGGTACAAAGATAAAGGTGAAGATTTAGTGTAGATTTAGATATAGGATAGTTAGTAGATTTTCAAATGTAATTTTCTTATTCTTTTGTAATTTTTCTTTTATTATTCTTGTAATCTTTATTTTATTTAATTGTAATAAAGATTATATTATTGTTAATAAAGAATATTCTTATTCTTTATTCTTTTGTAAATTGTGAAGTTTGGAATGACTTTAGTAGTTTCATTCTTTGTAACTTGTTTATGTGCTAATAATATGAAATGAATTTCATATTCAATATTGTTTTTGGATAATATTTAAGTTATAATACTTATCTCTTAATTAATTTAAGATTCAAATCTTATATCTAAATTATTTAAATTATTATTCAAACACTCAAGTTTAAAATTCAAATTCATTTTAAACACATAAATCCTTAAGATCATCTCAAAGTTTATAACAATAACCCCTTAAGACTAAACCTAATCTCAAAGTATGAAAGAAACATTGATCACTTAGGTTTTTTATTTGGCGAATTTTTTTCCCACATTTTCACAAATGAATGCATGCAACAATTCATATTCCTAAATCTACCCTTCGTTAGGACCTAAATACTGGGATGTTATAGAGGAGGAGGTGTTGAAGGTAATGGTTTGCAGCAAGTAAACAAGTAACAATGGAAGATGTATCAATGGTAAAGATTGGACCGGGGTCCATAGTTCACTAGAGGTGCTCTCCTTAGATAAACAACATGGCATGAAGGGTAAACAAATTACAGCAGGGCAATTAACAGGAACTGAGCAAGGCATAACAATGCAATTACTAGTCAGAAAGATCCTACGAGATTCGATTGGGCAATACAACAAGATACATAAACCGCCATCCAACTGCATCTATGACTAGAAGTCCACCTTAGGTTATCATCCGAACCCCCTCCAGTATTAAGTTGCAAGCAACAGACAACTGCTTTAAGCAAAGTGTGTAAGGTAAACAGTCCACATGTTCCATGAACAAGAGACCGTTGTTTTCTCCCTAGTGGCAACAACACATCTACAATCGAACAGATTTCTGTCACTTCCCTTGGAAACTAGAGGCATGAACCCACTATCGAGCATAAATACCCCCTCTTGGAGTCACTAGCAACTAATTGGCCAAGATAGCTACGAACAACAAAGAGCATGCAAGATCACAAACAATACAGACATGATAGAATCATAAAGACAAAACTATTAATCAAACTAACATAATAATATCAATATCCATCGGATCCCCGCAAACACAACATGCATGATTACAAATAGATTAGATCTTGATCATAAACAAAGCTCACAAGATCTATACATGAAAGCACAAAGGAGGAGATACAACCATCTAGCTACTACATGGACCCATAGTCCAAGGTGGAACTACTCAGGCATCATACCGGAGAGAAGGCCTCCGGGATGATCTCCCCTCCGGCAGAGTGCCGGGAAGAACTTCAGATCCCCCCGATCTAGGGACGATGGTGGCGGCGGCTACAGACTGTTTCGTGGAGATTTGATCAGGTACTTAGGGTTTCTGCATAGGGGGATTCTAATAGGCGAAGGGGAGGACGAGGCGGTGGCCAGGGGCCCTACACCCCTCCCAGGTGCGGGACAGTGCCCACCCGCGCCTAGGGTGGGTCTGGCCGCCCTGGCCGGCCTCTCCGGCTCCCCTCTGAACTTCTTGTTTCCCACGAAAAGTAATTGACTTTGACGTTTGTCCTGTCCAATTTCGAGAATATTTTTTTACTAAATTTTCTGAAACCAAAAACAGCAGAAAACAGGTATCTGGCACTGTTGCAACTTGTTAGTAGGTTAGTTCCAGAAACCATGTAAAAAGCACCTCAAAGTATAGACAAGCAAAGCAAAGTAGATACTAAATAAGCATGGAGCATAAAAAATTATAGATACTTTTCCGACGTATCACGCGTCCGAGTGGACTGGTGGACATGCCAATTGCATACCCGACAGATTTCAGTGACCGACCCATCCATGCACCAAATTTGGGCATCGGTCGGGTCAGCCCGGACAGCGTGCCTGTCCTCCCGCGTCCTCCCAATAGTTCGCCTGAGCCCTCTCACCAGTGGCACAGGAGACACTCTCCTCCCCCAAACCCTCGTCCTCCATATCCCGCGGCTAGAGAAGGGACAACCGTTGCCGCCGCCACTGCCCGCTACAGCCGACGCCCCACGCGCGTTGCCGAAGTTGAGTGTGTCCATCCTGCCTCCCCGGACGCCGCATGTGGACTAGACGCGCGGCAACCTCTAGAGTGCGTCACGGAAACCTGCTCGGTCGTTTTCCTCACCGCGGCTGAGGTACGTTCGCCGGTCATTTCTAGGTTATCTGGTCCCTGCGAGAGTTGGCATGGCCATTGACGATCATATACTTTAATGGATGGATAGAAGCCGAAGGGAAATTGAGTTCTTCTACAAGAATTTCGTCGAGTCATCGTACGAAGAGGAGTCCGACAGTGAGATCGAAGTTCTGCTGGCCGCTGCACAGATGGTGCGAGACCACTACGTCCTGCCGCTGCGTAGAGGTGGCCCGACGAAGCGGCACGAATCCAACCATGAACGCAATCGAGAAGCTGGCCATATACGCCTTTACAAGGACTACTTTCACCCAACTAATCCGGTCTTCAAAAAATAAGGCATTTTTTCACCACTATCGGATGTTTAGGAACATGTTCTTGGAAATTCTCAATGTGGTGAGGGAGTATGATGACTACCTAGAGGTCAAGTACGATTATACCGGTAAGATTGGCTTCTCCTTTTACCAGAAATGTTCTGTTGCCATTCGACAACTTGCATATGGAGTGCCCGGTGATCTCCTCAACAACTACATGCACATGAACGAGTCCACATGCCATGAGGCCATGTACCGGTTTTGCAGCGCAGTTATTGTGGTGTTTGGCAAAGTTTACCTGAGAGAGCCAAACACCAAAGACAATGCCCGTCTTTTGTCCATCAACGAGAGTAGGGGGTTTCCTGTGATGCTTGGCAGCATCGACTACATGCATTGGCAGCGGAACAACCATCCTTTTGATTGGCAAGGGTAGTTCAAAGGGCATGCAGAGGGGTGCACCGTCATACTAGAGGTTGTTGCATCACAAGATCTATGGATTTTGCACTCTTTTTTGGCATGGCTGGATCAAGCAATGACATCAATGGTCTGCAGCAGTCTCCGGTGTTTGATAGGCTGATAGAAGACAATGCTCCACAGGTTTCCTATGAGATTAATGACAATCCATATAAAATGAGTTACTATCTAGCTGACGGTATCCATTCCTCCTGGACCATCTTTGTGAAGACAATCCGTAACCCCGGAGATGAGAAATGTAAGAGGTTTGTGAAAGAGCAAGGGGTCATTAGGAGGATGTGGAGCGAGCATTTGGTATGCTTCAGTCAAGGTAGGTTATTGTTCGATACCCTGCTAGAACCTGCGATAACTACTTGTGTGATCATGCACAACATGATCGTCGAGAACGAGCGTGATGACGATATCTTGGATCAAGGTTGGGATTTTCAGGGTCAGCTGGTTGAGCCAGAGCCAAGTTTAGCGTCTTGGGAAAATCTCATGCAAGTGCATGGAAATTTGCGCACACTCATGACCGGCTTCAATTAGATTTGGTTGAGCAAATATGGTCTCGTGCAGGAAACCAAATCGGTTAACCCTTTATTTGTTTCTTGTAATTTGAATGATGTTTGGTTATTTTTTATCGAACCATGTGAGTATGAACTATTCATATGTAAGCACTATTTTAGTTTGATTACCTAATCTAGTTTATTTGTTTATCAAAATATACATTTATCTATATATTTTGTGCTAAATATGTAAAAAGACGAATATTCTGGCCAGCAGCTCTGGCCAAGCGCAGCCGAATTCTAGACCGGAAGTCATGAATATCTATCATGTTCATTTCATCGCCTGGATGTCTAGAAACAAGATTGATCAGACTTTTGGAGAAGTGCTCGTTTTGTTTAAAAATTATTTATTTAGATGTTAGATTTTGTAATCGAGCTACCGAGCCGAGGTGTAATTGACATATTTCATACTGTAATTCTGAACCGACTAATGGAATAGCTGAATTGAATTCGAGCTTTCTTTCAGCATAGTTTTTTTTAAAGCATCTTTCAGCATAGTTTGAATCTCCACCAGAGTTTTTTTTGTTGGAGAAAAAAAAATTCTCTGATCAGCGGGGATCCTTTTGTCAAATCATGAATTAGACCGGCTAAGCCCAGTGGTTGGATCACTTCCTTTAATTGAAGGTCCGGCCCGGCCCAGCCCGGTAGTCTCCACCATCACCGCAACGCCAAACCCTCTCTCGCATCTCTCTTCCTGCCGCCGCTCGTCGCCCAATCCCGCCGGCCGCCGCTCGCCGCTCGCCGGCTGATACTGTCTACCTACCACTATTTCCCTCCAGCTGGGGGCCCCACGTCCGCGTCTCCCCTGAGTCCGCTGGCTAAGCCCCCACCCCTCCTCCGCCCGATCTAGCCCACCGCTCGCTCAAGGAGCAAGGGCAAATGGCGGCCATGGACGAAGACGTGCGGCTGGACCTCGACAAGCTCCCCATCAAGCGCCTCGAAGCCATCGACGAGGCCGGCAACGAGCAGTACCCGCCGTAAGCCACCCCGGCCCACTCCCTCCCGTTACCCCCTTCCTCCTCCCGCCACTCTCGATCCAAATCGCGTACTCACACTGGTCGAGCCGCGGCTGCAGGGACACCAGCACCGAGGAGCAGCGGCTCGCGGCGATCCGGCGCATCGACTTCTCCTGGGTCATCGAGAGGGACGCCAAGAAGGCGAAGAAGGCCGCGGAGGAAACCGCGCAGCAGGCATGGCCGTGGCAGGGCCTCATGGAGAGCCTGCAGCAGGCGCAGCAGGAGCTCACCGTCGTTCTCGACCTCATCAGCACGGTCCGTGTATATGCGTACACACAAACCCCGCATTCTCGTAGATGTGATGTTCCTGATTAAGCGCCCTGTGATAATGCAGGTCGAAGCAAATGATGCTGTGACCGTCGCTACGGCCAGTAAGCCCAAATCGACGCCGAACGAAGTCCTAGTCGACATGGCGGTCTCCGCGGCCACCAAGCTCCAGCGACTTCGGGTATGTTGGTCTACCAACTGTAGCTCCTGGACTAGTAACTATTAGAGCATTTACATCCGGTTAGCAGAAGAAGCACGGTAGCATGGAATGAACTCATGGGGTTCTTCAGTAGTAGTAAGAAAAGGGGATTTGAACTGAACTTGGATAGAAATTGTTTTGAGTAGTTCATGTTTGAACTTACACCATGGACATGTTAGTTATTCTAGTCGTTATTCAGTTAGAGGCTTTGCTATTTTTCAGTTAGTTTCAGTTAGCGTCAGATAGCGTGCAGTTTGACTCGACCTGCCCCTGTACACACCATCGGCTGGGCATGGGTGGCACGCTCGATCAAGGGCATCGTGTATCCAGACACGATTGATTTTCGATGAATAAAAGGAATAAGAAGGCAGAAAAGCTGCAAGTTGTTCACATTGCAAAACCCTGTCTCTATATCTGAATTTTGCATTCTGCAAGTCCACAGTACATTACTATGCTTCCTTCTGCACTCCTAATTTTTATTTGTTGGCGGGATTCAGCATTTGGGACGGTACTTCAAACAATCGGCTAAAACGATGGAGCAGCAGTTCCAGAAGGAGGCTAGGTTCTACGGCTCATTGATCAGGTTTGTCTTGTTGCAGGAATTGTGTACTTCAGGTGTTACTTCACTGATGTTTGTACCATACATAAGCGGTCTTGTTGGATTGGCAGGTTGCAGCAGAACTGGAAAGTTAAGAGGCAGCGTGGGAGTAGTCTAGGAAGCGAAAGCTTCATGTTTGATGTAATTGACACTTCTCAGTTAGACACAGCAGCGATGCCCCGATTCTCGTCAATGTCTTTAATTCCAATTGATCAAGACTCATTTGGTACTTTATCTGTACAAGTCCCACAAAAGTCATTCCGTTTCTTGACTCTTCAATTTCGTGGGGATGATGCCAATGGTGTGGAAAGCTACACTTGCAAAATGAAAGGTATCTCAAGCACCACTTCAGCCGAGGGAAATGATACTTTGGAGGAGGATGATGTCAATAAGTCTGTTAAACATGCACATTCCATTCTCCGCAATATCCACAAGTCAATATTCGAGGAGCAGGTTGTCTAAACGCTTCTAAATTATTGCAAACTCATCATTTTTCCCAACGAGAGAGGCCCATGAAAAATTATTGTTGTGAAAAATTACGCCCTCTCTGTTCGCTATTGTTTATCTATACTTCCTTGTGCTTAGTTTACTGTATGCCTTCATAGGTATTTGATATGGTGATCCGTGAGACATTTGTCCAGTCTCAGGGCATTAACGTAACTGGAATGCGTGAGGATTTTCTCCAATTAGCGATTGGCCAGGAGAGCTTGTTGTGCCTTTCGCTTGTCCATTCTAGTGGACAGGATAGTGACTCGGAAATGTCAGGCCAAGAAGAGCACACTAATTCAGAGGATGCTGCAAATCTTATGTTAGCTGCCACTAATGGGAAGCAGGGGCCTTTAAAGAGGGATGCCTCGGGGTTTCTTAACCCCCAAAGTCTGGAAATTTACTTGCTACAGATGTTTCATGACAATATTCTTAAGAAAGTCATGGAGAAATATCGTAATATTGTTCGCTACCCGAGTCCCGCTCAGACTGCAGTTGATGATTGTGGCTTGCTAAGTCATTTCTGCATGACAGTGTCTCATAGGATATTTTCCAATAAAGTACACCTGGAGCTGGAGAGTGTGGTATAATTACTATCTTTCCTGCTTATTAATGCAATATACCATGGTTATTGATTGTTGTTCTAACTTCCTTTTACTAATGCAGGTTAGCAGGGTTCCGTATCTCCATCTGCGGTCTCTTCCTACATGGCATTCTCGAACTTCTTCCTGGTCTCTCTGCTTAAGAGTTCCCCAGCCTATTTTGGCATCTGATCGACCCACAAATCCTTCAGAAAAAGATGAACCAAAGTACAAATCGAGGTCACAGTTCAATACAAAGATTATCTTGAAAGATGGCCAGTTAAGTTTGTTGGGTGAAGGTTCTCCGAGCATTGCTGGATCATTGACTAGGAAGGCCTCTGATGGGTATTTGATAAACAGTTACAACTGTGACTTGGAAGACCTGCCGACGATGCTTCTGCAGCAGGTAAGCCTATGATGAAACCTTTTTGTTCTCCTTTAGCGCAGGTACACATTGGACTAATTATATCAACATTACCATTGTTAGAAGTACTTATGATTCAGAAGATTTAAGCATCATTTGTGCCAGGATAGTGCATGAACCAGTTGACTATATTGATTTACAGTTTTAGCAAATGCAAGTGTCCTGCAATTGAGTGCAGTGTCCATTGTCCAGTCCCTGAACTTCTCAACTATGTGTTCCATGGGAAAACTGTCCACTGTCCATCAATCAACAGGAATAGTTTGTCTAAGTAGTTGAAATGTCTAGTTCAGTATGACTTTGTTGCAGAGAATACATGTGGTGATACACATTAGGATCATTGCCATTCTTCCTTATTTAGAAGTTAATACCGCCCCACTCTAAGAAAAGTCCAGAGGCTGAAAACATCTACCGTGTAGTACTCAGCCTTGTATCCGTGCAATTTAGAAGGCTGCTATCATTTTACACAATGGAACAAGATGATTTATATGGCACTTATATTCAACTAGAATATACAGTGGATGCACTGACTGGAGTTGTCTCCCTCGCAATAGTAGAGTGTCTAACTGTCTTTACATGTGTTGCTTTGGGACCTACTTCATCGTAACATGTCTGTTTGCATCTGCAGGTTGCGAGCCAAATAATAAACTGGCTTCACGAAGAAGCATTGGTTCTCGGGATGAACGTTACTAGAGATTTCCTGTGTCTTTACTTTGATCTTGACCAAGGAGAGACACTTGGCCTGGTGGCACATGTTGACCCAGACGACACATACGGGTGCATTTCTTGGTACCTAACAGTCGATCACCCGGTGGAGGATGGAAAGATGTCGACGGATAATCCCGAGTTTGAGAAGCGTAGGTTTCTCGGGTATCTGTCTCTTGAGGTGTTGTACTCTACCCTGATGGACCTGATAAACCTGTGTAGCACTGGTGTCCACCGCTGAGATAGATTGTATGATGCTAGAATTATGTAATATTCACTGAACAAATCCCGTGATTGTATTAATCTGTTTTTTCCACCACTGAGATAAATTGTGCACTGTTGACGGGTTGTGCACCATCAAATATGTAGATATATGAAGCTAAAAGATGGGAGTGCGGAATACATCATCAGTTTCTGAAGTTGATATCAGGAACTCATTGCTTGAGCGTCCGAGAACAGCGATACAGAACTGCAACATGAGCATGGTGGAATGTTAATTTGGGTGTTCAGTCGTCCACTATTTATCTCATGTTTATGTTCTTGTGATAATCTGTATCCTGTTTACTTTCTTTTGCAACATTTAACCCTCTATCTGTGGCTGCTTGGCAACTTTACTGAATTAACAAAAAATACCAAGCCAGGACAAATTGGTTATCCATCTGTGTGGCTCATGGAAGTCATGGACATCGTTGGTAACATTACCGGCTTCAACAACCCCATTCAAGCCTTTGCAAGCATCGTAGAGTTTCAGTTCAGTCGATTCCAACAGTGACTCGCCGGCTGGCATTGACACCAACTTCTGTCTTTCTGCGGTACCATGTAGCTTACAGAAAATCCTCCCTCTTTCCTGCCTAGCGCCTACTGGTTGATCCTGATCACACGCGGCAACTAGAAAGCAAATAATCACGGTCCAGACACCAAATGTAGTTCATCTGCAAGTTCATGCACCAAGAAGATCATCATGGTTGCGGTACTGTAAATGGAAAGTACTTGCACTTGATTATATCTTGAACTGATTGCTGCCGATCCTTCATCATGTGTACCATGTTCACTCGAAGCTGATATCAGGAAAATACATATCTTGCTCCAAATCGATACTGAAGTGAATACTAGTGTAAGGCGTCACGCTAGAACATTCTATAATGAAGACAACTACTCCACACCGCCTCACTCACAGGCGATGTGGCCAAGGCTTGATCAATCTCATTTTCTCTGTGCGTTAAGCCTGTATGGATGATCTAGCACTGTACATGCTCCTGGTGCCTCCTGTTCCCATGTCTCTTTCCATTCCTCTATGTATTATTTTCTTGTGTTTCAAGGGTAGTGCTACAAAAGAGTCCAAAATATAACCGGAAAAGTATGAGAGTGCTACCTTTTCGATTGAAGATGGGCTACTATATATAAGAGTGAAATGCATTTCTCACGTGGGTAAGGTTGGTGAAATATTTACTGATTTTGTCTTGAATGATCATGAGTTGCAATAGTTAAGTTAGCACATCCATCTACTGAGAACTTGTAAAATTCACATCCCATATAGCTAGGAGAGTTGCAATCATGTCTCTCAGAAATTAAAGCCACTAACATCTGGATAAATATTTTTTTGATAGACATCTACAACAAATAAATGTCCACATAGGTGCTCAACTAAGAAATCATATGGAAATCAATTCGAGCATGTGAACCAGAATTTACATCCATGAGCTAAGCGGTAATTAAAATGTAGCCGGAAGGAATCAGAGTGCTACCTATTCCGTTGAAGATGGATTACTATGATCTGTAGTATATTTAAGGTGGGATGAATTACTCACCTAGGAAAACGTTGGTGAAATGTTTATTGAGTATTATGCCATAAATGATCATGAGTTGCAAAGAGCTGCGCTGACCTGCCTGCTCGCGCTTTGTGTTTCGGCCGCGTCGTTTAGCTTATAGAAAATCCTTCCTGTTTTGTGCCTACTGGTTGGTCCTGCTCAAAAGCAGCATTAGGAAACAAATAATGTTAGATCAAATGCAAGCTATATGAAATATAGTTTACTCGCTGGTTCATACACCAAGATCCAAGAACATCATCACGGTTGCAGTACTGAAAATGGGAAGTAGGACTAATTTCAAACCATTCTTGAATCATAGGTACCCTGTACACACTGAAGCTAATATCAGAAAAAATACATGTCTTAAAATCTTAGGTAAAATAGTAAATATATATGTAGGTAATATATGCGATGCTACTGCGAAGCTAGTGGAAGTCAGGATCACACTTGAACATTTTCTGTAAAGACGATGCAATAAATCAGCAAAATCATGTAAGTACGCACTTCAGACGTAAATTAGACATCAAATCATTCTAAACACAACCTGACAAGGCTTTGCAGGGGAAAGTGCATATCTCACATTTAATGAAACTACAAAAAAGATTCCATGCCCTTGACCTGCAACAATGCTTCCACACACCTCCTAGGCTTAATCCTTCTTAACAAAAATGATTATGTCCAATTGAACAAAATTGGAAGGTATATACTCCGACATATTGTCCGAGGAATGAAACAAAACCTTCATAAGATGTGAGATTAGGCTGAAATCTAACAGCAGAGAGATAAATAGAGAGGAGGAAGACACATGTATGAGGCTAGAATTATGTAATATTCACTGAACAAATCCCATGATTGTATTAATCTATTTTTCCACCGCTGAGATAAATTATACACTTTCGATATGTAGATATAAAGCTAAAAGATGAAGTGTGGAACACATCATCAGTTGCAGAAGTTGATATCAGGAGCTCATTGCTTGAGCAGCTGAGAACTGCGATAGAAAACTGCAACATGAACTTTGAGGGCCTTAATCGTGGTTGCCTAGCCGCCTGTGATACTGATTTCTTTTCAATGCTTCGGCACCGTGGGGCAGAGGTCAGGGGATTCTGTGTAGTGAGATCTCTTCGGTTAGGTTTGATGGTGGTGTATTCTCGAATAAATGTCATCGTGCTCCAATCCTTGGTGCAGCGTTTTGTTGAGGAGCTTGTGAATTTTTTGTCCACATTCTTCATGAACGACAGGTGTGGCTCCATGCCGTCTTGAACAACCCCTTTCAACCCTTTGCAAGCATGGTCCTCTGGCAGGTCTGGTTACATTAGCGCTGCTGCAATGCATAGATTGGGGCGGTGCTTGGCCGATATGCTCATCGAGTTTCAGTTCAGTGGATTCCGACGACAACTTACTGCTGTTTACCTGTAGAAACAACCACAGCCGCTGTCGTCTGAAACGCCGTCGCAACAACCTGTCTTCCTCCTTTCCACTGACCCGGCCGGCACTGCCCCTACTGCTGTCTTTCTGCGGTACCGTGTAGCTTATCGAAAATCCTTCCTCTTTCCTGCCTAGAGCCTACCGGTTAGTCCTGATCCCACGCGACAACTAGAAAGCAGATAATCACGGTTCGGACACCAAATATAGTTCATCTGCATGTCATACACCAAGAAGACCATCACGGTTGCGGTACTGTAAATGGAAAGAAGTTACACTTGATTATATTTAGAAGAAGAAAGTCCATTTTTGGTCCTTGAACTTTCCAAAAGTTCACTTTTCATCCTAAATGTTTTTCCAGGTACGTACAAACAAACTCTTAACTTTGCCAATAAGCCAAACAGTTTGTTTCTATGACATTTATAGCCTACTAGAAAAACCACCGCGCAAAAGAAAAAAAAAAGATAGGTACCTAATCTACGCCAAAATCTCGACCAGGCCCACATAAGTGAAAATTCCTTGGCTTGGTCAAAGTAGTTTGTGCGTCGTCTCTCGTTTCATTCCCCACTGTCTCGCTCGTCGGCGGCATGCCGAGCCACTAGCTCACCTATCAGAGTACTTGTTCTCTGCGCCATCACGTAGGTGCTAGACTCGTTGTCGTTGAGGGGTTAGGGACTAGAATTGTTGTCGTCGAGGGAACCGGTGGCGGTGCTGAATTATAGTGGCGCAACAGCAAGCTAGCAGAGGCCGAGAACGAATGTGTGCCGCAGCAACACTGCAGAGGGAGTCTAGAGCTAGGGAGATGACAGTGTCGCAATAGAGTAGCAGAGGCCGGCTAGTGGCGGAGGCCTGTGAATCAGTTCGAATTTAGCTTTCCTCATTTTTCGGTCCAGGTTAGCTTAGATTAAGTACAGGTCTAGCTTTTTTCATTTTGTGTCGTGGTATTTCTAGTATGCTAGTAATAAACTCAGCAAAACTGACTTTTGAACTATTAGTAAAGTTGATGGTTTGTTTTGAAGAAGTTCAAGGACTAAAACTAAACTTTTGGATAAGTTCAAGGACTAAAAATGGACTTTCTTTTATTTAGAACTGATTTCTGCCGATCCTTATTGTGTACCATGTTCACTCAAATCTGATATTAGCAAAATACATGTCTTACACCAAATCGCAGGTAATCTGGTAGAGATATATACATATGGGATACTGGGTAATATATGTATGGAAAATACCAACACTGTATAGATACTAATGTGAATCGTAGTGTAAGGCATGGTCACATTAGAACATTCTATAATCCTAGTGAAAGGCAGCCTGGCCTGCTTTTCATTGCATTAGAAAGGTAGTACACGGGTAACCCGAAAAAGAACTCAAATGAAACGAACGAAAGAAAGAATAAACTACAGAGCTAGCGTATTTAGGCTCTCTTGGTCTTTGTAGGAGGTCAAATGCCTTTGATCTACCTGCAACTTTCCTGCTCCTTGATTCAATGTTGCCAAGGCTTGACCGATCTCGCTTGCTGCATGTGTCTAGCCTGTGGGGAATTTGTGGCACTGTCCATGCTCATGGTACCTCCCGTTCCTATGTCTCTTTCAATTCTTCCTATTTATATTATTTTCTATCTCCTTTTAAAAAATATGTTATTTTCTTGTTTAGGTGATTTCCTTGTGTTTCGAGGGTACTACTACAAAAAAGGGTACTGCTACAAAAAAGTCCAAAACGTAACCAGAAAGACTGAGTGCTACCTTTTCAATTGAAGATGGGTTACTATATATAAGGGTGAAATGCATTTCTCACCTAGGTAAGGTTGTTGAAATATTTATTGATTTTGTCTTGAATGATCATGAGTTGCAATACGTAAGTTAGCACATCCATCTACTGAGCACTATTTAAAATTCTCATCCCATCTAGCTTGGAGAGTTCCGATCATCTCTCTTGGAACACACTAGACCGTGACTGGAGAAATTATAGTCACCAACATGTGGATAAATATTTTTTTGATATACATCTACAAAAAAATGGCTGCATAGGTGCTCAACTAAGAAATCACATGGAAATCAATTTGAGCATGTGAGTGAACCAGAATTTACATCCATCAGCTAAGCGGTAATTAGAAAAGTAGCCAGAAGGAATCAGAGTGCTACCTATTCCGCTGAAGATAGATTACTATGTACTGTAGTATATTTAAGGTGGGATGCATTACTCAACTGGGAAAAGGTTGGTGAAATATTTATTGAGTTTTATGCCATGAATGATCATGAGTTGCAAAGAGCCTGCGCTGACCTGCCTGCTGGCGCTGTGTAGTTTATAGGAAGTTCTTCCTCTTTTCTGCCTACTGGTTGGTCCAGATGAAAAGCAGTAACTAGGAAACAAATAATGTTAGCTCAAATGCAAGCGATGAAATATAGTTTATTGCAGGTTCATACACCAAGAACATCACCACGGTTGCAATACTGAAAAATGGAAAGTGTAGGACTAATTTCAAACCATCCTTCATCATAGGTACCCTGTACACTCTGAAGCTAATATCAGCAAAATACATGTCTTAATCTTAGGTAAAATAGTATATACGTAAGTAATCTATGCGGTGCTAAAAGCTAGTGTAGGTCAGGATCAGACTTGAACATTCTGTAAAGGTGATGCAATAAATAATTTTCCTCAGCAAAAAAATGTAAGTACGCACTTCAGATTTAAATTAGGCATCAAATCATTCTAAACACAACCTGACAAGGCTTTGCAGGGGAAATTAAACATCTCACATTTACTGAAACTACAAAAAAGATTACATGCCCTTGATCTGCAACAATGCTTCCACCCACCTCCTAGACTTAATTCTTCATAACCAAAAAAATGATTCTGCCCAATTGTGTTTGAATGGTATATACTCCGACATTTATCCGAGGAATGAAACAAATCTTTAATAAGATGTAAGATTAATCTGAAATCTAACAGCAGAGAGATAAATAGAGAGGAGGAAGACACACTTGAATTCCTAGTTAATTCCAATTGTAACCTTCTTCTGAACTCTCGGTAATAACTGATATTATAGGCATATATTGCCAGAAATGTTGCTTCCTGTCTGATGTTTGGTAACTCCATAGTTGGGTATGACTGTACCTAACACTTGGTCCGTAAAATGTGTTTCCGGTAATGGAAATTGGAAGGTTACACCTTCCTTTTCTCAAAAGAAAAAACAGCTAATAGGTCACAAATGAATTATATAATATCTTCATTGAGATGACTGAGCCGAAGATTTGAGCTTCACCCGTACAGGCACATGCCACATTTTTGAATGAGTTTCGATAAGTAAAAGTTTTCATGTATATACACAAACACTCAACATAGAGTCGTTCGATGTCTCTGTATTGAGATTGCGAAGGGATGGGTTTAATCAAGATTATAAAGGGATGAGTAGCACCATTGACCCAGAAATGAGAATATCTCAGTCGATTTATGTAACTTTACTGGATTATTAGAAAATAACATAGTAGAATATGTGGTCTGGCAAAAATCATGTGAGGTTTCTTGACAGGTGATTCAGATGACTATTGGAGCTTCGTCCCCATAGCCATGTTCCTTGTTTTACGGTGACTTTTCTTAGTCCTACCTATTTTCTTTTAGAAAATGGAACCTTTCAGTATCTTCGGCATATGCATCAGCAGACACGTATAGTCTAATGTTATAACAAGTTTGCAGCCCAACAAAAATAAATCCATCAAAAATTGTAATAGCATATAGTTTTGCTGATGTGACATATTACATTCCCCTAAATACAAGTATGACTGGCTACTTGTTTGTTTTTCGAATTGAGAAAGAATTTTAGCAGAATTAGAAACATGAAGTTTCCTTGCCAAGGTGGCACAAGTCCTACCTAAAAGTGATGGTTAACAAAATATAGTCTATGTAACAGAGGTGCATCTTGATGTTAGCACATGGAACCAAGCATCAGGATATGTAGTGTTCTTCTAAACCGAAGTGCTTGCTCATATTCTTTTAAACACAATAGATAGACAATTTGGTTGTTACATCTTTGCATCTTGTGAAGTGAAATAACCCTTTCTTATGCAAGGTATTACATTTTGGGCATTAGCACCCTAGAATTATAATTGCGCAATAATATGACCATTCATATCCAAGGGGGCTAAGCTGAAGTAGTACATCAGAAAGTGGAAGTGAATGCAAATTGTGGCAGCCGATCGCGAGTAACATGGCCAAGATCCACAGATATAAATACCGCTACAACAGAGCATATATGCAAGTAAGCATTAAACTGAAAGAGATTAATTCAGGAGCACAGTGATACTCTTTCCTCACTGGGATCTCCACTGGGTGAGCAGGATGCACATACGGAAACACTTTGTAGTGGAAGTACCGGTGAGGGCATTGATATGTGATCGTGCCATGTTCAATGGAGTATGCGCCCACGTTTTGATTAACTTGGGAGTTGAGAGTTTTAGTCCATATCACTCTTCATGAACGACAGGTTGGTTTTGGGTATTATCCATCGGTGTGGCTCCAATTGGTATCGTTGCTGACACCAACGCCGTCTTCAACAACCCATTGTCAAGCCCTTGTCAATCAGTGTGGCTCCATGGGTATCTTTGCTGACAGTGATGCCGTCCTTGGTCTTCAACAACGCCTTCCGAAGCCTTTGCAAGCAGCAAGCATGGCTGGCAGGGTCTGGCTACATTAGCGCTGCTGCAATGCGTAGATTGGGATGGTGCCTGGCCGATATGCTCATGGAGTTTCAGTTCAGTCGATTCCAACAGTGACAACTTACTGCTGTTTAGCTGTAGAAACTGCCACAGCCGTTGTTGTCTGAAACTAGCATGGTGGCCCTCGCAAATGCGAAGGAATCACCTATAGTCGGTTGAAAGTATTTTTCAATAAAGATTTACGATTTTGTGTACTAATATCAATGTTCTAATAGTATATAATAGAATTTTATGGCTACATAAATGATATGCTAAATAAAAATTGAAAAAATATTTAAATTGCGGGATGTCGAATTTTATATCATTCAAATAACACTGCCTCTACTGACATTACCAATCTATAAGCTTGGTGACTATATGAATGCGCTAATGTAGTAACTGAAATTTGTCCACAAGATATGCTACTGATGATATGTGTTGCTTTTACGTTATATAAGATTAGTACATAGAACTAAAGGTTAGATCACAAGCTACTTGTATTTTCTATATCTTGTTATAGAACTTTGCTCAACGTTGGGAATTCATATAGGTGGTCATTAATATTATATATGTGCACCTAATATAATTTGTGTATGGTGGCGCAAATAATAATGAGGATTCAACAAAATAATTGTGAATTAATGTTCATGTACAATTATAGAACATACTACAAT
Organism: Avena insularis; assembly: GCA_023614405.1. Taxonomy (NCBI): domain Eukaryota; kingdom Viridiplantae; phylum Streptophyta; class Magnoliopsida; order Poales; family Poaceae; genus Avena; species Avena insularis. The sequence continues at coordinate 11,458,281 of CM042684.1, forward strand.
GACCTAGTGGCTGTGTGATAATTACATGTGTGAAGATTCATCATAAGTGTTATTTTAATCAATATAGGGTTCAGCAGATTGATGGCTACATTTTTTTGTTTTGGTTGTGAATTTCAGTTAGTGTATCTCTCCTTTTCATGTTCATTGTGTTTTGAATTAAGAAATAACCTTTTTACTTAAAACAATGTTAATCTTCTGGCTTTCACCAGCTTAGATTCCCTTATGATCTACTGGTTCCACTTTACTTCAAAAAGAGTCCACCAGATTCATAGACGTAACCCACTTTTCTTAGAAGCAAAGCAAGTTTTTGGAACACACGTTAGAGTTTTTTTAGAAAAGTCTTGAGATTGGCTAGAACACATGTTAGTCTCTTTTTATTTGACACGCAAATAGGAGTTACGCACGAACTCTAACTTACTGATTTTTGGGGAACATCTTGGATGTTGCTTAGTAACTTCTTTCATGTTAGAATTAAGATTTAAACGGTTGTTCTTTCTCAGACATGTTTGTGTTTATAGAACACCTATATACTCCCCGAGTGTCCGCAAAAAGATATTGCATCTAGATATTATTACACGTACTATATAGTTATGGCTATCGAATATTCTAACGGGCTCTCGGGAGCATATTCTTCCGGGCTAAACGAATTGCGTTCACCATATAAGAAAATCAGACAACATTTAGACATATAATTTTTCATGTTATACGCATACACATGTGAAACCTATGGGCGGAAAAACCAAGTTGGATATTATAAGTTATAGAAATTAAGAAATTTTATAATAAGAGTTTGTTACACCATTGTTGCATACATCCTTTCATGCCAGAATTAATATTCAAAAAGGTCATTATTTCTTTTCCCGGGCTGTTTTTTTTCTCTCGAGAGGCTGTTGTTGATATAATCCTTTGCATTTCATAATTTTAAACCATTCTGTTCATCGTGTAAACCCAAACCCTACTGGTTATATGTGGATTAACACACCTGTCACATTGGTGCTCTATTATTGTTGGCGAATCTTGCACTTGAATCTAAGCGGGTGCATGCTTAGTTTGAAAAATATCAGCCGATCAGGATAGGTTTCCTAATGCCATTGCATGGTAAGGTGTTCAAAAAGGCTGCTGACATCATCCATGACTCAATAATGCATGTGCAATGCACGGTCAACTGTTCCGTGCGGGGTAAAAAAAAGATATTCCTCTCGTATCCAATACTGTTCCGTTTAGATGTACCGTGCATCTATTTTTTCTTTGACAAACAAAACGTGTGTTTGACACAGACTCTAGAAATAAGTTACACAATCCCTCGGTTAATCCTAACCGTAAATTGCACATCTAAAGAGCTAAAATAATTGAGATGATGTGGATCAACGTAACGCCTCGAAACACACCCTTATATTGCTTTTAGTATATAATAGATGCCGCTGCAAGTAGGGGTGCAGGTGCGGGGCCCGCTTCAGCCCGCAAAATGAAATGGTTAGTACAAACTGTACTAGATATAGTGATAAAAATCAATCTTTAACTTGTACTATGCGTACGGAGCTCAGGCAAAAAGGATGCCTGCAAGCCCGCCCCGCTAGCAACCCTAGCTGCAAGAGCATGTCATTCTCCTTTCCGCTGACCCACTGGCAGGCACTGGCCCCAACTGCTCTCTTTCTGTCGTACCGTTTAGTTTACAGGAAATCCTCCCTCTTCCCTGCGGGTTGGTCCTGATCACACGCGGCAATTAGAAAGCAAATAATCTCGGTTCAGACACCAACTGTAGTTCATCTGCAAGTTCATACACCAAGAAGATCATCACAGTTGCGGTACTCTAAATGGAAACAAGTTACACTTGATTATATCTTGAACTGATTGCTGACGATCCTTCATCATATGTACCATGTACACTCGAAGTTGATATCAGGAAAATACATGTCTTGCTCCAAATCGTAGTTAAAATAATAAAGATGTACTCCCTCCGTTTAAAAATATAAGATGTTTTAGATTTGTGAAGCAAATGTATGTAGACTACTTTTAGTACGTAGGTTCACTAAGGTTTGGAGTGAATCTAGACACTAAAACAAGTCTAGATACATTTTCTTCACAAACCTAAAACATCTTATATTTTAAAACGGAGGGAGTATATACATAGGGATACTGGGTAATATAAGTATGGCAATACCAGCACTATATCGATACTAAAGTGAATCGTAGTATAAGGCGTCCCGCTAGAACATTCTATAATGAAGATAACTACTCCACACCGCCTCCCTGACAGGCGATGTGGCCAAGGCTTGATCGATCTCATTTTCTCTGTGCGTCTAGCTCATATCGGACATCTTGCAGTGTACATGCTCCTGGTGCCTCCCGTTCCCATGTCTCTTTCGATTCCTCTATGTATTGTTTTCTTGGTTTGGGTGATCTTTTGCTTGTGTTTCGAGGGTAGTGCTACAAAAATGCCCAAAATGTAACCGGAAAAGAATGAGTGCTACCTTTTAGATTGAAGATGGGGTACTATATATATAAGGGTGAATTGCATTTCTCACGTGGGTATGACTGATGAAATATTTATTGATTTTGTCTTCAATGATCATGAGCTGCAATGGGTAAGTTAGTACATCCATCTACTAAGCACTATTTAAAATTCGCATCCCATCTTGCTAGGAGAGTTGCAATCATCTCTCTCCGAACACAGACTGGAGAAATTAGTCACTAACATCTGGATAAATATTTTTTGATAGATATCTACAAAAATTAAATGGCTGCATAGATGCTCAACTAAGCAATGACATGGAAATCAAATTCGAGCATGTGGACCAGAAATTACATCCATCAGCTAAGCGGTAATTAAAAATGTATCCCGAAGGAATCAGAGTGCTACCTATTCCGTTGAAGATGGATTACTATGTACTGTAGTATATTTAAGGTGGGATGAAATACTCACCTAGGAAAACATTGGTGAAATGCTTATCAAGTTTTATGCCATAAATGATCATGTGTTGCAAACAACCTGCGCTGACCTTCCTGCTGGCTGTGTCTTTCTGCCGCGTCGTGTAGCTTACTGGTTGGTCCTGATCAAAAGCAGCATTAGGAAACAAATAATGTTAGCTCAACTGCAAGCTATATGAAATATAGTTTATTTGCTGGTTAATACAGCAAGATCCAAAAACATCATCACGGTTGTAGTACTGAAAATGGAAAGGAGTAGGACTAATTTCAAACCATCCTTCGTCATAGGTACCCTGTACACTCTGAAGCTACTATCAGCAAAATACATATCTTAAAATCTTAGGTAAAATAGTAAATATATACGTAGGTAATATATGCGATGCTACTGCGAAGCTAGTGCAAGTCAGGATCACACTTGAACATTCTGTAAAGACGATCCAATAAATAATTTTCCTCAGCAAAATCATGTAAGTACACACTTCAGATTTAAATTAGACATCAAAATCACTCTAAACACAACATGACAAGGCTTTGCAGGGGAAAGAGCACATGTCATACTTCCTGAAACTACAAAAAAGATTCCATGCCCTTGATTTGCAGCAGTGCCTCCACCCACCTCCTAGGCTTAATCCTTCTTAACAAAAAATGATTCTGTCCAATTGAACACAATTGGAAGGTACATACACCGACATATTATCCGAGGAATGAAACAAACCGCATAAATTGCAAATGCGTATTAGGTCCATTGCTCTCAGACTGCCAGCATATTGGGTACATGATCATCTCGATTCTCAATCGCAAGATTACATCAGGACGTGCTTGGTTTAGAGCCAACTCTTGCTTTGCCAGATTGTGGCAAGCCAAGAGAGCCTGGCCTTCGATTGGTTTGGAAACAATATTTGGTTGCCCACAAACAGAGCCAAGTACAGTAAGCTCACCAAAGGTTTTCCTGTTGCAAAAAGTATCAAGAGCTCTAGCTTACTGCTCCTAACCTTTATTTGATGTATATAGCAAGCTGGATTTTTTAAGTACATGGAAATCTTGGCAACATGCAAAGATTTAAACCCAGCAAGATTGCAGCAAGCATTGCAAGGAACATATATCAATTCCAAAATGTGCACATGTTCTGATAGATACTCCTGGTATATATAGAATATCTGATTTGACAATCTGACGTTTGAGTCATGACCAGACATATATCCTCAATGCTACAACAGGTTATATCCAAAACCAAATAGGTAACAACATTTTTTTCACAAATTAAACAAAATGTGGAATAATTATTAATCCATCTGCAACTTTCAACAACCACAGGATCGCGGCATTACCACCACACTAGAACAAGCCTAGATCTTCAAGAGAGCACAGCCTGCAACACTCCCTCGACAATGCGTCATTGGTGATCCAGGTCGCCAAGTCGGCCTCTCGCTTGTGACATTCAAGTATCGACATCGGACAGCTGCTTAATGCACTGTTTTCTCGGCCCAGGCCCAATCACTCCCCCAAACAAACATACTCCTAAACCAATCATCCCAAAACCAATCCTGCTTTGGAACCCAGATGCACATGGAACCATCTTGTCAGAGATATTCTCCCCATGCTGCTTCCTAATGCAGCTATAAAGGATAACTAGCACCATTGACCCAGAAATTCAAAAATCTCAGTCGACTTATGTAACTTCATTGGATTATTAGACAATGGAATATGTGGTCTGACAAGAATCATGTGAGGTTTCTTGGCAGGTGATTGAGATGACTATTGGAGCTTCTTCCCCGTAGCCATGTTCCTTGTTTTAGGATGAGTTTCCTTGGTCTTACCTATGTTTTCTTTTATAAAATGGAACCTTTTCATTACTGGGATCTCCACTGGGTGAGCAGGGTGCACATACGGGAACACGTCGTAGGGGAAGTAGCGGTGAGGGCATTGGTCTGTGATGGTGCCATGTTCAATGGAGTATGCAGCCACGTTCTGATTAACCTCCAAGAAGACGATATCACGAGTTGGGTGGAAGCCAAGCACCGTGAAAATGACGGTTTCTTCAGGATTCCGTTCTGCCAGTTCCATGACACCAACTTGGTGCACCATCTTCCACCAAATGCCATCCACACCACCACCGGCCTGCAGATCCCACACATGGAACACGGAGCAGTCGAAATGCGCGTAGCGAAGACCCCCGCCCCGCCGCTCGCCGATGCACCGGTTCAGCGCGGTGGTGTCGTGGACGCGGCTAGGCAGAGGAAGGACTTGGACAGTGTGGCGAAGACAGTTGTACGCAATGAGCTTGTCCATGGGCCGGTACCCGATCCAGTAGGCGGTGCCGCTCTGACCGAGGAACGGTGCTGCGTGTGTCTCGACATCCATAGACGCCGGAGGAGGCTGGATGCGGTTTGCCTCCCACCGGCCGGTGGCCGAGGAGTACATCTTGAGGTCCATGTATCCACCGCTCTGTTTCCAGCTAGAAGGGTGGCTGAAAAGGACCACTTGTAAGCGCTTGATGCTGCTGCTGCTGCCGCCGCCATCTCCGTCGGTGGTCAGCGACAGGAGTCCGGAAAGGTAAGCCGACGGCCATGGCAGCTCCGGGAGAGCGACGCACTGCCAGGTCACCGGGTTGCAGACGTAGTACTGCACTGGCTTGTGTTCACGATGAAGATCTCCCTGTCCTTGGCCGCGGGCCCGGTGGGCAGCCGAGGCAGGAAGGCGAGGTCTGAAGCCAAGATGGAATCCGTCGCGGCGGACGGGGTGTCGCTGGAGCCGGTGAGGAAACGCGAGTGCTGCCACCAGGGGCGGTTGGACTGGAGGAAGACGCCGGAGAGGTAGGGGGCGTGCGACTCCCAGTAGCGGGCGCGGAATCCGGGGCTGAGGACGATGTGGTTGTAGCAGCGGGCGGCGGCGCGGACGCGGTGGAGGCACTTGGCCGGAAGGCGGCGGAGGATCTCCTCTACTAAGTTGTCGCAAAGCCGATCCATCTTATTCTGGGCTTTGTGCTGGTGGATTGAGAAGAAAAAAGCGATGGATCGAGGCTAGCGGGGGATGGATTTAGAGACGGCGCTCATGAATCTCTACTAGTATATAATTTTTTGTTACGGTGGTTTTCGTTTGACTCAGTTTTTCGTCCGTCGTCCCGCTTTTTTCCGTCTCGTATGGTGCCGTTCGAGTTTATCACGGAAAGATTCAGGAAACTAATCCAATCCAATCTCCTCGTCCTATTTTCCTATCAATTTCTATCTTCGCTGCTGATTAGCTCAAGGACCTGCGGACGGATCTCACACCTCCTGTAGCGCCGGTAATTTTGATCGATGCCGAGTCCCCCTCCGACACCGAGACCGCCTCCAAGAAGCGCCGCCCCGGGGGCAACCGGGCCGCCATGCGCAAGTATCAAGAGAAGAAGGAGCACACGTCGTCAGCTGGCTGGTGGTGAAGGACGGAACCGTCGATTTGGTCCATGGTGGTTGAGTTGGCCTTGCTTGTGGCGCCGCGCCTGCCTCGCCGACGCACCTGGATGGGGCGATGCTAGGTACGCGTGCGGAATCCCTGCTCCGTCTTCAGGGACTGCAACAGCTGAAGACTTAGCTATCTTGAGTGCCATGATTTACTGGAAGAATGTATTTCCGTGGATTTCCATGGTTAGTGGATATGTAAAAGTTGGTCATCTGGACAAGACACTGACGATGTTTGATAGCATAATTGTGCACAGATGTGGAGCCGAATGAGGCACCGATTTCATCAATTCTTTCATCTTAGGGTCTGTTAATCAGGCGAAAAGGATCATCATGTGGTAGCAATCAGACTGACTGCAGTCAGATCTGCGAGTTGCTACTACTGGAGAAGGATATCCGATCTGGATTTGCATAGATTGGATCAGTCACGCCTTCCCTCCTTGTCGATCATATCAGATTAAGAGGCTAACGATTCAGTTAGGATTCAGTACAAGTTTGTACCCTTGTAATCTCCTATATATAGACGTTGGTTCTCTTCTCTATTTAGCTGATAACATTAATTGACAAATCCATGAACAGTAAGAGGAGTGCTAAGCAGGCCTCTTGCTGAACATCCTGGTCGTCTCGCCGGTGCTCTTTTGTGAGTTTTAGAAGGTTTACCAGTTCTTGGCGTACCTATCAAACAGACAAGGGTTGTGGAAACCAAGCATTAGCTACCATAATTTGGTTTGAGTGATCTTTTTATTTTCTTGTGGTTTTGGAGGAAATTGTAGAACATAAAAAATTAATTAAGTTTGTTTGTATAGGGGAAAAGTATAGAACATTTTTTCGATAAAGGAAATATATTAATATAAAAAATATACCAATTACACCTAGCCTCTGCACCAACACGATGCCCTAGCGGCATTACGGATGAAGTCCAGAACTAATGACAAACTATTTTAGGTGTGTATATAACTACAAACAAATTGTAAAGCATATTGTTATGTGATATATAGTCTTTAACTTCGTTGGACTGTGTTGTGGTTCAAATGATAGAATATTAAGTGCATTATATTTACATATGTATAAAGTGAAAGAAAACTTAGAGGCCCGTAGCAACGCACGGGCATTCAACTAGTTTGTACTAATATATTTGCGAGAAGGAGATCCCATGGCAAGTCCTTATGAGGGTCGGCTTTGGCCTGCAGCGATTGATGGAAAGGGGAAATCGACCTCCTATGTTCCCATGATACTCACAAACTATTAGCTATTCTATCCTTGTGACTCGTCGTTCTTGTTCGCCCACCTAAGTGTGGACATACAGCTCGAGACTCGAGGCTCGGTTTGGTCTTGACAAGGCTTGGCTCGGTATCGACTCGGCTTGGAGGATGGTCAAGCCAAGTCTAAACTTTGCTATTCAGGCTCGAGGTTCGACAAGCTGGCTCGATGAAGCTTGAAAGCCGGTTCGAAAGCTCGATGAAATTTTAAAAAACGTCATGACCTTTGCTGAAATTGTAAGAATTCACAGTTTTATACAAGATTTGATCATGATTTCACAAATACATCAACAAAATAGTCTAACAAGTTAAATAAAATACCAATAACCATAATAGTACCATTACAACACAAGTTTCATAACACAGACTGACCACTTAGTGCAACAGGAGTCTCATACATGAGTACATGACAAACACAGGAACATAGTTCAACTTCAACAAAAGTAACAGGAGCCATGATATCGCAAATCTAATCATAAACATCAACCATAAACATCTCCTTGGCCTCTACCCTCGCCGCCATCTCATGCAGCTCATTCATACACTCATATGTCAAATCTGTTTATCATAAAGACAAAAAGAAATCATCATATACATGGTTTTGCATTAGAGATATGTTATAGCAAGTGAGCGAAATAGCATTATATAATGAGTTTTGCATTATTTGTGTCCTTGTACAAAAATTTACAGCAAGTGGAGAAACAAAATAGCACTATATACTTACTAGTTGCTCCCCACCACGCCTTTTGGAAATGGAATGCACTCGATATCATCAATATCATCTGGTTCCTAAAAGAGTGAAAATGATGAAAGTTAGGTATGCATAAGACATACTATAGTAGACTAACTAGCAGCAAAATTAATCAACAAGGTACATACCACATACAACAAGACTTTGTTGTCATTGTGAGCACCTTTAATCCGACTAGAAGCACACACCAGCGCCTCCACCATCACTGGGTTTAGAGAGCTCCTATAGTCATCTAGAACTCGCCCCTGGTGCTAAAAGTAGACTCCGAAGACATAAAAGTCGCCGGTATAGACAAGAAATTCTTTGCCATCTTTGACACGATGGGGTATCTATGGGCATTCAGCTTCCACCACAATAGCACATCAAAAAAATTGTTTAGCAAGCTCTCATTTGCCTCACCGAGATACTTATCAATCTCATTCTTTGATATCTCCACAGAAGTCTCACTTAAACTCGTTGGCACTTGATGGTTAAGATGAACTTGTACCCATAGGTGTAGATGAGGATGCAGCAGATCTATAAGAATTAGCTTTCTCATAATGATGACAAATCAGCTTTCTCATAACGAGGATGCAACAGATCTTAAATGGATAATCACGAATCAGCATCTTAGCAATTAATTTTTTAGCTTCTTCTTGACTATACTCCCTAGAAGATTGCAAAACAGGAATACTAGTATCACTTGCATTAGATGGTTGAAATTTGAGAAGGGTTTGACTAGCCAATAATACGTCGGAAACGTATCTATAATTTTTAATGTTCCATGCTTGTTTAGTATCTACTATGTTTTGCTTTGTCTATACTTTGAGGTGTTTTTATATGTTTTCTGGAACTAACCTATTAACAAGTTGCCACAGTGCCAGTTGCATGTTTTCTTCTGTTTTTGGTTCCACAAAGGCAGAAAATCAATATTCTCGGAATTGGACAGGACAAAAGCCAAATTCAATATTTTACCGTGGGCAACACGAAGCGAGAATACGAGATGAAGGAGGCTCACCAGGGGGGCACACTGAAGGGAATATGCCCTCAGAGGCAATAATAAAGTGTTTATTATGTGTATTCCAAGTATATGATAGATGTTTATTTTGCATGCTATAATTGTATTAATACGGAAACGTTAATACATGTGTGTTTAATAAACAAACAGAAAGTTCCTAGTTATGCCTCTCTCATAAACTAGCTCATTGATTAACAAGATGATCAAGGTTTCCTGATCATAGACATTATGTTGTTAGTAACGAGGTCATAACATTAGTGTAATGATGTGATGGACATTCATCCGTAGTATAGCATTACGATCAAAGTCATTGAGTTTATATTGCTATAACAACTTATGAAGTGATCCTAATCCTTAGACCATGAGATCATGTCAATCACTAACACCGGAAGAGTTTCTTGATAACATCAAACGTCACACTGTAATAGGGTGATTATAAAGATAGGTTCAGAACTACTAAAGTGTTATGTTGAGGCCCATGGATCGAGAGTGGAATTTATTCATCCCGATAACGGATAGATATGCTCTGGGCCCGCTCGGTGATATCACATTGGTTAGTTTGCAAGCAAGTGATTTGATCACTAGAATGTTATATCACGGGAATGAGAAAAGAGTACATGTCAGTAACAAGATCAAACTAGGTATGGAGATACCGATGATCAAATCTCGGACATGTAATATATCGCGAAACAAAAGGATTAAGATACTAGCATAAAAGGTTCTGACGATCACAAGAAAGTCATCGTTGAGTGTGTGGGAGTCAGTATGGGTCTCCAGATCCCGCCTCTGATTATTGATCGGAGAAGGGTCTCGATCATGTCCACATTATTCGCGAACTGTAGGGTGACACACTTAAGAGACACTGACATCCATTTGGAGCAAAAGTTTCATGCCAGAAAGAATAACAAGCGCAGGAAGTTATTTCACTAGATACCGAAACAGGTTTTCGGGTGAAATTGCAGAAAGTGTTTAAATGAAATAATCGCAAGGGGTTATATGTATATGTTTGTCATTAAAGTAATTGACAAAATTCTGAATAAATAAAAGGAGTTTTATTTAATGAGAGTTTGCATTAAATTTGGTGGAAATTTAATGGGAATTTGAGTGCGTTTTTGAGTGGAGGGAATTTAAAGGGATTTTTGTGAGTGGAGTGTCCACCCACATGAATGAGGGGAGGGAAAGGGGGCAGCCCCCATGCGCCGGCCACCCCCTTGGGGTTCCCCGTCTCCTATGAAAGGAGCCCCCTCCTCACTTCTCACTCACACCTCCTCGTGAAGGATCTCTCTCCCTCTCTAGTATTTATTCCCCATGGTCTCGGACTAGCGAGATACATGTTCCCGGTGGCTATTCAGCAAGAAAGAGTTGTGCTTCCGTTGCATCGCTAGAGCGAGGAGGCGGAGGTTGCTCGGTGCCTCGGATGTGTGTGCGAGCACGGATGCGCCGCTAAGTTGCGGTGATAAGGACTTCCTCTCGATCTTGAGATCGGGAAAAGATCATCTACATCAACCACGAGTTTGGACTCGTTAATCTTTGTCGATCTTCAATGGTATGTTCTATACGGATATACATCCGCCCGTTGTTTGTATCTAGTAGATAGATCTTGGTACATAGTTGTTCCTATCGTAGGAAATTTTTTGTTTTCTATGTTGCGAACCCTACAGTGGTATCAGAGCCGGATCTATGCGTAGATGCTTTACACGGGTAGTACACATATGAGTATGTGGGCGATGATGATCATGTTATTGCTTCTTAGTTGTATTTTGGATATTGGTGGCATAGTGGGATGAAGCGGCCCGGACAAACTTTACATATCCTCGCACATGAGACTTGTTCCATGCTTGACATGCAACTAGTTTTGCATTAGTGGCTAGCGGGTGTCTGTCTCTCCTACTATAGTCAATATCTAAGAACGCTTCTATCTTAGAAAGCCCTAAGCCACGTAAAACTTGCAATGGATAAATTAGAGGCGTCTAGTTTGATTGTTGCTGCGCTAGTGTTATGATATGGTGATGTTGTAAGTAGAAGTATGAGATGGTACTCTTATAACACACATAACGTGTAAGTTCCATAGACCTTGGCCTTACACTTAGAGGTATGATAGTGATCATACCACGATGCACATGATGGAGATCAAGTGCGGGAACCATATCATTTCACTTATAAACATGTGATGTTTAATTGCATCTTATATTGCTTGTTTGGTGTTTTATTAGCATAATAAGACGATCCCTCATTTAGATATCAAGATAAGAATGTGTTCTTCCTTAAGTATGCATCGATTATGTTTCGTCGCTCCAAGACATCATGTGATGATCAGGTGTTCTTGGATCCACAACCATATTTCGGGTGTAAGACAGTTACACACGTGAATACTAAGGTTCTTACTTGGCCAGCCTAGCATGTACAAACATGGCCTCGGAACACGGACCAAAAGGTTAAGCATGAGTCAGATGGTAGATATGATGCCCATTTGATGCTCGCCTTTGAAGCTACACCGACTCACGTGATGATCGAACTTGGTGTAGTGGATTTGGTTCATGTAATCACCAAAAAGGCACAAGGAATGTCGTTTTTGAGTGGGAGTTCATTCTTAATGTGGATTAGTTGAACTCAATCTATCATAAACTTAGTCTAAACTTTAAATTTTTTGTTGTAGATGGCACCACCTGCTTTTAATTTCAATGTGTTCATGGAGAATGAGAAACTTGCAACAAACAATAGAAACTTTACCGAATGGGCCATGAATTTGAGGATTCTCCTCTCTGCTGCACAAAAGAAATATGTGCTAGAAGCGCCGCTAGGCCCCCCACCATTCGGTGATGCCCCTGACGAGGAGAAGAATGTCTATCAGACTCGTCAGGAGGACCACAACTTAGTTCATTGCGGCATATTGTATGGGCTAGAGCCAGAACTTCGAAAGCGTTTCGAAAACGGCAGTGCATTTTATACAATGGGCGAGTTGAAAATGATTTTCGACACACATGCTGCTGTAGAGAGCTAAAATGCTTCAGAGTAGTTCTTTAGCTGCATGATGGAAGAGAACAACTCCGTAAGTGAGCATGTACTCAAGATGTCGGGTTATGCTGATAAGCTTGTGTCCTTGGGAATAACTATTCCCATTGACTTAGGCATCCATCGTGTTCTGCAGTCTCTGCCACCTAGCTATAAGAGCTTCGTGATGAACTATAATATGCAAGGCAGGAAGAAGTCTCTCCCCGAGCTTCTGTCAATGCTTAAAACTACAGAAGTGGAGATCTAGAAAGAACATCAAGTGTTGATGATCAATAAGAACACTAGTTTCAAGAAATACAAGAAGGGAAAACGGAAGGGAAGTAAGGGCGGCAAGCCAGTTGTCGTGCCTGAAAAGAAACCCCGAGTTGGCCCTAAGTCTGATACCAAGTGCTATTATTGTAAAGGGACTGGCCATTGGAAGCGCAACTGCCCCAAGTATTTGACAGACAAGAAGGTCGGCAAGGCAAACAAAGATATATATGATATACATGTTATTGATGTGTACTTGACTAGTACTCGTAGTAGCACTTGGGTATTTGATACCGGTTCAGTTGCTAATATTTGTAACTCGAATCAGGGGCTGCGGAACAAGCGACCGCTAGCAAGGGGTGAGGTCAAGATGCGTGTCGGCAATGGATCAAGTGTTGATGTGATCGCCATCGGAACGCTACTCTCCACTTACCATCGGGATTAGTAATAAATTTGAATAATTGTTATCTGGTGCCAGCACTGAGCATGAACATTGTATCTGGATCGTGTTTGATGCGAAGTGGTTATTCATTTAAATCCGAGAACAATGGTTGTTCTATTTATATGAATGAAATCTTTTATGGTCATGCACCGATGATGAATGATTTATTTCTGTTGGATCTCGATAATAGTGTTACACATATTCATAATTTTGATGCTAAAAGGATTAAACTTAATGTTGATATATCCGCATATATGTGGCACTGCCGTCTAGGTCATATTGTCGTTAAACGCATGAAGAAGCTCCATTCGGATGGACTTTTGGAATCACTTGATTTTGAATCATTTGATACATGTGAGCCATGCCTTATGGGCAAGATGACTGGAACGCCGTTTTACGGTTCAATGGAACGGGCGATAGATTTATTGGAAATCATAGATTCTGATGTATATGGTCCAATGAGTGTGTCGGCGCGAGGTGGATATCGTTATTTTGTTACTTTCACGGATGATTTCAGTAGATACGGTTATATCTACTTGATGAAACAAAAGTCTGAAACCTTTGAAAAGTTCAAGGAATTTCAGAGTGAATTGGAAAATCATCGTAATAGAAAGATCAAATTTCTATGGTCCGACCGTGGAGGAGAGTATCTAAGTTACAAGTTTAGCACTCATATGAAAGAGTGTGGAATTGTTTCATAACTCACACCTGCCGGAACACCAAAGCAAAATGGTGTGTCGGAACGTCGTAATCGCACTTTAGTGGATATGTTTCAATCTATGATGTGTCTGACGGACTTGCCACTGTCATTTTATGGTTATGCACTAGAAACTGCTGCATTCACTTTAAATAGGACACCATCTAAATCCGTTGAAAAGACAACGTATTAATTGTGGTTTGGAAACAAACCTAAGCTATCATTTCTTAAAGTTTGGGGATGCGATGTTTATGTGAAGAAACTTCAACCGGATAAACTCGAACCCAAAGCGAAAAAATGCGTCTTCATAGGATACCCTAAGGAAACTATTGGGTATTCCTTCTATCACAGATCCGAGGGCAAGGTTTTTATTGCCAAGAATGGATCCTTTCTAGAGAAAGAGTTTCTCACGAAAGGTGTGAGTAGTCGGAAGGTAGAACTCGAAGAGGTTGTTGAACCTTCTCTTCATAGTATGGCGAGTAGCGCAGCGCCGGAAGTCATTCCGGAGTTGACTTCACCAATTGAAGAGGGAACTAATGATAATGATCATGAAACTACAAAAGAGAGTACTACCGAACCTCGCAGGTCTAGCAGGTCGCGTGCAGCTATCGAGCTGTACGGAAACTCTGTTATGAATTTCATGGTTGATGAAATTGATGATCCTGCGACGTATGAAGAAGCGACGATGATCCCGGATTCCAACAAATGGTTAGAAGCCATGAAATCTGAGATGGAATCAATGTATGAAAATCAAGTTTGGAACTTGGTGGACTTATGTAGCGATGCTAAAGTCAGTTAGGATTATGTTAGCAATTACAGCATATTTCGATTATGAGATATGGCAGATGGATGTCAAAACCGCGTTCCTCAATGGTAATATTGAAGAAGAGTTGTATATGATACAACCAAAGGTTTTTGTCGATCCTAAGGATGCTAACAAGGTGTGCAAGCTTCAGCGATCCATCTATGGACTGAAGCAAGCATCACGAAGTTGGAATCTCCGCTTTGATGAGGTGATCAAAAAGTTTGGATTTGTCCAAACTTATTAAGAGGCTTGTATTTACAAGAAAGTGAGTGGGAGCAATGTGGCATTTCTGATATTATATGTGGATGACATATTATTGATCGGGAATGATATAGATCTTTTAAACAGTGTTAAAAGTTATCTAAACATCAAATTTTCAATGAAGGACCTAGGTGAAGCGTCATACATATTAGGCATAAAGATCTATAGAGATAGATCTATGCGCTAATAGGGCTATCGCAAAGTACATACCTTGATAAGATTTTAAAGAAGTTTAAAATGGACGGAAGAAAGAAGGGGTTCTTACCTATGTTGCAAGGGAAGACATTGAGTAAGACTCAAAGTCAGGCTATGGCGGAAGAAAGAGAGATAATGGACAAAGTCCCCTATGCTTCATCCATAGGCTCTATAATGTACGCCATGCTATGTACAAGACCGGATGTGGCACATGCTATTAGTTTGACTAGTGGGTACCAATCGGATCCAGGTTCGAAACACTGGATAGTGGTCAAGAATATCCTTAAGTACTTGCGAAGAACTAAGGATATGTTTCTTGTGTACGGAGGTGAAGAAGAGCTCGTCGCTAAGTGTTATGTCGACGCAAGCTTTGACATCGATCTGGATGACTCTAAGTCTCAATCCAGATACGTATTTCTCATGAATGGTGGAGGGGTTAGTTGGAGGAGTTCCAAACAACCCGTGGTGGCAGGATCAACAACGAAGGCCAAATATGTTGCTGCTTCAGAAGCGACTCAGGAAGCGGTTTGGATGAAGGAGTTCATATCCGAACTAGGTGTGGTTGCCAGCGTGTTGGACCCAATGGTGATCTATTGTGACAACAATGGTTCCATTGCCAATGCCAAAGAGCCAAGGTCTCATAAGAATTCCAAGCATATTAAGCGCCGGTTTCACTCCATCTGTGAGCATGTCAAGGATGGAGATATAAAGATTTGTAAAGTACATATGGATATCAATGTAGCAGATCTGTTGACTAAAACTCTCCCTAGAGAAAAACATGATCAACACCAGAAATCCATGGGTGTTAGATTTATCACTATGTAACTAGATTATTGTCTCTAGTGCAAGTGGGAGACTGAAGGGAATATGCCCTGAGAGGCAATAATAAAGTGTTTATTATGTGTATTCCAAGTATATGATAGATGTTTATTTTGCATGCTATAATTGTATTAATACGGAAACGTTAATACATGTGTGTTTAATTAAAAAACAGAAAGTTCCTAGTTATGTCTCTCTCATAAACTAGCTCATTGATTAACAAGATGATCAAGGTTTCCTGATCATAGACATTGGATGTTGTTAGTAACGAGGTCACAACATTAGTGTAATGATGTGATGAACATTCATCTGAAGTATAGCATTACGATCAAAGTCATTGAGTTTATATTGCTATAACAACTTACAGAGTGATCCTAATCCTTAGACCATGAGATCATGTCAATCACTAACACCGGAAGAGTTTCTTGATAACATCAAACGTCACACCATAACAGGGTGATTATAAAGATGGGTTCAGAACTACTAAAGTGTTATGTTGAGGCCCATGGATCGAGAGTGGAATTTGTTCATCCCGATGACGGATAGATATGCTCTGGGCCCTCTCGGTGATATCACATTTCTTAGCTTGCAAGCAAGTGATTTGATCACTAGAATGTTATATCACGGGAATGAGAAAAGAGTACATGTCAGTAACAAGATCAAACTAGGTATGGATATACCGATGATCTAATCTCGGACATGTAATATATCACGAAACAAAAGGATTAAGATACTAGCGTAAAAGGTTCCGACGATCACAAGAAAGTCATCATTGAGTGTGTGGGAGTCAGTATGGGTCTCCAGATCCCGCCTCTGATTATTGATCGGAGAAGGGTCTCGATCATGTCCACATTATTCGCGAACCGTAGGGTGACACACTTAAGAGACACCGACATCCATTTGGAGCAAAAGTTTCATGCCAGAAAGAATAACAAGCGCAGGAAATTATTTCACTAGATACCGAAACAGGTTTTCGGGTGAAATTGCAGAAAGTGTTTTTTGCATGTGAAATGAAATAATAGCAAGGGGTTATATGTGAATGTTTGTCATTAAAGTAATTGACAAAATTCTGAATAAATAAAAGGAGTTTTATTTAATGAGAGTTTGCATTAAATTTGGTGGAAATTTAATGGGAATTTGAGTGGGTTTTTGAGTGGAGGGAATTGAAAGGGATTTTTGTGAGTGGAGTGTCCACCCACATGAATGAGGGGAGGGCAAGGGGCAGCCCCCATGCACCAGCCACCCCCTTGGGGTTCCCCCTATCCTATAAAAGGATCCCCCTCCTCACTTCTCACTCACACCTCCTCGTGAAGGATCTCTCCCCCTCTAGTATATATCCCCCATGGTCTTGGACTAGGGAGATACATGTTCCTGGTGGCTATTTGGCAAGAAAGAGTTGTGCTTCCGCTGCATCACCAGAGCGAGGAGGCGGAGGTTTCTCGGTGCCTCGGACGTGTGTGCGACCACGGATGCGCTGCTATGTTGCGGTGCTAAGGACTTCCTCTCAATCTTGAGATCGGCAAGAGATCGTATACATCAACCATGAGTTTGGACTCGGTAAGCTTTGTCGGTCTTCAAGGGTGTGTTCTCTATCAAAAACGTATCTATAATTTTTGATGTTCCATGCTTGTTTAGTATCTACTTTGCTTTGCTTTGTCTACACTTTGAGGTGTTTTTATATGTTTTCTGGAACTAACCTATTAACAAGTTGGCACAGTGCCAGTTGCCTGTTTTCTTTTGTTTTTGGTTCTAGAAAGGCTGAAAATCAATATTCTCGGAATTGGACAGGACAAAAGCCAAAGTAAATATTTGACCGTGGGCAACACGAAGCCAGAATACGAGACAGGGGAGGCTCACTAGGGGGCCACACCCCTGGCGGTGCGGCCTAGGACTGGGCGCTCCTAGGGGGTGCAGTCGCCCTGGTGGCCCCTGCCTTGCCTCTTCCCCTATAAAGTTCCCCCGATGCGTAAACCCTAAGAACCCGATCAATATTCCACGAAACCTTCTGAACCCGCTGCCACCATCGTCCCTAGATCGGGGGATCTAAAGTTCTTCCCGGGACCCTGCCGGAGGGGAGATCTGTTGGAGATATGCCCTAGAGGTAATAATAAATGTAGTTATTATTATATATCTTTGTGTTTATGATAAATGTTTACATTCATGCTATAATAGTATTAACAAGGAAACCATTAATACTTGTGTGATTTGTAAACTTAATTTGAAGTCCCTAGTATAGCCTCTATACTTCACTAGCTTGTTGGTTGATTGATGATTGTGGTTTCCCTATCATGAACATTGAGATGTTATCAACAACAAGATCATATCGTTAGGAGAATGATATGGTGGACATACTCCTATAGATAAGCGTAGCATAAAGATCAAGTCATTTCAATAGTTCAATTGCTATATGCTTTCTGATACATAGTAACCTAATTCCTTCGACCATGAGATCATGCATATCACCTTTACTGGATGGATGCTTTGATGTCATCAAACACCACACCGTAACAGGGTGGCTATAAAGGTGGCATTGAGTGTTCGGAAAGTATTGGTTGAAACACATGGATCAAGAGTGGGATTTGTCCATCCACATGACGGATAGATATTCTCTGGGCCCTCTCGGTGAAATGTCATCCAATTAGCTTGCAAGCATGTGACTTGGTCACAAGGGATCACATATCACTGGAACGAGAAAAGAGTACTTATCAGTAACGAGGATGAACTAGGTATGCAGAGAGACCGACGATCATAACCTCGGATAAGTAACATATCGTGAGACAAAGGGAAATTGGTATCGTATGTAAGTGGTTCATTCGATCGCAAAGTAATCAGAAATATGTGGAGCCATATGAATTTCCAGATTCCTCTATTGGTTATTGTTGGAGAAGTGTCTCGATCATGTCCGCATAATTCACGAACCGTAGGGAGACACACTTAAGGATTCGACGTTGTTTGAGTAGTTATGGTATTATGAGAAAGAGACCGAATGTTGTTCGAGTCTCGGATGGGATCCGGATATCACGAGGTGATCCGGAATGGTCAGGAGAATAAGATTCATATAAGGAAAGTCTCGTTTGAGTGGCGGAATGATTAGGTGTTTTCATCGAACATTCTAGAAGGTCCCGGAATGTCCGGCACTCCGGAGGATGGGTACATGTATGTGTCATTACATATTGGAATGATTGCATCATGTACTAGGTGTTCTTGCTTTCCAAAATAAAGGGTTTATTTAAATCCTAAATTGAAAAGTCAAACGGCCAGTTTGAAAGTCAAACGGCAATTTTGGGAAGTGGGAAAAGAGGAGGAGGTGGAGACCGACTTGGGGGAGGAGTCCCCTTGGCCGGCGCGCCTCCCAAGGCCGACTTGGGAGAGGACTCCTCCCTTGGCCGGCCCTCCCACCTATAAAGGGAGGGGCAGGGCCTCCCCTCCAAGACACACAAGTTTCCTATCCTCTAAACTAAACCCTAGATCTAGACCCCGGTTTAGAGCTATTTCGTTTTAGAGCCTTCTAATTGGTTTAGAGCCTTCTAATTGGTGTGTCTAATTACTAGACCACTAATAGCCTCTCTCATAAGCTCCACCATACTCGCACCGGCTTAAGGCGACCTGGGATTTCCCTCTACCTCGGTACCACGCCAGTTGTCTTTGCCGGAATCATGAGGAGAGTGCTACAACCTCCATTTTCTGGAACAAGGGAGAGGAAGGTCTTCGAGTACGCAGCGTGTGACCGATTGCGGGAGCGCTGCTGGAACGTGGCGCTGGAAGGATCGTCTCGTGATCTTGAGATCGGAAAGAATGCGACTACATCACCCACGAATCTGCTCTCGTTAAACACTTTGGAATCTTCGAGGGTGAGTTATTCCATCGACTCGTTGCTGCAATCTAGTAGATAGATCTTGGCTTGTTTGTTTGTATGCGATAGAAATTTTTGTTTTCCATGCTACGAACCCCTACAAAGGGTATCGAGCCGTGTCTATATGTAGATCATTGACGAGTAGAACACAATGGTCATTGTGGGCGTTGATGCTTTTATTGTAGATTGCTTTTTGTGTACTTTGCATCTTGCGGTATGTTGGGATGAAGCGGCCCGGGCTAACCTTACATGACATCGTTCATGAGACTTGCTCCACGCTAGACATGCAACTTGTATTGCATAATTGGCTTTATGGTGCCTGTTTCTCCTAGCATAGTAAAGATCCAATTTACAACGGGTAATCAACAATGCTAGTATCAATGTTGTGGTTCTTGTTCGTAAGTTAGAACGACACTTATTGAAAGCCCCAAACCACGTAAAATATGCAAAGAAAGTAGAAGCGTCTAACTTTGTTTTGCAGGGTGTGCTTGATGATGTGATATGGCCATGATTGTGATTATATTTGATGTATGCAATGTTCCTTATTGTAAGTTGGCAACCGGAGCCATATGGTTGTCTTTAATTTCTGTTAAGACCTGCGTATCTATTCAAAATAGTTGTAATAGTTGAAGCTGGTGGGCGACAACCATGAAGAAGCGTCATTGACCTTGATGCTATGCGGTGATGATGGAGATCATGTTCGTGCTTGAAGATGGAGATCGGAAGCACAAAAAGAAAGGCCATATCATATCACATATTATGAATTGCATGTGATGTTAATCCTTTATGCATCTTGTATTGCTTAGTAGACGACGGTAGCATTATAAGATGATCCCTCATGCACATAAATTTCAAGTTCTAAAGTGTTCACCCTTAGTATGCACCGTTGCCAAAGCTTGCTTCAAGCACCACGTGATGATCGGGTGTCTTTGATTCAGGTGAATACAAGCGTAAGCAAGCCAGATTTGCTTATGCGGTAGCTAAGGTTTGATCTTGATGAGCCTAGCATGTATGAGACATGGCCTCGGGAACACGGATCGCCGAAAGGTAAAGCATGAATCATATAGTAGATATGATGAACATGATGATTGTTAGCCATTGAAACTATATCAACTCTCGTGATGATCGGTGTTGATGTAGTGGATTTGGTTAGATGTGATCACTAAAACAATGTGAGGGATGTTGTTTTGAGTGGGAGTTCACCTAGTTTAATTTCATTAATTAATTTGAACTCAATTTGTCATAAACTTAGTCTAAACTATTGCAAATATGTTGTAGATCAATGGCAGCCCTACCATCATTTTTAATGCGTTCCTAGAGAAAGAAAAGTTGAAAAACAATGGAAGCAACTTCATGGATTGGTTCCGCAATTTGAGGATTGTCCTCACGGTGGTAATTTGACCTATGTCTGGATGCACCGCTAGGTGACCCACTGCGGTGATGCTACCGATGAAGTAAAGAATGTTTACCTCGCTCGGAAGAATCAGTACTCCATAGTTCAGTGCTATCTTGTATGGTTTAGAATCGAGACTTGAAAAGGTTTGAAGAGTCGATCCATATGATATTGTCGAGGATCTCAAATTAATCTTTGAGACTCATGCGGCAATTGAAAGTTATGAAGCTTCGAAAAGTTCTTTAGCGCAAGATGGAAGAGGGTAGCTCCATCGGTGAGCATGTGCTTAAGATGTGCAGGCACGCAAATAAACTTCAAAGTTTGGGTATAGTGATTCCTAATACTTTGGGGTTTACGCATCCTCAATCACTACCACCAAGTTACAAGAACTTTGTGATGAACTACAACATTCAGAACATGAACAAGAGTTGCCAGAACTATTTGCTATGTTAAAATCTGCAGAAGTGGAGATCAAGAAAGAGCACCAAGTGTTGTTGGTCAATAAGACCACCAAATTCAAGAAAGGCAAGTCTAAGCAGAAGGGACACTTCAAGAAGGGTGGTAAGAAAGTTACCACGCCGACGAAGAAGACCAAGGCTGGACCTAAGCCTGAAACTGAGTGTTTTTACTGCAAGGGAGAAGGTCACTGGAAGCGGAATTGCCCAAGGTACTTGGCGGATTTGAAGAACGGCAACATCAAGAAGAAAGGTATATCTAATATACATGTTATTGATGTGTATCTCACTAGTATTCGTAGTAGTGCACGGGTATTTGATCTGGTTCGGTTGCTCATATTTGTAACTCAAAGGAGCTGCGAATAAGCGGAAGCTAGTGAAGAGCGAGGTGACGATGCGCGTGAGAAGCGGATCAAAGGTTGATGTGATCGCGTCGGCACGCTACCTCTTCATCTACCATCGGGATTAGTTTTATACTTAAATAATTGTTATTTGGTGCCTGCGTTGAGCATGAACATTATATCGGGATCTTGTTTATTGCGAGACGGTTACTTGTTTAAATCCGAGAATAATGGTTGTTCGATTTATATGAGTAATATGTTTTATGCACATGCACCTTTGATAGATGGTCTATTCATATTGAATCTCGATAGTGGAAATACACATATCAACAACATTGAGGCTAAACGTTTGAAATCAAGCGATAATTCGACCTATATGTTGCACTGTCGTCTTGGTCACATTGGAGTGAAGCGTATGAAGAAACTCCATTCCGATGGACTTCTTGAATCACTTGATTTTGAATCACTTGAAAGATGCGAAGCATGTCGATGGGTAAAATGACTAAGACTCCATTTTACGGTATGATGGAGCGAGCTACTGACTTATTGGAAATCATACATACCGATGTGTGTGGTCCAATGAGTGTAGCATCATGTGGTTATCTTTATGTTCTTACCTTCCCGGATGACTTTAGTAGATATTGGTATATCTATTTCATGAAACATAAGTCCTAAACTTTCGAGAAGTTTTAGGAGTTTCAATGTGAGGTAGAGAATCAACGTAACAAGAAGATTAAATTTCTACGTTACGATCGTGGAGGTGAATATCTAAGTTACGAGTTTGGCGAGCATTTAAAGAAATGTGGAATACTTTCAGATTGACACCGGGAACACCACAGCGTAATGGTGTGTCCGAACGTCGTAATCAAACTCTCTTAGATATGGTTAGTTCTATGATGTCACTTACAGATTTACCACTATCATTTTGGGGTTATGCATTAGAAACAGCATTCACTTTAAATAGGGCACCGTCTAAATCTGAAACGACACCGTATGAATTATGGATTGGGAAGAAACCTAAATTGTAGTTCCTAAAAGTTTGGTTATGCGAAGCCTATTTAAAGAAGTTACATACTGACAAGCTTGAACAAAAAGCGGAAAAATCCGTCTTCATAGGATAACCGAATGAAACTATTGGGTATACCTTCTATCATAGATCCAAGGCAAAATCTTCGTTGCAAGAATGGATCCTTTCTAGAGAAGGAATTTCTCTCGAAAGAAGTGATGGAAGGAAAGTAGAACTCGACGAGGTTGTCGAACCTTCTCTCGAATTGCGAGTAGCGCAGACCGGAAGAAGTTCTGTGGTGCCTGCACCAATAAGAGAGGAAGCTAATGATGGTGATCATGAAACTTGGTTGAGGTTGCTCTGAGCCTCGGAGGTCAACGAGAAATCGTACCACTCCATTGGTATGATTCCGTTATGAATGTCATGTTGGTGGACAACACCGATGACCCCGAGACATATGAGGAAGCGATGATGAGCCCAGATTCCAATAAATGGCAAGAAGCCATGAAATCCGAGATTGGATCCATGTACGAAAACCAAGTATGGACTTTGGTGGACTTACCGGATGGCCGGAAGGCTGTCGAGAACAAATGGATTTTCAAGATGAAAACAGATGCTGATGGTAATGTTACTGTCTATAAAGCTCGACTTGTCGCAAAAGGGTTTCGACAAATTCAAGGAGTTGACTACGATGAGACTTTCTCACCGGTAGCGAAGCTAAAGTCTGTGAGGATTATGTTAGCAATCGCTGCATATTATGATTATGAGATATGGCAGATGGATGTCAAAACAGCATTCCTCAATGGAGACATTGATGAAGAGTTGTATATGATGCAACCCAAAGGTTTTGTCGATCCTAAAGATGCTAACAAGGTATGCAAGCTTCAACGGTCCATCTATGGATTGAAGCAAGCATCCCGAAGTTGGAATCAACGTTTTGATAAGGTAATCAAAAGTTTTGATTTTATACAAACTTATGGAGAAGCTTGTATTTACAAGAAAGTGAGTGGGAGCTCTGTAGCATTCTTAATACTGTATGTGGATGACATATTGTTGATTGGGAATGATGTAAACCTTCTTAATAGTGTCAAAGAGTATTTGAATAATAGTTTTTCAATGAAGGATCTTGGCGAAGCAGCTTACATATTAGGCATAAAGATTTATAGAGATAGATCGAAACGCCAAATATCATTGTCACAAAGTACATATTTGGACAAAGTTCTAAAGAGGTTTGGAATGGAAGATAGCAAGAAAGGGTTCTTGCCCATGTTGCTAATCGACCTTGAGTAAAACTCAAAGTCCGACATCGCGTAAGATAGAGAAAAGATGAGTAAGACTCCCTATGCCTCAGCCATAGGATCTCTAATGTATGCCATGCTATGTACTAGACCCGACATCGCATATGCTGTTAGTCTAACTAGCAGATATCAAAGTGATCCAGGAGTGGATCATTTGACAATGATCAAAAACATCCTTAAGTACTTGAGAAGATCTAAGGATATGGTTCTTTCTTTTGGAGGTCATGAACAGCTCGTTTTTAATGGTTACACCGATGCTATTTTTAACAACGATCCGGATGATTATAAATCACAACTGGATAATGATTTATTTTGAATGGTGCAGCGGTATTGGAGGAGTGCAAAGCAAAGCGTTGTGGCGAGATCTTCAACTGAATCGGAATACATGGCTGCTTCGGAGGCTTCACAAGAAGCGATATGGATGAAAGAGTTCATTACAGAGCTGGGTGTGGTTCCAAGTGCGCTGGACCCAATGTCTATCTACTGTGATAACATGGGCGCCATAGCCAATGCGCAAGAACCAAGGTCACACAAGAAGCTGAAGCATATCAAGCTGCGTTTCCACGCTATTCGAGAACATATCCAGGATGGGGATATAAAGATTTGCAAAGTACACACAGATCTGAATGTGGCGGATCCGTTGACTAAACCTCTCCCGAGGGCAAAACATGACCAACACCAAACTGCCATGGGTGTTCGGTATATTACCATGTAATCTAGATTAGATGACTCTAGTGCAAGTGGGAGACTGTTGGAGATATGCCCTAGAGGTAATAATAAATGTAGTTATTATTATATATCTTTGTGTTTATGATAAATGTTTACATTCATGCTATAATAGTATTAACAAGGAAACCATTAATACTTGTGTGATTTGTAAACTTAATTTGAAGTCCCTAGTATAGCCTCTATACTTCACTAGCTTGTTGGTTGATTGATGATTGTGGTTTCCTATCATGAACATTGAGATGTTATCAACAACAAGATCATATCGTTAGGAGAATGATATGGTGGACATACTCCTATAGATAAGCGTAGCATAAAGATCAAGTCATTTCAATAGTTCAATTGCTATATGCTTTATGATACATAGTAACCTAATTCCTTCGACCATGAGATCATGCATATCACCTTTCTGGATGGATGCTTTGATGTCATCAAACACCACACCGTAATGTGGTGGCTATAAAGGTGGCATTGAGTGTTCGGAAAGTATTGGTTGAAACACATGGATCAAGAGTGGGATTTGTCCATCCACATGACGGATAGATATTCTCTGGCCCTCTCGGTGAAATGTCATCCAATTAGCTTGCAAGCATGTGACTTGGTCACAAGGGATCACATATCACGGAACGAGAAAAGAGTACTTATCAAGAACGAGAATGAACTAGGTATGCAGAGATACCGACGATCATAACCTCGGATAAGTAACATATCGTGAGACAAAGGGAAATTGGTATCGTATGTAAGTGGTTCATTCGATCGCAAAGTAATCAGAAATATGGGAGCCATATGAATTTCCAGATTCCTCTATTGGTTATTGTTCGGAGAAGTGTCTCGATCATGTCCGCATAATTCACGAACCGTAGGGAGACACACTTAAGGATTCGACGTTGTTTGAGTAGTTATGGTATTATGAGAAAGAGACCGAATGTTGTTCGGAGTCTCGGATGGGATCCGGGATATCACGAGGTGATCCGGAATGGTCCGGAGAATAAGATTCATATAAGGAAAGTCCCGTTTGAGTGGCGGAATGATTCGGTGTTTTCATCGGAACATTCTAGAAGGTCCCGGAATGTCCGGCACCGAGGGAGGAAGGGTACATGACTGTGTCATTACATATTGGCATGATTGCATCCTGTACTAGGTGTTCTTGCTGTCCAAAATAAAGGGTTTATTTAAATCCTAAATTGAAAAGTCAAGCGGCCTTTGAAAGTCAAGCGGCAATTTTGGGAAGTGGGAAAGAGGAGGAGGTGGAGACCGACTTGGGGAGGAGTCCCCTTGGCCGGCGCGCCTCCCAAGGCCGACTTGGGGAGGGACTCCTCCCCTTGGCCGCCGGCCCTCCCACCTATAAAGGGAGGGGCAGGGCCTCCCCTCCAAGACACACAAGTTTCCTATCCTCTAAACTAAACCCTAGATCTAGACCCCGGTTTAGAGCTATTTCGGTTTAGAGCCTTCTAATTGGTTTAGAGCCTTCTAATTGGTGTGTCTAATTACTAGACCACTAATAGCCTCTCTCATAAGCTCCACCATACTCGCACCGGCTTAAGGCGAAGCCCTGCGGGATTTCCCCTCTACCTCCGGTACCAGATTGTTGCCAGGAATCGCGAGGAGAGTGCTACAACCTCCATTTTCTTGGAACAAGGGAGAGGAAGGTCTTCGCCGAAATCGAACGCAGTGACCGATCAAGGGAGCGCTGCTGAACGTGGCGCTAGAAGGATCGCTCACGCGATCTTGAGATAGGATAGAGTACTACATCACCCACGAGAATCTGCTCTCGTTAAACACTTTGGAATCTTCGAGGGTGAGTTATTCCATCGACTCGTTGCTGCAATCTAGTAGATAGATCTTGGCTTGTTTGTTTGTATGCGATAGAAAATTTTTGTTTTCCATGCTACGAACCCCTACAAGATCATCCCAGAGGCCTTCTTCTCCGGTATGAAGTGTGAGTAGTTCCACCTTGGACTACGGGTCCATGTAGTAGTTAGATGGTTGTATCTCCTCCTTTGTGCTTTCATGTATAGATCTTGTGAGCTCCGTTCATGATCAAGATCTCATCTATTTGTAATCATGTATGTTGTGTTTGCGGGGATCCGATGGATATTGAGATTACTATGTCAGATTGATGACTGGTTTTGTCTATTTGATTCTATCATGTCTGTGTTGTTTGTGATCTTGCATGCTCTCCATTGTTAGTAGCTAACTTGGCCAAGTAGTTGCTAGTGACTCCAAGAGGGGGTATTTATGCTCGATAGTGGTTTCATGCCTCTACTTATCAAGAGAAGTGACAGAAATCTCTATGGTAGTAGATGTGTTGTTGCCACTAGGGAGAAAACAACGGTCTCTTGTTCATGGAACACGTGGATTGTTTACCTTACCCACTTTTCTTAAAGCAGTTGTCTATTGCTTGCAACTTAATACTGGAGGGGGTTCAGATGATAACCTGAAGGTGGACTTCTAGTCATAGATGTAGTTGGATGGCGGTCTATGTATATTGTTGTATTTCCCAATCAATCTCATAGGATCTTTTTGTCTAGTATTGCATTGTTATGCCTTGCTCAGTTCCTGTCAATTGTCCTGCTGTAATTTGTTTACCCTTCATGCCATGTCTGTTTATCTAAAGAGAGAACCTCTAGTGAACTATGGACCCCGGTCCAATCTTTACCATTGATACATCTTCCACTGTTACTGTTTACTTGCTGCAAACCATCATTACCTTCCACACCATACAGTTAATCCTTTGTTACAGCAAACCGGTGAGCTTGACAACCTCACTGATTCGTTGGGGCGAAGTCTTGAGTTTGTGTTGTGCAGGTTTCCACGTTGCTTGCAACACCTTTGAGACGTTTCCTTCCTCCTTCTGGTTTGATAACCTCGGTCTCTACTGAGGGAAAACTTGCTGTTGTGCTCCTCACACCTTGCTCTTGGGGTTTCCAACGAAGTGCTTCCAAGTCAACACCGGACGTATGAATCAGCCACCTTTGCCATATCGATCTTATAATCTGGGCATGCTTTGCTATAGTGTTGCAGCAGATGGGAAGTGGAGCCCCCATTGTCCTTGTTGTAGGAGAAAAACTTCTTGCAATACTTGCATTGTGCCATTATCACGTCAACAGTAGGATCCTCTTTGGATGACCGAGGAACCTTGTCGAAGTTCTCCCATACAACTGACTTAGACTTGGCACTCGATTCAACGATAACCTTCGGACCAACTGATACGTCCAAAACGTATCTACTTTCCCGAACACTTTTGCTATTCTTTCTCCTCTAAACTTGTGTGATTTGGATACAACCAACACGGACTGACGCTGTTTTCAGCAGAATTACCTTGGTGTCTAGTATTTGTGTAGAAAATCAATTATCAGGAAAAATCCCGGAAAATATGGCAAAAATCCTATTTCACTAGAAGATACGGGCAGTCAGAAACGGAGGAGGCTGAGGCCCACACCCCTGCCAGGCGGGCCAGGCTGTCGCGCACAAGTGCGGCCACCTCAGGCACCCCCTCGTCCTCCCTCTTCGCCTATAAGAAGCCTCTTGTGAAGGGTTTTCGCAGCATAGTAAATCAAAATTTTCTACGGAGCGAACAGAGGGAAAGTCAAGATCTAATCTAGGAGATGCAAACAACGAGAGAGATTAGATTGGATCTTCATACCCTTGAAGATTCGCTGTGAGCGTTCGTCGGGCGTGGGTGATGTAGTCGTACTCGCTTCTCCTCCTCGCGATCCGATCCGATCCAGCACCACAAGTGGCGGTGCCTCCGTGAGATTCACACGTGCGGCACCTCGACGTCTCCTCCTTCCTCGGACCAGCCAGTAGGTGGAGAGATAGATTGGATCTACAACGCGACGGCGCGGTGTATATGGTGGAGAATTTCTGCAGCAGGGCTTCGCCTACAAACAGTCGGGAGGGAGAGAGGAAGGCAGCAGGGCTACTAGGGTTTGGAGGAAGGTGTGTAGAGGGGGAAGGGGGCGCACCAGCCCTCTATATATAGAGGGGGGGTGCGGCCAGCCCTTGCCCATCCTCCAAGCCTATCTCTAGTTTAAACGATTTAAACTTTCCCTTATCTAGAAACCCTATCTCTAGTTTAAACGAGTTTAAACTTATCTAGGATCGGCTGGGCCCTATGGGGCCTTGTGCCCCTGGCCCAATGCGGCCAGGACACTTCCTCATAGGCCCATGTCCCCTCCCGGAAGGTGGGGCCACGTTGGTCCCCTTCCGGAAGGTTCTAGAAGCTTCCGGTACAATACCGATTAATCCGGAACAATTCCGAACTCCAAAAACTGCACTGCCTTATATGAATCTTATTCTCCGGACCACTCCGGAACCTCTCGTGATGTCCCGGATCCCATCCGAGACTCCAAACAAAAATTCATAAACCAATTATCCAATCTATCCTAGCGTCGAGACACGTTAAGTGTGTGACCCTGCGGGTTCGAGAATATGCAGACATGATCTTCTATCAATAATCAACAGCGGGGTCTGGGCACCCATATTGAATCCCACACATTCATCGATGATCATATCGGATGAACCACGGTGCCAGGATTCAATCAATCCCATATATATATATTCCCTTCGTCTCGCGATATTTTACTTGCCCGAGATTCGATCGTCGGTATCGTCATACCTAGTTCAATCTCGTTCACAGCAAGTACTTTACTCATTCCGTAATCCGATATCACTTTGTGATTAACTCCTTAACCACTTGCTTGCAAGCGGTGTTGATATCGATTACCGAGTGGGCCCGAAGTATATCTCTCCGACTTGGGAGGGACAAATCCCATCTCGATACATACAACCCAACAGATACTTTCCGATCACCTGAGAGACACCTTTATGATCACCCTCTCATAGGATGACGTTTGATGACCTCAAAGCTTTCTTCCGATACCAGGGAGTTGTATTATCTCATGGTCTAAGGAATACAATATTTGACATGAGAAAAGCTTCAAAAGACGAACACGATGAAGCGATCTAATAGCTTTGCTTAGTTTGGTCATCCACCATATCATTCTCCCAATGATATGATCTCATTATCAATTGACAACTCATGTCTATGGTTAGGAAACCTTAACCATCATTGATCAATGAGCTAGTCCATAGAGGCGTACTAGGGACACGGTGTTGTTCACAAACCACACAAGTATTAAAGTTTCCGCTTAACACAATTCTAGCATGGAATATAAACTTTATCATGAACAAGAATTATAATAATAACATCTTTATTATTGCCTCTAGGGCATAATTCCAACATCTTGACCTAAAAACCGAGGGGGGTTCGACGTTTTTCCAGAAAGAGTTCCGCTGCGCCGCCACCACGAGAAACCGCGATTCGGATCCAGAAACTCCGTTCTGGCACTCTGCCGGGACGGGGAATTCGGAGAGGATCATCGCCATCATCATCACCAACGCCTCTCCATCAACCATCCATGTTTCCCCCATCCATGAGTGAGTAATCCCCCGTAGTAGGCCATGGGTATGGTAGGGATTGGATGAGTTCTATCAGGTAATCAAATAAGATTGTTAGGGCATAGTGCCTAGTATCTCTATTAGTGCTATTTGACTTTGTTGCAACTTGTTGTGCTTAATGCTTGTCACTAGGGCCCGAGTGCCATGATCTCAGATCTGAACTTATTATTGAATAATTATGATAGTATTGTTTGTGATCTTATCTGCAAGTTGTGTACACATATCATTGTCCGGATCCAAAGGCCCCGAATTGATAGCAATTGGGACAACCAGAGGGGATGGCTATGATGTGAGGATCACATGTGTTCATGGAGTGTTAATGATTTGCTCCGGTTCTCTATTAAAAGGAGCACCTTAATTGCCAGTAGTTCCCTTGAGGCCCCGCTGCAACGGGATGGCAGGACAAAAGATGTTGTGCAAGTTATCATTGTGAGAATGCATGACTATAAATGGAGCACATGCATATGATTGTTTAGTAATTGGATGCTTATTCTTATTTATCTGCAATGCCCTAGATCTTGAAGTTACATGTTTAGACTCGTCCATGCAACGCCCGTCCATCCATCCCTACGTCTACCGCACTCAAATCCCACTATTACTGTTACTGTTACTATTGCTCTTATTTTACTGTTGCTGTTACTTTGCTATTGCTACTTCCAAACTGTTGCTACTGATAAACATTGGTGAGCAAGAACTATTTCCAGGTGCAGCTGAATTGACAACTCAGTTGTTAAGGCTTGCAAGTATTCTTTGGCTTCCCTTGTGTCGAATCAATAATTTGGGTAATACTACCTGCGAAGACTGTTGCGATCTCCTATACTTGTGGGTCATCAAGACTATTTTCTGGCGCCGTTGCTGGGGAGCATAGATTTATTTGTAAGTTCACTTGGATCTATTATTGTTCACTACTACTCCTTTCATCATGGGAAGTCTCGTGATGGAAAGTTCCCTATTTTACCATCCACTACAAGAAGAGGTACGGTCCTAAACACCTCTGCTTATCTTGATTCACCGTCTGTTATAAGTAAGCTTGTTACTCCACCACATACTCATGCTACAAACACTGCTACTACTACTGAATCTGAAACTGCTTTTGATACTCATGATGTTACTTCTACTGTGCTTGATGTGAGTGGTTCATTAGGTCCTTTCCTAGATGCTATTATGGCTAGACTAGGAAATATTGAAACTCCTAGTGAAGACACTATTACACCTGATAGCTCACCTGAGTCTAGAGAGAGATATGATATTAATGATGGTTACATTGAGTTTACTGATGAATTTATTGAAGAGTGCCAAAACACACATGGTACTAGTGCTATTAAGAGCCTCCTAGCGAGACACACCATTATTCCTAAAGTGTCATATGATCCCAAGTTTGCCACTTCTCCCATAGATATTAAAGATAAATATTATGATTTCTCTCTTGATTTATCTTATATAGACATTGTTGAGAAAGAACCTTTTTGTGGGACTGAAACTGAGAGTGTTGTGGCTCATACGAATGAGCTTTCTACTATGAGTGCTTTATTCTCTGATCATTTTAAGATGCGCAAGTACTTTGTTACCAAGATCTTCCCTTTTTTAGTAAAAGGAGAAACTAGAGCTTGGTTTAATAGATTACCTCCTGGATCCATTGATAGTCTTGATTGTTTAATTGCTTCTTTCTTTTAGAAATATTTTCCTCCCAGTGCTAGACATGCTGCTTTGGAGAGACTTTTTGATTTTAAACAGGGAGAAGAAGAGAAATTTCCTGAGTCATGAACAAGGTTCTGTGCCTTGATTCATGCACATCCTGGATGTCCATTGCCTAAGAATGAGCTTCTTGATATTTATTATAATGGGCTAACTGATGATTCTAGGACATACCTAGATAGCTTTGCTGATTGTGTTTTTAGGAAAATAACTCCTACAGATGCTAAAGAATCAATGGCTAAAATAAGCAAGAATTATGATGATTGGACTTCAACTGACCTAAATATACCTGAGCCTATTACTCCTGAACCAGTTGTGCCTAAACCAGAGCCAACTGACCTAAAGAAGAGATGAATTATTGCATTAAATGATGAGGTGATGAAGGAAGCTAAGAAATGTCTAAAGGAGAAAGGTATTAGAGCTGAAGATGTGAAGAATCTACCTTCTATAGAAGAATTATGCAAGCCAATTCCCAACTCATCTACTATTGACGTACACTCTCTCCATTTTGATGAAGGGGATATTCCCTATGGTAATCCTCCTGGTCAATGCTTAGAGGAACTTTCCACATTTATTGTTAAGCAAGGTAATTTTAATAAACAAGTTCAGAATCATTTATTGGAAAACTCTAGAGCTATTAATGAGTTGAAAGATATTGTGGAAAGAACTGCTAATGATGTTAAAATGCTTTGTAAACACTTTCAAATGGTTCAAACACAAATTGATCAACTTGGTGCAAAAGGATATGCTAGTTAATGCCTCAGGAGATAAACATGCTTATGGAATTAGAACTAGGAGTGGTATTGCTACTCAAGATACTTTATATCCTGAAGGACACCCTAAAAGAATTGAGCAGGATTCTCAACAAGGTGAAAGTAGTGGTAGTCCTCATAAGATAAAGAAAAATAAACACAAAATAGTTGAGGAACCACTTGAACCTGATGTAGATCCTAATAGTATATCTGTCTCTGATGCTGAAACTAAGAGTGGTAATGATAAAAATGATGCTCCTGATAAGGAGGAAGTTGAGGAAGAACCTGAGAAGCACACTAAGAACACTAGGTACACTAAGGAAGATTTTATTGCTAATAAACATGGTAAAGAGAGAGAACCTTGGGTGCAGAAACCTATGCCTTTTCTAGGTAAGAAACACAAGTCAAAGGAGGAAGAACACTATAACAAGTTTTGTGAGTGGATGAAACCTTTATTTTTGAAAATTCCTTTCACTAATGCTATTAAGTTGCCTCCTTATTCAAAGTATATGAAGGATATTGCCTCTAATAAAAGGAAGATTCCTAATGAGGAATTTTCTACTTTGCTTGCTAATTATTCCTTCAATGGTAAGGTTCCAAAGAAACTTGGTGATCCAGGTATACCAACTATTCCTTGCTCTATTAAGAATAATTATGTTAGAACTGCTTTATGTGATTTCGGAGCTGGAGTTAGTGTTATGCCTTTTTCTCTCTACAAGAGACTCTAGCTAGAAAAGTTGATACCAACTGATATATCTTTGCAAATGGCTGATAAGTCAACTACTATTCATGTTGGTATATGTGAGGATGTTCCTGTTCAAGTGGCTCATAATTTCTTGGTTTTAACTGATTTTGTTGTGCTTGAAATGCCTGAAGATGATAATATGTCTATTATTCTTGGGAGAACTTTTCTTAATACTGCAGGTGCTATCATCAATTGTAATCAAGGGAAAGTAACTTTCAATATTAATGACAAAGAGCATACTGTCTATTCCCCCAAGAAGGTCGCTAAAAGCTATTGCATGAACTCCCTTGAAAATATTGAGAGCATCAGGTTGGAGAAATATATTATCCCATTCCACAAGAAAATTTTGAAACTATTAAGATTGGGACCATTGCTATCAAGATTGAGGTAACATAATCACTTTGTGGAATGCAAAGTTTTGTTTCATATAAGATTATTTTGAGAACAAGACTTGATCAAACTTGTTAACAAAAGGATTTTAATGAACAAAACAATGTTTTCAAAGTGGTTATACTTGCTCATGTTTTCTTTTATCTTTCCTAGTATTTGATCTTTCTCTTGTTAGCTATAGTTTTGCTAGTTGTTTGCTTGTTAGAGTGTCTTAGAGATTCTGTAGTCTGGTTTTGGTTTGTTTTTGCTTCTTCTAAAAAATATTTTCTGTGAGAAAATCAATTTCATACCCTGAAAATTGGCCAAAAATAAAGTTTTCCAAAAAATCCAAGAAAATTCAAAATAATATTTTCCTCGAAAAAGGGGCAGATGGACACCTGGAGTGACCCAGGGGGCCACCCCAGGCCAGCACACCCCCTGGTGGCGCGGCCAGCCCCAGGGGCACGCCTGGTAGGGGTGTAGCCCTCCAAAGTGCCTCCTCCTAGCCATCTTCTTTCTCTCTCCCGAAAAACACCGGAAAACTTTCTCAAACTCGAGTTCTTGTTGTTCTTTCTCCCGATTTTCGATCTCCTTGCTTAGCCCATCTTTGC
This sequence comes from Avena insularis, assembly GCA_023614405.1. Taxonomy (NCBI): domain Eukaryota; kingdom Viridiplantae; phylum Streptophyta; class Magnoliopsida; order Poales; family Poaceae; genus Avena; species Avena insularis. The sequence goes on from CM042684.1 coordinate 11,492,840, forward strand.
TGCTGATTTTTGGAGAGACTGTTCCTTGGTATGTGCCTCCTCTGTTTGTCCAATTAGATTTGTGATTGATAGATTGTATCTTGAGTATTTTGCTGCTATAGGTGTCAGGTTGTGTGAGCTTGCATGCTTGTTCTATGCTTAGAAATTTTATTTTGATGCATGTGTAGCCCTCTATCAAGTTCCTATAGTAGTTTCTCATCATTTATCAATTTGGAAATCACTTGGTTTGATGTTTGTCTACAAATTTCAGAAAAAAGTGGTCATGGACAACCACACCTTTGGTGAAATATTTAAGAGTGATGCACCTAGAACGACAAGGACTTCAAGATCATCCTCCCGAGCCAGGCCTTCATACAATGAGGATCTCATCACACCGCGATTTGGCGACGAGGGAGATGAGGGGGATGCACACCCTTCTACATTTCCTTGTCCAACCTTTTTGCAGGCTGCTGGGATTTTTAATGATTTTCTAACCTTGGTTCAGAGGATTGGACTAATGAGTTATATGCAAGATGAGAGCGTGCAGTATGCTACGCTTACTAAAACCTTTGTGGAGAGTTTTTCTTTTTCTAACAGTGTTTTCAAGCCAGATATGTCTTTCAAAATTTATGGCAGGCCTTACACCATGACATTGAAGAAATTTTGTGAGATCCTGGGTCTTAATACAACTGGGACAGTGAAGAAGATTCCAGCTCAACCCGCTGATTTGCTGGATCTATACTGCAGGATAACTAATGATGATGACCGTAGATCCCAACGGGGAAAGATAAGAAATATTCAACTCCCAGCTATCAAGTACTTTGCTTATTATCTTGCCACTAGTGTTCTTGGTAGGGAGAACACTAGTAATATTTCCAACTATCATTTGGCCTTCATAGCTACCACTCTCAACAATGAAACTAGGTACAATCTTGGTTCTCTCATTGCTCGTCGCTTAGCTGCTAAGGGACCCATTTATGGGGGAATTATTACTGCACATGTTGTTGCTTCCTTGGACCTTGCTGTTGATCCAAATGATACAGTTTTGGCTCCTCAGAGGCTTGATTTCCTGCTATGAAAGCACATCACTTTGTCACTGCTGGGGGGAGGTATACCGACATCACACTCATCTATATATCATGTTTCATCGGTTCTTTGTATATCCATGTTTCGATTTCTTTTGGTTTTGGTTTCTGCTTTCTCAAAACACAAAAATACCAAAAATATTTTCGTTGTTTCTCTTGGTTTGTTTCTTTTCTTTTTAGCTTTAGTTTGCCTTAAAGAAAAATCCAAAAATATTTTGCTTTGTTTGCTTTTGTTTGGTTTGGTTTTGCTTTGTTTGCCTGTTTTGAAAAATCAAAAACACCAAAAATATTTGTTGTTCTTCTTTGTTTTTGTGACTTCTTTGCAGGGTTCAGCCGTCCTCAGTGGAGTTTGGTTTCATGTTATTATTCAAGTCACACATGTAAAGGAAAATAATGAAGATTAAGACAACTTGAGGTGTGGTAAGAGGCTGGTAACGAACTCTATTTGTTTTCATTTTTGTACATATACTCATCATTGTGAGAATGCTTAGTCTTTTCATGTAAGGTGTATGTTATTTATGGATGCTTAGTAGTTCTTTCTTGCTTGTGATTAGCTCCATCTTGCTAATAGTTTGTAGCATGTCATATAAATGTTTGCTTGCATTGTTTTATTCATATCTTGGAATGATATTGTGGTATCCTCCTCTGAAAGTTTCATGTGAATCGACTTGGCACATGCTCACGCATGCATATGACTGAACAATAGTCAGTAAGCCTCGATGATTTATTTTTCCTCAGAGTTCTTGTATCACTTTCATGCTATAATTAGTCCTGTTTTGTTGCAAACATGATTATAACAGCTATTGCTCTCTTGTTTGTCGCTCCCTCTCTATTTCTAGCCTTCACTTGCACTGAGTAGGAGCTCCACTTGTGCATCCAACTCCCCAAAACCAATACTGCCAACAGTGTCCACCATACCTACCTATTAGCATCATTTGCTATTCCGTGCATATTCATTATGCCTTGTTTTCTTCCAAATAAAATGTTTGACTATTTTGAGAAAGTTAGTTAGTAAAGCTCTCACAAACTTGATGGCACACTTTATTTCTTGCACTTAATAAGCCTGAACCATTGTGACTGTCCATGAAAGTTATATGCTTGCAAATTATAGGCTGGGAGTTAGCAAAACCATGCTGTCACGGGGACCGCTTTCAACACTTATGGATACATATCCAGTTGATATCATGCTCTTTTGCTTGCGGATGTCGTCGGTGTAAAATAAAAGGGGAGCTTGTAAGTCCATGGATTTATATACATGTGTTAGAGAAACGCCTGGGCCGCTAGCCTAAGCCATGCCTGATCATGGTGGAAACTTGCAGCATCACCATAATGAGCAATTTGTGAAGCATCCTCAATAAAAATCTATGCAAATAGTAAATAAATAGATCACTGAGATGCTCATTGTTTGCTTGCCTTGTTATTTTGATTATGGGATAGCTCATGTATCATGTGCAAGGGGTACCCCGTTGGCGGTTCTCTATGATATGCATGTATCTACGATGACAAGAACTTACAGGTAACTAAAGTTGAGTAGCATACGGAGCGACCCTCGTACTCAAGGGACATGAGGTTTCCAGTTTATGTTCTGTCAAGCATATAAATCAGATTGGACCTCACTTTTACTTTAACCATCTAAAGATTCCTATGATAGGGACAATGAGAGCTCAAAGCTAATGAGTACCTTACTTTCAGCATTTGGAAGCCTTTCAAGATTTTCACCAACCTTCATTCCCTTTTGTCGCTTCTTCCCTCTCTGAAAAACCCCACCATCATTACCAGCAGAATTCCCATCATCGAATATGTCGATATGACCACTAACTAATACATCATCATCCGGCATGACATCATTCTTGTCATAAGAATTTTCTTCCTCATCGGTCTCAATTGTTTGAGCCTGCACATAGAGTAATCACAAAGATTAAATCAAGACAATAGATGTACTACTATTGCAGGTTCAATTACAAAAAGGTGAAACAAAATTACCATTTGTGGAGGCGAATTGGTTGCTGCCGGCTGCGACAAATTAGGTACTAATGGTTGCGACGATGAATGTATAGTTGAAGATATGTCGAGCATATCTGTAGTCCGTGATTGCATCGCCTTGTTGTATGCATGCCTCTTTCCCTGCCCTTGCAGCTTCCTCAGACGTGCTTACGATCCTTCACTCTCCCGTCCCGGTTGCATTTTCTCTATCGTTCACAATTTTAGACAGTCACAATGTTATTGAAAAGACTAGAAAGAAACAAGATTTTATCACAACAATGGTACTAACAAAACAAAAAAGAAACAAACTTGTATTTCTTACAACTAGATATTATCACAATAATGGTACTCCCAGATATTATCACTAAAAAGAACAAGATTGTACAAAATACAGAGCCGCTACAACCTAATATAGATATAGAGCCGCTACTGCCCAGAGTCCAGAGAATAGTGGGCTCACTAGCCTTCAGGAAGTCATCGACGTTGAGGTGCAGGCACCAGGAGCAAGAGATGGTGCGGGAGGTGCCGCCACCACGTTGAGACCGCCCCGGCACGGACCGCCTCGCGCAGGCTGAGGCGTTCGACAATTCCCAGGAGGAGGTCGTCTGGGAGCGCGCCGATTGGACCTGGACCTGCAACTAGATGCAGTCGTTGGTGTGGTGGCGTGAGGCTGGTATGGCGGCCGGAGGGCTGGCGTCCCGGACCCGCCGGGCAGGCAGACGGACACCCCCGCTAACCCTAACCCTAGCTGGAGGAGGGCGCGGCCATGCAGGGAATGAGCAGGGCACTGGGAAGAAGGGAAGGAGGAGAGCCCAGCGTCAGACGTTGGTGGCGGCATCCGTCCTTGGTGGTGTTGGAGATATGCCCTAGAGGAAATAATAAAAGTGGTTATTATTATATCTTTGTGTTTATGATAAATGTTTACATTCATGCTATAATAGTATTAACCGGAAACATTAATACTTGTGTGATTTGTAAACTAAATTAGAGTCCCTAGTAAACCTTCTTTGTAATACTAGCTTGTTGGTTAATAGATGATCGTAGTTTCCTGATCATGAACATTGAGATGTTATTAACAACAAGATCATATCATTAGGAGAATGGTGTGATGGACATACTCCTATAGATAAGCGTAGCATTAAGATCAAGTCATTTCAATAGTTCATTTGCTATAAGCTTTCTAATACATAGTAACCTAATTCCTTCGACCATGAGATCATGCTAATCACCATCACCGGAAGGATGCTTTGATGACATCAAACACCACACCGTAACTGGGTGGCATTGAGTGTTTGGAAAGTATGTGTTGAGGCACATGGATCAAGAGTGGGATTTGTCCATCCATATGACGGATAGGTATACTCTAGGCCCTCTCGGTGGAATGTCATCTAATTGGCTTGCAAGCATGTGACTGGCTCACAAGGGATCACATATCACGGGAACGAGAAAATAGTACTTATCGGTAACAAGGTTGAACTAGGTATGCAAAGATACCGACGATCAAACCTCGGATAAGTAAAATATCGCGAGACAAAGGGAAATTGGTATCGTATGTAAGTGGTCCATTCAATCGCAAAGTAATCGTAGAAATATGTGGGAGCCATATGAATTTCCAGATTCCTCTATTGGTTATTGATCGGAGAAGTGTCTCGGTCATGTCTGCATAATTCACGAACCATAGGGAGACACACTTAAGGATTCGATGTTGTTTATTAGATATGGAATGTAAGTAGGGAAACCGAATGTTGTTCGGAGTCTCGGATGGGATCCGGGATATCACGAGGACATCCAGAATGGTCCAAAGAATAGGATTCATATAAGGGAAGTCCGATTCCGGAGTTCGGGAATGATTTTGATGTTTTCATCGGAGAGGTTCTAGAAGGTTCTAGAAGGTTCACCGGACCGGAAGGGGAATGGTCCATGAATATGTCATGGGTAAGTGGAATGATTGGATCATATCATAGGTCACTTGGTTTGGGCATTTGCGAGAGAGAATTAAAGCTCTAAATTGAAAGTCAAAAGGGAGGTTTGAAAAGTCCAACTGGAACAATAGTTTCCTAGTGGAAGAAGAAAAGAGTCCTTCCTTCTATCCAACTTGGGTTTGGGTTTGGATTCAAACTCTTCCCTGCCAAGGCTTCCCTCCCTCTCATAAATAGATGGGGAGGGCTGCCCCAAAGAACACAACACCAGCCCTCCCTACCCGCCAGCTGCCGCCTTGCCACCTTGACGCCGCCATCGCTGTTGCCCTAGCCGCGCTGACACCTCCTCCTCCTCCTCTCCGGCCTTCTAAACCTAGATCGCCGGAAACCCTAGATCCACCATAACTCGCACCGGCTTAGGCGAAGTCCTGAGGGATCTTCCTTCTACTTCCGACACCACGCCGTCGTGCTGCCGGAATCACGAGGGGAGAACTATAACCTCCACTTCCTGCTGGAACAAGGGAGAGGAAGGTCTTCATTGAGTACCGAATGTGTGACCGACTGTGGAAGCGCTGCCGGAACGCAGCGTCGGAAGGATCGTCTACGCGATCTTGAGATCGGGAAGTGTACGACTACATCACCCACGATAATCTGCTCTCGTTAACCGCTTTGGAATCTTCGAGGGTGAGTACTCTAATCAACTCGTTGCTACAATCTAGTAGATAGATCTTGGCTTGTTTGTGTGCATGCGGTATAATTTTTTTTGTTTTCCATGCTACGAACCCCTACAGTGGTATCAAAGCCGTGTCTATATGTAGATCTGTTGCACGAGTAGAACACAATGGTCATTGTGAGCGTTGATGCTTTTTTTGTCGATTGCTTCTTGTGTACTTTGCATCTTGCGGGATGGTGGGATGAAGCGGCCCGGGCTAACCTTACATGACATTGTTCATGAGTCTTGCTCCACGCTTGACATGCAACTTGTATTGCATAAGTGGCTTTGCGGGTGCCTATTTCTCCCAACATAATTAAGATTCAATTTACAACAGGTGATTTACAATACTAGTATCGACGTTGTGGTCTTGTTCGTAAGTTAGAACAACACTTATTGAAAGCCCCAAACCACGTAAAACATGCAAATAAAATTAGAGGCGTCTAACTTTGTTTTGCAGGGGTGTGCTATGATGTGATATGGCCATGATTGTGATTATATATGATGTATGCAATGTTCCTTATTGTAAGTCGGCAACCGGCAGGAGCCATATGGTTGTCTTTTAATTCCGTTAATATCTGCGTGTCTATTATTCAAAGTAGTTGTAATAGTTGATGTTGGTGGACGACAACTATGAAGCAGCGACATTGACCTTGACGCCACGCCGATGATGATGGAGATCATGTTCGTTCTTGAAGATGGAGATCGGAAGCACAAGAAGAAAGGCCATATCATATCACATATTTTGAATTGCATGTGATGTTAATTCTTTTATGCATATTGTATTGCTTAGTTCGCGACAGTAGCATTATAAGATGATCCCTCTAGCACAAAATTTCAAGTTATAAAGTGTTCATCCTTAGTAAGCACCGTTGCTAAAGCTTGTTGTTTCGAAGCACCACATGATGATCGGGTGTGTTAGATTCTGCGAGTGTATACAACGTGAGCAAGCCAGATTTGCTCATGCGGAAGCTAAGGTTTGATCTTGACGAGCCTAGCATGTACAGACATGGTCTCGAAACACGGATCACCGAAAGGTAAAGCATGAGTCATATAGTAGATATGATGAACATGTTGATTGTTCTCCATTGAAGCTACATCAACTCTCGTGATGATCGGTTTTGATGTGGTGGATTTGGTTCGTGTGATCACTAAAACAATGTGAGGGATATTGTTTTGAGTGGGAGTTCACCTAGATTAATTTAACTATTAATTAGAACTCAATTTGTCATAAACTTAGTCTAAACTATTTCAAATATGTTGTAGATCAATGGCGGCCCCTACCATCAATTTTAATGCGTTCCTAGAGAAAGAAAAGTTGAAAAACAATGGAAGCAACTTTGCGGATTAGTTGTGCAATTTGAGGATTTTCCTCAATGCTGGTAATTTGACCAATGTGTTGGATGCACCGCTTGGTGACCCACCTGCAGCTGATGCTACCGATGAGGTGAAGAATGTTTTCCTCACTCGAAAGAATCAGTACTCCACAGTTCAGTGTGCTATCTAGTATGGTTTGGAATCGGAGCTTCAGAAAAGGTTTCAGAACCATGACGCACATGATATTGTCCGTGAACTCAAAATGATATTTGAGGCTCACGCGGCAGTTGAGAGTTATGAGGCTTCTGAAAAGTTCTTTAACTGCAAGATGGAAGAGGGCAGCTCCGTCAGTGAGCACGTGCTTAAGATGTCTAGGCACGCAATCAAGCTTCAAAGCTTGGGTATATTGATTCCTAATGCTTTGGGTATTCACCGTGTCCTCCAATCACTACCACCAAGTTACAAGAACTTTGTGATGAACTACAATATGCAAAACATAGACAAGTCATTGCCCGAACTCTTCTCCATGTTAAAGTTTGTAGAAGTGGAGATCAAGAAAGAGCACCAAGTGTTGTTGGTCAATAAGACCACCAAATTCAAGAAGCAAGGCAAGTCTAAGAAAAAGGGAAACTTCAAGAAGGGCGGTAAGAAAGTTACCGCGCCGGCAAAGAAGACCAAGGCTGGTCCTAAGGCTGATACTGAGTGCTTTTACTTCAAGGGAGAAGGTCACTGGAAGTGGAATTTACCTAAGTACTTGGTGGATTTGAAAAATTTCAACATCAAGAAGAAAGGTATATTCGATATACATGTTATTGATGTGTATCTCACTAGTACTCGTAGTAGTTCCTGGGTGTTTGATACTGGTTCAGTTGCTCACATTTGTAACTCGAAACAGGTGCTGCAGAACAGACGGAAACTAGCTAAGAACGAGGTGACGATGCGCGTTGAAAATGGATCAAAGGTTGATGTGATCGCGGTCGGCACGCTACCCTTTCATCTACCATCGGGATTAGTTTTATACTTAAATAATTGTTATTTAGTGCCTGCGTTGAGCATGAACATTATATCCGTATCATGTTTATTGCGAGACGGTTACTTGTTTAAGTCCGAGAATAATGGTTGTTCGATTTATATGAGTAATATGTTTTATGCACATGCACCTTTGATAAATGGTCTATTCTTGTTGAATCTCGATTGTAGTAATACACATATTAATAACATTGAAGCTAAACGTTTGAAATTGAGCAATAACTCGACCTATATGTGGCACTGTCGTCTTGGTCACATTGGAGTGAAGCGTATGAAGAAACTCCATTCCGATGGACTTCTTGAATCACTTGATTTCGAATCACTTGAAATATGCGAAGCATTTTTGATGGGTAAAATGACTAAGACTCCATTTTCTGGTATGATGGAGCGAGCTACAGACTAATTGGAAATCATACACACCGATGTATGTGGCCCAATGAATGTAGCACCGCATAGTGGTTATCGTTATGTTCTTACCTTCATGGATGACTTGAGTAGATATGGGTATATCTATTTCATGAAACATAAGTCCGAAACTTTCGAGAAGTTTAAGGAATTTCAAACTGAGGTAGAGAATCAACGTAACAAGAAGATTAAATTTCTACGATCTGATCGTGGAGGTGAATATCTAAGTTACGAGTTTGGCGAGCATTTGAAGAAATGCGGAATACTTTCATAATTGACACCGCTGGGAACACCACAACGTAATGATGTGTCCGAACATCATAATCGAACTCTCTTAGATATGGTTCGTTCTATGATGTCACTTACAGATTTACCGCTATCATTTTGGGCTTATGCATTAGAAACAACCGCATTCACTTTAAATAGGGAACCATCTAAATCCGTTGAAATGACACCGTATGAATTATGGTTTGGGAAGAAACCTAAATTGTCGTTCCTTAAAGTTTGGGGTTGCGAAGCTTATGTAAAGAAGTTACAGCCCGACAAGCTTGAACCCAAAGCGGAAAAATGCATCTTCATAGGATACCCAAAGGAAACTATTGGGTATACCTTCTATCATAGATCCAAAGGCAAAATCTTCGTTGCCAAGAATGGATCCTTTCTAGAGAAGGAGTTTCTCTCGAAATAAGTGACTGGAAGGAAAGTAGAACTCAACGAGGTTGTTGAACCTTCTCTTGAAATTGAGTGTAGCGCAGCACCGGAAGTAGTTCCTGTGGCGCCTACACCAATAAGAGAGGAAGCTAATGATGTTGATCATGAAACTTTGGTTGAAGTTACTACGAAACCTCACATGTCAACGAGAACTCGTACCACTACTGATTGGTATGATCCCGTTATGAGTGTCATGTTGGTGGACAACACCAATGACCCTGCGACATGTGAGGAAGCGATGATGAGCCCAGATTCCAATAAATGGCAAGAAGTCATGAAATCTGAGATTGGATCCATGTACGAAAACCAAGTATGGACTTTGGTAGACTTACCGGATGGCCGGAAGGCTGTCAAGAACAAATGGATTTTCAAGAAGAAAACAGATGCTGATGGTAATGTTACTGTCTATAAAGCTCGACTTGTTGCAAAAGGGTTTCGACAAATTCAAGGAGTTGACTATGATGAGACTTTCTCACCGGTAGCAAAGCTAAAGTCTGTGAGGATTTTATTATCAATCGCTGCATATTGTGATTATGAGGTATGATAGATGGATGTCAAAACGGCGTTCCTCAATGGAGACATTGATGAAGAGTTGTATATGGTACAACCCAAAGGTTTTGTCGATCCTAAAGATGCTAACAAGGTATGCAAACTTCAACGGTCCATTTATGGATTGAAGCAAGCATCCCGGAGTTGGAATCAACGTTTTGATAAGGTAATCAAAAGTTTTGGTTTTATACAAACTTATGGAGAAGCTTGTATTTACAAGAAAGTGAGTGGGAGCTCTGTAGCATTCTTAATACTATATGTAGATGACATATTGTTGATTGGGAATGATGCAGACCTTCTTAATAGTGTCACAGATTATTTGAATAATAGTTTTTCAATGAAAGATCTTGGCGAAGCAGCTTACATATTAGGCATAAAGATTTATAGAGATAGATCGAGACGCCTAATATAATTGTCACATAGTACATATTTGGACAAAGTTCTAAAGAGGTTTGGAATGGAAGATAGCAAGAAAGGGTTCTTGCCCATGTTGCCCAATACGACCTTGAGTAAAACTCAAAGTCCTGCAACGGCAGAAGATAGAGAAAGAATGAGTAAGACTCCCTATGCCTCAGTCATAGGATCTCTTATGTATGCCATGCTATGTACTAGACCCGACATTGCATATGCTATTAGTTTGACTAGCAGATATCAAAGTGATCTAGGAGTGGATCATTGGAATGATCAAAAACATCCTTAAGTACTTGAGAAGAACTAAGGATATGGTTCTTTCTTATGGAGGTGATGAACAACTCGTTGTTAATGGTTACACCGATGCTAGTTGGAACACCGATCCGGATGATTCTAAATCGCAATCTGGATACGTATTTACTTTGAATGGTGCAGCAGTTAGCTGGAGGAGTGCAAAGCAAAGCATTGTGGCGAGATCTTCAACTGAATCGGAATACATAGCTGCTTCGGAGCCTTCACAAGAGGCGATATGAATGAAGGAGTTCATTACAGAGCTCGGTGTGGTTCCAAGTGCGCTGGACCCAATGTCTATCTACTGTGATAACATGGGCGCCATAGCCAATGCGCAAGAACCAAGATCACACAATAAGCATAAGCACATCAAGCTACGTTTTCACGCTATTCGAGAGCATGTCCAAGATGGTGACATAAAGATTTGCGAAGTACACAGAGATCTAAATGTGGTGGATCCGTTGACTAAACCTCTCCCGAGGGCAAAACATGATTAGTTGACTCTAGTGCATGACCAGCGCCAAACTGCCATGGGTGTTCGGTATATTACCATGTAATCTAGATTAGTTGACTCTAGTGCAAGTGGGAGACTGTTGGAGATATGCCCTAGAGGCAATAATAAAAGTGGTTATTATTATATCTTTGTGTTTATGATAAATGTTTACATTCATGCTATAATAGTATTAACCGGAAACATTAATACTTGTGTGATTTGTAAACTAAATTAGAGTCCCTAGTAAAGCCTCTTTGTAATACTAGCTTGTTGGTTAATAGATGATCGTAGTTTCCCGATCATGAACATTGAGATGTTATTAACAACAATATCATATCATTAGGAGAATGGTGTGATGGACATGCTCCTATAGATAAGCGTAGCATTAAGATCAAGTCATTTTAATATTTCATTTGCTATAAGCTTTCTGATACATAGTAACCTAATTTCTTCAACCATGAGATCATGCTAATCACCATCACCGGAAGGATGCTTTGATGACATCAAACACCACACCATAACTGGGTGGCTATAAAGGTGGCATTGAGTGTTCGGAAAATATGTGTTGAGGCACATGGATCAAGAGTGGGATTTGTCCATCCATATGACGGATAGATATACTCTAGGCCCTCTCGGTGGAATGTCATCCAATTGGCTTGCAAGCATGTGACGGGCTCACAAGGAACGAGAAAAGAGTACTTATCGGTAACGAGGTTGAACTAGGTATGCAGAGATACCGATGATCAAACCTCGGATAAGTAAACTATCGCGAGACAACGGGAAATTGGTATCATATGTAAGTGGTTCATTCGATCACAAAGTAATCATAGAAATATGTGGGAGCCATATGAATTTCTAGATTCCTCTATTGGTTATTGATCGGAGAAGTGTCTCGGTCATGTTCGCATAATTCACGAACCATAGGGAGACACACTTAAGGATAAAATGTTGTTTAGTAGATATGGAATGTAAGTAGGGAAACCGAATGTTGTTCGGAGTCTCTGATGGGATCCGGGATATCACGAGGAGATCCGGAATGGTCCGGAGAATAGGACTCATATAAGGAAAGTCCGATTCCGGAGTTCGGGAATGATTTTGATGTTTTCATCGGAGAGGTTCACCGGACCGGAAGGGGAATGGTCCATGAATATGTCATGTGTAAGTAGAATGATTGGATCATATCCTAGGTCACTTGGTTTGGGGATTTGCAAGAGAGAATTAAAGCTCTAAATTGAAAGTCAAAAGGGAGGTTTGAAAAGTCAAACTGGAACAATAGTTTCCTAGTGGAAGAAGGAAAGAGTCCTTCCTTCTGACGAGGATCGATCTCGTCAATTCCCATTGTTATGAGCTTGGGTTTTAGAGAAGATGGGGGTGCTGGAGATCGTGGAACGGTTACCAGACAAGCAACCAGGGGACACGAGATTTACCCAGGTTTAGGCCCCGAGAGGGAAAACCCTACTCCTGCTTGTCTGCTCTTGATTACGGCGGAACCGAAAGTTACAGGGGTGCGCAGATGCAATATGGCATGGAGGTGTGTATGCGGTGGTATAGAGATATCCTCCTCCTCATGCCCTCCTAGCCCTTATATAGAGGTAGGTAGGTCCCGGGCATAGATCGAGTAGGTTACAGGTTTAGGGTTTGCCCCTTTGAATATTCTATCTGTTCTATTCTTGCTCTCCAAGGATCCAAAGACGTCATGGGCTTGGGCCACCAAAAATCTTCATGGTCCGCGTATGTTCTCGTGGGCCTTCCTTGGGCTGGACCAGGTATGCTAATGTCGTGTACCCGTAGGGTATAACCATGTCAGTTGCCCCCGAGTGTTCAGTCGAATCGCAGATTCGGCTGAGGACTCTTCAACATTTCGGGTGCGGCTATTTTCTGTTCATCAGGAAAAAGAATGATTTTAGTGTGTAGGGATTGTTGATGCGTGTGCCTAACTCTCCTGACGGATCAGGGCTAGTTTACTGTCTTAGGACAAAACGACACGATCTTTTTCAGATTTGACTCCCTCGACTCGAACCCGGAACAGATGCTGGCATGATTCAACTCAGGCTGTTGAGGTCTTACAGAAGTCGAATCCCAGTAGTTTTCGAGTGATGTACCCAACGCGTCTGTCGGGATTTTCATCGGGCATGTTGGCACGGATTTTTACTAGTAGGGCGCAGCCGGGTGTGTTACCAGGCCATTAGACGATATTTGTAGGTCTTATCTTTGCGTCGCAGACATAGCATCCAAAATTTTATCACCGCGGAGGTGTTTCGGGTGGCCAAGGAGAACGTTACTCACTTAGCGTTGGTTGGGGCAAAGTTGCCGAATTTTTTTTACATTCTGATCCGAAGGATCACAGTCGAAGAATTCATAGGATGCGCGACCAGCGCTCCCTATGTGAGTAGACCCCGAGTGTCTATTCGAGTCGTAGACTCGAGCAGAGACTTTAATTCAGCCATTGTTTGCTTCAGGTCCGTAGGACACAATTTTTTCGGATGCTTGAATCAATCCTCCCTATGGGAGTAGCCCCCGAGTTCGTAGTTGAGTCGTAGACTCGATGTAGGACTCGAAGAATATATCATTGGCGTAGTACCTTATTCATGCTTCGGGTGCACGGGTAGCGCTCCTGATAGGAGTAGCCCCCGAGTAGTTGCTCGAGTCATAGATTCGAGTGAGTACTTTTGCTACTTAGCTGAAAATTTGTAACCGTTGCCAGTATGGCCTTGATGACGTCAGTGCTAACAACCGGCGACCTCAATCGTCTGTGGCGCCAGAGGTGACGTGACTGGACGAAGTGGGTCCCACTTTCTGACTTGGAGTTGACTGGTCATGCGCGACGTGGCGAGAATTACGGCATCTCCTCGGTTTCCGTGCGTAGTGGGCGGCGTGCGAGCGACGGTTCGCTGCTGTGCTGACACATGGATGGTTAGATTTGATGCTGGCGCTAGGGCTTCCAGATGAACGGTCTCTGTTCATCGTCTTTGTCCTTATAACTGTGGGGAAAAGTTTGTGGTTTGTTTTCACCGCAGCCACTTGCTTTCTACTGCTTCCATTTTCTTGAGATTTTCTCGCCGCGCGCTGGAAATTCTCCGATCATTTCCCTCCTCTTTACTGCGCTCGCACCACCGCCGTCGTCGCGCTGCCATGGTGAAATTGAAAAAGACCTCCACTAGTGCTGCTGCCTGCGGCAAGAAGGGCACCGCCACCACTCGTGTCACCGATGGTGGGTGGCGGCGTACGGAGATGCGTGAGGGCGACCTGCGCAAACTTCGTGAGCGGGGCCTAATACCGTAGGACAAGGAGGCCATCAAGATCCCCGGCGACGAGGTAATTCCCCGTCCACCCGCAGGGTTTCGGGTCATGTTTGTCGCCTTTGTTCTTCGGGGCCTCTTGCTCCCAGTCCACGGATTTCTCCGTGGACTGTTGTTTTTCTATGGCATCCAACTCCATCATCTCTCGCCCAATTCTCTTCTCCACATCGCCTGTTTCATCACTTTTTGCGAGTGCTGGCTCAGTATCGAGCCGCACTTTGGCCTCTTCCAGAATCTCTATTCCGTGAAGAGGCAGTTCGGCTCCGACGGAGTTTATCCGATCGGTGGCTGCATCATTTCCCTTCGATCCAATTTTCTCTTCTTCTCTTTTTCTATGTCTGAGTCCGTCCAATACTTGCGGAAGAGGTGGTTTTATATCCGCGATTCCATAGTGGACGGGCAAGACTTCGACCTTGCCCCTTTCGACTCCACCCAGAAAATCCTGCAGAAGAGGTCCTGGAAGAACCATATCCTGGAGGGCGAGGTGGATGAGATAGAGGAGCTCTATTGTCGGGTGGACGACCTCCAGGTGATTACGGAGAAGGAGGTGAACGGTGTGGATATCATACGTACCTTCCTCAAACGTTGGGTGCAGCCACTCCAAGCTAGGGCGCACCCGATGTTCCTTTATTCTGGCCGCCACGACCCAACGAGAGTTGCGGTTGAGGAGCTCTCCAAGGGGGACCTTAACAGAGTCCTCTGGCTGTTGCTGAAGTACAAGGCCGACGAGGACCTTCCGGGCAAGTTGCGGACCCCTCCGTTCAGGGCTTATTGACCCGTTCCGCAAGTGTAGATCTGGGACGTGCACGTAGCGCTATCTTCGAGTGCGTTTCATTTGTAGTTATTTTTTCTGAAAGTTTGTCTTCATTGTGTAGGAGTTCAAGGTACCTGGCATGGTGCCCCCACTACCCGATCGGTTTTCGGATGCGCCGGACAACAAAGTCGTGGACTCCGTGTCCGAGCTTCCCGTGATCACCGGCGAGAAGCCCCAAAGCGGCGAGGGCGGACCAGCGCACGGAGCTCGAGCGAATCCTCGGATGCCTCGACTCCGCCAACACCTAGGGACCCGCCGTGCCTTGCCCATCACACTGGAGGTGATGGTGCTTCTTCCTCTCCCATCCCGGCCGTTACTGTGCGAGCTGTAGCGTCGCAGCCGCCGGCAAAGAGGAAGAAGGAAGAGAAGAAAGGCAAGAGGGCCTTGCCTATTTTTGACTTGAGTGACATGGACTCGTAAGTGCCTTCGAAAGCTTTTTGCTTCTTTTCTTGTATTCTTGTCTTTGACTTGTGCTTTTCTTTGTAGCCACTCTTCTGAGGGCTCTTTTAGCGATGCCACTCAGGAGATGGTAGGGGAGTCGAAGATGACGCCTCCTCCCTCTCAGACGGTGGCCACCTCTGGGGGCGCTTCTCCGAACCCCTCTCCGCAGGAGGCTCAGGTGATCGTCTCCCAGAAGACTACAACCGGACCTTTGGAGTCTCCGTCTGAGCATGTAAGTGTTTTCTCTCTTGCTGTGGGGGGAGCCCCCGAGCCATATTTTTGTATGGTCTACTGATCGTTGCTTCTCCTTTGTGTGTCTCGGGGGAAGCCCCCGAGCGTTTTTCATGTGTCTGATCTTTTGCTCGTTTCTTGGGCGCAGCCCCCGAGCCCATGACATGACAAGATGTTTCTTCTTGCAGCCTTTTGTGTAAGGTGCAAACCAGCTGGTGAAGCAGCACCTGGCATTGGAGGCCAGCCTACGGCAGCTTCAAGGTACATCCATAACTAATCCTCTATTTTTTCGTCTGCTTGCTAGATTGTTGAGATCACATACGTTCTTTGTTGCCTTTTGCAGATGAGAATAACACTGCCCTCCGCGAGCTTGATGCTCTCAAAAAGAGCCTTGGGCAAGCGGAAGGCCGAAGATGTCGTTGGTGCGAAGGAGCGCCTCGAGCGGGAGCTAGCTGACGCAACTGCGGCCAAGGAGCGCCTGCAGCAGGAAGCTACGGACCGGGAGGAGCAGCTCGCTACCGCCGCGGCTTCGCGCGAGAAGGAGGTGGACGAGAAGCTGATGGCTACTGCCAAAGCTATTTTGGGTGAGTGATTTCGCCTGTATGTTTTGTTTCAGCTGCCTTGTCTCTGTGCCTTTGTTCGATTCTTACTATATTTTTTGCGTTTCTCTATATGCTGTAGGCATTGAGTTCAACCGCAGTGCCCTGGAGCACGATAGTGCTTTGGATGATGCTACTGGGGCAGTTGAAGGCCGCTGCAGTACTATGGTTGGCTCTCTTGCCAAAGCCAAGGAGGTCCTCGGGCGCTTCTACAAGGAGCTCGTTCCTAAGGGCGTTGCCCTTGAGGATGTCGACTTGTTGGCGTATGCGCTGTCAGTGGATGCGCCTGCAGCCTATAAGCGCAAGCAGAAGGGCATCGACGCGTCCATGGGGATGGCAATGGACATGGCGTCCGGAGCAGAGCTGGATCTTCATCAGGTCACCTCCCAGATGCCAACGGCCCCCGATGGTTCCGAGGTAGACTTCGCTCTCTTTGCCGCTCGCTGTAAGCGCTATGGGCCGAAACTTATTGACCTCCTAGCGGAGTATGCGGTGAAGAAGTAGGAGGAGGTCAAGGGCAGGCGCTCTGGCTCCGAGGCCACTCAGGATGCAGCTGCTTAGGCTTTGTATTTGTAGTTCTAGAATAGTTACCTTCTACCTTTGCTGTAATCTCTTGATGAACACTTCATGTGCAACGCAGTGGCTTTTTGTTGTATATAATGAGCCTTCGAGCTGTTGCCCAGTCGTGTGTTGTTTATATCCTTTCTGTTTTCCTTAGGGACCTTCGGGTGATGACCCTATCGATACTTCGTCTGCTCCGCAACCGCGACCATCCTTGGATGATGCGTCACAGCTTGTTTTTCTTCGTGACCGCGTTCGCAGTCTTGAAAAGGAGTTGCTTGGCATCCGAGTCCA
The DNA here is from genome assembly GCA_023614405.1 of Avena insularis. Lineage (NCBI taxonomy): Eukaryota > Viridiplantae > Streptophyta > Magnoliopsida > Poales > Poaceae > Avena > Avena insularis. Next base: position 11,509,963 of record CM042684.1, read on the forward strand.
TGCGAACATTTGCAAGTCGAAGGCGGAGAGGGGTGCCGCCAGAGAGGAATATCTGATAGGGGAGCTGCGTCAGTTGGCCGAGCAGCTGTAGTGTAAGTTTCTTCGAGTTGCTGCTCATTTTCAGATGCGCCTGTTGGCGGGCCATCTTACTTTGTAGTTGTTACAGGTGCTAACCTTGTTCTGAAGGAGGAGAAGGAGCACGTTGCAGTTCGGATCAATTGCTTGACCTAGCAAGATATGGAAGCCGGTGGATTTTTCTGGATGGATCGCGACCGTGCCATGGTCCTTGCGATTGTGCAGGATCGTGCCCACCAAGTGTCACGGGTGCCGCGGCAGGTGAAGACTTCCCTGGCGTTGATTCTGAATGTCATGTTTCCCCTTGATGAAGCGCCATCGACTCTCTGGGGCTTGCTGGCAAAGTTTAGGGACGTGCGTCACGTCAGGGAGCTGGTGCAGCACCAGCTAGTTGCGGGGGTGAAGGCCGCCCTTTCCCTCGTACGGCTGCATTGCCCTGATCTGGATCTTGCGGCTGTGGCGGCTGGGCCGCCCCCTCGACCAGATGGTGGCCTATGGGACATACGCCCACACTATGCGGCTGTTAGGCAGTATGCCGAAGAAGTTGTAGATCTCTTTGAGCATCGCGCAGGTGATCCTTCAGAATAGGTAGTTGCTGTAAAAAAGATAGATGTAAACTTTGTATATATTTCGACTGGGTGTGTTGTGCCCTTTATTTGTAAAGGTTCGTTGTGTTAGCACGTGGTGCTTGGTTGTATGCATGCCCTTTTCGTTAGCCTGACGTGGTCAGCTACTCAGGTGTACATGCATTATCCTCAGTCGACGAGGTCGTGAGGTGAGGGGAGCCCCCGAGTGTGTTGTAGCATAAGGAAATGCGAGTAAAAGATAAGTTTTCGGGCGAGACACTTAGCTTTATTCATATCGTAATGAGGAGGTACAGTGTTCGTCTGAGTAGCCTTAGCTGAATAGCCTTATTGAAAGTAAGGAGGGACAACTAGGGGTAGAAGCGTCGCAATTGTGCGACGTTCCACGGGTTGGAGTAGGCGACTCCAGACTCCACGTGCTTGAGGCGGTAGGCGCCACCTGGATGACTTCGGTGATGACGTATGGTCCTTCCCAGGGTGACTCGAGCTTTTTTGGCCGCTCTTGCTTGAGTCGTAAGACGAGATCTCCTTCGACGAAGGACCTTGGTTGCAGCCGACGGCTGTGATAGTTGCGGAGGCTCTACTGGTAGACCGCCGATCGAGCCGCGGCGATGTCGCGTGCCTCGTCGAGTGTGTCGACAGCGTCTTCGAGTGCGGCCATCGATTCGGCTTTGCTGTAGGCGACGACTCGTGGGGCCTTATGGCGTACTTCTGCAGGCAACACAGCTTCGGCTCCGTGCACCATGAAGAAATGCGTGTAGCAAGTTGAGCTGTTTGGCGTTGTGCGCAAGCTCCAGAGGAAGGAGGGTAGCTCTTCTGCCCATGCTCCCGCAAGCCGCTCGAGTGGGCTCAGTAGGCGCTTATTGATGCCGCCGCTGACGAGGCCATTTGCCTTTTCTACTTGCCCATTGGTTTGCGGGTGTGCCATAGAGGCATAGGATATGTTGATCCCGAGGCCTTCGCAGAAGTCCTGAAATTCTTTGGAGATGAAGTTCGACCCATTGTCGGTGATGATGTTGTGCGGCACGCCGACCGGTAGACTATGGATTGGAAGAACTTCACGGCCGTTTTAACCTTTTGGTTGGTAACGGGAATGGCCTCGATCCACTTGGTGAACTTGTCGACTCTGACCAGGAGGTAGACGTGGCCTCCTTTCGAGGACTTGGGAAGTTTGCCGATCATGTCGAGGCCCCATTAGGCGAAGAGCCAGGCTAAGGGTATGGGCCTGAGCTCCAATCCTGGTGCATGCGGTTTGTCTGCGAACCTCTGGCACCTGTTGCACCTTCGGACGATGTCCTTGGCGTCGTTCATGGCCGTTGGCCAGTAGAACCCAGCTCGTAGAGCTTTGGCGATGAGGGCTCGGCTGCCTGCGTGATGGCCGCAGATGCCCTCGTGGATGTCTTGGAGGATGGTTTTGCCGTCACCGATGGTGACGCACCTTTGGAGCACACCTGAAATGCCGCGCTTTTAGAACTCGCCATTGATGATGGTGAAGGCCTTGGACCGGCGAGATATGCGCCGGGCATCTTTCGGGTCATCAGGTAGTTCCCTATTTATCAGGTACCGCAGGTACGGCTGTGTCCATGTTTCTTCGATTGCCATGACCTGCATCAGGTTGACCAATACGACCTCTGTGTCGAGATTTTCGGGTCCTTCCTGTCCTTCGGGTAGCGTAGCCTCCGAGTGCTCTGCCTCTTCGGGTGATCCCTTAGGGAATTTCCTTTTGATGGATGGCACATAGATCTGTTCGAGGAACACACCTGGTGGCACCCGTGCACAGGTGGAGCCGATGTTGGCGAGTCTGTCGGCTTCCTCATTGCTTTCTCTTCCAATGTGCCGAAGATCGCAGCCATCAAAGTCTCCTTCGGGTGAGTTATAGAGCGCGCGGTACGCGATCATGATGGTGGCGTGTGTGTTGCACTCATTCATCGTCTGCTGGACAAAGAGGTTCGAGTCACCGTAGATGACCAGGCGCGTTGCACCGCAGATCTTGGCCATCCTCATGCCGTGGATGAGGGTCTCGTATTCGGCTTCGTTGTTGGAAGCTCGAAATTTCATCCGGAGGACGTACTTCATCTTGTCGCCCTGCGGGGATGTCAGTATTACCCCGGGTCCTGCTCCAGCCTCACGCTTGGAGCCATCGAAGTGCATCGTCCATGACTGTGTCATGTCCGGGGTGTCCTGCAGCTGCAGCTCCATCAAGTGGATGAGGAAGTCCGGTAGGACCTACGACTTGATCGCATGGCGTTTCTCATAGACTATGTCTAGAGGGGACAGCTCAATGCCCCCACAGGGCCACACGTCCTGTGGCCTCTGGGTTGTTCAGGATGCTTTTCAGGGGTGTCTCGTTGACGACCATCTCCTGATGCTCCTGGAAGTAGTGGCTCAGCCGACGAGCCGTCATGAACATGTCGTAGGCGAGTTTCTGGTAGTGAGGGTACCTCTGTTTTGTTGGCGTCAATACCTCGCTGAGGTAGTAGATTGGGCGTTGGACCCCGTGGGTTTTGCCAACTTCGGGTTGTTCAACCACGAGCACATTGCTTACCACCTGATGCGTGGCTGCTATGTACAGCAGTAGAGGCTCGTGTTCCTTTGGAGTGACCAGGACGGGCGAGGTGGAGAGCAGCCGCTTCAGATCTTGGAATGCGTCGTCCTCTTCAGGTGTCCACTCGAATTTGTCTGCTTTGCGTAGAAGCTGGTAGAAAGACAGGGCCTTCTCACCCATGCGGCTGATGAATCTGCTCAGCGCCGCGATGCGTCCAGCTAGCCGTTGGACGCCTTTGAGGTTCTTCGATTTCTCCATGGCCATTATTGCCCGGATTTTCTTCGGGTTCGCCTCAATCCCTCGCTAGGAGATGAAGTAGCCAAGAAGTTGGCTAGATGGGACGCCAAAGGCGCACTTTTCTGGGTTCAGCTTGATCTTGTAGCGATCAAGGTTGTCGAACGTCTCTCGGAGATCATCGATCAGTGTCTTGGCCTCCCTTGTTTTGATTACTATGTTGTCGACATAGACCTATATGTTGCGGCCGATTTGGCTCTTCAGACATGCCTGCATGCACCGCTGGTACGTGGCACCTGTGTTCTTCAGCCTGAAAGGCATTGTGTTGTAGCAGAACACTCAGAACGGCGTGATTAACACCGTTTTATCCTGGTCTTCGACCTTCAGTCGAATTTGATTGTAGCCTGAGTAGGCGTCAAGGAAGGAGAGTTTCTCGCATCCTGTAGTCGAATCGATAATCTGATCGATCCGATGGAGAGGGAAGCGATCCTTCAGGCAGTGCTTGTTCAGCGATGTGAAGTCCACGCACATCCGTAGGATATCCGTGTCCTTTTTAGGGACCATCACGGTGTTGTCCATCCACTCGCTTTCCTTGATATCCCTGATGAAATCAGCGTCGAGTAGTCTGTTGACTTCGACTCCGATGGCTTCGGCCCGTAGCTTAGACAATCGTCGGATGGATTGTTTTATGGGCTTGGCATCTGGTAACACATTGAGTGCGTGCTCGGCGAATTCCTTGGGAACTCCTGGCATGTCCGCAGGACACCAGGCGAAGATTTCCCAGCGCTCATGAAGGAATTCGACGAGCGCGCTTTCCTATGCGGGGCTAAGGTCGTTGGCGATCAGCGCTGTCTTGGAGGCGTACGTCGAGTGGACCTGCACCTTCTTCGTGTTGACTGTTGACTCGAACGACATGTCGGGTGCATTTTGCCTCGAGACTGGTGGTGCCCCATTGTCCGTCACTTCTCGGAGCCTTGTGAGCTCCTCCTGCATGCCGAATGACTGGGAGATTCTATTGAAGTCCCTATCGCAGTGGTCCGATCAGGTGAAGCTCCCGTGGACCATGATGACGCCCCTAGGTCCTGGCATCTTGAGTAGCAGGTACGCATAGTGCGGTACTGCCAGGAACCTTGCGAATGCCACGTGCCCGAGGATGGCATGGTATTGTGATGGCCAATCCACCACTTCGAACTCGAGTCGCTCGCATCGAAAGTTGTCGGGCTTGCGAAGATGACATCGAGCCATATCTTTCCCAGGGGGAATATGCCCTTCCCTAGGATGATGCTATGGAACATTGTGTCAGGTTGTTCCAGGCTGCACAGCGGGATCTGCATTGCTGCTAAGGTGCTAGTGAACATCAGGTTGATGCCGCTGCTGCCTTCCATGAAGACGCGGCTCATCTCGAACCCTCCGATCTGCGCCTCGAGCACCAGGGCAGCGTGACCTGGGCGAGGGATCTGGCGGGGGTGGTCTGAACGGCTGAATGTGATGCAAGACTCCAAACCGCTGAGGTACTCAGGGATGGTGGGTGGAGCGGTCATAGCCAAGCTGACCTGGCGGGTGATCTTCTTTTGCACCCTGTTTGTTGGGCGCCCCTTTTGGATCATCAATGACCCTTTTGGTGCGGGGTACCCGTTTCCGCCGTTGTTCTGCGCGAGTGCGATCGGGTGATTCGAGGGTCCCATGGGTGGTGGTGGAGGAGCTCCGTGGGAGATGTCACCTAGTGCGGGTGCGTGCCCGTACCTAGGGTTCGGGGCTTGCTGTCTTATCTGGGACAGGCTCTCGCTGAGTTTCTGGAACTCGCGGCAATCTTTGAGCATGTGGCTGGCCTTCTTTTTTCCATCCTTCTTGTCGATGTAGAAGTGGATGGTGCATGGGCCCGACAATTTGTCGTATGCCGAGGTCTCGTCGTCGCGGCCGCGGTGTTGCCACGTTTGCGTTGGGCGTCCTCCATCACGGAAGTTGTTTCCACGTTATCCATCGCTGCAGCGATTGCTTTCGTTGCGGCGGTCGGTGTATCCAGCCGCGACCATGTCGGTTCCGTCACGATCGTTGTAGACGCGTGATCTTCGCTTGCTATGGCACTCGTGTCGGCGGCCGTAGTCATCTTTCTCCTCCGAATGTGCTCGGTGGACGGAGTCCTCGCCGTCTGCCCACCTGTTGGCGATGTCCATGAGGTGGTTGAGTGTCTTGGGCTTGACGCACCCAAGTTCTTCCTTGAAGTCCTGGCGTTTGACGCCATCTTTGAAGGCGTCGATTGTTCTCTCCTCAGAGATGTGTGCCTCGGAGTTCTTGATGTTGGACCAGCGTAGTATGTACGAGCGAATGGATTCACCCGTTCGTTGGGTGTAGGCCCGCAGCTCTTCGGTCCAGGCTGGCCTCTTGCTCGTACCTTTGAAGTTTCGGATGAAACTGTACGCCAGTTCCTCCCAGCTTCAGATGGATCTCGAGGATAGGCTGCTGATCCAGATCTGGGTTGCGCCTATCAGCTGCACCTGAAGGCATTGCAGGGCAGTGTTTTTGTTGCCGCCGTGTAGCTTGACGGACGACAGGTGGTCGCTGAGCCACACCTTAGGGTCCTGCGTGTCATCGAACTTCGGAGTGTCCGAAGGAAGCTTGAAGTTTCATGGCATCGAGCTCCGAAGAGTTCTCCTTCGTCGTCATCATCTTTGGATTCGGATGAGCATACGCGCTTGGCGCGTGCCTTGTCGATCTTGCGCTGAGTGAGTTCGCTTAGAGCATCGTAGTCGTGGCTACGATGTCGCGAGCTCTTGTGTCGTCGAGGTAGGTCGTGTTCCTCCTCGTCAGATGAGGGTGTGGGGCTGCGGTTGAACCTGATCGCAACCTTCTTTTCAGCTCCGCAGGAGGTTCCCCATGGAGCGCAGCTCCAACGAGTCCGAGTCCGACTAGTGTGGAATTGTGCATGGCCCTCTTCGGGTCCCCCACCGGAGGTGGATGGGATGCAACGTATGTGGTGGCTGCCATGATCGCAGCTTCTAGCGTCTTCAGGATGACGTTGAGGGTTCGGGTCACCTCGCGACGTGCAGCGGGGTCCATGTTCTCTACGCGAGAACGATGCTTGTTGGCGTTGTTGCCGTGCGAGCCGGAGCCGCCAACGGCGGAGAGCACAGCTTGCCGCGTGCTAGATTCCAAGGCCGCTTGCTTGCGTTTGTCGAGTACCTCTTGCGTCTTCACCTGCTTTTTGTGCTCTTCGATGAGGAGCAGGTGGTATGCCATCAGTAGGTCTCGTGAGGCACCCACAGGCAGGATCTTGTTGCCCGCCATGGCTTCACATGCTTGGTTCCATCCTTCCTTGCTGAGGTGGATTACTCGATTGGCGTCAGGATTGTCCCCGTTGGGAGTTTCTACCTTGTGGGTTGGGCGGCGGCGCGTGTGCACCCGATTCTGGTGGTTGCTCCATTTTGCTTTGGATGACTACGACGCAGCTTTCGGATCCAGAATCATAGGTCCCTTCATCCGACAGGGGATCGCACAGATCTGAGTTGCAGTTGCTGCTGCCCTATGACTCATCTGCCGATGTTGACGTGCCTAGAACGGGATGCGGAGCCCACGATGTAGGGGTTCGTAGCATGGAAAACAAAAAATTTCTACCGCATACAAACAAACAAGACAAGATCTATCTACTAGATTGTAGCAACGAGTCGATAGAATAACTCACCCTCGAAGATTCCAAAGTGTTTAATGAGAGCGGATTCTAGTGGGTGATGTAGTCGTACTCTTGCCGATCTCAAGATCGTGTAGACGATCCTTCCGCCATGCCCGCAGCAGCGCTTCATAATCGGTCACATGTTCGGTACTCGATGAAGACCTTACTCTCCCTTGTTCCAGCAGGCAGCGCAGGTTGTAGCACTCTCCTCGCGATTCCGGCAGCACGACGGCATGGTACCGGAAGTAGAGGGGAGATCTCGCAGGGCTTCGCCTTAAGACGGAGCGAGTATGGTGGACTATGAGAGAGGCCTTGGCGATCTAGGGTTTAGAGGCGCCAAGGAGAGAGGGCTAGGCCGGCGGCTAGGGCAAGGGGAGAGCCCCAAGTCGGTGGCTAGGGTTTGCCCTAGGGCGGGGGCGGCTGCAAGAGGGCCGGCGGCTAGGGATAGGGTTTTAGTGGGGCAAGGTGTAGGTCTAGAGGGCCAGCCCTGCCCCTCCTTTTATAGGTGGGAGGGCGCCGTCCAGGGGAGGGGAGTCCTCCCCCAAGTCGGCCTCCAAGGCCGGCGGGTGGAGGGAGAGGAACTCCTCCCCAAGTAGGTTTCCTACTCTCCCTCCACCAAGCAAACTTGCCGTTTGACTTTTCAAATTGGCGTTTGACTTTTCAAACTAGGATTTGATTTATCCCTTTATTTTGCTCAGCGATGACACCTAGTACATGATGCAACCATTCCAACTTGTTATGACACATTCATGTACCCTTCCACTCCGGAGTGCCGGACCTTCCGGACCCTTCTAGAACATTCCTGATGAAAACACCGGAATCATTCCCCAACCCCGAAATAGGACTTTCCTTATATGAATCTTATTCTTCGGACCATTCCGGATATCCTCGTGATATCCCGGATCCCATCCGAGACTCCGAACAACATTTGGTCTCTTACTCATCATTCCATAACTACTCAACAACACCGAATCCTTAAGTGTGTGTCCCTACGGTTCGTGAATTATGCGGACATGATCAAGACACTTCTCCAAAAAATAACCAATAGAGGAATCTGGAAACTCATATGGTTCCCACATATTTCTACGATTACTTTGCGATCGAATGAACCACTTACATATGATACCAATTTCCCTTTGTCTCACGATAGTTTACTTATCCGAGGTTTTGATCGTCGATATCTCTGCATACCTAGTTCAACCTCGTTACTGATAAGTACTCTTTTCTCATTCCCGTGATATGTGATCCCTTGTGAGCCAGTCACATGCTTGCAAGCCAATTAGATGACATTCCACCGAGAGGGCCCAGAGTATATCTATCCGTCATATGGATGGACAAATCCCACTCTTGATCCATGTGTCTCAACCCATACTTTCCGAACACTCAATGCCACCTTTATAACCACCCAGTTACGGTGTGGTGTTTGATGTCATCAAAGCATCCTTCCGGTGATGGTGATATGCATGATCTCATGGTCGAAGGAATTAGGTTACAATGTATCAGAAAGCATATAGCAATTGAACTATTAAAATGACTTGATCTTTATGCTACGCTTATCTATAGGAGTATGTCCATCATACCATTCTTCTAACGATATGATCTTGTTGTTAATAACATCTCAATGTTCATGCTAGGGAAACCACAATCATTTATTAACCAACAAGCTAGTATTATAAAGAGGCTTTACTAGGGACTCTATTTTAGTTTACAAATCACACAAGTAATAATGTTTCCTTGTTAATACTGTTATAGCATGAATGTAAACATTTATCATAAACACAAAGATATAATAATAACTACATTTATTATTGCCTCTAGGGCATATCTCCAACAGTCTCCCACTTGCACTGGAGTCAACTAATCTTGATTACATGGTAATATACCGAACACCCATGGCAGTTTGGTGTTGGTCATGTTTTGCCCTCGGGAGAGGTTTAGTCAACGGATCCGCCACATTCAGATCTGTGTGTACTTTGCAAATCTTTATGTCACCATCTTGGACATGTTCTCGAATAGCGTGAAAACATAGTTTGATGTGCTTCAGCTTCTTGTGTGACCTTGGTTCTTGCGCATTGGCTATGGCGCCCATGTTATCACAGTAGATAGACATTGGGTCCAGCGCACTTGGAACCACACCAAGCTCTGTAATGAACTCCTTCATCCATATCGCTTCTTGTGAAGCCTCCGAAGCAGCTATGTATTCCGATTCAGTTGAAGATCTCGCCACAACGCTCTGCTTTGCACTCCTCTAGCTAACTACTGCACCATTCAAAGTAAATACGTATCCAGATTGTGATTTAGAATCATCCGGATCGGTGTTCCAACTAGCATCGGTGTAACCATTAAAAACGAGATGTTCATCACCTCCATAAGAAAGAACCATATCCTTAAATCTTCTCAAGTACTTAAGGATGTTTTTGACCGCTGTCCAATGATCCACTCCTGGATCACTTTGATATCTGCTAGTCAGACTAACAGCATATGGAATGTCGGGTCTAGTACATAGCATGGCATACATTAGAGATCCTATGGCTGAGGCATAGGGAGTCTTACTCATCCTTTCTCTATCTTCTGCCGTTGCTGGACTTTGAGTTTTACTCAAGGTCGTATTGGGCAACATGGGCAAGAACCCTTTCTTTCTATCTTCCATTCCAAACCTCTTTAGAACTTTGTCCAAATATGTACTTTGTGACAATGATATTAGGCGTCTCGATCTATCTCTATAAATCTTTATGCCTAATATGTAAGCTGCTTCGCCAAGATCTTTCATTGAAAAACTATTATTCAAATATTCCTTGACACTATTAAGAAGGTATACATCATTCCCAATCAACAATATGTCATCTACATATAGTATTAAGAATGCTAAAGAGCTCCCACTCACTTTCTTGTAAATACAAGCTTCTCCATAAGTTTGTATAAAACCAAAACTTCGGGATGCTTGCTTCAATCCATATATGGACCGTTGAAGTTTGCATACCTTGTTAGCATCTTTAGGATCTACAAAACCTTTGGGTTGGATCATATACAACTCTTCATCAATGCCTCCATTGAGGAATGCTGTTTTGACATCCATCTGCCATATCTCATAATCATAATATGCAGCGATTGCTAACAAAATCGTCACAGACTTTAGCTTCGCTACTGGTGAGAAAGTTTCATCGTAGTCAACTCCTTGAATTTGCCGAAACCCTTTTGCGACAAGTCAAGCTTTATAGACAGTAACATTACCATCAGCATCTGTTTTCTTCTTGAAAATCCATTTGTTCTTGACAGCCTTCCGGCCATCCGGTAAGTCCACCAAAGTCCATACTTGGTGTTCGTACATGGATCCAATCTCGGATTTCATGGCATCTTGCCATTTATTGGAATCTGGGCTCATCATCGCTTCCTCATATGTCGCAGGGTCATCGGTGTTGTCCACCAACATGACACTCATAACGGAATCATACCAATCAGGTGTGGTACGAGTTCTCGTTGACCTGCGAGGTTCTGTAGCAACTATAACTGGAGTTTCATGATCATCATCATTAGCTTCCTCTCTTATTGGTGCAGGCACCACAGGAACTTCTTCCGATGCTGCGCTACTCGCAAGTTCGAGAGAAGGTTCGACAACCTCGTCGAGTTCTACTTTCCTTCTAGTCACTTCTTTCGAGAGAAATTCCTTCTCTAGAAAGGATCCATTCTTGGCAACAAAGATTTTGCCTTCAGATCTATGATACCCAATAGTTTCTTTTGGATATCCTATGAAGACGCATTTTTCCGCTTTGGTTTCAAGCTTGTCCGGTTGTAACTTCTTTACATAGGCTTCGCAACCCCAAACTTTAAGGAACGACAATTTAGGTTTCTTCCCAAACCATAATTCATATGGTGTCGTTTCAACGGATTTAGATGGTGCCCTATTTAAAGTGAATGCGGCTGTTTCGAATGCATAACCCCAAAATGATAGCGGTAAATCTGTAAGTGACATCATAGAATGAACCATATCTAAGAGAGTTCGATTACGACGTTCGGACACACCATTACGCTGTGGTGTTCCTGGCGGTGTCAATTGTGAAAGTATTCCGCATTTCTTCAAATGCTCGCCAAACTCGTAACTTAGATATTCACCTCCACGATCAGAACGTAGAAATTTAATCTTCTTTTACGTTGATTCTCCACCTCACTTTGAAATTCCTTAAACTTCTCGAAAGTTTCGGACTTATGTTTCATGAAATAGATATACCCATATCTACTCAAGTCATCCGTGAAGGTAAGAACATAAAGATAACCATGGCACATGATGCTACACTCATTGGACCACACACATTGGTATGTATGATTTCCAATAAGTCCGTAGCTCGCTCCATCATACCAGAAAATGGAGTCTTAGTCATTTTACCCATCAGACATGCTTCGCATCTTTCAAGTGATTCGAAATCAAGTGATTCAAGAAGTCCATCGGAATGGAGTTTCTTCATACGCTTCACTCCAATGTGACCAAGACAGCGATTGCCACATATATGTCGAGTTATCGCTCGATTTCAAACGTTTAGCCTCAATGTTATTAATATGTGTATTTCCACTATCGAGATTCAACAAGAATAGACCATCTATCAAAGGTGCATGTGCATAAAACATATTACTCATATAAATCGAACAACCATTATTCTCAGACTTAAACAAGTAACCGTCTCGCAATAAACAAGATCCCGATATAATGTTCATGCTTAACGCAGGCACCAAATAACAATTATTTAAGTATAAAACTAATCCCGATGGTAAATGAAGGGGTAGCGTGCCGACCGCGATCACATCAACCTTTGATCCGTTTCCCACGCGCATCGTCACCTTGTTCTTCGCTAGCTTCCGTTTATTCTGCAGCACCTGTTTCGTGTTACAAATATGAGCAACCGAACCAGTATCAAATACCCAGGCACTACTACGAGTACTAGTGAGATACACATCAATAACATGTATATCGGATATACCTTTCTTCTTGATGTTACCATTCTTCAAATCCGCCAAGTACTTTGGGAAATTCCACTTCCAGTGACCTTCTCCCTTGTAGTAAAAGCACTCATTATCAGGCTTAGGTCCATCCTTGGTCTTCTTCGTCGGTGCGGTAACTTTCTTACCACCCTTCTTGAAGTGTCCCTTTTGCTTAGACTTGACTTTCTTGAATTTGGTGGTCTTATTGACCATCAACACTTGGTGCTCTTTCTTGATCTCCACTTCTGCAAATTTTAACATGGAGAAGAGTTCTGGCAACTGCTTGTTCATGCTTTGCATATTGTAGTTCATCACAAAGTTCTTGTAACTTGGTGGTAGTGATTGGAGGACACGGTAAATCCCCAAAGCATTAGGAATCACTATACCCAAGCTTTGGAGTTTGTTTGTGTGCCCAAACATCTTAAGCACATGCTCACTAACGGAGCTGCCCTCTTCCATCTTGCAGTTAAAGAACTTTTCAGAAGCCTCATAGCTCTCAACTGCCGCGTGAGTCTCAAATATCAGTTTGAGTTCACGGACAATATCATGTGGGTCTGAATTCTCAAACCTTTTCTGAAGCTCCGATTCCAAACCATACAAGATAGCACACTGAACTGTGGAGTACTGATTCGTCCGAGTGAGGAAAACATTCTTTACTTCATCGGTAGAAGTAACTGCAGGCGGGTCACCCAGCAGTGCATCCAGCACATAGGTCAAATTACCAGCATTGAGGACAATCCTCAAATTGCGGAACCAATCCGTGAAGTTGCTTCCATTGTTTTTCAACTTTTCTTTCTCTAGAAATGCATTAAAATTTATGGTAGGGGCCGCCATTGATCTACAACATATTTGCAATAGTTTAGACTAAGTTTATGACAAATTGAGTTCTAATTAATAGTTAAATTAATCTAGGTGAACTCCCACTCAAAACAATATCCCTCACATTGTTTTAGTGATCACACGAACCAAATCCACCACATCAAAACCGATCATCACGAGAGTTGATGTAGCTTCAATGGCGAACAATCGACATGTTCATCATATCTACTATATGATTCATGCTCTACCTTTCGGTGATCTGTGTTCCGAGACCATGTCTGTACATGCTAGGCTCGTCAAGATCAAACCTTAGCTTCCGCATGAGCAAATCTGGCTTGCTCACGTTGTATACACTTGCAGAATCTAACACACCCGATCATCACGTGGTGCTTCGAAACAACAAGCTTTAGCAACGGTTCTTACTAAGGATGAACACTTTAGAACTTGAAATTTATGTGCATGAGGGATCATCTTATAGTACTACCGTCGTTAACTAAGCAATACAAGATGCATAAAGGATTAACATCACATGCAATTCATAATATGTGATATGATATGGCCTTTCTTCTTTGTGCTTCCGATCTCCATCTTTAAGCACGAACATGATCTCCATCATCACCGGCATTGCATCAAGGTTAATGACACTGCTCCATGATTGTCGTCCACCAGCTTCTACTATTACAACTACTTTGAATAGACACGCGGGTCTTAACAGAAATTAAAGACAACCATATGGCTCCTGCCAGTTGCCTACTTACAATAAGGAACATTGCATACATCAAATATAATCACAATCATGGCCATATCACATCACAGCACACCCCTGCAAAACAAAGTTAGATGCCTCTAATTTCTTTGCATATTTTACGTGGTTTGGGGCTTTCAATAAGGGTCGATCTAACTTATGAACAAGAACCACAACGTTGATGTTTGAACTATCAAGTGCCCGTTGTAAATTGGATCTATACTATAATGGGAGAGACAGACACCCGCAAAGCCACTTATGCAATACAAGTTGCATGTTGAGTGTGGAGCAAGTCTCATGAACGATGTCATGTAAGGTTAGCCCGGGCCGCTTCATCCCATCATACCGCAAGATGCAAAGTACACAAGAAGCAATTGATAATAAAAGCACCACCGCCCATAATGACCATTGTGTTCTACTCGTGCAACAGATCTACATATAGACACGGCTCTGATACCACTGTAGGGGTTCGTAGCATGGAAAACAAAAAATTTCTACCGCATACAAACAAGCAAGCCAAGATCTATCTACTAGATTGTAGCAACGAGTCGATAGAATAACTCACCCTCGAAGATTCCAAAGTGTTTAACGATTGCGGATTCTCGTGGGTGATGTAGTCGTACTCTTGCCGATCTCAAGATCATGTAGACGATCCTTCCGGCGCTGCGTTCCGGCAGCACTTCCGCAGTCGGTCACACGTTCGGTACTCGATGAAGACCTTCCTCTCCCTTGTTCCAGCAGGCAGCGGAGGTTGTAGCACTTTCCTTGCGATTCTGGCAGCACGATGGCGTGCTACCGGAAGTAGAGGGGAGATCTCGCAGGGCTTCGCCTTAAGCCAGAGCAAGTATGGTGGACTATGAGAGAGGCCTTGGCGATATAGGGTTTAGAGGCGCCAAGGAGAGAGGGCTAGGCCGGCGGCTAGGTCAAGGGGAGAGCCCCAAGTCGGCGGCTAGGGTTTGCCCTAGGGCGGCGGCGGTTGCAAGAGGGCCGGCGGCTAGGGCTAGGGTTTTAGTGGGGCAAGGTGCAGGTCTAGAGGGGCAGCCCTGCCCCTCCTTTTATAGGTGGGAGGGCGCCGTCCAGGGGAGGGGAGTCCTCCCCTAAGTCGGCCTCCAAGGCCGGCGGGTGGAGGTAGAGGAACTCCTCCCCAAGTAGGTTTCCTACTCTCCCTCCACCAAGCAAACATGTCCTTTGACTTTTCAAATTGGCGTTTGACTTTTCAAACTAGGATTTGATTTATCCCTTTATTTTGCTCAGTGATGACACCTAGTACATGATGCAACCATTCCAACTTATTATGACACACTCATGTACCCTTCCCCTCCGGAGTGCCGGACCTTCCGGACCCTTCTAGAACATTCCCGATGAAAACACCGGAATCATTCTCCAACCCCGAAATAGGACTTTCCTTATATGAATCTTATTCTCTGGACCATTCCGGATCTCCTCGTGATATCCCGGATCCCATCCGAGACTCCGAACAACATTTGGTATCTTACTCATCATTCCATAACTACTCAACAACATCGAATCCTTAAGTATGTCTCCCTACGGTTCGTGAATTATGCGGACATGATCGAGACACTTCTCCGAACAATAACCAATAGAGGAATCTGGAAACTCATATGGTTCCCACATATTTCTACGATTACTTTGCGATCGAATGAACCACTTACATACGATACCAATTTCCCTTTGTCTCACGATAGTTTACTTATCCGAGGTTTTGATCGTCGGTATCTCTGCATACCTAGTTCAACCTCGTTACTGACAAGTACTCTTTTCTCGTTCCCGTGATATGTGATCCGTTGTGAGCCAGTCACATGCTTGCAAGCCAATTGGATGACATTCCACCGAGAGGGCCTAGAGTATATCTATCCGTCATATGGATGGACAAATCCCACTCTTGATCCATGTGTCTCAACCCATACTTTCCGAACACTCAATGCCACCTTTATAACCACCCAGTTACGGTGTGGTGTTTGATGTCATCAAAGCATCCTTCCGGTGATGGTGATATGCATGATCTCATGGTCGAAGGAATTAGGTTACTATGTATCAGAAAGCATATAGCAATTGAACTATTAAAATGACTTGATCTTTATGCCACGCTTATCTATAGGAGTATGTCCATCATACCATTCTCCTAACGATATGATATTGTTGTTAATAACATCTCAATGTTCATGATAGGGAAACCACAATCATTTATTAACCAACAAGCTAGTATTATAAAGAGGCTTTACTAGGGACTCTATTTTAGTTTACAAATCACACAAGTATTAACGTTTCCTTGTTAATACTGTTATAGCATGAATATAAACATTTATCATAAACACAAAGATATAATAATAACTACATTTATTATTGCCTCTAGGGCATATCTCCAACACACGAGGCGGGCCTGATCGATGGCAGAGGCACCCGCTCTGGGAGGCGGAGAGTGTCGGTCTAACCCACCTGGAAGCATAAGCTCCCAAACAGGATCTCGATCTCGTCGCCTACGGGCTCGAAGTCCTTCATGGTGGCTGGCGAGTGGACGGTGAAGTTGAAAGCGCCAAAGAGGAGATGGCTCTCCGTCACCGAGGAGTTGTAGATCGTTTTGGTCGGGACCGTCACGATCGCACAATCAGCGCCCCCGATTCCCACAGACGGCGCCAATTGACGAGTATCGATCTTGTCAATGTCCATTGTTATGATCTTGGGTTTTGGAGAAGATGGGGGTGTTGGAGATCGTGGAACGGTTAACAGACAAGCAACCAGGGGACACGAGATTTACCCCGGTTCAGGCCCCCGGAGGGAAAACCCTACTCCTGCTTGTATGCTCTTGATTACGGCCGAACCGAAAGTTACAGGGGTGCGTAGATGCAATCTGGCATGGAGGTGTGTATGCGGTCGTATGAGAGATATCCTCCTCGTCGTGCCCTCCTAGCCCTTATATAGAGGTAGGCAGGTCCCGGGCATAGTTCGAGTCGGTTACAGGTTTAGGGTTTGCCCCTTTGAATATTCTATCTATTCTAGTCTTGCTATCCAAGGATCCGAAGACGTCATGGGCTTGGGCCACCCGAAAATCTTCATGGGCCGCGTATGTTCTCGTGGGCCTTCCTTGGGCTGGACCAGATATGCTAATGTCATGTACCTGTAGGGTATAACCATGTCACCCTCTATCCAACTTGGGTTTGGGTTTGGATTCAAACTCTCCCCTCCCAAGGCTTCCCCCGTCTCATAAATAGAGGGGGAGGGCTACCCCAAAGAACACAACACCAGCCCTTCCCCCCCTCACGCCGACGCCGGCCCATCGCCGTCTCCCTAGCCGCCACCGACACCTCCTCCTCCTCTCCGGCCTTCTAAACCTAGATCGTCGGAAACCCTAGATCCACCATAACTCGCACCGGCTTAGGCGAAGCCCTGATGGATCTTCCCTCTACTTCTGACACCACGTCGTCGTGCTGCCGGAATCGCGAGGGGAGAACTATAACCTCCGCTGCCTGCTGGAACAAGGGAGAGGAAGGTCTTCATCGAGTACCGAATGTGTGACCGACTGCGGAAGCGCTGCCGGAAGGATCGTCTACGCGATCTTGAGATCGGGAAGTGTACGACTTTATCACCCACAAGAATCTGCTCTCGTTAACCGCTTTGGAATCTTCGAGGGTGAGTACTCTAATCAACTCGTTGCTACAATCTAGTAGATAGATCTTGGCTTGTTTATGTGCATGCGGTAGAATTTTTTTGTTTTCCATGCTACGAACCCCTACAGGTGGTGGCCTGGCGAGCGACGGGGAGGACCAGGAATCGACGGGGGTGGCGTTGCTGTGTTCGCTAGAGAAATCGAGAGACGAGAGAAGAGAGGCACGAGTCGGGGACGGGCCGAGGGGGTGGGGCCGCGAGGAACGGGATATTTTTTGGGGTAGGTGGACGCCTCGTCGAGCCGTTCGAACGAGCCACGAGCCGTCCCAAGACGAGCCACTAGCCCTCTTTCCAGTGGTTTTTCAGGACCAAGCCAAGCCTAGGACCGGCTCGATTTTGTCAAGCTTTCACGAGCCGAGCCACGATCCGGCTCGGCTCGACTGGATTCAACCCCTACGCCCACCTTGCAATTCATTCACCATCAATACAAGCAAGCAACAAGTAGGTATTTACCCTAGGGGGGACGAACCTGGGTAAACCATGTATCTCGCTCCCAATTTCGATTCGCGGATGGCGACTCGCTCTTGCATATTACGACAGTGAGAATCTTATTTTGATTTTAGAATGTAGCCATCGTCTCACCATCATGAAGAAGAACTGGAAAACAATCTAAGAAGAGGACATGAACCCTTTCGCTGGCAATACTAGTAGGAAAAGGCCTAGTGGTGGTGTTCAAAAAATGGGGTTCATGGTGTTGAACCCGCACACCAGTAATCTCACGCCACTGGTAGCAGATAGTGGTGGCGTTCTAGATGAACGCCAGTACTAAGTTAGCTACTAGTGGTGTTTTCCTGAATGCCACCGGTAAGATAAGTTGTAGTGGCATTCAAGAATTTTTAAACTCCATTAAACGTAATTCGGCAATTAAAAAAATACTGAAATTTTAGATTATGTCAACAATATCAAATAACAGGATACAACAATATTAAACATCATCCAGAATACAACAATATAATACAACAATTAATACTGGATAGCATTCATATAACGATACAACAACTAACTTAGAAGACTATCTAGCTTGTTCTACCTAGGGCATGGTCTTCAAAGTTAGAAGAGTAGTTCTACCTAAGGAAATGATCTTCAAAGTCAAAAGACTCTGAGTCAGGGATCCCGTACGAGAAAAAGATGACTCTACAAGTTTTGTCGAAGTAGATTCTCAACCTTATCTCATTATCTATCCCATAACTTTCTACCAATTCTGTCCAAAGTGGTCCTGTAAAGTAAGTTTGATTTGCCTCGTTGATGACTAGAATCTTGTAGCTCTTGTCAGGTATTGTCTCTTTCACCAAGGTGATCTTAAATTATCCCTGATTGACACGTCTCTTCACATAGTCAAAAAGGTTCTTTCTTGCGTGGAAAGGGATGGTCTGAGAAAAGTTATATGAAAACAATAGTTAATTAGTTTCGATCAAAATGCATGCAAGGATGGAAATCATAATTAAGCTGAACATATCTCCATAGTCTTAAAGTCTTCGGGAAGCACTATGATAAACTTCTTATCCTGCCAACTTTCATGGCCACAGTGGATGCAGGGATGCATTTGCTGCATGTTCATATCTAATATGTTAAATATGTTCAAGTATCCAAAGTTGTAAATCATTTTTGTAGGAAACTCAAACATAAAGGCAAGCAAGGTCTCATATAAAGACACACGAGACAAAATGGGTGCCTATAAGACAAAATCAAATGTGCAAGATATTCATGGACATACGACAAGATCTTATGGGCACCTTTTCAGATTAGATTGTATCATAGTGTAATCATCGACCGTTGGAAGGAAAAACAACCAAAATAAACATCAAGTAGAGAGAAATGGCGGTCTTTACTATCACTATCTAACATTCCTATATCTATAATTTGAGCCCAATTTGTATCTAAGCACTATCTCTAAAAACTATCTAACATTCCTATGTCTAGAATTTGTAAGATCATTATATACCATATATGTACATCTATAACTTCTGAATTGCTATAAAAAAATGGGAGGCGCGGAGGTTCGCTCGCCGGGAGCTCAGGGACGGGGCTCAGATGAGAAGGTTGCGACAACTGGCGGCTCCAGGAGGGGGAGAGGTTGCGGCAACCGCTGGCGGCATATCGAGCGGCGTCATTGGATGCGGCCAGGGTGGCGGCGGACGCGCACGGTCGGTCGTGTTCACGGGAGAGGATCCGGGCGTCCGGTGCGGTGCGGCGGACGCGCACGGTCGATCGGGCGCAGTCGCTGGTGCGGGGAGCGGATGCAGGGTGGCGGCAGGGAGAGAGGATGGAGGGTGTGTGAATGATTGGCGTCGTGAGAGGAGAAGATAGAACATCGGTAATTAAGGGTGTCGGCCGGTGTGCGGGCTGGTGGGTAATCGTGACGTTGCCCTGACTCCAACCTGACTCTAACGGCACCACTACAATTAATATTTGTGGTGTTCTTATAGGTGGGACGCCACCACAAGGTTTTGGTCCGGCGGTGTAGGGGTATCCGTCCGTTTGTGGCGCTTACTTATCCTCGGACGCCACTACTACCTTTTAGTCGTAGCATTCCAAATTGTTTCAACACTATTAGTATTTCGCCTGCAAGTAGTGACATGAATTATTATTGGAACGCCATGAGAAAAAAAGATCGCTATAATGGTTTTCCAACTAATGCAAGGGGCCATAATACGCCACACCTACAAAGCCCCAACGCCACCAATGATGTAGTGGACCGGCAGATCTTCACGTTAGATACGTACCTGAGTTACATCCCACAATAAGTTTGCGGAGTAAGAAGAGCTATTACTCTCTTCGGTCCGGTTTATTAGGTACATACGTAGTTTAAAAAAAATTTAATCATCATTTTTGACCAATAAAATATATAATATATATTTTAGAAAATATGGCATTAGAAACTAATTTTAAAGATAAATCAAATGATATAATTTTTGTGATATATTTTGTTAAATTTGTTGACCAAAATTAATGGTTAAAGTTATTCTTAAACTACGTACGTCCCTAATAAACTGAAACAGAGGGAATAGTATATTTAGATTCTCAATGCTATTTCAAGTCAAATTTTAATTTCATAAATATTTCTACTCCCTTCGGTTTATACTAATGTTTTTAACTTTATCTAGATTTGTATGTATATAGTTAAGTATATCTGGACTAGATGCATTTACGTCTAGACAAAGTTAAGATCATTAATATGGATCGGAGAAAATATGTTTTTAATAAAGTTGATCAAACTATATTTTTTAACTTAAAACAATGCTAGAAATGCACTTATACGTGAACAGAAAGAGTAGGCCTACTTCATCATAGTAACATTCTGTTTGCACATACAGAGTGTATACGCAGAATTTTCATTCTACATGACAGACAAACTCTGAAGCACCACCTATATATTTATCTCCTTACAACAATGATAGGCCCAGGAACTCCAGACTTGATTAATCATTGTTCGGAAGCAAATGAATTTCACTCTCACGGTGATTTATCTAGTCCTAGATCAACTCTACCCGGTACAACACTTGATAGGCCGGTCCTGAGATTTTAGGGCCCAGGACGAAACTAAAATTTAGGGCCCTCTACTATCAATTTTTTTATATATGTAGATGTATGAAACGATGAAAAATAGAGACTTCAAGTGTACCAATGGCAATATATTTATATAAAAATAACAATCTCTATATTGTACCTTAAAATTTTCTCTGTAAATTCCAAGATCAAAGTTAGCAATGATGGAATCAATATCAATCTCGTCAAATAACTTCTTCTCAGTGCATAGAGTTTTCAAACCATTTAACCTCTTTCGAGACATTATAGATCTCAAATAGTTCTTCATTAATGCCAACTTTGAAAAGGTTCTTTGACTTGATGCAACAATCATGGGGATAGTAATTAAGATCCGATAAACGGTAGAAATATTAGGATAGCAATCTGCTTTTTTAACAAACTAAAAAATCTCGATTGAAGATATTGGTTTATCCGAAAAATCAAGTTCATAACACTTAACTTATAAATATGATCATTTAACTCGACATCAAATGTACCGGATGAACCAGATGAACAACGTGTACCGGATGAACCAAATCGGGAGATTGGGGCATAAAGTAGACTAGGGCATATATAAATCACACCGAAGGTAAAAATAGCACCCAAATCCAGATAAAACTAGGACATATCATATACATTTTGAATCTTTATACCTACTGTTGGACGAGACGAGCGGCTGTCTTGGTCCCACGCGAGTTGAAAAATGACATGGAGGAGCAGCCGATCAGGCGAATAGTCCTGGACTCCTGGCCCCTAGGCAATGGCCGACATGCGAGTTCCAGAGTCCAGATGAGGATCTCTACCAGGTAATATTTGATAGGTGATGGTCTAATCGCTAACTTAGCAGTTCGCACGTACGCGTTCGGGTAATGAAAAGGGCCCAATCCGACCCAATACAATGCACGTAAATTAGTACTTTTTTTCCTGAGATCAATTCATATATACAACTATACTGGTTATATCTTGGGAGGGCCCCTAATTTTTTTGGGCCCAGGGCGGCTGCCCCTCTGGTCCCTCCCCAGGACCGGCCCTGATCGTATCGACACTGCTCTCGATGCCTCCCATTCCCACATTTTTCTTACATCTCTTCGGTGCTACCCCAAACCTCACCACGATCTTTGTTCATGTGATTACCAATTTCTGTATGTAATAAGCTAGTAGCACTAACACGTAAACTGAACTTCCCAATATAGTGAAAAGAGGAACGTTTGCTATATGATCCAATGAGCATGCATGTAATGAAATGTCCGGATGAAACATTGAACTTGTAGTTTATAGTGCGGTGAACATGGAGTGGTATATATAAGGTACGAATCATCATTCACAACCAATATATTTGGCGAGTATTTATACTTTTAGTAGGTGAATACACATGACTTATAGTAAAAACAACAGCTATTTCGATACACATTGTCTTTTTTATTCAATGTTGTAATTAACAGTTCCGGTGCACATATGTTTACGCCATCATTGTTGCCATACATGACAGCATATGGCATCTCCCTCGCATTCACCATGGTGCAGAGAGGGCCACCAAAGAAGGGACGAGACAAGGAGAACCAACCTCCACAACAAGGACGCCTTCAACCTCAAAGCCACAGGGCTAGAAAATCAGATGCGGGTCTAGATCCCTGAAAAACCAAACGGCGCCATGCCAGCCTCCCACATTCACAGTGAGGAGACTGATTCCAAGGACAAAGGGCACGCACAATGGTCTATCTTAACTATGCCACATAGTATAATTGTTGTGTTGGAGGAGAGAGAAAAAAAAAAGGTTTGCCTTCTCTTAACTAAGAGATCAGCTCTTAGGGCAAGTTCAATACGGGCCGCTTGTATAGATGCTTGAGCCGAAAAAATTGATCTAGTATTAATCCTGGCACCCGCTCTAAGAGTCCATAGCTCCAATGTTGGCCTCTAATATTTTTTAATCGATGTGGTCCGCTTTTCATGCCGCTAGGGAAAATTAAGAGGAGTGCTGAATAACCTAAGCGCCTGCTTCCAGGGAATGTAAGGCCAAAACTGCTGACCGACTAGGATTTTTTTCTAGTGCTCGTTTATGTTGTAGATGCCCTTAGCAAGAAAGATAAGATATTTTACTCCATTGTACGAGATGTCTTATCTAAGATACACATTTTCTAGTTCTTTTTAATTATAGCACAATAATTTTAGGAGCATACAAACAAATATTATATTATAGTTGATAACACTAAAAGATAATCTGCACAATATGGCTGTTCATAATCCTTATTCTACCCATTCTCTAGATGCCATATAGAACAGTACAAATGCGTTTTCTAGTGGTTCAAGTCATTACACGTGTTTCAACTTATGAATAATCTTGGAAATATTTCGTTAGGAATGATTGGGAGCACATAAGTGAATAAAGATTTTTTTGTAGAAATTACTTTTGTCTTAAAATATTGATGTCTTTGCTTTCTTATTCATTTAAATATTAATACTGTTGGGGTAACTGGTTGCAAGGCATACTAACTCTATTTGGCTTTGCAGTTGTAGCTTGGGTGATAATGTGATATCGTCCCACGGAAATGAGTTTGGTGATAATAATGTCATCTTTATTTTTAGAGTAAATTCCAATTTTTACCCTCTAGTTGTACTTTCGTGACACAAATTACTCCATTTAGTAAAAATTCCTTCATATTACCCCATTTAGTAAAACTTATCTTGGATATTACCCCTTTTTTCAATATTTAGCCCATCTTAGCAAGTTGGATTTGCTCATTAGGTTGACGCGGCACAATAACAAAATTCCTACAACTTGGAAGCATAAATAGCAGGGGTATGCTCTACCTAGCGCCGCTGCTCAAATACCAACATGCTGCTCACCTACTCCAACATGATGGTAGCGTTGAGCTCCCTGAAACATGTTAGGCCGTTTTAGGGTCGTCATGGACAGGCAACGCCGTCGTCGCTACATGCACTCCCGCCCTTACACTCGTTCTTTATCACGCTTCCTCAATCTCCGTACGACACCCGCCTTGGCTATAGGCTTGGAGGAAGAATCATGTAGCAAGTGTTCATGGTGCACCTCTTGGACAGGCCGAGCAAATTCTTTGTGATGCAGCTCTTGTGACTTTTCAGTGTGCACGGATCAAGGCAAAACATCGCGGCCATGGGGGCTTATTCCTCGTTAATCATGCTTGAGATCATGTGTGACGAGTTCAAGCTGAAATCTACCACTCCCTCACGAAGCATTAGCTACCCTGCATTTACATTGTGTGTGTGCGATGTGATGGACAAGCCCCAACTAAGGCAAATCGACTTAGTAAGTGTGGTGTACCTGTTTGTATGGGCTAATCATTTAAAAGGGTAAAATTTGACGCAAGTTTTACTAAATGAGGCAATTAGGAGAATTTTTTACTAAATGGGGTAATTGCTGTCTGAAAGGTACAATTAGAGGGTAAAATTGGATTTTACTCTTATTTTTAAGACATCTCCAATTTTTTTTATTTTTTGCAGGGGAGATCTCCAATTCTTGTACAGATAACAGTGAAATGCAGTAGACTCTCGAATATGTGTTTTATAAATTTACTCCTACTAGAAAACTTATCTGACCATCGCCGATATTTTTGTGTGCTTCCATGTTAGGCTTGTATTTGTGGGTTAACAAGCACACATAACTCAATGTCATGTTACATGCTCACTTTGGTGTCCCCATCCAATTTCTGAAACAGCAACTCCTGACATTGCAGAGTTCTCAGGTAGTTTTATACTTATATGTCTCCTTATCACTTATGGTTTTTCTCATTTACTTACTCATCAGTCTTGTTCTTGTATGCTCCTTTTGTTCTTTGCATATAGATTCAAATGTTTGATGTAGGTTACGTTTGAAAAAATTATGCAACGATGGTATGGAGTTTTACTCTACCCCATACCAGCCTTCTTGCTTGGTGTAGATTCAAATATCTTCTTGCCTGGCCTCCGAGATCATATGGGACAAGCAAGTGAAGTAACAGTTTGTTCATTTTGATTGTGACTTTACCATCATCTATTTGGAGTTTTACTCTACCCCATACCAGGCTCTTCCATGGTTTGGGATGATTCTTCTAAAAACAAACATAGAAGTAACATGTGTGAAGATTATATATCTCAATGTTGTGTGCATGTGAAAAGAGCTTCGCAGTAATTAAAACCACACTGCGATGCTAGGCGTTGCTCTTTCAGTAATCAACTAGCGCGGTGGCCCTCGCAAATGCGAGGGTGCCACCTTTATTATTTTAGAGGAATATCATCTTTAGTGTGTCAAAATTAATGATAAAATACCTTCATAAATTCATGGACTTAATAGTATGTTATTGATATATGCTAAATAGATATCACGTGTTCTAGATATATCTTTAGTCGTATTTAATTTCTATGTGAAAGATTATTAAAATATGTCAAAACATTACATGAGTTAACATATTTGAAATTTGTGCATCAGATTATATCTTTCTGTGCAATTGGAGTTTAAACCATGAGGTAGCTGGTAGCTTTTAATTTATGTGATGTCAGATAGATATGTAGGGCTATAGCATTTAGATTTCTAGATAATTAGGTTTTACTTGGTCAATGATCCCATGACACTTCGTCCATTCGGATGGAACCCAAAACCGAATGATTGTATCCTCATTAATCAATATATAGGTCGATTAAACATTATGGATTTTGATTGTCATTTTATCTGACATTTTTACCTCTTGTCCCTTCATTTGTGGAAAGTTACACAACATTCTCATATTTTTTTGAAATACATGATGCCTTCAAAATGTCCGGTCTAACATATAGTACTTGAATGATTAGTTATGTTACTAAAAAAGTAAGGATATACTTTTATCTTAAACTTATCAATCTTAATTTATTTTGTAAGGTTTCAATAATATGTTTTCATACCAATAACAATAACATGTATTCTATTTTCAATGGATACATAATTAGGTTTAATTATTTTTAGTTCCCTCCATATTAGCCGTACTATTAAATAGAGTCATTATGCGCTCTCTCTCACTTTTATTTTTCTTTTCATATAACATGTGACATAGTTTTTGCATCTTAATCAATCGTCATTTGTTTCTAGACACATGATTGCAAATTCGAGTGGCATAAATTTGAAGGATAAGTAAGCACATAAATTTACTCATGATTTTTTAAATTTATGTAATCACGTACATCATAGGCAACCATCAGATCTCCATTACACATAAATAATTTTCAAAATGTGCTACTCAAAGCAAAATTTCTTTTAAACTTCATAATATTTATGATCATAGGAAGTAACCAATACTGACTGGTGGAAATTCGTAAGAATTAAATTTTATAAGAACTTAGAAATTATCTTGAAAAAATGCAGCATATATATTGTATTGTGGAGCACATATTATTACTAAAATATCTTGACAACAACCTAATTTATTGGTATTATATAGAGAAGTCAATTCCCTACCTCAGGCAACCACATGCTTAATAATTGGACCACTTATTCTCCACCTCCATGCACATCTTAACCCAATACCACTTCATTTATCTTACTCCAATTGTGCCAAACGGTTATCGCTGACTATGTCCTAGAGCTCAATTTCAGTTACAAAAACCTTTTGACACTTAATCGCAATGTTATATAGAGAAAGCCACATGTTCTTTATATCATTTGCATACGGTAAGGTGATGTTTATATATCACATTTATGAAAACTACCATATCTTTGGTTTGTAAAGAATTTAGGCTATTTATAATTAATTATTAAAAACTTGATATACTTTAGGAATATATATTTTAATTATTAAACTTGATGTAGTCTTGGAACACCTATCTGTAGGGTTTCGTAGCATGGAAAAAAAAAATTCTACCGCATACAAACGAACAAGCCAAGATCTATCTACTAGATTGTAGCAACGAGTCGATGGAATAACTCACCCTCGAAGCTTCCAAAGTGTTTAACGAGAGCGGATTCTCGTGGGTGATGTAGTCGTACTCTTCCCGATCTCAAGATCGCGTAGACGATCCTTCCGGCGCTGTGTTCCGGCAACGCTCCCGCAGTCGGTCACACGTTCGTTACTCGACGAAGACCTTCCTCTCCCTTGTTCCAGCAGGCAGCGGAGGTTGTAGCACTCTCCTCGCGATTCCGGCAGCACAACGGTGTGGTACCGGAAGTAGAGGGGAGATCTCGCAGGGCTTCGCCTTAAGCCGGAGCGAGTATGGTGGAGTATGAGAGAGTCCCTCGGTGTTCTAGGGTTTAGACACACCAAGGAGGAGGCAAGCCGGCAGCTAGGGATTAGCTAGACGGAAGCTAGGGTTTGCCCTAGGGCCGGCGACGGCTATGGAGGCGGCGGCGGCTTGGGGCTAGGGTTTGGAGGAGAGGATCTTGTGTGTCTCTAGGAGGGAGCCCTGCCCCTCCTTATATAGGTGGAGGGGCCGGCCGGCCAAGGGGAGGGAGAGGAGTCCCTCCCCAACTCGGCTTGGGTGGTGCGCCGCCGGTTGGAGGAGGGAACTCCTCCCCAACTCGGTTTCGCACTCCTCCTCCTCTTTCCAAAAACTGCCGTTTGACTTTCAAACTAGCCGTTTGACTTTTCAAACTAGGATTTGAATAAACCCTCTATTTTGATCAGCGATGACACCGAGTACATGATGCAATCATATCAACTTGATATAACACATTCATGCACCCTTCCCCCCGGAGTGCCGGACATCCCGGAACCTTCTAGAACATTCCCGATGAAAACACCGGAACCATTCTCCAACTCCGAAACGGGACTTTCCTTATATGAATCTTATTCTCCGGACCATTCTGGATCTCCTCGTGATATCCTGAATCCCTTTCGAGACCAACAACATTCGGTCTCTTTCTCATCATTCCATAACTACTCAAACAACGTCAATCCTTAAGTGTGTCTCCCACGGTTCGTGAATTATGCGGACATGATCGAGACACTTCTAACAATAACCAATAGAGGAATCTGGAAATTCATATGGCTCCCACATATTTCAACGATTACTTTGCGATCGAATGAACCACTTACATATGATATCAATTTCCCTTTGTCTCACGATAGTTTACTTATCCGAGGTTATGATCGTCGGTATCTCTGCATACCTAGTTCAACCTCGTTACCGATAAGTACTCTTTTCTCGTTCCCGTGATATGTGATCCCTCAGAGCCAGTCACATGCTTGCAAGCTAATTGGATGACATTTCACCGAGAGGGCCCAGAGTATATCTATCCGTCATATGGATGGACAAATCCCACTCTTGATCCATGTGTTTCAACCAATACTTTCCAACACTCAATGCCACCTTTATAGCCACCCGATTACGGTGTGGTGTTTGATGTCATCAAAGCATCCATCCGGTAAAGGTGATATGCATGATCTCATGGTCGAAGGAATTAGATTACTATGTATCAGAAAGCATATAGCAATTGAACTATTAAAATGACTTGATCTTTATGCTACGCTTATCTATAGGAGTATGTCCATCATATCATTCTCCTAACAATATGATCTTGTTGTTAATAACATCCCAATGTTCATGATAGGGAAACCACAATCATCTATTAACCAACAAGCTAGTATTATATAGAGGCTTTACTAGGGACTTCAAATTAAGTTTACAAATCACACAAGTATTAATGTTTCCTGTTAATACTATTATAGCATGAATGTAAACATTTATCATAAACACAAAGATATAATAATAACTACATTTATTATTGCCTCTAGGGCATATCTCCAACAGTCTCCCACTTGCACTAGAGTCATCTAATCTAGATTACATGGTAATATACCAAACACCCATGGCAGTTTGGTGCTGGTCATGTTTTGACCTGGAGAGGTTTAGTCAACGGATCCGCCACATTAAGATCTGTGTGTGTACTTTGCAAATCTTTATATCCCCATCTTGGATATGTTCTCGAATAGCGTGAAAACGTAGCTTGATGTGCTTCAGCTTCTTGTGTGACCTTGGTTCTTGCGCATTGGCTATGGCGCCCATGTTATCACAATAGATAGACATTGGGTCCAGCGCACTAGGAACCACACCCAGCTCTGTAATGAACTCTTTCATCCATATCGCTTCTTGTGAAGCCTCCGAAGCAGCCATGTATTCTGATTCAGTTGAAGATCTCGCCACAACGCTTTGCTTTGCACTCCTCCAGCTAACTGCTGCACCATTCAAAATAAATACGTATCCAGATTGTGATTTAGAATCATCCGGATCGGTGTTCCAACTAGCATCGGTGTAACCATTAACAACGAGCTGTTCATCACCTCCATAAGAAAGAACCATATCCTTAGTTCTTCTCAAGTACTTAAGGATGTTTTGATCTGTCTAATGATCCACTCCTGGATCACTTTGATATCTGCTAGTTAAACTAACAACATATGCAATGTCGGGTCTAGTACATAGCATGGCATACATTAGAGATCCTATGGCGGAGGCATAGGGAGTCTTACTCATCCTTTCTCTATCTTCTGCCGATGTCGGACTTTGAGTTTTACTCAAGGTCGTATTGGGCAACATGGGCAAGAACCCTTTCTTCCTCTCTTCCATTCCAAACCTCTTTAGAACTTTGTCCAAATATGTACTTTGTGACAATGATATTTGGCGTTTCGATCTATCTCTATAAATCTTTATGCCTAATATGTAAGCTGCTTCGCCAAGATCTTTCATTGAAAAACTATTATTCAAATATTCCTTGACACTATTAAGAAGGTCTACATCATTCCCAATCAACAATATGTCATCTACATATAGTATTAAGAATGCTACAGAGCTCCCACTCACTTTCTTGTAAATACAAGCTTCTTCATAAGTTTGTATAAAACCAAAACTTTTGATCACCTTATCAAAACGTTGATTCCAACTTCGGGATGCTTGCTTCAATCCATAGATGGACCATTGAAGTTTGCATACCTTGTTAGCATCTTTAGGATCAACAAAACCTTTGGGTTGCATCATATACAACTCTTCATCAATGTCTCCATTGAGGAATGCTGTTTTGACATCCATCTGCCATATCTCATAATCATAATATGCAGCGATTGCTAACATAATCCTTACAGACTTTAGCTTCGCCATCGGTGAGAAAGTCTCATCGTAGTCAACTCCTTGAATTTGTCAAAACCCTTTGCGACAAAGTCGAGCTTTATAGATAACATTACCATCAAGATCTGTTTTCTTCTTGAAGATCCATTTGTTCTCGATGCCTTCCCGCCATCCGGTAAGTCCACCAAAGTCCACACTTGGTTTTCGTACATGGATCCAATCTCGGATTTCATGGCTTCTTGCCATTTATTGAATCTGGGCTCATCATCGCTTCCTCATATGTCTCGTGGTCATCGTTGTCCACCAACATGACACTCATAACGGATCATACCAATCTAGAGTGGTACGAGTTCTCGTTGACTGCGAGGCTCAGAGCAACTTCGATCAAGTTTCATGATCATCATCATTAGCTTCCTCTAATTGGTGCAGGCACCACAGAACTTCTTCCGCGCTGCGCTACTCGCAATTTCGAGAGAAGGTTCGACAACCTCGTCAAGTTCTACTTTCCTTCGTCACTTCTTCGAGAGAAATTCCTTCTAGAAAGGATCCATTCTTGGCAACGAAGATTTTGCCTTCGGATCTATGATAGAAGGTATACCCAATAGTTTCCTTCGGGTATCCTATGAAGACGCATTTTTCCGCTTTGGGTTCAAGCTTGTCCGGCTGTAACTTCTTTACATAGGCTTTGCATCCCCAAACTTTAAGGAACGACAATCTAGGTTTCTTCCCAAACCATAATTCATACGGTGTCGTTTCAACGGATTTAGATGGTGCCCTATTTAAAGTGAATGCGGCTGTTTCTAATGCATAACCCCAAAATGATAGCGGTAAATCTGTAAGTGACATCATAGAACGAACCATATCTAAGAGAGTTCGATTACGACGTTCGGACACACCATTACGCTGTGGTGTTCCCGGCGGTGTCAATTGTGAAAGTATTCCGCATTTCTTCAAATGCTCGCCAAACTCGTAACTTAGATATTCACCTCCACGATCAGAATGTAGAAATTTAATCTTCTTGTTACGTTGATTCTCTACCTCACTTTGAAATTCCTTAAACTTCTCGAAAGTTTCGGACTTATGTTTCATGAAATAGATATACCCATATCTACTCAAGTCATCCGTGAAGGTAAGAACATAACGATAACCATCACAGAATGCTACACTCATTGGACCACATACATCGGTATGTATGATTTCCAATAAGTCCGTAGTTCGCCCATCATACCAGAAAATGGAGTCTTAGTCATTTTACCCATCGACATGCTTCAGATCTTTCAAGTGATTCAAATCAAGTGATTCAAGAAGTCCATCGAATGGAGTTTCTTCATACGCTTCACTCCAATGTGACCAAGACGATAGTGCCACATATATGTCGAGTTATCGCCGATTTCAAACGCTTAGCCTCAATGTTATTAATATGTGTATTTCCACCATCGAGATTCAACAAGAATAGACCATCTATCAAAGGTGCATGTGCATAAAACATATTACTCATATAAATCGAACAACCATTATTCTCGACTTAAACAAGTAACCGCCTCGCAATAAACAAGATCCCGATATAATGTTCATGCTTAACGCAGGCACCAAATAACAATTATTTAAGTATAAAACTAATCCCGATGGTAAATGAAGGGTAGCGTGCAGCGCGATCACATCAACCTTTGATCCGCTTTCCCACGCCGCATCGTCACCTCGCTCTTCGCTAGCTTCCGTTTATTCTGCTTTTGTTTCGTGTTACAAATATGAGCAACCGAACCAAGATATCAAATACCTGCACTACTACAGTACTAGTGAGATACACATCAATAACATGTATATCAGATATACCTTTCTTCTTGATGTTACCGTTCTTCAAATCCGCCAAGTACTTTGGGCAATTCCGCTAAAGGACCTTCTCCTTGAAGTAAAAGCACTCAAGATCGGGCTTAGGTCCAGCCTTGGTCTTCTTCGAGGCGTGGCAACTTTCTTACCACCCTTCTTGAAGTGTCCTTCCGCTTAGACTTGCCTTTCTTGAATTTGGTGGTCTTATTGACCAACAACACTTGGTGCTCTTTCTTGATCTCCACTTCTGAGACTTCAACATGGCAAAGAGTTCGCAACGTCATGTTCATGTTTTGCATGTTGTAGTTCATCACAAAGTTCTTGTAACTTGGTGGTAGTGATTGAGGACACGGTAAATCCCCAAAGCATTAGGAATCACAATACCCAAGCTTTGAAGTTTGTTTGCGTGCTGGACATCTTAAGCACATGCTCACATTGAGCTGCCCTCTTCCATCTTGCGCTTAAAGAACTTTTCGAAGCCTCATAGCTT
The DNA here is from genome assembly GCA_023614405.1 of Avena insularis. NCBI lineage: Eukaryota > Viridiplantae > Streptophyta > Magnoliopsida > Poales > Poaceae > Avena > Avena insularis. Next base: position 11,542,165 of record CM042684.1, read on the forward strand.
TCAATTGCCGCATGAGTCTCAAAGATCAATTTGAGATCCTCGACAATATCATATGGGTCTGAATTCTCAAACCTTTCTGAAGCTGATTCTAAACCATACAAGATAGCACACTGAATCGTGGAGTACCGAGTCTTCCGAGTGAGGTAAACATTCTTTACTTCATCGGCAAGATCAGTGTGGGTCACCAATGATGCATCCAGACATAGGTCAAATTAAATTGTGAGGACAATCCTCAAATTGCGAACCAATCCAAGTTGCTTCCATTGTTTTCAACTTTTCTTTCTCTAGGAACGCATTAAAATTGATGGTAGGGGCTGCCATTGATCTACAACATATTTGCAATAGTTTAGACTAAGTTTATGACAAATTGAGTTCAAATTAATAATAAAATTAATCTAGGTAAACTCCCACTCAAAACAATATCCCTCACATTGTTTTAGTGATCACACGAACCAAATCCACCACATCAACACCGATCATCACGAGAGTTGATATAGTTTCAATGGCGAACAATCGACATGTTCATCATATCTACTATATGATTCATGCTTTACCTTTCGGTGATCCGTGTTCCGAGACCATGTCTGTACATGCTAGGCTCGTCAAGATCAAACCTTTGTTTCCGCATGAGCAAATCTGGCTTGCTCACGTTGTATACACTTGCGGAATCTAACACACCCGATTATCACGTGGTGCTTCGAAACAACAAGATTTAGCAACGGTGCTAACTAAGGGTGAACACTTTATGACTTGAAATTCATGTGCATGAGGGATCATCTTATAATGCTACCGTTGTCTACTAAGCAATACAAGATGCATAAAGGATTAACATCACATGCAATTCATAATATGTGATATGATATGGCCTTTCTTCTTTGTGCTTCCGATCTCCATCTTCTAGCACGAACATGATCTCCATCATCATCGGCATTGCATCAAGGTCAATGACGCTTCTCCATGGTTGTCGTCCACCGGCTTCAACTATTACAACTACTTTGAATAGACACGCGGGTCGTAACAGAAATTAAAGACAACCAGATGGCTCCTGTCGGTTGCCAACTTACAATAAGGAACATTGCATACATCAAATATAATCACAATCATGGCCATATCACATCACAGCACACCCCTGCAAAACAAAGTTAGACGCCTCTACTTTCTTTGCATATTTTACATGGTTTGGGGCTTTCAATAAGTGTCGTTCTAACTTACGAACAAGAACCACAACATTGATACTAGTATTGTTAATCACCCGTTGTAAATTGGATCTTAACTATGCTAGGAGAAACAGGCACCATAAAGCCACTTATGCAATACAAGTTGCATGTCAAGCGTGGAGCAAGTCTCATGAACGATGTCATGTAAGGTTAGCCCGGGCCGCTTCATCCCAACATACCGCAAGATGCAAAGTACACAAGAAGCAATGGACAATAAAAGCATCAACGCCCACAATGACCATTGCATTCTACTCGTGCAACAGATCTACATATAGACACGGCTCTGATACCACTGTAGGGTTTCGTAGCATGGAAAACAAAAAATTTCTACCGCATACAAACAAACAAGCCAAGATCTATCTACTAGATTGTAGCAACGAGTCGATGGAATAACTCACCCTCGAAGATTCCAAAGTGTTTAACGAGAGCGGATTCTCGTGGGTGATGTAGTCGTACTCTTCCCGATCTCAAGATCGCGTAGACGATCCTTCCGGCGCTGCGTTCCGGCAATGCTCCCGCAGTCGGTCACACGTTCGGTACTCGACGAAGACCTTCCTCTCCCTTGTTCCAGCAGGCAGCGGAGGTTGTAGCACTCTCCTCGCGATTCCGGCAGCACAACGGTGTGGTACCGGAAGTAGAGGGGAGATCTCGCAGGGCTTCGCCTTAAGCCGGAGCGAGTATGGTGGAGTATGAGAGAGTCCCTCGGTGTTCTAGGGTTTAGACACACCAAGGAGGAGGCAAGCCGGCGGCTAGGGATTAGCTAGACGGCGGCTAGGGTTTGCCCTAGGGCCGGCGGCGGCTATGGAGGCGGCGGCTTGGGGCTAGGGTTTGGAGGAGAGGATCTTGTGTGTCTCTAGGAGGGAGCCCTGCCCCTCCTTATATAGGTGGAGGGGCCGGCCGGCCAAGGGGAGGGAGAGGAGTCCCTCCCCAACTCGGCTTGGGTGGTGCGCCGCCGGTTGGAGGAGGGAACTCCTCCCCAACTCGGTTTCCCACTCCTCCTCCTCTTTCCAAAAACTGCCGTTTGACTTTCAAACTAGCCGTTTGACTTTTCAAACTAGGATTTGAATAAACCCTCTATTTTGATCAGCGATGACACCGAGTACATGATGCAATCATATCAACTTGATATAACACATTCATGCACCCTTCCCCCCCGGAGTGCCGGACATTCCGGAACCTTCTAGAACATTCCCGATGAAAACACCGGAACCATTCTCCAACTCCGAAACGGGACTTTCCTTATATGAATCTTATTCTCCGGACCATTCCGGATCTCCTCGTGATATCCCGAATCCCATTCGAGACTCCTAACAACATTTGGTATCTTTCTCATCATTCCATAACTACTCAAACAACGTCGAATCCTTAAGTGTGTCTTCCTACGGTTCGTGAATTATGCGGACATGATCGAGACACTTCTCCGAACAATAACCAATAGAGGAATCTGAAAATTCATATGGCTCTACATATTTCAACGATTACTTTGCGATCGAATGAACCACTTACATACGATATCAATTTCCTTTGTCTCACGATAGTTTACTTATCCGAGGTTATGATCCGGTATCTCTGCATACCTAGTTCAACCTCGTATCGATAAGTACTCTTTTCTCGTTCCCGTGATATGTGATCCCTTGTGAGCCAGTCACACGCTTGCAAGCTAATTGGATGACATTTCACCGAGAGGGCCCAGAGTATATCTATCCGTCATATGGATGGACAAATCCCACTCTTGATCCATGTGTTTCAACCAATACTTTCCGAACACTCAATGCCACCTTTATAGCCACCCGATTACGGTGGTGTTTGATGTCATCAAAGCATCCATCCGGTAAAGGTGATATGCATGATCTCATGGTCGAAGGAATTAGATTACTATGTATCAGAAAGCATATAGCAATTGAACTATTAAAATGACTTGATCTTTATGCTACGCTTATCTATAGGAGTATGTCCATCATATCATTCTCCTAACAATATGATCTTGTTGTTAATAACATCCCAATGTTCATGATAGGGAAACCACAATCATCTATTAACCAACAAGCTAGTATTATATAGAGGCTTTACTAGGGACTTCAAATTAAGTTTACAAATCACACAAGTATTAATGTTTCCCTGTTAATACTATTATAGCATGAATGTAAATATTTATCATAAACACAAAGATATAATAATAACTACATTTATTATTGCCTCTAGGGAATATCTCCAACACTATCAACTACGATATGTTCAAGTGCAATTATGATGATCTACTAACTCCGATTTATTATTGAGTGTGATTTGTTTAAATCAAATTATGAAAAGATCTTGGTTTGATGTTGTTTACACATAGTTATGACCATTTGTTATTTATGATCTTTTAATAAAATAGAGTATGCTTGATTGACCCAGATGTTTTTCTTTTCCGAGAACTTCTGCATCTCTTTTATCTACCATATTGTACTTTCCTGTCATTTTTATGGTAAAATAGTTTTTCTTTGTGATATGGATTGTTAAAATTATGATGATGCATTAATAATGATAGTTCTAAAGGTTGGTACGTCTCACTTTTTTTGTATTGTGATGTGATTGTATAATTGATAAATATGAACCTTTATTGATCATGGAAGATTGAAGCAAGTGACTTTTAGCAATTTTCTATAAAATTATTATTACCTTGAGTATGTGCCAACATGGACAAACAACGAATGTACGTTTTCATGAGTTTGTACTATCAATGGAGTTTGTGAGGATTTTATTTTTCTTATGATAGGTCTGAAGTCTATGCCCTCTCTCGGTAAAAATAGTTTGTGAGCATTTTTTTCGAGATGGCATCGTTCCCGTCCCATAACCACAAAGGTGCCTAGCCACTTGTTTGCCTATGGAAATAATTTAGCCTAAAACCTTCTATGTAGGATTTCCCTTTTCATTGAGAAAACTTATTTCGGTCTTCCATGTTTCGGTTGACTTTGAACAACCGTTAAAGACTACAGGAAGTGAGGGAAGCACTAATCAATATCTAAATTTTAGTTTACGTATGTTTTGTTAGTGTGCCTTTTGCAACATGTATTCGTGGTTGATATTGTGTTTCTAGAATAAAGGTGTATTCTCTTTGTTTCATTATTGGTATTCCCATACGGATTAGCTCTCATCTTGCAGTAGTTCACAGAACCGGTGGTACTCATTGCTTGTTGTTTTGATTTTCCTTGCCGTAGTTTGGCGATTTGATAATAGAGTGGTTGGTTGGATAGTATGTCTTGCGAGGATCATCTCCCTAGGATCAATGTGCGTCCAACAATTTAGGTCATTCTCTCCAAAATCAATCGATTTTTCAGAACCTTTAAGGCTAATTAAATTCTTACAATTTTAAAGTTTACATGTATTCCATGTTATATGTATATATGTATGTATAAATCAATCAATTCTTAGAGCCTCTCGTATATTGTTTTCTTCGGTAAGCTGCCAATGGAACTCCTACGTAACACACATGCACCTTTATGTATGTATCTATCAGTTTTGAATTTTTTTGATTGATCTGCTTTGACTTAACTTCCTACGCATTGCACCGGGTCCACGTGCTAAGCTAGCTGGTCGATCTTGTTTTGCAGCGAGGTGGTAACCAAGCTACCCAGCTAGCTTAATCCACATAATAAGCTAGCTGATCGATCCGGTTACCTAGCTAGCTAGATGGAATCCACCGCTACGCTACCTACAGTCTTTGCCTTTTGGTACATAGCCTCCTCCTCCTCCTGAACCCTCCTCCTCCCGCACCCGCGCGGCGGAGCCACGCCGCGCTGGGCGGCCTCCCCTCCCCGCCGAGCCCTCACTCCCGTGGTCTCTCCTTCCCTCCGTCGCCGCCTGGATCGTGCCAGGCAAAGACCTAGGGGCGTGGCGTCGTCGGCGGTGTCCCTGATCGCGATCTGGAGGGAAGGCGGCAGCGTCCGTCCCGGCTGGTTTGGCGGTGGTGTTACGGCGAGCGGCGGTCGGTGATCCTCGGCCCAGATGGCGGCAGGCGGCGGCGGGGATCTGAGCTTAGCCGCGATCTGTCCCGTACGTTGGCCTCGACGCCGGCGCCCAGGCGACCCGGGCCTTGTCCGTGACACTAGGGCACTTGGGGCATCTACCCCCGGCATGGTGGTGGTGGCCTTCTTCTCTGTCGGAATGGTTGGCCGGGTGGTCTTGTCATCTTGCGGCGGATCCTGCTAGTTTCCGGCGGGTGGCGTGGGGGCTGCTGGCTCGGTTTTAATAAATGAGGTGGTCCTGGATCCCTCTCAAGCCAAGACGATGATCTGTCGGATGTTGGTCTCCATTGATCTGGTTTCTGTGTCGTGTTCCGGAAGGCTCCGCCGGCAAATTCCATAAGTTCTATCATGCTGTGAGTTTGCTGGAAGGATTGAATTTGGTCATGCGCACCCATGTTTTACCCTGACCGTTTGGTTTCAGAGGGTGTGCTTCGAAGCTTTGTTGGTTGTTATTATCATGAGGCATGTTCTCGTTCCATGGTGCTGACGGAGAAAGTCATGGAGACCGAGATCTGAGGACAGACAATGGTGGTTCGAGTCTAGGTGGTGATAAGGAATTGGCTAGGTGACTTGTGAATTGGAGCAGTGGCATGCAAGTGAGGACGATTGCGCAGGAGAGGTTCATGGTCCTATCTCTCAGGATGAAAACCCAGGGTCTAGCCTTAATTGGTTGTGCCTGGCAATGGCCTTGTTGAAGGTATTGTTTTGAGAGCGCGGACTTTCTTCAGGGCGAAAACCTAGATCTTTGATCGGGCGATGACGGTGTTTGTGCACCGTTCCCTTCTTGGAGGCGTCGTTTTTGGAGAAGCTGGACTTCTGGTGCTGTCTTGGTGATGGTAGTACTGCTGTTTCAATGAATGAGTCACTGTAGCTGGACTTTTCTTTTTTGTAATTCTTTTTTTTTGGCTGTGTATATCCGTGTGGCCGCTAGGGCAATGCGTTGTTGTAGAGGCTGGGTGTAATCGATATCTTCTGATATTAATATACGCTCCTTTCAAAAAAAAAGCCTAGATGGATACGGATCAGCACCTCTCCGTAAGTTTTTTTTCTATTTTGATACGACTTCACAAATATAACATGGTCGGTCTGTCACGTTTAAGATGTTACGTAATGTACAACTCTTATTAAATCCTAACCATACATTTTAGATCTAACAGTTTATATTAATTCAAATGATGTGGATTAACGTGGTGCCTCGAAAAACACTCTTATATTGCTTTTAGTATATAACTAGTATGGTGGCCCTCGCAAATGCGAGGGCACGACCTTTAGTTGTTTTTATAGAAGCCAGAAGTGCATCATATTTTGTATGTCAAAAAATGGCAAGAAAATATCTCCACATTTGTGGACTCAATAGGTATTTGATTGGAAGTAAGACATTATATAGCCATCGTATGTACTATTCGCAAAAAATAGCCTTCATCGGTACATGTATGCTAAATAGATGTCACGTGCATAGAAGAGATCTTTAATCATATTTCATTTCTGGGTCAAAGATTATTAGAATATTTTGGATACACTACATTAGTGAATATATGTGAAGTTTGTGTGCGAGATTAAATTTGAATATGCATTTGGAGTGTAAACCATGAGGTATATGGTTATGGGGAGAAACATTCAGATTGTTAAATAGTTAGAATTTACTTAAGCAATGAACCCTGATATTTAGACCATTTGGACGGAACAGAAAATATATATTTTTATCCCTCATTTATATATAGGTTGACTAAACATTAATAATTGTAATTCTACTTTTACATGCTCTTTTTACCTATTGTCCCTTCATTTGTCATAAAAATACATGATATTGTCATGTTATTCTGATATACATGACGTCTTAGAAATGTTCATCTAATATATACAACTAGGATATGTTATTAAAAAAATAAGAAAAACTTTTAAAAATATGTTTTGCATACCAATAACAATAGCTTATCTTTTATTTTCCAATGGATGTCACATTAGGTTTAACTATTTTTAACTCTCTCTGTAGTCCCACTATTATTCAATCAAGTCATTAAGCAATCTCTTACATATATTTGTCTTGTCATGTAACATGGCTATACTATCATGGATGATATAGTTATGGCATCTTAATCAATAACCATTTGTTCTACATGATTGCAAGTTCCTGTGACGTGTCCAAATAAATTTTAAGGATAAGAAACTACATAAACGCCCTCATCACTTTTTAATTTATGTATTTAATCATGTAAATCATATGAAATCTATGACAACACATTATGCATAAATAATTTTTGAAGTTTTTATTTTCGAGGTGACGATGATTTATACATATACTTTATAAGAATTGAGATCCTAAGAAATAAACAATCTTGATCTGCATGAAATTCCTAAAAATGAAATTTGTACAATGATTTGAAATTATCTTGAAAAAATACAGCATAAAGATATTGTATTCTAGAGCACATATTATCAATGAAATCTCTTGACAACAACCTAATTTTTCGGTATTGATACTTATGTAGTAGTGTCATTACTCTACCTCAAGAAACCACATTCTTAATAACCGACCACCGATTATACACCATATCATTTTAACCTCATAGCATTATGTTTCTCTTACTCTAGTCGTGCCAATATGTTATTGTTGACTCTATCCTATGCACATGTACAATTAGGGAACTCAAATCTAGTTCACCATTCGACACTAAATTGTAAGGTTATATAGTCAAATACACCTTTTCACTATGTCATACGCCTAAGGTAAGGTGACACTCACACTTCTACTTGCATATATATATATATATATATATATATATATATATATATATATATATATATATATATATATACTCCATAAGGGAGTGTACACATTTTGATTTAATAATAAAATACCTTTTCAGCTTCATTAAGAACTTGATACACTTTAGGAATATCCATTGTTAATTGTTAAAACTTGATGTAGTTTAGGAACACATTTTGGTTGTGATATGTTTAGGTGCAATTATGATTATCTATTGAAATTAATTTGTTATTGACTATGATTTGGTTTAAATAAAATTATGATAAGATGTTGTTTTGATATTTTCTACACATAGTAAAATTTGTTATTTATGATCTATTAATAAAATAGGGTTTACTTGTTTCACCCGAATGTTTTGCTTCTGCTAGAACTTCTAGCATGTGTCTTTATCTATCATATTGTACTTTGTATGTCATTTTGTATGGTAAAGTAGTCTTCCTTCGAGGCGTGGATAGTTAAAATTATGAATGATGCATTAATAATCACATATTTGAGTGCACTAATGAATATATGTATAGGTTGGTTCATATAACTTTTTATATTGTATTGTGCTTTGATAGTGTCACTGAAAATGGGAGTATTTATTGATCATGAAAGATTGCCACGAGGGAAGTTTAGATATTTCTATAACAATTATCATTGCATTGAGTATGTGACTATACAAATCAATAACAAATATAAGTTTCCACGAGTTTTTATTCTTATTGGAGTGTGTGAGTATGTTATTTTTCTTATGCTAGTGCCAAAGTTTCATGCCTTCTATTGTCAAAATAAGTTGTACGGCTACATAAGTCATCCAGAAATGAGCATTTTTAAAAAAATGGGGCAACCCTAGACCTCTGTATAAGAAAAAGGAGCCTAGACACTTCTTTGACCATGAAATTAGCTTCACCTCGAACCTTCACTCTCCCTTTTCATTGAAAATAAATTATTTGAATCCCCTACCCCCATTTACTTTCAACAGCTGATTAAGGTTCTGGGATATGAGAGAAGCACTAATCATTTTCTAGATTGTAGTTTATGTATGTTTTCTTGATGCTTTTTGTGACAATGCCTTGGTGGTTGATACAACATTGTATTTAATAAAGATATATTGGCTTTATTTAAATTTTGGTATTTCCATACAGATCGAATTTTATGGTGCAGTACTTCATGGAACCGGTGGTTCTCATGGCTTGTCTTTTCAACTTTTTTCGTCGTTGTTTGGCGATTCGGCGATAGTGGTTGGACAGTCTGTCTTGCAAGGATCATTTCTCTCAAATAACCATGTCTCCAATGACTTATGTCCTACTCTCGAAAGTCAATCAAATTTTCAATACATGTGAGGCTAATTAAATTCTTAAAAACCAGGGTTTTTAACTTTATATGTATTTGGTGCTATATGTATATATGTATATATTTACGTATAAATAATCTAATCTTGTATCCTCTTACAATTTTTGTTGCCAGGCTTGCAATAGAACTCCTGCTATATCGTAACACATGGACGACGTACGTGTAGCCTAAATAAATCTTTTTTTGAAACAGGGATAATCAATTTTGGAGTTAAGCTAGCTCATTGATTACGGTCTGATCAATCTGGTCACCAAGTTATAGCTGCTAGTACTAAGATGGACCGATCATAGCACGCGGACTTTTCTTATATATAGCAACATGCATGGACACGTACGGACCAATGCTTCTCTGTTTTTTTTTTTGAAATGTCTCCGTGAGTTAAATGGCTTCTTATCAACCTGACACGCATTATATTACACAACATGACCGGCCTGTCACGACTAATGTGTTACATAATCTATAACTTTGAATAAATCATAACCACATATTATACATCTAACGATTCAAATAATTTTGATGATATGGGTTAATATGTGGTGCCTCAAAAAACAACCTTATATTGCTTTTAGTATATATATAATAGATAGATACTTGCTATTGTGTTTATAATTTCTTTGACTGTAATTGTGAGAAATAGTCATCTGATCTTTACTTGGTCTGATCTATGGCCAAAGAGGGCAGACGGACAACTATTGCACTTGTAAAGTTTCCTTACTGACAATTCACATTTTCGATTCCTTTACAGCAGGGGTACATTATGTTTCGCCTCCAATGAGTTGTGAGTGTGACTATACCTAGCGGCTGGAGTCATCGATGGAATTCTATGAAAACGGTAGAAAGTCGCATCGAGTAAGTCCAAGGTCTACCAGCCTTCCAGTACAGTAACTTTCAATAATCTGATCTGAAGATGTTCTTAAAAGCTTACGGTGGCCAAACGAAGGCAACACTTCAAGAAGTTTTTTCTCAACAGAGGTACCGACGACGTGATTCTCTCTAGAACAAAACTCTCTCTCGGAGATTCCTTTCTAAGGATGGGTGCAACCACAAACAATTGATTGTTTATTGCAATTTGTGCTGTTAGGAGCTATCTCCGGCCTATGGCTTCCATGACCTGTTCGTAGCCTGTAGTCTTATAAAACAATACATCAATCAATCCAAAGGCACCTTTTTATCGACATGTGTTGCTACACGTACAAGCCTGATGATGGGAGTGTCTATGATTGGGTTGTGTGCCCTCACATCACACCTACGCACATCATCTAAATCCGGAGGCCTCACCAAGCTTCCCAACGCCGAACGGGGGCACAAACCGTTCCATCAGACTCCGAGGGCGTACCTGGTGTGCACACCCACTCATCTGCATGTCAGGGATCAATGTGACCTTGCTAGGCATGTTGTCGAGGCCACCATGACACCACACAGTGTCACCGCCTTGCGAGTGTCCATAATCACACGTCCAACTGATAGACTATATGTGCGTATGCGTGTAGGACTCTAATTGTACCTGTGTCGGTTTTGGTATTAGCCTTGTAAACCAAACCGACTAGTCCCTTGTAATCCTGATATATATACATACGTGTGATAGCCCTAAAGGCACACACAATACACTACCAATACTTGTCACGTTTAATGGTATCAGAGCCACGATCCAGGCGTGATGACTACCGCTTCCGCGTTTTCGAGTTCGTCGGACCCGAGCTTTACCTCCGGCACGGCGAGCGTACTCAACTCCTTCTCCATTGGAGCCCAGTCCTCCACGATAGCATCGGTCATACCCGCATCACCGATCAGCTTGTCTAACAAAATCACCATCAAGCTTCACGCCGGCAACTTCTTGTACTGGCGTGCTCAGGTTTTTCCGATCCTTCGCAGTAATCGCCTGTTGGGTTTCGTTGATGGGTCGCTCATCTGCCCATCGGAGACGATCCCCAATCCCGACGCCGGCAAGGACGGAAACCCTCCTACCATACTCAATCTACAATTTACTGCCTGGCATCAACAAGATCAGGAGATTCTATCCGCGATCATATGTTCTCTCTCCGATGTGATCGGGACGGTGATGCTTGTAAGCACTTCTCGTGAGGCATGGGAGACTCTTGCTGCCAGCTTCTCGTCACAGTCCACCGCTCGCATGATGCAGATCCGTGGAGAGTTACAAAAGGCGAAGAAACTGGATTCAAGTGTCACAGTGTTCTACAACAAAATCAAGCAATTATCTGACACCCTTACAGCGATCGGACAACCTCTTCGTCCTGAAGAATTCACCGGATACCTACTGGCCGGACTCGACAGTGAGTACGATGCCCTTGCTCAGATTGTGGGTGCTCGCAGCGCATCGGATCCCATGCCAATCCGTGATCTATACGCACAGATGCTCAGCGCCGAACAACGCATAGAGGCCAGGAAATCAGATCTTGGTATCGACATACACATGGCAAATTACATATCCAAATCTGGTGGACGTGGGATGCCTTTCCAGCTAGCTTCGCGTCCTGACCAGCGCGTCCAGGGAAAGGCCAACTACAATATGAAGCCTAGTGGTGGCAGTCCGTTTACTTCAGATGGCGGAAATAATTCAAGTGGCCGTGCTCCTCCTTCAGGCGCCACTTATGGTGGTGGCACTAGGCCTACTTGTCAGATTTGTACAAAAGTAGGCCATGTTGCCTCTTGCTGCTTCAAGGGCTACAGTCCCACTTTTCTCGGTGCTGGCAACGATGGGAGAAATATGGAGCGTCAACTTGCTGCTTTCTCGGTGACTCCACATGGGGCTCTCTCGGCTACACATGGCTCTATTCCCTCTTACCCCATAGATCCAAGCTGGTATGCTGATACAGGAGCGACAGATCACCTTACCAATGAACTTGACAAGCTGCACATGAAGGAGCAATACCGTGGTAAAGATCATGTTCATACAGCTAATGGTGGAGGTATGCGCATTACTCATATTGGTCAATCGTTTCTTCCTACATCTTCCTCACATCCTTTGCATCTTAAAGATGTTCTTCATGTCCCCTCTGTTACCCGCAATCTTCTCTCCGTTAAAAAACTTTCCTTAGATAATAATGTGTTATTTGAGTTTCACCCTTGGTATTTTCTTGTGAAGGACCGAGACACGGGGGAGGTTCTTCTTAGAGGGGGAAGCCGTGGAGGTCTCTATAGTCTTGATGTGTCGTCGGTCAAGCAAATTTTCAGCAGTACCAAGGTGTCACGTGATAGGTGGCACTCACGCTTAGGTCACCCAGCCACCCAAGTTGTCCAGCATATTTTACATCGCCACAAACTTCCGTCAGAGTCAGTTAATAAAGTTGTAATTTGTGATGCTTGTCAACAAGGCAAAAGTCATCAATTACCCTTTTCTCTTTCTAGTCGTGTCACTAGTTCACCACTTGAGATTATTTATTCTGATGTATGGGGACCTGCTCAAACCTCTGTTAGTGGACACCAATATTATGTGAGTTTTATTGATGCTTATAGTCGTTTCACTTGGCTCTATCTCCTCAAACATAAATCTGATGTATTTAAAATATTTCTTCAGTTTCAACAACATGTTGAGCGTCTCTTAAGTAAAAAGATTATTCATGTTCAAAGCGACTGGGGTGGCGAGTACCATCGGCTAAATAAATTTTTCTCGGATATTGGTATATCACATAGGGTTTCTTGTCCTCATACGCATCAACAAAATGGTACTGCTGAACGAAAACATCGTCACATTGTAGAGACTGGCTTAACACTTCTTGCTCATGCTTCAATTCCCTATCGTTTTTGGAATGATGCTTTTTCCACCGCCTGTTTTCTTATCAATCGTCTTCCTAGTCGTGTCATTGATATGCAAACTCCTATTGAACGTCTTTTAGGAGAAATTCCCGATTACTCATTTTTTAAGGTGTTTGGGTGTGCTTGTTGGCCCCATCTTCGTCCATACAACAATCGTAAACTTGAATTCCGCTCTAAAAAATGTGTTTTTCTCGGTTATAGCTCTCTCCATAAAGGATATAAATGTCTTCAGTTCCTACAAATCGTGTCTATATTTCTCGAGACGTTGTCTTTGATGAGGACGTCTTTCCTTTTTCTCATATGCCTTCCGAGTCCACACATCCATCCTCTTCCACAATTCCGTTACAATCTGACCAATTTGATGATGCTGCATATACACCTCTACTTTTGGCTAATCATGGTGCAGGTCAACCATGTGGAGCTCGCTTGGAATTGCTTGATGATTCTGTACAGGAGGCTTCCGAATTATTACACAATGATCGCACGTCAATCTTGCCTGGACCAGCTAATAGCCAGGAAGCTGAGACCGACGTAGATAACTCTGCCTCTCCAGCATGTGGTGCTGCCTCTTCTGCATGTTGCCCAGCTTCACCTGGTGGGCTGGCCTCCTCAAGCAGCCCTGGTTCGTCCTCTTCCACAACGAATCTAGCTCCACCCGATGCTGGACCGCTTTTGCTGGAGTCTGCTGCCCCCGCGTGTCCGGGTGTTACAACCCGCCTACAACGTGGGCTTCGTCAGCCCAAGAATCGAACAGACGGAACAATTGCCTGGTATGTTGATCGTTCTGCACATGCTATTGATCTTGTACGTACTGAACCTCACAATTATCATCAAGCTATGGCCTGTCCGCACTGGCGAGAAGCCATGGAAGCTGAGTTTGCTGCCTTACAATCTAACAAGACGTGGCGCCTAGTCCCTCCGGTCAAAGGTGTGAATATTATTGACTCTAAATGGGTGTTTAAAATTAAGCAGAAGTCTGACGGTTCTATTGAGAGGTATAAAGCTCGCCTTGTGGCTAAGGGGTTTAAACAGCGATATGGTCTTGATTACGAAGATACTTTCAGTCCAGTTGTCAAGCCAACCACTATTCGTCTATTATTATCCATGGCTCTTACTCATGGATGGCATCTTCAGCAACTTGATATTCAGAATGCCTTCTTGCATGGAATTCTCGAGGAAGAAGTGTTCATGCGTCAACCCCCAGATTTTGAGGATCTCCATCAGCCTACTCATTTGTGTCGTCTTGATAAAGCTCTTTATGGACTGAAACAAGCTCCCCGTGCCTGGCATGCTCGTCTTTGTTCTGTTCTTGGTGGACTTGGCTTCCCGTCCTCTACTGCTGATACTTCTCTCTTCATCTTGAGGCGTCCAGATGTAACACTCTATTTATTGGTCTACGTGGATGATATTATTGTGGTGAGTTCTTCGGCAGCAGCTACAGATCACCTTATTCATCAGTTGCGTGCATCGTTTGCTCTTAAGGATCTTGGACCCTTGCATTATTTTTTGGGTATTGAGGTTTCATGTTCAAATGGTGGTCTCCTCCTTAGTCAACATAAGTATGCTAGTGAGCTTTTACGTCGTGCCGGTCTTCTTAAGTGTAGTCCAGTTTCTACACCTATGTCGTCTTTAGAAAAGCTCACATCTACCGATGGTACCCTTTTGACTTCTGTGGAGGCTACACGTTATCGCAGTATTGTTGGAGGGCTACAATACCTCACTATGACACGACCAGATTTGTCCTTTGCGGTGAATAAAGTATGTCAATACCTTCATGCTCCACGTACTTCACATTGGTCAGCGGTAAAACGCATTCTTCGCTACGTGAAGGCTACTCTGTCACATGGGTTGTCACTGAGCCGGCCTACTACATCTCCTGATCTCCTGTCCGCATTTTCTGACGCTGATTGGGCTGGCAATTCTGATGATAGGCGATCAACCGGGGGATATGCTATCTTTTATGGTGGTAATCTTGTTTCTTGGAGTGCTAGAAAACAAGCCACGGTGTCTCGTTCCAGTACGGAGTCTGAATACAAGGCTCTTGCTAATGCCACCGCTGAACTTATTTTGGTACAAGCTCTTCTTGATGAACTTGGAGTATCACAGAGTCGTCCACCTATCCTTTGGTGTGACAATATTGGAGCAACATATCTTTCATCTAACCCAGTGTTTCATGCTCGTACTAAGCATATTGAGGTGGATTTTCACTTTGTTCGGGAACGAGTTGCTCAAAAGTTGCTCCAAATCAAGTTCATCTTCTCTAAGGATCAATTGGCTGATATCTTTACTAAACCTCTACCACTACCATTGTTTCAAGCATGTAAACGCAATCTTAACCTTCGTGGAACGGTTGAGATTGAGGGATGGTGATAGACTATATGTGCGTATGCGTGTAGAACTCTAATTGTACCTGTGTCGGTTTTGGTATTAGCCTTGTAAACCGAACCGACTAGTCCCTTGTAATCCTGATATATATACATACGTGTGATAGCCCTAAAGGCACACACAATACACTACCAATACTTGTCACGTTTTACCAACACCATACACCCATGACTTATACTAAAACCAGCTGTCATTTCTATACACATTGGTTTTTCTAATTTAATGTTGTAACTTATAGTTTTGATACATGCTTGCTTATGCTTTTCGTTGTTGCCATACATGACTGATGACTCATATGTCATCTCCCCGTGTTTGCAATGGTGTCGGAGAGAGTACCACCAAAGAAGGGACATGGCGAGGAGAACAAACCTCCATAACTATGAACTCGTCAACCTCTGAAATCCGTAGGCTAGAAAACCAGACAACATGGAGACAGTTAGTCATCTTTTTGTATCTTGTCGGTATACCATACGGGTTTGGAATCTCACCAAGAGTTGGATGGGCATAAATAACATTGAACCTCAACAATGGCAAGGTGCGGGTCTTTCAATCAAGAGTTGGTGGAGCATGTTAACGGATGGAGTAATCCCCAATTCAAAAGCGTTGGCCTCCCTAACCTTACTTATCATGTGAGAGATATGGAACGAGAGGAACGCACGGGTGTTCCGCGACAAGCACGCACCGCCTTTTGTTGTGTTAGATAGGATTAAGAATGAGGCTCACTTGTGGGTTATTGCGGGCACCAAATGTTTGGGCGAAATGATGCCGGGAGAGTAGGTTTATTATAATATTTGTTTTTATTTTCTTTGCTTTGTTTGTCAAATTCTTCTTTTTTTGAGGTATTTTTTTGAGATATAAACTCTTCCTTAATTAATAGATTGGGACAAAACTTTTGCCCCCTTTTCAAAACAAAAACCCAGACAACCAGACGTAGTCCTAGATCCCCAAGGAACCAAACGAGCCATACCAGCCTCCTATATTCACCGTAGACAACAAGGAACACATTTGAGGAGAATCTGGAAAAGCCTTATTTTCCACCGCCATCACCAAACCGCAAGCAAGCGAGTGCGACCAAAACCCAAGCTACTTCCCTACGCTATAGCTATAAAAAAATCATGTGGACCGACAACCACCGAGCCGTTTGGGGAGATGAGTTTGCTAGAGACGGACATGAACAACTTTGTTGCATCTTTGGTTGCTTTTTCAGAGAGAGAAAGAGAGGGGGGAGGGGGGAGATACTCCGCAGAATTATTATTTGGAACCCATGGTAGTTTAGTGAAAAAAGGGAAGATTTCCTTTAGAAGAAACCAATAAAATAGATAGATCAGAAAATAAAGGACAAACTTGAGATAATTTGTGCATCGGCTACACAATAAGTATTACTACCAGCTAACTCCTATAGATTCTTAGAATTGTAAGGAAGAACATGAATTTGATTAGTTCTACGGTGAGTGAGTGACATAACGACGAGAGTTCACCTTGTAGCTTCCGGGCAAATGGCTCTTTAAACTACTTACTGAAGATGGCGTTTGGCAAACCATGTTATGAAGGAAATATGTGGGGTCCAAAGTTGTGTCTCAAATGGTTTGGAACCCATATTTTTGGACAGGGCTCATGGCCACCAAAAAATGTTTCTTTCGTGCTTTTGAGATTAAGGATGGATCACAGATTAGGTTTTAGAAAGATAAGTGGCTTGGCCAAACTACACTTCGCGAACAATATCCAGCTCTACATTCGATTGTTAGACACAAAGGAGATACTATTTCCGCAGTGTTGGAGAAGAACCCTCCTAATGTGTCTTCTAGAAGAAGCCTCATTGGTCCTAGACAGTTATCTTGGAACAATCAACTTTTACGATTATCCACGATACAACTGTCGGACGGTGTGGACGTGTTCAATTGGAAATTACTAGAAAGTGATAATTTTTTTGTTGGCTCACTTTATAGAGTTTTGGTCCAATCTGATATCCCGGTCGTTGACAATAGTAAAATTTGAAAAATAAAAATACCTCTTAAGATGAAAATTTTTATGGTATTTACGTAAGGGTGTAATTCTAACAAAACATAACCTTGCAAAGAGGAATTGGCATAGAAATACATAGTGCATTTTTTGTCATCACGATGAGACAATTTGCCATTTATTCTTCCAGTGTAAATTCGCTCGCTTTATATGGTCATTCATCCAAATAGCTTCTGATTTATCTCCTCCAAGCTCAGTAACCAATGTTTTTGATAATTGGTTGCATGGAATTATTGATAAGTACATAACTTTATTTAGGGTGGAAGCGCTTGCCATTATATGGTCGCTATGGCTTGGTAAAAATGACAAGATTTTTAATAACATTGTCTCTTCACCTCTGCAGGTTATTTATTGAGCCACAACTTTTCTCTGATCATGGACTATTTTCCAACGTATGAAGTTTCACGACTTATTTGTGGAGGGATGTACGCGATTGGAGGATACAGCGAGGGATATTTTCTCCCGACATGGATGGCCGTGTGACTTGAGGATTGATCTGCCTTAGATTCAAGATTCTTTTTGATAGTGATTTTGTGTAATGCTTGTCTACTCTTTATTCTCTAGATATGTGGTTTGTGTGGTTGTATGCATCCTAGTTATACAGAGGCCGGATGTAAACATTAACGTTTTCGTTAATATATACGCCCATTTCCAAAAAAAAAACTTCTAGGCAGTCGGTGCTGAAATTCTACACTTGATCAATCATTGTTCGGAGATAAGTGAATTTCACTCATGGAGATCTGGTCCGGGAAGAGCTCTTTCTTGTACTTCACTTGATTGACCTTGTTTTAACAATCCTCTCGATGCCTCCCACTCCCACTTGTTTCCTACACCGCCTGGGTGTTCACCCATCCTCCCCACGATCTCTGCTCATTTGATTACCAATTTCATTATGTCATAAGCTACTGGTACTAACATGTAAACTAAAGCTTTCCTATACAAATACGCGTAAATTGTGGTGAAAGAGGAACCTTGCTATATGATCAGGTGATCATGCACATGCACGGAATGAAATGCCCTACCGAAACATGGAACCTGTTGTCTATATATAGTCTGGTGAACATAGAGTGTGGTATATGTAAACATCATTCACAACTAATGTTTGGTGAGTATTTAATTTTCAGAAGGTGAATACTAGCGACTTAAAATAGGTGTGCCAGTACGTAATTGCACTCCCAGTGCACCACGAGAACGTCCTGCTAAGCCTAGATATGCTTATTACTTAGTTTATTAGGATACTGAGTCTAGTTGGATGTTAGTATACGATTTGATATAACTTATTTACTGTACTGCATGTAGAAGTTGTTTCTTAGATAAGAGAGGGTTTTATCACCTCCTCGTTAAATATGAGCAACATGGAAAAATAATAAGTTGTGGACTTCTAACACGGTAGCTATATTTTTAGTTTTAAAGGTCTATTTATGTGACCATGTTACATTCGAAACAACATGTACGGGCGGTGGTGCAACATTGACCAGATGTGGCCCAAGTGATGGTCCTCAACACGCTTCGACGCAAGAACATAAAGAGCTTTGTCCATTCCAGAAAGCAGCTAGCAATTTTGTATGTAAGCATGCTAGTGAGAAATAACAAAAATCCACCACAATTAGGGCTAGGGTTTTAAAAAACCACAACCTTTTGGGTTCGTGACAAAAAACAACCACTCCATCATACCCGCCACTTCGTCCTATCCCACGTCTTAAATGTGATTATGACATGTGTGTTCCCGCGTTAGGCTGACATGGTAGATGGGTGACGGATCATACCGGACGACCGTTAATAGTTAATATGTTGGTGACAGAAAACCACCATAATTGGTGCAGCTGGTGACAGAAAACCACCACTTATGGGGTAATATGTTGACAACAAGCCAACACGAGTGAAAATTCACACAACAATCCATGCCTCTCAGGGAATAACCGAACAAGGCCTCATGGGGAACTGGTCCGGGAAGAGCTCTTTCTTGTACTTCACTTGATTGACCTTGTTTTAACAATCCTCTCGATGCCTCCCACTCCCACTTGTTTCCTACACCGCCTGGGTGTTCACCCATCCTCCCCACGATCTCTGCTCATGTGATTACCAATTTCATTATGTCATAAGCTACTGGTACTAACATGTAAACTAAAGCTTTCCTATACAAATACGCGTAAATTGTGGTGAAAGAGGAACCTTGCTATATGATCAGGTGATCATGCACATGCACGGAATGAAATGTCCTACCGAAACATGGAACCTGTTGTCTATATATAGTCTGGTGAACATAGAGTGTGGTATATGTAAACATCATTCACAACTAATGTTTGGTGAGTATTTAATTTTCAGAAGGTGAATACTAGCGACTTAAAATAGGTGTGCCAGTACGTAATTGCACTCCCAGTGCACCACGAGAACGTCCTGCTAAGCCTAGATATGCTTATTACTTAGTTTATTAGGATACTGAGTCTAGTTGGATGTTAGTATACGATTTGATATAACTTATTTACTGTACTGCATGTAGAAGTTGTTTCTTAGATAAGAGAGGGTTTTATCACCTCCTCGTTAAATATGAGCAACATGGAAAAATAATAAGTTGTGGACTTCTAACACGGTAGCTATATTTTTAGTTTTAAAGGTCTATTTATGTGGCCTTGTTACATTCGAAACAACACGTACGGGCGGTGGTGCAACATTGACCAGATGTGGCCCAAGTGATGGTCCTCAACACGCTTCGACGCAAGAACATGAAGAGCTTTGTCCATTCCAGAAAGCAGCTAGCAATTTTGTATGTAAGCATGCTAGTGAGAAATAACAAAAATCCACCACAATTAGGGCTAGGGTTTTAAAAAACCACAACCTTTTGGGTTCGTGACAAAAAACAACCACTCCATCATACCCGCCACTTCGTCCTATCCCACGTCTTAAATGTGATTATGACATGTGTGTTCCCGCGTCAGGCTGACATGGTAGATGGGTGACGGATCATACTGGACGACCGTTAATAGTTAATATGTTGGTGACAGAAAACCACCATAATTGGTGCAGTTGGTGACAGAAAACCACCACTTATGGGGTAATATGTTGACAACAAGCCAACACAAGTGAAAAATTCACACAACAATGAAACAGACACATGCATAGGGTCAATAGACAAAATTCTCACACAAGAACATACAAAAAAGTAAGTTTCACACAACCAAATCTTGCATAGACAGAGACATAGGTCGAAAAGACAGAATTCTCACACACTAATACCAAGTCAAAACTTACACACAAATAAGATAAGTAAACAGTTTCATTTAACAAACACACATGATTCATTTCATGTTTTTGATATCTCTAACTGTCATCTTGTCAATCCCAGATGCAGTAAGATATCCATCCATCCGTGTGCTTGATCTCCACTTTCTTGCTGACCTACCATCTGTAGGTACTAGATTGGTGCTTCTTGGAGCATTAAAGGAACTTCTAGATGTTGTTGAAGGAGTTGATGCAGATGGAGAAATCCTTCTTATATCTGATGCAGATGGAGTAGTGTCCTTGATGCCCTTGCTACTAGATCTGCTGTTGTTGATGCCCTTGGTGCTTGAGCTATGCTACTGATGCCTTTGCTGCTGGAGCTGCTGGTTCTGCCCTTGCTGATGGGGCTGCTGGTACCTCTTCGTTTTCCTGAGTGGTGGTTTTTTGTTAACACAAAAATATATTTATCAATCGAACTACTATTTAAAACCAACTAATAATTACCTGGTGAGAATTTAGGTGGTTTTCTATCACTAACATATTATCACAAAATTATATTTGTTTCGTTGTTGTGTGTGAGAATTCTGTCACTTGTGTTGTCTTGTTGTCAACATATAACCCCAAAAGTGGTGGTTTTCTATCACCAACTGCCCCAATTATGGTGGTTTTCTATCACCAACATATTATCCATTAACGGTTGTTAGTACGATTCCTAACCCAACTGCCACATCAGCCTGGCACATGGACCCACATGTCATAATCATGTTTAAGACGAGTGTTAGGACATGTTGGTGGGTGTTTGTCATGCTATTACGTGGGAGTGGTGGTTTTCTATCACGAACCCGAAAGGTTGTGGTTTTTGAAACACTATCCCCAATTGTTGTGGGTTTTTGTAATTTTCTCCATGCTAGTAGAGGATAAATATAAGCAATGGAAGTATGCATATGTTCTTGTCGTGAAAACCCATGATATAGTTGTATATATGGCTAGACCAGACAACGTGAACATCTTTGTTTTATTTGCTTGATGAATATAGTACAGACAATGGCTTTGCAATATGTTAGAGTACTACAGGAATGGGAAGCTACGCCAACGGCCGGTCGCTACGCCGACGGCCAAACGTCGGGGCCGTCGGCGTAGCCATCGTCCAGGCCAGCCCCGCCAAGCAGCCGTCGGTGTAAAATTGCCCTCGGCATATTCTATGCTACGCCGACGGCTGCCCTCGGCGTAGCTATTTTTTATTTTATCTCATTAAACTTTGAAAAATCATAACTAAACCATTCTAATTCGGAAAAATACATATAATATATCAAAATTTGCAGAAAAATAAGACCTATCTATCTACACTAAAATATTACACATTTATAAATAAAAATTAAGTAAAACATAAAACATTATATATAGTTTAAAACGGGCATAAAAAATTCAAAAACGATCGAAACAATGCGAAACCTTCGCGTGATGTTATATTATGTGACATAGTTAGAAGGAAAAATATCAAACTTGGTATATTGATTATGTCTCAAAGAAACCTTCACAAAATGACCTATCTCATTCGAGGTTTTTTGGCTTTCGGGTCAAATGACCAATGTTATGGCTAGAATCAAGGCATAGTTTGTGATAATGTGCCCATATTGTGCATACACATGCATCATGGGATGGCGAACAATGTTGCAGGAGAAAGTTTTCCTTTTCGTCGTACCAAAAAGCCATTTCCCATTTTCCGAGCATAAAAAACGGACGGTTTTGTGAAGCAACCACCAAATGGCTAATTCAAAATACTACCACCACATTTTACAAAAATACTATACCACCTAGACAATGTACCAACAGGGGGATCCGAAACCTTTCCATCCACCTTTGGTGAAAAAGACAAATTCCTCCCGAATCGGTAGGAAGTGGGTCAGATATGAACTACAAGTACATGATCCGATGCTCATTTTTTTTTACAAAAAATATTTTTAGGTTCACAATATGCTATTTTATCAAAGATCCAATGCAAGTTTTGCGACGCTCGGCCCCGAGCTAAGAATCTTTATGTCCGTCGTTCGACAAAGTTTGACGATAGTTTAAAAAGGGCATAAAAAATTCAAAAACGATCGAAACAATGCGAAACCTTCGCGTGGTGTCATATTATGTGAAATAGTTATAAGGAAAAATAGCAAACTTGATATATTGATTATGTCTCAAAAAACCTTCACAAAATGACCTATCTCATTCGAGGTTTCTTGGTTTTCGGGTCAAATGTCAATGTTATGGCTAGAATCAAGGCATAGTTTGTGATAATATGCCCATATTATGCATACACATGCATCATGGGATGGCGAACAATGTTGCAGGAGGAAGTTTTTCTTTTTATCGCACCAAAAAGCCATTTTCTATTTTCCCAGCATAAAAAACGGACGGTTTTGTGAAGCCACCAAATGGCTAATTCAAAATACTACCACCACATTTTATAAAAATACTATACCACCTTATATGGACAATGTACCAATAGGGGGATCCGAAACCTTTCCGTCCACCTTTGGTGAAAAAGACAAATTCCTGTCGAATCGGAAGGAAGTGGGTCAGATATAAATTACAGGTACATGATCCGATGCTCATGTTTTTTTACAAAAATCATTTTTAGGTTCACAATATGCTATTTTATCAAATATCTAATAAAATTTTAGCGAGGCTCGGCCCCGAGCTAAGAATCTTTATGTCCGCCGTTCGACAAAGTTTAACGATAGTTTAAAACGGGCATAAAAAATTCAAAAACGATCGAAACGATGTGAAACCTTTGCGTGGTGTCATATTATGTGACATAGTTATAAGGAAAAATAGCAAACTTGATATATTGATTATGTCTCAAAAAACCTTCACAAAATGACCTATCTTATTCGAGGTTTCTTGGCTTTCGGGTCAAATGACCAATGTTATGGCTAGAATCAAGGCATAGTTTGTGATAATATGCCCATATTATGCATACACATGCATCATGGGATGGCGAACAATGTTGCAGGAGGAAGTTTTCCTTTTCGTCGCATCAAAAAGCCATTTTCTATTTTCCGAGCATAAAAAACGGACGGTTTTGTGAAGCAACCACCAAATGGCTAATTCAAAATACTACCACCATATTTTACAAAAATACTATACCACCTTATATGGACAATGTCCCAACAGGGAGATCCGAAACCTTTCCATCCACCTTTGGTGAAAAAGACAAATTCCTGCTGAATCTGTAGGAAGTGGGTCAGATATAAACTACAGGTACATGATCCGATGCTCATGTTTTTTTACAAAAAACATTTTTAGGTTCACAATATGCTATTTTATTAAAGTTCCAATGCAAGTTTTCCTTTTCATCGCACCAAAAAGGCATTTTTCATTATCCGAGCACAAAAAGGGGATTTTCTAAAACAACCACCAAATAGCTAATTCAAAAATGGAGGGCTTGTGATTAGTTGATATGGATGTCATATTTGGATTCCTCTCATTTTTCAGATCAATTTAGACATATTATTTGTTGAATTTCGATTTACAGATTTAAAGATATTAATTATTCTATATTAAATAGAAAAATACAAAAAAATAAAATTATTATATTTTTATTTGAATTCAATAATATTTTTACTTATTCATTAATATTTACTTAAATAATTGTTTGTAATTTCAAAAAATACAAACATGCGACATGATGATATAAGAGTTAATAGGATTGATATCATAGTATTGACACCAATGTATGAATTACTTTGCGGAAACGGATTCTGAAGGAACAAAGAAGTTAAGCGTGCTGAAGCTGGAGTAGTATTAGGATGGGTGAGTTGCTGGGAAGTTTGACTAAGATTGGAATTTAATCAAATATTAAGTATAATTAGTGTTAAAAATGTTCAAAGTAGGAGATTAACAAGTGAAACAATTCAAATAATAAAACAATTAAGAAAAAAAATTACTTTTTTTCAAAAAAAAATGTTTTTGCAACCGGCCGACAGGCTATGCCGACGGCAAAGCCCTCGGCGTAGCATACGCCGACGGCATTTCGATACGCCGACGGCTTGAGTGTGCTCCGCCGAGGGAGATCTTTGCCGAGGAGGCTACGCCGAGGGCAGCCCTCGGCGTACCATACGCCGAGGGTATTTTGGCCTACGCCGACGGCCTTTTGCCCTCGGCGTAGCGCGCGCGTCCTGTAGTGGAGGAGATATTGTCACGATGACGATCTAGAGTGGGTGCTCTTGGGTTTTTCTTTTTTTTAAGACAGGTTGTTTTGTGTTCAGTAATATTATATACTTTTGTATGACCCAAACTTGTAGAGGATGGAAGTTTCTTCTTGTTCTTCTTTTTCTTTCTACTATTAAAAAAGGAAAAAAACGTAATTGTATATTATATAGTGCAAAATTGTCGTTAATTGTCCTATTATAGCTTAGAAGTATGTGCTTATGAATCATTTTTCCCTCTTAATACAGATCAGTTTATTTAGTCACAGTGCTATCCTTACTGGTTGTCATTATATACAGTAGCTAATGTCTGACCCCTTTATTTTATCTCGGTTTCATGTTTACTTAGTTATTATGATCATTTGAGACTTATCCACTTCATAATTTTTGGAGCTTGATATGCAGCCTGCAAGTATTCACAGACTGAACAACAATGCAACATCTCAACCGACATCGATCACCTCCGAAGAACAACAACTCCAACCGACCTCCCGTTGTCGATGCACCATCCATCCTTGATGCCTAAAAGGAGGTGGCAAGTAGATGACGACATACGTGGTGCTACTTTGAGATCAATCTTGGACGACAATGAGCACTGGAAGTAGCACAATATGGAACCTCAATGTCGTATCTTCAAATGCGATGCTCCTAGTAGAGGAGGGACATCAAGGACACCGTCGTCTTGCTGATCAAGCTCCTAACCTAGGCTTTCACACAAGAAAACTCTTCTTGGCTGAATTGTTTCTACAATAACACGGTGACAATATTGTGCATTTTCCTGAAGATGTAATGGTTTCTTGGATCTATTTGCACGTGCAGTTCATGTGATTTGTGACTTTTGTTATTACTTCACCATTAGTGTCTATGCAGTTCATGTGATTTGTGACTTTTGTTATTCCTTCATCATTAGTGTCTATGTAAATACTATCTCTGAGTTTTATTCAGTCGAATTTCAAGAGTTGTGACAGTTTTTTGGCACTGTTAGGTTGAATCATAGATTTCTCTTGAATTGAACATCTAGCAAGCTGGCTAGATTTGCCAACTGGTGCATGCTGAGTGCGGTTGGCACAAGAAAGCCAGCAGTAAGAGTTACCTACTCCCGTTATAAGATCTTTGTCAGTTTTGCATGTACCTCTACGCAAATAATAGCTTTGTCCGTGTGCATGCGGGTACTGACGGATAGTAGCGGTGTATGGTGGCCAGCCGAAAACTGGCCCGCAAATGGTGCGTTGTATCGCATAGCTCGGTAGTCGTGACCTGCATCTCGCCCCGCTTGCAACTTGACTTGTAAGCAATCCAACATATCCATGTGTTCTCCAACTATACGAGAAACACATAGATCTTCAACATGTTTGATGTTCAATTCAAAGAAGAGCAAGGACCATTGGAGTTCCAGTATTCATAGTTTGAGGTTTTTATTCAACATCTCCTAGTTTGGTGTAGAAAAATATTTATATTTTTGATTTATTCCTTCTTCTATTTCTATTTGCATGTATTTTTGGGTAATTTCCACTCCAATTCTGGCCCAAATAATTCAATCTCTACTGAGTCTACATCTCTTATTCACGCTATAATTTAGTAATATCGATTTTAGAGTATCAAAACAAAAGTATCATGATAGTGGTTTAAAGAATGTATGCTAAACAAGGTAACTCCATTTGAATATCAATGTATCATTCCTAGAACAATGAAACCATACATAGTTTCTAAGCAAATCATCTACTGATAGTATTGTCCTGCCAGACGGATCAAACGGAGATGATATCTTCCAATATGTAGGCCATGATAATGAGGCAACCGTGAGACCATTTTTCTCTAGATTTCCATCATCCTTTGATGGAATTTTGAATCTACATAAAAAGACTTGGTGACCAGACATTCAATTTGTGTTCAAGCAAGGAACAAGAAGAAAAAATGTCGTGACTAAGAGGTGGATAAGCCTGGCTGAAGGCACAGTATTAACGTTGCTTTAAGGTGAAGGTGGATAGGGATTCATCCTTTGGGACTCGTGATGCAAAGTCATATACTACAGTTTCTTGTATCTAGAGACCAAGACTTCCATGAGAAAATTAAAGTTCGTATCAAGAATTAGAAGTCGAGACAGACTCATGCAGGGTGTATATATAGGTGGACTGATTTCTAGATGCCAGCACATGCGCTGAATGGTTCCATCTATGACTGGTTGATGAACGGTGGTCTTGAATATGTCATGAATGCTTTCGTGTTGTTGATCTGTGTTTGTGTGGTCTTGTAATAAGGTGGCTGATGTTATTCCAACGATCTGTAGTCCTATCCCTATAAGCTCTAGGGATCCGGCCTCTTTGTCGAGAGCCCATGCTAGACTTCGTCATTGTTTTCCTATATTGAAATATTATGGAAAAACTGGCCAAGTGGAATCCAGCAATTCTAACCAAATTAGTTGTTGTTGCAATCAGCTAACTAATGTCACAACAAACATTGTGTCGATGTCATTTAGCATGTTGCCTAATCATAAACTTATAGGTTGTGCCTCTCTCCCTGATGCCTCATATTCCCAATTACATGTTGTTTGTTGTTCATCTCTCTCTTTAGCTCTCTCTCATTCTCTTCTTGATCTATGTGCATGCCATCTATTAATGTACTAATTAAGCTAGTGCTACCAACTAAAATAAAGTGGAGAATGAAGAAAATTGGTTGATACATACTACTACCCAGCAAACACTGACGGAGTGGTATATAAAGAGAAGCCACCATCGACGAAAATGAAGGTTGGTGGAGTGTTCAGCTTTATTTAAGAGATGAATGCACGAGCGACATGTGCGTTTGCAATTAATATTTAACTGTATGCATCAAATGTTTAAAACTAAAATCTTGTGACGAGAAAAAAGCTATGACTGGAGTAAGATTACAATCCTTTGGCTCTTGGTCGTTCAACGCCATTGGTTCCGCCTTTTCCGTGTCTTGTGTGTGACTATGATGTTCTCGCTGTTTCTGGATTACGTTTAATTGCAAGGTCAAATGTCTGCTCTAAGGCAATGATGACTATGGTTCTAGACCTCGTGTTTATGTTTCGGCCACAGTAGTATCCATGTGTACGAGCTGCTGCAACTTTTGCTGTTTAGTCGCTGGAATTGCGTGCTAATTGCAGTTTAGTCGGTGCAACTTTTGTTGTTTAGTCTGTGGCTTCGTGCATGCAGCATCGGTGCTAATTGTTCAAAAGTAGATGAAATACACGCTCAAGGAGCTAGAGATGGTGATCTGGTCTCGATCAAAATGATTATCTGGTTGGGCAAAAACTATATCTAGTACTGCAGTCGTATGTAGTGCCTTAGACACTGCTCCCGACACCTCGCACTCCTGCTTCTTTTCTTATATCTCTTCGGTCTTGCCCCCATTCTCACCACTTGGTCATGGGATTGCCAATTCCTTTATGCAATAAGCTAGTGGTACTAACACCTAACCTGAAGTCATATGCAAATAAACATAAACTGTAGTGAAAGAAGAGCCTTGCTACATGATCCAATGATCTTGCATCGAATGAAATGTCCGGCCCAAACATGGAACTAGTTGTTTTTAGTCTGATGAACATGGAGTGTGGTATATGTAGGGATAAAACATCATTCACAACCAATTCTGGTGAGTATTTATTTTTCAGGAGGTTGGATACCAACGACTTCTAGTAGGTTTATTAGTATGTACTCCCTCCGTTTGGAAATATAAGATGTTTTAGGTTTGTAAACGAAATGTATCTAGATACATTTTAGTGTCTAGGTTCAAATGAATCTACACACTAAAAGGTGTTTAGATACATTAGCTTCACAAATCTAAAACATCTTATATTTCTAAATGGAGGGAGTAAGTCCAAAGTTAGGCACACTCGCAATAAATTTTTCGTCAGGGTGGATAGATATTTAGTTATAAGTACTTATATTTACATATGTTTAGTATTAATCATAGTAGACCATGCTATTATTAGCATACTTAAGTCTAATTGGATAATTGTAGTCCCTTAGCCTGAAAAATGATGTCACGGGTTTGTCTAGATTCATGTGTATCTATATACACTAAAACACGTCTAGATACTTATGAATCTAGACAAATCTGCGACGTCCTTTTTCGAACAGAGAGGGGGTACAAGTTTTGATGACTTATTCGATGTAACAACATTTGAATCTCGATGTATCATTATTGCATAGACCAAAACATACATAATTTCCAAGCGTTCATCTACTGATATTGTTGTCCTTCCTAATGAATGAAATGGATAGAATATCTTAACATATATGTAGGCAGTGATCATGGCGCAACTAGGGATAGAATGTAGTTGTAACACTGTTGAAATCAGAAATAGAATGAAAATGCAAAAACAGAATTTTGTGGAATGGAAACGTAAATGGAACAACGTTTTTCAACGAAACTTTGCGCGGAAACCGAATTTCCGTTTTCGACTAATACGAAATTTTCATTTTGATGTCATGTATGGCCAATCTAGAAGGCCCAATATGTTACCATGTCAAACTGAACTGCATTTCTACGGGATCCATCCCATACAACCCATCACACCGAGCAATTATGATAGCATGTGAACAAATTTATCTGTTTGCTCGAGTTTTTATGCATAATATAATGAGCCTCTTAGTTCCAGCATCATTCGTGTCTTTACTGTATTCAATCCATGTCTATTTACAACACGCTCTGCTTCCGTATTTGTTTCTGCTTAAAAAAAACAAAGGTGGCACTAGTCAGTTCGGTCCGTTTCCACTCTTTTTTATCCCTAGACACAACCATGGGACGTGTTTCTCTTTGACTTTGATTTAAATAATATTTTGTTAGATTCTTCAAGTTTCATAAAAATGCATGGTAATTAGTCATTCTGTTTGGTTTACAGTAATGAACGAGAAGACAATCCAGTCATGATCGGAGGTGGAGAAGCACGGCTGAAGGCAAAATATGATGATCATTTATGGGTGAAAGGTGGATGGGTTTTGCGACTCAGGATGCAAAGTCACAAGACACATTGGCTTGTCCGTGGAGACCAGGACCCCCTCCAGATAGAAGATGAACTTTTCATTCAAGGATCGTAGGTTGACAGCCCATGGTGTACGTCTAGATCGGCATCTGTGCTGAATATTTGGTTCCATCTACGGATTGTCGACGGGCGTGGTAATCATTACCGACACGAAGGATTTCATTTTAATTTTTGATACTATATTTGTTTGCATGGTCTTGTAATAAGGTGGCACACCTCACATGCTCTTACATTGGTTCATACTCTTATCCCCACTGCAACAAGATCCAGGGCCTGACTGGTCTAGCGAGTGTTTGCGCTAGACCGCTTCATTACTTTCGTGTCTCGTCATCTTCACGTAAGAAGAGTGGCCTAATGAAATCCAGCGACATCGTGTGCGTGAGTAGTCGTTGCAATCACCTAATTAATGTCAAAGCAAGCATCTTGTCGATATCACGTAGCACGTTCCCTCACTCGTGATCTGTAGTGTGTGCCTCTCATCCTAATGCCTCTTATTCCCATGAACATGTTTTTTAGTTTGTCATCTCTTTCATGTTCTTCTCTAATTATCTCCTCGATCGGTCAGTTTTGTGGAACAACAGAGAAAATTGCTTGGTATATACCCGGCGAACATCAACCCAAGGGTATAGAGAGAAATCACCATCCACACAAGAGATGGTTGGTGTGGAGTGTTCAAACTTTTCAATAAAAGAGATAAATGCACGAGGGATATCCGGGTCACTAATTAGTAGTAGTATTATATAGTTGTATAGGCCCGAGCATGTACATAGAGGCTGGAAGTTTTTCTCCCTTTTGAAAATAATCTAAGTTAACTAAAAATTCTTAATTTTGAGCTTTGATACTCTTTAGCAAAAAAACAGTAATTGCAAAACTAATGCAAATTTATCAAGTCTTGTCCTATCATCTCAGCATTATCTCATTCCAGCCTATTTTGCCCGGAGAGCTTGAGCAAACAGGACATGTTACTACCATGCTCGCAACTCAGAGATCTCTACTAGTACTTCACTAGTGACAGCATAGGCATTGCGATGTATTTCGATTTAGGTTGCGTCGTGAGATCGAAGGGGGCAGCCGTTTCCGGAGATCGATTGAAACGAGGAAGAAGAATGGTACGGGCGTCCGGCCTAGTATTTTATTTCCTATTTTATTAAGGGGCCTTGAACATTCTCTGTTCTGCATACGTGGTTCTGGCCATGCCCTTGTACATCATTCTTTGTTTTCCATGTTCGCATCATAGCGACAGACTTGGAGAATGTGTATTGGGACTGAAAGTTGAGAAAAAAAATACTTGACATGTCACTACACTGTGCTTTAAAGAATGTCGAAAGACATTAAAAAATAAAGGTCTAAATAATTACAAATGAAAATAAATATCACCACAGAACTCACTATACGCTACCCACAATGCTCAAGCAAAGTATTGTTGGTAGGTTACTTGATCAGGATGGAACTCGTTGGTCATCTCAAGCAGGCCACTATAGGATTTGGTGAATCGAACGCTGCAAACGAAACTACTGAAGCCGGCCCAATCCCAATGTATTATAGGGAGTTAAAGAATCGTGCCACCGATTGTCGAATCATCTCCAGCTTTAGCCCTGCAGACTATGACAACATAGATGACCGAGACATTGGACAACCAAGTACTCTGTACGTCTTAGCCCTCCGAGACAATGGTCCCAAGTGATGCAGCTCACGGCGAAGTCGCCCACCTCAAGAATGGCAATTCTAGCATGCATATTAGGCACCGTGCATGTATCCACCTTTGGATCTCTTGTGTTTGCTTTAAGATTAGCATTTTAGGAGAATCTTTGCATGTAGAATACCCCACACTAGTACTATCTCTCTTATTTTTTAGTAAGAGAATTTAATTTTGATACTGAATTTGAAACAACAATATATATTGAAATATATATCAGATTAAAAATTTGTTTGAATATGTGTATTTATTTTGATGAGATCTTTAAAACAAGCCTCGTTTTGGCAAAATTCAAAATTTGAATTCTACAACACAATCAAACATGAAGATACACAATAAAACAAGCTACGAAATAATTGTGTTTCCAAAATAAAATTAAGATAATTGGCAAACATTTTTAACTTTGATCAGCCAAATTTGAAATATTGTGAAACAAATTGCTTTAGAGAAAATTTTCACTAAGTTTCACCAAATTTTACTAAGTTTCAAAATGCGATTTTCAAAAATAGTTAAAAATATTTGATATTGGTCTTATTTTGAAGCTCTCTTCACTACAAACTAAAATATTCAAATGGTTTATAAATTAAACTAAATATTCAATAGATATAAAAAAAATTAGTTTTAAAAGTAAATTTACTAGTGTGGAAGGAGAGAGAATTCAATACACATTAGAATCTTGGAAAAGTCAAAAAGAAAGAAGATGGGCCATGCACGTGATCTACCATGCACTACCATGAACGGTAGAAATGCATTTCTCCGCCCACCTGCCTATATGCTAGTGTGCGGCCAACCAATATGGGAGTAGATATCCTATACTATCATGAGCAGCCGGTTATGTCCAATGATGTCATGTAAGAAGGTGTATGTATCACTGCGGCCACACTAATTCCATGGAGCCGATCAACCGAATAGTGATGGATAAATAAGGATAAGGGAAGCCTAAGAAAGATAGTGGTAGGTAGGACATTATGGGATTGGAGACCGGAGGAGATCAATAAAAAATTGAGAAGTATGAACTCTAAATCCACGCATGCACCTGTTCCTCCTGATCTTCATTTTTTTCTCGTTTTATTTACGTGGAACACCGGAACAGTATGGGCTACACATATGCATAGACCTTTTAGTGTATTTTACATTTCTACAAAAAAAATTAAATATTTAAATAACACCACTTTATATCAAATCGGCGACACTTATTATGGATCGGAGGGAATGGAGTACAAAATTAGAAGCCCACTAGTTTCTTTCCCTTCACGCTATAGACGGCCGTAGAAATTTCATCGACAAGGTTGCACTCGTTGGAAAGGAAATCATTCTTCACCGTCCAAATAGCCACTGCCATAAGAATGATAGCCCTTCTAGAAAGAATTTTTTGTATAATCAAGTCTTGATGGTTTGTATTGATTGATGCAGAGGCTGGGGCACTCCTCCATTTCGAAAAAAAGTCTTGATGGTTTGTAAGTAGCCAGACATATCCATGTGTTTCTCTCCAACTATATTAGAGAAAATATATCTCCAACATGCTTCATGTACAACTCAAATATGATCAAGGAGTTTTTGGAGTAATCCAATATTCATAGGTTGAAATTTCATTCAATAGCTCATAGTTGATTGAAGAAAATTATTTTGAATTTGTATTTCTATCTATTTTTCCTTGTTCCTCGGCTTGCATGTCTATATTGGGTAACTTCCATTCCAATTATGGGCCAAATAGTTAAATATGTATTGAGTTTACATCCATTATTTGGGTTGTAATTTGGCAATATCGATTTCAAAAGCATAATGACTCCAAAGCTTCATAACAGTGGTTTAAACATTGTGCGGCAAACAAGGTAACACCATTTGAATCTCAATATATAATACCCCGCACCAATAAAACTATAAATAGTTTCCAAATGTTCAGCTATTGGTACTATTGTGCTTCTTAATGGTTGAAAAGAATACAAGACCTTAACCAGTTATGTAGGTTGTGATCCTGTGATGATGACGCAACGGTGAGTATGCTTACTTTGACCGGACTTCAGACATCCTTTCGTCGATCTTTCAAGTTGCATGAAGAGTTCCCCATAACTAGAAATTTAAAAAAAATAACAAGAAATGAGCAGAAAAACCATTTGCGGTTGAAGGTGGAGAAGCCCGGGTGTAGGCACAGTAATGATGATGCTTCAAAGATGAAAGTCGATGGGGTTTCATCCTTTGCGACTCTTAATGTGAAGTAACAGGTCACGTTAGCTTGTCGATTTGTCCCGAGAGACCAGGGAACCCTCTAGGCTTAAGTTGAAGTTGCATTCGATGATTACTAGTAGAGAGAAACTAGTGCATGGTGCATATCTAGGTAGAAACAGACTCCCAGAAGTCGGCATCCATCCTGAATGGTTCTATCTATGACTGACGATGGGAGGTGGGCTTTGGTATGACTAGCTAGAATACTTTCGCGTTGTTGATCTTTGTTTATGTGGTCTTGTAATAGTGTGGAACATGCTCCTGCAACAATCTGCACTCCTCTCCCTACCAGCTCCACGGACCTGACTGCTATCGAGGATGTCCGCACAAGACTTTGCCATTGTTCTCCTATCTCCTTCTTTCGTGGAAAGAGTAGCCTACTGGAATCGAGCGGTTCTGATCAAAGGATCGTGTTGATGTCACGTAGCATATTCATGAATCCTCAACTTGTAGCTTGTGCCTCTCTTCCTGATGCCTCATATTTCCACGTGTGTGTTTTTTAATCTCTCTTTAGATCTTCTCTCATTCTCTGCTGCTCGATCAATTTCGTGTGCATGCATCTATTAATGTACTAATTAAGCTAGTGCTACCAATTGAAAACAAGTGGAAAGCAAAGAAAATTGGTTGATCTATACCCTATGGAAATAACGGAGAGGTATATAAACAAAAACCACCATCGACAAAAATGAAGGTTGGTGGTGGGTTCAACTTTATTTAAGAGAGGAATGCAAGAGCGACATGTGCGTTGCTATAATATTTAGTTGAATGCACGAACCACTCATATTTCCAGATGAGATGCAAATGTTAGTTAGTGCTCAACAAAAGTATGTAATAACATAACTATTGTGACCCATCATCATTCATGACATAAAAATCAATAAATATCTCCCCAATGATCACCTAGGTGAGTAATATCATTCCAACCTTATATATAATAGAAGTATATGCACAATTCTCTGTGCCATCAAAGTTAGATTGCTTGTGGTGGGATGGTGTATTACATTGCTTTTGCTTGATCGATAAGTTTACAAGATGTTCTATCATTCTTTTGTCGCACACCGAAAGGGAGAGTTAGAAGTACATAAAAATTGAGCATACATAGCTTAGTGAGGAGGCTCATCTGAGAAGTTACATGATGAGGTCCCTAATACTTTGTTTTCTAAAACGCCAGTGATTGACCCAACATGTAACTTGTGTATACTAGGAACATGACATATGCAAAGCTGACACAGAGGGGGAGATCCCCTCGGCCTTTATAATAAAGAAAAGAGGTATATACAACTGTATTCCCACAACTTGCCTATCATGTGCAAATTAGTCTCATTTCTTGTAAAATGGGGTATAGCAGTCCCACAACTTGTCTTGGCGTGCAAAACTGGTCCAAACAACCTAGAAGTGGACACGTGGCAACGTCTTTTTTTGCACAAATCTCCTTGCATATTTTTCTCTAGCATATCTGGCCACCGTGGTGTCTCACCATGCGAGCCCCACCTGTCAGTGGAGGAAGAAACATATAAAAATATATTATGCAAACTAGGATTTGAACTCGTGACGTCTAGTCCAAAGTCACAGGTGCAAGCCACTCCGAACAAATGATACTGTTTGTTTGGTATTGCAAGCTTAATTAATACTTAATTGTATTTTTCTTTAGAGGTGGTATGCTGGTGTAATCATGTTGGTGTTTATAGTGGCGTCCATGCATGAGAATGCCACGGTGCGACGCCTCGCCATGACCGCGCTTGTCACTGCTGCAGGAATTTTATACTGATGTATAAGTAGAGGATTATTGGAGTGACAAATATTTTTGTTTGCTTGAAACTTCAAGAAAAATTATGATTTGAGATATCGACAAAATAGTGAATTGGTAGGCATGCGTTTGATCTTCATAAAATAAGCTATATGCGCATTCACTGTCATTGTAGGAAATAGAAACATGTGTAGTGCTTACTCATGCATGGAGATATACATGCGTTTGATCTTCATAAAATAACAATAATGAGGGTTCTTCTAGATTATAATTGGAAGGTGATAAATAATCTAGACATCCATTTCCAAAAAAAAAATAATTTAAACATCAATAATTTAGTATATAGATACATTCAAATTTGGATAAATTTTTTATATCTATTTTAAGACAGAATGAGTATATTTTATATTGTGGTTATCATGTCACACTTCTTAAAAAGTTTGCTGTTTGAGGATAAAAAGTGAGAATGGTAGATTGAGATGAACAGATGTAGTGGTTTCTTATTGAACTCTTCTCTGAAGTTTCCTCTATAGATGCCTCGATGCTATATATTGTCTAATTGATACTCCCTCAGTCCGCAAATAAGTGTACATCTAGCTTTTGCCTAAGTCAAACATAACTAAATTTGACCAACTTTATAGAAAAATATAAGAACATATATTACATCAAATTGACATATTATAAAACTAGATTTAAAAATAAAATCTAATGGTAATAATTTAGTGTCATAAATATTGGTAGATTGTCCTAAAAAGTTAGTCAAACATAGTAAAGTTTGACTTAGGACAAGGCTAGAAGTACACTTATTTACGGACGGAGGAAGTATATGCGAGGAACACGATAAAAAAAGACTCTATACTAACAAACCGCGTTTTAGGAGACAATAAAACGGCGTTCCATGTATTAACTCAAAGCATCATTATCTGCATTGGCTTGGATATGTCCCTAGGGTCCAATGGTCGTGAGTTCAAAACACAAGGCAGCACAAATATTTTTATTTGTTTTCTTCTTGCACAGGTTGCACCCGCACAGTGAGGCACCACACGGCCAAATATGCCAGACAGAAAAATGCAGGGGTATTTGTGCAAAAAAGATGTCGCCACGTGTCCACTTCTGAGGCATTTGGATCAGTTTTGCAAGACAAGACAAGTTGTGGGACTATTATACCTCATTTTACAAGAAGTAGGACTAATTTACATATGGTAGACAAGTTGTGGGACTGAAACTGGGTGGGAAACAATGTATCGTCACCACCTTACCATATGGGCATGCCATGGTTCTCTAACAAGACATATGTAGTGATACAGGAATGCGAATATTTCGCAACTAGTTGCGCATGTACCCCTTTATTATTGATCGCACTTTAGAGTTTGTAAAAAATGTGAAGCAAATCATGAACATTGGTTGTGTTTTGCCTTGTGCATCTACAAATTTAAATTTTGTCCCAAAATATGATCATATGTGACCTGTGCAAAAAAGAAATGACCTTAGTGAATAGTATCATGTGTTGTGAATTGTGATTACAACATAGGTTTATTTTGTGTAGGACAGACCATATCATATTTTGGGATAAAAATTTGCAGATGCACAATATAAAAGATAATCTATGTTCGTGATTTATTTCACGTTTTTTTCAAACCTCGGAAGTGTACTATAGACTTATAGTCTGAGCACTCTTTTCCTAAATGTAGGTCTATGGCCACAACATTTTTTTTCTTTTTTTTATAAACAAGGATCGACATTATGTTATGTCCCGCACAAGTAATAACCAGGTGCATGGGTGAGTCTCTGAATCTAAGCAGTTACGGACGAAGTTCTTTTTGGTTGACTGAACAGCTGAATGGGTCAGACAATAGGGAGTGTATGGATTTGTTGATTGACTATAACTATGAGAACGTGCTAGCATATAACCTTGCTCTGTCAGCGACTCAGCTGCCATCCTTGTGGCCACACTTGCTCGGACTGCTGTCAGTGTAGTTGAGACAGGACGTGTAGTGGTTGTGAATGCATCCTTTCAGATGCAGCTTCTTCATTCTCAGTTCGTAGCTTCGGCATGCAATTTTTAGTGTCTTGGCCCACATTTTCTTATGGGACCGAGCCAACGCTGCCAAAGATAACCCCGCCCCTGCAGTGTAAGAAGACTAAGAAGTAAAGAAGCACCATAGGTACCCAGACTACATATGTTATTTTGGATTTCTTGTGCTATATCGTTTGTTCTTTTGATTGAGCTTGCAGACATGCCTGATTGTATTGTTTTTTGACAGGAGTAACTTGTTTAGCAGGTAAGTTATTTTGCAAACAGCAACCGCCAAATCTTAGTCATATGTAATTTTGCGCCTTAATTAGGTCAGAGTCAGATCATGATCCTTTGTCTCTTGGTCGTTCAGTGCCATTGGTTCCGCCTTGTCCATGTCTTGTGCAAGGCTATGGCATGCTCGCTGCTTCTGGATTACGTTTACTGCTCTAAGGCTATGCTGACTGTGGTTCTAGCCCTCGTTTCTGTTTCGGCCACGGTAGTATCCGTGTGCAGGAGCTGCTGAGACTTTTGATGTTTAGTCACTGGAATGGTTTGAACATAACTGATACTGCTCAATGCTTACAAGCACACTTTATGTACAGAGGTGACTTAGACTTCAGATGTTCAGTTACTATGCTTTTTTTTTTCATGTTCATTCGTTAGATAGGATCTCCCGTCTGATGTGCGGCTTCTGGTGAATGAGAACTTTTGTGTGTGCTTGGGCCCAAGTTGGCACATATGTAAATCAGCTGCACAGGCCTCCAGCTAAAGAAACCATGACATCTTAATATCTATAAATAGTGTTGTCACCTTTTCACCACATTAAACACTTCCCAACTGGTGGTGCTGGAGGCGGCCCTCAACGGCGGTGCGACCTTGTGCTGCCCAGTCGGAGGCGGCGGCTTCACAGGTTGGGAAGCCACGAGATCCAGATGTTCCGGCGGCGGCACGTTGTGGTGAGGCGGCGTCCCGGTGACCTCCTGTTGGACGACGGCACGAGACATCGGGGTTTCTCCCGTAACACGAGGACCCATAGGGAAGTAGCCATATGTATGATGGTGCAGGTGGCATTCTTCTTCACCGGAGGTGGTCGGCCTGAGGCTGGTTTGATGGATCTCAGAATCTATCATCTAGTCCCGACAGGGAGGCGGGGAGACCTAGGTGTCGGTGAAAACCGAGCCGTTGGCGGGAGATGGCGGTGTTACTACATCGTTAACTTGATGAAGGCATCGACATGCAACTAGTGTCGACCTCTCGTGCTTCTCCAGTGGAAACCCTAAGATCTTCGGGTCAGACGATGTATACTGGTACGCACTGAGGGTCTACCGGATCGGTTGCGCCACTTGCTCGCCATTGGGTAACTTGTTGAGGCCTTCAGTTTTAGATGATGTGTGTTGGTGGGATGTGAATATTGGCCCTATTCATAGACACCCCCTTCATCAGGGTAGTAGGATTAACGAGTTGTTGCTTGTTTTGGTGGGCTTCGGTTTGAGAGTAATCCCTCTTGGATGCATAGGCTAGGGCAATCTTCCCCCATTTTGAAACAAAACTTGGCGGTCCAACATCTTGCTATATTTACGCGTTTGTTGCGTTGTCACACTACATCTTCTGCCTACGTATTTTTTTCAAAATGGGGGTATAACTCGGCCTCTTCTTATGTACTTAAGAACCACTATGCATTTAGATTTTGCTGCCGATTGAGATAAGAGAAGATACCTCACAGGTTATGTGTTTAATGTTGGTGGCTATATTGTTAACTGAAAGGCTACGTTGCAGGCTGTTGTTGCACAATTTACTACTGGAGATGAATACATGGCTATTGCTAAAGCTTGCAAACAATATGTTTGGTTGAAAAGTTTGTTTATTGAGCTTTGTGAAAAAGATTCTTGCATTACTTTGTTTTGTGACAGTTAAAGTTTCATATACCTTACAAAAGATCAGATGTTTCATAAGAGAACTAAGCAAATTGATGT
The DNA here is from genome assembly GCA_023614405.1 of Avena insularis. Taxonomy (NCBI): domain Eukaryota; kingdom Viridiplantae; phylum Streptophyta; class Magnoliopsida; order Poales; family Poaceae; genus Avena; species Avena insularis. Next base: position 11,581,751 of record CM042684.1, read on the forward strand.
CAAATACCATTTTGTTAGAGACATTGTTTCTAAAGAGAAATTCACTACAGGAATGGCGCGCTACGCAGATGGCCCGTAGCCCCGATCCCCATCGGCGTAGGATATGACGAGGGCTGCCCTTGGCGTAGCATCCTCGACAAAGACCTCTCTCGACGGAGATACTTCTAGCCGTCGGCGTAGCTATAGCAGTCGCATAGGCTACGCTAACGGCTTTGCCCTCGGCATAGCCCCGTCGGCATATCCTAATGGCAGGCTGTAAAAAATTACTTTTAAAAAAAATTATCAACTTTTTATAATCTTTTAATTGTTTGAATCATTAATCTCTCACTTAAAACATTTTTAACACTAATTACAATTAATATTTGATCAAATTACAGTCTTGGTCAAACTTCCCGGTCGGTCACCCATCCTCAATACTCTACCTCCAGCATGCTTAACTTCTTCGTTGCTTTCGAATAAGTTTCCACGAAGCAATTTGTACCTAGTTATTAATACTATGATATCAATCCTATTAACCATTATATCATTATGTCACATGTTTTTATTTTTTGAAATTACAAACAATTATTTAAGTAAACAACAATGAAGAAGCAAAGATATTATTGAATTCAAATAAAAATATAATGATTTTACTTTTTTGTACTTTTCTAATTAATATATAATTAATATCTTTAAATCCGTAAATCGGAATTCGATAAATAATTTGTCTAAATTGATCAAAAAATGAAAGGAATCCAAATATGATATCCATATCAATTTACCACAAACTATGCCATGATTATAACCATTGTTTGCCATCCTATGATGCACATGCATGCACAATATAGGCACAAGATACGCTATTTTGTGAAGGTTTTTTTAGACATAATCAATATACCAAGTTCGATATTTTTCCTTACAACTATGTCACTTAATATGACACCACGTGAAGGTTTCGCATTGTTTCGATCATTTTTAATTTTTTATGCCATTTTTAAACTATTGTCAAACTTTGTCGAATGGCTGGCATGAAGATTCTTAGCTCGGGGTTGAGGCTCGCTAAACTTGCATTTGATCTATCATAAAATAGCATATGTGAACCTAAAAATGATTTTTGTAAAAAATCATGAGCATCAGATCTTTATATCTGACCCACTTTCTATCGGTTCAGCGGGAATTTGTCTTTTTACCAGGGGTGGACAAAAAGGTTCGAGATCCCCCGTTGAGACATTATTCATATAAGGTGGTATAGTATTTTTGGAAAATTGGATGATAGCATTTTGAAATAGCCATTTGGTAGTTGCTTCACAAAACCCCTTATTTTTTACGCTCGGAAAATGAAAAATAACTTTTTGGTGCGACGAAAAATAAAACTTCCGCATGCAACATTGGTTATTATATGGGCACTTTATCATAAACTATGCCTTGATTCTAGCCATAACATTGGTTATTTGACCTGAAAGCTAGAAAACCTCGAATGAGATAGGTCATTTTGTGATGGTTTTTTAAGACATAATCAATATACTAAGTTTGATATTTTTAATTCCAACTATGTCACATAATATGGCACCACACAAAGGTTTTGCATTGTTTCGATCATTTTTGAAAATTTTATGCCTGTTTTAAACTATCGTAAAACTTTGTCGAACGGCTGACATGAAGATTCTTAGCTCGGGGCTAAGCTTCGCTAAACTTGCATTGGATCTCTGATAAAATAGCATATTTTGAACATAAAAATGAGTTTTTACAAAAAATTATGAGCATCATATCATGTACCCGTACTTCATATCTGACCTACTTCCTACCGATTCGGCAGGAATTTGTATTTTTCACCAGGGGTGGACAAAAAGGTTCGATATCCCCTCATTGGCACATTATCCATATAAGGTGGTCTACTATTTTAAAAAATAGGGTGGTAGCATTTTGAATTATACATTTGGTGGTTGTTTCACAAAAAACCCCTCGTTTTTTGCGCTCGAAAAATAAAAAATGGCGTTTTGGTGCGATGAAAAAGAAAACTTCTCCTGCAACATTGTTCGCCATCCTATGATGCACATGAATGCATAATATGGACACGTTATCACAAAATATATCTTGATTATAGCCATAATATTGGTCATTTGATCCGAAAGTCAGAAAACCTCGAATGAGATAGGTTATTTTGTGAAGATTTTTTTGAGACATAATCAATATACCAAGTTTGATATTTTTCCTTCCAACTATGTCACATAATATGACACCACGCGAAGGTTTCGCATTGTTTCGATCGTTTTTGAATTTTTTTATACCCGTTTTAAACTATGGTCAAAACTGCGAGCATGAAGATTCTTATTCACCATAAATATCTAATATTTGAGTTTAGATAGATAGATCCTATTTTTCTGCAAATTTTGATATATATTATTTATGTTTTTCGGAATTAGAATGATTTAGTTATGTTTTTCTAAGATTAATGAGGTAAAAGAAAAAAATTCTATGCCAAGGGCCGTCGGCGTAGCCTCTCCAACTCCGAGGGCAATTCTACGCCGACGGCCAGCTTCGTGTGGCGCCCAACTCGTGGCCTACACCGACGTCCCCGACTTTTGGTCGTTGGCGTAGTCTCTGGTCGTCGACGACCGGCTCCATTCCAATAGTGATTAAAGGTATGCAAGATTAGCACATATGTTAATCCTGCAAATATGATGACTAAACATGTTCCTATTGCTAAGTTTGAGCTTTGCTCGAATTTAGTTTGTTTAACTGATTAGCCCAGGTGGCTATTGACGCCAAAAATATTTGCTTTGTTTGTTCACGAAGATGATTGTTGTTGATGCTACAAGAAGGAATTTGTCTCAAAGTGGAGTTTATTTAAGTATGATCCAAATTCAATTAAAGAGGCTAACTTCTGACGAGCGGAGCGAGGCCCGTCGCCGATAGGCTTGGGCCAGTACGGATCGTTGAAGACCTGGATTTTCACCGCTATATATATCTCTTGTAAGCCGCCAGCTGGAATAAGTTGTATCTGCGGAAATCTCCGGCGTTTCTAAACACTCTCCGATATAGTGAAGTTTTCGCTCGATGGCGTCTGTCGTTTGTACTCTCTTCGTTGGAGAGGTTTTTCCACGTTAAATATGTATCCCCTTGCTGCGATTTCTTTTTCATTCTTCGTTAATTGCTTGTCACGATTATAACATACACTATCAAAGAGATAGAGATGATGATGATCTAGTTTCGGTGTAAAAGAAGATTTGTCTCGACAAAAACTCTATCTATTACTATAGTTGTATATTGTGGCTTAGACACTGCTCCCGACGCCTCTCACTCCTGATTTTTTCTTATATCTCTTCAGTGTTGCCCTAATTCTCACCACTCATGGGATTGCCAATTCCTTTATGCAATAAGCTAGTGGTACTAAGACGTAACGTGAAGTCCATGCAAATACACGTAAACTGTAGTGAAAGAGAAACCTTGCTATGAGCTTGGATGGAAATAAATGTCCGGCCCAAACATGAAACTAGTTGTTTTTAGTCTGGTCAACATGGAGTGCGGTATTTGTAAGGGAGAAAAACATCATTCACACTCAATTTTGGTGAGTATTTATTTTCGAGGAGGTGGATACCGGCGACTTCTAATAGGTGTACTGGTACATAAGTGCTAAGGAAGACGCTCCCAATGCATTTATTTTCAGATAGCATGGTCTGCCAGGGCTGATAGATATTTAGATACAACTATCCGATGCTTTGTATACTTATATTTACATATGTTTAGTATTTATCATGGTAAACGTAGACGATGCTATTATTAGGATACTTAAGCTTAATTGGATAATTGTACAAGTTTTTATGACTTATTCAAGTTTTGGTTGACTGAAAGAGTCCCTCGGTCCGTCGGTCAGCTGAATGGGTCAGACAATAGGGCGTGTACGGATTTGTTGATGCTGACTATAACTATGAAAACGTGCTAGCATATAACCTTGCTTGGTCAGCTGTCATCCTTGTTGTCAGTGTAGTAGCTGAGACATGAAGTATAGTGGCTACGAATGCAGCCTCGGTGTGCAAGTTTTAGTGTCCTGGCACACATTTGCTTATAGGACGGCCGAAACAACGCTGCCAGATTACCCCGCCCCTGTAGGGTAAGAAGACCAAGAAGTAGAGAAGTACCATAGGGGCTTCCAGCTTGTAGCTTAGTTCATCTTGTGTTGCTTTGGATGGCTCTGGCTGTGATCCCAGTTTTTTCAGTCCCGTTGGTACTAATTGCTGGGACTATCAAGCTGCATGGTTCTGTCACTTCGTGCCATTGTTTCCGTCTTGTCTGTGCGTGGCTATCACATGCTCTCGTTGTTTATGGGTTGCCTTGAATTTGAAGATCAGATGCCTGCGCCAAGGAGTTCTTTCCCTCTTGTTTCTGCCGTATCGATGTGTACGGGCTGCTAAAACCTTTGCTTGTTTAGTCATTGGAATGGTTGGGTACATAACTTATATTGCTCTATGCTTACAACCACACTTTATGGACAGATGTTCTCTATGTATTATTCAGTCAAGTTCAGATCGTGTATTCTTATGCTGCCCTATCCGTAGTGACTTGAACTTCAGATGTCTAGTTGCTATATAGTACATATTTGTCCCGTTCATTCGTTCTCAGTTATTGTTAGATAGGATCTCCCTTCAGATGTGCCGCTTCTAGTGAATGAGAAGTTTTGCGTGTGATTCGTATCCAGCTTAGCTAAACAGGGATTATGGAGATCTCACTGGGCGATCGATTATCTTGCTCTAGTTACACTTTTGTTCTCCTATCAGACTATTTATTCTTCCTATGTACTTAAGCACCATTAGGCCTCGTTTGGCAAGAGTGTATCACAGAGTATTTCAGAGTATTTTCCTAGATGGATTGGGTGAAAACACTCTTGTCACCCAAAACACTTTGTTACACTACAATCCCCTTCCTCATAAATACACTCCATTGTTTTTCTATTTTGAAGACAGGGATTATAACTGAAATCTCAGCAGACTTAGACTTCAGACAAGTTAAGAACTGGAATCTCTTAGACAGAGAAATATGAGCTCCAAGAACAGTCTCTGCTACTTGAGAAATTCAGAAATCAGACTTGACAAGAATCGGCTAAAAAGAGAAGCAACTTTACAGTACTAGTTTAAGATTATTGGTGTGACTGATTCGGTTGAGAAGACTGAGAAAAGTACAATCTCGAACCAATATTAGCTGATAAATTCCAAACCATAGAAAACGAATCAACGGAGTCGGAATACAGGACAAAACCCAACAACGGAGAGACGCAAGGCAGTGACCCGACGAACCATGGCGGCCTTGGCGGTCCTGGATAGGACAGTGCAGCTGGGCTTTGGCGGCGCCTTCCAGGTCGTTGACAGGCGGAGCAGATGGACTCCGACGATGGCCTTCCAGGTTGCGGACACAGCGGAGTTCCTGACCGCGGATGAGCAGAGCAGTGGGGCGTCCCTGCGAGCTTCTTGCGCCGCCAACATCCAAAACACAAGGGGGTAGGAGCGTTTCGAAAACACGCCAACCCGACGTGTCTTGTAGGGTTTTCTGGGGACGAGTCCGGTCAAGACTGGCCTGCCAAACGGCCCACTCCTGGTTTCACGTGTATTAAAGTTGGACCAGGATTATACACGACGAACCCGGTTAAAACCCCTCCGCCAAACGAGGCCTTATGGGTGCTAAAATCATTGTGCACTATAAGTGCTAAGGTCATTATCCACATACCGTTTTGTCTCTATTGCTCCAAAATAAAACTTCTTTTTTTGCGAAAATTCCGCCGATCTATTGATAATCATCAAGAGCAGCACAAAAAGTAATAAAATTTACAATTAGATAGTTGAACCACCTAGCGACGACTACAGACACTAGCGCGAACCGAAGGAGCGCCGCCGTCCACGCCCTTTCATCACTGGAGCTGGGCAAAGCTTGTCGTAGTAGAGCTTGTTGTAATAGATAGACGAGAAGTTGTCATGCTAAGGTCCCAATTGACCAACGCACTAAAGCAGTAATCCTCGTCAATGATGACAATCGTAGATCGGAAGAGACTGACCTGAAACCATACGGACGAACACATAAAATGACCGGATTCCACGAGATCCGCCGGACACATGACTCCACGCGCCATCTGCCGGCGCTACATGCACCACCAGAGTAAGAATGGAACGGGGAGAACTTTATTCTGACTTCAGGATGGAGTCGCCGTCTCACCATCTCAAAGAAGACAGTAAAAACAGACTAATAAATAATGAAAACCTCCCGCCGACAAGGAGCCGTGGTCCGTCACGCCTCCAAGATCCTAAGGCCACCTAAGACGAAGAGGACCGACGGCATCACCGGCGGGGAGGGGGAGGGTGGAACCCTGTCCCTCTCTCTCTCCAAAATAACACTTCTGTTTGCTTGGCAAAGCGCGATAAGTGTGCACTTTATTTATTTACTGTACTCTCACAAAATTCGAACAACCTACAAGACAACAAATTCCTGCGCACGAACTATCTTGCATGTGCTAGACCCTGGTGTGTTATTGCGCACTGAATCAAGCATTGTTCTGAAGCAAATTATTTTCACTCTATGTGCGAATGGCCTGGTCCTGGACTAACTTTGTCAAGTACCAGATACGAATGTCACTGTTTCGACACTGCTCTTGATGCCTCCCATTCCCACTTCTTTCTTACATCTCTTCAGTGGTGCCCCCTATGGTCTTTGTTCATGTGATCGCCGATTTCTTTTTGTAATAAATAATAAGCTATCGGTGCTCATAAAAAACACACCGTAAGCTATAGTGAAAGCGGATCTTCTGCTATATATGATCCAGTGAGCCTGCATGGAATGAAATGTCCAGCCGAAAGCTCAAACTTGATAAGTAGTATCTATAATCTGGTGAACATTGAGAGTGGTATATGTAAGAGAGAAAACATCATCAATTCACAACCAATGGTTGGTGAGCTTTCTTCCGGGAGGTGAGGCATAATGCCCACGACTATATAACAGGTATGCTGGTACACGGGCACCGTGTAAGGCACTCCCAGTGCATCTTCCGCTAGCATCACATCGAGCATCGCATTCTCCCATACCTTCACCAAAGAGATAACCTCGTTTGTGTAATTCACTTGGCTCTTTCCTCTTTCTCCTTTCTTGTTTTGAGAAACATCAAACACATCCTTCATATCCACCAAATCATCCATACAGTTTAATTGATCAATTGGCACATCTAGATTGAACTCGGAATCTTGCAGCACGCTCACATGCAAAATATGTATGGAATGCAAACTGAAACTACAACAAACAAAAATAGCTACACATATAACTAATTTGGCACACGCATCTAAGTTTGAAACATAGAAATGAAGTTTGTACACATCTCTCGATTCGCCAAACACGTTGTAGGCGCTTCTGATTCGGGTGTTTTCTGCTTGAACCGATGGTCCGGTCCGGTTTTTTAAACTATGGTATCTGGTATAGATTATCTGCTTAAGGTAAGAACCGGTAGTGAATAATTTGAACTATCTGACATTTCTATTTGGGAAATTTAAAAAGCGTCATTGTAATATCTGAATCTGGACGAACATGAAAATGGATGTGATAAATATCCAAATTCGTTTTACAAATATAAATTCAAATGTGGCATTTAATTTAGAAACAAATGTGGATATGGAAATGGATATATCCGCATCTGAATAGACCGTTCTTGAAACTACTGTGTAAATATCAATATATTTATCTATCTCTGTTGTTATTCGGTTGACTCACTATAAACCACAAGTCTATAATTTCGTTAGTCATATCCGTTCTGAATTGAGAAAACATCATATCTGCATTGTATTTGAGTAGCATCTGCTCTTTATTCGTATTCAACAAAATCGATACATGTATCCATATTTGTTTTGAAAATATGAAAAAGGATACGGTAAGGACGACACTATCCAATAAGCATCTGATCTGTTTCCGCCCATAGCTCTAATAGAGTATTGCAAGAGGACCAATATTAAATTGTAGCTAAAACATTTTGTAATATGGGAGTATGTATTATGTGTTGAACCAAGTGTGAATTGTAAATCCAGACATGCACCAGTTTCTAGCTGCACTCCTTGAGAAGGAAATCATTCTCGCGGCCCAATGGCCAATGCCACAAGTGATGATCTCCGGAAAGAGTTTTTTTCCACATGAGTCTTCATGGCTCTTAAGCGATTCGCCATATCTTGTGCTGCTCTCCAAGTCGAAACGTGCTTGATCATCAACTCAAACAAGAGCAACGAGACGTTGGACTAATCCCAGATTGATTGGTTGAATTTTTTATTCCTCATAGTTCGGTGTAGAAAATTATTTGGATTTATATTTCTAGATCTATATTTTTCTCTCCATGCTCTCTTGTGCAATTTTGTAAAAGTAATTTCAGTGTACCGACATCAAAGCTTAATAACAACGGTTAAAACAATGTCGTGGAGTGAACAAGGTAACACCATTGAATCTCATTGTATCATCTCCGCACTGACTAAACCGTATACAGTTTCCAAGAATTTTAGCCTATAGATAGTGTTGTGTCCTAACTAATTGACGAAATGGAGATGAGACCTAAACCAATATATAGGACGTGATGGTTGATGAGGCAACCATGAGACCTTGTTTCTCTTTTGATGGATTCCCATCATCATTTTGACGGATTTTTCAAGGTGCACAAAAATATTTCGTAAATAGGCTTTACAAGAACCGGGCCCCGGAGGACCTACATGCTGCTTATATTGAGTTATGGGTACAATCTATAGAATGATCCATAAAGAAATAAATACAAACATGACCTACATTTCTACATCAAGGACCCTAGAAAGAAAAATGAGAAAAGCTATCAACTCCTTTTGGGTCCTTCTCTATAACACCATGAGAACTCGACAGCTTGAGAAACGATATCATCACGGGGGATGAACCACTTGGGGTGACATCCTTATGTGACGAGGTCATGTGCACCGGTAGGCCCACCAGGCATAAAGGAGGTACACTCGGAAAGGGAGCTCCTCAGGCTCGCAAAGATTTCTGCTCGGCACCACCTCAGACTGAGGATTGCACCAGGATCAAGCCAAAGTTATCTCCGAGGATTTTTCAGGTGTTATTTGTAAACCAACATTAGAACGGATCTGTAATATCACAATAGGATCCACTGACATAGAAAAAGACTAGACACTGATAACCCTAGGTTCTCTTGTATATAAAGGACATGGGGAGCCACTGAGCAAGGACAGATCATTCATACACATCTCAACTGAGAGACATCATCTCTCATACGCCATAGACTAGCTCTAGTCTCCCTAGGGTTCGTCCTCGAGCATTTATTGAGATAATCCATACACCACAAACAGGAATAGCACCTTTTTCGTGCGCTGAAGCCGGTGTCTGAACCTGTATAAATCTTGTGTCTCATGTGTGCTACCATCTGATCCTTCTGAATGGGTGCTTATTCCGAACAACAAACATACTGATGGGAAAATATCACAAAAATATGGAACCTTCGGCGGGAGTTGAAGTGCCACCAAAGTGGCATGCGGCCAGGAGGTAGAACAACCACCAAACATGGCTGAGGAGGGCCGCCAACCAGCCATAGTGGAGCCAATACGGGTGTTTCATTCACACGTGTCATCTACTAAAGAACTCACCATGATAGTAGTTAAGGATCCTTGCCACACAACGCGACGCAGAGCCATGTCCCGCCACTCCCCTCATCCATCCCCATGATGGATGACAAGAGAATAACAGGAGCATCCGCATCGCCTGCACAGCCACAAGCTTCCAGAAGAAGATCTAGAGGATCAACCACGGCTTATTGATGGAGGTGATGGCGGTGCAGCCCTTCTCCGCCTCCATCTTCAACCACTAAAGTGCCACGAAGAAGAGGAAGATCACTAGAGGCAGCTGAATGCGGACCGCATGCAACAACGACCCACTCGAAACTACTGGCATAGATCCAATAACAACACCTACACCTAATAATAACCCTAAACTACAAACATACGATCAGGGGTGGGTGGGAGCTCACAAGTCTCATCGCCTGTCGGCACCAGAGGGGAGAGGGAAGGGGCCAGCGGACCCTAAATCTGAGGTGGAGCAAATGCTTGCGTATTAGGAGAGGGGGAGATGTGAACTGCAATATCATAATGGAATATGGTAAGTAGGCTTTCGATCGATTCGTCTTACGGAAATGAACGAGAAGAAAAACCAGTCGCGACTTAGAGGTGGAGAAGCCCATCTAAACGCACAATATCTTTTTTTTTTGAACCATGCAGGAGAGCTATATGTATATATTAAAAGAAGAAAAGACCCAGAAAAGGGCCAAAGTACAGATAACAGATAGCGAGCGACCCGACTAAGTCAAACAGCGACAAGCCACTAGATAAGAGGCAAGAGAAACAAGATAAAAAATAAATGACCCGATCTACTCATCTACAGCTAAAAACAAACAGAACTAAAAGACTATAATTACTACTAACCAACCAAAACCAAAAACTATTGGTTAGGCAAACTGAAACGACCCTTGTTCGCGATAGCCCACATCTTAGAATCAGATTTAACCTGCTGGATAATCGTGTCGATTGGCTTATAAGCGTTGTCGAAAACCCTTATGTTCCTTTCGCGCCAAATACTCCAGGTGACCAACATGACAAGGGAGTTAAACCTTGCTAAACGCACAATATTGATGATGCTTTTCCAAGACGAAGATTGTATTCAAGGACTATAAATAGAGAGTGGATAGGGATGGTGTATGTCTGGGTGGAAAATGATTACCAGATAGCGGCATTAGCGGTTCGCGCTGAATGGTTCCATCCATGACTGCTCAATGAGCAGAGGCTCAGCCGTGACAAGGAAGATTTTTTGTTTTGACCTGACACGGAGATTTGATACTTTTTGTACCAACATGCCACGCTCTCTTCCAACTATTCCTAGTCCCACCACGAGAAGTTCGAAGGCTTCGGCTCCTCTGTCCAGAAGCCCTACCAGATGTCTTCATCCTTTTGCTGTCCGGTTGTCTCGCTAAAGTAGTGGCATAATGGAATCCAGCTACTAAACAAACAGAAGCTGTTGTTGCAGTCACCTAATTACTGTCACATCAAGTATTTTGACAATGTCACATTGCTTGTCCCCTCGTCTCCAATTTGTAGGGTGTGCCTCTCTTCCTGATGCCTCATACTCCTATCAACATTTGCTTTGTTTTTTATCTCTCTGCATTTCTTCTCTCATTCTCTTCTCGATCAACTTCCTGTGCACGCTACCTATTGAACTACTAACTAAGCTAGTGCTACTAATTAAAAACAAGTGGAACAACTAAGAAAAATGCTTGGTATCTACCTGGTGAACATCGACGGAGTGGTATATAAAGAGAAACCACCGTCCACAAAAACAGAGGTTGGTGAAGGGTTCAACTTTTCTTTAAGACATGAATGCAGGAGCAACAGGTGTGTCGCTAATTAATACCGAGTTGTTTGCGCCAACAAATTTATGTTGAAAGCTCTTTATGAAAAAAATGATGACTCACATATTATTGACGAGTAATCTCTGTCTGTAATATAAGTGGTTGTACATATAGACACTAAACAAGTCAAGATACATTTGTATGTAGATAAAATTGAATCTATTAATTTATGTCGGAGAGGGTAGATATATTTTTTAATTGAAGAACTATCTGCATATGAACAAATAACTCTTTAGCGTTCCCACAGAAAAAAGAAAGCCTTAAGGCCCACAAGCTTGGAAAATCGTCCACCTTTAGCTGCTTTGCTTCGTGGTTTCACAAATCATCATGTTTATCAAACTTCAAATAAAGAAGAGGTGGTTATCCCATAGAGAGACCAGGGGCGGGCCCATACAGGACATCGGGTAAAATTTCGTATTGCCTTGTCCCATATAGCGTGTGACACCCCCAAATTTTTTAGAGGGACACCAGCGAGGCTTGCTTCGGTCAGCTGATATGTGTATGTACGTGCCTGAATTGGAAACAGGAAGCTGACTCAGACCTGGTACCAACCGATTAGACCTGATACCAATACGGGACTGGTCGAGGGCATTAGGGATATCGCGCTGAGGCTAGCGTACGCGAACAGAGTCGGCGACTCGGACGATGCGAAACCCATCGACAGCCTGAAGCCATCGACCGCCGCAGAATCAAGCCTCTCACCTGCCTGAGCTTGACGGCATGGTAGGCGAGCTCGATGCGGGTGAAGGCCTCGGTCTGGGATCGCACCACTCACGTCTCCCTGTATAGACAGAGTAGACGCGTATGTATTTACAGATGGACAAACGGGTAATACGTGGTGGATCCGGAGCCGCGCGGGAAAGGAGGTGGTCTTAAGGGCCAATCGCTAGGTGATAAATGGGCAGATAAGGAACGATCTGAACCGTCCTACGCATCGATGCCAATGCAGGGGGTGGGGGACGTAAGCAGAAGTGGAGACCAGCAGAAACAGACTCCTAGTCGCCTAGCCTAGAAGCTACGTAGGGATGGCCCAAAAGCATCATGTCCAGTCGGCGAACGAGCAGGCAGGCACATAGGCATACAAGATCGATCTCCGCTCTGAAACATACTACTGTGCTCCTTCGTCTGGAAACTGAGAACCTGCGTCGCGCCTTCGTCCTTGGTCAGTTTGCCGTCGTCGCCGATCGCCAGATCATGTCAAGTCGCCGATACAGCTGAGAGACGAAAAAAGGTATTCAATGCCACAACCAGACCCCCCCCCCCCCATCTGATGCGCCTTGTTGGAATTTTTAATTTTGCTTCTCAAACTGCAGGGCATTAGCGCCTAGGGTTTTTAATTGAGTTGGGAATTGGTCTATTGGATTAATTATTCCGTAAGTGGTGATAAGATTGCAATATTTTTTGAGAGATTCACATTGTTTTTGGATTATTCCTGTACGCCAAGCAGTCAAGCACAATGTCCTCTAGTAAGTAGAAATCTAAACTCTGACCGTGCAATCAAGTAGCAGCACATATGGTTTATATTTTTATTTGTGCAGATTTAAATTATACTAAGTAATTCTTATATAATAATTGGCAAATTACAGGAGAAGCTAAATTTATGGAAGGGTTTGTAAAGAAAAGGGCATGAGTTCAAGATGAAAATGTTGGCACATCGGATGAATAGAACGATCCCCCGTCCCATGAACTGGATGATGCTCCGGCCTCGCCATAGCCACATGGACAAAATGATGCCCCGGCCTCGGCCTCGCCACCGCCACACGAACAAAATGATGCATCACATGAACAAAATATTTCCCATGATATAGGAAATTCAGCTCAAGATCGTGAAGAAATCAATTGGGAAGATGAAATTGAATTTGATCCAGGCAAAAGAAGATGCATAGATGAGTACCCTCCTAATATAAAGGAAATGGTAAGAAGAAAGTATTTGGCTAACAGGCCTTGTCAACCCTATACTTGTGATTTTCCAGCTACTGAAATTGTGGTAAAGATAGAAGGTTTGTTTCAGAATGGTTTGATGAATTTGGGAGTTGGCTCGAGTACAGTGAGTCTAAGGATAATGCATATTGTCTTTGTTGTTTCTTATTTAGAACGCGAAAAAAAATAAGCTGGGTATGATGCAGTTGTTAAAAATGGTTGGTCAAGTTGGAATAAAAAATATAGATTGAAGGTACATATAGGAACAGTATTCTCAACCAAGCAAGAAGATATTGCGAAGCTTTGCTAAGCAAAAAACAACACATATATGTTGCTTTGAATAACCAAAGTAATGATATAAAAAAGCTTATTATACTTGACTAAATGCCTCAATTGAGTTTACTAGAGTACTGCCGAAGCAGGGATTGCCTTTCCAAGGCCACGATGAGTCTGAGGAGTCTTTGAATAAAGGAAACTTCAAGGAACTTCATGATTACACGGAAGAGTAAAATCCAGTTGTATCCAAGGTTGTTGGCCATAATGCTCTAGGTAATAATTAGTTGACTTCTGCAAAGATGCAAAAGGCCCTAGCTCAATGCTTTGCAAAGGAGATTTTGCATTCTGTTCTTGAAGAAATTGTACGTGATGTATTTTGTTTGCTTGTTCATGAGTCAAGGGACGTTGCGGGTAAAGAACAAATGACAGTGGCCTTACGATACATTGGTAAATGTGCGAATGTCAAAGAGAGATTAGTTGGCCTTGTTCATGTGAAGGAGACAACTTCTAAATACCTCAAGTCTGCAACTTGTCATAGAGGAGAACACGGCCATGTCCGCAGTCCATGAACTTATAAGAGCGTCCAATTTTCCTAAGCCGCTCAAAGGAGAAGCTAGCAAAACCACCAACATGCACGAATGTGCGGGGAATTGTGTAGGAATTGTGGAAGAAGCCCATGGTGAGGGGTGTACCATGGTGCACGCGGTGCCGATGTAGAAAACCTTGATCATTCATGATATGGCGCCAAGCCCTGTAGATGGCGGAGGCATGGACAAGGCTTTGGGGATGCAGGGGAGGCGCTCGAGGATCTCGGGGTGCAACTCGGCTGGTATGATGCATCTCATGGCTACATTGCCATTAGGTTAGTATTGAGGTTAAGATTTGGCAAATTTTATGGTACCTTTTACATGGTAAACTGTTAGAATTTACCTTTTTTACTTTGCTCCGGTGATGCTAAAGCATGGCCATCCACCTCATCTTTTTCCAACGAAGCGACTTGTCAACGCCAACTACTAGGCGGCGGCGCCAAATTCACCTTGAAGAAAAGTCCACCCACCTCCTCCCCACCTTGATGGGGTGCACGGAAGACATCACCACCACCTATTGCCGGAGGGCAACATCAAGGACTACCGAAGAAGAAGAGGAAGGGTGGAACCACTAAGATCGCTCAAGAAATCGAAGATTGAAAGCACTAGATCTAGAAGTTGGTGGAGGAAAAGGATATGCGAAGAGTGTGGCGTCGTGGAGGTGTGGTGGGATATCGGTTAGGGTTAGGATGGAGGTGGTCTATTTATTAGACGTTGGAGATGATGGTGGTCATTGGATGTAGATCTAACGGCCATGAAAACATGTGCGAGTCACACGATTTTTGGCAAGTTATGTTGAAAGGTTCGATCAAAATAAGGTATTTCGAGAATTTTGGCTTGGCTTTATTTGCGCACCAACTCCAGTTAGTTGTTATGGCTGTTGTACGGAAGCACAAAGGGGTGGATGGGGGCTCTCAATTCTCATCACCTGCCAGCACCAGAGGGAAGAGGGGAGGGACCAAGGGACCCTACATCTTGGGTGGAGCAGAGGTTTATGTAGTAGGAGATGGGGGAAGAGAGGCAGGGAGATCTGAACGGCAATATCATAAGCGAACATGGTAAGTAGGCTTTCTAGTCTCTTATGGAAATGAATGAGAAGGAAAAACAGTCGTGACTTAGAGGTGGAAGAACAGGAGAAGCCCATCTAAACGCACAATATCCACTATTCTTCTCCAAGATGAAGATTGTATTCAAAGACTACAAAGAAAAAGTGACTAGGACGTGATGTATGTCTAGGTGGAAAATGTTTACCAGGTAGCGGCATTCGCCTTGAATGGTTCCATCCACTACCGCTCAATGAGCAGAGGCTCTGCCGTGACAGGAAAGATTTTTTGTTTTGACCTGACACGTGAGCTTTGGCGCTTTTCGTACTTATTCTGTCTTAATCAGATGTCTTAGATTTTTCGAAATTTAAATGAATCTAGAAACTATTTAGTATATAGATTCATCTAAATTTTTATAAATATGAGACATCTATTTTAAAACGTAGAGAGTTTTTTTTGGTATTGACTTGTACCAATATTCCACGCTCTTTTCCAAATGTTTCTAGTCCCACCACGAGAAGCTCGAAGGCTTCGACTCCTCTGGCCAGAGGCCGTGCCAGATATTGTCATTGTTTTGCTGTCCGAGTTGTCTCGCTAAAGGAATCACCTAATAGAACCCAGCTATTCTACACACTGAACCGGTTGCTGCAGTCATCCAATTACTGTCACAGCAAGTATTTCGACAATGTTAGGGTGTGTTTGGGACAGCTCCACTCCGCCAATCCGCGGGTGAAGCAGCTGAAGCTGGCCCAAACGCACAAACTCTAGTTATTAGCCGGAGTGAAGCAGACGCGACTACTAGTTTGTTTTGCTGAAGCGGTGGAACAGGTGCTTCACTAGCTTCACTTCACCTCCCGTGAAGTGTATTTACCCACCAATGCCATTGCTTAGTTGTTCCAGAGCGTTTTTCTCCTTTCTTTCTTCTTGATTTCTTCCCCGATGGCTACCACGCGGATAGGGCAGCCCACCGCCACCGTCTCCGGCGAGATGCCTCCCCTATAGACCAGCTCCGGCGGCCCCTTTCTGTATCCATTGACACGCACCCTTCTCTCCTCTACCCCTGGGCCGTGGCCACACTCCCTTCGCCCCTCCACCCCACTGCTTGGTTCTCATCCATGTCTGGTACCTCACCTGGGAAGAGACGCCTTGCGCCGGACTACCTGCACACCAGGATTTTCCGCCGTGTCTTTGTCCCAGAAATATCTCGCCGTCTGCTTGTTGCCCGCTTGCACGGGGCACATCGCCTCGTAATTCCTAAATTTCCCCTGTACACGACCTTGCCCCGACCTTGAACAGCAGCGCTTCTCCAATCCCGCAAGGGAACTCGCCCCGCCCTCAATCTTGGAAGCAGCTCCCTGATTGCCGTGTACGGGGTACTTTCTATTAATGTACATGATCTACAAGGCTCTGTACAAGGTGTACAGATTGCATTGATAAACAAATATTCTGTTCACCGCTCGATGCATATGTGTATTGATCAGTTGACATAATTTTTATTGCTGTACATGATCTGTGCATGGCATGGTATACAGATTTGTGGTGATAAACAAATACGTATTATACTCGCTGCTTGATGTATATATGGCTTGATGTATATGAATATTAGGCAATAGGACTGCTTTTCTCTAATCTGCATGTTGTTGTATATGCTCGCAAATGAAATAATTTTGGTGCTCTCATATGAATATGTTAGATAGATATTATTACATGTGGTATTTCCATTTTATATTACGTAACAGATCTGTAGGAATAATTTAAAGAACAAAGAAAACGAGTGGGTAGTACAAGCATTTCACAATAACACTCCCAAATCTGAATCTGAAGCTACTTTATGAGCCAAACACCATTTTGGCTGCTCTAGAGCACTTTGGTGGAGTGGAGTTTAGGGATGAAGTGGAGTTAGGTGGAGTGGAGCTCTCCCAAATACACCCTTAGTGGCGCGTTCCCTCGCCTTCAATTTGTAGGATGTGCCTATGCCTCTCTTCTAAGTTAATAGCATAAATCACCACTTTCCTATGAAATGTTTGAAAATTCACCACCATTTGCAAAATTTGCAAAATGTGACTACTTTTCTGCAGTTTTTTACACTAAAATTGATTTCAAACAGGATTAACATGATTTCTGAAACTTGGATCCAGCCGTCAGCCACCCGTCAGGCTGACGTGACGGTGAAAGACAGCACGCCGTCTATAATTTTGCAAGCAAGTCCTCGAGTTTTGTTAGCAAACTGCATAGTGGTCCCTAGTGCCATGCAGTTTTCCAAAAACCTCATGTTTATTTTCAAAACATTTATAACTTTTGAATATAAATTCAAATGGAAAAACTTTTAATATGAAAAATGCTTAGAAATGTTTGAATATTTTTAATATAAATTTTATTCACTACTTCAAATAATTAAAATATGGAAACGATTAAAATTTCTTCTATTACTAATACAAACTTTGAAAATTCATAACTTTAAATAATTGCTCTAGTTCATCTGGTCTATTCCTCTTGCCGCGAGCGCGATGTCCGCGACACCTGTTTTTCTTTGGCGCTACTCCATTCGTCTTCCGTCGGTCCGGCCAGCCATCGGCGCCTCCAAGAGCTCTGTGCATTTGGACTTCTATAATTAAATTTATGAATTTCCAAAGTTTGTATTAGTAATAGAAGCAATTTAATTGTTTCCCTATTTTAATTATTTGAAACAGTGAATAAAATTTATATTAAAATATTCGTACATTTCTGAGCACTTTTTATATTAAAAGTTTTTCCATTTGAATTTGTATTCAAAAGTTATGAAGATTTTGAAAATAAACGGGAGGTTTTTGAAAAACTGCAGGGCGCCAGGGACCACTATGTAGTTTGCTAACAGAACTTGAGGACCTTCTTGCAAAACTACAACAGTGTGCTGTCTCTCACCGTCACATCAGCCTGGCGGGTGGGTCTAAATGTTAGAAATCATGTCAAACCTGTTTAAAATCAGTTTTAGTGTACATTGCAAAAAATCTGTAGAAAAGGAGAAAATTACAAAAAAAACACCACAATTGGGGCTAGGGTTACAAAAGACCACCAAAAACTTTAAAAATTTCAAAAACCATCGGATTTGGGGCATGAAGTTACAGATAGCACTGATCTGACTTTGACGCTGCTCTAACGATAAATCTGACTGGTGGGTCCGGACGTCAGGCTGACGTGACATATCTGAACGGACGGGCGTGGACGACCGTTAATGGCGAAAATTACAAAAAACCACCACAATTGGGACTAGAATTTCAAAAGACCACCAAATTTTTTAATTTTTTTTAAAACCACGGATTTGGGGAAAGAGGAGTAATGCTAATTTCTAACCATTACTACTCCCTCTGTTTCGGTTTACAAGTCCTGCACGTAGTTCTATGTCACCAAATTGAGCAACTTAGTATGATGTATATGTTACAAAAAATATATCACCGCAAACTTTAGACTTTGTATTTTTCAATGATATAATTTTTATATTATATAATTCAAATTATATAGGTTAAATTGATAACCTAGAGATACGCGTAGGACTTGTAAACCGAAACGGAGGGAGTACTTAATATGAGGAGTAATAAACTTGATTTAGCACATATATAGTACATGTTGCTTTATCTGATGAATGGAGTCTTCCATATGAAGTTTCATGGAATATTGGTGTGCATATCAATCCTCTAATATCGCAATATGCCACGCAGATCAAGGCACCTAAGAAATAAAACATTTATCAAATATGAAATGCATATGTTTGACTTCCCTCGTGCTGCAGATCCATGATCATACATAAAATTTGGTTTAATGTGCTTAGCAACGACATCGAATTGACCCATGGGAGATGACAGTCTCGCTGCCGATGAAGCGCTTGGACTAAGCCATATGCAGCAACTTGGGCCAGCGATGACCAGAGACAACACCGGGCTACCACTGCTCCCCACCCGGATTGACGCCTGTGTGTCGTACCAAACCATCGTGCCCTGGGCGATGAGACAATGATGGTGATGTCTCACGCCGCGCACTGAGGCAGACAGCAGTCGGAGGAGCATGCCGGAGAACAACGGAGTAGAGCCGAAAGCCGCCTGACACGCTTCCTTGTACCGCGACCAACTGCTGTCGTGGCACCCTCCTGTAGATGATGAGCGAGAAACACGTATACAATTAGAACGGCAACAGGCCCGCTAAAAAAAACAGTCTGTATGACAGAAGACTCTGTTTTGTTGAGCCATATGGGACCTGGATACTCACCAAGATAAAACCGATATGAATCTAGATTGGAGCGTTCAAAAAAAGCCAGCTTGGAATATAACTTGATCCATCCTTTTGATGTTGCGAATCTACACCTTTCCGGTTCTCCTACTCCATTTTTCATACACGTAACATGGACACACCTCTCTAATTAAAATATGGTCGTCTGGCTTATGACCTACACGCCTACGTGCAAGGCGTTACGATAAATAATATGGACCTGCCTCTCTAATTAAATCACGGTAAGATTAGTCGTCTGACGATCTAGATAATTTAAATGATGTAGCTTAATGTGGTGCCTCGAAAAACACTCTTATATTACTTTTAGTATATAATAGAAGATGCTTAAACTTTTATCTGCAACCTCTTTCCCCGAATTCGTGGTTTTAAAAAATTAAATTTTTTTGGTGGTCTTTTGAAATCCTAGCCCTAATTGTGGTGGTTTTTTTGTAATTTTCACCGTTAACGGTCGTCCACGTCCGTCCAGATGTGTCACGTCAACCTGACATCCGGGCCCCACCAGTCAGATTCATCGTTAGAGCAGCGTCAAAGTCAGATCAGTGCTATCTGTAACTTCATGCCCCAAATCCGGTGGTTTTTGAAATTTTTAAAGTTTTTGGTGGTCTTTTGAAACCCTAGCCCTAATTGTGGTGGTTTTTTGTAATTTTCTCGTAGAAAAGTGGTCACATTTTGCGAAATTTGCGAATGGTGGTGGATTTTCAAATATTTCACAGGAAAATGGTGGTTTTATACTATTAACTCCTCTATTCCCGATGCCTCATACTTCTATCAACATGTTTGCTTTGTTTTTCATCTCTCTGCAGTTCTTCTCTCATTCTCTTCTCGATCAACTTCATGTGCATGCTACCTATTGATTGAACTACTAATTAAGCTAGTGCTACCAATCAAAAAAAACAAGTGGAACAACGAAGGAAAATGGTTGGTATCTGCCCGTTGAACATCGACAGAGTGTTATATAAAGAGAAACCACCATCCACAACAACAGTGGTTGGTGAAGGGTGTTGGAGATATGCCCTAGAGGCAATAATAAATGTAGTTATTATTATATCTTTGTGTTTATGATAAATGTTTACATTCATGCTATAATAGTATTAACAAGGAAACATTAATACTTGTGTGATTTGTAAACTAAAATAGAGTCCCTAGTAAAGCCTCTTTATAATACTAGCTTGTTGGTTAATAAATGATTGTGGTTTCCCTATCATGAACATTGAGATGTTATTAACAACAAGATCATATCGTTAGGAGAATGATATGGTGGACATACTCCTATAGATAAGCGTAGCATAAAGATCAAGTCATTTTAATAGTTCAATTGCTATATGCTTTCTGATACATAGTAACCTAATTCCTTCGACCATGAGATCATGCATATCACCTTCACCGAAAGGATGCTTTGATGACATCAAACACCACACCGTAACTGGGTGGCTATAAAGGTGGCATTGAGTGTTCGGAAAGTATTGGTTGAGACACATGGATCAAGAGTGGGATTTGTCCATCCATATGACGGATAGATATACTCTGGGCCCTCTCGGTGGAATGTCATCCAATTAGCCTGCAAGCATGTGACTGGATCACAAGGGATCACATATCACGGGAACGAGAAAAGAGTACTTATCGATGTGAGGTTGAACTAGGTATGCAGAGATACCGACGATCATAACCTCGGATAAGTAAACTATCGTGAGACAAAGGGAAATTGGTATCGTATGTAAGTGGTTCATTCGATTGCAAAGTAATCATAGAATTATGTGGGAGCCATATGAATTTCCAGATTCCTCTATTGGTTATTGTTCGGAGAAGTGTCTCGATCATGTCCGCATAATTCACGAACTTAGGGAGACACACTTAAGGATTCGACGTTGTTTGAGTAGTTATGGAATGATGAGTAAGAGACCGAATGTTGTTCGGAGTCTCGGATAGGATCCGGGATATCACGAGGAGATCCGGAATGGTCCGGAGAATAAGATTCATATAAGGAAAGTCATGTTTCGGGGTTGGAGAATGGTTCCGGTGTTTTCATCGGGAATGTTCTAGAAGGTTCCGGAATGTCCGGCACTCCAAAGGGGAAGGGTACATGAATATGTCATACTAAGTTGGAATGATTGCATCATGTACTAGGTGTCATCTCTGAACAAAATAATGGGTTTAATCAAATCCTAGTTTGAAAAGTCAAACGCCAATTTGAAAAGTCAAACGGCTATTTTGGGAAGTGGAGGGGAAGGTGGAAACCGAGTTGGGGAGGAGTTCCTCCCCTCCACCGCCGGCCCCCTTGGGAAACCGAGTTGGGGAGGACTCCCTCCTGGCGCGGCCCCTCCACCTATATAAGGAGGGGCAGGGCTGCCCCTCCTAGCACCCAACACCTCCACCCGCAAACCCTAGCCCTAAGCCGCCGGCCCTCCTGCAGCCGCCGCCGCCCTAGGGCAAGCCGCCGCCGCTGCCTAGCTAACCCTAGCCGCCGGCCAAGCCTCCTCGTTGGTGTGTCTAAACCCTAGATCGCCGAGGAGCTCTCTCATAGTCCACCATACTCGCTCCGGCTTAAGGCGAAGCCCTGCGAGATCTCCCCTCTACTTCCATTACGTTGCCAGTCTTTGGAATCGCGAGGAGAGTGCTACAACCTCCGCTGCCTGCTGGAACAAGGAGAGGAAGGTCTTTGTCGATACCGAACGTGTGACTGATCATGGGAGCGCTGCGAGCATGGCGCTGGGAAGGATCGTCTACGCGACCTTGAGATCGGGAAGAGTACGACTACATCACCCACGAGAATCCGCTCTCGTTAAACACTTTGGAATCTTCGAGGGTGAGTTATTCCATCGACTCGTTGCTACAATCTAGTAGATAGATCTTGGCTTGTTTGTTTGTATGCGATAGAAAATTTTTGTTTTCCATGCTACGAAACCCTATAGTGGTATCAGAGCCGTGTCTATATGTAGATGCATTGCGAGTAGAACACAATGGTCATTGTGGGCGTTGATGCTTTTATTGTCGATTGCTTCTTGTGTACTTTGCATCTTGCGGGATGTTGGGATGAAGCGGCCCGGGCTAACCTTACATGACATCGTTCATGAGACTTGATCCACGCTTGACATGCAACTTGTATTGCATAAGTGTCTTTGCGGGTGCCTGTTTCTCCCAACATAGTTAAGATTCAATTTACAACGGGTGATTAACAATGCTAGTATCAATGTTGTGGTTCTTGTTCGTAAGTTAGAACGACACTTATTGAAAGCCCCAAACCACGTAAAACATGCAAAGAAAGTAGAGGCGTCTAACTTTATTTTGCAGGGTGTCTGATGATGTGATATGGCCATGATTGTGATTATATTTGATGTATGCAATGTTCCTTATTGTAAGTTGGCAACCGGCAGGAGCCATATGGTTGTCTTTATTTTATGTTAAGACCCGCGTGTCTATTCAAAGTAGTTGTAATAGTTGAAGTCGGTGGACGGCAACCATGGAGAAGCGTCATTGACCTTGATGCAATGCCGGTGATGATGGAGATCATGTTCGTGCTTGAAGATGGAGATCGGAAGCACAAAGAAGAAAGGCCATATCATATCACATATTATGAATTGCATGTGATGTTAATCCTTTATGCATCTTGTATTGCTTAGTTAACGATGGTAGCATTATAAGATGATCCCTCATGCACATGAATTTCAAGTTCTAAAGTGTTCACCCTTAGTAAGCACCGTTGCTAAAGCTTGTTGTTTCGAAGCACCACGTGATGATCGGGTGTGTTAGATTCCGCAAGTGTATACAACGTGAGCAAGCCAGATTTGCTCATGCGGAAGCTAAGGTTTGATCTTGACGAGCCTAGCATGTACAGACATGGTCTCGGAACACGGATCACCGAAAGGTAAAGCATGAATCATATAGTAGATATGATGAACATGTCGATTGTTCGCCATTGAAACTATATCAACTCTCGTGATGATCGGTGTTGATGTGGTTAATTTGGTTTGTGTGATCACTAAAACAATGTGAGGGATGTTGTTTTGAGTGGGAGTTCACCTAGATTAATTTAACTATTAATTAGAACTCAATTTGCCATAAACTTAGTCTAAACTATTGCAAATATGTTGTAGATCAATGGCGGCCCCTACCATCAATTTTAATGCGTTCCTAGAGAAAGAAAAGTTGAAAAACAATGGAAGCAACTTCGCGGATTGGTTCCGCAATTTGAGGATTGTCCTCACAGCTGGTAATTTGACCTATGTGCTGGATGCACCGCTGGGTGACCCACCTGCAGCTACTGCTACCGATGAAGTAAAGAATATTTACCTCGCTCGGAAGACTCAGTACTCCATAGTTCAGTGTGCTATCTTGTATGGTTTAGAATCGGAGCTTCAGAAAAGGTTTGAGAATTCAGACCCACATGATATTATCTGTGACCTCAAATTGATCTTTGAGACTCACGCTGACATGGTTATACCTTACGGGTACGTGATCTCAGCATACCTAGTCCAGCCCAAGGAAGGCCCACGGCAAAAGTACGTTGGCCCATGAAGACTTTCGGGTGGCCCAGGCCCATGGCGCCTTCGGATCCTTGGAGAGCAAGACTAGAGTAGATAGGAAATTAAAAGGGGTAAAACCCTAGAACCTGTAACCGACTAGGACTATGCCCGGGACCTGCCTAAGTCTATATAAAGGCCAGGAGGGCACGACCTAGATCTCTCGACTCATACTTTCGCATACACACCTCCACGCCAGATCGAATATGCGCACCCTGTAACTTTCGGTTCCGCCGTAATCAAGAGCAGACAAGTAGGAGTAGGATTTTCCCCCCGGGGGCCTGAACCTGGGTAAACCTCGTATCCCCGTGTTGCTTGTTTGCTAACCGTTCCGCGATCTCCAGCATCCCCATCTTCTCCAAAACCCAAGTCCATAACAATGGGCATTGATGAGATCAAACCTCGTCAATTGGCGCCGTCTGTGGGAAGCGGGGGCGCTGATTGTGCGATCGTGACGGTCCCAACCCGATCGATCTACAACTCCGTAGCAACGGAGAGTCATCTCCTCTTCGGCGCTTTTGACTTCACCGCCCACTCGCCGGCCACCATGAAAGACTTCGAGCCCGTAGGCGACAGACTCGAGATCCTATTCGGGAGCTTCTGCTTCTAGGTGGGGCAAACTGGCACCCTCCGCCTACCTGAGCGGGTGACCCTACCATCAATCAGGCCCGCTTCATGGGCCCCACACCCCGTGCTACGCACAACATCATCAGCAGATGATTCCTACGACAGCAGCAGCTGCAACTCCGATCTATGCGATCCGCCATCGGATGCAGGGACCTACGGTTCCGAATCTGAAAGCTGCGGCAGCAGCGGGCCAATCTACAAGCACTACCAATGCGCCGCAGTCATCCAAAGCGACGTGGATCAGCAAGCGCCTAACCCGCCAGAACGAAACGGTGGGAACAGAAGGAGCCAATCTCCCCCACCCGAAGGGGAAAACAATGGCGGCCATGTCATCCGCCTTAGCAAAGAAGGATGGACCCAGGTCCGTGAAGCTGTGGCAGGCAACATAGTACTGCCCGCAGACGCCTCGCAAGATATGCTGATGGCCTACCACCTGCTCCTAATCGAGGAGCACAAGAAGCAGGTCAAGATGCAGGAGGTGCTTGACAAACGCAAGCAAGCAGCCTCAGAGTCCAGCGCGTGACAAGCCGCGCTCTTCGTCATGGGCATCGGCTCCAGCTCGAACGCCAACCCAGGCAACAAGCACCGCTCTCGGATGGAAAACATGGATCCCAAGGAGCGCCGCGAGTTGACGCGAACTCTCCACACATCGTTCATGGAGATGGACGCCGACGGCAACGTCATCCCGAAGACGCCACAAGCTGCGATCATGGCAGCCACTGTGTACCTCGCAGCCCACCCACCTCTCGAGGGGGACCCGAATAGGGCCATGCATAAGTCCGCACTTACCGGACTCAGACTTGTCGGAGCTGCGCTCCACCAAGACGCTCCTGCGGAGCCGAAGAAGAAGGCTCTGGCCAGGCACGCTCGGAGCCCCACCCCTTCATCCGAAGAAGAAGAGGAACACGACCTCCCTCGAAGGAAGAAGAGCTCCCGTCACCATAAACGCGACTATGACGCCAGAGACGCGCTCACACAACGCAAAATCGACAAAGCACGAGCCAAGCGCGCATGCTCGTCTGAATCCGAGATGGACGAAGACGGAGGAGAACTCTGTGGAGCCCGATGCTTCAGCAGATCCGTTCGGCGAACGCGGATGCCATGCAATTTCAAGCTTCCTTCGGATACTCCGAAGTTCGACGGCACGCAAGATCCAAAAGCATGGCTCAGTGATCATCTGTCATCCGTCAAGCTGCACGGCGGTAACAAAGAAACCGCCATGCAATGCCTTCAGCTGCAGCTGACAGGCGCGGCGCGGGTCTGGCTCAGCAGCCTATCATCAGGGTCCATCCGAAGCTGGGAGGAGCTAGCTTACAGCTTCATCCGAAATTTCAAGGGCACCAGCAAGAGGCCCGCCTCAATCAAAGAGTTGCGAGCCTGCACTCAGCAGGCGAATCTATTCGCTCGTACATACTACGCTGGTCTAACACCAAGAACTCCACAGCACACATCTCCGAAGAGAGGGCCATCGACGCCTTCAGGGACGGCGTCAAACGCCCAGACTTCAAGGAGGAACTTGGACGCGTCAAGCCCAAAACACTAGACCACCTCATGGACATCGCCAACAGGTGGGCCGACGGCGAAGATTGCATTCACCGAGCACAATAGGAAGAAGAGGACGACTATGGTCGACGGCGAGAGTGCCGTAGCAAGAGAAGATCGCGCGCCTACGATGATCGCGACGGACTCGACATGGTCGCGGCTGGCTACGCCGATCGCCGCAACGACACCAACCGCAACAGTGGAGGATACCGCGGAGGAAACTTCCGCGATGGAGGATGCCCAGCGCAGTCGTGGCAACACCGCGACCGTGATAACGGACCCTCAGCATACGAAAAGCTTTCGGGTCCATGCACCATCCACTTCTACATTGACAAGCAGGATGGCAAAAAGAAGGCGAGCCACATGCTCAGGGCGCGCGAATTCGAAAGCTCAGCGAAAGCATGGTGCGAGATGAGGCGGAGCTCCAATCCTGCGTTGAGCGCACCCGCGCCAGGTGAGGTAGCGCATGGAGCTCCTCCACCGCCACCGATAGGAGGCCCAAACCAACCAGTCGCACCAGCACAGAACAACGCTGGGAACGGGTACCCCCCACCGAAAGGAGCACTAATGATGATCCAGAAGGGATGCCCCACGAATAGGGTGCAGAAGAAAATCACCCGACAAATCAACCTGGCCGTGGCAACTCCACCTGCCATCCCTGAGTACCTCAGCGGATCGGAGTCCTGCATCACATTCACTCGTGCGGACCACCCTTGCCAGATTCCCCGCCCAGGTCATGCTGCCCTGGTGCTGGAGGCGCAGATCGGAGGTTTCGAGATGAGTCGCATCTTCATGGACGGCGGCAGCGGCATCAACCTAATGTTCGCAAGCACTCTAGCAGCAATGCGGATCCATAATGCGGCTGGAAACGATCGAACAACGTTCCACGGCATCGTTCTAGGGAAGGGCATATTCCCCCTGGGCAAAATAGGGCTCGACGTCATCTTCGGTAAACCAGACAACTTCCGACTGGAGTGACTCGAATTTGAAGTGGTGGACTGGCCGTCACAATACCACGCCATCCTTGGGCGTGTAGCATTCGCAAGGTTCCTGTCTGTCCCACACTACGCATACCTATTGCTCAAGATGCCAGGGCCAAAGGGCGTCATCACAATCCACGGGAGCTTCACCCGATCGGACCAATGCGACAGGGATTTCAACAAAATCTCCCAGTCTTTCGGCATGCAAGACGAGCTCGTAAGGCTCCGTGAGGTGACGGACAATGGGGCACCCCCAATCACAAGGCAAAACGCACCTGACATGTCCTTCGACTCCACCATCAACACAAAGAAGGTGCAGGTCCATCCGACGGACGCCTCCAAAGGCGGCCCGATCAACGACCTCAGCCCGCATAGGAAAGGCGCTCGTCGAATTCCTCCGTGAGCTGAAATCTTCGCTGGTGTCCTGCGGACATGCCAGGAGTTCCTGTGGAATTCGCCGAAACGAGCCACCAGCGACCAAGCAAGGTCCATCCGGAGACTCACCAAGCCAGTCAAGCAGTCCATCCAGAGACTGTCCGAGCCACGAGCCGAAGCTATCGGCAAGGAAATCAATAGACTACTCGCTGCAGACTTCATCAGGGAAATCAAGGAAAGCGAGTGGCTTGCAAATACAGTGATGGTCCCAAAGAAGGACACGGACATCCTGCGGATGTGCGTGGATTTCACGTCACTAAACAAGCATTGCCCAAAGGACCACTTCCCTCTTCCTCGGATCGATCAGATCATCGATTCGACTACAGGTTGTGAGAAACTTTCCTTCCTCGACACCTACTCAGGCTATAACCAGATTCGACTCAAGGTCGAAGATCAGGAGAAAATGGCGTTTATCACACCGTTCGGAGTATTCTGCTACAACACAATGCCCTTCGGGCTAAAGAACGCAGGTGCCATGTACCAGCGATGCATGCGAGCTGCCTCAAGGACGGATCGGTCATAGCGTCCAAGTCTATGTTGACGACATAGTGATAAAAACCAAGGAGGCAAGGACACTTATCGACGATCTCCGCGAGACGTTCGACAACCTTGATCGCTACAGGATCAAGCTCAACCCTGAAAAGTGCGCCTTCGGCGTCCCATCGGGTCAGCTACTTGGGTACTTCATCTCTCAACGAGGGATTGAGGCGAACCCGAAGAAAATCAGAGCCATCATGACGATGGAGAAGCCAAAAAAACCTCAAAGGCGTCCAGCAGCTCGCAAGACGAATAGCGGCGCTAAGCAGGTTCATCAGCCGCATGGGTGAGAAGGCCCTACCATTCTACCAGCTGCTACGCAAAGCAGATAAATTCGAGTGGACACCGGAAGCCAACGACGCATTCTAAAGCCTCAAGCGGCTTCTCTCCACCTCGCCCGTCTTGGTCACGCCAAGGGAGCGCGAGCCTCTGCTGCTGTACATATCATCCACACACCAGGTGGTCAGCACCGTGCTAGTGGTCGAACGACCCGAAGAGGGCAAGACCCACGGGGTCCAACGCCCAATCTACTACCTCAGCGAAGTACTCACGCCAACAAAACAGAGGTACCCTCACTACCAGAAACTCGCCTACGGCGTGTTCATGACGGCTCGATGGCTGAGCCATTACTTCCAGGAGCACCAGGTGATGGTCGTCAACGAGGCACCCACATCAGACATCTGAATAATCCAGAGGCCACGGGATGCGGGCCACGTGGGGCATCGGCTATCACCCTTGGACATCATCTCTGAAGCGACTGCAATCAAGTCTCAAGTCCTCCGGACTTCCTCGTACATGGATGGAGCTGCGGACACCCAGACATGTCGCGATCATGGACCATGCTTCAGCGGCTCCAAGCGAAGCTGGGCGAGGCGGGTCATACTGACCTCCCCACAGGGTGACCAGATGAAGTACGTCCTCCGGATGAAATTCCGATCCTCCAACAATCAGGCCGAATATGAAGCCCTCATCCACGGCATGAGAATGGCAAAGATCTGCGGCGCAACGCGCCTGGTCATCTACGGTGACTCCAACCTCGTCGTCCAGCAGACGATGAACGAGTGCGACGCACACGCCGAAAGCATGATCGCGTACCGCGCACTCTACAATGCACTCGAAGGAGAATTCGACGGCTGCGAGCTTCGGCACGTTGGAAGAGAAAGCAACGAGGAGGCCGACAGACTCTCCAACATCGGCTCCACCTGCACAAAGGTGCCACCGGGTGTGTTCCTCGAACAGATCTGCGTGCCATCCATCAAGCGAAAATTCCCCAAGGGATCACCCGAAGAAGCAGAACACTCGGAGGCTACGCTTCCCGAAGGACATGAAGGACCCGAGAAGCTGGACACAGAGGTAGCCATGGTCAACCTAATGCAGGTCATGGCAGTCGAAGAAACTTGGACGCGGCCATACCTCCAGTTCTTGATAAACGGAGAACTGCCTGACAGCCCGACAGATGCCCAGCGCATATCTCGTCGGTCAAAAGCCTTCACCATCATCAATGGCGAGCTGTACAAGCGCAGTATTATGGGTGTACTACAAAGGTGCGTCACCATCGGTGACGGGAAAGCCATCCTCCAAGACATCCACGAGGGCATCTGCGGCCATCACGCAGGCAGCCGCTCCCTTGTCGCCAAAGCTCTACGAGCAGGATTCTACTGGCCAACGGCCATGAGCGACGCAAAGGACATCGTCCGAAGATGCAACGGATGCCAACGGTTCGCCGACAAACCGCACGCACCTGGGTCCGAGCTCAGACCCATACCCATAGCCTGGCCTTTTGCTCAATGGGGCCTCGACATGATCGGCAAACTGCCAAAGTCCTCGAAAGGGGGACACGTTTACCTCCTGGTCGCAGTCGACAAATTCACCAAGTGGATCGAGGCCATGCCGGTT
Organism: Avena insularis; assembly: GCA_023614405.1. Lineage (NCBI taxonomy): Eukaryota > Viridiplantae > Streptophyta > Magnoliopsida > Poales > Poaceae > Avena > Avena insularis. Next base: position 11,611,796 of record CM042684.1, read on the forward strand.
ACCAACCAGAAAGGCAAAACTGCCGTCAAGTTCTTCGAGTCCATTGTCTACCGGTTCGGCGTACCGCACAGCATCATCACCGACGATGGATCGAACTTTATCTCCAATGAGTTCCAGGACTTCTGCGAAGGCCTTGGGATAACATCACGTACGCCTCAGTGGCACACCCGCAAACGAACGGACAAGTGGAAAAGGCCAACGGCCTAATCAGCGCTGGCATCAAGAAGCGCCTCATGAGTCCACTCGAACGGAAAGCCGGAGCCTGGACGAAAGAGCTACCATCCGTCCTGTGGAGCTTATGGACTACGCCAAATAGCTCCACAGGGTACACACCGTTCTTCATGGTGCACGGAGCTGAGGCCGTGCTACCAGCCGAAGTACGCCACTAGGCCCCCCGGGTCATCGCTTACAGCGAAGCCGAATCCACGGCTGCACTCGAAGACGTCGTTGACACACTTGACGAAGCAAGATACATAGCAGCAGCTCGATCAGCGGTGTACCAGCAGAGTCTCCGCAACTACCACAGCCGCCGGCTACGCCCAAGGTCCTTCGTCGAAGGAGACCTCGTCTTGCGACTCAAGCAAGAGCGACTGAAGAAATTCGAGTCACCATGGGAGGGACCCTACGTCATCACCGAAGTCATCCCAGGTGGCGCCTATCGCCTCAAGCACGTGGAGTCTGGAGTCGCATACTCCAACCCATGGAACATCGCACACTTGCGACGATTCTACCCCTAGCTACCTACCCCTCTTTACTTTCAATAAGGCTTCTCAGCCAAGGCTACTCAGCCAAATAATGTACTTCCTCCATTACGATATAAATAAAGCTAAGTGTCTCGCCCCAAACTTCAGTTCGCTATTTTGCAACTTTACTTTATGCTACAAACACACTCGGGGGCTCCCCCCACCTCACGATTTCATCGACTGAGGATCACGCGTGTACACCTGAGTAGCTGACAACGTCAGGCAAACGAAAAGGGCACGCACTCAACCAAAGCACTGCGTGCTTACAACAAACACATCTTTACAACAAAAGGGCACAACACGCCCAGTCGAAATATACAAATTTTACATCTATCTATTTTACAGGTACTACCTATTCTGAAGAATAACCTGAGCACGCTGCTCAAACAAATCTACGACCTGTTCGGCATACTGCCCCACAGCTGCGTAATGTGGACGCATGTCCCACTCATCACCATCTGGCCGATGAGGTGTCCCAGCTGCCACAACAGTCAAATCTACATCAGGCCGGTGCAGCCTCACAAGAGACAAAGCAGCCTTCACTCCTGCGACAAGCTGTTTCCGCACCAACTCATTGACATTGCTCACGCTCCGAAACTTCGACAGAAGACCCGCAAGGCTCGTTGGTACGGCATCAAAAGGAAACATGACGTGCAACACTAAGGCAAGCGACATCTGCACTTGGCGAAGCACCCGCGAAACCTGGTGCACACGATCCTGCACCGTCGCCAGAGCCATGGCACGGTCACGACCATCCAGAAGAAGCCACCGGCCTCCATGTCCTGTTGAGTCAAGCAATTGACCCGAACAGCGACACGCTCTTTCTCTCCCCTCGGAGCAAGGTTAGCACCTGCGACAATTTCACAAAATAAGAGGCAAGGCCAGCAGGCTCATCCGAAGAACTGAGCTGCAGCTCGAAACAAAGAACAACTTACATTGCAGCTGCTCAGACAGCCGAAGCAGTTCCGCCATCAAGTACTCCTCTCTGGCTGCACCACGATCCGCCTTGGACTTCCAAACATCGGCGTGACCTCGCAACCCAAGCAACTCCCTCTCAAGACTACGAACACGATCCCGAAGAAAGGCGAGTTGCGAAGAATCATCCAAAGATGGACGCAGTTGCATTGCAGGCGAGGTGTCAACGGGGTCAGCACCCGAAGGAACCTGGCACAGCAGAAAAGCAAAGGACACAAACATTCAGACAGTGGTAGAGCACAACTCAGAACAATTCATTAAGCATATAAAGGCCACTACATGGCCCAAGGATTGTTTCCTCAAAATATTTACAGCAAAAGCAGACTACAAACTATCCTACATCTACAACGCCTAAGACGCGGCACCCTGCGTCGCCTCGGAGCCGGACTGCCTAGCCTTCGCCTCCCCCTGCTGCCGCAGCGCATACTCAGACAGCAAATCAATGATCTTGGGCCCATATCGCTTGCAGCGAGAAGAGTAGGCAGCAAAGGCTACCTCGGATCCATCTGCGGTCGTCGGCATCCGGAAGTTATAAAGGCAGGTCGGCTCGCTCCAGCCGCCAAGGCCATCGCTAGCCCGACGAACACGCCGATGCCCTTCTGCTTGCGCTTGTACGCCGCAGGCGCTTCGGCTGACAAAGCCTCCGCCAGAGCATCCACATCATCAAGGGCCGCACCCTTAGGGACAAGCTCCTTGTAGAAGCGGCCAAGGACTGGCAAGGGAGCTGACAACGGTGCTGCAACGATCTTCGACCGCTGCAGTAGCATCATCTAGAGCACTCCCATGCTCTAGAGCGCCGCGGTCAAACTCGATGCCTACGGCATCTGAGACAAAACAAAAAGAGAAGACATGAAGAAAAGCAGCACAGACGAAGACAAGAAAACAAGACGAAAGAAGCACAAATACAACACTCACCCGAAACAGCCTTGGCAGCAGCCATGAGCTTGTCTGCCACCTCTCTCTCGCGCGCAGCCGCAACAGTGGCCAGCTGCTCCTCACGGTCTGCGGCTTCCTGTGCGAGCGCTCCTTAACGGAACCAGCGGCCTCGGCCTTCTTCTCCGATTGACCAAGGCTCTTCTTGAGAGCGTCGACCTCACGGAGAGAAGTATTATGCTCCTCTCCATTCACAACAAGCAAACGTCAGAGAGCAGGACCAGAATAAATAAAAGAGGCACCAAAAGGCAAATAGGTACCTTGAAGCTGCCGAAGGTTAGCCTCCAGTACTAGGCGCTCCTGCACCAGCCGCTTGGCCTCCTGCACAAAAGGCTGCAGAAAAAGAAACACCAGTAAGAAAAAGGACTTGGGGGCTGTGCCCAACACAAAGGAATAAAAGCAAAACTCGCACACGAAGACACTCGGGCTTCAAGATTCAAAAAAGAAGAAGACAAGAAACTTTTCAGACACCCGCGCGCTCCCCCCGTGGCACGAAACAGCGGTACTTACAGGCTCGGATGGCGACTCTGAAGGCCAGTGGCGAATTGCAGGCGCAACCACCTGCACCTCCTGCAGAGGAGGATTCGGAGCGGCGCCCCCTGACGTTGCCACCGTCTGAGGAGGAGGAGACGCAATTTTCGACTCCCCCATCATCTCCCGAGCACCATCGCTGGAGGAGCCGTGGGAAGAATGCCTGCATACGAAACAATCAGCACAAGTACAAAGTCAACAAGAAAAAAAAAGGGGGAGGACAGCAGTATAACAAGAAACTTACGAGCCTAGTGAGCTCAGGTCGAAGACAGGAGGAGTCCTTCGGGCTCTCTTCTCCCCCTTTTTCTCTTCCTTCTTCTCTTCCTTTTTTCTTCCTTCTTCCGCTTCGCTGGCGGGTGCGGTGCTACAGCCCGCACAGGAATGGCAGGAATGGGAGAGGAAGAGCCTCCATGCCCGTCACTATGACGTTCAAGGCACAAAGGGTTTCTGAGAGTTGGAGGAGTCGAGGCATCCGAAGATTCGCTGGAGCTCCGTGATCGTTTGCGCGTATGGTCCTCACTCGACTCGTCGGCATCTTCCACCGGAGATCGCGCCGACGGTAGCTCGGACACGGAATCCACCACGTCATTATCCGGGGCATTCGGATACTTTTCAGGCAATGGCGGTACCATGCCCGGCACCTTGAAGCTCTGCAAAACCAAAAGGGACCTTGTTAGCAAACAAAGGAAAACAAATACGCAGTCGACAAAAAGCGCTACGCGCACGAATCTACACCTGCGGAACGGCCAGCGTCGCAGAAAACGGAGGAGTCAGCGACTTCCCTGGGATTTCTTCTCCGGCCTTGAACTTCAGCAGCAAGCGAAGGGCTCTGTCAAGATCTCCCTCGGAGATTTTCTCAGCCGAAACCCTCGTCGGATCACGACGGCCAGAATAAAGAAACATTGGGTGCGCCCTCACCTGGAGAGGCTGAAGGGTTTCGCGGCATAGTAAATCAAAATTTTCTATGGATGCGAACAGAGGGAAGCCAAGATCTAATCTAGGAGATGCAAACAACGAGAGAGATTGGATTAGATCTTCATACCCTTGAAGATTCGCACAGCGGAACGTTCGTCGGAACGTGGGTGATGTAGTCATACTCGCTTCTCCTCCTCGCGATTCAATCCGATCTTGCACCACAAGTGGCGATGCCTCCGTGAGATGCACACGTGCAGCACCTCGACGTCTCCTCCTTCCTTGGTCCAGCAAGTATGGTGGAGAGATGGGTTGGATCTACAACGTGACGGCGCGGTGCAATTGGTGGAGAATTTCTGCAGCAGGGCTTTACCTACAAGCAGTCGGGAGGGAGAGAGGAGGGCAGTAGGGCGGCTAGGGTTGGAGGGGAAGGTGTGGGGGGTGGTGCGCCCCCAGCCCTCTTTATATAGAGGGGTGGGGCGGCAACCCTAGCCCCTCCCCCAAGCCAAGGCCGGCGGCCAAGGAGGAGGAGTGGGGGCAAGGAACCCCCCCCCCCCTTCTAGAAGCTCTATCTAGGGTTTTACCCCTCTTGGCCGGCTGGGCCCTATGGGGCCTTGTGCCCCTGGCCCAATGCGGCCAGGGCACTCCCTCATAGGCCCATTCCCCCTCCCGGAAGGTGGGGCCACATTGGTGCCCTTCCGGAAGGTTCTAGAAGCTTCCGGTACAATACCGATTAACCCGGAACAATTCCGAACTCCAAAAACTGCACTGCCTTATATGAATCTTATTCTCCGGACCATTCCGAAACCTCTCGTGATGCCCCAGATCCCATCCGAGACTCCGAACAAAAACTCATAAACCAATTATCCAATCTATCCTAGCGTCGAGACACGTTAAGTGTGTGACCCTGCGGGTTCGAGAATATGTAGACATGATCTTCTATCAATAATCAACAGGGTGCTGAAACCCATATTGACTCCACACATTCATCGATGATCATATTGGATGAACCACGATGCGAGATTCAATCAATCCCATATATATATTCCCTTCGTCTCGCGATATTTTACTTGCGAGATTCGATCGTGCGGTCATACCTAGTTCAATCTCGTTCACAAAGAAGTACTTTACTCGTTCCGTAATCCGATATCACTTTGTGATTAACTCCTTAACCACATGCTTGCAAGCGGTGTTGATATCGATTACCGAGTGGGCCAGAAGTATATCTCTCCGACTTGGGAGGGACAAATCCCATCTCGATACATACAACCCAATAGATACTTTCCGATCACCTGAGAGACACCTTTATGATCACCCTCTCATAGGATGACGTTTGATGACCTCAAAGCTTTCTTCCGATACCAGGGAGTTGTATTATCTCATGGTCTAAGGAATACAATATTTGACATAGGAAAAGCTTCACAAAGATGAACACGATGACACGATCTAATTGCTTCGCTTAGTTTGGGTCTGTCCACCATATCATTCTCCCAATGATATGATCTCATTATTAATCGACAACTCATGTCCATGGTTAGGAAACCTTAACCATCATTAATCAATGAGCTAGTCCATAGAGGTGTACTAGGGACACGGTGTTGTTCACAAACCACACAAGTATTAAAGTTTCCGCTTAATACAATTCTAGCATGGAATATAAAAATTACCATGAACAAGAATTATAATAATAACATCTTTATTATTGCCTCTAGGGCATAATTCCAACAGTCTCCCACTTGCACTAGAGTCAATAATATAGTTTACATTTGGCAACAATCTCACACCCATGGCACTGAGGTGCTGATCATGTTTTACACGTGGAAGAGGTTTAGTCAATGGATCTGCGACATTCGGATCATGTACTTTGCTGATCTTGGATCTCCATCGCTATATAATCTCGGATTATATGAAACTTATGGTTGATATGCTTGGTCTTTTGATGATATCTTGGTTCCTTAGCTAGTGCTATGGCGCGGTGTTGTCACACAATATCTCCATGGGTCCAATGCACTTGGAACCGCCAAGCTCGATGATGAAGTTCTGATCCAAACTCCTTCACTTGGCCTTCTGCGTGACCATGTATTCCGTTTCTCATAGATCCCGCGATCACGCTTTGCTTGCAGCTTCTCCAGCTCATAGCTCCTCCATTCAAAATATAAACGTATCCTGTCTGAGATTTAGAATCATCCTTGTCGGTGTCGAAACTAGCATCGACGTAACCTTTTACGACAAGCTGTTCATCACCCCCATAGACTAAGAACATTTCTTTAGTCCTATTTAGGTACTTTAGGATGTTCTTCACGGCTATCCAGTGTTCCACTCCTGGATCACTTTGATATCTGCTCGTCAAACTAAGAGCATTAGACACATCCGGTCTAGTACACAGCATGGCATACATGATGGAACCTATGGCCGAGGCATAAGGCACTTTGTTCATAGCTTCCCTATCATTTACCATAGCTGGACGCTGAGCCTTGCTCAATATCTTACCTGACAACATAGGCACTAAACCTTTCTTTGCCTTATCCATTCTAAACCTTTTCAGAACTTTGTCTAGGTATGTACTCTGGCTTAAAGCTATCAGGCGTCTTTGTCTATCTCTATAGATTTTGATGCCCAATATATAAGCAGCTTCACCTAGGTCTTTCATTGAAAAACATTTGTTCAAATAACTCTTCACATCGTTAAGCATGTTAATGTCATTTCCAATAATCAATATGTCATCCACATACAGTACCAGAAATGTCACCGATCTCCCACTCACTTTCTTGTAGATACAAGCTTCGTAGCAATTTGGAACAAATCCAAAGCTCTTGATCACTTGATCAAAACGAAGGTTCCAACTCCGAGATGCTTGCTTTAGTCCATAAATAGAATGCTGAAGTTTGCATACTTTATCAGCATCCTTAGGATCGACAAAACCTTCAGGTTGCATCATATACAACTCTTCATCAATGTCGCCATTGAGGAACACAGTCTTGACATCCATCTGCCATATTTCATAATCATGAAACGCAACAATTGCTAATAAAATCCGAATGGACTTAAACATCGCTACGGGAGAGAAAGTCTCATCATAGTCAACACCTTGAACTTGTCGAAAACCTTTATGCATAAGCCGGTTTATAGACGGTAACATTACCATCCGCGTCCGTTTTCTTCTTGAAGATCCATTTGCACTCAACGGCCTTTCGGTTGCTAGGAGGGTCCACCAAAGTCCATACTTGGTTTTCGCTCATGGATCCCAATTCGGATTTCATGGCTTCTAGCCATTTCTCAGAGTCTGGGCTCATCATCGCTTCCTCATAGTTCGTAGGTTCACTGTCTTCTACTAACAAGACAGTCAAGACTGGGTTGCCGTACCACTCAGGAGGGGCACGCGACCTTGTCGACCGCTGACGCTCAAGATGCACATCGTCCAAGCTTCATGATCCTTTTCTTTAGCTTCCTCTATCGTTGGTTCAGTCGGCACCGTAACTATTTCAGGTGCTGCGCTACTCTCCAATTCAATAGTTGGTTCAATAACCTAGTCTAGCTCTACTTTCATCCCAATCACTTCTTTCGAGAGAAACTCCTTCTCAAGAAAGGAACCGTTCTTGCATAAACACTTTGCCTTCGGTTCTGTGATAGAAGGTATACCCAATAGTTTCCTTAGGGTATCCTATGAAGACGCATTTCTCCGCTTTGGGTTCGAGCTTGTCCGGCATCAACTTCTTGACGTAAGCTTCGCATCCCCAAACTTTAAAAAACGACAACTTAGGTTTAGCACCAAACCACAGTTCATATGGTGTCGTCTCAACGGATTTAGATGGTGCCCTATTTAAAGTGAATGCAGCGGTTTCTAATGCATAACCCCAAAATGATAATGGCAAATCAGTAAGAGACATCATCGATCGGACCATATCTAATAAAGTTCGATTCCGGCGTTCAGACACACCATTGCGCTGTGGTGTTCCGGGTGGCGTGAGTTGCGAAACAATTCTGCTTGCTTTAAGATGCGTGAGAAAATCATAACTCAAATATTCGCCCCCACGATCGGATCGTAGAAACTTAATCTTTCTGTTACGATGGTTCTCCACTTCATTCTGAAATTCCTTGAACTTTTCAAATATTCAGATTTATGTTTCATTAAATAGATATACCCATATCTACTTAAGTCATCGGTAAAAGTGAGAAAATAGCGATATCCACCGCGCGTCGAAACACTCATCGGTCCGCATACATCGGTATGTATGATTTCCAACAAGTCCGTTGCTCGCTCCATCATACCGGAGAACGGTGTTTTGATCATCTTGCCCATGAGGCATGGTTCGCATGTGTCAAATGATTCAAAATCAAGAGACTCCAAAAGTCCATCAGAATGGAGTTTCTTCATGCGCTTTACACCAATATGACCTAGATGACAGTGCCACAAATAAGTAGTATTATCACTATCTACTTTGCATCTCTTAGCCTCAATGTTATGGATGTGTGTTTCATCCCTTTCGAGATTTAGAAGAAATAAACCATTCGCAAGAGGTGCATGACCATAAAAGATGTTACTCATATAAATAGAACAACCATTATTCTCCGATTTAAATGAATAACCGTCTTGCAATAAACACGATCCAGAAATAATGTTCATGCTCAACGCAGGCACATAATAACATTTATTAAGGTTTAAAACTAATCCCGAAGGTAAAACTAAGGAGAGCATGCCAACGGCCATCACATCAACTCTTGATCCGTTGCCAAGATCGTCACCTCATCCTCGCAAGTCAGCCGTCTATTCCGTAGCTCCTGCTTCGAGTTACAAATATTAGCAATCAACCAGTATCAAATACCTGTGCACTACAACGAGGGCTAGTAAGGAAAATATCAATAACATGTATATCAAATATACCTTTGATGGTGCCAGCCTTCTTGTCCGCTAAGTACTTGGACAGTTGCGCCCAAAGGACCCTTGTCCTTGCAATAGAAGCACTCAAAGGTCCGGATTAGGACCAGACTTGAGCTTCTTCTCGCCAGGGCAACGCGCTTCCGCCGCCTTTCTTGAAGGGCTTCTTTGCACCCTTACCTTTCTTAAAGGAGGGCTTGTTGACCATCAACACATGATTATCCTTCTTGATGTCCACCTCCGCAGCCTTCAGCTTTGCGAAGAGCTCGGTGATCGTATCAGTGGAACCAATCTGATTATGAGTCACTACAAAACTTTTGTAGCCGGGAGGAGTGATTGCAGAACCACACAATCTTGAGCTCCTCTGGAATCTTGGCATCCAGCTTGCTCAAGGCGTTGAGTGTAGCCCGACATCTTAATGGCGTGCTCACTAATGGAACTCCTTCCTCCATCTTGCGCTTAAAGAACTTCTCGAGATCTCATATCTCTCGAACGGGCTGAGTCGAAACATGGTTTTCAGCTCCTCGAGAATCTCAAAGGGCCCGGGATAGTCTTCAAAATGATTTTGAAGGTCCGATTCCATAGCAAACAACATGGTGCTCTTAATCACACCATAATCGTCTTTGCGCGACTGATAGACAGCTTTCTCATCAGCCGACGCAGTTGCAGCAGGGGCGTCACCTAACGCTTTCTCAAGGACATAGTCCTTTTGACCGCTAGAGAATGATTCTATCATGGAACCAATTGGTGAAGTTAGACCCATTGTTCTTAAGCTTTTCTTTCTCAGCAAAAACGTTGAAGTTGAAGTTGGACTTAGCCATGTGATCTACAATATTTGCAAGTACAAATTAGACTATGTTCATGATAACTAGTTCAACTTTTAATCAAATTACTAGATGAACTCCCACTAAATTCAACATCCCTCAAGTTGTTTAGTGAACATGATCCAAATTCACCACACCTAATCCGATCTTCACGAGAAGAGATGTGGTTTCAATGGTGGACAACGAAGTGTCGATCATATCATTCATATGACTCATGCTTAACCTTTCGGTTCATGTGTTCCGAGGCCATGTCTGTACATGCTAGGCTCGTCAAGTCAAACCCAAGTATTTCCGCTGCAGTAAAACTGGCTTGCACCCGTTGTATGTGAGCGAGAGTCTATAGCACCCATCATCATCACGTGATGCTTGGACACGACGAACTTCATAGCGGTGCATACATGGGGAGAACACAGTTTTATCTTGATCTTTAAGTGAGGAATCATCTTATAATGCTACCGTCGCGATCTAAGCATAATAAGATACATAAAAGGATAAACATCACATGCATATAACTTTATGTGACATGGTATAGCCAATCTTCGCGCAATGATCTCCATCTTGTGCGTGCCGGCACGATCTCCATCACTCCACCATGATTGCCTCCACCATGAATAGCAACTACAACTATTGCTAACTACTTAGCGATAAAGTAAAGCTATTACATGGCGTATAAGAAGTTGACTCGCAGGTCATACACAATTATAAAGAGAACCATATAGCTCCTGCCGGTTGTGTACTCATCGACATGCAAGTCATGAAACATTACAAAACATGATCATCGCATACAATATACACATCACATCTTGGGCCATACCATATCACAGAAAACACTCCCTGCAAAAACAAGTTAGACGCCTCTACTTTGTTGTTGCATGTTTTACGTGGCTTATGGGAGTAGATGCTAAGAACGATTCTTACCTACGGAAAGCCACAACGGTGATATTATGGTTGCCAAACTCCGGTGTAGATCCCATGACAACTATAGTGAGAGAAACTGACATCCACCAGCCGCATGTGTGGAACAAGCCACACGTCAAGTGCGGAGCCGGTCTCGCGAACGACGTCGCGTAAGGTTGGCCTGGACCGCTTCAATCTCACTATCCTGCGTCATAAGAAGAACACAAACAAGAGGCTTGCAACAGAAAACATCAACGCTCAGAATAACCATGTTATGCTCTACTCGTGAATCACATCTACGCATAGATCTAGCTCTGATACCACTGAAGGGTTTCGCGGCATAGTAAATCAAAATTTTCTACGGATGCGAACAGAGGGAAGCCAAGATCTAATCTAGGAGATGCAAACAACGAGAGAGATTGGATTAGATCTTCATACCCTTGAAGATTCAAGACAGGGAACGCTCGTTTAACGTGGGTGATGTAGTCGTACGCATCTCCTCCTCGCGATCCGATCCGATCTAGCACCACAAGTGGCGATGCCTCCGTGAGATGCACACGCAGCACCTCGACTCCTCCTTCCTTGGTCCAGCAAGTATGGTGGAGAGATGGGTTGATCTACAACGTGATTGCGGTGCAATTGGTGGAGAATTTCTGCAGCAGGGCTTCGCCTACAAGCAGTCGGGAGGGAGAGAGGAGGGCAGCAGGGCGGCTACGGTTGGAGGGGAAGGTGTGGGGGGTGGTGCGCCCCCAGCCCTCTTTATATAGAGGGGTGGGGAGGCAACCCTAGCCCCTCCCCCAAGCCAAGGCCGGCGGCCAAGGAGGAGGAGTGGGGGCAAGGAAACCCCCCCCTTCTAGAAGCTCTATCTAGGGTTTTACCCCTCTTGGCCGGCTGGGCCCTATGGGGCCTTGTTCCCCTGGCCCAATGCGGCCAGGGCACTCCCTCATAGTCCCATGCCCCCTCCCGGAAGGTGGGGCCACGTTGGTCCCCTTCCTGAAGGTTCTAGAAGCTTCCGGTACAATACCGATTAACCCGGAACAATTCCGAACTCCAAAAACTGCACTGCCTTATATGAATCTTATTCTCCAGACCATTCCGGAACCTCTCGTGATGTCCCGGATCCCATCCGAGACTCCGAACAAAAACTCATAAATCAATTATCCAATCTATCCTAGCGTCGAGACACGTTAAGTGTGTGACCCTGCGGGTTCGAGAATATGCAGACATGATCTTCTATCAATAATCAACAGCGGGGTCTGGAAACCCATATTGACTCCCACACATTCATCGATGATCATATCGAAAGAACCACGATGCCAGGATTCAATCAATCCCATATATATATTCCCTTCGTCTCGCGATATTTTACTTGCCCGAGATTCGATCTTGCACCGGCCATACCTAGTTCAATCTCGTTCACGGCAAGTACTTTACTGCTTCCGTAATCCGATATCACTTTGTGATTAACTCCTTAATCACATGCTTGCAAGCGGTGTTGATATCGACACCGAAAGGGGCCCGAAGTATATCTCTCCGACTTGGGAGGGACAAATCCCATCTCGATACATACAACCCAACAGATACTTTCCGATGACCTGAGAGACACCTTTATGATCACCCTCTCATATGATGACGTTTGATGACCTCAAAGCTTTCTTCCGATACCAGGGAGTTGTATTATCTCATGGTCTAAGGAATACAATATTTGACATAGGAAAATCTTCGCAAAGATGAACACGATGACACGATCTAATTGCTTCGCTTAGTTTGGGTCTGTCCACCATATCATTCTCCCAATGATATGATCTCATTATTAATCGACAACTCATGTCCATGGTTAGGAAACCGTAACCATCATTAATCAATGAGCCAGTCCGTAGAGGCGTACTAGGGACACGGTGTTGTTCACAAACCACACAAGTATTAAATTTTCCGCTTAATACAATTCTAGCATGGAATATAAACATTATCATGAACAAGAATTATAATAATAACATCTTTATTACTGCCTCTAGGGCATAATTCCAACAGAGGCTGCACCCGACGCTCGAGAAACGTGCGGATAATATCCACGCCGTTCACTTCCTTCTCCGGAATCAACTGGAGATCCTCCACCCGACGGTAAAGGGCCTCTATCTCCTCTGTCTCGCCATCCAAGATCTAGTTTTTCCAGGATCTTTTCACCGATTATCCGGGAGGGGTCGAAAGGAGCAAGACCAAAATGTGCCCAAAGAATCAGAGAGTCACGAATGTAAAACCACCGCCTCCTCCATTACTGGACAGATTCGGACATAGAGAAAGAAAAGAAGAGAATATTGGCTTTGAGGGAGATGATGCAACCACCAATGGGATATACACCATCCGAACCGGATTGCCTCTTCACGAAAAAGAGTTTCCGGAAGAGGCCAAAATGCGGCTCGATGCCGAGCCAGCACTCGCAAAAAGTAATGAAACAAGCAATGTGAAGAAGAGAATTGGGCGAAAGATGATGCAGCTGGATGCCATAGAGAAAGAGCAGCCCACGAAGGAAGTCGTGGACTGGGAAGGAAAACCCACGCATAACGAAGGCGAGAAACATAACCCGATACCCAGCTGGGGAACGAGGGATTACCTTGTTGCCGGGGAGTCTGACGGCCTCCCTATCTTGCGGGATCAAACCTCGCTCGCGAAGTTTGCGGAGATCACTCTCCCGCGTCTCAGATCGTCGCCAGCCACCGTCGGTGACACGGGTAGCGGTGGCGCCTTTCTTTCCTCCGGCAGCGCTGGTACCAACGGCAGAGGACGATTTCTTTGGTTTCCCCATCGCGCTACGGCGGTGCCGGCGGTGAAAGCGCAGAAGGGAAGATGGAAATGTGAAAGGAAACCCCAGCGCGCAGCAAGAATCGCTAGAACACAAGGGGCAGTGAAAACAAGAACTGATGCGGTGAAAACAAACTGCAGCTTTCCCCAATGATTATAACAACGAAGACGACGCACGACAACCGTCCATCCAGAAGACCTAACGCCAACGGCAGATCTGGCCATACACGTGTCAGCATCACAACGAACCGTCGTTACCATGCCGTCCACTAGGCGCGGAAATCGAGGCGACGCCGTAATTATCTCCACGCCGCGCGTGACCGGTCAATTCAAGGTCAGCAAGTGGGACCCACGTTCGTCCAGTCAAGTCATCTCTGGTGTAGCAGACGCTTGAGGTCATTGATCGTCAGCACTGATGTCATCAAAAGCTATACTAGTACCAACTACAATTCTCCGGCTCCAGAGCTAAGAGTACTCACTCGAATCTTCGATTCGACTAAATACTCGGGGGCTACTCCTATCGAGGGCTGGCGCGCATTCAAAGACGAATAAAGACAAATATTTCTTCGAGTCCTACGTCGAGTCTACGACTCCACTACGGACTCGGGGGCTACTCCCATAGGGAGGATGGATTTAAGCATCCGAAAATTTTTGTGTCCTACGGACTTAACAACTGAACAATGTTTGAACTAAAGTCTCGCCGAGTCGACTCGAGCAGACACTCGGCTACTCCCATAGGGGCTTGGTCGCACCCTATGAAATCTTCGATTGCGATCTTTCGGATTAGCATGCAAAAACTTTTCGGCAACTCTGCCCCAACAAAACGCTGAGTGAGCAACGATATCCTTGGCCACCCGAAACACCTCCGTGGTGACAGATATTTGGATGTTGTGTCTGCGACACAAAGATAAGACCTACAGATATCATCTGATGGCCTGGCAACGCACACGACTGCGCTCTGCTAGTAAAAACCCACGCTAACAGGTGCGATGAAAAATCCCGACGGACGCGTTGGGTACATCAATTAAAATCACTGGAATTCCACTCCTGTAAGTCCTCTGCGGCCTGAGTTGAATTACGCCAGCATATGTTCCAGTTTTGAGTTGAGGGACTCGAACCTAAGGAAGATCATGTTGTTTCGTCCTAAGACAGTTAACTGACCCTGATCCGTCGGGTGAGTCAGGCACACGCATCAACAATCCCTACAAATATACTGTTAATACATAGTTGCACCCGAAGGATTGAAGAGTCCTCAGCCAAATCTACGATTCGACTGATCACTCGGGGGCTACTAACATGGTTATACCTTACGGGTACGTGATCTCAGCATACCTAGTCCAGCCCAAGGAAGGCCCACGGCAAAAGTACGTTGGCCCATGAAGACTTTCGGGTGGCCCAGGCCCATGGCGCCTTCGGATCCTTGGAGAGCAAGACTAGAGTAGATAGGAAATTCAAAGGGGTAAAACCCTAGAACCTGTAACCGACTAGGACTATGCCCGGGACCTGCCTAAGTCTATATAAAGGCCAGGAGGGCACGACCTAGATCTCTCGACTCATACTTTCGCATACACACCTCCACGCCAGATCGAATCTGCGCACCCTGTAACTTTAGGTTCCGTCGTAATCAAGAGCAGACAAGCAGGAGTAGGGTTTTCCCTCCGGGGGCCTGAACCTGGGTAAACCTCGTGTCCCCGTGTTGCTTGTTTGCTAACCGTTTCGCGATCTCCAGAATCCCCATCTTCTCCAAAACCCAAGTCCATAACAATGGGCATTGATGAGATCAAACCTCGTCACACGCGGCAATTGAGAGCTATGAGGCCTCTGAAAAGTTTTTTAACTGCAAAATGGAAGAGGGCAGCTCCGTCAGTGAGCATGTGCTTAAGATGTCTGTGCACGCAAACAAACTTCAAAGCTTGGGCATAGTGATTCCTAATGCTTTGGGGATTTATCGTGTCCTCCAATCACTACCACCAAGTTACAAGAACTTTGTGATGAACTACAATATGCAAAACATGAACAAGCAGTTTCCAGAACTCTTTGCCATGCTAAAATCTGTAGAAGGGGGGATCAAGAAAGAGCACCAAGTGTTGATGGTCAATAAGACCACCAAATTCAAGAAAGGCAAGTCTAAGCAAAAGGGACACTTCAAGAAGGGTGGTAAGAAAGTTGCCGCGCCGACGAAGAAGACCAAGGCTGGACCTAAGCACGATCTTGAGTGCTTTTCTTGCAAGGAGAAGGTCCTTTGGAAGCGAAATTGCCCAAAGTACTTGGCGGATTTGAAGAACGGCAACATCAAGAAGAAAGGTATATCCGATATACATGTTATTGATGTGTATCTCACTAGTACTCGTAGTAGTGCCTGGGTATTTGATACTGGTTCGGTTGCTCATATTTGTAACTCGAAGCAGATCTTTGCGAATAAGCGGAAGCTAGCGAAGAACGAGGTGACGATGCGCGTGGGAAACGGATCAAAGGTTGATGTGATCGCGGTCGGCACGCTACCCCTTCATCTACCATCGGGATTAGTTTTATACTTAAATAATTGTTATTTGGTGCCTGCGTTAAGCATGAACACTATATCAGGATCTTGTTTATTGCGAGACGGTTACTTGTTTAAGTTCGAGAATAATGGTTGTTTGATTTATATGAGTAATATGTTTTATGCACATGCACCTTTGATAGATGGTCTATTCTTATTGAATCTCGATAGTGGAAATACACATATTAATAACATTGAGGCTAAACGTTTGAAATCGAGCGATAACTCGACCTATATGTAACCTTTGTCGTCTTGGTCACATTGGAGTGAAGCGTATGAAGAAACTCCATTCCGATGGACTTCTTGAATCACTTGAAAGATGCGAAGCATGTCTGATGGGTAAAATGACTAAGACTCCATTTTCTGGTATGATGGAGCGAGCTACGGACTTATTAGAAATCATACATACCGATGTGTGTGGTCCAATGAGTGTAACATCGTGCGGTGGTTATCGTTATGTTCTTACCTTCACGGATGACTTGAGTAGATATGGGTATATCTATTTCATGAAACATAAGTTCGAAACTTTCGAGAAGTTTAAGGAATTTCAAAGTGACGTTGAGAATCAACGTAACAAGAAGATTAAATTTCTACGTTTTGATCGTGGAGGTAAATATCTAAGTTACGAGTTTGGCGAGCATTTGAAGAAATGCGGAATACTTTCACAATTGACACCGCCGGGAACACCACAGCGTAATGGTGTGTCCGAACGTCGTAATCGAACTCTCTTAGATATGCTTCGTTCTATGATGTCACTTACAGATTTACCGCTATTATTTTGGGGTTATGCATTAGAAACAGCCGCATTCACTTTAAATAGGGCACCATCTAAATCCGTTGAAATGACATCGTATGAATTATGGTTTGGGAAGAAACCTAAATTGTCGTTCCTTAAAGTTTGGGGTTGCGAAGCCTATGTAAAGAAGTTACAGCCGGACAAGCTTGAACCCAAAGTGGAAAAATGCGTCTTCATAGGATACCCGAAGGAAACTATTGGGTATACCTTCTATCATAGATCCGAGGGCAAAATCTTCGTTGCCAAGAATGGATCCTTTCTAGAGAAGGAATTTCTCTCGAAAGAAGTGACTGGAAGGAAAATAGAACTCGACGAGGTTGTCGAACCTTCTCTCGAACTTGCGAGTAGCGCAGCGCCGGAAGAAGTTCCTGTGGTGCCTGCACCAATAAGAGAGGAAGCTAATGATGATGATCATAAAACTTCGGTTGTAGTTTCTCTGAGCCTCATGAGTCAACGAGAACTTCGTAGCACTCTGATTGGTATGATCCGTTATGAGTGTCATGTTGGTGGACAACACCGATGACCTGCGACATATGAGGAAGCGATGATGAGCCCAGATTCCAATAAATGGCAAGAAGCCATGAAATCCGATTGGATCCATGTACGAACACGGTATGGACTTTGGTGGACTTCGAATGGCGGAAGGCTGTCGAGAATAAATGGATTTTCAAGAAGAAAGCAGATCTTGATGGTAATATTCGTCTATAAAGCTCAACTTGTCGCAAAAGGGTTTCGACAAATTCAAGGAGTTGACTACGATGAGACGTTCTCACCGATGTGAAGCTAAAATCTGTGAGGATTATGTTAGCAATCGCTGCATATTATGATTATGAGATATGGCAGATGGATGTCAAAACAGCATTCCTCAATGGAGACATTGATGAAGAGTTGTATATGATGCAACCCAAAGGTTTTGTCGATCCTAAAGATGCTAACAAGGTATGCAAACTTCAACGGTCCATCTATGGATTGAAGCAAGCATCCCGAAGTTGGAATCAATGTTTTGATAAGGTAATCAAAAGTTTTGGTTTTATACAAACTTATGGAGAAGCTTGTATTTACAAGAAAGTGAGTGGGAGCTCTGTAGCATTCTTAATACTATATGTAGATGACATATTGTTGATTGGGAATGATGTAGACCTTCTTAATAGTGTCAAGGAATATTTGAATAATAGTTTTTCAATGAAGGATCTTGGCGAAGCAGCTTACATATTAGGCATAAAGATTTATAGAGATAGATCGAGACGCCTAATATCATTGTCACAAAGTACATATTTGGACAAAGTTCTAAAGAGGTTTGGAATGGAAGATAGCAAGAAAGGGTTCTTGCCCATGTTTCCCAATACGACCTTGAGTAAAACTCAAAGTCCGACAACGGCAGAAGATAGAGAAAGGATGAGTAAGACTCCCTATGCCTCAGCCATAGGATCTCTAATGTATGCCATGCTATGTACTAAACCCGACATTGCATATGCTGTTAGTTTAACTAGCAGATATCAAAGTGATCCAGGAGTGTATCATTGGATAGCGGTCAAAAACTTCCTTAAGTACCTGAGAAGAACTAAGGATATGGTTCTTTCTTATGGAGGTGATGAACAGCTCGTTGTTAATGGTTACACCGATGCTAGTTGGAACACCGATCCGGATGATTCTAAATCACAATCTGGATACGTATTTACTTTGAATGGTGCAGCAGTTAGCTGGAGGAGTGCAAAGCAAAGCGTTGTGGCGAGATCTTCAACTGAATCGGAATACATGGCTGCTTCGGAGGCTTCACAAGAAGCGATATGGATGAAAGAGTTCATTACAGAGCTGGGTGTGGTTCCTAGTCTTGTTGGACCCAATGTCTATCTACTGTGATAACATGGGAGCCATAGCCAATGCGCAAGAACCAAGGTCACACAAGAAGCTGAAGCACATCAAGCTACGTTTTCACGCTATTCGAGAACATGTCCAAGATGGGGACATAAAAATTTGCAAAGTACACACAGATCTGAATGTGGCGGATCCGTTGACTAAACCTCTCCCGAAGGCAAAACATGACCAGCACCAAACTGCCATGGGTGTTCGGTATATTACCATGTAATCTAGATTAGATGACTCTAGTGCAAGTGGGAGACTGTTGGAGATATGCCCTAGAGGCAATAATAAATGTAGTTATTATTATATCTTTGTGTTTATGATAAATGTTTACATTCATGCTATAATAGTATTAACAAGGAAACATTAATACTTGTGTGATTTGTAAACTAAAATAGAGTCCCTAGTAAAGCATCTTTATAATACTAGCTTGTTGGTTAATAAATGATTGTGGTTTCCCTATCATGAACATTGAGATGTTATTAACAACAAGATCATATCGTTAGGAGAATGATATGGTGGACATACTCCTATAGATAAGCGTAGCATAAAGATCAAGTCACTTTAATAGTTCAATTGCTATATGCTTTCTGATACATAGTAACCTAATTCCTTCGACCATGAGATCATGCATATCACCTTCACCGGAAGGATTCTTTGATGACATCAAACACCACACCGTAACTAGGTGTCTATAAAGGTGGCATTGAGTGTTCGGAAAGTATTGGTTTAGACACATGGATCAAGAGTGGGATTTGTCCATCCATATGATGGATAGATATACTCTAGGCCCTCTCGGTGGAATGTCATCCAATTAGCTTGCAAGCATGTGACTGGATCACAAGGGATCACATATCATGGGAACGAGAAAAGAGTACTTATCAGTAACGAGGTTGAACTAGGTATGCAGAGATACCGACGATCATAACCTCGGATAAGTAAACTATCGTGAGACAAAGGGAAATTGGTATCGTATGTAAGTGGTTCATTCGATTGCAAAGTAATCATAGAAATATGTGGGAGCCATATGAATTTCCAGATTCCTCTATTGGTTATTGTTCGGAGAAGTGTCTCGATCATGTCCGCATAATTCACGAACCGTAGGGAGACACACTTAAGGATTCGATGTTGTTTGAGTAGTTATGGAATGATGAGTAAGAGACCGAATGTTGTTGGAGTCTCGGATGGGATCCGGGATATCACGAGGAGATCCGGAATGGTCCGGAGAATAAGATTCATATAAGGAAAGTCCTGTTTCGGGGTTGGAGAATGGTTCCGGTGTTTTCATCGGGAATGTTCTAGAAGGTTCCGGAATGTCCGGCACTCCGAAGGGGAAGGGTACATGAATGTGTCATACCAAGTTGGAATGATTGCATCATGTACTAGGTGTCATCTCTGAACAAAATAAAGGGTTTAATCAAATCCTAGTTTGAAAAGTCAAACGCCAATTTGAAAAGTCAAACGGCTATTTTGGGAAGTGGAGGGGAAGGTGGAAACCGAGTTAGGGAAGAGTTCCTCCCCTCCAGCGCCGGCCCCCTTGGGAAACCGAGTTGGGGAGGTACTCCCCTCCCCTGGCGTGGCCCCTCCACCTATATAAGGAGGGGCAGGGCTGCCCCTCCTAGCACCCAACACCTCCACCTGCAAACCCTAGCCCTAAGCCGTCGGCCCTCCTGCAGCCGCCGCCGCCCTAGGGCAAGCCGCCACCGCCTAGCTAACCCTAGCCGCTGGCCAAGCCTCCTCCTTGGTGTGTCTAAACCCTAGATCGCTGAGGAGCTCTCTCATAGTCCACCATACTCGCTCGGGCTTAAGGAGAAGCCTCATGAGATCTCCCTCTACTTAGGTGCCACGCTTGTCTTGGGAATCGCGAGGAGAGTGCTACAACCTCCCTTTGCTGGAACAAGGAGAGGAATGTCTTCGTCGATGCCGATTGGGGCGCTGCCGAGCATGCGCCTTGGGAAGGATCGTCTACGCGATCTTGAGATTGGGAAGAGTACGACTACATCACCCACGAGAATCCACTCTCGTTAAACACTTTGGAATCTTCGAGGGTGAGTTATTCCATCGACTCGTTGC
This sequence comes from Avena insularis, assembly GCA_023614405.1. Lineage (NCBI taxonomy): Eukaryota > Viridiplantae > Streptophyta > Magnoliopsida > Poales > Poaceae > Avena > Avena insularis. The sequence continues at coordinate 11,632,554 of CM042684.1, forward strand.
TACAATCTAGTAGATATATCTTGGCTTGTTTGTTTGTATGCGATAGAATTTTTTTGTTTTCCATGCTAAGAAACCCTACAAAGGGTTCAACTTTTTTATAAGACATGAATGCAGGAGCAAAACGTGTGTCGCTAATTAATACCGAATTGTTTGCACCAACCAATTTATGTTGAAAGCTCTTGACAAAAAACAATTATGACTCACATATTGCTGATGAGTAATCTCTATTTGTAGTATAAGTGGTTGTATATGTAGACTCTAAACAAGTCTAGATACACGTGTATCTAGAGAAAACTGAGTCTATTAATTTAGATCAGAGAGAATAGATATTTCTTAGTTGAAGATCTATCTGCATATGAACAAGATAACTCTTTAGGGTTCCCACACAAAAAGGTAAGCCTTAAGCCACACAAGCTTCAAACATCGTCCACCTTCAGCTACTTGGCCTCGTGGTTTCACAAATCATCATTTTTGTATTAAACTTGAAATAAAGAAAAGGTGGCCAGCCCATAGAGAGACCAGCTTGTACCCAAAACCGAGAGAACTACATGTAGGGGTTCGTAGCATGGAAAACAAAAAAATTCTACCGCATGCACACAAATAAACCAAGATCTATCTACTAGATTGTAGCAACGAGTCGATAGAGGAACTCACCCTCGAAGATTCCAAAGCGGTTAACGAGAGCAGATTCTCGTGGGTGATGTAGTCGTACACTTGCCGATCTCAAGACCGCGTAGACGATCCTTCCGGCGCTGCGTTCCGGCAGCGCTTCCACGATCACACGTTCGATTTTCGATGAAGACCTTCCTCTCCTTGTTCCAAAGAAAATGGAGGTTGTAGCACTCTCCTCCCGATTCCGGCAGCACGACGGCGTGGTACCGGAAGTAGAGGGGAGATCTCGCAGGGCTTCGCCTTAAGCCGAAGCGAGTATGTTGTATTAGGGTTTCCCAGAAAACTAGGGTTTAGAGATCCGGTAGGAGGAGGAGGTGTCGGCGGCGGCTAAGGCGGCGGCGACAGACCGGCGGCGGCGGCTCGTGGAGAGGGCTTGGAACTTGTGTTGTTTGGAGTAGCCCTCCCCTTCTATTTATGAGAGGGAGGGGCAGCCTTGGGAGGGGTGGGTTTGAATCCAAACCCAAACCCAAGTTGGATTGAGAGAAGGACTTGTTTCTTCTCCCACTAGGAAACCATTGTTCCAGTTTGACTTTTCAAAATTCCCGTTTGACTTTCAATTTAGAGTTTTATTTCTCTCTTGCATATGCCAACACCAAGTGACCTTGGACATGATCCAATCATTCCACTTACCCATGACACATTCATGGACCATTCTCCTTTCGGACCGGTGAACCTTCTAGACCCTTCTAGAACCTCTCCGATGAAATCATCGGAAACTTTCCCGAACTCCGAAATAGGACTTTCTTTATATGAATCTTATTATCCGGACCATTCCGGATCTCCTCGTGATATCCCGGATCCCATTCGAGACTCCGAACAACATTCGGTCTCTTACTAATCATTCCATAACTACTCAACAACATCGAATCCTTAAGTGTGTCTCCCTACGGTTCGTGAATTATGCGGACATGACCGAGACACTTCTCCGATCAATAACCAATAGAGGAATCTGGAAATTCATATGGCTCCCACATATTTCTACGATTACTTTGCGATCGAATGAACCACTTACATACGATACCGATTTCCCTTTGTCTCACGATAGTTCACTTATCCGAGGTTTTGATCGACGGTATCTCTGCATACCTAGTTCAACCTCGTTACCGATAAGTACTCTTTTCTCGTTCCCGTGATATGTGATCCCTTGTGAGCCAGTCACATGCTTGCAAGCTAATTGGATGACATTCCACCGAGAGGGCCCAGAGTATATCTATTCGTCATATGGATGGACAAATCCCACTCTTGATCCATGTGCCTCAACCCATACTTTCCAAACACTCAATGCCACCTTTATAGCCACCGATTCGGTGTGGTGTTTGATGTCATCAAAGCATCCTTCCGGTGATGGTGATTAACATGATCTCATGGTCGAAGGAATTAGGTTACTATGTATTAGAAAGCTTATAGCAAATGAACTATATTAAATGACTTGATCTTTATGCTACGCTTATCTATAGGAGTATGTCCATCATACCATTCTCCTAATGATATGATCTTGTTGTTAATAACATCTCAATGTCCATGATAGGGAAACCACAATCATATATTAACCAACAAGCTAGTATTATGAAGAGGCTTTACTAGGGACTCTAATTTAGTTTACAAATCACACAAGTATTAATGTTTCCGGTTAATACAATTATAGCATGGTATGTAAACGTTTATCATAAGTATGAAGATATGATAATAACCACTTTATTATTGCCTCTTGGGCATATCTCCAACAGTCTCCCACTTGCACTAGAGTCAATAATCTAGTTTCAAACCTTTGTGTATTCAACACCTATGGCTTTCTGGTGTCGTATGTACACGATTGCTAGTGGTCAACTGATCTCCGGATCTGACACTTCCAGTTCCGTGTGTAATTGCATGTCTTCGCGTCTCTACGCATCACTCATTCTCTAATGAGATGGCTTCGTACAAATTTGGTCCTTTGGCGTGACCTTTAGTTCTTTGGGGTTAAAACATGTTGATAATATTGTCGTACAATATATCTTCATAGTATTATCCCTTCTTTGAACTACACCTAGTTTGATAACAAACTACTAGACACAAATGCCCTCTTTTGCTGCTATAATAGAAGTTATATACTTAACCTTTTGTTGTAGTATCTGTCACAATGTCTTAACTTTGGAACTCATCCAAATTCATTATGGAACTTACTTTCCATTATATTGTGCCACCCTTAGTTTAGATTGAGATAAACTTAATTTGTACTTTGTGACAAAACTAATATTAATGTAATTCATTTACAATGAACTAACCATCTATTTGTCACTTCTACAAAATAATATATTCTTAGTTCTTTTACAAGATCATAAGAATATCTTTACTATCGTCCAATGATTATCTTATGAATCATTCTGGTATATGCTCATAACATTTAGAGCATAGGACATATCTGGATTTGTACATATCACAGTATGATTGATATAAATACTCTTTGTGATCAAGTATCAATCTATACTTGAATCTTTGTTTCTTTTTCCAAGTGTCAATACACTTGAATATATCATCAATATTGAACTCATTCAATCCTTTCTGTGCGACAAGAACCTTTCTTGTAGTTTCTATATTGAACTCATTCAATATATCATCTATGTACTTTCGGCACAACCATATTAGCGTCTATTGATGCCAAATATTTGGGTTTTGCCTAAGTCTTTCATCGGGATGAAATTCTTAATATGTGTTAATAAAAGATACATCTTTTTTAATCAACAATATGTCTTCCACATAATGTATTAGAAACATGTCTTAGCGCTCCCACTTAATTTCTTGCAAATGCAAGCATGTTCATTGTCTCTGATGAAATTAAACTCTTTTAACAGTTTCATCATAGTGAAGATTCCAAATTCGTGATGCTCACTTCAACCATTGAAGTTTGCATATGCTTTTAGCATCCTTTGAATTAACAAAACCCTATGGACCGTGTTATGCACATGTCCTAGGTAACAATTCTATTAGAAGAACTTGTTTTGTTTATTCAACTACCACATAACAAAATTATATATAGTGATTGCTATATTAATCCGTCTAGACTAAATATCACTATGAAAGATCAAATCTTGTCATAGTCAACCTTTGAACATTGTTGTGAACTCTTTCCCAACATGTCGACCATTTCATAGATGCGAAAAATCCATGTCTATTTCTTTATAGATCCAAACACAACTATAAGGTCTTACACCTTTCTCGAGGGTCCTTCAAGTTCAAAACTTGATTTCTCGTGTATGGAACTATCACGGATTTTATGGCTTCAAGCCATTTGACGGAGTCAGGGCCCATTATCGCTTCTTTGCATGTAGTACGTTCATTATTCTCAAATAATGATTCAACCCTCAAATCTTGGTATTTGATTGTTTACTCGACCTACTTGGTTCAATAGAAACTTTGACCTCCGTAACCACAACCTTTGAGGCACGTGAGCCATGAGCTTTGTTGCTGCCTCCGGAATAATTTTCGGTGCTGCGCAACTTTGCACATATATCTAAGGTTCTTTTAACCTTATCAAAGTTCTATTGTCCTCCCACTTATCTTTTCACGAAAAATTCCTTCTCCAAGAAACTTGATGTTCTAAGTGACAAACACTTTTGTCTTCGATGTTATGGAAGAATACTTAACAGTTATTCAAAATAACATACAAAGACAGGTTCATCCGACTTTGGTTGCAAACATCTTTCTTATGCATAGCATACCAATGTTTAAGAAAGGACAACTTGGGTTTTATCCCAAACCATAACTTTATATGGTGTCATTTCAACGGATTATGATGGAGCTCTTTTCAGTGGAAAAACGGTAGTCTCTAAAGCTTTTAATCTTTAAAATATAATGGCAGTTTTATGAATTACACCTTTGATCTTACCATGTCAAACAAGGTTTACTTACAAATCTCGAATGCTCCATACTCTTATGGTGTTTCGAAAAATGTAAATCCACGGAACGATTCCTTAAATCTTAGGTATTATGCTAAACTTATAACTCAAATATCTTCCTTTATGATCTTATCATAAACTATGTATATTCTTGTTACAATGATTTTGCACTTCATCTTGAAAGTCTTTGAACTTTTCAAATGTTTCATACTTCATCCTTATTAAGTAAATATTCATATATTCACTCAAATTTTCGGAGAAAGCATATGAAGTTGAAATCCATCGCTCTTGACTACACATAATGGACTTCATACAACAATATGTACAAGTTCCAATAAGCTAGTCATTCATTCCCTTTTGGCCTATGAATGAAGTTTCAATTATCTCTAGGAAAATTTCACAAGCGTTATTTGATCAAAAATCAAAAGACTCCAAAATTCCATCCACATGGAGTTTGTTCATGTTTTCTTTCCAATATAATTTAAACGGCGATGTCACTTCCTAAGTAATCTTTCAATCAATTTGTCTTTCAACATTTTTAGCACTAATTTTATGGATGTGATTTCTCCAACGAGATTTGTGAATCATCCATCTTTTATGGATTACGGAAATTATTTGAACAACCCTTTTGTTCTCATAATACCTGACAAAACAAATCTTGAAGGCAAGCTTTGATGTTTAACGAGCAACACAATAACCCTTTATTTGTTCTCGATGAACATCATCACATATTCTTTTGCTAGTTACTTAGGCCATTGTAGTTCCTGAATTCTGTTGTTTCGTATGACGATTCTTACCAACAAATTCAGTATCAAATACTTAAGAACCACATTGTTTAATAAGCAAAGAATATAGCCATAACATGTATATCATCTATATACTTAAACTGAACAATTCTAGTCTTTTCTTTTCTACCATATATTTATGAGATTCTCTTTCAGTATTTCCTTTTCTGTTTGAAAGAATCTTTCAACATCAATAGTGGAGTCATATACATAGTCCAAAGCGTGTATAATTAAATACCAATGTCTTTGGACTTGCACTTTGAAGTAGATCACCATCATCAAATGTTTGGTGTGCTTTCAAATTCCATTCTTTAGTAATCTCTTGGTGTGGTAAGTATTTTACCTACATCAAATATTCACCCTTATCATGGAATTATTCATGATAAAGCTACTTTTAGCTTATAAAGATGAATCACGGGTATAATGTTGCTATCCAAAACCTTTTGGTGGATTAGGAAAACTAGTGTCTCCAACCCTTTGCAAATTCTCATCAAATATGAGAACATGACTTTTGCCATATTATACTCTATCATGTTGCAACCAAAACTTCGTTTCAGATAGCACAATATCTTCCACACATCATGGTTTCTGAAACAACTCTTTCAGATCCTAGATAACCTTTATATTAAGACAATCCTTTGAATATCAAGAATCATGGAGACAAACATGATACTCATACACTAACACTTGGAATTGTCACTCTTGATTTAATACCAATTATTAAACTTCATGGAGTAACCAGAACTTACTGAAAGTTTGCAATAGGACTTTTAAACTTTAGATTAACACTTCAAAACAATACGATACCAGTTCGTAAAGTAACTAACCAGAATTCTATAGTTCTATCATCTCAATTAAAACTAAGCGCAAGGTGGTAAACAGATGCCAATGACTACAACAACTATGCAAATTCACTTTGATTTAATTTATGATAAATAGTGTTCAACTTTTAATCATATTGCCATTGAACTCCCACTCAAAACAATATCCCTCACATTGTTTTAGTGATCACACGACCAAATCCACCACATCAAAACCGATCATCACAAGAGTTGATGTAGCTTCTATGGCGAACAATCAACATGTTCATCATATCTACTATATGACTCATGCTTTACCTTTCGGTGATCCGTGTTCCGAGATCATGTCTGTACATGCTAGGCTCGTCAAGATCAAACCTTAGCTTCCGCATGAGCAAATCTGGCTTGCTCACGTTGTATACACTCGCAGAATCTAACACACTCGATCATCACGTGGTGCTTCAAAACAATGAGCTTTAGCAACGGTGCTTACTAAGGATGAACACTTTAAAACTTGAAATTGTGTGCTTGAGGGATCATCTTATAATGGTACCGTCGTGAACTAAGCAATACAAGATGCATAAAAGGATTAACATCACATGCAATTCATAATATGTGATATGATATGGCCTTTCTTTTTTGTGCTTCCGATCTCCATCTTCAAGCACGAACATGATCTCCATCATCACCGGCATTGCATCAAGGTCAATGATGCCGCTCTATGGTTGTCGTCCACCAGCTTCAACTATTACAACTACTTTGAATAGACACGCGAGTCTTAACAGAATTTAAAGACAACCATATGGCTCCTGCCGGTTGCCAACTTACAATAAGGAATATTGCATACATCAAATATAATCACAATCATGGCCATATCACATCACAGCACACCCCTGCAAAACAAAGTTCGACGCCTATAATTTTCTTTGCATATTTTACGTGGTTTGGGGCTTTCAATAAGTGTCGTTCTAACTTACGAACAAGAACCACAACATTGATACTAGTATTGTCAATCACCCGTTGTAAATTGAATCTTAACTATGTTGGGAGAAACAGCACCAAGAAGCCACTTATGCAATACAAGTTGCATGTCAAGCATGGAGCAAGTCTCATGAACGATGTCATATAAGGTTAGCCCGGGCCGCTTCATCCCACCATCCCGCAAGATGCAAAGTACACAAGAAGCAATCGACAACAAAAGCATCAACGCGCACAATGACCATTGTGTTCTACTCGTGCAACAGATCTACATATAGACACGGCTCTGATACCACTGTAGGGGTTCGTAGCATGGAAAACAAAAATTTTCTACCGCATGCACACAAACAAGCCAAGATCTATCTACTAGATTGTAGCAACGAGTCGATAGAGGAACTCACCCTCGAAGATTCCAAAGCGGTTAACGAGAGCAGATTCTCGTGGGTGATGTAGTCGATTACCCGATCTCAAGAACGCGTAGACGATCCTTCCGCGCTGCGTTCTAGCGCTCATGATCGGTCACACGTTGGTACTCGATGAAGACCTTCCTCTCCCTTGTTCCAGCGGCGGAGGTTGTAGCACTCTCCTCGCGATTCCGGCAGCACGACGGCGTGGTACCGGAAGTAGAGGGGAGATATCGCAGGACTTCGCCTTAAGCCGAAGCGAGTATGTTGGATTAGGGTTTCCCGGAAAACTAGGTTTTAGAGATCCGGGAGGAGGAGGAGGTGTCGGCGGCGGCGACAGACCGGCGGCGGCGGCGGGCGGCGGCGGCTCGTGGAGAGGGCTTGAAACTTGTGTTGTTTGGGGCAGCCCTCCCCTTCTATTTATGAGAGGGAGGGGCAGCCTTGGGAGGGGTGGGTTTGAATCCAAAACCAAACCCAAGTTGGATTGAGAGAAGGACTTGTTTCTTCTCCCACTAGGAAACCATTGTTCCAGTTTGACTTTTCAAACTTCCCGTTTGACTTTCAATTTAGAGTTTTATTTCTCTCTTGCATATGCCAACACCAAGTGACCTTGGACATGATCCAATCATTCCACTTACCCATGACACATTTATGGACCATTCTCCGTTCGGACCGGTGAACCTTCTAGAACCTTCTAGAACCTCTCCGATGAAATCATCGGAAACTTTCCCGAACTCCGAAATAGGACTTTCCTTATATGAATCTTATTCTCCGGACCATTCCGGATCTCCTCGTGATATCCCGGATCCCATCCGAGACTCCGAACAACATTCGGTCTCTTACTAATCATTCCATAACTACTCAACAACATCGAATCCTTAAGTGTGTCTCCCTACGGTTCGTGAATTATGCGGACATGACCGAGACACTTCTCCAATCAATAACCAATAGAGGAATCTGAAAATTCATATGGCTACCACATATTTCTACGATTACTTTGCGATCGAATGAACCACTTACATACGATACCAATTTTCCTTTGTCTCACGATAGTTTACTTATCCGAGGTTTTGATCGTCGGTATCTCTGCATACCTAGTTCAACCTCGTTACCGATAAGTACTCTTTTCTCGTTCCCGTGATATGTGATCCCTTGTGAGCTACCACATGCTTGCAAGCTAATTGGATGACATTCCACCGAGAGGGCCCAGAGTATATCTATCAGTCATATGGATGGACAAATCCCACTCTTGATCCATGTGCCTCAACCCATACTTTCCAAACACTCAATGTCACCTTTATAGCCACCCAGTTACGGTGTGGTGTTTGATGTCATCAAAGCATCCTTCCGGTGATGGTGATTAACATGATCTCATGGTCGAAGGAATTAGGTTACTATGTATTAGAAAGCTTATAGCAAATGAACTATATTAAATGACTTGATCTTTATGCTACGCTTAACTATAGGAGTATGTCCATCACATCCTTCTCCTAAAGATATGACCCTGTTGTTAAAAACATCTCTATGTTCATGATCAGGAAACCATGATCATATATTAACCAACAAGCTAGTTTAACAAGAGGCTTTATTAGAGACTCTTTTATGTTTACAAATCACACAAGTATTAATGTTTCCGGTTAATACAATTATAGCATGGTATGTAAACATTCATCATAAGTATGAAGATATGATAATAACCACTTTATTATTGCCTCTTGGGCATATCTCCAACACTACCTTGTGTCATTTTCTTGTCGTTGTATGCTGCTACGAAGGTGCGTGCACCCTGTTCGATCTTGGCGTGTGCTAAGCTAGTGTTATAAAGTAATTAAGAACATAACTACAAAAGCCCGTAATCACTTTGTTTATTTATTCAGGATAAACACCCCGCAATTGTACACAATTTGAGCAACCTACTTCCGCCAGACATGACAGAGAAATTTGTGAGCACCAATTATCTGCAATTCCTCGCCTACTGCGTTAGTGCTGAAATTCCAAAGTAGATCGATCATTTTTAGGGAGTAGATGAATTACACTATGATGGAGATGCATCCAACGACCTGGTCTCAGAATTTTTTTCTCCAGTACTTGAGCTATCTCTCGTGGTTTAGACACTGCTCCTGACGCCTTCCACTCCTTTTTGTTTTCTCACATCTCTTAGCTGTTACGCCTTCCTAAAGTAGTGGTACTAACTCGCGTAAACCGAAATATTCGTTATAGAAAAAACACCGTAAGCTATACTGACGGATGAAGCTTGCTATATGATGAGTGAGCTTGCATGGGATGAAATGTCCGACCAGAACATGAAACTAGCTGCTTATGGTCTGGTCGAAGATGGAGTGCAGTATATGTAAGGGAGAAAAGAGCATTGACCACCAATGTTTGGTGGGTATTTATTTATCCAGAGATGAATACCCATTGACTTATAATAGGTGTGCTGGTGCGTCATTGCTAAGTACGGCTACTCCCAATGCATCTTTCCCTAGTGCTAGGTATGATATATATTGAGATCAGCTACCTTAATGCGTTGTACTTACATTCAATCGGCCACGCCAACGGCTTGTTCAGAGTCAGCCTGACCGGTATGGAGTGGGCGGCCAGCGACGCGCAGAGGTGCCGATTGGGAGGACCGCGACGAGGGGAACAATGCGTGGAGGCTTAGGCCATATTCGTCCATGTTCTTCTAGAGGGAAGCTCGTGAAAAAGACGAGAGATTTGGGGATTCTCTGGATTGATCCCATGAGAACAAAGAGAGCCAGTGGTTGAGCAAAAAAATAAAGAAATCTACCAGATGGACTATATAGCTTAAGGCTCGGTGGTCTTTAATCATTGGGAGGGATTCAGTCCGCTATAGCACATGTAGGGAGGCCCAGCTTATGGCCCGAGTTAGAATTAAGCATTGGAGACACTCTAAGGGCTTGTTTGATTCAAATGAATTTCAAAGAATTTATGAAGGATTATGTCCCTTAAGAAATATTCCTACATTGGTCGTTTGATTCAAAGGATTACAATCCTTAGGAATTTCTTAAAAGGATTCCTTTGCTCTCTGTTTTGTAGGAAAAATTTCCATTCACTCCAACCTCATGTTTGATTTCCTTTGTTTTTCATGTGATTCAAACACGTACATGATCCAAATTCCTTAGCTTTCTATTCCTATAGGATCAAGAGGTCATGTCACTCCAATCCTATGGTTTCTATTCCTATGTTTTGAGAATCCTGCAAAATCAAATGAGCCCTAAGTTAGCAGAGACGTGTCAGGATAAATAAGAATGATATAACATAGCAAGAAAAAATAACAAAAGGCTTAATTACGTTTTTAGTATGTCCCATGAGTTTTGTTTCTAATCATCTTTTCTCCAATTATAAATCTGAAGGATATGTCAATTTTTTGCTAGGTACAAAATATAGTTAGAAAAACCGGCCAACAATCCCACAAGAATGACATAATTTGTTGAATTTTACGTAAATTTTAAATATTTCATTACTGTTTGTTATTGACCTCATCTTAGTAGAACCCTTCACGTTTCTCCCATTCATCACTTGCACTGTATGTATAAAAAATGCAGGCATGAAACTCTGGGGAAATAAGCGCAGTTTGCACTATGTTATGAGTATGTAGCTCAGTTTGCACACTACCTGTATGTACCCTCGGTTCACACTAACATTCAATTAGCACTTGTGTATAAGGAACTTGTGTGCAAACTTTTCAACCGACTTATGCATTATTTATTTCTATGATTTGCAATCTTCGTTGTTCATAATCTATTAGCACCGGGGCATCTTGCTACTGCGAAGATGCCATTATTTTCATTCCACGTGTCATCTACACAAGGGGAAACGATGAGAATATAGCCATGTCCAAGACACAGATGGAAGGAGTATACACAAGGAGAAACGATAGGTACAAAGAATAATACGCGATAGCAACTCGCCTTGACCAAGGCAATGTCAGTGAAGTACGACGGAGGGGTGGGTGTGGCGGGTCTTGTGTAAGGCGGCGGAAGGGAGCGACTTATGGTCTTCATCAATCGGCATCGATAACAAAATCGGTGGATGGCAACAATGTCAATGGTTGAGTTTGAAGAGGATAATAGGGATTTAACAAAGGGGAAAGGGGAAAATTGCCTAAGGAGGCATGAGGCGATTAAATTTTATGTGGTCCCATTCGAAATCTGAGCAGGACCAGTAAAAAGCATGGTGGAAACAACGAAAACAATGGTGGGGCCTGATAAAATGCTCTGTGGCTCATATAGGCACCAAAAATAACACATGGTGATTTATAGAGCGTCGTATGAAGTTGGTGTCAAGAATGCTCATCCGCCGGATAAAAAAGTTTTGCATGTACTTTTAACTTGTGCCACCCTAAAAAAAGTTCCGCATGAGAGGAGCCTTTTTGTAGTGTCAGTAGCATGCACATTGCTGGGTGTTCCTTATACGCGAGAAAACATACACCATGCTAGTTTTCTTACTTTGATTTCCATGTGGATTGTCAACATATACATTCGTAGAAAACCATACAAAAAAGACATGGTTGGGGATAAGGATCCTACATTCTCTTTTCACCATGATTTTTTCTTTATGCCTTAATGAAATGCTTGGGAGACTCTTTTATTGTGGTTGAAGATTCATGTCATGATGCAATGCAAAGACATCAATCTCGTGAGGTGACATAGGATCATCACCCTGGTTGTTCATCATGTCATGATATCACCTCATGTCTTATTTCGTGTAACTAACAATTCCATGTTGAACAGAATATGACACCAAGAGTACTAAAAAATAATGACACCAAGACATCCTACCAAACATGTATACAAGGCGGAAAGTGTATATAAAAAATGAGAAAAGAAACTCAACTCCGTTGCAAGAAGCTATCAACCAAACACGGAAAATAAGCTCTAGTATGGTGCAGTAAGCCATCAACCAAAGGTGAATAATAAGCTATAGTCCCAAAGATCAAGGTAGACTAGGTATTCATGACCTTGAGTTGGTAAGTGGTTCTTAAGCTACTTATCGAAGATGGTGTATGACAAACACTCCTAAAAAATACAAAGACTCAAATGCTTTGTCCCAAGTTTATTAGAAGCAGTCTAGGGACTCACATTTATGGGTTGGTCTAATGAATAGAAAGAAACACTTCTTCGATTTGGATCGTTTGTAATTAAGGATGTCCGAAAATAAAATTCTCGAAGGACAAGTGGCTGAAAAATGCTACACTCCGAGAACAATACCACCTCTATACAACATTATTTATCACAAGGGCGATACCATCACAATGGGTTTGGAGTCTTCTCCACAAGCGTGATGTTTAGAAGAGATTTAATTGGTCCCAAACTTGCATTTTGGAACGTTTTGTTACAACATTTGGGAACAATGCAATTATCGCCGGGGGCCAATGAGCTTCGATGGAACCTACATGAGAATGATAAATTCTCGATGGATTCCATGTATAGAGCAACGGCAACAAAAAAATGGAAAATAAAGATACCACTTAAGATCAAAATCTTTGTTTGGTATCTTCATCGAGGAGTCATCCACGCCAAGGACAACCTTATGAAACGAAATTGGTATGGAAATAAAAAAGTATGATTTTTGTCAACGTATGATACAATTAAGAACCTATTCTTTCCATGCAAATTTGCTTGTTCTACATGGCCAGACATCCAAGTAGTTTCTAACTTGTATCTGTCATGCATTATTGCTAATATTTTTGGCAACTGGCTACATGATGTTGATCACATGTTTAGAATTCTTATTAGGGTGGAAGCGCTTTCCGTTATTTGCTCAGTTTGGTTATGTAGAAATAAAAAGGTTTTTAATGATAAAAATTATTCCGGTGCACCAGTATACTTTGTTGATGGCCATCTCTATAGCATGTGGAGAGCCGTGACATGTTTACAGAGCTGTCTATGTTGGAGATATGCCCTAGAGGCAATAATAAATGTAGTTATTATTATATCTTTGTGTTTATGATAAATGTTTACATTCATTCTATAATAGTATTAACAAGGAAACATTAATACTTGTGTGATTTGTAAACTTAATTTGAAATCCCTAGTAAAGCCTCTATATAATACTAGCTTGTTGGTTAATAGATGATTGTGGTTTCCCTATCATGAACATTGAGATGTTATTAACAACAAGATCATATCGTTAGGAGAATGATATTGTGGACATACTCCTATAGATAAGCGTAGAATAAAGATCAAGTCATTTTAATAGTTCAATTGCTATATGCTTTCTGATACATAGTTATCTAATTCCTTCGACCATGAGATCATGCATATCACCTTTACTGGATGGATGCTTTGATGACATCAAACACCACATCGTAACTGGGTGGCTATAAAGGTGGCATTGAGTGTTCAAAAAGTATTGGTTGAAACACATGGATCAAGAGTGGGATTTGTCCATCCATATGACGGATAGATATACTCTGGGCCCTCTCGGTGAAATGTCATCCAATTAGCTTGCAAGCATGTGACTGGCTCACAAGGAATCACATATCACGGGAACGAGAAAAGAGTACTTATCAGTAACGAGGTTGAACTAGGTATGCAGAGATACCGACGATCATAACCTCAGATAAGTAAACTATCGTGAGACAAAGGGAAATTGATATCGTATGTAAGTGGTTCATTCGATCGCAAAGTAATCGTAGAAATATGTGGGAGCCATATGAATTTCCAGATTCCTCTATTGGTTATTGTTCGGAGAAGTGTCTCGATCATGTCTGCATAATTCACGAACCGTAGGGAGACACACTTAAGGATTCGACGTTGTTTGAGTAGTTATGGAATGATGAGAAAGAGTCTGAATGTTGTTCGGAGTCCCGGATGGGATCCGGGATATCACGAGGAGATCCGGAATGGTCCGGAGAATAAGATTCATATAAGGAAAGTCCCGTTCCGGAGTTGGGGAATGGTTCCGGTGTTTTCATCGGGAATGTTCTAGAATGTTCCGGAATGTCTAGCACTCCGGAAGGGGGGAAGGGTACATGAATGTGTCATTTCAAGTTGGAATGATTGCATCATGTACTAGGTGTCTTCGTTGTCCAAAATAAAGGGTTTATTCAAATCCTAAATTGAAAAGTCAAACGGCTAGTTTGAAAGTCAAACGACAAGTTTTGGAAAGAGGAGGAGTGGGAAACCGAGTTGGGGAGGGATTCCCTCCTCCAACCGCCGGCCCACCTCCAAGCCGAGTTGGGGAGGGACTCCCCTCCCCTTGGCCGCGCCTCCACCTATAAAGGGAGGCAGGGCTGCCTCCTAGCACACACAAGTACCTCTCCTCCAAACCCTAGATTGGCGCCACCACCTCCTGCTGCGCCACCTCCCGAGGTTGCCCTAGCCCGACTTGGGGTGCCCCAAACCCCAGCCGGCTCTAGCACCTCCTCCTTGGTGTGTCTAAAACCTAGATCCGAGGAGCCTCTCATACTCCACCATACTGCTCGGCTTAAGGCGAAGCCTGCGAGATCTCCTCTACTTAGGTACCACGCCGTTGTCTTTGCGGAATCATGAGGAGAGTGCTACAACCTCCACCGCCTTTGGAACAAGGGAGAGGAAGGTCTTCCGATTCACGTAGGCCGATCATGGGAGCGCCAGGGCGGAACGCAGCCTTGAGAAGGATCGTCACGCGATCTTGAGATCGGAAAGAGTACGACTACATCACCCACGAGAATCCGCTCTCGTTAAACACTTTGGAATCTTCGAGGGTGAGTTATTCCATCGACTCGTTGCTACAATCTAGTAGATAGATCTTGGCTTGTTTGTTTGTATGGTAGAATTTTTTGTTTTCCATGCTCTGAAACCCCTACAAAGGGTATCAGAGCCGTGTCTATATGTAGATCTGTTGCACGAGTAGAACACAATGGTCATTATGGGCGTTGATGCTTTTATTGTCAATTACTTCTTGTGTACTTTGCATCTTGCGGGATGTTGGGATGAAGCGGCCCGGGCTAACCTTACATGACATCGTTCATGAGACTTGCTCCACGCTTGACATGCAACTTGTATTGCATAAGTGGATTTGCGGGTGCCTGTTTCTCCCAGCATAGTGGAGATCCAATTTACAACGGGTGATTAACAATACTAGTATCAATGTTGTGGTTCTTGTTCGTAAGTTAGAACGACACTTATTGAAAGCCCCAAACCACGTAAAATATGCAAAGAAAGTAGAGGCGTCTAACTTTGTTTTGCAGGGGTGTGCAGTGATGTGATATGGCCATGATTGTGATTATATTTGATGTATGCAATGTTCCTTATTGTAAGTTGGCAACCGACAGGAGCCATATGGTTGTATTTAATTTATGTTAAAGACCCGCGTGTCTATTCAAAGTAGTTGTAATAGTTGAAGCCGGTGGACGACAACCATGAAGTAGCGTCATTGACCTTGATGCAATGCCGGTGATGATGGAGATCATGTTCGTGCTAGAAGATGGAGATCGGAAGCACAAAGAAGAAAGGCCATATCATATCACATATTATGAATTGCATGTGATGTTAATCCTTTATGCATCTTGTATTGCTTAGTAGACGACGGTAGCATTATAAGATGATCCCTCATGCACATGAATTTCAAGTCATAAAGTGTTCACCCTTAGTTAGCACCGTTGCTAAAGCTTGTTGTTTCGAAGCACCACGTGATGATCGGGTGTGTTAGATTCCGCAAGTGTATACAACGTGAGCAAGCCAGATTTGCTCATGCAGAAACTAAGGTTTGATCTTGACGAGCCTAGCATGTACAGACATGGTCTCGGAACACGGATCACCGAAAGGTAAAGCATGAATCATATAGTAGATATGATGAACATGTCGATTGTTCGCCATTGAAACTATATCAACTCTCGTGATGATCGGTGTTGATGTGGTGGATTTGGTTCGTGTGATCACTAAAACAATGTGAGGGATATTGTTTTGAGTGGGAGTTCACCTAGATTAAACTTTATTATTTATTAGAACTCAATTTGTCATAAACTTAGTCTAAACTATTGCAAATATGTTGTAGATCAATGGCAGCCCCTACCATCAATTTTAATGTGTTCCTAGAGAAAGAAAAGTTGAAAAACAATGGAAGAAACTTGGATTGGTTCCGCAATTTGAGGATTGTCCTCACTGGTAATTTGACCTATGTCTTTGGATGCACATTGGGTGACCCACTGCAGCTAATGCTACCGATGAAGTAAAGAATGTTTACCTTGCTCGGAAGAATCGACTCCATAGTTTAGTGTGCTATCTTGTATGGTTTAGAATCGGAGCTTGTAAAAAGGTTTGAGAATTCAGACCCACATGATATTGTCCGTGATCTCAAATTGATCTTTGAGACTCACGCGATTGAGAGCTATGAGGCTTCGAAAAGTTCTTTAACGCAAGATGGAAGAGGCAAAATCGGTGAGCATGTGCTTAAGATGTGCAGGCACGCAAAACAAACTTCAAAGCTTGGGTATAGTGATTCCTAATGCTTTGGGGATTTACGTGTCCTCCAATCACTACCACCAAGTTACAAGAACTTTGTGATGAACTACAACATGCAGAACATGAACAAGCAGTTGCCAGAACTGCTTGCTATGTTAAAGTCTGCAGAAGTGGAGATCAAGAAAGAGCACCAAGTGTTGTTGGTCAATAAGACCACCAAATTCAAGAAAGGCAAGTCTAAGCAGAAGGGACACTTCAAGATGGGTGGCAAGAAAGTTGCCACACCGACGAAGAAGACCAAGGCTGGACCCAAGCACGATCTTGAGTGCTTTTCTTGCAAAGGAGAAGGTCCTCGGCGGAATTGCCCAAAGTACTTGGCGGATTTGAAGAACGGCAACATCAAGAAGAAAGGTATATCGATATACATGTTATTGATGTGTATCTCACTAGTACTCGTAGTAGTGCACGGGTATTTGATCTTTGGTTGGTTGCTCATATTTGTAACTCAAACAAAGCTTTGCGAATAAACGGAAGCTAGTGAAGAACGAGGTGACGATGCGCGTGGGAAACGGATCAAAGGTTGATGTGATCACGGTCGGCACGCTACCCCTTCATCTACCATCGGGATTAGTTTTATACTTAAATAATTGTTATTTGGTGCCTGCGTTAAGCATGAACATTATATCGGAATCTTGTTTATTGCGAGACGGTTACTTGTTTAAATCAGAGAATAATGGTTGTTCGATTTATATGAGTAATATGTTTTATGCACATGCACCTTTGATAGATGGTCTATCCTTATTGAATCGCGATAGTGGAAATACATATATTAATAACATTGAGGCTAAACGTTTGAAATCGAGCGATAACTCGACCTATATGTGGCACTGTCGTCTTGGTCACATTGGAGTGAAGCGTATGAAGAAACTCCATTCCGATGGACTTCTTGAATCACTTGATTTTGAATCACTTGAAAGATGTGAAGCATGTCTGATGGGTAAAATGACTAAGACTCCATTTTCTGGTATGATGGAGCGAGCTACGGACTTATTGGAAATCATACATACCGATGTGTGTGGTCCAATGAGTGTAGCATCGTGCGGTGGTTATCGTTATGTTCTTACCTTCACGGATGACTTGAGTAGATATGGGTATATCTATTTCATGAAACATAAAACCGAAACTTTCGAGAAGTTTAAGGAATTTCAAAGTGAGGTAGAGAATCAACGTAACAAGAAGATTAAATTTCTACTTCTGATCGTGGAGGTGAATATCTAAGTTACGAGTTTGGCGAGCATTTGAAGAAATGCGGAATACTTTCACAATTGACACCGCCGGGAACACCACAGCGTAATGGTGTGTCTGAACGTCGTAATCGAACTCTCTTAGATATGGTTCGTTCTATGATGTCACTTATAGATTTACCGCTATCATTTTGGGGTTATGCATTAGAAACAGCCGCATTCACTTTAAATAGGGCACCGTCTAAATCCGTTGAAACGACACCGTATGAATTATGGTTTAGGAAGAAACCTAAATTGTCGTTCCTTAAAGTTTGGGAATGCGAAGCCTATGTACAGAAGTTATAGCCGGACAAGCTTGAACCCAAAGCGGAAAAATGCGTCTTCATAGGATACCCGAAGGAAACTATTGGGTATACCTTCTATCATAGATCCGAAGGCAAAATCTTCGTTGCCAAGAATGGATCCTTTCTAGAGAAGGAATTTCTCTCGAAAGAAGTATTTGGAAGGAAAGTAGAACTTGACGAGGTTGCCGAACCTTCTCTCGAAATTACGAGTAGCGCGGACGGAAGAAGTTCTGTGGTGCTGCACCAATTAGAGAGGAAGCTAATGATGATGATCATGAAACTTGATCGAAGTTGCTCTGAGCCTCGCAGGTCAACGAGAACTCGTACCACTCCAGATTGGTATGATCCCGTTATGAGTATCATGTTGGTGGACAACACCGATGACCCTAAGACATATGAGGAAGCGATGATGAGCCCAGATTCCAATAAATGGCAAGAAGCCATGAAATCCGAGATTGGATCCATGTACGAAAACCAAGTATGGACTTTGGTGGACTTACCGGATGGTAGGAAGAGTCGAGAACAAATGGATTTTCAAGAAGAAAGCAGATCTCTTGATGGTAATGTTACTGTCTATAAAGCTCGACTTGTCGCAAAAGGGTTTCGACAAATTCAAGGAGTTGACTATGATGAGACTTTCTCACCAGTAGCAAAGCTAAAGTCTGTGAGGATTATGTTAGCAATCGCTGCATACTACGATTATGAGATATGGCAGATGGATGTCAAAACAGCATTCCTCAATGGTGACATTAATGAAGAGTTGTATATGATGCAACCCAAAGGTTTTGTCGATCCTAAAGATGCTAACAAGGTATGCAAACTTCAACGGTCCATCTATGGATTGAAGCAAGCATCCCGAAGTTGGAATCAACGTTTTGATAAAGTAATCAAAAGTTTTGGTTTTATACAAACTTATGGAGAAGCTTGTATTTACAAGAAAGTGAGTGGGGGCTCTGTAGCATTCTTAATACTATATGTGGATGACATATTGTTGATTGGGAATGATGTAGACCTTCTTAATAGTGTCAAAGAATATTTGAATAATAGTTTTTCAATGAAGGATCTTGGCGAAGCAGCTTACATATTAGGCATAAAGATTTATAGAGATAGATCGAAACGCCAAATATCATTGTCACAGAGTACATATTTGGACAAAGTTCTAAAGAGGTTTGGAATGGAAGATAGCAAGAAAGGGTTCTTGCCCATGTTGCCCAATACAACCTTGAGTAAAAATCAAAGTCCCACATCGGCAGAAGATAGAGAAAGGATGAGTAAGACTCCCTATGCCTCAGCCATAGGATCTCTAATGTATGCCATGCTATGTACTAGACCCGACATCGCATATGCTGTTAGTCTAACTAGCAGATATCAAAGTGATCTAGGAGTGGATCATTGGATGATCAAAACATCCTTAAGTACTTGAGAAGAACTAAGGATATGGTTCTTTCTTATGGAGGTGATGAACAGCTCGTTGTTAATGGTTACACCGATGCTAGTTGGAACACCGATCCGGATGATTCTAAATCACAATCTGGATACGTATTTATTTTGAATGGTGCAACAGTTAGCTGGAGGAGTGCAAAGCAAAGCATTATGGCGAGATCTTCAACTGAATCGGAATACATGGCTGCTTCGGAGGCTTCACAAGAAGCGATATGGATGAAAGAGTTCATTACAGAGCTGGGTGTGGTTCCTAGTGCGCTGGACCCAATGTCATCTCTGTGATAACATGGGCGCCATAGCCAATGCGTAAGAACCAAGGTCACACAAGAAGTGAAGCACATCAAGCTACGTTTTCACGCTATTCGAGAACATATCCAAGATGGGGATATAAAGATTTGCAAAGTACACAGATCTGAATGTGGCGGATCCGTTGACTAAACCTCTCCCGAGGGCAAAACATGACCAGACCAAACTGCCATGGGTGTTCGGTATATTACCATGTAATCTAGATTAGATGACTCTAGTGCAAGTGGGAGGCTGTTGGAGATATGCCCTAGAGGCAATAATAAATGTAGTTATTATTATATCTTTGTGTTTATGATAAATGTTTACATTCATGCTATAATAGTATTAACAAGGAAACATTAATACTTGTGTGATTTGTAAACTTAATTTGAAGTCCCTAGTAAAGCCTCTATATAATACTAGCTTGTTGGTTAATAGATGATTATGGTTTCCCTATCATGAACATTGAGATGTTATTAACAACAAGATCATATCGTTAGGAGAATGATATGGTGGACATACTCCTATAGATAAGCGTAGCATAAAGATCAAGTCATTTTAATAGTTCAATTGCTATATGCTTTCTGATACATAGTTATCTAATTCCTTCGACCATGAGATCATGCATATCACCTTTACTGGATGGATGCTTTGATGACATCAAACACCACACCGTGAATCGGGTGGCTATAAAGGTGGCATTGAGTGTTGAAAGTATTGGTTGAAACACATGGATCAAGAGTGGGATTTGTCCATCCATATGACGGATAGATATACTCTGGGCCCTCTCGGTGAAATGTCATCCAATTAGCTTGCAAGCATGTGACTGGCTCACAAGGGATCACATATCATGGGAACGAGAAAAGAGTACTTATCAGTAACGAGGTTGAACTAGGTATGCAAAGATACCGACGATCATAACCTCGGATAAGTAAACTATCGTGAGACAAAGGGAAATTGATATCGTATGTAAGTGGTTCATTCGATCGCAAAGTAATCGTAGAAATATGTGGGAGCCATATGAATTTCCAGATTCCTCTATTGGTTATTGTTAGGAAGTGTCTCGATCATGTCGCATAATTCACGAACCGGGAGACACACTTAAGGATTGACGTTGTTTGAGTAGTTATGGAATGATGAGAAAGAGTCGAATGTTGTTGAGTCGGATGGGATCCGGATATCACGAGGAGATCCGGAATGGTCAGGAGAATAAGATTCATATAAGGAAAGTCCGTTAGGAGTTGGGGAATGGTTAGGTGTTTTCATCGGAATGTTCTAGAATGTTAGGAATGTCCCAAGCACTCGGAAGGGGGGAAGGGTACATGAATGTGTCATTGCAAGTTGGAATGATTGCATCATGTACTAGGTGTCTTCGCTGTCCAAAATAAAGGGTTTATTCAAATCCTAAATTGAAAAGTCAAACGGCTAGTTTGAAAGTCAAACGGCAAGTTTTGGAAAGAGGAGGAGGAGTGGGAAACCGAGTTGGGAGGGATTCCCCTCCAACCGGACCCACCTCAGCCGAGTTGGGGAGGGACTCCTCCCTGGCCACGCCTCCCACCTATAAAGGGAGGCAGGGCGCCCTCCGCACGCAAGTACCTCTCCTCCAAAACCCTAGATTGGCGCCACCACCTCCTGCTGCTGCCGCCACCTCCCAGGGTTGCCCTAGCCGCCGACTTGGGGTGCCCCAAACCCTAGCCTCCAGCTCTAGCACCTCCTCCTTGGTGTGTCTAAAACCTAGATCGCCGAGGAGCCCTCTCATACTCCACCATACTCGCTCTGGCTTAAGGCGAAGCCCTGCGAGATCTCCCCTCTACTTCCGGTACCACGCCGTTGTCTTTAGGAATCGAGGAGAGTGCTACAACCTCCGTTGCCTGCTGGAACAAGGGAGAGGAAGGTCTTCGTCGAGTACCGAACGTGTGACCGACTGCGGGAGCGCTACCAGAACGCAGCGCCGGAAGGATCGTCTACGCGATCTTGAGATCGGAAAGAGTACGACTACATCACCCACGAGAATCCGCTCTCGTTAAACACTTTGGAATCTTCGAGGGTGAGTTATTCCATCGACTCGTTGCTACAATCTAGTAGATAGATCTTGGCTTGTTTGTTTGTATGCGGTAGAAGTTTTTTGTTTTCCATGCTACGAAACCCTACAGTCTATAGGGTTGGATGATACATCGATTGCTATGTTTATCCAACATGGATGACAATATGGTCTATGGATCGGTCCTCCATATCCCTAAGCGTTATGCGGCTACTTGTATTTAGCCTTGTTTTCAGTTTTGGACATGTTATGGATATGTGCATCTTAGTTATGAAGAGGTCGAGCGTAATAACCTTTTAACTAATAAAGCTCACCTATTGAAAAATAATAATCTCTAGTGCGTTGCAAGACAACATGATGAACTCCATATAGTTTCATCATTAGGTTGATCTCCTACTGCCTTGCCCTCTTCTTCATCATTACCAAAAAACCCAGCAAAACTAGAGCCATCACCACGTGAATCAAATAACGTAGCATCACCATGTATCGAGTAAAGGGTGATCCGAACGTGTGGGACCAAGGAAGAGATTGAGCTGACTTAGCCGCCAGATGACACTTTCTTCCTCCTCTTTATTGCGCAAAACGAGACTTACCATCGAGCGCGGGTTGGCATGGAGTGCATGGAGTCACGTGACGTGGTGTTCTTCCTTCGTCTTGGATTGGGGAGCGAAGGTGTGAGTGGACCTCGATGATGCCATTGACACCATTGAGACGTTGAAGTAGCGCGGGACCTCGGCTACAAAGGGCAACATTTGGACATAATGCAACATGCGGTGGTGGTGATGGCGAGAGGATGCTGCTAAGGGAAATTAGCACATGTGGGGGGCGTTTACGCGACAATGATGATAGGAGGGTCTGGGCAGTTCATTTTGCGGGGAGAAGGGCGTGAGAAGTTTTTGCGGCAAGGTTCGTTAATGGAGTTGCATCATTCAATAAATACAAGCCATTAGATCCATATGATTAAGGGCGATGATTAATATTTGAAGGGATAAGTTGTACACCCCTGAAGAACTATGACGAGATGTCCGTAATTGAACAGATGATTATATTTTAATCTAACCAAACTGGTATTGTCGATATGAGTGGAGGTGCGTTCTTTCTCACACAAGGTGTGTGTTGTCCTACTGAAATACTAGCCATTGACATGTTTGCTTGTATCATCTGATTTGTTTTTTGTATGTGCTATGTTTTTCAAATCAGCTTTTAGATATGTTGCTTATTTTGTACCACAAGATAATGGAAAATGATACTAGTCCCCCGGGGGATCGAACGAAACGATCCCCCGGGTCGCTCTCCGTCGCGCTCGCGTACGTAAGGTGGACCCACCGCAACCTTCAGTTCATTTTTCAGCTATACCTTATCCTTATCCCCTGTTTTCTCACATACGGCATCTCGCGTGCGCGCGGCAGCCACCACGCCGCTGTGCTCCTCTCGCCGCGGATGGCCACCGCCTAGGGCATCCCGCTGCTCGCCTGCTCCGCCTCTAACCCGCAGCAGCACCGCCCCCCCCCCCGGTTGATGGAGGCCATCAGCCATGGGCGTCGCTCCGTCGAGGAAAACGCCACCATGCTGTCGTGCTCCTCTCGCCGGAGATGGCGGCCACCGGCCATGGCCGCCGCCTAGGACGTCCCGCTGCTCCGCCTCCAATCCGTAGCAGCCCCGCATGCTCCTGTTGATGAAGGCCACCCGCCATGGACACCGTCCCAGGGAGCCCCCGCCTCCATCCCGAGCGCGCCTCTCTGCAAAGCTTCGTCCAACTGTGTTGCTATATGCAACCTTCGGTCGGACGCCGGCCGCCCTTGTAGATGAAAACAGTCGTATTCTCACGGGTTTGCTACAAGCGACCACCGGCGGTGCTACCGAAGAACACAGGTGTTGCTACATATGCCGTCGAGGTTTGCTATGGGCGTGGCCATCGACGGTGCTACAGCGACATCGGATTTTTGCTACGATGTCATAATTCTTTTGCTACATATGTTCTATCCTTTTGCTATAATTATACAAAGTGTTTGCTACAATGTCTGTGAAAAGTTAGTTCTACTACACTTGTTCTCCGGTTTTGCTACACTAGTTCTCCGGTTTTGCTATATTAGCATAATTCTTTTGCTACATAGTTTTTTGGCGAAACTCCGGCGAGGTCTCCGGCGAAAGCCTCCGAAGAGGTCTACCGGCGAGTCTCCGGTGAGGTCGGATTTGCTACATTAACACAATTTTTTTGCTACACGGTCGCCGGCGAGATCTCCGGCGAAATCTCCGGCGAGGTCTAGTCTAATTTTCTATTTTTTAGGCCGAACCGTTTTCTATTATATGTAGCAAAAACGGGACTTTCTGTACAAAAGCGGGATTTTAATTAAAAAGAGGACACATGGTTGGCTGGGGACCCGGGGATAAAAAACACAAATCCACCGAGGAACGGGTAGGGCTGCCCCAAGATAATTCAGGCTCGCCAAAGATGTGCTATGTTTTTCAAATCAGATTTTTGGTATGTTGCTTATTTTCTACCACAGGATAATTTGCGTTCGCCAAAGAACCGGAATAATTCGGTGAATTTAGTTTGGTTTCTCTTTCCTAGAAAACCTATTTGATGGAAACCGAATTTTCAAAAACCGTCTAAATCGAGCCGCCAAATAAATCCGAACTAATAACAGCGAATAAACCGCACCTGCACAAAAAATTCGCCTACTACGACTGCAGACTGCTGCTTGACTCGCCAGGTGCGCGGGTCGCGTCGCGCTCCCATTCCTTCCCCTTTCCATTTTCTAAACCCCGCAAACCCCCTCTTCCTCCTCTCCCCCCATCTCCGCCCCCGCCCCCGGCCCCGCTCATGTCCTCCGGCTCCGCGGCCCCACCCAAACCCTAGCTCCTCTCCTCTAATCGCCGCCGCCGGCGGCCTCCACGGCCGCGATGGCGACCTCGCGCGACGTGGAGGAGGTCATCCAGAAGCTCTCCTCCGACCGGGCCAGGGCCCGCGATGTGAGTACCGCAACTCTGAAATCAATCCGTGAGCTCCCCTCCCCTTCCTCCGATCGTGCGCCTAACCAGCCCCCATCCGCCCACCCCCCGGTGGCCGTCTCGTCCGTGTGCTGTTGCAGGAAGGGGTGAAGCTGCTCGGGACGTGGCTGCAGGGCGACCGCGCCCCCACCTTCTGCCGCCTCCTCGCCCGCAACACCGCCAGGGCCAAGCCCGGCCAACTCTCCTCCTGTGAGCGCCGCGGCCTCCTCTGTTTCGCTTATCATCCAGCCCGATTCTATCTCCCGTGCACTGTCGCGCGCGCGTGCACGCTGATTGACCGTAACGCGTTTCTGTTTTGCAGCGGCCACGTGGCCGTTCCTCATCATGGCGCTCGCCAAGTGCGTCCTCACGGACATTGGGGCTAAGAAGCGTGGCCCCACCAAGAGCTCCGCCGCGGGGATGCTCCGTGTTGCCGTCCGGTGTGCGGAGGACGTGAGGCTGTCAGGTAAGCTAATGTTCAAAGTTCTTCGTCCTGCTACTTTTAAATCATGTGGAAGAAATTTTCTGTGGGTTACTGGTTGCTCATATATCCAACCTGTTCTGTGAAGTTTAAAACAACCTGTAACTTGAAAAATCATATTGACTAGTTAAGATGTGATATCCAATTCCTGGTAATATGTGGCCTGGAATTCTCATCCGAATACTCTTGATTCGTTGACCATAGCTTAGCATTGGAGTCATGCTAAATGTGATACATTTGTTGCCATTTATTCTTACTCATAAATATTTATGTTCGAGATGTAGTAACTGTAAGCTAGACAGTCGGTGTACTAGTTAATACGTGATATCCATTTCGGGATAATATTTCGAAAGCAAGTGGCCTGGAATTCTCATTCGAATACTCTTGATTGTGCCTATTGTTGACCATAGCTTAGCATTGGAGTCATGCTAAATGTGATCTTACAATGCATATTTGTTGCCATTTGTTCTTACTCATACATTTTATTATTGGAGATATAGTAACTATAAGATGTACAGTGGGTGTTATGCGCTATATTTGTGGTTCCAGCATTCTGTTATTAGGCCAGTTGATGTATTATGGGAGTTTCCACTTGCTTTTGCTAGCATTACATTTCTTATTTATGTATAAAGTTCTGTGCAAGTAGTTTATAAACCGTAATGCTGCACATTGCATGCCACTAAAGAAGGTTCATTGTTGTTGCAGGGCATTCCTTACTTTTGATTTCAGTTGCTAAGCAACTTTTTAGTCATATATTGGAGGTCATAAAAGATGCTCCCAGTTTTCAGTTAGAATACAGCCCAATTCTTCGGCAGCTTTTAACTGTTAAGGAATACCGGTATCAGATGAAGCCTCGAACATATAGCAGTGAGTTGCCATACCAATGGCCCTTGTTTTCATATAACATCACTCTTTCGTTCCATTCTTAGATTTCATATCTTTGCCAGATCTTGTAGTGCTCTATATGAAGAAGGTTGCAACTGGTTTTAATGCAAACTTCAGCAATCAAGCTGGCTCAAAGGAGGAATCCTTCCGCTGTACGTGGACACTTCACGTTCTACTTGAAAACCCACCTGGTGATTATCCTGACACCATGAGGGAGGAGGTTCTTAATGGCTTTTGTACAATATTCTCACATATTAGGAGGCAAGTAGTCTGTGATCAAGTCCTTTCAACTCTCCTGCTGAACCCCTTTAATTACTAAGAAGAGCGGGCTATTTATAGCATCTACCGCTACTTCTTTGAGTGAAAATTATACATTAATTTTGTGGAATCAGGGAGGATGGAAAGCTGACCAGCAAGCTTATGGAATGCATCAACACGTTTTTACTGATGGATGGACCTAACCTTGGAGACAAATCTGTGGAGATCCATAATGCTGTTCAAGATTTTGTATTGCATTCGTGGATGATGACTCGTGATCCCCAACTGAAGGTTCTTATGTCCTGTCTTGCACTGTTCTAGCTTCGTTACATGTTTTCTTTTGTTTGATTCATTGTGAAGTTATATTTGCTTTCAGAGTTTGTTCATCACATATGCAAAAATTCAGCTGAAGCTTGCTAGGGCTATTTCAGAAGTTTTGGAAAAACTTTTTGATGTCATCATTAAGGAATTGGATCAATATGGTAGCACTGGAACAGGTTCATTATGGTAAAGGCTACTGCTGTGCTATTGATAGTGCATTGATTTTGAGTTCATCATTGATGATCCAATAAATGTAGGTGCGACGCATCTCGGGATGCGAAAGCTGTGTCATTGAGATGCTTCCAGGAAGAATTAATGGATCTATCTGCTACTGTTTTTTATCTGGTACTCCCTCTGTCCTGAATTACTTGTCACAGATTTGTCTAGATACACATTTTAGTTTATACTCCCTCCGTTTCAAAATATAAGATGTTTTAGATTTGTGAACAGAATGTATCTAGACTTATTTTAGTACATAGATTCACTCATGTTTGGGGTGAATCTAGACACTAAAACAAGTCTAGATACATTTGCTTCACAAAGCTAGAACATCTTATATTTTGAAACGGAGGGAGTAGATACGTGCGAATCTAGAAAAATCTGCGACATCTAATTTGGAATAGAGGGAGTATTAGATATGCACGCATAACTTTAACTTACACTTTTGAGTCTTGTAAAAATCAGTATTTTGTGTATAATAGAGCTGACTTGTTATAACCGTGTAGGCATATAAATGCACGCCAAAGAGACTAAATAGGGAGAAAAGGTTAAAGACGGAGGATGTTACTACCCTCATCATGGAAAGGTTAAAGATGGAGGATGGCCTACTGAAAGGATCTCTATGTTGGTAAACTATACATGACACCTTTTTATCCTTTTGAGAAAGCATCATTTATATATATAGAAAATCTCAAATGCGTACCCTGAATATGGTACCTCCCAGACTTGAATCCTCTTACAACTGCAGTTACTTAGTCAAGATTCAGTAACTTCTCCTATCTGACATGCTTCATTTTTTGTATTTTTCTGTGCCCTTAGTTGTTGCTCCCTAATCTGAGCAAATTAAACAAAAAGTACATGTTCAACGTGATATTAGGACATAACTATAATATAGTTAGTTTGGATTTCTTGTTTTATAGTATGCCACTACTTATCAGGGTCAGTGTTACCACTTACCATATTTTGAACAATCAATAGCTGGTGTGGTCTGTCGAACTACGTGGAGTTTGTGTGGTGAGTAGCTTATTCCAATGCCAAAGAGTTGAGAAGTCGAGGGAGCTGCTGGGGCACCGACTCACTGACTAGTTGACATTTCCAGTTGGAAAGCCAGGTATTGACCGGTAGACTAGGTAGACTAGTTGAGCTGCTCTTAATCACTGGCTTATTATGACACAGAAAGTTCTGTTACCTCCTTAATGTTATCGGGATTCAGGTTTAGTATTCTCTTATGGACTAGAGATTTAGTATTTTGAAGGGTGGTAGGGAGAGGGAAGTGTTATGTTGGTTCAGTGTCACAACTGTTCTATATGGTGGGATGCAGATGGTACACAATATTCTTTGGTACACACACAGACCATTGATCCTTTATTGGCTAGTGTTTGATATTGTGTACATGTTCTTATTTTTTATTTTTTGCCCAGGAGTGGTACCGTGTGTTTTCTTGTTCACAAGTATGGATATCGAGTGGACAAGTCTTCATTGACCAGTTGGTTTGTAGCAAGCTGTAAATGTTTGAAAAGGTAACGATACTGCCAATCGGCCATAGTTTTTGGTTAATCTCATTATTATCACAGCATCTCAGTTATGTAGAACACGATTCTGCTTTAGTTTCTGCTGTCTCGTGCCTGCTGTTTCATAAGTATGAATGCTTTCATGTTATTGTGTTTTTCAGACATATAATACTCAGATTCAAGGTATGCAGTATTTGGAGTGCCCCTATAATAAGCATGCATGGAAGATGGTATAAAATTATGACCATAATTTGATGTAAAATAGATATTGGTCTGAACATTATTAAGTTATATGCACGATCAACAAGTTGGTTGGGGCTTGGCTGTTGTCATTGTCAATATTAGAAGGGTAACACGCAAGGTATATCAACATACAAAAGTAGGATTATGGATTCCAGATAGGTGCGTGGATACTTTTTCTTTGCTATTAAATCTGGAGGGAACAACATTACACCGTACATATTTAGATTATTTTTTGTTTTTCTCAACACTCAGGTAAAATATTCATGCAGGTGGGCACTGTCAACTTCTTGTGTTAAACTTATAGGGATTTGTTTTTGAAATTGGACCATCATTAACATATTTGATTTCCCTGTTCTTGAAATGTCAACATATTTTTGTATTTACTAGTGTTCCATTAGTAGCTACTCATGTTCTCTTGTTTATTTCTTGATAGAAGAATGTTAGTCATTTTGTTACGAGTATTCCTTTGCTGTGACATATGATTCGTTGACTTTGTTATGCTTGTCCAGTGCTTTGAGCAATGCAAAGGCCATTCGTTTTCAGGATTCACTGCTTTGGCTTATCAGGTTTGTTTTGGTGGTACTGAGTTTTTTCTGGAGTTTATTGGTGTCACAAAAAACCTAGTGTATATGGCATAGTAGATACACTATTGTTACCAGATATGGAATATAAGTAGCACCAAGTTATATGATGCTGAATTTGATTCCTTCAGTCACTGTGGGAATCTTTTCTACTCTGTATCTTTTATGGCTTATCAATGATTTTGACAGGGCACTCAAGGAGTTCTCTGCGGTGCTCATAGTGAATACTAGGGATGAATCACATTGTTCATTAACGGCAGGCGAGGTTGTTTTTCAAATCCATATTATCTTTCTGTTTATGCCATTTTATTTCAGTAGTTTTTGTAAGTAATTGTTGGTTAACTGGATCGCGACCAAAGAGGATCCACCTTTATCTCATGTCATTTTGATATCACTATAGGCATGCTCTAGAATAATGTGGACTTACTTCTCTCTAGCTTGTACCTATCAAAATTGAAAGTATTAAAAAAGTTGGAGTAGTAGGTAAACAAGACAACGAGTAATTCCGGATGAAATTGCACGTATCTGCAGCATTCTTTACTTAATGTAGCTCTTTTGGTATATGAAACATACTGAGTTTATAGTCTTTTGCGAGTGCCTCATTTCAATTCTTAGCAACTATTATATATATATATATATATATATATATATATATTTTCCAACTCTTACGTACTCCCTCTGATCCAAATTAATGGATCCATATTTGTCTAGATTCGACATCCGAGTCTAGATTCGACATCCGAATCTAGACAAATATGGATCCTTAATTTGGATCGGAGGGAGTAGCTTTTGTCAGTATTATTTTGCTCTTGCTTATCAGATTATCAAAATCCAGAACACGGCATCACTTCATTTTCTGACCTTTAACAATTTTGCTAACCAAGTTTCGCCACTTCTGTACGAATAAACTTATGATGTTGATAGTTCTATTCAATATGTGCAATTATCTTTTTATGTGCAGATGTCAACTGTTAAAGGTTATTGGCAAGATATCTGGAACTCCCTTATTCATGCACTTCCTTTGTTAAGCACCACAGCTTTAGTGGTGAGGTTTCTTCATGTAAACCTTCTCCTATAGTATAGTAAAACTTGCATAATTTTTTTGCCAGTTCTTATTGGGAAAAGGTTCCTTAATTATCCATCTGTTAGCTGTGTGAAGTTTCTTCAAGTACCATTTTTCACTGCTAAATTGAATAATTACATATTTGCATACAAAGTAGTCTCAGACAACTTCTTTAACTCAGAATGTTACTGGTGTTTGCATTCCTTTCCATATTTCTAGTTCTTTCTGTCCCCACATTTATGGACATTTGAACACTTCAAGTGTGGTGATGTCATACTCAGTACACTAGATTTTCTACCCTGCACTAATAGCTTACCTTAGCTGCAATATCTCAATAAAACATCACCATAGTAATAGAATGCTATTAAATTCACCATTTTTTTTTTACTTTTTGTTAATTATTATTTGGGGGTTCAGAACTTTACTTGAAAAGTTGGGCTTCGGGAAAATTGTGCATGACCTCGAAACTGAATTTGGAGCAGATCTTAACCTGATTCATCCAAGGTTCAATACATTAAGAAATAAAAGACAATCGCTGTTTATCACTGGTGACTTGATCCTTGTACTAAATTATTTTCTTATATTTTCATTTGCTGTTAGATGACTGCAAAGATATGAGGGCATAGTGACTCTCCCCAACATATTTGAGTGCATATTGACCTTGAATATTCAAGTCTGTCATTACTCCCCAAGATTTGAGTGCTGTTCATACTGGGTCTAGAAATAGCAGTGCAGTCTGCATACAAAACTCTGCCTTTGTGTATAGTAGCAGTATTTTGCTTTGTGTTCTTATGAGTAGTGGGAGCCTGGGAGGTGTTGCTTGCCCTTGCAAATATAAGTTTTCTACCTGTTACATTACACTACCTCTATCTACTTTACACTCTGATAGTATGTGCTGTGCACTTTTGTAGTCTGATTCAGCTCTGAGTCTGTTGGGTGAAATGATCATGCGGGTGAGCTTCTAAGCCTTGGCTATTTTTGCGAACATCTTCTATCATATCCTGGGTATGACCTATAGCTGGCATTAGTTGTTTTTAAATATCTATGTTTTTCTTGCTTTCCTTCTTTCAGGAACAAGTTCATACTTCATTTGTGTCAGAAGATACATGGGACCTGCAAACTTTTAAACAATCACCATCATCGTATGCCTTCTTTTCCATATTTGTCTGTCAATTCAAATTCTGCATCTGTTTCTTCCATAGCAACATTTCTGGTGGCTTATTAGTGCTATTACATAATTTATTTTCTGTATTATTCTGTTGTGTCCTCAGCATTGCTGCCTAGCCTTGAATATCCCTTACCTTGAATTTTTTTAAAGTTATTCTTAGGTCTGTCATTCTTTCTAATTGTGACTTGTGAGTCAAATTCTTAGAAAAGTCAATCTGGTTATTGTGGGAGTTATGCACTTATGCTTATACTCTACTACTGACTCCCGCTCTAGGTCTGCTTTGTACTTCATTGCTTGTTACTTCTCAAGGATAGGGCTGCAGGTATGTTTTCTATCATGTAATACTTTCACTACTTAGGCCCTCTATGAATTTTTTTTTTGAAAGGAGGCACTCTATGAATATGGTGCACTTGAAAACATATATTTTGAAAACTAAAACAGCTTTAGGTTTTAAAATAAACTCTACCCTTATCTTTTCTTTTATTTAAGGATCCTTAATTCGTAACACCAGATTAAGGTATACTCAGCAGAATCGGATATATAAAGGACATTATGAGATAATTTTCCCAGTTCACTGCTTGCGCTTGGTGTCCAAATTCAACTTGTTCTTGTAGATTTGGTGCTTTTCAGTCCAAATGGAGTTCTAGTTGTGTAAGCAATCTTGTTTATACACCACTAATCATTCTGAAAGTTATTATGCGCATGTTGTTTCAACCAACACAAAATAAAATCAGCTTAGGTTTGATATACTTGTCCTAATCATATTAACTACTTAGTAAAACAGCCATTACTAGATAAAGCAGGTGGTGTCTTATTTTCTATATTTCAAAGGATCCTTTTGTTCATTGACATCATGCTATGCAGGGTGATTTATCCAATTCTATCTTTGTCCGAAAGAATCTGCTAAGATCAGTTTTGGAGTTAATTCACTCAAAGGTGGTCCTGTATTTAAACCTTTTTCTTTTGTTTGTATTCATTTTAAACTTTTGTTCAAGTTCTGTATACATCTCAAATCCACAAATACATACCAAACATTGCAACCTCTCCGTTTTGTTGAATCCTGGTTTACTGCACTTTTGTTCTAGAATGTGAACACATGTATAATTTGCTCCGCTATGTCCATTTTTAACTTCCTGTCTGGAAACGAGTCATCCATTTTAATTAGCAATTGAGATATTCAAGCTCAGTTACTGACATGTTTTCTGTGGCAGAGATTCTCTCTTTTAAATGAGAAAACTGTCGTGATGATTCCTGAAGCCATTTTTTCTGTCTGTGCTGGTTTTTCATCATCAGCCATTAACTCAGTAGACACATCACAATTGTTTGGTGAATGCCAGAACTTTACCAAGGTATGTTATAGGTTTTTGCAGGCACTTACATTTTACTAAATGTTTTTATCTTGTTTGCTCTACTAATTTGGTATTTTAGTTGTTGCTCGAGGATGAAAACTGGGTTATCAAAGACGAACTAGGTTACTCTGTGGAGGCTTTATCAGAAATCAGTACTGAAAGTTCTTTCAAGGTGATTTATTTGTTCTTGACTGTTCTGCTTCTTTTCTCATAACAGTCTTAGGCCTGTAAGTATGTGGTCATGTACTTTATTTGTGAAGGCATGTCTAGGAACCATGGATTCTTTGTTATTGAATTCATCCTATTTCTTGGGCAATTGAAAGTCATTTTGACTTGACAGTTACTGTAAACCTATATATAATTATAATACGTTCTAAATTTATCTCTTCTCATTGTGAACACCCAAATGAGGAAAATGATATATGAAATTACTGAAACTTCAACATTTTTGTAACAGTTGCATGCTAGACAACAAAAGATATTTTACGTATCCCCTTGCTGCATGTTTTCATTTATGCTTGATAATGGGGTTACTGGGACAAAAAGTCTATGTGCTCATATGTAACATGTGCATTTGGGTTTCAAACTCTGGAACTTAAGTGTGAGATGCAGTGTTACTGGCTACATAACTTGCTATATCAAAATCTTCTCAGCATTACAATTGGAAGGACAGAAATAGGAAAGATGCAAAATCACTTATATTATTGGTGTTACCAAATTCGATAGACTAGCATCACTTAGTTCTGTAGGTTTGACTTTTATTTCACTGCTTGTATGTATTCTAATACTTACAGAAGGTTACTCATTTGTAAGCAGGTTATGTTTGATAAATGCAACCGAACACACCTTCCTGGGCATATCCAACAACCATTGGTTCTTGAGCTTACAGAGTTCATCAAAGGGTTAATGACCTCAAATGAACAGTTTGAGAATGTGGACTTATGTACTCTTATATACCTTTGTTCTCTTTTCTGCAATCTAATTCATTGCGCACTGTTGTCAAGGTATTTTGCTTTCTGTTCATTTATACCTGTTTTAATCAGTTGGTGGCATCTCCACATGTGTGTCATTTGTTTTTGACTAAAGATGGAATATCTAAATCTTGATAATTAGTTGTCTTGAGCCGGTGATAAAGTGTTAGTTAGTTACATAGTAATCTTTAGCAAATCCAGTAAAATAACAGCTGAGTCATTAAAAATGACTAGTCCATGTCCTCGGAAGAAAATGACTAGCCTATGCCAACTGAATCCTTGGAAGTATTTGGACCTGTTGCCATGTTCACAGAATTTTATATTTTCCCTCAGTGCCAATCAGTCTTATATTGATAAATCTATGCTTAATATCATTATGTTATTCTGTTTCAGGGCCATAGAAGAAAAATCTTCATTTCTCCAAGCACTATTTGATCATGTTACTAACATTATAAAGTATATTGTATCCGTGGTTATGAAAAAGCATGATGAACTATCTCACGGTCTTACTAGTGTAGGTTCTGCATTTGAGACAACTGGCTCCATTTTATCCTCGTTTCAGACCTTCCTCTCCGCTCCAATTTTTAGACTGCAGAGTATTAGTAACAAAGTCAGTTCTGTGCTTATCAAAGATGTCACTGGATTACTTGATGAACTATTGGTGGCATTCTCTCAGCTGTTTTCTCGTCTTTGTAGTCCTGCAAACACTTCTGATAGTGAGAACACTAGTAAAATGTTTCCTATATCTTCTGTCAACTTGTCAGAAGATCTACATCCTGTTGTTGAGCACAAAAGTATTGTTGATATGGATTTTGATGTGGACTCTGGTGAAGTTGATTCTAACACAGCTAGTGTAAGTGGGAGTATTGGTATCTCGTCACGACCTTTGGAGTGGAAGCTAGAACTAGTTTGTGTTATTTCAACCTTTTTTTCAGTGTCACCAACCCATACATGGGAAGTCTTGTACAATTTAGTGGAGAAAGAGAGTGATGTGAAGGTACAAAGTTGCAATAAAATCTGCTTAATTTCTTTTTATTGCTGTTATTTTACTTGTATAATATCATTTACATTTTTCCATTCCTTTGTAGGTTTGCCAGGATATCCTGCTTAGTCTTTGCCAAAATATATCTGCTTCATCGAAAAGTTTCTCTTCTTTGGTACTGTCTGACACATATTTGAATTATACTCTGATTTGTACTTAAGTTTGAACTCAGGAATTTTATTCACTCGAGCTTTCATGCGGTTTAACCCTATTGGTTTTGGTCGTGCAGGTCCATTTGATTTTCGATATGAGGGAAAAATATGCATGCTCACTACTTGGTTCTGCTGACTGCATAACACATGTACATGCCTTGTTAAGAACCTTGATAGCTACACGTGATGTTGGACAAAATGCTGATGGAAAATCACAAGCCTGTAATGTGGTTTCAGAAGAGGTTGATATTTTATTAAATCTAGCATGTCTTGTTTCTGCCAAAAGTTGTTCTTAATTTTCTATAGCTTTTTCTTGCAATAGCGTGAGTTTAGAGCTTAGAATTTTAATATGCAGACATCCATTTCTCTTTGGTACGGTTGTTGTCTTCGATGAAAAATATACTAACTGAATTCCTCAACTAAAGCTATTAAAATCTTGACAATCAGTCAACACTGTTATTAAATAAACTGTTACATTTTTAATTAAAATCCATGCCGATTAAAGACATTAGGATCAACTATGTATTTATATAAGGTGATTAATTATGTATCCGTATAAGGTTGAATTTTACACAGAGCATGTTTTCCCCCTTCCAAATTTTACTGGTGATTTTTTTTTAGAAAACATGCATTTTTTCTGGTGATCTGTAAATATGGTCAATATTTTTGTTGATGTTTGTATGTCATTTCTGTTAGCAGTGGCGCTTGATTTCAATTATGTCGTGCTCTGTATGCTTTGCCCCTACACTTCCTTATATAGTCATTTTCCATGATTATTTGTTTTTAGTGGTTCAAACTACTGAATATACTCAATTGGGCCACAGTAAGGATTGAGAGTACTATGTTCAAACTAAAATTTGTTTTCTTTTGAATCCCACAAATCAATGGGATCGAATTGGGCAGAGTCCCTCATT
Organism: Avena insularis; assembly: GCA_023614405.1. NCBI lineage: Eukaryota > Viridiplantae > Streptophyta > Magnoliopsida > Poales > Poaceae > Avena > Avena insularis. The sequence continues at coordinate 11,668,984 of CM042684.1, forward strand.
AATGATAGTAACACAGAATAAATCGGAGTAAATAGGCTGACCTAACATGTTTCACTAGGAACCAGCTGGTTGCATAATGGTTTCATAATCCCTATTGGTTCATTGATCCAAACTAGACCTGTTGTAGTCCTTGGTCTGCATCTCTTATCTACTGCTGGAACTTGGAAGTAACAGCTGCTACATATGTTCTCTATCTGCAGAACCAGGACAATCTATTAGACCTGGTGATTAAAGGTACTGAGATTAGTATCACAGATTGGTTTTTCCGCATCAAGCTCATCGATTGCATCTCCCACTTTATTTACTTGTTCCCTGATGTTGCCCAGGTGATTTATTTTTCTCTGTTCGGTTATCACGTACTATCATTTCTTGTTACGTGTATCATGATTGATTATTCTCATCGCAGGATATGACTGGACATTTGCTCAATATGCTGCATGATACTGATTATCGTGTTAGGTTGTATCTTGCTAGGAAAATTGTTGTGCTATTCCAAACATGGGAAGGACATAATGAATTGTTTCATGATGTTCGGTAAGTATTTGATGACGTTAAAATGCTTTAATTTTTGTTGGGTACACCAGTTAGTCATCTCCTACTTCCCTCTAGACAACCTCTACAGCTCAAATCATGGCTTTAGTGGCTTTTTGGTTGTGCTTATTTATGGCTTTTCGCTTTTGGCTTATAAGCCATAAAATTACCTAAATATGTGCTTTTCATTTTGGCTTTTGGCTTATACCATCATACTACTATGTCCAGTTAAAAGCCAAAAGCACCTACTTCGGTGCTTTTGTGACTTATAAGCCAAACTCCAAAAGCTAGATTTAAGCCCAACCAAACAGGCCCTTGGTACATAAATCATGGTTGGTATTGAGATTGCCAACCTCTAATTGTGATAATTAGCTTACCATTGTTCTATTAATATCAGCTCAAATATTGGTGTCAAGTTGGTACAGTTCTCCAACGAGTTTCCAGTTAAATCGAGAGAAGTCTTAGCTGTTGGTCAACAATCTGTTCCTGTTATTGAAACTGTCCTCATCACACTAGCTCATTTGTCTGTGCATAGCGAGGAGGTTGAAGTTGAGGTATGTTAGTACTTCACCAACTATAACAGTTGTCCCCCCCCCCCCTTTATGATTTTTGAAGCTTAGTATCTCTGTTTTTGCTAATGCTGTTGCATTATAAATGTACCATACTGTTTATTGTGCTGGGTTTGTGGTTTGTTAATGGGTGCCTGTTTTACTGGAATTGGTTGACCTCATATATATTGGTTAAAACCTCATACATTACTATGCTAACCCTACAAATTTTTGATAGTTAGCTCTAAATAATATTTTATTCACATTTTCTACTGTTAACCTGATTGTAGGCTGCAAAAGCATACATTGATTGTATGTATGACACATGGCGATCTTACTCCTATTTGTGGCCCCTTTCCTCGTGGTCCCTCAGTTCGTATAACCCTTAGGCACCGAACCCGCTTATCCATGTGGGATCCATTTGTCCTTCCACCTGACTGGCTGAACCTGCCTTTAACTTTACAGCATGTGGTCTGTGCATTGTTAAGTTGTTTTAGTTCCAAGTATTTCTTGGACATGTCTCACCATTATGTGTTTGCAGTTTTGCCTACTGATGTCTCATCGAGGTTGAGAAAAATATTAGTCCGATTCTGCACTTAAGTTATTCTTATTCGACATAATTTTGTCCTCTCTGATGTTGCAGTGTGCATTCATGATTTCTGCTGTTGCTGCTATAGAGCCTTCTCAGCGGTACTTTCACAACAAATGAACTACTTGGTTTATTGAAATATGAGTGTGCTTACCCCTTTTCATGCTATTTCCTTGTCAGAGAATTAGCTTATGCTCTATTTGATTCTATCTCAAGAAAGCTCAGCTACCCTTCACGAAGCAAGGTGAGTGGACACTCTCAGAGTTTGGTGAATATGTTAATTTAAATCCGGAGACTACAGTTTATATCGTAAAGAGAATGACCTGATCATGCAAAATAAAATTTGCATATTGTTCCCCCTTCATATCCAGTATTTGGACCAACTGATGGGTCCAATTCTCTTCCGGTGGGTTGCTTGCGAAGTGAGCCTAGTTTCGCTTATTGAGGTAATCATCTGCTCTGCTGCCTTTTATATTTTGATAATTGATTCTGAATATGATTTCAATGTTTCCACATAGCGCCACAAAATGATGCCATCGACATGTTAAGCAAGCTTAACTTGGCTTAAATGATTGATTAACTAGATCAGTAGGTCATCAACCGCAGCTGTCGCTGAATCTTAGCCCATTGAGTTACTGAGATTGGATCTTCATAAATCCACCATCCAGTTCTGAAAGGGTATTTCTCTCACGAGAGAAGGCAATTTAGAATATCTGTGTCCTGACAGTATACATCTAGGGTTCACAATTCCAGCGGGAATCTGCTCTTCTGGCTTGGGGACACAAGCTACAGTACTTTGGAGAAAACATGTGAAACCTTTTTTTGTTGTTGCCAAAACAGTTCTGTATACCTTGAAAACAGTACAGTTGCTTTATCCTACATGTGAAACTTAGCTATTTCCTTTTGTCTCCTGTTTTCTGCTCCACTCCTTGCTGTATCCTCCATCTGTTCATCCAGCAGAGCCTCCTGATTCTACCAGTCACTTCTTTCTCAACACCGTCTCCCTCCTCTTGTCATGTGTCCCCTCTCCACTTCTAGCTTCTGTCCAAGAGCCCCAAAACAATTTTATCTGCTTTGCTTGCATCTGCAAAATTCAAACTCTAGAATTTGGCCTAAGAGCCATGAGCTCCTTAGTCCTGTCAATGACCCAAGACCAAAAGATCTGCTTGCGTTAATCGGTGAAGTAGGCTTGCAGCAAAAACCCTTTTGTTTCTCTTCCCAAAACTGCCAAGTGACCAAAATAATAAGGCTGTCCATAATCTTCATTCTTTGCATCCCTAGACCTTACCCCTACTTTACCGAAATCGATGGCCGCAATCGGATCACAATGCCCCAAACACTTAGTAATCCTTTCCCAGACCTCTTGCTCATCCGTAGCTTGCAGGAGCTGCACACATTTTGCTCTGCTTCGTCCACCAATGCTACAGAGTCCTGTCGTGGCATCTGTTCGCACCACCATGACTCAATTGGAGGCGTGGAGTACCTAGCGATGTGTACAACATTAGCTTTCTTGGCCCTTCCGTTGCTCTCATACTGGCCTCATCAGAACACTGCTACTCTTGAGATTAGGGCTGCAGGTGCAGGGCCCGCTTGAACCCGCAAAACGAGACAGTTAATACAAACTGTACTATACGTAGCCATTGAAACCGATCGTTAATTTGTACTGTGAATATATGAGCACAGGCAAACCAGCGCCCGCAAGCCCGCCCCGCTTGCAGCCCTACTTGAGATGTATGCCAGGGCTAGATGGTGTTGTGGGCTCCTGTTAGGGAAAGCAGCATCATAATAGCCAGAGCTGGAGTTGCCTAGGAGTCTGAGTCAAGAGAGGGAGTTTGCTAGCTGTTTTGGTTGTCTAAGTCAGTTTAGAAGGGAGTTCATATGAGGAAATGTCCATCGAGTCAAATTGTACTAGGAAACGTTAAGAGGCAAAACATCCAATATATAAGGATGCATTGTATCTCAATTCAATTAAGCAAGAAAAAATCAATCTATTCTTCCTGAGTTATTCTCTCATCTCAACCTGTGTCTACTCAATACCTCACAGCACGCCATCTACCTATCTTCAGCACACTAGTTTTCTTGTTCTCGGTCAGGGTTCACAACAGATGGCGTCTGTGGAGATGAGCAGGCTGGAGTTCTTGAGCTGGTGGTAGGCCACCTACATCTGCAGGATGGTGGAGGAGTCTACACAGAACTTCATCCTCCACGAGAGCTCGCTCGCTGGCGGTGCCGAAGCGGGAGGCAAGAGGCAGAAGTGTGCATTGTCGAGAGGAGGCGGGTCACTGCCACCCATAGTCATATGGCAAGGTGGTTCTTTAACGAGTGGCAGTGAGAAGAGTAGAGCAGGGAGTGGTCACGGAGGGAGGAAGGAGAAAGCCTATGGTGGCACCTCGTCTGGGAACGATAGGAAGGGTGAAGAAGAAAATCAAATGGTGGAATGCCACTGCCATATCGGCCTATGCTAGGTCGTTTCAACATCAGCAAGACATGTCTTCTGCCACAGGAAAAACCACCTCCAAACCGGATAAAGGTGTTAAATGAATGTATTGTATACTTAAGGGGGTACTATACTTGGTTTTATAGAAGTGGGGTTTAAGTAGTCGAAGCGGTAAATGTTTTGTGGTGTGATTTTAATTTTTTACTAATTAGATCCATCCTTTTGTCCATAGCTTGTAAAATTTCCAGCAGTTATCATATTACTCTCATTCATGTGTTAATGCAATTATTTTTCATGCAATTTTTTTGCAGGTGCAACAGATGTTTGGTTTTAATTTGGCTAAGCCAAAGGACTTCATTGAACATATCTGCCCATGGCTTCTCCCGTTTCTTATTCTCAGGGGTGATGCTGCTGATCTTAATTGGATATCCAAGGTGACTGTTCACTAAAAGATAATACTCCCTCCGTTTGGTCAAATATGCGCTACATATGGAAATGGAGGGAGTCATAGCTTTACTGTTGTTTCTTGTTCTCTTTGCTGCTGTACTGTTTCATTCTATATATAAGAAACTTATAAACAACGAAAATTACAAATAAAATTCAAAATTTTCCTTGTAAATTAACTTCCCCGCAAAGAAAAGTATATCAAACACTGCAGTGTTTTTAACTCCAAAAGTTCTTTGATTATTTAACTATTTGATTGTACTGTGTACATATACTGTGTGTAAGGCGTTCTCTCTAGTCTTCACTCCCCAGTACTTACATGCCTGATGTCTTTGATCTAATAGTTATTTTCAATATGCACTTATCAGGTCTTGTTGCAGCCTTTATCTGCTGTTATCAAGGGATATTTTGTTCCGATCTTTGGATTGTGTATTGCTGCCAGATGTGGCACTGGACCAGAGAAGGACTTGGCAGAAACTGTCTTATATGAATCACTTTTGCAGCTTGGTGAAATTTCTGAGTTTGAGCGTGATGATCTCATAAGAAAACATATGGTATGCTTCCTGAGGAAACATCTCCCCTTCAATCTGTATGCAATGCTAGATGTTCCTTCATGTCTTGTAGTATCTTTCTTTTGTTTGCCATCCAATGCATTTACATTTACACATCCAAGTGTTGTTGTTTGGGCTCCTTTTTACGGTTGACTATTTGTGGTGTTGTGTTGTGTGGTAGTGATGGTCTCATGGGCTAGATCTGAGCCTTTCCTGGTCCAGGCTAGCCCTCGGGCCTGGATGAGCCAGTTTTGCCATATTTCCACATTTGAAGTATGGGTAGACTGCCAACCTTTATCTAATAGCTCAAGGTTTTTGTTGAACTGGTCAGTCTATGCAATTCAACATGTTAATAGACCATACCACTGATCAGTTGTGATCGAAATAATTGTAACATCATCTTCTAGGTGACATGTAATTTTGAACTCTTCTATGCAATGAAAAGAAATGCAATGTCATTGCGTTTTCCCCCCAAAAAAGGTATTCACAGGGACTTGTTTGGAGCATTTTAAAGGAACAACAGATAAAATTGCGAGGAAATTAATAACAATTGCTATGTGGTTTAAACAAATTGTTATCGAAGCCAACTTGATGGAGTGAAGTAGTGACTGGTGTGCCTTAAGAGTTACACCATCTCGACTCTCCGTGCCAGGCCTAGCTGAACCTATGAGCGGTGGGGAGTGCTGAATTATTAAGAACCACCCACTTTTTCCTAACAGATTAAGCAGGTCAGCTGGTTGGGTGCATCAAACTAAATAGTTGATAGGCAATGGATCACATGACAATATGACATGTTTTGGGCAACCTACAGGAGTGTGTTCCTTATATACCACCGGATAACTCCCTATAGAGCAATCTGCCACTTGAATAGTTTCTCGCCCTAATTTTCTGTTAGGTTTCAAAGCCATACCCTTTTAGGCTTCTACCAACCAATGTATGCTGGTGAATTTTGGCATGAAAAGATCATTTTGCCGGTTTTCTTCCTATTCACACCTGGTTACCAGTTGCCATCATCCTACTCCACAGCTTCTGCTTGATAAAGCAGTGTTGCCATTTTGAGTAGCATCAGTTGCTGGAAACATGCATGGCTGGAAATATGGTAGACGGAGATCGAGAGTTTCATTCAGACGAGTGCTTCATACCTCACAAAAGAAAGGGGATGACCAAGAAGAAGATCACAATGGTGTCTATCTTGGTCTTTGAGAGCGTGCTTGTGCCTAGACATCCACCACTCCTCCACAGAGTAAGAGGCTGAGGATATGCTGCTGCCATGTCCCGCTGAAGGAAAAGAAACAATCATGTGTGCTGAGACCAAGAACGTTGCTTGAACAAATGCTGTGCAGTTTCAGGGTCCTCACAACAACCATGGTGTCTGATATTCGTATCCAATAATATACACGTTGTATTCATATGTGACCCCAAATCCAAGAAAAACCATTGTGTAGGAAATGGCCATATCGGAGGCTCGACCTTGTTCGATCCAATCAAAACCCATAGCTTTACTGGTTGCTGTTGTTAATGGTGCATCTGAACATTCTTTTTAGGTGTTTTAAGGAAACATGAAGTACAACGCCTCTGGATTTGCACTTTTAAACCCAGCAACAAGCAAAATATGCTGGCTATTCTGCATTGCTACGTATCACGTCCAGTGCTAAACTGCCCTATTTCTGATTCTTAATTATGATATTTTTCTTTTCTATTCTGTCTGAATTGCCTGGAGTAATTTATTTTATAATGTGGATGCTCTAAAGCTGTTATGATTTTTTGTTCATCATTACACCCATTCTGCTCCTATTTTTAGGTTTCCATTGTTGGCTTTTTGCTGTCAGTTTCGTCCACTGCTTGCCAGCCCGAATTCCCGTACTTTTCCAGGGAGATTATAGCATTCTCAATCAAAACAGTGGTTGATGGTTTCGTGGATACAACGTATGTCCTTATTTTTCCTATATCCTACACAATTCTGATGATTAACTGTTGATGCAACACAATCATTGATGTGCCTCTTACATTTTAGGGATGACGATTTGGCTGATACAGTTGTTATTGACAAAATTAATATATTCCGTGCTGACAGAGTTTTCAAGGTATTTTGTTGTCACACGTTTGATGTTTATGTAATTTCTGAACTCGCAAACTGGAATGTCTTACTGGCAATTATCAACTGCATTGCCAGCCCATCTGATGGATGAATTAGTCAGGATTTTATTGTTAGGAAATATGCAACTTGTATTTCCTGGGGGCCAAAGGCCAGTATACATACATGTACATGTGGTAACTATGCAGGAAACAGCCTATAGAACGGGGAAAATGCACAGGAAGTATATGCAATTCTAACAGTTATCTGCCAGCCAAACTGTCCCCTTAATTTTTATAATAAAGTTTTTTATGTTGTATGTATATAGATTTTTAGGGTTCTTCTACTTCAAGTTTAAAACCTTGTTCTCTGCTAGAAGGATAAAGGAATCAGTTAATTTTACTCTGTGAATACCTGCTGAACTTGCACTTGTGACCCTGATCTTGCAATGCCAGATCACTCACCCCTTGTGGCCGGCAGGTCGTCCTGTTTATTGCCACTGTACCCACTGCATCATGCCTTCTACATGCAGCTCCCACTCTCCTGCCTCTAGCTTGCTCTCTGCTCCCACTTCAGGGATTACGCCTAAGCTGGTGGTTAGGTCCAAGATCACCTGTCTCAAAGGCTCAACTATGACGCAGCCCCCAGCTGTCATGGCTTGTACCTGAGGCTAGAGATAGAAAAACTTGGATCTAAGTAGATAGCTTGGCTAGAGGGAGAGGGATGGAGGGAGGTAGAGTGATGCTAGAGGTAGGAGAGTGAGGAGTGCAGTGTGCTAGAAGTTAATAAGGTGACAAACATGGGTCACATGGTGCGATGGCCAAACCACAGTCGAGACTGACGGACCCCAGCGGGTAGAGTGAGCTGGTATCATGAGCTCAGGGGTTCAAGTGAACCAAATGAATGTACACCTTCCCCACAAACATGTGCATTACGAATTGTGATGCTCAACCAAAAGAGAATATCAAGAGTTCAATAGCATGAAAAGAGTATTCATTGAGGCCATGTTTTGATGAGTGGGGATTAGTCCCTGCCTATCCAATTAAGCCTTTTCAAACGATAAAGTGTTTTGTGCAAGTTTGCAGGTGTTCATGGACAATATAGCGACCAATGAACATTTATTTTGTCTAATATATATTTTAGTTCTTGTTATGTGGTTTTGACCAAGTTTCCATGGAACTACTCTTATTTGGTCGCAGTTCCTGTTGGCAATACATCAACAAGTTACAGATGCAGGCCATCCTAGGCACATGGGTCATCGGCTTTGTGCGATTGAGGTTTTAATAGATGTACTTGGGCACAGAGTGGTACATTATAGCACATGCTTGTGAGTGTTTTTCCTGTTCTCTTTCTTGTCATTGTTGTACCAGATAAAGATGTCTGTCAGTTTAGAATGGATTTTGTTGTTGTCATGTAGCCCCCCTCAAATATTTCAATGATCCAACTTTAGACATCTTTGGAGAGAAAAATGTATTACTCACGGCACCTGTTTGCTTTATGCCTGCAATATTCTTTTGTAGGTGTTCAAATCCTATTTTCAGTTTGATGTTTGGTGCCTTTGTGTCAATGCCACTGTCTCATCTTTAGTTTAAGCATCAATTATTATGTATTTCTTACAATTAGCGTTCATCAGTAATAGTCTAATTTTCTTTTTCATGATCATGGATCTTGCCATTTGTTCTGTGCGTAGGCCTTCATTTAAGTGCATGTGCAGTTCTAAATTACTCAATTTTTACTACATGCTGTAATGTACCATTTCTTGGAGAAAATTTGTGGGTTTTTTAATATCTTGTCTTGTAGTATTAATCTATATTGTACTGGATGCATGTCTCAACTGCAGCTATATTATTTGTATAGTGGGGAATTATATCTGGAGGCATCCATTGCAAGGCCAGTGCTGCAACATTTTGTCTAAATTGTTGGCTGCTTTCAATGCAAACTCCTCTACAGAAACTGTTGCTGTGCTTGGGATGCAGCTCCAGGTTATTTTCACAAATAGTGTCCTATACTTTACTTCTTGTACTCCGGTCAACTTACTCTTCTCAAATGGACTGGTACAGCTTTTAGTCCCTAAATTGGTCACCTGTTGCCTACCTAATGATAAAGGAGGACATGCTAATGGAGATTCATCGAAAGTTCTATCTTTGCTTCGTCAGTTAACAGTTGATGCTGAACCCTTGCTTTATGATTACATAAGAGTATGCTTCGTCTCCACTGATCTTTTATGTATCTGATTGCATTCTGACAGGCTGCAGCATGTTTTCCTTTTGATTATCGTTGTGATCTTTTCTTAATGGTCTTACAGGATTTGGAACCACTTCCTGGTCTTGATTGCTTGAAAGATATACAAGTTTTCCAAGCCTCACTTTCTGACTCCTATGCTCCAAGAGACCAGTTTCTGAAGGTTGCTATTTTAATTTTCTTTTTTCTATAATTATAATTGTATATTTCTTTATAAACTAACGTATTGCTTTTGACTTCCTTTAGTTTGTTAACAGGGCGCCTCACTTGCCTCCAGAACTGTTTTTGCTGAGGTATGCTCTTATTTGTATCTGAAATGCCTCCTCGTTAACTATTCGTATGGTATATGTGAATTCATCATGCTTTCATTGTTCTAACATTACTTCGTTCATTTTGTTCTTGTACTTTTAAGTCTTCGTACCCATCACAAGAAGTTATTATTGGGAGAAATCATCTGTAGAGGCGATGTATCTGTGGGTAATGTAGACACAGTTAGTTGCTGGCGCAGCGACCCGGATGTTGTTTCGGCTGTATGGACTCTTGTTGACCTTTGCAGCTCATCATCTGTTGCAAATGAAGCATCTTCAGTGCTTGCAGATTTTATCTCTAGGGTGTGCTTTCTGTCTCGATCCTTTGTCAGGATCTACTATGTTTTCAATGTGAATTTTTCTTGCTATTACATATTTCCTTAACAAAAATGCAGGCTGGTATATCTGATGCACACCAAGTAATATTCCATGTTCCAAATCTTACTCAAAAGCACTCCTTACAACTTCAAAGTGGTTGTACTTCCAAGGAAGATAAATTGTGCTCGGACTATAGTATTTCTGTTGATATCTTGGATGGTCTTCTGAAACTCTTGAAGACTTATTTATCTGATAAGTCTGTTGAAATAATCGATGTTACTTCACGAACATTGAGGGTAAGTTTTTGTAGCTGTGTTTTTTGTGTGAAGAATTTGTAACCATCCTTATGGTGTTAATTACCAGGCACATTTTCCATGGACTAATAAGGACTTGTTTGGTTGTTAAATTTGTTTGCTCTGGTATCATAATTCCATAATATCTTGATTCTTTAAGCATGGATGTTTTTCTTCAACATAAGATGTCTCTCATCTCTTTTGTAATATTATAGAGTTTTTCCACTAAAACTACTACAATTGGAGGCATATCTAAAATTCAATTCAGAGAATACTGCTACATTTAATAAGCCATATAAAGTCGTAAACACTTCTGATCAGCTTGCATCATGAATTTGTGTGTAAGTTTGAAATTCTTTTCTGCCCTTCCGATGTTTGATCCTGTTTCTGTTTTCTTAACAATTTGAAGTGATTAAATAAAATTTGGTGTAGGTATACATTGTATTGTGACAACTTAATATATGTCATAACTTTTAAGCCATGAGCATCCTCGACATCCTTTTCCAGTTTGAATTGCTTTTTATTGTATCTTGCATAAGTTTTCTGGTCCTTGGCTGCTCTCAGTTGACTGATAATTGTGTAGAAATCATGTTCCATCTATTGATCTTATTACTGAAACACTCTCCTTATTTTGAGCAAATGATATTTTATTACTTTAAACATTTGTTGATTTTGGAAATGAGTCTTTTTGAGTGTGGTCATGGCAGACGGTCACATTTGCGAACTATTCCCTGGTAGCTCTGTTTCGACTCATATGCGGATGCAACACACAAATTGCACTTTTATAAGTATCATAGTTTGAAATTGCAAGTGTCTCGAGTGTTTTAGATTTCAGCTATATTATGAATGGCAGTACAATTCGTTAATATTTGTTCTTGTGTCAATAAACAGGGGATTCTGTCAACATCAAAGGGCCTGAATTCTCTGCAGTGTCTTGATTCTCTTGATAGGTCTTTACTGATGGTATTTAGTGCTCAATGTTGTCTGTGTCTATGTTCCTTTTTCATGCCTTTCTGCTTATCTTTTCAACCGCTCAATGTTTTCTTTCATAGGTTCATTCGAGGGGAATAAATAATCAGTTAGTTGAGCAGACACTTTTGGGCATGGATAAGTATTCTAGTGGTGAGTGATAGGTTGTAATTTTTGATAAATTGGTGATTTGTGTGTTTTCCTTATTAATTGCACGACTTCTAATTCCACAGCTTTAAATTGGTATTTGTATGTTCAGAAGTAACTTTATTCTGTTTTAAATTGTTCTAAATTATCACTTGGGGGGAAAAGTGGTCTGTTTAAATAGTCTGCGATTCAAACTGTGTTTTATAGTTCAGGGTTGAAAAGTTAACTTTTGTCTGTGTATGATGAAAATAGTTCGGGTATTGGTTTGGGGGTTAGAGTTAGGTGGCACCCATGTCCTTTTATCACCATATCATAACTCCACTGGAGACTAAAGTTCTATTATTGGCAATATATTGGGACGAGTTCAAAATTTTGAATAATTATTTTGTCATCCGTTGATCTCCAATTCATAAATGGTAGGATATTGTGTGATTTCAGTGTCGGAAATTACCTGGTTGCTTTGGAAAACTTATTCGTGAGATCTTGTAAAAATGAGAGTGAAGTGCATGATGGACCACTCCAAACATTTATGGATGTAATGTATCCAATGTCATCTTAGGTACTCCCTCCGACCCATATTAATTGACTTGGATTTGTCAAAATTTGGATGAACCTATATATTAAATAGTGTCTAGATTCATCCAAATCTAGACAAATGTGAGTCAATTAATATGGGTCGGAGGGAGTAGTTGCACTCATTTCACGCTGAGCACCAAAGAATAAACATTATATTATAATATCGTGCATTTTTGTTTTGTGGTCCCACACTATACTTGAAAAATTGGATCATGAGATTTTGTTTGTGCATAGCATAATTACTTAAAAAAAATTACTGAATATTTTGATATTTGATAGTGCACCATGTAAAATTTTAAAATGAGGGTCTGTATACACTGTTAATTGCAGATAAAATTAATCATATTTTTGGTTAAACTTGGTTTTGTAGTTTCACTTGAAGATTCAGACATCTGGCAGACTGATGGCCGGCCTTATGAGCAATGGCTATGCACCTTAGTGAGCTCTCTCATTTGTCATTGTAACGACATCATCTTAAGGTACAATTTTCAACAGAAAATAGCAGTTAACATTAGTCATTGTGACTTTATAGAGCTTGACAACGTTGTTCTTTTTCTAGACTTTGTAGAAGTCTTGTTTTTCTCAAAGTTGAGGCTGCTGAGCTTTTGCTTGCAAGTGCTCTGGTAAACATTGCTGGTAATATGGACTCCAATAACAGCATCTGCGGATTAATTTCGTCAAAGGTTTGTTGCATATCAAGTTATTTGATTGCTTGAAGATTGTGAATTGATATCCTTTGATATGCTTGTAGGTCGAGAAGATAATTTTTAGTGACTCCAATCATTCAATGAAATCAGTTAAGCTATTTTTGGATGCACTGAATGTTATCAGATCTTTTTATGTTACTGAAAAAGCCAGAGATCCCCCTTCTAATACACTTAAGGTATGTTCTTAATGGCAGTCCGTTAGTTACTTCCTCCTTTCCATAATTCTTGTTGTGGTTCTAAAACCATGATACGAATTATGGAACGGGGCAGTAGTTTCTAATTAAGGGCATCATGACCACGGTTGGCGTCCTCCATTGTTTTCTCATACATAGTTGCATGATAGATGATTGAAGGTTTTTTGATCCTATCAGTTGTATATCTCCCAAGATATCACCCAGCACTTAGTTTTTTGTGGGAAGTGCTCAAGTCATTGACATCTTTGTGCTAAAAAGCTACTCTCGCATGTAACTCAATTAGCTAAGAAACATTCTCTTGTTTTTTTTACTGAAAGTTCTTTTGGTTGCGTGATGCTTCACAATGTAATTTTGAGTTGCTGACCATGTCGTCAATATATAATTTTTTTCTCGAGAGCTCCATTTGATAAGATTCTGTGATTGCAACATATCGAAGAGTAACGTACCATTCCACTGTCTTCCAGCTTTCTTGTTTTTTGCTTTGAATAATTTGACCCAGATGCTGCATGTGAAATGTGCATGAATCAAGCAATCAGCACACAAAAGCCACTTGGCAGGCTCCTTGATTATTTGCTAGTATACTGTAGCTTCTACTAATCCTGCCTGTCAGGAAATGAACATTTCATGAGTGAAAGCTCAATACCCAGATGTTATTTGTAATATTGTGCCACGTCCCACGTACTTAATTACTGTTTTTTTTCAATAGTAATGTGATGTACTTTTGAACTGCCTATGTAACTTCCGTAGGATGGTAGATCCGCTAGATCCAAAAGCAGGTCACCAGCAGCAACACCCTCTTCTTCATGGAAGAAGGTACTTTATTCTATTACCTCTTTAAAAATGAGTATCTTTTGCTATTCTCTTATTTTTATATGAATTCCTGTCAGTTGTGGTAGACAAGAGTTTATATGTCGAGAATTTTACATTCCATTGCTCTAACAAGCTCGTAAACATGCCACAATGTCTGACCGCTTCCTAAAATTTAAGGCCATCCTGTAGGGGTGTGTTTGGGGGCAACATCAGTGCAGTCATATTTACTGGTCATACTGAATAATTGGATATTTTTCCATATCACTTGTTGGTAATATTATTTAGCCTTTTGTGAATAGTTAACCCAGGTGTTATTTCAGTTATGCTGTTAACTATTAAATGTATTATTGTGTGTCATGATTTAAATTCTTATTCTTTGCTAAGACGATTAGCTATTCGCTATAGGTTAATATTTTTTAGGGACAACTGCAGGTGAGACCCTGTAAGTGTATATTTTCATTAATTATATAGTGAGAGGAATGAGAGTGCGATGGTTACTCTGGAAAGAAACAGCTTAGGTTTTTGTACCATGATACTACTAACAAACAAATACTTGTTGATCCTTGTTACTAAAAACTCATTTTGTTGGCTCCAGCCCATAGCATCAGTATATCGCCTTTGGGTCTTAGTACAGGTCTTCGCAATGATCGATTGGAGAAATTGTTACTACCGTTGGGTATTATCTCTCCTCTTGGTAATGAATTATTGGAGAGGCTATCAGATTCCAACTGACCACCCATGTCTTTTTGAAACAGAAGCTCCAAAGATTGGAAGCTTGCAGTAACATTTTAAAGATTTGAAATTCCTTTTTAGTTTTTCTTCCATGCTTCTATGTTCTTGTGTAGTTGCCATATGCGGACTTCTCACATGAGTATATTGCTGATGTTTGAGTGCATTGCTTGTAGCTAGGGAGAATCTCTACAGCTGCTATCCCTTTACTTACGAGTCATTAATTCTCCAGGTGTACTGGCTTTCAGTTGATTATCTTGTAGCTGCCCGAGCTGCTAAGGTAAGTGTGGCAACTTTCCAGCAATTTAAAAAGTATTTTATGTACATCGGTCATTATGTTGTTTGTTTCATTTTTCATTTTCCAGTCTTGATATTATAGTTCTCTAAGATGTCTAGTTACTTTCCATTCAATTATCCCTATTATTATTCTGGTTTCAATCCCATGGCTGGCTATTGTAAAAAGGAACATGGATGGAGTAATAGGATCGATGTGCTGTTTTTCATGGATTATGGGATCATCTCAAGATTATCAGGGGGCACGTTTTTTACCCTGCAGTGGTATTTGTTAGAGATAATATATATTAGTTTCCTGTATAGGATGTGCCATTCCCATTGTTTTAAGGGGTTTTGTGTATATTTCCACCTTTACTTTGTATATTTGTAATGGCCCTTGGCCTCCAGGAAATACAAGTGACATATTTCCTCATAGAGCTGTATGCACTCTTGTTCCCGTCGTATCCTGTCACTTGTAGTGGTATTCTAACAAAAAATGTAACTTGGTCCCACTATTCAACCATGAATATTTCTTGGCCATGGAAACACTTCCTGCGCCATATGTTTCTTCTGCATGCAATTTTTTCCACCTTGCACCTCTTGTGATTAATTGACTTAGTGCCTCAAGAGCGCCTTTTCCCTTTGATGGTAATGATTGTGCTTTCTACTGAATTTTTGTAGCGTTGCTCATGTGACTTTGCTTCGCTTATGTATGTTGAACTTTGGTGTGAAGAACAATTCAATCAGCTGGCACTAGGACCTCCAGATTTTTCACAGCAAGAGTCGGTCAGTCCACTTTTCATTTCTTCAGATGTTGCTTTAGGTCTTGTCTGTACTTTAGCTCTGTTATGTCTTGTGTCAGCTTATGTTTCTTTCCCTTTCCAGTTGCCACCGCATATTGGTCTATTGGTTGCTGCATTTACTCACATAAATGAGCCGGACAGCATTTATGGAATTACACTGGCCAACGAGGTTTTTGGCACAACTATTATTTGTATTTATTATTGATTATTTTGTGCATGTTCTTATGTATGTATGAACTCCGGTTGTTCTTAAAATGGCATTTTACTGTCACTGTTGTGTGCGAAAACAGTAATAGGAATAATCTCCGTCCATAATTGTAACTTCCAAGTTAATTAAACAATTATTGGTCCAAAAATTTGCATCAGATTTATTATTTTAGATATGACAGATTTTCTGTTATGGTCTGAAAAAAGTTATGCATCTTTGATTGCTTCTTGTTCTTGCTGTGTCTTGAACAGATAACTTCTCAAATCATCAGATATGAACATGAGCGTGACTGGAGTAGTGCTCTTGAATATTATGATTTACTTGTAAGATCAACACCAAAGGAGAACCATGGAAATTTCGATGGGACAATGTTGACTGGACCATCTGATGTGTCTTCTAAAGCACAAGAGAAGACACTGAACTGGAAAACGCACAAAGGTCTGATGAGGTCCTTGCAGAAAACTGGATGTAGTCATGTGCTTGATTTCTACAGCCAAGGGTTAACCAACCAAAATGCGTGCCTTCAACAGGATTCAGAGTTTATTGACATACAAGTTCGTATTGCATATTCCAGAAAACCACAGATATTGCTATATTTTTGGGTAGTTTTGTTTGACTATCTGTTTTGCAGTACGAAGCTGCTTGGAGGGCAGGAAACTGGGATTTCTCTTTTTTCATTCCATATTCTTCGCAGGCTTCCAGCCGCTCCCGCAATTATTGTCTTTTCAATGAAAGTTTGCACAGGTCAATATTCTCCATTTATTCTTACATGCAATATCGATATGTATCGTACCTTCCTAATTTTTTCAACAAGTGGCATGGTTAGTAATTGAGTAAATTGCACTTTAGACCACTTATTATTACAGTTGTTGCCGGCCACACCATCTATAGTTGAATCTGGCACAGAATACCCGTGCACCTCAGATAATTTTGCACTTTACACTAGTTAAGGATGGTTCAAAGAAAATCAGCCCCATGAGCAGCTACATGGGCTCACCCGTCAATGGCATGTGGAGGACACCACATTCTCACTCCTCCATGAGTGTGCCACCTCACATGGTTGGACACTGTTTTTTGGAAGGAAAGTGGTAGGGGAGGACACTGTCTTCACCCCCCACCCAAATCTAGTTAATGATCAGCTAGGTTAAAATTGAATATGAGGGATCAGTTATGATATTTGTATAAAATATAGCTGTACCTTGCCATATATGGCATGCCTTTTCTTTTCGGGAAATTAAATTTTAGGCATCAAGTTCCACTGGCTATTTCAGAAAGTATGTGCCAGGCAGGAGCCAAAGGGTTTAAGGATGTAGTGCCGATGACATGGGATGTGCATTAAACCTTGTAATGTTTGACTGTAGCCTCTTAGGAGGAATGTAACAAAAACCTACCTTTTCAATGAAATGAAACACACAGGAAGTTTTCTCAAAAAAGAATGTTTGTAGTGCCGCGACATGGGATGTGCATTAAACCTTGTAATGTTTGTCAGTAGCCTCTTAGGAGGAATGTAACAAAAACCTACCTTTTCAATGAAATGAAACACAAAGCTTCCTTTGTGTTTTCTCAAAAAAAGAAAGTATGTGCCAGGTCGGTACATTTACTTTTTTGTAGTGATACACCCATTCCAATTTAAGGGCTCGATCCTTGTTTCCATTTGTAGGAAAGTGTTCTTCGAATATACATAATGAAATGCAATTAGTTGATTACTATTTTCCACGGGATACTCGTAGTTACTTGTTTAATATGAGGTATATTGCACCCATGGTCCCTTAACTTTCATGTCCTCTTAGGTCTGTTTTCCTACTTTTTTTCGAGAAAACGCAAAGGAGTTTGTTACAATCCTCCTAGGAGATGATCAGCCACACTGGGACTGAGACACGGCCCAGACTCCTACGGGAGGCAGCAGTGGGGAATTTTCCGCAATGGGCGAAAGCCTGACGGAGCAATGCTGCGTGGAGGTGGAAGGCCTACGGGTCGTCAACTTCTTTTCTCGGAGAAGAAACAATGACGGTATCTGAGGAATAAGCATCGGCTAACTCTGTGCCAGCAGCCGTGAGTTACAGGGCAAAAACTGAAAATTAATGTACATCCCAAGTCTGTGGTAAGATGGCTCGTAGGCCAAGGGCTCCTGCCTGTGCCCATAGGGCGGCCTCGTCTATGATCTTGGCAGCCATGAGGTTTGTCGATGGCTGAACATAAATCTGGAATTGGATCAGTACAGTCCAATGGACTTTGGACTAAATTTTATTGGATTCAGTTGGATTGGACCTTGCTGGACATGGATTTAAATATATTATTTCCAATAATTTTGGATGGATTTGGACCTAAACATTGTGGATGGTCCAATATCCACCAGACTCCCAGCAGAAGGAGACCACCTACGCCTTCTAGCGGAACAATCGCTGCTGCCAGTTGGCGCAGCCGCTCCAGCGAGTACCAAGCTGTTCCAATTTTGCGACTAACATGTGAACCGACCCCATGCACCCAGAGCTCGCCGCTCATGACTTCGTCCTCGTCGTGGTCGCGACCGCCGTAGCTAGGCCTATCACCGAGCTTCACGACCTTGCCAAACGTGCGGGCTCCGTCATGATGATCACTCCCAACCAAGGAATCGAGCGGAGGAGCCTTGGGCAGAGCGAATTGTGGCCGTCTTCCTCACCTCCGGTGGCCGTATGTCTCAGTTGATTGCGTCGTCTCCGCGCTTTCCCGTTTCCTTGGATCACGTTCCCTTTCTGCCCGTGAGCTCCTCTCCCCTCTCTCATCCTTCCCATTCTCTGATGTGGTATGTAGGGCTGCCGCCGCTGATATGGTCGTCGGTGCTGATCTGGTCACCGCCGGTCAATCCGGTGACAATTAATCCCCTGCCAACTCCTACTGATGCGGCGTGTCCTGGGTTATCTACGCATTAGCCAGCCGGTCCACCAGCCATGGCTGCCCCCGGCAGCTTTCCCCGTTGTTGCCTGACTTGCGAAGCGACACGGGTCTGTTTTTTTCTTTCCTTTTTGAGAACCACCGCACGATGTCTGGCTGTGTGGTTGGCCGGGCCACAGCGGTTAAAACACATGGATGGATGACCGCTGGGTCCATTTGGGCCTTGGATATCCAAAGTTACAATCACATTGGATTGGATGGATTTGGACATTGTGCAACAAAACATGGACTTGGATCTGAAATAGAGCACGTTTAAGTGGATATGTATTGGACTACTTTGTATTGGATTTGGACATAGGTCCAGTTCCAGGTTTAGCTGAACATTATCGAAGACGTAGGTGTTGCGGTGCTTCCAGATCATCCAGGGGATGAGCAAGGTAGCAGATGCAAGGCCTTTGCGCATGGGCTTTGGAGTGCATTGCCTTGCTGCGCCATGTCTTCGTCCATGAGGCTCAAGGAGCACACTAAAGGTCCAAACCTTTCGCCACCTTAAGCCTCAGGTGCAGAGTCCTACTCTCAAAGTGCACATCTGCCCCTGAGGCTTAAGGGGCACACTAAAGGTCCAAACCTGCTTATAATGGTGCTGACTGTTTAGGTGGCATGTTGACTATGCGCACTTGGCATCCTCGTAAGCAGAGGCCCACATGTCACTCATTTCTCTCCTAAACACAACGTGTTGGGCTGGCAAGGCTGCCTGATTGCGACCTGAACCTTGCTGGTGAGGCTGTAGTCGATGTTATGGCATGTGCCACATCAAGCATATTCGCGGTGGAGGTAGTGTCGTCCTGCCCCTGTCCACGGGACAGTGATATGTGGGTGCTCTGACTAGGACGCGAAGCAGGCAAGGTCAACATGCCACATAAACAGTTACTTCTCTGTACGCAAGTTTGGATCTCCAGTGGACTCCCCTAAGCAAGTTTAGGGGGCTAAATGTGTTTTTATGAGTAGGACTACCAAAGTGAGTGCAACCTACATTTTAAAGGCCTGACCGCCAGAGGATACATTTTACTCTTTAGTTCTATTGCTGTGAGGTTTAGAAGCAGACTGGGTTGTGAAAATACATTACACAATTAATTTAGCGACAAAAGGGAACAGAACTTCTGTTGAAACAGCTCTAAGTTAAAATAATAATTAATTCTCCATTTTCCCCTTACCTTTTGGAACTTGTTTCCCTACTTCTGATATATTGTTAAATTTGTTCTGCTTGCTTCAGTTGCCTAAGAGCCCTGGAGAATGGTGATTTTGAGCAGTTCCATGGGAAACTTTCTCATTCCAAGATGGTAGTGTTCATATTAATATCTCAGGATCACTTATCTCGGTAACTTCTCTCAAATGGGTTTACTGAGACTAACTTATTTACTTTGTCTTCTTTTAGGATCTTGTGTTGGCTCTTTCAAATGCTAGCAAGGAGAGCACGAAATATATCCACTCTACCGTTCTTAAATTACAAGTACTCATTCTGATCTTATGATAATCTTCTTGTTTTTTGTTATTGTTTGCATATTATTCCTTACATTTTTTTGATATTAGATGCTAGATCATCTTTCCGTGGTTTGGGAGTTGCGGTGGAAACTTGGTCTCAATCAAACTCCAAAAACTTATGTTGGAACCGAGGAGTTCTCTCTTGTGCCTGCTGTTCCTACGAGCAATCAGGTTCTGACACTTTCCTAGTCCTGTATATTCAATCTCATACAATAGGTTTGGAACCATCCATATATTATATCTGCTTATGTGACTTCTTGAGTGACGTATCGAGATTCGAGAATAGAAGAAACTAGAATTCCTTGTCTATCACAATGGTGATGCTTTTCACATGCAAGATATTTTTGGGTAGTTCTTAACTCGCTAAAATTCTTTGGTTCATTTCTCAAATAAAGATATTGAATACTTTTCTTCTATGTAAATTAAATGGGAAGCACTACTTAATATCCATTCTTTTTATACTTGAATTTTCCTGTTTGACTACTCATTTCCTTACCATTTTTTGGCAGCTGGAGTTGTTGAATAAAGAGTGGAACTTCATCATGTGTCAAACAGAGCGTAATCTTGATCTTTTTGAACCTTTTTTAGCATTCAGACGTGCCCTCCTTAAGATCTTAGGTTGCGGAGAACATCTTGTAGAACATTTATTTCAATCTGCTTCTGCACTTCGGAAGGTTGTCTCACTGTTTTTACTTTAACTGTGGCCACAGTTTATTTTCTTCTGCTGAGTACATTGTGATACTTTTCTGGATTCAGGGTTTAAGGTTTTCTCTGGCTGCGGCTTCTTTATATGAACTCAAAGAACTTTGCTGTCACAGAGATCAGCAAACTGTGCCAAATAATTATTTCCTGTCAAAGGTACATGTTTTATCTCTTAAGTTATGCTACTGCTGATTCCATATCGCTATTACTTGAGCTGTCCCAACTCCCATGTCCATGCACACAACATTATCTTTCAGCACCATTTAAGGAGGAAGTTCTGCATTTTAGCTTATTTGTTATGATATAAAACTATTTTCAATCCACCACAGATCATTTGCGAGAGCTGTATCAAATTGTCAATTTCCAATCTATTTTTAGAAAACCGAAGTAGGTCATGATATTATTTCTAAGTCCTACTAGTCTTTTGAGTACATGGTACTAAATATATATCATGACAGGGAAAATAAACACATGAGAAAAATACACTACTGGTCGTTGTGTGCTTATTGCAGTGGTACAACGGTGTAACTTTAAATGACCTACTGTACATGCAGGATGCAGCCTTTCCAGTACCTGTGTTGGCCCTTTGTTGACCTTTGGAAAGGCAAGGCAGCACTTGTTGTGGCAATACAATGTTTATTTTTAAGAAAAGAAATATAATTTATAATATCCTGATAATAGTGGAACATAATATGATTTCAAAGTTTTTGGTACTGTGGTCTTTGTTTAGCTGAACTGGCCAAGAAACTACTTTGCTTCTACTCCGCCTTTAATCATCTGAGTTTAATCAATTACTCCCTCTGATCCATAATAAGTAGTACAACTTTATACTCCCTCCGTCCAGAAATAACTGACTTGGTTTTGTCTAGATTCGAATGCATCTAAAACAACTGACTTGGGTTTGTCTAGATTTGAATGCATCTATTGATCTATACACTAAAATGCGTCTAGATACATTCGAATCTAGACAAAACCAAGTCAGTTATTTCTGGACGGAGGGAGTACTAAATCAGCTAGACTTATTATGGATTGGAGGGAGTATCAAATCTGAAGTTCTGACTTTCTATCGTTTCTAATCTTCTTTTGCATTAGCATGACAGCATGTTAGTTTCCATGTGATCAATTGAAGTTCATATTCTGATAATCCTACATTCACTCTCCAGCTTGAAGAAGCTAAACTGCTGAGAGCTCAGGGGCAGCATGATATGGCTATTGGTCTTGGTAAATACATACTGCAGAACCATACTGATAAGAAAGACATATCAGATGTCTACCGATTGGTTGGCAAGTGGTTGGCTGAAACAAGATCGAGCAAGTAATCCTTTATATTTAATGCCCCACATATGTTTTTTTCTATTGCAAATTGAGATCTCATTTTACTTTCTGTATGTGTTAACAGAACATTCTTAATAATTATTTTGTAGCTCAAGAACTATCATTGAAGACTACTTAAGACACTCTGTAGATCTTACTGAATTTCACAAGAACTCAGACAAAAAGTACATGTCCAGGCAGTGTCGTACATATTTCCATTTAGCACATTACACAGATAACTTGTTCAAAAGCTATGAGGAAAGACTTTCATCCAATGAATGGCAAGCAGCTCTGCGACTAAGGAAATACAAGGTAACAGAATTGACAATACCATTGATATTTGACTTTGAACTGTGTTTATCTTAATCCAATTGCTATTTAATGCAGACTAGGGAGTTGGAGACACTGATGAAAAGACTCAAAAGTTCATCCAAGGCACGTATATAACTGCAATTTTTGAGGGTTGCTAGAAATGCAAGATCTTTTATTAATGCTAACTCATATACTAAGTCTTCATTCAAATTTCAGGGTGAGAAGACTGATTACTCTTCAAAAATCCAAGAGTTGCAGAAACAACTTACACTTGACAGTGAAGAAGCCCAGAAGATCCAGGTGTGCATATGCTGTTTATCCAAGTTTCATATTAAATCTACAAGTTCATGGTCAATATATAGCAAATATACTAGTAGTTAAAGTTCTGTCCATGACAATATATCCAAAAAAGGTGCTGCTAAATGGAAAAATCTTTCAAAAAAACTGTTTGACAGTGCATGATGCAATATTATACTCCTAATTTATAGAAAGATGTACTCCCTCCATTCACTAATGTAAGACCTTTTAGATATGTCAAAGTGGACTAGATACACTCTAAAATGAGTAAACCTACACACTAAAACATGTCCAGGTACATGTGTTTTAGAAAAAGGCTAGAATGACTTACATTAGTGCACAGAGGGAGTATTTCATTTCATGCTGTGCATATATGCCAAATCTAGTAAGTTTATCTGAGCTGTAGAGTGCCCAAAAGAGACAAGCATTGCATCATACACTATTCTCTGTTACTGCTTTTCTTTTCTTTGTTGTCTACAGTGTGGATTAATTGGGCCTTCAGTTTGCTCATTGGTGTATAGCACTGCATGTTGTACATGCAGGGGGGGCTTTGCAAAATTTATACAAACCACTATTCTTTGGCAGAGCTAAGCTCATAAATTAGTGGATCTGACCCCATCTACATCCATCAAATATCTTGATTGAACCAGCGTTGTCATGTGATTTTCATAAGTGGGCACAAAATACTATCACTAGTGTTAAATAGGAGCCTGCATCATAATTTTTGCTTCATAGTTAGTTGGGCATGTTGACTGTTACGTAATGAATTCCATGATTGTTATGCAATGAATTCCATGCAATATTAATTCTCTCTGTTTGAATAAACATTTTGTAAACTTAAACCTTTTACCAGGATGATCGAGACAGGTTCTTGAGTCTGGCACTTCAGGGGTACCAACGTTCCCTAGTTGTTGGTGGCAAATATGACCTACAAGTGGTATGCAGTATCTATTTGAAGATCCCACAATCTTTTCTATTTGCAGTTGTCATCTTTGTCTAATGACTGAAATGTATTCCTTCTGGCCATGAAAGACTGCCCTAAAGCAACTTTCAAAGTCTTTGAAACTTCAGAGATTATAATTGTAGAAACGCACCTTTTTATGATGCATTGTCATAACTCTCTATTTTTATTTTATTTCTAGTGTTTCCAGTAGTACTCATGATATCATGTTATTGTTATTTTTATCTGTTATATGCCATTGTTGGGAATATTCCTGTTTTTCAGTCATAATATGGTTGCCACTATAAATTGTTTCCTTAAGTGTGTCCATCTGCTAATTGTCGCCTGTGTTACCACAATTATATCTTTGTTGTGAATGTACTTGTTGTTTAGATCACAATGTTATCTCGTACTGTAAACGGTTTACCTTCAGTTCTGTATTAGGTTCTTAAGGATACTGTTGCTTATGTCAGTACTCAACATCTTATATTCAGGTTTTCCGGTTGGTATCACTGTGGTTTAGTCTTTTCTCAAGGGAACAGGTTGTGAAATCAATGATTAAAACAACCAAAGAGGTCATTTTTTTTAGTTCCATTTCATGATTCCCTTCGGTACTTTTTGTCTGTTTCATGATAAAAGAACTTTCTTTTTGGCTGGATAGGTCCAAACCTACAAGTTCATACCATTGGTCTATCAGATTGCTTCTAGACTTGGGAGCTCAAAAGATGTTCAGGGGTCAACAAACTTCCAGGTATGCACATCATTGAGAACTTCTATATGTTGTTTCCGTGGGTGAACATGAATATGAATCTGTCAAGTAAGAGCATTGTTTTCCCTAGCAGAATGCATTAGCTTCTCTCTTGAAGAAAATGGCTATTGATCATCCGTATCATACAATATTTCAGGTACGAAAGTTGCAATTTTTTTATATTGGAAGAATTATGATCAAATTCTGTTTTCATGTTTTTTCACTTCGCTCTTATTGTTGTAATATTGAACTGATGATATATTGATTAGTGAACTCATATCTAGTCAGCCGAATGCTGAATGCATGTAAAACTATCGTATAACACGGTCAGTCTGTATCGACTTATGAATACCAAACAGTCTGCCAAACATGGTCTTCGAGTGATCATCCCCACTGATTGGGATGTCCACTGATCCCGTGTACTCCGTGTTGTAATAAGGGAGCTTCCCAAACTCTGTAATCCCACCGGCTCGGTGGATTGTACCCATAACTCTTCTGTGCAATGAAAAGACCGAAAAAAAGTCTGCCAAACATGAGCAAACCTTTTACTAGATGTTTGTTGGGGTTCTACAACCTTAATGCTCTTACAAGCACTAAGGAGAACAAGGTCAATCCATAAGACATGGTTGAATTAGATTCATATGACTAGGAGATGGACCCGTAAATATGTCCAGACTGGCATAAAAGTACCAAAACACACAGCCCAGTACACTCACTTGGATCTAACTCGACATTATTTTGGAGAATCCCCACACGACTTTTATCAGTAGGTCTAGTCGACCTATGGAGCAACTCCAGCACATATTAGTTATTCTCAGATCCTTTCAGGCCAGTGGACTTTGCTGTTTAAAGTTTGTGACATTCTTTGGCCCCAGCTTTTTGCTCTAGCAAACGGTGACCGTGTCAAAGACAAGCAAAGGAGCAGAAGTTCTTTTGTTGTAGATATGGACAAGAAGCTTGCTGCTGAGAATCTATTAAAGGAGCTATCTTCTTTTCATGGAGCTTTAATTCGTCAGGTTTGCCACTTCTTACAATCATCATTTTATCGCATTGTTCTTATCCCTGAAGGAGGTCATGGAATATATACTTTGTGATGCTCATCCCCACATCTTATAGATGAAACAAATGGTTGAGATCTACATTAAGTTAGCTGAACTAGAGACTAAGAAGGAGGTCAGTTACCTATTCAAATAGCGACTTGTAAGATTTGTATACATACATTCTAGTTACATGTTAACATATTCTTTTTATCCATCTGATCGTCAGGACACCAACAAAAAAATCTCACTACCCAGGGAGCTCCGCAGCATTTGCCAGCTTGAACTTGCAAAGGTACTTCTTTATGAAATTTACTTTTACAAATTCCTTTCGCTGTTTCGAGCTGAAAAATAACCAAAACGTTAGGAAACTAAGCAGTCTTTGCTTGGTGGTAGACCTGATTTTTTTTATTAATAACCTGGGTCGGTGCTTTCTCAACCATGAGTGTTTTAAATGATTTATGGAAATTTCACTAATCTGCCTTTTTGTTTCTTTGGTCGGCTTCATCAGGTTCCTGTTGTGACTGCTAATATTCCAGTTGACCCTAATTGTCGGTATGAAGAGGGTACTTTTCCACATTTCAGCGGGCTAGTGGATTCTATTACGTAAGTTGGGTTTTTGTTTAACACCATTGTTTGTCACTGATATATTCTTTTATCTTTATTGACTCTTGGAAGTCTTCCTCTATGGTAGTGTAATGAACGGAATTAATGCTCCTAAAGTTATCGTATGTATTGGCTCGGATGGTAACAAATACCGCCAACTTGCAAAATCTGGAAATGATGACCTGCGACAAGATGCTGTATGTTCTCCTTCACTTTAGAAGTTTCACAATTTATTTGGCTTATACCGTTTAACTTACTCCTGATTAAGCTATACCTAGATGTAATTTTTTTTTTTTGAGATTTAGATGTGAATTATTTAGTTGTCATTCATCCTGGTGTACATCAATGTTACACACAATTATATATTGAGGTCTTGTAATAAGCGAGCTGCTCAAGCTCTGTAATCTCACCTGCTCGGTGGATTGTACTCCATAACTCTTCTTTGCAATGAAAAGAAACACAATGTCATTGCGTTTTCCCGAAAAATATATTCAGGTCTGTCTAATTATATACCACTAGGGCCATTGATATTGTTGTCTTCATTAGCAAGATTGTTCATTCATAGTAATCTAACGTTATTAAACAGCTAAACTGAAGAAATTGATAGGAAGAGGTCAAATAACCCTAAAAGCTGGCTTCGATACTATGCTAGAGACCCAACTTGTGTATTCCCATGAAGATCTATATGTACGTTGCTAGTATACAATAATCGATTTTCGTCAATATGGAAATAAACAAGGCTCAGTTTGTGGTTGCTGTGTTGTGCACATTTGTGAAGTTTTAAAGTTTATTATCTATTTGCTAAATCAACTAGAAACTAATAAATCCTGTTATCCGATGCTTATCCTCTCACACTGCTTTCATATGTTTTAGAACTGCATTTACAATGTGATTAGAAAAAAGTGGATAACCTAATACCCGTATATCCATAAGTGTTCAACCATACAAGAATATCATAACACACTGCAATGCCACCTGGAGCTTGAGAAACACTTGTGTAAATTTCAGGTAATGGAGCAATTTTTCGGTTTGGTAAACATGTTCTTGCAAAATCACAGAGATACTTCTGAAAGGAGATTGAGAATACGAACATATAAGGTAGCAGTGAATGCCATTAATTTGATTTCTGTTCTTACATTTCTCCATTCCTATTTTGTAACCTATGCAAATCTAACTACTTTCTCAAACTTAGGTTGTTCCTTTTACCCCAAGTGCTGGTGTTGTTGAATGGGTAAATGGGACTGTTCCACTTGGCGACTATCTCTTAGGGAGGTAATTCTGTACATGATTCCAGTTATTATACTATAAAAATAAGTTCTTTTGAATGCTTTATGTTAATAAAATATATCTTCATTGGTTCGGACAGCACTAGAACTGGCGGAGCGCATGCACGATATGGAACTGGAGACTGGACATTTTTTCAATGCAGAGAGCACCTGGCGAGTGTACGTTCACATGAGGAGCTTCACTTCTATATATTCTAATAAACGATGATTAGTGTCCTTTCTAAAGCATTTATGTTTTGTAGGAGAAAGACAAAAGGAAGGCGTTTCTCAAAATCTGCAACAACTATAGGTTTTGTGTTTTGTGTTATTTTCAGCTTAATAGACCAATATATAGACAGATTGGAACATGCAGAGGAAGCAAAGTTGCTTGTTTTGCTTACATTTTCCCTTGTCCTGCAATAATCAGGCCTGTGATGCACCACTTCTTTCTCGAGAGATTCTTGCAGCCTGCAGACTGGTTCCAAAGTAGACTTGCGTACACAAGAAGTGTGGCAGCAAGCTCAATGGTAATTTATTTTAGTTAATGACATATTACTGAACTCATTTGTCTTGGTCTATATCCACTACTGAGGAAAGCTATGTTATTAATTTTGCGGGTTCAGGTAGGATATATTGTTGGGCTTGGAGATCGTCATTCCATGAATGTTCTCCTTGATCAAGACACAGCCGAGGTTGTGCACATTGATCTTGGTGTTGCATTTGAACAGGGTCTCATGCTTAAAACACCTGAACGGGTATGTCATGATAATCATCCCTCTATTCTCTTAGTGAGTAACTTTTACTACTCCCTCCGACCCATATTAGTTGACTTCAATTTGGATGTATCTATCACAGAAACTTGTCTAGATACATCCAAATTGGAGTCAACTAATATGGGTCGGAGGGAGTACTACTATTTTCCGTCACAGGGCATAATATATTCATAAAGCCAGCTATAGATGACTATCTGGACTAAGTTTCTGTTTTGTACTTAAAGGTTCCATTTCGGCTGACAAGGGACATCATAGACGGCATGGGTGTTACTGGTGTTGAAGGCGTGTTTAGAAGATGCTGTGAGAAAACACTTTCTGTTATGAGAGAAAATAAAGAGGCATTGCTAACCATTATCGAAGTATGTCTGTTGCCAAAAGGTTTTTTCATAAATTCATCAGGCAGGT
Source organism: Avena insularis (assembly GCA_023614405.1). Taxonomy (NCBI): domain Eukaryota; kingdom Viridiplantae; phylum Streptophyta; class Magnoliopsida; order Poales; family Poaceae; genus Avena; species Avena insularis. The sequence goes on from CM042684.1 coordinate 11,697,546, forward strand.
CGACGTTGCAGTTTATCCTGATAATTGATCTAATATGTCAGGTCTTCATCCATGACCCTCTTTATAAATGGGCCCTTTCGCCACTGAAAGCTTTACAGCGTCAGAAGGTAAGAAGTTTATTTTTGACTCAAACTTAATGTTCGGTTACATGAGTGTCTAGAAGGCCCATTTTTATCAAAGTTATGTGGAACTAAATATTGACTATGTTCAACTACTGCTGGCAGCACCTGTACTGTTGCGCATATCAGTGCTAAAGCCACTATGTCATCCATATCTCTGATCTTTGTTTTTCTCTTAGTTTCCCTTTGAAAGATACAAAATTCCCAAGTCATGCAGCAAACCATTGAAGTAATATTTGGTTTTCAGGAAACTGATTACACCGACTCGTGCCTGGATGACTCCCAAGAGGCATACGATGGCAACAAAGATGCTGCCCGTGCTATACTCCGTGTTAAACAGAAGTTGGATGGATACGAGGATGGGGAAATGAGAAGCGTAGAGGGACAGGTTCGACAGCTCATACAGGATGCGGTGGATGTTGACCGGCTGTGCCAAATGTTTCCAGGGTGGGGGCCTTGGTTGTAAGCACCCCGCGAAAAATAGATGGAACTTGTGAACCTGAGGTAAAAGCAATTTTGTGACTGCTAGTGAAGCTTTTACTTTCGGAGCCTCGTGCTTGTTTTTGTGCAAAGGCATACGTGGTTAGTGGAAGGTGAAGTCATCATCAAACATGGGTTTGTAGTTGTTCGCTGTCCACTTGTATCTGTTCAATATATAAAGGGCTTTACGCAAAGTCTGTGTATGTGCGTGCCTCTTGTGGATCTGCCAAAGTTACTATTGGAGGGATGCCATTTTGTCCCAGGTACATATGCTGAAGAAACACAGAAGAATAACATGTGGTGTCTATACTCAGATATGCGCATTGCAGAGGGCTCAGGTCATCTTGGCCAAGGGTTTTTGTGGCCACATGTTTTCTGTTTAGTCGGTCTTGGAGCACAAGCACATGGAAGATTTGTGTGTTTTTCTTTGTTGGTTTGCTGACTTTACTGCGACTTAGGCCCTTACGTGGGTAACAATCACTCTCAAGTTGCAAGTCAGAACAAAACAATTGCTATGGACAAAATGTGCCTGGTACTAGAAACTTTGGGTGAAATATGCACCAACGCGAAGTTCAAGTGTGAAACTTTAGGCACACTTGGCCAGCGATTTTGTGTGTTTTTATTTGTTGGTTTGCTGACTTTACTGCAACAAGGCCTAATTAGTATCAGATTCATCCGTCCTGTATGTATTCGATAACGGAATGAGCATACAGCAGAGAGTTGTTATGTGATTGTATCATATGCACACCGCTAACAATGCTAGCATCCTCGACATGTTGCCAGAGAACACTGGATTGTTGATTCTACATGCACACCTACCAGTGCTAGCATCCTTGCTTACATCCTGCTGTCCGCTTCGGTTTTGCGATTTAGTATGTCAAATTTCCTTTACAAGAGTAGTTTGTGGTTGAATGGTTATACGGCCATTTCTGATCCAGTCGTCCTGTATTAGACAACGGAATGAGCATGCAGCAGAGGGTTGTTCTGTGATTGTATCATACGCACACCGCTAACAATGCTAACATCCTGGACATGTTGCCCGAGAGCACTGGTTGTCGTTCTTTTGAAAAACAAGGTATAGGATACATGTGTGCTGAGCTTGGCATCTTGTTCTTTCTCAGGGGGCATGCTGAGCATGGAAGCAAATGAAGTTGAGGTGTACTGCCACATAAATTGCTATTCCCAGCAACTGCTACGAGAGTCAGATTTCTGAAAGATCCTCCATCTGGCACATCACCTTGCAACTTATTGAAAGATATATCCATTTGGGACAATGATGGGAAATTTTGCAGAACTGCTGGGATTGACACTGACAAGCTGTTGTGTGCTAGGTACAACTGTTGTAGGGCTCTAGTGGTGCTATGGTGTCAGGGATTATACTAGAAAAATTATTCATGGCCAGATTCAGTACGCTGAGTCCTTTTATGCTTCCCACAGATTGGGGTATGCTTCCTTCAAAATAATTCTTATCCATTGACAGTGTTTCTATAACTATGCAATTTCCTATACTGTTAGGTATTTTTCTGGATAACTGGTTTCCTTGACAGAATAAGTTCATGGAGGTTACTCATGCTGCCAACTTCTGATGGAAGAGGCTCAGAAAGAGAATTATGTGATAAATCCAAGTACCAAGAGAGTGAAGGCAGCTTAAAGATTTCCTTGGGTATAGAACCATTCAGGCAGTTTGTTGACAGATCTAGAATGGATGGTTCCTTGAGGTTCTCAAGACTTGCTGGTATTGTTCCTTTCAGGTTGTTGTAGTATGCAAGCAGTCGATTTAACTTTGTGAAATTTCCTAGCGATGGCGGTATGAGGCCTGTAAAGTTCTCTAGCTTTCCAATGCTCTCTGGAATCACTCCTGACATGGAAGTATTCACTATTAGGTAGCAGCCGCACCGCCTCCACCAAGACCTACTCGGCGCTGTCACTGTCGTCACGTCCCTGGAGAAGTGCTCATGTCATGCGCGGCCGGGATGCGCCATCAGAGACAAAGCGTCCCAACAAGAAGACCGAGCGCGTTGCCGAGCACCATTTCCCGCTTTTGCGGACACATCCTGTGATGCCCGAATAGCCTGCAAACAAGACCCAGGTCATAGCGTGCAGTAAGGCGTAGGAACAGGCCGTTTGCACCTTGCTCGTCTTCAGGTTTGTCTTGGCTGCCGGAAAAACGGAACAAGGGAGATTGTACTTTGGGCTGCTAGCAATCCTGTCATGTCACCGTACTAGAAATCCATTATCACACATCGTACTTACTAGAAATCCATTACCATACACCGTAAGAACAGGCACAGGCAGGTCGTTTCTCTTATCTAATGAAATCCATTGTCACACCATATATATATTCTGGATGTCTTTTTAGATCTTCTGGATGTGTTGGCGTGCCCACGCAATGGTCCAGACTCGGCCGCATGTGTGGCATGATGGCCGATGCGATTGGGCAAACCATATTATTGTACCAAGGTGATCTTGCCATCTTTTGATGGGTGCCAAGATGAAAAACTTTTAATAGAACAGTAACAAAGGACTACACAGCCCATCGATCTCCTCCAATAGTAAAAGTAACTCGCTAAATAGCTTGTTTCTCAAATCTAAGCAAATATTTTAGAAAAAAAAAAGAGTGAGAATGCTTAGTGACATCTGGAGAAAAAAGAAATAATAGTTTGAGGGCAACCTCAAGAGTTACATGTCAAAAGTAGTATAAATTTTAGGGTTTCAGCGCACGGGCATTCAGCTAGTTGAAATAATACTCATTATGTCCATGTATACAAGATTAACATGAGATCAATTGCATCTAAGGTACATCACGGTAACATGAGTAAATACAGAAAAACTACTTAAACTTGGTTTAAAACGAGGTTCATCTTTCTAGGATCAAGTGTAATCCACATGGGAGCTGGAGAATCAGACCAAAGCTGAGGTGACACGATTTCCTCCCTTGTGTTATTACACACGTTGAGAATTCCTATATCACGGCGATTGTTCTCAAATCCCTTTTTCCACAGAAAACTATCGTCAGTAAAGTATGCATGATTCGCCTTGAGACCCGGACACTCTTTGGCACTGAGACAGAGCGATTGATTATGCCCAAGAAACAACACGTGGTCACCCAAGGACCGGACTTTCTCACGTCCTTTCTTCCCAGCAACATCAACAACTTTATATATCCTGATCCTGCCTGTGTTCCAATACTCATGTGATCCAGGCTCAGGTTCCAAATCATAATCTGAAAATGATCTCCAAACCTGCAGAAGATCGCCCCACGGAGCCTGCACAATGTACATGCTGCTGCACTTTACGACCTCAGACCTCCCTAAAATCATCTTATTATCAGGGCCGGCGAGAAGATCGAAGGCATGGATTTCTCCATCCGTGTTCACGGCATACAGTAGTCCGTCCTTGAAGACGCAGTCGTCGAAGAAGGCGTGCGGCGGCAGCCAGGTCCATCTGTCGTCCCCAATCCTCGCAAACGAGAGCTGGCGATGCGGGTTGTGGATGAGCGCCACGATTAATAAGCTTTTATTAGCGGATGTATCATCGGAGAGCACGAAGGCCTTGTGCTGGAAGACCTCCCGTAGCCGGTCGAGAGCAACGGTTTGTGGGGGACAGAGAACCTCCTTTGCGGTGCGCGGGGAGTACTCGTACATGTGGAGAGCACCGGAGGAGCTGTCGTAGACGGGCTTCACTTGATCCATGGTGGTCACGGAAGGGAGGTCGATCTGCTCACCGGTGATCGGATTGAGGAGGTGCATCTCGGATCTCTGGTCGACTGTAACTAGGAAGCCCTGGGACGAGGATCCGATCAGAAACTTATTGCGGAGGAGTGGATCTGCCAGAGTCAGCTTGTAAACCCTTTTCTCCGCGAGACTATAGACGCATGCAACACTCTCCCCTGCATCTTCACGAGTGTAGAACAGGCATGGTGTCTGGGACTGTTTGTAGTGCTTCCCAAGATTGAGTAGGCTGGTGTAGGCGGAGCGCCAGGAGGGGCGCACAGAGCCTGCACGCACGCGGTCGGGGATTTGGAGGCGGGCAAATATGTCGATCAAGATTTCCTCAGGCAATTCCCCTGTCACAGTCGTTGCCATTGTTTGGGGACGGATGAGTATCTTCTTTCCCTGAAATTTCTTCACGAGTGAGCAAAAGAAAGCCTGCAAATGTTAACAGTGATCGTGACCTTCAATTTTGTGCAAATAATTGTAAGACACCTCCGAGTTCTCCCAAAAAAAAAGGATTGATCACTGACCGGCGGCCGGAAACACGAGGTGTCTGGGGAGGAGGAGCAGCAGCAGACTGGAGAAGAGGGTGGCCGTGGTTCCGCGGCGAGCAGCTGGGACCGAACCGGGTTGACGATTAGTACGGCGTGGGAACAACACGAGGAGGTCGAGATTTCGCGCGGCGGCTGGTTGGCGCTGGGAGAAGGGGAGAAGTGCCGGAGATGCCGTGAGTTCGACGAGGGTTTTTCTCCTTTGAAGGGCCCGGCAGTGCTTGCAGGCCACGGAGCCCACGCAGCCCACGCCACAAAACCGTCTTACTACTACAAAATGGCAATTACTCTCCTAAAGAAGCCCATCATGTACTGAAAAAATCCGTAGTCCATCCTGTACCCAAAAAAAAGGACATAATAATAATCTATCTACTAATTTCTCTAGAGGTAGGTTGGTCTTATACGTTTCCGTCAGCCTGAAATACGCTTTCAACCTTTTCCGTCCCCGGCAAGCTCGAGCCCGCCTCCACGCCTCGCCGCGTCGCGCCTCCTCGCCAGCCCCGCCCGCCACTCTGCGTCACCGCGTCGCCGGAACCACAGCCAGTTCGCCGCCAATCCTATGCGGGCCTCTCACCTGCCGGTTCTCCTGCCACGCCTCGCCTGCGGCGCCGCGTTTCAGCTCAACCCGTGCCGTGGCCGCGAGCGGCGGCGTCTGTCGTCGCGTCTGACGCATTCGTCGGCGTGGCGATCAGAGCGGCCGCCGTCGCCGCGCCCGCGTCTGCGCCGCGCGCTCGACCATCACGCCGGCGCGGGCCGCCGCCCAATCCTCTGCGGACCTCTCCCGCCCGGTTCTCCTCTGGTTGCCCTCTGCGGCGCCCGCGTTCCCAAAAGCTCAACCCGTGCGGCAGACGCGGCTTGGGCGTCTGCACGTTAATCCGGCGTGGCGATGCAGAAGTGGCCGACGGTCCCGGCGTGAGAACATGGGGTTCCGGTAGGAGACGCGAGGACCGACACGAACGACGAGCTCTGGATGAAGAGAAGCTGGCTCGGTATGGACTCGAGAGGCCTCGAAGGAAGTCGTCCGAGGAAAGTGATCGACATCGATCTAAGCCATGTTAAGCTTCTGTTCAACCATTTAGTTCCATCAATCGATTAAGGTTGCGATTTGAGTTAACAACGTATTATGTCTACCAGCGGATAGCAGTACAAAATCCGGATGTACTACTATATGATATCACTTTTGACACGATTATTTCCATTGTTACGATCTGGCCGTAAGCCAACAAATCTTGGGAGACTGATTGAAGAGAATGGACCTAAACTGCTAGGATCATCCGTATAAGGATCCGATTTCAAGCTTCAACCTCTTCCACAAATTCTCTCTAGAGAATCGAGGTCGATTTTCTTGAATTGGGATTTCACCTCACATTTTAAGTGAACAACTAAAATATCGGTTCTAATTTTTCTTTCTTCATAACGTTAATACTCCCTCCGACCCATATTAGTTGACTTGAATATGTCTAAATTTAAATGAATTTAGACATATTTAGTATATAGGTTCATCTAAATTTTAGAAAATTCAAGTCAACTAATATAGCTCCGAGGGAGTAGTATAAGCTAACCTAATAGGTGATCTTTCCTTAGGCCTACTTGAAACTCGTGCTAAAGACACTCTCGGTCAAGTTATGCGAGAACCAAAGTCGATTCTAGATAATCAAGAAAAGGAGGCGAGTACTTAACATTGCCCAATGTTGTACGCTACCTTGGCCTCCGGAAGCAGACAGAGATGACAACACGACCATTATGCGGAGGAGGAGGGCCATGATGATTTTCCGATTGAATCGTATGTCGTTGAAGGAGCTTCACACTAAAGTGATGTATGCATCTCTTATCAAATTAAAAGTAGGGAGCATACATAAACTTTGAATTCCCATTTGTCTTATTATGTCTTCATCATCAAGGTTTCTTTGCTTCTTTTAGGACTGTTGCAAACGCCCTTGATACCATGTTCCAAAAGGGGGACCGGATTGCAATAGACATGTCTATGACATGCAATGTGGTTATCATTTATTTGGCCATCATCCTTGATGGTTTTGTTGTTGCGTCGATAGCAGATAGTTTCACACCTCAGGAGATTTGCACTTGCGTTTTGTCTATCGGTTAGAGAATCGTTGGAATTAGAACAAGCTCATGAATAATACTGAAACATCTCGAAGTGAATCAGGATGATAAGGAACACACAAATGGAGGGAGGAGAGGGGCGAAGGAGGGAATAGTCTGGTACGAAGTATATACAATGGTATTTTTTGTGATGCAGTCAAAACTTCAAACGTGCCTTTTATAAAATAGTATTATCTAAAAACTCGACAATGATGCTTGATGTGTACGAGAATTCTTAGTTTGTATCGTCCCGTAGCAACGCACGGGAAGTCAGCTAGTCTATCTACTAATTTCTCTTGAGGTAGGTTGGTTAAATACGTTTCCGTCAGCCAGAAATACGTTTTCCCACCGATGCGGTCCTGAACGGTTCGAACAGAAAAAAAGATGACAGCCGCCCCGAGCCACACGCTGCCTCCCCTTTCCCCTCTGATCTCTCCCCCGCGTCTCTCCTCCGCCGTTTAAATATCCCTCGCCGGCAACGAGCGGCCAGTCAGGAGACGCATCCAGGCTCCGGGTTGGTGTACTGGGGCATGGAAGAAGTGGTGGACGAATTTCAACGGGAGGGACGTAAAGGTCAACGCGTTCGAAGTCGGTGGCCGTCGTGAGGCGGGTGGGCGGACGAGCAGGGGCTGCTTGGACCCCGTATCGACGCGTACGTGCTTCGGGTAGTGTCCGTGGTGCGAGGATACGGAGGAGGACCATCTTTGGCACGATCCTCGTCGATCTCAGCGCTGATTTTGACTTGGTGAGTGCTGCAGGATCCATGGCAGTCTCGCTTGCTCCCCCGTCGATTTTTCTCCGGCGTTGATGTTTTTCTCGGTGCAGGTGCCTATGTTGATGGTACCAGGATCTCTGATATTCATGGTCCTTGGATTTCCAGCCAGATCGGTCCATGGAAGCTGCAATCGACGCTTCTTACAGATTCTGGAAGCATCAAGCTCGAGCCAGATCCATCCATGGAGTCCGCGACGCAGCTTCCCGATTCCAGAAGGTTCTCCTCCAGGGACAGCAGGGGCACGAGATAGTCTGCGCACGCAGTGGAGAAATTATCGGTTCTGATTCTCTTCCAAGGGAGAAGAGGGAGGAGTTAGGGGATGAGGTTACGGTGGACGAGGAGGTGCCCGTGGACGGGGGAAGCTGAAGCTGAGGTGGCCGCCGTGGGAGGGGTTGCCCGAGCGGTACAGGCTCATCGGCTCCCCCTCATTTCTCTCCCCTTTGTCATCCGCAACAAGAACAAGGTGCTCTCTCTCTCTCTCGGTGCTACTTCACCTTCTACTACTACTACAGTTCAGTGGTTCCATAGTTCTGCTCTGCGCCAGTTGGTTTGTGAGCTCTCACAAGAGAAATTGGCTACCACGAGTGTGTTGTTTGCCCGCTAAACTAAATTATTAAGTGCTAACTGAGTTTGTTAACACATATTACCATATGGTGGCCAGATCTCTGTTCTAGGATCTGAGTTCCCTCTCTTCTTTCTTAATTAAACTCAGGCATGACCAACAGTGGTAAAATAATTGTGAGACCGGTGTCTTAGTAGTAAACAATTCAGTAAGTTAATTATCAAATATTCCGACTGATTATTTGGGGAAACAACACAATAATGATAGGTTCGGTTCATTTGTACCAATAAAAAACATTCTTATGATTTTGTTGGTCGTGATTCAAATCCAATTAATTGTGCAGCTGGCTACATTGCTGCTAGCACATTCACATCCTAAGCTAGCTTAAATCAGAGGAACAATTTAGCTGAAAATGTTTTGTCTTTTGGTTCAGGAACAATTCTAAAAATGACATGTCATTTGTTTCTGGAATCATTGTAGCCGATTCTATCACCCGAGTCTTCCACCTGAACCAGACGCTGCAATCACATCTTCTTCATTCCAAAATATTTGGATGTTTTTTTTCGAATGGTCACAATATTTGGATGTTTAGATATAAGTGAATGTCATGGATGATGACTGGCTATCGATATGATAACATTCTATGAGCTATTAAGAAGAGCATTTATTCTGACCATTGATATTCTCTACACACACCGCAATATGACAGATTGGCTAATTAGAACACTGTCTCTAGAGTAATATATGGACCATGATAAGATCCTCTTGGTACAACACTGAATAAACATTTCCATCATATCATACATGTTGCTTATATTTTGTTGTTCCAGTCTATTACCATCTCCATATGGTGTAATGAACAAAAGTGGAAATAAAAATTATTAATGCACGCTGATGTTTAAAGTGTAGTCTTTCTCAAACAACTCAAGTACTTTCGTCAGATAGCTTAACTTTTATATAGACACAACCATTTTAAAAGCAGGACACCAGACTGAAAAGGCATACACTGTACTAGACATAAGTTTTCAAGTTTTGTGACTAATTAAATTAAGAGTAACATGTATAAGGAAAATTCCGAAGTTCAAACAAATTTTATAATATTTATAATTTCCTCTTTTAAAAGTGAACCCCGCAGATTTTATTCCCGTAGCAACGCACGGCCATCTGTCGCTCCGACGTCTTAAGTTTGCATTGATGAATCATGTGCTATATGGTGCTCGCGCGGTGAGGTGATCTGTATGTCTGGCTGTTATGGTAATTTTGATTACAACTTGCTGGTTCTTACATGGGTTGCTGAAATTTGCACATCCTCCTATCCTCGAGTACTAAGGTTTCCTCTCAACTCAATTTATTGAATTTGGATGTTGTGTTCCCTATTGGTTAACATTTTTCTTCTGTGTTTCTGGCAGATAGAGGAGACCTGGTATTTTGATGGCCTACTATGTTGCGACACTTACCAATGTGGTGATATGTGCGTCTATTCTTTTTAATCTCATATAAACAAAACCCGTCGTTGGAGCCAAACCAAAATCCACAAACGTTCTGAAATTTCTGTAAATATTAGTACTGATACACTATATAGTTAAGTTTGAACATAGAGATTTTGGTTAGTACTTATACACTACGTGGTCAAGTTTGAACCTGTAGATTTTGGTTACATGACAAGCACATGGAGAAGTTCTGGAAGATGATTTCCGATTTCTGAAATGAACAAGTAGCCCACGCTTGGTACCTATTGTTACATTTCATTAACCAAAGCAGTTTGTCTGGACATGTATGTTCAAAAATCTGTGAGAATCATTCTTACTAGCCTACCGTAGTAATATTTCTCCGTACATGTCCTTTGTTTGCATGCTTATCTCTAATAAAGATCCCTTTCCTATTGTGCAAATAACTAAGAGATAAATCGGAACCGACCATGTTGATATCATCTTACAATAGCAGACTTTGATACATGCGCATCTTCGTATTTATATGCTTTAACTGTGTACCGTTTGGTAACTCCAAAACTTCTACCGGGTTACTTTGTTTGCAAGTGCACTGATCGAAAACATTCTAAGGATACCCGTTCTATAATCGATTTTTATTTACCAGATTTTTTTTTGGTTGATGGTCTTTTTTCATTCCATAACGACATATTATAAACACCATAAGGAAGGAGACGTTGTGTGATGGAGATAGGCGGAGATATCAGATGACATGGATATCTTGCTCGACCCGGGTGACATGTAAATGGATCTGCCTGGTTTCGATTTGCAGTTGTGTTTTGAGCGATTTTCTGAATGTTGGTAGAGCTCATCCTGCATTGACTGTCAGGCTCCTGTGTTCGAAGGTGTAGGCGACAAGGGGACAGCGATACTCATGTGGGTCTGGTTCAACACGTGGGAGGGCAGGATGCTAGAATGTAGACGGCAAGAATGCCGCCGCTGTAGGTAGGTTGAATGGTGTGGTCGACGGTGAAATGGCGGTGGGAACTCCGTTGGGTCTGTGGGCAGAGCTCACCGCAGGAATCCTCCCAGTTCATAGTGCAAGCAGATCCAAAAACTTCCGGATGGTCAAATAGCTGAGTTATTGCAGCATAGCTGTGTAATTAGGGAAATTATTAGTTTGGAATTTGGTAGTGCCTGAAAATACAGTGTACTAGCAGAACAAAGCGATCGAACCGTAAGTGAAATTATAAGTTGTTGTTCGTTGGTCGACTTAATTTTGTTCATGTTGTTCTAGGTGTTGATATTAACATTTTGTACATGTGATTTTTTTCTCGTGGCCAGGCGCGTCCTATGCTGAGGTTCAACAGATCTTTCGAGAGGCATGCCAGCAAAATTTACACGAGAGAAATGCTTGAAAAATTTGGATAGATCTTGTACGAGGCAAGGTTATTGTGAAGTGTAAGAGGTTGAGAAGGATAGGTGGTACATTACAACACACTGTAAACGTGACAGCAAAGAAAAGTTTGAATTTGAATGATACTGATTTCAAGTCGGTATTCACATTAGTTCAGAGTCAGAGTCTTGTATTTGTGTTGTAAAACGGTCATGTTGTTGTACAAAATTTTGACTGCTTTTGTGTTGTTCACTGTAGGGCTTTGGCAAATTTTATGAGTGTACAAAACATCTGTAGTTTTCAAGAACATAATAATGCATCTAGCCGACAGTGAGTTTTTGATAGTGTTTATTGGGTTCAGTAACATAAAGCATCTGAAACTGTAGACTGATTTTACTATCAGCCGCTGTGAGATAATTGATTAATTCGTGGTGTGTGTTTCTAGCAAAGTGGCAATCATAGTCCAGCACGAATCTGGAAAATGAAAGGTAAAATGGGAGTCTGAATTTGAGGTTGTCGGCACTATGAGACGGGAGTGAATTTGAAACACTTGACTACTAAATTTGACCGATTGAAAATTGAATGAGTGTGAAACTGTAGCTCATAGATTGCAGGTTGTGCTGGACATAGTGCATAGATGAGTTTAAAATTTGAATGCATGGGCATGGTGTTCAAATTTGGAATGACACGGAAAAAGAGAACATTTGCTCCCGGGATCAAACAACCATTTCCGATTATTTTTTTTTTGGAGTATTACATGGCTATATTGAATCAATTATATATACAACAAGAAAAAACTCAGAGTAGCTCGTTGCAACGCACGGGCATTCAGCTAGTCTATACTATCTATACTATTAAAAAGATTGGAAAAGCGTTCGTCATCCAGCCCAATTTTCCGTCTGCCCAGATTTGACCGTTTTACCCCTGACAGTTCGGCAAAATTACCCTCTGCCACCACAAAGTGATATCTCCCCTCCCCTTCCCTCCCCCCATCTTCCAGCGCCGCCCGCTACGCCCTCGTTCCTCCGCTCGTGCCTTTGTTCCCCTTCCTTCACCTGCCTCCCCTACTCGGTTGCGTCGTCCCCTCCTCTGTTTCGTCGCCGCCCTGCTCTCCCGCCTTCTCCTGGCCCCTGCTCCAGAATCCCTCCCCCACGCTGACGGTGGCCACACACACGAAGCAGGGGCGGAGGGTCCTCCCAAACTGAACAGAGTGCTCCTCCCTGTCGCCTCCATCCTCCGCCCTCCCAAATTTCTCCTGGTCTAGGGGAGGCGCCACCTCACTCTCCTCCTCCGGCGAGCACCGCAGGCTGAGGGACATGGAGTGGGTGGAAAGGTGCTGCCCGACGGAGGAGGATTCGGTCAGGAGGCGCATACGGCATTACAAGGCAGGCGCGGCCTCGCCACCACGCGTTGGTGTTGGGGAGGCAATGGGCAGGGGTGGCTCAGGAGGAGGGGCCCCGCGACGGTGCAGGAATTAGGAGGAGCTGAGCGCAGGAGATGCTATGGACGCGATGTAATCCGGGGTGACATGTGATGTTGGAAGGGAGGCCGGGGAGGTGGAAGTTTTTAGAAAGACAGACAAGGCAGCAAAACTCGGAAGTGTCCCTACATGGGTCAACAAGGGCATTCATAACAATATGGCTACCTCGAGGTCAACTATGAGCACCTCATCCTCAAATCCCCTCGTGGTGTCTCTGCTCTTCGCCTCCGCACACACCCTTTTCCGCTAGCCGTAGCACCGCTAGACATCGACATGTTGTTCTTTGGTGGCCGGTAGTCTTGGTCCATGAGACTTCCTACAATGATGAAGGGCATCCCCGCATGCTCGCCTACTCGCTTCTAGCTTGGTCCGCACCAAGGCCATGCGGTGTTGCCTCGAGGATCATCTACACTGGAGCTAAGAACTTCGATGGTTCTAGGGCCAAGTGGAGGATAAAGTGGCTCCACAACAAGCTTGTGGTTATCGCGGAGTTGTGTTCTGGTATAAATCCCGTACTACCAGAAGGGGGACCTAGACCACTCCAAATTTGTGGTCATGATCTGCTTTGTCCCTAGAAGACCGATGTACTAAAAACGATTCAACTAAAATCAATCTGTAGCAACACACGGGCATTCAGCTAGTTTCAATTAGTTCTCTCTCAAGAAAACAATTCTGTCAAAAAAAAAACTAGTTTCAATTAGTTTTCTCTCAAGAAAACAATTCTGTCAAAAAAAAACTAGTTTCAATTAGTTTTCTCTCAAGAAAACAATTCTGTAAAAAAAAAACTAGTTTCAATTAGTTTGATATTAGCACCGGCCGTGTAAGAGCATCTCACGAAAGAACAAAAATTACTTACTCCCTCCGACCCATATTAGTTGACTTAGATTTATCTAAATATGAATGTATCTAGTTAAGTTTTAGTGTTAGATACAACATTATCTAAACAAATTTGAGCTAATATGGATCAGAGGGAGTAGTTCAATTAATTGTAACATGATGTGTTGAGAAGAATATATTAGATAATATTAATCTTGATAGTGTCCTTGATGATTTTGTGTCTGAAATACACGAAGAAGCTTTTTTCGAAGCACCAAAGCTTAATTGTCGATAAACTCATTAGAGGCTGGGTTTTTTGAGGTATTCGGTAGCATGAAACACTTTTATGTTTTTCTACCATTTTTTTTCTATTTAAATATCACAATGTTTTAGTGCTTGACAATTATTTATAGACATCTCGATTATATATGATTTTAAATATTTTGCAAGTGAAATTGACATATATATTGTCTATATATATAATTATATGTACATATATATATTGTAGGGGCTTGTCTACTTCGCCCAAGGGCCTGAAAAATATAGAGCCGGCCCTGGCGATGACTACGGCAAGCGCTGTGTCCGGGACATGACGATCATGCTGCCTCGGTCGCCTCCTCGCCGCCCCTCCGCTCGCCATCAAGGTACAAGCCGGGAGCAATTTTCGGCTAATCTTGCTTGCTCCCCTAATTGTGTCGTGGCCCGTCAGTAGCTCGCCACAGTCTGCCTAATTATGAATTTAAATAGTAATTGTTTTTTGTCTTCAGCACGTTTAAATTCAGATGACGGAGCATGCTCTGCTACCTTCAGGTGCGTTTCTGTTTCTAGAGATGCTTGACTGCAGCTTGGCGCCTACTCCGAAATCTGAACTGAGATCCCGCCAGAAAATTTGCCAAACTGCAACTGGAGCGCGCTAGTTTCTGGTTACGGAGGCAGTTCATGGCACTGATTTTTGCCATCTTGGAGACCAAACAATCAAATTGTGGCTCAAAACTGAACGACCGTGTCATGCTGCAGGTGCACGACAATGGAACAGAGAAAGAGAATTGTCCAGCAGCGCATGGACAAAATCAAGGTCGGGAAATGGAGAAGCAGATAAACAAATCTACAACTTCAAAGGCTGCATCTGCCGAGATTTACACCACGGCATACCAGAAAATAAACAGGGGATCAGATAAACCAAAGCAGAGGGCCATAGGAACAATTTGGACATGGCAGACAGGCAGGAGTAATCGCATTAACAAAGCAGTTTCTTCAGATCGAAATACACTGCAGTCCCACAAGAAAGCATTTCTTACAAGAACAAACTCGAACATCGGAACCTGAATCTTGAACCAAGCACTGAACTAGGAAGACAGAGGAGACGGTACCACAAGACAGCAGCCAAGGAAGAAGTGACAGAGATGTTCAGATCGAAATAACAATCGTTCTTCCAACAACAGACACATTCCATACAAGATTCAGTCATGAGTCATGACACGCTGGACCATCTAACTAATACACCATACAACCTCGAAACAAACAAGGAACCAGGAGACATCACAGACGAGACCGTCCAAGAAGACAAGGAACAGCCTAAGAGGAGGTGAACTTGGTGACGGCCTTGGTGCCCTCGGACACGGCATGCTTGGCGAGCTCCCCGGGGAGGACGAGACGCACCGAGGTCTGGATCTCCCTGGAGGTGATTGTGGGCTTCTTGTTGTACCTCGCGAGCTTGGCAGACTCGCCAGCCAGCTTCTCGAAGATGTCGTTGATGAAGGAGTTCATGATGGACATGGCCTTGGAGGAGATGCCGATGTCAGGGTGGACCTGCTTCAGGACCTTGAAGATGTAGATCTTGTATGTCTCGACGCTCTTCTTGGACTTCTTCTTGCCCTTCTTCTCGCCGCCCTCCTTGGAGGCGGTCTTGCCGGCCGGCAGCCGCTTCTCGGCCTTGGGCTTCTTCCCGGCGGGAGTCTTCTTGGCCGCGGTCTCCTCCTCCACGGGCTTCTTCTCCGCCGGCTTCTTCTCTGCCTTGGGCGCCATGGGTGCTTCTCGGAGGAGCTGGAGGCGGGGTGGAGCTGGGAGGTGGTAGAACTGGTGGGGAATTGCTTGCAGATGAGTTGTGAGGATGATAGCAGCGGGCGGAGCTGTTATATAGGAGAAAGGAGGTGAGCGCTGATTGGTGGAGAGGC
This sequence comes from Avena insularis, assembly GCA_023614405.1. Taxonomy (NCBI): domain Eukaryota; kingdom Viridiplantae; phylum Streptophyta; class Magnoliopsida; order Poales; family Poaceae; genus Avena; species Avena insularis. The sequence continues at coordinate 11,713,139 of CM042684.1, forward strand.
TGGTGCCGCGGATCGGTGAACGCGAGTGATTCCAGCCGTTCGCCGCTGTTCGGGATCGACGGGCCAGATCCACTTCGGCGCGGATCGCTGACGTGGCGAGAAGGTGGGCGCGGGAAGCAGAAGGCGGTATACGGGGTTTCGGTGCGCGCGTGTGCCTCACCTGGAAGATTTCTGTATCGCACGGAGTTCTCTAATTCTGGGGCGACAAGGCAAATAGGTAGGCAATGAAGTGAGCCCTAGGTCCAGCTGCCGGCGATAGAAGCTTAATCATGTCACGTGAGACTACGCTTTTGTTCTCTTTATTGAGACGATAATCTGTAATCGAATCAAAGACAAAAAAAAATGTCAGCATAAGTAATGTGAGGATTTAAGTTTTATTAGCATTTCTCAATGTTCCGCGTCCATGTTCTGGGTCTGCCTGTTGTGGCGGAGCGGCAGAAGCGGCCAGGCCCCAGGCGGCCAGGCAGGCGAGTGGCGAGATGAGAGGGGGACGGCCATGGCGGTCGGTCACTGCCGCTTCGCTCCTACTCTCCGATGGCCAGGCTAGGCTAGGCGGTGGCGCGGGCGTGGCTAACGCCAAGAAGAGCGAGACGGAGAGGAACGCGGCGAGGGTTCCAGACGGCGGGACTACGGGTCTTGAAGTCTTGGCTGGGCCACTTTTTTTTTGGAATAATAGGTAAAAAAATTCCACGACCAGGGCCACGGCCCATGTTGCCATGGGCCTCTCTCCGCCGCTGGCCAACGGGGTACCCCTTGCACATGGTACGGGAGTGTAACATCCTAAAAATATTAAACTTGGATCATCAAACTCTAATCATCAAATTTAGGGTTAACAAACACTTTTCCAATTAAAAATATGAAGGCATGCATATGTGTGTATTAAAATTTGGATTCTTTTGAATTGCTTTGGTTTTGTGTTTCTTTGCTTGTAAAATGATTTTTAAGTGAAATTCATCTAAACAATTCCCACACTTTTCCCAAAGACAAACAAATCAAAACAAACAAATTAAGTGAATGGTCACTTTGGCCAAATTAACTCCCATGCCTACTTTGGCTATCTCTAACTTTCAGAACTTAACAGAAACATGTTTGGATCTTTGCACCCCTTGATAGTACTCATAAAAAGATACCAAGGCCCACTTTGTGATCATCCAAAAACATTTGAATGCATAGTTTAAATGACAGTTTAAAATTGAATCTATTTTATATAGGAAGATCCCACTTTTTCAAAAACCACTCAAACAAGCTCAATTTTCAAAACCCAAGCATCCACAGTATCACCAGCACATGCCTAGCACACCCACCAAAAATATTTTCAAAATTCAAAACTTGAGTTCATGCGGCCAAATCAAACAGGTTGCAGATGCAAATCAAACAAAATCAAAACACTATGTTGAGCAGTGTTTTGGGCCTAACTTGTTCCCTCTCTAGACACCACTAGCCTTAGTAGATCATCTAACAACCTTAGCTAATCACTAGCACCACTGTAAGTTGGCCATTGTCATCAATGGTGAGCAGGCCGAGAGCCATAGCCACCCCATAGTCGACAGCAATCTACGAGCAACACTAGCCTCGTCAACCTTGTCTGGGAGCAAGCTAGCACCCCACCGTCACTCCCTGTCCCAGCCGCGAGCAATGCCATCCACTGGACCACACGTCTAGGCCATGCCAACCTTCTCTGCAACCATGCCGAGAGCGCGCCCCGTGCGCCACGCTCGACCAGCACCTACAGACCGTGCGCCGCCCTCGCCGCGTGCACGCGTGATCACTTCTAGCATTGTTGTAGGAGTTTCCATAGGTATTGCCATTATTAAGAGGATAAGGCCTATAATTGTTGTTACTACCAAAATTATTCGTATAGGCATTGTTGTTGAAATTGTTGTTTCTAATGAAGCTCACATAAACTTGCTCTTCTTGAGCAACCAAAGAGGCTAAGGTAACATTATTTGGATCTAAAAGAGCTTTCCCATTAACAAGCATAGCCATGATAACATCTATCTTATCACTCAAAGAGGAGGTTTCTTCAACAGAATTTACCTTCTTACCATGTGGAGCTCTCTTAGTGTGTCATTCAAAATAATTAACCATCATATTATCAAGGAGTTTTGTTGCAGCACCCAAGGTGAAAGTGAAAGGATACATATGTCGCCTAGAGGGGGGTGAATAGGCGATTAAAACTTTTCCTAGAGGGGCTCAACAAAGGCGGAATAAAACTAGAGTTTACTTTGTTAAGCACAACCTAGAACAACTAAGGTTCACCTATGTGCACCAACGACTTATGCTAAGCAATACAAGCAACAAAGTGATAGCAAGATATATATTACTTCAAGCACGAAGGCTATCGCAATGTAAAGTGCATAAGTAAAGAGCTCGGGTATAGAGATAACCGAGGCACGCGGGGACACCGATATTTTACCGAGTTCCTCCCAACATGGAGTACGTCTCGGTTGGAGAGGGGGTGGTATCAAACCACCAACGCCACAAAAGGCCTCCCTTATTCTCCAGTGAATCTCACCCCAATGGGATCGATCCACGCTTCCACTATCGGTGCACTTGTCGGTGGCAACCGGAACCTCTCACAAGGTTGGGGCACTTCTCCACAACTTAATTGGAGGCTCCCAACAAATGCCACAAAAGGCCACAACAAATACCACCAAGGCCACAATGCCACCACGGCCACAAAACCGTCTAGGGTTCCAAGAACCCAAGAGGGACAAGCTCCAATAAGCAACTCAAACCAAATCCTCCGAGGAGAACTCAAACCGATGCACCAAATGCAAATGGCAAGAACACCACAAAGATGCTCAAATCCCTCACTCTCAAGTTCCAACAAAGCTACTAAAGCTATTGAGAGAACAAGACAGGAGGAATCAAAGAGAGACACAAAATCCCCCAAAATCTAGATCCCCAAAGATGCACTCACAAAGAGATGAATCGGTTAGGTCAAAACGTGGGTCTAGATCTCCTCTCTCTTCCACTCAAATATGGGCAAGAATCATCGGAGGGAAAAGATTAGGCAAGCTTCAAGATCTAGAGCAAGTGTGGACAAAGTTTAGCCTAATAGATAAGAGAGGAGCTAACTAAACTGAAAACGGGCAAAGGCTTATAAAGAAGGCCCGAAAAATCTAGCCGTTTGGGCAGTTTTTCGGAACGGTCCCAGATTATCAATTTAACCGTAGTACCGACCGCAAGCACAGCCAGAGAAAAGCGAGAATAGCGGTAACAAGATGCCAAGACGGGCCGCAAGAAGAAGCGGCGCATGCATGCAAGCGGGCACAAGACGCAAGTGGCAGTCAGCAATGACGGCCGCAGCAAGCCAAGACGGAAAAACGGCGAGCGAAGCGGGCGGGAACGCGCATGCGATGGTCGGCGATTGCGCTGAAAGTCAACGCGCAATGGCGGCTGGGCCAATGGGCGCAGTGCTGGCCAAGAAGCGAGCCAGCGAAGTCGAGGCGTTAGCCCGTACCGCAGTCGGGCAAGTCGAACGGAATGGGCTGGTACTGGCCGCCGCAGTAGTACCCACCCGAAGCGGTACTACTGCCAGCCAGAGAGCCGACCAGATCTCGGACAAGGCAGCAGATAGGTGCGCGGCGCCAGGCGCGACCGGTACCTAGTTCGATAGTACCGGCCGGCCCAAAAACAACCTTTTTTCTTTTTCTTTTTCTTTTTAAAAGCAAATATGGGGCAAATTCAAACGGCAATAACTTTTGATTGGAGACTCCGATTGACCCGATTCCAATTGCGTTGGATAGAGGACAACAAGGGCTTCCCAATAAAATGAGAGTGTATCAATTAATATAATGTGAGATACTTCACTTGGTGAGAAACCGAAAAGCCGCATAAATCAAAATCGCAACAAGATACATATGGGAGATCCGATTATGATGAACAAGAGCTTGTTATGGAGATTACCACAAGCTCTATATCCTCACATGGATAAGACCAAATAACAACCAAATGCAATGATGCAAGTATGCAAAGGTTTGAACTCTCTCCGAACGATGTGACCAAATTACTCATACGAGAGCCCCTCTTGATAGTACGGTTATCTATCCTAAACCCGGTCTCCTACACACAACAAGAGACCGGCAAAAGGGAAAACCTATCAAGATTATACCTTTGCCTTGAGCATTCCACTTGAGCTCGATGTAGACGGTCTTGCCCTTCTCAAGATGGAACGCCTTTCTTAATTCCTCATCATCGACCTCGCATATTGAGCATGCACGACAAATCTTCTTTGCACTTCATCGACCTTGAAGCCAACACATGCTCCAAGCGATGCCAATGGACAAATCCTACAAGTATAACTTAATACACACATTGGTCCATAAAGATTGTCATTAATTACCAAAACCACACATGGGGGCCCAACATGTTCTTTCAGATGGTCATAAAGGTACCTCCAACAACTGAATCCAATAGGTTTCTTTAAGAGAAGTTCAAACCTGCATAAAAAGTCTAGATAATCATCCAAGTAGTAAGTCCATGAGTGGGACAATTCTTAACCAAAGATTTCATTCTTTCCCAAGCTTGATCAACATGTTCATTATCAAGTTGTTTAAATTTCATAATATCACTTCTCATAGATATAATCTTAGCAGGAGGGTAGTACTTTCCAATAAAAGCATATTTGCACTTAATCCAAGAATCAATACTATTTTTAGGAAAGGATAGCAACCATTCTTTAGCTTTTCCTCTCAAGGATAAAGGACACAACTTGAAATTAATAATATCTCCATCTACATCCTTATACTTTTGCATCTCACAAAGTTCAACAAGGTTATTGAGATGGGAAGCAACATCATTAGAACTAGCACCAGAAAATTGCTCTCTCATCACAAGATTCAACAAAGCAGACTTAATTTCATAAAAGGTAGCATCAGGAGCAGGTGGAGCATTAGGAGTGCTAAGGAAATCATTGTTGTTTATGCTAGTGAAGTCACACAACTTGGTGTTCTCAGTAGAGTTCATTTTGGAAAAAGTGGAGCAAGCCAAAAGCAGCAGCAGCTAGAGCAGGAACTATTTTTTTGTGTTTTTGATAAGAGAAAGCAAACCAAACTAAACTATTTTTTTGAGTTTTTGATAAAAAGAGGCAAACAAGACCAAGCAAAAGAAACTAATCAAACCAAAAACAAAGTAAAGAGAAAGGTTGAGGAGGACTCCCCTTGTGAAGACGTCCTTAGCCTCCCCGGCAACGACGCCAGAAAACTTGTTGATGGCGCCTAGAAGCGCTTCGTTAGGAAACCCCAAGAGCAAGGTGTGAAGCAGCACAGCAGCAAGTCTTCCCTCGGGAGGTTATCGAACCAGTAGGAGGAAGGAAATGTCTCAAAGGTGTTGCAAGCAACGTGGAAACCTGCACAACACAAACTCAAGACTTTGCCCCAAGTAACACTGAGCTTGTCAATCTCACCGGTTGTTGTAACAAAGGATTAACTGTATGGTGTTGAAGGTGATGATGGTTTGCAGCAGGTAAACAGTAACAGTGGAGGATGTATCAATGGTAGATATTGGAACGGGGTACATAGTTCACTAGAGGTGTTCTCCTTAGATAAACAAACATGGCATGCTGGGTAAACAAATTACAGCAGGGCAATTTACATGACTGAGCGAGGCATAACAATGCAATACTAGACATAAAGATCCTATGAGATTCGATTGGGCAATACAACAAGATACATAGACCGCCATCCAACTGCATCTATGACTAGAAGTCCACCTTTGGGTTATCATCTGAACCCCCTCTAGTATTGAGTTGCAAGCAATAGACAACTGCTTTAAGAAAAGTGTGTAAGGTAAACAATCCACTTGTTCCATGAACAAGAGACCGTTGTTTTCTCCCTAGTGGCAACAACACATCTACAACCTTAGAGATTTCTGTCACTTCCCTTAATTAAATAGAGGCATGAACCCACTATCGAGCATAAATACCCCTTCTTGGAGTCACTAGGAACTACTTGGCCAAGATATCTACTAACAACAGAGAGGATGCAAGATCACAAACAACACATACATGATAGAATAAATACGAAAAAACCATTAATCAATCTGACATAGTAATCTCAATATCCGTCGGATCCCCGCAAACACAACATACATGATTACAAATAGATGAGATCTTGATCATGAACGGAGCTCACAAGATCTAGACATGAAAGCACAATGAGGAGATACAACCACATAGCTACTACATGGACCCGTAGTCCAAGGTGGAACTACTCACGCTTCATACTGGAGGCTAGCATGATGAATAAGAAGGCCTTCGGGATGATCTCCCCTCTGGCAGGGTGCCGAGAAGAGCTTCAGATCCCCCCGATCCAGGGAAGATGGTGGCTGCGGCTACAGACGGTTTCGTGGAATATTGATTGGGTGCTTAGGGTTTAGGCATCAGGAGATTCTTATAGGCGAATAGGCAAGGCTGGTAGGCGGCCAGGGGGCCCACACCCTGCCCAGGCGCGGCCTAGGATGGGCCCTGATACGTCGGAAACGTATCTATAATTTTTGGTGTCCCATGCTTGTTTAGTATCTACTTTGCTTTGCTTTGTCCACACTTTGAGGTGTTTTTATATGTTTTCTGGTACTAACCTATTAACAAGTTGCCACAGTTCCAGTTGCCTGTTTTCTTCTGTTTTTTGTTCCAGAAAGGCAGAAAATCAATATTCTCGGAATTGGACGGGACAAAATCCAAAGTCAATATTTTGCCGTGGGGAACACGAAGCCGGAGTACAAGACAGAGGAGACCCACCAGGGGGCCACACCCCTGGCCGCGCGGGTGGGCCTACCCCACGCCTGGGGGGTGCAACCGCCCTGTTGGCCCCCCTGCCTCGTCTCTTCGCCTATAAGAAGCCCCCAATACAGAAACCCTAGACACACGATCAATATTCCACGAAACCGTCTGTAGCAGCTGCCACCATCGTCCCTAGATCGGGGGGATCTGAAGCTCTTCCCGGCACCCTGCTGGAGGGGACATCATCCCGGAGGCCTTCTTCTTCATCATGCCAGCCTCGGGTATGAAGCGTGAGTAGTTCCACCTTGGACTACGGGTCCATGTAGTAGCTAGATGGTTGTATCTCCTCCTTGTGATTTCATGTCTAGATCTTGTGAGCTCTATTCATGATCAAGATCTAATCTATTTGTAATCATGCATGTTGTATTTGCGGGGATCCGATGGATATTGAGATTCCTATGTCAGATTGATTAATGGTTTTGTCTATTTGATTCTATCATGTCTGTGTTGTTTGTGATCTTGCATGCTCTCCGTTGTTAGTAGCTATCTTGGCCAAGTAGTTGCTAGTGACTCCAAGAGGGGGTATTTATGCTCGATAGTGGGTTCATGCCTCTACTCAATCAAGGGAAGTGACAGAAATATCTACGGTGTAGATGTGCTATTACCACTAGGGAGAAAACAACGGTCTCTTCTTCATGGAACATGTGGACTGTTTACCTTACACACTTTGCTTAAAGTAGTTGTCTGTTACTTGCAACTTAATACTAGAGGGGGTTCGGATGATAACCTGAAGGTGGACTTCTAGTCATAGACGCAGTTGGATGGCGGTCTATGTATCTTGTTGTATTGCCCAATCGAATTTCATTGGATCTTTCTGACTAGTAATTGCATTGTTATGCCTTGCTCAGTTCCTGTTAATTTTCCTGCTATAATTTTCTTACCCTTCATGCCATGTTGTTTATCTAAGGAGAGCACCTCTAGTGAACTATTGACCCCGGTCCAATCTTTACCATTGATACATCTTCCACTGTTACTGTTTACTTGCTGCAAACCATCATCATCTTCCACACCATACAGTTAATCCTTTGTTACAGCAACCGGTGAGATTGACAACCTCACTGTTTGTTGGGGCAAAGTCTTGAGTTTGTGTTGTGCAGGTTTCCACGTTGCTTGCAACACCTTTGCGATGTTTCCTTCCTCCTACTGGTTCGACAACCTAGGTTTCTTACTGAGAGAAGACTTGCTGCTGTGCTGCATCACACCTTGCTCTTAGGGTTTCCTGATGAAGCGCTCCCACGTTGACAAAACGCCAATAGGCCCGCACCTGGGGGTGCGGCCGCCCTGTGCCCCCCTCCGTCTCTCGTCTGGACTCTGTGTTCTCCTTGATAAAATATTAACTTTGTCTTTTGTCCCGTCCAATTCCGAGAATATTTCCTTACTAGATTTTTTGGAACCAAAAACAACAGAAAACAGACAACTGACACTGTGGCAACTTGTTAATAGGTTAGTACCAGAAAATATATGAAAAGCACCTCAAAGCGTGGACAAAGCAAAGCAAAGTAGATACTAAACAAGCATGGAGCATCAAAAATTATAGATACGTTTCCGACGTATCAGCTGCCACTGTGTCAAGGTCGTCACCACGTCTGGTGCCCAGAACAGCGGCGACAGGGATGTGCGCGTGCAGGACGACAGGCGGCGATAGCATCATCGGGATGGCCAGAATCGACCTTTGGCGTCGGTGGTGACGGCGTGAACGAGAGGTACTGTAGTTAAATATTCCCTCCCGTCAACCATTCTTCGTTTGTAGTTCACTGCATATTTGGCTCCCAAAACTGCAAATATGCAGCGCGGAAGCGTGCATTTGCAGTGAAACCGCAAAAAATTGTGATGCAGTAGGCTTTACAGTATCTAGAAATAGCCATTTTTTGAGATCCATACCGCAAACTAATGGTTATTATGTGGGGAGGCTCTAGTGCGATATCTATTAGAGAGCATATCTAGTCGTAGGCACCCCTCGGCTATTCATTGGTGCTAAAATGGGCCACTAAGGGGTGTGTTGGCGAAAACTTTCAGCGTGGGCGGCGCTGATTCCCAGTCACGCCCCCGTATCGCTCCCCACATGCGATTTTGGTGTGTAAAAACTCAATTTTGATAAAAAACTTGGCCAACTGATCAACATAAATTTAGTATAAATTCGTCCAATGGTTCGATAGTGTAGAAAATATTACACAAGGCACATAGTTTGGCACAAATTTAACAAATTTTGAAACATGAACTAAAATGCATCAAACTAGGTGTTGCTTTTGCACCTTCATAGGTGCTCCACCAGATCCTACTTTAGTTGTTGATGCATATGTGACGAGGGGTAACCTCGGCAATTCCCATGGTTATGAGCTTAGGGTTTTGTGGAAAAGAGAATGTTGGAGATTTTTTCATCGTCTAATCAGACAAACAAGGGAGTCGATGTAGTCTGATTACTCGAAAAGCTCGGTTACAAAGTCACAGTTCGCTAGTTGCGATCTAACTCATGGCGGATTGCAGGAAAAGTAAGGTGCCCTCTCCGTCGGGTCCTCCCAGCCTTTATATGAGAGGCTGGATCCTGAATCTGTAACCGGAGAGATTACAAGTTTATGTTTACAATACGAACTCTACGTCAGTTCTTGGTTATTCTTTAGCAAATAAGAAAAGCCTTTATTCGTCGGGTGCCTCTTGGACTCTGTTGGCCCTTCGTGGACCATAAGCTTTTGTGCGCTTGGGGTAACTAATCATAGAGACCCGATAGGTAATACCCATGTCAATATGTGAGTCTCGGATCTCTTGACGCATAGCAAGGAAGGAAGCCCATGATGCCGGCACCTCGTGATCAAAAGTTGCAAGAGGACCCTATCTGAAATATAGGTCAATCACCAGCTACTCATGCTCACTCTCAATGATCATGTTGTGCAAGATCACACATGTATTCATCACCTCCCACATATGATATTTCTACCAGGTTAGAGCGGGGTACCGGACAACAGCAAATCGGTCTTAGAGCACACAAAACGCTCGCTCTACATCCTTCATGCTAGCTTCTTGATCCTTTGCAAAGTTAGAACTCTTGACCACAATGGGATTTGTGATAGTCTTCACAAATGTTAACCATCTTGGATAGATGTCATGTACCAGGTAGTATCCCTTGTTGTAGTTGTGCCTATTGATCACATAGTCCATCGGGAGAGCATGACCTTCAACAAGCTTGGCAAAGACATTGGAGGATTACAGGACGTTGATGTTGTTGTGAAATCCTACCATTATGAAGAAGGAATGCCAAATTCGGATATCCTATGTAGCCACTAGATCAAGTAGCATACAACAAACTCCTTTGTGGCCTTTGTACATTTCCTGCCAAGCAAAAGAGTAGTTCTTCCATGCTCAATGCATGTAGTCAATGCTTCCAAGAATCCTAATAAATAATCTGGCTTCGTTCATTTATAAGATCCGAGCAATGTCTTCAACATTGGATGATCTAAAGTATGTGCAAAGCAATTGACCTAGACTTGTATACGTAGAAAGAGGGAACACGATTTAAACATAATTTTAGAAATTTGCTAGTGGTACTATTCAAATACTGACATAGTTGATGAATGAAGAAAAGAGTGAGAAAATTCGTTTGTGGTGACAAAATAATGCGCTGGAAGAGAGGTCGTGGATGACAATTTTAAAATATCACGGCGCCCTTCCCAGTGGCGGACGCAAGAAAAAACTAAAGGGTGGGAACGCTTAAAAAATACACCAGCACGTGTGCAATAAAAATTGCCAAATGAATAATATAAGTAAATAATTGATTCACAACATTGTAGTTCAATAGAAATATTTCAAATGTTCATCATTCCAATACAAACAGTCCAAAATATCAAGAGGGTCTTATATGCGGAAATATAACATAATAGTCTTACATTGAGATAGCTATTTGATAACTTTATGTATGCCTGCAAATATACAATGGCATGGAAGCCTTCTTTGTCAGAGTTCTTCCTGAATAGGATTGCAGAGCTCGTAATGAAAGATGTAGACGTTAACAACGGGTTTAGAGAATTCGACATGAAGAAAGTTGTGAACGATGTTCTTGACATCAAATGGTGGAACCACATGATGCCCTGAGAGCATCAAATGGTGCTCTGAGAGCATCAAGAAAGTTGTGAACGGGTTCAGAGAATTTGACATGAAGTGGAACCACATAATTGATCTTACAAGGGTTCTAGGCATTAAATGGTGCCCTATGAGAGCACGTCATTCACGTTCAATGATGAGGACCAGCTGATGCACTATATCGTGGTAAGACATGAAGCACTAACCCACTGTCAACTCATTCACAAACCATTGCTTTTGTTTCACTTGTTCGCACCATTGCACTAACCCACTATCATCTCAATCGTAGGCCTACCCGAAGCAGGCTGAGTTTTTGAACAATCCAATAATGAACTATGGTCAGATGAAGACCATCTTCACGCCCAAGTGTGTTGATAAACACCAATTCTGGGATCCGAACGTGATGATCGGGGCTATCGACTTTCTTGCGGATAACACATAGGAAGGTAAAGTCTATGGTTGCGAGTTATTAACAAGAGGGACTGGCTTAGGACATGGATTCACGTGCAACTTGATTAGTACCATTGATTTGCCATTTATGTGTTGTCGATGGTGGTCATGATGTATTGCTTGAAGTTATGTGTATTTGGGGAGGTGGTATGATATCTATCCATTAGCTATGTGAAGTGACCCAGCATACCACTTCATGTTATAGTATACTATAGTCGTTGACATAACACTCACGAAACACTGTCCCGCAAATATTACATCCCTCAAAGTGATACAATAGAAACAAAGAGGATCCACATACATACATTATTATTACAACCAGAAATTTACACTACGACTTTGACATCCTCCTAGGTCCATAGAGGTATCCCGATGACTCGGAGCTAAACTATAATAACTTGAGAACAAGATAAATAAGCAAACTAAACCTTAAGATTTATATGAGATTAATACATGGGAGATAGATATTTATACTACTGGACTCAATAAACTATATTTGACACATCTACGCTTCAGACTCCTCGGCCTCCATTCCGTAGATGCTTCTATAGTTGTTCCTTCGACACTTCTAGATATTTCTGACTCCTTATAGTGGAATTCTATTTTGTCTTCAACTGAATAGAGTGTTTCCTATTCTTTGTCTTCAATATCTTCATAATCTAGCAAGGGTTAAGAAGGTACGGTTGAGTACGAGCGTACTAAACACGTTCACTAAAAAAGAGTGTTTGATGCACTGATTACAACCACAGACCAAAGGTTGTAGGTTATGCAGGTTTTCGTAAACATTTTTTAAATGTTGCTTTTATTATGAGAAGCTATGTATGTCATCCTTCACAGGTTTATAAGAACTTCATGGAGTTCATTTCCTACAGCGTTCATAGCCCCTCCCCGGAACGGGAGTAACATGTAAAAGTTTTGTACACTCTACAAAGGTGCGTTGCTTTACCCATATGAGATTCTTATCCATGTTGCACAGCCAGGCGCGCATTCCCATTCACACTTCCTTGGTATGAGGCCCGGTATAAGAATTCAAGCCATTCACTGCCTTTTTTAACGACCCCGCATACATACAATTGTTGTACTATCAGAACTCAAGGTAGACTTCCTCCCGGTAATACAATTTTACCTTAGTCTGATACGCACGACAACCATAAATATTAGAAATCTGTCTTTTGTACGCCCAGATCCACGGTAGGCTTCCTCCAAATACACGACTTTACCCATGATCTACAACTTACAAAATGCACAGAACAGTGTTCGTGACATTCGATAGGAAGAAGATCCAGATGACTTTCCCATATCATTCCAAGTCTTATGGTTAACGCGTATTATATGGCGCAAGAATCATTGGCGATATTGGTTGTTAAGTCCTAGGTATTATGTTCCTTTACCACTGGAACTTTTATTCATTATAAAAATATCGTTTTCTAACCCTTTTGAAATACAGGCGATGACAATAATGGATTTGCAAATACTTGATATAAAATAAACTAAGGACATCATCAAGTGTGAACTTTCCTTGATATAACGAAGTATTATAGTCGAATGTATCGACTTTACCCTGGACCTTCCTACAAAATACCATCATTGCCAGGTAAGAACAATGTTTAAAGAAGCAATATATTGTTATGCATTAGTAATAAGATGCATGTTGTAAAACTCCCAAAGTAACCCCCAACATTTCAAGTGAGTTGGATTTAGGTGATTTGTTTAAGATTTGATTTATCTTCTGGTTTACTTCAAAAAAGAGTATTGTTGTAAGGACTTTAATATTAACATATAAGACATAAAAAGTGAAGTACAATAATAATACAAAATTAAGGTTAAGTGGTATTACGCAACTCTTACGAAGTTCATGTTTTAAGTTGGTATGACTTAAAATAAATAACATAGTGTTTATTTTGAAGTGGCAAAAATAATAATATTTGAAGAAAATATTGTTTATGTTAAGATAATCAACTTTGAGGAATAATAGTATTTAAAGATATGGTTTTTAATAAGGTTCAAATGATTTTGAGTTATTATACTTCTAGCTTTTTGTATATTAGACCAAAGTTAACTATAAAAATAATAATGGGCTTAAGACATATTGTTTATGGCATCATCAAGTTCTAGGTACTAAGCATAATCAAAGATGAAATCTTATAAAGATGAAGCTTAGCCTTGAGGACTTAGATCTACTATGTTGAATATTCCTAGATTAGATTACAAGATTTGCTTATGGAAAGTAAGTGAACTTATTATATAGTGTATTTAGTTAATACCAAGTTTAAGAGTCCCATAAAGAATGATTATATATAAATTGAGATCACTCACTTCTAATACAAGTTAATGATTTGCAAAATGAACTTGTAAATATTTGATTTATAGTTAGTTAAATATTTTAAAGGAACATTATATAGTTAGCAATTTACTTTAAATTATAGTTATGGTTCTAAGCTTATCATTTAAACTTAAACTTTATTTGGTGTTATACCTAATTTATTAATTAATAAACAATTTTGGGAAAAGAATAATTCTCTTACAAATAAATAAATTCTAAATGACTTAAATGAAGTTATGAAGAATTTATTTTTGCTTTATAAAAATAAAAGAAATACATTGTAAGAAAGTAAATTTTATAGAACTAAATACAAAATTTATTTTCTATAAATCCTTTGATAATTTTAAATTCCATAATTAACATTTTTATAAGATAATAGATTCCTTTTTATACACAAAAGTGATTTTTATTTATTTTTAGGATCTTTCCTTGTTTTACTAAATTTTATTGAGATATTTATTGGTTTAATATTTAGTTGCATTTTATTTAACTCAAATAAGCAATGTGCAATTTTTACTACTTATATCTTATTTTTGTGAACATTTTGATAGATTATATGTATTTTTATGATTTTTACTTATTTTCTAGAGCTTAAATATTCACGGGGGTATTTTGGTCATTTTCTTACTTTATTTTACCTTTTGATTATTATTTTTATTGTGACCTATTTGGTTGGGTAACACGGCCGACCCGGCGCATCCAGGCCTGGCTCGGGGTCAACACAACGTCGGTCCCCTCACCCCTCTCGCACACATCACACGAGCTTGTGCTCCTCCGTGGCAATGATCTGCGTCGTCGCCCACCAAATTTCGATGAACACCGATCATTGCGGCCACCGTCGCCAGCCATCCTAGCTTTATCGTCCTCAGATATACACCTTCATCCAACTCGATTTGAATACGGGTCTCTATTGAACTTGCCCCTTCAATTCTCTAGTTCTAGATTTTCAACCTCCGACGTTGCTAAGCTCCGGTGACCACCGGGTGGTAATGATGGCGAGGTGGCGGTGCTATGATGGTGTGGTGGTGTTATGGTGGTTGTCAGCCACTACTACTATGGTGATGAGCTATTACTGCAAGAGTGGCTTGGCACATGTCGAGTATCGTGGTGTTCCTTGTGTTGTCGCGCTTTGCCCGCTCTGCTTCCACTCTAGCGGTTATGTCTCGCCTCCAGGTAGGTGTTCTCGTATTCATTCCTCTCTCTTAGTCTCACTCCTCTTCCTTCTTGATACGTCGGAAACGTATCTATAATTTTTGATGCTCCATGCTTGTTTAGTATCTACTTTGTTATGCTTTGTCTATACTTTGAGGTGCCTTTTACATGTTTTCTGGTACTAACCTATTAACAAGTTGCCATGCGATTACTGCTTTTCTGCTATTTTTGGTTCCAGAAAAGTTAGTAAAGAAATATTCTCGGAATTGGACGGGACAAACATCAAAGTGAATTACTTTCCGTGGGGAACAAGAAGTCCAGAGGGGAGACCGAGAAGCGGGCCAGGGCAGCCAGACCCCCCTAGGCGCGGGTGGGCTCTGCCCCGCGCCTGGGAGGGGTGTGGCCCCTCTGGCCGCCTCCTCGGCCTTCCCCTTCCCCTATAAGAAGCCTTCGATGCAGAAACCCTAAGCACCCGAAGAAATATCCAAGAAACCTTCGGTAGCCGCTGCCACTGTCGTCCCTAGATCGGGGGATCTGAAGTTCTTCCCGGCACCCTGCCGGAGGGGAGATCATCCCGGAGGCCTTCTCTCCGGTATGATGCGTGAGTAGTTCCACCTTTGACTATGGGTCCATGTAGTAGCTAGATGATTGTATCTCCTCCTTTGTGCTTTCATGTATAGATCTTGTGAGCTCCGTTCATGATCAATATCTAATCTATTTGTAATCATGCATGCTGTGTTTGCGGGGATCCGATGGATATTGAGATTATTATGTTGGTTTGATTAATGGTTTTGTCTTTATGATTCTATCATGTCTGTGTTGTTTGTGATCTTGCATGCTCTCCGTTATTAGTAGCTATCTTGGCCAAGTAGTTGCTAGTGACTCCAAGAGGGGGTATTTATGCTCGATAGTGGGTTCATGCCTCTAGTTTCCAAGGAAAGTGACAATAATATCTTCGGTTGTAGATGTGTTATTGCTACTAGGGAGAAAACAACGGTCTCTTGTTCATGGAACATGTGGACTGTTTACCTTACACACTTTTCTTAAAGCAGTTGTCTGTTGCTTGCAACTTAATACTAGAGGGGGTTCGGATGATAACCTTAAGGTGGACTTCTAGTCATAGATGCAGTTGGATGGTGGTTTATGTATCTTGTTGTATTGCCTAATCGAATCCCATTGGATCTTTCTGACTATTAATTGCATTGTTATGCCTTTGCTCAGTTCCTGCCAATTGCCCTATTGTAATTTGTTTATCCTTCATGCCATGTTGTTTATGTAAGGAGAGCACCTCTAGTGAACTATGGACCCCGGTCCAATCTTTACCATTGATACATCTTCCACTGTTACTTGTTTACTTGCTGCAAACCATTACCTTCCACACCATATGTTTAATCCTTTGTTACAGGAAATCGGTGAGCTTGACAACCTCACTGGTTCGTTGGGGCAAAGTCTTGAGTTTGTGTTATGCAGGTCTCCGCGTTGCTTGCAACACCTGTGTGATGTTTCCTTCCTCCTACTGGTTCGATAACCTCGGTTTCTTACTGAGAGAAACTTGCTGATGTGCTGCTTCACACCTTGCTCTTGGGGTTTCCAACGAAGCGTTCCATGGCAAGTGCTAGGCGCCATCAAGCTATTTTCTGGCGCCGTTGCCGGGGAGGCTAAGGACTTCTTCACTAGGGGAGTCCTTCACTTCCTTTCTCTTTACTTTGTTTTTAGTTTGCTTTGTTTCTTTTGCTTGGTTTTGTTTGCCTCTTTCCAAAAAAAACCCAAAAATTAGTCTAGTTTGATTTGCTTTCTTTATTCAAAAACACAAAAAAAATAGTTCCTACTCTAGTTGCCACCATGTCTGTTTTTGGACCAATCTTTATTTCTCCTATGGAAGAGATTTCCACTTTTAAGCAAAAGAGTGAATAAAGTTTTAATGAAGCTTGGTCTAGAATCTCCACTTTACAGAGGGAAATCGAGCCTAAGATGAGTCTTAGCTTGGTTATTGATAGTTTCTACCACTGTATTGCTATTCGTTATAGATATGCTTTGGATGCTGTGGCTGAGAAAGATTTTTTGCTATGTACTGAGGATGAAGCTTTTTATGCCATAGAGAAATTAATCATGATTTATGGTACACCTGGCAAGTCTGATTCCTCTTTCAAAAATATTTTTGCTAGGTTGAACACTCTTGAGACCGGTATTGCTGCTATGAATAGTTGCTATCACATGCTTAGGGCTTACCATGATTATGTTCCCATAAATTCTGAGCCTTCAAAGTGGTTTCCCACAATCAAAGTCTCAATAAACACTACACTTTTTGATGCTCGCTGTGATATCATGTCTGAATTTTGCCTCATGCCTAAAGATATTTATAATCCCTTGAGTCTTTGGGGGCTTATTGAAGGAGGAGAGGAAATCTCTCTTACCAACAATGCCCATTGGAATAGCTGAAGGTGTGTTTACAAAAATCTCAGGGAAAATGGTATCTACTGATTATCTTGTTATTGAATGTGTAGGCAAAGGACAAATTACACTTGGAAGATCCCTACTGAAACACCTTGGAGCGGTAATAGATGTGGGAAAAGGCATTATGCACTTTGATCCTCCGGTAAGCAATCATATCTTCCCTAAAGAGAAGAAGAAAGGTAAGAAAGGAAAGAACAAGAGGGGCAATTCCTCATTTGAAAATACTTGATTCTTCTTGCTTCTTGTGCCTAACTTAAAGGCGTTAAAGAAAAGTACTTGTTGGAAGATAACCCAAGAGTTTCCTTGATTCTTGGAAGTTATTACTTCAGTAATGACCTCTCCTTATCCTTTTTGTTTGCTTTTTGTGCCAAATATGACCTCTAATGAGAGGGAAGTAAGATTTGGGGAGTTGCTTTCCCAAAACAGATTTCTGTCCTTCACCAAAAAAAATCGTGAGGAGTCTCTGTAACTCGGATTGAGCTCAAAATTTACAAATAAATCCACCAGTATGTTATATAACTTTCGTTAGTTAAACACTTTTTGATTTGAGCAACAGAAGATATTCGAAAAAATCAGTTTCTACCTGCTGGTCTGTTTTGACAGATTTCTGTCATTATTTGCATTTGCTTCTTATTGATTCCTTTTTGAGTTCTCTTTAAGTGAATTGAGCTTTTGAAGGAGTTACTACAGTATCTTGTGTTTTTAGTAAAAAGCCTTGTTGTTCCAAAACTTTGCCAGAGGTCTAATATCTTTTGAATACACTAATGTTGCTAATGAAGATTGTGTGAAGGAAAATTTTAGGTGTAGAGAGAGAATGATGCAATGAGATGAAGAATGGACAAAAGCTCAAGCTTGGGGATGCCACAATGGTGTAACCCCAAGAAATATCCAAGAGGTACAAGCGTCAAAGCTTGGGGATGCCCAAGGCATCCTCTTCTTCATAAAAAGCTCAGGTCTGTCTAGACACTTCGTTTTTACTGTTTCATGCACAATTGTGTTGTTCTTGGAGCATCTTAGATTTTGTTTGCTTTGCTTAGTTTGTTTATTTTGCTTGAATAGTTTGGACCCCCGTTCTCGATGTGTTGTTTGCAAATAAGTTGCTTGGTGTTGGAAAGGAGTAGTAAGTTCTTCCTTGTAAGTGCAAGAGGAGCTTGCATTGACTGTGACTTAGACTTTAGCATGACATGCTAGGTGTTGTTTTGACCTTATGCTTAGTGATTATTGTTATAGCATGTCTTGTTCCAAACAATTGGGATTGCTTAGTGTGCCTTGAAGAAATTATGCGTTGTTTTAGCATGCAAAAGTATAGTATTGTGGTATTCTCCTTTGATGCTTTTCTTGGGTTGACTTGGCACATGCTCACACCATGTTATGACTATGACAATTCACCATAGCCTCTATGATCATTTAGTACTTGACTTGTAGTACCACTATTTGCTTTGATTAGTAATGCTTTGTTGCACTACATGATTATGGCCATTATTGCTCTCTTATTTGGTTGCTCCCAGTCTTTTTGCTAGCCTCCACTTGTATGAGTAAGCTCTACTCATGCTTCCAACTCCCAAGAAACCAAGTTATTCCAAAGTGTCCACTCTAAATTCCTATGCATGGTATGTTACACCATTCCAAGTATATTATTGTATTCAGCTATCTTCCAATTAAAAACTATTTTGTTATGTGAAAACTTAGTGATTAAAGCACAAACTTGATGGCACACTTTATATTCTTTGCCCCTAATAAAATTGAACTATTGTGTCTTCTATGTTGTATATGCTTGCACTTATACGTTGGAATTAGTAGAACCATGCTATCACGGGGAATGTTTTCAATATTGCACTTGTACTTTGTACTCAGTTGATATCATGCTCTTTTGTCTATGGATGTCACCGGTGTGAATCAAAATTTTCTACGGATGCGAACGGGGAAAGCCAAGATCTAATCTAGGAGATGCAAACAACGAGGGGGGATAAATGAGATCTTCATACCCTTGAAGATTCGCACAACGGAACGTTCGACGGAACGTGGGTGATGTAGTCATACTCGCTTCTCCTCCTCACGATCCGATCCGATCTAACACCGCAAGTGGCGATGCCTCTGAGAGATGCACACATGCGGCACCTCGATGTCTCCTCCTTCCTTGGTCCAGCAAGTGGGGTGGAGAGATGGATTGGATCTACAACGCGACGACGCGGTGCAAGCGGTGGAGAGTTTCTGCGGCAGGGCTTCGCCTACGCGCAGTCGGGAGGGAGAGAGAGAGGAGGGGCAGCAGGGCAGCTAGGGTTATGGAGGAGGTGTAGGGGGAGGGTGCGCCCCCAGCCCTCTTTATATAGAGGGGTGGGAGGCCAGCCCTAGCCCCTTCCCCAAGCCCTAGGCCGGCGGCCAAGAAGGGAGGAGTGGGGAGCAAGTTTCCCCCCTCCCTTCTAGAAGTTCCCTAGGGTTTCCTAGGTGTTTGGCCGGCTGGGCCCTATGGGGCCTTGTGCCCGTGGCCCAATGCGGCCAGGGCACTCCCTCATAGGCCCATGACCCCCTCCCGACAAGTGGGGCCACGTTGGTCCCACTCCGGAAGGTTCTAGAAGCTTCCGGTACAATACCGATTAACCCGAAACAATTCTGAACTCCAAAACTGCATTGCCTTATATGAATCTTATTCTCCGAACCATTCCGGAACCTCTCGTGATGTCCTGGATCTCATCCGAGACTCCGAACAAAAACTCATAAACTAATTATCCAATCTATCCTAGTGTCGAGACACGTTAAGTGTGTGACCCTTCGGGTTCGAGAATATGCAGACATGATCTTCTATCAATAATCAACAGCGGGGTCTGGAAACCCATATTGACTCCTACGCATTTATCGATGATCATATCGGATGAACCACGATGCCAGGATTCAATCAATCCCATATATATATTCCCTTTGTCGCGCGATATTTTACTTGCCCGAGATTCGATCGTCGGTACCGTCATACCTAGTTCAATCTCGTTCACAGCAAGTACTTTACTCGTTCCGTAATCCGATATCACTTTGTTATTAACTCCTTAACCACGTGCTTGGAAGCGGTGTTGATATCGATTACCGAGTGGGTCCGAAGTATATCTCTCCGACTTGGGAGGGACAAATCCCATCTCGATACATACAACCCAACAGGTACTTTCTGATCACCTGAGAGACACCTTTATGATCACCCTCTCATAGGATGACGTTTGATGACCTCAAAGCTTTCATCCGATACCAGGGAGTTGCATTATCTCATGGTCTAAGGAATACAATATTTGACATAAGAAAAGCTTCGCAAAGACGAACACGATGACACGATCTAATTGCTCCCCTTAATTTGGGTCTGTCCATCATATCATTCTCCCAACGATATGATCTCATTATCAATCGACAACTCATGTCTATGGTTAGGAAACCTTAACCATCATTAATCAATGAGCTAGTCCATAGAGGCGTACTAGGGACACGGTGTTGTTCACAAACCACACAAGTATTAAAGTTTTCGCTTAATACAATTCTAGCATGGAATATAAACTTTATCATGAACAAGAATTATAATAATAACATCTTTATTATTGCCTCTAGGGCATAATTCCAATAGTGTGGCCCTCGTATTCAAGGAACTTGAGATTGCCAACTTATACTTCGTCAAGCATATACTCCATATTTGTTCACTTTAACCTTAATCACTTCAAGATGCTTATGATAGGGGCAATGAGGGCTGAAAGCTAACAAGTACCATAATTTTTGGAATCTCTTTTTGAAACTTGAAATCCCTGCTTCCTTTATAAAAGGACTTTCTTTCACCACTATTGAGTCTCCACCTTCTACCCTTAGGCACCATTAAGAGAGCATAGTTATCATTCTGTGTGCAGTGTTCCAAAGCTTATTGATTGATGCATATTGTGATATTACTTGTTCTTGTGATACTTGTTTCTAGTCACCCTTGTGAACTTTGAAGGTGTCCTATGCATCTATTTACTACTCTATGAGGGACAAGCTGATTGCCACTATGCTATGTTTTTGCATGTGAAACAAACAAACATTTTTCAATGCATGTTATTCATGATCTTTGTTTGTAGCTTGTCATGTTGCATGCATAGTTACTATGTCCTATTGTTATAACTCCATCTTTCATGCACATGTTTAGAGTTCTTTGATCCCAGCTTTCAATGCTTGCAAATGGTTAGATCTTTATTGTGAGGATGCATGTCACCTCAAAAATTATTCTTTTTATCACTTACCTACTCGAGGACGAGCAGGTGTTAAGATTGGGGATGCTTGATACGTCGTAAACGTATCTATAATTTTTTATGCCCCATGCTTATTTAGTATTTACTTTGCTTTGCTTTGTCTACACTTTGAGGTGCTTTTTACATGTTTTCTGGTACTAACCTATTAACAAGTTGCCACAGTGCCAGTTGCCTGTTTTTGGTTCCATAAAAGTTAGTAAAGAAATATTTTTTGAATTGGACGGGACAAATGTCAAAGTCAATTACTTTTCGTGGGGAACAAGAAGTCCAGAAGGGAGATGGAGAAGCGGGCAGGCGGCAGACCCCCTATCTGGGTGGGCCACCTCGCGCTGGGAGGTGTGGCCTCTGGCTGCCTCCTCGGCCTCCCCCTTCGCCTATAAGAAGCCTCCGATGCAGAAACCGTAAGCACTCGATCAAGTCTCTAGGAAACCTTTTGTAGCTGCCGCCACCGTCGTCCCTAGATCAGGGGGGATCTGAAGTTCTTCCCGGCACCCTGCCAGAGGGGAGATCATCTCGGAGGCCTTCTCTCCGGTATGATGCGTGAGTAGTTCCATCTTGGACTATGGGTCCATGTAGTAGCTAGATGGTTGTATCTCCTCCTTTGTGCTTTCATGTATAGATCTTGTGAGCTCTGTTCATGATCATGATCTAATCTATTTGTAATCATGCATGTTGTGTTTGCGAGGATCCGATGGATATTGATATTATTATGTTGGTTTGATAATGGTTTTGTCTTTATGATTTTATCATGTCTGTGTTGTTTGTGATCTTGCATGCTCTCCGTTGTTAGTAGCTATCTTGGCCAAGTAGTTGCTAGTGACTCCAAGACGGGGTATTTATGCTCGATAGTGGGTTCATGCCTCTAGTTTCGAAGGGAAGTGACAATAATCTCTTTGGTTGTAGATGTGTTGTTGCTACTAGGGAGAAAACAACGGTCTCTTGTTCATGGAACATGTGGATTGTTTACCTTACACACTTTGCTTAAAGCAGTTGTCTATTGCTTGCAACTTAATACTAGAGGGGGGTTAGATGATAACCTGAAGGTGGACTTCTAGTCATAGATGTAGTTGGATGGCGGTCTATGTATCTTGTTGTATTGCTAATCGAATTTCATTGGATCTTTCTGACTAGTAATTGCATTGTTATGCCTTGCTCAGCTCCTATCAATTTCCCTGCTATAATTTGTTTACCCTTCATGTTATGTTGTTTATCTAAGGAGAGCACCTCTAGTGAACTATGGACTCCGGTCCAATCTTTACCATTGATACATCTTCTACTGTTACTTGTTTACTTGCTGCAAACCATTACCTTCCACACCATACGTTTAATCCTCTGTTACAACAAACGGTGAGCTTGACAACCTCACTGGTTTGTTGGGGCAAAGTCTTGAGTTTGTGTTATGCAGGTCTTCGCGTTGCTTGCAACACCTGTGTGACGTTTCCTTCCTCCTACTGGTTCGTTAACCTCGGTTTTTTACTGAGGGAAACTTGTTGTTGTGCTGCTTCACACCTTGCTCTTGGGGTTTCCAACGAAGCATTCCACGACAAGTGCTAGGCGCCATCACTTCTCTTCACTGCCTGCCTCATATCAGGCTTAAAGTGACATACCAGGTGCTTATTGCTAAGCACACTATGCTCAGATTGCTAATTTATCTACGCTCTGTTTACTCTCTTGTGTTGTTGCTAGAATAAGGGTCTTATCCTGGTTGGAATTGAATTTGCTACTAGGTTATCTTATTGTGGTCAGAGTTGATTTGATGATTGGGATGCAGGTTCTATGTTTCTAGTGATTCCTAATTTATGTGATCATATACTTATCGCTTATCTTGGTCAAGTACCTATGTTCTCTTCATGGCTCAGTTTTGCTCACTAGATATGGTATTGTGTAGGTTATTTGAATTCAAACACAAATGACGGAATTTAATTACTGTGATAACTCTCTCTTGTGTGCACTTACACTTAATCCTGCTATTCCGTGGTGTACTAAATAAGGAAACATCTGTCAATCTTGACACTAACCATAGCTAGTATGATTCCTAGGAGTTCTTATCTAGGAAGATGATTAATCTTGTATGTATGTGCCTTGTAAGCATAGCTTACATGTGTTCTTTCTTTAACACTGCTGACATGACAGTTTGAATGGTTGAAATGATCCCTAGCTTATATTTGAACTAGGAAAATGATTTATTATCATGAGTTGATTCATAGTCTCTATGACAATTTGCATAGCATCTATGCATTCTGAGAGATCCCTCTCACTCCAAAATCCTTTTTTTAAATAAAAGGATAAGAACCAATGCTATGTTTGATTTATGAGAGATAACTACATGCCGTTGTGTTGAGACTCTCCTTAATATAGATCTGGTTCAACTGTGGTTGGATCTTGATATCTTGCTCCACCTCTCCTTCTACTACCTGACCTACTCGAGCAGCTCTAGCATGGCCTTCTCTTCTGAGACTACTGCTGGTGTCGAGCTTCTCCTTAGTTGCTGGCTATCCTGATCTTCCTCTTGTCTTAGCTCCTGGATGGCTTTCAGTGCTAGAGATGGAGTGATGATCTGGATGGGTAATCTTGTGGTGCACTATGGTTATTTTAGAGTTGAACCATGTATCCTGGAGGTGTTGGTGTGGAATAGTTGGATGCGAGCGTGTGGAGCTTTGCTAGCTATGATTGACTTCTTTTTCTCTACTCCTGAGCGTGCGCTCAACACAGACGCGAGCATGCAGCGGTGTGTGAGATTCTTGCATACTTGCCTCCTGTGTGTGTGGATCAAATCAAGTCAAAACTTAATCTTTTGCTACGCATTACTGTTTTGCCTTTGACCTTTTACTCGATTGGTGAAATTTGGCCATCTGCCTGTGAGGTTGAACTGAGGCAAAATGTACCATTAAGAACAGATCATCCAGTTGGTGAAACTTGCACATTATATAAAATGTTCAATGATGAACAATAACAGCGCATCACTAATTCTGAGAGCACAAATACTAACCCCTAATCCCTTTTTGTTTTATCTTTGTTTTGTAGGTATCAAAAAGATATACAGGAAGATCAAGAATATATATAGGAACTAGTGTAGATTCAATTTCTGTAACTACTTCCTTTTATTCTATTTGTAAAAACATTATAATTAAATTTTGTTGTAATAAAACACTCTTTAATGTTCTTGATTGTAATTTATTCTTTTGTATAATACTTCTTATTTATTTGTATTCCTTATATCTTTGGAGCGTGCCACCCATCTTCTCTAGGAGCTCCATGACAGGAAGGGGAGAGCTCGCCCTCGTCTACTGCACCGCCATCACGACGACTTGGTAGAAGAGGAAGCCAACCGTCTCGGTACTGAAACTCCAACGAACCAGCCCCCTCCATAGGAGGGCAAGACCCCATGAGGATGCCACCGTCGCTTCGTCACCGATCAACTCCTCCTCGTCTCCTCGGTCGACTAGGAATCTCGCAACCGCATGCCAGCGTCTCACCCCTTCCCTCCACGGTCGGCCAGGAAGAGCGCGTTGTCTCCACTTCGGAGCACCTTCAGGAAGGACACCACCACCGATTTATTCAGAGAGGCGTCAATCCTCACTCCACCCCAACCTCCGACCACCGGAAAAGAAGGATGAGGAGGAGGAACCCTACAACTCGACGAATCTGGGTGGCATGATCTCGAGCTCTGCCCTCACTACCAGGCATATAGGCCACTACCAACGAGGCGCCGCTACGCCTACCTACTCTAGCTATCCCGGCGCCTACCCTCCGCCCATCTCGTCCAGCGCCGGCGAGAGAGGACTCGGGTCGGCCTGGCACTCTCGACAAGCCTCTCAACTAGTGTAGCAAAGAGAGAAAAGATGGGAGACATGTTAAACATTCCAAAAGAGCTCGAGGCTACCAAACCGTCCAACATTAGGGTTGCAGGGCTTGTGATAAGACAACATATTTTTATTGACCTGGTATAAGGCAACTTTTTTTAACAATCTGCTTCTAACGTTGACTATATTGACACGGAAACTCCACCTTGATCCTTGTTTCAAAATAAAGACAGATCTGTGTATATTTGCGTTAGAGTCCAAAACAAATTCTACCCGGAACCCTAATTGTATCCGTACACTATAACATCTGGCGATAGACAGAGACGCCGCAGCGTGACCGGGATACATAAATCCACGGCCCTCGCCTCGGTGAGAAACCCCACCCCAGATCAAATCCCTCAGAAATCCCCGAACCCGAGAGCGAGACAGAGTCAATCGGCCGCCGAGACGAGATGTCCGCCATGGAGACCGACGCCCCCGACGCGGCGCCGCCGGCCGCGCCAGCCCCAGCCGCCGAGGGATCCTCCGCCGCAGGGCCCTCCTCCCGCAAGCCCACCAAGCGCTTCGAGATTAAGAAGTGGAACGCCGTCGCGCTCTGGGCATGGGGTACGCGCACAATCCGACCTCCGTCCTCCCTAACCCTAGTTTTCGATCCGGTCTGATGATCCCTCGATTTCGTCCGTGCAGATATCGTCGTCGACAACTGCGCCATCTGCCGCAACCACATCATGGATCTATGTAAGCTCGGTTCCTTTTCTAGATACTGTTTTGGGCTGGCGATCTGTGATTAGGGTTTGACTGATATAGATTTGGTCCTTCTGTTTATTGGCTGCAGGCATCGAGTGCCAGGCGAACCAGGCCAGCGCCACCAGCGAGGAGTGCACTGTCGCCTGGGGTACGATTCTGCTCACTCTAATCTCATCTATCCCTTCCTTTTATTGTTATATATGCTTCGCGTGCTAAGTTTGTCTGCTGTCGGTTAAATCGTTATGAGCTATAATCTCAATATTTGAGCCGTGGAAGATGCTTGTGTTGTAGCATAGATGCTTGATTAGGCGTTGGTGCTTAGCAGCTGCAGATGCATATAACTAGCACTAATTAATGCAGAATAAAAGGGATAGCCTAGCCTATATCCGTAGCTTGGCTGCATACGGTGCGACATGTGAAGAAAATGGTAGATGGTGTGGGTGTGTCCTGTCCTTAACCTACATATATAGATGCATCTTGTATTGTACATGCCCTCTGCAAGTGTATTCTACTTCCATGCTATGGCATATAATTGTGTATTGTATAACTGTGATTAAAAAGAGATAGTACGTATACACCATTAATAAGTACAAAAAACACAGTATGCATATCTACTCATCTTTTCTGTTGCAAACTCGTAATCCGTTATGTCATATAAATTCTTTTATGGATGTACATCTCATGGAGAGGCTGGGGGCCTAACCAGCTGTACTGCTACTTCCTAATTTTCACTGAGATCTCCTGGTATTAATACTCAAATTGATATTTGGCTTGTGACAATGGTTAGTGTTGTTCTTGTTGGTGAAACTGGATTGCAACCTCTGCTTTGCTTAAGTTTCAGATCTTTTCTGTTTCTGATGAGCTTATTACTATAGTTTGTGCACTCCCCTATAGAAAAAGTAACTTCTGTGGTTTGCTATAATGTAGCTCAAACAATTATTTAATGTGCAAGTCAAACTTCTATCCCCCCAGCCATTGCCTGTGATTGGCTGTTTGTAATTTTTTTCTTTTGGAATGCACCAGTTGTGGGCAATAGTATGGTGTTTCTTGAACTTTGTTTAATAATTAGAATTACCTCTTTAGGACAAACATATTCTACTGATAAGCTCATATTAGTTCAAGTTGGTCATTATACTAAATTGCATGTTTATCTGCTGAAAAAATCCACTTTGGCAGTAAATACAAATTAATTACCATTATTCCAATATGCACCTGTGGTACAAGAGTAAGTACCCCAGGGCTTGCATCCTCCAACTATTATGTGATCATTCACAATTGGTAGAACCTAAGCTAGAAAAATGGTACTGTATGATCTTCCTAAAGTATGCTACTTGTAGTACTCCCTCCGACCCATATTAGTTGACTCAAATTTGTCTAGATATGGATGTATCTAGCACTAAATCTTGACATTCGTATCTAGATGAATCTAAGTCAACTAATATGGGTAGGAGGGAGTAATTTTTTTGCATGCCATACCTGGTCATATCCATGTTCCTCTTTGTGTAACTTGCATTATCTACCCTTCTGTTATTTTTATTGACATTACTGCTTTAATTATAGAAGTTTAAGTTTACCCATCTTTATAATTTGGTGGATCGATAGACGAGAAAAACAGAAGTTCATTGTACACTCACACCAATGGCTCCAGAATAGGTTTGTTGTCATTGGGTTTCTAGAAGTGTCATGTGTTGCCCTTGATAAATTGATTGATGGCTGCGTCTCTGTTCATTGATGGATGAAGCTTTGATCTTTCTGTGGCTCATATCTAGTGATGTAATGATAATCACATGTCATCAATGAGAGTATGCACAGAATATAAGTTTAGTAGGATTTCCAGATTGAACAGTTTATTGGGCTGTGCTTGATTGGAATGTTTGATATGTATAATAATACTTTGTTAGGACAAGTGTAAATCTGCAATCCATATCTCTAAACTTGTATCTTACTAGTTTTGAGGTTAAATCTTCCTTTGCAAACGAATTTACTGTATAGGGAATTTCACCGAGCAAATATTTTGGTCTTAGCTTCACTTGACCTAACATGATATCCTTTTTACTGCAGGTGTCTGTAATCATGCTTTTCACTTCCACTGCATCAGCAGGTGGCTCAAGACTCGCCAAGTGTGCCCATTAGGTAGCTGCAATTCCTTCATACTTTTCTTTTGAGGTTTATCTTGTGGTCATCTGCATACTGACCGACGTATCCTTTTTCTTCCATCTTGCAGACAACAGCGAATGGGAGTTCCAGAAATATGGCCACTAGACCAACCTCTACTGCTGCTGGGTGGCCTTCTTGCCTACTGCCGCACTGGAAGCTCAGGCCTATCTTCTTATGTCGAACATCACAATCTTCAGCTACTTTAGAACATTTGCATCTACAGTCATCCTTATCAACTTTATGCGCTTCTGTGTGATGATTTTGTATAAAGGATCTGTGTATTCGCACATCTAATGCTATCGTATTCCCCATTTGCCTATGCTGTGGTACCAATTCTGAAGTCGGTTCTTTTGGATGTTAATCTATTTGTGCTCCTTAGGATAAGGAATCTAGCTTGGGAATGTTGTGTGGGTCGGTTATCTTTTTGTCTAGATGTTCAGTGTGACATTATTATGGAAGGGTATCAGATTCTGGTTTAGTGCTTTTGATGTGTTACAGAAAGTTGCATGGCTTCTCCCTGAATTCAGTTGGAATGTCTCAGGGCGGTTGTATGCTTCTTTATGTCGGTGATAAGGCTAAAGAGATTGTCAACTTCACTGCCTTGGCATGCTTCCATCAGTGCTGAAAAGGCATTGAACGAGAAGAGAACCAAGGCAAGGCTGGTGATGTGCCACTGTTTGGGGGAGCTCAGAGAAAGTGGAGTTGCTTCCCTTCACACCGAGCTTGAACTATTTTTCATTGCGTTTGATGTTTAGAGGAAGAGTCTAGAGTGTTTGGTCTGTGTCGGTGTTTTATCTTCATGGAGAATAAGAGGTGGCACCCTACTGGTAGTAGGATAATCTTGTGATTCTTGTCCATGCTTTTTTTTAGAAATGACCTTGTGTCATGCTCCAGATTGACAAAAAATCACACATTGGTCAAAATGTACATATGCATCTGATTCTTACCTAAAATTTTCATTCCTTTTACTTACCCATCAAAATTTACATTGGATACACACGTTTTATTTGTGCAAAGACATGATTTACATTAGGAAGGCAATCTATGTGTGCCTTCATAAATCTTGATCTAAGCTTCCCAATGACCAATTTGACAAAAGGCCACGGGAGTAGTGTACATCCTCTGTGCCTGTCTGCCCACACTTCATCTTCTAGACCTGCTGCTGGACACCATCGTCATGGTGATAGCTACGAAAGCTAGAGACATATTCTGAAGTTTGGATCGCAGGAATATCACAGAAACAGCTAAGTTCGACGAGAACTGGGAACTGTTCCAACAAGACCTTATGCAAGAACAGGGCTCCGGCCAGAGGATTCCTGTAGGCTGGCTGTGTACCTCCTCGCCCACTGGTCGTAATGGATGATCTCCTCGAGCGATGGGCTTGTTACCAGCTCATTGCGATGGGCGTCGCAAGCAAGCTCCACCACCTTGAAGATGTCCAGGTAGCTGATCCTGCAAAAACAATATGGCCAGTTCAGTTCTAAACTTCTGAACATTTTGCTGCTACTTGAACTGATGAGTTTTCATGCAGAAAACAGTCCTTTCATTTTGACAGCACTGGTACTGGGGAACTAGTACAGAACTTCTGCCTTCTGATGGTTATGGCATGGAAAAAGGTTAAAGCAAACAACAGGTAGGTCCTACTGAAGCTATACTATGTTAATCCGTTACGGAATCAAGATTCTGCAGAGTTATAATAGTCCAGAATGTATAGGTTATGGCTCTCAAAGTGTTTGGGAATATTAGCTTTAAGGACATACGTGTTCTCCTTTCAACTCAAACTTCCAAAGTGCAATAGATGCACAATGGACTTTGGTTGATTCCAAAGATTTTTTTAACGCAATGCTTCCATCAGCAGAACAGACATGCAGAACATAGTTACGTAAACCAAATCAGAACATGGCATCCGCTATGCAATGCTTTGTCTAAAAGCGACGAGGAAAAAAAATGATAGAAAGAATCATACTTTTCGTCGATGAACAGCTCCACAGCCTTCTCATTAGCAGCGCTCAGAACTCCTGTCATGGTGCCCCCAGCTCGCCCAGCTGCGTATGCAAGTTCTACTGACGGGTATTTCACATGGTCGGGAGCTTTGAATGTCAGCGAGCCCAGCCTGCATTATCCAATTACAATTGCCCATTAAGTAAGTCTGGAACTCTCAGAGGTTATTCTTGAACAAAATTTCAGTTAAGGGATGTGCTCGTACTTGCAAAGATCTAACCGGGGCCAGGTGACCTCGGAGCAATAGACCCTGTCTGGCCAAGATAAGGTGTATAGGATTGGTAACCGCATATCTGGCCATCCCAGCTGAGCCAGGACAGATGAATCCTAAGAAAAATAGAACTTCATGAATACTTAATGTCTTAAAGATAACATTAAGCCTTACAAATTATAATTGGAACAATTTAGCATAAAATAATACGAAAGAACATGAACCTCAGATTCTGATTAGATGGCCTAATACAGTAAAACAGTACTAAAGCGAGAATAAAGAATAGGCATGGTATCACGATTTTTTGTGTATGTGTATGTGTTATTGTCCTTAAGAATATGCTTACTAAAAAGAGATAACTATGGTGTAGGACGCACCTGGGTTTCGATCATAGAGTGTATGATAGACTGTGGGTGAATCACAATCTCGATGTCATCATACTCAGCACCAAACAAATAATGCGCTTCAATTACTTCTAAGCCCTGCAAGAATCGAGTTATCACTATAGCGCTTAATACAATTATACATAAAAGTGAACTTCAAAATAAAAACTGAGGAAACTTCTAAGCACCTTGTTGAACAAAGTAGCAGAATCTACTGTGATTTTCTTCCCCATACTCCAGTTTGGGTGCTTTAAAGCATCGGCAACTTTTACGTCTTTCAGCTTGTCAACTGGCAAATCCCTGACATCATCACATGGTATAAGATGGAGGTTCATGCTTCCAGAAGCAAAACATGTATAATAGGTATGACACCAAACTTTACCTGAAAGCACCACCAGATGCCGTGAGAATAACGCGACGAAGTGATCCTTCAGATAAGCCTTGTATACACTAGGATAGGAGCAGAAACATAAATTCTCCATATGACAACAGCATAAATCCTACTGACACATTGTTACAAGTTGCACCATTCTATTAGAGTTTGTTTCAACCTACTCAGCCTAACTATCCCAACCGATAAACTTGCATCATGGTGAATTTTTGTCAAAAAAAAGACAAAAGAGCAATAATTATTGTATGTACCTGAAATATTGCAGAGTGCTCAGAATCAGCAGGAAGTATTTTCACATTGTGCTTGTGGGCAAGAGGAAGCACAAAAGGACCACCTGCAATAAGTGTCTCTTTGTTCGCCAATGCTATATCTTTCCCAGCTTCAATTGCTGCAACTGTAGGCTGACAAAACAAAGAAAATAAATGTAATGCGGTGGTAAGCTAAGTTGTGCCAGACTTGATGGATATTTTAATTGGCAATCATAGTAACTTCAGAAAGCATGCAATTTTGGTTTGTCTACATCTAATTTATTTAGATGCAACCAAAGTAGAGGAGAGACCATGCGACAATAGCAAGATAAGGTAGTGTTTTCTGGAATGTGAAGATAAGATATAATATTAAGCAGTCTGAAAGTAACACCACTGAAGCAGCATGATGGTCCTACTGATATGCAGTATCATAAAGGGAGCCATGGACCAAGGTTCTAAAATAGTAAGAATGGGATATTGGTTGCACCACTATGGCACTATCAATAGTTTGTTGCGCATCAAATCTCTTATTTGCTGAAAACTATCTCAAAGAAATGAAAAAAATTATGGAATATAAAAACATAAGTTACCTTCAGTCCTGCGCATCCTACTATGCCGGTAACAACTGTAACTGCGTCCGGGTGGCGAGCGACCTATTATTTAAGGTTTCAATATTTATAGAATTTAGTGCAAAGCATTGATTCCTTCCTTACATATGTAGGATTAGAAAAAAAGCCTTTACCTCTATGACACCTTGCTCCCCAGGAATAATTTCTGGCATCTCATCACAATCAGCTAAGGCTTCCTTCAGTTCATTAAGTAATGACTCATTTCTTACAGCAACCAGCTTTGGTTTGAACGTTTTCACCTGTTCAATTCGAAAGTAACTTGCATCCAGTTAAAACTAGTACTAAAATGCATATTTTAATCTATCCCAAATTTGAAAAAAGGGTGGAAGCGAATAAAATAATCAAAAGATAGTGTTTACCTGATCAGCTAGAAGAGTCACATTGGAGCCAGCAGCAAGAGCAACAACTCGGAATTTATCAGGATTCTCCGCAACTATGTCCAGTGTCTTTTAGTTATGCAAACAAAATTGGAGAAACTGTTAGCAGTAGAATAAACCTTCAAACTACATTCGCAAATTAAAGCCAACTAATCTTTCAAACGGATCCACCAAGTTTTAAAAAAGGGTCGTCGTCTCCATAATCAATATTATCTGAACACGTAACATCAGAACGGTGCGGATAAGAAACTTCGATGCGTATTATCTTTATTGCCCATTTACCTGTGTTCCTATGGAGCCAGTTGAACCAACAATTGAGATTGGCTTGGGGCCATCCCATGTCCTCCTCCCAGGTTCAGCAACAGCTCGACCAGGCCAGGCCGGCGGCGGGCCCTGTTGCATTGAACAGCATGTCCTTCTCACTGAAGCCGCTCTCTTGTCCCTCCTTTGAAATGTGAAGTCCACTACAATGAGCACAGGTCAAATTAAGATCAGAAAAGCAAGACCACTAACCAAAGTTCCACTAGAACAAATCCATACCGTTACTGTGGCAAGAAAGAAAGCTTCAAAATGTCGAAAAAGAAAACTTGATAACTTCAATCCCCGAAGCAAAGTAGTCACGGTCGGCGGTGCAAAAATTCCAGACCTGAATAATACCATATCGCTAGAAAGTAGAAACCGGAACGGAATGGAATCTAGGCAGAATATATTCGAGGAACACTTGGGTATTCCCAGGGCCTGAATTAGCAAACGGCAAGACTAGTGACGATGCCGAGAGATATCTGAGAATTTTGATGCAGCCAGTTGATTGCAAAGGAGGCGATTCTCTGTGGACAGGTGGGTATTACTGCTGCCGAGTGCCAACTGCCGAGAAAAAAAGGCCGCATCCAGTTCTGATATTTTTGTGCCTTTATTTTGTTATCTCCAAGGAAGGATGTAATTCTACTAACTTTCTACGGGGACCGGGCAAATCCTGACTTTTGAAAGACGTCGAGATCAAAACAGTTAGGGGGCGCGCGACTTTAGAATGACTATATTCTTCAGTTCCCATGCACTGTGAAAACGAACAGCAGTCGGCAGAAACAGTTTGAAGAAAAGCTCTATCAGTTTTTCCATGCTCCTAACCCAATTCAGTCAGTCCTCCAAAAAGTGGCATAAATCGTTGGAGAGTAGCAGTACGGTAATAAACTAGTAATAATCTCTGTGAGCAAGAAGTGCCTCATCACTAGAAATCTAGTGGTCTACAAGTGCAATTACCTAGTAACTGATGATTGCCTAATGTCTAATAATCTACTAATATATATTTTTGAAGCAAAAAGCTTCATGTGTGATAGTATTAAATTCAGTATAGAGAGAGAGAAGGAACCAAGAAGGCTTGGAAATGGCAGGAGACGAGCAAGAACAGGAAAGCACCAAGAAACGCTCACACGCCGGTACGGAAAAGAAAAGAAAAGCAGAGTCGAGTCGAAAGAGGAAACTGAAGATCCAACCTTTGCGGCGGCTGAAGGTAGCCCTGGTGCCGGAGTCGAGGAAGGAGGAGGCTCCGGCGAGCTCGCCGGGGAAGGAGGCCTTGAGCGCCATCGCTGCCGCCGTCGCCGTGGTCGAGCCCTGTTGGTCCGCCGGAGACAATGGGCGCGGACGGAGAGAGAGAGATGTGAGGAGAGGTGGAGGGAGGTAGTGGAGAGGTGGAGGTGGGAGATGATGAGTTATATAATCGGGGTGGAAAATTGTGTGGAGATAAGACGCGGAGGGCATCTGAGACTCCTATGGACGGCAGTGCCACCGCCCGATGCTCTGCTCCGGCCGAGCAGTTTTGTTTAATTCCAGAGCAGGGTAGTACGTACTGTACGTGGGAAAAAAAGAAAGAAAGAAATTGGAGAGCCGGGCCGGCCACGTCACTGGTGGTGGTGGAGCTTCAGTCAGAGCGACTGCCGGCCAGGGATCACGGCCGTCCACGTCATCATCATCTGATCATCATGTTTAAAGTGTTTAAAGCACGGGTTGCGCTGCTGCGGAACAGCAGATCTGCGCAGAGACGTGCCCACGCACAGGCACACATGTGCACGCGGGCACACGTCGGGTCAATGGTTACAGTGGACTGCGATTTATTAGACACATAGAGGTTAATTCAACCTTTTATTTTTAATTTTAGTATGTCTTAGCTTGATTTCAGAGAAAACATAAGAGGTGTTTTTTCGAGAGCGAGAAGAAATTTTTAATCATGCGAAATTAGCGGTGGTAGTCATAGCTTCGTGCTCCTTTGATACTGCTGTTGATTGATTATTAAGATATCGGTGGTATTTTGCAACAAAAAATATTATGCTGGATTAGTGGTTGCAGTCGAGATAATGTATGTGAGAGAAGATGTCAAGGGTGGATCGGTGGTATGATAGATTTTTCCACGAATCTATCAAGAAGGGATCATTGGACGCGCATCGCTGCTAGCAAGTCAAACCTACGATTTTCACCCAAAAAGCCGACCTTCAAAAAACCACCTTCAACAAGGATACAGTGTGTGTGTGCCCATGGACATTACCTGATCTAATTGAGGCAAGATCATCTGTTTTTACTAGGAATACATTGTTGTCAAAACCATCACTATTTGCAATCTCTCACTAGCTAGACCCCCGCACTAGAAGTGTCTAATGTATGCTCACAACACTAGAGAACACACTGAAAAGTAGATTGAGGACCTTGTCTTATGGCCGCTTCCACACCTCCTTCGATCTTCGTTGATGGGAGAGGAGTGGCATTGGAAGTTAAGTTATTACCAGATCCTAACACCATTGTAGCAATGTCGTAGATCCGTCCACCACATCCTTGTTCGGGTCTCTGCCTCGACATCTTCCACCACCACCCCCACTGGCCGGATCTAGCGTCACCTTTTGTATTTTTTTTGAGTGGAAACTTGTATCTTTATTCAATCACCAAGTTCATAAGGATACAAGTTATTTTAGGAGTTGCTAAAGGCCAAACATAACGGCCAGCAGGTAAAGAAGCTACAGCTTTTGAGAGAGAATGGATATCCCCATTATTTTCACGAAGCTCATGGCTAAAAGAGGTAGTGTTGAAAGAGACTCTCTTATACTCAATTTCCTTCAAGATCATCACATAGCTGCAAGGGGCCATAATCTTCAAGTTGGAGATCACCTCCAAACAATCGGACACCACACTGATATCTGAAAGATGAAGGTCAAGAGCCAAAGAAAGTGCTTCATTACATGCAAGGGCTTCCAAGCTGGCAGGGTTGTTCATACCCGGATAAACCACCGCGGATGCTCCAACATATTTGCCCGTATGATCTCGACACACCGCAGCCACCGCACCTCTTGCCCCATCCCTTGACAGACCTC
Organism: Avena insularis; assembly: GCA_023614405.1. Taxonomy (NCBI): domain Eukaryota; kingdom Viridiplantae; phylum Streptophyta; class Magnoliopsida; order Poales; family Poaceae; genus Avena; species Avena insularis. The sequence goes on from CM042684.1 coordinate 11,748,923, forward strand.
CATCAACTTGGATTTTGTACTCGCCAATCGGCGGTGGAATCCGGAATCCGTTTCTTTGGCGAACGAGCAGCTCTTTCCCTACTCACATGCGATGATGGATTCCTCATCGCCACAATGTCCAACTCCTCTAGATATTTATTGACAAACATAATAGTGGACATTGGGTTTTGAAACTCATTGTCATGTATTGCCTTATGCCGAGCCCACCAAATAGCCCATAGCATCACCAAAGCCTTAGCAAGATCTGCTTGATTTAGAGTGTCAAGCAGCCAGAAGATCCAAATCCTTAGGTCTTTCGAATTGTTAGAGATCAGATGCTCTGTGAGCTCCTCATCCGCCAATGCCCAGACACTCCGAGCCATATTACAGTTCAACAGTGAATGTCTCCATGAGTCCTCAACACCCTTACAAACTGCGCAAACCTTATCAGTCGCCATATTCCGTCTAAACCGAACATCTCCTGTGGGTAATGACATGCAGGCTAATCTCCATACAAACACTTTCACCTTGGATGGGATCTTGACATTCCACATCTTTGTCCAGGACTTTTTATCCTCTTCAACCTGAGACCTACTAGGACGCTGCTCTAACCAGTCCTCTCTTTGTTTCTTGATAGCAACAAGCATCCGATAGGCCGACCTGACAGTAAAGGTTCCCTTCTTCTCATAATGCCAAGACCAGAAGTCCCCTTGTACACACGTGCTGATAGGAATAGCCATAATCGCTTCTCTATCCATATCAATAAAGTGTTCCTCAAGCAAAGGTACCTTCCATTGACCCGAAGTGTGATCAATCGGTTCACTAACCCGAGAAGGTAGCTGCTCCCCTCTCGAACATATCGGTTTCAGCATAAAATCTCTAGGGATCCAGTTATCCTGCCATATACTCGTGTCATCACCCGTCCCTATACGCTTGATCAGTCCAAGAGTAAGTGTACCTCTTCCTTCATAGATCGATCTCCAAATCTGCGATGGAGCAGAGCCAAGATCCACCTCCAGGAAGGACACCTTAGGAAAATACACAGCCTTTAAGATACGGGCACTCAGCGCAGAGGGCTCCTGGATTATCCGTGAGGCTTGTTTTGCTAGTAAAGCCAAGTTAAACAGCTCAATATCTCGGAATCCCATACCTCCCATGTTTTTTGGCTGTGTCATATCATCCCAATAGACCCAAGCAGTCTTCCTTTCTCCCTTCTTACTTCCCCACCAGAATTTACGCAGCATGCTATTAATATGACCACACAAACCAGCAGGAAGTTTAAAATAGGACATTATGAAAGTCGGTATTGCCTGAGCGACCGCCTTAATAAGAACTTCCTTCCTACCCGAAGCTATCGTTTTCTCCATCCAGCCTTGGACACTCTTCCATACCCTGTCCTTTATATACTTAAAGCACCCATTCTTGGACCGCCCCACATTAGAGGGAAAACCCAGGTACTTCTCTGACAAAGTCTCATTTGGCACTTCCAGAATCTGTTTGATCCCAATACGCCTAGCCTCAAAGACACCCTTGCTAAAGAATATGGAGTATTTCTCTTTATTAATACGCTGCCCAGAAGCTTCATAATACACTTGAAGAAGCCCATCCAGGAACATGGCTTCAACCGAATTAGCATCGAAGAAAAGTAAGCTGTCATCCACGAACAATAAATGATTAACACACAGTGCAGATGGAGCAGCCATCACCCCACTAATATCACCAGCAGCCGCATGAGCCTTTAACAAGCATGATAAACCCTCCGCAGCCAACAGAAAGAGATAGGGCGAAATAGGGTCACCCTGCCTAATTCCCCGCGTAGGCCTGAAACTTTCCAGTTTTCCACCATTAAAAAGGACTGAGAACGAAACAGACGACACACACCTCATAATGGTTTCAGTGAACCGGGAGCTAATTCCCATCTTCAACATAGTAGCTCACAAATATCCCCAATCCACCCGGTCATATGCCTTCATCATATCAAGTTTTAGCGCATAATGGTGGTTATCTCTCCGCTTCTTTATCTTCATAAAGTGGAGACATTCATAAGTCGATATAATGTTATCAGTAATAAGCCTTCCTGGTACAAACGCATACTGCTCTTCAGATATAACCTCAGGGAGAATAACTTTCAACCGGTTTGCTAAGACCTTTGAGGCGATCTTATAGATCACATTACAAAGGCTTATGGGTCGAAACTGTCCTAATTTTTTTGGACTTGACACTTTCGGAATTAAAACGATGAACGTTTGATTGATCTCCTCTAGCGATTCATCTCCGTTGAGCACCCTTAGTACAATATCAGTAACCTCATCACCGCAAAGATCCCAATGATGTTGAAAGAAATGGGCCGGAAATCCATCAGGACCCGGAAATTTTGTTGGGAACATTTGGAAGAGTGCACACCGCACTTATTCTTTACTATATGGCTTATTCAGTTTTAAGTTCATATCTCCATCAACCTTTCTTGGGATATGAGACAGAACTTCCTCCAAACCAATGGTTCCCTCTACCGTGTAAAGGTTTGAGTAAAACTCATTGGTCATGTTCTTAATCTCGTCCACATTATCAGTCAAAGACCCATCTGCTTCAATAACACAGAAATCTTGTTTTTGTTTCGGCGGGCACTGGCCTTCTTATGAAAGAAACGAGTATTTCTATCTCCCTCACTCAGTCACTGTATGCGAGCCCGCTGCTTCCACATTACCTCCTCCCGATAACAGAGATCAATTAGTCTAGTCTCAATAGCCTTCTCTTCAACAGATGGAGCCACACGGTCAGGGGCAGCCCTAAGGGTAGTGATCTGCCTCCTTAATTTCCTCATCTCTTGCCTCACCGAGCCAAACGTATTAGAGCCCCATCTGGTCAATGATTTAGAAACATTCGCCAGTTTCCTAGTCAGATCGCTCACCGACCTGCACTTCTTTGTCGATCTCCACGAATCCTCAAGCATATTTTTAAATCCCTCATGACACTCCCACATGCACTCATATCGGAAGGGTTTGTCTCTCACATGGATCACCTCCCCATCTTGAATCTCATTCAACAAAATGATTGGATAGTGATCAGACTTTACCACTGTCAGATGTCTGACCGAAGCAAAAGGGAAGAGCTCAGACCAGCTTGCCGTAGCAAGTGCTCGGTCCAGCCTAACCCTACAGTATGCACCACCAGTCACCTTCTTATCCCACGTCCAGTCCAAGCCCGAGTAGCCCAGGTCAACAAGTTCACAAACATCCACCGCTTCCCTAAAGACAGCCATCTGAGCACTATCTCTCTCGTTAGGACCAAACTGTTCCTCGACACGTAAAATTTCATTAATGTCACCAATACATGCCCAAGGAAGGGTGCTTTATCCTTTCAGCACTCTCATTGTGTCCCAAGTTTTATGCCTCATATTTCTCGTGGCTTCCCCATAAAAACAAGTCAGTCTCCATTGATCCCTGCCCACTTCAGTGACCCAAGAATCAATGTGGTATGTTGAAAAGCTTTTGATCTCTACAAGAACTTCATTTTTCTAGAACATGCACAGCCCTCCTGATCAGCCACTACTAGCAACTCCAAAGATTCTATCAAAACCCAAAATCCTGGCTAATACTTCAACCCTACTCTTCGCAATCTGTGTTTCAAGTAGACATAAAATCATTGGCTTACATCCTGCCACCAGATCCTGAAGTTCATTAACTGTCGTAGGGTCACCCGCCCCACGACAGTTAAAACTTAAAGTTTTCATTGCTCTCGGCGGTACTCCCCTAGGGAGCCCGCCGATCCTCCATATTCACCAGTTTTCTCCTTCTCCCCATCTGACCTTTGCTTTTTCTGGACCCTTTTAGAATTTGGGCTTGCAACCGTAGACATAATACCAGGCGACTGATCATAGCGACAAACCAAGCTGCCTACTGATTTTTCCACCCCTCCAAAGCTCACAGGGTACGCCCCTCGTTTCCGATTACCCTCTGCCATATCTTCATCCACTGCATGCCCCCACACAGACCCGCCAAGAGTTGTGGGAACCACTGCCCTATCATCTTCAGCAAGCTCCATCTCCCTAGTCTCCTCATGGTCAAATTCATTATCATCAAAGTCACCTCCGGTGCCTCTTCCTCTACCATTACCCTAACCCCCCGACCGGCCACATGCCCCACCTCTTCCTCTTCCGCGTCCAAAATTTCTTGATCCCCAGCGCCAACTGGCATCAGCATGTAGATCTTTAAAAATCTCGGAGGCAGGATCATGGACCCATCACCATGCTCCTTACTAATGTGACCAAGGGAGCCACAAACAGAGCACCAATCTGACAATTTCTCAAACGTAACAAAGAACAACTCTCTCTTTCCAGCACGGATAATGTAAACCACATGCTTGAGTTGTTTATAAACATCAATCCTTACTTGTGCTCGATAGAAGTTTCCAATAAAATCCGATGAGGGTTTCTCCTCCACTACAAAGTCACCAACCTTACTTGCTAGGGACTGAACCATCCCCTTATACCCATCAGGAAGATCATGAATCTGAGTCCACATCAGCACCTTGGATAATTCAATAGTCGAGGGTTTCGTGAACCCATCATACGGGGCAATAAGAACACTCTTCCCTCTGAAAACCCAAGGGCCATCGTGCATGACCTTCTCCCAGTCACCAAGGCAAGCAAACTGAAACGTGAACAAGTCTCTCAGGAGCAAAAGAAAGAAGAGGGTCGTCTCCTGGAAGTTTCCACATCTGCTTGATTGATGGTCCCTATTCGAGTTGGCGGGTTATTTTAGTTGGTTTTCTTTGCGATGTGGTGCTTTTTGTGTCGTTATTTTTATGGTTGTTGTAGATTGAGAGCACTTGTTGGTTGTCTTGTTGGTCGGAGCTTTCGGTGTTATTTGTGTTGTTGTTGTATCGGTTTTCGTCCAGTTTTCCGTTAATTAACTGGACAATTCCTTTCTTCTTAATTAATAGATTGGAGCAAAACTTTTGCCCGCGTTTCGAAAAAAAAGTGGCTGAATTCTGATTATACGTGGACTTTAGCAATTGCCATCCACCGAATAGCCTCCTCCGACTGTTTCTCGACCTCCTCAAAGACCACGTCATCCATGTCTTCTTTAGAGAGCCCCAGTCTCGCCATCATGGCTGCCACATCATCCTTCACCACGGCCGAAGCCGCCGGCTCCTCCGCCATCTTCCAATTCCGGATCCGATCTATCTGAGCCCACCGTCTCGAAACCCTAGACTTCCGTCCCCCATAGAACCAAGGCTGGGTAGAGGTGCGAAGACCTCCCCTTTGTTAGCCCGAGAACTTCGGTGGCCGAAAAATGCCTAGGGTTCGAAGGAAGAGAAAACTCTACGCCGGCGACGCCGGGAGAGAACCAAAACCCTAGCGAGAGGGAAAAACACTACACCTATAGTTACACAGTGGTCAAGCCCATGTGGTCTCTAGGGCTTAAGCCCATGGAGGGAGATATTGTTTGCTGGAGATACGGTGCCAAGACTTTTTCTCTAGTAACTAAATTGTTTTTGACGTGGTCGTTTTCATGCTCTACGTCCGGACGTTGGTGAGCATGTGATTAAGTCGTGTCCACGAGTTTTAATCCCTTCCGGCGCGTGAGTTCAAGGTCATAAACATGTGCCACGTAGGCGAGCACATGTGATTATTAGTCGTGTCCACGAGTTTGAATCCCAGCCGTTGGAGACTCCAGCCTCCGGGTCATAACATGTGTCTTGAAATGGAACACACTCTATCTATATCGGGAAAACATACACTTATTAGTTCGAGTCAGGACACGCAGCAAGAGTCAGTCACGAGTTGGAACTTGGAGAAAAAAAACCCTGCAGCTCTGTCAGCAAACTCAAACTCATGAAGAAAAAAAACACCTGCCGCTCTGCATGTCTCTGTCAGCTACTCGGTCGCTCCTACCAGCAGTAAGCATCCAATCCATCGCTAAGAAAAAAAAAAACAAACAGCTAGCTTAGCTGCCCTTGTTCTGCAGGCGCTCTTGTCGTCGCTCACAACGCTAAAACAGATGCTGTAATTAACCTTATCCAGAGATAGACAATTAGCATACAAATTACCAATCACGGATTATTTTTTTGAATCGTATGCACTAGCCAACGCAACCAAAAGTCCGAACTGATAAGGCAATATATTAACACATCTAAATATTCTAACTACGGACCGCAAAAGTACCATTGTAAGTAGATTCTCTTCTTATGTCTCTGATTTCCGGAATTTCCTTTCGCTTATCCTTGACCGACAACTTTGCGGTGTTTGGGTTTGCTGTTACTTGACATGCTTGATGAGCATGGGCGGAGCCTAATAGGCCTTACCTGATGCACAGGAATACAGGTTAAAATATTTTTTTAATACTACTTACCATGTCTAATAGGCTGGTGCATCAGGGTGGGCTAAGTCTAGTGCATCTGGGTGGGGGTGCGTTAGCTCATTTCGCGTGGCTGCCTGGGCCTGAAGACCCGAGCGGGGCAGGGACGTGAATCGCGAGGGAAGCTAGGAGAAATCTCACTCGATCGCTTGACCTACCATAGACTATTCTGCGGTCGTACGTGGGATGAGTGGCTGCTTGTGTTGATCGATTTAGGGGGAAAAAAGAAAATCGTAGCTAGCCAAAGACGAGCCCAGGAAGCACCGCTTAGACTCGCGAGACATGGACCGTCTCACACGATTCAATCATGCGACCTCCGCGCAGTGGCGGAGCTAGCACAAGAATTATGGGGGGGCAAAATGTGAACTATGAATATTTTGGGGGGCAAATTAGAGTATTTTCTTTGATCTAAGTTCTAAAAAAATATTTTCTTCAATGAATATACAAAGTTTGGGGGGGCGGTGGCCCCCCCTGAGCTATACATAGCTCCGCCACTGCCTCCGCGGCTCCGCCCACCTAAGATCGAAACAGGACATCACCGCCGCCGCCCGCCGGCCAACTCCAGTGGCCCGTCGGAGCAGGGGAGTTCGCCCGCCGTGCAGTTTTTCTTCATCCAATCTGTACAAGCGCTCCGCGCTCGACTGCAGTCTCGTTAATCTCTCGGCAATGACAACGGTAATTCTGCTAAAAAAACTCCCTGCTTGGATCGGATGTAGATGAATTTCATGAAAATTGTAGGCTTTCATTATTGAGAAGACTGTAGGTCCTGGTTAGATCGGATGTAGATGAATTTCATTAAAATTGTACGCTTATGGTTAGGTTTACCCAAATTTTGAGTCTCATATAAAATATTTATTTATGAATGTAGGTTGGATCATAGTGGACATATTCGTTATCAAAAGAAAAGCAACATCACAAGATGTCCCGAAAGAGATTGATTGGAAAGAGGAGATTCAATATTATCCAGGCAAGAGAAAATTGATAGAAAAGTATCATCCTAATTTGAAAGAACTGGTAAGAAGAAAATATTTGGCTAGTGGACCTTGCCACCAAGAGAAATTGCTTTTCCGTGTTCTATGTTTGGGGGAAAAATAAGAAAGTTCAATCCTGATTGGTTTGATGTATTTGGAAGCTGGCTTGAATACAGTAAAGAGAAGGATAAAGCATATTGTTTTTGTTGTTTCTTGTTTAGGGACCGGGCGACAAGAAGGAAGCTGGATTCAATGCATTTGTCCTGAATGGTTGGGATAGCTGGCATATGAAGGTGAGGCTAAAATATCTTGTTAGTGATGTTGGTGGTGTCCATAATCAAGCAATGAAAAAATGTGTTGATTTGCTAAAAAAAGATCAACATATAGATGTTACCATTAACATTCAAAGTGAAGCAGCAAAGAAAGCTTATTTTACTCGACTGAATGCCTCAATCGACACAGCTAGACTGTTGCCGAAGCAAGGATTACCTTTTCGAGGCCATGATGAGTCAAAGAAACATGATATTGAAGAGTTGGACATGGAACTGGAATGGGAATCTCTCTAGTTGAAGTTCATGTTTTTTGTGAGAAACATGATATTGAAGAGCTGGACATGAAACAAGCCTATGTTAATCCAAAAAAGAGAAGACAAGTAACTGGAATTGCCAACAAACATCACTATCAACTTGATTGTTTCAATGATGTTTTTGATTGGTTAGTTCAAGAGCTTGATGGTCGGTTCAGTGAGACATCCTATAATCTTCTTGTTATTCAACGGCTTTGAGTCCAAGAGACTCATTTTGTGATTTTAATTTGGAGAGTTTGGTAAATTTGGACAAACTATATCCTCAAGATTTTGATTCTGGAGAATTGAGGGATCTTGATAAGGACCTACGCCTCTATATTGCTGATGTACGCTTAGATGTTAGCTTTTCCAACATAGAAACAATCAGTGAGCTTTCTAAGAAAATGGTGGATACAAGGAGGCATCTTATGTATCCTTTGTTTTATCGGTTGTTGAAGCTAGTTATTGTGTTGACTGTTGCCACTGCTACAGTTGATAGGTGCTTTTCAGCCATGAAACTAGTGAAAACGTTTTTGCGCAATCGCCTCAACGATGATAGCTTAAGTGATGATGTTATTTGTTATGTGGAGAAAGAAGAAATGAAGAAAGTCACTAATGATCAAGTGGGTGAGTATTTCATGGCTTTGAGAGAACGAATGTACTAAAAGATTAAAAGGTAATGTGAACATTTTAGCTACATGATTACTATGATTTCTGTCATTCTATTAGTTCACACTTGAAAATTAAATCTAGTTTGTATATTGTAGGTTACTAGCCTTGCGTTTGATGGTCTGAAAATGCAAGACATATTTTCCAAGTAACTTTGTCTTTTATTTCATCAATATTGTAGGCATTTTTTACTTCAGTTTCTTTATATTTGAAGGTTGTCTTCCAGAATGTCATATTAAGCTACAAACCATACATATATATAGTAGACTTGCTCGAAAATTTCCAGCTATAGTAAGTGATGCATCAGGGTAACTCGAGCTCTAGCTTCGCCCCTGATGGTGGCAGTTTCTGAGGAGCTTGAAAAGTCATGCCCTTTAGCAGCGTTATCTCTATGTGTCAAGCGCACTTGAACATCTAGGATATCATTTGCGTCGTAGAACTCAACAATTGAGGTCTTACTTTGTTCCCATTATCTCCTATTCCCACGACTTGCCTTTTACCCCTTTTGGTCCTCTCTCATCTTCACCTCCTCTTTGTGTGTGTGTTTTCTCCTACTTGACAGATAGTGCCGCAATGTATAAAAAGTGAAGTGGGACAATAGCTTGCTATCTATTGAGACGAAGATAAGGTGATATATATAGATGACAAAGAATTATTCGCACAACTGTAGGTTGGTAAAACATTCATTTTTCAATCATGACATGAATTCCCATGAGTTGCAATGCTGGTGCGTATGTACTAATTAATATTCACCGGTAAAAAAACCCATTCAAGATAGCATATTATAGACAACTAGACAACTGCAGTGGCGGATCGGGGGATCGGGGCGGGCCCCTATGGTTCGCCCCCCTAAGGATATTAGAGCATCTCTAGTTGTGTCTGTAAAAGGGCCGAAACTATAAAATAACCGCTTGTTTAAAGTTTCCGCGACTAGTCGTGCCTGTATAAGGCGACGAACCCGTAAACATTTTTACCGATCGAGGCCGAGCCCGTCTCCGAAACCCTACTTGTGCAGGCCGCGAGGCCAAACCGGCGAAACTGTCTTGCTCGCCGTTTGCTTGAGAGACATTTCAGCTCCTCCTTCCGCTTCCGGCCGCGCCGATCTCCCGCCCCATCAATAGCGCCTCCGCTCACCGGATCCGAGCCCATGGACCCTGCGACCTGGCCGCCAGACAACCGCCGACGTATGCCTGCCAAAGGCGGGCAAGAGGGAGCAACGGAACACCATTGCGGCGCCATGGCCTCCGTCGCTTCTCTCGCCGCCTTCCTCCGTCGCCGCTTCTTCCCGTCGCCTCCGTCGCCTCCGTCGCCGCCCCTTCGGTCTCCGCCCCCTCCGTCACCGCCCCTTCGGTCGCCGCCCCCTCCGTCGCCTCCCCCTCTATTGCCACCCCTTCGGTCGCCGCCCCCTCCGTCGCCTCCTCCTCCGTTGCCTCCTGCTCCGTTGCCGCCCGTTCGGTCGCCGCCCCCTCCGTCGCCTCCCCCTCCATCGCCGCCTCTTCGGTCGCCAAGCCGAAGTCGTCGAAGGTGAAGCAGAAGTCCCAAGCTGTCAAGCCGGCGAAGGTGAAGCAGGTCGCGCACCGCTCGGGGCAGCCTCCGCGAATCGATGAACCGTCAAGGTATGGCCTCTTAAAGTAGCTACAGCCTCCGCGCATTCGATTTCCGTTGATTCGTTGTGCATAAACGTAGCTACAATCCTCGTGCGGCCACCGAATCGTTCGTGTCCATGCTCAACGAGTCTGAAGTCGACCTCAAGACGGCCCAGCTACCAGCTTCCGATGAGGAGGAGGCGGGAGAGGCGGAAGAGGCATGAACTGATGCTCGCCGACATCCTGGAGAGGAGGAAGCAAGCACGGCAAGGTGGTTCAGCGACAAGTGCTCGAGCTGACTCTTCTATGAGTGCTGATGGTGCGCATGATGCCGACATTCCCGTTGATAAGATGGTTTGATCGCCTCTTGTGTTTGTGTTGATGACAGTTTATTTTTTATGTGGACTATTTGCTGTAAAACTGTGATGATTTGGCATGTTGTTTGCCATTTAATTAACGGGCCGGCTATACGGCCTCCATTTTGCGTCGCGAGTTTCCAAACGATAAAACCAGTTTTCCGCGAACTGTACTCGCGATTTACGGGACGAGATTTTACATGCACCACTAGAGATGCTCTTAGTTGTATATTAGTGAATCAAAGCCCGTCCAACTACTAAACCAGCGTGATGACTTCAACGGGTCAAGCCCAAAGCAATTAGCCGAGGGGAAAATGCCACAATCGCACACCCTGCTGCGCACGACCCATCCGCACACGGTTTTGTGATGAGCATCGCCGCCGCCGCCGTACCCTGATTTGTCGCCAGTTCTGCTCCATTGTTCGACCTGATCCTCAATCGATCAAGGTCGCCGTGAATGTTATGGCTTCACCGGTCATCGCACATATCAAGCATCAGGTAACTACCTTGACTAGCGAAGGAGCAGCCGCACGCTAGTACAGAATTACAACCGATCTGAATGCCGAAATCACCGCCTCACTGATCTCACCACACGGCTTACAGGTCAGTCAAATGCTCTGTTGGATTACAGTATAGATGTAGCATTATGCAGTAGGATTATAGAAACTGGTGGTTGGAATTTTTTTGGATCGGCCGGGATTTGTATTCTTCTGCTGAAACTAGATTTTACAATAGATTATCAAATCAGGCCTACTACTAGTTAGTAATGTTTTTTTAAGCAATTGCTTCAACCTCTAATCTAAAACTGGAATAACAAGCCGACTATATATATTTGTAAGAAAATAGTTGCAATTTTTCAAAGTTCTACATCTTCACAAATGTATACTTTTCTCTAAGCCCGGTGATGACAGAAATACATTCATACTAGTGTAGAAAAAATTGTTTAGCCGATGCTACATCCTCTACTTCGCTCCCCTATGGTCAAATACTGGATCCGCCCCTGGACAACTGACAAAAGATTTACTTGTTTTGCCATATCACAAGCATTCTATAAAACCCAGATATGTTAATATGACTCTTGGATAACTAGTAAAGAAAATGGCTTCATAGCCGATTAAGGTGACTATAATTCACTAACATGTGGCGAATCTTGACCGACGGGAGCGAGGTTTCGATCTTTTCTCATGCTGTCCATTGCGATGCTTGACATGTGATGTAATTCAAGCTCACTTTTTTTCGTTGCGCCAAGAGTCAGGAGCTGGAAAACACCCCCCCCCCCCTTTCCGCTATGCGCATCTTGTTAGGTACTCGGTTGATCCAAGCAGCAGTTAAGGGTCCATCATTTATTAGGGATACCATAACTTGGATAAAATGAGGGAAAATGATACTCCTCCCCGGGGGATTTCCCGTGACTTATCCCCGGGTCGTACGCGCGCGTGAGGCTGTCTTATCTCTTCCGTTCCCACACAGCTCACGCAAAAGCTTGACCGCACGTCCTTCTTCCACCTCCATGCCCGTGCGTGCTCTATCTCCGTTGCGCCGCTGGGCCTACCTCGAACAAGCGGCGCGCCAGCTACTGCCCGCGTTTCCTCCGCCGCCGGCAAGCCTCATCCCCAGCCCGCCTCCTCCGCCGGCGAGCTCGCACGAGCAGATCGCGCAGCGGCTCCTGTAGCTCGCGCTGCCTCGTGCGCCCCCGCCTGCTGGTGCTTCTCCGGCGGATGCATCCCCCTTGCCCCCAACTGCTCGAGCCCCCGGCCCGCCTCCTCCATCGGCGAGCACGGCCACCGCCTGCCATCCTAGCACTAGCAGCTCACGCGCAAACCCTTGTAGATGTCGCCGCTGCACGCCCAACGCCTCCTAGACGCATCCCCTTGACACCAACTAATCGAGGGCAATGGTGGCGGGTAGAGCTGGCCGGGGAGAGGGCTCACGCCTGAGCTCGTCCCTGTGCAAAGGGACAGAGGGACCACCTACCATGTGCTGCTACGTACGACATGGAGGTGTGCTACCTGTGGCCAACGGCTATGCTACAAGGGGCGTCAAGTTTTGCTACTAGTCGGCGGCGATGCTACACATGGGATTAGGATTTTGCTACCTCGGCATGCTATGTATTCATATATTTTTTGCTACTTTTATATAATTTTTTTGCTACAACCAATGTCTACGATTTTGCTACAAGGTCTCTGGTTTGAGTCTTCGGCGATGTCTCCTTTGCTACACTAGAAAAAGTTTTTTGCTACCACTGTTTTGTGGTTTTGCTATAATAGCGTATTTTTTTTGCTACGAAGGTTTCTGGCGACATTTTTTCGGGCAATATCTCCGGCGAAGTCAGTTTTGCTACATTAGGATATTTTTTTTGCTACACGGTCGCCGGCGAAGTCTCCGGCGAGATCTCCGACGAGGTCCAGTCTATTTTTATATTTTCTAAGCTAAACCTTTTTTTACTATATGTAACAAAATCGGGACTATTTATAGCAAATATGGGTATGTTTGTAGCAAAAACAAGATTTTGGGGATTTTTAGAGGACACATGTCAATAGGAGGACCGGAGGATTTTGGAAAAATATCCGTCCGGAAAACGCGTAGTACGGCCCTAAAATGAGGCTCCCTCACAGCCTAGATGTTTCTAGCCGTCCAATCACGGAAATGCTAATGTCCGTTCGCTGCGGCGTGGGTGGCGTGCGCCGCAAGGGATCATGTTGGGCTGACCAATTGCACAGATGATTTTTCTTTTATATTTTCTTTTTTATGTTTTTTACTTTAATTTTTGTTTTCTTGAACAATGCGCATTAATTTTTTTGAAAAAAAATCACGTTTTTCAAAATTGGTTTACTGTTTTTAAATTTGGTTCATCATTTTTAAATTGGTTCATGATTTCCAAAATTTGGTTTATGATTTTAAAATTTTGTTTCATGATTTCCCGAAATTTGGTTTATGATTTTTAAAATATGGTTCACGAGTTTTAAAAAATGTGCATGGATTTTTTAAAATAATGTTTTTAATTTTTTTCATGATTTTTGAAAAATCTTTGGTAATATTCAAACAATTTTCACTGCTTTTAAATCATAATTAAAGAAAAATCAGAGTCTAAAATAAGATATGGAAAGAAGATACATAAAAAGGAAAAAGGAGTCACGCTGAATTGGGCCGGCCTAGTTGCTGCCGGCATGCGGGGAAGTGCCGTGTCTAATGGCAATTAGAAGCTCCCGTCCAATCATGTGTTTAGTTCACTCCTAGCTATTGACTTATGCTCAGTTTTGTTAGAAGAAATCGAGAGAGAGAGGGAGAGACAAATGATTGAACTTCTATTTTATTCCACTGATGATCAGTCTATTTATACAAGGGGAACAGACACATGTATGGGCCACGTCCGTTCGGAAAGAGTGTGAGAAGTCGGTGGACAAACCCACTGACATAGGAAAGATTATCATTTAATTAACCTATAAATTAAATCCTAACATTCCGCCTAATCCTTCCTTGTCCTTGCTCGATCAATCATCTTGGAATCATCTCCTCCAAAAAACCTGTGGGAAAAATATGAGGAGTGGTGTGTACGATATGTTGTTAAAACTCTTTTAAACCCAGTGGGAAAATAAGAAGAAAATGATGCAACATATAATAGTCAGATATGCTGTTAAAACTCCTTCAAACCCAGTGGGAAAATAAGGAGAAAATGATACAACATATAATCATTATTGCCTCCGTGTTAACTCCATATGAGAAAACCTTGTAAAAGGGAAAAACCCATAGAGTTTAGAGGACAATATATATGTTGTGTATACTTTCCTAAAAACCCTGGTGAGGAAAAAGAAAGTATGACATATGATCTTGTGTTGATACTACCTCATTAAAAACCTTGATGAGAACCTGGATAGTAAAATCATAAAGGGAAAAAGAGTGTAATATAATGCATTGAATAGTAGTCCAGGGTGATACTCCCCCTGATTCTTGCAAATCCTGAAGCCGTCAAATACCAATTCCATAAAAATATTTATGGAATATGAAAGCTGGTAGAGACTTTATGAATAGGTCAGCGAGGTTATCACATGATTTGACTCGCAAGACGTTTATTTCCTGACTCTTCTGGAGTTCATGAAGATAAACCAATTTAGAGGCAATATGCTTAGTGATATTGCTCTCGATGTATCCTATTTGTATCTATGCAACACAAGCAACATTATCTGTATAGATAATGGTCGATGATTCAAGAGAACCAAAACCACATGACTCATGTATGTGGTTTATCATTCTGTAAAGCTACACATGGCAATGTGGCTTTGTATTTCAGAATGATTGGTAGGTGTAATCACCGAGGTCTATTTCGAAGACATCAATGGAGTGACACTTCTACCATGTAGGTACACATTATAGGGATCATTCAAGTAGCCAACATCAGTGTATTCTGATGATATTGGAGTTTAGATTTCTCTAAAATTACATGAACATATCAAATAATGTGTGGTGCCTTGGAGATATCGAAAGATATTCTTGATTCCAAACCAATTGTGTTGGTGGATCCAATGGCACTGGGATATGGAACTTCAAGTCTCAGCATCCCTTCTACATCATCCCGTGGTTTGAGTGAATCTTTCTCTACGTCTAGAGATCGAACAACCGGTCATGGGAGATGGATATGACTTGTCTATTTTAGGTTTCTCCAATATTTATAATATAGGAAACTTGGTGTACCATAATACTTGAGTGAAGGAGTTCGAGTTGTGGTCTCTAGAACTATTTGGTTTTATCCAAATTCTTCATCTCAAATTCGAATTTTTAGATGATCACGTGCTTCGTCATTGTAGGAGTAATCCTTGAGCATGACAAACACGCATGTGTAATCATCACTGTAGGAGTTTTCCTTGTGTATAAGGAACTCACTACGTCGGTTGTACCAAAATATGCCGACAACAATAAGCCATGTAGTGACTCATTGATTTAACACAATCATGTTGCATTTGTAGTTTGATTCTGATTGAGATTCCTTTTAGAACCATACATGTCTGAATCTAGTGATCCACATGGCTATGTAGTCACTGCATCTATCAACTACACAAATAGATGACTTTATACCGCCAATGATATAGGTATCGGAAACTGAGGATTCCACTCATGTCTAGAGAGTAGGTCTCGGATCTCTGCGGAAACCCAACCTTGTGCTACAAGCCTTGCTTTCTCACCACCTTGTTCTCATTCTATTTCTAGAAGAAAACATATTGAATCCCATCTAGGGAATTTAGTTGGAAGAGCAAGGCTATTTTCTGCTTGGATTGCATCCTTTGATTGTTTCAGTCCGAGTGAGTGGTTTACACTCTGCCATGGCCATGGTCTATGGATCTGAATCATTGAGAAGGTTTTGGCAATCATACAAGAGAAATGTTTGTCGACAGTTGTAGGCTTTTGTTATATGATTCTCCAGAATCAATATAGTTAGAGGAAATCGCATCCACCTATGACGACTCTTCGTGATTTCCCAATCTGGCGTGAGTCAGGTGTTAGATGTCCCGGCCGATGTGTGTGGTGAAGGCGGGTTGTGGAGGTTTTCCTTCCACTAGGTGTATACTACCCATAAGGTGTTTGTCAACGCTAGGTCGACTTGCATTTACTGATTTAGAGGATTTCTCCCAAGTTTCCTTTGTTGCTTTCAAGAAGCTAGATCCTGGTTAGAGGCCGTACTACTCCCCCTCTTCTCGAGTACGGGAGTTGAGTGGTTTTTATTGGTACCTCCACTCTTTCGGACGCATTTCTAGCCGGACTAAAGGATTTTGTAACACCTTTGAGATCAGTAAATGAATCTGGCAGGTTATTTGCAATATGTTGCAAATATGTCAATTCCGGACGTAGTCCAAATTCATGAATACGCGGATATAAGGTGGAACGTGGAGTCCCAATTGATTTCCTGACATTTTGTGTGGTACATGATGTCTCCCCCTAATGCCTGGAAATAATCCATCATTTAATATAAGCAATAAACATACTAGGCTATGAATGTATCCCTAATGAGGGGTTCAAGGTACATGTTGCTCGACGGAGATCTGTACCCCACATAGATCCCAAGTATGTGGGCCCAATGATGTATGTTGTGGTGGTGAGATCAGTGCAGCGTGGCGCTTCCAAACTCTGTGAGATGGGAAATGCTCGAAGGATTTCCACGTATCAATTACAGAGAAGGAGTACTGCGATATGCAGTTAGTCATTGAGCAGTGTGTAAAGCTCCATGACTCCAACGTCAAGTTGGTAGTGCATTTCATCGACAAAAGTCATGCAATGAGTTTGATCCTCTTATTCAGGGATTCAACCAAACCATTATGAGTGTGGATGTATGTGATAGAGTGCTGGACTTCAATCCGCATGGCCATGCAATATTCATTGAAGACACACGAGGAGAATTCTGCAACATTTTTCTTGCGAATTTGTCAAATTCTACTTTTCTCGACAATGGGCCTGTAACTTGATTACTTCCCTCATTATCATGGTAAATGCATGGTTTCATGTGAAAAAAAACACATGTATGAGCATCGTATAGATGGATAATTGAGAACCATGAAGAATACCTTAAAAGATCCACACAATGTTTGGGGAATAACAAATGTCTCCTGGATGTGTTCAAGGAACTGAAGCGGTCCAACTTGTATTTTGAGGTGCGAATGCCTCAAAATTAGCTTCCCTGTGTGGCACAATGTGCACACAAAGTCTGATGACCGAGGGAATTTGGACTCATGCAACTTGTGACCAATGGAATTTCTTTATATGCAACATTTGCTACGGGTTGGATGCACGTGTAGTACAATCCAAACAATAGAGAGGGTACTTTTTCAAATACTTGTCCTCATCCATCGGATTGAGTCCCGTAGAAATCTATATATCGAGCTAGAGATCGCTATGGAAATCTTTTCTCAAATATATAGAATACATACAATCTTATTTTATATCAGAGTGCTGATACAATGTATAATACTTATGTTCTGTTACAACAACACAAATGGACATGACTAAAATTGATCATTAAGGAGATAGTGGGACTATTTTAAGTCTCCAAACACGTCGTTTGAGGTATACTCAACGATCATGTCCTCCGTGCTCATAGAGTCCTCGGATGGCTGGAGAGTTATGGTGTTGCTAGGTCCAAGAGGAACATCTTGCGAACAACCAGCTCCATTGGTGCCATTCAGATGAAGGTTGAAGTTAGTATCAAACCTTTTCCCTTGAGGTACTTTTTGTCCTTGGGATTGCTGGTAGAGAATTTCCAGATGCTTTGGGGTCTTGCACTTGTTAGTAGGGTGCGTGTAACATCCACACTTGTCACAAAGCCTAGTTTTGTCATACTTTGGCTTTGCGGTGCCTTTCCCACGCTCCAAGTTTCGAGGCTTCCTATTCCGGTTGTGCTTACGCTTACCCTTGAAGTTCGGTTGGTTACCGTTGAAGGTGCCACCAAACTTTCTTCCGTTCGCGACATTCATATGAACTTCCGGCAAAGGTTGGGAACCAACTGGGTGCTGAGAGCCATTCTTAGCAAGAAGCTCATCATGCTTTTCATCCTGAAGTAGGAAATGAATAAGGTCTGAATAGACACAGTAGTCCTGTGGTATTCTTCTTTGGAGGAGCCTTTCAGATGGGAGCATAGTGGATAGAATTTTTCTATCTTTTCCGCATCTGTAGGTTCATTCTCGCAAAAGCGCAACTTGAAACTTATCTTATGAACCTCATGATTGTAATCCCCGACGGACTTAAAGTCCTGGAATCGAAGATGAGTCCAATCATGAAGTGCTTGAGCGGGACAAGCGCATACGCTTTTCATACCTCGTCTTGAGGGCCTGAAACAAAATAAATGGGGATTCCTCCTCCAAATACTCGAACTTAAGATCCGGATGAATATGATGCCTTATAATGTACAAGACAGCATATTTCTGCTCTTCTCTCAGCGGTGCGGCTCCAGCCGAAAGGGGGTCCACCGGGTTCTGGATGGCACGCACTATCCCAAGGGACGCAAGGGCGATCTTGATGTCCATGGTCTAGTTAGGGTAGTTGTGGCCATCGAGTTCAAGTACATCGAACTCTCTTCCAGCCATTAGTTACCTATATACTTGGGTAAACCAGAGGTTATTGATTTACGCTTTGGTAAACCACACACCATCATGGCTATGTTGTAACGAACTATGCAAAATTAATAGTAATTTTAAGAAGTGGGCTTGAAACCATTAGTGTGGACTTCAAGTTGTTAAGTATGACATATTATAGATACTCCCTAAAAAGAATTTCAGGGTCCATCTCTCAGTACTTAGAGAGTATAATCTGATGAAATCAGTAGATACTCATATTTCTAGTACCTTATGTCATGACTTAATTAAATTATATGAGAGATCACTTAATAATTAAGTAATCGTGGTAATGGAGATAATCTACAATTCATGCAGTAGATCTGTGCACTACCTTTGATCCCAAACATCAACTTGTAGTAGTCACTTAGAATTTTGCATATTCGATTAAGATAAATTGATTTATTTGCAAGAAATTTTAAAAAAATTCAATTGCAAATAGTGGATGTAACCAATCTCAACATGTATACACACGGAAATATATTACATCGCATATTTTCTAAAATACATAGTACTCAACAGATACACAATGTACAACTGAAATAATCCAAAAAATACTAATAAGTAGTACTTAACTAATCTGTGAAAACCAGACACGTACGGATCATCTAGCAGATTCGTTTCATTTATTTCAGTAGTGTAAACACTGTTCAGCCTAATTTTGCTAATCCCTGTAGAATTAGGGACCAAGATGCAAAATGGGCAAAGGGATAAGATTCCTTACCTTCTCTCCTGGACGGTTACCATCGTGAAGCATAGGCATAGACCGCCGCTCATGGTACTGGCCTCCGACGGCAGGTCCGTGCAGGACGCCGCCACGCCGGGGCCAAGGGCCGCTGAGCGATATGGTAACCACCTCCGCCGGCTGATGCGACAACGGAGCCGAGATCGGTGCCGCGCGCTAGAGGCTGCAGTTGCCTGGAGCCGGCCGCCGTCGTGAGCCGCGCCTAGAGGTTCCGCCGGCGAGGGGGACGAGGCCACAACTAGAGATACCGAGGAGATTCTCCGGGAGAAGTACTGGCCAAAGCGTGGCCATGCTGTGCGGGGCCGAAGGCCGCCGCGCGCACTGGGCGCCGCCTCCGTCGGCAACAGTCGCAACGAGGCCGAGGGACACATCGCGCGATGGAGATCGTCGCTACGGGGGAGCGTGCCGGAGGGCTCCACTCTCCGCTCTTTAGGCTGAGGTCGCGCGTGCTGCCTCCGATGGAGGCGCCTCGGGGGAAACGCCGCGCCGGCCGTCGTCCCGTGGGGCGGCCGCTTGGAGCAGCGACGCGCCGGAGGCCGCAGATGCGACCGCAAGGACGCCAGCCGTCGCGCGCCCACGCGTATGGAGGGCGTCGTCGCGCCATCGGGCGGGTCGACACCGGGGCTGCCTCAGCCAAGGGCCACGGTCGTGCGGGTGGTCTGGCCACGGGCGTTGCCGTGACGATGCAGGGAGAGGGCCGCCGCATGCTGGACGGCGACTCCGTCGGGTCCGGCTGCACAGGGAGCCGCGTCGGGAGGTCGCGGGACGGGCGCCGCCGCGTCGAGTTGGGAGCGTGCCTGCCTTGGCACGGGCTCCGGCTTGCGCGGGAAGAGGCGCGTCCGGGAGGCGCACCACCGCCGGGAACATTAGGAATGGCGTGCCGCTTTTTCCTTGTAGAATTTCCTTCCATCGATGTTCCTCCAAGTTCTACACAAAATCGCTCAGACGATTGGAGCGTGCTGATAACGTGTTAGAAGAAATCGAGAGAGACAAATGATTGAACTTCTATTTTATTCCACTGATGATCAGTCTATTTATATAAAGGGAACAAACATATGTAAGGGGAACAAACATATATATGGGCCACGTCCGTTCGGAAAGGGTGAGAAGTCGGTGAACAAACCCACCGACATAGGAAGGATTATCATTTAATTAACCTATAAATTAAATCCTAACAAGTTTCTTGAGATGGTCTGGATGTCCCTAGGCAGCCAGCATACTTGGCGCACGCTACGTGCTTGGCATAATGTCCATTGCAAGGTATGTTTCTCTATCGTCGGTCGCGTCATATTTTAGTTTCACACGCTGCTACGAGCTGTTTGGTTCCCCTTGATGTTATTAGGTAGTCGAGGATTAATTATTCGGGACTAATTGTTTGGTTCCCCTTGATCTCGTCAGGGGTGGGCATTAGAGGAGAGACCCCGACAATGGTTTTGCTAAAAAATCTCTTATATATATGGTTATTTTTTTACATATATGTTAAGTAGCCTGACAGTGGATCGTCAACTCGCCACATCATTAAATACATCTCTATAACTCGCCAAGTGACCTCGAGTGAAGTTTTGACGTGTCTTTAGTGAACGTAAACTCATATTCCCATTATACAATTATCGTATTAAACTTGCTAAAAAGTACAATGATTAACCATGGATTTAATTCTACTAAAAAAGTAACGGTACTAGTTATGCGTACCAACTTTCAGATTTGGTGGTTGATTAGGTTGACACGTTGCTGCAAGCTGTTTGGTTCCCCTTGATCTTATTAGGTAGCCGAGGATTAATTGTTCAGGACTAATTGTTTGGTTCCTCTTGATCTCGTCACGGGTGGGCATTAGAGGAGAGACCCAGACAATGGTTTTGCTAAAAAATCTTTCATATATGTGGTTATTTTTTACCTATATGTTAAGTAGCCTGACAGTGGGTTCTCAACTTGCCACGTCATCAAATACATCTGTACAACTCGCGCAGTGACCACGAGTGAAGTTTCGACGCGTCTTCTTTAGTGAACATAAACTCATATTCCCATTATACAATTATGGTATTAAACTTGTTAAGAAGTACAATGGCTAACCATGGATTTAACTCTAAAAAAAATAGTACTGATACTAGGTACGCGTACCAACTTTCAGATTTGGGTGTGCTAGCTGCTCTACGGGTTTGATGGAGCGACACGGCATAGGCGTGCTGGCTAGCACGGCGAGATGCCGGCACCGCGGCGGCGTCCGTAGCCTCGTCGTCTCCTAGCGATGCAGAGGTAGTTCGGGAGCGAAGACGGGCGCTGTAGGCCAAAAGTACAATTGGCGGCGTCTAGACGATGCTCCCCGTCTGAGCAAAGTACGCGATCGACATTATTGAGGTCTCTAGCTCTTCATGATGGCATTGGTTCATGGCACTCAACAACTGTAAGATCTTCCTTTGTTCCCATTGTATCCTATTTCTATGATTTTTATCTTGTTTGGTCGCTCTCATCATCTCCTCATCTTTTCGTGTAATTTTCACCTATCTGACATGGTGATCTAGCTAGTGCCGCACACTATAAAAAGTGAAGTGAAAACAATGTATTGTTATCTCACTAGTGGAAACGAGGCCTTTTGTTGAGCCTGAAAATGAGCTTTAACACCGGTTCTTTTACAAACCGGTGTTAGGGGCGTGCCAGCGTGGCCCGTCTGCAGCAAAAAGAGCCCCCATTGTGTTAAAGGCCCTACACGGTTGTCACAGCCCTTTAACACCGGTTCGTGGCTTGAACCGTGTTAAAGGTCAGGGGGGGCTATATAACACACTGCAGCCCACACCCCTCTCTTTCATTTTTTCACTCTCTCATTTTGGAGCCTAGCAAGAGGGTGTGAGATGTGCTAGTTTGTGTTTTTCTCCTATGCACAAGAGATGTTCGGTGAAATGCCCGAGAGCTCAAAATAAGTTTTCTCGTTGCTCTCTCCTTCTCGGTCGAGGTCGGCAACTATCCTTTCATGTGTCATTGATGTACTATATATAAATGGTCATCTTCCTATTAATTTTTGATATATACTATATATTAATGCAGATGAACCGGCAATGGATGTACGGTGACCGACGCACTTCCGAGTACATTACGGGCCTCCAAAATTTCATCGTTGTGGCTAATACAAACCGTGGTCACAATGGTTTTATGTGCTGTCCGTGTGTTCACTGTCAGAACAAGAAAGACTACTCAAATACCAGAACCATTCACGCCCATCTGCTTCGATCCGGTTTCATGCCCAGCTATAATTGTTGGACCAAGCACGGAGAAAAAGAGGTTGTGATGGAAGACAACGAAGAAGAAGAGGATGATGAAAACTATCATAATATGTATCCTGAATATGATAATACTGGAACGGGGGTAGATAATGAAGATCAAGAGGTAGCAGATGGACCCGCTGATGACGAACTTGGTCGGGCCATTACTGATGCAAAGGAAGAATGTGAAACTGAAAAGGAAAAGGAGAAGCTGGAGCAGATGTTAAAGGATCACAAATTGTTTTTGTACCCAACTTGCGAAGATGGCCACAAAAAGCTTAGATACCACACTGGATTTGCTGCAATGGAAGGCAGAGAACGGTGTGACTGACATCGCATTTTCAAAGTTGTTGGTAAAAATGAAGAATATTCTTCCAAGAAATAATGAGTTGCCCGACAGTACATACCAAGCAAAGAAGGTTGTCTGCCCTCTAGGATTAGACGTGCAGAAGATACATGCTTGCATTAATGACTGCATCCTCTACCGTGGTGAGAAGTACGAGAATTTGGATGCATGCCCGGTATGCACTACACTCTGGTATAAGATCAGACGAGACGATCCTGGCGATGTTGAGGGCGAGGCCCCTACGAAGAAGGTTTCTGCCAAGGTTATGTGGTATGCTCCTATAATACCACGGTTAAAACGTCTCTGCAAAAATAAAGAGCATGCTAAGTTGTTGCGATGGCACATGGAAGACCGTAAAAAGACGCGATGTTGAGACACCCCGCTGATGGGTCACAGTGGAGAAAAGTCGAACGAGAGTACCCGGACTTCGCACGTGACGCAAAGAACTTAAGGTTTGGTCTAAGTACAGATGGCATGAATCCTTTTGGTGAGAAGAGCTGCGATCCACGGCACGGCTCGTGACTCTATGTATCTATAACCTTCCTCCTTGATTGTGCATGAAGAGGAAGTTCATTATGATGCCGATGCTCATCAAGGCCGAGGCAACCCGCAACGACATTGATGTGTACCTAAGGCCATTAGTTGAAGAACTTTTACAGCTGTGGGCCAAACCAGGTGTACGTATGTGGGATGAGTACAAAAGGAGCCATTTGACCTCTGAGCATTGCTTTTCGTAACCATCAATGATTGGCCTGCTCTTAGTAACATTTCAGGCATAAACAAGGGATACAATGCATGCATACACTGTTTAGATGAGACTGAAAGTGTATATTTGGATAAATGTAAGAAGGTTGTGTACCTAGGGTATCGTCAATTTCTTAGAACACGCATCGATGAAAGAAGAAAGACAAGCATTTCAAATGTCTGGCGAACCCGGAGGAAGCCTGTCCTCCGTGCGGTGAGGAGGTATTTGGTATGGCCAAGGACCTAGAAGTAATCTTTGGAAAAGGTCTGGCGATCTATCTGTTCGAATGACGATGCGGACACGCGCCCATGTGGAAGAAGCAATCTATATTTTGGGACCTACCCTATTGGAAAGTCTTAGAGGTCCGCTCTTCAATTGACGTGATGCACGTGACGAAGAATGTTTGCGTGAACCTGTTAGGCTTCCTAGGAGTGTATGGGAAGACAAAAGATACACCGGAAGCACGACAGGACCATCAACGTCTGAAAGACCCTGAAGAGCCTATGCATCCTGAGAACGAGAAGGGTAAATGATGCCACTTAACTCCTGCCAGCTACGCTCTTACCAAAGCAGAGAAGGAAATCTTTTTTGAATGCCTGAGCAGTATCAAGGTCCCGTCTGGCTTCTTGTCGAATATAAAGGGAATAATAAATATGGTAGAGAAAAAATTCCAAAACCTGAAGTCTCATGACTGCCACATGATTATGACACAATTGCTTCCGATTGCATTGAGGGGCTTCTACGAAAATGTTAAGTACCCATTGTGAAGCTATGTGCATTCCTCAATGCAATATCTCGAAGGTAATCGATCCGGAAAGCCTACGAGTTCTGACATGTGGCCCAATGTCTTGTCAGCTTTGAGTTGGTGTTCCCACCATCCTTCTTCAATATTATGACGCATCTCCTGGTTCACCTAGTAGAAGAGATTGCCATTCTCGGTCCTATATTTCTATACAATATGTTCCCCTTTGAGAGGTACATGGGCGTCTTAAAGAAATATGTTCATAATCGTTCTAGGCCAGAAGGAAGCATCTCCAAGGGCTATGTAACGAGGAGGTCATTGAGTTCTATGTTGATTTTATTCCTGACCTTAAGGCGTTTGGTGTTCCAAAATCACGGCATGAGGGGAGACTGCGTGGAAAAGGCACCCTAGGATGTAAAGCAATGATATGTAGGGACGAACATTCTCTCAATCAAGCACACTACACGGTTTTACAAAGATCTATCTTGGTTGCTCCGTATATCAATGAACACAAGAATTTAATACGCCTCAAACACCCGGGACAGTCTGATGAATGGATTATAAGTGAACACATGGCGAGTTTTGGCGGCTGGCTGCAAAGACTTCTCACGAATAACACCACTGTTGGGGATCGGCTGTACTTGTTGGCCAGGACACCATCTTCGACTGTATGTACTTTCCAAGGGTACGAGATAAATGGGAATATATTTTACACGATAGGCCAAGATAAAAAGAGCACCAACCAAAATAGTGGTGTCCGCTTTGATGCAGCAGAAGACAATGGGCAAAAGACCACGGATTATGGGTTCATAGAGGAGATATGGGAACTTGACTATGGACCTAATTTTAAGGTCCCCTTGTTTCGATGCAAATGGGTCAAGCTAACAAGAGGAGGGGTTGAGGTAGACAAGAAGTATGGAATGACAATAGTGGATCTCAACAATCTTATGAAGGTAGACAAGAACTTAGACGAACCATTCGTCTTAGCCAATGATGTGGCTCAGGTTTTCTATGTGAAGGACATGTCTACCAAACCGAAAAAAAGAAAAAATAAGCAAACAGATACATCACACGATGAGCCAAAGCGTCACATAGTTCTTTTAGGGAAAAGAAACATCGTGGGAGTGGAGGACAAGACAGACATGTCAGAAGATTATAATAAGTTTGATGAAATTCCGCCTTCAGTGTGAAGACTGACCCAACCATCCTGTTAAACGGTGAAGATACTCCATGGTTACGGCCGACGCGATCATAAGATTGACTATATGTATTAATTGAGCCATTTTTGGCACACATATGTATCTCAACATGGAAACCAATGTCATATTTCTCCTGTTAACAATATATGTATTAAATGAGCCATTTTTCTTCCTGCCATTTCTTCCCGCCATTTTTCTTACCGCCAGTTCTTCCCTCCAGCCATTTCTCACTATATATATGTAGGGTTGGCCTCCATTGTCATTGCACATCTCTAGACTCATATCTGCAACCTCATCACTCTTTCCCATGGCTTCCACCGTAGCACTAACCCCCAGGAGGCGGGCGCTTTGCGCCTCGAACTACCCCTTGCCGACTCGTGTCCCCGTCGGTTGGATCTTTGGCCGAGGCGTGCAGTTCCTCCTGTCCCTCTAGGTGTGCGCGCTGGATGGCCATCACGAACCACTACTACTGAGCTCACGAGGCAGCGGAGGAATCCCAGATGGCATCCCGACTATTTCCCTACTTGGGAAGCCTTCTTCGGGGATCGGCATGAGAGGCGCTCGCCAGGCACGAGGAGGACGGCCCACCTCCTCCGAATGTATTTGTTAGTGATTGGTTAGTGTATGTGTATTTGTATATGTATGTGTATATGTATGTATATTTTTTGTATGATATATATATATATGTATATGTATGTGTATATATTTTTTGTATGTGTATATATGCATCACTTGACCGATTACTTTTCCAATGCCGTGGACCCTGACCTCCTCTACCCTCGCCGAGTCGCCCATTTTAGGAGCCCACGTCGCGATGGTTCGAACGCACACCCCCACGCATCCCGGCCACGCTCGCCTCTAGCGCCACCGCCTCTAGTACACCTCTCGTTGTCAATATAGCATTAGGGTTTCTCCGAATCCAGGGTTTTTCCGAATGTATCCTCTCATATGAATCCGGGGTTTCTCCGAATTAGGGTTTGGAATGACCAAGCATGTATTAGGGTTACATTTCAATACTTTTAACCTGTCATATCATCATCCTCTGCCCTCGCTGAGTCGCCCATTTTAGGTAGCCCACGTCGTGCTGGTTTGAACGCACACCCCCACGCATCCCGGCCCCGCTCTCGCCCTAGCACTGCCAGCTGTCGCCCTAGTACACCTCTCGTTGTCAATATAGTATTAGGGTTTCTCCGAATCCGGGTTTTTTCTGAATGTATCCTCTCATATGAATCCGAGGTTTCTCCGAATTAGGGTTTGGAATGACCAAGCATGTATTAGGGTTACATTTCAATACTTTTAACATGTCATATCATCATCTTTGCTTGAGCATTTCAATAGATGTATTACTGATATTTGTGTGATCATATTATTGTTTTAGAAACTATGGATCCACTCAGTAGAAACCTTGAAGATGAAAAATAATGGAGAACATGATCCACGAGGACACCTCACAATATCTGAACTTGGAGGGACATGATGACAACTCAAGTAGTCATGGAGAAGATGACGACTCCAGTGAACGCACTTTAGTGATTACAAAGTATGTCGAGGTATATGTATGGATTAAGCCTCTGCTGACTTGCACCGATTGATTTGTATATATGTAAATGTATTAATTAATGCTTCTTTCTTCTTTTAGCCCTCTGGATCGACCAGCCAGCAACAATCTTCTTCTACAAAAAAGAGCAAGCGAGGCGCGAGCCATCGGTTGAAAGATCGTGCAAAGTTCACGATCGAAGCAGTCCGTGTTGATGGAAGGCCGATGGAGCCCAAGAAGGCTGCAGACAAATTTGTACGTCAGGCTGAAGTTCTTGTTAGGGACCAAATCCCAATCATAATTGAATATTGGAATAAGCCAAAGAAGGGCGACGGTACCTTTGTCGATGAAAGATCCAAAGAAACGCTTTGAAATTCGCTGTTGGTAAATTTCACCCTTCCGCCAGAGGAGGATGAAAACAAACCGGTTATAAAGGAAAATGTCAAAGAGTGGACTCTAAAGAAGATGGCTTACGCTTTCCGCAACTGGAAGACAAAATTGAACAAATTTGTCAAAGCTCGCGAGACTCCAGATTTCGAAGACGCATATTATGCGAAGATAAGACCTCACTGGCCCGAATTTGTGGCATATAAGGAAGGTGCTATAGCTAAAAAGAGGTCAGAAATCAATACGCTAAATGCCCAAAAGAAGGAATATCACCAAAGGACGGGGTCAGGTAGCTACATATCTCAGAGGCCTAAGTGGGAGGAAGCTGAGAAGGCCCTGCGCGCTAGAGGGATCACACCCTAGACAGATGGGTGGGACCTACGTGCAAAGACTTGGTTCTACGAAATCGGGGCAAGGTTGGATCCAGAAACATGATTGTGTATCTTCCCAACCCTCGTTGCCAAACCCGTCACTGAACTCATCACGGCATACGAGGAAACAGCCGCCAGGGCCTTCCATCCCGACAGAGAGGATGACCAGCTCACACGCGCCATCAGTAAAAAAGAACACCCTGGACATGCACGAGGCACATGGGGTATGACGTGGAAGGATGGGTTTGCCGAGTGGGGCGACTCTTACAGATGGCGCGACAGAAAAGAAAAAGAGCGTACATATCGGATGACACAGATAGAACATGCACTTGCGGAGCTGCAGGCGCAAGTGAATGCACAACAGAGCCAGCAAGCTACCGGCCCATCTCAGCGGCACGAAGAGCCTGCATTGGAAGCTGCCAGCCTGCATCTGGAAGCAGCGTGGCTTCCACGGAGAACGTGCAGCCCACGGTTGAAATGGCGGGTCCTCGATACCCCGTGGATGAGATCACGAAGAGCGAACACGCTGAGCTGCATGCGAGATTAATGGGCTTATCCATTAAGGTGGCTGTCGGCTATGCCTTACCTCCTATAGCTGGTGGAACTTACCACTGCCGACTGATTCCAGATGGCTATGCTATTATCGGGGTGAATGAGGTTGTGAAGGAATATGAGGAAGCACAACTTGACCATGCTACAGGTGAAGGGGAAACTCAACTCAAATTTGCAGTGAAAACAACCATTCTTTGGAAGAAGGAACACATCATGCTTCCAAATTGGAGGCCACTGGCACCCCCGCCGTCTCCGCAGCGTCAGCAGTCTGAGCCGCCTCAGCCGTCTCCAAGTCATCAGAATACTCCCCTGTCGTCTCCGGCGCTTTAGCCATCTCCTGCGTGGCAACCATCTCCGGCGCTTCAGCCATCTCCTGCGCGGCATCCATCTCCGGCGCGCCAGCCATCTCAGCATAAGCGGAAGAGCACTGCCACGAAGAGCATCACTAGCACTACCACGAAGAAATCCGCAGGAAACCGTATACCAAAGAGTTCAAGAAACTACGTCCCACAGCCTTCCGCCAAGCCATTGCCGGTTTTACCGTGGAATCGCAGCGATGAGGAGACCAATAGGATCTCGGAAGAAGAGGTCAAGAAATTCTTTGCACCTAGACGGGCCGAGCCAAAGGAGAAAATAGATCCGGCGGTGGTGGAGAAGTTTTACAATAATCTTTTGAAACCTGAAACCCCACTTGTGCCGGACTACGAGCGCCATATTTTGAAGGGGGATGCAAGGCGGAGGGAGACTGAAAGTAGTACTCGTGCGGCACCCCAGAAAACAGTTCCCATGCTCGGAGAGCAGGAAAAAATCATCATCGCCCGCTCAAGTGTTCGACACACGGAACGCTCCTCCTGTAAATGATTACGAGGCAGAGCTACATAGAAAGGGAAATGAGATGGGGATGACTTACATTGCATACTTGAACCTCATGGGAGACAACATTCCCACAGGTGATGTCAACCCCATACAGCCATGGAAGTATGGGAAGAATCTCGTCAAGAAAGAGGAGCTCAAGAATCTACCAACAAAGATGCGAAGATTGCACAAGTGTTACCTTGATTTCTGCAAGACGAGAAAGGAAGAATGTATCACGACGCATATAAGAGATCAGATTTTCTTGTGCGGAGACGACGAGATCGCCTTCAACATTCAAGACTTGCATTTTCTATTCAATCAGAAGGAACTCGACAAAGCTGCCATCAACCTTTATTATGTGTAAGTACTATTTCTGTAATTTCTATCTCATCTCATTCAATTCATTAATTGCATGTATATATATAAGCTCACCATATATGTATATACTATTATGTAGGGAAAATGTTATGGAATGCATGAAAGGAGGCCCTTTTGACATTGGGTTCTTTGACCCAAATAGAGTTCATGAACAAGTGGTACAACACAGACCCGGGCAAACAGAAGATTTCTTGCTAAAGTCTTTACTGAGACAACAAACCAAAAGGGAAATACTATTGTCTTACAACTTCTCGTGAGTACTGTTACCCTCTCTTATACACATTCTGTTTAGGCTTACTCGATGTTAAGTGTAACTGATGATGAGTTATGCTTGCGCAGGTTCCACTTTATTCTGCTAGTCATTCAACCTGAATCAGGAAAAGTCCTTATCATGGACTCATTACGAAAAGACCAAGAGCTATGGGCAGACTTTAAAGAGATGCTCCAGAGGTAATTTCAATCATATTATCGCACTAGATCGGTAACTTTCGTGACAACAAGTAATTAATTACTCCTTTATCCATTTTCTTTGCCGGACAGGGTTTGGAAAAGGTTCACGGACAGGGCCGTGGGTGAATGGTCAGAAGAACTAAAATTTGTAGTCCAAAATGTAAGTAATACTAGCTAGCTAGGTCTGCGCATCTCTTTGATTCTGCGTCCAATTCCATTATATCATGCTTTATTGATTATTATTTTGATTGAACTCTCTATTCTCGTAAAGTGCGTGCATCAGGGACCCGGCAATAACTTATGTGGATACTATGTTTGCGAGTTCATTCGCAACACGATATGTGTGACGGGCCAAGCACTAGAACAACTTAGAGTAAGTAAACAAAGTACACAACATTATTTTATTACCATCAATTGTGTTGAGTTTTATTCTTATATATTGACCCTATTCTTTATATATATTTAGATCGAACGGATGCGGGACCAACTCCTACTATTTGACCTATGAGCCATTTAAGAGGAATTGGCGGGGTTCATACTTGATGAGGTCGTCACACCTGGCGGAGAACTCTTTAGATATCCAAAAACTCTTTAGATGCTTGAACGTGTTTGTCTTGTACTTGATGCTTCAACGTTTACGGAGAATACCACACAATGGCGATGTTTGTGTATAATAATAGTTGCTTAATTATTCATGTACTCGTATGTACCGACGACGATGTATGTGTATATATCACTCCCGATCGATTCTCCCCTCCCCGTCCCCGCCGCGCCGTAGAAATACGCCCAGAACGGGGCGGCGACAAAACTCTGCCGCGGCAGAGATTTATGCCGTTTTCCTGCCGCACAGAACCTCTGAACCGGTGTTAAAGGGGGGCTGCTGGCGCTGCGACAGCCCCGTCGCCACCCTTTAACACCGGTTCTTACCTGTGTTAAAGGGGGGGGGCTCTAACACCGAACCCTCAACAACGGTTCTACAACCGTTGTTAGAGGGCCTTAGGAACCGGTGTTAAAGGCCCCCGTCTGCACTACTGTCTATTTACACTAAGATATGATGATACATAAAGAGGACATAGGTGTTATTTACACAAGTGAAGGTTGGTAAGGCATTCACGTTTTAATCATGAAATGAAAGCCCGTGGTCGGGAGTTGCAGTGCAGGGGTGTACGTAATTAATGTTTACTTATACAAAAACCCTCTTTTTTTGATAGAATATACCATATATGGCTGACAAAAAGTTCCTTCGTTATATATATATATATACATTTGGTCGTATTTGGAGCCTCTAGCTTGCATTACCTACTGAAGCATATTAAACAAGAGTCTCTTGAGATAATGAGTAAAGTTGGTGGTTTCATAGCCGGTTCAAGAACACCCACCTTAGTCAGTTTCATCTATGGGACCTCCATAATTAAGTTTGCTAACTGCAGATAGAGAGTCGAGTTATTTGGAAGAACTTACTCCAAAAATAGGTTGGCTAGGTTGTTTCAACACAAGGACAAACTTGACTAACGTATATTGCAGTCTTTTTCTATAATTATTAACGAGTAAAGCTCCACGTTAATGGAGAAAGGTTCTTGTTGTTGTTTGCTAAAATATTTTATTTCAAACCATGCAGAAGAACTTCATGTGATATATTAAGAAAGAGGAAGGTCGAAAGAAAGGCCAGAAGTTTAGCCATTACAAACTTAAAAAGAACGCCCGCACGCCTAGAATGTTTTTGAAGCAAACTTCTTACGGGTAACTAAAACATCAAGTTTAAAAATATCTTACGCCAAGTACAAATTGACCACCGCTAGCAGTAGCCCACTGTAGCTTCGTCTTTCATTTCTCCAATAAGCTGTTGTATGGGTTTGATTTTTTTTCTCAAAAACACGACCATTTCTCTCCTTCCAGATCGGCCATGCTGTCAACACTCAATTGTTTGACATGTACACGAGGTCGTTTACAAGCTCTACGGTGTCATGAACATGTGATTACTGATTAGTCGTGGCCACGTGTTTGAATCCCTACCTGCAAAAATGCCCAGGTCATAGGCATGTCCTGAACTGAAAGACCCTACCTAAACAAGCAAGCAAAGATAGGTTCGAGTCCACATGAAAATAAAATACACGCAGAGAGAAGAGATGCGAGTTGGAGCACATCCTTCCGTTCCGCACGTCTCTGTCAGTTACTCTACCAACAGTAAGCATCCATCATTAACATTTAGGAAAAGAACAACAAGCAGCCCTCCCTCAAAGCACACGCTTCAAGCATAGAGCCATGCATCTAACCTTCGCTTTATCCGGTCAAGTGAAAGTTGTCGTTCTGTCTCGTAAGAAAAGGCTAGGGTTAACTTTTTTTCTTCCGAAAAGGGGATGTATCCCGGTCGATGCACATATCCTTTTATTAATAATTCAAACTCTAATAGTATTACAAATCACGGATAGCTTAAGGTCGATATCAAAATCAACCGGCGAAAAATAAGAATCGAGTGACTAAACAGCATAATCCAATCTATGAGAATGCATCCAGACTGACTGACTGAAGATGTGCCCAGCGTCCATCAGGAGACGGCTGCACCCAGTAGTCATAATATCATCCTGGTCTAGTGGAGATAGGAACGCCCAAAGCTGCATCCAATGTGCCACCATGTGAATAACCTATATAAGAATAATTTTTTTTTGTTTTGTTAACGATAATATCATTCCTGCATCTCCAAATATACCAACATAAGGCTGAAGCATCAATGCGAATCCTAGTGATGCGTGCACCCAGTGTTTGACGTGAGATACTTCGTTGGAACCCCAAGAGCAAGGTGTGATGAGCACAACAATAAGTTTCCCTCAGTAGAGACCGATGTTATCGAACCTGAAGGAGGAAGGAAACGTCTCAAAGGTGTTGCTGGTAACGTGGAGACATGCACAACACAAACTAAAAACTTTGCCCCAACGAATCAATAAGGTTGTCAAGCTCACGGTTTGCTGTAACAAAGGATTAAGCGTATGGTGTGGAAGGTAATGGTTTGCAGCAAGTAAACAAGTGATGAAAGATGTATCAATGATAAAGATTGAACCGGGGTCCATAGTTCACTAGAGTTGCTCTCCTTAGATAAACAACATGGCATGAATGGTAAACAAATTAGAGCGGGACAATTGACAGGAATTGAGCAAGGCATAACAATGCAATTACTAGCCAGAAAGATCCTATGAGGTTGATTGGGCAATACAACAATATACATAGACCGTAATCCAACTGCATCTATGACTAGAAGTCCACCTTCAAATTATCATCCGAACCCCCTCCAGTATTAAGTTGCAAGCAATAGACAACTGCTTTAAGCAAAGTGTGTAAGATAAACAGTCCACATGTTCTATGAACACGAGACCGTTGTTTTCTCCCTAGTAGCAACATCACATCTACAACCGAAGAGATTATTGTCACTTCTCTTGGAAACTAGAGGCATGAACCCACTATGGAGCATAAATACCTCCTCTTGGAGTCACTAGCAACTACTTGGCCAAGATAACCACTAGCAACGGAGAGCATGCAAGATCACAAACAACACATACATGATAGAATCATAAAGATGAAACCATTAATCAAACCAACATAATAATCTTAATATCCATTGGATCATAAACACAACATGCATGATTACAAATAGATTAGATCTTAATTATGAACAGAGCTCACAAGATCTATACATGAAAGCACAAAGGAGGAGATACAACCATCTAGCTACTACATGGACCCATAGTCCAAGGTGGAACTACTCACGAATCATACCGGAGAGAAGGCCTCCGGGATGATCTCCCCTCCGGCAGGGTGCCGGGAAGAACTTCAGATCCCCCCGATCTAGGGACGATGGTGGCGGCGGCTACAGACGGTTTCGTGGATTTCTGATCGGGTACTCAGGGTTTCTGCATCGGGGGATTCTTATAGGCGAAGGGGCGAGACCGGGAGGTGGCCAGGGCCACCAAACCCTAGCCAGGCGTGGGCCCACCTGTGGCCTCTCCTGGGGGGGAGGGGTGGCCCCTCTGGCCGGCCCCTCCGGCTCTTCTCTAGTCTTCTTGTTCCCCACGGAAAGTAATTGACTTTGTCCTTCGTCCCGTCCAATTCCGAGAATATTTCTTTACTAACTTTTCTGAAACGAAAAACAACAGAAAACAGACATCTGTCACTGTTGCAACTTATTAATAGGTTAGTACCAGAAAACATGTAAAAAACACCTCAAAGTATAGACAAGTAAAGCAAAGTAGATACTAAACAAGCATGGAACATCAAAAATTATAGATACGGTTCCAACGTGTCAGCATCCCTAAGCTTAACTCCTGCTCGTCCTCGAGTAGGCAAGTGATAAAAGAATAATTTTTGAGGCGACATGCACCCTCACAATAAAGATCCAACCATTAGCAAGCATTGAAAGCTGGGACCAAAGAACTCTAAACATGTGCATGAAAGATGGAGTTCTAACAATAGACATAGTAACTATGCATGCAACATGGCAAGCTACAAACAAAGATCATGAATAATATGCATTGAAAAATGTTTGTTTGTTTCACATGCAGGAAACACAACATAATGGCAATCAGCTTGTCCCTCATAGAGTAGCAATATAATGCATAGGACACCTGCAAAGTTCACAAGGGTGACTAGAAACAAATAGCACAAGAACAAATAATAACACAATATGCATCAATTAATAAGCTTTGTAAGACTACACATAGAATGACAACTATGCTCTCTTAATGGTGCCTAAAGGTAGAAGGTGGAGACTCAATAATGGTGGAAGAAAGACCTTTTTGTAAAGGAAACAGGGATTACAAGTTTCAAAAATAGCTTCCAAAATTTATGATACTGGTTAGCTTTCAGACCTCATTGCCCCTATCATAAGCATCTTGAAGTGGTTAAGGTTAAAGTGGCAAAGCTGGAGTATATGCTTGGCGAAGTATAAGTTGGC
The DNA here is from genome assembly GCA_023614405.1 of Avena insularis. Lineage (NCBI taxonomy): Eukaryota > Viridiplantae > Streptophyta > Magnoliopsida > Poales > Poaceae > Avena > Avena insularis. Next base: position 11,784,004 of record CM042684.1, read on the forward strand.
AATATCATGCCCCTTGAATACGAGGGCCACACCTCATGCATACTCAACTTTGGGTCCAGATAAGTTCTTGTCACTGTAAGTATTTGCATATCATTGAGAACCTCCAATGGGGTACCCCTTGCACATGGCACAAGAGCTTTCCCATAACCAAAATGACAAGGCAAACAGACAATGAGCATCTCAGCAATTCTTCTTATGTACCATGGGAATATGGTGCTTTTTCTCTCTTTCCTCTTTTCTCAATGTGTCTTTTTTTAAGAAGAATGCTTCATAGATGTCACTATGGTGATGCTGCAAGTTTCCACCATGATTAGGCATGGCTTAGGCTAGCGGCCCAGGCGTTTCTCTAACACAGGATACAAACTACATGGACTTACAAGTTCCCTCTTTATTTCACACCGGTGATATCCATAGACAAAAGAACATGATATCAACTGAGTACAACAAGGTACAAGTGCAATGTTGAAAACGTTCCCCGTGACAGCACGGTTCTGCTAATTCCAACTTATAAGTGCAAGCATATACAATAAAGTTGTCACAATGGTTCAAGTTTATTAGGGGCAAATAATAAAGTGTGCCATCAAGTTCGTGATGGCTTTAATCACTAAGTTTTGACATAACAAAATAGTTTTTAATTGGAAGATAGTTGAAAACAAGAATATACTTCGAATGGTGTAACACACCATGCATATGAGTTTATATCAGACACTTTGGAATAACTTGGTTTCTTGGGAGTTGGAGGCATGAATAGAACTTACTCATACAAGTGGAGGCTAGCAAAAGACTGGGAGCAACCAACTAAGAGAGCAATAATGGCCATAATTATGCAATGCAACATAGCAAACTAATCAAAGCAAAGAGTGGTACTACAAGTCAAGGACTAAATGATCATAGAGGCTAATGGTGACTTGTCATAGTCATAACATGGTGTGAGCATGTGCCAAGTCAACCCAAGCAAAACATCAAAGGAGAATACCACAATACTATGCTTTTGTATGCTAAAACAACGCATAATTTCTTCAAGGCACACTAAGCAATCCCAATTGTTTGGAACAAGACATGCTACAGCAATAATCACTAAGCATAATGCTAAAACAACACCTAGTATGTCATGCTAAAGTCTAAGTCACAGTCAATGCAAGCTCCTCTTGCACTTTTCAAGCAAGAACTTACTACTCCTTTCCAAACACCAAGCAAACTTATTTGCAAAACAACACAGCGAGAACGGGGGTACAAACTACTAAAGCAAACTAAATAAACTAAGCAAAGTAAACGAAAACTAAGATGCTCTAAGAACAACACAACTGTGCATGAAACAATAAAAACGAAGTGTTTAGACAGACCTGAGCTATTTATTGATGAAGAAGGGGGTGCCTTGGGCATCCCCAAGCTTTGACGCTTGTACCCCTTGGATATTTCTTGGGGTGACACCATGGTGGCATCCCCAAGCTTGAGATTTTGTCCATTCTTCATCTCATTGCATCGTTCTCTCTCTACACCTGAAATTTTTCCTTTATATAAAACTTCACATAATCTTCATTAGCAACATTAGCTTATTCAAAAGATATTAGACCACTGACAAAGCTTTGGAACAGCAAGGATTTTCATTAAAAACACAAGCTACTGTAGTGACTTCTTCAAAGAAACTCAATTTACCTGAAGAGAGCTCAAAAAGGAATCAATAAGAAGCAAATGCAAATAATGGTAGAAATCTGTCAAAACAGACCAGTAGGTAGAAACAATTTTTTTCGAACATCTTCTGTTGCTCAAATCAAAAAGTGTTGAACTAACGAAAGTTAGCCAACATACTGGGGGATTTATTCATAAATTTCGAGCTCAATCCGAGTTACAGAGCCTCGTCACGATTTTGTTTGGTGGAGGACAGAAATCTGTTTCGGGACAGCAACTCCCCAAATCTTACTTCCCTCTCATTAGAGGTCATTCTTGGCACAAAAAGCAAACAAAAATGATAAGGAAAGGTTATTACATAAGTATTAACTTCCAAGACTCAAGGAAACTCTTGGGTTATCTCCCAACAAGTACTTTTCTTTAACGCCTTTAAGTTAGGCACAAGAAGCAAGAAGAATCAAGTATTTTCAAATGAGGAAGCATTAACATCAAACCTTGCTTTCAAAGGAGGAGTAAAAAGCAACTTCTATCTTCTCATAGGGAAGTGTTCAATACCTTTCTTGAATGGAAAATGATATTTAATGGTGCCTTCTTTTATATCAATGATGGCACCAACTGTTCTAAGAAAATGTCTTTCCAAAGTAATAGGACAAGAAGCATTGTATTCAACATCCAAAACATAGAAATTAACAGGGACATAAGCATTGTTAACCATAATGATAACATCATTAATACTCCCCATGAGTTTCTTCTTAGCATTATCATTGAGTGGGACATCCAAATAACAATCTTCTAATGGTGGAAAATCAAGCATTTCATAAATCTTCCTAGGCATAATAGAGACACTAGAACCAAGATCACATGAAGCTTTGAGATCAAAGTCATTCACTTGCATATTAATAATTGGTTCCCAACTATCTTCTACTTTCCTAGGAATATAAGCTTTGTGTTTTAGCTTCTCTTCCTTAATCGTAATGTGTTTGGTAAAGGCAACATGCATATCACTAGCATCAGGACTTCTAGCAAGCTTTTGCAGGAACATAATCACTTCAGAAATGTTGCAACCATCAATATCAAAGTCAAACTTGGCATCACTAGTAGTAGGCTCACTAGTCTTAGGCATAGTAGGAGGAGGAATAGGGGCTACTTGTGGTTTAGTGGTGATAATGCACACACTATTGTTTTTATCAATTTCAGCTTCCCTTTCCCACCTAGCATGAAGTTGAGCTAACAGCCTAACATTTTCATCAATAGTAACTTGTATGGCATTAGCAGTAGCAAAGGTGTTTTCCATAGTTTCAGGTTTAGCAGCCATTTTATTAACCAAGGAAGTTGAGCTTCAGACAAAGAGGATATATTTTTCTCAATAGTTAAAAGCTTTTCCTCTATAGTCTTATTGAAAGTGGTTTGTTTACTAATAAAGTCCTTGAGCATTACTTCAAGTTCAGAGGGGGCACTTCTAGCATTATTGTAAGAGCTTCCATAGGAATTGCCATTATTAGGAGGATAAGGCCTATAATTGTTGTTGCTACCAAAATTGTTCCTATAGGCAATGTTGTTGAAATTGTTATTTCTAATGAAGTTCACATCAACTTGCTCTTCTTGAGCAACCAAAGAGGCTAAGGGAACACTATTAGGATCTAGAGGAGCTTTCCCATTAACAAGCATAGCCATAATAACATCAATATTTTCACTCAAAGAGGAAGTTTCCTCAACAAAATTTACCTTCTTACCATGTGGAGATCTCTTAACATGCCATTCAGAGTAGTTAACCATCATATTATCAAGGAGCCTTGTTGCAGCACCCAAGGTGATGCCCATGAAGGTACCTCCAGCAGCAGAATCCAACAGGTTTCTTGAGAAGAAGTTCAAACCTGCATAAAAAGTCTGGATAATCATCCAAGCAGTGAGTCCATGAGTAGGGCAAATTTTAACCAAATATTTCATTCTTTCCCAAGCAGGAGCAACATGTTCACTATCAAGCTGTTTAAATTTCATAATGTCACTTCTCATAGCAATAATCTTAGCAGGAGGATAGTACTTTCCAATAAAAGCATCTTTGCACTTAGTCCAAGAATCAATACTATTTTTAGGCAAAGATAGCAACCATTCTTTAGCTTTTCCCCTCAAGGAGAAAGGAAAAAGCCCAAGCTTAATAATATCTCCATCTACATCATTATACTTCTGCATCTCACAAATTTCAACAAAGCTATTAACATGGTCAGCAGGATCATCAGAACCAACACTAGAAAGTTGCTCTCTCATCACAAGATTCAACAAAGCAGGCTTAATTTCATAAAAGATAGCATCAGGAGCAGGTGGAGCAATAGGTGTGCTTAGGAAATCATTGTTGTTGGTGCTAGTGAAGTCACACAACTTGGTGTTCTTAGCAGAGTTCATTTTGGCAAAGTTGGGCAAGCCAAAACAGCAATGCAGACTAGGTAGGAACTAATTTTATTGTGTTTTTGAATAAGGCAAACAAACCAAGCTAGACTATTTTTTTTGGGTTTTTTGAAAAGAGGCAAACAAAACCAAGCAAAAGAAACAAAGCAAACTAAAAACAAAGTAAAGAGAAAGGAAGTGAAGGACTCCCCTAGTGAAGACGTCCTTAGCCTCCCTAAGCAGCGCGCCAGAATCTTGATGCGTGCACCCAGTGTTTAACGTGGGACACTTCGTTGGAACCCCAAGAGCAAGGTGTGATGAGCACAACAACAAGTTTCCCTCAGTAGAGACCGAGGTTATCGAACCTGAAGGAGGAAGGAAACATATCAAAGGTGTTGCTGGCAACGTGGAGACCTGCACAACACAAACTCAAGACTTTGCCCCAACGAATTAGTGAGTTTGTCAAGCTCACCGGTTTGCTGTAACAAAGGATTAAACGTATGGTGTGGAAGGTAATGGTTTGCAACAAGTAAATAAGTAACAGTGGAAGATGTATCAATGGTAAAGATTGGACCGGGGTCCATATTTCTCTAGAGGTGCTCTCCTTAGATAAACAACATGACATGAATGGTAAACAAATTAGAGCGGGGCAATTGACAGGAATTGAGCAAGGCATAACAATGCAATTAATAGCCAGAAAGGTCCTATGAGGTTGATTGGGAAATACAACAATATACATAGACCGTCATCCAACTGCATCTATGACTAGAAGTCCACCTTCAGGTTATCATCCGAACCCCCTCCAGTATTAAGTTGCAAGCAATAGACAACTGCTTTAAGCAAAGTGTGTAAGGTAAACAGTCCACATGTTTCATAAACAAGAGACTGTTGTTTTCTCCCTAGTAGCAACATCACATCTACAACCGAAGAGATTATTGTCACTTTCCTTGGAAACTAGAGGCATGAACCCACTATCGAGCATAAATACTCCCTCTTGAAGTCACTAGCAACTACTTGGCCAAGATAACCACTAGCAACGGAGAGCATGCAAGATCACAAACAACACAGACATGATAGAATCATAAAGATAGAACCATTAATCAAACCAACATAATAATCTCAATATCCATCGGATCTCCGCAAACACAACATGCATGATTACAAATAGATTAGATCTTGATCATGAACGGAGATCACAAGATCTATACATGAAAGCACAAAGGAGGAGATACAACCATCTAGCTACTACATGGACCCATAGTCCAAGGTGGAACTACTCACGAATCATAGCGGAGAGAAGGCCTCAGGATGATCTCCCTCTGGGGGTCTGGAAGAACTTCAGATCCCCCGATCTAGGGACGATGGTGACGGCGGCTACAGACGGTTTTGTGGATTTCTGATCGGGTACTCAGGGTTTTTGCATCGGGGCTTCTTATAGGCGAAGGGGCGAGACCGGGAGGCGGCCAGGGCCACCAAACCCTAGCCAGGCATGGGCCCACCTGTGGCCATGCCTGGGAGGAGGGGGGGGGGGGGGCCCCTCGGGGCGGCCCCTCCGGCTGTCCTCTAGACTTCTTGTTCCCCATGGAAAGTAATTGACTTTGTCCTTCATCCCGTCCAATTCCGAGAATATTTCTTTACTAACTTTTCTAAAACAAAAAACAGCAGAAAACAAGAATCTGGCACTGTTGCAACTTGTTAATAGGTTAGTATCAGAAAACATGTAAAAAGCACCTCAAAATATAGACAAGTAAATAAAGTAGATACTAAACAAGCATGAAGCATAAAAAATTATAGATACGTTTCCAACGTATCACCTAGCCTTAGATGACTTATCAAAACTATGTAACCAATTACCAAACATGTTCGCTATATTAGTCAGAGGGGGTAAAATCATAGGCAAAATGAATAATTCGCCACAAAAGTCGAGCAAATGTTAGCTACCAATATATTTACAAATATTAAAATCTTAGCAAAGGCTAGGGTTAACATATTAAAATCTTAGCAACCAATGAATTTACAAATCTTTAAGTAGGGTATGTGGAAACCAAATGTATAATGCTATAGTTACAATGATTGTTTTCCTGAAAAGTCAAACTATGCAAATTTTGATCAAACTTTTAGAAAACTATTAACACTTCTAATGCTATAGAGATATCATATGAATATATATATCATGATGTATCTGATGCCATTGATTTTGTATTGTACATCTTAATAATTTATTCTATAAACGTGGTCTAACTTTACGTAGTTTGACTTTTTTTAAATACGCATTTTTCATTGGAACGGAGGTATTATTCTTTTCACAAATGTTTGTATGGTATACAAGCTTTGAATTCTATGAATAGATTATTAATATACAAATTACTGGTCAAAGGTCTATCTAAAGATCATTTAAAAGTACCATTGTGAATAGATTCTAAATTGCTTGGCATGTGTTTAATTCCTGAAATTAGTCTTCGCTTATGCTTGACAGTGTTGTTGTGAAGGGCTTGCTTTTATTTCAGATGGTTGATGAGGTGGTGGTAGGGTACCCTGGTGTGGAGGAGGTGGCCGCGGCGCTGAACTAGTTGGTTGCCGTTATTGAGCACCCGGCAGCTTGCCAACGTCGTGCATTTGACATTGTTTCCTTGTATACTATTAGCACTTGCTACAGCCTAATTATTTCCACCACCACTGCTCCACTACTTCACACATGTAAGCTAGCATTTGCGCACCATATCGTAGTCAAAGGGGTGGGTCTTGTTGCGGCTCCAAAGACGTCGGCGTGCATGCCTAAGAGTAATGCAATGCGATGGGTACATCAACACATATGATTGGAATGTCTTCCTGGCACTGCACAAGTGTAATTTCATCCTGTGTTCCCATCGTCTCCAATTCCCATGCCTTTTTCTATCCCTTTCGACCGTCCTCACTCATCATCTCTTCATCTTTGTATGTGGTTTTCATCCATTGATGTAGTAAGCTAGTGTGTCAACCTATAAAATGGAAACCGGAACACAACTGGAGGTTGGTATAGCATTCATGTTGATGAAAAAAATGTCGTCACTTGAAGTGCTGATGTGTACCTAATAAATATTCACTACTACGAAAGCCCTCATTCAAGACAGGATATCATAGGCGGCTGAAAATGGACACCATTGTTATGCTAAGTCATAAGAAGCTCTAGAAAATCGGATATATCACATATGGGTCGATTTAAAGCCTCTTGCGCATGCCTAGTGAACGATATTGGATAGACTCTTGAGATAGCCAGTAAAGAACATGGATTTATGGCAGGTTCAAGAACACTCCTCTTAGTCAATTCTTCCTAGAAACTCCAGCAAATTGGTGCTAATACTCCAGTATGCTATAGTTAGTCAAGTTATTTGAAAGAACCGACATTGAAGGTACATTGGTTGGGTTGCTTCGACATAAGAACAAACTTGACCTTAGTCCGCTAGGTAGCAGAAACCAATACCACAATAACTATGTTAGTAGTCATTGCTTTGTAGAACCATTATATATTTATCCAAGAACATAAAGTAATTATGTTTTTGCACCATGTCCTCCAAAATAAATAAAAATATGTAAGTTTGATCACTACACATCACATATGCATCTAAATTTTACACCATATTCATCACATTTATAGCATAAACATCATTAAAATACCAAAAGCACAAGTACATGACATTCTCGCATGACAAGTTCAATTTCTCAACGAGGTACTTTGCAAGTAGCACAATCACTACTATCAAGGTATTACAACGTATCACATTTAGATTATTTTTACATTACTTATAAACAATATATGAAAACAACCTCAAGATGCTACGATTTATCATGCTGGAACTCCACATCCTCTTTGATGTCTGGACGGTTGCTAAAAGTTGCTTAGTTTCGCCATGTTGATGTTGATAAGATGAAAATGTTCTTACCAAGATTATAACAATAACAAAAAAAAACAATGCTTTCATAGGAGAATATGAGTTAGCTTGAATACATTGGACATAATGCTTTTGCTACATCGAGCACCATTCATAGAAATCCAGCATAACTAGAAGAAGGATTTTGAATACATTGGTCATAATGTTTTTTCTGCACCGAGCACCACTCATAAAAATCCGGTGTGACTAGAAGATGGATTTTGAGAGAGTGGCTTCAGGAGGTGGCACATTGATTTCTGCGATGGCTACCCCAATGGCAGCAAAATGGTACCTAACCCTAAATGAATGAGTTGACAAGTTGGAAGTTGGATGGGATGACCATATTTACCGGTGAGTGTGTCTGGATCGTCCGCTCAACTAGTGTATCCTAGAGGTGCGTATAGCGAAGAAGTTGAGCCAAAAGGTGTGGGGTTGCATGCGATCTTCTTATGAAACTGTGTTTTCCTGGTGGCTATGTCTTGCAATGACACAATTCATGCGTAGGTGGAACATTTAGGAGGGGACATGACTTTGTGAGGTAGTGTAGTTAGGTTGTGATGCAAATGACAAATAGGGTGGTAGCTCCAACAACTTGTCAAGGTGGAGAAGGGGTGGTGGTGTCCTTCTAGTTCCATTTAGATTGAAGCAACCAGTATCTACCCCTTCTCACGGTGGGTGGATTCTCTCTCCTTGTACCGATGGCAATGGTGGACTGATATTTGGTTGCAATATTTTTCATGGAGACTACATTTTCTATTGGTGGGTTGTCTTTATGTATAGAAATGAATAGGACCATGTGTGTTTAGGTGGGTCATGACAGGCTTGGTCTACTCAATGAGGGTGTTGTGCTTTTCGATTCCTAGGGTCGAGCCTCTCGAGTTATATTTTGAGAATTATACCGAACATTGTATTTAAAAAAACTACCACATAGTTCAAACAGTAATTATAGTTTTTAAGAAGCCAAGATAAAGCACGAAACTAGGGAACTTAAATGAAACATCACATCATTTTCAGAAGATAAAAACCCATAAGCACACAACAGAACCCAACCTCAATATCCTCTACACATGATTGCTTCTTGTCGCCCAAATCGCATGAGGTGAGTGAAATTCTAGGATTCTCTGTGGAAGTAGTAAGCAAGCCGAGTTTAGAATTTCTCTTGAAGAAAAAAATGCTTGCATTTGAATTTTTGGACTTAGTAGAGACTCTTTTGGGCACAGAGCGGTCTTTTCCTCTCCCCTATCGACCCCTTGAGAGTCGACTCTAGTACTTCTATATTGCATCTGGCCTTCTCTCTCTCCGATGGCGCTTCGGGATGGCGAGAAGATGGTCTAGGTGGTCTGTCCTCCTTGTTAATAGTAGTATAGGTTTGTCGTGTTCGCTTGTTGGCTTTATGTCGGAAGTTTGGAGTTAGTTATTGGGTTCTAGCAGGGAGAATCTGGTGGCTGCCAGTGGTCTTCCTCTTATCTGTGCTGCTCTGGTGGAGAGAGCCGGAGACATAGATGGTTGATGCCGTTGGATCTCCATAAATAAGGTTTCTCTAGGTGCCTCAGATCTGGTTGATGTTATTTCCCGCATCTTCTCTTGTTGCGCCATGGTGGTGGAGTGGGCTGCATGTTCGGGATGTAGGCAGTGGAGAATGACTCTAAGGCTGGGAAAGGATCTGAAGTTTCTTCCGTGGATGTTATCAACTATGGTGACGTGGCGCACTTGTTATCCAAGGCCATCAAGGCCACTCCTGACCCCAAATACCAGATCCCGGAATAGTGGTCTCGTCTCGTCTGGTCGACATCTCGAGGAGTTGAGGCTGGCTGGTGACTGCGTTGCTGGGTCGATTAAGGGTTAGGGTAATAGAGAAGATATCTGGTGATACCAGTCTCTATATGATACCATGATACCGTTTCTCAAAATTACATTTCTAAGTTTCAGAAAAATTCAAAACAATTATAGCTGTGCATTACATGTATTGTGTTCACAATCCCTAAAATTTTTAGAACCGAATTCAAAACACACACCAATTGACATGTGAATAGTACCTTTTGTAGTTTTATCTTTCTATGACACTATTCATGGTGGATTTGTCATTTTCGTGTCTATGCGTGTTTTTTGAATTTGGTGCTAAATTTTTTAGGAATGGTGTACACATATCTTGTGAACGCTCATAATTTTGTTCGAATTTTTTACAAACTTAAACCTTTGATTTTGAGCACGCGTATCATGGAATCATTTAGTGGTTGGTATCACTAGATATTTCTCGAATAACTAATTAGACTTACCCTTAGGTAGGCCTTTTGGGTTAGCTGGGCCTCAAGGATATGGGATCCGGGCTTTGGCAAATATCCCATGTTGCTCTTGACAAGTTGATCTAGAGGATTAATAAATATATAGATTATTCATGTCCTGTCATAGTCTCCACGTGATAGCAGTAGTAATCACATTAACAAGTACGTCAATGCGAGCAATTAGGAAATATTTTATAGTTTTATAAACTTCTATCAAACGTCACTATGATTTTCTACCCACCTTTGCAACTGCACATTTATAATCTATTATAATAACTAGCACAGTGGCCCTCGCAAATGCGAGGGAATGATCTGTAGTGTGTTGAAAGTGACTGAGTAACTAATTTATGATTTTATGAATATTCAAATTATTTGATAGGAAGTAAAAAACATTCTATATATGGTTAGTGTAAACATAGTGCAAAATAAAACACCATAATCCTTTGTGATGTTTGTGAGATTTATCATTCAGATCAGGATCATCGGTGTTTTATTTTGAAAACAGAAGTGTATGTTTTTGGTCCCATCATAGTAAAATGTGAAAGTTTGTGATCCATGTATACCAGTATTAATTTTCCTTAGTCGTATCAATGTTTTCCCTTGTGAAAGCACATGCCAATTAGCTGCCCACTGTGTCTATGCATCTAAATGTCTCTATCTCTACTACCCTTATATGTATATGTCCTTCCATCAATGCAATTTTTCTACCGAGTAAGAGGAGATGCTCGGTGTTGCATATTAGAACTCAATAATAGCCGACTTCACTCATTGTGCTCAATGAAAGTAATGCAATAACCTTCAATAAATAATATTTAAATTAGAATAAAAATATTGAATGCACCCGAGCATGTCTGGTGTCAATTATCTTATGGGTGACAGTCAAGCTAATGTGCATTTCAATCATCCAATCGAGTTCACCTAGAGACACTAACTCGTAAGGTTTTTATGTTTCATTGGGATGTACTATTAAACCAAAATTGAGATTTACTACAAACAAATAAGGTAGGGAAGGTGAATCGGGGCCCTAACATATCAGGATGAAAGGCATAGTCGATGGACAATATGTCAAAATTTCTACAGTACCCATTGTTGGTACAAAGAGAAAGAGGGCTGGGAAAGAGGTCCTACTATTCATTATCTATCTAATAGGAATAGGTTCAGTTAGCATTCGTTTACGTTACCATCTAAATGAATACATAATATAAAATTTGTAAAATGAAGTTTTTTTTACATTAGAGAGCAATCTTTGTCCCTCATCATGGGATTATGTAAAAAAAAACGTTTACAGCTGAATCAAACCAATGGTTGGGTGTATCGCCCTCCTTTAAATCGTGCTTTGAACCGCGGTTTAACCTCTTGAGCGATGTTGATCTATTGTTCATATTTCTTGAATAAATAAATTTAAATTGATGTTAAAAACTGAAAATATGAATATAAGAAAATAATACAATTGGTCAAAGTGGATAATGAGGATCATCTCACTATCATTTTGCATTTCCTGAGAAATATAATTTATTTAGCTATTATAAGTGGTTCTTTTTCCAATCAAAATCATGTCTGTATTTGTTGGGGGATTTGACTTGGTTTCCAATTTAATAAAATAGAGCGTAGACATTGGTAGTACTTTGTATGGACTATATCAGAGTAAAACTTGTCAAGCAGAAATAAAGGACCACATGGCTCTTGATGTTTGCAATTTATAGTTAAATCACCTCTACATATTTTTACACCCATGTCTAATACAAAGGGAAGTATTTTTTCCTCTAGGATGGTACAAACTAATATCAATGAAATCACGTACACTTTGTTTGGGGGCGGACTCTACCAACATATATCTGCAGGTCACACGGAAATAAATGACCATATGGATCTGTACGTGACTACAAAAATCTTTGTTATACCCTTGCCCATTTAACTTATGTATTCCAGCAAATAATCCATGTTAAATTCTTACCCATTTTTTTCTGAGGGATAAATCTCCTTGTAGCCGGCCAGCCGGAAGTCCACGTACAGGAGTTTCCTTTCAAACTCGGAAGTCCACGTACGGGAGCTTTTTTTTTTTAATTTACGTGTCAGGTATACTCATGTGTTCACGTTTACCGTTTTACGTAACACTTTTTATTTTTTAATCTGAGCTGTTAAAATGCAGATCAACGTAGTATACTTTTTAAGCGTATGTGGATCAATCTGATGTCTCGAAAAACATTCTTATATTACTTTTAGTATATAATAGAATATAATAGATAGACTAAGAAGTTAATCCCGTTTCTCTCAACATGTAGTGTATCCAACTCAACAAACATGCCACTTCATTTCCCCTTTTTCTGTTTTTTTAATGTTTTAGTTTGGTCTTTGGTCCTCACAAATGGCACATTTTTGTTGTAGCAAAGAAACACCAAGGGACAACAAAGAAAAAAGAAACCCAAACTTAACAGGCCACCCCATTGCTTCAGCCCAGTCCTCCATCTTCTTTTCTGCCCACATGATGGACAGCCCACAGAATGAATCTCACCATGAGTACAACCATTGACTGGTTCTCAAAAAGAAAATGACCATTGATGAAACTGACGGAGGCAACGGAAGAGTCCCCGTAGAATTTATCCTATAGTATTTAAACTCTAAGGTTACCCACGTTGTCATATCACCTTGCCAGTTCGAATCCGCCAGGATTAAACCCGAAGCACCTGAATCCGCCAGGATATTAACATCACGATCATACCAATTACATTCAGTCTCTAAAACAATACAATGACCTAATGACATTAAGGATGCACACAATAATTCTTTTTATAGAAGTGTAAAGTTCCCCAAAGTGTGACCCATTCTTTGCATGAGCAGGACCCTCTACTAGGAGTCTAGGAGCAGCCTCTACGGGCAGGAGTGGAATCCATCTCGCCGGGTCTCTAGCTATCCCTTGAGGCCGTGTCCCTCCACCTCCTCCTCCTGCAGGGCTGCAGGCCCAATGCCAATGCCCCCATCGACCTCCACAAGGACAGCTTTGGCGTCCTCCACGACCAATCGTCTGTTTAACTAGATACGGGCGTCGTCTCCTATTCCGTGTGGAGTCAATTCAATTCTGGCATGAAGTGTGTGTCGTATTACCTCAGCAGGCCACAATGTTTCGTTGACGGAGAGGGACAGGCTAGGTTTCTATAGCAGCAAATCAAGATTCTATACGTCATGATAAACCCGCAACTCTTCGCTTAATTACTTGGGAGAAACGGTTTTAACAGGACAGCCGCTCGCCATGCCACTTGTAATCGTAAGAAAATTAGGGTGGAACGCATAGCTCCAACATGGCGGCATCAGGGTTTATATTAGAGCCATATACAACACGAGTTGGTTACAATTGGTTTACAACACATACAAGTACAAAACACTAAAACACACGTACTCTATCAAACTTTCTCAATCTCAACTATGGGAAATATATGGAGATTGCTCTTACACTCCTGAAACAATGGTACTGGGAGTCCACTTCGTGAAGATATCAGCAGGCTGATCTCTGGATGCAATAAACCAGACTTGCAACGACCTTTGAGCAACATGTTCATGGACAAAGTGATCTCAATATGCTTTGTCCATGCATGGAATACTGGGTTGGAAGCGTAGCTCCAACATTATCACACCATAGGACAGTTGGAGAATTCTAATGAACTCCAAGTTCTTTGAGAAGAGCTTTCACACAGATTAGTTCAGCAGTGATATTAGCCGCAGCTTTATTTAAACTCTATGCTAGACCGAGACACATTAGTCTATTTATGAGAACTCCAGGCGATAAAATTCTCACCATGAAAGAGAGCATATCCCTCCGTAGATCACCTATCCCCCACATCTCCAGCCTAGTCAACATCAGAATACACAACCACAGAGGTAGACAATGACAGTCGAAGGAGAAGTCCACGATCAAGAGTACCATTGACAAAGCTCAAGATCCTCTTGACATCATGCCAGTGTTCTTAAGTTGGCATATGAAGAAACTGACAGACGTGATTAACATCAAAAGATAGGTCTGGACGAGTGAGCAATAGATACTGCAACCCGCCAATAATACTCCGATAGTTAGTAGCATCATCATTACTCAATGCTGGACTATCAGCAGGAAAAAGTTTGGTAGAGGAAGACATAGGAGTATCTGCAGTCTTGCACTTCAACATACCAGCTCTCCGAAGAAGATCAAGAGCATATTTCCGCAGAGTCAAAGTGAGACCACCAACACGACGTGCCACTTCAATACCAAGAAAATAATGGAGTGTACCAAGATCCTTAACCGCAAACTCCCAATGAAGTCCGTGAAGAAGATGATCAATAGCCTATGAAAAAGAGATGAGAACAGTGATGTCATCCACATACACCAGAAGATATACTGTAACATCTGACCGCCGAAGTATAAATAAAGATGTGTTAGTAGTAGACTCCACAAAACCATGATGTCTCAACACTGTTGCAAGTCATGCATGCCAAGTACGAGGAGCCTGTTTTAGACCATGGATGGCTTTAGACACGCGACAAAAATGATGAGGGTGCTCAGTATCCTCAAAACCAGGTGCCTGGCGCATAAAAACCTCCTCCTCAAGAACGCCATTGAGAAATGCATTCTAAATATCAAGCTGACGTATAAACCATCCACGGGTAACTGCAAGTGAGAGAAGCAAACGAATGGTTGTAAGCTTAACCACATGACTGAAGGTATCCTCATAGTCCAATCCATATCTCTATTTGAACCCTTTAGCAACCAATCTAGCTTTATACTTCTCAATAGTGCCATTAGCATGTCGCTTTACCTTAAACACCCATTTTGAATCAATAATGTTAATACCAGAACGAGGAAGAGTGAGCTGCCATGTACCATTTTTTATCAAGGCCTGAAATTGGTCTCCTCACTTCACGCCAATGAGGAATACCCAACGCGACATTTAAAATGGCGAGGCTCTGAATGAGGATCCGCAGTAGCCTAGGCATGTAATTGTAAGAAAATTAGGTGGAACGCAACTCCAACAGGGCGTCCAGGTTTATTTTAGAGATATATACAACACGTACATGTGGGGTCATGTACAATTGGTTTACAACATTCATAAGTACAAAAATACTAATACACACGTATTCTATCACCACTATCTGTACATGTCAGCAACCATTTCGGCCAAGTTGACACATATCCTACTTGAAAACATAGCCTTCAAGTCAACACTCATCATGTTGCCGGATTCTTTCGAGAGCGGTGACTATGGTGATCCCGGGCAAAGACAGTGCAGTGGTGGGAACAGTTCTGGGTGTCGCCGGATATTGACGAGCCGGATCCTTAGCCGGTGGCATTGAATCAGTGAGTCCAGGACCACAATGGACGGCGTGTTGCGACGTCCACCTGATATGTTATGAACACAGACACTATACGTTGTGAAAGCCGACACGAGTCAGTTGCAATGCTAACATGGTTGTTTGCTACAAGTTTGTGTTTTTCCTAGATTTGTCGATGCTGCATACACGCTTTCAAATTGTAACAAACACGTATGGTTTTTTAAATGAAATCACACGCCAAATGTTGCAAGGTTTTACAATTTTGTGTCTCAAAATTTTCAATGATGTTTACGTATTTTTAAAATGTTTCAAACACATATTTTGTTTTGTAATTGTTTATGATTTTCGTTGAACTAGACGGTCATTTTTGTTGCCAATCAATCTGGAATACAAAATGTTACTTAACCATTTTTTATTGCTACAAATACATGGTTTTTGTTGTAATATTTTATGATTTTTGTTGATAGTGCTAGCGGTTTTTATTGCAAATCAATATGTAATAAAATATTGTTTTTTACCACCTTTTGTAACATTACTTTTTCTAACATGCTGCAACATTTTGTTGTTGTAATAGTATTTTTTGTAGGTGGGGCACGGTTTTTTGTTGCAATGCTCTATGCCCATAGTGGCATATTTCCTATAAATATCAGAAAGGGAAGGACCAAAGTGATATACCCGTTTTTTTTAAGTGGAGAAGCTTATGACTTGGGTTGATTTTCCCAAAGCCGAGGGAGGGAAATGCAAAAAATGCGTAGTTGGCTAGTTTTGGCTGTTGGATATCGATCTGGTGTCTTGGATGATGGCCATTTTGGCAGCCACATCGGCCCACCGACGCCTAGCGTATGCCATTACTTCGTGTTTGTGTGCTGTTGTCACAAATTTTATTGGCCGGTGCTGCACAGGGAGGTGGGTGATGACCAAAATAAGAGAGGAAAAACCAGTTTAAAAATTGATCTTTGATTTATTTAAACCTTGGAGAATTACTCTTTATGTAGTATTGTCCTAGGGCTCAATTAAATATGTCGACATGTTACCAGTATAGTTAAATATTCTAAATTTCGACAACTGCAACTAAATTATCATCTATGTAGGTATGAGAAAATTAGATAGGAAACTAGACCCCTAGAATATGTTGTGTATACATCATGCTCATTGCATATGAAAATTTGGAACCTAAAAGATACTGTAGCTAAATTGACTACATATTTAGGTAGTGCTTCACCTTCACTTGCAAGATCAACAAACTATTTATTCAAACTACTAAATCATTTCATTTGTATTCTTTTTATTACACTAACTTCTTATTCTCTTAGCTCTAATATAATATGAAGAGATTCATTAGCTGTGTATGATCCTTGGTTATAGTGTTAAGGTATACAATCAATTAACTATTCTTTTTCTTATTTACTGTTTTTCTGTTCCAACCATGCTTGAGAAAAGCAGCTCACATGATTACTTAAGGAGTATGGGCCAAAATGGGGGGGGGGGGGGGGTAAGGGATGGAAGATATTAACCAAACAATAGGAGGACCATATAAGTCAACTTACCGTAACAGGGATTGTTCTTAAACATTGTATACTCACTTTCTCCCTATGTTTGCATCTCAAGAGTAAACTACATATCTCAAATGGTGGTGTTCTTTGTGCAAAAAAGAGAATAAAACTAACAGTTGCACCTTTCAATGTTCACAATATTGTGCATGTTCATTTCTATGTTATTTATGAAACCAATCACAATATTTTATTGATCCTTGCAAAAATCAGGTTTCCTTTGCAACCTTTTACTAACATGATCTCTCGTGGCAATGCACGGGGTATCATCTAATTTAATTAGTAGATGCTGGACTTGTTTTCATTTCCGAAAACACACTTGGTAGGATTATCTCAATTCTCCGTTCTACAAATTATGTTTCTGGTCGTAATCACTTTTGAGAGAACAACCATGGTAAATATGAATTCCATGTGGTTCTTTGAGTTCCCACACAATAGGCATATAAATAGGCTCAATCCATCTATTTCTTATGAAAACATATAAATAAGAGGCCAAGTGCACACCATTAATTAGTAGTGTATTTTGATACTAAAATGTCACGTAGATATGTGCATGAAATAGTTCTATCAATCACCTCTAATTTATGCCACAAATTCATCATAGGGGGAAAAAGGTCCTTCTAAAAGTTAATTTTAATTGTTCGCCATCCCATTATAAGCAACAACTTCATTTGACTCACTAACAATTTAATAAAGATCCTAGAAATCAATAGTTACATGAGCCATTGAAATTAACTCTATCCACCACTGGTGCCAGGGACGGATCCACCATAGGTCAAGGGTGTACACCCAAAATTTTCTGCAACAAAATTTATATATAGTACACATTGGACGTATGTATCAATTATAGTATTTTCTAGCTTATATACACTGCATTTTCCTATCCAAATCAAGCTTAAATCTTGAATTAGCAAATAGTAAGGCCAGGCAAAGAACCCATTTTCAGCCTTTTTTTCTCTTTACGTTTTGTATTGGTTAAAATTTGTACACCCGAAATTAAGTTTCTGGATCCGTCCATGACTAGTGCAATTATAGTTGCTCGGAGTTCAGCCAGACATCTCCCATGGCCACGCGGTCTCGCAACCACTGCCGCTCGACACATTTGAGCTTGCACAGACCGTCTGCCGCTCTCTCTTTTGTTCCCATTACCATGCAAGACGCTCTTTCCCTATGATTGCTACCACGCCACCGTACTCCCAGTGAACTTGCCACACCACCAACTCACGCCATGGTTTTTTGGAGTAAAAAAGATGATAGTCAATACATCAATGTTGTTAGGAACAAAACAGACCCGTCTGACAAGGTAAAATTTTCGAGGGTTTTCTTGATTGGGAATTTTTGTGAACCTTGATGATAAATTTTTGTGTGGAATTGTATGTCTGACGGATCTTCTGGGATCCAATCATTTTTTGCATTTGTTGGTATGGTTTCAGGTCAGTCTTGCTCTTTCGATCTATGATTGTCATCATTGGTGATCCTTGCTGCTCTGGTGAGTTGGTCATTTGGGGTCTTAGCATGACGACCGTATGTTTACTACAATAAGACTTTCCCAGATCCAATGCCGAAGGGACGAGGACAGAGGCGTGTCTTCAACTCGCACTAGTGTGTGTTGTCGTTGCTAGGTGGTCCAACGACCAATCGAATTTTAGGTGTTGTTACGGTTTGTGTGTTCTCAGATACCATGTATGTTGATTGCATTTATTGTGTAGTGGGCATGTTTTTTAGGATTGAGGTCAAGCTTTTGGTAAGTGGGTTGAGTACATTGTGTCAGTTTCCGAACAACTTTTATCAACTATTTTTCCCTGCTCATTGAACAATGATAGCTCATCTGTTATCTTATAAAATGTAACAAATCCTACTTTTATTTCCGTCTTACCATATGGTTAGTAATATCTTGGTGGAGTTAGTGTGGCGAGTTATCCATCTTTTGATTTTCTTTTTAATTTTCCGGAACAATTTTGCTTGGCTTCCGTTTTTAAATTATGAATAATATTTTGTGTGCTACGGCTGCTCAACTCACTTGGCAAATTCTAGTGAAAACTATGGGTTGTGGATTAGATTCAAGACCTTCCCCGAATTGACGTTGCATCAGAATGAATCCTAGTAGTCGATGGAGCGGAGCATGTTGCGTCATACTTCCTCCGTTCCATAATATAAGATGTTTTAGGTTTAGAAGAGAATGTATCTAGACTTATTTAGTATGTAGGTTCACTCTATATCTCAGTGAACCTACACACTAAAAATAGTCTAGATACATTCTCTTCACAAATCTAAAACATCTTATATTTTAAAACAGAGGGAGTACAAGATGGGGTCGCACATGATTAACAGAAATGCTGAAGCTATAATATTACAAGATGGGGCCACTCTTACTTCAACAGCTACTACAGGAGCTGCTTCGTGGCACTCAACAACTGTAATTTCTTCCTTTGTTCCCATTGTATCCTATTCCCAGGGTTTTTATCTCGTTTTGGCCTCGCTCCTCATCTCCTCATGTTTTTGTGTAGTTTTCACCTATCTGACATGGTGAGCTACTGACGTATAGTATAAGAAGTGAAGTGGAAACAATAACTCTTATCTATTTAGACGAAGATAGGAGATGATATATATATATATATATATATATATATATATATATATATTGGGGTTGCAGTGGGGTTTTTTGTTCTACTGTTTTACCCTCAAAAAAAAAAACAAGTGAAGGTTGATAAGGCATTCACGTTTTAATCATGAAATGAAAGCCCGTGGTCGGGAGTTGCAGTGCAGGTGTGTACGTAATTAATGTTTACTTATAAAAAACCCTCAATTTTTTGATAGAATATACCATAGATGGCTGACAAAAAGTTTCTTCGTTATGCCTTATCACAAGCAGCTCTAGAAAACACGGTTACATCACACACGGTCGTATTTGAAGCCTCTTGAATTATATACTGAAGCATATTAAAAAAAGAGCCTCTCCAGATAATGAGTAAATTACGTGGTTTTATAGCCGGTACAAGAACACCCACCTCAGTCAGTTTCGCCTATGAGACCTCGGGCGAACTAGAGCCAATAATTCAGTTTGGTAGCTGCAGATAGAGAGTCAAGTTGTTTGGAAGAACATATATACTCAAAAAATAGGCTGTCTCGGTTTGTTTCAACACAGGGACAAAATTGACTAATCGTATATTGCAGTATTTTTTATTAATTATTAACGAGTAAAGCTCCACGTTAATGAAGAAAAGTTAATGTTGTTGTTTGCTACACAACGAGAACAAGGATATTTCTCTCCGTTCTTTGATGTGTACACGAGGTCGTTTACAAAGCTCTACGGTTGTCATGAGTATTGAAGTGTATAAGTGGATTGCACTAGCCATTTCCATCAGTTTAGACTTTTGGTTGCGTTGGCTAGTGCATGAAGCTTGACATGGTATCAGAGTTTAAAGTCTCGAGTTCGAGTCCTGGCTTTCGCAATTTATCCTAAAATTGTTGTTGACCCCTCTATGTTCACGTATAGGCCTCTTCAGTCATACGTAAGTTTCGCGCGCCATCGCTCTTTTCTGGTTGCACGTGCTGACTTATCCCCGTCACACGTGAGAGGGGGTGTTGAAGTGTATAAGTGGATTGTACTAGCCATTTCCATCAGTTCGCACTTTTGGTTGCGTTGGCTAGTGCATGAAGCTTGACAATGAGCATGTGATTACTGATTAGTCATGGCCACATGCTTGAGTCCCTACAGGCCTAAGGCAAGGCGACCCGCTATCCCCAATGGTTTTCATCATGGCCATCGACCCTTTACAGCGCATTTTGTCCAAGGCTACTCTTAGTGGAATTCTAAGTCCCATCCATTCTAAATCGACGACTTGCAAAATCTCCCTTTACGCCAATGACGCCGGAATTTTTGTAAACCCCGTCAAAGAGGAGTTGGATGCTATCTCCACCATTCTCACTTGCTTCGGAAATGCCAGTGGCCTCGTCACCAATATGACCAAGACGGAGTTTTTTTTGATTCAGTGTGGGCTAATCAACTTGGATGAGGTGTTGTCCTCCTTCCCTGCCAAGAAAGCATCCTTCCCAGGAAGATACTTGGGCCTCCCACTTCACATCCGCCGCCTACGCAAAGTGGACTTTCAACCTTTATTCGACAAAATCGCAAAGAAGCTGCCTGGCTGGTTTGGGAAAAATATCGCGAGACCTAGAAGATTAATTTTGGCAAAGAATGTCCTAATGGCCACTGCAACATACCACACCACCTCCATTCCGCTCTCGAAATGGGCTCGCAACCAGATTACTAAGATTGTCTGTACTTTCGTCTAGGCAGGCGACGAAGGGGAGCATGCAACAAAGGGCAAGGCGCTCGTCAATTGGAAGACAGTATGTAGACCAAAGGAGCTGGGTGGGCTGGGAATGCTAGACTTGGAACGCACTGAGACTACGATGGCCTTGGCTCCAATGGACCGACCCCGAGCGCACATGGGCTGGTTCAAAGCTTCCCTGCAGCTCGGCCGATATGGCACTCTTCAGAGCCTCGACAAAAATCACTCTAGGAAACGGTGAGAGGGCCTCCTTCTGGCATGACAACTTTAGCAATCAGGGCCCAATCCAGATGTGGGCCCCTGATCTATACAAGATCGCCACTAGAAAGAATAGGACTGTTGCGAAAGAGACCAACAATAACAACTGGATCCGCTCCGTCGCTCGCATCAACATGCCTATACAGCTAACCCAATACCTGCAGGTTTGGGACCTCATCCAGGAGACCCAGCTGACCCCTCTGCAGCTTGACTCGATCAAATGGACACTGACTACAGACAGAATCTAGGCTGCTTGCTTACCACGCGCAATTCAATGGAAGTTTCCCAAAGTTCAAAGCACAAAAGATTTGGTCGGTGCATGCGGAGCCTAAATGCAAGCTTTTCTCCTGGCTCGCTCTCCATGGAAAGCTTTTCACCGCTGATATGCTTGCGATCCGAGGATGGCCTCATGCCCCTTTTGTTCTCTTTGTGTCTCTGCCCCCGAAACAGCCGACCACCTCTACAAAGACTGTCCATTCACAACGGTGATCTGGAACACCACGCAATCTTGGGACAATGAGGGCACGAGCAAACAGGGACAATCCTTCAACTCCATCTCGGAATGGTGGGACGATTTAATAAAGGGGAAGAAAAATGCTGAACAACGACGTCTTAGCGTCCTCCTGCTTTATGTCCTCTGGAATGCTTGGAAGGAACGTAATCGGAGAATTTTCACCGGGAAAAGGCTCACCTACATTGAGAAGGCTCAAAGGGGAAGACAAATGATGAACAACGACGTCTTAGCGTCCGCCTGCTTTATGTCCTCTTTTGCATCCTATGTGCCTAACATTCCGGCCGAGCCCGATTAGGCTCTAGGCTTTTCTTTTGCACTTTGGTGGTTTTTGCCCTTTTCCCACCTTAACACAAAAATTGCCTTCTCTGTACAGTGAACTATTGATCTTTTTCCCTCTTCTAATAGAATTAGGCAGTGCTCCTGCCGTTTGCCCCAGAAAAAAAGTCCCTACATGCAAAAAAAAAGCCCAAGTCATAGGTAAGTCTAGAACTGAAAACCAAGCCGACTCTGGTAATGGAGGACGATTACAGTGTTTTTGTGTCGCTCCTTTACCGAAGACATCGTCAACACATCTCTCGCGTCATTGCACGTGATACACTGGGGGCACCCTTGATCTGGATATTCTGGATCAGATGATGATGGCATTGGACGTCGTAAACCATCCTAGGTTCATCGTCTTGCAACAACTTTTGGTCGAAGGTAAAGAAGGTGGAGTGGATTCGTCTTGCACACAATCTTCCGTGGAGATGTACATGTTGGAATTATGCCCTAGAGACAATAATAAAGATGTTATTATTATAATTCTTGTTCATGATAAAGTTTATATTCCATGCTAGAATTGTATTAAGCGGAAACTTTGATACTTGTGTGGTTTATGAACAACACCGTGTCCCTAGTACGCCTCTATGGACTAGCTCATTGATTAATGATGGTTAAGGTTTCCTAACCATAGACATGAGTTGTCAATTAATAATAAGATCATGTCATTAGGAGAATGATATGATGGACATACCCAAATCAAGCAGAGCAATTAGATCGTGTCATCGTGTTCATCTTTGCGAAGCTTTTTCTTATGTCAAATATTGTATTCCTTAGACCATGAGATAATGCAACTCCCTGGTATCGGAAGAAAGCTTTGAGGTCATCAAACGCCATCCTATGAAAGGGTGATCATAAAGGTGTCTCTCAGGTGATCGGAAAGTACTTGTTGGGTTGTATGTATCGAGATGGGATTTGTCCCTCCCAAGTCGGAGAGATATACTTCGAGCCCACTCGGTAATCGATATCAACACCGCTTGCAAGCAAGTGGTTAAGGAGTTAATCACAAAGTGATATCGGATTACGGAACGAGTAAAGTACTTGCTGTGAACGAGATTGAACTAGGTATGCCGATGCCAACGATCGAATCTCGGGCAAGTAAAATATCGCGTGACGAAGGGAATATATATATGGGATTAATTGAATCCTGGCATCGTGGTTCATCCGATATGATCATCGATGAATATGTGGGATTCAATATGGGTTTCCAGATCCCACTGTTGATTATTGATAGAAGATCATGTCTGCATATTCTCGAACCCGTAGGGTCACACACTTAACGTGTCTCGACGCTAGGATATAATGGATAATTGGTTTATGAGTTTTTTTCCGGAGTCTCGGATGAGATCCAGGACATCACGAGAGGTTCCGGAATGGTCCGGAGAATAAGATTCATATAAGGGAAAGCAGTTTTTGGATTTCGGAATTGTTTCGGAATGTTCGGTATTGTACCGGAAGGTTCTAGAAGCTTCCGGAGTGGGACCAACGTGGCCCCACTTGTCGGGAGGGGGCGTGGGCCTACGAGGGAGTGCCCTGGCCGCATTGGGCCATGGGCACAAGGCCCCATAGGCCCAGCCGGCCAAGCCCTAGGGGAAACCCTAGGGAGAGCTTCTAGAAGGGGAGGGGGGAAACTTGCCCCCCACTCCACCCATGTGGCCGCCGGCCCTAGGGCTTGGAGGAGGGTCAAGGGCAGCCGGCCAGCCCTCTATATAAAGAGGGCAGGGGCGCACCCTCTCCCCACACCTCCTCCAACCCTAGCTGCCTACCTGCTGCCCTCCTCTCTCTCTCTCTCTCCCGACTGCGCGTAGGCGAAGCCCTGCCGCAGAAACTCTCCACCTTTGCACCACGCCGTCGTGTTGTAGATCCAATCTATCTCTCCACCCCACTTGTTGGACCGAGGAAGGAGGAGACGTCGAGGTGCCGTACGTGTGCATCTCTCGGAGGCGTCGCCACTTGCGGCGTTGGATCGGATCGGATCACGAGGAGGAGAAGGCTAGTACGACTACATCAACCACGTTCCGTTGAACGTTCCGCTATGCGATTTCTTCAAGGGTATGAAGATCTCATCTATCCCCCCTCGTTGTTTGCATCTCCTAGATTAGATCTTGGCTTCCCCGTTCGCATCCGTAGAAAATTTTGATTTACTATGCTGCAAAACCCTTCAGTGGTATCAGAGCTAGATCTATGCGTAGATGTGTTTCACGAGTAGAACGCAACATGGTTGTGATGTTTTCTGTTGCAAGCCTCTTGTTGTGTACTTCTTATGATGCGGGATAGTGAGATCGAAGCGGTCTAGGCCAACTTTACGCGACCTTGTTTGCGAGACCGGCTCCGCACTTGACGGGTGGCTTGTTCCACACATGTGGCTGGTGGATGCCAGTTTCTCTCACTATAGTTGTCATGGGATTTACACCGGATGTTGGCAACCATAATATCACCGTTGTGGCTTTTGTAGGTAAGAATCGTTCTTAGCTTGTTACTCCCATAAGCCACGTAAAACATGCAATAACAAAGTAGAGGCATCTAACTTGTTTTTTGCAGGCAGTGTTTCTGTGATATGGTATGGCCCAAGATGTGATGTGTATGTTGTATGCAATGATCATGTTTTGTAATATTTCACGACTTGCATGTCGATGAGTACACAACCGACAGGAGCCATATGGTTGTCTTTATAATTGTGTATGACCTGTGTGTCAACTTCTTATACGCCATGTAATAGCTTTACTTTATCGCTAAGTAGTTAACAATAGTTGTAGTTGCTATTCGTGGTGAAGGCAATCATGGTGGAGTGATGGAGATCATGCTGGCACGCACAAGATGGAGATCATTGCGTGGAGATTGGCTATACCATGTCACATAAAATTATATGCATTGCATGTGATGTTTATCCTTTTATGTATCTTATTATGCTTAGATTGCGACGATAACATTATAAGATGATTCCTCACTTAAAGATCAAGATAAAACTGTGTTCTCCCCATGTATGCACCGTTGCGAAAGTTCGTCGTGTTCAAGCACCACGTGATGATTGGGTGCTATAAACTCTACGTTCACATACAACGGTGCAAGCCAGTTTGCACACGGAAATACTTGGGTTTGACTTGACGAGCCTAGCATGTACAGACATGGCCTCGGAACACACGAACCGAAAGGTTAAGCATTAGTCATATGAATGATATGATCGACACTTTGTTGTCCACCATTGAAACCACATCTCTTCTCGTGAAGATCGGATTAGGTGTGGTGAATTTGGATCATGTTCACTAAACAACTTGAGGGATGTTGAATTTAGTGGGAGTTCATCTAGTAATTTGATTAAGTTGAACTAGTTATCATGAACATAGTCTAAATTGTACTTGCAAATTTTGTAGATCAAATGGCTAAGTCCAACTTCAACTTCAACATTTTTGCTGAGAAAGAAAAGCTTAAGAACAATGGGTCTAACTTCACCAACTGGTTCTGCACTCTGAGAATCATTCTCGCTGGCGGATAAAAGAACTATGTCCTTGAGAAAGCGCTAGGTGACGCCCTTGCTGTAGATGCGCCGACCGATGAAAAAGCTGTTTATCAGTCGTGCAAAGATGATTATGGTGTGATTAAGAGCACCATGTTGTTTGCTATGGAATCGGACCTTCAAAATCGTTTTGAGGAGTTCGCCGGGCCCTTTGAGATTCTTGAGGAACTGAAAACCATGTTTCAGACTTAGGCCCGTTCTGAGAGATATGAGATCTCTGAGAAATTCTTCAACTCCAAGATGGAGGAAGGGAGTTCCGTTAGTGAGCACGCCATTAAGATGTCGGGCTACACTCAACGTCTTGAGCAACTGGACTACAAGATTCCAGAAGAGCTCAAGATTGACAGAGTTCTGCAATCACTCCCTCCTAGCTACAAAGGTTTTGTAGTTACTCATAATCAGATTGGTTCCACTGATACGATCATTGAGCTCTTCGCTAAGCTGAAAGCTGCGGAGGTGGACATCAAGAAAGATAATCATGTGTTGATGGTCAACAAGCCCCCCAGCTTTAAGAAAGGTAAGGGTGCTAAGAAGTCCTTCAAGAAAGGCAGCGGCAAGCGCGTTGCCCCTGCTGAGAAGAAGCTCAAGTCTGGACCTAACCCGGACACTGAGTGCTTCTATTGCAAGGACAAGGGTCACTGGAAGCGCAACTGTCCAAAGTACTTAGCGGACAAGAAGGCTGGCACCATCAAAGGTATATTTGATATACATGTTATTGATGTTTACCTTCTCGGGCCGTTGTAGTGCTCGGGTATTTGATCTTGGTTGGTTGCTAATATTTGTAACTCGAAACAGAAGCTACGGAATAGACAGCGGCTAGCGAGGGATGAGGTGACGATGCGCGTTGGCAACGGATCAAGAGTTGATGTGATGGCCGTCGGCACTCTCTCCTTAGTTTTACCTTCGGGATTAGTTTTAAACCTTAATAAATGTTATTATGTGACTGCGTTGAGCATGAACATCATATCTGGATCGTGTTTATTGCAAGACGGTTATTCATTTAAATTGGAGAATAATGGTTGTTCTATTTATATGAGTAACATCTTTTATGGTCATGCACCTATATGAATGGTTTATTTCTTTTGAATCTCGAAAGCAATGAAACACACATCCATGACATTGAGGCTAAGAGATGCAAGGTAGATAGTGATAATACGACTTATTTGTGGCACTGCCGTCTAGGTCATATTGGTGTAAAACGCATGAAGAAACTCTATTCTGATGGACTTTTGGAGTCTCTTGATTTTGAATCATTTGACACGTGCGAGCCATGCTTCATGGGCAAGATGATCAAAACCCCGTTCTCCGGAATAATGGAGCGAGCAACGGACTTGTTGGAAATCATATATACCGATGTATGCGGACCAATGAGTGTTTCGACGCGCGGTGGTTATCGCTATTTTCTCACTTTTACTAATGACTTAAGTAGATATGGGTATATCTATTTAATGAAACATAAATCTGAAACATTTGAAAAGTTCAAAGAATTTCAGAACGAAGTGGAAAACCATCGTAACAGGAAAATTAAATTTCTACGATCCGATCGTGGAGGTGAGTATTTGAGTTATGATTTTCTCACACATCTTAAAGCAAGTGGAATCGCTTTACAACTCACGCCACCCTAACACCACAACAAGAATGGTGTGTCTGAACGCCGGAATCGAACTCTATTAGATATGGTGCGATCAATGATGTCTCTTACAGATTTGCCGTTATCATTTTGGGCTTATGCATTAGAAACCACTGCATTCACTTTAAATAGGGCACCATCTAAATTCGTTGAGACGACACCGTATGAACTGTGGTTTGGTGCTAAACCTAAGTTGTCGTTTCTTAAAGTTTGGGGATGCGAGGCTTACGTCAAGAAGTTGATACCGGACAAGCTCGAACCCAAAGCGGAGAAATGCGTCTTCATAGGATACCCTAAGGAAACTATTGGGTATACCTTCTATCACAGATCCGAAGGCAAAGTGTTTGTCGCAAAGAACGGATCCTTTCTTGAGAAGGAGTTTCTCTCGAAAGAAGTGAGTGGGAGGAAAGTAGAGCTAGACGAGGTTATTGAACCTTCTCTTGAGTTGGAGAGTAGCGCAACACCTGAAATTGTTCCAGTGCCGTCTGCACCAACAATAGAGGAAGCTAATGACAAGGATCATGAAGCTTCGGACCATGCTACTACTGAACGTCGCAGGTCGACAAGGTCACGTGCCCCTCCTGAGTGGTACGGTAACCCTGTCTTGGCTGTCTTGTTAGTAGACAACATTGAACCTGCGAACTATGAGAAAGCAATGATGAGCCCAGACTCTAAGAAATGGCTAGAGGCCATGAAATCCGAATTGGGATCCATGAGCGAAAACCAAGTATGGACTTTGGTGGACCCTCCTAGCGACCGAAAGGCCGTTGAGTGCAAATGGATTTTCAAGAAGAAAACAGACGCAGATGGTAATTTTACTGTCTATAAAGCACGGCTTGTCGCGAAAGGTTTTCGACAAGTTCAAGGTGTTGACTACGATGAGACTTTCTCTCCCGTAGCGATGTTTAAGTCCATTCGGATTTTATTAGCAATTGTTGCGTTTCATGATTATGAAATATGGCAGATGGATGTCAAGACTGCGTTCCTCAATGACAACATTGATGAAGAGTTGTATATGATGCGACCCGAAGGTTTTGTCGATCCTAAGGATGTTGATAAGGTGTGCAAACTTCAGCATTCTATTTATGGACTGAAGCAAGCATCTCGGAGTTGGAACCTTCGTTTTGATCAAGTGATCAAGAGCTTTGGATTTGTTCCAAATTGCTATGAAGCTTGTATCTACAAGAAAGTGAGTGGGAGCTCAGTGACATTTTTGGTACTATATGTGGATGACATATTGATTATTGGAAATGACATTGACATGCTTAACAATGTGAAGAGTTATTTGAACAAATGTTTTTCAATGAAATACCTAGGGGAAGCTGCTTATATATTGGGCATCAAAATCTATAGAGATATACAAAGACACCTGATAGCTTTAAGCCAAAGTACATACCTAGACAAAGTTCTGAAAAGGTTTAGAATGGATAAGGCAAAGAAAGGTTCAGTGCCTATGTTGTCAGGTAAGATATTGAGCAAGGCTCAGTGTCCAGCTACGGTAAACGATAGAGAAGCTATGAGCAAAGTGCCTTATGCCTCAGCCATAGGTTCTATCATGTATGCCATGCTGTGTACTAGACCGGATGTGTCTAATGCTCTTAGTTTGACGAGCAAATACCAAAATGATCTAGGAGTGGAACACTGGACAGCCGTGAAGAACATCCTAAAGTATTTAAATAGGACTAAAGAAATGTTCTTAGTCTATGGAGGTGATGAACAACTCATCGTAAAAGGTTACGTCGACGCTAGTTTCGACACCGACAAGGATGATTCTAAATCTCAAACAGGATACATTTATATTTTGAATGGAGGAGCTGTGAGCTGGAGAAGCTGCAAGCAAAGCGTGATCGCGAGATCTCATGAGAGAAGCGGAATAGATGGCTGCCGCAAGGCCAAGTGAAGGAGTTTGGATCAGGAACTTCATCATTGAGCTTGGTGTGGTTCCAAGTGCCTTGGACCCACTGGAGATATTGTGTGACAACACTGGCGCCATAACACTCGCTAAGGAACCAAGATATCATCCAAAGACCAAGCACATCAACCGCAAGTTTCATATAATTCGAGATTATATAACAGATGGAGATCTAAAGATTAGCAAAGTACATACGGATCTGAATGTCGCAGATCCGTTGACTAAACCTCTTCCACGAGCAAAACATGATCAGCACCTTAGTGCCATGGGTGTTAGATTGTTGCCAGATGTAAACTAGATTATTGACTCTAGTGCAAGTGGGAGACTGTTGGAATTATGCCCTAGAGGCAATAATAAAGATGTTATTATTATAATCTTGTTCATGATAAAGTTTATATTCCATGCTAGAATTGTATTAAGCGGAAACTTTGATACTTGTGTGGTTTATGAACAACACCGTGTCCCAAGTACGCCTCTATGGACTAGCTCATTAATTAATGATGGTTAAGGTTTCCAAACCATAGACATGAGTTGTCAATTAATAATGAGATCATGTCATTGGGAGAATGATATGATGGACAGACCCAAATCAAGCAGAGCAATTAGATTGTGTCATCGTGTTCATCTTTGCGAAGCTTTTTCTTATGTCAAATATTGTATTCCTTAGAACATGAGATAGTGCAACTCCCTGGTATCGGAAGAAAGCTTTGAGGTCATCAAACATCATCCTATGAGAGGGTGATCATAAAGGTGTCTCTCAAGTGATCGGAAAGTACTTGTTGGGTTGTATGTACCGAGATGGGATTTGTCCCTCCCAAGTCGGAGAGATATACTTCGAGCCCACTCGATAATCGATATCAACACCGCTTGCAAGCAAGTGGTTAAGGAGTTAATCACAAAGTGATATCGGATTACGGAACGAGTAAAGTACTTGCTGTGAACGAGATTGAACTAGGTATGCCGATGCCAACGATCGAATCTCGGGCAAGTAAAATATCGCGTGACGAAGGGAATATATATATGGGATTAATTGAATCTTGGCATCGTGGTTCATCCGATATGATCATCGATGAATATGTGGGAGTCAATATGGATTTCCAGATTCCGCTGTTGATTATTGATAGAAGATCATGTCTGCATATTCTCGAACCCGTAGGGTCACACACTTAACGTGTCTCGACGCTAGGATAGAATGGATAATTGGTTTATGAGTTTTTGTTCGGAGTCTCGGATGAGATCCAGGACATCACGAGAGGTTCCGGAATGGTCTGGAGAATAAGATTCATATAAGGGAAAGCAGTTTTTGGATTTCGGAATTGTTTCGGAATGTTCGGTATTGTACCGAAAGGTTCTAGAAGCTTCCGGAGTGGGACCAACGTGGCCCCACTTGTCGGGAGGGGGCGTGGGCCTACGAGGGAGTGCCATGGCCGCATTGGGCCAGGGGAACAAGGCCCCATAGGCCCAGCCGGCCAAGCCCTAGGGGAAACCCTAGGGAGAGCTTCTAGAAGGGGGGGGGAACTTGCCCCCCACTCAACCTATGTGGCCACCGGCCCTAGGGCTTGGAGGAGGGGCAAGGGTAGCCGCCCAGCCCTCTATATAAAGAGGGCAGGGGCGCACCCTCCCCCCACACCTCCTCCAACCCTAGCTGCCTACCTGCTGCCCTCCTCTCTCTCTCCCGACCGCGCGTACACTACAAGGAATCTGTCTATATATGACCCTCAATTTTCGTCATAGAATCGTCATAGTAGTCCATTTATGACGATTCTATGACGATTTTGAGATCGTCGAAAGCTGGGCGTCGCAAATGAACTATTACGACGTTTTTGGTAAAATCGTCATAACCGTCTATGACGATATTGAATCGTCATAACGTCTATGACGATCCAATATCGTCATGGACCATCTAGCCAGGCCAGCTCAGATCCTACGTGGCTGATCCTACGTGGCAAAATTGTGACGAAATGAAATCGTCTTAAATCAAAATCAGCCCAGTCCATTTGAGTGATCTAAATGGGCTAGCCCAATAATTCTAGCCTTTTATTTGCTAGGCCTTGGCCTTTTTAGGTTTGTCACTTTTGGGCCTTGCCTTCTTACGGTACACTTATTTATTTTCAGATTTGTTACAATATATTTTGGGCCACAGCCTTTTTAGAGCCCAAATATATTTCATCCAGTCCAGATTTCTGCTATTTTTAACTAGAATTTGCATTTTCATTTCTGGAATTGCTTCAGCCATGCAATAAATCGAGAAAATACACCAGAGTTTGCAAATACATCAATAAAATACACCATTTTCAGCAAATACACAACATGAAGATAATTTATCTGCAAATAGCAGGCTCACAAATGCACATCCAAGATTACAATTCAGTATTTACATTAACTTATTAGCAAATAGCACCAATTGCAACACCTCGGACAAGCTCCTCGGATCGCTGCACGAACAAGCTCCTCCGCTCTCCCGAAGTGGCGCAGCTCCACTCCAGCACGATCAGCTGAAACATGAACAAAGCTTGTAGTTTCAGAATATGGGTAGCGCAAATTTTACATATAGTTCTAGCAATCCAGAATAGGGGTAGCAGAAAATTTACATAATGTATTAGCATTCATAATTAGTGGTTTCATATCCACAAAAGCTTTCTAATCATTTGATTAAGTTTAAATCAGATTTGAAAAAGTTCTATTCACTCATTCCTATCACTGTAAATACTATGGATCTTGTATAACTCATTTACAAGCACCACTCATAAGACTCAAACTAACCCTATTAAAAGAGCACTCATAGTTACTACTCACAAATGACAGCAGCTGAAGTTGTCACTTGGCAGAGAATTAGTGTGAAAAATAAGGCCATCATTAGTGGTTAGTTATCACCTCGTGAAACTGAGCATGCCTCAGATGGATGCACCATGGCAGGACCAGCAAGCTGCTGCTCTACCAAATCCTTCGAGTAAAGAGCAGGTTGGCTCACTAGAGCTACTGCCTGGATATACTCACTACCATGAGGACCATCATTTTGACTGCATAGACAATATAGAGCCCCTCCAATCGCGGCCAATTTTTTTTTGAATGTTGCCTAACTGAGCAAGTTCTGAAAAAGCCTACCAATAAAACTATATAACAAAATGATGTCAGTTACAATGACAGATGTTCTGAAAAAAAACAGTAAGTGATTCAAGTTCAAGTTTAGAAGTCAGCATTAATATTCAAGACTGAATACACAAAATAATAAAAATACTCCACTGTAAGGTTGAGGCTCTAGTGCTATTCTGATGCTACTGATCAGGAGCACATACATAAGAATGACAGGTTCAATAACAAGTACTAGATACTGACAGTTCCAAGCATTAACTGAACCAAATATTGTTTGGACATCAAAACAGGAACTACGAAGACATCTTTTATCTATACTTGTAGAGGAAATCGTGGATAGCCAGATGAACCGATGTGTGGACTTATTGGAGTGTCGGAGCTGAAGCTAGGCAAATTAGTAATAAGCTAAACACAGTTTTTTATGGGGATATTTACAATGCACTAGTTGCAGAAATCAAATTGATATACTGAAGTCGATGTGGTATTTGTTATGGAGTCAACGCGAAATTACTTGTTTGTAAGAAACCTATACACATAGTCACTGTGCTGCTACTTGCTAGGAGTCGTGAAATGAAGTTATGAGACAAGTGTTGAACCAGTAACCATATACTTATTTGAGATAATTACTTAAATAAGGATTCATATACAAGTGTGAAGGTTTGAATTGAACAGTAAGATGCACAAATAAACTATATGAACCTAGTATAGCCCAGTAACTTTTAGCTCAAAGCAACCATATTTTGAATACTGTATATCAACGCATCAGTTGCTGCTTGAAATGAACCAGCTAGCAAACTATTCTAATACTAAATTGGTGAGGGGGAGAAGACAGAGGGAGTAGGGACGCAACGAACCTGGGTTGCACGAGGGCTGCGCCGATTGATAATAATAAATCGGTGAGGAACCAACCAGCCAGTACCAAGCCTGATGCAAGTTCTCTTCCTGGTTATGTATACTTGCACACCAACAACAAACACATGATCATGGTCAGCAACATAATGCTTTTGTATACAAAGGAAAGAAGCAATTCATGCATTTCTTTAACCAAGCCTAACAACAATACAAAGGAGGTGGGAAAAGACCTTAACAGGTGCTAGCAAAGGCATGCTACAGTGCTCCTCATGGGATGCTTGTCGCTGGGTCTCCTATAGCATGACATCCTTGTGTCGTCAGTGGAGGATCTCGGTCAGGAGCAGGCCGTCGTGTCCATTGGAGGAAAGCAGCAGCAGCGGCTGTTACAGAACATACAAATAGTAAGAATGTGAAAGTGAAGGCAATTACCAAAGCAGCAACACTCTATTCTTCAACCAATCAATGAACTGGTTCATAGTGGTGCCATAGTTATAGTAAAATCTGTTATCATCTTTGCTAAAAGAAGTACAAACCAAATCAATGTCAAATAACAAACTACAACACCTAAATCATATATAGCAAAACCATCTTTGCTGTTATCATCTTTGTTAGAAGAAATACAGACCAAATCAATCTGTAGCATTTGAAGAAATAAAAGGTGGTAGTGCACCAAACATGCATTTTTACAGTGGCATAAAAATGGTTATTTGAGACTGTACTATTCATTTGCCACACATTCTAGAAATCTGACAAATGACTGAAATAAATGAGTAGGAGTGGCATAAGCCCTCCCATCTCTATCAAATGGGGTATCTTCTATCAAAAATGAGTAGGACTGTGCTAGAACTCTGGGCGAATGTTCAGAGTGTCCAAGCCTGCATTTGCCAATGTTCGTCAGGATTAGTAGTAGTGTCTTGTGCAATGCAAAACACACGCCTAGTAATAATTAAATTGAGGTGTACATGGATCACACAACTATAGAAAATGTTCAAGCCTGTTCATACATGGAGACGGTCCAGTTTCTTTCATGTTAAATTGTACACGGTGAATTTAAAGACGCAAAGATGCAAGTGATCGGTGCATGCCTGAACTGAAAACCGCAAAACGTGCGTAGTACAGTGAACATGGATCATGTAATTAGGAAGTATTAAAACCTTTCCGTTCATGCTACAATTTGACACGCTGAATTTAAAGCGCGAAAGCTGTGAGTGATCTGTAGGATTAACTCAGATGCATGCCTGAACTGAAACTTTACAGGATTCACAACTAGTCAAAGATGATGCCTGTATTGTAAAATCTCTTAATTAGTTGACACGCTGAATTTTAAAGATGCCAAGCTGTGGACGATCGGCAACATAACTGCATGCCTGAACCGAGAAACACAGGACAATTCAGAACCTGGCAGCAATGAATTAACTGTGATGGACGAGTTGCAGTAGCAGTACTATGACAGGATGATGAGAAGCAGTACGTGAAAGATTTAGTCTTCCGATCCCTTAGCAATCAGGTCCCGAGTTAAAGCAGCAAGAATTAAACATTATTTTAGTTCAGTTAAGGTGAGAATTGAACTGTGTCAGTCAGTTTGGCATTTGCATGTTGATCGCAAATTCTCAACAGGCCGGTGGAAGCTTAACAATCTGCAGTCCCCCCTGGTTGGTTGATCCCCCCACCCTGTTTGTCTCTGAAGACAACCGGCCGTCGCCGACGGCGTCAGGGCTTCTCTTCTCCATCGATCCGGTGGTCTCAAGCAGAACAAAAGAAGACTGAGTGATTCATACCTGCTGGGAAAACAAGGCGACGACAACGCTGAAGAAGAACAGACCCGGACGCCCACCTGCGTCCAAGATGAACTCGTCGCCGTGCTTTTCGGCTGGAGGCGGCGCTCCGCTCGCCGAGGAAGCGGGAGTGACCATGGGCCGTGGATTTGGGGTAGACGGGCTTGGAGCCGCCGCCCGACGGCATGGAGTGATCACCACCCGACGGCATGGAGCCGCTGCCTTGGACGGAAAGGTCAAATCCCGACTTCCTACTCCTCTCTAGGCTTGGGCTAGGGTTTCGGTTTGACGTGAGTTGGAGAGTATCCCTGCCGTTCTGCTTGTCTCTGTGAGTTACTCGGTCGCTCTGCTCCTATCAACGGTAAGCATCCATCATTGACATTAGGAAAAGAACACACGCTTCAAGCATTGAGCCATGGAGTTAAATCTTCACTTTCTCGGTCAAGTGAAAGTTGCTGTTCTGTCCCGTAAGAAAAGGCTAGGGTCAACATTTTAAAATCTTAACTGCCAATGTATTCACTTGGTGTTGTTGTTGTGAGGGCTCTTTTCTTTCAGATGATTGATGAGGTGGTCGCAGGGCACCCTGGTGTGGAGGAGGTGGCCACGACGCTGAACTAGTTGGTTGCGAACGTTCCTTAGCTCCAAGCAGCTTGCGAACGTCCCGCATTTGGCATCGTTGCCTCGTAGGCTCTTAGCACTTGCTGCAGCCTAATTAGTTCCACCACCACTGCTCCACTAATTCACACATGTATTCATCAGAATACTCCCCTGTCGTCTCCGGCGCTTTAGCCATCTCCTGCGCGGCAACCATCTCCGGTGCTTCAGCCATCTCCTGCTCGGCATCCATCTCCGGCGCGCCAGCCATCTCAGCGTAAGCGGAAGAGCACTGCCACGAAGAGCATCACTAGCACTACCACGAAGAAATCCGCAGGAAACCGTACACCAAAGAGTTCAAGAAACTACGTCCCGCAGCCTTCCGCCAAGCCATTGCCGGTTTTACCGTGGAATCGCAGCGATGAGGAGACCAATAGGATCTCGGAAGAAGAGGTCAAGAAATTCTTTGCACCTAGACGGGCCGAGCCAAAGGAGAAAATAGATCCGGCGGTGGTGGGGAAGTTTTACAATAATCTTTTGAAACCTGAAACCCCACTTGTGCCGGACTATGAGCGCCATATTTTGAAGGGGGATGCAAGGCGGAGGGAGACTGAAAGTAGTACTCGTGCGGCACCCCAGAAAACAGTTCCCATGCTCGGAGAGCAGGAAAAACAATCATGCGCCCCGCTCCAAGTGTTCGACACACTAACGCCTCCTCAGTAAATGATTACGAGCAGAGCTACATAGAAAGGGAAATGAGATGGGATGACTTACATTGCATACTTGAACCTCATGGGAGACAACATTCCATGGTGATGTTAACCCCATACAGCCATGGAAGTATGGGAAGAATCTCGTCAAGAAAGAGGAGCTCAAGGATCTACCAACAAAGATGCGAAGATTGCACAAGTGTTACCTTGATTTCTGCAAGACGAGAAAGGAAGAATGGATCACGGTGCATATAAGAGATCAGATTTTCTTGTACGGAGACGACGAGATCGCCTTCAACATTCAAGACTTGCATTTTCTATTCAATCAGAAGGAACTCGACAAAGCTGCCATCAACCTTTATTGTGTGTAAGTACTATTTCTGTAATTTCTATCTCATCTCATTCAATTCATTAATTGCATGTATATATATAAGCTCACCATATATGTATATACTATTATGTAGGGAAAATGGTATGGAATGCATGAAAGGAGGCCCTTTTGACATTGGGTTCTTTGACCCAAATAGAGTTCATGAACAAGTGGTACAACACAGACCCGGGCAAACAGAAGATTTCTTGCTAAAGTCTTTACTGAGACAACAAACCAAAAGGGAAATACTATTGTCTTACAACTTCTCGTGAGTACTGTTACCCTCTCTTATACACATTCTGTTTAGGCTTACTCGATGTTAAGTGTAACTGATGATGAGTTATGCTTGCGCAGGTTCCACTTTATTCTGCTAGTCATTCAACCTGACTCAGGAAAAGTCCTTATCATGGACTCATTACGAAAAGACCAAGAGCTATGGGCAGACTTTAAAGAGATGCTCCAGAGGTAATTTCAATCATATTATCGCACTAGATCGGTAACTTTCGTGACAACAAGTAATTAATTACTCCTTTATCCATTTTCTTTGCCGGACAGGGTTTGGAAAAGGTTCACGGACAGGGCCGTGGGTGAATGGTCAGAAGAACTAAAATTTGTAGTCCAAAATGTAAGTAATACTAGCTAGCTAGGTCTGCGCATCTCTTTGATTCTGCGTCCAATTCCATTATATCATGCTTTATTGATTATTATTTTGATTGAACTCTCTATTCTCGTAAAGTGCGTGCATCAGGGACCCGGCAATAACTTATGTGGATACTATGTTTGCGAGTTCATTCGCAACACGATATGTGCGACGGGCCAAGCCGCACTAGAACAACTTAGAGTAAGTAAACAAAGTACACAACATTATTTTATTACCATCAATTGTGTTGAGTTTTATTCTTATATATATTGACCCTATTCTTTATATATATTTAGATCGAACGGATGCGGGACCAACTCCTACTATTTGACCTATGAGCCATTCAAGAGGAATTGGCGGGGTTCATACTTGATGAGGTCGTCACACCTGGCGGAGAACTCTTTAGATATCCAAAAACTCTTTAGATGCTTGAACGTGTTTGTCTTGTACTTGATGCTTCAACGCTTACGGAGAATACCACACAATGGCGATGTTTGTGTATAATAATAGTTGCTTAATTATTCATGTACTCGTATGTACCGACGACGATGTATGTGTATATATCACTCCCGATCGATTCTCCCCTCCCCGTCCCCGCCGCGCCGTAGAAATACGCCCAGAACGGCGCTGCGACAAAACTCTGCCGCGGCAGAGATTTATGCCGTTTTCCTGCCGCGGCACAGAACCTACGAACCGGTGTTAAAGGGGGGGGCTGCTGAGCGCTGCGACAGCCCCACGTGCGCCACCCTTTAACACCGGTTCTTACCTGTGTTAAAGGGGGGGGGGGGCTCTAACACCGAACCCTCAACAACGGTTCTACAACCGTTGTTAGAGGGCCTTAGGAACCGGTGTTAAAGGCCCCCGTCTGCACTACTGTCTATTTACACTAAGATATGATGATACATAAAGAGGACATAGGTGTTATTTACACAAGTGAAGGTTGGTAAGGCATTCACGTTTTAATCATGAAATGAAAGCCCGTGGTCGGGAGTTGCAGTGCAGGGGTGTACGTAATTAATGTTTACTTATACAAAAACCCTCTTTTTTTGATAGAATATACCATATATGGCTGACAAAAAGTTCCTTCGTTATATATATATATATATATACATTTGGTCGTATTTGGAGCCTCTAGCTTGCATTACCTACTGAAGCATATTAAACAAGAGTCTCTTGAGATAATGAGTAAAGTTGGTGGTTTCATAGCCGGTTCAAGAACACCCACCTTAGTCAGTTTCATCTATGGGACCTCCATAATTAAGTTTGCTAACTGCAGATAGAGAGTCGAGTTATTTGGAAGAACTTACTCCAAAAATAGGTTGGCTAGGTTGTTTCAACACAAGGACAAACTTGACTAACGTATATTGCAGTCTTTTTCTATAATTATTAACGAGTAAAGCTCCACGTTAATGGAGAAAGGTTCTTGTTGTTGTTTGCTAAAATATTTTATTTCAAACCATGCAGAAGAACTTCATGTGATATATTAAGAAAGAGGAAGGTCGAAAGAAAGGCCAGAAGTTTAGCCATTACAAACTTAAAAAGAACGCCCGCACGTCTAGAATGTTTTTGAAGCAAACTTCTTACGGGTAACTAAAACATCAAGTTTAAAAATATCTTACGCCAAGTACAAATTGACCACCGCTAGCAGTAGCCCACTGTAGCTTCGTCTTTCATTTCTCCAATAAGCTGTTGTATGGGTTTGATTTTTTTTCTCAAAAACACGACCATTTCTCTCCTTCCAGATCGGCCATGCTGTCAACACTCAATTGTTTGACATGTACACGAGGTCGTTTACAAGCTCTACGGTGTCATGAACATGTGATTACTGATTAGTCGTGGCCACGTGTTTGAATCCCTACCTGCAAAAATGCCCAGGTCATAGGCATGTCCTGAACTGAAAGACCCTACCTAAACAAGCAAGCAAAGATAGGTTCGAGTCCACACGAAAATAAAATACACGCAGAGAGAAGAGATGCGAGTTGGAGCACATCCTTCCGTTCCGCACGTCTCTGTCAGTTACTCTACCAACAGTAAGCATCCATCATTAACATTTAGGAAAAGAACAACAAGCAGCCCTCCCTCAAAGCACACGCTTCAAGCATAGAGCCATGCATCTAACCTTCGCTTTATCCGGTCAAGTGAAAGTTGTCGTTCTGTCTCGTAAGAAAAGGCTAGGGTTAACTTTTTTTCTTCCGAAAAGGGGATGTATCCCGGTCGATGCACATATCCTTTTATTAATAATTCAAACTCTAATAGTATTACAAATCACGGATAGCTTAAGGTCGATATCAAAATCAACCGGCGAAAAATAAGAATCGAGTGACTAAACAGCATAATCCAATCTATGAGAATGCATCCAGACTGACTGACTGAAGATGTGCCCAGCGTCCATCAGGAGACGGCTGCACCCAGTAGTCATAATATCATCCTGGTCTAGTGGAGATAGGAACGCCCAAAGCTGCATCCAATGTGCCACCATGTGAATAACCTATATAAGAATAATTTTTGTTTTGTTTTGTTAACGATAATATCATTCCTGCATCTCCAAATATACCAACATAAGGCTGAAGCATCAATGCGAATCCTAGTGATGCGTGCACCCAGTGTTTGACGTAAGATACTTCGTTGGAACCCCAAGAGCAAGGTGTGATGAGCACAACAATAAGTTTCCCTCAGTAGAGACCGATGTTATCGAACCTGAAGGAGGAAGGAAACGTCTCAAAGGTGTTGCTGGTAACGTGGAGACATGCACAACACAAACTAAAAACTTTGCCCCAACGAATCAATAAGGTTGTCAAGCTCACCGGTTTGCTGTAACAAAGGATTAAACGTATGGTGTGGAAGGTAATGGTTTGCAGCAAGTAAACAAGTAACAGTGAAAGATGTATCAATGATAAAGATTGAACCAGGGTCCATAGTTCACTAGAGTTGCTCTCCTTAGATAAACAACATGGCATGAATGGTAAACAAATTAGAGCGGGACAATTGACAGGAATTGAGCAAGGCATAACAATGCAATTACTAGCCAGAAAGATCCTATGAGGTTGATTGGGCAATACAACAATATACATAGACCGTAATCCAACTGCATCTATGACTAGAAGTCCACCTTCAAATTATCATCCGAACCCCCTCCAGTATTAAGTTGCAAGCAATAGACAACTGCTTTAAGCAAAGTGTGTAAGGTAAACAGTCCACATGTTCTATGAACACGAGACCGTTGTTTTCTCCCTAGTAGCATCATCACATCTACAACCGAAGAGATTATTGTCACTTCTCTTGGAAACTAGAGGCATGAACCCACTATGGAGCATAAATACCTCCTCTTGGAGTCACTAGCAACTACTTGGCCAAGATAACCACTAGCAACGGAGAGCATGCAAGATCACAAACAACACATACATGATAGAATCATAAAGATGAAACCATTAATCAAACCAACATAATAATCTTAATATCCATTGGATCCCCGCAAACACAACATGCATGATTACAAATATATTAGATCTTAATTATGAACAGAGCTCACAAGATCTATACATGAAAGCACAAAGGAGGAGATACAACCATCTAGCTACTACATGGACCCATAGTCCAAGGTGGAACTACTCACGAATCATACCGGAGAGAAGGCCTCCGGGATCATCTCCCTTCCGGCAGGGTGCCGGGAAGAACTTCAGATCCCCTCGATCTAGGGACGATGGTGGCGGCGGCTACAGACGGTTTCGTGGATTTCTGATCGGGTACTCAGGGTTTCTGCATCGGGGGCTTCTTATAGGCGAAGGGGCGAGACCGGGAGGTGGCCAGGGCCACCAAACCCTAGCCAGGCGTGGGCCCACCTGTGGCCGCTCCTGGGGGGGAGGGGTGGCCCCTCTGGCCGGCCCCTCCGGCTCTTCTCTAGTCTTCTTGTTCCCCACGGAAAGTAATTGACTTTGTCCTTCGTCCCGTCCAATTCCGAGAATATTTCTTTACTAACTTTTCTGAAACGAAAAACAACAGAAAACAGACATCTGTCACTGTTGCAACTTATTAATAGGTTAGTACCAGAAAACATGTAAAAAACACCTCAAAGTATAGACAAGTAAAGCAAAGTAGATACTAAACAAGCATGGAACATCAAAAATTATAGATACGGTTCCAACGTGTCAGCATCCCTAAGCTTAACTCCTGCTCGTCCTCGAGTAGGCAAGTGATAAAAGAATAATTTTTGAGGCGACATGCACCCTCACAATAAAGATCCAACCATTAGCAAGCATTGAAAGCTGGGACCAAAGAACTCTAAACATGTGCATGAAAGATGGAGTTCTAACAATAGACATAGTAACTATGCATGCAACATGGCAAGCTACAAACAAAGATCATGAATAATATGCATTGAAAAATGTTTGTTTGTTTCACATGCAGGAAACACAACATAATAGCAATCAGCTTGTCCCTCATAGAGTAGCAATATAATCTATAGGACACCTGCAAAGTTCACAAGGGTGACTAGAAACAAATAGCACAAGAACAAATAATAACACAATATGCATCAATTAATAAGCTTTGTAAGACTGCACATAGAATGACAACTATGCTCTCTTAATGGTGCCTAAAGGTAGAAGGTGGAGACTCAATAATGGTGGAAGAAAGACCTTTTTGTAAAGGAAACAGGGATTACAAGTTTCAAAAAGAGCTTCCAAAATTTATGATACTGGTTAGCTTTCAGACCTCATTGCCCCTATCATAAGCATCTTGAAGTGGTTAAGGTTAAAGTGGCAAAGCTGGAGTATATGCTTGGCGAAGTATAAGTTGGCAATATCATGCCCCTTGAATACGAGGGCCACACCTCATGCATACTCAACTTTGGGTCCAGATAAGTTCTTGTCACTGTAAGTATTTGCATATCATTGAGAACCTCCAATGGGGTACCCCTTGCACATGGCACAAGAGCTTTCCCATAACCAAAATGACAAGGCAAACAGACAATGAGCATCTCAGCAATTCTTCTTATGTACCATGGGAATATGGTGCTTTTTCTCTCTTTCCTCTTTTCTCAATGTGTCTTTTTTTAAGAAGAATGCTTCATAGATGTCACTATGGTGATGCTGCAAGTTTCCACCATGATTAGGCATGGCTTAGGCTAGCGGCCAGGCGTTTCTCTAACAGGATACAAACTACATGGACTTACAAGTTCCTCTTTATTTCACACGGTGATATCCATAGACAAAAGAACATGATATCAACTGAGTACAACAAGGTACAAGTGCAATGTTGAAAACGTTCCCCGTGACAGCACGGTTCTGCTAATTCCAACTTATAAGTGCAAGCATATACAATAAAGTTGTCACAATGGTTCAAGTTTATTAGGGGCAAATAATAAAGTGTGCCATCAAGTTCGTGATGGCTTTAATCACTAAGTTTTGACATAACAAAATAGTTTTTAATTGGAAGATAGTTGAAAACAAGAATATACTTCGAATGGTGTAACACACCATGCATATGAGTTTATATCAGACACTTTGGAATAACTTGGTTTCTTGGGAGTTGGAGGCATGAATAGAACTTACTCATACAAGTGGAGGCTAGCAAAAGACTGAGCAACCAACTAAGAGAGCAATAATGGCCATAATTATGCAATGCAACATAGCAAACTAATCAAAGCAAAGAGTGGTACTACAAGTCAAGGACTAAATGATCATAGAGGCTAATGGTGACTTGTCATAGTCATAACATGGTGTGAGCATGTGCCAAGTCAACCCAAGCAAAACATCAAAGGAGAATACCACAATACTATGCTTTTGTATGCTAAAACAACGCATAATTTCTTCAAGGCACACTAAGCAATCCCAATTGTTTGGAACAAGACATGCTACAGCAATAATCACTAAGCATAATGCTAAAACAACACCTAGTATGTCATGCTAAAGTCTAAGTCACAGTCAATGCAAGCTCCTCTTGCACTTTTCAAGCAAGAACTTACTACTCCTTTCCAAACACCAAGCAAACTTATTTGCAAAACAACACAGCGAGAACGGGGGTACAAACTACTAAAGCAAACTAAATAAACTAAGCAAAGTAAACGAAAACTAAGACGCTCTAAGAACAACACAACTG
The DNA here is from genome assembly GCA_023614405.1 of Avena insularis. Classification (NCBI taxonomy): domain Eukaryota; kingdom Viridiplantae; phylum Streptophyta; class Magnoliopsida; order Poales; family Poaceae; genus Avena; species Avena insularis. The sequence continues at coordinate 11,827,624 of CM042684.1, forward strand.
TGCATGAAACAATAAAAACGAAGTGTTTAGACAGACCTGAGCTATTTATTGATGAAGAAGGGGGTGCCTTGGGCATCCCCAAGCTTTGACGCTTGTACCCCTTGGATATTTCTTGGGGTGACACCATGGTGGCATCCCCAAGCTTGAGATTTTGTCCATTCTTCATCTCATTGCATCGTTCTCTCTACACCTGAAATTTTTCCTTTATATAAAACTTCACATAATCTTCATTAGCAACATTAGCTTATTCAAAAGATATTAGACCACTGACAAAGCTTTGGAACAGCAAGGATTTTCATTAAAAACACAAGCTACTGTAGTGACTTCTTCAAAGAAACTCAATTTACCTGAAGAGAGCTCAAAAAGGAATCAATAAGAAGCAAATGCAAATAATGGTAGAAATCTGTCAAAACAGACCAGTAGGTAGAAACAAATTTTTTCGAACATCTTATGTTGCACAAATCAAAAAGTGTTGAACTAACGAAAGTTAGCCAACATACTGGGGATTTATTCATAAATTTCGAGCTCAATCCGAGTTACAGAGCCTCGTCACGATTTTGTTTGGTGGAGGACAGAAATCTGTTTCAGGACAGCAACTCCCAAATCTTACTTCCCTCTCATTAGAGGTCATTCTTGGCACAAAAAGCAAACAAAAATGATAAGGAAAGGTTATTACTTAAGTATTAACTTCCAAGACTCAAGGAAACTCTTGGGTTATCTCCCAACAAGTACTTTTCTTTAACGCCTTTAAGTTAGGCACAAGAAGCAAGAAGAATCAAGTATTTTCAAATGAGGAAGCATTAACATCAAACCTTGCTTTCAAAGGAGGAGTAAAAAGCAACTTCTATCTTCTCATAGGGAAGTGTTCAATACCTTTCTTGAATGGAAAATGATATTTAATGGTGCCTTCTTTTATATCAATGATGGCACCAACTGTTCTAAGAAAATGTCTTTCCAAAGTAATAGGACAAGAAGCATTGTATTCAACATCCAAAACATAGAAATTAACAGGGACATAAGCATTGTTAACCATAATGATAACATCATTAATACTCCCCATGAGTTTCTTCTTAGCATTATCATTGAGTGGGACATCCAAATAACAATCTTCTAATGGTGGAAAATCAAGCATTTCATAAATCTTCCTAGGCATAATAGAGACACTAGAACCAAGATCACATGAAGCTTTGAGATCAAAGTCATTCACTTGCATATTAATAATTGGTTCCCAACTATCTTCTACTTTCCTAGGAATATAAGCTTTGTGTTTTAGCTTCTCTTCCTTAATCGTAATGTGTTTGGTAAAGGCAACATGCATATCACTAGCATCAGGACTTCTAGCAAGCTTTTGCAGGAACATAATCACTTCAGAAATGTTGCAACCATCAATATCAAAGTCAAACTTGGCATCACTAGTAGTAGGCTCACTAGTCTTAGGCATAGTAGGAGGAGGAATAGGGGCTACTTGTGGTTTAGTGGTGATAATGCACACACTATTGTTTTTATCAATTTCAGCTTCCCTTTCCCACCTAGCATGAAGTTGAGCTAACAGCCTAACATTTTCATCAATAGTAACTTGTATGGCATTAGCAGTAGCAAAGGTGTTTTCCATAGTTTCAGGTTTAGCAGCCATTTTATTAACCAAGGAAGTTGAGCTTCAGACAAAGAGGATATATTTTTCTCAATAGTTAAAAGCTTTTCCTCTATAGTCTTATTGAAAGTGGTTTGTTTACTAATAAAGTCCTTGAGCATTACTTCAAGTTCAGAGGGGGCACTTCTAGCATTATTGTAAGAGCTTCCATAGGAATTGCCATTATTAGGAGGATAAGGCCTATAATTGTTGTTGCTACCAAAATTGTTCCTATAGGCAATGTTGTTGAAATTGTTATTTCTAATGAAGTTCACATCAACTTGCTCTTCTTGAGCAACCAAAGAGGCTAAGGGAACACTATTAGGATCTAGAGGAGCTTTCCCATTAACAAGCATAGCCATAATAACATCAATATTTTCACTCAAAGAGGAAGTTTCCTCAACAAAATTTACCTTCTTACCATGTGGAGATCTCTTAACATGCCATTCAGAGTAGTTAACCATCATATTATCAAGGAGCCTTGTTGCAGCACCCAAGGTGATGCCCATGAAGGTACCTCCAGCAGCAGAATCCAACAGGTTTCTTGAGAAGAAGTTCAAACCTGCATAAAAAGTCTGGATAATCATCCAAGCAGTGAGTCCATGAGTAGGGCAAATTTTAACCAAATATTTCATTCTTTCCCAAGCAGGAGCAACATGTTCACTATCAAGCTGTTTAAATTTCATAATGTCACTTCTCATAGCAATAATCTTAGCAGGAGGATAGTACTTTCCAATAAAAGCATCTTTGCACTTAGTCCAAGAATCAATACTATTTTTAGGCAAAGATAGCAACCATTCTTTAGCTTTTCCCCTCAAGGAGAAAGGAAAAAGCCCAAGCTTAATAATATCTCCATCTACATCATTATACTTCTGCATCTCACAAATTTCAACAAAGCTATTAACATGGTCAGCAGGATCATCAGAACCAGCACTAGAAAGTTGCTCTCTCATCACAAGATTCAACAAAGCAGGCTTAATTTCATAAAAGATAGCATCAGGAGCAGGTGGAGCAATAGGTGTGCTTAGGAAATCATTGTTGTTGGTGCTAGTGAAGTCACACAACTTGGTGTTCTTAGCAGAGTTCATTTTGGCAAAGTTGGGCAAGCCAAAAACAGCAGCAACAGCTAGAGTAGGAACTAATTTTATTGTGTTTTTGAATAAGGCAAACAAAGCTAGACTATTTTTTTGGGTTTTTTGAAAAGAGGCAAACAAAACCAAGCAAAAGAAACAAAGCAAACTAAAAACAAAGTAAAGAGAAAGGAAGTGAAGGACTCCCCTAGTGAAGACGTCCTTAGCCTCCCCGGCAACGGCGCCAGGAATCTTGATGCGTGCACCCAGTGTTTAACGTGGGACACTTCGTTGGAACCCCAAGAGCAAGGTGTGATGAGCACAACAGCAAGTTTCCCTCAGTAGAGACCAAGGTTATCGAACCTGAAGGAGGAAGGAAACATATCAAAGGTGTTGCTGGCAACGTGGAGACCACAACACAAACTCAAGACTTTGACCCGAATTAGTGAGTTTGTCAAGCTCACCGGTTTGCTGTAACAAAGGATTAAACGTATGGTGTGGAAGGTAATGGTTTGCAGCAAGTAAATAAGTAACAGTGGAAGATGTATCAATGGTAAAGATTGGACCGGGGTCCATATTTCTCTAGAGGTGCTCTCCTTAGATAAACAACATGACATGAATGGTAAACAAATTAGAGCGGGGCAATTGACAGGAATTGAGCAAGGCATAACAATGCAATTAATAGCCAGAAAGGTCCTATGAGGTTGATTGGGAAATACAACAATATACATAGACCGTCATCCAACTGCATCTATGACTAGAAGTCCACCTTCATGTTATCATCCGAACCCCCTCCAGTATTAAGTTGCAAGCAACAAACAACTGCTTTAAGCAAAGTGTGTAAGGTAAACAGTCCACATGTTTCATGAACAAGAGACTGTTGTTTTCTCCCTAGTAGCAACATCACATCTACAACCGAAGAGATTATTGTCACTTTCCTTGGAAACTAGAGGCATGAAACCACTATCGAGCATAAATACTCCCTCTTGAAGTCACTAGCAACTACTTGGCCAAGATAACCACTAGCAACGGAGAGCATGCAAGATCACAAACAACACAGACATGATAGAATCATAAAGATAGAACCATTAATCAAACCAACATAATAATCTCAATATCCATCGGATCTCCGCAAACACAACATGCATGATTACAAATAGATTAGATCTTGATCATGAACGGAGATCACAAGATCTATACATGAAAGCACAAAGGAGGAGATACAACCATCTAGCTACTACATGGACCCATAGTCCAAGGTGGAACTACTCACGAATCATAGCGGAGAGAAGGCCTCTGGGATGATCTCTCCTCTGGCAGGGTGCTGGGAAGAACTTCAGATCCCCCGATCTAGGGACGATGGTGACGGCTGACTCTGAGACGGTTTGTGGATTTTTGATCGGGTACTCAGGGTTTTTGCATCGGGGCTTCTTATAGGCGAAGGGGCAAGACCGGGAGGCGGCCAGGGCCACCAAACCCTAGCCAGGCATGGGCCCACCTGTGGCCATGCCTGGGAGGAGGGGGGGGGGGTGGCCCCTCTGGTCGGCCCCTCCGGCTCTCCTCTAGACTTCTTGTTCCCCATGGAAAGTAATTGACTTTGTCCTTCATCCCGTCCAATTCCGAGAATATTTCTTTACTAACTTTTCTAAAACAAAAAACAGCAGAAAACAAGAATCTGGCACTGTTGCAACTTGTTAATAGGTTAGTATCAGAAAACATGTAAAAAGCACCTCAAAATATAGACAAGTAAATAAAGTAGATACTAAACAAGCATGAAGCATAAAAAATTATAGATACGTTTCCAACGTATCACCTAGCCTTAGATGACTTATCAAAACTATGTAACCAATTACCAAACATGTTCGCTATATTAGTCAGAGGGGGTAAAATCATAGGCAAAATGAATAATTCGCCACAAAAGTCGAGCAAATGTTAGCTACCAATATATTTACAAATATTAAAATCTTAGCAAAGGCTAGGGTTAACATATTAAAATCTTAGCAACCAATGAATTTACAAATCTTTAAGTAGGGTATGTGGAAACCAAATGTATAATGCTATAGTTACAATGATTGTTTTCCTGAAAAGTCAAACTATGCAAATTTTGATCAAACTTTTAGAAAACTATTAACACTTCTAATGCTATAGAGATATCATATGAATATATATATCATGATGTATCTGATGCCATTGATTTTGTATTGTACATCTTAATAATTTATTCTATAAACGTGGTCTAACTACGTAGTTTGACTTTTTTAAATCGCATTTTTCATTGGAACGGAGGTATTATTCTTTTCACAAATGTTTGTATGGTATACAAGCTTTGAATTCTATGAATAGATTATTAATATACAAATTACTGGTCAAAGGTCTATCTAAAGATCATTTAAAAGTACCATTGTGAATAGATTCTAAATTGCTTGGCATGTGTTTAATTCCTGAAATTAGTCTTCGCTTATGCTTGACAGTGTTGTTGTGAAGGGCTTGCTTTTATTTCAGATGGTTGATGAGGTGGTGGTAGGGTACCCTGGTGTGGAGGAGGTGGCCGCGGCGCTGAACTAGTTGGTTGCCGTTATTGAGCACCCGGCAGCTTGCCAACGTCGTGCATTTGACATTGTTTCCTTGTATACTATTAGCACTTGCTACAGCCTAATTATTTCCACCACCACTGCTCCACTACTTCACACATGTAAGCTAGCATTTGCGCACCATATCGTAGTCAAAGGGGTGGGTCTTGTTGCGGCTCCAAAGACGTCGGCCTGCATGCCTAAGAGTAATGCAATGCGATGGGTACATCAACACATATGATTGGAATGTCTTCCTGGCACTGCACAAGTGTAATTTCATCCTGTGTTCCCATCGTCTCCAATTCCCATGCCTTTTTCTATCCCTTTCGACCGTCCTCACTCATCATCTCTTCATCTTTGTATGTGGTTTTCATCCATTGATGTAGTAAGCTAGTGTGTCAACCTATAAAATGGAAACCGGAACACAACTGGAGGTTGGTATAGCATTCATATTGATGAAAAAAATGTCGTCACTTTAAGTGCTGATGTGTACCTAATAAATATTCACTACTACGAAAGCCCTCATTCAAGACAGGATATCATAGGCGGCTGAAAATGGACACCATTGTTATGCTAAGTCATAAGAAGCTCTAGAAAAATCGGATATATCACATATGGGTCGTATTTAAAGCCTCTTGCGCATGCCTAGTGAACGATATTGGATAGACTCTTGAGATAGCCAGTAAAGAACATGGATTTATGGCAGGTTCAAGAACACTCCTCTTAGTCAATTCTTCCTAGAAACTCCAGCAAATTGGTGCTAATACTCCAGTATGCTATAGTTAGTCAAGTTATTTAAAAGAACCGACATTGAAGGTACATTGGTTGGGTTGCTTCGACATAAGAACAAACTTGACCTTAGTCCGCTAGGTAGCAGAAACCAATACCACAATAACTATGTTAGTAGTCATTGCTTTGTAGAACCATTATATATTTATCCAAGAACATAAAGTAATTATGTTTTTGCACCATGTCCTCCAAAATAAATAAAAATATGTAAGTTTGATCACTACACATCACATATGCATCTAAATTTTACACCATATTCATCACATTTATAGCATAAACATCATTAAAATACCAAAAGCACAAGTACATGACATTCTCGCATGACAAGTTCAATTTCTCAACGAGGTACTTTGCAAGTAGCACAATCACTACTATCAAGGTATTACAACGTATCACATTTAGATTATTTTTACATTACTTATAAACAATATATGAAAACAACCTCAAGATGCTACGATTTATCATGCTGGAACTCCACATCCTCTTTGATGTCTGGACGGTTGCTAAAAGTTGCTTAGTTTCGCCATGTTGATGTTGATAAGATGAAAATGTTCTTACCAAGACTATAACAATAACAAAAAAAAAACAATGCTTTCATAGGAGAATATTAGTTAGCTTGAATACATTGGACATAATGCTTTTGCTACATCGAGCACCATTCATAGAAATCCAGCATAACTAGAAGAAGGATTTTGAATACATTGGTCATAATGTTTTTTCTGCACCGAGCACCACTCATAAAAATCCGGTGTGACTAGAAGATGGATTTTGAGAGAGTGGCTTCAGGAGGTGGCACATTGATTTCTGCGATGGCTACCCCAATGGCAGCAAAATGGTACCTAACCCTAAATGAATGAGTTGACAAGTTGGAAGTTGGATGGGATGACCATATTTACCGGTGAGTGTGTCTGGATCGTCCGCTCAACTAGTGTATCCTAGAGGTGCGTATAGCGAAGAAGTTGAGCCAAAAGGTGTGGGGTTGCATGTGATCTTCTTATGAAACTGTGGTTTCCTGGTGGCTATGTCTTGCAATGACACAATTCATGCGTAGGTGGAACATTTAGGAGGGGACATGACTTTGTGAGGTAGTGTAGTTAGGTTGTGATGCAAATGACTAACAGGGTGGTAGCTCCAACAACTTGTCAAGGTGGAGAAGGGGTGGTGGTGTCCTTCTAGTTCCATTTAGATTGAAGCAACCAGTATCTACCCCTTCTCACGGTGGGTGGATTCTCTCTCCTTGTACCGATGGCAATGGTGGACTGATATTTGGTTGCAATATTTTTCATGGAGACTACATTTTCTATTGGTGGGTTGTCTTTATGTACAGAAATGAATAGGACCATGTGTGTTTAGGTGGGTCATGACAGGCTTGGTCTACTCAATGAGGGTGTTGTGCTTTTCGATTCCTAGAATTGAGCCTCTCGAGTTATATTTTGAGAATTATACCGAACATTGTATTTAAAAAAACTACCACATAGTTCAAACAGTAATTATAGTTTTTCAGAAGCCACGATAAAGCCAGAAACTAGGGAACTTAAATGAAACATCACATCATTTTTCAGAAGATAAAAAACCCATAAGCACACAACAGAACCCAACCTCAATATCCTCTACACATGATTGCTTCTTGTCGCCCAAATCGCATGAGGTGAGTGAAATTCTAGGATTCTCTGTGTGGAAGTAGTAAGCAAGCCGAGTTTAGAATTTCTCTTGAAGAAAAAAATGCTTGCATTTGAATTTTTGGACTTAGTAGAGACTCTTTTGGGCACAGAACGGTCTTTCCTCTCCCCCTATCGACCCCTTGAGAGTCGACTCTAGTACTTCTATATTGCATCTGGCCTTCTCTCTCTCCGATGGCGCTGTCGGATGGCGAGAAGATGGTCTAGGTGGTCTGTCCCTCCTTGTTAATAGTAGTATAGGTTTGTCGTGTTCGCTTGTTGGCTTTATGTCGGAAGTTTGGAGTTAGTTATTGGGTTCTAGCAGGGAGAATCTGGTGGCTGCCAGTGGTCTTCCTCTTATCTGTGCTGCTCTGGTGGAGAGAGCCGGAGACATAGATGGTTGATGCCGTTGGATCTCCATAAATAAGGTTTCTCTAGGTGCCTCAGATCTGGTTGATGTTATTTCCCGCATCTTCTCTTGTTGCGCCATGGTGGTGGAGTGGGCTGCATGTTCGGGATGTAGGCAGTGGAGATTGACTCTAAGGCTGGGAAAGGATCTGAAGTTTCTTCTGGTGGATGTTATCAACTATGGTGACGTGGCGCACTTGTTATCCAAGGCCATCAAGGCCACTCCCTGACCCCAAATACCAGATCCCCGGAATAGTGGTCTCGTCTCGTCTGGTCGACATCTCGAGGAGTTGAGGCGGCTGGCTGGTGACTGCGTTGCTGGGTCGATTAAGGGTTAGGGTAATAGAGAAGATATCTGGTGATACCAGTCTCTATATGATACCATGATACCGTTTCTCAAAATTACATTTCTAAGTTTCAGAAAAATTCAAAACAATTATAGCTGTGCATTACATGTATTGTGTTCACAATCCCTAAAATTTTTAGAACCGAATTCAAAACACACACCAATTGACATGTGAATAGTACCTTTTGTAGTTTTATCTTTCTATGACACTATTCATGGTGGATTTGTCATTTTCGTGTCTATGCGTGTTTTTTGAATTTGGTGCTAAATTTTTTAGGAATGGTGTACACATATCTTGTGAACGCTCATAATTTTGTTCGAATTTTTTACAAACTTAAACCTTTGATTTTGAGCACGTATCATGGAATCATTTAGTGGTTGGTATCACTAGATATTTCTCGAATAACTAATTAGACTTACCCTTAGGTAGGCCTTTTGGGTTAGCTGGGCCTCAAGGATATGGGATCCGGGCTTTGGCAAATATCCCATGTTGCTCTTGACAAGTTGATCTAGAGGATTAATAAATATATAGATTATTCATGTCCTGTCATAGTCTCCACGTGATAGCAGTAGTAATCACATTAACAAGTACGTCAATGCGAGCAATTAGGAAATATTTTATAGTTTTATAAACTTCTATCAAACGTCACTATGATTTTCTACCCACCTTTGCAACTGCACATTTATAATCTATTATAATAACTAGCACAGTGGCCCTCGCAAATGCGAGGGAATGATCTGTAGTGTGTTGAAAGTGACTGAGTAACTAATTTATGATTTTATGAATATTCAAATTATTTGATAGGAAGTAAAAAACATTCTATATATGGTTAGTGTAAACATAGTGCAAAATAAAACACCATAATCCTTTGTGATGTTTGTGAGATTTATCATTCAGATCAGGATCATCGGTGTTTTATTTTGAAAACAGAAGTGTATGTTTTTGGTCCCATCATAGTAAAATGTGAAAGTTTGTGATCCATGTATACCAGTATTAATTTTCCTTAGTCGTATCAATGTTTTCCCTTGTGAAAGCACATGCCAATTAGCTGCCCACTGTGTCTATGCATCTAAATGTCTCTATCTCTACTACCCTTATATGTATATGTCCTTCCATCAATGCAATTTTTCTACCGAGTAAGAGGAGATGCTCGGTGTTGCATATTAGAACTCAATAATAGCCGACTTCACTCATTGTGCTCAATGAAAGTAATGCAATAACCTTCAATAAATAATATTTAAATTAGAATAAAAATATTGAATGCACCGAGCATGTCTGGTGTCAATTATCTTATGGGTGACAGTCAAGCTAATGTGCATTTCAATCATCCAATCGAGTTCACCTAGAGACACTAACTCGTAAGGTTTTATGTTTCATTGGGATGTACTATTAAACCAAAATTGAGATTTACTACAAACAAATAAGGTAGGGAAGGTGAATCGGGCCCTAACATATCAGGATGAAAGGCATAGTCGATGGACAATATGTCAAAATTTCTACAGTACCCATTGTTGGTACAAAGAGAAAGAGGGCTGGGAAAGAGGTCCTACTATTCATTATCTATCTAATAGGAATAGGTTCAGTTAGCATTCGTTTACGTTACCATCTAAATGAATACATAATATAAAATTTGTAAAATGAAGTTTTTTTTACATTAGAGAGCAATCTTTGTCCCTCATCATGGGATTATGTAAAAAAAAACGTTTACAGCTGAATCAAACCAATGGTTGGGTGTATCGCCCTCCCTTTCGTCGTGCTTTGAACCGCGGTTTAACCTCTTGAGCGATGTTGATCTATTGTTCATATTTCTTGAATAAATAAATTTAAATTGATGTTAAAAACTGAAAATATGAATATAAGAAAATAATACAATTGGTCAAAGTGGATAATGAGGATCATCTCACTATCATTTTGCATTTCCTGAGAAATATAATTTATTTAGCTATTATAAGTGGTTCTTTTTCCAATCAAAATCATGTCTGTATTTGTTGGGTTATTTGACTTGGTTTCCAATTTAATAAAATAGAGCGTAGACATTGGTAGTACTTTGTATGGACTATATCAGAGTAAAACTTGTCAAGCAGAAATAAAGGACCACATGGCTCTTGATGTTTGCAATTTATAGTTAAATCACCTCTACATATTTTTACACCCATGTCTAATACAAAGGGAAGTATTTTTCCTCTAGGATGGTACAAACTAATATCAATGAAATCACGTACACTTTGTTTGGGGCGGACTCTACCAACATATATCTGCAGGTCACACGGAAATAAATGACCATATGGATCTGTACGTGACTACAAAAATCTTTGTTATACCCTTGCCCATTTAACTTATGTATTCCAGCAAATAATCCATGTTAAATTCTTACCCATTTTTTTCTGAGGGATAAATCTCCTTGTAGCCGGCCGGCCAGCCGGAAGTCCACGTACAGGAGTTTCCTTTCAAACTCGGAAGTCCACGTACGGGAGCTTTTTTTTTTTAATTTACGTGTCAGGTATACTCATGTGTTCACGTTTACCGTTTTACGTAACACTTTTATTTTTAATCTGAGCTGTTAAAATGCAGATCAACGTAGTATACTTTTTAAGCGTATGTGGATCAATCTGATGTCTCGAAAAACATTCTTATATTACTTTTAGTATATAATAGAATATAATAGATAGACTAAGAAGTTAATCCCGTTTCTCTCAACATGTAGTGTATCCAACTCAACAAACATGCCACTTCATTTCCCCTTTTTCTGTTTTTTTAATGTTTTAGTTTGGTCTTTGGTCCTCACAAATGGCACATTTTTGTTGTAGCAAAGAAACACCAAGGGACAACAAAGAAAAAAGAAACCCAAACTTAACAGGCCACCCCATTGCTTCAGCCCAGTCCTCCATCTTCTTTTCTGCCCACATGATGGACAGCCCACAGAATGAATCTCACCATGAGTACAACCATTGACTGGTTCTCAAAAAGAAAATGACCATTGATGAAACTGACGGAGGCAACGGAAGAGTCCCCGTAGAATTTATCCTATAGTATTTAAACTCTAAGGTTACCCACGTGGTCATATCACCTTGCCAGTTCGAATCCGCCAGGATTAAACCCGAAGCACCTGAATCCGCCAGGATATTAACATCACGATCATACCAATTACATTCAGTCTCTAAAACAATACAATGACCTAATGACATTAAGGATGCACACAATAATTCTTTTTATAGAAGTGTAAAGTTCCCCAAAGTGTGACCCATTCTTTGCATGAGCAGGACCCTCTACTAGGAGTCTAGGAGCAGCCTCTACGGGCAGGAGTGGAATCCATCTCGCCGGGTCTCTAGCTATCCCTTGAGGCCGTGTCCCTCCACCTCCTCCTCCTGCAGGGCTGCAGGCCCAATGCCAATGCCCCCATCGACCTCCACAAGGACAGCTTTGGCGTCCTCCACGACCAATCGTCTGTTTAACTAGATACGGGCGTCGTCTCCTATTCCGTGTGGAGTCAATTCAATTCTGGCATGAAGTGTGTGTCGTATTACCTCAGCAGGCCGCAATGTTTCGTTGACGGAGAGGGACAGGCTAGGTTTCTATAGCAGCAAATCAAGATTCTATACGTCATGATAAACCCGCAACTCTTCGCTTAATTACTTGGGAGAAACGGTTTTAACAGGACAGCCGCTCGCCATGCCACTTGTAATCGTAAGAAAATTAGGGTGGAACGCATAGCTCCAACATGGCGGCATCAGGGTTTATATTAGAGCCATATACAACACGAGTTGGTTACAATTGGTTTACAACACATACAAGTACAAAACACTAAAACACACGTACTCTATCAAACTTTCTCAATCTCAACTATGGGAAATATATGGAGATTGCTCTTACACTCCTGAAACAATGGTACTGGGAGTCCACTTCGTGAAGATATCAGCAGGCTGATCTCTGGATGCAATAAACCAGACTTGCAACGACCTTTGAGCAACATGTTCATGGACAAAGTGATCTCAATATGCTTTGTCCATGCATGGAATACTGGGTTGGGCGTGGCTCCAACATTATCACACCATAGGACAGTTGGAGAATTCTAATGAACTCCAAGTTCTTTGAGAAGAGCTTTCACACAGATTAGTTCAGCAGTGATATTAGCCGCAACTTTATTTAAACTCTATGCTAGACCGAGACACATTAGTCTATTTATGAGAACTCCAGGCGATAAAATTCTCACCATGAAAGAGAGCATATCCCTCCGTAGATCACCTATCCCCCACATCTCCAGCCTAGTCAACATCAGAATACACAACCACAGAGGTAGACAATGACAGTGAAGGAGAGAAGTCCACGATCAAGAGTACCATTGACAAAGCTCAAGATCCTCTTGACATCATGCCAGTGTTCTTAAGTTGGCATATGAAGAAACTGACAGACGTGATTAACATCAAAAGATAGGTCTGGACGAGTGAGCAATAGATACTGCAACCCGCCAATAATACTCCGATAGTTAGTAGCATCATCATTACTCAATGCTGGACTATCAGCAGGAAAAAGTTTGGTAGAGGAAGACATAGGAGTATCTGCAGTCTTGCACTTCAACATACCAGCTCTCCGAAGAAGATCAAGAGCATATTTCCGCAGAGTCAAAGTGAGACCACCAACACGACGTGCCACTTCAATACCAAGAAAATAATGGAGTGTACCAAGATCCTTAACCGCAAACTCCCAATGAAGTCCGTGAAGAAGATGATCAATAGCCTATGAAAAAGAGATGAGAACAGTGATGTCATCCACATACACCAGAAGATATACTGTAACATCTGACCTTGAAGTATAAATAAAGATGTGTTAGTAGTAGACTCCACAAAACCATGATGTCTCAACACTGTTGCAAGTCATGCATGCCAAGTACGAGGAGCCTGTTTTAGACCATGGATGGCTTTAGACACGCGACAAAAATGATGAGGGTGCTCAGTATCCTCAAAACCAGGTGCCTGGCGCATAAAAACCTCCTCCTCAAGAACGCCATTGAGAAATGCATTCTAAATATCAAGCTGACGTATAAACCATCCACGGGTAACTGCAAGTGAGAGAAGCAAACGAATGGTTGTAAGCTTAACCACATGACTGAAGGTATCCTCATAGTCCAATCCATATCTCTATTTGAACCCTTTAGCAACCAATCTAGCTTTATACTTCTCAATAGTGCCATTAGCATGTCGCTTTACCTTAAACACCCATTTTGAATCAATAATGTTAATACCAGAACGAGGAAGAGTGAGCTGCCATGTACCATTTTTTATCAAGGCCTGAAATTCGGTCTCCCTCACTTCACGCCAATGAGGAATACCCAACGCGACACGAAAATGGCGAGGCTCTGAATGAGGATCCGCAGTAGCCTAGGCATGTAATTGTAAGAAAATTAGGGTGGAACGCACAACTCCAACAGGGCGGCGTCCAGGTTTATTTTAGAGATATATACAACACGTACATGTGGGGTCATGTACAATTGGTTTACAACATTCATAAGTACAAAAATACTAATACACACGTATTCTATCACCACTATCTGTACATGTCAGCAACCATTTCGGCCAAGTTGACACATATCCTACTTGAAAACATAGCCTTCAAGTCAACACTCATCATGTTGCCGGATTCTTTCGAGAGCGGTGACTATGGTGATCCCGGGCAAAGACAGTGCAGTGGTGGGAACAGTTCTGGGTGTCGCCGGATATTGACGAGCCGGATCCTTAGCCGGTGGCATTGAATCAGTGAGTCCAGGACCACAATGGACGACGTGTTGCGTACGTCCACCTGATATGTTATGAACACAGACACTATACGTTGTGAAAGCCGACACGAGTCAGTTGCAATGCTAACATGGTTGTTTGCTACAAGTTTGTGTTTTTCCTAGATTTGTCGATGCTGCATACACGCTTTCAAATTGTAACAAACACGTATGGTTTTTTAAATGAAATCACACGCCAAATGTTGCAAGGTTTTACAATTTTGTGTCTCAAATTTTTCAATGATGTTTACGTATTTTTAAAATGTTTCAAACACATATTTTGTTTTTGTAATTGTTTATGATTTTCGTTGAAATAGACGGTCATTTTTGTTGCCAATCAATCTGGAATACAAAATGTTACTTAACCATTTTTTATTGCTACAAATACATGGTTTTTGTTGTAATATTTTATGATTTTTGTTGATAGTGCTAGCGGTTTTTATTGCAAATCAATATGTAATAAAATATTGTTTTTTACCACCTTTTGTAACATTACTTTTTCTAACATGCTGCAACATTTTGTTGTTGTAATAGTATTTTTTGTAGGTGGGGCACGGTTTTTTGTTGCAATGCTCTATGCCCATAGTGGCATATTTCCTATAAATATCAGAAAGGGAAGGACCAAAGTGATATACCCGTTTTTTTTAAGTGGAGAAGCTTATGACTTGGGTTGATTTTCCCAAAGCCGAGGGAGGGAAATGCAAAAAATGCGTAGTTGGCTAGTTTTGGCTGTTGGATATCGATCTGGTGTCTTGGATGATGGCCATTTTGGCAGCCACATCGGCCCACCGACGCCTAGCGTATGCCATTACTTCGTGTTTGTGTGCTGTTGTCACAAATTTTATTGGCCGGTGCTGCACAGGGAGGTGGGTGATGACCAAAATAAGAGAGGAAAAACCAGTTTAAAAATTGATCTTTGATTTATTTAAACCTTGGAGAATTACTCTTTATGTAGTATTGTCCTAGGGCTCAATTAAATATGTCGACATGTTACCAGTATAGTTAAATATTCTAAATTTCGACAACTGCAACTAAATTATCATCTATGTAGGTATGAGAAAATTAGATAGGAAACTAGACCCCTAGAATATGTTGTGTATACATCATGCTCATTGCATATGAAAATTTGGAACCTAAAAGATACTGTAGCTAAATTGACTACATATTTAGGTAGTGCTTCACCTTCACTTGCAAGATCAACAAACTATTTATTCAAACTACTAAATCATTTCATTTGTATTCTTTTTATTACACTAACTTCTTATTCTCTTAGCTCTAATATAATATGAAGAGATTCATTAGCTGTGTATGATCCTTGGTTATAGTGTTAAGGTATACAATCAATTAACTATTCTTTTTCTTATTTACTGTTTTTCTGTTCCAACCATGCTTGAGAAAAGCAGCTCACATGATTACTTAAGGAGTATGGGCCAAAATGGGGGGTAAGGGATGGAAGATATTAACCAAACAATAGGAGGACCATATAAGTCAACTTACCGTAACAGGGATTGTTCTTAAACATTGTATACTCACTTTCTCCCTATGTTTGCATCTCAAGAGTAAACTACATATCTCAAATGGTGGTGTTCTTTGTGCAAAAAAGAGAATAAAACTAACAGTTGCACCTTTCAATGTTCACAATATTGTGCATGTTCATTTCTATGTTATTTATGAAACCAATCACAATATTTTATTGATCCTTGCAAAAATCAGGTTTCCTTTGCAACCTTTTACTAACATGATCTCTCGTGGCAATGCACGGGGTATCATCTAATTTAATTAGTAGATGCTGGACTTGTTTTCATTTCCGAAAACACACTTGGTAGGATTATCTCAATTCTCCGTTCTACAAATTATGTTTCTGGTCGTAATCACTTTTGAGAGAACAACCATGGTAAATATGAATTCCATGTGGTTCTTTGAGTTCCCACACAATAGGCATATAAATAGATCCGGCGGTGGTGGGGAAGTTTTACAATAATCTTTTGAAACCTGAAACCCCACTTGTGCCGGACTACGAGCGCCATATTTTGAAGGGGGATGCAAGGCGGAGGGAGACTGAAAGTAGTACTCGTGCGGCACCCCAGAAAACAGTTCCCATGCTCGGAGAGCAGGAAAAACAATCATGCGCCCCGCTCCAAGTGTTCGACACACGGAACGCTCCTCCTGTAAATGATTACGAGGCAGAGCTACATAGAAAGGGAAATGAGATGGGGATGACTTACATTGCATACTTGAACCTCATGGGAGACAACATTCCCACAGGTGATGTTAACCCCATACAGCCATGGAAGTATGGGAAGAATCTCGTCAAGAAAGAGGAGCTCAAGGATCTACCAACAAAGATGCGAAGATTGCACAAGTGTTACCTTGATTTCTGCAAGACGAGAAAGGAAGAATGGATCACGGCGCATATAAGAGATCAGATTTTCTTGTGCGGAGACGACGAGATCACCTTCAACATTCAAGACTTGCATTTTCTATTCAATCAGAAGGAACTCGACAAAGTTGCCATCAACCTTTATTGTGTGTAAGTACTATTTCTGTAATTTCTATCTCATCTCATTCAATTCATTAATTGCATGTATATATATAAGCTCACCATATATGTATATACTATTATGTAGGGAAAATGTTATGGAATGCATGAAAGGAGGCCCTTTTGACATTGGGTTCTTTGACCCAAATAGAGTTCATGAACAAGTGGTACAACACAGACCCGGGCAAACAGAAGATTTCTTGCTAAAGTCTTTACTGAGACAACAAACCAAAAGGGAAATACTATTGTCTTACAACTTCTCGTGAGTACTGTTACCCTCTCTTATACACATTCTGTTTAGGCTTACTCGATGTTAAGTGTAACTGATGATGAGTTATGCTTGCGCAGGTTCCACTTTATTCTGCTAGTCATTCAACCTGACTCAGGAAAAGTCCTTATCATGGACTCATTACGAAAATACCAAGAGCTATGGGCAGACTTTAAAGAGATGCTCCAGAGGTAATTTCAATCATATTATCGCACTAGATCGGTAACTTTCGTGACAACAAGTAATTAATTACTCCTTTATCCATTTTCTTTGCCGGACAGGGTTTGGAAAAGGTTCACGGACAGGGCCGTGGGTGAATGGTCAGAAGAACTAAAATTTATAGTCCAAAATGTAAGTAATACTAGCTAGCTAGGTCTGCGCATCTCTTTGATTCTGCGTCCAATTCCATTATATCATGCTTTATTGATTATTATTTTGATTGAACTCTCTATTCTCGTAAAGTGCGTGCATCAGGGACCCGGCAATAACTTATGTGGATACTATGTTTGCGAGTTCATTCGCAACACGATATGTGCGACGGGCCAAGCCGCACTAGAACAACTTAGAGTAAGTAAACAAAGTACACAACATTATTTTATTACCATCAATTGTGTTGAGTTTTATTCTTATATATATTGACCCTATTCTTTATATATATTTAGATCGAACGGATGCGGGACCAACTCCTACTATTTGACCTATGAGCCATTCAAGAGGAATTGGCGGGGTTCATACTTGATGAGGTCGTCACACCTGGCGGAGAACTCTTTAGATATCCAAAAACTCTTTAGATGCTTGAACGTGTTTGTCTTGTACTTGATGCTTCAACGTTTACGGAGAATACCACACAATGGCGATGTTTGTGTATAATAATAGTTGCTTAATTATTCATGTACTCGTATGTACCGACGACGATGTATGTGTATATATCACTCCCGATCGATTCTCCCCTCCCCGTCCCCGCCGCGCCGTAGAAATACGCCCAGAACGGGGCGGCGACAAAACTCTGCCGCGGCAGAGATTTATGCCGTTTTCCTGCCGCGGCACAGAACCTACGAACCGGTGTTAAAGGGGGGGGGCTGCTGAGCGCTGCGACAGCCCCACGTGCGCCACCCTTTAACACCGGTTCTTACCTGTGTTAAAGGGGGGGGGCTCTAACACCGAACCCTCAACAACGGTTCTACAACCGTTGTTAGAGGGCCTTAGGAACCGGTGTTAAAGGCCCCCGTCTGCACTACTGTCTATTTACACTAAGATATGATGATACATAAAGAGGACATAGGTGTTATTTACACAAGTGAAGGTTGGTAAGGCATTCACGTTTTAATCATGAAATGAAAGCCCGTGGTCGGGAGTTGCAGTGCAGGGGTGTACGTAATTAATGTTTACTTATACAAAAACCCTCTTTTTTTGATAGAATATACCATATATGGCTGACAAAAAGTTCCTTCGTTATATATATATATATATACATTTGGTCGTATTTGGAGCCTCTAGCTTGCATTACCTACTGAAGCATATTAAACAAGAGTCTCTTGAGATAATGAGTAAAGTTGGTGGTTTCATAGCCGGTTCAAGAACACCCACCTTAGTCAGTTTCATCTATGGGACCTCCATAATTAAGTTT
Organism: Avena insularis; assembly: GCA_023614405.1. Taxonomy (NCBI): domain Eukaryota; kingdom Viridiplantae; phylum Streptophyta; class Magnoliopsida; order Poales; family Poaceae; genus Avena; species Avena insularis. Next base: position 11,846,297 of record CM042684.1, read on the forward strand.
GCTAACTGCAGATAGAGAGTCGAGTTATTTGGAAGAACTTACTCCAAAAATAGGTTGGCTAGGTTGTTTCAACACAAGGACAAACTTGACTAACGTATATTGCAGTCTTTTTCTATAATTATTAACGAGTAAAGCTCCACGTTAATGGAGAAAGGTTCTTGTTGTTGTTTGCTAAAATATTTTATTTCAAACCATGCAGAAGAACTTCATGTGATATATTAAGAAAGAGGAAGGTCGAAAGAAAGGCCAGAAGTTTAGCCATTACAAACTTAAAAAGAACGCCCGCACGCCTAGAATGTTTTTGAAGCAAACTTCTTACGGGTAACTAAAACATCAAGTTTAAAAATATCTTACGCCAAGTACAAATTGACCACCGCTAGCAGTAGCCCACTGTAGCTTCGTCTTTCATTTCTCCAATAAGCTGTTGTATGGGTTTGATTTTTTTTCTCAAAAACACGACCATTTCTCTCCTTCCAGATCGGCCATGCTGTCAACACTCAATTGTTTGACATGTACACGAGGTCGTTTACAAGCTCTACGGTGTCATGAACATGTGATTACTGATTAGTCGTGGCCACGTGTTTGAATCCCTACCTGCAAAAATGCCCAGGTCATAGGCATGTCCTGAACTGAAAGACCCTACCTAAACAAGCAAGCAAAGATAGGTTCGAGTCCACACGAAAATAAAATACACGCAGAGAGAAGAGATGCGAGTTGGAGCACATCCTTCCGTTCCGCACGTCTCTGTCAGTTACTCTACCAACAGTAAGCATCCATCATTAACATTTAGGAAAAGAACAACAAGCAGCCCTCCCTCAAAGCACACGCTTCAAGCATAGAGCCATGCATCTAACCTTCGCTTTATCCGGTCAAGTGAAAGTTGTCGTTCTGTCTCGTAAGAAAAGGCTAGGGTTAACTTTTTTTCTTCCGAAAAGGGGATGTATCCCGGTCGATGCACATATCCTTTTATTAATAATTCAAACTCTAATAGTATTACAAATCACGGATAGCTTAAGGTCGATATCAAAATCAACCGGCGAAAAATAAGAATCGAGTGACTAAACAGCATAATCCAATCTATGAGAATGCATCCAGACTGACTGACTGAAGATGTTCCCAGCGTCCATCAGGAGACGGCTGCACCCAGTAGTCATAATATCATCCTGGTCTAGTGGAGATAGGAACGCCCAAAGCTGCATCCAATGTGCCACCATGTGAATAACCTATATAAGAATAATTTTTGTTTTGTTTTGTTAACGATAATATCATTCCTGCATCTCCAAATATACCAACATAAGGCTGAAGCATCAATGCGAATCCTAGTGATGCGTGCACCCAGTGTTTGACGTGAGATACTTCGTTGGAACCCCAAGAGCAAGGTGTGATGAGCACAACAATAAGTTTCCCTCAGTAGAGACCGATGTTATCGAACCTGAAGGAGGAAGGAAACGTCTCAAAGGTGTTGCTGGTAACGTGGAGACATGCACAACACAAACTAAAAACTTTGCCCCAACGAATCAATAAGGTTGTCAAGCTCACCGGTTTGCTGTAACAAAGGATTAAACGTATGGTGTGGAAGGTAATGGTTTGCAGCAAGTAAACAAGTAACAGTGAAAGATGTATCAATGATAAAGATTGAACCAGGGTCCATAGTTCACTAGAGTTGCTCTCCTTAGATAAACAACATGGCATGAATGGTAAACAAATTAGAGCGGGACAATTGACAGGAATTGAGCAAGGCATAACAATGCAATTACTAGCCAGAAAGATCCTATGAGGTTGATTGGGCAATAAAACAATATACATAGACCGTAATTCAACTGCATCTATGACTAGAAGTCCACCTTCAAATTATCATCCGAACCCCCTCCAGTATTAAGTTGCAAGCAATAGACAACTGCTTTAAGCAAAGTGTGTAAGGTAAACAGTCCACATGTTCTATGAACACGAGACCGTTGTTTTCTCCCTAGTAGGATCATCACATCTACAACCGAAGAGATTATTGTCACTTCTCTTGGAAACTAGAGGCATGAACCCACTATGGAGCATAAATACCTCCTCTTGGAGTCACTAGCAACTACTTGGCCAAGATAACCACTAGCAACGGAGAGCATGCAAGATCACAAACAACACATACATGATAGAATCATAAAGATGAAACCATTAATCAAACCAACATAATAATCTTAATATCCATTGGATCCCCGCAAACACAACATGCATGATTACAAATAGATTAGATCTTAATTATGAACAGAGCTCACAAGATCTATACATGAAAGCACAAAGGAGGAGATACAACCATCTAGCTACTACATGGACCCATAGTCCAAGGTGGAACTACTCACGAATCATACCGGAGAGAAGGCCTCCGGGATCATCTCCCTTTCGGCAGGGTGCCGGGAAGAACTTCAGATCCCCTCGATCTAGGGACGATGGTGGCGGCTGCACGGTTTCGTGGATTTCTGATCGGGTACTGTGGTTTCTGCATCGGGGCTTCTTATAGGCGAAGGCGAGATCGGAGGTGGCAGGCCACCAAACCCTAGCTGTGCGTGGGCCCACCTGGCCGCTCCCGGGGAGGGTGGCCTCTGGCCGGCCCCTCCGGCTCTTCTCTAGTCTTCTTGTTCCCCACGGAAAGTAATTTACTTTGTCCTTCGTCCCGTCCAATTCCGAGAATATTTCTTTACTAACTTTTCTGAAACGAAAAACAACAGAAAACAGACATCTGTCACTGTTGCAACTTATTAATAGGTTAGTACCAGAAAACATGTAAAAAACACCTCAAAGTATAGACAAGTAAAGCAAAGTAGATACTAAACAAGCATGGAACATCAAAAATTATAGATACGGTTCCAACGTGTCAGCATCCCTAAGCTTAACTCCTGCTCGTCCTCGAGTAGGCAAGTGATAAAAGAATAATTTTTGAGGCGACATGCACCCTCACAATAAAGATCCAACCATTAGCAAGCATTGAAAGCTGGGACCAAAGAACTCTAAACATGTGCATGAAAGATGGAGTTCTAACAATAGACATAGTAACTATGCATGCAACATGGCAAGCTACAAACAAAGATCATGAATAATATGCATTGAAAAATGTTTGTTTGTTTCACATGCAGGAAACACAACATAATAGCAATCAGGCTGTCCCTCATAGAGTAGCAATATAATGCATAGGACACCTGCAAAGTTCACAAGGGTGACTAGAAACAAATAGCACAAGAACAAATAATAACACAATATGCATCAATTAATAAGCTTTGTAAGACTGCACATAGAATGACAACTATGCTCTCTTAATGGTGCCTAAAGGTAGAAGGTGGAGACTCAATAATGGTGGAAGAAAGACCTTTTGTAAAGGAAAGGGATTACAAGTTTCAAAAAGAGCTTCCAAAATTTATGATACTGGTTAGCTTTCAGACCTCATTGCCCCTATCATAAGCATCTTGAAGTGGTTAAGGTTAAAGTGGCAAAGCTGGAGTATATGCTTGGCGAAGTATAAGTTGGCAATATCATGCCCCTTGAATACGAGGGCCACACCTCATGCATACTCAACTTTGGGTCCAGATAAGTTCTTGTCACTGTAAGTATTTGCATATCATTGAGAACCTCCAATGGGGTACCCCTTGCACATGGCACAAGAGCTTTCCCATAACCAAAATGACAAGGCAAACAGACAATGAGCATCTCAGCAATTCTTCTTATGTACCATGGGAATATGGTGCTTTTTCTCTCTTTCCTCTTTTCTCAATGTGTCTTTTTTTAAGAAGAATGCTTCATAGATGTCACTATGGTGATGCTGCAAGTTTCCACCATGATTAGGCATGGCTTAGGCTAGCGCCCAGGTGCTTTCTCTAACACAGGATACAAACTACATGGACTTACAAGTTCCCTCTTTATTTCACACCGGTGATATCCATAGACAAAAGAACATGATATCAACTGAGTACAACAAGGTACAAGTGCAATGTTGAAAACGTTCCCCGTGATAAAGACGGTTCGCTAATTCCAACTTATAAGTGCAAGCATATACAATAAAGTTGTCACAATGGTTCAAGTTTATTAGGGGCAATAAAGTGTGCCATCAAGTTCGTGATGGCTTTAATCACTAAGTTTTGACATAACAAAATAGTTTTTAATTGGAAGATAGTTGAAAACAAGAATATACTTCGAATGGTGTAACACACCATGCATATGAGTTTATATCAGACACTTTGGAATAACTTGGTTTCTTGGGAGTTGGAGGCATGAATAGAACTTACTCATACAAGTGGAGGCTAGCAAAAGACTGGGAGCAACCAACTAAGAGAGCAATAATGGCCATAATTATGCAATGCAACATAGCAAACTAATCAAAGCAAAGAGTGGTACTACAAGTCAAGGACTAAATGATCATAGAGGCTAATGGTGACTTGTCATAGTCATAACATGGTGTGAGCATGTGCCAAGTCAACCCAAGCAAAACATCAAAGGAGAATACCACAATACTATGCTTTTGTATGCTAAAACAACGCATAATTTCTTCAAGGCACACTAAGCAATCCCAATTGTTTGGAACAAGACATGCTACAGCAATAATCACTAAGCATAATGCTAAAACAACACCTAGTATGTCATGCTAAAGTCTAAGTCACAGTCAATGCAAGCTCCTCTTGCACTTTTCAAGCAAGAACTTACTACTCCTTTCCAAACACCAAGCAAACTTATTTGCAAAACAACACAGCGAGAACGGGGGTACAAACTACTAAAGCAAACTAAATAAACTAAGCAAAGTAAACGAAAACTAAGACGCTCTAAGAACAACACAACTGTGCATGAAACAATAAAAACGAAGTGTTTAGATGACTGAGCTATTTATTGATGAAGAAGGGGGTGCCTTGGGCATCCCCAAGCTTTGACGCTTGTACCCCTTGGATATTTCTTGGGGTGACACCATGGTGGCATCCCCAAGCTTGAGATTTTGTCCATTCTTCATCTCATTGCATCGTTCTCTCTCTACACCTGAAATTTTTCCTTTATATAAAACTTCACATAATCTTCATTAGCAACATTAGCTTATTCAAAAGATATTAGACCACTGACAAAGCTTTGGAACAGCAAGGATTTTCATTAAAAACACAAGCTAGTGTAGTGACTTCTTCAAAGAAACTCAATTTACCTGAAGAGAGCTCAAAAAGGAATCAATAAGAAGCAAATGCAAATAATGGTAGAAATCTGTCAAAACAGACCAGTAGGTAGAAACAATTTTTTTCGAACATCTTCTGTTGCTCAAATCAAAAAGTGTTGAACTAACGAAAGTTAGCCAACATACTGGGGGATTTATTCATAAATTTCGAGCTCAATCCGAGTTACAGAGCCTCGTCACGATTTTGTTTGGTGGAGGACAGAAATCTGTTTCGGGACAGCAACTCCCCAAATCTTACTTCCCTCTCATTAGAGGTCATTCTTGGCACAAAAAGCAAACAAAAATGATAAGGAAAGGTTATTACATAAGTATTAACTTCCAAGACTCAAGGAAACTCTTGGGTTATCTCCCAACAAGTACTTTTCTTTAACGCCTTTAAGTTAGGCACAAGAAGCAAGAAGAATCAAGTATTTTCAAATGAGGAAGCATTAACATCAAACCTTGCTTTCAAAGGAGGAGTAAAAAGCAACTTCTATCTTCTCATAGGGAAGTGTTCAATACCTTTCTTGAATGGAAAATGATATTTAATGGTGCCTTCTTTTATATCAATGATGGCACCAACTGTTCTAAGAAAATGTCTTTCCAAAGTAATAGGACAAGAAGCATTGTATTCAACATCCAAAACATAGAAATTAACAGGGACATAAGCATTGTTAACCATAATGATAACATCATTAATACTCCCCATGAGTTTCTTCTTAGCATTATCATTGAGTGGGACATCCAAATAACAATCTTCTAATGGTGGAAAATCAAGCATTTCATAAATCTTCCTAGGCATAATAGAGACACTAGAACCAAGATCACATGAAGCTTTGAGATCAAAGTCATTCACTTGCATATTAATAATTGGTTCCCAACTATCTTCTACTTTCCTAGGAATATAAGCTTTGTGTTTTAGCTTCTCTCCTTAATCGTAATGTGTTTGGTAAAGGCAACATGCATATCACTAGCATCAGGACTTCTAGCAAGCTTTTGCAGGAACATAATCACTTCAGAAATGTTGCAACCATCAATATCAAAGTCAAACTTGGCATCACTAGTAGTAGGCTCACTAGTCTTAGGCATAGTAGGAGGAGGAATAGGGGCTACTTGTGGTTTAGTGGTGATAATGCACACACTATTGTTTTTATCAATTTCAGCTTCCCTTTCCCACCTAGCATGAAGTTGAGCTAACAGCCTAACATTTTCATCAATAGTAACTTGTATGGCATTAGCAGTAGCAAAGGTGTTTTCCATAGTTTCAGGTTTAGCAGCCATTTTATTAACCAAGGAAGTTGAGCTTCAGACAAAGAGGATATATTTTTCTCAATAGTTAAAAGCTTTTCCTCTATAGTCTTATTGAAAGTGGTTTGTTTACTAATAAAGTCCTTGAGCATTACTTCAAGTTCAGAGGGGGCACTTCTAGCATTATTGTAAGAGCTTCCATAGGAATTGCCATTATTAGGAGGATAAGGCCTATAATTGTTGTTGCTACCAAAATTGTTCCTATAGGCAATGTTGTTGAAATTGTTATTTCTAATGAAGTTCACATCAACTTGCTCTTCTTGAGCAACCAAAGAGGCTAAGGGAACACTATTAGGATCTAGAGGAGCTTTCCCATTAACAAGCATAGCCATAATAACATCAATATTTTCACTCAAAGAGGAAGTTTCCTCAACAAAATTTACCTTCTTACCATGTGGAGATCTCTTAACATGCCATTCAGAGTAGTTAACCATCATATTATCAAGGAGCCTTGTTGCAAAGACCCAAGGTGATGCCCATGAAGGTACCTCCAGCAGTGAGAATCCAACAGTGTTTCTTGAGAAGAAGTTCAAACCTGCATAAAAAGTCCGGATAATCATCCAAGCAAAGGAGTCCATGAGTAGGGCAAATTTTAACCAAATATTTCATTCTTTCCCAAGCAGGAGCAACATGTTCACTATCAAGCTGTTTAAATTTCATAATGTCACTTCTCATAGCAATAATCTTAGCAGGAGGATAGTACTTTCCAATAAAAGCATCTTTGCACTTAGTCCAAGAATCAATACTATTTTTAGGCAAAGATAGCAACCATTCTTTAGCTTTTCCCCTCAAGGAGAAAGGAAAAAGCCCAAGCTTAATAATATCTCCATCTACATCATTATACTTCTGCATCTCACAAATTTCAACAAAGCTATTAACATGGTCAGCAGGATCATCAGAACCAGCACTAGAAAGTTGCTCTCTCATCACAAGATTCAACAAAGCAGGCTTAATTTCATAAAAGATAGCATCAGGAGCAGGTGGAGCAATAGGTGTGCTTAGGAAATCATTGTTGTTGGTGCTAGTGAAGTCACACAACTTGGTGTTCTTAGCAGAGTTCATTTTGGCAAAGTTGGGCAAGCCAAAAACAGCAGCAGCAGCTAGAGTAGGAACTAATTTTATTGTGTTTTTGAATAAGGCAAACAAACCAAGCTAGACTATTTTTTTTTGGGTTTTTTGAAAAGAGGCAAACAAAACCAAGCAAAAGAAACAAAGCAAACTAAAAACAAAGTAAAGAGAAAGGAAGTGAAGGACTCCCCTAGTGAAGACGTCCTTAGCCTCCCCGGCAACGGCGCCAGGAATCTTGATGCGTGCACCCAGTGTTTAACGTGGGACACTTCGTTGGAACCCCAAGAGCAAGGTGTGATGAGCACAACAGCAAGTTTCCCTCAGTAGAGACCAAGGTTATCGAACCTGAAGGAGGAAGGAAACATATCAAAGGTGTTGCTGGCAACGTGGAGACCTGCACAACACAAACTCAAGACTTTGCCCCAACGAATTAGTGAGTTTGTCAAGCTCACCGGTTTGCTGTAACAAAGGATTAAACGTATGGTGTGGAAGGTAATGGTTTGCAGCAAGTAAATAAGTAACAGTGGAAGATGTATCAATGGTAAAGATTGGACCGGGGTCCATATTTCTCTAGAGGTGCTCTCCTTAGATAAACAACATGACATGAATGGTAAACAAATTAGAGCGGGGCAATTGACAGGAATTGAGCAAGGCATAACAATGCAATTAATAGCCAGAAAGGTCCTATGAGGTTGATTGGGAAATACAACAATATACATAGACCGTCATCCAACTGCATCTATGACTAGAAGTCCACCTTCAGGTTATCATCCGAACCCCCTCCAGTATTAAGTTGCAAGCAACAGACAACTGCTTTAAGCAAAGTGTGTAAGGTAAACAGTCCACATGTTTCATGAACAAGAGACTGTTGTTTTCTCCCTAGTAGCAACATCACATCTACAACCGAAGAGATTATTGTCACTTTCCTTGGAAACTAGAGGCATGAAACCACTATCGAGCATAAATACTCCCTCTTGAAGTCACTAGCAACTACTTGGCCAAGATAACCACTAGCAACGGAGAGCATGCAAGATCACAAACAACACAGACATGATAGAATCATAAAGATAGAACCATTAATCAAACCAACATAATAATCTCAATATCCATCGGATCTCCGCAAACACAACATGCATGATTACAAATAGATTAGATCTTGATCATGAACGGAGATCACAAGATCTATACATGAAAGCACAAAGGAGGAGATACAACCATCTAGCTACTACATGGACCCATAGTCCAAGGTGGAACTACTCACGAATCATAGCGGAGAGAAGGCCTCTGGGATGATCTCCCCTCTGGCAGGGTGCTGGGAAGAACTTCAGATCCCCCGATCTAGGGACGATGGTGACGGCGGCTACAGACGGTTTTGTGGATTTCTGATCGGGTACTCAGGGTTTTTGCATCGGGGCTTCTTATAGGCGAAGGGGCGAGACCGGGAGGCGGCCAGGGCCACCAAACCCTAGCCAGGCATGGGCCCACCTGTGGCCATGCCTGGGAGGAGGGGGGGGGGTGGTTGGCCCCTCTGGTCGGCCCCTCCGGCTCTCCTCTAGACTTCTTGTTCCCCATGGAAAGTAATTGACTTTGTCCTTCATCCCGTCCAATTCCGAGAATATTTCTTTACTAACTTTTCTAAAACAAAAAACAGCAGAAAACAAGAATCTGGCACTGTTGCAACTTGTTAATAGGTTAGTATCAGAAAACATGTAAAAAGCACCTCAAAATATAGACAAGTAAATAAAGTAGATACTAAACAAGCATGAAGCATAAAAAATTATAGATACGTTTCCAACGTATCACCTAGCCTTAGATGACTTATCAAAACTATGTAACCAATTACCAAACATGTTCGCTATATTAGTCAGAGGGGGTAAAATCATAGGCAAAATGAATAATTCGCCACAAAAGTCGAGCAAATGTTAGCTACCAATATATTTACAAATATTAAAATCTTAGCAAAGGCTAGGGTTAACATATTAAAATCTTAGCAACCAATGAATTTACAAATCTTTAAGTAGGGTATGTGGAAACCAAATGTATAATGCTATAGTTACAATGATTGTTTTCCTGAAAAGTCAAACTATGCAAATTTTGATCAAACTTTTAGAAAACTATTAACACTTCTAATGCTATAGAGATATCATATGAATATATATATCATGATGTATCTGATGCCATTGATTTTGTATTGTACATCTTAATAATTTATTCTATAAACGTGGTCTAACTTTACGTAGTTTGACTTTTTTTAAATACGCATTTTTTCATTGGAACGGAGGTATTATTCTTTTCACAAATGTTTGTATGGTATACAAGCTTTGAATTCTATGAATAGATTATTAATATACAAATTACTGGTCAAAGGTCTATCTAAAGATCATTTAAAAGTACCATTGTGAATAGATTCTAAATTGCTTGGCATGTGTTTAATTCCTGAAATTAGTCTTCGCTTATGCTTGACAGTGTTGTTGTGAAGGGCTTGCTTTTATTTCAGATGGTTGATGAGGTGGTGGTAGGGTACCCTGGTGTGGAGGAGGTGGCCGCGGCGCTGAACTAGTTGGTTGCCGTTATTGAGCACCCGGCAGCTTGCCAACGTCGTGCATTTGACATTGTTTCCTTGTATACTATTAGCACTTGCTACAGCCTAATTATTTCCACCACCACTGCTCCACTACTTCACACATGTAAGCTAGCATTTGCGCACCATATCGTAGTCAAAGGGGTGGGTCTTGTTGCGGCTCCAAAGACGTCGGCCTGCATGCCTAAGAGTAATGCAATGCGATGGGTACATCAACACATATGATTGGAATGTCTTCCTGGCACTGCACAAGTGTAATTTCATCCTGTGTTCCCATCGTCTCCAATTCCCATGCCTTTTTCTATCCCTTTCGACCGTCCTCACTCATCATCTCTTCATCTTTGTATGTGGTTTTCATCCATTGATGTAGTAAGCTAGTGTGTCAACCTATAAAATGGAAACCGGAACACAACTGGAGGTTGGTATAGCATTCATGTTGATGAAAAATGTCGCCACTTGAAGTGCTGATGTGTACCTAATAAATATTCACTACTACGAAAGCCCTCATTCAAGACAGGATATCATAGGCGTCTGAAAATGGACACCATTGTTATGCTAAGTCATAAGAAGCTCTAGAAAAATCGGATATATCACATATGGGTCGATTTAAAGCCTCTTGCGCATGCCTAGTGAACGATATTGGATAGACTCTTGAGATAGCCAGTAAAGAACATGGATTTATGGCAGGTTCAAGAACACTCCTCTTAGTCAATTCTTCCTAGAAACTCCAGCAAATTGGTGCTAATACTCCAGTATGCTATAGTTAGTCAAGTTATTTAAAAGAACCGACATTGAAGGTACATTGGTTGGGTTGTCGACATAAGAACAAACTTGACCTTAGTCCGCTAGGTAGCAGAAACCAATACCACAATAACTATGTTAGTAGTCATTGCTTTGTAGAACCATTATATATTTATCCAAGAACATAAAGTAATTATGTTTTTGCACCATGTCCTCCAAAATAAATAAAAATATGTAAGTTTGATCACTACACATCACATATGCATCTAAATTTTACACCATATTCATCACATTTATAGCATAAACATCATTAAAATACCAAAAGCACAAGTACATGACATTCTCGCATGACAAGTTCAATTTCTCAACGAGGTACTTTGCAAGTAGCACAATCACTACTATCAAGGTATTACAACGTATCACATTTAGATTATATTTACATTACTTATAAACAATATATGAAAACAACCTCAAGATGCTACGATTTATCATGCTGGAACTCCACATCCTCTTTGATGTCTGGACGGTTGCTAAAAGTTGCTTAGTTTCGCCATGTTGATGTTGATAAGATGAAAATGTTCTTACCAAGACTATAACAATAACAAAAAAAAAACAATGCTTTCATAGGAGAATATTAGTTAGCTTGAATACATTGGACATAATGCTTTTGCTACATCGAGCACCATTCATAGAAATCCAGCATAACTAGAAGAAGGATTTTGAATACATTGGTCATAATGTTTTTTCAGACCGAGCACCACTCATAAAAATCCGTGTGACTAGAAGATGGATTTTGAGAGAGTGGCTTCAGGAGGTGGCACATTGATTTCTGCGATGGCTACCCCAATGGCAGCAAAATGGTACCTAACCCTAAATGAATGAGTTGACAAGTTGGAAGTTGGATGGGATGACCATATTTACCGGTGAGTGTGTCTGGATCGTCCGCTCAACTAGTGTATCCTAGAGGTGCGTATAGCGAAGAAGTTGAGCCAAAAGGTGTGGGGTTGCATGCGATCTTCTTATGAAACTGTGGTTTCCTGGTGGCTATGTCTTGCAATGACACAATTCATGCGTAGGTGGAACATTTAGGAGGGGACATGACTTTGTGAGGTAGTGTAGTTAGGTTGTGATGCAAATGACTAACAGGGTGGTAGCTCCAACAACTTGTCAAGGTGGAGAAGGGGTGGTGGTGTCCTTCTAGTTCCATTTAGATTGAAGCAACCAGTATCTACCCCTTCTCACGGTGGGTGGATTCTCTCTCCTTGTACCGATGGCAATGGTGGACTGATATTTGGTTGCAATATTTTTCATGGAGACTACATTTTCTATTGGTGGGTTGTCTTTATGTACAGAAATGAATAGGACCATGTGTGTTTAGGTGGGTCATGACAGGCTTGGTCTACTCAATGAGGGTGTTGTGCTTTTCGATTCCTAGGGTCGAGCCTCTCGAGTTATATTTTGAGAATTATACCGAACATTGTATTTAAAAAAACTACCACATAGTTCAAACAGTAATTATAGTTTTTCAGAAGCCACGATAAAGCCAGAAACTAGGGAACTTAAATGAAACATCACATCATTTTTCAGAAGATAAAAAACCCATAAGCACACAACAGAACCCAACCTCAATATCCTCTACACATGATTGCTTCTTGTCGCCCAAATCGCATGAGGTGAGTGAAATTCTAGGATTCTCTGTGGAAGTAGTAAGCAAGCCGAGTTTAGAATTTCTCTTGAAGAAAAAAATGCTTGCATTTGAATTTTTGGACTTAGTAGAGACTCTTTTGGGCACAGAACGGTCTTTCCTCTCCCCCTATCGACCCCTTGAGAGTCGACTCTAGTACTTCTATATTGCATCTGGCCTTCTCTCTCTCCGATGGCGCTGTCGGATGGCGAGAAGATGGTCTAGGTGGTCTGTCCCTCCTTGTTAATAGTAGTATAGGTTTGTCGTGTTCGCTTGTTGGCTTTATGTCGGAAGTTTGGAGTTAGTTATTGGGTTCTAGCAGGGAGAATCTGGTGGCTGCCAGTGGTCTTCCTCTTATCTGTGCTGCTCTGGTGGAGAGAGCCGGAGACATAGATGGTTGATGCCGTTGGATCTCCATAAATAAGGTTTCTCTAGGTGCCTCAGATCTGGTTGATGTTATTTCCCGCATCTTCTCTTGTTGCGCCATGGTGGTGGAGTGGGCTGCATGTTCGGGATGTAGGCAGTGGAGATTGACTCTAAGGCTGGGAAAGGATCTGAAGTTTCTTCTGGTGGATGTTATCAACTATGGTGACGTGGCACTTGTTATCCAAGGCCATCAAGGCCACTCCTGACCCCAAATACCAGATCCCCGAATAGTGGTCTCTGCCTCGCCTGGTCGACATCTCGAGGAGTTGAGGCGGCTGGCTGGTGACTGCGTTGCTGGGTCGATTAAGGGTTAGGGTAATAGAGAAGATATCTGGTGATACTAGTCTCTATATGATACCATGATACCGTTTCTCAAAATTACATTTCTAAGTTTCAGAAAAATTCAAAACAATTATAGCTGTGCATTACATGTATTGTGTTCACAATCCCTAAAATTTTTAGAACCGAATTCAAAACACACACCAATTGACATGTGAATAGTACCTTTTGTAGTTTTATCTTTCTATGACACTATTCATGGTGGATTTGTCATTTTCGTGTCTATGCGTGTTTTTTGAATTTGGTGCTAAATTTTTTAGGAATGGTGTACACATATCTTGTGAACGCTCATAATTTTGTTCGAATTTTTTACAAACTTAAACCTTTGATTTTGAGCACGCGTATCATGGAATCATTTAGTGGTTGGTATCACTAGATATTTCTCGAATAACTAATTAGACTTACCCTTAGGTAGGCCTTTTGGGTTAGCTGGGCCTCAAGGATATGGGATCCGGGCTTTGGCAAATATCCCATGTTGCTCTTGACAAGTTGATCTAGAGGATTAATAAATATATAGATTATTCATGTCCTGTCATAGTGTCCACGTGATAGCAGTAGTAATCACATTAACAAATACGTCAATGCGAGCAATTAGGAAATATTTTATAGTTTTATAAACTTCTATCAAACGTCACTATGATTTTCTACCCACCTTTGCAACTGCACATTTATAATCTATTATAATAACTAGCACAGTGGCCCTCGCAAATGCGAGGGAATGATCTGTAGTGTGTTGAAAGTGACTGAGTAACTAATTTATGATTTTATGAATATTCAAATTATTTGATAGGAAGTAAAAAACATTCTATATATGGTTAGTGTAAACATAGTGCAAAATAAAACACCATAATCCTTTGTGATGTTTGTGAGATTTATCATTCAGATCAGGATCATCGGTGTTTTATTTTGAAAACAGAAGTGTATGTTTTTGGTCCCATCATAGTAAAATGTGAAAGTTTGTGATCCATGTATACCAGTATTAATTTTCCTTAGTCGTATCAATGTTTTCCCTTGTGAAAGCACATGCCAATTAGCTGCCCACTGTGTCTATGCATCTAAATGTCTCTATCTCTACTACCCTTATATGTATATGTCCTTCCATCAATGCAATTTTTCTACCGAGTAAGAGGAGATGCTCGGTGTTGCATATTAGAACTCAATAATAGCCGACTTCACTCATTGTGCTCAATGAAAGTAATGCAATAACCTTCAATAAATAATATTTAAATTAGAATAAAAATATTGAATGCACCCGAGCATGTCTGGTGTCAATTATCTTATGGGTGACAGTCAAGCTAATGTGCATTTCAATCATCCAATCGAGTTCACCTAGAGACACTAACTCGTAAGGTTTTTATGTTTCATTGGGATGTACTATTAAACCAAAATTGAGATTTACTACAAACAAATAAGGTAGGGAAGGTGAATCGGGGCCCTAACATATCAGGATGAAAGGCATAGTCGATGGACAATATGTCAAAATTTCTACAGTACCCATTGTTGGTACAAAGAGAAAGAGGGCTGGGAAAGAGGTCCTACTATTCATTATCTATCTAATAGGAATAGGTTCAGTTAGCATTCGTTTACGTTACCATCTAAATGAATACATAATATAAAATTTGTAAAATGAAGTTTTTTTTACATTAGAGAGCAATCTTTGTCCCTCATCATGGGATTATGTAAAAAAAAACGTTTACAGCTGAATCAAACCAATGGTTGGGTGTATCGCCCTCCCTTTCGTCGTGCTTTGAACCGCGGTTTAACCTCTTGAGCGATGTTGATCTATTGTTCATATTTCTTGAATAAATAAATTTAAATTGATGTTAAAAACTGAAAATATGAATATAAGAAAATAATACAATTGGTCAAAGTGGATAATGAGGATCATCTCACTATCATTTTGCATTTCCTGAGAAATATAATTTATTTAGCTATTATAAGTGGTTCTTTTTCCAATCAAAATCATGTCTGTATTTGTTGGGGGATTTGACTTGGTTTCCAATTTAATAAAATAGAGCGTAGACATTGGTAGTACTTTGTATGGACTATATCAGAGTAAAACTTGTCAAGCAGAAATAAAGGACCACATGGCTCTTGATGTTTGCAATTTATAGTTAAATCACCTCTACATATTTTTACACCCATGTCTAATACAAAGGGAAGTATTTTTTCCTCTAGGATGGTACAAACTAATATCAATGAAATCACGTACACTTTGTTTGGGGGCGGACTCTACCAACATATATCTGCAGGTCACACGGAAATAAATGACCATATGGATCTGTACGTGACTACAAAAATCTTTGTTATACCCTTGCCCATTTAACTTATGTATTCCAGCAAATAATCCATGTTAAATTCTTACCCATTTTTTTCTGAGGGATAAATCTCCTTGTAGCCGGCCGGCCAGCCGGAAGTCCACGTACAGGAGTTTCCTTTCAAACTCGGAAGTCCACGTACGGGAGCTTTTTTTTTTTAATTTACGTGTCAGGTATACTCATGTGTTCACGTTTACCGTTTTACGTAACACTTTTTATTTTTTAATCTGAGCTGTTAAAATGCAGATCAACGTAGTATACTTTTTAAGCGTATGTGGATCAATCTGATGTCTCGAAAAACATTCTTATATTACTTTTAGTATATAATAGATAGACTAAGAAGTTAATCCCGTTTCTCTCAACATGTAGTGTATCCAACTCAACAAACATGCCACTTCATTTCCCCTTTTTCTGTTTTTTTAATGTTTTAGTTTGGTCTTTGGTCCTCACAAATGGCACATTTTTGTTGTAGCAAAGAAACACCAAGGGACAACAAAGAAAAAAGAAACCCAAACTTAACAGGCCACCCCATTGCTTCAGCCCAGTCCTCCATCTTCTTTTCTGCCCACATGATGGACAGCCCACAGAATGAATCTCACCATGAGTACAACCATTGACTGGTTCTCAAAAAGAAAATGACCATTGATGAAACTGACGGAGGCAACGGAAGAGTCCCCGTAGAATTTATCCTATAGTATTTAAACTCTAAGGTTACCCACGCGGTCATATCACCTTGCCAGTTCGAATCCGCCAGGATTAAACCCGAAGCACCTGAATCCGCCAGGATATTAACATCACGATCATACCAATTACATTCAGTCTCTAAAACAATACAATGACCTAATGACATTAAGGATGCACACAATAATTCTTTTTATAGAAGTGTAAAGTTCCCCAAAGTGTGACCCATTCTTTGCATGAGCAGGACCCTCTACTAGGAGTCTAGGAGCAGCCTCTACGGGCAGGAGTGGAATCCATCTCGCCGGGTCTCTAGCTATCCCTTGAGGCCGTGTCCCTCCACCTCCTCCTCCTGCAGGGCTGCAGGCCCAATGCCAATGCCCCCATCGACCTCCACAAGGACAGCTTTGGCGCCCTCCACGACCAATCGTCTGCTTAACTAGACACGGGCGCCGCCTCCTATTCCGCTTGGAGTCAATTCAATTCTGGCATGAAGTGTGTGTCGACACTCAGCAGGCCACAATGTTTCGTTGACGGAGAGGGACAGGCTAGGTTTCTATAGCAGCAAATCAAGATTCTATACGTCATGATAAACCCGCAACTCTTCGCTTAATTACTTGGGAGAAACGGTTTTAACAGGACAGCCGCTCGCCATGCCACTTGTAATCGTAAGAAAATTAGGTGGAACGATAGCTCCAACATGGCGGCATCAGGGTTTATATTAGAGCCATATACAACACGAGTTGGTTACAATTGGTTTACAACACATACAAGTACAAAACACTAAAACACACGTACTCTATCAAACTTTCTCAATCTCAACTATGGGAAATATATGGAGATTGCTCTTACACTCCTGAAACAATGGTACTGGGAGTCCACTTCGTGAAGATATCAGCAGGCTGATCTCTGGATGCAATAAACCAGACTTGCAACGACCTTTGAGCAACATGTTCATGGACAAAGTGATCTCAATATGCTTTGTCCATGCATGGAATACTGGGTTGGAAGCGAGCTCCAACATTATCACACCATAGGACAGTTGGAGAATTCTAATGAACTCCAAGTTCTTTGAGAAGAGCTTTCACACAGATTAGTTCAGCAGTGATATTGGCCGCAGCTTTATTTAAACTCTATGCTAGACTGAGACACATTAGTCTATTTATGAGAACTCCAGGCGATAAAATTCTCACCATGAAAGAGAGCATATCCCTCCGTAGATCACCTATCCCCCACATCTCCAGCCTAGTCAACATCGAATACACAACCACAGAGGTAGACAATGACAATGAAGGAGAAGTCCACGATCAAGAGTACCATTGACAAAGCTCAAGATCCTCTTGACATCATGCCAGTGTTCTTAAGTTGGCATATGAAGAAACTGATGACGTGATTAACATCAAAGATAGGTCTGGACGAAAGTGAGCAATAGATACTGCAACCCGCCAATAATACTCCGATAGTTAGTAGCATCATCATTACTCAATGCTGGACTATCAGCAGGAAAAAGTTTGGTAGAGGAAGACATAGGAGTATCTGCAGTCTTGCACTTCAACATACCAGCTCTCCGAAGAAGATCAAGAGCATATTTCCGCAGAGTCAAAGTGAGACCACCAACACGACGTGCCACTTCAATACCAAGAAAATAATGGAGTGTACCAAGATCCTTAACCGCAAACTCCCAATGAAGTCCGTGAAGAAGATGATCAATAGCCTATGAAAAAGAGATGAGAACAGTGATGTCATCCACATACACCAGAAGATATACTGTAACATCTGACCGCCGAAGTATAAATAAAGATGTGTTAGTAGTAGACTCCACAAAACCATGATGTCTCAACACTGTTGCAAGTCATGCATGCCAAGTACGAGGAGCCTGTTTTAGACCATGGATGGCTTTAGACACGCGACAAAAATGATGAGGGTGCTCAGTATCCTCAAAACCAGGTGCTCAAGATAAAAACCTCCTCCTCAAGAACGCCATTGAGAAATGCATTCTAAATATCAAGCTGACGTATAAACCATCCACGGGTAACTGCAAGTGAGAGAAGCAAACGAATGGTTGTAAGCTTAACCACATGACTGAAGGTATCCTCATAGTCCAATCCATATCTCTATTTGAACCCTTTAGCAACCAATCTAGCTTTATACTTCTCAATAGTGCCATTAGCATGTCGCTTTACCTTAAACACCCATTTTGAATCAATAATGTTAATACCAGAACGAGGAAGAGTGAGCTGCCATGTACCATTTTTTATCAAGGCCTGAAATTCGGTCTCCCTCACTTCACGCCAATGAGGAATACCCAACGCGACACGAAAATGGCGAGGCTCTGAATGAGGATCTGCAGTAGCCTAGGCATGTAATTGTAAGAAAATTAGGGTGGAACGCACAACTCCAACAGGGCGGCGTCCAGGTTTATTTTAGAGATATATACAACACGTACATGTGGGGTCATGTACAATTGGTTTACAACATTCATAAGTACAAAAATACTAATACACACGTATTCTATCACCACTATCTGTACATGTCAGCAACCATTTCGGCCAAGTTGACACATATCCTACTTGAAAACACAGCCTTCAAGTCAACACTCATCATGTTGCCGGATTCTTTCGAGAGCGGTGACTATGGTGATCCCGGGCAAAGACAGTGCAGTGGTGGGAACAGTTCTGGGTGTCGCCGGATATTGACGAGCCGGATCCTTAGCCGGTGGCATTGAATCAGTGAGTCCAGGACCACAATGGACGACGTGTTGCGTACGTCCACCTGATATGTTATGAACACAGACACTATACGTTGTGAAAGCCGACACGAGTCAGTTGCAATGCTAACATGGTTGTTTGCTACAAGTTTGTGTTTTTCCTAGATTTGTCGATGCTGCATACACGCTTTCAAATTGTAACAAACACGTATGGTTTTTTAAATGAAATCACACGCCAAATGTTGCAAGGTTTTACAATTTTGTGTCTCAAAATTTTCAATGATGTTTACGTATTTTTAAAATGTTTCAAACACATATTTTGTTTTTGTAATTGTTTATGATTTTCGTTGAACTAGACGGTCATTTTTGTTGCCAATCAATCTGGAATACAAAATGTTACTTAACCATTTTTTATTGCTACAAATACATGGTTTTTGTTGTAATATTTTATGATTTTTGTTGATAGTGCTAGCGGTTTTTATTGCAAATCAATATGTAATAAAATATTGTTTTTTACCACCTTTTGTAGCATTACTTTTTCTAACATGCTGCAACATTTTGTTGTTGTAATAGTATTTTTTGTAGGTGGGGCACGGTTTTTTGTTGCAATGCTCTATGCCCATAGTGGCATATTTCCTATAAATATCAGAAAGGGAAGGACCAAAGTGATATACCCGTTTTTTTTAAGTGGAGAAGCTTATGACTTGGGTTGATTTTCCCAAAGCCGAGGGAGGGAAATGCAAAAAATGCGTAGTTGGCTAGTTTTGGCTGTTGGATATC
This sequence comes from Avena insularis, assembly GCA_023614405.1. NCBI lineage: Eukaryota > Viridiplantae > Streptophyta > Magnoliopsida > Poales > Poaceae > Avena > Avena insularis. Next base: position 11,866,091 of record CM042684.1, read on the forward strand.
GATCTGGTGTCTTGGATGATGGCCATTTTGGCAGCCACATCGGCCCACCGACGCCTAGCGTATGCCATTACTTCGTGTTTGTGTGCTGTTGTCACAAATTTTATTGGCCGATGCTGCACAGGGAGGTGGGTGATGACCAAAATAAGAGAGGAAAAACCAGTTTAAAAATTGATCTTTGATTTATTTAAACCTTGGAGAATTACTCTTTATGTAGTATTGTCCTAGGGCTCGATTAAATATGTCGACATGTTACCAGTATAGTTAAATATTCTAAATTTCGAACTGCAACTAAATTATCATCTATGTAGGTATGAGAAAATTAGATAGGAAACTAGACCCCTAGAATATGTTGTGTATACATCATGCTCATTGCATATGAAAATTTGGAACCTAAAAGATACTGTAGCTAAATTGACTACATATTTAGGTAGTGCTTCACCTTCACTTGCAAGATCAACAAACTATTTATTCAAACTACTAAATCATTTCATTTGTATTCTTTTTATTACACTAACTTCTTATTCTCTTAGCTCTAATATAATATGAAGAGATTCATTAGCTGTGTATGATCCTTGGTTATAGTGTTAAGGTATACAATCAATTAACTATTCTTTTTCTTATTTACTGTTTTTCTGTTCCAACCATGCTTGAGAAAAGCAGCTCACATGATTACTTAAGGAGTATGGGCCAAAATGGGGGGGGGGGGGGGGTAAGGGATGGAAGATATTAACCAAACAATAGGAGGACCATATAAGTCAACTTACCGTAACAGGGATTGTTCTTAAACATTGTATACTCACTTTCTCCCTATGTTTGCATCTCAAGAGTAAACTACATATCTCAAATGGTGGTGTTCTTTGTGCAAAAAAGAGAATAAAACTAACAGTTGCACCTTTCAATGTTCACAATATTGTGCATGTTCATTTCTATGTTATTTATGAAACCAATCACAATATTTTATTGATCCTTGCAAAAATCAGGTTTCCTTTGCAACCTTTTACTAACATGATCTCTCGTGGCAATGCACGGGGTATCATCTAATTTAATTAGTAGATGCTGGACTTGTTTTCATTTCCGAAAACACACTTGGTAGGATTATCTCAATTCTCCGTTCTACAAATTATGTTTCTGGTCGTAATCACTTTTGAGAGAACAACCATGGTAAATATGAATTCCATGTGGTTCTTTGAGTTCCCACACAATAGGCATATAAATAGGCTCAATCCATCTATTTCTTATGAAAACATATAAATAAGAGGCCAAGTGCACACCATTAATTAGTAGTGTATTTTGATACTAAAATGTCACGTAGATATGTGCATGAAATAGTTCTATCAATCACCTCTAATTTATGCCACAAATTCATCATAGGGGGAAAAAGGTCCTTCTAAAAGTTAATTTTAATTGTTCGCCATCCCATTATAAGCAACAACTTCATTTGACTCACTAACAATTTAATAAAGATCCTAGAAATCAATAGTTACATGAGCCATTGAAATTAACTCTATCCACCACTGGTGCCAGGGACGGATCCACCATAGGTCAAGGGTGTACACCCAAAATTTTCTGCAACAAAATTTATATATAGTACACATTGGACGTATGTATCAATTATAGTATTTTCTAGCTTATATACACTGCATTTTCCTATCCAAATCAAGCTTAAATCTTGAATTAGCAAATAGTAAGGCCAGGCAAAGAACCCATTTTCAGCCTTTTTTTCTCTTTACGTTTTGTATTGGTTAAAATTTGTACACCCGAAATTAAGTTTCTGGATCCGTCCATGACTAGTGCAATTATAGTTGCTCGGAGTTCAGCCAGACATCTCCCATGGCCACGCGGTCTCGCAACCACTGCCGCCGACACATTTGAGCTTGCACAGACCGTCTGCCGCTCTCTCTTTTGTTCCCATTACCATGCAAGACGCTCTTTCCCTATGATTGCTACCACGCCACCGTACTCCCAGTGAACTTGCCACACCACCAACTCACGCCATGGTTTTTTGGAGTAAAAAAGATGATAGTCAATACATCAATGTTGTTAGGAACAAAACAGACCCGTCTGACAAGGTAAAATTTTCGAGGGTTTTCTTGATTGGGAATTTTTGTGAACCTTGATGATAAATTTTTGTGTGGAATTGTATGTCTGACGGATCTTCTGGGATCCAATCATTTTTTGCATTTGTTGGTATGGTTTCAGGTCAGTCTTGCTCTTTCGATCTATGATTGTCATCATTGGTGATCCTTGCTGCTCTGGTGAGTTGGTCATTTGGGGTCTTAGCATGACGACCGTATGTTTACTACAATAAGACTTTCCCAGATCCAATGCCGAAGGGACGAGGACAGAGGCGTGTCTTCAACTCGCACTAGTGTGTGTTGTCGTTGCTAGGTGGTCCAACGACCAATCGAATTTTAGGTGTTGTTACGGTTTGTGTGTTCTCAGATACCATGTATGTTGATTGCATTTATTGTGTAGTGGGCATGTTTTTTAGGATTGAGGTCAAGCTTTTGGTAAGTGGGTTGAGTACATTGTGTCAGTTTCCGAACAACTTTTATCAACTATTTTTCCCTGCTCATTGAACAATGATAGCTCATCTGTTATCTTATAAAATGTAACAAATCCTACTTTTATTTCCGTCTCTTACCATATGGTTAGTAATATCTTGGTGGAGTTAGTGTGGCGAGTTATCCATCTTTTGATTTTCTTTTTAATTTTCCGGAACAATTTTGCTTGGCTTCCGTTTTTAAATTATGAATAATATTTTGTGTGCTACGGCTGCTCAACTCACTTGGCAAATTCTAGTGAAAACTATGGGTTGTGGATTAGATTCAAGACCTTCCCCGAATTGACGTTGCATCAGAATGAATCCTAGTAGTCGATGGAGCGGAGCATGTTGCGTCATACTTCCTCCGTTCCATAATATAAGATGTTTTAGGTTTGTAAAGAGAATGTATCTAGACTTATTTTAGTATGTAGGTTCACTCTATATCTCAGTGAACCTACACACTAAAAATAGTCTAGATACATTCTCTTCACAAATCTAAAACATCTTATATTTTAAAACGGAGGGAGTACAAGATGGGGTCGCACATGATTAACAGAAATGCTGAAGCTATAATATTACAAGATGGGGCCACTCTTACTTCAACAGCTACTACAGGAGCTGCTTCGTGGCACTCAACAACTGTAATTTCTTCCTTTGTTCCCATTGTATCCTATTCCCAGGGTTTTTATCTCGTTTTGGCCTCGCTCCTCATCTCCTCATGTTTTTGTGTAGTTTTCACCTATCTGACATGGTGAGCTACTGACGTATAGTATAAGAAGTGAAGTGGAAACAATAACTCTTATCTATTTAGACGAAGATAGGAGATGATATATATATATATATATATATATATATATATATATATATATATATATTGGGGTTGCAGTGGGGTTTTTTGTCCTACTGTTTTACCCTCAAAAAAAAAAACAAGTGAAGGTTGGTAAGGCATTCACGTTTTAATCATGAAATGAAAGCCCGTGGTCGGGAGTTGCAGTGCAGGTGTGTACGTAATTAATGTTTACTTATAAAAAACCCTCATTTTTTGATAGAATATACCATTGATGGCTGACAAAAAGTTTCTTCGTTATGCCTTATCACAAGCAGCTCTAGAAAACACCGTTACATCACACACGGTCGTATTTGAAGCCTCTTGAATTATATACTGAAGCATATTAAAAAAAGAGCCTCTCCAGATAATGAGTAAATTACGTGGTTTTATAGCCGGTACAAGAACACCCACCTCAGTCAGTTTCGCCTATGAGACCTCGGGCGAACTAGAGCCAATAATTCAGTTTGGTAGCTGCAGATAGAGAGTCAAGTTGTTTGGAAGAACATATATACTCCAAAAGTAGGCTGTCTCGGTTTGTTTCAACACAGGGACAAAATTGACTAATCGTATATTGCAGTATTTTTTATTAATTATTAACGAGTAAAGCTCCACGTTAATGAAGAAAAGTTAATGTTGTTGTTTGCTACACAACGAGAACAAGGATATTTCTCTCCGTTCTTTGATGTGTACACGAGGTCGTTTACAAAGCTCTACGGTTGTCATGAGTATTGAAGTGTATAAGTGGATTGCACTAGTCATTTTCATCAGTTTAGACTTTTGGTTGCTATTAGTGCATGAAGCTTGACATGGTATCAGAGTTTAAAGTCTCGAGTTCGAGTCCTGGCTTTCGCAATTTATCCTAAAATTGTTGTTGACCCCTCTATGTTCACGTATAGGCCTCTTCAGTCATACGTGAGTTTCGCGCGCCATCGCTCTTTTCTGGTTGCACGTGCTGACTTATCCCCGTCACACGTGAGAGGGGGTGTTGAAGTGTATAAGTGGATTGTACTAGCCATTTCCATCAGTTCGCACTTTTGGTTGCGTTGGCTAGTGCATGAAGCTTGACAATGAGCATGTGATTACTGATAGGTCATGGCCACATGCTTGAGTCCCTACAGGCCTAAGGCAAGGCGACCCGCTATCCCCAATGGTTTTCATCATGGCCATCGACCCTTTACAGCGCATTTTGTCCAAGGCTACTCTTAGTGGAATTCTAAGTCCCATCCATTCTAAATCGACGACTTGCAAAATCTCCCTTTACGCCAATGACGCCGGAATTTTTGTAAACCCCGTCAAAGAGGAGTTGGATGCTATCTCCACCATTCTCACTTGCTTCGGAAATGCCAGTGGCCTCGTCACCAATATGACCAAGACGGAGTTTTTTTTGATTCAGTGTGGGCTAATCAACTTGGATGAGGTGTTGTCCTCCTTCCCTGCCAAGAAAGCATCCTTCCCAGGAAGATACTTGGGCCTCCCACTTCACATCCGCCGCCTACGCAAAGTGGACTTTCAACCTTTATTCGACAAAATCGCAAAGAAGCTGCCTGGCTGGTTTGGGAAAAATATCGCGAGACCTAGAAGATTAATTTTGGCAAAGAATGTCCTAATGGCCACTGCAACATACCACACCACCTCCATTCCGCTCTCGAAATGGGCTCGCAACCAGATTACTAAGATTGTTCAGATTTTCGTCTAGGCAGGCGACGAAGGGGAGCATGCAACAAAGGGCAAGGCGCTCGTCAATTGGAAGACAGTATGTAGACCAAAGGAGCTGGGTGGGCTGGGAATGCTAGACTTGGAACGCACTGAGACTACGATGGCCTTGGCTCCAATGGACCGACCCCGAGCGCACATGGGCTGGTTCAAAGCTTCCCTGCAGCTCGGCCGATATGGCACTCTTCAGAGCCTCGACAAAAATCACTCTAGGAAACGGTGAGAGGGCCTCCTTCTGGCATGACAACTTTAGCAATCAGGGCCCAATCCAGATGTGGGCCCCTGATCTATACAAGATCGCCACTAGAAAGAATAGGACTGTTGCGAAAGAGACCAACAATAACAACTGGATCCGCTCCGTCGCTCGCATCAACATGCCTATACAGCTAACCCAATACCTGCAGGTTTGGGACCTCATCCAGGAGACCCAGCTGACCCCTCTGCAGCTTGACTCGATCAAATGGACACTGACTACAGACAGAATCTACAGTGCTGCTTCGGCTTACCACGCGCAATTCAATGGAAGTTTCCCAAAGTTCAAAGCACAAAAGATTTGGTCGGTGCATGCGGAGCCTAAATGCAAGCTTTTCTCCTGGCTCGCTCTCCATGGAAAGCTTTTCACCGCTGATATGCTTGCGATCCGAGGATGGCCTCATGCCCCTTTTGTTCTCTTTGTGTCTCTGCCCCCGAAACAGCCGACCACCTCTACAAAGACTGTCCATTCACAACGGTGATCTGGAACACCACGCAATCTTGGGACAATGAGGGCACGAGCAAACAGGGACAATCCTTCAACTCCATCTCGGAATGGTGGGACGATTTAATAAAGGGGAAGAAAAATGCTGAACAACGACGTCTTAGCGTCCGCCTGCTTTATGTCCTCTGGAATGCTTGGAAGGAACGTAATCGGAGAATTTTCACCGGGAAAAGGCTCACCTACATTGAGAAGGCTCAAAGGGGAAGACAAATGATGAACAACGACGTCTTAGCGTCCGCCTGCTTTATGTCCTCTTTTGCATCCTATGTGCCTAACATTCCGGCCGAGCCCGATTAGGCTCTAGGCTTTTCTTTTGCACTTTGGTGGTTTTTGCCCTTTTCCCACCTTAACACAAAAATTGCCTTCTCTGTACAGTGAACTATTGATCTTTTTCCCTCTTCTAATAGAATTAGGCAGTGCTCCTGCCGGTTGCCCCAGAAAAAAAGTCCCTACATGCAAAAAAAAAGCCCAAGTCATAGGTAAGTCTAGAACTGAAAACCAAGCCGACTCTGGTAATGGAGGACGACATGTTGTTTTTGTGTCGCTCCTTTACCGAAGACATCGTCAACACATCTCTCGCGTCATTGCACGTGATACACTGGGGGCACCCTTGATCTGGATATTCTGGATCAGATGATGATGGCATTGGACGTCGTAAACCATCCTAGGTTCATCGTCTTGCAACAACTTTTGGTCGAAGGTAAAGAAGGTGGAGTGGATTCGTCTTGCACACAATCTTCCGTGGAGATGTACATGTTGTAATTATGCCCTAGAGACAATAATAAAGATGTTATTATTATAATTCTTGTTCATGATAAAGTTTATATTCCATGCTAGAATTGTATTAAGCGGAAACTTTGATACTTGTGTGGTTTATGAACAACACCGTGTCCCTAGTACGCCTCTATGGACTAGCTCATTGATTAATGATGGTTAAGGTTTCCTAACCATAGACATGAGTTGTCAATTAATAATAAGATCATGTCATTAGGAGAATGATATGATGGACATACCCAAATCAAGCAGAGCAATTAGATCGTGTCATCGTGTTCATCTTTGCGAAGCTTTTTCTTATGTCAAATATTGTATTCCTTAGACCATGAGATAATGCAACTCCCTGGTATCGGAAGAAAGCTTTGAGGTCATCAAACGCCATCCTATGAAAGGGTGATCATAAAGGTGTCTCTCAGGTGATCGGAAAGTACTTGTTGGGTTGTATGTATCGAGATGGGATTTGTCCCTCCCAAGTCGGAGAGATATACTTCGAGCCCACTCGGTAATCGATATCAACACCGCTTGCAAGCAAGTGGTTAAGGAGTTAATCACAAAGTGATATCGGATTACGGAACGAGTAAAGTACTTGCTGTGAACGAGATTGAACTAGGTATGCCGATGCCAACGATCGAATCTCGGGCAAGTAAAATATCGCGTGACGAAGGGAATATATATATGGGATTAATTGAATCCTGGCATCGTGGTTCATCCAATATGATCATCGATGAATATGTGGGATTCAATATGGGTTTCCAGATCCCACTGTTGATTATTGATAGAAGATCATGTCTGCATATTCTCGAACCCGTAGGGTCACACACTTAACGTGTCTCGACGCTAGGATATAATGGATACTTGGTATATGAGTTTTTATCCGGAGTCTCGGATGATATCCAGGACATCACGAGAGGTTCGGAATGGTCCGAGAATAAGATTCATATAAGGGAAAGCAGTTTTTGGATTTGAATTGTTTGAATGTTGGTATTGTACGGAAGGTTCTAGAAGCTATGGAGTGGGACCAACGTGGCCCCACTTGTCGGGAGGGGCGTGGGCCTCACGAGGAGTGCCTCCGCATTGGGACAGGGGCACAAGGCCCCATAGGCCCAGCCAAGCCCTAGGGGAAACCCTAGGGAGAGCTTCTAGAAGGGGAGGGGGGAAACTTGCCCCCCACTCCACCCATGTGACCGCCGGCCCTAGGGCTTGGAGGAGGGTCAAGGGCAGCCGGCCAGCCCTCTATATAAAGAGGGCAGGGGCGCACCCTCTCCCCACACCTCCTCCAACCCTAGCTGCCTACCTGCTGCCCTCCTCTCTCTCTCTCTCTCTCCCGACTGCGCGTAGGCGAAGCCCTGCCGCAGAAACTCTCCACCTTTGCACCACGCCGTCGTGTTGTAGATCCAATCTATCTCTCCACCCCACTTGTTGGACCGAGGAAGGAGGAGACGTCGAGGTGCCGTACGTGTGCATCTCTCGGAGGCGTCGCCACTTGCGGCGTTGGATCGGATCGGATCACGAGGAGGAGAAGGCTAGTACGACTACATCAACCACGTTCCGTTGAACGTTCCGCTATGCGATTTCTTCAAGGGTATGAAGATCTCATCTATCCCCCCTCGTTGTTTGCATCTCCTAGATTAGATCTTGGCTTCCCCGTTCGCATCCGTAGAAAATTTTGATTTACTATGCTGCAAAACCCTTCAGTGGTATCAGAGCTAGATCTATGCGTAGATGTGTTTCACGAGTAGAACGCAACATGCTTGTTGCGGGCGTTGATGTTTTCTGTTGCAAGCCTCTTGTTGTGTACTTCTTATGACGCGGGATAGTGAGATCGAAGCGGTCTAGGCCAACTTTACGCGACCTTGTTTGCGAGACCGGCTCCGCACTTGACGTGTGGCTTGTTCCACACATGTGGCTGGTGGATGCCAGTTTCTCTCACTATAGTTGTCATGGGATTTACACCGGATGTTGGCAACCATAATATCACCGTTGTGGCTTTTGTAGGTAAGAATCGTTCTTAGCTTGTTACTCCCATAAGCCACGTAAAACATGCAATAACAAAGTAGAGGCATCTAACTTGTTTTTTGCAGGGAGTGTTTCTGTGATATGGTATGGCCCAAGATGTGATGTGTATGTTGTATGCAATGATCATGTTTTGTAATATTTCACGACTTGCATGTCGATGAGTACACAACCGACAGGAGCCATATGGTTGTCTTTATAATTGTGTATGACCTGTGTGTCAACTTCTTATACGCCATGTAATAGCTTTACTTTATCGCTAAGTAGTTAACAATAGTTGTAGTTGCTATTCGTGGTGAAGGCAATCATGGTGGAGTGATGGAGATCATGCTGGCACGCACAAGATGGAGATCATTGCGTGGAGATTGGCTATACCATGTCACATAAAATTATATGCATTGCATGTGATGTTTATCCTTTTATGTATCTTATTATGCTTAGATTGCGACGATAGCATTATAAGATGATTCCTCACTTAAAGATCAAGATAAAACTGTGTTCTCCCCATGTATGCACCGTTGCGAAAGTTCGTCGTGTTCAAGCACCACGTGATGATTGGGTGCTATAAACTCTACGTTCACATACAACGGGTGCAAGCCAGTTTTGCACACGCGGAAATACTTGGGTTTGACTTGACGAGCCTAGCATGTACAGACATGGCCTCGGAACACACGACCGAAAGGTTAAGCATTAGTCATATGAATGATATGATCGACACTTTGTTGTCCACCATTGAAACCACATCTCTTCTTGTGAAGATCGGATTAGGTGTGGTGAATTTGGATCATGTTCACTAAACAACTTGAGGGATGTTGAATTTAGTGGGAGTTCATCTAGTAATTTGATTAAGTTGAACTAGTTATCATGAACATAGTCTAAATTGTACTTGCAAATTTTGTAGATCAAATGGCTAAGTCCAACTTCAACTTCAACATTTTTGCTGAGAAATAAAAGATTAAGAACAATGGGTCTAACTTCACCAACTGGTTCTGCACTCTGAGAATCATTCTCGCTGGCGGATAAAAGAACTATGTCCTTGAGAAAGCGCTAGGTGACACCCTTGCTGTAGATGCGCCGACCGATGAAAAAGCTGTTTATCAGTCGTGCAAAGATGATTATGGTGTGATTAAGAGCACCATGTTGTTTGCTATGGAATCGGACCTTCAAAATCGTTTTGAGGAGTTCGACGGGCCCTTTGAGATTCTTGAGGAACTGAAAACCATGTTTCAGACTTAGGCCCGTTCTGAGAGATATGAGATCTCTGAGAAATTCTTCAACTGCAAGATGGAGGAAGGGAGTTCCGTTAGTGAGCACACCATTAAGATGTCGGGCTACACTCAACGTCTTGAGCAACTGGACTGCAAGATTCCAGAAGAGCTCAAGATTGACAGAGTTCTGCAATCACTCCCTCCTAGCTACAAAGGTTTTGTAGTTACTCATAATCAGATTGGTTCCACTGATATGATCATTGAGCTCTTCGCTAAGCTGAAAGCTGCGGAGGTGGACATCAAGAAAGATAATCATGTGTTGATGGTCAACAAGCCCCCCAGCTTTAAGAAAGGTAAGGGTGCTAAGAAGTCCTTCAAGAAAGGCAGCGCGTAAGCGCGCTGCCCTCTTGAGAAGAAGCTCAAGTCTGGACCTAACCCGGACCTCGAGTGCTTCTATTGCAAGGACAAGGGTCATCGATTAACTGTCAAGTACTTAGCGGACAAGAAGGCTGGCACCATCAAAGGTATATTTGATATACATGTTATTGATGTTTACCTTACTGATGCTCGTTGTAGTGCCTAGGTATTTGATACTGGTTCAGTTGCTAATATTTGTAACTCGAAACAGAAGCTACGGAATAGACAGCGGCTAGCGAGGTATGAGGTGACGATGCGCGTTGGCAACGTATCAAGAGTTGATGTGATGGCCGTCGGCACTCTCTCCTTAGTTTTACCTTCGGGATTAGTTTTAAACCTTAATAAATGTTATTATGTGCCTGCGTTGAGCATGAACATCATATCTGGATCGTGTTTATTGCAAGACGGTTATTCATTTAAATTGGAGAATAATGGTTGTTCTATTTATATGAGTAACATCTTTTATGGTCATGCACCTGCTATGAATGGTTTATTTCTTTTGAATCTCGAAAGCAATGAAACACACATCCATAACATTGAGGCTAAGAGATGCAAGGTAGATAGTGATAATACGACTTATTTGTGGCACTGCCGTCTAGGTCATATTGGTGTAAAACGCATGAAAAAACTCTATTCTGATGGACTTTTGGAGTCTCTTGATTTTGAATCATTTGACACGTGCGAGCCATGCTTCATGGGCAAGATGATCAAAACCCCGTTCTCCGGAATAATGGAGCGAGCAACGGACTTGTTGGAAATCATATATACCGATGTATGCGGACCAATGAGTGTTTCGACACGCGGTGGTTATCGCTATTTTCTCACTTTTACTAATGACTTAAGTAGATATGGGTATATCTATTTAATGAAACATAAATCTGAAACATTTGAAAAGTTCAAAGAATTTCAGAACGAAGTGGAAAACCATCGTAACAGGAAAATTAAATTTCTACGATCCGATCGTGGAGGTGAGTATTTGAGTTATGATTTTCTCACACATCTTAAAGCAAGTGGAATCGTTTCGCAACTCACGCCACCCGGAACACCACAGCGCAATGGTGTGTCTGAACGCCGGAATCGAACTCTATTAGATATGGTGCGATCAATGATGTCTCTTACAGATTTGCCGTTATCATTTTGGGCTTATGCATTAGAAACCACTGCATTCACTTTAAATAGGGCACCATCTAAATCCGTTGAGACGACACCGTATGAACTGTGGTTTGGTGCTAAACCTAAATTGTCGTTTCTTAAAGTTTCTTAAAGGTTTTCGACAAGTTCAAGGTGTTGACTACGATGATACTTTCTCTCCCGTAGCGATGTTTAAGTCCATTCGGATTTTATTAGCAATTGCTGCGTTTCATGATTATGAAATATGGCAGATGGATGTCAAGACTGCGTTCCTCAATGGCAACATTGATGAAGAGTTGTATATGATGCGACCCGAAGGTTTTGTCGATCCTAAGGATGCTGATAAGGTGTGCAAACTTTAGCATTCTATTTATGGACTAAAGCAAGCATCTCGGAGTTGGAACCTTCGTTTTGATCAAGTGATCAAGAGCTTTGGATTTGTTCCAAATTGCTACGAAGCTTGTATCTACAAGAAAGTGAGTGGGAGCTCAGTGACATTTTTGGTACTATATGTGGATGACATATTGATTATTGGAAATGACATTGACATGCTTAACAATGTGAAGAGTTATTTGAACAAATGTTTTTCAATGAAATACCTAGGGGAAGCTGCTTATATATTGGGCATCAAAATCTATAGAGATATACAAAGACACCTGATAGCTTTAAGCCAAAGTACATACCTAGACAAAGTTCTGAAAATGTTTAGAATGGATAAGGCAAAGAAAGGTTCAGTGCCTATGTTGTCAGGTAAGATTTTGAGCAAGGCTCAGTGTCCAGCTACGGTAAACGATAGAGAAGCTATGAGCAAAGTGCCTTATGCCTCAGCCATAGGTTCTATCATGTATGCCATGCTGTGTACTAGACCGGATGTGTCTAATGCTCTTAGTTTGACGAGCAAATACCAAAATGATCTAGGAGTGGAACACTGGACAGCCGTGAAGAACATCCTAAAGTATTTAAATAGGACTAAAGAAATGTTCTTAGTCTATGGAGGTGATGAACAACTCATCGTAAAAGGTTACGTCGACGCTAGTTTTGACACCGACAAGGATGATTCTAAATCTCAGACAGGATACATTTATATTTTGAATGGAGGAGCTGTGAGCTGGAGAAGCTGCAAGCAAAGCGTGATCGCGAGATCTACAGTAGAAGCGGAATAGATGGCTGCTGCAGAAGCGTCAAGTGAAGGAGTTTGGATCAGGAACTTCATCATTGAGCTTGGTGTGGTTCCAAGTGCCTTGGACCCACTGGAGATATTGTGTGACAACACTGGCGCCATAGCACTCGCTAAGGAACCAAGATATCATCCAAAGACCAAGCACATCAACCGCAAGTTTCATATAATTCGAGATTATATAACAGATGGAGATCTAAAGATTAGCAAAGTACATACGGATCTGAATGTCGCAGATCCGTTGACTAAACCTCTTCCACGAGCAAAACATGATCAGCACCTTAGTGCCATGGGTGTTAGATTGTTGCCAGATGTAAACTAGATTATTGACTCTAGTGCAAGTGGGAGACTGTTGGAATTATGCCCTAGAGGCAATAATAAAGATGTTATTATTATAATCTTGTTCATGATAAAGTTTATATTCCATGCTAGAATTGTATTAAGCGGAAACTTTAATACTTGTGTGGTTTATGAACAACACCGTGTCCCAAGTACGCCTCTATGGACTAGCTCATTAATTAATGATGGTTAAGGTTTCCAAACCATAGACATGAGTTGTCAATTAATAATGAGATCATGTCATTGGGAGAATGATATGATGGACAGACCCAAATCAAGCAGAGCAATTAGATTGTGTCATCGTGTTCATCTTTGCGAAGCTTTTTCTTATGTCAAATATTGTATTCCTTAGAACATGAGATAGTGCAACTCCCTGGTATCGGAAGAAAGCTTTGAGGTCATCAAACGTCATCCTATGAGAGGGTGATCATAAAGGTGTCTCTCAAGTGATCGGAAAGTACTTGTTGGGTTGTATGTACCGAGATGGGATTTGTCCCTCCCAAGTCGGAGAGATATACTTCGAGCCCACTCGGTAATCGATATCAACACCGCTTGCAAGCAAGTGGTTAAGGAGTTAATCACAAAGTGATATCGGATTACGGAACGAGTAAAGTACTTGCTGTGAACGAGATTGAACTAGGTATGCCGATGCCAACGATCGAATCTCGGGCAAGTAAAATATCGCGTGACGAAGGGAATATATATATGGGATTAATTGAATCTTGGCATCGTGGTTCATCCGATATGATCATCGATGAATATGTGGGAGTCAATATGGATTTCCAGATTCCGCTGTTGATTATTGATAGAAGATCATGTCTGCATATTCTCGAACCCGTAGGGTCACACACTTAACGTGTCTCGACGCTAGGATAGAATGGATAATTGGTTTATGAGTTTTTGTTCGGAGTCTCGGATGAGATCCAGGACATCACGAGAGGTTCCGGAATGGTCGGGAGAATAAGATTCATATAAGGGAAAGCAGTTTTGGATTTGAATTGTTTTAATGTTAGATTGTACCGAAAGGTTCTAGAAGCTTTCGGAGTGGGACCAACGTGGCCCCACTTGTCGGGAGGGGGCGTGGGCCTACGAGGGAGTGCCATGGCCGCATTGGGCCAGGGGAACAAGGCCCCATAGGCCCAGCCGGCCAAGCCCTAGGGGAAACCCTAGGGAGAGCTTCTAGAAGGGGGGGGGGAACTTGCCCCCCACTCAACCTATGTGGCCACCGGCCCTAGGGCTTGGAGGAGGGGCAAGGGTGGCAGCCAGCCCTCTATATAAAGAGGGCACCCTCCCCCCACACCTCCTCCAACCCTAGCTGCCTACCTGCTGCCCTCCTCTCTCTCTCCCGACCGCGCGTACACTACAAGGAATCTGTCTATATATGACCCTCAATTTTCATCACAGAATCGTCATAGTAGTCCATTTATGACGATTCTATGACGATTTTGAGATCGTCGAAAGCTGGGCGTCGCAAATGAACTATTACGACGTTTTTGGTAAAATCGTCACAACCGTCTATGACGATATTGAATCGTCATAACGTCTATGACGATCCAATATCGTCATGGACCATCTAGCCAGGCCAGCTCAGATCCTACGTGGCTGATCCTACGTGGCAAAATTGTGACGAAATGAAATCGTCTTAAATCAAAATCAGCCCAGTCCATTTGAGTGATCTAAATGGGCTAGCCCAATAATTCTAGCCTTTTATTTGCTAGGCCTTGGCCTTTTTAGGTTTGTCACTTTTGGGCCTTGCCTTCTTACGGTACACTTATTTATTTTCAGATTTGTTACAATATATTTTGGGCCACAGCCTTTTTAGAGCCCAAATATATTTCATCCAGTCCAGATTTCTGCTATTTTTAACTAGAATTTGCATTTTCATTTCTGGAATTGCTTCAGCCATGCAATAAATCGAGAAAATACACCAGAGTTTGCAAATACATCAATAAAATACACCATTTTCAGCAAATACACAACATGAAGATAATTTATCTGCAAATAGCAGGCTCACAAATGCACATCCAAGATTACAATTCAGTATTTACATTAACTTATTAGCAAATAGCACCAATTGCAACACCTCGGACAAGCTCCTCGGATCGCTGCACGAACAAGCTCCTCCGCTCTCCCGAAGTGGCGCAGCTCCACTCCAGCACGATCAGCTGAAACATGAACAAAGCTTGTAGTTTCAGAATATGGGTAGCAGCAAATTTTACATATAGTTCTAGCAATCCAGAATAGGGGTAGCAGAAAATTTACATAATGTATTAGCATTCATAATTAGTGGTTTCATATCCACAAAAGCTTTCTAATCATTTGATTAAGTTTAAATCAGATTTGAAAAAGTTCTATTCACTCATTCCTATCACTGTAAATACTATGGATCTTGTATAACTCATTTACAAGCACCACTCATAAGACTCAAACTAACCCTATTAAAAGAGCACTCATAGTTACTACTCACAAATGACAGCAGCTGAAGTTGTCACTTGGCAGAGAATTAGTGTGAAAAATAAGGCCATCATTAGTGGTTAGTTATCACCTCGTGAAACTGAGCATGCCTCAGATGGATGCACCATGGCAGGACCAGCAAGCTGCTGCTCTACCAAATCCTTCGAGTAAAGAGCAGGTTGGCTCACTAGAGCTACTGCCTGGATATACTCACTACCATGAGGACCATCAGCACCTGGCATAGACAATATAGAGCCCCTCCAATCGCGGCCAATTTTTTTTTGAATGTTGCCTAACTGAGCAAGTTCTGAAAAAGCCTACCAATAAAACTATATAACAAAATGATGTCAGTTACAATGACAGATGTTCTGAAAAAAAACAGTAAGTGATTCAAGTTCAAGTTTAGAAGTCAGCATTAATATTCAAGACTGAATACACAAAATAATAAAAATACTCCACTGTAAGGTTGAGGCTCTAGTGCTATTCTGATGCTACTGATCAGGAGCACATACGCAACAGCAGCGACAGTTCAATAACAAGTACTAGATACTGACAGTTCCAAGCATTAACTGAACCAAATATTGTTTGGACATCAAAACAGGAACTACGAAGACATCTTTTATCTATACTTGTAGAGGAAATCGTGGATAGCCAGATGAACCGATGTGTGGACTTATTGGAGTGTCGGAGCTGAAGCTAGGCAAATTAGTAATAAGCTAAACACAGTTTTTTATGGGGATATTTACAATGCACTAGTTGCAGAAATCAAATTGATATACTGAAGTCGATGTGGTATTTGTTATGGAGTCAACGCGAAATTACTTGTTTGTAAGAAACCTATACACATAGTCACTGTGCTGCTACTTGCTAGGAGTCGTGAAATGAAGTTATGAGACAAGTGTTGAACCAGTAACCATATACTTATTTGAGATAATTACTTAAATAAGGATTCATATACAAGTGTGAAGGTTTGAATTGAACAGTAAGATGCACAAATAAACTATATGAACCTAGTATAGCCCAGTAACTTTTAGCTCAAAGCAACCATATTTTGAATACTGTATATCAACGCATCAGTTGCTGCTTGAAATGAACCAACTAGCAAACTATTCTAATACTAAATTGGTGAGGGGGAGAAGACAGAGGGAGTAGGGACGCAACGAACCTGGGTTGCACGAGGGCTGCAGCGATTGATAATAATAAATCGGTGAGGAACCAACCAGCCAGTACCAAGCCTGATGCAAGTTCTCTTCCTGGTTATGTATACTTGCACACCAACAACAAAGACATGATCACGGTCGACAACATAATGCTTTTGTATACAAAGGAAAGAAGCAATTCATGCATTTCTTTAACCAAGCCTAACAACAATACAAAGGAGGTGGGAAAAGACCTTAACAGTGCTAGCAAAGGCATGCTACAGGTTCCTCATGGGATGCTTGTCGCTGGGTCTCCTATAGCATGACATCCTTGTGTCGTCAGTGGAGGATCTCGGTCAGGAGCAGGCCGTCGTGTCCATTGGAGGAAAGCAGCAGCAGCGGCTGTTACAAAACATACAAATAGTAAGAATGAGAAAGTGAAGGCAATTACCAAAGCAGCAACACTCTATTCTTCAACCAATCAATGAACTGGTTCATAGTGGTGCCATAGTTATAGTAAAATCTGTTATCATCTTTGCTAAAAGAAGTACAAACCAAATCAATGTCAAATAACAAACTACAACACCTAAATCATATATAGCAAAACCATCTTTGCTGTTATCATCTTTGTTAGAAGAAATACAGACCAAATCAATCTGTAGCATTTGAAGAAATAAAAGGTGGTAGTGCACCAAACATGCATTTTTACAGTGGCATAAAAATGGTTATTTGAGACTGTACTATTCATTTGCCACACATTCTAGAAATCTGACAAATGACTGAAATAAATGAGTAGGAGTGGCATAAGCCCTCCCATCTCTATCAAATGGGGTATCTTCTATCAAAAATGAGTAGGACTGTGCTAGAACTCTGGGCGAATGTTCAGAGTGTCCAAGCCTGCATTTGCCACTTCGTCAGGATTAGTAGTAGTGTCTTGTGCAATGCAAAACACACGCCTAGTAATAATTAAATTGAGGTGTACATGGATCACACAACTATAGAAAATGTTCAAGCCTGTTCATACATGGAGACGGTCCAGTTTCTTTCATGTTAAATTGTACACGGTGAATTTAAAGACGCAAAGATGCAAGTGATCGGTGCATGCCTGAACTGAAAACCGCAAAACGTGCGTAGTACAGTGAACATGGATCATGTAATTAGGAAGTATTAAAACCTTTCCGTTCATGCTACAATTTGACACGCTGAATTTAAAGCGCGAAAGCTGTGATCTGTAGGATTAACTCAGATGCATGCCTGAACTGAAACTTTACAGGATTCACAACTAGTCAAAGATGATGCCTGTATTGTAAAATCTCTTAATTAGTTGACACGCTGAATTTTAAAGATGCCAAGCTGTGGACGATCGGCAACATAACTGCATGCCTGAACCGAGAAACACAGGACAATTCAGAACCTGGCAGCAATGAATTAACTGTGATGGACGAGTTGCGAGCGATACTATGACAGGATGATGAGAAGCGATGCGTGAAAGATTTAGTCTTCCGATCCCTTAGCAATCAGGTCCCGAGTTAAAGCAGCAAGAATTAAACATTATTTTAGTTCAGTTAAGGTGAGAATTGAACTGTGTCAGTCAGTTTGGCATTTGCATGTTGATCGCAAATTCTCAACAGGCCGGTGGAAGCTTAACAATCTGCAGCCCCCCCTGGTTGGTTGATCCCCCCACCCTGTTTGTCTCTGAAGACAACCGGCCGTCGCCGACGGCGTCGGGGCTTCTCTTCTCCATCGATCCGGTGGTCTCAAGCAGAACAAAAGAAGACTGAGTGATTCATACCTGCTGGGAAAACAAGGCGGATAACGCTGAAGAAGAAGACCCGGACGCCACCTGCGTCCAAGATGAACTTCGTCGCCGTGCTTTCGGTGGGCGGCGCCCGCCGAGGAAGCGGGAGTGACCATGGGCCGTGGATTTGGGGTAGACGGGCTTGGAGCCGCCGCCCGACGGCATGGAGTGACCACCACCCGACGGCATGGAGCCGCTGCCTTGGACGGAAAGGTCAAATCCCGACTTCCTACTCCTCTCTAGGCTTGGGCTAGGGTTTCGGTTTGACGCAATGTGTGGTGGTTCCATGCGGTGGAAAAGAAAGGCAAGGAGGAGGGGATTCAGGGGATGTTGTCGCCGAGGCAGGGGGTGGACAGAACTGGCCGGGATCTTGGCCGGCGGTGGAGAGGGGGGGAGAGGAACCATGGAGGAGGGGGTTCAGCGCTGGGAGGCCAGGACGGTGTTTTTTTATAGGGGTGGGGTTGGTGGTTTTGGGTTCTTATCCCGCCTGTTGGTCCCAAATTTCGCTAGGTCTACGCGCGTATGGTGTGCCAGGTCATCGATCCGCTGCAAGTTCCCACCATACACCATCTCAGCCGTCCATTCTGTTTACATCCAATGGCCGATATTGCCCTCCTCTTGTATCTTGTCCTTCCTAGCACTATGACGATTTTGCCTTATAAAATTACGACGTTTTTGTACAAAATCGTCATAAGTTTTCTAGGCTTGAACCCTCCCAAATAGTACATGACCATGTGATGCATAATTGTCATAAATCTATGACGATTTTGTCCACGGTCACTATCAAAAGGTCATAGGCTGACACATTTCTTATAGTGGTAGGCGAAGCCCTGCCGCAGAAACTCTCCACCTTTGCACCACGCCGTCGTGTTTTAGATTCAACCCATCTCTCCACCCCACTTGCTGGACCGAGGAAGGAGGAGACGTCAAGGTGCCGTACGTGTGCATCTCTCGAAGGCGTCGCCACTTGCGGCGTTGGATCGGATCGGATCGCGAGGAGGAGAAGGCTAGTACGACTACATCAACCACGTTCCGTTGAACGTTTCGCTATGCGATTTCTTCAAGGGTATGAAGATCTCATCTATCCCCCTCGTTGTTTGCATCTCCTAGATTAGATCTTGGCTTCCCCGTTCGCATCCGTAGAAAATTTTGATTTACTATGCTGCAAAACCCTTCAGTAAAGTCATGCCTAACCATCAGGTGCTATGCTCAGTGCGCCATACCTAATTCGGCAGGTGCTACGCATGGCAAATCTTTTGGAGGCTTTAAGCTGCGTCGGATGGCGGGACTCAGCGACATGGTGTCGAGGGGTCTCGATGGCGACCGCGGGTGCATGCTGATGGACACGCATAGGGCGCTGGTGTTGTATGGCGTCGTGGTGACGTCGGTAGCAGGCCTCGCAAAGTCAACACATTGATCCCTGTACTGAAGATGAGTTTGCTGAAGATGATGGCAGCGACTTCTAGAGCATGCGCATGAGGGTCTGCTGGATTGATTGTACTGATGGCTTGCCGATGGGTGGATTTATGAGGCCTTCGGTTTTTACATGTCATGTGTAGGTATGAGGTCATGATACTGGTCCTGATCATGAACACCCCATTCATCAACCTTGTAGGTGTAGCAGCGGTTGTCCCCAAGTCGGTGGTTTCGGATTGATCTTTATACTCGTCTTGTATGATTTCTTTAACAATCGAATAAAAACCTAAGAAATATCCAATAAGCAAAAAGAATAGACGTGAGTTGGAGAGTATCCCTGCCGTTCTGCTTGTCTCTGTGAGTTACTCGGTCGCTCTGCTCCTATCAACGGTAAGCATCCATCATTGACATTAGGAAAAGAACACACGCTTCGAGCATTGAGCCATGGAGTTAAATCTTCACTTTCTCGGTCAAGTGAAAGTTGCCGTTTTGTCCCGTAAGAAAAGGCTAGGGTCAACATTTTAAAATCTTAACTGGTGTTGTTGTTGTGAGGGCTCTTTTCTTTCAGATGATTGATGAGGTGGTCGCAGGGCACCCTGGTGTGGAGGAGGTGGCCACGACGCTGAACTAGTTGGTTGCGAACGTTCCTTAGCTCCAAGCAGCTTGCGAACGTCCCGCATTTGGCATCGTTGCCTCGTAGGCTCTTAGCACTTGCTGCAGCCTAATTAGTTCCACCACCACTGCTCCACTAATTCACACATGTATTCATCAGAATACTCCCCTGTCGTCTCCGGCGCTTTAGCCATCTCCTGCGCGGCAACCATCTCCGGCGCTTCAGCCATCTCCTGCTCGGCATCCATCTCCGGCGCGCCATCCATCTCAGCGTAAGCGGAAGAGCACTGCCACGAAGAGCATCACTAGCACTACCACGAAGAAATCCGCAGGAAACCGTACACCAAAGAGTTCAAGAAACTACGTCCCGCAGCCTTCCGCCAAGCCATTGCCGGTTTAACCGTGGAATCGCAGCGATGAGGAGACCAATAGGATCTCGGAAGAAGAGGTCAAGAAATTCTTTGCACCTAGACGGGCCGAGCCAAAGGAGAAAATAGATCCGGCGGTGGTGGAGAAGTTTTACAATAATCTTTTGAAACCTGAAACCCCACTTGTGCCGGACTACGAGCGCCATATTTTTAAGGGGGATGCAAGGCGGAGGGAGACTGAAAGTAGTACTCGTGCGGCACCCCAGAAAACAGTTCCCTTGCTCGGAGAGCAGGAAAAACAATCATGCGCCCCGCTCCAAGTGTTCGACACACGGAACGCTCCTCCTGTAAATGATTACGAGGCAGAGCTACATAGAAAGGGAAATGAGATGGGGATGACTTACATTGCATACTTGAACCTCATGGGAGACAACATTCCCACAGGTGATGTCAACCCCATACAGCCATGGAAGTATGGGAAGAATCTCGTCAAGAAAGAGGAGCTCAAGGATCTACCAACAAAGATGCGAAGATTGCACAAGTGTTACCTTGATTTCTGCAAGACGAGAAAGGAAGAATGGATCACGGCGCATATAAGAGATCAGATTTTCTTGTAGGAGACGAGATCGCCTTCAACATTCAAGACTTGCATTTTCTATTCAATCAGAAGGAACTCGACAAAGCTGCCATCAACCTTTATTGTGTGTAAGTACTATTTCTGTAATTTCTATCTCATCTCATTCAATTCATTAATTGCATGTATATATATAAGCTCACCATATATGTATATACTATTATGTAGGGAAAATGTTATGGAATGCATGAAAGGAGGCCCTTTTGACATTGGGTTCTTTGACCCAAATAGAGTTCATGAACAAGTGGTACAACATGACCGGGCAAATGTAAGATTTCTTGCTAAAGTCTTTACTGAGACAACAAACCAAAAGGGAAATACTATTGTCTTACAACTTCTCGTGAGTACTGTTATCCTCTCTTATACACATTTTGTTTAGGCTTACTCGATGTTAAGTGTAACTGATGATGAGTTATGCTTGCGCAGGTTCCACTTTATTCTGCTAGTCATTCAACCTGACTCAGGAAAAGTCCTTATCATGGACTCATTACGAAAAGACCAAGAGCTATGGGCAGACTTTAAAGAGATGCTAGAGGTAATTTCAATCATATTATCGCACTAGATCGGTAACTTTCGTGACAACAAGTAATTAATTACTCCTTTATCCATTTTCTTTGCCGGACAGGGTTTGGAAAAGGTTCACGGACAGGGCCGTGGGTGAATGGTCAGAAGAACTAAAATTTGTAGTCCAAAATGTAAGTAATACTAGCTAGCTAGGTCTGCGCATCTCTTTGATTCTGCGTCCAATTCCATTATATCATGCTTTATTGATTATTATTTTGATTGAACTCTCTATTCTCGTAAAGTGCGTGCATCAGGGACCCGGCAATAACTTATGTGGATACTATGTTTGCGAGTTCATTCAAGAACACGATATGTGCGACGGGCCAAGCCGCACTAGAACAACTTAAAGTAAGTAAACAAAGTACACAACATTATTTTATTACCATCAATTGTGTTGAGTTTTATTCTTATATATATTGACCCTATTCTTTATATATATTTAGATCGAACGGATGCGGGACCAACTCCTACTATTTGACCTATGAGCCATTCAAGAGGAATTGACGGGGTTCATACTTGATGAGGTCGTCACACCTGGCGGAGAACTCTTTAGATATCCAAAAACTCTTTAGATGCTTGAACGTGTTTGTCTTGTACTTGATGCTTCAACGCTTACGGAGAATACCACACAATGGCGATGTTTGTGTATAATAATAGTTGCTTAATTATTCATGTACTCGTATGTACCGACGACGATTTATGTGTATATATCACTCCCGATCGATTCTCCCCTCCCCGTCCCCGCCGCGCCGCAGAAATACGCCCAGAACGGGGCGGCGACAAAACTCTGCCGCGGCAGAGATTTATGCCGCTTTCGCATGCGCAGAACCTACGAACCGGTGTTAAAGGGGGGGGGCTGCTGAGCGCTGCGACAGCCCCACGTGCGCCACCCTTTAACACCGGTTCTTACCTGTGTTAAAGGGGGGGGGGGGGCTCTAACACCGAACCCTCAACAACGGTTCTACAACCGTTGTTAGAGGGCCTTAGGAACCGGTGTTAAAGGCCCCCGTCTGCACTAGTGTCTATTTACACTAAGATATGATGATACATAAAGAGGACATAGGTGTTATTTACACAAGTGAAGGTTGGTAAGGCATTCACGTTTTAATCATGAAATGAAAGCCCGTGGTCGGGAGTTGCAGTGCAGGGGTGTACGTAATTAATGTTTACTTATACAAAAACCCTCTTTTTTTGATAGAATATACCATATATGGCTGACAAAAAGTTCCTTCGTTATATATATATATATATATATATATATACATTTGGTCGTATTTGGAGCCTCTAGCTTGCATTACCTACTGAAGCATATTAAACAAGAGTCTCTTGAGATAATGAGTAAAGTTGGTGGTTTCATAGCCGGTTCAAGAACACCCACCTTAGTCAGTTTCATCTATGGGACCTCCATAATTCAGTTTGCTAACTGCAGATAGAGAGTCGAGTTATTTGGAAGAACTTACTCCAAAAATAGGTTGGCTAGGTTGTTTCAACACAAGGACAAACTTGACTAACGTATATTGCAGTCTTTTTCTATAATTATTAACGAGTAAAGCTCCACGTTAATGGAGAAAGGTTCTTGTTGTTGTTTGCTAAAATATTTTATTTCAAACCATGCAGAAGAACTTCATGTGATATATTAAGAAAGAGGAAGGTCGAAAGAAAGGCCAGAAGTTTAGCCATTACAAACTTAAAAAGAACGCCCGCACGCCTAGAATGTTTTTGAAGCAAACTTCTTACGGGTAACTAAAACATCAAGTTTAAAAATATCTTACGCCAAGTACAAATTGACCACCGCTAGCAGTAGCCCACTGTAGCTTCGTCTTTCATTTCTCCAATAAGCTGTTGTATGGGTTTGATTTTTTTTCTCAAAAACACGACCATTTCTCTCCTTCCAGATCGGCCATGCTGTCAACACTCAATTGTTTGACATGTACACGAGGTCGTTTACAAGCTCTACGGTGTCATGAACATGTGATTACTGATTAGTCGTGGCCACGTGTTTGAATCCCTACCTGCAAAAATGCCCAGGTCATAGGCATGTCCTGAACTGAAAGACCCTACCTAAACAAGCAAGCAAAGATAGGTTCGAGTCCACATGAAAATAAAATACACGCAGAGAGAAGAGATGCGAGTTGGAGCACATCCTTCCGTTCCGCACGTCTCTGTCAGTTACTCTACCAACAGTAAGCATCCATCATTAACATTTAGGAAAAGAACAACAAGCAGCCCTCCCTCAAAGCACACGCTTCAAGCATAGAGCCATGCATCTAACCTTCGCTTTATCCGGTCAAGTGAAAGTTGTCGTTCTGTCTCGTAAGAAAAGGCTAGGGTTAACTTTTTTTCTTCCGAAAAGGGGATGTATCCCGGTCGATGCACATATCCTTTTATTAATAATTCAAACTCTAATAGTATTACAAATCACGGATAGCTTAAGGTCGATATCAAAATCAACCGGCGAAAAATAAGAATCGAGTGACTAAACAGCATAATCCAATCTATGAGAATGCATCCAGACTGACTGACTGAAGATGTGCCCAGCGTCCATCAGGAGACGGCTGCACCCAGTAGTCATAATATCATCCTGGTCTAGTGGAGATAGGAACGCCCAAAGCTGCATCCAATGTGCCACCATGTGAATAACCTATATAAGAATAATTTTTGTTTTGTTTTGTTAACGATAATATCATTCCTGCATCTCCAAATATACCAACATAAGGCTGAAGCATCAATGCGAATCCTAGTGATGCGTGCACCCAGTGTTTGACGTGAGATACTTCGTTGGAACCCCAAGAGCAAGGTGTGATGAGCACAACAATAAGTTTCCCTCAGTAGAGACTAATGTTATCGAACCTGAAGGAGGAAGGAAACGTCTCAAAGGTGTTGCTGGTAACGTGGAGACATGCACAACACAAACTAAAAACTTTGCCCCAACGAATCAATAAGGTTGTCAAGCTCACCGGTTTGCTGTAACAAAGGATTAAACGTATGGTGTGGAAGGTAATGGTTTGCAGCAAGTAAACAAGTAACAGTGAAAGATGTATCAATGATAAAGATTGAACCGGGGTCCATAGTTTACTAGAGTTGCTCTCCTTAGATAAACAACATGGCATGAATGGTAAACAAATTAGAGCGGGACAATTGACAGGAATTGAGCAAGGCATAACAATGCAATTACTAGCCAGAAAGATCCTATGAGGTTGATTGGGCAATACAACAATATACATAGACCGTAATCCAACTGCATCTATGACTAGAAGTCCACCTTCAAATTATCATCCGAACCCCCTCCAGTATTAAGTTGCAAGCAATAGACAACTGCTTTAAGAAAAGTGTGTAAGATAAACAGTCCACATGTTCTATGAACACGAGACCGTTGTTTTCTCCCTAGTAGCAACATCACATCTACAACCGAAGAGATTATTGTCACTTCTCTTGGAAACTAGAGGCATGAACCCACTATGGAGCATAAATACCTCCTCTTGGAGTCACTAGCAACTACTTGGCCAAGATAACCACTAGAAACGGAGAGCATGCAAGATCACAAACAACACATACATGATAGAATCATAAAGATGAAACCATTAATCAAACCAACATAATAATCTTAATATCCATTGGATCCCCGCAAACACAACATGCATGATTACAAATAGATTAGATCTTAATTATGAACAGAGCTCACAAGATCTATACATGAAAGCACAAAGGAGGAGATACAACCATCTAGCTACTACATGGACCCATAGTCCAAGGTGGAACTACTCACGAATCATACCGGAGAGAAGGCCTCCGGGATGATCTCCCTTTCGGCAGGGTGCCGGGAAGAACTTCAGATCCCCTCGATCTAGGGACGATGGTGGCGGCGGCTACAGACGGTTTCGTGGATTTCTGATCGGGTACTCAGGGTTTCTGCATCGGGGGATTCTTATAGGCGAAGGGGCGAGACCGGGTGGTGGCCAGGGCCACCAAACCCTAGCCAGGCGTGGGCCCACCTGTGGGCGCTCCTGGGGGGAGGGGTGGCCCCTCTGGCCGGCCCCTCCGGCTCTTCTCTAGTCTTCTTGTTCCCCACGGAAAGTAATTGACTTTGTCCTTCGTCCCGTCCAATTCCGAGAATATTTCTTTACTAACTTTTCTGAAACGAAAAACAACAGAAAACAGACATCTGTCACTGTTGCAACTTATTAATAGGTTAGTACCAGAAAACATGTAAAAAACACCTCAAAGTATAGACAAGTAAAGCAAAGTAGATACTAAACAAGCATGGAACATCAAAAATTATAGATACGGTTCCAACGTGTCAGCATCCCTAAGCTTAACTCCTGCTCGTCCTCGAGTAGGCAAGTGATAAAAGAATAATTTTTGAGGCGACATGCACCCTCACAATAAAGATCCAACCATTAGCAAGCATTGAAAGCTGGGACCAAAGAACTCTAAACATGTGCATGAAAGATGGAGTTCTAACAATAGACATAGTAACTATGCATGCAACATGGCAAGCTACAAACAAAGATCATGAATAATATGCATTGAAAAATGTTTGTTTGTTTCACATGCAGGAAACACAACATAATAGCAATCAACTTGTCCCTCATAGAGTAGCAATATAATGCATAGGACACCTGCAAAGTTCACAAGGGTGACTAGAAACAAATAGCACAAGAACAAATAATAACACAATATGCATCAATTAATAAGCTTTGTAAGACTGCACATAGAATGACAACTATGCTCTCTTAATGGTGCCTAAAGGTAGAAGGTGGAGACTCAATAATGGTGGAAGAAAGACCTTTTTGTAAAGGAAACAGGGATTACAAGTTTCAAAAAGAGCTTCCAAAATTTATGATACTGGTTAGCTTTCAGACCTCATTGCCCCTATCATAAGCATCTTGAAGTGGTTAAAGTTAAAGTGGCAAAGCTGGAGTATATGCTTGGCGAAGTATAAGTTGGCAATATCATGCCCCTTGAATACAAGGGCCACACCTCATGCATACTCAACTTTGGGTCCAGATAAGTTCTTGTCACTGTAAGTATTTACATATCATTGAGAACCTCCAATGGGGTACCCCTTGCACATGGCACAAGAGCTTTCCCATAACCAAAATGACAAGGCAAACAGACAATGAGCATCTCAGCAATTCTTCTTATGTACCATGGGAATATGGTGCTTTTTCTCTGTTTCCTCTTTTCTCAATGTGTCTTTTTTTAAGAAGAATGCTTCATAGATGTCACTATGGTGATGCTGCAAGTTTCCACCATGATTAGGCATGGCTTAGGCTAGCGGCCCAGCGCTTTCTCTAACAGGATACAAACTACATGGACTTACAAGTTCCCTCTTTATTTCACACCGGTGATATCCATAGACAAAAGAACATGATATCAACTGAGTACAACAAGGTACAAGTGCAATGTTGAAAACGTTCCCCGTGACAGCACGGTTCTGCTAATTCCAACTTATAAGTGCAAGCATATACAATAAAGTTGTCACAATGGTTCAAGTTTATTAGGGGCAAATAATAAAGTGTGCCATCAAGTTCGTGATGGCTTTAATCACTAAGTTTTGACATAACAAAATAGTTTTTAATTGGAAGATAGTTGAAAACAAGAATATACTTCGAATGGTGTAACACACCATGCATATGAGTTTATATCAGACACTTTGGAATAACTTGGTTTCTTGGGAGTTGGAGGCATGAATAGAACTTACTCATACAAGTGGAGGCTAGCAAAAGACTGGGAGCAACCAACTAAGAGAGCAATAATGGCCATAATTATGCAATGCAACATAGCAAACTAATCAAAGCAAAGAGTGGTACTACAAGTCAAGGACTAAATGATCATAGAGGCTAATGGTGACTTGTCATAGTCATAACATGGTGTGAGCATGTGCCAAGTCAACCCAAGCAAAACATCAAAGGAGAATACCACAATACTATGCTTTTGTATGCTAAAACAACGCATAATTTCTTCAAGGCACACTAAGCAATCCCAATTGTTTGGAACAAGACATGCTACAGCAATAATCACTAAGCATAATGCTAAAACAACACCTAGTATGTCATGCTAAAGTCTAAGTCACAGTCAATGCAAGCTCCTCTTGCACTTTTCAAGCAAGAACTTACTACTCCTTTCCAAACACCAAGCAAACTTATTTGCAAAACAACACAGCGAGAACGGGGGTACAAACTACTAAAGCAAACTAAATAAACTAAGCAAAGTAAACGAAAACTAAGACGCTCTAAGAACAACACAACTGTGCATGAAACAATAAAAACGAAGTGTTTAGACAGACCTGAGCTATTTATTGATGAAGAAGGGGGTGCCTTGGGCATCCCCAAGCTTTGACGCTTGTACCCCTTGGATATTTCTTGGGGTGACACCATGGTGGCATCCCCAAGCTTGAGATTTTGTCCATTCTTCATCTCATTGCATCGTTCTCTCTCTACACCTGAAATTTTTCCTTTATATAAAACTTCACATAATCTTCATTAGCAACATTAGCTTATTCAAAAGATATTAGACCACTGACAAAGCTTTGGAACAGCAAGGATTTTCATTAAAAACACAAGCTACTGTAGTGACTTCTTCAAAGAAACTCAATTTACCTGAAGAGAGCTCAAAAAGGAATCAATAAGAAGCAAATGCAAATAATGGTAGAAATCTGTCAAAACAGACCAGTAGGTAGAAACAATTTTTTTCGAACATCTTCTGTTGCTCAAATCAAAAAGTGTTGAACTAACGAAAGTTAGCCAACATACTGGGGGATTTATTCATAAATTTCGAGCTCAATCCGAGTTACAGAGCCTCGTCACGATTTTGTTTGGTGGAGGACAGAAATCTGTTTCGGGACAGCAACTCCCCAAATCTTACTTCCCTCTCATTAGAGGTCATTCTTGGCACAAAAAGCAAACAAAAATGATAAGGAAAGGTTATTACATAAGTATTAACTTCCAAGACTCAAGGAACTCTTGGGTTATCTCCCAACAAGTACTTTTCTTTAACGCCTTTAAATTAGGCACAAGAAGCAAGAAGAATCAAGTATTTTCAAATGAGGAAGCATTAACATCAAACCTTGCTTTCAAAGGAGGAGTAAAAAGCAACTTCTATCTTCTCATAGGGAAGTGTTCAATACCTTTCTTGAATGGAAAATGATATTTAATGGTGCCTTCTTTTATATCAATGATGGCACCAACTGTTCTAAGAAAATGTCTTTCCAAAGTAATAGGACAAGAAGCATTGTATTCAACATCCAAAACATAGAAATTAACAGGGACATAAGCATTGTTAACCATAATGATAACATCATTAATACTCCCCATGAGTTTCTTCTTAGCATTATCATTGAGTGGGACATCCAAATAACAATCTTCTAATGGTGGAAAATCAAGCATTTCATAAATCTTCCTAGGCATAATAGAGACACTAGAACCAAGATCACATGAAGCTTTGAGATCAAAGTCATTCACTTGCATATTAATAATTGGTTCCCAACTATCTTCTACTTTCCTAGGAATATAAGCTTTGTGTTTTAGCTTCTCTTCCTTAATCGTAATGTGTTTGGTAAAGGCAACATGCATATCACTAGCATCAGGACTTCTAGCAAGCTTTTGCAGGAACATAATCACTTCAGAAATGTTGCAACCATCAATATCAAAGTCAAACTTGGCATCACTAGTAGTAGGCTCACTAGTCTTAGGCATAGTAGGAGGAGGAATAGGGGCTACTTGTGGTTTAGTGGTGATAATGCACACACTATTGTTTTTATCAATTTCAGCTTCCCTTTCCCACCTAGCATGAAGTTGAGCTAACAGCCTAACATTTTCATCAATAGTAACTTGTATGGCATTAGCAGTAGCAAAGGTGTTTTCCATAGTTTCAGGTTTAGTAGCCATTTTATTAACCAAGGAAGTTGAGCTTCAGACAAAGAGGATATATTTTTCTCAATAGTTAAAAGCTTTTCCTCTATAGTCTTATTGAAAGTGGTTTGTTTACTAATAAAGTCCTTGAGCATTACTTCAAGTTCAGAGGGGGCACTTCTAGCATTATTGTAAGAGCTTCCATAGGAATTGCCATTATTAGGAGGATAAGGCCTATAATTGTTGTTGCTACCAAAATTGTTCCTATAGGCAATGTTGTTGAAATTGTTATTTCTAATGAAGTTCACATCAACTTGCTCTTCTTGAGCAACCAAAGAGGCTAAGGGAACACTATTAGGATCTAGAGGAGCTTTCCCATTAACAAGCATAGCCATAATAACATCAATCTTTTCACTCAAAGAGGAAGTTTCCTCAACAAAATTTACCTTCTTACCATGTGGAGATCTCTTAACATGCCATTCAGAGTAGTTAACCATCATATTATCAAGGAGCCTTGTTGCAGCACCCAAGGTGATGCCCATGAAGGTACCTCCAGCAGCAGAATCCAACAGGTTTCTTGAGAAGAAGTTCAAACCTGCATAAAAAGTCTGGATAATCATCCAAGCAGTGAGTCCATGAGTAGGGCAAATTTTAACCAAATATTTCATTCTTTCCCAAGCAGGAGCAACATGTTCACTATCAAGCTGTTTAAATTTCATAATGTCACTTCTCATAGCAATAATCTTAGCAGGAGGATAGTACTTTCCAATAAAAGCATCTTTGCACTTAGTCCAAGAATCAATACTATTTTTAGGCAAAGATAGCAACCATTCTTTAGCTTTTCCCCTCAAGGAGAAAGGAAAAAGCCCAAGCTTAATAATATCTCCATCTACATCATTATACTTCTGCATCTCACAAATTTCAACAAAGCTATTAACATGGTCAGCAGGATCATCAGAACCAGCACTAGAAAATTGCTCTCTCATCACAAGATTCAACAAAGCAGGCTTAATTTCATAAAAGATAGCATCAGGAGCAGGTGGAGCAATAGGTGTGCTTAGGAAATCATTGTTGTTGGTGCTAGTGAAGTCACACAACTTGGTGTTCTTAGCAGAGTTCATTTTGGCAAAGTTGGGCAAGCCAAAAACAGCAGCAGCAGCTAGAGTAGGAACTAATTTTATTGTGTTTTTGAATAAGGCAAACAAACCAAGCTAGACTATTTTTTTTTGGGTTTTTTGAAAAGAGGCAAACAAAACCAAGCAAAAGAAACAAAGCAAACTAAAAACAAAGTAAAGAGAAAGGAAGTGAAGGACTCCCCTAGTGAAGACGTCCTTAGCCTCCCCGGCAACGGCGCCAGGAATCTTGATGCGTGCACCCAGTGTTTAACGTGGGACACTTCGTTGGAACCCCAAGAGCAAGGTGTGATGAGCACAACAGCAAGTTTCCCTCAGTAGAGACCGAGGTTATCGAACCTGAAGGAGGAAGGAAACATATCAAAGGTGTTGCTGGCAACATGGAGACCTGCACAACACAAACTCAAGACTTTGCCCCAACGAATTAGTGAGTTTGTCAAGCTCACCGGTTTGCTGTAACAAAGGATTAAACGTATGGTGTGGAAGGTAATGGTTTGCAGCAAGTAAACAAGTAACAGTGGAAGATGTATCAATGGTAAAGATTGGACCAGGGTCCATATTTCTCTAGAGGTGCTCTCCTTAGATAAACAACATGACATGAATGGTAAACAAATTAGAGCGGGGCAATTGACAGGAATTGAGCAAGGCATAACAATGCAATTAATAGCCAGAAAGGTCCTATGAGGTTGATTGGGAAATACAACAATATACATAGACCGTCATCCAACTGCATCTATGACTAGAAGTCCACCTTCAGGTTATCATCCGAACCCCCTCCAGTATTAAGTTGCAAGCAACAGACAACTGCTTTAAGCAAAGTGTGTAAGGTAAACAGTCCACATGTTTCATGAACAAGAGACTGTTGTTTTCTCCCTAGTAGCAACATCACATCTACAACCGAAGAGATTATTGTCACTTTCCTTGGGAACTAGAGGCATGAACCCACTATCGAGCATAAATACTCCCTCTTGAAGTCACTAGCAACTACTTGGCCAAGATAACCACTAGCAACTGAGAGCATGCAAGATCACAAACAACACAGACATGATAGAATCATAAAGATAGAACCATTAATCAAACCAACATAATAATCTCAATATTCATCGGATCTCCGCAAACACAACATGCATGATTACAAATAGATTAGATCTTGATCATGAACGGAGATCACAAGATCTATACATGAAAGCACAAAGGAGGAGATACAACCATCTAGCTACTACATGGACCCATAGTCCAAGGTGGAACTACTCACGAATCATAGCGGAGAGAAGGCCTCTGGGATGATCTCCCCTCTGGCAGGGTGCTGGGAAGAACTTCAGATCCCCCGATCTAGGGACGATGGTGACGGCGGCTACAGACGGTTTTGTGGATTTCTGATCGGGTACTCAGGGTTTTTGCATCGGGGCTTCTTATAGGCGAAGGGGCGAGACCGGGAGGCGGCCAGGGCCACCAAACCCTAGCCAGGCATGGGCCCACCTGTGGCCATGCCTGGGAGGAGGGGGGGGGGTTGGCCCCTCTGGTCGGCCCCTCCCGCTCTCCTCTAGACTTCTTGTTCTCCATGGAAAGTAATTGACTTTGTCCTTCATCCCGTCCAATTCCGAGAATATTTCTGTACTAACTTTTCTAAAACAAAAAATAGCAGAAAACAAGAATCTGGCACTGTTGCAACTTGTTAATAGGTTAGTATCAGAAAACATGTAAAAAGCACCTCAAAATATATACAAGTAAATAAAGTAGATACTAAACAAGCATGAAGCATAAAAAATTATAGATACGTTTCCAACGTATCACCTAGCCTTAGATGACTTATCAAAACTATGTAACCAATTACCAAACATGTTCGCTATATTAGTCAGAGGGGGTAAAATCATAGGCAAAATGAATAATTCGCCACATAAGTCGAGCAAACGTTAGCTACCAATATATTTACAAATATTAAAATCTTAGCAAAGGCTAGGGTTAACAAATTAAAATCTTAGCAACCAATGAATTTACAAATCTTTAAGTAGGGTATGTGGAAACCAAATGTATAATGCTATAGTTACAATGATTGTTTTCCTGAAAAGTCAAACTATGCAAATTTTGATCAAACTTTTAGAAAACTATTAACACTTCTAATGCTATAGAGATATCATATGAATATATATATCATGATGTATCTGATGCCATTGATTTTGTATTGTACATCTTAATAATTTATTCTATAAACGTGGTCTAACTTTACGTAGTTTGACTTTTTTTAAATACGCATTTTTTCATTGGAACGGAGGTATTATTCTTTTCACAAATGTTTTTATGGTATACAAGCTTTGAATTCTATGAATAGATTATTAACATACAAATTACTGGTCAAAGGTCTATCTAAAGATCATTTAAAAGTACCATTGTGAATAGATTCTAAATTGCTTGGCATGTGTTTAATTCCTGAAATTAGTCTTCGCTTATGCTTGACAGTGTTGTTGTGAAGGGCTTGCTTTTATTTCAGATGGTTGATGAGGTGGTGGTAGGGTACCCTGGTGTGGAGGAGGTGGCCGCGGCGCTGAACTAGTTGGTTGCCGTTATTGAGCACCCGGCAGCTTGCCAACGTCGTGCATTTGACATTGTTTCCTTGTATACTATTAGCACTTGCTACAGCCTAATTATTTCCACCACCACTGCTCCACTACTTCACACATGTAAGCTAGCATTTGCGCACCATATCGTAGTCAAAGGGGTGGGTCTTGTTGCGGCTCCAAAGACGTCGGCGTGCATGCCTAAGAGTAATGCAATGCGATGGGTACATCAACACATATGATTGGAATGTCTTCCTGGCACTGCACAAGTGTAATTTCATCCTGTGTTCCCATCGTCTCCAATTCCCATGCCTTTTTCTATCCCTTTCGACCGTCCTCACTCATCATCTCTTCATCTTTGTATGTGGTTTTCATCCATTGATGTAGTAAGCTAGTGTGTCAACCTATAAAATGGAAACCGGAACACAACTGGAGGTTGGTATAGCATTCATGTTGATGAAAAAAATGTCGTCACTTGAAGTGCTGATGTGTACCTAATAAATATTCACTACTACGAAAGCCCTCATTCAAGACAGGATATCATAGGCGGCTGAAAATGGACACCATTGTTATGCTAAGTCATAAGAAGCTCTAGAAAAATCGGATATATCACATATGGGTCGTATTTAAAGCCTCTTGCGCATGCCTAGTGAACGATATTGGATAGACTCTTGAGATAGCCAGTAAAGAACATGGATTTATGGCAGGTTCAAGAACACTCCTCTTAGTCAATTCTTCCTAGAAACTCCAGCAAATTGGTGCTAATACTCCAGTATGCTATAGTTAGTCAAGTTATTTGAAAGAACCGACATTGAAGGTACATTGGTTGGGTTGCTTCGACATAAGAACAAACTTGACCTTAGTCCGCTAGGTAGCAGAAACCAATACCACAATAACTATGTTAGTAGTCATTGCTTTGTAGAACCATTATATATTTATCCAAGAACATAAAGTAATTATGTTTTTGCACCATGTCCTCCAAAATAAATAAAAATATGTAAGTTTGATCACTACACATCACATATGCATCTAAATTTTACACCATATTCATCACATTTATAGCATAAACATCATTAAAATACCAAAAGCACAAGTACATGACATTCTCGCATGACAAGTTCAATTTCTCAACGAGGTACTTTGCAAGTAGCACAATCACTACTATCAAGGTATTACAACGTATCACATTTAGATTATTTTTACATTACTTATAAACAATATATGAAAACAACCTCAAGATGCTACGATTTATCATGCTGGAACTCCACATCCTCTTTGATGTCTGGACGGTTGCTAAAAGTTGCTTAGTTTCGCCATGTTGATGTTGATAAGATGAAAATGTTCTTACCAAGACTATAACAATAACAAAAAAAACAATGCTTTCATAGGAGAATATGAGTTAGCTTGAATACATTGGACATAATGCTTTTGCTACATCGAGCACCATTCATAGAAATCCAGCATAACTAGAAGAAGGATTTTGAATACATTGGTCATAATGTTTTTTCTGCACCGAGCACCACTCATAAAAATCCGGTGTGACTAGAAGATGGATTTTGAGAGAGTGGCTTCAGGAGGTGGCACATTGATTTCTGCGATGGCTACCCCAATGGCAGCAAAATGGTACCTAACCCTAAATGAATGAGTTGACAAGTTGGAAGTTGGATGGGATGACCATATTTACCGGTGAGTGTGTCTGGATCGTCCGCTCAACTAGTGTATCCTAGAGGTGCGTATAGCGAAGAAGTTGAGCCAAAAGGTGTGGGGTTGCATGCGATCTTCTTATGAAACTGTGGTTTCCTGGTGGCTATGTCTTGCAATGACACAATTCATGCGTAGGTGGAACATTTAGGAGGGGACATGACTTTGTGAGGTAGTGTAGTTAGGTTGTGATGCAAATGACTAACAGGGTGGTAGCTCCAACAACTTGTCAAGGTGGAGAAGGGGTGGTGGTGTCCTTCTAGTTCCATTTAGATTGAAGCAACCAGTATCTACCCCTTCTCACGGTGGGTGGATTCTCTCTCCTTGTACCGATGGCAATGGTGGACTGATATTTGGTTGCAATATTTTTCATGGAGACTACATTTTCTATTGGTGGGTTGTCTTTATGTACAGAAATGAATAGGACCATGTGTGTTTAGGTGGGTCATGACAGGCTTGGTCTACTCAATGAGGGTGTTGTGCTTTTCGATTCCTAGGGTCGAGCCTCTCGAGTTATATTTTGAGAATTATACCGAACATTGTATTTAAAAAAACTACCACATAGTTCAAACAGTAATTATAGTTTTTCAGAAGCCACGATAAAGCCAGAAACTAGGGAACTTAAATGAAACATCACATCATTTTTCAGAAGATAAAAAACCCATAAGCACACAACAGAACCCAACCTCAATATCCTCTACACATGATTGCTTCTTGTCGCCCAAATCGCATGAGGTGAGTGAAATTCTAGGATTCTCTGTGTGGAAGTAGTAAGCAAGCCGAGTTTAGAATTTCTCTTGAAGAAAAAAATGCTTGCATTTGAATTTTTGGACTTAGTAGAGACTCTTTTGGGCACAGAACGGTCTTTCCTCTCCCCCTATCGACCCCTTGAGAGTCGACTCTAGTACTTCTATATTGCATCTGGCCTTCTCTCTCTCCGATGGCGCTGTCGGATGGCGAGAAGATGGTCTAGGTGGTCTGTCCCTCCTTGTTAATAGTAGTATAGGTTTGTCGTGTTCGCTTGTTGGCTTTATGTCGGAAGTTTGGAGTTAGTTATTGGGTTCTAGCAGGGAGAATCTGGTGGCTGCCAGTGGTCTTCCTCTTATCTGTGCTGCTCTGGTGGAGAGAGCCGGAGACATAGATGGTTGATGCCGTTGGATCTCCATAAATAAGGTTTCTCTAGGTGCCTCAGATCTGGTTGATGTTATTTCCCGCATCTTCTCTTGTTGCGCCATGGTGGTGGAGTGGGCTGCATGTTCGGGATGTAGGCAGTGGAGATTGACTCTAAGGCTGGGAAAGGATCTGAAGTTTCTTCTGGTGGATGTTATCAACTATGGTGACGTGGCGCACTTGTTATCCAAGGCCATCAAGGCCACTCCCTGACCCCAAATACCAGATCCCCGGAATAGTGGTCTCGTCTCGTCTGGTCGACATCTCGAGGAGTTGAGGCGGCTGGCTGGTGACTGCGTTGCTGGGTCGATTAAGGGTTAGGGTAATAGAGAAGATATCTGGTGATACCAGTCTCTATATGATACCATGATACCGTTTCTCAAAATTACATTTCTAAGTTTCAGAAAAATTCAAAACAATTATAGCTGTGCATTACATGTATTGTGTTCACAATCCCTAAAATTTTTAGAACCGAATTCAAAACACACACCAATTGACATGTGAATAGTACCTTTTGTAGTTTTATCTTTCTATGACACTATTCATGGTGGATTTGTCATTTTCGTGTCTATGCGTGTTTTTTGAATTTGGTGCTAAATTTTTTAGGAATGGTGTACACATATCTTGTGAACGCTCATAATTTTGTTCGAATTTTTTACAAACTTAAACCTTTGATTTTGAGCACGCGTATCATGGAATCATTTAGTGGTTGGTATCACTAGATATTTCTCGAATAACTAATTAGACTTACCCTTAGGTAGGCCTTTTGGGTTAGCTGGGCCTCAAGGATATGGGATCCGGGCTTTGGCAAATATCCCATGTTGCTCTTGACAAGTTGATCTAGAGGATTAATAAATATATAGATTATTCATGTCCTGTCATAGTCTCCACGTGATAGCAGTAGTAATCACATTAACAAGTACGTCAATGCGAGCAATTAGGAAATATTTTATAGTTTTATAAACTTCTATCAAACGTCACTATGATTTTCTACCCACCTTTGCAACTGCACATTTATAATCTATTATAATAACTAGCACAGTGGTTTCGCATAAATGCGAGGGAATGATCTAGTGTGTTGAAAGTGACTGAGTAACTAATTTATGATTTTATGAATATTCAAATTATTTGATAGGAAGTAAAAAACATTCTATATATGGTTAGTGTAAACATAGTGCAAAATAAAACACCATAATCCTTTGTGATGTTTGTGAGATTTATCATTCAGATCAGGATCATCGGTGTTTTATTTTGAAAACAGAAGTGTATGTTTTTGGTCCCATCATAGTAAAATGTGAAAGTTTGTGATCCATGTATACCAGTATTAATTTTCCTTAGTCGTATCAATGTTTTCCTTGTGAAAGCACATGCCAATTAGCTGCCCACTGTGTCTATGCATCTAAATGTCTCTATCTCTACTACCCTTATATGTATATGTCCTTCCATCAATGCAATTTTTCTACCGAGTAACAGGAGATGCTCGGTGTTGCATATTAGAACTCAATAATAGCCGACTTCACTCATTGTGCTCAATGAAAGTAATGCAATAACCTTCAATAAATAATATTTAAATTAGAATAAAAATATTGAATGCACCCGAGCATGTCTGGTGTCAATTATCTTATGGGTGACAGTCAAGCTAATGTGCATTTCAATCATCCAATCGAGTTCACCTAGAGACACTAACTCGTAAGGTTTTTATGTTTCATTAGGATGTACTATTAAACCAAAATTGAGATTTACTACAAACAAATAAGGTAGGGAAGGTGAATCGGGGCCCTAACATATCAGGATGAAAGGCATAGTCGATGGACAATATGTCAAAATTTCTACAGTACCCATTGTTGGTACAAAGAGAAAGAGGGCTGGGAAAGAGGTCCTACTATTCATTATCTATCTAATAGGAATAGGTTCAGTTAGCATTCGTTTACGTTACCATCTAAATGAATACATAATATAAAATTTGTAAAATGAAGTTTTTTTTACATTAGAGAGCAATCTTTGTCCCTCATCATGGGATTATGTAAAAAAAAACGTTTACAGCTGAATCAAACCAATGGTTGGGTGTATCGCCCTCCCTTTCGTCGTGCTTTGAACCGCGGTTTAACCTCTTGAGCGATGTTGATCTATTGTTCATATTTCTTGAATAAATAAATTTAAATTGATGTTAAAAACTGAAAATATGAATATAAGAAAATAATACAATTGGTCAAAGTGGATAATGAGGATCATCTCACTATCATTTTGCATTTCCTGAGAAATATAATTTATTTAGCTATTATAAGTGGTTCTTTTTCCAATCAAAATCATGTCTGTATTTGTTGGGGGATTTGACTTGGTTTCCAATTTAATAAAATAGAGCGTAGACATTGGTAGTACTTTGTATGGACTATATCAGAGTAAAACTTGTCAAGCAGAAATAAAGGACCACATGGCTCTTGATGTTTGCAATTTATAGTTAAATCACCTCTACATATTTTTACACCCATGTCTAATACAAAGAGAAGTATTTTTTCCTCTAGGATGGTACAAACTAATATCAATGAAATCACGTACACTTTGTTTGGGGGCGGACTCTACCAACATATATCTGCAGGTCACACGGAAATAAATGACCATATGGATCTGTACGTGACTACAAAAATCTTTGTTATACCCTTGCCCATTTAACTTATGTATTCCAGCAAATAATCCCTGTTAAATTCTTACCCATTTTTTTCTGAGGGATAAATCTCCTTGTAGCCGGCCGGCCAGCCGGAAGTCCACGTACAGGAGTTTCCTTTCAAACTCGGAAGTCCACGTACGGGAGCTTTTTTTTTTTAATTTACGTGTCAGGTATACTCATGTGTTCACGTTTACCGTTTTACGTAACACTTTTTATTTTTTAATCTGAGCTGTTAAAATGCAGATCAACGTAGTATACTTTTTAAGCGTATGTGGATCAATCTGATGTCTCGAAAAACATTCTTATATTACTTTTAGTATATAATAGAATATAATAGATAGACTAAGAAGTTAATCCCGTTTCTCTCAACATGTAGTGTATCCAACTCACCAAACATGCCACTTCATTTCCCCTTTTTCTGTTTTTTTAATGTTTTAGTTTGGTCTTTGGTCCTCACAAATGGCACATTTTTGTTGTAGCAAAGAAACACCAAGGGACAACAAAGAAAAAAGAAACCCAAACTTAACAGGCCACCCCATTGCTTCAGCCCAGTCCTCCATCTTCTTTTCTGCTCACATGATGGACAGCCCACACAATGAATCTCACCATGAGTACAACCATTGACTGGTTCTCAAAAAGAAAATGACCATTGATGAAACTGACGGAGGCAACGGAAGAGTCCCCGTAGAATTTATCCTATAGTATTTAAACTCTAAGGTTACCCACGTGGTCATATCACCTTGCCAGTTCGAATCCGCCAGGATTAAACCCGAAGCACCTGAATCCGCCAGGATATTAACATCACGATCATACCAATTACATTCAGTCTCTAAAACAATACAATGACCTAATGACATTAAGGATGCACACAATAATTCTTTTTATAGAAGTGTAAAGTTCCCCAAAGTGTGACCCATTCTTTGCATGAGCAGGACCCTCTACTAGGAGTCTAGGAGCAGCCTCTACGGGCAGGAGTGGAATCCATCTCGCCGGGTCTCTAGCTATCCCTTGAGGCCGTGTCCCTCCACCTCCTCCTCCTGCAGGGCTGCAGGCCCAATGCCAATGCCCCCATCGTCCTCCACAAGGACAGCTTTGGCGTCCTCCACGACCAATCGTCTGTTTAACTAGATACGGG
Organism: Avena insularis; assembly: GCA_023614405.1. NCBI lineage: Eukaryota > Viridiplantae > Streptophyta > Magnoliopsida > Poales > Poaceae > Avena > Avena insularis. The sequence continues at coordinate 11,906,191 of CM042684.1, forward strand.
CGTCGTCTCCTATTCCGTTTGGAGTCAATTCAATTCTGGCATGAAGTGTGTGTCGTATTACCTCAGCAGGCCACAATGTTTCGTTGACGGAGAGGGACAGGCTAGGTTTCTATAGCAGCAAATCAAGATTCTATACGTCATGATAAACCCGCAACTCTTCGCTTAATTACTTGGGAGAAACGGTTTTAACAGGACAGCCGCTCGCCATGCCACTTGTAATCGTAAGAAAATTAGGGTGGAACGCATAGCTCCAACATGGCGGCATCAGGGTTTATATTAGAGCCATATACAACACGAGTTGGTTACAATTGGTTTACAACACATACAAGTACAAAACACTAAAACACACGTACTCTATCAAACTTTCTCAATCTCAACTATGGGAAATATATGGAGATTGCTCTTACACTCCTGAAACAATGGTACTGGGAGTCCACTTCGTGAAGATATCAGCAGGCTGATCTCTGGATGCAATAAACCAGACTTGCAACGACCTTTGAGCAACATGTTCATGGACAAAGTGATCTCAATATGCTTTGTCCATGCATGGAATACTGGGTTGGAAGCGTAGCTCCAACATTATCACACCATAGGACAGTTGGAGAATTCTAATGAACTCCAAGTTCTTTGAGAAGAGCTTTCACACAGATTAGTTCAGCAGTGATATTAGCCGCAGCTTTATTTAAACTCTATGCTAGACCGAGACACATTAGTCTATTTATGAGAACTCCAGGCGATAAAATTCTCACCATGAAAGAGAGCATATCCCTCCGTAGATCACCTATCCCCCACATCTCCAGCCTAGTCAACATCAGAATACACAACCACAGAGGTAGACAATGACAGTCGAAGGAGAAGTCCACGATCAAGAGTACCATTGACAAAGCTCAAGATCCTCTTGACATCATGCCAGTGTTCTTAAGTTGGCATATGAAGAAACTGACAGACGTGATTAACATCAAAAGATAGGTCTGGACGAGTGAGCAATAGATACTGCAACCCGCCAATAATACTCCGATAGTTAGTAGCATCATCATTACTCAATGCTGGACTATCAGCAGGAAAAAGTTTGGTAGAGGAAGACATAGGAGTATCTGCAGTCTTGCACTTCAACATACCAGCTCTCCGAAGAAGATCAAGAGCATATTTCCGCAGAGTCAAAGTGAGACCACCAACACGACGTGCCACTTCAATACCAAGAAAATAATGGAGTGTACCAAGATCCTTAACCGCAAACTCCCAATGAAGTCCGTGAAGAAGATGATCAATAGCCTATGAAAAAGAGATGAGAACAGTGATGTCATCCACATACACCAGAAGATATACTGTAACATCTGACCGCCGAAGTATAAATAAAGATGTGTTAGTAGTAGACTCCACAAAACCATGATGTCTCAACACTGTTGCAAGTCATGCATGCCAAGTACGAGGAGCCTGTTTTAGACCATGGATGGCTTTAGACACGCGACAAAAATGATGAGGGTGCTCAGTATCCTCAAAACCAGGTGCCTGGCGCATAAAAACCTCCTCCTCAAGAACGCCATTGAGAAATGCATTCTAAATATCAAGCTGACGTATAAACCATCCACGGGTAACTGCAAGTGAGAGAAGCAAAGGAATGGTTGTAAGCTTAACCACATGACTGAAGGTATCCTCATAGTCCAACCCATATCTCTATTTGAACCCTTTAGCAACCAATCTAGCTTTATACTTCTCAATAGTGCCATTAGCATGTCGCTTTACCTTAAATACCCATTTTGAATCAATAATGTTAATACCAGAACGAGGAGGAGTGAGCTGCCATGTACCATTTTTTATCAAGGCCTGAAATTCGGTCTCCCTCACTTCACGCCAATGAGGAATACCCAACGCGACACGAAAATGGCGAGGCTCTGAATGAGGATCCGCAGTAGCCTAGGCATGTAATTGTAAGAAAATTAGGGTGGAACGCACAACGCCAACAGGGCGGCGTCCAGGTTTATTTTAGAGATATATACAACACGTACATGTGGGGTCATGTACAATTGGTTTACAACATTCATAAGTACAAAAATACTAATACACACGTATTCTATCACCACTATCTGTACATGTCAGCAACCATTTCGGCCAAGTTGACACATATCCTACTTGAAAACACAGCCTTCAAGTCAACACTCATCATGTTGCCGGATTCTTTCGAGAGCGGTGACTATGGTGATCCCGGGCAAAGACAGTGCAGTGGTGGGAACAGTTCTGGGTGTCGCCGGATATTGACGAGCCGGATCCTTAGCCGGTGGCATTGAATCAGTGAGTCCAGGACCACAATGGACGACGTGTTGCGTACGTCCACCTGATATGTTATGAACACAGACACTATACGTTGTGAAAGCCGACACGAGTCAGTTGCAATGCTAACATGGTTGTTTGCTACAAGTTTGTGTTTTTCCTAGATTTGTCGATGCTGCATACACGCTTTCAAATTGTAACAAACACGTATGGTTTTTTAAATGAAATCACACGCCAAATGTTGCAAGGTTTTACAATTTTGTGTCTCAAATTTTTCAATGATGTTTACGTATTTTTAAAATGTTTCAAACACATATTTTGTTTTTGTAATTGTTTATGATTTTCGTTGAACTAGACGGTCATTTTTGTTGCCAATCAATCTGGAATACAAAATGTTACTTAACCATTTTTTATTGCTACAAATACATGGTTTTTGTTGTAATATTTTATGATTTTTGTTGATAGTGCTAGCGGTTTTTATTGCAAATCAATATGTAATAAAATATTGTTTTTTACCACCTTTTGTAACATTACTTTTTCTAACATGCTGCAACATTTTGTTGTTGTAATAGTATTTTTTGTAGGTGGGGCACGGTTTTTTGTTGCAATGCTCTATGCCCATAGTGGCATATTTCCTGTAAATATCAGAAAGGGAAGGACCAAAGTGATATACCCGTTTTTTTAAGAGGAGAAGCTTATGACTTGGGTTGATTTTCCCAAAGCCGAGGGAGGGAAATGCAAAAAATGCGTAGTTGGCTAGTTTTGGCTGTTGGATATCGATCTGGTGTCTTGGATGATGGCCATTTTGGCAGCCACATCGGCCCACCGACGCCTAGCGTATGCCATTACTTCGTGTTTGTGTGCTGTTGTCACAAATTTTATTGGCCGATGCTGCACAGGGAGGTGGGTGATGACCAAAATAAGAGAGGAAAAAACAGTTTAAAAATTGACCTTTGATTTATTTAAACCTTGGAGAATTACTCTTTATGTAGTATTGTCCTAGGGCTCGATTAAATATGTCGACATGTTACCAGTATAGTTAAATATTCTAAATTTCGACAACTGCAACTAAATTATCATCTATGTAGGTATGAGAAAATTAGATAGGAAACTAGACCCCTAGAATATGTTGTGTATACATCATGCTCATTGCATATGAAAATTTGGAACCTAAAAGATACTGTAGCTAAATTGACTACATATTTAGGTAGTGCTTCACCTTCACTTGCAAGATCAACAAACTATTTATTCAAACTACTAAATCATTTCATTTGTATTCTTTTTATTACACTAACTTCTTATTCTCTTAGCTCTAATATAATATGAAGAGATTCATTAGCTGTGTATGATCCTTGGTTATAGTGTTAAGGTATACAATCAATTAACTATTCTTTTTCTTATTTACTGTTTTTCTGTTCCAACCATGCTTGAGAAAAGCAGCTCACATGATTACTTAAGGAGTATGTCACAAATTCACATTCTCTTTACGTTTTGTATTGGTTAAAATTTGTACACCCGAAATTAAGTTTCTGGATCCGTCCATGACTAGTGCAATTATAGTTGCTCGGAGTTCAGCCAGACATCTCCCATGGCCACGCGGTCTCGCAACCACTGCCGCTCGACACATTTGAGCTTGCACAGACCGTCTGCCGCTCTCTCTTTTGTTCCCATTACCATGCAAGACGCTCTTTCCCTATGATTGCTACCACGCCATGCATTCCCAGTGAACTTGCCACACCACCAACTCACGCCATGGTTTTTTGGAGTAAAAAAGATGATAGTCAATACATCAATGTTGTTAGGAACAAAACAGACCCGTCTGACAAGGTAAAATTTTCGAGGGTTTTCTTGATTGGGAATTTTTGTGAACCTTGATGATAAATTTTTGTGTGGAATCGTATGTCTGACGGATCTTCTGGGATCCAATCATTTTTTACATTTGTTGGTATGGTTTCAGGTCAGTCTTGTTCTTTCGATCTATGATTGTCATCATTGGTGATCCTTGCTGCTCTGGTGAGTTGGTCATTTGGGGTCTTAGCATGACGACCGTATGTTTACTACAATAAGACTTTCCCAGATCCAATGCGAAGGACGAGGACAGAGGCGTGTCTTCGACAGACTAGTGTGTGTTGTCGTTGCTAGGTGGTCCAACGACCAATCGAATTTTAGGTGTTGTTACGGTTTGTGTGTTCTCAGATACCATGTATGTTGATTGCATTTATTGTGTAGTGGGCATGTTTTTTAGGATTGAGGTCAAGCTTTTGGTAAGTGGGTTGAGTACATTGTGTCAGTTTCCGAACAACTTTTATCAACTATTTTTCCCTGCTCATTGAACAATGATAGCTCATCTGTTATCTTATAAAATGTAACAAATCCTACATTTATTTCCGTCTCTTACCATATGGTTAGTAATATCTTGGTGGAGTTAGTGTGGCGAGTTATCCATCTTTTGATTTTCTTTTTAATTTTCCGGAACAATTTTGCTTGGCTTCCGTTTTTAAATTATGAATAATATTTTGTGTGCTACGGCTGCTCAACTCACTTGGCAAATTCTAGTGAAAACTATGGGTTGTGGATTAGATTCAAGACCTTCCCCGAATTGACGTTGCATCAGAATGAATCCTAGTAGTCGATGGAGCGGAGCATGTTGCGTCATACTTCCTCCGTTCCATAATATAAGATGTTTTAGGTTTGTAAAGAGAATGTATCTAGACTTATTTTAGTATGTAGGTTCACTCTATATCTCAGTGAACCTACACACTAAAAATAGTCTAGATACATTCTCTTCACAAATCTAAAACATCTTATATTTTAAAACGGAGGGAGTACAAGATGGGGTCGCACATGATTAACAGAAATGCTGAAGCTATAATATTACAAGATGGGGCCACTCTTACTTCAACAGCTACTACAGGAGCTGCTTCGTGGCACTCAACAACTGAAATTTCTTCCTTTGTTCCCATTGTATCCTATTCCCAGGGTTTTTATCTCGTTTTGGCCTCGCTCCTCATCTCCTCATGTTTTTGTGTAGTTTTCACCTATCTGACATGGTGAGCTACTGACGTATAGTATAAGAAGTGAAGTGGAAACAATAACTCTTATCTATTTAGACGAAGATAGGAGATGATATATATATATATATATATTGGGGTTGCAGTGGGGTTTTTTGTCCTACTGTTTTACCCTAAAAAAGAACAAGTGAAGGTTGGTAAGGCATTCACGTTTTAATCATGAAATGAAAGCCCGTGGTCGGGAGTTGCAGTGCAGGTGTGTACGTAATTAATGTTTACTTATAAAAAACCCTCATTTTTTGATAGAATATACCATAGATGGCTGACAAAAAGTTTCTTCGTTATGCCTTATCACAAGCAGCTCTAGAAAACACGGTTACATCACACACGGTCGTATTTGAAGCCTCTTGAATTATATACTGAAGCATATTAAAAAAAGAGCCTCTCCAGATAATGAGTAAATTACGTGGTTTTATAGCCGGTACAAGAACACCCACCTCAGTCAGTTTCGCCTATGAGACCTCGGGCGAACTAGAGCCAATAATTCAGTTTGGTAGCTGCAGATAGAGAGTCAAGTTGTTTGGAAGAACATATATACTCCAAAAATAGGCTGTCTCGGTTTGTTTCAACACAGGGACAAAATTGACTAATCGTATATTGCAGTATATTTTATTAATTATTAACGAGTAAAGCTCCACGTTAATGAAGAAAAGTTAATGTTGTTGTTTGCTACACAATGAGAACAAGGATATTTCTCTCCGTTCTTTGATGTGTACACGAGGTCGTTTACAAAGCTCTACGGTTGTCATGAGTGTTGAAGTGTATAAGTGGATTGCACTAGCCATTTCCATCAGTTTAGACTTTTGGTTGCGTTGGCTAGTGCATGAAGCTTGACATGGTATCAGAGTTTAAAGTCTCGAGTTCGAGTCCTGGCTTTCGCAATTTATCCTAAAATTGTTGTTGACCCCTCTATGTTCACGTATAGGTCTTCAGTCATACGTGAGTTTCGCGCGCCATCGCTCTTTTCTGGTTGCACGTGCTGACTTATCCCCGTCACACGTGAGAGGGGGTGTTGAAGTGTATAAGTGGATTGTACTAGCCATTTCCATCAGTTCGCACTTTTGGTTGCGTTGGCTAGTGCATGAAGCTTGACAATGAGCATGTGATTACTGATTAGTCATGGCCACATGCTTGAGTCCCTACAGGCCTAAGGCAAGGCGACCCGCTATCCCCAATGGTTTTCATCATGGCCATCGACCCTTTACAGCGCATTTTGTCCAAGGCTACTCTTAGTGGAATTCTAAGTCCCATCCATTCTAAATCGACGACTTGCAAAATCTCCCTTTACGCCAATGACGCCGGAATTTTTGTAAACCCCGTCAAAGAGGAGTTGGATGCTATCTCCACCATTCTCACTTGCTTCGGAAATGCCAGTGGCCTCGTCACCAATATGACCAAGACGGAGTTTTTTTTTGATTCAGTGTGGGCTAATCAACTTGGATGAGGTGTTGTCCTCCTTCCCTGCCAAGAAAGCATCCTTCCCAGGAAGATACTTGGGCCTCCCACTTCACATCCGCCGCCTACGCAAAGTGGACTTTCAACCTTTATTCGACAAAATCGCAAAGAAGCTGCCTGGCTGGTTTGGGAAAAATATCGTGAGACCTAGAAGATTAATTTTGGCAAAGAATGTTCTAATGGCCACTGCAACATACCACACCACCTCCATTCCGCTCTCGAAATGGGCTCAAAACCAGATTACTAAGATTGTCTGTACTTTCCTCTAGGCAGGCGACGAAGGGGATCATGCAACAAAGGGCAAGGCGCTCGTCAATTGGAAGACAGTATGTAGACCAAAGGAGCTGGGTGGGCTGGGAATGCTAGACCTGGAACGCACTGAGACTACGATGGCCTTGGCTCCAATGGACCGACCCCGAGCGCACATGGGCTGGTTCAAAGCTTCCCTGCAGCTCGGCCGATATGGCACTCTTCAGAGCCTCGACAAAAATCACTCTAGGAAACGGTGAGAGGGCCTCCTTCTGGCATGACAACTTTAGCAATCAGGGCCCAATCCAGATGTGGGCCCCTGATCTATACAAGATCGCCACTAGAAAGAATAGGACTGTTGCGAAAGAGACCAACAATAACAACTGGATCCGCTCCGTCGCTCGCATCAACATGCCTATACAGCTAACCCAATACCTGCAGGTTTGGGACCTCATCCAGGAGACCCAGCTGACCCCTCTGCAGCTTGACTCGATCAAATGGACACTGACTACAGACAGAATCTACAGTGCTGCTTCGGCTTACCACGCGCAATTCAATGGAAGTTTCCCAAAGTTCAAAGCACAAAAGATTTGGTCGGTGCATGCGGAGCCTAAATGCAAGCTTTTCTCCTGGCTCGCTCTCCATGGAAAGCTTTTCACCGCTGATATGCTTGCGATCCGAGGATGGCCTCATGCCCCTTTTGTTCTCTTTGTGTCTCTGCCCCCGAAACAGCCGACCACCTCTACAAAGACTGTCCATTCACAACGGTGATCTGGAACACCACGCAATCTTGGGACAATGAGGGCACGAGCAAACAGGGACAATCCTTCAACTCCATCTCGGAATGGTGGGACGATTTAATAAAGGGGAAGAAAAATGCTGAACAACGACGTCTTAGCGTCCGCCTGCTTTATGTCCTCTGGAATGCTTGGAAGGAACGTAATCGGAGAATTTTCACCGGGAAAAGGCTCACCTACATTGAGAAGGCTCAAAGGGGAAGACAAATGATGAACAACGACGTCTTAGCGTCCGCCTGCTTTATGTCCTCTTTTGCATCCTATGTGCCTAACATTCCGGCCGAGCCCGATTAGGCTCTAGGCTTTTCTTTTGCACTTTGGTGGGTTTTGCCCTTTTCCCACCTTAACACAAAAATTGCCTTCTCTGTACAGTGAACTATTGATCTTTTTCCCTCTTCTAATAGAATTAGGCAGTGCTCCTGCCGTAAAAAAAAAAAGTCCCTACATGCAAAAAAAAAGCCCAAGTCATAGGTAAGTCTAGAACTGAAAACCAAGCCGACTCTGGTAATGGAGGACGATTACAGTGTTTTTGTGTCGCTCCTTTACCGAAGACATCGTCAACACATCTCTCGCGTCATTGCACGTGATACACTGGGGGCACCCTTGATCTGGATATTCTGGATCAGATGATGATGGCATTGGACGTCGTAAACCATCCTAGGTTCATCGTCTTGCAACAACTTTAGGTCGAAGGTAAAGAAGGTGGAGTGGATTCGTCTTGCTCACAATCTTCCGTGGAGATGTACATGTTGGAATTATGCCCTAGAGACAATAATAAAGATGTTATTATTATAATTCTTGTTCATGATAAAGTTTATATTCCATGCTAGAATTGTATTAAGCGGAAACTTTGATACTTGTGTGGTTTATGAACAACACTGTGTCCCTAGTACGCCTCTATGGACTAGCTCATTGATTAATGATGGTTAATGTTTCCTAACCATAGACATGAGTTGTCAATTAATAATAAGATCATGTCATTAGGAGAATGATATGATGGACATACCCAAATCAAGCAGAGCAATTAGATCGTGTCATCGTGTTCATCTTTGCGAAGCTTTTTCTTATGTCAAATATTGTATTCCTTAGACCATGAGATAATGCAACTCCCTGGTATCGGAAGAAAGCTTTGAGGTCATCAAACGCCATCCTATGAAAGGGTGATCATAAAGGTGTCTCTCAGGTGATCGGAAAGTACTTGTTGGGTTGTATGTATCGAGATGGGATTTGTCCCTCCCAAGTCGGAGAGATATACTTCGAGCCCACTCGGTAATCGATATCAACACCGCTTGCAAGCATGTGGTTAAGGAGTTAATCACAAAGTGATATCGGATTACGGAACGAGTAAAGTACTTGCTGTGAACGAGATTGAACTAGGTATGCCGATGCCAACGATCGAATCTCGGGCAAGTAAAATATCGCGTGACGAAGGGAATATATATATGGGATTAATTGAATCCTGGCATCGTGGTTCATCCGATATGATCATCGATGAATATGTGGGATTCAATATGGGTTTCCAGATCCCACTGTTGATTATTGATAGAAGATCATGTCTGCATATTCTCGAAACCGTAGGGTCACACACTTAACGTGTCTCGACGCTAGGATATAATGGATAATTGGTTTATGAGTTTTTTTCCGGAGTCTCGGATGAGATCCAGGACATCACGAGAGGTTCCGGAATGGTCCGGAGAATAAGATTCATATAAGGGAAAGCAGTTTTTGGATTTCGGAATTGTTTCGGAATGTTCGGTATTGTACCGGAAGGTTCTAGAAGCTTCCGGAGTGGGACCAACGTGGCCCCACTTGTCGGGAGGGGGCGTGGGCCTACGAGGGAGTGCCTTGGCCACATTGGGGCCATGGGCACAAGGCCCCATAGGCCCAGCCAAGCCAAGCCCAGGGGAAACCTAGGAGAGCGTCTAGAAGGGGAGGGGGGGAACTTGCCCCCCACTCAACCCATGTGGCCGCCGGCCCTAGGGCTTGGAGGAGGGGCAAGGGCAGCCGGCCAGCCCTCTATATAAAGAGGGCAGGGGCGCACCCTCCCCCCACACCTCCTCCAACCCTAGCTGCCTACCTGCTGCCCTCCTCTCTCTCTCTCTCTCTCTCTCTCTCTCTCTCTCTCTAGCGCGTAAAGCCCTTGAAACTCTCCACCTTTGCACCACGTCGTGTTGTAGATCCAATCTATCTCTCCACCCCACTTGTTGGACCGAGGAAGGAGGAGACGTCGAGGTGCCGTACGTGTGCATCTCTCGGGCGTTGCCACTTGCGGCGTTGATCGGATCGATCATCACGAGGAGGAGAAGGCTAGTACGACTACATCAACCACGTCCCGTTGAACGTTCCGCTATGCGATTTCTTCAAGGGTATGAAGATCTCATCTATCCCCCCTCGTTGTTTGCATCTCCTAGATTAGATCTTGGCTTCCCCGTTCGCATCCGTAGAAAATTTTGATTTACTATGCTGCAAAACCCTTGATTAGTATCGAGCTAGATCTATGCGTAGATGTGTTTCACGCAGCATAACGAACATGCTTGTTCTGGCGCTGATGTTTTCTGTTGCAAGCCTCTTGTTGTGTACTTCTTATGACGCGGGATAGTGAGATCGGCGGTTCAGGCCAACTTTACGCGACCTTGTTTGCGAGACCGGCCCGCACTTGACGTGTGGCTTGTTCCACACATGTGGCTGGTGGATGCCGCTTTCACTATAGTTGTCATGGGATTTACACGGATGTTGGCAACCATAATATCTGGCTTTTGTAGGTAAGAATCGTTCTTAGCTTGTTACTCCCATAAGCCACGTAAAACATGCAATAACAAAGTAGAGGCATCTAACTTGTTTTTTGCAGGGAGTGTTTCTGTGATATGGTATGGCCCAAGATGTGATGTGTATGTTGTATGCAATGATCATGTTTTGTAATATTTCACGACTTGCATGTCGATGAGTACACAACCGGCAGGAGCCATATGGTTGTCTTTATAATTGTGTATGACCTGTGTGTCAACTTCTTATACGCCATGTAATAGCTTTACTTTATCGCTAAGTAGTTAACAATAGTTGTAGTTGCTATTCGTGGTGAAGGCAATCATGGTGGAGTGATGGAGATCATGCTGGCACGCACAAGATGGATATCATTGCGTGGAGATTGGCTATACCATGTCACATAAAATTATATGCATTGCATGTGATGTTTATCCTTTTATGTATCTTATTATGCTTAGATTGCGACGATAGCATTATAAGATGATTCCTCACTTAAAGATCAAGATAAAACTGTGTTCTCCCCATGTATGCACCGTTGCGAAAGTTCGTCGTGTTCAAGCACCACGTGATGATTGGGTGCTATAAACTCTACGTTCACATACAACGGGTGCAAGCCAGTTTTGCACACGCGGAAATACTTGGGTTTGACTTGACGAGCCTAGCATGTACAGACATGGCCTCGGAACACACGAACCGAAAGGTTAAGCATTAGTCATATGAATGATATGATCGACACTTTGTTGTCCACCATTGAAACCACATCTCTTCTCGTGAAGATCGGATTAGGTGTGGTGAATTTGGATCATGTTCACTAAACAACTTGAGGGATGTTGAATTTAGTGGGAGTTCATCTAGTAATTTGATTAAGTTGAACTAGTTATCATGAACATAGTCTAAATTGTACTTGCAAATTTTGTAGATCAAATGGCTAAGTCCAACTTCAACTTCAACATTTTTGCTGAGAAAGAAAAGCTTAAGAACAATGGGTCTAACTTCACCAACTGGTTCTGCACTCTGAGAATCATTCTCGCTGGCGGACAAAAGAACTATGTCCTTGAGAAAGCGCTAGGTGACGCCCTTGCTGTAGATGCGCCGACTGATGAAAAAGCTGTTTATCAGTCGTGCAAAGATGATTATGGTGTGATTTAAGAGCACCATGTTGTTTGCTATGGAATCGGACCTTCAAAATCGTTTTGAGGAGTTCGCCGGGCCCTTTGAGATTCTTGAGGAACTGAAAACCATGTTTCAGACTTAGGCCCGTTCTGAGAGATATGAGATCTCTGAGAAATTCTTCAACTCCAAGATGGAGGAAGGGAGTTCCGTTAGTGAGCACGCCATTAAGATGTCGGGCTACACTCAACGTCTTGAGCAATCGGATCAAGATTCCAGAAGAGCTCAAGATTGACAGAGTTCTGCAATCACTCCCTCCTAGCTACAAAGGTTTTGTAGTTACTCATAATCAGATTGGTTCCACTGATACGATCATTGAGCTCTTCGCTAAGCTGATAGCTGCGGAGGTGGACATCAAGAAAGATAATCATGTGTTGATGGTCAACAAGCCCCCCAGCTTTAAGAAAGGTAAGGGTGCTAAGAAGTCCTTCAAGAAAGGCAGCGGCAAGCGCGTTGCCCCTGCTGAGAAGAAGCTCAAGTCTGGACCTAACCCGGACACTGAGTGCTTCTATTGCAAAGACAAGGGTCATCGAAGTTTAACTGTCCAAGTACTTAGCGGACAAGAAGGCTGGCACCATCAAAGGTATATTTGATATACATGTTATTGATGTTTACCTTACTAGCGCTGTAGTGCTCGGTATTTGATAATCGTTCGGTTGCTAATATGTGTAACTCAAATGAAGCTACGGAATAGACGGACTAGCGAGGGATGAGGTGACGGCGCGTTGGCAACGGATCAAGAGTTGATGTGATGGCCGGCACTCTCCTTAGTTTTACCTTCAGGATTAGTTTTAAACCTTAATAAATGTTATTATGTGCCTGCGTTGAGCATGAACATCATATCTGGATCGTGTTTATTGCAAGACGGTTATTCATTTAAATCGGAGAATAATGGTTGTTCTATTTATATGAGTAACATCTTTTATGGTCATGCACCTGCTATGAATGGTTTATTTCTTTTGAATCTCGAAAGCAATGAAACACACATCCATGACATTGAGGCTAAGAGATGCAAGGTAGATAGTGATAATACGACTTATTTATGGTAATCTTGCCTAGGTCATATTGGTGTAAAACGCATGAAGAAACTCTATTCGATGGACTTTGGAGTCTCTTGATTTTGAATCATTTGACACGCGCAGCCATGCTTCATGGGCAGGATGATCAAAACCCCTGCTTCTCCTAATAATGGAGCGAAAGCAACGGACTTGTTGGAAATCATACATACCGATGTATGCGACCAATGAGTGTTTCGACGCTGTGGTTATCGCTATTTTCTCACTTTTACTAATGACTTAAGTAGATATGGGTATATCTATTTAATGAAACATAAATCTGAAACATTTGAAAAGTTCAAAGAATTTCAGAACGAAGTGGAAAACCATCGTAACAGGAAAATTAAATTTCTACGATCCGATCGTGGAGGTGAGTATTTGAGTTATGATTTTCTCACACATCTTAAAGCAAGTGGAATCGTTTCGCAACTCACGCCACCCGGAACACCACAGCGCAATGGTGTGTCTGAACGCCGGAATCGAACTCTATTAGATATGGTGCGATCAATGATGTCTCTTACAGATTTGCCGTTATCATTTTGGGCTTATGCATTAGAAACCACTGCATTCACTTTAAATAGGGCACCATCTAAATCCGTTGAGACGACACCGTATGAACTGTGGTTTGGTGCTAAACCTAAATTGTCGTTTCTTAAAGTTTGGGGATGCGAGGCTTACGTCAAGAAGTTGATACCGGACAAGCTCGAACCCAAAGCGGAGAAATGCGTCTTCATAGGATACCCTAAGGCAACTATTGGGTATACCTTCTATCACAGATCCGAAGGCAAAGTGTTTGTCGCAAAGAACGGATCCTTTCTTGAGAAGGAGTTTCTCTCGAAAGAAGTGAGTGGGAGGAAAGTAGAGCTAGACGAGGTTATTGAACCTTCTCTTGAGTTGGAGAGTAGCGCAACACCTGAAATTGTTCCAGTGCCGTCTGCACCAACAATAGAGGAAGCTAATGACAAGGATCATGAAGCTTCGGACCATGCTACTACTGAACGTCGCAGGTCGACAAGGTCACGTGCCCCTCCTGAGTGGTACGGTAACCCTGTCTTGGCTGTCTTGTTAGTAGACAACATTGAACCTGCGAACTATGAGAAAGCAATGATGAGCCCAGACTCTAAGAAATGGCTAGAGGCCATGAAATCCGAATGGGGATCCATGAGCGAAAACCAAGTATGGACTTTGGTGGACCCTCCTAGCGACCGAAAGGTCGTTGAGTGCAAATGGATTTTCAAGAAGAAAACAGACGCAGATGGTAATTTTACTGTCTATAAAGCATGACTTGTCGCGAAAGGTTTTCGACAAGTTCAAGGTGTTGACTACGATGAGACTTTCTCTCCCGTAGCGATGTTTAAGTCCATTCGGATTTTATTAGCAATTGCTGCGTTTCATGATTATGAAATATGGCAGATGGATGTCAAGACTGCGTTCCTCAATGGCAACATTGATGAAGAGTTGTATATGATGCAACCCGAAGGTTTTGTCGATCCTAAGGATGCTAATAAGGTGTGCAAACTTCAGCATTCTATTTATGGACTGAAGCAAGCATCTCGGAGTGGGAACCTTCGTTTTGATCAAGTGATCAAGAGCTTTGGATTTGTTCCAAATTGCTACGAAGCTTGTATCTACAAGAAAGTGAGTGGGAGCTCAGTGACATTTTTGGTACTATATGTGGATGACATATTGATTATTGGAAATGACATTGACATGCTTAACAATGTGAAGAGTTATTTGAACAAATGTTTTTCAATGAAAGACCTAGGGGAATCTGCTTATATATTGGGAATCAAAATCTATAGAGATATACAAAGACACCTGATAGCTTTAAGCCAAAGTACATACCTAGACAAAGTTCTGAAAAGGTTTAGAATGGATAAGGCAAAGAAAGGTTCAGTGCCTATGTTGTCAGGTAAGATATTGAGCAAGGCTCAGTGTCCAGCTACGGTAAACGATAGAGAAGCTATGAGCAAAGTGCCTTATGCCTCAGCCATAGGTTCTATCATGTATGCCATGCTGTGTACTAGACCGGATGTGTCTAATGCTCTTAGTTTGACGAGCAAATACCAAAATGATCTAGGAGTGGAACACTGGACAGCCGTGAAGAACATCCTAAAGTATTTAAATAGGACTAAAGAAATATTCTTAGTCTATGGAGGTGATGAACAACTCATCGTAAAAGGTTACGTCGACGCTAGTTTCGACACCGACAAGGATGATTCTAAATCTCAGACAGGATACATTTATATTTTGAATGGAGGAGCTGTGAGCTGGAGAAGCTGCAAGCAAAGCGTGATCGCGAGATCTACAGTAGAAGCGGAATAGATGGCTGCTGCAGAAGCGTCAAGTGAAGGAGTTTGGATCAGGAACTTCATCATTGAGCTTGGTGTGGTTCCAAGTGCCTTGGACCCACTGGAGATATTGTGTGACAACACTGGCGCCATAGCACTCGCTAAGGAACCAAGATATCATCCAAAGACCAAGCACATCAACCACAAGTTTCATATAATTCGAGATTATATAACAGATGGAGATCTAAAGATTAGCAAAGTACATACGGATCTGAATGTCACAGATCCGTTGACTAAACCTCTTCCACGAGCAAAACATGATCAGCACCTTAGTGCCATGGGTGTTAGATTGTTGCCAGATGTAAACTAGATTATTGACTCTAGTGCAAGTGGGAGACTGTTGGAATTATGCCCTAGAGGCAATAATAAAGATGTTATTATTATAATCTTGTTCATGATAAAGTTTATATTCCATGCTAGAATTGTATTAAGCGGAAACTTTGATACTTGTGTGGTTTATGAACAACACCGTGTCCCAAGTACGCCTCTATGCACTAGCTCATTGATTAATGATGGTTAAGGTTTCCAAACCATAGACATGAGTTGTCAATTAATAATGAGATCATGTCATTGGGAGAATGATATGATGGACAGACCGAAATCAAGCAGAGCAATTAGATTGTGTCATCGTGTTCATCTTTGCGAAGCTTTTTCTTATGTCAAATATTGTATTCCTTAGAACATGAGATAGTGCAACTCCCTGGTATCGGAAGAAAGCTTTGAGGTCATCAAACGTCATCCTATGAGAGGGTGATCATAAAGGTGTCTCTCAAGTGATCGGAAAGTACTTGTTGGGTTGTATGTACCGAGATGGGATTTGTCCCTCCCAAGTCAGAGAGATATACTTCGAGCCCACTCGGTAATCGATATCAACACCGCTTGCAAGCAAGTGGTTAAGGAGTTAATGACAAAGTGATATCGGATTACGGAACGAGTAAAGTACTTGCTGTGAACGAGATTGAACTAGGTATGCTGATGCCAACGATCGAATCTCGGGCAAGTAAAATATCGCGTGGCGAAGGGAATATATATGGGATTAATTGAATCTTGGCATCGTGGTTCATCCGATATGATCATCGATGAATATGTGGGAGTCAATATGGGTTTCCAGATTCCGCTGTTGATTATTGATAGAAGATCATGTCTGCATATTCTCGAACCCGTAGGGTCACACACTTAACGTGTCTCGACGCTAGGATAGAATGGATAATTGGTTTATGAGTTTTTGTTTGGAGTCTCGGATGAGATCCAAGACATCACGAGAGGTTCCGGAATGGTCTGGAGAATAAGATTCATATAAGGGAAAGCAGTTTTTGGATTTTGGAATTGTTTCGGAATGTTCGGTATTGTACCGAAAGGTTCTAGAAGCTTCCGGAGTGGGACCAACGTGGCCCCACTTGTCGGGAGGGGCGTGGGCCTACGAGGGAGTGCCATGGCCGCATTGGGCCAGGGGAACAAGGCCCCATAGGCCCAGCCGGCTAAGCCCTAGGGGAAACCCTAGGGAGAGCTTCTAGAAGGGGGGGGAACTTCCCCCCACTCAACCTATATGGCCACCGGCCCTAGGGCTTGGAGGAGGGGCAAGGGCAGCCGGCCAGCCCTCTACATAAAGAGGGCAGGGGCGCACCCTCCCCCCACACCTCCTCCAACCCTAGCTGCCTACCTGCTGCCCTCCTCTCTCTCTCCCGACTGCGCGTACACTACAAGGAATCTGTCTATATATGACCCTCAATTTTCGTCACAGAATCGTCATAGTAGTCCATTTATGACGATTCTATGACGATTTTGAGATCGTCGAAAGCTGGGCGTCGCAAATGAACTATTACGACGTTTTTGGTAAAATCGTCATAACCGTCTATGACGATATTGAATCGTCATAACGTCTATGACGATCCAATATCGTCATGGACCATCTAGCCAGGCCAGCTCAGATCCTACGTGGCTGATCCTACGTGGAAAAATTGTGACGAAATGAAATCGTCTTAAATCAAAATTAGCCCAGTCCATTTGAGTGATCTAAATGGGCTAGCCCAATAATTCTAGCCTTTTATTTGCTAGGCCTTGGCCTTTTTAGGTTTGTCACTTTTGGGCCTTGCCTTCTTACGATACACTTATTTATTTTCAGATTTGTTACAATATATTTTGGGCCACAGCCTTTTTAGAGCCCAAATATATTTCATCCAGTCCAGATTTCTGCTATTTTTAACTAGAATTTGCATTTTCATTTCTGGAATTGCTTCAGCCATGCAATAAATCGAGAAAATACACCAGAGTTTGCAAATACATCAATAAAATACACCATTTTCAGCAAATACACAACATGAAGATAATTTATCTGCAAATAGCAGGCTCACAAATGCACATCCAAGATTACAATTCAGTATTTACATTAACTTATTAGCAAATAGCACCAATTGCAACACCTCGGACAAGCTCCTCGGATCGTTGCACGAACAAGCTCCTCCGCTCTCCCGAAGTGGCGCAGCTCCACTCCAGCACGATCAGCTGAAACATGAACAAAGCTTGTAGTTTCAGAATATGGGTAGCAGCAAATTTTACATATAGTTCTAGCAATCCAGAATAGGGGTAGCAGAAAATTTACATAATGTATTAGCATTCATAATTAGTGGTTTCATATCCACAAAAGCTTTCTAATCATTTGATTAAGTTTAAATCAGATTTGAAAAAGTTCTATTCACTCATTCCTATCACTGTAAATACTATGGATCTTGTATAACTCATTTAAAAGCACCACTCATAAGACTCAAACTAACCCTATTAAAAGAGCACTCATAGTTACTACTCACAAATGACAGCAGCTGAAGTTGTCACTTGGCAGAGAATTAGTGTGAAAAATAAGGCCATCATTAGTTGTTAGTTATCACCTCGTGAAACTGAGCATGCCTCAGATGGATGCACCATGGCAGGACCAGCAAGCTGCTTCTCTACCAAATCCTTCGAGTAAAGAGTAGGTTGGCTCACTAGAGCTGCTGCCTGGATATACTCACTACCATGAGGACCATCAGCGCCTGGCATAGACAATATAGAGCCCCTCCAATCGCGGCCAATTTTTTTTTGAATGTTGCCTAACTGAGCAAGTTCTGAAAAAGCCTACCAATAAAACTATATAACAAAATGATGTCAGTTACAATGACAGATGTTCTGAAAAAAAACAGTAAGTGATTCAAGTTCAAGTTTAGAGGTCAGCATTAATATTCAAGACTGAATACACAAGATAATAAAAATACTCCACTGTAAGGTTGAGGCTCTAGTGCTATTCGATGCTCGATCAGAGCACATACTAATAGAAATGACAGTTCAATAACAAGTACTAGATACTGACAGTTCCAAGCATTAACTGAACCAAATATTGTTTGGACATCAAAACAGGAACTACGAAGACATCTTTTATCTATACTTGTAGAGGAAATCGTGGATAGCCAGATGAACCGATGTGTGGACTTATTGGAGTGTCGGAGCTGAAGCTAGGCAAATTAGTAATAAGCTAAACACAGTTTTTATGGGGATATTTACAATGCACTAGTTGCAGAAATCAAATTGATATACTGAAGTCGATGTGGTATTTGTTATGGAGTCAACGCGAAATTACTTGTTTGTAAGAAACCTATACACATAGTCACTGTGCTGCTACTTGCTAGGAGTCGTGAAATGAAGTTATGAGACAAGTGTTGAACCAGTAACCATATACTTATTTGAGATCATTACTTAAATAAGGATTCATATACAAGTGTGAAGGTTTGAATTGAACAGTAAGATGCACAAATAAACTATATGAACCTAGTATATCCCAGTAACTTTTAGCTCAAAGCAACCATATTTTGAATACTGTATATCAACGCATCAGTTGCTGCTTGAAATGAACCAGCTAGCAAACTATTCTAATACTAAATTGGTGAGGGGGAGAAGATAGAGGGAGTAGGGACGCAACGAACCTGGGTTGCACGAGGGCTGCGCCGATTGATAATAATAAATCGGTGAGGAACCAACCAGCCAGTACCAAGCCTGATGCAAGTTCTCTTCCTGGTTATGTATACTTGCACACCAACAACAAACACATGATCATGGTCAGCAACATAATGCTTTTGTATACAAAGGAAAGAAGCAATTCATGCATTTCTTTAACCAAGCCTAACAACAATACAAAGGAGGTGGGAAAATACCTTAACAGGTGCTAGCAAAGGCATGCTACAGTGCTCCTCATGGGATGCTTGTCGCTGGGTCTCCTATAGCATGACATCCTTGTGTCGTCAGTGGAGGATCTCGGTCAGGAGCAGGCCGTCGTGTCCATTGGAGGAAAGCAGCAGCAGCGGCTGTTACAGAACATACAAATAGTAAGAATGTGAAAGTGAAGGCAATTACCAAAGCAGCAACACTCTATTCTTCAACCAATCAATGAACTGGTTCATAGTGGTGCCATAGTTATAGTAAAATCTGTTATCATCTTTGCTAAAAGAAGTACAAACCAAATCAATGTCAAATAACAAACTACAACACCTAAATCATATATAGCAAAACCATCTTTGCTGTTATCATCTTTGTTAGAAGAAATACAGACCAAATCAATCTGTAGCATTTGAAGAAATAAAAGGTGGTAGTGCACCAAACATGCATTTTTACAGTGGCATAAAAATGGTTATTTGAGACTGTACTATTCATTTGCCACACATTCTAGAAATCTGACAAATGACTGAAATAAATGAGTAGGAGTGGCATAAGCCCTCCCATCTCTATCAAATGGGGTATCTTCTATCAAAAATGAGTAGGACTGTGCTAGAACTCTGGGCGAATGTTCAGAGTGTCCAAGCCTGCATTTGCCAATGTTCGTCAGGATTAGTAGTAGTGTCTTGTGCAATGAAAAACACACGCCTAGTAATAATTAAATTGAGGTGTACATGGATCACACAACTATAGGAAATGTTCAAGCCTGTTCATACATGGAGACGGTCCAGTTTCTTTCATGTTAAATTGTACACGGTGAATTTAAAGACGCAAAGATGCAAGTGATCGGTGCATGCCTGAACTGAAAACCGCAAAACGTGCGTAGTACAGTGAACATGGATCATGTAATTAGGAAGTATTAAAACCTTTCCGTTCATGCTACAATTTGACACGCTGAATTTAAAGCGCGAAAGCTGTGAGTGATCTGTAGGATTAACTCAGATGCATGCCTGAACTGAAACACTACAGGATTCACAACTAGCCAAAGATGATGCCTGTATTGTAAAATCTCTTAATTAGTTGACACGCTAAAATTTAAAGATGCCAAGCTGTGGACGATCGGCAACATAGCTGCATGCCTGAACCGAGAAACACAGGACAATTCAGAACCTGGCAGCAATGAATTAACTGTGATGGACGAGTTGCAGTAGCAGTACTATGACAGGATGATGAGAAGCAGTACGTGAACCGAAAGATTTAGTCTTCCGATCCCTTAGCAATCAGGTCCCGAGTTAAAGCAGCAAGAATTAAACATTATTTTAGTTCAGTTAAGGTGAGAATTGAACTGCGTTAGTCAGTTTGGCATTTGCATGTTGATCGCAAATTCTCAACAGGCCGGTGGAAGCTTAACAATCTGCAGCCCCCCCTGGTCGGTTGATCCCCCCACCCTGTTTGTCTCTGAAGACAACCGGCCGTCGCCGACGGCGTCGGGGCTTCTCTTCTCCATCGATCCGGTGGTCTCAAGCAGAACAAAAGAAGACTGAGTGATTCATACCTGCTGGGAAAACAAGGCGACGACAACGCTGAAGAAGAACAGACCCGGACGTCCACCCGGCCCAAGATGAACTCGCCGCTGCAGCTGGCTTGAGGCGGCGCTCCGCTCGCCGAGGAAGCGGGAGTGACCATGGGCCGTGGATTTGGGGTAGACGGGCTTGGAGCCGCCGCCCGACGGCATGGAGTGACCACCACCCGAAGGCATGGAGCCGCTGCCTTGGACGGAAAGGTCAAATCCCGACTTCCTACTCCTCTCTAGGCTTGGGCTAGGGTTTCGGTTTGACGCAATGTGTGGTGGTTCCATGCGGTGGAAAAGAAAGGCAAGGAGGAGGGGATTCAGGGGATGTTGTCGCCGAGGCAGGGGGTGGACGGAACTGGCCGGGATCTTGGCCGGCGGCGGAGAGGAGGGAGAGGAACCACGGAGGAGGGAGTTCGGCGCTGGGAGGCCAGGACGGTGTTTTTTTTACAGGGTGGGGTTGGTGGTTTTGGGTTCTTATCCCGCCTGTTGGTCCCAAATTTCGCTAGGTCTACGCGCGTATGGTGTGCCAGGTCATCGATCCACTGCAAGTTCCCACCATACACCATCTCAGCCGTCCATTCTGTTTACATCCAATGGCCGATATTGCCCTCCTCTTGTATCTTGTCCTTCCTAGCACTATGACGATTTTGCCTTATAAAATTACGACGTTTTTGTACAAAATCGTCATAAGTTTTCTAGGCTTGAACCCTCCCAAATAGTACATGACCATGTGATGCATAATTGTCATAAATCTATGACGATTTTGTCGACGGTCACTATCAAAAGGTCATAGGCTGACACATTTCTTATAGTGGTAGAAGCCTCGCCGTAAACTCTCCACCTTTGCACCACGCCGTCGTGTTGTAGATTCAACCCATCTCTCCACCCCACTTGCTGGACCGAGGAAGGAGGAGACGTCGAGGTGCCGTACGTGTGCATCTCTCGAAGGCGTCGCCACTTGCGGTGTTGGATCGGATCGGATCGGATCGCGAGGAGGAGAAGGCTAGTACGACTACATCAACCACGTTCCGTTGAACGTTTCGCTGTGCGATTTCTTCAAGGGTATGAAGATGTCATCTATCCCCTCGTTGTTTGCATCTCCTAGATTAGATCTTGGCTTCCCCGTTCGCATCCGTAGAAAATTTTGATTTACTATGCTGCAAAACCCTTCAGTAAAGTCATGCCTAACCATCAGGTGCTATGCTCAGTGCGCCATACCTAATTCGGCAGGTGCTACGCATGGCAAATCTTTTGGAGGCTTTAAGCTGCGTCGGATGGCGGGACTCAGCGACATGGTGTCGAGGGGTCTCGATGGCGACCGCGGGTGCATGCTGATGGACACGCATAGGGCGCTGGTGTTGTATGGCGTCGTGGTGACGTCGGTAGAAGGCCTCGCAAAGTCAACACATTGATCCCTGTACTGAAGATGAGTTTGCTGAAGATGATGGCAGCGACTTCTAGAGCAGGCGCATGAGGGTCTGCTGGATTGATTGTACTGATGGCTTGCCGATGGGTGGATTTATGAGGCCTTCGGTTTTTACATGTCATGCGTAGGTATGAGGTCATGATACTGGTCCTGATCATGAACACCCCATTCATCAACCTTGTAGGTGTAGCAGCGGTTGTCCCCAAGTCGGTGGTTTCGGATTGATCTTTGTACTCGTCTTGTATGATTTCTTTAACAATCGAATAAAAACCTAAGAAATATCCAATAAGCAGAAAGAATAGACGTGAGTTGGAGAGTATCCCTGCCGTTCTGCTTGTCTCTGTGAGTTACTCGGTCGCTCTGCTCCTATCAACGGTAAGCATCCATCATTGACATTAGGAAAAGAACACACGCTTCGAGCATTGAGCCATGGAGTTAAATCTTCACTTTCTCGGTCAAGTGAAAGTTGCCGTTCTGTCCCGTAAGAAAAGGCTAGGGTCAACATTTTAAAATCTTAACTGCCAATGTATTCACTTGGTGTTGTTGTTGTGAGGGCTCTTTTCTTTCAGATGCTTGATGAGGTGGTCGCAGGGCACCCTGGTGTGGAGGAGGTGGCCACGGCGCTGAACTAGTTGGTTGCGAACGTTCCTTAGCTCCAAGCAGCTTGCGAACGTCCCGCATTTGGCATCGTTGCCTCGTAGGCTCTTAGCACTTGCTGCAGCCTAATTAGTTCCACCACCACTGCTCCACTAATTCACACATGTAGCAAGAAGTTGCACACATTATCGTAGTCAAACGGGTGGGGCTAGTTGCGGCTCCAAAGCTGTCAGCGTGCATGCCTAAGAGCAATGCAATTCGATGGGTACATCAACACATAAGACTGGAATTTCTTCGTGGCACTGCACAAGTTTAAGTTCATCCTGTGTTCCCATTGTCTCCAATTCCCATGCCTTTTTCTATCTCTTTCGATCGTCCTCACTCATCATCTCTTCATCTTTGTATGTGGTTTTCACCCATTGATGTAGTAAGCTAGTGTGGCAACCTATATGGAAACTGGAACAATAGAGCTTGCAATCCATGTAGAGTATATGTAGAGCACATATCATTATCCACACATCTGAAGGTTGGTTTAGCATTCATGTTTTAATAATGAAAAAAATCCTGTCAGTTGAAGTGCTGATGTGTACCTAATAAATATTCACTGCTACGAAAACCCTCATTCAAGATAGGATATCATAGGCGGCTGAAAAAGGACACCATTGTTATGCTAAATCAAAAGAAGCTCTAGAAAAATCGGATATATCACATATGAGTCATATTTAAATCCTCTTGCGCACGCCTAGTGAACGATATTGCATAGACTCTTGAGATAGCCAGTAAAGAACCTAGATTTATAGATGGTTCAAGAACAATCTTCTTAGTCAATTCTTCCTAGAAACTCCAGCAAATTGGTGCTAATACTCCAGTTTGCTACATATAGTCGAGTTATTCGAAACAACCAACTCCAAAAATACATTGGTTGGGTTGCTTCGACATAAGAATAAACTTGACCTTAGTTGGCTAGTAAGCAGAAAACGATACCACACTAACTATGTTAGTAGTCATTGCTTTGTAGAACCACTCTATTTTTTCAATTAACTTTTTTGAGCATTAATAGTAGGGAAGATCCCTACGGTGCCATTTTCATTATATAAAAGTAGGATTTATTTGTACAAAGTTCAGAGAAAGCTAAAAGTGAACAAAAACTAAAACTGGAATCATAAAAAACTCCAAAATGTCATGTATCAATAATAAAACATGTAAACAACTAGCATGAAAGAACATAGCCAGTGAAAAATATGCAAGTTGCAAAAAAGTGCAAACAACCGGGATGAAACAATATTTGTTTGCTTGTAGAAGCGAACCCATCAGAAGGCGGCACATGTGGCTCTAGTACTCCTCTTAGGCTCTATCGCCTCCAACATGAATAAGATAGTTTGGAAAGCTTGAAATCCCTCCAGAACAAAATTCTTTGGTTGGCTTGCCACTCAAAACAGGCCATGGACAGCGGACAGTTTGGAAAAAAGAGGATGGCGGAAATGTGGTTTGTGCCCGCTTTGCAAGCAAACAACATAATCTATCTCCCATCTCTTCATCAAATGCATCTTCACAATTATACTTTGGGGGTACATAAAAGCCTAGATGGGTCTTCATGCACTTCAACCTTCTCAATGGGCGGATCTTAGCATCAAATATTGGTGGTCCATGCTCTTGGAGGGACCTGAACCGCAAGGTCATGACTTTGCTCACCTATTGCAAGATTTGGAATGAAAGGAATGTGAGTGTTCCGCAACAAGCATGTGCCTCCCCTAGTGGTTGTAGATAGAATTAAAAAGAGGTTGTTTGTGGGTTAGCGTGGGAGCAAAGCGCTTAGGTGAAATAATGCTCGGAGAGTAGGATTTTGTTTTAGAGAGCGTCTAGATCTTAGGCGCATGAGAACTTTTTTATGTTTAAGTCGGTTGACGTCATCCTTCCACCGGTGGAAAAGAGGCCTATAGTCCCGGGTCATATGGGCCATTAGCCCCGGTTCTGGACCCGAGGCTAGCCAGGCGGGGCTATTGCTAGCCTCGGTTCTGCCCCAAACTGCGGCTAATGGTGCTCCACGTGGGCGGCTGGCGAGCGAGGGGCCTAGCAGGCAAATGTCCCGGTTTTTAATAGGCACCGAGGCTATTGCTCCCCTGCCGCGGCAGGAAAATGGCCCGTTTTTGTGCCGCGGCTGGATCCGTTTCCTCCTATTTTTCATTTATTTGTTTTGGGAATTTTTTTAATTTGTGTTTTGCGCTAAATTGGATGTCATAATTAATACTACATACAGCAACGAAGGAACAACTATATAGTGCACATCATCGTCGCGAATATATTACACCATCTCATCCAATGTGCGTTGTCGAACATATTACAAAATGTACGCACCACGAGTTATTACATGCATATTACAAAACATATCACACTCGCATATCTACCGGCGGGGAATAGTATTCTCCATTCGGATCTAGGACCTCGGCATCTATGAATCCGACAATTTCCTCTTGAATTGCTCGTATGCGTTCTTGTAGTAGAAGACCGTCCCGCAACTGTTCGACCTAATATAATTTAAAGAAGGGTTCAATATATATGAATTAATGAAAATGAACACAATTGATGGTAATAAACTAAAGTTGTGAATATTGTTTATCGTACTTCAATTTTTTTAAGTCCCTCTTTGAGACAGTATATTTGGTCGTCTGGCGAATGAACTCGCATACATAGTAGCCACATAAGTTATTCCCAGGTTCCTGCCTCAAGCACTTTACGAGAACATATATAGTTCAATCAAAATAATATTCAAGCATGATATTGAAACTAGAATCAAAGATATGCGCGGATCTAGCTAGTACTACTTACATTAAGTTGTTGAAATATAAGTTCTGACTTCCAAACGCCAACAGCCTTGGCGGTGAACCGTTTCCAAGCCCTGCCCGGCAAAGAAGATGAATAACGGAGTTCTATATTAATCACTTGCTATCAGCAAGAAAATAGTGCCGATATAGTGACATAATGATTGAAATTACCTCTGGAGGCATGCTTGCATGTCCTCCCACTCATTGAGCTCTTTGCGTTTTGAGTCCATGACTTTTACTATTCCATCGTCGGGCTTAATGATTAGCAGGATATAGTGGAAGCTGCGCACGCATAACGAGTGAATTATACACTTAATATCGAGTAAGCAAAATATAATGTGTACAAGACAGTAACACTCACTCGTAGTTGTAAGAAAATAGTATTTCCCTTTTGGTCTCGTGAAACCTTAACGCTTGTACCAAGTTGTTCTCTGTCACCTCGGGTCTCAGGTGGAGAACATTTTTATAAATGATTTTTAGGTCAATGAACCCAATGTCATAGAGTTGTCCTCTTTTGCATTAGAGAATCTTCATTCTACAAAATAAATATAGTGATGAGTAAGATTTTACATGCAATGAACGATAGCTGAGCTAGAAAGACTTAATTACATAAATTAATAATACTTACAAACAATAGTCACTCATGATAGATTTGTCAAGGGCGTCTTGTTGGTATAACTGAAATAATTCATCAAATTCAATCATTACCACGTCATCTCCATGCCCATAATGCTCGTTTCTATGTGCAATGTTGATCCAGTTTTCATTAGCAGCAGATTGTCGCATGTACCAGATATGCAATCTTTGCATTTTTGTTGGTAGCTCCTTGACTAACTCAGGTTTGATGAGAGGGTGCCCGTGCCGATACTTGTATGCTATGTCAGAGAATTCATTTATATGGTTTAAGTACCTATGAATAGACATGCCTTGAGCTGCTGCCGCCTCTCCGTACAACTCTACTAACTCCGGATCAGTTTCCAGATCATACCTCTGCTCGGCCGTAGCTCTCCTCAACCGCACCTCGGCATCGGAATACACTTTTAGCGGGGGGGCACGATTGATTTTTCTGTTCTGCGAGCTGGGCAACTGATTTCTCGCGGTGAAGGTGGATTGTTGCTGATCTGAGGAGTGGGTGGCCTTGGCGGCACATAATTTGGAAGATGGATGAGCTTTGTCCAAAGGTTTTCTTTGGCTGCTTGGCCGACATATGACACGGTTTCCGTCTTTGTCTGCCTCCACTCTCGAGTGGTGATAGGGATGTGGTTCCTAACGACAACTCCGCATGCCTTCACAAATTTCTTTGCAACATTATCAAGTTCAATTGGTTTCCCGACTTTATCGACCTTTTCGATTCTATACCGGACACCATCATCCATCTTCTTGTTTGGGACTCGTTTAGTCCGTACTGACGATTTCCTCGATCCGGAGGGCTAAAAGAAGAAAGAGCTAGCGCGTTAATATATGTATTTCATATGGTCACTTTTTTAAATACATTAGTGCACATCACATATAGATATACACCTCGCCGGAGCCGTCGAATTCTCTCTCTTCGACTTATTGCTCGTCGTCTTCTCCCTCATCGGAGCCGCCGAGTCCTCCCTCGCCCGAGGCATCACCTCCTCGGCTGAGAGACTCATCTCCCTCTCCGGAGTCGTTCAGAAACTGCTTGGTGACATCGCCAACAATAACTTCATCCCCGCGGATGAAACCCTCCATGATGTTCTCCTGATAATCGTCTCTACCGAGTCCCGGATCCATAGTATCTGCAAACAAAAGAATACACAGAAATAGTTAACAGATACTGCTTTTGTTTTGATCATAGAGTCAAAAATACACAGAATCGGCGAAAGGCCTTCTCCTGACTCCGCCACAGCCACCGAGCCGTCGCCTTCCTACTCCGCCGCGAAGCACGGCCCGACGCCACCTCCGTGGCCCCCGTGCTCCGCCACCAAGTATGCCCCCGATGCTACCTCCGCCACGGATGTGCTTCTCCGACAGCACCCCCTCCGCCTACCACGCAGCAAATCGGCGCGGCGGTGAGCGGCGCACGGCGGCGGCGGCTCGATGGAGAACTTGCTGCAGCGGTCAACGCCCGGCCCGCCGCCTTCCTGCTCCGCTACGAAGCACGGCCCGACGCAGCAAATCAGCATGGCGGCGAGCGATGCATGCGCACGGCGGCGGCGAGCGATGCGCGCGCACGACGGCGGTGGCTCGGGCTCGTGCACGAAAGAGGAGAAAAAGGAGAGGGAGCATCACTCACCTTACGCTCATAGAGCGGAGACCGGTGGCGGTGCTCGGGAGGCGCGGGCTGGCGGGGACTCACACGGAGGCCGGCGGCGGAGCGAGCGTGGAGGCGCGGGCCGACGGGGAGGACGGCTCGATGGAGAACTTGCTGCAGCGGGAGGACACGGCGGCGACGACAGTGAGGCACGCGGAGGCGCGGGCTGGCGGGGACGCACGCGGAGGCGCGCTTCTCGCGTGAATGGGGAGGAAGGAGGGCGGCGCCGATCTAAAGTAGGAGGAGCATCGGCCCCGGTTCCTCCCTAGAACCGGGGATATTGCCCTATTATCCCCGGGTCAACGCCCGACCCGTGGCTATTGGCCCAGAATTTTCAGCCGGCGCGCATCGTGGGCTATTAGCCCCGGTTCTTGGGCCGAACCAAGGCTAATAAGCGTTTTTTGAAAAAAGATTGAGTTTTCTGGAGGTTCCTGCCTTTTTTCTAGATTTAGGAGCATTATTACATATGTATTTTTCACAGCAAATTTATTTTGAATTTCAAAAATCTTTCAACATGGAAAGTGTTTCAATTTGTATAACAAATTCAAAACCATTTTATGTTTTCAAAAATATTTCTTCTCACTATACAAACAATTAATCATTTTGCTTTTTTCAATTAAAAATGCATTAACAAATATGTATTCCATATTTTTGAATTTGAAAACACTTTCAACATGAAAAGTCTTCAAATTTGAATAAATAATCCAAAGCCATTTTCTGTTTTCTAAAATAACTATTCTTACTAACAATTGTTCCAGGAAGAAGTTTTCCTTCATGCCCACCATTTTGAATATAGTTTGAAACGGGCATTAAAAAATTAAAAATGACCCACTGTTTTGTGAAGCAACCACCAAATTAAATGTGAAACCTTACTTGGACAATTTCCCATCCGGTGTATCTGGAACGGGCATAAATAATTCAAAAATGATCGAAACAATGTGAAACCTTCGCGTGGTGTCATATTATGTGTCAAAGTTACAAGGATAAATATTAAACTTGGAAGATTGAAAACATCACATAAGTTTTAATACATGAGCGCACACATAAGTTTTACATGAAAATCATGAATCCTTCTTCACGTATGTCGATCCCTTGCCTATGATCGCTTCTTAGGCCGTAACCATGGAGCATCTTCATTATTTAACGGGATGCTTGGGTCAGTTTTCACGATGAAGGGCGGAATTTCATCAAACTTATCATAATCTGCTGACATGTCTGTCTTGTCCTCGATTCCCGATGTTTCTTTCCCTGAAAGAACTATGTGACGCCTGGGCTCATCGTCTGATGTATTCGTTTGCTTATTTTTTCTTTTTTTCGGTCTGGAGGATATGTCTTTCACATAGAAAACCTTGGAGATGCTTCCTTCTGGTCTAGCACGGTTACAAACATATTTCTTTATTACTCCCATGAACCTCTCGAAGGGAAACATATTGTGTAGAAATACAGGATCGAGAATGGAAATATCATCGACTAGGTGAACTAGGAGATGCGTCATAATATTGAAGAAGGACGGGGGAACACCAACTCAAAACTGACAAGACATTGGACCACATCCCTCTGTAGCCTTTCCATACTTTCTCGATCGATTACCTTCTGAGATATTGCATTGAGGAATGTACATAGCTTCATAATGGGTACTCGAACATTTTTTGGTAGAATCCCCCTCAATGCAACCGGAAGCAACTGCGTCATAATCACGTGGTAGTAATGTGTAGGGGTTCGTAGCATGGAAAACAAAATTTTCTACGGCATACAAACAAACAAGACAAGATCTATCTACTAGATTATAGCAATGAGTCGATGGAATAACTCACCCTCGAAGATTCCAAAGTGTTTAACGAGAGCGGATTCTCGTGGGTGATGTAGTCGTACTCTTGCCGATCTCAAGATCGTGTAGACGATCCTTCTGGCACTGCGTTCCGGCAGCGCTCCCGCAGTCGGTCACACGTTCGGTACTCGACGAAGACCTTCCTCTCCCTTGTTCCAGCAGGCAGCGGAGGTTGTAGCACTCTCCTCGCGATTCTGGCAGCACGATGGCGTGGTACCGGAAGTAGAGGGGAGATCTCGCAGGGCTTCGCCTTAAGCCGGAGCGAGTATGGTGGACTATGAGAGAGGCCTCGGTGATCTAGGGTTTAGACACACCAAGGAAAGAGGGCTAGGACAACGGCTAGGGCTTGGGGAAGCCCAAGTCGGCGGCTAGGGTTTTCCCTAGGCGGCGGCGGCAGCAGCAGGAGGTGGTGGCGCCGGCGGCTTAGGGCTAGGGTTTGGAGAGGGCAAGGTGTGTTCTTGGAGGGGCAGCCCTGCCCCTCCTTATATAGGTGGGAGGGCGCGGCCAAGGGAGGAGTCCTCCCAACTCGGCTTCCAAGGCCGGCGGTGGAGGGAGAGGGACTTCCTCCCCAAGTAGGTTTCCTACTCTCCCTCCACCAAGCAAACTTGCCGTTTGACTTTTCAAATTGACATTTGACTTTTCAAACTAGGATTTGATTTATCCCTTTATTTTGCTCAGCGATGACACCTAGTACATGATGCAATCATTCCAACTTGTTATGACACATTCATGTACCCTTCCCCTCCGGAGTGCCGGACCTTCCGGAACCTTCTAGAACATTCCCGATGAAAACACCGGAACCATTCTCCAACCCCGAAACAAGACTTTCCTTATATGAATCTTATTCCCCGGACCATTCCGTATATCCTCGTGATATCCCGGATCCCATCCGAGACTCTGAACAACATTCGGTCTCTTACTCATCATTCCATAACTACTCAACAACATCGAATCCTTAAGTGTGTCTCCCTACGGTTCGTGAATTATGCGGACATGATCGAGACACTTCTCCGAACAATAACCAATAGAGGAATCTGGAAATTCATATGGCTCCCACATATTTCTACGATTACTTTGCGATCGAATGAACCACTTACATACGACACCAATTTCCCTTTGTCTTACGATAGTTTACTTATCCGAGGTTTTGATCGTCGGTATCTCTGCATACCTAGTTCAACCTTGTTACTGATAAGTACTCTTTTCTCGTTCCCGTGATATGTGATCCCTTGTGAGCCAGTCACATGCTTGCAAGCCAATTGGATGACATTCCACCGAGAGGGCCCAGAGTATATCTATCCGTCATATGGATGGACAAATCCCACTCTTGATCCATGTGTCTCAACCAATACTTTCCAAACACTCAATGCCACCTTTATAGCCACCCAGTTACAGTGTGGTGTTTGATGTCATCAAAGCATCCTTCCGGTGATGGTGATATGCATGATCTCATGGTCGAAGGAATTAGGTTACTATGTATCATAAAGCATATAGCAATTGAACTATTAAAATGACTTGATCTTTATGCTATGCTTATCTTATAGGAGTATGTCCATCATACCATTCTCCTAATGATATGATCTTGTTGTTAATAACATCTCAATGTTCATGACAGGGAAACCACAATCATTTATTAACCAACAAGCTAGTATTACAAAGAGGCTTTACTAGGGACTCTAAATTAGTTTACAAATCACACAAGTATTAATGTTTCCTTGTTAATACTGTTATAGCATAAATGTAAACATTTATCATAAACACAAAGATATAATAATAACTACACTTATTATTGCCTCTAGGGCATATATCCAACATCATGAGACTTTAGGTTCTGAAATTTTTTCTCTGCCATATTTATTATTCCCTTTATATTTGACGAGAAGCCAGCCAGGACCTTGATACTGCTCAGACATTCAAAAAAAAATTCCTTCTCTGCTTTCGTAAGAGCATAGCTGCTTAAGTATTAACGCCCTTTATCACTATGCTTGTTGTATGGGTCTTTCATATGTTGCTGGTCCTCCCGTGCTTCTGGTGTGTCTTTGGACTTCCCATACACGCACAGGAAGCCTAGCAGGTTCACGCAAAGATTCTTCGTCACGTGCATCACGCCGATTGAAGACCGGACCTCTAGGCATTCCCAATAGGGTAGCTCCAAAAATATTGATTTCTTCTTCCACATGGCCGCGTGTCCGGTAACGTTGTCTTTCGGAACAGATTGATCGCCAGGACCCTTTTCAAAGATTACTTTCAGGTCCCTCACCATACCAAATACATCAGCACCTTTAGGGAGCTTAGGCTTCTTCCGGTGATCTGCCTCACCGTTGAAATGCTTGCCTTTCTTTCTCACTTGATGATTGGTCGGAAGAAATTGACGACACCCAAGGTACACAACCTTCTTACATTTCTCCAAATATATACCTTTAGTATTATCTAAACAGTGTGTGTATGCATTGTATCCCTTGTTTGATTGTCCTGAAATGTTACTAAGAGCTGGCCAATAATTGATGGTTACGAACAACAACGCTCGTAGGTCAAATTCCCGCTGTTTATGCTCATCCCACACACGTACACCCGGTTCGGCCCACAACTGCAAAAGTTCATCGACTAATGGCCTTAGGTACACATCAATGTCGTTGCCGGGTTGCTTAGGTCCTTGGATGAGCACTGGCATCATAATGAACTTCCGCTTCATGCACAACCAAGGTGGAAGGTTGTAGATACATAGAGTCACGGGCCAGGTGCTATGACTGCAGCTCTGCTCCCCAAAAGGATTCATGCCGTTTATACTTAGACCAAACCATAAGTTTCTCGCGTCACCTGCAAAGTCGGGAAACTCTCTCTCGATTTTTCTCCACTGCGACCCATCGGCGGGGTGTCTCAACTTCGACCCATCTTCCTTACGCTCTTATTTGTGCCATCGCAACAATCTGGCATGCTCTTTGTTTCTGAACAGACGTTTCAGCCGTGGTATTATAGGAGCATACTGCATAACCTTAGCAGGAACCCTCTTCCTGGGGGTCGTCATCGCCCTCAACATCACCAGGGTCATCTTGTCCGATCTTGTACCTTGATGCAGTGTATACCGGGCATTTATCCATATTCTCGTACTCCTTACCGCGATACATGATGCAGTCATTAATGCATGCATGTATCTTCTGCATATCTAATCCTAGAGGGCAGATAGTCTTCTTTGCTTCATACGTTGTCTCGGGCAGCTCGTTATCCTTTGGAAGCTTTGGCTTCATTATTTTCAGTAACTGCTCAAATCTCTTGTCAGACAAACCAGCATCAACCTTCCATTGCAGCAGTTCGAGTGTTGTACCGAGCTTTGTGCTGTCATCTTCGCAATTTGGGTACAACAACTTTTTGTGATCCTTTAGCATGGAGTCCAACTTTAGCTCCTCCCTTTCTGTATCGCATTGTTGATTTGCATCAGAAATGACCCGACCAAGACCATCAACGGGCTCATCTGATGCCTGGTGTTCTTCTTCATTGCCGCCTCCTTCTTCTTCATTGTTACCTCCTTCTTCTTCATTGTCTTCCATTGCAGTATCCTCGTTTTCTTCATGGAACATACGATAGTTGTCATCATCCTCCTCTTCTTCATTGTCTTCCATCGTAACCCCTCTTTCTCCGTGCAAGGACCAACAATAATATCCGGGCATGAAACCTTGGCGAAGCAGGTGGAATTGAATGGTTCCCAAGTTGGTGTACTCCTTGACGTTCCGACAGTCAACACATGGACAAGGCATAAAATTATCCACCTTGT
Source organism: Avena insularis (assembly GCA_023614405.1). Taxonomy (NCBI): domain Eukaryota; kingdom Viridiplantae; phylum Streptophyta; class Magnoliopsida; order Poales; family Poaceae; genus Avena; species Avena insularis. The sequence goes on from CM042684.1 coordinate 11,939,839, forward strand.
TATCCTCAGCCACATCGGTAAATTTATGCAGGCCTGCAATAAAGTCGGAATCGCGTCGGTCGCCGTACATCCATCCCGCATTGATCTGCATCATAAATATATAGTCAAATGACTATCTTACATGCACAGATGCACTATTTTTAAATCAATTACAGATGAAAAGGACAAGGTTGCTAACCTCGGACAAGGATACCATTTTTTTCAACTTAAATGTGGCTCGGGCATTTCACCGAACACCTTGTGTGCATAGCAACGGCAAAAATTCCTAGCACCCACCCCCCTCACAAATCCAGCCAGAAAAAAAACTAGGCTATGGGAGTGTATATATAGGCAGGGAGGGGCAATAGCCCCGGTTCGGGGCAAAAACCGGTGCTAATGCTCCACGGAACGACACGTGTCGCGCACGAGCATTAGCCCCGGTTTTTGCCCCGAACCGGGGCTATTGCCCATAACCGAACCGGGGCTATTGCTCCTGGACGGCGGCACAAACCGAATCGAGGCCAATACGGGGCATTGGTCTCGGTTTTTTTGGAACCGGAGCTAATAGGAATATGAGGACTGGGTCATTGCCCTCTTTTTTACTAGTGTTCTATTTATGCAAATTGATATCAGTGAAGTGAACATTCTGTCTCGTACTCCATCCAATCCATATTAATGGCCCTAACTTTATCTAGATTTGTATGTATCTAGTTAATGATTTAGACTGATCTAATCGTATCTAGACAAAGTTGAGACGATTAATATGGATAGAAAGGAATAAGAAAAGGCTAGGGTCAACACTTTAAAATCTTAGTTATCAATGTATTCACAAATATTTAAGCAGGGGCAGGGGTATGTAGAAACCAAAAGTATACTCCCTTCCTTTCGTTCTAATGATTGTTTTATTCTGAAAAGTTAAGCTACGCAAAGTGTTGTTTTCTTGTGCTTAGGTGTTGTTGTTGCGAAAGGCTTGCTTTTATTTCAGATGCTTGAAGAGGAGGATGCCGCGGCGCTGGTTGTCGTTCCTTATCTCCCTGCAGCTTGCCAACGCCCTGGTGCAAAAGAGGATGCGGCGGCGCTGAACCAGTTGGTTGTCGGTCTTGATCTCCCAGCAGCTTGCGAAGGTCGTGCATTTGGCATCGTTGCCTCGTAGGCTCTTAGCACTTGCTGCAGCCTAATTAATTTCACCACAACTGCTCCACTACAATGCACATGCTAGCTAGCAGTTATGAACCTGCTAGTAGTCAATGGAGTGTGGCTTGTTGCGAATCTGAACATGGTCGCATGCATGACTAAGAGCAATGCAGTGCCTCGCTCATTTCAACACATGAGACTGGAATTTTTCTATGGCGCCCCACAAGTGTAATATCATCCTTTTTCCCCATTGTCTCCTATTCCCATGCCTTTTTTAAGTCTTTTGATCGTCCTCACTCATCATCTCCCCATCCTCGTGTTTGATTTTCACCCGTTGATGTAGTAAGCTAGTGTGGCAACCTATATAGAACTTGGAACAATAGAGCCTGCAATCCATTTAGGGTATATATAGAGCATATATCATTATCCACATGACTTAAGGTTGGTGCAACATTCATGTTTTAATCATGAAAAAAATGCCCGTCAGTTGAAGTGCTCATGTGTACCTAAGAAATATTCACTGCTACGAAAGCCCCCATTCAAAATAGGTTATGGTAGGCGGCTGAAAAGGACTCCATTGTTATGCTAACTCATAAAAAGATTGAGAAAAATCGGATATATCACATATGGGTTGTATTTAAAGCATCTTAAACACGCCCAACGAACGATATTGCATAGACTCTTGAGTATCTAGTAAACAACCTGGATTTTGCATAGACTCTTGAGATATCTAGTAAAAAACCTGGATTTATAGCTGCTTCAGGAACACTCCCCTTAGTCAATTTTTCCTAGAAACTATAGCGAATTGGTGCTAATACTACAGTTTGCTATAGATAGTTGGGTGGATTCTCTCCTTTTTCCGATGTATGTGTGTGCGCGTTTGTATCTTGATTTCCCCTTTGCGTTCTTTGTGTTCATCCCGCTCCCCTCTCCTCAAAGTCAAGCTTTGAAGATTGGGCCACTCCATAGAGGTCAAGGCTTACACCATGAAGATTCTAGAAGTCGTTTGAGGGATGGAGGCCAGCGGATAGGCGTCTTAGGCGCAAAGAGGAAATGAACAATCCAAAAGTAGCAATTATGCCCATGAATACCAATACTTAGCAGGAAAACATCACATGGACAAGGAGGAAACTACTTCAACACGGAGGAAAAGCAAATCTTAAGGGGGTTGACTTGGAATATTGGAGTCCAGAACCAGTACAAAGCTGGCACTAGTTTTACCTAGTTTAGAGCTTGTTTTTTACTAACAATTCCTTATTTTAACGTGTTCTAGCCCTCCTAGATTTGAATGAAAATACCAACCCTCCCATATGTATGTGAGGGGTAATAACCGATTGAAATTAAGAATACAATCAAAATATATAAATAAAACCAAAATTTTCATACACTCGGAACCGTTGTTCGTGATTCTAGTTCTTTGGCGACTCCGTCAATGTTTTTGTCCGTAGAATCGACAACGATTTAAGGGAGATCAGGCCGACTTAGCTCATCCAATCGTCTCTGAAACCACAGACAGGGTCCCTCTCGAGGAACTGGGGCTTCTGGTTAGAAATGTACGGGCATACTTTCTTCCATATCGCGCTATATGATCAGCCTCCATAGACATATTGAGGTGCATTACCCTTGTTCCTACTAGTAACTCGAGTAAATACCTTTGTTGTTAGTAGGTCAAAGAACTTGGCTGACTCCCTACTTTACTTTTGTCCCGCAATAGTTCAACACTAGTTTCCTCCAATTTGAATATTATTTTTCGTTCCTTTATCGAAACCCTTATCACTCTTCATCTACTTGAGATTGATCTAGAGGATTATTAAAATATAGATTATTCATGTTCCACAAAAATACCCACACGATAGCAGTAGTAATCACATTAAGACTTCTGTAACAAGTATGACAAACTCAGCAATTAGTTAATGTTTTGAACTTTTACAAACTTCTAGCAAACATCACCGTGATCTACCAAAGTGCTGTTTCAAATGCACATTTAAATAGTATATGCTGGACATTTTTTTTTTCATTTCCAAAAAAATTTGGTAGGATTATCTACATAATCACTTCTTCAAATTATCTCTCTGGTCATAATCCATTTTGAGAAAACAGCCATAGAAAAATGTGAATTTTAGGTGGTACTTTGAGTTTCCACACAATTGGAATATAAATAGGCTTAATACATATATTGCTTATGAAAACATATAAAGAATAGTCCAAGTGAACACATTAATTAAAAATGTATTTCTATACTAAGATTACTTCTAGATATGTGTATGAAATAGTTCTAGCATTCACCTCTAATTCACGCCAGAAAGTCACCATAGGAGGAGAAATTGTCCTTCCAAGATCTAACTTCAATTATTACACATCCCATATATAAGCAACAACCTCATTTGTATCTCTAATAATGTAATAAAGTTCCTAGAAAATAAAAGCTATATGATCCATTGCAATTAACTCTATCCACCACTAGCGCAATTATAGCCGCTCGGATTTCAGCCAGACGTCTCCCATAGTCGAACGATCTCACTGGCACTGCCACTGAAATCCTTTGAGCTCCCATGAACCGCCCGCCGGTCTACCCTTCCATTACCTCGACCACTGGTATTTTCATGAGGTTGCCACCATGATATCGTCATCCCCGTGACCTTGCCACACCAGTAACTCCACCACAATTTTGTGGAGTAAAAATGATGATAGTCAATTCCTCGATGTTTTCAGAAATTAAATGGACTCGTATTACAAGGTATTTTATAGGTTTTGCTTGATTTAGAATTTGTGTGAACGTTGAGGATACAATTTTTTGCGCAAAAAATAGTGTGCAAGCCGAGTTTAGACTTCATCTTGAAGAAAAATGTTTACATTTGAATATTTGGACTTCAAAATCAAGTATAAGAAGAAAGATGATAAAAAAAGAGAAGTTGGAGTTAGTACATGAGGTAAGTAGGAAGATGGAGGATCAAATGAAGAAGATTAAAGAAGAAAAGGAGAAGTTTAAAGAAGAAGAAGAAATGCAAATAAAGCTGCATTTTATGATATTGTTCATGAACAAAATACCTAGGAAGATTCCGCCAAGGTAAAGATGATGAAGATCAAAATATAAGCTCTTATGAAAGAGATATGTCTATAATATGCATTTGTTGTTATTTGTTATCCTAGTCACAGTTAGAAACTTAGAATCATAATTTTAGGACCATCTTGATGCACGAAGTAGTTGTGTGAACAATGCTGTTTGACAATAAGTAAAATTTAGAGACAAGTGTTATTAAAGCCGATTCACAAGAGCACTCTTTGCTAGCAAAAAATTCCCCTCTCCTTTTGAAAAAAACGACATTTTGGGAGTTATTTTTGGGAAACTGTTGTAGATTCTCTAAGATTTTAGGTTAGCTCTCCAACAAGATATATAATTTTATCTAGACACGATTGTGGGTGTTGTGTTGCCAGTTTTCCTTGCACAGCAAAGGCATTTCTTGAGTCATGAGACAATTAACTTGTACTTGTGTTTATGGTTTCTGTGTTCTTGGATATCATGTATGTTGATTGCATTCATTGTGTAGTGATCATGTTTAGGCTTGAGATCAAGCTTTTTGTAAGTGGGTTGAGTACATTGTGTCAGTTTCCGAATGACTTTTATCAACTATTTTTCCCTGCTTTTTGAGCCATCATAGATTTATCCTATTAAACGTAAAAAATCCTACTGTTTTGTTCTGTCTTTTTTACCATAGGGTTAGTAATAGCTTGGTGGACTTACTGTGGCGAGGTATCCATCCTCGATTTTTAGCTTCTGGATTTTAAAATATGAATAACTTATGACTCTGTGCGCCTCCATATTGGAAAAATATTTCTACCACTACTCCACTTGGCAAATTCTAGTGAAAACTATGGGTTATGGATGAAGGTTCACGAGCTTCCCCTAATTATAGCGTCACAACTGCGCATGATCCGAGCGGAGCATGTTCTGGAATCCAAGATGGTATCGCACATGATTTAGAGAAATGCAATGTCATTTGGACTTCAACATCTCTGATAGGAGTTCGTTGATGGCACTCAACAACTGTAAGATCTTCATTTGTTCCCATTGTATCCTATTCCCATGATTTTTGTCTCGTTTGGGCTCTCTAATCATCTCCTCGTATTTTTTGCGTAGTTTCCACCTATCTGACATGGCGGCACCCTGGTGCAAAAGAGGATGCGGCGGCGCTGAACCAGTTGGTTGTCGGTCTTGATCTCCCAGCAGCTTGCGAAGGTCGTGCATTTGGCATCGTTGCATCGTAGGCTCTTAGCACTCGCCGCAGCCTAATTAATTTCACCACAACTGCTCCACTACATTGCACATGCTAGCTAGCAGTTCTGAACCTGCTAGTAGTCAATGGAGTGTTGATTGTTGCGGATCTCAACATGGCGGCGTGCATGACTAAGAGAAATGCAGTTCCACGCGCACTTCAACACATGTGACCGGAGTTTCTCTATGGCGCCCCACAAGTGTAATATCATTCTTTTTTCCCAGTGTCTCCTATTCACATGCCTTTTTTAAAGTCTTTTGATTGTCCTCACTCATCATCTCCCCATCCTCGTGTTTGGTTTTCACCCGTTGATGTAGTAAGCTAGCGTGGCAACCTATATAAAACTTGGAACAATAGAGCCTGCAATCCATTTAGGTTATATATAGAGAACATATCATTATCCACACGAGTGAAGGTTGGTACAACATTCATGTTTTAATCATGAGAAAAATGCCCGTCAGTTGAAGTGCTGATGTGTACCTAATAAATATTCACTGCTACAAAAACCCTCATTCAAGATAGCACTACTGGAAAAACCATCTTCGGTTCGATGTAAACAAGGCCAGCAGTCTCGGCCTGGCACAGCCCGCGACTAGTAGGAGCACTAGTCCTGGGCCGTGAGGCCTCTAACGACTAGAAACGGCCGTAGTCACTAGTCCCGGGCTGGACCAGGTCATTAGTCCCGGTCCGTAATACGGCCCGGGACTAATAACCTGGAGCAGGCCAGCTGGTCCTTTCGTGGACTATTAGTCCCGAGTCGTATCACGGTCCGGGACTAGTTGTCCACCACTATATATTCTGCCTCCTGTCCTGCTGCCCTAAAGCATATGATGGCCATTTTTCTCAAAGAAGCAAGAGAGTTCATGCCATTTTTTTCTCAAGATTTGTCAAGATTTAGTTTGCAACACCTAAATCCAAAGCTTTAAAAGGTTAGAACTTCATTCTTTCATCTCTTATTGCTACTTTAGCTCTATAATCCTCTAGAAGTATAGAGATATGGATCAAATGCATGCATGCTCTAGAAGTAGCTAGAAGGATTTTGATATATATGTGTAACAAATTTTGATTAGGCACATAGTTACTAAAAATTGAAATGTGTAATTTTAGAGTTTCAGAGCTTAGAATGGAATGAAGTTTTCACGGATAGAACAATAATAAAAAACTCCACATTTATCATGTTGATTATTTTCTCCAATTCACAAATTGGTGCATGTAAATTTTTCAAAATTCAAAATTAATGCTCTATAAGCTCTCAATATAACTTGTAATAATTTTATCATGTTGTGTAATGGTTTTTGATATACTTTTACTATAATGCAGATGGTCCGGGAATGGATGCACGGTACTGGCCGACGCTCTGGCGAGTTCATTAATGGCGTGCATGAATTCATCCGTGTTGCTGATGCAAACAAGCGCAATGGTTTTGTATTCTGTCCATGTAATGGATGTAGGAATCAGAAGGATTACTCTGACTCAAAAACCCTTCACAGCCACCTATTGAAGTCCGGCTTCATGCCCAGTTATAATTGTTGGACCAAGCACGGAGAGAGAGGGGTTATAATGAAAGACAATGAAGAAGAGGAGGAGGATGACAACTATCATGGTTTCCCTGAGTACAGAGATACTTCCATGGGGGATGCTGAAGGGGAGGATGAAGAAGAGACACATGATGAACCTGCTGATGATCTTGGTCGGACCATTGCCGATGCACGAAGAGATTGTGAAACTGAAAAGGATAGGGAGAAGTTCAATCACATGTTAGAGGATCACAAAAAGTTGTTGTACCCAAATTGCGAAAATGGTCTGAAAAAGCTGGACAGCACACTGGAATTGCTGCGATGGAAGGCTGAGTGTGCTATACCTGACTCCTCATTTGAAAAGTTGCTGAAAATGATGAAGAATATGCTTCCAAAAGATAATGTATTGCCCGCCAGTACGTACGAAGAAAAAAAGGTTGTCTGCCCTCTAGGTTTAGAGGTTCAGAAGATACATGCATGCCCTAATGACTGCATCCTCTACCGCGGTGAGGAGTATGAGAATTTGGATGCATGCTCGGTATGCACTTCACTTCGGTATAAGATTAGACGAGATGGTCCTGGTGACGTTGAGGGCGAGCCCCCCCCGGAAGAGGGTTCCTGCCAAGGTGATGTGGTATGCTCCTATAATACCACAGTTAAAACGCTTATTCAGAAACAAAGAGCATGCCAAGTTTTTGCGATGGCATAAATAGAAATGTAAGTCAGACGGGATGTTGAGACACCCCGCTGATGGGTCGCAATGGAGAAAAATCGATAGAAAGTACCCGGACTTTGCAGATGACGCAAGGAGTTTAAGGTTTGGTCTAAGTACAGATGGCATGAATCCCTTTAGGGAGCAGAGCTCCGATCCACGACTGGCCCGTGACTCTATGCATCTATAACCTTCCTCCTTGGTTGTGCATGAAGCGGAAGTTCATTATGATGCAGTGTTGATCCAAGGTCAAAGCAACCCAGCGACATTGATGTGTACCTAAGGCCATTAGTGGAAGAACTTTTACGGTTGTGGCACGAACCCGGGATCTGGCGTGTGGGATGAGCACAAGCAGGAAGAATTTAACCTCCGAGCATTGCTTTTCGTAACAATCAATGATTGGCCTGCTCTTAGTAACCTTCGGGACAGTCAAACAAGGGATACAATGCATGCACACTGTTTAGATGAGACTGAAAGTATATATTTGGAACATTGTAAGAAGAATGTATACAATGAGCATCGTCGATTTATTTTGGCCAGCATCCTTAAGAAAGAAAGGCAAGCATTTCAACGATTCGGCATGTCACGAATGAAGCCTAAGGAGCGTACTGGTGCTGATATATTTGATATGGTCAAAGATTTGGATCAAATGGTAACCTTTGGAAAGGGTCCTGGAGGAAAATCTGTTCCGAATGACGCTGAAGGACACACACCCATGTGGAAGAAGAAATCTATATTTTGGGAGCTACCATATTGGAAATTCTTAGAGGTCTGCTCTGCAATCGATGTGATGCATGTGACGTAGAATCTTTGCGTGAACCTGCTAGGCTTCTTGGACGTGTATGGGAAGACAAAAGATACACCGGAAGCACGAAAGGACCATCAACGTATGAAAGACCAGATGGCCTGCATCCAGAATGGTTTCAAGGTCATGCCAGCTATGCTCTTACCAAACAAGAGAAGGAAATATTTTTTGAATGCCTAAGCAGTATTAAGGTCCCGTCTGGCTTGTCGTCGAATATAAAGGGAATATAAATATGGCAGAAAAAAGTTCCAAAACCTAAAGTCTCATGACTGCCACGTGATTATGACGTAAATGCTTCCGATTACATTGGGGCGGCTTCTACCAGATAATATTCGAGTACCCATTATGAAGCTATGTGCATTTCTCAATGCAATCTCTCAAAAGATAATCAATCCTGAAGATCTACCACGGTTACAGAATGATGTGGTCCAATGTCTTGTCAGTTTTGAGTTGGTGTTCCTACCATCCTTCTTCAATATTATGACGCACCTGCTGGTTCACCTAGTCGAAAGATTTCCATTCTCGGTCCTGTATTTCTACACAATATGTTTCCCTTTGAGAGGTTCATGGGAATCTTAAAGAAATATGTTCGTAATCTTTAGGCTGGCGAAGGAAGCATCTCCAAGGGATATGGAACAGAGGAGGTCATTGAATTTTGTGTTGACTTTGTTTCTGACCTTAAGCCGATTGGTCTTCCTCAATCGCGATATGAGGGGGACTGAGTGGAAAGGGTACTCTAGGAAGGAAATCAATAATATGTAGGGACGGACATTCTTACACCAAAGCACATTACACCGTTCTACAAAAATCTATCTTGGCAGCCCCATATATCGAGGAACACAAGAAAATCTTACGCTCCAACAACCCTGGAAAGCATGACTCTTGGATTAGAGATGAACACATGAAGAGTTTCGGCGGTTGGTTGCAACATCTCATAAAAAACACTCTTGGAGATCAGCTATACTTGTTGTCTAGGTCACCATCTTCGACTATATCGACTTTCCAAGGGTACGAGATAAATGGGTATACATTTTACACGATAGCGTAAGATAAAAAGAGCACCAACCAAAACAGTGGTGTCCGCTTTGATGCAACAGACAAGAATGGGTCAAAGACCACATATTATGGTTACATAGAGGAGATATGGGAACTTGACTATGGACCTAATTTTAAGGTCCCCTTGTTTCGGTGCAAATGGGTCAAGTTGACAGGAGGATGGGTTGAGGTAGACAAGAAATACAGAATGACATCGTTGGATCTCAACAATCTTGGATACTTAGATGAACCATTCGTCCTAGCCAATGATGTGGCTCAGGTTTTCTATGTAAAGGACATGTCTACCAAACCTAGAAAAAGAAAAAATAAGAAAAAGAATACATCAGACGATGAGCCAAAGCGCCACATAGTTCTTTCAGGAAAAAGAAACATCGTGGGAGTGGAGGACAAGACTGACATGTCAGAAGATTGCGATAAGTTTCATGAAATTCCGCCCTTCGCGGTGAAGGATGACCTAAGCATCATGTTAATGAATGAAGATGCTCCATGGATAAGACGGGATCAGAAAGGAACACACGCGAAGAAATGATATGTAATAATTGTAACATTTTATGAGTGAAGATGCTCCATGTGTCCATTTTTATAGTGTTGTCTGCAAACAATCTTGAGTGTGTTAGTCCCGTTTTGTGGCTGGATCAGGACTAAAGGAGGGCCTTTAGTCCCGATTCATACTTACAATTAGATTTGATCTCCAAACGCGTGAGGTCACATATTAGGGAGTGCCTCTATGACCAGTTTCTCGGAGATGCCGGAGGACTGGGCTCCGGCGGCATCTCCCTAAAACTGGCCGTAGTGCTGTCCCTGCTCTCGAAAACCATCTTGTAGCTTGTAACTTCTCTAACTAGATCAATACGCCTGGGAGCTAACTAATTTCACATATTAGGGAGTGCCTCTATGACCAGTTTCTCAGAGATGCCGGAGGTCTGACTCCGGCGGCATCTCCCTGAAACTGGCCGTAGTGGTGTCCCTGCTCTCGAAAACCATCTTGGAGATGCCTCCAACTGGCTGGAGGACTGGACTCACAAGGATGCCTATTTATAGTACAAGCAGCTCGGCATAATGTCGACACTCACGACATAAGGTCGACACTCACCCCTATTATTAGTGCTGACTCATGTTTTGTCCCGGTTGGTGTCTCCAACCGACTAAGTTCATCTTTAGTCGGTTGGTGACACCATCCGACAAAAACTAAGCATGCGACATAATGTTAACACTCACCCCTATTATTAGTGTTGCTGGCCCGGTCATAATCCCTTGATCATGGTTGGTTTCTCCAACCGGGACTGAAGATGAACCCTCTCTTTATAGGCATTTCCCTCTATTTATTAGGTAACACTCAAGACATTTATTAATATTAAAAACCGGGACAAACCTGGACTTGCTAACACTCAGGACTAAAGTCGCCCCCTTTAGTCATAATCATGCCTAGTCCTATAGTACGCAGCTTCAGGGTCTTCTTCGTCATCGTCACCATCATCGTCATCGTCACCTGCCACTCCGGGGATCCTCAGCCCATCCATGGCATATACCAGGGGCCATTCCAGCCTCGGATTCATGGCGGGCGGGGGATGGGTCTCCTGGAAGACGATGCCGCTACCGCCGGGCCGGTGTGCAGCCTTTCTGTGGCTCTGTGGCGGGTGGACTCGTGGGCACCGCAGGCGAGGATGGTCTCCCCGGCAATGTAGCGCATCACTCTGATGATAGTACGGTTCGCCCACCACAGACGAATGCTGGCTTCGTTGTGGTTCACCGGGGGCGGGCCATCACCCTCGTACCTGGCGAGCTCCCTTTCCCGCCTATTAGCAAAGAAGGCATTCCAGGTGTCGTAGTTGTCGGGATCCCACTGGGGATCCATCCGCTGCTCCGGCATGAGCTCGTGGTAGAAGTGGTTTGTGATGGCCGCCTGACGTGCGAAACCTTGAGGGACAGGAGGGACAGGAACCCCTCCAGCGCTCAGCATCCAGCCGGCGGGCGGCCGGTAGCCCGGCGGACAAGGGTAGTTGGAGGCGCACAGCGCCTCGGTCTCCTCGAGGGTCAGAATGGCCCAGTAGGCGTTGTCCATTGTTCTAAGAGAGCAAGGTGTGGATGTGTGGATAGCCATGGCGCGATCGCCCTAAATATAGAGGGAAAGGACGGGAAAACTTGGCGTGAAGCTTTGGAAAATAGCGGGAAATATCTTTAGTCCCGGTTAGTGACTACATCCGGGACTAAAGGCTCTCTTAGAAAGGAAAGGGCGGGAAAACTTGTCGGGAAGCGGTGGGAAATATCTTTAGTCCTGGTGTGTGACTACAATCGGGACTAAATGGATATTATATTAAGATTCTTTATAATAAAAGATATGATTTTCCAAAGTTTTTATATTTGATTTGAATTAAAAAAAGAAAATTTACAAATTAAATAATTTATAAATGATGCAATCAGATAAATGGATATTATATTAAGATTCTTTATATTTTTCTGATAATAATAGACATATTATTTGTTTTATTTGGATTATTACAATAAAAGATATGATTTTCCAAAGTTTTTATATTTGATTTGAATTAAAAAAGAAAATTTACAAATGAAATAATTTATAAATGATGCAAACAGATAAATGGATATTATATTAAGATTCTTTATATTTTTCTGATAATGATAGACATATTATTTGTTTTATTTGGATTATTACAATAAAAGATATGATTTTCCAAAGTTTTTATATTTGATTTGAATTAAAAAAAGAAAATTTACAAATGAAATAATTTATAAATGATGCAAACAGATAAATGGATATTATATTAAGATTCTTTATATTTTTCTGATAATAATAGACATATTATTTGTTTTATTTGGATTATTACAATAAAAGATATGATTTTCCAAAGTTTTTATATTTGATTTGAATTAAAAAAGAAAATTTACAAATGAAATACTTTATAAATGATGCAAACAGATAAATGGATATTATATGAAGATTCTTTATATTTTTCTGATAATAATAGACATATTATTTGTTTTATTTGGATTATTAAAATAAAAGATATGATTTTCCAAAGTTTTTATATTTGATTTGAATTAAAAAAGAAAATTTACAAATGAAATAATTTATAAATGATGCAAACAGATAAATGGATATTATATTAAGATTATTTATATTTTTCTGATAATAATAGACATATTATTTGTTTTATTTGGATTATTACAATAAAAGATATGATTTTCTAAAGTTTTTATATAATTTTGAATTAAAAAAGAAAATTTACAAAAAAACAATTAGTCGCGGGTCGTGGCTGGACCCGGACTAAAGGGTGCCTGCGCGTGCGAAAACGAAGCGGCCAAAAAAACCCTTTAGTCACGGGCCGTGGCTTAACCCGCGACTAAAGCCCCCCCTTTTAGTCGCGGGTTAAGCCACGACCCGGGACTAAAGACCCTTTAGTCCCGTCCCGTGGCTTAGCCCGGGACTAAAGGTCCGTCCCTTTATATTCTGCGCGCCACCGTCCCTGCCCAGCACTTGCATTTCTCGACAAAAGGCAAGCGGGCAGCGAACACAGAGGCAAGCAGGTAGGTGTTGTCGGCCGATTCCACCACCGCCGTGTCGCCTCTGCGTGCCGTGCTCGGCTGTCGCTCCACAAGCAACGCTCAGCGCTCCCCGTGTGTCGCGTCGCCGCTCGCCTCGTTTAGCCGCCCGCCATGCCCTTGCAGCGCGCTACTTCTGTCGCCCATCATTTCGCCATGACATCGGTGGCCTTTCGACGAGCAGGGTGTTTTTTATTTTAGTTAGGATTAGGATTATTATTGTTTTAGTTATTTATTAGGATTAGTATTAGGATAATTATTTGGATTATAATTATTGTTTTAGTTATTAGGGTTAGTATTAGGATTATATTGTTTTAGTAGTTATTAGGATTAGAATTATTGTTTTAGTTATTAGGATTAGTATTAGGATTATTGTTTTAATTAAAATTAGAATTAGGATTAGGATTATTGTTTTAGTTTTTTTTTATTAGGATTATATTGTTTTAGTTATTTTTTTTGTTTTACCACAAATAATATTAGGATTATTGTTTTATTAGGGTTATTTTTTGTTTTAGTTATTATGATTATTGTTTTAGCACAAATAATACTAGGATTATATTGTTTTAGTTATTAGGATTAGTATTAGGATTATTGTCTTAATTAAAATATTAGAATTAGGATTATTGTTTTAGTTATTTTTTGTTTTATATATTAGGATTATATTGTTTTAGTTATTTTTTGTTTTATATATTAGGATTATATTGTTTTAGTTATTTTTTGTTTTACCACAAATAATATTAGGATTATTGTTTTATTAGGGTTATTTTTTTGTTTTAGTTATTATGATTATTGTTTTAGCACAAATAATATTAGGATTATTATAATTAGGATTATATTGTTTTAGTTATTAGGATTATTGTTTTTTCTAACCTGTTTAACTCTCTTTTTGTTATAGATAATTAAGTCATGGATCCATCCGAAGATCCTGGTCGCATCGGTGAAGGTTTTCTTCAGGGCATGATAAGAGGTGAAATTCCTCTTAATATTACTACCGGCGAAGATATTTTGCTCGAGGAAGAGATATCCTCATATCTGAATCCATACGGTGATGGACTAGAGGAAAACCTAATGTACCAAGGGGAAGACCAGATGGACGAAGGGCAAACAAATAAAAACAATAATGATGGCCCCTCGACAGGATCCGGCGAGGTACATATATATATGTAAAGTCTCGTGTTACCTCTATTCATTAACTGATCTAGATATATATTAATCACTCTCTCTTCTTCTTTTAGCCCACCGGATCGACAGTTTGAATGAAACGAGGGCCGAACAAAAAGTTGGATGGTAATCAGAGGTTCACCATCGAAGAAATAGATGATGATGGTGAACCGATTTCTCCAGAGAAACACCGGAGGATGTTTATAAATCAATGCGGGGTGCTTGTTAGGGACAACCTACCGATCACCATCCAAGAATGGAATAAGTCAAAGAAACCCGGTGAAGAATCCAACAGTTATGTCACCGATGATGCCAAAGATGACCTTTGGCAGAAGCTCATAGCGCATTTCATACTACCTCCAGAGTATGAGGAATTTGAGGTAGATGGTATTACCCCAAGGCCAGGTGGGCTTGAAAATAGAGCGAAAGTCAAGGAGTGGGCACTGAGCAAGATGGCTGAACTGTACCGAAACCACAAGAAAAGTTTATACGCGAAATATGTCGCGAAAAAGAAAACTCTAGACTTCAAAGGAGTAAACGAGAAGTTGAGAGAACAGTGGCCCAATTTTGTACAGTACAAGCAATCTGATAAAGCAAAGGCAAAGTCGGCAAAGAACGCGTTAAATGCTGCCAACAAGAAATACCATCATAAAATGGGGACATGTGGCTACAAGAGTGTCGTCCCTAAGTGGGAACCTATGGAGAAGGAAATGAGGGCTAGAGGCGTCCTCTGCAGAGATGGATGGCCCGAGAGGTCAAAGCACTGGTGGTACGGGCACGGGGGATCCTTGGACCCAGAAACAGGGAAGACATTATTTCATGAGAAAATTCTAAAACCCTCCCAAGACCTTATTAAAGCAATGAACGATGCTCAATTGGGATTGTTCCATCCCGAGAGAGAGAACGACGAGCTGACACGCGCCCTAGGGAATCCTAAAAAGGGAGGACGAACACGAGGCAAAGGCGCCGGTGTCTCGTGGAAGAAAGGGTTTCCTCAGAACGATGCTAGTTACAGAAGTCGTTAGAGAAAGAAGGACCGGGAGGCAGACCGGATCTCCACGGTAGAGCAGGACCTAGCTGATCTGAAGAACCTCATGCATGAAATTATCCAAAGTCGCCGTCGTCAACTCACCCGCGGTCTGATGATACTGCATTGGATCTTAGCCAACGGAGAAGCAGCATGGCTTCCACGGAGGTCCGGGCTGATGATCAAGCACTGCTGGATGATGCACTGGCTCCTCACTACCCCGTGGATGATGTCAGAGAGATGGCACAATGTGAGCTACATCAGCCAATGAACAACCTGTCCTTCAAGGTGGCGATCAGCACTGCTTTACCTTGTCTACCTGGAGCACTCCACCATTCACTTCCGATTCCACCAGGCCATGCTCGTGTCATGGTGGATGACATAGTGGAGGATTTTGCGGACCTAGAGATTGAAATAGCTACGCCTGAAGGCCTTACGAAACTAGGAGATGTCAAGCGCAACATCATTTTATGGAATAAGAAGTACATCAAGTTTCCAGGCTCGGCGCCAAGGACACCGACTCCAAGGAATCCAAGTCCACCCCGCATCGAATATCGTCAACCTCCAAGTCCACCCCAACCCGATTATCGCCAACCTCCAAGTCCACCCCGCCCCGCTGACGATCGCTGCAGCAGGAGTACATCAACTCGATCTCCGCCTCCGTGCAATACTCGATCTCCGCCTCCGCCTCCCCCTCCGTGCAATACTACTACCTCGTCGAAGAAACGGAAGTTCGACGGTCCCCCGCGCCCCACATCAAAGAAAGGTCAAACGCCGAAGATAGTCGATATCCCGCCGACTCTTCCAAAGAGACCTTATGACAAGACCGATGAGAAAACTAACGCGGATGTGGCTTCCCAAGTTAAGGCGCATTTTGCACCCAAAAAGCCTGAGCCAAAGCCGGTATATAATGAAAAAAACAAAAAGTGGGCTAAGTCCTTTCTTGAGCAACCATCCCAGATATCGATGAATCTAGAATCAGACTATGACCGGGAGATTATTAAGCAAGCACAGAAGAAAAAAATCACAAGTGCAAAAAGCTGGAAGCAAGTTGCCCAGCTCGGAGCAGAGAAGAATCAATGGGTCGTCCCGCTCAAAGTCATTTCAGATCTCGACAAGGCCTTCAGAGCTGAAATGGATATGGACATACAAATAATGGACCCTAGAGCCTGTAATAATGCTGCACTTATGTGAATCACTGTATCGCAGGCTAAAGCACTTGCTAATGAAGCAAATATGTCTCTTGGTCAATATTTAGGCTATGAAGATACATGGGTCGAGATAAATGCGGCGGTATGTCCAAGGGGAGCCTCTAGTCAGTAATGAGGAGCTCACGCGTCTGTCCACACATATGCAAAATCTGCACGAATGGTACATGTCGCAAGTAGAAAAAAAGCATCAGAAAGATTGGTTTCCGGTGGATGTTAGAATGGAGAATCACTACAAACCATACTCGATACAGGTTCAATTGACCGAAATGTTTCAGTTATACAACCAGCGCGCCCTCGACAAATCTATCATTGGTTGCTACTGTCTGTAAGTTATTTATTTCTATAATTAAGTTTGTAGCTTTAGCTCGTTCATTGCATTTAATATATTATCCTAACTATATATCCTTTTGTATGATGATATTATATTCTGCAGAATGAAGATGCTTGAATGCAAAAGAGCTAGAAGATACGACGTTGGGTTCATTGACCCATATATCATTAATGAATATACGTTAAAGAATCACCCCAAGGACGTGGAGGAAGACACATGCGTGTTCTTAACCGAGAATAATTTTGTTAAGGAAATACTATTTCCTTACAACTTCAAGTGAGTGTTTATATCTTGTACACATTTTACTTTTGCTTACTGGATGAGCTATGCATGTATGCTTATGTAAATGTCATGATTCCAGGATCTTGCTAAACATTCAAGTTGACAAGTCCCTAGTTGAAGTCCACGACTCATTAAGTTGGGACCAAGAGCAGTGGAGCGACATGAAAACAATGCTCCATAAGTAATTTCAATCATTATCGCAATATATCGTCCTCTTTCATTCATTTCCTGATATCAAGTAACTAATAACTCCTTTGTTCATTTTCTTTGCCGAGCAGGTGTTGGACACGGTTTAGACAGAAAATACCAGGTCCATTCAAAGAGGAGCTAACTTATAAAATGACGAAGAGTTTACAGCAGCCACCAGGAACTCATTTATGTGGATACTACGTCTGCGAGTACATCCGCGAGTTGACCAGTGAGCGGAAAGTGGACTCACATTATATTTATGATTTGCGGGAGAAACTAGAGCCAGACCAACGCATAAGAGCAATTCAAGAGGAGCTGGCGGGATTTATGATGAAGGAAGTCCTTGATGTACATGGAGAGCATTATGCGGATGACGTGGAACTCGATTTGCCTTAGTCATCTCCATGTAGCTGATATGATATATATTTTTTTAGGGTAAAACAGTAGGGCAAAATACCCCACTGAAATTTTTATATATCATAGAGTGTTACAAAAAATATTTACAAACTCAATCCACCTCAAAAGAGGGATAATATTCTAAGCAGCTAACTCCTGTCTAAATTATTTTCAATCCAATCTTTGAGGCCCTGATAATACTTCTTCTTAATTCTATACAGGACCCATCTTAGTTCCTGAGCGACAATAGCTCTCCATTCCTCAAGCGAAGCATGCTTGTTGTTGAAGATTTCATTGTTTCTGCAAATCCAAATGCCCCAAGCTCCAAGTATAATAATTTCCATTGCAAAAGGGACTTTAAGATCTTTTTTAATACTGGCTAAAGCTTCAAAAAGATTTTGATCAGCCACTTGGACATGTGAGATTTCAGCCCAGCAAGCACTTGCAAAAGGGCAATCCCAAAATAAATGTAGAATGGTTTCTTCACTGATGCAGCCATGGAACACACATTCAAATGATGCCAGAGAAAAACATTTCCTTTTCAGAAGGTTTCTTGTGTTTAGCCTATCAAGCGATGAAGAGCGGAAGAAGAATTTGTGCTTTTGTTGACAAGAGGATTTCCACAACCAAGAGAAATGTGGTTGTACAGGTTGGCAACCAGATAAAGAATAATAAGCCTTTTGTACCGAAAATTACTGCCCCAAATGTAACTCCAGTTATCAGCTTCCCCCTGCCTGCCAGTATTAAGAATTTTCTCAAGACTTTGATATTCCTGGTAAGCTTGCTGTGACAGAGGGAGGTAAAAAAAGATCTTGAGTATTATCATCTGCTTGGAACTCAGCGAGAGATGTGTGGGTTTTTTGCATAGGAGAGGAGATGAGGAAGCTTATGTTGAAGACAACTATCATTCCACATATCAGACCAGAGAAGTGTGGATTTTCCATCTCCCACTAAGCACTTTGCAATTCCTTTAAAAATGTCAATCAATTTCAGATGAGCTTTCCACCAAAAGGATCCCTCTAGACTTCTTCCAGGGAGTTTACCATTACAGTAATAAGTGTTCCATATAAGGTGAACCCAAGGGATATCCTTGTGATTATAAAATTTATCCAAATTCTTCAAAAGAAGTGTAGAGTTTTGAACATTAAGGTCAAGTACTCCCAGTCCCCCTGGTTCTTGGGCCGACAAACTTTCTTCCATGCTACAAGAGCTTTACCTCTAGCTTGAACATCAGATGTTTTCTCTCTCCATAGACATTGCCTCATATATTTAATCAACTGTTCCTTAATAGTGACAGGAAGATCAAAACAACTCATGTAATATATGGGAAGGGAAGACAAAACAGATTTAACTAGCTGCAGTTTCCCCCCATAATTAAGAAAATCAGCTATCCCACACAACCTTCTCTCAACTCTCTGAACAATAGGCAGGAAATGTTCCACTGCAGGCTTATTTAAACTTAGAGGCAGAACAAGGTAGGTGAAAGGCAAAGAGCCAGTGAGGCAAGAAAGAGTATTAGCAAAGTGTCCAAGCCTCACAGAGTCCATGTTAATTGGCATCATACTTGATTTAGAGTAATTAACTTTAAGTCTAGTGGAGAGAGCAAAAGTATGAAGAATGGCCTTAAGGCACAAAAGTTGCTCAGAATCAGCTTTAAGGATTAATAAAGTGTCATCTGCATACTGTACCATAGGGAAATCAGGACAGAACACATCTTCAGTGGGAAGAGAAAGAAGACCAAGATTCATTTCTTTATTGAGGATACTTTGAAGGAGATCAGCAGCCAAGACAAATAGTAGAGGAGATAAAGGATCCCCCTGTCTAACACCTCTTCTGTAATATTTTTTTTCCCAGGCACTCCATTTAAAAGAACAGAGGAAGAAGCTGAACCAAAGAACAACTGAATCCAAGAAATCCATTTATCACCAAAACCTTTGGCTTTAAGGATATTGATAATTGCAGAGTGCTCAATTCTGTCAAAAGCCTTTTCAAAGTCAAGCTTAAGAATTAAAATTTCTTCCTTGGACTTGTGACATTGATCAAGGAATTCAAATGCCCAACCTAAACAATCTTGGATAGATCTTTGTTTGAGGAAACCATATTGATTCTTGTGAACAAGTTTAAGGATGATCTTCTGCAGTCTATTAGCCAGAATTTTGGTGATAATCTTAAAGACACTATTTAGCAAAGAAATAGGCCTAAAATCAGCAGGAGTCAAAGGAGCTGCAATTTTTTAATGAGGGTGATAAAAGAGGCATTAATGCTTTCCAAGGAAGTTTGCCCCTCATAGAAATCCACAAGGAGTTGTTTCACATCATCCTTAATAATAGGCCAGCAATGTTTCATGAATTCATTATTAAAACCATTAGGGCCATGGGATTTATCATTTGGCAGATCTTTAATGACCTCATCAATCTCCTCATCAGAGAAAGGTTTTTCCAAAGCATCCCTTTCCTCTTGCCTTAAGCATTCCCCAGCCAAGTCATTAGGATTGAAGTGCATTTCAGGCTTATCAGAAGTACCCATTCTATCTTTAAAGGAATTCCAAAGGAGATTTGCTTTGCCATCATGATCATAAACCTCAACATTAGAAACATCCTTAAGCATGGAAATGTAGTTATGCCTAAAGCTTATGGTAGCTCTGGAATGAAAGAATTTTGTGTTTTCATCACCCAGCTTAACCCATTTAATCTTCCCCCTCTGCTTCCAATAAGTATTTTGGTCCTGTAACGGAGAGATTATAAGATTTTTCAGGAGATCCCTGTGATTCCATTCTTGGACAGTAAGAGTTCTCATTTCCTCCATGACATCTAGAAGATCAATGGTGGCATTAACATTGCAGATTTGTGATTTCAGGCAGGGCAGATTTTTGGCCCAGAGCTTCAACCCCCTTCTCACATTTTTGAATTTAGCATTGATTTTTTTTGCAGAATCCTGAAAACCCACAGGAATATTCCAGGCATTTTGAACAATAGCTTTAAATTCCTTATGATGCATCCAATGATTTTCAAATCTGAACACCTGGGCTTTGGGAATCATTGTGCCAATGGAAATGACACAAGGAAAATGATCAGAGGTAGGTTTTGTAAGAGGAGCAACAAAAGTTGAGGGAAAACTCTGAGTCCAGGAAGTAGAAGTAAAAAACCAGTCCAACCTTTCCAAAAGGGGATCTTTTTGCATGTTATTCCAAGTGAACTTTCTACCTTTAAGTGGTAGCTCTATGAGACCCAAATTATTAATGGCTTCATTAAAGAGAAGCATACCATTCACATCTCCACCCAATTTGTTTCTATAAGAAGGCTGTCTACAGAAGTTGAAGTCTCCCATAATGAGCCAGTCCAAATCATCAAGCATATCAATGTTTCCAAACCAGTCCAAAAAGTCAGCCTTTTTTTTAGGTAAACATGGCCCATAAATATTGGTGAGGATCCAGGATTCATTGGACAAGAGAGATGTCAAGGTGATGGAGATGGAAAACTCATTGTGGAAGGAAAGATGCCCAGAGAACAGGGAACTATTCCAAATGGTGATCAAATCTCCAGAGGCTCCTCTGGAGGGAAGAAATTCAAAATTGGTAAATTTGTGGGGGCAGAATTTTTTGATGTAAGAGCTGTCAAAATCCTCTCTCTTAGTTTCTTGAAGACAAATAATGTCACAGCCAGACTCCTCAATTTTATTTCTGAGAGCAATCCATTTTTTTCCAGAGTTAATTCCCCTGATATTCCAATTCAAGATCTTCCAAATTCTTTTGTTATTCATTAAGAAACCAAAAGTAAGTATAGATATGGGGTGATATAAATAATGTAATCACCCAAGAGTGGAAACAACAATCACATAGGCAAAAGGCAATCCATATCATAGCACCACATACATATTCCACAACAAGTACCAAACACATGACAAGATCACAAGAACAGGTCACATGACAGGGAGTCAACAAGACTCCAGCAAAAGACTTAGTTTGATACATTTAATCACTTAAGAGGAGGGCTTCTTCTTGGCTTGCTGTCCACAGGTACCAGCAGCCCCAGGTTTCTTCTTCCCTCCAATGCTCAAGCTAGAGGAAACACTTCCTTTAATGCTGCCTTTTGGAGGAGCCTTAACTGCCACTTCATTGGCCTTCCTTTCTTGAGCAACCTCTTCTCCAGGTCCCCATCCTTAACCTTGCAGAAGGAGGCAGCAAGATTTTTAACCACTTTAGGATTCAAGCATGGAGGAACAACATTACAAACCAGACAATCAGCAATTAGACAATTTATGTGGCTTTTAAAGCCCCCATTCAATTCAACAATTCTAGGGCTTCTTCTCACCTCAGTGTCAACAAGAGGTTCCTTGCCCTTTCTCTTTCTGGCAGGGGTGGAGGGAGAGCAGGAAGATTTATTAGCTTCAATGCCCAGACAAGAAGGAGCCATCTGGGAAAAGCTCTCATTAGGGATGATGAAAGAAATGGAATTCTCCTCAGCAATAGGTTCTTTAATAATTTCCCATAAAGGAGAAGTAAGGAAGCCCTTGACCCAATTAAACTTCTCAGGGGTAGCAAGCATGAGAGTAATAAAGTTAAACCAACTTACAGGGATATCACACTTGAGAGAGCCCATTGAAGAAGTGTCCTTCTAAATATGGGGGCAAAATAATTCTCCCAGAGTTCCAAGCCTTGTTGGGAAAATCCCTGCTTAGCAATGTGCACATCAGGAATGGAGACAAAAGTTCTCACCATTCCCACCTGAAGATGAGCCTCATTTGGAGAAAGAAGATGCTAATCCTCCAACATCCAATCTTCATTATCAGCAGCCACTGTACTTGAGTCCATAGGGCTCCCCACCCTCACCTCAGCATCAGAGTTTGCCTCATCATCATCAACCAAATAGTTCTGAAAAATATTCTGTAGGCCTTCACCAATACCAACTCCTTGTGGTTCAACAGCCACACCCTGATCCTCAGCAGCCTCAGGCTCAGCATTGACAGACTCATCATCATCAGACTCCCAGTCTTGGACAATGATAGCACCTGTAACTCCACTGTTAACATCTTCAGGTGGAAGATGCTGATTGTCAACAGGCATGTCTTCACCAGGAGCAATGACAGGGCCTTGAACAGGAGCAGCAGCAGCTTCCCAGGGGCCCCAACCTTCATCATTACCACCATCAGGAGAAGGATCTTGCATAGGGGCCAACCACTGTCCCCAACCACCCCCAGGAGAAGGTGGGGGAGGGGGAGGAGGTGGAATTTGGGGCCCAAAGACAGGGCCATGAACAGGAGCAGGATGTGGGTCCTCATTGTCATCTGGAAGTGGGTCCTCATTAGGTGGGCCCCCCAAGCAAGTCACTTTGTAACACTTCAACAGAAAAAGTCCATGATTTAGACTCCACCAAGTCGCCAATGGTAAACCTTACACTCTTGGGGATTTCAACCAGGTCAGTAACACGAATCTTTGCAAGAATCCTACCCTTTTGGTCTGGGTCCCTCTCCCATAAAAGAACCTTCCCAATATCAGCAAAAACAGCATTCAGATCCTCAGTATGCCAGTGGTCTAGAGGAGGCCCAACTAGCATCACCCAACACTCATTACTAAACTGATCCCTCCTCCAGTTATCTCCCTCATTGTGCTTAACAAAAGAGACATGCACATCTTGAAACGAAATCGGGCTAGCCGCAATGAGTCTATCCCGATCACTGACATGATGAAACTGCACATAAGCAGACCCAAAGGGACAAGCCTGGACATCTCTAAAGTGAACTCAAACCTCATTATTGAAGAAATCAACCAGGACATCACGAATATTCAAGAACGGAACTGGACCAGGGGGGAGGGGATTAATGGTAGCAATGGCATACTGTTCATGCGACCTCGACCTCCGAGGCACCACCACCCTTTTGACACGATTACACCACCTGCATAATCTGGAAGCCATTCGGCAAGAAAGGAGCAGGATCAATCGGGATGTTCGCCATTACGACACTCTTCGCCGGCGACGAGCAAGAGGGGAATGGGGTTTCAGAGGACGGGGGGGGTTGAGGAGACAGGGGAAATGGCAGTTGTTTTTTGCAAAGAAGTGGTGAACTCGTGAAAACTGTTGTGAATAATGGGCCGAGAATGTGTAACTGCCTGGCCTTTGAACCACCCCTCGTAAGAATTGTCGGGCCAAATACATTTTGGGAAAGAGGGGAATTTCAGAAAAGGAAGGAGACCAGGCAGTTTTAATGCCGCGCGATTGGCGCCTCCAGAAGACCCGACTGGCGTTACAATTGACTTAATTCCGCCATCAGCGAGCACCTGAGCATAGGATCTGTCTTGAATACCTGATTTGAAATCACCTTTAATATGTTCCGCAGACACAGGCGAAGAAACCGCAATAGGTGTAGGAAATTTGAGACGCTGGAAAACCGAACCACCTTTACTGGAAGGCCTCAACGAAGGAGATTTTTTGGGATTTTCCTTTTTGTACGTCACAACTTTCCATTCTCCAGCAGACTCTTTATAAAACTCCCTTTCTTCATGAATCCAATTTGGCCCCCCCATTACCCCAAAGGTTGACATGGATCACAAAAGAAGTACATGAAAACTTTGAAATATTGTAGATTTCAAAACCCACTGCCCTTGAAGCAACCAAGAAACGAAAAGTTCTATCTTGCAGAAGCTTCACCTGGAATTTAGAAGCCTGACCACCAAAACAAGCTTGGAGTGCAAGACCAACCGTATGAAAATCCAACTTAAAATTTGCTCTTCCAAAAGAACAAACCAGATAAAAAGGTCTTTTCCTGAAACCACCAATGAAATTAACTTGATGCCTGGATTTATCAAAAATCTTCTTCTCAAAATCCCGCCCTAATGAAAAATCCAGGGCAGGCCGACTCAAAGATACATCCTTGGGAGCACACACCGAGGGGAGGTTCTCGGTGAAATCCAGAGATCTAGGCACTATCTTCTCAATATTGATGGAAAACTTCTTAACCAAAGGGCTAGGCAAAATCTGTGCACCGACAACAACCCTCTTCACCTGGAGATCAATAGAAATGCCTGAGGCCACCACCTCACCTTGAATCAAGTATCTAGCATCAATCACTACCTCATTGCGGTTGAGGAGCACTAGCCTTTTAGAACTAGGAAAAAGCATCAAAAATCCTTTAGAAGGCTCAAGATCATCAGTCGGCAAAGAGGAGCAAAGGGCATGCCATTTAAGACCAGTGTCCTCATCTGATCCAGAGATGGTAGGAGATCTACCAAGAAATCCAGATGAGGGATCCAAAGAATCATTAACACAAGAGAGATGAGAGGGGAACCTCAAAACAGATCCAATAGAGATCTTCTCCCCATTTTCCAAACATCGACCCTCAAGGGGATAGCCTTTGGCATTGAGAAGAACTAGCCAAGAATCTGCCGAGAGAACGAGAGAGCCTTCAAGAAACTTACCACCCGTGGTCACACCAGAGTAGGTGATCTTCCAACAACCCCCTGAGGAATCCATGCAGAGCCTTTGCCGGTGAGACGCCGGCGAACGCCGGAGGCCGACCAACGGTCACCTCAGAGGAGCCTCATGCCTCGGAAATCATGTTTCTTCCTCTTGAGGTGGCGTTGGTTGGGACTATGGGGAGGAGGCATTTTGGTTTGTGTAATGATATTACTTCATTTTCCACCCGCACCGATATGATATATATATTCATCACATCAATGACCATGTAATTTCAAAACATTTCTTCCGTTTGATATGATTGATTATATGTATGCTTGCAAGGGATCGATTAATTATATAAATGCATCGACGTGTAGTGTGTATGTAGTAGCGTATAATATGTATACTAAAATATATGTTTGAATTATAGTGAAACACAAAACGAAAAAGGAACGGAATGGCAAAAAAAAGGAAATACACAATCTCTGCCGCGGCAGAGAAACACACAATTCTCTGTCGCGGCAGGAAACCTTATAGTCCCGGGTGGTGTTACGGCCCGGGACTAGAGGGTTTCCGCCCCCCGCGGCGCTGAAACAACCACGTGGCTGTTATCAGTCGCGGGCCGTAGCGAGCCAGGATTAGAGGGGGGGCTCTAGTCCCGTTTTAGCAGTCCCGGGCCCAAAACCGGGACTAGAGCCAGTTGCGGCCCGGGACTGGAGGCCCTTTTTCCACCAGTGTAGGTTATCATAGGCGGCTGAAAAGGACTCCATTGTTATGCTAAATCATAACAAGATTGAGAAAAATCGTATATATCACATATGGGTTGTATTTAAAGCATCTTAAACACGCCCAGCGAACGATATTGCATAGACTCTTGAGTATCTAGTAAAGAACCTGGATTTTGCATAGACCCTTGAGATATCTAGTAAAAAACCTGGATTTATAGCTGCTTCAAGAACACTCCCCTTAGTCAATTCTTCCTAGAAACTATAGAGAATTGGTGCTAATACTACAGTTTGCTACAGATAGTTGAGTTGGGTTGCTTCGACATAAGAACAAACCTGACCTTAGTCTACTAGGTAGCAGAAAGCGATACCACCCTAAATATGTTAGTAGTCGTTGCTTTGTAGAACCACCCTATTTTATTCCAAGAACATAAAAAGAAAGAAAATATGTAAGTGGGAACATCACAAATCACATAAGCATCTAAAATGCACATCATATTATTCACCACATTTTAAGCATAAACATCATTAAAATACTAAAAAGCACAAGTACACAACATTTTCGCATGAAAAAATCAATTTCTCAACAAGTTACTTCGCAAGTAGAACAATCACTACTATCAAGGTATTACAACATATCACATTTATATTATTATTATAGTACTTATAAAACATATGAAAATAACATTGATATGCCACGATCTGTCATGGTGGAAGTTCGCATCCTCTTTGATGTCTGGACGGTTGCTAAGGCCAATTATTGCTTAGTTCCGCCATGTTGTTATTGATAAGCTAAACTTGTTCTTACCAAGACTGTAACAATAACAAAAATAACACACTTTCATGCGAGAATATGAGTTAGCTTGAATACATTGGTCATAATGCTTTTTCTGCACGGAGCGCCATTCATACAAATCAGTTGTGACTAAAAGATGGATTTTGAGACTGCGGCTTCAGGAGGTGGAGGTGGCACATTGATTTTTGCGACGGCTACCCCCAAGGGCAGAAAAATGGTACCTAACCCTAAATGAATGAGTTGACAAGTTGGAAATTGCATGGGATGATCATATGGATCCGTGAGTGCGGTTGGATCGTCCGCTCAACCAGTGTATCCTACATGGGAGACTAGCGAAGAAGTTGTGCCGACAAGTGCGGATTGCACATGATCTTCTTATGAAACCATGGTTTCCTGGCGGCCATGTCGTGCAATGACACAATTCATGCTTAGGTGGAACATTTAGGCGGGGACATTACTTTTGAGGTAGTGTAGGTAGGTTGTGATGCAAATGACTAATGGGTTGTTAGCCCCAACAACATGTCGAGGTAGAGCAAGGGTGGTGCTGTGCTTCTAGTGCCATCGAGACTGTAGCAACCAATATCTACCCCTCTCATGGTGGGTGGTTTCTCTCTCCTTTTTCCGATGTCTGTCTGTGCACATCTATGTGGGTGCGCTTGTATCTTGATTTCCCCTTTGTGTTCTTCGCGCTCATCCCGCTCCGCTCTCCTAAATGTCAAGCCATGAAGATTGGGCCACTCCATAGAGTTCAAGGCTACATCATGAAGATTCTAGAAGTCGTTTGAGGTATGGAGGCCAGCGGATAGGCGTCTTAGGCGCAAAGAGCAAAGGAACAATCCAAAAGCAGCAATTATGCCCATGATACCAATACTTAGCAAGAAAACATCACA
The DNA here is from genome assembly GCA_023614405.1 of Avena insularis. NCBI lineage: Eukaryota > Viridiplantae > Streptophyta > Magnoliopsida > Poales > Poaceae > Avena > Avena insularis. The sequence goes on from CM042684.1 coordinate 11,967,273, forward strand.
TAGACGAGAAGGAAACTACTTCAACAAGGAACGAAAAGCAAATCTTAAGGGGGTTGACTTGGGATATTGGAGTCCGGAACCAGTACAAAGCTGGCACTAGTTTTTACCTAGTTTAGAGCTAGTTTGCTACTAACAACTCCTTATTGTAACGTGTTCTAGACCTCCTAGATTTGAATGAAAATACCAACCATCCTTTATGTATAAGGGCGATCATAGTTCATTGGCTATTGAAATTAAGAATACAATCAACATACATAAATAAAATCAAAATGTTCATACAATTGGAACCCTTGTCCCTGATTCTAGTTCTTTGGCGACTCCGTCTATGTTTTTGTCCATAGAATCGACAACGGTTTAAGGGTGATCATGCCGACTTAGCTCATTCAATCGTCTCTGAAATCACAGACAAGGTCCCTCTCGAGGAACTAGGGCTTCTAGTTAGAAATGTAACGGCATACTGTCTTGCATATCATGCTATATGATCAGCCTCCATAGACACATTGAGGTGCATTACCCTTGCTCCTACTAGTAACTCTGAGTATATAACTTAGTTGTTAGTGGGTCAAACAACTTGGATGACTCCCTATGAGCATCTTATTGTACTAGATGTTCAAAAGCCTGTTGCAGCGTCCTAGGCGTTAGCGCACGTGCCTAAGAGCAATGCAATATCACGCGCCCTTAACCATCAAAGATAAGAATCGCTTCATGGAACTCAGCAGCCGTGAGATCTTCCTTTGTTCCTATTGCTTCCTATTCCCATGTCTTTTTTATCACTTTTGGCCTCCCTCATTGTATACTCATCTTTGTGTTTGGTTTTTCCCCACTTAACATATTGAGCTAGTACCACACTGTATAAAATATAAAGTGGGAAAATATCTGGTTATATATATTTTGATGGAGATAGGATGATATATATAGAGGACAATACATGAGTCGCACAAGTCAAGGTTGGTAAAGAATTTAGGTTTTAAACATGTAAGGAATGCATGTGAGCTGCAACATTGGTGTGTACATACTCCAACAACTTGCTAAAATGCTATTTTATTATGGAACAAAGAGAGTAATTAATATCCATGATAGAATATCATTGTCGTCTGACAAAAAATTCCTTTGTTATAACATAAAACAAGTTGATCACATTCATCGTGTTTATCCCTTAAACTTCAGGACGTAAAAAAACGGCTCCCGTGCCGTCGTCCCCCGAGGCGGCCCCGGGGTGAAACCCTAGCCACCGAAAAACAAAAGGCCGGTGGCCTCTCCCGTCTCCGCTGCCGCCGGTGAGAGCCACAGTGGTGGTGGGCCCTAGTGCCAAAGGTGCTAGGGGGCGGCAGATCTCTGGTGGTGGTTGGGGACGGCGTTGGTGATCTTCGGTGTGCGGGATCTGGGACGACGACCCCGATCATGCAACAACGGTGGCATTTCCTTGGGTATGGCGTCCACGCGGGGTGGAGTTCTTCTGCTCAAGGCCATGGGGTGGCACCCCGTTCAAGGATTGGAGACTTCCCTTGGGCATCCACGCTTGAGGTGGAGGCGGCGGTCGTAGGCCTAGGATCCCACCTAGACGTACCAATGGTGTGACCTTTGGTCATCCGAAGGTGCATGGGGAGGCGGCGTGATGCTCGCGCTTGACCTTGCTGGCTTCTAGTGGGACGACGTGTGCGCGTGGTTCGGTCATAGCCTTACCTCCTCTTCCGCCGGAGGGGGTCGTCCGGCAGGCGGTGGCGTGGGGGCCTGCCAATATTCCCAATAAAGGGGACGATCCTTTGGGGATTCTCGCACCTGGAAGATGGTCTTCTTGATGCCGACTCTTTTTTTTTGCCGGTGACGAGTTCCGCAAGGCTCCTTTGCACACAAGTTGGCTGCAGATAGATGGATCGGGTGGGATTTGGTCGTGTGTTCCTGTTTCAAAGGAGCGACACGAAGCTCCATTGACTGTTGCCAATATGGGACATGTCGGTCTTCGATTTCCATGGAGTACATAGTGGCGGAGAATGCCAGTCAGCTGAGATATGAGGCTAGTGATGATGGGCTATATCTTGGTGGTGTTGAGGACCTTGCTTGTTGATTCTTGACTTGTAGCAGCGACAGTGAAAAACAGGGGCGGCAGCACAGGAAGAGTACATGTTCTTATCTTTCAGGATGAAAATTCATGGTCTGGCCTTAACTGGTTGTGTCTAGCAAATAGCAATGGTATTGAAGGCATTATTTTGAGAGAGTTAGACTTGCTCCACGGTGAAAATCTAAGGTCTGGCCTTAATTGGTTGTGACTGGCAATGTCCTTGTTGAAGGCATTGTTTTGTGAGCATGGACTCTGGTTGCTATCCTGGTGGTGTTTGGTGTTGCAACTACAATGTCTTGATCATCGTAGCAGGCTCCTTTATTTTTGTTTTTCTGTTATTCTTGTTCTTTTGCAATAGGGTTGTGTGCATCAGTAATGTCTTTAGCACATTGCGTTGTTGGAGAGGATGAGTGTAACTAGTATATTTTGTGATATTAATATATGCCTCTTTCCAAAAAATCCCTTAAACTTCATTAAAGACCAAAAAGAACAAGTGCACATTCACATGGCCGACGACAGCGGCATGTGTATCTTCTTGTGCAGCGCTCGTGCGGGAGCCCTACGGTTTTGGCGTCACGACGACATGGACGGTGAGGCAATGGTGTCGGAGTTAGGGAGTTAGGGCAGCGGTGTTAGGCACTGGTGGGGATGCCTGCTGTGGTGGCTGCATGGCTGGTGCTTGGCATGTGCCAGTGAAGTGTTGCAGTAGTAGGGTTCAGTGTGCTTCTTGAATGACTCATGTAGTTCATTTGGCTCAAACAAAGGAGTTAAATGGTGATCATGGTGGTCTTCATACGACCAATTCTTTTGATATGCCTTCTATCGATCATCCACGATCTGGCCACAGACGGGTTCTCCCGACAGTTTTCACAAATTGGCTATGGTGCTCCTAGAGCGTTGGTGGATGGAATCCGGTCGTGTACGCCCATAACTTTTAGCCTATGAGACTTCAAGGGAATTTTCCATGAAGCTCTGCTTCTTGTTAACATCAAATGTATACCCCCTTCCAATCGTGCCAATGATTTTTTTTTCTAAAACGTCAAACTGTTCAAAGTTTGATCAAACTTTTAGAAAACCATTAACAGTTTTGATGCTATATAGATATCATATTAATATATATTTCATGATGTATCTAATGCTATTGAATTTATATTATACATGTTAATGATTTATTCTATAGACTTGTTCAATTTTTTTCACAATTGTTTGTACGGTATACAAACTTTCAATTTTATGAATAGACTACTGACATACAAATTCCTGGTCAAAGGTCAATCTGAAGATCATATAAATATACAAAATATGATTGCAGAACTACAATCGTGAGTATATTCTAAATTTCTGGTCATATGTTTAATTCCTGAAATCAAGTTTCTCTTATGCTCTGCGGTGTTGTTGTGAAGGGCTTGCTTTTTATGTCAGGGGCTCCATGAGGTGGTCGCAGGTCTCCCTAGTGTGGAGGAGGGAGGCCGCGCCGCTGATCCGAAGGTTGAAGAAGGCGTCTTTGGCATAGTTACCTCCTATCCTCTTAACTAATTCCACCACCACTGGTCCCTGTTGAGCTAGAAGTTGGTCACCTACTAGTAGTCCATGGAGTTGAACTTGTTGTGAATTCGAAGATGGCTGCGTGCATGACTAAGAGCATTGCTGTGTCACGCGTACTTCAACACATAAAACTGGAATTTCTTGGTGGTACCCTACAAGTGTAGTATCATCCTTTGTTCTCATTGTCTCCTATGCCCATGCCTTATTTAAGTCTTTTCATCGTGCTCACTCATCGTCTCCTCATCCTTGTGTGCTTTCACCCGCGTTGATGTAGTAAGCTAGTGACGTAACCTATATAATGGAAACTGGAGCAACAGAGGACAGATCATTATCGACATGTCAACTGAAGGTTGGTATAGCATTCATGTTTTAATCATGAAAACAATGCCCTATAGTTAAAGTGCTGATGTGTACGTAATTAGTATTCACCGCTACAAAAGCCCTCATTCAAGATATGATATCACACTACTAGAAGGGATAGTGGAACTGCACTCTATTTACACGAAGATAGAGTAGTATATATAATGCCCAAAGCGTTATTTAGAAAAATGAAGGTTGGCCAAGCATTCGTTCTGAATATTCAACTTTCTTCATCACACGAATGCACATGAATTGGAGTGTTCAAATTAATATTTGAAAATAAATGCTTTATTCCTCCACTTATATATGACACAAGTATATATAGTACTTAATTCTTTTTAGGGCATCATGCAAAATCTATTAGTCTAACTAGCTAATTCTACATATGAGAGAATGGATAATCAAATTGGTTAACGTACTGCTTGGCTTGCGGTCAATTAATGCATAAAATTTTGCTTTTGTGTCTATTTTAATAGAAATCTCATTACTAAAAAACATACATAAAAAAGTAGTTGATGCCAAATATACAATACATTTACCTTGAAATATTGATGCCAAATATATTGGATACGTCATACGTCATCAAACAAATATACAATACATTTATCTTGAAATATTGATGTCGAATATACAGTACATTTATCTTGAAATATTGATGCATGTTTTCCGTTTGGCATACCCTAGAGTAAAATCCTGGGTCCGCCACTGACTGCATATGTGTATTTCTTTGAAAACAGTGCAGATTAATGAATTTGAATCATACTTCAACATGTAAGAAAATGGAATACGGTTGTTGCACTGCTTTATCGGTTATTTGGATTTTATTCCTTGCATGTTAGCTCTTCCCCATACTTCAGTTGGATGAGTGGCTGTGCATAGGGAATTTTGTTCATATGCATTTTAGTAGCGCTCTAGCTAAATAACCGACATTATTCATGGTTCTTGGTACTGTATTGAACATGCTTTTGTTTTAAACTCTTGGCTGACATTTCTTCCAATTAATCCTAAGCGGAACGAAGTTTGATCTCTTCAGATGCAATGAGCCATTGTTAATGAGGTACTACCTTTTACAATAGTACCTTGTGATCAAAATATTTTTCAATTTTGTCTATGTTTGTGTCTTGGGAAGTTAGCATAGAAAGATGAGACCATTTGGTTGCTTCTGATGTCATGAGTTGGGTTTCACTGCACATGTGTATTTCTTCTGAAACATTGAGGATTAACCAGTGGTAGAAGTTTTAATATTCGGTGAATCCTTCTGTCATTATCGATCCGTAGTGGTAGATTTTTTTTTTTTTTGGAAATGGATAGTGGTAGATTTTGGTTTTAGTAGTCAGAAACAACTAGATATCTTTAATAGTTCTATTAGTGTCACAAATATCTCATGCATGGACTACTTGGTTGCCTTTCTAAGCGTCCAGCCACAAGGCATTCCAAGTACGTTGATGGCCTAAAGAAGGTCTCCAAGCAGCTTGCCAATGTCATGCCTTTGGCATCGTTGCCTCCTATCCTCTAAGTAATTCCACCGCCACTGGTCCCAGGTGAGCTAGCAGTTGATCACCTACTAGTAGTCCAAGGAGTGAAGCTTGTCGCGGATCCCAAGATGGCCGTGTGCATGACTATGCAGTGTCACACGTACTTCAACACATCTGTCTGGAATTTCTTGGTAGCACCCCATAGGTGTAATATCATCCTTTGTTCCCATTGTCTCCTATTCCCATGCCTTTTTTAAGTCTTTTGATCGTGTTGACTCATCATCTCCTCATCCTTGTGTGTGGTTTTCACCCGCGTTGATGAAGTAAGCTAGTGCCGTAACCTATATAATGGAAACTCGAGCAACAGATGATTAAAACAATGCCCTATAGTTAAAGTACTGATGTGTACGTAATCAGTATTCCGCTACAAAGGCCCTCATTCAAGATAGGATTAAATTGTTACGCCAACTCATAAGATCTAGAAAAAAAGGGACATTATATCACATATGGGTCATATTTAAAGCCTCTTGTGCACGCCTCCTGAACAATATTGCATAGACTCTCTTGAGATAGCTAGTAAAGAACATGGCTTTATTTTTTTTTGTAAGGAGATGTTGTTATAAGAACTGGTTTCAGAAAATATATGGCATTATGCATGGGTTTTTCGCAAAAAATGTCATTCCAAGAAAACAGAGATCTAAACAAAAGTAGCACGTCGACAACGCGGCCATGGACTTTGTCGACGGCCCGTCACGACATGCCAAGGTCCGGTGATGAGAACTTCGGTCCTCAACATGTGGCGCCACGACTAGGAGCAGTAGGCGCCATTTGCCCAAGTGAGTACCTTGTTTTACCAGCTAGCTCATGCATAACTAAGATCTTGATCTTTCCTCAATTAAAAATCCTTGGCATTATTGTATGGAATATAGCAGGTAATTATGAACAAACATCTGTGATCACGATTATCCACTAGTGCAGACCCCCCCTTTAACTCCGGTTGGGAGGGCCCTCTAACAGCGGTTCTACAACCGCTGTTGAGGGTTCGGTGTTAGAGGGGGCCCCATTTAACACCGGTTCTTATACGAACAGGTGTTAAAGGGTGGCGCACATGGGGCTGCCGCAGGGCTCAGCCCCCCCCCCTTACGAACCGGTGTTAAAGGTTCTCTGCCGCGGCAGGAAAACGTCCCGAATCTCTGCCGCGGCAGGAAAACGGCCTAAATCTCTGTCGCGGCAGAGTTCTGCCTCTGCCCCGTTCTGGGCGTATTTCTGCGGGAGGGGGAAGGGGAATCGATCGGGAGCGGTATACACATACATCGTCATCGTTACATACGAGTACATGAATAATTAAGCAACTATTATTATACACAAACATCATCATCGGCACATACATCGTCATCGGCACATACGAGTCATCGTTTATTTTGGTGGATATCTAAAGAGTTCTCCGCCAGGCGTGACGACCTCATCAAGTATGAACCCCGCCAATTCCTCTTGAATGGCTCGTATGCGTTCAAATGGTAGGAGCTGGTCCCGCATCCGTTCGATCTGAATATATATGAAGAATGGGGTCAATATATATATAAGAATAAAACTCAACACAATTGATGGTAATAAAATAATGTTGTGTACTTTGTTTACTTACTCTAAGTTGTTCTAGTGCGGCTTGCCCGTCGCACATATCGTGTTGCGAATGAACTCGCAAACATAGTACCCACATAAGTTATTGCCGTGTCCCTAATGCGCGCACTTTACGAGAATAGAGAGTTCAATCAAAATAATAATCAATAAAGCATGATATAATGGAATTGGAAGCATAATCAAAGAGATACGCAGACCTAGCTAGCTAGTATTACTTACATTTTGGTCTACAAATTTTAGTTCTTCTGACCATTCACCCACGGCCCTACCCGTGAACCTTTTCCAAACCCTGTCCGACAAAGAAAATGGATAAAGGAGTAATTAATTACTTGTTGTCACGAAAGTTGCCGATCTAGTGCGATAATATGATTGAAATTACCTCTGGAGCATCTCTCTAAAGTCTGCCCATATCTCTTTTTCTTTTCGTAACGAGTCCATGACAAGGACTTTTCCTGAGTCGGGTTGAATTACTAGCAGAATAAAGTGGAACCTACGCACGCATAACTCATCATCAGTTACACTTAACATCGAGTAAGCCGAAACAGAATGTGTACAAGAGAGAGGGTAACAGTACTCACGAGAAGTTGTAAGGCAATAGTATTTTCCTTTTGGTTTGTTGTCTCAGTAAAGACTTTAGCAAGTAATCTTATGTTTGCCCGGGTTTGGTTCTTACCACTTCTTCATAAGATTGTTGAGATCCACCGTTTTCATTCCGTACTTCTTGTCTACCTCAACCCCTCCTCCTGTTAGCTTGACCCATTTGCATCGAAACAAGGGGACCTTAAAATTAGGTCCATAGTCAAGTTACCATATCTCCTCTATGAACCCATAATACGTGGTCTTCTGCCCATTGTCTTCTGCTGCATCGAAGCGGACACCACTATTTTGGTTGGTGCTCTTTTTATCTTGGCCTATCGTGTAAAATGTATTCCCATTTATCTCGTACCCTTGGAAAGTACATACAGTCGAAGATGGTGTCCTGGCCAACAAGTACAGTTGATCCCCAACAGTGGTGTTATTCGTGAGAAGTCTTTGCAGCCAGCCGCCAAAACTCGCCATGTGTTCACTTATAATCCATTCATCAGACTGTCCCAGGTGTTTGAGGCGTATTAAATTCTTGTGTTCATTGATATACGGGGCAACCAAGATAGATCTTTGTAAAACCGTGTAGTGTGCTTGATTGAGAGAATGCCCGTCCCTACATATCATTGCTTTACATCCTAGGGTGCCTTTTCCACGGGTCTCCCTCATGTCGTGATTACGCAACACCAATCGCCTTAAGGTCAGGAATAAAATCAACACAGAACTCAATGACCTCCTCATTTACATAGCCCTTGGAGATGCTTCCTTCTGGCCTAGCACGATTATGAACATATTTATTTAAGACTCCCATGTACCTCTCAAAGGGGAACATATTGTGTAGAAATACAGGACCGAGAATGGCAATCTCTTCTACTAGGTGAACCAGGAGATGCATCATAATATTGAAGAAGGATGGTGGGAACACCAACTCAAAGCTGACAAGACATTGGGCCACATCTGTTTGTAACCCTGGTAGGCTTTCTAGATCGATTACCTTCTGAGATATTGCATTGAGGAATGCACATAGCTTCACAATGGGTACTTGAACATTTTCAGGTAGAAGCCCCCTCAATGCAATCGGAAGCAATTGTGTCATAATCACGTGGCAGTCATGAGACTTCAGGTTTTGGAATTTTTCTCTGCCATATTTATTATTCCCTTTATATTCGAAGAAGCCACGGGACCTTGATACGCTTCGAGACATTCAAAAAAGATTTCCTTCTCTGCTTTGGTAAGAGCGTAGCTGGCAGGAGTTAAGTGGCATCGTTTACCCTTCTCGTTCTCAGGATGCATAGGCTCTTCAGGGGCTTTTAGACGTTGCTGGTCCTGCCGTGCTTCCGGTGTATCTTTTGTCTTCCCATACACTCCTAGAAAGCCTAGCAGGTTCACGCAAACATTCTTCATCACGTGCATCACGTCGATTGAAGAGCGGACCTCTAAGACTTTCCAATAGGGTAGGTCCCAAAATACAGATTGCTTCTTCCACATGGGCGCGTGTCCGGCATCGTCATTCGGAACAGATAGACTGCCAGGACCTTTTCCAAAGATTACTTCTAGGTCCTTGACCATACCAAATACCTCCTCACCGGTACGGAGGACAGGCTTCCTCCGGGGTTCTGCCAGACGTTTGAAATGCTTGCCTTTCTTTCTTACTGGATGCAGGTTCGGAAGAAATCGGCGATACCCTAGGTACACAACCTTCTTACATTTATCCAAATATACATTTTTAGTCTCTCCTTTTCAGTTTCACATTCTTCCTTTGCATCAGTAATGGCCCGACCAAGATCGTCATCAGCGGGCCCATCTGCTCCCTCTTGATCTTCATTATCTACCCCCGTTGCAGTATCATCATATTCAGGATACATATTATGATAGTTGTCATCATCCTCTTCTTCTTCGTTGTCTTCCATCACAACCCCTTTTTCTCCGTGCTTGGTCCAACAATTATAGCTGGGCATGAAACCGGATCGAAGCAGGTGGGCGTGAATGGTTCTGGTATTTGAGTAGTCTTTCTTGTTCTGACAGTGAACACACGGACAGTACATAAAACCATTGTGACCACGGTTTGCATTAGCCACAACGATGAAATTTTGGAGGCCCGTAATGTACTCAGAAGTGCGGTGGTCACCGTACATCCATTGCCGGTTCATATGCATTAATATGTAGTATATATCAAAAATTAATAGGGAGATGACCATTTATATATATAGTACATCAATGACACATGAAAGGGTAGTTGCCGACCTCGACCGAGAAGGAAAGAGCAACGAGAAAACTTATTTTGAGCTCTCGGGCATTTCACCGAACACCTCTTGTGCATATGAAAAAAACACAAACTAGCACTCTTCACACCCTCTTGCTAGGCTCCAAAATGAGATAGTGAAAAAATGGAAGAGTGGGGTGTGTGGGTTGCGGTGTCTTATATAGCCCCTCCTTTAACACCGGTTCATGCCACGAACCGGTGTTAATGGGGGACTACGCCACATCGGGGTCCTTTAACACCGGTTCGTGCCACGAACCGGTGTTAAAGGGCTCTTTTTGCCGCAGACGGCCGCTGGTACGCTTTTAACACCGGTTCGTAGAAGAACCGGTGTTAAAGCCCTTTTCCAAGATCAACGAAAAGCCTCGTTTCCACTAGTGATCGTTCTGAAATTTGACCGTGTGTCCATTTTAGCTTATTGTAATGTACATAACCAAATCCATGATGTTAGCTCCGTGCATCAACTCTTACAGCAGCCTCGTTCCACCATGCCCGCTAGGTGTACCACTCGGCAGTCGTGCACTCACGAGTCACGAAGGTGGGGTAGCGGTTCGGAAGGTGGGTGTGCCTAGTTGTTCTGCGTCGCACTAGACCCGTGGGATGGGCTTGGGGATTGATCATGACAAGGACGACGACTGCAGCGGGGGAGGGTGCCGGCTGACGACGGCAACACATAGTGGGGGCGGCGAAACAAAGAGCCTAGGTCAGAGAGCGGTTGTGCAACAGGTGCGTCAACTCACCGGTATAAAGGGAGGATGCTTAACTCAATCGGGAGGCATGGGGAGGACAGTGTCGGTGCTCGACCAGAGGTGATCAAGGCGAAGACAATTTGGTCAATTACGCGTGTATCGGATCGGTTCCTCTAAGGAGGGGGTGAGGATGGTGAGGTGGATCTCCTGGAAACAACGGCCTGGCCAGGCGAAGTCTGAGCAACAATGTTCCTCCTCTTGTATGGCCGACCGAGAGGGAAGTGGATCGGGATAGAGGAGAGTGGGTTTCGGTGGCTAAAATGCGGAAGTGTTTTTTTGGTGGGTAGTTTGTCTAGGACTCGGGTTGATATACTATTTTCTGAGGGGTTAAAAGGCAAAATGACTGAACACATCAACTATATGAACTTCCATATTTAATGGAGTACTACTTCCTCAGATCCATATTAATTGTTGCTGAAATGGATGTATCTAGACATGTTTTAGGACTAGATACATCCGTTTCAGCGACAAGTAATATGGATCGGAGGGAGTAGTAAATATGCAAAGCTCTACTCCTTTTCCAAGTTCCCGATCGATAATGGCAGTTTAATTGCATTTTGAACTGGCAACAGCCCCAAAGGCCTAGGAGCTACTCATTAGAAACAGCGGCGAGGTACAAGTTATAGAGAGGTCAATAGCTAATACAACAATTACCAAACAAACTGTCACAAATCCTGAAAGGACACTAAAAAATGCAAAAACACAATCACATCCTCCGGCAACCACAACTGAACATAGAACTTGAACAACGATCCACCACGCTTGTGTTTTGGGTGATTGGGTTGGATCAGCCAAATATGAGTAGAAAGAGGCAAAATATAGGTGATCACCTAAAAAAATTTAGTGGAAACCATTTTTCGGTAAGCTGTTGGAGATTTGTTTTCCCCATCTTACCAAAAAAGCGGTTATTATGCTTCTTACCGATATATGGGTAAGCTGCTGTTGGAGATACTCTAAGTGTTACGGATTGATAATGGCAGTTCAATTGTATTTTGAACCGGCAACGGCCCAAAAAGGACTGTGACTATGTGCTGCTCATTAAAAACAGCGGTGTGCTACAAGCTATAGAGAGGTCAAGAGCTAATACATCAATTATGAACCAAACCTTCACAAATCCTGAAAGGACACTAATTAAATACAAAAACACAATCACATCCTCGGCAACTGTAGGTGAACGCAGAGCTTGAACAATGATCCGCCACGCTTGTGTGAGGGACGAATCCACTTGGCATCAACAGGAAGTGAAGGGCCGCCAAGAATCCTCGAAGGGACCTCCTATGGCAGTTCATTTCTAACTTTTTCTTATGCTTGATCTCCCGGTCATCCCGTTGCCTCCTATTCTCACGATTTCCTATATATTTTTACCCATGTCCCATTTTCTATATAATTTTCACTTATTTCATGTACTAAACTAGCTAGTAGCCACCGGGAAAAAGTGAAAAGTGGTAGTGAAACTGCAGTCTATTTGGAGGAATATAGAGTATTATATATAATGCCCAAAGCATTATTTAGAAAAATGAAGGTTGGCCGAGCATTCATTCTGAATATTCAACTTTCTTCATCACACGAAAGAACATGAATTGGAGTGTTGGCATCTAATATTTGGAAAAGAAATGCTTTATTCCTCCACTTATGACACAAGTCTATATTTGATTGAAAAGTCAGAGATCAAACAAAGTTTGACCTTTAATTCAAGGCCATCGTGTCCCTCATCTGGGGACCACTGCAAGTTGATATTGGATGATATGAAGGTAGGTTCAGACCTGTGACAATTAATCCGCATGAACAAAGTTAGAAAATTAAAGACAAATAAAAATTTCTAGGAAATAATTTAAAATTTCAAAAAGTCTTAAACAAAAAGGGAAATCATTCACATATGTGGCTACGGTCAAATATCCCCACCGCAATTAAATGTAATACTATGTGTTAAATGTATTTTTCCCCTTTTAAGAGTGTTCATCCATGAATTACTTACGGCTTGGCATCTGAATTTTCTCTTTTTTAATTAATATGATTTGTTCCTTTTTAGTATTTTATACGATGTTTTTAATATTACTTTTCTGTCCTGCCACATGTCCCAAAAACCAGGGCCATGCTAATCAAAATATTGTTTCAGTGGATGGTACTTATATGGTTTTGAGTTTTTATTGTTCACTGCTAAACTTGTTAATTTTTTATAAGTAATTGATGGAACATGCTGAGGATGGGTAACGTGATATAGACATGCCGGGCGACCACACGGGTGGCATTCTGCTTCTGATGTCATCGACGCTGCAGTCTGTCCGACTCATGGTGATTTTGGATTCTCTCATTGTGGCGGCGGGTACGGTAAGGGCTTGATGGGATCATTTTTGCGGAGGCTAGAAACCCTCTCTTTGTTTCTTATGGTGGGTTGTCTCTCGTATTCATATAATCAAAGTGGATCCGCGGAGCTTGATCATTTCATTTGGTGAGTCATGCTCGTTGGTCTAGTCGTCAGTGTGTTATGCTCCCTAGTCCCTACAAGTGCAGCGAGGATGTGCTCAACATATTTGTCAAACAGTTATCAACTTGTCATGATCATTCCTGCATTGGTATGTCTGTGTTCGGATACAGCGTATGTTGATTGCGTTCGTCCTATCATGCATCAGTACGTACTCCTTCCGTTTTAAAATATAAGATGTTTTATGTTTATAAAGAAAATATATCTAGACTTGTTTTAGTGTATAGATTCACTCCAAACATGAGTGAACCTACATACTAAAACTAGTCTAAATACATTTGCTTCATAAAGCTAAAACATTTTATATTTTGAAACGGAGGGAGTATATGCTTGAGGCCTAGTTTCTGCCAAGTGAGTTTAGCATGTTGTATCGTTTTTGGCTAGTTCTTTTACTATTTTTTCTTACATTTAGTTCTTTTACTAATTATTTTACCGCTTAAAGAAAACTCAATGCTCATGTTGTTTGCTCGAAAAAAGGAGGTAAAGCTAATTTTCTCTCAAACTTTACAGACACGTTCATGGGTAGGAGTATGTAATTACTAGTCTACACGAGTTTGACTAACTTACATGCGGAAATTCTGGCCATAACGATGTGTGTTGAACTAGAAGACCCTAAACTGGCATGCATAATCCGATTCATCGCAAGTACAAGTTGGAAAACCCCTGCCTCTCTGACCATATGTGTGTTGAATTAGAAGACCTTAGACACATCTCCGTCGGTGGCTCGGTCAATGATACCAGCAGTAAGCATTGATCTTTTTTGGTTAATATAAACAGTAAGCATCTATCCATAACATTAAAAAGAAACAGTAAGCACGAGCCCTTTGTTTTGCTGGGATCTTGCCGTAATAAACAGTAAGCATCGATAATTTTTGGGTAATATAGACGGCTAGGTCAACATTCTCAAATTTTAACCACTTGCATCAACTTGCAAGTATTTGAGGTAGGATACTAAAGAAAACCATGCACTACGGTGTTCTAGTCAGAAGCATACTTTTGCAATTGGGTACGGGGTAGTAATAGACAAAGATAGGTTGCAGCCTATTTTCAAATGGAAGGAGTGCTATCAATTATCTATTGAAATATAATTGCCCTTGATTCATACCATTGCTTGAAAGATGCAAGGCCGCACACCAGGGTAGACAACGGTGTCTTTCTTGCTCAAAGTGACATGGTAGCATGCGTGAAAATTACAGTCCATGGGCAGACCAAGACACCAAGTGTATGGCACTCTCAAGGTGGTCAAATTGTCAACAACGTCAGTACACGTGTTACAGAACTGCAACCAAGTTGCTCTAGACAGTAAATAGAGCACCTCAATTTGTCCCGGTGTTTAACGCTTGCACCAGCAAGTCATGAAACATCTGAACTTGTGCAATCGTCAGTCCCCGCAGACCATAGCAAAAGAAAAAAGGCCAACAGGATGCATGAATCTCGCAAACCAACATATAATACTTTAACAGTTACGCAAATTACTGGTGGTACTGTAAAGATAAGAGCAGTATATGTGTTCCTCCGGTTTTTGGATCACAAATGAAGGGAGCAAATGAAAAAAGGGGGAGCAAAACCAATAACTATGTCTATGAGTGTGACTGTGTGAGACCCTATTCACATTTAACGGATGTGCAAGGTTCATATGACCATTATTATGACGACATTTACCAGGTTAGCCTGGCTACTTTCTGGCTGGTGGATTCCCCTTGCTAGCCCCACTCACCACTGGGTTATATCGGCGATTGGCTGGTGGTCCAGCGCCGCCAGGAGCCACGTTCTTAGCTACTGGACCTGTTGCAGGAGCCGCATTCTTATATAGTGTTCCGGTTGACAGAGCTGCATTCCTGGCTGGTGCTCCGTTGCCGGGAGCTGTATTATTCCTTGCTGATGCTCCAGCACCAGAAGCTGCATTCCTCGCTGCTGGTGTTCCGGTGCCAGGAACCACATTCCTCGCCATTACATTACTGGGTAGCAGTGTTCTGGTGCCGGGAGACGTATTCCTGGGTGGTGTTCCGGTGTCAGGAGCCGCATTCCTCGCCATTACATTACCTTTTGAGTTCGTGTCATGCTGCTTCTGGGTGACGCAACTATTTTGTTTGACCCAGCTGCCTGGACCGGATGGCTGCCCCCCTAATGCTTTACTCAGCAAAGCATCATTGCCTGTGCCAACAAGGCCACCAGAGGTCACCGCCGGTGGAAAGGTTGAACCTACTGTTTTGGTCTTCTTCGTGGTTGCTGCTGCTCTAGCAAACACAGGGGGGCTTGTCGCAACCGTGGATAGCTCTTTCGGTTGTTTCTTCTGACTTTCAACAAAGCGATCAAACTCCAGCATGGCAGCATCCTTAGTATCTATGGTCTCTTCAGCCTTGGTTTCTACAATAACTGACTGCTCCACGTCTTCGGGAAACAGGTCCTCCATCGTGACTACACAACAAGCAGAGTCATCTTCCATCTCCATATTGTCCCATGAGCCAGACACTGGTTTTGTGCTCGTTGTTCTCTCAGTTTCCATCCGACGTGCACTAGCAGATTGTTCCAGGGGATTAACTCCTGCAATTTCTGGCACAACATTAACTTGATCGGTTGACCGCGTAGAGAAAACCGGAGGAGATGTTGTCGGGGCACCACAATTTGGACGTTTTGGGTGTTCAGCACTACCAAGCTGTGTCCCAGACTGACCAGCAGCCATAGTGGATGGTTTAGAGCTTGCAGAAGCTTTTGAAGATCCTGTTCCTCCAGATCTTACATGCACAGCTTTTGTGGATTGTGCAGCTTTGAACAACTTGGTTGCCACGCTCTGTGTGGCGATTCGTCCGCCGGCAGCAATAGCTGCAGCTTGTATCGAGGAAGCTGGGACATTTGTTTGTGCAGCTTGCTTCTTCTGCTTATTTCCTGACTTGCTTGAAGTATTTGACACTCTTAAAGGTGCAGCTTTGGCAGGAGCTTGTTGGGCCTGTTGAAGTGGCATTTGTAATGGCACATGCGCAGGGACTGCAACTGGCACCGGTACTGGCAATGGGAATGATGAAGACAGTGCTGCAGATTTTAATCCAGGTATCGCAGAACCAAATACTGGAGCATGATGTTGAGTGCTTTGCTGGGAAGGTCCTGCACGAGAAAGCTTACATGAGCACAGAAAGGCTAGCACAAGATATAGATTGCCAGAATAGATGTACACCTGAGATACTGAGATATGCAACGAAGCTATAGGATGTTTCAGTTTTCGATAGTTCAGCAAAGCGCCATTATTCCTTTTTTTTTCAGATGAAACAGCCATTATTCTAACTGACAGAGATTACTGACAATGTATACGAATTTTGTAAATACCTGATTTTCTTAATGTAGATAAACCAGGCTTCCCCACATGCATATCAAGAGCCATAGAAATTGCCTCGTGAGAGGCCTTTATTTTATCAACATTTGTACTGACTGGTTTAGCTTTACCAGGCTTGGTTGTTCCTTGACGCTTGCAGATTAGCGTCCATCTCTGAAAAGAGCAATATATATTACTACTATTATACAGAGAAAAATGAGCATGAGGAGCATGCTAGTCATTATATTATACAGAAATTACATGCAAATAAGAAATAACCAACCATGCCCAGTGAAATCGAGACATAATTTGTATGGACTCATAGATTAGAAGGAAATGAACATAACAATTGCAACAAAAAGTAAGCACCCTATGAATTTTGGATAAGTACTTTCGCAAATGCATGTATTTGCCTACTTATTATAGCTTATTTTCAAAGCATGTTACCGCTATACACCGTAAGTCAGGATGACTTCCGAAAACCACAGGAATCTAACATGGATCAATTCGAACATAATAGAAGCTAGTATGCAATGTGCAAAGTTATCGCCGAGTTACCTGAGACAATTGATCAGCAGATCTTGTATTATCAAAGTTATATTTATGCAGAATTTCCAGCCAATTTCCTTCACCAAACTTTCGTACAGCATTTGTTAAGTCGGCATCCTCCTCTTTAGACCATGGTTTAGGCTTCTTTTTCTTTTTGTGTGGTCCATTTCCATCAAAAGGACCAGGAGATAACCATGTATGGTATTCCTGTTTTGTGTAGAAACTGAACCTGTTCCATTTGTTAGACGGTGACTCTGACCAAGCTGTTTGTCAGATGGAACATGCGGTATCTTTTTATTTGGAGTGTTCAGCATATGAACTTCTGATTTAACACAATGACTAGAAGCTTGCTCGCATGAAGATCCATGGATTAATATCTGCAATTTATATGACAGGTTCAAGCTAGTGCCAGTATGCATATCTAAGATATCAAGAAAATATAGAGAGAGCAAATAGTACATGCCACTTGGCATTGTACATAATCAATGCGAAGTTACTTAACAAACAAGAGGTATGCCTTTTCCATAAACTAAACATAACGAGTCATTTGCATACAGTGGCACTGAACAATCAGAATTATATGTGTTCTACGTAATGGGAGACTATCATAAGAACTGTTCAATGTTAACAGATGCTTACACCTTTTTATAGACTACTCTGCACAGAAAAACGATGACATTTTGGTGTACAGACTCGAATACAAGTGTGAGTGTAATTTAAATTGTAATATAAATTCAATAATAATTTTATAACGAAAAGAAAATTTGCTGAAATAGGATTATTATGATTATTTTGATTTGCCAAATTAAGATATTCAAAAAGATCATAAATGCCAAAGATTAGAAAATTTGACTGCATATATCCAATAGCTACACTTTTCCATAGCTGGAGGGCTAATGGCCATCATGGCCCTTTTTGTCTTTCTGCATATAAAGATAAACAACCCATAGTTGCAGTGCAGAATTGGTAGATCAATCAGTTTCTGTAGACACTATTTTTAAGGTCTTGAAACCTAATAGTAAGGAAGTCTTGTGACTCTGTGAGGCATTCGAGGAAGTCTACCATTTAAATTGATTATAGAATGGAATACTACACTCACTACAACAGAAGAAGCAACTTGGAGATCTCATAAGAGTTAAATCTTCATTAACGAATTCATATACTTCTCATGCAACAGAAATCATTTCACCATCCTAAGATTTATAGTGAAACAACAAGCTTTATCTACCATCTCTAAAAAAGGCATCAATCAATCTTTTGAGCGGAGCCAGCATTTTGCATCAATCATCTTCAATAGATTCACACTGAAGTGTAAACTGTATCTACTACTAAAAGTGTTGAGGGGCTGTCAAGTTGGTCCTAATTCTACTGAAGAGCGCAGTCAAGTACCTATAGTACCTTGAGGGAGCGTTTGGTTCTAAGAAAAAAGAGGTTGAAAGGAATGTGAGATACAGAGATCTTATCATGGACAAGCCAATAATTGTTTGTGGGCAGCAGGACACGATGGCCTTAAGCATATGCGAGACTCGTTATGATTATGTTTGATCCCTTAACCAAATAGATTTTCCTTTTCTAAATGAGCATCTGACAAGGGAATCAAACATATAACCTTCACTGCAGAAATATACATATGATTCTGACAAAAACAGAATGTGATACCTTGGCGAACCCTGATGCCTCCGCTGCAGCTTCCTTGCTAGGGGTAGGAAAGGGTTCAATCTCACATTCCAGGTCGCTCTCATCACCCTGCCATCACCAATCAGGACAACATAAGTACTAATTTTCTGAATGCTGCTACTACAGGTCCTTTGATCTAACAATTAATCCCTAACCACGATGTAGGATTCTGGCTAAAAGACACAACTGAAACTAGCTGAAATTGGCAAAATAGTATTCCAGGAGTACAACAAACCAGAGGCTGGGCGGTGCGGTCGACGTTCTCGACGAAGTCGTCGCGGTAGGCGAGGTAGCGCCAGAGCATCTGGTACTCGCGGGCGGAGGTGATCCCCGTGGCCGTCCTGGCCACCAGCGCCCTCCAGTCGATGACTCTCCGCCTCTCCGCGTGCCGCGCCACCTCCTGGAGCGCCGTCAGGATCGTCGCCGGCGTGTACCTGCGGGCGGGAAGAAGATTGAGCGGCTCGCTAAAACCCTAGCTAGGGCGAAGTTGGGAGGGGCGAGCGGCTGGCTGGCGCACGGGAAGGGTGAGGAGCAGGACGGACTTGTGGAGGATGAGGTACACGTCGTCCTCGGAGAGATCGCGCTTCCGCTTCCCCTGTGGCCGGAGCCGGAGCCGTAGCCGCCGCCATCTCCAAGTTTGTTCACTCGTCGGCGCTTCCCCGGTTTAGCCTCCCGCTTTCGTGGGCGTTTGTTTTTTAGATTTCAAGTATTTTGTAGGTGCCATTTCAGTTCTCCTTTTCCCCCTTTCTAGTGGGCTTGGTTTGGGTTCTCATTAGGCCTTTGATTTGTGCCGGTGTTTCCTAACGGATTAGGCCTTGTTCGGTTTAGCCAGGCTTTAGGGCTTGTTCGGTTATTCCAATCCCAAATGGATCGGGGTGGATCAGAGGGAAACCAAGGGGATTTTGATCTAGAAAAAAATTAATATCCACCAATTCCTGCCAATCCTGCCTAATTCCAGTAAAACCGAACAAGGCCTTAAGAGGATTGAAAGGGATTGGGGGTGGATTAAATCCCAAGCAAGTCAAAATCCCCCCAAATCCACCTCGTTCCACTCCAATCCACTTGAGGAGAGGATGAACCAAACATAGCCTTAGGGTGCAACAATTTCCCTCACCCAATCCCCGTCAAAACTCCCGGTGCGAGCATATAGAGGGAGTTTCCAAAAAGAGAGGAGAGGATAGCGTTTTAGTTTACAGGCCTAATCAAGCGGAATATTTGGGGCTAAGACCGTCCAAACCCAGACTGCAAAACAACCTAGCTAGGATTTTCAGGTTCTCCGAGTGGCCCGACAAATACTCTGGACAACACTACAAAACAAGGCCTTAGGAAAATTGCTCTAGGAATGGAGAAGGCTCTGCGCGCGTGTCATGTTTTTTGTATTCTTTTGTTTTTAACACTTTTTTCTTTCTATTTTCTTTTTTCCTTTTGTTCACCTTTCTTTACTTAAAACAATGTTTCTATATTTTTCGATATCCTTATTTGTGGTTCTATTTAGTTTTAAAATTTGTTCCTCTTATATTTTGGCCATGGTTTTCATTTTTGTATCCAGTTAATCTAAAAAGTGTTCCTCTATTTCAATGAGTTTGAAATGTTGTTCCACTTTATTTATATTATTGTTCCTCTTATTTTCATGATTCATTTCATGGTTGACAAAATTTTACTCCACCTAACGGTGTTTCTTTTGCACTCATGATTTGTTCCCTCGTCCTTAATTTTTTTGTCCTCCATATATTTTCTATAGTGTGCGGCATGTCTGGCCATGCGTGCACAATAACTCCTACGCGCGCCAAAATTCTCACCATATTTCGTATTCTACGCGCGAAAAAATTGTCACGATTTCTAAACTTGCGATTTATAAATTTTGGGAGTGCTTCATGATGATGTGCCAGCATGTGGAAGATCCTAGGCGGAGCACTGAAGGTCATCACCAAGCTGAAGTGGATCTTAAAGTTCTTTGGGTGCTATTACTGGGGTATGCTAAAATGGGTAGAACCATATCATGTCCTTATTACGACAAGCCTCAGGGTGGTCCATAGATGTCGGTAAGGCCCATAACCTTCAAGGCAGGCCATTTGATGGTTTCCTTACTGGAGGCCTAGTCGAATATAGAAAGCCTACCGCGCATCGTCATTGAGGAAATCCGGAGGCTTGGAGTACAAGAAGGGAAGACTTGTAGTATTACTATCAGACTCTATAACATGTCCGGCTAAGACGTTCCTTGTAAGCCTAGGTTCGGCCACCTATATAAGCTGTCCTACAAGAGCCTTGGGGACGAAGCAACCATACAATCCTTGTAACCATGGATTATTGCAATTCTAGTGATTATAGCATGAGTAGAATATCATCGTTGTTGTGAGATTGAAACCTAGGTAACTTATACACCACCATACTAAACGCTCACTGTCTTACACCTCAGGTACTCTAAAATCACCGCTATGATCTCCCTATGGCATACTCACACTACTAGGAAAACGATTATAGGTAGATTTTAATTCTGTGGCGCATATAGGAAAAATGCTCCACTAAAATTAATTCTATGGCGCATATAGCAAATGCTCCACAGAATTCTGCGCCAAAGAATTTTGACATTCTGTGGCACATATAGCCATATGCGCCACAGAATGTGCGAAACAGATCTAAAAAAATGGCATCCCCTCCTACCTACCACTACCCCAGATACAATCTAAACCCTAAACCTAATCTAGATCCTGCCTATCCCCAAACCCTAGCCCCTACCCGATCCATCCCTAGAGACACACCCCGCAGCCACAGATCACTGCCTATCCCCAAACGCACGTAGTCAACACCCCCTCTCCCGATCACACCCCGCCTCTCGCAAACGGCCCCACCTACCCCACTTCTCGCGTGGGGTCCTCGTCCCTGACCCCGGCACGCCATCGCTCATCTCCGCTCCTCCCTCGTGCGACCCTATCCCGGGCCCGACCCCCTCCCCGTCGCCACCTCTCCTCGTCGGCCACCCTCTTCCCCGCAGAGCGCCCGGCCGTGCCAGGCTCACAGCCCCAAACTTCCTGCGCCACCTCTTTCTCCCACGTCCACCGCCGACCTTGCATCACCGAGCCTCCTCCCCAGGCGCGGCGCCTCCCTCTCGCCTCCGGCCACCACCCTGTCGTCCCTCTCCCAGGCCGCGCGTCACCAAGCTCGCGCCGCCTCCCGAGCTCCCCGCGTCGGCCCCCTCTGCTCGGTAAGCTTGCTCTGTTCCCAGATGTAGCAAGGTCCACCCAGATGCCCGAGATCCCCGCCCAGATCCCCGAGCTCCCAGATGCAGCAAGGTCCGCCCAGATGCTCTACTCGGTAAGCTTGCTCTGCTCCTGAGCTCCCCGCGTCGGCCCTCAGATGCAGCAAGGTTCGCCCCCTCTGCTCGGTAAGCTTGCTTACAAACATCATCGATTGTGTTACTGAATGTTCCAATAGATGCCTGATCGATAAGCTTGCTTACAAACATCATCGATTGTGTTACTGAATGTTCCAATAGATGTCTGATCAATAAGCTTGCTTACAAACATTATTATGAGTTCCTATGATGCCAGACTATCAGTGATTGGAATTAGAGACGAGGAAGAACAAGGTGGTATCACGGGCAACGACGAGAATTCCATATCATGAACAGACTAGGAAAGTTATGACCCTGCTAGTAATTTGGTATATCACAACTCTCTCTACAAAGTGGTAGCCCAAGCGTATACACCTTGCTATATTAATGTTGCATCATTTTGTAAACCTGGGGTGCAGGTAATCAGGTGCCATGGACTAGACAGTACACAGCATCTGACTTGCTTTTCTGGACTAGACAGTACACAATTCTTATGGTTACTCCCTCAAATTTCTTTAGACCTCAGCGTGTCGAGAATAGTCTGATGCGGTTGTAAGTTATGTGAGTGAGATGAACAAGTACTTGTACACTTAGTCGGTTTTAAGTGATGTGATTGATGAACACTTATGAACATTCGTGCTTGTTGATGTATTATATGTGAACTTGAACATTTGTACTGCTTGTTGATGTATTATATGTGATTGATGAACACTTGTAAACATTTCCTATAATATACCTGTTAAATACCTATTAAATACCTGTATTTGTACCAAATTCTGAAAATTTCGAAATTCTGAAAAAAAAGGATTATGTGGCGCATATGGCATATGCGCCATATAATTTAAATTTTATTGGCGAGGATTTAGTGGCCACACCCATATACGCCACAGAATTCGAAATTTGGTGCGCCACTGGTAGCGTTTTTCCTAGTAGTGTCATTGGCAATACCACGACATTAGTACCCCATTCCATAGAATCATGATAGAAGAAAAATGGAGTCATTTAGCAGATTAACAATCATAGCAGAGTATAGCTTTCAAAATTGATAAAGTGTGATGGATAACTAAATAAAGCAAGACAATGGTCTGGCTACATGACACATAAAAGGGATCCTTAATTATTACATACTTGTTAAAAAATACTACAGACCAGAAATAAAAAGAGTTCTAAACTTGCGATCATGGAAAGAAAATCATCGGCAAAAGATAGCAAGACATGATTGACGAATTGACAGTCATCGAATGATGATTTATTTGGGCTACACATTAGCCACATTTGGTAAGCAGTTTATCTCGAGAAACCTAACTAGATAAGATCTGATATTGCTGATGTCTGAAGGTCGTCATGGTGCTAATAGTTAGTTCTCGAGGAGGAGGAGCACCTTCATCAATGATATCAACATTGAAATGATGGTTCAGATTCTTTCTTACTTTCTTCTCTGTCTTGGGATTCCTTCAGTGGATTTCTCTATTGCGGCTTGATCTTTATAATCTAAACTGAGAATTGAAACTATTTTATGTAGGGGTTCGTAGCACGGAAAACAAAAAAATTCTACCGCATGCACACAAACAAGCCAAGATCTATCTACTAGATTGTAGCAACGAGTCGATAGAAGCACTCACCCTCGAAGATTCCAAAGCGGTTAACGAGAGCAGATTCTCGTGGGTGATGTAGTCGTACACTTGCCAATCTCAAGATCGCGTAGACGATCGTTCCGGCGCTGCATTCCGGTAGTGCTTCCGCAGTCGGTCACACGTTCGGTACTCGATGAAGACCTTCCTCTCCCTTGTTCCAGCAGGCAGCGGAGGTTGTAGTTCTCCCCTCGCGATTCCGGCAGCACGACGGCGTGGTGTCAGAAGTAGAGGGAAGATCCCGCAGGGCTTCGCCTAAGCCGGTGCGAGTTATGGTGGATTAGGGTTTCCCAGAGATCTAGGGTTTAGACAACCGGGAGGAGGAGGAAGTGTCGGCGATGGCTAGGGCGGGTGATGGTGATGGCATGGCGGTGGCGTGTGGCGGCATGGCGAGTCGGCCATGGCGGGCTCGGGTGGAGAGGGGCAGGTGCTTGTGGTGTTGGGGTAGCCCCCCTCTATTTATGAGAGGAAGGGGCAGCCTTGGGAGGGGTGGGTTTGAATCCACTTCCAAACCCAAGTTGGATTGAGAGAAGGACTTGTTTCTTCTCCCACTAGGAAACCATTGTTTCAGTTTGACTTTTCAAACTACCGTTTGACTTTCAATTTATAGCTTTAATTCTCTCTTGCATATGCCAACACAAAATGACCTTGGATATGATCCAATCATTCTACATACCCATGACACATTCATGGACCATTCTCCTTCCGGACCGGTGAACCTTCTAGAACCTTCTACAACCTCTCCGATGAAATCATCGGAAACTTTCCCGAACTCCGAAATAGGACTTTCCTTATATGAATCTTATTCTCCGGACCATCCGGGATCTCCTCGTGATATCCCGGATCCCATCCAAGACTCCGAACAATATTCGATATCCCTACTAACATTCCATATCTACTAAACAACATCGAATCCTTAAGTGTGTCTCCCTACGGTTCATGAATTACGCGGACATGACCGAGACACTTCTCCGATCAATAACCTATAGAGGAATCTGGAAATTCATATGGCTCCCACATATTTCAACGATTACTTTGCGATCGAATGAACCACTTACGTACGATACCAATTTCCCTTTATCTCACGATAGTTTACTTATCCGAGGTTTTGATCGTCGGTATCTCTGCATACCTAGTTCAACCTCGTTACCGATAAGTACTCTTTTCTCGTTCCCGTGATATGTTATCCCTAGTGAGACAGTAACATGCTTGCAGCTAATTGGATGACATTCCACCAAGAGGGCCTAGAGTATATCTATCCGTCATATGGATGGACAAATCCCACTCTTGATCTGTGTGCCTCAACCCATACTTTCTGAACACTCAATGCCACCTTTACAGCCACCCAGTTACGATGTGGTGTTTGATGTCATCAAAGCATCCTTCCGGCGATGGTGATTAGCATGATCTCATGGTCGAAGGAATTAGGTTACTATGTATCAGAAAGCTTATAGCAAACGAACTATTAAAATGACTTGATCTTTATTCTACGCTTATCTATAGGAGTATGTCCATCATACCATTCTCCTAATGATATGATCTTGTTATTAACAACATCTCAATGTTCATGATCGAGAAACCACGATCACCTATTAATAAACAAGCTAGTATTATAAAGAGGCTTTACCAGGGACTCTAATTTAGTTTACAAATCACACAAGTATTAATGTTTCCGGTTAATACTATTATAGCATGAATGTAAACATTTATCATAAACAAAAAGATATAATAATAACTGATTTTATTATTGCCTCTAGGGCATATCTCCAACAGTCTCCCACTTGCACTAGAGTCAACTAATCTAGATTACATGGTAATATACCGAACACCCATGGCGGTTTGGTGCTGTTCGTGTTTTGTCCTCGGGAGAGGTTTAGTCAATGGATCTGCCACATTCAGATCTGTGTGTACTTTGCAAATCTTTATGTCACCATCTTGGACATGTTCTCGAATAGCGTGAAAACGTAGCTTGATGTGATTCAGCTTCTTGTGTGACCTTGGTTCTTGCGCATTGGCTATAGCGCCCATGTTATCACAGTAGATAGACATTGGGTCCAGCGCACTTGGAACCACACCGAGCTCTGTAATGAACTCCTTCATCCATATCGCCTCTTGTGATGCCTCCGAAGCAGCTATGTATTCCGATTCAGTGGAAGATCTCGCCACAACGCTTTGCTTTGCACTCCTCCAGCTAACTGCTGCACCATTCAAAGTAAATAAGTATCCAGATTGAGATTTAGAATCATCCGGATCGGTGTTCCAACTAGCATCGGTGTAACCATTAACAACGAGTTGTTCATCACCTCCATAAGAAAGAACCATATCCTTAGTTCTTCTCAAGTACTTAAGGATGTTTTTTACCGCTGTCCAATGATCCACTCCTGGATCACTTTGATATCTGCTAGTCAAACTAACAGCATATGCAATGTCGGGTCTAGTACATAGCATGGCATACATAAGAGATCATATGGCTGAGGCATAGGGAGTCTTACTCATCCTTTCTCTATCTTCTTGCGCAGGACTTTGAGTTTTACTCAAGGTCGATTAGCAACATGGGCAAGAACCCTTTCTTGCTATCTTCCATTCCAAACCTCTTTAGAACTTTGTCCAAATATGTACTCTGTGACAATGATATTAGGCGTCTCGATCTATCTCTATAAATCTTTATGCCTAATATGTAAGCTGCTTCGCCAAGATCTTTCATTGAAAAACTATTATTCAAATAATCCTTGACGCTATTAAGAAGGTCTACATCATTCCCAATCAACAATATGTCATCTACATATAGTATTAAGAATGCTACAGAGCTCCCACTCACTTTCTTGTAAATACAAGCTTCTCCATAAGTTTGTATAAAACCAAAGCTTTTGATCACCTTATCAAAACGTTGATTCCAACTCCTGGATGCTTGCTTCAATCCATAAATGGAACGTTGAAGTTTGCATACCTTGTTATCATCTTTAGGATCGACAAAACCTTTGGGTTGCATCATATACAACTCTTCATCAATGTCTCCATTGAGGAACGCCGTTTTGACATCCATCTGCCATATCTCATAATCATAATATGTAGCGATTGCTAACATAATTCTTACAGACTTTAGCTTCGCTACTGGTGAGAAAGTCTCATCGTAGTCAACTCCTTGAATTTGTCGAAACCCTTTTGTGACAAGTCGAGCTTTCTAGAAAGTAACATTACCATCAGCATCTGTTTTCTTCTTGAAAATCCATTTGTTCTCGACATCCTTCCGGCCATCCGGTAAGTCCATCAAAGTCCATACATGGTTTTCGTACATGGATGCAATCTCGGATTTCATGTCTTATTGCCAATTATTGGAATCTGGGCTCATAATTGCTTCCCCTATGTCGCAGGGTCATCGGTGTTGTCCACCAACATGACACTCATAACGGGATCATACCAATCTGGAGTGGTACGAGTTCTCGTTGACCTGCGAGGTTCCGTAGTTACTTCAACTGAAGTTTCATGATCAACATCATTAGCTTCCTCTCTTATTGGTGTAGGCGCCACAAGAACTACTTCCGGTGCTGCGCTACTCGCAAGTTCGAGAGAAGGTTCATCAACCTCGTCGAGTTCTACTTTCCTTCCAGTCACTTCTTTCGAGAGAAACTCCTTCTCTAGAAAGAATCCATTCTTGGCAACGAAGATTTTGCCCTCGGATCTATGATAGAAGGTATACCCAATAGTTTCCTTCGGGTATCCTATGAAGATGCATTTTTCCGCTTTGGGTTCAAGCTTGTCTGGCTGTAACTTCTTTACATAAGCTTCGCAACCCCAAACTATAAGGAACGACAATTTAGGTTTCTTTCCAAACCATAATTCATACGGTGTCGTTTCAACGGATTTAGATGGTGCCCTATTTAAAGTGAATGCGGTTGTTTCTAATGCATAACCCCAAAATGATAGCGGTAAATCTGTAAGTGACATCATAGAACGAACCATATCTAAGAGAGTTTGATTACGACGTTCAGACACACCATTACGCTGTGGTGTTCCCGGCGGTGTCAATTGTGAAAGTATTCCGCATTTCTTCAAATGCTCGCCAAACTCGTAACTTAGATATTTGCCTCCACGATCAGATCGTAGAAATTTAATCTTCTTGTTACGTTGATTCTCTACCTCATTTTGAAATTTCTTAAACTTCTCGAAAGTTTTCGGACTTATGTTTCATGGAATAGATATATCCATATGTACTCAAGTCATCCGTGAAGGTAAGAACATAACGATAACCACCGCGCGATGCTACACTCATTGGGCCACACACATTGTTATGTATGATTTCCAATAAGTCCGTAGCTCGCTCCATCATACCAGAAAATGGAGTCTTAGTCATTTTACCCATCAGACATGCTTCGCATCTTTCAAGTGATTCGAAATCAAGTGATTCAAGAAGTCCATCGGAATGGAGTTTCTTCATACGTTTCACTCCAATATGACCAAGACGACAGTGCCACATATAGGTCGAGTTATCGCTCAATTTCAAATGTTTAGCTTCAATGTTATTAATATGTGTATTTCCACAATCGAGATTCAATAAGAATAGACCATCTATCAAAGGTGCATGTGCATAAAACATATTACTCGTATAAATAGAACAACCATTATTCTCGGACTTAAACAAGTAACCGTCTCGCAATAAACATGATCTAGATATAATGTTCATGCTCAACGCAGGCACCAAATAACAATTATTTAAGTATAAAACTAATCCCGATGGTAGATGAAGAGGTAGCGTGCCGACCGCGATCACATCAACCTTTGATCCATTTCCAACGCGCATCGTCACCTCGTTCTTCGCTAGCTTCCGTTTATTCTGCGATGACTGCTTTGAGTTACAAATATGAGCAACCAAACCAGTATCAAATACCCAGGCACTACTACGAGTACTAGTGAGATACACATCAATAACATGTATATCAGATATACCTTTCTTCTTGATGTTGCCGTTCTTCAAATTCGCAAAGTACTTTGGGAAATTCTGCTTCCAGTGACCTTCTCCCTTGCAGTAAAAGCACTTAGTATCAGGCTTAGGCCCAGCCTTGGTCTTCTTCGCCGGCGCGGCAACTTTCTTACCACCCTTCTTAAAGTTTCCCTTTTTCTTAGACTTGCCTTGCTTCTTGAATTTGGTGGTCTTATTGACCAACAACACTTGATGCTCTTTCTTGATCTCCACTTCTGCAGATTTCAACATGGAGAAGAGTTCTGGCAACGACTTGGCCATGTTTTGCATATTGTAGTTCATCACAAAGTTCTTGTAACTTGGTGGCAGTGACTGGAGGACACGGTGAATCCCCAAAGAATTAGGAATCACTATACCCAAGCTTTGGAGTTTACCTGCGTGCCCAGACATCTTAAGCACGTGCTCACTGACGGAGCTGCCCTCTTCCATCTTGAAGTTAAAGAAATTTTTAGAAGCCTCATAACTCTCAACTGCCGCGTGAGCCTCAAATATCATTTTGAGTTTACGGACAATATCATGTGGGTCATGGTTCTCAAACTTTTTCTGAAGCTCCGATTCCAAACCATACAAGATAGCACACTGAACTGTGGAGTACTGATTCTTCTGAGCGAGGTAAACATTCTTTACTTCATCGGTACCGATGAGCTGCGATGGTCACCCAAATGCATCCAGCACATAGGTCAAATTACCAGCATTGAGGACAATCCTCAAATTGCGGAACCAATCCGCGAAGTTGCTTCCATTGTTTTTCAACTTATCTTTCTCTAGGAACGCATTAAAATTGATGGTAGGGGACGCCATTGATCTACAACATATTTGCAATAGTTTAGACTAAGTTTATGACAAATTGAGTTCTAATTAATAGTTAAATTAATCTAGGTGAACTCCCACTCAAAACAATATCCCTCAAATTTTTTTAGTGATCACACGAACATAATCCACCACATCAAAACCGTTCATCACGAGAGTTGATGTAGCTTCAATGGCGAACAATCAACATGTTCATTATATCTACTATATGACTCATGCTTTACCTTTCGGTGATCCGTGTTTCGAGACCATGTCTATACATGCTAGGCTCGTCAAGATCAAACCTTAGCTTCCGCATGAGAAAATCTGGCTTGCTCACGTTGTATACACTCGCAGAATCTAGAACACCCGATCATCACATGGTGCTTCGAAACAACGTGCTTTAGCAACGGTGCTTACTAAGGATGAACACTTTAAAACTTTCAATTTGTTCTTGAGGGATCATCTTATAATGCTAACATCATTAACTAAGTAATACAAGATGCATAAAAGGATTAACATCACATGCAATTCATAATATGTGATATGATATGGACTTTCTTCTTGTGCTTCCGATCTCCATCTTCAAGCACAAACATGATATCCATCATCACCGGTATGGCGTCAAGGTCAATGGCGCCGTTTCATGGTTGTCGTCCACCAGCATCAACTATTACAACTACTTTAAATAGACACGCATGTCTTAACGGAATTTAAAGAACAACCATATGGCTCCTGCCGGTTGCCAACTTACAATAAGGAACATTGCATACATCATATATAATCACAATCATGGCCATATCACATCACAGCACATCCCTACAAAACAAAGTTAGACGCCTCTAATTTTCTTTGCATATTTTACGTGGTTTGGGGCTTTCAATAAATGTCGTTCTAACTTACGAACAAGAACCACAACGTTGATGCTTGAACTATCAAGTGCCCGTTGTAAATTGAATCTATACTATGATGGGAGAGACAGACACCCGCAAAGACACTTATGCAATACAAGTTGCACGTTGAGCGTGGGGCAAGTCTCATGAACGATGTCATGTTAGGTTAGCCCGGGCCGCTTCATCCCATCATACCGCAACATGCAAAGTACACAAAAAGCAATTGATAATAAAAGCACCACCACCCACAATGACCATTGTGTTCTACTCGTGCAACAGATCTACATATAGACCTGGCTCTGATACCACTGTAGGTGTTCGTAGCATGGAAAACAAAAAATTTCTACCGCCTGCACACAAACAAGCCAAGATCTATCTACTAGATTGTAGCAACGAGTCGATAGAAGCACTCACCCTCGAAGATTCCAAAGCGGTTAACGAGAGCAGATTCTCGTGGGTGATGTAGTCGTACACTTGCCGATCTCAAGATCACGTAGACGATCCTTTCGGCGCTGCGTTTCGGCAGCGCTTCCGTAGTAGGTCACATGTTCGGTACTCGATGAAGACCTTCCTCTCCCTTGTTCCAGCAGACAGCAGAGGTTGTAGTTCTCCCTCGCGATTCCGGCAACACAACGGCGTGGTGTCGGAAGTAGAGGGAAGATCTCGCAGGGCTTCGCCTATGCCGGTGTGATTTATGGTGGATTAGGGTTTCCCGGAGATATAGGGTTTAGACAACCGGGAGGAGGAAGTGTCGGCGGAGGCGACGGACCGGCGGCGGCGCACGGCGGTGGCGGCGGCGGGCTCGGGTGGAGAGGGGCAGGTTCTTGTGGTATTGGGGCAGCCCTCCCCCTCTATTTATGACAGGGAGGGGCAGCCTTGGGAGGGGTGGGTTTGAATCCACTTACAAACCCAAGTTGGATTGAGAGAAGGACTTGTTTCTTCTCCCATTAGGAAACCATTGTTCTAGTTTGACTTCAAACTCCCGTTTGACTTTCAATTTAGAGCTTTAATTCTCTCTTGCATATGCCAACACCAAATAACCTTGGATATGATCCAATAATTCTACATACCCATGACACATTCATGGACCATTCACCTTCCGGACCGGTGAACCTTCTAGAACCTCTCCGAAGAAATCAGCGGAAACTTTCACGAACTCCGAAATAGGACTTTCCTTATATGAATCTTATTCTCCGGACCATTCCGGATCTCCTCGTGATATCCCGGATCCCATCCGAGACTCCGAACAACATTCGGTATCCCTACTAATATTCCATATCTACTAAACAACATCGAATCCTTAAGTGTGTCTCCCTACGGTTCGTGAATTACACGGACATGACCGAGACACTTCTCCGATCAATAACCTATAGAGGAATCTGGAAATTCATATGGCTCCCACATATTTCAACAATTACTTTCCGATCGAATGAACCACTTACATACGATACCAATTTCCCTTTGTCTCACGATAGTTTACTTATCCGAGGTTTTGATCGTCGGTATCTCTGCATGCCTAGTTCAACCTCGTTACCGATAAGTACTCTTTTCTCGTTCCCGTGATATGTGATCCCTTGTGAGTCAGTCACATGCTTGCAAGCTAATTAGATGATATTCCACCGAGAGGGCCCAGAGTATATCTATCCGTCATATGGATGGACAAATCCCACTCTTGATCCATGTGCCTCAACCCATACTTTCTGAACACTCAATGCCACCTTTATAGCCACCCAGTTACGGTGTGGTGATTGATGTCATCAAAGCATCCTGCCGGCGATGGTGATTAGCATGATCTCATGGTTGAAGGAATTAGGTTACTATGTATCAGAAAGCTTATAGCAAACGAACTATTAAAATGACTTGATCTTTATGCTACGCTTATCTATAGGAGTATGTCCATCATACCATTCTCCTAATGATATGATCTTGTTATTAACAACATCTCAATGTTCATGATCGAGAAACCACGATCATCTATTAATCAACAAGCTAGTATTATAAAGAGGTTTACCAGGGACTCTAATTTAGTTTACAAATCACACAAGTATTAATGTTTCCGGTTAATACTATTATAGCATGAATGTAAACATTTATCATAAACACAAATATATAATAATAACTGCTTTTATTATTGCCTCTAGGGCATATCTCCAACATTTTGTTGCATCTTAATCCTACAAAATCGTTTGGTACTTCATTCTTTATGGTGACTACTGGGGTATCATATGCATCTGGAATCAGTATGAAGTGGAGAACTAGACGATTCTTATGCGAGCTCACAAATAACAACATAGCTAGAACTAGTCAAGAAAGATTTTCTTTCAGCATGGCATTTGTCAATAACATCTAGATTTCAAATTTGGCAGCACTAATTGTAGTGGTGTAAATGTTTTTGAATATCTCATTTTCTCCCTGTAGGACATAATCCATCATACTATGCATAGCAGCAAAGCACCTTTATGCCTGAACAGGTATTTCTCTGATTACAGTTCAGTTCCTCTTGCCAGGGCTACTCTCCGAAGACGGAAGTGTTTCTACTAAGCAAACCGGCCAACAAATCTCCTTTACTCAAGGTTTATTGTATCTCTCCTATTCCTCTCTCATCATATGCTTGTATTGTTCGCCTAATGGACCTATACAAGGCATGTGTTAGCAAAGTTTTGAAAGTGGAGTGGAAAAAATGAGGATAGGCTATATAAGTAGGAAATCATTATTCATTTATGAACATAAGTAAAGTTTGGTGGAGCATTTCCATGATATGAATGCCTCGAGTTTCCTTAGTGCATTTGTAATAACATTCTATAACAACTCTCATCCAAGATCAGAGATCAGACATACTCTCCCTTATGAATGAGGCGCACATGTTTTCTTCAAGATAAAACTTTGAAATTTTTTGGGCAATGATATCTTGATTATGTCTTACAAAAATGATATTATTAGATTCATATTAAAAGGATTTTTTAAAGAGTTAAACGCCTGAGTGGTATATCAAGTTGTCACACATGAGCGCATTGGTCACTAACTGGGAAAATGCAAACTATCGGTCATGAAGTTGTGTAGTTGTGCCCTGTTAGTCATTCGGTTATGTCCGCTATTAAGTTGATGATGTGGCTATCTGTCTTCTGCAAATATCTCCTTAAAATTTAGTTTCTTCTAATTTCTAGGGCCCTTTTCCATTAAACTGCATACACCAATATTCTTTGTCCCTCCTGTCATGCTCGCGCTAGTCCTGTCACTTTTGTGATAGTCGTGTCAACCAGATAGCAGTACCAAAGCTGGAATTGCCCCACATGCTAAACTTTGTGCATCAGATGAATTCACCCGAGCCTCCATGCTGCATTGATACTCCTCTTTTGCACATGCACAATCCCAGGAAGGCCGGAACAATCTGAGAAGTAATTAATTCTGCTTTGTTCTCTCCATAAATAGGAAAATCTCCACATTGATCTACAAGATTGGAATGATTGTTCCTAAAAAAACTCAATAATTTTACCATGCTCAGAAGCGGTACATGTTGCTGGTGTATCCTGAGTGGATACGTGCGCGCGTAGAGCTCCCGTCGCCCTTGATCTCGACGACCATGTCATGGCGGAAAAGAAGCGCTCCGTAGCAGACCGTATTGGCGGGGAGGGCATCCTTGTTGCTGCGTGGCTGACACGTAGCTGACTTGCGCAGCCCTGCTGGCTACAACGATTGACAGGTGGCTTCCCTAATACTTACGTGCATGGGAGGTATTTGATAGAATGTCTAGAAGAGAGTCAAGGGGTGAAGAGGCTGACAGATGGGCCCTACATCTATTTTGACGTCCCAACCATAGGATAGTGGAAGAAGGACGTAGTAATTAGAGGAAATAACATTTAAGGGGTATTTGAAAAAACATATAGCCATGTTAGCGAATTAACAGTAAACGTGACGGAATAACTAATGGGACACATCCACAAAACTTTGTGACAGATAATTTGTATTTTTCCAGTTCGTGACCAATACGCCCGTGCGTAGCAACTTGATATACCACACATGTGTTTAACTCTTTTTTAGATGATAGAAATTTAATACTCATCATATTTGGGCTAATATTTGGTCAAATAGAAATCTTGGAAAATATCTCCGCCTTATTCATAGGAATAGAGAAAGTAACAAACATATGATCAACACTAAGGCCTTTCACATTGGGGGTTTCTTAGCTCCATATCCTAGACACTTTGCTTATGTGGCACTATAGTTAATGAGGAAAGAGAGTGAGGTTGTATCTTACTAACTAAGAAACACCACTTGCTTGGAATCATAGGTAAAATACATTGCTAGACCAATCATATGCATGCATGCCCTCTAAATCATGAAATGTAGAGACTCCACTTAAGAAATAATGCATTGTACTCCCATGAACCGTGTGCTAAGATACATCCTATTGTGAAAGGCGTCCTATGCATGGTGGCTCTTAAAAGCATTGAGATGCTTCATATTCTAAGCCGCATGTGTGTGTACTACAAAGTGTTGTCATTGCCGATAACTTTTTTCTAAAAGGATAAAGTTTAAAATAAAAAATTTCAATTACACTCTTCTTCTATACTCCCTTTGTTAGGGATTATAAGGCCTAAGAGTTTTTTTAAAATGTTAGAAATTACAAGGCCTTTCTCATTTATTATCATCTCTCATCCAATGCATGGTCTTCCTTTTCTTTCTCTTCTCTCATGCATGTATAACTATTGGTGCATGTAGTAATCAAGAGGGTGAGTTATTGCTTTCTTAATCCTATCAAAATGGTCCATAGGCCTTATAATCCCTAACAGAGGGAGTACCAACATAATCTACACCTTGTTGAGACATCAATGATGAGCATAGCAAAAAACAAAACAAACATCCCCACCACTGTATCACCCACTCGTGACAGCTGGACCCAAACCACCACATACGATGGCACCGAGACAACAAAGGTTCTCCAAAAGCGGAGCATGCGCATCCAGGAAGAAAGCAAAAAAGAAAGAGTGCAGAAGCATAGTCGTCACCCAATCAACAAATCTTAGGATTTCATCTTGGGGGAAGTATGAGATCTTCAGACAATGTGTTTAACAAGAGGAGCAATCGCAATTGTCAGGTATAGCCAATAAATGTCACACCTACAGTTTTCATCCTAGAAATCGATACTTAGTAACTCCACCAGAATTGAAGTCCCTAGTAATTTCGCCCACCCTTGTCGAGGCCACTAGTGCACATCACCAATCAATTGGCTCACACGCATAATGTTTGCGGTTTGGGCTTGAATATCGTCAGAACTGTGCCCGCATAACATCGCCGCATCAAAGAGCCCCCTCCACCATTACTTAGGGAAGGCACGCAATAGGCTGTTTGCTGGGGGCGGCGCTAGGGTTTGGCTCATGTGTCGCCTGGGAGCGACATCCAGGAGCAAAACATCTCTCGTTTCTCTCTCATTGCAACTAACTTGTTTGTTGTAAAGAAAAGGCTAAATGTGAAACAAGCAATGTGGCTAACCAGCGGTTGATGTACACGGCATGCAAATAGTTAGCCGTCATTTGTTAAAATTAATTTCTCGTCTGCCAAAGTCATGGTATATAGTATCCATCTCAATTCTCAAGTTTTTGAAAAAAATATCGTATGATTTTCATCCAGTTTTGTCCTGATTAACTTGTGGTGCAACCAATGCTCATTCGTCTTCCTCTTCTCCAAATAAATAGGAAAGAAGTCCATATAACCCCCATGTATCATGTTTGGGACGCTAACCCCCTTAACTTTAAACTGGGGCATTTAACCCCCACAAGTATTAGATACCAGGCAAATTACCCTCTCAAGCCGTTGTTAGCGATATTTGGCGGTTGTTTTGCTTACTTGGACAATGGTTTAGCCAGCTAGGATGGAAAGATGGTTCAGCGGTCAGTCCAAATCCCGTTCTCTCACTCGCAATTGTGGCTTCCCGTCTCCACTGCCCGCCCCTCGCTGTCGGCTCAGTCCAAAAGACTCCCGCCCGCCTCTTGTCGCCGGCCCTGCCCGCCCGTCGCTGATACCCACGTACCTCACCTCCTTGTCACCGGAGCATCCACGGCACAATTCGTGCTCCCGCCGCCGCGTGCCCCTGTTGGCCGCCGCCGCTGTGTGCTCCTGGACTTGCAGCTGCTTGAGCTAAAAAATAGTTTGCTACTTGCAACTAAATCTAACAGAGCAATCAGCAACCTCAAACATCTTCACTATCAGCTTACAAACATTCTGTATGCCAAGATACCTGCACACATTGATGCGTACTAAAATTTCAGAAGAAGAGCATGGCATTGAGCATAGAGAAAATGCTCCACAACATTCTGATCTGATGAGAGAAGAAACTGCAGAGCAGCATGTTCAGTACACATTAGCAATTGCAGAGCAGCATGATCGGCAATCAAAAAATGCAGAGCAGCATCTGTAGTACATAGTAGCAAGTTTATATATGCAATCAGAACGTATGGCAGCAGGATCAATACACGATAGCAAGAGCAGAGCACGGAATTGAAACAGAGAATGCATAGCAAAGAAAACATTGCCAATTGTGAGGACATCAATTCGAAACAAAAATCAATGGGGAGGACCATGTATGATTGTTGATCACAAATGTGTGGTCCTCTGCGCCGTTGCAGCTCTCGCTGCTGCTTCCCTGCGACGACGGCCCGCCGCCGCTTCGGCGATTGGTGCAACATGGGCATCTTCGTCGTGGTGGCAGCGGAGCGGGAGGACGTTCACGGCTGCCGGAGTAAGTCGAGGAAGCAGAACAGGAGGTGGACGGGGTGGCTAGCCTCCGCTAGTCCGCTGCCGGCGGCGCGAGGTGAGGAAGCAGAGTTGAGGAGGGGATGCCACGCCATGGTCAACGAGTTGGTTCGGTCGGACCAGGGATTCATTTACGGTTTGATGCCACTCTGGAATAGCTGCCGCACGTCCAGGTCACGGAAACCGCCTGCCATACAGCCAAAACCATTTTGAGGGGGCTAATTGTCCGGTTTTGCAAACATAGGAGGGTTATGTGTTCCAGTTTAAACATAGGGTGTTCTTGGTCCGAAACCTGAAAGATAGGGGGATATATGGACTTCTTTAATTTCAAATAAATAGATGGCGTCGGTATGTTAAAAAGAAGAAATCGGTGGTAAGACTGCCCGTGCCAGATCAAACACCACCGTCCTATAGTCTGATTCGAATCCCAATCCAAACCCTACTCCCGTCAGCAGTATATAGCCGATGCCTCGGCCGCCTCCGGCGCCGGCAGCCAGGGAACACGAGGCGATGGCGAACCGCACGGAACCTCTCAGTCGGAGCATCCATGGCACGAGCCCTGAGAATCTTCTAGACAAGATCGTGCAGCACAAGATCCGCCAGAGCACCTACTAGAAAATCCGGTGCTTCGGCCTCACGGCGGAGACCCTCGTCGACAGTGCCATGGAGCTCGACCACACCGGCCGCCGGCCGACCCCCTTCCTATGCCTGGCCCTCAAGATGCTCGAGATCCAGCCCGACAAGGAAATCGTTGTGGATTTCATTAGGAATGAGGACTACAACTACGTCCGGCTTCTTGCACTACAGGAAAGAACTGAGGCGTCGACGGCCGGTCGGCTACGCCGACGGTCAAATGTCGGGGCCATCGGCGTAGCTGCCTCCCCCGGCCAGCCGGCCAGCCCGGCCGTCGGCGTAGATGACGATGCCGAGGGTAGCCCTCGTAGCGTGGCCATCAGCGTAGTAGAGAGGGTTGTGCCGACGGTGGACCTCGACATAGGTACAACCCTCGGCGTAGCCCCAGTTCAGACACGGCGATGGAAACAACGTTAGGTAGTCAGGTTGTGTTGACGGCCTAGCAGTCGGCACATCTCTTTGGGAAAAATTGGTTGGTCTCTGCCGATGGCTAGGCCTCCACATTTTTTCATTTAATTTTAGCCATAGCTATTTTTTTCTTTTACCTCATTAATTTTTGAAAAATCATAACTAAATTATTCTAATTTATAAAAATACAAATAATATATCAAAATTTGCAAAAAATAAGATCTATCTACACTCAAATATTACACATGTGTATATAAAAATTAAGTGAAATATAAAACATTATATATAGTTTAAAACGAACATTAGAAATTCAAAAACAATCCAAACAATGCGAAACCTTTGCGTGGTGTCATATTATGTGACATAGTTAGAAGGAAAAATATCAAACTTGGTATATTGATTGTGTCTCAAAAAATCCTTCTTAAAATGACCTATCTCGTTCAAGATTTCTTGGTTTTCGGGTCAAATGATCAATGTTATGGCTAGAATGAAGGCATAGTTTGTGATAATATGCCCATATTGTGCATACATGTGTATCATGGGATGGGAACAATGTTTCATGAGGAATTTTTCCTTTTCGTCGCACCAAAAAACTGTTTTCCATTTTCTGAGTCCAAAAATGGACGATTATTTGTGAAGCAACCACTAAATGGCTAATTCAAAATGCTACCATCACATTTTTCAAAAATACTAGACCATCTTACATGTATAATATCATAACAGAGAGATCTCAAACCTTTCCTCTATCCTGGTGAAAAAGACAAATTCCTGCCGAATCGGCAGGAAGTGGGCTAGATATGAACTACATGTACATGATCAGATGCTCATGATTTTTTACAAAAATCATTTTTAGGTTCAAAATATGTTGTTTCATCAGAGATCCACTTCAAGTTTGGCGAGTCTCAGCCCCGAGCTAAAAATCTTCATACCGCCCTTCGACAAAGTTTAATGATAGTTTAAACGGGCATTAGAAATTCAAAAACGATCCAAACAATGCGAAACCTTGACGTGGTGTCATATTATATGACATAGTCAGAAGTAAAAATATCAAACTTGGTATATCGATTATGTCTCAAAAAAACCTTCACAGAATGACCTATTTCGTTCAAGGTTTCTTCGCTTTCGGGTCAAATGACCAATATTATGGCTAGAATGAAGGCATAGTTTGTGATAATATATTTATATTGTGCATACATGTGCATCATGGGATGGCAAACAATGTTTCATGAGGAAGTTTTCCTTTTTATCACACCAAAAAGCCGTTTTCATTTTTCAGGTGCAAAGAACGGACGGTTTTGTGAAGCAACCACCAAATGGCTAATTCAAAATGCTACCATCACATTTTTCAATATTAGACCACCTTACATGGATAATGTCATAACTGAGGGATCTCAAACCTTTCCTTCTATTCTGAAAAAGACAAATTCCTGCTGAATCGGTAGGAAGTTTGTTAGATATGAACTACAGGTACATGATCGGATGCTCATGATTTTTTACAAAAATAATTTTTAGGTTCACAATATGTTGTTTCATCAGAGATCCACTTTAAGTTTAGCGAGTCTCAGCCCCGATCTAAGAATCTTCATGCCCTCCCTTCGACAAAGTTTAACGATAGTTTAAAACGGGCATTAGAAATTCAAAAACGATCCAAACAATGCGAAACCTTCGCTTGGTGTCATATTATGTGACATAGTTAGAAGAGAAAATATTAAATTTGGTATATTGATTATGTCTCAAAAAACCTTCACAGAATGACGTATCTCATTTGAGGTTTCTTGGGTTTCGGGTCAAATGACCAATGTTATGGATAGAATGAATGCATAGTTTGTGATAATGTGTCTATATTGTGCATACATGTGCTTCATGGGATGGGAACAATGTTTTAAGAGGAAGTTTTCCTTTTCGTCGCACCAAAAAGTCGTTTTCCATTTCCCGAGTGCAAAAAGGGACGGTTTTGTGAAGCAACCATCAAATGGCTAATTCAAAATGCTACCATCATATTTTAAAAAAAATACTAGACCATCTTACATGGATAATATCATAACAGGGAGATCTCAAACCTTTCCGTCTATCCCTGATAAAAAGACAAATTTCTGCCAAATTGGTAGGAAGTGGGTTAGATATGAACTACAACTACATGATCGGATACTCATGATTTTTTACAAAAAATATTTTTAGGTTCACAATATGCTGTTTAATCAGAGATCCACTTTAAGTTTAGCGAGTCTCAGCCCCGAGCTAAGAATCTTTATGCGTGTCGTTTTAAACGGGTAAATGAAATTATGGTAAAAATCACGACATAGTTTGTGATAAGTTGATATTGATATCATATATGGATTCCTCTCATTTTTTTGATCAATTTAGTAGTATTATTTGTCAAATTCCGATTTACAGATTTAAAGATATTAATTATTCCATATTTAATAGAAAAATACTAAAAAATAAAATAATTATATTTTTATTTGAATTCAATAATATTTTTTACTTATTCATTGTTGTTTACTTAAATAATTGTTTATAATTTCAAAAAATACAAACATATGATATGGTGATATAAGAGTTAATAGGATTGATATCATAGTATTGACAACAATGTATAAATTACTTTGCGGAAATCGATTCTAAAGGAACGAGAAAGTTAACCGTGCCGAGGGTGGAGTAGTGAGGATGGATGACCGACCGAGAAGTTTGACTAAGACTGCAACTTAATCAATGATTAAGTGTAATTAGTGTTAAAAATGTTCAAAGCAAGAGATTAACGAGTCAAACAATTTGCCTAGCGCTGTGCCGACGGCTCTAGGACGCGACCGTTAGCAGAGACGACCGTCGCCTGACACGCTGGGCCCGCTGCGAGGAGCTGTGCCGAGGGGGAGGAGCTGTGCCGACGGCCACGTCGCTGTGCCGACCAGGAGTTACGCCGAGGGTAATACGCCGATGGCCCCTGTCGGCACAGCCTGTGCCGACGGCAAAGTGGCGCTGTGCCGACGACATCCGGTCGTCGGCGCCTCCGTTGTTTCCTGTATTGTTGGGGCGTTTTACCTACGGCTCACCGGCACCAGCGCCGACGTCTACCGGTTCCTCGAGCCGATCTGCAACGACCACCGCAAGATTAGGCATAAGCTCAGCGATGGGAGGTTCGCCATGACGCGCGTTGACGAGTTCGTCGGTGAGCTCCTGACCAAGGCCAACTGCTGCGACATTGCCCTCCGACGCATTCAGAACAGATGGATCCTTGAAGCTTGTGGAAGTCTTGAGCCGAACTTGAAACTTGAAGATGATTTTGAGGACTATGAGGAAGATAAGGAGGGTAGAGTACATCCTATGGATGTAGATGAGCAAAACACTCGTTCCAAAGGAACATTTTTATGGAAGGAAACCAATTAAAGAACGGGACAGGGAGATGGATTGGGACAGGAAGTATAAAAGACATCACAGGTACAGAGATCACGACTATGACATGAACTACTGGAGGGGACAAGAAAGAGACAGAGTCCGTGGAATAAACAGAGATTGAGACCATCATCGCATCCGAGAAAATTACTATTACCGAGAAAGAGACAGTGAAGACCGAGAGCGTAACGCCAATTCTTGGGGGCGTGCCAAGGATGATGACCCTAGGGAGGAGCCACGGAGAAAGATAAAGAAAGAGAAGAAGGGGAACGGGAATGCTCCAGATCCTAATGATCCTGAGATTATAGCGGCGAACATGCTGCGCGCGTCCTTAGGGCTGAAACCACTGAAGTAGTGTTATATTGGTGTACTGCAATTTTCAAGCTTCAAGTTCCCATGTTGCTTAAACGAACTAGGAATGGTTAACATTTTTTCTCTTACACCACTAGCTTGTCAGCATACACAGTGTATGTAGCCACAAGTTGTCTTGTTACTTTGAGCTTGTCTGTCTTTGCCTTTCTTTGTCTTTGATTGCT
Organism: Avena insularis; assembly: GCA_023614405.1. Lineage (NCBI taxonomy): Eukaryota > Viridiplantae > Streptophyta > Magnoliopsida > Poales > Poaceae > Avena > Avena insularis. The sequence continues at coordinate 12,009,295 of CM042684.1, forward strand.
TTTTCTGTAAAATCGAGACACTGAAAGCTGGAAATCATTTGGTTAAAAAAAATGATAGATAACAAGTTGTTCGGCTTTCCGTTGTTGGGTTTTTTACATGTAGTTATTATACTCACATTCACATGTAGAGAGTAGTATTAGAAAGGATAGGGAAACAGATAACTAACTCCGTAGACACGGCCAGGACAAGTTAACCACTACCTATGGGTAAAAGTCTGTACAGTGCCTCTATTTAATTAATCCCACAAAAAAGTGATGTACTAGCCAAGAATTTGATTGTAGAAATCCATCCAGAAGCAACATCTAGCTAAGATAAATAATGGCAGTTTTCGGCACTGTCTTTTTAAGCTGTGGATGATCTGTTGTCCTTGATGTCTCCCATTCACAAAATGTTCCTATAATCTTTTTTCCATCCCTCATCCTCTCCTGGTGATATTGTAAATATGTAAAAATGAAATGGGACAATAGAGCTTGCTATCTGTTCAGTTGAAGATATGCTAGGTATATATCAAGCTCAAAGCATTATTCACATAACTGAAGGTGGGTGGTGCCAGCCTTCCTTTCATAGCCAGAGATGAATGCCCGTCTTTTTAAATGCTGGTGCTTTGGCAAGTAACTGTAAGAATAGCACTTCATATTCCTAATATAAGATGTTTTAGCAAACTAAAGTGTATCAGTGAACAGATGGAGAAGTATTTTAGCAACTGAATTATTGCCTCGGTATAGATATGATCCCTAATCTTAAGCGCCAAAGTTTGGGAAAATCAACTTTGCCATTTTTTCCCATCATAATTTGTTATTTTCAAACCCGAGTGGCTATGTCGTACTTCAAATGACTTCCTGGAAGCATCCTCTAGTCCTTTCTCCAGACAACACATTACGCAACCCCACATAGCTACCATGGATGAACTCTCACCCTAATTTACCATCTTGATGCATTGTGATAATCTCCTGTTGTTCACATTTTCATTCGTTGTAATCCTTTATGAGATATTCCAATTCTTCGACAGTACTATAGTAGGAGCTAAACAGGGTATTTAAAACTGAAGATAGCGCGTGGCTGAGCTTGTCTACAGTCACTAGAGAGTAGAGAGTGGAACTACTCATCTATGCCGCTATCATCGGCATAGCAAATTAACGGAGACGACATGCGACAGAACGCGAATAAAAAGGCTGCTTATTTAGTTTCTCTGTTCTTCGTGTCAGTGTTCCATCAACTCTCCACATCAGTGATTATTTGGATTGTGCAGGAAGGTGGCACGACAACATGCGGTGATTTTTACGATGCAAAAAATAAAATATATTGCAACACTAAATGAATAGATGGAAGGTAAGAAAAAGGCGAAGTGAGACGCCAACATCGGTGGTTTTCACGGTGCAGAAATATCATAGCATGCATGCTGCAAATAAAGATTAAGTGTGAGACCAGCATGATATGTGTGTGTGGCTAAGAATCTGATAATTGGTTAATCAACACATGGCGCAGATAATATGCTCTCTTCTGCTTACATTTATCTCGCCAGCCAACGTCAAGGTAGAAACATAGTGGATTACGTTGTCTTGGTATGTGCTATATGAAGGGTACCCGTAGATGTTCCGTTGTCCCTGATGTCTCCTTTTCCCGGGCTTATAACTCCTATGCGACGTCTTTACACAGAATTGGAAGGAACACGACATCGTTGAAAAGAATAGCTCGCATGCGACGGTTGTGAGGCGACAAATAGCTCAGGGCCACACGGGCCTTAAAACGGTCGTAAGGACACATTTAACTTTGTTCCAAGATTAGGGTTAAGCCAAACCGGTCGGTTGGGACAGCCAGTCAAGCCAGTCAAACCAACCGCTTCCGACCGAGAGCGCGCGTCACACTGACTGTAGCTTCCCCGACGGCGGCGGCGGACCTCACCCATCGTTCTCGGCGTCGGCGGCGGCGGCACGACAATTAATTTAGGCGGCGGCGTTTTCATTCGACGGCGAAGGTGGTGAGTGCCATTTGAAAGCTAATTCCTCTCTCATTCTTCTCAATTCGAGATCTGAGCGTGCCCATTGATGCTAGATTGTGGAGGCGAGGGTGTGCTGAACGGGGCGAGGGGGAACGATATGGAGCATGGAGAGGGGACTTCTAATCGGTATATCCCGTATCTCTACACTTAATTTCTCTAAGGTTGAGCTCTTTGTTCGCTTCCGCTAGCTCACAATGCCCGCCAAAAACAGGGGAGACGATGTTGCGCGCCAAACCTTCGAATTTCGCATCAATTTCTTTCCCTCTAGGGCTGTTTTAGTTGATGGCAACACGCAGCTCATTGAGAGAGACACCGTTGTTAAATGGGAGGTGGAATTAGAACATGTTGATCCCAAGAGCTAATAAACATGGGAGAGGAGGCGGTGAGGAAAATGGTGGAAAAAATTGGGGATAGTGTGGTTTGCGGGCCAGAGCAAGAAGTTTCTTTGTTATGATTTGATGATTGCAAATGTGACTATGTTAGGGTTGAGACAGGTGAACATATTATGATGAAATCGATGAGCGAAACGGTTGGACAAGCAAAACTGTTCTGTTTTTAGCACAGCTCATTGATCTGGAACCTAATTCAAGGGTTGGATATGTGGCCTCGAAGCTGGCTGCTCAGATGGTCGAGGATGATTGGGCTGCACAAAGGCAAGTAATGCCTATACTTACTGAGTTGGAAGTGTTAACAGTGGAGGATGATGAAGCTAATGCACAAAGGGAGGCTGCAGATGGTAATGCACAAAATATTGTAACTGTTGATTGGAATTCAGTTGAGATACATGACCGGACTGATTTGGTCATTGCACCAATAGATGACATTGAAATGGCAAAGCTTTTTGGCATTCCTATAGATGACAGAGACAAGGAGAAGAATAGGGATGAAGCTGCAAATGATGGTGACAACCATTTAAGAGATGAAGAGGCGGATATAGATCTAGAGTTGTTGGAAAATGCTGCAGTTCATGTAGATGATGCACATGATGATGAGCTAGTAACAGTTTATGACAAAGAGGACCCAGTTATTGAAGTTGGGAGATTGTTTCCAAGCATGGATGAATTCAGGATGTGTTTCAGGACATATGCAGTCGAACGTGAGTTTGCTACCAAGACTATGTGGACTGATAAAAAGAAGTTCTATGCAAAATGCATAGGTTATGATGGTGGTGCCAAGCCTTGCAAGTGGTATATATCTGCTAGACGCCAACCTGATGGAAGGACAATAAGAGTGAATCAAATTCCAAAACCTCATACTTGTATTACAAGTTCTCAAACAGTTACAAAGATGACATCACAATTATGGGTTGCAGAAAAGATCAAGCCCATTTTAGCCACAACACCAAACAACACTACAAAGAGACTGAAAATAGACTTGGAAAAGCAGTACCCCATTAAGCTGAATTATACTACAGTGTGGAAGGCAAAGCAAAGGGCAATGAAAGAGCTATATGGTGATTGGGCAAATACCTTTCGAATGCTTTATAACTTCAAAGCAGAAGTAGAGAAGAGGTCACCTGGCAGTGTTGTGAAGATAGATACTGAGGTAACAGCTGATGGGAAAGTCTTCTTCTCTAAATTCTTCATGGCTTTAAAGCCTTGCATCGATGGCTTCAAAGCAGGGTGTCGTCCATATTTGAGTATAGACTCATCTTTCTTGACTGGAAAGTGGAATGGTCAACTAGCAAAGATGCAATGCTTTAGATGGACACAATTGGATGTTCCACAGCTATTGGCATGTTTGATCTGAGATGAGGCATCATGGACATGGTTCATGATGCGTTGAAAGATGCATAGGGCCGCCTCTCCATTGGCAGTGCACACAGATGCATGTAAAGGTTTAGAAAATGCAGTGAAGATTGTTTTCCCTCATGCTGAGCAGAGGGAGTGCTTTGGCCATATGTGGATGAATTTGATCAAAAAATTCAGAGGAGATGATTTTGGACGCATGTGGCAAAGAAGATCTTACACCGTGCACACATTCATATCACCTTGAGAAGATTAAGGCGGCATGCTCTAAGGAGGATAGGGTCAAGTTTTGTACATGGTTGGAAACCTACCATTCTCTTTTATGGTACAGGTCTGGTTTTAACACTGCCATCAAATGTGATCATATCAACAATAATTTGGCAGAAAGTTTCAACAACAAAGTGAAGGAGTTAAAAGACTTGCCTGTCCATGACATGGTTGACCAGATCAGGATCATGATCATGAGGTTGTGGGAATTGAGAAGAAGGCTTGGTGATGTTCTTCAAGGAGATAAGCTTCCTGATGTTGTGCAGCAGGTGGTCAACAGGAGCAGAAATCTTACACATTTGCGTGTTGAGAAATCCTCATTGTGGGGTGCTGAAGTCAGAGATACAAAGACTGGCAGGAGGCATGTTGTTGACACTCAATTGCATGAATGCATATGCCTTGATTGGCAACACACTGGGAAGCCTTGTGAGCATGCCATACTTTTCTTGGCCTCCAAACACAAGCTAAATATGCACCCATATTTGCATGAGTATTATTCTGTAGCAAAATTCAAGGCTGCATATGGAACACCAATTCCAGCACTTACAGATCAGTCTCAGTGGCCTGAAGTGGACATTCAGTTCTCCTTGTGTCCTCCTTTGATGAAAAGAAAGGCTGGCAGGCCCAAGCAGAGTAGATTCAAGGCTTGGTTTGAGAAAAGTGGGAGCAGCAAGAAGGGAAAGAAAGATGAAAAGGAAGATGCCAAGCCAAAAAGGGCCCGAAAAGGTAACAAGAATAGATGCAAACTCTGTGAAGAACTTGGACACCGAGCTGGCTCTACCAAGTGCAGATACACTGCTGAAAAGCCAAAGTATGTTCATCCAAAATCTATCCCATTTCTTGTTGATGATTTTTCTCCCCCAGCTAACTTGCTTGTTTTCAGGAGGAAGCGTGGAGAAAAAGGCCCACATCTTGTTGTTGACGAATGCTGCCAGTGAAAAGGGCAAGAATCAATGGCCAAAGAAAGAAGAGAACTAACCAGATCATGTTTGGTGCTACTGAGGTGCAATCTGAACTTGTTTTGGAGGATGATGTGCAAACTGTTGAGGCTTTAGGGCACACCGTTTCTGATTTGGAAGCTCTGGTGCAAAATGAGGGGCAAAATGAGCCTGTTGTTGAGGCTCTGGTGCAAAATGAGCCTGTTGTTGAGGCTGTGGTGCAAAGTGACCATGTTGACGAGGCTCTGGATCATGATCATGAGGTTGTTGAGGAGGTGTAGGAGGTGAAGGAGACTCTTGGACGTGCTGTGGGGAGGCCAGATGGTAAATGTAAGAAAAAGAAGAGCATAAACCTGTTGTGTGGTGTGAAACTTGTGAAGGAGAAGAAAACGAGGGGTAAGAAGAGCCAAAAGAAATAGACTTTGAATTTGGCACTTGTTGTTGTAAACATTTGTTATTGTAATAATTTGGCACTTGTTGTTGTAAACATTTGTTATTGTAATAATTTGGCACTTGTTGTTGTAAACATTTGTTATTTTAATAATTTGTCACTTGTTGATAATTTAGACAAAATTCAAATATGATGGTAAATTTGAATTTCAACAAATGTAGCTATGTCACTTTTCTATGTTTGTATGAGCTTCCAACGTTTTTCTCATATGTACAATACAACTCATTCTCACCCTGATCCCTTTTGTGAAGTACAACTCACCCTCATCCAAAATGGGGTAGAAATGGGCTCCAAAGCTAGGGTAAACCATCCCATTTCTAAGCAAGTTTTTTTTCGACCATTTCTAAAACCAATTTTGATATTTTTCCTCACAACTATGTCACATAACATGACACCATGCGAAGGTTTTGTATTTTTTTGATTTTTTTGAATTAGTTATGCACATTTGAATGTCTGGTCAAACTTGAAGGGTTTTCATAAATATTCTTAGCTAGGGGCTGAGGCTCACAAAACTAGCATTGGATCTCTAATGAAATAGCATGTTGTGAACCTAAAAATGATTTTTACAAAAAATCACCAGCATGAAATCATGTACCTGTAGTTCATATCTTACCCACTTCCAACCGATTCGGCAGGATTTGTCTTTTTCACCAGGGATGGAATAAAAGGTTTGAGATACTCAAGTTGAGAAATTGTACATGATAGGTGGTCTAGTATTTTTGAAAATAGGATGTTACCATTTTGAAACTTCAATTTGGTGGTTGCTTCACAAATTCCCCCCTCTTTCGGCACTCAGAAAATAGAAAATGGATTTTCTGTGCGTCGAAAAGGAAAACTTTGTGCTACAATATTGTTAGTCATCCCATTATAGACATGCATGCCAAATATGGGCACATTATCACAAACAATGCCTTGATTCTAGCCATATCATTGGTCATTTGACCCGAAAGGCAGAAAACCTCGGAGGAGATAGGTCATTTTGTGAAGGGTTTTTTGAAATATGATCAATAGACCAAGTTTGATATTTTTCCTCACAACTATGTCACATAACATGACACCATGCGAAGGTTTTGTATTTTTTTGATTTTTTGAATTAGTTATGCACATTTGAATGTCTGGTCAAACTTGTGAAACCCCGTTGACTGCATCCTAACCCCCGCTAACCCTAAGGCCGAATGAGGAACGTAGATCTAACCCTAGCGCGACATTGTGGCCGTCCGATCGCGTCTTCTAGAAGGATTCCGCGGGTGGCTCTGGACGATCCGTGGAAGGGCTTGTTTTGCAACCTGATTGGTTGGCGTCTCTTAGAAGGATTTCGTGGCTAGCTCTTGGCGATCCGTGGGATGGATGATTATGGAATCTGATTGACTTCATCGTTTTTACGTGCAACAGCGTGGCATGCGAGCGTGGCACACTCCATTGACCGTTGGACCGAGCGTAGCATGCGACCATTGGGCAAGCTGCACCATGCATCTCTAAGCGTCATAGATCTAGCTATTTTACGTGCAACAGCGCTGCAGCGTATTTACTCCCTCCGTCGCATTAAATAAGTGTACGTGTAACAACTTTCTTCAGTCAAACTTACTCCCCTCAGGTTTATTGTAATAAATGAGACTTTGCATGATACCACATCTATGTTATTTTGCATTATGGAGTAGTAACTTAGACTATTAACATATGCATGATACCACATCTAAGTTACTCCCACATACTCCCTCCGTCCGCAAATAAATTGAAGAGACCATTTGCTAAATGTTATTGGACTTGATTTCCGTGAAGCAATTTTTTCTACTTTAAAGTGCATTGAAAAGGTAGAAGTACACTTTTTGTGGACAAATTTTGAAGCCAAACGTACACTTATTTGTGGACAGAGGGAGTATGCATGTCACTATGACCAGCCTAAGAAAAAATATCAAAATCTAAAATATGTAATAAATATTGACCAGCCAAACGTACACTCCATTGACCGTTGGACCGAGCGTGGCATGCGAGGGCGCTGGGCGGGGCGGGCTGCACCATGCATGCAGCTGCCCCTAGCGTCGCAGTCTAGCTATTTTGCGTGCAACAGCGCTGCCCCATTAAATAAGTGTACGTCGAACAACTTTCTTCAGTCAAACTTACTCCCATCTGGTTCATGCGCCATACAAAAAGTCAATATTTATAAATCTAAAATATCAACTTTGACTACCTTGGTACTAGATTCCTTGGTTCATGCCCCATTAAATAAGTGTAAAAACGAATGAGTTTGTTGCATGCGGTGTGTAAAAACGAACGAGTACCTTGGTACTAGATTCCTGCATTTATTACCGAAGTAAATCAAGGCCAAATTATATTTTCCCTTTTATTTTTCACTGTCAATGAACAACTACCTTGAACCTTTTTTCTCTCTTTCGCATTAATGCATGCATGCATGCAGGGGCGGGGGCGGCGGTGCAGGGGTCACGTCGCATCTTAGCTATTTTTTCTCTCTTTCGCATTGATCACGCCCGCTGCCCACACGCAACGCAGCGCACGCGTCTGCGCCAACGCGACGCTGGATTCCCACGCCGCCCTTCACGCCCCGCCCTCAATAAATAGAAAAAACGCCTTTGCCTCCTCATCTCATCTTGCCCCTCATCTTCAACCTCGATCGAGCCCGTCCCTTTGCCTCCTCCCAGCCCCCAAACACTCCGGCGACCATGGCGACCATGGCGACCTCCCCCCTCCGCTTCCCTTCCGACACCGAAGTAAGCGACGAGGACAACCACCCAGACCACAAGCAGTGGTGGGAGCAGGAGGCGTCCACGCGCCCCAAGCGTGGCAAGAAGAAGTCCCCGCCCTGCCCCTGGGGGGAGCAGGGCCCCATCGTCACCAACCCAGTCCCCAACCTCCCCGGCGGCGGCGACCTCCCCTCCGAAGCGTACTGGGCTGAGGCGGCGAAGGAGGAGGCAAAGCAGGAGGCTGCTATCGCCAGGTGGGAGGAGAAGAAGGCCCAGCGCGCCTTGAAGAAAAGGCGCAGACGGGAGGACGAGGAGCGACGGGAGGCCAATCGCTGGGCCTCCCAGGAGGAGCAGCGGAAGCGGGAGCACCGGGAGAGGCGGGCGGCATGGGATGCCGCGAAGGCGGCTGCACCGGCACCGCCTCCACCGCCGATGGAGTAGGGTAGCTAGGGTTAGGGTTTAGGGGCTAGCCCAGGGTTTAGGCGGGGAGCCTATTCCCTTCTATATTATTGTACTTTTTTCTTTTTATTGTAATGTTATCCCAATGTTATCGATCCGGCTATCTAATATAAGTAATGTTATCCCAATATTATCTATCTCCTTGTTTTATTGTAATCTGTGTTTTATTGTATTGTCATTTGTCAAAACACCCAAAACAACAAGTGTATAAAACAAAAGACACAAAAACAAGTTCTCATATAATACTCGTGCAATATTTATAAAATGAGTGAAATTAGAAAAACTCAAAAGAAAGAATAAGTTAACATAATGATGGTTGATTATTTTCAAACAACACATGGTTCATTTTCAAACAAGACATTTACATATTTACATAAGTTAAAGGAGCGCCCAAGTTATGTTAGTTAAATGGATGCCCTTGGACTTTATTTATATATTTACTTTCGCAAAAAAAAGATTGCGACCTGAGCACGAGTATCTGCAGATCCACACGTCCCTATTTAGATTATAGCGTGAGTACCATTTTTTTTTGCCCAATCAACATATAGTTACTATTGGGCCTGGATACGTCCATTTTGGCCTAGCTAAGTTCTATTTGGGCCTGGCCTTTTTCAATCCTCGTCAATTGTTTTTTTTACTTTTCAACCCCTCCCCCTCCCCTGCACACGGGCGCCCCCTGCACACTGATAAAAGGAACACTGACGAAACTGACGAAACTGAAGGAACACTGATTTCGAAAACAGAGCAGCTCAAAATTAGCCCAAATTTGTGTTGCATTTTATTCAAGCCAAAGACATAGACCATTACATCCATTACAAAGCATCACTCGAACACTGACTGCGCTGTCTAATGACTAACGATCAGGAGATAAACTAATCCGAGAGAAATTACACAAAAATAAAAAAAAAGGCCATCAGATTGTCCTGCTTCTTCAATTCGATGATTTGCCTTAGCTGCTTGTTCATCTTCTTCAGCTCGGCCTTCACTTCCGCATCCACCGTAGTATTAGCGGAAATGGGGTTGCCACATCCCAATTGCTCCACCACGGACGGGTTTTCGAGCGGGTCCCGGGATGCTACCTCCACCCCAATTCGCTCGATGTACTCATCAAGCCACTCAAAATGCCCACATTTTGGCAGTTCCTGAAATCGCAGAGATGAACCCTAAATCCCAAATTCGATGAAATGCATGAAATTTCGAAAAAAGCGAGAAATTGGCGCTCGGAACACTCAGATCTCACCTTTCCCGGCTCGGGCTTGCTCTCACACTTCACAAATTCCCGGCCAATGTTGCCGTTCTTGTCGGTGGATGTGACAAGCCGCTTCAGGGGCACGGTACGGGGGCAATCGGGGCACCTCCTCATCGGCACCGCACCATACCGAGGCCATGAGCGGTGGGAGGAAGCAGAGCTCGACATCCCTCGCCGGCGTTGCCGCACTTGCTCGCCGGAGAAGAAAATGGAAGGGGATGAGATGCTGGAACGGTGGCGGGAGTGCTCGGGTGCGGGGACGGATCGGGGCCAACGGCTCTCTTCAACCACAGGGTGGGTCCCACGATATGAGGTGGACATCAGGTGAGTTCCGCCATGACGTGGAGAGGCTGTGGGTCCTACGGTGATCAGCTGATTCGAATTCATTGACGGTCTCGTGGGGTTAAGTGGAAGTGTCGCACGGGAGCTATTTGCCGCTTCAGAAGTGTCGCATGCGAGCTATTATTTGCAACGATGTCACTTTCCTTCCAATTCCACGTAAAGACGTCGCATAGGAGCTATAAGCCCCCTTTTCCCACGGTGTCACCTATCAATTGTATTCGGTTTTCTTCCTCTCCTTTTCCAATCACAATTGTCTGTTTCCATGTACTACGACTACGAAGCTAGCTAGTTCTACATATGCGTGAAAGTTTACTGGAATAACATGAACCCCGCTATCTATTCGGAATTTTGGACAAAAATATAGTGATTTATATAAGGATCAGAGTATTATATATTCATAGAAATGAAAGTTGGGGGAACATTAATTTTTTCATTATGACATGGATGTCCATGAGTTGCGTTAGTATGTTGGTACGAGTACTATGTAGAATAGCACATACAACTATACAATGCAGGCGGCTCTATGTCTATTACATTATAGAGATACACTAGTAGAAAACAGGCCTTTCGGCTAGGCCATTAGTCCCGACTGTGGCTGGGGCCGGGACTAATGGCCCTCGCCGGATGGCCCGAGCCACCCAGAACCATAGGTCCCGGCCCGTTAGACCCCATTAGTCCCGGTCAGAGAAACAAACCGGAATTAAAGGGCTTTGGCCCTGCCGCTTGCTGGGGGCACCCCCTTTAGTCCCGATTTGTATCTCCAACCAGGACTAGAGGTCTGGCCCTATATATACGCACATCCCCCTTCTCCTCTCAACTGTTTTTTTTTCTGGTGGGAGAGAGTGCTGTTGTGCTATTTTTTTCTTGTTCATACATATGCACTAGAGATGTTCGGTGAAATGTCCATTAGAGCGATGCGAGTTTAGGTCACACAAGACAGACATGATATGAGGTGTCCGAGCCACACTTAAGTTTTCTCATGTTTGTTTCCAAGTGTAATAAAAGGTTAGCAACTATTATATCGTTTAGACCGTCGTGCGGTACTAATTTTAGCATAGTGATTGCGTTTGACATATATTTGTATGATACAGACGAGCCATCCATGGATATACGGTGACCGACGCTCTGCCGCTTTCAGAGAAGGCGTGCGTTCTTTTCGAGTTGTGGCCGAGGAGAACAAGTGGCGGGATGGTTTTATGTGTTGTCCATGTGTTGACTATAGGAATGAGAAGGCTCACACTTTCGCAAGAGTCATTCAGAGCCACCTGCTTCGGTCTGGTTTTATGTCCGGCTATAATGTTTGGACCAAACACGGAGAAAGAGGGGTTATGATGGAATACGGTGATGAAGAAGAGAACGATGATGACAACTACCGATCTATGTTCCCTGAATACGCTGATATCGCAATGGAAGACAATGAAGAAGAAGGAGGTGAAGAACGGGAACCAGACCGGCCCGCTGATGATCTTGGTCGGGTCATTTCTGATGCAAAGCGAGACTGCGACACATAAAAGGAGAGGTTGTAGTTTGAGCAGATGTTACAAGACCACAACAAATTGTTGTACCCAACTTGTGAAGATGGCCAGAAGAAGCTGGGTAGCACACTGGAATTGCTGAAGTGGAAGGCAGAGACCGGTGTGACTGACTCGGGATTTGAGAAGTTGCTGGTACTCATGAAGAGGTTGCTTTCAACAAATAACGAATTGCCCGCCAGTACATACGAAGCAAAGAAGCTCATCTGCCCTCTAGGATTAGATGTGCAGAAGATACATGCGTGCCCTAATGACTGCATCCTCTACCGCGGTGAGGAGTAAGAGAATTTGGATAAATGCCCGGTATGCACTGCATTGTGGTATAAGATCAGAAAATATGACATTGGTGATGTGGATGGCGAGCCACCCAGGAAGAGGGTTCCTGCCAAGGTGATGTGGAATGCTCCTATAATACCACGATTGAAATGTTTATTCAGAAACAAAGAGCATGCCAAGTTGTTGCGATGGCACATGGAAGAACGTAAGAAAGACGGGATGTTGAGGCACCCCGCTGATGGTCGACAGTGGAGAAAAATCAAGAGAGACTTCCCGGACTTTGCTTGTGACGCAAGAAACTTATGGCTTTGTCTAAGTACAAATGACATGAATCCTTTTGGGGAGCAGAGCTGTAGTCACAGCACCTGACCCGTGACTCTATGTATCTACAACCTTCCTCCTTGGTTGTGCATGAAGCGAAAGTTCATTATGATGCCAGTGCTCATCCAAGGTCCGAAGCAACCCGGCAACGACATTTATGTGTACCTAAGGCCATTAGTTGATGAACTTTTACAGTTGTGGGCCAAACTAGGTTTACATGTGTGGGATGAGCACAAACAGGAGCCATTCGACCTACGAGCGTTGCTGTTCGTAACCATCAATGATTGGCCTGCTCTTAGTAACATCTTAGGACAGACGAACAAGAGATATAATGCATGCACACACTGTTTAGATGATACTGAAAGTATATATCTGGATAAATCTAGGAAGAATGTGTACCCGTACAATCGTCGTTTTCTTCCGCCCAGACACCCCTTAAGGAAAAAGGCAAGCATTTCGATGGCAAGGCAGATCACCGAAAGAAGCCTGCCCCCCGTACTGGTGCTGATGTATTTGGTATGGTCAAGGATTTAAATGTAATATTTGGAAAGGGTCCCGGAGGACAACCTGTTCCGAAAGACACCGACGGATGCGCACCCATGTTGAAGACGAAATCTATATTTTGGGAGCTACCCTATTGGGAAGTCCATGAGGTACGCTCTGCAATCGACGTGATGCACCTAACAAAGAATCTTTGCGTCAATATTCTAGGATTCTTGGGCTTGTATGGAAAGTCAAAAGATACACCGGAAGCACGGGAGGAGGAACAATGTCATAAAGGATGAGACGGCAAGCATCCAGGGCAGTTTCAAGGGCCTGCTAGCTACGCTCTTACCAAGGAAGAGAAGGAGATCTTTTTTGAAGCCCTTTTCAATATCAAGGTCCCGTCTAACAAAAGGGAATAGTAAACATGAAAGAGAAAAAAATTCCAAAACCTAAAGTCCCATGACTGCCACGTGCTTATGATGCAATTGCTTCCGGTTGCATTGAGAGGGATTCTACCGGAAAATGTTCGGGTGGCCATTGTGAAGGTATTTGCATTCCTCAATGCAATTTATCAGAAGGTAATCAATCCAGAAAGTCTATCAGGGTTACAGACTGATGTGGTCCAATGTATGGTCAGCTTCGAGTTGTTGTACCCTCCATCTTTCTTCAATATTATGACGCACCTCCTAGTTCACCTAGTCAAAGAGATTAGAATTGTCGGTCCTGTGTTTCTACACAATAGGTTCCCCTTCGAAAGTTTCATGGGAGTCTTAAATAAATATGTTCATAACCATGCTAGGCCAGAAGGAAGCATCTCCAAGGGCTATGGAACAGAGGAGGTCATTGAGTTTTGTGTTGACTTTCTTCCTGACCTTAAGCCGATTGGTGTTCCTGAATCTCGGTATGTGGGGAGGCTGACTAGAAAAGGCACACTAGGAAGGAAAACAATGGTATGTATGGACAGAGATTCTTTCAATAAAGCACACTACACAGTTCTACACAATTCCAACTTGGTGGCTCCGTATATCGAGAAACACAAAATTATTGTACGCTCGGAAAACCCGGGGATGCCTGACTCCTCAATTAAAGTGGAACACGAGGACACTTTCGGCAGTTGGTTGCAGAAACATTTCATGAATAACAACACTGTTGAAGATCAGCTGTACTTGTTGGCACGGTTACCATCATCGACTATATGTACTTTCCAAGGGTATGAGATAAATGATAATACATTTTACATGATAGCCCAAGATAAAAAGAGCACCAACCAAAACAGCGGTGTCCGCTTTGATGCAACAAATGGCAATGGGCAGAAGGACACATATTATGGGTACATAGAGGAGATATGGAAACTTGATATGGGTACATAGAGGTCCCTTTGTTTCGGTGCAAATGGGTCAAGATGACAGGAGGAGGGGTACATGTAGACGAAAAGTATGGCATGACAACAGTGGATGTCAACAATCTTGCGTACATGAACGAACCATTCGTCCTAGCCAATGATGTGGCTCAGGTTTTCTATGTGAAGGACATGTCTACGAAACCGAGAAAAAGAAACCAGCAAAAGAATACATCGTACGATGAGCCAAAGCGCCACATAGTTCTTTCAGGGAAAATAAACATCGTGAGAGTGGATGACAAGACAGATCTATCAGAAGATTATAATAATTTTCATGAAATCCCGCCCTTCAAAGTGAAAACTGACCCAAGCCTCCAGTTAAATGATGAAGATTCTCCATGGCTACGGCGCAGAAGAAAACAACAACACTAGATAGGGATGTTGGTGTAATATATTAAACCTTTTATGTAATCAGATTGTGAATCATATTGCCACCGAGTCGAATACGAGGATGCGGTATGGGCATCCTAAAGTAGGCGGCGAGGAATGTGTGTATGTGTGGGTGGCCATGACGGCCGCACTATAAATAGAGGGAAAGAGCAGGGCAGGCTAGGCCAGGCAGCACCAATAATAGGTGTTGAACCTTTAGTCCCGGTTGGGGAAACCAACCGCAACTGAAGGGATTGCGGCAGGCTGGGCCAGGCAACACTAATAATAGGGGTTGAACCTTTAGTACCGGTTGGAGAAACCAACCGCGACTGAAGGGATTGCGGCAGGCTGGGCCAGGCATCACTAATAATAGGGGTTGAACCTTTAGTCCTGGTTGGAGAAACCAACCGCGACTGAAGGTATTGCGGCAGGCTGGACCAGGCATCACTAATACTAGGGGTTGAACCTTTAGTCCCGGTTCGAGAAACCAACCGCGACTGAAGGGATTGCGGCAGGCTGGGCCAGGCAACACTAATAATACGGGTTGAACCTTTAGTCCCGGTTGGAGAAACCAACCGCGACTGAAGGGATTGCGGCAGGCTGGGCCATGCAGCACCAATAATAGGGGTTGAACCTTTAGTTCCAGTTGGAGAAACCAACCGCGACTGAAGGGATTACGGCAGGCTAGGTGTCACATCCCGAATTCTCCTAATTTTGGAATGTGAAATAAATAAAATAAGCTTGATTGATTGTTTGACTTTGTTGAAAATTCTCAAAGAAAAGAAACTTTTTGAATTGAAAATCCTCTCGACCTTGAATTCAAAACCTTATATTCTTTTGTTATGGCCTAAGTAGCCATATAGGCAAAAGAGGGTGGATTGAGTTTTAGTTTTAGTATTTGAATGAATGTTTTCAAAAAAAAATGAAAACCATGAAGCATTCATAAGCATTTCATTACATCCATGCAAAGTTCTCACAAACTGAATCCAAATCCTAGAATCTAAATCCTATAGTTGATTTGCCCAAATACTTCTATAAAGAATATAAATAGATTTATAAAACCACCATCTTCAAACAAGTGAAAATATTACAAATATAATCCTATAATAATCTACTAAATTTTAGAAAAATTTAGAAACAAGAATTGTGTTATTTGGAGTTCGTATGCAAAAGATATAGAAAAAAATACATAAATAGAAAAGGAAAAAGAATAAAAAAACTAATGGGCCGACCCAGCTAGCAGACGACCAGACCAGCCACGCATAGAGGAAGAAGGGATCGATCCCTGGTTGCTTTAATTTGCGTGCAAAATCTGTTTTTCTCAAACCTATCACTATTCAAATACTTATATCTTTTTATCTACAACCTTCATATAAACCCGTGGAGCCACAACTGTATGAGTTTTCCTTTTTGAAATCCTGAATCTACACATGCCCGAATCTTATTTCGTTTATTCACTCATCTAGACTTCGTCGTATGCCTTCGACCAAAACACGAAAGTTGTAGATCTCGTCGAAATATTTCAATTCCAACAAACCTCACTGTTTTTCATCCACCACAGCCGGAGAATTTCGCACCGCAATATTTCAGATATGACGGTGTAAATCCAAGATGTACTCGCGCTCGTTTCTTCAAACCCAAATTCCTTTGGTGAAAAGGTAGCACTAATGATTCTCTACAACTTTCATGTTGTAAGTTTTTCAATTTGATCTATGGATTTGTCTCTCTAACAGAGATCTCTTTCTTATCTATTATGAGCCAAAATCGAGCCGATCTTCTTTTCTAGCCACTCGATCTCATCCCGACGGTCAAGATTAGAACTTATCGATGAAGGGGTACGAGCCAATCAGATCTCGCCACGTGTCAAGCCAGGTCAGTCCCGCGTCCCAGTCAGCATAGAATATTCCCAGGGAATATTCCATGTAGATTTGAAATTGAATTTAATTTGCAGAAAATTGTGTAAACTTGCAAAAATCATATAAAAAGATTTGTAGGTCCAAGTTTAGTAAATAATATATGTATGGATTCAGAAAAATATGCACAATGATACTATGCTGATACATCCAACTTTTACAGAATATATTTACTGAAGTAATTTAAATGATTTAATGTCCAAATTGGAGTAAATAAATCATAGTAAATTATCTGTGGATCCTAAAAATACAAATAATATGTCTATAGAATCCTTGTTTCATGTAGAACACATATCTAGAATTAAATAATTTTTTTGGCGAAGGAAATAATTTAAATGAATTAAACACTTATAACTAGTGTTTAAATCACATAAAATTATCTAAAACTCCAAAATTAGTGAAACCAATTGCTAATGGTTTGTTTATAAACTATCCATCCATATAATTTGCATGCCAAATTATTTGATACTGTTAAAGTATAAATACATTAAGAAATCTATAAACCCATTGTAATAGTGTTTTAATCATAAGAAAAGATCTATAACTCCTTTTAAGTGATTCAAATTGCTACTGTCTCTAAATTGCATTACCTATGCAGTAGCATTTGAATCACAATTTAATACGGCATAAACATCAGTAGTTCAATTAAATTGAGATAAACCATATTAAATCGATACAACTTTAGTAATAAAAGCTTTAATGCATTAAATGACTTTCGACATGTATCATGTGATCTAATAAAGTTCAGAGAACTAAATACAACCATTGGGACTTATTAAATTATCATGCATGCATTTGCTCATCATTGTTTTATTGTATTGTTGCATTGTTGCAATGTTTTGAATGGTGTGCTTGTTGTGCCTTTGTTTAAGAACGATAGATTACGAGGAGTGCAACTACTATGATTGCAAGTATTGTGGTTATTGCGAATGAGGCCATTATAATTGTGAGGATTATCTAAACGACTACATCTACAACAAAAGGCAAGTGGTGCTATCTTGGTCATAAATGTCCTATTGTTTTCCTATGCATTGTAGATGTTTTCGTAGAATTGCATGTATAGGAATTGATGTGTATATGCTATGCTATGTCCCATATTAATCCCTAGTATTCCTTGTTTATGAGCCATCGTATTGGTAGATTGCTTAGCTATGCTATTTAGACGAGGAAGGGAATCACACCATGAAAAGTTATATGTTTTGAAAGGCTTATATTTTGCTAAATGACAATTCAACATGATTTTAATGAACCACCTGGGCGGAATGGCATTGATTGGGTCATCGAGTGTGGATTTATGGTGGGGAATGCCGCCCAGGATACTGAAAAAGGATTGGCTTCTCTGTTTGGTAGCTTTCGTGTGCAACCATGTGCCAATAATGAAATGGGCGATTGGCTGGACTTAGTAGGCTGTGGCGACTCAAACCCTACGTAGCTATAGATGTGGAATAGTATAGGTTGGTACGGTGCGTGGATGGGTTTGGGAAGCTCTTCCCGAATGGTATCGTCTTGGACTTCTCCCTATCATCACCCAATGTGAGAGTGGTGGTACGAGCTGGGCTGGCCAAGTCACATGGGTAAAGTGTACTAACCCCTGCAGGGTGTCTAAACTGATTACTTAGCCGTGTCCCCGGTTATGGACAATTTGAGTGACCTGATACTGATGCTATGGCATATTTCTCACTCATCCTTATTTCTCAATTACCTAAAACTTGTTGGATGAACTTAATTGGGTAGGAGCACCTAGGAGTGAACCAGAGTGTCCTATGTATTGTATTGGAAAACTACTTTGTTACAAATGTTAGGATAAAACTATTGCTTTAAGCAAATGAGCCTAAACTCCACCTAGCCAAATAAGCATGTAGTTGGAAGATATGTTGTTAACCACTTTAGCCTACTTGTCATACATTCCATGTATTGACCCTTCGGGGCTGCTATGTTTTATGTTGCAGGTTATATCGTATCTGATTGATCGTTCATAGGTCGCGAGACTCCACTCAACAATTGTTCGCCTGTGGCACATTTGAAGGATGGAGATCTACCTTGTATTGCTTTCCGCTGTAATATAATGTAAATTCTGGATCATATTCGTTGTATTTATGATGCATGGTTATATTTGATATCATTTTGTACTGTGTGTGCCAGTGAATCGATCCAGGGATTGGCACTATACACATGAACTCAGCCTTATCAGGCGAGGGTGTTACAATATGGTATCAGAGCTGTGTGTTGACTGTAGGATCATGACCTTAGAAATGGATTAGCAATATGAGACCTTATTAGGAGAACTATGATATTTTCTACTTATTAGAGTTCTGATATTCCTTGTCTATCTTTTCTAGAACCTTTTATTGTTCAAATTTGTAGCTGTCCATTCTTTTCATACCTATATGAGAGTTAAACTACAAGTAAAAGAACAAATATTATGACATAAATAAATATCTCACCAAGTTTGAGTAGGTCTGGACCACCATATTTTATCTCTTTAGGAGATCATCGCTATCGAGTTAGCATATTGATCTTACCAACTGATGAGGTATGACAATATAGGTTGCTTGCTTGTTTGTATTGAACCATATTGTGTGATGTCTTGTTTGGGATCTATTATTTTGAAACTCTAAAGTTGCTGGAGTTTTCGCGTGGTTTTAAAATCTTTCTAATGGTGTAATTTAATTGAAATTCGTGATATTACTGCTGCAGTTGTCTGCCTGACCTGTTGTACCGCGTGAATTTTTATATTTTATTGTTAACTCAGAAACATCTGAAAAAATAGGATCTGGAGCGTAATTACCTTTAGTACATGAGAAAAACTTGGCTAAAATTCCTGACGAGTTTAAGTCGGTCAGAAAAATTCGTGAAGTCTGTTGTACCGTTTTGATAGGTTTTGTTTATTGCTTATATGTTGCTCTATATTACTCTAGTATTGTTCCCAATGCTTTCAAACTATTTTTGTTGTTATATACTGCTAAGTTTATACCCCTATAATGTTATTATGCAAGTGTTTGCTTGTGTGTTGATTGCTTATGATTGTTTGCTTGTTTGTGACATTGATTGCTTCATATAGTTATGGGTAGGATTACTTCCGTAGTAGTTTCTTCTGTGTAGAATCTATTCTTCCCTATCTTGAACACTTGGAGCTAGAATGATGTGTTGAATACATGAAGAAGGATTAAGTGGAATGTTTTACAACATAGTGCATTGACGAATAGAATAGTTCATCGAATGCAACAAAAGGATTGGAAGTATGAAGTGTTGCAATGGATGTTATGTAGTAGATTACGCAACCTACATGTTTGAAGCATCGATAGCTTAGTTTTTATAGTAGCTTTGTGGATTGAATGCATGGGATTCTACATCGAGCATTGGTTCCTGCCCATGGAAACCTTCTTCAAGGCAAGTGAGTATGATCGAGTGATAGAAAAACGTGATTCACCTATCCTCATACAGGGTAATGATTTGGGTGCAGGATGAATTGATCACCATTCCTACTACTCTTGCTATTCGCACTTGTACTGTTGGCTTTGCGAATCTTGAGTGCCTTTCAACCATAGCAGAGCCAACGTTGAGCCTAGACCATAGAATGGCATGATTTTAAATCCTTATAGGAGCATCCATTGCTAAGCGTAGTAATGTACTGTAAGAATGAATCTCAACCATTATTAATGGGCATCGTGAAGCAAACGTTTCCTATTTTGCCCAGCATGAGAGTTTTGCTAGTTCAAGTAGTGCTTTCTGAGAAACTACTAATCATGAAGGTTAGAATGTGCAAGAGACATTGTGCCAATAAAAGTTTAAAGGAGAACCGATCTAAGCCAACCTAGCAAGTTTTCTTTTAAGGGTGGTAGTGCCCTAATGGACCCCGAACCTTTCTTTCTTTCTAGCCTTCCCAAATCTCGGGACGATATTTCTTTTAAGGGTGGTAGTCTGTCACATCCCAAAATTCTCCTAATTTTGGAATGTTAAATAAATAAAATAAGCTTGATTGATTGTTTGACTTTGTTGAAAATTCTCAAAGAAAAGAAACTTTTTGAATTGAAAATCCTCTCGACCTTGAATTCAAAACCTTATATTCTTTTGTTATGGCCTAAGTAGCCATATAGGCAAAATAGGGTGGATTGAGTTTTAGTTTAAGTATTTGAATGAATGTTTTCAAAAAAATGAAAACCATGAAGCATTCATAAGCATTTCATTACATCCATGCAAAGTTCTCACCAACTGAATCCAAATCCTAGTATCTAAATCCTATAGTTGATTTGCCCAAATGTTTCTATAAGGAATATAAAGAGATTTATGAAACCACCATCTTCAAACAAGTGAGAATATTACAAATATAATCCTATAATAATCTGCTGAATTTTAGAAAAATTTAGAAACAAGAATCGTGTCATTTGGAGTTCGTATGTAAAAGATATAAAAAAAATACATAAATAGAAAAATAATAAAAAAACTAACGGGCCAACCCAGCTAGCAGCCGACCGGACCAGCCATGCCTAGAGGAAGAAGGGATCGATCCCTGGTTGCTTTAATTTGCGTGCAAAATTTGTTTTTCTCAAACCTATCTCTATTCAAATACTTATATCTTTTTATCTACAACTCCAAATCGACTTTTATTTGTTTCTACTTGTTCCTTACTCCAAGACCTATCTCTCCATCGTCCTAAACCTCCATATAAACCCGTGGAGCCCCAACTGTATGAGTTTTCCTTTTTGAAATCCTGAATCTACACATGCCTGAATCTTATTTCGTTTATTCACTCATCTAGACTTCGTCGTTTGCCTTCGGCCAAAACACGAAAGTTGTAGATCTCGTCGAAATATTTTAATTCCGACAAACCTCACCGTTTTTCATCCACCACAGCCGGAGAATTTCGCACCACAATATTTCAGATATGACGGTGTAAATCCAAGATGTACTCACGCTCGTTTCTTCAAATCCAAATTCCTTTGGTGAAAAGGTAGCACTAATGATTCTCTACAACTTTCATGTTATAAGTTTTTCAATTTGATCTACGGATTTGTCTCTTTAACACAGATCTCTTTCTTATCTATTATGAGCCAAAATCGAGCAGATCTTCTTTTCTAGCCACTAGATCTCATCCCGACGGTCAAGATTAGAGCTTATCAACGAAGTGGTACGAGCCAACCAGATCTCACCACGTGTCAAGACAGGTCAGCCCCGCGTCCCAGTCAGCATAGAATATTCCTAGGGAATATTCCCTGTAGATTTGAAATTGAATTTAATTTGCAGAAAATTGTGTAAACTTGCAAAAATCATATAAAAAGATTCGTAGGTACAAATTTAGTAAATAATATACGTATGGATTCATAAAAATATGCAGAATGTTACTATGCTAATACATCCACTTTTATAGAATATATTTACTGCAGTAATTGAAATGATTTAATGTCCAAATTGGAGTAAATAAATCATAGTAAATTATCTGTAGATCCTAAAAATACAAATAATATGTCTATAGAATCCTTGTTTCATGTAGAACACATTTATCGAATTAAATATATTTTTTGGCGAAGGAAATAATTTAAATGAATTAAACCCTTCTAACTAGTGTTTAAATCACACAAAATTATCTAAAACTCCAAAATTAGTGAAACCAATTGCTAATGGTTTGTTTATAAACTATCCATCCATATAAATTGCGTGCCAAATTATTTGGTACTGTTAAAGTAGAAATACATGCAGAAATCTATAAACCCATTGTAATAGTGTTTTAATCATAAGAAAAGAGCTATAACTCCTTTTTAAGTGATTCAAATTGCTACTGTCTCTAAATTGCATCTATGCAGTAGAATTTAAATCACAATTTAATATGGCATAAACATCAGTAGTTTAATTAAATTGAGATAAACCATATTAAATCGATACAACTTTAGTAATAAAAGCTTTAGTGCATTAAATGACTTTCGACATCTATCATGTGATCTAATAAAGTTCAGAGAACTAAATACAACCATTGTGACTTATTAAATTATCATGCATGCATTTGCTCATCATTGTTTTATTGTATTGTTGCATTGTTGCAATGTTTTGAATGGTGTGCTTGTTATGCCTTTGTTTTTGAACGATAGATTACGAGGAGTGCAACTACTATGATTGCAAGTATTGTGGTTATTGCGAATGAGGCCATTATAATTGTGAGGATTATCTAAACGACTACATCTACGACAAAAGGCAAGTGGTGCTATCTTGGTCATAAATGTCCTATTGTTTTCCTATGCACTATAGATGCTTTTGTAGAATTGCATGTATAGGAATTGATGTGTATATTCTATGCTATGTCCCATATTACTCCCTAGTATTCCTTGTTTATGAGCCATCGTATTGGTAGATTGCTTAGCTATGCTATTTAGACGAGGAAGGGAATCACACCATGAAAAGTTATATGTTTTGAAAGGCTTATATTTTGCTAAATGACAATTCAACGTGATTTTAATGAACCACCTAGGCGAATCGAACCCTACGTAGCCATAAATGTGGAATAGTGTAGGTTGGTACGGTGCATGGATTGGTTTGGGAAGCTCTTCCCGAATGGTCTCGTCTTGGACTTCTCCCTATCATCACCCAATGTGAGAGTGATGGTACGAGCTGGGCTGACCAAGTCACATGGGTAAAGTGTACTAACCCCTGAAGGGTGTCTAAACTAATTACTTAGCCGTGTCCCCAATTATGGACTGTTTGAGCGACCTGATACTGATGCTATGACATATTTCTCACTCATCCTTATTTCTCAATTACCTAAAATTTGTTGGATGAACTTAATTGGGTAGGAGAACATGGGAGTGAACCAGAGTGTCCTATTTATTGTATTGGAAACTCCTTTGTTACAAATGTTAGGATAAAACTATTGCTTTAAGAAAATGAGCCTGAACTCCACCTAGCCAAATAAGCATGTAGTTGGTAGATATGTTGTTAACCACTTTAGCCTACTTGCCATACATTCCATGTATTGACCCTTTGGGGCTTCTACGTTTCATGTTGCAGGTTATATCGTATCTGAGTGATCGTTCATAGGTCGCGAGACTCCACTCCTCAATTGTTCGCCTGTGGCACATTTGAAGGATGGAGATCTACCTTGTGTTGCTTTCTGCTATAATATAGTGTAAATTCTGGATCATATTCGTTGTATTTATGATGCACGGTTATATTTGGTATCATTTTGTACTGTGTGTGCCAGTGAATCGATCCAGGGATTGGCACTATACACATGAACTCAGCCTTATTAGGCGAGGGTGTTACACTAGGCCAGGCATCACTAATAATAGGGGTTGAACCTTTAGTCCCAGTTGGATGAACCTTTAGTCCCAGTTGGAGACACCAAACGGGACAAAAAACGAGTGAGCACTAATAATAGGGGTGAGTGTCAACACTATGCCGAGCTGCTTGTACTATAAATAGGCCAGTCCTCTAGCCAGTTTGAGGCACCTCCAAGATCGATGGTTTGCGAAACCAGGGACACCACTACGACCAGTTTCAGGGAGATGCCGCCGGAGCCCAGTCCTCCGGCATCTCCAAGAAACTGGTCATAGAGGCACTCCCTAATATGTGAAATTAGGTTAGCTCCCAGGCATATTGATCTAGTTAGAGAATTTACAAGATGCAAGATGGTCTTCGACAGTAGGGACACCACTACGGCCAGTTTTAGGGAGATGCCGCCGGATCCCAGTCCTCCGGCATCTCCAAGAAACTGGTCATAGAGGCACTCCCTAATATGTCACTGCACGTGTTTGGAGATCAGATCTTCATGGTAAGTACGAATCGGGACAACATCTTCATAGTTTGGGAAAGTTGTAGTATGAATCGGAACTAAAGGCCCCCCTTTAGTCCCGGTCCAACCATAAAACGGGACTAACACTCAAGACATTTATTAGTATTTAAAAACTGAGACTACGGAATCGGGACTAAAGGCTCCCATTTAGTCCCGGTCCAGCCACAAACCGATACTAACATTCAATACATTTATTAATATTAAAAACCATGACAAATCGGGACTAGCTAACACTCAGGACTAAAGCCGCCCCTTTTAGTCATAATCATGACTAGTCCTATAGTACACATCTTCAGGGTCTTCTTCGTAATCGTCATTTCACCTGCCACTCCGAGGATCCTCAGCCCAGCCATGGCATATAACGGGGGCACCTGCCACTCGGGCCTCGGATTCACGGCGGCCGAGTGGAGTTGTGGGCACCGCAGGCGAGGATGGTCTCCTCGGCGATGTAGCGCATCACGCCGATGATAGTACGGTTCGCCCAGCATAGATGGCGGACGGCTTCGTTGTGGTTCACCGGGGGCGGGCCATCACCATCGTACCTGGCAAGCTCCCTTTCCCGCCGGTTAGCGAAGAAGGCATCCCAGGTGTCATAGTTGTCAGGATCCCACTGGGGATCCATCCGCTGCTCCGACGTGAGCTCGTGGTAGAAGTGGTTCGTGATGGCCGCCTGTCGGACGGAGCCTTGAGGAACAGGAGGGACAGGAACACCTCCAGCGCTCAGCATCTAGCCGGCGGGCGGCCGGTAGCCTAGTGGGCAAGGGTAGCTTGAGGCGCATAGCGCCTCGGTCTCCTCGAGGGTCAGAATGGCCCAGTAGGCGCTGTCCATTTCTGTGAGAGAGGAAGGTGTGGATGTGTGCATAACCATGGCGCGGTCGGCCTATATATAGATGGAAAGGGCGGAAAAACTTGGCGGGAAACAGTGAGAAATGACGGGAAATATCTTTAGTCCCTGTTAATGCAAAAAATATGCAAAAAATAGTTAATGCATTTTTAAATTGATAATGGCAAAATGGTTAATAATTTAACTATTTAAAATAATTATTTGATAAAACAGTAAATGGATTTGCAATCATTATTCAAATTCAAGAACTTTTCATGTTGAAAGTTTTGTGAAATTCAAAAATATGCAAAAAATAATAGTTAATGCATTTTTAAATTGATAATGGCAAAATGGTTAATAATTTGACTATTTAAAATAATTATTTGATAAAATATAAAATGGATTTGGATTAATTATTCAAATTCAAGAACTTTTCATGTTGAAAGTTTTGTCAAATTCAAAAATATGCAAAAAATAATAGTTAATGCATTTTTAAATTGATAATGGCAAATGGTTAATAATTTGACTATTGAAATAATTATTTGATAAAACATAAAATGGATTTGGATTAATTATTCAAATTCAATAACTTTTCATGTTGAAAGTTTTGTCAAATTCAAAAATATGCAAAAAATAATAGTTAATGCATTTTTAAATTGATAGTGGCAAAATGGTTAATAATTTGACTATTTAAAATAATTATTGAATAAACAGAAAATGGATTTGGATTAATTATTCAAATTCAAGAACTTTTCATGTTGAAAGTTTTGTCAAATTCAAAAGTATGCAAAAAAGTATAATTTAAATGTTTGAAATGATATATTGGAAAATTTGAAAAAAAGCACAGCGCGCTGGGTTCTTTGGCCCAGCGCGCGCAAATTTGGGCCTTTAGTCCCGGCCCAGTTTACCAGCCGTGACTAAAGGTCTGGCCCCAGCACGAGAAAACGAAACGCCCCCCCTCTAGTCCCGGTGCGTGGCACCAGCCGGGACTAGAGACCCCCTTTAGCCACGGACCAGGACTAGAGGGGGTGGTGGTATAAATGGGGGCTTCTCCCCCCGGTGCGTTCCACGCATCGGAAGAAGTTGGAGGCCAGAACAACGATAGCGCCGCCATGCTGCCCGCCGATTTCTCCGACGAAGCCCGCGCCTCCCTCTTCCGTCCCGTCGTGCCTCCCTCTCTAGCGCCGGCAGCCACCACCGCCGCGCCTGCCACGCCTGACCACCGCCATGGCCACGCCCATGCCACAAGACCTCCACCTTGCCATGCTGCCAGCGCCCTTCCGACCAAGCCCGTGCCAGTGCCACTGCCACCGCCGGCCGCCAACTTCGGTGATGATTTTGTTAATTAGTTTAGGATTTTGTTAATTAGTTTAAGATTTTGTTAATTAGTTTAGGATTTTGTTATTTGTTAATTAGTTTAGGATTTTGTAAATTATTTGTTAATTAGTTTAGGATTTTGTTATTTATATTAGTGTATATATTTAGTTTAGGATTTTGTTATATTACTATATATATTTAGTTTAGGATTTTTTTGTTTAATATCGACGCAAGGAATTTGTTAGTTTAGGGATTTTTTTAGTTTAGAATTTTTCTAGTTTAGGATTTTTTTATATTAGTGTATATATTTAGGATTAATTAGGAGTTGTTAGGGTATGAGATTTATAATATTTAGGATGGAATTAGGGAGCATATACCTTGTGAGCTCCATATTAAATTGAAGAACGTATCTGTAAAGGTGGCGGTCGGATCGGCTTTGCCTTGTCCGCCTGACGCACGTTGGCATAGTCGTGAGATTCCACCTCGCTATGCTAAAGTCGGGGTGGATCAAATCGTAAAAGAGTAGGAGTCAATGGAGCTTGACATCCCTGGACCTGAATGTGAGATCACACTCGCAGAAGTACTTGTTGGGATCATTCTCTAGGAAAAGAACAACATACGGTTTTCAGGCTCGGCCCCAAGGATAACACTACCGCCTTCGAGTCGTCGCAGGTCTCCTTCACCTCCACCTCCACATCCATCACCTCCAAGAAGCCCACCCCATGATGACTACGACCACCACATCCCGAGTCCTTCTCGATCTCCGTCGCAGGCTCAGCAGTCTTTATCGCCCGCTAAGGACAATAAACGGAAGCATGCTCCATCAGTGATTACTAAAGGACGCGGTAGCCCAAAACGGAAAATGTCGTCCCTCCCAACAGTGCCTTATCAGAATTTTCCCATCAGACCTTACGATCGTACTGATGCGGAAGCTATAGCGATAGCAAAGGCCGAAGTGGCAGCGCATTTTGAGAAGAAGAAACCCGAGCCCGCTCCGGTATACACCGAGAAGCAAAAGGCATATGCAATTGATTTTCTGAACACAAAATCGCAATATGAGTTGCACCATAATCCAGATGACTAACTACGCACACTTTAGAAAGAAGTGGCGAAGAGCAAATCAAGCAAATCAAGTGCAAGCGGTAAAAAATCAGCAAGCACAGGTGCAAGTGGGACCAAAACTGCAATCAGTAAAAAATCAGACGTTCCCCTTCTCAGACAGCAGGCCAAACAAACAATCGCACCCCTTAAGGTTTTTTCAGATAACGTTACCCTTCTCACACAACAACCACTAGATATGTCAGTAGCTATGGAGTTGGCGGC
Organism: Avena insularis; assembly: GCA_023614405.1. NCBI lineage: Eukaryota > Viridiplantae > Streptophyta > Magnoliopsida > Poales > Poaceae > Avena > Avena insularis. The sequence continues at coordinate 12,036,987 of CM042684.1, forward strand.
CAGCATGGGATTTACTCTTGATGAACTATTAGGCCCCCAACTCGACCATCTACCCAAGATGCCAATAGGCCGTAGATATGTCGTAGGTGAGGATTTGGTCAGCAAAGAAAAGGTGAAAGAACTGCCAACACAACTGCGGAATCTCCATGAGTGGTACTTGTCAACTTCAAAGGAAGGGAGAATATTTATCACAGCAAAAGTCCCACGTGAGTACTACTTCAGAAAAGGCGAATAGGTCCATGTTGAGTTTCCAGAACTGTTCCAGTTATACAATCTCGACGCTCTCGACAAATCTATCCTCAGCTGCTATTGTCTATAAGTTGTTGAATTCATTGTCTACATGTTCAGTTTATTGCATGTAATTATCCTCATTATATCCTTTTGTACTCTATTATTATGCAGAATGAAGATCCAGGAATGTAAAATAAGAAGAGTCTATAGTGTTGGGTTTATTGACCCAGATAAAGTACATATAAAGACGCTAACAACAAACCCTGAGGAGACGGAGGAAAACATTTTAAGGTTTTTAAAGGAGCAAAATTTCTATGACCACATACTATTTCCTTATAATTTTGAGTAAGCGCCTTACTCTGTTGTACATACATTCACTTTTGATTACTCGACGCTAAGTGTAACTGATGAGTTACTGATGTATATATATAAACATTTGTAGCTTTTACTGGATTCTGCTAGACATTCAACTTGATAAGGGAAGAGTTGAAGTCATGACCCATGAAAGAGAAACCTGGAAGCGTTCCGCAGCATGCAGGACATGCTCCAGAATTAATTTTCTCGTTATATCGGTCTCTTACATTGATTTCCTGAGATATCAGGTAAAGAATAACTCATTCATTCATTTTCTTCGCCGGGCAGGGTTTGGATCCGGTTCAAGCGCGAGGTTAAGAGTTCTTTTAGTCAGTAGCTGATGTTTAAGGCGGTCTCGGTAAGTAGCACGTGATATGTCCACGCATCTCTTTACTTTTAGTTTCAATACAATAATGATGCTAGATTATTATTTTGGATACAGTAAAGTGCGCAAGGCAGCCACAGGGGTCGAATTTAGGTGGATTCTACGTTTGCGAGCTCATTCGCACGTTTACCACCGAGCACAAAGATTATATAGTCGACGTAAGCAATACATTCACACCATTATTTTATTACCGTCACTTTTCGTTATCATGATTGATATTCATATTGATCACCTTTCTTATATAGTTCGAGAGAATGCGGGATCAACTCCTACCACATCAACGTGTACTAGCAACTGCGGAGGAGCTAGCGGGTTTTATTTTCAAAGAGATGGTACATGATGGCTAACAATTTAGTGTGAATAGGCGCTAATGGTCTCCATATAATTGACTAGACGGGCTCTAGTCCCGATAATTGTGATCTCCGTGTAACTATGTAAATTGTATATATTTGTATGCTCGATTTCATAATACAAGTTATCTTATATATATGCACGAACGTGTACGATATGTGGTGGCGTATAAATATTCAAAAACCATTTTAAAATGAAAAATAAATGAATAAAACAATACAAAATGAATTCTCTGCCGCGGCACAAAATGCTACCGCGACAGAGAAATCACTAGTCCAAGGTAATGCTCTGCCGCGGTAGAGAAAAGGCACAAAATGCTGCCGCGACAAAGACACACTAGTGTCCCGGTCCATCACGCCAACTGGGACTAGTGGGGGTGCACCCTGAGCGCGCAGGGGCAACCACGTGGACACCCACTAGTTCCGGCTGGTAACTGGGCCGGGACTAGTGTTGGGCCTCTTGCCCCGCTTGATTAGTTCCGGTTCAAAAACCGGGACTAGAGACCCTTACGGCCCGGGACTAGAGGCCCTGTTTCCACTAGTGATATCACATCTCACGGAAGAAAGTCCTCTACCCATTAACCACATTCAGAACCGTCTCTTGTTAAGAACTATTTGCGATGAGTTTTCTTATACTCGTTTCAGAGTTTTTGTGTTAGTCTAATCCAAAAATGTCTATGTAAGTATTCAAAACCGAAGTCTCTTCCCTTTTCTGTCTTCCATGATAACCACATGTGTGCCTTTCCAATCGTTGACGTCTCTCATATCCCATTGATGTCGTCTTCACCAACACGTTGTCGATTATGAGTACCTTTAGTGTCAGGACACACCTAAAGTCTATGTTTCACTACTGTTGGGGCTGACATGCATCCCCACATACCTACACTCAAACATTCAACATATCTTGACGCATTCTTCCTTGCAGACTACCAACTATGCAGCAGGATTAATCATAATACATATGGGGTAGTGTAATTATTTGAATGATCAAATTTTCATGCCACTATGTTGGTATGTTTTAAATTAATTCTAATTAGAAAGATGTTTACATATAATTCGTTATCAGTAAATCCAAATATAATGGTCGGTTCATTACTATGTAAATATGTAACATGTAAGTCATCTTCTAACCAATGGTTACATTATTGCAGTAATATTAATTCAAGAGATACAAGTGTCATTTAGACATCTATAGGGATGATGTTTTTATTAATCTTATTTTATGAAAAAATTATGAAAAAGATACAAATATGTATCACAAACTTATCATGTTTCTCATTAAATATGTAATCGGGAGGTCCTTTTGTTACCAATGTTTACATTTTCTCCTATCAGAGGACTTGTATTTCTGTGACATCTCACATGATCTTCCATCAGTTCCTTGTAATGGTTGCAATACCCAATAAGTGCACTATTGTGTTGAGATGTTCTCACAATTTTCCCACATATTATTAATTATGAAATAATGCCAAGAAAATTCAATCATTGATGTAGATCTTCCTCTTTCATACAGGCACTAGTAGAAAAAGAGTCATTCGTCCATCCCAGTTCGGAGCATTAATCCCGGTTATAGTTGGACCCGGGACTAATGTGAGCATTAGTCCCGGTTCCAACGGCTAGAACGCCAGCAATCTTTAGTCCCGGGTCAAACGGGACCTTTAATCCCGGTTCGTATCACCAACCGGGACTAAAAGGGGTGCCCCGGTGCCAATCCCTTTAGTCCCGGTTCGTATCACCAACCAGGACTAAAGGTGTGACCTTTAGTCCCGGTTCGTATTACCAACCCGGACTAAAGAAAGTGGGCAAAAAAAAATTCTCAAGTTCTGCCGTGACAGTAAAACGGGCACAAATCCTTCTGGAGATCGTCTTTTCTAGATTCAAAATCATGCCAAAAAGTTATAAAAAATTCTAAAAGTAAAATCCTTCGAACTGTAGTTATATTAAGTGATTTAGTTGTTACAAAAATTAACAAATATAAATTTCGACATAATTTACAAAAAATGTTATAAAAATTAAAATGGCCATAACTTTTGTATACCATGTAAAAAAGTACAACCTATCAAAACGTGCATAAAAAATTAGCTCTTTGATTTCAACATACTTAGGCCGTTTTGGATTCTTAAAATTCGAAAAGAAAAAAAAATATTTCATAAATTAAATTATTTTAGTATTTTTATGTCATATTTGAATTACTCGCATTCTTCTGATAATAATGGATATATTATTTGTTAAATTTCGATTTACAGATTTGAAGATATTGTTTATGTCATATTAAATGAATAAATGGCAAAAATGAATAAAATATTAATTTAATTAGTTTTTACTTTCATTAGAATAAAATGTTATTATTAATTATTTATTGTTGTTTACTAAAAATAGTTGTTCTTAATTTTAAAAAATAAAAACGTGTCACATATCGATATGAGTTAATAGGATTGATATACTAGTCTTGACAAAAAGATATAACGGTCCTTCGCGCGGGTGGAAGAGATGGAATGAAGAAGTTAAGCGTGCTGGGGGTGGAGTAGTGCTAGGATGGGTGACCGGATGGAAAGTTTGACCATAAGTACGATTTAAACTAAGATTAAGTATAATTAGTGTTAAAAATGAGAGATGTGGGAGATTAACGAGTCAAATAATTCAAAGGTTTAAGAAAAAATTGAAAAATAAAATCAATTTTTTTTTTGAAAAAAAATTAAAAGAAAACCTTTAGTCCCGGTTCGTATTACAAACCGGGACTAAAGGTCCTGCACACTCGACGCGGCCCCGTGAGTGCCTTTAGTCCCGGTTTGTGACCGAACCGGGGCTAAAGGGGTAGGCCTTTAGTCCCGATTTCTTTGTCCCGGTTAGGAAACCGGGACTAAAGGCCTTTACAAACCGGGACCGATGGCACGTTTTCCACTAGTGAGGAAAACATAAACGACCTAGACATTTGACTTCTCTGTAAGTTGAACACTAACCATGCATCGAGTTCATTCCGAGTTGTCATGTAGAAACTACTTGGTGCTATAGTTCACACCATACTTGAACATGCACATCCGGTTTTGAGATACTCAATTAGATGTTTTTGGAATAGAGTAACACTAGAATCGTAAAGCGAGATGATAGGAAAAACTTATTGTAAATGATTCTTTACGAGATACCCATCAATTGATGTTCGTATTACAAACTGGGACTAAAGGTCCTGCACACTCGACGCGGCCCCGTGAGTGCCTTTAGTCCCGGTTTGTGACCGAACCGGGACTAAAGGGGTAGGCCTTTAGTCCCGATTTCTTTGTCCCGGTTAGGAAACCGGGACTAAAGGCCTTTACAAACCGGGACCGATGGCACGTTTTCCACTAGTGAGGAAAACATAAACGACCTAGACATTTGACTTCTCTGTAAGTTGAACACTAACCATGCATCGAGTTCATTCCGAGTTGTCCTGTAGAAACTACTTGGTGCTATAGTTCACACCATACTTGAACATGCACATCCGGTTTTGAGATACTCAATTAGAAGTTTTTGGAATAGAGTAACACTAGAATCGTAAAGCGAGATGATAGGAAAAACTTATTGTAAATGATTCTTTACGAGATACCCATCAATTGATGTTGTTAATAGTTGAGGACTTGCTTTTGGGACGCGGAATTCGTAAAAAAGGAGCAACATGGCTCACATTTCAAGCCACATGTGTACGTCTATGATCCGGTGTAATACAAAAAATATATTTAGAAGGCGGTTCTGGCCCTTAGGCGTTGATGCAAACACAGTGGTTCCATAAGAACACGTGTGACACAACTTCTCGAAGATTGCTATGGTGTCAGATTGTCTATCTCTGATGCAACGGATTATGTCCCAGGTTCGAGACTGCTCGTCATTGGGTACCGTGATTGATGATATCAAGCATAAATTGGCTCGTTGTTCTGAGCCCCTAGTTTGTAATATTTTGATGTTGTCCCGGAGTTTATCTGGGAGGAACTGTGTAATGATGTTTCCCGATCAATAAAATGCCACATTCTCTAAAAAAACATGTGTGAAATCTATTATCTGTCAAGCTCATAATCTTGGTGCTAGATGGCGTTGACAAGTGTTGCTGGCCTCTATGCCACACTACACACCAACCAGTGCTGGCGTTGTATGGAGCCAGTAGTGCTCTTAGTCTTGGCCCAAATATTGATGTACGCATCTCGATATGGATGAGGTGGCTGCATAGCGGATCCTTCATCCACTTCGAATTTTTTCTCGATAAAACGATTTTCTTAGAATTTTTGTGCACCAGTGAGTGGAGAAGACAAGATTTATGCTGTATTCAGAAAAACATGTTTGACAACATTTACTAGTTCTCGGTTATATCATATACTACCTCCGTTATGTAAAATAAGACATATAGTTTGTTTGAAAAGTCAATCTAGGTATAGTTTGACCAAAGTTTTAGAATAAATTATAAATCTCTACAATGTCAAATCAATCTTTATAGATATATTATTATATATACTTTCATATTCTGTCTATATAATATAATATTTTTTGGTAATTTTTTCTGAAAGATTGGTGAAACTTACGTTGTTTGACTTTTGAAAAATGATAGGCCTTGCTTCGTGGATATGCGTTTTTATGGAATATGATTACATAAATAGACTAACGTGACTCCTGGGTATTCATCTCATCATAAGGAATAAAATGCTCCACCAACCTTCTTTTTGATGGATAAAGATTTGCTCCTTACATATACTACTCTATCTTTTTAGAATCAATCGCAAGCTGCACATTATCACGCTCCAGTTTCATGCATTGGTACCACCAGCTTGGCATGTCAAAGAGGCTAGCAAAAAAGTAGGAGACAGATGGGGATGTATATGATTGGAAAAGGAGACATCAGGGACAACGAGATATCCAACGGTACATGTCACGCAACATGGCGGTTGCCTTGTTGAAGAATTTGTTTTGTCAAATCAGATGTTCTCTTGGATGAAAACCAAAGATCTTCAAGTGGGTAGCGACAAACTTGCATTGTTTACTTTTTGAAGTCGTTACTTCTGGGAATCTCTTTTGTAGTCTAGATGTTGTCTTTGGTGGTGGTTACAGTGCTGTTGTTGCTGTTGTTGCGACTGTTTATCACTGCGATGGGGTCTTTCTTTTCTACTTATCTCTTTTAGTCTTTTATATATTTTTCTTGTTCGTGTGCATCGTTTATGTCTTTGGACATCATGTTAGTGGATAGCCTAACTATAATTAATATCTTCGTGATATTAATATATCCCTTTTATGAAAATAAGGATAATGATGTGCTGGTGGTGGACATGGAAGCATCTCAAGCTCGTTAGAAAACTATCATATATGAAGTGGAGGGCCAAGAAACATCCATTCCAAGCTCTTCCATCTGCGCCACAACAGACGACAACACTGAGAAGCCGAAGGATACAAGAAAATTCCCAGAGTTGGCCAAAGTTTCATGTAAAAATTCCGTGGAAAACCTCCGCAGCGAAACCAACGACAGAAGATTATAGAATCTCTGCAATCCGACTACAGATGAAAATGTGGAGTTAATCTAAGTGTACGCAATGTTTATGAAACCAGCGAGGGAACCTGTACCAAATTCAGATGCCGCGACAGTTTGATGGAAGAATTCTGAAGTTTGATATAACGGGGCTGCAGCTTGCTGCTCGACAAACCTGACAAACGCTGGTCTCCTGCTATTCAGAGTTCCAAAAGAATATAATGAAGCAAGAGAAACTTGGCGTTCAAAGGGGGAGAGCTCATTTTCCTTTAAATTTTCTAACATGCATACGTTGTCTCGATCTCAGTTCTCAAGCTTTATATTCATATGTCTTTCGTGCATGCATATACATCCCTCGTCACCCTGGGTTTGAATCGCTGCAGGAAATTTCAGTTCATAAGCTTAGTCTTTAAATGGGACGTCACGAGGCCACCGACAATAACCGGATCCGAGTCATTAGAAAAATGAGGAGCCTCATAAAGGAGGAAAGCCACCAGTTTTGAAATGCGTCTTATTCATCAGCTCGTCGCTGCTATGAACAGTGTGCAATGGGGCTTTAACAAATATTTTTCTAAATTGAAGGCATTATGATCCGGCTTTAAATTAATAAAGCCATAAATAACGAACCATACAAGGTGCTGAGGAAAAATCTTGCAAAGACTGCACACACAAGCACTAGTAGAAAACAGGCCATCCGTTCGCGCCCCCTCAGAGCATTAGTCCCGGTTGGTAACGGGGCATACGTCCCGGTTGAAGCCAGCAACCGGAACTAAAGGTTTGGCCACAGCCACATGGCGTGGCACACACCTTTAGTCCCGGTTGGTGGCTCCAACCGGGACGTATGCTCCCGCCCTCTATAAATGCAACGCCCCAACCCCCTCTGCCTCCACTCTGTTTTTTCTCTTGGTGGAAGGTGTGAGGGGTGTGCTAGTTTTTTCTCCCCTATGCATGCATTCAAGGTGTTTGATGAAATATTTGAGTGAATAATCCCGTTCAATTTCTCATAGAACAAAAATATAGAAGGTGTCCGAGACGCACTTGAGCTTTCTCCTCTTTATTTCCCTCGATCGAGGTTAGCAATCTTATCTTTTCTCTGTCATTGATACAATGCATGTGTCGATGTGAATTGGTCATTTCACTATTTATGATGTCCTGTTTTTTGATAAACTTACTTATATGATGCAGATGAACGGTCGGGAATGGATGTACGGTGACCGGCGCGTAGCCAGGTATATGAAAGGCGTGGATAAATTTATCGATGTGGCTACGGCAAACAAAGAGAATGGTTTTATACATTGTCCATGTGTTCAATGTCGGAACAACAAGGAGTACTCTTCCTCGAAAATCATTCGCGGCCACCTGATTATGAAAGGTTTCATGCCCAACTATAATTGCTGGACCAAGCACGGAGAAAGAGGGGTTATGATGGAAGATGGTGAAGAAGAAGATGACGATAACAACTATCATCATATGTTTCCTGAATACAATGATACTGCAATGGAAGACAATGGGGAGGAAAGAGGTGAAGAACGGGCATCAGATGAGCCGGCTGATGAACTTGGTAGGGTCATTTCTGATGCAAAGCGAGACTGTGAAACAGAAAATGAGAAGTTGAAGTTAGAGGGCATGTTAGAAGATTACAAGAAATTGTTGTACCCAAATTGTGAAGATGGAAGCACAAAGCTCGGTACCACACTGGAATTGTTGCGATGGAAGGCAGAGTGTAGTCTAACTGACTCCTCATTTGAAAAGATGCTGAAAATAATGAAGCCGAAGTTTCCAAAACATAACGAACTTCCCGAGAGTACCTACGAAGCAAAGAAGACTCTCTGTCCTCTAGGATTAGATGTGCAAAAGATACATGGATGCATTAATGACTGCATCCTCTACCGCGGTAAGGAGTATGAGAATTTAGATAAATGCCCGGTATGCAATGCGTTGCGGTATAAGATCAGACGAGATGACCCTGGTGATGTTGAGGGAGAGCCCCTCCGGAAGAGGGTTCCTGCTAAGGTTATGTGGTATGCTCCTATAATACCAAGGTTGAAACGCATGTTCATAAACAAAGAGCATGCTAGGTTGTTGCGATGGCACAAAGAAGACCGTAAGAAAGACGGGAAGTTGAGACACCCTGCTGATGGGTCACAGTGGAGAAAAATAGGGAGAGACTTCCCAGACTTTGCAGGTGACGCAAGGAACTTATGGTTTGGTCTAAGTACGGATGGCATGAATCCTTTTGGGGAGCAGAGCTGCAGTCACAGCACCTGTCCCGTAACTCTATGTATCTACAACCTGCCTCCTTGGTTGTGCATGAAGCATAAGTTCATTATGATGCCAGTGCTCATCCAAGGCCCGAAGCAACCGGACAACGACATTGATGTGTACCTTAGGCCATTAGTTGAAGAACTCTTACAGTTGTGGGTCAAACCAGGTGTACGTGCGTGGGATGAGAACAAATAGGAGCCATTTGATCTACGAGGGTTGTTATTCGTAACCATCAATGATTGGCCTGCTCTTAGTAACCTTTCAGGACAGACAAACAAGGGATATAAGGCATGCACACACTGTTTAGATAAGACTGAAGGTACATATTTGCATAAATGCAAGAAGGTTGTGTACCTGGCGAATCGACGATTTCTTCCGACCAATCATCCCGTAAGAAAGAAAGGCAAGCATTTCAAAGGTGAGGCAGATCACCGGAAGAAGCCTGAACTCCGTGCTGGTGATGATGTATTTGGTATGGTCAAGGACATATAAGTAATCTTTGGAAAGGGTCCCGGCGGTCAATCAGTTCCGAACGACGTCGCTACAGGACATGCACCCATGTGGAAGAAGAAATCTATATTTTGGGAGCTGCCATATTGGAAAGTCCTGCGTGTCCGCTCTTCAATCGACGTGATGTATGTGACGAAGAATCTTTGCGTGAACCTGCTAGGATTCCTAGGCGTGTATGGGAAGACAAAAGATACACCATAAGCACGAGAGGACCAACAAATTCTGAAAGACCCAAAGAACATGCATAAACATAACAAGACGGATAAAGGGCGTCACTTAAGTCGTGCCAGCTATGCTCTTACCAAAGCAGAGAAGGAAATCATTTTTGAACTCCTTTATAGTATCAAGGTGCCGTCTGACTTCTCATCTAATATAGAGGGGATAATAAATATGGTAGAGAAAAAGTTCCAAAACCTGAAGTCTCATGACTGTCACGTGATTATGACGCAGTTGCTTCCGATTGCATTGAGGGGGCTTCTACCGGAAAATGTTCGAGTACCCATTGTGAAGCTATGTGCATCCCTCAATGCAATATCTCAGAAGGTAAACAATCCAGATATTCTGCCAAGGTTACAGAAGGATGTGGTACAATGTATTGTTAGTTTTGAATTGGTGTTCCCACCATCCTTCTTCAATATTATGACGCATCTCCTGGTTCACCTAGTGGAAGAGATTGCCATTCTCGGTCCGGTATTTCTGCACAATATGTTCCCCTTTGAGAGGTTCATGGGAGTCTTAAAGAAATATGTTCATAACCGTGCTAGACCATAAGGAAGCATCTCCAAGGGATATGGAACAGAGGAGGTCATTGAGTTTTGTGTTGACTTTATTCCTGACCTTAAGCCGATTGGTGTTTCTGACTCGTGGCATGAGGGAAGACTAAGTGGAAAAGGCACGCTGGAAAAGAAAGCAATGATATGTAGGGACGGGGATTCTTTCACTAAAGCACACTACACAGTTCTACATAATTCCACCTTGGCAGCTCCGTATATCGAGGAACACAAGAATATTGTACGCTCCAAAAACCCGGGGAAGCCTGAATCATGGATTACAGATGAACACATGAAGTCTTTCGGTGGTTGGATGCGGACACATCTCTTGAATGACACCGCTGTTGGAGATCAGCTATACTTGTTGGCCGCGTCACCATTTTCTACTGTATTGAATTTCCTAGGGTACGAAATAAATGGGAATACATTCTACACGATCGCCCAAGATAAAAAGAGCACCAACCAAAATAGTGGTGTCCGCTTTGATGCAATAGACGAGAATGGATAAAAGGACACATATTATGGTTACATAGAGGAGATATGGGAACTAGACTATGGAGTCTCTTTTAAGGTCCCTTTGTTTCGCTGCAAATGGGTCAACCTGAATGGGGAAGGGGTAAAGATAGACCAGTTGTACGAAATGACAACAGTGGATCTCAACAATCTTGGTTATAGAGATGAACCATTCGTCCTAGCCAATGATGTGTCTCAGGTTTTCTATGTGAAGGACATGTCCTCCAGACCGAAAAAAAGAAAAAATATGCAAACGAATACATCATATGATGAGCCAAAGCGTCACATAGTTCTTTCAGGGAAAAGAAACATCGTGGAAATCGAGGACAAGATAGACATGTCAGAAGATTATAATAAGTTTGATGAAATTCCGCCCTTCACAGTGAAAACTGACCCAAGCATTCCGTTAAGTAAATAATATGCTCCATGGTTACGTCTGAAGCGATCATAAAGAAGGACATATGCCAAGAAGTTCATGCTCATATTATGTAACTCTAGTTCATGTCTTTCGCGGTTTGTGGCTTGACCGAAGGATATCTTTCGCGGTTTGTGGCTTGACCGGGACTATATATAGGGGGACTTTAGTCCCAGTTTTGTAGTCCCAGTTTTTAATATTAATAAATGTCTTGAGTGTTAGTCCCGTTTTGTGGCTAGACCGGGACTATGAAGAAGTTGTCCCGATTCGTACTTACCATTAAGATCTGATCTCCAAACGCGTATGGTCACATATTAGGGAGTGCCTCTATGACCAGTTTCTTGGAGATGCCGGAGGACTGGGATCCGGCGGCATCTCCCTGAAACTGGTCGTAGTGGTGTCCCTGCTCTCGAAAACCATCTTGCAGCTTATAACTTCTCTAACTAGATCAATACACCTGGGAGCTAACTAATTTCACATATTAGGAGTGCCTCTATGACCAGTTTCTCGGAGATGCGGAGGATCGGGCTCCGCAGCATCTCCTGAAACTGGCCGTAGTGGTGTCCTCGCTCGAAAACCATCTTGCAGCTTGTAACTTCTCTAACTAGATCAATACCTGAGCTAACTAATTTCACATATTAGAGTGCCTCTGACCAGTTTCTCGGAGATGCCGGAGGACTGGCTCCATCGGCATCTCCTGGCCGCCGTAGTGGTGTCCCTGCTCTCGAAAACCATCTTGGAGATGCCTCAAACTGGCTGGAGGACTGGACTCGCAAGGATGCCTATTTATAGTACAAGCAGCTCGGCATACTGTCGACACTTACGAAATAATGTCGACACTCACCCCTATTATTAGTGCTGACTCGTGTTTTGTCCCGGTTGGTGTCTCTAACCGGGACTACAGGTTCATCTTTAGTCGTGGTTCGTGACACCATCCGGGACAAGGTACACGCCGCACGATATAATGTCGACACTCACCCCTATCATTAGTGCTGCCTGGTGTCGACAATGAAAATCCCTCCGCGTGGTGTCGACAATGAAAATCCTGTTTCAGAATGCTAACGTCCCATTTTTAGAACAATCCGAACAATGAAAATCCTTCACAAAATGACCTATCATGTTCGAGGTTACATGGCTTTCGGTCCAAATGACCGATGTTATGTGCTGAATCAAGGCATAGTTTGTGATGTTGTGCCCATATTATGCATGTGTGTGGATATTGGTATGGAGAACAATGTTGCAGGAGGAAGTTTTCCTTTTTGTCGCACGGAAAAGCCCTTTTCCATTTTTCGAGCGCAAAAAACAGGTCGTGTTGTGAAGTAACCACCATTGCCGTTTCAGAATGCTACCGTCCCATTTTACTAAAATACTAGACCACCTTACATGGACTATCTCCCCACCGGGACATATCAAACCTTTTCGTCCATCCCGGGTAAAAAGGACAAATGTCTGCCGAATCGGCAGAAAGTGGGTCCGGTTTGTACTACAGGTACATGATCTATCGCCCGTATTTTTTGAAAAAATCATTTTTAGACTCGCAATATGTGGTTTCTTCAGAGATCCAATGCAAGTTCTAACGATGCTCGTCCCCTATCTTCATGCACACCGGTTCGACCATAGTTAGAAATTCAGATAATTCAAAACGGGCATAATAAATTCAAAAAAAATCCGAACAATGAAAATCCTTCGCGTGGTGTCATATTATGTTACATAGTTGAAAGGAAAAATACCAGACTTGGTATATTGATTATGTTTCGAAAAAACCTTCACAAAATGACCTATCATGTTCGAGGTTTCATGGCTTTCGGTCCAAATGACCGATGTTATGTGCTGAATCACGGCATAGTTTGTGATGTTGTGCCCATATTATGCATGTGTGTGGACATTGGTATGGAGAACAATGTTACAGGAGGAAGTTTTCCTTTTTGTCGCACGGAAAAACCCTTTTCCATTTTCCAAGCGCAAAAAACGGGTCGTTTTGTGAAGTAACCACCAAAATGCTGTTTCAGAATGCTACCGTCCCATTTTCCTAAAATATTAGACCACCTTACATGGACTATCTCCCAACCGGGACATCTCAAAACTTTTCGTCCATCCCGGGTAAAAAGGACAAATGTCTGCCGAATCAGCAGGAAGTGGGTCCGGTTACATTAATTATTTTTTAAAAATAGAAAATGGTTTTGAATTAGTTATTCAAATCCAAACACTTTTTATGTTTAAAGTTTTTCTAAATTCCAAATTAATATTCAAAAAATATAAGTTAATTCATTTTTAATTTTAAATGGTTCAAACTTTAAATGGTTACATTAATTATTTTTAAAAACAGAAAATGGTTTCGAATTAGTTATTCAAATTCAAACACTTTTTATGTTTAAAGTTTTTCTAAATTCCAAAGTAATTATCATTTAAAAAACAATACAAATTTAAACCCCAAAATAAGAAATAAGGTGGGAATAGAGAGAAAATTCCTGAAAAAATTTGAAAACAGGGTCATATGTCCCGGTTGGAGCCACCAACCGGGACTAAAGACCCCTGCGGCGCGCCAACCCTTGGTCTGCTGAAAAAATTGGAGAATACGTCCCGGTTGGTGGCTCCAACGACGATATCTTTAGTCCCGGTTGGAGCCCCCAACCGGGACTAAAGGTCCGTTGGTTATAACTGACGCCTCCTCTTCTTCTTCCCCATATCACTTCTCTGCTTCTCATAAGCGCATGAGACAGCTTCGCCCGACGCCGGCGGCAGCTACCGAGCCAGCGTTAAAATTCGCCACCACTGTCGCCGTCCGTCCTGGCGCAGCCTACTTCCCCCCGCCCTCCCGCCCGCCACCGCCGCCGCTCGAGCTTGACGGAGGCGACGCTCCGGTGACCAAGAAGGAGTGGCACCGCCTCTCTCTAACGCGCGGTGAGCCTCTGCACCTCCCAGTGCCCTCTGTTTGCCTGGTTGCTTGTTGTAGCCGCAACGCGTCGTGTCCCTGCAAGCACCGCCGCCGCTGCCCGCCATGCGCCCAGCTTCGGTGACCTTCTTCGAGCGACGCCGCCACTTTATTGCTTACCTCGACGCGCTGCTTCGATCAAGCCTAGCCCCGTCGCCCCGCACGCCTCACAGCGCCGTCCCCGGTGACCACCCGACGGTGGCCGCCGAGATGATGTCACCCCGGCGTCACGCTGACGTGGCCCACGGGCCCGCTGACCTTTGACCACCACGGTGGCTTGCTGATGTGGCCTAGGGCCCAGCAGTCAGTCACAGTGGCTAGGTTCTGTCTGGGTAAAAAAACCCAACCCTTTGCTAATGTCATATTGACACAGTAATTCAATTTTAAATGATTTAATAATTCCAGAAATTGATATAAACTTGTAAATTTAATATCTTTTTATTTATAAGTCAGAAAAATACAAATAATATATCAAATTGTTTAGAAAAATGAAACCTATCTATTTAACCTATAATAATGCATTGTTCAACAACTTAAATGACAAGTATAATTATAAGAACAAATGCACCCCTCTCATATGTTCCGGAGTTTCCCCGAGTTAGGGTTTTCACCCCTCGGAACCCCGATTAAATCGTCGAGCATGTCTTAGGGTTACATTCCAATGCAAATTAACTTGTCATATCATCATACTTGCTTGAGCATTGCATCGATGCCATGTGTTGATTGTTTCCCTTTCTTTTCGGTGTTTGGATTATTAGGTTTATTATTAGTTAGGTATTATTAGGTTTATTAATTAGTTTAGTATTATTGGTGTTCGGCCCCACTGGTCAGTCACTGTGGGTAGCCCCAGACCTGATTCACATTGTCAAGCAACTTAAAAGCCCTATCTTAGATAAGGAAACATTAATACCCCTTAGGTGCATGTGGGTTCGACGATGTGCCTTCGCCAGGGCATTCCGAACCCTCTTAAATCGATTCCAATATGGTATTTTGTTAGTATATAGTGTTACCTATCTGCTGGATAGTTTCCCTTTTGTAGCCTTATACTCATGTTCCTCTCTCATATGCATCCGAGGTTTCTCCGAACTAGGTTTTACACCCCTCGGAACTCCGGAATATTGATTTTAGCTAGAGTTACCTATCTACTACATAGTTTCCTTTTTGTAGCTAGGTTTAGGGTTTAGGGTTTCTCTTCATTTTTATTATTGTGTATATATATATTAGGGTTTCTCTTAATTAAGGTTTATATCTCTCAACACCGTACCTAACTTTCTCCCTTAGCCGCTTTGACTTATTCGTTTTTCCACCTATGCAGAAAATATGGACCCACATGTCAGAGACGAAGAAAAGGAAGAGTTGATCCAAGGTGTGATCCACGGGGAAGAAAATTTAGATGTATCAACGTTTCTGAACAACTCCGGTGAGGGTGATCCTCTTTTTACCGGAATAGACGGCTTGTTTGAGGTTGAAGGTGTTGCCTTCCGTGAGGGAGAAGGCAATGCCTTGTGTAATCGAGAAGACGACCACTCCGACGAGGTGCATGTAATATAATTAATTCATTAATTAATCATATGCTATCTATATAGAAATAGTAACGATGATCTTTCTTCTTTTATCCCTCCGGATCGAACAAATCTACTGAAAAGATCAGACGAGGCCCAACCAAAAAGTTGCAAGACCATGAGAGGTTCAGGATCGAAGATGTCGCTGAAGACGGCAAACCGACGGCTCCCGAAGTTGTCGCAAACAAATTTGTGGCACAATGCGGAGTAATCGTTAGGGACTTAATCCCGATCACCATTAGAAATTGGAATAGGCCTGCTAATGCGGATGAAGAGGGAACATGTTTATTTCTCCCTAACCACGCCAAAGATTTACTGTGGAAGAGGCTCATGGTTAATTTCAAACTACCGAAGATAGAGCTGGATCCAAATGCGGAGGATCCAGTTGAGGATGCCTTAGAACATGGGAGAGCCATGGAGGCTAAGGTCAGGGAGTGGGCTTTGAAGAAGATGGCCCAGTGTTTCACCAACTGGAAGAAAATATTGCACCTTGACTATGTCGTGAAAGAGAAGACTCCCGATTTCAAGAATATTCAGTTTGAGAAGATAAAACCATTCTGGGCTGAGTTTGTGGAATACAAGACATCAGAAAAAGCTAAGAAAATGTCTGCAACGAATAAGCTGAATGCTGCTAACAAGAAGTATCACCATACTATGGGGCAAGGTGGCTACAGGGCTGGCATTCCTAAGTGGGAGAAACTTGAGAATGAACTGCGTGCTAAAAAGATCACCCCAGAGACAGACGATTGGGTAGAACGTGCAAGGAATTGGTTTTACGGGCATGGGGGCACGTTGGACTCGGAAGGGAGGTGTATATATAACATACGACATAAAGAAGACCCCTTGCCAATCGAGAGGATGAGAAAAGCAGTAAAGGCTGTTAAAGATGGGGACTTCATTCCCGATAGAGAGAATGATGAGCTCACACTCGCCCTTGGAAATAAGGAACATGATGGACGAACACGAGGCACATGAGGCTCCCAACCATGGAGGACTGGGTTTCCCGAAGAGAGGAAGAAATATCCTGATAGAAGCCGTCAGAGGAGAAAGGACAGGGCGAAAGTTGAAGCAGATAGTCAGAAAGAGCGAATGCGTACGAATAAAGCAACAACAAGATGAAATTAACGCACTTAAAGAGCAAAGTACGACCGGCCCATCTCAGCAGCACACTGCATTCGATGCTACCGGCCTATCGAATAATCGAAAAAGCAGTGTGGCTTCCACCGAGGTCCCGGGTGATGACAATGGCGATGACGATGGTGCACCGACGATGGCTCCTGTTGGCTACCCAGTGGATGATATCACAGAGATGACACACTGCGAGCTACATGTCAAAGTTGTGAACATATCAATGAAGGTGGCGGTCGGCTATGCCTTACCAATTGGACCTACACCAACTTACCACTGTCGTCCGGTTCCAGAGGCTACGCTGTTGTCGGGGTGGATGAAATCATGCCCACCTTTGAAGTTTTGGACTTGACTACCCTGCAGGTGAAGGGGATGTGACTGTACTGGGAGACGCAAAAAAAGTCACCATTCTATGGCCAAAGGAATGTATCGTGCTTTGAAATCACACGCCAAGGCCATCTTCGCCGCCGCCTCAATCCAGCCGCATGCATGGCAGCCGTCTTCGTCGCCTCACCCGCCCGCCACCTCACCCATCGCCTCACCAATCTCCAGCGCAGCCATCGCCGCACCTCAGGATAAAAGCGAAGAGCGCATCGCTACTCTAGGTCGTGGTAAGCGATCACGAACGTAAACAAGAACCTCTTCCAAAAGTACCAAAGGTTCCTCCCAAGAGATCTTATGATCTGATGAAGAGGAGATCAATGATCGTTGATGCGAAAACGACAGCGTTTTTTGCTAAGCTGAGGTGGCCGAAAGAGCCAGAGTTCCCCAGCACCAAAGAAGAAAAAGCCAAAGTGTTGAAAATGCTAAAGTCTCTTCATCGACCCGAGCCAAAGCTGCCATCAGACTATGAGCGTTCTATTCTCAAGTCACATGCGGCACAAAAAGCCTCGAAGAGCAGTACTGATGCAAGCGAGAAATCTGTTGCCCAGCTCGGAGAACAAGCAAAACAGTCTTGCGCCCCTCTCAAGGTGATTTCCCAAACCAATGTGGGTCGAGCAAATATGGAATAAGAGCAAGATGATCCAGAGGTAGTTACTGTCGGAGAAGCTACCGCTGCTCAAGGTATGAGTATTGCCCAGTACTTATCCCAGTTATAGTACTTCCCCGTGAGTGAAGTAGCATACAAATACCAGTACGACAAACCTCTCGTCAAACCTGAGGAGGTAAACAATCTTCCAACAAAAATGCGAAGATTGCATAACTGGTACATGCATGCCACAAAGGCTGGGGCTAACTGGATAGTGCTGAGGGTTACAAAAAAGCATCATGGGAAAGAAAAGGATGACATGATATCCATTGAATTTGATGAACTATTTCAATTATTCAATCAAGACGCCTTGGACAAATCGATCATCAGTGCCTATTGTCTGTAAGTACTAATTCTGTAATTAATTTAGTCTCCAGCTATCTCACCTTGTTTATTGCATGTATATAATCATACTGTAATATGCAGAATGAAGATTCTCGAATGCAGCAAAGGACAAATCTATGACATTGGCTTCATTGACCCATATTGGGTTCATGAAGCTAATCTCAAAACAAGCCCCCAGGATACGGAGGATAATATAGTACACGTGTTAAGGTTTCAAGAAACCAAAAGGGAAATAATTTTTCCTTACAACTTCGAGTGAGTGTTATTGTCTTCTATAAACTTTCTATTTCGCTTACTCGATGTTAAGTATATAATTGATTAGTTATGCATTCGCAGCTTCCACTATATTCTGTTAATCATTCAACTTGACAAAGGGCGTGTACTAGTCATGGACTCGAAACATAAACCCCTTGAGACGTGGAAGGACATGCAGATGCTTCTCCAGCGGTAATTCTAATCATTACGACACTATATCGGCAACGTTCGTGAATTTTATGATATCAAGTAATTAATAACTTCTTTTATTCGTTTTCTTCGCCGGGCAGCGCTTGGAAACGGTTCACCAACAAGGCTAGGGGTGTTTGGAAAGAGGAGCTTACATTTCAACCACTAGATGTAAGCACCACTAGCTATATTCGCGCATCCCTTTGATTCTAGTTTTGATATAGTTATTATCATGCTTGATTATTATTTTGATTGAACTCTGTTCTCGTAAAGTGCCTGACGCAGGGACCAGGTAACAATCTATGTGGATACTATGTTTGCGAGTTCATCCGGCAGACGTGCGATGAGAAATGCAGAAATTTAGAGCAACTCCACGTATGTAAACAATTTCTATAGTTTTTAATTACAATCAAATTGTGTTTAGTTTCATTCATATAGACTGACTCCTTTTTAAATATCAGATCAAACGTCTACAGGACGGTCTTCTGCCAAAGGATCGCATACGAGCAATTCAGGAGGAATTGGCGGGATTCTTGGATGCAGAAGTCCTAAACCCAAAAGGGGGATACTATTCGGCTGTGTATAGACAATAGGAATTGGCTGGTAGCATCGAATAGCAACTTTTGTATGTAGTGCATGAACTCGATCCGTGTATTAAATGTAATATTGTCATGATGATCTTGTGTAATATAAGGTTCCTTCATTGATAAGTGCAAAACACTAAATAAACAATAAAACAACCTAAATGAATTCTCTTCCGCGGCACAAAAAATGGCGAAAATGCTGC
Organism: Avena insularis; assembly: GCA_023614405.1. NCBI lineage: Eukaryota > Viridiplantae > Streptophyta > Magnoliopsida > Poales > Poaceae > Avena > Avena insularis. The sequence goes on from CM042684.1 coordinate 12,056,487, forward strand.
CGCGGCAACAAAATGTGCCAAAATGAATTCTCTGCCGCGGCAGAAGATTATTTGTCCCGGTTCGTGTTACGAACTGGGACTAATGCTCCACCCCATCGCCTCTGACGCCGCCATGTGTACCCCCATTTGTCCCGGTTGGTGGGGCAACCGGGACTAAAGGTTGGGGCTTTAGTCCCGATTGCCCCGTCCCGGTTGGGTAACCGGGACTAAATCCCCTTACCAACCGGGACCAATGGGCCTCTCTGCACTAGTGAAGCAAAATGATATAAGAAAAGTCGCATCTTGAGCTAAAGTCTTCGAGCAGGAAAACTAGACAGAATGATCTGTAAGTCGACTACTCGCGCACTGAACTAGGTTGAATGCTTGTAGATTCGTTAAGCAAGCGTTGCAGTGGACAAAGATGTGATGCTCGTTGATTCGTTGTTCCCAATGTCTCATTTTCCCACAATTTCTTCTATCTCGTGTGGTCCTCTCTCATCCTCTCCTTATATTTCTTCACTTTTGGCGTGCCAAGCTACTGTTAACAATGTTGAACTTCAATAAAATTGTATGGAGCTAGCTAGCTATTCAGGGCAAGATGGAGTGGTATATCTTTATTGAAACAGATAGAGGGGTATATATAAGGAGGAAAACATCTTAGACACAAGTGAAAGTTGTAGTATTGATGTCTTTATCTAATGAATTTCAAGTTAGGGACTTTTTATCACTGTTACATTCTATCAGATGCAAAGGCTTAGATGATGTAAGCGATCGTCCGCACCTTAGAGGGAAAGTACCTTCCGTGTGCGATGGGGGCGTTAAAAGACTTGTTGTGTAGTGTAATCTCCTTTTTGTAAACAAATATCGATAATAATGTTTATCTCCGGGCGATATCACACTAGTGGAAACGAGGCCTTTGGTTGAGGTCGGAAATGGGCTTTAACACCGGTTCTTCTACGAACCGGTGTTAAAGGGGGTGCCCGTACCAGCGTGGTCCAGAGAGCAAAAAGGATCACCCCCTTTAACACCGGTTCGAGCCACGAACCGGTGTTAAAGGCCCTGCACCAGTGGTCCGCGCAGCCCCCCCTCTTTAACACCAGTTCGTGGCTTGAACCGGTGTTAAAGGGGGGGCTATATAACACACCACATCCCACACCCCTCTCTTCCATTTTTTCACTCTCTCATTTTGGAGCCTAGCAAGAGGGTGAGAGGTGTGCTAGTTTGTGTTTTTTCCTATGCACAAGAGGTGTTCGGTGAAATGCCCGAGAGCTCGAAATAAGTTTTCTCGTTGCTCATTCCTTCTCGGTCGAGGTCAGCAACTTTATCCTTTCATGTGTCATTGATGTACTATATATAAATGGTCATCTCCCTATTAATTTTTGATATACTATATATTAATGCAGATGAACCAGCAATGGATGTACGGTGACCGACGCACTTCCGAGTACATTACGGGCCTCCAAAATTTCATCGTTGTGGCTAATGCAAACCGTGATCACAATGGTTTTATGTGCTTTCCATTCTGTCGAACAAGAAAGACTACTCAAATACCAGAACCATTCACGCCCACCTGCTTCGATCCGGTTTCATGCCCAGCTATAATTGTTGGACCAAGCACGGAGAAAAAGGGGTTGTGATGGAAGACAACGAAAAAGAAGAGGATGATGACAACTATCATAATATGTTTCCTAAATATGATGATACTGCAACGGGGGTAGATAATGAAGATCAAGAGGCAGCAGATGAGCCCGTTGATGACGATCTTGGTCGGGCCATTACTGATGCAAAGGAAGAATGTGAAACTGAAAAGGAGAAGGAGAAGCTGGAGCAGATGTTAAAGGATCACAAAACATTGTTGTATCCAACTTGCGAATATGGCCACAAAAAGCTAGGTACCACACTGGATTTGCTGCAATGGAAGGCAGAGAACGGTGTGACTGACAGCGCATTTTCAAAGTTGTTGGTAAAAATGAAGAATCTGCTTCCAAGAAATAATGAGTTGCCCGATAGTACATACAAAGCAAATAAGGTTGTCTGTTCTCTAGGATTAGACGTGCAGAAGATATATGCCTGCATCCTCTACCGCGGTGAGAAGTACGAGAATTTGGATGCATGCCCAGTATGCACTGCACTGCGGTATAAGATCAGACGAGACGATCCTAGCGATGTTGAGGGCGAGGCCCCTAGGAAGAAGGTTCCTGCCAAGGTTATGTGGTATGCTCCTATAATACCACGGTTAAAACATCTCTTCAGAAATAAAGAGCATGCCAAGTTTTTGCGATGACACATGTAAGACCGTAAGAAAGACACGATGTTGAGACACCCCGCCGATGGGTCACAGTGGAGAAAAGTCGAGCGAGAGTACCCGGACTTCGCACGTGACGCAAGGAACTTAAGGTTTGGTCTAAGTAGAGATGGCATGAATCCTTTTGGTGAGCAGAGCTACAGTCACAGCACCTGGTCTGTGACTCTATGTATCTATAACCTTCCTCCTTGGTTGTGCATAAAGAAGAAGTTCATTATGATGCCAGTGCTCATCCAAGGCCCGAGGCAACCCAACAACGACATTGATGTGTACCTAAGGCCATTAGTTGAAGAACTTTTACAGCTGTGGGCCAAACCAGGTATACGTATGTGGGATGAGCACAAAGGGGAGCCATTTGACCTACGAGCATTGCTTTTCGTAACCATCAATGATTGGCCTGCTCTTAGTAACATTTCAGGACAGACAAACAAGGGATACAATGCATGCACACACTGTTTAGATGAGACTGAAAGTGTATATTTGGATAAATGTAATAAGGTTGTGTACCTAGGGTATCGTCGATTTCTTCCGAACCTGCATCCAGTAAGAAAGGAAAGGAAGCATTTCAAACGTCTGGCATAACCCCGGAGGAAGCCTGTCCTCCGTACCGGTGAGGAGGTATTTGGTATGGTCAAGGACCTAGAAGTAATCTTTGGAAAAGGTCCTGGCAGTCTATCTGTTCCGAATGACGATGCCGGACACGCGCCCATGTGGAAGAAGCAATCTATATTTTGGGACCTACCCTATTGGAAAGTCTTAGAGGTCTGCTCTTCAATCGACGTGATGCACGTGACGAAGAATGTTTGCGTGAACCTGCTAGGCTTCCTAGGAGTGTATGGAAAGACAAAAGATACACCGGAAGCACGGCAGGACCAGCAACATATGAAAGACCCTGAAGAGCCTATGCATCCTGAGAACGAGAAGGGTAAACACTGCCACTTAACTCCTGCCAGCTACGCTCTTATCAAAGCAGAGAAGGAAATCTTTTTTGAATGCCTAAGCAGTATCAAGGTCCCGTCTGGCTTCTCGTCGAATATAAAGGGAATAATAAATATGGCAGAGAAAAAATTCCAAAACCTAAAGTCTCATGACTGCCACGTGATTATGACGCAATTGCTTCAGATTGCATTGAGGCGGCTTCTACCTGAAAATGTTCGAGTACCCATTGTGAAGCTATGTGCATTCCTCAATATAATATCTCAGAAGGTAATCGATCCAGAAAGCCTACCAGGGTTACAGACAGATGTGGCCCAATGCCTTGTCAGCTTTGAGTTGGTGTTCCCACCATCCTTCTTCAATATTATGACGCATCTCTTGGTTCACCTAGTAGAAGAGATTGCCATTCTTGGTCCTGTATTTCTACACAATATGTTCCGCTTTGAGAGGTACATGGGAGTCTTAAAGAAATATGTTCATAACCGTGCTAGGCCAGAAGGAAGCATCTCCAAGGGCTATGTAACAGAGGAGGTCATTGAGTTTTGTGTTGAATTTAATCATGACCTTAAGGCGATTGGTGTTCCAGAATCACGACATGAGGGGAGACTGCGTGGAAAAGGCACCCTAGGATATAAAGCAATGATATGTAGGGACGGGCATTCTCTCAATCAAGCACACTACACGGTTTTACAAAGATCTATCTTGGTTGCCCCGTATATCAATGAACACAAGAATTTAATACGCCTCAAACACCCGGGACAGTCTGATGAATGGATTATAAGTGAACACATGGCGAGTTTTGGCGGCTGGCTGCAAAGACTTCTCATGAATAACACCACTGTTGGGGATCAGCTGTACTTGTTGTCCAGGACACCATCTTCGACTGTATGTACTTTCCAAGGGTACGAGATAAATGGGAATACATTTTACACGATAGGCCATGATAAAAAGAGCACCAACAAAAACAGTGGTGTCTGCTTCGATGCAGCAGAAGACAATGGGCAAAAGACCACGTATTATGGGTTCATAGAGGAGATATGGGGACTTGACTATGGACCTAATTTTAAGGTCCCCTTGTTTCGGTGCAAATGGGTCAAGCTAATAGGAGGAGGGGTTGAGGTAGACAAGAAGTACGGAATGACAACAGTGGATCTCAACAATCTTATGAAGGTAGACAAGAACTTAGACGAACCATTCGTCCTAGCCAATGATGTGGCTCAGGTTTTCTATGTGAAGGACATGTCTACCAAACCGAAAAAAGAAAAAATAAGCAAATAGATACATCACATGATGAGCCAAAGCGTCACATAGTTCTTTTAGGGAAAAGAAACATCGTGGGAGTGGAGGACAAGACAAACATGTCAGAAGATTATAATAAGTTTGATGAAATTCCGCCCTTCAGAGTAAAGACTGACCCAACCATCCTGTTAAACGGTGCTGATACTCTATGGTTACGGTCGACGTGATCATAAGATTGACTATATGTATTAATTGAGCCATTTTTGGCACACATATGTATCTCAACATGGAAATCAATGTCATATTTCTTCTGTTAACAGTATATGTATTAAATGAACCATTTTTCTTCCTGCCATTTCTTCCCGCCAGTTTTTCTCGCCAGTTCTTCCCGCAAGTTCTTCCCTCCAGTTATCTTCCTGCCATTATTTCTCACTATATATATATATGTAGGGTTGGCCTCCATTGTCATTGCACATCTCTAGACACATATCTACAACCTCATCACTCTTTCCCATGGCTTACACCGTAGCACTAACCCGCAGGGAGGCGGAGGCGCTATGCGCCTCGAACTACCCCTGCCTGCCGGGCTACTGTGTCCCCGTCGGCTAGATGCTGAGTGACGGAGGCGTGCCGGTTCCTCCTGTCCCTCTAGGTGTGGCGTGCCGGATGGCCATCACGAACCACTACTACTTCGAGCTCACGCCGGAGCAGCGGAGGAATCCCAGATGGCATCCCGACTATTTCCCGACTTAGGAAGCCTTCTTCGGGGATCGCCGTGAGAGGGCGCTCGCCAGGCACGAGGAGGACGGCCCACCTCCTCTGAACTTCAACAAGGCCGGCCGTCGGCTATGGTGGCGCGGTCGGACTGTCAAGAACGTCATGGCCTATGACACTTCTGCCGAGTCTAACCCCCGTCTGCGCTACCCTCAAGTCTAGCCCACGCGTACTCAGCCTTCAAGGTTCAATTACGGCGACCCGGCGGCAGCAGTGACGACAGACGGCGAGTAGTATTATAGGTGTGGCAGGAACTGGTGAATCACTCCAATATTCCAAAACAAGTTCGGCCGATTGTGACTTAATCTGGCCATGTATCTTAATTTTCAGTTCTTTTATGTACCTTAATTTTCAGTCGTGCTTTATATAACTTACTGTTAGTTGCATTATGTACTTTAATTCCAGTTCTATCATAATAAAAATATCAAACTTGGTATATTGATTATGTCTCAAAAAAACCTTCACAAAATGACCTTTCTCATTCGAGGTTTCTTGGCTTTCGGGTCAAATGCAAAGTTATGGATAGAATCAAGGCATAGTTTGTGATAATGTGGCCATATTGTGCATACATGTGCATCATGGGATGGCAAACAATATTGCAAGAGGAAGTTTTCCTTTTTGTCGCACTAAAAAGGCATTTTCCATTTTCTGAGCATAAAAAACGGACGGTTTTGTGAAGCAACCACCAAATGGCTAATTCAAAAAACTACCACCACATTTTACAAAAATACTATACCACCTTATATGGACAATGTACCAACAGGGGGATCTGAAACCTTTCCGTCCACCTCTGGTGAAAAAGACAAATTCCTACCGAATCGATAGGAAGTGGGTCAGATATGAACTACAGGTACATGATACGATGCTCATGTTTTTTTACAAAAATAATTTTTAGGTTCACAATATGCTATTTTATCAAAAATCCAATGCAAGTTTAGCGAGGCTTGGCCCCGAGCTAAGAATCTTCATGCCCGTTGTTCGAGAAAGTTCGACGATAGTTTAAAATGGGGATAAAAAATTAAAAAACAATGCGAAACCTTCGCGTGGTGTTATATTATGTGACATAGTTAGAAGGAAAAATATCAAACTTGGTATATTGATTATGTCTCAAAAAAACCTTCACAAAATGACCTATCTCATTCGAGGTTTCTTGGCTTTCGGGTAAAATGACCAATGTTATGGCTAGAATCAAGGCATAGTTTCTGATAATGTGGCCATATTGTGCATACATGTGCATCATGGAATGACAAACAATGTTGCAAGAGAAAGTTTTCCTTTTTGTCGCACCAAAAAGGCATTTTCCATTTTCCGAGCATAAAAAACGGACGGTTTTGTGGAGCAACCACCAAATGGCTAATTCAAAAAACTACCACCACATTTTACAAAAAATACTAGACCACCTTATATGGACAATGTACCAACAGGGGGATCTGAAACCTTTCCGTGCACCTCTGGTGAAAAAGACAAATTCCTACCGAATCGATAGGAAGTGGGTCAGATATGAACTACAGGTACATGATACGATGCTGATGTTTTTTTACAAAAATAATTTTTAGGTTCACAATATGCTATTTTATCAAAAATCCAATGCAAGTTTAGCGAGGCTTGGCCCCGAGCTAAGAATCTTCATGCCCGTTGTTCGACAAAGTTCGACGATAGTTTAAAACGGGGATAAAAAATTAAAAAACAATGCGAAACCTTCGTGTGGTGTTATATTATGTGACATAGTTAGAAGGCAAAATATCAAACTTGGTATATTGATTATGTCTCAAAAAAAACTTCACAAAATGACCTATCTCATTCGAGGTTTCTTGGCTTTCGGGTCAAATAACCAATGTTATGGCTAGAATCAAGGCATAGTTTGTGATAATGTGACCATATTGTGCATACATGTGCATCATAGGATGGCAAACAATGTTGCAAGAGGAAGTTTTCCTTTTTGTCGCACCAAAAAGGCATTTTCCATTTTCCGAGCATAAAAAACAGACGGTTTTGTGAAGCAACCACCAAATGGCTAATTCAAAAAACTACCACCACATTTTACAAAAATACTAGACCACCTTATATGGACAATGTACCAACAGGGGATTTGAAACCTTTCCGTCCACTTCTGGTGAAAAACACAAATTCATGCCGAATCGATAGGAAGTGGGTCAAATATGAACTACAGGTACATGATACGATGCTCATGTTTTTTTATAAAAATCATTTTTAGGTTCACAATATGCTATTTTATCAAAAATCCAATGCAAGTTTAGCGAGGTTTTGTCAGATTCCAAAGTATACAAAAGATGCGGCATTTAAATATCCAAACAATTCAAAAATGTTAATACAAAATAAAATATGATTTGCTCTAATAAAATAGGGTTAGATTCCTTTTTAGATGCTTAATATTTCTTACGTTCAAAGTTTTAGGGTTTGACTATTTTATTTTTGTTTTAATTGAATAATCAAAATTTATATGTAAGTGTTTTAATCATTTTGAAAGTTTTCATCTACAGTAACTATAAAATGTTTTTATATGAATGGATAGATCTTATTTTTTTGAAAATTATGATATATTATTCATATTTTTCTGAGTTGAAATGAAAAAGATATGAATTTTATAAATTCTATCCTATTTTTTGAATTAAAGATGCCCCCACCCCTTTAATGTACGAAATAAATGCCCCCCTTTAACACCAGTTCCATCCACGAACCGGTGTTAAGGGGGGTATTTATTTCGTTTCGCGCGTGCACCCTCCTTTAACACCGGTTCGTGGTTGGAACCGGTGTTAAAGGGGGGTGCGGGCGCGAAACAAATTCCCCCCTTTGACACCGGTTCCAGCCACGAACCGGTGTTAAGGGAGGGATTTATAACGCGCGCCACTTCCTTCTTCCCCCCAGCCAGATCAAGCGCGCGCAGAGGAAGAACAGCAGAGGTGCCGCACCGCGTCGCCGTCCACACCCTCGCCGTCGCCGTCCATGCCAGCCGTCCACACCCTCGCCGTCGCCGCCCTCGCCGTCGCCATCCCGCGGGAGCGCCGTCGCTGGGCCGTTCGACGCCCTCACCATATGTCCACGCCCTATCCGTCCTTCTCTCTTTTAAAATCCTCCGTTTCGCGTCGGGAGAAACCCCCCTCCCCCCTCGATCTCGTATACCGCCAGGAGGCTGCCGATTTCACGCCGCCGGATCACTTCGCTGTCGCCGCACTAGCCGGGAATTCCTCGCCGTTGACTTCATCGGAGCCGAGCGAGAAGCCGCTGCCAAAGACCCTGGGAGCTAGGAGAGGAGGTCCTTCTGCCACCAGGAGAACCGCCGCTCGCTGCCGAGCTGAACGACCCCCCTGACAAGCCCAGGACCACCGAAGCACCTCGCCACTGTCGCCGCCACCTCGCCATTGTCTCTGGTGAACTCGCATCGCTCAACCTGAGCCGCACGACCGCGCCTAATCCAATAGTCCTTGTATGTTTCTAGACCGAAGGGGTACCGGTGAATCGCAGCGCACCACGTAGCCAGCCACGTCAGCGAGGCGTTGACTACGCAGAAATTTCTTTTAGAATTTCAGGAATTTGCAGAAAATAGTTGAATATTGTAAAATTCATAGAAATAAATCCAATGGGCCAAAATTTGCAAATAAAATACCATTGGATTCTGTTTTTCACGTATAATATTTCTGTGCAATTGATTCAGACTTTTGCATCAAGGTTTTGCCGTGATTAATTAAATGGTTTAATGGCCTATTTAGAGTAATAAATTCATAGGAAAAGTTTTACCCCTCAGAAAATTGCAAATGAGGTGTCCCTGGATTCAGTAGAACAAGTGGCATATGTGTATGTATATATGTATATTGTATTGTATGTGTATTGTATATATGTATATTTTGTGCCACGCCGACGACCACTGCCACCATTATGCCGTCGACCCTGACCTCCTCTGCCCTAGCGCCGCCACCTCTCGTTGTCAATATATCATTATAATAACCATGCTTTTGTTAATCAACTTTCATGACAAGTTAATTAGAAGAAGTAAATGTACCCTCTCATATGAATCTGGGGTTTCTCCGAATTAGGGTTTGAAATGATCAAGCATGTATTAGGGTTACATTTCAATACTTTTAACCTGTCATATCATCATCCTTGCTTGAGCATTTTAATAGATGTATTACTGATATTTGTGTGATAATATTATTGTTTTAGAAACTATGGATCCACTCAGCAGAAATCTTGAAGAGGAAGAAATAATGGAGAACATGATCCACGAGGACACCTCACAATATCTGAACTTGGAGGGACATGATGACACCTCAAGTAGTCATGGAGAAGATGACGACTCCGGTGAACACACTTTAGTGATTTCAAAGTCCGTCGGGTATATGCATGGATTAAGCCTCTACTGACTAGCACCGATTGATTTGTATATATATGTATATGTATTAATTAACGTTTCTTTCTTCTTTTTGCCCTCCAGATCGACCAGCCAACAATAATCTTCTTTTACCAAAAAGAGCAAGCGAGGCGCGAGCCATCGGTTGAAAGATCGTGCAAAGTTCACGATCGAAGCAGTCCGTGTTGATGGCAGGCCGATGGAGCCCAAGAAGTCCGCAGACAAATTTGTACGTCAGGCTAGAGTTCTTGTTAGGGACCAAATCCCAATCATAACTGAATATTGGAATAAGCCAAAGAAGGGCGACGGTACCTTTGTCGATGAAAGATCCAAAGAAACGCTTTGGAATCCGCTGTTGGTAAATTTCACCCTTCCGTCAGAGGAGGATGAAAACAAACCGGTTATAAAGGAAAAGGTCAAAGAGTGGACTCTAAAGAAGATGGCTGACTCTTTCCGCAACTGGAAGACAAAATTGAACAAATTTATCAAAGCTCGCGAGACTCCAGATTTTGAGACGCATATTATGCGAAGATAAGACCTCACTGGCCCGAATTTGTGGCATACAAGGAAGGTGCTATAGATACAAAGAGGTCAGAAACCAATACGCTAAATGCCTAGAAGAAGAAATATCACCAGAGGACGGGGTCAGGTGGCTACATATCTCAGAGGCCTAAGTGGGAGGAAGCTGAGAAGGCCCTGCGCGATAGAGGGATCATACCCCAGACACATGGGTGGGACCTACGTGCAAAGACTTGGTTCTACGGAATCGGGGCAAGGTTGGCCCCAGAAACGGGATTGTGTATCTTCCCAACCCTCCTTGCCAAAAACTGTCACTGAACTCATCACAGCATACGAGGAAACAGCCGCCAGGACCTTCCATCCCGATAGAGAGAATGACCAGCTCACACGCACCATCAGTAAAAAAGAACACCCTGGACTTGCACGAGGCACAGGGGGTATGACGTGGAAGGATGGGTTTGCCGAGTGGGGCGACTCTTATAGATGGCGCGGCAGAAAAGAAAAAGAGCGTACAGAGCGGATGCCACAGATAGACATGCACTTGTGGCGCCGCAGGCGCAAGTGAATGCACAAAAGAGCCAACAAGCTACCGACCCATCTCAGCGTCACGAAGAGCCTGCAATGGAAGCTGTCGGCGGCCCAGACTCTGCGCGGAAAAGCAGCGTGGCTTCCACGGAGAACGTGCAACCCACACTTGAAATGGCGGGTCCTCGATACCCCGTGGATGAGATCACTGAGAGCGAACACGCTGAGCTGCATGTGAGATTAATGGGCTTATCCATTAAGGTGGCTGTCGGCTATGCCTTACCTCCTGTAGCTGGTGGAACTTACCACTGCCGACCGATTCCAGATGGCTATGCTATTGTCGTGGTGGATGAGGTTGTGAAGAATATGAGGAAGCACATCTTAACCATGCTAGAGGTGAAGGGGAAACTCAACTCAAATTTGCAGTGAAAACAACCATTCTTTGGAAGAAGGAACACATCGTGCTTCCAAATTGGAGGCCACTGGCACCCCCGTCGTCTCCGCAGCGTCAGCAGTCTGAGCCGCCTCAACCGTCTCCAAGTCATCAGAAAACTCCCCTGTCATCTCTGACGCTTCAGCCATCTCCTGCGTGGCAGCCATCTCTGGCGCGCCAGCCATCTCCTACGCGTCAGCCATCTTCGGCGCGCCAGCCATCTCCGGCGCTTTAGCCATCTCCTCAGCATAAGCGTAAGAGCACTGCCACGAAGAGCATCACTAGCACTGCCACGAAGAAATCCGCCGGAAACCGTACGCCAAAGAGTTCAATAAACTACGTCCCGCAGCCTTCCTCCAAGCCATTGCCGGTTTTACCGTGGAATCGTAGCAACGAGGAGACCAATAGGATCTCGGAAGAAGAGGTCAAGAAATTCTTTGCACCTAGACGAGCCGAGCCAAAGGAGAAACTAGATCCGGCGGTGGTGGAGAAGTTTTACAATAATCTTTTCAAACCTGAAACCCCACTTGTGCCGGACTACGAGCGCTAGATTTTGAAGGGAGATGCAAGGCGGAGGGAGACTAAAAGTAGTCGTGCGGCACCCCAGAAAACAGTTCCCATGCTCGGAGAGCAGGAAAACCAATCATGCGCCCCGCTCCAAGTGTTCGACACACTGAACGCTCCTCCTAAAAATGATTACGAGGCAGAGCTACAAAGAAAGGCCAATGAGATGGGGATGACTTACATTGCATACTTTAACATCATGGGAGACAACTTTCCCAAAGGCGATGTCAACCCCATACAGTCATGGAAGTATGGGAAGAATCTCGTCAAGAAAGAGGAGCTCAAGAATCTACCAACAAAGATGCGAAGATTGCACAAGTGGTACCTTGATTTCTGCTAGACGAGAAAGGAAGAATGGATCACGACGCATATAAGAGATCAGATTTTCTTGTGCGGAGACGACGAGATCGCCTTCAACATTCAAGACTTGCATTTTCTATTCAATCAGAAGGAACTCGACAAAGCTGCCCTCAACCTTTATTGTGTGTAATTACTATTTCTGTAATTTCTATCTCGTCTCATTCAATTCATTAATTGAATGGATACATATATGCTCACCATATATGTATATACTATCATGCAGGAAAAAGGTTATGGAATGCATGAAAGGAGGCCCTTTTGACATTGGGTTCGTTAACCCAAATAGAGTTCATGAACAAGTGGTACAACACAGACCCGAGCAAACAGAAGATTTCTTGCTAAAGTCTTTACTGAGACAACAAACCAAAAGGGAAATACTATTGCCTTACAACTTCTCGTGAGTACTGTTACCCTCCCTTGCACACATTCTGTTTCGGCTTACTCGATGTTAAGTGTAACTGATGATGAATTATGCTTGCGCAGGTTCCATTTTATTCTGCTACTCATTCAACCTGACTCAGGAAAAGTCCTTGTCATGGACTCGTTATGAAAAGACCAAGAGCAATGGACAGACTTTAAAGAGATGCTCCAGAGGTAATTTCAATCATATTATCGCACTAGATCGGCAACTTTCGTGACAACAAGTAATTAATTACTCATTTATCCATTTTCTTTGCCGGACAGGGTTTGGAAAAGGTTCACGGGCAGGGCCGTGGGTGAATGGTCAGAAGAACTAAAATTTGTAGTCCAAAATGTAAGTAATACTAGCTAGCTAGGTCTGCGTATCTCTTTGATTCTGCTTCCAATTCCATTATATCATGCTTTATTGATTATTATTTTGATTGAACTCTCTATTCTCGTAAAGTGCACGCATCAGGGACCCGACAATAACTTATGTGGATACTATGTTTGCGAGTTCATTCACAACACGATATGTGCGACGGGCCAAGCCGCACTAGAACAACTTAGAGTAAGTAAACAAAGTACACAACATTATTTTACTACCATCAATTGTGTTGAGTTTTATTCTTATATATATATTGACCCCATTCTTCATATATATTTAGATCGAACGGATGCGGGACCAACTTCTACTATTTGACCTATGAGCCATTCAAGAGGAATTGGCGGGGTTCATACTTGATGAGGTCGTCACGCCTGGCGGAGAACTCTTTAGATAACGTTTACGGAGAATACCACACAATGACGATGTTTGTGTATAATAATAGTTGCTTAATTATTCATGTACTCGTATGTACCGACGACGATGTATGTGTATACCGCTTCCGATCGATTCCCCCTCCCCCCTCCCCGTCCTCAACGCGCCGCAGAAATACGCCCAGAACAGGGGGACGGCAGAACTCTGTCGCGGCAGAGATTTAGGTCGTTTTCCTGCCGCGGCAGAGATTTATCTCTTTTTCCTGCTGCGGCACAGAACCTTTAACACCGGTTCGTGTTACGAACCGGTGTTAAAGGGAGGGGGGGCTGAGTGCTGCGGCAGCCCCACGTGCGCCACCCTTTAACACCGGTTCGTATAAGAACCGCTGTTAAAGGGAGGGGGGCCTCTAACACTGAACCCCCAACAGCGGTTCCAGAACCAGTGTTAGAGGCCTTGTTTCCACCAGTGTCATATGGTGGGTGAGAGTTTTTAGAAAATATTTTTACATATACACGAACATGATTCTGTTCATTTATTACATCATGGAAAATAAATGCTCCATCAATCTTCTGTTTGATGGATAATGCTTCGTCCCTTACATATACTACTCTATCTTCTTCCGGAACAATATCAAGATCCATGTTATTCCACTTCAGTTTCACGCATTGCTAAGACCAGCTTGGCATGTCAAAGATGATAACAAAAAAGTAGGATACGGATGCAATATGTGTAGGAAACCGTGGGAAAAGGAGACATTGGGGATAACGAGAGAACTGACTGTACAGGCCACACAGCAAGAAATCAATGAGGATCCTCTTGAACCAAATAACCGACTAAAGCTAGCCGGTAAAGATATATAAATGACCTACTCTACTTATTGTAGATGTCGAGCAAGCTGATGATATGATGGTGGGCATGAACGAGCGTCTCGAGCTCGTATCGAAACTAATATGAATCCATCAATGATTCAGGCGCACGATGTGCACAATGACCCTGGAGTAGCGCTTGGATAAATGATGTGCCTTAGATGGCACCATCCTTATCGGCTTTTCTTGACCAAGTGGGTGTCCGGTTCTGGTGTTGTTTGTCGTCGTAGAAGTTGGTTACGCAGGTTGCAGTATTGGATTATTATTCTAACTAGAACTGCGGGCCTCGCCAATGCGAGAGCAACATCTAAAAATGTATGGAAAATATCTTCCCCGTGTCTAATTATATTTCTAGATATCATCCATTTTCTACTTCTAAATTAATGTTATGTTTACACAAGAGGAGACAAAGTCACTGTGTAACACCAGAAGATCATCTAATATTATTCTCTTTAATATACAATATTCATGTTGAAAACCTGATCATAAAATAAATGATTCCTTGGAACTTAGAAGAACAACAATGGATACAATTTGCAAAAGAAGATTATATAATCTCTGCAATCCGACTACACATGAAAATGTGGAGTTAATCTGAGCGGAAGCAATGTTTATGAAACAAGCGAGGGAACCTCTACCAAATTCAGATGAAAATGGGTCTGCAGCTTGCTGCTCAACTGACCTGACGAACTTATGGTCTCCTGCTATTCAGATTTCCAAAAGAAGATAATGAAGAAAGAGAAACTTGACATTCAGCGTGGGAGCTTCGATGTGGCACACGAGCAGCTAACTAATGATACACGACTGTGCTAGCGGTTTGATGTTCACACTCCTTTTTTTCTTTCTTCCTCTTGACAAATGCCCTTATTCGCCTCCCAAAATTTGTTCAAAGGGGAAGTGCTAATTTTCTCTAAAATTTAATAACATGTCTACCTTGTCTCCATCTCATTTCTCAAGCTTTATATTCATGTGTCTTTCAGGCATACATATACATCCCTCGTCACCTTGGGTTTGAATCGCTGCAGGAAATTTTAGGTCATAATCTTAGTATTTAAATGGGATGGCTCGAGGCCACCAACAATAGCATGATCCGATTCATTTGAAAAATGAGGAGCTAGACAAAAGTGGAAAGCCACCAGTTTGGAAATTCATCACTCGTCGGCTCGTCGCTGCTATGAACAGTGTGCATGAATTTAATAAGTATTTTTTGAAACTAAAGACGTCATGTTCCAGCTTTAAGTTAATATAAAGACATTAAATAACAATGCAGAGAAGGTGCTGAGGCGAAAAGCTTACATGGAATGCAAGCACAAGTAAAAAACTGAAAAATAAAAAGCCCATCTTGAGCTAAAGTCTTCGAGCAGGAAAACTAGATCGAATGGTTTGTAAGGTCGACCACTCGAATGCTCGATGAACTAGCTAGAATGCTAATAGATTCGTTCAGCGAGCATTACAGTGGACAAAGATGCAATGGTCGTTGAGTCGTCGTTCCCGATGTCTCATTTCCCCACAATTTCTTATATCTTGTGTGGTTCTCTTTCATCCTCTCCTTATGTTTCTTCACCTTTTGGTGTGCCAAGCTACTGTTAACAATGTTGAACTTCAGTAAAATTTTATGGAGCTAGCTATCTATTCAGGCCAAGATATAGTGGTATATCTTTGTCAAAAAAGATAGAGCGGTATATATATATATATATAAGGAGGAAAGCATCTTCCACACAAGAGAAAGTTGTAGTATTTGATGTCTTTATCTGATGAATTCCTAGTCTGAGATTTTTATCACTGCTACATTCTACCAGATGCAAATGCTTAGATGGGGTGTAAACGATCCTCCGCACCTTATAGGGAAAGGGCCTTCCATGCGCGACGGGGGCGTTAAAAGACTCGTTGTGTACTAGTGTACTCTCCTTTTGTAAACAAATATCGACAATAATGTTTATCTCCGGGTGATATCATATGGTGGGTGAGAGTTTTTAGAAAATATTGTTACATATACACGAACATGACTCTGTTCATTTATTACATCATGGAAAATAAATGCTCCATCAATCTTCTGTTTGATGGATAATGCTTCGTCCCTTACATATACTACTCTATCTTCATCCGGAACAATAGCAAGATCCATGTTATTCCGCTTCAGTTTCACAAATTGCTAATACCAGCTCGGCATGTCAAAGAGGCATGTATAGGAAACCGTGGGAAAAGGAGACATCGGGGATAATGAGAGAACCAATTGTACATAGCATGCAACGTCAGTGGTGGATGTAGGATTGAAGCAAGCCACATGCCAAAAACTAAGAGGGAAGAAATTAGTAAAAAAATATTGTAATATCACAAAAAATAGTACACTTGCAAAGGTGAACATATATATGTATTCATATCCATTGTCAACGGTCCACTTTGTGGAGTTGATTCAGTCTTCGTAACTTTCTTGAGGAGTTTCTTTGGTTCGATGTTTATATTTATTGATTGGTTCGTTTTTAGGAACACTGGATAAAATCTCGCCTTCTTTTGTTCCTAAAACATGATAAGCCAAAATCAATTTAATTGAACTACTGAAAAAACTCTAAACAATTACCTTGTTGAGGGGGAGCCGCAGCCAAGACGAAGAGCAGGAAGCTGCAGTTCTACAGTTGGACACTTGGACTAAGAAAGTGATGAGCCGTAGTCAGGGAGGGAGCTTGGCCGAGCACGAGCAGAGGAGGCGCAACCGACGGTCGCAGAAGAAGAGGAGGAAAGAGCCGGCGACCTGGCAGGGCAGGGACAGGGTCCCGCGGTCCGGGTCTCTGGTGAACCCGGCGGCAGCGGCGGGCTAGCCCATCAGTGTGGCGGCGTCCACAGCTAGAAAGCGAGCGAGGCGGGGCAGGAGTTCCTCCTGTTCCCGTTATGGTTCTTTCTGCTGGGTTTTGTCAAGTGAGTCAATGATGCGAGGGGAAAAACAGAGTTGGGCCAGTCGGCCAGACCTGGCCCGCCACCCGGGCCAAATTACTTTTTTTCTACATAGTAGGCTTCAATTTTTTCTGCACCCTGGGCCGATCCGCCCCTGTGCAACATGGCACAAATGAGGATCCTCTTGAACCAAATAACCGACTAGAGCTAGCCGGTTGTAACATCTCAGCATTAGAGCTTAGAAATAAGCTGAATACGGATGTGTGCATTGCATTCATGCATAGAAAATCCGAATAATTTTCGCGCTTTTGAATGAAACTTGCCAAAGTGATTGAAGCTTCTCTCAACTTGATGGAATTGAAGTAGATCATCAAGTTGACTGCGATAAATTTCAATATGACCTTTGTTAAAACCTTATTTTGGGTAAAGGAGATTTGATCTAAGGGTAGATCAAATGTAATAAAAGTTAAACCCTGATAAATTACTTAATGATTTGTATTTGATCCTTAAGTGATCATATCATAGTATTCATTACACCACTCATGAATACCAAGTTATAAACATAACTTAAGTAATAGGAATGTAACAACTAAATCTTGATCTATCTTAATCTCATCTACTTATACCATGAGTATCATGGTAAATACCTAACCTTAACTCTTTAGTGAGATTGAGTAGGAAAGAAACCAAGTCAAGATCATTCACCATATATCTTTCTTTCCATATCAATTCTTATCATCTCTAATGAATTCTATCCTTATATCTGTCGTTCATCAATGTTGAGTAATGAACTATTGATCTATCAATCCTTAGCCTATCAATTCTTGATCTATCAACTCTTGTTCTTATCATAGCTTTCACTTTAAGTCCTTTAGAGAAAGAAGTAAGAAGAGATGGGTGGTAATGCTAGATTTAAATATCATCTATAGTATGAGAGTGTTGGAAGGGAATAAGATCAAAGTGATAATTTATGGAGTTAACTCACTCCTGAAATGAAAGAAGAGTTATATGGAATATCTAATTATATGGTGATAAATAAGATTACAAGGATGAATCCTGAAGATAGTTAGCAGGAGTAATCCTATTGGATCAAGTAGGTATAGTCAATAAATAACATCTCTTAGTCCAATAGAGATAATTAGAAGATAACTAAAATACAATTGTAATGTTGTAATGATGAAGGCCTTGGTTAACCAACTGGAAACCTAAGCCATAAATGATAAAAGGATTGTAATTATCATGCTCAAGTCACTAAGAGTGAATGATTATATCATGTATAAGTGACATTGGTGGATAGAACATGATCAAACCCTAGTATAGATATGTTATCCTAGGTTAGCCATGATAAGTCACCATGATATGATGTGAAACTGGAATATAAGATAATAGAGTTAAGTAGATATAAGATAGTATGATTAAGATGAAGCTAGAGTAGCATGGAGTTATTGGAGTAGTATTATTCCTCTTAAAGGATAGTAAGCTTTTGAGGAAAGTAGTTTGATATATACATCTACTGGAGTAATATTAGTGATGCATAATTAAGGAAGAGTATGAATGGAGTTAAAAGTAAGTACTTAATGGATTAGAGGTTATCATTAGCAGAGTAGTTAATATAACCAAGTAAAGATATGTGAAGATTATGAAAATCTTCAGTGACAACAGTGACAAGCTTCTGAGATTTGTAAGTGAGATCACAAAGTAATTGTGGAGTAAGAGAGTAATCATTCTAGTGGAATTGGATTCATTAAAAGTATCTTAGAGATAAGAATTATCTTTGTGAGGAGATCATATGAGCTTTAATGTCAAGCTCATTGGATTTACAAATGGATTTAGAAGGAGAAGTTATTAGTAAAGTATTAGTAGTAAAGCTCATCATGTTAACACATGATGGTGGATATGAAGGGGTAATATATCTAGGAAAGGAATTCCTTAATTAGAAGTCAATAATTATGAAGTATGAAAGATAGGAATTCTTGGTAAACACTCAAACTTAATTCGATAACCAAACATAATATCCATTTCATATGTTTGATAAGTCATCCTATTTCCACAGTGGTTTATAGGAATATTTTCCTATAGCAGATCAGTTGAGCATGCCACTACAAAACATTAGAATCTTATGTGCCTAGAAACTATAATTATCAATTATATCTTTTAAATCATTCTAAAGGATAATCTTACTATTTTACTTTAGGTGGTGATATCATTTTTTATCACAAACATAAAGACAAGAAGTCTTAACCACTAAATCTCTATTCACATCAATAAAAAGATATGAGAGTATTTAATTTCCTAGAACTCATGGTAGACATTTATAATTTCAAACCCTAACTCCTATGTTAGTTATAATAAAATAAATCCATGGTTTATTATGGAAAGAAAATTAATAACAAAGGCCCTTACAAAATATTAAAAGGATCTATATAAATAAAATAAAGAAATATAACACTATATAATAAAAGCTCACAAAATGACTTTAAATACCATTCATTATTGCTGCAACTATTTAACAAATAAATTCTATAAAGGAAATTTCAAAAAAATGTGTAATATACAAATATGAAAACAAAACAGAAAAGAGAAAAGGAAAACAGTAAGAAAAAAACCGCAACCAGGCCGCAGCCCATTTCCCTCTCTACCTATCCACCGCCCAACAGCAAAACCCTTCCTCTTCCGCTCACTTGGCTGTAGCCCACTTCAGCCTAGTGCCGGCCCGCGTACCTTTTCATTTGTTTTCTTTCTTCTTCCTCTCGCCAGAAGGCAGCGCCAGTGAAGCAGCTGCCTGGCGCCTTGACCGCCGTCGATCACCACCGCGTCGCGATGCCCGCCGTCACCAGGAGCAAGGATAAGACCAGCCGAGCACGTCTCCCTCGTCCTTATCTCTTCATTCCCCTCTCACTCGCTCCAGCAACCTCTCTTTCCCCATTTCTTCCTCTGCCTGAAAACGTAGCTCGCCGTAGTCGTTTGCCGTCGCCGTTAAAGACCACCCCACAACTAGCCGAGCATACCACAAGATTTGCCATGGTGTGTAGCATCTCCAACAAGGAATCGAGCAGACAAGCTCTTAATCAGCCACATCGACCCTATCCCCGACGACCAACGCCGCTGGCCATCATCAATAATCGTCGATTCTGACCACCTCTGGCTTCGACAAGCCCATTATCGTGCTCCTGGTGAGCCTCTGAACCTTGTGGCCCTCTCTGATTCATCTCTAGGCCTCTGTAGTGCTCAGCTCACGTGATCCTGACCATTCCGCCGTTGTAGCTCGTCGTCGGCCATCCTCCGGTGACTATATTCGGGCGGCGCCGCTACCATCGCACTCGCCTCATCGCACTCTACCTAGTTAGCTCAAACGTGCATCCTCATGTGCCCTCGATCGAAGGATTGATCGATGATCTAAGGATCATCACCGTCTGACGTAGGCGCGTCGTCATACCCGCGTCATTCCCTAGCCACGTCACCCCACTTGACTTGGTCCACTTTGCTGAGGTGCCAACTCCACGTAGCAATGACCCCGCCAGTCAGTGACTGGGGGCTAGGTTAGGGTGCGGTGTAGAAAGTTTAAGAGAGGAGATGATGTTAGCAGTGATGCAGTAATTACTTTAGTTGTTTTAATTTAATAATTTAGGAAATGAATAAACCTTATAAATTCAATAACTATTGTTTTATAATCCAGAAAAATGTGTTTAATATATGAAAATTTTCAGAAAAATAAAATCTACAACTTAAAACTATTATCAAACATTATTATACTAACTATTTAAATAAATATTATTTAATAAAGATTTTATAAGTAATAATACTTTTATAATTCGTAATTTAATAATGGAAAATCCTAAAAATATAAATAATATACCAAAATTCTCAGAAAAATAAAAACTATAACTCAATACCATAATCATGTATTATTATTTCACTTAATTAAATATCTATTATTTATTAAGTGTTTATAAAATAATAAATCTTATAAAAACATATCTTATTATTTATAAATCATAAAAGTAAATGTATTATACCAAAATGATCACAAAAATAATATTTACATGTTAAAAATATAACATTCTACTTTTAAAGTAAATAAAAAACTTAATACCCTAATAACTTGAATTTAAATCCAATTTCCTTAATCAATAATTCATATAAGAGTAAATAAAATTTGCTAATATTTTTAAAATTAGCCAATTGAGTCTAATAAAAATTATTAGTCTTAAAGGTTGACAATATGAAGTCGAAATGGTTCAACACATTTTAAATACAATCTTATTGAATTATCATTCAACCATAAGTGTAGCTTATTTTCTAAAAAGATCCTTATCAAAGGTAAAATCCTCAAGGATAATTTGTGACTAAATAAAACCTTTTCCCTTACTTCAATCACAAGTTTATAAACATACCAAAACACTATAGTGAATCCATAAGTAGTTAAGTAATATTATTTCCTTGTTTACAAACTATAACCACTCCTTTATAAAAAGATAAATGATTCTATTCCAATATAATATTGAGGAACCACTACACCAAATAAAAGTATTACCAATCTAAATTAACCTCAAGAAAACATTATGAGGTGAGAAAAGTACAAATACCATTAGCATTACATCTTAAGTCTATTTATATTCTTAAAGTTAACTTTAGTCTATAAGACTTTAAATATAATTATAAAGGCTTTATTATCTGTTTTATAGTTAACTTTGGTCTATTTTAATTAAGACCTAAAGCATCTCAAGTCCAGACTATTCAAGCAAGCATAAACAACATCAATCACATTCTATCAACCATATTCTAAATTCTATCAGGATTGTTTAAACCTTAGTATGGAAAACTTTTCTTTAAATGTTATTCTTTTTGCCACTTCAAACAACAAATCTTAAGATAGTATCCCCAACTCTTAACAAATAAACTCAAGGACTTTCATCATAGTCAACAGATGATAATTAATAGTAATCACATTACTTTATACTTTACGTGTATATCCAAGATTATTGGCATTGAAGTCCTTTATAAATGACATTACTTGTAAAGTAAAAATTTGAAGATAAACAATTATTGTATAAGCAATCTTGAGTAGCATTCCACATTTGTGTATCTCATTGTTTTATGATATTATAATTACATGTCATTTCACACACACTCATAAGACTTAATAAGAAGCACAAGTGTGAAACTTATCTAAAAGAGCAACACATTACAAAGAAACCATTCCCAGTATGCAAACCCTAGATCAATGCTAATTCTGGGAATTCGAGTTTATCAAATTGCATTACAATACTACGCACAATAGCATTTTGCTTCTTTAAACATTAGTCCTTACCAGACCAATGATGCTGATTTCAGATATTATATCTTATATTGTATCGAAGACCATGAGTGCATAATCGTGCAATCACAAAAGGCAAGTTCACACTTGCTCATGTCCTTTGATTATTTTTTTGTAAAGTATTTTGCAAATCAGTGTTGTCATCACCTGCATTTCAAAAAGGTCAGAAAACATTATTTTTGATAATAATGTGAACTATTGGTTACTGATCCAGGGTGATCAGATAATCTATTAAATCTGGCAGTTGGAATACCACTTCTTAGGAATATATCATCTAGGACTTAACAACCAATGTCGCTAGTGATTCTTGCGCCGTATATCACGCGTTGACCATGAGATTTGGAATGGGACGGAGAAGTCAGCTGTATCCTTTTCCTTTCGTATGGAAGCAAGACTACCTTAACGTGACGTTGTGATTCCTTGTGCAGATCCAACATATGGGTGGGCACCCTTAGGCCCTACGTTTTTGGTGTCTAGATTATCTGTGAGTGGCTGTCGGAGGTTTAGCTGGACCTATAAGGTACTTACCAGGGGCACCACCAGCTCATAGAGTCTTCGGGAACTCACCAGGGTTTTAGCCTGCCCCGTAAGGGGGATTAACGGAGGTGAGCCAGCCCCGAAGGATCGTGCAGACATATGGGGTCGCAAAAAGGGCAGTGATTGTCTTGGATCTTAGTATGTGCCCCACACGAAGGAAGTGTGGACGAGAATGCAACTCGGATGTGCAATAAAGCTAAGATCTCTCATGGAAAAAGTAACGCACCTCTACAGAGTGTAAAAACCATAACTTGTTACTCCATGTTCCGAGAAGAAGCTGCGAACGCTATGGGAAAGGAACTCCATGAAAGTTCTGGTAAACCCGTGAAGGCTGACGGACATAGCTTTTCAGAATAAAAGCAACCTTTGAAGAAATGTTTACGAAAACTTGCATTGCCTACGACCTATGGTCTGTGGCTGTAGATATAGTGCATCAAACACTCCTTTTCTAGTGAACTTGCTGAGTACGCTCGTACTCAACGTATCTTCTTAACCCTTGCTAGATTCTTAAGCCAATACAGACGACGTCTACATCAAGTTATGCTCCAGGAATCATCATCAAAAGCTCAAGCTCTTCAATAAAATCAAGAAAGTCAACATTTACATCAACTCAAAAGAAGACGAAGATGCTGATTAGATAGGAATATAATCTCTAGCCATAGAACCAACTTCTGTAGGGTATTGCTATAGGGGTTCGTAGCATGGAAAACAAAAAATTCTACCGCATGCATACAAACAAGCCAAGATCTATCTACTAGATTGTAGCAACGAGTCGATAGAAGCACTCACCCTCGAAGATTCCAAAGCGGTTAACGAGAGCAGATTCTCGTGGGTGATGTAGTTGTACACTTGCCGATCTCAAGATCGCGTAGACGATCCTTCCGGCGCTGCGTTCCGACAACGCTCATGATCGGTCACACATTGCATTTTCGATGAAGACCTTCCTCTCCTTGTTCCAAAGAGCAGAGGTTGTAGCACTCTCCTCGTGATTCCGGCAGCACGACGGCGTGGTGTCGGAAGTAGAGGGAAGATCCCGCAGGGCTTCGCCTAAGCCGGAGCGAGTATGATGGAGTCAGAGAGGGCCTTGGCGATCTACGGATTAGAGGCACCAAGGGGGGTTGGTTTGGCCGGCGTCTAGGGTTTGGGGAAACCCTAATTCGGTGGCTAGAGGAGCCCTAGGTGGAGGCAGCACCTGGAGGGGTGGTGGCGCCTAGAGCTAGGGTTTTGGGTGTGAGGGGTAGGGGTGCGCCCTACCCCTCCTTATATAGATGGGGAGAGGCGGTTTGGGGAGGGAGTCCTCCCCCAACTCCTCTTCATGGCCGGCGGGTGGAGGGAGTGGGATTCCTACCCTAGGTAGGTTTCCTACTCTCCCTCCACCAAGCAATGTTCGGATTTGACTTTTCCAAATTGGCGTTTGACTTTCAAACTTGAATTTGATTTCTCTCTTAATATTGCCCAGCCAAGTGACCTAGTACATGATGCAACCATTCCACATTGTCATGACACATCCATGTACCCTTCCCCTTCCGGAGTGCCGGACCCTCCAGACCCTTCTAGAACATTCCCGGTGAAAACACCGAAATTACTTCCGAACTCCGAAACAGGACTTTCCTTATATGAATCTTATTCTCCGGACCATTCTGGATCTCCTCGTGATATCCCGGATCCCATCCGAGACTCCAAACAACATTCGGTCTCTTACTCATCATTCCATAACTACACAACAACATCGAATCCTTAAGTGTGTCTCCCTACGGTTCGTGAATTATGCGGACATGACCGAGACACTTCTCTGATCAATAACCAATAGAGGAATCTGGAAATTCATATGGCTCCCACATATTTCTACGATTACTTTGTGATCGAATGAACCACTTACATACGATACCAATTTCCCTTTGTCTCACGATATTTTACTTATCCGATGTTTTGATCGTCGGTATCTCTGCATACCTAGTTCAACCCCATTACTGATAAGTACTCTTATCTCGTTCCCGTGATATGTGATCCCTTGTGATCCAGTCACATGCTTGCAAGCCAATTGGATGACATTCCACCGAGAGGGCCCAGAGTATATCTATCCGTCATATGGATGGACAAATCCCACTCTTGATCCATGTGCCTCAACACATACTTTCTGAACACTCAATGCCACCTTTATAACCACCCAGTTACGGTGTGGTGTTTGATGTCATCAAAGCATCCTTCCGGTGATGGTGATTAGCATGATATCATGGTCGAAGGAATTAGGTTACTATGTATCAGAAAGCATATAGCAAACAAACTATATTAAATGGCTTGATCTTTATGCTATGCTTGACTATAGGAGTATGTCCATCATATCATTCTCCTAATGATATGACCATGTTGTTAATAACATCTCTATGTTCATGATCAGGAAACCATGATCATATATTAACCAACAAGCTAGTTTTAACAAGAGGCTTTACTAGGGACTCTTTTATGTTTACAAATCACACAAGTATTAATGCTTCCGGTTAATACAATTATAGCATGGTATGTAAACATTTATCATAAGCATGAAGATATGATAATAACCACGTTATTATTGCCTCTTGGGCATATCTCCAACAATTGCAATAGCAGCAATGCAAGCCCCCAATAGTTCAAATACTAGTCTATTAGTATAATAGTTATGAGTTGTTTATTCCCGATTCTTCTTTGTAAGAAGTTTCTTCCTCTCTCTTTAACCTATAGTGTTCTCTTGATCTTATGTAAAGAGTCGAGTTGTAATCTATAGTCATGTCTTGGACCTGATGTGTTTCTGTTGTACCACTCTGAGGGATGTAATACTAGTGTACGGTGTTTCATTGGTGTTATATCAACGACTATAGTGTACTACATCATGCACTGGTATGTTGGGTCACCGCACCGGTAAAGATAAAGAACCTATTCTACTTCTTGCAAATGTCGAGCAAGCTGATGATATGCTGGTGGGCACGAACGAGCGTCCCGTGCTCGTATCGAAACTAACATGAATCCATCAATGAGTCAGCGCACGATGTGCACAGTGACCCTAGAACAGCGCTAAGATAAACTTAGAAGTACAACAATTGATACAATTTGCATAGAGCTCATAAGCTTTTGACGAGGTATAATTTTGAAGTATGACTTTCTTTAGAGTGTGTGACGTTTGTTTGAACCATTGTCTCTTTGGCTTTAACTTCCACCCTTGTGTTGGCTTCCCGAAAAATGTTCCTTTCTGTAAGGTTCAACTATGTTTTATCACAAAATTGGATCCAAAATATTTCTATAGAAGTGCTTAATAAAGTAAAATGCCAGTCCAAGAAGACACAAAATAGATTAGATATATTTCGTATATCACTGGTGGAAAAGGGCCTCTAGTCCCGGGCTGCAACGGGCTCTAGTCCCGATTTTGGGCCCGGGACTGCAAAAACGGGACTAGAGCCCCCCCTCCTCTAGTCCCGGCTCGCAACGGCCCGCGACTGATAACAGCCACGTGGTTGTTTCAGCGCCGCGGGGGGCGGAAACCCTCTAGTCCCGGGCTGTAACATCACCCGGGACTAAAAGGATTCCTGCCGCGGCAGAGAAAGGCCACATTTCTCTTCCGCGGCAGAGATTGTGTATTTCCTTTTTTTGCCATTTTGTTCCATTTTCGTTTTGTGTTTCACTATAAGGAACATATATTTCAGTATACATATTATACGTTACTACATACACACTACACGTCGATGCATTTATATAATTAATCGATCCCTTGCAAGCATACATATAATCAATCATATCAAAAGGAAGAAATGTTTTGAAATTACATGGTCATTGATGAATATATATATCATATATATCATATGAGCTACATGGAGATGACTAAGGCAAATCGAGTTCCACGTCATCCGCATAATGCTCTTCATGTACATCAAGGACTTCCTTCATCATAAATCCCGCCAGCTCCTCTTGAATTGCTCTTATGCGCTAGTCTGGCTCTAGTTTCTCCCGCAAATCATAAATATAATGTGAGTCAACTTTCCACTCACTAGTCAACTCTCGGATGTACTCGCAGACGTAGTATCCACATAAATGAGTTCCCGGTGGCTGCTATAAACTCTTCTCCATTTTATAAGTTAGCTCCTCTTTGAATGGACCTGGTATTTTTCTGTCTGAACCGTGTCCAACACCTGCTCGGCAAAGAAAATGAACAAAGGAGTTATTAGTTACTTGATATCAGGAAATGAATGAAAGAGGACGATATAATGCGATAATGATTGAAATTACTTATGGACATTGCTTTCATGTCGCTCCACTTCTCTTGGTCTCAACTTAATGAGTCATGGACTTCAACTAGGGACTTGTCAACTTGAATGTTTAGCAAGATCCAGTGGAATCTGCGGACGTTTACATAAGCATACATGCATATATAGCTCATCGAGTAAGCAAAAATAAAATATGTACAAGATATAAACACTCACTTGAAGTTGTAAGGAAATAGTATTTCCTTAACAAAATGATTCTCGGTTAAGAACCTGGACAGGTCTTCCTCCACGTCTTTGGGGTGATTATTTAACGTATATTCATTAATGATATATGGGTCAATGAACCCAACGTCGTATCTTCTAGCTTTTTTGCATTCAAGCATCTTCATTCTACAGAATATAATATCATCATACAAAAGGACATATATAGTTAGGATAATATATTAAATGCAATGAACGAGCTAAAGCTACAAAAATAATTATAGAAATAAATAACTTACAGACAGTAGCAACCAATGATAGATTTGTCGAGGGTGCGCTTGTTGTATAACTGAAACAGTTCGGTCATTTGAAACTGTATCGAGTATGGTTTGAAGTGATGCTCCGTTCTAACGTCCACCGGAAACCAATCTTTCTGATGCTTTTTTTTGTGCTTGCGACATGTACCATTCGTGCAGATTTCGCATATGTGTGGATAGACGCGTGAGCTCCTCGTTACTGACTAGAGGCGCCCCTTGGACATACTGTCGTACTATCTGACCCACTGGCGTATCTTCATAGCCTAAATATTGACCAAGAGACATATTTGCTTCGTTAGCAAGTGATTTGGCCTGCGATACAGTGATTCCCATAAGTGCAGCACTATTACGGGCTCTAGGGTCCATTATTTGCATGTCCATATCCATTTCATCTCTGAAGGCCTTGTCGAGGTCTGAAATGACTTTGAGCGGGGCGATCGATTGATTCTTCTGTGCTCCGAGCTGGACAACTTGCTTCCCGCTTTTTGCACTTGTGATTTTTTTCTTCTGTGCTTGCTTAATAATCTCCCGGTCATAGTCTGATTCCAGATTCATCGATATCTGGGATGGTTGCTCAAGAAAGGACTTAGCCCACTTTGTGGTTTTTTCGTTATATACCTCAGCACCCAAAAAGCCTGAGCCAAAGCCACATCCGCCGGCTCAGGCATTTTGGGTGCAAAATGTGCCTTAACTTGGGCAGCCACATCCGCGTTAGTTTCCTCATCGGTCTTGTCATAAGGTCTCTTTGGAAGAGCCGACGGGATATCGACTATCTTCGGCGTTTGACCTTTCTTAGATGTGGGCCGCGGGGGACCGTCGAACTTTCGTTTCTTCGACGAGGTAGTAGTATTGCACGGAGGCGGAGGCGGAGATCGAGTTGATGTACTCCTGTTGTGGCGATCGTCAGCGGGGCGGGGTGGACTTGGAGGTTGGCGATAATCGGGTTGGGGTGGACTTGGAGGTTGACGATATTCGATGCGGGGTGGATTTGGATTCCTTGGAGTCGGTGGCCTTGGCGCCGAGCCTGGAAACTTGATGTACTTCTTAATTCAAAACTAATATAAAAACTTTGAAAAATCATATCTTTTATTGTAATAAAACAAATAATATGTCTATTATTTTCAAAAAATGTAAAGAATTTTAATATAATATCCATTTATCTGTTTGCATCATTTATAAATTATTTCATTTGTAAATTTTATTTTTTAATTCAAAACTAATATAAAAACTTTGAAAAATCATATCTTTTATTGTAATAATCCAAATAAAACAAAAAATATGTCTATTATTATCCAAAAAATATAATGAATCTTAATATAATATCCATTTAGTCCCGATTATAGTCACAAACCGGGACTAAAGATATTTTCCGCCATTTCCCACCTCTTCCCGCCAAGTTTTCCCGCCCTTTCCTTTCTACGAGAGCTTTTAGTCCCGATTGTAGTCACAAACCGGGACTAAAGATATTTTCCGCCATTTCCCACCTCTTCCCGCCATATTTCCCGCCCTTTCCTTTCTACGAGAGCTTTTAGTCCCGGATGTAGTCACTAACCGGGACTAAAGATATTTCCCGCCATTTCCCAAAGCTTCACGCCAAGCAGGTGACGATGACGATGATGATGATGATGACGATGAAGACCCTGAAGCTTCGTACTATAGGACTAGACATGATTATGACTAAAGGGGGCGGCTTTAGTCCTTTGTGTTAGCTAGTCCCGGTTTGTCCCGGTTTTTAATATTAATAAATGTCTTGAGTGTTACCTAATAAATAGAGGGAAATGCCTATATAAAGAGAGGGTTCATCTTTAGTCCCGGTTGGAGAAACCAACCGCGACTGAAGGGATTGCGGCAGACTAGGCCAGGCAACACTAATAATAGGGGTGAGTGTCGACATTATGTCATGCGGCTTGTACCTTGTCCCGGATGGTGTCACCAACCGGGACTAAAGATGAACCTTTAGTCCCGGTTGGAGACACCAACCGGGACTAAAGATGAGTCAGCACTAATAATAGGGGTGAGTGTCGACATTATGTCGTGAGTGTCGATATTATGCCGAGCTGCTTGTACTATAAATAGGCATCCTTGTGAGTCCAGTCCTCCAGCCAGTTTGAGGCATCTCCAAGATGGTTTTCGAGAGCAGGGACACCACTACGGCCAGTTTCAGGGAGATGCCGACGGAGCCCAGTCCTCCGGCATCTCCGAGAAACTGGTCATAGAGGCACTCCCTAATACGTGAAATTAGTTAGCTCCCAGGCGTATTGATCTAGTTAGAGAAGTTACAAGCTGCAAGATGGTTTTCGAGAGCAGGGACACCACTAGGCCAGTTTCAGGGAGATGCCGACGGAGCCCAGTCCTCCGGCATCTCCGAGAAACTGGTCACTAGAGGCACTCCCTAATATGTGACATCACGCGTTTGGAGATCAGATCTTAATGGTAAGTATGAATAGGTAGTAAAGGCCCTCCTTTAGTCCCGGTCCAGCCACAAAACGGGACTAACACACTCAAGATTGTTTGCAGACAACACTATAAAAATGGACACATGCATGGAACATCTTCACTCATAAAATGTTACAATTATTACATATCATTTCTTCGCGTGTGTTCCTTTCTGATCCCGTCATATCCATGGAGCATCTTCATTCATTAACATGATGCTTGGGTCATCCTTCACCGCGAAGGGCGGAATTTCATGAAACTTATCACAATCTTCTGACATGTCTGTCTTGTCCTGCACTCCCACGATGTTTCTTTTTCCTGGAAGAACTATGTGGCGCTTTGGCTCATCGTCTGATGTATTCTTTTTCTTTCTTCGTTTTCTAGGTTTGGTAGACATGTCCTTCACATAGAAAACCTGGGCCACATCATTGGCTAGGACGAATGGTTCGTCTAAGTACCCAAAATTGTTGAGATCCAACGATGTCATTCCGTATTTCTTGTCTACCTCAACCCCTCCTCCCGTAAGCTTGACCCATTTGCACCGAAACAAGGGGACCTTAAAAGTAGGTCCATAGTCAAGTTCCCATATCTCCTCTATGTAACCATAATATGTGGTCTTTGACCCAATGTTGTCTGTTGCATCAAAGCGGACACCACTGTTTTGGTTGGTGCTCTTTTTATCTTGGGCTATCATGTAAAATGTATACCCATTTATCTCGTACCCTTGGAAAGTCGATATAGTCGAAGATGGTGACCTAGACAACAAGTATAGCTGATCTCTAAGAGTGTTGTTTTTTATGAGATGTTGCAACCAATCGCCAAAACTCTTCATGTGTTCATCTCTAATCCAAGAGTCATGCTTTCCAGGGTTGTTGGAGCGTAAGATTTTCTTGTGTTCCTCGATATATGGGGCTGCCAAGATAGAATTCTGTAGAACGGTGTAATGTGCTTCAGTGTAAGAATGTCCGTCTCTACATATTATTGATTTCCTTCCTAGAGTACCCTTTCCACTCAGTCTCCCCTCATACCGCGATTGAGGAAGACCAATCGGCTTAAGGTCAGGAACAAAGTCAACACAAAATTCAATGACCTCCTCTGTTCCATAGCCCTTGGAGATGCTTCCTTATGGCCTAGCACAGTTACGAACATATTTCTTTAAGATTCCCATGAACCTCTCAAAGGGAAACATATTGTGTAGAAATACAGGACCGAGAATGGAAATCTCTTCGACTAGGTGAACCAGTAGGTGCGTCATAATATTGAAGAAGGATGGTGGGAACACCAACTCAAAACTGATAAGACATTGGACCACATCATTCTGTAACCGTGGTAGATCTTCAGGATTGATTATCTTCTGAGAGATTGCATTGAGAAATGCACATAGCTTCACAGTGGGTACTCGAACATTATCTGGTAGAAGCCCCCTCAATGCAATTGGAAGCATTTGCGTCATAATCACATGGCAGTCATGAGACTTTAGGTTTTGGAACTTTTTTCTGCCATATTTATTATCCCCTTTATATTCGACGAGAAGCCAGACGGGACCTTAATACTGCTTAGGCATTCAAAAAATATTTCCTTCTCTTGTTTAGTAAGAGCGTAGCTGGCATGACCTTGAAACCATTCTGGATGCAGACCATCTGGGTCTTTCATACGTTGATGGTCCTTTCGTGCTTCCGGTGTATCTTTTGTCTTCCCATACACGCCCAAGAAGCCTAGCAGGTTCACGCAAAGATTCTTCGTCACATGCATCACATCGATTGCAGAGTGGACCTCTAAGAATTTCCAATATGGTAGCTCCCAAAATATAGATTTCTTATTCCACATGGGTGCGTGTCCTTCAGCATCTTTCGGAACAGATTTTCCTCCAGGACCCTTTCCAAAGGTTACCAGTTGATCCAAATCTTTGACCATATCAAATATATCAGCACCAGTACGCTCCATAGGCTTCGTCTGGTGACATGCTAGACCGTTGAAATGCTTGCCTTTCTTTCTTAAGGGATGCTTGGCCAAAAGAAATTGACGATGCTCATTGTATACATTCTTCTTACAATATTCCAAATATATACTTGCAGTCTCATCTAAACAGTGTGTGCATGCATTGTATCCCTTGTTTGACCGTCCTGAAAGGTTACTAAGAGCAGGCCAATCATTGATTGTTACGAAAAGCAATGCTCGGAGGTTAAATTCTTCCTGCTTGTGCTCATCCCACACGCGTATCCCGGGTTCGTGCCACAACTGTAAAAGTTCTTCCACTAATGGCCTTAGGTACACATCAATGTCGTTGCCGGGTTGCTTCGGACCTTGTATCAACACTGGCATGATAATGAACTTGCGCTTCATGCACAACCAAGGAGGAAGGTTATAGATGCATAGAGTCACGGGCCAGGTGCTGTGACTGGAGCTCTGCTCCCCAAAGGGATTCATGCCATCTGTACTTAGACCAAAACTTAAACTCCTTGCGTCATCTGCAAAGTCTGGGTACTTTCTATCGATTTTTCTCCATTGCGAACCATCAGCGGGGTGTCTCAACATCCCGTCTGACTTACGTTCCTCTTTATGCCATCGCAACAACTTGGCGTGCTCTTTGTATCTGAATAAGCGTTTCAACCGTGGTATTATAGGAGCATACCACATCACCTTCGCAGGAACCCTCTTCCGAGGGGGCTCGCCCTCAACGTCACCAGGGTCATCTCGTCTAATCTTATACCGAAGTGAAGTGCATACCGGGCATGCATCTAAATTCTCATACTCCTCACCGCGGTAGAGGATGTAGTCATTAGGGCATGCATGTATCTTCTGAACCTATAAACCTAGAGGGCAGACAACCTTCTTTGCTTCGTATGTATCAAGGCAATACATTATCTTTTGGAAGCATATTCTTCATCATTTTCAGCAACTTTTCAAATGAGGAGTCAGGTATAGCACACTCAGCCTTCCATCGCAGCAATTCTAGTGTGCTGCCCAGCTTTTTCAGACCATTTTCGCAATTTGGGTACAACAACTTTTTGTGATCCTCTAGCATGTGATTGAACTTCTCCCTATCCTTTTCAGTTTCACAATCTCTTCGTGCATCGGCAATGGTCCGACCAAGATCATCAGCGGGTTCATCATGTGTCTCTTCTTCATCCTCCTCTTCAGCATCCCCCATGGAAGTATCTCCGTACTCAGGGAAACCATGATAGTTGTCATCCTCCTCCTCTTCTTTATTGTCTTCCATTATAACCCCTCTCTCTCCATGCTTGGTCCAACAATTATAACTGGGCATGAAGCCGGACTTCAATAGGTGGCTGTGAAGGGCTTTTGAGTCAGAGTAATCCTTCTGATTCCTACATCCATTACATGGACATAATACAAAACCATTGTGCTTGTTTGCATCAGCAACACGGATGAATTCATGCACGCCATTAATGAACTCGCCAGAGCGTCGGTCAGTACCGTACATCCATTCCCGAACCATCTGCATTATAGTAAAAGTATATCAAAAACCATTACACAACATGATAAAATTATTACAAGTTATATTGAGAGCTTGTAGAGCATTAATTTTGAATTTTGAAAAATTTACATGCACCAATTTGTCAATTGGAGAAAACAATCAACATGATAAATGTGGAGTTTTTTATTATTGTTCTATCAGTGAAAACCTCATTCCATTCTAAGCTCTGAAACTCTAAAATTACACATTTCAATTTTCAGTAACTATGTGCCTAATCAAAATTTGTTACACATATATATCAAAATCCTTCTAGCTACTTCTAGAGCATGCATGCATTTGATCCATATCTCTATACTTCTAGAGCATTATATAGAGCTAAAGTAGCAATAAGAGATGAAAGAATGAAGTTCTAACCTTTTAAAGCTTTGGATTTAGGTGTTGCAAACTAAATCTTGACAAATCTTGAGAAAAAAATGGCATAAACTCTCTTGCTTTTCTTTGAGAAAAATGGCCACCATATGCTTTAGGGCAGCTAGCCAGTGAGTTGTATATATAGTGATGGACAATTAGTCCCGGGCCGTGATACGACCCGGGACTAATAGTCCCCGAAAGAGCTGTTGCCCCGCTCCAGCTTATTAGTCCCGGGCCGTATTACGAACCGGGACTAATGCTCTGGTCCGGCCCGAGACTAATGCTTATGGCCATTTCTTGCCGTTGGAGGCCTCACGGACCGGGATTAGTGCTAGCACTAGTCGCGGTTCGTGACGGGCCGGGACTGCTGGGCTTGTTCGGATCGAACCGAAGATGGTTTTTCCAGTAGTGTATCTGATTACACAAGAGAATATATAGTTTGGTTCAACCACAAACTTACGTAATTTCTATCCTCTATTAATATTGTATAAAAAGTTATAACGAATATATTTCTTAAATAAGTTTCACTCTGCAGAAAATATGCGATATAAGAGACCCAACTAACCAATAATTGTCTTAAATAAACGTTTATCAGCGGAAAGTATTCAACATGACAGACCATGCTCACCAAAGATTGGACCAGATAAGAAAATTATAAACACCTAATGTGAAGTCCAATAATTTACAGCTATGTGAGTTTCTTAATAAAGAATATATATTAGTCCCAACAAACAACAACATATTGATGATTTACTATTTTTCAACTGGAAGCAAGAAATAGGAGATGTTATCTTACATGTACGGTCCGAAGGAATTTCATAGTAACCACATAATTATTAAGTGTCTATTCCCTATATTACCTATTCTATACATAATTGGGTGCAAAAAGTAAGATCAAAAAATTAACTATATTACATATTAAGTGAGTATTCTCTATATTACCTATTGGATTGCTTAAAGAAATTATTAAATGCCATGCAAAAAATATTCAACATGAGAGATTATGCTCGCCAAAAATTGGATAAGAGAAACTATTGAAAACAAATAAAGAAATTTTAACAATATTAGCTATGTATATTACTTAAATGAGAAATCTAATGATTCCCAAAACAACAACATTGGGATGTGGATAATAAACAAATGTTCTAGTCATGGCTGTAAAAATTAATAGGATGTTGTATAACATGAACAATGGTGGAGGTAGGAGACGACTTCATATTGTAGGTGGCAGGCAACTTGGAGAGATTGGAAATGACTTGGAGTTCCACCTGTTTAATATAACTCTAAATATAATAGTCCACTAAATAATATCTAGCAATCGTTGAAGATAGTCATGAACTATCTAGTACTCTATCCTTTAGAAAAAAAATATATTAGAATTATAGAATTTCACATATTAAAGAATCCTTATAACTACTATTTTTTGGGTTATACACATCAATGTTGAAATTACATACATGCAGAAGTTCTTGGTGTATACACATGACAAAAATAACATTACCTATTTCACGGGAAGGAGGGAGCAATCCTGATTTATTCTCTAATATATATATTTTTCACGCGCCTTCAATTTGTCGGTATAAGAAAATATATTCTTTGTCGGTCCTAAATCTTGATTGTGTCCTGATATCATGATTAGCCTATTGGCTCCCGGCTCATGCATAGCCTGCTACGGAGACGTTTTCCTGGCAGATTCAAGTCGGCGGCAGGGACAGAGATATGATTCAAGCATTTTGGGCGAAGAATAAAAACCCATAAAAATAGGAATATATAGCAAAAGAAATTTCATGGCCTTCAAACATCAACAATATATCTTGCATTATAAATTTACATTTCTACAAGTGTGAATGTGAATATAAATCTACGCTCACCAGCACATCGTTCAAACCGATTATCTATGTAACGTTGAACTTTATAGTTATTTCTTCATTTTATGTTCAATCGGTCGAGTATAATGTTCCAACAAATAGGTTCAAATAGTTATTATCGGGGATTATTTCTCTTTGTGCAGGTACAATACAAATAAATAACATGCAACTGATTAACAAAAAAATTAGCTTGTATATAATGTACTACGTATGATAATCTATATGCAAAGTTAATTCATGTATACAGTATACCTTAGAGGTTCAGTGGCGGAGCTACATGCATGTCAGGGGGGGCCACCGCCCCCCCCAGATTTTTTAAAATCATTGAAGGAAAATTTTTTTGGGGACCTAGAAAAGAAAAATTAGTGTCATTTGCCCCCCCCAAACATTCATAATTTCGTTTTGGCCCCCCTGATATTCTTGGCTAGCTCCGCCACTGTAGAGGTTACTTTAGACGACATATCGACTGGATCGTAGGCTTACACCGGCGTCCGCCAGCCTCCTTTCAGCAGACAATCACTTGCTGTGACGTTCGACGGTCTGGTGCTCGAGGAAGCCCTAGTGCGGGCGGCGGCAGAACGTGACGGCCATAGATGTGTGAACACGTCAATGCTTTATTTGATTATTTTTTTAGGGATGTCAATGCTTTTTTAGGGGGATGTCAATGCTTTATTTGATGGATCCACTGATCGATTGCTTATTTACATACAGAGCTACAGTTCCATCGTAGTGGGCTACAATTTGGGGCCTGGGCCATTCAGTACGTACGCAAGCTACTTGGTAGGTAGACTTATTTTAACTGCTTATGGACGGATGCTAATTTGGCAAGAGGAATGTATGCATCATAAATTTTCTCACCTGGTCTCTTTTGCAAAGAACACTAACTAATAATTCAGTATAGGATATCATATTTGTCTGACCTCTTCATCTGCCTCTCTCTCAACAAGGTTATATTGAGAGGAGCTCTGTCATGCTGCTCTCATTACGGTACAAGAAGGACAAACAGATAAGCGGTCCTACATTTGGGGTTCTGACAACTATTCATCACAAAAAGCGTATAGAGCAATGATTGGTTTTCAGCCAACTCCTAATCATTTCACTTGGCTTTGGAATTTCTCATGTCAATCCAAACATAAGTTCATTTTCGCTCCTATTACATGATAGATTAAATACTAGGAATCTACTTGGCAGGAAAACAATGTAGTTACCATCCTATTCATATGCAGTGTTGAATTGTCCACAAGAAGAAACTTTACACCACCTTTTCTGTTCCTGCCTGTTTGCTGAGAAATGCTGGGATTATATCTGCCCACAAAGATCACTTGGGCTGTCAGTTTTTAAGCCTTTCAAGATATAAAAGTGCAGTTAAACCTTCCTTTTGCTATGGAGATCCTGATTTTGTCTGCTTGGGGGGTTTGGATAATAAGGAATAACCTAATTTTTAAGAATCAAAGACCTAGCTTTAATAATTGGAAGGCATAGAATGAAGAAAAAGCATGCTCAAAGCTTCAAAGAGTGTCTGCAATCTCAAGTGTAATTTTTAGCATAAATTTTAGTTCTCTTTCTTCTCTCCTCAGTTACCTCGGCTGACTTCTAAAGTTGTAAATTTTGGCTCTAATATTACAAAAAAAAAATTACAGTGGGGATTTCCCACTGTTTTCCCTAAAAAGGATTAAAAACAGTTGTGCTTTTTCTAATCCAGTACTGCGTGAAACCAATGGATTCCTAACAGCACACGCCTACTAAGCTGCTGCTCTATGGTGTCTTTCCGTGGCAACGTGACCCGGACATATATTGTACGTGTTAGGCAAGACATATTTTACGTGTTAACTTTAAGTCTCAACCATTAATATCTAGAATCAATGATTAGAATATTTTTATTTATGTGGATCAACCTAATGCTTCGAAAAATAACCTTATACTACTTTTAGTATATAATAAATAGATGCCGTTGTGGTGGCATGTTATCGTGCATCACAGCATCAGCCCCTTCAGAAGAAGCAGATGACATGTAATTTATAGTATTGTCTAATAGTTGTTCCTGTAGCAGTGAAGAAGTGTTGTCTTTGGACTACCTAGTGACTAGATGTGTTCATATTTAGATAAAATTGAGATCATAAATATGCACCAGAAGGAGTAAGACAAACACCATTTGTATTTGCTTGTTATATTACATTGAAATTAAAATGCATCAATCAGGTTAATGTTGTATTTGCTAGCCTCTATTGTAGTAAGACAGACATCGTTTGTGCTCTATTAAGTTATTAAAACCGGGCACACTGGCTTTATTAAGTCATTAAAACCGGACACATATTCGAATTAAATAAAATATATTTTTCTGTATGTTATATTTTTCTTAATTTAAATCTAACATATTTGAATCAAAATTACAACCAAAACATCTGTAAACCAATGATTTGGATTAATTGTGTATCCTTTTATAGCTTGTATGGTAGGATTGAAGGGGTCTTAAGATTGTAAGATCAAGAGGGTTTTAAGAAATAGTTCTCATTGGACACGTCAAAGTTGTCAAGACACAGATCTAGGAGTCTTCTCCTCCAAGAAAGAAAGCCCCTACAGGCGATATGTACCTGCCTCCTATCGCCACCACCGCTCATCTGCCATGGCTACTGTGGCATAGGGCCTTGGAGGCACTATCGATCTCGGTACTTGTCGATGGAAGGGCTTCATTTTTTATATTTTTCTTTTTTTCTTAGGGTTTGTGTACTACTCAAGAAGACGTGATCGTGGAAACTCCCGAAAGATGGAATAAATTCATCATGGATAGCCCCATGGTCTTGCTACGTACAATGTTGTCGGAGGGCATGTGGAGCTGTGTGTTTAATAGATATCGCTGGATTTAGTCGGTGTTCATTTTAATCTACACTTCTCTTCATTGACGATGGTTGATGCTCTCGTGGGCTGGTCTTTGGGGCCTTACCACAACGACTTTCAGTTTGTCTACTACAACAAACTCTAGTAAAACAAGGTTTGCCCCGGTACACTAAGGGAGGGGCGAGGACGGCGATGTTTCTTCGGCTCGCCCGTGTTCTTGTAATCGTCACTAGGTAGTCCAAAGATCTGTTTGTGAATTTTATTACTTCTACAATTATTATAATGTTGTTGAGAATTATGAATAGATCGGTGTACTTTGCTGGGAAAAAGGAGTTCTTGACCATATTGCTACGGTAGCAGATATTATTTCTATGTACTTAGCTGTATTTAGGTACAATTGGTGATTCATTAATAAATGGGGTTGCTACTTATGGAAAATTGAAGGGAAATAACGATGAATTGTATTGGAGCTCGATACTACTAGTGCAATGTACTACTGACACCCATCTTGACCCCCACTAGCTAGTACATATCTCCCATCATCCCCATAAGTATCTTTATTTTTGGAGTGAATTCCACTTTTTACCCTCTACTTGTGCATTTGTGACACTAATTACCCTATGCAGTGAAAATTCATCTAAATTACCATGTTTGGTAACTTTAAACCCTCATTTTCTGATGCATATCTATTGGGCAAGATGGTAACGATTGAACTTTGAAATTATCGAGATGGCAACAAAAAATAGAACATTTGGTGCACAGAAGGGTAATATGATCGACGACGACGTCCTCCGATTTTGACATATTTTGTGGCGGCACATCGTCCTAACATGTCAGCCTTATCCAAAAACATGTGTTAAATGCTAAAACAGGACAAAATCATGCTTGATTTTTTAAAAGGAACATTAGGTACAACTTCTACTAAATGGGGTAATTAGTGTCTCAAATGCACAAATAGAGGATAAAAAGTGGAATTCACTCTTATTTTTTAGATAACCTGCTGATTTATTGATTGATAATAATGTTTACATGGATAGTTTCAGAATGTGGCACACCTAGAAAAATATGGCAACCATTTACAAGTGATAGAGAATACTTAGCTAGGCCGTGAGCTTCAAAGTTTGAAGCTCTTCCTTCATGGACATAGACACACTCCTCGAAGCTTGATGATCGATCATTGGTTTCTCTTATAATAGTACTGTATCTACCCATAGTACCTTCCTTCAAGTAGCAACAACGGTCTAGCAGTCTGAACACTACTAGAAAAAACGTTATCAGTGGCGCACCAAAAATGAATTCAGTGGCGCATCTATTGGTCGCCACTAAATTGTCGCCACTAAAATTAGAATTCTGTGGCGTCAAAGCTTGATGATCGATCATTGGTTTCTCTTATAATAGTACTGTATCTACCCATAGTACCTTCCTTCAAGTAGCAACAACGGTCTTGCAGTCTGAACACTACTAGGAAAAATGTTATGGCGCACCAAAAATAAATTCAGTGGCGCATTTATTGGTCGTCACTAAATTGTCGCCACTAAAATCAGAATTTTGAGAAGTCTGTGTGCGTCACAGAATTCTCAAAATTCTGTGACGCATATGGCCATATGCGCCACATAATTCTGTCCCACATTCTGTGGCGCGTATGGACATATGCGCCACAGAATTCTATCCCACATTCTGTGGCGCATGTAGGCATATGCGCCACGGAATCCTTTTTTCAGATTTTCGAAATTTTGAGAATCTGGTACAAATACAGGTATATTACAGGAAATACACAAAAATTGATAGAAGTACACAGAAAAGCTGCACACAACAGTACAAACGTTCCAGTTCACATATAATACATCAACAAACACGAATGTTCACAAGTTTCTCATCAATAGTCTCCAATGGTGTTCAAAGCGCCCAGGCATCACACTCTTCTAGTTCTCGTCAATCAGCGCAAATAGGTAGGCGTCCATGTGACCAGGTCTGAGAGGCGTCCCCATATTTTTGGCTATCTTCTTCAGAAAACCATCATAGAACTTCTCCGCATATTTGACATTAGCTCTCTTGTTGCCATTTGTTGGCCATCCAATCTCACCAATAACTATTTTCATGTCAGGCACACCAGCTTTCCTTAGTGACCAAACAAGAGTATCGAAGTTGGCTTCGAACACATTCGTGTATACCATTCCTTTGTCATACACAGGCTTGCTTCCACCATCGAAGAAGGAGAAATTTGTTGGAAATATAAGCAATAATCCATATGATTTAATCCGAATAATAAATTGATAAAACATGATCATACAAACGATACTAAAACCAATTATGCAGATCAACAAAGTAGATGAACAGATTACATCTATAGGAGATAAACCTATCACATCTACACCAAACGCTAGAACAAAGAACTCTAGCATAATCCGAAAAAGACAATTAAGGATCACGTACAGTGTAGGCTGAATAGCAGCCGCAGTGGTTGCAGCAGCGTCGCCCATGTTGAGGTTGTCGAAGAGGTCGCTGACGTCCGGGAAGAAGTCGTCGTCAGGGAATTCGTCGTCGGACGACGTCGTGGTTGCCAGTAGTCGCGCTTGAGCGCTTCCCAAAAACCTGATCGCCCCTCACCCGTACAGGTTCACGAGAGGCGGGGTTCCGGAGGCCTACTGTCCTGATTTGTGATGCACGCCGCAAGCCGAGAGCGGCGGCGCAAGGTTCTGGAGATAGGCGCGTGTGTGGATTGATTCCATACCGTTTAGGTTTAGCCCGGACGCTTATATAGTGCAGGTTAGGAGGATTAATTAACGCGTCCGTTAATGACTCATAATCAGTTTTCCCAACAAGCAAAATAAAGCTCGGCTCGGCGAGATTCCATAACCAGCAAGGCGTGGCGTGTAAGGCGTCGGAGGAGGAGTGCGTGAGGGCTACTCTTCTTGTCACACCTTAGTGAGTGATGCAACACTCTACTATATAAGGTGGTCCAACTCCCCTTCAACTAGCAATGTGGGACTAAACTTTAGCACCACTAGCACAACCATATGCTGCCATACACAAGTGGGCCAAAGAGAATTTCAGAATTTGTCTAATGGGCCAATAGCCCAATATACACCAAATTTTAACAATCCCCCACAAAGTCTCATTGGCACATCACATCACTTTTCTTCCAAAACATTGTTTTATATACCGGTGTGTAGTGGAGACCGTTAAGTTGAACTTCCACGTTAAACTTCATGCTACACTAGCTTGCAACTTGAATAGTGGACTATGCCTTGAACTACAAGTTTTCTGCGCGCTAGTTTCACACAAAATCTAGACCGATACAGGGCTGCCGTCGGCTTCCCCGCAGTTTGGAGCTTATGCGTCATACTCCAGGGCCTTTCATGAGTTTATTAGAGAGCACCCAACTCTCACGGACTGCGACGTTTGACAGTCAGACTCACATAGGTGTATTCCTCAAGAGATGTTCTGCAGGACAACATCTCCGCTTATAAAAAGCCACTTGGAACACATTAAGATAAATATCAACCTGCCATGCAGATTAAGAGAGTATTGCATCTTTATGGAGATGTAAATATAATATGGGGATACTCTCCTCTTAGCTGACCAACAGCTTGTCTCCCATCTCTTATTCACGGGATCTCCAATCACATAGAGTGGGTTGCCACTGGGATCAACTCATAGCGTGGGTCTCAAACCCATCTCCCTCGATGCATTATCTATCACATTGCGTGATAAACCCTTTGTAAAAGGATCTGCCAGGTTTTTAGATGTTTGGATATAATCCAACGCAATAACTCCGGAGTTTTTCAGTTTCCTGACAGATTTCAATCTCCTCTTCACATGCCTTGATGACTTCATATTATCCTTAGAACTGTTTATTTTGACGATCACAGTTTGATTATCACAGTTCATCGGGATGGCGGGTATTGGTTTTTCAACCACAGATAAGTCCATCAAGAGCTCACGAAGCCACTCTGCTTCAACAGTGGCCGTGTCTAATGCTGTGAGTTCTGCTTCCATTGTTGATCTCGTTAAGATGGTCTGCTTGCAAGACTTCCAAGAAACAACGCCACCACCAAGTGTAAACAAATAACCACTTGTGGCCTTAATCTCATCAGCATCAGATATCCAGTTTGAATCACTATAACCCTCAAGTACCCGAGGATACCCAGTATAGTGAATACCATAACTCGCAGTGCCTTTCAAATAGCGCAAAACTCTTTCAAGAGCATGCCAATGATCATCTCCAGGATTTGACACAAATCGACTCAGTTTGCTTACAGCAAAAGAGATGTCAGGTCTAGTAGCGCTGGCTAGATACATGAGCGAGCCAATAATTTGAGAATATCTCAATTGATCTTTAGCATTCCTTCGATTCTTTCGAAGTAGCACACTCGGATCATAAGGCGTTGGACAAGAATTGCATTTGCTATACCCGAAGCGACTCAATATCTTTTCCACATAGTGATACTGAAGCA
The DNA here is from genome assembly GCA_023614405.1 of Avena insularis. NCBI lineage: Eukaryota > Viridiplantae > Streptophyta > Magnoliopsida > Poales > Poaceae > Avena > Avena insularis. The sequence continues at coordinate 12,099,451 of CM042684.1, forward strand.
ATGTAATCCCACCATTGTCATCCTTTAGTAGCTTGATGTTTAAGATTACATCAGCCACTCCCAAGTCCTTCATCTCAAAGCAGCGAGATAGGAACTCTTTGACCTTCTCGATAACAGCGAGGTTGGTCCCAAATATCAATATGTCATAAACGTAGAGATACATAATAACTCCCTCGCCCCCACCATGGCGATAGTACACACATTTGTCAACTTAGTTTACAACAAAGCCTTCAGCAATTAAAGTTCTTTCAAACTTCTCGCCACTGTTTAGGAGCTTGCTTAAGACCATATAAAGACTTCACTAACTTACACACCTTTCCTTCATGACCATCTACTACAAATCCATCAGGCTGCTCCATATAAATTTCCTCATCTAGCTCTCCATTTAGAAAAGCTATCTTAACGTTCATTTGATGAACGAGAAGACCATGTGAGGCAGCCAAGGAAAGTAGGACTCGAATAGTGGTCAATCTAGCTACAGGTGAGTAGGTATCGAAGAAGTCTTCACCTTCCTTTTGGGTATAACCCTTAGCCACAAGACGTGCCTTGTACTTTTCAATAGTACCATCAGGTCTAAGCTTTTTCTTGAACACCCATTTACATCCTACAGGTTTACACCCATAAGGATGATCAGTGATTTCCCAAGTACCATTAGCTAAGATGGAGTCCATCTCGCTTCGGACAGCTTCCTTCCAGTAGTCAGCATCTTGAGATGCATAGGCTTCTGAAATAGAAGTGGGAGTATCATCCACAAGGTACACAATGAAATCATCACCAAATGACTTTGTAGTCCTTTGTCTCTTGCTCCTCTTGGGAGCTTCATTGTCATCCTCCACAGGATCATCAGAGTGTTCTATCGGCATAGTGGGTTCAGGAATTATAGAAAATTCCTGACTAGATGAACTAGTCATCTCCTGATTTGATGAGCTAGACATGCCTTTCATAGGAAAGATGTCCTCAAAGAAAGTCGCATCATTCGACTCCATAATTGTACCAACATGCATGTCGGATATCTCAGATTTTACTATCAAAAATCTATAGCCAATGCTATGAAAAGCATATCCCAGAAAAACACAATCAACGGTTTTTGGTCCAAGCTTTCGCTTCTTGGGTATTGGAATATTGACTTTCGCCAAACAACCCCAAGTTCGTATGTAAGAGAGTTTAAGCCTTTTCTTTTCCCATTCCTCAAATGGAGTCATGGTTTTATCCTTTACAGGAACACGGTTTAGGACATGACACGCAGTCATTAGCGCCTCCCCCCACCATTCCTTGGAAAGACCCGATGTATCTAACATGGCGTTAATCAAATCAGTTAGAGTGCGGTTCTTCCTTTCGGCCACCCCATTTGACTGAGGTGAGGAGGGAGGCGTCCACTTATGTATAATACCATGTTCCATACATAATAAATCAAATTCGTTTGAAATGTACTCTCCACCACGATCTGACCTTAGCCGCTTGATTTTAAGATCAAGTTGGTTTTCTGCCTCAGCTTTATAGATTTTGAAGTAGTTCAAAGCTTCATCTTTAGATTTCAGAAGATAAACATAGCAGTATCTAGTGGAGTCATCAATCAACATCATAAAGTATCTTTTTCCACCTTTTGTCAACACACCATTCATCTCACAAAGATCTGAATGTATAAGTCCTAGCGGTGCTAAGTTTCTCGGCTCCGCAGCCATATAAGACTTGCGGGGTTGCTTTGCTTGCACACAAACTTGGCACTTAGAACCTTTGACAGTGGTAAATTTCGGAATTAAACTCATATTGGCTAGCCGCGTCATGCAACCAAAGTTAATATGACAGAGTCGTGAATGCCAAACATTGGACTCATTATCATTGCAAACATGATTAATAACTTTAGTACATTAGTCTGACAAAGACAAGCAGAACAGACCTCCGCACTCATAACCTTTTCCAACAAATTATACATACTTAGAAATTACAACTTTATTGGACTCAAAAACCAACTTAAAGCCATCTCGACATAAAAGCGATCCGCTGACGAGATTCTTATTGATGGAGGGAACGTGCTGCACATTCTTCAGCTGTACGGTCTTCCCCGAAGTAAACTTCAGATTTACCGTACCAACACCATGAACAGAAGCACGTAAACCGTTTCCCATCAACACGGAAGAGGTCCTTGAGACCTGATAAGAGGAAAATGATGGAAATATCAGAACATACATGTGTATTAGCACCCGTGTCTATCCACCAATCAGGGGAATGACATACTGAAAGAATAGTAGGTAAAATACCGTACCCAGCATCCTTCATCTCAGTATTGCTAATAACAACATTAGCAGCATTGTCGCTGTTTCCATGTTGACGCTTGTCAAAGCGATAAGGGCAGCTAGGAGCCCAATGACCAGGATCACCACAGACGTGGCAAGAGCTTTTCCTCTTATCATTTTTCTTCTTGAAGTTGGTTGAGTGCGTGGTCTTGTTCTTGCCATCGAACTTTCCCTTTCCTTCATTTTTGTTCTTATTCTTAAACTTGTGGGATTGGAAGTTTTTCCTCTGCACTAAATTCGCAGTAGAACCTCCCTCAAGTCCTCGAGCAGTTTTTTCCTTTGCTCTCGCCTTCTCTTCCACATGAAGAGACCCAATGAGATCCGTAACGGAAAACTCTTGTCTCTTATGTTTCAGAGAAGTAGCAAAGTTCCTCCACGAGGGAGGAAGCTTGGAAATATTGCCACCAGCCACAAATTTGTCTGGTAAGGAACACTTGAACTGCTCAAGTTCTTTGGCAAGTGATTGTATCTCATGAGCTTGCTCAACGACGGAGCGCTCATCAACCATCCTGTAGTCATAGAATTGCTCCATGACATACAGCTCAGTGTCAGCGTCCGAGACCCCAAACTTGGCCTCGAGCGCTGAATGTCCGAGACCCCAAGAACTCTAGCATAATCCGAAAAAGACAATTGAGGATCACATACAGTGTAGGCTGAATAGCAGCCGCATCGGTTGCAGCAGCGTCGCCCATGTTGAGGTTGTCGAAGAGGTCGCTGACGTCCGGGAAGAAGTCGTCGTCAGGGAATTCGTCGTCGGACGACGTCGTGGTTGCCAGTAGTCGCGCTTGAGCGCTCCCCCAAAAACCTGATCGCCCCTCACCCGTACAGGTTCACGAGAGACGGGGTTCCGTAGGCCTACTGTCCCGATTTGCGGTGCACGCCGCAAGCCGGGAGGAGGAAGACGAGAGCGGCGGCGCAAGGTTCTGGAGATAGGCGTGTGTGAAAGCAAAATAAAGCTCGGCTCGGCGAGATTCCCGCAACCCGCGGCGCGCGCGCGTCGTGGCGAGGCGTGGCGGGCGGCGTCGGAGGAGTGCGCGAGGGCTACTCTTCTTGTCACACCTTAGTGAGTGATGCAACACTCTACTATATAAGGTGGTCCAACTCCCTTTCAACTAGCAATGTGGGACTAAACTTTAGCACCACTAGCACAACCATATGCTGCCATACACAAGTGGGCCAAAGAGAATTTCAGAATTTGTCTAATGGGCCAATAGCCCAATATACACCAAATTCCAACAAAATTAAGTGGGAAGTTGGGATTCTGCTACAAGCTGAGATATGGGTATATGTTGACCACAAAGGGTGCATCATTCCTATGGAGAAAATTGACAATGGAAACCATGAGGGTGTTGATATCCTTGCAGAAATTCCCAGCAGATGGAACTGGATTGTTGTTAGTGGAGTTGTAGACATCAGCATTTAGGGGAAAAACTGCCTTGACCTGTAAACCAGCACCATCTAGAGCTCTCTGAATGTTTTTGAGGGCAGGAAAAGTAATATTGATGAAGCTTACATTATAGCTCTTCAGAAATGGCTCATTTCCAACGGCTACATATCTGAACAATAAACATAAACAATGAATGTAAGAGGGCAGTGCCACAACAGGACTAATATACAAAGTTGTAAATAAGGAAGTAGCTTAAACAAATAATATGTGCATCAAGTTCCTGAAATTCCTCAAAATATTCTCATATTTACACTGTAAATACATAAGAAGTTGATCATGATAGCAGCTAGTCACAATGCATCTGTCCTTGCGCATCACAAAATACTTAGCTTCGTCTTGTTTCTAAATGCCACATTAAGGGAAACTGCAAAATGCTGCAGTAGAAAGGTAGGATACTTCACACACATGAGAAAACTGTGAAACACAAAATAATGTAGAAAGTACTAGTAGCTAAATGTGACAGATTCAGCTTCACCAACATCACTACTGTATTTGCCGCTATAAACTAACAACTCTATAATCCAAGGTACAGAAATACAGCAGTGACACCACATACACAGTATTGTCTGTCCATGTCCCAAAAAAAACTTGATGTCGTGCCAAAAATATTTCCCACAAATGTAGGATTTACACATTTTAACTGAATCATATGAAATTAATGCATGAAACAAGTATTTCATCTCAGCAATGTACACTGTTTTAGGTGCCAGTTCATAGGATGCTTAATGCGACTTACATACACTATCTACTCAACACGGATCAAGCATTATCCATGGCGAACATGAAAGCATTAGTCAACTCAACCGCTCAGTCAGCCAAGAATGTATAATGCACTTGTCATATGTACAAAAGCTAAGAGAGACCTCAAACCGGTGTCAACAGCATGACCACCGCATCAATGTCGCAGGCAGAGCAAACAACAAGCGTCCATGTGCGGCAACCCCACCCACAGCAGTCCGGCGAACAGACCACAGAGCGCGCGTAAGGTAAGGCACTGGCTTTAGGGGAAACGGCGGTGAGTGCGCGCGTACCTGACGTCGACGCCGGCTTCGATGTTGCGGGTGACGTTGTCACGGACCCAGTCGCGGGCGCGGCGGGGGTCGCGCCGACGGAGGCGAGGTGGTCGATTGGGGACGACGAGCATGGCATGGATGCCAGACCCGGTGAGCGCGGAGACCGTCCAGGGTCGGCGTCGAACAGCTTTACCCGGTCCACGCCGTTGGCCGCCAGCATGCAGGCCACCACCGCCGGGTGCATCGGGTGCGACATCATCGTGCCCCAGTTCACCCCGACGCCGGACATCGCCGCCGCCGCGGAGGGGTGCGGTAGCACGACCGCCGCGATGGCGAGGACGACCGCCGCGATCAGGGCGGCGGCGCCGGCCATGGTCCGGGGGTTGAGGTTTGGGGATGGATTCTTGAGGGTTGGGGTTTGGGGTGTGGTGGCGGGGGAATGGCGGAGGTGGGAGTTTTGGGGTTTTTATGCGCCGCGTCCGTGTAGTTGGAGAAGGAGGCGAGGAGGAAGTGAGGAACAGCTGTAGATTTCTTCGGAAGGAAAGGGAGAGCAACAGAAGACACGGCCGAGGATTTTACGCCGGCTGGTAGATGGGCCCGCGCTTGTATCATAACAGCGTACCATGCAATGTGCAAGAACGCAGACTTCTGGACATGTGAGGTTCATTTTTTGGAAATAACAATCTTTTTAAAAAGGCTGAAATAAAAATAATAGTGAGCGGTTATATATTTCCTAGTGGTGGTAGGTAGAAGCGGTTATATATTCTATGGCGCATTTGCCAAATGCTCCACGGAATATCAAAATTCTGTGTCGTATATAAATATATTCGTCTTAGAAAGTGAGAATTCTGTGGCGCATATGCTGTGACGCATATAGCCATATGCGCCACAGAATTATGGTTGCCCATGTGCTGGGTCAGGCCCATATGGGCCCACAGGAATTTTGTGGCATACATATGCGCCATAGAATTCTCACTTTCTGTGGCGCATATAGCTATATGCGCCACAAAATTGCAAGAATTCTATGGAGCATTTGCTATATACGCCATAAAATTAATTTTAGTGGAGCATTTTTCGTATATATGTCACAGAATTAAAATCTACCTATAATCGTTACTACAACAAAATCGTGTTGTAGAGACATATCCCTAGGGACACTCTCCATTGTGCCTCTTTGCACCTTATCCGGTCACTATGTAGAGACACGAAGAGAGACATCGTAGAGAGTGTCTTACCAGTAGAGACACGTATTTGGAGGCACTTCGTATTATGCCTCTTATCACTTATATAAAGACATTAAAAGAGACACTTTAGAAAATGCCTTAACTGTAGAGACATGTCCATAGAAGCACTATCCATGATGCCTCTGAGTGACTATGTAAAGACACTATAAGAGACATTTTAGAAAATGCCTTAACTATAGAGGCATGTCCATAGAGACACTATTCATGATGTCTCTTATTGATTATGTAAATACACTATAAGGGACATTTTAGAAAATGTCTTAACGGTAGAGACATGTCCATAGAGGTACTATCCAGAATGTCTCTTAGTGATTATGTAAAGACACTATAAAAGACATTTTAGAGAATGCCTTAGCATTTTAGAGACTTCTCCATAGAGGCACTACCATGATGTCTCTTAGCACTTTTGTAAAGACACTTGAATAGACACAAAAAAGGTCTTAATAACAGAGGCAACTCCCTAGCCATACCATTCATGATGTCTCGTTGCACAATCTAGTCGACAAGTAGAGGTATTAAGAGAACCTTATGATGAATGCAAATGGTATGTCAAGAGTGAGACATCATATTCGCTCTAGTGGAAGGTAAAGTAAATACGATAAAGAAGTTGAGAGCGCTAATAACATGCTACTATATTGGCACTATCTTCTGAGGCACCTTTCTAAAATATATGAGAATAGAAGCATTATGTTTTAGAGGTAAATCTATATCTTTTTATAATACTAAACTGCTAATAGTCTGAAGTACGAGAATTTATTAGTTTCCAATCGAATCATAGAACCGTTAGATTCTAGAGTCATGAATCATACATTGAGCTCCATGCAAGATTTCACAACTTATTGGACGTTAGAATAAAGAATAGTACTCCCTCTGGTCCATATTAATGGTCTTAATTTTATCTAGATATAAATACATATAGTCTAATATTTAACTAGATACGTATGAATTTAGAGCTTAGACTATTAATATGGATCGGGGGAGTACTTTTTACACTTTGAAATGATTACAACATAAATATTTTGTAGATCTCAATGGACATATTTATAACCCAGACTACATTAATTCTCATCTATTACAAACTTCAAATTTGTAATTGACTTGGATTTGTTAAAAATTGAATGAACCTATATACTAAATAGTACTCCCTCTGTTTCAAAATATAAGATGTTTTAGCTTTGTGAAACAAATGTATCTAGACTACTTTTAGTATATAGGTTTACTCAGATTTGAAGTGAATCTACACACTAGAAGAAGTCTAGATACATTTTCTTCACAAACCTAAAACATCTTATATTTTAAAACGGAGGGAGTAGATTCATTCAAATCTAGACAAATGTGAGTCAATTAATATGGGTCAACTTCAAATTTGTAAGTCTCTGTGCATCTTACGATGCAAGGCCGGGGCACCATATCCTTTTCAGGAAAAGAATTTTATCTTAATAAATACACAAATAAAAATTGAATGTCATATTTTTCAAAACTAATTTTTCCAAGACGAGGTAAAGCCAACCGTAGTCATGAAGCTTTTTATACTTAATAAAACGAATACTCAGTCAAATGAACTAGTCTAACAAACTGGGCCAGCCTAATAAATCTGTTTAAAAAAACCTTATCTTATTCTACCACCGGTCCGGTGCCACATCCAAATCTCTTTGTAGCCTATCTCGACCGTGATCTCAGATCTAGCCTATCTCCACGTGCGTCTACACCTTGGCAAGGACCGGATGCAACATCCTGGCAATCTGGCACAGTAAGGATCCAATTGAGGTAATTTACACGACTCAGATACCCTCACGATGTTCTCCAGAAAATTTCACCCAAATTTTATGCCACGCATAGGGATCAATGCGCTCACATGAACTACTAGTATGCATGAACTCATCAAAACTAGTACTTTGCTCTGTGAATCCTATCCACAAACAGATTCCATTCTCTGTGTAGCACTGGCCACCACCATAATCGGCAGCACCGCCTCAGGAATGACCGCTCGATCCGGACCTCTGCGGGGGCAAGGAGGAGGTTGAACAGGACCAGCTCATGCTGTTGGCCGATTGAAGACATGCTACGACCTTCGCCGGCCACGGCGGCTCGCGCTCCAGCACCTCTGTGTTTGTCCGCGAGTGAGGCAATCTCGAGGTGCTCAGGATCATGCAGAACGGCCTCCGGCACGGACAAGCTCCTCTAATCACTGTATGGACAAGCTCCTACTCAACGCTGCCATTACCGAGCTCCCTCCACCGTCCAAAACCTGAAACATGAAGAAAGCTTACATGCCATTCTGAAGGGAGATTTTATAATTTGCCATGCTTTAGTTAGCTTCTTTATAATTTGCCACATATTACTTGGCCTTTTACTATTTGCCACACATTACACTGATCTTTTTCTAATTTTCCCTGTTTCTCGTTTTACATGTATATTATTTTTTTACTCCGAAATACATTTGAAATATGGTAGCTACGTACCTCTTGCGCAAATAATACCTGGATGAACCGAACCAATTTGATCCATCGATCAAAGCTGGGCTTCTCGTTCCCTCGTTCAGCGGAGGACAAATAGAGGAGCAGGTGCAAGCACCGTCGCCGATAGTGGCGACCAAGTGTGGCGCTACAATGATTGGTGGCCATGAACAGCAGCCAAAAAAGCTTCAGGTTCAGGCTACTACATCCCCAAGCATACAGCAATAGCAAGCTCAAGCAAGAGCTGGGACTTAGGAACCAGCCTAAAGTAGAACAAACTTGGAGATCGAGCTCTGCTTCTGTCCTTTTTTCATGGTCTGGTTGGTGTCTCCGGCGGGCAGCCGCTCTGCATCTCCTCCACCATCCGTAGTGGGCACGCCGTCCATAGTCGCGGCCGAGATAAATGTCGTTGTGCCTGGTCCATCCATAGTGGCCGGCGGCGGCGCTCCATGGTGGTGGCAACGATGCTGCCATGGTCCAGTCCGGCTGCGGCCGGCGGCCGCGCTCCCGCCCCAGTTGAACTCCCCCAATTTCTCTGTTTCTCATCCCCTATAGAGTGGATCATCGATTTGGTTCAGTCCAGCCGCCAACCAGATATTATTTGCCCAAGAGGTACGTAGCTGCCATATTTCACAATGTATTTCAGAGTAAAAAAATCAATATACATGGTAAAGGAGAAACAGGGCAAATTAGAAAGACATCAGTGAAATGTGTAGCAAACAGTAAAAGACCAAGTAATGTGTGACAAATTATAAAGAAGCTGACTAAAGCATGGCAAATTATAAAATCACCCCATTTTGAATCTGAACAATGCAGAACATGAGTAGCAGAAAATATTCTCCAAGCAATCTAGATAATAATGAAGTTGATGTTCATGATATTGTACTGGTACTGAACAGACAAAGATTATCACAAAAAGCACTAGCTATTCTAAATTAATGACCGAAGAAAAAGGAGTATCCTTATGCTTAGTCTCTAAAAGTAAAACAACCCGGATTCACTAGACATGAGTGTTGACATTCAGTCATCACTTTTTTCTGTATTTCAGCAGAACTAAATTAACTATGCTGCAGACATCTAAGTTAAGGAGAAGTGCTGCAGCTTATTCTAAACATCGGGTAGAATTTGCACATCACCAAATACAACAGTTTACCTCATTTCATCGCCATCTAGAACAAAACACAGAACATGAGGAGCACATGTAGATTTCATAATACAATATTGAGCATTGAGAAGACTACAAGACAACCTCTTAGGAAATGAAACAAACTTTGATAAAACTGAAACATACATCTTCAGTTCTTAGCAGTCAGGAACATCAAACTATAAATTGGAACCTAACGGTCTAATCTGAAATCAGAAGTGAGGGAGGCGGTGACCTCACCTGCATGGCAAGCAAAAAATTGTGCAATATGGCAAGTAATGCATCAAGCACAAGTTTCTACTCTGAATTTATCAAAATTTAAATGTTCATTGATAATTTGCTGTACTACACTGACATGGGGATTGTATAGAAAGGATTAATTTCAGTGTTTTTCAGCTCAACTTTTTAGTTTAACAAACTGCTTTTCTCTAGATCAGACATGTATATCAACCAGAATGTTGAGCATATTCACTGAAATATGGATCTATAGAGGATGGTTTGTCCTTCCAAAGTCCGAGGGGGGAGGGTGCAACGTGGCGAGGTCGGCGCGCGGGTGAGGGAGCGGCGAGCCGGCTAGGGCACGACGGCGTGATGCAGGAGACGCGGCCGAGGAAGAAGGGGAATGAGACGCGAGACGGGGAAAGATTCAACTAAGCTCTAAGGCGCTAGCAAAAATATAAATGTAAAAATTGAGACTTTTGGCAACCATATGTAGATATTTTGTGGTCACTAGTACCAGTTTAGATTATTTTTATATACCGTTAACTTTGTTCACTAACTAGAAATTTAGTAACTACCATTCTGGCTATTCCATTTCACCATTCTGGCTATTCTATTTCAGTATTTCCATATAATGATGGATAAGAGCTGGATTGGCAAAGTAAGAACTAGCACAGAGTACAAACAAGGCGTTGAGCAGTTCCTTTCTTTTGCATTCCGAGATGTAATAGATGGCAGCCAGATTTTGTGCCCATGTGTGAACTGTGCAAACAAAAGGGGACAAACTTATGGTGAAGTAAAAACCCATTTGAGATGTGATGGTATCCTACAAGGATATACAACATGGATCTACCATGGAGAGCATTTTCATTCCTCGACAGTAGCATTTGATCATATGTGCCATGCCACTGATAATGTGCCTATTTCTGATAATCCTACTCCTATCCCAAGACAAGGTGACTATAGAAGATTGGACGACATGACAGGGCTCCTTAATGCAGTTTCAAATATGCCTGGTGGTTTTGTTTCACATTCTAGCGTATCAGAAGGTTCCTTAGATGAACAACTTGAGTACACAGATGTAAGTGATAGCTCACCTGAAGAAGATAATGTCACAGATTTCGATGATGAAGATGTTGTCTTCCCTGATGTACTACCAAGGTCACCTGAACAAGAAAATATCACTGCTGAAGGTCAAGATGAAATCAGCAAAGATAAACTTTCAAGCTTTTGGAAAGATGTAGACTCCAGTTTACATGATGGATGTGAATCATATTCAAAGCTATCCTTTTTAGTGAGGCTATTTCAGTTGAAGTGCTTAAGTGGGTGGACCCAAGAATCATTTACATTACTACTTGGAGTATTAGCTGATGCATACCCTCAAACGAGTCTACCAAAGACCTTCCATGAAGCTAAAAAACTAATTCGAGGCTTGGGTCTTCACTACAAGAAAATACATGCATGTCCAAAAGATTGCATGCTTTTTTGGGGTGAGAGGGCTAACCAAGAGATTTGCCATATCTGCAAGAGCTCCCGTTGGCTTGATGAGGGTGATGATACATCAACGGAATCAAGAAAAAAGAAAAAGCCTGCAAAGGTTTTGCGCTACTTCCCATTGATACCTAGGCTCCGCAGGTTGTATGCAACCAATAAAACTTCAAATGACATGAGGTGGCATGACAAGGGGCGCACAAAAGATGAGTTCTTACGCCATCCAGCCGATGGAAAAGCCTGGAAAAAGTTGGATGAGTTTGAACCTTCACTTGCCAGTGATTCTCGTAATGTACGACTTGGTCTTGCTAGTGATGGATTTAATCCTTACAAAAGCATGAATCTAAAGCATAGTACATGGCCAGTAATGCTTATTCCTTACAACCTTCCTCCTTGGATTTGCATGAAAGAAACAAATTTAATTTTATCAATGATCATACCTGGACCTGCTAGTCCAGGGAACGATATTGATGTCTATCTGCAACCACTGATTGCGGAGCTCTTAGAACTATGGACAGGCGTGGATGCATTTGATTCTACCACAAAGAGGGAGTTCAAGTTGAGGGCTGCATTGCTATGGACACTGAATGATTTTCCTGCATTAGCATATTTATATGGTTGGAGTACAAGGGGAACATATGCATGTCCATCTTGTGCTGGTTCTACAAAATCACGCTTCCTGAGTAAAGGGAAAAAATGCTGTTACATGGGCCATCGCAGGTGGTTGTCACAAGGCCACCCCTACCGCCGTCAAAAGAAGAATTTTGATGGAAATAAAGAGACTGTAGACGCACCAGAAACATTGAGTGGGAGTTCAGTGTTGAAAATGCTGGAAGGAAGAGTGTTTGTATTGGGCAAGAAGGATGCTGCACCAAAGAAAGGAAAAACAAAAAGAAGGGAAAATCTAAAAACAATGAAGAAGCCGAGGAACCCAAACAGAAAAGAAAAAGAGCAAGCAAATCAACAAGAAGTTCAACTGATAAAGGAAAAAGGGTAGAGGCAAGCAAATCAAACGGAAGCTCAAGTAAGAAAGAAAAAAGGCCAGAGGATTGGCTGAAGAAGAAATCAATATTCTTTGATTTACCATACTGGGAGCACAACTTGTTGCGGCATAATCTGGACGTGATGCATATAGAGAAAAATGTTTGTGATAACTTAATAGGGACACTATTGGATATTCCATCTAAATCAAAAGATGATTGGAATGCAAGACTTGATTTGGTAGAACTTGGGATAAGGTCTGAACTCCAGCCCGACAAAGATGAGGAAGGTAAACCATATTTGCCATGGGCACCTTTTAACATGACTAGGGAACAAAAGGAGATTTTGTGCTCAATTATTGAAAAGCTCAAGACACCTGATGGCTATGCCTCCAACATATCTAGATGTGTCAACATGAAGGATTGTACGTTAAGCGGTCTAAAGAGTCACGATTCACATGTTCTTATTGAGGATATTCTTCCAATAGCACTACGCTCGTGTTACCCAAGCAAAGAAGTTATGACTATTGTTATTGACTTGGCAGATTTCTTCAAGAAGTTGAGCTCTAAAGTAATAAGTATCCCTGAGCTTGATGAGCTTCAGGAGAAAATTGTGCTAACACTGTGTGACATGGAAAATACCTTCATTCCTTCCTTTTTCACAATCATGGTGCATTTAATGGTGCACTTGGTGGATGAAGTTAAGCTTGGCGGTCCAGTACACTATAGGTGGACGTATCCTCTAGAAAGGCAAGTATTTTGGTATTTATTTACTTTCATGTTTTTTCTGTTAAAGTTTTTTTCTTACACATGCCTTTAAAATTTATTTTCAGGTATTTTGTTCGACTTAAATCATATGTGCGCAACAGAGCTCATCCTGAAGGATCCATGGCAGAAGGATACATCCAAGACGAATGTATGACGTTTTGTTCAAGATTCATAGATGGAACTACACGGTTTACAAGACCACCTAGAAACCCTGATCCACCGAATGAGATGCAAGATTTATATATGTTTGGAAGTGCTGGTGAACCTATAGGAAAAAATGTCAATGAGAAGCAGTTTGACGATTTAATGCTCATTCAAGCACATCGTTATGTTTTGTGACATTGCGATGAACTTGAGGATCTTCGAAGGTGAGTGGGTAACAAATCATGATACTTCTATTATTTAATACAACTTGATTAATGTGAAATACTATTATTTTTAAACCAAATGCTAACAGTAAATGATATCACTCCTGTAGAGAATTTGTGGAGGTGGAGAAAATTCAAAGAGGTTACCTAGAAGATGTATCGTCTGAAGATATCGAGCAAATGATCAATGAAGATTTTGCTGATTGGTTAGAACAAAAGGTAGAATCATAGTTCACTTAACATTACAATTCTACTATTCTATGTAAATAAATATTTGTTGTCCTATTAGTAATATACGAGTTAAGTAGATGAGTTTTGGGATCATCATTCTATTAGTCATTGGTTCTGGAATATCATAACTACATTATGAGCAGCAGTGTAGAAAGAAAATTAACTTACTGGAAAGATTTATAAGCATCACAGCAGTTATGCCCGACTATCAACAGGAACATAGTACCCTTCACTTTTTATTCTGATCTTGTTCTTTATCTCAACCTGTTAAGATTAGTTTGTTGCAGTGAAAACATCAACATCCATGTATAAACCTTTACAAGATTTAATCTAGGTACAACAGGCTAGATGCCTTGCACGACCATCTCTAGAGTCCCTTGGGTAATGGCAGTTTTATTAAACTGAAGGTAGGGTCTGGAGGTACTGTAATACTGAAAAAACATAATTGCAAACTAATATCGAGTCACACATATTACTGCACAACACATCATCAATTTTATTGTCGCATGAGTAGCATATTGATATCGAGTCACACATATTACTGCACAACACATCATCAATTTTATTGTCGCATGAGTAGCATATTGTTGTGGTTGTTTCTAGGTTCTACTGGATGATGGATCAAATTTTAGCAAGAAGACAAGTGCATTGGCTAAGAAGCCAAACAAATGGGGGACGCGCTACAAAGGTTTTATTATCAACGGTTTTCGATTCCACACTATCAGCCGTGAGAAAAAACGCAAGACACAAAATAGTGGTGTAGTAAACAAGTCAGATGATGGTATTGATTACTATGGCAGATTATCCGATATAATAGAGCTGTCATATGGAGATGATTACAAAGTGGTGTTATTCAAGTGCGACTGGTATGATGTACACAACCCTGCAGGCATTAAAAGAGATGATTTTGGTTTCACTCTTGTGAACTTTTCTCGGTGATACACACTGGAAAAGAAAAAGAGCATGACCCATTTGTTTTTCTTCTCAAGTTGAGCAAGTCTTTTATGTGGAAGATCCAAAACTTAAAGGATGGCATACTGTTACAAGAAAGAGGCCAAGAGATCTATTTGACATGGGTATTGAAGAATCTTCCGATGATGTAGTTTAGTAGTGGTGAACATAAAATAAGATGGTTATCTAGATCTGACACTATATTGACATTTGATTTGAAACTTATGTTTTATTTACAGCATCAAAAAACTATCTATCGAACTTAGTTTACAATTGCTGCACCTTCGTTCTATCATGTAAATATAGATCAGCTTTGCCAATCACGGATCTTAATCTAGACTTACAGGAAGCGGCTAACTTATTAAGGTTCCTGGTCGTCAAGATAGTGTACTAGTATGATTTTATTAAGGCAAGTACAGTAATCTGATAGTGGCAAGAGCACATGATTAGAAAAAACTGAATCAGTAGTGCAATATGCAAAGGTTTCCATAGTGTAAAGCATACTTTAATGAGTAAGCAATTTTCATGTTACTACAATGGACAAATTGGTCAGAAAGAAAAAGCAATTAGTTATAACACAATCCACGATCAAAGAAAGAACAAGAGGAGGAACGGCAGCGAACTCACCCGCGCATATCCTCCTCGATTCGGCCTGGAGGCCAACCCATCGATTGCCGCTCCGTCGGTCATGCCGCTGTACCATGATCTGCCTGGGGCGCCCGTCCCAGGGAGCGACGGACGGGTCGCTGCGACCTGCGCAATGTGTCTAGCTCGGAGATGTCCTCCGCCAAGGCGTACGGGCAGTTGGACGGGAGCAGAGCAGCTCGCCCCAACTAGCCACCCGGAGCGCGCCGACCATGGAGCGGCTCCGAGAAGCCAAGGCCAGCCCATCGCTCCACCGTGCGTCGGCATCATGGGCATCGACACGCTGCTGACTTGGGGATTTAGGAAAAGGTGGGGAGTTGCTGGTCCGATTTAAGCGATTGGTGTCTGCAATTTTGCAGCACGACGCGGGTCTTGGCGACAGAGGGGAAAGGGGAACGGGAGTTGCGGGAGAGACTCATCAAGAGATTAATTTGACCTTTTTTTATGGTGAGATTAATTCGACCTTGAGTTGTGAGCGTGCGTGAGTGCGTGCGTGATGGGCTCCCGCGTGGATGTGTTTTTCCTTTCTTTTTGACGTACCCGCCTGGGTGTGTTGGTCATGTGTGATGGGTGGGTGCGTGACGGTTTGCGATTTTGTTTTTTATTTTTTTATTTTTAAAAGATCTTATAGAAATATTTTAAACAAACAAAATAATTGAAAAGGCCGGGTTTTAATTTTGTAATAAAAAGAAGGAATAATTAGAAAATAAAATTCTTCCTTCAATCCATATTAGTTGACTCAACTTTGTCTATATACAAATAAATCTAGACAAAGTTGAGGCAACTAATATGGGTCGGAGGAAGTAGGACTTTTAACAAAAACATTTTTAGGTACAAAATATGCATGCAAATTCAGTAATATATGAATTCTATTATTTTAGTTGGGTATAAAAGGTAGGAGTTAAGATTGCTAGCATTTTTAGTTTATCTTTTCTTTTTAAAGGTAAACCTATCGTGGTGCGAGCCAGAACGGGGACCCCAGGCCACCATATCACTTCAGCCTAGACACCTTGTCCCGGTTGACGTGTCAGTGGCCACCCTTGGCCTCCGCTCTACCTGTCCAGAGGAAGCCTCTCACAATCTTCTGGATCTGCTTGAGCGTCTTCTTGTTAAGCCCCAGCACAACAATCTAGTAAAGGGGGATCGCCATGAGCACCGGCTTGACGAGCGCCACGCGTCCCGCCTTCGTCATCATAGCACCCTTCCACGTTGGCAACCTCCCGGCGATACTGTCCACCAGGGGCTGCAGCAAAACCGTGGACATCCGGCGCAGCGATAATGGGATCCCCAAGTACTTGACCGGGAACGGAGCCAACTCACAGCTGCTGCTTGTGTGGCAGTCTCGTTGGAGCATGCGATCAGCAAGATGGAGCACTTCGCAAGTTGGTATGCAACCCTGATGCCTCCCCAAAGAGGGCCAGAAGTGTGTGCACCATGCGCGGTTCCTTCTCATCCGGGTGTTAAAGATCACGACGTCGTCCGCATAGAGAGAAACAGTTGTCACCAACTCGCGGGAAGCCACGCGCCTCAACACTCCGAACTCCAAGGCCTTGGCCATCACCCTATTGAGCGTGTTGATAAATAACACGAACAACATTGGCGACAGGGGGTCCCCTGTCTCAGGCCCCGCCGATGCCAGATCGTGGGGCCTGGCTCGCCATTGAGCATCACCCTGGTGCTGGCAGTAGAAAGGAGGATGGCAACCAACTCGCAGAACCGAGAGCCCAGTCCTACCTTCTGAAGCGCCTGAAACAGCAACACCCAGGACACGGAGTCAAACGCCTTGGCTATGTCCAACTTCAGCATGACTCGCGGCTCCTTGGGCCTGTGTAGTAAGAGTGACGCCTGCCGAACCAGCATGAAGTTATCATGAATGCAAAGCTTCTTGATAAAGGCGCACTGGTTCAGATCCACCAAATCTCCTAGCCGTGGCGCTAGTCTCGAGGCCAGCACCTTCGCTGCCCACTCGCCATCATTGATGGAGTTCCGCTGGAGAGCCGCCGCCATTGCCCGGAACTCGAGCCGCCATCGCCATGGAAGGGCGCGTGTGAGGGCTGGGGCCGCGCCGCTAGAACTTAGTCCGACGACGGATCTGGCGACGACGAAGAGGAGGGGGACCCGCGGGATGGGGTGGTTGGCTAGGGTAGAGCGACGACCCGGTGCGGCGGTGGCGGCGCATGGGGTCGGGAGAGGGTCAAAGGGATGGTAATAGACGTAAATATTGATATCTATCATATTAAATTAATTGGATTTATCTAGATTCGATATATCTAGCACTACAACATGTCTATATACATATGAATTTAGACAAAATCCATGTCAATTAATTTGAATAAAAGAAAGTAGTAGTAAATTATAAAAAATGGAATCTATATGTTGATTTGGTAGCGTAAATATTCATTTTTTATCAAAATATTGGTTAAATTTAGATAACATATGTTTTAAATTCATTAAAATGGAGGAGTATATTTTATGGTTGCACACGGAACTTGGATTTTTGTCGTGGCAATGGCAGTTCACAATGATAATAATGACTTGTCCATTTTCTAAAATAAGAGACAAGAACGACCTGGTCTTTCCCATGCTCTCTGCTTCCTGCCCAGATCCGATGGATATGACATGGTGTATCTCTCCAGCTTGCCATGGCCAGTGCCTGCAAATCTATGGTCTCGCATTTATCTCCTACCTAGCCCTGATGGATTCCGTGATCCGAGACGCGCGGCCCCCGTTCTCTACTGCCTAGCCAAAGGGTTCCAGCGATTTTTTTATCGCGGCGGTAAAATCCCCTCATGGTGGTCTTCGATTCAGCTAAAGCGGGCGGCGCAAACCCAGCCCACAACCTTGAGCGCGGCAGGCGACGCAATCCTAGCCTAGAGCACGGCGGCCGGCGCAATCCCAGTGTACGTCGTCTTCAAATTTGAATACTCTGTCTTGCTCGATTTGTTTTGGATTCATGCATCTTTTCACCGTTTTATAATTAGTTTTTTCGTTTATGTTTAATGAAAAAAGAAAATACGGCATCTAAAGGTTTGACATGTTTTCTTCTTCTTTTTCTACTTGGTTGGGTACGAATCGGTCGTCGGCCTGAAAAATATTCATTGGCGCCAAGTTATGGCGCTAAATCTACCAATTTTTTCATTTCCCTCTCGGCTGCACATCCCACTATCGCGCGCGCACACTGGTCTCC
The DNA here is from genome assembly GCA_023614405.1 of Avena insularis. Lineage (NCBI taxonomy): Eukaryota > Viridiplantae > Streptophyta > Magnoliopsida > Poales > Poaceae > Avena > Avena insularis. Next base: position 12,117,889 of record CM042684.1, read on the forward strand.
TATACATAACCGTCACAAGCTCCCAGCAGCCATTCTCGAGAAAAAGAAAGACTCCTCATTAACAAGAGAACCTGAGTTCATGCGAGGACCCTGCCCAACCAATCCCAACTCCATTGATGGATCCTTCCACTGAGGGTTCGTCTGAAAGTATTTGACATCCCCTGTTTGTATTGCAATGTTTCCCATCCATCTTTTCTGGTGGCATCATATCCAACCTCGCGTGAGTTGTTTTTTCTGAGAAGTGCATCTACGCTCAGGTAACCTCTGACTCCCAGAATCGTGTGCTTCTATCAATAGTAAGTTACGTTGTGGAATATTGCAATCTTTCCCACAAATGTCAATTTTCACCGTGTAAGATTGTTTATCACATATTACAAGTATCATCTGTCTTAAACAACCCCAAATCAGTCTAGTTGAAATGTTCATAAGCAAAAAGGTTTAACAGATGAAACAGACTGATAGGACAAACAAAATAAAATTTAAAATATGATTTATCACTGCCTATTTTTAAAGCTGTCAAATACGGTCACTTAGCAAATATCAGTCATCTAGCTATGCATATTGGAAGGCAGAAGTAGATGATACATATTAGGTTCCATTGGTAAATTGATGAGTGCTTATTTTTTTTGGACAGGATGGCAGATGTATTCTGGACTTTGAACTTCTACATGAAAGATGCTCCTTCCGGTGAAAAATTTATTGAGGGACGAATGGACAAAGATCTTATTTGTTATTTTGATATTATTGGTCTCATTGAAAAACAGGGATACACTTCGATGGATTACATCTACTGCAAAAGAAATGGCCATGGCTGTCGTCGGTCTGAACTGGTTGAAATTATCAGTGACCTTGAGTGAGTCGGATGGTGTGTGAACATGAAGTTGATCAGAAGCTAAGCTTTTATGTCGCAAAGCAAACTGATGGTTTAAACACTGGAATTCGTCGATCTGGACAAATCCCCATGGGAGCAAGTGTAGACGCAGAGAGGCGTCAAGCTTTGTCAGATGAGAGAGTCACTGGGAGTGATTACGATACAGAATCATCACATGAAACTGATCATGAAGCACAGGGAGTTGAGCAACATGCTGGGTTGGAAGGCATAAAGAGGCGTAGGGCTGTTCCTAATGTCAGGGGGGTAAGTGGGAAGTGGGTATCATATCTCAATTTTGTACATGGTCTATACATAGGTTGCATGTAGTTCATAATTTATTTCCATATTATTCTCGTCACAACCCACATCTACACAAACACTTAGAAATGCAAACCATGAGGAACAATGAGTTAATCTATGACTCTATTGGTTTACCATGTAACTGTTTTAACATGAAATGCAGAAGAGACACAAAAGACCAATGAACTCGAGATTTCAGTCAGATGATCAAGAACATGAGGAGGAAGATGGAGGTGATTTAGATGATCCTATGGAACCCTTAGAAGATGGGGAGCAAGATGAGGAGATTTTGCAGGATTCCCCAGTACATTCAGAAAATGAGGATCAAGATCTTGCACAACTTGACACTACAGTTTCTGGGGTTTCTCCAGAATCAGGATCCATAAAAATAATCTGTAGGTTCCATTCTTCCATAGACCTTTCCAGTTATTTTGCAAGTTGGTGCTTATGTTGTACACATCACCATGCAGGGTCCAATGGAGTTATGCAAGAGTATAGAGGGCGTTTCACAGTATCCAATGTGATGAACATTAAATCTGGTGGAAAGGTACTTGTTGAAACTGATGAAAATGGCATTCCAAACCAAAGGGCAGCTGGCCTTCTTGGTTCATTTCTTCGCGATCTGGCCAAGAATTCTTCCCATGTGTCATTGCATATCCCAAGATGGGACAACAAGTTAATGAAAAAGCCAAAGAAGGATCTCATCACTTATATTAAGGTACAGTTTATAAGAAGCATTTCCTTAAATATAATAGTGATTTTGTACTAACTATCTCTTTTATTTTTAGACAAAATTCATGTACCCCGAGGAGACCAAGGACACTATAGAAGGATGGATGTTGAAGATTGTCAACAAAGGGTGGAGATCTTACAAGTCTTCCTTGAAGAAGGATTACTACAAGCCAGATAAGTTGTCACTAGATCGAATTAAGCAACGAGTTCCTAGTGGTGTTGACAAACATCAATGGATAACACTACTTGGGACTTGGTGCCAAGAGCAACACACAGTTATGTACATATTGCCTTTCTTACGTGTGAAACAAATAAATGCTTAGTTTTTGTTTTGTTAACTAAACTTGCTTTGTGCAGAAAACATGTGAGAGGAACTCTGAAGCTGGAAAGCAACAATGTCATCCACACACCACGGGAAGGAAAAGCCATGCAAGACTAAAAAAAGGAGATGGTAGTATATTTTTCTTTGAATGTACTATTGCTTTGATCTTTAGTTAGTCGTAAGCTTTACGTTTTGTTGTACAGAAAGTCAAGAATAAAGGTCCTGTTAGCAAAATTGATCTATGGGATGAAGCTCATAGGAAGAAGGTGTTGGAATTATGCCCTAGAGGCAATAATAAAGATGTTATTATTATAATTCTTGTTCATGATAAAGTTTATATTCCATGCTAGAATTGTATTAAGCGGAAACTTTAATACTTGTGTGGTTTGTGAACAACACCGTGTCCCTAATACGCCTCTATGGACTAGCTCATTTATCAATGATGGTTAAGGTTTCCTAACCATAGACATGAGTTGTCAATTGATAATGAGATCATAACATTGGGAGAATGATATGGTGGACAGACCCAAACTAAGCGAAGCAATTAGATCGTGTCATTGTGTTCATCTTTGCGAAGCTTTTCCTATGTCAAATATTGTATTCCTTAGACCATGAGATAATACAACTCCCTGGTATCGGAAGAAAGCTTTGAGGTCATCAAACGTCATCCTATGAGAGGGTGATCATAAAGGTGTCTCTCAGGTGATCGGAAAGTATCTGTTGGGTTGTATGTATCGAGATGGAATTTGTCCCTCCCAAGTCGGAGAGATATACTTCGGGCCCACTCGGTAATCGATATCAACACCTCTTGCAAGCATGTGGTTAAGGAGTTAATCACGAAGTGATATCGGATTACGGAACGAGTAAAGTACTTGCTGTGAACGAGGTTGAACTAGGTATGACGATACCGACGATCGAATCTCGGGCAAGTAAAATATCGCGAGACGAAGGGAATATATATATGGGATTGATTGAATCCTGGCATCATAGTTCATCCGATATGATCATCGATGAATGTGTGGGAGTCAATATGGGTGCCCAGACCCCGCTGTTGATAATTGAACCCGCAGGGTCACACACTTAACGTGTCTCGACGCTAGGATAGATTGGATACTTGGTTTATGAATTTTTGTTCGGAGTCTCGGATGGGATCCGGGATATCACGAGAGGTTCCGGAATGGTCCGGAGAATAAGATTCATATAAGCGTGCAGTTTTGGAGTTGAATTGTTCCGGGTTAATCGGTATTATGCGGAAGCTTCTAGAACCTTCCGGAAGGGGGCCAACGTGGTCCCACCTTCCGGGAGGGGGCATGGGCCTATGAGGGGGTGTCCTGGCCGCATTGGGCCAGGGGCACAAGGCCCCATAGGGCCCAGCCGATCCTAGAGAGTTTAAATCGTTTAAACTAGAGATAAGATAAGATAGGATTTCTAGATAAGGGAGAGTTTAAATTGTTTAAACTAGAGATAGGCTTGGAGGAGAGGCTAGGGCTGGCCGCACCCCCCCTCTATATATAGAGGGCTGGTGCTCCCCCCCTCTGACACCCTTACACCTTCCTCCAAACCCAGTTGCCCTGCTGCCCTTCCTCTCTCCCTCCCGACTGTTTGCAGGCGAAGCCTCCACCAAATACACCACGCCGTTGTGTTGTAGATCCAATCCATCTCTCCACCATACTTGCTGGTCCAAGGAAGGAGGAGACGTCGAGGTGCTGCACGTGTGCATCTCACGGAGGCACCGCCACTTGTGGTGCTAGATCGGATCGGATCGCGAGGAGGAGAAGCGAGTACGACTACATCACCCACGTTCCGACGAACGTTCCGCTGTGCGAATCTTCAAGGGTATGAAGATCTCATCTAATCCCCCTCGTTGTTTGCATCTCTTAGATTATATCTTGGCTTTCCCTCTGTTCGCTTCCGTAGAAAATTTTGATTTACTATGCTGCGAAACCCTTCAGTGGCATCAGAGCTAGATCTATGCGTAGATGTGATTCACGAGTAGAACGCAACATGGTTGTTGCGGGCGTTGATGTTTTCTGTTGCAAGCCTCTTGTTTGTGTTCTTCTTATGATGCGGGATAGTGAGATCGAAGCGGTCCAGGCCAACTTTAGGTGACGTCGTTCGCGAGACCGGCTCCGCACTTGACGTGTGGCTTGTTCCACACATGCGGCTGGTGGATGTCAGTTTCTCTCACTATAGTTGTCATGGGATTAACACCGGAGTTTGGCAACCATAATATCACCGTTGTGGATTTCCGTAGGTAAGAATCATTCTTAGCATCTACTCCCATAAGCCACGTAAAACATGCAACAACAAAGTAGAGGCGTCTAACTTGTTTTTGCAGGGAGTGTTTTCTGTGATATGGTATGGCCCAAGATGTGATGTGTATATTGTATGCGATGATCATGTTTTGTAATGTTTCACGACTTGCATGTCGATGAGTACACAACCGGCAGGAGCCATATGGTTGTCTTTATAATTGTGTATGACCTGCGAGTCAACTTCTTATACGCCATGTAATAGCTTTACTTTATCGCTAAGTAGTTAGCAATAGTTTTGGTTGCTATTCGTGGTGGAGGCAATCATGGTGAGTGATGGAGATCATGCCGGCACGCACAAGATGGAGATCATTGCACGAAGATTGGCTATACCATGTCACATAAAGTTATATGCATGTGATGTTTATCCTTTTATGTATCTTATTATGCTTAGATCGCGACGGTAGCATTATAAGATGATTCCTCACTTAAAGATCAAGATTAAAACTGTGTTCTCCCCAAGTATGCACCGTTGCGAAAGTTCGTCGTGTCCAAGCATCACGTGATGATCGGGTGCTATAGACTCTACGCTCACATACAACGGGTGCAAGCCAGTTTTTGCACACGCGGAAATACTTGGGTCTAACTTGACGAGCCTAGCATGTACAGACATGGCCTCGGAACACAAGAACCGAAAGGTTAAGCATGAGTCATATGAATGATATGATCGACACTTCGTTGTCCACCATTGAAACCACATCTCTTCTCGTGATGATCGGATTAGGTGTGGTGAATTTGGATCGTGTTCACTAAACAACTTGAGGGATGTTGAATTTAGTGGGAGTTCATCTAGTAATTTGATTAAGTTGAACTATTTATCATGAACATAGTCTAAATTGTACTTGCAAATACTGTAGATCACATGGCCAAGTCCAACTTCAACTTCAACGTTTTTGCTGAGAAAGAAAAGCTTAGGAACAATGGGTCTAACTTCACCAACTGGTTCCGCAATCTAAGAATCATTCTGTCTGGCGGACAAAAGGACTATGTCCTTGAGAAAGCGTTAGGTAACCCCCTGCTGCAAGAATCGCTGGCTGATGAGAAAGTTGTCTATCGATCAAGAAAGATGATTATGGTGTGATTAAGAGCACCATGTTGTTTGCTATGGAACCGAACTTCAAAATCGTTTTGAAAACTATCCCGGGCCCTTTGAGATTCTCGAAGAGTTGAAAACCATGTTTCAGACTCAGGCCCGTTCTGAGAGATATGAGATCTCCGAGAAGTTCTTTAACTGCAAGATGGAGGAAGGGAGTTCCGTTAGTGAGCACGCCATTAAGATGTCGGGCTACACTCAACGCCTTGAGCAACTGGACTGCAAGATTCCAGAGGAGCTCAAGATTGACAGGGTTCTGCAATCACTCCCTCCCAGCTACAAAAGTTTTGTAGTGACTCATAATCAGATTGGTTCCACTGATACGATCACCGAGCTCTTCGCAAAGCTGAAGGCTGCGGAGGTGGACATCAAGAAGGATAATCATGTGTTGATGGTCAACAAGCCCTCCTTTAAGAAAGGTAAGGGAGCAAAGAAGCCCTTCAAGAAGGGCGGCGGCAAGCGCACTGCCCCTGCTGAGAAGAAGCTCAAGTCTGGTCCTAAGCCGGACGAAAGTGCTTCTATTGCAAGGACAAGGGTCATGGAAGCGAATCGTCCAAGTACTTAGCGGACAAGAAGGCTGGCACCATCAAAGGTATATTTGATATACATGTTATTGATGTTTTCCTTACTAGCCCTCGTTGTAGTGCCTTGGTATTTGATACTGGTTCAGTTGCTAATATTTGTAACTCGAAACAGGAGCTACGGAATAGACGGCGGCTTGCGAGGGATGAGGTGACGATGCGCGTTGGCAACGGATCAAGAGTTGATGTGATGGCTGTCGGCACGCTCTCCTTAGTTTTACCTTCGGGATTAGTTTTAAACCTTAATAAATGTTATTATGTGCCTGCGTTGAGCATGAACATTATTTCTGGATCGTGTTTATTGCAAGACGGTTATTCATTTAAATCGGAGAATAATGGTTGTTCTATTTATATGAGTAACATCTTTTATGGTCATGCACCTCTTGTGAATGGTTTATTTCTTCTAAATCTCGAAAGGGATGAAACACACATCCATAACATTGAGGCTAAAAGATGCAAAGTAGATAGTGATAATACTACTTATTTGTGGCATCGTCGTCAGGTCATATTGGTGTAAAGCATGAAGAAACTCCATTCGATGGACTTTTGAGTCTCTTGATTTTGAATCATTTGACACATGCGAACCATGCCTCATGGGCAAGATGATCAAAACCCGTTCTCGGTATGATGGAGCGAGCAACGGACTTGTTGGAAATCATACATACCGATGTATGCGACCGATGAGTGTTTCGACGCCGGTGGATATCGCTATTTTCTCACTTTTACCGATGACTTAAGTAGATATGGGTATATCTATTTAATGAAACATAAATCTGAAACGCTTTGAAAAGTTCAAAGAATTTCAGAATGAAGTGGAGAACCATCGTAATGTAAAGATTAAGTTTCTACGATCCGATCGTGGGGCGAATATTTGAGTTATGATTTTCTCACGCATCTCAAAGCAAGTGGAATCGTTTCACAACTCACGCCACCCGAACACCACAGAATGGTGTGTCTGAACGCCGAATCGAACCCTATTAGATATGGTCCGATCGATGATGTCTCTTACTGATTTGCCGTTATCATTTTGGGGTTATGCATTAGAAACCGCTGCATTCACTTTAAATAGGGCTCCATCTAAATCCGTTGAGACGACACCGTATGAACTGTGGTTTGGTGCTAAACCTAAGTTGTCATTTCTTAAAGTTTGGGGATGCGGCTTACGTCAAGAAGTTGATGCCGACAAGCTCGAACCCAAAGCGAGAAATGCGTCTTCATAGGATACCCTAAGGAAACTATTGGGTATACCTTCTATCACGTAACCAAGGCAAAGTGTTTGTTGCAAAGAACGGTTCCTTTCTTGAGAAGGAATTTCTCTCGAAAGAAGTGAGTGGGAGGAAAGTAGAGCTAGACGAGGTTATTGAACCTTCTCTTGAATTGGAGAGTAGCGCCGCACCTGAAATTGTTCGGTCACCGCACCAACAATAGAGGAAGCTAATGACAAGGATCATGAAGCTTCGGACGATGTCTCATCGAACGTCGCAGGTCGACAAGGTCGCGTGCCCTCTCCCGAGTGGTACGGCAACCTGTCTTGACTGTCTTGTTAGTAGAAGACGGTGAACCCACGAACTATGAGGAAGCGATGATGAGCCCAGACTCGAGAAATGGCTAGAAGCCATGAAATCCAATTGGGATCCATGAGCGAAAACCAAGTATGGACTTTGGTGGACCTCCTAGCGAAGAAAGGCCGTTGAGTGCAAATGGATCTTCAAGAAGAAAACGGACGCAGATGGTAATGTTACCGTCTATAAAGCACGGCTTGTTGCGAAAGGTTTTCGACAAGTTCAAGGTGTTGACTACGATGAGACTTTCTCTCCCGTAGCGATGTTTAAGTCCATTCGGATTTTATTAGCAATTGCTGCGTTTCATGATTATGAAATATGGCAGATGGATGTCAAGACTGCGTTCCTCAATGGCAACATTGATGAAGAGTTGTATATGATGCAACCCAAAGGTTTTGTCGATCCTAAGGATGCTGATAAAGTATGCAAACTTCAGCGTTCCATTTATGGACTGAAGCAAGCATCTCGGAGTTGGAACCTTCGTTTTGATCAAGTGATCAAGAGCTTTGGATTTGTTCCAAATTGCTATGAAGCTTGCATCTACAAGAAAGTGAGTGGGAGCTCGGTGACGTTTCTGGTACTATATGTGGATGACATATTGATTATTGGAAATGACATCGACATGCTTAACGATGTGAAGAGTTATTTGAATAAGTGTTTTTCAATAAAAGACCTAGGTGAAGCTGCTTATATATTGGGCATCAAAATCTATAGAGATAGAAAAAGACGCCTGATAGCTTTAAGCCAGAGTACATACCTAGACAAAGTTCTGAAAAGGTTCAGAATGGATAAGGCATTGAAAGGTTCAAAGGCCTATGTTGTCGTAAGATATTGAGCAAGGCTCGGTGTCCAGCTGGTAAATGATAGGGAAGCTATGAGCAGAGTGCCTTATGCCTCGCCATAGGTTCCATCATGTATGCCATGTGTACTAGACCGGATGTGTCCAGTGCTCGTAGTTTGACGAGCAGATATCAAAGTGATCCAGGAGTGGAACACTGGACAGCCGGGAAGAACATCCTCAGGTACCTAAATAGGACTCAAGACAGGTTCTTAGTCTATGGGGTGATGAACAGCTCGTCGTAAAAGGTTACGTCGATGCTAGTTTCGACACCGACAAGGATGATTCTAAATCTCAGACAGGATACGTGTATATTTTGAATGGAGGAGCTGTGAGCTGGAGAAGCTGCAAGCAAAGCGTGATCGCGGGATCTACAGTAGAAGCGGAATACATGGCTGCTGCAGAAGCATCAAGTGAAGGAGTTTGGATCAGAAACTTCATCACTGAGCTTGGCGTGGTTCCAAGTGCATTGGACCCACTGGAGATATTGTGTGACAACACTGGCGCCATAGCAATCGCTAAGGAACCAAGATATCATCCAAAGACCAAGCATATCAACCGCAGGTTTCGTATAATCCGAGATTATATAGCAGATGGAGATCTGAAGATCAGCAAAGTACATACAGATCTGAATGTCGCAGATCCATTGACTAAACCTCTTCCACGTGTAAAACATGATCAGCACCTCAGTGCCATGGGTGTGAGATTGTTGCCAAATGTAAACTAGATTATTGACTCTAGTGCAAGTGGGAGACTGTTGGAATTATGCCCTAGAGGCAATAATAAAGATGTTATTATTATAATTCTTGTTCATGATAAAGTTTATATTCCATGCTAGAATTGTATTAAGCGGAAACTTTAATACTTGTGTGGTTTGTGAACAACACCGTGTCCCTAGTACGCCTCTATGGACTAGCTCATTGATCAATGATGGTTAAGGTTTCCTAACCATAGACATGAGTTGTCAATTGATAATGAGATCATATCATTGGGAGAATGATATGGTGGACAGACCCAAACTAAGCGAAGCAATTAGATCGTGTCATTGTGTTCATCTTTGCGAAGCTTTTCCTATGTCAAATATTGTATTCCTTAGACCATGAGATAATACAACTCCAGGTTATCGGAAGATAGCTTTGAGGTCATCAAACGTCATCCTATGAGAGGGTGATCATAAAGGTGTCTCTCAGGTGATCGGAAAGTATCTGTTGGGTTGTATGTATCGAGATGGAATTTGTCCCTCCCAAGTCGGAGAGATATACTTCGGGCCCACTCGGTAATCGATATCAACACCGCTTGCAAGCATGTGGTTAAGGAGTTAATCACGAAGTGATATCGGATTACGGAACGAGTAAAGTACTTGCTGTGAACGAGGTTGAACTAGGTATGACGATACCGACGATCGAATCTCGGGCAAGTAAAATATCGCGAGACGAAGGGAATATATATATGGGATTGATTGAATCCTGGCATCGTGGTTCATCCGATATGATCATCGATGAATGTGTGGGAGTCAATATGGGTGCCCAGACCCCGCTGTTGATTATTGAACCCGCAGGGTCACACACTTAACGTGTCTCGACGCTAGGATAGATTGGATACTTGGTTTATGAATTTTTGTTCGGAGTCTCGGATGGGATCCGGGATATCACGAGATGTTCCGGAATGGTCCGGAGAATAAGATTCATATAAGGCAGTGTAGTTTTTGGAGTTCGGAATTGTTCCGGGTTAATCGGTATTGTACCGGAAGCTTCTAGAACCTTCCGGAAGGGGGCCAACGTGGTCCCACCTTCCGGGAGGGGGCATGGGCCTATGAGGGGGTGTCCTGGCCGCAGGGGCACAAGGCCCCATAGGGCCCAGCCGATCCTAGAGAGTTTAAATCGTTTAAACTAGAGATAAGATAAGATAGGATTTCTAGATAAGGGAGAGTTTAAATTGTTTAATCTAGAGATAGGCTTGGAGGAGAGGCTAGGGCTGGCCGCACCCCCTCTATATATAGAGGGCTGGTCCGCCCCCCCTCTGACACCCTTACACCTTCCTCCAAACCCAGTTGCCCTGCTGCCCTTCCTCTCTCCCTCCCGACTGTTTGCAGGCGAAGCCCTGCTGCAGAAATTCTCCACCAAATACACCATGCCGTCGTGTTGTAGATCCAATCAATCTCTCCACCATACTTGCTGGTCCAAGGAAGGAGGAGACGTCGAGGTGCTGCACGTGTGCATCTCACGGAGGCACCGCCACTTGTGGTGCTAGATCGGATCGGATCGCGAGGAGGAGAAGCGAGTACGACTACATCACCCACGTTCCGACGAACGTTCCGCTGTGCGAATCTTCAAGGGTATGAAGATCTAATCCAATCTCTCTCGTTGTTTGCATCTCCTAGATTAGATCTTGGATTTCCCTCTGTTCGCTTCCGTAGAAAATTTTGATTTACTATGCTGCGAAACCCTTCAGAAAGATGGCACATATACAAATAAGAATGTCCAGCAACTTATGGTATCGTTTATTCTCTTGGTAGTCTATCGTATTTCTCTAATTTATGTCACTTTCTGATTTTCCTTTTATTTTGAAGCATAAAGCTCGTAAGAAGTTAGCAATTCTTGAGAGGAAGAAAAATGGGGAGCTATCACCAGAAGATTATGACAAAGTGTTTGACGATGTTATAGCAAAAGAGTCAACAATTGGTGGATATTATGACGAGAAATACTGGGGCGATGCAAAGTTATATCAAGGTTCAACTTCTGTTCAAGGGTCAACAAGTGAAGTCATGGCTGAAGAAGAACTTCAAGAAGTGAAAGCTGATTTGAAAAAAGTTACCGGACTCATGGAGAGAATGTATGCTTTTATGGTACGAAACCATCCTAATGAAGATTAGATGAATGAAGTGATGGCTTCTGGAATGAAGTTAGTGCATTGTTATTCTGATATTTATGTCTATGTACTTTACTTGATTTGTCATTTCCAGAACTTGTTCTAATTTTTCTTTGATAGATCAAGATGAGTGGCCAGCCGGATGAGGACCCAGCCTCCAGGCTCCAGTCCAACAACATATCGGTAAAATCCCTAGATTTTGCTATTTTTCTTGGACTCCTTATCTATACTACTACCTGTAGTGATGCTTACTACATGGGCAGTTTTCTAGTTTTGTGTAAAGTTGTAGTATTGTTTCCCATGCTGGCATTTTGTTCAGTTCACTACTATGTGTGTATGTCATTTCAAAAATTTATTCTTATTATTGTTTGATAGGTGAACATCGTCTCTGATAAAGTTGGTGGTGCTTATGAGCTTGCTGGTGTTGAAGAACCCATAGATAATGTTCATGCTACAAAAAGTGATCAGAAGGTCGCATTGTGGACCATGTCACTACTTTTATCATGATAAATAGGTGTCACGACTCATCATTGGTTGACTGCATCTACATCTAGCTGTGGAGTAGAATTGCTTCATGTGCATGCTATTAGGAATATTCTTAGAATACAAATTAGTCATCCTTTCTTAGTGTGTTTGACCAAAATTGTGGTTTATTAGACACTGTAAATATGTTGAAACTTTGACTAATTGCAGGAAGCACAATTTGAAAAAAATCCAAAACATCTAAGGATCTCGGAGATAGAACTAGGAAAGTGTGTTTCTAAAAGATATCATCAAATACCTCATCTTCGTCCACCATAGTAGTTCTAACTCATTTATTGCACATTGTCAAAGACTTCCATAAATCATATCCCACTGCTTTTTTCTCAAAACTGTAGGCATCCACAAGAAAGGAATCACCAGCACAAACTTCACATCAGGCATGTGTATCCTTTTTTGGAGACTCTAGATGATGTATCATTCTAAATATCTATGCTTCTTCCACTGAAATAAAGAAGTGTTGCTTATAAACTACTTTTTCCATATTTCTCTCATAGGTGAACGTTTTGAAAATAGCCAATGATGTTGTTATACATCATAACGTTACTAAGACTGCTGGGTCCAATGAAGCTATTCAAACTTCAAGCAAAAATACAAAGGTTGTATTTCTCGTTGTCCTTTCAGCATTTGGATTCTAGATAAATGCACGTCTAGCTAATGTATTCTTCTGTTACCGAACTTATAGCAGTCCAAAGTATATAGTACATTATATTTTCTAGTTGAAAATTATTCTTCCTTACTCAACATGTCTCTTATACTAAGCATGCTTGGTTGATAATGCAGTGTGCACATTCTGCTAAAGAAAAGGAACACTGTCAGAATTCACCCTCACCACATGAAAACAGATTTGTGAAGGTGCACTCTAAAATGCTTGTCACAAGTTTTCATATATATCATGCTTTTTTGTAGAACCTAATCTCCTTGCGTTTGTTTTCATTTTGTTTTGTCTACTATAGGTATCTGAGACAAAGGAAGTACCAAAACATAAGAATGCACAAAAGGTATGTGAATCTGTACAGTATTTTGGTAGAACATATGGGATTCCATTAACTAGACGAGATGGACATAATGCCAAAACAACAAGGTCCTTTACATAACTTAGAAACGAATCATGCCATATTTGATAGATTCTCTGCTCCATACATACACCATAAGCAGCTAACCAATGTGTAGAAACACTACAGGAATGTGTGCAAATTTCTACATGAATTACTAAGAGACCCGTGAGATTTATGTGCATGGAACCGATTTTTGTATCCAGAATATTGTACTAATATAGGTCCTTCTCAGTTAGGAGCTGCACTTTCTTGGGATAGATAGCTTAGCCAGATTGCTCCTTTTACACTATCTATCCACTATGTCTTGTCTTTTTGGGTTTCTATTATCTGGAACACCATAGTTAGCAGATCATAGTCGACAATTGCTTAGCCGCCTTCCTCTACATGTAATTATGCATGAACCCACTCCATCTTTGCGTTTTTACAACCATGCAGCCAAGAAGGAATCATTTATGGCCTTTAGAAATGGGACATAACCATACTTACCCATTTCTGTCTACAAATATAGTATTGTAGCATATAGATGGCATCTTCCTAAATCATATTTACCTTTTCATTATTTGCTACATATTGGCACTCGTTGAGACTTGGCTTGTGTCATGCCATGTTATTAAGGTGCATGTTTATTACATATGTGCCTTTCACCTCTTGAAAGAGTATTTATTTTTTTTGTTTGCACCGTCAAATATTCAGTTAGCGATGTCTTGCAATAGCCACTCTAAAAGATACATTTTCTTAGTTCAATCATTGCATATGCTTATGATCATGCTACAATGCACTTATATTCTCTAGTTTTGATCCTTGCACAAGGTTATGATCATGAACATTTTCTAGTTTTATATTGCTTCATCATTTAAACAGATAAAGTGCACAAATTTGATGGTTCCTTACATTTTAGAGACAAGTCACATATCCTCATATTAATTAATTGATATGTTTATTTGTAGAAACCAAAAACCATGGTCCTTCTCTCATTAGTCCCAAGGACTAAAGATTTGGTTATTGGTAAAGGAATAATTAAGAGCAAAGATAGCAATTATGTAGTTGAAGGGGATACACTTGGCGATTCATATTGGGCAATTACTGTTCTAGAAGTTAGTAAACTTGGACGTGAAAAACTGCCTCGACCATTTGGGCATATCCAGAATGTACAAGATGCTATTGGACATTGCATTGCTTGGCCATCTACTCATGTAAGTTTAATTAATGTATTCTAATTAATATTTCCTGGTTCTAGAGTGGGATTACTTATTTATAAAGGAATTGATGCACGATGTATCAATTATCATCTGAATGACTATTCTTTTTATAGGTTAAGAGAGTAAAAGATGTTTCAAATTGAGGCAACATGCCCTTCTAACCTTGCAATCTGAGCAAATCCCAAAATGGTAATTTACTTGAATACATATAGGAGGAATACTTCATTTCTACATCAGCATATTTCTCTTGAGACTAAAGTGACATTGGTATGGTGATTGTAGGGTTTCTATGTTTGACTCCATATGGGTGGCTGATGACAAGATCTCGGGAGGGAACTTTTAAGTGTTTGATCACTTTGTCTAGTGGTGTGTAGTATTTGCTTTGTCTAGTAGTGTGTAGTATTTGTAAGACTCTTGTTATTTCATTTTTGTGATGTTTTCCACCAAGGGAAGGTTGTTGTTCGTGCTTGGAACATGTTTAGTTTTATGTTTTTTTACTTTCATGAGCATGTAGTCAACACTCCGGTGTCAATTTAAAATTTAGTACTCATATTATATTTTATCTATAATTCTATATCGATTGGTTCTATGAATAAGTATCCAATCATCGTGTGCTCCTATGTCACAATATTATTTGTATGTGTATTTTGGTTTTATTGAATCCTTGATATTGTCTATTGTTTGGAGATGAAAATTATCTTACTGAAGACATAAAAGGATGCCACTACATTGTCTCTTTCTGAGACATACCAAGATGCCTCTATAGGGACTATAAAAATGTCTCAACATAAAAACAACATGTGACATGACAAGGTGCCTCTACATGACATGTTTGTCTCTACATAATGACTTCAATTTTCTAGAGACAAAATAAAAAATGCCTCTATTTAAATGTGTCTATGTTTCTAGAGATGGATACATTGCCACAAAGAAATGCTTCTACTAATGTTAGAGACAAGCCAAATTGCCGTATAATAGTGCCCCTATACCTATACATACACATTTCAAATGTATCTTGAGAGTGCCTCTATGTGTGTAGATACACTTTCCAGTGTCCAGACAGAGTGCCTCTATGTGTGTAGATACAATTCTTGGTGTCCATACAAAGTGTCTCTATGTGTGTACATACATTTCACGGTGTCCATACAAAATGCCTCTATGTGTGTAGATACACTTCCCAGTGTCCATACAAAGTGACTCTATGCATATATAGGCATTTCGTAAAATGATTCTATGGTCTAAGACACACTGCCCATAGCGACACTTTTGAGACAATGTGTAAAATGGCTCTACAACTGCGTAAAGAAAATATAAGTGTCTCTACGGGGCCAAAATAGTGACTCTACGGGCCAGTTCTCTTGTAGTGCGTTTTCCTAGTAATGGAAGCATGAAGAATATTTTTAAGTTGTAAATTTGCAGCTAGAGGCAATGCCTCCCTACAAGCCAACGCTTCTAGAGTTGGAGTATCCGAAATTCTAGCCAGAACAATGGCTGATGCTCCTAGGAAAATTTCATTGGCATCTCAATAGATTGCTCCTGCGACAGCTTTGTCTCTTGATCTCGAAACTGCAACTACAATATTGAGTTTGACCAGTCCAGTTGGAAGAGGTATACAGGTTTCCACATGCCTCTTCCTCTGTTGTTGTGTTCCAGTATTCAGTGGTCTAGCAATAGTCAATAGTCTGCAGCTCGGACAAATAGGAATTAATGAAACCAAAGGTTGAAATGGGGGCCGAAAGATATCTTCATGAATCTCCTTCGTCCTTGCTATCTAGATCGACCATAGTGTGAAAGCAACTCTAGTTAATTCAGAGTGCGGCAGTGACTCCATCGTCTCAAAAAGCCAATGTCGCTCATTACTCTTCCCATTCATCATCAGGTGTTTAACCAAGATTTCGTCATTTAAAGCCCAAACACTTCACCATATTACATTCAAAGAGCGAATGCCTCTAGAAATCCACGTTTCCACATAATGTACAGAAACTGTGTGAGGCCATGTTACGATGATCAAGCACATCGGTTGTAAGTAGAGATTGTTGAGATAAACTCCACAGGAAGACCCGGACATTTCAGGGTATCGCAGTCTTCCATCGAGATCACAAGCCCTTCCTCTATGTATGACTGTTCGATGATCTAGCATTTCCATCAAAATAATTCTCGCGGTTTATCTTGGTATTCACTATCATGTGGACTTTTGAGTCGGCACATTTTGCTAGGAGCTGCTGCCCATTGATCGATTGCGAGCCGGTCTCCAATCGTGTCTAAGTCGCCATGAGCCGACGAGGTCACACACTTAAAGAGGGAGCATGTATGGCGGTCGGGTTGGACCTGAACCAGACACATACTAGGTCGGTGAGTTGAACTTAGGTCTTGAGACAAGGTCTTGAGATAAGGTCTTGATGAGTGATGACCTCTATAGGGCTGTTTGGGCCACAAATATTGTGAAGTCCACTTACACAGCCTATATATAATGGAGCACAGGATGCCTAAGATAGGGTTAGACCATTCCATGCAATGGAAACCCAAGCCCCATTTCAGTCCAGCCGCTGTATTTGACCTAGAAGTCTACCGTTGGTGCTCCTCCTTGTGAGTGTTGATACCGACAGAGATGTTATGTGTTCAGCACTTCGATGATTGGGATCAAATTGTAGAAATGCTCTACATCAACCGACGCGCTTCACCGATAATCTGTACCTGCGCCTCTAGTGATAATCATCGTGGCCTTCTACCTCGGCTAGATCTTGGGAACACCGTATAGGGATTTTTTTTGTTTATCTATGTGTGGCCCAACATCATGCTCCATCTTGAGAGCATCATTTTGGGGCATGATATGGTTGCAAGGGTCTGCTGGTGGTGCGGTGCTCATCTACCACATCAACATCGGGTCTCAGCAGCGTGGTACAACGTGCGTAGAGAGTCCGTGCTATCTGTTTCCATGATGGTGTCGATGTCAGGCCTTTCAATGTCTATATCTTGATCCTTGTCCTTGGGATGGGTCGGTGGAAGATGGCGGCGGTGACTTCTAGAGTGTGCGCGTTGGTGTGCTCTGAGGGTTTGCTGGGTTGGTTTGTGCTACCGGCTCACCGTTGAGCTGGTTGGTGAGGCCTATGGTTTTGCGATGATGTGCTTAGGTGTGAGGTCAGGACGATGACTCCTTCATGACCACCCCTTCATCAAGTTTTAGGTGTTGCGGCAAAAAAATCCATCTACGAAAAATCTTTCGATGAATGGATCAGTAGTCTTGCAACACTCATAAATGTTACACGGGCTTTATTTAATCTGAGTTCAAAGCTCCACCCACCATGTTCAATACCACACTACATGCCTATGTTCTCCTACATATACATACTATCATCTCCCTCTCCTCTATCTACTTTGACTACGTTACAAACTAGTTTTGAGTTAGATGATCGATGTCCCAGCACCTATCTCTTCGTGTAGTGCTCACTCGCCTTGCACCGACTAGAAATGAGAGGCCTCAGGAGCCAACCATTCTCGTTTGAGTAAAACAACATAAGAGTCTGTTTAACAACACTCTCAACCAGATGAGGCCACAGTACTGTGTTGCCGGAAATCGGATGCCAGCGATGATGTGATGTTGCGATGGACGAGTAGCATGCCACTGATATTGCCAGATTGGTAACATAAGGAGATAATCATAGAAAGTACTCCAAAGCAGCGAGTAGCGCACCCGGTCTTGGAAAACTGGAGCTGTTTGATAATAGCGACAGGTAACATCTACACCGAGTAGTGGTTGTACTTGTTCGGTTAGGCAGAATATAATTAGAAGTACCACAAATATCTATACACTCCTCGTTGCAATAAGAGATGCCATGTTTAACTTGTACTCTCAACGGACCACCCTCTCCTATATGTTATTCAATGAATAAACTATATTTGCTATTCGCTATGTTTTGTTTAGCTCAAATAATCTAACCTCTATCAATCAAAGTTACAAACAAAACATCTCTGAACCAACTATTCATATTTAGCATATCGTTTTATTGCTTGTGTGGCAGATAGAGGAGGTCTTATGAATGGTAACATTGAGAGGGTTCTCAGAAAGAGGCCGGATGTAGGTGGTATCTTTGTGATATTAATATATTCCATTTGAGAAGAAAAATCTAACACCTTTGCAGCAGCTTGGACAGCATGCTAGATACTGAAGTTAAACTTGACTTGGATGAGCTTGACAGTGGTCAGCTCCACGCTGAGACATGGGCCACACTCATGGTTGTTGTGTTGGTCAAAGGTGGGAAATTTTCCCACTTATTTGCTAGTGCCTTTTTGGCTTAACGTGGAATAATGACAGAGGAAATTACTGACCGATCTGTGATCAATATGGTGATTGAACAATGCTTCAAATCCTGGGCGAAAAGCCTTGTCCCTAACCTTTATTTGACATGTTCAGTGGTGAGAAACTTACATCGTTACCTTGCTGAAGATGTTCTGTGATTTTCTTTGTGTTGTTGTTCATTGGCCAGTTTCCTCATTCGGGATGAAAATCCTTGTCCACTCCATATCCGTCTGGACGTTGCTACAATGGCCAGCTAGATGTGGCGACCATGGTGAGAGGATGTTTATCTTTAGAAAGACCTTGTTCCAGAAGAAGTTGACGTGTTTATTTCATATCTTAGCCGCATGTGTTTATTTCATATCTTGTGATGTTTCAGACGTTGGTACCTTTGGTACATGCTCTCAATAAAAGTCGTTGTCTGCATCACTTTGATATATGGATTGAAGACTTCAATCTCCTCCAAAAAACAGAAAACTGATGAAATCTGATAATTTTTTGAATTTCCAGAATATGCATTCTTCAATAAACTTGTATCCACATATTTTCACATTTGTTTATCCTAGAATACAAAGTATTTCACCTTGAGATTTTGCACAATTATATTATTTATCATTGACCACTTACAAACCTTTTTAGAATTTTTGAAAATACGAACTCATCTATTATATACTAAAAGCAATATAAGAGTGTTTTTCGAGGCACCACGTTGATCCACATCATCAATATTATTTTGATGGTTAGATCTAAAATTTAGAGATAAAATATTAAATCCTAACCGTAAGATTTATGTAACAAGTATAACACGTGTGTTCCAGTTATATCATGATTAGCCTGGCCAAACACGTAACACACATTCCCTTAAAAGAAAAAACATGTAACACCCACGTTACACGAATCCCTTTTTTTCCTCCAACATGAGTACGAATCGCATGCATAGATCTTTTTTAGGGAATCCTGGCCAAACACGTACACATATCCTTTTTTTTCCAAGATGAGTACGAATCGCATACACAGGATTTTTTTTGGGAACATACACAGGAGTTGTGACCGAACATGTTTGGGTTTCACTCTGGTAATGCGTAGGACCTGGAAATAAACTGGCCTAGATATATGTACTCCTACCATATAACATATAATACCTTTTGAAAGAAAATATAATACCATGTTAGTCTAAAATCACTTAAATTCTTTTACTAGAGTTTTTCATAATTAATTAACTGCTACAATTGGCTATGATTAAGATAGACTAACACATTACATGTGTTAAACACGTTTGCTATGTAAGGTAGTCTGATCAATGTAAAGAGGCATGTGGTTCACGGGACTTCACTTAAATTATGTTGACCATTGGATACTAAATTGATGGCTATGATTTAAGGTAAACTAACATGTTTGATATATCTTAGCCAGATCTGGGTAAAGCGCATTGTTCATATTAAGTGCAATAAATTTACTCACGTGAAAACCTCATATGCTCTAGCCCTAAGAAATCATGTATCTAATTCTCTTATGATTCAGTAAATAGAACTCGACTCCTTCTAAGATTTTTTAGCAATATAATGGTGTGTTTCGAGACACAAGGTTGATCCACATCAGCCAGATCTAAAATTTATGGCTAGGATTTAAAGAAAAACTAATAGTTGTGTAACCGTTTAATCTAGAATGACACGCTTAACTACCGTACGAAAACAAATATGTACATAGTCCAAGATCGTATCTTTTTCAAGTGACCATGACGTATGGTCAAAGGACTTTGGAGTGGCACGTTAAAAAAAAGAAAGAGTTGATAGGCGTATCTCCATAAGATTATTTCCGTTCGTTAGAAAAAATGACCACGGTAGCTAGGTAGGACGTGTTGACAACCGGAAAGATGGGACGTGATGATATGAAGTATCAATACAATATTTAATATATAATAGAACGATACACAATTCTGAGTTTTGACTAGCGGCTCCAATACATTGCATGCAAATTCTGGGCATGACTCATGAGCAGGAGAGACTAGAGCTAGACACTGGTACGGTACATTAGTACTTTTGGTCTTTGGTTAATCATTTCGGTAGCATGTATTGTGCACCATGAAGAAGTTTATAAATTTAATATTTAACACGTGTGTATTCCATGGCTATTGTACATACGGTGTGACAAGAAAAAATACATATACCTACAATTTTGCAGCTATTGACAAGGATTTGAACACCCTGAAAAAAACAACAATAATTTGAACACCCCGCAAAAAAACAAGAATTTGGGTGGACCCTATTTTAAATAATGAATCAAAACCACTAGGTCATCATACTATCTAAAATACATATAGATCTCTTTTTTTGAGGAAACGGATAGATCTTCTTAATTCAATGTAGACCTGCGGTATAATGGTTTAGATCTACCATGGAAGTATGCACCCATGGTGTATTTGTCTAAAATGTGACATATTTCAGAATGAACGCAGAATATCAATATTTCATAATTGAGGGAGTAAAGAAGAAAGAAATTTATTACAAGACGAAATAATTGAAAATTCTCAGTATGTAGTTGACCTACCAGAAAACAATATTTCATCTATTCATTTTGCTAACAGCATATCTTCGTTATTCGAATACAAAGTTATATAAATATTCAAATGATTACGAAAAGACCTGATAAATAATTTCTGTAGTACATGCTTTAAGAAAATGTGTGTTATCAAACAACATTTGGGAGGGTACCAGAATGATCAGATTAAATGCAGATACCAACATGGATACTTGAAATATAAATATGGAGTGAACATATACGGATTTTAAATGGACAAGTATACCATGTATAGCTATGATCAAACAATATACACGATCTCTTAAAGTTAATTTTAAAGCATATACACTGGCTTTGTCAAATATGAAGAAAGTTTGAACTTATTAAAACTTTATACTTAGCAGAGGTTTTCTTATGTGTAAGATAAAATTTACTAGGTTTGGAATTAATAGAAGGTTGGTAAACAAGATGTAGGTGGGCAGTCGAACTGAATTCATGAGAATAACAAGTTCGGATTAGTAAAAAAACAATACATGAAAACAGAAATATTTGGTACTGGAGTTGGTATAAGTCAATATTATCCTTCCTTAGATCCATTGGACATTATAATATATATTTTTTGAAACGATACCCTAATAACATTTCACCCACAAAGCTAAAACTATTAAATATGTCTTCTATGCATGACATATATAGATGGTGGCTAAATAATTTATTATTTTAAATAGTATTTTGTGAATGTGCTAATATTTCCAATCAACTTGGGCATAGTGAAGATGATGATAGGTGATGCCCTCGCATTTGCGAGGGCCACCATGCTAGTTTTTTTAATTATAATATAAAGGACTACTACCTGGATATCCTCCTCACCTAGCGAAATGATGGAGAACCCACTAATGTGGTAAGTTCGAGATCAATAAATGTAAGCTCGAGATCAATAAATGTAATTACATTAACCGCAAAAAAATGTAATTACATCTCAGCTTTGCAAGGTCGTTTCATATCCCTATATCTTCTATGTTGATCTCTCTATCTCTTTCTACTAATTTTTCACTTATTTTTATGAACTAAGCTAGTATTGCCAACGTATGTAAATGTGAAATGAGATAGGGAAACTTGCAAGCTATTTTGACAAAGATAGAGCAGTATATATGATGTGTGCAAAATATTAATTTGAGAAGTGAAGGTTGGCGGAGCATTCATTTAAGTATATGAAAGCATGTGAGGATTTTTACTGACGTGAAAGCATATGAGTAGAGTTGCATTGTTGGCAAGTAATGGTAGGAAAAAATATTTTGTTCATCAATTATTGCACGAGTACATATTTGATTACGAAACTCCAAAATAAAAACATTTCAACAATTAATTAAAAGAAAGAAGGACCAAAAAACTAGCCGCCGCCCTCGTCCCGCGTCACCCCCCACGCGGGCGACGGGGACGATCTCCGGTCACCGCCGTCGGCCAGCCCAATCCCTCTCCCTCCTCCTCCTCCCCGCCGCCGCCGATGGTGTCGCCAGGCAAAGCCTGGGCGCTGGCGGCGGCAGGGGGGCTTCCCCCGCTCTTGGAGGTGACGGCACGGGCGGCCTGCTCGGTGAGGGGCACACCGACGTGGCTTCTGTTGCGCGGAGACCTTGCGCCGGAGTGTGGACGACGGTTGCCCCCGACAGCGGTGGTGACGGCATGAGCTCTGCTATGGTTTTGGGAGACGTCGTCGGGATGGCGGAGGCGACGTCGCGTGAGAAAAAGGGTGCTGGAGCTCGATCTCTATCCCGGCAAGGCCACTTGTGGCGTCGCCGGCGAGCTGCTGGCCTGGTATCCTCTTAGATCTATGGATCTGGGGAGGGTGGTCTCTCCGGGCGCGGTTGTTTTTCGACTCTGCCGTGGAGCTTCGGGAGTCGGAGGGCTGCTATTGCTGTTGTCTTCACCTCGGCCGGCCTTGGTGGCGAGGGAGTGGAAGGGGATGGTACAAACACCTTCCTTGTTAGGGTTTTGTATGATCTTTTTTTGAGATGCGACTGTCACGTCTTGAAGCTTTTTCTGGCCGGCCATGGTGGCGAGGGGAGGAGGCGGGTCAACGTGGCGTTGATGTTTGGGACCTTCTGCTCGGGGATCTTGGATTGGAGGTACTGCCTGGTCTTCACCATCTCCTGCCTGTCCGATGGTCTAGAAAAGTCTCTTAGCTCTCACACCTCAGGGTGGGTACTCCTGCAGTGTTCAAAGCCCAATGTGGGGAAGGTGGCGGCGGTGATTCGATGGTGGCTGAAGATGTGCTGCTTCTGGATCCGGTCCCGGTACTTGGGTGGTGACGATGAGGACGTGGGCTTGATCGCGATTTGGAAATACGGTGTGTGGTCTTCTGGGTCCATGTTGTATTTTCCTTTTTTTCGTTTGTATTAGGTTTAGCCATTGCTGAAATTCTATCGGTTGTTATCTAAAAAAACAATTAATTGAAGACCAAAGTACATATCTTGTCCCTGTCTATCGACAAATGCAAGTTGATGTTGGATGAATTGAAGGTGGATTCACACATCTAATAATCAATGTGCATGCAGAACTAGTCAATATATATTGTCGGTATTTCACGATGAAACGAAGGATAACCCTTTGCACAAACAGCCATATATTAATGTATTAAGTATGAAACGAGATGTCCATCGTTGTCTTGTACTCCCTTCGTTTCAAAATATAAGATGTTTTAGGTTTGTGAAGAAAATGTATCTAAACTTCTTTTAGTGTATAGATTTACTCCAAACCTGAATGAGCATCATACTAAATAAGTCTAGATACATTTGTTTAACAAAGCTAAAACATGTTATGTTTTAAAACAAAGGGTAGAAAGAAAAACAAAAATAACTGAGACACCACTCGTGTGATAACTGAACAGTCACAAAGCTGCGAGTTCATTCCTATCTATCCCGGAGAACTACCTGCTGGTACAGTTCACAGCAGACCGGAATATCATCCGCAGGTTGTGAGATAATCCCACAGATGTGTTTGCAATAAAGCAACACGAAAAATATAAAGCAAAGTGAAAGGAAAAAACGTATTGCAAATAGGTCTTTACGAGAGGCACGTCAATGAATGTGGTTAACCATGCACTACTTTCTTTAGGGCGTGATATTCCTGAAAGGGTTAATTGGATAAACGTCACTGCAATTTTCGCGTATTTGAGAAACACTATAGCAACTTTCAACTTTAGAAAAAAGCCAATGCAATTATGTGTATGTTTAAGAAACGCCATTACACCCACTTACCCAATATATACCAGTCTATATATCTTGTATTCCCAGCCGTATATACGTACCATGGTGGGGTTCGCCCGGTGAAGAAGAAGAAGACGCCGGTAAAGAAGACACCAGCAAAAAATGGCAAGAAAAAGTAACCCGAGGTGGTCGCACCATCCACGAGTGAAACGGTTCTGACGCCAACACTTGGAACCAAGCGAAGCCTGATGTACTGGCTTGGAGGCTAGATTCATGCATCTGATATCCATTTAAGTGTGGAGGCCAGTTATTTTCTAAGATGGGGCATTGTGATACCATACTCGGAATTTGGAGCCTTTTATTTTCTGAATCTGCAGCCTTTTATCTGAATTTGTTGCTTCCTTGATGCATGCGTGTTGATGTGACATTGGACCTGGAGTTGCGTTTTAAATATTGAGTGTTGAACCTGGAGCCTTTTGTCTGAACGTGTAGCGTTGATGTACCTATTTTAAGTATTGACCTAGAGCTTTTTAATTATGACATATTTTTATGCAAATGCATGCACGCGATCTTTACTTTGTAATATTATTGTAATTTTACTCTAATATTTCTCATCAAGTTACGTTTTTTCGGTTATTCTGACAGACCCTACCATGGTACGTATATATGGCTGAGAATATAAGGTATATAGACTGGTTTATGTTGGGTAAGTGGGTATAATGGCATTTCTCAAACGTACACATAATTGCAGTGGCGTTTGTCCAAAGTTGAAAGTTGCAATGGTATTTCTCAAATACACAAAAATTGCAGTGACGTCTATCCAATATATTAACCCTTCCTAAAAAAAGAGCAATGTTGTTCATATTTCGTGCCACACGTGTAACTCACTATGTCACGATCAATTTTCTAGGGCACTTTCGTTAAGGCATTTTACAAAAGTGCCTAGAAAAATTATATTTAGAGGCATTTCTCAAATAATGCCTGCAAAAATGCATTATGGAAGACATTATTTGAAGTGCCTAAAAAAATTCTATTTTCTAAGGCATTTGTAGGAATGCCGGAAAAATCAACCAGATTCCATCACTACGGCACACAGACTATTTGCCGTGTGGGCAAAAGACACGACAAAGGCCTTTTGAAACATGGCAAAGGCTTTGCCGTGTATATACACACAGCAAATGCCACACGGCAACGTTCGCCACACGGCAAAGGCTTTGCCGTGTGTCTCATGCGTAGACACGACAAAGTAAAGTAAGATGACGGTTCCCGCGGAGATGACGGTGTCTATTCTTTGCCTGTGTCTTCTCGAAAAGTACACGGCAAAGAAGTTGTGTCTCCTTAAAAAGTACACGGCAAAGAAGCTGTCTTTGCCGTGTATCTCGTGGAAAAAGGCTTTGCCGTGTGTCTCGTGTGTAAACACGACAAAGTAAAGTAAGATGACGGTTCCCGCGGAGATGACGGTGTCTATTCTTTGCCGTGTGTCTTCTCGAAAAGTACACGGCAAAGAAGTTGTGTCTCCTCAAAAAGTACACGGCAAAGAAGCTGCCTTTGCCGTGTGTCTCGTGGAAAAAGGCTTTTTAAAAAAAACATTGTTTCAAACTTTTTTGAATATTATTTACTTGATAATCTCATATAAAATATTTTAACACTTTGTATGTTAAATATTAGGTCAAATTGCACTCATAATCAAACTTCTCCTGTGGTCACCCATCATAACACTACTCTATCTCTAGCACGCTTAACTTCTTCGTTCCTTCCGAACGAGCTTCCGAGAAAGAAATCATACCTTGTTACTAATACTTCCATATCAATCCTATTAACTCTTGGGTCATGATGTCACACATCTCAGTTTTAGATTCCAAACAATTATTTAAGTAAACAATAATGAAAAGTAATAATAAGCTTGAATCCAAATAAAAAATAAAATGATTTTATTTTATTTCCTTTTTCTATTTAATATGGAATAATTCATATATTTAAATTCGTAAATCGGAATTTGACAAATAAAATGTCTAAATCGATCATAAAAATGTGAGGAATCCAAATATGACATCCATATAATCTTGTGAAAATGGGGTGGTATCATTTTAAATTATTCATTTGGTGGTTGTTGCATAAAACCCCCCGTTTTTTGTGCCCGGAAAATAGAAAATGGATTTTTGGTGCGAGGAAAAGGAAAACTTACTCCAGCAACATTATTCGCCATTTCATGACGTACATGCATGCACGATATGGGAACATTATCACAAACTATGCCTTGATTTTAGCCATAATATTGGTCATTTGACCCGAAAGCCAGGAAACCTCGAATGAGATAGGTCATTTTGTGAAGGTTTTTTTGAGACATATTTAATATAACAAGTTTGATATTTTTCCTTGCAACCATGTCATATAATATGACACCACGTGAAGGTTTCGCATTATTTCGATCGTTTTTGAATTTTTTATGACTCTTTTAAACTATCGACAAACTTTGTCAAACGACGGGTATGAAGATTCTTAGCTTGGAGCTGAGCGTCTCTGAACTTTCATTGGATCTCTGATGAAATAGCATATTGTGAACCTACAAATGATTTTTGTAAAAAACCATGCCCATCCGATCATGTACATGTAGTGCATATCTGACCCACTCCCTACCGATTCGGCGGGAATTTGTCTTTTTCACCTGGAGTGGACGGAAAGGTTTGACATCCCCAAATTGGGACATTGTCCATTTAAGGTGGTATAGTATTTTTGAAAAATGGGGTGGTAAAATTTTGAATTAGCCATTTGGTGGTTGCTTCATAAAATCCTCCGTTTTTTACGCTCGGAAAATAGAAAATGACTTTTTGGTGCGATGAAAAGAAAAACTTCCTCCTACAACATTGTTCGCCACTCCATGATGCACATACATGCACAATATGGGCATATTATCACAAACTATACGTTGATTCTAGCCATAACATTGGTCATTTGACCCGAAAGCCAGGAAACCTCGAATGGGATAGGTCATTTTGTGAAGGTTTTTTTGAGACATTTTCAATATAACAAGTTTGATATTTTTACTTACAACCATGTCACATAATATGACACCACGCGAAGGTTTCGCATTGTTTCGATCGTTTTTGAATTTTTTATGACTCTTTTAAACTATCGACAAACTTTGTCGAACGACGGGTATGGAGATTCTTAGCTCAGAGCTGAGCCTCTCTAAACTTTCATTGGATATCTGATGAAATAGCATATTGTGAACCTAAAAATGATTTTTGTGAAAAATCATGCCCATCAGATCATGTACCTGTAGTTCATATCTGACCCACTTCCTGCCGTTTCGGCAGGAATTTGTCTTTTTCACCTGGAGTGGACAGAAAGGTTTGAGATCCCCCGTTGGAAAATTGTCCGTTTAAGGTGGTTTAGTAGTTTTTAAAAATAGGGTGGTAGCATTTTAAATTAGCCATTTGGTGGTTGCTTCATAAAATCTCTTGTTTTTTTCGCTCAGAAAATGGAAAATGGTTTTTTGGTGCGACGAAAAGAAAAACTTCCTCCTGAAATATTGTTCACCATTCCATGAGGCACATGCGTGCACAATATGGGCAGATTATCACAAACTATGCCTTGATTCTAGCCATAACATTGGTCATTTGACCCGAAAGCGAGGAAACTTCGAATGAGATAGGTCATTTTGTGAAGTTTTTTTTGAGACATATTCAATATAACAAGTTTCATATTTTTTCTTGCAACCATGTCACATAATATGACACCACGCGAAGGTTTCGCATTGTTTCGATCGTTTTTGAATTTTTATGACTCTTTTAAACTATCGACAAACTTTGTCGAACGACGGGTATGAAGATTCTTAGCTCGGAACTGAGCCTCTCTAAACTTTCACTGGATATCTGATGAAATAGCATATTGTGAATCTAAAAATGATTTTTTGTAAAAAATCATGCCCATCCGATCATGTACCTGTAGTTCATATCTGACCCACTTCCTACCGATTCGGCAGGAATTTGTCTTTTTCACCTGAAGTGGACGGAAAGGTTTGATATCTCCCCCGTTGGGGCATTGCACATTTAAGGTGGTCTAGTATTTTTAAAAAATGGGGTGGTAGAATTTTGAATTAGCCATTTGGTGGTTGCTTCATAAAATTCCGCGTTTTTACGCTCGTAAAATGGAAAATGGCTTTTTGGTGCGACGAAAAGGAAAACTTCCTCCTGCAACATTATTCGCCATTCCATAATGCACATGCATACATAATATAGGCAGATTATCACAAACTATGCCTTGATTCTAGCCATAACATTGGTCATTTGACCCGAAAGACTGGAAACCTCGAACGAGATAGGTCATTTTGTGAAGGTTTTTTTAGACATAATCAATATACGAAGTTTGGTATTTTCCTATCAACTATGTCACATAATATGACACCACGCGAAGGTTTCGCATTGTTTTGATCGTTTTTGAGATTTTTATGCATGTTTTAAACTATGGTCAAAACGGCGAGCATGAAGATTCTTATTCAATATAAATATCTAATTTTTTAGTGTATATAGATAGATCTTACTTTTTTGCAAATTTTGATATATTATTTGTATTTTTTATCATTTAGAATGATTTTTTTATGATTTTCCTAAGAGTAATGTGATAAAAGGCAAAAAAAAGAAGAAGAAAAGGAGTTTGCCGTGTGTATTGTGGAATACACACGGCAAAGGCCCTTTGCCGTGTGTACTACGGAATACACACGGCAAAGGGCCTTTGCCGTGTATACTGCAGAATACACACGACAGAGGACCGGCGAGGGCACACGGTAAAGTGACCACCGTCTGTGGCCGTTAGCTCCTCCCGTTAAATGTACTTGTGGGGTCTCGGGTCCCACCTCGTTGCCGTGACAACCCCTATGCCGTGTGCCGTTCTCGACTTTGCCAAGTGTATTTTCTTTGCCGTGTTCCTTTATGGGCCTTTGCCGTGTATATTTCTTTGCCGTGTTCTTTTTTCAGAAATTTGCCGTGTTCACGTATTTTACCGTGTATTTTCTAAGTTACACACGGCAAAGTGCGTTTGACACACATCAAAAACGTGTCTACACAGCAGCGACATTTTTTCCCGTAGTGCATCCTTGTGTCCATGCCCACCCATCCCGCTATGGGACCCACCCGGCATGGGTGGCGGCACCATCGTCCCACATGGCCCTGGAGCCCTTCGGGAAACAGTCCACTCGGCCGCCCCTCCTCTTCTCCCTTGATCACCTTGCTCCTCCCACCTGTTCCCGTGCCTCGTCCTCGTCCCGGCGGCTCTACTGGCCCATCTCTGCCATCCTGCCCTTCCCACCTCCTCCCCGCTCCTTCCTGACGCCTTCGCCATTGGATCCGCCACCGCCGGGCACCTCGGCCCTACACATCCCACCACCAATGGCTCGCCGCCCTCCTAATGGATCTCGACGCCTACTTCCTCTCCCATATCCTTAGGGTCCCGCTTCATCTCCGCGGGATCCGGTGGAGGCATCGCATTCATTGTGATCCTATTATGACCTGGCAAGAGGCGTCTCCCGTACCAGATCATGGTGTAGTGAAGCAACCCGCGTGGTCTTCCACATCGGCCTCCTCCTTACGTAGCATGGTTGTCTCCACCACCTCCCTATCTTCAGCACGGCCCCAGGAGCAGAGGCCTCGACGCCAGGATGCGGACGAGGTGTGGCATGCAACCTCTGAGAGCTCATAGGTCATCGGCGGCGCAAGCACGCGCCCAACGGAGGTTGATTATTCTCAGAATCGCCGTTCCTCAAGCAGCTCGTCTAAATGTTGGGACGATAGATTACAGTGCTCCTAGGCTCTATGTCGACTACTCCCTCAGCCCCTGCTGAGGAGGTGAGCATATTCCACACAGTTCCTCTAAAATTCGGTGGAAATTGGGTCGCCCTAGCAGAATTAGTATGGTGTTTGATTCGATTAGGTGGCTTGTTTGTGTCAGGGGAAACGGCTCGAGGACTTGGACAATGAAGAGAGCTACATGCAGATCGGATGCTCCATCTGCATGCACAACAAGGTAAGCTGCTGGTTTCCATGACACTGATCGGTTCCATCCGAGTCTGCTCTCTCGATCTACAGACTTGGCATGTTCAGTTGAAACCTGTTCAGTTTATGATTTTAGATGTATTTTGTCCTCAAAGTCAACGAGCTCCTGGTTTACAAACTAATTGATCACCTCGAGTTTTTTTTTTTGTAGTCCTTGATACAGTCCAGTAATTCTGTCACAAAGCAATCCATTAGGGATGGCACAATATTTATTCAGATTCTATATTTTATGTCATGTTTTTCTGCAAATTGTCAATAATTTCAGTACTTGACATAATTCTGATTGCCACCTATTGTGCTGTCTCATCTCACATGAATATTTCTTAGTCACTGGATAAATCGCCATGTTGTGCTATGCCCCCGTGATTACTTACTCATTTAGGAGATTTGTGTGTAATTCATGCAGACCATGTAGTTTCCAATTCCCCTGGCTACGCGACCTAGGGATGTGCTAATTACAGTATTATTCTGCACCATTCATTTCATGCTGAATTTATGTTTAGTATTGTTATTCCCTGCGTAAGTTGATATATATCGTTGATATCCGAAGTAAGTCAACGGTGATGCATATTTCCGAATTATGCATGATGTTGGTTCAGAGGTGATGCTTTATGGCTTGTCTCTCTGGCTTGTTCCCGCAATGATGCTGAAGACGGTGAGATCGGTGGCGATCCTCACAACTTGGGAGATCTGGTTAGAACGCAATCGCAGAGTGTTTCATGATGAGATGCATCCTACTATTTTCGTTGTCTTTGGAATCAAGGATAAGCTCTTCCAATGGAAACTAGCCGGCATAAAGGGCACACAGCTCCCACTACAGGACGCGCGCGCTACGCCGAGGGCAAAAAGCCGTCGGCGTAGGCTAAAATGCCCTCGGCGTAGCCTCCTCGGCAAAGGGCTCCCTCGGTGGAGCACATAGAGGTCGTCGGCGTATCAAAATGCCGTCGGCGTATGCTACGCCGAGGGCAATGCCGTCGGCGTAGCTTGTCGACAGGTTGCAAAAACATTTTTCTTTTAAATTTAATTTTTTATTTTTATTTTTTTCTCAATTTTTGAATCTTTGAATTGTTTGACTCTTTAATCTCTCACTTTAAACATTTTTAACACTAATTACAGTTAATATTTAATTAAATTGAAGTCTTGGTCAAACTTCCCGGCCGGTTACCCATCCTAATACTACTCCAGCTCTAGCACGCTTAACTTCCTCGTTCCTTCAGAATCTGTTTCCGCAAAGTAATTTATACATTGTTGTCAATACTATGATATCAATCCTATTAACCCTTATATCAACATGTCACGTGTTTGTATTTTTTTGAAATTACAAACAATTATTTAAGTAAACATTAATGAATAAGTAAAAATATTATTAATTCAAATAAAAATATAATAATTTTACTTTTTTGTATTTTTCTATTTAATATGGAATAATTAATATCTTTAAATCTGTAAATCGGAATTTAACAAATAATATGTCTAAATTGATTAAAAAAATGAGAGGAATCCAAATATGATATCCATATCAACTAATCACAAACCCTCCGTTTTTGAATTATCTATTTGGTGGTTGCTTTAGAAAATTCCCTTTTTGCGCAATAATGAAAAATGACATTTTGGTGCGATGAAAAGGAAAACTTGCATTGAATCTTTGATAAAATAGCATATTGTGAATCTAAAAATGATTTTTATAAAAAAACATGAGCATCGGATCATGTACATGTAAAAATAAGATAGGTCATTTTGTGAAGGTTTTTTTGAGACATAATCAATATATCAAGTTTAATATTTTTACTTATAACTATGTCACATAATATGACACCACGCGAAGGTTTCGCATTGTTTCGATCGTTTTTGAATTTTTATGCCCGTTTTAAACTATCGTCAAACTTTGTCGAACGGCGGGCATGAAGATTCTTAGCTCGGGGCCGAGCCTCGCTAAACTTGCATTGGATCTTTGATAAAATAGCATATTATAAACCTAGAAATGATTTTTGTAAAAAACATGAGCATCGGATCATGTACCTGTAGTTTATATCTGACCCACTTCCTACCGATTCGGCAGGAATTTGTCTTTTTCACCAGAGGTGGACGGAAAGGTTTCGGATTCCCCTGTTGGGACATTGTCTATATAAGGTGGTATAGTATTTTTATAAAATGTGGTGGTACCATTTTGAATTAGCCATTTGGTGGTTGCTTCACAAAACCGTCCATTTTTTGTGCTCAGAAAATGGGAAATGGCTTTTTGACGCGACGAAAAGGAAAAATTCCTCCTGCAATATTATTCTCCATCCCATGATGCATGTGTATGCAGAATATGGACACATTATCACAAAACTATGCCTTTATTCTAGCCATAACATTGGTCATTTGACCCGAAAGCCAAGAAACCTCGAATGAGATAGGTCATTTTGTGAAGGTTTATTTAATACATAATCAATATACCAAGTTTGATATTTTTCCTTCTAACTATGTCACATAATATAACACCACACGAAGGTTTCGCATTGTTTAGATCATTTTTGAATTTTTTATGCCCGTTTTAAACTATATATAATGTTTTCTGTTTTACTTAATTTTTATTTACAAATGTGTAATATTTGAGTGTAGATAGATAGGTCTTATTTTTCTGCAAATTTTGATATATTATTTGTATTTTTCTGAATTAGAATGATTTAGTTATGATTTTTCAAAGTTTAATGAGATAAAATAAAAAATATCTACGCCGAGGGCAGCCGTCGGCGTAGCATAGGATATGCCGAGGGAAATTCTACGCCGACGGCTGCTTGGCGGAGCTGGCCTAGACGATGGCTACGCCGATGGCCCCGACGTTTGGCCGTCGGCGTAGCTTCCCATTCCTGTAGTGTCCCTGCCATAGACACAGTTGGAGACTAGCACCAGTCTTGTTTGTTTAGCTTTTTTATTCTCTTTAAGTGTTTTAATTTTGTTTGGGTAAGCTCTACCCAGCTTGTACTGTGTTTTCCCTCTGCTTATAACAAAAGCCAGTTTCACTGGGTTGCTTCAACAAAAATGTGCTAGGATAGTTCCTAATTTACTATGCAATGCTTCTATTGTAGGATTTTGGGTATTTTTTTGCCAAATCTATCCAAATCTGGAAAGTTCAACCAAATCTGACCTTTTCCCAAAACTAATTCAGAATCTGACCCCTGGGGTCGGCGCCATTTAAAATGACGTCAAAGTTGTACAGGTCGGCGTCAAGATGAAGCAGCTGGGAGGCAAACTAGGGAGGTCAGCGTCGTTTTAAACGGAGCCGACCTCCTTCAGTTTGGTTTTCTGATATATGCGCGCCGACCTGTACAACTTCGGCGCCATTTTAAATGGCGCCGACCCTAGGGGTCAGATTCCGAATTAGTTTCGAGAGGGGGTCAGATTCGATTGAACTTTTTAGATTTGGGCAGATTTGGCAAAAAATACGGATTTTGGAGGATGAAAAACTGTTGATTAACATTTATTGAAGATGGCTACAAGGGTATCAGAGTTGGTGTCAGAAGTTAATTGAGTTATTTAGGTCCTATCATTGAACAATTTGTAACTGAATTTTGTTATGAATTGTACGATGCAAACTGATGTAAGTTGAAACATATTTTGGATGGATCAAATGCCATACTATGTTTGCTTTAGAATCATAAGCTGTTCTTGAGATTATATATGAAATGCATAGAGCCTGCAACCGTGATTTTAAATTCACGTATAATGCCTATAAATTAATTTTAGAGGCATTACTATACAATGCCTAAAAAAGCTTTTTAGAGGCATCATTGTATAAATGCGTCCAAGTACGAGATCATAACAGCGCCTCGCAATGCATAATAGGAGATATTCGTGGCTGAGTGATGTTTGATTTTTAATTAGTAGCGGTTATACAGAGTAAATTGCACCGGGAATCACACAACTTGTTCCGCATGTGCACTTAAGTCACAGAACTTACAAACTGAACTAACAAGTCACATAACTTGCAAACCCGTGCACCCATGGTCACAAAACCGGTCAACTGAGTGATTTTTGACCAAAACCGATCATATTTAGACTAAAACTTTACAATAACCATATTTTATTATCAAATACTATGTATGCATTCGTGAGCATGAGAGAGAATTTGTGGCTCCCAGCTTGGTATTTGAAAATCAAAATCTGTATCTTTTCATTAAAAAAATTCAAATTTTATTTCGTGAATATATATGTGTGGGCTGAATGACTATGGCATGTTTTGGTGAAAAAATCGTTTTATTTTAGGCTACAGAAGAAAAAATAAATTCCCAGCTATATATCATATAAAAAAACCACATATTTCTGTTAGAGGTTTGTCTTTTTTATATTTCATTCACAAAATAAAACGTATTTTTGTCTGATTTTTTTTGCGTACCTTAGGATTGTATAAATATTTATACGTAATTGTTTTCAGATTTTTTGGAGTCTTATAAACTATTTTTAATTTTTTTTTGAAAAACGAGCTCTAGTTAACGGTTTTGGTCAAAAACCACTCAGTTGATGGTTTTATGACCACGGGTGCACGGGTTTGCAAGTTATGTGACTTGTTAGTTCAGTTTGCAAGTTCTGTGACTTAAGTGCACATGTGAGACAAGTTGTATGACTTCTAATGCCATTTACTCCGGGTTTTTTTTTTTTTTTTTTTTGCATTTACTCCGGTTATACAGGTTCAGTCAGCAAGAAATTTTGTGTTACCACCGATCAGTACCATCACCCCTCTCTTATAATTATATGGTATCGTAAAAATAATCCCCTCTCCGTATTTTCCGTATTTGGAATAATACTAACAAGAATCAGTCAACGAAGGTTAATTTTTTTTATTTGTTACCTCTAGTGTCATAAGATAAAGAGCCTTTGTTTCTAGTAAGTTATAAAACAGGACACTTACTGCCTTCTCTCTAAAAAATGAACGAGGGCGTCTAAATAGAGGTTCAGCTCCTCCGTCCCTTGAGCACTCCCCGCGAGGCGATCTGCTGGGAGGCCCTAAAAAAATCGGAGCCGCCAGACATCCTCAACCCTTCCCTTCCTCTTCTGGCGCCAGAGGGCACGTACGGGCTAAGCCTGGTCGGCGGCGGCAGGGCCCCCAACTGCCTCCTCGCCCGATGGGTAAGTTTAGGACAACTCCAGTGGGTCTAGACGTGGCAAGGCCACCGAAGTCATGGCGTCATTCGGCGCGTCAGGCTGCATTGATGTTTTTTTTAGGTAGATCGACGGTGGATGGCGCGGAGGCGGCCTCCCCCTCCTACGACTCATCCCCTTGGGATGGCGTGAGTCAGTTGGTGGCGAAGGAGACGACCGGCCGTAAGAGCTGGGCTGCGACGCGGTCAGAGTTGAAAAATGCAGCGTCCTCGGATGTCGTTGATTCAAATCTCCCGTACCATACCTATTTTTTGGGGGAAACCTTAGATCTGGTTCTCTTGGACCAGACAATGGTGTTGCACTCCCTCTCGAGGGCACCATTTTGGGGCACGATCGAGATGCTTGGAAGGAACTGGTGGTGGTGCGGTGTTCATCTACCACGTGGACGGGGGCGGGTCAAGGCGGCGTGGTGCATCGAGATCTCAGAGGCTGGTGCGTGGTAGAATCAACTGTGGGCCTTGCAAGATCTATACCTTGATCCCTATCCTGAATATGGGTGGACCGAAGATGGTGTCGGTAACTTTTGGAGTGTGTGCGTAGGCATCAGTTGAGTTGGTGAGGCATCCGGTTTTACGATGATGTACGTAGTTATGTGGTCACGACGATGGCTCCGACATGGCTATCCCTTTATCAAGTTGTAGGTGTTGACAACAAAAATCTTTCAGTGAATGGATCCGTAGTCTTTGCAACACGCATAAATGTTACACAGCCTTTAGTTAATCTGAGTTAATTCAGAGCTCTGCCTACCATGTTCAATATATACCCACTACATGCCAATCCTCTCCTGGATATAAATACTATCATCTCCCTCTCCTCTATCTACTTCGACTACATTTCAAACTAGTTTTGAGTTAGATGATGTCCCAGCATCTATTATCTCGTCATCTAGTGCTCAGTCGCATTAGCGAGTAGAAATGAGAGGCCTCGGGAGCTAACCATTCTCTTTTGAGTCAAACAATATAAGAGTCTGTTTAAAAACACTCTGAGCCAGATGAGACTACAGTACTGTGTTGACGGAAATTGGATGCCAGCGACGATGTGATGCTGCGAGGGATAGCTTGCATCCAAAGCAACGACCAGTGCGCCCGGTGTAGCCAAATATAAAATGAACCCTCTTCTTGATCGGAGTATGTACGCATCAGCTGGATCAAGTACACATCATGTATGCACACCAGCAACACGTGCGCATCGGCTGAAGCGTTGTTTGACCCAGCTAGGATTTGGCCTGGCGATTGACCGATGATTTCACTGCCGGGGTGTTGAATCCTCCGGACGAATATGGGCCTGTCAAGGTGGGTCGATGGCCAGAGGTTCTTCATGCTCATGTTGAGTGAGACCTGCTAGGTACATACGGTGACAAGGATCAAGATGGATGAGGTGAAGTCGTATATGTGCCTGGCGTCCAGCACTTTGCAGCAGTTCCTACCACGTGGTGGTGACAATGGCAAACTTCTTTCTTGGCGGTAATCTTGGAGCTCCGTATATCAGTGGCCGGGGTAAAAACCCTAGCTGTGACATTCGATGGTTGTACCTAGCAATGGTGGCTCTCTGGTTATCTTCTTGTTGAAAGCATGGTCTGGAGATTGGACCTTCTCTAGGATGAAAATTCAATATCTAGCTATGTTGGTTAGACCGAACGGCGATGGTGCTCTTGCACTACTACCTTTCAAGTTTCAAGAGGCGTTGTTTTTAGAGAAGCTTTTTGGTGTCAACATGTCGTCCTCATCGGTGATGTTATTGCTGTTGCGAGTGTCTGTTTGTTTCGGCGGGGTCGTTTTTATTTAGTTTTTCGATGTGTGCATCCTTCGTGTCTAGACTTCCTCTAGCCATTATGTTGTTCTAGAGGCTAGGTGTAATTGATATCGTCTTGATATTAATATATTCCCTTTTATCGTTTTTCTCTTCGTTATTTTTTTAGCCCAAATAATCTAACTTCAGTCAATCAAAATTGCAAACAAAACCTGTCTCAACCAACTATTCAGCTTTAGCATATCTTTTTTGTTGGAATTTGGTGTATATTGGGCTGTTGGCCCATTAGACAAATTCTGAAATTCTCTTTGGCCCACTTGTATATGGCTGCATATGGCTGTGCTAGTGGTGCTAAAGTTTAATCCCACATTGCTAGTTGAAGTGGAGTTGGACCACCTTATATAGTAGAGTGTTGCACCACTCACTAAGGTGTGACAAGAAGAGTAGCCCTCGCGCACTCCTCCTCCGACGCCGCACGCCTCGCCTCGCCTTGTCACGACGCGCGCCGCGGGTTGCGGGTTGCGGGTTGCGGGAATCTCGCCGAGCCAAGCTTTATTTTGCTGGTTGGAAAAACTGATTATTTGTCATTAACGGACGCGTTAATTACAGCCGTTCCCAGTGTTTATGGACGTGGCTGTTACCGACTCGAACATGGGCTGAGCCCACGATCTTCCTAACCTGCACTATATAAGCGTCCAGGCTAAACCTAATCGGCACCGTATCAATACACACACGCGCCTACCCTCCAGAACCTTGCGCCGCCGCTTTCGTCTTCTCCATCCCGGCTTGCGGCGTGCACCGCAGATCGAGACAAGAGCCTCAAAACCCGCCTCGTGAACCTGTACGGGTGAGGGGCGATCAGGTTTTTGGGGAGCGCTCAAGCGCGACTACTGGCAACTACGACGTCGTCCGACGACGAGTTCCCGAACGACGACTTCTTCCCGGACGTCACCAATCTCTTCGACAACCTCAACATGGGCGACGCTGATGCGACCGCTGCGGCTGCTATTCAGCCTACATCGTATGTGATCTCGATTTCTCTCTTTCGGATTATGCTAGAGTTCTTGTTCTAGCGTTTGGTGTAGATGTGATAGGTTTATCTCTTATAGATGTAATCTGTTCATCTACTTTGTTGATCTGCATAATTTGTTTTAGTACCATTTGTATGATCATGCTTTATCAATTTATTATTCGGATTAAATCATATGGATTATTGCTTATATTTCCAACAATCCAAAAACCTGATTATAGGCAACTGAATTCCACTGGTGTAGCCGCGGCTACTAGGCCGCCTCCTTTTGATGGCATGCACTATAAGAGATGGCACAAGAGAGCAGTTCTCTGGTTCTAAACTGCTATAGCGCCACTCTTGGCAAGCCTGAAGGAGATCTTTCTACTGAGCAGGAAGCGAACTTTAAGAAAGCCGATACCATGTTTATGGCGGCTTTGTTCAGTGTTCTTGGGGACAACATTGTTGACCCTTATATGTCATTTGATAATGGCAAGGATGCGTGGGAAGCGCTCGAGGACAAGTTTGGGGTCTCGGGCCGCAGCCTTTGTCTGTCATGGAGCAATTCTATGACTACAAGATGGTTGATGAGCGCTCCGTCGTTGAGCAAGCTCATGAGATACAATCACTTGCCAAAGAACTTGAGCAGTTCAAGTGTTCCTTACCGGACAAATTTGTGGCTGGTGGCATTATTGCCAAGCTTCCACTTCGTGGAGGAACTTTGCTACTTCTCTGAAATATAAGAGACAAGAGTTTTCCGTTACGGATCTCATTGGGTCTCTTCATGTGGAAGAGAAGGCGAGAGCAAAGGACAAAACTGCTCGAGGACTTGAGGGAAGTTCTACTGCCAATTTAGTGCAGAGGAAAAACTTCCAATCCCACAAGTTCAAGAATAAGAACAAAACTTAAGGAAAGGAAAAGTTTGATGGCAAGAACAAGGCCACACACTCAACCAACTTCAAGAAGAAAAATGATAAGAGAAAAGGCTCTTGCCACGTCTGTGGTGACCCTGATCATTGGGCTCCTAGCTGTCCTAATCGCTTTGACAAGAGTCAACATGGAAACAGCGGCAAAGCCGCTAATGTTGTTATTAGCAATACTGAGATGAAGGATGCTGGGTACGGTATTTTACCTACTATCCTTTCAGTATGTCATTCTCCTGATTGGTGGATAGACACGGGTGCTAATATACATGTGTGTTCTGATATCTCCATGTTTTCCTCTTATCAGGTCTCAAGGACCTCTTCCGTGCTGATGGGAAACGGCTCACGTGCTTCTGTTCATGGTGTTGGTACGGTAAATCTGAAGTTTACTTCGGGAAAGACCGTACGGCTGAAAAATGTGCAGCACGTTCCCTCCATCAATAAGAATCTCGTCAGCGGATCGCTTTTATGTCGAGATGGATTTAAGTTGGTTTTTGAGTCCAATAAAGTTGTAATTTCTAAGTATGTACAATTTGTTGGAAAAGGTTATGAGTGCGGAGGTCTGTTCCGCTTGTCTTTATCAGACTCATGTACTAAAGTTATTAATCATGTTTGCAATGATAATGAGTCCAATGTTTGGTATTCACGACTCTGTCATATTAACTTTGGTTGCATGACGCGGCTAGCCAATATGAGTTTAATTCCGAAATTTACCACTGTCAAAGGTTCTAAGTGCCAAGTTTGTGTGCAAGCAAAGCAACCCCGCAAATCTCATACGACTGCGGAACCGAGAAACTTAGCACCGCTAGAACTTATACATTCAGATCTTTATGAGATGAATGGTGTGTTGACAAAAGGTGGAAAAGATACTTTATGACGTTGATTGATGACTCCACTAGATACTGCTATGTTTATCTTCTGAAATCTAAAGATGAAGCTTTGAACTACTTCAAAATCTATAAAGCTGGGGCAGAAAACCAACTTTATCTTAAAATCAAGCGGCTAAGGTCGTATCGTGGTGGAGAGTATTTTTCAAACGAATTTGATTTATTCTGTATGGAACACGGTATTATACATGAGAGGACGCCTCCCTACTCACCTCAGTCAAATGGGGTTTCCGAAAGGAAGAACCGCACTCTAACTGATTTGGTTAACGCCATGTTAGATACATCGGGTCTTTCCAAGGAATGGTGGGGGGGAGGCGCTAATGACTGCGTGTCATGTCCTAAACCGTGTTCCTGTAAAGGATAAAACCATGACTCCATTTGAGGAATGGAAAAAGAAAAGGCTTAAACTCTCTTACTTAC
Organism: Avena insularis; assembly: GCA_023614405.1. Taxonomy (NCBI): domain Eukaryota; kingdom Viridiplantae; phylum Streptophyta; class Magnoliopsida; order Poales; family Poaceae; genus Avena; species Avena insularis. The sequence continues at coordinate 12,158,359 of CM042684.1, forward strand.
AAACTTGGGGTTGTTTGGCGAAAGTCAATATTCCAATACCCAAGAAGCGAAAGCTTGGACCAAAAACCGTTGATTGTGTTTTTCTGGGATATGCTTTTCATAGCATTGGCTATAGATTTTTGATAGTAAAATCTGAGGTATCCGACATGCATGTTGGTAAAATTATGGAGTCGAATGATGCGACTTTCTTTGAGGACATCTTTCGTATGAAAGGCATGTCTAGCTCATCAAATCAGGAGATGACTAGTTCATCTAGTAAGGAATTTTCTATAATTCCTGAACCCACTATGCCGATAGAACACTCTGATGATCCTGTGGAGGATGACAATGAAGCTCCCAAAAGGAGCAAGAGACAAAGGACTGCAAAGTCATTTGGTGATGATTTCATTGTGTACCTTGTGGATGATACTCCCACTTCTATTTCAGAAGCCTATGCATCTCAAGATGCTGACTACTGGAAGGAAGCTGTCCGAAGCGAGATGGACTCCATCTTAGCTAATGGTACTTGGGAAATCACTGATCGTCCTTATGGGTGTAAACCTGTAGGATGTAAATGGGTGTTCAATAAAAAGCTTAGACCTGATGGTACTATTGAAAAGTACAAGGCACGTCTTGTGGCTAAGGGTTATACCCAAAAGGAAGGTGAATACTTCTTTGATACCTACTCACCTGTAGCCATATTGACCACTATTCGAGTACTACTTTCCTTGACTGCCTCACATGGTCTTCTCATTCATCAAATGGACGTTAAGACAGCTTTTCTAAATGGAGAGCTAGATGAGGAAATTTATATGGAGCAGCCTGATGGATTTGTAGTAGATGGTCATGAAGGAAAGGTGTGTAAGTTAGTGAAGTCTTTATATGGTCTTAAGCAAGCTCCTAAACTGTGGCACGAGAAGTTTGAAAGAACTTTAACTGCTGAAGGCTTTGTTGTGAAAGAAGGTGACAAATGTGTGTACTATCGCCATGGTGGGGGCCAGGGAGTTATTATGTGTCTCTATGTTGATGACATATTGATATTCAGGACCAACCTCGCTATTATCGAGGAGGACAAAGAGTTCCTATCTCGCTTCTTTGAGATGAAGGACTTGGGAGTGGCTGATGTAATCTTAAACATCAAGCTACTAAAGGATGACAATGGTGGGATTACATTGCTTCAGTCTCACTATGTGGAAAAGATATTGAGTCGCTTCGGGTAGCTAACGCAATTCTTCTCCAACGCCTTATGATCCGAGTGTGCTACTTCGAAAGAATCGAAGGAATGCTAAAGATCAATTGAGATATTCTCAAATTATTGGCTCGCTCATGTATCTAGCCAGCGCTACTAGACCTGACATCTCCTTTGCTGTAAGCAAACTGAGTCGATTTGTGTCAAATCCTAGAGATGATCATTGGCATGCTCTTGAAAGAGTTTTGCGCTATTTGAAAGGCACTACGAGTTATTCACTATACTAGGTATCCACGGATACTTGAGGGTTATAGTGATTCAAATTGGAATCTGATGCTGATGAGATTAAGGACACAAGTGGTTATCTGTTTACACTTGGTGGTGGCGCTGTTTCCTGAAAGTCTTGCAAGCAGACCATCTTAACGAGATCAACAATGGAAGCAGAACTCACAGCATTAGACACGGCCACTGTTGAAGCAGAGTGGCTTCGTGAGCTCTTGATGGACTTATCTGTGGTTGAAAAACCAATACCCGCCATCCCGATGAACTGTGATAATCAAACTGTGATCGTCAAAGTAAATTGTTCTAAGGATAATATGAAGTCATCAAGGCATGTGAAGAGGAGATTGAAATCTATCAGGAAACTGAGAAACTCCAGAGTTATTGCGTTGGATTATATCCAAACATCTAAAAACCTAGCAGATCCCTTCACAAAGGGTTTATCACGCAATGTGATAGATAATGCATCGAGGGAGATGGGTTTGAGACCCACGCTATGAGTTGATCCCAGTGGCAACCCACTTTATGTGATCGGAGATCCCGTGAATTAGAGCTGGGAGACAAGCTGTTGGTCAGCTAAGAGGAGAGTATCCCCATATTATATTTACATCTCCATAAAGATGCAATACTCTCTTAATCTGCATGGCAGGTTGATATTTATCTTAATGTGTTCCATGTGGCTTTTTATAAGCGGAGATGTTGTCCTGCAGAACATCTCTTGAGGAACACACCTATCTGAGTCTGACTGTCAAACGCGTCATGATCGTGAGAGTTGGGTGCTCTCTAATAAACTCATGAAAGGCCCTGGAGTATGACGCATAAGCTCCAAACCGCGGGGAAGCCGACGGTAGCCCTGTACCGGTCTAGATTTTGTGTGAAACTAGCGCGCAGAAAACTTATAGTTCAAGGCATAATACACTATTCAAGTTGCAAGCTAGTGTAGCATAAAGTTTAACGTGGAAGTTCAACTTAACAGTCTCCACTATACACCGGTATATAAAGCAATGTTCTGGAAGAAAAGTGATGTGATGTGCCAATGAGACTTTGTGGGGGATTGTTAGAATTTGGTGTATATTGGGCTGTTGGCCCATTAGACAAATTCTGAAATTCTCTTTGGCCCACTTGTATATGGCAGCATATGGCTGTGCTAGTGGTGCTAAAGTTTAGTCCCACATTGCTATTTGAAGGGCAGTTGGACCACCTTATATAGTAGAGTGTTGCACCACTCATTAAGGTGTGACAAGAAGAGTAGCCCTCGCGCACTCCTCCTCCGACGCCGCACGCCTCGTCTCGCCTCGTCACGACGCGCGCGCGCGCCGCGGGTTGTGGGTTGCGGGAATATCGCCGAGCCGAGTTTTATTTTGCTGGTTGGGAAAACTGATTATGAGTCATTAACGGGCGCGTTAATTACAGCCGTTTCCAGTTTTTATGGACGTGGCTGTTACCGACTCGGACGTGGGCTGAGCCCACGATCTTCCTAACCTGCACTATATAAGCGTCCGGGCTAAACCTAATCGGCACCGTATCAATAGACACACGCGCCTACCCTCCAGAGCCTTGCGCCGCCGCTTTCGTTTTCTCCATCCCGGCTTGCGACGTGCACCGCAGATCGGGACAGTAGGCCTCCGGAACCCCGCCTCTCGTGAACCTGTACGGGTGAGGGGCGATCAGGTTTTTTAGAAGCGCTCAAGCACGACTACTGGCAACTACGACATCGTCCGACGACGAGTTCCCGAACGACGACTTCTTCCCGGACGTCACCAATCTCTTCGACAACCTCAACATGGGCGACGCTGCTGCGACCGCTGCGGCTGCTATTCAGCCTACATCGTATGTGATCTTGATTTCTCTCTTTCGGATTATGCTAGAGTTCTTTGTTCTAGCGTTTGGTGTAGATGTGATAGGTTTATCTCTTATAGATGTAATCTGTTCATCTACTTTGTTGATCTGCATAATTGGTTTTAGTACCGTTTGTATGATCATGCTATATCAATTTATTATTCGGATTAAATCATATGGATTATTGCTTATATTTCCAACACTTTTTACTTCTTGTGTGGCGAGATTAAGGTGGTATTATGAATTGTAATATTAAGAGGGTTTTAAGCAAGATCTCTCGTCAGACCATACTTTCCATTTTTAGAAAAGCTGGAGCAGATTCTATTGCTATGCTGTTCACAATATTTAGGTACCATGTTTGTGCCGACAACGGGTTGACACATAAAACATTCACGTAGCTACTTATGATAGATTGAAGGAAAGCCCCAAATGAGAGTTGAGCTATGTAGTATTGGTGAAATTTACTACTGGCATTCATCTTGGCTGGGAAATGTTCAATCCAGTGCACTCTCGGATGCTTTCTCTATCTTCACAAATAGAAAGGCCTTAGAGGATTTGCATTGCAAGCTTGCGATGTTTCGGTACACCGCCATGATACCAAAAATTACCGATCAAATAACGGACAAAATTTTCAAGCAAAATTTAAATTTTAAACTCGATAACATCTAAATATTTCAAATATTTATTTTGGAGAAATGGAAATCGTTAGATGAGGCATGAGGGCACATTGGAAGAGAAACACATAGACTTTACATTAGAATAGCAAACAAGTCGATATTCAAACTGACTGAGATTTTTTGACTGGTAAACTCATTTACCAGAAGCTGGTAATTTGGTTTACCGACCGATAACCGTAGAATTTCAACCGGTAACCAAATCCCCACTAGGATAAGGTGTATGCGCATATCGAAAAAACTCATTTATCATGGCTGACATGATGGCCGCGTCCACTGACACGGAGATGAAGGAGGGAGATCTCTCCGCTCTCGCAGCCAACAACTCCTATCCGCTCGAGCACGCCTGGGTCTTCTGGCTCGACAACATGTATGTGGAGCCTGTGGGGAGGTCGGCCCGGGAACTCCGTGCTCACCTTATCCATCATTCATGACTTCTACACTTTTTTACCCTTTCCTTCACCGCCCACCATTGTCTCCTCCCAAAACCCCTCATCAATTGTAGCGTTGGTGTGTTGTTCATGCTTCTTTCTGGTGAATGTTATAAACTTCTCTATCCCTGATTCGATGCTAAGTATAGTTTAGGCACGAGTTCTTAATGAATTTCACATGATATTTTTTAATATTCGGGCGGCCGATGCAACATAAGTCGAGTCGCATCATTGTAAAATCCATATTAGCATGTTCCTGGTTAATCAAATTTAGTTGAGCAAGAAATTGACTTCAACAAATTTAGGAAATTGACATCACACCAAATTTAGGACCTTCTGTATGAAGTAGAGTATTTATATTGTTGTGTGGTTTTAACGTGCATGTAAGCTATCTCTTATGCCACGGCCATTCGTCACATATGTCTGTGGCTTGCGAGGACATATTTTTTAGAGCAGAATACATGTTGAGAGGCATAAAGGCAAACCCAATCAAGTACTACTACTCAGTACTCACACCCTTGTGATTTTCTGAAGAAAAAAGCTGGAAGTGAATCGGCCATCCTCGCGCCTTCTGCAGCCACGACATAGCACGGCCGATCAAAAAGATGCACCGATCGGTAACGCCTTTTTCTGCAGTCACACAATTTTCCTCCTGCTCTCACGCTGCTCACACGGCACCAACTAACCACAAAGCAGCAGGCGGCAGTTGAACAACGCCATGTGTCTGCCTGCAGGCTGCAGCCACGCCGCACCATGCCACTATTACATATACCCAGCCTACTTGTCCAAGACGCATACCACCGAACTCAACTCCACTCTCCATGGCCAAGTTCTTCCTCTTCCTCCTCACGCTAGCTCTCGTCGCCGCGAGCAACCACGGTGGAGCAGCCGCCCACCCCGAGACGACGACGTTGTTTATGCAGACCGAGATGGGGACACTCAACATTGCCTTCGATCTCAACGGCAAGATGCCGGAGAACAGCGCCATCGGCGTCCGCAGGGAGGCCGAGGCGGGCGACGGCGACGCGGCAGCCGAGTAGCTGCTGGTTGGCCAACATCTGCATGCAGCAGCTGTTGCTTGGCTCCAACCAGATCGTGGACGCACGCACGAGGGCATTCTGGCTGCTCTTAGACTTTCATACTGACTAATGCTACACCTACGGATTACTCCTTTCATACTACATAGGTCGTTGGTTGACTCTTGTAGTCTTGTTTGTATCGTTCGTCTGAGCATGCAGTGTTATGTTCTTGGATTCTATGTTTGGTTATCTCTAATGGGTTTGTGATACTTCATTTTGTGCCTTTCCGATATATATTTTACTCGGACAATGTTTACTATGCAATACATTTGGAAGTAACACCTGAGTTTCACTTCCTATCGCAACATCATAACTTATGCTTAATCATTTTTGCCAAGTATATCTGGACTTGTGGTCTTACTCTTATGTGTACTACTATAGCTAGCATCATATGTGTAGAAAATTCTCAAACTGAGAATCAATCGGCCAGACACGCCATCAGCAGCAAGGGAACATTTATATGTATTTAGTTCTTATGGAGGTATATAAATTCGGTTGTTATAGATTAGAAGAACACCAAAACCAATATGCACTGGACGGATAAACTAGCAGCTACATCCTATTACTGCTTGCAAAAAACAATATAATAACAGGAGACAAGGCGAATAGACATACATGCACCACTCCTGCTTCGGTCCCCCACCCCCGCGTTGGCATCGATGCCTTATGTGCCCATTTATCACCTAGCAAGCCTCTGCATGCACGCTTGTATATGTGTCCCCCCTTTACACTAGTGTGTTGTGTTTGCTGACGAAATTTTGAGATCACTACAGGAGAAGCTGAATACGCCGACGGCTGGGTCCCGTCGGCGTAGGCCCTAAATGCCGTCGGCGTAGGCTGGCCCGACGGCTGGCGTCGGCGTATGGCTGTCGGCGTAGCCGTCGGCGTAGACCATATGAGGCCCACCTAGATGACTAACGGACGTTTGGCTATGCCGACGGCTTTACCGTCGGCCTAGATTTTTTTAATTTTTTTTTCAAATTTTTTTTTCAAATTTTTTTCAATTTATTTTAACATTTTTTTATTATTTAACTTGTTAATCTCACAACATTTTTAATTCTAAGTATACTTAGTCTCAAGTCAAATTGCACAATTAGTCAAACTTCCCAACCGGTCACCCATCCTAATACTACTCCAGCCCTAGCACGCTTGACTTCTTCGTTCCTTCCGCATGAGCTTCCGACAAAGAAACTAGAACTTGTTGTGAATATTATCATATCAAACATATTAACCATTACACTATAATGTTAGACATATTTTTTTTTACATTCCATATAATTTTTTGAGTAAACAACAATAAATAAGTAATAATAATCTTGAATTCAAATAAAAATAAAATAAATTTTATTTATTTTGCTTTTCTAATTTAAATTTGAATAATTCATATCTACAAATCCGTAAATCACAATTCGACAAATAATATATACAAATCGATCAGAAAAATGAGAGGAATCTAAATATGACATCCCTATCAACTATTTAATTATATATCATAACTTTTAAATATTAGACCAACTGAAACTATGTCAAGATTCATGAAACACCCCGTTTTTTACACTCGGAAAATGAAAATGGCTTTTCGGTGCGACGAAAAGGAAAACTTCCTCCTGCAACATTGTTCGTCATCCCATGATATACACGAGTGCATAATATGGGCACATTAGCGCAAACTATATCGCGATTCTAGCAATAACATTGGTCATTTGACCTGAAATCCAGAAAACCTCGATTGAGATAGGTCATTTTGTGAAGGGTTTTTTGAGACACGATCAATATATCAATTTTTATATTTTTCCATGCAACTATGTCACATAATATGACACCACGCGAAGGTTTTGCATTGTTTCGATCGTTTTTAAATTTTTTATGCCCATTTCAAACTATCATCAAACTTCCTAAATCGAGGGGCATGATGATTCTTAGCTCAGGGACGAGTCTCACTAAACTTGAATTATATCTCTGATTAAATAGCATATTGTGAACCTAAAAATGATTTTTACAAAAAATCATGAGCAATATATCATGTATCTGTAGTTCAAATCTAACTCATTTCACCCAATTCAAAGAGAATTTGTCTTTTTCACGAGAGGTGAACGAAAAGGTTTGAGATTCCTAGGTTGGGAAATTGTCCATTAAATATGGTCTAGTATTTTTGAAAAATGTGGTATTATCATTTTGAAACTTTCTTTTGGTGGTTGCTTCACAAAACACCCCGTTTTTTGCACTTGGAAAATGAAAAATATGTTATACGAAAGTATTTGTATTTTTATGTATTTTTTTGAATAAAAATATATAATATTTGAGTTTATATAGATATATCTTGTTTTTCTGCAAATTTTGATATATTATATGTATTTTTCTGAATTTAAATGATTTAGTTATGATTTTTCTAAGATTAATGTGGCAAAAAAAATAGCTACGCCGACGGCTTTGCCGTCGGCATAGGTCTGAAACCTTGCCGTCGGCGTAGACTTGACGCCGTTGCTCTGCCGTTAGCCCAATGGGCTACGCCGACGGTCATGTTTACGCCGACGGCGGCCGTCGGCCTATTTATTCTACGCCGACGGCAAAACTGGGCCGACGGCCCCGATATTTTGCCGTCGGCGTATAAAAAGGCCGTCGGCCTATTTAGTTATTCCCATAGTGGATCCAGGCGAGATCGTGTTAAGGACGTGCTTTGGGTCTTTGTCACCTAACTAAGTTTGTTCCAAACTTTAGAGAGGTTTGTCTAGTCTCGTATTTATTTTTCATTTTTTTAGTAGCAAGTTTACTTTCATTACTTTGTGGAAGAATGTGCTCATCTCATTATAGCCTTTATAAGGATCTATAAGGTTATGATGATAATTGATAATATGATGTGGACTTCGAATTATGGCTGATATCGATTATTTATTATTTCCTACAATTGTACTTTTCTTACGATTTTATTTATTAGAGGTGTTAGATTTGTTATGTTTAGCTCAGGGCAAATATATTTCGATTGTTATTCTAGTTATTTTGTTTGGAATATTTACTTATATTGTGTAATGTTACCGGGCATCCAGGTTCACTTCTTATATGTATATATTCTAATCATGGGAACCATGTGATCATAATGGCCATTCATCACCGATGTCCTTATTGTGGCAACTTGTTATTTTTTTATGAGGCATCCATGATGACTTTGTAATCTCAAGATCCAATTGTCGTTTCGGTCTCTCAGATGTGCTCGTAGGGTATGGTGTGTGTATTCATGAGGATGAGTGTATGCGCATCTTATGAGTTACTGTGTTTGTAATGTATCAATCGGCCAGGTCACCATCTAATACTTCCTTTCTTTCTAAATATAATACATTTTGACTTAACAAAAGATCTTATATTCCGGACTACCTACTCACATCCTTGTGAAGCAAAAGCTGGCAAGTGAATCGCTGCTGCAGGTGAACATGGCACGTCCGGTCAGAAAGATGCACCGATAAGTCATGCTCTTTCCTCTGCCATTCAGGTTGACAATTTTAATCCACCGTTCATGAATCGAAAGAGATGAGAAAAATAGTACCTCTCACATGCAAATGCATGCACAAAAAGGTGAAGATGGCATGAAATGTCACACACTCTATCCTCCGCCTCTCACGTCGTTTACACTGCACCAACTAACCAGCAATCATCAGGCGGCAGTTGCGCAACGCGATATCTGCCTACCATTCCACTCCACACCACCATATATACATCGCTTACTTGTTCAGCAGATGCACAACCCATTCCACTACTGATCCACTCCCCCCGACCGCCATGGCCAAGCTCCTCCTCTTCCTCCTCATGCTCGCTCTCGTCGCCGGTGGAGCAGCCGCCGCGGACGACAGCGACCTGCTTGAGCGGCAGGAGAACATGGCGGAGGTCATCCGGATGTCCGCCGACGTTGCATCGGCGGACCCGGAGACAATGCATCGGGCGTCGGCGTTCATGAGACGCGAGCTCGGACCGTTCGGGGTCGTCTTCAACGCGATCGCCAAGTTGCCGGAGAACAGCGCCGCCGACGTCTGCATCAAGGCGGATGCGCAAGAGGTGGCCGAGGAGCTGCTGGTTCGCCACCAGCGGCAGCTGCTGCTCGGCAACGGCAGCGGCAAGGCCATGGGGGCATGCAGGAAGTCAGGCCGCTGCCCCTAGCTAGATTGTTGGCTGGCTGTCTCTGCTTCTTATTGCCGTGGTTTGTCCGATTTGAGCATGTAGCCGTGTTATAGTGTGTTGTTGTTGTCTCGTCTTTGAGTTAGCTCGCCCTATGCCTCGCCTTTTTTAGTGTTCGTTCGTCGTCGTCTCGTCTGAGCATGTGTACCAGTGTTTTGTTGTTGTTGTCAACTACTCGGTTATCTTTAATTAATGGATTTACCCATTTTGTTCTGTCATACCTTCATAAGGCATTGCTTGATTAATTATATCAATTTTGAATTTATTTTACTAGTCTTAAACATGTGCGTTCGCCTAGGCTAGCTAGCAGAAAAAACAACTACGGTTACTTATGATTCTGTTCTTTATTATGATTGCTCAACTTATTACTCCCTCCATCTCGGGAATAAATAGTGTCTAGATTTATATAAATCTGCGACACATCTATTTTGAGAGAGAGGTAGTTTATTAAAGAGTTATATGTATTTTTAGTCCCATAACTTACACGATAGGAGCAGATTAGTCCCACATCTTGCAAATAGTGTAAAACTAGTCCCACAACTTGCACAGCTAGGACAAATTAGTCCAATTTCATTAAATTTCGTCTTTTTGACCAAATATGGACTGGATGGACGCTTTTGCAAAAAATCCCTCTGACTATGGCTAATCGCACTAAAACAAAAACCTAACACGTGGTGTTTTAACTTTTATGAAAAGACCCCTATACCTGTTAAGTGTGTGTAATAACTTAGCGTTCTTGATCATAAGAAGAATAATCCGTCTGTGGCGTATTGGTATGCAGTGAGTTTTCCTATAAGATGTAGTTTGCACGTGAGTTTGAATCCCGTCTGCACTTATTTTATTAATTCATATTTCTTCACCTACAGACAAGTGGAAACCATATGTAAGACAGCACGCAGGTCGAATATACCCGCGAAAAATATATAGAGGTCTTTTAATAAAAATTAAAATGCCACGTGTCAAGTTTGGTTTTAGTGCGGTTAGCCATAGTCTAAGGGGTTTTCTGCAAAAGTGTCCGTCCAGTCAAATTAGGTTAAAAAAACGTGAAATTCGGTGAAATTGGACTAATTAGTCCTAGCTATGCAAGTTGTAGGACTAGTTTTACACTCTTTGCAAGATGTGAGACTAATCTGCTCCTATCATGCAAGTTGTGGGACCAAAAGTGTATATACCTCTTTATTAAACCTTCTCCAAATGTTATCTACGTGTGGAAAAACATATTTTGGATGTACATTGCGAAGAACTTCTATGAATGTAATAGTTGATCATTAAGTTTCACCTTATGTGATTGTTTAATTTTTTTTAAGTGATCTAGAATCTTGTTGGATATGTATGAGCATTAGGATTGTAAAACAATGTATGTGGATAATGTGTTCACGCCTGATTCTTGCTACACCTTATTGGAAATGCCAGTTATCTTTGAAATACTCTTCCAGATATCTTATTTATGAAAACTTGTCAGATTCTTTGAAATACTCTTCCCCTTATCTTATTTATAATGTCTATCGAAGCAAAACTCATATTTTTATTTATGAAAAATCTGAGGCATCCCCTTGTAAGTTCTGCTAAGCGATGAAACTCCATTCACTACAGGACGCGCGCGCTACGCCGAGGGCAAAAAGTCGTCGGCGTAGGCTAAAATGCCCTCGGCATATGGTACGTCGACGGCTGCCCTCGGCGTAGCCTCCTCAGCAAAGGGCTCCCTCGGCGGAGCACATAGAGGTCGTCGGCGTATCAAAATACCGTCGGCGTATGCTACGCCGAGGGCACGTAGCGGCCGTCGGCATAGCTTGTCGATAGATTGCAAAAACATTTAAAAAAAATTAATTTATTTTAATTTTTTTCTCAATTTTTGAATCTTTGAATTGTTTGACTCGTTAATCTCTCACTTTGAACATTTTTAACACTAATTACACTTAATATTTAATTAAATTGCAGTCTTGGTCAAACTTCCTGACCGGACACCCATCCTAATACTACTCCAGCTCCAGCACGCTTAACTTCCTCGTTCCTTCAGAATCAGTTTCCGCAAAGTAATTCATACATTGTTGTCAATACTATGATATCAATCCTATTAACCCTTATATCAACATGTCACATGTTTGTATTTTTTTGAAATTACAAACAATTATTTAAGTAAACATTAATGAATAAGTAAAAATATTATTGAATTCAAATAAAAATATAATAATTTTACTTTTTTGTATTTTTCTATTTAATATGGAATAATTAATATCTTTAAATCTGTAAATCGGAATTTAACAAATAATATGTCTAAATTGATCACAAAAATGAGAGGAATCCAAATATGATATCCATATCAACTAATCACAAACACTCCGTGTTTGAATTATCTATTTGGTGGTTGCTTTAGAAAATTTCCTTTTTGCGCAATAATGAAAAATGGCTTTTTGGTGCGATGAAAAGGAAAACTTGCATTGAATCTTTGATAAAATAGCATATTGTGAACCTAAAAATGATTTTTGTAAAAAAACATGAGCATCGGATCATGTACATGTAGTTCATATCTGACCCACTTCCTGCCGATTCGGCAGGAATTTGTCTTTTTCACCAGATGTGGACGGAAGGTTTCGGATTCCCCTGTTGGGACATTCTCTATATAAGGTGGTATAGTATTTTTTTAAAATGTGGTGGTACCATTTTGAATTAGCCATTTGATGGTTGCTTCACAAAACCGTCCATTTTTTGTGCTCAGAAAATGGGAAATGGCTTTTTGGTGCGACGAAAAGGAAAACTTCCTCCTGCAATAATATTCTCCATCCCATGATGCATGTGTATGAACAATATGGGCACATTATCACAAACTATGCCTTTATTCTAGCAATAACATTGGTCATTTGATCCGAAAGCCAAGAAACCTCGAATGAGATAGGTCTTTTTCTGAAGGTTTTTTTAAGACATAATCAATATATCAAGTTTAATATTTTTACTTATAACTATGTCACATAATATGTCACCACGCGAAGGTTTCGCATTGTTTTGATCATTTTTGAATTTTTTATGCCCGTTTTAAACTATCGTCAAACTTTGTCGAACGTCGGGCATGAAGATTCTTAGCTCGGGGCCGAGCCTCGCTAAAGTTGCATTGGATATTTGATAAAATAGCATATTGTGAACCTAAAAATGATTTTTTTAAAAACACATGAGCATCAGATCATTTACCTGTAGTCCATATCTGACCCACTTCCTACCGATTTGGCAGGAATTTGTCTTTTTTCACCAGAGGTGGACGGAAGGTTTCGGATTCCCATGTTGGGACATTGTCTATATAAGGTGGTATAGTATTTTTGTAAAATATGGTTGTACCATTTTGAATTAGCCATTTGGTGGTTGCTTCACAAAACCGTCCATTTTTTGTGCTCAGAAAATGGGAAATGGCTTTTTGGTGCGACGAAAAGGAAAACTTCCTCCTGCAATATTATTATCCATCCCATGATACATGTGTATGCACAATATGGGCACATTATCACAAAACTATGCCTTGATTCTAGCCATAATATTGGTCATTTGACCCGAAAGCCAAGAAACCTCGAATGAGATAGGTCATTTTGTGAAGGTTTTTTTGAGACATAATCAATATATCAAGTTTGATATTTTTACTTATAACTATGTCACATATTATGATACCACGCGAAGGTTTCGCATTGTTTCGATCGTTTTTAAATTTTTTTATGCCTGTTTTAAACTATCGTCAAACTTTGTCAAACGGCGGGCATGAAGATTCTTAAATCGGGGCCGAGCCTCGCTAAAATTGCATTGGATCTTTGATAAAATGGCATATTGTGAACCTAAAAATGATTTTTGTAAAAAAATATGAGCATAGGATCATGTACATGTAGTTCATATCTGACCCACTTCCTATCGATTCGGCAGGAATTTGTCCTTTTCACCAAAGGTGGACAAAAAGGTTTCGGATACCCCTGTTGGGACATTGTCCATATAAGGTGGTATAGTATTTTTGTAAAATGTGGTGGTAGCATTTTGAATTAGCCATTTGGTGGTTGCTTCAAAAAATAGTTCGTTTTTTGTGCTCGGAAAATAGGAAATGGCCTTTTGGTGCGACGAAAATGAAAACTTTCTCCTGCAACATTGTTCGCCATCTCATGATGCATGTGTATGCACAATATGGGAACATTATCACAAATTATGCCTTGATTCTAGCCATAACATTGGCCATTTGACTCGAAAGCCAAGAAACCTCGAATGAGATAGGTCTTTTTGTGAAGGTTTTTTTGAGACATAATCAACATACCAAGTTTAATATTTTTACTTATAACTATGTCACATGATATGACACCACGCGAAGGTTTCGCATTGTTTCGATCATTTTTGAATTTTTTATGGCCGTTTTAAACTATCGCCAAACTTTGTCGAACGGCGGGCATGAAGATTCTTAGATCGGGGCCGAGCCTCGCTAAACTTGCATTAGATCTTTGATAAAATAGCATATTGTGAACCTAAAAATGATTTTTGTAAAAAAACATGAGCATCAGATCATGTATCTGTAGTTCATATCTGACCCACTTCCTGCCGATTCGGCAGGAATTTGTCTTTTTCACCAAAGGTGGACGGAAAGGTTTCGAATCCCCCTGTTGGGACATTGTCCATATAAGGTGCTCTATTATTTTTATAAAATGTGGTGGTAGTATTTTGAATTAGCCATTGCTTCATAAAACCGTCCGTTTTTTATGATCGGAAAATGGAAAATGCCTTTTTGGTGCGACAAAAAGGAAAGCTTCCTCCTGCAACATTGTTCGCCATCCTATGATGCACATGTATGCACAATATAGGTACATTATCACAAACTATGCCTTGATTCTAGCCATAACATTGGTCATTTGACCCGAAAGCCAAGAAATCTCGAAAGAGATAGGTCATTTTGTAAAGGTTTCTTTAAGACATAATCAATATACCAAGTTTGATATTTTTCCTTCTAACTATGTCACATAATATAACACCACGCGAAGGTTTCGCATTGTTTCGAGCATTTTTGAATTTTTTATGCCCGTTTTAAACTATATATAATGTTTTATGTTTTACTTAATTTTTATTTACAAATGTGTAATATTTGAGTGTAGATAGATAGGTCTTATTTTTCTGCAAATTTTGATATATTATTCGTATTTTTCTGAATTAGAATGATTTAGTTATGATTTTTCAAAGTTTAATAAGATAAAATAAAAAATAGCTACGCCGAGGGCAGCCGTCGGCAATTCTACGCCGACGGCTGCTTGGCGGAGCTGGCCTAGACGATGGCTATGCCGACGGCCCCGACGTTTGGTCGTCGGCGTAGGGACCGGCCGTCGGCGTAGCTTCCCATTCCTGTAGTGATTACATCATTATTTCCAAACTTTCAGAAGGTAGCAACAATTAGCTGAACGTTTTTTTAGATCTTAGCTGAAGTTTATAGAATGTGTGTTTCGCATAACTTACGTAGAAAGAACTAAGCAAATGCTCATATAAGTTTTGCAATTGGCCGAGGAGGCCGAAGAGGACAAGCTGGCAAGCTGCAACTCAACGCCCTCACACCAGGATGAGTAGGAGCCCTTGTGCATATGAATGACCTTGTTGATGTCATTGCGGAACGAGAAAAGCGATTGAGGGAGTAAGGGCTTAAGGGGTGGGAGGCTGCACATTGAGAGTTTTCGAGGAAGAGATGGCTGGAGAGGAAGCAACTGTTGTTGCGGTGCTAGAGGCCGACCTGAAGCAGAGGTGGCCATTGGATAGGAAGGATCTAAAGGTTTGGTACCATGAAAGATGTAAAAACTCGCATAGTGAGAAGAAGAGCACTTGTATTCATATCACCGGTACATACAATGAGTACACATTATAAGAAAGGGATACAATGTGTGTAGCTGGTACAGGGATCCTAGATTCCTAGCAGGGCCGAGGGCGAGAGTGCCGCACGCATGCATGATCCATGCAATGCATGGATAAGTGGGCGACATAAGTTTAGGTGACTAAGTCCAGTCTAACACTTTTAATTGAATGCGATGCGACAATACCACCAACAATAATCTTATCTGTGCGAAGAGAAAATGAGGATCCTCTCGTAAAGATGACAAGACACCAAATTGGAAAACATGTATGAACAATGTGCGTGAAATGTACAATTATTTCTATAAATGAAGTCATTACACCCGGGTTCGAATTAATACATCCACAAATGGTCAATGTATACAAGGTTTTGAGGAGAATAACTTACAAGGACTACAAACACAAGACGACAAAAAATGGAAAAGACACCACTTGGGATGCTCGTTGAACTAGATTGAATGCACTCTGAAGTGGACTAGTGGAATTCTCCCACTTGGAACTAAGTTGAATGTTCGTCGAGCTAGGTGAAATAGATGTTAACTTCCTTGACCATTTCTGGCGGTTGAAGATACGACAGCCGTAATTCCGTTGTTCCCGATGTCTCTTTTTCCAAAAATTTGTTATATCTCGCTTGTTTCACTGACTTCATCTCCTAATTCTTCAGCATTTGTCATCCGAAGCTAGTGTTACCAATGTGTTAAGGTGAAGCCAAATAATATGGATCTCGCTATCTATTGAGGGAAAGATAGAGTAGTATATCTTACCAGAAGAGGATATAGTTGTGTATATACATGTATAGAAGCAATAATCACAGTAGTGAAAATTGTTGGAGTATTAATTTCTATAAAGTAGTAGTGCTATACTGCTGCGCGTCCGACAGTTTCGGGAATGAAAACCTCTTAGAAAAATCATACATGGACTGTCCTATGCCGTGGTTTTAGTATTTGATGAATGCTGACACATGGATTTGGTGTTATTGCTATATTGTGTCATACACAAAGACTTGGATCATAGACGGTTGAAGTACACCACATTGGGATCAAATCACAAGAAACACTCCCACTAACTTAATGAAAACATCAGAGTTTAATCTAATTTGTGGCGGAAATGAGATCATTGGCCATCCTGTTGGCTGTGCTTAAAATGTTTGCTCATCACTCATCAGATGGGAATAAATGCCAGTGTGATGGGCATGTACACAACGCACGTACTCCCTCTGTTCGGGATTATAGGTCCTACGCGCATACTTAGGTTGTTAATTTGACTAACAAAATATAACTTATATATCACAAAAGTTATACTATTAGAAAATATAACCTCTAAAGTTTGTAATGGTATAATTTTTATACTATAATATTTATATTTTGTTGTTCAAATTGCCAACCTAGTTATCCGCGCGGGACTTATAATCCCAAACGGAGGGAGTACCTGGTGTATGCCATCGAGGCGACGGCATTCCTGTATAGCTCCACCATTCTCAGCGGTCAGAAAATAGAAAAGAGGGCACACAGTGGATTGCTGGAAAACCAACATTCGGGCGACTTTGTGTGAGCTCATCTCCGATACTCTGCTTTTGGAGTGTGGCGTGTTGCACCCACATCACTGTTCGACCATATGCCGTGTCAAGTATTGCTCTGTGATTCAGTGATTTTTTTCCATTGGGTGGTAGACCATATAGTGACACGAGAGAGACCCATTGCTATCAAACGCTGCCAAAGCGAGGCAGGAACTAGATGGGCTTATTCCTACGCAGGGACAATATAATCATGATTAACATGTGGAAAGAAGATGCCAAGATGCAATGTCGACCAAGAAATAGTGTGTGCCCAGGAAGTACCGGCGCTTGATGTACAAGTGGGGTAAAAAAAGGGCTATATGTATGGATCAGTGCAGATACCGGCTTTCTTCTGTTGGAATAAATGGGCCTCTATAAGAATTTGGTCCATATAAATTTCTGAAATTGGAGAGAAGTCAATGGGGTGAAGGCTGTGGGAGTTTAGTCCCACATTGCCAAGAGAGCAAGATTTTGACCGGCTTATAAGAAGGCATCTCATGGTGAGACTAGTTGGAAAGACTAGAGAGAGCTATGCTAAGTGTACACCACACGTGCAAGCGCGCGCTCGCTCGCATTTATTCGTGTTTAATTACGCGTGACTTGTGACTTTCGTGGCCTGTTAAATTGCATCTCTTTTTAATCCTTTTGCCGAACAGTTTACTTATCTTATCCACCGCGTATGTCTCACGCACGACTCGAAGATAGACTTCCCGTTGAGGGAGGTTAGGAGATCGCTCGTGATGGAGATATACCAGGGGGCGGATCCCGGAATATAGGCAGAACGTGCTGCGTGGGGGTTATCCTTTCGAGTCTATAAGAGAAAGATGTCCCTCTCGACAGAAGACACCAGATACACAAACCCTACTCCGTTCTCTTCTGCAGCCGCCACCGATCTTCGCTGATCCTTTCCCTGCCATGCCGCGGAGAGAGGAAATCAGTAGTCTCCGGACTTTCCTCGGCGTTTGGCGTCCCGCACGAGGGAGCCGGGCGATAAAGTTTCTGGGCAGTGCTTCGCACGGCTGCTTCTTCTTCATCGTCTGCATCGACCGTCTGCTTCATCTTCCCCAACTGTTCTTCATCAACGTTCGTCTGTATCACTGTAAGAAATCAATCTCGTGATCCTCTCTTTCGTGTTTCTAGAAGGAGGTTTGAGATCCATGTCGATCTGCTGTGCCATGTTAGATTTCATGTTCATAATCGCATGTGTAATTCTGTTAGATCTATCTTTGTTGCCACACAAATTCGGAATTATTTTAATTCTATTGCATGCTATATTTCCAACAGTCCAGAAACTTTATTACTGTGCAATGGCTGGACCGAGTGATGTGATGAAACCTGAGAGGTTTGGGGGCGAGAAGTTTAAGAGATGGCAGACCCGTATGAAGTTTTGGCTCATGAGCCAGAACTTGTGGTGGGTGATTTCCTCCAGGGTTGAAAGGCCTCTCACGCAGGAACAGCAGCGTGACTGGGAGGTGTCTTCAGACACTACCATGGGCTGCCTGCTCTCCCTCATGACCGACCAGCTTTGTGACATTTACATGAACTATGCCAGTCCTGCCCTTGTGTGAGAGTCGGATGCTGGGCATGAGCTGTATGTGAATGAGTTGTATCACGATTTTAAGATGACCGATAATAATTCGGTTGTGACGCAAGCTCATGAGATCCAGCTTCTGGTGGGGGAACTCGCCGGGTTTGGAGTCGTTCTGCCTGACAAGTTTGTGGTGGGGGGCATTATTTCCAAGTTACCTCCATCATGGAGGAGGTTTGCCACTACACTTAAACATAGGAGGGAGGTGATGACTGTTGAAAGTCTCATCGCCACTCTTGATGTTGAGGAAAAGGCCAGGGCGAAAGACGTCGAGAAAAACCCACCTCATCCGACTCCCAATGCCAATGTCGTGCACAAGGGGGCAGGCGGCTCTGGGGAAAGAACTTCAAGAACAAAGGAAATGCAAAACAAACCACCGGCTTTAATAAAAAGAAGAACAAGGAAAAGGGTGACTTCAACTGCTTTGTGTGTGGCGAACCTGGGCACATAGCCAGGAAGTGTCGCATGCGCAAAGGCAGGAAGGAAGGTGCTCAGCAATCTGCGAATGTCACCGTTAGCGAGGCAGGTGGAGGATCTGGGTACGTTCCTAGTGTCCTTATTGCATGTCAATCCACTGATTGGTGGGTAGATACTGGACCTAATGTACATGCTTGTGCTGACTACAACTTGTTTTCTTCTTATCAGACTTGCAGCAGGTCCACCGCCGTGATGGGAAACGGCACTCGGACAGATATACGTGGGATCGGTAGAGTTGACCTAAGACTTACTTCAGGGACGACTCTATCATTGAAGAACGTACAACATGTCCCAGGAATAAATAGGAACCTGCTGTCTGGCTCGCTGATGTGCCGTGATGGCTACAAGCTGGTCTTCGGGTCGAATAAATTTATTATTTCGAAATTTGGTTTGTCTATTGGAAAAGGCTATAACAGCGGAGGCTTGTTCTGCCTTTCCATTCTAGATGATTGTAATATCGTAAACAATTTATCGTGTTCTTCGTACTCTGTAAATCATGTTGGAGATGCTGCTGTTTGGCACTCTCGTTTATGTCATATTAATTTTGATCGCATTGTTCGGTTGTGCAAGCTTAATTTAATTCCAAACTTTTCCGTAGTCTGTGGATCTAAGTGTCAGTCTTGTGTGCAAGCAAAGCAACCCCGAAAGCCTTTCAAGCCAATCGGGGAGAAAAGTCTGTCACCTCTAGATTCAGATTTGTGTGAAATGAATGGAGTATTGACTAAGGCAGGGAAAAGGTATATGATGACTTTGATAGATGATGCGACTAAGTGGTGTTATAATTACCTAGTAAAATCGAAAGATGAGGCTCGGAGTTGCTTTAAGATTTATAAGGCCGAAGTAGAAAACCAACTAGAGAAGAAAATCAAACGTCTAAGGTCGGATAGAGGAGGAGAGTATGTATCTCACGAGTTCTCTCAATTCTGTGTGGAACATGGAATTATACATGAAGTAACCCCTCCCTACTCGCCCCAATCTAATGGAGTGGCAGAAAGGAAAAACCGAACACTTACGGACTTGGTGAATGCCATGTTGGACAATTCCGGTTTAACTAAGTCATGGTGGGGGGATGCTACTTTGGCGGCATGTTATACTCTCAACAGAGTTCCCTCATCAAAAGGAGAAATAGGTCCGTATGAAGGATGGAAGGGACATAAACAAACTCTTCGTTTCTTACATGCATGGGGCAGTTTGGCCAAGGTTAATGTACCAGCGTGCAAGAAGCGAAAATTGGGACCTAAAACTGTTGATTGTGTCTTCCTAGGTTATGCACATAACAGCAATGCATACAGATTCTTGGTTATAAAATCCGAGATTCAAGATGTACACACTAACACCATGATTGAATCTCGGGATGCTACTTTATTTGAGACAATCTTTCCCATGAAGGAAAATTTGGCATCCACTAGTCACCCTACTCTACAAGTAGAACCTGAACCCGAACACACACCTTTGGTAGTTCCTGAAATTTTCAATGAGGAGAATGACAGTGAAGTGGCTCCGAGAAGGAGTAAGATACAACGGACCGAAAGGTCTTTTGGAGATGACTTCACTGTGTATCTCGTGGATGACGTTCCTAGAACTCTGGCAAAAGCATATGCATCCTTGGATGCAGATGATTGGAAGGAGGTGTTCAAAGTGAAATGGATTCCATTCTCACTAATGGAACATGGGAAATATGTCCACGACCAATGGGTTGAAAACTATTGGATGCAAATGGATATTCAAAAAGAAGCTACGACCAGATGGCTCCATTGAAAAGTATAAAGCTAGGCTCGTGGCCAAGGGTTTTACCCAAAAGGAAGGAGAGGATTTCTTTGATACCTACTCACCTGTTGCTATGATGACTACAATTCGAGTGCTAATTGCACTTGCTGCTTCTCATAAGTGTCTAGTCCATCAAATGGATGTGAAGGCAACTTTCCTAAATGAAGAGCTCGATGAGGAAATTTATATGCAGCAACCCGATGGTTTTGTAGCAACCGGGCAAGAGAACATGGTGTGTAGATTAAAGAGATCGCTCTACGGTCTCAAGCAAGCCCCAAAGCAATGGCATGAAAAGTTTGACAATACTCTGACTTCAGCAGGCTTTCTGGTGAATGAAGGAGACAAATGTGTGTACTATAAATATGGTGGGGGTAACGGTGTAATCCTATCTTTATACGTTGATGATATATTAATTTCTGGGACTGGTATGGATGTCATAAATGATGTCAAGTCCTTTATATCTCAAAATTTTGACATGAAGGATTTGGGAGAGGCAGATGTTATTCTTAACATAAAGCTGAATAAGGATGAGAATGGGATTATATTAAGTCAATCCCATTATGTGGAGAAAATTCTGAGTCGCTTTGGTTTTGAGGACTCCAGAACGTTTCCAACTCCTTATGACCCTAGTCTGAAGCTTCGAAAGAACAGAGTACAAGGGGTTGATTAGCTAAGATACTCTCAAATCGTAGGTTATCTCATGTACCTTGCTGGTGCAACACGACCTGACATTTCATTTGCTGTAAGCAAACTGATCCGGTTTAACTCGAATCCGGGAAATGATCATTGGACTGCACTGGAACGAGTAATGAGGTACTTGAGAGGAACCACAACGTATGGACTTCACTATACAGGGTACCCAGCAGTACTAGAAGGGTATAGTGATGCTAATTGTATCTCAGATGCATATGAGATCAAAGCAACAAGTGGATACATATTCACTTTTGGAGGTGCTGCAATATCTTGGAGGTCTCGCAAACAGACCATCTTAACAAGGTCTACTATGGAGGCAGAACTTGTAGCACTTGACTCAACCACTGTAGAGGCAGAGTGATTGCGAGAGCTCTTGAATGATTTGCCAATGGTCGAAAAACCAATTCCGGAAATCCTTCTGAACTGTTATAACCAAACCATGATCACTAAGGTTAAAATTTCAAAGGATAATCTGAAATCATCAAGACATGTGAAACGGCGTATCAAATCCGTCAGGAACTTGAGGAACAAGGGAGTGATTGCCGTTGATTATATTAACACTACCAAAAACCTGGCGGATCGTTTTACAAAAGGGCTATCACGTGCGGTGATAGATGGAGCATCGAGGGAGATGGGCTTGAGACCCACCTGAGTTGCACGACAATAGAAACCCAGCCTTAGTGATCGGAGATCCCATGAATAAGGAAAAGGGAAAAACAAGTTGTTGGAGCAACAATAGAGAGTACATATATACTTATCCATTTCCCGCTAAGATGAGTACTCTTAGTACTGCATGGGAGGGTGACTGTTAGTCTTAATGTGTTTTGAGGCTGAAATACTTCAGCAAGATACCGTACTACAAGGTATTCTTGAAAGAACACACCTATGTAAGCTTAACTGTGTGGTCGCAGTACATGAGATTCGGGTGATCTCTAATGAGCTTATTAAAGGACTAGGGAGCATGCCCGTAATGCTCCAAACCTTAGGCGTGAATTCAGGCAGCCTAGTATCAGCGATGGCTCCTGGTAAGCCTCTTCTACACAAGACTAGAAATTCAAGGCTTTGTCCATTTTCTAGTTGTAAGAAGAGTGGATCCTGGAGTGCTAGGTATATCAACCCGAGACGGGTCTATACTACAAAGCTGGTATATAAAAGTCAGATGAGAACAAGTTGCAGACCTTGACTTTTTGGTGGGGATTGTTGGAATAAATGGGCCTCTATAAGAATTGAGCTCATATAAATTTCTGAAATTGGAGAGAAGTCAAGGGGGTGGAGGCTGTGGGAGTTTAGTCCCATATTGCCAAGGGATCAAGATTTTGACCTGCTTATAAGGAGGCATCTCATGGTGAGACTAGTTGGAAAGACTAGAGAGAGCTATGCTAAGTGTACACCACACGCGCACGCGCGCGCTCGCTCGCTCGCATTTCGCATTTATTCGCGTTTAATTACGCGTGACTTGTGACTTTGGATCTTTGGGATTTGGCGAGGCGAGCGCGACCGTGGCCTGTTAAATTGCATCTCTTTTTAATCCTTTTGCCCAGCAGTTTACTTATCGTATCCACCCGTGTCTGTCTCACACACGACTCGAAGATAGACTTTCCGTTGAGGGAGGTTAGGATATCGCTCGTGATGGAGATATACCGGGGGGCGGATCCTGGAATATAGGCAGAACGTGCTGCGTGGGGGTTATCTTTTCGAGTCTATAAGAGGAAGATGTCCCTCTCGACAGAAGACACCAAATACACAAACCCTACTCCGTTCTCTTCTGCAGCCGCCACCGATCTTCGCCGATCCTTTCCCTGCCGTGCCACCGAGAGAGGAAAGCAGTAGTCTCCGGACTTTCCCCGGCGTTTGGCGTCCTGCATGAGGGAGCCGGGCGATAAAGTTTCTGGGCAGTGCTTCGCACGGCTGCTTCTTCTTCATCGTCTGCATCGACCATCTGCTTCATCTTCCCCAACTGTTCTTCATCAACGTTCGTCTGCATCACTGTAAGAAATCAATCTCGTGATCCTCTCTTTCGTGTTTCTAGAAGGAGGTTGGAGATCCATGTCGATCTGCCGTGCCATGTTAGATTTCATGTTCATAATCGCATGTGTTATTCTGTTAGATCTATCTTTGTTGCCACACAAATTCGGAATTATTTTAATTCTATTGCATGCTATATTTCCAACATCTTCTTTCTGAAAAAGAACACGCTCAGAAGAAACAAACATTCCATCAATTTTCCTAATTTTTTAGGTACCATCAATATTCCTAATTAGTTCAACGCCATATTTGGCCCTTTTGGATTAATTGGACCACCGTTTTCACTAATTGGTCTTGGTATGAACCAAATATTTGGTAGAAAAAAACTATAATAGTGGAAGGTAAGGCCTTTCACAATGAAGGGTCTCTTAGCACGTTGTCATAGGAAAAATAAATGCTTAAAAGACAACTCCTCCATTGGATTTTTTTAATTGTTGGGATCCCAATTGCATGGAAATAGTGTAGCCTATATGTGGCATGAAGTAATACATGTCCAAATTTGATACACATAAGGATATAGCAAACATGTTCAATAATTGGTTGCATGGGTTTGATAAGTCATTTAAAGCTAGAATTCGCATTGGTGCATCGGTCTTATGTTGGTCTATTTGGAGATGCAGCAATGATGTTATTTTTAACGAGATAAAAAATTAATCTCATGCAGATTATCCATATGGTGGCACATTGGGTGCAGCTTTGAGCGCTCCTATCATTGCTAGACTAGTAGGATATCATGGCTACTGGGTGCAACCGTCTTCTGATGGTCATTGGACACATCTTCAGCCAGTCTGTCCATTCTGATAGACTGGATTATGCAATTTAGTCGCTCTGTTCTTATTTTTTGCTGGTTGATTCTTGTTTCGACCTTAAGCGATCCTTGAATTGTAATACTACCAGAGTTTGAATTTGTAATAAAAGGCTATGTGCATCGACCGATGCAGATGCCAGGTATCTCCCCTTTTTGAAAAAAAACAAGGATATGGATATATACATTTAAACTTAAAAATCTTCATACCAAAGTACTTATGCATTACATATACATACAAAATCATATAATTCGGGCTACATGCACCAATTCATTAAAAATAAACTATTTTATGTCGCTCGAGTCGCTGCTACCAACAACAAATCTTAATCCTTATTTTGGTTGAACTCTTCCACTGAATCAAATCCAGATCAATATTAAGGGGAGAACAAAGACTTATAACTCACCACGTCACAATAGTCTTCACAACAAAACCATACTAGTACCATGATTAAGCAACAAGATGATCCATAAAAGTTCTAGTTCACAGCTTCCCTTCTTCTCACAACCTAATTATTTCTGTTAAAAGGAGGCACAAATAAGCTGAACACTCAGAAGATGCTTTGTTCCTAGCTACGCTGAACTGCAAGATTTATCTTTGTCCCCGATGTCTCCTTTTCCCACGGTTCTTATATATCTTGTGTTCCTTTCCTGATTTTGCTAACATATTCGACATGCCAAGAGTGTTACCAAGGCCTAAAAGTGAAGTGAAATGATATGGAGCATGCTACCAAGACAAGATAGTACATATAAGTAGCAATGCAATATTTATACAAGAGAAGGTTGGTGGGATATCAATTTTATATGATGATGACATGGTAGTATTTTCGGAACTGCCTCAACTATGTTATTTTACATTTTAGGGAACATCAAGTACAAAGTTTGAGATTGGATGGATGTCCAACTCAATGGAAAAATGGACAAAAATAACCCAAAGATGAAAGAAAATTAAATAATAAACTCTCGGTGAAAGTATTTCACGAATCTAACTCTTTCAAGTAGCATCTGGCAGAAAGGCGCTACGTTCTCAGGTGTAGCGCCGGTCTGACAGAGGAGTTTATCTTGGTGTTTGAGATTAGTCCTCACTATGTTGTGGTTTTGGAACAAGTGGGGATTGATTTTAATTGGTATCACCAAAGTGATGTTGTTGAGTTCAAGGGAAGACATAATGCGGGGTTTGAAATGCACATCCGCTGGAAGACAATACTAACAGTAGGTCATCTTGCCAGTCCAGAGGTGGAAAGTGTGTGTCTACGGCCTCCACTGGTAGACAAGTGTGGTGATTGTAGCAACGTTTGGCATCGACCGAGTCATAAGATGGATGAACGGGTGGAGTCCTAGCGTCTCTATGTGATGAGTGTATCGATCATCGTATGCCATGGCATTCGAGGAGGCCCCATGAGACCGAATCTTTAGGGGTTTAAGCTTCAGCAAACATACAAGTCACAGTAAGACAACATATGCATTTGAACTAAACAAAAAAACTGAACTACCAAGCGACTTTTGATTACCATATTCTTATCCACCATCAAGTAGGGCCAGGGTTCAACATTAGAGTAATCATCGAGAAGCAACACCATCCAACATATTTCAAACAATAATACATCACACTATGTGAGCATCTCAAAAAAATTCTCATACAAATATCATAAATGGGAACTAATACGAAGTAACATGCGAGCATTATGTGAGCATCTCATACAAATACACATATGAGCATGACCTATGGTTTCACCATCAACTAGGGTTTGGATTCTAATCAAATACGAGAGAAATACACCACCATATACTTCCTAACGAATATAATGCCAATGGAAATGCTAAAGACCAAATAATCATCTCATATTCCATACAAAATTTGAAATGCATGATGAACTAGGGTTAGCTTAAACTTGAGGAAATGTGAGCATTATTTCAGATGAAATTAGGGGATAGGACTAGGATACCTTGGGGAGGGATGGGGGAAGAAATCCACTGTCAAATCCTTCCAATCTAGGAAATTTTGAGGTGGGTGAGAGGATCCTCCTCCGATATGCTTCCGTTCTTGCTGGAGGGGAAAAGTGAGGCATATGGCTAGAGTGGGGCGGCACGTCCTGCTTAACCCTAACATGAGCATATAGACTATGCGAACTTTGCTATGCTCCATAGGATAGCGCTTATTCCATAGACACTACATAACCGTGGTTGGGCCTGTCATGGCGACGCTAGAAGGGAGATAGCGCATGTCAGAGAGACGCTATCGTATGGAGCTTAGCACCTCTCTATTGGATGCTACTAGAAAGGATTAGATTTGTGAAATACTTTTGCCAAAAATTTAAATACTTTCATTGAGCTTTGGGTTACCTGCGCCATCAGCAGATCGATCACTAGTAAGGCTTCTTGGGCCAGGCGGCTGGCTGGGCTTCCATTGTAGTTTTTCCCGGTAGATATGCAGGTATAGACTATAGAAAAATATGTAATTATGGGCCCCTTCTGGGCATCGGCCCTTGGCCATCGTACAAGGTCGCGATGGGCTACCGCCGGGCCTGTGCTTAACCCTAACAGGAGCATAGAGACTATGCGAGTGCTATGCTCCATAGGATACCGCCTATCCCATAGGCACTACATAATGGTTGGGCCTGTCCTGGCCACGCTAGAAGGGAGATAGCGCATGTCAGAGAGGCGCTGTCGTACGGAGCTTAGCACCTCTCTATTGGATGCTACTAAAAAGGATTAGGCTTGTGAAATACTTTCGCCATAAATTTATTAGTTAAATTTCTTTGAGCATTGGGTTTTTTTTGACCATTTTTCCAACTCAACGTGGCTATA
This sequence comes from Avena insularis, assembly GCA_023614405.1. Taxonomy (NCBI): domain Eukaryota; kingdom Viridiplantae; phylum Streptophyta; class Magnoliopsida; order Poales; family Poaceae; genus Avena; species Avena insularis. The sequence continues at coordinate 12,185,549 of CM042684.1, forward strand.
CCTGGTCTCTTAATTCGTCTTCTGACCGATTAGCTAAGAGCAGCTATATACATGTGTGACTGGTTGTCCTATGCAAATGCGAGGGCATCGTCTACTTCTTTTGTTAGCATCATGCAACAGAAAATATTATGGTTATATAGCCAACACAAACATTCTGCTATAATAAGCATCACTTTTGCAGGAAAGATTATTATTATTTGAATAATGTCACTTCCAATTAAAAGAGATGATTGGTGGAACATTATTTTATTTTTATTTGTATTCATACTTTAATCTTTTTCTACGCTAGTGGGGAATACTCAAGTTCTTTTATCAGTTACAGTGAATTGTCTATCCTGTATGCTCGCTCATCTTCAACAATGACCAGATGACATGAGAAAAGGGAAACAATTATCAACCTTCGGTTTGTAGTTAGGTACATTATTTGGTTTGAGTGTTCATTGAAACATAGTGTGGGTGGTGGATATTCCATCGTGAAAAAATTAATGTCTCTAGTTTCATCCCCTTCTTTGCCTAGCAGTCGCAGCCTATGTAATACATCTGGTGGTACTCATGTATAGTTTTGTTCTGCTTCATAAAAAATATGGTGATGAATATAGGTTTGGGAGTATGTCGTCCTTGAGGTTAGTCTAGCTTTTGCATATTTTGCCTCATCTCATTGTTGCAGACATGGGCTAAAGTCCAAATGCGAAGGAAGAATCTGAAATTGACTTCGAGGAAATTTCATGGTGCTTGATTTTCTTAAACATCTTCGTTATTTGTGTTCCCTCCACTTATCTCGATCTACTATACTTTACTTCATGAATAATAAGAAACATTCATTGTTCAAAAATAAAAATGGTTTAAAATACTTTACGAAACAATTTCCTTAACATGTCATAAGGTTTTTTAGCCTATCGTCCATTGTGTGTTTTAGTTTGTTCATCTAGAGGAAAATATTCCGTCTCGACTCATAACTTATGATTAATCAATTTTACAAATTTGCTTAGGTTTGTATGAACAAATTTGTAAAATATTATTGCATGTTTTCAGCTAAGTTAGCAATTAGCAAATTATAATTTGTCTCGTTTCATTCTTTTGCCCATTCTTATTTCCGGTTTTGCATGCACATGCATTGCTCACTCAGCAACGGGTGATTTTTTTGCCAAGTAATTTATTATGTCGTCCCGTAGGCATGCATTGTACATGTAGGAGTAGGAATGAATTGTTTAACTATGGATTTTTGTTTGAATTATCCGTGCTCCCTGTGGAGTCTTTGCGTGCTGATCCCTTAATACCAATTACAACTAAACATGACATGCCGTCAGATTGTTTTTTTAAATTAAACGTGACCATAACGAACCTGTACATATGCTTGTACGTGAATAGACAACCTGACCATAAGTTGCGTGTACGTGAAAAGAAAACGTGGAACCTGACCATAAGTTGCCGACCGGTACAAAAGCTTAAATTCAAGATCTGTACGAGAACTATAGGTGAACGGGCCTATACGTAAGGGTGGATGGGACATGCGTTATAATTAAATCTTAGACGTAAATTATAGATCCAATGGTTAATATAATATGGGTGATGTGGATCAACCAGATGTCTTAAAAAACACTCTTATATTACTTTTAGTATATAATAATAGATGGTTGTGTGCATCCTAGGATACAAGGCCGGGAATCCCTCATTTAAAAAAAAAACATGTGCGCAACTCCCGATGCGGCTGGCGTTTGGATGCACATATTTGAGGCTTGGAATTAGCCTTTTAGAATCGGGCACCGAATTCATCTGTTTGGTTGGAAAAACACCCAATTCCAAGGCCACACGGCGCACCTGTGTCAGCCACCCCTAGCGAATACAGAGGTTGTGACCTCCGAATCGCTGTGGAATCGAGAACCCGAGCTGTTAGAACTAATCTTGATATAAGTAGAATAGCTAATTAGTTCATGCGCATGTTTGGCCTGAGTGAATCAGTCATGCATGTAATTAGCCGATAGTGGATGAGTGGGTTAGCTTGCTAGTGGCCTTCAGAAGAGGTCAAGTTAGTTAGTGGCCTGGAGGAAAGGCCGTAGTTTCAGTTCGTGACCTTGAGTGTAGGAGGCAGTGGAGCTTCTCCTTCACTGTTTATTTAAGTTGAGATAGTGAATGAGAAAAGCAGGCCTGTGGCTAGAGAAAGAATGTAGTTCTTGTGTTACAGAGTGGGATGCATCGGCAAAGCTAGCTGCTTCCCTTCTCTGATGGGTGTGTGCGTGTGTGTTCTTCTGAGCTTATATGTGTTGATGAGAGAAGGGAGATTAAGAGAAAAGAGGTAAGGGCTGTGTGAAACAGCCGAAGCCACAAAAATCTTTGTTTTTATATCTTCCACGAGAGCTACGTGAAGTAGCAGAGAGAGAGAGAGCTGAGCGATTTAGCTCTTTCACGAGCCTCATACACTTTCGTCCAAACTGAGAGCGAGTGAGGAGAATAGCTACGGCACCCGACCTGTGGGTGGAGGAACTGCTGGAGATGAATAGCTACGGCACCGACCTCCTCCTTCCTGCATCTATCCCCTTCCATGCTTGTGCTCCACAAACCTTCCGCTTCGTGCAACCATACATAAATTGTTCTGCTCATTTTCTTTGATTTGTTCCAATTGCATTGCTAGAGAACTAGTAGCAGCCGAAGCCGATCGGTGCTCGTATGCGACATCTCCTTCAATAATGTGCACACTTGTATTCTTCAAACAGGCTTTCGCCCAGCTATATTAATATAGCCACCGATTGAGACCGCTGCTGGGTCAGACAGCACAACGCCCAAAATAAAAGGCAAAGAAAAAGAAGAGAAAACAAAGCCAACAAAAATGGCTTGATGAAAACGAGAGTGACCCGCCAAGCGTTCCGAAGTGTCACGTATCAAGCAGCACCCCCAAGAGGGAAGCGACGACCACAACGCTGCTGCCCGGACTAGTCCTAGGGTTTCCCCTGATACACTACGAGAGGTGGGGAAGAGATACACCCGACGCCCTTCAGTCATGCATGTAATTAGCTCTTTCACCCGACCTGAGAGCGAGCGATTTAGCTCTTCCTGCATCCGTCCCCTTCCATGCACCTTCCACTTCGTGCAACCATACATAAATTGTTCTGCTCATTTTCTTTGATATGTTCCAATTGCATTGCTAGAGAACTAGTAGCAGCCGAAGCCGATCGGTGCTCGTATGCGACATCTCCTTCAGTAATGTGCACACTTGTATCATAACATACTTTTTTTTTACATCGTATCAGAACATACTTGTTTATGAAGAAAACATTGATATGTTAATAGCTTGTCTAGAAGCCGATCGGTGCTCTTATGTCAATAGTTTATTACGAAACCATTGATAATATTTGACCTTACGAATATAAAGCAAGTCAGAGCTAACAGAGGGACATATACCCGCACTGAATCAATCCCTTCTTCCAACCTCTCATAATCAACAGGGCTGGAGCCATTGGCACTGGCTATGTCATTTCCATCAAATAAAATGCCTTGGGAAAATACCTACTCCCTCCGTCACGGTTTAGAGGGCGTTTTAGATAGATTGTTGGAACCTAGATGGATGCTGATTGGGGCCAGATTTGTGCTAAAAACATGTGTCCATTAATTATTCGGCGCCCTATTAAAAGTAATTACTCAATGTAAACGAGGAGTTTAGGCGCATGTCTAGAATTGCATGCAAGAATTAATTCATTGGCTGCATGGAGTAGGAAGTGTGGAGGAAAAAGGGCCATTAATTTTGTAATTAAGTCTAACGCGCCTAGGAGGAGAGGAGTTTTGAAAACGCGTGACTTTTGTAAGACGCCCTCCAAACCGTGACGGAGGGAGTACACATTTAGCTTAGATTGTGCATGTTGAGCAATAAATAGACTCGAGTTGCACGGCGCCAAAGTAGGCTATTTAATTTTGTGGAGCTAAAGCTCCTTATCACACTGGGAACACAACACAATACCGGCAACGACCTTCTATGCCCGATGTGTGTACGACAAGTGATCCAGCGGTGTGCTACCATTTTAGTCTAATACATGAACATCCTTATCTGCATGTCGTCAAAAATCGTATGCATGTTGTCGTGTGCATAGCAGCCTTCATTGAATGGTTCCATCCTTGACCGATCAACGAGCAGAGTGCTCTACTGTGACGTAGAAGCTTCTTTTTTACCTGACACAGAGCTTTGATGTTTTTGATAAGTACTTTTATGGTGTGGAGTTGTACTAACGTGGTACACTCTCCTCTAACTGTCCGTAGTCCCACCACGCGAAGTTCAAGGACTTCGGCTCATCTGGCCAGATACAGGGCCGGATATTGTCATTGTTTTGCTGGCTGGTTGTCTTGCTAGACGAGTGGCATAATGCTACTTACATCAAAATAGGCATGTATTTATTAGACGCTTTTTATCTTCATCTCTACCTACTAATCATCTGTATCACACACGATCGATATCTGACAAGTTCTCCCTCTATCCTCATGATTGAAAAAAAATGCGCAAACCTAGAGCCGCCGTCACATCATCCGTGCGCCCTCTTCCATGGTGCCAAAACCAATGGTTTGGCGGCCACCGGCGCCGAAGCGGGGAACACACGGCGGGTATGTGCTTCTCTCGCTCTTGCTCTATTCGTTCCTCCTATTTCTCATCCCGATCTCTAGTTCCCAGATTTCCCCATCGCGATGTTCGGCCTGTCGCCGCTCATGGGCCGATCCTCCGCGGCGCCCCCTAGTAGAGCAGCGGCGGATGTTCCATGGATTCCGTTGTTCGGCATCAAGAGATCTGCATCACCAACATCTCGCCGGCCAGCAAGCAGAGTCCGCCCCTCGCCACCTCCAGTGCTCCAGACAATCGCGTCTTCTCCGAGCGATGTAAGGACATGACAAGTCACTCCGTCCACACCCTAGCTTTCACCGGCTCCACCTGACTTGCATCAATGAGTACAGGTTTGTCCCCCCCTGCCCAACAGGTTCAGTTTCTCGATGTATGCCAGTGGTTATGTTAATGATATAAGGATATATTTGGTTTGCTGATTTCATACAAACAGAAGCTCTTTTCCAGCTAGAAGCTCGTGATGGTAAAGGAGTGCGGCTGGCATCCATTTCTACATTCCGTTAGAATAGCAACAACTGGTATTTTACACTGTTGCAGAACATCCACTACTGGAAACAGCCCAATGTGTCCCGTTGGTAAGGGGGTTTAGTCCCGGTTTCCCAACCGGAACGGGGCAATCGGGACTAAAGCCCCAACCTTTAGTCCCGTTTGCACCACCAACCGGGACAAAAGGGCGTACACGTGGCCGCGGCAAAGGGCGAGGGGGAGGAGCAACCGTCCCGGTTCGTAACACGAACCGGGACAAATAACCCTCTGCCGCGGCAGAGATTTGACACATTTCTCTGCCGCGGCAGAGAATTCATTTTGGCAACTTTTGTTGCCGCGACAGCATTTTGGCCACTTTTTTGCCGCGGCAGAGAATCCATTTATGTTGTTTTATTGTTTATTTAGTGTTTTGCATTCATCAATGAAGGAACCATTATATTACACAAGATCAGCATGACAATATAGATCCAAGTGTCGAACATATTACATTTGATACACGGATCGAGTTCATGCACTACATACAAAATAAGCTCTTTGTACAATCCCTATTGTTTATACACACACGAATAGTATTCCCCTTTTGAGTTTAGGACTTCTGCATCCAAAAATCCCGCCAATTCCTCCTGAATTGCTCGTACACGATCCTTTGGCAGAAGACCGTTCCGTAGACATTCGATCTGATTTAAAAAAGGAGTCAACCTATATGAATGAAACTAAACACAATTTGATGGTAATTAAAAGCTATAGAAATTGTTTACGTACGTGGAGTTGCTCTAAATTTCTGCCCTTCTCACGGCACGTCTGACGGATGAACTCGCAAATATAATATCCACATAAATTGTTCCCTGGTCCCTGCGTCAGTCACTTTACGAGAACAGAGTTCAATCAAAAAAATAATCAACCATGATAATAACGGTATCAAAACTAGAATCGAATAGATGCGTGGATATAGCTAGTGGTGCTTACATCTAGTGGTTGAAATGTAAGCTCCTCTTTCCAAACACCCCTAGCCTTGTTGGTGAACCATTTCCAAGTGCTGCCCGGCGAAGAAAACGAATAAAAGAAGTTATTAATTACTTGATATCATAAAATTCACGAACGTTGCCGATATAGTGTCGTAATGATTAGAATTACCGCTGGAGAAGCATCTGCATGTCCTTTCACGACTCAAGGGGTTTATGTTTCGAGTCCATGACTAGTACACGCCCTTTGTCAAGTTGAATGATTAACAGAATATAGTGGAAGCTGAGCATGCATAACTAATCAATTATATACTTAATATCGAGTAAACGAAATAGAAAGTGTATACAAGACAATAACACTCACTCGAAGTTGTAAGGAAATAGTATTTCCCTTCTGGTTTCTTGAAACCTTAACGCGTGTACGATATTATCCTCCGTATCCTGGGGGTTTGTTTTGAGATTAGCTTGATGAACCCAATATGGATCAATGAACCCAATGTCATAGATTTGTCCTCTGCTGCGTTCGAGAATCTTCATTCTGCATATTATAGTATGATTATATACATGCAATAAACGAGGTGAGATGGCTAGAGACTAAATTAATTACAGAATTAGTACTTACAGACAATAGGCACTGATAATCGATTTGTCCATGGCGTATTGATTGAATAATTGAAATACTTCATCAAATTCAATGGATATCATGTCATCTATTTCTTTCCCATAATGCCTTTGTGGCATGCATGTACCAATTATGCAATCTTCGCATTTTTGTTGGAAGATTATTTAACTCCTCAGGTTTGACGAGAGGTTTGCCGTACTGGTATTTGTATGCTAGTTCACACACGGGGAAGTACTCTAACTGGGATAAGTACCGGCAATACTCATACCTTGAGCAGCGGCAGCTTCTCCGTATTGTGCAACTACCTATTTGCTCTTCGGCCACATATTTGCTCGACCCCACATTGGTATGGGAAATCACCTTGAGAGGGGCGCAAGACTGTTTTTCTTGTTCTCCGATCTGGGCAACAGATTTCTCGCTTGCATCAGTACTGCTCTTTGAGGCTTGTTGTGCCGCATGTGACTTGAGAATAGAACGCTCATAGTCTGATGACAGCTTTGGCTCGGGTTGATGAAGAGTCTTTAGCATTTTGAACACTCTGGCTTTTTCTTCTTTGGTGCTGGGGAACTCTGGCTCTTTCGGCCGCCTCAGCTTAGCGAAAACGCTGTCGTTTCCATATCAACGATAGCCGTAGTCTCCTCTTCAGTACAGTCATAAGCTCTCTTGTGAGGAACCTTTGGTACTTTTGGAAGAGTCTCTTGTTTACGTTTCGGCGATCGCTTACCACGACGCAGAGTAGCGGTGGTACGCTTACGCTTTTTATCCTGAGGCGCCGGCGATGGCTGCGCCGGAGATTGGTGAGGCGACGGAGACGGGTGAGGCGACGGAGCCGGGTGAGGCGACGAAGACGGCTGCCGCGGCGGCGACGACCTCGCTGGAGACGGGTGAGGCGGCGGCGAAGATGGCCTTGGCGTGTGATTTCGAAGCACGATACATTCCTTTGGCCATAGAATGGTGACGTTTGTTGCGTCTCCCAGTTCAGTCACATCCCTTTCACCTGCAGGGTAGTCAAGCTTCAAAACTTCAAAGGTGGGCATGATTTCATCCATCCCGACAACAACGTAGCCCTGTAGAACCGGACGGCGGTGGTAAGTTGGTGTGGGTCCAATTGGTGAGGCATAGCCGACGGCCACCTTCATTGATATGTTCACAACTTTGAATGTAGCTCGCAGTGTGTCATCTGTGTGATATCATCCACTGGGTAGCCAACAGGAGCCATCATTGGTGCACCATCGTCATCATCATTGTCATCACTCGGGACCTCGGTGGAAGCCACATGCTTTTTCGATTATTCGATAGGCCGGTAGCATCGAATGCAGGTTCTACCACCATGTGCTGCTGAGATGGGCCGGTAGTACTTTGCTCTTTAAGTGCGTTAATTTCATCTTGTTGTTGCTTTATTCGTTCTTCAATTACACGCATTCGCTCTTTCTGAATATCTGCTTCAACTTCCGCCTTGTCCTTTCTCCTCTCACGGCTTCTATCAGGATATTTCTTCCTCTCTTCGGGAAACCCAGTCCTCCATGGTTGGGAGCCGCTTGTGCCTCGTGTTCGTCCATCATGTTCCTTATTTCCAAGGGCGAGTGTGAGCTCATCATTCTCTCTACCGGGAATGAAGTCCCCATCTTTAACAGCCTTTACTGCTTTTCTCATCTTCTCGATTGGCAAGGGGTCTTCTTTATGTCGTATGTTATATATACACTTCCCTTCCGAGTCCAACGTGACCCCATGCCCGTAAAACCAATTCCTTGCACGTTCGATCCAATCGTCTGTCTCTGGGATGCTCTTTTTGAAAGGGTTTCGCAGCATAGTAAATCAAAAAAATTCTACGGATGCGAACGGGAAAGCCAAGATCTAATCTAGGAGATGCAACCAACGAGGGGGGATAGATGAGATCTTCATACCCTTGAAGATTCGCATAGCGGAATGTTCAACGGAACGTGGTTGATGTAGTCGTACTAGCTTCTCCTCCTCGCGATTTGATCCGATCCAACACCGCAAGTGGCGATGCCTCCGAGAGATGCACACATACGGCACCTCGACGTCTCCTCCTTCCTCGGTCCAGCAAGTGGGGTGGAGAGATAGATTGGATCTAAAACACGACGGCGTGGTGCAAAGGTGGAGAGTTTCTGCGGCAGGGCTTCGCCTATGCGCAGTCGGGAGAGAGAGATCTGGAGGGCAGCAGTATGGCGGCTAGGGTTTTAAGGAGTGGGGTGGAGGGCTGCGCCCCTGCCCTCTATATATAGGGGGTTGGCCGGCCCCCTTGGCCCCTCCTCCAAGCCCTAGGGCGGCGGCCCCAAGGGTTGGAGTGGGGGCCAAGTTTTCCCCCTCCTTCTAGAAGCTCTCCCTACGGTTTCCCCTAGGGCTTGGCCGGCTGGGCCTATGGGGCCTTGTGCCCCTGGCCTAATGCGGCCAGGGCACTCCCTCGTAGGACCACGCCCCCTCCCAACAAGTGGGGCCATGTTGGTCCCACTCCGGAAGGTTCTAGAAGCTTCCGGCACAATACCGAACAATCCAAAATAATTCCGAAATCCAAAAACTGCTTTCCCTTATATGAATCTTATTCTCCGGACCATTCCGGAACCTCTCGTGATGTCCTGGATCTCATCCGAGACTCCGAAAAAAAACTCATAAACCAATTATCCATTCTATCCTAGCATCGAGACACGTTAAGGGTGTGACCCTACGGGTTCGAGAATATGCAGACATGATCTTCTATCAATAATCAACAGGGGGGTCTGGAAACCCATATTGACTCCCACACATTCATCGATGATCATATCGGATGAACCACGATGCCAGGATTCAATTAATCCCATACATATTCCCTTCGTCACGTGATATTTTACTTGCCCGAGATTCGATCGTCGGTATCGGCATACCTAGTTCAATCTCGTTCATAGCAAGTACTTTACTCGTTCCGTAATCCGATATCACTTTTTGATTAACTCCTTAGCCACGTGCTTGCAAGCGGTGTTGATATCGATTACCGAGTGGGCCCGAAGTATATCTCTCCGACTTGGGAGGGACAAATCCCATCTCGATACATACAACCCAACAAGTACTTTCCGATCACCTGAGAGACACCTTTATGATCACCCTCTCATAGGATGACGTTTGATGACCTAAAAGCTTTCTTCCGATACCAGGGAGTTGCATTATCTCATGGTCTAAGGAATACAATATTTGACATAATAAAAAGCTTCGCAAAGATGAACACGATGACACGATCTAATTGCTCTGCTTGATTTGGGTTTGTCCATCATATCATTCTCCCAATGACATGATCTCATTATTAATTGACAACTCATGTCTATGGTTAGGAAACCTTAACCATCATTAATCAATGAGCTAGTCCATAGAGGCGTACTAGGGACACGGTGTTGTTCATAAACCACACAAGTATCAAAGTTTCCGCTTAATACAATTCTAGCATGGAATATAAACTTTATCATGAACAAGAATTATAATAATAACATCTTTATTATTGCCTTTAGGGCATAATTCCAATAGTCTCCCACTTGCACTAGAGTCAATAATATAGTTTACATCTGGCAACAATCTAACACCCATGGCACTAAGGTGTTGATCATGTTTTGCTCGTGGAAGAGGTTTAGTCAACGGATCTGCGACATTCAGATTTGTGTGTACTTTGCTAATCTTCAGATCTCCATCTGTTATATAATCTCGAATTATATGAAACTTGCGGTTGATATGCTTGGTCTTTGTATGATATCTTGGTTCCTTAGACAGTGCTATGGCGCCAGTGTTCTCACACAATATCTCCAGTGGGTCCAAGGCACTTGGAACCACACGAAGCTCAGTGATGAAGTTCCTGATCCAAACTCCTTCACTTGATGCTTCTGCAGCAGCCATGTATTCCGCTTCTACTGTAGATCCCGCGATCACGCTTTGCTTGCACTTCTCCAGCTCATAGCTCCTCCATTCAAAATATAAACGTATCCTGTCTGAGATTTAGAATCACCCTTGTCGGTGTCGAAACTAGCATCGACGTAACCTTTTACGACGAGCTGTTCATCACCTCCATAGACTAAGAACATTACTTTAGTTCTATTTAAATACTTTAGGATGTTCTTCACGGCTGTCCAGTGTTCCACTCCTGGATCACTTTGGTATCTGCTCGTCAAACTAAGAGCATTGGACACATCCGGTCTAGTACATAGCATGGCATACATGATAGATCCTATGGCCGAGGCATAAGGCACTTTGCTCATAGCTTCTCTATCGTTTACCGTAGCTGGACACTGAGCCCTGCTCAATATCTTACCTGACAACATAGGCACTGAACCTTTCTTTGCCTTATCCATTCTGAACCTTTTCAGAACTTTGTCTAGGTATGTACTTTGGCTTAAAGCTATCAGGCGTCTTTTTCTATCTCTATAGATTTTGATGCCCAATATATAAGCAGCTTCCCCTAGGTCTTTCATTGAAAAACATTTGTTCAAATAACTCTTCACATCGTTAAGCATGTCAATGTCATTTCCGATAATCAATATGTCATCCACATATAGTACCAAAAATGTCACTGAGCTCCCACTCACTTTCTTGTAGATACAAGCTTCGTAGCAATTTGGAACAAATCCAAAGCTCTTGATTACTTGATCAAAACAAAGGTTCCAACTCCGAGATGCTTGCTTCAGTCCATAAATGGAACGCTGAAGTTTGCACACCTTATCAGCATCCTTAGGATCGACAAAACCTTTGGGTTGCATCATATACAACTCTTCATCAATGTTGCCACTGAGGAACGCAGTCTTGACATCCATCTTCCATATTTCATAATCATGAAACGCAGCAATTTCTAATAAAATCCGAATGGACTTAAACATCACTACGGGAGAGAAAGTCTCATCGTAGTCAACACCTTGAACTTGTCGAAAACCTTTCGCGACATGCCGTGCTTTATAGACAGTAACATTACCATCCGCGTCCGTTTTCTTCTTGAAAATCCATTTTCACTCAACGGCCTTTCGGTCGCTAGGAGGGTCCACCAAAGTCCATACTTGGTTTTCTCTCATGGATCCCAATTCGGATTTCATGGCCTCTAGCCATTTCTCAGAGTCTGGGCTCATCATTGCTTCCTCATAGTTCGCGTTCACTATTGTCTACTAATAAGACAGTTAAGACAGTGTTGCCGTACCACTAAGGAGGGGCACGCGACCTTGTCGACCTGTGACGTTCAGTAGTAGCATCGTCCGAAGCTTCATGATCCTTGTCATTAGCTTCCTCTATTGTTGGTGCAGACGGCACTGGAACAATTTCAGGTGCTGCGCTACTCTCCAACTCAAGAGAAGGTTCAATAAACTCGTCTAGCTCTACTTTCCTCCCACTCACTTCTTTCGAGATAAACTCCTTCTCAAGAAAGGATCCGTTCTTTGTGACAAACACTTTGCCTTCGGATCTGTGATAGAAGGTATACCTAATCGTTTCCTTAGGGTATCCTATGAAGACGCATTTCTCCGCTTTGGGTTCGAGCTTGTCCGGCATCAACTTCTTGACGTAAGCTTCGCATCCCCAAACTTTATGAAACGACAACTTAGGTTTAGCACCAAACCACAGTTCATACGGTGTCGTGTCAACGGATTTAGATGGTGCCCTATTTAAAGTGAATGCAGCGGTTTCTAATGCATAACCCCAAAATGATAACGGCAAATCTATAAGAGACATCATCGATCGCACCATATCCAATAAAGTTCGATTCCGGCGTTCAGACACACCATTGCGCGGTGGTGTTCCGGGTGGCGTGAGTTGCGAAACGATTCGGGTTGATTTAAGATGCGTGAGAAAATCATAACTAAAATATTCACCTCCACGATCGGATCGTAGAAATTTAATTTTCCTGTTACGATGGTTTTCCACTTCGTTCTGAAATTCTTTGAACTTTTCAAATGTTTCAAATTTATGTTTCATTAAATAGATATACCCATATCTACTTAAGTCATCAGTAAAAGTGAGAAAATAACGATAACCACCGCGCGTCGAAACACTCATTGGTCCGCATACATCGGTATGTATGATTTCCAACAAGTCCGTTGCTCGCTCCATTATTCCGGAGAACGGGGTTTTGATCATCTTGCCCATGAGGCATGGCTCGCACGTGTCAAATGATTCAAAATCAAGAGACTCCAAAAGTCCATCAGAATGGACTTTCTTCATGCATTTTACACCAATATGACCTAGACGGCAGTGTCACAAATAAGTCGTATTATCACTATCTACCTTGCATCTCTTAGCCTCAATGTTATGGATGTGTGTTTCATTGCTTTCGAGATTCAGAAGAAATAAATCATTCATAGCAGGTGCATGACCATAAAAGATGTTACTCATATAAATAGAACAACCATTATTCTCCGATTTAAATGAATAACCTTCTTGCAATAAACACGATCCAGATATGATGTTCATGCTCAACGCAGGCACATAATAACATTTATTGAGGTTTAAAACTAATCCCGAAGGTAAAACTAAGGAGAGCGTGCCGACGGCCATCACATCAACTCTTGATCCGTTGCCAACGCGCATCGTCACCTCATCCCTCGCTAGCCGCCGTCTATTCCGTAGCTCCTGTTTCGAGTTACAAATATTAGCAACTGAACCAGTATCAAATACCCAGGCACTACAACAAGGGCTAGTAAGGAAAACATCAATAACATGTATATCCAATATACCTTTGATGGTGCCAGCCTTCTTGTCCGCTAAGTACTTCGGACAGTTGCGCTTCCAGTGACCCTTGTCCTTGCAATAGAAGCACTCAGTGTCCGGCTTAGGTCCAGACTTGAGCTTCTTCTCTGCAGGGGCAACGCGCTTGCCGCTGCCCTTCTTGAAGGGCTTCTTTGCACCCTTACCTTTCTTAAAGCTGGGGGGCTTGTTGACCATCAACACATGATTATCTTTCTTGATGTCCACCTCCGCAGCTTTCAGCTTAGTGAAGAGCTCAGTCATCGTATCAGTGGAACCAATCTGATTATGAGTAACTACAAAACCTTTGTAGCTAGGAGGGAGTGATTGCAGAACTCTGTCAATCTTGAGCTCCTCTGGAATCTTGCAGTCCAGTTGCTCAAGGCGTTGAGTGTAGACCGACATCTTAATGGCGTGCTCACTAACGGAACTCCCTTCCTCCATCTTGTACTTAAAGAATTTCTCAGAGATCTCATATCTCTCAGAACGGGCCTGAGTCTGAAACATTGTTTTCAGTTCCTCGAGAATCTCAAAGGGCCCGGGGAACTCCTCAAAACGATTTTGAAGGTCCGATTCCATAGCAAACAACATGGTGCTCTTAATCACACCATAATCATCCTTGCGCGACTGATAAACAGCTTTCTCATCAGCCGGCGCATCTACAGCAGGGGCGTCACCTAGCGCTTTCTCAAGGACATAGTCCTTTTGTCCGCTAGAGAGAGTGATTCTCAGATTGTGGAACCAGTTGGTGAAGTTAGACCCATTGTTCTTAAGCTTTTCTTTCTCAGCAAAAACGTTTAAGTTGAAGTTGGACTTAGCCATTTGATCTACAAAATTTGCAAGTACAATTTAGACTATGTTCATGATAACTAGTACAACTTAATCAAATTACTAGATGAACTCCCACTAAATTCAACATCCCTCAAGTTGTTTAGTGAACATGATCCAAATTCATCACACCTAATCCGATCTTCACGAGAAGAGATGTGGTTTCAATGGTGGACAACAAAGTGTCGATCATATCATTCATATGACTCATGCTTAACCTTTCGGTTCATGTGTTCCGAGGCCATGTCTGTACATGCTACGCTCGTCAAGTCAAACCCAAGTATTTCCGCGTGTGCAAAACTGGCTTGCACCCGTTGTATGTGATCGTAGAGTTTATAGCACCCGATCATCACGTGATGCTTGAACACGAAGAACTTTCGCAACGGTGCATACATGGGGAGAACACGGTTTTATCTTGATCTTTAAGTGAGGAATCATCTTATAATGCTACCGTCGCGATCTAAGCATAATAAGATACATAAAAGGATAAATATCACATGCATATAATTTTATGTGACATGGTATAGCCAATCTCCGCGCAATGATCTCCATCTTGTGCGTGCCAACATGATCTCCATAACTCCACCATGATTGCCTCCACCACGAATAGCAACTACAACTATTGCTAACTACTTAGGGATAAAGTAAAGCTATTACATGGCGTATAAGAAGTTGACACACATGTCATACACAATTATAAAGACAACCATATGGCTCCTGCCGGTTGTGTACTCATCGACATGCAAGTCATGAAATATTACAAAACATGATCATTGCATACAACATACACATCACATCTTGGGCCATACCATATCACAGAAACACTCCCTGCAAAAACAAGTTAGACGCCTCTACTTTGTTGTTGCATGTTTTACGTGGCTTATGGGAGTAACAAGCTAAGAGCGATTCTTACCTACGGAAAGCCACAACGTTGATATTATGGTTGCCAACATCCGGTGTAAATCCCATGACAACTATAGTGAGAGAAACTGGCATCCACCAGCCGCATGTGTGGAACAAGCCACACGTCAAGTGCGGAGCCGGTCTTGCGAACGAGGTCGCATAAAGTTGGCCTGGACCGCTTCGATCTCACTATCCCGCGTCATAAGAAGTACACAACAAGAGGCTTGCAACAGAAAACATCAACACCCACAACAAGCATGTTGCGTTCTACTCGTGAAACACATCTACGCATAGATCTAGCTCTGATACCACTGAAAGGGTTTCGCAGCATAGATCTAATCTAGGAGATGCAAACAACGAGGGGGGATAGATGAGATCTTCATACCCTTGAAGGTTCGCACAACGGAACGTTCAACGGAACGTGGTTGATGTAGTCGTACTAGCTTCTCCTCCTCGCGATCCGATCCGATCCAACACCGCAAGTGGCGATGCCTCCGAGAGATGCACACGTACGGCACCTAGACATCTCCTCCTTCCTCGGTCCAGCAAGTGGGGTGGAGAGATAGATTGGATCTACAACACGACAGCGTGGTGCAAAGGTGGAGAGTTTCTCCGGCAGGGCTTCGCCTACGCGCAGTCGGGAGAGAGAGAAATCTGGAGGGCAGCAGTATGGCGGCTAGGGTTTTAAGGAGTGGGGTGGAGGGCTGAGCCCCTGCCCTCTATATATAGGGGGCTGTCCGGCCCCCTTGGCCCCTCCTCCAAGCCTTAGGGCGGCGGCCCCAAGGGTTGGAGTGGGGGGCAAGTTTTCCCCCTCCTTCTAGAAGCTCTCCCTAGGGTTTCCCCTAGGGCTTGGCCGGCTGGGCCTATGGGGCCTTGTGCCCCTGGCCCAATGCAGCAAGGGCACTCTCTCGTAGGCCCACGCCCCCTCCCGACAAGTGGGGCCACGTTGGTCCCACTCCGGAAGGTCCTAGAAGCTTCCGGTACAATACCGAACAATCCGAAACAATTCCGAAATCCAAAAACTGCTTTCCCTTATATGAATCTTATTCTCCAGACCATTCCGGAACCTCTCGTGACGTCCTGGATCTCATCCGAGACTCCGAACAAAAACTCATAAACCAATTATCCATTCTATCCTAGCGTCGAGACATGTTAAGTGTGTGACCCTACGGGTTCGAGAATATGCAGACATGATCTTCTATCAATAATCAATAGCGGGGTCTGGAAACCCATATTGACTCCCACACATTCATCGATGATCATATCGGATGAACCACGATGCCAGGATTCAATTAATCCCATATATATTCCCTTCTTCACGCGATATTTGACTTGCCCGAGTTTCGATCGTCGGTATCGGTATACCTAGTTCAATCTCGTCCACAGCAAGTACTTTACTCGTTCCGTAATCCGATATCACTTTGTGATTAACTCCTTAGCCACGTGCTTGCAAGCGGTGTTGATATCGATTACCGAGTGGGCCCGAAGTATATCTCTCCGACTTGGGAGGGACAAATCCCATCTCGATACATACAACCCAACAAGTACTTTCCGATCACCTGAGAGACACTTTATGATCACCCTCTCATAGGATGACGTTTGATGACCTCAAAGCTTTCTCCCGATACCAGGGAGTTGCATTATCTCATGGTCTAAGGAATACAATATTTGACATAAGAAAAAGCTTCGCAAAGATGAACACGATGACATGATCTAATTGCTCTGCTTGTTTTGGGTCTTTACATCATATCATTCTCCCAATGACATGATCTCATTATTAATTGACAACTCATGTCTATGGTTAGGAAACCTTAACCATCATTAATAAATGAGCTAGTCCATAGAGGCGTACTAGGGACACGGTGTTGTTCATAAACCACACAAGTATCAAAGTTTCCGCTTAATACAATTCTAGCATGGAATATAAACTTTATCATGAACAAGAATTATAATAATAACATCTTTATTATTGCCTCTAGGGCATAATTCCAACACTTTTTAGCACGCAGTTCATCCTCAAGTTTCTTCCACTTAGGAATGCCATCCCTGTAGCCACCTTGCCCCATAGTATGGTGATACTTCTTGTTAGCATCATTCAGCTTATTCGTTGCAGACATTTTCTTAGCTTTTTTTGATGTCTTGTAATCCACAAACTCAGCCTAGAATGGTTTTATCTTCTGAAACTAAATCTTCTCGAAATCAGGAGTATTCTCTTTCACGACATAGTCAAGGTGCAATCGTTTCTTCCAGTTGGTGAAACACTAGGCCATCTTCTTCATAGCCCACTCCCTGACCTTAGCCTCCATGGCTCACGCATGTTCTAAGGCGTCCTCAATTGGATCCTCCGCATTTGGATCCAGCTCTATCTTCGGTAGTTTGAAATTAACAATGAGCCTCTTCCACAGTAAATCTTTGGCCACGGTAGGGAGAAATAAAGACGTTCCCTCTTCTTCCGCATCAGCAGGCCTATTCCAATTTCGAACGGTGATCGGAATGAAGTCCCTAACAATTACTTTGCATTGTGCCACAAATTTGTTTGCGACAACTTCGGGAGCAATCGGTTTGCCGTCTTCACAGATATCTTCGATCCTGAACCTCTCATGGTCTTCCAACTTTTTGGTTGGGCCTCGTCCGCTCTTTTCAGTAGATTTCTTCGATCCGGAGGGCTAAAAGAAGAAAGATCGTTGTTACTATTTCTATATAGATAGAAGATGATTAATTAATTATATTACATGCACCACGCCAGAGCGGTCGTCTTCTCGATCACACAAGGCATCGACTTCTCCCTCACGGAAGGCATCACCTTCAACCTCAAACAAGTCGTCTCTTCCGGCAAAAAGAGGATCACCCTCACCGGAGTTGTTCAGAAACGTTGATACATCTAAATTTTCTTCCCCAAGGATCACACCTTCGATCAACTCTTCCTTTTCTTCGTCTCTATCGTGTGGGTCCATATTTTCTGCATAGGTGGAAAAACAGATAAGTTAAAGCGTCTAAGGGAGAATGTTAGGTATGGTGTTGAGAGATATAAACCCTAATTCGGAGAAACCCTAATACATACATACATAATAATAAAAATGAATTTACAATATCAGAAACCCTAATTCGGAGAAACCATCGGGCTCGGATCCTATCGCGAAGAACCAATACCGGAAAGAAAGGCGGCAATCAATACATGGCATAATACAATGCGCAAACCCTAAAACAGGGGGATCATCGGAATCGCCTTTGGTTTCAATTGGTTCTTCTAATTAAACGTGCCATAAACGTTGCTTAAAAATGTATGATTATAGCTTAGTTAGATAGGTTTCATTTTTCTGAACATTTTGGTATATTATTTGTATTTTTCTGATTTAAAATGAATTAGTTATAAATTTCTCGAGTTTTAATTCATTTTAAATCATTTTGGAATATTTAAAATAATTTACAAATTGGGCCCACATTTTAGACTTTTATTAATTTCAGAAAACATTTACAGAAAAGATTAAAATCCTGACAGGCAGGGCCCACCTGTCATACATTTTATTAATTACATAAATATTTAAAAGAAAATAAAAGGTAAATATGACAACAGCATGACATCATGCTGATGTCATCAATGGTGATGCTCATAGGTCGAGCATGGATCCATCGATCCAGTGCACGCCTAGACACGCGGATGGGCGCGTTAGAGAGAGGGCGATGCAGGGAGCAAGATAGTGGCGGCGCCACTCCTTCTTGGTCACCAGAACGTCGCCTCCGTCGAGCTCCAGCGGCGGCGGCGGGCACACGCGGGGAGAACAGTACAGGAGGAGAGAGAGAGAACAGAGGGCAACCTGAGGATCAGCAGCTCACCAGGAACACGACAGAGGTGGTGGCGAGCCCGGGCGAGCTCGGGAGACGCCGGAATCAACGGAGATAGACGGCGCCCGGAGCTTCCGATCCAGGCGATTGAGGTCACGCACGAGGAAAAATACTTGGGGCCTTGAGCGGGCGGCGGTGGTGGCGAGCAGGCGGCCTTGGCGAAGCTCGGCAGCGACTGCCGGTGTCGAGGCGGTTCTGTCTGGCGTCGGTGAGAAGCAGAGAAGTGAGATGGAGAAGAAGAAGAGGAGGCGCGTCAGTTATAAAGGAAGGGCCTTTTGTCCCGGTTGGTGGCTAACTGGGACTAAAAATCATACGTCAGTTGGAGCCACCAACCGGGACGTATACTCCACCTTTTTTTCATCAGCCCAAGGGGCGCGCGCAGGGGTCTTTAGTCCCGGTTGGTGGCTCCAACCGGGACGTATGACCCTGTTTTCAAAAAAATTCAGGAATTTTCTCTCTGTTCCCGTCTTATTTTTTATTTTGGGGTTTAAATTTGTAATGTTTTTTAAATGATAATTACTTTAGAATTTATAAAAACTTTAAACATAAAAAGTGTTTCAATTTGAATAACTAAGTCAAAACCATTTTCTGTTTTTAAAAATAATTAATGTAACCATTTAAACTATGAACCGTTTAAAATTAAAAATGAATTAACTTATATTTTTTGAATATTAATTTGGAATTTAGAAAAACTTTAAACATAAAAAGTGTTTGGATTTGAATAACTAATTCAAAACCATTTTCTATTTTTAAAAATAATTAATGTAACCATTTAAAATATGAACCATTTAAAATTAAAAATGAATTGACTTATATTTTTTGAATATTAATTTGGAATTTAGAAAAACTTTAAACATAAAAAGTGTTTGGATTTGAATAGCTAATTCAAAACCATTTTATATTTTTAAAAATAATTAATGAACCATTTAAAATTAAAAATGAATTAACTTATAGTTTTTGAATATTAATTTGGAATTTAGAAAAACTTTAAACATAAAAAGTGTTTGGATTTGAATAACTAATTCAAAACCATTTTCTATTTTTAAAAATAATTAATGTAACCATGTAAAATTCAAAATTAATTAACTTATATTTTTTGAATATTAATTTGGAATTTAGAAAAACTTTAAACATAAAAAGTGTTTGGATTTGAATAACTAATTCAAAACCATTTTATATTTTTAAAAATAATTAATGAACCATTTAAAATTAAAAATGAATTAACTTATATTTTTGAATATTAATTTGGAATTTAGAAAAACTTTAAACATAAAAAGTGTTTGGATTTGAATAACTAATTCAAAACCATTTTCTATTTTTAAAAATAATTAATGTAACCATGTAAAATTCAAAATTAATTAACTTATATTTTTTGAATATTAATTTGGAATTTAGAAAAACTTTAAACATAAAAAGTGTTTGGATTTGAATAACTAATTCAAAACCATTTTCTGTTTTAAAAATAATTAATGTAACCATTTAAAATATGAACTATTTAAAATTTAAAATGAATTAACTTATATTTTTTGAATATTAATTTGGAATTTAGAAAAACTTTAAACATAAAAAGTGTTTGGATTTGAATAACTAATTCAAAACCATTTTCTGTTTTTTAAAAATAACTAATGTAACCATTTAAAACTAAAAATGAATTAACTTATATATTTTGAATATTAATTTGGAATTTAGAACAAGTTTAAACATAAAAAGTGTTTGAATTTGAATAAATAATTCAAAACCATTTTCTGTTTTTTAAAATAATTAATGTAACCATTTAAACTATGAACCATTTAAAATTAAAAATGAATTAACTTATATTTTTTGAATAGTAATTTGGAATTTAGAAAAACTTTAAACATAAAAAGTGTTTGGATTTGAATAACTAATTCAAAACAATTTTATGTAATTAAAGATAATTAATGTAACCATTTAAAATTAAAAATGAATTAACTTATATTTTTTGAATATTAATTTGGAATTTAGAAAAACTTTAAACATAAAAGGTGTTTGGATTTGAATAACTAATTCAAAACCATTTTTTGTTTTTAATTTGGATTTGAATTAACTTATATTTTTATATATTAATGGGTGGGAAAAAAAGGACGAGAAATAATGGGCGTGAAGAAAAATTTATTAGGATAGAACTGGAATTAAAGTACATAACGCAACTAACACAAAGTTACATAGAACTAAAAATTGAGATACATGGCCAGATTAAGTCACAATCGGCCGAACTTGTTTTGCAATGTTGGAGTGATTCAGTCATGCTCGTGCCTACACCTGTACTTTTCGCCATGACCGTCGTCTCTGTCGTCGTCGGGATCACCGTAGTTGAACCTTGAAGGCTGAGTACGAAACACCAATCGGCTTAAGGTCAGGAATAAAGTCAACACAAAACTCAATGACCTCCTCTATTCCATATCCCTTGGAGATGCTTCTTTCTGGTCTAGCACGGTTATGAACATATTTTTTTAAGACTCCCATAAACCTCTCAAAGGGGAACATATTGTGCAGAAATACAGGACCGATAATGGCAATCTCTTCCACTAGGTGAACCAGGAGATGCATCATAATATTGAAGAAGGATGGTGGGAACACCAACTCAAAACTAACAAGACATTGTACCACATCCTTCTGTAACCTTGGAAGAATATCTAGATTGATTACCTTCTGAGATATTGCATTGAGGAATGCACACAACTTTACAGTGGGTACTCGAACATTTTCCAGTAGAAGCCCCCTCAATGCAATCGGAAGCAACTGCGTCATAATCACGTGACAGTCATGAGACTTCAGGTTTTGGAACTTTTTCTCTGCCATATTTATTATCCCCTCTATATTAGATGAGAAGTCAGACGGCACCTTGATACTATAAAGGAGTTCAAAAATGATTTCCTTCTCTGCTTTGGTAAGAGCATAGCTGGCACGACTTAAGTGACGCCCTTTATCCGTCTTGTTGTGTGTATGCATGTTCTTTAGGTCTTTCATAATTTGTTGGTCCTCCCGTGCTTCTGGTGTATCTTTTGTCTTCCCATACACGCCTAGGAATCCTAGCAGGTTCACGCAAAGATTCTTCGTCACGTGCATCACGTCGATTGAAGAGCAGACACGTAGGACTTTCCAATATGGCAGCTCCCAAAATATAGATTTCTTCTTCCACATGGGTGCGTGTCCTGTAGCGACGTCGTTCGGAACTGATTGACCGCCGGGACCCTTTCCAAAGATTACTTCTATGTCCTTGACCATACCAAATACATCATCACCAGCAGGGAGTTCAGGCTTCTTCCGGTGATCTGCTTCACCTTTGAAATGCTTGCCTTTCTTTCTTACGGGATGATTGGTCGGAAGAAATCGTCGATTCTCCAGGTACACAACCTTCTTGCATTTATGCAAATATGTACCTTCGGTCTTATCTAAACAGTGCGTGCATGCCTTATATCCCTTGTTTGTTTGTCCTGAAAGGTTACTAAGAGCAGGCCAGTCATTGATGGTTACGAAAAGCAACCCTCGTAGATCAAATGGCTCCTGTTTGTTCTCATCCCATGCATGTACACCTGGTTTGCCCCACAACTGTAAGAGTTCTTTAACTAATGGCCTAAGGTACACATCAATGTCCTTGCCCGGCTGCTTCGGGCCTTGGATGAGCACTGGCATCATAATGAACTTACGCTTCATGCACAACCAAGGAGGAAGGTTGTATAGATACATAGAGTCACGGGCCAGGTGCTATGACTGCAGCTCTGCTCTCCAAAAGGATTCATGCCATCCGTACTTAGATCAAACCATAAGTTCCTTGCGTCACCTACAAAGTCTGGAAAGTATCTCTCAATTTTTCTCCACTGTGACCCATCAGCAGGGTGTCTCAACTTCCCGTCTTTCTTACGGTCTTCTTTGTGCCATCGCAACAACCTGGCATGATCTTTGTTTCTGAACATGCGTTTCAACCTTGGTATTATAGGAGCATACCACATAACCTTAGCAGGAACCCTCTTCCGGAGGGGCTCTCCCTCAACATCACCAGGGTCATCTCGTTTGATCTTATACCGCAATGCATTGCATACCGGGCATTTATCTAAATTCTCATACTCCTTACCACGGTAGAGGATACAGTCATTAATGCATGCATGTATCTTTTGCACATCTAATCCTAGAGGACATAGAGTCTTCTTTGCTTCGTAGGTACTCTCGGGAAGTTCGTTTTGTTTTGGAAACTTTGGCTTCATTATTTTCAGCATCTTTTCAAATGAGGAGTCAGTTAGACCACACTCTGCCTTCCATCGCAACAATTCCAGTGTGGTACCAAGCTTTGTGCTGCCATCTTCACAATTGGGTACAACAATTTCTTGTGATCTTCTAACATGGCCTCTAACTTCAACTTCTCATTTTCTGTTTCACAGTCTCGCTTTGCATCAGAAATGACCCTACCAAGTTCATCAGCCGGCTCATCTGATGCCCGTTCTTCACCTCCTTCCTCTTCATTGTCTTCCATTGCAGTATCACTGTATTCAGGAAACATATGATGATAGTTGTTATCATCATCTTCTTCTTCACCGTCTTCCATCATAACCCCTTTTCCCCGTGCTTGGTCCAGCAATTATAGTTGGGCATGAAACCTTTCATAATCAGGTGGCCGCGAATGACTTTCGAGGAAGTGTACTCCTTGTTGTTTCGACATTGAACACATGGACAATGTATAAAACCATTCTCTTTGTTTGCCGTAGCCACATCGATAAATTTATCCACGCCTTTAGTGTACCCGGGTACACGCCGGTCACCGTACATCCATTTCCGACCGTTCATCTGCATCATATAAGTAAGTTTATCAAAAACAGGACATCATAAATAGTAAAATGACCAATTCACATCGACAGAGGCATTGTATCAATGACAGAGAAAAGATAAGATTGCTAACCTCGATCGAGGGAAATAAAGAGGAGAAAGCTCAAGTGCGTCTGAGACACCTTCTATATTTTTGTTCTATGAAAAATTGAACGGGATCATTCACTCAAACATTTCATCAAACACCTTGAATGAATGCATAGGAAAAAAACTAGCACACCTCTCACACCTTCCACCAAGAAAAAACAGAGGGGAGGCAGAGGGCTGGGGCGTCGCATTTATAGAGGGCGGGATCATACGTCCCTGTTTGTAACACAAACCGGCACTAAAGGTGTGTGTCACGCCACATGACTGACGTCCAACCTTTAGTCCTGGTTTGTGTTACAAACCGGGACGCATGACCTCTTACCAACCGGGACGCATGCCTCCGGCCACCGTGCCCGCTCGAACCGGGACGCGTGCCAGCATTAGTCCCGGGTCGTGGCGCAACCGGGACTAATGCTGTTAGGAGGCACGAACGGATAGCCTTTTTTCTACTAGTGATCCGAGCTATATTAGAGAACCTAGTACTTCATGCATAGGTAAGCTTTCTATGCAAGCATTAATAAAAGTAATATGTGACTGAAGTTACAGAACTGCCGAGCAAATAACAAATTGATTGGTTATAGATTCAATTGTATGGAGCGGTAGTTAAGTGATTCTTGCATTGTGCAGGTTTGGCACGAGTTGCACCTACAATCACAATCATATTAGCCTCATTTTTATCACCATACCAATTTAGGTTACTCGATCTGATATAGTGGTTATTTGGATTCGTTTACAAACATGAGCACATGGTTATGGTTGGGACTGGTGGCATGGATAAATCTATTTTTAGTCAAACAAAACATTTTCCATCTACTGAATTTTCAATGGAAAATATCTGAAGATCCATTCTCATTAGTTTACTCTTGGTATATTTCTTGAAACATGAAACTATAATGACATTTGGATATTCTTTTCTCCTAACATTTTAAATTGATACACATATCACCATTATTTTTCTTGCAGAGTTCTTGGAGAAGATTCATCGGAATTGGCTGATAGAGAAGGAAGTATGTCGTCATGTATCAAGTGTGAATATAGAATGTTCTTTTGCGCGGTCAGTTGGCTTCCTCTCTCGCGTTTCTCTAATGTGATGTCTAATTGTGGAATTCACATTTAAATTTGTGTGATGCATTGTTTTAAGAAGCTTATGTCTCGTTAACTTACATGCTCTGCAGGGTGCCGTAGTGTGTTGGACTAGTGCAAAGGACATGTGCACATGCAATTAACGGACACTGAAGATACGGGATACCTGTAAAAAGAAAATTCATAGATATAGATCCTATTATTTTAAGAAAGAATGTATGTAAATTTAAGATCCTAATTGTATCTGCGGCTTGTTGATAGTTTAAATAGTTGTCAACTGAATTACTTCTCCACGAGCTACTTTTTTTCTTGATTATATATATGCACAATGTTATTTTGTATACTATATAAATGCCTCCATCAAGAAGACGTGAAATTGTTTGTATGTTGTGTATTGTTTCAATTCGGCAAGTTATAGAAAATTGGTATCAAAACTCTAGCTTGAAGCAAGCATGTACAAGAATTTATTTGAGACGCAGTGTCATGTCACTAGGGATGTAATAGATTGCGGAAGTATAGATTGTATTGATATTGCAAGAGGTGATTACAACGTGAGCCCTTAGGTTGTTTATATAGTACTAGATGACTTGGAAGACAAGAAGACTAGTAGAGATAGAATTGGATTACAATATAAAACTACCAAATATAACATAACCGTAATACACTCTAACAGGATGGTAGAGACGACCTGCCAATCCACATAGGAAAGCAAGGAAAGCGTCTATACGCTTGTAGAGATACAATAAAAATGTCTCATGTTTTTGTAGACACGCTCACCACATCGTCCTTAGGACCTTTGAGACGGTGCATAAAGAGACGCTCATGGGATGCTCCGAAGAGATGCTATAAAACGTCTTTAGCGCTTAGATTGTGTGTCTTTACATGACTATTTTCTTGTAGTGGCTATGATGTCCGCTGTTCTTGCAATCACCCAATTTACTATCACAACAAGTATTTTGACAATGTCAAGTGGCGAGTTCTCTCGCCCTGACCGTGCATCATGTTCCTCTCTTCCTGATGCTTCATACTTCCATGAACAGGTTCATTTTTTTTTCATCTCGCTCCAGTTTTTCTCTCGTTCTCTTCTCAGTCTACTTCGTGTGCATGCTATATATTAAAAAACAAGTGGAACAACGGAGGAAAGTGCTTTGGTATCTACCCGGTGAACATTGACAAATTGGTATATAAAGAGAAACAACCACCCACAAACTCGAATGGTTGGTGAAGGGTGCAACGTTTTTTAAGAGATGAATGTAGAGTGACACATGCGTTGCTAATTAATATTGAGTTGTTTGCACCAACCAAGTTATACTGAAAGATCTCTTGTCGGATCGGAAAAAATTCATAGATATAGATCCTATTATTTTAAGAAAGAATGTATGTAAATTTAAGATCCTAATTATATCTGCGGCTTGTTGATAGTTTAAATAGTTGTCAACTGAATTACTTCTCCACGAGCTACTTTTTTTCTTGATTATATATATGCACAATGTTATTTTGTATACTATATAAATGCCTCCATCAAGAAGACGTGAAATTGTTTGTATGTTGTGTATTGTTTCAATTCGGCAAGTTATAGAAAATTGGTACCAAAACTCTAGCTTGAAGCAAGCATGTACAAGAATTTATTTGAGACGTAGTGCCATGTCACTAGGGATGTGATAGATTGCGGAAGTATAGATTATATTGATATTGCAAGAGGTGATTACAACGTGAGCCCTTAGGTTGTTTATATAGTACTAGAAGACTTGGGAGGCAAGAAGACTACTAGAGATAGAATTGGATTACAATATGAAACTACCAAATATAACGTAACCGTAATATACTCTAATACCCCCCGCAGTCAGATCGGTAGTGACGCGGATGGTCTGACTGGAGCATAAGCCGGAGGTGATGTGGTAGCCCTTGTTGCCGATGTCGATGTAGCTGGGAGTGGGGCGTTGTAGTCGTGGTCGATGGTGCCGTTGGTGAAGTTGTCGCCGTTGATGAAGTCGATAACGTTGATGATGTTGTGTTGTGGTTGATGTCGTCGTTGAGCCTGGAGAATTCGTCGTAGTGGTTGAGGTAGACGTAGTCTGAGAAGTAGCTCGACCCGCAATGCCGAGCTTGCTAGGCTGGGGAGCGTGTCGGGGATGAAGGCACGCGTCGGTGTTGCCGATACCGGGCGAGCGAAGACAGACACCATCATGAGCCATGCGTGCTAGAGCCAGATTGAGGAGCAAAGAAAATTTCCGTAAACGGTCGGTGTAGAAGTTGTCCGCCGTGTCGGAGTAGACGATGTGGCTGCAAGAAGAAGATTTAGCACAAACTTGTGCAAATAAAAATTAGACTGCGACTCTAGCGGCAAGGTCGTGGTGGACGAAGAAGACGGTGATAATTGTCGATGGCGATTGAATTGTAGCGGTAGTCGATTTCGGGGATTAGACCCGTATTTTCCGCTGTCGTATGAGCACGGCGTCGCTCGTGGAGAAGAACTTGTTGGCATTGACGATGACCACGATCGGTGGTAGTGGCGACAATGTGGCGATGTTATTGATGTAGATGGTTGTCGGTGATGATGACCACAAACGATGCAGGTGCAGCCTTGTATTAATGGCGAGGCGCGTACTCGAGGCGTGCATCCCGGTTGATGTTGGCGAAAACGATCCGGCACAGTGGATGACGAGGAGTAGCCGGAGATGCGTCGACACCAAGGCTGGTGTAGAGGCGCACGACGACTTGGCAATGATGTGGTGTAGATGTGTAGATGCAGCTAGGCTTGGAGTAGAGCAGATCCGTCCTTGCCCACATGTACGTACACGCATGCACCACGGTGCAGCTTGGTGCGTGCTTGCCCGTTGGAGTAGATGGCTGTGTGCAGCTTACGGCCGGTCGATACGGCTTGAGGCAGTCTATCGATCTAGGGAGAGAACTAATCGGTATTTGGTGGCTAAAGCAAAAGAGATCTAATTAATAGAAAACGGATCTATTGTGATTGAAAGAAGAGCTAGCTACGATATGCGATGCCCCCGGCGAAAAACATAGAGATAGATCTCGCCGGGGGCGGCGCGCCGGCGGTGGTGGCTAAACCCTAGGCCGAGGAGCGACACGCTCTGATACCATGATAGATTGCGGAAGTATAGATTGTATTGATATTGCAAGAGGTGATTACAATGTGAGTCCTTAGGCTGTTTATATAGTACTAGATGATTTGGGAGGCAAGAAGACTATTAGAGATAGAATTAGATTACAATATAAAACTACCAAATATAACATAACCGTAATACACTCTAACAGGATGGTAGAGACGACCTGCCAATCCACATAGAAAGCAAGGAAAGCGTCTATACGCTTGTAGAGATATAATAAAAATGTCTCATGTTTTTGTAGACACGCTCACCACATCGTCCTTAGGACCTTTGAGACGGTGCATAAAGAGACGCTCATGGGATGCTCCGAAGAGATGCTATAAAACGTCTTTAGCGCTTAGATTGTGTGTCTTTACATGATTATTTTCTTGTAGTGGCTATGATGTCCGCTGTTGTTGCAATCACCCAATTTACTATCACAACAAGTATTTTGACAATGTCAAGTGGCGAGTTCTCTCGCCCTGACCGTGCATCATGTTCCTCTCTTCCTGATGCTTCATACTTCCATGAACAGGTTCATTTTTTTTCATCTCGCTCCAGTTTTTCTCTCGTTCTCTTCTCGGTCTACTTCGTGTGCATGCTATATATTAAAAAACAAGTGGAACAACGGAGGAAAGTGCTTTGGTATCTACCCGGTGAACATTGACAAATTGGTATATAAAGAGAAACAACCACCCACAAACTCGAAGGGTTGGTGAAGGGTGCAACGTTTTTTAAGAGATGAATGTAGAGTGATACATGCGTTGCTAATTAATATTTAGTTGTTTGCACCAACCAAGTTATACTGAAAGATCTCTTGTCGGATCGGAAGAAATTCAGATACTCGTGTATTGTTGACGAGTAATTTCTGTTTGTAGCATAAGTTAAGAGAAGACTAATTAGTATAAGTGACATGGCATATATTCCGTTCATCCGGAAATAAATGACTCAGATTTTTCTAGATTCGCGTATATCTAGATGTGTTTTATTCAACGAAAAAAATAACACGCTGTTTCGGCGCTATAGCGTCGCTATAGCATTTTCGGAAGTCAGACGCTACGTTATGCATAAAATGCTTGCTATGACGCTAATCGCGTTTTAGCGGCGCTAAATGGCGCTATACACGCTATACGTTATACCGTTATAGCGGTCCTATAAAATCTTGAAATTATCGGCAATCAACCTGGCCCATTCAGTCCGCACGACTCAACAAACCTAGCTAAACCAACTCCCATCCCCACGTCGCATCCCATTCCCCACCACGCGATGGTAGTGGCGGCGGCAGGATCCTCCATCTCCTCCAGCTCTGGCCGGTTGCCCGCCTCCATCCGGCACATCCCTGATCAAAAGGAGTGCAACTAGCAACGCTGCGACCAAGGATCTCCCACAGCAGCAACCAACACCACACCTAGCTTCATCCCCACCGATTCTCCACTTCTTCTCCATCTTGGAGAGCACTGGAAGTCTTGGAACATGCACGATGTCTGCCTCGCCCCAAAGAAGTCAGCTTCATCCCCACCAATTCTGAATAAGTAGTTTCTCCTATGTTGTTGCTTGATGCCTTGTTGGCTATTGATATGACTGTTTGAAAAATATGTCCTTCATTTTGAATTTTATGATCATTTTGATCCGTACTCTATCATTTAGTCATCATTGGTTGATTGGCTATGCATGTATTACTTTGGATCATTTTTTAGCTACTGGAATCCTTAGTATACAGACTATACCTATCAATTTTTTTATTGTTTTACAAAACACTATTTTGAAAAATAGTACCCTATTAGCGCGCTATAAGTTGCGTAGCATCTGAAGAGAGGCGGCGCTAAAATAAATAGCGCGCTATTTTTTTCCTTGGTTTTATTAAGTATATACATGCAAATCTAGACAAATCGGAGTCACTTATTTCCGGACTGAGGGAGTACACTTGTTGTAAAAAAAAAGCGGTATGTGGTTGACTGGTTTCTCTATAATTTCACTTGAGGCGCCCGAGTTATTTTCTTCTTGCTCTGGTTAGGTGGCTGATACATGTGGCAACTTGGGTTAATTGTAATAAGAATGTTGTAATAAATTTTAATAAGTCAATGAAGCTTCCATGCATCACACGATGCAGAGGCCGAGGTAATACCCCTTTTCTAAAATAGGTGTGATTGGTCGCCTGCGTTATTTGGGGCTCCCGGGGTCATGTCCCTTGGGTGCATGGCTCACTAGTGGAGAACGGGGCATTAGTCCGGGTCCTAGAGGGCCTCTAGTCCCGGATTGGCAGCCGGAACTACGGAAACGGGACTAGAGGTTTCAGCCTTTACTTCCAGGCCTGTTACGGGCCAGGACTAAAGGCTCTGTACGTGGCAGCGTAGCGGTGCGAGGGGGGTGGTCTTTAGTCCCGGTCCGTATTACGGGCCGGTACTAGTTCCTTTCTGCCACGGCAATATTTTACCAATTCGGCCGCCGCGGCAGCCGATGGGTTTTGTTGCCGCGGCAGAGTTTTGTTGTCGTTTTCTGCCGCGGCAGCCGACGGGGGTTTCTGCCGCGTCAGAGTTTTGGGGCCGTTTTCTGCCGCGGCGGCCGATGCGGGTTTTTGCCGCGGAATAATTTTGGAGCCGATTCCTGCGGCGGTAGCCGAATGCGGGTTCTTCCATGGCAGGAGGATAGTAGAGGAGGGTTGCGTTTGGCGTAAAGTGACATGCAACGAAGAAACTCATTACAAACAACATCGTTATAATTATATAGATATAATTCTACATTACATATAATTCTACATTACATATAATTCTACATTACATATATATACATAAATGGAGATCACAACCCGTCTATTCGGTTACAAGTTTCTTATATCACTAGTAGCCGGAGGTATGGTATTTTTCTTCTGGGTTTATGACATGGTCAACAAGAAATCCCGTCAATTCCTCTTAAATTGCTACCAGACGCTTCCTTGGTTCGAGATACTCCCGCAATCTTTCCAACTATATATAAAAGAAGGAGCTCAATATGATTATCAATAGTCACAACAAATATTATGAATGACACTCAACAAAAATTGTGAATATATTGTTCACGTACATCTATAAATGTCCCTCCGTCCCGCTCACTAACCTCGGAGCGAATGTACCCGCACACGAAGTATCCACATAGATTAGTACCTGGTGGCTGCCTCTTGCACTTTACGAGAATAGAATTCAATCAAATAATTATCAAGCGTGACATAATGGTATTGAAACTAGAATTGAAGAGATACGCGGATCTAGCTCGTACTACTTACATTGATCCGATGAAAACTAAGCTCGTCTTTAAATTCACCAACCGTAGCATTGGTGAAATCTTTCCAAACCCTGCCCGGCAAAAAATAAAGAATAGATGAGTTATTAGTTACTTGATATCTCAGGATATATATGAACTAAAGGGACCGATATAGTGCGGTAGTGACTAAAATTACCTCCGGAGCACATCTTTAATGAATACGTACTCTAATTCATCTCTCATTAGCGAGTCATTCATTTCAACTCTTCCAGCGTCAACTTCAATGGTTAGCAGAATTCAGTGATAGCTGCGCACGTTTATATTCTGATGATCAGCATTGGATAACACCTTGAGCGGGGCGATCGATTTGTTTGCCTGCATTCCGAGTTGCGCAACATCTCTTTTCCCGCTGCTTGCAGTAGTATTTCCTGGAGTATTACCGCTGCTTGCAGTAGTATTTCCTGGATTCTTCCTACCAATTCTCGGTAGCGTTTGTAGTCATCAGCCTTATTTATCTCATATTGCGATGGTTGCTCAAGAAACCCCTTAGCCCACTTTTTGGCTTTGGGATCAAATATTTGTTTTGGCTCGGGAGCTTTGGGTGCAAAGAAGGCTTTAATTTGGGCATCGCTGATCGCTTTGGTTTCCTCATCAGTCATCTCGTAAGGCAACTTGGGAGGAGGCGGCAGGATTTTATTCACCTTTTTTACCTTTGGCTTTCTTCTGACTAGTATTTTTACTAGTTGACCGAGAGACCGCCTTCTTCGTCTGACACCGCGGCGGCGGAGTGGGCTGACGTGGCGGGGGAGTGGGCTGATGCGGCGATGGACTCGCGCTATGGTGATCGTCCCACTCCTCATGTGGACTTTCTGGAGGCGGCAGACTCGGCTGACGCGGAGGAGACGGTGGTTGCTTGGGTGCAGAGCCTGGAAACACGATGTATTTCTTGCGCCATAAAATGATAGAGCCCCTAACTTCTCCTAGCATGCTCTCATCTTCAGGTCAAGGGATGTCAAGTTGTAGTGATTCATATTGAGGTAGAACCTCATCCACCCCGACACGAGCATAGCCATCTGGAATCTCTTTGCAATGCCAGCGTGCTTCAGGTTTACAAGATAAAGCATAGCCGAGAGCCGCCTTGAAGGATAAGTTCATCACTCCCACATGCAGCTCGTAGCTTGTCTTCTCAGTGATATTGTCCACGAGATAGCGATCTATTGGATCGGGCACCGTGGAAGCGACACTGCTTCTCTGCTGAGATGGGACACCGACACTTTCTTCTAGCCACTGATGAGTTGGCCCTTGCTGGCGCATTTCGTCCAGTTGCTTCTGTTTCTCCTTTAGCATGGCATATATTTCCTCGTTCTTTCTTTCCACGCTACGCAACCGGTCTGACTCCTCTATCTCCTTCCGCTTCTTTGCCCTCGCTCGGCTTCTATAGGATTTAGTATCCTCAGGAAACCTAGTCTTCCACGGCACAGAAGGTCCAAAGCCTCGTGTTCGTCCTAGATTTTTAGGATTCCCGAGGGCCATTGTCAGCTCGTCGTTCTCTCTGTCGGGTTTGAAACCCTTTTTAACCTCCTCAATTGTTTTAACAATTTCTCCATGGGGTGTAGCAACATTGGACTTTTTATCGAATATTAACTCCCATGTTTCTATGTCATACTTTTCCCCACATATCTCATACAACACCGCTAGAGCGTAGTACTCCGTCGCTCTGGCCGAGTCCACTACGAGGATGCCCGGGCATATCCTAAAGTAGGTATGGATTTGACCGAAATAATGCTAAGTAAATAATTATATTCTAATAATAGTAATAATTTCCTAAATATTAGCAACAATATCCTAAATACTAACAAATATTTATATACAAATCTCTAAATATCCTAAATACTAACAATTAATATATACAAATCTCTAAATATCGCTAAAATTAATAATAATATGTCTAAAGAAAATTATATATCTAACTACATTTACTATATACAATACTAACAATATTATATCTAACAAAATTATCTATAAACAATACTATATACTAGCTAACAATATACTAACAATATTATCTAAACAATATACTATATACTAACAATATTATATCTAACTAAATTATCTAATTAAACAATACTATATACTAATTAATTAACAATATACATTTATGAAAAAAACAAAAAAAGAGGAATACTTACAGTAATGGCCTTGAGGAAGGAAGACGGGCAGGGGAAGACAAGGCTGAAAGTGGCGGCTACTGATCGCATTTGACGACGGGTGAGCGGCAATGACAGCGGGGAAGACGGTGATGAGCTTCACGGGGCGCGGGATATGGCGGCGATTTGGAGAAGAGGGCGCATGGCTCGGGCCGGAGGAGGGCAGTGGTTATTTATACCCACCACCTCTAGTCCCGGTTCTAGCCTCCAGCCGGGACTAGAGGGGGGCGAACTCTAGTCCCGGTCCCAGCCACGAATCGGGACTAGAGGTCTTTTCGGCGCGCCGTTTCGTTCTCGCGCGCATAAACCTCTAGTCCCGGCCCTAGCCGTCCCGGCTCGTGGCTAGGGCCGGGACTAGAGATAGATTTTTTTAATTTTATTATTTCTATATCTTTTGTTCTGTGATGATGAAAAATATGTATTATATATCAAATTTTGCAGGAAAAAAAGATCTATAATGTAAATCTATTAGCATATTCTGTTATAAAACTAATATTTTGTTGAATTAAAAAATATCTTTTGTATACTAGAGTTTGAATTTATTAATATTATTATTCTAATATCTTTTATTCTATAATGATGAAAAATATGTATCATATATCAAAATTTGCAGGAAAGAAAGATATATAATGTAAATCTATTAGCATATTCTGTTATAAAACTAATATTTTATTGAATTAAAAAATATCGTTTGTATATTAGAGTTTCAATTTATTAATATTATTATTTCAATATCTTTTATTCTGTAATGATGAAAAATATGTATCATATATCAAAATTTGCAAGAAAAAATATCTATAATGTAAATCTATTGGCATATTCTGTTATAAAACTAATATTTTGTTCAATTAAAAAAATATCTTTTGTATGCTAGAGTTTGAATTTATTAATATTATTATTTCAATATCTTTTATTCTATAATGATGAAAAATATGTATCATATATCAAAATTTGCAGGGAAAAAAGATCTATAATATAAATCTATTAGCATACTAAATATGGACCGGGACTAAAGCGTGCGGCATGCTAGGTCAGGCAGGACTAGGGCAGGCAGGCTACTAGGGCATGCAGCAGTAATGATAGGGGTGAGTGTCGATATTATGTCATGCGAATTTTACCTTGTCCCGGATAGTGTCGCCAACCGGGACTAAAGCTGAACTTTTAGTCCCGGTTGGAGACACCAATCGGGACAAAACATGAGTCAGCAATAATAATAGGGGTGAGTCTCGACATTATGTCGTGAGTGTCGACACTATGTTGAGCTATTTGTACTATAAATAGGCATCCTTGTGAGTCCTGTCCTCCAGCCAGTTTGAGGCATCTCCAAGATGGTCTTCAAGATCAGGGACACCACTATGGCCAGTTTTAGGGAGATGCCGCCGGAGCCCAGTCCTCTGAAATCTCCAAGAAACTGGTCATAGAGGCACTCCCTAATATGTGAAATTAGGTTAGCTCGCAGGCGTATTGATCTAGTAAGAGAAGTTACAAGCTGCAAGATGGTATTCGAGAGAAGGGACACCACTATGGCCAGTTTTACGGATATGCCGCCGGAGCCCAGTCCTCCGGCATCTCTAAGAAACTGGTCATAGAGGCACTCCCTAATATGTGACTACACGTGTTTGGAGATCATATCTTCATGGTAAGTACGAATCGGGACAACATCTTCATTATTTGGGAAAGTTGTAGTACGAATCGGAGGTAAGCCACAAACCGGGACTAACACTCAATATTAAAAACCGGGACAAACCGGGACTAGCTAACACTCAGGACTAAAGCCGCCCCTTTAGTCATAATCATGCCTAGTCCTATAGTACGCAGCTTCAGGGTCTTCTTCGCCATCGTCATCGTCACCTGCCACTCCGGGGATCCTCAACCCAGCCATGGCATATACCGGGGGCACCTGCCACTCCGGCCTCGGATTCACAGCGGGCGGGGGAGGGGTCTCCTGGAAGATGATGCATCTACCTCTGGGCGGGGGAGGGGCCTTCTTGTGGCTCTGTGGTGGGTGGCCTTGTGGGCACCGCAGGCGAGGATGGTCTCCTCCGGTGATGTAGCGCATCACGCTGATGATAGTCCGATTCGCCCACCACAGGCGGTGGCCGGCTTCGTTGTGGTTCACTGGGGGAGCGCCGTCACCCTCGTACCTGGAGAGCTCTCTTCCTCGCCGGTTAGCAAAAATGGGATTCCAGGTGTCATAGTTGTCGGGATCCCACTGGGGATCCATCCGTTGCTCCAGCATGAGCTCGTGGTAGAAGTGGTTCGTGATGGCCGCCTGACGTGCGGAACCTTGAGGGACAGGAGGGACAGGAACCCCTCCATCGCTCAGCATCCAGCCGGCGGGCGGCCGGTAGCCCGGAGGGCAAGGGTAGCTAGAGGCGCACATAGCCTCGGTCTTCTCGAGGGTCAGAATGGCCCAGTAGGCGTTGTCCATTGTTGTGAGAGAGGAAGGTCTGGATGTGTGGATAGAGATGGCGCGGTCGGCCTAGATATAGAGGAAAAGGGCGGGAAAACATTGCGGAAAGCGGTGGGAAATGGCGGGAAATGTCTTTAGTCCCGGTTAGTGGCTACAACCGGGACTAAAAGCTTCAGTGAGAGGAAAAGGGCGGGAAAACATGGCGGGAAGCGATGGAAAATGGCGGGAAATATCTTTAGTCCCGGTTAGTGGCTACAACCGGGACTAAAAGCTTAGGTCAGAGGGAAAGTTAGTATAATTATTCTTATAAAATAGAAAAAATAACAAACTTGACAAAAGCTTCACAAAATGATATACATATGTACATATTGATTGCATCTAAAAAACGGACGCGGGCAAAATTCAGAATACATCATATGACTTTCTTATGAAGAAGAATGGCCTGACGAAGATCATCAGCAGTCTCATCTAATGCCCGTTATTCATATTCTTCTTGTTCATTGTCTTCTAGTGCAGTGCCACCGTATTCAGAAAACATTGGATAGTTGTCATCGTTCTCTTCTTCTTTGTTGTCATCCATCATAACCCCGCTTTCTCCATGCTTTGTCGAACAAATATAGCCGGACATGAAACCTGATTGAATCAGGTGGATGTGAATGGTTTTGGATGAAGAGTAATCCTTCTCATTCTGATAGACACGACACGGACAACACATAAAACTATTCCGCTTGTTTGCCTCAGCCAAATCAAGGAAAGAATGCACGCCTTTAATGAACGCGTCAGACATTCGGGGAGCGTCGTACATCCATTCTTGGCTCATCTGCAGTATAATTAAAATTTTCTATCATATAAAAAGTTTGCATCATTTTTACTACAATTACTTTTACATGCACTAATTTTTTAATTAAGATTTTCTATCATATTAAAATTTTACATGCACAAATTTTTGCATTGGACAAAACTGTTAACATAAAAATGTTGACTATTTAATTATTGCACTAGCAGTGAAAACCTTATTCAATTATGAGATCCGAAACTCTTAAAATGCACATCTCAACTTTCAGTAGATTTTTGTATAATCAAACTATGCTTAAAATTACACATGTAAAATTCCCTCTACACTTCTAAGCATGAAATCCCTCATTCTAGTTCTAGAGCATTGAGCTAAACTATAACAATAAGAGATGAATGATTGAAGTTGCTAACCATTTTAGAAGCTTGGATTGATAGATGATGCCACCAAATCTTGGATTGATTGCCACCAAATTGGACAAAAAATGAGGATGAACTTGAGCTGTTCCTTGGAGGAAATGGCCATGCTTTTGTGCTGGGTCAAAGAGGGATATATAGTGGTAATAAATTGTCCCAGGTGGTAAAACGAACCCAGACTAGAGGTTGATCTCTAGTCTCGGCTGGTAACAAGAACCCAGACTAAATATAGCCATGGGTCCTACATGTGCTCTAGTCCTGGCTTGTGTTACCAGCCGGGACTGGAGGTTTCCCACGGATGGGACTAGTCATGTGGGGCCATCTAGCCGTTGCAAAATTCACAGACCGGGACTAGTGCTACACTAGTCCCGGTTTCAGACGAAGCCGGGACTAGAGGCTGAAGCTGCAAAAAATGAAAGGTCGTTTTTCTACTAGTGGCTGGGGAAAACAACCTCTAGACCACACTGTGGATTTTTTTGGTTGCGCACAAAGCATTTTCCTAAATGATTCCAAGAATGGTATCCAGTGTTTGGTTGGCTGCACTACAATAGTCAAATGAATAAAAAACCACTTCCCGTTGTTTGGTTGCAACCTCTTCCATTGAGTGCTGAGGTTATCCAGCATATAGCACTCAATATTGTTGACATAATAATGATTTCATCATCGGATGGGTTACTGATGCACCACAAGCTAACCCAAAAATTGAAGCTCGAATGCATCACATGTTCATCATCTAAGGGGTTAGTATATACCACCTCCCAAAATATTAGAGTTCAGGCATCAGTTGTGATCAATTACAAGATAGTGGAATAGATAGTACGACTACTGCCAAAATATACCTGACCTCAACAGATCACGACAATCATCAAACGATCAGCAAATCAGTAGCACCAATAGTAGTGCTTGTGCAGCTAGGTCCCAAGCCAGACATAAGCTTTCAAAATACATAACTTTTTATGGTGAGATTCCCATCCTCGTCTAAATAGTATATCTAAGCAATATACCAATACAATGGATCATAAACAAGAAGAATAAGGGAATAATATGAGAAATAGCATAGAATATTTGCATCAATTCCTACATATGCAATTCTACAAAACAACTATAATGCATAGAGAAATAGTCAGACATTTATGGACAAGATACAACCATTTTCCTTAGTTATTAAAGATGTTCAGACAATCGTCAAAATCACAGTAGTTGCATTCTTAGCAATCTAGCTTTTAAAATAAAAACATAAATCATTGCACTTATGCAACAATACAAAGATGCACCAATGCATGCATGATAATGTATAATTACGAAACATTAGATATTTATTTCCCTGGTTAATGAACCTACATATGATGCATGATCAAAAATAATTATTGTATTAGCTATCTTATAAAATATAAATATGAATTATCGGGTTTTAATATTTCTGAAAAACTTTCTACAACAACAATGTCAAATATTTTTGCTTATAATTATTTGTATAGAGAATTTAATTTAGATCTAGATGCAAAATGTTTCACCACGTTTGTACTTACAAACTAAAAGTTATGATTTATATACTAACACAGAGACTTAAATTTCCTAAAATTCTAGCATCGGCAAACTTGCTATATTATTACATATTCATGTTCGTCTCTATTTTTTAAATCCACTGATATATTGATGAGCAGGGGCGACTCGAACCATAACTTAAAGATTGATCCGAAGTTCTAGTGGCGGCAAAATTGTGATGGAAAACTTAGGAGAGCTAGTGTTCGGAGTTTGCAAAATTCTACATAAGGGGTGAGTGTGGGTGATTATATGGAGGCGACAGCGTTCTGAGGAGGCAAAAATCCAAAGGAGAACATGGGTGGAGTTCAATTTGGGATTAGGGACATCGAGAAGATCGTGTCGATCATGATTCGGTCGCAAGGAAGGGGATGATGACAGGGATTCACCTGTGGGTGGCTGAGCGGAGGCTGACTAGAGGGTCTTGCATGTAAGGAGAAAAACTAGTTAAGGGAGTGGGCTGCTGCGTCCTCGGTAGACTGGCTTTGCGCCTCCGTTGGGCTGCGCCTGCGCATATGGTAGAGATGGGCTAGTCCGGTTAGGTTTGGTATGGTTAGTTAGGTTTTTTTTGTTATTTTCTTATTTTTGTTATAACTTTTGATTTATCAATCCAAATTGATTCAAACCAGTTTCAGATCTTTCGTACAATCAAAATACACTTTTTAGACTTGGGTAAACCACTTCTAATCAAAAGCAAAGTTACAATTATGTCATTTGTAGTTCATGGTATGACTATTCCGGGAAATTTTAAAATAAATAAGGTTTAGTGTTTATAGAAAATTTCCAAATTATTTTTAGGACATGAGGGAATCATTACTTGTCCAACACAATACAAAATATGTTTTTCATATAAGACCTTAATAGGTAAAATAGAGATTTTTAAACTGATTTTGATAAAAAAAACCTTTTGAATTTATATTTTTACATTTAATCCATATATTGCTCACATACTCATACTATAGTAGGGTGTAGTAACAAATAGGTGTGTTTCACACAAATGCCTGTTAATCCGCTAATAGCGCCAGCATAGTGCT
The DNA here is from genome assembly GCA_023614405.1 of Avena insularis. NCBI lineage: Eukaryota > Viridiplantae > Streptophyta > Magnoliopsida > Poales > Poaceae > Avena > Avena insularis. Next base: position 12,225,247 of record CM042684.1, read on the forward strand.
GGGCTGATTTTCCTGCTCTCCTACTTCTGTACAAGTTTTTGGTTTTGGGAATATTTAGCTAGAGTCCATATATCGCTGGAAACATGGTGCTACCACACCTATCCCAGCTACCAAACATTAATTTATTGGAAAAAATCATCAGACCTTTTTCTCTCATATAAATCCGACCGGTTGGATAGCAAATTTCTTTAACAGATCGTGATTTGTTTCCTCCACTTGTGTTCGCACAACAGTACATGTGCCAATCACATGAATAGATCGAGTAGAGGATGATGAGGGTAAGCAGAAACTTATGTATGAACAAATGGGAGTGGGAGGCGTCAAGAGCAGTCGAGGTCCTCGGACTCCACCAATCAGCCCGATCATGTTTCGCCTTTGGACCAACTTAGAAATTGCATGCCCGAACTTTCAGCATGAGCTTGAGCTTTTGGAGATCACTGGAATAGATTAAGTTATGCATGTAACGTAAGATCAATACCCAACTAGCAATAATCAATTGAATCGTGGAGAGACGTCACATTAATTGAATAAATAAAAGTTACACGAAATTTCAGTTGGGTGAGTGAGTTGTTTGCCTTATACATATCACTCCATCGCCTATCATGTCTGTTCTCTGTTACAGCTCAAGACAGGGAGAAGCGAGAATACATGTCACGTTTATTCTTTGGTGCTATTCGGCTCTACTAGTTGTGTTGGCCAGATATTTACAATCCTAAAATCAACCTTATGGATACATCAAAGTTATAAAGGTCGGGCTGTTGGAGTAATGGTATGCTCATTGCACGTAGCTTTATTTCCTTGCTTCTCGAGCCATATTTTTTAAGTAAGACACTAGGAAGGTAAGACTCTTCTCCTCCCTGAATTTCCATCTTCTGGGACGATAAAGAGTTGGCATGGTGTTCTCGAAGGTGTGAAGTGATTCTATATTGTCCAAAGGTTCCAAGTAGACAATTCAGCCTTGGTATAAGTTATTCGATATTATCATCTAGCGAAATGGACCTTCTGCAATGAACTGTCACAAGTATGGTTTCATTGTGAAATGAAATTGGCCGTGGAAAACCCCTTCATTCGAAAAAAAAATATTATCACCTAGAGTCAGTTTCGCTTAATGGTTAGGGCATATTAATCCCCACAGCAAGCTGTGAATGAGCAAGGGAAAAGTGAGTAGCTTTCAATCATGTTCATTGACAGATTTTGGTGGTTGCAAATACGAATTCCAGGATTCCATCCGTGGTTACATGTTACCCTATTTCCGGCTAACCAATATCTGTGATGAAAATCCCTGGACTTCCTGGTTCATGTGTATATAACCTTCTTGGGTGAAAATTATGTATTTGATCGATTTTGTTTTTAATGGACACATCGTACTGAAAACCTTAAAATCTGAATTATGATTTTAAAAATAAACAATTCCATGGATTTCACTGTGACAATGAATGAAACCGTCCCAATAGAGTGGGAAGCACGTACTGCATACATGTGTGACTAAGTATCCTTGCATAGCAACTTACATTAGCAACTAAGCAATCATTTGTTGATGCGGTAATGGTTGACGAAATTAAATCATGATCTCAAGTTCTACGCATCATAGAGGCCTATGAAATGGAGAATTTTTTTTAGTCGGAAGGACTAGGGAGGTCTTGGAGCAGATGTTTTAGATATAACAAATAAATTTTTATTAAACAAATGACTCTTTATACTTTTAAATGAAGAAAAAGTTTGGCGGGAGCTAAAGAAAAATAAGCATGTTCACTCTAAAACTTTGTGTCAAGTAAATAAAAAACCATCTGATTACCAATTTTTGAAGGGCCTCACAAATGACAAAGGTGACTTTTTTAACAGAGGTTCTTCTGAAGCAGGGAACGGCGAAGGTACATGTGTTTCTAAGGATACTTGGATTGGTGATTCACCCTTGTCTCACAAATACCCATCACTATATAACATAGTGCAGGGAAAAGATGTTTTGATAACTAATTTTAGCTCATGGGCTCTAGTAAATATAGCTTTTAGAAGAGCCATACCGGGCAGAAATGGTCAAGGTGTCTTCATTTTGTTCAACGTTTGATGAAAGTAGAGATTTCAACTCAACCTGATATCTTTGTTTGGGAACTTGCAACATTTGTTTTTTCCTGGTCAAATCACTATATCTAGATTATAGAATAACCATATTAGATTCTTGCATAAGTATATTTGGAAAATGAAAACTCCACTTAAAATCAAGAGTTTCATTTTGTTGTTACATTGCAAGGTAATACTAACTAAGGATAACATGGCCAAACCAATTTGACATAGCAGTAAAAAATGTTGCTCCCATGATCAAGATGAAATAATTCAACATTTGTTTATCACATGTTCATTGGGAAGTTTAGCGTATTGTGCAAATGGCCTTTAATATATTATCCCCAAGAAACCCAGTGAATCTTTTCTAAAATTGGCCAAGGGAAGTCGCTAATAAATTTAAAATTGAAATCTGAGTAGGAGTTTGCACTTGAATTGATGCAATAAATATGCGCAATGATTATATCTATCAGAATGAAGAATCATCATCTTGTATGCAGGTTATTTTTCTGATCACTTATTGGATGTCCTACTTACGACCAATAGAAAAACAACATACTTTGACTGCTTGGTGTAACCAACTAGACATGATTGCACGAGATTTACATAGCCGGTGCAGTTGGTATTTTGATATTAGAATATCATGTTAATGCAGATTCATTCCATGTTGTCTTTTCTTTTTCGATAGTTGATATCGATCATGTACGCCGATGTGTTCGCTTTAAATAACTATAGTTTACTTAAAATAAAAGGTCGCATGCCTTCCCACTTATCAAAAACAAATGTTTCTTGTAATTCCAAATTTTCGTGTCATGATTATAAAACAAGTCCGTGAAATCTATGTTTCTTTTCGGTCGATCCGTAGGTATACAAGCATCCGAGATGCGAACTAATGAATTATTGTCCACATATAGTACACATATGATGGTCATCCATGCTTGGGTAATTGGCATTCACACTACTTGCATCTCAGAAAGGGCAAGCACGGATGAGTATCCACGTGGCATATGTGAATAAGAAAACGGACAAATCAGTATTGAAAAAACAAACACCTCAATATGATGCATGATATGTCTCATATCGAGATGAGTAGACCGTATGTGGTTTCAACTTATATGAATTACTACCTTCCTTGATACTCCCGATTCCTCACATTCTCACATTTGTTCCCCTGTTTGCTTCTTTAATACGATTGTAATCTGTTTGGTCTGCTAAGCTAATGCTATTATCATGCATTTTAATATGAAGTGGGAGTGTGGAGCTTGTGTTTACTTCGGTGAAGATGGAATGGTATATATAGACGCCAGATGTTATAAACACTGAGGAAGGTTGGTCTGACCATTCATTACACTACAGACTGCCAACGAGAGATGTAATGATGCATGTAATTGTATAAACTAAACTCCTCTCTGTGCCCCCAGGTCATGACGATAAGAGAGAACGTTGATTACTGTAGGAGCTAAGTAGATCGTTTATGAAAAAGATGAAAGACGTGTTGCTGTGTTATAAGCAAAGTTGTTCGACGAACAACACAATTCAACGAATAAAGAATTGCTAAATAGCGTGCAAATATGCTGGCGACCTGGTCGTGATGCTCGAAAGTCTGGATTAAGACGATACGCGGCAAAAAGGAATGAACAAAAGAAGGTAGATAAGCCACCATTGCATAATGCCAATTCTAACGACAGTACATCTGGACAAAACACTTCTGTTTTTCTGATGTTATATGCTAAACATGCGTGACCATAAAAAGTAGATGAGACGTTGCGCCTTTTATCGAGCCGATCACTCGGTAAAAGACGCAAAGAAAGATGTACTAATGTAGTGGACGTGCATATGCATGGCTCGAGTTAGCATGCTAGCTGCTCAAAACTCACAAATGCATAGGTTTGCATCCACGCTGAGTGAAACTCTCTAGAAGATAGCAAAGCTCTTCATGGAAGTAAACGTGTTGCTGTTGAGGATTTTATCGCCCTTTGGATTGGCATCCAACACCGCCTCTCCCGATACCATCATGTCCAACTAGACAAACAGTGACTTTTCAGCTGTCCCACGGTCTCTGCTCGTCACTAGCTACAAAAATCCTTAGGCCTCGTTTCGTAACAGTGGATTCAAGAGTTTTTTAGTGTAACATCCACCTGAATGTTGGGTGAATACATTTCTGTCACCCAATTCCCCTCTCCCACCCAATACTCGCTACATCACAATATACTCAGACCCAATCCAGCCATTTGGCACACGGGAATTAATCTGATTGCATTTGGATACACACTCAGAAAATGACAGGTTGATTGAAATAGTAAAAAAATTACAACTTCGTCATTCTGTTTATTAACTGTTCGGTAACAACAAAAATATGTTGCAGCATGCTTACCATTCAACATGCATTAAAATCAAAGCATGCTCACAACCGAGCAAGTGGAATCAAATATTGGATATAATGTTACCAAGTGAAATCACAATAAAATGACAGAACTAGCAGTCTTATGGTGTTGCTTGAGTATCAGACATGGAACTATTTTTAGGTAACATTGCTAGCAAGAACAGCCTCTTGGTCTTCCTCTTCCTCTTCTACCACAGCCTGTTCACAGCTTTGTCCTGACATAAAACACCATAGATGAGCATCAACCCAAAATTGCAGCAATGATGAATGCTATTGCTGCAACCTAGGGCTACCAATCCATATCAGGAATTCCAGACAGGTCCATTTTGTAACACTTGCATTAGTATGTCTAACATGGTACATGGAGCTGCATATGAATATAGATACTATGAAGTTGATACGCTGTGACATCAAACGTAAGAGACTAGGGTGATCTATTGTTCTCGAAATAGGATTTCGCCCCGCTTTATAACACTAGTGCAGAGAGGCCCATTGGTCCCGGTTGGTAAGGGGCTTTAGTCCCGGTTACCCAACCGGGACGGGGCAATCGGGACTAAAGCCCCAACCTTTAGTCCCGGTTGCCCCACCAACCGGGACAAATGGGGGTACACGTGGCGGCGTCAGAGCGCGAGGGGGTGGAGCATTAGTCCCGGTTCGTAACACGAACCGACAATAACCTTCTCTGCGCAGAGATTTGGCCATTTTCCGCCATGCAGAGAATTCATTTTGGCACATTTTGTTGCCGCGGCAGCATTTTCGCCACTTTTTGTGCCGCGGCAGAGAATTCATTTAGGTTGTTTTATTGTTTATTTAGTGTTTTGCACTTATCAATGAAGGAACCGTTATATTACACAAGATCATCATGACAATATTACATTCGATACACGGATCGATTTCATGCACTACATACAAAAGTTGCTCTTTTTACAATCCCTATTGTCTATACACAGCCGAATAGTATTCCCCTCTTGGGTTTAGGACTTCTGCATCCAAGAATCCCGTCAATTCCTCCTGAATTGCTCGTATGCGATCCTTTGGCAGAAGACCGTCCCGTAGACGTTCGATCTGATTTAAAAAATAAGTCAGCCTATATGAATGAAACTAAATACAATTTGATTGTAATTAAAAACTATAGAAATTGTTTGCGTACATGGAGTTGCTCTAAATTTCTGCCCTTCTCATCGCACGTCTGCCGGATGAACTCGCAAACATAGTATCCACATAGATTGTTACCTGGTCCCTGCGTCAGGCACTTTACGAGAACAGAGTTCAATCAAAATAATAATCAAGCATGATAATAACTGTATCAAAACTAGAATCAAAGAGATGCGCGGATATAGCTAGTGGTTCTTACATCTAGTGGTTGAAATGTAAGCTCCTCTTTCCAAACACCCCTAGCCTTGTTGGTGAACCGTTTCCAAGCGCTCCCCGGCGAAGAAAACGAATAAAAGAAGTTATTAATTACTTGATATTATAAAATTCACGAACGTTGCCGATATAGTGTCGTAATGATTAGAATTACCGCTGGAGAAGCATCTGCATGTCCTTCCACGTCTCAAGGGATTTATGTTTCGAGTCCATGACTAGTACACACCCTTTGTCAAGTTGAATGATTAACAGAATATAGTGGAAGCTGCGAATGCATAACTAATCCATTATATACTTAACATCGAGTAAGCGAAATAGAAAGTGTATAGAAGACAATAACACTCACTCGAAGTTGTAAGGAAAAAGTATTTCCCTTCTGGTTTCTTGAAACCTTAACGCGTGTACTATATTATCCTCCGTATCCTGGGAGCTTATTTTGAGATTAGCGTCATGAACCCAATATGGGTCAATGAAGCCAATGTCATAGATTTGTCCTCTGCTGCATTCGAGAATCTTCATTCTGCATATTACAGTATGATTATATACATGCAATAAACAAGGTGAGATAGCTGGAGACTAAATTAATTACAGAATTAGTACTTACAGACAATAGGCACTGATGATCGATTTGTCCAAGGCGTCTTGATTGAATAATTGAAATAGTTCATGTCATCAAATTCAATGGATATCATGTCATCCTTTTCTTTCTCATGATGCTTTTTTGTAACCCTCAGCACTATCCAGTTAGCCCCAGCCTTTGTGGCATGCATGTACCAGTTATGGAATCTTCGCATTTTTGTTGGAAGATTGTTTACCTCCTCAGGTTTGACGAGAGGTTTGCCGTACTGGTATTTGTATGCTACTTCACTCACGGGGAAGTACTCTAACTGGGATAAGTACTAGGCAATACTCATACCTTGAGCAGCGGCAGCTTCTCCGTATTGTGCAACTACCTCTGGATCATACTGCTCTTCGGCCCCATATTTGCTCGACCCCACATTGGTTTGGGAAATCACCTTGAGAGGGGCGCAAGACTGTTTTGCTTGTTCTCCGAGCTGGGCAACAGATTTCTCGCTTGCATCAGTACTGCTCTTCGAGGCTTTTTGTGCCGCATGTGACTTGAGAATAGAACGCTCATAGTCTGATGACAGCTTTGGCTCGGGTTGATGAAGAGACTTTAGCATTTTCAACACTTTGGCTTTTTCTTCTTTGGTGCTGGGGAACTCTGGCTCTTTCGGCCGCCTCAGCTTAGCGAAAAACGTTGTCGTTTCCGCATCAACGATCGCCGCAGTCTCCTCTTCAGTACAGTCATAAGCTCTCTTGGGAGGAACCTTTGGTACTTTTGGAAGAGGCTCTTGTTTACGTTTCGGCGATCGCTTACCACGACGCAGAGTAGCGGTACGCTTACGCTTTTTATCCTGAGGCGCCGGCGATGGCTCCCGCGGCAATGGCTGCGCCGGAGATTGGTGAGGCGACAGATCCGGGTGAGGTGACGGAGCCGGGTGAGGTGACGGAGCCGGGTGAGGCGACAAAGATGGCTACCGCGGCGGCGACGACCTCGCTGGAGACGGGTGAGGCGGCGGCGAAGATGGCCTTGGCGTGTGATTTCGAAGCACGATACATTCCTTTGGCCATAGAATGGTGACTTTTTTTGCGTCTCCCAGTACAGTCACATCCTTTTCACCTGTAGGGTAGTCAAGATCCAAAACTTCAAAGGTGGGCATGATTTCATCCACCCCGACAACAACGTAGCCCTCTAGAACCGGACGACAGTGGTAAGTTAGTGTGGGTCCAATTGGTAAGGCATAGCCGACCGCCACCTTCATTGATATGTTCACAACTTTGACATGTAGCTCGCAGTGTGTCATCTCTGTGATATCATCCACCGGGTAGCCAACAGGAGCCATCGTCGGTGCACCATCGTCATCGCCATTGTCATCACCCGGGACCTCGGTGGAAGCCACACTGCTTTTTCGATTATTCGATAGGCCGGTAGCATCGAATGCAGTGTGCTGCTGAGATGGGCCGGTAGTACTTTGCTCTTTAAGTGCGTTAATTTCATCTTGTTGTTGCTTTATTCGTTCTTCAATCATACGCATTCGCTCTTTCTGACTATCTGCTTCAACTTTCGCCCTGTCCTTTCTCCTCTGACGGCTTCTATCAGGATATTTCTTCCTCTCTTCGGGAAACCCAGTCCTCCATGGTTGGGAGCCTCTTGTGCCTCGTGTTCGTCCATCATGTTCCTTATTTCCAAGGGCGAGTGTGAGCTCATCATTCTCTCTATCGGGAATGAAGTCCCCATCTTTAACAGCCTTTACTGCTTTTCTCATCCTCTCGATTGGCAAGGGGTCTTCTTTATGTCGTATGTTATATATACACCTCCCTTCTCAGTCCAACGTGCCCCCATGCCCGTAAAACCAATTCCTTGCACGTTCTACCCAATCGTCTGTCTCTGGGGTGATCTTTTTAGCACGCAGTTCATTGTCAAGTTTCTCCCACTTAGGAATGCCAGCCCTGTAGCCACCTTGCCCCATAGTATGGTGATACTTCTTGTTAGCAGCATTCAGCTTATTCGTTGCAGACATTTTCTTAGCTTTTTCTGATGTCCTGTATTCCACAAACTCAGCCCAGAATGGTTTTATCTTCTCAAACTGAATATTCTTGAAATCGGGAGTCTTCTCTTTCACGACATAGTCAAGGTGCAATCTTTTCTTCCAGTTGGTGAAACACTGGGCCATCTTCTTCAAAGCCCACTCCCTGACCTTAGCCTCCATGGCTCTCCCATGTTCTAAGGCGTCCTCAACTGGATCCTCCGCATTTGGATCCAGCTCTATCTTCGGTAGTTTGAAATTAACCATGAGCCTCTTCTACAGTAAATCTTTGGCGTGGTTAGGGACAAATAAACATGTTCCCTCTTCATCCGCATTAGCAGGCCTATTCCAATTTCTAATGGTGATCGGGATTAAGTCCCTAACGATTACTCCGCATTGTGTCACAAATTCATTTGCGACTTCGGGAGCCGTCGGTTTGCCGTCTTCAGCGACATCTTCGATCCTGAACCTCTCATGGTCTTGCAACTTTTTGGTTGGGCCTCGTCTGCTCTTTTCAGTAGATTTGTTCGATCCGGAGGGCTAAAATAAGAAAGATCGTCGTTACTATTTCTATATAGATAGCAGATGATTAATTAATGAATTAATATTACATGCATCGCCTTCTCCCTCGCGGAAGGCAACACCTTCAACCTCAAACAAGTCGTCTATTCCAGTAAAAAGAGGATCACCCTCACCGGAGTTGTTCAGAAACGTTGATACATCTAAATTTTCTTCCCCGCGGATCACACCTTGGATCAACTCTTCCTTTTCTTCGTCTCTGACGTGTGGGTCCATATTTTCTGCATAGGTGGAAAAACGAATAAGTCAAAGCAGCTAAGGGAGAAAGTTAGGTACGGTGTTGAGAGATATAAACCCTAATTAAGAGAAACCCTAATATATACATACACAATAATAAAAATGAAGAGAAACCCTAAACCTAGCTACAAAAAGGAAACTGTGTAGTAGATAGGTAACTCTAGCTAAGATCAACTAAAATCAATATTACGGAGTTCCAAGGGGTGTAAAACCTAGTTCGGAGAAACCTCAGATGCATATGAGAGAGGAACATGAGTATAAGGCTACAAAAGGGAAACTATCCAGCAGATAGGTAACACTAGATACTAACAAAATACCATATTGGAATCGATTTAAGAGGGTTAGAATGCTCAGCGAAGGCACATCGTCGAACCCACATGCACCTAAGGGTATTAATGTTTCCTTATCTAAGATAGGGCTTTTAAGTTGCTTGACAATGTGAATCGGTGCAGGGCTACCCACTGAAGTGACAATGGGCGAAGACCAATAATACCAAACTAATTAATAAACCTAATAATACCTAACTAATAATAAACCTAATAATCCAAACACCGAAAAGAAAGGGAAACAATCAACACATGGCATCGATGCAATGCTCAAGCAAGTATGATGATATGACAAGTTAATTTGCATTGGAATTTAACCCTAAGACATGCTCGACGATTTAATCAGGGTTCCGAGGGGTGAAAACCCTAACTCAGGGAAACTCCGGAACATATGAGAGGGGTGCATTTGTTCTTCTAATTATACTTGTCATTTAAGTTGTTGAACAATGCATGATTATAGGTTAAATAGATAGGTTTCATTTTTCTGAACAATTTGATATATTATTTGTATTTTCTGACTTATAAACAATAAGTTATTGATTTTACAATATTAAATCATTTTCTGGAATTAAAAAAAGGCAAATAGTTTTCACACCGGGGCGACCCCTAGCCAGTGAGACTGATAGAAGGGCCCAGTGCCAACTCAGCCTCCACGCATACAGATCATTTTTATACCACAGAGGAGCCTACCCACTGAGGCTGACTGATGGGCCCTAGGCCACATCAGCTGCCTTGAACAGGTGGCGCGAGTGGCGTCAAGCCTGACGTCCACGCTGGCGGTGAGCTCCCGGCGGCAGCGGCGATAGCGAAGCACGCTCGGACGCGGATGGGCGCGTTAGAGAAGGCGATGCAGGAGAGAAAAGAGTGGCGTCGCCGCTCCTTGTTGGTCACCGGGCGTCGCCTCCGTCGAGCTTCAGCGGCGGTGTCGGGCACAGCGGGAGAATAGTACAGGAGAGGAGAGAAAGAAGAGCAACGTGAGGATCAGCAGCTCAGCAAGAACACGGCAGGTGGTGGTGAGGCAGGCGAGCTCGGAGACGCCGGAATCAGCGGAGACAAGGGCGTACGGAGCTTCAATCCAGCGATTGAGGTCACGCGCGAGGAAAAATAGACAGACGCGGCACGGAGGCAGTGTGGTGGCGGAACCAGGTGGGTGGCCGAGCTCGGCGGCAGCTGCCGGTGTCGGGGCGGTTCTGTCGGCGTCGGTGAGAAGCGATGAAGTGAGATGGGAAGAAGAAGAGAGGAGGCGTCGATTATAAGCGAATGGCCTTTTGTCGGTTGGTGGCTCCAACGGGACTAAAAATCATCGTCGGTTGGAGCCACCAACCGACGTATACTCAATTTTTCAGCAGACCAAGGGTTGGCTGAGAGTCTTTAGTCGGTTGGTGGCTCCAACCGGACATATGACTGTTTTTAAATTTTTTTCAGGAATTTTCTCTCTGTTCCCGCCTTATTTTTTATTTTGGGGTTTAAATTTGTAATGTTTTTTAAATGATAATTACTTTGGAATTTAGAAAAACTTTAAACATAAAAAGTGTTTGAATTTGAATAACTAATTCGAAACCATTTTCTGTTTTTAAAAATAATGTAACCATTTAAACTATGAACCATTTAAAATTAAAAATGAATTAACTTATATTTTTTGAATATTAATTTGGAATTTAGAAAAACTTTAAGCATAAAAAGTGTTTGGATTTGAATAACTAATTCAAAACCATTTTCTATTTTTAAAAAATAATTAATGTAACCATTTAAAATTAAAAATTAATTAACTTATATTTTTTGAATATTAATTTGGAATTTAGAAAAACTTTAAACATAAAAAGTGTTTGAATTTGAATAATAATTCAAAACCATTTTCTGTTTTTAAAAATAATTAATGTAACCATTTAAACTATGAACCATTTAAAATTAAAAATGAATTAACTTATATTTTTTGAATATTAATTTGGAATTTAGAAAAACTTTAAACATAAAAAGTGTTTGGATTTGAATAAGTAATTCAAAACCATTTCCTGTTTTAAAACATAATTAATGTAACCATTTAAAATATGAACCATTTACAATTAAAAATGAATTAACTTATATTTTTTAATATTAATTTGGAATTTAGAAAAACTTTAAACATAAAAAGTGTTTGGATTTGAATAAGTAATTCAAAACCATTTTCTGTTTTTAATTTGGATTTGAATTAACTTATATTTTTTTTATATTAATGGGCGAAAAAAAAGACGGAAAATAATGGGCGGAAAGAAAATTTGATTAGGATAGAACTGGAATTAAAGTACATAACGCAACTAACACAAAGTTACATAGAAGAACTGAAAATTAAGATACATGGCCCGATTAAGCCACATTCGGTCGAACTTGTTTTGCAATGTTGGAATGATTCAGTCATGCTCCTGCCTACACTTGTAGTACTCGCCACTATAGTCGTCGTACTCGCCGTGGTCGTCGTCGTTGCCGTCGTCGGGGTCGCCGTAGTTGAACCTTGAAGGCTGAGTACGAGTGGGCTGGACTTGAGGGTAGCACAGGCGGGGGCTAGAGTCGGCGGCCGTGTCGTAGGCCATGACGTTCTGGAGAGTCCGGCTGCGCCACCACAGCCGATGGCCGGCCTCGTTGAAGTTCGGAGGAGGTGGGTCGTCCTCCTCGTGCCCGGCGAGCGCCCTCTCACGCCGATCCACGAAGAAGGCTTCCCAAGTCGGGAAAAGGTCGGGATGCCATCTGGGATTCCTCCGCTGCTCCGGCGTGAGCTCGAAGTAGTAGTGGTTCGTGATGGCCATCCGACGCGCCACACCTAGAGGGACAGGAGGAACCGGCACGCCTCCGGCGCTCAGCATCCAGCCGACGGGGACACAGTAGCCCGGTGGGCAGGGGTAGTTCGAGGCGCAAAGCGCCTCCACCTTCCTGAGAGTTAGTGCTACGGTGGAAGTCATGGGAAAGAGTGATGAGGTTGCAGATATGAGTCTAGAGATGTGCAATGACAATGGAGGCCAACCCTACATATATATATAGTGAGAAATGGCAGGAAGATAACTGGAGGGAAGAACTGGCGGGAAGAACTGGCGGGAAAAACTGGCGGGAAGAAATGGCGGGAAGAACTGGCGGGAAAAACCGGACCCACTTCCTGCTGATTCGGCAGACATTTGTCCTTTTTACCCGGGATGGAAGAAAAGGTTTGAGATGTCCCGGTTGGGAGATAGTCCATGTAAGGTGGTCTAGTATTTTAGGAAAATGGGACGGTAGCATTCTGAAACGGCATTTTGGTGGTTACTTCACAAAACGACCCGTTTTTTGCGCTCGAAAAATGGAAAAGGGCTTTTTCGTGCGACAAAAAGGAAAACTTGCTCCTACAACATTGTTCTCCATACCAATGTCCACACACATGCATAATATGGGAACAACATCACAAACTATGCCATGATTCAGCACATAACATCGGTCATTTGGACCGAAAGCCATGAAACCTCGAACATGATAGGTCATTTTGTGAAGGTTTTTTCGAAACATAATCAATATACCAAGTCTGGTATTTTTCCTTTCAACTATGTAACATTATATGACACCACGCGAAGGATTTTCATTGTTCGGATTTTTTTTGAATTTATTATGCCCGTTTTGAATTATCTAAATTTCTAACTATGGTCGAACCGGTGTGCATGAAGATAGGGGACGAGCATCGTTAGAACTTGCATTGGATCTCTGAAGAAACCACATATTTCGAGTCAAAAAATGATTTTTTTCAAAAAATCACGGGCGATAGATCATGTACCTGTAGTACAAACCGGACCCACTTCCTACCGATTCAGCATACATTTGTCCTTTTTACCCGGGATGGACGAAAAGGTTTGAGATGTCCCGGTTGGGAGATAGTCCATGTAAGGTGGTCTAGTATTTTAGAAAAATGGGACGGTAGCATTCTGAAATGGCATTTTGGTGGTTACTTCACAAAACGATCCGTTTTTTGCGCTCGGAAAATGGAAAAGAGCTTTTCCGTGCGACAAAAAGGAAAACTTCCTCCTGCAACATTGTTCTCCATACCAATGTCCACACACATGTATAATATGGGCACAACATCACAATCTATGCCGTGATTCAGCACATAACATCGGTCATTTGGACCAAAAGCCATGAAACCTCGAACATGATAGGTCATTTTGTGAAGGTTTTTTCGAAACATAATCAATATACCAAGTCTGGTATTTTTCCTTTCAACTATGTAACATAATATGACACCACGCAAATGATTTTCATTGTTCGGATTTTTTTTGAATTTATTATTCCCGTTTTGAATTATCTTAATTTCTAACTATGGTCGAACCGGTGTGCATGAAGATAGGGGACGAGCATCGTTAGAACTTGCATTGGATCTCTGAAGAAACCACATATTGCGAGTGTAAAAATGATTTTTTCAAAAAATCACGGGCGATATATCATGTACCTGTAGTACAAACCGGACCCACTTCCTACCGATTCAGCATACATTTGTCCTTTTTACCCGGGATGGACGAAAAGGTTTGAGATGTCCCGGTTGGGAGATAGTCCATGTAAGGTGGTCTAGTATTTTAGGAAAATGGGACGGTAGCATTCTGAAATGGCATTTTGGTGGTTACTTCACAAAACGACCCGTTTTTTGCGCTCGGAAAATGGAAAAGGGCTTTTCCGTGCGACAAAAAGGAAAACTTCCTCCTGCAACATTGTTCTCCATACCAATGTCCACACACATGCATAATATGGGCACAACATCACAATCTATGCCGTGATTCAGCACATAACATCGGTCATTTGGACCAAAAGCCATGAAACCTCGAACATGATAGGTCATTTTGTGAAGGTTTTTTCGAAACATAATCAATATACCAAGTCTGGTGTTTTTCCTTTCAACTATGTAACATAATATGACACCACGCAAATGATTTTCATTGTTCGGATTTTTTTTGAATTTATTATGCCCGTTTTGAATTATCTTAATTTCTAACTATGGTCGAACCGGTGTGCATGAAGATAGGGGACGAGCATCGTTAGAACTTGCATTGGATCTCTGAAGAAACCACATATTGCGAGTGTAAAAATGATTTTTTCAAAAAATCACGGGCGATATATCATGTACCTGTAGTACAAACCGGACCCACTTCCTACCGATTCGGCAAACATTTGTCCTTTTTACCCGAGATGGACGAAAAGGTTTGAGATGTCCCGGTTGGGAGATAGTCCATGTAAGGTGGTCTAGTATTTTAGGAAAATGGGACGGTAGCATTCTGAAACGGCATTTTGGTGGTTACTTCACAAAACGACCCGTTTTTTGCGCTCGGAAAATGGAAAAGGGTTTTTCCGTGCGACAAAAAGGAAAACTTCCTCCTGCAACATTGTTCTCCATACCAATGTCCACACACATGCATAATATGGGCACAACATCACAAACTATGCCGTGATTCAGCACATAACATCGGTCATTTGGACCGAAAGCCATGAAACCTCGAACATGATAGGTCATTTTTTGAAGGATTTTCATTGTTCGGATTGTTCTAAAAATGGGACGGTAGCATTCTAAAACATGATTTTCATTGTCGACACCACGCGGAGGGATTTCGGCAGGCTGGGCCAGGCAACACTAATGATAGGGGTGAGTGTCGACATTATGTCGTGCGGCGTGTACCTTGTCCCGGATGGTGTCACCAACCGGGACTAAAGATGAACCTGTAGTCCCGGTTGAAGACACCAACCAGGACAAAACACGAGTCAGCACTAATAATAGGGGTGAGTGTCGACATTATTTCGTAAGGGTCGACACTATGCCGAGATGCTTGTACTATAAATAGGCATCCTTGCGAGTCCAGTCCTCCAGCCAGTTTGAGGCATCTCCAAGATGGTTTTCGAGAGCAGGGACACCACTACGGCGATTTGGGGAGATCTGGCCGGAGCCCAGTCCTCCGGCATCTCCGAGAAACTGGTCATAGAGGCACTCCCTAATATGTGAAATTAGTTAGCTCCGAGGCGTACTGATCTAGTTAGAGAAGTTACAAGCTGCAAGATGGTTTTCGAGAGCAGGGACACCACTATGGCCAGTTTCAGGGAGATGCTGTCGGAGGCCAGTCCTCCGGCATCTCCGAGAATCTGGTCATAGAGGCACTCCCTAATATGTGAAATTAGTTAGCTCCCAGGTGTATTGATCTAGTTAGAGAAGTTACAAGCTGCAAGATGGTTTTCGAGAGCAGGGACACCACTACGACCAGTTTCAGGGAGATGCCGCGGATCGATCCTCGGCATCTCCAAGAAACTGGTCATAGAGGCACTCCCTAATATGTGACGGCGTTTGGAGATCAGATCTTAATGGTAAGTGCGAATCGGGACAACTTCTTCATAGTCGGTCCAGCCACAAAGCAGGACTAACACTCAAGACATTTATTAATATTAAAACGAGACTACAAAACCGGGACTAAAGGCCCCTATATATAGTCCCGGTCAAGCCACAAACCGAAAGATATCCTTGGTCAAGCCACAAACCGAAAGACATGAACTAGAGTTACATAATATGAGCATGAACTTCTTGGCATATGTCCTTCCTTATGATCGCTTCAGACGTAACCATGGAGCATCTTCTTTACTTAACGGAATGCTTGGGTCAGTTTTCACTGTGAAGGGCGGAATTTCATCAAACTTATTATAATCTTCTGACATGTCTGTCTTGTCCTTGATTCCCACGATGTTTCGTACCCTTGGAAATTCAATACAGTAGAAGATGGTGACGTGGCCAACAAGTATAGCTGATCTCCAACAGTGGTGTCACTCAAGAGATGTGTCCGCATCCAACCACCGAAAGACTTCATGTGTTCATCTGTAATCCATGATCCAGGCTTCCCCGGGTTTTTGGAGCGTACAATATTCTTGTGTTCCTCGATATACGGAGCTGCCAAGGTGGAATTATGTAGAACTGTGTAGTGTGCTTTAGTGAAAGAATCCCCGTCCCTACATATCATTGTTTTCTTTCCCAGCGTGCCTTTTCCAATTAGTCTTCCCTTATGCCGCGAGTCAGAAACACCAATCGGCTTAAGGTCAGGAATAAAGTCAACGCAAAACTCAATGACCTCCTCTGTTCCATATCCCTTGGAGATTCTTCCTTCTGGTCTAGCACGGTTATGAACATATTTCTTTAAGACTCCCATGAACCTCTCAAAGGGGAACATATTGTGCAGAAATACCGGACCGAGAATGGCAATCTCTTCCACTAGGTGAACCGGGAGATGCTTCATAATATTGAAGAAGGATGGTGCGAACACCAATTCAAAACTAACAAGACATTATACCACATCCTTCTGTAACCTTGGCAGAATATCTGGATTGATTACCTTCTGAGATATTGCATTGAGGAATGCACACGGCTTCACAATGGGTACTCGAACATTTTCTAGTAGAATCCCCCTCAATGCAATCGGAAGCAACTGCGTCATAATCACGTGACAGTCATGAGACTTCAGGTTTTGAAACTTTTTCTCTGCCATATTTATTATCCCCTTTATATTAGATGAGAAGCCCGACGGCACCTTGATACTGTAAAGGACTTCAAAAAAGATTTCCTTCTCTGCTTTGGTAAGAGCATAGCTGGCACGACTTAAGTGACGCCCTTTATCCGTCTTGTTATGTGTATGCATGTTCTTTGGGTCTTTCATAATTTGTTGGTCCTCCCGTGCTTCTGGTGTATCTTTTGTCTTCCCATACACGCCTAGGAATCCTAGCAGGTTCACGCAAAGATTCCTCGTCACGTGCATCACGTCGATTGAAGAGCGGACACGCAGGACTTTCCAATATGGCAGCACCCAAAATATAGATTTCTTCTTCCACATGGGTGCGTGTCCTGTAGCGACGTCGTTCGGAACTGATTGACCGCCGGGACCCTTTCCAAAGATTACTTCTATGTCCTCGACCATACCAAATACATCATCACCAACAGGGAGTTCAGGCTTCGTCCGGTGATCTGCCTCACCTTTGAAATGCTTGCCTTTCTTTCTTACGGGATGATTGGTCGGAAGAAATCGTCGATTCGCCAGGTACACAACCTTCTTGCATTTATGCAAATATGTACCTTCAGTCTTATCTAAACAGTGTGTGCATGTCTTATATCCCTTGTTTGTCTGTCCTGAAAGGTTACTAAGAGCAAGCCAATCATTGATGGTTACGAATAACAACCCTCGTAGATCAAATGACTCCTGTTTGTTCTCATCCCACGCACATACACCTGGTTTGCCCCACAACTGTAAGAGTTCTTCAACTAATGGCCTAAGGTACACATCAATGTCGTTGCCCGGTTGCTTCGGGCCTTGGATGAGCACTGGCATCATAATGAACTTACGCTTCATGCACAACCAAGCATGCAGGTTGTAGATACATAGAGTTACGGGCCAGGTGCCGTGACTGCAGCTCTGCTCCCCAAAAGGATTCATGCCATCCGTACTTAGACCAAACCATAAGTTCCTTGCGTCACCTGCAAAGTCTGGGAAGTCTCTCTCGATTTTTATCCACTGTGACCCATCAGCAGGGTGTCTCAACTTCCCGTCTTTCTTACGGTCTTCTTTGTGCCATCGCAACAACCTGGCATGCTCTTTGTTTCTGAACATGCGTTTCAACCTTGGTATTATAGGAGCATACCACATAACCTTAGCAGGAACCCTCTTCCGGAGGGGCTCTCCCTCAACATCACCAGGGTCATCTCGTCTGATCTTATACCGTAACGCATTGCATACCGGGCATTTATCTAAATTCTCATACCGCGGTAGATGATGCAGTCATTAATGCATGCATGTATCTTTTGCACATCTAATTCTAGAGGACAGAGAGTCTTCTTTGCTTCGTAGGTACTCTCGGGAAGTTCGTTATGTTTTGGAAACTTCGGCTTCATTATTTTCAGCATCTTTTCAAATGAGGAGTCAGTTAGACCACACTCTGCCTTCCATCGCAACAATTCCAGTGTGGTACCGAGCTTTGTGTTGCCATCTTCACAATTTGGGTACAACAATTTCTTGTGATCTTCTAACATGCCCTCTAACTTCAACTTCTCATTTTCTGTTTCACAGTCTTGCTTTGCATCAGAAATGACCCTACCAAGTTCATCAGCCGGCTCATCTGATGCCCGTTCTTCACCTCTTTCCTCTCCATTGTATTCCATTGCAGTATCACTGTATTCAGGAAACATATGATGATAGTTGTTATCATCATCTTCTTCTTCACCATCTTCCATCATAACCCCTTTTTCCCCGTGCTTGGTCCAGAAATTATAGTTGGGCATGAAACCTTTCATAATCAGGTGGCCGCGAATGATTTTCGAGGAAGAGTACTCCTTGTTGTTGTTCCGACATTGAACACATGGACAACGTATAAAACCATTCTCTTTGTTTGCCGTAGCAACATCGATAAATTTATCCACGCCTTTCATATACCCGGCTACGCGCCGGTCACCGTACATCCATTCCCGACCGTTCATCTGCATCATATAAGTAAGTTTATCAAAAAACAGGACATCATAAATAGTGAAATGACCAATTCACATCGACACATGCATTGTATCAATGACAGAGAAAAAATAAGATTGCTAACCTCGATCGAGGGAAATAAAGAGGAGAAAGCTCAAGTGCGTCTCGGACACCTTCTATATTTTTGTTCTATGAGAAATTGAACGGGATTATTCACTCAAACATTTCATCAAACACCTTGAATGCATGCATAGGGGAGAAAAAACTAGCACACCCCTCACACCTTCCACCAAGAGAAAAAACAGAGTGGAGGAGGGGCTGGGGCGGTGCATTTATAGAGGGCGGGAGCATACGTCCCGGTTGGAGCCACCAACCGGGACTAAAGGTGTGTGCCACGCCACGTGGCTGTGGCCAAACCTTTAGTCCCGGTTGCTGGCTCCAACCGGGACGTATGCCCCGTTACCAACCGGGACGCATGCCTCTGGGCCCCGTGCCCGCTCGAACCGGGACGCGTGCCAGCATTAGTCCCGGTTGTAGGCGCAACCGGGACTAATGCTCTGAGGGGGCGCGAACGGATGGCCTGTTTTCTACTAGTGTAAATAAAGCAACCAGGTGAGACTGCTACTAGGCCAGATAGCACAACACCCAAAAGAAGAGACACAACACAAAGCAAAAAGAAAAGAAAGAGAAAACAATGCCAACACCGGTGGTACAATGCAAAAGGAGATGACTTGCCACCTCTGCGCCCTCCAGAGAATTACCACCTCGCTCCTAGAACTTCAGAGCGTCATGTACCAAGCAACACCTCCAAGAAGGAAAGAGACGACGACGACGCTGCTGCCCGAACCAGTCCAAGGGTATACCTCGGAAAGCGTTTCTAGGGTTCGGGGTGGGGCGGAGGCACACACGACGCCCTTCAGGAAGGACGGCGACACCCGCAAGCGTCACCACGTTGGTGCCAAAATGGAAAGGATTTCTCCTGACCCCCAAAGAACCAGGTCAGTGCAATATCAGGTGCCGACAACTAACATAACACGGATAAGTTTGGCCCTTTTTTCATTACATTTTCAGCATTGTTTTAGCAATAGACTATTGATCTAAAGTTGTAACTATATACTTCCTTAGACTACAATACAGTCCACCAAATTGACTCGTAGTGACCATGGTAAATTTCATGAAACAAGCAAGCATATACTTGGATGAAATATGCAAACAGCATATTTATATCAGTATTAGCTCAGTAATCTAAAAACATTATATACCAAACTTATGTTTTCTGAAAGAAATAAATTGTAGAGCAACTGAATGTGTACATCAACATATCTTAAGTATCCCCGTTCCAGTTAGATCCTAGTACCACAAGTTCTTTGATCTATTGTACAATTGTCACCGCCTTGACTGAATCAACAGACCGCATGGAAACCAAGAACAAAAAAAACTACTGCCATGATAATTCAGGGCATATACATCTTAGTGACACTGGTATAATAATACAAATCAAGAGCTAGAGGGTCAAGAATCTGCCCATAATGCAAAGCACAATAGCAAGAACATCATCTACTTTTCTAGGACCAAATTGGAACCGAACCAAACCAATCTTGCACACCCATGGCAGGGTGGGAAAACATACCGGTGAGACTGCGGCAGATGCGTCGGTGAAGAGGAGACTGCGGCGGAGGGAACGGCGGAGAGGATACGGTGGCGGGATGCGGCGACAGAGGGGGCTGCAAAGAGGACGGAGATGGGATCAACCAGCGGCAGGGGGCGCTCCTCCGCGAGACCTCGCCATGTTGCCACCCGAGTGAAAAAACGCGAGGAAACTCGTCGGGTCGTCCGGTTTCTAGGGTTTTCCACGGCCTCACACGTCTACAAACCGGGCTGCCAAACGGCCCGTGGAGTGTAACTTCTGGTGACGGGCTGGACTGGTAATATACACGTGAACACACTTATAAACCCGGCTGCCAAACAAGGCCTTAGTGGCTTGCATAATCGGAACCTTAGTGGCTTACAAAAAACCTGCTTACAATTGCGCACTAATGGGAACAATATGACCAAATGAGTCTCATTGCCTGACACTAAGAGCAATCTAGAATGTCCAAGTCAACTCTCTCCAATGCTAAGCATGCCCATCGTTCTTCTCGACGCCTTCCATTCCCCGTGTTTGTAACCTCTCCCTCGATTGTTTCCTCATTCTCTATTCGGTTTGTCCATGTGATCATGACCAACTTTGTTCCATTAATTATCTTGTACTAGTAACACGTACGTCAAGCAAAGTAGGAGATGGATCAGACAAAGAAATGGTGTTAGTATATATAAGAGTAAAAACTTCTTCACGTGGGCGATGACAGCTGCAGCATTCGCATTTTTATTTAAGACCTTTATTTAATGATGTGATTGTTCATGGGCTACCGTATGTGTGCAGTGTGCTAGTTACTATTTGGACAAAAAATTGCATCGAAAGGCTTGAGCTGGCATGCACATGTAAACTACTCTACTTATATCGGAAAATCTTTGGCTCAAATTCTCTCCGCAGCCAGACTAGCTTGGTATATGATAGGGAAATTGATTAATCCGGTTCAGTGTCTTGACATATTTCGCAGATGGTTGATTTAGTATTGCCTTCTTAGCGGTTCGTTAATATTGAGTTTTTCTTTAGCAATATAGCTATATTTCCTCAAGGAATAACACACATACTTCTATGTACAACAGATCCTTTTTTTCAAGGGAAACATACAACAGGATACTTGTGGAACCATCCCTTGGTGTCATTTCGTTCTCTGGTTGATCTTTTTCAAATAAAGATTAGCTAGGAAGTTAAGTCACGTCTTGAAAAATACATAGAAAATCAACTGCGGAGCACTAAAGGATACTAATATATTATGCCTAGTATGGATTAAGATATAAGATATTTCATGGCGAACGGGGTAGTCGGCCTCGCACGTACTATATTGATATCCTACCTTCGCACGTACTAGAAAGTTCATGGCACTTCAAAGCTGAAGAAAAGGTCCAATATTTGCTTTCAATGTTGCTTCAAAACCGAATCTGGACAGCTGAGCGTTTGCGCTCAAGAGGACTCCCACACAATGCCTCCTGCAGTCTCTGCAATTTGCATTTCGAGACATGTACTCACCTAGCCCTGACCTGCCCTTATGACAAAGAGGTGTGGAGTCTGTTCGGGTCGTCAAAGCTCGTTCCGGTGCGAATTGCGACATCCTGAAATACACTTAAAGGATGGTGCACATAGATCCAACAGACAAAAAGAAACCAGCAAAAAAAAGAAGGATATGTCTGCGTCGGTTTGTATGAGATGGAATATCTGGAAAGAGCGTGGACAAAGAATTTTCCATGATGAAGCAATGCCACCGACTCTGCCCTGGCAAACCTGATCAGAGCAGACTTAGAGCTCTTATCCATGGTGAAGAGTAGATCAACAATTTACTTCTTTTGATGCCTGAGTATTTTGTTATATTGAGCAACATAGTGCGTCAATAGTGTTAGCAATATTGTAATGCACTTTTTGTTCCCCCTTATTTAATTTACAAGAAGAGCACCTACGATTTCCCGTAAAAAAAGTTTTATCATCTTATTTTCTCGGATCACAGTTTGAGGTAGCAAGCGTGTTACCAATAAAGAAAGTGAATAATATAGAACTTGCCGAGGTTGAGATTTTTTCTCGCGGGTGGAAACGAACCTATTATGGAATATACATAAACAACAAATTTCAAAAAGAAAATTTCTCATGTACATCAGGACATTTTTTTTGTATGTACACTAGTTTTTTTTGGAAAGAAGGAGCATTTTTGTGACTTGTGTAAAAAGAAAAAATATATCCTACTCCCTCCGTCCCAAAATAGATGTCTTAGATTTCTCAAAATTTGAATGAATCTAGACACTATTTAGTATATAGGTTAATCCAAATTTTGACAAATCTAAGACATCTATTTTGGGACGGAGGGAGTAAAAAAATTATGTTGGAGCATCCACATTTCTCTTATTTATACAGGACACAAAAATTGTTTTTTCCCAAAAACTTGTGCGCGCACAGAGGATGTCAGATGTACAAAGGAATATTTTTCTAATTTTTTTGATCATTTGAAATATGTTTTCAAACAATAGGATCATCTGCACCTTGAGCCGATATCCAGAGACTTGCTCCTATTTGGCCAAGATAGAGTGGAGGACAGTACTTTCACACTTGCCTAAGTTGTTGAAGTATTTCTTTTTTCCATCTCGATGAATGCCTAGTCAGGGATTTGGTATTGTTGTTACATTGTATCACACAAGGTCGCTCATACATGGTCAAAGCAGATGACATTAAAATGACATCAAACACGCTCTCGCTAACCTAACGTCAACGCCACATAAATCGTTGTTGGAGTACTTCTTTTCAAAGCCTTGCTTGAATTGTTGTATTAATGGTGTTGCCCCCCTTTTTTTGCTCGGCGTGTTTGGCCATCAACAAGAACTGATAGTAGAGTGATGCGCAAGTGCACGGCACACGTCCTTGTGTACATTGTTCAGGCAATCCTTTATACCTCTATCCTTCTCATCGGAAAAAGGATTAGCCCCACGCAATACAGAAAGAAATAGGCACATGGGTGTAGGGGCGGAAAAACAAGTCTCGTTCAAGTTCATTCATGTGAGTCCATCATTGATACTTTGCTTTTAATTAGTAGGTGTGGTCCTGGTGTATGCACATTTCCACTTCAACCATGAGACATGCTCGTATCCTGTGTGATTCATTGGGTACTTCAACGTTGTGCAACGCATATATAGTTTAGGCCGAGGGAGACACATTGCTATCAAACGTTGCCTTGGTGTATTTGCATCTGATGTTCGACCATAGTGAAGGAACTAGAATGGCTTATTCCTATTTTGGGACACTGAAACCGAAAGAAAAACAAAGACATAATAACACTCACTACCTCCTGATCTTCTGTTGAGCGGATCGGCCAGCCATTTCCATCGATGATAACCATGAGGGAGATGGTGGGTTGTGCCCTGCTGCTGGATTGAACCGAAGATTTTTTTTTGTTCCAGGCTATTCAGAGATGTAAGAGGAGATATTTTTTGGAAATGGGCGCATTTATTACCCAAACTGTTTAATGTTTACACCCGGCCTCATAACCAAGATGCACACAGCCACACGAACGACAGAACTAAGGCAAAAAGTAGACAAGCATTACAAAAAGGCACTATCGAAATAAATGTCTAAATCTAGGGTAGATCAATCCTCAGATCACGCGGCCATCCATGTCGGGAGAAAATATCCCTCGCCGTGTCCTCCAATAGCGTACATCCCTCCACAAATAAGTCACGAAACTCCATGCGTTGAAGAATATTCCATGATCGGAGGATAGCCGTGGCATGATAAATAACCAGTAGAGGAGAAGACACAATGTTATTAAAAATCTTGTCATTTCTACAAAGCCATAGTGACCATATAATGGCAAGCGCTCCCACCCTAAAAAAAGTTTTGTACTTATCAACAATTCCATGCAACCAATTACCAAAAACATTGGTTACAGAACGTGGAGGAGATAAACCAGAAGCTATTTGGATAAATGACCATATAGAGCGAGCAAATTTTCAATGGAAGAATAAATGGCGAATTGTCTCATCTTGATAACAAGAAACACATTGTGTACTTACATGCAAATTCCTCTTTGCAAGATTATCTTTTGTTAGAATTATCCCTTTCCGTAGATATCATGCAAATATCTTCGTCTTAAGGGGTATTTTCATTTTCCAAATTCTGTTATTATCATCGACCGGGATATCAGGTTGGACCAAAACTTTATATAGTGAGCCAACAGAAAATTACCACTTTCTAGTAATTTTTATTTGAACAGGTCAACACCGTCCGACAATTGTATCATGGATAATCGTAATAGTAGATTGTTTCAAGATAACAGTCTAGGCCCAATGAGACTTCTTCTTAAAGACACATGAGGAGGATAGTCTTCCATCACTGTGGAAATTGTATCCCCTTTATGTCTAACAATCGAATATAAAGATGGATATTGTTCGCGAAGAGTAGTTTGGCCAAGCCACTTATCTTTCCAAAACCTAATCTGTGATTCATCCTTAATCTCGAAAGCACCAAAACAAAAAAAATGTTTCTTGGTGTCCATAAGACCCGCCCAAAAATATGAATCCCCAGGTTTCCAAACCACTTGAGAAACAGCTTTGGACCCCATATATTTCCTCCATAACATGGTTTGCCAAACACCATTTTCTGTAAGTAGTTTAAAAAGCTATTTGCCCAGAAGCGTGGTGTTTTTGACTTGCAAATCGTGTATGCCCAGTCCGCCAAACTCTTTCGGACGGCAAACCACATTCCATCTGGCCAGTCGATATTTCTTTTTCTCACTATCCCCTTGCCAAAAGAATCTTGAACGGAAATAATCCACTTTGTTCAAGACCCCTTTTGGTAATTGGAAAAACGCGATCATATACAGTACCATATTAGTAAGTACTGAATTTATGAGTACTACTCTTCCACCAAGAGATAACAAATTACCTTTCCAACTATTAGTACTTTTTATAGCATTTCCTCAACAAGTTTCCATTCAGCAATTGTGAGACGCCGATAATGAATCGGTATTCCCAAATAGTTGATTGGAAAGTGACTCTGACCACAGCCAAAAACTTCAGCATATAGGTGGGCCTTGTTTTGGGCCTCGCTAAAACAATACAAATCACTCTTATGGAAGTTTATTTTAAGCCCAGATAGCTGCTCGAATGCTGATAATATTAATTTCAGATTCTTAGCCTTCTCCGGATCATGTTCCATAAAAAGAATTGTGTCATCGGCGTATTGAAGAATAGAAAGTCCACCATTAATAAGATGTGGAACTAATCCTTTAATTTGACCATCAGCCTTTGCTCTCTCAATAAGGATAACCAACATATCAGCCACTATATTAAATAGTAAAGGCGATAATGAATCTCTTTGTCTCAGTCCTTTTTTGGTCTGGAAGTATTTGGCACAAGCACAACACAGAAATTAAGGAGCTACATAGGAGATAAACAAAACAAAATACATGACACTAAGATTGGTGATGGAACAACTGATACTCGCACATCATCACTTATTTAACAGTAATCATGATAAACATGCTGGAAAGAAGAGGACAAGGGAGAGTAGCAATGAATAGTGTGCGGCCTTTCTTTCCTAGCCAGCCAAAGTCCTCATGATACAAGTACTGTTTATGGACTGAAATAGCACTCGAACGTCCGCGCCCATCCTCTCGAGTGCGATGAGATAACAGCCCCGCATCCAAAGCAGCGACGACGTGCAATTATTTGCAAAACAAGAACAAAAGTTGCTAGGGCCCATAGAGATTTTACCGTGACAACTTTGGTTCCAAGTAGCACTAAGGGACTGGCGCGCTAACACTACCTCTTCATAATTTCCATTGTTTATTGGAGAAGATAGATTTTCTTGATGATTTATGAAGCGCATTTGTAGTTCCTGATGCATCTCCATGAATTTGAATTTGTTCTGTAATTTCACTATGGGCCAGAAGCACGTGTGAATTGAAAGGTATGGCGTGGGACCAAGCAAAGGTGGCAGTTAGTTTTAGTTCACAGAAGATGGCAAAGATGTCTCTGTCTTGCTGTCGCGCTACTGCCAACTTAGATCATCATGCTACTTTTGTTAGTTTTTCCTTCCCATCAAACATCTAAGTATTATTGACTTCTCCTTCTCCACACTCTTGTTATCTATGGTCACTTTCTTACAGATGCGTGAAAGTGAAGTGGAATAGTATGGACGATTTGTTATCTATTTCGCATAGCATAATCCGTAATAGGAGACGGTGTTTTGGCTCACAATGCATATTAACCTACTATAAAAAATCATCAAAAATAAACTTCAAAATTTACAAAAGTTCTGAAAGAAAAAATTTGCACAGACACTCTATATATGTTTGCACATAAGTTTTTTGAGAGAAAAGAATATATTATGTGGCATGGGTAAAAAGACAAAAAAAAGTCCGTTATTGAGTTACTTTTGTTGAGTTCTTCCTTCCCCTCAAACATCTAAGTATTATTGAGTTCTCCCACTATCCCGTTACCTATGGCACTTTCTTACAAATGCGTGAAAGTGAAGTGGAATAGTATGGAAGTTTTGTTATCTATTTTGCATAGCATAGTCTATAATAGGATACCGTGTTTTGGCTCACTGTGCACATTAACCTACTATAAAGTTCATCAAAAATAAACTTCAAAATGTATAAAAGTTATGAAAGAAATTTTTTGCACACTTACATGCAGACACTATGTTTGCGCACAAGTTTTTAAGATAAAAGAACATATTATGTGGCATGGGTAAAAAGACAAAAAAATATCCGCAAATAGTCATGTTGGAGCATTGGAATTTTTCTTTTTACTGTGGACACAAAAAAGGGTACTTTTCCCAAAAACTTGTGTATGGATATTTTTTTCTAAAATTGTTGACATTTCAAATTATGTTCTTAAACAATGGGTTCATTTGCACCCGCGAGCCGAATTGGATTTCGGGGTATATATGTTAGAGTATTTTACGGACATGGTTGTTATGCTAGTTTAGGATAGTTAAGGCTCTAGCCTAACTTGACTTGTACTCTAAGATAATTCCCTGTATGCCTATATATACTTGCTCATGCGTGAAAGTGAAGTGAAATAGTATGGACGATTTGGTATCTATTTCGCATAGCATGATCTATAATAGGAGACGGTGTTTTGGCTCACAGTGCATATTAACCTACTATAAAAAATCATCAAAAATAAACTTCAAAAGTTACAAAAGTTCCGAAATACAAAATTTGCACATATGTTTGCACATAATTTTTTTGAGAGAAAAGAACATATTATGTGGCATTGGTAAAAAGACAAAAAAGTGTCCTCAAATAGTCATGTTGGAGCATCGAAATTTGTTTTTTACTGTGGACACAAAAAATGTCACTTTTCCCGAAAACTTGTGTACAGATATAGCATGCATAGTTTTACGTGTGGATTTTTTTAATGAAATTTTTGACATTTCAAATTATGTTCTTAAACAATGGGTTCATTTGCACCCGCGAGCCGAATTGTATTTTGGGGTATATACATGGATGAAATCCTTTTTCATACAAGTGAAAATTGTTCAAGTATTAACTTCTGATTTCTTTTACGGTACCCTTATATGAATTACAGCTCTCTACTTTGGTGCATCGGAGGGCCCTTAATGGTTTGTAGTAGTGCCAATAAAGAGACTAGTAAAATTTATACTAGTTTTTTTTGAGATCTCACACCTACTTAACTAACTCATAACATAGCTATTACAAACACCCTCGGGTGGAGCTAAAAACCACACATGGCGCCCAGCATTGCGAGAAATTGAGCCCTTCACCAGCCTATGTGTGTCGCCATTAGAGAGCCGTCCTTCATGGACGAACTGAGTAGTAGTAAACTTGCCCGTTTTTGCATGTATCTCTTTGACAATGTGTCCATAAGCGTCCCATCCTTCGCCTTCCAAGCTCTTGATCACATTTAGACAGTCCGAAGCGACTCTAAACCGTGTCAAGAGAAGATCCGAGGCTAGGGCTAAGCCCTCCCGCCACAACAAAGCCTCCAAAACTTCCGGATCAGATATCTGCAAGATAGACAGGCCGTAGTCGGGCCTGGCCCAAATGTTCTTGCGGACCCAAACAGAGACTGTACATGTCCATCTCGACAAAAGAATCGTGCTTTCCCAGGTTCGCTCGATTGGAGACAGCCTCTCGCACAAGAGGCACTAACTATCAGTGGCGAAGGACGATTTGTTTTTTAGTTCGGACGAACTCTAGAGCATTAAAAAAATTAATGAAAAAAATCAAAATTGTCTGGACAGATTACTTCTATTCTTCCATAGAACATAGACATCATTCTGGGCATCAGCGGCACGGTGACCGCCGGCCGCAAGACTGTGTTTTTCCGTCAGAGTTTTAATCACCACTACACACTGAACACCTGATGTTAAGAGCAACCAAAATTTTCAGTTTATGCATCGCTTTAGTCTGTGCTCTCTCCGTTCAGTTTTTCCTTTTTCTATCTATTTTCAGTACCGTGAAGACTCAATTCGGAAGATCAAATTTTGCTCAATTCCTTCGGACTCGGTAGAAGTCACAAACAGAAATCCAGAACATTGGATCCATCGTCGAGACATGCGGTTACTAGTCGAAAATTACCACGGATCTGCACGATCCATCGTCCAGAAGGACCGCTGCAAACCAAGGACTCGACCATCATGCTGGAGAGCGCGCTCCATTATCCACGCTCACCGCGTCGTTATAGAAGATGCCGCTGAGTCCGCCTATGGTTGTGCTCGTCGTCCTTCTGTTCGTCTATTTTCTCGGTTGTCAACTGCTCGACCAGTTGATGTTCGTCAATACGCGGTTAGTTATATTTTCTTATGCTGGGCCTATTGGGCTAAAATCCTCTCAGCCGTCGGATCTAATTATACTAGTCATGTTTAAGGAGTAGTAAAAGGTGCTGTAAAACATGCCTAACTTTTATTATATTATAAATGCCGACAAATGGATTTGGTGTTATTGATGCAATGTGTCGGATGCAAAGACTTAGATCACAGAAGGTCGAAGTAGACGACATTAGGATGACATCACGGGAAACTCACTCTAATCAAACTAATGTCAACATAGAGTCTAACCTTAACGTGGGGAATGACATGCCCCAAACGTTGTTTCTCCTTTACTTGCTCGGCATGTTTGGCCAGCAAAAAAAGAAACATGGATAGCGTGATGGCCCTGCATGTGCATGACCCCGCCAGGTGCAGGTATACCGTTGAGGCGATCATGTATAATTACTCATTCTCAACGGCTAGACAATTACCCACGGGAGTACCAAAAAGAAGAGGCATGCTAGTGAGTTCATTGTTGATACTATGCTTTCGATACTGTCTGTGGTCCAGCTGATTATCACAGTTGAGCAACACTAACATGCAGGAAATAAAACGGCACTTCAGTGGTGTGATCAAGATCAACGGCCTTAGTTCCGTTCTAGATTTTCCATAACGTTGGATCTCCCATTCTTCCCTCTGCCTCTTGTTCCCAGGTTCGTATATCCTTGTGTTTCTTCTTCTTCCTATTTGTGTGCAAATGGTTTCACTCATTTGATGTACTACGCTAGTATTTCTAACATGTAAAAGTGAAGTTGGGATGGAAAACTTGCTGTCTATTCACACGAAGATAGAGTCGTCCTACATATAAAGCCAAATCATTATCGACAAATGAAGGTTGGTGGAGCATTTATTGATAATATATTGATTTCTTATCATCACATGTAATATCATAAGTTGGTTCTGACGTGTTGGAAACTATTTTTGTATTTTTTTGATAATGGGTGTTTTATTACATAAAAGGTTTTACCATTTTAGCATCACACCTGCCCCCTGCACGGTGGAAACTAATATTAGACCAAACAATACTATAGTCTTTCATGGTCAGTGGGGCATGAATTTTATTTCAAAACTCCAAAACTAGACAAGTTTAACCATTTTTCCTTAAAATGCGCATATTATGTACCATTTACCTTAGACAACTGCAAATAAATTTTGGCTTAAGGGAAGGTGGTGTCACATATCTCACCACCGATCCCACATAAAAACATAATATTAAAACTAAGTTAGAAATTAAAACATTGCCTATGTTAACCTGTCTGGTTTGTGAACTTGGAGACCCTGCATGTAGAGTAAGTCTGGTTTCATGTCAGACATCTATTGGCAGTAGTGTTAATAAAGACAATGAGAAGTCAGCTCGCCCCTTTGGCATTGGGAACTCTTTTTAAGGAGAGCTTGACACACAACCCTATGCTGGCCGGCTGCTGCAACCCTAGAGGCTAGAATAATCGATGCAGAGTGATATCAAAAGAATGATCTGTTTGGGGCGGAGAAAATAGAGAGCTCAATTTGGGAACTATGGTAAGCGTATGACCAATGTCTAGGGGTTGTAGGTATCACAAAGTCCTAATGAGATGAAGGTGACATTGTGTTTCCAGTTCAATTTTTCTATGGATTCCAATTTCAGAAATCAAAATAGAAAAGAAGTCAGAGATAGCTGTTTTGGTTTTATCACTCTTTGCTATCATGTACATTATGCTCTTATCAGCATTAATAATTTAGATAATTCATGACCTCATGAAGCAAGAATAATAGCTATGGTTTGGCACTTTTTTTGCAGAGCTATATACACCGGCGGCCTATAGATGCTCTCCATATCTTGCTCGCCCAAGCAATCTACCGATCCGGGATGCACATAACGAATCCACGCTGTAGGCTGAACTTATTATGCATGCCTAGCCGCACCGTGAACAGTATCACGGGAAAGACTCCCCTACATGAGCCCAGCGAGGGAATCTCTGTTTCGCGCTTCATGGGAATGTCATTTTATTTCTTCCTTTCACGTTTTCACCTCCCTGCACAAGGCTGACCCACGCAACATTTGTTTTGTAAACACTTTACTCCTAAGATTCAAATGAAGTTCTATCTCACTGTTAAAAATAGGTAAATAAAAAAAAGCATGTCATAAAAACCAATTTAATCGCACGGTAAGTATGGTGTTTTGTAATGAACAAATTCAGAGGTGAAACAGGTTCCTAGTTAACCTTGGTTGACTCAGAACGATTATCTCTCTTTTACTGAAAATCACTCGACAGGCCCTAGTCCAAAACCTAAAAAACATTGTTTTAGTGATGGTTTCCGGACGGTCGCATTACTTGATACATTCTGGGCGTGTTTGGTAGCCTGGATGGGCTATCTGAGCTCATACAAGCTGAGTCCACCTATGCCACCCCATACAAGTGTGTTTTATTTGTTGTGTTTGTTAGGTTGTATGAACTGAGATATGCTCAACTGAGATCCTGTTTGGTAGGTTGTGTATGCTGAGCCATGCTAGCTATCTATCAAAAGCAATCAGGTCTCTGGATAAAATTACAAAAAGCAATCGGGTCCCTAGAGGTCATCGGCACCGGTGCCGACGAGATGAGCCGCCGCCGCCAGGAGACCGACCTCCGAATAGACGAGCGCCGCCAGGAGCCGCGGCTCTGCATCCAGGTGCCGGCGAGACGAGCGCCGCCAGGAGCCGCGGCTCTGCATCCAGATGCCGGCGAGACGAGCACCGCCAGGAGCCACGTCTCGGTAGCTCAGACGATGCAGGGAGAGGCCGCGGAGCTTGCTGAGGACGGGGACGGGAGGCCGCGAAGCTCGCTGGGGATGGGGACGGGAACGAGAGCGCTCGCTGGGGACAGGGATGGGAGCGAGAGCGAGAGCTGGGGCATGCGGGAGGGGGAAATGAGTGGTGCGGGCCTCGACCCCTATCGGGTTGTCCCCCGCGCGGGACGAGCTGGGCAGTGCCGAGTTGCGAAGCTCGATTCAAGCTTCGCAACCCGGCAGGTCTCTGGGGGCTTTTTGGCACGAGGTCGGCACTGCTCGATGGAACCGACCCGAGCTAACAAACAGCGAAACGTCGGACGAGAGGAGAATTTCTGGGTTGCCCCGGGTTACCAAACACGCCCTCTACTGCACAGTCAAGCCAAGGTTAATCTTTTGAAATATCAGCAAATGTCACTATACTTTTACAACTACACGCGGACATGGTTACACGATTAACTTTCTAGAATCCAAACCCATCAAATCTTTATGCACGGTCATAGAAGCGGTGATCCCATGTATTTTGTTTTTTGTAGTCCAATTAATTCAAGATTTCAGCATATCAGCTGCAGTAAGTCAATATCT
Organism: Avena insularis; assembly: GCA_023614405.1. Lineage (NCBI taxonomy): Eukaryota > Viridiplantae > Streptophyta > Magnoliopsida > Poales > Poaceae > Avena > Avena insularis. Next base: position 12,258,006 of record CM042684.1, read on the forward strand.
TAGTGTTCAAGAAAAGCGACCACCACTTAGCATATGTACACGAAAGAATCTAGAACCGAAAAACATCTACATGTTCAGATGTGCTATATATACATACATACTAGAACCGAACCTGTCGGTAAAGTTTCGTTACACAACAGTATGCCGGAATCTTGTTGCTTAATGCATCAAGCAGAGCTACCTATTGGTATCCTCGAGGGGTGCTTCTCAATTTGCAGTAACTAGAAAATAGTTTGTTTCTTAACTATTGCATATATCATTGGGAAGCACTAGCTAGTACAGGCAGATACACAGGGAGATAAAATTATCAGGCGAAGAAAAATAGTACAAGAGGCTTGCGTTGATTAGCTACTAAATGCAGTAATTTGCTAGTCTGCTATTATATATGAATCCAACACACCGCTGGCACGATTATGGAGCTGAAGGGCAGAAGCTGGCACGAACCTCCGGTTGACCAAGGTTCTGACGAGCTTGCTAGACCAAGAGCAGCCCGACGGCGGTGGCCGCAATAAGAGCACCGGAGCCACATGCCATCACGTCTGCAGAAAGCTGGTACGGGTCACGCGCCGGCGTGGCTGCGAGGTCGACGACGAGCGCGCAGACCGCCATTCCGAGCGTGATAAACGCGAGTAGGCACTCCACCACGATCAGGGCGACGAAGAACATGCTCGGCGGCGGCTCTATCTGCTGTTGCTGCTCTACGCGGTGGCGGAGCTCAAGATACAGCAACAAGGCCTCCCCCGGCAGCACCATCCCACTCGTGCACAACATCGCCCACATCCTCCTGCAAAATCAGTACAAGGGGCAGCCACACGGTGAGGATAAGAAACACGAGTATAGTCGGGAGGAGATTGATATGCTTAACTGGTCTGCGTCGCTGAGAGTTGTCTGGTCCGCCATGGCGTAGAACACCAGCGATGCGACGGTGAGGACGCAGCTACCGCCCTTGCAGCAGCAGGCGATGAACCACCAGGCTGCGGCCATCTGAAACTGGTTGTGAGACCGCAAACTCGACACAGTCCACCCTCGGCCTTTGTAGCGAACGGTGCTACAAAGCATGTGCCCAAGCATTTCCTTTCTTGGCTCTTGGATGTTTGAAGGCCATGCCCGTTTGCTCATCTTGATCTGGTATACATGACAAACATACATAGTGGTTAGTGGGGCTGGGGACAAGTACTAGCAGAACAATCAAGCTATTGAGGATTTGCCCACTACCATTATCCTTTTGCAATTAGCACACACTACATCTACTGCTAGACGTTTGTCGCGTGTAATCGTGTGATCATATGTCAGTCACAATGATGATGTTGGTATAATCCCTTTATCCGGATCGGATGACCCCCCCCCCCCCCCCCACACACACACACACACACACGCATGATGTTGACACAACACAAACTCTGTAGGCGAAGGGTACTGCTGGGTCCCTCCTCTCATGCATGATCACAGGACATAGCATGTGCCTTAGCTGCTGCCCCTTCCTTGGCTGCTGTGTCTTCTAGACACCGCGTGTGCCGAAGTATTTCCTTTCTTGGCTCTTGGATGTTTGGAGTCCATGCCCCTTTGCACACCTTGATTTTGTATACATAGCTCGGTCTAGACTAATACTCCGTAGTAGAAATCTAGCTATTGAGCACTGCCACCGTTTTACCTTAGCCGCGATGACTAGCACACACTACATCCACTACATGAAAAGCCTAGCTTTTTAGTCATACAGGCCACCCACTACAGGAAACAATTAAGGCGCCGACGGCCGGCCGGCTACGCCGACGTGGCCGTCGGCGTAGCTGCCTTCCCTGGCCAGCTGACCAGTCCGGCCATCGGCGTAGATACGGCTGTCGGCATAGATGACGGTGCCGAGGGTAGCCCTCGGCGTAGTGTGGCCGTCTAGTAGCGAGTTCTGTGCCGACGGTGGCCCTCGGCGTAGATATAGCCCTCGGCGTAGCCCCAGTTCAGACACGATGACGGAAACGGCGTTAGACAGCCAAACTGTGCCGATGACCTGGCCGTCGGCACAGCTCTTTGAAAATTTTTATTTGGTGCGTGCCGACGGCTAGGCGGTCGGCATAGGCCTCCAGATTTTTTTCTTTTTCATTATTTTTTAAAAAATCATAACTAAATCATTCTAATTCAGAAAAATACAAATAATATATCAAAATTTGCAGAAAAAAAATCAATCTATCTACACTCAAATATTACACATTTATAAACAAAAATTAAGTAAAATAAAAAACATTATATATAGTTTAAAACGGGCATTATAAATTCAAAAACGATCCAAACAATGCGAAACCTTCGCGTGGTGTCATATTATGTGACATAGTTAGAAGGAAAAATATCAAACTTGGTATATTGATTATGTCTCAAAAACCTTCACAAAATGATCTATCTCGTTCGAGGTTTCTTGGCTTTCGGGTCACATGACCAATGTTATGGCTAGAATGAAGGCATAGTTTGTGATAATGTGTCGATATTGTGCATAAGTATGCATCATGTGATGGCGAACAATGTTTTAGGAGGAAGTTTTCCTTTTCGTCGCACCAAAAAGCCGTTTTCTATTTTCCGAGTGCAAAAAACGGACAGTTTTGTGAAGCAACCACCAAATGGCTAATTCAAAATGCTACTGTGACATTTAAAAAAATACTAGACCACCTTACATGGATAATTTCATAACAGGGGGATCTCAAACATTTCCGTCTATCCCTGGTGAAAAAGACAAATTCCTGCCGAATCGGTAGGAAGTGGGTCAGATATGAACTACAGGTACATGATCGGATGCTCATGATTTTTTACAAAAATCATTTTTAGGTTCAAAATATGTTGTTTCATCATAAATCCACTTCAAGTTTAGCGAGTCTCAGCCCCGAGCTAAGAATCTTCATGCCCACCCTTCGACAAAGTATAACGATGGTTTAAAACGGGCATTATAAATTCAAAAACGATCTAAACAATGTAAAACCTTCGCGTGGTGTCATATTATGTGACATAGTTAGAAGGAAAAATATCAAACTTGATATATTGATTATGTCTAAAAAAACCTTCACAAAATGACCTATCTCGTTCGAGGTTTCTTGGCTTTCGGGTCAAATGGCCAATGTTATGGCTAGAATGAAGGCATAGTTTGTGATAATGTGTCGATATTGTGCATAAGTATGCACCATGGGATGACGAACAATGTTTCATGAGGAAGTTTTCCTTTTCGTCGCACCAAAAAGCCGTTTTCCATTTACCGAGTGCAAAAAACGGACGGTTTTGTGAAGCAACCACCAAATGGCTAATTCAAAATACTACCATCACATTTTTAAAAAATACTAGACCACCTTACATGGATAATTTCATAACACGGAGATCTTAAACATTTTCGTCTATCCCTGGTGAAAAAAGACAAATTCCTGCCGAATCGGTAGGAAGTGGGTCAGATATGAACTACAGGTACATGATCGGATGCTCATGATTTTTTACAAAAATCATTTTTAGGTTCAAAATATGTTGTTTCATCATAGATCCACTTCAAGTTTAGCAAGTCTCAGCCCCGAGCTAAGAATCTTCATGTCCACCCTTCGACAAAGTATAACGATGGTTTAAAACGGGCATTATAAATTCACAAATGATCGAAACAATGCGAAACCTTCGCGTGGTGTCATATTATGTGACATAGTTAGAAGGAAAAATATCAAACTTGGTATATTGATTATGTCTCAAAAAAACCTTCACAAAATGACCTATCTCGTTCGAGGTTTCTTGGCTTTCGGGTTAAATGGCCAATGTTATGCCTGGAATGAAGGCATAGTTTGTTATAATGTGTCGATATTGTGCATAAGTATGAAACATGGGATGACGAACAATGTTTCAGGAGGAAGTTTTCCTTTTCGTCGCACCAAAAAGCCGTTTTCCATTTACCGAGTGCAAAAAACGGACGGTTTTGTGAAGCAACTACCAAATGGCTAATTCAAAATACTACCGTCATATTTTAAATAAATACTAGACCACCATACATGGATAATTTCATAACACGGGGATCTTAAACATTTCCGTCTATCCCTGGTGAAAAAGACAAATTCCTGCTGAATCGGTAGGAAGTGGGTCAGATATGAACTACAGGTACATGATCGGATGCTCATGAGTTTTTACAAAAATCATTTTTAGGTTCAAAATATGTTGTTTCATCATAGATCCACTTCAAGTTTAGCGAGTCTCAGCCCCGAGCTAAGAATCTTCATGCCCACCCTTCGACAAAGTATAACGATGGTTTAAAACGGGCATTATAAATTCAAAAACGATCTAAACAATGTAAAACCTTCGCGTGGTGTCATATTATGTGACATAGTTAGAAGGAAAAATATCAAACTTGATATATTGATTATGTCTAAAAAAACCTTCACAAAATGACCTATCTCGTTCGAGGTTTCTTGGCTTTCGGGTCAAATGGCCAATGTTATGGCTAGAATGAAGGCATAGTTTGTGATAATGTGTCGATATTGTGCATAAGTATGCACCATGGGATGACGAACAATGTTTCATGAGGAAGTTTTCCTTTTCGTCGCACCAAAAAGCCGTTTTCCATTTACCGAGTGCAAAAAACGGACGGTTTTGTGAAGCAACCACCAAATGGCTAATTCAAAATACTACCGTCACATTTAAAAAAAATATTAGACCACCTTACATGGATAATTTCATAACACGGAGATCTTAAACATTTCCGTCTATCCCTGGTGAAAAAGACAAATTCCTGCCGAATAGGTAGGAAGTGGGTCAGATATGAACTAAAGGTACATGATCGGATACTCATGATTTTTTACAAAAATCATTTTTAGGTTCAAAATATGTTGTTTCATCATAGATCCACTTCAAGTTTAGCGAGTCTCAGCCCCGAGCTAAGAATCTGCATGTCCATCCTTCGACAAAGTATAACGATGGTTTAAACCGGGCATTATAAATTCAAAAACGATCCAAACAACATGAAACCTTCGCGTGGTGTCATATTATGTGACATAGTTAGAAGGGAAAATATCAAACTTGGTATATTGATTATGTCTCAAAAAACCTTCATAAAATGACCTATCTCGTTCAAGGTTTCTTGGCTTTCGGGTCAAATGGCCAATGTTATGGCTAGAATGTAGCCATAGTTTGTGATAATGTGTCGACATTGTGCATAAGTATGCATCATGGGATGACGAACAATGTTTCATGAGGAAGTTTTTCTTTTCGCCGCACCAAAAAGCCGTTTTCCATTTACCGAGTGCAAAAAACGGACGGTTTTGTGAAGCAACCACCAAATGACTAATTCAAAATACTACCGTTACATTTAAAAAAAATACTAGACCACCTTACATGGATAATTTCATAACACGGAGATCTTAAACATTTCCGTCTATCCCTAGTGAAAAAGACAAATTCCTGCCGAATCGGTAGGAAGTGGGTCAGATATGAACTATAGGTACATGATCGGATGCTCATGATTTTTTACAAAAATCATTTTTAGGTTCAAAATATGTTGTTTCATCATAGATCTACTTCAAGTTTAGCGAGTCTCAGCCCCGAGCTCAGAATCTTCATGCCCACCCTTCGACAAAGTATAACGATGGTTTAAAACGGGCATTATAAATTCAAAAACGATCCAAACAATGCGACCCCTTCGCGTAGTGTCATATTATGTGACATAGTTAGAAGGAAAAATATCAAACTTGGTATATTGATTATGTCTAAAAAACCTTCACAAAATGACCTATCTCGTTCGAGGTTTCTTGGCTTTCGGGTCAAATGACCAATGTTATGGCTAGAATGAAGGCATAGTTTGTGATAATATGTCGATATTATGCATAAGTATGCATCATGGGATAACGAACAATGTTTTATGAGGAAGTTTTCCTTTTCGTCGCACCAAAAAGCCGTTTTCCATTTACCGAGTGCAAAAAACAGACGGTTTTGTGAAGCAACCACCAAATGACTAATTCAAAATGCTACTGTCACATTTAAAAAAATACTAGACCACCTTACATGGATAATTTCATAACACGGAGATCTTAAACATTTCCTTCTATCCCTGGTGAAAAAGACAAATTCCTGCCGAATCGGTAGGAAGTGGGTCAGATATGAACTACAGGTACATGATCGGATGCTCATGATTTTTTACAAAAATCATTTTTAGGTTCAAAATATGTTATTTCATCATAGATCCACTTCAAGTTTAGCGAGTCTCAACCCCGAGCTAAGAACCTTCATGTCCACCCTTCGACAAAGTATAACGATGGTTTAAACCGGGCATTATAAATTCAAAAACGATCCAAACAACATGAAACCTTCGCGTGGTGTCATATTATGTGACATAGTTAGAAGGAAAAATATCAAACTTGGTATATTGATTATGTCTCAAAAAAACCTTCACAAAATGACCTATCTCGTTCGAGGTTTCTTGGCTTTCGGGTCAAATGGCGAATGTTATGGCTAGAATGAAGGCATAGTTTATGATAATGTGTCGATATTGTGCATAAGTATGCATCAAGGGATGACGAACAATGTTTCAGGAGGAAGTTTTCCTTTTCGTCGCACCAAAAAGCCGTTTTCTTTTACCGAGTGCAAAAAACGGACGGTTTTGTGAAGCAACTACCAAATGGCTAATTCAAAATACTACCGTCACATTTTTAAAAAATACTAGACCACCTTACATGGATAATTTCATAACACGGGGATCTTAAATATTTCCGTCTATCCCTGGTGAAAAAGACAAATTCCTGCCGAATCGGCAGGAAGTGGGTCAGATATGAACTACAGGTACATGATCGGATGCTCATGATTTTTTATAAAAATCATTTTTAGGTTCAAAATATGTTGTTTCATCATAGATCCACTTCAAGTTTAGCGAGTCTCAGTCCCGAGCTAAGAATCTTTATGCATGCCGTTTTAAACGGGCAAATGAAATTATGATAAGAATCACGGCATAGTTTGTGATAAGTTGATATTGATATCATATTTGGATTCCTCTCTTTTTCTAATCAATTTAGACATATTATTTGCCGAATTCCGATTTACAGATTTAAAGATATTAATTATTCCATATCTATTATATACTAAAAGCAATATAAGTGTGTTTTTCGAGGCACTAGGTTGATCCACATAGACTTATAAAATATACTACATTGATCTACATATTAACGGTTGAGATTAAGAGATAAAACATGTTACGTAAAGCATTAAACATGTATACATGGGTATATGACACGTAAATTCCAAAGAGACACTATTCTAAATAATACAGAAGATGCCATACGTGGACTTCCGGCCGGTCGGCCGGCCGGTCGACCGTGGCGCCTTACAAAACTTTCCTTCGATTTGCATCTACGCCCACAAGCTGTGTGCCTCATGGACTCTTTTAAAAAGAAAAATCAAATAGAAACGTATACCGATGCAGTCAATATCAGTTGTGAAACAAAGTTGGAGTCAATATTCACTATGATCGGATGGAAGTAGAAAACGAAGTTCTATTTTATAATACTTAGCTGAAAATATGCACCTTTAAATATATACGAAAAGTTATGTACAATGCAGCGTGGTAGGCAGAATAGCACGGTCGCTCCATGGAGGGAGCTCTCTCTTGGTCTCGCTCCAAGGATACATCATCTCATCTGGGATGGTTCTACAAAATATGCATATAAATTTTGTAAAAGAAAAACTCTGCAGTTACGTATGAATAATTATGCCCTTCAACATCTAAGAATAATATAAAATAAATATCTAACTTTGAAATTGATATTTTGTTTTGGTTAAGCATATAGTTCAGTACATCGGACGGAAGTAGAAAAGGTTTTTTTTAATCACGCTTAGCTCGAAACATGCACCTCTAAAATACGTTTGGCAAGTTATGTATAATAATGCGGCATGGTAGGCAGAACACACAATCGCTCCATGGAGGAAGCTCTCCCTTAGTCTCTCTAAGGATACGTCACCTCATCTCGGATGGTTCTCCAAAATGTTCATTGAAATTTTGTATTAAAAAAACTTGGTATTCATGTATAAAAAATTATGCCCTTGCAACTTGTAAGAATAATAAAATAAATAGCTAACTTTCAAATGGATATTCTGTTTTGGTTAAGCATATGACTCGTATGGTCAGGTACTCAACAAAATTAAACTCTACATAAACATTAAGGAACTATTGCCATGTCGATCCTAATTATTAGTTAGGTAACTAGCAATGTATATTTGGTATAACAAATATAAAAACATAGTGTTTGACTGATAGACATAACTAATCAGAGCATGTCGGCGCTCGATGGATACACATGTTAGACCCTTGATTTTTTTGCTATAATCATATACTGTGTAGTCGAGTCACGCCATAGTCATCGAAGCATTATTTGAGGAGTAAGTTAGGAGGAATGCTCAAATACTGAAAACTTGAAGTCGAATAAAAATGCATTCAAGAATAATGTGTGGATGTGTAACAATACCATACGAGGAAGATAGGTTGGAAGCGGAACATGAACTAGACTAGAGTATTCTAAGTCGATTTTGGCACAATGACACGATTAAAGCATTTGACAAAAAATATGTCAAACTCAAGAGATATATCAAGTGCACGGCGTGCATGGAGGAGGCTCAATGTTTAGTAATTAGGGATGTACTTCCATAGTAAAGAACAGTGATACATTTAGGGACATGTCAATAAAAAACCAACATTGTTGTCACGATGACTCACTAATAAGATTTCCTATTATATATCCACAACAAAGACATGCACATTTCCTTCTTCAAAATAATATAAAAATATTTTAGAACTTTAATTGTTTAGTTTTCCCTATCTGATTTATTTGGTCATAGGATTACAGGATTATAACCAGGAAGTTTTCGATGCAAGACAATCTAAATGAAAGGACAACTTTCCTAGAGTATGAATGCTTGAAAAATATGATTGCCTATTACTTCATTTGTCTTTCTAAGGACTGAATGAACACATTTTGTTGTCAACTTTCATGGTTTATGATCATATAAAATTTAATAGGATATTCCATTACAAGGATGTATACTAACTAAGTCATCCATGTAGCAATAATCATCTTATATACATGAAAGGACAATTACATGTGATCAGGAGCTTAAAAAACATGACCCGAGAGGAGGGATAATAGAGAGAGAGTAAAACAAAACAAATGATAATATCTCCATTTTGAAAAGGACAATGTTGTCCAATCATGTAGTCAAACTTTCTTTATTGGAGTATGAATATATCCTTAAAGTGTGCCAAAATAAAATGTCATGGCTGAGAATATTTTTTACTTGACTACATATCCAGAATTTCAGATAGGAAATAAGATCAACATAAATATTTTTGAAGTCTAAGAAGTGTCACATGTTTCTCAAAAGGTGGGAGGGTACCACATATTCAAGAACATATATAGAAAGTAAATGAGAGAAAGAAGATCTGTAAAAAGTAGAACACCAATTACTCCCTCCATTTCTAAATGTAAGGTGTATAGTTCTGGCACTAAAATTAAGGAACGCATGTGGAGAGATAATTACACAAGTTTTTGCTAGATTACTCTAACTTATTAATGTGATAAAATAGAGGTGTTTGTACGAGATAAAAATACATAATCGAGTCTCCAATTTTTTGTCTAGGCGAGGGGTGCAACACAGTACACCCCATATTCAATTTTTCAAAAAATAAATACACCTTATATCTAGAAATAGAGGAAGTATTATTTACCTGACATACATATTAACTAGGAAATAACTTATCTTGCATCAATAATTGTGTACTTATCTCAACCTACTTATCTAACATCTGGTAGGAACGACACATATGACCATCAATTTAATATTTTTAGAAAAGGGCAAGCAAAGTGTTGGCTCCAAAATGAAAAGTTGTTCCCAAAATAGATGATATTTTTGTTTACCATAATATATTATATTGGTTATAGATTTGTATTACTACTTAATATTTACAATATCAAACACATGTAAAATCATAGGTTTATTTCTTGGTCATTTAGGCACACAAAATATAATGCCCTCGCATTTGCGAGGGCCACCCTGCTAGTTAAATAAAAAGTACAAAAAAATAAAATCATTATATTTTTATTTGAGTTCAATAATATTTTTACTTATTCATTGTTGTTTACTTAAATAATTGCTTGTAATTTCAAAAAATACAACCATATGACATGATGATATAAGAGTTAATAGGAATTATATCATAGTATTGACAACAATGAGTAAATTGCTTTGCGGGAAGAGATTCTGAAGGAACGAGGAAGTTAAGGGTGCTAGAGCTGGAGTAGTGCTAGGATGGATGACCGAACGGGAACTTTGACTAAGACTGTAATTTAATCAATTATTAACTATAAATGGTGTTAAAATGATTAAAGCGGGATATTAAGGACTCAAATAATTCAAAGATTTAAAAAAAATAAAAAAAAATATTTTAGGCTATGCCGACGGCCTGGCCGTCGGCGTAGCTCCATTCCTGTGCCGACGGCTTGGCCGTCGGCGTAGCTCCAGGCTGAACCGTTAGCCAAGACGGCCGTTGACTGACACGCGGGGCCCGCTGGAAGACGCTGTGCCGAGGGGGAGGGGCTGTGCCGACGGCCACGGAGCTGTGCCGACGAGGACGTACGCCGAGGGGGCTACGCCGACGGCCACCGTCGGCACAGCCTGTGCCGACGGCAGCCGGCCGTCGGCGTAGCAATTATTTCCTGTAGTGACCTGCCAAGCGCACGCCCAAAAAATGTACTCCCTCTGTTTCAAAATATAAGATGTTTTAGATTTGTGAAAAAAATGTATCTAGACTTCCTTTTGTGTGTAGATTCATTCTAGATCTAAGTGCTACATACTAAAAGTAGTCTAGATACATTTGCTTCACAAAGCTAAAACATCTTATATTTTAAAACGGAGGGAGTAGTTGACAAAAACAGGCCATCAGCATATAGGTATGTATATACTGAGGGTAGCTGTCGGAGTACTCATAGCTGTCGGCATATGGACCTGCAATGTGGCGGAAACCATTCCCTGTCCAGTACATACAAATTGTACGGTCCCTTTAAACAGTATACACATGACATGCATGTAGATCATCCATGCAGACAACAATAACACCACAGTGATGATGTGTGGAAAAGCATAGTAACCACATGACAATTCACTTGAGGGATACGACTCTGATACACAGGGGCGTACCCACGTTGAGCTTCCAGGGTGCCTAGGACACCCGGTCAAAGACCATTTTCTTTGTATTTTTCGTCCATGATATAGTATGTGACACCCCATATCTAAGTAAAAATTTGTGTGATTTACAAAGTGGACACCCGCTAATTTTCTTCCTGGGTCCGCCCCTGCTGATACATGGTGGGTCGCTAGATTTGACCACATGACAATTCATGAGTTTTCAGCTTGACATCATGTGTCAGTGTGGCACCCAAAAATGCCGTTAGAAATGGAACACCCCAGAACTTAGTTGATGATGTGGTGTGTCCTGACATTAGCTAGATTTACCAAGGTTGTAAGTTTGGAAGATTGGTCCCAAACATGAACAGGGGCGGACCCAGGAAGAAAATTAGCGGGTGTCCACTTTGTAAATCACACAAATTTTTACTTAGATATGGGGTGTCACATACTATATCATGGATGAAAAATACAAAGAAAATGGTCTTTGACCGGGTGTCCTAGGCACCCTGGAAGCTCAACGTGGGTACGCCCCTGAACATGAAAACTGAGCACTCGACAAGCCATATCACTCGTATGAACAAAATACTTGATTAAGACGCCCTCCCTCACTACATGAAAAAACTGAGGCGTCGACGGCCAAATGTCGGGACCATCGGCGTAGCTGCCTTCCCCGGCTAGCCGACCAGCCCGACCGTCGGCGTAGGGTATGCCGACGGTACCGAGGGTAGTCCTCGGCGTAGCGTGGCCGTCGGCATAGTAGAGATGGCTGTGCCGGGCCCTCGGCGTAGCCCCAGTTTAGACACGATGACGGAAAGGTAGCCAGGATGTGTAGACCGTCGGCACAATACTTTGTAAAAAATTGTTTGGTCTGTGCTGACGGCTAGGCCGTCGGCGTAGGCCTCCAGATTTTTTTTACATTTAATTTTAGGCATAGCTATTTTTCCTTTAGCTCATTAATTTTTGAAAAAAAATAACTAAATCATTCTAATTCAGAAAATTACAAATAATATATCAAAATTTGCAAAAATAAGATTTATCTATCTACACTCAAATATTACATATTTGTAAACCAAAATTAAGTGAAACATAAAACATTATATATAGTTTAAAATGGGCATTAGAAATTCAAAAAACGATCCAAACAATACGAAACCTTCACGTGGTGTCATATTATGCGACATAGTTAGAAGGAAAAATATCAAACTTAGTATATTGATTATGTCTCAAAAAAACCTTCACAAAATGACCTTTCTCGTTCGAGGTTTCTTGAATTTCGGGTCGAATGACCAATGTTATGGCTAGAATGATGGCATAGTTTGTGATAATGTGTCTATATTGTGCATACATGTGCATCATGGGATCGCGAACAATGTTTTACGAGGAAGTTTTCCTTTTCGTCGCACCAAAAAGCCGTTTTCTATTTTCCGAGTGCACAAAACGGACGATTTTGTGAAGCAACCACCAAATGGCTTTTTGGTGCGACGAAAAGGAAAACTTCCTCCTGCAACATTGTTCGCTATCCCATGATGCATGTGTATGCACAATATGGGCACATTATCACAAACTATGCCTTCATTCTAGCCATAACATTGGTTATTTGACCCGAAAGCCAAGAAACCTCGAATGACAGGTCATTCTGTGAAGATTTTTTTGAGACATAATCAATACATCAAGTTTGATATTTTTACTTATAACCATGTCACATAATATGACACCACGCGAAGGTTTCGCATTGTTTCGATCGTTTTTGAATTTTTTATGCCCGTTTTAAACTATCGTCAAACTTTGTCGAACGGCGGGCATGAAGATTCTTAGCTCGGGGCCGAGCCTCACTAAACTTGCATTGGATCTTTGATAAAATAGCATATCGTGAACCTAAAAATGATTTTTTTAAAAACACATAAGCATCAGATCATGTACCTGTAGTTCATATCTGACCCACTTCCTACCGATTCGGTAGATATTTGTCTTTTTCACCAGAGGTGGACGGAAAGGTTTCGGATCTCCCTATTGGGACATTTTCCATATAAGGTGGTATATTATTTTTGTAAAATATGGTGGTAGCATTTTGAATTAGCCATTTGGTGGTTGCTTCACAAAACCGTCTGTTTTTTCTGCTCGGAAAATTGGAATGGCTTTTTGGTGCTACGAAAAGGAAAACTTCCTCCTGCAACATTGTTCGCCATCCCATGATACATGTGTAAGCACAATATGGGCACATTATTACAAACTATGCCTTCATTCTAGCATTAACATTGGTCATTTGACCCAAAAGCCAACAAACCTCGAATGAGATAGGTCATTTTGTGAAGGTTTTTTTGAGACATAATAAATATATCAAGTTTGATATTTCTACTTATAACTATGTCACATAATATGACACCACGCGAAGGTTTCGCATTGTTTCGATCGTTTTTGAATTTTTATGCCTGTTTTAAACTATCGTCAAACTTTGTCAAACGGCAGGCATGAAGATTCTTGAATCGGGGCCGAGCCTCACTAAAATTGCATTGGATCTTTGATAAAATATCATATTATGAACCTAAAAATGATTTTTGTAAAAAAACATGAGCATCGTATCATGTACATGTAGTTCATATCTGACCCACTTCCTACCGATTCGGCAGGAATTTGTCTATTTCACCAGAGGTAGACAGAAAGGTTTCGGATCCCCCTGTTGGGGCATTGTCCATATAAGGTGGTATAGTATTTTTGTAAAATGTGGTGGTAGCATTTTGAATTAGCCATTTTGTGGTTGCTTCACAAAACCGTCCGTTTTTTGTGCTCGGAAAATGGGAAATGGCTTTTTGGTGCGACGAAAAGAAAAACTTCCTCCTACAATATTGTTCGCCATCTCATGATGCATGTGTATGCACAATATGGGCATATTATCACAAACTATGCCTTGATTCTATCCATAACATTGGTCATTTGACCCGAAAGCCAAGAAACCTCGAATGAGATAGGTCATTTTGTGAAGGTTTTTTTGAGACATAATCAATATATCAAGTTTGATATTTTTACTTATAACTGTGTCACATAATATGACACCACGCGAAGGTTTCGTATTGTTTAGATCGTTTTTGAATTTTTTATGCCCGTTTTAAACTATCGTCAAACTTTGTCAAACGGCGGGCATAAAGATTTTTAGCTCGGGGCCGAGCCTCACTAAACTTGCATTGGATCTTAGATAAAATAGCATATTGTGAACCTAAAAATAAATTTTTTTTTAAAACATGAGCATCGGATCATGTACCTGTAGTTCATATCTGACTCACTTCCTACCGATTCGGCAGGAATTTGTCTTTTTCATCAAAGGTGGACGGAAAGGTTTCGGATCCCCTTGTTGGGAGATTGTCCATATAAGGTGGTCTAGTATTTTTGTAAAATGTGGTGGTAGTATTTTGAATTAGCCATTTGGTGGTTGCTTCACAAAACCGTCCTTTTTTATGCTCGGAAAATGAAAAATGGCTTTTTGGTGCGACAAAAAGGAAAGCTTCCTCCTGCAACATTGTTCGCCATCCTATGATGCACATGTATGCACAATATGGTCACATTATCAAAAACTATGCCTTGATTCTAGCCATAACATTGGTCATTTGACCCGAAAGCCAAGAAACCTTGAATGAGATAGGTCATTTTGTGAAGGTTTCTTTGATACATAATCAATATACCAAGTTTGATATTTTTCCTTCCAACTTTGTCACGTAATATAACACCACGCGAAGGTTTCACATTGTTTCGATCATTTTTGAATTTTTTATGCCCGTTTTAAACTATATATAATGTTTTATGTTTTACTTAATTTTTATTTACAAATGTGTAATATTTGAGTGTAGATAGATAGGTCCTATTTTTCTGCAAATTTGGATATATTATTTGTATTTTTTCGAATTAGAATGATTTAGTTATGATTTTTCAAAGTTTAATGAGATAAAATAAAAATAGCTACGCCGAGGGCAGCCGTCGGCGTAGCATAGGATATGACGAAGGCAATTCTACACCAACGACTGCTTGGCGGGGCTGGACTAGACGATGGCTACGCCGACGGCCCCGACATTTGGCCGTCGGCGTAGCTTCCTATTCCTGTAGTGAGTCCGCCCTCCGCCTTTGTAGCGAACGGTACCGCCGGCATCGCATGTGCCCAAGCATTTCCTTTCTTGGCTCTTGGCTGTTTTGAGGCCACGCCCGTTTGCTCATCTTGATCTGGTGTACATGAAGAACATACATAGTGGTTTGTGGGGACTAGTACTAGCAGAACAATCTAGCTATTGGGCATTGATGACCACTGCTACCCTTTTTCCTTAGCCCCTACGATTAGCACACACGTACTACATCTCCTGCTAGACGTTTGTCGCGTGTAATCGTGTGCCTTAGCTGCTTCCCCTTCCTTGGCTGTGTCTTCTAGACACCACGTGCCCAAGTATTTCCTTTCTTGGCTCTTGGATACACCGCGTGCCGAGGAAAATGCCTAGCTTTTTAGTCATACAGGCCACATGCCAAGGGCCCAAAAAATTGTGTCTAAACCGAGTACTCATAGCTGTCGGCATATGGACATGCTATGTGGCGGAAACCATTCGCCGTACAACGAAAGCCTAACATAATACATACAAATTGTACAGTCCCTTTAAACTGTATAAACATGGCATGCATGTACATCATCCACACACACAACAATAAGACCACAATGATGATGTGCGGAAGAGCATTGTAAGCACATGGCAAAATACACTTGAGGGATACAACTCTGATGCATGGTCATAGCTAGATTTGAGCAACAAGGCCCAAGTCTGAATTTCAGCTTGACATAATGTGTCAGTGGCACCTAGGTTGATTACTGCAAGCACCACTCTTGGAGCGTGTTTAGAGGATAATCTTACCTTCCACTAAAACATGTGAGATCTACAGAGACATTTCACCGGGGTCGATTGCACTATCTCGTTGTCACCAAGATCTATAGTCTCAAATGAATCCAAGCTATTTCTAACCTTTGGCCTTGCCATTATTTCTGAAGTCCCCGATGCCCACAATTCCTGACATGTATTTTGTTCTTTCCTATTTCCCCCTCATCGATTGTGTATTTCATTCCGCTGTGGACAATTCTTTTTTGAAGTGAGAAATTTGAGCTCGTTGCCTCCTCAGTTGAGATAAAATAGAGCGGTGTATTTAATGCCTTCTGAGAAGTGAAAGTTCGTAGAGAATTTATTTTATGACATGAATATTTTCTTTTCACATTATAAATTTATTGGTCTTATCGCCGCCATCGTCTAGCGACACACTGAGTTATCACTCGGCAATCATGGAAGGGAGGTTTCTGATCCAACGTGGTGGCTCTAACGCGCCAAATGAACCCATTCATTAGCCCCAACGGAAATAAAAAATAGGAGCATGCTCAGAAATTAATATGCTTAACGGGTGTGTGTCACTGCGTGTTGATGTAGAAGACCAGCAATGTGATGGTGAGGACAAAGTTACCGCCTTTGCAGCAGACGATGAACACAAACAAGCTCCAGCCATGTGAAACGACAAATGCTGCACGCCCACCCTCGGTCTCATGATCAAACGATATTGTGTGTGCCTTACTTAAGGCCACTTGTGGTTGGTTGTGTCTTCTAGACACCGTGTGGGGAGCTATTTCCTCTGTTGTCTCTTGTTTGTTTTCAGGCCATGCCCCTTTCCTCAATTTCATCTGGTATATATACATGACTAGTACAAAAATCTACCTATATAGCATTGAGCACTACTAGGATTCCACCTTAGGCACTATAGTTAATTAACTACATGTACTAGATGTTTCTGAGATGCACATGATGTAATTGTGTGAAAAAATAGCTAAATAACTACATCTACTAGACATTATACACACTGTTCGAAACCTAAGTGATAGTTCTTTGTTATTCCACACTTCACTATAGATCATCATTATGATACTCTTTTTTTTCTATTGCAGCAACCACATTAATCCAAAATCTAAAAATATACTAGCGTACATAAGTTTACAGACATCATACATGTAGCCAAGAAATGCAAATGTGTTTAATAAATCTATACTTTTCACAAAGGACTCTTCAATTATTTGCTTTACGATGGCTCCCAATATGATCCGCAAAGATAGTATATTGACATGTTGAAGTTAAACTGGATAATGATGCTTGATATTTATGCAAGTGTTGAAGTGTAGATAGAACTCATAAAGAGCTAATAGAGCATTAAGATTTAATTAGAAGATACATATGCAATGAATTGTTACATATGTAGTTGTAACTTATAATTAAAAATAATGTTTTTTATTCATTCAATTGTGGTGAAACTAGATTTGGTACAACTATACGCAATGTGGCGAGGCTAAGTTCAAATCCAAAACAAAACATATATTTAGATATAATAAAGTTATATAAAAAATTTGTTGGTCAGGTTTCAAACTTTCATATTAATTTCCTTCAAAACAAAATTTCATATTAATTATGATTTATCTAAATTTTACTAATTTACTTTCCTATATATTTATATTTGTTCATGTTTTTTCCTTTTCTATGTTCGTTTATTATTATTTCGGTTTTTCGGATTGTCGGTATGCCATGTTTGTAGATCCATGCAATTTCATCATAAATCATCCTTTTTACCTCTATAAATCATGTTTTACTGATGTAATAGATCATGTTTGTTTTTAATGGTTAGGTGCAATGTTTCTAGTTTTAGAGTTTTGCCAAAATAAAATTTTCTTGAATATTATGTTGAAAGTACACGCTAGGCAGAAAAGCTAACAGAGAATGATTTTTTCGACCTTGTAGGTAAATGATAATTTTTTGCTATGATGTGTGATTTCTACTTATAATGGAAGAGTCTATTTTAAAATTGTTGGGAGCCATTACAGCAAGAATCATCTTTTAAATTTCATCACGATTTTGGTGCTATACATATATTTATATCTTAATTAGAGGTTGATCTCCATTCAATAAATTAACTATGCATGAGGGCACAACTTGTTTTCACAAGTGATGCTACACAGAACACTAGATTCTAGCTTGTCAAAATCATTGCATTTTTTGCATTGAAAATATCAATCAAGTTGTACACATTTGCTTTGTATGACAAACTCACATGAGCATGAAAATTAATTTGATTTGTGTCAAAAGTAAAATTAAAAAAGAAACAGGGAAACAAGATGGTCCACGAGTTTGAATGATCTCCTACTTGTGGCAGCCATATTTTATGCTACGAAAGTCTTGTTAGTTTGAGTTTTGGAAAATAGAAAGATACATACCATAGTTTGACTATACAAATAATCCCTAGCATCCACACGGCAGTAAACCATATACATCCTTACATGTAGGTTTGCCTCACATACTCATCAGAACTACTCCCATCATCTACATCAGTAGGGGTGTAGAAAAAATTGTGCGATTGATAGTGAAACAAACAAGGAATTGGACATAACGATGTAACACATGTCTCCCTAAATGCTCCTGATGCGTCATGTAAGACAAGCGGAGTATGTTTGACCACAATGGCTTTAAGTTACTTGCTTTAGATGTTTTATATGATATATTGTTCTTGCCTTATGCGTTCAAGTTCACATTGACATGCTAAAATAAATTGGCATAAAAATGATGCTATTTACCTAGATAATGATGTGGAGTGGGTGGAGGAGAATTACACTAGTAAAAAAATCATGTATTAGCTGCATTGCAAAAATCGGCGTCAACAACGTCCAAACGACATCTTAGGAGCCATCGTCACGAGGCTAGTTTTGTATGAACAGTAGTGGCTGGGACAGCACGCTACCAAAAACATGGGCCCACGGCATGTATGGGACACATCCCTAGTACACTAATTTCTCCTCCAAAATGAAAACCCACGGGAAGCCCGTCGTTGATGATATTTTCTGTGATTTCAACTGATTTTGAATTTAAATTTGAAAAAATGAAAATGAATTAAAAAGGGAAAATTTCATTTAAATTTATGATATTTTACATATTTTCCAATGAAATGTAAATAAAACCTAATCTAACCCTAGATCTACTGCCTCCAGTGTTGTCACCGACACCACAAGACCATCGGTGGCTCCTAAGATGGTTGTGACGGACCCTCCTACGACCCAGAGGCTGGGGAGCTCGATGCCGGAGTGGCCCCGTTTATATGTCGAGGGATCTTTGTCGTCCTAAGAGGCCTTCAAAGGTTGAGGGAGCAGAAGGCAACCTCATTAAGCGGGTGACGAGTTTTGATGAGGCCCCACTCCTTCTCCATTGATAGGCTCCAATTTAGACTCATCGAGGGCTCGCTAGTGAAGCACCTTGGGTAGAATGACTTCCCTGAGGACGTCACATGCAAAGGGGTGGATGGTGGTCCGGGAGATGGGTCCTCTCTGTCGTGATGAGACGGAGCTCTCGGCTTCCACAACATAGGAGGTACCTTCCCGACCGTCCTGGATGTTGGAGTCACCACGACGGTGACTTCAGGCTCCCATCGCGACCAGACTCTAATTGTTCATCGGAGGGACTGGGGAGATGGAGTAAAGCGGTGGGGAAATGGAATGGATTGGTTCTAGGATGTCAGAGGGTATTACTTCTATACCCCACGCAACACCATCGCCTCATCATTCTGTGTCACCGGAAAGTGGGCCTCCCCACCCGGCCGACGCATCATAGAAAAGGCTGACCTCCCACGCCTACCTGATACCTCTCCTCCATTGTGGCGTGTTGCGTGGCGGCGGCGTCTCCATAAGCCACACCACCGCTGCATAGATGTTTCATGCGTGTGTGCACAGCACCGCCAGGTCTTTTTGTACTCCCTCCGTTTAGAAATATAAGATGTTTTAGGTTTGTGAATGAGATATATCTAGACACCTTTTAGTGTCTAGATTCATTTAAACCTATATACTAAAACGTACGTGTCTAGATACATCTTCTTCACAAATCTAAAACATCTTATATTTCTGAACGAAGGGAGTAATAGTGTAGACGATGGGTAAGCGTCACGCTACATTGAATTGTCGGTGGGTATGGCGTATCATCGCTAGGGCCATGCAGCTAGTAAATTTGTACCTGTCGCATTTCGAGCTCTACCACGCCACTGATATTTTTTCTGGCGTTGGCGTTCCATTTTTCTGGCGGGGTACCACTGTTCGACGCCTATAATTGTTTATCTGCTCGGGTTAGTTACACTAGGTTGGAGGAGCATTCATTATAGACTAGACATTAATAACAATGAGAAGGGATATGTAATGTTGTAGCTATAAGGGTATCCATCCATTGGTAAATAGTTGGTATACTTCGGTAAATATTTGGTCTCACATAATATTAAGTATGAAAATTTCGGCCTTAACAGCCAAAACCTTACCCATACCCTCTAACGGGTCGCTATAAGATGGTTTTGGACGAATTTTTTGTGGTTTAGTATACATGATATAATTATCAGCACAGAATTCTAGACATCAAATAAATTAAATATTTAGAAATAATCAATAAAATTGAGATGGAAGGTTTGAAAATGACGGAAAGGTCTACTCCATCTGTTCCATCAAAAGGCACACACATTTTTAAACCATGTAATGTTTGACCATGATTTTTTAAAAGTACTATCAACCTCTAGAATGCCAAGTAAAGATCATTCTATATATCATGAAATGTGTTTTCATATTATTATTACTAGACTCCTCTATGCGCCCCACGGGGCCTAGGCCGTCGGACATAATGTGTAATGACACAAAACGATTGCCGAGACGGATGGATCAAAGTACCGAGCAATGTGTACATACTGTTTAATATCGCTATCACACAGGAAAAAAAATATCGGAGAGCACATAGAAAAAGACGACAGACCATACACATACAGTTGCATAAAAATCCGAATCACCAAAAGAAGGCAGATAAACAAATTGTGCTTCTTGGACACATGCTGGAACTAACACTGCTTTCGAATGCTAAAGCCGAGCTTTTCATAGCTTTAAACCAAAAGATACAAAATAAGAAGACGAAACAAAAGTGTAATAATAAGATTAACAATCACCAGGCTTCTCTAACCGCAAGAGCAAGAAGAGCGACGATAATCTCCAAGTCTTCTTTCGAAACTCCACATTGTCTGGACGCTATCTCTTCATGTCTGCTTGCGCGGTTGCTAGTCTTCTAAGCGAATGGCTCGTCCAGAAGGACCGCTAACTGAGCTCTCCGTAGGAGCGAGGTGAGGCGTCATACGCGTCTCTTCCTCCGAGAAAGTACCGTAGTGAGGCTAGCGGTGATTGTGTCTCACCGCCGGCTGTAAATAGACGGGAACCTTGCTCTAGATGCGTGCGCAGAATCCATGTACAACATCACGGCTAAGAGATGACCTTAGCACATGAGCCATTGATCACCAAAAACTGTATGGTGTAATGGCGAAGGAAAGAGGATACAAAAAAAGAGTGCAAACTATTACGTTGGAATAGTGTCAAGGAGAGGTGTGGACGAAGAAAGAGTGCTAACTATTTCAGACATAGATGAACGTCGATTTTTTTCGAAATGGGGGTGTGTCCCGGCCTCTGCATCCAAAGGATGCACACAACCCTTTTTATTACTTTAGAGTCTAAAGTACTGAAGTTACAAGTGGATAATCATGAAGGTTGGAACAACCAACCCTCAGAACAATCAAGGAAAGCTAAAAAAAGGACAGCATAGCAAAGGCTAAATATCTGTCAATCTACTAGCATGACGCCACATAGCTTGGTAGTAAATATCCTGAGCGACCATCACTAGACGGCTGCATCCAGAAACCATCGTGGGGCGTAACTGCTCTGGGAGCAAAAAAGCCCAGAGCTGGATCCATTGTGATGCCGAGATAATAACCTGCAAAAAAGATGAAACTCGAACCTTGTTAAAAATAACATTATTGCGATATTTCCATATAGCCCAACATAAAGCCGATACCCCTATACGTATACTAGCTTTATTAGCCTTATCCATTCCATTTAACCAATTCCCAAACATATTAGTAATATTGGTCGGAGGTGGAAGATTATAAGTAAAGAAAACAATATGCCAGATAATTTAGCAAAGGGGCACGAAATAAACAGGTGTTCAATTGTCTCATCTCCATCACAAAAACAACATTTCTTGCAGGCATTCCAATTTCTTCTTGATAAATTATCTTTTGTTAATAAAACCTTTTCCCGTAGAAACCACATAAATATCTTAATTTTTAGAGGTATTTTAAGTTTCCAAAGGTATTTCTTAGAAGGATTTTGATGATTATTCATCAAACCCTCATACATAGATTTTACTGTAAAGACCCCATTTGTGGTCAAATTCCACCAAAACACATCTGGTTCATTAGTTAAGGTAACTTGCATCAATCTCTGACATAAATGCAACCATGCATCCCATTTTTACCCATGTAAATTCCTCCTAAAACCAATATTAAGAGGGTTATGAGAAAGTACATCATACACAGAAATATTCTTTCTATGCACAATATTATATAGAGTAGGATATTGTTGGGCAAGAGGCACATCCCCTAACCAAACATCTTCCCAAAAGCGAGTTATAGCCCCATTCCCCACTTTAAAAACCCCTCTGGAGAAGAAACTATCTTTTACCTGCATTAGGCCTTTCCAAAAAGGGGAATCCATGGGCTTAGCTTGCACTTCTGCCAACGTTTTGGTTCTCAAATACTTATTATGAAGAAGTTCCTGCCATACCCCTTGCTCGGACATTAATTTATACAACCATTTTCTCAGTAGACATTTATTTTTTATTTCCAACACTTCAATTCACAAACTCCCCTGATCCTTGGGTATGCAAATAATATTCCATTTCGTTAGTCTATATTTCTTCTTATGTTCATCACTTTGCCAAAAGAATCTTGAACGATAAAAGTATAATCTTTTCATAACCCCCTTTGGGATTTCCAAGAAAGATAGCATGAACATAGGCATGCTTGTTAGCACAGAGTTGATTAGCACTAATCTATCTCCATAAGATAACAATTTTCCTTGCAAACATCCTAACTTTCCTTGAAAACGATCCTCGACTGGGTTCCACTCAGAGTTTCTGAGTTTTCTGTGATGGATAGGCACCCCTAGGTATCGAAAGGGCAAGGATCCTGACTCGCATCCGAATATATCCCTATATTCATGCTCATGATCCTTTGCCTTACCAAAGCAAAAAAAATCACTTTTGTGAAAGTTAATTTTGAGTCCCGACAGTTGCTCGAAAATGCATAAAATTAATTTCATGTTTACCGCCTTCATAAGGTCATGTTCCATAAACAGGATTGTGTCATCAGCATACTGAAGTATGAATATCCCCCCATCAATAAGATGAGGTATAAGACCACCAATCTGACCTTCTTCCTTAGCTCTTGCTAGAAGAATAGCCAGCATATCAGCAACAATGTTAAATAACATAGGTGACAACGGATCCCCCTGTCGTACCCCTTATTTGGTTGGAAAAAGTGACCAATATCATCATTCACTCGAATCCCAACACTCCCGCCTTGAATAAAACTTGCAATCCACTTACACCATAAAGGATCGAAACCCTTCAAACGGAGCGCTTGTTGTAAGAACGGCCATTTTACCTTATCATATGCCTTTTCAAAATCAATTTTGAAAAGTACACCGTCCAATTTTTTAGAATGAAATTCATGGATTGTTTCATGTAAAATAACCACCCCTTCTAAAATATGCCTACCCGGCATAAAAGCAGTTTGCGTTGGTTGAACCACTTTGTGAGCTATCACCGAGATGCGATTCGTCGCTACCTTAGTAAAGATTTTAAAACTAACATTTAATAGGCAAATCAGCCTATATTGTTGAATCTAGATTTCATTCTCTTTCTTAGGAAGAAGAGTTATTACTCCGAAGTTAAGTTTATATAGGGGTAATTCATCAGTTTGCAACTGTGCAAACAAAGCCATGAGGTCATTCTTAATTACTTCCCAAAATGTCTGGTAAAATTGGAGCGTCGTATCTTTCAGTTTGATGAAGCGAGCCGCAGGGAACCCATCTAGACCCGGAGCCTTATTGTGTTCCATCGAAGAAATTGCTTCAAGAACTTCCTTTTCTGAGAACACAGACGTGAGAATAGTATTCTCCAATGAGGAAACCTGAGTAATATCCAAATTACTCCCCTCAATAAGCGAGAAACTATTAGGCTCAGGCTCACCCAAAAGTTTTTTGTAATATTCGGAAATATACGTTTTCAGGTTTTCATCCCCCACAATAGTGCCCTCCTCTTGTTCAAGTTGGAAAATCTTCTTTTTACGGTGTTTGCCGTTTGCAATTAAGTGAAAGTATTTGGTATTATTACCCCCTTCCTGCACATGTTTTACTTTTGCCCTCTGGGCCCATTTGGTCTCCTCATCCCTTCTCAGTTTTGTGACTTGCTCATTAGCCTCATGGCAACAAAAAGAACGAATGGAAGAGTGAGCAAAGGAAAAGATCCAACTTTTATGGTCGGGCTATGGCGAGGGGAAGAGCTGAAGAGCAAGCAGAGGAAGGGGGACAACGGTTCTGGTCGGACGATGGTGAGACGAAGCCTGAAAGGGCGGGCATAGTAAAAGTGCGAGCGTTTATGATCAAGAAATGGTGAGGAGGAGAGTAGATGGATAAAGAGTAAAATCCTCTCTTTGTTGGAGAGGTTTTCTCATGTTAAATTTATGTCCCCTTGCTACGATTTTGTTTTCGTTCTTTGTTAATTACTTGTCGCGATTATAACAGATTTGACAAGGAATGAAATAAAAATTGTTTGGTTTTCATGTTATACTACACATAGATATAAATAATAATGGAGAGACATATGTAGTTTTTCCTCTGCTCTGAGTTGCAAGAACAACCTTTTTGCTGGATCTAATGAAGAATGTTAAAATGGCTAGCATGAATGTAACTAGAAGGCACGCGCGCCTCTCTCCCTCACACGCTATTCCGACTGCCTAGCTGGCGTGCATGGATACATGTGGACTTGCTTGTGAAGCTCTCACAAGCAAGTGTGATCGCTACAAGTCAGCACAGTATCACAAGTCATCGGAACAGAAGAAGCATGTAGAAGGAGAAAGTGATCTCAACTGAGTGCAAAATGAGTTTTACTCCTGTCTGAGATCAAACTCCTAGGAACCCAACTTTTAGCAGTATAACATATCTCCCATACTTCAGCAGTTTTCTGGATACCTCCCACGCCCATGTGTCCTAACATTTCTTCTGTTTCCCGCCACCCGCACCAGTTATGGTACGATGCATACATGATGTGGTAAGCTAGTGCTACTAATGTGTGAACTAAAGTGGAAGAAGAAACTCTTGCTCTGTATCCCGATGAGATGTGGTTGTATATATATCAGAGAAAAACATTGGTCGGTGGAGTGTTCCTTATTTTTCCTCCAATGACTCAATGCGTGCTAGTTGGCATGTGTGCTAGTTGACTCAATGCGATTAATATTCATTTTCCTGCAGTGATGCATGTATTTCACTCCAAATGATGGAGACAACCGTACAGGCTAGCCACCATATTTGCAGCTCAAATCTCTAGGTAACATGGTAGGTTTGGTCGTCAAAGTCAAACATTGATGCTAGTTTGACTTTGACCAAGCCGAGTAGTTTGGGACAGAGAGAGTAGTACATCACTGAATAAAGTCTGACACCAGTATTGTATATTAAGGGCTTCTTGTTTGTATATTTGTTGAGTTTTTATCTATTCTTTGTTTTTATCCAGCCACATCTCTCTCTGTCCTCGTGTACACTCGTTTTTTATCATATACTACAAGCAGATTGAGTTTTTCGTTAACTTAGCACCCGATTCATGATAATTAAAGTTTGCGTGCAGCTCAATCTAAGGAGAGGCAAACTTTGTTGGCCAGATACATGTAATCCCAAAATTAGATTGAGAATACATCAAGGTTACTGGTAAATATGGGAAAGAAAGGAGCATGAAGCGTCGCAGATATATAATAACTTCAGAATACATCATACACTAGTGGAAACGAGGCCTTTGGTTGAGGTCGGAAATGAGCTTTAACACCAGTTCTCCTACGAACCGGTGTTAAAGGGGGCGCCCGTACCAGCGTGGTCTAGAAAGCAAAAAAGAGCACCCTCTTTAACACCGGTTCGAGCCACGAAACGGTGTTAAAGGCCCTATACCGGTTCGAGCCACGAAACGGTGTTAAAGGCCCTATACCAGTGGCCCGCGCAGCCCCCCTTTAACACCGGTTCGTGGCTTGAACCGGTGTTAAAGGGGTGCGCCTATATAACACACCGCAGCCCACACCCCTCTCTCTTATTTTTTCACTCTCTCATTTTGGAGCATAGCAAGAGGGTGTGAGGTGTGCTAGTTTGTGTTTTTTTCCTATGCACAAGAGGTGTTCGGTGAAATGCCCGAGAGCTCGAAATAAGTTTTCTCGTTGCTCTTTCCTTCTCGGTCGAGGTCGGCAACTTTATCCTTTCATGTGTCATTAATGTACTATATAAATGGCCATCTCACTATTAATTTTTTATATACTATATATTAATGCAGATGAACCGGCAATGGATGTACGGTGACCGACACACTTCTGAGTACATTATGGGCCTCCAAAATTTCATCATTGTGGCTAATGCAAACCGTGGTCACAATGGTTTTATGTGTTGTCCGTGTGTTCACTGTCAGAACAAGAAAGACTACTCAAATACCAGAACCATTCACGCCCATCTGCGTCGATCCGGTTTCATGCTCAGCTATAATTGTTGGACCAAGCACGGAGAAAAAGGGGTTGTGATGGAAGACAACGAAGAAGAAGAGGATGATGACAACTATCATAATATGTATCCTGAATACGATGATACTGCAACGGGGGTAGATAATGAAGATCAAGAGGCAGCAGATGGGCCTGCTGATGACGATCTTGGTCGGGCCATTACTGATGCAAAGGAAGAATGTGAAACTGAAAAGGAGAAGGAGAAGCTGGAGCAGATGTTAAAGGATCACAAAACATTGTTGTACCCAACTTGCGAAGATGGCTACAAAAGGCTATGGAAGGCAGAGAACGGTGTGACTGACAGCGCATTTTCAAAGTTGTTGGTAAAAATGAAGAATCTTCTTCCAAGAAATAATAAATTTCCCAACAATACATACCAAGCAAAGAAGGTTGTCTGCCCTCTAGGATTAGACGTGCAGAAGATACATGCCTGCATTAATGACTGCATCCTCTAACGCAGTGAGAAGTACGAGAATTTGGATGCATGTCCGGTATGCACTGCACTGCGGTATAAGATCAGACGAGACGATCCTGGCGATGTTGAGGGCGAGGCCCCTAGGAAGAAGGTTCCTGCTAAGGTTATGTGGTATGCTCCTATAATACCACGGTTAAAACGTATCTTCAGAAATAAAGAGCATGCCAAGTTGTTGCGATGGCACATGGAAGACCGTAAGAAAGGCGCGATGTTGAAACACCCCGCTGATGGGTCACAGTGGAGAAAAGTCGAGCGAGAGTACCCGAACTTCGCACATGACGCAAGGAACTTAAGGTTTGGTCTAAGTACAAATGGAATGAATCCTTTTGGTGAGCAGAGCTACAGTCACAGCACCTGTCATATGACTCTATGTATCTATAACCTTCCTCCTTGGTTGTTCATGAAGAGGAAGTTCATTATGATGTCAGTGCTCATCCAAGGCCCGAGGCAACCCGTCAACGACATTGATGTGTACCTAAGGCCATTAGTTGAAGAACTTTTATAGCTGTGGGCCAAACCAGGTGTATGTATGTGGGATGAGCACAAAGGGGAGTCATTTGACCTATGAGCGTTGCTTTTCGTAACCATCAATGACTGGCCTGCTCTTAGTAACATTTGAGGGCAGACAAACAAGGGATACAATGCATGAACACACTGTTTAGATGAGACTGAGAGTGTATATTTGGATAAATGTAAGAAGGTTGTGTACCTAGGGTATCGTCGATTTCTTCCGAACCTGCGTCCTGTAAGAAAGAAAGACAAGCATTTCAAACGTCTGGCAGAACCCCGGAGGAAGCCTGACCTCCGTACCGGTGAGGAGGTATTTGGTATGGTCAAGGACCTAGAAGTAATCTTTGGAAAAGGTCCTGGCAGTCTATCTGTTCCGAATGACGATGCCGGACACGCGCCCATGTGGAAGAAGCAATCTATATTTTGGGACCTGGCGTATTGGAATGTCCTAGAGGTACGCTCTTCAATCGACGTGATGCACGTGACGAAGAATGTTTGCATGAACCTGCTAGGCTTCCTAGGAGTGTATGGGAAGACAAATGATACACCGGAAGCACGGTAGGACCAGCAACGTATGAAAGACCCTAAAGAGCCTATGCATCCTGAGAACGAGAAGGGTAAACGATGCCATTTAACTCCTGCCAGCTACGCTCTTACCAAAGCAGAGAAGGAAATCTTTTTTGAATGCCTGAGCAGTATCAAGGTCCCGTCTTCTTCGAATATAAAGGGAATAATAAATATGGCAGAGAAAAAATTCCAAAACCTGAAGTCTCATGACTGCCACGTGATTATGACGCAATTGCTTCCGATTGCATTGAGGGGGCTTCTACCTAAAAATGTTCGAGTACCCATTGTGAAGCTATGTGCATTCCTCAATGCAATATCTCAGAAGGTAATCGATCCAGAAAGCCTACCAGGGTTACAGACAGATGTGGCCCAATGTCTTGTCAGCTTTGAGTTGGTGTTCACACCATCCTTCTTCAATATTATGACGCATCTCCTCGTTCACCTAGTAGAAGAGATTGTCATTCTCGGTCCTGTATTTCTACACAATATGTTCTCCTTTGAGAGGTACATGGGAGTCTTAAAGAAATATGTTCATAACCGTGCTAGGATAGAAGGAAGAATCTCCAAGGGCTATGTAACAGAGGAGGTCATTGAGTTCTGTGTTGATTTTATTCCTGACCTTAAGGCGATTGGTGTTCCAGAATCATGACATGAGGGGAGACTGCGTGGAAAAGGTACCCTAGGTTGTAAAGCAATGATATGTAGGGACGGGCATTCTCTTAAGAGAGAAAACTACACGGTTTTACAAAGATCTATCTTGGTTTCCCCGTATATCAATGGACACGAGAATTTTATACGCCTCAAACACCTGGGGCAGTCTGATGAATGGATTATAAGTGAACACATGGCGAGTTTTGGCAGCTGGCTGCAAAGACTTCTCACGAATAACACCACTGTTGGAGATCAGCTGTACTTGTTGGCCAGGACACCATCTTCGACTGTATGTACATACCAAGGGTATGAGATAAATGGGAATACATTTTACATGATAGGCCAAGATAAAAAGAGCACCAACCAAAACAGTGGTGTCCGCTTCGATGCGGCAGAAGACAATGGACAAAAGACCATGTGTTATGGGTTCATAGAGGAGATATGGGAACTTGACTATGGACCTAATTTTAAGGTCCCCTTGTTTCAGTGCAAATGGGTCAAGCTAACAGGAGGAGGGGTTGAGGTAGACAAGAAGTACGGAATGACAACAGTGGATCTCAACAATCTTATGAAGGTAGACAAGAACTTAGACGAACCATTCGTCTTAGCCAATGATGTGGCTCAGGTTTTCTATGTGAAGGACATGTCTACCAAACCGAAAAAAAGAAAAAAATAAGCAAACAGATACATCACACGATGAGCCAAAGCGTCACATAGTTCTTTCAAGGAAAAGAAACATCGTGGGAGTGGAGGAAAAGACAGACATGTCAGAAGAGTATAATAAGTTTGATGAAATTCCGCCCTTCAGAGTGAAGACTGGCCCAACCATTATGTTAAACGGAGCTGATACTCCATGGTTACGGCCGACGCGATCATAAGATTGACTATATGAATTAATTGAGCCATTTTTGTCACGTATGTATCTCAAAATGGAAATCAATGTCATATTCTTCTATTAACACTATATGTATTAAATGAGACATTTTTCTTCCCGCCATTTTTCTTTCGCCATTTTTCTTCCCGCCATTTTTTCCCGCCAGTTCTTCCCGCCATTTCGTCCCGCCAATTTTTTTCGCCAGTTCATCCCTCCAGTTATCTTCCTGCCATTTCTCACTATATATATGTAGGGTTGGCCTCCATTGTCATTGCACATCTCTAGACTCATATCTGCAACCTCATCACTCTTTCCCATGGCTTCCACCGTACCACTAACCCCTAGGGAGGCGGAGGTGCTTTGCGCCTCGAACTACCCCTGCCCGCTGGGCTACTACGTCCCTGTCGGCTGGATGCTAAGCACCGGAGGCGTGCCGGTTCCTCCTGTCCCTCTAGGTGTGGCGCGTCGGATGGCCATCATGAACCACTACTACTTCAAGCTCACGCCGGAGCAGCAGAGGAATCCTAGATGGCATCCCGACTATTTCCCGACTTGGGAAGCCTTCTTCCGAGATCGGCGTGAGAGGGCGCTTGCCAGGCACGAGGAGGACTGTCAACACACGAATTTTTAATCCCAGATGCCTGTTATGCCATACATTGCAATCCTAGGATTACCATTTTTGCGAGACATAACAGATTTGGATATCACAGTACATCATCCATTACAAACCATACCTAAGGTTTTACACAAATAAGGATCTCATGATCCAGTTCTTAATACAACCCAAGCAGCGGAATAACGTAATAGTAAAGATAGCGTAGGCGAAGCTCCATCTTCGGGGTCACAGGCAATGCTGACGATGGGAGATGATCCTAGTTGTCGTAACCTTCCTACGGTCCATCATCCTGGTACTCCTCTTCATAGTCTGGCCACGGGAATAGCCAGGGACAAAGCCATGAGTACTCTTTAAGTACTCGCAAACTAATACTAACAAGTTAAGGGTTTTTTTAGTAGGACACTAAGCTCAAGGGTTGTTTTGCAAAAAGCCAGATTTACCTCTACTAAGTTCAGAAGCAAAGAAAACTAGTTGAAAATTTTATAACACCTAAGTGGGAACTTGAATTTCATATCACAACTCTGTTGTGGTTAAGTCGAAGTCTCAATTCATTTCATAAGTCATTTTGAAAACATCTGACGTGGGAATAGTATGGCCACTCCAACTGTCCATAACCGCGAACGCGGCTATTTGAATAGTTTGACACTCTGCAGATATTGTACACTTTCACCACAATATTCGATACATCCGTCAGGAACAAATCCTGAATTCACCATACTCAGTATGCGGATAATCAATCCTAACCTTTCAATTACACGCCCTAATATAGGCACCTCTCCCGTGAGTTTGGCCTCCCAACCATGACCAACTGTCATCTTGGGTACTGCACAGGTGGACAATCTTCACAAGGTAGCCTCAACTCAGACCTTGGCCGCGAGGGAACCCATACTAAGGTATATAAGTTTCCAGTCAAGCCCTACCCAATCTTCGGGTATTGTGGTTGTACGGTAAAATTGGAATGGTATCGTATCCGGATAACCATCAGTTTTATCAAGGGCTAAGTCTCATGCCTCAACATTTTTATCATCAAAAACATCTGGTGTTCGAGAAAACATGTCAAAACATTTCAGTAGAATGACTCATCATTCTAAGGTTTTCATAACCATTTCCACCAAGTATTCCCATCTAAGGTTGATCAAGTTTAATTCTTAGCACTAGCATCTATAAGGGGTGGTAACTACAAATGAGGGGTGGTAAACAAGTGGAGATTAATTAAGTTCAATCTCATGCCTTAAGATGGCATCAAGATTATCTAACTTAGGCCAAATTTAATGCTCTTTATGCTACCTTCCAATATCCTTCTAGTATCTACAATTACTATGTAAACTCTAAGAGAAAGCTTTGATAAAGAAATAAAGTATAGAGCTTGTAAGTAAAACTAGGATTGTGTTATCAAGTGGGTATGATCACATATGCTTAAGGCATATATTTGGCATGGTAACAAGCAGGTAGTAGCTTGCATAATTGCAAGTATCAACTTCCTAAAGTAGGGTATCTTGCAAGTGTTAGCTTGCCTTGTGTAGAGCAGTGGTTGAAGTTCTCCTCGGCTTCTTCCTCGTAGTATCCTCCTTCCTCCTCGTATCCTTGGTTGGTACTAGCGTCTATAATTAAATACGAGGTACACAATCACCAATCAATACTTAACTATTTTCAATCATCACACAAAGGTGCACTATAGATGATCTAGCATCATCACTTAACATTATAAGATTAAAGCATTTGTCTTGTTTATTTTAATTTGAGAAAAGTAATTTCTACTCATTGAAAAACTACTTAAGATTTAATATTCTCGAACTCAAACATGGTATCATGTTGACACATGTCATCACCACATATTTCAGGACATGGGAATGTGATTTAAAGTGGTGTCACAATTTAATAATATTTAACCTTTTTATTTTAAATAAATAAAGTGACTAGAAATGCCTATGTGGCATTCTTTTATTACTTGAACATTATTTCTGTAAGTAAACTCATAGGTTTTTATATATTCTGAAAGGTATGAACAAATGTGATTTTTGAGAGTTGGAATCAACTCAAAAACTCTTATGGTTGAATTTTGAAAAATGTTTGAATGCAGAAAAGCTTCTGACTTGTTATTTTTACCAAGGTTGATCTATAGATCCAAATGATGTGAACCCAATGGTCTTGGATTAAGCATTTCAGTACCTTTCTAATAAAATTGGTTTCATGCATTTTGGTTCATTGAATCGAGCTGGGTTGAATTTTGAATCTATGTACAGAACTGGTTTGAAATTAAATGGAAAAATCTAAATTTAAACTGATGGGTCACGCGGGAGATGCTAATGGGTCGGCCCAGTGTCACTCCGTAGCCTTGAGGCTCAGCTGATGAGAGGGTTCAGCCCGGTTCATAACGCTGAACGATGGGGGCTGTGTGGGACGTTGGATTAGAGTGGAGATCAACGGCTGGGGATCGTCGTCGACGACGGACCTGTCGCCGGCGAGCTCTAACCCTAGCGGCTCGGTGGGTGTGCATAGGGGGTGTACCAGTGCTCCAGCAACAACGGCGAGGCGGGCAAACGAATAGGTGGTCGACGGCGAGGTCAGGGATGGTCGAGGCAGCTCCGGGGG
This sequence comes from Avena insularis, assembly GCA_023614405.1. Lineage (NCBI taxonomy): Eukaryota > Viridiplantae > Streptophyta > Magnoliopsida > Poales > Poaceae > Avena > Avena insularis. Next base: position 12,291,147 of record CM042684.1, read on the forward strand.
TGGTCGCAATCAGCGGCGCCCTTCTCCTCCAGAGGCAGCCTGCTTCGGTGCAAGTCCGGCGAGCTGTTGCTCCCCGTGCTCCGGCTAGAGATGTGGGACGATCAGTGAGGTGAGGGGAGTGAAATGGTGTGCTTCAAACGGCAGGGGTTGGCCTCCTTTTATAGGCTCGACGACGAGACCGAGAGGGATGGGCAGGCGACGGTGGCGACATGGCTACGGGCTGCTAGAGGCATGGATGAGGGTGGCGATCGATGCGCGGTCTCCTGGCGATGCTCTAGGACTTGAATGCGTGCTTAGGGGCGGTGGCAATCGGTCGGGAACGTGCGGTGCTCTGCGTGGTACCGACGGCGAACTCCGCGGCATGCAGTGGCTACAGGGTATGGGCAAGGAAACGAGCGTGTCTAGTGGTCTCCTGGGACGGTGGGGTTCATGCTGGTGGGCGGCAAGGGCTCTAGGTGGTCGGGTTGAGTAGGAACGGCGCGTGCACGGCGGTGCGCGTCGGCATGGTCGACAGCGGCGCGGGCACGACATTCCTGGCGGTTCCTGTCTCTGTCTTTGAGCTAGGGCTGGTCAAGAGGGGGCGGTGAGGCATGGGCATCATGCTAGACAAGGTGGGCGCAGCTAGTTCTTCCTCTAGCTTGTTGTCCACACTGGGATGGTATGGTGAGGCTCGGCCTGCTCACCATTGATGGCAATGGCAAGCTCACAGTGGTGTTATAGGTTGCTAACCAAGCTAGATGATCTACTAAATGTTTGCTGTGAGCTAGAAAGGGGACAAGGTTGGCCAAACCACTGCTCAAAATAGTGTTTGTTGTTTGTTTGATTTGAATCTGCAAGGTGTTTGATGAAATGGCCGAAAGAACTTGAATTTTGAATTTTGAAAAGATTTTTGGTGGGTGTTCTAGGCATGTGTTGGAGACTCTGTGGGTGCTTGGGTTTTGAAAATTGAGTTGGTTTGAGTGGTTTTTGAAATAGTGGGATCTTCCCATATGAGATAGATTCAATTTTAAACTATCATTTAAACTTAACATTTGAATGGTTTGGAAGATCACAAAGTGGGCCTTGGTACCTTATTATGAGTACTAACAAGGGGTGCAAAGATCCACAAATGACTCTGTTAAGTTTTGAGTTCTAGGAGTAGCCAAAGTAGGCATGATAGTTAATTTGGCAAAAATGACCATTCACTTCATTTATTCATTTTGAGTTGTTTTTCTTTGGGAAAAGTTTGGTCATGATTTAGATGATGTTTATTTCACCTAAGAATCATTTTACAAGCAATGAATCACAGAACCATGGCAATTCAAAAGAACTCCTAATTTAAACACACATACATATGAATGATTTCATATTTTAGATGGGAAAGTTTTTGTTAACCCTAAATTTTATGATTAGCATTTGATGATCCATGTTTAAATTTTTTGGGATGTTACAAACCTTCACCCCTTAAACAAAATCTAGTCCCGAGATTTGAAAAAGGACGAAAAAGATTACCTAAGATTTAAAGAGATCTGGGAACTCCGTCCTGATGTGATCTTCTCGTTCCCAGGTAGCTTCCTTTTCCATGTGGTTGCTCCACTGAATCTTGAGAAACTTGATGCTTCGGGTTCTGGTGGTTCTTAAAGGTTCTTCCCAAATACGGATGGGTACTTCGGGATAGGTCAGGTCATCGTTGATCTCTATGGTATGATGATCAATGTTCTAGAAAACTTCAGTCTTCTCCAGAACTTCAAGGAATTTGCGAAGTAATGAGATATGGAACACATTGTACACGGCTGACATTTCTTCTGGAAGTTCCAATTGATACGATACTTCTCCTCGATGATTCAGAATCTTGAAGATTCCGATATATCTGGGGGCTAACTTTCCCTTCAGTTGGAAACGCTGCATTCTTTTCAATGGCGACACTTTCAGATACACGAACTCTCCGATGTTGAAAGCGAGGTCTTGACGTCTCTTGTCGGCGTAACTCTTCTGTCTTGACTGTGCGGTCTTGGGGTGCTCACGAATCTTGTGAACTTTCTCTTCTGCTTCTCGTAGGATGTCGGGTCCGAAAATCTGACTCTCTCCTACTTTCGACCAATTCAAAGGGGTGCGGAACTTCCATCCATACATGAATTCAAATGGGGCCATTTGCAAACTAGCTTGATAACTGTTGTTGTATGAAAGTTCTGCAAATGGTAGACAGTCTTCCCATTTAGATCCATACTCTAACACACATGCCCTCAACATATCTTCGAGTATTTGATTTACTCTCTCCGTTTGTCCATCGGTATGAGGGTGATAAGCGGTGCTGAAATCTAGTCGGGTTCCTAAACCTTCTTGGACTTTCTTCTAGAATCTCGAGGTAAAATGAGTTCCTCGATCCGATACGATGTTCTTGGGGACTCCGTGCAAAGTGACAATTCTAGCGATGTATAACTCCGCTAGCTTCAAACTCTGGTATGTGGTCTTGACGGGTAAGAAATGGGCAACTTTGGACAATATGTCAACTATGACCCAAATGGAGTCATTTCTCCTACTAGAAGTAGGCAATCCGGTGATAAAGTCCATTCCAACGGAATCCCATTTCCATTCCGGAATCTGCAATGGTTGCAACAATCCAGCGGGTCTTTGATGTCCCGCCTTGACTCTCTGACATATATCACACTTGGCGATATAGCTTCCGATTTGTCTCTTCATTTTATGCCACCAAAAGTGTTCCTTCAAATCATGATACATCTTTGTACCTCCGGGGTGGATAGAATAAAGAGTATCATGAGCTTCCTTCAGAATAACTTCTTTCAACTCTGAATCTGCTGGTACACAAAGACGTCCTTTGTACCACATAACTCCTTCTTCATCTTCGGTGAATCCGGGTACTTTGCCTGTACCGATACGACGCTTGATTCCGTGGATACTAGCATTTCCTTTCTACGCCTCCTTGATCTGGCTGATCAAAGTGGGTTGAAGTTCTATGCTAGCCAAAAATCCTTCACTCACTAATTCCATTCGGAAATCTTCCATCTCCTTGTGCAAACTTGGTTGCTCCTTCAAAATCATGGAGTTCAAGCGGCACGGCAATCTTCTAAGGGCATCTACTACCACATTGTCTTTATCGGGGTGATAGTGAATGTCTAGGTCGTCATCCTTGATTAGATCAATCCATCTTCTATGCCTCATATTCAGCTCCTTCTGAGTGAATATATACTTCAGGCTCTTGTGATCCGACTAAATCTCACAATGGTTTCCCATCAGGTAATGCCTACATGTCTTCAGGGCTAGAACTACAGCTGCGAGCTTGAGGTCATGGGTTGGTTAGTTTTGTTCATGTTGTTTCAGTTGTCGATTATAGATAGGATATAACTTTTCCGTCTTGCATTAGCACACATCCAAGACCGATCTTGGAGGCGTCACAATACACGTCATAGGGCTTCGTTATATCCGGCATGATTAAGATTGGGGCTAAAATCAGTCTTCCTCTTGAGTTCTTGAAAACTCGCTTCACATTTGTCCGTCCATTCAAACTTTTTGTCCTTCTTCAGTAATTGGGTCATGGGTCTGGCGATACTCGATAATCCTTCTACGAACTTGCGGTAGTATCCCGCCAATCTGAGAAATGCATGAACTTGGGTTTGGGTGGTTGGGGCTTGCCAATCTTCGACATCTTTCACCTTTGCAGGGTCCACGGCAATTCCTCCGGCTGATACGATATGTCCGATAAATCCTACCTCCTGTAACCAGAATTCACATTTGCTAAACTTGGCATACAACTGATGCTCTCTAAGGGTTCCAAGAATGGTCCTTAGGTGTAGCTCATGTTCTTCTTCTGATTTGGAATAAATCAGAATGTCATCGATGAAACAACGACAAACTTATCCAGGAAGTCCATAAAAATCATATTCATGAGATTCATGAAATAAGCGGGGGCATTGGTTAATCCAAAATACATGACAGTATACTCGTATAATCCATATCTGGTGGTAAAGGCAGTCTTGGGAATATCCTCTACGCGAATCTTGAGTTGATGATAGCCAGTTCTAAGATCAATCTTAGAAAACACCTTGGAACCAGTCAACTGGTCAAACAGATCTTCTATCTTGGGCAATGTGTACTTGTTCTTGATAGTGACATCATTCAACTTCCGATAAACCGTACACAAACGGTTACCTCCATATTTCTTGTCCACGAACAAAACAGGTGATCTCCATGGTGACGCACTTGGTTGAATCAATCCAATTTCCAGCATGGCATCCAGTTGCTTCTTCAGTTCTGCTAGTTCAGACGGGTTCATACTATATGGTCTCTGGGTTATGGGTCCTGTTCCAGGGATTAGTTCAATGATAAACTCGATATCCCGATCTGGGGGCATACCGGGCAAAACATCTGGAAATATATCGGGGTATTCATAGACTATCCGGACTTGGTCAATGGTAGGTTGGGCTATACTCTTGTTGCACTTGAATTGACGAGGTAAGGTTTCAGATATATGCTCGACTGATACTCCGGCGGTACTGGTCATGGTTATGGCTTTCTTGGCACAGTCAATTAATCCTTTATGTTTGGACATCCAATCCATTCCTAGTATTACTTCCAAACCTTTAGTTCCAAGTACTATCATATTAGCATAAAAGTCTATGCCATCGATTTAGATAGGGATGGCTTTTCAAATTTGCCTAGCTTTGGTGGTTGAACCGGGGATTTGAACAATCATAACATGCTTCAGTTTGGTTGGTTGAATCTTACTAGTGCATGCAAATTCTTCAGTGACAAATGAGTGCGATGCACCATAATCAAATAGCACTCTTGCAAGTACTGAATTAACAGAAAACATACCCAACACGACATCTGGCGCTTCCTGGGCTTCTTCAGCATGCATGAGAAAAAGACGGCTGTTGCGGTTGAGCGAATTCCCTGGGGCAAACCTTCTCTCGGGCTGAACACGACGTTGTTGCTGAGCTGGGGCATTTGCATTAGGGGTTGTGGCACTCTTCTTGGGGCACTCATTGGAGTAGTGACCCTTGGTTCCACAGTCATAACAGGTCACTTGCGACTTGTCCTTCGCTGCAATAGGCACAACATTGCTTCTAGTCCTTGGGGCAGTGTTGGTGTTGGTGGCCGCATTGTTGTTGTTGAAATTGGATGGTGCATGGTTGAAATTGCTAGAGTTGCCGGGGTTGTTGTGGTTTCCTCCGGGCCTTGGGTTTCCATGGTTGGGATAGGTCGGACGGTTCATCCGGGGTATGTTGGTTCTCGGGGCAAATCCTGGAGATGGGTTAGGGCGATACTTTGGGGTATGGTGGGTTCCTGGCTGATGCATCATGCGGCTTTTGCGGTTCTCATTGGCTTGGTTGATCTTTCCTTTCATCTGGATGGCAGAGTCGACTAGGGCTTCAATATCAACAAAGGGGATATTGACCAACACTGTCTGCATCTCATCATGCAAACCATTCAAGAATCTTTCTTTCTTCTTGGCTTCAGTGTCGATCTCATCCGGGGCATACCTAGATAATGACAAGAATTTGTCACAGTATTCCACCACGGTCATCCTTCCTTGCTTCAGTTCTCTGAATTCATCTCTCATCCTCTTGATCAAACCCGGTGGCACATGGGTTCTGCTGAACTTGACCTTGAATTCCTCCCTGGTCATTATCTGACCTCCGGTCATTGGACGAACGCTGTTCCACCATGCTCTTGCATATCCGGCTAGATAGTGGGTGGCAAACAGAACTTTCTCGTTAGTTTCTACTCCGGCGACTTCCAGATTGTTTTCCATGGTCTGCAGCCAATCATCTTCATCCAAGGGCTCTTCCGACTTAGTGAAAACAGGTGGGTTGGTGTTCTGGAAATTCTTGAGCTTAGATCCATGGTTGTCCTGATTTCCTTGGCCTTGATTGTTGTTGGCCATCTGAGCTATGTGTTGAAGGGTGGCTAAATTGGCTTGACGTTCTGCTCTTTCAGCTTCGCGGTAAGAAACCAACATTTGCAGGATCTGCAACATTGGGTCCGACGATGAACCACTTTCTCCATGAGGCATCCGAAGATTTAGATAGATCATGAGAAAAGAGGGAAATTTCTAAGGTTCAGGGACTTTGAAAAGTTTTTAAGGTTTGACTCAGATTTTTTTGCAACTTGTTTTTCATTCATTCATTCATAGCACGCGATACAACACACACCACAACAAAAGAAAACAGATGGTTTTAAGAACCATTCTAGGAACTACGATACAGTGGGACCGAATACAGCTTAGTAACGCTAGTGCTCAAGTGCTACTACTCCTCGGATTCGGTGTACTCATCATCCTCATCATCATCATCGTCATCGATGAAGGCGAAATCCTCCTCAGCGGTGAAGAAGTCCATGGCCTGATCCTCCAGAAAGTCATCATCATCGCTGAGATAGGAGTAGGGATCTCCACGAAGGTCTTCTCCGGCATGCTCCCTTTCCTCCAACTGCATGTCTCTCTCGTGGATGGTCTCCTCTAAATCTGTGATCCAGTGGCGAAGACGGGCAATGATGCGCTCCTTCTTGTCGATCTGACGGCGACGAGACTTGCGATCCTTCACTAGCATGGAGAGGGTCTGATCCTTCTTCTGGGCGATGGCGGACTTGTGGTCGGAGTAGTCATGGGCATTGTCCAGTTCCTACTAACGATCATACATCATGAAGCTAAGGTGGTCAAACTGAGTCTTCAACTCAGGGTGAGGTGGGGCTTCCAGGGGCTGTCCCATAGCATCACGCCTCGGATAAAACTCAAAGCGGGTACCCTTGATCTGATTGATACTCTGCCCACATAGACGGGCAAGAGCTTCCTGCATGGCCCTGGCAAGTCCATCGAGCCAGTTGTTCTCTCTTAAGGTGAACTAAATCCCCTCTGCAGTGGGAGGTTCAATCTTTCTTCGGAGACTTGCAACAACTAGCCACTGCATATTTTCCCCTCCTTGATCATTGAGCTGAGCCCCGACGAACTCGGGGTGCGGACGCTCTAGAAGTTCCGACAGCTGGTCTAGGTCACGCTCAAAGATGAGTTCTCCTCCATTCCCCAACTGATAAAACTTGCTGTACTTTATGTCCATCTATAAGAATATAGGATGAGTAAGTTAGTAAGGTGATCAAGTGTGTCAAATTTTATGTATTTTGCAAGAGTTTTTTAGGAACATGAATTTTCATGAAAGAATCCAAGTTTTCGATTCAAACGTCCAGGCTAACTAGGGTCTCCTATGGTCAGGATGGCTCTGATACCAACTTGTCAACACCCGGATTTTTAATCCCAGATGCCCGTTATGCTATACATCGCAATCCTAGGATTACCATTTTTGCCAGACATAACAGATTTGGATATCATTGTACATCATCCATTACAAATCATACCTAAGGTTTTACACAAATAAGGATCTCATGATCCAGTTCTGAATACAACTCAAGCAGCGGAATAACATAATAGTAAAGATAGCGTAGACGAAGCTCCATCTTCGGGGTCACAGGCAATGTTGACGATGGGAGATGATCCTAGATGTCGTAACCTTCCTGCGGTCCATCATCCTGGTACTCCTCTTCATAGTCTGGCCACGGGAATAGCCAGGAACAAATCCATGAGTACTCTTTAAGTACTCGCAAACTAATACTAACAAGTTAAGGGTTTTTTTAGTAGGACACTAAGATCTAGGGTTATTTTGCAAAAAGCCAGATTTACCTCTACTAAGTTCAGAAGCAAAGAAAACTAGTTGAAAGTTTTATAACACCTAAGTGGGAACTTGAATTTCATATCACAACTCTGTTGTGGTCAAGTCAAAGTCTCAATTCATTTTATAAGTCATTTTGAAAACATCTGACGGGGGAACAGTATGGCCACTCCAACTGTCCATAACCGCGGACGCGGCTATTCGAATAGTTTGACACTATGCAGAGATTGTACACTTTCACCACAACATTCGGCCTCCCAACCATGACCAACTGTCATATTGGGTACTGCACTGGTGGACAATCTTCACAAGGTAACCTCAGCTCAGACCTTAGCCGCGAGGGAACCCATACTAAGGTATATAAGTTTCCAGTCAAGCCCTACCCAATCTTCGGGTATTGTGGTTGTACAGTAAAATTGGAATGGTATCGCATCCAGACAACCATTAGTTTTATCAAGGGCTAAGGCTCATGCCTCAACATTTTCATCATCAAAATCATCTGGTGTTCGAGAACACATGTCAAAACATTTCAGTAGAATGACTCATCATTCTAAGGTTTTCATAACCATTTCCACCAAGTATTCCCATCTAAGGTTGATCAAGTTTTATGCTTAGCACTAGCATCTACAAGGGGTGGTAACTACAAATGATGGGTGGTAAACAAGTGGAGATTAATTAAGTTCAATCTCATGCCTTAAGATGGCATCAAGATTATCTAACTTAGGCCAAATTTAATGCTCTTTATGCTACTTTCCAATATCCTTCTAGTATCTACAATTACTATGTAAACTCTAAGAGAAAGCTTTGATAAAGAAATAAAGTATAGAGCTTGTAAGTAAAACTAGGATTGTGTTATCAAGTGGGTATGATCACATATGCTTAAGGCATATATTTGGTATGGTAACAAGCAGGTAGTAGCTTGCATAATTGCAAGTATCGGCTTGCTAAAGTAGGGTATCTTGCAAGTGTTAGCTTGCCTTGTGCAGAGCAGTGGTTGAAGTTCTCCTCGGCTTCTTCCTCGTAGTATCCTCCTTCCTCCTCGTATCCTTGGTTCGTACTAGCGTCTATAATTAAATACGAGGTACACAATCACCAATCAATACTTAACTATTTTCAATCATCACACAAAGGTGCACTATAGATGATCTAGCATCATCACTTAACATTATAAGATTAAAGCATTTGTCTTGTTTATTTTAATTTGAGAAAAGTAATTTCTACTCATTGAAAAACTACTTAAGATTTAGTATTCTCCAACTCAAACATGGGATCATGTTGACACATGTCATCACCACTTATTTCAGTACATGGGAATATGATTTAAAGTGGTCACACAGTTTAATAAGGTTTAACCTTTTATTTTAAATAAATTAAGTGACTAGAAATGCCTATGTGGCATTCTTTTATTACTTAAAACATTATTTCTGTAAGTAAACTCATAGGTTTTTATATATTCTGAAAGGTGGGAACAAATGTGATTTTTGAGAGTTGGAATCAACTCAAAAGCTCTTATGGTTGAATTTTGAAAAATGTTTGAATACAGAAAAGCTTCTGACTTGTTATTTTTACCAAGGTTGATCTACAGATCCAAATGATTTGAATCCAACGGGTTTGGATTAAGCATTTCAGTACCTTCCTAACAAAATTGGTTTCATGCACTTTGGTTCATTGAATCGAGCTGGGTTGAATTTTGAATCTATGTACAGAAATGGTTTGAAATTAAATGGAAAAATCTAAATTTAAACTGATGGGTCGCGCGGGAGATGCTAATGGGCCCACCCAGTGTCACTCTGCAGCGCGGGGCTCAGCTGATAGGTGGTCTACCAGTCAGCGGCTCATAACGCGCGAAGCGGTACGGGGCTGTGTGGGACGTTGGATTAGAGTAAAGATCAACGGCTGGGGATCGTCGTCGACGAGGGACCTGTCGCCGGCGAGCTCTAACCCTAGTGGCTCGGTGGGGGTGCATAGGGGGCGTACCAGTGCTCCAGCGACGACGGTGTTTGACGATAATTTATACCAAGTTTTGTTTCTATATATATATATATATATATATATATATATATATATATATATATATATATATATATATATATATATAAATACATTGGAGCAAGAAGCGCCCATGAAAGATATGTTGAAAATGTCAAACATACACGGGCGGGAAGTTATATATTATTGGCTAATGCCTGGGTGCTTAATCAATTTAGCCCAAGTAATTGGCCTGACTGAGGAATCGCCACATGGGCTACACGTGTTTAGCTTGTGGGCTTAAACTAAACAATGGATCAGCTAATGGAGCTCCTGCATGCCCAATGGACTTCCGATGGACTTCATCTCGGGACGTATATCACGTGCAGTACACGGCAGCTTAGCAGATTGATCTTATCGTATCTCTACCCGATCAATCTCTCTACCAACCGACCTAGCTACTGCCTATATAAAGCCAAGCCAAGGGCACACGAGCGGGGAGCAGACGGAAGAAGGCGGGAGCGGACGGAACAAGAAGACGGAGCGGGAGAAGAAAAAGCGTAGGCGTTGCGCAGGCCGAGCCGGCGGGCTCAGCCGGAGCTAAGCCGGCCGGTGCCATTGATCAGGAGGAGTGGCGGCGCCCAGCAGCGAGACGCTCAAGGCTGCGGCGCTGCTCAGCCATCTACGTGGGTGTGTCGGCAGCGGCTGCCGGCCACCACGGCGACCGCCGTACGGCTGGTGGCGAGCTCATATAGAGCGGCGCCGATCAGCCAATCGGCTGTGCGCTGCTAAACCGCGCAGTCTGAATAGCTACGTACGTATTCAGCCGATTTGTTTCATCTACCCTTTTCTAGAAAGATTAGTGCGAAGGAAGGAGGAAAACCCAGCTGAGGGAGGGCGTGCCTAGAACCTCACGCCGGCATGACCGGTGGCCGGCATGCTCAGGCGGAGCTGCGCCGGCCGATGTCGTTGAGGGCGCCCGCCTCGCGCTGCGCCTAAGACGCCGGCGAGAGGGGTGATGAGGCAGCACCCATGGACGCGCAAGAGATGTCGGAGGACGGGTATCCGGGCCGACTCGCCCATGGCGGCAGGCGGAGCTCTACACGTGTCGCCCGAGCAGGCACGGCCCATCCCGCCGCGCCAATTGAGACCTAATCGTGCGAGTAATCAAGGCCCAGCTTGGTTCGGTTCCTGTCTCTCTATTTTGTGCAGGACGTGCGCACCCCAAGCCAGGAGGAGTGCATCTAGCCGGACGCGACCATGATCGCATCCAGAAGCTAGCGAAGGATGGCGGCAGCATCGCTAGGCAGGCCGGCAACGGCCGGGGCGTCTAGCCGCCGCCCACGCTACGCGGCGGTATAGCTAGCCGGGCAGTAATGTCGGAGTCGGATGCCACGGTCTTCTTGTCCTCCTCGACCAACGACGCCGGCCGGCACAGCTCCGACTGAGCGAGCCCGCCGTCCTGCGGCGCCGTACGTCTTCATCTGGGTATATCACTACAGGAAAGATTTGCTACGCCGACGGCAGCCGGCCGTCGGCACAGCGACAAATTGCCGTCGGCGTAGCCTCCTGGGCATACGTCCTCGTCGGCACAGCTCCGTGGCCGTCGGCACAGGAATGGAGCTACGCCGACGGCCTGGCCTAATTTTTTTAAAATTTTGTTATTTATTTTATTTTTTAATCTTTGAATTGTTTGACTCCTTAATCTCTCACTTTAATCATTTTAACACTATTTATAGTTAAAGCAACTTACACATTGTTGTTAATATTATGATATCATTTCTATTAAGTCTTATATCATCATGTCACATGGTTGTATTTTTTGAAATTACCAGCAATTATTTAAGTAAACCACAATGAATAAGTAAAAATATTATTGAATTCTAATAAAAATATAATGATTTTATTTATTTTTTGTATTTTTATTTAATATGGAATAATTAATAACTTTAAATCCGTAAATCGGAATTCGGCAAATAATATGTCGAAATTGATTAGAAAAATGAGAGGAATCCAAATATGATATCAATATCAACTTATCACAAACTATGTTGTGATTCTTATCATAATTTTATTTGTCCGTTTAAAACGGCACGCATAAAGATTCTCAGCTCGGGGCTGAGACTCGCTAAACTTGAAGTGAATCTATGATGAAACAATATATTTTGAACCTAAAATAATTTTTTGTAAAAAATCATGAGCATCCGATCATGTACCTGTAGTTCATATCTGACCCACTTCCTACCGATTCGGCAGGAATTTGTCTTTTTCACCAGTAATAGACAAAAATGTTTGAGATTCCCCCAGTTATGAAATTATCCATGTAAGGTGGTCTAGTATTTTTGAAAAATGTGACAGTAGTATTTTGAAGTAGCCATTTGGTGGTTGCTTCACAAAACCATCCGTTTTTTGCACTCGGAAAATGGAAAACGGCTTTTTGGTGCGACGAAAAGGAAAACTTCCTCCTGAAACATTGTTCGCCATCCCATGATGCATACTTATGCATAATATGGACACATTATCACAAACTATGCCTTCATTCTAGCCATAACATTGGTCATTTGACCCGAAAGCTAAGAATCCTCGAACGAGATAGGTCATTTTGTGAAGGGTTTTTGATACATAATCAATATACCAAGTTCTATATTTTTCCTTCTAACTATGTCACATAATATAACACCACGCGAAGGTTTCATTTTGTTTGGATCGTGTTTGAATTTATAATGCCCGTTTTAAACTATCGTTAAACTTTGTCGAAGGGCGGGCATGAAGATTCTTAGCTCAGGGCTGAGACTTGATAAACTTGAAGTGGATCTATGATGAAATAACATATTTTGAACCTAAAAATGATTTTTTTTAAAAAAATCATGAGCATCCGATCATGTACCTGTAGTTCATATCTGACCCACATTTTGCCGATTCGGCAGGAATTTGTCTTTTTCATCAGTGATAGACGAGAATGTTTGAGATTCCCCCTGTTATGAAATTATCCATGTAAGGTGGTCTAGTATTTTTGAAAAATGTGATGGTAGTATTTTGAAGTAACCATTTGGTGGTTGCTTCACAAAACCATCCGTTTTTGCACTCGGAAAATGAAAAACGGCTTTTTGGTACGACGAAAAGGAAAACTTCCTCCTGAAACATTGTTCGCTATCCCATGATGCATACTTATGCACAATATGGACACATTATCACAAACTATGCCTTCATTCTAGCCATAACATTGGTCATTTGACCCGAAAGCCAAGAAACCTCGAACGAGATAGGTCATTTTGTGAAGGTTTTTTTGAGACATAATCAATATACCAAGTTCTATATTTTCACTTCTAACTATGTCACATAATATAACACCACGCGAAGGTTTCATTTTGTTTGGATCGTTTTTGAATTTATAATGCCCGTTTTAAACTATCGTTAAACTTTGTCGAAGGGCGGGCATGAAGATTCTTAGCTCAGGGCTGAGACTTGATAAACTTGAAGTGGATCTATGATGAAATAACATATTTTGAACCTAAAAATGATTTTTTTAAAAAAATCATGAGCATCCGATCATGTACCTGTAGTTCATATCTGACCCACTTTCTACCGATTCGGCATGCATTTTTCTTTTTCATCAGTGATAGACGGAAATGTTTGAGATTCCAAATTATCCATGTAAGGTGGTCTAGTATTTTTTTAAAATGTGACGGTAGTATTTTGAAGTAGCCATTTGGTGGTTGCTTCACAAAACCGTCTGTTTTTGCACTCGGAAAATGGAAAACGGCTTTTTGGTACGACGAAAAGGAAAACTTCCTCCTGAAACATTGTTCGCCATCATATGATGCATACTTATGCACAATATGGACACATTATCACAAACTATGCCTTCATTCTAGCCACAATATTGGTCATTTGACCCGAAAGCCAAGAAACCTCGAACGAGATAGGTCATTTTGTGAAGGGTTTTTTGAGACATAATCAATATACCAAGTTCTATATTTACACTTCTAAATATGTCACATAATATAACACCACGCGAAGGTTTCATTTTGTTTGGATCGTTTTTTAATTTATAATGCTCGTTTTAAACTATCGTTAAACTTTGTCGAAGGACGGGCATGAAGATTCTTAGCTCGGGGCTAAGACTTGATAAACTTGAAGTGGATCTATGATGAAACAACATATTTTGAACCTAAAAATGATTTTTTTAAAAAATCATGAGCATCCTATCATGTACCTATAGTTCATATCTGACCCACTTCCTACCGATTCGGTAGGAATTTGTCTTTTTCACCAGTGATAGACAGAAATGTTTGAGATTCCCCCTGTTATGAAATTATCCATGTAAGGTGATCTAGTATTTTTTGAAAAATGTGACGGTAGTATTTTGAAGTAGCCATTTGGTGGTTGCTTCACAAAACCATCCGTTTTTTGCACTCGGAAAATGGAAAACGGCTTTTTGGTGCGACGAAAAGGAAAACTTCCTCCTGAAACATTGTTCGCCATCCCATGATGCATACTTATGCACAATATGGACACATTATCACAAACTATGCCTTCATTCTAGCCATAACATTGGTCATTTGACCCGAAAGCCAAGAAACCTCGAACGAGATAGGTTATTTTGTGAAGGGTTTTTTGAGACATAATCAATATACCATATTCGATATTTTTTCTTCTAACTATGTCACATAATATAACACCATGCGAAGGTTTCATTTTGTTTGGATCGTTTTTGAATTTATAATGCCCGTTTTAAACTATCGTTAAACTTTGTCGAAGGGCCGGCACGAAGATTCTTAGCTCAGGGCTGAGAGTTGATAAACTTGAGGTGGATCTATGATGAAACAACATATTTTCAACCTAAAAATAATTTTTGTAAAAAATCATGAGCATCCGATCATGTACCTGTAGTTCATATCTGACCCACTTCCTGCCGATTCGGCAGGAATTTGTCTTTTTCACTAGTGATAGACAGAAATGTTTGAGATTCCTCTTGTTATGAAATTATCCATGTAAGGTGGTCTAATTTTTTGAAAAATGTGACGGTGGTATTTTGAATTAGCCATTTGGTGGTTGCTTCACAAAACCGTCCGTTTTTTACACTCAGAAAATGAAAAAGAGCTTTTTGGTGCGACAAAAAGGAAAACTTCCTCCTGAAACATTGTTCGCCATCCCATCATGATCACTTATGCATAATATGGACACATTATCCCAAACTATGCCTTCATTCTAGCCATAACATTGGTCATTTGACCAGAAAGCCAAGAAACCTCGAACGAGATAGGTCATTTTGTGAACGGTTTTTTGAGACATAATGAATATACCAAATTCGATATTTTGCTTCTAACTATGTCACATAATATAACACCACACGAAGGTTTCATTTTGTTTGGATCGTTTTTGAATATATAATGCCCGTTTAAAACTATCGTTAAACTTTGTCGAAGAGCGGGCATGAAGATTCTTAGCTCGGGGCTGAGACTTGATAAACTTGAAGTGGATCTATGATTAAACAACATATTTTGAACCTAAAAATGATTTTTGTAAAAAATCATGAGCATCCGATCATGTACTTGTAGTTCATATCTAACCAACTTCCTACCGATTCGGCAGGAATTTGTCTTTTTCACCAGCGATAGACGGAAATGTTTGAGATCCCCCTGTTATGACATTATCCATGTAAGGTGGTCTATTATTTTTGAAAAATGTGACGGTAGTATTTTGAATTAGCCATTTGGTGGTTGCTTCACAAAACCGTCCGTTTTTTGCACTCGGAAAATGGAAAACGGCTTTTTGGTGCGACGAAAAGAAAAACTTCCTCCTGAAACATTGTTCGCCATCCTATGATGCATACCTATGCACAATATGGAAACATTATCACAAATTATGCCTTCATTCTAGCCATAACATTGGTCATTTGATCCGAAAGCCAAGAAACCTCAAACGAGATATTCATTTTATGAAGGTTTTTTTGAGACATAATCAATATACCAAGTTTGATATTTTTCTTTCTAACTATGTCACATAATATTACACCACGTGAAGGTTTCACGTTGTTTGGATCGTTTTTGAATTTATAATGCCCGTTTTAAACTATATATAATGTTTTATATTTCACTTAATTTTTATAAATGTGTAATATTTGAGTGTAGATAGATAGGTCTTATTTTTTTGCAAATTTTGATATATTATTTGTATTTTTCTAAATTAGAATGATTTAGTTATGATTTTTCAAAAAATAATGAGATAAAAGGAAAAAAATCTGGAGGCTAGGCCGTCGGCACAGACCAAACAAAAAATTTCAAAGAGCCGTCGGCACAGCCTGTGTGCCTAACGCCGTTTCAATCGCCGTGTCTAAACTGGAGCTAAGCCGAGGGCTATACCTACGCCGAGGGCCACCGTCGGCACAGCCCTCTCTACTACGCCGACGGCCACGCTACGCCGACGGCTACCCTCGGCATCGTCACCTACGCCGACGGCCGTCCCTACGCCGACGGCCAGGCTGGTCAACTGGCCAGAAAAGATAGCTACGCCGACGGCCCCGATATTTGACCGTCGGCGTAGCCGGCCGGCCGTCAGCGCCTTACTTCTTTCATGTAGTGTATATCCACTCCTCTGCCTCTGTTTGTCCTTGCCATCGCCAACAAAGCAGCGAGTTTTTCGCTACTTCCGAGTAGTCCACGGGGCAACGCCAAACCCGGTGTCCCGACATGGACGTACATGGACGTCCTGCTCTCGTACGCTTCGCCAGCGACTGCGATAGGAAGCTGCGCAAACCCGCTGGCCACGTCGACCCAGAAGCTGCGCCAAGTCTCATTAGCGCAGACGATGGCGGACACTATAACAATATTGAGCAAAACACTATGCATGTACGTTCTGTTCTTACTATGTTCAACCAGGTACAACGAGGCAGCGTCCCACGGCGCGCCGCAGGCCGACTGACTCAGGCGGAGTTGTGCCGGCCGGCATATTTAAATCAAGGAGGCAGAGACACTCCCGAGCCGGAGGCGTGCACCGGCCGTGCGCCAGGCGGCCGGAATCCCCTCAAGCTCAGGCGGAGCAGCACCTGCTAGCGGGCGCACGCGGCACGTGGCCAAAAGAAGGCAGAAGTGGGCTGGGCGCTTCTCTAACATACAATTTAAGCATGTCTCTCCATACAGCAGAGTTGGCACCAAGCTGATCGTGGTGCTAGGGGCAGCGGCGCTGCCGGTACGTTGCCGGCTGCACCGGTGGGAACCTTAGCGGAGCCGCGCCGACTGGTGCATATGGGAGATGAAACCACTAGCCTCGAAATTCCTGAGGCGGGATGGCATCTACACCAATACCTACACGGATTTCTCTTGAGGCGTGACGCCGTCTACTCCGATACCTACACGGAGTCCCCTCGAGGTGGGACACCGTCTACTCCGACACCTACATGGAGTCCCCTCGAGGTGGGCCACCGTCTACTTCAACACCTACACGGAGTCCCCTCGAGGTAGGACACCGTCTACTCCAACATCTTCACAGAGTCTCCTCGAGTCGGGACACCGTCTACACCGACCAAGGAGACCGCCCAAAGGCGGGAGACACCAACTTCGACACCTACATGGCGTCCCTCGAAGCGGGAGACCATCTACTTCGACACCTACATGGGGTCCCTCGAAGCGGGAGACCATCTACTTCGACAATTACACGGAGTCCCCTCTAGGTGGGAGACCATCTACTTCGACGCCTACACGGAGTCCCCTCCAGGCGGGACGTCAGCTACTCCGCCAACTACATGAGGTCCCTCTAAGCGGGAGACCATCTACTTCAACACCTACACGGAGTCCCCTCTAGGCGGGACGCCAGCTACTCCGCCAACTACATGGGGTCCCTCGAAGAGGGAGACCATCTACTTCGACACCTACACGGAGTCCCCTCTAGGCGGGACGCCAGCTACTCCGCCATCCACACGGAGTCCCCTTGATGCGGGATGTCGTGTACTCCGACATCTACACAGAGTCCCCTCGAGGCGGGACAACACCTTCAACAAGCAACCTCTCTAGCGCTATCATCTACAAGCGATGTCACCTCTAGCACGGTGGCATCACAGAGTCTTCTACGACGTCTACATCAACACTCATCATCGACATCGTCCATGCGCCGACGAGGCGTAGTTATACTCCACTGACATGTCCTTTTCCGATGAAGCAAACATCTACTTGCTTTGCCGACGAGGCAAAGGCAAGTCACCCCGTCCGACACCGACAAGGCGGACACCACTAGGCCTGGCACCGACAAGGCGAAGGCCGCCCACATCATCATCATCAGACATCGACAAGACTGAGGGATACGACTATTTATCTCCGGGGCAAGGGGCGTACCGCTCCACCCTTCCACTTCACCACCATACCACCACCGCTTACCTGGAGAATACAAGACTTGAAGACGACGACCATTGCAGCAACTTAATCGTAGGTGGTCTGTGGGCTTGACCCGCAGGCGTAATTAAGCGGGAGCTTTTCGAGGCCCTGTGAACCAGAACTCCACAATCGCCTTGTCTTTTTGGCCACGCCAGCAGCCCACAGAGCGCATCCTATGGGATCTCGTAATTTTGTTTCTTGTGACGAGATTAATAAAATGCATACTTCCCTATGTTTTTTGTGTATTTAGGTACACTGGCACGCCCGCGTCTTTCGTTATTTTTCGTGTCAAACAGGCGAGGCGGGCAAACAAACAGGTGGTCGACGGCGAGGTTAGGGACGGTCGTGGCAGCTCCGGGGGTGGTCGCAATCAGCGGCGCCCTTCTCCTCCAGAGGCGGCCTGCTCCGGTGCAATTCCGGCGAGCTGTTGCTCCCCGTGCTCCGGCTAGAGGTGTGGGACGATTAGTGAGGTGAGGGGAGTGCAATGGTGTGCTTCAAACGGCTGGGGGTGGCCTCCTTTTATAGGCTCGACGGCGAGACCAAGAGGGATGGGCAGGCGACGGTGGCGACATGGCTACGGGCTGCTAGAGGCATGGCCGAGGGTGGCGATCGACGCGCGGTCTCCTGGCGATGCTCTAGGACTTGAATGCACGCTTAGGGGCGGTGGAAATCGGTCGGGAACGTGCGGTGCTCTACGCGCTATCGACGGCGAACTCCGCGGCGTGCGGTGGCTACGGGGTACGGGCGAGGAAACGAGCGTGTCTAGTGGTCTCCTAGGACGGTGGGGTTCATGCTGGCGGGCGGCAAGGGCTCAAGGTGGTCGGGTTGAGTGGGAACGACACGTGCACGGTGGTGCGCGTCGGCATGGTCGACAACGGCGCGGGTACGGCGTTCCTCGCGGTTCCTGTCTCTGTCTTCGAGACAGGGCTGGTCAAGAGGGGGCGGTGAGGCATGGGAAGCATGCTAGACAAGGTGGGCGCAGCTAGTTCTTCTTCTAGCTTGCTGTCCACACTGGGGTGGCATGGTGAGGCTCGGCCTGCTCACCATTGATGGCAATGGCAAGCTCACAGTGGTTCTAGAGGTTGCTAACCAAGCTAGATGATCTACTAAATGTTTGCTGTGAGCTAGAGATGGGACAAGGTTGGCCAAATCACTGCTCAAAATAGTGTTTGTTGTTTTTTTAATTTGAATCTGCAAGGTGTTTGATGAATGGCTGCAAGAACTTGAATTTTGAATTTTGAAAAGATTTTTTGTGGGTGTGCTAGGCATGTGCTGGAGACTCTGTGGGTGCTTGGGTTTTGAAAATTAAGTTGGTTTGAGTGGTTTTTGAGATAGTGGGATCTTCCCATATAAGATAGATTCAATTTTAAACTATCATTTAAACTTAGCATTTGAATGTAGGCAGGAGCATGACTGAATCACTCCAACATTCCAAAACAAGTTCGGCCGATTGTGACTTAATCTGGATGTATCTTAATTTTCAGTTCTTCTATGTATCTTAATTTTCAGTCGTGCTTTGTTAGTTGCGTTATGTACTTTAATTCCAGTTCTATCGTAATAAAAATTTCTTCCCTCCCTTTTCCTCACGCGCATTCTGCCCGCCCTTTCCCATATGTTACTAGTTTGAATAGTTAGAATTAAAAAAAATGTTTTAGGATTAATTATTCAAATACAAACAATTTTCATGTTGAAAGTTTTGTCAGATTCCAAAGTGTACAAAAGATGCTAAATTTAAATATTCAATCAATTCAAAAATATTAATACAAAATAAAATATGATTTTATCTAATAAAATAAGGTTATACTCTTTTTCAGATGCTTAATATTTCTTAAGTCCAAAGTTTTAGGGTTTGACTACTTTAATTTTGTCTTAATTGAATAATCAAAATTTATATGTAAGTGTTTTAATCATTTTGAAAAATTTCATCTACAGTAACTATAAAATGTTTTTATATGAATGGATAGATCTTATTTTTCTGAAAATTATGATATCTTATTCATATTTTTCTGAGTTACAATAAAAAATATATGAATTTTCTTAATTCTATCCTATTTTTTGAATTAAAAAAGCCCTACCCCTTTAATGTACGAAATAAATGCCCCTTTAACACCGGTTCCAGCCACGAACCGGTGTTAAAGGGGGGCGGCATTTATTTCGTTTCGTGCGCGCATCCCCCCATTAACACCGGTTCCAGCCACAAACCGGGGGGGGGGGGGTTATAACACGAGCACCTCCTCTTCCTCTTCCTCAGCCAGACCGAGGAGCAGAGGAGCACAGAGAGAGGAACCGTCGCCGCCGCGCCCACCCACGCCACCGTCGCCGTCACGCCCACCCACGCCGTTGCCGCCGCCTCTTCGTGCTCTTCTTCCGCGTCCAAGGAATCGACGCGGGGCATCCGCAATCGACCCCCTCGCACCGCTTCTTCTCCGAGCCCGACGACCACCACCGTCGCCATCGTCGCCGTTTCCGACCCCGCCCGGCCTCGCGGACCCCTTTGGTAGACCCACGGTGAGCCCATGGTGCTCACCCGCCCCTCCGCTCGGAGCCGTCATCGCCTCGCTGCTCTACAAGCGCCGCCGCTGGCCGTCGTCGTTGTCGTCGCTCCGGTGACCCCTAGGTAGCGGCCCCGCCCGTTTTAGGTAGGCCGCATCGCGCTGAGTCGAACGCGCTTGCTCGCGCGTCCTAGGTCGCTCTCCAGCGCCGCCAACCGCCGTCTAGCCCCTCCAAGCCAGCATGAGCCTGTGGTGCTGTGACGGCCCCGTCCCACGCGTCAACCACTGTGGCTAGCCCCTGTTTTGCTGAGAAAAGGGTTAGGGATAGGGTGTGCTGACGTCAGGCTGAGATAATAAGTGGTTTAATAATTCCAGAATATGTTTAAATCTTGTAAATTCAATAACTAATTATTTATAAGTCAGAAAAATACAAATAATATATCAAAATGTTCAGAAAAATGAGAACTATATATTTAAGCTATAATCATGCATTGTTAATGAACTTACATGAAAAGTTTAGTTAGAAGAACATAATGAACCCTCTCATATGCATCCGGGATTTCTCCGGATTAGGGTTTGGACCCGTCGAACCTTGTTTAAAATGATCAAGCATGCTTAGGGTTTTAATTTCATTTGTGTATTTATTTGTGTATTTTTGTATGAATAATATGTATATTTGTGTATGAATCCATGTCCACTTGAATGTTTACTCTCTTACTCTAGATAATATTATTGTTTTAGGAACTATGGATCCACTCAGTAGAAACCTTGAAGAGGAACAAATAATGGAGAACATGATCCACGAGGACACCTCACAATATCTGAACTTGGAGGGACATGATGACAGCTCAAGTAGTCATGGAGAAGATGACGACTCCGGTGAACGCACTTTAGTGATTACAAAGTCCGTCGAGGTATATATATGCTTGGATTAAGCCTCTGCTGACTTGCACCGATTGATTTGTATATATATGTACATGTATTAATTAATGCTTCTTTCTTCTTTTAGCCCTCTGGATCGACCAGCCAGCAACAATCTTCTTCTACGAAAAAGAGCAAGCGAGGCGCGAGCCATCGGTTGAAAGATCGTGCAAAGTTCATGATCGAAGCAGTTCGTGTTGATGGCAGGCCGATGGAGCCCAAGAAGGCCGCAGACAAATTTATACGTCAGGCTGGAATTCTTATTAGGGACCAAATCCTAATCATAATAATAGTTGATTAATTATTCATGTACTCATATGTACCAATGATGTATGTGTATACCTCTCCCGATCGATTCCCCCTCCCCCTCCCCGTCCCCGCCACGCCGCAGAAATACGCCCAGAACAGGGCGGCGGCAGAACTCTGCCAAGGCAGAGATTTATGCCGTTTTCCTGCCATGGTAGAGATTTATGCCTTTTTCTGCCGCGGCAGAGAACATTTAACACCGGTTCGTGTTACGAACCGTTGTCAAAGGGGGGCTAAGCGTTGTGGCGGCCCCACGTGCGCCACAACCGCTGTTAAAGGGGGACTAACACCGAACCGCCAACAGCGGTTCTACAACCGCTGTTAGAGGCTGGTCCGAACCGGTGTTAGAGGCTTGTGTGTGCACTAGTGATACTAACCTTACATTGTGAATTTGTACTTTCAAAGATAAACTATGCGCACGCTTGAATGTGTGGTATGAATAGGTGATGGTAGGAAATAAGATTGATTGGTCCTAGTGAAGTGCGCAGAACTTCACACATTCCTAAGTACGCCCTCCATCTCATATTAGGTTGTGTATAATTTTGCGTGCTAGTCAAACTATACAAAGTTTGACCAAGATTATATAAAATAATATAAATTTGTATGATATAAAATTTATATAATATGAAAGTATACACTAAATCAATTTTAATAATATTATTTTTGTATTTTATAAATTTATATTATTTTGTATAATCTTGGTCAAACTTTGTATAGTTTGACTAGCACGCAAAATTATGCGCAACCTAATATGGGATGGAGGGAGTATATATTCACGAGTTCTTGTTTATATCTCATTATCTCTGTCCTGTTATGCCTGAACCTGCTTGCCCACTGACCTAGGCATCGAATTAAATTCAACTATGTCTATGGTTACTTGGTTTGCATCAATCAATCTGTTATTTATAGATGTAAAGCAAATAAAATGAAGCTTTTATTTATAGAACATGCATTCCGGTAACAAAACTATATATATTTAAGATTCTATTTAGTTTTGTAGTATATCTATTTTATCGTCACTATCATCTCGGCCTCCCTATGGTCAAATCCTAGATCCGCCCCTGCACTGAACGTTCACACGTTCCACTGGCTTATAAACACGTCGCTCATCCGTGCGGGGAAGCTCATATAGTTGAACTACGAAACTCTAGGATTCTACTTTCTTCGATTTAAAATATAAGGTGTTTTAGCTTTGTGAAACGAATGTATCTAGACTCTTTTAGTGTTTAGGTTCATTGCGAACTATACAAACGGCATCTAGATACATTTGCTTCACAAAACTAACACATTTTATATTGTGAAACGGAGAGAGTAGTAAAAAGGCACAGCCTGTTGCAAAGGATCGCAGACGCAGACACGCGCCATGAAAACTCCTCCGAAAAAAGTTTGCGCCTCTGCTTGTAGGTGGATCTCATCTGATGGATAAAGTTGCCTCATGGTATCCAGCGATTCGTGGAGGAGTTGTTTCTTCATCCGCCTAATTAATTTTGCAACAATCATTTCGTCGAGTTCACCAACGACGTTTACCGGATTTCCACGTCGAGCCTTTGCCTCTCTTCATGATGTCTCATATTCCTCTCATCGGGTGGATGCTATATAATGTACGTAGATGTTTTTTCTTGGTTTTTCATCTCTCTTCAGTTCTTCTCCTCTCATCGGGTGGATGCTATATATTCAAGTACTAAGCTAGTGCTGCCGATCCAAACATGAAGTCCAACAATGTACAATATTGCTTTCTGTCTACTCTGTTGAATATCAACTGAGTGTTATATAAAGAGAAAGCAACAGTTGGTAGTAATTAATATTGAGTTGAATGTACCAACCATTTTAAATTTAACTAGCATTGTGGCCGTCGCAAATGCAAGGGCATCAAATTAGTGTTCTGTCCACATCGTACCTGATTAATAGTTAGATAATTCAATATAAATAGTTCTTATTATGTATGTCATATGAGCATTGGCATATATATCACACATATATAATTATAAATTATAAGTCTCTTGCTATGTTATGCAACTGTTCTATAAGTAAGGTTATTTACTATGCTATATGTGTATGTTATTGTTTTTATTATATCTGAAAAACATTATTAGCACATGGTTCGATGACCAAGAGAAAACCAAATAAGGCAGTAAAAACGGTAGAAGGACAAGCACTCTGTAAGGAAACAGACGTAACACAATACAAACTGGCAGCAACAGTCATGATCGAAGAGAACAAAAGGCGCACCGTCATTGTCACGGGGACGCGGGCATGGTAGGTCATTGTAGACATATAGGTGCACCCCCGTTTCTACGAAGTGTTTAGTCCAACTTTTCTACTTTGACTAGTAGTAAATTTTGTATACATTATACACGGAGTATTAGGATTTTCATTTGAAGTTATAATACCTATAGATTTAAAAGAACGTCAGATCCAGATGGAAAAGAAACCGCTTGTTCCTGCCACTCTTACAATTGCAGTCACAAACGGCCAAGCTCTATTTGGTATTCAGCACATCATATAGATGAAACAAAGTGAAAAGTAACCGGTATTGTTAAGTGAAGCACTGTAGGTTGTTCATAACCATAATTTTTGTTCTTGTCCTATAACTGTACAATAGAGTCTTGTGATATAGGGAAACCAGCTGAGTCTACTGCTGGTTGTGTTTCTTGTCCTGGCGACGCCCGGATGCACCGAGCTGTCACAGGGTCCAAGTCCAACACCGAGCCGGACCCTTCTGCTTTCTGCTTTTTTCCTTGGCGGTGGCAAGGGGTGTAATACCTCCAAACAGCCAGGGGCAAAAGCGTCAAATCTAGGCAGACGGAAATATTGGCTGGGTGACGAACGGTCTGAATCTTTTTAATAATATAGATATGTTAAAAAATCAAATTATAATATTCGCAAAAAATCAAAGTATAGGACGTGATATCTTCTCTTAACATACCTATTACTACAATAATAGTATAAATGATGCTACTTATATTAATATTCAATAAACTAGCATGGTGGCATTAGCAAATGCGATGGTGATATCCTTAGTGTTTTGAAAGTATCCGGGAAGAAAATTCATGGTTTGATCAATAACACATCATCCGATGAAAAATATATGGTTGTATGACTATGAGAAGTATTAATCTAATAGTAAATAAAACTCGTTATACGTGATTTTAGATAAGTAAAAAAGTTCAAATATCATTGATACTTTTCATGGTGAATTCTAAGGAAATTAATATATACTCATTAATAGTTAGTCCAAACAAAAAATATAATTATTTTATATATTAATAAATTCCCGGTCTCTCCTGCGACATCTTATTTACTTTCATAGTTTAAAAATGGACTACTTTTTAGGCATGAACAAAGTTTGCATGGAGAAACTTTTGACCATTATTTTATATATTAAGATGATGCTAAAAATAATATAAATATAGAGTTAAGACCATTTTAATGAAATTATTTTCTTTCCAGAAGATTCATTAAAATATGTGTAAATCGATAGTAAAAGTTAGAGAAATATCACTACAAAATATGTAAACATTATATAGTTTGGTATAGTATTTTTTAAATCTATTTTATTTCTATTTTGGCATGTTATCTTCATATCTAACCTAGTAATCCGTTGCATGTAATTTTCTATTGTAATCTGAGCACGTTTCTGGGATGGGATAGTTCCATCCTCTTAATTAGCCCACAATAAGTGTTGGGCCACAACCCATATATTCCCCTTCTATGACTAGACTACCCCTAACTCGCGGCTAGTTCTATATATGATCTCACCTCTATATGTGATCCCTAGACAAAGTTATGGTAAAAAGATAGAGCTTTGCTCATCCCTCCCGTTGTTGAGAAGATCCCCATGTGGAGTCCAAGGCCTCCCTAGTTATATTTTGGAGTTGTACAACATCTCTTCAAGTACTTGATCTCACTATGGAGTTACACTAGTCGCTCTTCTTTGGATTCTACTTGGATCATTCTCTCCTCTCCCATATTCTATCAAAGTCTTGCCAATCTCTCTCATGGAATTCTACCCCATGGTCTCTCCCTTATGAATTGATCGGATTGGTGGTTTGGGCCAATGATAGAAAACCTGAGTGTATCATGTTCTTCATTCAGTTCATCATGTTCTTCGTCCCATCCCTCCAATCCCCCATGAATCTGTGAAGTTCAGGCAACCCTAGAGGTTGGATCCTTATCACTAGGCTAGGAAGGGGCTGGATGGGGGCAGAGTTGTAATAAGCTCCGAGGGAGAGGGTCGGAGGAGGTGGGTTAGACCATGAGGGAGAGGGTCATGAGTTTACCATGATCCTCGATTATTGGACGGTCGAAGAACCCAACACGGTTTTGAATGAGCAGGAGTGAATAGTACGCGTACTAACCGAAAAGGAATACTGAATAAGGAAGTAAAAATGGTAGGAGGACAAGTACTCTGTAGGGAAACTGACATGGCACAATATAGACCGGCAGTAGCCATCACGACTAAAGAGAACGGAACATGCACCGTTCTTGTCGCGGGGACACGTGCACCATGGATCCGTGTAGATATCTAGGCCCACCCATGTTTGTGCGAAGTGTTTAGTCCAACTTTTCTACTTTAACTAGCAGTAACTTTTGTATACATTATACATGATGTATTTGATTTCTATCTGAATTTATAATACCAATAGATCTAAACAAAAACGTCAATTCCACATGGAAAAGAAACCGCTTGTTTCTGCCACTCTTACCATTGCAATCACAAACTGCCGAGTTCTATTTGGTATTCAGAATATCATATTTTTTTTAGAAATGGGGGAAAAGTAACTTTTGGTATTCAGAATATCATATGGATGAAACAAAGTGAAAAGTAACTTTTGGTAACCGGCATTGATAAGTAAAGCACTATAAACTGTTCATAACCATAATTTTTATTCCCATTCAGGTGCTGCTAATTCAAACAGGTGTATATATGTAGTTTGAGTGTCCTATTTAACAAGTATTGCATGTGCATATCATAGGAAAAACGATAGGAATTTCTTTTCAAAACGAAATGTGCTCTAACATGACAACATCTCACTATCGTCAAGATCAAGCTTCTGGAGCCTCTTCCCCGTGCTTGCCATTGTCCGCCTCCGCCGTCGTTCTTGTGACTGCACTGCTACTTTGTAACACGCCTCCAATGGCTTCGGATTCTATTCGGTCCATCTTCTCGATCACGGTAGAGTTTGGCTGTCTCTGGAAACCAGTAGACCCTACTTCTAGCTATGAACTTGTGGCTCTTGTCTTGGAAGGGACGTTGGCGCTTGGCGGTGTGATGATGGCAGCTGCCTGCAGGCCTAGCGACGCCCGGATGGTGCAGAGGAACTCCACTGTGCTACATCAGTCTTTCCTCTGCAACTGGCATCAGTGCTAGTGTTGGTGTCGAAGCATCAACGACGTTGCCGCCATCGGAGAGGGGAGTTGTCATAGCCGAAGCATGCCAGAGAGGATCTTGGTCTGGACCTCGTGCCAAGTCCTCGACATCAACACTAGCCAGTTCTCACCCTTTCGCAAGCACTCAAGTCGGACCAGCATGATTCAGTACGTGCGGCTCCATCCCATATACAGTTGTGCTCCAACAATTTAAATATATTTCTGTTTGAGAGATAGAGAGGCTACTTCTGGCCTAACTTGGGAAAGAACCCGAAAAATCCACAACTCTGCCCATGCTCCCGATACTTCTTGTTCCCACTTGTTTTTTCAACTCTTTGGTTTTTCTCTCATGCATCTTCCTACTTGTTGTTATGCCATTGTCCATATACATGATGTACTAAGCAAAGTTCTACGAAAATGCTAAAATAAAGTAAGAAAGGGTAACATGATATGTATTCTAGTGAAGTTTGGGTGCTATATAGGCGCCGGGTTTCCACCTACGATAGTACTAGGATGGACTTGAGAAGGATGCATAATCCTTTGGGAGTTACGTTGATAGTGGTCCCGAAATGTCTATCCGCCAAGTAAAAAAACTTTGGGAGTTACGTTGGCATTATTCCATGCGGTCTTGTAGTGGTGATATATCAAGGGGTGGGACAGCCCTGAATCCGTGATCATGCCCTGGAGAGTAGGTGAGTTCGACGAACCTCATTAACTGAAATGATGTGCAAGGTTTCCAAACAAGAAGATTGATTTCGATTCCTTGCTAGGAACAAAGAAAGCAAAGGAATACTTATTTGTTCCAGATTACAAAAGCAAGTTCATTTCTCAATATGTGGTCATATGTGAGGATACACTTTGAAAGCATAGATTTTAACAGTTATTTTCAAATGAAACATTTTGATGTTTCAATCTAAAATCCCCTCGATTTCTTTGTGAGCCATGCTTCGGTGTCCCCCCCTAAAGACAAACTTTGAGGGAAAACCAGGTTACGGGTGGGTTATGTGGGTTTCGGGTCAGATTTCGGCCCATACTTATATGTGTTAGAATTAGTATTGGCTTATGTCAGGTATGTGTAACAGAGTCTCATGGCTTGACGTGTTCTTTATTTTACTTATATGTACCATGTCCGTGTCTGTGTCACTAGTTTTGTACACATAGCTAGATGCCACACCACATATTTTCCTAATATAAACTCACGTAAGGTGAGACTCGGGATTTTATCCGAGTATGAAAATCGATACCTAATCGCTAGATTGTTGTCTTTACAATATGCAACCTCAGATTTAACCGCCCACACTACTAATTGCAAGCAATATATTTTTGCCAATAATTGTATCTTTTTGTGATGGACATTGTTCTCGCACTAATCCAATTAACCCCCCAAAAAAGTGCATAAAAACTAATGGCGATCTATTTGTAACACCTATATATAGACACATACGTATATTTGTTCACATGGAGAAGGAAGACAACGGTTAATCATAGTGACTTTCTGTAATCAGTACTCATAATCAACTGAATTCGGACTTGATTAAATACATCCATACACCCAATTCAAAAATACCGTGCTACCTGTGGTATATGGTATATTCAGTATTTTTGTTTTCTATCAAAAAGCTGATATTATAGGTTGCATCAAATTATTATTCCAAATTTAATTAAGGGCAGTGTTACGCGTCTATCGGGTCCCCAACCGTCCGATCTGTCCAGATCGACGGTCAGATCTCCTTCCAGTCTGTTCATCCTATTTTTACTATAAAAAAGTGCCGCTTTTGCAAAAAGTAGTCCTGCTTTTGCTATATGTAGTAGAAAAAGGTTCGTGTCAAAAATTAGAAAAATAACTGTTTCGCCTGTGACCTCGCCGGATACTTCATAGCAAAAATATTGTGCTAATGTAGCAAACCCGGCTTCACCGGAGACTCGTCGGAGACTTCGCCGAAGATCTTGTAACAAAAACTTTGCGCTAGTGTAGCAAAATCACAAAAACATTGTACCAAAAATTTGTGCTAATGTAGCAAACCTGACCTCGCCGGAGACCTCGCCAGAGACTCCGTAGCAAAAGATTGTGCTAATGTAGCAGATCCGACCTCACCGGAGACTCGCCGGAAACTTTCGTTGATAGACCTCACCGAGACTGGGTAGAAAAACTTTACGCTATTGTAGCAAAAACACAAAATATATGTATCAAAAATAATATCATATTGTAGCAAATCCAATCTTGTTGAAGACCTCTCTGGAGATCTCGTAGAAAAAGCTATAAACTATTATAGAAAAACAATAAATCTACCATAGAAAAATATTTGTAGCAAAAATCCGACCCTACACACATACAACCGCCATGGCCGTAAGCAGTAAACTCAAACGCCTCTTGTAGCACATTCGTTCGTCGTATGTAGCAAAAACCGATTTATATAGCACCGTCCTTGGCCACACCTAGCAACGTCGCTGGCCCATATAGGGTCAACCTCGCCATGGATCCTAGCTCAAAACTTGCCATGGACACGCAGCGCGCCATGGCACCAACCTCGGGAGGTAAGGTGCGTGGCAGCGCGGTGGCGCGGTGACGTGGGGCTGCTGGCGGGGAGTCAAGCCCACGACATGGGAGGCAAGGGGGAGGACCAATGTGGGGTGGCACGGCTCTCTCATGGAGGCGACGAGGCGCAGGCGTTCAACCGCCATGGCCACGGCGGAGCTTGGTGCAGAGTTTCGGCGGTGCAGACGAGAGGAGCGGTGCGCAGCAGCGCAGGCTAGGATGCGGCGGCGCAGGCAGCGGCAGTGCAAGGCGAGGTTGCACGGGCAACGCAGGCATGGGTGCGCGTGCGAGTGGATGTGGCACGAGGCACGTGCGATGGTGCGAGGCGCAGCTACCTAGGCCAACAATATCATTTCCCTTTAATTAATCAAAGTTCATAGATGTACACGTAATCTGCCGTGGATAAATTTTGGCTGACACCACTAACTTAACCAAACTCGGACGATTTAATGGGACAAATATTTCTGGTTTGCAAATTTTACGTGCACTGACCAAAATCTGTTGGGATCTATTTTAAATATTTTAACATCTCAAATAGAAGAGACTATTTTAATAGCATGGACCAACACAGGATGGATAAAAGGAGTTTTGTTATTTACACGATGCTGTTAGACACGCGGGCTCAAATTTGACCCGAAACCCATAACCCGGTTTCTCTCTCATAGTTTGCCTCTAGGGGGTGATACCGAAGCAAGGGTCTTTGTTTGGTGGTTTTGTGCAGGTACCTATGTAGAAGAAGACACTCGGACATATTTATAAATTATAACTACTTAGAACCTATGTAGTTTCCATATCTCGAATTAATATATGGCTCCTAGGAACACATACTTTTTAATTGAACGCGATATTTGGTATTAAGCATGTTTAACAACACCGAAACAAAACAAGCTATACATTTAAGTGTCAGAGTTTCCAAGGGTTTTTGACGAAACATATCATGTGGATGAAAATGCCTTTTTGGTGGTCCAAAAAGTAATAGCATTAAATTTTTCTGTACATTTGGAACGAAACTCATTTTCATCTCATGGAAATTTTTAGGAATTTCTAGTCCAATATTTGGAACGAAACTCATTTTTATGGAGGTTTTTTTACCTGATATGTGCTCAGGGTGACGTTCTATTTTCTTCGTTCAACTCACCCGAGCCTTCCCTAGTCCGGACACCTGCCATTCTGTTGTGTTTCATGTTAGGCAAATATATTAGGCTGTCACGTGTGTAACCTTTTCCTCTCTTTTGTGTATGCGTAGTTGACTTGGTGTAGTACTCCTCTCACGATCGCCCCCTGGCTTGTACAATGCCACGGTGGAGGTTGTTTCCACCCTATATAAACACGTACCCGAGGTCCTAACGGATGATCGCTTCTGTCAATTCGATATGGTATCAGAGCCATCCTCTTCCCCACCCTAGCCGCCAAAAAAACCAAAACCCTCAGCTGCCGCTGCCGGTGATCAACTTGATTGCCTGCCGCCGCCGCCTCACACAACCAAGAACTCAAGCCGCCACCGCCGATCATTTGTGATCCGCCGCTGCCGCCAATCACACACAACAAAAGCCCAAAAAACAGAAAAACCCAAGCTGCCGCAACCGCTGATCGATCTTGATCTGCCGCCACCGCTGCCACATAGCCACAAATCAAAACCAAGGACAATCAACAACCTCAGATCCTCCCCCATTCATTTCGTTTCAAGCGTTGTAAGACTATTCTAGTAACTGTGCTACTGAATAAATAAAACCGTTTGCACACGAGTTTTTTTTTCGTGATGCATACTTTCCTGAGATGAATTTATACGCAATACTCGAATCGATTGTCACGTACATTCAGAAGATCTTTGCACCAAATAATTGGTTCAAGACACACATCTTTGCACCAAGAAGCGCACCCAATTCAGAAGATCCATCGTCTTAACGTGAGTATCTAATTCCTCAAATGAGCAGAACAAATTCAAAATAATTTCATTTGCGTCAACAGCAAGGATTCCTAATGAGGAAGGAGTGGCAACTACAAGTAAGGACAGGCCCCGTTGGAGGGCTTGCCGTTCTTGGAAACGTACCCGGTGAACCTCCGCTCGGAGTCGAGCACGAGAAATTTAGACTGTGTGGTGAAGAGGGCGTCGCCTCGGCCAGCCTCTGGTCCGCCATGGCCACCTCCACCAGGCATGACATCACCTCCCCGAGATTCGGTGTCGGGCTCATCTGCCAACAAATCCAACCCAATCCAGTCTCAAACCATCATGAACCAACAAAAATGCACCAGATCTTGTAAGAACTCATCTAGCAGTGATGGGAGGGAAGGGAACCTTGTTAGGGAGCATCTGCTGCATGAAAGAGACATCAGACCAGCTCCTGTAGGAGCAGAGTCCCTTCACATACGAGACGAATTTCTGGAGTGCCAAAAGATCTCACAAATTTATCAGATGATATGGTAACTACTCAAGGTGTCACAGGTTACAACTCATATGGAAACACGACATGCACCATAGGGAAGCCTCAACACATATCACACCGTATTTCTTTTCCCTAATATCCTAATGCAATAAACACCTGCAAGCAATGGTTCTAAATAGCGGTGAACCTGTATTTACCAAAATTACATTGCATCCAGCAGCAAATTATGATAACCTAGATGAACTATACCTAAGAAATGGCTACAGTTACTTAACTTTTAGAAGTAAATCAATGGATTTTAATATTCTTACCGATCACCTGCAGTTGCTCATTCAGGACAGGTATCCTGTGGACTTTGTGCTTGAGCATTAGTGCAGCGGCATCTGCTCATGTAAGCAGTTATGAAAAAATGCAGATTAGCGCATCTTACGAAGAAAACACTTTACTTTTCTCTATTAACTAGTATGTTCTAGAGGTTGTAAGCTGTGGAGTAGAGGGAAGCGGAAGTTACCCAAGACAGTCTTCTAAAGTGTCAGAGTTATAGGTGGAGATGACATGATTTCACCAACGGTTGAGTCCAGCTCCATCATAAGGGAAAGCAAGGAAGGATCAGCATCATCAGAAACCTGAAAGTATCAGAAACTTTTCAGAAGAAACCCCACATTATTTTCCTGCAGACGTTTGCTCACATGTTCTGGTCATATACCAAGCAACAAGAGATATTAGGAAATTTATTCCACTTGGGAGTACAAACATTCTAGAACAACACAAGAGGATGCTCTCTGTCCAAGTAAGATGAGAGGCTTAGAAGTAGCAGGTCTTTATTCAGGGATGTTTCTGACACATGTAAAGTTTATAGATAAATTACTAAATAGAG
The DNA here is from genome assembly GCA_023614405.1 of Avena insularis. NCBI lineage: Eukaryota > Viridiplantae > Streptophyta > Magnoliopsida > Poales > Poaceae > Avena > Avena insularis. The sequence goes on from CM042684.1 coordinate 12,324,028, forward strand.
AAGAAGAGTTGGAACAGTCCGTCTAATTTAACCCTAAATATCAGGGCACCACCTTAAAGGACTTAACTAGTCTAATTAGGTTATAATTTTTTGCGCTTCAGCATGCAAGATAAACATAAAATTCAACTGGCACAAACAGAAAATTCAGCTAGTGGTACTACAAATCTAACAGTGCGTGCTAGAATTCAACTGTATTCGGCATTCCTCCATGTTGACCAGATCAAACAAGACAGGAACACATTAGCACACTATTGCTCAAATAAATTCTCCATTTCTGCTGTAATTTTTAAGCAATATCTATGCTGTAATTTATAGTAGACATTTTTTTTTCTACGGTTGAAATCTCAGGTTGGTGGATTCCAAACAATACAGTTGGATAAAGATACATTCTCTCTGCAACAAAGCTACCTCGTTTCAGCAAAGCTACAATTATCGGCTATGTGGATCGAATTCCCCAAAAAATGCAACACAAGTCCCTCAGAAAGTCATATATGGGGCCACAAGCAAGGCTGTGACAAGGTGCGAGCAAAAATTGCAGGTAATGGCAGCAAGCAAAAGATGCCCCCATAGGGGTGACCACGCATTCATTGCTATCATCCGATCCGCAAAGTCCGAATCTGAGGTTTCTCCCGGAGTCCATGGAGCAAGAGACGCCCCCACAATGCCTCCAACGAGGAATATGATACCCACGGGCACCGTCGTTGATGGTGGCATCCTCACCGGCTTCAACAGTTGGACCACTATCTCTCCTCGCCATGGACCACATGCCAAGGGCAAACAATCCGCCGCGGGTAAGACGCATTCCCCAACGAACGGATCCATCGCACCGTTGAGGAATAAAGTTAATAGCGGAGGTGGCCACCTTGCCTCCTGACTGGTGCCATGGCCATGCATGCGCCAAACTGATGCACCCGCTTGAGATCCGTCACCACAGTGGCGCCTCCAACCACTCTGGACAGACGCCCCGCTGCCACCATCCCCCCCCACCCCACCCAGGCTTTGCCCAACTGGGATCCGGCGGCGGCGGGAGGGGTGGCAGTGATTAATCCTAGATCGCATGTGTGTGGTAGATGTTGCTTCTGCAACTCTTGAGATTGGAGCCGATGTGGTCACGATCCACAAGAAGGTCATCGGGACCGTTGTCACGGTGGATGTGTGCAACTGGTGCAGTAAGTCGGTGATAAGGTGGAGTCAGCCTCGTTGAAGGAGATGAGAGGAGGTGGTATCCATGATGCAGGAGCAATCGACGGTGGTGTCGGCTCCACCGGAACTAGGCAAATCGGATCTGGGAGACGAAGAATGTTCACCTTGCCAACGTGGAAACGCAGGTCGCCAAACATCATGTCCATCCCAACATCAAGGTAGTCGAAGGCTGGGCGCGAGGTCGGCGAGTACAGGGTGAAGTTGAAGGAACTGAGGTGATCTACTCCCCGAAAGCCAATGATCGTAGAACGTTGATGATGGAATCCCCGAAAGCCATCAAATCCATCCCAACAATGGCTTCCCACAGATGACGGCAATTGACATGAGGTGACATGGGTATGGCTTATCGGGTTCTCGTGATTGGTTACCCTGGGCATACAAGAGCTATGGCCCATGAGGCCCATGAAGAGTAAAGAGTCTAGAAGCATCCGATGGACAGAAGCTTGGCTTTACGATCAAGGAGAAGTGCAAACCGACATAGTCTTAATGTTCTAATTGTAAACTATTCGTATACGGCTCCAGGACCTAGTCCCTTATATAAAGGCTGGGAGGAGGCGATGGAGAGGGCACCCGTAGCTTTTCAGCAGTATACAACCCGCCGTGAGATAGATCACAACTAGCGAATCGGCGATCCATCGCGTGTTCAGACAATACTACAGCTTGTTCTTTAGATAAGCACAAACCTCTTGTTTCAGGAAGACGGTGGTGGCCCTAGTCTATCTATCTATTATATACTAAAAGCAATATAAGGATGTGTTTCGAGACACCACGTTGATCCACATCACCTAAAATATATTAACCATTAGATCTACAATTGATGGTGAGGATTTAGCGAGATATTACGTAACTTTATTTATCAGAGTACGTAACACCTGTTTGCGTGCCAAAGAAAAAAAGACTAACCGTTTATTCTAGCCCATCCCAATCCCAAGATGGAAAAACTCCAAGAGTCCGCGTCTAACACGTCATTGGAAAAAATCTAAGATAGGCCCGTGCCTAGCTCCTGTTTATGCTACAAAAAAAATCAAACATGTGTTCGGACAACTGCTGAACGAGGCAGTCGACCACAAGAACACGTCCATCTGTCAAAAGAAAAGAAACAATTGAAACACGTCTACTAGGTAGTACGAATTATTTGTATGTATATACATGGTATTAAGTCTGTAAAATAGCTATAATACCACCATATAACTAATTACGTAAAAAAAATTCACAACATGCGCCCCATCATGTCAGAATAACTTGAACAAATTCCCGTATGTAGACAGGCGGAAAATGATGAAATAGTATGAAGGTCTATTGATTCTTCTAAGATAAAGATTATATAATTTTAAAAACATGTACAATATAGTTAAAATAAATTTATTTAACATGATTAGTAATATGTATAATATTGAGGTCATATATATATATGCTTAAGAACCACAAGTTTGGCGAGGCCTAGGGAGGGTGCCTAAGGAACCTAAATATGAAATATGAAGCATGTTTTCATGAAACGCCATGTTCGTGTGGACAACTTGATGTTACTAGAGAAAAAATTACACATTAGAAGAAAAAATAAAATATTTTCAAAGTTAACATTTTCTATATATTTGAAATAGAAAAGCTAATTAGGTGAAATGTTTTATACAAGACGACCCACATACTCAACACAACTTGAGCAAATTCATGTATTTTTTGATAACCAAAAAATGATGAAATAATATGAAGGTCTATTGATTGTTACGGGATAAAGATTAGATAAAAAATGTGTCCTGTATAATTGAAGTTCAAATATTTGACCTATTATCATATGTACAATATTTTTATACTGTCGACATATTCTTAAGAACTGCAAGATAGATGATACCAAGGAAGGTGTCTAAAAAACCGAAATATGAAGTATATGAAACATGCTTTTTACAAAACACCATTGTCATGTCTGCACAACTTGATGTTACGAGAGAAAAATATAAAGTTACACATTAGTACAAGATAATAAAATCCTTACAATTTTAATACTTTTATACAATAGAAAAATATCCTTGATTTTTTAGAAGAAGTAAATCTATATAACTAATTTAACATTCTTTATATATTTTAAATAGAAATTCTTGAATGACTTGCCTATAACTAGCATCCATGGAATATATTATCGCCATATGACCACAAGCCTGGTGAGCCGCGGGAAGGTTTCTGAAGCTTTTCAAAGTATGTTCAGAGATGCTCAAATTTTATTCTTAGAATAAGTAGCTAAACATTATAGAGTTAATGTGGCATACTAGACATCGTGCATCTAATAAAACCAAAGCATACACTCTATGAATCTGGTGGGGTCACTTTTTAAGTAGACCCCAACTAATAGACCTTTATAAGTTAACCTGTGATGGTAAAAGCAAGTAGATAACCATTTTACTTAAAAATAAATGTTTCTTAATTCAAAACATAATTACATAAAATGGAGGCACACCAAACAATCTCACAAAGAAAAATAACATCTAGCCATCAATTTGGTGAACCCTATATTTATTAGAATAACAAATATGATGGATAAGATTGGAAAGTAAATGAGAGGAAACAAGATCTTGAAAATGAAAAATTAAAATTACAAGTGCTTATTTACCTATATCACAAATATAAAAAAAATATTAATAAATATTCATAGGTGTTGTCTTATGTTTTTAAAGTTTGAAAATAACTATATAAATTTGTGATATGATTATGTTCAATTATGAAGAATAGCCAAATGTACTATGCTTAGCTACTGCAATCAAGTTGTATTAGTTATGGTATATGATAATCTATCGATAGGATTTGGTTGGGTGGGGCTTGAAGATCTGCCGGTATTTGCTAACAAATATGTTGACTTAATGGTTGTTCTTTTGTAGGGATTTTAGAAATAATAGTTTGGCATTATATTAAAGGATGGGCCCAAAAGATTGAGATTCATAAGTCTACCATGCATTTCTATGACAACATCTAGCATGTGAGTGATCTTTCTAGGTAAAATTGTGATGACATAATTGTTGTGATACTTATGAACTTATAATTATGACAAAATGGGATCCATCAGATTGGTAGCTAGATGCTTTTATATTTTATATGAAACTATTTGATGTTTTGTAGAAATATCTCACATTTTTTCAGTATTATCGAGATTCAAATATGTAATATAGTAGGTGCGGTCAAGATTTTGTAGGTTTTAATACATTCATGTGGTAGTAAGCAATGCCCTCGCATTTGTGAGGGCCACCATGCTAGTTATATACTAAAAGCAATATAAGGGTGTTTTTCGAGGCACGAGATTGATCCACATCTACCAAAATATTTGGTCCGTTCATCTTAATTATAACGGTTTAGATTTAAAGCCAGAAAGTTATGTAAACTGTAATTATGTACAACCTGTCACGTACATGAAAAAGTGACCATCAAAGATATAAAAGGTAAGTCACGTTACCTAGCACGCTGGGCCACCGGTTGGAAAGGCATAGTTTTTTTTTAACAGCCGAACTCCTTCGTTTGCACGTACAGGTTAGAGAAAAAGAAATCATCCTTCTCTACAACTCCCTGATCCAAACACAAACACTTTGATAATTCATCTCTCCTAATCCTCTAGGCTATACAGCAAACAATTAGTTATCTCTTCTTAACGTGCGGTTCACAATGAGTCACGAGGTCTGTCAGACAGGCGCCGCCGGTGCATGCGAGATGCCGCGAACATCTGTCATCTCCATCTCACAAATGTTCTGACCCTGCAACAAATTCAGAGATGTGATTATGTGCACCGAGGACAACCAGCTTGAACTGCCGTGTAACTTTAACTATAAGTGAGTTATAATTAATACTGTATATGAGGAGTAATACCGTATGAGATGTTTTATTTAACATAATAACTGTCATACCTAAGACCCTTATTTATTTTTAAATTCATGATATGAATATCTATGAAATATGAATTTTATTCTGCTGACAATCTCAAGTGATTTAATCGAAAACATAATCTCTGGCACACGGTTTTAATTCTGACGACAAACAAAATTTAATCACAGCCACGTACAAAATAGGGAAAGTACATAGTATTCAGACTCTTATATTTAAAACACGTACTCCCTCCATTGAAAATTATAAGATGTTGTGTAAGGATCAAAATGAGTGAACCTACATATTAAAAACGTCTAGATATATATGTTTCAGAAACGACTAAAACATCTTGTATTTTAGAACTGACAGCTATATATCATGGAGAAAAGGAAATCCTCTTATACCTATGACATCTTGGTCCAAACACAAAATCCCATAGAACCTATAGTCACAGTGTAAGGATATTAAACTATTTTTTTGAGCGGAAATATATTAAACTATTCTGACGGATATAGATCAATTTCCACATAAGTTGCGTTCTCATTTCTAAAATTTTCCTTAGCCACCTACCTTAATTACTAGATCAGTGATACTATCATGTTATAAACTGCAAATTTGCTACCTGCCAAGAATAAAATGGCGTGAACTTAAGATGTTATTAATCTGACATAAGATATTCCTTTTATTTGTGAAATAACAATCGATCCTATAGATTTGTTAAAAGTATATGACCAATCAAAAAGCTGAAATGAAGTTCGAAAAAAAGATTCCCAACTGAAAGAAAGCTCCATCAAGATCCCTCAAAATCAATCACTCTATTTTCATGCACCTTGTGTTCTTCCCTGGAGTCATGTAAAAATAGAGGGGGCGTATACAATGAGTGATGCTTGAAGAAATTGAAAGAAGACAGCTCAACAAGTGATTTCTTAGTTATGTTTCTGTAGGAGTTTTCATAATGCAGGTGCAAACCCACCTAAGTAGTATGACAACTTGAGGGATGAAAGCTTGATCTATATAACCTAAGGATTTAGTGTCACATGGTGAACTTTATTAGATTTTTGTAATTGAGGTACAATTGTTAATGGAACTGAGAAACCGTGAGTAGAATGTTCATGTATCTGAAGGGATGGTGTTGCTAATCAAGAATAAAGAGAATGATGACAACATGATAGATCTATGAGTTTTCTATTGAAGGGAGAGTACAACTAAAGAATGTCTTTATTGGGAAAATCACAAATTATATTTCCTCTTGGGTATCCTGAGAGGATATTTGCACCAATTTTTTTATCAATAAGAGTTTCAAAACATTGTATTATTATTTGGTATGTATTTTTCCTAGAGAAAAATTAATTTTTAAAAGTATGGATCTATGAAATTTTTCTATTGATCATACCCAATTTTGACTATTTATTACAATAATTATGAAACATTATTGAATTATATAGTTAGATGCATTTCCCATAGATCAATTCAATTTGTAGAATTATAGACCTTGGGAACTTTTCATATATATCATAATAAATTTTTATATGTATATATCAACCATAGGTCCATGTGATGTGATTAAACACAGATTCATGTCACTATTAATGGTTTCTAATACTTTATATAAGTACGAAGAACGAGATGTCTCACTACAAGTACATGTTAAAAAACGATTATTTAAGTTGCTAAAGCTATGTCATTTATGCCAACGTAGTCATGTTACACTATAGCTAAATATGAAAGAACGAGCGAGTGGAATGATTGGTATTGGGGATAGCACTCCAAGACATAAAGAAATTAAATATAAAATATTAATGTTGATCCAATATTAATAATATCTAGAAAACTTGCAGTAAATTTTCTCTAACTGTGTTTACTGATATTTATATCAATATTCCAAAACTTTTCTATGTTTTGGAACATGTACATATACAATAAAATCAAATTTGACACGTCCAAGCTATGTCATGATTGACACGTCCATATCCCCTTGTATTATAAAATAGATGACGAAAAAGTAGATGAGAAGAACAGATATTCGCAAAATAAAATAAATGGCGTTGCCATTTAAATGGCATGGCTATTAGAAGATAAATTCTCTTTTGATCACTTCATATGCAAAACTATTGTTTATTGTATATGAAATAACATCTAAATATCATCTAGCGATACCTTAGGTGGCCATGATTACTATTTGAACCGTAATATCAAGAACTAATTAACAGACTAAAGGTTGACACTACATACTCATCTAACATAGCCGGTGATACTGTAATTTCCATCTTACATGAAAAACTAATGCATGTAATCAGGAGCGTAGAGTGACTCGGGCTCTGAGATTCAGGGTAATAGGGATAGAGTTAAGCAACATAAAATGATATTACCTTTGTTAATTCAAAATTACACCATGGTGTAATTATATATTTGTAGACAAACTTCTCACATGTTGGTTACATATGTATAAATATATACTTGAAAAGCATCGAAATAAAATTTATAACTAAATTTGACTTAGAAGTATTTTATGTTTTACTAAATTTCTTTAGAGCAATTTAAACACAAAATATTCTCAATGACATGTCGTGAAAATGTCAACGCGTCTAAGAAGCCACCTATTTGACTAAGGAGGAGAGGTCATATATTCCGGAACATATGAAGTAAATGATCGAAAGATATATCTCCACAAAGTATAATAATAACTCTTATTTACCTAGCTTACCTATTAACTAGGGAACACGAGGACTTAGCTTTATATTTTGTGAGAAAGATCACATAATTATGTTGCCACTAATTAAGTGGACCGTAAACATATAAATTTCATTTATAAGACCGACTACCTAAATATTATCATCACACAATAATATACTTGACATAAAAAAACTTTTACTAGCTTGTGGTCTAAATTTAATTCAATATACGGATCTAATATATTTTACATACAACACAAATGATCATTTCTATGATTATTCTTTAAATGGCTAATAATCACCCCAAAGTAAAAGGTTGTTTCTGATGTGGAGGATATTTCAATCTAGCATAACATCTGTGTTGGCTAGAGATATATATCATTTCATATGTGTAACATAAATACATATAACTTCATATATTTATATTTCAGTCATTTTCAATACGAAGTTGATTCCCTAAAATGCGAGGGCCACCCTACTAGTTATATACTAAAAGCAATATAAAGGGGTTTTTCGAGGCACCACGATTGATCCACATCACCTAAATTATTTGTGATAGTTAGATCTAAAATTGATGGCTCTAGGATTTAATGAAAGGTTAATTGTTACGTAACTTTATAATCTGGGTTGACACGGCCCATATATACCATACGTTATATCCCTATAAACGACAAGAAAATTTGGAACTGAGTCCCAACAAGGCACGTACTAGAAAGAATAATTATGAGGTATTAACATATACGCATAGGTGATGGCCGTGGATGAACTCCAAAAAAAGGTATATAACGCATACGAGAAGGACACCAGCTCACCAACAGCTAGACTACATGAAGTATTGAGCAGAAATAACGCTTTGGCAAAACACGTGACAAGTTGAACATGGTTTCTACCGTACTTTGCAAATTGTTGGCGACAGAAAAAATTTAAATCAGCTCGATACGATCTATTGCATGTATTTATAAAATTTTAAATAAAGATAAGGTGTCATACATCAACCACATATTTTTAATTGGCAAGATTTATGCCGATGCGATCTATGCTGGGAACAAACCTACAAGATGCTAACTCTAAATCTGTTTGGCCCTAGAAAAAAAGCCTGATCGATATGTAAGTGAAGCAGCCAACCACCAAACTGATGGACGATCTATACGATCCGATTTAATCTTATATATATTTATGTATGGCACCATGGAGGCTCTAAAATTAGAATGATTTGTACACGTGTATATACATATACCACAAAAACATTCCCTCAAAAACTAAAATAACCGGATAATACGGAACTTTTTTCTAAAACCACGAGGGATACTAAGCATGGAGAAAATAATTTGCAAAGATTAAATTGACCACATATGTTTTCAAGTGTATATGAGATATATGTGGAGATATGCTCCTGGCCACACGTCATTCAAATTTACAATCATGTAGAGAAAAGTTAACCAACCAAGATGCCAAATCTATATGTTGTCATCTTATGTGAAACGACAAATGCAAGTGAGCAAGAGCATATAATAAATAGGTTGAAGATTAGAGTTAGCATTAATAAAGTTAAAAGAATAGTTAAACATAATATTGCAACGATTAAGAATAAATTGTATGCTATTGTTATATATATGTAAAATATATTACTCCCTCCAATCCATAATAATTGTCGATGTACTGTTATTACTCCCTTCATTGTTTTTGTTATTATGGATCAGATGGAGTACTAAAACATGCCAAAAGAAAACAAGATAAATAAGTTTGTGAAAAAAGGTATTACTGGATTTATTTAATAACAAAAACAATGGTGAACTTCTACATGGTTGTTCGATAAAATTTTGTGCCCCGGAGAGTCCGTCTCAGCTCAACCACACGTAGCGCATACGTGCACAGACTCCGGGACAACCATGAGCCGGTACGTGTCCAAGTATACGCGGCCGGCCGGAGATACGTGTTCGTATAATAAACAGCAGTACAACGTATCCATATGTATATATACACGTCAACCTTTGGTGGATCACTTCATGTATATGTATACGGGCCACATATATTTCTGATCAAGGCCGAAAGCAAACCAAGACGTGTCTCCGATACGTTCAGAAGTTTAGCTGATCGCTGATATCTCTCTAGCTAGCTACCTAACAGAAGACTTCTAGAAGACGTGGAGATAAAATTTTAAACAGTTTCGGAGATTAGGCTTGCGGCAAACGAAAGAAAGTTGTTGTCTCCGGAGATCGTGCGATCGGCCGGTCCTTATCCAAACACGTACGCCCCTGGAACTGTGGCCTATATAAAGAGGAGACCAAGAAGACGAGGGGGAAGGAGGAAAAGGAATCGGGGAGTAGAGAGAAGGACAAGGACTCACGAGGATCGCATCTCCTCGAAGACCAAAACGCACGCACGGCACGCAGAGATCACATCTGGCATGGACATCAAGGTCACCTTGCCCAACGGTGAGGCTCTTGTATGATCTTTTTCTCCTTGTTTTCTCTCACAGGTAGCATGGCGGAAGTCTCAGTCCGGGATCACAGAAGCTGCCGCGGAGCTCGCCAGCACCAGCCCGCCAGTCTGTACGACGGTAGCTCGTCGCCGCCATGGACGCGACCGAGGAGCACGACGCCATCATCTAGCCCAAGTCCCGCGTGCCGAACAGCACCAGCGTCCCTGCCGGAGTACGCCCACGAGCAGCCCGTCCACGATGGAATCTCGAAGCAGCATGGCGTGGAAGCACGACGCTCTGCCGGAGCGCGCCAAGGAGCAGCCTGCTAGCCGATGCATCCGTGACGCCAAGGAGTCGCTCGCCGTCGGAGCTCGCCACGCCAAGATGCCGATAGCCGTCGAAGCTCGCCACGTCAGTCGGAGCTTGCCCAACGCCGCCGCCGGAGGTCATCAAGACGTTACGCCCGCCGCAGAGTCATCAAGACGCAGCCGGCGAGGCAGAGGAGCGCAGCTTGGCGTACAGGCGCAGCTCCAACTTCACTCCACGTACAGCCCATGGTCGGTGCAGCTCGATGTTTGGCGGACAGGCACATCGTGACGTACAGCGACGGACGCGGCCAAGAGCGACGTTGAGACGTCGGCGTCACGCTAAGGTGCACCGTCGACTCCTGCGGACAGCGGGCGGTCAGACGTGAGCAAGGCGTGCGTAGCGCGGCGAGAAGAGCAGAAGCAAATACTAAGCAAGAGACACGCACAAGCTAGCTACTAGTTCAGTGCAGGGAGCTACTCGTGTTGCATTAGTGCATGCCCCATGCACATGGGAGTAGTGCGTGCGCCGCGTACGCGGCCAAGCATCCGGGTCTCCGTCGCCATACGCTCCCCTTGGAGGCGAGACGAGTCCCTTGACAACGACCACTTCGTGATCCCGTGAGATGGCGCCTTTGGTCACGCCGGCTGCCGTAAACTCGGCGCTGCGCCGAGACTAAGGAGCCGATCACGCTGGCCATGCCGATATGAGCGACACTGGTCTCCTAATAAAAATACTCCCGCGAGGCATACCCCTCGCACACCCCGACGAAGCCGCAAAGTCGTCAAGAAGTCCTAGCCGATCGGACTGCATTCATCTACATCAACAACTCTTCATCGCCGTTCAAGACCGACGAGGCGCAACGGCGAGGGCGGGCGAGGCCGGAGCAAAGGCCACGCTTTCAGCGGCACGTGTACCGACGAGGACACGGGCTCTGCCGCTGCCCACACACACCATCACCACCACCATATATGCAGGACGTGAAGCAAAGACGACAAAGACGACCACGCGGCTTAATCGGAGGTGTCTCGCGGCGTAACCCGCGGGAGTAATTAACCGGGAGCCTTCCGAGGCCCCGGGAACCAGGAGATCCTACAATCGCCGTTGTCAGGCTGGCCGCGCTAGTAGGCCACGGAGCGCAAATCCTCGGGAATTGTATTTGTTATCTCAAATGATTAATGAAATACTGTTCCCACCTATTTTGTTTTCTTTGTGTATTTATTATACACTGGCACGCCCGCACTTTTCCTTTATCTTACCGTACCCCGGTGCGCACGAGAGAAACTACCGCTCCCGCACATACTCGCGGAGGCGTTCCGTACGTTTTTCTCGTGTCAAACAAATTGGCACGCCCGGTGGGACACGGTTCTCCTCCCATCTTTGCTTCGCCGTGGTCGTCGGAATCGTCTTCGCCCGTTCATCCATCCGCACAGCATACTGCATGACAAGGCACAGGTATTGACTCCCGCTGATCAATGATCATGTTCATGCAGGAGGACCGTACAACTACACCGAGCCTATGACGATCCAGTTCGGGTCGCGGCCGCCCATGGTGTTCTTTGAGATGGGCGCCAAGGTGTACATGCACGAAGCTCAAGACCCTGCGCAATTCCAGGTCTTGAAGAACAAGAAGGCGCAAAAGCGGGCAGCTGCCAAAGCAAAGAAGGAGCGCCGCGAGCTGATGCTCGAGGCTCGCGCCCTGTTGAAGGAGTCAACAAGGGCCGAGATCAAAGGGGATGTGGAGGCTGCTCAGCGCCTCCGCATCAAGGCTGCCAACAGACGGACGGGTGCGGCGTCACTTCGCGCGCCTACCTCGACACCACCACCAACGCCGCCAAAACCGACAGCTAGGCGCACCGAGGTGGAACTCATCGAGGGTTTGGAGGCCGCCTCCTATCACTTGCGGAGGCTGATGGCAAGCGCACGCTTGTCAGATAGCCCGCACCCTCTTCGGAACTACAGGAGGAAGTACCGCAAGGTACAGCGGCTCCAACAACAGATAAGCTCGCGCGTCGCTCAATGCGCGGTGCCCGAGGAAGACTGGTCCCTTGGTGCCGGGGACCTGGCCGACAAGGTGTTCACCTATGCGAACACCATCACCCCACCCTACAACTTGTTCCCTGATGAATGGGCGAACGAGCCATTGAAGGTCAAGCAGATGATACGACGCACCATCATGAAGGAGTTCTGGAAGCGGCGCTCACGCAAGGAGCCCATTCTTCCAGGCCCTACGATCGCCATCAACCGCAACGCTTCTCGGGGAGGCATGTGGGCACCATGCCTCCATACTTCAACGGTGGAAGGACGATCCCTTCCAAATGATAACAGGTTTGCCGTTCTTCGAAACGAGGCACCTGCTCCACGCAACGAGGACCTACGGCGTGAATTTCGCCAACTCCAGGAGCAAATGGACAACATCCAGAGGCGGCTCCATCATCAAGAAGCGCCACGTACATCACCGACACGAGCTGGGGGCAGGACGACACGGGAAGCCCCGAGCTATCGGCCTCAACATGAGCGTCGTACCTTGGCGCCGCGACGTCCGCCTTCACCAACTCGTCCCATTCGTGGGAGGCATCCTAATATGCCCCCACGATGGAATCAATGGTCACGCCATCAAGGAGATGAGAGGAACTCTCGTCCCACCCAAGTGTGGCGACCAAGGGATCCTCCGCGGGCTCCACTTCCACCACGACCATCTTCTCCTTCTAGGCGGGGAGATCAACTCCGAGTGCAGCCACCACAGGAAACGTCTACGTCCGCTTCTCGTGCTGCACCACCTCTTCAGCCTACACCTCGCGTAACTTCCAAGGCCGCCACGGAGAACCAGCGCAAACGGGAGAGGCGTCGAAGGAACCGACAAGTTCTGTACAAAGAACTAGAAGACTTGGTACTTCGGTATACCCAAGTCCGTGTACGACCCGATGGTGGGGTCGTGCAAGAAAACGACAGGATCGGCTTCCGCATCTCTCCCGAGTTGGAGCGACACGAGCGGTACAATTACCTGCTCAGTCGCCTAACACCGAAGCCACGCAAGCCATCATCGCATGCGGGGGAGAAGAACATAGAGGCTCCACCCTCGCTCCCTCAAGCAACCACACATCAAGACGGTGAACATGTGAAGGCTGCCGTGATAGCCTCATCTTCCGAGAAGCAAAAGACACCCGCATCGACGGCCACGCCAATGGAGGGTGTGGAGGAGTCTCACCACACGACTTCCCCAAACCACGAAGAAGGGCCCGGGGCTACAACTAATGTTGCCCCAGGACAAGGCGCGACGCTCCACGTGCTACCTTCTCTTGTTTCCCTCGCAGGTGTAGAACAAGACAAGGAGAAAGAGATGACAGAAAAGAACCTCGCCCCATGCGGCACTCTTGTGGTGCGCCCGGGGATGGAGTCAAGCGATGGATGGCAACCTCCGAAGGTCACTCACGAATTTGGCTATCCCTCGGATGAGGAGATTGTGCCAAATCCGAAGGCGGACTTCAAGAAGGCATTCCTACCACGCCTTGGCCATGTACGCTCATGGTTCAAAGGCGCCGAGGCAGAATCAAGGCCAACCACATCCTCGTCTCAAGATGGAGCGAGATCGAAAGCCCCATGCCTTCCTATCATGACGGGGAAGGGCTCACTCTCCGAAGGAGATGCGGGGTATCATCCGGACATATCACCGCGTCGCTACACCGACATCAACTCACGACTTCCCCAGAATTCAAATAAGATATTTCAGATGGCGAGTCGACCCGGGGCCAAGACACGGCTAAAGTCTGTTGCACTTCGAAGTGTGACAGATGGACTAGCTAGAGAGGACGGACTGGCGGACTACATCGATGATGAGGGGAGCTTATCCGACTCTTCTTCTTCATCCTCATTGGAGAAGCTTCCAAACTCTCCTCCATATCATGAGCTTGCACCGTCTGTGCCATCCGATTGTGAAGATGGCCTTGAAGACCTTCATACCGCACCTGCCCGCATGGCGGTGGATGGTGGAAAGGGCGACGAAGCAAGTACAGCGGTCGCACGAGAAACCGCACTTGAAGAACAGATTCAAGAGCAACGCCAGAAGATTGACCAACTGACGTCAAAGCTCGACCAATTCATCGAGCTCATGATGAACAACAGCAACAACAACGGTGTTCCACCCCCAAGCGTACCACAAGGAGTGGTAGACCCGCAAGTGGAGGAGCTACAGGCTGGCACTCTAGCGACTGCGCCACCCAATCAGGAACGGCAACATGAAGGAACAAGTGCACACACTCGACATTGGGCTACACCCACCGTCCCAACCACCGAAGTGACACAGCAAAGTATGCTAAAAGGCTACCATGATATGCTTAAAGGCATGGTGGACGAGAGATTCAGGCAATTGAAGGTCGATAATGCTCCTCGCACCACAGGAAGCGAGCTGGAGAAGCCCTATGAAGCATGGCACGACCTGGTGTCATTCCCCGCAGGGTGGCATCCACCAAAGTTCCGTCAATTCGATGGGACGGGCGATGCAAGGGAGCACTTGGCATACTTCGAGGCGGCATGCGGCGACACCGCGAACAACTCGTCACTTCTCCTACGACAATTTTCAGGATCGTTAACAGGCCCCGCCTTTCATTGGTATAGCCGTCTACCGGTTGCATCCATCGGAAGTTGGTCAGGCATGAAGGAAGTCTTCAAGAAGCACTTTGTCGCCATGAAGAAGGACTTCTCAGTTGTGGAGCTCGCACAAGTTCGACAGCGACGAGATGAGTCCATCGATGAATACGTCATTCGCTTCCGCAATAGCTATGTGCGGCTCGCTCGAGAGATGCACCTCGAGGATGCCATCGAGATGTGCGTCCATGGGATGCAACAACATTGGTCACTTGAGGTCTCTCGGTGCGAGCCTAGAACCTTTAGTGCTCTAAGCACCGCGGTGGCAGCAACAAAGCTCGAGTTCGAGAAATCGCCGCAGATCATGGAGCTCTACAAGAATGCTAGTACATTCGATCCAGCCAAGCGCTTTGCCTCGACATCCAAGCTAACCAATACCGGCGCCAAGATGAAGGCACCGGTGGAGGCGAACGCTGCTAGAGTCTTCTCCTCGACACCACAAGGCAACGTGCCAATGTTGGGCGCAAGAGGAGAGCAAGTCGCAGGAAGGCAACGACCAACGATGCAGGAACTCCTCAAGAAACAATACATCTTTCGCAGGGACCTAGTGAAGGACATGTTCAACCAGTTGATGGAACACCGAGCCTTGGACCTTCCAGAACCTCGAAGACCCGATCAGATGAGGATGACGGATAATGCTTTGTTTTGTCCATATCATAGGTATGTGGGACATGCCATTGAGGACTGTATCGCCTTCAAGGAGTGGCTCCAAAGAGCCGTCAATGAGAAGAGGATCAACTTGGACCCAGAAGCCATCAATCCAGGTTATCAAGCGGTGAACATGGTGAGCATAGCTACACCCTCTTCATCAAGGCAAGACAAGGACGACGAGGAATCATGGGCGGCGTTCTCAGAAGTTGAGAATCAACTATCAAGTCTCATCGTTGCCAAGACATCAAGACCTTCTCTTCATCAGGAGGTGACCTCGACCTCATACAAAGAGAATCCTTGGAACATAGTGCAGCGAAGGACGCACTCGAGGAACCCTACACCTCGACCACCTCGTCCGGCATCATCAACACGTGCTTCCCCAATGATCCTCAAGCGACTTGATCCAAGTCAGCGCCGGCCTCCACCAAGATTTGTCCCAAGATCCGAGGGAGACGAGTCCTTCCCTCGACCAAGGCGCATGCTACCCACTTTGGCGCAGTTCATGCCGCGAGACGTGAAGCGAGCGCTAATGGAGGAGACAAAAGGAGCAAAAGGGGAAGCTGGAACCCCTCAACCATCCACCCTTGAGAGTTGCAATGTCGTCCTCAACTACAAGGATAGGCCTAGCTCCGATTCAGATGACGTGTTCACCCCCGAAGAGCAAGAGGCATTCCAGACTGAGGGAGCCATGAAAGATTTGCAAATTGAAGAAGTGAACATGAACTTGCGTGGGGGCAAGGTTCTACCCGAACTCCCGAAGGCCAACCAAACAAGAAGGGACAAGGTAACAACCCAAAAGGAGGTGCCCGCGCAAGATGAAGCACCAGAAGGACAGGCTGAAGGGAAGACGAAGTCACACGAAGTCGACTACAACATCATCGCCCACCTCAAGAGGATCCCTGCACTTCTGAGTGTACATGATGCCCTCATGATGGTGCCAGACCTCCGTGAAGCCCTTGTCAAGGCGCTCCAAGCTCCGGAACTCTATGAGGTGTGCATGGCAGAACACCGTCTCTTCACCAACCCCTGCTTCGTGAATGAGATTACGTTCGATGAGGAAGACAATATCATAGAAGATGGTGCCCACAATCGTCCACTCTATGTAGAAGGGAACATCGGCGTCGCATACCTTCGTCGAATCCTCATTGACCCAGGATCTGCCGTGAACATACTACCCCTTCGAAGTTTGACAAGGGCTGGTTTCACGGTAGATGATTTGGAGTCAACCGACGTTATGATATGCGGCTTCGACAATCAAGGAAAGCCAACGTTGGGTGCCATCACGGTGAAGATCCAAATGTCAACATTTAGCTTCAAGGTACGCTTCTTCGTCATTGAAGCGAACACCTCCTACTCAGCCCTCTTAGGAAGGCCATGGATCCACAAGTATCGTGTGGTGCCTTCTACCCTTCACCAATGCTTGAAGTTCCTTGACGGCAATGGCACACAACAACGCATCACCGGCAACACCAACCCCTACACCGTCCAAGAGTCGCATCATGCGGATGCGAAGTACTACTTCCCTGTTGAAGATAATGATCATAAGATCGGGCGGACAACACCAGCAGTTGATGTCTTGGTCAAACCTGGTGTCACGCCGGCAGTCGAGGCAAGGCGGCTCATCATGCCAGGATCACCAAAGGACGTACAGGTTTCTTCGTCATGGAGTCGCAAGCACTCCGCACGAAGACGATCTCCCTCAACCGCTCAACACGAAGACAAGCGCTACTCCCCAGTAGCGATGGGGAGTTCTACTCCAACGTCATCGGGAGGAGGCTCTTCTATGCCTACCCCGTCAGCCCCATTGCTTTTGAAAGCTAGATTACCATCATCAACACCAATCACGCTGAGGTCAACCCCAACACCCAAGGCTTCCACATCTTCGTCGACTTCGGCGCACCATGAGCCTGTTGGTTTAACACTTGGAAGCTCTGCAGGTGCCCAGGGAAGTTCGAAGATGAGGACTGGCAGCAGTGATGCGCCACCAGCCATCACATTGCGGGTACGCAACTCTACAAAAGAGGAGCAAGTGCCCGCACAAGCAGGGGTGGTCAAAAGAAGAATACAAGAGTTGGAGGAAGTAGCAAGGGGATCTCAAGGAGTGCAGCCCCCATCCCTCTACATATCTGTGTCTTCTCCATTGGAGGTTTGGGCTATCCCAAGTTCATGTGGGTCTAGAACCCGAACCATTTTCTATAAAGTTCCGCAGGTACAACACTGCGATTCAATATTTGAACTTCCCCAACCTTGCCATGGTACGGAAGAAGCACTATCCACGACGATGAAGGTCGGGTCGAAGATGGCTCGTCTCCTGGAGAAGGCTGGCTTCACTCTTCGCGGAAACAACAGAATGCCGGCACCACCCGCTGTCTGTGAGGAGTGGTGGAGACAAGCAGAAGATCTCATCAAGAGCGAATGCAAGATACGCCCCAAGTTCGGGCTCGGCTACATCGACACCGGCGACGCAAAGGACAAAGGCGATGGCCCACGGGCCACTTGTCATGCCACGTCCGTCTCCTCAGGAAGCGACGAGCTCGGCGAGGTCAAAGAGGAGATAGGTTCTACATCAGCCCCACCAGAGCTAGAAGACGGCGGACAACCCACCATCGACGAGCTCGTTGAAATCAATCTTGGGACGGAAGATGATCCACGCCCAACTTTTGTTAGTGCCACGCTGACAGAAGAGGAGAGAGAAGGCTATCGAAGCTTCCTGATGGAGTACCGGGATTGCTTCGCCTGGAGCTACAAGGAGATGCCAGGGCTCGACCCGCGTGTCGCTACCCACAAGCTGGCGATTGACCCAAAGTACAAACCCATCAAGCAAGCTCCACGACGCTTGCGACCGGAGTTTGAAGACCAAGTCATCACCGAGGTGGATAAATTAATCATTGCAGATTTCATCAAAGAGGCCATATACGCTGAGTGGCTCGCAAACATCGTCCCCGTGGAGAAGAAGAATGGCCAGGTACGGGTTTGCCAAGACTTCCGCGATCTTAATCGGGCATGCCCCAAAGACGACTTTCCCCTACCGATCACGGAGATGGTCATCGACTCCACAACGGGACATGGTGCACTGTCCTTTATGGATGGTTCATCGGGCTACAACCAGATAAAGATGGACCCTGAAGACGCCATCAACACCGCGTTCAGGACCCCGAAGGGCAACTTCTACTACACCGTCATGCCCTTTGGCTTGAAGAATGCCGGAGCAACATACCAGCGCGCCATGACATACATCCTCGGAGACCTCATCCACCATTCAGTGGAGTGCTATGTTGATGACATGGTGGTCAAGACCAAGGACCGCCAAGATCATCAGGAGGACCTTCGGATCGTCTTCGAGCGACTACGTCGACACCAGCTCAAGATGAACCCGCTAAAGTGCGCCTTCGCCGTACAATCGGGCCTCTTCCTCGGCTTCGTGGTTCATCATCGAGGCATAGAGATAGAACCAAAGAAGATCAAGGCGATCCTCAACATGCCTCCCCCTTCTAACCTCAAGGAGTTGAGGGCATTGCAAGGGAAGTTGGCGTACATCCGCTGCTTCATCTCCAACCTCTTCGGACGCATCCAGCCCTTCTCAAGTCTCATGAAGAAAGGAGCTCCATTCGTGTGGGATGAAGGATGTCAAGAGGGCTTTGACGCCATCAAGAGGTACTTGCTTAATCCACCTGTATTGGCAGCTCCTGTACAAGGGCGCCCCCTTATTCTTTACATTGCAGCGCAGCCTACTTCTATAGGCGCCTTACTCGCTCAACACAATGATGAAGGGAAGGAGGTGGCTTGCTACTACCTGAGCCGCACGATGGTCGGTGCCGAGCGAAACTACTCTCCAATAGAGAAGTTGTGCTTGGCGCTAATCTTCGCGTTGAAGAAGTTGAGGCACTACATGCTCGCACTCCAAATCCAGCTCGTAGCAAGAGCGGATCCAATAAGGTATGTGCTAAGTCAGCCTGCACTAATGGGGCGACTCGGGAAGTGGGCATTGCTCATGATGGAGTTCGACCTCACCTTTGTCCCTCAGAAGGCGATTAAAGGACAAGCCTTGGCAGAGTTTCTTGCAGCGCATCCCGTCCCTGAAGACTCCCCGCTCGTCACCAACCTTCCGGATGAGGAGGTATTCACCGCCGAGCTCGAAGGTCCGTGGCAGCTCTACTTCGACGGTGCTTCCCGCACGGAGGTCAACCCAGATGGGACCCCAAGGCGGAGAGCCGGCGCAGGACTGGTGTTCAAAACTCCACGAGGCGAGGTGATGTACCACTCATTCTCCCTCCTCAAAGAAGAATGCTCCAACAACGAGGCCGAGTATGAGGCGCTCATCTTCGGCCTGCTCCTGGCCCTTTCCATGGACATTCGTGTCTTACAAGCCTATGGAGATTCTCAGCTCATCGTCAGGCAGGTCAATGTCTTACAAGCCTATGGAGATTTTGCATAACATGGATATTCATTTTCCCCAACAACAAAAAAAAACGGCTTTCCCTCATCATACCATGCTGGTGATAGAAGATCTCGCTACCCTAGGATTTGTCAGAGGGTGGCACAACGTGTCAAATTGCAGGAGGAGCGGCTCTTACACCCACTAAGCACGACACGTACCAGGTGTATTCTTCCGGAGGCAGCGGAGAAGATTCTTGGGCACTTCAACCGAGGCTCCATGCCCCTCATGCTTCCAGGCGGGCAACACGCTCATAGGGACTCACGCCCCAGGGAAGACCATAGGAAAAGATCATGAAAAGGCTACCCGATTTGGTGCGTGGCCGCATGACAACTCTGGGGCGTGGCGTTAAAAGCTCCAGATAAAGTGCCAGAGGGTGACATAGTCCACCAAGGTGAATGGTTGCCTTCCAAATTCTCGAGGAGGTCCACAAGCAAGCAAGCAAGAAATCCAAAGGAAATTCAAGCAAAAAAAAATCACGCATTCAAGCAACTAATGAAGTCCGTGACCATCCAAGTGGTCCATTCAAGCAATCCTCTCAAGAGGGCGAATATCCAGAAGGTCAAGAATCAAGTCCAATGGTTCCGAATATCAAGCAAATCATGGAAAGAAGGAGGAAGGTAGCTGTTCACCACCCCTCAAGAAGGCATGAAAAACCTCAAATTTTCATCCCAAAACCACTTACCATCATCCACCATTCCCAAGTCTCTGCGTTCGTGGGGCGTCGCGCCGGGGGCATGGTTGAGCTGTGGGGTTCCTCGGTACCGCAATGGGCTAGGGCATGACTATCCGCTGCCTCTCGGTAGCATCTCCGAAGACGGCGTCTCCACACACGCACACGGAAGGAAAAGTTATGATCGTCATGGTCTTGCGACGATTCCCAATGACAAGTCCTTTGGCGGCTTTTTCGGATGTCACACATATAGCTAGTGTATAACGGGAAAGCCAACATTTAAAAAAAACACAAACCGAAAACCATGTTTTGTCGATGTTGTCCCTCACTTCTTTTATTTTGCCTTGGCTGCTCTGTCCATCAAGCTTGAGCAGGTACATCGTCGAGAGGGCCCAATGCCGCCCTACATCAACAATACTGGTGGTGTTCCTTGCCCTCGGTGACATACGCCTCGTCATCAATGGCGATGCCCATGGAACGACGCTCTCTCCGCCTTAAGGATGGAGTCTCTACGCCGATGGCTTACCGGCGCCCATCTACATCAATGCGTCAAGATACGGGAGCAGTGACGCGCGCCAGTGCGGCTAGCGTGAATCTGTGAAACCCTTCAGTCTAGTCGGCTGGCACTGCCTGGGCTAGGCGGTCCCGACTAGATTGATAAAATTATTTTCAGGACATGGCACGTTCTTTCGCCACGGAATGAAGACAAAGCGAGTGCTCACGGGATGGCAAAGAAAGAAGGACTCGCGTTTCTTTTGCAGGTATCGGTGTGGAGGAGAAGATTGGGAAGGCTGGAGCTATATAGGAGGTCTTCACCTGACCATGACAGGAGTCAACCAAGCTGACGAC
The DNA here is from genome assembly GCA_023614405.1 of Avena insularis. NCBI lineage: Eukaryota > Viridiplantae > Streptophyta > Magnoliopsida > Poales > Poaceae > Avena > Avena insularis. The sequence continues at coordinate 12,345,723 of CM042684.1, forward strand.
ATGTCACAATGCCCTGGCGTTTCCTGATGGGTCTCTGTGTCATGTACGCGCAACTCACATCAGTTCACCAAGCTAAGTCCGATCTGCTCCGCGCTCGAATTTTGCTTGGTGAGGGGGCAATTTGTTCGATAAAATTTTGTGCCCCGGAGAGTCCGTCTCAGCTCAACCACACGTAGCGCATACGTGCACAGACTCCGGGACAACCATGAGCCGGTACGTGTCCAAGTATACGCGGCCGGCCGGAGATACGTGTTCGTATAATAAACAGCAGTACAACGTATCCATATGTATATATACACGTCAACCTTTGGTGGATCACTTCATGTATATGTATACGGGCCACATATATTTCTGATCGGGCGGCCGGAAAGCAAACCAAGACGTGTCTCCGATACGTTCAGAAGTTTAGCTGATCGCTGATATCTCTCTAGCTAGCTACCTAACAGAAGACTTCTAGAAGACGTGGAGATAAAATTTTAAACAGTTTCGGAGATTAGGCTTGCGGCAAACGAAAGAAAGTTGTTGTCTCCGGAGATCGTGCGATCGGCCGGTCCTTATCCAAACACGTACGCCCCTGGAACTGTGGCCTATATAAAGAGGAGACCAAGAAGACGAGGGGGAAGGAGGAAAAGGAATCGGGGAGTAGAGAGAAGGACAAGGACTCACGAGGATCGCATCTCCTCGAAGACCAAAACGCACGCACGGCACGCAGAGATCACATCTGGCATGGACATCAAGGTCACCTTGCCCAACGGTGAGGCTCTTGTATGATCTTTTTCTCCTTGTTTTCTCTCACAGGTAGCATGGCGGAAGTCTCAGTCCGGGATCACAGAAGCCGCCACGGAGCTCGCCAGCACCAGTCCGCCAGTCTGTACGACGGTAGCTCGTCGCCGCCATGGACGCGACCGAGGAGCACGACGCCATCATCTAGCCCAAGTCCCGCGCGCCGAACAGCACCAGCGTCCCTGCCGGAGTACGCCCACGAGCAGCCCGTCCACGATGGAAGCTCGAAGCACCATGGCGTGGAAGCACGACGCTCTGCCAGAGCGCGCCAAGGAGCAGCCTGCTAGCCGATGCATCCGTGACGCCAAGGAGTCGCTCGCCGTCGGAGCTCGCCACGCCAAGATGCCGATAGCCGTCGAAGCTCGCCACGTCAGTCGGAGCTTGCCCAACGCCGCCGCCGGAGGTCATCAAGACGTTACGCCCGCCGCAGAGTCGTCAAGACGCAGCCGGCGAGGCAGAGGAGCGCAGCTTGGCGTACAGGCGCAGCTCCAACTTCACTCCACGTACAGCCCATGGTCGGTGCAGCTCGATGTTTGGCGGACAGGCACATCGTGACGTACAGCGACGGACGCGGCCAAGAGCGACGTTGAGACGTCGGCGTCACGCTAAGGTGCACCGTCGACTCCTGCGGACAGCGGGCGGTCAGACGTGAGCAAGGCGTGCGTAGCGCGGCGAGAAGAGCAGAAGCAAATACTAAGCAAGAGACACGCACAAGCTAGCTACTAGTTCAGTGCAGGGAGCTACTCGTGTTGCATTAGTGCATGCCCCATGCACATGGGAGTAGTGCGTGCGCCGCGTACGCGGCCAAGCATCCGGGTCTCCGTCGCCATACGCTCCCCTTGGAGGCGAGACGAGTCCCTTGACAACGACCACTTCGTGATCCCGTGAGATGGCGCCTTTGGTCACGCCGGCTGCCGTAAACTCGGCGCTGCGCCGAGACTAAGGAGCCGATCACGCTGGCCATGCCGATATGAGCGACACTGGTCTCCTAATAAAAATACTCCCGCGAGGCATACCCCTCGCACACCCCGACGAAGCCGCAAAGTCGTCAAGAAGTCCTAGCCGATCGGACTGCATTCATCTACATCAACAACTCTTCATCGCCGTTCAAGACCGACGAGCGCGAGCGGGGCGGGCGAGCGAGCAAAAGGCCACGCTTTCAGCGGCGCGTGTACCGACGAGGACACGGGCTCTGCCGCTGCCCACACACACCATCACCACCACCATATATGCAGGACGTGAAGCAAAGACGACAAAGACGACCACGCGGCTTAATCGGAGGTGTCTCGCGGCGTAACCCGCGGGAGTAATTAACCGGGAGCCTTCCGAGGCCCCGGGAACCAGGAGATCCTACAATCGCCGTTGTTAGGCTGGCCACGCTAGTAGGCCACGGAGCGCAAATCCCCGGGAATTGTATTTGTTATCTCAAATGATTAATGAAATACTGTTCCCACCTATTTTATTTTCTTTGTGTATTTATTATACACTGGCACGCCCGCACTTTTCCTTTATCTTACCGTACCCCGGTGCGCACGAGAGAAACTACCGCTCCCGCACATACTCGCGGAGGCGTTCCGTACGTTTTTCTCGTGTCAAACAATGGTAGATTGTGTATGTCTAAGAGGTTAGCTATTTCACGGAATGAGAGTGTCATTTATTTATAGAACTAATGAAGGAAACAAGAGGTAGTAAGATTATATAATGTAGAGATGGAATTATTACTCTTGCGTCGACCTAAACATTGTAGGATCATTGATCAAGAAAACCATAATTATTTATTAATACAAAGTATAGCGTAGCATACTTATACAACATCACGAGTTATAAGGGTGTTTTTCGAGGCACGAGATTGATCCACATCTACCAAAATATTTGGTCCGTTCATCTTAATTATAACGGTTTAGATTTAAAGCCAGAAAGTTATGTAAACTGTAATTATGTACAACCTGTCACGTACATGAAAAAGTGACCATCAAAGATATAAAAGGTAAGTCACGTTACCTAGCACGCTGGGCCACCGGTTGGGAAGGCATAGTTTTTTTTTAACAGCCGAACTCCTTCGTTTGCACGTACAGGTTAGAGAAAAAGAAATCATCCTTCTCTACAACTCCCTGATCCAAACACAAACACTTTGATAATTCATCTCTCCTAATCCTCTAGGCTATACAGCAAACAATTAGTTATCTCTTCTTAACGTGCGGTTCACAATGAGTCACGAGGTCTGTCAGACAGGCGCCGCCGGTGCATGCGAGATGCCGCGAACATCTGTCATCTCCATCTCACAAATGTTCTGACCCTGCAACAAATTCAGAGATGTGATTATGTGCACCGAGGACAACCAGCTTGAACTGCCGTGTAACTTTAACTATAAGTGAGTTATAATTAATACTGTATATGAGGAGTAATACCGTATGAGATGTTTTATTTAACATAATAACTGTCATACCTAAGACCCTTATTTATTTTTAAATTCATGATATGAATATCTATGAAATATGAATTTTATTCTGCTGACAATCTCAAGTGATTTAATCGAAAACATAATCTCTGGCACACGGTTTTAATTACGAGCGACAAAATTTAATCACAGCCACGTACAAAATAGGGAAAGTACATAGTATTCAGACTCTTATATTTAAAACACGTACTCCCTCCATTGAAAATTATAAGATGTTGTGTAAGGATCAAAATGAGTGAACCTACATATTAAAAACGTCTAGATATATATGTTTCAGAAACGACTAAAACATCTTGTATTTTAGAACTGACAGCTATATATCATGGAGAAAAGGAAATCCTCTTATACCTATGACATCTTGGTCCAAACACAAAATCCCATAGAACCTATAGTCACAGTGTAAGGATATTAAACTATTTTTTTGAGCGGAAATATATTAAACTATTCTGACGGATATAGATCAATTTCCACATAAGTTGCGTTCTCATTTCTAAAATTTTCCTTAGCCACCTACCTTAATTACTAGATCAGTGATACTATCATGTTATAAACTGCAAATTTGCTACCTGCCAAGAATAAAATGGCGTGAACTTAAGATGTTATTAATCTGACATAAGATATTCCTTTTATTTGTGAAATAACAATCGATCCTATAGATTTGTTAAAAGTATATGACCAATCAAAAAGCTGAAATGAAGTTCGAAAAAAAGATTCCCAACTGAAAGAAAGCTCCATCAAGATCCCTCAAAATCAATCACTCTATTTTCATGCACCTTGTGTTCTTCCCTGGAGTCATGTAAAAATAGAGGGGGCGTATACAATGAGTGATGCTTGAAGAAATTGAAAGAAGACAGCTCAACAAGTGATTTCTTAGTTATGTTTCTGTAGGAGTTTTCATAATGCAGGTGCAAACCCACCTTGCGAGTATGACAACTTGAGGGATGAAAGCTTGATCTATATAACCTAAGGATTTAGTGTCACATGGTGAACTTTATTAGATTTTTGTAATTGAGGTACAATTGTTAATGGAACTGAGAAACCGTGAGTAGAATGTTCATGTATCTGAAGGGATGGTGTTGCTAATCAAGAATAAAGAGAATGATGACAACATGATAGATCTATGAGTTTTCTATTGAAGGGAGAGTACAACTAAAGAATGTCTTTATTGGGAAAATCACAAATTATATTTCCTCTTGGGTATCCTGAGAGGATATTTGCACCAATTTTTTTATCAATAAGAGTTTCAAAACATTGTATTATTATTTGGTATGTATTTTTCCTAGAGAAAAATTAATTTTTAAAAGTATGGATCTATGAAATTTTTCTATTGATCATACCCAATTTTGACTATTTATTACAATAATTATGAAACATTATTGAATTATATAGTTAGATGCATTTCCCATAGATCAATTCAATTTGTAGAATTATAGACCTTGGGAACTTTTCATATATATCATAATAAATTTTTATATGTATATATCAACCATAGGTAACACAGATTCATGTCACTATTAATGGTTTCTAATACTTTATATAAGTACGAAGAACGAGATGTCTCACTACAAGTACATGTTAAAAAACGATTATTTAAGTTGCTAAAGCTATGTCATTTATGCCAACGTAGTCATGTTACACTATAGCTAAATATGAAAGAACGAGCGAGTGGAATGATTGGTATTGGGGATAGCACTCCAAGACATAAAGAAATTAAATATAAAATATTAATGTTGATCCAATATTAATAATATCTAGAAAACTTGCAGTAAATTTTCTCTAACTGTGTTTACTGATATTTATATCAATATTCCAAAACTTTTCTATGTTTTGGAACATGTACATATACAATAAAATCAAATTTGACACGTCCAAGCTATGTCATGATTGACACGTCCATATCCCCTTGTATTATAAAATAGATGACGAAAAAGTAGATGAGAAGAACAGATATTCGCAAAATAAAATAAATGGCGTTGCCATTTAAATGGCATGGCTATTAGAAGATAAATTCTCTTTTGATCACTTCATATGCAAAACTATTGTTTATTGTATATGAAATAACATCTAAATATCATCTAGCGATACCTTAGGTGGCCATGATTACTATTTGGATGGCCATGATTACTATTTGAACCGTAATATCAAGAACTAATTAACAGACTAAAGGTTGACACTACATACTCATCTAACATAGCCGGTGATACTGTAATTTCCATCTTACATGAAAAACTAATGCATGTAATCAGGAGCGTAGAGTGACTCGGGCTCTGAGATTCAGGGTAATAGGGATAGAGTTAAGCAACATAAAAATGATATTACCTTTGTTAATTCAAAATTACACCATGGTGTAATTATATATTTGTAGACAAACTTCTCACATGTTGGTTACATATGTATAAATATATACTTGAAAAGCATCGAAATAAAATTTATAACTAAATTTGACTTAGAAGTATTTTATGTTTTACTAAATTTCTTTAGAGCAATTTAAACACAAAATATTCTCAATGACATGTCGTGAAAATGTCAACGTCTAAGATGCCACCTATTTGACTAAGGAGGGAGAGGGTCATATATTCCGGAACATATGAAGTAAATGATCGAAAGATATATCTCCACAAAGTATAATAATAACTCTTATTTACCTAGCTTACCTATTAACTAGGGAACACGAGGACTTAGCTTTATATTTTGTGAGAAAGATCACATAATTATGTTGCCACTAATTAAGTGGACCGTAAACATATAGAATTTCATTTATAAGACCGACTACCTAAATATTATCATCACACAATAATATACTTGACATAAAAAAAACTTTTTACTAGCTTGTGGTCTAAATTTAATTCAATATACGGATCTAATATATTTTACATACAACACAAATGATCATTTCTATGATTATTCTTTAAATGGCGCAATAATCACCCCAAAGTAAAAGGTTGTTTCTGATGTGGAGGATATTTCAATCTAGCATAACATCTGTGTTGGCTAGAGATATATATCATTTCATATGTGTAACATAAATACATATAACTTCATATATTTATATTTCAGTCATTTTCAATACGAAAAAGCTGATTCCCTCGCAAATGCGAGGGCCACCTTACTAGTTATATACTAAAAGCAATATAAAGGGGTTTTTCGAGGCACCACGATTGATCCACATCACCTAAATTATTTGTGATAGTTAGATCTAAAATTGATGGCTCTAGGATTTAATGAAAGGTTAATTGTTACGTAACTTTATAATCTGGGTTGACACGGCCCATATATACCATACGTTATATCCCTATAAACGACAAGAAAATTTGGAACTGAGTCCCAACAAGGCACGTACTAGAAAGAATAATTATGAGGTATTAACATATACGCATAGGTGATGGCCGTGGATGAACTCCAAAAAAAGGTATATAACGCATACGAGAAGGACACCAGCTCACCAACAGCTAGACTACATGAAGTATTGAGCAGAAATAACGCTTTGGCAAAACACGTGACAAGTTGAACATGGTTTCTACCGTACTTTGCAAATTGTTGGCGACAGAAAAAATTTAAATCAGCTCGATACGATCTATTGCATGTATTTATAAAATTTTAAATAAAGATAAGGTGTCATACATCAACCACATATTTTTAATTGGCAAGATTTATGCCGATGCGATCTATGCTGGGAACAAACCTACAAGATGCTAACTCTAAATCTGTTTGGCCCTAGAAAAAAAGCCTGATCGATATGTAAGTGAAGCAGCCAACCACCAAACTGATGGACGATCTATACGATCCGATTTAATCTTATATATATTTATGTATGGCACCATGGAGGCTCTAAAATTAGAATGATTTGTACACGTGTATATACATATACCACAAAAACATTCCCTCAAAAACTAAAATAACCGGATAATACGGAACTTTTTTCTAAAACCACGAGGGATACTAAGCATGGAGAAAATAATTTGCAAAGATTAAATTGACCACATATGTTTTCAAGTGTATATGAGATATATGTGGAGATATGCTCCTGGCCACACGTCATTCAAATTTACAATCATGTAGAGAAAAGTTAACCAACCAAGATGCCAAATCTATATGTTGTCATCTTATGTGAAACGACAAATGCAAGTGAGCAAGAGCATATAATAAATAGGTTGAAGATTAGAGTTAGCATTAATAAAGTTAAAAGAATAGTTAAACATAATATTGCAACGATTAAGAATAAATTGTATGCTATTGTTATATATATGTAAAATATATTACTCCCTCCAATCCATAATAATTGTCGATGTACTGTTATTACTCCCTTCATTGTTTTTGTTATTATGGATCAGATGGAGTACTAAAACATGCCAAAAGAAAACAAGATAAATAAGTTTGTGAAAAAAGGTATTACTGGATTTATTTAATAACAAAAACAATGGTGAACTTCTACATGGTAGATTGTGTATGTCTAAGAGGTTAGCTATTTCACGGAATGAGAGTGTCATTTATTTATAGAACTAATGAAGGAAACAAGAGGTAGTAAGATTATATAATGTAGAGATGGAATTATTACTCTTGCGTCGACCTAAACATTGTAGGATCATTGATCAAGAAAACCATAATTATTTATTAATACAAAGTATAGCGTAGCATACTTATACAACATCACATAAACACTTAACGACTAGGTCACGGTCCAAAATTTAATTCTTCATACCAAATTTAATCTCATATACAAACTTCACATATGTTTATTAATGTAGTTTTTTTAAATACCATAATAATCTTTCACCGTCAATAAAAGATGATCAAATTTGCCTGTCCTGTATGCATGTGCTATATATTTAGTATATAGATATCGTGGCTATATAATTAAGTATTTTCCATAGTATTTGTTGAGGTATTAATATTGCCGATCAACTTTGACACACTAAAGAAATCAAAGATAGTTGATGCCCTCGCAATTGCGAGGGCCCCATGCTAGTTTTCAAAGAAAACAAGATAATTAAATCTATAAAACGAGAGAATTATAGTTATTCAGTTCAGCATAATCGACGTACAGTTTTCTCTCCTTCCATGTGGCTTCATTTAAAGCGTGTCTTTCTACCAGAAGCAGAGCAACCCGTTGTTCCACTTTCTTATAGAGGCCTTAATAAAATTCCTGTATTTCCAGATAAAGAGGAACTCATTCGTATCCATTGCTGCCGAGTCAAGACACTCAAGGCATGATCAGAATAATTCCCTTGTAAAGCTAGTCGTCTAAGTTGGAGGTGTCTCTCCTTGACACGTGTGGCCAATTAATGGATAGGCCGACATAGTTTTCTAGCGCCGTCTGTGAGGCTTTATTTTGGGAGTCGCAGGTGAAGTCAGAGTCGCTGGCTCGCGAGGAGTGATGACACTAGTGGAGCGAAGTGTAGGCGAAAGTGGGCTGCAGCCCCCAACTTTTAGATAATTAGTGAAGAAATGTTTTTCTACAAGGTATAAATAAGGAAATTTGGAGCATTTTGCCCCCTAGAAATTCAAGTTTTGTGTTTTGCCCTCGACGTGGATCTTCTTGTGCGTATTTGTTTCATATGGATAGCCAGATTGGTTGTGGTAATGTGTTCAATATGGTCGTGTTCCATGATTAGGGTGTCAGGTGGGATCCCACCTAAATTCCACTTCTAGTTCATTTGCTAAAATCTAGTGTAAATTTTTGCTCGAAATTTAAATTAGATTTTGACAAATGAACTAAAGGTGGGACTTTGGTGGGATCCCACTTGACACCCTATCATCGGACATTAGTGCATTTATACGGGTTTTTGGCCGATTTCCCTACAAATGAACCGGTTAATTCTCTTTGACTTTTTTAAATAAAATGAGATAAAATTGCCCATTTTATTCAAAAAAAGACACTCGAGGCAAAACTTACCACCATAATCTAGCAGTAGGTATATTCAATCCCAGCAGATCGACAGAGTTGCATCCTTTGTCTATGCTCTATGTTATTGGGGTCTCCTTGTGGCCACTAGTTTCTCCGGGTTGCCCCTGCCATAACTGGGGATGGGCATCTTCAAATCGACGAAGCAGACAATGTGGGTGCACGCCATGAAGAACGTTGTACTCCACGGACCGGAGAGCGCGCGGCAAGCTCAATTTGGCGTTGGGGTGCGGCGAGGTGCCGGACCCCAAGACGATTGACAGCGGCGCTGCCTGGTCTCCGAGCGCGAGCGACGGGAGGACCGGGAGGCTCGAGAGCGTGCGGTGTGCTTGTAAATGACCGTCATGCCCCTGATTATTTGTCAATGACAAATTAATAATTAATTTTTAATGATAAATTAATTATTTGTGAATGGCCATCATACCCCTGATTAGGAGAGTGATCTCAGCCCTTAATAATGTGTTTAAGTTTGAGGAATCGGTTGTGCGTGCGGTGTGATTGTGGTCCCTAACGTTGCTTTGTGCTGAGTGCTTCCGCTTTCATCTCATCATGGCAGATAACAAAGCAAGATTCGTTTCAACTTTTGTATTCTATATTTGTATATCCGCTTTTAGAAAGCAAAAAAAAGCAGGTAGACTCTTGCGCACATGCATGTACTTTTTTAGCAACATGGATGAATACATATTCGTAGTAGCACTTAGAAATGCTTGGAGTGCGCTCATGTCCCCACGTGGTATGCACTTTTCTCCGTGGTGGTGTGAGAGCATCTCAACCCGCGTTTCCAGAACGGTATTTCTAGGACGTTTTTTTCATTCAGACTGAATGTTTTTATCCAGTCGCCGTGTTCTCATGACGCTGAATTGGTCCGAATTTGGGCCAACTTTCATCCGGCATTACCAGGCCGATCCCGGGGTGCTGGGAACGCCGGACGAAACGAAAAAACGGGTGGGCCAATCTTGTCGGCGAGCCAACTCCATTTCCCATTACCACTCGCCTCTCCCGCGGTGAAGAGCTTTCCCCAGCTGCCCCTGTCGCCATGTCTTCGCCGGTGAAGCTCCACCACGCCAAGCCGAAGTCACGCCCGTAGATAGGTCTGCCGCCTTCACCGCACCCTTTCCCCTTGGCCTAGGCCTAGGCCGCCTTTCGTCGTCCCTCCTTCGCTATAGCTCGGCTTCGCTTCGAGCTCCCGCCACCTCGCCCGCCAAGTGTTCGGTGTTTTTCCCCTTCGGCCATGAACTCCGACAAAAAGGAGATGTTCGCCCTGTTGTTGGAGGAAGAGACCGCCGCAGCCGCCAAAGATGTAGAGCACATGCAGATCCTCGCCTCTCTTACCCGACTGTACACGCAGACTACAACACCAAACCGTGGAGGCTCGGCGAAGGGTCGCTGGAAGTGCAAAGCAAAGCAGAGCATGGAGGGCTACTGCATGTTGTATGCCGACTACTTCGCCGACGAGCCGCTGCACGAAGAGGCCGTGTTTCAGCGCAGTTTCAGGATGAGCCGAAAGCTCTTCCTAGAGATCATGCATGCCATCCGGGTGTTCGACCCCCATTTCGTGTGCAAGAAGGACTGCAACGACATAGTTGGGTTTTCCTCACTACAGAAGTGCACAATGGCGATGAGGTTGCTTGCATACGGAGCTCTGGGTGACAGTGTCGATGACTATCTCCGCATGGTCGAGTCCACCGCCATTGATTGCTTGTACAGGTTTTGTAGTGGAGTGGTTGCACTGTTTGGTCTACAGTACTTGAGAATACCCACTACTGAATGCACTGCTCGGATCCTCGCAATCAATGAAAGTAGAGGATTTCCTGGGATGCTTGGAAGCATAGACTGCATGCATTGGCACTGGAAGAACTGTCCATTTGCATGTCAGGAAATATACAAAGGCCACAAAGGAGGTTGCACTGTGATACTCGAGACAGTTGATATACATGTTCTTTGGATCTGACACTCGTTCTTTGGCATGGCAGGATCGAACAACGACATCAACGTCCTCCAGTCCTCAAATGTCTTTACCAATCTTGTTAAGGGTCATGCTTCCCACGTGGAGTTTGAGATCAACAGGCACCACTACAACAAGGGATACTATCTTGTATATGGCATCTATCCAAGATGGCCAACATTTGTGAAGACTATCTCAAACCCGGTACTCCCCAAGCATGCTCAGTTTGCCAAGGTACAAGAAGCTTGCAGGAAATACGTGGAGCGGGTATTTGGTGTGCTCCAATAGAGGTTTGCAGTTGTCTGGTTCCCTACTATGACCTGGTCGAAAGATTAGATGTGGAAAGTGATGAACTATTGTGTGACCTGGCACAACATGATCATTAAGGATGAGAGGAAGGACTCAGTGAATTTGGTCGAGCAGAACGAGACATACTATAGACAGAGATCTTTTGTAGAGCCTGATCACCAGGTGCCGCCAACCTGGGCTGCCTTCATCGCCATGCATCAGGAGATCCGAGACCTGGTAATGCATCAACAGCTGCAGGATGATCTAGTTGAGCACATATGGATACGCAGGGGCAACACGTAGATGCCGAGCATGCTGGTTACGGACAGAGAAAAAATGACAGTGCATGGGGAAGGATCTCGTGAGGGCGTCCGGGTCGCAGGCGAGCTCGGCCTGAATGACCATCATACCCCTGATTACGAGAGTGATCTCAGCCCTTAATAATGTGTTTAAGTTTGGGGAATCGGTAGTGCGTGCGGTGTGCTTGTGGTCCCTGACGTTGCTTTGTGCTGAGTGCTTTGGCTTTCATCATGATGATGACAGACACCAAGCAATATTCGTCACCCACTGGCTCAAGCTGTTGAGTGCTCTCCTTGCTTCACTCAATCTCTTCCGATTCGTTTCCCTCCGGAGCTGGAAGACCGGCGGCGCAGCAGAGGTTGGGGAAATCAGGCCGGCAAAGAACGGGAGCACGTGCTCATCCGATCCATAGCTCCCTCCTTGGCAGTTTGGAGCATCCTTAGCCATGGGTATGCTCTGTTCTGATCTGTGATGCGTGTGAATTTACTGTCTTCACCATCTTCTTAACCATTGCTTGTTTTCTTTCATCATCACCATCTGCCCCGGCCGTCTTCCCTGTTTTCTTAACCATTAGTTTGTTATTTTGTTTTATTAGCTTAGATAGACCTACCTAGGTTGTTAACCTTGGGAAAATATAAGAGGATTATACTTTCACAAGTTCTGTTTATTTCACTTCTCGGCTGTGCCTGGAATTGCTTCCGATGGGAAAAAAAATACTACTCTGAGAAATGATTCATCTCACGGATTGGCATCCCAGGGTTATTGACCAAGGTGGACATCAACCAACAGTGAGGCACTAGTAACTCCGAGAAAGTAATGGCTGAAATTGTGGTTCTTCACTGTTTTCTTAACCACTAGCTGTTTTGTTTGATTCGCTTGGTTAGCTAGGTTAATGGTACGAAATAAACAGATTTTACTTTGACAAGATCTGCTTATTTCACTCTTTAGCCGTGCTTGGAATGTTTTTAAATTATAAAAAAATAGTTTAATCAATTCGTATAGTTGGTTCATTTAATTCACTGACAACTAGGCCACCAACCATTAGTTGTTTTGTTTGACCATGAACGTGCATGTGGCTTAATTACCTAGGTTTACACTACGAAAGAAGATGATCATATACTTTCACAAGTTTTGCATATTTCACTTTTCACCCCTTCATGGAAATGGAAAAAGGTTTATTTATTTAACCCATCCCTTTATTCATCTCACAGATTGTGGCATCCCGGATACACTGAGAAAAAATTGCAACAACACCAACCAACAGTGAGGCTGTGAAAAAATAATGGCTGAAATTGTGCTTCTTCTAGTCATCAAAAAGATTGGAGTCGCCTTGGCAAATGGCGTGGCCGATCAGGCGAAGGCTCATTTTTCCAAGTATGCCACACAACTCACAGAGCTGCAACGCAGCATGGGCCGTGTTATGATGGAGCTTCGTGTAATCCACGATGTTCTCTGCCAAACGGACATCCGAAACCGTAACAATCCAGTTTATGATGGCTGGTTGGATGAGGTGCGCAAGGTAGCACATGTGATGGAGGACATGGTTGATGAGTACTTGTATCAAGTTGGTCGGGAACATGACATAGGGTGCTGCTTTTACATGAAGAAAGGGTTCAGGAAACCAAGATCTTTGCTTTCTTTGAACCAGATAGCTTCCAATATGAAGGAAACAGAGAAAGACCTTGCACACTTGTCAGAGGTGAAAAACCGATGGGTTTCCATGGTAAACAATGGAGATAATAGCAACTCAAATTACATTGTCAAGAGGTCCCAAGATCTAGCAAACATTTCACGTTCCCTCGACGAAGAAGATCTTGTTGGGGTGGACAAAAACAGAGAAATACTTCAGCAGTGGTTGGGAGGTGAAGATGCAGAATTCTCTGTGATAACGGTGCATGGAATGGGAGGGCTTGGAAAAACAACATTAGCTGCAAATGTCTACAGGAAGGAAAGAGAGAAATTTCAGTGCCACGCATGGGTCTCCATCTCTCAAACTTATTCTAGAGAAGATGTCTTGATGAACATAGTCAAGGAACTTTTCAAAGATAGAATTGATGTTCCACCTAACATTGGTACTATGGATATCACATGCCTTGAAGATACACTTAAGAAATTTTTGGTGCAGAAGAAGTATTTGATCATAATGGATGATGTTTGGACACCAGAAGCCTTTGATGACTTGTCTAGGGCACTTCCTTGTAATGATAAGGGAAGTAGATTGTTAATCACAACAAGAGAAGGCGATGTTGCAACACTGGCTTCACAAGGACATATATTAACATTAGAATCTTTACCAGAAGACAAGGCATGGGATCTCTTTTGTAAGAAATCCTTTTCAAGAGAAACATGCCATGAGTGCCCATATGAGTTGAAGAATCTGTCTGAGGAAATCGTTAGCAAGTGCAAAGGCTTGCCTCTTGCTATTGTGTCAGTTGGTAGCCTCTTGCATGTGCGTGAGAAAACTGTGGAGGAATGGAGAAGAATAAATGACCAATTGACTTGGGAGATAATTAATAATTCGAGGCTCGGCCACATAAGGAATATTTTGTATCTGAGCTTCATCTACCTTCCAACATACTTGAAAAGTTGTTTCTTGTACTGCAGTTTATTTCCGGAAGACCATCTTTTCCACAGAAAAAAACTTGTACGGTTATGGATGGCAGAGGGGTTCATCGTGGAGAAGGGTGTAAGCACATTAGAAGAAGTGGCAGAAGGCTATCTGAAGGAGTTGGTCAACAGAAACATGCTACAACTTGTTGAGAGGAACTCATTTGGCAGGATGAGGAGATTCAAAATGCATGATATCGTACGTGAATTGGCAATTGATTTGTGCCATAAGGATCATTTTGGTGTTCAATTTGAGGAGGGTAAATGTGGGGGATCTCTTCAAAGGGATGGACGGAGATTAGTGGTGCAGGAACTGAAAAAAGATATCCAGCAGTTATTTTCTACTGTACATGGACTTCGAACTTTCATTGCACTAGACAAAAACATGCCATCATTCAATCTACTACCTCTCTTGTCTGAGAAGTCGAGATATATGACCGTGTTAGAATTAAGTGGTCTGCCCATTATGAAGGTTCCAGATGCTATTGGAGATCTTTTTAACCTTCGCCATTTGGGTTTGCGGGATACAAAAGTGAAGCTTCTCCCGAGATCCATCGAGAAGCTTTCAAATTTGTTGACACTAGATCTATGTGGATCTGACATACAAAAGGTGCCTGCCGGGATTGTAAAACTGAAGAATCTTAGGCACTTATTTGTTGAGAAAGAAAATGATCAATCTGATAGAGTTCTCCGTTCAAAAAGCGGTGTATGTATCCCCAAGGGTCTCGGTAACCTAACTAATCTGCAAACTCTACAAACGCTGGAAGCCCAAGATGAGTCTGTCAGACAACTAGGACAGCTAAGGCAACTCGGAAGCTTGAGGATATTGAATGTGAAGGAAATCTATTGTGAACGCCTATGCGAGTCTCTAGTTCAGATGCCATTCTTGTCCTTACTAGATGTGGGTGCAAGCGACGAGAACGAGGTTCTCATGTTGAGCGCCCTCCCGCCTAGCCTGCAAAAGCTAGGTTTGAGAGGAAGATTAGCGGAAGGGATATTGTTGGGAGAGTGTCCTCTGCTCCAAGCTGCGGAGCAGAACTTGCATGATCTGCGTCTATTTTGGTCCCAGCTGAGAGAAGACCCACTGCCATCCCTCTCCCGGTTGGCAAATTTGACGGTTCTATGGTTCACCAGAGCATACAACGGAGAGAAGCTGGAGTTCCTCACGGGGTGGTTCCCCAAGCTAAAGATGCTCTATTTGTGGGACCTGCCTAATCTGAAGCAGCTGGAGATAAAGCAGGGTGCCATGATAACTCTGGAAGATTTAGTATTAAGCAACCTCGGCAGCATGGTGGAGGTCCCACTTGGCATTGAGTTCCTCTTGCCCCTCCAGTATCTGCACTTCGGCAAAATCACACGTGACTTCTGGGCTGCGCTGCGCCAGTGCCCAGGAATTGCTGGTATGCAATGGGAGTATACTCTCCGAGATTGACCACTGCCGTGCCCATGCCTGGATACGTATGTAAGTCACTCTCAAATGCCAGCTACTGTTTGCATCTCACTTGCTAAATATCAGTACGTTAAACATCTTGCCGGCTATATATATATGTATATGTAGGTCGTCGTTCCAGTCCATGCATGGTGAAGCCGGCTGGGTTGGACTATTGTCCAAGACTAAACTGCCACTATATTGGTTTGCTTGTCAAGTGTGATCTTCAGAAGTCCTATTGATTTCGTCTGTGGATTTTCAAAAGACAAGACGCGTGCTTGTATTTGTTTGTGCTGTGACTTTATGCTCCGTCGCTTTTTTTTAGCTTATTATATGTATTGTACTCGTGTGAGCTTGTTGAATAAATTGAACTATTTGTGTATAATTATTTTCCTAATGTGCGGCTTTCATGCAGTTAGCATCTGTCTCGGCAATGGAGGTCTATCCTTTTAATTTTCATTTGAATGATCCAGAACTGAATAGCAATTTATTGATTTGTGATATAATGCAGCAGCTTCTGCTCATATTAAACAACACAAAAGCACTGTATGCTGGAGAAGTATTTTATTCCTTTTGTTTTTGCATTACAAAATTGCATACACATGGACGATGTGTGCGCACGTATGTGTCTTCATAATATCAAAAGCATAAATCCATGAATTAGACTATAGATGTGCCAACTGGGGATGGTCGGCGCCATTTTAGAAGGCGCCGAAGGCTTCAGCGTCTAAGTAGAACTTCGGCGCCAGACCAGGCACAGAAGAGGTGCTCCACCTCGCGAAATCGAGCCCAGCGATCGACGCCATTTCAAAAGGCGCCGAACCGAGCAACTTCGGCGCCACTTTAACTGGTGCCGAACGTTCGGCGCATAAATGTTGCTTCGGTGCCAAAACAGGCACATATGAGGTTCTCCAGCTTGAAAACCTACCCGAATGTTCGGGGCCAAATGGCGCCGACTAGGCTGCCACGTCAGCCCTCCCAACCACCTGCGTCGATACCTCGGCGCCATTGCCGACCTGCGTTACTTAGGAGCCGTTTCAAATGGCGCCGACGTGAGGGGTCAGATTCCAAATTAGTTTCGTCTTGGGGTCACATTCGGTTGAACTTCGCCTTTTTGGGCAGATTTGGCAAAAAAATACGGCCAGCAACGTGCGTAGACACAACATGCATGGCTGATCAGTCATCTTCATGTGCTTGGACCTCGTCGTAGGCGGCGGGCACCAGGTTCTTGGGTGCAAGGCGGTACTCGAGGGAGCCGGCGAGGAATCCGGCTGCAGGGAGACAACTGACTCGATGAGAAAGTAGTGGTATCCCTCCGACGTGATTTACCCGAGGGCATAGGGAGCTTTTCACAAATATATACGTCTGACTGGCATCCCTCCTGGACCCTACTGTCGACGTGGCAGTGTTCAAAGCGCCACATAGGCAGGTCAAACCGGCAAGAGTAAAATAAGACCTTGGGCGAATAACTTATAAAATATTTAGGACCTGGATATGTAATTTCAAAGATTTAAGACCAAACTGAACGTATCGACAAAGAATTAGGACCGCCGATGCGGTTTACTCTTTCTCTTTCTCTCCAGGTAAAATATAATCCCTTCTAAGGATAAGTGAAGTAGATTTGTCTAAATTCACATGTATTTAGACACGTTTTAGTTATAAATAAACATGAACAAATCGGAGTCACTTCCTTACGGTTCTTGACGTGTCACCAAGGGAAAAAAGGTGATCTTGCCATAGGGAACAAGCCTTCGGACGCCGGCCTCCGGCGGCTCCCCCCGCGACCTAGGTCATCGGTGATGAGGGGGTCACGGGATCCATGCATGTGGATAGTTTTAGGCCAAAATAGCTTCTTTTTAGGTTGTCCATTGTCTTGGTCTCTGGGGCGGCGATGGTAGCGTTGAATAATTCTTCTTCAGATCCTTCCCCGATAAATATGGAGACCCATCTATTCAAGAAAGGATGGTGCAACGGTGACAACATCCTGGTGGTGGATGTGTGACCTCAGACTCCACCGTTGCGACGACGTTTGCTCCAGCGTCGACATAGAACCTGGGAGGTAGTCAAGGAGCGGATGCAGACTGTGGTCTGCATCAACGACATCTGGAAGATGATGGGTCATGTGCTTGGTCCATGTTTCGTGGATTGCAGGTATGGTTTCCTCCTTTGACGCCTTAGTCGTTCGGGGGTGCTAGATTTGGAGTTCGATGGCGTGTCCGGGGTGCTTCCCTAGTATGATTCGTTCAAGGACAATGATCTCACCTTGGGTGAGCCACCTTGGATATCCACGAAGTTGCATATCAGCGGTGGAGCCGCATCAAGCTTGGGTGAGGAGGTGATCTGTTATTTTTTTATTGATGCTCTAGTGGTGCTAGAGGCAAGTGACAGGCGTTAGCGTCAAGCTTGAGGATATTTTGGTCTAGATTACAATTTTCTTTCTTGATTGGCAGTTCTTTGCGCAAAGGTGTGTGTTCTGATTTCTTTTTAATTTTGTCAGGTTGGTGTTTACGTGAATTGTATTATGATCTTTATGATATAAACTAGCATGGTGGCCCTCGCAAATGCCAGGGCACCACCTTTATTTGTTTTTCTATAGAAGAGCATTGTTGTAGTGTGTCAAATTTGATGAGAAAATGCCCTCAGAAATTCATGGACTTAATATTATGTGATTGCAAATAATACATTATATATCCACCATTTTTATATATACCAAAACAAATATCACATGCCTACAAGAGATCTTTTATCGTATTAAATTTATGGTTGAAAGATTGTTAGGAGTTTTTGAAAACACCATTGTGCATGAGATTAAATTGCAATATGCAATTGCAGTTTTAACCATGAGTTAAATGTCAGTTTTTACATGATCTTAGATCAGTATCCCATCTGCATCATGGCCGGATCCTCATCATCCTCATCGGCCAATCTGGCCGCTCTCCTAGGACCTCCCCCTGCGTAGCTGTTGACGCGCGACAACTTCATCCCGTGGAATGCCCTGATGCTCCCTGCTGTACGTGGCGCCAGAGTCCCTGGCCTTGTCACGGGATTTGAAACCACAGCCGTGAAGACCATTGAGACCGAAGACAAGGACAAAAAAATCACCATCGAGAATACCAAGTACGCCGCTTGGTTCACGCGGGATAGGTACTTCGTTTTTTGTTGAATTATGTGTCTCCCGAGATCCCTGCCCATGTCACTAGGCTGGACACGGCTTCTGAAGTTTGGGCAGCGCTCAAGGAGCTCGTTTCCTCCCAATCTCGGCCGAGAATCCAGAGTCTCCGCGGTGCCCTCCAAAACACGAAGAAAGGAGCCATCTCGGCTGCCAAATATGTTGCACAAAAGACGGCCATAGCGGCAGAGCTTGCTGCCGCCGGGAAAACTCTTGATGGGGATGAGCTGATCGGGTCTATCCTCAATGGACTTGACCGCTCCTACAACGCCTTCAAAACTTCCATCAACACGAATCCTGGTACAACTCTTGCAGATCTCCTTAATCAGCTTGTTGCCTATGATGCTCTGCAAGATGACCCCAATGACACCGAGGGTTTCACCTCCTAGGCCAAAGTCGCTCGCCGTGGAGGTGGTGGTGGTGACTCTCAGCCACCGGCGCGTGGCCGTGTTGATGATCGTGGGTGCTAGGAGGACCGCCCACGCCACAGAGATCAAGGCCATCAAGATGATCGCGGCTATGACCGCGACCACGGGTATAACCACGGCTATTACCGTGGCAACGATCATGGACGCCAAGATGATCGCGGGTATCGCCGTGATCGCTATGATGATGATCGCCGTGATGGTGGCAACTGGCGCCATCGCGGACGTGGTGATGGTGGAAGGCATCATCGTGAAGGCGTACACCTACACCTTATGTTGATGTAACCTTCTAGATCTGCAAGATACATGACCACCCCGCCAGCAATTGTTGGTGATGTTTCCAGAACGACTGTGATGATGATGGTGACAAGGGTGCAAACATTGCATCCTATGGCGTCGACACCAACTGGTATCCGGACTCGGGTGCCACACACCATCTCACAGCTGAGCTGAATAAGCTCACCATGCATGAGCAATACAACGGAAACAACCGCGTCCACATGGCCAATGGTAACGATATGCAAATAAGTCATATTGGTCATTCAATATTATGCACTCCACATGATTCTCTACAAATTAAATATGTTCTCCATGCTCCAAGTGCATCCAAAAGTATTTTATCAGTTCATAAACTTACTCTTGATAACAATGCTTTTATTGAGTTTCGCCCATTTTCCTGTCTCATTAAGGATCATGGCACAAGGAGAATTCTGCTTGAGGGGCCATGCCATGGTGGTCTCTACCTGCTAGTTCCCACATCTACCGGGTCTTCCAAGCAAGCTTTTATCACAATAAAGCCATTGTCTTCTACATGGCATCGTCGTTTAGTCCATCCTTTTCTTAGAAAAAACAATATTTTGTATTCCCATGAAATAAATCCCTACATCTGTGATTCATGCCAACTAGCTAAGAGTCATCAATTGCCATATCATGTCTCTACTAGTGTTTCCACTGTTCTTTTGAAACAAGTATTTTCTGATGTATGGGGTCCAGCACCCGAATCTGCTGCGAAACATTCTTATTATGTAAGATTCATCGATGATTATAGTAAATTTACTTGGATATATTTTCTCAAGAAGCGTTCTGATGTTTACCAAGTGTTTCTTAATTTCCAACAACTTGTTGAGAGAAAATTTGAGAAAGATTATTATCATGCAAACTGATTGGGAAGATGAACATGAAAAACTCAACAGTTTCTTTCAAATGGTTGGCATTACTCATCATGTTTCTTGTCCTCGTGCTCATCAGCAAAATGTCTCTGCTGGAAGAAAACATCGTCATATTGTTGAATTAGGTCTTTCCTTGCTTGCTAATGCCTCTATGCCCCTTAAGTTTTGGGACAAAGATGTCCTCACAGCCACCTTTCTTATAAATCTTCTTCCCAGTAAAGTGATAAATCATGCCACACATGTAGAATGTCTTCTCCACACCAAGCCGAATTATGAGCCTCTTTGTGTGTTTGGCTGTGCCTGCTGGCCAAACCTTCATCCTTATAATAAGAGAAAACTATCTTTGCATTCTACCCGGTGCGTATTTTTGGGATATAGTCCTCGTCACAAAGAAGTTAAGTGCTTAGACACCTCTATTGGATGTGTCTACATTTCTAGAGATGTAGTATTTGATGAGAATTTCCTTTTGCCGACCTGCATCCTAATGCTCGTCGTCGTCTCAAGCAAGATATTCTTCTTTTTCCTCAACACACATCAAATAGTGGGGATGGTAATATTAATGACTATATGCCATTGCATGTTGTGCCAATTGTTACTAATAATGATGAAGATGATGCAGATACTCATCATGTAACAAATATGGTTTTTGAAGAGCAGGAATCAGCAACAAATTCTGCCTCAGATGGTCAAGAAACGGGGCAAAACACTCCCGCACGAAACGATATAAGAAGCAATCCCAAAGCGGATCTCCTTGACCCGATCCAGACTGATCCTGAGACGGATTTGTTCTGGTCCAATCGGGCAGGAACAACTGGCGCCGCGGCAGACACGTCTTCACCTGGACGTGGTCGGCCGCAGACGCGCTATCCACGCGCGGACGAGTCGCGTGTCGCCATGTCGTCAGCTCAGTCCCCGTGCACTCCATGACACGACGGGTTGCTGTCGCGGTCCTGCTCGCCCTCGTCTCCCGCGCGTGCGACGCAAGCAACGACAACACGCAATAATGAGCCAGGCCCACCACGCAATAATGAGCCGGATTTTCTCCCGCTAATCTCCTGAAGCCAACGATCGCGAGGCCGGTTCGCCCGTGCACTCGGCACATTTTTCTCCTGGCCCTTCTATGTCGTCTGACAGCAGCTCTAGCGACTCCGCAACACCGTCTTCTGCATCACCGACTCCTCCACCTCCTACTAAACCTTGTACACGACTCCAAAAAGGTGTACACCAACCAAAGCAGTATATTGATGACACAATTCTCTATGGTCTGTTTACATCCACAGGTGAACCTAGTAAACTTTCGGAAGATCTTAAGGATGATCACTGGCGCAAGGCTATGGAAGAAGAGTATACTGCCCTTATGGACAACAAGACCTGGCATCTTGTTCCTCCACACTCTACAAAAAATCTTATTGATTGTAAATGGGTATATCGTATTAAGAAAAATGCAGATGACACAGTTGACAGGTACAAGGCATGCTTGGTTGCAAAAGGCTTCAAGCAAAGGTATGGAATTGATTATGAAGATACCTTTAGTCCAGTTGTCAAAGCAGCCACTATCAGGCTTGTTCTGTCCCTAGCTGTTTCTAGGGGCCGGAGTTTGTGGCAGCTAGATGTCAAGAACGCGTTTTTACATGAAGTTCTGGAAGAGGGGGTTTATATGAGACAACCCACGGGTTTTGAATCTTCCGCTACTCCAAATTTTATTTGCAAACTTCATAAACCTCTTTATGGCCTCAAGCAAGCTCCACGAGCATGGTATTCTAGACATAGTACCAAGTTGTAACAACTTGGTTTTGTTCCTTCCAAAGAAGATACTTCACTTTTCCTCTACAACAAAGCTAATATTATGTTGTTTGTTCTAATTTATGTTGATGATATCATAGTCACTAGTTCATCAGATTATGCCATATTTGATCTTCTTTGTGATATTAATGATGATTTTGCACTCAAGGACTTGGGAGATCTGCACTTCTTTTTGGGCATTGAGGTAAAAAAACTCAGAATGGTTTACTTCTCACTCAAGAAAAATATGCTGCCGATTTACTGGCTAAAGTTGGTATGACAAACTGTACAATCTCACCCACGCCTCTATCATCTACAATAAGGTTGTCTTTAACTGAGGGATCACCTGTTGGTCCTGGTGATATCATACAATATAGAAGCATTGTAGGTGCCCTACAGTATTTGACATTGACAAGACCTGATATTTCCTTCTCAGTAAATAAAGTCTGTCAGTATTTACATGCTCCTACTACTTCTCATTGGACAGTTGCAAAAAGAATCCTAAGATATATTTAGGATAATATACAAGATGGAATGACATTTCGGAAATCTCTTTCTAGTTTTCTTAGTGCCTTCTCAGATGCAGATTGAGCATGTTGTTTGGATGACAGAAGGTCCACTGGAGGCTTTGCTATATTCTTTGGTAAAAACTTGGTCTCGTGGAGTGCAAGAAAACAAGACACAGTTTCCATATCTAGCACTAAAGCTGAGTATAAGGCCTTTGCAAATGCTACAGCTGAATTGATATGGATTGAAGCTGTCCTTGAAGAGCTTGGTGTTTCACTAAAGGTAAAACCGTGCTTATGGTGTGATAACTTGGATGCTACATACTTGTCTGCAAATCCTTTGTTTCATGCTAGAACCAAACATATTAAGATAGACTATCATTTTGTTCGAGAAAGAGTTGCCAACAAAATGCTTTACATCAAATACACATATAGTAAGAATCAAGTTGCAGATGGTTTCACAAAGACTTTGGCAGTAAAATATCTGAACAAGTTCAAGTGTAATTTCAACCTTTCTATAGGCTGCAATTAATGGGGGCTGTTAGACACATATATTAGGTTGTCACGTGTGTAACCTTTTCCTCTCTTTTGTGTATGCGTGGTTGACTTGGAGTAGTACTCCTCTTACGATCACCCCCTTGCTTGTACAATGCCCCGGTGGAGGTTTTTTCCACCCTATATCAACACGTACCCGAGGCCCTAATAACGGGTGATCGCTTCTGCCAATTCGATGTTTCCCACATATATTTTTATTCTTCAAGCTCTCTATTCTTCAATACCTGACGATACAATCTTATGTATGGAACATGATCTAAAGAAAACTAAGAATCTTGAATTAATACTATCAGTATTCGAGCAAATTTCTAGACTTAAAATTAACTTTCATAAAAGTGATTTGTATTTTTTTGCGAGGCTCAAAACGAGGCCCACCAATATGCTGAACTATTTGGTTGTGGTCAGGTACAATTTCCAATCAACTATCTGGGTATACCAATTCACTTTCGGCGTCTCACAATTGCTGAATGGAAACTCATCGAGGAAAGACTCCAAAAATGTCTTAATAGTTGAAAAAGATAAATTACTATCCCTTGGATGAAGACTTGTACTAATAAATTCAGTACTCACCAACATCGTACTGTATATGATCTCTCTTTTTTAGTTGCCAAAAGGTGTCTTGAATAAAGTGGATTATTTCCGATCAAGATTCTTTTGGTAGGAGAGTAGTGAAAAAAAGAAATATCGACTGGACAGATAGAATGTGGTTTGTCGACCTAAAGAATTCGGTGGACTAGGCATACATGATTTACAAGTCAAAAATACCGCTCTTCTGGATAAATGGCTTTTCAAGTTACTTACAGAAGATGGTGTCTGGCAAACCATACTTTGGAGGAAATATGTTGGCTAAAAAATTGTGTCTCAAGTAGTTTGAAAACCCAGTGAATGTAACACCCTCGAATCGTCCCTATGCAAGTTTTAGCAATTCCCAACAAACCCGCATAGAAACGATTCAAAGGTTCCCACCATGCACTTGCGTACGGGTGGAAAATGAAGTAATATCATTACACAATAGTCCACGATGGAACCCACGGAACATATATATACAACACGACTCCATGAGTCAAGAATATAGATATACAATACAAAGATCCAAATAACCTTGAAAACGATACACCGTCGAGTACAGACAAGATGCAAATCAAGCTAAGAGCCCTGAAGAATAACCAATGGCGTCCATAACCCTGCCCAGGCCAAGCCGGAAGGGTAACCCTGCTAACGACCTCGATCTCAAAACCCGCTTAAACAAAAGGGGTGCCGACAAAGGACAAAGAAAAAAGAGAGCGGTTAGTACTGAGGCCAGTACACCGCGAGTCTTATAATTCGATGGTCCTCACCTACATAGGTATGGTGGACTGATGCGGCAGCGAAGCATGCACTAAACAACATATAAAGACTCGATACAACTGTCGGCTATCAGCGAGGGATAAGAAGGACCTATTCGAAACCAAGCTGATACTACCACCAAACATACTTATCCTGGTATTTCCCCCTCGAGACCAAATGAGGAAGTCATGCCGAGGAAACTCACACTGTTGGCAGTTTTATTCATTCTTTCCATGGTGGTTATCCAACTTACTAGTTATATCAGGTATAAGTCAAATTATAACATTAAACTATAGTTATAATTGTCTATGATCGAGAATTGTGCTCCAAGCCGTCCATAACCGCGGACATGACTTTTCAAAAAGATTTAACCCTGGAGGGGTGCACCAAAGTTTCTACACGCACCTACACCCTTGTTGTCAGATCAGGTAGGTACAAGATGAGAAAACATACACCCAACGGTATGTCGACGGGGTTTTGGACACGACGTTTCCCAGACCAAAAGCAAGCACATGGGGACCACCCCACTAAGATACCCGTAACGAAGTCGGCGGGTCTCCGAGACAGACCCAGGGTTTATGTCAATGGCTGTAAATGACCGGAAACCCGAAAGTGTGACTGGGCTTGTCAATACCGCGAAAAAATTTCACATTTGTTCCTAAACAGTATAGGCGCTCCACGAGCAATAGTAAATAAAGTATTAAAGCATGGCATAATTACATGATATTAATAAAGCCCCAAACTAATTTGTGTCCTCCAGTACAGTACTTTGAAATCAGGTACTAACTCGATGGGGGTGCCCACAAACCCCACCTGTGGTTAGCGCGCTCGATTTCGGAACAGGTGTCAAGAACTCGAGGTCCTACGGGACACAAGTGGGCGGTTAAAAACCAAACATTGTCTATTACCCACCAGTGCCTCTGCATTATTTACCTACTTTCAATATTAGTTATTAAATAGTAATTAAAGCCATGATCATCTCCACCATTAAGCATGTACCAACTGATACGTCGAAAACGTATCTATAATTTTTGATGTTTCATGCTTGTTTAGTATCTACTTTGCTTTGCTTTATCTACACTTTGAGGTGTGTTTATATGTTTTCTGGTACTAACCTATTAACAAGATGCCACAGTGCCAATTGCCTGTTTTCTTCTGTTTTTGGTTCCAGAAAAGCAGAAAATCAATATTCTCGGAATTGGACGGGACAAAAGCAAAAGTCGATATTTTACCGCGGGGAACACAGAGCCAGAATAGGAGACGGAGGGGAGCCACCAGGGGGCCACACCCCCTGGCCGTGCGGCTGGGCCCAGCCCGTGCCTGGGGGGTGTGGCCGTCCTGGATGCCCCCTGCCTCGCCTCTTCGCCTATAAAGACCCCCCGATACTAAAACCCTAAGTATCCGATCAATATTCTATGAAACCGTCTGTAGCCTCCGCCACCATCGTCCCTAGATCGGGGGGATTTGAAGTTCTTCCTGGTACCCTGCCAAAGGGAAGATCATCCCGGAGGCCTTCTTATTCATCATGCCAGCCTCCGGTATGAAGTGTGAGTAGTTCCACCTTGTACGGGTCCATGTAGTAGCTAGATGGTTGTATCTCCTTCTTTATGCTACCATGTTTAGATCTTGTGAGCTCCGTTCATGATCAAGATCATCTATTTGTAATCATGCATGTTGTGTTTGCGGGGATCCGATGGATATTGAGATTACTATGTCAGATTGATTAATGGTTTTGTCTTATTAATTCTATCATGTCTGTGTTGTTTTTGATCTTGCATGCTCTCCGTTTCTAGTAGCTATCTTGGCCAAGTAGATGCTAGTGACTCCAAGAGGAGGTATTTATGCTTCGTTCAAAAAAACAATGTGATCCATCGATGTCTGATTATCTAGCATTTTGTTCCACTCGAGATCAACCCCTTGTTTCAAGATTATCTAGCAAGTGAACAACGCGATCAAGATTGATTTTGTTCCACTCGAGATCAACCCCTTGTTTCACCTGCTGCGCTTACTCAAGTCTTCATCATGCATTCAGTAGGCAGGCTTTCAGAATCATGAGACAACTATGCTTGTTTTATCATCTTTCACCATTGCTACCACAGTCCATACACAACTGTAATCGGAATTTAGATACATGTACACTAAAAAAAAGATATACCTTGTCTCTATTAATTTTTCAATACACGTGCTGCTAATTATAACCAGATTATACTATTTGAAGACCTAATTTAATATCATAGGTATGTGAACCGCACGCAGGTATTCTGCTTAGGAATGGGTACTCAAAATGAAAGGAGCATATTTTTATTCGAGGTTTACCAGAGGGGGGGGGGGCGAACCCCACCACTAGTTGAATTCCATAGGAAGTAGTCTGGCAGGCCCATATCCTTACAAACAGATTGAAGATAATTACAGGGGATACAGGTTAGAAGAAGACAACAAAAATACAGAAAAAACATACTAGAAAAAGGAACACAAAGAAATGAAGTGGGAGGTTGGCATCCACGCCAACCAAAACCCCTGGGAGGCTAGCATCTCAAAGGACGACCACCATGACTTGGCAAGGCAAGAGACGAGAACGACGAATGACCTGCATAACCGAGACCAAGCACAGTCGAAGGGCGTAGGATAGCCGAGACTGGGGTGATGACCCCGGTGTGCGGACCCTATGGTCGAAGGGCGATGCAGAAACAGGTCACGCCATGGCATGAACCGAAGCAAAGCCACAAACCAGGGAACCACCTCGAGTACCTCGAGCCATCCACCAGGGAGGATCTACGGTGAAAACCTCAACACCAAATGCAAGCATCCCAGTGGAACCGGTAGCCGAATACATGGAGACCAGATAGGAGCATACCAGGAAGTGTCACTGGCACGGTCGAAGGGCGTCGGATCGCCAAGACCATGCGATGACACCGATGTGTCATCAGCGAAGCCGAAGGGCGTTGCGCCGCCAAGATCAAGCATCGTCGAAGGGCGTCGAATAGCTGAGTCTAGGGCAAGGACACCGGTGTTCCGCCCTCGTGATCGAAGGGCAACGCAAGCCAAGGCCACCCCGGAGTGTCTAGGCAGCCCGGTATGGGCCATCATGACCACTACAAAGTCCGGGAGGATTCGAGCCTAGGAAAGGCAACAAGACGAGAGGCAGAAACTGCCCGACGTAGATCAGTCCCCGAGACGGCTCCCAGACAATGGACTAGGGGAGCGGAGCACGACGCCTAAAGATGACGCCTCTAGGGGAGGATCACAGCACCCATCGGGTGTCGCTGTCGACGAGGTTTTCACCAGACAAAGCACTCCACCACCACTAGACCAGAGCAGGCCAGCCACCCCACCTCTGCAGAACCATGTCGGCATAGAGGGTGGACTCGGGCCACCGAAAAGAGGGACAGGCGAACTACAGAGGGCCAACCCTAGGTCAAAGGACAGCCTGGAGGCCCAGGTCCAGACCAACAGACGCACCAGGGCCAGATCCGATGCGGACCAGTCACTGGCAGGATCGAGCCCAAGGGACGCGACCTCGTACGCCGCCGCACCGCCGCCACCATATGAGAGCAGCAGGGCAAGGGGGAGGGGTTGCCGGCGGTGGACGAGCCAAGGAAGTGTGGAGGGGAAGCAGGAAGCACCATCGGAGGACAGAGAGAAGCACCAAGCACCACCGACGGTAGCCTTCGGATCCCAATAGGGCATCCTTCTTCCGATAACACAACGCGGGAGCCCGAGAGACACTAAATCCCCGCCGTCCCTTCACCGACGAGGGCCAACTTAGGTGACGGCGGCCTCAGGGGGCGATGACGGAAGGGAGGAGGGGGTGGGCGGCGGCGGCGAGGGCGGGTTAGGGTTTTGCCCCCCGTTCGCCCCGGAGGAGGCGACACGAGGAGCGGTTTTTCTTAGCCAGCATGAAAGGAGCATCTCACTCTCGTAGAGATCAAGTGGCACTTTCATTTGCCGCTACAAAACGACTAGAAGTTAGTGGTGTCGGATGTTCCAACGTCAATCTGCTCCTTCACAGTAGAGTCCCACGGTGTCAAAAGCATCTTTCAGAGCGTTCTGCTATGTGTACCTTTTTGGAAAGAGTATATATTAATATCACAAGGACACCAATTACACCCAGCCTCTGCAACAACGCATGCCCTAGCGGCTCTACGGATGCACACAACTTAGAAAAAAGAAAGAGAAATTACAAAAAAGAAAAGTCCCGCTACAGAGAACTAATCCTCAAAGAAACGACAGTGACACCATCAGAATAACACCAGTAGTCCTCCACTCCAATAACAACGCCTTCAAGAAAGAAATAGTGCCCAAGCGCCGTCGTTGCCCGACCAAAGGTCATAGGTTTTCACCCTGAAGAAAGTCCTTACTCACAAAACAATGACTTCAACAAGGTCATTGCCAGGCACAACCAGCTAAGGCCAGACCTTGGATTTTCACCCTGCAAGATAAGACTAGAAACTCCCCTGTGTTGTCTTCCCGCATCAACAGTCGCTGCAACGAGTCCCAGATCACGCAGCCAGATCTCCGTCGCCACAAGAACAAAATCTCCATTGCTACCCTCAAATTTCCGCTTTCCTGACATTCTCCGCATCTGACATCACCATGGCTCTAAGCATGGCACTAGGTGGGAACAAACAACAGAGCTTCGCAACACTCCCGCTGAAACCAAACGACCAGAAAAACAAGGTGTGCACGACCGAATACCTTCCAATCCAGCAATCTCCAGGCATGATACGCCCATGGGAGTTTGCCGTCGGAGCCTTCCGGAACCCGCCTCTCCAGACCAGATCAAGGAGGGTAGACATCAAGCAGATCTTCGTCTTCGTGTGAAAGAATCAAAGGACTACCACCTTTATTAGATCCGACACAACGATCCTCACACCGCCGGCCGGTTCCCAACCGCGCCGCAACTGGCCGAGGCTAGAAGCACCGGATCTAGATGGGAATCGAGATCCACGACCAGCCTCCTCCGCCCGAGAGGAAGATCCAAGGACGGCAATGGCCGCCGCCTGGTCCAGATCGCCGTCCGACCACCGTGCCCGAGCACATCCGCTGGTGCCTCCCCAGCAGGCCGTCGAAATCCTCGTCACTCCCCTCCCCTAGCGCCTTCGGCGCCAGGGGCCGCGGCCACGCCGGCGGCCGCGGCGGAAGGGAGACATGAGAAGGAGGGAGAACTTGGGCGGCGGCAACGGGGGCCCCCCGGCGGCGCCCTGGGGCGCGCCGTGGGAGGGGAGGGGTATCGGGAGGGGCACCTTTTTTTTTCTTGGAAGGGACCTTGGCTGCCTAATGGAATCAGCGACTTCTAGTATGGCGGTGATTGCGGGGAACCCATCGACGCTGTAACATGCTTTCCTCTCTATCTAGTACTCCAAATTTTAACAAATCTAAGACATCTATTATGGGACGGAGGGAGTATATGTTTGTCCTGTTTGGAGATACAATGTGAGTCCTAGTCCTAGTATTAGTTGGTTTCTACCTGTCCAGTTAGGATTAGTTTCCTTGTCAGGTTAGGAGTGGGTTTTGATTTTGCTTGGATCGTGCGTGCACAAACAAGGTGGAGATTTTAGCATCCTGAGAAAAGAAATAAAGAGAAAAATTAGAGGATGCGACACGTGTCTAGACCAAAGTTTTTTATGCATATTTCTTCGTTTAGATTCATGTGATTAATCCGTGGACGAATCCTACCAAGCTAGGCCAATGTTTTGAGCTCGGATGGTTGGTCCAAAACATGACTTTATTACCATGTTTTCTCTTTATCGGCCCCCCACCTAGGATGATCAGTACCGCTAGCACCACTCCTCAAGTGTGTTTAGCCGATCATCTCATCTGCGACTTAAACATCTGAGATCTATAGAAATGTTGCACCTGTGTTCACTGCAATATCTCGCTGTCACCAAGATCTATAGTCTCAAATGAATCCAATCTATCTCTAACACTTGGCTTTGCCAAAAATTTCCGAGGTCCCCTATTCCCACAATTTCTGACACATATTTTGCTCTCTCCTGTTCCCCTCTCCTCGATTGTGTATGTCATTTCCGTGCGGATAATTCTTTTTCAAAGTGAGAAAGTTGAGCTTGTTGTCTCCTCACACAAGTTAAAGTAGAGCGGTGTACATAATTCCTTTTGACAAAAGAAGGCTGGTGGAGAATTTATTTTGTGACATGAATTTTCCTTTTCATGATATGAATGACAATTGAAGACTGGCATTCTAACTCATCATGTATTCATGTGGCTGTGTCGTCTTATACACCGTGTGCGGAACTATTTCCTTTCTTGGATCTTGTTTGTTTTCAGGCCATGCCCTTTTGCTCACCTTGATCTGTTATACATGACAGATAAACACAGTGGGGACTAGTAGAAAGTTCTAGCTATTGAGTTTTTTTTTCAGACATCTATTGAGCATTGAGAACTACCACGATTCCACGTTAAGATCTACTAGGAAATTGACATTGATGTTCACATAAATTCTATAATAGTAATGCTAATGTTGTTTGGGAGTTTGGATCCCTGGTTGTTTGGGAGTTGTCCTGCAAGCAGAAGCAAAGATAATATCTGAATATAAGAACGCTCAGCTTTCTTGGATCGTGTCGCAATCATGAGCTCACAATTCTCTTTGCTTGGATTTTATGATCTTTCTGTTGTCTGTTTCAAGCTGTATGTAAGAACGGTCAGTAACCGGCATTTCATTTGTTCGACTACCTAGAATAGGAAGAAAACCATCTTTGACTCACAGGTGGGGAAGAACAATAGTGTTAGTGTTTACCCGGCTAATCCATGTGAAGGCGTCTGGGTCTGACACACGAGGCGCAATCCCATGTCACATAGACTTGGCCCAGGAGGCTGCGACGCTCCAGTCCTAAATTGAAGCTTGTAAGTATTAAAAGCTTACAAGAAGCGGGCGACTTGGCATTTTGCATGTCCTGCTGGAAACTGATATATATCTAGGTCTCTTATACATCTTCACTGAACGCTTACACGTTCCACTGACTTATAAACAGGTCGCTCGGACATGACGTGAAGCTCATATAGTAGAACTATGAAACTCAAAGATTCTAGTAGAGAGGCATGACGGCGCTAGCCCTTGCTAGCTGCTCTCACTCACGCACGGTCTAAGGTAGAAGAATAAGAAGACAGCAATAATTTTTTGCAGCGCACTAACGCCCTTTTCTATTTCTTTTCAGCTGGCTCAGTTTACAAGCAGTACACAGTGAGGAGCTTATATACGCGACGCGCACGCACACGACACCCAACTCTCCACTCCTGCCCACACGCCCACGACGCATACGATACGCCCGCCCAGGCCGCGGCAAGACTCCGTATGCATGCGTTGCCAAGCGTCTACTTGCAAACAGCCTGCTCCTATACTCACGCTCAACCGCACACACGGCACGCACCGACCCGGACGCGGCAGCACACCGGCGTCCAAGACACACCTGATGGACACAAACGCAAGCACCACTCGCGCACCATCAGGACACACGCACACACGCGGTTTATTTGCTAACAAGGCAGACCTTGTTGCCAAGGAACGCAGACACGCACCATGAAAATTCCTCTGGAAAAAGTCTGCGCCTCTGCCTGTAGGTGGATCTCATCCCAGAGATAAAGTTGCCTCATGGTATCCAGTGATTCCTTCTCGAGAAGTTGTTGCTACAACCGCCTAATTAATTTCACAACAATCATTTCGTCAAGTTCACCTATGACGTCTACCTGGATCATTTGCCTCTCTTCATGATGTCTCATATTCCCACCTATACGTACATGTTTTTCTTGTTTGTTCATCTCTCTTTTGTTCTCCTCTCATCGCTTGGATGCTATATATTCAAGTACTAAGCTAGTGCTGCCGATCCAAAAATGAAGTCCAACAATGTACAATATTGCTTTCAGTCTACTCTGTTGAATATCATCTGAGTGTTATATAAAGAAAGAGCAACAACTGGTAGTAATTAATATCGAGTTGTATGTACCAACCATTTTATAGTTAACTAGCATTGTGGCCCTCGCAAATGCAAATTAGTTTTATGTCCACATCGTACCCGATTAATAGTTAGATAATTCAATAAATAGATCTTATGCTATATTTCATATGAGCATTGGCAGATATCATGCATATATAATTATGAATTATAATCCTATTGCTTTGTTATGCAGTTGTTTTTAAATAATGTTATTTTCTATGCTATATACGTATATTATTGTTTTTATTATATTTGAAAAATATTACTAGCACATGGTTCGATGACCAAGAGCAAACCAAATAAGGGATTAGAAATGGTAGGAGCACAAGCACTCTGTAAGGAAACATATGTAACAAAATACGGACAACAATCATCATGACCGAAGAGAACGAAACACTCATCATCGTTGTCACTCAGACGTGGGCATCGTAGATCATTGTAGAAATCTAGGCGCACCTGTTTCTACGAAGTTTTTAGTTCAACTTTTCTACTTTGACTAGTAGTAACTTTTGTATACATTATACACAAAGTATTTGGATTTTTCACTTGAAGTTATAATACAAATAGATTTAAAAAGCGTCAAATCTAGATGGAAAAGAAACCGCTTGTGTTCCTGCCACTCTTACAATTGCATCCACAAAAGGCCGAGCTCTATTTAGTATTCAGAACATCATATAGATGAAACAAAGTGAAAACTGAAAAGTAACCGGTATTGTTAAGCGAAGCACTATTGATTGTTCATAACCATAATTTTTTTCATATACAGATGCTGCTAATTCCAACACGTGTATGCAATTTCAATGTCCTAATTAACAAGGATTGCATGTGTGCCGCACATGCTCATATCAGAACAAATGATAGGAACTGATACTCAAAATAAGATGACATCTCACTATTATCGTCAAGATCAAGCTTCTGGAGCCTCTTCCTTGTGCTCGCCATTGGCCGCGTCAGCCATGTTGCATGTGACTGTGCTGCCACTCGGCAAGTCGCCACTTGTGACTCCAGATATTGTATGACATAAGAGTCTAGTGGTCTAGGGAAACCAGCAGATCCCGCTGCTGGTTGTGGCCCTTCTCCTGTAAGGGACCTTGGCGCTTGGTGGCATGATGGCAGCAGCATCCTGTCGGCCTCTGGCATGGCGATGCCCGAATGATGTGGAGAAACCCCACGTCGTTGGATCATTCTTTTCTCTGCAACTGGTGTCGGTGTTAGTGTTGGTGTTGAAGCATCGGCGGCGTTGCTACCCACTGGGAGGGGAGCTACAGTAGCCCTCGGCATGCCAGAGGTGGTTTGGGTCTGGAATGCATGCTATTTCTTAGACATCCGCACCAGCTAGTTCCCACCCCTTCGCAAGCACTAGAGTCAGACCAGCACGATTCAGTAGTTGCGACTCCATTCCATATATATTTGTGCTCCACCAATTTCAACATATTTCTCTTTGAGACATAGAGAGACTACGTCTGCCCCAACTTGGGCAAGCACCAGAAAAATCCACAACTACCATGTTCCTAATACCTCTTATTCCCACTTGTTTTTCAAATCTTTGGTTTTTCTCTGGTGCATCTTCCTGCTTGTTGTCATGTCATTGCATACATGATGTACTAAGCAAAGTGATACCAGAATGCTACTTCCTCCGTTTCATAATATAAGATGTTTTAGCTTTGTGAAGGTAATGTATCTAGACGTCTTTTAGTGTGTAAGTTCGAAGAGGTTCACTCGGAATCTACTCACTAAAACATGTCTAGATACAATACCTTCACAAACCTAAAACATTTTATATTTTGAAACGGAGGGAGTAAAATAAAGTAACATAGTGTAAGATTATATGTATTCTAGTGAAGTTTGTGAGCTATATATGCGCCAGGTTTCACCTACCATAGTTCTAGGATGGACTTGAGAAGGATGCATAATCAACTTTTGGAGTTACATTTGCATTATTCCATGCGGTTTTGTAGTGGTGCTATCAAGGGGTGGGACACCCCTGATTATGCCCTGGAGAGTAGGTGAGTTCAACGAAACCTCATTAACTGAAATGATGTGCAAGGTTGCACCCAAGAAGATTGGTTTGGGTACGTTGCTATGAACAAAGAAAACAAAGGAATATATATTTTCGAGATTACAAAAGAAAGTACATTTCTCAACATGTGGTCATATGTGAGGATACAGTTTGAAAGTATAGACTTTAGCAATTATTCAAATGAAACATTTTGTGGTTACACTCTAAAGTCCATTGTTTTTTTGGTCGTTTTGCACACGATACGTGTGCAGAAGAAGACACTCGACAAATTTATTACTACTCAGAACCAATGTAGTTTCACATATCAGAATAGAAGCACATTGGCTCCTGGGACACATGCTTTTTAATTGAACGGGAAATTTTGTATTAAGCGTGTTTAACATCACCAAAACAAAACAAGCTATACATTTTATGTGTTTGAGTTTCTAAGGGTTTTTGGACGAAACATGCAATGTGGACAAAGATACCCTTTTGTGGTCCAAAAAGTAATAGCATTAACTTGTTCTGTACATTTAAAGTGAAACTCATTTTCTTCTACATTTTTGTAGGAATTTATAGTCGAATATTTACATGTATATACCAAGTTGCCGCTTTTTCCTCCATTCGATAGCTTGCTCTCGTTGTGATCAAACCATATCCTCCGACTCGACTTCTTTCAAGACCAATGCCCAGGTCATCCTTAGTCCCGACACCTCCCATTTTATTATGGTTACCACATATGTTTCTTCTTCTCACATGTGTTATTTTGTGTGTTTTTGTGTTACTATATGTAAAATAATATTCTCTTAACATATTCATTAGTATAGTACTAACTCTGTTTCAAAGCTTAAGGCTTATATTTTTCTAATAGTCAAACTATGTAAAGTTTGTCCAAATTTTTAGAAAAAAATATTAACATTTACAATACGAAATCCATACCCATTGATACATCGTAAAACATATTTTCACATGGTATCTTGATACTTTTTTCTAAAAGTTTGATCAAACTTTCCATAGCTTGACTTTTCAAAAAACAAATATAAGACTTAAGCTTTAAAACAGAGGTAGTATTACAATATAAATCCTGGCACTGATATCAATATGTCAATAAAATGATAACCAAACTTCCAAGACTATAAAAATGTGGTGTAGTGTTTTTTCTAAATAAATAATGCTAATATAGCAACAATTTAGAACTGATGAAAGGGTACCATGATATTTAGTCTGATGAAGTTCAACAACCATATATTGAAGTTCAATAACTATGCAGAAAAAGTAAATCAAACAAAGAACAAAGAACATAGGTTTTTACGTGGAAACCGCAACCGAAAAAACCACGGAACGCTCAACGGCATTATCACTACAATTGGGAGGAGTATTATAATACACGAGAGGACAAACCTAGCCTCTATGTGCTATTAATATGATGGATCTTTCTCAATCTATTCTTTTACTACCTAGAACTATATATAGGGACGAACAACACTCTTTCTTGGCGGACATATAACAGAGTTGTAGAAGTGCAACGTCTAGCACGGTTGGCATGCCCTAATTTGTCAGGACTCCATCAGTAGCAGAACATGTGCATAGCATTCGGATCATATTCAACAATCTCCACCTTGAGCCGAAATCCTTTATAATAGTCATAGATAGCATTCAACTCCTCAAGAGAAGTCATCACAAGTAACCTTGTGCCTTGAAAGATCCGTAGGACTAATAAACTTCTCATGAAGTCACATTAAGAAAAGAAAAACAACACAGCTGTATAGTGAACGTAACAGCTATCAACAAAGCAAACACACAAATTTGGGTCTCGCATAAGACCTGATAAAATTCTTAGTTTCTGCCACTGACCTCAAAGATTGAAACCCCTGAATCATCAAATAACAAAAGTAATTATATCTCCCGTGGTGCCGTGAGTGAACATATAGCTCATAGTGGAACATCTTGGTGCACATAGTATTATGAAGAACTCATCTCATGAAATCTGAATGTGCTACAAACCACATAGCACAGACCTTGACAAAACAATACACATGCAAGCGCATCTGGTACAGAGGACATCACGTACACTGCCGACTTGTAATTGTTAATAAAAAATCCATGACATCGTAAAAATATGTTCATGTAGAACAACTTACAGATGAATGAACTTTCTCAACATGCAAGGAAGCTTCAACTCTATAATAGACCCCTCTTGAAAGAGCAAAGACAACTGAGTTGCACTAGAAATAACAGTACTAAATGTTGTAGTATCTAGCCAAATGAAATCTCCTTCTTGCACATCCATAATATCTACCGACAGTCTATAATCCAACAAACTCCACCTTAAACTAAAAACTATCCAGTGCATCCTCATAATCGGCATGCGCCAACAATGCCCGCATCTTGACTTGCCATAGGATAAATCATGTGCCACGATCCAACAACGGAAGATCGTACTTCATGATAGCTTCGTAGAATTAAACAACAACTAACGAGAATATAGATAGCACCTGGTAGTGAACGTAACAACAGGTGAGAGAAAATCAAACTACACTATTCAGATTGCCTTCACGGGAACAGCAGCAGATCAACAAATCGATTGTCTATTCTATTCTATGACTACATGAAATTATATATATGGACGAATACTTATTTCTTGACGGATACGAACCAGAGTTTTAGATGTGCTAAGTCTAGCATGGTATAATATAACAGGTGCGCATAGGATTCAGATCGTATTCAACAATTCACATAAGTGAAACTTGGTGTAGCAACTTGGTCGAGCATGCATTCATTTATTCAATACGATCGATGCACGTGAGTCACGACAGGTACATTGTTAGTCAATGTAGTTAGTACCCAACAGACATGTGTGGTTTTGAAACCTCGAACTAGCATGTAAAGTTTCGCAACGCCAAACAGTTTCTAATTCACTCCACTCAGTGGTATTCCCTTCGTTTCAAAATATAAGATATTTTAGATTTGTAAAGAAAATGTATTTAGACTTCTTTTAGTTTATAGATTCACTCTAAATCCGAGTGAACCTATATACTAAAACTAGTCTAGATACATTTTCTTTATAAAGCTAAAACGTCTTATATTTTAAAATGAAGGGAGTAAAACCGGGCGCAGGAGATTGTGATTAATCCGAATTTTTCAAGTGCGCTCAGAAGTAAGCTAGTTATAGTGGACCGAGAGCAGAGCACTAACAAGTGATCCTTCGTCGTTCAAAAAATAATATGATCCATCCATGTCTGATTATCTAGCAGGCTAAACACACGATCCTGACTGATTTTGTTCCACTCCAGATCAATCCCTTGTTTTAACTACTCTGCTTACTCGAGGCTTCACCATGCATTCAGTAGGCACGCTTTCAGGATCATGAGAAAGCTATGCCTGTTTTATCATCTTTCACTATTGCTAAACAAACAATTGTATTCCTTGTAAAAAAAATATTCGGAATTACGATACAAGTACAGACAAAAAATTCAGATATACCTAGTCCTTGTTGATTAATACAGGTGCTGCTAATTATAACCAGATTATACAATTTGAAGACCTAATTTAACAACATAGGTATGTGGACTGACACAGGTATTCCGCTTTGGAAGCGGTACTCAAAACCAAAGGAGCATCTCACTCTCGTAAAGCTCAAGTGGCTCTGGACATTTCCATTTTCTGCGGTGGACATCGTGACCTAATGGAAGCCGCGACATCTGGTATGACAGCTGCGGTGAACATTTCCATTTTATGCTCTGGACATGTGTTTCTTCACAGCCAACCTTGCATTCCTAATTACTTAAGCACCAAAAACTTATTTATGCAGTTTCATCATTTGTCTCTTCTTACGACCATGAACACACAACTCCAGCTCAGCTTAATTCAGCACCAGAAAAATCCCTATCACTGTCTTGCTTCACATAGTTGTCACGCATATATTTTTTCTGTTCTCTGGTTCTTGTCTTGGCTATCCACTCCGTTCGACTGAAACAGGTGGTAGCTTCAAGGATCCATATGGACACCAAGGTAGATAAAACTATCGGTAAAATGTGTTATATGTTGATCCAAATTCTACAAAGTATAGGCCAACTTCTGACAAGTGGAGCGAGGCCCGTCGCCAGGAGGCTTGGGCCGAGTGTAACGATCGTCGTACGGTACGGATCGTCGAAGACCTAGGTTTCCACCGATATATAAACCCCTTGTAAGCCGCCGGTTGGGATGAGTTGCATCTGTGAAATCCCCGGCGTTTGTAAACACTCCTCGATATAGTGAAGTTTCGCTGGCTGGCGCCCGTGGTTTTTTCCTCTCTTTGTTGGAGAGGTTTTTCACGTTAAATCTGTGTCCCCTTGCTGTGTTTTTCGTTTTCGTTCTTCGTTATCTTCTTGTCGCAATTGTAACAAGTGGTATCAGAGCCCCAGGTTCTAATCTAGGGTTTGCGACATGTCGTTATTGAAGTTCGATCTACCACAGCTGGACTACACCACAAGATTCTCCTTGTGGCAGGTGAAGATGCGGGCGATTCTCGCCCAAACTTCTGATCTGGATGAAGCGCTGGATGGATTCGGTGGAAAGGATGCTAAGACCTGGTCCGCCGAAGAGAAGCGGAAGGACCGTAAGGCTTTGTCTTTGATTCAACTTCATCTGTCCAATAATATTTTGCAGGAAGTACTGGAGATGAAATCTGCTGCTGCCCTATGGGAAAAACTGGAAACGATCTGTGTGTCAAAGGATCTAACCAGTAAGATGAACGTGAAGATGAAGTTGTTCTCGCACAGGCTGCAAGAAGGTGGATCGGTAATGAATCACATATCTGTTTTTAAAGAGATTGTTTCAGACTTGCAGTCTATGGAGGTAAAATATGATGATGAGGATTTAGCTCTTCTACTCTTATGCTCGTTGCCTAGTTCCTATACACATTTTCGTGATACAATATTGCTGAGCCGTGATGCACTAACCCTTGCCGAAGTACATGACGCCCTCAAACAGAGGGAAAAGATGAAAACTATGGTAGGATCAGATGGGTCGTCATCCAAGGCTGAGGCTCTGCAGGTTCGTGGCAGGACCGAGCAGAGATACAATAACTATGGCAACAGAGATAAGAGCAAGGACGGTAGAAGTCGTTCAAAGTCCAAGGGAAAGGATAAATTCTGCAGGTATTATAAAAAATCTAATCATGTTATTGATGATTGTTGGAAGTTGCAGAATAAGGAGAAAAGAAACGGAACTTACCAACCGAAAGATAGGTCTGAAGGTTCTGGTAAGGCTGTTGTTGTTTCTGACAGTTCTGATGGTGAATGCTTAGCTGTTTTTGCTGCTTGTGCTTCTCGTGATGATGAATGGATACTTGATACTGCATGTTCGTTTCATATTTGCTGTAACAAAGATTGGTTCAGTTCATATGAGTCTGTGCAGACTGGAGATTTTGTGCGTGTGGGGAATGACAACCCATGCCATATTGTTGGTGTTGGATCTGTTAAGATCAAGACACATGATGGCGTGACACGCACGTTGAGTGAGGTGAAGCACATACCAAGCATGGCCAGAAATTTGATCTCCCTGAGTACCATGGACGTTGATGGATACAAGTATGCCGGTGGGCATCGAGTTCTGAAGGTATCAAAAGGTTCTCTTATTCACATGATAGGTGATATGAATTCTGCTAAATTATATGTTCTTAGAGGTAGCACTTTGCCTGGTATTGCTGCTGTTACTTCTAATGATTCTGATGATTGTGGTAAAACACATCTATGGCATATGCGTCTTGGGCATATGAGCGAACAAGGCATGGCAGAGTTGGTCAAGAGAGAGCTGATTGATGGTTGCAACTTGAGTAAGTTTGAGTTCTGTGAGCACTGCATCTTTGGTAAGCATAAAAGAGTTAAATTCAATGCTTCCGTTCATACCACCAAAGGCATATTAGATTATGTGCATGCTGATGTATGGGGTCCGTCCCGTAAGACTTCTATTGGTGGTGCTAATTGTATGCTTACTATTATTGATGATTACTCAAGAAAGGTGTGGCCTTATTTTCTGAAGCATAAATCTGATATTTTTTATGCTTTTAAGAAGTGGAAAGTTATGGTTGAAAAACAGACTGAGAAGAAGGTAAAGGTACTACGTACTGACAATGGTATGGAATTCTGTTCTAATGAGTTTGAGGAGTTTTGCAGTAACGATGGCATGATCAGGCATCACACCATCCCATATACTCCTCAGCAGAATGGCGTGGCAGAACGCATGAACAGAACCATCATCTCGAGGGCTCGTTGTATGTTGTCTAATGCAGGTATGCATAGGCGTTTCTGGGCTGAAGCAGCCAACACAGCGTGTTACCTCATCAACAGGTCACCTTCTATTCCACTTGAGAAGAAAACTCCTATTGAGGTATGGTCAGGTTCACCTGCTGATTATTCACAGTTGAGAGTTTTTGGCTGCACTGCATATGCTCATGTTGATAATGGAAAGTTAGAGCCTAGGGCTGTTAAGTGCATATTCCTTGGTTATGGTTCGGGAGTTAAAGCATATAAACTATGGAATCCTGAAACTAAAAAGATTTTGCTAAGTAGAAACGTTGTTTTCAATGAGTCCGTTATGTATCATGATAGCTTGCCATCAGATACCTCTCCTGTTGCTGTTGGAGAGGAGAGAGTTAATGTGCAGGTGGAGAACCTGCAGAAAACTGTTGATAATGATGCTATCGTTGAAGATACACATGAGGAAAACATTGATGATATTGTTGTTCAGCACTCACTATTGCTTTTGCAGCAGCCACATGAGTCCATTGCTGCTGATAGACCGAGGCGTAATTGTGGTCCTCGTCCTCGTTTAATTGAAGAGTGTAATATTGTACATTATGCTTTGAGTTGTGCTGAACAGGTGGAGAACGATTCTGAACCTGCTACATATAATGAAGCCATTTCATTCGTTGACCATGAAGTGGGTTTCGCTATGCAAGAAGAGATGCAATCGCTTGAGAAAAATGGCACATGGGATGTTGTGCGCTTGCCTAAACAAAAGAAGGCGGCTGCAAGTGGATCTTCAAGAAAAAGGTTTATCTCCCAAAGAGCCTTCAAGGTACAAGGCAAGGTTAGTAGCAAAAGGGTTCAGCCAGATTCTAGGTATTGATTACAATGATGTGTTCTCTCCGGTTGTGAAGCATAGTTCCATTCGCATTTCTTTAGTATTGTGGCTATGCGTGATCTTGAGCAGTTAGATGTCAAGACTGCTTTTCTGCATGGAGAGCTTGATGAGGAAATATACATGGACCAACCAGAAGGGTTCATAGTGCCTGGTAAAGAGGATTTTGTGTGCAAATTAAAGAAGTCTCTTTATGGCTTAAAGCAATCTCCAAGACAGTGGTATAAAAGGTTTGATTCATTTATGATCTCACATGGTTTTGAGAGGTCTAAATATGATAGTTGTGTTTATATCAAGTTTGTTGATGGGTCACCTATATACTTGCTGCTATATGTTGATGATATGTTAATTGCTGCCAAGGGCATGAAAGAAATCACTACTTTGAAGGCACACCTAAGTAGTGAGTTTGAGATGAAGGATCTTGGTGCTGCTAAGAAGATCTTAGGTATGGAGATTACCCGAGATAGAAAATCTGGTTTGTTATTTCTTAGTCAGCAAAGTTACATTAAGAAAGTTCTTCATCGTTTTAATATGGATGGTGCCAATTCAGTTAGTACTCCTATTGCTCCTCATTTTAAATTGTCAGTTTCTCAATGTCCTACTACTGATGAAGAGTTTGAGTACATGTCAAAGGTGCCATATTCTAGTGCTGTTGGTTCTTTGATGTATGCCATGGTTTGTTCTCGTCCTGATTTATCATATGCTATGAGTTTGATAAGTAGATACATGGCTAATCCTGGTAAAGAACATTGGAAGGCTGTTCAGTGGGTTTTCAGGTACCTTCTTGGCACTTCCAATGCTTGTTTGAAGTTTGGCAGGACCGGTGAGGGACTCGTTGGCTATGTGGATTCAGATTTTGCTGCCGATTTGGATAAGAGAAGATCTCTCACAGGTTATGTGTTTAATGTTGGTGGTTGTGCTGTTAGCTGGAAGGCTACTTTGCAGGCTGTTGTTGCATAATCTACTACTGAAGCTGAATACATGGCTATTGCTGAAGCTTGCAAAGAATCTGTTTGGTTGAAAAGTTTGTTTGCTGAGCTTTGTGGAGATGATTCTTGCATTACTTTGTTTTGTGACAGTCAAAGTGCCATATACCTTACAAAAGATCAGATGTTCCATGAGAGAACTAAGCATATTGATGTCAAGTACCATTTTGTTAGAGACATTGTTGCTTAAGGTAAATTAAAGGTATGCAAGATCAGCACTCATGATAATCCTGCTGATATGATGACTAAACCTGTTCCTGTTGCTAAGTTTGAGCTTTGCTCGAACTTAGTTGGTTTAACTGATTAGCCCAAGTGGCTATTGGCGCCGAAAGTATTTGCTTTGTTTGTTCAGGGAGATGGTTGTTGTTGATGCTACAAGGAGGAATTTGTCTCAAGGTGGAGTTTGTTATATGTTGATCCAAATTCTACAAAGTATAGGCCAACTTCTGACGAGTGGAGCGAGGCCCGTCGCCGGGAGGCTTGGGCCGAGTGTAACGATCGTCGTACGGTACGGATCGTCGAAGACCTAGGTTTCCACCGATATATAAACCCCTTGTAAGCCGCCGGATGGGATGAGTTGCATCTGTGAAATCCCCGGCGTTTGTAAACACTCCTCGATATAGTGAAGTTTCGCTGGCTGGCGTCCGTGGTTTTTTCCTCTCTTTGTTGGAGAGGTTTTCCACGTTAAATCTGTGTCCCCTTGCTGTGTTTTTCGTTTTCGTTCTTCGTTATCTTCTTGTCGCAATTGTAACAAAATGAAAAACAAATCTAGGATGGGTCTACCACTCCTAGGAACATAATCATCATATGTCACTTCTTGAGCTGGAGACACAACTTTAGAATCAGGTTCCTCGGACACAAATTCCTTCCTAGCTCTGCCCATGTTCCCGGTGATTCCTGTTCCCAC
Source organism: Avena insularis (assembly GCA_023614405.1). Taxonomy (NCBI): domain Eukaryota; kingdom Viridiplantae; phylum Streptophyta; class Magnoliopsida; order Poales; family Poaceae; genus Avena; species Avena insularis. Next base: position 12,389,330 of record CM042684.1, read on the forward strand.
ATGTTTTATTCAATTTTTCAATTCAACTCTCGCAAAAAAAAATCCTTGTTTCTGTAACTACCCCTACACATGGTGTACTAAGCTAAGTGCTACATGAAAGCTAATAAAACAGAGTGAAAAGATACAACATGATGTCCAATCTAGTGAAGTTTGAGTTCTACATATAAGGGGGATCCGGAAGTATTGTTCACCCAAGTGCAAGTTTGTGGTGGCATGTATTTATTCACGATGCTTATGAGTCATGAAATGTATGAATGACGATAATCAATGTAAGTTGTATGCACCAGCTAGTTTGTCTTGAAAGCTCGTTCTAACGCAGAGAAGTTGGATGACAACGTTGAGAAGTTTCTACTTTACTTGGTAGTATAATAGAAGCAGGAGATGAGATTAAGCGGGCTCATGTCACACACAAGAAAAAACTAATACGATCCACCGAGAGCACTGACAACGAAAAGTGAATTAGTGCAGGACGACTAGTAAACCATCCAAGGTTAGAGAAAGTTTACAAGCTAGTATATCTTGTTGTGACATTTACATAGGTTCTTACGCGGTGATAAATACAAAAAATAAAAGAAGAGACTTATTTTATGGTCGCAGATCGTGAGTGAAGATTTTCTGCATATGGGCATGAGCGATGATGTTATTTGATTATTTTTTTTGGAAAATCACATTTTTGAGTTTCAAAGAATTATAGAAAAAAAATCCGAGATGTACCCAATGAATAATGAATTATCCCGTAAACATGCAAAATACCAATTTGAAATACTTTATATGATGACCTACACAAAATGGTTATAGCGTGGATTTGAGTATGCATAGTTTTGCGTCTCCAAATTTAATCAGATCTTTTATTTTTGTGTATCCCACAATATAAAGAATTTCGGGTTGCGACATGCTTATAGGATACAATATTAATTATGTCTAGAATTTATATTTAGATTTTTTGACAGTTAAAAGTATATTTTTTTAGGGAAAAAATATTTTTTTTTAACTTTTTTAAACAAAGTGAGTAGTGGAGCTTAGGGAGGCAAAGACACTTTTCGAGCAGGTCGTGTTTTTTTACCGTTATCCCACCGTTCACTTGAAAATAAATGAAACACGGAATACCACGGGACGCGCTGCCGCCGCTGCCACCGGCACTGCGACGCCGGTGGAGAGTCGCAGCACAAGAAACCGCCCAGCCCAGCGCCCCAGCCTTGCCAAGCACGATGCCGCCGCCGCCGCCAACGTACGTCCTACTCGCTGCCCCCGCCTTCTGGACCAAAAGCCCCATCTCCAGTACACGTCGTATCTATCCCCATATTCTTCCTCATTGCTAACTTAGACATTGCTCGTGCGCAGTTTCTAGGTGGCTTGGCGTTTTTGCTCCGGGCCCACCACCTGCTCGACCCAATGCGCTTCTGGCGCCTTCTAATGCAGACTTGCTCCACGCCTCCACCCAAGGATCACATAGGCTCTGTCATAACAGATCGGAGCATTCCCTGTATATTCTGGGTGTGAACCTCTGTCATATATATTCTTGTTTTCTTCTTTCTAACTAAACAAGTTTGTGTGTCTGAAATATCATCACTAGAAGGCAACTGAACTTAATGTCTTGGCCTATCTTTTGGACGCGAATGTATAGGCATATTAAAAGTAATAAAATTTATCAAAACATTCAAGCTTTACATAACCAGCTAGTCTGTAGAATATTGGCATTTGGCAGAGGGTTTATTGTTGCTAGAGGACCCCAAGGTAATTGCAGGGCTCGATGGTGTTGAAACGGTGGCGCGGCAGCCCTAGAATTTGTTATTGAAAATTTGCAAGTACTGAATTCTATTACTTGTTACTGGCCATGGTGGGCTAATGGATTCTCTGTTTTACTTTTTGATGTGGGGAAGTTGGATGATTTTTACTTCAATATGTGGAGAAGTTGAGTACATGTAGCTTGTATTTCCAGGGTCTTATATTTTTTTGTCACCTTGAATCAATTCTGAAAAAGTTTGGTTTCACTTGCCCTTCTCTTTACAAGAACAAAAACAAATATAAGTACCTGCTTTCGTTGGGAGGAATATTTTTTTTCGTAGTAAAGCAACACCATGGATCGAAAGTTCTTTTGCATGTAAACCAAATCTTGGATAGAAACAACAAGCATGTCACCAATAATAGCCACAAAAATATGGTATTGCAGTTATTTAGCACTGAAACTTTATGTACCATGTGTCTGAACTGTTACCAAAATGACCATGCTTTACCAAAAATTTTCTAAACCACTGAATTCGTGATCACATATATAGTCGTGTTTTCAAACATCATTTGGGGATATACATATATACTGGTGTTACCAAAATAGACACTGCATCTGAAATCATGAATGTTTGCAGGACTAGTTTCGTACATTTGTATGACTATTGTCTTGGTAAGTGGAAGGTGGTTATTGCAATACAGTTACAGAGCAAGACATGTGTTGCATAGCACTAATTTTTTTAGTTAATTCTTCAGCGCAGTAATCCGTCAATAACGAGAACTCCTGACTCTTAATGTTCTTCATAATTTCTTATTGTTTCCGTGACATAATATCAGTCTACATATATGAGGATGAAGTATCTGAAGTTGGGCTGGATACATTTTCAATGTTCAGCTGTTTTAGTTTTAGGTAGTGATTTCCATACTCTTATTCTGATGAAGTAGTATTATAACGTTATTAAAAATATATATGAACATCTAGATACAATATAGAAATGCTATCTACGGATCTTAATACAGAATTAGAAAATACGATGATGATTCTCAAAACAAAATAAAAATACATTGATGTTTGACATGGCAAAAACATTACAAACTGAATTTAGGATACTCCTTAATTTCTGGCCCTATCTATTTCTAACATTTATCTATTTGTTGAAAGTCACTCCCTCCGTTTTAAAATATAAGATGTTTTAGATTTGTGAAAAAAACAAATCTAAACTTGTTTTAGTGTGTAGATTCATCCTAAAGTTAAGTGAATCTACTCCCTCCGTTTTAAAATATAAGATGTTTTAGCTTTGTGAAGCAAATGTATCTAGACTAGTTTTAGTATATAGGTTCACTCATGTTTAGAGTGAATCTACACACTAAAACAAGTCTAGATACATTCTCTTCACAAACCTAAAACATCTTATATTTTAAAACAGAGGGAGTACATACTAAAACAAGTCTAAATTCATTTTCTTCACAAATCTAAAATATCTTATATTTTGAAACGGAGGGAGTATTTATCATGTGTTTATTTCCTGTTGGTTTTGTAGATTAATCAGTCAACGTATCGTTTCGGAGTACACTTGTGTGCTGGGCTGGTCTATTAGTGCAGCTGATAATAATAGGCTGATTCTGTAGCTTGCACCTCATCGTAATCCTGGTGGCGGGCACCAGGTACTAGGCTGAAGCTAGTACTAGGTAAGCTGCAAGACTAGTCGCTAGGTTCAGCTTTCCAAGTTTGCTCTTGGTTGCTTCTCCTCTATGTGCTGCAAAATGATGCTGAGTTGCATCGCTACGATTGTTAGATGAACAAAATGATTTCGTAGAAGGATAGCTCAACCGGTTGGGAAAGTGGATGTACAAACTCGACACCTGAGTTTAAATCCTCACGGAAGCGAATTAAGGTTCATATTTATACTTGAGGACCAGGCTCTTATGATACTCATACAATTTATCTCGAGGATCAGGCTTGGTGTTTAATCAAGTTTTAAAATCCTGGTACTCATGCTTAATGGCTGTGTGCATCCCTAGTTGGTGCAGAGGTCGGGGAAGTGAAATCCTCCCTCCATTTTAGACGCTCTCACCCCCCACCCCCGCGTCGCCTTCGCCTGGCGACCGAGGGGACCAAACCCTAACCCTGCCGCCACCTCCTCCCCCTCCATCGTTCTCCCTCCCCGTCGCCCCCGGAGGGCCGCCGGCCTAAGTGCGCGGCGCCGGTGATGGGGGCTGCGGGGATCTGGCCTCCCGGCCCCAACGTGGCGGTAGGGAGGAGTACGCCGATGCTGGACGGGGCCCCCTCGCCATCGACGTCTTCGCGGCTCCGGCCGGCAGTGGCTTCGTGGGAGCTCGGATCTGGAGGCGGCGGCCTCTACCGGAGTGGGGCGGGTGGCGATCTGGTGGAGGAGGTGTCGGTGATGGGATTCTATTGGAAGACCTAGATCGTCTCTCTATCCCGAATTGCATGCTCGATCCGTTCTCCAGAAACTGGCAGCCGGTGTGGGGATCGCTGTGTGGATCTAATAAAGGAGGTGATCATTTGGTTTCTTCGGACGAAGGCGGAGATCTGCTTGATGTCTGCCCTCGTTGATCTGGTCTGAAGAGGCGGGTTCCAGAAGGCTCCGCCAGCGAACTCCCATGGGCGTATCATGCCTGGAGATTGCTGGATCGGAAGGTATTCGGTCGTGCGCACCTTGTTTTTCTGGCCGTTTAGTTTCAGCGGGAGCGTTGCGAAGCTCTGTTGTTTGTTCCCACCAAGTGTCATTCTTAGAGCCATGGTGAAGTCAGATGCGAAGAATGTCAGAAAACGGAAATATGAGGGTAGCGATGGTGATTTTTGTTCTTGTGGCGACGGAGAACTGGCCGCGTGATCTGGGACTCGTTGCAGCGACTGTTGGTGCAGGAAGGCAACACAGGAAGAGTTTCCAATCTTATCTTGCAGGGTGAAAATTTAAGGTCTGGCCTTAACTAGTTGTGTCTGGCAATGACCTTGTTGAAGACATTGTTTTGTGAGCAAGGACTCTTTTCAGGGTAAAAACCTATGATCTTTTATCGGGAACGACGACGATTGGGCACTGTTTTCTTTTTGAAGGCGTTGTTATTGGAGTGGAGGACTACTGGTGTTGTTTTGGTAGTGTTACTGTCGTTACTTTGAGGATTAGTTCTCTGTAGCGGGATTTTTATTTTTTATAATTCTTTTTTTCTGGAGTGTGTGCATTTGTAGGGCCTCTAGGGCATGCGTTGTTGCAGAGGCTAGATGTAATTAGTATCCCTGTGATATTAATATATACTTTTTTCAAAAAAAAAAATGGAGCGGAGCCAATGGAACAGCAAAGCTGTATACAGAACCATTTCAAAATCCCAGACCGAGTTTAATATTGCTGGCCCTATTTCACTCGAGTAGAGTACGGTCATTCTGCGAAAATAGCATAGAAGGGATGATCAACCAACCTAATGTCAAGGTGTGCCGTTGTCAATATATAGACATCCTTTGTTTATTGTACTTCCTTCTCTATATCTTTTTCTCTTTTCTTTGCCCTTCCGTTCCCTTGTGTTCTACTAGATTTCTTTGCGCTTCTTTTTTTATTTAGATTTCTTTGCGCTTTGGCTCCCCGGCGGAGGTTTGCTGGCTACTTGCAGCGGCAGCGAATCGCTATCCGGCGATCGATCCCCGGCTGTGCGAGCGAGCACTAATCGACGCGGTGGTGAGGTAATCAGGGAGGTCGGGCACGTTTCTTCATGTTGTTTTTATTCTGAGTAGCAGGAATATGACATGAAATTACATGAGAGGCCCTGCTCAATTTTTAATTTTTTTCTTAAAATCCGAGGACTGATTTTGTTAATTAAACAGGTTCCATTAATAAATGTCTGGGGTTATCATTTTGTCATTTAAGCCATGACCAGTAAAAATAATTGGTCACATAATGCACATGTGCAAAATGTTTTTTCTAGGATACACCCTGGGAGGTGTACCAGACATATAGAAGAAGCTGCCGACGGCAGTTACAACGCCGCTAGGCGGCACCCACTGCTACCAACAGAGAAGGGTGGTATCTCCCTCACACCCTGAGCCTACTCTCCTAACCACACCGCGGTCACCGGCTCTGGAAAGCCAAATCTATCTCTACGAAAGAGCCCAGCTAGCCGCCACTGTCTGAAATCGTCCCGTATCCTGGTCTTGATGGTCTCCGCTCTCGGCAGAACCCCGTTGAAGACGATGTCGTTCCGGTGTCTCCACAAGCACCAGAAGACCTGGATGATCGTCGTCCAGAGGTCCCGCTGGTAGGCCTTCCGGCAAGGCCTCGACGTCCACCAGAGAAGGAGGTCGGTGTCGGTTGCGGGTAGCCATTGGGCCTTATCCCACTGGTGCAACACCCAGGCCCAAACCTCTCTGGCCACCACACAACCCAACAAGACGTGCTAGATGCTCTCCTATGCTTGGTCGCACATCGGGCACCTGGGCGGCCGAGGCAGCCCCCTACGTTCCAGCCGGTCAGCGGTCCAGCATCTATCTCTAGACGCCAACGAGGCGAAGAACTTACAACTTTGCGGGGCCTGGGACCGCCAGATCTGGGTGGCTGCCGGCGCACGCGCCATGCCTGCGAAGAATGCCATGTAGGCCGACTTGGACGAGTACTGCCCACCGCTGGACCAACGCCAGGTCAGCACATCCTCACGCTCGGGAACCAACTGGATCCCGGCCAGCGCATGCCACAGTAGGAAGAACTCCGGTACCGCCTCCGCACTGAGGTCAGGCCCGCAGTCCCTAACCCAATCACCCGCCAGTCCCTCCTTGACCGAACGGGCGCGCCGCTTGGCCGGGGGAATCGCCGCTAGCAGGTTAGGGGCAATCTCCTCCACCCTACGACCATTGATCCACCGATCAAGCCAGAATCTGGCCCCCATACCATTGCCCAGCGTGTAGCTGGTAGCGGCGTAAAACAGCTCCAAAGACTGGCGGGGCAAGCCCAGGTCAAACTCACCCCAGGGCTTGGAGGGGTCCACCCTCTGCAGCCACGCCCAACGGCATCTCAGCGCAAAGCCAAGCAGGCGAAGGTTGGGAATACCCAACCCACCAAACTCCTTCGGCGAACAGACTCGCTCCCAAGCGACCAAGCAGTGGTCGCCCTTGATCTCCCTCCTGCCTTTCCACAGGAAGGCCCTGACAATCTTCTGAAATGCCACGATCGTCTGCGGGGGAACGTCGAGGGACATGAGGGCGTGGACCGGAATGGCTGAGAGCGTGGTATTCACCAGCGTGATCCGGCCACCCCTGGTGAGCAAGCCCGCACACCACGGCTGAAGTCTGTTTGCTGCATTATCCACAACAAACTGCAGCTGGGCCTCTGTGGGCCTGCGAAGGCTGAGAGGGAGCCCCAGGTACCGGAAGGGGAAGGTGCTGACATCGAATCCGAGAATCCCATGCGCGAGCTCCACTTGCTCCGTCGAGCACTGAATGGGGTGAATCGAGCACTTGGCCAGGTTAGTGCGCAGTCCGGAGGCCTCACCGAAATCCCCCACTATCGCCGCACAGGTGCGCAGGTCCAGGGGGTGGGGCGGATGAAGGTGACGACATCATCTGCGTACAGGGAGGTGCGGTGGCGCAGGCCGTTCGGCGCCAGCTCCAACAGAAGCCCCACGGCTGAGGCTTTCTCAAATAGCCTGTGGAGGACGTCCATCACCGTATCAAAGAGCAGGGGGATAGGGGGTCCCCTTGCCTCAGCCCCCGCTTGTTGAAGATCAGAGCCCCAGGGGCGCCGTTCACCAGGACCCTCGTCGATGCCGAACTTAGCATCCCACCGATCATGAAGATCCACCTAGGCCCGAAGCCCATCTTGGTCAGGACCTCTAGCAGAAAAGCCCAATCCACCGTGTCAAAAGCTTTCATGATGTCCAGCTTCAACAAGACCACCGCTACTTTGAGCCGATGGAGCTTGCGGGCCGTGCTCTGAACAAGCTGGAAATTATCGTGAATGCACCTCCCATGAATGAAGGCACTCTGGTGGGGGCCCACCAGCTGGGGCATCCTCGGCGCCAACCGAATCGAGAGTACCTTCGCCACCAGCTTCGCAACGCTGTGAATCAGGCTGATGGGGCGGAAGTCCTTGACTTCCACCGCCTCCGGGTGTTTAGTGAGCAGCGTGATCAGGGCCTTGTTGGTCGCGTGGAGCCCGCGCGAATCCCCCTCCCAAAGAGAGAGGAAGGCCGCCATGACATCGACTTTAATAATCGGCCAACAAGCCACGTAGAACCTGCCCGTGAAACCGTCGGGGCCAGGTGCCTTGTCAAGCTCCTGCGAGCGCACCACCCCCCAAACCTCCTCCTCTGAGAAAGGGAGGTCCAACTCCGAGAGGTCATGCTGGTCCAGATCCAGGTAGTCCAGATCCAGGGCCGCCCTCCTCTCTGGGCACGACCCTAAGAGAAGGTCATAGAAGGTATCGACCGCCTCGGACTTCGCTTGTTGATCGGCCACCAACACCCCCTCAACCTTGAGGTGGGCAATGAAGTTCTTCCTCCTCCGGTGATTGGCCTGCAGGTGGAAGAACTTGGTGCATGCATCTCCCTCGCTCAGCCAAAGCAAGCGGGACTTCTGCCTTGCGATAGTTCTCTCCAACGAGGCCAGACCCAACAGCTTCTTCTTGAGGAGCCTGCGGAAAGCTAGCTCGCCCGGTGACAGAGCCCTAGCTTCCATCGCAACATCAAGGCGTAGGATCAGCTCATTGTCCAAAAGGATTTGTCTCTTGTCGCCAATAAACCTGTCACTCCAGCTGGTCAAGGCCTTAGCCGTAGCCACCAGCTTGGCCTGAAGCCGCTTGAACGGATTAGCCACAGGCGCAACCGACGTCCAAGCCGCCTCCACGGTCTCCAGGAACCCGTCCACCTTGGGCCAGAATGCCTCAAAGCGGAAGCGCTTCCCGGTCTCCAACTGGGCGTCGAGGCTAAGGAGCAGGGGGCAGTGATCCGAGATGGAGGAGCTCAGCGCCGAGAGGAAGGAAGAGGGGTACCTCTCCTCCCAGTCCACCGTCGTAAATACCCTATCAAGCTTCTCGATCGTGACCTGGGCCCTCTCATTAGACCACGTGTAGCGCCGGCCATTCAAATAGAGCTCCTTGAGCTCCAAGGCCGCCAGCGTCCGCCGAAACTTAGCCATAAGGCGTCGGTTTAGGTTACCGTTATTTTTGTCGGTGGCGTCCACAATCAAGTTAAAGTCTCCAGCCACCAGCCACGGGCCCGGGTGCAACAGCCTCACCTCCGCCAACTCCTGCAAGAAGATCCTCTTATGGACCTCTCCTTGGGGTCCATAGACACCCGTAAACCACCATCCATCCGTTCCCGACGACTCCACCCACGCCGTGATCGTGTTGGCCGAGAGATGTGGGTTCGAGAGAGTCACCACCGTCGACTTCCAAGCAAGAAGAATCCCGCCCCTCGTGCCCTCGGCCGGGAGGAAGAAGAATTCGTCAAATTGCCGCCCCAGGCAGCGGTCCACAGTGGCCCGGGAAACCACCTGCAGCTTCGACTCCTGGAAGCACACCACACTCGCACCCGAGAGCGAAACCACCTAGTAGATAGCATCACACCTGGCCGGTTGGTTCAGGCCCCTCACATTCCACACCAAAAAGGAAAGGAAGTCTGACATGTCGAATTATTATTACAGACCGGAATAAAAAAGCAGCATGCACTCCTAGACCACGGCGGTCTCCACATCGTCCTCAGGGATCGGCAGCGCCTCCGGGGTCCAGCCAAAGAGGGACAGACAGGCCGCGAGGCTCTCCTGCGTCATGGGCTCGTCGAAAAACATGATGTAGGCCTGGAGTGCCTCCTCCCCGATCACCTCCCCCTCCCGGGCGATGCCCAGCTGCACCATCACCGCCTTCTGCTGCTGATTGACCAGTGCCCCCGGGGCAAAGCGACCGGCGACGCGCCTGCTGCGACGAAGGACTGGAGGAGGGGGGTGTTTCTGGCAAGACCTGCGTGGCGCCGGGCGAGGGAGAAGCGCCTGCCGACGCACCCGACACCGCTCCCAGAAGCTGGACAGCCTCGTGTCATCATCCAGCGAAGAGGGAGGTGCAGATGCCGCCGGCCCAGCCCTCGGCGAGGTATTGACTCCAGGAGATGACCGTCGCGAGGCCAGGGGAGTCTGCGGAGTTCCAGCAGGGCGGGCCGGGTGGGTGGCCCGTCCGTGCCCCCACCAGACACCTGGCCACCACTGGGTGCTAACTAGGCCGAGGAAGCACCCGACGAAAGCATCACAGCAAAGACGGTCTCGCGATCATCCTCCCCCACAGGCCCAAGGCCCCGGTCGCTGCCACCGCTCCAGCCATAGGCCGAGGCCTAGGACCCAGATGAGCTAGAAAGGAGGTGGCCCACCTGGGAGCCGGTCCCGCCCAAAATTTGGAATGCCTGGGCGGGAGAGCTCCCGCGCAGCACCACCACACGCCCGCGAGCCACATGATTCTGGAGGGTTCTGGGTGGGCCCTGACGGACGTGGCATGGTCAAAAAGTCAGCCACCCCCCGCCCAGGCCCCGCCATGACGTCGTCAACGCCCGTCGTCAAGGGCGGGCTCGGTCTCCACGCTGGCGTCAGGCCTGCTCCCCGTGGGCCCAGGCTGATGCGGCCACGACCGCACCTCCTTGGTTTGACCCAGAGCGACCCGCCGCTCCCGGCCACCACCCCAGCGACGGCGAGGCTCCGACTCGCCGCCGTCCATCCTCCCGCGCGAAGAGGAGAATGAAGTCTGGCGGCGCCGACGCACGGACGGGCCCGCCCCAAGGTCGCCACCGAAGCCTCCATCACCCCCGTCGCCATCATCGGAGTCACCGCCGCCGCCGCCGCTTCCCAAGAAGGAGCGGTCCATGGAAGCCGTCGTGTCCTCGACCCTCACCAGATGGACCACCGCATTGAACTCCAGCAGGGCCACCTCCTCCGGGATGAGGGCCTCCACTGGCAGCAGCAGATCGTCATCGTCCTCCTCGTCGAACACCAGGGGCTCCGCCAGCCAGAGCTTCTTGGAGCGCGGGATCAAGGTCGGATCGTCGGTCCAGGCTGTCACCCGGAAGCTCCCCAGGTCTGACCGATTCGCCGTCTCCGTGCCCAGCCTCTCCACCCACGCAGACGAGCCCAGCACCGTCTTCGCCGTCTCCATGCTCCACGAGATCGAAGGGATGCCCACCATCTCCAGGTGAACACGGAAGCGGAAGGTGCGCCTGGTGGCCTGGAGCTGCCGATTCCAGGGACTGAACCGAAGCGAGAAATACCTCCCGTCGAACGGACCCGCGCCGGCCACCGCGTCGCGCCGTGCCCTCGAGTCAAACAACAGGAGAAGGTCGGCCGGCCAGAAGCGATGCACCGTCAGGTGTCCCTGCAACTCCGGAAAGCGCGCAACCAACGCCGCACGAGCCCGCTCGCAGCCCACCGAACGCCTGGTGCCAGAGACGTAGGCCACCAAGCTCCATCTAAGCGCCCTCTCCGCATCCTCCACCTCCCTGGTCCGGTAGATGATGCACCTCTCTCGCTCGGGCCTAGCCGCAGCCCCGCCAGCGATCAACGCATCCAGCGGCGACGGCGACGAAGGAGGCGCCGTATGGACCGCCACTTGCGCAGGAGGGGAAGAGGGGGCAGCGTCGGCCAGCCACGTCAGACGCTCGCGTGCCGGGCGGCGCTCCCTGGCGTGGGGCGGGACGTACGCCGACCGTGCCGCCGCCACAGGCCAGGCCGGCTCGACCTCAGCATCATCAGCACGTCTCTCCTCCGACGCAGGCACACGGGCACCGAGCCGCTCATGCGCCGGCACCCGCCCCCCCGGCACCGGCCTCCGTCGCCCCCTCCCCGGCCACCAGAGGCTGCACCGGCTCACGCCGTGCACCACCAGCCTGCGCCGCAGAGCCCCGCCTGAAGCGCGTCGGGCGCTGCCTAGCCACGTGGTCGTCGCCCTTGCACTTGAGGCACTTCGTCTTGTTGGTGCACTGCCCTGCAACATGGCCCGGCTCCGCGTAGTTGAAGCAGAGGCCGGCCAGGTCCAGCGGCACGCCGTCCGGCACTTTGAACGAGGGTCTCGGCCCCCAACGCTGGCGCCGCTGCCGCTTCCTCTTGCCGCCCTCCATCTGCCAGTCCAGCGGATCAGGCTGGCGACGCACCTCCGGCCGCACCACCGTCGACGCCATCTGCCGAGCAGGCTGAGGGCGAGCGGCAGGGGACATCACGGCACCACCCCCAGTAGGCCTCTAGGCAGGGGGTCTCACGGACGGCGCTGGAGGAGGGCTGGGGGTGCCGTCCCGCACCACGTCGGAGTAGGAGCGCGCGGAGGAGGAGAAAGACGCTATCTCCTCGTCCTCCTCCTCGGCCATGTCGGCCCAGCTCAACGACACACCCGCGGCGGGGGACGCCATGGGGCCAAGGGGGCGGGCTAGGGGAGGGTGGGGGTGGCGGGGGGCTGACGGCGGCGCGCCGGGATGCGCGGCCACGGCTGCGCGGAGGGGCGCCTGGCGCTCCCACGCTCCACGCTGAGCTTAGGAAGCAAACTATCATTACATCTGCATGTGCAAAATGTCTTCTTTTGGTCCCTAGTTAAAACCGTTAGTGGTCAAAAAGTGTCATATAAGGAAAGAAATTTACACTAGAGTCAAATAGGGTAGAAAAAGTTTTCTCGAAATTTGAAGTACTGTCAAATATGAAATTCAGGAATGAAAATTATTACTCCCTTCGATCCATAATAAGTGTCGCTTATCTTAGTACAAAGTTTATACGAGATAAGCGACACTTATTATGGATCGGAAGTACTAAATATCAGTTAACTGCAACTTAACGTGTGTAATAGTAAATTAGTCTGCAACTAGTCCACCAAGCTGCAGCTGAAAGAACTCTACCAAGTCCATCTGGTATGCCACAGATTTGATCTCATTCCGTCTATGATCATATCTGGGCGGCACAAAGCAACCGTCCACGATCTTTTCCATCACCCCCTTGTCGAGGTCGAGGACGAAGGCGCCGTTGTTCCTGTGCAGCACAAGCATTGATCCCCTGCTGAAGCTGAACCACATCTCGCAGGGCTGGTGTGGCGGGTGAGGACACTTTGGGTCGGGCAACGCCACCGGAATCATGATCACAGCCGTGCGGAGCCACTCGTCGCCGCCTTCGCCTGCTTGGCTTTGCTGCTGTGTCCAGAGGGTGACGTGCACGAGATAGACGCAGGCGACGGAGAGCTTGCCGTCTCCCGTGACGCAGAGCACCGGTGCGCCTCCGACACGGACCGGGAGCTTCGTGCAGGAGACCTTGCCGCAGGGGTGTTTGCCCACCACCGTGCTGAGTTTGTACAGCAGGTTGCCAAGCCGGTCAATCCAGAGCCAGTGCGCCGCGCCCTGGTGAACCACGGCGGATCTCTCGCCCACGAGAGAGAGGCCGGGAATGGTGTCCTGGTTCAGGGGAATGGCGGGCGCGCTCCAGCTGCCCGTGGCGGCAGAGTACGAGCGGAGACACTCCGGATAACTGCTGGTTAGGTCGGTGAGGAGCAGCTGCGAGAAGGCCTGCAGGCCGCGCCGCCCTGAAGGTGATGCCCCGTTGCTGCTGCTGATGTCGGCGGCTGTGATGATGGCGTAGCTGAACACCCTGCCGGAGCAGTCGAGAGGCGGGAGAAGGTGGCGCTCGCCGGTGATAGGGTTGCAGAGTCCGAAGGTGCGGGGGCCGAGCTGGACGAGGACGATGCCACGGCGCGCTGCCAGGGGCACGGCGTAGCTGAAGGAGGTGGCCAGGGCACGAAGCGGCGACCCAGGCGCCGGCACCAGTTCACGGCGCCCCTGCTGGAAGAAGCCGAGGAGGCGCGCGCGGTGCCCGGCGCCCCACAGTCCGCGGAGGAAGGCCGGGTCGGTGAAGCGGCGCAGCCACCGCCGGCATGTCACGGCCAGCATGAAGAGGGCTTTGACGTTGCCCACGCGGGACAGGACCTCGAGCAGGACGTCTTCCGGCAAAGCGTCCATGCAATCCCTTTGCAGGCATCTTTGACGTCGTCCCTCGGCGGTAGACATGGCTTGCCCCGCGCACGATCGAGTAGCTACCACTTTGATGATGATTTGCGCTGGGAACGATCGATCGATCGGAACCTTTATTTATTTATATACAGGAGGACATCACAGTCAAGCAATCCGAGATAGAGATGGAAACTAAGAGCTCTCGCCCTACCCACGGAAATATATAGAACATCATCGTGGAGCTTCCTATTCTACCCGGAATCTGAATCCGACCTGTAAAAGTATACTCAAGGAGGTCTGAATCGTGTTACGTAGTAATAGTGCGTGCCACTGCCACCAGAAAGTATATGTATATATACTCCCTCCTTCCACTTTATATGTAAGTCAATGGATCTATCAAATATCCCAAATACGGACATCCCGAACGCACCCTCGATCGATGTGAGTCACGCTTGTCCACGAAAAAAACAGACTGGATGATCATCCCCTACCTCTCCCGACACAACTTCCTCCCGAGCACGTCACGCCGCCGCAATGGTGCTCCGGCTGCCGGCCGCGCCCTTTCCCCCAGCCGCCGTCCGCGCGGTCGGTTCCCGAGCTCACGCGTCATGTCCTCAATCTCCCGTCTCCATTTATCCCCCACGGCCGCCACCCGCCGCCGTACTAGCGTCGTCATGCCCACCGATTCCGGCCGTTCTCCATGCGCACAGATGCAAGGCCCGCCGTAACCTGGCTGTCACCCGTTTCCCCATTGAGTTCATGTGCTCGAAGTAGCGCTACTCGTCTGGACTCTGGATGAATGGTACGCCGGTGGCCCAATGCAAGCAACCTTCACAAGCTGGTTGATCATCCGTGCATAACACACATGTGTGCACTGCACACAATATTGTTGCTACTCCCTCCCATTCCATAAAACTCGTATTTGTTTAGATTCGTATATATCTACTACTCCCTTTGTTTCAAAATATAAGATGTTTTAGCTTTAATTGTGATGCAAATATATCTAGACTATTTTTAGTATATAGGTTCATTCATGTTTAGAGTGAATCTATACATTAAAACAAGTATAGATATATTCTTTTCACAAACCTAAAACATCTAATTTTTTGAAACGGAGGGAGTACTAAAATATGTCTAAATACATATAAATCTAGACAAATCTGAATCAAGTTTTATGAAGATGATAAGTTGCTTTTACTTGTTGTGAAATTCCCTACTTGTGTTGTGAAGTTGCCTAGTGCTGAAGCGGAGTTGCATACAAATTATACCGCCTCGCCAAAGTTGCACACCGATGTTGTGAGGTTGTCTGCCGATGCACTGAAGTTGCTTCGTCGGCCCCCAAATTTGCCTCTCTCAAAAATAAACTAGGAAGGAACAATGGGTTTGTCTCCCCATCGGTTACGTGTTTATAGGGCCAAAAGGCAACGTTACAATTATCAGTTTTGGTAAGGGGAAACACCACCAAACGGTAACCGTGGTTGACTCAACCATAATGCGATCGTGGTGGTTAATATCTTGCCTCCTATACCGATCGTGCTTTATTATATTGATAGCCACAATCGGTGCACATTAATAATGGCAAGATTTCCTAATATCCCCCCTTAATCAAAACTTATACAAGTTTAGATTATGCTTAAATTTTTCTAAGTCCCTATAAGATAAAGCCTTGGTGAAGCCATCTGCGACTTGGTCATGCGTTGAGATAAACCGTATGTCAAGAAGTTTTTGTGCAACTCTTTCTCTCACAAAGTGAAAATCAATCTCTATGTGTTTGGTTCTTGCATGAAAAATTGGGTTTGCAGATAAGTATGTGGCGCCCATATTATCACACCATAAGCATGGTACCTCCTTGATCTTGATGCCGAGTTCCTTTAAAAGTGTTTCTACCCATATAACTTCAGCTGTTGCGTTTGCTAGAGATTTGTATTCGGCTTCTGTGCTTGATCTGGACACTGTTGGTTGTTTCTTAGCACTCCATGATATGAGGTTTGGTCCAAGAAAAATAGCAAATCCTCCGGTGGACCTTCTATCATCAACACACCCTGTCCAGTCTGCATCTGAAAAGGCACTAATCAAAGTGGACGTAGACTTTTTAAAAGTAAGTCCAGTGGTTAGAGTATCTTTAATATATCGTAAAATTCTCTTGACAGCTGTCCAGTGAACTGTAGTAGGAGCATGTAGATATTGACAAACCTTATTAACAGAAAAAGATATATCGGGTCTTGTCAAAGTTAAGTATTGTAAAGCACCTACCACACTTCTGTATCTTGTGCCATCTTCAGAACCTAGAGCGTCTCCTTCATGAACAGATAATTTTTCTAGTATAGACAAGGGTGTAGGAGAAGACTTACACTTGTCCATACCAAGTTTGGCTAGTAAATCAGAGGCATATTTTTCTTGAGTAAGAACGAGACCACCTTGAATTTTCTTAACTTCAATGCCCAAGAAAAAATGTAAATCTCCTAAATCCTTAATAGCAAAGTGAGCATTTAAATCACGAACAAGTGTGGATATAGCTTGGGGAGAAGAGCTTGTAACTATAATGTCATCCACATAAACAAGAACATAGACCATGATACCTGATTTGTCATAAATAAATAATGACGTGTCACCTTTGGAGGGATGGAAGCCTAGTTGCTGAAGTTTGGTGCTCAAACGTGAATACCATGCTCTTGGGGCCTGTTTAAGACCATATAAAGCTTTGTCCAATTTACAAATATGATGGGGAGCATTAGCATCTTCATACCCAGGAGGTTGTTTCATGTATACTTCCTCTTCCAGAATGCCATGAAGAAACGCATTCTTGACATCGAGTTGACGAAGACTCCAGTCCCTAGAAACAGCAATAGACAAAACAAGGCGAATAGTAGCTGCTTTAACAACAGGACTAAAGGTGTCCTCGTAATCTATACCGTAGCGTTGTTTGAAACCCTTAGCGACCAAGCGTGCTTTATAGCGATCAATAGAGCCATCTGCATTTTTCTTGATTTTATAGACCCATTTGCAATCAATAATATTTTTGTTACCGTGATGAGACGGGACGAGGTGCCATGTCTTGTTATCAACAAGTGCACCATATTCTTCATCCATTGCCTTGCGCCAGTTCTCATTATGTAGAGCCTCCTATAGGTCTTGTGGTTCTCCTGTAGCGCACAAAAAAGAATACCGTATTGTACCATCAGTATATTTTTTTGGGTGTGATATACCTTTTTGAAGTCTTGTACGTGCAGCAGGAGGGGCAGCTGTATCCGATGGTGCAGAGGATCCGGCCTTGGACAGATTTTCCATAGCAGGGGCGATGGGCGTCGTAGTACACTGATGTCGAGGAGCAGTCCTTTTTCCCGCCTGAGCGCGCGCGTCCCGATAGGAACCGCTGTCAGGAGCGGAGGAGGCGGGCGAGGACGACCCGCTGTTGCTAGTAGAGGAGGCGGACGCGGGATCGGCGCAATACCGCACGGACGTGTCGAGCGGGGAGCCAGGGTGGGGCCGGCTGTCGAGGAAGCGTGGCGCAGGTGCGTCCTCCGCGCGATCCAGCGCAAGCCGCGCGTCCAGGTGGTCCCGGCCATCGAGAGAAGACGCGTCGAGTGGGGAGCCGGGATGGGGCCGGCTGTCGAGGGAGCGTGGCGCGGGCGTGTTCTCCGCGCGATCCAGCGCAAGCCGCGCGTCCAGGTGGCCCCGGCCATCGAGTGGAGACGACGGGGACGTGATGACCGGCACCGAGTCAGCGCCAGATTCGCGAGTTGATGATGCCGGAGATGATTCCGCTCCTGGATCCTTGTGCACATCCGTGTTATCTCCGGATTCTGCGCTTGACAGCCGATCACTCCCGGGATCGGTGCTGGTCGACGTTACGTATGCGTTATTCTCTGGCATAAAATGAGACTCCGTTTCTTGTTCAATTTGACTAGTCTTTGGACCATTTTGCTCCATATCTTCAGCAGTGATCTGCACAGGACGATTAGCAGCAGGCAAAGGTGTACAGCTATTAGGCATATAATCAACATCATTCATATCCTCATTTGTGAGACGAAGATGATTCGGAAGAAGTAGGATTTCTTTTTGGAGGAGGGCGCCGGCGTTGGGATGGAGAGATGCAAAAGGGAAGATATTTTCGTCGAAGACAACATCTCGAGAAATGTAGACTCGGTCGGTAGAGACATCTAAGCATTTTACACCCTTGTGCCGAGAACTATATCCGATAAAAACACATTGTTTTGATCGAAAGGATAATTTGCGGGAGTTGTAGGGACGCAAATTTGGCCAACATGCACAACCAAAAACTCGAAGGGATTTATAATCAGGTGTTGTTTTAAAGAGAAGTTCGACTGGAGTAGCATTGTTAATGACTTTGCTTGGCATGATATTAATAAGATATGTGGCTGTGAGGAATGCCTCGTCCCAAAATTTTAGAGGCATGGACGCATGAGCTAGAAGTGCAAGACCAACCTCAACTATATGTCTATGTTTGCGCTCGGCAGAACCATTTTGTTGATGTGCATGAGGACAAGATACGTGATGTGTGATACCAAGTTTTTGGAAAAAAGGATTTAATTTCTCATATTCTCCTCCCCAGTCTGTTTGCATAGTGATGATTTTCTTGTTAAATCTTCTCTCGACAAGATTCATGAAATTTTGAAAAACATCAAAGACATCAGATTTCTTTTTGATAAGATAGATCCAAGTGTACTTGCTAAAATCATCGATAAAGCTCACATAATATTTGTAGCGGCCAACGGAGGTGGGTGCAGGACCCCAAACATCCGAGAAAACTTGTTGTAAAGGAACGGTTGATACACTTGTGGAAACATGATAAGGGAGTTGATGACTCTTAGCTTTTTGACAAGAATCACAAATAGTGTCAACACTAGTTTGTTTTGAATGCGGAAGACAAAATTTATTTAGAATGTGATCAACAACTAAACGAGATGGATGACCGAGGCGACTATGCCACCTTGTAGTGGATGGCTTGGTGGCGACACAAACTTGCTTCGTCGGGGAATGAGATGATGATGACACAATTGGGTAGAGGCCACCTTCACACCGTCCTTTAAGAAGAATTTTCTCCGTGGCTCGATCCTTAATCAAGAAATACCAAGGGTGAAATTCGAGAAAGGCATCATTATCAAGAGCAAGTTTATGAACGGAAACAAGATTTTTTGTCGCACTAGGAACATGAAGAATATTTTTGAGATGAAGATCACAATTTGAGGTACGAATAGATGTATGACCAATATGACTAATATGCATACCTTCGCCATTTGCCGTGTGAATCTTGTCCTTACCATGATATTGATCACGGATCATTAGTTTCTCGAGATTGTTGGTGACATGGTCCGTTGCTCCGGTGTCGGGATACCAATTGGTATCAACACCATAAGCGGCATTTGCTTCTTTCTCATTGTTGTTCCTGCTGTCCGCATAGCGCCACCAACAAGTGGACGCGGCATGACCATCTTTCTTGCAGATCTGGCACACGATGTCGTTGTAGCGGTTGTCGTTGTAGCGGTTGTCATTGTTGTAGCGAGGTGGACCTCCACGTCCACGTCCTCTTCCTCCTTGTGGGGGACGGCGGCCACCACCACCACCATCCCTCCTTAGCCATCACGGCCTTGCGAAGCCGTTGTAGTTGTCGTTGTAGTTGCCGCGGTTGTAGTTGTTGGTGTAGTTGCCGCGGCCATTGTAGTTGTCGCTGTAGTTGCCGCGACCATTGTCGTCGTATCTCCCACGACTACGGTCACGGCTTGCTAGATTCGCCGAGGATTCAAACCTCTTGTGATCACCGCCATCTCCTCCACCAGAAAGCATGTTTTGGCGCGAATCAACCGCACGAATTAAACCATGGAGATCACTCACCGTGCACTTCGCCATTGCTTGGACCGTGGAGAACAGCCCATTGTATTCTTCGTCGAGCCCGTTGAGGATGAGGTCGACGAGTTCATCTTCTTCAATGACACGGCCGGCGGCGATGAGCTCGGTGGCGAAGCCTCTCATCTTGGCCACGTACTCATCGGCCGTCATGCTCAGCTTCTTGGTGTTGGAGAGGGCGCCGCGAAGATGAGTGACGTTGGCCTTGGTCCTTGAGATGAAGAGGCCGTTGACGAGATCCCATACATCGGCGGCGTGCTCAAGACCGATGCATTGGGCAAGAATTTCAGGAGAGAGCGTGGTTAGAAGGAAGCTTAGAACCTGTTGATCTCGTGTGAGCCACGTATCATATTCCGTGTTAGGCACTGATGTGGTCTTCCCGTCCTTCTCGATTTGCAAAGTCTCCGGCGGTGCTTTCTCCGTCCTCTCCACAAGGCCGAGCACTCGTGCTCCACGAAGTGCCGGCACAATTTGTGCCTTCCATAGGAGGTGGTTTGATAGGGTGAGTTTTTCAGCTGGAGGATTTCCAATGGATGGAGAATTGGAGGAGGTAGCCATGGATTTTTGGGGAAGGGAGTTCTTCATCGGGAGGAGGATGCCGACGGGATCTTCTTTGTGTTTTTTTTTCTCGATGTCAGGGAAGAGCCCAGCGCTCTGATACCATCTCAAAAATAAACTAGGAAGGAACAATGGGTTTGTCTCCCCATCGGTTACGTGTTTATAGGGCCAAAAGGCAACGTTACAATTATCAGTTTTGGTAAGGGGAAACACCACCAAACGGTCACCGTGGTTGACTCAACCATAATGCGATCGTGGTGGTTAATATCTTGCCTCCTATACCGATCGTGCTTTATTATATTGATAGCCACAATCGGTGCACATTAATAATGGCAAGATTTCCTAATAGCCTCGTGGCTTGTCGGGCACGAAAGTTGCCTGTCGGGCACAAAACTTGCCTCGTCGAACACCAACATTCTCACTGATGACATGGAGTTCAGTTACACGAGCACGGTTGGTGGTCTGCAGTACTTATGTCTGACTCGGCTTGATATTTCTTTTGCAGTAAATCGGGTCTATCAATTTCGTGCCACTCCAACAGATGTTCATTGGTCAGCTATGAAGAGGATACTTTGGTACGCTTAAGGGTATAGTTAACCTTGGATTGCAAATACATAGGTCTTCATCAACCGATCTCACTGTTTATACAGATGCGGACTAGGCAGGATGCTCTGACGATCGTCGATTAACCGGTCGCTATGTTGTATTCTATGGACCAAATCTGGTATCATGGAGCTCTCGAAAGCAACCAACTGTCAGCCGATCTAGTACAGAAGTGGAGTACAAGGCCATAGAGAATGGAACAACTAAAGTTACATGGTTGCAGTCGATTCTTAGAGAACTAAGAGTGTTTCAGTCACAAGCTCCAATTATGTGGTGTGACAACCTTGGAGCTACGTTCTTGACAGCCAATCCTATGTTTCACGCGAGAACAAAACATATAGAAATTGATTTCCGTTACGTACGAGAGAAAATTTCAGCAGGAGTGCTGAAAGTTCAGTTTATTTCCTCTCGAGATCAGCTAGCAGACATCTTGACAAAGGAACTCGGTCAACACGTCTTTGATCGATTTAAATTTGATTTGTGCTTAGCTAGTACACATTTGGATCGAGAGGGTTTGTTAAAGACATTAGTTGTAACCGAGTAGATATGATCACAATCAGTACAGCTAACAGATAAGATAGCTTCATGTTTGTTGTAATCCTAACTACTTGTAATCCTAGCCATATGAGATAAATATATATGGAGCTATTTCTTATGCTTGAGGCATGGCACAATTCATTCATTCTCATGTTTCTTTTTAACACCACCTATGCCTATTTCTACATGCATAAGGTTGTATGTGGAGGCTATATGGTTTATTTGCGTAAATCCAATTTTGTAAAAGTTTTATAAAACTTTCTTTGTCCTATTTTGAAAATCTTTAATAAAGTAATATAGGGTCAAGTGGCAAGCGAGAAATCCACCAAGCTGCCATCCCTCAACCTATCACCTTGGACCCTTCCAAGTGTCCCAAAATCCCACCCCATGAATGATTCCACGAACATAGGGTTTCAAAATTTCACCTTCACCGATTCCGTGGACTTAGGGGTTTGAAATTTCACCTATACCGATTCCACGAACAGAGGGTTTTGAAAAACAGTTTGAAAAGAGAGGAAATCCTTCAGAGGCTTCAGTCTTCAGTTGCTCAAATTGCTCATATCCAGGGATAGCACTATAAACACAGAGACTTTGAATCCTACCGGGTTCGGGTCGTTACATAAGCTTTGTCAGCTCCTCCATGAAGTTCAGGATTAACTCTCAACTTTAAGAATCCACCTGGAAAACAATGCCGACACAACTAACTATATAGGGGAAATAGTAGATCTAGGTTAGGTTGGTCATTTCTAGGAATAGAAAAAACTTCAACACATGTCTATTTTTAGAAGATGCCACAACTTCTATCGGAGGTACATCAAGTACCAAAGATATATGGAGCTCTGCTCATGTTCCTAATGATGTCTCCTATTCCCACATACTCCCTCCATCCCAAGGCTTAAGACATATAACTTTTTTGAAAAGTCAAGCCATGTAAATTTTGACCAAACTTTTAGAAAAAAACTATTAAGAACTATTATATTATATAGATACCATGTGAAAATATATTTCATGATGTATGAAAGGGTATGGATTACGTATTGTAAATATTAATATTTTTCTCTAAAAACTTGGTCAAACCTTAGTTGGTTTGAGTTTTGAAAAAATTTATATGCCTTAAGCCTTGGGACGGAGGTACTATTTTTTAATATTAATCTATTATTACTCCCATATCTTACCGTTGTTTACATGGTTGCATATACACGTGATATGCTAATAAGCTAAGTGGCACAAAAAAATGAAACAGAGTAAAATGATGTATAACATATTCCCTTCGTTTTTTATTACTTCGCGCTCTAGGATTTTTCAAAATCAAACTTTGTCAACTTTGACAAAAAATATAGGAAAATATATCAACATTTATAATTCAAAATACATATATTATAAAAATATAACTTACAAAGATTCCAATACTATAAGTTTTAGATTATAGATACTTTATTTTTTGCTAAATATTTGGTCAAACTTTAAAAAGTTTGATTTTGATTAAACCTAGAATGCAATCTAATTGTGAACGAAGGGAATAGTACTAAACTGGTGACTTTTGTTGGAGTGTTATATATAAGCTGCAAGTATTAATCACACAAGTTAAAGTAGATAGAGCATTAATTAATAACTTGCAATTATGAGTCATGGTCGTCAATAAATGTAAGTTGTATGCATCGGTTAGTTTACTGTAACATTCCAGCATAGAGTTTAGAAATATGCTAAGATCATGTGTATGTATTGTAGTCATGCATAGAAAATCTGGATAATTTTCGCGCTTTTGATTAAAACTTATCAAATTAATTAAAACTTTTCTTAACTTGGTGAAACTGAAATAGATCGTCAAGTTGAGTGCGATAAGTAATATTGGACTTCCATGACCAAATGGACTCGTGGAAAAGCCATAAACTTGCACTAGCGGCCAGCAAGACACATGTGCAAAATTTAATTACGATGTTGCCTACATGCGCATGCGCCAACGGCCAGCACACACGGGCAAAAACATGTGACAGTTTAGTAGCTTACTTAAATAAAACAGCACCAATAGCTTAAGTAAACATAGAAATCAGTCATAACACAGTCCATATTATTCTCACCAATAGAACCGCACTTATTGAAATAGCAGCAAGCAACCATACAATCCTCATGCTTTTATATTATTCTCACCGATATAAGAAACACAATTCATTTTCACAAATACCTGAAAGTCCGTTGCCCATCTGGTGAGACGCGCCACCTTGCTTGACACTCCAAGACTTTATTTCTCCTGTTAGCCTTCTGAATATTCTCCTAGTGTCAAAAACTCTGAAGTTAACAGCAGGACGATGTGCTCAATTAAATACAAGATGCTTAAATACTATAGTTGAGTTATCCTAAGTTACATCTCTTGCAGGGTCAATCTCGACCTTACTAATTTAAGATAATGTGTTGCACATCTCACATGGAGTCGTCACCTCCAAAGGGCTTGTCTAAAAAAGTTTGGCCTTTAGCTTATTCATTACATATTTGACGTGGAATTATCCAGAGTAAAAGCAAAAGCTTTGTTTGACAGATCCCAATCATAGAGACAATTCATAATTGTGCCATGAATTGTAGCAGCATTGTCGAGATACATGACATTTTTAAAATTGATTGTATGCATCTGTAGATAGAATTCCACATTGATATAATGTGCGGTCAAGTAAATATATCCTAGTTCTTGGACTTATGTCCACAAGTTGTGCAACTAACATGAGAGCCATAATTAGCCAAGTTGTTTTTAACCTTCTTCTTCTCTTCGTCATAAATAGAACCACGATCTTTTTTGAGAGGTTTTTCACCATGAACATCAATACTTGGATGTGTTGACTTCATCTTTTTTTTCAAACCCCATTTTCTATATTTCTAAAAAAAAATTGCACTTATCCAAAACTTAGCTCGATCCACCACAAAACCACTTGTATCTCCAATGGGGTCACTCATGAGAAATATAGCATGGCGATTAATATCTGTTAGGAACTCTTGGCATCTGGACAAGACATGTGCTCGCCATTGGCCGCGTCGGCTATGGTGCGTGTTATTTTATTTTATTTTTGAACAAAGAAAGGTCCCGAAGGACCAGGAGCTGCTTATATTCATAATCGATGGGTTACATTTTACAGACCTGTCCAAAAGAAAATCAAACTTATAAACAGGACAGACAAGATTGCAGAAAGAACCCTCAGACAAATTTAATAAACTAGATCTGGTCCTTCTCCACCGCGATGACGAGATCCCCTCAATGTACGAGCAAGCACCGCCGCCACCACCGGTGGACGTACCACTTGGAGAGGAAGAACAGCCTTCGTCATGAGGCTGAGGAGGGCTGACAGAGTCCCCTGCTAAGGAACTCCTCGGAATAGCACCAACATATAGCCCGGACCGATGACTTGGACAAAGATCATCTTGTCTAGTAGCTCCACCTGCCTCCATGATAGCTACCCACCAGCTGAGAAAGACTAGCCAAAGAAGCCAGATCAGAGATATCAGTGAGCTTTATTGAGGGGGAGGAAGAAGCAGCGCCGCCATCCATCTCCGGCTCCTTCCACGAGAGCGTCATGAACATCAGCATCACCACCACCCGCCGCCGGTAGCCGCTCGCAAGCTCACTGGTGGAAAACAAGCCTCTAGTCCCGGGCCGCAACGGGCTCTAGTCCCGGTTTTGGGCCCGGGACTGCGAAAATGGGACTAGAGGCCCCCCATCTAGTCCTGGCTCGCAACAGCCCGCGACTGATAACAGCCACGTGGCTGTTTCAGCGCCGCGGGGGGCGGAAACCCTCTAGTCCCGGGCTATAACACCACCCGGGACTAAAAGGTTTCTGCCGTGAAAACACCACATTTCTCTCTGGCGAGATTGTGTATTTCCTTTTTTTTGCCATTTTGTTCCTTTTTCGTTTCGTGTTTCACTATAACAAACATATATTTCAGTATACATATTATACGCTACTACATACACACTATACGTCGATGCATTTATATAATTAATCGATCCCTTGCAAGCATACATATAATCAATCATATCAAAAGGACGAAATGTTTTGAAATTACATGGTCATTGATGAATATATATATCATATGAGCTACATGGAGATGACTAAGGAAAATCGAGTTCCACGTCATCCGCATAATGCTCTCCATGTACATCAAGCACTTCCTTCATCATAAATCCCGCCAGCTCCTCTTGAATTGCTCTTATGCGTTGGTCTGGCTCTAGTTTCTCTCGCAAATCATAAATATAATGTGAGTCAACTTTCCGCTCACTAGTCAACTCGCGGATGTACTCGCAGACGTAGTATTCACATAAATGAGTTCCCGGTGGCTGCTGTAAACTCTTCGCCATTTTATAAGTTAGCTCCTCTTTGAATGGACCTGGTATTTTCTGTCTGAACCGTGTCCAACACCTGCTCGGCAAACAAAATGAACAAAGGAGTTATTAGTTACTTGATATCAGGAAATGAATGAAAGAGGACGATATAATGCGATAATGATTGAAATTACTTATGGAGCATTGCTTTCATGTCGCTCCACTTCTCTTGGTCCCAACTTAATGAGTCGTGGACTTCAACTAGGGAGTTGTCAACCTGAATGTTTAGCAAGATCCAGTGGAATCTGCGGACATTTACATAAGCATACATGCATAGCTCATCCAGTAAGCAAAAATAAAATGTGTACAAGATATAAACACTCACTTGAAGTTGTAAGGAAATAGTATTTCCTTAACAAAATTATGCTCGGTTAAGAACCTGGACAGGTCTTCCTCCACGTCTTTGGGGTGATTCTTTAACGTATATTCATTAATGATATATGGGTCAATGAACCCAACGTCGTATCTTCTAGCTCTTTTGCATTCAAGCATCTTCATTCTGCGGAATATAATATCATCATACAAAAGGATATATAGTTAGGATAATATATTAAATGCAATGAACGAGCTAAAGCTACAAACTTAATTATAGAAATAAATAACTTACAGACAGTAGCAACCAATGATAGATTTGTCGAGGGCGCGCTGGTTGTATAACTGAAACAGTTCGGTCATTTGAACCTGTATCGAGTATGGTTTGAAGTGATGCTCCTTTCTAACGTCCACCGGAAACCAATCTTTATGATGCTTTTTTCTGCTTGCGACATGTACCATTCATGCAGATTTCGCATATGTGTGGATAGACGCGCGAGCTCCTCATTACTGACTAGAGGCTGCCCTTGGACATACTGCCGTACTATCTGACCCACTGGCGTATCTTCATAGCCTAAATATTGACCAAGAGACATATTTGCTTCGTTAGCAAGTGCTTTGGCCTCCGATACAGTGATTCCCATAAGTGCAGCATTATTACGGGCTCTAGGGTCCATTATTTGCATGTCCATATCCATTTCAGCTCTGAAGGCCTTGTCGAGGTCTGAAATGACTTTGAGCGGGGCGACCGATTGATTCTTCTGTGCTCCGAGCTGGGCAACTTGCTTCCCGCTTTTTGCACTTGTGATTTTTTCTTCTGTGCTTGCTTAATAATCTCCCGGTCATAGTCTGATTCTAGATTCATCGATATCTGGGATGGTTGCTCAAGAAAGGACTTAGCCCACTTTTTTGTTTTTTCGTTATATACCGGCTTTGGCTCAGGCTTTTTGGGTGCAAAATGCGCCTTAACTTGGGCAGCCACATCCGCGTTAGTTTCCTCGTCGGTCTTGTCATAAGGTCTCTTTGGAAGAGCCGGCGGGATATCGACTATCTTCGGCGTTTGACCTTTCTTCGATGTAGGGCGCGGGGGACCATCGAACTTCCGTTTCTTCGACGAGGTAGTAGTATTGCACGGAGGCGGAGGCGGAGATCGAGTTGATGTACTTGTAGGGATTCGTAGCATGGAAAACAAAAATTTTCTACCGCATACAAACAAACAAGCCAAGATCTATCTACTAGATTGTAGCAACGAGTGGATGGAATAACTCACCCTCGAAGATTCCAAAGTGTTTAACGAGAGCGGATTCTCGTGGGTGATGTAGTCGTACTCTTCCCGATCTCAAGATCGTGTAGACGATCCTTCCGGCGCTGCGTTCCGGCAGCGCTCCTTGATCGGTCACACGTTAATTTTCGACGAAGACATTCCTCTCCCTTGTTCCAGCAGGCGGCGGAGGTTGTAGCACTCTCCTCGCGATTCCGGCAAAGGCTGGCAACGGTACCGAAGTAGAGTGGAGATCTCGCAGGCTTCGCCAAGCGGGCGAGTATGGTGGAGTATGAGAGAGTCCCTCGGTGTTCTAGGGTTTAGACACACCAAGGAGGGGCTAGTGCCGGCGGCTAGGGTTTCACCTAGGCGGCGGCGGCGGTTGCCCTAGGGCCGGCGGCGGCTTGGAGGCGGCGGCGTGGGGCTAGGGTTTGGAGGAGAGGTACTTGTGTGTATAGAGGAGGGAGCCCTGCCCCTCCTTATATAGGTGGAGGGGCCGGCCGCGCCAAGGGGAGGGAGAGGAGTCCCTCCCCAACTCGGCTTGGAGGTGGGCCGCCGGTTGGAGGAGGGAACTCCTCCCCAACTCGGTTTCCCCCTTCCTCCTCTTTTCCTCTTTCCAAATTTAGCCGTTTGACTTTTCAATTTAGCTATTTGACTTTTCAAACTAGGATTTGAATTAATCCTTTATTTGGAACAGCGATGACACTTAGTACATGATGCAATCATACCAACTTGATACAACACATTCATGTACCCTTCCCCTCCGGAGTGCCGGACATTCCGGAACATTCTAGAACATTCCCGATGAAAACACCGGAACCATTTCCCAACTCCGAAACGGGACTTTCCTTATATGAATCTTATTCTCCGGACCATTCCGGATCTCCTCGTGATATCCCGGATCCTATCTGAGACTCCGAACAACATTCGGTCTCTTTCTCATCATTCCATAACTACTCAAACAACGTCGAATCCTTAAGTGTGTCTCCCTACGGTTCGTGAATTATGCGGACATGATCGAGACACTTCTCCGAACAATAACCAATAGAGGAATCTGGAAATTCATATGGCTCCCACATATTTCTATGATTACTTTGCGATCGAATGAACCACTTACATACGATATCAATTTCCCTTTGTCTCACGATAATTTACTTATCTGAGGTTATGATCGTCGGTATCTCTGCATACCTAGTTCAACCTCGTTACCGATAAGTACTCTTTTCTCGTTCCCGTGATATGTGATCCCTTGTGAGCCAGTCACATGCTTGCAAGCTAATTGGATGACATTTCACCGAGAGGGCCCAGAGTATATCTATCCGTCATATGGATGGACAAATCCCACTCTTGGTCCATGTGTTTCAACCAATACTTTCCGAACACTCAATGCTACCTTTATAGCCACCCAGTTACGGTGTGGTGTTTGATGTCATCAAAGCATCCATCCGGTAAAGGTGATATGCATGATCTCATGGTCGAAGGAATCAGATTACTATGTATCAGAAAGCATATAGCAATTGAACTATTAAAATGACTTGATCTTTATGCTACGCTTATCTATAGGAGTATGTCCATCATATCATTCTCCTAACGATATGATCCTGTTGTTAATAACATCTCAATGTTCATGATAGGGAAACCACAATCATCTATTAACCAACAAGCTAGTATTATATAGAGGCTTTACTAGGGACTTCAAATTAAGTTTACAAATCACACAAGTATTAATGTTTCCTTGTTAATACTATTATAGCATGAATGTAAACATTTATCATAAACACAAAGATATAATAATAACTACTTTTATTATTGCCTCTAGGGCATATCTCCAATAGTCTCCCACTTGCACTAGAGTCATCTAATCTATATTACATGGTAATATACCGAACACCCATGGCAGTTTGGTGCTGGTCATGTTTTGCCCTCGGGAGAGGTTTAGTCAACGGATCCGCCACATTCAGATCTGTGTGTACTTTGCAAATCTTTATATCCCCATCCTGGATATGTTCTCGAATAGCGTGAAAACATAGCTTGATATGCTTCAGCTTCTTGTGTGACCTTGGTTCTTGCACATTGGCTATGGCGCCCATGTTATCACAGTAGATAGACATTGGGTCCAGCGCACTAGGAACCACACCCAGCTCTGTAATGAACTCTTTCATCCATATCGCTTCTTGTGAAGCCTCCGAAGCAGCCATGTATTCCGATTCAGTTGAAGATCTCGCCACAACGCTTTGCTTTGCACTCCTCCACTAGCTGCTGCACCAT
Source organism: Avena insularis (assembly GCA_023614405.1). Taxonomy (NCBI): domain Eukaryota; kingdom Viridiplantae; phylum Streptophyta; class Magnoliopsida; order Poales; family Poaceae; genus Avena; species Avena insularis. Next base: position 12,418,774 of record CM042684.1, read on the forward strand.
TCAAAATAAATCATCCAGTTGTGATTTAGAATCATCCGGATCGGTGTTCCAACTAGCATCGGTGTAACCATTAACAACGAGTTGTTCATCACCTCCATAAGAAAGAACCATATCCTTAGTTCTTCTCAAGTACTTAAGGATGTTTTTGACCGCTGTCCAATGATCCACTCCTGGATCACTTTGATATCTGCTAGTTAAACTAACAGCATATGCAATGTCGGGTCTAGTACATAGCATGGCATACATTAGAGATCCTATGGCTGAGGCATAGGGAGTCTTACTCATCCTTTCTCTATCTTCTGCCGATGTCGGACTTTGAGTTTTACTCAAGGTCGTATTGGGCAACATGGGCAAGAACCCTTTCTTGCTATCTTCCATTCCAAACCTCTTTATAACTTTGTCCAAATATGTACTCTGTGACAATGATATTTGGCGTTTTGATCTATCTCTATAAATCTTTATGCCTAATATGTAAGCTGCTTCGCCAAGATCCTTCATTGAAAAACTATTATTCAAATATTCCTTGACACTATTAAGAAGGTCTACATCATTCCCAATCAATAATATGTCATCCACATATAATATTAAGAATGCTACAGAGCTCCCACTCACTTTCTTGTAAATACAAGCTTCTCCATAAGTTTGTATAAAACCAAAACTTTTGATCACCTTATCAAAATGTTGATTCCAACTTCGAGATGCTTGCTTCAATCCATAGATGGACCGTTGAAGTTTGCATACCTTGTTAGCATATTTAGGATCGACAAAACCTTTGGGTTGCATCATATACAACTCTTCATCAATGTCTCCATTGAGGAATGCTGTTTTGACATCCATCTGCCATATCTCATAATCGTAATATGCAGCGATTGCTAACATAATCCTCACAGACTTTAGCTTCGCTACTGGTGAGAAAGTCTCATCGTAGTCAACTCCTTGAATTTGTCGAAACCCTTTTGCGACAAGTCTTGCTTTATAGACAGTAACATTACCATCAGCATCTGTTTTCTTCTTGAAGATCCATTTGTTCTCGACAGCCTTCCGGCCATCCGGTAAGTCCACCAAAGTCCACACTTGGTTTTCGTACATGGATCCAATCTCGGATTTCATGGCTTCTTGCCATTTATTGGAATCTGGGCTCATCATCGCTTCCTCATATGTCTCAGGGTCATCGGTGTTGTCCACCAACATGACACTCATAACGGGATCATACCAATCTGGAGTGGTACGAGTTCTCGTTGACCTGCGAGGCTCTGTAGCAACTTCAACCGAAGTTTCATGATCATCATCATTAGCTTCCTCTCTTATTGGTGCAGGCACCACAGGAACTTCTTCCGGTGCTGTGCTACTCGCAATTTAGAGAGAAGGTTCGACAACCTCGTCGAGTTCTACTTTCCTTCCAGTCACTTCTTTCGAGAGTAATTCCTTCTCTAGAAAGGATCCATTCTTGGCAACGAAGATTTTGCCTTCGGATCTATGATAGAAGGTATACCCAATAGTTTCCTTCGGGTATCCTATGAAGACGCATTTTCCGCTTTGGGTTCAAGCTTGTCCGGCTGTAACTTCTTTACATAGGCTTCGCACCCCCAAACTTTAAGGAACGACAATCTAGGTTTCTTCCCAAACCATAATTCATACGGTGTCGTTTCAACGGATTTAGACGGTGCCCTATTTAAAGTGAATGCGGCTGTTTCTAATGCATAACCCCAAAATGATAGCGGTAAATCTGTAAGTGACATCATAGAACGAACCATATCTAAGAGAGTTCGATTACGACGTTCGGACACACCATTACGCTGTGGTGTTCCTGGCGGTGTCAACTGCGAAAGTATTCCGCATTTCTTTAAATGCTCGCCAAACTCGTAACTCAGATATTCACCTCCACGATCAGAACGTAGAAATTTAATCTTCTTGTTACGTTGATTCTCTACCTCACTTTGAAATTCCTTAAACTTCTCGAAAGTTTCGGACTTATGTTTCATGAAATAGATATACCCATATCTACTCAAGTCATCCGTGAAGGTAAGAACATAACGATAACCATCGGCGATGCTACACTCATTGGACCACACACATCGGTATGTATGATTTCCAATAAGTCCGTAGCTCGCTCCATCATACCAGAAAATGGAGTCTTAGTCATTTTACCCATCAGACATGCTTCGCATCTATCAAGTGATTCAAGAAGTCCATCGGAATGGAGTTTCTTCATACGCTTCACTCCAATGTGACCAAGGCAGCGATTGCCACATATAGGTCGAGTTATCGCTCGATTTCAAACGTTTAGCCTCAATGTTATTAATATGTGTATTTCCACTATCGAGATTCAATAAGAATAGACCATCTATCAAAGGTGCATGTGCATAAAACATATTACTCATATAAATCGAACAACCATTATTCTCGGATTTAAACAAGTAACCGTCTCGCAATAAACAAGATCCCGATATAATGTTCATGCTTAACGAGGCACCAAATAACAATTATTTAAGTATAAAACTAATCCCGATGGTAGATGAAGGGGTAGCGTCTTGACCGCGATCACATCAACCTTTGATCCGTTTCAACGTGCATCGTCACCTCGTTCTTCGCTAGCTTCCGTTTATTCTGCAGACCTGTTTGAGTTACAAATATGAGCAACCGAACCAGATTATCAAATACCGAGCACTACTACGAGTACTAGTGAGATACACATCAATAACATGTATATCAGATATACCTTTCTTCTTGATGTTGCCGTTCTTCAAATCCGCCAAGTACTTTGGGCAATTCCGCTTCCAGTGACCTTCTCCCTTGCAGTAAAAGCACTCAGTATCAGGCTTAGGTCCAGCCTTGGTCTTCTTCGTCGGCGTGGTAACTTTCTTACCACCCTTCTTGAAGTGACCCTTCTGCTTAGACTTGCCTTTCTTGAATTTGGTGGTCTTATTGACCAACAACACTTGGTGCTCTTTCTTGATCTCCACTTCTGCAGACTTCAACATGGCAAAGAGTTCTGACAACGTCTTGTTCATGTTTTGCATGTTGTAGTTCATCACAAAGTTCTTGTAACTTGGTGGTAGTGATTGGAGGACACGGTAAATCCCCAAAGTATTGGGAATCACAATACCCAAGCTTTGAAGTTTGTTTGCGTGCCCAGACATCTTAAGCACATGCTCGCTGATGGAGCTGCCCTCTTCCATCTTGCAGTTAAAGAGCTTTTCAGAAGCCTCATAGCTTTCAATTGCCGCATGAGTCTCAAATATCAATTTGAGATCCTCGACAATATCATATGGGTCTGAATTCTCAAACCTTTTCTGAAGCTCCGATTCTAAACCATACAAGATAGCACACTGAACTTTGGAGTACTGAGTCTTCCGAGTGAGGTAAACATTCTTTACTTCATCGGAAGCATCAGCTGCAGGTGGGTCACCCAGCGGTGCATCCAGCACATAGGTCAAATTACCAGCTGTGAGGACAATCCTCAAATTGCGGAACCAATCCGCGAAGTTGCTTCCATTGTTTTTCAACTTTTCTTTCTCTAGGAACGCATTAAAATTGATGGTAGGGGCTGCCATTGATCTACAACATATTTGCAATAGTTTAGACTAAGTTTATGACAAATTGAGTTCAAATTAATAATAAAATTAATCTAGGTGAACTCCCACTCAAAACAATATCCCTCACATTGTTTTAGTGATCACACGAACCAAATCCACCACATCAACACCGATCATCACGAGAGTTGATATAGTTTCAATGGCGAACAATCGACATGTTCATCATATCTACTATATGATTCATGCTTTACCTTTCGGTGATCCGTGTTCCGAGACCATGTCTATGCATGCTAGGCTCGTCAAGATCAAACCTTTGTTTCTGCATGAGCAAATCTAGCTTGCTCACGTTGTATACACTTGCGGAATCTAACACACCCGATCATCACGTGGTGCTTCGAAACAACAAGCTTTAGCAACGGTGCTAACTAAGGGTGAACACTTTATGACTTGAAATTCATGTGCATGAGGGATCATCTTATAATGCTACCGTCGTCTACTAAGCAATACAAGATGCATAAAGGATTAACATCACATGCAATTCATAATATGTGATATGATATGGCCTTTCTTCTTTGTGCTTCCGATCTCCATCTTCTAGCGAACATGATCTCCATCATCGGCATTGCATCAAGGTCAATGGCGCTTCTCCATGGTTGTCGATCCACGGCTTCAACTATTACAACTACTTTGAATGAACGCGGGTCTTAACATAAATTAAAGACAACCATATGGCTCTGCGGTTCCCAACTTACAATAAGGAACATTGCATACTTCAAATATAATCACAATCATGGCAATATCACATCACTGCACACACCTGCAAAACAAAGTTAGACGCCTCTACTTTCTTTGCATGTTTTACGTGGTTTGGGGCTTTCAATAAGTGTCATTCTAACTTACGAACAAGAACCACAACATTGATACTAGAATTGTTAATCACCCGTTGTAAATTGGATCTTAACTATCCTAGGAGAAAGCAGGCACCATAAAGCCACTTATGCAATACAAGTTGCATGTCAAGCGTGGAGCAAGTCTCATGAACGATGTCATGTAAGGTTAGCCCGGCCGCTTCATCCCAACATCCAAGATGCAAAGTACACAAGAAGCAATCGACAATAAAAGCATCAACGCCCACAATGACCATTGTGTTCTACTCGTCTGTGAGATCTACATATAGACACGGCTCGATACCCTTTGAGGGATTCGTAGCATGGAAAACAAAAATTTCTACCATACAAACAAACAAGCCAAGATCTATCTACTAGATTGTAGCAACGAGTCGATGGAATAACTCACCTCGAAGATTCCAAAGTGTTTAACGAGCGGATTCTCGTGGGTGATGTAGTCGTACTCTTCACGATCTCAAGATCGTGTAGGCGATCCTTCGGCCATGCGTTAAGGCGCTCCATGATCGGTCACCGCGTTCGATTTTCGAAGACCTTCCTCTCCCTTGTTCCAGCAGGCAGCGGAGGTTGTAGCACTCTCCTCGTGATTCCTGACTGGCGTGGTACCGGAAGTAGAGGGGAGATCTCGCAGGGCTTCGCCTTAAGCCGCAGCGAGTATGGTGGAGTATGAGAGAGTCCCTCGGTGTTCTAGGGTTTAGACACACCAAGGAGGGGCTAGTGCTGGTGGCTAGGGTTTCACCTAGGCGGCAGCGGCGGTTGCCCTAGGGCCGGCGGCGGCTTGGAGGCGGCGGCGGCGTGGGGCTAGGGTTTGGAGGAGAGGTACTTGTGTGTATAGAGGAGGGAGCCCTGCCCCTCCTTATATAGGTGGAGGGGCCGGCCGCGCCAAGGGGAGGGAGAGGAGTCCCTCCCCAACTCGGCTTGGAGGTGGGCCGCCGGTTGGAGGAGGGAACTCCTCCCCAACTCGGTTTCCCCCTTCCTCCTCTTTTCCTCTTTTCAAATTTAGCCGTTTGACTTTTCAATTTAGCTATTTGACTTTTCAAACTAGGATTTGAATTAATCCTTTATTTGGAACAGCGATGACACTTAGTACATGATGCAATAATACCAACTTGATACAACACATTCATGTACCCTTCCCCGGTCTGGGACATTCTGGAACATTCTAGAACATTCCCGATGAAAACACCGGAACCATTCCCCAACTCCGAAACGGGACTTTCCTTATATGAATCTTATTCTCCGGACCATTCCGGATCTCCTCGTGATATCCCGGATCCTATCCGGGACTCCGAACAACATTCGGTCTCTTTATCATCATTCCATAACTACTCAAACAACGTCGAATCCTTAAGTGTGTCTCCCTACGGTTCGTGAATTATGCGGACATGATCGAGACACTTCTCCGAACAATAACCAATAGAGGAATCTGGAAATTCATATGGCTCCCACATATTTCTACGATTACTTTGTGATCGAATGAACCACTTACATACGATATCAATTTCCCTTTGTCTCACGATAATTTACTTATCCGAGGTTATGATCGTCGGTATCTCTGCATACCTAGTTCAACCTCGTTACCGATAAGTACTCTTTTCTCGTTCCCATGATATGTGATCCCTTGTGAGCCAGTCACATGCTTGCAAGCTAATTGGATGACATTTCACCGAGAGGGCCTAGAGTATATCTATCCGTCATATGGATGGACAAATCCCACTCTTGATCCATGTGTTTCAACCAATACTTTCCGAACACTCAATGCTACCTTTATAGCCACCCAGTTACGGTGTGGTGTTTGATGTCATCAAAGCATCCATCTGGTAAAGGTGATATGCATGATCTCATGGTCGAAGGAATCAGATTACTATGTATCAGAAAGCATATAGCAATTGAACTATTAAAATGACTTGATCTTTATGCTACGCTTATCTATAGGAGTATGTCCATCATATCATTCTCCTAACGATATGATCCTGTTGTTAATAACATCTCAATGTTCATGATAGGGAAACCACAATCATCTATTAACCAACAAGCTAGTATTATATAGAGGCTTTACTAGGGACTTCAAATGAAGTTTACAAATCACACAAGTATTAATGTTTCCTTGTTAATACTATTATAGCATGAATGTAAACATTTATCATAAACACAAAGATATAATAATAACTACTTTTATTATTGCCTCTAGGGCATATCTCCAACAGTACTCCTGCTGCGGCGATCGTCAGCGGGGCGGGGTGGACTTGGAGGTTGGCGATAATCGGGTTGGGGTGGACTTGGAGGTTGACAATATTCGATGCGGGGTGGATTTGGATTCCTTGGAGTCGGTGGCCTTGGCGCGAGCCTGGAAACTTGATGTACTTCTTATTCCATAGAATGATGTTGCGCTTGATATCTCCTAGTTTCGTAAGGCATTCAGGCGTAGCGATTTCAATCTCTAGGTCCGCAAAATCCTCCACTATGTCATCCACCGTGACACGAGCATAGCCTGGTGAAATCGGAAGTGAATGGTGGAGTGCTCCAGGTAGACAAGGTAAAGCAGTGCCGATCGCCACCTTGAAGGACAGGTTGTTCATTGGATGATGTAGCTCACATTGTGCCATCTCTCTGACATCATTCACGGGGTAGTGAGGAGCCGGTGCATCATCCAGCAGTGCTTGATCATCAGCACGGACCTCCGTGGAAGCCACGCTGCTTCTCCATTGGCTAAGATCCAACGCTGGATCATCAGACCGCGGGTGAGTTAACGATGGTGGCCTTTGGCTAATTTCATGCATGAGGTTCTTCAGATCAGCTAGGTCCTGCTCTACCCTGGAGATCCGGTCTGCCTCCCGGTCCTTCTTTCTCTGACGGCTTCTGGCGGCATCGTCTTGAGAAACCCTTTCTTCCACGAGACACCGACGCCTTTGCCTCGTGTTCGTCCTCCCTTTTCAGGATTCCCTAGGGCGCGTGTCAGCTCGTCGTTCTCTCTCTCGGGACGGAACAATCCCAATTGAGCATCGTTCATTGCTTGAATAAGGTCTTAGGAGGGTTTTAGAATTTCATCATGAAATAATGTCTTCCCTGTTTCTGGGTCCAAGGATCCCCCGTGCCCGTACCACAGTGCTTTGACCTCTCGGGCCATCCATCTGTACCAGGAGTGACTCCTCTAGCCCACATATCCTTCTCCATAGTTTCCCACTTAGGGATGGCACTCTTGTAGCCACCTGTCCCCATTTTATGATGGTATTTCTTGTTGGCAGCATTTAACGCGTTCTTTGCCGACTTTGCCTTTGCTTTATCAGATTGCTTGTACTGTACAAAATCGGGTCACTGTTCTCTCAACTTCTCGTTTACTCCTTTGAAGTCTGGATTTTTCTTTTTCGCGACATATTTCGCGTATAAACTTTTCTTGTGGTTCCGGTACAGTTCAGCCATCTTGCTTAGTGCCCACTCCTTGTCTTTCGCTCTATTTTCAAGCCCACCCAGCCTTGGGGTAATACCATCTACCTCAAATTCCTCATACTATGGAGGTAGTATGAAATGCGCTATGAGCTTCTGCCAAAGGTCATCTTTGGCATCATCGGTGACATAGCTGTTGGATTCTTCACCGGCTTTCTTTGACTTATTCCATTCTTGGATGGTGATCGGCAGGTTGTCCCTAACAAGCACCCCGCATTGATTTATAAACATCCTCCGATGCTTCTCTGGAGCAATCGGTTCACCATCATCATCCATTTCTTCGATGGTGAACCTCTGATTACCATCCAACTTTTTGTTCGGCCCTCGTTTCGTTCGAGTTGTCGATTGCTTCGATCCGGTGGGCTAAAAGAAGAAGAGAGAGTTATTAATATATATCTAGATCAGTTAATGAATAGAGGTAACACGAGACTTTATACATATATATATATGTACCTCGACGGATCTGTCGAGGGCCATCATTATTGTTGTTATTTGTTTGCCCGTCCATCTGGTCTTCCCTTGGTTTTCCTCTAGTCCATCACCGGATGGATTCAGATATGAGGATATCTCTTCCTCGAGCAAAATATCTTCGGCGCCGGTAGTAATAAGAGGAATTTCACCTCTTATCATGCCCTGAAGAAAACCTTCACCGATGCGACCAGGATCTTCGGATGGATCCATGACTTAATTATCTATAAGAAAAAGAGAGTTAAACAGGTTAGAAAAAACAATAATCCTAATAACTAAAACAATATAATCCTAATTATAATAATCCTAATATTATTTGTGCTAAAACAATAATCATAATAACTAAAACAAAAAAAATAACCCTAATCCTAATTCTAATCTTAATAAATAAAACAAAAAAATCACTAAAACAATAATACTAATCCTAATTCTAATATTTTAATTAAAACAATAATCCTAATACTAAAACAAAAAACCCTAATATAAAAAAAACTATAGAAAAAAACTATAACATTTCCTAATATTAATTATGGTAAAACCTTATATTATTTGTGGTAAAACAATAATCCTAATATTAATTGTGGTAAAACAATATAATCATAGCTAATAACTAAAACAAAAAAATAACCCTAGCTAATTATAATTAAAACAATAATTCAAAAATAACCCTAGCTAATTATAATTAAAACAATAATTAAAAAAATAACCCTAGCTAATTATAATTAAAATAACCCTAGCTAACAATATAATCCTAATCCTAGCTAATTATAATTAAAACAATAATTAAAAAAATAACCCTAGCTAATTATAATTAAAACAATAATTAAAAAAATAACCCTAGCTAATTATAATTAAAATAACCCTAGCTAACAATATAATCCTAATCCTAGCTAATTATAATTAAAAAAATAATATAAAACAGATTTGTATTTAAAAAATACAAAGAGAAAAGGAAAAACAGAAAAAGAAAAAAAATTGGAAAAAAAACAGTGGACTGAACCAGTGAGGCCCATCTCTCCCTCTCCCCTACCAGGCCAGCAGCCCAACACGGCCCACCTCGCCGGCCGTCCTTCCCCGTCCTCTGGCGCGCGACGCCCTCGCCGGCCGTGTCCGTCGCCGATCCGCACCGCCGCCGCCATGGAGAGCACGCCTCTCCCTCTCCCCTATCCTCTCATTCCCCCAGGCTCACTCCCTATCTCTCGTTTCATTCCCTGGCCGAACCCTAACCGTCGCAGAGGCGCCGTCGTTGCGGAGCGGCGGCGGCACGACTGAGCAGCGCCACGTCCTGGAGAACCATCTCACCTGCGGAGCGGCGGCACGGAGCACATACGCCTGGCATGGCGGCATGAATCGGGCAACACCTCCGTGTCTTCGTGTGCTTCGTCTTAAATGCCGTCGTCGACGAGAAATGCGAAGTGTTGGCGCGCAGCACCTCTGCTGGCGCCAGAATATAAAGGGACAGACCTTTAGTCCCGGGCTAAGCCACCGCCCGCGACTAAAGGTCTTTAATCATGGTAGTGGCTTAACCCACGACTAAAGACCCCCCTTTAGTCGCGGGCTAAGCCACGGCCCGGGACTAAAGGGTTTTTTCGGCCGCTTCGTTTTCGCGCGCGCACTCACCCTTTAGTCCCGGATCCAGCCACGACCCGCGACTATTTGTTTTTTATTTTCTTTTTTAATTCAAAACTAATATAAAAACTTTGAAAATCATATCTTTTATTGTAGTAATCCAAATAAAACAAATAATATGTCTATTATTATCAGAAAAATATAAAGAATTTTAATGTAATATCCATTTATCTGTTTGCATCATTTATAAATTATTTCATTTGTAAATTTTCTTTTTTAATTCAAATCAAATAGAAAAACATTGAAAAATCATATATTTTATTGTAATAATCCAAATAAAACAAATAAAATGTCTATTATTATCAAAACAATATAACGAATTTTAATATAATATCCATTTATCTGTTTGCATCATTTATAAATTATTTCATTTGTAAATTTTCTTTTTTAATTCAAATCAAATATAAAAACTTTGAAAATCATATCTTTTATTGTAATAATCCAAATAAAACAAATAATATGTCTATTATTATCAAAATAATATAAAGAATTTTAATATAATATCCATTTATCTGTTTGCATCATTTATAAATTATTTCATTTGTAAATTTTCTTTTTTTAATTCAAATCAAATATAAAAACTTTGAAAAATCATATCTTTTATTGTAATAATCCAAATAAAACAAATAATATGTCTATAATTATCAGAAAAATATAAAGAATTTTAATATAATATCCATTTATCTGTTTGCATCATTTATAAATTATTTCATTTGTAAATTTTCTTTTTTAATTCAAATCAAATATAAAAACTTCGAAAAATCATATATTTTATTGTAATAATCCAAATAAATCATATCACAAACCGGGACTAAAGATATTTCCCGCCATTTCCCACCGCTTCCCGCCAAGTTTTCCCGCCCTTTCCTTTCTACGAGAGCTTTTAGTCCTGGATGTAGTCACTAACCGGGACTAAAGATATTTCCCGCCATTTCCCAAAGATTCACGCCAAATTTTCCCGCCCTTTCCCTCTATATTTAGGGCGATCGCGCCATGGCTATCCATACATCCACACCTTCCTCTCTTAGAACAATGGACAACGTCTACTGGGCCATTCTGACCCTCGAGGAGACCGAGGCGCTGTGCGCCTCCAACTACCCTGCTGTCAGCAATGGCCACTGGATGTGTCTTGGAGGGGTTCCTGTCCCTCCTGTCCCTCAAGGTTCCGCACGCCAGGCGGCCATCACAAACCACTTCTACCACGAGCTCACGCCGGAGCAGCGGATGGATCCCAAGTGGGATCCCGACAACTATGACACCTGGAATGCCTTCTTCGCTAATAGGCGGGAAAGGGAGCTCGTCAGGTATGAGGGTGATGGCCCACCACCGGTGAACCACAACGAAGCCGGCCGTCTTCTGTGGTGGGCGAACCGTACTATCATCGAAGTGATGCGCTACATCACCGGGGGAGACCATCCTCGCCTGCGGTGCCCACGATTCCACCTGCCACAGAGCCACAAAAAGGCCTCACACCGGCCCGGCGGTAGCGGCATCGTCTTCCAGGAGACCCCTCCCCCGCTCACCGTGAATTCGAGGCTGGAATGGCCCCTGGTATATGCCATGGATGGGCTGAGGATCCCCGGAGTGGCAGGTGACGATGATGATGAAGATGACGAAGAAGACCCTGAAGCTGTGTACTATAGGACTAGGCATGATTATGACTAAAGGGGGCGGCATTAGTCCTGAGTGTTAGCTAGTCCCGGTTTGTCCTGGTTTTTAATATTAATAAATGTCTTGAGTGTTACCTAATAAATAGAGGGAAATGCCTATATAAAGAGAGGGTTCATCTTTAGTCCTGGTTGGAGAAACCAACCGCGACTGAAGGGATTGCGGCAGACTGGGCCAGGCAACACTAATAATAGGGATTGTGTCGACATTATGTCGTGCGGCTTGTACCTTGTCCCGGTTGGTGTCACCAACCGGGACTAAAGATGAACCTTTAGTCCCGGTTGGAGACACCAACCGGGACTAAACATGAGTCAGCACTAATAATAGGGGTGAGTGTCGATATTATGTCGTGAGTGTCGACATTATGCGGAGATGCTTGTACTATAAATAGGCATCCTTGTGAGTACAGTCCTCCAGCCAGTTTGAGGCATCTCCAAGATGGTTTTCGAGAGTAGGGACACCACTACGGCCAGTTTCAGGGAGATGCCGACGGAGCCCAGTCCTCCGGCATCTCCGAGAAACTGGTCATAGAGGCACTCCCTAATATGTAAAATTAGTTAGCTCCCAGGCGTATTGATCTAGTTAGAGAAGTTACAAGCTGCAAGATGGTTTTCGAGAGCAGGGACACCACTACGGCCAGTTGAGGAGATGCCGTGAGCCTAGTCCTCCGGCATCTCCAAGAAACTGGTCATAGAGGCACTCCCTAATATGTGACATCACGCGTTTGGAGATCAGATCTTAATGGTAAGTATGAATCGGGATTAACACACTCAAGATTGTTTGCAGACAACACTATTAAAAATGGACACATGCATGGAGCATCTTCACTCATAAAATGTTACAATTATTACATATCATTTCTTCGCGTGTGTTCCTTTCTGATCCCGTCGTATCCATGGAGCATCTTCATTCATTAACATGATGCTTGGGTCATCCTTCACCGCGAAGGGCGGAATTTCATGAAACTTATCACAATCTTCTGACATGTCTGTCTTGTCCTCCACTCCCACGATATTTCTTTTTCCTGAAAGAACTATGTGGCGCTTTGGCTCATCGTCTGATGTATTCTTTTTCTTATTTTTTATTTTTCTAGGTTTGGTAGACATGTCCTTCACATAGAAAACCTGAGCCACATCATTGGCTAGGACGAATGGTTCGTCTAAGTACCCAAGATTGTTGAGATCCAATGATGTCATTCCATATTTCTTGTCTACCTCAACCCCTCCTCCTGTCAGCTTGACCCATTTGCACCAAAACAAGGGGGCCTTAAAAGTAGGTCCATAGTCAAGTTCCCATATCTCCTCTATGTAACCATAATATGTGGTCTTTGACCCATTGTTGTCTGTTGCATCAAAGCGGACACCACTTTTTGGTTGGTGCTCTTTTTATCTTGGGCTATCGTGTAAAATGTATACCCATTTATCTCGTACCCTTGGAAAGTCGATATAGTTGAAGATGGTGACCTAGACAACAAGTATAGCTGATCTCCAAGAGTGTTGTTTTTGATGAGATGTTGCAACCAACCGCCGAAACTCTTCATGTGTTCATCGCTAATCCAAGAGTCATGCTTTCCAGGGTTGTTGGAGCGTAAGATTTTCTCGTGTTCCTCGATATATGGGGCTGCCAAGATAGAATTCTGTAGAACGGTGTAATGTGCTTCGGTGTAAGAATGTCCGTCTCTACATATTATTGATTTCCTTCCTAGAGTACTCTTTCCACTCAGGCTCCCCTCATACCGCGATTGAGGAAGACCAATCGGCTTAAGGTCAGGCACAAAGTCAACACAAAATTCAATGACCTCCTCTGTTCCATAGCCCTTGGAGATGCTTCCTTCTGGCCTAGCACGGTTACGAACATATTTCTTTAAGATTCCCATGAACCTCTCAAAGGGTAACATATTGTGTAGAAATACAGGACCGAGAATGGAAATCTCTTCGACTAGGTGAACCAGCAGGTGCGTCATAGTATTGAAGAAGGATGGTGGGAACACCAACTCAAAACTGACAAGACATTGGACCACATCATTCTGTAACCGTGGTAGATCTTCAGGATTGATTTTCTTCTGAGAGATTGCATTGAGAAATGCACATAGCTTCACAATGGGTACTCGAACATTATCTGGTAGAAGCCCCCTCAATGCAATCGGAAGCATTTGCATCATAATCACGTGGCAGTCATGAGACTTTAGGTTTTGGAAAAAATTTTCTGCCATATTTATTATCCCCTTTATATTCGACGAGAAGCCAGACGGGACCTTAATACTGCTTAGGCATTCAAAAAAATATTTCCTTCTCTTGTTCGGTAAGAGCGTAGCTGGCATGACCTTGAAACCATTCTGGATGCAGGCCATCTGGGTCTTTCATACGTTTATGGTCCTTTCGTGCTTCCGGTGTATCTTTTGTCTTCCCATACACGCCCAAGGAGCCTAGCAGGTTCACGCAAAGATTCTTCATCACATGCATCACATCGATTGCAGAGCGGACCTATAAGAATTTCCAATATGGTAGCTCCCAAAATATAGATTTCTTCTTCCACATGGGTGCGTGTCCTTCAGCGTCTTTCGGAACAGATTTTTCTCTAGGACCCTTTCCAAAGGTTACCAGTTGATCCAAATCTTTGACCATATCAAATATATCAGCACCAGTACGCTCCTTAGGCTTCGTCTGGTGACATGCCAGACCGTTGAAATGCTTGCGTTTCTTTCTTAAGGGATGCTTGGCCAAAAGAAATCGACGATGCTCATTGTATACATTCTTCTTACAATGTTCCAAATATATACTTTCAGTCTCATCTAAATAGTGTGTGCATGCATTGTATCCCTTGTTTGACTATCCTGAAAGGTTACTAAGAGCAGGCCAATCATTGATTGTTATGAAAAGCAATGCTCGGAGGTTAAATTCTTCCTGCTTGTGCTCATCCCACACGCGTATCCCGGGTTCGTGCCACAACTGTAAAAGTTCTTCCACTAATGGCCTCAGGTACACATCAATGTCGTTGCCGGGTTACTTCGGATCTTGGATCAACACTGGCATCATAATGAACTTCCGCTTCATACACAACCAAGGAGGAAGGTTATAGATGCATAGAGTCACGGGCCAGGTGCTGTGACTGGAGCTCTGCTCCCCAAAGGGATTCATGCCATCTGTACTTAGACCAAACCTTAAATTCCTTGTGTCATCTGCAAAGTCTGGGTACTTTCTATCGATTTTTCTCCATTGCGACCCATCAGCGGGGTGTCTCAACATCCCGTCTGACTTACGTTCCTCTTTATGCCATCGCAACAACTTGGCGTGCTCTTTGTTTCTGAACAAGCGTTTCAACCGTGGTATTATAGGAGCATACCACATCACCTTCGCAGGAACCCTCTTCCGGGGGGGCTCGCCCTCAACGTCACCAGGGTCATCTCGTCTAATCTTATACCGAAGTGAAGTGCATACCGGGCATGCATCTAAATTCTCATACTCCTCATCGCGGTAGAGGATGCAGTCATTAGGGCATGCATGTATCTTTTGAACCTCTAAACCTAGAGGGCAGACAACCTTCTTTGCTTCGTATACATCTTGGCGGGCGTCGTTATCTTTTGGAAGCATATTCTTCATCATTTTTAGCAACTTTTCAAATGAGGAGTCAGGTATAGCACACTCAGCCTTCCATCGCAGCAATTCCAGTGTGCTGCCCAGCTTTTTTAGACCATTTTCGCAATTTGGGTACAACAACTTTTTGTGATCCTCTAGCATGTGATTAAACTTCTCCCTATCCTTTTCAGTTTGACAATCTCTTCGTGCATCGGCAATGGTCCGACCAAGATCATCAGTGAGTTCATCATGTGTCTCTTCTTCATCCTCCCCTTCAGCATCCCCCATGGAAGTATCTCCGTACTCAGGGAAACCATGATAGTTGTCATCCTCCTCCTCTTCTTCATTGTCTTCCATTATAACCCCTCTCTCTCCGTGCTTGGTCCAACAATTATAACTGGGCATGAAGCCGGACTTCAATAGGTGGCTGTGAAGGGTTTTTGAGTCAGAGTAATCCTTCTGATTCCTACATCCATTACATGGACAGAATACAAAACCATTGTGTTTGTTTGCATCAGCAACACGGATGAATTCATGCACGCCATTAATGAACTCGCCAGAGCGTCGGTTAGTACCGTACATCCATTCCCGGTCCATCTGCATTATAGTAAAAGTATATCAAAAATCATTACACAACATGATAAAATTATTACAAGTTATATTGAGAGCTTCTAGAGCATTAATTTTGAATTTTGAAAAATTTACATGCACCATTTTGTGAATTGGAGAAAACAATCAACATGATAAATGTGGAGTATTTTTATTGTTCTATCAGTGAAAACCTCATTCCATTCTAAGCTCTGAAACTCTAAAATTACACATTTCAATTTTCAGTAACTATGTGCCTAATCAAAATTTGTTACACATATATATCAAAATCCTTCTAGCTACTTCTAGAGCATGCATGCATTTGATCCATATCTCTATACTTCTAGAGCATTATAGAGCTAAAGTAGCAATAAGAGATGAAAGAATGAAGTTCTAACCTTTTAAAGCTTTGGATTTAGGTGTTGCAAACTAAATCTTGAGAAAAAAATGGCATGAACTCTCTTGCTTCTTTGAGAAAAATGGCCACCATATGCTTTAGGGCAGCTGGCCAGGGAGCTGTATATATAGTGATGGACAATTAGTCTCGGGCCGTGATACGACCCGGGACTAATAGTCCCCGAAAAGAGTTGTTGGCCTGTTCCAGCTTATTAGTCCCGGGCCGTATTACGGACCGGGACTAATGCTCTGGTCCGGCCCGAGACTAGTGCTTATGGCCATTTCTAGCCGTTGGAGGCCTCACGGACCGAGACTAGTGCTAGCACTAGTCGCGGTTCGTGATGGGCCGGGACTGGTGACGTTGCTCTGATCGAACCGAAGGCCTGTTTTCCAATAGTGACTGCAGCGACGAACTCCCCGCCAGCATCACGCCACCAGTGGTGTGACTACGCTGCTACTCGGCAACTCGCCACCAGTGGCTCCGGATTCTTTACGGTCCATCTGCTTCAGCAAGTCACAGCAAGATGGTCTCGGAGCACCAGCAGAGCCTGCTGCGTTCCATGGATCTCTTCTTGGAAGAATCTTTGCCGCCTGGCGACGCCCAGCGGTTGTTAGGGAATCCGGCGACCCTAAAACGGGCGTTCTTCTGTAACCAGTGTCACTGTTGGTACCGGTGCTGAAGTGTGTTCCCAATGCCTCTTATTCCCGCTTGTTTTAGAGATCTCCTTGTTTTATCAATTCTTCGGTTATTCTCTCGTGTATCCTCTTTGGTGTTTGTGTGATTGGCCATATACATGATGTACTAAGATAAGTGCTAGTACAAAAAAGACTACAGCAAAAAAGTGAAACGATCTAACATGATATCTAACCTCGTGAAGTTAGGATGCTATATATAAGGGGGAAGTATTATGCACACAAGTGAGAGTTGGTGGAGCATGTATTTACTGTCATCGATCTATAGATGCATGTGATATGTGTGTATGTATGTCGTTAAGCAATATAAGTTGTAGGGACCAAAACCAGTTTGCCTTGATAACTCGAGGTAAGGGGGAAGTATTTACTGCCATCGAGCTGATTGATTCCTAGTAGTAGTAGTATTTATATTTGAGTACTAGTACTACTCTAGTGTCAACTATTTGAGTACTAGTACTACTCTAGTGGCGACCCTAGAACGGAGGTTCTTCTTCAACTAGTGTCACTACTGGTACCGGTGCTGAAGCTTGTTCCCGATGCCTCTTGTTCCCACTTGTTTTATCAACTCTTTAGTTATTCTCTCGCGTATCTTCCTTGGTGTGTGTGTGATACGCCATATATATACATGATGTACTAAGCCAAGTGCTACCCAAAAGACTACAGCAAAAAATGAAACGATCTAACATGATATCTAATCTCGTGAAGTTGGGATCCTATATATAAGGGGGAAGTATTATGCACACAAGTGAGAGTTGGTGGAACATGTATTATTTACTGCCATCCATATGATAGATGCCTGTGAGTCACGATCTGTGTGTGTGTATGTATGTCGTTAAGCAATATAAGTTGTAAGCACCAACCAGTTTGTCTTGAAAACTCAAGTTAACGCTAAAGGTTGCTAATGTTGAGCAGCTTGTACCTCTCTCGGTAGTATAAATAATAGGCTCGACATGATACATGTTGATCGGGCACACAAGAGCCGTGGAAGATCTAGGGCCCAGGGCGCGGCGACGACGGCACAGGCTGCCAGGGACTGTAGCAGCACTATTTCACAAGTGCACCGACAACCAATAGAAAAAGAGCGTAGAAAAAAAAGATATTGATCTAAATATCTTGTTCTATCGGTCTTATCAATGCTATCACAAACATTTAATACTTGAGGTGTGCTCCGGTGTCTCCTCCCCCCAAGCTTAAGTTTGTATAGACCAGTTTTCTTTTGACCCGTTATGTTTGTTTTATCACTCTTATCATTGTTGACCAATGTTACTTGAGTTGGTGGAGCATGTATTTACTGCCATCAATCTGATAGATGCACGTGAGTCAACAATGATAAGAGTGGTAAAACAAGTATAACGGGTCAAAAGAAAATTGGTCCATACAAACTTAAACTTGGGGGAGGGAGGGACACTAAAGCATCCACAAACATTCTACGCACGGAGTAGTGTGGAGGAGAACCATAGTAGCCCTCCCACCTAGTGATTGCCCCCACGTGCCAGGGTTTAATTTGTCATTGCCCATACTGGGCTCTGCACCCGCCAGCGCAAGGATGCAACATTTGATTTAATCGTAATTCTAGATCCTCTACGATGTTTTGGCGATGTACGAGATGATACAATAGCCTACCTCAAGATAGGATCTTGGAAATAATCCTGACATAGAATCTGCAGGTAATGGCATAAGTGACTGACTTCCTTCGTGTTGAAACATAACCCTACAGTAAACAAGTAAGATATAAAGAACTTTTTCTAATAAAATGTATCAGGGGTTCCTTCAAAAAATCTTGATTGGCTGGCAACGTCCAGAATCCACATAGAGAACAAATCGAGACAACTACCAGTATTGGAAAAAATTTAGATCCAGGAAAGGTTAATCACTTCTAGGAACCAAGGAAACTTCAACATATGTCTCATTTTGGGATTGTGAAACAACTTATCTCTCAACATCCTCAAGCTTCAAAGGTTCCTCTAGCTCTGCCCATGTTCCTGATTCCTCTTATTCCCACATGTTTTTTTAGTATTAGGCTCTTCTCCCGCACATACTCCCTTTGTTTACGCCATTGCCCATATAAATTGTGTACCAAGACAAGTGCTACCAAAAGCTAAATCAAAGTGAAACGATGCAACTTGATGTCTAATTTGGTGAAGGTGGAGTGCTCAATGTGTAAGGGGGGAGTATTATTCACACAAGTGAAAGTTGGTGGAGCATGTACCTACTACCATCTGTATTGATGACTATGAGTCACCATAGTTATGTATGTCGTCAATTAAATATAAGTTGTAGCACCAACCAATTTGCTTTGAAAGCCCAAACTAATGTGGAAAAGCTCGGAAACCCCAAATGGGCCCGGGCTACATGGAGCCAGTTTATTTCAAAATTTAAAAACAACATTTCAAAGTTTAGAAAAAATCTGAAAGAAATGTGCAGACATATATGTATTGATGTATTCTACGAATCTGCAAATCTCAGTGCAAAATAAAAGGTATTTGGGGATGCACGAATATGACAAGACCTGAGAAATTTGGATGTTTGAAATTTTGAGTTGTTCAGGCGCACTTCAGATCCACAATTTTGTCCATTTTTCACAACAAAGAATATATAGTATTTTGCATTAGTTTTTTGGGTAGTGATAGAGTACATAATTTTCTACATCTAGGATTTTTTCCAGACTCTTTTTGAAACTTTAAAATGCCAATTTTGAATTTTCCAAAAGATAGGCTCAATGCAGCCCAGTCTCCAAAATGCTGCACTCGAAAAACTTGCAAGCCTGGGCAGTTTCTAGGATCAACCGAGAGTACCGACAAACTAAAAGTAATAGAGTACAGGAAGAATAGAAATCGTTCAAGGTCAAACAAATGTCACAAGTACATATTGGTGTATTCGCAAAAAAAAAGTACATATTGGTGGGAGGTGAAGCTATGATTGTTTTAATAGTCTTGTCAATGCTGCCACAAACAACAATTTTACCAGAAGTATTGAAAAATTTCAGATAGAAGTACAAAGTAGATTCAAGTGAAGCACACAGTGACACAGATAACTCATAATCACAACCATTTTCTCCTGTACACGTTCTCCTGATTACAAAAATAGTATAGAGTTTTGAAGACCTAATTAACAAGAATGGGAATCGCTAGTCGAACAAGACGAGCTCCAACTTGTCACTTTCCTCAACATCAAGCCATCACAAACAACTGATTTATTGGGATGTTTTCCGTATTCAGAATTTCAGATACACACTGATTTGAGCAGAATTTTAGATACATGTACAAAGTAAAAGAAAAGATAAATAAATAGATATAACTCATAATCACAACCGCACTATTTTCCTATACACGTGCTGCTGCTTACAAGTTCACAACAACTAGATTATACAGTTAGAAAGACCTAATTAACAAGCATAGGGACCACTACTCAGAACCAGACGAGCTCCAACATCTCGCTTCGATTAAGCGGCTCCGGCCCCTTCACCATTCACACCATTGGCTGCTCCATCCATGGTTACAGCAGCAGCGCTGCTACTCGGCGACTCGGCATCCAAAACACCGGATGTTCCACCGTCCATCTGCTCATTCCCTGCAGAGTCAGATGGCCCCGAAGCATTGGCAGCACCAGCAGCTGATTGTGATTCTTGTCTTGGAAGGGACCTTGGCTGCCGAATGGCGGCAGCAGCCTCCGGCATGGCAACGCCCGGTGGCTGTGGGGGAACCCAGCGGCGCTGGAACGGGCTTTCTTCTGCTACTGGTGTCGGTGCTGGTACTGGTGCCGGTGCCGGTGCCGGTGCCGGTGCTGGTGCTGGTACTGGTGCTGGAGCATCGATGACATTGCTGCCTCCGGAGTAGTATGGAGGAGAACCGTAGTAACCATCCCGCATGCCCGGGTTTGATCTGTCATTACTCATCGGGGGCTGGAATCCGTACCCAGGCCTCGGCACCCGCTGCTGCAAGGACACAACATTTAATTTAAGAGTAGTTCTAGCACCTCAATGCTGTTTTGGCGATGTACAGGAACATGCAATGGCCTACCTCAACATAAGACCTTGGAAATGATCCTGGTGTAGGTTCTCCAGGTAATGGCATGAATGACTGCCTTCCTGTTGAAACATAACCCAGGAGTGGACAAGTATAAAATACAAGATATAAAGATGCCAGGTCACGATAGATCCTCAATCCTTACCTGAGTCAAAATCACCATTTGGCATCGTGGTGTACATATTGGTTTGCTACAAACAAAAACAATGAGCAAGGCATAAGGATGGCAAACCTTTGTAGGTACAAAAAGGAAATAATGAGAGACACAAGGACGGAAAGCTTTGTAAGTATTGGTCAAAAGGAAAAATAACTACAACTCATACCTGAGAAGCTCTCCATGAATTGGTGGTTGGCCCTGTTCATACAAAATAATAGCAATGTGGTGAGACTCACATTATTGCCAGTAGAGGTTTAAAACCTCGTTTTAAACTCTAAACCTAGTAATCAAGTAATTTTATATGCAGGAGGTTCACATGAGGGTTCACGTGTGAATAATCAAATAAGGATTACAGAATACTGTGACAGTAGAGAATGCATAAATAATGATTTCTAACCATTCCATGATGCCGGTTGACCATGCTCTTCCAACAGATTGTACTGCGAAAACCGATTCTCCCTTGTACGATGTAAGGTCTCACTCAAGGATTTCAACACCTCTGCCTGGGAATCCAGTGCTTGTGTTAACTTTACAAGTATCTTTTTATCTGTTGCAAAGAAAAGAATTAACATGATCAAATTCAAATAGTAATGGTTATCCTAGTGTGAGAATATGCTAACTTATTAAGGGATGTCTTGAACCTTCGTCCTTTGAAGCCAGCAATTCCTGGTTTGTTTTGGCAATAGCAGAAAAGGCTGATGAGGAAGCTTCCAGAGATTTTTTAATTTCATCATAAAGCTTAGATTTCAGTTCATTGTCCGCATTTTCATATCCTTCTGAAACGACTCTATGGGTCCAAGATTTCAGCCTAGGAAGGAACAATTTCTGTGCAAAATACACGCACAAACAAAGTTAACCCTCTGTCATCCAAAAAAAATCATGAGAATTTTCCGAAAACACGTTTATACCTTGATGATCACAACAGAACTAGCCCCAAATCCAATAAAAACACCAGCACCAAGTAGCGTATGGAACCAACTGAACTGAGTCTGCCTTTGTGGGACGATATGACTAGTGGTGACAGAGCCAGTTGTTACTTGTGGAGATTGAACCGATGTGTAAGGTTGCACCCCAGCAGATTGATTTGGGTTGCTTGCTGGAAGCAAAGAAAACAAGGCAATCTTTTAGTACACAAGCTAACAGACACGATGATTTCCTCCTTATGAGGTAAGATTTCAGGAAAAATACGCAGGTATTAACTGTCACCCAAGGAAAATATACAGCCCAGTGTTAGCACGAAACATCATATTATTATTTGTTTGAAACAGATTAGCAAGACATATTGGAGTTAGACCAATTCCTAATTACCATGGAAGGAATCAAATGAAACTAAATAGTATCTTCATCAATCAGAAATATCGTATGAATATCCGCCCATTCTATTTGTTCAGGAGCTAGCCTCAACTCCCGGTAATGTTATATTGTGTATCTGATGAATAATCCTGCAAGAGAACATCACTTAAATGCTTTAACTAAAGCTGTTTTTGTTCAGCCAAAGTAACACAAATACAAGATGTTGTGTGCAAGGCCTAGACTGATCATAACCAAGAGATCCAATAGGCAAAACAGCAAACAAATTAACAGAATACAATGATATCACTGTAAGCCATTAGTTCATTAGCTTGACTATTTAACATGTGAAATTTATTATAACCTACCTTGTTGCGAACCAACAGCTGCAGCATCTGTACTGTTTGGTTGTGGATCCTACAAGACATGAAGGTGCTTCAGGAAAACTTGATTCTCTTTGCATTCAGGTTAAAACATCCATGTAGAGATAGCCTGATAATAAGAACTTACAGGAACCCGACGAAAGGCCTCGTCGATTTCTTCCTTGGTGAGGCCTTTCTTTTCCAGGAAAGAGTACCTGTAAGATACTGGAGAGCCCTTCACCTTTGGATGCGCGAGAAACTTGACAGCATTCTGTACGTAATCCTCCCGTACCACCTGTGGGGCTTGAAATACCAGATTTTCTGAGGATCCACCCCCGCCAGAACCATCTGCACCATCAGGAGATGAAAATGTTTACAGTTTCATTCTAAGAAAAGCAGAAGTCTGACAAAAATGAGTGATTCAACATCAGTTCCCTTTTCACGAAGTTGCTCACAAACTTCAAAAAATTTAGTATCTCAAAGCTGAATTCCACCACTGACACCTCGTAGAGAACATTGGGGAAAAGGGACGTTGATTACAAGTTCCTATAGTGCTTTAAACCTCTAAAATTTTCAGTATCTCAAAGTTCTCTACTTGCCTCAATCTCCATTGCCCCAGTTCATAGCTTTATGTCACAACATGCCCAAAATTTCTTCACGGGAGTCAGATTCACAAACCAAGTAGCAGTCTAGCACTGAAGATATCCCCAAGAACTGCTCAGACACCCTCAATCTGACGAATTCGAGGCCCTATCCAAGGCGACGAACTCGGGGCCCTATTCAGAGGGCAACCATCGCAGTTCTAGTGGCACAAACCCTCGAATCTTATTCCCCAGGAAACCCCCAGCGAAGGTGCTAGATAAATCAGCTAGGCGCCGTAAAAGAAATCGTCGATTTGAGCTAAGAAATTGGACGGGAAGCACCGAGGTTTCGTCTCGGCGGGTTAAGAATCTGACCTTGCGGAGAGGAGCTGGGCGACTGCGCGGCCATCGGGGGAGGGAGCTCACGGCCACATCAACCACGAAACGAAATCTTGAGAGCACGGCCGGCGACGAGGAACGAAGGAACACGACGACGGCTGCTGAACTGAATAATTGATGTGCGTCACGAATATTCACACGTGCTTTATCTTCTGTGCCTCAAAAAGAGTTGTTTTATCTTCAGGTCTATGTTTTGTTCCATACGTTTATATGTTTATTAAAAAAACCTATAAACTATTTGCACAGTAATATAAATAATTTTGAGTAAAATAGCATGCAACAACAAACACAGACCTCTCCTCTCTCCCCACTCCCCTTTCTCCCGTGCTTTGAGAGTCGTCAGTGAGTGGCCGGCCCAATCCCGAGCCCTCTCCGGCGACGCCGCCAGCTGGAGAGGGTGAAGGAGAGGTGCCGGAGTTGTGCATAGGTCTAGGGTTAGGTGTTTTGGCTTCATGCTAGTAGTTAGGAGTAGGTTGCCGGTCTGTTCTGGCCAGATCTGGCACATCCTGATGTGGTGGTTGTTTCTGTCTCTATGGCGGATGGAGTGGGCGGCGGCGGACCGGCGTCTTGGGATCTCCTTCAATAAAGCCAGCTCACCCTCTCTCTACTGTGGGGCTTCTATGTTCCTCGCTCCTCTTCCGGTCGGCCGTGGCGGTGAAGGGAAGGAGGAAGGAACTGTGGCGTCTCGGAGACGAGGGGAGGTAGAGGGTCTTCCGTCCTGCCACATCGACGTGGTGGCAGGTGGTCGCCCATGGCCTGGCTCCCTCGACTTCTTCGGAGGAAGGCGATGATGGCTTTGCTTGGTGCGAGCCCTCGACTCTGCAAAAAGCTTCCAGGCCTTCAATTCATTCGCGGTGTCTCCCTCCTCCCTCTCTTGGTCGGTCGAGGTGGTGAGGGAGAGATGGATTGGGGCGGTGTGGCGGCTACGGTTAGATGTCTCTGGAAGGGTGTGGTGGGCGCTTCAGCCCTGCTCCACATCGAGGTTGTGCCCCTTCGACGAATCAAGCAGCAAGCAACGTCTGTTTTCATCGTCGCCAACTCAGAGAAGCTCAAGCTACGGCAGTTCCCAAGCGATGGCAAAGAGCGCTGGCACTATCTTTGGCCAAGGGGGCCACTCCGCGCCTCAAGAGATGATGCTCCGAGGATCTTTCTCCTCTAGGCATGGAGGTCTTCTGATCTCTGCACGCCGACTCATCCTGACGGTGGACCAAGTGGTGTAGTCCCCAGCGCCGCCTCCAGCAGCCGTGTCGAGAGATCCAGCAATCGAAGCGGTGGAGACGAAGGACCGGATTGCTCTCCTTTTTTCTCTTCTAGGGTCCTTCATGTAAAAGTAGAGGCCAAGCTTGTATCTCCTGTAATAGCTAGGGTCCTCTTTGTAATTTTACCCACCAAGTAATGGAGCTTCTAGGGCCTTTGGGCCTATTCCCGTTCAAAAACAATAGCATGCATCAGCCCTCCTTGGATATCCCCATAGAGCATCTCCGGCAGATCCCGAACAGGAGAACGCCGAACGTCCCCCGAGGGATCAAAACTTCCAATCCCCGGGTCCTCCGCTTGAGCGTTTGTATTTATGGAACGCTACCACTAACTGTATACCGGTGGCTTTTAGTGTAATAAATTTTACCTCACTTTTATCTACCAAAAACATGAGACACAATCGAACTGCACACTCAAATTGTTGTCCACTCGTCTCATCTTTCCCTGCTCAACGTGTGTTGGCGACTCGATCCGTGAGCCGTCGCGCCGCCCCCTCTCCTCCTATCCTCTCCCTATAAATTATCCCCTTCCCCACTCCGCCTCACTCACTCCCACTTCCATCGTCGTGCCGCTCCGCTCATCGTCGACCCGCGCCAACCCACCCATCTCTGTCACCCTGTCCCGACCATGGGTGATGCACCTGGCCCATTTTGCTTTTTCTAAGAAATTGTTCGTAAAAATGTGTACAAGTTGTTAATATAATTAGATGATTTAGATCTGGATTTAGATGTATTCTAGGTGATATGATAAAATATCTAGGTTATTTTAGGTGGATTTAGATGTAGTTGTTAGTATGAGTAGATGATTTATGTTGATAGTGTAATCTATTTAACAAACTGATGAAATGATTTATTTAGATGTTTAAGTTAGAATAGTAGTATGATAAAATAGCTAGATAAAATGATACTAGTATGATAAAAATAGATAAATAAAGTTGTTAGACAAAATAGCTAGCTAAATTTGTGTTTTTGAAGGTAAAATAGCTAGATAAGATTAGACTCATGTTGTTTGTATAGAATTTTAGAATTACTACATATATGTGTTGATTCTTGTTATTTTTAATTAGTAGTATGTCGCAGCCGGAGCTGAAATATCGTGGTGTGCACAGGAAACATACGAAGATCCTGACTTGTGGGGCTCAGATCACAGTCGATAAGATTAAGTACCAGCTTGCCACATGAATGAACCCAGAGCTGGCGGCGCTCCCCTGCGACTGCATGGTGGTCCAACACTATGGGGCGAGGGAATGCCTCAACTTTGTGGAGGATCGAGCTGTGGCGAATCTGAGAATGTCCGAGGGTATGAGGTTTGCCACAAGGGCCAAGGAGAAGGAGCATCAACAGGCTAAGAGGCAGTTGGCGCACAAACGTTGTGAGGAGTATGACCCCTTGGTCAAGGAGCACCACAAAGATCTCGAGGTGACCGCAAAGAATCAACACATATATGTAGTAATTTAAAAATTCTATACAAACAACATGAGTCTAATCATTATCTAGCTATTTTACCTTCAAAAACACAAATTTGGCTCGCTATTTTGTCTAACAACTTTATTTATCTATTTTTATCATACTACTATTCTAACTTAAACATCTAACAAAATCATTTCATTAGTTCATTAAATAGACTACACTATCAACATAAATCGTCTACTTACAAGCCAGCGATACAGACATGAGGCCGGCCCCTCCACCAGTTTCAATGGCGCGGGCTCCTCCAATGCGCCCCAGCTACCTCAGGGCCTCACTTTTACGAATTATGGGTTCGATGAGAAATGGTAGTTGCTAGTGTTGGAGATATGCCCTAGAGGCAATAATAAATATAGTTATTATTATATCTTTGTGTTTATGATAAATGTTTACATTTATGCTATAATAGTATTAACAAGGAAACCATTAATACTTGTGTGATTTGTAAACTTAATTTGAAGTCCCTAGTATAGCCTCTATACTTCACTAGCTTGTTGGTTGATTGATGATTGTGGTTTCCCTATCATGAACATTGAGATGTTATCAAACAACAAGATCATATCGTTAGGAGAATGATATGGTGGACATACTCCTATAGATGAGCGTAGCATAAAGATCAAGTCATTTCAATAGTTCAATTGCTATATGCTTTCTGATACATAGTAACCTAATTCCTTCGACCATGAGATCATGCATATCACCTTTACTGGATGGATGCTTTGATGTCATCAAACACCACACCGTAACAGGGTGGCTATAAAGGTGGTATTGAGTGTTCGGAAAGTATTGGTTGAAACACATGGATCAAGAGTGGGATTTGTCCATCCATATGACGGATAGATATTCTCTGGGCCCTCTCGGTGAAATGTCATCCAATTAGCTTGCAAGCATGTGATTTGGGTCACAAGGGATCACATATCACGGGAGCGAGAAAGAGTACTTATCGATGTGAGGTTGAACTAGGTATGCGGAGATAAGCGATCATAACCTCGGATAAGTACCATATCGTGAGACAAAGGGAAATTGGTATCGGATGTACGTGGTTCTGTCGATCGCAAAGTAATCGTAGAAATATGTGGGAGCCATATGAATTTCCAGATTCCTCTATTGGTTATTGTACGGAGAAGTGTCTCGATCATGTCCGCATAATTCACGAACCGTAGGGAGACACACTTAAGGATTCGACGTTGTTTGAGTAGTTATGGTATTATGAGAAAGAGACCGAATGTTGTTCGGAGTCTCGGATGGGATCCGGGATATCACGAGGTGATCCGGAATGGTCCGGAGAATAAGATTCATATAAGGAAAGTCCCGTTTCGGAGTTGGGGAATGGTTCCGGTGTTTTCATCGGGAACATTCTAGAAGGTCCCGGAATGTCCGGCACTCCGGGAGGGGGAAGGGTACATGAATGTGTCATTGTAAGTTGGAATGATTGCATCATGTACTAGGTGTTCTTGCTGTCCAAAATAAAGGGTTTATTTAAATCCTAAATTGAAAAGTCAAACGGCTAGTTTGAAAGTCAAACGGCAATTTTGGGAAGTGGGAAAAGAGGAGGAGGTGGAGACCGACTTGGGGGAGGAGTCCCCTTGGCCGGCGCGCCTCCCAAGGCCGACTTGGGGAGGGACTCCTCCCCTTGGCCGCCGGCCCTCCCACCTATAAAGGGAAGGGCAGGGCCTCCCCTCCTGACACACACAAGTTCCTATCTTCTACCTCCGGTTTAGAGCCGTTTTGGTTTAGAGCTTCTAATTGCTTTAGCCAGCGGTTTAGAGCCTTCTAATTGGTTTAGAGCCTTCTAATTGGTGTGTCTAATTACTAGACCACTAATAGCCTCTCTCATAAGCTCCACCATACTCGCACCGGCTTAAGGCGAAGCCCTGCGGGATTTCCCTCTACTTGCATTCACGCCAGTTGCCTCTTAGGAATCGCGAGGAGAGAGTGCTACAACCTCCACTGCTTTGGAACAAGGGAGGAAGGTCTTCGTCGAAACCGAAACGTGTGACCGATCATGGGAGCGCCTTTAACGTGGCGCTGGAAGGATCGTCACGCGATCTTGAGATCGGAAGAGTACGACTACATCACCCACGAATCTGCTCTCGTTAACCGCTTTGGAATCTTCGAGGGTGAGTTCCTCTATCGACTTCGTTGCTGCAATCTAGTAGATAGATCTTGGCTTGTTTGTTTGTATGCGATAGAAAATTTTTGTTTTCCATGCTCTGAACCCTACGATGGTATCGAGCCGTGTCTATATGTAGATCTGTTGCACGAGTAGAACACAATGGTCATTGTGGGCATTGATGCTTTATTGTAGATTGCTTTTGTGTACTTTGCATCTTGCGGTATGTTGGGATGAAGCGGCCGGGCTAACCTTACATGACATCGTTCATGAGACTTGCTCCACGCTTGACATGCAACTTGTATTGCATAAGTGGCTTTGGGTGCTGTTTCTCCTAGCATAGTAAAGATCCAATTTACAACGGTGATCAACAATGCTAGTATCAATGTTGTGGTTCTTGTTCGTAAGTTAGAACGACACTTATTGAAAGCCCCAAACCACGTAAAATATGCAAAGAAAGTAGAGGCGTCTAACTTTGTTTTGCAGGGGTGTGAAGTGATGTGATATGGCCATGATTGTGATTATATTTGATGTATGCAATGTTCCTTATTGTAAGTTGGCAACCGGCAGGAGCCATATGGTTGTCTTTAATTTTGTTAAGACCTGCGTGTCTATTCAAAATAGTTGTAATAGTTGAAGCTGGTGGGCGACAACCGATGAAGAAGCGTCATTGCGCTTGATGCTAGGCCGGTGATGATGGAGGTCATGTTCGTGCTTGGAGATGGAGATCGGAAGCACAAAGAAGAAAGGCCATATCATATCACATATTATGAATTGCATGTGATGTTAATCCTTTATGCATCTTGTATTGCTTAGTAGACGACGGTAGCATTATAAGATGATCCCTCATGCACATAAATTTCAAGTTCTAAAGTGTTCACCCTTAGTATGCACCGTTGCCAAAGCTTGCTGCTTCGAAGCACCACGTGATGATCGGGTGTCTTTGATTCCGCGGGTGAATACAACGTAAGCAAGCCAGATTTGCTTATGCGGTAGTGAGGTTTGATCTTAGCGAGCCTAGCATGTACGGACATGGCCTCGTGGAACACGGATCGCCGAAAGGTAAAGCATGAATCATATAGTAGATATGATGAACATGATGATTGTTCGCCATTGAAACTATATCAACTCTCGTGATGATCGGTGTTGATGTAGTGGATTTGGTTCATGTGATCACTAAAACAATGTGAGGGATGTTGTTTTGAGTGGGAGTTCACCTAGTTTAATTTCATTAATTAATTTGAACTCAATTTGTCATAAACTTAGTCTAAACTATTGCAAATATGTTGTAGATCAATGGCAGCCCTACCATCAATTTTAATGCGTTCCTAGAGAAAGAAAAGTTGAAAACAATGGAAGCAACTTCGGATTGGTTCCGCAATTTGAGGATTGTCCTCACACCGGTAATTTGACCTATGTCTTTGGATGCACCGCTAGGTGACCCACTGCGGTGATGCTACCAATGAAGTAAAGAATGTTTACCTCGCTCGGAAGAATCGGTACTCCATAGTTCGATGTGCTATCTTGTATGGTTTAGAATCGAGCTTGAGAAAAGGTTTGAAGAGTCGATCCATATGATATTGTCGAGGATCTCAAATTAATCTTTGAGACTCATGCGGCAATTGAAAGTTATGAAGCTTGAAAAGTTCTTTAAGCGCAAGATGGAAGAGGGTAGCTCGTCGGTGAGCATGTGCTTAAGATGTGCGGCACGCATAAATAAACTTCAAAGTTTGGGTATAGTGATTCCTAATACTTTGGGGTTTACCATCCTCAATCACTATCACCAAGTTACAAGAACTTTGTGATGAACTACAACATGCGAACATGAACAAAGAGTTGCGAACTATTTGCTATGTTAAAATCTGCAGTGGAGATCAAGAAAGAGCACCAAGTGTTGATGGTCAATAAGACCACCAAATTCAAGAAAGGCAAGTCTAAGCGGAAGGACACTTCAAGAAGGGTGGTAAGAAAGTTACCATACCGACGAAGAAGACCAAGGCTGGACCCAAGCACGATCTTGAGTGCTTTTCTTGCAAGGGAGAAGGTCCTTTGAAGCGGAATTGCCCAAAGTACTTGGCGGATTTGAAGAACGGCAACATCAAGAAGAAAGGTATATCGATATACATGTTATTGATGTGTATCTCACTAGTATTCGTAGTAGTGCACTGGTATTTGATACTGGTTCGGTTGCTCATATTTGTAACTCGAAGCAGGAGCTGCGAATAAGCGGAAGCTAGTGAAGAGCGAGGTGACGATGCGTAGGAAGCGGATCAAAGGTTGATGTGATCGCGGTCGGCACGCTACCTCTTCATCTACCATCGGGATTAGTTTTATACTTAAATAATTGTTATTTGGTGCTGCGTTAAGCATGAACATTATATCGGGATCTTGTTTATTGCGAGGCGGTTACTTGTTTAAATCCGAGAATAATGGTTGTTCGATTTATATGAGTAAAATGTTTTATGCACATGCACCTTTGATAGATGGTCTATTCATATTGAATCTCGATAGTGGAAATACACATATCAATAACATTGAGGCTAAACGTTTGAAATCAGCGATAATTCGACCTATATGTAATCGTCTTGGTCACATTGGAGTGAAGCGTGAAGAAACTCCATTCCGATGGACTTCTTGAATCACTTGATTTTGAATCACTTGAAAGATGCGAAGCATGTCGATGGGTAAAATGACTAAGACTCCATTTTACGGTATGATGGAGCGAGCTCTGAGACTTATTGGAAATCATACATACCGATGTGTGTGGTCCAATGAGTGTAGCATCGCTGATGGTTATCGTTATGTTCTTACCTTCACGGATGATTTGAGTAGATATGGGTATATCTATTTCATGAAACATAAGTCCGAAACTTTCGAGAAGTTTAAGGAGTTTCAAAGTGAGGTAGAGAATCAACGTAACAAGAAGATTAAATTTCTGCGTTACGATCGTGGAGGTGAATATCTGTTACGAGTTTGGCGAGCATTTGAAGAAATGTGGAATACTTTCGCGATTGACACCGTCAGAACACCACAGTAATGGTGTGTGTACGAACGTCGTGTCGAACTCTCTTAGATATGGTTCGTTCTATGATGTCACTTCTGATTTACCGCTATCATTTTGGGGTTATGCATTAGAAACAGCCGCATTCACTTTAAATAGGGCACCTCTAAATCCGTTGAAACGACACGTATGAATTATGGTTTGGGAAGAAACCTAAATTGTCGTTCCTTAAAGTTTGGGGATCTGAAGCCTATGTAAAGAAGTTACAGCGGACAAGCTTGAACCCAAAGCGGAAAAATCGTCTTCATAGGATACGAAGGAAACTATTGGGTATACCTTCTATCATAGATCCGAAGGCAAAATCTTCATTGCTAAGAATGGATCCTTTCTAGAGAAGGAATTTCTCTCGAAGAAGTATTTGGAAGGAAAGTAGAACTTCGGCGAGGTTGTCGAACCTTCTCTCGAAATTGCGAGTAGCGCAGCACGGAAGAAGTTCTGTGGTGCTGCACCAATAAGAGAGGAAGCTAATGATGATGATCATGAAACTTCGGTTGAAGTTGCTCTGAGCCTCGGAGGTCAACGAAATCGTACCACTCCAGTTGGTATGATTCCGTTATGAATGTCATGTTGGTGGACAACACCGATGACCCCGAGACATATGAGGAAGCGATGATGAGCCCAGTTCCAATATATGGCAAGAAGCCATGAAATCGAGATTGGATCCATGTACGAAAACCAAGTATGGACTTTGGTGGACTTACGGATGGTAGGAAGGCTGTCGAGAACAAATGGATTTTCAAGAAGAAAAGCAGATCTTGATGGTAATGTTCATCGTTATAAAGCTCGACTTGTCGCAAAAGGGTTTCGACAAATTCAAGGAGTTGACTACGATGAGACTTTCTCACCGGTAGCGAAGCTAAAGTCTGTGAGGATTATGTTAGCAATCGCTGCATATTATGATTATGAGATATGGCGGATGGATGTCAAACAGCATTCCTCAATGGAGACATTGATGAAGAGTTGTATATGATGCAACCCAAAGGTTTTGTCGATCCTAAAGATGCTAACAAGGTATGCAAGCTTCAACGGTCCATCTATGGATTGAAGCAAGCATCCAGTTGGAATCAACGTTTTGATAAGGTAATCAAAGTTTTGGTTTTATACAAACTTATGGAGAAGCTTGTATTTACAAGAAAGTGAGTGGGAGCTCTAGCATTCTTAATACTATATGTGGATGACATATTGTTGATTGGGAATGATGTAGACCTTCTTAATAGTGTCAAAGAGTATTTGAATAATAGTTTTCAATGAAGGATCTTGGCGAAGCAGCTTACATATTAGGCATAAAGATTTATAGAGATAGATCGAACGCCAAATATCATTGTCACAAAGTACATATTTGGACAAAGTTCTAAAGAGGTTTGGAATGGAAGATAGCAAGAAAGGGTTCTTACCCATGTTGCAATCGACCTTGAGTAAAACTCAAAGTCCGACATCGGCGTAAGATAGAGAAAGGATGAGTAAGACTCCTATGCCTCAGCCATAGGATCTCTAATGTATGCCATGCTATGTACTAGACCCGACATCGCATATCTTTGTTAGTCTAACTAGCAGATATCAAAGTGATCCAGGAGTGGATCATTGGACAATGATCAAAACATCCTTAAGTACTTGAGAAGAACTAAGGATATGGTTCTTTCTTATGGAGGTGATGAACAGCTCGTTGTTAATGGTTACACCGATGCTAGTTGGAACACCGATCCGGATGATTCTAAATCACAACTGGATACGTATTTATTTTGAATGGTGCAGCGATTAGCTGGAGGAGTGCAAAGCAAAGCGTTGTGGCGAGATCTTCAACTGAATCGGAATACATGGCTGCCGGAGGCTTCACAGAAGCGATATGGATGAAAGAGTTCATTCTGAGCTGGGTGTGGTTCCAAGTGCGCTGGACCCAATGTCTATCTCGTGATAACATGGGCGCCATAGCCAATGCGCAAGAACCAAGGTCACACAAGAAGTGAAGCATATCAAGCTGCGTTTCACGCTATTCGAGAACATATCCGGGATGGGGATATAAAGATTTGCAAAGTACACACAGATCTGAATGTGGCGGATCCGTTGACTAAACCTCTCCGAGGGCAAAACATGACCAACACCAAACTGCCATGGGTGTTCGGTCTATTACCATGTAATCTAGATTAGATGACTCTAGTGCAAGGGGGAGACTGTTGGAGATATGCCCTAGAGGCAAGAATAAATATCGTTATTATTATATCTTTGTGTTTATGATAAATGTTTACATTCATGCTATAATAGTATTAACAAGGAAACCATTAATACTTGTGTGATTTGTAAACTTAATTTGAAGTCCCTAGTATAGCCTCTATACTTCACTAGCTTGTTGGTTGATTGATGATTGTGGTTTCCCTATCATGAACATTGAGATGTTATCAAACAACAAGATCATATCGTTAGGAGAATGATATGGTGGACATACTCCTATAGATGGTAGCATAAAGATCAAGTCATTTCAATAGTTCAATTGCTATATGCTTTACGATACATAGTAACCTAATTCCTTCGACCATGAGATCATGCATATCACCTTTCTTTGGATGGATGCTTTGATGTCATCAAACACCACACCGTAACAGGTGGCTATAAAGGTGGTATTGAGTGTTGGAAAGTATTGGTTGAAACACATGGATCAAGAGTGGGATTTGTCCATCCATATGACGGATAGATATTCTGGCCTCTCGGTGAAATGTCATCCAATTAGCTTGCAAGCATGTATTTGGGTCACAAGGGATCACATATCAGGAGCGAGAAAAGAGTACTTATCGATGTGAGGTTGAACTAGGTATGCAGAGATACTGACGATCATAACCTCGGATAAGTAACATATCGTGAGACAAAGGGAAATTGGTATCGTATGTAAGTGGTTCATTCGATGCAAAGTAATCGAGAAATATGTAGCCATGAATTTCCAGATTCCTCTATTGGTTATTATGCGGAGAAGTGTCTCGATCATGTCCGCATAATTCACGAACCGTAGGAGACACACTTAAGGATTGACGTTGTTTGAGTAGTTATGGTATTATGAGAAAGAGCCGAATGTTGTTGAGTCTCGGATGGGATCCGGGATATCACGAGGTGATCCGGAATGGTCAGGAGAATAAGATTCATATAAGGAAAGTCCTGTTTGAGTTGGGGAATGGTTCGGTGTTTTCATCGGGAACATTCTAGAAGATCCCGGAATGTCCGGCACTCGGGAGGGAAGGGTACATGAATGTGTCATTGTAAGTTGGAATGATTGCATCATGTACTAGGTGTTCTTGCTGTCCAAAATAAAGGGTTTATTTAAATCCTAAATTGAAAAGTCAAGCGGCTAGTTTGAAAGTCAAGCAACAATTTTGGGAAGTGGGAAAGAGGAGGAGGTGGAGACCGACTTGGGGAGGAGTCCCCTTGGCGGGCGCCTCCCAAGGCCGACTTGGGAGGACTCCTCCCTTGGCCGCCCTCCACCTATAAAGGGAAGGCAGGGCCTCCCTCGACACACAGAAGTTCCTATCTTCTACCTCCGGTTTAGAGCCGTTTTGGTTTAGAGCTTATAATTGCTTTAGCCACCGGTTTAGAGCCTTATAATTGGTTTAGAGCCTTCTAATTTGTGTGTCTAATTACTAGACCACTAATAGCCTCTCTCATAAGCACCACCATACTACGCACTTGGCTTAAGCGAAGCCTGGGATTCCTCTACTTGTACCACGCCGTTGTCTGCCGGAATCGCGAGAGAGTGCTACAACCTCCGCTGCTGCTGGAACAAGGAGAGGAAGGTCTTCGTCGAGTACCGAGCGATGTGACCATTGAGGGCGCTTAACGTGGCGCTGGAAGGATCGTCTGCGATCTTGAGATCGGAAGAAATCGACTACATCACCCACGAGAATCTGCTCTCGTTAACCGCTTTGGAATCTTCGAGGGTGAGTTCCTCTATCGACTCGTTGCTGCAATCTAGTAGATAGATCTTGGCTTGTTTGTTTGTATGCGATAGAAAATTTTTGTTTTCCATGCTACGAACCCCTACAGCTAGACCCGCCAGACACAATACCGAAGAATCTTCGAGCCAGAAACTATGGAGCACGCCTTTTGTAACAACCGACCCTTCCCTATCTAGGAACAGTTATCTTAGGGATGTTGCCGCCGAAAGGTTTTTACCTATCTAAAAACCTAAGGTTAAGGGGTTAGAATATATATACTCCTAGAGTCCTTCTCTTAGGGTTAGACATGATGATATGAATTAGTTCATATTAGGAAAAATATTTATTACTTGCTTGGGCAGCAGTGGCCATTTCATTACATTAATAACATAAGCATTATCACTATAAAATTTAATACACCAATCAAGGCCAAGCTTTTTAATTCACTGGGTATGGTACAAGTTTTAACCTTTTCATCAATAAAAGAATGCACCCATAGGCTTCCATAAAGGTATCAAATTGCTTAGATTGCACATATCAAGGAAAATAAGTTTATTTCTTCAATAAGAGGCAATTATAAGATCAATGTAATGCCTGCATTGAAAATTAAGATAGTTCATCTTGCTGCTTAGAGCAAGAAGTCATATCATGAGGTTCACACAATCTTTTAGCTACACTATTAAAAAATCTATTACATCCTTCCACTTGCCTCCCTTTTTGATTCAGGAGCTTGCACAACATCACCACTTTAGTCCATGGAGATTCTAGAAAGTCCTTCCATCTCAAACATAAATATTTTTAGTACTTGTTTACTTTGATGTATAAGAACAACAAAAACAAATAAGAGAACTAAAAATTTAAATATGAAAATAAGATAAAGTGCAAACAATAACATATTTTTACTGCTAAGCTCCCCAGCAACAAAGCCGAAAAACTGCTTGATAACCCCAAGTGTGTACAACATAGTTGTAGCAATATCAGTGTGAAAGTAGAGTGTTAAACCGCAGGAGCAAGCTAAAGGTTTTATTTTCTCAAGCTATGGCTATAGCCTTCTATGCAATGAACCTAAATAAATAATCCTTAATAATATTGGATGTAGATAAAATATATAATAAAATAATAAGTGAAGAAAATTAAAAAAATAAAATCAATGAGCTTGGGAACCGTCCAGTAAGTTAGTCAAGGATAAGAAAAGTACTACAGTGAGTTAGGGTGTGTTCGCTTCTGAAATTTGGAGGAACAAAATGGATCGGTTCCGGACCTAACACCTGTTCATGTGTTCGGTTGTATGGGAGGAATGGAACCAAGTAGTTCCTTGGAATAAAATATTCTCCTTAGATGCGAAATCGACTCGTCCAACCGAATCGACCGGACCTGGAGGAACAGCTCACTAACGTGAAACTAATTAGCCTCTTCCTCGCTAACCACGCACACGGGCGGCGCAGCGCAGCGAAGCACTCGCAAACCTGGCAGCGTAGCTTAGCACACGCGGACGGCGGTGGCCAAACACGTGCAAGGGACATGCGCGCGTGGCCGGCGGCTTCTGATTTTGGCTCCGATTTT
Organism: Avena insularis; assembly: GCA_023614405.1. Lineage (NCBI taxonomy): Eukaryota > Viridiplantae > Streptophyta > Magnoliopsida > Poales > Poaceae > Avena > Avena insularis. Next base: position 12,455,864 of record CM042684.1, read on the forward strand.
GTCTCCTATTTTGGCTCCGATTATGCCTTAGATTTTGACCTCTATCCGTTCTAGTTGACTCTTTGTCACTATTAATTATGATTTGGAGAGAGGATTAAGTTTAGACTCAAATCACTAAAATATATACCAGTGTTTTGATTCTACGATCTTTTTCTTCGATTCCACCAACCGAACAAAAAATAGAACCGTTTTGTTTCTCGATTTTTTCTAAACCGTGGAGAGAGGATTAAGTTTAGACTCAAATCAATAAAATATATACCAGTGTTTTGATTCTACGATCTTTTTCTTCGATTCCACCAACCGAACAAAAAACAGAACCGTTTTGTTTCTCGATTTTTTCTAAACCGAACATGGGGTCGGAATCGTCGTTACGGCCACTCCAATTCTAGAACCGAACACACCGTGTCATAGGAGTAACCTGATGAGGACCATCCAGTCTCGTGTATTTATTGAAACTTGGCTGTACGTAGTGGAATACCGTAAAGACCGAGTACACTTGCAGACTTCCTGAAGCCACTGATCTGTAGTGGTTCATATGCAACGGACTCGGCAGTGTCAACGACAGAAGACAAACACCAGTAGGAGCTGAACATGAGATTGCTGAAAAAATATACGCTGAAATGCGTCTCCTGAAGCCTTAGCTGTACTCTGGCATTCTTTTGGAAGAAGCAAGAGATTTTCCTTAATCCATTGATTAAGAAGTTTTAATAACATAGCCATTTCCCTAAGGCATACAAACCAACACAAAAGCCTACACTTTCGGCCATATAATACCTAAAGATTTTGACCCAGCGGATACCTGAAGGTGTGCCCCGCTCTTGATGCGGGCAAATATAATCGAAAATGTAAAGTCACCTCATAATTCACTAGTGATATGCCTTTCGGTTACAATCTACTCGTCCAAAATGTAGCTGCTAGCTATTACAAAGTTTCAGCATAAAAAGATCATTGGTACAGAGAGAAACATGCAAGATTATCTCTTACTGGTACAGCTACAACCATAACTTCAAATGTTCAAAAGCTATAAGTGGATCACCTCCTTGGAATAATTAAATCAGTTACAAGCATATCTACGACATCACTCATGGTCTTCGCTGATCTCCTCGGAGATGGCAGTAAGCTCCGAGAAGAAATGGTAAGAATCTGTTATATCGGTGTCCCCATCATCGCAGAAAAATGGCCTGGAAGGCACCTCTAGGCCGTCGACACCACCTTCAAGCATATCTATGACATCGCTCATGGTCGGCCGATCGTGGGACTTCATCTGAATGCAACAAAGCCCAACAAGACACAACTTCCTCTCCAGCTCATGCATCTCAGCTGCTGCTGCAGGAGATATCTCGTCCTCTCCCACTTCTTGCTTCGTTAGCCGGTCAAACACCCATGACGGATAGTATGCCTGACTCGAGTTCGCTGCATTCGGGTCAGCGTTCCTACGTCCTCCAGCCATCTCCAGCAGCAGCATCCCAAAGCTGTAAACATCGGATTTGCTTGATACCACGCCAAAGCTTCGGGATATCATCTCAGGTGCTATGTACCCTATAGTTCCACGTAAGACACTCAATGGCACAAAACTATTGTTCTTGGGGTAAAGTTTGGCGAGACCAAAATCAGCAACTTTGGGGACAAAATTGCCATCAAGAAGAATGTTGTGTGGCTTGATGTCAAAGTGTACGATTTGCATCTCACACCCTTGATGGAGGTAGTTGATCCCCCTGGCAATGCCCAAGGCAATCTCGTTGAGCTTGTCCCAAGAGAAAATCTTCTCGGCAGAGAAAATGTACTTGTCGAGAGAACCTTGAGGCATGTACTCGTAAACTAGCGCCCTCCTCATTTCCTCGGAGCAGAACCCCACTAAACGAACCACGTTGACATGGTGGATCCTTCCGATTGTGGAGACCTCACTGATGAAATCTTCTCCATTACAATTGGAGTTACCATCTAGCATCTTGACCGCGACATGAACATCGCCTGGGAGTAGCACTCCCTTGTACACGGAGCCGTAGCCCCCTTGGCCCAATTTATCTCTGAAATGGCCTGTGATTGCAGTGATGTCTGTGTAGGCGTACCTCACCGGGCCAATCATTTGTTGCATCCGGAGGAATTTTTCTACTGCATCAATTGTGATCTTTGTTTTCCAGTACTTGTGGGCAAGGAAGACTAACACAGCAGAGGGTGCCAGGACAAATCTGCAGAGCACTTCCCAAGCAAGTCGGCAGACATGCATAAGTCAAACAACCACATAATGTATGTATGACTGCAGATGTGATGATTAAAAATAGGTAATTATCACATACCGAAAAGGAACTTGAGGACGTCAACAGAATATATAATGATTTCGTCACCGAAACGTCCTGGTTCTGTTTTGATTATCTGTCCTGATTGTTCTATTTGCTGACCGTGACCATATAAGCAGCTTATGTATAGATTCCCGGTAAAGAAAATGGCACGAAACCAGTACATAGGTCTTGGATCAGAGACAAGCTTCTTAAAGTAGCTGCAAACCAGAATTATAGACAAAAGGATTTATGAGAATGGTGTGGTTCTCATATATAATCGTAAAAAACGAATTGAGGAGAAAATGGGCTAACCTTATTGAGTTCTTCACACATTCGTTGATATTCTCAACTGTCGGAGAATCTCTAGAAAAAGGAAAATCAACAGAAAATCCCATTCTTATGAATTCCATGATATCATTGTAACTTGCATTCCGTAGCTCTAGCTTGGAGATATCCCAGGCACCCAAGGGAATCATGTTCAAGCTTCGACAAGAAGGTTGGAGATATCCGATTTCGCAATCAGATTGGTCAGCCCAGACATAATAATGTGAATTTTCTGCACTTCGGCAAGCAACAGGTTTGTACCAACTATTATTCGCTATTGCTCGCGAACAATTAACAAAGCATGCCCAAGAGGAAGAAAGATAGAAATCGACAAAGCCATCTGGACCAGTTATACCGCTCGATGGAACAGAGTTGTAAGGAAGAGGACAGCTGCTGTTCGTATCAAAGTTGGCGTTCACAACCCAGAAAGACGAACTGCTGTAGTTGATGGTAACCACATAGTATGCTTCATTGCTGATGAGAATTTTGGCCTTACTATCACTGCAAACCAGCTCGTATGATTGAGAGCCGCACTCTGGTGGATCACCTCGCCGGCGGAAAGGAGACCCAACATCTTGGAGATGACCGCAGGAGAAACGCGGGCATCCACCTCCCTCGACATCTGATGCAAAAACTGAAAGCACAAATAGGACCGTAAAGGCTTGCAAGGCAATGGAGCGATGAAATGCACTAGTGTTCGCCATGACAGCTTCGAAGATTGATATCCTAGGTATGGTGAAGATTACTACTTATTTACACGACACAGGCCTTATATGATTGGTACACTATTGGCTGTAGAAAAAATGCATTTGGTCAATGAAGGGACATTTGGAAGACATACATATCACAGTACAGTAGAGCTAGAATGCTGTACACATATATAGCTATCAGTACAGCAAGATTTTGAATAGCAGCTCAGCTGCAGCTATCAGTACAGTAGGGATTTCCAAGCAGTGCCCTATTTGACTACTTCTACGGAGTACTAAATCGTGGACTTTATCCATTCATGGGTCACACTCGTATTGGAACTCCTCCACGATAATTAAGGCGTTCTGCTACAAAAAAAAAATCTAAGAAAGTGTCTGAAATTGATGTTAGTGGGTGTGCAGGTGGATTGCCACTTGTGATGCTTTTCTCTTCTATATACGCTCAGCGCCTTGCTCGCCTTCATACATTCCTCTTCCTCTCCATCTCTGTTACAGTACAGCAAGATGTGTAAATTCCTTGTCACAGCCCTCCTAATTTCTCTTATCAGCCATGGAACAGGCTTGGCCATGGCGTGGGACGATCAAGATTTCTTCAGGTACTGCCCACCGTCCAAGTGCAGCAAACATGGCCCAGAGATAAGGTTTCCTTTCCGGCTCAAGGCCAGCAATTCATCATGCGGCTGGCCCTGCATGGAGTTAGCATGCTCCGGCGAAGACACCATACTAGTTCACCCATTTCTTGGCCCATGCAGAGTAACCGCCATATATTACAGCCGTTTTGTCATTGAACTCATTCCACTTCTAGCCTCGTCTCCCTGTCCGCTCCAGAAACTCATCTCCAAAACCATCCCGGTTCATGTCGCCTACGAAGAGCACCCGCACAAGGCCCTTTGTGACATATATGATGAGATGTACGCAATCCTTGTATGCTGCTCAGGAGAGTTAGCACCAAGCACTGATGCTGCTGGACCAATCTCCTGCCTTAGAAACACAACTCACTTCTCGTATTTGTTGCCTGCTGATCAGCTCATGACAGAACTTCCATTGAACTGTGAGGTCGTCTCAGACGGCCTAATCTGGTTACCCTATTCGTGGGATCAATCTGACAGGTACCGGTCACCTACGCTCAATACAAGTGTAGAGAGAATCCTCAAATCAGCAAAGATGGAACAGGGATGGACAGGTCCATCAGAGTGCTATGACTGTGAACACAAGGGGGCACGGTGTGCATTCAGCTCGCAAAGGAATCAAACATTCTGCATGCCGCGTGGTATTGTTTCTAGCTGGCCAGTAGCACAATATAATCGTGGCATGCCTTTTTTATTATAAAGTAGTTCTAAATTTAAGATTATCTTGCACTTCTGTCTTCATAATTTGCTCATTCTACAGTTTGATGTGTCGGTTTCTGACTGATTTTCTTAACCTACAAACCATATGAGCAACTACCAAGCTTTTTATAAAGTACAGTTACTCTTTTTTTTCTTAATCAACAACCAAAATCTCACCCCTCACTTTTTCTGTTTGCAGGTTCGCACATCAAAGTTATTGCAGGTATTACTACAGCCCAGATTTCTCTCTAATACAAAACAATAAGAAACATCCGCGTGAGATGCACACAACCAACGTTTATTACAAACTCAGTCAGCATAAAGCCACCATAAAGATTCCAGCCAAAAGAAATAAAATAACAATTAGAGCCAAAATAGAGTTTGAAACTCCAGATTTCATTTATTTCCTTGATATAGACATTACATCCTCGTCTTAACCCCATTACAGTAAGTAGGTAATGGATACCAATGCTAATGCAATATGCTAATTTCATGTTCTCTGTTTTTCAGCAACATCATCAGTGGCCACATTAATTGTTCTTTTCTTGATAGTGGCCACTGCAGTGTATCTTTCACTGAAGACAAATTATAACAAAGAGATACATTTGAAGGTCGAAATGTTTCTCAAGACATACGGCACCTCAAAACCCACGAGGTATACCTTCTCCGAAGTAAAAAAGATAGCCAGACGGTTTAAGGTAAAAGTAGGACAGGGAGGATTTGGAAGCGTATATAAAGGCGAGCTACCAAACGGAGTGCCTGTGGCAGTCAAGGTGTTGGAGAACTCTACAGGAGAGGGAGAAGTATTCATCAATGAAGTTGCAACAATTGGACTAATCCACCATGCCAACATTGTCCGCCTCGTGGGCTTTTGCTCCGAAGGGACGAGACGGGCTCTTCTCTATGAATTCATGCCTAATGATTCACTGGAGAAGTACATATTCTCGCCTGATTCTAATATTTTTCAAGATCTCCTAGTACCTGAAAAAATGCTAGACATTGCATTAGGCATCGCCAGAGGAATGGAGTACCTACACCAAGGATGCAACCAGCGCATCCTTCACTTTGACATCAAGCCACACAACATATTACTGGACTACAACTTCAACCCAAAGATCTCAGACTTTGGCCTTGCAAAGCTGTGTGCCAGGGATCGAAGTATTGTCACCTTAACTGCAGCAAGAGGTACTATGGGCTACATTGCACCAGAGCTATATTCTCCTAACTTTGGGGGGATATCCTACAAGTCAGATGTATATAGCTTTGGTATGCTAGTGTTGGAAATGGTGAGTGGAAGGAGGAACTCAGACCAAGGTATAGAAAGCCAGAATGAGGTTTACCTCCCGGAGTGGATCTATGAGAAAGTAACCACTGGACAGGACCCGGTACTTACAAGGGAATTGACAGGGGAGGAGAGAGTAAAGATTAGACAGTTGGCCATCGTGGCACTGTGGTGCATCCAGTGGAACCCAAAGAATCGGCCCTCAATGACAAATGTGGTAAATATGTTAACAGGGAGGTTGCAGAATCTACAGATACCACCAAAGCCTTTTGTGTCATCTGAAACTTATCCTGTGCAGTAAAAACATGGAGAACACACTACGATGATTTAGCGGAATAACTGAGAGCTATCCTCACGTGTGTTTTTCGGACTTCAAGTAACCACCATGTAATACTTCACGTATTTGCAGCATATCAGATTCAATCCATACTTAACAGTTAAACTACGAATGATATGATGGTTACCTTATTATGTTGTTATAGTGATTTATACCCACTCAGGTAATTCTGCAATGCAGTTTTCCTCCCTGAAAACATCAATTAAAAATACAGTGTACGAACTGATGAGATTTGGACTTCATTACATGGCGCGAACAGGGCGTTTGATATCAAATTTATCCCTACTCAAATCCGTTATTCCTGGGATCTGAAATTGTATTAGAATAGTTTTGGATTTATACCATAAATAAATGTCTTGCTGTTTGTTTTTTCTAGAATACGCATAGCATGCTTATCATCGATTAAAGAAATGGCTGCAACACCACACACACCCATTTGACGCCACTGTGTCTTACAATGCAAATCCATGTAAACCACACGGCGTAGAATCGACTTCCGTTGTCTCCTGCCACAAACGGAGAGGAGGCGAGACATAGAGCAAGCCCACGAACCACGTCACAACCAACACCAGGAATGCTGGGAACTTCGGTAGCATGACTCAGAGTTCAAGATGGCACGGATCAATGTACCACCCACCCACACAAATTTGACATTGTAAATGGAAATAAACAAGTTTGACAATGGAGACATGGCCAGACAGAACCCCACTTTGTATTATGCCAGGAAATTTGTTAACGATGTATTCATATATTAGAACAGAGACTACATCAAGAGGTCGTTTGGCTAGACATCATAAGCTTCGAACTTTGATATGGACAAAACTACTCAAAAACTAAGTAGAAGCTGGAACATATGTACCTTGGCATGGCGAATATTTGCCAAATTGTCGACGAGTGTGATGAGACCGATGAAAAATGTCGATCTCATACTGCGCTGAGCGGAGCCCAGTCCTGGACAGCGGGCGGAGGTAGCCGCAATCCGGACACGCGCTGAAGAGCGCATAGCATCACCGCTGAAAAGCGGTGCCGAGCTGCTCCAGCGGCCGCCTGGTGGCACCCTGCCGCATCAGCTCCGTGAGCTCTAGCTCACCGAGCAGACCGCCGACGAGATCCAGGTGTTGCGCAGTACATGGCGTCGGTCGGGGTGGAGATCTCGAACGCGAACTGGCGGTTGAGCACGTCCTCGACGGGGATGCCGCCGCCCGGCACCGTCGCGCGCGTGAGACCAGAAGAGCTGCCCCTGCTTGAGCACGAACCACTGCCGCCGCCACGTCTTTATATACTCGCCCTGCTTGGTCAGCGACCCCGCGCACTCCGCCCCGTGCTAGAACTTCACGCCTCCCGACGCAGGGTCGTCGCCGCCCGACGAGGAGCCCAAGGCATCAGCGCGCGTCGGGGATTTGGGGATACAAGATCGGCATCTGCGCTGGAGCCACGTCCGCGATGCGCGAGACATCGTCACCGGAAGGTGGGCTGTTAGGGCCGAAATCCTCAGGCCACTCACGTTCCTCTTGATTTCAGTTCAATAACAGTAGAGGATACAGGATTTGGGGAGAATTGAGAAAAAAGGGAGGAATACAGTTCAGGGAAAGAAGTGATTCAGATAGTTCTCTTCCGTGTCCTTCTCTCTGAAGCCGTTCTGCTTATAACGCCCACTCCTGGGGGTTGAGCCGACAGCTTGGACGTCGCAGTCGACGCGGTCGTTCCACTGGGAGCTCGCCACGTGGCTCCTTGTCCACGTGGGCCCGAGTAGTTGATGAGGAGGCAGTTGACGAGGCCAGTAGCTCCACCTCCTCTGTAGAAGTCGTGACATGGGCGCTCGCCGCAGATCTCGGAGGCGACGGCGTCGGTGCAGGTCGACGCAGGCGAGCGGGAGGACGGCGGCGCAACGGGGATCGAGGGAAGAGAGGAGAGAGAAGATGTGACCATCACCATGGGGCAATTTCGTGGAGTCAGAATCGACAGAGTGTACTGTGTGTTTGGGTTTTACGTGGCCAAATAGTTTGCGAAGGCGCGTCATTTAATTATTTTTCCACCCTTCCCGATACCGTCACCGCTGACTGCCACTGCACTCCACTCTCACTCACGTCTCATCAACAACCAACCATATGCCCTCCTCGTCTCCTCGACCACCTCCCTCGCCAGTACCGCCGGCCAAGCTCGCGGCACGGCGGGCGGCGTCAACCATCAGGGCCATCCGAGACTACGAAGCTAGGGATCTTAGGAGCATGACAACACCGATGAACGCGTTAGTCATGCCGGCTATCAGCTGCCCGTCGTCATTCATGTAAGGCCCACGGCCGCTGACGAGGGCTTCTCTTGCATCCATGTCCGCCGCGGAGAATCCTTCTAATGTGTTACGTCCCCATCGAGATACTCAAAAATGGCGAGATGTCGCATCCGCTGGGACTCCACCCTGTCGCGAGATCCCCTCCCACCCGCTATGCTCCTCCCGCACCCGTGGAATTGGGTGCTCCACTCTACGACATCCATGGTGTCTCCGCCGCCCGCAACTCCATCACTGGCAACAGCAACTCTGGCTCCGCCTGCTCCACCAACCACTTTTTTGTGGTTGGCCAGCACTGCAAGGGTCGTAGCTCCAACACTGGCCCCAAGACCCGCTGTAAGTACTTGATTCCCTTTTTTTATTTGGGGGTGGGGGTTAGGGTTTTCTAGTACAGCTTAGATCCGTGCAATTCCGCAATAAACTGACAAATGCTGCTTTGGGTAGTTCAACTTATTGTCAATCTATGCATAGTTCGAGTGTTAGGCTCGTCATGCACTCCATGGAATGCGATTTGTGTGATGTAGGCATTGCATAGTCGTGTTGCGGTGATCACCAACATTGGGTAGCCTTGTCGCGGTGATCACCGGTATTTGCGCTCAAAGTATGGCAATGCACTTTTGTGTTCCTTGTTGTAACACATTGATGACTATCGACAATGTTGGGATGTTCCTAGCCGATGATCATTGCGGGCATTTGCACGCATTCGGTGCCAATACCAATGCTCACCACGGCACGAACCATGTCGTTCAAGCTTACATGATCTTGTGCATGTTTATGTTAATAATATGGCAATGTTATGTGTGACATGACTGGGAGGAGACCGTGGCCAGCTACAACCCTCATGATCTAGAGTTAGAGGAGTGTATCCCCTTCAACTCTGTGGCCAATCAGCCCGATGTCCTGGAGCAGGATAAGCTTGAAAACCTTAGCGGCCACATACAGCTTCCCTCCAACATCGCCGACCTCCTCCAATTTGGTTTTCTTCTCGTGGATCTCTTTGTTCCTCCACACACGAACACCCTCTCCGGTTTGTGCTGATGTGACCGAGGGGCATATCGCTGCTGACTGCTTGTTGGTGCAATCGTGCAAGCTGTCAAATTATGTGAAGATGTGTTATTCCCTGGCTGGGCACATCGCTGCGTGTTATATATGCCTCGGTTAACCAACCACCGAGAGGATTACAACTGATTACAACAGAAAGATTTGCTAGAGATAAACTCTGTCAATAGCAGCTAACCATCGTTTATCTTATCATATGATAAACGTGGTTTACAAGAATCCTATCTCGTTCACACACCCCCTCAATCATAACTTATCTAAGTTAAGATTGTTTCTAAATACTTCAAGCTGTCGAACTGTCAGAGGTTTAGTGAATCCATCTGCAACCTGATCTCCTGTAGGTATGAACTTGATATCTAATAACTTCTGAGCTACTCTTTCTCTTACAAAATGATAATCTACTTCTATATGCTTAGTTCTAGCATGAAATACTGGATTAGCTGAAAGATAGGTTGCACCCATGTTATCACACCATAATTGAGCAGCAGAGGGAGTATGAACTTTTAGTTCATGAAGAAGAGTTTGTACCCACATAACTTCTGCTGTGGCATTAGCTAGAGACTTATATTCAGCTTCTATACTTGACCTTGAGACAGTGGCTTGCTTTCTTGCACTCCATGAGATTAAATTAGAGCCAAGAAAAACAGCAAAGCCTCACTAGATCTCTGTCATCAGACAAAGATGCCCATCTGCATCTGAAAATGCACTTACTAGCATAGAAGAAGATTTACTAAATCTCAGCCCAATCTTGGATGTAGCCTTGAGATATCTTAAGATTCTTTTAACGAAATTCAATGTCTTGAAGTTGGTGCATGAAGAAATTGGCAGACTTTGTTAACAGAGAAAGATATATCTGGTCTAGTAAGTGTCAAATATTGTAATGCACCAACGATACTTCTATACCTTGATGCATCTTCCTCTTGAAGAGGAATACCCTCATGAGCCGAGAGTTTCTCACTTGTAGACATGGGTGTATTGGCAGGCTTGCACATCATCATGCCTACTCTTTTGAGTACATCAGAAGCATATTTTTCTTGTGTGAGTAACAGCCCATCATTCATCTTCTTAACTTCAAGGCCTAAGAAATAATGTACATCACCAAGATCTTTTAAGGCAAACTCCTTTTGCAGATCTCTAAGTAGAGTTGTTGTTGCATCATAGCAAGAGCTAGCAACAATTATATCATCAACATAAATGAGTACAAAAACAGAGATATTCCTTTTGCAATAAAAGAATAATGATGTATCAGCTTTGGAAGGAGAGAAACCAAGTGCTTGTAGTTTTACACTCAATCTTGAGAACCATGCTCTTGGGGCTTGCTTCAACCCATATAATGCTTTATCAAGTTTGCAGATGTAATTTGTTTTTCCTTTAACCTCATATCCTGGTGGTTGTCTCATATACACATCTTCCTCCAGAACACCATGGAGAAACGCGTTCTTCACATCCGGTATGCGAGACTCCACCCCACGGATCGCAATAGACAACACAAAGGCGAATAGTGGCCGCCTTGACCACAGGACTAAAAGTGTCCTCATAATCAATCCCATATCTTTGTTTGAATCCCTTAGCAACTAGGCGTGCCTTATATCTATCTACACTACCATCGACTTTATGTTTAATTTTATAGACCCATTTGCGCCTATTACATTTTTGCCGCATATTGTGGAGAAACTAAGTGCAGTTTTGTTTTCAATAAGTGCTTGATACTCTTCATCCATTGCATGCTTCCCATTTATTTTTAAAAGCTTCATCTAAATTTTCAGGCTCTCCGTGGCTGTGAAGTTTGCAAATTTTACCATATTGCGATATTGTTTAGGTTGAATTTTTCCGTTTGCAACCGAGTAGCCTTGCGGAATAGAGCCACAAATTCTCACGGACAATCTTGATGTAGAGGATCCTCGTCCAGGTGTGGCAGCACCCATATCCACACCGGGATCGGTGTCGCTAGCCGCAGTGGATCCAGTCGAGTCGGTGTGGCGTGTTGGTGCTGTGGAGGTAGATGCAGAAGATCGGCGTCTGGTCGACTCGCAGTGAGGCTGGAACTGAACCGCGAGTGCATGCGATGGGCCGTCTTTGGCGTGGCACCTCAGATTAAATCGCACGCCGTATGACAGGATCTGGCCGACGCGTTTTCGTCAGCGCGAATCATGCTAGGTCCCACTGAACCATTGGTTTCCGTGCCATTGCGATTCAGCAGCAAAATTGGCATGAAATCATGCCCTTCTTCTTGATTTTCTTCTGAATCTGTGACAAGATTTTCTGCAAGCTCACAAACAGTTTTAGCAGGATTAAGGATCATTAGTACGCTTGAATCAGTACTATTATTCTCTCCCGTTGATCGATTGTCGAGGATTGAAACGATGGGAGGGAGAAGAAGGATTTCATCCTTAAGACGTTGGCCAGCATTGGAGTGTAATAATGAGAAGGGAAAAAGTGTTTCATCAAATATGACATCACGTGATATATGTATACGGCCAGATCCAATATGGAGACACTTAAAACCTTTGTGAAGATTGCTGTAGCCAAGAAATACACATTGCATGGAACGATACTGAAGTTTTCTAGCATTGAAAGGTCGAAGATTCGGATAACACGCACAGCCAAAAATGCGCATGGAAGAGTAATCAGGCTTAACCTTTTCAAGTGTTTCTAGTGGAGTAAAAAAATTGAGCAATTTTGTGGGGAGACGATTGATGAGATATCTCAGCAATGAAGGCCTCGTCCCAATATTTGAGAGGCATGGAAGCGTGAGCTAGAAGGGATAGTCCTACTTCGACAATGTGACGATGTTTTCTCTCAGCTGAACCATTTTGCTGATGAGCATGAGGACATGACACATGGTGAGTGATACCAATTTGTTTAAAAAAAGAATTTAAACGCTCATATTCTCCTCCCCAATCGGATTGCAAGGTGATGATTTTTCGCTCAAAACGTCTTTCAACAAGAGCTTGGAATTGATGAAAAATGCTAAAAACTTCAGAACGATGTTTGATCACATAAATCCATGTGTACTTGCTGAAATCATCAATGAAGCTAACATAATAATTTTTATTGCCAAACGAGTCAGGGGCAGGCCCCCATACATCGGAAAAAATCAACTCTAATGGATGATGTGAAACACTAGTGGATCTAGAATAAGGCAGTTGATGACTTTTTGCCTTTTGACATGCTTCACAAATAGACTCATTATTCTTACTAGAACAAGGAAGATTATTTTTGCTAATAATTTGCTGAACAATAGAAGATGCCGGGTGGCCTAAACGACTATGCCATCTATGATGGGATGGCTTGATGACTCCATAGGTTTGCTTGGTGGAAGATGATGATGGTGGCGTGGGTAGAGGGTAGAGTCCCTCTACACAAGGTCCATCAGCCAGAATTTTCCTCGTGACCTTGTCCTTAATGCAAAAGAAATCAGGGTGAATTTCAACGAATACATGATTATCTTTAGTGAATCTATGAGCAGAAATAAGATTTTGAGTGGCATCCGGAACATGGAGAACATCTTTTAGATGAAGGTGTCGATCAAAAGTTGGAATAATAGAATGACCAATGTGACTAATATCCATACCTGCACCTGAACCTGCTCATTGCCATGATACTTGTCATGAGCATGGAGCTTCTCTAGCTCGCTGGTGATGTGGTCGGTTGCGCCTGTATCCATGTTCCAGCCACCATTGCCACCATAGTTGTTGTAGCCACCATTGTTGTTGTAGGTGGCAGCGTTGGCGTTCCTCTCTCGAGGAACAAAGTCCTCATCGAAACGGTACCAGCAGTCATTGACTACATGGCCCGTGACATGGCACAGCTGACAACGTGGGCGATTGCCGCCATTGTTGTTGCCACGGCCGCGGCCGTTGTTGTTGTAGTTGCCGCGACCGTTGTTGTTGTAGCCGCCGCGGTCACCACCATTGAAGTGGTTGTTGTTGTTGTAGTTAGCACCACCGTTGAAGTTGTTGTTGTAGCCGGCGTTGCTGTTGCCTCCATTGTTGCCGCGGCCTTGCGCTTACGACCTCCTCCGTGCCAAACCGACCACGTCCACCACGCATGGCGGCGTTTGCCGAGGACTGCGATGAGCCCGATCCACGGAGCATATGCTGTCGACTCTCAAAGGACAAAAGCTGTGAGTATAACTCGCTCACCGTGATGGGATCTGTGCGTGCGAGGATGGCGGCGATGAGACCGTCATAGGTGGAGTCCTTGAGGCCAGCGATGATGTAGGAGACCATGTCTTCATCATCGAGGGGCTTGCCGGCGGAGGCCATCTCGTTCTCCAAGGTCTTCATGATGGCCACGTACTCGGTCATACTCTTGGTGCCCTTTTCTGCCGTGGCGAGGCGTCGCGGAGATTGGTGGTGTTGGCTCGCGAGCTTGCCGCGAACATCTCGTGACGATGTCCCATAGTGCGGGCGCCGTCTTGGCCCTGATGACATGGGGAAGGATTTGGAGAGAAGCGATGAGAGGAAGCTCAGGACCTGTTGATCCCGAGCCACCCAGACACCGTAGTCCGGGTTCTCCTGCTTGGTGGTGGTGTCGCCATCCTTGACGACAATCTGCTTCGCCGGTGCTTCTTCATCGCTGTCGAGGAAGGCTTCAAGCCTGGCGCCTCTGATGGCCGGCAGCACAATGGCTTGCCAGATGACAAAGTTGTTTTTCGTGAGCTTGATTGATGGGTTGTTGGTGAAGGGAGAGTTGGGCGTGGGTGAGGCGGAAGTCGCCATGAAATCGATCTAATCTAGGGTTTGAGGTGTATCGACGAGAGGGGCTGGATGTGGTTGGAGTTTGGCTCTGATACCATGTCAAATTATGTGAAGATGTGTTATTCCCTGGCTGGGCACATCGCTGCGTGTTATATATGCCTCGGTTAACCAACCACCGAGAGGATTACAACTGATTACAACAGAAAGATTTGCTAGAGATAAACTCTGTCAATAGCAGCTAACCATCGTTTATCTTATCATATGATAAACGTGGTTTACAAGAATCCTATCTCGTTCACACAAGCTAGCAGATACCACCAGATGAACGAAGTAGCAGCAAGAACAAGTATTCTCTTGGTGTTGGAGGGTTAGGCGACAAGGCAACAGAGAAGCAAGTACTCCGTTGAAACCAACACATTAAATTTGCGGTTTCTTTCACTTCTTGAGTCTTTCTTTTAGACAGCCATTTGCCTGTGTATATATGTAAAAAAGGATCCCAACCTGCAGATCATTATCCGAGGATAGCCACATCATGTGCGGAAAATATTGGTTAATTCAGTGGCAAATGCAAGGCTCGTGACTAATACTTCCAAATCATTATATACCTACAAAATCAGTAGGAAAAATGTTTTTCATGAAACAGTTTTGCCAGACCAAATGAGGCGGATTAGTTCTAGATGAACACTATTAACATAGGTATATGCAGATAATCTACGAAGAACTGCTTTGTAATATCTATAAATCGAAGGCTTCAATGATGTTCATCATAAAAAAGGAAAAATCGGAGCAACCCCGAATGCCAAAATGATATAGGGACCAGTGAGTGGTGAAGAATGTGCCCATTTTACATGACCATGGAAACACCGCAGCGTTGCCACCACAAACATTACAGGACTGTTTAGTAGTTGATCATGCAACATTTCACGCTTGTCAAGGTCAGCCACCTCAGGTCTGATCCCTCGCTCTGATAATGCTCCCGATGCCTTCTATTCATACAAGTTTGTACAATCTGTGTGATCTCCTCTCACCCCCCTAACTAGAAGTCCCACCTATTTGATGCCCTAGATATATATGTCTATGTGATCTCTCACTTAGTTGCTGCCCCGAGCTAGTGCCACGCGCGCGAATACGGCATAAATAGTCCCGCCAATATATTAGGATTAAATGAATATGAGCTTATTGCTTTCTACTCGGAAGAAGATGAAGGTAGTAGTTCATATAAATAAAGGGCAACAGCTGCAAGGTATTATTCGGGAAATGAAGGTTGGTGCACTTTTATTTATTTCTTCCATGAGCTGAATGGGATGAATTATGCTCAGTGTGCTAGTATTGACACTTGGAACATTATGTTCCCTTTATTTCTCGCATGGGTCAAGATTTTGCGTACAGATAATATTTATTTAAATCGCTGGGATAATTGTGGTGGTATTTTTGAATGACTTATGGTGGTTTCCCAAACATGAAAAGCCTGATCATAGAAACACTACAGGATGCGCGCGATACGCCGAGGGCAAAAGGCCGTCGGCGTAGGAAAAAAAGCCCTCGGCGTATGCTACGCCGACGACTGCCCTCGGCGTAGGCTCCTCGGCAAAGGTCTTCCTCGACGGAGCACATGGAGTCCGTCGACGTACGCTACGCCGACGGCTGCCCTCGGCGTAACAGCCATCGGCATAGCCTATTGGCCGGTTGCAAAAATATTTTATTTTATTTTATTTTTCAATTTTTTGACTAGTTAATCTCTTACTTTGAATATTTTTAACATTAGTTACACTTAATATTTGATTAAATAGCAGTATTGGTCAAACTTTCAGGCCGGTCACCCATCCTCACTACTCCAGCTCCAGCACGCTTAACTTCCTTGTTCCTTCAGAATCTGTTTTCGCAAAGCAATTCATACATTGTTATCAATACTATGATATGAATCCTATCAACTCTTATATCATCATGTCACATGTTTGTATTTTTTGAAATTACAAACAATTATTTAAGTAAACAATAATGAATAACTAAAAATATTATTGAATTCAAATAAAAATATAATGATTTTTTTGTATTTTTCTATTTAATATGGAATAATTAATATCTTTAAATCTGTAAATCAAAATTCGACAAATAAAATGTCTAAATTGATCAGAAAAACGAGAGGAATCAAAATATGATATCAATATCAACTTATCACAAACTATTTAGTGATTTTATCCATAATTTTATTTGCCCGTTTAAAATGGAAAATGGCTTTTGGCAACATCGAATGAGATAGCTCGGGGCTGAGCCTCAATAAAATTGAAGTGGATCTATGATGAAATAGCATATTGGAACCTAGAAATAATTTTTTGTAAAAAATCATGAGCATCAGATCATGTACCTATAGTTCATATCTAACCCACTTCCTGGCGATTCAGGAGGAAATTGTCTTTTTTACCAGGGATAGACGGAAAGCTTTGAGATCCCCCTGTTAGGAAATTTTCCATGTAAGGTGGTATAATATTTTGGTAAAATGTGGTGGTAGTATTTTGAATTAGCCATTTGGTGATGCTTCACAAAACCGTTTGTTTTTTGCACTCGGAAAACGGAAAATGGTTTTTTGGTGCGACGAAAAGAAAAACTTCCTCTTGCAACATTGTTCGTCATCCCATGATGCACATGTATGCATGATATCGACACATTATCACAAACTATGCCTTGATTCTAGCCATAACATTGGTCATTTGACCCGAAAGCCAGGAAACCTCGAATGAGATAAGTCATTTTGTGAAGGTTTTTTGAGACATAATTAATATACCAAGTTTGATATTTTTCCTTATAACTATGTCACATAATATGACACCACGCGAAGGTTTCATATTGTTTGGATCATTTTTGAATTTCTTATGCCCATTTTAAACTATCGTTAAACTTTGTCGAACGACGGGTATGAAGATTCTTAGCTCTGGGCTGAGCCAAGATAAACTTGAAGTGGATCGCTGATGAAATAGCATATTGTGAACCTAAAAATGATTTTTGTAAAAAATCATAAGCATCATATCATGTACCTATAGTACATATCTAACCCACTTCCTACCGATTCGGCAGGAATTTGTGTTTTTCACTAGGGATAGACAGAAAGGTTTGAGATCCCCCTGTTAGGACATTGTCCATGTAAGGTGGTATAGTATTTTGGAAAAATGTGGTGGTAGCATTTTGAATTAGCCAATTGGTGGTTGATTCAAAAACCGTCCGATTTTTACACTTGGAAAATGGAAAATGGATTTTTGGTGCGATGAAAAGGAAAACTTCCTCCTGCAACATTGTTCGTCATCCCATGATGCACATATATGCACAGTATGGACACATTATCACAAACTATTCCTTTATTGTAGCCATAACATTGGTCATTTGACCCGAAAGCCAGGAAATCTCGAATGAGATAAGTCATTTTGTGAAGGTTTTTTTGAGACATAATCAATATACCAAGTTTTATATTTTTCCTTATAACTATGTCACATAATATGACACCACGCGAAGGTTTCACATTGTTTAGATCATTTTTGAATTTCTCATGCCTGTTTTAAACTATCGTCAAACTTTGTCGAACGACGGGCCTGAAGATTCTTAGCTCGGGGCTGAGCCAAGATAAACCTGAAGTGAATCTCTGATGAAATAGCATATTGTGAACCTAAAAATGATTTTTTAAATAATCATAAGCATAAGATCATGTACATATAGTTCATATCTGACCCACTTCCTACCGATTCGGCAGGAATTTGTCTTTTTCACCAGGGATAGACGGAAAGGTTTGAGATCCCATGTTAAGACATTGTCCATGTAAGGTGGTATAGTATTTTGGAAAAATATGGTGGTAGCATTTTGAATTAGCCATTTGGTGAATGCTTCACAAACCGTCCGTTTTTTGCATTCGGAAAATGGAAAATTGGCTTTTTGGTGTGACGAAAAGGAAAACTTCCTCTCACAACATTGTTCGCCATCCCATGATGCACATGTATGCACAATATGGATACATTATCACAAAATATGCCTTGATTCTAGCCATAACATTGGTCATTTGACCCGAAAGCCAGGAAAACTCGAATGAGATAGGTCATTTTGTGAAGGTGTTTTTGAGACATAATCAATATACCAAGTTTGATATTTTTCCTTCTAACTATGTCACATAATATGACACCACGCGAAGGTTTCCCATTGTTTGGATCGTTTTTGAATTTCTTATGCCCGTTTTAAACTATCGTTAAACTTTGTCGAACGACGGACATGAAGATTCTTATCTCGGGGCTGAGCCAAGATAAACTTGAAGTAGATCTCTGATGAAATAGCATATTGTGAATCTAAAAATGATTTTTGTAAAAAATCATGAGCATCATATCATGTACCTATAGTTCATATCTGACCCACTTCCTACCGATTCGGCAGGAATTTGTCTTTTTCACCAGGAATAGATGGAAAGGTTTGAGATGTCCGACATTGTCCATGTAAGGTGGTATACTATTTTGGAAAAAATGTGCTGGTAGCATTTTGAATTAGCCATTTGGTGGTTGCTTCACAAAACCGTTGCACTTGGAAAATGGAAAATGGCTTTTTGGTGCGACGAAAAGGAAAACTTCCTCCTGTAACATTGTTCGTCATCTTATGATGCACATTTATGCACAATATGGACATATTATCACAAATTATCCCTTAATTCTAGCCATAACATTGGTCATTTAACCCGAAAGCCAGGAAACCTCAAACGAGATATGTCATTTTGTGAAGGTTTTTTGAGACATAATTAATATACCAAGTTTGATATTTTTCCTTCTAACTATGTCATGTAATATGACACCACGCGAAGGTTTCACATTATTTGAATCGTTTTTGAATTTCTTATACCCGTTTTAAACTATATATAATGTTTTATGTTTCACTTAATTTTTATTTAAAAATGTGTAATATTTGAGTGTATTTAGATAGATATTATTTTTCTGCAAATTTTGATATATTATTTTTATTTGTCAGAATTAGAATGATTTAGTTATGATTTTTTAAAGTTTAATGAGGTAAAAAGAAAAATAGCTACGCCGAGGGCAGCCGTCGGCGTATCCATCATTCCTGCAGTGTAAGGTCTATCAGCCAGGTCGGGTATGCTACATTAGCATGACTTTTTTTTGCTACACGGTTCTCAGCGAAGTCTCCGGCGAAATCTCCGGCGAGGTTCGGTCTGTTTTTCTATTTCTGGACTGAACGGTTTTCTGCTACATGTAACAAATGCACGACTATTTATAGAAAAAGCGGATATGTTTATAGAAAAATTAGGATTTTAGGTCTTTTTTGGGACACGTGTCAGCAGAAGGACCCGACATATTTTGAGAAATTATCCTTCGGAAAACGCAAAATACTGCCCTCTACAGTGGTGGCCTACCAAATAGATTGGTGATGCGTAAAATAGTATTTTGATGCACGAAACCAGTATGCCATATTATAACATCATCATGTAACATCGTCATCTAGGGAGTAGTATAAAATAACAGGGAAAATGCTAAAAAGTAACCGGTCCATCAGGTTTTCTACCTCACGGAATGTTGACGCCGGACATAAACTAGGAAGATGACGCGTACAAAAATGCATCCACGATCAATACATGACTGGCCGGTAACAAGTTACGTCGGAGTATTATGCAACATTTGAGGCTTGTCAAGATCACCGGTATCAGGCTTGGTCTAGGTTGCTCTGAGCTCTGGCTCAACCACTTTTTCCGATGTCTGCTATTTCCATAATTTCTTACATTTCTCTTGTTTATTCTCTCACCGTCTCTACACGATATGCGTGTATGTGACTGTCTCTCCTAGTGCGATGGCTGCAAAGTAGTATCATAGATATAATGCTAGTTCTACCCTAAAAATAGCTGGTCCTACAACTATCATACGTATATTAAATGAAATTTGGAGCCTACTATCTATTTCGGGTGGACGGGTGGACTAGTTTTTACCAATTTCTAAAATTAAACGAGAAACAGAGCTACTATCTCCTCAGCTCGAGATGAAGGGGTTTATACAAATGAAGACCAATAGTTGCAAAGTATTATCCATGAACAATGATGGTTGCTAGACGTTCGTTCTTTTTCCCGAGTTGAATGGCATGAGTAGATCTCTTTTACCAAGTCAAAGCATGGTTTTTACTATGATTTTTACTATGATTTTTTTCCCGAGCTACTAGGATTTTTTTTCGAAATTCACAAAAAAGAAAATTAGAAAAACTATGTTTCCCTTCCCTTTTTACCAAGTCAAAGCATGGTTTTCTTTTAAAACACAAGATCGTACAATGAAACGTGATGCAATTTCTCGTGAGTTTTAACTACAATAAACAATATCAAGTTTTTAGATTTGATTTGAAAGGGTAAATGCACGGAATCATCGTAAATAAGTGACATTCAAAATAACTGAATATGACTACCAAAATAACCTATAAGTACTAAGAAATACCTACCTATCAGTGATTGAGTTGCATACACATGATTCCCACCCACCAGATGTTAAATTGTAATCCTCACATTTCATAAGAGGAGTGCGTTCGCAAGGATTTTAGCGGCATATTTCTAGATTTATTCTTGATTTGTGTCAATTGAGTTGCAACTATTGTTAAGAGTTGCTCTCTTGCTCTTTTTTTCGGTAAATAGATATGTAGGGGTTCGTAGCATGGAAAACAAAAAAAATCTACCGCATGAACACACAATCAAGATCTAATCTATGATCAAGCCAAGATCTATCTACTAGATCAGTGCAACAAGTTGATAGAGAACTAACCCTCGAAGATCCAAAGCGGTTAACGAGAGCAGATTCTCGTGGGTGATGTAGTCGTACACTTGCCGATCTCAAGATCGCGTAGACGATCCTTCCGGCGCTGCGTTCCGGCAGCGCTTCCGCAGTCGGTCACACGTTCGGTACTCGATGAAGACCTTCCTCTCCCTTGTTCCAGCAGGCAGCGGAGGTTATAGTACTCTCCTCGTGATTCCGGCAGCACGACGGCGTGGTGTTGGAAGTAGAGGAAAGATCCCGTAGGGCTTCGCCTAAGCCGGAGCGAGTATGGTGGAGTAAGAGAGGTTCTTGGGGATCTACGGATTAGAGGCACCAAGGAGGGGTGGTGTAGCCGGCGGCTAGGGCTTGGAGAAGCCCTAACTCGGTGACTTGGAGGAGCCCTAGGTGGTGGCAGCACTTGGAGAGGTGGTGGCGCCTAGAGCTAGGGTTTGTGTGTGAGGGGTAGGGGGGCGCCCTACCCCTCCTTATATAGGTGGAGGGTGGCGGTTTGGGAGGAGGGAGTCCTCCTCCAACTCCTCCTCCTTGGCCGGCGGTTGGAGGGAGTAGGACTTCCACCCTAGGTAGGTTTCCTACTCTCCCTCCACCAAGCAAACTTCAGATTTGACTTTTCAAATTGGCGTTTGACTTTCAAACTTGGATTTGATTTCTCTCATCATATTGCCCAGCCAAGTTACCTAGTACATGATGCAACCATTCCACATTGTCATGACACATCCATGTACCCTTCCCCCTCTGGAGTGTCGGACCTTCCGGACCCTTCTAGAACATTCCCGGTGAAAACACCGAAATCATTTCCGAACTCCGAAACAGGACTTTCCTTTATATGAATCTTATTCTCCGGACCATTCCGGATCTCCTCGTGATATCCCGGATCCCATC
Organism: Avena insularis; assembly: GCA_023614405.1. Taxonomy (NCBI): domain Eukaryota; kingdom Viridiplantae; phylum Streptophyta; class Magnoliopsida; order Poales; family Poaceae; genus Avena; species Avena insularis. The sequence continues at coordinate 12,477,834 of CM042684.1, forward strand.
CGAGACTCTGAACAACATTCGGTCTCTTACTCATCATTCCATAACTACTAAACAACATCGAGTCCTTAAGTGTGTCTCCCTACGGTTCGTGAATTATGCGGACATGACCGAGACACTTCTCCGATCAATAACCAATAGAGGAATCTGGAAATTCATATGGCTCCCACATATTTCTACGATTACTTTGAGATCGAATGAACCACTTACATACGATACCAATTTCCCTTTGTCTCACGATAGTTTACTTATCCGAGGTTTTGATCGTCGGTATCTCTACATACCTAGTTCAACCTCGTTACTGATAAGTACTCTTTTCTTGTTCCCGTGATATGTGATCCCTTGTGAGCTAGTCACATGCTTGCAAGCTAATTGGATGACATTCCACCGAGAGGGCCCAAAGTATATCTATCCGTCATATGGATGGACAAATCCCACTCTTGATCCATGTGCCTCAACACATACTTTCCGAACACTGAATGCCACCTTTATAGCCACCCAGTTATGGTGAGGTGTTTGAATTCATCAAAGCATCCTTCCGGTGATGGTGATTAGCATGATCTCATGGTCGAAGGAATTAGGTTACTATGTATCAGAAAGCTTATAGCAAATGAACTATATTAAATGACTTGATCTTTATGCTACGCTTAACTATAGGAGTATGTCCATCATATCATTCTCCTAATGATATGACCCTGTTGTTAATAACATCTCTATGTTCATGATCATGAAACCATGATCATATATTAACCAACAAGCTAGTTTAACAAGAGGCTTTACTAGGGACTCTTTTATGTTTACAAATCACACAAGTATTAATGTTTTCGGTTAATACAATTATAGCATGGTATGTAAACATTTATCATAAGCATGAAGATATGATAATAACCACTTTATTATTGCCTCTTGGGCATATCTCCAACAGTCTCCCACTTGCACTAGAGTCAATAATCTAGTTTCAAACCTTTGTGTATTCAACACCTATGGTTTCCGGTGTTGTATGTAAACGATTGCTAGTGGTCAACTGATCTCCGGATCTAACACTTCCAGGTCCGTGTGTAATTACATGTCTTTGCGTCGCTACGCATCACTCATTCTCTAATGAGATGGCTTTGTATAAATTTGGTCCTCTGGTGAAACCTTTAGTTTTTTGGGGTTAAAATATGTTGATAATATTGTCGTACAATATATCTTCATAGTATTATCCCTGTTGTGAACTACACCTAGTTTGATAACAAACTACTTAACATAAATGCCCTCTTTTGCTGCTATTATAGCAGTCATATACTTAGCCTTTTGTTGTAGTATCTGTCATAATGTATTAACTTTGGAACTCATCCAAATCCATTATGAAACTTATTTTCCATTATATCGTGCCACCCTTAGTTTAGATTGAGATAAACTTAATTTATACTTTGTGACAAAACTAGTATCAATATAGTGATTTTACAATGAACTAATCATGTATTTGTCACTTCTACAAAATAATATATTCTTAGTTCTTCCAAAAGATCATAAGAATATCCTTACTATCGTCCAATTATCATCTTATGAATTATTCTGGTATATGCTCATAACATTTAGAGCATAGGACATATCTGGATCACAGTATGATTGATATAAATACTCTTTATGATTTCATACATCAAGTATCAATCTATACTTGAATCTTTGTTCTACTTACCAAGTGTCAATACACTTGAACTCATTCAATCCTTTCTGTGCAACAAGAACATTTCTTGTAGTTTCTATATTGAACTCATTCAATACATCATCTATGTACTTTCGGCACAACCATATTAGCGTCTATTGATGCCAAATATTTGGGTTTTGCCTAAGTCTTTCATCGGGATGAAATTCTTAATATGTGTTAATAAAAGATACATTATTTCCAATCAACAGTATGTCTTCCACATAATGTATTAGAAATATTTCTTAGCGCTCCCACTTAATTTCTTGCAAATGCAAGCATCTTCATCGTCTCTGATGAATTTAAACTCTTTTAACAATTTCATCATGGTGAAGATTCCAACTCCGCGATGCTCACTTCAACCATTGAAGTTTGCATATGCTTTTTAGAATCCTTTGAATTAACAAAACCCTTTGGACCGTGTTACGCACCCGTCCTAGGTAACAATTCTATTAGAAGAACTTGTTTTGTTTATTCAACTACCACATAACAAAATTATATGTAGTGGTTGCTACATTAATCCGTCTAGACTAAATATCTCTATGAAAGATCAAATCTTGTCATATCAACCTTTGGACATTGTTGTGAACTCTTTTCCAATATGTCGACTATTTCATAGATGTGAAACATCCATGTATATTTCTTTATAGATCCAAACACGACTGTAAGGTCTTACACCTTTCTCGAGGGTCCTTCAAGTTCAAAGCTTGATTTCTCGTGTATGGAACTATCACGGATTTTATGGCTTCAAGCCATTTTACGGAGTCAGGGCCCATCATCGCTTCTTTGCATGTAGTCCGTTCATTATTCTCAAATAATGATTCAACCCTCAAATCTTGGTATTTGATTGTTTACCCGACCTACTTGGTTCAATAGAAACTTTAACCTCCGTAACCACAACCTTTGAGACACGTGAGCCATGAGCATTGTTGCTGCCTCCGGAACACTTTTCGGCGCTGCGCAACTTTGCACATATAGGTTAAGGTTCTTTTAACCTTATAAAAGTTCTATTGTCCTCCCGCTTATCTTTTCACGAAAAATTCCTTCTCAAAGAAACTTGACGTTCTAAGCGACAAACACTTTTGTCTCCGATGTTATGGAGGAATACTTAACAGTTATTCGAAATAACATACAAAGACAGGTTCATCCGACCTTGGTTGCAAAAATCTTTCTTATGCATAGCATACCAATGTTTTAAGAAAGGACAACTTGGGTTTTATCCCAAACCATAACTTTATATGGTGTCATTTGAACGGATTATGATGGAGCTCTTTTCAGTGGAAAAACGGTAGTCTCTAAAGCTTTTAATCTTTAAAATGTAATGGCAGTTTTATGAATTACACCTTTGATCTTACCATGTCAAACAAGGTTTAATTACATATCTCGAACGCTCCATACTCTTATGGTGTTTTAGGAAATGCAAATTCATGGAACGATTCCTTAAATCTTATGTATTATGCTAAATTTGTAACTCAAATATCTTCCTTTATGATCTTATCATAAACTATTTATATTCTTGTTACAATGATTTTGCACTTCATCTTGAAAGTCTTTGAACTTTTCAAATGTTTCATACTTCATCCTTATTACGTAAATATTCATATATTCACTCAAATTTTCGGATAAAGCATATGAAGTTGAAATCCATCGCTCTTGACTACACATAATGGACTTCATGCAACAATATGTACAAGTTCCAATAAGCTAGTCATTTGTTCCCTTTTGGCCTATGAACGAACTTTTAATTATCTCTAGGAAAGTTTCACAAGCGTCATTTGATCAAAAATCAAAAGACTCCAAAATTCCATCCAGATGGAGTTTCTTCATGTTTTCTTTCAAATATAATTTAAACGGCGATGTCACTTTCTAAGTGATCTTTCAATCAATTTTGTCTTTCGACATTTTTAGCACTAGTTTTATGGATGTGATTTCTCCAAAAAGATTTGTAAATCATCCATCTTTTATGGATTACGGAAATTATTTGAATAACCCTTTTGTTCTCATAACACCTGATAAATAAATCTTGAAGGCAAGCTTTGATGTTTAACGAACAACACAATAACACTTTATGTGTTCTCAATGAACATCATCACATATTCTTTTGCTAGTTACTTAGGCCATTGTAGTTTATGAATTCTGTTGTTTCGTATAATGATTCATACCAACAAATTCAGTATTCAATACTTAAGAACCACATTATTTAACAAGCAAAGAATACAACCATAACTCGTATATCCTTTATATACCTAAGCTGAACAATTCTAGTCTTTTCTTTTCTGCCATATATTTATGAGATTTTCTTTCAGTATTTCCTTTTCTGCTTGAAAGAATCTATCAACATCAATAGTGGAGCCATACACATGACACATATTCCAAAGCGTGTACAGTTAAATACCAATGTCTTTGGACTTGCACTTTGAAGTAGATCACCATCATCAAATGTTTGGTGTTCTTTCAAATTCCTTTCTTTAGTAATCTCTTGGTGTAGTAAACATTTTACCTACATCAAATATTCACCCTTATCATGGAATTATTCATGATCAAGCTACTTTAGCTTATTATGGTGAATCGCGAGTATAATGTTGCTCTCCAATACCTTTTGGAGTATTAGGACAACTAGTGTCTCCAACCTTTTGTAAATTCTCATCAAATATGAGAACACAAATTTTGCCATATTATACTCTATCATGTTGTAACCAAAACATCATTTCAGATATCGCAATATCTTCCATACATGATGGTTTCTGAAACAACTCTTTCAACTCCTAGATTACCTTGATTATTGAAACTATCTTTCGAATATCAAGAATCATGGAGATAAACATGATACTTATATACTAACACTGGAATTTTTACTCTTGATTTAATACCAACTATTAAACTTCACGGAGTAATAGAAACTTACTGAAAGTTTGCAATGGGACTTTTAAACTTTAGATTAACACTTCAAAACAATACGATACCAGTTCGTAAAGTAACTAAGCAGAATTTTATAGTTCTATCATCTCAATTATAACTAAGCGCAAGGTGGTAAACGGATGCCAATGACTAAAACAACTATGAAAATTCACTTTGATTTAATTTATGATAAATAGTGTTCAACTTTTAATCATATTGTTGTTGAACTCCCACTCAAAACAATATCCCTCACATTGTTTTAGTGATCACACGAACCAAATCCACCACATCAAAACCGATCAGCACGAGAGTTGATGTAGCTTCAATGGCGAACAATCAACATGTTCATCATATCTACTATACGACTCATGCTTTACCTTTTGGTGATCCGTGTTCCGAGACCATGTATGTACATGCTAGGCTCGTCAAGATCAAACCTTAGCTTCCGCATGAGCAAATCTGGCTTGCTCACGTTGTATACACTCACAGAATCTAACACACCCGATCATCACGTGATGCTTCGAAACAACGAGCTTTAGCAACGGTGCTTACTAAGGATGAACACTTTAAAACTTGAAATTTTGTGCTTGAGGGATCATCTTATAATGCTACCGTCGTGAACTAAGCAATACAAGATGCATAAAAGGATTAACATCACATGCAATTCATAATATGTGATATGATATGGCCTTTCTTCTTGTGCTTCCGATCTCCATCTTCAAGCACGAACATGATCTCCATCATCACCGGTGTGGCGTCAAGGTCAATGGCGCCGTTTCATGGTTGTCATCCACTAGCATCAACTATTACAACTACTTTGAATAGACACACAGGTCTTAACGGAATTAAAAGACAACCATATGGCTCCTGCCAGTTGCCAACTTACAATAAAGAACATTGCATACATCATATATAATCACAATCATGGCCATATCACATCACAGCACACCTCTGCAAAACAAAGTTAGACGCCTCTATTTTTCTTTGCATGTTTTACGTGGTTTGGGGCTTTCAATAAGTGTCGTTCTAACTTACGAACAAGAACCACAACGTTGATACTAGTATTGTCGATCACCCATTGTAAATTGAATCTTAACTATGTTGGGAGAAACAGGCACCCGCAAAGCCACTTATGCAATACAAGTTGCATGTCAAGCGTGGCGAAATTATCATGAACGATGTCATGTAAGGTTAGCCCGGGCCGCTTCATCCCACCATCCCGAAAGATGAAAAGTACACAAGAAGCAATCGACAACAAAAGCATCAACGCCCACAATGACCATTGTGTTCTACTCGTGCAACAGATCTATATATAGACACGGCTCTGATACCACTGTAGGGGTTCGTAGCATGGAAAACAAAAAAAAATTACCGCATGAACACACAATCAAGATCTAATCTATGGTCAAGCCAAGATCTATCTACTAGATCAGTGCAACAAGTTGATAGAGAACTAACCCTCAAAGATCCAAAGCGGTTAACGAGAGCAGATTCTCGTGGGTGATGTAGTCGTACACTTGCCGATCTCAAGATCGCGTAGACGATCCTTCCGGCGCTGCATTCCGGCAGCGCTTCCGCAGTCGGTCACACGTTCGGTACTCGATGAAGACCTTCCTCTCCCTTGTTCCAGCAGGCAGCGGAGGTTATAGTACTCTCCTCGTGATTCCGGCAGCACAACGGCGTGGTGTCGGAAGTAGAGGGAAGATCCCGCAGGGCTTTGCCTAAGCCGGAGCGAGTATGGTGGAGTAAGAGAGGGTCTTGGGGATCTACGGATTAGAGGCACCAAGGGGGGTGTAGCCGGCGGCTAGGGCTTGGAGAAGCCCTAACTCGGCGACTTGGAGGAGCCCTAGGTGGTGGCAGCACTTGGAGAGGTGGTGGCGCCTAGAGCTAGGGTTTGTGTGTGAGGGGTAGGGGCGCCCTACCCCTCCTTATATAGGTGGAGGGTGGCGGTTTGGGAGGAGGGAGTCCTCCTCCAACTCCTCCTCCTTGGCCGGCGGGTGGAGGGAGTAGGACTTCCACCCTAGGTAGGTTTCCTACTCTCCCTCCACCAAGCAAACTTCAGATTTGACTTTTCAAATTGGCGTTTGACTTTCAAACTTGGATTTGATTTCTCTCATCATATTGCCCAGCCAAGTGACCTAGTACATGATGCAACCATTCCACATTGTCATGACACATCCATGTACCCTTCCCCCTTCAGAGTGCCGGACCTTCCAGACCCTTCTAGAACATTCCCGGTGAAAAACCAAAATCATTTCCAAACTCCGAAACATGACTTTCCTTTATATGAATCTTATTCTCCGGACCATTCCGAATCTCCTCGTGATATCCCGGATCCCATTCGAGACTCCGAACAACATTCGGTCTCTTACTCATCATTCCATAACTACTAAACAACATCGAGTCCTTAAGTGTGTCTCCCTACGGTTCGTGAATTATGCGGACATGACCGAGACACTTCTCCGATCAATAACCAATAGAGGAATCTGGAAATTCATATGGATCCCACATATTTCTATGATTACTTTGCGATCGAATGAACCACTTACATACGATACCAATTTCCCTTTGTCTCACGATAGTTTACTTATCCGAGGTTTTGATCCTCGGTATCTCTGCATACCTAGTTCAACCTCGTTACTGATAAGTACTCTTTTCTCGTTCCCGTGATATGTGATCCCTTGTGATCTAGTCACATGCTTGCAAGCTAATTGGATGACATTCCACCGAGAGGCCCCAGAGTATATCTATCCGTCATATGGATGGACAAATCCCACTCTTGATCCATGTGCCTCAACACATACTTTCCGAACACTCAATGCCACCTTTATAGCCACCCAGTTACGGTGAGGTGTTTGATGTCATCAAAGCATCCTTCCGGTGATGGTGATTAGCATGATCTCATGGTCGAAGGAATTAGGTTACTATGTATCAGAAAGCTTATAGCAAATGAACTATATTAAATGACTTGATCTTTATGCTACGCTTAACTATAGGAGTATGTCCATCATATCATTCTCCTAATGATATGATCCTATTGTTAATAACATCTCTATGTTCATGATCAGGAAACCATGATCATATATTAACCAACAAGCTAGTTTAACAAGAGGCTTTACCAGGGACTCTTTTATGTTTACAAATCACACAAGTATTAATGTTTCCGGTTAATACAATTATAGCATGGTATGTAAACATTTATCATAAGCATGAAGATATGATAATAACCACTTTATTATTGCCTCTTGGGCATATCTCCAACATGATATTTGTTACTTAGAAGGTTTAAACATTAACCTGGCCTTTGTATAACTAAGATATATACACAACTGCAACAAGTTCAGGCAAAAAGAAAAAAGAAAGGTGAAAACCTCCATACTTAGTAAACTGAAAACACAAGGACAACCAGGATTGGCCGACACCCCTTCGGTTCGGAAAATCATTGCCTATATGCTCTACTATCTAGTTTGACAATCTTTGTATTTCTAGTTTTAGAAAGAAAAGCACAATGCAACATTCACTTTTCGACTTGTTTTTTGTGACTTCAAATCGACAATCCACATGATATATAAGAAAAAAAGGAAACTATTATCGTGTTACTTGTTCATGGCTACACACTATTACGAGGATTGACTGGTCCATTCTTACATGCAGCTTGACGAGGATCATGCTCATAAAGAGGTTGCAGCTTTGCCTCGCACAAACATTTGAGATCATGTACAACATAATGAGATCTGCCCAAATGAAGCTTCAATTGGTTTTAAGTTGTTAAATTTGGAGGGTCCCTTGTAGTTGATAGCATTAGTGGGTCGACGTTACTCCAACCTCTGGAGCCTTCATTATCAACATATGATTTCTCCAAGAGGTATGCAGATACAGATGCACCCAACTACCGAAGTTAGCATGAATCTCCAATGGCAGATCATCAGGACGTACGTTGGGCTGAGGGTTTTCATCACGTGTTTCTTTTTCTTCAGTACTCATTTCCATCCAGCTTCGAATGCATGGTTCCATAAAGGAGTTGTTCTCTGATGAGTGATGAGCACCACACCCCCACCCCCACTATCTGTTCAAGGAAACAATCATCAGGGATTACGTCACATTACTACTCCCTTGGGCTATCACTACGGGAGGCGCGCGTAGGCCAAAATACCCTCGGCGTATGGTACGCCGAGGGCTGTTCTCGGCGTAGCCTCCTTGGCAAAGATCTCCCTCGGTGGAGCACACTCAAGCCGTCGACGTATCGAAATGCCGTCGGCATAGCCTGTCGGCCGGTTGCAAAAACATTTTTCTTTGAAAAATTTTTTTTTTTTATTTTTTTTCTCATTTTTTTATTCTTTGAATTGTTTCACTTGTTAATCTCCTACTTTGAACATTTTTAACACTAATTATACTTAATATTTAATTAAATTCCAGTCTTAGTCAAACTTCCCAGCAGGTCACTCATCCTAATACTACTCTAGCTTCAGCACGCTTAACTTCCTCGTTCCTTCAGAATCCGTTCCCGCAAAGTAATTAATATATTGGTGTCAATACTATGATATCAATCCTATTAACTCTTATATCATCATGTCACATGTTTGTATTTTTTGAAATTACAAACAATTATTTAAGTAAATATTAATGAATAAGTAAAAATATTATTGAATTCAAAAAAAATATAATAATTTTATTTTTTTGTATTTTTCTATTTAATATAGAATAATTAATATCTTTAAATCTGTAAATCGAAATTCAACAAATAATATGTCTAAATTGATCAGAAAAATGAGAGGAATCTAAATATGATATCCATATCAACTAATCACAAACCCTTCGTTTTTGAATTAGCTATATGGTGGTTGCTTTAGAAAATCCCCTTTTTGCACTCGGATAATGAAAAATGCCTTTTTGGTGCGATGAAAAGGAAAACTTGCATTGGATCTTTGATAAAATAGCATATTGTGAACCTAAAAATTATTTTTGTAAAAAAATATGAGCATCGTATCATGGAACTGTAGTTCATATCTGACACACTTCCTGCCGATTCGGCAGGAATTTGTCTTTTTCACCAAAGGTGGACGGAAAGGTTTCGGATCCCCTTATTGGGACATTGTCCATATAAGGTGGTATAGTATTTTTTTAAAATGTGGTGATAGTATTTTGAATTAGCCATTTGGTGGTTGCTTCACAAAACCGTCCGTTTTTTATGCTAGGAAAATAGAAAATAGCTTTTTGGTGCGACGAAAAGGAAAACTTCCTCCTGCAACATCGTTCGCCATCCCATGATGCATGTGTATGCACAATATGGGAACATTATCACAAACTATGCCTTGATTCTAGCCATAACATTGGTCATTTGACCCGAAAGCCAAGAAACCTCGAATGAGATAGGTCATTTTGTGAAGGTTTTTTTGAGACATAATCAATATATCAAATTTGATATTTTTCCTTATAACTATGTCACATAATATGACACCACGCGAAGGTTTCGCATTGTTTCGATCGTTTTTAAATTTTTTATGCCCGTTTTAAACTATCGTCAAACTTTGTCGAACGGCGGACATAAAGATTCTTAGCTCGGGGCCGAGCCTCGCTAAACTTTCATTGGATCTTTGATAAAATAGCATATTGTGAACCTAAAAATGATTTTTGTAAAAAAACATGAGCATCAGATCATGTACCTGTAGTTCATATCTGACCCACTTCCTACCGATTCAGCAAGAATTTGTCTTTTTCACCAAAGGTGGACGGAAAGGTTTCGGATCCCCTTATTGGGACATTGTCCATATAAGGTGGTATAGTATTTTTTTAAAATGTGGTGATAGTATTTTGAATTAGCCATTTGGTGGTTGCTTCACAAAACCGTCCGTTTTTTATGCTAGGAAAATAGAAAATAGCTTTTTGTGCGTAAAAGGAAAACTTCCTCCTGCAACATCGTTCGCCATCCCATGATGCATGTGTATGCACAATATGGGAACATTATCACAAACTATGCCTTGATTCTAGCCATAACATTGGTCATTTGACCCGAAAGCCAAGAAACCTCGAATGAGATAGGTCATTTTGTGAAGGTTTCTTTGAGACATAATCAATATACCAAGTTTGATATTTTTCCTTCTAATTATGTCACATAATATAACACCACGCGAAGGTTTCGCATTATTTCGATCGTTTTTGAATTTTTTATGCCCGTTTTAAACTATATATAATGTTTTATATTTTACTTAATTTTTATTTATAAATGTGTAATATTTGAGTGTAGATAGATAGGTCTTATTTTTCTGCAAATTTTGATATATTATTTGTATTTTTCCCAATTAGAATGATTTAGTTATGATTTTTCAAAGTTTAATGAGATAAAATAAAAATAGCTACGCCGAGGGAAGCCGTCGGCGTAGCATAGAATATGCCGAGGGCAATTTTAAGCCGACGGCTGCTTGGAGGGGCTGGCCTGGACGATGGCTACGCCGACGGCCCCGACGTTTGACCGTCGGCGTAGCTTTCCATTCCTGTAGTGTATATGTCAAAACTGCGATCTATCACTTTCGAGTACGAGTTCTTACAAACTTTATGGTCGGTACTTCTGTGGATGGGATTAGGGGACCGACTCCAACATGGTGCCGGCTTTGGGTGGAGCCATTCCTTCCTGGAGGGCATCATGTATATCCCTAGTCCACTCTACTTCGACTACCGGGGGAACCCTTAGTCCAGTGCGTTGGTCTAGACAACAGCGCCATGTCAATGGCGCTCCCCTTCTTGAAGATGTTTTTTGGTACTAGACGCTTTGGTGGACTAGTAGCATGGTGGAACAAATTCGGAGGGCGCATCAATGGCGGGTTACCTAGTTTCGTCGATTCGCCGTTTCTTTTATTTATTTTCTTCTTGGGCATGTGTTAGTTGTTGCCCCAACATTTTTCTTTGTTCGAACCATTGTATCGTGTGGTTGCTTTATTTATAAAGTGGGCAAAAGCCTGTTTCGAGGAATACCCACACGCGTGTGAAAAAGTGATGAGGCAAAACATGATTGTAAGAAAGGGACATCATGGCCACTATACGATGGATACAAACTTTAATGGTATTAACTGAGTTTTTTTTGAGAAATATATATTGGGTTCCTATAGTTTTTTTTTACAACCATAAGCTCCTTTATTCAGTCGATATCAGTGTTACATCGTTCAGGAGCATGGTAACAGGAAGTTTGGTGGGTCATCAAGCCACACCTGACCAACAGTACCTCTAGCTACTCTGGCTAATTCATGAGCTACACAATTCGACTCTCTAAAAGAGTGTTCAAAAATAATTTTAGGGAACTCAAAAGCAAGATGATAGCAATCGTCAAAAATTGCCGCCGCCACACCACTTGAGTGACCTCCTTCCTTCATCACCGAGATCGCATCCAAGCTGTCAGAACTAGGATGATCCGATTACAGCCGATGGTCTGTGCGAGAAGGAGACCCTGTTTTACCGCATGTGTTTCAGCTGATAACACATCTTGTACAGATTCAAGCTGATAACATATATATTGGGTTCCTATAGTTTATAGATAATGGTGGAGAACTCCAATGGGCTCTGCATCCTAACACACTTCTGAGGTCCTCTTAGACCTCATCTTTACCTCGGTTGTCATCGTGGCATATGCTTAAGGATTGCGCCAAAGAATTTAGTCGGTGTCTCGGTGATAGGTTATACTCATTACTTCGTCAAGTAGCAATCCAAATAATCCGAGGCTGGCAGAAAAAACTTTTTATTGCAAATGCACAACTAGGGATGTACGCTTGAACATGTTTCTTGTTATGTATTTTGTTAATTTGTTTGAGGATCTTCGAAGGAAGGCCAACGCGTGTTGTACTCCTACACATTGCCACCATATACCCAGCCCCTGCACAAAACGAAACCTCAGCCAGCCTTGATGATTATTACGCCGCCTATAGAGGCCGCCACGACACGGCGAGACCACCTCCGACCACGACGTCCTAACACGAAATCAACTCTTCCTGCTCCTACTCGTTGGAAGACTTTGGAAGACGTCGTCGTCCGATCTCCAATACTTATAACTCAAGCGAGTCGAGATCACGAAGAATCGCCGGCGCCGACATCAGCAATGGTGCAGCAACAGGGAAGCCCAAAGATGTAACTGGATGATTCATGGTCAACTTCGGAAGCTAGAAGACAAGACACTAGCCAGCGCCGTTTGGCGTTTGTGGCAACGCTATGTTACAGTTCAAAAAACTTCATGTGCAGAGCATGGATCTGTCGCTGCTTTAGATCGACACGAGACTTGTTCAAAGCAGCAAAAGTGAACGCAGTTATATATGTAACAAGAACTGATGTAAAGAACTTAGAATCGATTTATCTAGACGTCAACTAAAATTATGGTTATACTTCCGTTTCAAAATATAAAATGTTTTAGCTTTGTGAAGCAAATGTATCTAGACTACTTTTAGTATATAGGTTCACTCATGTTTCGAGTGAATCTACACACTAAAACAATCTAGATATATTCTCTTCGCAAATCTAAAACATCTTATATTTTAAAACGGAGGGAGTAGTTGCCATTGCATTTACAGATCAGCTAGTTCATGGCTCCTTCACACAGAGATAAATGACACTGATAGATAATTTACAGAGAAACTGATTTGTCTTACGTGGAGTGATTGTAATCATTAAAAACAAAAGGAAAACGAAACTGGAGAACGCAGGCAAAGAAGAAACATGCATGGAAGATGATCCACACATCGTTGTAGCCATGAACAATGAAGGACCCAAGCAACTAAAAATGGCATGTTGGACACTTGCAACATTGCACGCTTGACAAGGCCAACAATTCCAGATTTTTTCTAGGGATCAGTTACTTGCCGCTCCGTAATCGTTCCTGATGTCTCCTATTTCCACAGGTTTCTTCTCTCATCTTCCACTTGACATGTGTCGTTATTAATGGACTTATTCAGACCAGCAAAAAATAATGGAGTTATATATGTGAAAAGAACTGAAGTCAAGAACTACGGATCAATTTAGGAAGAGGTCAAGCGCAATTGCATTTAAACGGGCAGATGCTAGCTCATGCTTCCTTCACTCAGAAATAAATGACTAGCCGTGCTTCCTTACACCCCAAAATAGGATTTCGCTCCGCTATATTAATATAGCAACCACACCAATACAAGTGTTCGAACAAAAAAAAGCTGGGGTAACAACACAAACATGCCCAAAGAAAAAAAAAAGAAATAAAGACAACGGCGAAACGATAGAAGGTGATGACTCGCAACCGCTGCGCATTCCGACTTATACCCACCATGCTCACAAGCACCCCGTAATGTCGAGTATCAAGCAGCACATTCAAGAAGGGGAGCACCGTCAACACGACACTGCTGCCTGGACCACCTGGTCCTAGGGTTTCCCCTAACACTCAGAGTAAAGTGGACATAGGTTTCCCATGATGGTGCCCCTCGTAGGTGGCACTGCACCAGGGTTGGAGGAATCGACAGAGATTTCTCCGTTGCAGTATTTCAGCTTTTCATACTATAAAGCAAAGGCTTCAATGATATTATTCATAAAAGAAAGGAAAATCAGAGTAAGCCCGAATGCCAAAATGATAAAGGGACCGGCGAGTGGTGAAGAATGTGCCCATTTTACATGACCATGGAAACACCGCTGCATTGCCACCACAAACATTACATGATTGTTTAGTAGTAAATGATGAGCGCCATGCGACATTTCACGCTTGTCAAGATCAGACATCTCAGGTCTGATCTAGGTCTGCCAGATCCCCTCGCTCTGACGTTGTTCCTGATGCCTTCTATTCATACACGTTTCTACTTTCTGTGTGATCTCCTCTAATCCCCTGCACTAGAAGTCCCACCTATTCGAGGCCTTAGATATGTCTATGTGATCTCTCTCACTTGTTTGATGCCCTGAGCTAGTGCCGCGCGCGAATACTTTATAAATAGTTCAGCCAATATCTTAGGGTTAAATGAATATGAGCTTACTTTCTACTCAGATGAAGTTGAAGGTAGTAGTTCATATAAATAAAGGGGAACGACTGCACGGTACTATTCGGGAACGAAGGTTGGTGCACTTTTATTTATTTCTTCCATGAGCTGAATGGGATGAAGTATGCTCATTGTGCTAGTATTGACACTAGGAACATTATGCTCCCTTTATTTATTTTCGCATGGGTCAAGATTTTGTGTCCAGATAATATTTGTTACTCCCTCCGATCCATATTACTTGTTCAGATAATATTTATTACTCCCTCGCTTTAATTTTCAACGTCAAGTAATATGAATCGGAGGGACTATTTATCGTTGGGACAATTGTGGTGGTATTTTTGAATGACTTATGATGGTTTCCTGAGCATGGAAAGCCTAATCACAGAAAAAACCAAAGAGGTATTCATAGACATGCATGTGAAGATTGACGGTATATTTAACATTGTGTTTGACATGAACAAGTGAAAGCATGGATCCTTTTTTTTGTTCAGCAGCTTTGTCGAGACAGGTGTATTTCATGACATGTTGAAGTGGTGTCTAGCTATATTTAAAACCAAGTCAATAAAATAAAAGTTTCATGAGATATTCCAGTTTCCCATCTAGAACCTTCACCCTGCAAATGTTCATTGCATGCCAAGGGTCAAGGGATCCCTATATTGCTGAGTTTTTTAGAGACTGATTATGCAAAATTCAGGTAAGTCCGTACATTTGTGTCTCAAACATTTCATTTTAGATTTCCCTAGTGTATCATTTTTTGCAAAATTCCACCGATCTTTAATAATCATCAGCAACAATACAAAGAGCCTTAAAAGTAATATAAATTACAAATAGGTCACTGGAACACCTAGCGGCGAGTACATACACTAGCACGAGCTGAAGGCACAGTGCCGTCCTTGCCCCTCCATCACCGGAGCCGGGAAAATCTTGTCGTAGTTGAGCTTGCTGTAGAAGACAGAAGAGAAGTCGTCGTGCTAAGGCCCCATAGGACCAGTATACAAGAGCAGCAACCATCACCGAAGATGACAACCATAGATCGGAAGCGACTCACCTTGAGTATTACTAAATATTCATTTCTGATTATTATATTCCATAGGATTGTAAATTAGCATGGAAGTTGTTCATCTTCAATTCGGGCGTTTCTTCAAACTTCAACATTCAACTCCGAGAAGTTACTTTTGCGGCATACCAGCAAAAGGTGGAAGAATACTTCTCGCATAATACTAGTGCCTTGCTAATCACAAACTTTCATAGTTTGGAACCAAACATGTCTTAATTTGGATTTGGCAAGGAAGGTGTGTTTTAGTTTATCATTTTGCAGTCAATGATAACAAAATTTAATTGTTTTGCTTAAAACATGTGTTCTACACTTGGTATATCCATAGCAACTCACGGTATTGTGCTAGTCTATGTGAAATTGAGAAGTAGGAATAAATTAAGGAAAAGGTCAAATTATAATTTAGATTTCCGAGGTTATTTCATGCTTCCATTGACATAGCTAGATAATATGTCAATATCAACCATCTCAGGTCTGACCTAGGTCTGCCACTGCGAGAGCCCTCGCTCTTTTGTTGTTCCCGTTGCCTTCTATTCATACAAGTTTTTGCATCTGTGTGATTTCCTTTGATCCTCTGCTCTACAAGTCTCACCTATTTGATGCCCTAGATATGTCTATGTGATCTCTCACTTATTTGGTCCCCTGAGCTAGTGTCGCGAATACTGCATAAATAGTTCCGCCAATATTTTAGGATTAAATGAATATGAGCTTATTTTCTATAATGATGAAGATGAAGATAGTTCGTATAAATAAAGGGCAATGGGTGCAAGGTATTATTCGGGAAATGAAGGTTGGTGCACTTTTATTTATTTCTTCCATGAACTGAATGGGATGAATTATGCTCACTGTGCTAGTATTGCCACTAGAAACATTATGTTCCCTTTATTTTTCGCCCAAGTCAAGATTTTGTGTCTAGATAATATTTAAAGTCGCTGGGACAATTGTGGTGGTATTTTTGAATAACTTATGGTGGTTTCCTGAACATGAAAAGCCCAATCACACAAAAACGAAAGAGGTCTTCATGAACATACATGTGAATATTGACCGTATATTTATCATTGTGAACTTTTCACTGTGATGTCAGGTACAGGAACCGTTATTGCTTCATATTCTAAATAGAAGATAAACTGGCCAGAAGAAAAGGCAGTGTTTTCGCCTTTGGGGCCATCTGGATGCAATCGTTAACATTGAACCCATCGGGGGGCGTCGCATCCGATAACCAAACGTCCCAGTATAGATATAGATATAGATAAAATATTTTTGATACGTCATATTAAAACATCGTTCATGTAACATTGTCGTCTAGGGAGTACAAAATAAGAGGGAAAATGCTAACAAGTAAGCGGTTCATCAGGTTTTCTACCTCACGGCATGTTAGTGCCGGACATAAACTAGGAAAATGATGCGTACAGAAATGTATCCACGATCAATACATGACTGGCCGGTAACTAGTTACACCGGAGTACTATGCAACATTTGAGCCTGGTCAAGATCATCAGTATCAGGCTTGGTCTAGGTCGATCTCAGGTCTGGCTCAGCCACTTTTCCCGATGTCTTCTATTTCCACTACTTCTTACATTTCTTCTGTTTCTTCTCTCACCCTCTCTACACGATATGCGTGTATGTGACTGTCTCTCCTAGTGCAATGGCTGCAAAGTAGTATAGTATAAATAAAGCTAGTTCTACCCTAAAAACAGCTGGTTCTACGGCTATCATATATTAAATGAAATTCGGAGCCTACTATCTATCTCGGGTCGACGAGTGGTTTATATATATATGTAAAGAGCAATGGCTGCAAAGTATTGTTCATGAAATAAATGGGGACTAGGTTTTACCAATTTCTAAAATTAAATGAGAAACAGAGATACTATCTGCTCAGGTGGAGATGAAGGGGTTTATATAAATGAAGACCAATAGTTGCAAAGTATTATCCATGAATGGTTGCTAGCTAGACATTCGTTCCTTTTCCAGAGCTGAATGACATGAGTAGAGCTAGTTGTGCTAGGAACAAAATTTAGAAATTCACAAAAAAGAAAATTAGGAAGACTATGTTTCCATTCCCTTTTCTCCAAGTCAAAGCATGGTTTTCTTTTAAAACACAAGATCGTACAACGAAACATGATGCAATTCCTCGTGAGTTTTAACTTCAATAAAAATATCAAGTTTTTAGATTTGATTTGAAATGGTAAATGCACGAAACATCATAAATAAGTGACATTCAAAACAAGTGAATATGAGTACCAAAACAACCTATAAGTACTAAGAAATACCTACCTACCAGTGATTGAGTTGCATACAGATGATTCCCATCAATCAGATGTTAAAATTCCTCACATTTCATAATTGGAGTACGCTCGCAAGGATTCAAGCGGCATCCATATTTATTCTTGAGTTGTGTCAACTGAATTGCAGCTATTGTTAAGAGTTGCTCTTGCATAATTTTTTTCTCGATAAATGGCGATTTTTGTTAATTAAAAGGTTTAAACATTAATCCAGCCTCTACATAACTAAGAAATACATGATCAGGCTTGCTTGCTTTGTCACCAAAGCATTTGTGCTGAAACAGGCTGTCACCAAAGCATGGTGCTGCTGCTGCGGCATACCGTTTATGAAACTGGCGTGATGATAACTGGTTGACCCTCCTCCGTCCGTTTTTTGTACTCGGAAAATGGAAAATGGTTTTTTAGTGTGACGAAAAGGAAAACTTCCTTCCACAACATTGTTCTCCATCCCATGATGCACATGTATGCACAATATCGACACATTATCACAAAATATGCCTTGATTCTAGCCATAACATTGGTCATTTGACCCGAAAGCCAGGAAACCTCGAATAAGATAGGTCATTTTGTGAAGGTTTTTTTGAGACATAATAAATATACCAAGTTTGATATTTTTCCTTCTAACTATGTCACATAATATGACACTACGTGAAGGTTTCACATTGTTTGGATCGTTTTTGAATTTCTTATGCCCGTTTTAAACTATCGTTAAACTTTGTCGAACGATGGACATGAAGATTCTTAGCTCGGGGCTGAGCCAAGATAAACTTAAAGTGGATCTCTGATGAAATAGCATATTGTGAACCTAAAAATGATTTTTGTAAAAAATCTTGAGCATCAGATCATGTACCTATAGTTCATATCTGACCCACTTCCTACCGATTCAGCAGGAATTTGTCTTTTTCACTAGGAATAGACGGAAAGGTTTGAGATCTCCGACAGTGTCCATGTAAGGTGGTATAGTATTTTGGAAAAATGTGGTGGTAGCATTTTGAATTAGCCATTAGGTGGTTGCTTCACAAAACCGCCCGTTTTTGTACTTGGAAAATGAAAAATGGCTTTTTGGTGCGACGAAAAGGAAAACTTCCTCCTGCAACATTGTTCGCCATCTCATGATGCACATGTATGCACAATATGGACATATTATCACAAACTATCCCTTAATTCTAGCCATAACATTGGTCATTTGACCCGAAAGCCAGGAAACCTCAAATGAGATAGGCACACGAACCGTGTGGGAATAGGCACACACTTCGAACCGTGTGGGAATAGGCACACACTTCGAAGAAACCAAATGTCTGTGAATTGTTGGGTCTTAGTTTGTTAGTCCAACAATGCCACGATCGTGAATTGTCCGACCGCGAACCTTAACTTCTTCCTTAACCGCGACCAAGCTGCTCGCCCACAGCACATGTACATGGACTTCATGTTGCTAGTAGAGTTGTTCGCCATCGACGGGCTTATTCACTAGTACAGATCGGACTTCCGCACACGGTGAAAATGGTTCTTCACGAATGGTGAATTGAACCGTCGCTACCTGTGGGTGGGTGATGAGCCTCTACTGCACAAACGGTTTCACAAACCATGTGCGAATGGGCACACTTCTAAGAAACCAAATGTCTGTGAATTGTTGGATCTTCACATACATTATTTTTGCGTCTATCGTCTGTGATTCCAGATGGCCGGAAACAGCATATTTTACTTCGTTGTATACTCTCGCGCGAGACAGGACAAAAATCAGACATCCAAATTGCGGGCCGCCGGCTTGGGATGCTCTTATCCAAGGCAGGGAAGGAGGTATTAGTGGTCCCATATGGAAAATGAGAATAAAATGCATTGGGTAAGTTGGGAGACTATGACCTTGCCAAAAAGTGAAGGTGGCCTCGGTTACAAGGATCTGCATTCTTTCAACATTGCCATGTTGGCAAAACAAGGTTGGCGTCTTCTCACGGATCCAAACTCATTATGTGCAAGGGTGTTGAAGGCAAAATATTATCCTGATGTTTCGGTGCTGCAAGCCCAACCTTGTGGAGGTATGTCTTACACTTGGAGAAGCATTCTCAAAGGTGTTCAGTTGCTAAGAGAGGGGGTGATCAGAAGAGTTGGCGATGGCTTGACGATTGATTGCTGGAATGACCCATGGATTCCGAGAAAATGGAATAGGCAACCGATCACAAGAAGAGGTAACGCTGTTGTGACGACAGTACACGAGTTAATTAATCCAATTACAGGTACTTGGGACGAATCCATGGTAAATGACATTTTCTCCCAAGTGGATGCTCGACAAATCCTTGCCATGCCATTGCGGGATGGAATGGAAGATTTCTGGGCATGGTTCTATGAACCAAAAGGTTATTTCTCGGTCAAAACAGCATACAAGTTGCACCGTCAGCTTCTAAAGATTAATAGCCCAGCTTATATTGGAGAGACTTCAAATGGCAAATATCATTTTGATTGGTATACTATCTGGAATAGTCTGTGTCCGCCTAACATTAAAATTTTTCTTTGGCGCATGGCACACAACTGTCTGCCAGTTAATTGGAATATCAAACGCCGAGGGATAGATGTCGAGACATTGTGTCCAGCTTGTAAGCGACTCAATGAAGATGGAGGGCACCTGTTCTTAAACTGTAAAGGAGTAAGAGCAATATGGCGTGAGCTAGGTCTGGAAGATGTAAAAGAAATTCTAAATGCTTGCCATGGACCGAAGGATGTGATTACCACCATTATGCAACAGGAAACAAGGGTCAAAATGAAGTGTATTGCTCTATTGTGGAGCTGGTGGAAAGCACGTAACAAACTGAATACAGGGGGAGGAGTCTCGAGGCAAGATCATTTGGTAATCCAAGTTAAAAGACTAGCTGCCGAATATGAAGAGTTCTTTGTGGATAAAATTCAGGAACCAAACCAAGCTGCACCAAAATGGAAACCACCTGAGGGGGATGTTCTCAAGATTAATACCGATGGGGCTTTCAATCCCGTGTCTAGAAGCGGGGGTTGGGGCTTTATTGTCCGTAATTCTGAGGGTGAAGCTGTCGGCGCTGCCGCGGGGAAATTAAATCATGTCAATGACGCTCTACAAGCAGAAGCAGAAGCGTGCAGTCGAGCTTTGCAAGTGGTGCAGAATTGGGGAATTTCTCGTATTATTTTTGAGTCAGACTCTCAGCTGCTAGTTCAGGCGATCAATAGAAATGAAGATGAGCGTGGCCCAAATGGTGTCCTTTTTAAAGAGATCAAGGAATCTTTGTTTCTAAACTTTATCTGTTTTAAATTTAGTTTCTGTCCGAGGGCCTGTAATAAAGTCGCGGACGTTCTCGCCACTTATGGTGCAAGACTGTGTGATGTTTCCGAAGCCGTATGGCTGGATCATGCTCCAGTCTTTGCACAAGTAGTTGTTGCCAGCGATCTTGCTGAGCATGTTAAGTAATGGAAGGTTTTTCCAGTTCAAAAAAAAAAAAAACAAGCACCCGCGGGAGAGCTAACTTTGGGGTTGTCACGCGCTCGGGCGTGGAGCCTGGATCCACCGGTTTTGGTTATCCATAGGGCGTCAGGTACCTTGTCGTGTTCAAAGGAAAACAAAATCTGAAAGCCTAATGATGGAGATCAGAGATAGTAACTAAAATGAATATCCACAGGCAGGGCCGTCTCTATGTTTTTCAGGGCCCTTGTGCGAAGTTGCGGCATGGGCCCCCAAGGTTAATGTATATGTGGGTAATTTAGAAATATAGATAAATATGTATCTACGTTCACTTGCCACATATTTTTAGTCTCAAAATATAAGAAGTATACAATTAGTATTATTGCTAGTTTGATTACCTCATATAAGAAATAGTTCCATGAGAATGCTTCAATGTTTCAAGAAAGTTAAAAAATTTGAGGGAAGATTGAATATACCAGGCAGGGGCGAGGAGCGGGTCAACGGGCACAGCTGCACACACACAAGCGAGCAATGTCGCAAGGCCAAAAGCAGTGAAGGCGGCAACGCTCCGGAAACAGACAGGTGCTTGGGACGATCAGGCCTAGAGATGGACCGGCAAGCAGGGGAGATCGATCGTTGGGCGGGGCCTGTAGCTATCGATCGCGTGCGAGTCAATCCCCTGGTACATGGTTTCTCTTTTTTTGTTGAGAACTGGTCTACGGTTTCTCTTGCTATTAGAAAGGTTGCGCCTAGCTTTGCTGGGCCTTCTATTTTTTTCAGGAATGTGTAGGTGGGATATAGTACATAGAACTAAGTAGTAATGAGTCCCCTGCTGGCATGGGCCCTTGGCCGTTGCACAAGGTTGTCATGCCCCAGAGTTAGTCAAGATCAAAATCTCAGATCAACTGTGAGTTGTTGCTATGGCAGCGTTCCCGATGTGTCGTATTCCCATGGTTCTTACATTTCCAATGTTTCTTTGTCTTCGTCTACTTGATATGTGCATATGTCATAATGCTTGTATCACACATATATATTGTCCTAAGCTATTGTTGCTCTTTTTTTTGTAAATAACCCTGCCAATATCTTACGATTGAGAAAACAGGAGCGGTTTCTATAACCAAGTGTAATGGCTGCATAGTATAATTCATGAAAATGAAGGTTGCTAGGCATTTATATCTTTTGTGGGTAGTTGTACCTCAATCTCCATATATATAAATTACTCTGTTTTTTGTTTCTCTAAAACAACGCGAGAGATAAACTTGATAATTTTCAGGTCAGCAGCACATCAATATTAGAGTGTGCAGAATGTTTTTCAGATTCTGATTGAGCGCACCATAAGAATCTAGAATGACCAAGTTCAGAGTAAGCTCTATCACTTACAATATCTTTTATACACCAAAATATCTGAAAGTAATTTAGGAGAATCTCACTGTGTTGTTTGGAAGAGCACACCGTGTCTACTCACCATAAGTAATACTAAATTGTTGTTGACCTGCAAAGTTTGGAATTTATATTTGTGTTGTTTGGGAGAAACCAAAAAAGAAACTGTTCAGAACAAACGTCATGTTTCAATTCAAATCCCACTCGCATATGTTGTGCATCAGATCAATATGGCACTTTCTCAAAACAGCAATATAAAATGCAGATACATGCCAAGAACTGAAACCAAGAAGTACGAATAATTTGGGAAGAGCACAATTATAATTACAATTACAGAGGCTAGTCCATGATTCCATCACTCAGAAGTACTAAATAGCGTCTACAGATAATCTGAAGAGAAACTGCTTTGTCATATCTTGAAGCTTTAATGGCATCGTCAACCGATGGTAAAATCATCATAAACAAAAAAAGGAAAAAGAAATCAGAGCTGAGCCTAAATGTCACAATAATAGTGGGGCCAGCACATAGAGAAGAAGGAACTCGGAAGAAGGCGCATATTATACATGGCCAAGAAGGCACTGGCAATATCATGCTTTGAGAGCTGCAGACCATGGCAGTAGAGGCGGTATGTATGAAAAAAGAACGATGAATCGTCGTCCAGAGCTTGTTTGTATCTCCAGTATTGAAGGATGAAACAGTTTCGCTTGGTCGCCCAGCAGAGATGCCAAATAGCTCTTGAGCAAAGAGGATGAAACAGTTTGTGGCGGGGTCGAATTATGCTAATTATTTCTCCCTTTTCAGCAAAAAATGTTTTAGAGTAGTTACTCTTAATACCCTCCACCGGTACCAAAATACCATCGTTTTTAGTCCACGGTATTTACTGAAACGACCCGTAAGTGTTTTTAGTTTGTGGGTGGGGGGGGGGGGGGGTATTTTTTTATCAAAACCATATGGTACTGCATAAAAAACTCTATAAATATTTTGCATGAAAATAGGGACATTTTTAACCCTGCTCCTCCAAGCTTTTTTTAGGATCTAACTCTATCTCTCTCTACTAAAAAACTAGATAAATACGTGCCTCACGTCCAAACACCAACAAGGCCCATTTATTAGGCACCACTACCAGCTAAACATCTCTTTGTTGCTCGTGTTTTGCAGTAGAAATCCTCTCTTAGGAAAAAAAAAGTAATCATCTTTGCTCACGGTGCCCCGAGCTACAGACCATGGCAGTAGAGGCGGTATGTATGAAAAAAGAATGATGAATCGTCGTCCAGAGCTTGTTTGTATCTCCAGTATTGAAGGATGCCATCAAATTGTGGTTTTCTGTCTCGCTTGGTCACCCAGCAGAGATACCAAATAGCTCTTGAGCAAAGAGGATGAAACAGTTTGTGGCGGGGTCGAATTATGCTAACTAGCAGAGTGTCCTTACGTTGCCACGGAAAAGATGACCAGAAGATTTTTAAAATGTGTAATTGACTGTCATGTGGCTTTTTAAAATGTGTCGTGCTAGATATGAATTTGTTGTCTTTCTTCGTCAGCTACCGCGATGTGCCCTGCTTCTTTCTCTCCATGTTACCTGTCTCCTCGGTGAGCATCCATCTTCGCCGCGAGAAGATGAGTTATGTACTATTTTTCTTTCATCCACACCATGCCTTTTCAGCTCTAGCAACTTGTAGTTCATGGTTTAGTATGTTAACATTAATAAGGGTGATGAAAGGGAAGTTATATGTTTGTTGCCCAATTATGATTTTCTAATTTACACCTATGCGTAAATAATTTTAAAATTCTTTCATACGAATAAATTTGTATTCTTTAAGAAAGAAGATCATACTAATGTGCCAAGTTATCAGTGAATCGTACGAGCGCTCCACTTTTTTTTAAATGGGGAGCATAGCTCCGGCCTCTGCATCAATCGATGCACACAATCTTATTTATTGCATCATTTTAGACTAAATTCAAGTTATTACACTCATGGATCAGAAAGGGTTGAAACATGTATGAACTATCTAAAAATGAAGAGCAACAGAAAGCTATCCATTTTGAATTCCACTAACGTGTAGCCAGAAAAAAGTGACAACGATGATGTCGTGTGTATTTAATCAACTTTTGCACCCCACCTTTTCTTTGTTGAGGTAGCTAAAAGCAACAGCCTTAGTTGATATATACTGTATCTTATAAGAGACAGAGCTTAACAATATACGCAGAAAAAAGCACTCTACTCTCTGCTACTTACTTACAATTCATGAGTAAGCTGGTTGCTTCCTCTCCATTGACATGTTACATTTTCACATCGTCCAATGGTTTAATCAGATGCGTGGGCTGGGCTATTTCATAGCAGTGGTAAGGTACTAAGATATGAACGATCACCTGCCGAAGCACATCACGGAGAGCATGGACATTCATCAATCGAAGTGCAGCAATACAAAACCAATAACTCTGCATATTCGATTATTAAACAAGTTTGAACAAAACCTCAATACAGTAAAAAACAAAGCTTATGATCTTATAATAGTGCGTGTTTCCATACTTCATTCTAACAAAGACTGAACCGTCTAATAACCTGTTAGTCTGTTACCTTCCTGACGACAGTGGTGGTACATCCTTGCACCTCGGGAGTCTGCACTTCAGCAGGTTAGTTGTTCAACTCAACCGTGAGATCTAGGTTGTCCACTGGTAGCATGGAGAGCTACGCCACTGACGATGCCATGCCGGCGAGCTTGATCAGCCCTTGGCATATGTGGAATTGAGGATGCGCACGGTAGAGGCTTACACGAATATGAGTCTATGACAGTGGTAGCAGAGGCGTTGAAAAGGAGCAAGAGGTAGGCGCGTCGCGGCGGCAGAGGATGACGACGGCAATGGTGCAGATTAGCCAAACCTTTACTAACCAACTAAACCGATATCATATCCCCCAACAGCGGCAGTTGGGCCAAGAACCGAATAAAAAAATTGAAGAAATCGAAGGAGACGCAGGCGGCCGGCTGCTGCTCGCTCGGCTGCCGACGCTCCACCCTGCTCCCGCTTGCCCCTTTCTGCCGCCGGCGACAGATGCCAGCCAGATCGACCTCCTGCCGCTTCAGCCTCCTCCATCCTCTTCTCGTCAACCGCGTGCCCGGCTCCGCCGTCGGCGACAGACGCCGTCCAGTTATCGACCTCCCACCGCTCGCCTCCTTCATCCTCTTCTCATCAACCGCGTGCCTGCCCCGACGAGGACATCTCCTGATGCGGCCGCCTCCCTCCCTCTGCTCCGCCAGGTTAGGGGATAGGGTTAGGGGCTTAAATGCAAACAATTTGGACCACGGGTTTATTACTCTATTCCGAGGGGGTAAACTGCAATATACCTACGACGGACGAAAATTTGCCTGAGACGAAAACCACCCCTAAACAAATTATATAGTAGAGATTATTTCTCCCTTTTCAGCAAAAATTGGTCTAGAGTAGATACTCTTAATACCCTCAACCAGTACCAAAACACCGTCGTTTTTTGTCCACGATATTTACTGAAACCAAAGACCTGTAATTGTTTTTAGTTTGTGGAGGAGTATGTTTTTTTTTATCAAAACCATGGTACTGCAGAAAAAACTCTATAAATATTTTGCATGTAAATAGGGACATTTTTAACCCTGCTCCTCTAAGCTTTGTTTTTAGGATCTAACTCTATTTCTCTCTACTAAAAAACTAGATAAGGCGTCACGTCCAAACTCCAACAAGGCCCGTTTAGTAGGTACCACTACCAGCTAAACATCTCTTTGTTTCTCGTGTTTTGCACTAGCAATCCTCTCTTAGGAAAAAAAAGTAATCATGTTTGCTCATGGTGCCCGGAGTTGAAGTTCAAATCTCACAGTAAAAGGAAGCCGCCGAAGATCTCACTTGGACCATTCATGGTCAACTTCATGACATACAGTCGACTGAAGATCAACTTCAGAAGCTAAGAAGTCAGGACACTAGCCAGCACCGTTCGGAATTGATGGCCATGTAGTGTGTGTCACTTCCTGTCCAGCTCACAGGCGCTATATTTCAGGTTCAAATCTCACTTCATGTCTAAAGCTTGCTTCTGCCTTGCTTTAGATCGACATGGCACTTGTTCAACCCAGCAAAGTGAATGCAGTTATGTCTCAGAGACTGAAGTCAATAACTAGGAATCAATTTAGAGAGGTCAATTACAATTACGGTTACAATGCAATTATAAGTTAGTTTACGGTTTCTTCACTCAGGAATAAATGACATCTATAGATAATTTGCAGAGAAACGGCTTTCTGTCAGGTCAACACTGGTGTGGTGATCATAATAAACAACAAAAAGGAAGCAAAATCAGAGCAAGCCAAAATGCTGTAGTTATCTAGGGGTTGGCGGGTAGAGAAGAAGTTGCTTCAGAAACGATGCTCACGACGTTGTATCCACGAACAGTACATGGCTAGGAAGTAACTTGAAAATGCATCTAAGTTACTCGCACCATTTCATACTTGCCAAGAACAAGAAGTTCAGATTTTTCCTAGGTCTCTCCAGCCTCTTGCTATGTCATTGTTCCCGATGTCTACTATTACCACAGGTTATTACATTCCTACTGTTTCTTCTCTTTTTTTTTAGGCGATGTGTGTATGTCATGGTCTTGCATATATAATTTTCCTAGGATATTGCTGGAGATAGTAAAAAAATTAGCTCTACCCCTAATTTTTTTTGGAAAGAAGCATATATTAATATCAACAAAGATACCAATTACACCCAGCCTTTGCAACAAACGAAGTGCCCTAGTGGCATTACGGATGCACATATCCAAAAAAGAAAAGAAGAAATTATAAAAAAGAAAAGACCTGTTATAGCAATCTATTCCTTGTAATAGCAGTTCTAACACCATCAGAATAGCACCAGAAGTCCAGCTTCTCCAAAAGTGACGCCTCCAATAAAAGAACAGTGTACAAGCACCATCATCGTCCGATCATAGATCTTAGGTTTTCACCTTGAAGAAAGTCTTTACTGTAAAACAATGCCTTCAACAAGGCCGTTGCCAAGCACAACCAATAACCTTGGATTTTCACCCTGCAAGATTAGAAACTGAACGTATCATGTGCTGCCGCCCCCACTAACAAGCCGTTGCTACAAATCACTGATCGCCAAGCTAGTTACTTAGCGCTAAAGACTCGAACCAACTGTGCTAGCCCTCAAATCTATGCTTTCATGACATTCTCCACCACTGACTTCACCATGGACCGACAAAGAAAATGTCTAATGATGGTAACAGGCAGCAGAGCTTCGCAACACTCCCTCTCAAACCAAACGATACATGTACGCATGATCGAATCCCATCCGATCAGCATTCTCCAGGCATGAGAGCCCATGGGAGATCGCCAGTGGAGCATTCCGGAACCCGACAATCCTCACAGATCAGCAACGGCATACAACCAACAGTTCTTCGTCTTTGCGCATGAGAAACCAAGGGTCATCGTCATTATTCTAGAGACTCACAAGCCCCCACGCCACCAGCCTCCTCTAGCACGACGACAACACAAAGAAGCAATAAGAAAGCTGAGTCGAAGGGGACGAACCCCCCACAATAGCAGCCCTACTGGGATCCAACAGCGTCGAACATGGCCCAAGGCCTAGATCTCGGTCCGCCGGAAACCCAGATCGCCGCCGCCAGTGACCATCGCCGCTACCGGTAGCCACCATGGTGGCGCCTTGCCACCTCTACGCTGCCGCCCTGCCGGAGAACTCAAGCCCCGACCAACAAGTCGCGCCGCGCAGTGCACTCCGCCGCTGCCATGTAACCCCCCACCCAACGTGGCCGAGGCCACCTCTCCAACCCACCGTCGTTTGACGGAGTGGGCGCCGCCACCACCGCCATCACCGGCGGCTGCTGCTTGCAGATCGGCCTCGAGAGGAGGGATTGGAGGGGAGGGGTTCTCCGGAGCCGCCAAGAAGGGAGGCGGCCCGGAAGGAGGGTTTCGGCAAGCAACTGCACATATAGTATAGCTCTACCGCTATACTGTATATTAAATGAAATTACGGAGCCTACTATCTACTCGGGCATAGATGTGTGGTTTACATAGCTAAGGGGCAATGGACACAAAGTATTCTTAGGTAAAGAAACAATTTGAAAGAGCCGAGAACAACCTACGGATTGGTGTTTGAGTTGTGGAGTCATGACACCCACCCACGTGAACATGATTTCAAATTGTGGTCCTCACATTTCGTACATGCAGTGCAATCACAAGAAATTTAGCGAGATGTTTGTGGTCATGTCCTTGGCCTGCAGGCCTGCAGCAATTGCTATTGTATTGTGTTGTTATGACATTTGACATTTTGGTAGTATGCTTAGTAAGTACTAATTGGTTTACATATTTTTTTATAAGGAGCATATATTAATATAGCGAAGATACCAGATACACCCAACCTCTGCAACAACGCATTGGCCTAGCAGCCTACACGGATGCATACAATCTAGAAAAAAATAATTACAAAAAATGAAAATTCCGCTACAACGATCAATTCCTTGTAGCAGCAGACCTAACCCAACCAACACAACATCAGAAGTGCAGTATCTCTAAAAGTGACGTTTCTAAGAAGGGAACAGTGCTTAAGCGCCGTCGTCGCCCTGATCATAGATCATAGATTTTCACCCTGAAGAAAGTCCGCACTCTTAAAAACAATATCTCCAATAAATCCATTGCCATGCACAATCATTTAAGACCAGGCCTTGGGTTTTCACCCTAAAAGACATTGATCTTCTCCTGTGTTGTCGCCCCACTTGTCGATACCACTGCTCCAAATCACGAATCACCAATCAAATTCCTCATCACCACCAGGGCTCGAACCATCATTACTACTCCTCAAAGTTTGGCTTCCATGCCATTCTTCGCATCCTGACTTCTCCATGGAACAAAAGACAAATCCACGATGGCAACAGGCCGCGGGGCTTCGCAACACTTTCTCTGAAATCAAACTGTCAGAAAAAATATGGTTGCGCATGACCGAATCCTAGCCGATCCGGTAATCTCTAGGCTTGAGTGAACATTTTATAAATAGTGTTGAATTCTACATCGAACACGTCTCAACAGATCAAGGTAACCACATACAATCTGAAAGAAGAGGACCCTCAGATTCAAGCAGCACTACCCCTAGCGTTCGTGGCTCCATAAATGCAGCAACTCGTCCTATTGGTGTTCAAAAAGAAAGGCCATGGCCTTTGGATAATTGGACCACTCAGGGTAGTCTCCTGAACCATCAGGTGCCTAAAATCCCAACTTCCAGCACAAATGTCGTTGGAGAAAAGGGTTGCTATTCATCAATATCCTATAGCAAGGGCAAGCAGATAAGGTGAACTCAGCGATAGTGTCATTCATAGACAAGCTTATTACCAACAAGGTGGAATTGCATTGGCCTTATTTCATCTGGACTCAGAAATCCGACGGTGTAAGATGGTTTTATATCCGTGAGAGAGTCATCTGTTGATTTGTTCATGAATAAATAGCAAGTAGAATACACAATAAGTGGATAATGTAGAGGACCACTGAACCTTTAAAAGTGAACTTTCTTAATATGGCATAAAACAGAGGTGTCTGATGCATAATGCAACTGGAGATACTAGTTGCTTAATGAGACCGTGTTATGATGGTAAAACAATATACCAATTTTCACTTGTATTATAAACAATTATAAGCTCTTGACATCGTCTTGGTAATACTATCGGGCATATATTGATATGAAGGCACCGCAATAGTTCTGCATCCAGCAATCCATCTATCCCATCCATGCAAGAGAAGGCCAAGGTGATGCAACGGTGCGATTAACTGCTAGAGGTTGGAGAATATCCACCAAACTTGGTATCGTCTGCTTAACGTATTCAAGCCACTTCTTTAACTATGTCACTAGCTAATAGAAAAAACCTTTTCAAAAGAAAAAATTAATACCACAACCAGGGACACTGAAGATTGGTCCAAAAAAAATTCCATGTACAACAAATTTTTTCCGCATGAGAATCTCAAATTTTTGTCCAGTGTTCCACAATCTCATCAAGAACAAGTACCATCGATCCTGCACTATGGTCTATGGCTAAAGCGAGGCGAGATTGTTAGAGCAATCGTCCACCCCGTGGTGGCAACATTGGTGATAGAACGGTAACCTGAAGCCCCCAAAGATCTCACTGGATGATTCTTGTTGAGCTTTTTGACGGACAGAAGACTAAAGATGAACGTCAGAAGGTTGAAGTCAAGACACTAGCCAGCACCCTTTGGAATTGGTCGCCATATAGCGCGTGTCACTTCCTGTTCAGCTCAAAACAGGCGCTATGTTTCAGGTTCAAATCTCACTTCATGTGCAAAGCTTGCATCTGGCATGCTTTAGATCGACATGGCACTTGTTCAAACCACCAAAAGTAAATGCAGTTAGGTATCAAAGACTAAAGTCAATAACAAGGAATCAGTTTAGAGAGGTCAAACAATTACAGTTAAAATGCAATTACAAGTTATTTATGATTCCTTCACTCGGGAATAAGTGACATATGTAGATAATTTGCAGAGAAACGGCTTTGTCATGTCAACATTGATGGTAATCATAAATAACAAAAAGGAAGCAAAATCAGAGCAAGCCAAAATGCCACAATTATTGAGGGGCTAGCGCGTAGAGAAGATGTAACTTCGGAAACGATGCTCGCGAACAGTACATGGATAGCAAGTAACATGAAAATGCATTTGAGTTACTCGCGCCATTTCATACTAGCCAAGAACAACAAGTTCAGTTTTTTCCTAGATCTCGGAGTCCCCTTGCTCGGTCATTGTTCCCGATGTCTTCTATTACCACGGGTTATTACATTCCTATTGTTTCTTCTCTCATTTTCTACCTGGTACGTGTATGTCATGGTCTCACCTATATAATATCCTAGGCTAGTGTTGGAGATAGTAAAAAAACTAGCTCTACCACTGTACTATATTAAATGAAAATAAGGAGCCTACTATCTACTCAGGCCGAGATGTGTGGTTTACATAAATAAGGGGCAATGGACACAAAGTATTACTAGTCTAAAGAAACAATCTGTAAGTACTGAGAACAACCTACCGATGGGTGTTTGAGTTGTGGAGTCATGACACCCACCCACATGAACATGATTTCAAATTGTGGACCTCGTATTTCATACATACAATGCAATCACAAGAAATTTAGCGAGATGTGTGTGGTCATGTTCTTGGCCTGCAGCAATTGTTATTGTAGTGTGTTGTTAAGACATTTGACATTTTGGTCATATGCTTAGTAAGTACTAATTGGTCCATACATATATAGAACATTTTACAAACAGTGTTGAATTCTACAGAGAACACGTCTCAACAGATCAAGATAACCATATACAATCTGAAAGAAGAGGACCCTGAGATTCAAGCAGCACTACTCCTAGCGTTCGGGACTCGATAAATGCAGCAACTCATCCTATAGGTGTTCAAAAAGAAAGGCCATGGGCTTTGGATAATTAGACCACTCATGGTAGCGTCTTGAACCGTCAGGTGAATTTCCTAAAATCCCAACTTCCGGCACAAATGTCATTGGAGAAAAGGGTTGCTATTCATAAATTTCCTATAGCAAGAGCAAGCAGATAGGGTGAACTCAGAGATAGTGTCATCCCTGGGAAAGATTATTACCTGCAAGGAGGCATTGCATTGGCCTTAT
Source organism: Avena insularis (assembly GCA_023614405.1). Lineage (NCBI taxonomy): Eukaryota > Viridiplantae > Streptophyta > Magnoliopsida > Poales > Poaceae > Avena > Avena insularis. Next base: position 12,510,175 of record CM042684.1, read on the forward strand.
TTCATCTGGACGCAGAAGTCCGATGGTGTAAGATGGTTTTATATCCGTGAGAGAGTCATTTGTTACGATGAGACCGTGTTACGATGGTAAACAAGATACCATTTTTTTCACTTGTATTATAAAAAATGATAATCTCTTGACATCATCTTGGTATTATTATCGAGAGTAGTTCTGCATCCAGCAATCCATCCGTCCCATCCATGCAAGAAAAGATCAAGGTGATGCAACGGTGCGATTAACTGCTGGAGGTTGGAGAATATCCACCAAACTTGGTATCATCTTCTTAACTTATTCAAGCCACTACTTAACTATGTCACTATCTAATAGCACAAACCTTTTCGAAAGAAAAAAATTAACACCACAACCAGGGACATTGAAGATTGGTGCAATTTGTTTTCCAAGTACAACAAAGCTCTTCCGCGTGAGAATCTGAAATTTTTGTCCAATGTTCTACAATCTTAGAAAGAACGGTCATCGATCATGCACTATGGTCTATGGCCAAAGCGAGGCGAGATCGTTAGAGGAATCGTCGTCCCCACAGTGCCAACATCGGTGATAGAACAGTAACAAGAAGCTCCAGAATATCTCACCGGATGATTCTTGGTCAGCTTTTTGACGGACAGGGGACTGAAGATCGACGACAGAAGGTAGAAACCAGGACACTAGCAAGCATGGTTCGGAATTGGTAGTCAGTGTTTGTCACTTCATGTTCAGCTCACATGCGCTTTATTTGGAGTTCAAATCTCACTTCATAATTCATATACAAAGCCTGCATTTGGCGTCAAACCAGCAAAAGTGAATGCAGTTATGAGTCAAGGACTAGGAATCAATTTAGAGAGGTCAATTACAATTACAGACTTCTGCACTATGATTTCTTCACTCAGGAATAAATAACATCTATAGATAATTTCCAGAGAAACGGCTTTGGCACATCAGCCCTATTGGTAATCATAAACAACAAAAACGAAGCAAAATCAGAGCAAGCCTAAATGCCGCAATTATCGAGGGGCTGGCGCATAGAGAAGAAGTAACATGGAAGAGGATGCTCATGACACAGTATCCATTAACAGTACTTGCCTAGCAAGTAACTTAAAAGAGCATCCGAGTTACTCGCAACATTTCATACTTGTCAAGAACAACCATCTCAAATTTTCCCTAGGTTTCGAGGGCCTCTTGCTCTGTCATTGTTCCCGATGTCTTCTATTACCATGGGTTCTTTACATTCCTATTGTTTCTTCTCTCATCTTCTACCCTGTATGTCTATGTGATGGTCTCTATATAGTGTGCTAAGCTAGTGCTGGAAATATTATAGAACTTGCTCTACTGCAATCCTATATTAAATGAAAATTAAGAGCCTACTATCTACTCCGGCAGAGATGTGTGGTTTACATAAATAAGGGGCAATGGCCACGAAGTATTATTAGTGAAAATAAAGTTACAATACGTCAAAAAAAATGTGAGATGAATGGCATGAAAATGAAGGTTGATAGACAATCATTTCTTTTTGCGAATACTCGGTTGAGATCCGTACATACACCTTGATACTTCTCGGGTCAGCAGCACATCAGTACTAGAGTGGCACATGTTTTTTAGATTTTTTGTGCACCATAAATATATATATTATGATAGAGTTAATAATAAGCTATATCATTGCAAGTATTAGTATGTTGCAAAATAATATCCATAGCACTGATGCATTGTTAATCTGCAAAGTTTTGAATTTAATTGTTGTGTTGTTCAGAACAAACGCCATGTACCAAACCACATCTCTCAAATCAGAATATAGTGCAGTTGCATGACAAGAACCAAAATCAAGAAGTAGGAATCAACTTAGGAGCTCAATCTATCTATTATATACTAAAAGTAATATAAGAATGCTAATGAAGCCACCATGTTAAGCCACATCACCTACAATATTTGGGTAGTTAGATCTAAAATACACGGTTAGGATTTAGTTAGATCTTTAGGTTACGGGTCAACTTAATAAATTAGACGTGACGACATCGTGTAATTCGTACCAAGGTAATAGGAAGCCGTGTAGCTCACGTAGGCATTGCCAAAAATAAAAACTCCCATAGTGAGCCATCCACGCTATCTTGGTAAAAAGACCATCAGCCCATAATCGATCACCTATCTTAGTACGTGAGCTAGCTAGATACCACCTATCAGTTGAACGATCATCTCATAATCGAACAGCCAGCTGAGTACTCCTGAACTGATCGGAGATAAAAAAAAAAACTAGACGGGTACGCGCGCTCCGTCGCGTCGTCTTCATCTGGTTGTTGCATGTATTATGCCGTGCGTCGTAGCAGTGTGTGGTTTTCTAGTTGACATGGCGTACGATGTGTTCGTGCAATGCGGTCGTTGGGTTAGGCAGGCCGGGTCGGTATGTGGAGGAAACACTGAGTGGCGCTTATTGTGAGTGAACTTGATGTTGAGAAGTGCAAGTTCGATATTGTCATTGAGATGGAGCGGGGTCCTTTGAAATGGATAACGCCCTTGCACCACTTCCTCCCAATCTCTCCCCTCGCGCTTGCTCCAACCTCCACACTCCCTCGTCTCTCCCGGAGGACCAAGTTGTGCCAGTCAGCCTTGTCTTTTCGGTGCTTGAGGTGGACAAGGCGGTTCTATGGGTGGTGCCTGGGGCGGAGCTTGAGGTGCGGTGCTGCTGGAGATGGAGGAGCAGCGGCGGGCAGCTCTGGGTGGGGCGGCGCTGGTAGAGGAGAGGCTTGAGGCGGTGCTGGCCTAGAGGAGGCGTTGCACTTTTCAAAGGTATCGCTCAATTCAAAAAAAAATAGTGGAGAAGTATTAGTGTATTCGTTCACTGTGTCGCCCCAATGCTAGTTTTGTCTAAGTCCGTAGTATAAGTTAGCTAGAAGTTTCGGTGTAAGTTTAGTTCAGCCGAAGCTGCTAAAGAATAATCAATGTGTAATGTAATGCAGTTGTGTTCCTGACTTTCTGCACCTTCGTCTGCCTATCAAGTATCTTATTCTAAGGTCCTAACCTGTTTGCGGAATACAACTCGATGCATCTGCAATACATGAATCTTTTGGTTCTGCACTCACCACTATCTAAATCTATAATCGTACATGGGCAAAACGAAATTTCCGCTTCATCGGTTTAGCTCTTGTTCGACTGACTCTACCTGAGACAAGCTCATATATTATGGAGACACTAGCTTGGCACCAGCTGGAGAACAAAAAAAGGCGATGTACTATATTGGCTCAATGGTTATCAGTCCATTGTCCCTCTCCATGACCATGTCCTGTAAGAACAATGTTTTGCTCTCAACAAATTCAGGGCATGCTAGATAAACCTATTGCAGCAGAATTAAAAAGAATTATGTTTTCTTGCCTTCTCAATGTCGGATTCAGATACATTCATGATGTCTTCAGCGGGTATAAGCGCTAATTTTTGTATACATGGGAACAAATCTCTTGAATCAGTGGCATCAACTGACTGCTTTTATCATTTCCAAACAAAGCTAGTGATGCTTATTTATCATCCGATGGCGGTAACCTGGATATACCAATGAATGCAGCGGCCATATCAGGAGTATTCCCTATTCCATAACTCGACCTGCTATTTTGAACATGAAGAATGGAAAGGTCACCCAAGTAACGAAAAATTGCAGTTTAAAGTGGTGGTCCATATGAACCAAGATCCAGTGGTAGAACAGCTAGCAAATAAGACCTAAGTTAGATTAGAGTCTATTTTTCTTTATCAAAGGATACATTATTGTTCACACGCACGGGACGATGACTACAAAAGGGCAACACAAGACTTCATAAACATAGCCATATAGCCTAAACGACACAGGCAATAATCGATCCACAAACACAGTATGTAAGGGGTGACCAGGCGACTTCACTCCTCAAAACAAACCTTCGCCCTTCCACAGCCCAAACGCAAACGGTCGTCACATACAGCAAAAACACCTACCATGCACACCACAGCCTGGTACCATCTCGTGCGACAACTACAGCTGCCACTTCTGAAATAATAATACGAATACAATCAGGAAGTGCCGATCTATTGAACCCAAGGGGAAAAACTACCAACCTATTGAACCCAATGGGGAAAAACTACCAACCTATTGAACCCAATGGGGAAAAACTGGCAGAAAACCAAAAACAGATGCTAATTCTTTATATCTTTTAGTCCACATCATCCATACTTGAGACGTCTACATGCGCTAGGTTAACCAACTCCCTTGCAAGCTCCTCCCGCCTTCTAGACATTGGGCTATTAGAATCAGCACCTTTGACCACCGAGAAGGGAAGTACATCATTGTATCAAACAAAGATGTGTGAAAGCTTGCTCATCACTTTGTGAAGCGACTGAACAACAATACGTTCCCTTTCTCGAGCAAAATCTGCCATCAAAGTCGCCCCTCCAGCAATGCTATACAGCTTTACTAATTGGCTATAGGCTACATTACAGAAACGGTAATTCACATCATCCGCATTATATCCGGTTTCGAGCATAATCTCCTGGATCAGTTTTTCCGAGGCTCTCCCATGCGTCTCTGACCTACGCAGTGCACCATACGTTTTCCTGAGCTTAAATCCAAACAGATTTTCCCTGGCTGGCAAATTGTATCTGATCCAAACCACCATCCTTCTAGACCCTGGGCTATCGAGGCCCTTGGCATAGGCACATAGGCCAAGCTATGCTATCATATCACGTGTCACAGCCATCCGATACAAGCGTATCGCCTGCGAAAACAATAATACATAAGTACTCCCTCCATCTCAAAATAGATGTCAGAGGTCTGTCAAAATTTAGATGAATCTATATACTAAATAGTGTCTAGATTCATCCAAATTTTGATAAATTTGCGACATTTATTTTGAGATGGAGGGAGTACTATCATTTTTAAAGAGAATAAAAGGTTCGAAGAAAGAACAATAGAACATGAAAGCAACAGATGTTCTGTCTACGATATACACATCAAAGAAGGGCAGGATGTTTTTGTGCAATATGTCTACCTGTATTCTTAAGATATATAGATATGGGATAGTCTATAGGATCCAAAGAAAAAAATCCATATATGAACATGAAGATAGAAGTAATAAGATAGCACAAGTAACCTATGAATATTTATTGACGCCCAGAATAAACGAATGCAAGGTTAGCAATTTAGTTTCTAAGCAGCTAAATGCTCCTGCTCAACTGTTGAACCACACAGAATTTCAGAGCATCAACTTTATACATCCATCTTTTGTACTATTAATTTAGTCCTAGAGATTGTTTACTAACACATAGACCTAGCTTGGTCTTAAAATTACAAATTAAATGTCGCATTAAAGGTTGATTATGCCAAAGCATCATAGTCTCTAATAAATAGTTTTACTAAATATCTATCAAAAGGAGATCGACCTGATCCGAAACTAACCAATGAAACGGAGTTAATACTTTATCTTAAATTCCATGTCAAATATCCATCATACATACTGCATACCAAAGGTAAGAGACTATCTAGATCAGCTATACTATGTGTGATAAAAATATGGATGAAGAACAATCTTTAACAGGCCATCATGTACAGCAGATAGCAGTAGAAATCAATATTTCTACAAAACCGGAAGACATAAAAGACATAAAATCATATGGCATTTTTCTAGAACAACAACCTGTTATGAATGTATTATTTCCATTCCTCCTTGTCAACACTAAATCGGATAAACCTAACCCTAGATTTTGACAACTTCATATGGTGCGTGTAAAACATCCTACGCAATAGAATTCTGCCATCCAACATACCCTAAGAATTTTACACATTGTTGTCTTCCCCCTTTCATCAGTCAAATGACTGACAGATTATATAAATATGAGGTTTCATACATCAGCCATCAGATATGAATGCACATTTGGTCAGACAGATTATGTATAAATGTGAGGTTTCATACATCAGCCATCAAGCTACTAAGCAAACCATATTCGACAGGAAAATGGCAAACTAAGTAGATAACTTAGATATGAGCGACGACTGAGTGCTGTCTTTACTTGTAAACGAATCATCCCATAGCTAAGGAAAGAGCAACACGGGCAAACATCCTGCATCAAGAAGTAAACATAAGGGAAAACGAACACGCAATCAAAAGGTTTGATGCGTGCTCACCGGCCTGTCACCGAGATACAGGTCATTAGCAGGAACCGCAGATCTGGTCAGCACCGGACGGCGTACATCGCACGCACTGGCAAACGCTGCAGAAGGCATAGCCGGCTCAGGAACCAACAGCAGAAAGGAAGGAACCACCTTCAATCTCCCATGGCAGAAAAGAGCCATGGCAACAAACGGAACAAAAGATCGTTGTTGCTTAATCTCGCCCACTCCATTAAGGATGTACATAATTTAGAAAATAAACATCATAGCACCAACCAAAGGACAGGCCCACACCATTCCACGAATCCAGACCTAAAACCAAAACTAAAATGGCAGAGAAACAAAACCTCTCCAATCACAGACTGAAAGCACAAGACTACGCGGACATCAAACCTAGAACATAAATTATTGGAAGAGCAAACAAACCAAACCTTTCAGACAGCAACCGCCCAGAAACTCACAAAGAGCCCACCGCCGCCCCATACCGAGACAGCCCCGCCGAGCAAAGATACCGCCTAGCAAACGGAAGCAATAGAGATAACCGAAAGAACTACTCCCCACCCCTATGACAAAACGTAAGAAACACAGGTCGACCCAGCATACAGGACATTGACAGACACGGCCCCGAGAGCACGGCCCACCCGTCAGGCACAGAAAAAAGAACAACCGCCCACCCATACTACCGTAGAGCCAACATGTGTGCAAAACGAAACCCCAGGTCAACGCGAACGGCATAGAAACTAAGCGGGGGCCACACCATACGCACAGAGCCAGAAACACGCCTGGCAGAAGATCTCGTATCGCTCACAGACCACCAGGCTTAAGATTTTAGAGAATGTATTCATAGCAGGGTTTGCATTAGACTCATGAAACTGGTCATATGTTATTATTTACTTCACATGATCCAGTCAAAGGTTTTTAGTGACCTCATATCTAACAAATCAATAAGGAAAAAAATTGCTGCCCAAGCGCCAAGTGAGAAAAGTATGTGCATACCTGAAAACCATGTCAACAAAATAACTCTAATTCTTTCTTCTTCCTCTTTGGAGACAATAAGGATCTGATTATCCACATCAAAAGACCAAAACATGTTGGACATTCAATGAATATGAACCAGGAGTTGTGATTCCGTATCCATTATATTCTCACTAAAAGCATAAAAATCAGCACCCATGTGAGGTAGATCAACATCATACTTACATTCTATAGCATGTTATCGCCTTGCCTTAGAAGTTTAAGAATTTTAAGTACAAGCTCTATATATCTAGCATAAGAATCTAAGCACTTGTTGTAAGCAATGTAGTAATAGAGTGTAATTCACACATGTAAACTCAATTCTCCACAAGTCTGTACTCTTTGTTCCAGCAGGAGGTTCATGAACAGTCAAACTGAAGTCCAGAGGAATTTGATTTATCTCAAAAAGGACACTCATAAGCCATGGGGCCCAATAACACATAATGTGGCCGTGGACCAATATAGTTATCTTGTTACATGTAAGCAATGGAGACTGATGGCACATTCACACGGAGTAAGGAAATAAGACTAACAGATGCATGCAAAGGAAAACAACTATAATACCTTCTGTTATTACACGCACAATAATAACAGGTGGATTATTAGGACAAAGTCAATTGGCTCAGTAATAATATGATTATACCGGTGGACTCAATAAACATAGTGTCATGTGAGTAGAGAAAGGGGATTCTGTAAATCAGTAAGGAGATGGCTCGAGTATTCTGCATCAAATGAAGCTTGCAAACAATATCATCAAAATATAAATGCTGATGATGTGCATTCTTCCATTATTTTTTATTAAGTTGATATGCAAATAGATGCAAGATCCATGTCGGTGGTGTGAAAATACGGACCACGAAGTAAGGAAGAAACAGTACATGATTCCTGCAGAATACTACAGTTGTTCTTTACCTTTGTTCTTGTTTGAGAACTATTATCAAGCTATGCTTAAATCATCAGCATTCTTGCCACAAAATCAAGGACAGGAAATGCTAGGCAATGTGGCAGTAACCTTCTTGGTAATAACTTCACTTCCAGCATGTTGTCAAACATGTTATTATTCAAGGTTTATGAACCACCAATGAATAGAATAAACATCTTTTCCATGTAATAGTCAGTGTAATCGGATATTCAACCTTACCTTCCATCTTCATTCTTATAATGGAAAATTATGATCTCAAGTCTTGCTTCTAGTGATCGGCTGTGAAATCAAGATATCAAAGATGAGAAGAGAAGGTACATGCTAAGAATATAGAACACATTCAACGGGAATCCCAAAATTCAAACATAACATAAACATGGCCAAACAACAATTGTAATTTAGATGAAAAGCAATTATTTATTAAATGTATCTTTGTTCCATAATATAAGACTTTTTAGCAAACTAAAACAGCTTGCTAAAAAGGCTTATATTGTGGACCAGGGGACTACAAAATAATGCCATGCCCCACTGCTCATACCATTAACATGCTTGATAACAAAATCAAGCAGGCATAAATTGAGAGTAAAGTTTTGGTATCGGTAAATCTCAAAATGGTGTCAAGTATGCTGCCCGATAAGAAAGAGTACTTGAGGTCAACTGCAGACACATATCCTTATATCAGATTCTTACATCCAAATTAGCAAAATATTTTGTTGCAAGGTGAGATAGTTTGTCCAATTACAACTGTATTGTTCATTGATATGTATCGATCCCATTAGGATGCTCATATACACATAAGTAACCAAATAATTAGCTATATACGCATATACTCCAGTTTGTTCAAAAAGCAAGATAAGTCCTTCATACTGCAGACTTTTCCAATTTAGTATGCCTATGTTTTCACTACCTTCAACTTGTAGTTCAGTGCAGCTATCTAATACAATAATTTAAGCTCAAAGTTCAAATTCAGTGTCTCGTTATCCAATGTGAACATATGGTAACAGTAAGAAAGCAAGGGTATTTGGGAGAGGGCACGAACTGAACTCAGGGGCATCTGCCCCTATTTTTTCAAATGCATTTTAACACGATTTTAGAAGTAAACAAACCCCAAAAACATTTCAAGCATACATCTCTAGAATGTGCGCGGCACAAAAAAAATTGCAAAGAAAATTTAATGCATATACCCTCTAGGGGCATTTTTGTCCTTTTTACACAGGTGAAAATTGTCATTTTTCCAGGAAACTTTCTTTTGTGCACACATTTTGCAGAGAGGTACACGAGCAAATTTTTTCTAATATTTTTGACATTTATAAATGGGTTTTACGAAACGGGCGGCTGCCCCTATGTTCAGGAATGTATTTCCTAGGGACTTGGTCGTGAAGAAAACATGAAGAAAATAACCGTATATTTGGCAGTTAGAAGGGTAGAAAAACATTGGCAAAACAGGCAACTTGTAGTAGGATTAGTACTCTCTCCGTCCCAAAATAAGTGACTTGGATCTGTCTAGATTCGTATGTATCTAGACTTATTTTAGACTGAGATGCATTCAAATCTAAACAAATGCAAGTCACTTATTTAAGATGGAGTAGGATAAAGCTAACCACTTTCTAGTGGGGACCAAATAATATTTTCAGCATAACAATATATATATATATATATATATATTATAATTATAATATTTAAATACAGGATGTAATATGTACCAAGTACAGAATCAACAATCTACTTATCACATATTACTGATTAAGTATCACATGGCCTTTTTCCTTTCATTTTAACAGTTAGTTGTGGTACCAAGTGTCAATGTAACTCGCTTTGGCAATCTAATTTCATCTATTGTAGTACCAAACTCAGATTAACTGGTCTTAAGGATGCATCATATAGGAATAAAAAATAGGTGTTGTAACTGAACAACACATCTTGCTTATGTAAACAACTGGAAGAGCTATTGATGGAATGTAATCGTGTGATTCAGAAAATATGAGAAACAGAAGTCTTCGAAATAGTAATTGTTAAGGATTAGAGGAACTACGAACCTGGGGCTAGGGCTCAGCTTGAGGAAGTCCTCACCGTCCTTGAACCCGACAGCCTACTACCGCACCTCATTCCCTCTCTTCTGCACCGCTTTCCTAGTGGCACCATCAGTAGCGGCCTCCCATCAGGCTCCTGGTACTGTACGGTTTCCTTGGCTAATTTGGGTCTCCATTATTTCTGCAGGGAGGAAGATTTGGGATCATATCTTGGGGACGGCGTGAAACCGGGGCGCCTTGTCCGTCCTCCACGCGCGGCCTCGCCCCGAGGCACGACCTGAGCCACGGGAAAGCGAGAAGCGAGCTAGGGGACTCCCTGACTGAATCCGGCAGCGGAGGAGCCGAGCTCTGCAAGCCTCTGAACGGCGCCGGTTTTCTCCCACGCGCGATTCGTGAAGCTGTTCCGTGAAGATGAGGGGAGGGGCATGGTGAGGTGGTGGTCGGAGAGTCGTCGGGGCGGACGGCGTGCTAGCCGCCGTGCCCTCGTCCTCCGACGTGTGGCCGTTGCTGTTCGCGTCCCTCTCGTCTGCCGCCTCCCCTCCTCCTCCGCCTTGTGGCTCGCCTCCGGTGCCGGTGCATCCGCCATCGTGGGGAAGCCCGGGATCTAGGCGCCGTGCGCGGGCTAGGGTTTTTTTATCGCTGCTTTTCTGGTGGGAGGCACTGGCGCTGGTCGGTGTCGCTCAGCTGCTGGCTCTGACTGCCCCCCTCCCTAGTCCCTCCCTCCTCCTCTGCGACTCGAGCGAATTAAAAAAACGGCGTCGCACAGCAGGCCCACATGCAGTGGCAGGACGCTCGGCAAGGTGGCCTGAGAGGTCTCGCTTTTGCTTAGGATTAAGCTATAGAGTAATAATACCCACAACTGATTGATAAGTCCGTGAAGCTACTCCTGAACTGATCGGAGATAAAAAAAAAAGAACTTCAAAGAAGATCGATATGATTTAGCCAACGTGTGCATACGTGTTAAGACATATATAGTAGGAATTCTATTAGCAGTCTAGGAAGCAAAAAAATGAGACTCTATGATTAGACTGATTTATATGTGTGCATATGCTTATATCAATGAATACATATATAAAAGTGTAATTTATAACACCCTAATTAACCTAGAAAGTATTGAATATCAATGACTTACGAAAGTAGGACCTAAGTCAAACTATGATGAGAAAAAAGAAAATATTAGCCATGAGAACCACCGGTTCCATGTACTACTGCACGAAAAACAAACCCAAATAAACATTTATTCTATACAACACCATATCAACCACCAAGATATTATCGCAAAAGACACACTAACAAAGCATACATAAACTACAGTCTAGAAACTAATTAGTGCTTAACTCATCTCGCCAAGCCTTTATTAGTTATTGAAAGTCAATGGTTTCTTTTCAATAAAAAAAAAGGAAAAGCGTGTGTAGAAGGTTCAAGGCAGAACTAATTACACAGTAAATAAGTGGCTATGCTCCTTTCTGGCCATGTAGAGGTTGGGGACATCCTCATTTTGACAAAGTCATGAAAACTTATATTTGTTATTAGTTCATATAGCCACATATTCAAGGCAGTGATTATTCTTTTATAAAATAGCTAAAAGTCCTTCGCGTCAATCTTCCATGATCAATAAATACTCCCATTTGCCAATTATACAATAAAAGTGCACTTAAACATATCACTATTAATCCTCATCATAATTTTAACTATCCATATCACAAAGAAAGACTATATAACCATAAACATGATAGAAAGAGTACAATATGGTAGATAAAGACATGCTAGAAGTTCTCGAACAAGAAAAATATATGGGTCAATCAAGCAGATCCTATTTTGTTGATAGATCATAAATAAAAAATGTGTATAAGTTGAATATCTTATGATAATTTTATTTGAAAATCATAGCCAATAAAAATCAAAGTCAATAGATCATCATAATTGAACTAGAACATATCTCGACCGATATGTGTTCGTAAACTGCATTAAGTTTAACAATTAACAATAGATCTTGCTAAAGTTGTCAAATTATTAGTAGTTAATAGTAAATAGCCTACCTGCCAATGATATCATAATTTACTTAAATGTCATATATAAACATCATCCATGGATAGTATAGTTTGAATGATTAAAGCTAAAAATCATTTGATTAGCTCAAATTTGTGCAATCACTATGGTGTGTGTGTGTGTATGTATATATATACAACTAGAAGTGTGAGTGTCACCTTACCTTTATGTAGATGATATAACGAAGAGGTATATTCCCATATATAACCTTTTGATTTAGTGCTCTCTCATAGAAAATCTTACTTTCAAGTGAGGGGAGGATAACTAGATTGCGGTTTTGTAACTACATTTGATCTTTGGGACACAATCAACCATAACCAATTGGCGCGATTGGAGTAATAGGAACATAGTAGTATCAAGTTAAAGATGTGCTTGGGGTTGGATAATTACTGGTCGGTTATTAAGCACGTGGTTATTTGAGGTAGAGCAATGATAGCACTTAATAAGTACAGATACCAAAAAAATCAGGTTATTTTCAAGGGATCTCATTGATAATATGTTCTCTAGAATTCAATGTATATATATTCTATAAAAAAAATTCAAGATAACCTAAAAATCGTTGAAAATTTTAATTCTTAGGAATTTTCTATGAATCAAGGAGATTGTTTAGTTCCGAGGATCATATATCTTATAAAGTATTTGTAAAATCATAGTCAACAGGAAATAAATTTTGTTTAGAGTACAAGCTTTTGAAAAAATATATGTATATGAGTTCTTATAGTTTTCCTACCATGCACGTAATAAAATAAACTATTACATAAAATAAAAACTCACAAGGGCGTTTATTAGGACATGTCACTGGAATTTGCAATAGTGTAGACTAAATGGTGACTGATTAAGATGCTAGAACTATGTCATCCATGACAAGAAAATTACAAGTGAGAGAGTGCATAATGACTTGATTAGTATGGCTAATAAGGAGAGAGTTGAGAATAGTTACCCATTATATTGCATGCCCCCACAAAAAAAACATAATATTGCATCAATTGAAAATAAAAAATATGATATTGTTATTGGTATGCAAAATATATTGTGAAACCTTACAAAATAAAGTAACGTATATAAGTTAGAGGTAAAAAGTATTTCTTTACTTATGTAGTAACATAACTAATGGTTCAAGTTGTATTTCATAAACTGGCTATTTCTAAGATGTCTTATATTTGAAAACAACATGAGTATGTCGTGTATTTCTACGAAAAATTAAGGTATAAGAGGTAAAAAATGTTGGAGATATGCCCAAGAGGCAATAATAAAGTGGTTATTATCATATCTTCATACTTATGATAAATGTTTACATACCATGCTATAATTGTATTAACCGGAAACATTAATACTTGTGTGATTTGTAAACATAAAAGAGTCCCTAGTAAAGCCTCTTGTTAAACTAGCTTGTTGGTTAATATATGATCATGGTTTCCTGATCATGAACATAGAGATGTTATTAACAACAGGGTCATATCATTAGGAGAATGATGTGATGGACATACTCCTATAGATAAGCGTAGCATAAAGATCAAGTCATTTTAATAGTTCATTTGCTATAAGCTTTCTGATACATAGTAACCTAATTCCTTTGACCATGAGATCATGCATATCACCTTTACCGGAAGGATGCTTTGATGACATCAAACACCACACCGTAACAGGGTGGCTATAAAGGTGGCATTGAGTGTTCGAAAAGTATTGGTTGAGACACATGGATCAAGAGTGGGATTTGTCCATCCATATGACGGATAGATATACTCTGGGCCCTCTCGGTGGAATGTCATCCAATTAGCTTGCAAGCATGTGACTGGCTCACAAGGGATCACATACCACGGGAATGAGAAAAGAGTACTTATCAGTAACGAGGTTGAACTAGGTATGCAGAGATACCGACGATCATAACCTCGGATAAGTAAACTATCGTGAGACAAAGGGAAATTGGTATCGTATGTAAGTGGTTCATTCGATCGCAAAGTAATCGTAGAAATATGTGGGAGCCATATGAATTTCCAGATTCCTCTATTGGTTATTGATCGGAGAAGTGTCTCGGTCATGTCCGCATAATTCACGAACCGTAGGGAGACACACTTAAGGATTCGATGTTGTTGAGTAGTTATGGAATGATGAGTAAGAGACCGAATGTTGTTTGGAGTCTCGGATGGGATCCGGGATATCACGAGGAGATCCGGAATGGTCCGGAGAATAAGATTCATATAAGGAAAGTCATGTTTCGGAGTTGGGGAATGATTCCGGTGTTTTCAGCAGGAATGTTCTAGAAGGTTCCGGAATGTCCGGCACTCCGGAGGGGAAGGGTACATGAATGTGTCATTGCAAGTTGGAATGATTGCATCATGTACTAGGTGTCATCGCTGTACAAAATAAAGGGTTTAATCAAATCCTAGTTTGAAAAGTCAAACGCCAATTTGAAAAGTCAAACGGCTATTTTGGAAAGTGGAGAAGAAGTGGGAAACCGAGTTGGGGAGGAGTTCCTCCTCCACCGCCGGCCCACTAGGGCTCCGAGTTGGGGAGGACTCCTTCCCCTGGCGCGCCCCCTCCACCTATATAAGGACGGGCAGGGCTCCCCTCCTAGACACACAAGTTGCCCTCCTCTAAACCTAAACCCTAGCCACACTGAGTTTCTCCCAAGCCGAGTTAGAGCTTCTAATTGCCCTAGCCTGGTTTAGCCCTTCTAATTGGTGTGTCCAAATCCTAGATCACCAAGGCTCTCTCATAGTCCACCATACTCGCTCCGGCTTAAGGCGAAGCCCTGCGAGATCTCCCCTCTACTTCTGGTACCACGCCGTCGTCTCTGGAATCGTGAGAGAGTGCTACAACCTCCGCCGTCTGGAACAAGGGAGAGGAAGGTCTTCATCAGTACGAACGTGTGACCTACTGCGGAAGCGCTGCCGGAACGCAGCGCCGGAAGGATCGTCTACGCGATCTTGAGATCGGCAAGAATACGACTACATCACCCACGAGAATCTGCTCTCGTTAAACGCTTTGGAATCTTCGAGGGTGAGTTCCCCTATCGACTCGTTGCTACAATCTAGTAGATAGATCTTGGCTTGTTTGTTTGCATGCGGTAGAAAATTTTGTTTTCCATGCTACGAACCCCTCAGTGGTATCAGAGCCGTGTCTATATGTAGATCTGTTGCACTAGTAGAACACAATGGTCATTGTGGGCGTTGATGCTTTTTTTGTCGATTGCTTCTTGTGTACTTTGCATCTTGCGGGATGGTGGGATGAAGCGGCCCGGGCTAACCTTACATGACATCGTTCATGAGACTTGCTCCACGCTTGACATGCAACTTGTATTGCATAAGTGGCTTTGCGGGTGCCTGTTTCTCCCAACATAGTTAAGATTCAATTTACAACGGGTGATTGACAATACTAGTATCAATGTTGTGGTTCTTGTTCGTAAGTTAGAACGACACTTATAGAAAGCCCCAAACCACGTAAAACATGCAAAGAAAGTAGAGGCGTCTAACTTTGTTTTGCAGGGGTGTGCTGTGATGTGATATGGCCATGATTGTGATTATATTTGATGTATGCAATGTTCCTTATTGTAAGTTGGCAACCGGCAGGAGCCATATGGTTGTCTTTAAATTCTGTTAAGACCCGCGTGTCTATTCAAAGTAGTTGTAATAGTTGAAGCTGGTGGACGACAACCATGAAGCGGCGCCATTGACCTTGACGCCATGCTGGTGATGATGGAGATCATGTTCATGCTTGAAGATGGAGATCGGAAGCACAAGAAGAAAGGCCATATCATATCACATATTATGAATTGCATGTGATGTTAATCCTTTTATGCATCTTGTATTGCTTAGTTAACGACGGTAGCATTATAAGATGATCCCTCAAGCACACAATTTCAAGTTTTAAAGTGTTCATCCTTAGTAAGCACCGTTGCTAAAGCTCGTTGTTTCGAAGCACCACGTGATGATCGGGTGTGTTAGATTCTGCGAGTGTATACAACGTGAGCAAGCCAGATTTGCTCATGCGGAAGCTAAGGTTGATCTTGTGAGCCTAGCATGTCTGAGACATGGTCTCGAAACACGGATCACCGAAAGGTAAAGCATGAGTCATATAGTAGATATGATGAACATGTTGATTGTTCGCCATTGAAGCTACATCAACTCTCGTGATGATCGGTTTTGATGTGGTGGATTTGGTTCGTGTGATCACTAAAACAATGTGAGGGATATTGTTTTGAGTGGGAGTTCAACGACAATATGATTAAAAGTTGAACACTATTTATCATAAATTAAATCAAAGTGAAGTTGCATAGTTGTTGTAGTCATTGGCATCCGTTTACCACCTTGCGCTTAGTTTTAATTGAGATGATAAAACTATAGAATTCTGGTTAGTTACTTTACGAACTGGTATCATATTGTTTTGAAGTGTTAATCTAAAGTTTAAAAGTACTATTGCAAACTTTCAGTAAAGTTCCGGTTACTCCATGAAGTTTAATAATTGGTATTAAAAACAAGAGTGACAATTCCAAGTGTTAGTGTATGAGTATCATGTTTGTCTCCATGATTCTTGATATTCAAAGGATTGTCTTAATATCAAGGTTATCTAGGTTCTGAAAGAGTTGTTTCAGAAACCATGATGTGTGGGAGATATTGTGATATCTGAAACGAAGTTTTGGTTGCAACATGATAGAGTATAATATGGCAAAAGTCATGTTCTCATATTTGATGAGAATTTGCAAAAGGTTGGAGACACTAGTTGTCCTAATCCTCCAAAAGGTTTTGGAGAGCAACATTATACTCGCGATTCACCGTTACAAGCTAAAAGTAGCTTGATCATGGATAATTCCATGATAAGGGTGAATATTTGATGTAGGTAAAGTGTTTACTACACCAATAGATTACTAAAGAAAGGAATTTGAAAGAACACCAAACATTTGATAATGGTGATCTACTTCAAAGTGCAAGTCCAAAGACATTGGTATTTAACTATACACGCTTTGGACTATGTGTCATATGTATGACTCCACTGTTGATGTTGATAGATTCTTTCAAACTGAAAAGGAAATACTGAAAGAGAATCTCATAAATATGTGGCAGAAAAGAAAAGACTAGAACTGTTCAGCTTAAGTATATAGATGATATACATGTTATGGCAATATTCTTTGCTTCTTAAACAATGTGGTTCTTAAGTATTTGATACTGAATTTGTTGGTGTGAATCGTCATACGAAACAACAGAATTCATGAACTACAATGGCCTAAGTAACTAGCAAAAGAATATGTGATGATGTTCATCGAGAACAAATAAAGGGTTATTGTGTTGCTCGTTAAACATCAAAGCTTGCCTTCAAGATTTGTTTTATCAGGTATTATGAGAACAAAAGGGTTGTTCAAATAATTGCCGTAATCCATAAAAGATGGATGATTTACAAATCTCGTTGGATAAATCACATCCATAAAACTAGTGCTAAAATTGTCGAAAGACAAATTGATTGGAAGATCACTTAGGAAGTGACATCGTCGTTTAAATTATAATGGAAAGAAAACATGAAGAAACTCCATGTGTATGGAATTTTGGAGTCTTTTGATTTTTGATCAAATGACGCTTGTGAAGCTTTCCTAGAGATAAGTAAAACTTCGTTCATAGGCCAAAAGGGAACGAAAGACTAGCTTATTGGAACTTGTACATATTGTTGTACAAAGTCCATTATGTGTAGTCAACAGCGATGGATTTCAACTTCATATGCTTTCTCCGAAAATTTGAGTGAATATATGAATATTTACTTAATAAGGATGAAGTATGAAACATTTGAAAAAGTTCAAAGTCTTTCAAGATGAAGTGTAAAATCATTGTAATAAGAATATAAATAGTTTATGATAAAAATCATAAAGGAAGATATTTGAGTTACAAGTTTAGCATAATACCTAAGATTTAAGGAAACGTTCTGTGGATTTGCATTTCCCGAAACACCATAAGAGTATGGAGCGTTCGAGATATGTAATTAAAACCTTGTTTGACATGGTAAGATCAAAGGTGTAATTTATAAAACTGCCATTATATTTTAAAGATTAAAAGCTTTAGAGACTACCGTTTTCCACTGAAAAGAGCTCCATCATAATCCGCTGAAATGACACCATATAAAGTTATGGTTTGGGATAAAACCCAAGTAGTCCTTTCTTAAACATTGGTATGCTATGCATAAGAAAGATGTTTGCAACCAAAGTCGGATAAACCTGTCTTTGTATTACTGTTAAGTATTCCTCCATAAACACCGGAGACAAAAGTGTTTGTCGCTTAGAACGTCAAGTTTCTTTGAGAAGGAATTTTTCGTGAAAAGATAAGTGGGAGGACAATAGAACTTTGATAAGGTTAAAGGAACCTTAGCTATATGTGCAGAGTTGCGTAGAAAAGTGTTAGGAGGCGCAATAATGCTCATGGCTCACGTGCCTCAAAGGTTGTGGTCACGGAAATCTAAGTTCTTATTAAAACAAGTAGGTCGGGTAAACAATCAAATACCAAGATTTGAGAGTTAAATCATTATTTGACAATAATGATCTGACTACATGCAAAGAAGCGACGATGGGCCCTGACTCTGTCAAATGGCTTGAAGCCATAAAATCCGTGATAGTTCCATACACGAGAAATCAAGTTTTGAACTTGAAGGACCCTCGAGAAAGGTGTAAGACCTTACAGTTGTGTTTGGATCTATAAAGAAGTAGACATGGATGTTTCACATCTATGAAATAGTCGACATGTTGGGAAAGAGTTCACAAAAATGTTCAAAGGTTGACTATGACAAGATTTTGATCTTTCATAGCGATATTTAGTCTAGACGGATTAATGTAGCAACCACTACATATAATTTTTGTTATGTGGTAGTTGAATAAACAAGACAAGTTCTTATAATAGAATTGTTACCTAGGACATGTGCATAACACGGTCCAAAGGGTTTTGTTCATTCAAGGATGCTAAATGCATATGCAAACTTCAATGGTTGAAGTAAGCATAGCGGAGTTGGAATCTTCACTATGATGAAACTGTTAAAAGAGTTTAATTCATCGGAAACAATGAAGATGCTTGCATTTGCAAGAAATTAAGTGGGAGCGCTAAGACATATTTCTAATACATTATGTGGAGGACATATTGTTGATTAGAAATGATGTATCTTTTATTAACACATATTAAGAATTTCATCCTGATGAAAGACTTAGGCAAAACCCAAATATTTGGCATCAATAGACGCTAATATGGTTGTGCCGAAAGTACATAAATGATGTATTGAATGAGTTCAATATAGAAACTACAAGAAAGGTTCTTGTCACACAGAAAGGGTTGAATGAGTTCAATATTGATGATATATTCAAGTGTATTGACACTTGGTAAGTGAAACAAAGATTCAAGT
This sequence comes from Avena insularis, assembly GCA_023614405.1. Taxonomy (NCBI): domain Eukaryota; kingdom Viridiplantae; phylum Streptophyta; class Magnoliopsida; order Poales; family Poaceae; genus Avena; species Avena insularis. The sequence continues at coordinate 12,529,664 of CM042684.1, forward strand.
ATAGATTGATACTTGATGTATGAAATCACAAAGAGTATTTATATCAATCATACTGTGATATGTACAAATCCAGTTATGTCCTATGCTCTAAATGTTATGAGCATATACCAGAATGATTCATAAGATGATCATTGTGAAATGGATCGTATGGGCACCTAGAGGGGGGGTGAATAGGTGCTAAACAATTTTTAATACTTTTTCAATTTTAGGCTTGGCACAAAGTAAATTCTCTAGATATGCAACTACGAGAATTTTCCTATATGTAGCCCTAACTACTAAGCACGTAAAAGAGGAGCGAGGAAACCGTAGTGGAGCACGCGGAGACACAGGGATTTGTTTTACCGCAGTTCCTTCCTTGTTAAGGGAAGTACATCTGCGTTGGAGGGGTGGGCGGTTCTAAGACCACCACGCCACAATAGGCCTCACCCTATTCTCCGATGGATCTTGCCACGAGAGGCCTGATCCACCTTCTCCACTATTGGATCCCTTCGAGGCGGGAACCAGTGCCTTTTACAACACTATCGGGGCACACACCCACAACCGAATTGGGGCTCGAGATGACAACAAGCTGCCACAAGAACAAGGTTTATCAATATAAACAAAAGCGAGGATCTAGATATTTGCAAGAAATACTAGATCGGAGGTTCTCAAATGACTGGAGAGGAGATGAAGCGCTTGATTGCTGATGATGAAGATCGAGTTCTCCTCCTTTGATTCCCCAAGGGATGGGGCCTTTGGGTGGATCTAGGTGGAGCACGCTTGTATGAAGCTGTTAGATCTGAGCTGTTCTTTTCGAGATGAATCAAGAGATCGCGGGAGGGATGGCTGGATTAAATACCTCCCCAGATCGACCGTTACACAACTTTGGGGCGGATTATCCGCCCACACTTGGGCGGATTATCCGCCTCGGGAAAACTCCGCCCAAGTGCGGATTCTCCCGGAAACTCCGCTCCTCTCTGGGCTTGCGCCTGGGTGAAGCTTGGTGACGCTCTTGGGGGGCGGAGACTCCGGCCCCCCTGAGGGGCAGATTATCCGGCCGAGCCGGAAAATCCGGCCAAAACGCCGCCCCCTCTCTGGGGCTTGCGCCTTGGCGATGAGCAGGCGGATTATCCGCCCCTTGAGGCGGATTATCCGTGCCGGAAAATCCGGCCAAAATTCCGCCTATACGGGGCTTGCGCCTGCTTGGGCAAAGGGAGGGGCGGATTATCCGCCCCTGGTGGGGCCAGATTATCCTCCCCCAAAGGCAGAGTCCTTTTCCCTTTATTCTCAAATAGAGCTGCAACACTTCAACACACATTAAATGATCCTTGGTATTGTCATCTAACACACAAAACACTAGGGATTAAGAAATGTTCTTTCAATCTCCCCCTTTTTGGTGTTAGATGACAATACTAGGATTTGCAATAAAAACCGGAAAATGCCACCTTAAATAAAGAAAGACGCTCCCCCTAGATGTGTGCATATTTAAGATTTGCATGAAATACAAATACACACACTAGGGAGAACATTACTTTAAGGTTTTGGAAAAAAAATGCCATACCACCGGAATGAGAATATAGCCAAGGCATACATAGATAATCCCATGAATCCATATGCCATCAAATATGCTCCATAATTCCAGAATTCCATGGGGTCCATGATAGATAAATCCATAAATCCATGAATACCAACCATAGTACCAAACTGTGGAGTACGACATAGTCTTACACAAACAACCACAAATAGCAAACAAGTTCACGCTAGAAAAAGGCACAAGCAAGCAAATAAAAACGACTAAAATCGAAAAGCTTGTGCCCACCCTTGCAAATCCACGAGACCTAATAGAACTACTTCTCCCCCTTTGGCATCGAAACGCCAAAAAGGAAGAAGAGCGATGCTAACGTCCCTGGAGATCACTCCTCGACCCATGAAAAACCAACTCTTCTCGAGGAAGAGGGCGGTGGCCGAAGCCACCATGTTGGAGCGCATGGCATGACACCGCGAAGATGTATCTTGAGTTCAAAACCAATGCTCATCGATGACCCACATATCACCAAATGATATTAAGGGAAATGATTTTACTTGCTTTCGGCATTATGGGGGGAGGGTTGGCCCAATCAATTAGGACCACACTCCCCCTATGTCTATGCCCGCATCTAAACCAAATACATGAATAAGAGCAAGTGAGTGTGCAAGGGTAGTCAAGCCAAGCTCCTTGAATCTATGATATTTAGCTCATTCTGCAAATAACAAAATCTTGCTTCATCGAGGGGCTTCATGAAAATATCAGCAAGTTGGTTCTTCGTGCTCACAAAGGATAGAGCAATATCTCCACGAGCAACATGATCCCGAATAAAGTGGTTGCGAATCTCTATATGTTTTGTTCTCGTATGCTGCACGGGATTGTAAGCAATTTTGATAGCACTTTCATTGTCGCATAAAAGAGGCACTTTGTCACAATTGACACCATATTCCTTTAAAGTTTGCCTCATCCATAACAATTGAGTACAAGCACTTGCAGCAGCAACATATTCAGCTTGACGGTTGAGAGTGAAATACAATTCTGTTTCTTTGATGACCAACACACTAGAGACCTGCCCAAGAATTGGCATGCACGGAGGTTGATTTCCTATCATCTTTGTCAGCCCAATCTGAATCGGTGTAACCACATAGAGAGAAACTTGAACCCTTGGGATACCATAACCCAAAATTTGGGGAATGAACCAAATATCGGAAGATTCGCTGAGCGCCACTAAGTGGCTTTCTTTAGGAAGCTTGGTACCTTGCACACTCCTACACTTAACACGATATCGGGCCTAGATGCGAGAGGTAAAGGAGAGCCGATCATGGATCGGTATACCTTTTGATCCACATCTTTACCCTTGTGATTGAGCTCAAGATGACACTTTGTTTGCATTGGGGTAGCAACGCCATTGAGATCCGTCATCTTGAACCTTTTGAGCATGTCTTGGATGTACTTAGCTTGATTAATAAAGGTTCCCTCTCTAAGTTGTTTGATTTCAAATCCAAGAAAGAACCTGAGCTCACCCATCATGGACATCTCAAACCTGTCAGTCATAAGCTTTGAAAATGCATCGTTAAAAGCTTGGTTAGTAGAGCCAAAAATAATGTCATCTACATAAAGTTGGCATACAAAAAGCTCCCCATTAACCTTCTTAGTAAAAAGAGTGGGATCGATTTTCCCAACTTCGAATCCACGGTCTAGCAAAAGCTCTTTAAGGTGCTCATACCACGCACGTGGGGCTTGTTTAAGGCCATAGAGCGCCTTATCGAGTTTGTAGACATGGTTCAGAAATTTGGGGTCCTCAAACCCCGAGGGCTGCTTGACGTATACTAACTCATGTAGAGGACCATTAAGGAAAGCGCTCTTAACATCCATTTGTTGTAATTTAAAATTATGATGGGCTGCATATGCAAGAAGGATACGGATGGACTCAAGGCGAGCCACAGGAGCGTAGGTCTCGCCAAAATCAATTCCTTCTACTTGAGAGAATCCTTGAGCCACGAGTCGTGCTTTATTCCTCACAACAATGCCATTTTCATCCTGTTTGTTCTTGAAGATCCACTTGGTGCCGATAACATTGTGGCAATCCTTTGGCTTTTCTACAAGCTTCCAAACTTTGTTGCGTTCGAAGTTGTTTAATTCTTCATGCATTGCAACAACCCAATCGGGGTCTTCAAGAGCATCAAAAACCTTCTTTGGTTCAACCATGGAAATGTGAGCTTGATGATCACAGAAGCTAGCAAGCTCACTTCGAGTGGATACCCTTCGTTGTAGATCACCAACAACCTTGTCAAGAGTGTGACCTCTTAGTTCAAGGTTGCGATCAGCACGAGCCTTGCGACGAGCCTCAATGTCCTTATTGTTTCTAGGAGGAGTGGATTCAATTGTTGTATCCTTGTCTTGATTACCGCCTTGCCCTAGATCTTGGTCACCATTCTTGCGGAAGATTGTTCTGAACATTTTCTTGGCCGGATAATCCGCCCTTGGAGGGGCGGACTATCCGACTGGGAGTGAAGTACCGAGCCATCTTCTGAGAGAGCTTTGACTGAGTTGGAGACCCATGGCGGGATCTCATACCTGGGGCGGAGAATCCGACTGGGAGCTTCAGAGATGTTGATTTCTCCTTGGATCCCTGATGCGAGTTGGAGTGCGAGGCGGATTGTCCGCCCTTGGAGGCGGATAGTCCACCTGGGACTACTAGCTTGTCCAAGGATGGATGGTCTTCATGATTGTGGTGTTGGTGCAGGATTGACTCCAACAGTAGGAGCTTGTTGATCTTGTGTAGATGAGGGCTCCACATGCGTGGAGCATTGTCCTTCCCGATCTGCCACAAGGGGTTCCTCAATGGGGAAAAATCCGCCCATTCTTCTTATGGCATCTTGGGGTATTTCAACATCTGCATCACAAACATCAACTTGCCCTACAAAGGAGCCGTTATTTTCATCGAACTCCACACTACAAGATTCTACAACAATCCCAGTGAGCTTGTTGTAGACTCTATAAGTGTGGGATTCGGCACCGTAACCAACAAAAATACCTTCTAAAGCCTTGGATTCAAATTTTGACAAACGGACACCTTTAATAAGAAAGAAACACTTACACCCGAATACCCTGAAGTATGAGATGTTGGGTTTGTTGCCGGTAAGTATTTCATATGGGGTCTTGTCCAAGATCTTCCGAAGGTAGAGCCGGTTTGATGAGTGACAAGCAGTGGATATGGCTTCAGCCCAAAAATTATAAGGAGACTTGAATTCAGCTAGCATAGATCTTGCCATATCCATTAAAGTCTGGTTCTTCCTCTCGGCTACACCATTTTGTTGAGGGGTGTACGCAGCGGAATATTGGTGTCTAATCCCCTCTTCGCTAAGAAACTCGTTTAAAGTGTAGTTCTTGAATTCTGTGCTGTTGTCACTTCTAATTGCCAAGATGGGAACATTGTGTTGACGTTGAACTTCATTGGCAAAGTCGATGACAGTTTGTTGAGTCTCACTTTTAAGCTTGAAGAAATATACCCATGTATATCTTGAGTAATCATCGACGATGACCAAGCAATATTTCTTCCCACCAAGACTTGCATGAGAAGGAGGACCAAATAAATCCACATGGAGTAATTCCAAGATCCTCTTTGATGACACAATAGTCTTCCTCTTGTGGGGAGAATCATGCATTTTTCCTTCAACACAAGCCCTGCAAACACGATCTTTGGCAAAGGAGACATTGTCTTTTAGTCCAAGAATGTGGCCACCCTTTTGGAGACTTTGCAAAGTTCTCATGTTGACATGGGCTAAACGGCGATGCCATAGCCAGCCCACGTCGGCCTTTCCGAATAGACACATCGGACCCGAAGTGGTTTTCCTAGAAGTCCACCACATACAGGTCATTTTCACGTATCCAACAAGCGACCTTTAGAGACTTGCTCCATAAGAGTACCACCAAATCATCATCGATAAAAACAGCAAAACCCATCTTGCCAAGGGCACGAGCAGAAAGAAGATTGTAGCCAAGGGTCTCAACAAGCATGGCGTCCACGAGAGAGATATATCGTGGGCAACCACAACCTGCCAAGACCCAATACCTGAGATTTAGACTTATCACCATAGGAGACTGTGATATTATCAAGATTTGGGCGCATCTCCGTGATGATCTCCTTGCTTAGGTCATATGACTAGTGCAGCCACTATCCAGCACCCATTTCGACCCACCGGAAGCATAGCCCTGCAAGAAAATTACTTCTTGGTTTTAGGTACCCATTTTTCAATGGATCCTTTCATGTTAGTAACAAGGGTCTTTGGGACCCAAATAGACCAAGCAATATATTCATCAAAAGGACCAACATAATAAGCATAAACATCGCCATAATCATCACAAAAGAGTTCATAATTCGGATTGTGAGACCCTGCAAAACCAATATTATTAGTTTTGTCTTTTGTGACAACCTTCTCAGAAGTGCTTGTCTTTAATTGCACATTCTTGGTCTTGTTCTTCTTGGTTTTCTTCTTCTTGGACTTGGTGAAATACCCAAGTCCCTCTTTACCATGATTTGACCTTTGCTTGCCAAGAACTTCATCAAGCACACCTTTGTCCTTTGTAGTGATGTCCTTGATCACTCCTTTTTCCACACTAGCATTTTTCTTGTTACTATATGTTGAGTTGGACGAGCTAGGAGTATCATATTCGGCCAATCGACTTTGAAGCTGATCATGTGACTCATTGAGAATAGAGAACTCGTTTTTCAACGCCTTGTGAGCATTGTCAAGTTTCTCCAATTCCTCGGAGAGTCTATCATGAGCAGCCCCAAAGTCAATCCTTTCCTTCTTTAACTTCTTTGCCTTGGTAGCGACATTGTCACGTTCCTTAACGAGTTTAGTCACAATTTCTTCATGTGACTCTTCCATAGACTCAAGCCTCTCTTCAAGAGAGACCGAGCTTCTTCTTCTTCTTCAAGAGCATTTTTTAGGGATGCAATTTCCATTGCATCCTCCCTTTCAATTCTGCCCTTTTCTTCGAGGAGTGCTTCGTTTTGGGCGGTGATCCATAAGAGCCTCAAAGCGAACTTTGTGCTCACCTTGCAAGTTAGTATAGAAATAATCCAAAGCAATAATCTCTTCTTTAACCTTAAGACTAGCAGGATCATCCATGTCTATCATAGCCTTGGGAAAAGAAGAGTTAGAAGAAGTTACCTCGGAGCTTCTTGCCATGAGGCAAGTAGCATTCTTGTTGATGATGTTTTCGTTCGGAGAGTCGAAGAGAGATGTTGATGTAGATGTGGTGGCTATAGCAGCCACCTCTTGAGAGCTATCGTCCTCGTCCTCATCTTCACTCCCCGATGAATATTCTTCTTGAGCTACTAGAACAATCTTTGGTTGCTTCTTGAAAGGAGCATTCTTCTTTACAAACTTCTTACTTGGAGCTTTTGATTTGTCCTTGAAAATGAGTCTTCCTCCATTATCCTCTCTACTTTGATATGGACACTCAGCTCGAAGTGCGACGGTCACCACAATTAAAGCATGTTCTCAGCTTGGGACCATTTTCTTTTCTTCCATAGGCTCCACTTTTGCGATCTAGTTCAGCTTTAGCCTTGGCTGGATCTTTCCAAAAGTTTCTTGCATAAAGAGCCAAGTATTGTCCGTGGATCCTTTTTATATCTTCGGGACAGTCCAGACCTTCTACCGCATATTCATCATGATCAATCACACTAGTCTTCAAAGCCATGTTGACCCCTTTTGCATCCCCATAGCTCGAGCACGAGCATCTTCGGCATTCTTGGCAGCCACTTTGAAGGCGGCCATTTCTTGCATTACCTCATTGGATGACATGAGGTGATAATTATGCCTACCTTGGAGACTTTTCAAATCTGTGGGCTCAAATGGCATAAGAGCACTGACATACTTGCGCTTGATCCAAGCATCATCAACATGAGCTGCACCGTGGTTTCTGAAGGTTGTAGCTATTGCCTTGAGCCTCCTATACATGTCCTCATGGTCTTCTCCATCTAGCATATAAAATCCTTGACTTCATTGCTCAAGGCATCATATCTATTCCTTCTCATACTTTCATTTCGATGAAGAGCTCGGTGAGAGCATCCCAAGCTTCTTTAGCTGTGCTAAGATGCTGAATGTGTGGCATGTCTTTATCACCCACACCAAGCTGTATCATGTGTAGAGCTGTAGCATTGAGTTGGCTATCGACCACTTCTCTCCTTGTGAGATTGTTAGGATTTCCAACGTGAAGACCATTTTCGATGATCTTCCACAACTCTATGGAGGAACTGCACATGAGATTTCATCAAAATTGCCATTGAGAGAAAGTAGAAGTTGACGTTTGGGTGGATCACCCTATTATGTATATGTGGGTGAGGAATAGGCGGATCGGGGAATACACATGAGAAACCTCATTGTATCCATCCTTACCGCTATCCTTTTCGAGGAGCTCTTACTAGTATCATCACCTACCACTTCGTTATCTTTGAAAACAGTTTTACCGTTTCCTTGGATTGCGGAGTGGTATCCTCGAGTTAGATGGAGGTGATCTTGCAAATGTGGAGACGCATTATCAATTGACATCTCTTCCATCTTAGCCTCCATTGGACTCACCAAGGTTGTTTCCAACGTCTTGAGATCGTTCATGGTGACTACCTCAGAGCATCACTCCCATCTCCTTGGAACCCATACTTCTCTTAGGCGGTTAAGCCCGAAATAAGAGCCGAGGCTCGATACCAATTGAAATGGATCGTATGGGCACCTAGAGGGGGTGAATAGGTGCTAACCAATTTTAATACTTTTTCAATTTTAGGCTTGACACAAAGTAAATTCTCTAGATATGCAACTACGAGAATTTTCCTATATGTAGCCCTAACTACTAAGCACGTAAAGAGAGGCGAGAAACCGTAGTGGAGCACGCGGAGACACAGGATTTGTTTTACGCAGTTCCTTCCTTGTTAAGGGAAGTACATCTGCGTTGGAGGGGTGGGCGGTTCTAAGACCACCACGCCACAATAGGCCTCACCCTATTCTCCGATGGATCTCGCCACGAGAGGCCTGATCCACCTTCTCCACTATTAGATCCCTTCGAGGCGGGAATCAGTGCCTTTTACAACACTATCGGGGCACACACCCACAACCGAATTGGGGGCTCCCGGGATGACAACAAGCTGCCACAAGAACAAGGTTTATCAATATAAACAAAAACGAGGATCTAGATATTTGCAAGAAATACTAGATCGGAGGTTCTCCAAATGAATGGAGAGGAGATGAAGCGCTTGATTGCTGATGATGAAGATCGAGTTCTCCTCCTTTGATTCCCCAAGGGATGGGGCCTTTGGGTGGATCTAGGTGGAGCACTCTTGTATGAAGCTTTTAGATCTGATCTGTTCTTTTTCGAGATGAATCAAGAGATCTGGCAGGAGGGGGATGGCTGGATTAAATGCCTCCCGGATCTGATCACACACAACTTTGGGGGCGGATTATCCGCCCCCCACTTGGGGCGGATTATCCGCCCCCTGGGAAAACTCCGCCCCAAGTGCGGATTCTCTGGTGGAAACTCCGCTCCCTCTCTGGGGCTTGCACCTTGGTGAAGCTTGGTGAAGTTCTTGGGGGGGGGGGGGCGGATAATCCGGCCCCCCTGAGGGGCGAATTATCCGGCCAGACCGGAAAGTTCGGCCAAAACTCCGCCCCCTCTCTGGGGCTTGCGCCTTGGCGATGAGCAGGGGGGCGGATTATCCGGCCCCCTTGAGGGGCGGATTATCCGGCGGGCCGGAAAATACGGCCAAAATTCCGCCTCTTGGGGCTTATACTGCTAAAGGGGGCAGATTATCCACTGGTGGGGATTATCCTCCCCCAAAGGCAGAGTCCTTTTCCCTTTATTCTCAAATAGAGCTGCAACACTTCAACACACATTAAATGATCCTTGGTATTGTCATCTAACACACAAAACACTAGGGATTAAGAAATGTTCTTTCACATTGGACGATAGTAAGGATATTCTTATGATCTTTTGGAAGAACTAAGAGTATATTATTTGTAGAAGTGACAAATAGATGGTTAGTTCATTGTAAAAGTACTACATTGATACTAGTTTTGTCACAGAGTACAAATTAAGTTTATCTCAATCTAAACTAAGGGTGGCACAATATAATGGAAAGTTAGTTCCATAATGGATTTGGATGAGTTCCAAAGTTAAGACATTGTGACAGATACTACAACAAAAGGCTAAGTATATGACTGCTATAATAGCAGCTAAAGAGGGCATTTGTGTCAAGTAGTTTGTTGTCAAACTAGGTGTAGTTCACAGCGGGATAATACTATGAAGATATATTGTACGACAATATTATCAATATGTTTTAACCCCAAAGAACTAAAGGTCTCACCAAAGGACCAAATTTATACAAAGCCATCTCATTACAGAATGAGTGATGCGTAGGGACGCAAAGACATGCAACTACACACGGACCTAGAAGTGTCAGATCCGGAGATCAGTTGACCACTAGCAATCGTGTACATACAACACCGTAAAGCCATAGGTGTTGAATACACAAAGGTTTGAAACTAGATTATTGACTCTAGTGCAAGTGGGAGACTGTTGGAGATATGCCCAAGAGGCAATAATAAAGTGGTTATTATCATATATTCATACTTATGATAAATGTTTACATACCATGCTATAATTGTATTAACCGGAAACATTAATACTTGTGTGATTTGTAAACATAAAAGAGTCCCTAGTAAAGCCTCTTGTTAAACTAGCTTGTTGGTTAATATATGATCATGGTTTCCTGATCATGAACATAGAGATGTTATTAACAACAGGGTCATATCATTAGGAGAATGATGTGATGGACATACTCCTATAGATAAGCGTAGCATAAAGATCAAGTCATTTTAATAGTTCATTTGCTATAAGCTTTCTGATACATAGTAACCTAATTCCTTCGACCATGAGATCATGCATATCACCTTTACCGGAAGGATGCTTTGATGACATCAAACACCACACCTGAGGTGGCTATAAAGGTGACATTGAGTGTTCGAAAAGTATTGGTTGAGACACATGGATCAAGAGTGGGATTTGTCCATCCATATGACGGATAGATATACTCTGGGCCCTCTCGGTGGAATGTCATCCAATTAGCTTGCAAGCATGTGGTGGCTCACAAGGGATCACATACCAGGAGCGAGAAAAGAGTACTTATCGATGTGAGGTTGAACTAGGTATGCGGAGATCCGACGATCATAACCTCGGATAAGTAAACTATCGTGAGACAAAGGGAAATTGGTATCGTATGTAAGTGGTTCATTCGATCGCAAAGTAATCGTAGAAATATGTGGGAGCCATATGAATTTCCAGATTCCTCTATTGGTTATTGATCGGAGAAGTGTCTCGGTCATGTCCGCATAATTCACGAACCGTAGGGAGACACACTTAAGGATTCGATGTTGTTGAGTAGTTATGGAACTATGAGTAAGAGACCGAATGTTGTTTGGAGTCTCGGATGGGATCCGGGATATCACGAGGAGATCCGGAATGGTCCGGAGAATAAGATTCATATAAGGAAAGTCATGTTTCGGAGTTGGGGAATGATTCCGGTGTTTTCAGCAGGAATGTTCTAGAAGGTTCCGGAATGTCCGGCACTCCGGAGGGGAAGGGTACATGAATGTGTCATTGCAAGTTGGAATGATTGCATCGCTGTACAAAATAAAGGGTTTAATCAAATCCTAGTTTGAAAAGTCAAACGCCAATTTGAAAAGTCAAACGGCTATTTTGGAAAGTGGAAAAGAAGTGGGAAACCGAGTTGGGGAGGAGTTCCTCCTCCACCGCCGGCCCACTAGGGATCCGAGTTGGGTAGGGACTCCCTCCCCTTGGCTGGCGCCTCCCTCCACCTATATAAGGAGGGGCAGGGCTCCCCTCCTAGACACACAAGTTGCCTCCCACTAAACCTAAACCCTAGCCACGGCCTAGGGATTTCTCCCAAGCCGCCGAGTTAGAGCTTCTAATTGCCCTAGCCGCTGGTTTAGCCCCTTCTAATTGGTGTGTCTAAATCCTAGATCACCAAGGCTCTCTCATAGTCCACCATACTCGCTCCGGCTTAAGGCGAAGCCCTGCGAGATCTCCCCTCTACTTCCGGTACCACGTCGTCGTGCTGCCGGAATCGTGAGGAGAGTGCTACAACCTCCATTTTCTTTGGAACAAGGGAGAGGAAGGTCTTCATCGAGTACCGAACGTGTGACCGACTGCGGAAGCGCTGCCGGAACGCAGCGTCGGAAGGATCGTCTACGTGATCTTGAGATCGGCAAGAGTACGACTACATCACCCACGAGAATCTGCTCTCGTTAAACGCTTTGGAATCTTCGAGGGTGAGTTCCCCTATCGACTCGTTGCTACAATCTAGTAGATAGATCTTGGCTTGTTTGTTTGCATGCGGTAGAATTTTTTTGTTTTCCATGCTAGGAACCCCTACAAAAAATCAAACAAAAGTAGAATTAAAATTCATAATATTTAGTTGACCTTTATATTAATGAGGATAAACTATCTTTGTTTAGCCTTATGAAAAAATACATTGTTTTTCATCATAGAATCATTGCTCATGTAAAAAACTAATTATTTAAAAATCTAAATGTTAACCTCGCATACTGATCTAACATCACATAAAAGCTACCAGCTACCGCATAGTTTAAAATTGAGTTGCATATACCAATTTAATCTCATGGACAAATTTCACATATAATCACTAATCTTATATTTTTGAAATATACTCATAATCTTTCACCCATAAATTAAATACAATCAAGGATCTCTTCTAAGCATGTGATATATATTTACCATATATGTACAGATGGTGGCTATATAATGTATTACTTTCCATCACATAGTGTTAATTCCCTAAAATTAAGAAGGTATTTTCTCATCAGTTTTGACACACCAAAGAGCTCTTTGGTAAAAACAACTAAAGGCGGTTCCCTCGCATTTGCGAGGGCCATCATGCTAGTTATAATTACAATTACAGAGGCTAGTCCATTGTTCCATCACTCTCAAGTACTAAATAGCATCGATAGATAATCTGCAGTGAATCTAATTTGTCATATCTAGAAGCTTAAATGGCATGAATAAATTCTGGAATCATAACCAATAAAAGGAGAATGGAATCGGAGCAAGCCTAAATGCCACAATAGTAGAGGGGGCGGCGCATGGAGAAGAAGGTGCATATTATACATGGCGAAGATGACACTCCCATCATCATCATCATCATGCTTTGAGAGATGCAGATCATCGCAGAGATTTGTAACGAGGAAAGCACCAGAGAAGGCTATGTTGGTGCTGATGGTGATGGTTCAGCTGAGGCGGTATGTATGACAAGAAGAAGGATGGATCGTCATTTGGAGCTTCTTTGTATCCCTCGAACTGAGGCCTCCTGTCTGAGTTGGTCACCCGGCACTGAGATATCATATGGCACATGGCCACAAGGCATGAAGAACACAATGGTGGCCTCGCATTCTAAAAAAATCTAGATACAGAATGGTGGCCTCAATGAGGAAAGACCAGATGACATGTCAAAGTCTTTGGTGATGTCCAACATCAAAAGTACGGCCGAGGTTTTTGTACCATGAAGTTTGCACGAGTGCACTGAAACATCATGAAGTTTGTCGTGTAGAGAACGTCCACGCACGAAGGCACTCTGGTGAGCTCCCACAAGCTCCCACTAGTAGAAAACGGACCTTTGGTCTAGAGCATTAGTCCCGGTTCTGGTACAAACAGGGACTAATGCCCTAGTCTAACGGCTAAAGCCGCATGAGGACGGAAGACATTAGCCCCGATTCATATGGAAACTTTAGCCCTGGTTCGTTTAACAAACCGGGGCTAAAGGGTCTGGCGCTGGAAAAGAGCAGATGCGTGGACCTTTAGCCCCGGTTTGTTTCTCAAACCGGACTAAATTCCCCGACTATATCTTCTTCCCCTTCCCAGCCCGAGCCATTTCAAGCTCACACAATCATCCCTCTCCAATTTCTCCCCTCAAGCTCGAGTTCTTCCTCATTTTTCTCAAGATTTGTGAAGATTTTTTTGGCTCCACATCTATCAAGGGTCCTAAGAGGTTAGCAACTTCATCATTTTAGCTCTTATTGCTTGTTTTAGCTCATTTCATGCTCTAGAAATGGATAGATTTTGTGTGGGTTCTATCTCTGTATATCTGGTTAATTTGGCACATATGGTTCTCGAAATTCATTTGATTCATCGAAGCACAAAGATACATGAGTTCATCCTATATACATATCTTGGTTTGACACGTTGTCTTGAAATCCGGTCGGTTCACAGTGCATCATGTCACCATCGAGCAACAAAATATTCTTCTTTCTTCTACCTGTCGTCACAAAATCCATTGAAACAAAAATAAGTACGAAAACTATGAAGGCACACATATATATAGTGGCGCCCTAGAATTTTAGTTAATCATCGGCCAGTTAAGCAAGAAATTAAGACCAAAAACATGAACACGCCAAGGAGCTACCAAATTAAATTAGGGAGTGCCTCTATGGCGAGCTCCTCGAAGATGTCTGAGGACGATGCATCCTAAGAAATCTTCGAGAAGCTCTACCATAGTGGTGTCCCTGCTCTCGCACACCATCTTTCTGTTCATATCTTTTCTAGCTAAATTAGTATGCTGGTGGAGCTAACTAATTTCACATATTAGGGAGTGCCTCTACGGCGAGCTCCTCGAAGATGTCTGAGGACGAGGTCCTAAGACATCTTCGAGAAGCTCTGCCGTAGTGGTGTCCTTGGTCTCGCACATGATCTTCCTTGTATTTGATAGTTCACAAGGAAAGCTATTTATAGATTAAGCATCACAACATAGTGTCGACATTCATGACATAATGTCGACACTCACCCCTGTCATAGTGTCGCCATCCTTTGAAGCAGATTAAGCCACTCACTGGCATAGTGTCCACTCACGACATATAGTGTCGTCACCCACTTTTAGTCCCGATTGGAGACACCATTCGAGACTAAACAGGCTCATGTCGGCCCTAGCCTGCTGCAACCCCTTTAGTCCCGGTTGGTGTGTCCAACCGGGACTAAAGATGTAGTAGAAAGTTTTTAAATCAGTGCTTGTTTGATGTATACGATGTGTTCTTTTATTTTTAGACTAGTACTACTCTTAGCATCGTGATTTTGTTTGATGAACTTATAAAATGCAGATGAGACGGTAATTGATGTATGCTGACCAAATCTCTGACGAGTTCATTAAAGGTGTGCGTTCTTTTCTCGTTGTGGCAGAGGCAAACAAACGGAATGGTTTTATGTGTTGTCCATGTGGTGAGTGTCGGAATCAGAAGGAATACTCTTCCTCAAGAGTCCTTCATGGCCATTTGTTTCAGTTCGGTTTCATGTCTGGCTATAATTGTTGGACCAAGCACGGAGAAAGAGGGGTTATGATGGAAGACAACAAAGATGAAGAGAATGATGACAGCTATCCTATGTCCCCTAAATACGGTGGTACTACAATGGAAGACAATGATGAAGAAGAAGCAGAAGAACGTGCATCATATGAGCCAGATGATGATCTTGGTCGGGCCATTGCTGATGCAAAGGGACAATGTGATAGCAAAAGGGAGAGGTCGAAATTTGAGCAGATGTTAGATGATCACAACAAATTGTTGTACCCGAATTGCGAAGATGGCCACAAAAATCTAGGCAGCACACTGGAATTGTTGCAATGGAAGGCAGAGGTCGGTGTGCCTGACAAGGGATTTGAAAAGTTGTTGAAGATAATGAAGAAGCTGCTTCCAAAGGATAACGAACTGCCCGCCAATACTTACGAAGCAAAGAAGGTTGTCTGCCCTCTAGGATTAGAGGTACAGAAGATACATGCATGCATTAATGACTGCATCCTCTATCGTGGTGAGCAGTACGAGAATTTGGATGCATGCCCGGTATGCACTGCATTGCGGTATAAGATCCTACGAGATGACCATGGTGATGTTGAGGGGGAGCGCACGAGGAAGAGGGTTCCCGCCAAGGTGATCTTGTAGGGGTTCGTAGCATGGAAAACAAAAAATTTCTATCGCATGCAAACAAACAAGCCAAGATCTATCTACTAGATTGTAGCAACGAGTCAATAGAAGAACTCACCCTCGAAGATTCCAAAGCGTTTAAAGAGAGCGGATTCTCATGGGTGATGTAATCGTACTCTTGCCGATCTCAAGATCGTGTAGACGATCCTTCCGGCGTTGCGTTCCGGCAGCGCTCCTTGATCGGTCCTGCGTTCGATTTTCGATGAAGACCTTCCTCCCATGTTCCAGCAGGCGAGAGGTTGTAGCACTCTCCTCACGATTCCAAAGACGACGGCGTGGTACCTAAGTAGAGGGAGATCTCCGGGAGGCCTGCGCCGAGCGAGTATGGTGGACTATGAGAGAGGCCTTAGTGATCTAGGGTTTAGAGGCACCAAGGAGAGAGGGCTAGGCCGGTGGCTAGGGCTTGGGGAGAGCCTCAAGTCGGCGGCTAGGGCAAACCCTAGGGCGGCGGCGGCAGCAGGAGGCCGGCGGCTAGGGTTAGGGTTTTGGTGGAGAGAGGTGTAGGCTAGAGGGGGCACCCCTGCCCCTTCTTTTATAGGTGGGAGGGCGCCGGCCAGGGGGAGGAAGTCCTCCCCCAAGTCGGCCTCCTTGGTCGGCGGGTAGAGGGAGAGGAACTCCTCCCCAAGTAGGTTTCCTACTCTCCCTCCACCAAGCAAAACTGCCGTTTGACTTTTCAAATTGGCATTTGGCTTTTTCAAACTAGGATTTGATTTATCCCTTTATTTTGCTCAGCCATGATACCTAGTACATGATGCAACCATTACACATTGTTATGACACATTCATGTACCCTTCCCCTCCGGAGTGCTAGACCTTCCGGAACCTTCTAGAACATTTCCGATGAAAACACCGGAATCATTCCCCAACTCCGAAATAGGACTTTCCTTATATGAATCTTATTCTCCGGACCATTCCAGATCTCCTCGTGATATCCCGGATCCCATCCGAGACTCTGAACAACATTGGTCTCTTACTCATCATTCCATAACTACTCAACAACATCGAATCCTTAAGTGTGTCTCCCTACGGTTCGTGAATTATGCGGACATGATCGAGACACTTCTCCGAACAATAACCAATAGAGGAATCTGGAAATTCATATGGCTCCCACATATTTCTACAATTACTTTGCGATCGAATGAACCACTTACATACGATACCAATTTCCCTTTGTCTCACGATAGTTTACTTATCCAAGGTTTTGATCGTCGGTATCTCTGCATACCTAGTTCAACCTCGTTACCGATAAGTACTCTTTTCTTGTTCCCGTGGTATGTGATCCCTTGTGAGCCAGTCACATGCTTGCAAGCTAATTGGATGACATTCCACCGAGAGGGCCCAGAGTATATCTATCCGTCATATGGATGGAAAAATCCCACTCTTGATTCATGTGTCTCAACCCATACTTTCCGAACACTCAATGCCACCTTTATAGACACCCAGTTACGGTGTGGTGTTTGATGTCATCAAAGCATCCTTCCGGTGATGGTGATAAACATGATCTCATGGTCGAAGGAATTAGGTTACTATGTATCAGAAAGCATATAGCAATTGAACTATTAGAATGACTTGATCTTTATGCTACGCTTATCTAAAGGAGTATGTCCATCATACCATTCTCCTAATGATATGATCTTGTTGTTAACAACATATCAATGTCCATGATAGGGAAACCACAATCATCTATTAACCAACAAGCTAGTATTATGAAGAGGCTTTACTAGGGACTCTAATTTAGTTTACAAATCACACAAGTATTAATGTTTCCTTGTTAATACTGTTATAGCATGAATTAAACATTTATCATAAACACAAAGATATAATAATAACTACATTTATTATTGCCTCTAGGGCATATCTCCAACAGTCTCCCACTTGCACTAGAGTCAACTAATCTAGATTACATGGTAATATACCGAACACCCATGGCAGTTTGGTGTTGGTCATGTTTTGCCCTCGGGAGAGGTTTAGTAAACGGATCTGCCACATTCAGATCTGTGTGTACTTTGCAAATCTTTATGTCACCATCTTGGACATGTTCTCGAATAGCGTGAAAACGTAGCTTGATGTGCTTCAGCTTCTTATGTGACCTTGGTTCTTGCACATTGGCTATGGCGCCCATGTTATCACAGTAGATAGACATTGGGTCCAGCGCACTTGGAACCACACCGAGCTCTGTAATGAACTCCTTCATCCATATCGCTTCTTGTGAAGCCTCCGAAGCAGCTATGTATTCCGATTCAGTTGAAGAACTCGCCACAACGCTTTGCTTTGCACTCCTCCAGCTAACTGCTGCACCATTCAAAGTAAATACGTATCCAGATTGAGATTTAGAATCGCCTGGATCGGTGTTCCAACTAGCATCGGTGTAACCATTAACAACGAGTTGTTCATCACCTCCATAAGAAAGAACCATATCCTTAGTTCTTCTCAAGTACTTAAGGATGTTTTTGACCGCTGTCCAATGATCCACTCCTGGATCACTTTGATATCTGCTAGTCAAACTAATAGCATATGCAATGTTGGGTCTAGTACATAGCATGGAATACATTAGAGATCCTATGGCTGAGGCATAGGGAGTCTTACTCATCCTTTCTCTATCTTCTGCCGTTGTTGGACTTTGAGTTTTACTCAAGGTCGTATTGGGCAACATGGGCAAGAACCCTTTCTTCCTATCTTCCATTCCAAACCTTTTTAGAACTTTGTCCAAATATGTACTTTGTGACAATGATATTAGGCGTCTCGATCTATCTCTATAGATTTTTATACCTAATATGTAAGCTGCTTTGCCAAGATCTTTCATTGAAAAACTGTTATTCAAATATTCCTTGACACTATTTAGAAGGTCTACATCATTCCCAATCAACAATATGTCATCTACATATAGTATTAAGAATGCTATAAAGCTCCCACTCACTTTCTTGTAAATACAAGATTCTCCATAAGTTTGTATAAAACCAAAGCTTTTGATTACCTTATCAAAACGTTGATTCCAACTTCGGGATGCTTGCTTCAATCCATATATGGACCTTTGAAGTTTGCATACCTTGTTAGCATCTTTAGGACCGACAAAACCTTTAGGTTGCATCATATACAACTCTTCATCAATGTCTCCATTGAGGAATGCTGTTTTGACATCCATCTGCCATATCTCATAATCATAATATGCAGCGATTGCTAACATAATCCTCATAGACTTTAGCTTCGCTACTGGTGAGAAAGTTTCATCGTAGTGAACTCCTTGAATTTGTTGAAACCCTTTTTCGACAAGTCGAGCTTTATAGACAGTAATATTACCATCAGCATATGTTTTCTTCTTGAAAATCCATTTGTTCTTGACAGCCTTTCGGCCATCTGGTAAGTCTACCAAAGTCCATACTTGGTTTTCGTACATGGATCCAATCTCGGATTTCATGGATTCTTGCCATTTATTGGAATCTGGGCTCATCATCGCTTCCTCATATGTCGCAGGGTCATCGGTGTAGTCCACCAACATGACATTCATAACAGGATCATACCAATCAGGAGTGGTACGATTTCGTTGACTCATGAGGTTCTCAGCAACTTCAACCGAAGTTTCATGATCATCATCATTAGCTTCCTCTCTTATTGGTGTAGGTGCCACAGGAAGTTATTCCGGTGCTGCACTACTCGCAAGTTCGAGAGAAGGTTCAACAACCTCGTCGAGTTCTACTTTCCTTCCAGTCACTTCTCTCAAGAGAAATTCTTTCTCTAGAAAGGATCCATTCTTGGCAACGAAGATTTTGCCCTCGGATCTATGATAGAAGGTATACACGATAGTTTCCTTCGGGTATCCTATGAAGACGCATTTTTCCGCTTTGGGTTCAAGCTTGTCCGGCTGTAACTTCTTTACATAGGCTTCGCAACCCCAAATTTTAAGGAACGACAATTTAGGTTTCTTCCCAAACCATAGTTCATATGGTGTCGTTTCAACGGATTTAGATGGTGCCCTATTTAAAGTGAATGCGGCTATTTCTAATGCATAACCCCAAAATGATGGCGGTAAATCTGTAAGTGACATCATAGAACGAACCATATCTAAGAGAGTTTGATTACGACGTTCGGACACACCATTACGCTGTGGTGTTCCCGGCGGTGTCAATTGTGAAAGTATTCCGCATTTCTTCAAATGCTCGCCAAACTCGTAACTTAGATATTCACCTCCACGATCAGAACGTAGAAATTTAATCTTCTTGTTACGTTGATTCTCCACCTCACTTTGAAATTCCTTAAACTTCTCGAAAGTTTCAGACTTATGTTTCATTAAATAGATATACCCATATCTACTCAAGTCAACCGTGAAGGTAAGAACATAACGATAACCACCGCGTGATGCTACACTCATTGGACCACACACATCGGTATGTATGATTTCCAACAAGTCCGTAGCTCGCTCCATCATACCAGAAAATGGAGTCTTAGTCATTTTACCCATCAGACATGCTTCGCATCTTTCAAGTGATTCGAAATCAAGTGATTCAACAAGTCCATCGGAATGGAGTTTCTTCATACGCTTCACTCCGATATGACCAAGACGACAGTGCCACATATAGGTCGAGTTATCGCTCAATTTCAAACATTTAGCCTCAATGTTATTTATGTGTGTATTACTACAATCGAGATTCAATAAGAATAGACCATCTATCAAAGGTGCATGTGCATAAAACATATTACTCATATAAATCGAACAACAATTATTCTCAGACTTAAACAAGTAACCGTCTCGCAATAAACAAGATCCCGATATAATGTTCATGCTTAACGCAGGCACCAAATAACAATTATTTAAGTATAAAACTAATCCCGATGGTAGATGAAGGGGTAGCGTGCCGACCGCGATCACATCAACCTTTTATCCATTTCCAACGCGCATCGTCACCTTGTTCTTCGCTAGCTTCCGTTTATTCTGCAGCACCTGTTTTGAGTTACAAATATGAGCAACCGAACCAGTATCAAATACCCAGTCACTACTATGAGTACTAGTGAGATACACATCAACAACATGTATATCAGATATACCTTTCTTCTTGATGTTGTCGTTCTTCAAATCCGCCAAGTACTTTGGGCAATTCCATTTCCAGTGACCCTCTTGCTTGCAGTAAAAGCACTCAGTATCAGGCTTAGGTCCAGCCCTGGTCTTCTTCGCCGGTGCGGTAACTTTCTTACCGCCCTTCTTGAAGTTTCCCTTTTGCTTAGACTTTCCTTTCTTGAATTTGGTGGTCTTATTGACCAACAACACTTGGTGCTCTTTCTTGATCTCCACTTCTGCAGATTTCAACATGGAGAAGAGTTACGCAACGTCTTGTCCATGTTTTGCATATTGTAGTTCATCACAAAGTTCTTGTAACTTGGTGGTAGTGATTGGAGGACACGGTGAATCCCCAAAGAATTAGGAATCACTATACCCAAACTTTGGAGTTTGTTTGCGTGCCCAGACATCTTAAGCACATGCTCACTGACGGAGCTGCCCTCTTCCATCTTGCAGTTAAAGAACTTTTCAGAAGCCTCATAACTCTCAACTGACGCGTGAGCCTCAAATATAATTTTGAGTTCACGGAAAATATCATGTGGGTCATGGTTCTCAAACCTTTTCTGAAGCTCCGATTCCAAACCATACAAGATAGCACACTGAAATGTGGAGTACTGATTCTTCCATGTGAGGTAAACATTCTTTACTTCATCGGTAGCATCAGCTGCAGGCGGGTCACCCAGCGGTGCATCCAGCACATATGTCAAATTACCAGCATTGAGGACAATCCTCAATTGCGAACCAATCCGCGAAGTTGCTTCCATTGTTTTTCAACTTTTCTTTCTCTAGGAACGCATTAAAATTGATGGTAGGGGCCGCCATTGATCTACAACATATTTGCAATAGTTTAGACTAAGTTTATGACAAATTGAGTTCTAATTAATAGTTAAATTAATCTAGGTGAACTCCCACTCAAAACAATATCCCTCACATTGTTTTAGTGATCACACAAACCAAATCCACCACATCAAAACCGATCATCACGAGAGTTGATGTAGCTTCAATGGCGAACAATCAACATGTTCATCATATCTACTATATGACTCATGCTTTACCTTTCGGTGATCCGTGTTCCGAGACCATGTCTGTACATGCTAGGCTCGTCAAGATCAAACCTTAGCTTCCGCATGAGCAAATCTGGCTTGCTCACGTTGTATACACTTGCAGAATCTAACACACCCGATCATCACGTGGTGCTTAGAAACAACAAGCTTTAGCAACGGTGCTTACTAAGGATGAACACTTTTAAAACTTGAAATTTGTGTGCTTGAGGGATCATCTTATAATGCTACCGCCGTTAACTAAGCAATACAAGATGCATAAAGGATTAACATCACATGCAATTCATAATATGTGATATGATATGGCCTTTCTTCTTTGTGCTTCCGATCTCCATCTTCAAGCACGAACATGATCTCCATCATCACCAGCATTGCATCAAGGTCAATGACGCCGCTCCATGGTTGTCGTCCACTAGCTTCAACTATTACAACTACTTTGAATAGACACGCGGGTCTTAACAGAATTTAAAGACAACCATATGGCTCCTGCCGGTTGCCAACTTACAATAAGGAACATTGCATACATCAAATATAATCACAATCATGGCCATATCACATCACAGCACACCCCTGCAAAACAAAGTTAGATGCCTCTAATTTTCTTTGCATATTTTACGTGGTTTGGGGCTTTCAATAAGTGTCGCTCTAACTTACGAACAAGAACCACAACGTTAATGCTTGAACTATCAAGTGTCCATTGTAAATCTATACTATAATGGGAGAAACAGACACCCGCAAAGCCACTTATGCAATACAAGTTGCATGTTCAGCGTGGAGCAAGTCGCATGAACGATGTCATGTAAGGTTAGCCCGGGTCGCTTCATACCATCATACCGCAAGATGCAAAGTACACAAGAAGCAATTGATAATAAAAGCACCACCGCCAACAGTGACCATTGTGTTCTACTCGTGCAACAGATCTACATATAGACATGGCTCTGATACCACTGTAGGGGTTCGTAGCATGGAAAACAAAAAATTTCTACCGCATGCAAACAAACAAGCCAAGATCTATCTACTAGATTGTAGCAACGAGTCGATAGAAGAACTCACCCTCGAAGATTCCAACGCGTTTAACGAGAGCGGATTCTCGTGGGTGATGTAATCGTACTCTTGCCGATCTCAAGATCGTGTAGACGATCCTTAAACCTTCCGCAGCGCTCCATGCAATCGGTCACACGCTCGGTACTCGATGAAGACCTTCCTCTCACTTGTTCCAGAAGAAAATGAGGTTGTAGCACTCTCCTCGTGATTCCGGCAGCACGACGGCGTGGTACCGGAAGTAGAGGGGAGATCTCGCAGGGATTCGCCTTAAGTCGGAGCGAGTATGGTGGACTATGAGAGAGGCCTTGGCGATCTAGGGTTTAGAGGCACCAAGGAGAGAGGGCTAGGCCAGAGGCTAGGGCTTGGGGAGAGCCTCAAGTCGGCGGCTAGGGCAAACCCTAGGGTGGCGGCGGCAGCAGGAGGCCGGCGGCTAGGGTTAGGGTTTTGGTGGAGAGAGGTGTAGGCTAGAGGGGGCACCCCTGCCCCTTCTTTTATAGGTGGGAGGGCGCCGACCAGGGGGAGGAAGTCCTCCCCCAAGTCGGCCTCCTTGGCCGGCGGGTGGAGGGAGAGGAACTCCTCCCCAAGTAGATTTCCTACTCTCCCTCCACCAAGCAAAACTGCCGTTTGACTTTTCAAATTGGCATTTGACTTTTTCAAACTAGGATTTGATTTATCCCTTTATTTTGCTCAGCCATGATACCTAGTACATGATGCAACCATTACACATTGTTATGACACATTCATGTACCCTTCCCCTCCGGAGTGCCGGACCTTCCGGGACCTTCTAGAACATTTCCGATGAAAACACCGAAATCATTCCCCAACTCCGAAACAGGACTTTCCTTATATGAATCTTATTCTCTGGACCATTCCGGATCTCCTCGTGATATCCCGGATCCCATCTGAGACTCCGAACAACATTTGTTATCTTACTCATCATTCCATAACTACTCAACAATATCGAATCCTTAAGTGTGTCTCCCTACGGTTCGTGAATTATGCGGACATAATCGAGACACTTCTCCAAACAATAACCAACAGAGGAATCTGGAAATTCATATGGCTCCCACATATTTCTACCATTACTTTGCGATCGAATGAACCACTTACATACGATACCAATTTCCCTTTGTCTCACGATAGTTTACTTATCCGAGGTTTTGATCGTCGGTATCTCTGCATACCTAGTTCAACCTCGTTACCGATAAGTACTCTTTTGTCGTTCCCGTGGTATGTGATCCCTTGTGAGCCAGTCACATGCTTGCAAGCTAATTGGATGACATCCCACCGAGAGGGCCCAGATTATATCTATCCGTCATATGGATAGACAAATCCCACTCTTGATTCATGTGTCTCAACCCATACTTTCCGAACACTCAATGCCACCTTTATAGCCACCCAGTTACGATGTGGTGTTTGATGTCATCAAAGCATCCTTCCGGTGATGGTGATAAACATGATCTCATGGTCGAAGGAATTAGGTTACTATGTATCATAAAGCATATAGCAATTGAACTATTAGAATGACTTGATCTTTATGCTATGCTTATCTATAGGAATATGTCCATCATACCATTCTCCTAATGATATGATCTTGTTGTTAACAACATCTCAATGTTCATGATAGGGAAACCACAATCATCTATTAACCAACAAGCTAGTATTATGAAGAGGCTTTACTAGGGACTCTAATTTAGTTTACAAATCACACAAGTATTAATGTTTCCTTGTTAATACTGTTAATAGCATGAATGTAAACATTTATCATAAACACAAAGATATAATAATAACTATATTTATTATTGCCTCTAGGGCATATCTCCAACAGATGTGGTATGCTCCTATAATACCACGGCTAAAACGTTTGTTCAGAAATGAAGAGCATGCCAAATTGTTGAGATGGCACAAAGAAGACCGTAAGAAAGACGAGATGTTGAGACACCCCGCTGATGGGTCATAGTGGAGAAAAATTGAGAGAAAGTACCCGAACTTTGCAGGTGACGCGAGAACTTATGGTTTGGTCTAAGTACGGATGGCATGAATCCCTTTGGGGAGCAGAGCTGCAGTCATAGCACATGGCATGTGACTTTGTGTATGTATAACCTTCCTCCTTGGTTGTGCATGAAGCGGAAGTTCATTATGATGCCAGTGCTCATCCAAGGCCCAAAGCAACCCGGCAACGACATTGATGTATACCTAAAGCCATTAGTTGAAGAACTTTTATAGCTGTGGCACAGACAAGGTGTACGTGTGTGGGATGAGCACAAACGTGAGGAATTTAACCTACGAGCATTGTTGTTCATAACCATCAATGATTGGCCTGCTCTTAGTAACATTTCAGGACAGACAAACAAGGGATACAATGCATGCACACACTGTTTAGATGACACTGAAAGTATTTATTTGGATAAGTGCAAGAAGAATGTGTACCTAGGGAATAAATCGTTTTCTTCCTTACGCATTCCCTAAGAAGGAAAGGCAAGCATTTCAATGGTGAAGCAGATCACCGGAGTAAGCCTGTCCATCATAGTGGTGATGATGTATTTGATATGGTGAAGGATTTAAAAGTAATCTTTGGAAAGGATCCTGGCAGACAGTCCGTTTCGAAGGATGATGGCGGACACGCACCCATGTGGAAGAAGAAATCTATATTTTGGGAGCTACCCTATTGGAAAGTCTTAGAGGTCCGCTCTGCAATCGACGTGATGCACCTGACGAAGAATGTTTGCGTGATACTGCTAGGCTTCTTGGGCGTGTATGGAAAGAATAAAGATACACGGAAGCAGCGGGACCAACAACGTATGGAAGACCGAGAAGGCAGGCATCCAGAGTTGTTTCAAGGTACCGCCAGCTACGCTCTTACCAAGAAAGAGAAGGAAATCTTTTTTGAATGCCTAAGTAGTATCAAGGTTCCTTCTGGCTTCTCGTCCAATATAAAGGGAATAATAAATATGGTAGAGAAAAAATTCCAGAACCTGTAGTCTCATGACTGCCACGTGCTTATGACGCAGTTGCTTCCGGTTGCTTTGAGGGGGCTTCTGCCGGAAAATGTTAGAGTACCCATTGTGAAGCTATGTTCGTTCCTCAATGCAATTTCTTAGAAGGTAATCGATCCAGAAAGTCTACCAGGGTTACAGAAAGATGTGGTCCAGTGTCTTGTTAGTTTCGAGTTGGTGTTCCCACCATCCTTCTTCAACATAATGACGCACCTTCTAGTTCACCTAGTCGAAGAGATTACCATTCTCGGTCCTGTATTTCTACACAATATGTTCCCCTTTGAGAGATTCATGGGAGTCTTAAAGAAATATGTCCATAACCGTGCGAGTCCAGAAGGAAGCATCTCCAAGGGATACGGAACAGAGGAGGTCATTGAGTTTTGTGTTGACTTTATTCCTGACCTTAAGCCGATCGGTGTACCTGAATCACGACATGAAGGGAGACTTAGTGGAAAAGGCACGCTAGGAAAGAAAGGAAAGATATGTATGGACGGACATTCTTTCACTAAAGCACACTATACAATTCTGCAAAGTTCCACCTTGGTGGCTCCATATATCGAGGTACACAAGAATATTGTACGCTCGAACTACCCGGGGCAGTCTGACAGGTTGATTAGAGATGAACACATGAAGACTTTCGGCAGTTGGTTGCAGACACATCTCATGAATGACACCACTATTGGAGATCAGTTGTACTTGTTGGCCAGGTCTCCATCTTCAACTATATTGACTTTCCAAAGGTACGATATCAATGGGAATATATTTTACACGCACGCCCAAGATAAAAAGAGCACCAACCAAAACAGTGGTGTCCAATTTGATGCAATGGACGAGAATGGGAAAAAGGACACATATTATAGTTACTTAGAGGACATATGGGAACTTGACTATGGTCCTAATTTCAAGGTCCCATTGTTTCGATGCAAATGGGTCAAGATGATAGGAGGTGGGGTAATGGTAGACCAGTTGTACGGAATGACAATAGTGGATCTCAATAATCTTGCGTACGGAGACGAACCATTCGTCCTTGCCAATGATGTGGCTCAAGTTTTCTATGTGAAGGACATGTCTACTAGACCGAGAAAAAGGAAAGATAAGCAAAAGAATATAATATCATACAATGAGCCAAAGCGCCACATAGTTCTTTCAGAAAAAAGAAACATGGTGGGAGTTGAGGACAGGACAGACATGTCAGAAGATTATTACAAATTTCATGAAATTCCGCCATTCAAAGTGAATGCTGACCCAAGCATATCGCTAAATAAGGAAGATGCTCCATGGTTACAGACAAGAAGAGAACCAAAACACTAGATGTGGATGTTGGTGATGTAATTTATTAAACCTTTTGTGAATTAATCCTATTTTTCATTTATTAAAGGAAGATGCTCCATGGTTAATAAAGGAATTTCTGAGATTGCTGTAGGCAGGTACCAAAACGGTTGACTAGGTAACACTTAGACATTTATTAATATTAAAAACCGGGACTAGCTAACACTAAGGACTAAAGCCACCCCCTTTAGTCATAATCATGCCTAGTCCTATAGTACACAGCTTTAGGGTCTTCTTCGTCATCATCATCGTCATCGTCACCTGCCACTCCAGAGATCCTCAACCCAGCCATGGCATATACCAGGGGCACCTACCACTCTGGCCTCGGATTCACGGCGGGCGGGAGAGGAGTCTCCTGGAAGACGATGCCGCTACCGCCGAGCGGGGGAGGGGCCTTCTTGTGGATCTATGGCGGGTAGACTTGTGGGCACCGCAGGCGAGGATGGTCTCCCCCGGCGATGTAGAGCATCACGCTGATGATAGTACGGTTCGCCCACCCCAGATGCCGACCGGCTTCATTGTGGTTCACCGGGGGCGGGCCATCACCCTAGCGAGCTCCCTTTCCCGTCGTTTAGCGAAGAAGGCATTCCAGGTGTGATAGTTGTCGGGATCCCACTGGGTATCCATCCGATGCTCCGGCGTGAGCTCGTGGTAGAAGTGGTTCGTGATGTCCGCATGTAGGGCGGAGCCTTGAGGCACAGGAGGGACTGGAACCCCTCGGCGCTCGAGATCCAAGGCGTGGCGGTGCCCAGGCAGTAAGGGTAGTTGGAGGCCCACAACGCCTGGGTCTCCTCGAGGGTCAGAATGGCCCAGTAGGCACTGTCCATAGTTGTGAGAGAGGAAGGTGTGGATGTATGGATAGCCATGGCGCGGTCGGCCTATATATAGATGGAAAGTGCTGAAAAACATGGCGGGAAACGGTGAGATATGGCAGGAAATATCTTTAGTCCCGGTTAGTGGCTACAACCGGGACTAAAAGCACCGCTCGAGAGGAAAGGCGGAAAACATGGCGGGAAGCGGTGGGATATGGCAGGAAATATCTTTAGTCCCGGTTAGTGGCTACAACCGGGACTAAAAGCACCATTCAGAGGGAAAGGGCGGGAAAACATGGCGGAAAGCGGTGGGATATGGCGGGAAATATCTTTAGTCCCGGTTAGTGGCTACAACCGGGACTAAAAGCACCGTTTAGAGGGAAAGGGCGGGAAAACATGGCGGGAAGCGGTGGGATATGGCGAGAAAATGGGCATGTTTATGTGTTGAATCGCGGCATAGTTTGTGATACGGTGACCATATTGTGCATGCATGTGTATATTGGGATGGAGAACAATGTTGCAGGAGGAAGTTTTCCTTTTCGTCGCTCGGAAAAGCCATTTTCCATTTTCCGAGCGCAAAAAGACGGGTGATTTTGTGAAGCAGCCACCAAAATGCAGTTACAGAATGCTACCATCCCACCTTTCTAAAATATTAGACCACCTTACGTGAACTATATCCCAACCGGGGGATCTCAAACCTTCATCCTTCCGGTGAAAAAGACAAATGTCTAGAATCGGTGAAAGTGGGTCGGTTTGAACTATGGTACATGATCTAACGTCCGTGATTTTTTGAAAAAATCATTTTTAGACTCACCATATGTCGTTTTTTCAAAGATCCAATGCAAGTTCTAACATTCTCATCCCCTATCTTCACGCACGCCGTTTTGACCTAAGTTCGAAACGGCAAAAAATTCAAAACAGGCATAAAAAATTCAAAAAAGGTTCGAAAAATGTAAATCCTTCGCGTGGTGTGATATTATGTGACATAGTTGCAAGGAAAAATATCAAACTTGGTATACTGATTATGTCTCCAAAAAACCTTCACAAAATGACCTATCATGTTCGAGGTTTCATGGCTTTCGGTCCAAGAGACGGATGTTATGTGTTGAATCGCGGCATAGTTTGTGATACGGTGCCCATATTGTGCATGCATGTGTATATTGGGATGGAGAACAATGTTGCAGGAGGACGTTTTCCTTTTCGTCCCTCGGAAAAGCCATTTTCCATTTTCCGAGCGCAAAAAGACGGGTCGTTTTGTGAAGCAGCCACCAAAATGCAGTTACAGAATGCTACCATCCCATTTTTATAAAATAGTAGACCACCTTACGTGAACTATATCCCAACCGGGGATCTCAAACCTTTCTGTCCTTCCTGGGTGAAAAAGACAAATGTCTGCCGAATCGGTAGGAAGTGAGTCCGGTTTGAACTACAGGTACATGATCTAACGTTCGTGATTTT
The DNA here is from genome assembly GCA_023614405.1 of Avena insularis. Classification (NCBI taxonomy): domain Eukaryota; kingdom Viridiplantae; phylum Streptophyta; class Magnoliopsida; order Poales; family Poaceae; genus Avena; species Avena insularis. The sequence continues at coordinate 12,558,977 of CM042684.1, forward strand.
TTGAAAAAATCATTTTTAAACTCACAATATGTCGTTTTTTAGAGATCCAATGCAAGTTCTAACATTCTCATCCCCTATCTTCACGCACGCCGTTTTGACCTAAGTTCGAAACGGCAAAAAATTCAAAATAGGCATAAAAAATTCAAAAAATGTCCGAACAATGTAAATCCTTCGTGTGGTGTGATATTATGTGACATAGTTGCAAGCAAAAATATCAAACTTGGTATACTGATTATGTCTCCAAAAACCTTCACAAAATGACCTATTATGTTCAAGGTTTCATGGCTTTCGGTCCAAGAGACGGATGTTATGTGTTGACTCCCGCAATAGTTTGTGATACGGTGCCCATATTGTGCATGTATGTGTATATTGGGATGGAGAACAATGTTGTAGGAGGAAGTTTTCCTTTTCGTCGCTCGGAAAAGCCATTTTCCATTTTCGGCGAAAAAAGGCGGTCGTTTTGTGAAGACCACCAAAATACGATTCTGAGAATGCTACCATCCCATTTTTCTAAAATAGTATACCACCTTACGTGAACTATATCCCAACCGGGGGATCTCAAACCTTTCTGTCCTTCCCGGGTGAAAAAGACAAATGTCTGCCGAATCGGTAGGAAATAGGTCCGGTTTGAACTACAGGTACATGATCTAACGTCCGTGATTTTTTGAAAAAAATCATTTTTAGACTCACAATATGTCGTTTTTTCAGAGATCCAATGCAAGTTCTAACATTCTCATCCCCTATCTTCATGCACGCCGTTTTGACCTAAATTCGAAACGACAAAAAATTCAAAACAGGCATTAAAATTCAAAAAAGGTCCGAACAATGTAAATCCTTCGCGTGGTGTGATATTATGTGACATAGTTGGAAGGAAAAATATCAAACTTGGTATACTGATTATGTCTCCAAAAAACCTTTACAAAATGACCTATCAAGTTCGAGGTTTCATGGCTTTCGGTCCAAGAGACGGATGTTATGTATTCAATCACGGCATAGTTTGTGATATGGTGCCCATATTGTGCATGCATGTGTATATTGGGATGGAGAACAATGTTGAAGGAGGAAGTTTTCCTTTTCGTCGCTTGGAAAAGCCATTTTCCATTTTCCGAGCGTAAAAAGACGGGTCGTTTTGTGAAGCACCACCAAAATGCAGTTACAGAATGCTACCATCCCATTTTTCAAAAATAGTAGACCACCTTACGTGAAATATATCCCAACCGGGGGATCTCAAACCTTTCTGGTCCTTCCGGGGTGAAAAAGACAAATATCTACCGAATCGGTAGGAAGTGGGTCTGGTTTGAACTACAGGTACATGATCTAACGTCCGTGATTTTTTGAAAAAAATCATTTTTAGACTCACAATATGTCGTTTTTTCAGAGATCCAATGCAAGTTCTAACATTCTCATCCCCTATCTTCACGCACACCGTTTTGACCTAAGTTCGAAACGGGAAAAAATTCAAAACAGGCATAAAATTTTCAAAAAAGGTCCGAACAATGTAAATCCTTCGCGTGGTGTGATATTATGTGACATAGTTGCAAGGAAAAATATAAAACTTGGTATACTGATTATGTCTCCAAAAAACCTTCACAAAATGACCTACCATGTTCGAGGTTTCATGGCTTTCGGTCCAAGAGACGGATGTTATGTGTTGAATCGCGGCATAGTTTGTGATACGGTGCCCATATTATGCATGCATGTGTATATTGGTATGGAGAACAATGTTGCAGGAGGAAGTTTTCGTTTTCGTCGCTCGGAAAAGCCATTTTCCATTTTTCGAGCGTAAAAAGACGGGTCGTTTTGTGAAGCAGCCACCAAAATGCAGTTACAGAATGCTACCAACACATTTTTCTAAAATAGTAGACCACCTTACGTGAACTATATCCCAACCGGGGGATCTCAAACCTTTATGTCCTTCCCGGGTGAAAAAGACAAATGTCTGCCGAATCGGTAGGAAGTGGGTCCAGTTTGAACTACAGGTACATGATCTAACATCCGTGATTTTTTGAAAAAATCATTTTTAGACTCACAATATGTTGTTTTTTCAGAGATCCAATGCAAGTTCTAACATTCTCATCCCCTATCTTCACGCACGCCGTTTTGACCTAAGTTCGAAACGGCAAAAAATTCAAAATAGGCATAAAAAATTCAAAAAAGGTCCGAACATTGTAAATCCTTTGCGTGGTGTGATATTATGTGACATAGTTGCAAGGAAAAATATCAAACTTGGTATACTGATTATGTCTCCAAAAACCTTCACAAAATGACCTATCATGTTCGAGGTTTCATGGCTTTCGGTACAAGAGACGGATGTTATGTGTTGAATCGCGGCATAGTTTGTGATATGGTGCACATATTGTGCATGCATGTATATATTGGGATGGAGAACAATGTTGAAGGAGGAAGTTTTCCTTTTCGTCGCTCGGAAAAGCCATTTTCCATTTTTCGAACGCAAAAAGACGGGTCGTTTTGTGAAGCAGCACCAAAATGCAGTTACAGAATGCTACCATCCCATTTTTCGAAAATAGTAGACCACCTTACGTGAACTATATCCCAACCGGGGGATCTCAAACCTTTTTGTCCTGTCCGGGTGAAAAAGACAAATGTCTGCCGAATCGGTAGGAAGTGGGTCCGGTTTGAACTGCAGATACATGATCTAACGTCCGTGATTTTTTGAAAAAATCATTTTTAGACTCATAATATGTCGTTTTTTCAGAAATCCAATGCAAGTTCTAACATTCTCATCCCCTATCTTCACGCACGCCGTTTTGACCTAAGTTCGAAACGGCAAAAAATTCAAAACGGGCATAAAAATTTCAAAAAAGGTTTTTAAAAAAGGTTTTGAAAAAGGTTTTTTGTTTTTAAAAAGGTTTTAAATAGGCATATAATAATTAATTTTAAAAAAGGACCTTCTGTGGTGGCACTGGGAGGTGCTACCAGCCGGGGGACGTCGTCTCGTGAGGAATCCGGGTGTTGTCGTCGACCCGGATCTTCTGTGGTAGCGGCCGAGTGGTCCAAGTGTGATGCAGAGGGAGCCGGCCCCTGACGAGGTGGTACAACGTCATGTCAGGGAGGAGGACGAGCACGTCCGGCGCTACATGCACATTTTAGGAGTCCGGGACGCCAATACCTGGCAGCTTCTTCAGGTACCTTATGCGAGATATTCTCAGGTGATGGTTCCTACACTTTGGGTGCACACCTCCCGCGTCTCAGTAGCCGGGGCTCGACGTCTTCGCTGAGCTAGCTAGATGTGTAATAGGGTTGTATTGTTGTTTAATTGGTACTTTATTATTGTACTAGCTGGATTATTCGAGATGTATTGTTGTTTAATTGGTACTTTATCTTTCTTTATCGCATTGTTTAAGCTGGATTACTTTATCTTCCTTTATTTTATCGCATTAAGCAAAATGGTTTTATCTTTCTTCTGTATTAGTTAAGTTATGGACGGTAGAGACAACGAAGAGCACATCATGTACAACATGATAGATGATGGTACAGGAGGTTACCATTATGATGGAGCAGACGATGATGGAGATGATGATGGATCCCAATACCTCAACTTGGATGAAGCCGACAGAAGAGACGACTATGACGAATTCTTTGGTGGAGACGACGGTGGAACTGGCGGTGGAGACACCATAGCAAAGACCGGTGAGGTATATAAAGCCTCTGCTGATCACGAGCTAGTAGATGCATTAGTTGATTCATATATATATATATATATATATATGTACTAACGACTGTTTCTTCTCTTAGACCTCCGCATCGGGCGAATCTTCTGCAAGGAAATGAGGCCCGACCAAAAAGTTGGCCGATGGTATACGTTTCACTATTGATCTAGTGTCTGAGTTCGGCGAACCTTTGGAGCCGAAAGAGGCCATAAGTGTATTTGAATGCCAATGCGGAGCGATAGTCAGGGACGCCATCCCGATCACTACTCAGAAGTGGAATAAGCCAGGAAAGAAAAGTGATCGAGTTGGAGAAACTTTTGTCGATGACAGAGCCAAAGACGGTCTTTGGAATTCACTCATGGAACACTTCTCTCTGCCTGAATTGGACACCCCTGAACTCACTGAGGCATTGAGGTTGCAAGTCAGAAAGTAGGCCCTTAAGAAGATGGGCGAACAATTCAAGGACTGGAAGAAAAGATTGTACAACAACTATGCCAAGAAGGGGCTGACTCCGCCATTCATTGGCCCGCTGGAGAAGCAACGGGATAACCGGACCCCATTTGTGAAATACAAGGAATCAGAAGCAGCTACGGCCAAGTCAGAAAAGAATAAGATAAATGCGGCCAAAAAGAAATATCACCATACTATGGGGACAAGTGGCTACAAGACGGCCGCGCCACAGTGGAAAAAAACCGAGGAAGAAATGCGTAAAAAGGGTCACCATGACTACAAATCAAGGGCCCGTGAGGTCAAAAATTGGCTCCTTGGGCATGGGGGTCGTATGACACTTGAAACCGGGAGATTATTGTTACAAAGAAGGCCATTACTAAACCCAAAGATGAACTTGTTAAAGTGATACAACTGAGAAAAGATGGAAAGTTCATTCCCAACAGAGAACGATGGTGACATATGCCCTCGAATCCTGAAAAGTCGACGAACACGAGGCTTTGGCCCATCTGTTCCATGGAAGATGTGGTTTCCCGACATCGACACTTATAGAAGCCGATCGAAAAAACGAACCGGCAAAGGCGGAGGAGGCAGCGGTTGAGGCGGTTGAAAAAGGAACGAGGAATTTCAAGCCATGTTCAAGCCGCAGGAGAAGATTAATGAACTTAGAGCATCGCCCGACAAAGAAGATCCTGCGTTAGACAGTCCGGTGGGCCCATCTCAGCGGAGAAGCAGCGTGGCTTCCACGAAGGTACAAGCTAATAATCCAATGCTGATGGAGAATAATGCACCGGTGATAGATGATACGGCCGGTGCAACGATGGTTCGCTACCCCGTGGATGAAGTCGAGGCAAGGACAGCTTGTGAGCTACATGTCACAGTGAAGAACATTTATATGAAGGTGGCGCTCGGCTTTGCTTTACCTTGTCCACCGGAAGCGACCTACCATGGAAGTCAGATTCCAGCTGGCTATGCTCGTGTCGGTGTGGATGAAGTTGAACTGACATGTCGATCACTTGAGCTTGACATCCCTGCAGGCGAAGGGGAGAAAACAATTGGAGAAGTGGAGGGTGGGATCATTCTTTGGAAAAAACAACACATTGTGTTTCCAGGCTGGGCGCCAAGGCAATCTTCTCCTCCGAGAAACAATCCATCACCTCCAAGGCCACCATCACCTCCGAGTCCACCGTCTCCACCAAGAAACAATAGTCCACCCCTTCCTGAGAGGGATCGCAGTGCGACTGCATCTCCATCTCCGGCGCCTCCGCCTCCGCCCACTGAATCAAAGGGAAGAAAGCGGAAGAATAACACCGCTACATCGAGGGAGACCCGACGCCGAAAACGACAAGATCCCCTCCCAAGAGTACCGCCGTCTCCTCCCAAGTTATCTTACCACCGGACTGATGAGGAAAGCGCGGTGATCTCCCGGGACGAAGTGAAGGCCCATTTTGCACCAAAACAACCTGAGCCACAGGTGCTAGTTGATCCAAAAGTCAAGAAGCACTTCAAGGAATTCCTTGAGCAACCACCCCAACATGTGTTAAATAGGAAAGATGACTATACACGCTGTCTTACGAAGACACTAAAAGAGAAGTCATCAAGCAGTACTGCAAGTGGGAGAAAATCAAAAGAAGTTGCCCAGCTCGGCAAACAGGCAAAACAATCCATCGCCCCGCTCAAGGTGTTACCCCAACCCACACAAGGTGGAATAGATATGGAATTAGCTATTAAATTAGGCAATGAGTGTAACGTGCCGGTCGAAGCACTTCTAGCCGGCGCAGATAATGTCACCAAGGGACCAATAGCACGAAAATTTGTCTACGGGGAGCCTTTGGTCAGTGATGAGATATTCGATGATCTGCCAACACATATGCGACTGTTGCATATCTGGTACTTGAAAGTCACAAAGGAAGGGAGACAATTTCTCCTATGTAAAGTTGGAGAGGAGTACTTCCGTCCAAACGAGATCTCCATTGAACTTTGTGAACTATTTCAGTTATTCAACCTAGACGTCCTCGACAAGTCCCTCCCCAGCTGCTATTGTCTGTAAGTAATTAAGTCACTAACTCAGCTTATTCAATTCATTTCATGTCGTTATCCTCACTATAGCTCCTTCTGTATGCTATTATATATGCAGAATGAAGATTCAAGAATGTAGAAGAAAGTCAATCTACAGTATTGGGTTCGTTGACCCAAACAGAGTTAATGGACATAAGCTAATAAATAACCTCGAGGAAACGGAGGATAACTTGCTAATGTTTTTAATGGAGCAACATTACAAGACACAAATACTATTTCCTTACAACTATGGGTAAGAGTCTTACTTTCTTGTACACATTCAATTTTTGTTTACTCGATGTTAAATGTATATAAACGTGCGCAGTTTCCCCTGGATTCTTCTAAACATTGACGTTGACCGTGCAAAAGTTGAAATATCGGACTCGTTAAAGAAGCCGATGAAAGACTACCGCAGCATAATTGATTGCCTCCAAAAGTAATTTCAATCACTATATCTGTCTCTTTCGTTCACTCTCTGAGATGTAAACTAATTAATAACTCATTCATTTATTTTTTGCCGGACAGGGTTTGGAAAAGGTTTACGAAGGAGGTTCGTGGTGAATGGCGTCAGGAGCTCACTTTTCGTACGGTCCCGGTAAGTAGTACGAGAGCTAGGGGACTAATTTATGTGGATGTTGCAATTATCATTCATACAATTATCATGCTTGATTATTATCTGATTGAATTATATTCTTAATCGAAAAGTGTGCGACGCAGCCACAGTGGACTAATTTATGTGGATATTACGTATGCGAGTTTATTCGTGGGTGTATAGAGCAGGGCACAGACTTTGTTCAAGTACGTAAACAATATATTCGCAATTTATTCTATACCATAGTTTTTGTTGAGTTCCATGCATAATGATCTACTTCTTTATATATAGTTGGATGCGATGCGGTATAAGCTCCTACCACATGAACGCCTACTAGCAATTCAAGAGGAGTTGTCGGGATTTTTGCTCAGGGACATCATAAACACAAAAGGAGAGTACAACGTGGATAGACCTTCGTGTAATCGTGGATAGACACAAAAGGACAGTATCTGTTGTAATGATCTTGGTGTAAATCAATTAGACGAGCTCTAGTCTCAGTTGTGTATATATTTATATGTATTTATGTTATCGTGAGTAAAATTATATTATATATGCATCAATGTATACAACATGTAGTAGCGTAGAATAATATGTATATGAAAACACAAAATGAAAAATAATCAAACACAAAAAAAACCCTAAAACCCCACCTCCTGCAGCGGCAGCAGTTTGGTGCAAAACACTGCCGCGGCAGAAGAACTTTAGACTAAATATCCTCCAGCCCAACGCGCGCAGCGGGGCCACGTGGAGACAATCTAGTCCCGGTTTGTAACAGAACCGGGACTAAAGGTCTAACCTTTAGTCCCGATACGTTAGTCAATCCGGGACTAAAGCCTCTTACAAACCGGGACTAGTGTCCTGTTTTCTACTAGTGTCCGGTGGTATGCGCGCCACGTGGGTCGGCAACTCTTTGTCCACCAACTTCGCAAATCAATAAATCAGGCTAATCGGATGAAAATTTGTCACTTCTTCAGCGCCATAGCTTGCTATCAGGTTAATAAGACAAAGCTTGCTATCCTCTTTAGAGTTTTTTCTATCAAAGGATGAAGAAGCTCTAGTAAGTTTCTCATAATGAAGATGAACTTCAAGGTATTTCATATGGAATTATTCGGACAACCAAAAATATTTGAGAAAGTTTCAATATTCTCATGTTCTAGCCTCAAAGGGATGTGTTCACTCTTGCCATAGTCAATTCTCATCCCTGATACCTGCCCAAAGCAAGTCAGAACCTACTTAAGGTTAGTACCTAGGTTTTCATCCTCCTAAGAAAATAGCAATGTCATTTGCATACTGACAGATGACACCTCCTAGGCATGCAACTGCACTGCACACAAGCCCCTAATATGGCCAACATCAGTGGCATCTTGCTTTGTCATTGTTCCCGGTGTCTTCTATTTCCATTGGTTCTTTACATTCCTACTACTGTTTCTTCTCTCATCTTATTTTTTTGAACGGGAATTTCTTCTCTCATCTTCTACCAGTAAGTGTATGTGAAGGTCTCTATATAATGTCCTAAGATAGTGCTAGAAATATTAAAAGAACTGCTATATGTACGACGATTTCCATCCGATTCATATCCGATAATGAAATCAGACCTTGCGTATTTTAATTGTGTGCCCGTCTCATGGTGGGGAGGGAGTGTGTCGTATGCACACCGGCTGTGAATGATCGTACGCTCATAAATTCCACATTGAAAAACTAGCTCTAATGCTATCCTTTATGAAATGAAAATTAGGAGCCTAACTATCTATTCGGGCAGAAATGCGTGGTTTACATAAATAAGTGGCAATGGCTGCTGCGGTGTACTAGTGAAAATAAAGTCAGAACACGTCATTTTTTTCTCGTGAGATGAATGGCATGAAAAATGAAAGTTGGTACACATTCATTTGTTTTGCACACGCCCGTTGAGATCCGTACATACAACTATGTTTTAATACTAGAACGTGTACATATTTTTTTTTTCAGATTTTTGGTAACGTATCTAATACGATAAGGGTTTAGAATAAGCCAGTATGTTGCAAAAATAATGTCCGTAGTACTGATGTGTTGTTAACCTGCAAAGTTTCGAACTTATATGTTGTGTTGTTTGGGAGAAAAAAATCATTTTCAGAACAAACGCCATGTATCAATTCAAATCTCACTCCGAAAAGCCTGCATACGTAATGCACCAGATCAACAATGGCACTCGCTCAAAATCAGAATAGAATGCAGTTGCGTGACAAGAACAAAAAATCAAGAAGGTAGGAATCAACTTAGGAGCTCAATTATAATTACAATTACAGAGGCTAGTCCATGGTTCCATCACTCTCAGTACTAAATAGCATCCATAGATAATCTGCAGCGAAACTGCTTTGTCATATCTAGAAGCTTAAATGGCATGAATCAATTATGGTATCATAACCAAGAAAAGGAGAACGGAATCGGAGCAAGCCTAAATGCCACAATAATAGAGGGGCCGGCGCATGGAGAAGAAGAAACTCAGAAGAAGGTGCATATTATACATGTCGAAGAAGACACTCCCGGCATCATCATCATGCTTTGAGAGATGCGGATCGTCGCAGAGATTTGTAGCGAGGAAAGCACCGGAGAAGGCTCTGTTGGTGCTGATGGTGATGGTTCAGCGGAGGCGGTATGTATGACAAGAAGAACGATGGATCGTCATCCAGAGCTTCTTTGTAACCCTCGAGGATTGAAACAATGTCATCGAACTGAGGCCTTCTGTCTGGGTTGGTCGCCCAGCACTGAGATATCAGATGGCTCATGGCCATAGGGCATGAAGAAGGCAACGGTGGCCTCGCATTCTGCAAGAAGATAGTTACAGAACTTGTGAGGTATGTGTATGCTGCTTAGCAGACCATTCATGTTCCTATTACAGTACAGTTTGTGGGAAACTAACAACTTCTCAGCTATGAAATAACATAGATGGCTAGGCGATACTTTCTTCCTTTTTTGATTCTCTTGGTGTCTTTCCCTCCTACAGCTGATAGGGACTAAAAAATGGGGTTCTGTGTAATAAGTTGATTAGCAAAATACTACTCCGATTCTCTAAATGGACCTAACTTGCTTTGTGTACTTCAAGTGGAAGATCACGTCAATTCTACCCTTGTACAGCCGTATGCCACAAAACCAAATTATTCTCTAGAGCCTGAGAGCAAGAAACTAACATCCACATATGTGCACAAAAAGAAAATGGTGCTTGAAGAAACATACCTTCAGAGCAACAGCTATCGCAGCCTGCTCAGGAGTCATTTCGCTGAATGGAACCAAAGCTGTTAAAATCTCCCACAAGACAATTCCAAAGCTGTACACATCAACTTTTCTCGTATGACTTTTCTCTTTGATCATTTCTGGAGCCATCCACCTATAGGTTCCTGTAAAACCCTTAGCGCTTCCACACTGTGACTCCAAACATGAAATCCCAAAATCTGCCACTTTAACTGACATATCTTCCCCGAGAAGCACATTCTCTGACTTCAGGTCTCTATGAAGTATCCCCTGCGAGTGCAGGTAACTCATTCCACGAGCAATGTCTAAAGCTAATTTCAGGACTAATTCAATAGGAACTGAATAAGGCTCTTGCTGATGTAGATATTTCCTGAGGGAACCCCCTGCCATGTATTCCGTGATGATACAGAATACTGGTGGTTTCTTACATGCTGCGACAAACTGCAAATGTAAGAGATCAGATTATACTCCATATAAAACAGAATTTTAATAAATGAGTTAGTAAAAATAATTAGATATAAGCATTCTTTTCTTGAAATACAACAAGGGAATGCAAATAACATTGCTTAGGCCTTAAGGATGATGCAAATCACATTGCACACCATGCAAACAAAATAATATTTGTTTAAAATCTGTATGAACAATCACATAATAAAAACAGCCACACTTATGGTCCTAATTCGCTGACCTTCTCATACTGGAGCACCATGAAGTGTTGGCAATCAACACATGTCAGATCACATGACCAAATGAATCTAAGTTTCTTCTAAATTATGATCATTTGTGGCTGCAACTTCGCACCGATAAGGAATGGCTTATCTGAATAATTAAATGAAGTGTATAGATCAGTGCAAAGACCTATGCAGCAACATATTTGACCTCGACAGCAAGGTGCGACGACTGTCAAGGATACACATATGAGAATAGTAAAAAGCATGTTACTGAGAAGACATCCATGATCTAATTAAGGCAGATGTAACAATGAGTTTTTGAGATAGATTAAGTTTCTTGCAGAACTTTGACAGCCACAGCCAAACGATGGCATCCAGCTTCATAATAACACTTGAATTTTCTAGCTTACTTCACCTGATTAAGCAAATGACCTTTTTCCATGTGATTTGTGGGGTCGAGTGAGACAGGTAGACACTTAGTAAAGTAAAAAAGCCTTAGATCTTTATCTATGCATGAACTATCACTCTCTCAGTGGATTCTCGTTATTAAAGATAAGATGCACTGTTCTTTGCATCTAAAAGCAGTTAATGGTGGATGTCATACATGGCCCACCACCCATTTTAATTAGAAAGCCAAGTATCTAATGTTAAGGGCTTATCGTGTATGGAGCTGTCAACGACTCATCAAGCCGTGTACAACGCTTGTCCTAAATATTCCGTTTACCACAAAGATTGATTTTTTTTTCTTCCATTGTGGAACAGCCTTTAGAGAACAACAAAAAATATGCGCAAGCTGTTCTGATGCGCTCCGGCATCCATACTGCGCAAAACAGGAACTCTACTATAATCAGTCGGCCAAAGTATAAAGTGGTACTACCAACTAAAAGATGCACTTTATGGATGGAAAGTATGAGAATAAAGACGGAGACAATGAACAATCATGTCTAAACATCTGTACACCAGATTGACAAATGTCTTGAATTTCTCTGTCACAAACAATCAACCACTACATGAAATTCAGAGGAGAGGCTTGTCTGCCATGTTCTTTCCCTCTGGTTCAGGTTACATACAGTGCAAAGAAGCATGAATCATCTCATTCCAGACCTTATCTTCCCTTTGCTACCCCCAATGATTTCCCACAACCCAACCAAAGAAAGCATAAAGCTACCACCTTTAATGTGAAGATCGGTTAGCTAGCAAAATCCTACAGCCTACCGCACGCATGGGCACCAACAAAGGAATCATACTAGAAAAGATACTCTTAAGATGCGAAACAGATAATTTATTCAGATTAAATCAAGCCAATGATAATTTGGTTAATCCGTAACAAGAACAATCGTGGAGTGGTAAAAGTAAAAAACTGACATAAGAAAAAAGAAAGCAATTTTGTACCGAGATGATGTTGTGGTGGCGGAGGCGGAGGAGGAGGGCGACCTCGGAGGCGAACTGCCGCTCGAGCTCTGCGGCGAGGGCGGCGTCCTCCTCGGGCTGGCTGACCATCTTGATGGCCACCTCGCGTCCGGCGTACCTGCCGGAGTAGACGCGGCTGTGCCTCCCGGAGGCGAACTTGACCCGGATCTCCAGCTTGGAGAGGTCGGCGCTCCAGAGCTCCTCGTCGCCGCCGCCCCGGATCTTGGCCCCCGGCGGCGCCACCAGGTACTTGGACCAGGACACCGCCTTCTTGTAGTCCCCCAGTGACAGCCGCCGCTCCAGCCTCCGCCCCTGCCCGCCATTCCCGCCGCCGCCCTGCTTGAAGCACTGCAGGCTCTTCATCCCCGCACGCGCCACACCACAGCACGAGTCCTTCCCACTCAAGCTCACAGGGAAGAAGCCCGGATCGATCTCCCCGAAGCGGCGAGAAAGGAGACTGTCGGGCCCTGATTTTCCGCAGTTTCGAAACGAAATCCCAACTTCAGGAGCCGGACAGATTTCGACGCCGCGCGGCTATGACATGGGGATTTGGACTGGCCGCTGATCCCTCCCCTTCCCCTCGGCTGCACATTTCTGCCCCGTGGGCCGAGAGGTTCGATTGTGCTCACATCCAAGGATCAAGAAACGGTGACGCCTTTGAGCTGGCCGCGGAGCTGGATGATTTGGAAGTATGAAACGAGGAGACAGAGAGGGAGATGACTCGACGGGAGGAGGAGAGTGATGGATGGGTTGGGAGAGAGGGAGAGTAGGGGAGGACGCAGTAGGCAGGAGCAAAGAGCCAAAAGAGCAGAGGCCGGAGTAACATGCGGATTCAGTTTTGGTTTGGCAGCAAGCGACAGCGACGGTGGGCAATGAACAGTCAAAACACTGAAGACTCGGTCACTCCCTGCCTCCTTGACTCAGAGCTGGACACGTATTGACGGTGCAGTGCAAAAGATTTTTCTTTTGGACTATGTATTTGTCACTAATGGAAAACGCTCACATGGATTTACAAAATTCAGCAAATTACATCAGATTTGACAGTACAACACTACCCCTAGTAGAAAAAGGACCAGTGACGCGACGTACTGGTGGCGTCTGCAGCAAACACCACCGGTAATATTTCTAATGGTGGCATTTATACTAAGGGTTACCATTACATATCATAATAGTAGTGTTTTTTAGTAGTGTTTTTTTAAGCGTCATCATTATATAACTATTTGTAGCGTTCTCTTTATACTGAACACCATAAGTGAGTTTTCGAATATTAAAAGAATCTGGTGCATCCAATTGAATATTTCTGACCAAGTGGCCATCCTCCTCGTAAAGGTGGTACGCCTAGAGCCTCTTTGGCTGCCGGTGCTCCCGCTCCTCAGCCCTCATGACGATCCTCATGCCATCTGGCGCTAACAGATGCGCCACGCGATGGTCATCCTCAAAGTTGAGGACCGCTCTCACCCCCAAGTGCTGCACCTCGGCGTAGTCGTAGGAGCGGGCCGCCTTCCATGGACACCTGAAGGTACCTAGCTGGATGTTCCTGTTATCCACTGTGATCTGAGCTTTCCAAGTCGGGATCCTCGTGGGTTTCCGGTGAACACCACGAAACCTCGACTCCTCGTAACAGTGGCGTGCTTGCTGCCTCTCTGGCTATCGGTGCTCCCTCTCCTCGGCCCTCGTGGTGATCCTCATGCCATCTGGCGCTAACAGATGCGCCACACAATGGTCATCCTCAAAGTTGAGAACCGCTCTCGCCCCCAAGTCTTTGCCATGGCCTTGATCGAGGCGTGGTCACCTGCCATGGACACCTGAAGGTACTTAGCTGGATGTTCCTGTTATCCACTGTGATCTGAGCTTTCCAAGTCGGGGTCCTCGTGGGTTTCCGGTGAACACCACGAAACCTCGGCTCCGGCTCCGACATGATACTAATTAAACAACAACATTTCATACAACTGTTAGTCAACATATAAGAAATGAATATATATGTACATTTGCTACATCTATCCCTAAAGTTATCTAGATTTTCTACCTCTAAAATCATCTACACTACAATCATTTAAACTAAATCATGTAAAATCATCTAAACTAAATCATCTGCAATCATCTATCTAGGTCTTCCTACTAGTGTTACTATCACTATCTAATGAACATTCCCATATCTAGAATTTGAGCCCAAGTTTAGTATCTAAACACTATCTAACATTCCTTTATCTAGAATTTGAGCCCAAGTTGATCTTAGGAAAAAATTGATCTTGTAACACCACCATTGATGCCGGGAAAGAACTCACGTTCCCGCACGAAATGTGGAAGAACACTTACTGGAAAAGTTGTCGGCTCCATTACACAAAGGATAAGAAGAGGACAACCACCAAAACTAATATGCTAAAATAACTAAATCTATTAAAAAACTTCACCCGTAAATCAAGTCCCCTGCTCCTTCCGACGCAGGCTAGGCCGGACTGAGGAGAGGGAATCGATGGACAAAGAAGACGGAGTTGTGGCGGCTAGGGCTAGCTTCTAGAGGTAGGCGGTCTATTATTATGACCCACATCCATGCACAACGGTTGTAGTATCCAATTCTATCTATAAATATCAGATGAAAGAAACAAAACTGAAAACTAAAAGAACAAACACATGTCAGGCATAAGAGAGAGTCTATCAATAGACATGGAGCCGTGGATCATTGGATCGTACGACACAGGAACCATAAGGGGTGTCTGATCCATGATGTAGCCTGCCCCTCACGGGCACATTTTGGGCAGCATCGCATGAATGGATGTAGCTCTCAACAGCAGCAACCAATAACTCCATGGATCCTTTAATTTGGGTACCTACAGTACAGGCAGTCGAGATCCAGGTTAGTTAGAGTGCAGATCGACGCGATTAGGATACATATACATATAGTACGCCCGGCCGTACCTTCACGGTACGTACGTCCAACTTGCAGCTAGCGTTGGGACCGGTCGATTAATTAATGATTGGGAGATAATGTGACGATATCCCCACTCATTGCTGTCGTTGCCGCTGTTTTGTTCATTATAAATTTTGGTACTCTCTCCGATCCATATTAGTTGACTTCAATTTAGATGTATCTAGACATATTTTTGTGATAGATACATTCAAATTGAAGTCAACTAATATGGGTCGGAGTGAGTAAAAATACATATGTATTGCATATATAGATAATTAATATAAATTGAAATGAAACAGACAAATAAGAGTGGAGAGAGAAGTGTTGTGCCTCTGCATGCGCGGCGGTATGTCCGTAGGGTGTCTGCTTTGCCGGTGGGTCCAGACCGACATGGGGACACTGCGATGTGGGCCCGGATCTTCTACGTTAGCATTTGATTTTGTCGGTCAGGCCAGAATATGCATTGAGCACACACAATTAAAAATCTGCTAAAATAATATAACCATTTGAACAGTAACTTAATTTACTTTTACAATCATCCAAAGATTATCATATTTTTGTCTACCAAATTCTGTTTTGTTATCACAAAAGATCATGAGAGGAACTGACTTCTTGTCTCGGTGGGAGCCCGACGCAACCGGCCATTGGTGACGACTCATATATGACATCACTGTTGTGATAGCTGTTTCCCTGTATGGACGGGACCAAAACGCGACATTTGACCGCAATACCCTACGTATGGCCACATCCGGAAGAGCTGACCTCGCGCGACGAATTTCCCCACCTGGCGCAAAGAGGTGGCGCCTTGGATCGGGATGCGGATCCTCTTGCAAACACGCGTGCTACCCCGGGCCACCAACGTGTGGGCCTAGAGAAGGGAGCGTCGAACAACCGGTGTCATTAGTACTACGTCCATTTCTCCACATGCTTGATCTTGTTTTTTTTTTTTGGAAATATCATTAACATATCATAATACAAAATTAATACGGTTAAATAGTTTAATGTGATATATTTTTTTAAGATATCTATATAGTAATCTCCTCTGTTTAAATTCTTTACGTAGGACATGTAGGTGAGCTAAGATTCTCATTTTTCATTCAAAAAATTCTAGAATTTTTGAAATAGATAGTATGAAATGTAATCATTATACCAAAAATTCTAGAATTTTTGGGATGAAAAATAAGAGAAATCTTAGTCGCTGGTAAGCGTCTTGTGAAATAATTTAAAGCGAAAGTATTAACTATAGTTGTTGATGCTTTTTTCTAATGATTAGATCAAGCTTTGTACCGCTTGACTTTTATAAAAAAGTTACTACAGTTCTTCTGAAAGCGGAGAGAGAGGGTACTAGTTTATCATTTCAAGTAGATGAAAAGGACTGATGATTTCCACGAAAACAGGGATCGACCACCGCTTTACTGCTCCGTCCGTCTGTCTCCCCTGTGTGGACGATATGTGTGATAAATCAATGGAAAAGCGGTGGGCGAGTAGCCGGTTGGTTGCGAAGGCGAATGACCAGGAATGCAAAAACCCAGCGGTGCAAATTGGAACGCCGCACGAAGAACTTCTTTTTTGTAAAAAACGGAGGATGCATACCACCTTGACAGTCGCTTTTCCTGCGGCACTTGCAATGCTTTGTGCATATTCATGCACATAATCTAGACGACGTGGCTGTTTTTTTCTTCTTCCCAAGTGCATCAGACTGACAGATTGCACATATGGTGGATTAGATTGGATTTATTTATAGATATGATGAGAAATAGACAAATAAACCCTCATGGTATGGTGGTGGACAAACAAAAATGGACACATGCATGTGCACAAACCACGTATGTATTAAGCATGCTTGTTGTTTCTTTCCTCTGCCTGGCTGCTCATCCTTATCCTCGGTGCACATCAGGAGGTGATTCGGTAGTATGAACGCGAAGATGGATGATTCGGTAGTATATATGAAGGGAGGAGACAGAGAGGGAAAAATCAGAGGAGAGTGATGGGTTTGGAGAGAGGGGGAGATCAAGGAGGTGAACAACATCAAATAGCCAAAGAGCCAAGTAACATGCGGATTCAGTTTTGGTTTGGCAGCCAGCGAGAGCGAACGATGGGCAATGAACAGTCAAATGACTGAAGACTCGGAGTTCGGTTACTACCTGCGTCCTTGACTGAGAGCTGGACACATATTGAAGGTGTATGATTTTTGTTTTGGGCAACTTGCGGAGCTGGCCTTACCTTGACGGTACGTACAACAACATCCATGAGATGCTCTTTATCTTGAACCTCTAGACCATGTCTACCCCCCCGCCACCGTCACTCCTTCTAGAGCCGACCTGACATTGTTGGGTTGCGGACGGAAAGTCGCAGAATTGGTGGTCAAGAAGACCACATATGTCCTGGAGACGGAGAAGAAGGAATAATTGTCGATGAAGCTCCTTGATGATCCGGAGATCCCCATAGATAGAAGAAATCCTCAAGAACCACACTACTCCCGCAAGCTTCCCGACGTCGCCGCCGAGATGAGGCTGAAGCCAAGAGACTTTATTGGATAAGACATCGCCACCACCACCTAAGCGCCGCCCCACCAAAATTTGACCCTAAAACCAAAAAATTAGAGCCCTCCCGCCGACGTGGCCCAAGATCCACCCCGCTTCCATGGCCTAGAGAATACCGAAGCAAGGCAGATCGACGGTGCCGCCGACGGGAGGCGGGGGAACCCTAATCGCGTGTGTGTCTTTCACTCGGGGCGAAGGGATTACAATACAACATATTAATATGCCAATTATCACCTAAAATAGTTATGTTAGACTTTTATTTTCTCATTATCATGCATATAATATTTATGCCACACAATTTGTTCATAATTTAGCTAAACTTATGGATACAATTTTCCAGTGAGCTACTATATCATAACCATTATAAACCTACTATCACAATATCATGCTTCTTCGAATTCGTAAATTTGCATCATCTAGACCCCGCGGAGACTGCAACACAACAAAACTGTTACTTTCACCCACATAGAGGGGAAAAACGCTACTCCCTCTGATCCATATTACTTGTCACTAAAATGGATGTATCTAGACATGTTTTAGTGCTAGATACATCCATTTTAACGACAAGTAATATGGATCGGAGGGAGTAGATAGGAAATGTCACCTATAATATGCCAAAAACATGTTGGATGGTGCCGCGCAGGGGCAGCGTCTGATCCATGTAGTCTGCCCTCACGCGGCCGGGCACATTTTGGGCAGCATCGCATGAATAGATGTAGTAGCTCTCAACAGCAGCAACCAATAACTCCATGGATCAGGCGGGATCCAGGTTAGTTAGATTGCAGATCAACACGATTTTTAGGATAGTATAGTACGCCCGGCCGTACCTTCACGCGCGGTACGTCCAACTTGCAGATGGAGGGACCGATCGATTAATTAATTATTGGGAGATGCTCCACGGATTGCTGTCGTTGCCGCTATTTGATGAGACTCTAAATTAACGAGAAATTCAAATGAAACAAACAGATAATAGTGGAGAGAGAAGGTGGCCCTGGTGTCGTGCATCTTGCATGCACGGCGGTATGGCCATGTGGTGTCTCCTTCACCTGTGGGTCTAAGATGCCACAGGGACACTGCGATGTGGGTCCGGACCTTCTGGGTTCTTTGATCTTGTCGGTGAGGCCAGGACGGCCGTATCACTCATCCGTACACGTTATCTCTCTCCTGGCCTCTTACCCAAGAGTGATCTGCAAATCATCGCTCAAAAATTACAATTCCTCGAATTTAAAATAAGTGTTGCTGATGTGATAGTCGGGTAAGTTACGGCTCGATTTACATACATAAGGTGTTTCACTCCCGATTCACATATTCATTCCTTTCCACACATAGAGAAAGGCTGACAAATCTATTTTCTAGGCACATATAGCATTGGGTTAAACATCTTTATTTCTCCCACGGCAGCTGGACAGATATCACAATCGCATCTTGGGCACATCCCCATCATCATGTGGCATGTGCCCGCCGTATCGATCATGCCTCCAACCAATCACATGCATGGTGTGCGATCATGCACAACTTTGCTATTCCCTTTGCGATAAAGAACAATATCTTGCTATCTCTAAAAAATAAATGAAAAATCCAAATTCTATCATAGCATCTACCTCGTGGCTCAAAAGTAGGTAATTTGGAATAGTAATTATTAGTTTCTAAAAGTTATAAATAAAACACACATACTACATATATGGTATATATAAGAGCACATACAATTAAATTTCTGTTAAAATAATATAACCATTTGCCCCCAAAAAATATAACCATTTGCACAATAGTAACTTAGTTTTATAATTATCTAGAGATTATCATATTTTTCTACCAAATTTCATTTTGTTATCACAAAAAATAATGAGAGCATCTGACTTCTTGCCTCGATGGGAGCCTAACGCAACCGGACAGTGGTGACAACCCGTGTATGGCATCACGTTGTGATAGTTGTATCCTTGCATGGACAAAACCAAAAACACGACATGACCGCAATACCCCGTGTAAAAACCCAGCGGTGCAAATTGGAACGTGCAATGCTTTGTGCGCTGTCACTCTCTCACTCGGAGAGGGCAGCCTGCAATAATGCTACACCT
This sequence comes from Avena insularis, assembly GCA_023614405.1. Classification (NCBI taxonomy): domain Eukaryota; kingdom Viridiplantae; phylum Streptophyta; class Magnoliopsida; order Poales; family Poaceae; genus Avena; species Avena insularis. The sequence goes on from CM042684.1 coordinate 12,578,577, forward strand.
ACGAGATTTTACTTACGGAGAAGTTTTACGGGATAAGGTGGAGATTGCCGAGTGGTGCAAATCTTTTGACTCTCATGTTTTCAGAAAATCGTAATCAATCTATGATTCCCACATCATCTCGTAACTCGGTTTTCGTAAAAACAGCCCGTAGGTGTAGCATTATTGGGGCAGCCTGCTACATATGCCTGCACATAATGATTATTGAGACTGCCATGTCTGGTTGTTTATTCAGGCCACCAGTACCTAGTGTATTTGATTTACAGATATGAGAAATAGACAAACCCTCGTGGTATGATGGACAAATAAAAATACATGCCACTATGCATGAAATTAGCCAAAGACCGTCGTCGTCAACTCACCCGCGGTCTGATGATCCTGCATTGGATCTTAGCCAACGGAGAAGCAGCGTGGCTTCCACGGAGGTCCGTGCTGATGATCAAGCACTGCTGGATGATGCACCGGCTCCTCACTACCCCGTGGATGATGTCAGAGAGATGGCACAATGTGAGCTACATCAGCCAATGGACAACCTGTCCTTCAAGGTGGCGATCGGCACTGCTTTACCTTGTCTACCTGGAGCACTCCACCATTCACTTCCGATTTCACCAGGCTATGCTCGTGTCACGGTGGATGACATAGTGGAGGATTTTGCGGACCTAGAGATTGAAATCATCTGAAGGCCTTACGAAACTAGGAGATGTCAAGCGCAACATCATTCTATGGAATAAGAAGTACATCAAGTTTCCAGGCTCGGCGCCAAGGCCACCGACTCCAAGGAATCCAAATCCACCCCGCATCGAATATCGTCAACCTCCAAGTCCACCCCAACCTGATTATCGCCAACCTCCAAGTCCACCCCAACCCGATTATCGCCAACCTCCAAGTCCACCCCGCCCCGCTGACGATCGCCGCAGCAGGAGTACATCAACTCGATCTCCGCCTCCGCCTCCGTGCAATACTACTACCTCGTCAAGAAAGAAGTTCGACGGTCCCCGCCCACATCGAAGAAAGGTCAAACGCCGAAGATAGTCGATATCCCGCCGGCTCTTCCAAAGAGACCTTATGACAAGACCGATGAGGAAACTAACGCGGATGTGGCTGCCCAAGTTAAGGCGCATTTTGCACCCAAAAAGCCTTAGCCAAAGCCGGTATATAACGAAAAAACCAAAAAGTAGGCTAGGTCCTTTCTAGAGCAACCATCCCAGATATCGATGAATCTGGAATCAGACTATGACCGGGAGATTATTAAGCAAGCACGGAAGAAAAAATCACAAGTGCAAAAAGCGGGAAGCAAGTTGCCCAGCTCGGAGCACAAAAGAATCAATTGGTCGCCTCGCTCAAAGTCATTTCAGACCTCGACAAGACCTTCAGAGCTAAAATAGATATGGACATGCAAATAATGGACCCTAGAGCCCGTAATAATGCTGCACTTATGGGAATCACTGTATCGCAGGCGAAAGCACTGGCTAACGAAGCAAATATGTCTCTTGGTCAATATTTAGGCTATAAAGATACGCCAGTGGGTCAAATAGTACGGCAGTATGTCCAAGGGGAGCCTTAGTCAGTAATGAGGAGCTCACGCGTCTATCCACACATATGCGAAATCTGCACGAATGGTACATGTCGCAAGCACAAAAAAAGCATCAGAAAGATTGGTTTCCGGTGGACGTTAGAATGGAGCATCACTTCAAACGATACTCGATACAAGTTCAAATGATCGAACTGTTTCAGTTATACAACCAGCGCGCCCTCGACAAATCTATCATTGGTTGCTACTGTCTGTAAGTTATTTATTTCTATAATTAAGTTTGTAGCTTTAGCTCGTTCATTGCATTTAATATATTATCCTAACTATATAGATATTATATTTTGCAGAATGAAGATGCTTGAATGCAAAAGAGCTAGAAGATACGACGTTGGGTTCATTGACCCATATATCGTTAATGAATATACGTTAAAGAATCATCCCAAGGACGTGAAGGAAGACCTGTGCAGGTTCTTAACCGAGAATAATTTTGTTAAGGAAATACTATTTCCTTACAACTTCAAGTGAGTGTTTATATCTTGTACACATTTTATTTTTGCTTACTCGATGAGCTATATATGCATGTATGCTTATGTAAACGTCCGCAGATTCCACTGGATCTTGCTAAACATTCAAGTTGACAACTCCCTAGTTGAAGGCCACGACTCATTAAGTTGGGACCAAGAGCAGTGGAGCGACATGAAAGCAATGCTCCATAAGTAATTTCAATCATTATCGCATTATATCGTCCTCTTTCATTCATTTCCTGATATCAAGTAACTAATAACTTCTTTGTTCATTTTCTTTGCCGATCAGGTGTTGGACACGGTTCAGACAGAAAATACCAGGTCCATTCAAAGAGGAGCTAACTTATAAAATGGCGAAGAGTTTACAGCAGCCACCGGGAACTCATTTATGTGGATACTACGTCTGTGAGTACATCCGTGAGTTGACCAGTGAGCGGAAAGTTGACTCATATTATATTAATGATTTGCGGAAGAAACTAGAGCCAGACCAGCGCATAAGAGCAATTCAAGAGGAGCTGGCGGGATTTATGATGAAGGAAGTCCTTGATGTACATGGAGAGCATTATGCGGATGACGTGGAACTCGATTTCCCTTAGTCATCTCCATGTAGCTCATATGATATATATATATTCATCAATGACCTTGTAATTTCAAAACATTTCTTTCTTTTGATATGATTGATTATATGTATGCTTGCAAGGGATCGATTAATTATATAAATGCATCGACGTGTAGTGTGTATGTAGTAGCGTATAATATGTATACTGAAATATATGTTTCAATTATAGTGAAACACAAAACGAAAAAGAAACGAAATGGCAAAAAAAAGGAAATACACAATCTCTGAAACAGCCACGTGAAAAAAAAGGAAACCTTCTAGTCCCGGGTGGTGTTACGGCCCGGGACTAGAGGGTTTTCGCCCCCCGCGGCGCTGAAACAGCCATGTGGCTGTTATCAGTCGCGGGCCGTAGCGAGCCGGGACTAGAGGGGGGGCCTCTAGTCCCGTTTTCGCAATCCTGGGCCCAAAACCGGGACTAGAGCTAGTTACGGCCCGGGACCGAAGGCCCTTTTTCCACCGGTGACTCTCACGTTGAAGTCGGTTTATAACCGTAATTGACACTTTGACAATCAAGAGTAATTAATTAATCAAGACAAGCGTGCAACGATGGTATCTACTACTACAGGATCCTCTATATATAGATGAGACGCCAAAACTAGAAAAGAACGTTTAAATTATTTTAACTTGGTTGCACCAATGCAAGCAGACCAGCTCGAAAGGGAAAACCCACAGGCCGCCGTAAAAACCCACAGCTCGAAAGCGAAAGGACCAGCTCTCTGACTTAAAAATATATTTTCTTACTGTAATAAAAGTCATTTGAAACCGCCATCATAGATAGTGTACAAGTACAACTTGCAGCGCGTCGTACGTCCCAGCGTACCTTCACGGTATGTACAACTTGCAGCCTGGAGGGACCGATCGATCAAAAAAGAAAATCATTGGGAGACGATGCGAGCTCCATTGATTGCAGAAAAAAAAATCAAATCAAAACATGGTCCAGCCTGCATACCCGGTGGTATGGGATGTGGGGTGGCCCGTTTACGTGTGGGTCTCGCTGGACCTCCCCACGGTTAACAAGGTTGGCTCTAACCATACCCCCTCCTCTTTGTCCTCAAGACGAGGGACCTCACCTATACTGAACCGCTTCCACTTCGAGAATACATCGAGGTTTTGTGGAGGTTGTTCAGTCTAGATGGACGGAGGCAGTCAACTCTACCCCTCATGTTTACTATGGGGTTGATGTCTGGCATCACTGTGCTAAGCTGTCACACCAACTCATGCGAGGATGGGGCAAACCTGGGGGATGCTATAAGAGGGCAGAAGGACTCCATTTTGTAGGAGATCCAGACCCTGGATCAAGAAGCAGATCTGGTGGGGCTTTCGGCAGATGCCTTGTCCCATAGGTACTCCCTAGAGACATCCATTATGGAGATCTACAAGGGAGAGATGCATTCTGGAAACAAAGGAGTCACCAGAACTGCACCCTCCAGGGAGAATCCAACACGGCCTACTTCCATGCCATCGCAAATGGCAGGCATAGGAAGATCTCAATCCTGTGCCTTTGGGACACAGACTCTCTTCTTAAGGACTAGAGGGAGATCTCGTCCCATATTTACGTGTTCTACCTAGATATCTTCTCGGCTGCCCCCATGTCGGGACTGGTGATGGCTTCGGACTTTTGGCCTAAGGTCTCTAAGGTGACCGCGGTGGATAATATGGAGCTCACTGATGATGGGCGTGTGATGTCAACGCCTCGTTGGGAAACTCCAAGAGCAAGGTGTGATGAGCACAGCAGCAAGTTTCCCCTCAATAAGAAATCGAGGTTATCGAACCAGTAGGAAGAAGGAAATGACTCAAAGATGTTGCTAGCAACTTGGAGACCTTCACAACACAAACTCAAGACTTTGCCCCAACAAACAGTGAGGTTATCAATCTCACCGGTTTGCTGTAACAAAGGATTAACTGTATGGTGTGAAAGGTAATAGTGGCTTGCAGGAAGTAAACAGTAACAATGAAAGATATATCAATGGTAAAGATTGGACCGGACTCCATAGTTCACTAGAGGTGTTCTCCTTAGATAAACAAACATGGCATGCTGTGTAAACAAATTACAGCAGGGCAATTGACAGGACTGAGCAAGTCATAACAACGCAATACTAGACATTCATGATCCTATGAGATTCGATTGGGCAATACAACAAGATACATAGACCGCCATCCAACTGCATCTATGACTAGAAGTCCATCTTTGGGCTATCATCCGAACCCCCTCCAGTATTAAGTTGCAAGCAAGAGACAACTGCTTTAAGCAAAGTGTATAAGGTAAACAATCCACTTGTTCCATGAACAAGAGACCGTTGTTTTCTCCCTAGTGGCAACAACACATCTAAAACCTTAGATATTTTTGTCACTTCCCTTAGATTAAATAGAGGCATGAACCCACTATCGAGCATAAATACCCCCTCTTGGAGTCACTAGCAACTACTTAGCAAAGATAGCTACTAACAACGGAGAGCATGCAAGATCTCAAACAACACATACATGATAGAATCAATAATATAAAACCATTAATCAATCTGACATAGTAATCTCAATATCCATCGGATCCCCGCAAACACAACATGCATGATTACAAATAGATGAGATCTTGATCATGAACGGAGCTCACAAGATCTAAACATGAAAGCACAAAGGAGGAGATACAACCATCTAGCTACTACATGGACCCGTAGTCCAAGGTGGAACTACTCACGCTTCATACCAAAGGCTGGCATGATGAAGAAGAAGTCCTCTGGGATGATCTCCCCTCCGGTAGGGTGCTAGGAAGAGCTTCAGATCCCCCGATCTAGGGACGATGATGGCGGCGGCTACAGATGGTTTCGTGGAATATTGATCGGGTACTTAGGGTTTATGCATCGGGGGGTCTTTATAGGCGAAGAGGCGAGGCGGGGGGGAGCCCAGGGTGGTCACACCCTCCCAGGCGTGGCTAACCTAGCCCACGCCGCTAGGGGGTGTGCCCCTGGTGCCTCCCCTTCGTCTCGTACTCTGTCTCCATGTTCCCCACGGTAAAATATTGACTTTGGCTTTTGTCTCGTCCAATTCTGAGAATATTGATTTTCTGCCTTTATGGAACAAAAAACAGAAGAAAACAGGCAACTGGCACTATGACATCTTGTTAATAGGTTAGTACCAGAAAACATATAAAAACACCTCAAAGTGTAGACAAAGCAAAGCAAAGTAGATACTAAACAAATATTAAACATTAAAAATTATAGATACGTTTCCGACGTATCACTCACGCTCACTTTTATGCATACCGTGGTAGCCGAGGCCATCAAGTCCATGAAATCCAACTCGGATCCTAGCCTAGATGGGTTGCCGGTGATCTTCCTCCAGACCTTCTGGGAGCAACTGCGCCCGATCGTTATGCTGATGTTTCATGAGTTATACTCAGGAACTCTTGTGATGTCTAGGATTAAATTTGGTGCGATTACCTTGATCCCAAGTTAGTGGGGGCATAGATTCACCAATTTAGACCGATCACGATGATCAATGTCATACAACGCATCTTTGGAAAGGTATGCGACATTAGTATCACCCCGGTCATGGAACGCCTGACTTGTCCTCTTTAGTTTTCCTTCTTGAAGGGATGCTTGATTCATGATGGAGTACTTGCCCTTCATTAAATTATTTATGAGGTTAAGGTACGTCATCATAAAGGAGTTTTCCTCAAGCTAGACTATTAGAAGGTCTACGACAGGCTGGACTAGGCATTCCTTATACATGTCCTGGAGCAACAAGGGCTAGACGACTGGATGATTTGTTGGATCATGTAGTTCATCATGAGTGGTAGCACCTCTATCAATGTTAACGGGGAAGTGGGTCCATATTTGAAACCCTCCCGCGGAGTTAGACAAGGGGACCCGGTTTCTCCCCTTCTCGTTAACTTTGTGATGGCCCTGGCTGAGATCCTAGAAAAGGCCAAGATCGCTGGCCACATCTGAGGTGTGGTAGGGCATCTGATCCCCGGAGGTGGCATTACCACCTCCAATATCCGAATGATACTATGATCATGGTGCAGGGATCAGACCTTCAAATAATTAACCTCAAGTTCCTACTCATGTGCTTTGAATCCATGTCGGGGCTCAAGATCAACTTCGAAAAGAGTGAGGTCATGATCTGAGGCTTCTCAAACAAGGACAAGCAACGCATTGCAGATCAAGTAAACTATCGATTGGCGAAATTCCCTATTACCTACCTGGTGATGACCATGAGAGATTCTCATATGTTGATCAAGGACCTTGCTCCCATGGTCGCGTAGGTTCGGTCTAAGGTCGAACCGTGGCGGGGAGGCCTCACATCCAAGGGGAGCAAGACGATCCTGATCAATTCGTGCATGTCCAGTCTCACCATGTATCAAATGGGCCTCTATCTGCTACCTGAGGGGACCCATGCATACTTTGCTAAAGAGCTATCTAGGTTCTTTTGGGTAGCCAGAGATGGGCACCAGAAATATGGTGAAGTGGGCGGATATCTACACCCCCAAAATCCTTGGGGGTTTAGGAGTTCTTGACTCGCGCCGCTTCAATGTGGCCTGTTTGCTAAAGTGGGTGTGGTGAATCCTCCAATATGATGGTGGCCTATGGCTACAACTCATTAAGTACAAGTATCTTTGGGGCCGCCCCTTGTTGGCGTGTGAGCGATGGGAGGAGTCCCAACTCTGGTGGGCCATACAAGACATTAAAATTTTCATCCGCAGGGGTGCACTCTTTGTGATGGGAAATGGTCGGGAAGTTCTTTTCTGGCTAGACCCCTGGGTACATGGAGCCCCCCTATGCTAGGAATTCCCGTCTTTGTTCTCCATCCGCGCAGTTTCCACTATGTTAGTGGCCAAGGTAGGTCAGGGAGGCCACTGGAACATCCCGTTCCGGAGGATCTTCAATGATGTTGAGGCCGCTGAATTTTTGAGGCTGCATGGCTCTCTTCTCTTGTCCCACTCAGAGGAGAGGGACAGGGTGTCATGGTGCTACTCTCCCTCGGGAGCTTTCTCATCTAGTTCGTCTTATAGGACCCTCTTCTAGGGTCCTGAGCTACACTGGACAACCCACCTCTGGAAGTCACCCTTACCCCTGAGCTTGCGTATTTTCGTGTGGCAACTGCTACGGGATCGCCTGCCTTCTGGGGTAGAGGTATCAGAACTTAATGGCCCGGGCAATGGGCGGTGCCCTCTATGTGGGATGCCCGAGACATGCGCCCACAATCTGTTCACATGTCCTGCCACTCAGTTTCTGTGGAACTTCATCCGAAAAGCGCTTGGGCCAGCCTAGCAGGCCCAAGACCTTGGCGAGTTCGTAGAGACTAAGGCAAACAGTACATGAAGGAGGCACCACCTCTTTTGGTTGGTGTTTGCGGCCATTACGTGGACGATTTGGAACATTCGTAATAAGATGATCATAGAGAGGATCTTTTCTCACTGTGCGGCTGACTCTGTTTTTTTCTCTGTTGTCCTATACCTACAATAGTGGTGGTATCCGTTGTCTAGGCAGCAGGACCGGGAGAGCGTGGATGGTATCATGCAGACTCTCAGGGCGTCGGTGCAGCGCAATCGTGGCTCCTGCTCATGTCCCCTCGGCTTCATAGTGCGAGCTCCTCATCAGCTCATTTTTCCTTTTTTTCATTGCCTTTGGCTTTGATGTGTTGTTGCCCCGGCGGACTTGTTTTTCCTTTTTTTTGAGCGCTCTAGCGTCCGTGACTTGATTGTACTCTGTATGGATTTGTTTTTATTTATAAAACAGCGAAAGCCTGTTTCAAGGACCTTCACGTGTGTCAATAATGGTCCGCTCTTTATATATACGAGTCATTCTTCCTCTAAGTACATATCCCACCTCACAGTTTAGTAGCATCGAATATATGGCATACACTTGCACAGAACATGAAAAAGATGAAAGAAGCGTCGAAGAAATGTACTCCCTCTGTTTCTCAATACAAGCCAAAACAACATATGCATGTGGGATATAACAGAGGGAGTAGAAAGCCTAGGAACATGAGGCATCGGGAGCACGTCCATAGCATTGAAGTTCTGTACAGCAACGTGGCAAAAAAATGAAGGCAATACCAGCCGGTTCTTCTGAGTACGGAAATATTTCCCAGCTGACCTCAATCTCGTTGGCGCCATACTTCTTGGCAATTCCAATCGATTTTAATTGGATATAGGGGCAGCCTCCGCAAGATGGCACCTGTGCGGACTCCTATCGAGGATCAGATGCAAACAAGAAGATAAACATCAATCTTTCACTACAACATCAATCAGATTCTTCTTAGCAAAGCGAGTCTAAAAGCAAGTAGAAATGTTATAAACGCGATAAGCAACATTGAAGAACGAAGAGAAACCACACTCAGAAGACACAAGATTTTAATGTAGAGAAACCTCTCCAACAAAGATAGATATAACCACGGCATCCATTAAAACTTCACTGTATGAAGAATGTTTACTTAACATCGTAGATTTTCCAATGATACAATAAACCCTATTCGGAGGCTTACAAGATATATTTGTAGATGGGGATAACGATCAGACCAATCCTCTAGCGATAGGTCTCGCTCCGCTCGTCGAAAAGTTAGTCTCCATAATAAATTTGGATCACAACGTAATATAGAACATCACACTTGAGAAGATCACCCCGTACACCTAAACAAAAGATCGATACCTAGCCGGAGTTGAACATCACACTTGAGAAGATCACCTCGTACACCTAAACAACAGATCGATACCTAGCCGGAGTTGTCGTCTCTCTCTAACTTATCAGCTCATTGACACGTGGCAATTTAGATCCAGAATTCGGTTGCTAATATTGACCATTTTTCTTTGTTTCAGACACGTGTCATTTACTGAAATTAGTCCACGCCTCTAAATCTGTGGACCAGGTCCCATTTAAATATTCTCCGCTCAGCGGGTGGCTAAAGAGATGCAATAAACTAGGTGCTTCATCTATATATTTATCTATCTATCTATTACATACTAAAAGAAATATAAGGGTGTTTCTTTGAGGCACCAGGTTGATCCCATCGTCTGAATTATCTTAATGTTTAGATCTAAAATTTACGGCCAGATTTAATTAGAGATTATGTTTAACGTAAGATATGTCAACAAAAACACGTTTCCGTTTGGACACCGGTATACCAGGTCCAGGGATCGAATCCCTTTGGCCACGTTTATTTATGGAAAATGATAGGACTCCTTGGGTATCGATCCCCGGTCCTAGTTTCTTATGCGTTCGCACTGACGTACACTGCAGCCCTTTCTATGTGTTCGTACTGGCCTCAATAAGCAGCTTTGTCACGTACGCTGCAGCCCGTCTGCAGCCCGTCGCTCGCATGCGCATGCAGATCGCATATCCGCGCCGCGCGCCGGCCGTCACTTGGTCGCGCCACCTCGTCTGCTGGCCGAGCCGCCCCGCCTGCAAGTCGCGTCGCCTGCTGGCCGCGCCGCCTCGTCTGTAGGTCACGCAACCACGTGCCCCTAGCCGCTGCAGTCCGCGCCGCGCCGCCTCAGCTCTCGCCGCCACGACCCCCAGCGGCTCCAGGGAGATGGAGCCACCCGCCATGGCTGCCGTCCTAGGGAGCCTCACTGCTGCGCCTCCTTGAAAATCTCGCCCCGCCCCGTGTTGCTATGTATGGCGTCAAGACTTGCTACATATGGTCGAGAGTGGTGCTCCAAGCGGCATGGAGGTTTGCTACCGGACGGCAATGAAGAGTTGTGATGCGATGTGTCTTTGAGATTTTGCTACAGTGCGATGCTACAATAGTAGCAAAGTTTTGCTATTTCTGTTCTATGTTTTTGCTATAATAGCACAAAATATTTGCTACAATATTTTCAATGAAAGTGCTAGCAAAATCGGTTTTGCTACAACAGCCATCGGCGATATCATTTTTTTGCTACATTAGCATATTTTTTTGCTACCACAGTTTTGCGGCTTTGCTACAATAACTTAAAGTTTTTGCTACACGGTCTCCAGCAAGGTCTACCGGCGAATACCTCCAACGAGTCTCCGGCAAGGTCAGATATGCTATATTAGCACAATTTTTTTGCTACACGGTCGTCGACGAAGTCTCCGGCAAAATCTCCGGCGAGGTCCAGTCTGTTTTTCTAGACCAAACCATTTTTTTCTACATGTAGCAAAGCTATTTGTAGCAAAAACAGGTATGTTTGTAGTAAAAGTGAGATTGAGGGCTTTTAGGAGACACGTGGACCCGGGGGATTTTTGAAGAATTATCCCGGGGGACATCGTAGTACGACCCTTTATTTATTTCTAAAAACACCGCACCGTGTCAACTGGAATCTAGTATTTAATCGATGGCTGCTCAAGTTCAAAACCTACTTCCGTGTGTCCGCTTAAAAAACAACCTGTCTATGCTACAACGTGGTAGTTTATTTTTGTCTTGCAAAAAAAAGCTGGCGGAAACGTATAGTTGTGAACCTGGCTGGAACGTGGTGTTTAGGCAAGGAAGTGCCAATATGGAGAATCGTGGCAATTAATTGGTGATGGGTTGATGTATTGGTTACCGTGTACCACTAGGACTTCTTCAATACCCTGTAGATTTTTATGTATATATATGCACATGGATCTCCGGTTGAGAGTCTTTGACATGATCACAAAAATATAATTGCCTCCAAAAAATCATAAAAAGATAAGGGTGTGCATAATTTTCAGTCGACTTAGAATGAGCTTAATTCTCAGTCAAGTGATTTCATCCAATCTTAATTGTAAGGCACTAGAAATATCTCAGTTGTAACCCTACTTGTAACTAAAAATCTCAATAGCAACTCCACTAATTAAAAAAATGAATTACAACCCAATTACAAGTCACAAAACACATGAATCTCGGTCTAATCTAATGGTTTAGGACAGCTCTAACTTAATTCTCAGTCGATTGAGAATTAACAAAACTGAAAATATAGGCTACTATCAAAGCTCATACGAAATATGTGCTTACAAATCACATATATTAGTAAGACATAATTGTTACAACTTCATATCTCAGATTAGTTGATCATGTAGAACTATATTATTTAAAAAGTGGTATGTCGTTCAAAAATCTAAATAAGATAAGGAATCTAAGTTTAAGCATGCAAAAGGCAACATCACTATGAAATCATCAGGTCCCCACTATCAATAAAAAAACAAGGAAAATTATCATGGGTGTAGCGCACCTAATATTGATAGAAATATTGATTGACATACTGTTTCATGTCACATATCATGAGCAACCCAGGTTTTACACCGGTTGGTTTTAAGATACTATAGTGGTTACTCTAAGACAACATCGACATTACCTCCACACGACCCCAACGGTAGAAAAGACAAGGAACAAAGAAGCAAAACCGTTCTCAAGTTTGCAAGGTCATCATAGAGGTTTTCTGTGTGTTAGGGAGAATAAGCTATATCTATGATTGGTCCAAAGGAAATCATTGGGATCACCGGAGGTATCGAGAAAAAAGTAAGGATTGTAGAACCACATGTGTCAGTCATGTCATCAAATTTGTTCCACATACCTAGAAACAAAAGAAGAACATACTACGTACTAATAGGGATATAGTTGTCCCCTTTGACAAGTCAAGTTATATTAGTTGTTATTGATACACAAATTTGAATTTCTCTTTCTCGATTTTCTAGGCTATAAAATGGGTTTGAATTTTTGTGTCGCGATAAAACACATGTTGTACTTCTGTAATATTTTTCTTTAAATAGGAAACACATAATAATTATAAGTATCTCAACTATTAGTTGGGTGTAGTATGTTAGCTTAATCCCAAGTAGTTATTATTTCTTTGTTTGCCTTGGATGGTTTCAAAAAGGTTTTAACCAATGTAAAAGATACATGTCTTGACACTTGAACTTGTGTAAGCCACATCGCCTATTTCCTTTGATTAGTAAGGAAATAAAATTTGGTAAAGAGATATTAGGCATAATATGACCAGAATTTCAAGAGAAAAAATTCAAACAAAAGAATAAAAAAAATCAAATTGTATGATTTTATTTTATTTATTTCAACTTGGAGATTTATTATGACGGAAACGACACAATAATACACGATAGATTAACACTATCATTCAAAATCTGATTTAGAATATTTCACAAATTTTTGTATACTTATAATTTGTAGTAGTAAGAAGGCATATATGTGTACACCTCCCCAGATATACACTTCTCTTAATAACTCGCCTAAAACGGTGGATACCAAGGAATCCACATACTCCTTATTATGAATAACCGTGAGTTCTGAGATTTAAATTCTAAAGGCTTTTTGATGTTTAATACTTATATGGGGTGGTAATTTTATTAACTCAACATAAAAACATAGAAGTATGCATAGAATTGAAGTTATATAGAATAGTTTAAAAATGTTATATCATAGCAAGGTACATTGTCCGATATCAAGTTATTGATATAAAATGGTTCATTTTGAAGTGGAACAATGTATTAAAATCAATTTAGGTTGGTTTTTGGTAGAACTATAAATCTAAAAAAACTAAGTATCTCCATTATATATATTTTATGGATATTCAAAACAAAAGAAAAAAAAATCTTGTATACATACAAGAGTAACATTGTAAAGCTATGCATGCATTATCTTCGACTAGAAAAACACAGTCGATTTGGAGATGCCACGATATATTGAGATATACTAACACAGAAGGGCACGTGACTTAGTGTTGTAACTAAATTGATAGTTTGTGCCAACTAAGTCGATAATTTTTTTAACCCCGTGTAAGCATTAGCTCACTATTTCTATGGCGGACTCTGCATATTTGTTGCATAAACTTGGTAACTATATATCTAATATGAACAAATTGACATATGAAATACTTTACCTCACATACTAATCTGGCATCACATGAAAACTAATGACAATCTCTTAATATCACAAAATAGATTATACATAGATGTAGTGTTTTCAGAAGTGGAACAAAAATCTTATGCTTATATTAAGGATGAGTAAATATAAATGTCACATGATTCACATATTAGTTTGAATAGTATTCATGTGGATATAGAAATTAATTGTTGACCACATAAATTTTAGTATATATAAAGACGTGAGATTTATTTTTCTATACTTTTCAATAAGTATAGATGATGCCCTCGCATTTGCGAGGGCCCCTGTGCTAGTTAGCACAAATATTAGGATGATATTAGCAACTTAGACATAAATAGTTCTCAGGCGCTTGAGATCTAGGCACTCCCTTAAAATATTTTCTTAAAAGTCATTTGAAACCGTCGTCATAGATAGTGTGTACAACTTGCAGCTGGGACCGATCGATCAAAAAGAAAATGAAAATGATAGTACTCCCCCGGGGGATCGAACGAAACGATCCCTCGGGTCAGTTGCGAGCGACGGGAGGGAGGGCCCACCCACGCAAGTTCCTCTTTCCTGGCCTTCTTCCTTCTTTCTCGCGTTGATTCCTTTCCTGTGCCGAGTCCTCCGCCCACCTCCCATGACCTGCGCCCACCTCCCTCCCCGGCGGCCACCTCCCGCCCGACGGCCTGCCCTGGCAGCCACCTCCCGCCCAAACAACCTTCCCCATGTTTGGGGATTTGTTCTAGTCGCGAGCGTGGCCGGTGCTGCTGCCCGGAGAGCTGCAAGGATGACGGCCAACGCCCCATGCTCTATGCACGTCAAGCCAGCCGCCTCTGTTCCTCTTCACTCCCGTGCACCTCCGTCCCGGCGACCTCCCGCCACCTCCGCGCCCGACGACATCCGCCCAGATCCACGCCGGCGACCTCCGTCCATCTCCACCTGCGTTGCTCCTGCCACTGTTGCTACCGACGGCAGCAGGTGTTGCTCCTGACGTCGCCTAGCCTTGCTTCGCAGCCGCTCCCCCCACAAGATTTTTGCTACATGCGGCCGCCGGCAATGGTACTGGAGGCCACCGATGCTGCTACATACAGCGTTGCTATGTGCCACGTGCAGCTTGTGGCGGTGCTACTGGTAGCCAGCGGCGGTGCTACAAGCGGCGTCAAGTTTTGCTACATGCGGCCGGTGGCGATGCTACATATGGGCTTAGGTTTCGCTACGGCAGCCCAGCTTTATTTTGCTATCAAGCCACCGACGATGTCTTCGGCGAGGTTGTTTTTTTTTGCTATATTAGCACATTATTTTGGCTACTACCGTTTTATAGTTTTGCTACAATAGCGTAAAGTTTTTGCTACAAGATATCCGGTAAGGTCTCTCCGACGAAAGTCTCCGGCGAAGTCGAATTTGCTACATTAGTATAAATTTTTGCTACATAGTCTCCGGCGAAACTCCGGCGAGGTCTCCGACGAGATTTGTCTTTTTTATTTTGTCTCCTGGACGAATCGTTTTCTGCTACATGTAACAAAAGCGGAATGTTTATTAGCAAAACCGAGTGATTTATAGAAAAAGAGAATTGGAGGCGTTTTTTAGAGAACATCGTGGCGGACAGAGGACATGGGGAAAGTTATCCCAGGGGACGCGTAGCGCTCCCCAAAAGAAAATCATTGGGAGATGATGACATGCTCCATTGATTGCAGAAAAAAGTCAAATCAAAAGGTGGTCCAGGCTGTGCTTGGTGGTATGGCATGTGGGGTGGCCCGTTTAACAGTGCGTCACGCTGGACCCGGGGGCACTGCACTGTGGGCCGAGTCTTCTGGTTTCCTTGATACTGTCGGTGAGGCGACCAGGCTGCCGTAGCACGGTTCCGTACAAGCGCCCCCCCACCCCCCACCCACACACACACACACCGACAAACTCACACCATCAAAAAATACAAGCACGTTACAGGTAAAATGCGTAGACCAAAACTCACTTGAACAGCCTAATAACTGAATCCACGTAAGGTATTTCATGTGTCTCAAGCTCCCGTGAAAAATAAACACTCAAATCATCACATTTGGTAGACTGTCACGGTGAGCGAGATCGACTTTGCAGCAGTTGGTGGATCCAACGGCCCGCAAACTCCAAACATGGAAGGCGCGGGGCTGATTGGTTGCGCAGAGTGGAAGGGGAGTACTGGCATCGCCACTATGGCTGCTGGTTACCATATGATGGCTCTCGCGACCCTTCTGCTGCCTTGGCTAGCTCATCAGTACGCCAAATAAGATTGGTACGTAGAGAAGGCAAAGAGTGGGTACTGCGTGGTGCCTTGCATTGGGAGAATGTCCGCACGATCAGCCCCGGATCTTTGTAACCTCATCAAGCCTACTGCCCTCCGCTCCAGATTGGTGGCTGAGGCGCCGGCTAACAATGCATGGACTAGAGAGACATCAAGGGCTATCTAACGCCATCTGCCATCATTCAGTTTCTAGTTGTGTGGAGCCTCGTTGCACAGAGGCAACCACTGCAAGAAGGAACGGCCGCTGAATCATCATCCGCTGAACCTACCAATAACTAGGATAACCCTCTTGATCCATTAGGCAGCATCCTTAACATACTTTACTGGCCAAGTTTTATGATTATGTTATTCTTCTCTATGATTTGAATCTAGTCACCAATTCTTCCATAATCATGGACACGATTTTTTTAAATTTTTTACTACAACTTGATCCAACACGCACCGACCGACTCTTAATGCCAAATTATTATCTCTCTTCCTTGGAAGGCCGACAGAGGCTGGTCGACCAAAATCTTTCTCTTATTTTTGCCTAATCCATGAGTCACCTAGACGGTCTCCCGACTGCGGTAGTTGGCCATACTCCCAATCAGTCCTTGACTTTGTATACCAAGTTCCAGTTTAGTATTGTGGACCCTTCCCCAGCCCACATCCTATATGTGTTGCACCATTTCTCAAAATGTTTTCCATGTGGTGCCCAATATAAATCTCAAAATGGATCAGACTATGAAAGTTGGAGTCAAGGGGGTCCCCATAAACCCCCGTGTGGTTGTACGCGCGGTCTTGGATTCAAAGGAAAGAACCCAGGACCTAGGGTGGCAAGTATGGGACTGCGAAAACCACAACCCACGTGGTCTCCCATACAAGCCTTAACATGTTTACCTCGCTGCACCAATCATACCACGCCATCCTATCATACTAGGTTTATTAGCAGCTCTGATGCATCAATCGTATGGACTAGTAGAACATCTAAGTATGGCTAAGCATAGGACATATAACAGCTCTAGCAACGCTCACAAGCCAAATCCTAGTTATATGCTAGGAGCAGTGGATTAGAATATATATGCTACAAAGGGGAACATGCATCAGATAGGGTAACTCCATCTATCGATAAAAGACTTTGGAATCGTATAAAGCATGGCAAGAATTGAAATACTTTGAAATTATAGGATTCATATATATGGTGGGGTTGTGCTTGCCTTGTTTGTTGATACCCAACTACAGTTCTTCAGGTTCATCAGCTTGACTAGTTCGTCGATGATCTTCGATGGTGTTGATCTCGATCTTCGATCTCGGATTCGATGCTCACATCATCTCTGAGGTCTACCGGGAAGAAGTAGAAACATCAGAAAGGAAATACAACAATCAACATAAGCATCGATGTAATGCACACAAATGGATGATATGGCAATATTTGAGATATTGAAATCCAATCATAAACATGATCATCATTTTAATTGAGTTCGAAATACCCTATAGATAGCAAGTCCAGAAAACCTCAGATCCACCTATGGGGGCTACTTTGTTCTTCTAAAAAAACTTGTTAATTGAAGTTGCTTAACAATGCATGATTTTGATGCTAAAAAGCGTAGATCTCATTTTTCTGAATATTTTAATATATCATACATATTTTCTGACTTACAGATAAAAAGATATGATTTTTACAATATTAAACAATTTCTAAAATTTCTAAAAAATCATTTAACTAGAATTATGACGTATGGCTGACATTAGCATGACGTCAGCACATGCACTGGGTTGTTTTCTACCGGGGAGGAGCTAGCCCCAGTCACTAACCTGTGGACCCACATGCCACATCAGCTAGCCATGTTGGCCAGGATAAATAGAGTCAACGGACCCACTAAGACACGTCGGATCCCACACTGGAACACCGGTGACCATGTCAAACAACGGCGGGGATGGCTGAGGAGGGAGAGATGGGAAAAGAGACAACGCACAATCGACAAAGGAGACCGAGGGGAACCTATTGAGCGCGGTGCCACGGCTAAATGGTTGACGGAGCTACTACGATGACAACCTATTGCGGAGGCCTACGACGGTGCACGGCGGCAAGACACACTAGAGCGAGAGGGGAAGGATGGAAGGGTCCAAGAGGACCAAAAAATCACCGCGAAGCTCACGGGCTTGACGGTGTGGCATGGGCAGTTCTGAGGCAACCACAAGGACAGCGAGAAGCGGCGTTCGGAGATGGGGAAGTCGGGGTCAATTAGCTCGATTCTAAGCCCCAACAAACGCGTCCTTCGGCGAGGACAAGTAGGGGAACACCCCGGATCTTCTGAGGGTAAAAAGATTAGAGGATGCTAGAGGGTAAAAGTTGATATACTGAAATATATGAAATAAACATCCATACAAGTGTATATATCGGTAATTTAACCCATGAAAACTTGGTAAGAATTATGTCCATTCGTTGCAAAAATCTCACTAGTGCAGACCCCCCCTCTAACACCGGTTTGGAGGGCCCTCTAACAGCGGTTGTAGAACCGCTGTTGAGGGTTCGGTGTTAGAGGCCCCCCCCTTTAACACCGGTTCTTATACGGACCGGTGTTAAAGGGTGGCGCATGTGGGGCTGCCGCAGGGCTCAGGGCCCCCCTTTAACACCGGTTCGTAAGGTTCTCTGCCGCGGCAGGAAAACGGCCTAAATCTCTGTCGCGGCAGAGTCTGCCGCGGCAGGAAAACGGCCTAAATCTCTGCCATGACAGTTACGCCGCCGCGTTGCTGGCGATTACAAGGCGCGGAGACTGGGAGGAGGGGAGGGGGGAATCGATCGGGAGCGGTATATACACATACATCGTCGTCGGTACATAGGAGTACATGAATAATTAAACAACTATTATTATACACAAACATCGCTATTGTGTGGTATTCTCCGTAAACGTTGAAGCATCAAGTACAAGACAAACACGTTCAAGCATCTAAAGAGTTTTTGGATATCTAAAGAGTTCTCCGCCAGACGTGACGACCTCATCAAGTATGAACCCCGCCAATTCCTCTTGAATGACTCGTATGCGGTCAAATGGTAAGAGTTGGTCCCGCATACGTTCGATCTGAATATATATGAAGAATGGGGTCAATATATATATAAGAATAAAACTCAACACAACTGATGGTAATAAAATAATGTTGTGTGTACTTTGTTTACTTACTCTAAGTTGTTCTAGTGCGGCTTGGTCCGTCACACATATCGTGTTGTGAATGAACTCGCAAACATAGTATCCACATAAGTTATTGCCGGGTCCCTGATGCGCGCACTTTACGAGAATAGAGAGTTCAATCAAAATAATAATCAATAAAGCATGATATAATGGAATTGGAAGCAGAATCAAAGAGATACGCAGACCTAGCTGGCTAGTATTACTTACATTTTGGTCTACAAATTTTAGTTCTTCTGACCATTCACCCACGGCCCTGCCCGTGAACCTTTTCCAAACCCTATCCGGCAAAGAAAATGGATAAATTAGTCATTAATTACTTGTTGTCACGAAAGTTGCCGATCTAGTGCGATAATATGATTGAAATTACCTCTGGAGCATCTCTCTAAAGTCTGCCCATAGCTCTTTTTCTTTTCGTAACGAGTCCATGACAAGGACTTTTCGAGTCAGTTGAATGACTAGCAGAATAAAGTGGAACCTACGCACGCATAACTCATCATCAGTTACACTTAACATCGAGTAAGCCGAAACAGAATGTGTACAAGAGAGGGTAACAGTACTCACGAGAAGTTGTAAGGCAATAGTATTTCCCTTTTGGTTTGTTGTCTCAGTAAAGACCTTAGCAATAAATCTTCTGTTTGCTCGGGTTTGGTTATTACCACTTCTTCATGAACTCTATTTGGGTCAACGAACCCAATGTCAAAAGGTCCTCGTTTCATGCATTCCATAACCTTTTTCCTGCATAATAGTATATACATATATGGTGAGCATATATATATATACATGCAATTAATAAAGTGAATGAGATGAGATAGAAAATACAGAAATAGTACTTACACACAATAAAGGCAGATGGCAGCTTTATCGAGTTCCTTCTGATTGAATAGAAAATGCAAGTCTTGAATGTTGAAGTCGATCTCGTCGTCTTCGCACAAGAAAATCTCATCTCTTATATGCGCCGTGATCAATTCTTCCTTTCTCATCTTGCAGAAATCAAGGTATCACTTGTGCAATCTTCGCATCTTTGTTGGTAGATTTTTGAGCTCCTCTTTCTTGACGAGATTCTTCCCATACTTCCATGGATGTATGGGGTTGGCATCGCATTTGGGCAAGTTGTCTCCCATGATGTTCAAGTATGCAATGTAAGTCATCCCCATCTCATTGACCTTTCTTTGTAGCTCTGCCTCGTAATCATTTACGGGAGGAGCGTCCCGTGTGTAGAACACTTGGAGCGGGGCGCATGATTGGTTTTCCTGTTCTCCGAGCATGGGAACTGTTTTCTGGGGTGCCGCACGACTGCTACTTTCAGTCTCCCTACGGCGCCTTGCATCCGCCTTCAAAATCTTGCGCTCGTAGTCCGGCACAAGTGGGGTTTCAGGTTTCAAAAGATTTTTGTAAAACTTCTCCACCACCGCCGGATTTATTTTCTCCTTTGGCTCGGCCCGTCTAGGTGCAAAGAATTTCTTGACCTCTTCTTCCGAGATCCTATTGGTCTCCTCGTCGCTGCGATTCCACGGTAAAACCGGCAATGGCTTGGCGGAAGGCTGCGGGACGTAGTTTTTTGAACTCTTTGGCGTACGGTTTCCTGCGGATTTCTTTGTGGCGATTACCGATGCTCTTCGTGGCAGTGCTCTTCCGCTTACCGAGGAGATGGCTGAAGCTCGGAGATGGCTGCAGGCGAGAGATGGCTGGCCTTGCCGGAGATGGTCGGCACGCCGAGATGGCTGCCAAGCAGAGATGGCTGAAGCAGGAGATGGCTGCAGCGAGAGAGAGGCTGACAGCGGCTCGCATGCCGACGCTGCGGAGTAGGCGGGGGTGCCAGTGGCCTCCAATTTGGAAGCACGATGTGTTCCTTCTTCCAAAGAATGGTTGTTTTCACTGCAAATTTGAGTTGAGTTTCCCCTTCACCTGTAGCATGGTCAAGCTGTGCTTCCTCATATTCCTTCACAACCTCATCCACCCCGACAATAGCATAGCCATCTGGAATCGGTCGGCAGTGGTAAGTTCCACCAGCTACAGGAGGTAAGGCATAGCCGACAGCCACCTTAATGGATAAGCCCATTAATCTCACATGCAGCTCAGCGTGTTCGCTCTCCGTGATCTCATCCACGGGTATCGAGGACCCGCCATTTCAAGCGTGGGCTACACGTTCTCCGTGGAAGCCACGCTGCTTTTCATGTGAGTCCGGCGGCAGCTTCCAATGCAAGCTCTTCGTGCCACTGAGATGGGCCGGTAGCTTGATGGATATGTTGTGCATTCACTTGCGCCTGGAGCGCCACAAGTGCATGTTCTATCTGTGTCATCCGCTCTGTACGCTCTTTTTCTTTTCTGCGCGCATTCAGAAGAGTCGCTCCACTCGGCAAACCCATCCTTCCACGTCATACCCCCATGCCTCGTGCATGTCCAGGTGTTCTTTTTACCGATGGCGGCGTGAGCTGGTCATTCTCTCTGTCGGGATGGAAGGTCTGGCGGCTGTTTCCTCGTATGTTGTGATGAGTTCGATTGGGTTTGGCAAGGAGGGTTGGGAAGATACACAATCCTGTTTCTGGGTCCAACCATGCCCCGATTCCGTAGAACCAAGTCTTTGCACGTAGGTCCCACCCATCTGTCTGGGGTATGATCCCTCTAGCGCGTAGGGCCTTCTCAGCTTCCTCCCACTTAGGCCTCTGAGATATGTAGCCACCTGACCCCGTCCTCTGGTGATATTCCTTCTTCTGGGCATTTAGCGTATTGGTTTCTGACCTCTTTGTAACTATAGCACCTTCCTTGTACGCCACAAATTCGGGCCAGTGAGGTCTTATCTTCACATAATATGCGTCTTCAAAATTTGGAGTCTCGCGAGCTTTGACAAATTTGTTCAATTTTGTCTTCGATTCATGGAAAGCGTCAGCCATCTTCTTTAGAGTCCACTCTTTGACCTTTTCCTTTATAACCGGTTTGTTTTCATCCTCCTCTGGCGAAAGGGTGAAATTTACCAACAACGAATTCCAAAACGTTTCTTTAGATCTTTCATCGACAAAGGTACCGTCGCCCTTCTTTGGCTTATTCTAATATTCAATTATGATTGGGATTTGGTCCCTAACAAGAACTCCAGCCTGACGTACAAATTTGTCTGCGGCCTTATTGGGCTCCATCGGCCTGCCATAAACACGGACTGCTTCGATCGTGAACTTTGCACGATCTTTCAACCGATGGCTCGCGCCTCGCTTGCTCTTTTTCGTAGAAAAAGATGGTTACTGGCTGGTCGATCCAGAGGGCTAAAAGAAGAAAGAAGCGTTAATTAATACATGTAGAAGAAGATTGTTGGTGGAAGTCAGCAGAGGCTTAATCAATGCATATACCTCGCCGGACTTTGTAATCATTAAATTGCGTTCACCGGAGTCTTCATCTTCTCCATGACTACTTGAGCTGTCATCATGTCCCTCCAAGTTCAGATATTGTGAGGTGTCCTCATCGATAATGTTCTCCATTATTTCTTCTTCTTCAAGGTTTCTACTAAGTGGATCCATAGTTTCTGAAACAATAATATTATCTAGAGTAAGAGAGTAAACATTCAAGTGGACTTGGATTCATACACAAATATACATATTATTCATACAAAAATACACAAATGAAATTAAAACCCTAAGGATGCTTGATCATTTTAAACGAGTTCCGAGGGGTCCAAACCCTAATTCGGAGAAATCCCGAATGCATTTCTTCTTCTTCTTCTTCAAGGTTTATACTAAATAACCCTAAACTAAATACACTAAACTACACTAAATAAATAACCCTAAACTAAATAACACTAAACTAAATAACCCTAAACTAAATAAATAACCCTAAACTAAATAACCCTAAACTAAATATGCAACAATATATACAACATATATGCAATTACACACAAATAAAATTATTCATACACAACAATATATATACATATATGCAACATTTATCCAATATACACACAAATAACATCAATATCCAATATACACACAATATACACTAATTTATCCAATATACACACCAATATCCAATATACACACAATATACACACTAATTTAAATAACACACTAATTTATCCAATATACACACCAATATCCAATATCTCCAAAACACAAACAGGGAGCTCTCACCGTCGGTGGTGGCAACTCGCGAACGGGGTCGATCGGCGGCAGCGGTCGTGGACACGGGGTTGGCGGCGGCGGCTCCGAGTTGGCGGAGGCGTCCAAACACTAGAACAGGGGTTCCTCGGAATCACCTGTGGGGTTCAAATGATTCTTCTAATTAAACTTGTCATAAAACTAGGTTAACAATGTATTATGATTGCTTAAACAGATAGTTCTTAATTTTCTGAACATTTTTATATATTATTTGAATTTTTATGATTTAAAATGAATTAGTTATGAATACTTAAATCATTTTTGGAATACTTAAATTATTTTTTCCAACTTGGGCCCACATGTCATACTTTTATTAATTTCAGAAATGATTTAAAAAAATATTAAAACCCTAACAGACAGGGCCCACCTGTCAGCATTTACTTATTACAGAAAACATTTAAGTAAATAAAAAAAGATGTATTGCATCATGGTGACGTCACTGTGACGTTATCAATGGCTGATCTTCTCATATCGTAAGAGGGGCGAGCGATTGACGGCGTCTGTGGGTGCGTGGTTGGTCTTGTTCGAAAGAGGAGGCCAAGGCAATCATTATAGTGGCGGCGCCGCCTCAGTATGGTCACCGGAGCGACGGCAGCGACGACAAACAACGGCGGCGGCGACAGGTGTTCATCGGGACAGCAACGCAGCGCGAAAGGGAGGAAACAGAGGGGACCAGGAGGTCCGCTAGCTCACCACGAGCACAACGGTGAGGTCAATGAAGCGACGGCGGTGGCGGCCGACGTGCTGCGTGGCGGTGGCGGATGGCGGCGATGGCGGTGCGCACGCGATGATGGACGGTGCTAAGCGCGGCGTCGGCTGACGACGGCGGGCTGGGCGGCTCTCCTCTCTAGTTTTCTCTGCGCACGCTTTCGATCTGGCTGGGGGGGGAGAAGGAAGGGGAAGGCCCGCATTTAGTACCCCCCCTTTAACACCGGTTCGGGGCTGGAACCGGTGTTAAAGGGGGGGAATTTATTCAGATTTCTTTAACACGGGTTCCAGCCACGAACCGGTGTTAAAGGGGGGGTGGGTGTGCACGCGCGAAACGAAATAAACGAAACGAAACGAAATAAAGGGGGGTTGGGGGTGGGTGGCTGGAACCGGTGTTAAAGGGGGCATTTATTTCATGCATTAAAGGGGTGGGGGCATTTTTAATTCATAAAATAGGATATGAATTTAGAAAATTCATATCTTATTCATTTCAACTCAGAAAAATATGAATAATATATCATATTTTTCAGAAAAATAATATCTATCCATTCATGTGAAAACATTTTATATTTACTTTAGATGAAAATTTTCAAAATGATTAAAACACTTACATATAAATTTTGATTATTCAATTCAAACAAAAATAAATTGTCAAATCCTAAAACTTTGAACATAAGAAATATTAAGCATCTAAAAAGGAATCTAACCCTATTTTATTAGAGCAAATCATATTTTAATGCCGCATCTTTTGTATTAATATTTTTGAATTGATTGGATATTTAAATGCCGCATCTTTTGTATACACTTGAATCTGACAAAGCCTCGCTCAACTTGCATTGGATTTTTGATAAAATAGCATATTGTGAACCTAAAAATGATTTTTGTAAAAAATCATGAGCATCGTATCATGTACCTGTAGTTCATATCCGACCCACTTCCTGCCGATTCGGCAGAAATTTGTCTTTTTCACCAGAGGTGGACGGAAAGGTTTCAGATCCCCCTGTTGGTACATTGTCCATATAAGGTGGTCTAGTATTTTTGTAAAATGTGTTGGTGGTTTTTTGAATTAGCCATTTTGTGGCTGCTTCACAAAACCTTCCGTTTTTATGCTCGGAAAATGGAAAATGCCTTTTTGGTGCGATAAAAAGGAAAACTTCCTTTTGCAACATTGTTTGCCATGCCATGATGCACATGTATGCACAATATGGCCATATTATCACAAACTATGCCTTGATTCTAGCCATAACATTGGTCATTTGACCCGAAAGCCAAGAAACCTCGAATGAGATAAGTTATTTTCTGAAGGAGATAGAACTGGAATTAAAATACAGAATGCAACTAATAGTAAGTTACATAAAGCACGACTGGAAATTAAGATACATGGCCAGATTAAGTAACAATCGGCCGAACTTGTTTTGGAATGTTGGAGTGATTCAGTCATGCTCCTACCTACACCTGTAATACTCGCCATCAGTAGTCGTACTCGCCGCCATCATCGCCGCCGCCGGGTCGCCGTAATTGAACCTTGAAGGCTGAGTACGCGTGGGCTGGACTTGAGTGTAGCGCAGACGGGGGTTAGAGTCGGCAGCAGTGTCATAGGCCATGACGCTCTGGAGAGTCCGACCGCGCCACCATAGTCGACAGCCGGCCTCGTTGAAGTTCGGAGGAGGTGGGCCGTCCTCCTCGTGCCTGGCGAGCGCCCTCTCACGCCGATCCACGAAGAAGGCTTCCCAAGTAGGGAAATAGTCGGGATGCCATCTGGGATTCCTCCGCTGCTCCGGCGTGAGCTCGAAGTAGTAGTGGTTCGTGATGGCCATCCGGCGCGCCACACCTAGAGGGACAGAGGAACTGCACGCCTCCAGCGCCAAGATCCAGGACGGGGACACAAGAGCTGGCGGGAGGGTAGTTCGAGGCGCAAAGCGCCTCTGCCTCCCTGGGGGTTAGTGCTACGGTGGAAGCCATGGGAAAGAGTGATGAGGTTGCATATATGAGTCTAGAGATGTGCAATGACAATGGAGGCCAACCCTACATATATATATAGTGAAGAACTGGCGGGAAGAACTTGAGGGAAGAGCTGGCGGGAAGAAAAATGGCGGGAATAAAAATGGCGGGAAGAAAAATGGAGGGAAGAAATAGAAGGAAGAAAAATGGCTCATTTAATACACATACTGTTAACAGAAGAAATATGACATTGTTCTAAAAATGGGACGGTTGGAGGGATTTCAGAAAGGTGGGCCAGGCAGCACTAATGATAGGGGTGAGTGTCGACATTATGTCGTGCGGCGTGTACCTTCTCCCGGATGGTGTCACCAACCGGGACTAAAGATGAACCTTTAGTCCCGGTTGGAGACGCCAACCGGGACTAAAGATGAACCTTTAGTCCTGGTTGGAGACACCAACCGGGACAAAACACGAGTCAACACTAATAATAGGGGTGAGTGTCAACATTATTTCGTAAGTGTCGACACTATGCCGAGCTGCTTGTACTATAAATAGGCATCCTTGTGAGTCCAGTCCTCCAGCCAGTTTGAGGCATCTCCAAGATGGTTTTCGAGAGCAGGGACACCACTACGGCCAGTTTCAGGGAGATGCCGACTTAGCCCAGTCCTCCGGCATCTCCAAGAAACTGGTCATAGAGGCACTCCCTAATATGTGACCGTGCGCGTTTGGAGATCAGATCTTAATGGTAAGTACGAATCGGGACAACTTCATAGTCCCGGTCCAGCCACAAAACAGGACTAACACTCGAGACATTTATTAATATTAAAAACTGAGACTACAAAACCGGGACTAAAGGCCCCCCTATATATAGTCCCGGTCAATCCACAAACCGCGAAAGATATCCTTCGGTCAAGCCACAAACCGCGAAGATATGAACTAGAGTTACATAATATGAGCATGAACTTCTTGGCATATGTCCTTCCTTATGATCGCTTCAGACGTAACCATGGAGCATCTTCTTTACTTAACGGAATGCTTGGGTCAGTTTTCACTGTGAAGGGCGGAATTTTATCAAACTTATTATAATCTTCTGACATGTCTGTCTTGTCCTCGATTCCCACGATGTTTCTTTTTTCCTGAAAGAACTATGTGACGCTTTGGCTCATCAGATGATGTATTCGTTTGCATATTTTTTCTTTTTTTTGGTCTGGAGGACATGTCCTTCACATAGAAAACCTGAGCCACATCATTGGCTAGGACGAATGGTTCGTCTAAGTTCTTGTCTACCTTTATAAGATTGTTGAGATCCACCATTGTCATTCTGTACTTCTTGTCTACCTCAACCCCTCCTCCTATTAGCTTGACCCATTTGCATCGAAACAAGGGGACCTTAAAATTAGGTCCATAGTCAAGTTCCCATATCTCCTCTATGAACCCATAATACGTGGTCTTTTGCCCATTGTCTTCTGCTGCATCGAAGCGGACACCACTATTTTGGTTGGTGCTCTTTTTATCTTGGCCTATCGTGTAAAATGTATTCCCATTTATCTCGTACCCTTGGAAAGTACATACAACAAGATGGTGTCCTGGCCAACAAGTACAGCTGATCCCCAATGGTGTTATTCGTGAGAAGTCTTTGCAGCCACCGCCAAAACTCGCCATGTGTTCACTTATAATCCATTCATCGACCGCCTGGTGTTTGAGGCGATTAAATTCTTGTGTTCATTGATATACGGGCAACCAAGATAGATATTTGTAAAACCGTAGTGTGCTTGATTGAGAGAATGCCCGTCCCTACATATCATTGCTTTACATCCTAGGGTGCCTTTTCCACGCAGCTTCCCTCGTGTCGTGATTCGAACACCAATCGCCTTAAGGTCGAATAAAATCAACACGTAACTCAATGACCTCCTCACATATAGCCCTTGGAGATGCTTCCTTCTGGCCTAGCATGGTTATGAACATATTTCTTTAAGACTCCCATGTACCTCTCAAAGGGGAACATATTGTGTAGAAATACAGGACCGAGAATGGCAATCTCTTCTACTAGGTGAACCAGGAGATGCGTCATAATATTGAAGAAGGATGGTGGTAAAACCAACTCAAAGCTGACAAGACATTGGGCCACATCTGTCTGTAACCCTGGTAGGCTTTCTGGATCGATTACCTTCTGAGATATTGCATTGAGGAATGCACATAGCTTCACAATGGGTACTCGAACATTTTCAGGTAGAAGCCCCCTCAATGCAAGTGGAAGCAATTGTGTCATAATCACGTGGCAGTCATGAGACTTCAGGTTTTGGAATTTTTTATCTGCCATATTTATTATTCCCTTTATATTCGACGAGAAGCCAGACGGGACCTTGATACTGCTCAGACATTCAAAAAAGATTTCCTACTCTGCTTTGGTAAGAGCGTAGCTGGCAGGAGTTAAGTGGCATCATTTACCCTTCTCGTTCTCAGGATGCATAGGCGTATCAGGGTCTTTCAGACGTTGCTGGTCCTGCCGTGCTTCCGGTGTATCTTTTGTCTTCCCATACACTCCTAGGAAGCCTAACAGGTTCACGCAAACATTCTTCGTCACGTGCATCACGTCGATTGAAGAGCGGACCTCTAAGACTTTCCAATAGGGTAGGTTCCAAAATATAGATTGCTTCTTCCACATGGGCGCGTGTCCGACATCGTCATTCGGAAGAGATAGACTGCCAGGACCTTTTCCAAAGATTACTTCTAGGTCCTTGACCATACCAAATACCTCCTCACCGGTACGGAGGACCGGCTTCCTCCGGGTTCTGCTGCACATTTGAAATGCTTGCCTTTTCTTCTTCATCGGATGCAGGTTCGGAAGAAATCGGTGATACCCTAGGTACACAATCTTCTTACATTTATCCAAATATACACTTTCAGTCTCATCTAAACAGTGTGTGCATGCATTGTATCCCTTGTTTGTCTTCCCTGAAATGTTACTAAGAGCAGGCCAATCATTGATGGTTACGAAAAGAAATGCTCGTAGGTCAAATGGCTCCCCTTTGTGCTCATTCCACATACGTACACCTGGTTTGGCCCACAGCTGTAAAAGTTCTTCAACTAATGGCCTTAGGTACACATCAATGTCGTTGGGGTTGCCTCGGCCTTGGATGAGCACCGCATCATAATGAACTTTCTTCATACACAACCAAGGAGGAAGGTTATAGATACATAGAGTCACAGTGCCAGGTCTTTGGATCGCAGCTCGCTCACCAAAAGGATTCATGCCATCGTACTTAGACCAAACGTTAAGTTCCTTGGCCACGCATGAAGTCCGGGTACTCTCGCTCGACTTTTCTCCACTGTGACCCATCAGCGGGGTGTCTCAACATCGCGTCTTTCTTACGGTCTTCCATGTGCCATCACAACAACTTGGCATGCTCTTTATTTCTGAAAAGACGTTTTAACCGTGGTATTATAGGAGCATACCACATAACCTTGGAAGAAACCTTCTTCCTAGGGACCTCGCCTCAACATCGCCAGATCGTCTGCTCGATCTTATACCGCAGTGCAAAGGCATACCGGGCATGCATCCAAATTCTCGTACTTCTCACCGCGGTAGAGGATGCAGTCATTAATGCAGGCATGTATCTTCTGCACGTCTAATCCTAGAGGGCAGACAACCTTCTTTGCTTGGTATGTACTGTCGAGCACTCATTATTTCTTGGAAGAAGATTCTTCATTTTTACCAACAACTTTGAAAATGCGCTGTCAGTCACACCGTTCTCTGCCTTCCATTGCAGCAAATCCAGTGTGGTACCTAGCTTTTTGTGGCCATCTTCGCAAGTTGGATACAACAATGTTTTGTGATGCTTTAACATCTGCTCCAGCTTCTCCTTCTCCTTTTCAGTTTCACATTCTTCCTTTGCATCAGTAATGGCCTGACCAAGATCGTCATCAGCGGGCCCATCTGCTGCCTCTTGATCTTCATTATCTACCCCGCTAAGTATCATCATATTCAGGATACATATTATGATAGTTGTCATCATCCTCTTCTTCGTTGTCTTCCATCACAACCCCTGTTTCTCCGTGCTTGGTCCAACAATTATAGCTGGGCATGAAACCGGATCAAGGTGTGGGCGGAATGGTTCTGATATTTGAGTAGTCTTTCTTGTTCTGACAGTGAACACACGGACAACACATAAAACCATTGTGACCACGGTTGCATTAGCCACAACGATGAAATTTTGGAGGCCCGTAATGTACTCGGAAGTGCGGCGGACACCGAACATCCATTGCCGGTTCATCTGCATTAATATATAGTATATATCAAAAAATTAATAGGGAGATGACCATTTATATATATAGTACATCAATGACACATGAAAGGATAGTTGCCGACCTCGACCGAGAAGGAAAGAGCAACGAGAAAACTTATTTTGAGCTCTCGTGCATTTCACCGAACACCTCTTGTGCATATGAAAAAAACACAAACTAGCACTCTTCACACCCTCTTGCTAGGCTCCAAAATGAGATAGTGAAAAAAATGGAAGAGTGGATGTGGGCTGCGGTGTCTTATATAGCCCCCCCTTTAACACCGGTTCAAGCCACGAACCGGTGTTAAAGGGGCAGACCCCATCAGTGCGGTCGTCCTTTAACACCGGTTCGTGGCACGAACCGGTGTTAAAGGGGGGGGCTCCTTTTTGCCGCACGGGCCACGCTGGTACGGCCCCCCCTTTAACACCGGTTCGTAGAAGAACCAGTGTTAAAGCCCTTTTCTAGGATCAACAAAAGGCCTCATTTCCACTAGTGTCTGCTGTCATCTTTGTGATTCAAAGATTATTATGAAAGCACCTTTTTAAGGGATTCTTCTTTGGAGTTTGTTTAATTTGCAGAGTAAAAAACCACAAATTTACCATGTTACAAATTTAAGGGATTCAACTCTGGGGTTTCCTCCTCCCAGAGCATCAACGACATCCCATGGTCTATGGGTGTACCCGTCTTGTGGCGGTTACATCGGACTTTTTTAGCCAGGCTTCGTGGCGGCATTCTAGTAGATTGACTGAAGCCTAGTATTTTGCTACTTGTTCTCCTGTGAGACTCTTTGTTTGATCAGATGCTTGGTCTGCGCACCATAGTATTCTGTCATTTGGTGTGTATTACTTTGCGGATGTTTCTTTTGGACTTCTTTTAATAAAGGGTTGTGTGCATCCTTGGATGTAGTGGCCGGGGTAATCCCCTTTTCGAAAAAAAAAATATACCAGTTTGTATCCATTTGTGCCAGCCCGCTTCACATCTTAGCATGTCTGTAGGAGTGGAAATGTAGTGGAAATGTGACATGGACACACACAAAAACTTCATAAGAATGAAAGAAGAGTCAAATAAATGTAAGAAACACAAGGGATGGGAACATGAGGCATAAGGAGTAGTGGAATAGCTTGGCATACAAGAATCTTAGGGGGAAACATAGCTACTCGGTCTTAGGGAGAGTGGGATAATGCGAGTCCACTTTGGCCTTCTCACAACCCTATGTTCGGCTAAAGACACATGTCCATCCATAC
The DNA here is from genome assembly GCA_023614405.1 of Avena insularis. Taxonomy (NCBI): domain Eukaryota; kingdom Viridiplantae; phylum Streptophyta; class Magnoliopsida; order Poales; family Poaceae; genus Avena; species Avena insularis. Next base: position 12,609,809 of record CM042684.1, read on the forward strand.
AACAATGTTGCAAAACTGAGGTTGTTAGGGCATCTTTGTAGCTAAAACAGGCTCGAAAGTATACATGGCAATGCAAAAGGGAGTTAGCTATATACTTAACACCAGTTTTGTGTCTCACACCCAGCTGGTGTTTCAAGTAAATAAATGTTCCCAGCCAGTTGCAATCTCCTTGGCGGCATAATCCTTGTCAAATCGAATCTATTTAACCTGGTAGGAGCCCATCATTTGGGAGTATATATTAAGCGATTTGTGTAATTATAGATTTAGTTAGTATGGTTGAGAGTGATTTCGTTAGATCCAGTGTGTGACGGGGACGTCGGTTCCAACGGTTAAGGGTTGTGGACATGGAGGGAGATGGTGCAGATGTTTATATAGTCCAAACTCCAAACCCATGTTGCCTGATGCATCCACTCCAAACTGACCGCAAAAACTAGTCTGGCGAATTGTTAGGATAGGCCGCACAAGAGAAAAGTTTTTCCAAATAATTAAAAGTATATGTCATAGAAAACGTGTCTACGCATAACAGCTCCTGGTTCACCGATAGTATTTTATTTTTTCATCTCACTTATTAGGATTCAAGAGGCTGAAAGGTTAGAACATTTAATACTCCACATATGAATTAGGATTAGCTAACATCTTATGGATCGGAGTGAGTTATAGAAATACTATTCTCTCCAAATACTCCCTCATTGCCAAAATGTTGCTCATGTAAGATTTCATAAGAGTCAAACATTATCAAGTTTGACCAATTATATAAAAAAATGATCAACATCTAAACACCAAGTCAATACCATTAGATTCATCATGATTTATATTTCATATTGTATATATTTGGTATTGTAGATATAGACAATTTTCTCTATAAACTTGGTCAAAGTTGATGATGTTTGATTTTAAAAAATCTTATATGCACTATAATACGACAATGAGGGAGTACTAAATACGAGCACACATGCCACGACTTAATTATAATCACACATGCAAAAGTGAATGCTCTGCCTAACATGACACATGGAAATAATGACTTTCCCATTATATATATACCACGTTATCTTCATCTGTGTAGATAAGGAAATACATTATACCACTTCACATTTTAACATGCCCATATCATTAGATTTGTGCTTTAGATAGGTGTCATGCACATACACAAAACCAAAAAACATGAGAGAAAACCTAAGAGGGATAAGAAAATATAGGGAACATGAGGCATCGGGAGTAATGTCCCTACGAGTAGTAATGGTATCACAATTTTAGGGGGAGACATAGCTGCTGAAACTACGCCAGATCCTGTTTAAACTGCTGAGACATGCGCCGTGCAGCAAATTGGGAGTACGTGCAGTGGCGGATCCAGAATTAGAGCAAGCCCCAGGCCAAAAATTAAGAGCGAAAAAATACTTAAAAGCGTCTAAAAATACTTTTGTTATAGCACAAAATTTTAATGCAATCGCAAAAATGAACACATGTATATTCAGATCCATTGTTAACGATTCAAGAATGCACATAAGAGATGACTAAAAACTAGAAACAATAGTATGGGGATAAAAGAGATAGTACGAAAAATGATTTAGTTCATCTGAGTCTTCCAAGATATTATCAGATCAATGGTTTAGTTCATCGAGCCTTCCCATCATCAGTAGAAGAATCAATACTTTCAAGAAAGAAAAAATATATATTTCATAAGGAATTGCAAATATATTCATCACGTGTTCCCGGAACATTCAATTGATAACGAATAATTGTTAATTCACAAATCAGTTCAATTACAAATAAATGAAATCACTGAGTGTATCCAATTGAAATGATGCAATCAGGGGAAATTTACCTATCTGAGTACAATCAGTCCCGTGAGAGCAGCCGAGTAGACAACAAAGGATGAGAGGAGGCAGAGTCGTAGGCCTGAAGAAATCGGGCGGCGCGGGCCGCCTGTCGCGCGGAGGAGGACCGGAGGAAGAACCGCCGAAGTGGAGGCGGCGGCCGGGCAGGGGTGCGCCGCGACGACGAACTGGTGTGGGCGCGCCCTCCCACGAGAGAGACGGTGTCCGGGGCGCAGAGGAGGTCGGGGACAGGAGGAAAGCAGTCTGCCGGCCGTCGTTTGAAGGAGGCCGGAGGACTGGGGGCATGAATGCCGCCGCAGCGAGCCAACGCGGAGTCGAGGTCTCATGCGAACGTTGAGCCGGGAGAAGTTCCTCACGGTCGAGCGTGGCCTCACAGGGAGGCCACTTGGGCCAGACTTGGCCAACGCCCTGGGCCAAACTTATTTTTTCACAGAGGATAAGCATGATTTTTCTTTACGTCCCGGGCCATGGCCTGGCTGCCCTGGGCCTAGATCTGCCCCTGAGTACGTGGTACCATCGATGCTCGTTAGACAAAGCTAACGTTTACTTTCTGTCTTGCTTTTCTAGCAAACCAAGCTTTTCTGCCTTGCACTCATGCACCACTTCCACCTGTAATATAATCACCCAACGTTGTCTACGCATTTAAGATTCACAATGGGTTCTTCGTTCAGGTGTACGCGATGGGGATTAGATTTAGAGAGGAATGCTACTAGAGGAACATGCCAACGAGGCATATTCTCTTCATGCAGGCTAAAGTATATACATACATGGATCAACGGAATCTAGTGCGTACTCCACTATCTACTAGAGTTGCAACACCTATCTACATATCGATCTAACCGCGCTCTGGCTTCGAGGCTGTATATTTCTTGCAGTGAGATACAAGGTGCTATCACGTTTATTTAACAGGCACAAACGCCATCCATTTGTCGCTCACTTGACCAAGTAATAGAGTTGCGGACGCCAACCCGCATAAGTATACACATTGAGTTTAAACTAGACTAATTTTGCTAAAAATTTAGAACTAGATTAAACGATTTTGACTACGAAGCAGGGTGGATTGGGTGCCGCTTTGCAACCCAGCCAGGTAAGAACACACGGGGACAAGCAAGCATGTTGTTGTTGCTGCTGCTACTGCTTACTCTTTATGTTATACGTGCTTCTTCCTCTGCCGGTTCTCCGCTGATTCCTTGAGCTTCTCGCTATCGATGTCATTATCCTTTCGGTCACATCCAAGATGTCTATTCTTGATTAGTCGAGCTTAGAAATTTGTATTAGAAATGCAACTTCGAAACTATCACCTCCAATTTTTATAATTTTTTTTCGAAAAGGGGTATAATAACCCCGGCCTCTGCATCGACTGATGCATATAGCCTTCATTGATTTATTAAAAATTTATTACATCATTTTTATTACAAAGAGACCAGATCATGGGTCACAAAGAGTTGGCACATGGATCAACTATCTAAAAAGAGCAAGAAGAAAAGATCTCCAATTTTTATAATGGATTATATTATTAGAATGTTTTTAGTGTAACAGTGTAAGGACAATATAAAATTATCGCCTTATACAAAAGTCCGGTGTTATAGACACATTTTCCTTTCTTCCTTAGACGACCCGGCCCGGCCGGGAGGCGATCCCAGTTGGCACCGCTCGTCTCCCCGTTTCGCGTCTCTCTCCTTTGCCGTCACCACCGAGGCAAAGCCCCGGCTGGTTGTGGGCAGTGAGGCCCCTCGTTCCTATCGATTTTAGGGGGGAGAGAGAGTGTGTGTATACGAACAGGTCGAGACATGCATAGAATGCCTTGGTAGGGTCCCCGTCACGTCCCCTAAGAATTTGTCCACGGGAGGAGTGATGGTGGGAGCCATGATGTAGCTTTGAAACCCGGATCCAGCCCGTGGACACATTGAGAGTGAATGCTCTAACAACCATCAAATGTGTAAATAATGTTTTGCCCATTATATGTACGCCACTCCAGCTTCATCGGAGTAGTAAGAAGCATTGTTATACCACTTCACATTTTAGATAATCTTCAGAAAATAGGATTGGGTTAGACACAACCAGTTTCTCATCTCTCCGCCACTGTGGCGCTCCAAAGAGGGGCTGTCAAGTCGTGCACTTGCTCGCACGTGCCACCTCTACTACAGGAATAGAAAGCTACGCCAACGGCCAAACGTCGAGGCCGTCGGCATAGCCATTGTCTAGGCTAATCCCGCCAAGCAGCCGCCGGCGTAGAATTGCCGTCGGCATATTCTATGCTACATCGACGGCTGTCCTCGGCGTAGCTATTTTTTATTTTATCTCATTAAACTTTAAAAAATCATAACTAAATCATTCTAATTCGGAAAAATACAAATAATATATCAAAATTTGCAGAAAAATAAGATCTATCTATCTACACTCAAATATTACACATTTGTAAATAAAAATTATGTCACACCCCCGGGATTAGGGCTAGACAAATTCCAAACCTCTGTCTGATATAACCCTAACCTAAATCTCGAAAGCGTACAGAGAGAATTGATAACACAGCAGTGACCGCACGACACAAAAATTATTACAGCAAGCTCATAACTGAGCAAAGAACCAAAATATTACAAGCAGAGGTCACTTACAACAAACATCAAACAATAGAAGGTAAATTATGCTATTAAGTATAGCAAACTTAACAAATGGCCTAAGAAGCCTGAAGCATAACGATGACGTCCAATCCATAGATCCCAGACTGCCGACTGGGAACTCCAAACTACTCGTCGATGTCGATGCCGTGAAGAACTCATCTTATATGGTAACACTTACACTGCTGCAGAAGAATCAACGAAGCAAGGGTGAGTACAGGGTGTACTCCGCAAGACTTATGGCTGGTGGAGTTATTTTTTCATAAAACCATCTTTGTTTTGTAAAACAAGAGGGAGAAGAATCTCGACTAATCAGAATATTTTAAAAGGGGATAAGAGAGCGGTATCTCTAACTTTGATCATCTTTTGATATCCACCGAATCATCATCAGCTGAACCTATCTAGGATCACCCCCTCGATCCCTGAGGAAGCATCCTTAAGCACACATTATTTAACTTGCCAAGTTTTACGATTAGGTTCAAGTTCTCTATGATCTTCACGTCCGTTCCCAAGTCGTCCATAACCACGGACGCGGCTTTTCGAAAAGATTAATAACCCTGCAGGCTGTACAACTTTACCCACACGCGCCAACCGATTCCTAATGCCAAGCTATAAGCCCTCTTCCTTGTAAGGCCGGCAGAGAGTGGTTGACCACGACCTTTACCTTTCTTTCGCCGAGACCATGAGTCACACACTAAGGAGATGCCGCCGTAACGGGTCGATTCCCGAAGTCGGTCCCTAGCGATGTGAACAGGGTTTGAGATTACGGATGTCGGGCATCTCCCATTCCCTGCCACGCTTACCTACCTGTTATGAATGCACCTCCTCCACCTCCATTCAAGAACAACCAAAATGCGTATGTCGAATGGAAAGCCCGAACTATGTGACTCATGCAATCTACTAGGCAAGTTAGTGAGACGAGGGGGTTTCCAGGCCCCCGTGTGGTTGTACGCTCGTCTTGGTTCAAGAGGCAAGAACATCAGGTCCTAGGGTTGGCAAGTATGGGACTACAAAAACCACAACCCACATGGCCTCCCATACAAGCCTTAGCATGTTTAGTATTCATCTCTGATCACATCACCACATCCTACCATACTAGATTCATTCGCATCTCCGGTGCATCACCTGAATGATCAGCATCGTACCACTAGGCATGGCTAAGCTTGACTGCACTATGGTACTAGTGGTGCTCATAAGCCAAACCCTAGTTATGCTAGGAGCAGTGGATCAGGTAGTATAGTTCACAAAGGGAAACATGCATCAGATAGGATTAATCTATCTACTGACAAAAGACTGTTGAACCGAATGCATATGGAGAGAATGAAATACTTTGTAAACATAGGTTTCATATGTATTAGTGGGGCTTCGCTTGCCTTTGCCAGTTGATATCCGGATAACAGAGCTTTGGACACCTGGCACTTGACTTGGTTATAGTTGGTCAATTATTGGTCTTCAACCTTCGACGATGTTGATCTCGGTCTTTGATCTCGAGCTTTAGTCTAGGTCTCGATCTTGATCCCGATATCTTATTCTACCGGAGAAGAACCAAATACCGGAAAGAAAGGAAACAATCAACAAGTGGCATCCATGAAATGCTCAAACAAGGATGATGATATTACAAGTTGAGTTGTGTTGAAATGAAACCCTAAACATGCTTGGTCATTTAATCGGGGTTCCGAGGGGTGCAAACCCTAGAACATGGGATCCTCGGAAACATCTGTGGGGTTCATTTTGTTCTTATAATTAAACTTGCAGTTGAAGTTGTTGAACAATGCATGATTATAATTTAAATAGAGAGACCTCATTTTTCTGAACATTTTGATATATTATTTGTATTTTTCTGATTTAAAATGAATTAGTTATGAATTTCCCCATTTTTAATTCATTTTTGGAAATTATAATTTTTTTTTGGATTATTTAAATTATTTTCCAGCTTGGGCCCACATGTCATAAGTTTGATCATTTTAGAAAACATTTTCCATAATTATTAAAATCCTGACAGAGGTGGCCCACAGGGGTATTTATAATTCCAGAAAACAATTTATAAAACATTAAATAAAAGGAAATAGGGGAATATGACCTCATGCTGACACCCTCATGCTGATGTCAGCATGACGTCAGCAATGGAGATGCTCCCTGGTCACACGCGGACCCGTCGATTGGGAGCGCCCCAGGATGCGCGAGCGGACTCGTTGGAAAGAGGGAAGTGAGGCGGTCCTTCTAGCGGTGGCGTCGCCCTCGAATGGTCGCCGGAGCTGGACAAACAGCAGGCATCTGCGGCGGCCGACGGAGGAGTATGTTGCAAGCTCGAGCCAGATCCAGAGGAGGATAGCGGAGTGCACCGAGAGGTCGAGTAGCTCACCAGGAGTGCGATTCTGATGAAAGGAAGGCTTGGGGCGGCCGGAATCATTGGCGCGCACGACGGCTGGAGCTCGGGAGGGAGCTGTCGATTGCGATGTCTCGGGCTTCTCCTGCGTGCGCCGTTTGGGGGCAAAACATAGAGGAAGACAAGGCGGTCTCAGCGGCGTGTTCTATGGACCTCGGGGCGACCGGGAATGGCGTAGTGCCAGTGAGGTCTGAGGGTTAGGGTTTCGGGCATGGCTCGGGAAAGTGAGGGAGAGGGAAAAATGAGGCCTAGGGTTATCTAGCAGTGGCGTCGAGTACTTGTAGGGATCCATGGGCGGCGGCGGGAATCTTGGCCAAGAAGTGAATGAAAGCGCCACACCAAATTGCTTCTCCGTCGAGGAAGAAGACGACGTGAAACAACCAGCGAAAGTGCTACTGGGTCGCCAGCACTGTAGGCTTTGGCTGGGCCGAGCCAGAAAGAGAGGGAGGGAGGGCTGCGGCCTGATTAGGTTAGAAACTTTTTTCTGCCCAGATCTTTTTCTATTTTTCTGTTTTCTTTATCTCTTTTGTAAATTCATTTTTAATTCTATTTTGAATATTTCAAAAATACAAGAGCTTTACAAACATTTTAGAAATACTTGCAGGTCCCTTGTAACAATTTGGGCTCCACACTTTTTGTGATGTTTCAAATAATCAAAACCATTTGAGCGGTTTAAAGAGAGAGGGAAAAATAGGGTTTAGGGTTTGATCTATTTGTTGCACCCATTTTAAATGATGATGATGCTGAATGAATGCACAAACATTTCCTAATTACTATTTGGTTAAACTAGGGTTGTTACAATTCTATCCCCCTTAAAAGAATATCGACCCGAGATTCCTAGGTAGGAAGATAGAAGGAACAGGGTTACACTAGACTTCGACGATCTTCTCGAAGAGGTTGATCCATGCCACCATGACGAGTGGATGAAGCGCTTCGTAATCTTCGAGGTGGCTGCTCAGACTAAGGAAGAGAGGGACTAACACGGAACCACAAACTGAGTATCTCATGGTCAACTCATGGATAGATGTTTCACGAACATCTCTAAAGCCAACGAACATGAAACACGTCAAGGTAACGAAAGAAACAAAAGGAGAAGGTTTCAAGGTGAGAGGTAACTAGTCTTCATTGGGATTGAGACCATGGAGCTTGCAGAAGAAATTTAACTTTTGAGGGAAGAAACTTCCAACAGATGGAACATGACCATAGACTTTGAGAGGTAAACCTCTACTAAACAGCTTAAGTAGAGCTTTACAGGTGGAAGAGATAGTTACCAACAAAACCAAGTTGTTGAACTACTTTTGACATAGAAGGGTCATTCTTTCGTTCAACAGAAGGCCAAGACAGAAAGGTGTTTTAGTGGAGAGGACTCATAAGAGTCACAAGGAACATGTAACAAGAGAAACTGTTGATTACCAAAATCATGATTGCTCTTTGAACATGCTTAAGAAAGCGGGAAGGAAACTCTTTATTCATCTATAACTATCAAAATCCTTGCCAAGATCATGATATCACTTTACACCACCAAGATGAATAGTTGAGAAGATTCCTGATGACACGAGAAGAAAGAAACTTCATTCTCAGACTCCACGTACTTGGCATAACACATGCTTTCCATCATAAAAGGGTCTATAGGGTTGACCAAGAGATATTTAGCAACTCTACTTTAAATGTTCTCCTTGATGTTCAGAACACCAATATCAGACTTTTGACAAGCCTTTAATCAGTCATCAAGTAAAGGTCGGACTTCGTTTACAAAGGAAACCATAAGCACAACTCCTATAATAGATCATAGAAGATGCCTTATGAGGAGTGGTTGTTACTGCTGATTCAGGATAAGGTGACAGTAGGTCTTCCGACTGGTTGTGCCAACCATTACATCAACCTTTCTAGAATTACAATAGACGTACGTCATAACCTTGAGGAACACCAATCATTATTGCTGCTTGAGATTCAGCTTTGGTTTGGTGAAGAGATACTTCAGACTTAGCATGTTCGAATAGAAAGGGTGCAAAATTTACCTCAAGGTAAAGTTACTAGATTCTTAAGATACGGACTTCAATGTCAAGATCCAAAAGATGAGCTAGGTTGCGAAACAAATGTATTAGCAAGTTATCAAAAGATAATTGCACCTACATGAGTTGTTTGCAATGAAACACAATTGAATACTTATTTGGAAACATTTAGGAGGATATTAAAGTTCTGTTGGAATTCTTATCTTTCGTGAACAAATCAATCAGTGGCTTAAGATGCTTGTAGAATCTTCTCGATATGTGAAGGTATCAACCTACCATATGAAGAATGCTTTGCACATGCATGACTAACTTGAAATGATTCCTGAAGAAACAAAGATAACTCTACTCAAATCCATGGCGACATCTTTCAATATTTGCACATGAACCGGAGAAGGTTACTTCTAACATCCAGAACACGTACTTCGGGATAACACGAAGATGGTTCTCAAAAGTTTCCAACATTAATGCCAATTGTTCCATATGAGTCTGCATTAACATGGAGAGGTTAAGAATGTCATCGATGGGATCAATAACAAACTTATCTATACACTCCAAAAAGATGGGATCATATGTTGTATGAACAAGGCAGAAATACTGGTCAGACCAGAGGACATGAAGATGTACTTAAGTGAGGCATCACTAGTGGATACACCATCAAGATAGTCCTTAGAACTGAGTTTGATTTGATGATTGCCCAACTCAAATCAAAGGAGGGAAGATAACATATCCACAAAGGACATAGTATCTTACTTCAACGAACAAAACTAGACATCCCTTTAAGAAGGAACAGAGTTGGATAGAACTTTTGTCTTACAACTCTCCAAGTTGTTGTTTAAGCTCAACCAACTAGTTCAGGGGTATCCAGTACGGATCCTTGGAGACTTGACAATGCGGTCATGTGGTAACATGGAGATACTTCTAGTAGACATCTAGAATATCACGGACCACCGATATGTCACTTAGTTCGAGAGGGAAACTTGCTTGGTAAGGCAAGAAGGCATAGTCTCAGAGTTTCGGCACAAGCCTCACTCTTGGACCGAAGAGGGTGTTCTAGGATAGAGGACTTGATAGCACAATCATCCTTTGCTTAGTGATAGTGTTAACCAATCACGCTAAGAATGATACAAATGTCCTTTGAGTTCAAAGCAATAATAATTGCTAAGAATCTCAGATGACCACATTATTATGCACACGCAACACTCATGAGCATGGAAGCTCGAGGAAGGGTGGGTAATTATATGTAAAAGCATCACTTCATTAAGAGGTCATGAATCTTAGCATGATCTCTTAGTATTGAAAGGGTGTGATACTTTAGGGTAGAACAGAACATAAGCCAATCAACGCTTATTGATCTGTGGATTACAACACTTTGACCTGGTCTTAGAAATGACGAGGTACTGGAGTTTGTTTCTCCTAGACATCCCGAAATGGTTTGTCATGGCGAACCACAAGAGTATCTTGCATTGTAAGATATCAATGCATATTACTACTTGGCTACCAACTGGTAGACAAAGGTCGGAAAGCAACAAGGAAAAAGGAACATGCTCAGGATAGAATCCCAAGATGTGGATGCATAAGTCAACAATCTTCCGAAAACCAATGTAGAGAAGGGAAATGTGTGGTAGAGTCACGAGTATAGATGCAAGACTCTCGAGGAGTACCCTTGTCGTGACCTATTTGGTTCCATTATAGAACATCTGCCATAGCATGTGGTAGGGGAAGTTCTTTATCGTCACTGTTCAATGGCGTCAATATCCACAAGCTTGAAGGCTATACTAGAAGGTACTAGCCATTCTGAGGTAATGTGTAAACATTAACCATAGAGGTCAACAATATGGATCTTGGGTTAAAGGTCAGCTTCATGTACAAGATTCACAACACCTGAATCCAGCACAATCGGGGATCTTAAGTTCAAGTACAAGGGCTAAAACCCAAAGAAAGGAATAACTACTTATTGAGTGACAAAGAGTACAGTACAAGATAGTAATCACGAGGTAGCTTCCAAGAGAGGAAACGACTTCTGAATTACCCAAACAAATAAAAAGGAGGCACACTGGGCAAAAGGAGACTTCGAGGCCTAGAGCAGAACATTGAGGAACCAGCAAAATGATGTTGTGGAACCTTAAAATACAGAGATTATGACAGAAAGAAATCTCTCAAATGAAGCAGAGCAAAGGGAAACAAGGAACACACACAACTGACTCTAGAAAACTCAACACTAGGTCAAATGGTTGAAAATCGGCATGCCTGAAGAGGCACCTAAGCTTTGAAAAACTGGACGACATAGCAAAAGTTTTCCAAATCAACACAAGATAAGATGACCCAGAGTTAGAGCGAAATTGGATAAGAACAAAAAGAAGCATACCAGAGATTTTGCACATAATTTTCATCTTTGAAAATAGTTTTCACAAACACTAGACTGAACATCGAGCAATAGAAAGGTTTCCTACAGTCGCTACTGCTCTGATACCAAAACCTGTCACACCCCCGGGATTAGGGCTAGACAAATTCCAGGCCTCTTTCTGATATAAGCCTACCTAAATCTCGAAAGCGTACAGAGAGAGAATTGATAACACAACAGTGACCCTACAACACAAAAATTATTACAGCAAGCTCATAACTGAGCAAAGAACCAACATATTACAAGCAGAGGTCACTGACCACAAACATCAAACAACGGAACGAAAATTATGCTATTAAGTATAGCAAACTTAACAAATGGCCTAAGAGGCCTGAAGCATAACGATGACGTCCAATCCATAGATCCCAAACTGCCGACTGGGAACTCCAAACTACTCGTCAATGTTGGTGCCATGAAGAACTCATCTTATATGGTAACACTTCCACTGCTGCAAAAGAATCAATGAAGCAAGGGTGAGTACAGGGTGTACTCCGCAAGACTTATGGCTGGTGGATTTATTTTTGCATAAATCCATCTTTGTTCTGTAAAACAAGAGGGAGAAGAATCTCGACTAATCAGAATATTTTAAAAGGGGATAAGAGAGCGGTATCTCTAACTTTGATCATCTTTTGATATCCACTGAATCATCATCAGCTGAACCTATCTAGGATCACCCCCTCGATCCCTGAGGAAGCATCCTTAAGCACACATTATTTAACTTGCCAAGTTTTACGATTAGGTTCAAGTTCTCTATGATCTTCACGTCCGTTCCCAAGTCGTCCATAACCACGGACGCGGCTTTTCAAAAAGATTAATAACCCTGCAGGGGTGTACAACTTTACCCACACGCGCCAACCGATTCCTAATGCCAAGCTATAATCCCTCTTCCTTGGAAGGCCGGCAGAGAGTGGTTGACCACGACCTTTACCTTGCTTTCGCCGAGACCATGAGTCACACACTAAGGAGATGCCGCCGTAACGGGTCGATTCCCGAAGTCGGTCCCTAGCGATGTGAACAGGGTTTGAGATTACGGATGTCGGACATCTCCCATTCCCTGCCACGCTTACCTACCTGTTATGAATGCACCTCCTCCACCTCCATTCAAGAACAACCAAAATGCATATGTCGAATGGAAAGCCCGAACTATGTGACTCATGGAATCTACTAGGCAAGTTAGTGAGTCGAGGGGGTTTCCAAGCCCCCGTGTGGTTGTACGCTCATCTTGGTTCAAGTGGCAAGAACATCGGGTCCTAGGGTTGGCAAGTATGGGACTACAAAAACCACAACCCACGTGGCCTCCCATACAAGACTTAGCATGTTTAGTATTCATCTCTGATCACATCACCACATCCTACCATACTAGATTCATTCGCATCTCTGGTGCATCACCTGAATGATCAGCATCGTACCACTAGGCATGGCTAAGCTTGACTGCACTGTGGTACTAGCGGTGCTCATAAGCCAAACCCTAGTTATGCTAGGAGCAGTGTATCAGGTAGTATAGTTCACAAAGGGAAACATGCATCACATAGGATTAAACTTGTGGGGTTCATTTTGTTCTTGTAATTAAACTTGCAATTGAAGTTGTTAAACATTGCATGATTATAATTTAAATAGATAGAGCTCATTTTTCTGAACATTTTGATATATTATTTGTATTTTTTGATTTAAAATGAATTAGCTATGAATTTCCCCATTTTTAATTCATTTTAAATCATTTTTGGAAATTATAAAACATTTTTGGATTATTTAAATTATTTTCCAACTTGGGCCCACATGTCATAAGTTTAATCATTTTAGAAAACATTTTCCATAATTATTAAAATCCTGACAGGGGTGGCCCAGAGGGGTATTTATAATTACAGAAAACAATTTATAAAACATTAAATAAAAGGAAATAGGGGAATATGACCTCATGCTGATGTCAGCATGACGTCAGCAATGGAGATGCTCCCTGGTCACACGCGGACCCGTCGATTGGGAGTGCCCCAGGATGCGCGAGTGGGCTTGTTGGAAAGAGGGAAGTGAGGCGGTCCTTCTAGCGGTGGCGCCGCCCTCGAATGGTCGCCGGAGCTGGACAAACAGCAGGCATCTGCGGCGGCCGACGGAGGAGTATGGTGCAAGCTCGAACCAGAGCCAGAGGAGGATAGCAGAGTGCACCGAGAGTTCGAGTAGCTCACCAGGAGTGCGATTCCGATGACAGGAAGGCTTGGGGCGACCGGAATCATTGGCGCGCATGGCGGCCGGAGCTCAGGAGGGAGCTGTCGATTGCGACGTCTCGGGCTTCTCCTGCGTGCGCCGTTTGGGGCAAAAGATAGAGGAATACAAGGCGGTCTCAGTAGCGTGTTCTATGGATCTCGGGGCGACCAGGAATGGCGTAGCGCCGGTGAGGTCCGAAGGTTAGGGTTTCGGGCATGGCTCGGGAAAGTGGGGGAGAGGGAGAAAAAGAGGCCTAGGGTTATCCTGCAGCGGCGTCGAGTACTTGTAGGGATCCGGGGGCGGTGGCGGGAATCTTGGCGCGCAGCATCGGCGGACGGCAGAGCGCTGGCCACCCAGCTGCTTCTCCCGTCGAGGAAGAAGACGACGCGAAACAGCCAGCGAAGGGGTACGGGCCACGCTTTGCTGCTTTGGGCACCAGGTGGGCCTTGGCTGGGCCGAGCCAGAAAGAGAGGGAGGGAGGGCTGCGGCCTGATTAGGTTAGAAACCTTTTTTCTGCCCAGATCTTTTTCTATTTTTCTGTTTTCTTTATCTCTTTTGTAAATTCATTTTTAATTCTGTTTTGAATATTTCAAAAATACAAGAGCTTTACAAACATTTCACAAATACTTGAGGGGCCCTTGTAACAATTTGGGCTCCACACTTTTTGTGATGTTTCAAATAATCAAAACCATTTGAGAGGTTTCGAAGAGAGAGGGAAAATAGGGTTTAGGGTTTGATCTATTTGTTGCACCCATTTTAAATGATGATGATGCTGAATGAATGCACAAACATTTCCTAATTACTATTTGGTTAAACTAGGGTTGTTACAATTAGATCCCCCTTAAAAGAATCTCGACCCGAGATTCTGTCGTGGTATTGCCGAAGAGTACGCCATGGAGGGGTCCTCACAGTGCGTGTTTAGAGACGTGAAGGAAGGCGGACGGTTGACGGGTACGAGGTAACACAGCTTACCCAGGTTCAGATCCCACAATGGTGGCAGAATCCTACTCCTGCTATAAATCACTATAATGGCAATACGCCGAGTTACAGGGATTGGTTCACTGTGCGAGGTTGTCTAAGATTGTCTGAAGTTGTGCCCTAAAGGCTCCCATAGGCCCGACTTATATAGTCGCCAGGTCCTAGGGTTACAAGGAAAAGTCCTAGCCGGACAGGTTGCAGAGTCCTACACTGACTATAACTAGTCTAGCTTGTATTGTACTCCAAGGCTCCGGGTACGCTGGTGATTCCACCGTAGCCTTCCTTTATCCGGCATGGGCCTCCCTTCTGGATCCATCTAACTGGGCCACCCAGCAGGCCATGGGCCATGCTACCAACTGTGGGTCACCCGGGTTATCCGGATAAGAGACATGCTATGAGGATATCCATATAGCATATCCCCAACAATAGCCCCCGGAGACCTCCGAGATCTTGCGCCATCTTGCCTCTTCATGTTGAATGCTCCGTCTAGATGGATGTCGGTAAATCATCAAGCAATATCTTGTAGTCCTCTCAAAGAACCCTGCAAGGTATTCTCCGTCTTCAACTTGTAAGTCGGACAAATGCTGAATCTTCCATCGTACTCTTCCATAGCCGGACTAGATCTGTCCATGCCGGAATCTTCTGATGTGATGGTTCATCTGCCTATGACAGCTAGGGTGACGTAGACATAGGTCAGCGACACCTCGTAACTCACATATGCAGAGAACACAATCATGTCCGATTTTCCGGCGCGAGCAATACGAACCGTTGGCGGCGACGGTTGGGACGTGGCGAAACTTCTGCACACGTTCGCGCACACGGCGCCTACGAGGCAACCATCCGATTAAGCTGCACGAATCTTGATGATGGAGATCATAAATAGTAACCAGGGTAGAAATTTTTACTTTTCACCTCATTCTCTCCTCGCATCATCTTCTTCCTCCAGCGAGCGCCCCCTCGAGCTCTTCGTGCAATCTTGCGAAAAACCCTAGCTCCAATCTCGCCAGTCACTTCCAAACTCGCGCAATGGCTAGCAGCAGCTCTACTCCCTCGATGGCGGCGTCAGGCAAAGCCGCGATGAAGCCGGCGAGTTTCGTCGTCGTGCCCCCAGAGGGCCTGGTCATCCCCGTCTCTGCGGTGGTTGAGTCCACCGGCGGCGACCACAAATCAGCGGCGCTGGAACTGCTGGAGGAGGACAACGACTCCCACAGAGGCGATTGGCGAGGTTTGGATATCACGGACCGCGATATCAAGGAACTGATCGTTGAAGGATACCTCCCCGTGGTGGAGGGGCTCGCCTGGCGGGCGGCACCGGCCGGCGAGGTCACACCTTCTCCCCAAGCCGGAGAAAAGGTGTACCTCAAAACACAATTGGTACGCGGAGTCTCCCTGCCCATATCTAACTTCTTCCTTGCCGTCTTGAACCACTACCGAGTACAGCCCCAAAACCTTTCTCCCAATAGTATTCTAGTGCTTAGCAATTACGCGGCACTTTGTGAGGGTTACCTAGGGATTAGGCCTAGGCTAGATCTCTTTGTGTATTTCTTCACCGTCAAGCATGAAGCCGGAGCCAGCAAAGATGAACTTAGAAATTGCGGCACCATTAGCTTTAAGATCCGTCCTAGCCGGCGGTTCCCCGACATTGTTGGCCACGAGTCCTGTAAGAACTGGCAGCGTACTTACTTCTACGGTCCAGATATCCCTCTGGCTAACCGAGAAGTAACGTACCCGGACTTCGTCGATGGTGCCGCCGCTGAAGCTTCAACATGGAGATCCCAAGCCTCCCTTCCCACTGACATCGACACTTCCCGTGCCATAAGGCGGATAGAGTGGCTCATAGATACGGGTTTGACCGGCTTGGACCTAGCCATGTGCTGGTTCATCAGGCGAATCCAACCTCTGCAGCACCGCTTGAAGCTGATGCATGAGTATACCAACGATAGAAGGGATAGCCTCCGCATGTCCATGGACAACTTCTCGAGCGACTCCGTCAAGCTTCGCCTCAAGGACATCGTCAAGGTGAAGGACAAGCAGCGTGGCTTCTCCATCACCTACGACATGTTTGTAGAGAGCAAGTTCCCAAAGGTATTTTTTTCCGTGTATGACATATACTCCAGTTCTTCTGTCTAACCATTAACATCTCATCTAACACGGTGGTTCTTCACTTAACAAATTTGCGACTTAGATGAGGACAACATGGCTCCCAAAATCTATGGACCAAAGATGAAGTAAGTCACCGTCGTGTCCGACGACAATGCTCCAACGACACGAAAGCGGAAGAGCTCCGCCTCTGACGCTGCCGACGGAGGAAAGAAGAAGAAGACGGAGGGTGGAGCCTCCAAAAAGATTACCGCCGCCCTGGAGGCGGAGAAAAGAAAGATTACCGGGATCCCCTTTGCAAAAGCACCCCCACTTGTGTAAGCTTCTTTCTCTCTGACATTGTCCATTTGTCTGTATTATTCCCGTACTTATGCAATTTTGCACGTTTCAGGAAGAAAGCCACGACCAGCTTGAAGAAGACCTCCAAAACATTGGGGGCTTCTAAAACCATTAAGGACATGCTGCATCACGACGCATCTCCCGCCATCGCCCCTGTTACCCCTATCGTCAAGCCTTCCTCCGCTCCGACAAGCTCACAGGCTAAGGAGGCATCTGGCCCTTCCGCCATGGAAGTGGACTCATGTGCCTCTACCGAGCTTGCTGTTGTCGCCGAACAGGCGACGCAGGAAAGTGCCGCCCACCAAATGGCTGAAGCTCTGGCTAAGGATGCCATCGGTAGCGGTAAGGCGGTGGTGGAAGCTGGTACCTCTGCGGAAGGCAGCGCCCTCGCCCCCCAAAAACCCATAGAGTTCCCGAAGATAGTCTATCCGGCACTTACGCAGGGTAGCACTGCTCTGGTTCCTGGTGCGGTGCCGAAATCTCCGACGTGCGGTCTTGAGGAGCTCCTCGAACAAGCAGATATCTTGCGAGGAAACAACATATCCTTTGGCAAGCTGCTGGCCGAGAGCGATACCAATCTCAAGATCATTGCACTTGTAAGTTTTATTTGCCTTTTTCATTTCATATGAGTATCCCACTATAGCCCCCGAGGATTTAGACGGGAAACCATAGGTCTTTGCGTCTGAATGCTCTAAGAGTAACTAAAGTAGAAAACTTCTCACTGTAGCCCCCATGCATATAGGTGGAATGAATTATTCTGACTAGATGCTTTAAGAGTAGGATACGCAGTGTTCATAAATTTCGATACTGTATCCCCCAATCTTCTAGTTGTAACTGAATTAGTTCCGACTAGATGCTTTAAAGAGAAGCTAAGCTTTTATCCAAGTTAAAAAACTTTATACTGTAGCCCCCAAGCTTCTAATCGAAAACTGAATTAGTTCCGACTAGATGCTTAAAGAAAGACTAAGCATATTGCTAAGTTAAAAAACTCTCGCTGTAGCCCCTGAGCGTCTAGGTGGAATTTTTCCGGCTAGATGCTCCAAGTGGACCAAACAATGTTTAACTTTTATTTTTCCACAGAACGAGAATGATCGGAGGGGCATGGCCAACGACAAGTACCAGAAGATGCGCGCAGACTTGCAAGCCGAAAAGGGTAAAAATGCCTTTTTGAAGGAACAGATCACCAAGAGCAAGCGTCTGTTTTCTTTTTCGCATTCTAACTTGGTTTTGTACCCACATTCTCCGAGTACTCACTATGTACTTTGTTTTCTCCGACCTGCAGAATATGTTGCCCAGGCCAAGGATATTGTCGATCAATCCAAGCATATTCAGCAGCTGGATAGCAAGAACAAAATCCTCAAGGAGGAGAGGAAGGTGTTGGAATTATGCCCTAGAGGCAATAATAAAGATGTTATTATTATAATTCTTGTTCATGATAAAGTTTATATTCCATGCTAGAATTGTATTAAGCGGAAACTTTGATACTTGTGTGGTTTATGAACAAAACCGTGTCCCTAGTACACCTCTATGGACTAGCTCATTGATTAATGATGGTTAAGGTTTCCTAACCATAGACATGAGTTGTCGATTAATAATGTGATCATGTCATTAGGAGAATGATATGGACATACCCAAATTAAGCAGAGCAATTAGATCGTGTCATTGTGTTCATCTTTGCTAAGCTTTTCTTATGTCAAATATTGTATTCCTTAGACCATGAGATAATGCAACTCCCTGGTATCGGAAGAAAGCTTTGAGGTCATCAAACGTCATCCTATGAGATGGTGATCATAAAGGTGTCTCTCAGGTGATCGGAAAGTACTTGTTGGGTTGTATGTATCGAGATGGGATTTGTCCCTCCCAAGTTGGAGAGATATACTTCGGGCCCACTCGGTAATCGATATCAACACCGCTTGCAAGCACGTGGTTAAGGAGTTAATCACAAAGTGATATCGGATTACGGAACGAGTAAAGTACTTGTTGTGAACAAGATTGAACTAGGTATGCCGATGCCAATGATCGAATCTCGGGCAAGTAAAATATCGCGTGACGAAGGGAATATATATATGGGATTATTTGAATACTGGCATCGTGGTTCATCCGATATGATCATCGATGAATATGTGGGAGTCAATATGGGTTTCCAGACCCCGCTATTGATTATTGATAGAAGATCATGTCTGCATATTCTCGAACCCGTAGGGTCACACACTTAACGTGTCTAGACGCTAGGATAGAATGGATAATTGGTTTATGAGTTTTTGTTCGGAGTCTCGGATGAGATCTAGGACATCACGAGAGGTTCCGGAATGGTCCAGAGAATAAGATTCATATAAGGGAAAGTAGTTTTTGGATTTCGGAATTGTTGTGGATTGTTCGGTATTGTACCGGAAGGTTCTAGAAGCTTCCGGAGTGGGACCAACGTGGCCCCACTTGTCGGGAGGGGGAGTGGGCCTACGAGGGAGTGCCCTGGCCGCATTGTGCCAGGGGCACAAGGCCCCATAGGCCCAGCCGGCCAAGCCCTAGGGGAAACCCTAGGGAGAGCTCCTCCAACAAGAACAGGACTCCTTGGCGGATACCCTCTGGCAAGCTGAGGCCAGCATCTTCAGTAAGCTTTCTCCGTCTTGGATTTCTGTAGTATGGATACTTTGAACTATTGAACTCATGTGCTCCTTTGTCGGAATTTGCAGCTCCTATGGGCTTAACCCGGTCGCCTCCTCCAGCAAAGGAATGCATGGTTCTTGCCGGCAACTTCATCAACACCGCCATCGCGCAAGCCAAAGAGATTGCCAAGCCCCTCCAGATCAATATCAAGGCATTGGACTCTGTGACGAAGTTCTCGGAGATTCTGCACCGAGCCCCCGAGCGTATCACAAGCTGGAAAGCTTCATGTGCACGGGCCGATGCAAGGATGGCGCTGTCCATGGTAAAGGCACACTACGAAGATGCCGACATCGAGACGGTAACCTTTGGCATTCCCGACATGGATGACGATGGCCAAGCGATTAACCACCAATCCATCTTGTCGTCACTCGCGGGTTATGACGCCAGAGTTGCCGAGCTAGTCGACGTCAACGTCTTCGTGCCGATGAATACCATCGATGGCAGCAACCAAATCTCCTCCGAGTCTCTTCACACTGCCGAATTTGAGGGTAATTCTCCTGCTGCCAATGACGCTGCTTCCAAGTCGCCTGCGCCAAAGGAATGAAAAACAATCTGTAATATTTGTTTCCTTTGTCATGCGTATGCGGAAAAAACTATGTATTAACTTAAGGCGGAAAACAATGATGTATGTCCAGCTACTTAAGAACTACTTCTGAGCAGGTATATATATTTTTAAGCAAGTGCTGGCTTATCCATTACTTTGGTTATTATGCTTGAATTTTCGTGAGTCGGAAGACTCGTTGTTGGAACCAAGCGCTTAAGTGATGATGCCCAATGGCACCGTCAATAACCTAAACACAAAATCGCCGATAATAAGTGCCGAAAGTGACTACTCCAGAATCCACATAAAAACGACAAAGAACGTGTAGACCAGAAAACTTAAGGTAACGCCCGTAGGCGGAATTTTCACAAGTGCAATTGCAAAACTTGTGCATAAATGTTTTATATGATCCAAAAATGAACACTAAATGAGGTAAAAGAGTCAGAAACATGAGTGAACCAGAGAGATTTATTTCATTGATCATATAATAGGTACACAATTAGATAAAAAATGCTAAGTGTAAAAAGGACGTAGCTGTGCTATGTTCCATGGCCGGTCAAGCTCTGGGTAGTCATCATCCGTGTCACGTCGCTTACGCTTATGATCCTCGTTGGGTCTATCCTTCAGTTCATGATTGTCAACGAGGTAGTAAGACCCATTGAGTAGCGCCTTACTTATGATGAACGGTCCTTCCCATGGTGGGGATAATTTGTGTGACTTCTTCTGCTTAAGTCGGAGCACCAAATCCCCCTCTTTAAACGAGCAATGCCGAACACGGCGACTATGGTAGCTGCGTAGCTTCTGCTGGTAGATGGCGGATCTTTGGCAATGCCAAAACACACTCCTCCTCGAGAAGGTCCACATCTAGGCGTCTGGATTCTTCAGCGTCATCTTCGTCGTAGGCGGCAACCCTTGGTGCATCGTGAAGTATGTCGGAAGGTAGGATGGCTTCTGCTCCATATACCATGAAATAAGGGGTGTAGCCGGTGGATAGGTGTAGTTTGTAAACTCCACAGCACAGATGGCAATTCTTCCGCCCAGGCTCCAGCTGCTCTATGTAGAGGTGCCTCAAGACGTGGATTTATTCCCTGCAGAATTAATCCATTGGCTCGCTCAACCCGACCATTTGATTGTGGGTGTGCCACAGATGCAAGGTCAAGTTGGATGCCTTTCTCCCAACAATAAGCCTCCACTTCTCCGAGTGATAAGTTGCTGCCGTTGTCGGTGATAATGCTATGTGGGAGACCAAATCTCACCACTAGATCTCGGACAAACCTGAGGGCAGTTGCCCCATCAAGCTTTCTAATGGGTTTAGCTTCTATCCATTTAGTGAATTTATCAACTGCTACTAGCAGATGCGTAAACCCACATGGTGCCGTTTGCAACGGTCCCACCATGTCTAGCCCCCAGACTGCAAACGGCCAAGTTATTGGTATTGTTCACAATTCTTCAGTAGGAACATGTGGTTGTCGGCCATAATACTGGCATCCCATGCATGTATCGACCAGGTTGTCGGCGTCCTCCTTCGCGGTCAGCCAGTAGAATCCTTGCCAGAAAGCTTCCGCGACCAACGATCGAGGAGCGGCATGATGCCCGCAATCTCCGAGATGGATTTCACGTAGGATTTCAATACCTTCGAGCTAGGAAACACACTTTAGGTATACACCAGTAGTGCTCCTTTTGTAGATATTTCCATTAATTATGGTATAGCCCTTCGCTCGACATACTATTTGCCGTCTTTCGACTTTGTCATCGGGCAAAGTTCCGTGTTCGAGATATTCCATGAACGGTTTTGTCCAAGCCGGAGGGACCTTTGCCACCATGTGGATGAAAGAGTCAACTCTATCCGCGTTGTCGATGTCGGCTCCCTTCACAGATGGTGTGCGCAGATGCTCTAGGAAAACTCCTGGCGGAATTTGTTTGCATACGATCCAAGCTTAGACAATGATCTGCCTCGTTTTGCTCCCTAGGTACATACTTGACTTCGTAGCCCAAGAAGCTCTTGGCTATCTCATCCACTTCGTCTCGATATGCCGCCATCATAGGGTTCCGCGCATTCCAGGTGCCAGCCACCTGCTGGGCAACCAAGTCAGAATCTCCATAGTAAACTATGCACTTGATGCCAATATCCTTGGCTACACGTAATCCGTGAATGAGTGCTTCATACTCCGCCATGTTGTTCGTAGCCTCGAAGTGGATCTTCAGAACGTAGTGTAGCTTGTCACCAGTTGGTGACTGTAGCAATACACCAGCCCCCGAGCCGTTGAGCAGCTTTGATCCGTCAAAGTGCATCACCCAGTACTCTGGTTCCGGCAATGGAGTAACATCTGGAATCTCCGTCCAATCTGCAATAAAACCCGCCAAGGCTTGTGACTTGATAGTGTCGCGTCTCTTGTAGGTGATCTCGAAGGCCGCAAGTTCAATGCCCCACTTCGCAACCCTTCCTGTAGCGTCGTTGTTGTTGATAATGTCGTACAGTGGAGTCTTGCTCACCACTATGATTGGGTGCTCCTGAAAGTAATGCCTCAGCTTCCGAGAAGCAAGGAATACTCCATAAGCTATCTTCTGGTAGTGCGGGTAACGCTGCTTGGACTCCGTCAAGACCTCGCTTACATAGTAAAATGGTCGTTGAACTCCGTGCTCGTAGCCTGGTTCCTTCCGCTCTACCACGACGACGATGCTGATTACCCGGTTGGTTGCCGCCATGTAAAGTAACATTGGTTCTCCAGGCTCGGGTGCTGCAAGGATGGGCGCTGAGGAAAGAATCTCCTTGAGCTGCTTCAATGCTGCGTCTGCTTCGTCCGTCCACGTAAATTTGTCCGCCTTCTTCAGCAACTTGTATAGCGGCAGAGCCTTCTCTCCAAGTCGGCTGACGAACCGACTAACTGCTGCAACATAACCTGTTAGTCGTTGAATGTCCTTTAGGCATGTCGAACGATTTATGTTTAAAATGGCTTTGATTTTCTCCGGGTTAACCTTGATTCCACGCTGGGAAACGATGAAACCCAACAATTTGCCGGCTGGGACCCCGAAGACGCACTTCTTAGGGTTAAGCATCATGTTCTATTTCTGGAGATTATCAAAGGTTTCTTTTTAAGTCGAACATTAAGTCGTTTGACTTTTTAGACATCACCGCTATGTCGTCCACATAGGCGTGAACATTCCGACCAATTTGATCGTGTAGGCAACGTTGCATTGTCCGCTGGTACGTAGCACCTGCGTTTTTCAGCCTAAAGGGCATCGTGACATAGCAAAACGTGTCGTATGGAGTAGTGAATGAAGTGGCCAATTGGTTCGACTTACTCATCTTGATCTGCTGGTATCCTGAGTATGCATCGAGAAAACACAAAAGTTCCGAGCCAGCCGTCGAGTCAATGACTTGGTCAATGCGAGGCAAATCAAACAGATCTTTGGGACATGCTTTGTTCAAGCCGGTGTAATCAACGCACATTCTTAATTTATTGGTTCACTTTTTGGGCACAAGTACAGGATTGGCCACCCGTTGGGTGTGAAGGACTTCCCGGATAAAACTAGCCTTAAGTAACCTAGCTATATCTTTGCCAATGGCGTGTCTCTTCTCATCTCCAAAGCGTTGTAGAGGTTGCTTCACTAGTTTGCATTTTGGATCAATGTTTAAGCTGTGCTCGGAAAGTTCACTAGGTACACCCTTCATGTCGGCAGGTTGCCAGGCGAAGATGTCCCTATTCTCACGGAGGAACTCGATGAGCGCGCTTTCCTATTTGGGATCCAGGTTCGTCCCAATGGCGGTGGTCTTGGAGGCATCGCCTACCACAAGTTCCACCGGCTTGGTCTCGATGGCGGCCTTGAATGCAGGAGCGGAGTCGGAGATCTGCTTCTTCGATGCGGGCATCTCTGAGTCATCGACCTTGCTCTGGATCTCTTTGAATTCTTCGCTGTAGAGGACAACTTCTGCGAAGGCTGCTTCATTAATCTCGCAGTCCCTTGCATTGGTAAAGCTTCCGGATACGATGATGACACTGTTTGGTCCGGGTATCTTGAGTTTGTTGTAGACGAAGCATGGCTTGGCCATGAACGTGTGGAATATGTCGCGACCAAATATGACGTGGTACACACTCTTGAAGGGGACCACCTCAAAGGTCATGCGCTCTTGGCGGAAATTATTAACATCGCCAAAGGCAACCTGAAGTGTGATGCACCCAAGGGACCGAGCCTCCCGACTAGGAACTACGCCGTGGAAGATGGTGTTGGTCTGCCTTAGGTTTGCCTCCGTCAAGTTCATCTTCTGTAGTGTATCCAGGTGCATGATGTTGATGCTGCTTCCGCTATCCACCATACACTTGGTGAACTCATTGTCGTCAATCAAAGGGTTGATGACCATGGCATATTGGTTCTCCGTAGGAATAAGGTCTGGGTGGTCCGTCCTATCCCAAGTAATTGGAACCTCCGACCAGCGCAGGTACTGGGGAACTGGGGGTAGAGTAGCCATCAGGATCCTCATAGAGGTCTTCTATTGTCAGGCGGAGGGGGTGCCAAGGAAAGTATGGTAAACTGGTGCCTTCTTCACGAAGGGGTTCTTCCCTTTGTCGTC
Source organism: Avena insularis (assembly GCA_023614405.1). NCBI lineage: Eukaryota > Viridiplantae > Streptophyta > Magnoliopsida > Poales > Poaceae > Avena > Avena insularis. The sequence goes on from CM042684.1 coordinate 12,634,455, forward strand.
GCTCTTGGCGGCGTGCTTGGGTTCAACGTCCTCGTCCATGTCACTTGAATCCTTGGACTCCTCCTCCTTCTTCTTCCCCTTGCCCTTGCATCGCGGTCTGTTTTTCTGACTTCGCTCGTAGCCGGACTCCGGGTCTTCCTTGAGGTCGTTGACGAACTTGCAGTGTAGATTGGTGTGAGTGGCTTTACCGTTGGCATCAAGGTGTACAAGGCACTACATATCGCGGTACGCCTCGTACGTTTGGGGAACGCGGAGCGCTGCCGAGGTAGTTTCACTTCCTCGCTGCTGCCCACGACCAGCTCCCCTTCCTCGGCCACATTGTCTGCCATCGCCTCATCCTGCGAAGGTCATGGCGACCATGTCAGGAGTTTGCTTTTCTTCTGGAGCGGTTTTCCGCTTTGTACTGCTGTTCCTCCGAGCTTGGGTTGGAATGGCCGTTGCCGGCAAAGAGCCACGAGCATCGTCCGCGGCAGCTGCGAACTCACTGGCCAGCTGAATCATCTGATTCAAGTCGAGCTGGTGATTGTCCTGCAAGCGCTTTAGCTTATGTCGGAGCAACGTTCCCCTTTCCAATCCATCGATGAAGGCGGCCATGGCGGTCTGAGCGTGCACTCCTGCGCAGGAATTTTTCATGTCTAGCCAGCGGGAGAGGTAGGCATGAGATGTCTCGTCTTTCTCTTACACGCACCGTTGTAGATCGCCAACAGTGCATGGACATTTGTACGTACCCTCGAAGTTCTTGGTGAACGCTTCTTGCATGTCCAACCAATTGCAGATGGATTTCTCCGGCAAGTCATCAATCCATTGACGGGCCGTGCCCGCCAACATTAACGGGAGGTACTTTACGGCGACGTTGGGGTTGCCTCCGGCAATCTCCACCGCGTTACCGTAGTCCTGCAACCATGTGGTTGGCTTGGCGGTGCCATCATAGGGCTTGATGGTCTTGTCAATCCGGAAACCTTTGGGGTAAGTTGCGGACCGTATTGTGGGTCCAAAGCAACGTGGTCCCAGGTATGATCCTTCCCGGGCCTCGTGGATCTTGTCGATTTGCGAACATGTGTCGTATGGCTCCGGGTTCTTCTTCTTCTTGTCAACAGGGGATGGGCTGAGTGAACGACATGGGCCCCCTCCGCCATGGTGACTGCTAGGTGGCGACGGAGGCGGAGGCGGAGGTGGGTTATACTTCTTTCTATTACCCTCCTGTGACGCCTCACGCCTGTCGCGGTTGCTTGTCGGACGTCGAGGGTCATGGCGCGACCTGCTCTTATGTCCTTGGTTGCGCTCTCCGTCATGATGGGTCTGCTCCGTGTTGTCGCGGATGACGATGTCGCCCTGCCTTGGCAGGGGCATATCCGTATGATGGTGATCCTTTGGGTCTTCGTGATGTCGGGGAGAGCGGGGCGGTGGCGATGGGCGGCGAGGTCGGGCCTTTTCTCCGTGGTCGGATTATATGGGAATAACATCCTTCATGTTGCGCGCATCCCTCCGTCTCCGTTCTGATGAACCCGTCTGAGACCCCACATCAAGAGGAGATCTGTCCCTTGGAGGCTTGTGCTGGGTAGATCGGCAAAACACTGGGTCAGACTCCAGCCTCTAAGAGGTGGCCTTTTCCTGCTGTTTCACCGCCTTGGCCACTAGGTCATAGACCTGTTCCACTGCCTCAGGCGATCGATCCTGCTCTAGAAGGGTCTTGGCGACGGCGATATTAAGGAGGGGAGTGGTCATCACTTGTCTGCCTTCACCGTCAATGTATGGCTTGGCCTGTGCCGGCTTCGAGGGAGCCCATCCTAGGTTTCGTCGTACGCCAGGATCATTGATGACGCGAGCCAGAGCTTTCTTGGCCTTCTGCTGCTGGAGCAGAGTCTTGTATTCGGCCTCCATTGCTCTAGCTTTCTCTATGGACTTCTGGGCGTTACTAGATCTCGATCTAGCTAAGCGCCCTGCTCCGCGATGGCTTGCGCTTCCTCTAGCAACTACTGGCGCTTCTCGTCAAGCTGGGTCACGTTCCGGATATGAGCGACGGTCAGTGGCTCGACGAGGAGGTTGCCGTACATCACTCTATCAGCCGGAGTAACTTGGGCAGCAACAGACATAGATGCGAGAGGTGGCAAGTTTGCGGTGTTGTTGTTGCTCGGTCCGGTGCCGAGTTCCTGTGGCTGTTGCACTGGGTTAGGCGGAGGGGGCATGACCTTTGCGCGATCATCGTCAGCAGCAATAAGTGGCCCCTTCCCCTTGTCCAGCGCTGTAGGCGGAGCTTGTCCGGGTTGGTCTTCGTCCATTGCCGTCCCAATGGTGACGAACACTTCTCGAGATGTGACTGTGTTGTTGGCTTGCTCGTCGCGCGTGTACTCCTCCTCCATCTCCTGCATGGCGGAGTCTAGTTCTTCTGGACTGAAATCTATTTCCTCTGAATCTGCACTGAAGTCGGCATAAAGCGCGTCAATAACAGAGTCGAAGGGTGCCAGGACTTCCTCCATGACGGGGGTGGAGGCGCAATAGTAGCGACGATGACTGGAGGTGGTGGTGCATCTGCGGCGATGGCGGCCGAAGGCGGTGGTGGCGGTGGCTGAATCGGAGTGGCTCCGTCAATGAGCACACGTGCTGTTTGAGCTTCCGCTTCAGCCTCCGCGTAGTTGTTGACGCATTACTAGGAAAATGGCTGTCCGTGGCGCACATGGAATGCCCATCCGTGGCGCACTAGCCGTGCGCCACTAGCCTTGTGCTACGGCTATCTCCTAGCCGTGGCGCACTTCCTAGTGCGCCACGGTTGTGTCGAGATAGGCGTAGCGCACCTGCTAGTGCGCCACGGCTATGTGGGCAGGTGCGCTACGCTTAGGATCTTCTGTGGCGCACTACCCAGTGCGCCACTAAGCTTCTGAGGTGCGCTTTAGGCGTAGTGCGCCACAAAAGGTAGGTCATGTGCGCCACAGGTGTTTTTTTTTGTTTTTTTAATTTCCGAGCCAGATTATATAAAATACAGGTTATATACAATATTACAGGCAGATATACACACACAGATACAAGATATACAATTATATATATAAATACACAATTTGAAAGACAAGATTGAAACAAATACATATAGATAAGTCTCATACATGAATACATAGTATAAGTTACATTGTTTCGATCAAGTTACAAAGTAGTTGGTGATATGCGAATACATGTGTCGATCGAACAAGTTAGAGCTCGGAAGCTCGCCTAGACATCTAAACTATCTAGACACAAACGCGGGATAAACAACCAAAGAAGATAAGCATGATCACCACCGCGACGAAGGTGTAGGTCTTCATCCGGTTCCTTGTCCTAACTCCCGCTAGATAGCGCGTGTATCTAGCTTCCGCCTCCGCCATAGTGTTGTACCCTTTGTAGCTATTGCCGCTGAAACGGTGCACCTGTCTCCGGCAGTCTTTCCAATCATCGTAGACTCCGGGAACCCGTCCCTTGTACACGACGTACCACGTCATCTATAAGTTGACAATAATAATTAACCGATGATTGAAAAAAACATATATAATTAAAGTCGCATATGAAGATACACTTATAGAAAGTACTCCTAAATCAAAAAGACCAAACTCAAAAAGCATGCCTCATATATAACTAGGTTGTCCGACACAGGAATATGCTACGATGAAACTGTGAGCCAAGTAGCTATGCACAAGACCTGGACTTGTGCATATCACAAGGCTCACAATCCCGTCGTAGCACATTCACATATATATTGTGCCAAGACATTTCAATCATCGGCATTATTCTCGAAAAAGACCAAAGTAAATCAAAAAGAATGCCTCATATATATACACATAGGTCGTTGGACACAGGAATATGCTACGATGGAACCGTAAGCCAAGTAGGATGCACAACATCTAGACTTGTGCATAACACAAGGCTTACAGTCCCGTCGTAGCACATTCACATATATATTGTGCCACGGCATTTCAATCATCGGCATTATTCTCGAAAAAGACCAAAGTAGCTCGAAAAGAATGCCTCATATATAACTAGCTAGGTCGTTGGACACAGGAATATGCTACGACGGAACGGTTAGCCAAGTAGGATGCACAATTCCTGGACTTGTGCATATCACAAGGCTAACTATCCCGTCGTAGCACATTCACATATATATTGTGCCACGACATTTCAATCATCGGCATATTCTCGAAAAAGACAAAAATAACTCGAAAAGAATGCCTCATATATAACTAGCTAGGTCGTTGGACACAGGAATATGCTACTGACAAAGTTGATCCAAGTAGGATGCACAATTCCTGGACTTGTGTATATCACAAGGCTAACTATCCCGTCGTAGCACATTCACATATATATTGTGCCACGACATTTCAATCATCGGCATTATTCTCGAAAAAGACAAAAATAACTCGAAAAGAATGCCTCATATATATACATAGGTCGTTAGACACAGGAATATGCTACGATGGAACGGTGAGCCAAGTAGGATGCACAAGACCTGGACTTGTGCATATCACAAGGCTCACAATCCCATCGTAGCACATTCACATATATAGTGTGCCACGACATTTCAATCATCGGCATTATTCTCGAAAAAAGAGTAAGGAAAAAAAGAAGGACCAAAGTGAGCAAAGGACCAATAAGTAAGCAAAAAAACCAAGCATTGATTGATATATAATAATAATAAGCAAAAGAAGTAAGCGATGATTCATAAACCTAATAAGATAAGTATAGTAGCATGTACACTTGTCCACACACACACAAAGGTCATCTATAGTTTGTAACTACAACTAGGCCAACATCAAGCCTTCTGGCTCGGCTTAGGGAACGGGAGGACGCCTTGTCTCGTCATGAACTTCCTATAGTCACCCTGCATCTCTAGGCGATCTTCTATGTCACGGTTATTCGGGATATTTCCTCCGTAGAAGATCCCCCCCCCCCGAAGTCATGATATCACGAAAGATGATTGCCCCAAACTGCTGCTGGATGCGATACATCTCTTGTCTAATATCTGAATCAATGATATTGGCCTTTGCTTTGGCCCACTATTTGAGATGATCTGGCAGCGTAGAATTCTGCTGGTCAAGTAGGAACGCCCTCATGTGATGGAGTGCGTAGTAGGCTTCCTTCTTACTGTTTTCCGGCTGCTTCACGCAGGGGAACTCCGTTATGTGGTTGAAGACGTGCCTGCCGAACTTGACCTTCGTACGCACGAAGGTGGTGCCTTCCGTCGAGGCAAAGCCAGTGAGAGCATCATCCAGAACTTCCTTGATCTTGTCGTGTTTTTTCTTCTTTTCTAGACTCCCCGAGTCGAAATACGTGGAGTGGGAATGCTTCGGCGATAAGGAGATGAGCGTGCAGTGTTCATCTCTGCGCAAAAAATTCAAATGGAATGTGTTGGAAAAAGAATGATGATGATCTAATAAAGCCAATCGACGGTGGCGAGTGAATAACGACTTACTCGGGAAAGTAAGGCACGAGAATGTATTCCTTTGTCTTGTTCGCCACGAGGATTCTTTTTAGGTACGAGGCCACGATACGTCGTTCGGCGGGGAACCCAAGAAGCCGTCACGCATGTAGTAGGGGTCCACTATAGCGATGCCCGGTGTGTTCTCTCTAATGATCTGCATGGCAGGCTGAGAGAAAACAGACGGACCATGGTATAGTGCAGCGGTGATAGGTGGAACATATTGAAGATGTCGTCAAACCGCAGGAAGAACAGATCCGCAGGGGCATTGTCGACGAATCCCAAGCCTGGTGGCACCTTAACCACGAATACCGGGTGCGAGGGATCTTTCTCCGATAGAAGGCGTCTCTCTATCGTCAGCACGCCGTCATGCACACTCTGCAGTTCCGAACTGGCGAGCTTCCGCAAATTCTTAGGTAGCATGGGCTCACCCGCCACATGAATCCTCCACATAATACCCTCGGGTCTTGGTGGCCCGTCCCGAAACCTGATCGGATCCGCAGTTGTTGATGCCACCGGCTGGCTCGAGCTGCTAGATTTTATTTTCCTGCCCTTTTTTCCTTTTGGAGAGCGGGCAGGCACCGCAATCTGAGCACCGGCCGCCCTATGTAGTGTGTCAGGGCTTAGAATAAAGGGTCGGTTGGTTGTATCAGCTGGCTCTGTAAAGGCGCAAGCTGGAGGCGTCTCTTGAGAACCAAACAGACGCTTGGTGATAGTGGCTTTCTCTGTGAGGCCACCAGCTAGGGCTTCGTTGCTAAACTGAGTGTTGAAGAAGTGATCATTCCAGTCTTCGTCGTCCTCGGTCGGATCCTGCGCCATGTGCATATCATCCACATGATCATCCTACCCACCGCGTGGAGGTGACGGCGAGGGCGGTAAGGGGGCCTTGCCACCGCTTGTCGCTGGCACGACAGGCGGTGCTGTTGTCTGTGGCGTGATGGCCCCCGCCGTCCCCAAACAAATCATGCTCTTTGGCCATAGCAAGAATAAGCCGAAGCAAGTTCTGAGGACAGACGGCTCTTCTTCATCCGCTCCTGGGGGTTGAATGGGAGGTTCTAGGTCGTCGCAGCCCCTTAGCACCCGACTAATTTTAACCCTATGCATGCTATCTGGCATCGGCCTTGAGTGGAACGTGCGCTGCAAGGGTTGAACGATGGTACCCTTGGCAACATCCCTCAGCTCGTTGTTCACGTAGCATAAGAGATTGCAAGGAACATCCGTCTGCGGAAAACATGTACGGCGTCGTCAGAGATGCCATAAGAGTAATAGATGGCATGAAAGGCGGTAAAGCAATTTGTTTACCGTGATGGCGTCGAGATCGGCTCATGTCGACGCGCGACCGCAAGACGGCGGAAGGGCTGCTTGATGGCGCGGTGCTGGCGCGGTGTATTCTCCCTACCGACGGGTGCTTGGAGCTCGGTGCCGCGCGGCGATGGCGGGGGCACCAACATGTACTCGGCGCGCGGTGATGGCAGGGGAGTCACCAACACTTGCGGCGCCGTGGTGCTAGCGGGCAGAATCACGAACACGTAGTTCGCCTGATTCGTCGGCGCCGCGTTGTTCGAGTGGCTGCTGACCATGCTTGGAATCGGGCACGGCCCTACTCGACCACCCGCACTCCAGTTCGCTATTGACTCCACCAAGGTAGGCAGGAAGGACGTGAGGGTGATTGCCAGGTTGTCTTGGACGATCTGCGGGATCCGCGCCACTTGTGCCTTAGGTTCTTGAACCTCGCGGTTTTCCTCCTCGCTCCTTCCCGACGGCGCCACATGCGTCCTCGGCAGTTGACCAAAATGATCCATCCAATTCTTACCCCCGAGGCCGGCCAGACGGCCAGCCGACGACGGCTTCTTCGTAACCGACTCTATTTTCTTGGCCCGGTTCATCGCCCTGTTAAAAGGGTTATCCCACCGGGTGGCCGCCGTCGACCCCTAGGATGAGGAACCCTGGGATCCATGACTAGCAACAATTTTCTCCTCCTACAGAAGAAGTAACAGTGAATCATTTAGATCATCGATTAGATTGCAATCGAGTTGATCCGCAGTAATTAGATTATACTTACCACAATTTCCTCGAATTCCTTCACCGCAGGATCCGCGGTGAGTTGTTTGGTTTTTGGCTCCACATGGTAACGGGCCCTGATGAAGTTTCGAACCTGCCCGGGTTCGAATTTCGCAAAGGAGTTTTCTCTCCCCTTGGATCTATACTCTTCTTCCTCTATTCCATTTGGCCTCCGCGGTTCTGTATCCACCAGATCCGAGATGGTGATGGCCTATATTCATCGCCTGCAGCACCTTTCCCTGATTACTATTGGCCAGGGCTCTTTCGGATTCACACCTCTCCTTGAACTCCCGGAACTGATCTTCGGTGATCTGCGGGTCAATCTTCTGGATCTCCTCGAGACTTTTTCCTTCTTTATAGATCTTCTTCTTTATCCGGGTTCTCCAGCTGGCCAGGGTGGTGCTCATCTTTGTGAGGGCGGATTTGTTTACTTCGTTCCCATGATAATTTGTGTTCTGATACTTAGCGGGGAACTTGTATCTTGCGTGCAGCTTCTCGAAGAGGAGTGTGCGCAAGTGGCCATTATCTTTATGCCGGAGATTCTCGGTGTTGATCGAGATGGTTGTCCGGGTGATCGCCGCCACTTGCCCGCCGTACCCTCTGACAACAAGGGCAGGCTCCAAAGGAACCCCTGATGGGCTCACTTCGGTAATTTCCTCCCTGACGGTGCCGACCGTGTTCGGGCGCCGGTCCTTCGGCTTCTTCTTCTTCTTCTTCTTAGGAGGATTGCTACCACTCCCTGTGCCCTCGCCGCCATCAGTTGTTTCATCACCCGCCGTTCCTTCGGCTTCTTCCTCCGCGTCTTCCATCTCATCATCCTCGCTCTCTGAAGGATGGTATTCTTCATCGTCTTCTAGCCACTGGGCCGCCTCCCAGAATGTCAATTGTTTATTCGGAGGTCGGAGTTCTCCTTCAGCGCTGATGCTCTTAGAACATCCAGCCTCGTCGTTGTCACACATCTTTGCACTAATAAAAAACAAATAATTGGTTAAATGCACGGAAAAATCCGACATGACCTTTGCTAATTTTCTTAAACTAGGAGTGCCCGATTTTTGCCGAAACGGAAGTTACTCAACATTCCGGCAAAAATCAGGACTCATTTCATACAAGAACCTGCATATATATGGCCAGCATAGCCAGCACACAATAAATGGCCAGCATAGCCAGCACAACCAGCACACAATAAATGGCCAACACAGCCAGCACATAATCTGGTCACATAGGATAATCTGGCCAACACAGCCAGCACATAAATGGCCAACACAACCAATACATCAAGCAGATTCAGTTTCAGGCAAAAATAGAGCAACCAGAATAAATGGCCAACACACAACAGTACATCAAGCATAAATGGCCAGGTTTTAGGTTTGGACTTAGCAGTTTCAGGTTTCAGGTTTGGACTTAGCAGTTTCAGGTTTGGACTTAGCAGTTTCAAGTTTCAGCAAGCATAAAATGGCTAACTATAATGCTGAATAAGAAGTTTCACATAGGATAAACAACAGTTTCAGGTTTGGACTTAGCAGCACATAAGAAGTCCTGAACTGATGTTCAGGTTTGGACAAGCTACAAGCTAACTGCTACAAGCTACAAGCTACAAGCTACCATTCAGACAAGAACATTCTGTTATAATTTAGACAAGATATCAAGCTATAATGTTGCTATAGTACAAGAAGAACACAATGTCTACTTAAACATGTTGCTATAATGTTGCTTACCTCAAGCAATCCACCTATTCTTTTATACAACACAATGTCTACTTAAACATGCTACATACATTATCTTAAGTCCAGTTTGTCTACAAATTCTGTCTTGGCCCTGATAATTTAAGGATTTTTGTCACATTTTTAAAAACCTCCAATCCTCAGTTTTGCTGCTAAGCATCAGATTAGACATACAAGGGGTGATGTGCAACAGATTAGACATACAAGGCGTGATGTCCAGTTTTGCTGCTAAGCAGTGTATTAGCGAAAAATCTGGCGGGATGTGCAACAGATTAGACATACAAGGGGTGAAAGCTGCAAAACCTAATGAATACGTGGTGATCCTTGTAAAAGGTTCCAAGGTGGTGGATATATAGTGCAATTCCCTCAACAGACTACTAATTGTACTAATCAAAGCCTTTATATTCAACTTAACTAGGACAAGGAAATTTCAGGTCAGACAAATCAAGGAAGATACAACATTGGAGCAGAGACATACATTTGTGTGGTTTGCCCATACTAGTCCAGTAATGTTTGTATAGATAGATGAACTGAGCTAACACAAAGATGGAAGCCAAACAATGGATGCTTGCTATGGACTATTGAACTAAGCAAACAAAAATAAAGAATAAAACCAAACAATAATTTTTCTTCCTTGCTTTGTTTCTTTTACATGGTGTGAATCTTTGTGTTCTTCCATGGGGATCTAACTATCCTGTAAAAACCCAACACCGCTAACCCATATTGTTTCTTATTCAACTCAACTAGGAGAAGGAAATTTCAAGTCAGACACGTCTAGGGATGTATAGCATTTTCCATCAGAGACATTTGTTTGTCTGGCCCATAGTTCAAGGATGTTTGTATAGGCATATACGATCTAAGCTGACAAAAAGATGGAACCAAACAATCCTGATGTAATGGAGAGCAGACTTATGATCTTGCTTCACAGTGTTAGCTCAGTTAGGCCGATTGACAGACTGACGAAACCACACTACATCAACACACAAATTTGCACTGTTTCTTATTATTCAGCTATCAGGAAATTCAATTTGGCCAATAGTTCACTTCTCTGAACCCTAACCATGGCCTGCAGAGAGAGGGAGAGAGAGGGAGAGAGGGAGAGGGAGGCGGCGCCACCTCGGCGATGGAGCGACGATGACGGGTGGACGACGGGCGGACGACGGCGGCCTCCACCTCCTGAGACGCGCGCGGGCCTCCTCCTCCTCGGACACAGGCGGACCTCCTCCTCCTCGGACGCGGGCAGGACTCCTCCTCCTCAGACGCGGCGGCTGCTGGTAGAGCTAGCGAGGCGGCGGATCGAGAGCGGCAGCGGCGCGAGGGGGGGGGCTCGTGCTCGTGCTGGTAGAGATGGAGCGATGGGGATGAGAGAGGGGGGTCGAGCGCACATGTGGATAAAGCCAGTTAGGTGTAGCGCACTTGGGCATAGTGCGCTATGGATATCTGTAGCGCACTATGGGCTAGTGCGCTACGCCTATCGGCTTCTAACGACTGTATAAGAAAACTGCAGCCCCACTCTCTAACAACTACACTAGCCTATCCCACTGGTTCCGCCCTTAGCTCTATTCTAAACTTGTGAGCACCCAGGTTCGAATCCTGGTGTCCACCTTTTTTGTTTTATTTCAAAAATACTTTTAAATGTTCCAAAAAATGCCCAAAAGTGGTGATATATGCCATAGAAGTTTTGTTTTGATTTTAAAATACTTTTAAATATTCCAAAAAATGCCCAAAAGTGATAATATTTGTCATAAAAGTGGTACAAATATGATTCAAAGTATAACTAAATTTCATAATAATTTGTCCATGAATATTACAATCTTTTTCGACCACGCGTTTTATAATATTTTTTGAGTTAGCGTTTTACAATATTTTTTCCCTTCTTTGTCGCGGTTGAATAATTTAGCCTCGACACTTTAATGTTTCTTCTTTCGAACGAGCTACCTTTTTTGGGTAGGGTTGTCCTTTTTCTTCTTGTGATGTATGTTGCTGCATCGTAGTCGTCGTCATCTTCAATCTTTGGATCGCCGTACTGGTCGAAGTCTTGCTCGTTGGCGACTCCATCCATTTCGATGATGTTTCTTTTTCCTCTCCTCACGACAACACGGCTAGGCTTTGTCGGGTCGGTAATGAAAAAACATTGGTCCACTTTGGTAGCCAGTACCCACGGTTCATTTTTCGCCACGTTTGCCGTGGCCTTGGATTTGGCTGCTTCGGGTATAACCATGGTTGTGAAATACCGGTCTTCTCTTTCGACGCTCTTTGCCCATCTGACATGGAACATTGGCACCTTTTCTCCACAGTATTCGAGCTCCCAGATCTCCTCGATTCTTTCATATAATCTTTCCTTCACGTTGTCATCGGTGTAGAATTCTGACGTTACGCCTGAGTTCTGATAATCACACTTGTTGTCCTTTTCCTCCGTGTAGAATGTGTAGCCGTTGATATCATACGCCTGATAGGTCACCAGGTTTTGCATCGGTCCCTGCGACAAGGTGAATATGATCTTTTCCGTGTCAGAAGAATGCGATCGCGGGGGATTATCAAGGAACGTCTGCCTAAACCAACGCGTGAAATCTGAGCTGTGCTCTTTGATTATTTCTCCCTGCGTCCTCTATATGCCCCGGTCACTGTACTTCTTCTCGATTAACCTTTTGTGCTTCTGTACCCAAAGATCGACCAGTTTTAAATGCTGTAGCGCGACGAGGTTTGCTCGATCAAAGTCTGCGCATCATGCTGCGGAGGAACATCGGCCCGAGTTGTACGATGTCCTCCACGACATGGACCAGCAGATGCACCATAATGTCGAAGAATGCGGGTGGGAAGTAGACCTCAAGCTCGCATAGTATCACCACGATCTCCTCCTGTAGCCTCCCGAGCTGATTCACGCCAATCGACTTCCTAGAGATGACGTCGAAAAACTTGCAGAGGCCAAATAACGTTTCACGTACGTGCTCGTCCATTATCCCTCTTAGTGCGACCGGAAGTACCTGTGTCATTAGCACGACACAGTCATGAGACTTCATGCCACTGAACCTCTGCTTCGCCTCGTCTAGGTATCTGCTTATCTTGCCCGTGTAGCCGTAAGGAAATTTGACTCCTAGAAGGCACTTGAAAAACTGTTTGATCTCATCCTGGCTTAGAGTGAAGCAAGAAGGAGGGCAGTAATATTCGTTCTTCTTGAACTTTTTACCCTTCCGACGACCTTGTGTCGTCTCCGACTCATGATCATCGTCATCTTCGTGATCATCAGGAGTAGTGCGTCCTCCGTGAAGCTCCTTCCGGATACCCAAGCATATCAGGTCGTGCCTTGCTTTCGGACCATCCTTCATACTATCTGGCATGTTGATTATGGTGGCGACCAGACTCTCGCACACGTTTTTCGTGATATGCATGATGTCGAGACTATGAGGCGTGCAGAGAAACTTCCAGTATGGCAACTCCCAGAAAACAGACCTTGTTTTCCATACCTTCATCAGCGGCTTGTCTTGTTGCTGCCTCTTTCGCTTCTTTCCAGGCTTAGGACAATCTTTCCAGTTTTTCAGCAACTCTTCCACTTCTTCGCTGCTCCTACGCTCTGGGATTCCTCGGGTCTCGGATTTGCCATCGAACAGGTCTCCACATTTTCTCCATGGATCATTCTTGCCGAGCCACCTCCGGTGCGCCATGAACACGGTTTTCGATGACCCTGGATCTTTCTCTAGTTGGAGATAGCTTGTGTGATCCATGCACCTAATGCATGCGCAGAATCCTTGAATAACCTGCCCCGAGATATACCCGCAACCTGGATAGTCTTGCACCGTAGTGACCAACGCGGCTCTCATAGTGAAATAATCTTGTGCGACGGCGTCGTAAGTATTGGCTCCAGATTCCCATAACATGGCTAGCTCCTCTTTCAACAGCCCGAGATACAGATTGATGTCGGTACCAGGTTGTTTCGGCCCTTGAATTAGCATACTCATTTGTATGTACTTCTTCTTCATGCACAACCATGAAGGAAGGTTGTACATCCATACAAACACGGGCCAAGTGCCGTGCATGCTGCTCTGGCTACCGAACGGATTGAGTCCATCGGTGCTCGCACCAAGCCTGATGTTCCTCGAATCTCCACCGAATTCTGGGAATTCGAGGTCCAATGCTTTCCACTGGCTAGCATCTGAAGGGTGCGTCAGCAGCTCATCCTTTTCGGGGTCATCATCATCATCTCCTGGCTTCTTCCTTTCCGCATGCCATCCCATGAGCTTCGCTTCCTTAGGGTCCGCGAAATAGCGCTGCAGACGAGGAGTGATAGGAAAGTACCATACCACTTTTCGAGGTGCTTTCTTCCCTTTCTTGTATCAACTCACGCCGCACACCGGACATGTGGTTTTCTCCGCGTCCTCGCCCCGATAAATGATGCAATCGTTGATGCATACGTGATATCTAACATGCGGTAGATCGAGAGGACAGACGATTTTCGTGGCGTCCTCGATACTAGTTGGACATGTGTTCCCCTCCGGGAGACAATCGTGCCAGAATGCCATCATATCGTCGAAGCTTGCGTCGCTCAATTTGTGTTTTGCCTTCATCTCCATAGCCTTGAGCGTTACATTCAACCGGGTATCATCGGGCCTGCATCCTTCATACAATGGAGTAACCGCGTCTTTCTCAAGTTGCGCAAGCTTGGCTTTCTCTCTAGTGGCAGCCCTGGCGTTACTCGTCTGCTTGAGAAGCAGCTCTTGCACATAAGGGTCCCGCACCGAGCCTGACGTTGTTCCATCATCGTCTCCTCCTCCGGCATCTAGATCATCATCATCCCGGTCTGCTTCCGCACCTTCACCATCTCCAGGAGACTCTTCATCATCTCGCCTGTTCTCGCCGTGATGATGATCATCGTCATGTTGCCCACCTTCACCGTCTCCATCGTCTTCGTCATCGCTTATCCAACGAGTGTATCCATCCATGAAACCATGGCGGAGCAGGTGCGCCTGCAGATTCCCGGAATCTGGGTCGATCACCCAGTTGAGTTTGCATCTTCTGCACAGACATCTTATATCCGTCTTGTTATTTCGTATCATGTCGGCCGTCGCACATTTCAAAAATCTAGCCACAATGTCTTCGCTCATTATGAGCACCATTTTTGCCTGCACGGTGTACACGGTACAATTAGAAGTCTATTAGAACCACATAATCAATGCATGCATGCAATGGTCGATAGAAAATTTCGGCATGACCTATCCTAAAATTAGGACCTTTGCGAAATGCCAAAGTCTTGCCAAAATGGAAATGAATCAACATTTTGGCAAAACAAATGGCAACTTGTTCACATACAAACACAAGAGAGAGAGAGAGACCGATCCATACACACATGAACATATCATTATCCTCTCCATACACACATGCATGAGCATCATCGATACTCTCCATATACACACACATATGACCATCGATCCTCTCATACACACATCATGAGCATCGATCATCTACATACATATGAGCATATCATCCATATACACATGAACACATCCTTACATGGAATTACCGAGATGAGAGACCAATCGCGAGAAAGATGGAAAGGAGAGGTGCGCGCGAGACCGGAGAATGAGATGAGAGACCGGAGACCTTCCTCTATTACTTATGTAACATCCAAGGCAAGTTCTACATGCTAAAAATGGTGAATGGGTGGAGAAATTGAGGTGGGAAGGAGAAGATCCCGACTAGATCTAAGGAGGAAGAAGAAGGGGAAAGTGAAGTGTGGGATGGTGGATGATCACACATGTGCACATAAAGTGGAGCTGGCAAAAAAAATCGCCACATCCGTGGTGCACTCGGCCCTAGTGCGCCACAGGGATTAGTAACATCCGTGGCGCACATGCCGTAGTGCGCCACGGATGTGTCTGACCGTTTCACAGCAGATAGGGGCATGCGCTTAGGCGTAGCGCACCACCTCCATGTGCGCCACGGTTGATGCTAACAACCGTAGCGCACCTACCCTACGTGCGCTACGGATGTCTGGCGTGCGGCCAACAGGGCCCTGGCCCACACATATCTGTGGCGCACTATGGTCATGTGCGCCACGGTTGTTCTAGTTACTAGTAGGGCACTGCCCATAGGTGAGCCACGCATGTTTTAGCTGTGGGGTACTTCAACCATGTGAGCCACGGATGTGCTGATTACCTATAGCCATTTTCCTAGTAGTGACGGTTTTCACCATGCCTTCGAAGGTAAGGCGTCCCGACGCCTGCTGCCGTCTTAGAGAATGCTGGAGAAGCGTGCCATGGTCCAGTCCTTCCACAAAGTGATACATAGTATCATCATTGGGGTAGTGGGCCAGATCGGCTCGTATCTGAGCCACCGGCGAATGTCGCGGGGTTTTCACCCTCTCTGAGCATAGCAGCCGCGGATCGAAGATGGTAGCCACTCCGATGAACTTGGATCTCTGTTGTCCAGACGCACGGGCGAAGCCGGCGTACTTGCAGTGATCTTCCACTGTTATATCCTGCACAGTGGCGGTTTGGGTGGGCCTTGAATTTTTCCGATCTTTGCCGGCAAACTCCGAAGAGAGATCCGACATTGATCCTTCCACGAACGTATCCTGCCCGTAGGCGGTCCGTGCGGGCCTTGATGCTCCTCCGACTCCTAGGGAACTAGTGCCCGAGTCGGTTTCGCCGATGAAGAGGTTGATGTCTCCGATAGGAACGATCAAACACCGCGTAGGGTTCGTCTTCGCCAGGATCCAGAACTCGTCGAGAGGGATGATCAAAACTTTGCCAGAGAAGAGAACGCGACCGATGACAACGGCTTCGCCGATTCCCGCGAAGATCTTGGTCCTCGCCTGCCGAAGAGCCTAAAGCGCCTCTTGCCCCACGGTGGGCGCCAACTGTCGTGGTATTGCCGATGAGTACGCCATGGAGGGGTCCTCACAGTGCGTGTTTAGAGACGTGGGGGAATGCGGACAGTTGACGGGTACGAGGTAACACAGCTTACCCAGGTTCAGATCACACAATGGTGGCGGAATCCTACTCCTGCTATAAATCACTATAATGGCAATACGCCGAGTTACAGGGATTGGTTCGCTGTGCGACGTTGTCTAAGATTGTCTGAAGTTGTGCCCTAAAGGCTCCCATAGGCCCGACTTATATAGTCGCCAGGTCCTAGGGTTACAGGGAAAAGTCCTAGCCGGACAGGTTACAGAGTCCTACACTTACTATAACTAGTCTAGCTTGTCTTGTACTCCAAGGCTCCGGGTACGCTGGTGATTCCATCGTAGCCTTCCTTTATCCGGCATGGGCCTCCCTTCTGGATCCATCTAACTGGGCCGCCCAGCAGGCCATGGGCCATGCTACCAACTGTGGGCCACCCGGGTTATCCGGATAAGATACATGCTATGAGGATACCCATATAGCATATCCCCAATAGATTCCTAGGTAGGAAGATAGAAGGAACATGGTTACACTAGACTTCGACGATCTTCTTGAAGAGGTTGATCCATGCCACCATGATGAGTGGAATAAGCGCTTCGTAATCTTCGAGGTGGCTGCTCACACTAAGGAAGAGAGGGAATGACACGGAACCACAAACTGAGTATCTCATGGTCAACTCATGGATAGATGTTTCACGAACATCTCTAAAGCCAACGAACATGAAACATGTTAAGGTAACAGAAGAAACAAAAGGAGAAGGTTTCAAGGCGACATGTAACTGGTCTTCATAAGGATTGAGACCATGGAGCTTGCATAAGAATTTTAACTTCTGAGGGAAGAAACTTCCAACAGATGGAACATGACCACAGACTTCGAGAGGTAAACCTCTACTAAACAGCTTAAGTAGAGCTTTAAAGGTGGAAGAGATAGTTACCAACAAAACCAAGCTGTTAAACTACTTTTGACATAAAAGGGTCATTCTTTCGTTCAACAGAAGGCCAACAAAGAAAGGTGTTTTGCTGGAGAGGACTCATAAGAGTCACAGGGAACATGTAACAAGAGAAACTGTTGATTACCAAAATCATGATCGCTCTTTGAATATGTTTAAGAAAGCGGGAAGGAAACTCTTTATTCATCCAGAACTATCAAAATCCTTGCCAAGATCATGATATCACTTTACACCACCAAGATGAATAGTTGAGAAGATTCCCGATGACACGAGAAGAAAGAAACTTCATTCTCAGACTCCAAGTACTTGGCATAACACATGCTTGCCATCATAAAAGGGTCTGGAGGGTTGACCGAGAGGCATAACACCAATATCAGACTTCTGACAAGCCTTTAATCAGTCATCAAGTAATGGTCAGACTTCGTTTACAAAGGAAACCATAAGCACAACTCCTATAATAAATCATATAAGATGCCTCATGAGGAGTGGTTGTTACTGCTGATTCAAGATAAGGTGACAGTAGGTCTTCCGACTGGTTGTGCCAACCATTACATCAACCTTGCAAGAATTACAATAGACGTACATCATAACCTTGAGGAACACCAATCATTATTGCTGCTTGAGATTCCGCTTTGGTTTGGTGAAGAGATACTTTAGACTCAGCATGTACGAATATAAAGGGTGCAACATTTACCACAAGGTAAAATTACTAGATTCTTAAGATACGGACTTCAATGTCAAGCTCCAAAAGATGAGCTAGGTTGCGAAACAAATGTATTAGCAAGTTATCAAAAGATAATTGCACCTACATGAGTTGTTTGCAATGAAACACAATTGAATCCTTATTTGGAAACATTTAGGAGGATATTAAAGTTCTGTTGGAATTCTTATCTTCCGTGAACAAATCAATCAGTCGCTTAAGATGCTTGTAGAATCTTCTCGATATGTGAAGGTATAAACCTACCATATCAAGAATGCTTTGCACATGTGTGACCAACTTGAAATGATTCCTAAAGAAACAAAGATAACTCTACTCAAATCCATGGCGACATCTTTCAACATTTGCACATGAACTGGAGAAGGTTACTTCTAACATCCAGAACACGTACTTCGGGATAACACGAAGATGGTTCTCAAAAGTTTCCAATATCAATGCCAATTGTTCCATATGAGTCTGGTATAACATGGAGAGGTGAAGAATGTCATCGATGATATCAATAACAAACTTATCTATACACTCCAAAAAGATGGGATCATATGTTGTATGAACAAGGGCAGAAATACTGGACAGACCAGAGGACATGAAGATGTACTTAAGTGAGGCATCAGTAGTGGATACACCATCAAGATAGTCCTTAGAACTGAGTTTGATTTGATGATTTCCCAACTCAAATCAAAGGAGGGAAGATAACATATCCACAAAGGACATAGTATCTTACTTAGACAAAAAACTAGATATCCCTTTAAGAAGGAACATAGTTGGATAGAACTTTTGTCTTACAACTCTCCAAGTTGTTGTTTAAGCTCAACCAACTAGTTGAGGGGTATCCAGTATGGATCCTTGGAGAAAGGAGCAGTTCAGAGAACTTGCTTGCTCAAGAACTTGACAACGCGGTCATGTGGCAACATGGAGATACTTCTAGTAGACATCTAGAATATCACGGACCACCGATATGTCACTTAGTTCGAGAGGGAAACTTTCTTGGTAAGGCAAGAAGGCATAGTCTCAGAGTTTCGGCACAAGCCTCACTCTTGGACCGAAGAGGGTGTTCGAGGATAGCAGACTTGATAGCACAATCATCCTTTGCTTAGTGATAGTGTTAACTAATCACGCTAAGAATGGTACAAATGTCCTTTGAGTTCAAAGCAATAATAATTGCTAAGAATCTCAGATGACCACATTATTATGCACACGCAACACTCATGAGCATGGAAGCTCGAGGAAGGGTGGGTAATTATATGTAAAAGCATCACTTCATTAAGAGGTCATGAATCTCAGCACGATCTCTTAGTATTGAAAGGGTGTGATACTTTAGGGTAGAACAGAACATAAGCTAATCAACGCTTATTGATCTGCGGATCACAACACTTTGACCTGGTCTTAGAAATGACGAGGTACTGGAGTTTGTTTCTCCTAGACATCCCGAAATGGTTTGTCATGGCGAACCACACGAGTATCTTGCATTGGAAAATATCAATGCATATTACTACTTGGCTACCAACTAGTATACAAAGGTCGGAAAGCAACAAGGAAAAAGGAACATGTTCAGGATAGAATCCCAAGATGTGGCTGCATAAGTCAACAATCTTCCGAAAACCAATGCAGAGAAGGGAAATGTGTGGCAGAGTCACGAGTATAGATGCGAGACTCTCGAGGAGTACCCTTGTCGTGACCTATTTGGTTCCATTAAAGAACATCTGCCATAGCATGTGGTAGGGGAAGTCCTTTATCATCACTGTTCAATGGCGTCAATATCCACAAGCTTGAAGGCTATACTAGAAGGTACTAGCCATTCTGAGGTAATGTGTAAACATTAACCAAAGAGGTCAAAAATATGGATCTTGGGTTAAAGGTCAGCTTCATGTACAAGATTCACAACACCTAAATCGAGCATAATCGGGGATCTTAAGTTCAAGTCCAAGGGTTAAAACCCAAAGAAAGGAATAACTACTACTTGAGTGACAAAGCATACACTACAAGATAGTAATCACGAGGTAGCTTCTAAGAGAGGAAACGACTTCTGAATTACCCAAACAAATAAAAAGGAGGCACACTGGGCGAAAGGAGACTTCGAGGCCTAGAGCATAACATTGAGGAACCATCAAAATGATGTTGTGGAACCTTAAAATAGAGAGATTATGACAGAAAGAAATCTCTCAAATGAAGCAGAGCAAAGGGAAACAAGGAACACACACAGCTGACTCTAGAAAACTCAACACTAGGTCAAATGGTTGAAAACCGGCATGCCTGAAGAGGCACCTATGCTTTGAAAAACTGGACGAGATAGCAAAAGTTTTCCAAATCAATACAAGATAAGATGACCCAGAGTTAGAGTGAAACTGGATAAGAAGAAAAAGAAGCATAACAGAGTTTTCGCACATAATTTTCATCTTTGAAAATAGTTTTCACAAACACTAGACTCAACATCGACCAATAGAAAGGTTCCTACAGTCGGTACTGCTCTGATACCAAAACCTGTCACACCCCCGGGATTAGGGCTAGACAAATTCCAGACCTTTGTCTGATATAAGCCTAACCTAAATCTTGAAAGCGTACAGAGAGAGAGAGAATTGATAACCCAACAGTGACCCTACGACACAAAAATTATTACAGCAAGCTCATAACTGAGCAAAGAACCAAAATATTACAAGCAGAGGTCACTAACCACAAACATCAAACAACGGAAGGAAAATTATGCTATTAAGTATAGCAAACTTAACAAATGTCCTAAGAGGCCTGAAGCATAACGATGACATCCAATCCAGAGATCCCAGACTGCCGACTTAGACCGTATTCAAGATGCTTCTTGTGCTGGATCATTCACAAGTATGAAGGAAGAAGCTAAATGGGATCTCTTAGACCGTATTCAAGATAATACCAAGGCTTGGGAAAATGACAAACGAAGAAAGTCAGGTATAAACTATGATTATGAGTGCATTAAATCTTTTATGGCAACTAATAACTTCCGTGATATTAGCAATAAGTTTGGCCTTGATCCTCAAGTTCTTGCGGAATGTTTTAATGCTTTTGCCTCTTATATTGAGAATCCCAAGAAAGAGTGGGACAAGTATCATGCTCCTTATAAAGACATTGTTACCCACGTTCCTGCCAGTATAGAGGTTTGTACTGTTGATCCTATTTTGCCTGAACCTTATGTTGAGAAGATCCCTTTTCCCTCCAAGGTAAGGGAACACTCTATTTTGGCTAATGTGGTTAGTAAAAGGGCAAAGAAAACTGTAGGTTCCGATGAGCTTATTGATATCGAGCCTGTGGTAGCTATTGTGAAAGATCTTGTCACTAGAAATAGAGAGGATGAGTATATTGTCTTCTGTGAAGACGCTTCTAATATTATCTCTCATCCCAGTAAGGCTAGAAAAGCTAGTGTTCCTATGCTCTCTGTTAAAATTGGTGATCATTGCTACTATGGTTTATGTGATATTGGTGCTAGTTCTAGTGCTATTCCTTATGAGCTTTACAGGGAAATTATGCATGAGATCGGTCCTTGTGAGCTTGAAGACATTGATGTGGTTATTCACCTTGCCAATAGAGAGCAAGGTTTTCCCATTAGTATTGTAAGAGATGTGGAGGTCCTTTGTGGTAAGATTAAATATCTTGCTGATTTTCTAGTACTTGGTAAAGAAGCTAGTAAAACCTATCCTATTATCTTTGGTAGACCCTTCCTTAATACTTATGGGCCATAATAGATTGTAGGAAGGAAAAAGTTTTGACTAAGTTTGCTGGAGAATCTTATGAGTTTAATTTTTCCAAATTTGCCAAAAACCTCTTATGAAAATGAATTACCTGATGAGGATTTCAAGGTCGAACAACTGTATTCTATTTCTCTTGTTCCTAATAATGCTTTGCAGCAGTTCCTGGAAGGTCATGAAAGTGATGCCTTTATGAAGGAAAGATATGAGATTGATGAGGTTTTCCTTCGTCAGCCTGGGTTACTTAAGCATAATCTACCCGTGTAAGATTTGGGTACCACACTACCACCCAAAGGGGATCCTGTTTTCGAATTAAAACCTTTACCTGATGATCTTAAATATGTTTATCTTGATGATAAGAAGGTATATCCTATTATTATTAGTTCTAAACTTTCAGGGAAGGAAGAAGAAAGGCTATTGGAGGTATTGAAGAAGCACCGAGGAGCTATGGGTTATACTCTTGATGATTTAAAAGGAATTTCTCCCACTATATGTCAGCATGTTATTAATATTGAGCCTGATGCAAAACCAGTTGTTGAGCACCAGCGCCGCCTAAATCCTAAAATGAAGGAAGTGGTAATAAATGAGGTATTAAAACTCCTTGATGGTGGTATTATTTATCCTATCGCTGATACTCAATGGGTTAGACCTGTTAATTGTGTTCCCAAGAAAGGGGAATCACTATTGTGCCTAATGAGGATAATGAACTTATACCCCAGAGAGTAGTGGTTGGGTATAGAATGTGCATTGATTTTAGAAAGATTAATAAAGTTACTAAGAAAGATCATTATCCTTTGCCCTTTATTGATCAAATGCTTGAGAGGCTGTCCAAAAAGACTCACTTTTGCTTTCTTGATGGTTATTCTGGGTTTTCTCAAATCGCTGTGAAAGCACAGGACCAGGAGAAAACCACTTTCACTTGTCCTTATGGTACTTATGCTTATAGGCGTATGCCTTTTGGTTTATGTAACGCTCCTTCTACTTTTCAGAGATGTATGCCTGCTATCTTTCATGGTTTCTGTGAAGAAATTGTGGAGGTTTTCATGGACGATTTTTCCGTCTATGGAACTTCTTTTGATAACTGTTTGCACAACCTTGATAAAGTTTTGCAGAGATGTGAAGAAACCAACCTTGTTCTTAACTGGGAGAAATGTCATTTCATGGTTAATGAAGGAATTGTTCTTGGACATAAGATCTCTGAAAGAGGTATTGAAGTTGACAGAGCCAAAATTGAAGCAATTGAGAAGATGCCTTGTCCTAGGGATATCAAAGGTATTCGTAGTAACCTTGGTCATGCTGGTTTCTATAGGAGATTTATTAAAGATTTCTCCAAAATTTCAAAGCCCCTTACTAATCTTCTTCAAAAAGATGTACCTTTTGTTTTTATGATGATTGTAAGGAAGCCTTTGAAACTTTGAAGAAAGCTTTAACAACTGCTCCTATAGTACAACCACCTGATTTGAGTTTACCTTTCGAAATAATGTGTGATGCTAGTGACTTTGCTGTGGGTGCTGTCCTTGGACAACGTGTTCACAAGAAGCTGAATGTTATTCATTATGCTAGCAAGACTCTAGATGCTGCTCAAAAGAATTATGCTACTACTGAAAAAGATTTCTAGCTGTAATCTTTGCTTGTGATAAGTTTGGACCTTATATTGTTGATTCTAAGTTTACTATTCATACTGACCATGCAGCTATTAAGTACCTTATGATAAAGCAGGACGCTAAGCCTAGGCTTATAAGGTGGGTGTTGCTTTTCCAAGAGTTTGATCTGCATATTGTGGATAGGAAAGGTGCTTGTTCTTGTTGCTAATAATTTATATCGTTTGGAAAATATTATTTTGACCCTTTGACTGTTAATGATAATTTTCCAAATGAGCAGTTAGCTGCAATAAGGGTAAATCCACATGAGAATCCTTGGTATGCCGATTATGCTAACTTTATTTTTTCCAAGTATTTACCTCCAACCTTTACAGCCCAGCAAATAAGGAAATTCTTCTATGATCTAAGGCATTACTTTTGGGATGACCCACACCTATATAAGGAGGGAGTAGATGACATTATGAGAAGATGTGTTCCAGAATTTGAACAACAAGAGATATTGATAAAATGTCATGGCAGTGCTTATGGAGGACATCATGCTGGGGATAGGACTGCACAGAAGGTTTTACAATCTGGATTTTGTTGGCCTACTCTTTTTAAAGATGCAAGGAAGTTTATCTTATCCTGTGATGAATGCCAACGAGTAGGTAACATCTCTAGACGCAATGAAATGCCTATGAATTATTCTCTTGTTATTGAACCTTTTGATTGTTGGGGATTTGACTTTATGGGGCCTTTTCCTCCTTCAAAAGGGTATACTCATATTCTTGTTGCTGTTGATTATGTTACAAAGTGGGTAGAAGCCATATCTACAAGCAGTGCTGATGGTAAGACCTCTTTGAAAATGCTTAAAGATGTTATTTTTCCTAGGTTCGATGTGCCTAGATATCTCATGACTGATGGAGGCTCCCATTTTATTCATGGGGTTTTTAGAAAAACTCTCGCTAAGTATGATGTAAACCACAGAATTGCTTCAGCTTATCACCCCAAACTAGTGGTCAAGTAGAACTTTCCAATAGGGAAATTAAATCTATCTTGCAGAAAACTGTCAACAGATCTAGGAAAAATTGGGCTAAAAAGTTGAATGACGCTTTGTGGGCTTATAGAACTGCTTATAAAATCCTATGGGGATGTCTCCTTACAAAAGGTCTATGGGAAAGCTTGTCACTTGCCTTTAGAATTAGAACACAAAGCTTATTGGGCAATGAAAGAGTTGAATAGAGATTTTAGACTTGCTGGTGAGAAAAGACTGCTCGATTAAGTAATCTAGACGAGTAGAGGGGGGAAGCTTACGAAAATGCTAGGCTCATTAAGGAAAAAGTAAAAAGATGGCATGATAGGAGAATTCTCACAAGGGAGTTCCATGTTGGTGAGAAAGTTCTTTTGTATAGGTCTCGTCTCAGATTTTTGGCAGGTAAACTACTCTCTAAATGGGAAGGACCTTTTGTTATCAAGGAAGTGTACCGTTCAGGTGCCATAAAAATCTCTTCTTTGAAGGATGACACAACATAGGTGGTTAATGGTCAAAGACTAAAACATTATATTTCTGGAGATTCTTACAATGAAGGCATGGATGTCATTCAAATGGTGACTCCAGAAGAATTTATCAAGAACCAAACACCAGAAACTGCAGAGTTCGTCTTTGAATAGGTAAAAGTGGTGAAAATAGAAGGTTCGTGAAACTCCAATCTTTTTATATTTTTTATGTTTTTAATACATAAGGGAAGTTACGAGACGAAACTGAAGAGGAAACGGAGCCACCCCAGGCGCGGCCCCAGCCTGGCCACGCCTGGAGGGGGTTTGACTCCCCCGAACTCCGTCTCTGCTTCGTTTCCGTGTCAAAACTTTCCTTATGCATTGAATATTCATAATATATAACCCCCGGATCCCTCGAGGTTCTTGCATCGTGTTCTCGTCATGTTTTCGTTTCGATCTGTTTCTGTCAGGAAATCTTCTCAAGTTTAGAGCATTATGGCCTCCGCCAACGACAAAGGCAAGAAGCCCGAGGAAGAGGAACCTCAAGTCCCCAAGGAGGAGGAGATTTCGGTAGGGTATGAAGGTGACATGGAGGAGGACAAGCAACCGGACACCCGCGCTACCGTCGCAAGCATTGGTTTGGTGGCACAACCTATGCAGCTTAGGAGGACATCACGGATGTCTACAGGAGGGAGAACTCCGCATCATATCCTTTCTCCGCGCACACTTCCTCCTAGTACCCCTTGTTCTGACCGTGCAGGGAAGAAACGCTCTAATTTGGAAGGATGGAGAAAGAATAACAAGGACTAGGATCCTCGGTCCGAGCTGATCATGGGTTGTATTGAGCATAATTCGGACTTAATTCGTACTCTAACCTTCGATATGGAGGAGTTGAAGAAACTTGTTGAGAAGCTTATCAAGAGAACACCACCACCACCGAGGGAGTAATTCGTCATCAGGTTTGGCATCCCCTTGGCTTGTTCCAAGCTTGGGGGAGTGTCGCGGTATCACCACCATTATCTTTTACCTTTTACCTTTTTAGTGGATTCATATTTGTGACAGAGAGGTTATCTTATAGTTTGGTTTGCATGTGGAAGTATCTCTACTTTAGTTGATTATCTATGTATCCATTGGTGTGAGTGCCTTTATTGGAATATTAAGAGAAGTCTCATCTTTTACTTTTGGCACTTCTTATTTTAGTTTGCAATCTCCATTATATGATGGATCTTGTTGATCAGTATTGACACCACTCTAGGATCATCAAGTGGATCTAAATTGGTTTTGGCAAACCGAGTTCTGGTCAGTGGCTTTAGTTTGAAAGAAAGAAAGAAAGAAAGAAAAGGGCTTACAGGTATTTTGTATCATTTGTTTTCTTTCTTGTTGGCTCATAAGCTCAGTATTCTATATTTAAGATTCTTTTGTGTCTTCAAGGAAAGATTGCATGTTTGTATTTATTACTTGTATGTTTGCTTGTTTCTTTCAACTCTCTTGCTTGCTACCCAGCCTTGCTAGCCAAAAACCTGTTTTGAGAAGGCATACTTCTCATGTTTCCAAAATCCTTTGAACCCAAAACCGTTGCCATTTGTGTCCACCATATCTACCTAGTAGCTTTTGCTATTCCAAGAAAATTCTCAAGCTTCATCTACCTTTCAAATTAAAAAGTATTTTGTTATGTGAAAACTAGTTAGTAAAGCTCTCACGAACTTGATGGCACACTTTATTTACTTGCCCCTAATAAACTTGAACCATTGTGAACATCGAAGTTGTATATGCTTTCATCTATACGTTGGGATTAGCAGAACCGTGCTGTCACGTAGAACGTTTTCAACATTGCACTTGTACCTTGTCATACATAGTTGATATCGTGCTCTTTTGTCTATGGATGTCAACGGTGTGAAATAAAGAGGGAACTTGTAAGTCCATGTAGTTTGTATTCTATGTTAGAGAAACGCCTGGGCCGCTAGCCTAAGCCATGCTTAATCATGGTGGAAACTTGCAGCATCACCATAGTGAGTCATTTATGAAGCATCCTCAATAAAAAGCTATGCATATGGTAAATAAAAAGATTGTTGAGATGCTCATTATCTGCTTGCCTTGTCATTTTGGTTATGGGAAAGCTCCTGTGCCATGTGCAAGGGGTACCCCGTTGACGGTTCTCAATGATATGCAAATACTTATAATGACAAGAACTTACCTGGACCCAAAGTTGAGTATGCATGAGGAGTGGCCCTCATATTCAAGGGACATGAGATTGCCAACTTATATTTCGTCAAGCATATACTCCATCTTTGTTCACTTTAACCTTAATCATCTCAAGATGCTTATGATAGGGGCAATGAGAGCTCAAAGCTAGTTAGTACCATAATCTTTTGAAAGATCTTTATGACTTGTAATCCCTGCTACCCTCTAAGAAGGGACCTTTCTCCCACTTACCAGTTGAGTCAGTAAACCCACTTCCTCTCTATCTCCAGCAAGCGTTTGAGTAGTTGTGTTTCAAGTATTCATATGGTGATTTATTCAATCATGTTCTTTATCTCCATTGTTTGCACAAAACTCTTATCTATTTAGTATTACTTTCAAAGCCTTCGCTTGTGAAAAAAAAACCTTTTTGATCAAAGAGTGCTCCTATTTTGAAACTTCTACAAAAAGCTTTTGTGAAACTATTTACCAGGTGTTCTCTGACCAAGAACAAGTTTTCCAACTCCAATTATGATTTATCTTTATACATCTCTATTTTTGACTGATGTACTTGGTTAAAAGCTAAGTTATATAATGGTGAGTTGCTTTCTTCTACGAGTTGTGCAATGCTAAGTGTGATGCTTCTAGTTCGTATTCTTTTATCGACACTTCACTCCATAAACCTGTGGACATGTTTATTGAGCTCAGTATTCGCTTGGGGACAAGCGAAGTCTAAGCTTGGGGGAGTTGATACGACCAATTTGCATCACCATCCTATATCATAATTTACCTCTATTCATTGATATTTGTCTTATTATGAGGTATTACTTATGGATTTTCATCTGTTTATGCATGTTGGATGATTCCTGGAGGATGGACTACCGGAGTCTGGATTCTGATGGAAAATACGGTGCTTTGGTGCAATTTCGCGAAGATCAGAAAAATACCAGACAAATATGGAAACATATTATTTTACCGGAAGACGAAGGAAGCCACAAGGAGGAGCGAAGGGGGGCCTCACCCCCCTAGGCGTGGGCCCACCTGACCCCACGCCTAGGGTGGGTTTGGCCCACCTGCTCGGCCTCCAACTCCTCCCCTTCGCCTATATCTTCCCTACGGAACCCTAACACCAGGGGAGCGACCACAGATAGACTTCCGCCGCCTCTGGGGGCGGAAAACACCGAGAGAGAAAGATCTCTCCGGTAGACAGATTTCTGCCAGGGGAATTCCTTCCCGGAGAGGGGAGACCGTCGCCATCAACACCATCATCGAGCTAGGCTTCATCAGGATCATCATCATCATCCACACCATCATCTCCACCAGCACCATCACTCCGTCCTGCTGTAACAATTGAGTTGGATATTGCTTTAGTTTGTCAGGGGAAACTTTCCCGGTGTTGATTACAATTGTAGTTCATGCTTGTCAGTGGAACCATTGGATTATTGTTTATGTTCAGATTGTTATCCATTATCATATCATCTTTGATCTTGATCCATATGATGTCTTGTGAGTAGTTCGTTTAGTACTTGAGGACATGGGAGAAGTCATGTTGTTAGTAGTGAATCTATGATGAGTTATTATTCAATGGTTTAGTATTTAAGTTGTGGTGCTATTCTTCTAGTGGTGTTATGTGAACATCGACTACATGACACTTCACCATTTATGGGCCTAGGGGAATGCATTGTGTATTTGGCTACTAATCGTGGGGTTGTCGGAGTGACAGAAACCTGAACCCCCGTTAGGACACCTTTGCACAAGGGAGTGTAGGATCTCAGAGTTTAAGGTTGTGGTTAGATGTATATCTTAATTACTTTCCTATAGTTACGGATGTTTGCAGGGGGTTTAATCACAAGTATGTATTAGTCCTAGGAAGGGCAGTATGTTAGCACAGGTTCACCCACACAACACTTACAAACACCAAAGAAGAGTACTCAGCTATTTGAAGCGAAAGCACTTGATAGAACTCCCATGTGTCCTCGAGAACGTTTGGTCCTTATAAGTATTTCCACCAGCTTGTCCTTTGCTAAGAAAGGATTGGGCCACTTGCTCCGTTTGTTCATTACTCTTGTTACTTGCCCTTTGTTTTGTTGCCTTGTCAGAAAACTACTAAAAATCCGTTTGCTAAGTATTCACAGGGATTTCCTGCTCCATACCACTGTTCAGCACCTTCTACTCCTCGTTGGGATCGACACTCCTATTTATCGAAAGTACTACAATACACCCCCTACACTTATGGGTCATCAATAATGTGTCCATATTGTGCATATACGTGCATCATGGGATGGCGAACAATGTTGCAGGAGGAAGTTTTCCTTTTCATCGCACCAAAAAGCCATTTCCTATTTTCCGAGCACAAAACGGACGGTTTTGTGAAGCAATCACCAAATGGCTAATTCAAAATGCTACCACCATATTTTACAGAAAATACTAGACCACCTTATCTGGATAATGTCCCAAAAGGAGGGTCTGAAACCTTTCCGTCCACCTCTGGTGAAAAAGACAAATTCCTGCCGAATCGGCAGGAAGTGGGTCAAATATGAACTATAGGTACATGATCCAATGCTCATGTTTTTTTACAAAAATCATTTTTAGGTTCACAATATGCTATTTTATCAAAGATCCAATGCAAGTTTAGCGAGGCTCGGCCCCGAGCTAAGAATCTTCATGCCCGCCGTTCGACAAAGTTTGGCGATAGTTTAAAACAGACATAAAATATTCAAAAACGATCTAAACAATACGAAACCTTCGCATGGTATTATATTATGTGAGATAGTTAGAAGGAAAAATATCAAACTTGGTATATTGATTATGTCTCAAAAAAACCTTCACAAAATGACCTATCTCATTCAAGGTTTCTTGGCTTTCGGGTCGAATGACCAATGTTATGGCTAGAATCAAGGAATAGTTTGTGATAATGTGCCCATATTGTGCATACACGTGCATCATGGGATGGCGAACAATGTTGCAGGAGGAAGTTTTCCTTTTCATCGCACCAAAAAGCCATTTCCCATTTTCCGAGCACAAAACATGGAGGGTTCTGTGAAGCAACCACCAAATGGCTAATTCAAAATGCTACCACCACATTTTACAAAAATACTAGACCGCCTTATATGGACAATGCCCTAACGGGGGGATCTGAAACCTTTCCATCCACCTCTGGTGAAAAAGACAAATTCCTGCCGAATCGGTAGGAAGTGGGTCAGATATGAACTATAGGTACATGATCCGATGGTCATGTTTTTTACAAAAATCATTTTTAGATTCACAATGTGATATTTTATCAAAGAACCAATTCAAGTTTAGCGAGGCTGGGCCCCGATCTAAGAATCTTCATGCCCGCCGTTCGACAAAGTTTGACGATAGTTTAAAATAGGCATAAAAAATTCAAAAATGATCGAAACAATGCGAAACCTTCGCGTAGTGTTATATTATATGACATAGTTAGAAGGAAAAATATCAAACTTGGTATATTGATTATGTCTCAAAAAAAACCTTCACAAAATGACCTATCTCATTCGAGGTGGCTTTCGGGTCAAACGACCAATGTTATGGCTAGAATCAAGGCATAGCTTGTGATAATGTGCCCATATTATGCATACACGTGCATCATGGGATGGCGAACAATATTGCAGGAGAAAGTTTTCCTTTTCATCGCACCAAAAAGCCATTTCCTATTTTCCGAGCACAAAAAATGGACGATTTTGTGAAGCAACCATCAAATGGCTAATTCAAAATGATACCACCACATTTTACAAAAATATTAAACCATCTTATATGGACAATGTCCCAACAGAGGATCCAAAACCTTTCTGTCCACCTCTGGTGAAAAAGACAAATTCCTGCCGAATCGGTAGGAAGTGGGTCAGATATGAACTACATGTACATGATCCGATGCTCATGTTTTTTACAAAAATCATTTTTAGGTTCACAATATGCTATTTTATCAAAGATCCAATGCAAGTTTAGCGAGGCTCGACCCCGATCTAAGAATCTTCATGCCCGCCGTTCGACAAAGTTTGACGATAGTTTAAAATGGACATAAAAAATTCAAAAACGATCGAAACAATGCGAAACCTTCGCGTGGTGTTATATTCTGTGACATAGTTAGAAAGAAAAATATCAAACTTGGTATATTGTTTATGTCTCAAAAAAACCTTCACAAAATGACCTATCTCATTCGAGATTTCTTGGCTTTCGGGTCAAATAACCAATGTTATGGCTAGAATCAAGGCATAGTTTGTGATAATGTGTCCATATTGTGCATACACGTGTATCATGGAATGAAGAACAATGTTGCAGGAGAAAGTTTTCCTTTTCATCGCACCAAAAAGCCATTTCCTATTTTCCGAGCACAAAAACGGACGGTTTTGTGAAGCAACCACCAAATGGCTAATTCAAAATAATATCGACATATTTTATAAAAAATACTAGACCACCTTATATGGACAATGTCCTAACAGGGGGATCCGAAACCTTTCCGTCCACCTCTGGTAAAAAAGATAAATTCCTGCCAAATCGGCAGGAAGTGGGTCATATATGAACTACGGGTACATGATCCAATGCTCATGTTTTTTTTAAAAAATCATTTTAGGTTCAAAATATGTTATTTTATCAAAGATCCAATGCAAGTTTTTCTTTTCATCACACCAAAAAGCCATTTTCATTTTTCGAGCGCAAAAAGGGGATTTTCTGAAGCAACCACCAAATAGCTAATTCAAAAATGGAGGGTTTGTGATTAGTTGATATGGATACCATATTTGGATTCCTCTCATTTTTCTGATCAATTTAGACATATTATTTGTCGAATTCCGATTTACGGATTTGAAGATATTAATTATTCCATATTAAATAAAAAAATAGAAAAAGTAAATTTATTACATTTTTATTTGAATTCAATAATATTTTTCCTTATTAATTAATGTTTACTTAAATAATTGTTTGTAATTTTAAAAAATACAAACATATGACATGATGATATAAGAGTTAATAGGATTGATATCATAGAATTGACAACAATGTATGCATTACTTTGCGGAAACAGATTCTGAAGGAACGAGAAAGTTAAACGTACTGTAGCTAGAGTAGTATTAGGATGGGTGACCGGCTTGGAAGTTTGACCAAGACTGTAATTTAATCAAATATTAAATATAATTAGTGTTAAAAATGTTCAAAGTGAAAGATTAATGAGTCAAACAATTCAAAGATTAAAAAAATTGAGAAAAAAAATAAGTAAAATAAAAAAGTTTTTGCAACCGGGCGACAGGCTATGCCGACGGCCCCTACGTCGAGGACAAAGCCGTCGGCATTTCGATACGCCGACAGCTTGTGTGTGCTCCGCCAAGGGAGACCTTCGTCATCGAGGAGGCTACGCCGAGGACAGCCGTCGGCGTACCATACATTGAGAGCATTTTGGCCTACGCCGACGGTTTTTTGCCCTCGGCGTAGCGGCGTCCTGTAGTGCTTTGTTCCTCTGTTCCCTCAAGGTTTATCTACCTACCCAAGAGGACAAAGAATTGTAATCCTCGTAGAGGTTCAGTTACAAGCGTGTGATCAATAAGATAAATTTTCTATCCTTTGTTTTCCACTAAATTATTTTTATTTCTTCAAAATTCAGTTTGGGCATTATCAAATCTAAGATCACATAAAAGATTATGCAAACTTAGGTCAGGAATTGTCGGTTTGCTTGAATATAACTCCTGCAATACCCTCAAAAGATTTTGGTCCATTCATTTTCGTGGATCCCGATCGAGGTCCAGATTAGTTTATACCAGTAGTGCTTAAAATATCGGTAGTAGTAGTATAAGTTATACTAGTGATTAAACATCGGTACTCTAGGGGTAGTATAAGTTCTCAGCGCCCATCCGTTGTGACTACCCCATAATTCTCGTGACATGACCTTCTTCCTCAATGAGGGATCAACACACATGCGAGCAGTGACAAGGTAGGCAACGCAGCCATGAGATCAGCCATGAAACCCAGGCAAGACGTGGTTCCGTGTGCACCAGTCAAGCGTCGAACCGTGAAATGCGGCCATCCTTGGCATCGTTAAGAAACAAACTCGGAATTATTGCTAACGCCGATTGTCGGCGCTTCCATCTTAATTTCATTGTGCAGGTCTTGTGCAGAAATCGGTTAAAGTTGTTTAGATCTGAGTCAACCTAAGTACTTCCATGAAAGAAAGGCGGGGCTTTACTAATTGCAATGAGAGGCCGCCCAGCGCGGCAACGACGGTGCTGTGACCTATGGCAAGGATGCTTGCCATTCGGCCATACAAACACGTTATTTGGAAGATGAAAAGAAACGACTGGATAAGGAGATTCAGAATCATTTACCGGGATTTCAGCTTAATTAAATGCCATATTTGGTGTTGCTTCGAGTGCAACAAAAACGCTTTCCTGCCTAAAATGTCTAGAATACCTTTAAAATCAGAGGCCGGATTTAAATTATACGAGTAGTCATCTCTCCTCAGTAGTAAAAGGTACCTTAAAAACGGCCATTTATTATTCCTTTTTTCCCGGTCTTCCCACGACCATTGCAGTCTCTCCCAGGAGGCTTATCGTTACTTTCTCTTGCTTGGTCATTCCTACAACTTCTGCTGCAGATTACAGGGCTGTTTGGTATGGCTTTGGTTTTTGTCTTATAAGGCACCTTTTGATTTTGGCTTTTGGCTTCTAACTCAACATAGTTGTAACATGGTGTAAAAATCAAAAGCACCTACACTATAAGAGAAAGCGAAAAGCTATAAATAAGCACGACTAAATAGCCCCATAGGCATAAATCTATGATGCCAAGCTCCACTAAACGCCACCGACCATATATAATAACCTCGGCGGCTCGACCTGAGATAGAATCATGTGCTTACTCTGCTCCTCCTCTAGTGTTGTTGAGTGCAACGACGGTTGTTCTTCCTCACCAAAATCGTGAGGTTGCAATAATTGTGATGCAATACAGGACACATTGCAGAGAGAATGCTCTGACAACCATCAAATGTGTAAATAATGTTTCGCCCATTATATATATGTACACCATTGCAGCTTCATTTGAATAGAACAAACATTGTTATCCCGCTTCACATTTGAGCATGTTCGTAACTAGTATTGGGTAGGTCACGATGCATGCACATAGACACATACACATAACGAGAAAATGACGAGAGAAGAACGGTGGAAATGAACTAAGACATAAGGGAATATGAGACATCAGGAGTAGTGCCATAGCAATGATCTCTGGTTGGGTAAAACATAGCTGCTCAAAGAGGGAGAGTTAGGTAATGGGGCTCGTGCAACAATTACATAATCTTCAGAAAATAAGATTAGGTTAGACACAACCAGTTTCTCGTCTCTCCGCCTGTGTGGTGCTACAGAGCGGGGATGTCAAGCCGTGCACTCGCTCGCACGTGTCACCTCCGTTCCCCCCAGGTTTATCTACCTAGACAAATGGACATAGAATTGTAATCCTCGTAGAGATCAGTTACAAGCGTGTGATCAATAAGATAAGGTCTAATTTTTGTTTGCCACTAAATTATTTTTATTTCTTCAAAAGTCAGTTGTTTGGGCATTATCAGATCTAAGATCACATCAAATATTATGAAATTTTAGGACACAAACGGTCGGTTTGCTTGAATAAAACTCAGGGAACCGTATTTATTATTGTATTTGTGTTCTGAATCACTGGGCTTCAATCCATTGGTATACATTTTCCTCTGTCCCAGTCTTCCCACGACCATTGCAGTCTTTCCCTGGAGGCTTATCATTACTGCATCTAGCTCGGGCATTTAGAAAACTTTTGCTGCAGATTAAGCATAAATCTGTGAGGCAAGCTCCACTAAACGACCCTAACAACCTCGACGGCTCGGCCTGAGATATAATTATGTTTTTACTCTGCTCCTCCTCTGACATTGTTGAGTGCAATGACGGTTGTTCTTCTTCACCAAAGCCGCGAGGTTGCAATTAACTGCGATCCAATATAAATACGAGGTGTTTGCTGCAGTACAACCCTCTCCCCTCAAACTCAGCCAAACTCAAACACAAGAACGGTTGAGATCACTCGATAACCCCTTCGCCGTGGATCACACCACCCTAGCGCGATACATGCCGACTATCTTGTGGACTACACCGCCCACTCTAGCCTCATGTAGAGACATGTCCTCATTGAAGAGGCTACCCTTCACTGGTTTACCGTTTCCATCACACTTGAACGTCATCCTCTTCTCGAGACACGTAGATGACCTGATCAGGCACCCTAATTGCATCTTCGTCCATATAATAAACAGTTTCTCAACCTTCATTCACTTCAACTGCAACATATCCTCATAGAGAAAAGCACTTGGACACGACGACGACTCATAGACACAACACCGACCGAACGTGCTACCTTGCACACACTTGACTCCTTAACCCATACTCTCTCGAAAGACGATTTTGACAAGATTCTCCAGCACCACGGTACCACCGTACTCATCAACGATCATTCCCATTCACCACCTTGCTGATGACGCCTCACCCGTCTTCTTCTTCCTTGTCGCTCCTTCGAGCGACGATCTCCCGTCGTCTCACCGATGATGGTATGCTTGCCGTCTCCACCCGGTCGCCCGCCCCGTGGCGCTAGTCGGGTCGCCTCTCCGAGGCAAGCCAGACTTCAAATCTTTAACCTCGCTCTGATACCAATTGTTGAAATTCACCCATGGATCAATCATATCAAATTGGACGAACAAACACGCTCCAAAATATATGATTGCCAAGGGATCGTATGGTGCCATATTTTTTTTCTCACCACTGTTACAAGCAGCGGTCCTATATGTATATATACATGGCCACACAACACAAACCTACATCTATACGGACTAGAACTCACGCCATAATTTCTAAACAACCACCAACTCCACGCACACAGTTTTCTAGGCCGTACCACACGGCTAACAATCCTCCAGACTAGTAAAACACTATAAGCCCACACGCGCATAGACCTTACCTAATTAACAAATATTTAGACTAGGACACGTACAGAACACACATAAACTCTTACTGACACCACTAATCAAGATTAGTGCTATCAATTATGACGACCAATATTTGGTAGGATCCATAGCCAATGTCTAACCATTATACTAGTCCTAAGGATTGCTAGTACACACATTCATGACATGAATATCATAGTCATATCATTATTACATCCTATCAAATCTGAATACATAGTTAAATATTATATAAATGTCCGTAGGTCAAAGTAAACAGCGAAAAAACAAATAAACCGAAGTGGTGGCTCCAGTAAATCTGCCAAAGGCAATTCATTGGAGTATCGTGTCCTATACGTTAGTGCTCATCGTAATAGGTGTTAGTCGTCATCGTAATTATCCGGCAACAGGAGACCTTGCAGCCAGGAAGGATCATTGAATGTATTGGAAAGTTACACCATATGGAATAATATTCATACTTATACATGCATAAGGGTTTCAAAGGAAAAAAAGGATTTAGATAATTTTAGCATTCTACGCAAAGCACTATTTACTAGATCTAAATAACCTTTGAGTTTTTCAAAGGTCTAACTCATCCTATATTTCATAAACACCTTTATAAACGATGTAGGTCTAGCAGATCACATAGTGCATACTAGCCTAGCTGAAGACATCTATAAACAATACACGAACATAGAGTCATCCCCAAAAAATCACCATATGAATCACACTGTAACATAGGGTTCCTATGAATCACACATAAACATAGGTTTTGCGAAACGATTTTGATTTTGAAAACAAAGGTCAAGAAGAGACATATTCAGGTTTCTAATGGAGCAAAATTTCTCTGACAACATACTGTTTCCTTACAATTTCAGGTGAGGGTCTTACTCTGTTGTACACATTCACTTTTGATTAGTCGATAATAAGTGTAACTGATGAGTTACTGATGTATATATAAACGTTTGCAGCTTCCACTGGGTTCTGCTAAACATTCATCTTTATAAGGGAAGAGTTGATGTCATGGACCCATCAAAGAGAAACCTGAAAGATTTCCGCAGCATGCAGGACATGCTACAGAAGTAAGTTTCGCGCTATATCGGTCTCTTTCGTTGATTTCCTGAGATATCAGGTAATGAATAACTCATTCATTCATTTTCTTCGTCGGGCAGGGTTTGGATCCGGTTCAAGCGCGAGGTTACCGGTGTATTTAGTGAGAAGCTGGCGTTTAGGGCGGTCTCGGTAAGTAGCACGTGATATGTCCACGCATCTCTTTACTTCTAGTTCAATACAATAATGATGCTAGATTATTATTTTGATTGAATTGTATTCTTGTAAAGTCTGCGAGGCAGCCACAAGGGTCGAATCTATGTGGATTCTACGTATGCGAGTTCATTCGCACGTTTACCACCGAACACAATGATTATAGAGTCGATGTAAGCAATGCATTCACACCATCATTTTATTGCCGTCACATTTTGTTATCATGATTGATATTCATATTGATCTCCTTTTTCTTATATATAGTTCGAGAGAATACGTGATCAACTACTACCAACGCAACACGTACTAGCAATTGCGGAGGAGTTGGCGGGATTTATTGTCAAAGAGATCGTAGACAATGTCGGAGAATTTAGTGTGAATAAGCGCTACTGATCTCCATGTAATCGACGGCTCGACCTGAGATATAATTATGTTGCTTCTCCTCTGACATTGTTGAGTGCAATGACGGTTGTTCTTCTTCACCAAAGCTGCGAGGTTGCAAATAACTGCGATCCAATATAAATACGAGGTGTTTGCTATAGTACAACCCTCTTCCCTCAAACTCAGCCAAACTCAAACACAAGAACGGTTGAGATCACTCGATAACCCCTTCGCCGTGGATCACACCACCCTAGCGCGATACATGCCGACTATCTTGTGGACTACACCGTCCACTCCAGCTTCATGTAGAGACATGTCCTCATTGAAGAGGCTCCCCTTCACTGGTTTACCATCCCCTTCACACTTGAACTTCATCCTCTTCTCGAGACACGTAGATGACCTGATCAGGCACCCTAATTGCATCTTCGTCCATATAATAAACAATCCCTCAACCTTCATTCACTCCAACTGTAACAAATCCTTACAGAGAAAAGCACTTGGACACAACGATGACTCACAGGAACAACACCGACCGAACATGCTACCCTGTCCACACTTGACTCCTTGACTCATACTCTCTCGAACGACGATCTTGACAAGATTCTCTAGCACCGCAGTACCACCGTACTCATCAACGATCATCCCCATCCACCACATTGCCGATGACGCCTCACCCTTCTTCTTCTTCCTTGTCGCTTCTCCGAGCGACGATCGCCCGCCGTCTCACCGATGATGGCATGCTTGCCGTCTCCATCTGGTCGCCCGCCCCAAGACGCTAGTCAGGTCGCCTCCCTGAGGCAAGCGTGAATTCAAATCTTTAACCTCGCTCTGATACCAATTGTTGAAATTCGTCCACGGATCAATCACATCAAATTGGACGAACAAACATGATCGAAAAAATATGATTGCCAAGGGCTCGTATGGTGCCCTATTTTTTCTTTATTTCTTTTTTCTCAGCACCGTTACAAGCAGCGATCCTAATATGTATATATACATGCATGGCCAGACAACACAAACCTACACCTATACGGACTTGAACTCACACCATAATTTCTAAACAACCACCAACTCCACGCACACAGTTTTCTAGTCCGTACCACACGGCTATAACAATCCTATAGCCAGACTAGTACAACACTATAATCCCACACACGCATAGACCTTACCTAATTAACAAACCTATTTAGACTGGAACACGTACAGAACACACATAAACTCTTACTGACAACACTAATCAAGATTAGTACTAACAACTATGACGACCAATATTTGGTAGGATCCATATAGCCTATGTGCATCCATTATACTAGTCCTAAGGATTGCTAGTACACACATTCATAACAAGAATATCATAGTCCTAAGGCTTTAGATAATTTTAGCATTCTACGCAGAGCAACATTTACTAGACCTAAATAACCTTTGAGTTTTTCAAAGCTCTAACTCATCCTATATTTCATAAACACCTTTATAAACGACGTAGGTCTAGCAGATCATACAGTGCAGACTAGCCTAGCTGAAGACATCTATGAACAATACACGAACATAGAGTACTCCCCAAAAAAATCACCATATGAGTCACACGATGACATAGGGTTCCTATGAATCACACAGAGACATAGGCTTTCCGAAACGATTTTGATTTTGAAAACAAAGGTCAAGAAGAGACACATTCAAGTTAAGTTTACTCAGTTTCGCCTGTGATCGTGGGCACATCTAATCGATTAATTTTTCCACACCGCGGAGGGTGCACACTTTACCCACATGGCGTAAACCGAGGGTCACGCTGAGGTTTTTCCGAAATGTCTAACTACTTATTTACATTTAGCATGTCACATAATAGACACAAAGTCCCCTCTATATAAATATAACATAATCGTTCTCTGTCACCCACACGATTAAAGGTAATAAACAAGCATCTAGTACATTTCAAACTGCAATTTGTCCTCTTTACTACAAGGTGATGGATGTGTTAGTGAGAGTATTTAGCAACTGTGAATGACTGGTAGGGTGTTGATATTCGCAGCATAGAAAACAAAAAAATTCCTACGAGTTTGGGGCAACCCACCTTATTGGGCCTCTTCCCGAAGGAAGGGCCCAAGTGGGGCTAGCCCCGCTTTGTGGATAAGACAAACGAGGAGGAGGCGTCTAGGGCTTCTAGGCGTGGGGCCCACTAGGGCCGCCGCCCCTCTTCCCTTGGCCCACTGCCGCCTCCCTCCTTTGGGCGCACCCCTTCCCCCTATATAAGGAGGGGCACATGGGGAGGGAAGCACACCATCCCACAAGCCCGAAGGCATTTCACCTGGTGGCTTATCTCTCTCTCTTCCTCGCTGGTTCTCGTGCTCGTGGTTCCAAGAAGAAGGGTGCACGCGGGAGATGACTTCACCTTCGGCATGTCGTCACGCTGTTGGACCCCTGATCCAAAATATCTACTTCTGCAATGTTGGCTGGATCAGAGAAACAGGGAGTCATTGTTGAGAACCATATATGTGCGAAACCATGGATGTGCTGCCAGTTGTGGCACCTGGTCGTTGTACCATGATCAACACAACCTTGAGATCGGCTATGTCCTTTGACTACATCATCCACATTCATCGTGAACGGCTTTAGGTCTACATGGGTATGTCACCGAAACCTTCCCGTTACAGCAATCCTAGATAGATCTTGGCAATTGGTGTACACTAGTTAAAAAGTTATTATTTTCTGCTGCGAACCCCTGCAGAGATACGTCATACCAATGTGTGCCTTTTTCTATCATGGTGCATTGAATTATTAGAATAGGTTTCTCTGGATCTGCCCCTATCTCTACCTCATCGAGGGACATGTGAGTGTAGATTACAGTCACTCATCTTGGATAGCATGGTTAGGTTACGTCCAATGATATATGAGATCATAGTTGTTAGGATAACAACGACAATGGATAGACCCAACATGATATACCATGAAGCGTTGTCAATATTTTTATTGGTAGTTTCTCATAAACAATGTATTACGTATATTGAAGTTCGTTTGAACGCAAGACACATGTGAACTTGGGTACAATATGGATGTGTAAGGAACTTAGGATTCTTTAAACGTTGTTCTGAACAAGTGTAATCATAAAGTCGGTCTTTGGTCTTACCGTATGGTACGACAATTATTCACATGGTGTGTTTTTGGAAATTTCTACTCCTGACGATGGAGAAATACACTCTAGAACCACTCATGTGCTATGATGTTCGTCATCGTCTAACCGGTCACATGATCAAGTTGTTTATTACATGATAATCGATAGTACCGTATGAGTAAAGAGTACATGCCAGGGAACGAGAATAACCTAGTGTTTTATCTTGGGCAATATAAAGTATCGACGAAGCAATGTGATATGTATCGTACATAGTACTACGATTCACACGATAAAGATCTTCATGTTATTTGTAGGCATTACTACTTGCATCAAGGCGCCAATAGTAATCATTGTCGCAGAATGAGTACCGGACTTGTCCGTAAATATCTGAACCCACATAGTCACACACTTAAGACGTTTTTGGCATTTAGATCGTGAGTGTGATTAAGATATTTGAATGAAGTTATCCTGAAAGGATGTTTGAGAGTGTCTCGAAATATTTTGAAGGTGTTCGGGATATCATCGAGAATGGTTGGAAGTGTTCTAGACATGTTATGGAAGACATCAGGAATATTTAAGGAAGGTTCCGGAATTGATTCGAATATGTTCGGGATTTTTCCGGAAAGCTTCAAAATAAATATTTATAATTAAAGTAATTATCCTGGTGGGAGCACCATGGGCCACATGGGCCCCAACGGTTAAGAGGAAGGGGAAATCCTGGCCGAGTCGGCCAGCCTCCCCGCCCCCCGGTGGCTAGCGGGTGGAGGTGGAGGCGGTGGGGGAGGGAGGAGTCCACGAACTCATACTCCCTCCCTAGGAGAGTTGGAGGAGGAAGGAGAGAAGGATTCCATGGTCGAATCCAACTCCCTCTCTCTCTCTCTTTGTGTGTGGAGGAAGGAAAGAGGAGTCCTTCTAGGACTCGAATTCCTACTCTTACTCCCTCTCTTGGAGAGAGGGATGCCCGCACAAACACAAGTTTTTGGAGAGCCAAGCCCAAGCCCTAGCTGCCGCCGCCTCGGTGTCCTAGAGGCCGTCTTCCTCCTCTTCTTTGTGTTGCCATCGTCATCACGAAGAACCCATGTTCATTATCATGCCGGAGTGCTGCTCATCTACTACCTTCGTCTAGATCTATTCTAGTCGGACGATGAAGTGCTGCCGGATCTTCATCGACACGTCCATGCTTTGTCTGTGAGCTAGATATCACTTACGCGCAGTGCCATTCTTGTTGCATGTGTGTATACTGGAGGAGGTGCGATGCTTGGAGCCCTTGATCGTTGGAGCCGTCTGTGAGATAATACATTTCCTCGCGACTCGCTAAGGCTTGTTGCTAGGATCGAAGCACGACAAATATTATCATCGATAAACTCCGCTAGTTCAATGTTTGAGCGTATGATCCCTTACCTTCTCCCTCTGGGACAAAAATGCATTTCCGAGTGAACGAAATGAGCTTCACTGGAAAAATAGTTTGTC
Organism: Avena insularis; assembly: GCA_023614405.1. Lineage (NCBI taxonomy): Eukaryota > Viridiplantae > Streptophyta > Magnoliopsida > Poales > Poaceae > Avena > Avena insularis. Next base: position 12,676,372 of record CM042684.1, read on the forward strand.
GATATATGTACCGCAAACTAAAAACAGTGCTCAACTTTCACACAACAAATGTAAATTTAATTTCGTTTGTATATTTGATCCTCCTGTGTTATTTTTGAAATGGCTCTAATATATATTCAATATATTCAAATTTATTATGAACTTTTTCACATCCTCGATCTATAAGGTTCTTCGTTGCGTCCGAACACCCTGCGCGTGTTAGATCTACTCCCTCCGCTTCAAAAAATAAGGCGCACGCGCATTCTAAAATAAAGTTTGACCGAATAAATATTTCTAATCTATCTATTATATACTAAAAGCAATATAATGGTATGTTTCGAGGCACCATGTTGATCCACATCACCTAAATTAATCTGATAGTTAGATCTAAAATCTACCGCTAGGATTTAACAGACTAAACTGTTACGTAATTGTTTAATTAATTAAATTTTGTACCCATAGTTATAGTCTGGCACGTTAGGCTGCCACGTCCATACGATTCAAAGTCCTATATCCATAGGACTTTAGCTGACCGGTTCACAGGAAAAGGCCCACACTTGAAATATGAGAGCTGTACGATCGGAAGTCCATGTAAATATGGGACTTTCAACAGAGAAAAAAATTATGTTTTCAGTTCAGGTAAAGCAAAAAAAAATTAGGGTCAATCAACGAACTAATCCGTCCGAACTTACAAGGACATGGTATGCATGCGAGAGAATATTAGACTAGAAAACCTAATATATACTCCATACAAAATTTATTTTATGTGCAAATTTTTTCATCTGTGCGACGACCAAGCAAGGCTCAATAAATATGTGTTTTCAGTTCATGTGTAAGTTTTTCATCGATCCGGTCCTCCCTGCGATGTATAAGGATATCGCATGGAAAAGACAAAATCTATTATTTTTGGTATATATAGAAAATGCTATTTGCATATAAGACATAAATGTATACAAATTTTGTAAGATTTTTTTTTTGCCCTAAAGTCTATTTACGCTCAATCAGGTCATGCATCCGGACACAACATTAAAAAAATATTATGATATAAAAAATATATTCAATTTTTTTGTTTAGTTCATGTGCAAGTTTTCTTATGGGGGTCTGACTGGCTAAGCATTAGTAAATATTTGAATTCATTTCACGTGTAACAATTTTTTTGCGTCGGGTCTGTTATCAGACAACCAGACTAATATTTAGTGTGTAAAACATAAAATAAATATTAATAATAATTTTATAAACAACAACACATTTAATTTTTTCCATCAAGTGTGCACGAGTTAATCATCCAAAAGGAAAAATGAAACGAATACAAATATGTAAGGATTATATTTAAGGATGTCACTGTTAATAATTATTTGTCTTACTCAAAATTATGAAAGGACCCACACATTTTTGTTTTATAACATAATGACACATCAATTATGTGACTCATCTAAAAAATGATAATATGAAATAGCACGTAACGGTTTTGTTGCGTCTATATTCACTTTATTAGGTAACAAAGCTGAAACAAGACACACAAGGCGCATGAAGTTGGCTCTGCGGTTGTTCCAAACTATGGGGAGACAACACAATTTAAAATAATATGGATAACTTAATATTTCTTATGTAAACCAACCTTTGATTTTTATGGGTGTAGATTATACCCCACTGTGCACTCAAGCTCTTCTCATTCGTGTTATACCAGAACACCTTTAATATGATATTCAGTATTTGATACATACAAGCATGACAAATTATATATATGTGGGTCATAATAGCCTATTTTTCATATATGAAAGTTTCACCGAGGTCCACGACAAATTAATAGCTATCCATCTACCCCACATGTTTCCGTCTACAAGGACTTGGATAAAATCAACACTACTAGATTGAAACAGAAATTTAATATTTATTGTGAAACCCAGCACAATATTTATACGCGTTTAATGTATACCCACATGGTGCACTCGATTTTGCTTTTTCTAATGTTATACCAGGACATCATTAATATGACATCTGGTTTGAATCTTAATCTGATACATACAAACAAGCCAAATTAAATTAGTGGAGTTAAATTAATAGCATGTTGTACATGTATGTAGGGACCCTCCCATGACCATGATAACGTAAAAAGGAATATGTGATTATGTGTCAAGCTTTGTAGTTCATTACCCTTAGAATTTAAGAGGATGTGTCATTGATATTATAAATATTATTTCATATTTGAATCACACTATGAATGAAATAATTTCCCTAAATATTATAGCCGTATGAATAAACTATTAATTAAGGAGTGACGATTACCAACTAGCTTAAATTTTGATTATAAGATATGAAAATGTCATGTAGTGAAGCCACACAATAAAACCGAGTATCGGTTAATTAAGATGTTTCCTTATAAATGTTACCTGATAAAACAATGCATGTAAATGTGAATGTATCAGAGGGTGAAAGATATCAAGGACCAAGGTAACAACAATAAATAAATAAAATGAAAAGTTCATCTCACTAAGTATCGCATTGGGGAATATTATTAAAATAGTATTATAAAATTTGAGTAAAATTTCAAAATTAAAATATTGAATAGAATTCCGTTATTTAGAATATATTTATAAAAAATCAAAGTTAATCTTAGAAATGGTGTCTTTGTCTAAAAGATTTTCTTGAGAGGATATTTGTCTAATAGATGACAACTTAGAATGATCACTGAATGTTTATATTCCACTGCAGAAATAATGGGGGAAGAAATTGATTATGACAAGATAAAATTCAAATTCCCCCAAAATAGTTTCCTTAATGATTAAAAAGATTTAATCCATTAAAAAGTTAACTAACTCTTCAAATGCTTACAAAAGCACCGAATCAAATTTTTGTGTGAAACCATTTCCCCATTAAATTTCCATCCTCATATGTGTTCATAATAAACCATATAATGAACCAAAACATAGAGAATTAGTTAAGAATATCTAATGGTAAACCAAAATATTCAGCCAGCTAACAAAAACCTAAAAAAAAAAGTTGTACATGAGGTATTGATATCTTGAACCTTACAATGAACAAAGTGAACCAAAATTCCTTCTTAATAGTGCATAACATAATCGAATCATTAATGTAACATATTCTTATTAAATACATCATTTATACTATCTTAGTAACTATAGATTAACCACATCTGGCAACAAATAACATATCAACATATATGTTTTTTTACTCTAAACAAATAAACGTTTTTTTTTGAGAATCTAAACAAATAAAAGTTGATGAGTACCTTGAAGTCACATAAAATAAAAACTGCAACCAAGCTTTATCACCACGTACAAAAGACATATATAATAAATTATACTATCTCCGTTCCGGTTTATTAGGCTAATACGTACTTTAAGAAAATGATTTGACCATAAATTTTGTCAACAATATATGAATTATATGTCACAAAAATTATACTATTGGAAGCATATTTTGAATGTGAATCTAATGATATAATTTTTGTTAAATATAGTTTGTATTTTATTGACCAAATTTACGGTCAACCTATTTTCTCGAAGTACGTATTTTTCTTATAAACCGGAGTGTAGGTAGTACGTTTCTCTATGACAATATTAATTGTTCTGCCATAAACTATAAATGATAAATGATGTATCCTGCACAAGTAATTTTTATTTATAATAATATTTATAATGACCATATAAGTATATAACCATATTAATTATGATAGCATAATATAAATTTCTAGGACCATACAAAGTTTTTAGGCATATTCGGACATTGCCCTCGCATTTGGGAGGGCCACCATGCTAGTTATTATATATTAAAAGCAATATACGGATGTCTAATAGAGCGATTAGGTTGATCCACATCACCTAAATTATTGTAACCGTTGGATCTAAAATTTAGCTCTAGGAGTTCAAATCAGAGCCATAAGATTTATGTAACAAAAGTGGCACACCTATTACAGTTGGCACAACGGGTTGAGTACAAACACATCCAATTGACTGCAACACACCTAAACACATATAAGACCCAACACGTAACACCTATATGACCCAATGTTGGAATTTGGGTGTGGGCCTTGGCCCATAGCCTAATACAAATTCTGAAATTCTCATGGCCCATTCATGCCTAGCAAGGGGTGGCACCAAAGTTTAGTCCCACCTTGCTAGTTTAGAGGGAGTTGGACCAATATATATAGTGGAGTGTTTCACTACCTCCTAAAGAGAGTGAAGAGGAGTGGCATACACGCGCACTCCTCCTCCTCCGCCTCGCCGCGCCGCGCCGCGGTTTGCGAAATTGTGCCTCGGTGCCGATCTTATCTTTTTGCTGCTCGGGAAAATTATTGTGCGAGTTATTTTTTTGTCAGCCGTTTCCGGTCTTTACTACCCGACCGGCGCCTATATATAAACGGCCTTAGGCAAAAACCCTAATACGAGAAAATACACATCATCTCTCTGCCTCCAGAACCTTGCGCCGCCGCTACACCTTCTTCATCCCCTCTTCCGGCGTGCACCGGACGACGGGACGATGAGGCCTCGGAACCACCGCCTCTCGTGAACCTATGCGGGTGAGGCGATCAGGTTTTTGGGGAGCGCGTCTGCAGCGACTCTTGGCATCACGTCGACCGACCACTACTTCCCCGACGAGGACTTCTTCCCGGACATCAGCAGCCTCTACATCGACGCCATGGCTGACGACACTGGTGTCAACGCGAACCTCAACCCCAACCTGAACGCGAACCCGATTCCTCCTCCAGCACCGTACGTAATCTGTTCCTATCTAGTTCAGTTTCTGTTGCAGTTTCTTGTACTAGCTCTTGGAATAGATGTGATCTGTTTATTCTGGTTAAATATGATCTGTTCGTCTATTCTGCTAGTATACATGATTAGATTAATTCCAGCACTTATAGTCATGATTTATTATTACTTATTTCGGATTAAATATTATGGTAATTTGCTTATATTTTCAACACCCAACACGTCAGGTGTATATACACGTCCGGCGTACGTTCTGCTATCTCTAGATTTTTTCAACCTATGATTTATTTGCGGCTCCTTCCAATCTCCGTGGTTTATAATTAGCTTACGTTCCTCTCAGGCTCTCACCCTACTACAGCCGCCATGGCCAGAAACGCCTGTCGCCGTCGGGTGCATCTATGCGGCCATGCATATACGGAAGGGAGGATTTTTAAACAAAAATTAACGAAGAGAGGAATTAGCTGGCAGGGGAGTATGATGTCAGGAATTAGCCTCTAGATAGCTGACAAGAGTGAAGATTAATTACATACAAACAATGACAGTTCGCCATTCAAATCAAAGTGTTGCACCACCACTTAGCCTGGAGCACAACCATGGACCGATCAATCTATACTAGCATCGCATGCTCCACTAGCTCTCATGCAGCTAACTAGCAGCGTGGTTGTCACCAAGAACATCGTCGGCTGCCAATATGCATGCAAAAGGTAAAGATAATCGGTGAGCTGGACCGCTTTTATGATTAGGTAAATTCACACAGGGTAAAAGAATCTCTGTAATCGGCCTGGTGTGTTGACTCTGATTGCTTATTAAAAATTTATTTATTTTGATTACAAGGTATACCAAATTTTCTTCGGAACTATTCAATAGAACTAAACATAACTTACACGTATATACTTCACACCCCAGAAGTTACATGCATAAATTGTTTTATTTTCTTCTAAGAAACTTCTATATACAATTTTGTTGTTCCAAAAATCGAACACGGTTAAAATTCTTCGGCATATGTTCGCAAGTTCATGTTATGTAAAGGATATTATATCTCTTTGAAAATCATATATATTTGAGTAATTCGATCTTTACATGTATATATAGCTTTTTTAGATATGATGGTTTGAAAGGGTTTAGTGAGCTAAAACCTGATAAAAAAATACAAGTCACATAGCAGTGGAAGGAACACCAAATTATATTCTACCAAAATTTTACCTGTCTTACTAATCTCTAAATGGTGGCGCTCAAGTAGTGTCAGAGAACGACCGTTCCCAAGAGTGGAAGCGGGTTTGAATACTTACCACCCACTTCCAATGTTGAGTTAGAGAAATTTTATTTTTGTTAGACTATTCTCGGTGTGTATTTGTCTTTTTGGCATACCCCTTTAGTTATAAAATGTTACATCTAGACAAGGTCGCAGTCTAACTTCCATATATCTTCAACTATTTGTTACCCTCTTATATCTTATGCACGGTGTACTTGGCTCCCTTGGGTTGTACATATAGTGATTATATGCTTTAGTATCTGCAATGATACCCATGCGAATAATGGTGGGAATTAATATATATAGTAGATCTTATGATTTTAAATTGTGAGTCACACATATAATTTGGAACTAATATTTTTTTTGCACCAGAGAAACTTAAGTAATCATGAGTTTTAAATATATTGTTGTATGCCATTAATACATGTCATACTTCATATTTAAATGTTTATAAAAAGGACCTAGCAGTGGCAATATCATCAAATGTATCATGATTTGTAAGTATATAATAGTATGTCATTAAGACATGGTCTAATTGGCATATAAATGTTTATAAATAGTGACCCAGCAGTAGCAATATAGTCAAGGGTACCATAAAAGATAACATGCCATGGTCCATGTATTGTACAATGCATGGTTTACAAACATGGGTTAGATTTATGCTAGATCATTGCCCCATTGTGAAGCAGCAGAAGGAAGAGTATAAGAGTATCAGAAAAACTTCAATAGCCCACCTATCAATTTGCATAAATTATTTGCTTCCGCTTTTATCATGGATAAGGTAAAAGCCTTACAAGAAATATGTCTTAAGTTCGCCTTAGTGCTTAGCACTTATGTGAAGGTGTTCAAAATATAGGGAAATAAGTCTGCCTTTTTTACAATGATAATAGAGACATCATAAAAAAATCACTCATATTTTATAGTCATGCTCAAAATAATGGAGACATAAAGCTATAGAGCTAAGATAATGACTGCACCAGAATTGATATACCTCTATTATAATTATTTTATTTATTTATTAGTAATATTAACATATAAAAATGTTAAATTTTCGTTATTATAGAGTTCATGTTGTAATGAATATGGTAGTAGGAGGAAAAAATTATGAATAAATTAGGCAAAAATACTCAAAAGATGATGCCCTCGCATATTTGCGGGGCCACTATGCTAGTTTTTTTTAAAGAGTATACATGCATGCCTCTAAACGGTCCCGCGGTAGATTCTCTTTTTCTGTGGGCCACGCATGTCACCCATTGCTCTAGATCATAAAAAAATACGGATGGTTCAAATTTTCACTGCGCGCCTAATCAGCTCTGCAAAATTCGCTTCTTTCGATTCCTGTGTGAGGCTTGCTTCGGTCCCCCACTCTAAAGGGAAGTTTTGGTGGGTTAGTTGGCGGACGGGTTGTGGGCAGACCGAAGAGTCACATATTGCCCACTTATATAGTTGTATATTATACGGGAATTCTAGTGGAAAAAAACAGATCGATGAACTGATATGTGTACGTACGTGACATGAATTAAAATGCAGATCAATCAGCTGATATGTGTACATACGGGACACATGAATTAAAAGGCAGATGATCAGCTGATATGTGTAAGTACGAGACATGAATTAAAAGGCAGATCGATCAGCTGATATGTGTACGCGCGATATATTGAATTAAAAGACAGATTGATCAGGTGATATGTGCATGTACGGGCCCAAATTGGAACCAGGGAGCTGACTCGGACCTGGTACCAACCGATCAGACTTGAAGATGTGGTCGTTGGCGGCGACGACCGTGTCCCCCGAGTAGCCGACCATGCGGTCGTCGGGCTTGCCGGTGCCAGAGGGCGGCCGTTCGCCGACGAGGAACTCGACGCAGCGCGGGACGTGGTGGCCCATCGCGAGATTGACGGCGTGGTAGGCGAGCTCGATGCGGGTGAAGGCCTCGGTCTGGGATCACACCGCTCGCGTCTTCCTGTACAGACGGAGTATACGCGTATGTATTTGCAGATGTACAAACGAGTAATACGGGGTGAATCTGGGGCCACTCGGGAAAGGAGATGGGCTTAAGGGACAATTGCTAGGTGATAAATAGGCACATAAGGCATCGATGCCAACGCGGGGCGGGGGACCGAAGCAGAAGTGTTCCTGTGTGTGTAACTCGGTTGAACGGAATCAAATACAAAGCAAACTTTATATCGATATAAGAAGATCTATAAGCAAACTAGGAGCAATTTATTTATACGTGCTTTTTATCAAGCTGATGCATACGTGTTTTTTATCGTCCGTAAATAAAGAAAAGAATCGAATTCGGTAGTCCACTTCGTCTATCTAGCCGTCGAGGCACCAGCAGCGGTAGTCCGGCTTGGACATCCTCAGGAGCTCCTCCGGTGACATGCGCTCCAGCTCTCTCTGCCTCCATGCCGGGAATGCCTCCGCCACGCTTGACGGCGGCGGCCCCGTACACCCTTTCTCCTCCCCCATGGGGCCGTGCTTCAGCGCGCGCATCCTCTTGTATAGCCGCATGGCCGCCACACAGTCATCATAAGGGTGCTGGTGGCCACCGTTCTGTATCTCGTAGCCGAGGCAGCTCCGCGTGAGGAACTTGAGGGAGTTGCTCATCAGCCTGCTGCTCGTCTTCATCAGCGGCGGGTACGTGGCCGTGTCCCTCTTCAGGTACGCCGGATAGTCGATGCCGAGCCCGTCGAGGTCGTGGTCCAGCCCGTGGCCTACGAGGAGCCTCGCGCCGCCGCGCGCCGTGCGGATCTTCCACGGCTGCTCGCCGTTGAGGAGGATATCCTCCACCCGCTTCCGCGCCTGCTTCACCGTTGTGCCAGAGTCACGCAGGTGCTCCGGACGGATCCCCGTCATCTCGTACCGGTACTGCGTCACCGGTATGAGCGGCTTCACGAAGGACTCATAGAGGATGACCTCGTTCTCGTCGATGACGCACACCCGGGCGCACACGTCCAGCGTCCCGTCGCTGCCGGCACCCACCATCTTGCACCCAAGCGCCACAGCGCCACCACCGCCATGGCCGCCTGCCTGAATGCCCATCCTTGACATGCTCCGGGTGAGCTGGCTCAGTGAGGGACCGCGAGAGAGCTGGCATGCGGCTTGGTGGGCTCGGAGGGCGGTGGGGTTGGGGAAGAAGGCGAGGCAGAGCGCGCAGCCTTGGGCTGTAAAGAGCCTCGCACACCCGGCTTTGGGGAGGGCAGTGCCGATTCCGAGGTGGTCGCGGAGGGCGTCAACGGAGCGGCAGTGCTTGCCGCAGACGCCGCATCTGGGATCGTGCTGCGAGTGGTGCGACGCGCGCATGTGCTCCACCAGGTGCTCCATCCGATTGAACTCACGGTAGCATGCCGCGCACCTGTTCCGACTGCAGTGCACAGGTGCTCGTCAGTTAGAAACATATTTGGTATATGTGTGATCACCCAATTAATGGGGCACACATGAGGAAAACAGAACAATGCTGAATGCAACAGATGTACTCTAAAATGTCGATCATAGGAGGGAGGATGAAGAGCAGTGGCATACCTGTGAGCATCTGAAGAGCTGTCCATGGTCGGTCTTCTAATAAGCAGGACAGGACGCAGCAAACAGGAGTTGTGTTTTGAGAAATCCCTGCACAGCTCCACCCTATTTATCCACCTGCAGAAAATGGACGAATTCGATTCTTGACAGAGGCGCCAATGGCAACATGTCACTAGGCAGTACGTAGAGACAATATGTCACTGTGGATCTCAACTTTTGGCAACATTTTCAGATGCTTATATGATTCAGACACCAGAATAATCCGGAGGTACATCGGCTGGCTTTATGCCGTAAAAAGAGAGTTAAGAGATCAGATACCCTGGTCAAAAGAACTTGTTTGAAAAAGTTGGATGGAAGGAAAGATTGGATTGGACTTGATTCCGGAGATAGGTGCTGCCAGGGGACGATCCATCCTTTGGCGGTGTCGGAGAGCCGCACAGCTGGAACAGCGCCATGGATATCCTGCGAACATACCGTCTCGCGCTTTGGCCTATGGTGACCGTAGATTCTCACCCGGCCCGATCGTGTGGAATAGGTTCGGAAACTAAAGCGTGACATGGTATATTGGATCTTGTCGAAGCTAAGTTTGGCATGGCATGGTATATCCAGCTCTTTATTCGATTTTAAGGCATAACAGGGATACACTCTCTACAGTGATGAAAACTAATCTTCCTGTTGTGTCTTGTAGAGAAAGTCTTATAGGCCCCAGACTACCATCTTGGAACAATCTTTTACATAGATTAACCATGATACAATTGTCCGGGGTAGGGACGACACTACTAGAATATGCCCCATTGGTCCCGGTTGGTAAGGGGCATTAGTCCCGGTTACCCAACCGGGACGGGGCAATCGGGACTAAAGCTCCAACTTTTAGTCCCGGTTGCCCCACCAACCGGGACAAATGAAACACGTGGCGGCGTCGAGGCCGAGGGTGGAGCATTAGTCGGTTAAGTAACGAACTGGGACAAATAACCTTCTGCATGGCGAAGATTTGGCCATTTCTCTGCATGCGAGAATTCATTTTGGCACATTTTGTTGCCCTTGCAGCATTTTCGCCACTTTTGTGCATGGCAGAGAATTCATTTAGGTTGTTTTATTGTTTATTTAGTGTTTTGCACTTATAAATGAAGGAACCGTTATATTACACAAGATCATCATGACAATATTACATTCGATACACGGATCAAGTTCATGCACTACATACAAAAGTTGCTCTTTTTACAATCCCTATTGTCTATACACAGTCGAATAGTATTCCCCTTTTGGGTTTAGGACTTCTGCATCCAAGAATCCCGCCAATTCCTCCTGAATTGCTAAATGCGATCCTTTGGCGAAGACCGTCCGTCAAACGTTCGATCTGATTTAAAAAAGGAGTCAGCCTATATGAATGAAACTAAACACAATTTGATTGTAATTAAAAACTATAGAAATTGTTTACGTACGTGGAGTTGCTCTAAATTTCTGCCCTTCTCATCGCACGTCTGCCGGATGAACTCGCAAACATAGTATCCACATAGATTGTTACCTGGTCGCTGCGTCAGGCACTTTACGAGAACAGAGTTCAATTAAAATAATAATCAAGCATGATAATAACTGTATCAAAACTAGAATCAAATAGATGCGCGGATATAGCTAGTGGTGCTTACATCTAGTGGTTGAAATGTAAACTCCTCTTTCCAAACATCCCTAGCCTTGTTGGTGAACCGTTTCCAAGCACTGCCCGGCGAAGAAAACGAATAAAAGAAGTTATTAATTACTTGATATCATAAAATTCACGAACGTTGCCGATATAGTGTCGTAATGATTAGAATTACCGCTGGAAAAGCATCTGCATGTCCTTCCACATCTCAAGGGGTTTATGTTTCGAGTCCATGACTAGTACACGCCCTTTGTCAAGTTGAATGATTAACAGAATATAGTGGAAGCTGTGAATGCATAACTAATTAATTATATACTTAACATCGAGTAAGCGAAATAGAAAGTGTATAGAAGACAATAACACTCACTCGAAGTTGTAAGGAAAAAGTATTTCCCTTCTGGTTTCTTGAAACCTTAACGCGTGTACTATATTATCCTCCGTATCCTGGGGGCTTGTTTTGAGATTAGCTTCATGAACCCAATATGGGTCAATGAAGTCAATGTCATAGATTTGTCCTCTGCTGCATTCGAGAATCTTCATTCTGCATATTACAGTATGATTATATACATGCAATAAACAAGGTGAGATAGCTGGAGACTAAATTAATTACAGAATTAGTACTTACAGACAATAGGCATTGATGATCGATTTATCCAAGACGTCTTGATTGAATAATTGAAATAGTTCATCAAATTCAATGGATATCATGTCATCCTTTTCTTTCCCATGATGCTTTTCTGTAACCCTCAGCACTATCCAGTTAGCCCCGGCCTTTGTGGCATGCATGTACCAGTTATGCAATCTTTGCATTTTTGTTGAAAGATTGTTTACCTCCTTAGGTTTGACGAGAGGTTTGCCGTACTGGTATTTGTATGCTACTTCACTCACGGGAAGTACTCTAACTGGGATAAGTACTGGGCAATACTCATACCTTGAGCAGGCGACTTCTCCGTATTAATGCAACTACCTGGATCATCTTGCTCTTACCCCATATTTGCTCGACCCCACATTGGTTTGGGAAATCACCTTGAGAGGGGCGCAAGACTGTTTTGCTTGTTCTCCGAGCTGGGCAACAGATTTCTCGCTTGCATTAGTACTGCTCTTCGAGGCTTTTTGTGACGCATGTGACTTGAGAATAGAACGCTCATAGTCTGATGACAGCTTTGGCTCGGGTTGATGAAGATACTTTAGCATTTTCAACACTTTGGCTTTTTCTTCTTTGGTGCTGGGGAACTCTGGCTCTTTCTTTGGTGAGAGAGGAACATGAGTATAAGGCTACAAAAGGGAAACTATCCAGCAGATAGGTAACACTAGATACTAACAAAATACCATATTGGAATCGATTTAAGAGGGTTCGGAATGCCCTGGCGAAGGCACATCGTCGAACCCACATGCACCTAAGGGGTATTAATGATTCCTTATCTAAGATAGGGCTTTTAAGTTGCTTGACAATGTGAATCGGGTCTGGGGCTACCCACAGTGACTGACCAGTGGGGCCGAAGACCAATAATACCAAACTAATTAATAAACCTAATAATACCTAACTAATAATAAACCTAATAATCCAAACACCGAAAAGAAAGGGAAACAATCAACACATGGCATCGATGCAATGCTCAAGTAAGTATGATGATATGAAAAATTAATTTGCATTGGAATGTAACCCTAAGACATGCTCGACGATTTAATCGGGGTTCCGAGGGATGAAAACCCTAACTCGGGGAAACTCCAGAACATATGAGAGGGGTGCATTTGTTCTTCTAATTATACTTGTCATTTAAGTTGTTGAACAATGCATGATTATAGGTTAAATAGATAGGTTTCATTTTTCTGAACAATTTGATATATTATTTGTATTTTTCTGACTTATAAACAATAAGTTATTGATTTTACAATATTAAATCATTTTCTGGAATTAAAAAAAAGGCAAATAGTTTTTACACCGGGGCGACCCCTAGCAGTGAGATCGGCCCAGTGCCAACTCAGCCTCCACGCATACAGATCATTTTATACCACGAGAGCCTACCCATCGAGGTGGCCGATGGGCCCTAGGCCACATCGGTGCCACCTTGACAGGTGGCGCCTGAGTGGCGTCGGCCTGACGTCACTGGCGGTGAGCTCCCGAGCAGCGGCGGCAGCAGCGATAGCAGACACTGGACGCCAGCGGATGGGCGCGTTAGAGAGAAGCGTGCAGGAGAAAGAGAGTGGCGTTGCTCCTTGTTGGTCACCGGAGCGTCGCCTCCGTCGCGCTCGCGCGGCGGCGGCGGGCACACGAGGGAGAATAATGCAGAGGAGAGGAGAGAAAGAAGAGCAACGTGAGGATCAGCAGCTCACCAGAACACAGAGGTGGTGGCGGCAGGCGAGCTCGGGAGATGCCGGAATCGGCGGAGACGGCGGCGAACGAGCTTCAATCCAGGCGATTGAGGTCACGCACGAGGAAAAATGGCAAGAAGCGGTGGCGGCGAAGCGCTTCTGGCGGTTGCTCTTGTCGGTGAGAAGCAGTGAAGTGAGATGGGGAAGAAGAAGAGGAGGCGCGTCAGTTATAAACGAAGGACCTTTTGTCCCAGTTGGTGGCTCCAACCGGGACTAAAGGGTCATACGTCCCGGTTGGAGCCACCAACCGGGACGTATACTCTAATTTTTTCAGCAGACCAAGGGTTGGCGCACGCAGGGGTCTTTAGTCCAGGTTGGTGGCTCCAACCGGGACATATGACCCTGTTTTCAAAAAAAACTTCAGGAATTTTCTCTCTGTTCCCGTCTTATTTTTTATTTTGAGGTTTAAATTTGTAATGTTTTTTAAATGACAATTACTTTGGAATTTAGAAAAACTTTAAACATAAAAAGTGTTTGAATTTGAATAACTAATTCGAAACCATTTTCTGTTTTTAAAAATAATTAACGTAACCATTTAAACTATGAACCATTTAAAATTAAAAATGAATTAACTTATATTTTTGAATATTAATTTGGAATTTAGAAAAACTTTAAACATAAAAAGTGTTTGGATTTGAATAACTAATTCAAAACCATTTTCTATTTTTAAAAAATAATTAATGTAACCATTTAAAATATGAACCATTTAAAATTAAAAATTAATTAACTTATATTTTTTGAATATTAATTTGGAATTTAGAAAAACTTTAAACATAAAAAGTGTTTGAATTTGAATAATAATTCAAAACCATTTTCTGTTTTTAAAAATAATTAATGTAACCATTTAAACTATGAACCATTTAAAATTAAAAATGAATTAACTTATATTTTTTGAATATTAATTTGGAATTTAGAAAAACTTTAAACATAAAAAGTGTTTGGATTTGAATAAATAATTCAAAACCATTTTCTGTTTTAAAAAATAATTAATGTAACCATTTAAAATATGAACCATTTACAATTAAAAATGAATTAACTTATATTTTTTTAATATTAATTTGGAATTTAGAAAAACTTTAAACATAAAAAGTGTTTGGATTTGAATAAGTAATTCAAAACCATTTTCTTTTTTTAATTTGGATTTGAATTAACTTATATTTTTTATATATTAATGGGCGGAAAAAAAGGACGGAAAATAATGGGCGGACAGAAAATTTGATTAGGATAGAACTGGAATTAAAGTACATAACGCAACTAACACAAAGTTACATAGAAGAACTGAAAATTAAGATACATGGCCAGATTAAGCCACAATTGACCGAACTTGTTTTGCAATGTTGGAATGATTCAGTCATGCTCCTGCCAACACCTGTAATACTCGCCACTGTAGTCGTCGTACTCGCCGCGGCCGTCGTCGTTGTCGTCATCGGGGTCGCCGTAGTTGAACCTTGAAGGCTGAGTACGAGTGGGCTGGACTTGAGGATAGCGCAGGCGGGGGCGAGAGTCGGCGGCCGTGTCGTAGGCCATGACGCTCTGGAGAGTCCGGCCGCGCCACCACAGCCGATGGCCGGCCTCGTTGAAGTTCGGAGGAGGTGGGTCGTCCTCCTCGTGCCTGGCGAGCGCCCTCTCACGCCGATCCACGAAGAAGGCTTCCCAAGTCGAGAAATAGTCGGGATGCCATCTGGGATTCCTCTGCTGCTCCGGCGTGAGCTCGAAGTAGTAGTGGTTCGTGATGGCCATCCGACGCACCACACCTAGAGGGACAGGAGGAACCGGCACGCCTTCGGCGCTCAGCATCCAAGCGGGGACACGATGGCCCGGGCGGGGGGTAATTCGGCGCAAAGCCCTCGCCTCCACAGGAGTTAGTGCAACAGTGGAAGTCATGGGAAAGAGTGATGAGGTTGCAGATATGAGTCTAGAGATGTGCAATGACAATGGAGGCCAACCCTACATATATATATAGTGAGAAATGGCAGGAAGATAATTGGAGGGAAGAACTGGCGGGAAAAACTGGCGGGAAGAACTGGCGGGAAAAATGGCGGGAAAAACCGGACCGACTTCCTACTGATTCGGCAGACATTTGTCCTTTTTACCCGGGATGGACGAAAAGGTTTGAGATGTCCCGTTGGGAGATAGTCCATGTAAGGTGGTCTAGTATTTTAGGAAAATGAGACGGTAGCATTCTGAAACGGCATTTTGGTGGTTACTTCATAAAACGACCCGTTTTTTGCGCTCGGAAAATGGAAAAAGGGCTTTTCCGTACGACAAAAGGAAAACTTCCTCCTGCAACATTGTTCTCTATACCAATGTCCACACACATGCATAATATGGGCACAACATCACAAACTATGCCGTGATTCAGCACAGAATATCGGTCATTTGGACCGAAAGCCATGAAACCTCGAACATGACAGGTCATTTTGTGAAGGTTTTTTCGAAACATAATCAACATACCAAGTCTGATATTTTTTCTTTCAACTATGTAACATAATATGACACCACGCGAAGGATTTTCATTGTTCGGATTTTTTTTGAATTTATTATGCCCATTTTGAATTATCTGAATTTCTAACTATGGTCGAACCTGTGTGCATGAAGATAGGGGACGAGCATCGTTAGAACTTGTATTGGATCTCTGAAGAAGCCACATATTGCGAGTCTAAAAATGATTTTTTCAAAAAATCACGGGCGATAGATCATGTACCTGTAGTACAAACCGGACCCACTTCCTGCCGATTCGGCGGAACATTTATCCTTTTACCGGGATGGACGAAAAGGTTTGAGATGTCCCGATTGGGAGATAGTCCATGTAAGGTGGTCTAGTATTTTAGGAAAATGGGACGGTAGCATTCTGAAACGGCATTTTGGTGGTTACTTCACAAAACGACCCTTTTTTGCGCTCGAAAAATAGAAAAGGGCTTTTTCGTACGACAAAAAGGAAAAATTCCTCCTGCAACATTGTTTTCCATACCAATGTCCACACACATGCATAATATGGGCACAACATCACAAACGATGCCGTGATTCAGCACATAACATCGGTCATTTGGACCGAAAGCCATGAAACCTCGAACATGATAGGTCATTTTGTGAAGGTTTTTTCGAAACATAATCAATATACCAAGTCTGGTATTTTTCCTTTCAACTATGTAAAATAATATGACACCACGCGAAGGATTTTCATTGTTCGGATTTATTTGAATTTATTATGCCCGTTTTGAATTATCTGAATTTCTAACTATGGTCGAACCGGTGTGCATGAAGATAGGGGACGAGCATCGTTAGAACTTGTATTAGATCTCTGAAGAAACCACATATTGCGAGTCTAAAAATGATTTTTTCAAAAAATCACGGGCGATAGATCATGTACCTGTAGTACAAACCGGACCCACTTCCTGCCGATTCGGCAGACATTTGTCCTTTTTACCCGGGATGGACGAAAAGGTTTGAGATGTCCCGGTTGGGAGATAGTCCATGTAAGGTGGTCTAGTATTTTAGGAAAATGGGACGGTAGCATTCTGAAATGGCATTTTGGTGGTTACTTCACAAAACGACCCTTTTTTGCGCTCGGAAAATAGAAAAGGGCTTTTTCGTACGACAAAAAGAAAAAATTCCTCCTGCAACATTGTTTTCCATACCAATGTCCACACACATGCATAATATGGGCACAACATCACAAACTATGCCGTGATTCAGCACATAACATCGGTCATTTGGACCGAAAGCCATGAAACCTCGAACATGATAGGTCATTTTGTGAAGGTTTTTTTGAAACATAATCAATATAGCAAGTCTGGTATTTTTCCTTTCAACTATGTAACATAATATGACACCACGCGAAGGATTTTCATTGTTCGGATTTTTTTGAATTTATTATGCCCGTTTTGAATTATCTGAATTTCTAACTATGGTCGAACCAGTGTGCATGACGATAGGGGACGAGCATTGGATCTCTGAAGAAACCACATATTGCGAGTCTAAAAGTGATTTTTTCAAAAAATCACGGGCGATAGATCATGTACCTGTAGTACAAACCGGACCCACTTCCTGCCGATTCGGCAGTTGTCCTTTTTACCCGGGATGGACGAAAAGGTTTTAGATGTCCCGGTTGGGAGATAGTCCATGTAAGGTGGTCTAGTATTTTAGGAAAATGGGACGGTAGCATTCTGAAACGGCATTTTGGTGGTTACTTCACAAAACGACCCGTTTTTTGCGCTCGAAAAATGGAAAAGGGCTTTTCCGTGCGACAAAAAGGAAAACTTCCTCCTACAATATTGTTCTCCATACCAATGTCCACACACATGCATAATATGGGCACAACATCACAAACTATGTCGTGATTCAGCACATAACATCGGTCATTTGGACCGAAAGCCATGAAACCTCGAACATGATAGGTCATTTTGTGAAGGATTTTCATTGTTCGGATTGTTCTAAAAATGGGACATTAGCATTATGAAATAGGATTTTCATTGTCGACACCACACGGAGGGATTTCGGCAGGCTGGGCCAGGCAGCACTAATGATAGGGGTGAGTGTCGACATTATGTCGTGCGGCGTGTACCTTGTCCCGGATGGTGTCACCAACCGGGACTAAAGATGAACCTGTAGTCCCGGTTGGAGACATCAACCGGGACAAAACACGAGTCAGCACTAATAATAGGGGTGAGTGTCGACATTATTTCGTAAGTGTCGACACTATGCCGAGCTGCTTGTACTATAAATAGGCATCCTTGCGAGTCCAGTCCTCCAGCCAGTTTGAGGCATCTCCAAGATGGTTTTCGAGAACAGGGACACCACTACGACCAGTTTCAGGGAGATGCCGAGCCAGTCCTCGGCATCTTGAGAAACTGGTCATAAACACTCCTAATATGTGAAATTAGTTAGCTCGAGGCGTATTGATCTAGTTAGAGAAGTTACAAGCTGCAAGATGGTTTTCGAGAGCAGGACACCACTACGGCCAGTTTGGGGAGATGCCGGAGCCAGATCCTCGGCATCTCCGAAAACTGGTCATAGACACTCCCTAATATGTGAAATTAGTTAGCTCCAGTGTATTGATCTAGTTAGAGAAGTTACAAGCTGCAAGATGCTTTTGAGAGCGAGGACACCACTACGACCAGTTTCGGAGATGCTTGAATCACAGTCCTCCGGCATCTCCAAGAAACTGGTCATAGAGGCACTCCCTAATATGTGACCGCGCGCGTTTGGATATCAGATCTTAATGGTAAGTACGAATCGGGACAACTTCTTCATAGTCCCGGTCCAGCCACAAAACGGGACTAACACTCAAGACATTTATTAATATTAAAAACTGAGACTACAAAACCGGGACTAAAGGCCCCCCTATATATAGTCCTGGTCAAGCCACAAACCGCGAAAGATATCCTTCGGTCAAGCCACAAACCGCGAAAGACATGAACTAGAGTTACATAATATGAGCATGAACTTCTTGGCATATGTCCTTCCTTATGATCGCTTCAGACGTAACCATGGAGTATCTTCTTTACTTAATGGAATGCTTGGGTTAGTTTTCACTGTGAAGGGCGGAATTTCATTAAAATTATTATAATCTTCTGACATGTCTGTCTTGTCCTCGATTCCCACGATGTTTATTTTCCCTGAAAGAACTATGTGACGCTTTGGCTCATCATATGATGTATTCGTTTGCATATTTTTTCTTTTTTTTTGGCCTGGAGGACATGTCCTTCACATAGAAAACCTGAGACACATCATTGGCTAGGATGAATGGTTCATCTCTATAACCAAGATTGTTGAGATCCACTGTTGTCATTCCGTACAACTGGTCTATCTTTACCCCTTCCCCATTCAGGTTGACCCATTTGCAGCGAAACAAAGGGACCTTAAAAGAGACTCCATAGTCTAGTTCCCATATCTCCTCTATGTAACCATAATATGTGTCCTTTTATCCATTCTCGTCTATTGCATCAAAGCATACACCACTATTTTGGTTGGTGCTCTTTTTATCTTGGGCGATCGTGTAGAATGTATTCCTATTTATTTCGTACCCTTGGAAATTCAATACAGTAGAAGATGGTGACGCGGCCAACAAGTATAGCTAATCTCCAACAGTGGTGTCATTCAAGAGATGTGTATGCATCCAACCACCGAAAGACTTCATGTGTTCATCTGTAATCCATGATTCAGGCTTCCCCGGGTTTTTGGAGCATACAATATTCTTGTGTTCCTCGATATACGGAGCTGCCAAGGTGGAATTATGTAGAACTGTGTAGTGTGCTTTAGTGAAAGAATCCCCGTCCCTACATATCATTGCTTTCTTTCCCAGCGTGCCTTTTCCACATAGTCGTTCGGAACTGATTGATCGCCGGGACCCTTTACAAAGATTACTTCTATGTTCTTGACCATACCAAATACATCATCACCAGTAGGGAGATCAGGCTTCTTCCGGTGATCTGCCTCACCTTTGAAATGCTTGCCTTTCTTTCTTACGGGATGATTGGTCGGAAGAAATCATCGATTCGCCAGGTACACAACTTTCTTGCATTTATGCAAATATGTACCTTCAGTCTTATCTAAACAGTGTGTGCATGCCTTATATCCCTTGTTTATGCATCACGAAAGGTTACTAAGAGCAGGCCAATCATTGATGGTTCTGAATAACAACCCTCGTAGATCAAATGGCTCTGTTTGTTCTCATCCCACGCACGTACACCTGGTTTGCCCACAACTGTAAGAGTTCTTCAACTAATGGCCTAAGGTACACATCAATGTCGTTGCCGGTTGCTTGGGCCTTGGATGAGCTCGACATCATAATGAACTTACGCTTCATGCACAACCAAGGAGGCAGGTTGTAGATACATAGAGTTACGGGCCAGGTCTTTGTGAGCAGCTCTCCCCAAAAGGATTCATGCCATCCGTACTTAGACCAAACCATAAGTTCCTTGGGTCACCTGCAAAGTCTGGGAAGTCTCTCTCGATTTTTCTCCACTGTGACCCATCAGCAGGGTGTATCAACTTCCCGTCTTTCTTACGGCCTTCTTTGTGCCATCGCAACAACCTGGCATGCTCTTTGTTTCTGAACATACGTTTCAACCTTGGTATTATAGGAGCATACCACATAATCTTAGCAGGAACCCTCTTCTGGAGGGGCTCTCCCTCAACATCACCAGGGTCATCTCGTCTAATCTTATACATAGCGCATTGCATCTAGGGCATTTATCTAAATTCTCATACTCCTTACCGCGGTAGAGGATGCAGTCATTAATGTATGCATGTATCTTTTGCACTTCTAATCCTAGAGGACGGAGAGTCTTCTTTGCTTCGTAGGTACTCTCGGGAAGTTCGTTATGTTTTGGAAACTTCGGCTTCATTATTTTCAGCATCTTTTCAAATGAGGAGTCAGTTAGACCACACTCTGCCTTCCATCGCAACAATTTCAGTGTGGTACCGAGCTTTGTGCTGCCATCTTCACAATTTGGGTACAAAAATTTCTTGTGATCTTCTAACATGCCCTCTAACTTCAACTTCTCATTTTCTGTTTCACAGTCTCGCTTTGCATCAGAAATGATCCTACCAAGTTCATCAGCCGGCTCATCTGATGCCCGTTTTTCACCTCTTTCCTCTCCATTGTCTTCCATTGCAGTATCACTGTATTCAGGAAACATATGATGATAGTTGTTATCATCATCTTCTTCTTCACCATCTTCCATCATAACCCCTCTTTCCCCGTGCTTGGTCCAACAATTATAGTTGGGCATGAAACCTTTCATAATCAGGTGGCCGCGAATGATTTTCGAGGAAGAGTACTCCTTGTTGTTCTGACATTGAACACATGGACAACGTATAAAACCATTCTCTTTGTTTGCCGTAGCCACATCGATAAATTTATCCACGCCTTTCATATACCCGGCTATGCGCCGGTCACCGTACATCCATTCCCGACCGTTCATCTGCATTATATAAGTAAGTTTATCAAAAAACAGGACATCATAAATAGTGAAATGACCAATTCACATCGACACATGCATTGTATCAATGACAGAGAAAAGATAAGATTGCTAACCTCGATCGAGGAAAATAAAGAGGAGAAAGCTCAAGTGTGTCTCGGACACCTTCTATATTTTTGTTCTATGAGAAATTGAACGGGATTATTCACTCAAACATTTCATCAAACACCTTGAATGCATGCATAGGGGAGAAAAAACTAGCACACCCCTCACACCTTCCACCAAGAGAAAAAACAGAGTGGAGGCAGAGGGGGCTGGGGCGTTGCATTTATAGAGGGCGGGAGCATACGTGCCGGTTGGAGCCACCAACCGGGACTAAAGGTGTGTGCCACGCCACGTGGCTGTGGCCGAACCTTTAGTCCCGGTTGCTGGCTCTAACTGGGACGTATGCCCCGTTACCAACCGGGACGCATGCCTCCGGGCCCCGTGCCCGCTCGAACCGGGACGCGTGCCAACATTAGTCCCGGTTGGTGGCGCAACCGGGACTAATGCTCTGAGGGGGCGCGAACGGATGGCCTGTTTTCTACTAGTGCGAGTTCAATTGGAAATTACTAGAAAATGGTAAATTTTCGGTTGACTCAATGTATTGAGCTTTAATCCAACCGGATATTCCAGTCGATGATAATAGTAAAATTTGGCAAATGAAGATACCGCTTAAAACGAAAATATTCGCTTGGTACCTTCGTAGGAGGGTCATCCTCACTAAGATAATCTTGTTAAGAGGAATTGGCATAGAAGTACACAATGCATTTTCTGTCACCATAATACGACAATACGGCATTTATTCTTTTATTGTAAATTTGCTCACGCTATATGGTCAATCATCCAAGTAGCCTCTGGTTTATCCCCCTCACGCTCGGTAGCCAATGTTTAGGTAAATGGCTGCATGGATTAGAGGATAAATACATGAGTTTATTTAGGGTGGGAGCGCTTGCCATTATTTGGTCGTTTTGATTAGGTAGGAATAACAAGATTTTTAATAACATTATGTCTTCTCCTTTGCAGGTTATTCATCGGACCACAGCTATACTTCGATCATGGATTCCTCTCCAACGTTTGGAGTTTCGCGACATGTTTGTGGAGGGACGTACGTGATTGGAGGATACGGCGAGGGATATTTTTTCTGACATGGATGGCCGCGTGATTTGAGGATAGAACTGCATTAGTTTGAGAACATTTACATTCATTCAGAATTTTTGTAATGCTCCTATTTCTGTTTTAAACTCTTCGCGTGTGTTTAATTGGCTGTGTGCATCCTAGTTATGCAGAGGCCGGGTGTAAACATTGCTATGAAAGTAATAAAGTGCCCATTTAAAAAAAAAAGAGTCATGACCGGTGCATGCCCACCTAGCGGAGAAGATAGGTAGCGCGGTATGTAATTTTTTTGAGTATCACAACCCCCATATTAGCCTATGTCATTTACTTCGAAAATCAGTATATAAATTTTACTCCTTAAGTTTTTCGAACATCAGTACGAAAACAAAGTAAATGACAGAATTAGGCCAATGGTCATGCAAAAGGCATCCAATAAACAAAATTCAGTATATAGTCACATCTGGGACCAATGTTTTTTCTAACACTTTTATTCTCAAAAGAAACAACACTCCTTATTTCTGCTTATATGACAAAAAATCTAACACGATGAAAGATAGTTCCTGCTACCACCTTAATTTGCCGACTACGATCTTCATCTACCAGCAATCTTTATCACATTTTAATATTCAAAATTATGTCTCACTTTGAAGCTCAAACCATTTTCTAATGGTAGTTTAGTTGCCCCAACAAGCTTATCTGTTCACCATCATTCTTTTGCCGGAACCACAAAAATGAAATATGCATGACACCAAGGCTCTACCAAAAATCCCCGATGTCCATTGGCCTAATTCGTTGTCATTTACTTAGTTTTTGGTAGCAATGCAGACTTTGTGCTAGTTTAATGCCAAAAGGAAAAAAAAAAGCACCTCGATTTGTGTGCTACGTGAAACGGAGAATATCTACTTTGACAAAAAAAATCATTGATATATTTCGTAATAACGTGAGAAATGTGCAAAAATAGTTTCCCATAACTGGAAGCAAATAAAAGATGGAGAATGTAAATGCTGCCGAACAAGTCCACAAGTGCATTCGGCCCAATAACTCACTCACTACATATATCCACACGATACAGAAAGAGAGGACTCTAGATGGGCCAAGGCAGGCTTCGGTGGGTTTTTGGACCGCGAAGGTAATGTGGTTGCCTGGTGGCTCTTTCTCTCTCGACACTATCTTGTACTCCCTCCATTCTAAAATATATAATATCTAAGAATTAGTCAATAGTTAAATCTTACTAACTTCGATCAAGTATTTAAGAAAAAATATCTTCATCTGTATTATTATATGGACATATTTATAAAATGCATTTTGTGGTGAATCTTGGTGAAACATAAAAAAGTTGACTTTTGACTAATACTTAGACGCATTATATTTGAGGACGGAGGAAGTATTATTTTTATTTATGTTATAAGATTTGAATTTGAACTGAATATACTGGTTTAATTGGATAAATGTAAGGGAAAATAGGGAATGGTTTCAATGAAGATAAAGAGGGAAATATTATTGAATATGAGAGTTTAAATAAAATAGAAAGCATAGTAGGGTTTTTGAGGATTTCAAAATAAGTAGGCACGGGTATAGGTGTTGAAAAATATTAAACAAGAATAGAGATAAAAATAACATGATACATATGCATGAACTCATATTTTTTGATAAAGAGAATATATTAGTACAAAGACGATATAAATTACATTCAACATCTACAATAACATGCATCGCCAAGGACTCGCCGCCAAGGTTAGCGGGAGGACAAAAACCCTAACGGGTACGCCACGCGCAAGTATTACTAACACATATACTGCTACTGTAACAGTACTACTAGTTGGGAGCAAAAATATTACTTTTCCTTTAGATGATAACTAGCATGGCGGCCCTCGCAAATGCGAGGGCATCACCTTTAATGTCTTAAATTGACTGAGAAATGATTGTAGTTTGATTTCATAGTCATCATAAATTAAGATGTCACCTGTAATTGAAACATTTCAACCATCTTAGGTAGATAACTCATGTACGTATGGTTTCTATAAAAAATAATAGATGTTAATCATCCATGAATTAGAGAGTGTGTATGACCATATTGATCATGTGTGTTCCTTGTACATGATTTTATATTAGATAGTAAAATTAAAATTCTCAAAGCGAGTTAAACAATAGTTCATGTGTGATGTTCAATGGGTATGTTATATAAAATCCGGTTTGTTGGTTCTTGTTATTAAATTAAAGCTGCATAAGTCTATATGGTACAAACAATAACAATATTGCCAGCCTATAAGCAATACATGAGATATGTTCAAATTTTACTCTTTATCGTACGAAGATACATGTTGTAGAAAATAAAATATTGCGGCCAACTTTACATATATTTATAAATCAATTAATAAAGTTATGGGACTTTTTGCAAATTTCTCCAAGGACATAATTCATTTTGGGGTGATATTAATTTATTAGTTTCTATAATTATCTCTCTGGTATCCCCAATATCAAACCAAGACATTCTACTCTTCTCACTCACGCTTACTGGTCATGTCATATAACATGACTACGTCGGTAGGACGTCATAATATTAATAGAATGAACAATCACTGGCTTAACTCTTCACTGGTATAACATGACTCTTATTTTATCAAAGGGTTAGGAACCATAAAGATCGACACAAAGGTGTGTTTAGTCACATGTAGTCGGAACCGTAGATGGATACATATTATTAAAATGTTTATACATAAATGTTTACTCGTGGGTTATCTACTTAATGTAAATAAGATGTCCGACATCCATATGATTTAAGTTTTCATATGTTTACCTCGCTTTCACCATCCAATAAGGTGTCGAGAGGCCAAAAACCATAGATGTGTGTAGTGTAGGTAGTTTCTCTGTTAGGTTCACATGTTCTTAGTGGTAACGTCTCGACAGTATATTTAGACTATGTCGTGAGGAGTAAGGTTTTCTAACTCCATCGTTGGACAATAGTGTATGTCAGGGTCAACTTCATGTAACCGATGATTATCATGGCTCTTATTTTTGTCATTTTATTTGTTTCTTCATGCCTTTGAGAAGCAACAGTTTTTGTAACATGCCTTTGAGAAGCGTCCCAAGATAGTATCAAACATCTTAGGGTCAAACTATTGAGGAGGGAATTTCTTGGGGCTTTCAAAACTTGTGAGTTTAATTATTCCAAATTTTGTAGATTCAGTTTTAATAATATGTACCGAAAAAACTATGGAAGAACATAAGATTCTAATATTAGTCACAGATTTGAATGGACCTTCACAGAGTTCTTTTTTTATATGGAACTTTTGCAAGCATCAATCTTACTTTTTTATTTATGTTTCAGTGTTACGAATGTCCATTGAGAAAGATATGAATGAAGACAAGATGCCAGGAATGGAGTTACTAACTTCGATGGAACTCGACCAAGATTTTGTCTATGATTTTTTTGGCCTTCATTTCAGTTTTAATCCATCATTTAATTTTTATAAATATCTATCAGAAAATATATGCAAGAACATAAGATGCTGGGAATAGGGTCGCTGACTTCCAAGGACCTTGATAGTTCTTTTTATATATGGTATATTTTGTTGGCCTTCTTTTGATTCATTTATCCATCAAGAAGTTTTAATAGACCTATAAATTAAAGATGGATCGTTTAAAAGATAAAGGCTTATACACATTTGAAGAGAGCATTTTGAGTGTTGTCCTAAAAACGCTTTATACATTTCACTATTTATAGTATAGTTAATTGTGTTCATTTAGATTTCTTTCGGTATACTCATAAAAAATATGTCTGCCTATATAAAAACATGTAGTAGGCTTGCATGTATTTGCTCCATCACGCCCATGTATGCGTACTTCTTCCATTTGAAAATAAATGACACGAATTTTATCTAAATTCACATGTATCTACGTATTTTAGTGTGTACATATATGTTAATCTAGAAAAATCCAAGTCGTTTATTTTCGAATGAAAGTAGTCTCTTAGCCATAGTATGTGTCATGCACGACAGTCCAGGTTCAATACAAACTCTATATATCAAACTTTTGCATCTCAATTTTCATAAACGTATCAGGAATGGAAATTAAAATAAAATGGGACATAACATCATTACATGATAATAACTTCAGGATTGGCTTATCACGTCAAACCATAATTGGCTGATCAGTAATTCGCGGTCCGATCCTGCACTTGACCTCTATAACTCATGTACGTTGATTCTCAACAAAACAAAAACTCATGTATGTTCTATATTTACGTGTCAAATTATCAATTAGTTGTACTCTATGTCTATGTCTATAGGCTAAGCATGTACGTAAATCTGCCACGTCCAGGCTCATTTCTCTTTTTTTTGGGAACAGGCTTGGTTCTCTTAGACTTATGGCTAGACAAAACGTGCACGTGGTGTTCACTCTAGCGATCAGATTTTCTTTTTGGTTACTTTTCACGTGACATGGGACTTCTGGCCGGATTCAATCACGTGACATACTTTTCTGTTACGCTCTTATGTTCTCTAATTAAATTGTAGCCACCGATTCTAAATCTAACTGTTACAATAATTTTGATGATGTGGATCGACGTGATGCCTCGAAACACATCCTTATATTGCTTTTAATATATACTAGCAAGGTGGCCCTAGCAAATGCGAGGGCAACGTCTAAACAATTTTAAAAACAATTTACAATTCTATACAAACTTATATATCAGGCCAACATAATTTATGTAGTTCTATAATCACCATGAATAACATGGTAAATAAAATATTGAGCGGGAGAAATCTTTTAATTTCGGTAGAATAGTTATTGTTCTAGTAAAGAAGATCATATCAATGGCGTATATATATGTACCCTTTGTACATGGTGATATAGATAAGTACATAGAATAAAATTTATATCATCAGATAGGATGTAGTTTTTATTCATGTTACATGAATGTGAGGTTAAGATTATGTCAGTTGATGTGTAAATAATAGTTTCTCCTCATGAATGACATTTTTATATAGATACTAAGATCAATAAGTCATGAATTATAACAAAAATACATCAGATTAGTTATCAAATGATGTTGTGTACTATAAAGAAGATGTATCATTTCAACTCTATTAATAATAAAATTTCTATGATCAATAGGTTCATGAAAAAACTATCGGTTGTGGTTAGTTGGATACATATTTTGATCTACCATGAGATTTCCCTAACCAAATCTTTGTATTTCTAGATTCATCATATGTCCTTCAATATGGTAATAACGATTATTATTTTACTAATTCTTATCTACTGAATAACTTGTTTGTACAATCAAACATGGAGTTGCGAGAACAAACCAACGAAAACTATCCCATGATATGCATACCTCTAGTTCAACTATTGTCTGCACCTTCATCGTAAATATTTAGCTCTAAGCATCCAACAATTCATACATAACAATCTGGTTTGGTGATTCCTGTTATCCAAATAACAAATTATTTGCTAGCCCTAAGATTTTTATTGCATATACAATTGGATCTATCCATTAAAAAACTCAACATCACACCCTCAAGCTTTTGGTTCAAAAATCAAGGCTCGTTCATGACTACTCTAATGTTCAATAATTTGGGTACCCAATTTTTAATGTATCACTTCTCAAGAATTTTATTTGTTAAAGACTTATTAAATTTGCAATAAATTAAAATAATCTCCCAATGGGAAATCAACTTAAATGCTACCATCAAAGATACACAATCATCAACCACAACTATTGCAATGACACTTAGGAGACCGAAGGACATTCCAGAAAAGTGTAGAATTATATGATATCATTTGATCCTTCCATCGTATATAACACATTACTTTCTACGTGGCACAAAGATTTACTGAGAATCCAATTAACTTAAATTCACAAATATACCACTTATCATAATTTTCTCTCGCTATACAACAATCTAAAGCAAGAATTGCACAGCTCTAAAAGATCACTTAATAAATAAAACCAACTTTGATTGATTGTAGAAAATTGTAATCGTATACCCTATGTTAATCAAAGTAGAAATTACAGTTCTGAAACACCACATAATAAAGAAAATCATGTTGATTACTTGAAACAAATCTATAATCATACCCCCTTTGTTAATGGTATCAATTTTTAGTCCTTCCATCATATATAACATATTATTTTTCTACATGGTAGAAAGATTGAGTGAGAAGCCAATTTACTCGTATTCACAAACGACTTAACATAACTTTCTCTATATACAAGAATCAAAAGCAGAGATTTCACGATCTCGAAAGACCACCTAATAAGCAAAATCATTCTGACTGATTGTAAAACTATTGTCGTATACCTTTTGTTAATCAAAAATAGAAATTACACAATGACAAAAATCCTAATAAATGAAATCAATTCCATAAGTTAAAGCAAATCGATATCATATACGATTTCTTAATGGTATAAGATTAATTTTGATTGTTCATGTTTAGGACCACAAATTTCGTGCTAAAAAATGTGTTGCTTGCACCGTCGACTTGCCTGTAGGGAGTAGATCCCATGGGCACTATCCGTCGCGATCTTCTCATGGTTGATTTGCGAGAAGAGGCTTGATTAGGTTAATAGGTGGAGTTATCGCACCAATTCACATATTTGTACACTATTGCTTAGATAAATCTAACATTTCTAGTTATCGTATCATTCTATCTAGGGATTTTTTCTAACGGACATGGCTAGACTGTTATTTTAATACATCACGTCACACCATTGATATTTTTTCCACACCTTATTAGTTAGCTAGGTGTTTGTTTTGACTGACGGTCCTAGAGTTCAATAAGGATACATCATAGTATTGACCAAGTTGTTGTTTTAGATATATTGACCAAGTTGTTGTTTTAGATGTATTGACCAATTGTTTTCACGTCGCAATGTAATTTTCTTTCATTTTGGTATGCGTCTCTATACACTGTTACCTAATTATTAATCTCATGCTAAAGCCTAACCACAAATTTTGGGTATAACTATCAAAATTACTTGAGTGATTTGGCTTAACCTGGTGTCTCGCTTTACATCCGTATATTGCTTAGTATATAATAAATTCTTAACCATAGATATCAGATCCAACTATGATAAATAATTTAAAGATGTGGATGAACCTAGTTCCTCGAAAAAGATCCTTATATATGCTAGGACATTGCCTATTGATTAGCTATTTTTACAAATCAATTATTGGTTTTATAAATATGACATTATGTAATTGGCAGCAATACGTCTTTAAAACTTATCATAAATAAAGTATCACATATGTGAGGAATATATTTAATGATAACACGTTCGACAAATGATTACGATGTTATTTGTATTACCACGGATTTGTGTTGTTTCTATGTGATAGTAGATCAACAAAGCGAATAATAATTCTTACATAATATGATACTAGTTAATAACGTTGGTTAATAACATTAATAACGTTGGTTAAGATATATATTTTTTGTATGGTTGTATTGGATGTAAACAAAAATTAGAAGTCTATCTACCATGGTCCATATAATAGGGAGTGTCCAAACAAGAATTAGAAGTCTATCAACCATGGTCCATATAATTGGGAGTGTCCACATGAGTTGTGTCCAATTGAAGTTAAGGTAATCTCTCAAATGAAATAGCAATATTAATTTGGTTGACCATTCGAAAAGAAAGAACTTATCCTTGTTATAAGGTAGGCGCAGTGTCTTTCTGAATTTTCCTACCTCTCATTTATGTACCCATCTGAGAAAAGTGTCGCTTTAGACATATAAAGTCTCCATGCTAAAAAATCAAGAATTGTATTGTACATAAATATGTTGAAATATATATATATATATATATATATATATAATGGCATTTTTTGGCCGGATCAAATATTTTGATATATGCCAATAGTCAAAGGTGGAGAGTTTTGGGAGCGGTGTCTATTGTGACATAGATACAATATTTTTATTTATATATTGTTCAATCTTCGTCTTATCATGTTCTTCAGTCTCATGGTTCTATACTCTT
This sequence comes from Avena insularis, assembly GCA_023614405.1. Lineage (NCBI taxonomy): Eukaryota > Viridiplantae > Streptophyta > Magnoliopsida > Poales > Poaceae > Avena > Avena insularis. The sequence continues at coordinate 12,706,931 of CM042684.1, forward strand.
AGACACATGTAATTAGTGTGCCATGTAGTTTGACTGTGTAGCATGATTGGTAATATCTCCATCCTAGTCTTCTATAGTAGGAAAGCGACATTGATTATGTTGTCGTAGATACAAAATGTAAATGCATATACAATTTCTAAAGTTTATTTTTTCACTTTTAGCTCTTATGTGTTACAGAAATATTTTTTCTTAGTTTCAAATCTATTAAAATTGAAATCTTGTGCATTTAATCACCACACATCAATGAGGTTTGATTTTGTTATTTTATAAAATTTCTATTATATCTCTTTCTTTCAGACTATTTATGATTCTAATATATAACAAATCGAGTAAAATGAGGTTTGATAGTTTCCAGCTTTTTTTAATAAAAATCATTGTGCTATACTGATGACCATATGTTTAAACTAAACAAAAGATAATCATCCATGGTTCTTCTCGAGGCGCTCTTTTGTCTCATAAGCATAGATGCACTCACAGTGAAAAAATAAATAAAAGACTTATGTAAAAAATTAATACATATAGACATTCTATGTTCGTACACCGAGTATCACCAAAAAAATACTCTCTCCGACCCATATTAGTTGACTCAAATTTTTCTAGATTTGGATGAATCTAGACACTATTTAGCATATAGGTTCGTCCAAATTTTGACAAATCCAAGTCAAGTAATATGGGTCGGAGGGAGTAACATTTTTATGACCTGTTTGGAAAAGACAAAAAAAAACCTCGTCGCTAGTCATATTGGAGCATTGTCTTTCTTACATAGAATATTCGGATGCACAAGCGAAATTTTTTATTTTTTTATATTTTTAAATATAATTTTAGACAATTAAAATTTGCATCTACACTTACGATCTAAATTGGATTTCCATGTCTTTTTTACTTTGTATCTCCTATATTTTGTATGCTTAAAAATGTATTTATTTTTAGATAACCTTTTTATAATTAATATTTCATATTTATACACCGACATAGTTAACTATCGTATGTCTTAATATCTTTGTACTTTATATCCTAGCACATGTACCTTACAACCATGTTCCCTCCGTGTACCTAGTTTTTCTTATTTTTGTAACGGGCCTAGCTAGCCTCTGTGCAGGTACGCCTGACTCCAATAAGAGTTTTTAACATGGAGACACGGTAGTCGGAGAGTTAAAATACTGGATTCTTTTGTTGAATATATGGACAACACATGAACATAAATACAGAGTATTTCTTGTAACGTTCATACCAGTGTCCTAGCGAAATATATCAAACAGCTTGGCTTTCCATGTTTGATCATCGCTTTCGTGGCCAGGTTGTGTTTTTTTCCAATCACGACTATCACCTTCCAGCCATTTTTTTCTTTGACATGTAACACGTTCTAGTTTCATCCAGGTTTTTTATTTCCCAACTACCACGCACGTTCCAGCCAGGTCTTTTTAATGTAACACGATTATAGCCGGGGTAATGTACCTTTTTAGCCCAGATGCGGCTCGTGGAAGGGAAGCACGTTTTGAATTTGATTGCTTATTCTTACGGGAGTCCACAACGTGTACTATACATAGACGTGACACGGACTTAATTTGTGTATATGTAAACATAATTAAGTTACGTTGTTTCACTAGTAGAAAAAGAGCCTTCGGTTCGATTTAGAGTCTGACACTAGTCCCGATTTATTACCGGCCGGGACTAGTATGAGCACTAGTTCCGGTTCGTACCGTTTTTAGTGGTCAGGAGACCGAGAAAACTCTAGTCCCGGGTCATTTCGGACTTTTAGTCCCGGATCGTGATACGGTCCGGGACTAAAGGTGTGCAGGCGTGGGCAACACCCATTAGTCCCGGGCCATGATACAGCCAGGGACTAAAGTGACCCTTTAGTCCCGGGTCGTGATACGGCCCTGGACTAGGGTGTGACGCGGGCAACTTAAAATTGCTATAACTTTTGCGTACGATGTCGAAAAAAAATGTACAACCTATCAAAATGTGTGGAAAAAAAATTGGGTTTGATTTTAACAGGCTTATTTGGATTCCTCACATTTTTAGATTTTTAAAATTATAAATAATGGATTCCTCACATTTTTCTGATTCTTTTACATTTTTAAAATTTGAAAAGGGAAAAAAGTTATTTTTTTATTTAGCAAGTTTTTATTCCATATTTTGATTCCTCACATTTTTCTGATAATAATGAATATATTATTTGTCGAATTTCGATTTGCAGATTTAAAGATATTATTTATACCATATTAAATGAATAATGGCAAAAAATGAATAAAATATTATTTTATTTAGTTTTTTACTTTCATTATATTAAAATATTATTATTACTTATTTATTGTTGTTTACTAAAATAGTTGTTTGTAGTTTGAATAAATAAAGATGTATGACATATTGATATGGGCTAATAGGATTGATATGATAGTGTTGACAACAAGGTACAAAAGGGCTTCGCGCAAGGACATCCGGATGGAACAGAGAAGTTAAGCGTGCTGAGGGTGGAGTAGTGCTAGGATGGGTGACCGAATGGGAAGTTTGACCACAAATGTAATTTGACCTAAGATTAAATATACTTAGTGCTAAAAATGTTCCAAGTAAGATGATTACGAGTCAAACAATTCAAAAGTTTAAGAAAAAATTCGAAAAAAAATTCCAAAAAAAAAAAAATAATCTTTAGTCCAGGATCGTATTACGTCGGCATCACGTCGACCGACCATTACTTCCCCGACGAGGACTTCTTCCCGGACATCAGCATCCTCTACATCGACGCCATGGCTGACGACACTGGTGTCAACGCGAACCTCAACCCCAACCTGAACGCGAACCCGATTCCTCCTCCAGCACCGTACGTAATCTGTTCTTATCTAGTTCAATTTCTGTTGCGCAGTTTCTTGTACTAGCTCTTGGAATAGATGTGATCTGTTTATTCTGGTTAAATATGATCTGTTCGTCTATTCTGCTAGTATACATGATTAGATTAATTCCAGCACTTATAGTCATGATTTATTATTACTTATTTCGGATTAAATATTATGGTAATTTGCTTATATTTTCAACAATCCAAAAACCTGATTATAGGCAACTGAATTCAACTGGTTTAGCCGCGGCTACAAGGCCGCCTCCTTTTGACGGTGTCAATTATAAGAGATGGCGCACGGGAGCAGTTCTATGGTTGAAAAACCTAGGCTGCTATAGCGCCACTCTTGGCAAACCTGAGGGAGACCTTTCTCCTGTTCAGGAGGAAGCGTTTCAGAAAGTCGACACCATGTTTATGGGGGCTTTGTTCAATATTCTTGGTGACAACATTGTTGACACCTATATGTCATTTGATAATGGCAAGGATGCGTGGGATGCACTAGACGCCAAGTTTGGTGTTTCGGATCTCGGCAACTGTATATCATGGAGCAATTCTATGACTACAAGATGGTGATGACCGTCCCATCGTGGATCAGGCTCATGAGATCTGATCTCTTGCCAAAGAACTCGAGCAGTTCAAGTGTAACTTACCGGACAAGTTCGTGGCCGGAGGCATTATTGCTAAGCTTCCTCCTTCTTGGAGGAACTTTGCTACCTCTCTGAAACATAAGAGACAGGAGTATTCTTTGACTGATGACATCGGATCTCTTCATGTTGAAGAAAAGGCGAGAGCAAAAGATACACGTCCTCGAGGCTTTGATGGAAGTTCTAGCGCACATGTAGTGCAGAAAAACAACTTCCAGTCCCACAAGTTCAAGAATAAGAACAAGTCTGATGGCAAAGGAAAGTTTGATGGCAAAAACAAGGCCGCACAGACTACCAACTTCAAGAAGAAGACTGAGTATAAGAAGAAAGGATCCTGCCATGTCTGTGGCGATCCTAATCATTGGGCTCCTAGCTGTCCCAATCGCTTTGACAAGCATCCACATGGAAGTAGTGGCAAGTCCGCTAATGTTGTTCTTGGTGATATTGAGATGAAGGATGCTGTGTACGGTATATTTCCCACTGTTCTTTCAGTTTGTAATTCACCTGATTGGTGGATAGACACTGGTGCAAATATACATGTATGTGCTGATATTTCCATGTTCTCTTCTTATCAGGTCGAACGGGCTGGCTCCGTGCTGATGGGAAACGGCTCACGTGCTTCTGTTCAAGGTGTTGGTACGGTGGATCTGAAGTTTACTTCGGGGAAGATCGTCTGACTGAAGAATGTGCAGCACGTTCCCTCAATCAATAAGAATCTCGTCAGCGGATCTCTTCTGTGTCGAGATGGTTTTAAGTTAGTCTTTGAGTCCAATAAAGTTGTAATTTCTAAGTGTGGACAATTTGTTGGAAAGGGTTATGAGTGCGGAGGCTTGTTCCGCTTATCTTTGTCAGACTTATGTACTCAAGTTATTAATCATGTTTGCAATGATAGTGAATCCAATATTTGGCATTCACGACTTTGTCATATTAATTTTGGGTGCATGACGCGGCTTGCCGATATGAATTTAATTCTGAAATTTACTACTGTCAAAAGTTCCAAGTGTCAAGTATGTGTGCAAGCTAAGCAACCTCGCAAGTCTCACAAGACTGCCGAGGTGCAGATTTGCACCATTGGAACTAATACATTCAGATCTTTGTGAGATGAATGGTGAGTTGACAAAAGGTGGAAAGCGATATTTCATGACTTTAATTGATGATTCCACTCGATACTGTTATGTGTATCTTCTGAAATCTAAAGATGAAGCTTTTAATCACTTCAAAATCTATAAAGCTGAATCAGAAAACCAACTTGATCGAAAGATTAAGCGACTTGATGATCGTGGTGGAGAGTATTTTTCCAGAATTTGATTCTTTTGTGCGGAGCATGGTATTATCCATGAGAGGACGCCTCCCTACTCACCTCAGTCAAATGGGGTGGCCGAAAGAAAGAACCATACTCTAACTGATTTGGTTAACGCCATGTTAGATACATCGGGTCTATCCAAGGAATGGTGGGGGGAGGCGATAAAGACTGCGTGTCATGTCCTAAACCGTGTTCCCAAAAAGAACAAAACCATTACTCCATTTGAGGAATGGGAAAGGAAAAGGCTGAAACTCTCCTACTTACGAACTTGGGGTTGTTTGGCGAAAGTGAATGTGCCGATACCCAAGAAGCGCAAGCTTGGACCAAAAACCGTGAATTGTGTCTTTCTGGGATATGCATTTCATAGCATTGGCCATAGATTTTTGATAGTGAAATCTCAGGTATCTGACATGCATGTTGGTACAATCATGGAGTCGAATGATGCGACTTTCTTTGAAGACATCTTTCCCATGAAAGATTCGTCTAGTTCATCAAATCAGGAGATGCCTAGTTTATCTAGTCAAGAATTAATCACAATTCCTGAACCCGCCATTTCGATAGAACACCCTGATAATCCTGTGGAGGATAACAGTGAAGCTCCTACCAGAAGTAAGAGACAAAGGACTGCGAAGTCCTTTGGTGATGATTTCATTGTATACCTCGTGGATGATACTCCCACTTCTATTTCAGAAGCTTATGCATCTCAAGATGCTGACTACTGGAAAGAAGCCGTTCGCAGTGAGATGGATTCCATCATAGCAAACGGAACTTGGGAAATTACTGATCGTCCTTATGGGTGCAAACCCGTAGGATGTAAGTGGGTGTTTAAGAAGAAGCTTGACCTGATGGTACTATTGAGAAGTATAAGGCACGCCTTGTTGCCAAGGGCTATACCCAGAAAGAAGGCGAAGACTTCTTTGATACTTATTCACCTGTGGCTAGATTGACCACCATTCGAGTACTGCTATCCTTGGCTGCCTCGCATGATCTTCTCGTTCATCAAATGGACGTTAAGACGACTTTCCTGAATGGAGAGTTAGATGAGGAAATTTATATGGATCAGCCGGATGGATTCGTGATAGATGGTCAACAAGGCAAGGTGTGCAAGTTACTGAAGTCTCTGTATGGTCTTAAGCAAGCACCTAAGCAGTGGCATGAGAAGTTTGAAAGGACTTTAACTGATGAAGGCTTTATTGTAAACGGCGACAAGTGTGTGTACTATCGCCATGGTGGGGGCGAGGAGTCATCTTATGTCGTATGTTGATGATACTGATATTCGGGACCAATCTTAATGTTATCAATGAGGTCAAAGACTTTCTATCTCGTTGTTTTGAGATGAAAGATCTAGGAGTGGCTGATGTGATATTGAACATCAAGCTGCTGAAAGATGATGATGGTGGGATAACACTGCTTCAGTCTCACTATGTGGAAAAGATCTTGAGTCGTTTTGAGTATAGCGAATGTAGATCCTCTCCTACACCATATGATCCTAGCGTGTTGGTTCGAAAGAATCAAGGAGATCCTAAGGATGCTAAAGATCAGCTGAGATATTCTCAGATTATTGGCTCGCTTATGTATTTAGCCAGCTTCTGAGGCTGACATCTCCTTTGCTGTAAGCAAGTTAAGTCGATTTGTCTCAAATCTGGAGATGTTCATTGGCAGGCCCTTGAAAGGGTTTTGCGTTACTTGAAAGGCACTTGAGCTATGGGATTCACTACTCCGGGTATCCAAGGGTACTTGAAGGGTATAGTGACTCAAACTGGATTTCTGATGCTGATGAGACTAAGGCCACGAGTGGTTATGTGTTTACACTTGGTGGTGGCGTTGTTTCTTGAAGTCTTGCAAGCAGACCATCTTAACGAGGTCAACTATGGAAGCAGAACTCACAGCATTAGACACGACCCTTTGTTGAAGCGAGTGGCTTCGTGAACTCTTGATGAACTTACCTGTGGTTGAAAAACCAATACCCGCAATCCTTATGAACTGTGATAATCAAACTGTGATCATAAAAATAAACAGTTCTAAGGACAATATGAAGTCATCAAGACATGTGAAGAGGAGATTGAAATCTGTCAGGAAAATGAGAAACTCCGGAGTTATTGCATTGGATTATATCCAAACATCTAAAAATCTGGCAGATCCCTTCACAAAGGGTCTATCACGTAATGTGATAGATAATGCATCGAGGGAGATGGGTTTGAGACCCACTTTTTGAGTTGCTCACAGTGGTACCCGCTCTATGTGATCGGAGATCCCGTGAAGTAGAGTTGGGAGACAAGCTGTTGGTCAACTGGGAGGAGAGTATCCTTATAGCATACTACCACTCCGTATAGATGCAATACTCTCCTATTCTGCATGGCAGGTTGGTATTTACCTTAATGTGTTCTGAGTGGCTTGTTTAAGCAAAGATGTTGTCCTGCAGAACATCTTTTGAAGAACACACCTATATGAGTCTGACTGTCAAACGTCGCAGTCCGTGAGAGTTGGGTGCTCTCTAATAAACTCATGAAAGGCCATGGAGTATGACGCATAAGCTCCAAACCGCGGAGAAGCTTCGCGGCAGCCCTGTATCGGTCTAGACCTTATGTGAAACTAGTGCGCACCAAACTTGTAGTTCAAGGCATAGTCCACTATTCAAGTTGCAATCTAGTGTAGCATAAAGTTCTAAGTGGAAGTTCAACTTAACAGTCTCCACCTCGCACCGGTATATAAACAATGCTCTGGAACTGATTGATGTGATGTGATGATATGTGCCTATGAGAATTTGTGGGGGATTGTTGGAATTTGGGTGTGGGCCTTGGCCCATAGCCTAATACAAATTCTGAAATTCTCTTGGCCCATTCATGCCTAGCAAGGGGTGGCACCAAAGTTTAGTCTCACCTTGCTAGTTTAGAGGGAGTTGGACCAATATATATAGTGGAGTGTTTCACTACCTCCTAAAGAGAGTGAAGAGGAGTGGCATACACGCGCGCTCCTCCTCCTCCGCCGCCCGCCTCGCCACGCCTCGCCTCGCCTCGCCACGACGCGCGCGCGCCGCGGTTTGCGGAATTGTGCCGATCTTATCTTTTTGCTGCTCGGGAAAATTATTATGCGAGTTATTTTTCTGTCAGTCGTTTCCGGTCTTTCCGGAAACGTGGGCTGTTACTACTCGGACGTGGGCTACGCCCCACGTCTTACCCGACCGGCGCCTATATATAAACGGCCTTAGGCAAAAATCCTAATACGAGAAAATACACATCATCTCTCTGCCTCCAGAACCTTGCGCTGCCGCTACACCTTCTCCATCCCCTCTTCCGGCGTGCACCGGACGACGGGACAGTAGGCCTCCGGAACCACCGCCTCTCGTGAACCTGTACGGGTGAGGGGCGATCAGGTTTTTGGGGAGCACGTCTGCGCGACTACTGACGGCATCACGTCGACCGACCACTACTTCCCCGACAAGGACTTCTTCCCGGACATCAGCAGCCTCTACATTGACGCCATGGCTGACGACACTGGTGTCAACGCGAACCTCAACCCCAACCTGAACGCGAACCCGATTCCTCCTCCAGCACCGTATGTAATCTGTTCCTATCTAGTTCAGTTTCTGTTGCGCAGTTTCTTGTACTAGCTCTTGGAATAGATGTGATCTGTTTATTCTGGTTAAATATGATCTGTTCGTCTATTCTGCTAGTATACATGATTAGATTAATTCCAGCACTTATAGTCATGATTTATTATTACTTATTTCGGATTAAATATTATGGTAATTTGCTTATATTTTCAACAGGCCTTGGGCAGGAGACGGCCAGTCTGTGCAGGGAGTAGGTGAAGGGGCGCACGATTCCATGAATCGGTGAGAAGGATGTCAGCAGGGGACGAGATAGAGGTCCGAGATCAGGTGATCTAGCTGGGACAGGGTCGGGCTGGTAACCGGCAGGAGTCGAGGTGGTGGCCCTGGGGTGGGAGTGGCGGCGCTGCGCTGGCGATGCGTGAAGAACCTGGAGCTCGGGATTGATGATGGATACGAGAAAAAGAACGGTTCGAACATGTTTGTTTCGGTAGCGCGGTCGAGAATAACAGATCGTGCGGCGGCCACGTGAGCGTGCGCTCGGCCTGTTGTTCGAGCGGCAGCGCGCCGTAAGATTTCAAGTTATATATAATTAACAAAGATAAATCTTGAATATCAGGCGAGTTATTCATAGAAACAGAACAGAGTTGTAACACTAGCAAGCAATGGCGCAGGGAAGCAACTCGCGTGTGCTTCTACTAGTAGTACATTATTTGGGTGCATTACTGGAAATAAATAAGCTGCAGGGTTTGTTCTAGAAAGTGAGGCCCGATCCACGGAGCTTGTCCTGGACGATGGAGTCAAAGCGCTGCGCCATCTCGGGCGTCATATAGTTCACCCAATCCCCCACCACCCCTTTCCTGAAGTACGTTTGATGCGGGAACTTGAAGAAGGCCCCAGTGGATCCTGTGTTGTTGCCGGTAGCGCCTTTCAGTGTTTCCAGGCTGCACAGTTTCGCTATGTCTGCCGGCGACCCCGCCGCCTCCTCGGCGGGCAAGAAGGGCACTCCGAGGAACCCTGCGAGCGTCCTGACCGTGGCAACGGGGTCGAGCAGCATCTGCTCGTACCGGAGGAACATGACCCTCTCCGGGCTGGCCTTGCTCGCGCGCCAGCAGCCGGCGACGTGGTCCCAGATGGGGCCGTCGATGACCTTGCCCTGGCAAGCCGATTCGAACATCTCGGAGAAGTCCTCGCATGGCAGGATGGTTCTGGCGAAGAGCCACAGCGACACCAGCATGTCCTTCGGATCCCTGCGTGCAAATTAATGTCTCCACAGCGATGTTTACTGCATCCGGATCGATCTGTAAACATTATCACTACTACTACTAGATTTATCACGGAATTAGTATTGATTACCTGCAGACGTAGATGATTTTGCAGTCTGGATTGTTTGCTACGGAGGAGGGGAGCAGGTGATGCTGCATGTGCGTGTGCATGAGCCTCGGCGACGGCAGGGCCTCCAGCTTGCCTTCCTGCCCGGCGCTGAACAGGTCGTCCAGGAAGGGGACGCATTCGTGCGGATTCAGGCGGAGGAGCGGGTGCTCGGCGGCGCCGGCGAGGTACCCGGCACGCGCCATGGTGGCGAAGCACAGAGCCTTGAGCCACGTCGTGCCACACTTGGGCGAGCTAGCCAGAAGCACATCGCCCTGGCGCGGTGCGAAGCGCCGCTGGATGGAGAGAACCCCCGGGACCCTCTGGTGGGCTAGCCAGGCGCCCTGGTACTGCCGCAGGAGGACGCCATGCGACGTAATGCTCGGTAGGGTGGATACTATGTCCCCATACTCCTCGGTGGCAGAGACGTGGTCGCCGTCGGCGTCGGGACAGACGTCCTTGAATGGGACTGGGCCGATGAGGCAACGTGTGCTGGGAGCAGCCATATATGGTCGATCAGTCGGCCATACACCTATTTCCGAAGGCACTCGGCTCCAACCTTTAATAGGGGGTGGAGAAGGCTCAGAGGTTGAAATACAGCCATACAACTATAATAATCATCTAAAAAATTAGAAAAATCAAACGTACATCCATCTATTATATATACTAAAAGTAATATAAGAGGTTGTTTCGAGGCATCACATTAATCCACATCATCCAAATTATATTACCTATTGGATCTAAAATTTAAGACCATGATTTAAACCTAGGAAACGTTACGTAGAACCGTGGTTGTACCAACACGTCACGTGTGAGGAGTTAATGAACGTGAAAATCGGCAAGGATATGGAACCACCATGTCCAAACGGATTTGGCCACCTCCAAAAAAAAACGATTCGATGAGAGATTACCACCGTGTCCCTGTCATACACGCTAATAGCAGTACCTGTTTTTTTCCAAACTAATGAGCGTCTTTCTCACTCTCTTCTTTCAAATTATAAGATGATGTGTTACCCTTTTTCTTAAACATATGTGTCTAGACATTTTTTTAATACGTAGTTTTAGAGCACGATGAGTGAAGCTAAACATGCTACGTCTTGATAAATAAGTTTCAGCAAAAAAGTCTAAAACATCTTATATTTTAAAACAGTGAGAGTACATGTTTAATCGGATAACATATCTACACATACATGTGTTCCATCAACTCACATGGTGTTCTCAGAAAAATAAATAAAGAAGGTAGCTCCCCACTAGCACATAAGAAAGGGTATGATAAAATGTAGTATGTACTATTTGTAAGTATATATTATTAATTATGCATACCAAATGCAAATATAGACAAAAGCGACTGTATTGCAAATTATAGGAACCAAATATAAATGATATTAAACACTTCAATATTTTTTGCATAATATTCCGAGTCTATACAACTTGATGTTACAACAAATAGAAACTAAATTTTCAAATTTGTGCAAAAACAATTTTTTTGTGAGACAAGTAGTTACAATTGACGATATTGTTGGACAAGTAAAAGGATAGACGATTAAAGCGTCTGGCTAGCATTAGTTGTTTGTCGATATAGAAGGACTCTATATAACAAATTCACAATGTTTTATATATTTAAAATAGTGACTCAACATGACCTTGCCATAAAACTAATATACTTGCAACATTAGGATTGTTGCCATAATATTAGATTAGGACCCACAAACTTGGTGAAGCGCATGAAGGTGGCTCCGTCATTGTTTAAAATTTTACACGGATGAAGGTCGCCATGTCATTTTTCCAAACTAGGACCCACATTAATGTAACATAATAAAAAGTTAAAAAATTTACTATCACCCAAGTTTTCTCAACTTGATAATACGAGAATTTGAACTCAAATTTACTCATTTGTGCGAAAAATAAGTTTTTGGTATTCATACATGAGAAATAAAATGAAATAATAATTTCTATAGGTCACGTTAATTGTTCAAGGAAAAACAAGGACTCCATATAAAAAATTAGCAAGTCCTATATGTTTGAAATAGAAATACTCAACATGACTTTGACATAAAACTAGCACACATGATCTATTATTACTACGGAAATAATCATCGCTTAGGACTCGCAAATTGGGCAAGGGCATGAAGGTGGCTATGTAGTTATTCCAAGTTAGAAGTGGAGATAACTCTACTTATATTATTAGAAAAAATAGAAAAAATATCACCACTATTTGATCAAAATACAAATATTGCATCATAGAAACCAAAGCATACAGCTGTCAATTCCGCGGACCCTATTTATCTAAGTACAATACAAACAAGAAACTCATAAATTAATGTAAGGGAATAAGAAGGAAGTAGATTGCCATAATGTTAAATAGATAGTTTTGTATTTTAATTCAAATTATAATAAAATATAAAGGAGATACACTAAGTATTCTCAAAAACAAAACATCTGACCGTCAGTATGGTGAAACTTGTATTTATTAGCATACCACATTTGATTGGTCTTCACAACCGTACCTAACCAAACACCACACATAGGTCAATGATAACCAAAAAGAACACTTGATATTTCCTTTATACTTTATCTTAAGAAACTTATGACATATTATCATAGTTGTACCTCAAATGGACATTTCATAGTAGGTAGATCTGACGAAAGAACCGAAATCCATCACAATCGATAGATTTTGATTTTTTATAAAAAAATATAATCAGCGGTCCAAATTTGATCCACTCAAGGGATACATGAATTAACCAATGCACCCTATATCATAATCTTATGATATGTGGAACACCCATACAAGCATCGGAGCAGGAGCATGAATGTAGCTTCCTTCTATAGTGCCAAGTGGAAGCTACTAAAGAGTGTTGACCCAACGAGACATAAGCTCTCGGCGTGATGGGTTGGGAAAATATTACATGCCTTAAGAAAGACAATAATACTAACTACGATGCTCGAGCTCATAAAACTGAAGCCGGTGCAATGCTTATACACAAATGCATGCGAAAAGGCATGTATAAGGTAGGAAAGTTTGATATAAATAGTCGATATTTTCTAACTTTGATTCAAAATACAAGATAGTTTATACAAATTATTTTCAACCTTTATAACTTTATTACATATAAATTCAATAATAAATGAGAATAACAATGATTTTACACTTTGGAAAATATGTTTCCTATGTAATCATACAACACAATGTGTAGTATGTACTAACAAATCTAACAATGGTATAAAATCTCAAAGTGAAGTAAGACAAAATGGGACTACACAAATTTTTATAGTTGCATTTATCCTCTTGAGCATAGTATTTGATGAACTAGAGAGGCAAATCTTGGTTATAGTGATCTACCATATTTTATTATAGTAGACATATAGTTGTTCCTTGCAGGGATAATGGATCATATAGTTGATTCGTTCTCTTAACTTTGCCTAAACAACCATTCACATTATTTGACTGAACCCTTATTATAAGTTGCATGAAAATATATACTTTTTTGAAAACTTAAAAATATAAACCTTTTCTTAAGTGTACCTATAATAAGTAACAATTTGAGTTCCAACTTAGAATACTGGTATATAAAAAATAGATGTTAGCTTGGCATGTGATCTCTAGTTCTAGGTTATAAACTAATATCATGTAAAAGGGAAACATATAGACAATAGTCTTCTCTTAGAAACACCGAGAGAAACATAGACACACGGACAACACTACCACATGCACATATCACCTACTAGAGACGGGAGTTGTGGAACTTGAAGATTAAAGAATCACTACAAATGCCTCACTATTGACTAGAACGTTGCCTATGCCCAAACAGTATTCATGTTGGTTTGGGAGCATAACTCCTAGCCCAACCACATACAGGTTCTCATGGTGGTGTGGTGTTTTGGAAATTGTGTATAGGCCACATTTAAAAACAATATCACATGATGTTTTATTCAGCATAACATTATTTACAGTGGCTCCTCTTTATATATTAGTTTATTCATTATGCATGAAATCATAAATTTATTTTCAAAATACTTTTTAGGGATTAAATATGTTGCCCTCGCATTTGCGAGGGCCACTATGCTAGTTATATACTAAAAGTAATATAAGAGGTTGTTTCGAGGCACCATGTTAATCCACATCATCCAAATTATATTAACTATTGAATCTAAAATTTAAGGCCACGATTTAAACATAGGAAACATTACGTAGTACCAACACGTCACGAGCGAGGAGTTAATGAACGTGAAAATCGGCAAGGATATGGAACCACCATGTCCAAACGGATTTGGCCACCTCCAAAAAAAAAAACAATTCGATGAGAGATTGCCACCGTGTCTCTGTCATACACGCTAATAGCAGTACATGTTTTTTTCCAAACTAATGAGCGTCTTTCTCACTCCCAAACGTCTTTGAATTAGACAACAGGAGAATGTGAGTCCGTGGAAAACACATATGTTGAACCATAATTATGTACTCTCTTCTTTCAAATTATAAGATGATGTGTTAGCCTTTTTCTTAAACATATGTGTCTAGACATTTTTTAATACGTAGTTTTAGAGCACAATGAGTGAAGCTACACGCTACGTCTTGATAAATAAGTTTCAGCAAAAATCTAAAACATCTTATATTTTAAAACTGTGAGAGTAAATGTTTAATCGGATAACATATCTACACATACATGTGTTCCATCAACTCACATGGTGTTCTCAGAAAAATAAATAAAGAAGGTAGCTCCCCACTAGCACATAAGAAAGGGTATGATAAAATGTAGTATGTACTATTTGTAAGTATATATTATCAATTATGCATACCGAATGCAAATATAGACAAAAGCGACTGTATTGCAAATTATAGGAACCAAATATAAATGATATTAAACACTTCAATATTTTTTTCATAATATTCCGAGTCTATACAACTTGATGTTACAACAAATAGAAACTAAATTTTCAAATTTGTGCAAAAACAATTTTTTTGCGAGACAAGTAGTTACAATTGACGATATTGTTGGACAAGTAAAAGGATAGACGATTAAAGCGTCTGGCTAGCATTAGTTGTTTGTCGATATAGAAGGACTCTATATAACAAATTCACAATGTTTTATATATTTAAAATAGTGACTCAACATGACCTTGCCATAAAACTAACATACTTGCAACATTAGGATTGTTGCCATAATATTAGATTAGGACCCACAAACTTGGTGAAGCGCATGAAGGTGGCTACGTCATTGTTTAAAATTTTACACGGATGAAGGTCGCCATGTCATTTTTCCAAACTAGGACCCACATTAATGTAACATAATAAAAAGTTAAAAAATTTACTATCACCCAAGTTTTCTCAACTTGACAATACGAGAATTTGAACTCAAATTTACTCATTTGTGCGAAAAATACATACAAGTTTTTGGTATTCATGCATGAGAAATAAAAGAGGTCACGTTAATTGTTCAAGGAAAAACAAGGACTCCATATAAAAAATTAGCAAAGTCCTATATGTTTGAAATAGAAATACTCAACATGAATTGACATAAAACTAGCACACATGATCTATTATTACTACGGAAATAATCATCGCTTAGGACTCGCAAATTGGGCAAGGGCATGAAGGTGGCTATGTCGTTATTCCAAGTTAGAAGTGGAGATAACTCTACTTATATTATTAGACAAAATAGAAAAAATATCACCACTATTTGATCAAAATACAAATATTGCATCAGAGAAACCAAAGCATACAACTGTCAATTCCGCGGACCCTATTTATCTAAGTACAATACAAACAAGAAACTCATAAATTAACGTAAGGGAATAAGAAGGAAGTAGATTGCCATAATGTTAAATAGATAGTTTTGTATTTTAATTCAAATTATAATAAAATATAAAGGAGATACACTAAGTATTCTCAAAAACAAAACATCTGACCGTCAGTATGGTGAAACTTGTATTTTTTAGCATACCACATTTGATTGGTCTTCACAACCGTGCCTAACCAAACACCACACGTAGGTCAATGATAACCAAAAAGAACACTTGATATTTCCTTTATACTTTATCTTAAGAAACTTATGACATATTATCATAGTTGTACCTCAAATGAACATTTCATAGTAGGTAGATCTCACAAAAGAACCGAAATCCATCACAATCGATAGATTTCGATTTTTTATAAAAAAAATATAATCAGCGGTCCAAATTTGATCCACTCAAGGGATACATGAATTAACCAATGCACCCTATATCATAATCTTATGATATGTGGAACACCCATACAAGCATCCGAGCAGGAGCATGAATGTAGCTTCCTTCTATAGTGCCAAGTGGAAGCTACTAAAGAGTGTTGACCGAACGAGACATAAGCTCTTGGCGTGATGGGTTGGGAAAATATTACATGCCTTAAGAAACACAATAATACTAACTACGATGGTCGAGCTCATAAAACTGAAGCTGGTGCAATGCTTATACACAAATGCATGCGAAAAGGCATGTATAAGGTAGGAAAGTTTGATATAAATAGTCGATATTTTCTAACTTTGATTCAAAATACAAGATAGTTTATACATATTATTTTCAACCTTTATAACTTTATTACATATAAATTCAATAATAAACGAGAATAAGAACGATTTTACACTTTGGAAAATATGTTTCCTATGTAATCATACAACACAATGTGTAGTATGTACTAACAAATCTAACAATGGTATAAAATCTCAAAGTGAAGTAAGACAAAATGGGACTACACAAACTTTTATAGTTGCATTTATCCTCTTGAGCATAGTATTTGATGAACTAGAGAGGCAAATCTTGGTTATAGTAATCTACCATATTTTATTATAGTAGACATATAGTTGTTCCTTGCAGGGATAATGGATCATATAGTTGATTCGTTCTCTTAACTTTGCCTAAACAACCATTCACATTATTTGACTGAACCCTTATTATCAGTTGCATGAAAATATATACTTTTTTGAAAACTTAAAAATATAAACCTTTTCTTAAGTGTACCTATAATAAGTAACAATTTGACTTCCAACTTAGAATACTGGTATATAAAAAATAGATGTTAGCTTGTCATGTGATCTTTAGTTCTAGGTTATAAACTAATATCATGTAAAAGGGAAACATATAGACAATAGTCTTCTCTTAGAAACACCGAGAGAAACATAGACACACGGACAACACTACCACATGCACACATCACCTACTGGAGACGGGAGTTGTGGAACTTGAAGATTAAAGAATCACTACAAATGCCTCACTATTGACTAGAACGTTGCCTATGCCCAAACAGTATTCATGTTGGTTTGGGAGCATAACTCCTAGCCCAACCACATACAGGTTCTCATGGTGGTGTGGTGTTTTGGAAATTGTGTATAGGCCACATTTAAAAACAATATCACATGATGTTTTATTCAGCATAACATTATTTAAAGTGGCTCCTCTTTATATATTAGTTTATTCATTATGCATGAAATCATAAATTTATTTTCAGAATACTTTTTAGGGATTAAATATGTTGCCCTCGCATTTGCGAGGGCCACTATGCTAGTTATATACTAAAAGTAATATAAGAGGTTGTTTCGAGGCACCACGTTAATCCACATCATCCAAATTATATTAACTATTGAATCTAAAATTTAAGGACACGATTTAAACATAGGAAACATTACGTAGTACCAACACGTCACGAGCGAGGAGTTAATGAACGTGAAAATCGGCAAGGATATGGAACCACCATGTCCAAACGGATTTGGACACCTCCAAAAAAAACAATTCGATGAGAGATTACCACCGTGTCTCTGTCATACACGCTAATAGCAGTACGTGTTTTTTTCCAAACTAATGAGCGTCTTTCTCACTCCCAAGCGTCTTTGAATTAGACAACAGGAGAATGTGAGTCCGTGGAAAACACATAGGTTGAACCATAATTATGTACTCTCTTCTTTCAAATTATAAGATGATGTGTTAGCCTTTTTCTTAAACATATGTGTCTAGACATTTTTTAATACGTAGTTTTAGAGCACAATGAGTGAAGCTACACGCTACGTCTTGATAAATAAGTTTCAGCAAAAGTCTAAAACATCTTATATTTTAAAACAATGAGAGTACATGTTTAATCGAATAACATATCTACACATACATGTGTTCCATCAACTCACATGGTGTTCTCAGAAAAATAAATAAAGAAGGTAGCTCCCCACTAGCACATAATAAAGGGTATGATAAAATGTAGTATGTACTATTTGTAAGTATATATTACTCCCTCCGATCCTAAATAAGTGTCGCCATTTTGAACTAGAGATATCTCAAAACGGCAACACTTATTTAGGATCGGAGATGGTATTAATTATGCATACCAAATGCAAAAATAGACAAAAGCGACTGTATTGCAAATTATATGAACCAAATATAAATGATATCAAACACTTCAATATTTTTTGCATAATATTCCGAGTCTATACAACTTGATGTTACAACAAATAGAAGCTAAATTTTCAAATTTGTGCAAAAACAATTTTTTTGCGAGACAAGTAGTTACAATTGACGATATTGTTGGACAAGTAAAAGGATAGACGATTAAAGCGTCTGGCTAGCATTAGTTGTTTGTCGATATAGAAGTACTCTATATAACAAATTCACAATGTTTTATATATTTAAAAATAGTGACTCAACATGACCTTGCCATAAAACTAACATACTTGCAACATTAGGATTGTTGCCATAATCTTAGATTAGGACCCACAAACTTGGTGAAGCGCATGAAGGTGGCTACGTCATTGTTTAAAATTTTACATGGATGAAGGTCGCCATGTCATTTTTCCAAACTAGGACCCACATTAATGTAACATAATAAAAAGTTAAAAACCCAAGTTTTCTCAACTTGATAATACGAGAATTTGAACTCAAATTTACTCATTTGTGCGAAAAATACATACAAGTTTTTGGTATTCATACATGAGAACTAAAATGAAATAATAATTTCTATAGGTCACATTAATTGTTCAAGGAAAAACAAGGACTTCATATAAAAAATTAGCAAGTCCTATATGTTTGAAATAGAAATACTCAACATGACTTTGACATAAAACTAGCACACATGATCTATTATTACTATGGAAATAATCATAGCTTAGGACTCGCAAATTGGGCAAGGGCATGAAGGTGGCTATGTCGTTATTCCAAGTTAGAAGTGGAGATAACTCGACTTATATTATTAGACAAAATAGAAAAAATATCACCACTATTTGATCAAAATACAAATATTGCATCAGAGAAACCAAAGCATACAGCTGTCAATTCCGCGGACCCTATTTATCTAAGTACAATACAAACAAGAAACTCATAAATTAACGTAAGGGAATAAGAAGGAAGTAGATTGCCATAATGTTAAATAGATAGTTTTGTATTTTAATTCAAACTATAATAAAATATAAAGGAGATACACTAAGTATTCTCAAAAACAAAACATCTGACCGTCAGTATGGTGAAACTTGTATTTATTAGCATACCACATTTGATTGGTCTTCACAACCATACCTAACCAAACACCACACGTAGGTCAATGATAACCAAAAAAAACACTTGATATTTCCTTTATACTTTATCTTAAGAAACTTATGACATAGTATCATAGTTTTACCTCAAATGAACATTTCATAGTAGGTAGATCTCACAAAAGAACCGAAATCCATCACAATCGACATATTTCGATTTTTTTTTAAAAAAAAATCAGCGGTCCAAATTTGATCCACTCAAGGGATACATGAATTAACCAATGCACCCTATATCATAATCTTATGATATGTGGCACACCCATACAAGCATCGGAGCAGGAGCATGAATGTAGCTTCCTTCTATAGTGCCAAGTGGAAGCTACTAAAGAGTGTTGACCCAGCGAGACATAAGCTCTCGGCGTGATGGGTTGGGAAAATATTACATGCCTTAATAAACACAATAATACTAACTATGATGCTGGAGCTCATAAAACTGAAGCCGGTGCAATGCTTATACACAAATGCATGCGAAAAGGCATGTATAAGGTAGGAAAGTTTGATATAAATAGTCGATATTTTCTAACTTTGATTCAAAATACAAGATAGTTTATACATATTATTTTAAACCTTTATAACTTTATTACATATAAATTCAATAATAAATGAGAATACGAACGATTTTACACTTTGGAAAATATGTTTCATATGTAATCATACAACACAATGTGTAGTATGTACTAACAAATCTAACAATGGTATAAAATCTCAAAGTGAAGTAAGACAAAATGGGACTACACAAACTTTTATAGTTGCATTTATCCTCTTGAGCATAGTATTTGATGAACTAGAGAGGCAAATCTTGGTTATAGTGATCTACCATATTTTATTATAGTAGACATATAGTTGTTCCTTGCAGGGATAATGGATCATATAGTTGATTCGTTCTCTTAACTTTGCCTAAACAACCATTCACATTATTTGACTGAACCCTTATTATCAGTTGCATGAAAATATATACTTTTTTGAAAACTTAAAAATATAAACCTTTTCTTAAGTGTACCTATAATAAGTAACAATTTGAGTTCCAACTTAGAATACTGATATATAAAAAATAGATGTTAGCTTGTCATGTGATCTTTAGTTCTAGGTTATAAACTAATATCATGTAAAAGGGAAACATATAGACAATAGTCTTCTCTTAGAAACACCGAGAGAAACATAGACACACGGACAACACTACCACATGCACACATCACCTACTGGAGACGGGAGTTGTGGAACTTGAAGATTAAAGAATCACTACAAATGCCTCACTATTGACTAGAACGTTGCCTATGCCCAAACAGTATTCATGTTGGTTTGGGAGCATAACTCCTAGCCCAACCCCCAGGTTCTCATGGTGGTGTGGTGTTTTGGAAATTGTGTATAGGCCACATTTAAAAAAAATACCACATGATGTTTTATTCAGCATAACATTATTTACAGTGACTCCTCTTTATATATTAGTTTATTCATTATGCATGAAATCATAAATTTATTATCAAAATACTTTTTAGGGATTAAAGATGTTGCGAGGTGCGAGGGCCACTATGCTAGTGTTAAGAAATTGTGAAAAATCCGTGAATGTAACCAATCATGTATTATCTATGTTTGGAATTATTATTCCTAAGGGCCAAATTGTTAGGACCAATACACTTTATAACTCTCTCGTTTATCTATGCATGCACCAATAGTTTTACAGGAGAGAAGTGAGAGAAAAAATAGAACATGCATTGCAGGAGAGACTAATAAATGAGATAGCACTTATAATCTTTAACAAAATAAAAAAGCTCACGGGTATCTTATAAGCGTGTAAAATCTCAGTGCAAAATACTTTATATTATATACTACTATATAATACGCGAGTTTTTAAATTTGAATTTACCACTCAGTTTCACATCGTTCCCGCCAATGCACCTTTGGAGTAATCCAAGCCGTTGATTTGCATGTTGGAGCTTCTGTGTGCCGTTCATCGGACTAAAACTCACTTGATCGAACGGCTCAGAGCGTTTGGATTCGCCCCCTGGTTCGTGCTCGGGAGTGTGTAGAATGTAGTCTAGAGACTTTGGGAGAAGTCCCCTACGCCAGCAAAAAAGCTCCACCATCTGTCATTGGGTGGTTAGGTTGTAGGGCCAATCCTGGTAGCTTGCACTTCATGGTCTGGAATAAAAAATTGATGTTACTAAATGTTTACTCATCCAATGGTCTAATCAGTTGTTGTATAGTGTAGTAATGAAGGTGTCCGGAAAGAGCGAGAATTATTGTTTAGGCTACCACTATTTATTATGTAGTACTCGCTCCATGCAACAACATATCGGAAATCTGCAGAGTGTAACGAGTAACTAATTTTAGTCGTTATTTTTAGGCTTTAGGCTGGTAATAGTAGGGAGTAATTTAGAGTATGAATATGCATATGTTACTAGTCTAAGTTACTACTGCCTTCATGGAGTAACATATGTCTGGTACTCCCTCCGTTTGGGATTATAAGTCACGCACGGTTAACTAGGTTGCTAATTTAACTAACAAAATATAAATAGAATGACACAAAAATTATACCATTAGAAATTTTAGATGGTATATTTTCTAATGGTATAATTTTTGTACTATATAAGTTATATTTTATTAGTCAAATTAACGACATAGGTATACGCGGAGGACTTATAATCCCAAACAGAGGAAGTATCATGCAAAGTCTCATTTATTATATTGTAGAATCATTCTGTCTTGCAATGTGTGATGTTATGGTAACATACTCTCTCTCATTATTTAGTTGCATGCCATGTCATTTAAATGCTTAGTTGGCAATATATGTAGGACTATATTACTACTCAAGTTACTCCACTTTTGGTAACCTTCTTCTGCTTCAAACACTTAAGCAAAGAGGACGATGATTTCTTGTGTTGGCTCATATTGGTCAATCACCTGCATTGAGAAGAGGTAAACAATTTAGTATGATACATGATCCAATTAAGAAGCATAAATACTAAGCATAATAAAGATATTAAGCATAATAAAGATATTAAGCATAAATACTAAGCATAATAAAGATACTAAGTATAGTAAAGGCATAAAAGACATAAAAGACCCTCACCACTCATCATCATCACTCTCATGTGTATGTCTTGGGTTCTCATCAGCACTATCAACATCACTATCATGTGAGAAGTAAGTTGGAGGTTCATCGCAGGGTGAAGGCTCATCGTTGCCATTGTCCGGATGTAACTTGGTGCGCATATCAATGTCCTTTATATTCGTGACTACCTCACCACGATTCCGTGCATTATTCTCGAGGTCCTCAAGACCTTGTAAGTCAAAGTCCCTAAAGTTCTCTTGCTCTTGATAGAAAACTCCCTCGTATGTTTTAGGGTCAATGTTGTTGTAACCATCGTCGGAGGGCATGGGTAGCTTACCACGTGGCGATACCTGGAACATGACTTCCCAGCCCTTGAGTTCCTCTTTCTGACATGGGTAGGGTAAATAATAAACTTGTTTGGCTTGGTGAGCCACAATAAAGACATAGGATCCACTATAGGTGGTTGAAGGCCTAACTTAAGCTAACCCAATGGAAGGGGTACTTCTATATCCACCCCGTGGGTCTAACCAGTGGCATTTGAACACAACGAGCTTGAGTTCTAGGGGCGTATTATTGAACGTCAGCTCCTATACGTTTTGTAACCTTTCGTAGTAATCAAAGTCATCGGCTCCTCTGGTGAAGACCCCGGTATTTATAGTTTTTGCATTTGGCCAATGGTTCTGGTCAGACTCTGTATGAAAGCGATAACCATTTACATCATACTTCTCAGACATCTTGACTTTACGGTTACAACCCTGGGAGACACATCTCAACTCATCCGACATCTCAACGTTGGGATCGGCTCCCTACAAGTTGCGTACAAATTATGCATTAGTTACGTGTAATAAGAGGGACAAGTCACGGATTGCCAGGTAAGAGGGACAGGTTATAAATTACCTTTTCATAGAACCAGGACGTGAAATTTTTCTTTCCGGGGGCACCCACTTTCAGAAGGGTTTCCAACTCCGCATCATCGGGATCCGTCGTTCCCGACCATATTTCATCTGTGAATTGGCTAAAAGGAGAAAATACGTATTAGATCGAAACCGAGTTACTAGTTGCAAATGAACTTGTTCACCATTTTACCTAAGGAAACTGGGCACTTGATTTTCTTCCTCCTCTTCATTCTTACCACGGACCACTTACTTCATGTTCATAAGCACATATAGCATTATGCAATCCTTATCTTCCTTTTCAAGGTATAACTTGTTGCGCCATCGGCCTTGCCACTGAGACACTGGAAGAGGAGGAGATTGGGGTCATGCTTCGGCTCGTCGACATTGTACCGACAGACCTGGTTATGCATAGTGGGAACATCATCGCCATAGTATGTTGCCGTGGCATATCTTATATCCTGGAGGAGAGTTGCCTCACCTATGCATGCTTCAATCTTATTTTTACTTCCACATTTGGTTCAAATATACTTAAACTCTCTCTCAATACAAAATTGCCAACAAAACTGTACTAGTCCACCCAAGAGTTCCTCGTTCGCAAGATGCACAATGAGATGTAACATTGGAGTAAAGAATCCTGGCGAAAAGATCGTCTCTAACTTGCATAGCAACTCCGACACTAGATCATGTAGCTTCTCAATCATCAAGGGACATATCTGCTTGGCACAGAGCGTGTGGAAGAAATGGCTCAACTCCGTAAGCACTCGCGAGATATGCTCAGGGAGATACCCTCGAACCATCACCGGCATCAGCCGCTCAATCCATATATGATAGTCGTGACTCTTGAGCCCAGTGACTTTTCCAGTTGCCAGATTGACTCCCTTGCTCATATTCGAACAATAACCATCAGGGAACATCATGACGAATTTGAGCCACCGCAATGACTGCTTCTTTTGGAGGCTATCAAGGAAGAAGTAGGCATGCGGCTTGACCCAATTTTTTCGATTGTGTTCAGGAGGTTGCATGCATAGTCTCTTCCTATCACATAGCTCCTCAACATCGACTCTAGCATTGACATTATCCTTTGACTTTTCAGAAATGTTTAGAATTGTGTAAAAGAGAGACTCAGTGATATTTTTTTCAGTGTGCATCACATCGATGTTATGGGGAAGTTCGTAGTCCTTGTAATACTCGAGCTTCGTTATGCCTGCCTCGTGTGTCTAGTTATGCGTTACACCATATCCCTCAAATTGTGGGACACCAGACGCAGTATGTACGAGAGCACGTAACTCAGCATCAACAGCAGCACCATCGAACGTTGGTATCTCTTTTTCTTCAAGCACAACTTTGCCCTTGATGAAGTTATTTTTGTCTTGTCAGAATGGATGGTCTCCTTTGAGCTACGGTCGATGCGTGTCAAATGCGGAATACTTTTTACCCGCCTTTAGCCAAAGGAACTCAAGTAGATGCCTACACAATGGGCATGGCCACTTACCAGTTGTACACCATCCGCAGAATAGGGCGTATCCGGGCATGTGGTGCATGGAATAGTGGGACCAGTTGTACACATCCCATTGACCAGTGTCGGCGTATTAGGGCTAAGGCTATCATGGAAGGTTGTCAATAAAACACTATTTGTATTACTAAATATTAAGATGCGTTGGGGGCTATCTTATGACAATATATAAAAATGAATTACCAGGAGTTAGCCGAGTCACAGACTAGTTGACCCACCGAATATGCCCAGAGTAGTGGGTCTCCGTGACTCTTGGACTCACTTGCTTTAAGTGCACATAAAGCAAACCCTATCTCTACCAACGTTTTCCTATATAATATAGAAAACACTTGGCCTTTAAGGAGACACCTCCACACTCCCTCTCGTCACTCCAACACAAGATCCCACCCCCATCCTTCTCCAGTATGCACCAATGTTCAGTACTAACTCAAGATCTTATCTCTCGCCGCCGCTAGTGTGCAATACTAATCCCAAAGATCCCATTATCTTTTCCCACTAGTAGTGACCAAGTAGATGTGTTGTAGGTTTGTCTTTGGACGGTATTGTACCACATGTATATTCTTCATGCTTTCTACAGATCAGATTTTATTTGTTTTTCTATCTCTTTGTTAATAAGTTTTATTGCGCTTTTAGATCTGCTATACGAGGAGGTCGGCCGCCAGATCCGCCTCGAGGAGACCGAACGCCAGGTCCGCTCAGATGATGAGTTGTAGATCGGTAGCTAGGTTGTTTGTAGCGGAAAATGTTGTAACTCTGATGTATGCAAGAGGCTCAAGAGCTATACACAAAATATATATTTTTTCTTAAGAATCTCCTTTTTGTATTTTTCTGCCCCCAAAGAAAGGAAATCTAGAGCTTCTCTCTTAGGAAATGGAATTTTATATATTAAATGTAACATATGAAAATGGAATTTTATATATTAAATATTATTCAAAATTATTATTTATTTGTGTGTGAGAAAAAGATTTGTTAACGATGATTGTCATTAACTTTAGTGCCTCCCTTTTACGAGTCATGACAGAAAAATACTTCGGACCTCATTATTACACGACACTAAATTTCTTTCGTCATGCATAACATACTGAGTCCATGATTCCATGGAAGCACTTGGTCGATAGATGGCTTTAAGTGTCAGGGCCCGACGCCCATGTTATAGTGGGAATTCGCCTGTTGAGCTTTTCGAAACTCGACACTCCGGCAAGATCACCGAAGACAGGCATCAAGCTAATCTATGTTCTGACATGAGTGGAACCCTAGGAGCATCACATTTATTAGAACCAAGCCAGTAGTCCCCATGCCACCCGCTGTCTCCACCAGGACAGGCCTCCCCAAACCCCACCAGCCCTAAAGGCACAACCGGTAGCGTGGGCGAACTGCGCCACCCGAAGCCTCCACCAGATGGCCTCACGACTTTGAGCACGCCAAAGGTGATCCACCACCACCCTGTCAATGCAGGGCCGCACGACCATGCTGTCACCTTAGGACCACCCCGTAGCATCGCTTGCCAAGCGTCGCGTCCTGGTTGGCAAACATGAACCCCACCACCATCCGCCATGGGAGGACCACCACCGCCTCCCGGGGCCGCCGTCCCAGTTCCCAACCTTCGTCGTCATGAGCGCGACGTTCGGGAAGATGCATCGATGTGACCGAAGGGCTCCTCATGGAGGAGAGGCCGCCACACGAGGAGACCGCCCGCCGCCGTGGACCGAAGGCCTTTGACTGCCGGCTTCCTCGTGCGGCAGCGGAGGAGACTAGGGAGGAGGCGCCGGGGGCGGCGGCTAGGGTTTCCACCTAAGCCGCCCCCTGGAGAGCGATGAGCGCGCAGAGGCTATCTTTGGTTTTATCATGGATGAGGTGACATGTTGCCGGCAGTGGTGGAGCTGGATGGAACCCAAACCTGGTGCTAAACAGCCTTAGTAATGCTGATTACCTACACTTTTTATATTTTAGCCTTGAAAATTAGCACATGCTCTTTGCAATGCAACCGCTCGACCGGTGCTACGACACCGATAGCACTATGCCTGAATCCGCCCTTGGTTGCCGTAGCGAAACCTCCTGTACCGATCTAAATTATTGTGTCGGACTTTGGAACTTCATGGATCTGTGTGACATGTTGCAGTATGGTGGTATGCATGATCCATGTCAAATAATTCTGAAATAAGTGGTGATGGGTTAAGTGTTCGCTTGATGCACAAAAGGGAGAATGGACACAGTGCTGAGATAAGTGGGTTAGGTGCCCTTCCCTTGTTGCCAGCAGCGCAGAAATTATTGTGTCGGATTTTGGAACATGCATGGATCAGCGGTATGGTGGGGTTTGCATGAACCATTCCAAATAATTCTTAAATTAAGTGGGTTAGATACCCTTCCCTTGGTCCAAAAAGTTCCACGTCAATCCATTTACAGCTCAGAAAACCTCATGCTGATGTATTATATATATCCATGTGTTTTAGATCACTTCATGACCTAACAACACTTCAGAGAGGCAAATAGAAGATTTTGGCAATCTTGATGTGTGGTATTCTACGGGCTTCTACAAGTAACCTCATGTCCTTCATACATATATATAATACAACTCCTAATTTCCTTTGAGCCATGCATAGCTGCCAAAGCTAAAGCTGAATATCAATGTTTCCTTTAAATATATAACCGCGTCCTCTCAAAACAGCTATATAGGGAGGCTATAACCCACTGTAGCCACCCTTTAGTGAGCTAATGCACTTAGCGGCAGGTTGCGAGAAGGTTATAGCCAACTATTAAAAACTATGCTGAATACAAGCTGCTGCCACTAGTTGGTAACCTCTATATAAAGCCAGAAACTCCATTAGCAAGAAGTGAGTTCGGGGTACTCTTCCACCTCACAGCTAGCATGGCACAAGTCCAATGTGAGGTCGGAGAGGGATCCATGAATAGCTCATCTGAAGCTACTCCAACAGAAATTTGCCCGGAAACACTCATAGCCACACTTCCCACCAGAGAAGGATGGTCGACGCCACTCATTCTGTACAAGAAATTCTGGTTCAGATCAGCCGCGCTTAGGAGCTTAATTCTTGCCCCAGATAAGTTTATGCCCCGCCACGACGACACAATCCTTGCCACCCACCCGAAATCCGGCACCACCTGGCTGAAGGCGCTCGCCTTCACCGTTGCAAACCGGCATCGCTACAATTTCGCCGATCACCCTCTGCTCACGCGCATCCCTCAGGATGTGGTGCCATTTCTTGAAATCACGCCTGGAGGGCTCGACTATGTCGCGAAAATGCCCTCTCCGAGGCTGATCTCTACGCACTGCCCGTTCTCGGTCCTCCCACCCTGCATCTCCTCTTCCGGCTGCCGGATCGTGTACCTCTGTCGGGAACCAAAGGACACCTTCGTCTCAAGGTGGCACTTCGAGAGAAGTATGTGTAAGGCTGATCCTATAGGCATCAACGATGCCTTCAACCTGTTTTATGAAGGGTGCACGCCTTACGGGCCTTTTTGGAATCACAATCTTGAGTACTGGAAAGAAAGCTTGATGAGACCAAAAGAGGTCATGTTTGTCAGGTACGAAGAGATTTTTTCTGATCCACTCAAAGTTGTTAGGGAGCTCGCAGGCTTCCTCGGTGTACCATTCACTGAAGATGAAGAGGAGGGCGGGGTTGTGGATCAGGTGGTGAGGTTCTGCAGCATTGAATCACTCCGCAACCTAGATGTCAATAAAACAGGTGGTATTGAGCATGCAGCAAGTAACGTGATTATTGACCATTCTTCCTTCTTCAGGAAAGGGAAGGTTGGGGACTGGGTTAACCATATGGGTAAGGACATGGCAGAAAAATTGGATCGCCTTGTGGAGGATAAGTTCAGAGGATCAGGTCTTGAGATCTGACACGAGCCTACTATATCGGTTATCTCGTGGGCTGGGTCCGGGCCATGTTATTATTTCAACAGCTATCGTGCATGTATGATCCATAGTCAATATGTAATTCCGAAGATTCCTCGCAAACTTAATTAATATTTTAATGCTTTAGTGTTGGGACAAACGGAGTATTGGTGGATGTACGCTAGTAAAAAATAGGCTATCCGTTTGCGTCCTTCAAAAGCATTAGTTCCGATTTTGCCACGAACCGGGACTAATGCTGGCTTGCGTCCCGGTTCGAGCGGACCGGCCTGCCGCACGGGGGCGGATGCATGCGTCCCGGTTGGTGAGGAAAAATGCGTCCCGGTTTGTGTAAGTGTGGGCGCCAGACACGTGGTCTCTCACACACCTTTAGTTCCGATTTGTGTTACAAACCGGGACGTATGAGCCAGCCTCTATAAATACGACGCCCCAGCCCTCTCCTCCCCTCTGTTTTTTTGTGGAAGGTGTGAGATGTATGCTAGTTTATTTTTTTACCTATGCATGCATGCGAGGTGTTTGATGAAATGTTTGAGTGAATGACTCCGTTCAATTTCTCACAGAATAAAAATATAGGAGGTGCCCGAGATGCACTTGAACTTTCTCCTCTTTCTTTCCTCCTCGATCGAGGTTAGCAATCTTATCTTTTCTCTGTCATTAATACAATACATGTTTCGATGTGAATTGGTCATTTAACTATTTATGATGTTACGTTTTTGATAAACTTAATTATATAATGTAGATGAACGGTCGGGAATGGATGTACAGAGACCGGCGTGAACCCAGGTTCATTAAAGGCATGGATAAATTTATTGATGTGGCTACGACAAACAAAGAGAATAGTTTTATGCGTTGTCCATGTGTTCAATGTCGAAACAACAAAGAGTACTCTTCCTCGAAAATCATTCGTGGCCTGGTTATGAAAGGTTTCATACCCAGCTATAATTGCTGGACCAAGAACGGGGAAAGAGGGTTTATGATGGAAGACAATGAAGAATAAGATGATGATAACAACTATCATTATATTTTTTCTGAATACAGTGACACTGCAATGGAAGACAATGAAGAGGAAGGAGGTAAAGAACGGACAGATGAGCCCGCTGATGAACTTGGTAGGGTTATTTCTGATGCAAAGCGAGACTATGAAACAGAAAAGGAGAAGTTAAAGTTGAAGGGCATGTTATAAGATCACAAGAAATTGTTGTACCCAAATTGCGAAGATGGCAGCACAAAACTCGGTACCACACTGGAATTGCTGCGATGGAAGGCAGAGTGTGGTCTAACTGACTCCGCATTTGAAAAGATGCTGAAAATAATGAAGCGAAGTTTCCAAAGAATAACGAACTTCCCGAGAGTACGTACGAAGCAAAGAAGACTCTCTGCCCTCTAGGAATAGATGTACAAAAGATACATGCATGCATTAATGACTATATCATCTACCGCAGTAAGGAGTATGAGAATTTAGATAAATGTCGGGTATGTAATGCATTGCGGTATAAGATCGGACGAGATGATCCTGATGATGTTGAGGGAGAGCCCCTTCGGAAGAGGGTTCCTGCTAAGATTATGTGGTATGCTCCTATAATACCAAGGTTGAAATGCATGTTCAGAAAAAAGAGCATATGCTAGGTTGTTGCGATGGCACAAAGAAGACCGTAAAAAAACGAAAAGTTGAGACACCCCGCTGATAGGTCGCAGTGGAGAAAAATCGAGAGAGACTTTCCGGACTTTGCAGGTGGCGCAAGGAACTCATGGTTTGGTCTAAGTACGGATGGCATAAATCCTTTTGGGGAGCAGAGCTGCAGTCATAGCACCTAGCCTGTGACTATGTATCTACAACCTTCCTCCTTGGTTGTGCATGAATCGTAAGTTCATTATGATGTCAGTGCTTATTCAAGGCCTGAAGCAACCAGGCAACGACATTGATGTGTAACTAAGGCCATTAGTTAAAGAACTCTTACATATGTGGGACAAACCAGGTGTACATGCGTGGGATGAGAACAAACAGGAACCATTTGACCTACGAGGGTTTCTTTTCGTAACCATCAATGATTGGCCTGCTCTTAGTAACCTTTCAGGACAGACAAACAAGGAATATAAGGCATGCACACACTGTTTAGATAAGACTGAAGGTACATATTTGCATAAATGCAAGAAGGTTGTGTACCTGGCGAATCGACGATTTCTTCCGACCAATCATATTGTAAAAAAGAAAGGCAAGCATTTTAAAGGTGAGGTAGATCACCAGAAGAATCCTGAACTCCCTGCTGGTGATGATGTATTTGGTATGGTCAAGGACATAGAAATGATCTTTGGAAAGGGTCCCGACGGTCAATCAGTTCCGAACGACGTCGCTACCGGACACGCACCCATGTGGAAGAAGAAATCTATACTTTAGGAGCTGCCATATTGGAAAGTTCCACGTGTACGCTCTTCAATCGACATGATGCACGTGACGAAGAATCTTTGCGTGAACCTGCTAGAGTTCCTGGGCGTGTATGGGAAGACAAAAGATACACTAGAATCACGGGAGGACCAGCAAATTATGAAAGACCCAAAGAACATGCATACACAGAACAAGACGGATAAAGGGCGTCACTTAAGTCGTGCCAGCTATGCTCTTACCAAAGAAGAGAAGGAAATATTTTTTGAAGTCCTTTACAGTATCAAGGTGCTGTCTGGTTTCTCATCTAATATAAAGGGGATAACAAATATGGCAGAGAAAAGTTCCAAAACCTGAAGTCTCATGACTGTCACGTGATTATGACGCAGTTGCTTCCGATTGCATTGAGGGGATTCTACCAGAAAATGTTCGAGTACCCATTGTGAAGCTGTGTGCATTCCTCAATGTAATATCTCAGAAGGTAATCAATTCAGATATTCTGCCAAGGTTACAGAAGGACGTGGTACAATGTCTTGTTAGTTTTGAGTTGGTGTTCCCACCATCCTTCTTCAATATTATGACGCATCTCCTGGTTCACCTAGTGGAAGAGATTGCCATTCTCGGTCCTGTATTTCTACACAATATGTTCCCCTTTGAGAGGTTCAAGGGAGTCTTAAAGAAATATGTTCATAACTGTGCTAGACGAGAAGGAATCATCTCCAAGGGATATGGAACAGAGGAGGTCACTGAGTTTTGTGTTGACTTTATTCCTAACCTTAAGCCGATTGGTGTTCCTGGCTCGCGGCATGAGGGAAGACTAAGTGGAAAAGGCACGCTGGGAAAGAAAGCAATGATATGTAGGGACGGGGATTCTTTCACTAAAGCACACTACATAGTTCTACATAATTCCACATTGGAAGCTCCATATATGGAGGAACACAAGAATATTGTACGCTCCAAAAACCAGGGGAAAGCGAATGGTCAGCGCGAGGGTTCTCGACTTAGCCGAGCGTTAGCGACGCGTCATTCTCATAGAGAGGCACTTCGAGTTAGCGAAGCACTGTAGTGCGTCGGAGACTATGTGCTATAATGCTGAACTATGGACATTCCGCCAACCCTTTGAGCGAAATGTAGCAAAAGGAAGGAAAATCCATGGACCAACCCCATTGTCTCCACCCCGTAGGAACTACGAGATCACCCCAAGGACGCCTTCGGATTCATTTGCAGATTTGTAACCTTCGATTCTAAGGAGCCCCAAGTTTAGGCGGTGGCATTAGACCTTCTAGAATCTATACAAATGTAAACTATCCTCTGCATTCATATCATTCTTGCAACTCCATACAAGGCATAATCTTCCAAGATGACTTTTCTTAGAAGCCTGACTCATGGATTATAGATGAACACATGAAGTCGTTCGACGGTTGGATGCGGACACATCTCTTGAATGACACCACTGTTGGAGATCAGCTATACTTGTTGGCCGCGTCACCATCTTCTACTATATTGAATTTCCAAGGGTACGAAATAAATGGGAATACATTCTACACGATCTCCCAAGATGAAAAGAGCACCAACCCAAACAGTGGTGACCGCTTTGATGCAACGGACGAGAATGGGCAAAAGGACACATACTATGGTTACATAGAGGAGATATAGGAACTTGACTATGGAGTCTCTTTTAAGGTCCTTTTGTTCCGCTGCAAATGGGTCAACCTGAATGGAGAAGGGGTAAATATAGACTAGTTGTACGGAATGACAACAGTGGATCTCAACAATCTTGGTTACGGAGATGAACCATTTGTACTAGCCAATGATATGTCTCAGGTTTTCTATGTGAAGGACATGTCCTCCAGACCGAAAAAAACAAAAAATTGTTGGAGATATGCCCTAGAGGCAATAATAAAAGTGGTTATTATTATATCTTTGTGTTTATGATAAATGTTTACATTCATGCTATAATAGTATTAACAGGAAACATTAATACTTGTGTGATTTGTAAACTAAATTAGAGTCCCTAGTAAAGCCTCTTTCTAATACTATCATGTTGGTTAATAGATGATTGTGGTTTCCCGATCATGAACATTGAGATGTTGTTAACAACAAGATCATATCATTAGGAGAATGGTGTGATGGACATACTCCTATAGATAAGCGTAGCATTAAGATCAAGTCATTTCAATAGTTCATTTGCTATAAGATTTATGATACATAGTAACCTAATTCCTTCGACCATGAGATCATGCTAATCACCATCACCGGAAGGATGCTTTGATGACATCAAACACCACACCGTAACTGGGTGGCTATAAAGATGACATTGAGTATTTGGAAAGTATGGGTTGAGGCACATGGATCAAGAGTGGGATTTGTCCATCCATATGACAGATAGATATACTATGGGCCCTCTTAGTGGAATGTCATCCAATTAGCTTCAAGCATGTGACTGGCTCACAAGGGATCACATATCACGGGAACGAGAAAAGAGTACTTATCAGTAACGAGGTTGAACTAGGTATGCAGAGATACTGACGATCAAACCTCAGATAAGTAAACTATCGCGGGACAAATGGAAATTGTTATCGTATGTAAGTGGTTCATTCAATCGCAAAGTAATCGTTGAAATATGTGGGAGCCATATGAATTTCCAGATTCCTCTATTGGTTATTGATCGGAGAAGTGTCTCGGTCATGTTCGCATAATTTATGAACCGTAGGGAGACACACTTAAGGATTCGATGTTGTTTAGTAGATATGGAATGTCAGTAGGGATACCGAATGTTGTTTAGAGTCTCATATGGGATCCGGGATATCACGAGGAGATCCGAAATGGTCCGGCGAATAAGATTCATATAAGGAAAGTCCGATTCCGGAGTTCGGGAATGATTTTGATGTTTTATCGAAGAGTTTCTAGAAGGGTCTAGAAGGTTCACAGGACCGGAAGGGGAATGGTCCATGAATGTGTCATGGGTAAGTGGAATGATTGGATCATGTCCTAGGTCACTTGGTTACGCATTTGCAAGAGAGAATTAAATATCTAAATTGAAAGTCAAAATGGAGGTTTGAAAAGTCAAACTGGAACAATAGTTTCCTAGTGGAAGAAGGAAAGAGTTCTTCCTTCTATCCAACTTGGGTTTGGGTATGGATTCAAACTCCCCTCTCCCAAGGCTGCCCCCTCTTATAAATAGAGGGGGAGGGCTGCCCCAAGATACCAAGCCTTAGCCCTCCCCACCGTGCACCGCCGCCACCGCCGCCAAGCCGCCGCCGTCGCACGCCGCCGCCGGTCCATCGCCGTCGCCCTAGCCTCCGCCGACACCTCCTCCTCCTCTCCGGCCTTCTAAACCTAGATCGCCGGAAACCCTAGATCCACCATAACTCGCACCGGCAGAGGCGAAGCCGAGCGAGATCTTCCCTCTACTTCCGACACCACGCCGTGGTGATGCCGGAATCGCGAGGGGAGAACTACAACCTCTGCTGCCTGCTGGAACAAGGTAGAGGAAGGTCTTCATCGAGTACCGAACGTGTGATCGACTATGGAAGCGCTGCCGGAACACAGCGCCGGAAGGATCGTCTACACGATCTTGAGATTGGCAAGTGTACGACTACATCAACCACGAGAATCTACTCTCATTAACCACTTTGGAATCTTCGAGGGTGAGTACTCTAATTGACTCGTTGCTACAATCTAGTAGATAGATCTTGTCTTGTTTGTGTGCATGCAGTAGAAATTTTTTGTTTTCCATGCTACGAACCCCTATAGTGGTATCAGAGCCAGGTTTATATGTAGATCTATTGCACGAGTAGAACACAATGGTCATTATGGGCGTTGATGCTTTTGTTGTCGATTGCTTCTTGTGTACTTTGCATCTTGCGGGATGGTGGCATGAAGCGGCCCGGGCTAACCTTACATGACATCGTTCATGAGACTTGCTCCACGCTTGACATGCAACTTGTATTGCATAAGTGGCTTTGCGGGTGCCTGTTTCTCCCAACATAGTTAAGATTCAATTTATAATGGGTCATTGACAATACTAGTATCAACGTTGTGGTTCTTGTTCGTAAGTTAGAATGACACTTATTGAAAGCCCCAAAACCACGTAAAACATGCAAAGAAAATTAGAGGCGTCTAACTTTGTTTTGCAGGGGTGTGTTGTGATGTGTTATGGCCATGATTGTAATTATATATGATGTATGCAATGTTCCTTATTGTAAGTCGGCAACCGGCAGGATCCATATGGTTATCTTTTAATTCCGGTAAGACATGCGTCTCTATTATTCAAAGTAGTTGTAAATAGTTGATGCTGGTGG
Organism: Avena insularis; assembly: GCA_023614405.1. Taxonomy (NCBI): domain Eukaryota; kingdom Viridiplantae; phylum Streptophyta; class Magnoliopsida; order Poales; family Poaceae; genus Avena; species Avena insularis. The sequence goes on from CM042684.1 coordinate 12,742,190, forward strand.
ACGACAACCATGAAGCGGCGCCATTGACCTTGACGCCATGCCGGTGTTGATGGAGATCATGTTCGTGCTTGAAGATGGAGATCGGAAGCACAAGAAGAAAGGCCATATCATATCACATATTATGCATTTCATGTGATGTTAATCCTTTTATGCATCTTGTATTGCTTACTTCGCGACGGTAGCATTATAAAAAGATCCCTCTCACAAAATTTCAAGTTATAAAGTGTTCATCCTTAGTAGGCACCGTTGCTAAAGCTCGTTGTTTCGAAGCACAACGTGATGATCAGGTGTGTTAGATTCTGCGAGTGTATACAACGGGAGCAAGCCAGATTTGCTCATGCGGAAGCCAAGGTTTGATCTTGACGAGCCTAGCATGTACAGACGTGGTCTCGGAACACGGATCACTGAAAGGTAAAGCATGAGTCATATAGTAGATATGATGAACATGTTGATTGTTCGCCATTGAAGCAACATCAACTCTCGTGATGATCGGTGTGGAGGATTTAGTTCGTGTGATCACTAAAACAATGTGAGGGATATTGTTTTGAGTGGGAGTTCACCTAGATTAATTTAACTATTAATTAGAACTCAATTTGTGATAAACTTAGTCTAAACTATTGCAAATATGTTGTAGATCAATGGCGGCCCCTACCATCAATTTTAATGCGTTCCTAGAGAAAGAAAAGTTGAAAAACAATGGAAGCAACTTCGCGGATTGGTTCCGCAATTTGAGGATTGTCCTCAATGCTGGTAATTTGACCTATGTGCTGGATGCACCGCTGGGTGACCCACTTGCAGCTGATGCTACCAATGAGGTAAATAATATTTTCCTTGCTCGGAAGAACTAGTACTCCATAGTTCAGTGTGCTATCTTGTATGGTTTGGAATCGAAGCTTCAGAAAAGGTTTGAGAACCATGACCCACATGATATTGTCCGTGAACTCAAAATGATATTTGAGGCTCACGTGGCAATTGAGAGTTATGAGGCTTCTGAAAAGTTCTTTAACTACAAGATGGAAGAGGGCAGCTCCATCAGTGATCACGTGCTTAAGATGTCTGGGCATCCAAGCAAGCTTCAAAGCTTGGGTATAGTGATTCCTAATGCTTTGGGGATTCACCGTGTCCTCCAATCACTACCACCAAGTTACAAGAACTTTGTGATGAACTACAATATGCAAAACATGGACAAGTTGTTGCCCGAACTCTTCTCCATGTTAAAGTCTGCATAAGTGGAGATAAATAAAGAGCACCAAGTGTTGTTGGTCAATAAGACCACCAAATTCAAGAAGCAAGGCAAGTCTAAGAAAAAGGGAAACTTCAAGAAGGGCGGTAAGAAAGTTACCGCGCCGACGAAGAAGACCAAGGCTGGGCCTAAGCCTGATACTAGTGCTTTTACTGCAAGGGAGAAGGTCAATGGAAGCAGAATTTCCCTAAGTACTTGGCGGATTTGAAGAACGGCAACATCAAGAAGAAAGGTATATTCGATATACATGTTATTGATGTGTATCTCACTAGTACTCGTAGTAGTGCCTGTGTATTTGATACTGGTTCGGTTGTTCATATTTGTAACTCGAAACAGGTGCTGCAGAATCGACGGAAACTAGTGAAGAACGAGGTGATGATGCGCGTTGGAAATGGATCAAAGGTTGATGTGATCACGGTCGGCACTCTACCTCTTCATCTACCATCGGGATTAGTTTTAAACTTAAATAATTGTTATTTGGTGCCTTCGTTGAGCATGAACATTATATCAGGATCATGTTTATTGCGAGACGGTTACTTGTTTAAATCCGAGAATAATGGTTGTTCGATTTATATGAGTAATATGTTTTATGCATGCACCTTTGATAGATGGTGTATTCTTATTGAATCTCGATTGTAGAAATACACACATTAATAACATTGAAGCTAAATGTTTGAAATTGAGCGATAACTCGACCTATATGTGGCACTGTCATCTTGGTCACATTGGAGTGAAGCATATGAAGAAACTCCATTCTGATGGACTTATTGAATCACTTCATTTTGAATCACTTGAAAGATGCGAAGCATGTATGATGAGTAAAATGACTAAGACTCCATTTTCTGGTATGATGGAGCGAGCTACAGACTTATTGGAAATCATACATACCGATGTGTGTGGTCCAATGAGTGTAGCATCGCCCGGTGGTTATCGTTATGTTCTTACCTTCACGGATGACTTGAGTAGATATGGGTATATCTATTTCATGAAACATAAGTACGAAACTTTCGAGAAGTTTAAGGAATTTCAAACTGAGGTAGAGAATCAACGTAACAAGAAGATTAAATTTCTACGATCTGATCATGGAGGTGAATATCTTAGTTATGAGTTTAGCGAGCATTTGAAGAAATGTAGAATACTTTCACAATTGACACCGCCAGAAACACCATAACATAATGGTGTGTTCGAACGTTGTAATCGAACTCTCTAAGATATGGTTCGTTCTATGATGTCACTTACAGATTTACCGCTATCATTTTGGGATTATGCATTAGAAACAGCCGCATTCACTTTAAATAGGGCACCATCTAAATCCGTTGAAACGACACCGTATGAACTATAGTTTGGGAAGAAACCTAAATTGTCATTTCTTAAAGTTTGGGGTTGTGAAGCTTATGTAAAGAAGTTACAGCCACACAAGCTTGAACCCAAAGCGGAAAAATGTGTCTTCATAGGATACTCGAAGGAAACTATTGGGTATACCTTCTGTCATAGATCCGAGGGAAAAATCTTCGTTGCCAAAAATGGATCCTTTCTAGAGAAGGAGTTTCTCACAAAAGAAGTGACTAGAAGGAAAGTAGAACTCGACGAGGTTGTTGAACCTTCTCTCGAACTTGCGAGTAGCGCAACACCAGAAGTAGTTCTTGTGGCACCTACACCAATAAGAGAGGAAGCTAATGATGTTGATCATGAAACTTCGGTTGAAGTTACTACGGAACCTCGCAGGTCAACGAGAACTCATACCGCTCCTGATTGGTATCATCCCGTTATGAGTGTCATGTTGGTGGACAACACCGATGACCCTGCGACATATGAGGAAGCGATGATGATCCCAGATTCCAATAAATGGCAAGAAGCCATGAAATCCGAGATTGGATCCATGTACGAAAACCAAGTATGGACTTTGGTGGACTTACCAGATGGCTGGAAGGCTGTCGAGAACAAATGGATTTTCAAGAAGAAAACAGATGGTGATGGTAATGTTACTGTCTATAAAGCTCGACTTGTCGCAAAAGAGTTTCAACAAATTCAAGGAGTTGACTACGATGAGACTTTCTCACCAGTAGCGAAGCTAAAGTCTGTGAGGATTTTGTTAGCAATCGCTGCATATTATGATTATGAGATATGGCAGATGGATGTCAAAACGGCGTTCCTCGATGGAGATATTGATGAAGAGTTGTATATGGTATAACCCAAAGGTTTTGTCGATCCTAAAGATGCTAACAAGGTATGCAAACTTCAAAGGTCCATTTATGGATTGAAGCAAGCATCCCGAAGTTGGAATCAACATTTTGATAAGGTAATCAAAAGCTTTGGTTTTATACAAACTTATGGAGAAGCTTGTATTTACAAGAAAGTGAGTGGGAGCTCTGTAGCATTCTTAATACTATATGTAGATAACATATTGTTGATTGGGAATGATGTAGACCTTCTTAATAGTGTCAAGGATTATTTGAATAATAGTTTTTCAATGAAAGATCTTGGCGAAGCATATTACATATTAGGCATAAAGATTTATAGAGATAGATCGAGACGCCTAATATCATTGTCACAAAGTACATATTTGGACAAAGTTCTAAAGAGGTTTGGAAGATAGAAAGAAAGGGTTCTTGCCCATGTTTCCCAATACGACCTTGAGTAAAACTCAAATTCCTACAATGGCAGAAGATAGAGAAAGGATGAGTAAGACTCCCTATGCCTCATCCATAGGATCTCTTATGTATGCCATGCTATGTACTAGACCTGACATTGCATAAGCTGTTAGTTTGACTAGTAGATATCAAAGTGATCCAGGAGTGGATCATTGGATAGCGGTCAAAAACATCCTTAAGTACTTGAGAAGAACTAAGGATATGGTTCTTTCTTATGGAGGTGATGAATAACTCGTTGTTAATGGTTACACTGATGCTAGTTGGAACACCAATCTGGATGATTCTTAATCTCAATCTGGATACATATTCACTTTGAATGGTGCAGCGGTTAGCTGGAGGAGTGCAAAGCAAAGCGTTGTGGTGAGATCTTCAACTGAATCGGAATACATAGCTGCTTTGGAGGATTCACAAGAGGCGATATGGATGAAGGAGTTCATTACAGAGCTCGGTGTGGTTCCAAGTGCGCTAGACCCAATGTCTATCTATTGTGATAACATGGGCGCCATAGCCAATGCGCAAGAACCAAGGTCACACAAGAAGTTGAAGCATATCATGCCGCGTTTTCACGCTATTCGAGAGCATGTCCAAGATGGTGACATAGAGATTTGCAAAGTACACACATATCTGAATGTGGCGGATCCGTTGACTAAACCTCTCCCGAGGGCAAAACATGACCAGCACCAAACCGCCATGGGTGTTCGGTATATTACCATGTAATCTGGATTAGTTGACTCTATTGCAAGTGGGAGACTGTTGGAGATATGCCCTAGAGGCAATAATAAAAGTGGTTATTATTATATCTTTGTGTTTATGGTAAATGTTTACATTCATGCTATAATAGTATTAACATGAAACGTTAATACTTGTGTGATTTGTAAACTAAATTAGAGTCCCTAGTAAAGCCTCTTTGTAATACTAGAATGTTGGTTAATAGATGATTGTGGTTTCCCGATCATGAACATTGAGATGTTGTTAACAACAAGATCATATCATTAGGAGAATGGTGTGATGGACATACTCCTATAGATAAGCATAGCATTAAGATCAAGTCATTTCAATAGTTTGTTTGCTATAAGATTTCTGATACATAGTAACCTAATTCCTTCGACCATGAGATCATGATAATCACCATCACCGGAAGGATGCTTTGATGACATCAAACACCACACCGTAACTGCGTAGCTATAAAGATGGCATTGAGTGTTTGGAAAGTATGGGTTGAGGCACATGGATCAAGAGTGGGATTTGTCCATCCATATGACAGATAGATATACTCTGGACCCTCTCGGTGGAATGTCATCCAATTAGCTTGCAAGCATGTGACTGGATCACAAGGTATCACATATCACGGGAACAAGAAAAGAGTACTTATCAGTAATGAGGTTGAACTAGGTATGCAGAGATACCAACGATCAAACCTCGGATAAGTAAACTATCGCGGGACAAAGGGAAATTGGTATCATATGTAAGTGGTTCATTCGATCGCGAAGTAATCGTTGAAATATGTGGGAGCCATATGAATTTCCAGATTCCTCTGTTGGTTATTGATCGGAGAAGTGTGTCAACACCCAGATTTTTAATCCCAGATGTCTGTTATGCCATACATCGCAATCCCAGGATTACCATTTTTGCGCGACATAACAGAATTGGATACCACAGTACATCATCCATTACAAACCATACATAAGGTCTTACACAAATAAGGATCTCATGATCCAGTTCTTAATACAACTCAAGCAGCGGAATAACGTAATAATAACGGTAGCATAGGCGAAGCTCCATCTTCGGGGTCACAGGCAATGCTGACGATGGGAGATGATCCTAGTTGTCGTAACCTTCCTGGGGTCCATCATCCTGGTACTCCTCTTCATAGTCTGGCCACGGGAATAGCCAGGGACAAAGCCATGAGTACTCTTTAAGTACTCGCAAACTAATACTAACAAGGGATGGGGTGTTTTGTAGTAGGACACTAAGCTCTGGTTTTTTTTTGCAAAAAGCCAGATTTACCTCTACTAAGTTCAGAAGCAAGAAAAGCTATTTGAAATTTTATAACACCTAAGTGGGAACTTGAATTTCATATCACAACTCTGTTGTGGTCAAGTCAAAATCTCAATCCATTTCACAAGTCATTTTGAAAACATCTGACGAGGGAACAGTATGGCCACTCCAACTGTCCATAACCGCGGATGCGGCTATTCGAATAGTTTGACACTCTGCAGATATTGTACACTTACACCACAACATTCGATACATCCGTCAGGAACAAATCCTGAATTCACCATACTCAGTATGCGGATAATCAATCCTAACCTTTCAATTACATGCCCTAGTATAAGCACCTCTCCTGTGAGTTTGGCCTCCCAACCATGACCAGCTTTCATCTTGGGTACTGCACAGGCGGACAATCTTCACAAGGTAGCCTTAGCTCAGACCTTGTCCGTGAGGGAACCCATACTAAGGTATATAAGTTTCCAGTCAAGCCTTACCCAATTCTCGGGTATTGTGGTTGTACGGTAACATTGGAATGGTATCGCATCCAGACAACCATTAGTTTTATAAAGGGCTAAGGCTCATGCCTCAACATTTTCATCACCAAAATCATCTGGTGTTCGGAAACACATGTCAAAACATCTCAATAGAATGATCCATCATTCCAAGGTTTTCATAACCATTTTCACCAAGTATTCCCATCTAAAGTAGATCAAGTTTTATGCTTAGCACTAGCATCTGAAAATGGGAGTGAGTACTAATGAGGGGTGTTAAACTAGTGTAGTTTAACTAAGTTCAATCTCATGCCGTAGGATGACATCAAGATTATCTAGCTTAGTCCAAATTTTATGCTCTTTATGCAACCTTCAATTATCTTTCTAATATCTACAATTTACTCAAGTAAATTCTAAGTAAGAGCTTTGATAAAGAAATAAGGTATAAAGCTTGCAAGTAAAACTAGGATTTGGTATCCTCAAATGTGTCTAACCAAGCATGCTTAGTGCATTGCATAGGTTATATAACTTTCATAATTGCAAGTGTTAGCTTGCACATTCAACTAGTAGTATTAGGCTTGCATAGGTATCAGTATAAGCTTGCTAATTTAATAGCTTACAAGTATTGGCTTGCTAAAGTAGAGTATCTTGCAAGTGTTAGCTTGCCTTGTGCAGAGCAGTGGTTGAAGTTCTCCTCGGCTTCTTCTTCGTAGTATCCTTCTTCCTCCTCGTATCCTTGGTCGGTACTAGCGTCTATAAATAAATACGAGGTACACAATCACCAAACAATACTTAACTACTTTCAATCATCACACAAGGGTTCTATATATGATCTAGCATCATCACTAACATTCAAGATTAAAGCACTTGCATTATTTATTTATTTTTAGAAAAGTAATTTCTACTCATTGAAAAACTACTTAAGATTTAATATTCTCCAAACCAAACATGGGATCATGTTGACACATGTCATCACCACATATTTCAGTACATGGGAATGTGATTTAAAGTGGTGTTACAATTTAATAAGGTTTAACCTTTTATTTCAATTAAATAAAGTGACTAGAAATGTCTATGTGGCATTCTTTTATTACTTGCACATTATTTCTGTAAGTAAACCCATATGTTTTTATATATTATGAAAGGTATGATCAAATGTGATTTTTGAGAGTTGGAATCAACTCAAAAGCTATTGTGGTTTAAATTTGAAAAAAAATTGAATATAGAAAAGCTTCTGCCTTGTTATTTTTACCAAGGTTGATCTACAGATTCAAATGATTTGAATCCAACAGGCTTTGATTAAGCATTTCAATATCTTTCTAACAAAATTGGTTTCATTCCATTTGGTTCACTGAATCGAGCTGGGTTGATTTTTGAAACAAGGTACATAACTGAGTTTGAATCTAAATAGAAAAATCTAAATTCAAACGAGTGGGCTACGCGGGAAAGGTTAACGGGCCGTCCCAGTGTCACTCCGCGACGCGGGGCGCGACTGACAGGGCGGGTTTACTGGTCAGCGACTCTTAACACCTTGGCGATTGCAGGCGATGTGGTGCGTTGGATTAGAATGAAGATCGACGGCTGAGGGTCGTCGTCGATGATGAACTAGTCACCGGCGAGCTCGAACCCTAGCGGCTCAGTGGGGGTCGTCGGGGGCTCACCGGGGCTCAGGCAAAGGTCGGCGATGCGGTCGAACAACAAAGGCGAACTCAGGGATGGTCGCGGCAGCTCCTAGGGTGGACGAAATCGATGGCGCCCTTCTTCTCTAAAGGCGGCCTGCTCCGGCGCAATTCCGGGGATGCGTTACTCGCCTTGCTCCGGCTACAGGTTGGAACGATCAGTGAGGTGAGGGGAGTGAAATGGTGTGCTTCAATCGGCTGGGGGTGGCCTCCTTTTATAGGCTCGACGGCGAGACCGAGAGGGATGTGCAGGCGACAGTGGCGACACGGCTACGGGTTGCTAGAGGCATGGTTTGAATGCGCTTGTAGGGGCGGTGGCAAACGGTCGGGAACGCGCGATGCTCTATTAGGCAGAGGCGACGAACTCTGCGGCGAGCGGTGGCTACGGGGTACGGGCGGTGAAATGGGCATGTCTGGCGGTCTCCTGGGACGGTGGGGTGCATGCTGGCAGGCGGCGAGGGCTCGAGGTGGTCGGGTTGCGTGGGAACGGTGCATGCTCTGCGGTGCTCTTCGGCATGGTTGGCAATGGCCTTGGTAGTGGCGTTCTGGAAGTTCTTTGTCTGCGAGGCAGGGCTGGTCGAGAGGGGGCGGTGAAGCATGGGCTACCTCCCAGACAAGGTTGGCACGGCTAGTTCTTCTCCTAGCTTGCTGTCCACACTGGGGTGACATGGGTGCTCTCGGGCTATTCACCATTGATGACATTGGCGAGTTTACAGTGGGGCTAGAGATTAGTTAAGTTTGCTAGATGATCTACTGAGTTTGCTGTGAGCTAGAGAGGGAACCAGTTAGGCCCAAAACACTGCTCAACATAGTGTTTTGATTTTGTTTGATTTGTATCTGCAAGCTGTTTGATGAAATGGCCGCATGAATTCAAGTTTTGAATTTTGAAATTATTTTTAATGGGTGTGCTAGGCATGTGCTGGTGATACTGCGGATGCTTGGGTTTTGAAAATTGAGCTTGTTTGAGTGGTTTTTGAAGAAGTGGGATCTTCCCATATGAAATAGATTCAATTTTAAACTGTCATTTAAACTATGCATTTAAATGTTTTTGGATGATCACAAAGTGGGACTTGGTACCTTGTTATGAGTACTATCAAGGGGTTCAAAGATCCATACATGTTTTTGTTAAGTTCTGAAAGTTAGAGATAGCCAAAGTAGGCATGGGAGTTAAATTGGCCAAAGTGACCATTCACTTAATTTGTTTGTTTTGATTTGTTTGTCTTTGGGAAAAGTTTGGGGATTGTTTAGATGATGTTTATTTCACCTAAGAATCATTTTACAAGCAAAGAAACACATAATCATGCAATTCAAAAGAATCCAAATTTTAATGCACACTCATATGAATGCTTTCATATTTTTAATTTGAAAAGTTTTTGTTAACCCTAAATTTGGTGATGAGAGTTTGATAATTCTAGTTTAATATTTTTGGGATGTTACTAACCTTCCCCCCTTAAACAAAATCTCGTCCCGAGATTTGAAAAAGGACGAAAAAGATTACCTACATTTGAAGAGATCGGGAAACTCCGTCCTGATGTGATCTTCTCGCTCCCAGGTAGCTTCCTCTTCTGTGTGGTTGCTCCACTGAATCTTGAGAAACTTGATGCTTCGGGTTCTGGTAGTTCTGAAAGCTTCTTCCAAAATACGGATGGGTACTTCAGGATAGGTCAGGTCATCGTTGATCTCTATGGTCCGGTGATCAATATTCTTGAACACTTCAGTCTTCTCTGGAACTTCGAGGCACTTGCGAAGTAATGAGATATGGAACACATTGTGCACGGCTGACATCTCTTCGGGTAGTTCCAATTGATACGACACTTCTCCTCGACGGTTCAGAATCTTGAAGGGACCGATATATCTGGGGGCTAACTTTCCTTTGAGTTGGAAACACTACATTCCCTTCAATGGCGACACTTTCAGATACACAAAATCTCTTATGTTGAAGGCGAGGTCTCTACGTCTCTTGTCGGCGTAACTCTTCTGTCTTGACTGGGCTGTCTTGAGGTGCTCACAAATCTTGTGAACCTTCTTTTTTGCTTCTCGTAGGATGACGGGTCCGAAAATCTGACTCTCTCGTACTTCCGACTAGTTCAAAGGGGTGCAACAATTCCTTCCATACATGAATTCAAATGGGGCCATTTGCAAACTAGCTTGATAACTGTTGTTGTATAAAAATTCTGCAAACGGCAGACAGTCTTCCCACTTAGATCCATACTCTAACACACATGCTCTCAGCATATCTTCGAGTGTTTGATTTACTCGTTCCGTTTGTCCATCGGTCTGAGGGTGATAAGCGGTGCTGAAATCTAGTCGGGTTCCTAAACCTTCTTTGACTTTCTTCCAGAATCTCAAGGTAAATTGAGTTCCTCGATCCGATACGATGTTCTTAGGGACTCCATGCAAACTGACGATACTAGCGATGTATAACTCCGCTAGCTTCGAACTCTGATATGTGGTCTTGACGGGTAAGAAATGGGCGACTTTGGACATTCTGTCTACTATGACCCAGATAGAGTCATTTCCCCTACTAGAAGTAGGTAATCCGGTGATAAATCTATTCCAACGGAATCCCATTTCCATTCCGGAATCTGCAATGGTTGCAACAATCCAGCGGGTCTTTGATGTCCTGCCTTGACTCGCTGACATATATCACACTTGGCGATATAGCTTCCGATTTCTCTCTTCATCTTATGCCACCAAAATTGCTCCTTCAAATCTTGATACATCTTCGTTCCTCCGGGGTGGATAGAATAAAGAGTATCATGATCTTCCTTCAGAATAACTTCTTTCAACTCAGAATCTGCGGGTACACAAAGGCGTCCTTTGTACCACAGAACTCCTTCTTCGTCTTCGGTAAATCCCGGTACTTTGCCTGTATTGATACGACGCTTGATTCCGTCGATACTAGCATTTCCTTTTGCGCCTCATTGATCTGGCTGATCAAAGTGGGTTGAAGTTCCATGCTAGCCAAAAATCCTTCACTTACTAATTCCATTCGAAAATCTTCCATCTCTTTATGCAAGCTTGGTTGCTCCTTCAAAATCATGGAGTTAAAGCGGCACGGAAATCTGCTAAGGGTATCCGCTACCACGTTGGCTTTACCGGGGTGATAGTGAATGTCCAGATTGTAATCCTTGATTAGCTCAATCCATCTTCTCTGCCTCATATTCTGCTCCTTCTAAGTGAATATATACTTCAGACTCTTGTGATCCGAATATATCTCACAACGGTTTCCCATCAGGTAGTCCCTCCATGTCTTTAGGGCTAGAACTACGGCTACGAGTTCGAGATCATGGGTTGGGTAATTTTGCTCATGTTGTTTCAGTTGTCGAGATAGATAAGATATAACTTTGCCTTCTTGCATTAGCACACATCCGAGTCACACTCTTATGATCCATCTCCTCCTTGCCACCCAACTCAGGGCATATTTGCCTAGCTAAATTCTCGAGCGAATCTGGTAGAATAAGTAATGAACATCTAAACCTTAATAGCAACCTTTTCTCTTTTTCTTTATTGAATCTTGTTTCCCTTGAAATTGATGTCTCTTATACACCGATATCTCATATATCGTATTATTCCGGGTTTGTAAATTCACATCGTACTAGTCAAGGTGCTTAGTATACAAATGTTCAGCAATGACAAAACCATCGAATTTAGACAAGACCAATCTTGGATGCGTCACAATACACGTCGAAGGGCTTCGTGATATCCGGCATGATTAAGATTGGGGCTGAAATCAATCTCCTCTTGAGTTCTCGAAAACTCGCTTCACATTTGTCGGTCCATTCAAACTTCTTGTCCTTCTTCAGAAATTGGGTCATGGGTCTGGCGATACTCGAGAATCCTTCTACGAACTTGCGGTAATATCCCGCCAATCCGAGAAATGCACGAACTTGGGTTTGAGTGGTTGGGGCTTGCCAATCTTCGACATCTTTCACCTTTGCTGGGTCAACGGCAATTCCTTCGGCTGATACAATGTGGCCGAGGAATCCTACCTCCTGTAACCAGAATTCACATTTTCTAAACTTGGCATACAACTAATGCTCTCTAAGGGTTCCAAGAATGGTCCTTAGGTGTAGCTCATGTTCTTCTTCCGATTTAGAATAAATCAGTATGTCATCGATGAAAACAACGACAAACTTATCCAGGAAGTCCATAAATATCTTATTCATGAGATTCATGAAATAAGAGGGGGCATTGGTTAATCCCAAAGACATGACATTATACTCGTATAATCCATATCTGGTGGTAAAGGCAGTCTTTGGAATATCCTCTGTGCGAATCTTGAGTTGATCATAGCCTGTTCTAAGATCAATCTTAGAAAACACTTTGGCACCGGTCAACTGATCAAACAAATCTTCTATTTTGGGCAATGGGTACTTGTTCTTGATAGTGACATCATTCAACTTCCGATAATCCATACACAAACGGTTACCTCCATCTTTCTTGTCCACAAATAAGACAGGTGATCTCCATGGTGATGCACTTGGTTGAATCAATCCAATTTACAACATGGAATCCAGTTGCTTCTTCAGTTCTGCTAGTTCAGACGGGTTCATACTATATGGTCTCTAAGCTATGGGTCCTGTTTCGGGGATTAGTTTAATGATAAACTCGATATCCCGATCTAGGGTCATACCGGGCAAAACATCTGGAAATACATCGGGGTATTCACAGACTATCCGGACTTGGTCAATGGTAGGTTGGGCTATACTCTTGTTGCACTTGAATTGACGAGGTAAGGTTTTAGATATATGCTCGACTGATATTCTGGCTATACTGGTCATGGTTATGGCTTTCTTGGCACAGTTAATTAATCATTTATGTTTGGGACATCCAATCCATTCCTAGTACTGCTTCCAAACCTTTAGTTTCGAGTACTATCAGATTAGCATAAAAATCTATGCCATGGATTCGGATAGGGACGGCTTTGCAAATTTGCCTAGCTTTGGTGGTTGAACCGGGGATTTGAACAATCATAACATGCTTCAGTTTTGTTGGTTGAATCTTACTAGTGCGGGCAAATCCTTCGGTGACAAATGAATGCGATGCACCCGAATCAAACAACACTATTGCAAGTACTGAATTAACAGAAAACATACCCAGCACGACGTCTAGCGCTTCCTGAGCTTCTTCTACATGCATGAGAAAACGGCTGTTGCGGTTGAGTGAATTCCCTGGGGCAAATCTTCTTCCAGGCTGAACACGACGCTGCTGCTGAGCTGGGGCATTAGCATTAGGGGCTGCGACATTCTTCTTGTTGGGGCACTCGTTGGAGTAGTGACCCTTATTTCCACAGTCATAACAAGTCACTTGCGACTTGTCCTTTGCTGCAACAAGCACAGCATTGCTTCCAGTCCTCGGGGCAGTGTTGGTGTTGGTGTTGGCGGTAGCATTGTTGTTGTTGAACTTGGGTGGGGCACGGTTGAAATTGTTAGAGTTGCCGGGGTTGTTGTGATTTCCTCTGGGCCTTGGGTTTCCACGGTTGGGATAGATCGGACGGTTCATCGGGGGTCTGGTGGTTCTCGGGGCAAATCCTGGAGATGGGTTAGGGCGATACTTTGGGGTCTGATGGGTTTCGGGCTGATGCATCATGCGACGCTTGCGGTTTTCATTGGCTTGGTTGATCTTTCCTTCCATCTGGATGGCAGAGTCGACAAGGACATCAATATCGGCAAAGGGGATATTGACTAGCACCATCTGCATCTCATCGTGCAGACCATTCAAGAATCTTTCTTTCTTCTTGGCTTCGGTGTCAATCTCATCCGCGGCATACCTAGCTAATGACAAGAATTTGTCACGGTATTCCACTACGGTCATCCTTCCTTGATTAAATTCTCTGAACTCATCTCTCATTCTCTTGATCAAACCCGGTGGCACATGGGTTCTGCTGAACTTGACCTTGAATTCCTCCCAGGTCATCATCTGTCCTCCGATCATTGCACGAACACTGTTCCACCATGCTCTGGCATCTCTGGGTAGATAGTGGGTGGCAAATAGAACTTTCTCGTTGGCTTCCACTCTGGCGACTTCTAGGTTATTTTCCATGGTTTGCAACCAATCGTCTGCATCTAGGGGCTCTTCTGACTTAGTGAAAACAGGTGGGTTGGTATTCTGGAAATTCTTGAGCTTAGATCCATGGTTGTCCTAGTTTCCTTGGACTTGATTGTTGTGGGCTAGCTGAGCTATCTGTTGAAGATTGGCTAAGTTGGCTTGACATTCGACTCTTTCAGCTTCGCGGTTAGAAACCCACATTTGCAGGATCTGCAACATCGGGTTCGGGGATGAACCACTTCCTCCGCGTGGCATCTGAAGATTGAGATAGATCATGAGAAAAGAGGGAAATTTCTAAGGTTCCGAGACTTTGAAAAGTTTTTAAAGTTTGACTCAGATTTTCTAGCAACTTGCTTTTCATTCATTCATTCATTCATTCATTCATTGCACGCGATACAAACACACACCACAACAAAGGTAAACAGATGGTTTTAAGAACCATTCTGGAAACTACGATACAGTGGGACTGAATACAACTCACTACGCTAGTGCTCAAGTGCTACTACTCCTTGGAGTCGGTGTAGTCGTCATCCTCATCATCCTCATCATCATCGATGAAGGCTAAATCATCCTCATCGGTGAAGAAGTCCATAGCCCGATCCTCCAGAAAATCATCATCATCGCTGAGATAGGAGTTGGGGTCTCCACGAAGATCTTCTCCGGCATTCTCCCTTTCCTCCAACTGCATGTCTCTCTCGTGGATGGTCTCCTCCAAATCCGAGATACGGTGGCAAAGACGGGCAATGATGCGCTCCTTCTTGTCGAGCTGACAGCGGCGAGACTTGCGATCCTTTGCTAGCATGGCGATGGTCTGATCCTTCGTTTTGATGATGGCGGACTTGTGGTTGGAGTAGTCACGACAATTGTCCAATTCCTGCTGACGATCGTACATCATGAAGCTAAGGTGGTCCAATTGGGTCTTCAGCTCGTGGTGATAGGGGGCTTCCAGTGGCTTTCCATTAGCATCACGTTTTAGACAAAACTCAAAGCGGGTACCCTTGATCTGGTTGATACTCTGCCCACACAGACGGGCAAGAGCTTCCTGCATGGCCCTGGCAAGTCCATCGAGCCAGTTGTTCTCTCTTAAGGTGAATTGAATTCCCTCGGCAGTGGGAGGTTCAATCTTTCCTCGGAGACTTGCAACAATTAGCCACTGCAGATCTTCTCCTCCTTGATCATTAAGCTGAGCTCCGAAGAACTCGGTGTGCAGAAGTTCTGAAAGCTGGTCCAAATCCCGCTCAAAGATAAGGTCTCCTCCATTCCCCAACTGATAAAACTTGTTGTACTTCACGTCCATCTATAAGAATATAGGATGAGTAAGTTAGTAGAGTGATCAAGTGTGTCAAATTTTATGTATTTTGTAAGAGTTTTTGAGGAACATGAATTTTTATGAAAGAATCAAGGTGATAAGAATGGGAATAAATTTTTGTAAATATTTGCTTCCTTTGGTTTTGAAACTAAGTTTTTGATTCAAACGTCCAGTCTAACTAGGGTCTCCTATGGTCAGGATGGCTCAGATACCAACTTGTCAACACCCGGATTTTTAATCTCAGATGCCTGTTATGCCATACATCGCAATCCCAGGATTACCATTTTTGCGAGATATAACAGAATTGGATACCACAGTACATCATCCATTACAAACCATACATAAGGTATTACACAAATAAGGATCTCATGATCCAGTTCTTAATACAACTCAAGCAGCGGAATAACGTAATAATAACGGTAGCGTAGGCAAAGCTCCATCTTCGGGGTCACAGGCAATGCTGACGATGGGAGATGATCCTAGTTGTCGTAACCTTCCTGGGGTCCATCATCCTTGTACTCCTCTTCATAGTCTAGCCACGGGAATAGCCAGGGAGAAAGCCATGGGTACTCTTTAAGTACTCGCAAACTAATACTAACAAGTGAAGGGGGTTTTTGTAGTAGGACACTAAGCTCTAGGGTTGTTTTGCAAGAATCCAGATTTACCTCTACTAAGTTCAGAAGCAAGAAAAGCTAGTTGAAATTTTATAACACCTAAGTGGGAACTTGAATTTCATATCACAACTCTGTTGTGGTCAAGTCAAAATCTCAATCCATTTCACAAGTCATTTTGAAAACATCTGACGGGGGAACAGTATGGCCACTCCAACTGTCCATAATCCCAGACGCTATTCGAATAGTTTGACACTCTGCAGAGATTGTACACTTTCACCACAACATTCGATACATCCGTCAGGAACAAATCCTGAATTCACCATATACTCAGTATGCGGATAATCAATCCTAACCTTTCAATTACACGCCCTAGTATAAGCACCTCTCCTGTGAGTTTGGCCTCCCAACCATGACTAGCTGTCATCTTGGGTACTGCACAGGTGGACAATCTTCACAAGGTAGCCTCAGCTCAGACCTTGGACATGAGGGAACCCATACTAAGGTATATAAGTTTCCAGTCAAGCCCTACCCAATTCTCGGGTATTGTGGTTGTACGGTAACATTGGAATGGTATCGCATCCAGACAACCATCAGTTTTACAAAGGGCTAAGGCTCATGCCTCAACATTTTCATCACCAAAATCATCTGGTGTTCGGAAACACATGTCAAAACATCTCAATAGAATGATCCATCATTCCAAGGTTTTCATAACCATTTTCACCAAGTATTCCCATCTAAAGTTGATCAAGTTTTATGCTTAGCACTAGCATCTAAAAATGGGAGTGAGTACTAATGAGGGGTGGTAAACTAATGTAGTTTAACTAAGTTCAATCTCATGCCTTAGGATGACATCAAGATTATCTAGCTTAGGCCAAATTTTATGCTCTTTATGCAACCTTCAATTATCTTTCTAATATCTACAATTTACTCAAGTAAACTCTAAGTAAGAGCTTTGATAAAGAAATAAGGTATAAAGCTTGCAAGTAAAACTAGGATTTGGTATCCTCAAATGTGTCTAACCAAGCATGCTTAGTGCATTGTATAGGTTATATAACTTTCATAATTGCAAGTGTTAGCTTGCATATTCAACTAGTAGTATTAAGCTTGCATAGGTATCAGTATAAGCTTGCTAATTTAATAGCTTGCAAGTATTGGCTTGCTAAAGTAGAGTATCTTGCAAGAGTTAGCTTGCCTTGTGCAGAGCAGTGGTTGAAGTTCTCCTCGGCTTCTTCTTCGTAGTATCCTTCTTCCTCCTCGTATCCTTGGTCGGTACTAGCGTCTATGAATAAATACGAGGTACACAATCACCAAACAATACTTAACTACTTTCAATCATCACACAAGGGTTCTATAGATGATGTATCATCATCACTACCATTCAAGATTAAAGCACTTGCATTATTTATTTATTTTTAGAAAAGTAATTTCTACTCATTGAAAAACCACTTAAGATTTAATATTCTCCAAGCAAACATGGGATCATGTTGACACATGTCATCACCATATATTTCAGTACATGGGAATGTGATTTAAAGTGGTGTTACAATTTAATAAGGTTTAACCTTTTATTTTAATTAAATAAAGTGTCTAGAAATGTTTATGTGGCATTCTTTTATTACTTGCACATTATTTCTGTAACTAAACCCATATGTTTTTATATATTCTGAAAGGTATGATCAAATGTGATTTTTCAGAGTTGGAATCAACTCAAAAGTTATTGTGGTTTAAATTTGAAAAAAATTTGAATATAGAAAAGCTTCTGCCTTGTTATTTTTGCCAAGGTTGATCTATAGATTCAAATGATTTGAATCCAACGGTCCTGGATTAAGCATTTCAATATCTTTCTAACAAAATTGGTTTCATTCCATTTGGTTCACTGAATCGATCTAGGTTGATTTTTGAAACTAGGTACAGAACTGAGTTTGAATCTAAATAGAAAATTCTAAATTCAAACGAGTGGGCTGCGCGGGAAAGGTTAACGGGCCGGCCCAGTGTCACTCAGTGATGCGATCGATGTATGGGTCTACTGGTCACGACTCTTAACACGCTGCAATGCGGGCGATGTGGTGCGTTGGATTAGAATGAAGATTGATGGCTGAGGGTCGTCGTCGATGATGAACTAGTCACCGGCGAGCTCAAACCCTAGCGGCTCAGTGGGGGTCGTCGGGGGCTCACCGGGGCTCAGGCGAAGGTCGGCGATGCGGGCGAACGACAAATTCGACGACGGCGAACTCAGGGGTGGTCGCGGCAGCTCCTGGGGTGGACGAAATCGACGGCGCCCTTCTTCTCCATAGGCGTCCTGCTCCGGCGTAATTCCGGCGATACGCTACTCGCCTTGCTCCGGCTACAGGTTGGAACGATCACTGAGGTGAGGGGAGTGAAATGGTGTGCTTCAATCGGCTGGGGGTGGCCTCCTTTTATAGGCTCGACGGCGAGACCGTGAGGGATGGGCAGGCGACGGTGGCGACACAACTACAGGTTGCTAGAGGCATGTTCGAGGTTGTTGATCGATCTGTGGTCTCCTGCTGATGATGTAAGGTTTGAATGCGCTTGTAGGGGCGGTGGAAAACGGTCGGGAACGCGCGATGCTCTGCGAGGCAGAGGTGGCGAACTCTGCGGTGAGCAGTGGCTACGGCGTACGGGCGGTGAAATGGGCATGTCTGGCGGTCTCCTGGGACGGTGGGGTGGATGCTGGCGGGCGGCAAGGGCTCGAGGTGGTCGGGTTGCGTGGGAACGACGTGTGCTCTGCGGTGCGCTTCGGCATGGTCGACAGCGGCGTGGGCGCGGCATTCCTGGCGGTTTTGGTTGATGTCTGCGAGGCAGGGTTGGCCGAGAGGGGGCGGTGAAGCATGGGCTACCTCCCAGACAAGGTTGGCACGGCTAGTTCTTCTCCTAGCTTGTTATCCACACTGGGGTGACATGGGTGCTCTCGGGCTATTCACCATTGATGACATTGGCGAGTTTACAGTGGGGCTAGAGCTTAGTTAAGTTTCCTAGATGATCTACTGAGGTTGCTGTGAGCTAGAGAGGGAACCAGTTAGGTCCAAAGCACTGCTCAACATAGTGTTTTGATTTTGTTTGATTTGTATCTGCAAGCTGTTTGATGAAATGGCCGTATGAATTCAATTTTTGAATTTTGAAATTATTTTTGGTGGGTGTGCTAGGCATGTGCTGGTGATACTGTGGATGCTTGGGTTTTGAAAATTGAGCTTGTTTGAGTGGTTTTTGAAAAAGTGGGATCTTCCCATATGAAATAGATTCAATTTTAAACTGTCATTTAAACTATGCATTTAAATGTTTTTGGATGATCACAAAGTGGGCCTTGGTACCTTGTTATGAGTACTATCAAGGGATGCAAAGATCCATACATGTTTCTGTTAAGTTCTGAAAGTTAGAGATAGCCAAAGTAGGCATGGGAGTTAAATTGGCCAAAGTGACCATTCACTTAATTTGTTTGTTTTGATTTGTTTGTCTTCGAGAAAAGTTTGGGGATTGTTTAGATGATGTTTATTTCACCTAAGAATCATTTTACAAGCAAAGAAACACATAATCATGGCAATTCAAAAGAATCCAAATTTTAATGCACACTCATATGAATGCTTTCATATTTTTAATTTGAAAAGTTTTTGTTAACCCTAAATTTGGTGATTAGAGTTTGATGATTCTAGTTTAATATTTTTCGGATGTTACAAAGTGTCTCGTTCATGTCCGCATAATTCACGAACCGTAGGGAGACACACTTAAGGATTCGATGTTGTTTAGTAGATATGGAATGTAAGTAGGGATACCGAATGTCGTTCAGACTCTCGGATGGGATCCGGGATATCACGAGGAGATCCGGAATGGTCCGGAGAATAAGATTCATATGAGTAAAGTCCAATTCCGGAGTTCGGGAATGATTTCGATGTTTTCATCGGAGAGTTTCTAGAAGGATCATTACTAGGAAAACGGCTATAGGTAATCCATACTTCTGTGACGCACTTGCTAGTAGTGCCCCATGGGTAAAATAGGCATGGCGCACTACCCACAGGTGCCCTACAGCTAATTGCCATAAGCGTGGCGCACATGGGGGTGGTGCGCCACGGCTATGTGTGGGCCAGGACACAGGTGGACGTAACACACATACCCGTAGCGCACTAGGTCAAGGTGTGCTACGGATGTGTCACTTAGCCGTAGCGCACCTTGACCTAGTGCGCTACGGGCATGTGTGCTGCAGCAGCTAGGTCAACTTAGCCGTAGGGCACTCTGCCCTAGTGCCCTACGGCTAAGTGGCCTGCACCAACTACACACGCTCCTCCCCCGATGGATCGCCTTTTTAGATTTTGCAAAAAATAAAAGAAAATGATAAACACTTCCAAAAATAAAATCATTTCATATTTAGGTAGGTAATGTGGTATAGCTTGTAATAAAATTAACAAACAACAATTTCGACTTTATTTGCAAAAAAAAGTCATGCCACGGTAAAAAGGCCGTAACTTTTGCATACGATATCGAAAAAAATCATAGAATATACCAAAATGACGAGAACGAGATTTCGCATCTGCTCGCAACCACCTTCGGTCGTTTAGCGATTATTTAGATTTTGAAAATTCGAAAAGAGTAAAAAGTTACGGTCAAAAGACTGTTTTTTCCTGCAGAAAAAAAAGATGGCAACTTACCCGTAGCGCACCACTACCTAGTGCGCTACGAGTAAGTTGGGCGGGATTCAAAATTTGAATCCCCACCCCGCCAACCTACCCCTTTTCTTTTACCTCCCCTTCTCTCCTTTTCCTTTTCCTTCCTTCTCATTTCCTTCTTCTTCTCCTCCTTCTCCTTCTCCTCCTTCTCTTTCTCCTTCTCATTTTCCTCCTGCTCCTCCTTCTCCTTCTCTTTCTCTTTCTCCTTCTCCTTCTCCTTCTCCTCCTCTTCCTCCTCCTTGCAGTGAAGATGGTGACGGCGGCCTCCTCCTTACAGTTCCGACGACGAGGCGGAGGGCTCCTTCTTCTCCTCCTCTTCCTCCTCCTCCTTGTAGTTCCGACGACGACGAGGCCTCCTCTTCTTCTCCTCCTCCTCCTCCTCTTCTTCTCCTCCTCTTCCTCCTCTTCTTCTTATCCTCCTCTTCTTCTTCTCCTCCTCTTCCTCCTCTTCTCCTCCTCCTCCTTGCAGTTCCGATGACGACGAAGAGGTGAAGACGAGGAGGCGGCAACAATGCGGCAGCGACCTGCACCGGCCAAGAAGCGACACTGACGACGAGATCCAGATCTGCTGTTTTTTTTTAATTTTGAAATTTATATCCGTGGCGCACAGCACGTAGTGCGCCACGGTTATCGTTTCATACGCGTGGCGCACCTGGACTACTTTCCGTGGCGCACTGGCATGTGCGCCACGCCTATCTCGACACAATCGTGGCACACCAGGTAGTGCGCCTCGGCTAGGAGATAGCCGTAGCGCGAGGCCCATGGCGCACTGCTAGTGCGCCACGGATGGCCTTTTCAGGTGCGCCACGAACATGCGTTTTCCTAGTAGTGGGTCTAGAAGGTTCACCGGACCAAAAGGGGAATGGTGCATGAATGTGTCATGGGTAAGTGGAATGATTGGATCATGTCCTAGGTCACTTGGTTGGGCATTTGCAAGAGAGAATTAAAGCTCTAAATTGAAAGTCAAAAGGGAGGTTTGAAAAGTCAAACTGAAACAATGGTTTCCTAGTGGAAGAAGGAAAGAGTCCTTCCTTCTATCCAACTTGGGTTTGGGTATGGATTCAAACTCCCCTCTCCCAAGGCTGCCCCCCTCTCATAAATAGAGGGGGAGGACTTCCCCAAGAGACCAAGCCCTAGCCCTCCCCACTGGCGCGTCGCTAAGCCGCCATGCCATCTGTGGCCTAGCCTCCGCCGACACCTCCTCCTCCTCTCCGGCCTTCTAAACCTAGATCGTCGGAAACCCTAGATCCACCATAACTCGCACCAGCTTAGGCAAAGCCCTGCGGGATCTTCCTTCTACTTCCAACACCACGCCGTCGTGCTGCCGAAATCGTGAGGGGAGAACTACAACCTCCGTTGCCTGCTGGAACAAGGGAGAGGAAGGTCTTCATCGAGTACCGAACGTGTGACCGACTACGGAAGCGCTGCCGGAACGCAACACCGGAAGGATCGTCTACGTGATCTTGAGATCGGCAAGTGTACGACTACATCACCCACGAGAATCTGCTCTCATTAACCGCTTTGAAATCTTCGAGGGTGAGTACTCTAATTGACTCGTTGCTACAATCTAGTAGATATATCTTGGCTTGTTTGTGTGCATGCAGTAGAATTTTTTTGATTTCCATGCTACGAACCCCTACAAAAATAAGCAAACAAATACTTCATATGATGAGCCAAAGCGTCACATATATAGTTCTTTCAGGGAAAAGAAACATCGTGGGAATCGAGGACAAGACAGACATGTCAGAAGATTATAATAAGTTTGATGAAATTCCGCCCTTCACAGTGAAAACTGACCCAATCATTCCGTTAAGTAAAGAAGGTGCTCCATGGTTACGTCTGAAGTGATCATAAGGAAGGACATACGCCAAGAAGTTCATTCTTATATTGTGTACCTCTAGTTCATGTCTGGCCGGTTGGCCGCATATTGTGAACCTAAATGCCATGAGACATGATAGCTCATTTTGTTAAGGATATTTTATGATTTTTACAATTTTCCAAGTTAAATAAATGTATTGAGTGTTAGTCTCGCTTTGTGTCTAGACCGGTACTATAGGGGGGTCTTTAGTCCCGATTTTATAGTCTCAGTTTTTAATATTAATAAATTTCTTGAGTGTTAGTCCTGTTTTGTGGCTGGACTGGGACTAAAGGGGGGCCTTTAGTCCCGATTCGTAGAACGACTTTTCCGAACTATGAAGAAGTTGTTCCGATTCGTACTTACCATTAAGATCTGATCTCCAAACGCGCGTGGTCACATATTAGGGAGTGCCTCAATGACCAGTTTCTTGGAGATGCCGGAGGACTAGGCTCCGGCGGCATCTCCCTGAAACTGGCCATAGTGGTGTCCCTGCTCTCGCACACCATCTTGCGGCTTGTAACTTCTCTAACTAGATCAATACGCCTGGGAGCTAACTAGCTAGTTTCACATATTAGGGAGTGCTTTTATGGCCAGCTTGTTGGAGATGCCGGAGGACTAGGCTCGGCATCTCCCTCAAACTGGCCGTAGTGGTGTCTCTGCTCTCGAAAACCATCTTGGAGATGCCTCAAACTGGCTGGAGGACTGGACTCACAAGAATGCCTATTTATAGTACAAGCAATTTGGCATAGTGTCGACACTCACAACATAATGTCGACACTCACCCCTATTATTAGTGTTGAATCGTGTTTTGTCCCGGTTGGTGTCACCAACCGGGACTAAAGATGAAACCTTTAGTCCCGGTTGGTGACACCATCCAGGACAAGGTACAAGCCGCACGTCATAATATCGACACTCACCATTATCATTAGTGTTGTCTGGCCCAGCCTGCCGAAATCCCTCCAACCGGGACTAAAGATGTGATGAAAATATAAGCAAATTACCATAATATTTAATCCGAAATAAGTAATAATAAATCATGACTATAAGTGCTAGAATTAATCTAATCATGTATACTAGCAGAACAAACGAACAGATCATATTCAACCAGAATAAACAGATCACATCTATTCCAAGAGCTAGTACAAGAAATCGCAGCGAAACTGAACTAGATAGGAGCAGATTACGTACGGTGCTGGAGGAGGAATCGGGTTCGCGTTCAGGTTGGGGTTGAGGTTGACACCAGTGTCGTCAGCCATGGCGTCGATGTAGAGGCTGCTGATGTCCGGGAAGAAGTCCTCGTCGGGGAAGGAGTGGTCGGTCGACGTGATGCCGTCGATGGTCGCAGACGCTCCCAAAAACCTGATCGCCCTCACCCATACAGGTTCACGAGGCGGTGGTTAGGAGCCCTCTTGTCCCGTCGTCCGGTGCACGCCGGAAGAGGGATGGAGAAGCGTGGCGGCGCCAAGGTTACGGGCGAGAGATGTGTATTTTCTCGTATTAGGGTTTTAGCCTAAGGCCGTCTATATATAGGCGCCGGTCGGGTAAGACGTGGGGCGTAGTCCATGTCCGAGTAGTAATAGCCCACGTTTCCGGAAAAACCGGAAACGGTTGACAGAAAAATAATTTTCCCGAGCAGCAAAAAGATAAGATCGGCACTAAGGCACAATTCATAAACCATGGCAAGCGCTGTGGCACGTG
Source organism: Avena insularis (assembly GCA_023614405.1). Classification (NCBI taxonomy): domain Eukaryota; kingdom Viridiplantae; phylum Streptophyta; class Magnoliopsida; order Poales; family Poaceae; genus Avena; species Avena insularis. Next base: position 12,766,452 of record CM042684.1, read on the forward strand.
ACAGGCGTGGCGGCGGGCGGCGGAGGAGGAGGAGCGCATGTATGCCACTCCTCTTCACTCTCTTTAGGAGGTAGTGAAACACTCCACTATATATATTGGTCCAACTCCCTCTAAACTAGCAAGGTGGGACTAAACTTTGGTGCCACCCCTTGCTAGGCATGAATGGGCCAAGAGAATTTCAGAATTTGTATTAGGCTATGGGCCAAGGCCCACACCCAAATTCAACAATCCCCACAAATTCTCATAGGCACATATCATCACATCACATCAATCAGTTCGAGCATTGTTTATATACGGTGCGAGGTGGAGACTATTAAGTTGAACTTCCACTTAGAACTTCATGCTACACTAGATTGCAACTTGAATAGTGGACTATGCCTTGAACTACAAGTTTGGTGCGCACTAGTTTCACATAAGGTCTAGACCGTCTGAGGGCTGCATGAAGCTTCTCCATGCGGTTTGGAGCTTATCGTCATACTCCATGGCCTTTCATGAGTTTATTAGAGCACCCAACTCTCACGGACTGCTGACGTTTGTGGTCGATTCATATAGGTGTGTTCTTCAAAAGATGTTGCGGGACAACATCTTTGCTTAAACAAGCCACTCAGAACACATTAAGGTAAATACCAACCTGCCATGCAGAATAGAGTATTGCATCTATACGGAGTGGTAGTATGCTATAAGGATACTCTCCTCCCGGTTGACCAACAGCTTGTCTCCCAACTCTACTTCACGGGATCTCCGATCACATAGGCGGGTTACCACTGTGAGCAACTCAAAAGTGGGTCTCAAACCCATCTCCTCGATGCATTATCTATCACATTACGTGATAGACCCTTTGTGAAGGATCGCCAGATTTTAGATGTTTGGATATAGTCCAATGCAATAACTCCGGAGTTTCTCATTTTCCTGACAGATTTCAATCTCCTCTTCACATGTCTTGATGACTTCATATTGTCCTTAGAACTGTTTATTTTTATGATCACAGTTTGATTATCACAGTTCATAAGGATTGCGGGTATTGGTTTTTCAACCACAGGTAAGTTCATCAAGAGTTCACGAAGCCACTCTGCTTCAACAGTGGCTGTGTCTAATGCTGTGAGTTCTGCTTCCATAGTTGACCTCGTTAAGATGGTCCTTGCAAGACTTCAAGAAACAGCGCCACCACCAAGTGTAAACACATAACCACTCGTGGCCTTAGTCTCATCAGCATCAATCCAGTTTGAGTCACTATACCCTTCAAGTACCCTTGGATACCGGAGTAGTGAATCCCATAGCTCATGATGCCTTTCAAATAACGCAAAACCCTTTCAAGGGCCTGCCAATGAACATCTCCAGGATTTGAGACAAATCGACTTAACTTGCTTACAGCAAAGGAGATGTCAGGCCTCGTAGCGCTGGCTAAATACATAAGCGAGCCAATAATCTAAGAATATCTCAGCTGATCTTTAGCATCCTTAGGATCTCCCTGATTCTTTCGAACCAACACGCTAGGATCATATGGTGTAGGAGAGGATCTACATTCGATATACCCAAAACGACTCAAGATCTTCTCCACATAGTGAGACTGAAGCAGTGTTATCCCACCATCATCATCTTTCAGCAGCTTGATGTTCAATATCACATCAGCCACTCCTAGATCTTTCATCTCAAAACAACGAGATAGAAAGTCTTTGACCTCATTGATAACATTAATATTGGTCCCGAATATCAGTATATCATCAACATAAGGACATAAGATGACTCCCTCGCCCCCACCATGGCGATAGTACACACACTTGTCAAACCGTTTACAATAAAGCTTTCATCGATTAAAGTCCTTTCAAACTTCTCATGCCCTTTGCTTAGGTGCTTGCTTAAGACCATCTGAGACTTTAGTAACTTGCACACCTTGCCTTGTTGACCATCTATCACAAATCCATCCGGCTGATCCATATAAATTTCCTCATCTAACTCTCCATTTAGGAAAGCCGTCTTAACGTCCATTTGATGAACGAGAAGATCATGCGAGGCAGCCAAGGATAGCAGTACTCGAATGGTGGTCAATCTAGCCACAGGTGAATAAGTATCAAAGAAGTCTTCGCCTTCTTTCTGGGTATAACCCTTGGCAACAAGGCGTGCCTTATACTTCTCAATAGTACCATCAGGTCTAAGCTTCTTCTTAAACACCCACTTACATCCTACAGGTTTGCACCCATAAGGACGATCAGTAATTTCCCAAGTTCCGTTTGCTATGATGGAATCCATCTCACTTGAACGGCTTCTTTCGATGAGTCGCATCTTGAGATGCATAAGCTTGACATAGAAGTGGGAGTATCATCCACGAGGTATACAATGAAATCATCACCAAAGGACTTCGCAGTCCTTTGTCTCTTACTTCTGGTAGGAGCTTCACTGTTATCCTCCACAGGATTATCAGGGTGTTCTATCGAAATGGTGGGTTCAGGAATTGTGATTAATTCTTGACTAGATAAACTAGGCATCTCTGATTTGATGAACTAGGCGAATCTTTCATGGGAAAGATGTCTTCAAAGAAAGTCGCATCATTCGACTCCATGATTGTACCAACATGCATGGATACCTGAGATTTCACTATCAAAATCTATAGCCAATGCTATGAAATGCATATCGAGAAAGACACAATCCACGGTTTTGGTCCAAGCTTGCGCTTCTTGGGTATCGGCACATTCACTTTCGCCAAACAACCCCAAGTTCGTAAGTAGGAGAGTTTCATCCTTTTCCTTTCCCATTCCTCAAATGGAGTAATGGTTTTGTTCTTTTGGGAACACGGTTTAGGACATGACATGATCTTTATCGCCTCCCCACCATTCCTTGGATAGACCCGATGTATCTAACATGGCGTTAACCAAATCAGTTAGAGTACGGTTCTTTCTTTCGGACACCCCATTTGGTGAGGTGAGTAGGGAGGCGTCCTCTCATGGATAATACCATGCTCGCTTTAAAAGAATCAAATTCGTTGGAAAAATACTCTCCACCACGATCAGACCGAAGTCGCTTAATCTTTCGATCAAGTTGATTTTCTGATTCAGCTTTATAGATTTTGAAGTGATTAAAAGCTTCATCTTTAGATTTCAGAAGATACACATAACAGTATCGAGTGGAATCATCAATTAAAGTCATGAAATATCGCTTTCCACCTTTTGTCAACTCACCATTCATCTCACAAAGATCTAAATGTATTAGTTCCAGTGGTGCCAAATCTCGTACCTCGGCAGTCTTGTGAGACTTGCGAGGTTGCTTAGCTTGCACACATACTTGACACTTGGAACCTTTGATGTAGTAAATTTCGAATTAAATTCATATCGGCAAGCGCGTCATGCACCCAAAATTAATATGACAAAGTCGTGAATGCCAAATATTGGACTCACTATCATTGCAAACATGATTAATAACTTGAGTACATAAGTCTGACAAAGATAAGCGGAACAAGCCTCCGCACTCATAACCCTTTCCAACAAATTGTCCACACTTAGAAACTACAACTTTATTGGACTCAAAGACTAACTTAAAACCATCTTGACACAGAAGAGATCCGCTGATGAGATTCTTATTGATTGAGGGAACGTGCTGCACATTCTTCAGTATGCGATCTTCCCAGTAAACTTCAGATCCACCGTACCAACACCTTGAGCGAAGCACGTGAGCCGTTTCCCATCAGCACGGAGCCAGCCCGTTCGACCTGATAAGAAGAGAACATGGAAATATCAGCACATACATGTATATTTGCACCAGTGTCTATCCACCAATCAGGTGAATTACAAACTGAAAGAACAGTGGGAAATATACCGTACCCAGCATCCTTCATCTCAATATCACCAAGGACAACATTAGCGGACTTGCCACTATTTCCATGTGAACGCTTGTCAAAGCGATTGGGGCAGCTAGGAGCCCAATGATTAGGATCACCAGACATGGCAGGATCCTTTCTTCTTATACTCGATCTTCTTCTTGAAGTTGGTAGTCATGCTTGGCCTTGTTTTGCCATCAAACTTTCCTTTGCCATCAGACCTGTTCTTATTCTTGAACTTGTGGGACTGGAAGTTGTTTTTCTGCACTACATGTGCGCTAGAACTTCCATCAAAGCCTCGAGGACGTGTATCTTTTGCTCTCGCCTTTTCTTCAACATGAAGAGATCCGATGAGATCCGAAATAGAAAACTCCTGTCTCTTATGTTTCAGAGAAGGTAGCAAAGTTCCTCCAAGAAGGAGGAAGCTTGGCAATAATGCCTCCGGCCACGAACTTGTCCGGTAAGTTACACTTGAACTGCTCGAGTTCTTTGGCAAGGGACTGTATCTCATGAGCCTGATCCACGATGGGACGGTCATCAGTCATCTTGTAGTCATAGAATTGCTCCATGATATACAGTTCAGTGCCAGCATCCGAAACACCAAACTTGGCGTCCAGTGCATCCCACGCATCCTTGCCATTATCAAATGACATATAGGTGTCAACAATGTTGTCACCAAGAATATTGAACAAAGCCCCCATAAACATGGTGTCGACTTTCTGAAACGCTTCCTCCTGAACAGGAGAAAGGTCTCCCTCAGGTTTGCCAAGAGTGGCGCTATAGCAGCCTAGGTTTTTCAACCATAGAACTGCTCTCGTGCGCCATCTCTTATAATTGACACCGTCAAAAGGAGGCGGCCTTGTAGCCGCGGCTAAACCAGTTGAATTCAGTTGCCTATAATCAGGTTTTTGGATTGATGAAAATATAAGCAAATTACCATAATATTTAATCCGAAATAAGTAATAATAAATCATGACTATAAGTGCTAGAATTAATCTAATCATGTATACTAGCAGAACAAACGAACAGATCATATTCAACCAGAATAAACAGATCACATCTATTCCAAGAGCTAGTACAAGAAACTGCAACAGAAACTGAACTAGATAGGAGCAGATTACGTACGGTGCTGGAGGAGGAATCGGGTTCGCGTTCAGGTTGGGGTTGAGGTTGACACCAGTGTCGTCAGCCATGGCGTCGATGTAGAGGCTGCTGATGTCCGGGAAGAAGTCCTCGTCGGGGAAGGAGTGGTCGGTCGACGTGATGCCGTCGATGAGCCTCCCCAGCCCCCAAAACCTGATCGCCCCTCACCCGTACAGGTTCACGAGAGGCGGTGGTTCCGGAGGCCTACTGTCCCGTCTTCCGGTGCACGCCGGAAGAGGGGATGGAGAAGGCGTAGCGGTGGCGCAAGGTTCTGGAGGCAGAGAGATGTGTATTTTCTCGTATTAGGGTTTTAGCCTAAGGCCGTCTATATATAGGCGCCGGTCGGGTAAGACGTGGGGCGTAGTCCACGTCCGAGTAGTACTAGCCCACGTTTCCGGAAAAACCGAGATCGGCACCGAGGCACAATTCCGCAAACCATGGCCTTGGCAGCGTGGCGTGGCGGCGGAGGAGGAGGAGCGCGCGTGTATGCCACTCCTCTTCACTCTCTTTAGGAGGTAGTGAAACACTCCACTATATATATTGGTCCAATTCCCTCTAAACTAGCAAGGTGGGACTAAACTTTGGTGCCACCCCTTGCTAGGCATGAATGGGCCAAGAGAATTTCAGAATTTGTATTAGGCTATGGGCCAAGGCCCACACCCAAATTCCAACAAGATGAACCCTTTCCCTCTATTTATAGATCTTTCCTTCTATTTATAGGCTGCCCACTTTAGCCTGACCTATCATGTTCGAGGTTTCATGGTTTTTGGTTCAAATGACCAATGTTATGTGCTGAATCGCGGTATAGTTTGCGATCCTATAGGCATCAACTATGCCTTCAACCTGTTCTATGAGGGGTGCACGTCTTACGGGTCTTTCTTGAATCACAATCTTGATTACTGGAAAGAAAGCTTGATGAGGCCAAAAGAGGTCATGTTTGTCAGGTACGAAGATATTGTTTTTGATCCACTCAAAGTTGTTAGGGAGCTCGCAAGCTTCCTCGACGTACCATTCACTGAAGATGAAGAGGAGGGTGGGGTTGTGGATCAGGTGGTGAGGTTCTGCAGCATTGAATCACTCCGCAGCCTAGATGTCAATAAAACAGGTGGTATTGAGCATGCAGCAAGTAACGTGATTATTGACCATTCTTCCTTCTTCAGGAAAGGGAAGGTTGGGGACTGGGTTAACCACATGGGTAAGGACATGGCAGAAAAAATGGATCGCCTTGTGGAGGACAAGTTCAAAGGATCAGGTCTTGAGATCTGACATGAGCCTACTATATCGGTTATCTCGTGCGTAGGGTCCGGGCCCTTATCCTGGATAATTGTACTCCCTCGGTCTGTAAATACCTTGCATTCTGGGTTTAGTTAAGGTCAAACTTCACAAAGTTTGACCAAACATATAGAAAAATTTATACACATCTATAATACAACATAAGTACCATTAGAATCATCATAATATATATTTTCATATTATATACATTTGGTGTTATAGATGTTTATAGTTTTTCCATATGTTCAACCAAACTTTTCAAAGTTTGACTTTGACTACACCTAGAATGCAAGATAATTATTGACAGAGGGAGTATATGCAGATTGTCATGTTTTTATTTCAACAACTATCGTGAATGTATGATCTGTCAATATGTAATTCCAAAAATTCCTCGCCGACTTAATTAATATTTTAATGATTTAGTGTCGGGACAAAAGGATTATTGGGAGATGCATGATTTTTTTTTTGCTTTGCACAACTATTAGATGTAAAATTATAATGTCATATACAATTCCCATTGTTGCAATAAGTTCTTGCAACAAAATAGATTTGTTGCAAATATTTTATTGCCAAAAATAAATTTATTGCATCATGTTTATGACCACAAAATTTAGTTTACTGCAGAAGGGTAATGGTTTTAGAATAAGACTTAGACATGTTTATCAGCCTATATGTCGAAATATACTCAATCATCACCTAAGAGCGGAGTTCGAATATCCCACGTGTACTTCTCTTTATTGAAACAATGAGAATTGCATATAGGACATAATCCTGACGGACATCGAGAGAAATATTGAAACCTGGACCTTGTGACATACTGGGGACAGATTCATGAGGAGACAAGAATGATCTTACTGACATGGGGTTCATTGGGTAGCAGGTTATTTTTCGATAAAGGATATTTTATTATTTAAAAATTTTAAGTAATACATCTAACCTGTGTATAAATAGGATACACACAAACTCAACAAGTCCACTAAAAAAGAAACATAAAAATGAGAAATATATGTAATCTTAAAGAAACTGCAAAACACCTAAGGTGATGGCGGACCAATCCATAGATCATGTTGCCTTCCATGCTGGATAAAAATATCTCTCGCCGTGTCTTTCAATTGTGGACATGTCTCCGTCTTTCAATTGTGGACATGTCTCCGTAAACAGGTAGTGATTCTCCACATATTATAGAGATGACTGTAAACAGAGGTATTTTCATCTTCCAGATCTCCTTGTTACTATTAACTGGTACGCTTGGCTTGATCAAACCTCTATACCTGGAATGAATAGCGAATTTACTAGTCTCATGTAGGTTACACCGAAACTCATCTTCCCCTTCTGACAATTGCATCGTTACCAAACATCGTAACAAACCGTTCCACGATGCAAGTCTAGCGTTGATAAAATCTCTTTTTTAACATCATTCAGTGTAAAAGATTCCAAAACCGTGGCAATAGTCTCATCCTTGTTACGAACAATGTTGTGTAGAACTAGATATTGTTCCTAGATTATAGTATTTCCTAGCCACTTGTCCACCTAGAAATGGATTTTTGAGCCATTCGTAATAAAAAATGGTTCATAGAGGAAGAAAATTTTCTTCATAACCATTAGACCAGCCAAAAGTGCGAGTCCCCAAGTTTCTAGAAAACTTGGGGCAATACATTTGAGCATGTATGTTTTTTTAGGAGAGTTTTTCAAACATTGTCCTCTGTAAGTAGCTTAAATAGCGATTTACCAAGTAGGGCAATATTTTTCACCTCAAGGTTATGATTACATATCCCAGCGGTCTTTAGAGAAAAACCTACTATATTGCATCCGTAATGCGGATCGGATCGAATATATCAACCCTTTATCTGGCTCTATTGTCGGGGAAGCAACTTCGCTGTCCTTGTAAGGTTACTAGAGACCTTATTAGTTAGTTTTTTTTGTTTTCGTCTTATTATTGTTATTAGTTTACTTTTTCTTATCTATTTAAAACCCAAAAAATAGTTACTTATTTTATTGTTTATTATAATCTAAAAACACCAAAAAGATATTTACCATGACATAAAAGAAGCTTAGGGAGTATGCAACTTCCAATAATGATTTTGTTCGTACACCTATTACTTAGCTCGCTGTGACAGGAGAGAACTATGAAATTAAGCCTAATATTTTAAGTTTGGTTTAACATAATCAATTTGGAGGCTCAGCTGTTGAAGACTCAGGTCTGCACTTAAACACATTACTAAAATATGCGACATGGTGCTCATAAATATGTTGACTCCGATGCGGTCAAGTTATGTCTATTCCCGTTTTCTCTTGAAGGAAAGGAAAAATATTGGTTGCTATATTTGCCTAAAGGCACAATTACTTCATGGTAGGACTAATTTTTTTTATGACTAAGTTTTTTCCTCCAGATAAGACTATGCAACTTTGATCTAACATTATAGGAGTTAGACAAGAAGACCGCGAGCCACTAGCGCTTGCATAGGAAAGAATGAAGGAATCCGTGATGAACTCCTCTAGTCATGTAATGGAAGAGTGGTTAATTCTGCACTTATTTCATATGTTTTTAACCCAATGTCTAAGTCTATGCTTGCTATTGCAGCCGGAGGCATGTTCATGGGAAAGCATGTAAATTTTGCTAAAAGATTCTCTAATTCATCCCTCTTGGGTAGGTCTCCACTAATGGGCCAAACTAAACCCACCGTAAGGCCCATAAAACGGTTTGATGCTTTGTTTCCTTTTCTTCCCCGCGTGTTCCTGTCGAGAATGCATGAACTAGTACACGAGAAGCTCCAATGGATAGCTAATCAACTAGAACCTATATATTTGATATATTTTTTGCAAAATTTGAGGGTAGGATCGAGCCTAACGAAGCCTCATCGGTAAAATCGCCCTTGTTTCGGCCCTTGTTCATGGATTGTTAATGCATTGTTCTGGGCTATTCGAAAGAATATACCTTAATTACCTATAGTTTCAAGTTGGCCCTGATGAAATTGGCAGGTAGGACAATAGATGTGCAAATTCTCTTGGTTAGTATACATAACTATATTTGAAATACACGCCTACCCATGACGGAATTAGAGATAAACATCATGTTATTTATATTTATATTATATGATCAATCTTATTCATGCAAGACCACGCCATCACCTCATTCGTACGCTTTTAGCCACTGAAAGTTGAGTTCACTACTTCCGGTGAAAACTAGATATCTTCTATTATTGTTTAATATTTGCTTTATTGTTTTGTTTTGTTTTGTTTTATATGCAACAATAACTACTTGTTTCTTGAGAATATTGATATACAAGTGTGGTTGAGAGTGATATCTCAAGTCCTAAAGTCTTACTGGTATTCTTGTGCTCCTCTTGTATCGAACTATAAATTTGGATAATAAATCCCATCAAAGATTTCAGCGATCCCATACTTGTGGGCATCACCACGTCGCTTGCCGAAGAGACACCGCATCGGGGTCCACGAACTCAAGCTCATGCCACGACCAACATCACACCATAAGGCCGACGGATTGGGAGAGGTGGGTGGGCACAACAGCCGACATATAAATGTGAATCACTTATTTCTAGAGTGATTAATAAATAACTCATGGCACCTAAAAATACATAAATGTTTCACCCACCTATACTCGTGAGCAATGCATTCTTGGTTATATATAGATCCCATCTACACAAACATAGGTAACACATTTGTACACTTTGTCTTCTGCTGCCGTCGGTATCATATAAATTAGGTGTTGATCGCATTCCCGTCAAGAAGAGATAGTTGGCGATCGCTCGTATGAATAACACAGAGGATACATGAGAGCGAAAAGAAAGAGTCGGAACATGAGGCAGCGGGAACTTGGACCAATGATACTTTTATCCCGAGACCACAACTTTGTCCTGGACTACGAGTAAGTTGCCGGAATTACGTAGTACATTGATTCAAAGCACGAGAGTGATCCCTTCTCAAGTTCTCGTTACCGATGGCATTATTCTTTCATTCACATGGGAAATGTCTATTCTGGAGTCAGACATAGAAATTGTACAGTACTCCAGTCTGTAGTAACATGAAACATGAAATGAAATGCTGCAAATGTGCCTTCTTCATCCAGTCTGTAGTCTATTTTCAGAAATAATTTGTCGCACCTATTTTCACACGGAAACTTATGAGGAAAATAATTCTTATCCCCCGGACGATCACCGTTCGGGGCAGGTCACGCGTCCAGCATCCTAAGAGCACGGCCCCACCATGTGCATCCCTTATCTTTTTCTTGCCTCCGCATTTCCTCTTTCCTTTCACCTGCGCGAGCAAGTCAGCCATAGAGGAGCTCATGCCGCCACGACGCCGGCCACCCAGCTCTGCAGCTCGCCAGATGCCAGCATCCCCGCATCCCCTCCCCCCTCTCGGTCCTTCACCCCGCCGCCCCATCATCATGCGCCTCTAATCTCTTCTACAAGGGGTACGAGAGCGCTGCTACCAACGACTGATGTCGTTGTTACCTGTACAGTGACATATTTTTCGACCGACGGTTGGTGTTGCCGCTACCAACGGCTAACGGATTTGCTACAGTAGTACAAATATTTTGCTACAATCGTTCTCCTGTTTTTCTACAATTGCAAATATTTTTTGCTATGATGTCTCCGAGCGAGGTCTCGGGCAAAAGTCGGTTGTTGCTACATCAGCATATTTTTTATTACCTCCGTTTTATGGTTTTACTATAATAGCATAAAAATTTTCTACAAGGTCTTTGGCAAAAGTCTCCGGCGAGTCTCCGACGACCGGGTTTACTACATTAGCATATCTTTTTTACTAGCTACAAAGTCTCCGGCGAGATAGCTGGCGAAATCTCCGACCAGGTAGTCTTTTTTCTATTATTTGAGTGAACCATTTGGTGCTACATGTAGCGGGGCATTTTGTAGCAAATTCGGATGCTTTGTAGCAAAAACGGGATGGTTAGCAAAATTTGAGGACATGTGGCAGCGTGGGAACCAGGACGATGGGAAGTTTCCCATCTTTCGGGATGCCTAGTCGCTCGTCAATTTACAATGGGTCCCACTCAGGAAACGGTCTTTCCTAGGTTTATTTTTCTTAAAAGTTTTAAAACTCGAATGTGTGATATTTTCTCCCCATATGCAGCAGTAGTATATACACACCAATGCTTTTTGCCTCATGGCATGGCAACAAACTTGTCTTCGTCCGGGATCGAATATGGCCATCGCACACATCTTTAGTTTTAGTTTTATGAATCTATTCCATATATGATCGGGCATCGCCAGACATAGAACAGAACACTGAAGATATGCCCATGACGGGCCCTTTGGCCTGAGATGACACCATCACCCAAACATGCATTGTCTGATATTGTTCTTCTTCTCTCTTTTTTTGCGAAATGATATTGTTCTTTTGCCTTAGTATCTGATCTCTACCCAAACATGCAGCAGCCAAAGCGCACAAGATCGTATATTCACAGGATATCCGTGTGGATCCATGGTTCTGCGCCTGCTCTGCGGCTCTCCGCCATCGTCAAAGGATGGAGCCAATGATTCTTGAGAGCATTGTTGTGTCTATGTTCTTGTCAGAACAATATCTGCTCATAGCTCATGTCAATTTCGCTTTACTATAGGGGACACTATGCTTGTTCTTCCAGATTATTTAAGCACCTATGCTTTATTTACTTCGAGGTTTCAAAACTAGTGGGTCCCACTCATGGAAATAGGCTTTCCTAGCTTTATTTACTTAGAGGTTTCAAAACTCGAACGTGTTTTTCTCCCCATGCAGATTTTTGCCTCTGACATGCCAAATTTAGCTCCGACCGGGATCGAATATGGCTACATTGCAATCACATACATCTTTAGTTTTCTGAATCTATTCCATAATATCGGGCATTGCCAGTCCTAGAACACAACACTGAATAGATGCCCATGATGAGCCCTTTGGCCCGAGACGGTATGTTCCAAGAATATCCGATTGGATCCATCGCATGGGCTTGTTATGCGGCTAACCGCCACCGCCAAAGGATGGAGCCAATGATTTTGATACCTCTATCGCAGCGGCGCAGCAGTGGCTATAACCTACCTACCTACGGAATCCAATCTGATCTTTTTTCCATACGCCTCAAAAATGGAACCAGGTTCCATTATCCAAGGGTAACAGAACAAAGTTGTTATAAGAAACAAAACAAAAAATGGAAAAGAAGTTCAATAACCAGCAGATCAGAATATCGAAATCCAAAGTACAGAAACCAACATCAAACAACGGAAAAAACATCCCGGAAGTCACTAGCTGGAACAAAGAAGGCCCCACCTGACCAAGCCTAGGAAGTACATGACCTAAAGCGAATAATATCGAGCTCGGCAATCTTTTTTATGCTACTTCTTTTGAATTGATCATTTTTCGTCCTTGTTCTTGAATCAGCAGTTTGTTCCACATCTTCATCATCTTCACCTTTAGTGTCAGCAATGGTCGGTGAAGGGGTCCTTGAAGTCTTATGTGCTCGGAGTGCAACACGTTGTAGTCTGGTAGCACATTCCACCAAGTTTCCTTGTCGTTTACATTCTGATGCTCTGCCCAATAATGAAGAAAGACACACATGTAACAAACTAACTCTACAGGCAAGGTGATAAGTTTCTGAGTTTCCAAATAGACCACTAAAAATCAGTTATGCACACGATTTGTGAAAATTAGGCCAATAAGGGAGGAATAATATTGTGTAAATCAATTAGTTCGTGTATAAGTACCTAATACAATGCCAATGGCACTCAACATATAAACTGCAGCAGGGCAACCAAATAGGGGATGATTAATACTCATCGGAAGCACAAAAGCTACACGAGTAATTACCAACCCAATTTCTCCTTTTCATATTATACTTTGTTGCAACTGCATTATGCCAAATAAAGCAAATAAAAATATTCATTTTCAGTGGAATTTTGGCTTTCCAAAGTTGTTTAAAATATTTATCTCTCGCGACAGAGGAAAGTTTGTTTTACAAAGATTTAACAATAATTTTCCAAATTATGTAAACTTACATTTGGGTTTATAAGGTGAATAATTTAGTGCCACAATAACCAACATATCTTTGAGCCTGCCCCCATTGACTTTGTAGACAAGGATCCAACCATCTTCTAAAGGGAAAATTCCAACCACTACGAGACATCTACCTAACAGTGCATTGCTCGTGATTGCAGATATCAAAGAGAAGAGGAATTTCTCACATATGGAGAAAGATCCACACCATTGATCATTCCAAAAAACCAATGGACATTGTTCTTCCACTCAAGTACACATGTGATAGATGAGAGTGCTACTCAGAGCGAGCGCATTGGATGGGAGTTAATACCCCACCAATCAATGAGAAGTGGCCTACCCATATCCATCAAACTTCTTTAATTTGCCAGAGGAGCCATATCAGCTACATGCAATCTAGAAGCACTCGCATGGTGTTGCCGTTAACGGGCCGGCGGGAGCCATCTCCTCTGTGCCGACGGTTGGTTTTTGGCCGTACGCCGAGGGCGAAGGGCTACACCGACGGCCAGCGCGTCTGCGCCAAGAGTCATCCATGCCGAGGCGATACGCACACGGCCGATCTAGGGTACGCCGAGGGCTGCTGGGCGTCGACGTCTCGCTCGATCCCTGTACTGATACTAAAAAATTTACATACCGCTGTTAGCAATAATCACTGTATGCATGTATACGGATTCGTATTCGAGTAGGTTTTGTGTAGCCGATTAAGGTAAGAATTAGGAGTCCTAATTCTACTAGTCTAGATACAACAAAACTACTATATATACATGTGTAGTACCCCTGTAATCAATTGAGCGATTGAGAAATAAATCAGAGAAAAGACAACGCGCGACAGGCGCGTGTGGCAATCAACTCGTTTATGCCGTGAGAGTGCTAGGCAGAATCGATCTAGTCTAGTATCTACTACACGTGTGTGTTCTTGCATGAATCAATCTGCGGATTGAGCTAGCTGTACGTGGTGTTTATAGGCCAAAAGTACCGGCCAAGTGCACTACGAGCTAGGTGGCTTTGCAAGGTGTCTTCGTCGGAAAGTACTCGACAGACTACGAGTTGTTGCAGTTTGTCTCGTTGCAAAGTCCCGGCGAAAGTATTGCCGGGTCTGGGCCAACAATTGGTATCAGAGCCAAGGTCGTCGTTCGTGATCTACTAAAAGTACTAGGAGGTCATGGCGATGGTGAAGCTTGGCGAGAGCTCGACATCGGAACCGGTGTTCGAGACGGTGGGCGCGGCTTTGTATCCGCGTCTGGATCGCAAGTACTACGGGCTATGGGCACTTATGATGCAGTGCGCCATGGAAGCTCAGGAGATTTGGGAGGCCATCGATCCCGGCGGAGATGAGTACGTCAAGGGAGGTGCAATGCGAAGATTATAGCGTTGATGGCACTCTACTCGGTCGTGCCGACAGACGTGCTGCAGCACCTCGTCGGAAAGAAATCGGCGAAGGATGTGTGGGGAGTGATCAAGGTGGTATGCGCAGGTGTCGACGACACTAGTGCTCACGTGGGGCAGCAGGAGGTTGTCTTGGACGACGAGATGACATTGGTACAACCGGAAGTGACCCCGGTTGGTTCGTCAAGTGTGGAGACGCCAAGTACGGCGACCAAGATGTCAGAAGAAGTCGGCGTGAGTATGTCAAGTTCTGAGACCGAGGAGTTCACCTCAAGTTCAGAAGCGCGGCCGGAGAGTACTCAGACCACCGACATCGCAGGACACGACGTCCAGGATCGAGAAGATGTCTCATTGCATGATGAAGGCAGTAGCACGCTAGGACGTCCACCGAAAACTATAGGCAGACGTGGCACGTGTGCTCTGCTAAACAACCCAGAAGGAGGTGCTCCACGTGTGGAGACCGGGCCATGGGAAGGTCCAGGGGCTGGTGGCCCAGAAACGCCAGAAGGGGGCGGACTAAAAGAAAAGATCCTACCAGGAGGTTCAGGGGCATCCATCCCAGAAATTGGAGCAGAAAAAGATCAAGTAGGAGAAGCTCCACGTGAGGAGCTTGGGGCAAAAGAGTGCCGAGAAATCCAAGGGCAATGTGACATGGTGCCGGGAGGTGGCATCATTAGCCCAGGAAGCGGGACAGAAAGTCTAGAAAGCAAACCAGGGGGGTGCATCCCAGGTTTTGTAATAGGAGCAAATCGACTACAAGGCAACACGCTTCAAAAATCGCCAGAATCCGGAGGTTTGGCAACTCCAAAAGCTAGTATGGTTTTGGCAGTGGTCGCGGAAGCAAGTGAAGAAACAAGTGTGTTGTCGGACACAGAAGAGTATGTCGTATCGCCTCCTAGTGTGTTGGAGCCGAGCCGACTACGACCGACGCGAGCACGCATGAAACGCATGTTGGACTACTATCCGAAAAAGGGACTTCGGACAGTCAGTAATCTGGTGAAGATGAAGCACAAGAAGCAATGCCTATTCATCAAGGAACCGGTGAAGACCGATGACGCGGATAAGGAGGACTGTTGGCGTCAAGCGGAAGACAAGCCGACAAAAGCAAAGTCGGTGACCTGGAAGCTACCTGGAATGGCGAAAGCAGTGCCAAGGATAACGTCGACAAAAAGCAGTTGGCGCATTTGGGACCCAGGTGGATGTAAAGAGGTGCACACAGTGCTTAGGGGGTGATTGTTAGCAATAATCACTGTATGCATGTATACGGATTCGTATTCGAGTAGGTTTTGTGTAGCCGATTAAGGTAAGAATTAGGAGTCCTAATTCTACTAGTCTAGATACAACAAAACTACTATATATACATGTGTAGTACCCCTGTAATCAATTGAGCGATTGAGAAATAAATCAGAGAAAAGACAACGCGCGACAGGCGCGTGTGGCAATCAACTCGTTTATGCCGTGAGAGTGCTAGGCAGAATCGATCTAGTCTAGTATCTACTACGCGTGTGTGTTCTTGCATGAATCAATCTGCGGATTGAGCTAGCTGTACGTGGTGTTTATAGGCCAAAAGTACCGGCCAAGTGCACTACGAGCTAGGTGGCTTTGCAAGGTGTCTTCGTCGGAAAGTACTCGACAGACTACGAGTTGTTGCAGTTTGTCTCGTCGCAAAGTCCCGGCGAAAGTATTGCCGGGTCTGGGCCAACAACCGCGCTACCTATCTTCTCCACCGGGCATGCACCGGTCATGACATGCCAAACTTAGCTTCGACAAGATCCAATATACCATGCCACGCTTTAGTTTCCGAATCTTATTCCACACGATCGGGGTGAGAATCTACAGTCACATGGATATTCGTAGGATATCCATGGCGCTGTCCCAGCTGTGCGGCTCTCCGACACCGCCAAAGGATGGAGCCAATGATGATCCGTCCGTCCATGGCAGCACCTACCTCCTGAATCCAATCTTTCCTTCCAACCAACTTTTTCAAACAAGTTCTTTTGACCGGGGTATCCGATCTCTTAACTCTCCCTTTACGGCATAAAGCCAGCCGATGTACCTCCGGATTATTCCGGTGTCAAATCCAAAGCCTCACATGCCTCCATAGCCTTGCGGTTGGCGTCGGACGTTGAGGAGGTGGTGGAGGCGGAGCGGAGGTAGCTGGCGCTTGGGAGACGGGTGTAGGCTGTGCGCGCCGAGCCGCCGCTTCGTGGCATTGCTTCTCCCTTTCTGTGGCGCGGTTGGCAGGAGCTGCGCGGCTCCGAAGCTTGTCCGCGGCGGCACGAAGAGTTGGCGAGTCGCGGCGTTTCCCGAGCCGGAATTACGCCGACGGTCACGCAGAGGGGAAGTCGGAGGGAAGAGGTCGCGCGCGCAGGAGGGAAATGTTCTGCGGTTGCTTGTTCCCGCGCGAGCCGAAAATAGCGCGACGTTGTAGTTTGAGCGCGATATATCCCGCTCCAAATAGCGCAAAATGCCGCGCCGTGCTAAAATTTTGTAGTGCGCGGGATTATAGTGCCTCTGTGGTAAAAAAAATGGTTAATTTAGCGCTGCGCTATTATAGCGCCTCTGCTGGAGATGCTCTTAAGAAGTGGAAAAAATTACAGCTATATCCAGATTACATACCGTACGTTGCCTCTAAAAATAATTCAAAACATGATTGCTCGCTATTTATCTTCTCCACCGCACGTGCACCGGTCATGACATGCCAAACTTAGCTTCGACAAGATCCATTATGCCATGTCGCGCTTTAGCTTCTGAATCTATTCCACACGATCGAGGTGAGTATCTCCAGTGACAGAAGACAGAAAAATATGCGTGAGATGACACCATCGCCCAAAGCACGAGACGGTATGTTCGCAGGATATCCATGGCACTGTCCCAGCTGTGCGGCTCTCCGACGCCGCCAAAGGATGGAGCCAATGATGATCCGTCCATGGCAGCACCTACCTCCGGAATCCAGTCCAATCTAATCTTTCCTTCCATCCAACTTTTTCAAACAAGTTCTTTTGACCGGGGTATCTTATCTCTTAACTCTCTTTTTTCGGGGCTTATAGCTCTCATGCGACGTCTTTACACGGAATTAGAAGGAACGCGACATCGTTGCAAAGAATAGTTCGCATGCGACACTTCTGAAGCGGCAAATAGCTCCCGTGCGACATTTCCACTTAACCCCACGAGACCGTCAATGAATTCGAATCAGCTGAGCACAGTAGGACCCACAGCCTCTCCACGTCACGGCGGAACTCACCTGATGTCCACCTTATATCGTGGGACCCACCCTGTGGTTGAAGAGCCGTTGGCCCCGATCCGTCCCCGCACCCGAGCACTCCCGCCACCGTTCCAGCATCTCATCCCCTTCCGTTTTCTTCTCCGGCGAGCAAGTGCGGCAACGCCGGCGAGGGATGTCGAGCTCTGCTTCCTCCCACCGCTCATGGCCTCGGTATGGTGCGGTGCCGATGAGGAGGTGCCCCGATTGCCCCCGTACCGCGCCCCTGAAGCGGCTTGTCACATCCACCGACAAGAAGGGCAACATTGGTCGGGAATTTGTGAAGTGTGAGAGCAAGCTCGAGCTGGGAAAGGTGAGATCTGAGTGTTCCGAGCGCCAATTTCTCGCTTTTCTTTCGAAATTTCATGCATTTCATCGAATTTGGGATTTAGGGTTCATCTCTGCGATTTCAGGAACTGCCAAAATGTGGGCATTTTGAGTGGCTTGATGAGTACATCGAGCGAATTGGGGGTGGAGGTAGCATCCTGGGAGCTCGAAAACCCGTCCGTGGTGGAGCAATTGGGATGTGGCAACCCCATTTTCGCTGATACTACGGTGGATGCGGAAGTGAAGGCCGAGCTAAAGAAGATGAACAAGCAGCTAAGACAAATCATCGAATTGAAGAAGCAGGACAATCTGATGGTTAGTCATTAGACAGCACAATCAATGTTCTAGTGATGCTTTGTAATGGATGTAATGGTCTATGTCTTTGGCTTGAATAAAATCAACACAAATTCGGGCTAATTTTGAGCTGCTCTGTTTTCCAAATCAGTGTTCCTTCACTTTCGTCAGTTTCGCCAGTGTTCCTTCAGTTTTATCAGTGTGCAGGGAGCGCCCGTGTGCGGGGGAGGGGGAGGGGTTGAAAAGTTAAAAAACAATTGACGAGGATTGAAAAAGGCCAGGCCTAAATAGAACTTAGCTAGGCCAAAATGGTCGTATCCAGGCCCAATAGTAACTAAATGTTGATTAGGCAAAAAAAAAGGTACTCACGTTACAATCTAAATAGGGACGTGTGGATCTGCAGATACTCATGCTCAGGTCGCAATCTTTTATTTTTTATAAAAATAAATATATAAATGAAGTCCAAGGGCATCCATTTAACTAACATAACTTGGGTGCTCCTTTAACTTATGTAAATATGAAAATGTCTTGTTTGAAAATAATCAACCATCATAACGTTAACTTATTCTTCCTTTTGAACTTTTCTAATTTCACTCATTTTATAAATATTGCACGAGTATTATATGAGAACTTGTTTTTGTGTCTTTTGTTTTATGCACTTGTTGTTTTGGGTGTCTATTATATACTAAAAGTAATATAAGGATGTTTTTCGAGACACGAGGTTGATCCACATCATTAGAATTATTTTAATCTGTTAGATCTAAAATTTACGGTTACGATTTAACTAGAGACTGCGTAACACGAACCATCTTTTCTATTTCGTCGGACACAAATATTGGCACGAGTCCCTCTTGGATGTAACTATCTCCCGTAAGCAAAAAAAAAAAAAAAAAAGAGGCAACGCCTCAGATCGATTACTCCACAAAAGACGTGCCCAAGCAAGATTGATTTGCACGCATCTTAAAAACAGTTACTAGAACAAAGCGATTGGCATGCACACGTGAGTTGGGCGTTTGTAAGGCAACTGTTAATTTGCTGAATTCTGGAGAACATGTACAAAAGCTTAACAGAATCCAGGTCACGTACGCGTGCAAGGCAGCGGTCTACAACCAAAAAAAATAATGTCCCGGAGAGTTTGGGACTCATACGGATGGCAATGTTCCTGAACGGAAGTTCCTTCAAAATACAATTGCTGTGCCGATGTAGAAAGCCCAAAATTAACAGATCCGTTGAGTTTCTCCATAATCTGGGCACACCAATATGTCCCACATGATAGAGAAAATAGAAGTTAGGCATAAAGCATGTTACAGGGAAAATATTAGAAAATATCCATGTCACTGTATGTAATTAAAATATATTTCGCAAAAAAAATGTAAATAGAATATATACAATCTAATGGAAATTTTATTCAACAAAACCTTTCTCTCATACCTGCACATCTTACCCTCACCGGAGAAAATGCTTAAATTTGCGCATTCGTCAATCAATAAGATAATAAAAATATCTAAAAATTCCAATGTGTGTGGAAATAATCATAATTGTTTATTTGGATTAAAAATAAGATCATGCAATAAGATTTATCAAAATCTCACAAAAATGAGAAATATATGTCCGCAATTCTAAAGAGCAATTAATAAGATTATGGTAAAAGCTTCATAGAAATAGTCGGTAATGCTTATATGTAATTCTAAAGATACATCGTCCAATTTACATATATGAACATATGAACATAATAACATGTACTAATTGTGATACATTTAGGTTCTAATCTATTATGGTATACGAGAGACCATTTACTTTTTTTAGAAAGTTGGTATGGTCATTTAAATATTGTATCAGTGTTATCCCCGCTGTAATCAGTTTTGGTACCATTTATGTTGTGCTCTACTGATAAAAAGAGGGTATGCCAAGTTGTTTCTGGATGCTTCACCTTTTATGAGATTTTTAAATATATATCTCTTTTTTCGTATATAAGGACTAGATGCTAAATCTATAAGAATAATCGAGCTATTATTTTCCGATTACATTGTAATTTGTGGAGATTATGATTATCTTATTGCATTAATGTGCAAGTTTCAAGCTTTCGCCCATGAAAATAATACCTGCAAACATAATAGAAAGATTCCGGCTCCATGTACAAAAATACCATGGTTATGCCAGTACCGTGACAAGTTGACCTTATTGGTTTTACACAGAGAATGGATATCCCTCATAAGGTTAAAACCTAAACTACATACACAAGGTTGATCCATGGTTACCCTTCCTCATGGCACCTTAGTGGATTATCAAGATGACAGACGCCGGAAACATTGAAATGGTGAACTGTTAACCCATTGTATGTCATACTTTTATGAGCTAAAGAGTATAAATGTTCCACACGCAAGTAAGAGAGTTAAAATCATGTATTGTCTATTTAGATTAGATTAAGATTCTGATCCGTACACATTTCCGTAATTGTTAGAGATTCACATATGTGTATGTATTTATATGGACTATGGAATTGTATTATTCCCCTAAATTGATTTCAAAGTTATATTTAGAAAGTTAGAGACGACGCCCTCGCATTTGCGAGGGCCAGCCCGCTAGTTTTGACAAATGACAATACAATAAAACACAGATTACAATAAAATAAGGGGATAGATAATATATTAGATAACATTTATATTAGATAGCTCGATCGATAACATTGGGATAACATTACAATAAAAAGAAAAGGATACAATAATATAGAAGGGAATAGGCGCCTAAATCCTAGGCTAGCCCCTAAACCCTAACCCTAGCTACCCTACTCCATCTGCGGTGGAGGCGGTGCCTGTAGGGTTTCGTAGCATGGAAAATAAAAAATTTCTACCGCATACAAACAAACAAGCCAAGATCTATCTACTAGATTGTAGCAACGAGTCGATGGAATAACTCACCCTCGAAGATTCCAAAGTGTTTAACGAGAGCGGATTCTCGTGGGTGATGTAGTCGTACTCTTCCCGATCTCAAGATCGCGTAGACGATACTTCCGGCGCTGCGTTCCGGCAGCGCTCTCGCAGTCGGTCACACGTTCGGTACTCGATGAAGACCTTCCTCTCCCTTGTTCCAGCAGGCAGCGGAGGTTGTAGCACTCTCCTCGCGATTCCGGCAGCACAACAGCGTGGTACCGGAAGTAGAGGGGAGATCTCGCAGGGCTTCGCCTTAAGCCGGAGCGAGTATGGTGGACTATGAGAGAGCTCCTCGGTGATCTAGGGTTTAGACTCACCAAGGAGGAGGTTCTAGGGCCGGCGGCTAGGGCTTGGAGGTGCCCAAGTCGGCGGCTAGGGGAGAAACCCTAGGCGGCGGCTATGGTGAGCGGCGGCTATGGTTTAGGTTTAGAGGGGCAATCTTGTGTGTTAGGAGGGGCAGCCCTGCCCCTCCTCTTATAGGTGGGAGGCGCCGGCCAAGGGGAGGGGAGTCCCTTCCCAACTCGGATCCCAAGTGGGCTGGCGGTGGAGGGGAGGAACTCCTCCCCAACTCGGTTTCCACCTTTCCCTCCACTTCCCAAAATAGCCGTTTGACTTTTCAAATTGGCGTTTGACTTTTCAAACTAGGATTTGATTAAACCCTTTATTTTGTTCAGCGATGACACCTAGTACATGATGCAATCATTCCAACTTGGTATGACACATTCATGTACCCTTCCCCTTCGGAGTGCCGGACATTCCGGAACCTTCTAGAACATTCCCGATGAAAACACCGGAACCATTTTCCAACCCCGAAACAGGACTTTCCTTATATGAATCTTTATTCTCCGGACCATTTCGGATCTCCTCGTGATATCCCGGATTCCATCCGAGACTCCGAACAACATTCGGTCTCTTACTCATCATTCCATAACTACTCAAACAACGTCGAATCCTTAAGTGTGTCTCCCTACGGTTCGTGAATTATGCGAACAGGATCGAGACACTTCTCCAAACAATAACCAATAGAGGAATCTGGAAATTCATATGGCTCCCACATATTTCTACGATTACTTTGCGATCGAATGAACCACTTACATACGATACCAATTTATCTTTGTCTCACGATAGTTTACTTATCCGAAGTTATGATCGTCGGTATCTCTGCATACCTAGTTCAACCTCGTTACTGATAAGTACTCTTTTCTCGTTCCCGTGATATGTGATCCCTTGTGAGCCAGTCACATGCTTGCAAGCTAATTGGATGACATTTCACCGAGAGGCCAGTATATCTATCATCATATGGATGGACAAATCCCACTCTTGATCCATGTGTCTCAACCAATACTTTCCGAACACTCAATGCCACCTTTATAGCCACCCAGTTACGGTGTGGTGTTTGATGTCATCAAAGCATCCTTCTGGTGAAGGTGATATGCATGATCTCATGGTCGAAGGAATTAGGTTACTATGTATCAGAAAGCATATAGCAATTGAACTATTAAAATGACTTGATCTTTATGCTAAGCTTATCTATAGGAGTATGTCCACCATATCATTCTCCTAACGATATGATCTTGTTGTTAATAACATCTCAATGTTCATGATAGGGAAACCATAATCATTTATTAACCAACAAGCTAGTATTATAAAGAGGCTTTACTAGGGACTCTATTTTAGTTTACAAATCACACAAGTATTAATGTTTCCTTGTTAATACTATTATAGCATGAATGTAAACATTTATCATAAACACAAAGATATAATAATAACTACATTTATTATTGCCTCTAGGGCATATCTCCAACAGTCTCCCACTTGCACTAGAGTCATCTAATCTAGATTACATGGTAATATACCGAACACCCATGGCAGTTTGGTGCTGGTCATGTTTTGCCCTCGGGAGAGGTTTAGTCAACGGATCCGCCACATTCAGATATTTGTGTACTTTGCAAATCTTTATGTCCCCATCTTGGACATGTTCTCGAATAGCGTGAAAACGTAGTTTGATGTGCTTCAGCTTCTTGTGTGACCTTGGTTCTTGCGCATTGGCTATGGCGCCCATGTTATCACAGTAGATAGACATTGGGTCCAGCACACTAGGAACCACACCCAGCTCTGTAATGAACTCTTTCATCCATATCGCTTCTTGTGAAGCCTCCGTAGCAGCCATGTATTCTGATTCAGTTGAAGATCTTGCCACAACGCTTTGCTTTGCACTCCTCTAGCTAACTGCTGCACCATTCAAAGTAAATACGTATCCAGATTGTGATTTAGAATCATTCGGATCGGTGTTCCAACTAGCATCGGTGTAACCATGTCATCACCTCCATAAGAAAGAACCATATCCTTAGTTCTTCTCAAGTACTTAAGAATGTTTTTGACCACTGTCCAATGATCCACTCCTGGATCACTTTGATATCTGCTAGTTAAACTAACAGCATATGCAATGTCGGGTCTAGTACATAGCATGGCATACATTAGAGATCCTATGGCTGAGGCATAGGGAGTCTTACTCATCCTTTCTCTATCTTACCGCGTTGTCGGACTTTGAGTTTTACTCAAGGTCGTATTGGGCAACATGGGCAAGAACCCTTTCTTGCTATCTTCCATTCCAAACCTCTTTAGAACTTTGTCCAAATATGTACTTTGTGACAATGATATTAGGCATCTCGATCTATCTCTATAAATCTTTATGCCTAATATGTAAGCTGCTTCAACAAGATCCTTCATCGAAAAACTATTATTCAAATATTCCTTGACACTATTAAGAAGGTCTACATCATTCCCAATCAACAATATGTCATCTACATATAGTATTAAGAATGCTACAGAGCTCCCACTCACTTTCTTGTAAATACAAGCTTCTCCATAAGTTTGTATAAAACCAAAACTTTTGATCACCTTATCAAAACGTTGATTCCAACTTCGGGATGCTTGCTTCAATCCATAGATGGACCGTTGAAGTTTGCATACCTTGTTAGCATCTTTAGGATCGACAAAACCTTTGGGTTGCATCATATACAACTCTTCATCAATGTCTCCATTGAGGAATGCTATTTTGACATCCATCTGCCATATCTCATAATCATAATATGCAGCGATTGCTAACATAATCCTCACAGACTTTAAGCTACTGGTGAGAAAGTCTCATCGTAGTCAACTCCTTGAATTTGTCGAAACCCTTTTGCGACAAGTCGAGCTTTATAGACAGTAACATTACCATCAGCATATGTTTTCTTCTTGAAAATCCATTTGTTCTCGACAGCCTTCCAGCCATCCGGTAAGTCCACCAAAGTCCATACTTGGTTTTCGTACATGGATCCAATCTCGGATTTCATGGCTTCTTGCCATTTATTGGAATCTGGGCTCATCATTGCTTCCTCATATATCGCAGGGTCATCGGTGTTGTCCACCAACATGATACTCATAACGGGATCATACCAATCAGGAGTGGTACGAGTTTTCGTTGACCTGCGAGGCTCTGTAGAAACTACAAGCGAAGTTTCATGATCATCATCAATAGCTTCCTCTCTTATTGGTGCAGGCACCACAGGAACTTCTTCCGGTGTTGCGCCACTCGCAAGTTCGAGAGAAGGTTCGACAACCTCGTCGAGTTCTACTTTCCTTCCAGTCACTTCTTTCGAGAGAAATTCCTTCTCTAGAAAGGATCCATTCTTGGCAACGAAGATTTTGCCCTCGGATCTATGATAGAAGGTATACCCAATAGTTTCCTTCGGGTATCCTATGAAGACGCATTTTTTCGCTTTGGGTTCAAGCTTGTCCGGCTGTAACTTCTTTACATAGGCTTCGCAACCCCAAACTTTAAGGAACGACAATTTAGGTTTCTCCCCAAACCATAATTCATACGGTGTCGTTTCAACGGATTTAGATGGTGCCCTATTTAAAGTGAATGCGGCTGTTTCTAATGCATAACCCCAAAATGATAGCGGTAAATCTGTAAGTGACATCATAGAACGAACCATATCTAAGAGAGTTCGATTACGACGTTCGGACACACCATTACGCTGTGGTGTTCCCGGCGGTGTCAATTGTGAAAGTATTCCGCATTTCTTCAAATGCTCGCCAAACTCGTAACTTAGATATTCACCTCCACGATCAGAACGTAGAAATTTAATCTTCTTGTTACGTTGATTCTCAACCTCACTTTGAAATTCCTTAAACTTCTCAAAAGTTTTGAACTTATGTTTCATGAAATAGATATACCCATATCTACTCAAGTCATCCGTGAAGGTAAGAACATAACGATAACCACCGCGCGATGCTACACTCATTGGACCATACACATCGGTATGTATGATTTCCAATAAGTCCATAGCTCGCTCCATCATACCAGAAAATAGAGTCTTAGTCATTTTACCCATCAGACATGCTTTGCATCTTTCAAGTGATTCAAAATCAAGTGATTCAAGAAGTCCATCGGAATGGAGTTTCTTCATACGCTTCACTCCAATGTGACCAAGGCAGCGATTGCCACATATAGGTCGAGTTATCGCTCGATTTCAAACGTTTAGCCTCAATGTTATTAATATGTGTATTTCCACTATCGAGATTCAATAAGAATAGACCATCTAACAAAGGTGCATGTGCATAAAACATATTACTCATATAAATCGAACAACCATTATTCTCGGACTTAAACAAGTAACCGTCTCGCAATAAACAAGATCCCGATATAATGTTCATGCTTAACGCAAGCACCAAATAACAATTATTTAAGTATAAAACTAATCCCGATAGTAGTTGGAGGGGTAGCGTGCCGACCGCGATCACATCAACCTTTGATCCGTTTCCCACGCGCGCCGTCACCTGGTTCTTCGCTAGCTTCTTTTTATTCTGATTCAACTGTTTCGAGTTACATATATGAGAAAACGAACCAGTATCAAATACCCGAGCACTACTACGTACTAGTGAGATACACATCAATAACATGTATATCGGATATACCTTTCTTCTTGATGTTGCCGTTCTTCAAATCCGCCAAGTACTTTGGGCAATTCCACTTCCATGACCTTCTCCCTTGCGGTAAAGCACTCGATGTCGGGCTTAGGTCCAGCCTTGGTCTTCTTCGTTAGCGGTAACTTTCTTACCACCCTTCTTGAAGTGTCCCTTTTGCTTAGACTTGCCTTTCTTGAATTTGGTGGTCTTATTGACCATCAACACTTGGTGCTCTTTCTTGATCTCCACTTCTGCAGATTTTAACATAGCAAACAGTTACGGCTTGTTCATGTTTTGCATATTGTAGTTCATCACAAAGTTCTTGTAACTTGGTGGTAGTGATTGGATGAGACGATAAATCCACAAAGCATTAGGTATCACTATGCACAAGATTTGTATTTTGTTTGCGTGCCAAGTCATCTTAAGCAAATTCTCACCGTGAGCTGCCCTCTTCCATCTTGCAGTTAAAGAACTTTTGAAGCCTCATATCTCTCAATTGTCGTGAGTCTCAAAGATCAATTTGAGAGCACGGACAATATCATGTGGGTCTGAATTCTCAAACCTTTTCTGAAGCTCCGATTCTAAACCATATAAGATAGCACACTGAACTGTGGAGTATTGAGTCTTCCGAATGAGGTAAACATTCTTTACTTCATCGGTAGCGAGGCTGCAGTGGGTCACCCATGGTGCATCCAGCACATAGGTCAAATTACCAGCTGTGAGGACAATCCTCAAATTGCGGAACCAATCCATGAAGTTGCTTCCATTGTTTTTCAACTTTTCTTTCTCTAGGAAGCATTAAAATTGATGGTAGGGCATGATTGATCTACAACATATTTGCAATAGTTTAGACTAAGTTTATGACAAATTGAGTTCTAATTAATAGTTAAATTAATCTAGGTGAACTCCCACTCAAAACAATATCCCTCACATTGTTTTAGTGATCACACGAACCAAATCCACCAAATCAACACCGATCATCACGAGAGTTGATATAGTTTTAATGGCGAACAATCGACATGTTCATCATATCTACTATATTATTCATGCTTTACCTTTTGGTGATCCGTGTTCCGAGACCATGTCTGTACATGCTAGGCTCGTCAAGGTCAAACCTTAGCTTCCGCATGAGCAAATCTGGCTTGCTCACGTTGTATACACTTGCGGAATCTAACACACCCGATCATCACGTGGTGCTTCGAAACAACAAGCTTTAGCAAAGGTGCTAACTAAGGGTGAACACTTTATGACTTGAAATTCATGTGCATGAGGGATCATCTTATAATGCTACCGTCGTTAACTAAGCAATACAAGATGCATAAAGGATTAACATCACATGCAATTCATAGTATGTGATATGATATGGCCTTTCTTCTTTGTGCTTCCGATCTCCATCTTCAAGCACGAACATGATCTCCATCATCACCGGCATTGCATCAAGGTCAATGACGCTTCTCCATGGTTGTCGTTCACCGGCTTCAACTATTACAACTACTTTGAATAGACACACGGATCTTAACAAAATTAAAGACAACCATATGGCTCCTGCTGGTTGCCAACTTACAGTAAGGAACATTGCATACATCAAATATAATCACAATCATGGCCATATCACATCACAGCACACCCCTGCAAAACAAAGTTAGACGCCTCTACTTTGTTTGCATGTTTTACGTGGTTTGGGGCTTTCAATAAGTGTCGTCCTAACTTACGAACATGAACCACAACATTGATACTAGTATTGACAATCACCCGTTGTAAATTGAATCTTAACTATGCTGGGAGAAACAGGCACTCGCAAAGCCACTTATGCAATACAAGTTGCATGTCAAGCGTGGCAAGTCTCATGAGCGATGTCATGTAAGGTTAGCCGGGCGCTTCATCCCAACATCCCAAAGATGCAAAGTACACAAGAAGCAATCGACAATAAAAGCATCAACGCCCACAATGACCATTGTGTTCTACTCGTCAACAGATCTACATATAGACACGGCTCGATACCCTTTGTAGGGTTTCGTAACATGGAAAACAAAAAATTCTACGCATACAAACAAACAAGCCAAGATCTATCTACTAGATTGTAGCGAGTCGATGGAATAACTCACCCTCGAAGATTCCAAAGTGTTTACGAGGCGGATTCTCGTGGGTGATGTAGTCGTACTCTTCCCGATCTCAAGATCGCGTGAGCGATCCTTCGGCGCTGCATTCGGCAGCGCTCCCTTGATCGGTCACACGTTAATTTTCGGCGAAGACCTTCCTCTCCTTGTTCCAGCAGGCAGCGGAGGTTGTAGCACTCTCCTAGCGATTCCGGCTGACTGGCGTGGTACCGGAAGTAGAGGGGAGATCTCGCAGGGCTTCGCCTTAAGCCGGAGCGAGTATGGTGGACTATGAGAGAGCTCCTCAGCGATCTAGGGTTTATACTCACCAAGGAGGAGGTGCTAGGGCCGGCGGCTAGGGATTGGAGGTGCCCAAGTCGGCGGCTAGGGGAGAAACCCTAGGCGGCGGCTAGGGTTTAGGTTTAGAGGGGGCAATCTTGTGTGTTAGGAGGGGCAGCCCTGCCCCTCCTCTTATAGGTGGGAGGCGCCGGCCAAGGTAAGGGGAGTCCCTCCCTAACTCGGATCCTAAGTGGGCCGGCGGTGGAGGGGAGGAACTCCTCCCCAACTCGGTTTCCACCTTTCCCTCCACTTCCCAAAATAGCCGTTTGACTTTTCAAATTGGCGTTTGACTTATCAAACTAGGATTTGATTAAACCCTTTATTTTGTTCAGCGATGACACCTAGTACATGATGCAATCATTCCAACTTGGTATGACACATTCATGTACCCTTCCCCTTCGGAGTGCCGGACATTCCGGAACCTTCTAGAACATTCTCGATGAAAACACCGGAACCATTTTCCAACCCCGAAACAGGACTTTCCTTATATGAATCTTTATTCTCTGGACCATTCCGGATCTTCTCGTGATATCCCGGATTCCATCCGAGACTCCGAACAACATTCGGTCTCTTACTCATCATTCCATAACTACTCAAACAACGTCGAATCCTTAAGTGTGTCTCCCGAACAATAACCAATAGAGGCTAGAAATTCATATGGCTCCCACATATTTCTACGATTACTTTGCGATCGAATGAACCACTTACATACGATACCAATTTCCCTTTGTCTCACGATAGTTTACTTATCCGAAGTTATGATCGTCGGTATCTCTACATACCTAGTTCAACCTCATTACTGATAAGTACTCTTTTCTCGTTCCCGTGATATGTGATCCCTTGTGAGCCAGTCACATGCTTGCAAGCTAATTGGATGACATTTCACCGAGAGGGCCCAGAGTATATCTATCCGTCATATGGATGGACAAATCCCACTCTTGATCCATGTGTCTCAACCAATACTTTCCGAACACTCAATGCCACCTTTATAGCCACCCAGTTACGGTGTGGTGTTTGATGTCATCAAAGCATCCTTCTGGTGAAGGTGATATGCATGATCTCATGGTCGAAGGAATTAGGTTACTATGTATCAGAAAGCATATATCAACTGAACTATTAAAATGACTTGATCTTTATGCTAAGCTTATCTATAGGAGTATGTCCACCATATCATTCTCCTAACGATATGATCTTGTTGTTAATAACATCTCAATGTTCATGATAGGGAAACCACAATCATTTATTAACCAACAAGCTAGTATTATAAAGAGGCTTTACTAGGGACTCTATTCTAGTTTACAAATCACACAAGTTTTAATGTTTCCTTGTTAATACTATTATAGCATGAATGTAAACATTTATCATAAACACAAAGGTATAATAATAACTACATTTATTATTGCCTCTAGGGCATATCTCCAACAGTGCCGGTGCCGCCGCCCTCCGAGCCGCCGTAGCATTCCAATCCACTAGCCTCTCCCGCTGCTCCCGCCGCCGCTGCTCCTCCTGGAAGGCCCAGCGATTGGCCTCCCGTCGTTCCTCCTCCTCCCGTCTGCGCCTTTTCTTCAAGGCGCGCTTGGCCCGCTTCTCCTCCCACTTGGCGTAAGCAGCCAGCTCTGCCTCTTCCTCCTTCTCTGCTGCCTTCCAGTACTCTTCGGAGGGGCCGTCGTCGGGGAGGTTGCCGCCACCGGGGACGGGGTTGTGGACGAAGGGTCCCTCCGCCCAGGGGCGCGTGGGCGCCTCCTTCTCCCAGACCTGCTTGTGGTCCGGGTGGTTGTCCTCGTCGCTAACTTCGGTGTCGAAAGGGAAGCGGTGGGGGGAGTTCGCCTTGGTCGCGGGAGTGTTTTGGGGCTGGGATGAGGCAAAGGGACGGTCTCGAGGTTGAAGATGAGGGGCAAGATGAGATGAGGAGGCAAAGGCGTTTTGCCTATTTATTGAGGGCGGGGCGTGAAGGGCGGCGTGGGAATCCAGCGTTGGCGCAGCCGCGTGCGCTGCGTTGCGTGTAGGCAGCGGGCGTAGCCGCGTGCGTGATCAATGCGGTCAGTGCAAAAAAATTGCTAGGATGCGATATGACCCCTGCACCGTCGCACCCGCCCCTGCATGCATGCATGCATTAATGCGAAAGAGAGAAAAACGTCCAAGGTAGTTGTTCATTGGCAGTAAAAAATAAAAGAGAAAATAGAATTTGGCCTTGATTTACTCGGTAATAAATGCAGGAATCTAGTACCAAGGTACTCGTTCGTTTTTACACACCGCATGCAACAAACTCGTTCGTTTTTACACATGCAAGAAAAACCAGTGGGAGTAATCAGGGGGATGTCAATTGGAGGGAATAGAGGGAGTATGAAACTAAGTTTATAATATTTTAGATTTTGATTTTTTTCTTATATACGTAGTCAAAGTTGATATTTTAGATTTATAAATATTGACTTTTTATATGGCGCATAAACCGGATGGGAGTAAGTTTGACTGAAGAAAGTTGTTCGACGTACACTTATTTAATGCGACCGAGGGAGTAAATACGCTGCAGCGCTGTTGCACGCAAAATAGCTAGACTGCGACGCGAGAGGCAGCTGCATAGCATGCGTGCATGGTGTAGCCCGCCCCGCCCAGCGCCCTCGCATGCCACGCTCGGTCCAACGGTCAATGGAGTGTGTCATGCTGTATGTTATATTTATTACATATTTTAGATTTTGATATTTTTTCTGTGGCTGGTCATAGTGACAAGCATACTCCCTCTGTCCACAAATAAGTGTACGTTTGGCTTCAAAATTTGTCCACAAAACGTGTACTTCTACCTTTCCAATGCACTTTAAAGTAGAAAAAATTGCTTCACAGAAATCATGTCCAATAACATTTAGCAAATGGTCTCTTCAATTTATTTGCAGACGGAGGGAGTATGTGGGAGTAACTTAGAGTAGTAACATGCATGAACCTGAGGGAAGTAAGTTTGACTGAAGAAAGTTGTTAGATGTACACTTATTTAATGCGACGGAGGGAGTAAATACACTGCAGCGCTGTTGCACGCAAAATAGCTAGACTGCGACGCTAGGGCAGCTGCATAGCATGCATGCATGGTGCAGCACGCCCCGCCCAGCGCCCTCGCATGTCACGCTTGGTCCAACGGTCAATGGAGTGTGCCACGCTGTACCTTATCTGTTCATGGAAAAATGATAAAGCCAATCAGATTTCAGAATCATCCATCCTACGGATCGCCAAGAGCTAGCTGCGAAATCCTTCTAAGAGACGCCAACCAATCAGGTTGCAGAACAAGCCCTTCCACGGATCGCCCAGAGCCACCCGTGGAATCTTTCTAGAAGACGCGATGGGACGGCCACAATGTCGCGCTAGGGTTAGATCTACGTTCCTAATTCGACCTTAGGGTTAGCTGGGTTTAGGATGCAGTCAACGGGATTTCACAAGTTTGACCAGACATTCAAATGTGCATAACTAATTCAAAAAAAATCAAAAAAATACAAAACCTTCGCATGGTGTCATGTTATGTGACATAGTTGTGAGGAAAAATATCAAACTTGGTCTATTGATCATATTTCAAAAAACCCTTCACAAAATGACCTATCTCCTCCAAGGTTTTCTGCCTTTCGGGTCAAATGACCAATGATATGGCTAGAATCAAGGCATAGTTTGTGATAATGTGCCCATATTGGGCATGCATGTGTATAATGGGATGACTAACAATGTTGTAGCACAAAGTTTTCCTTTTTGGCCTTTAGAAAATCCATTTTCTATTTTACGAGTCTTAGAAAGAGGGGGATTTGTGAAGCAACCACCAAATTGAAGTTTCAAAATGGTAACATCCTATTTTTAAAAAATACTAGACCACCTATCATGTATAATTTCCCAACTTGAGTATCTCAAACCTTTTATTCCATCCCTGGTGAAAAAGACAAATCCAGCCGGATCGGCTAGAAGTGGGTAAGATATGAACTACAGGTACATGATTTCATGCTGATGATTTTTTGTAAAAATCATTTTTAGGTTCACAACATGCTATTTCATCAGAGTTCCAATGCTAGTTTTGTGAGCCTCAGCCCCTAGCTAAGAATATTTATGAAAACCCTTCAAAAAGTTTGACCAGACATTCAAATGTGCATAACTAATTCAAAAAAATCAAAAAAATACAAAACCTTCACATGGTGTCATGTTATGTGACATAGTTCTAAGGAAAAATATCAAACTTGGTTTTAGAAATGGTCGAAAAAACTTGCTTAGAAATGAGGTGGTTTACCCTAGCTTTGGAGCCCATTTCTACCACATTTTGGGTGAGGGTGAGTTGTACTTCACAAAAGGGATCAGGGTGAGGATGAGTTGTATTGTACATATGATAAAAACATTGGAAGCTCATACAAACATAGAAAAGTGACATAGCTACATTTGTTGAAATTCAAATTTACCATCATATTTGAATTTTGTCCAAATTATCAACAAGTGACGAATTATTATAATAACAAATGTTTACAACAACAACAACTGCCAAATTATTACAATAACAAATGTTTACAACAACAAGTGCCAAATTCAAAGTCTATTTCTTTTGGCTCTTCTTACCCCTCGTTTTCTTCTCCTTCACAAGTTTCACACCACACAACAGGTTTATGCTCTTCTTTTTCTTACCATTACCATCTGGCCTCCCCACAGCACGTCCAAGAGTCTCCTTCACCTCCTGCACCTCCTCAACAACCTCATGATCATGATCCAGAGCCTCATCAACATGGTCACTTTGCACCAGAGCCTCAACAACATGGTCAGTTTGCATCAGAGCCTCAACAACAGGTTCATTTTGCACCAGAGCCTCAACAACAGGCTCATTTTGCACTAGAGCCTCAACAACAGGCTCATTTTGCCCCTCATTTTGCACCAGAGCTTCCAAATCAGAAACGGTGTGCCCTAAAGCCTCAACAGTTTGCACATCATCCTCCAAAACAAGTTCAGATTGCACCTCAGCAGCACCAAACATGATCTGGTTAGTTCTCTTCTTTCTTTGTCCATTGATTCTTGCCCTTTTCACTGGCCAGCATTCGCCAACAACAAGAGGTGGGCCTTTTTCTCCACGCTTCCTCCTGAAAACAAGCAAGTTAGCTGGGGGAGAAAAATCATCAACAAGAAATGGGATAGATTTTGGATGAACATACTTTGGCTTTTCAGCAGTGTATCTACACTTGGTAGAGCCAGCTCGGTGTCCAAGTTCTTCACAGAGTTTGCATCTATTCTTGTTACCTTTTTGGGCCATTTTTGGCTTGACATCTTTCTTTTCATCTTTCTTTCCCTTCTTGCTGCTCCCACGTTTCTCAAACCAAGCCTTGAATCTACTCTGCTTGGGCCTGCGAGCCTTTCTTTTCATCAAAGGAGGACACAAGGAGAACTGAATGTCCACTTCAGGCCACTAAGACTGATCTGTAAGTGCTGGAATTAGTGTTCCATATGCAGCCTTGAATTTTGCTACAGAATAATACTCATGCAAATATGGGTGCATATTTAGCTTGTGTTTGGAGGCCAAGAAAAGTATGGCATGCTCACAAGGCTTCCCAATGTGTTGCCACTCAAGGCATGTGCATTCATGCAATTGAGTGTCAACAACATGCCTCCTGCTAGTCTTTGTATCTCTGACTTCAGCACCCCACAATGAGGATTTCTCAACACGCAAATGTGCAAGATTTCTGCTCCATTGACCCTTTGCACAACATCAGGAAGCTTATCTCCTTGAAGAACATCACCAAGCCTTCTTCTCAATTCCCACAACCTCATGATCATGATCCTGATCTGGTCAACCATGTCATGGACAGGCAAGTCTTTTAACTCCTTCACTTTGTTGTTGAAACTTTACAAATTATTGTTGATATGATCACATTTGATGGCGTGTTAAAACCAGACTGTACCATAAAAGAGAATGGTAGGTTTCCAACTATGTACAAAATTTGACCCTATCCTCCTGAGAGCATGCCTTAATCTTCTCAAGGTGATATGAATGTATGCACTGGTGTAAGATCTTGTTGCCACATCGTCCAAAATCATCTCCTCTGAATTTTTGATCAAATTCATCCACATATAGTCAAGCACTCTCTGCTCAGCATGAGGAAAACAATCTTCACTGCATTTTCTAAACCTTTACATGCATCTGTGCACTTGCCAATGGAGAGACTGGCCCTATGCATCTTTTCAACTGCATCATGAACCATGTCCATGATGCCTCTGTCTCAGACTGAAACATGCCAATAGCTACAGGGAACATCCAATTGTGTCCATCTAAAGCATTGCATGCTGCTAGTTGATCATTCCACTTTCCAGTCAAGAAAGATGAGTCTATACTCAAATATGGACGGCACCCTGCTTTGAAGCTATCGATGCAAGGCTTTAAAGCCATGAAGAATTTAGAGAAAAATACATTCCCATCAGCTGTTACCTCTGTTGGAGATATGCCCTAGAGGCAATAATAAATGTAGTTATTATTATATATCTTTGTGTTTATGATAAATGTTTACATTCATGCTATAATAGTATTAACAAGGAAACCATTAATACTTGTGTGATTTGTAAACTTAATTTGAAGTCCCTAGTATAGCCTCTATACTTCACTAGCTTGTTGGTTGATTGATGATTGTGGTTTCCCTATCATGAACATTGAGATGTTATCAACAACAAGATCATATCATTAGGAGAATGATATGGTGGACATACTCCTATAGATAAGCGTAGCATAAAGATCAAGTCATTTCAATAGTTCAATTGCTATATGCTTTCTGATACATAGTAACCTAATTCCTTCGACCATGAGATCATGCATATCACCTTTACTGGATGGATGCTTTGATGTCATCAAACACCACACCGTAACAGGGTGGCTATAAAGGTGGCATTGAGTGTTCGGAAAGTATTGGTTGAAACACATGGATCAAGAGTGGGATTTGTCCATCCACATGACGGATAGATATTCTGGGGCCCTCTCGGTGAAATGTCATCCAATTAGCTTGCAAGCATGTGACTTGGTCACAAGGGATCACATATCACGGAACGAGAAAAGAGTACTTATCGATGGAGGATGAACTAGGTATGCGAGATACCGAGCGATCATAACCTCGGATAAGTAACATATCGTGAGACAAAGGGAAATTGGTATCGTATGTAAGTGGTTCATTCGATGTAAGTAATCGTAGAAATATGTAGAGCCATATGAATTTCCAGATTCCTCTATTGGTTATTGTTCGGAGAAGTGTCTCGATCATGTCCGCATAATTCACGAACCGTAGGGAGACACATAAGGATTGACGTTGTTTGAGTAGTTATGGTATTATGAAAGAGACCGAATGTTGTTGGTCTCGGATGGGATCCGGGATATCACGAGGAGATCCGGAATGGTCCGAGAATAAGATTCATATAAGGAAAGTCCCGTTTGAGTTGGGGAATGGTTCCGTGTTTTCATCAGGGAACATTCTAGAAGGTCCCGAATGTCCGGCACTCGGAGGGAAGGGTACATGAATGTGTCATTACATATTGGAATGATTGCATCATGTACTAGGTGTTCTTGCTGTCCCAAATAAAGGATTTATTTAAATCCTAAATTGAAAAGTCAAGCGGCTAGTTTGAAAGTCAAGCGCAATTTTGGGAAGTGGGAAAGAGGAGGATTGGAGGAGGCCGAGTTGGAGGAGGGTTCCTCCCTTGGCAGCGCACCTCCCAAGGCCGAGTTGGGAGGAACTCCTCCCTTGGCCGGCCAGCCCTCCCACCTATATAAGGAGGGCAGGGCTCCTCCTAAGACACAAGTTTCCTATCCTCTAAACTAAACCCTAGATCTAGACCCGGTTTAGAGCTATTTGGGTTTAGAGCCTTCTAATTGGTTTAGAGCCCTCTAATTGGTGTGTCTAATTACTAGACCACTAATAGCCTCTCTCATAAGCTCCACCATACTCACCGGCTTAAGGCGAAGCCTCATGATTTCCCTCTACCTCCCATTACCACGCCGTTGTCTTTGCGGAATCGCGAGGAGAGTGCTACAACCTCCATTCTTTGGAACAAGGAGAGGAAGGTCTTCGTCGAAACCGACGTGTGACCGATTGCTGAGCGCTCTTGAACGCAGCGCTGGAAGGATCGTCTCACGCGATCTTGAGATCGGAAAGAAATCGACTACATCACCCACGAGAATCTGCTCTCGTTAAACACTTTGGAATCTTCGAGGGTGAGTTATTCCATCGACTTCGTTGCTGCAATCTAGTAGATAGATCTTGGCTTGTTTGTTTGTATGCGATAGAAAATTTTTGTTTTCCATGCTACGAACCCCTACATGGTATCGAGCCGTGTCTATATGTAGATCTGTTGCAGAGTAGAACACAATGGTCATTGTGGGCGTTGGCGCTTTTATTGTAGATTGATTTTGTGTACTTTGCATCTTGCGGTATGTTGGGATGAAGCGGCCGGGCTAACCTTACATGACATCGTTCATGAGACTTGCTCAACGCAACATGCAACTTGTATTGCATAAGTGGCTTCTTGGGTGCTGTTTCTCCTAGCATAGTAAAGATCCAATTTACAACGGTGATCAACAATGCTAGTATCAATGTTGTGGTTCTTGTTCGTAAGTTAGAGCGACACTTATTGAAAGCCCCAAACCACGTAAAATATGCAAAGAAAGGAGAAGCGTCTAACTTTGTTTTGCAGGGTGTGCGATGATGTGATATGGCCATGATTGTGATTATATTTGATGTATGCAATGTTCCTTATTGTAAGTTGGCAACCGGCGAGCCATATGGTTGTCTTTAATTTCTATTAAGACCTGCGTGTCTATTCAAAATAGTTGTAATAGTTGAAGCTGGTGGGACAACCATCAAGAAGCGTCATTGACCTTGATGCTATGCGGTGATGATGGAGATCATGTTCGTGCTTGAAGATGGAGATCGGAAGCACAAAGAAGAAAGCCATATCATATCACATATTATGAATTGCATGTGATGTTAATCCTTTATGCATCTTGTATTGCTTAGTAGGCAGCGGTAGCATTATAAGATGATCCCTCATGCACATAAATTTCAAGTTCTAAAGTGTTCACCCTTAGTATGCACCGTTGCCAAAGCTTGCTGCTTGAAGCACCACGTGATGATCGGGTGTCTTTGATTCATGGTGAATACAACGTAAGCAAGCCAGATTTGCTTATGCGGTAGCTAAGGTTTGATCTTGACGAGCCTAGCATGTACAGACATGGTCTCGGAACACGGATTACCGAAAGGTAAAGCATGAATCATATAGTAGATATGATGAACATGATGATTGTTAGCCATTGAAACTATATCAACTCTCGTGATGATCGGTGTTGATGTAGTGGATTTGGTTCGATGTGATCACTAAAACAATGTGAGGGATGTTGTTTTGAGTGGGAGTTCACCTAGTTTAATTTCATTAATTAATTTGAACTCAATTTGTCATAAACTTAGTCTAAACTATTGCAAATATGTTGTAGATCAATGGCAGCCCTACCATCAATTTTAATGCGTTCCTAGAGAAAGAAAAGTTGAAAAACAATGGAAGCAACTTGGATTGGTTCCGCAATTTGAGGATTGTCCTCACGGTGTAATTTGACCTATGTGCTGGATGCACCGCTAGGTGACCCACTGCGGTGATGCTACCGATGAAGTAAAGAATGTTTACCTCGCTCGGAAGAATCGGTACTCCATAGTTCAGTGTGCTATCTTGTATGGTTTAGAATCGAGCTTGAAAAGGTTTGAAGAGTCGGACCCATATGATATTGTCGAGGATCTCAAATTAATCTTTGAGACTCATGCGGCAATTGAAAGTTATGAAACTCGAAAAGTTCTTTAAGCGCAAGATGGAAGAGGGTAGCTCCGTCGGTGAGCATGTGCTTAAGATGTCAGACGCAAATAAACTTCAAAGTTTGGGTATAGTGATTCCTAATACTTTGGGGGTTTACCGCATCCTCAATCACTACCACCAAGTTACAAGAACTTTGTGATGAACTACAACATGCGAGAACATGAACAAAGAGTTGCCAGAACTATTTGCTATGTTAAAATCTGCAGAAGTGGAGATCAAGAAAGAGCACCAAGTGTTGATGGTCAATAAGACAACCATATTCAAGAAAGGCAAGTCTAAGCAGAAGGGACACTTCAAGAAGGGTGGTAAGAAAGTTACCATGCCGACGAAGAAGACCAAGGCTGGATCCAAGCACGATCTTGAGTGCTTTTTTGCAAGGGAGAAGGTCCTTTGGGCGGAATTGCCCAAAGTACTTGGCGGATTTGAAGAGCGGCAACATCAAGAAGAAAGGTATATCGATATACATGTTATTGATGTGTATCTCACTAGTATTCGTAGTAGTGCACAGGTATTTGATCTTGGTTCGGTTGCTCATATTTGTAACTCGAAGCAGGGCTGCGAATAAGCGGAAGCTAGTGAAGAGCGAGGTGACGCGGCGTGGGAAGCGGATCAAAGGTTGATGTGATCGCGATTGACGCTACCTCTTCATCTCCCATCGGGATTAGTTTTATACTTAAATAATTGTTATTTGGTGCCTGCGTTAAGCATGAACATTATATCGGGATCTTGTTTATTGCGAGACGGTTACTTGTTTAAATCCGAGAATAATGGTTGTTCGATTTATATGAGTAATATGTTTTATGCACATGCACCTTTGATAGATGGTCTATTCATATTGAATCTCGATAGTGGAAATACACATATCAACAACATTGAAGCTAAGCGATTGAAATCAGCGATAATTAGACCTATATGTAGCCTGCGTCTTGGTCACATTGGAGTGAAGCGTATGAAGAAACTCCATTCGATGGACTTCTTGAATCACTTGATTTTGAATCACTTGAAAGATGCGAAGCATGTCGATGGGTAAAATGACTAAGACTCCATTTTACGGTATGATGGGCGAGCTACGACTTATTGGAAATCATACATACCGATGTGTGTGGTCCAATGAGTGTAGCATCATGTGATGGTTATCGTTATGTTCTTACCTTCACGGATGATTTGAGTAGATATGGGTATATCTATTTCATGAAACATAAGTCCGAAACTTTCGAGAAGTTTAAGGAGTTTCAAAGTGAGGTAGAGAATCAACGTAACAAGAAGATTAAATTTCTACGTTCTGATCGTGGAGGTGAATATCTAAGTTACGAGTTTGGCGAGCATTTGAAGAAATGTGGAATACTTTCGCAGTTGACACCGCCGGGAACACCGCAGCGTAATGGTGTGTCTGAACGTCGTAATCGAACTCTCTTAGATATGGTTCGTTCTATGATGTCACTTACAGATTTACCACTATCATTTTGGGGTTATGCATTAGAAACAGCCGCATTCACTTTAAATAGGGCACCATCTAAATCCGTTGAAACGACACCGTATGAATTATGGTTTGGGAAGAAACCTAAATTGTCGTTCCTTAAAGTTTGGGGATCTGAAGCCTATGTAAAGAAGTTACAGCGGACAAGCTTGAACCCAAAGCGGAAAAATCGTCTTCATAGGATACCGAAGGAAACTATTGGGTATACCTTCTATCATAGATCCGAAGGCAAAATCTTCGTTGCTAAGAATGGATCCTTTCTAGAAGAATTTCTCTCGAAAGAAGTATTTGGAAGGAAAGTAGAACTCGACGAGGTTGTCGAACCTTCTCTCGAAATTGCGAGTAGCGCAGCACCGGAAGAAGTTCTGTGGTACTGCACCAATAAGAGAGGAAGCTAATGATGATGATCATGAAACTTGGTTGAAGTTGCTCTGAGCCTCGGTCAATGAGAACTCATACCACTCCAGTTGGTATGATTCCGTTATGAATGTCATGTTGGTGGACAACACCGATAACCCGAGACATATGAGGAAGCGATGATGAGCCCAGATTCAATAAATGGCAAGAAGCCATGAAATCCGAGATTGGATCCATGTACGAAAACCAAGTATGGACTTTGGTGGACTTAGGATGGCGGAAGGCTGTCGAGAACAAATGGATTTTCAAGAAGAAAGCAGATCTTGATGGTAATGTTCTTGTCTATAAAGCTCGACTTGTCGCAAAAGGGTTTCGACAAATTCAAGGAGTTGACTACGATGAGACTTTCTCACGGTAGCGAAGCTAAAAGTCTGTGAGGATTATGTTAGCAATCGCTGCATATTATGATTATGAGATATGGATGGATGTCAAAACAGCATTCCTCAATGGAGACATTGATGAAGAGTTGTATATGATGCAACCCAAAGGTTTTGTCGATCCTAAAGATGCTAACAAGGTATGCTTCAACGGTCCATCTATGGATTGAAGCAAGCATCGAAGTTGGAATCAACGTTTTGATAAGGTAATCAAAGTTTTGGTTTTATACAAACTTATAGAGAAGCTTGTATTTACAAGAAAGTGAGTGGGAGCTGTAGCATTCTTAATCTGTATGTGGATGACATATTGTTGATTGGGAATGATGTAGACCTTCTTAATAGTGTCAAAGAGTATTTGAATAATAGTTTTTCAATGAAGGATCTTGGCGAAGCTTACATATTAGGCATAAAGATTTATAGAGATAGATCGAACGCCAAATATCATTGTCACAAAGTACATATTTGGACAAAGTTCTAAAGAGGTTTGGAATGGAAGATAGCAAGAAAGGGTTCTTGCCCATGTTGCCCGACCTTGAGTAAAACTCAAAGTCCGACATCGGCAGAAGATAGAGAAAGGATGAGTAAGACTCCCTATGCCTCAGCCATAGGATCTCTAATGTATGCCATGCTATGTACTAGACCCGACATCGCATATGCTGTTAGTCTAACTAGCAGATATCAAAGTGATCAAGGAGAGGATCATTGGACAATGATCAAAAACATCCTTAAGTACTTGAGAAGAACTAAGGATATGGTTCTTTCTTATGGAGGTGATGAACAGCTCGTTGTAAATGGTTACACCGATGCTAGTTGGAACACCGATCCGGATGATTCTAAATCACAATCTGGATCGTATTTATTTTGAATGGTGCAGCGATTAGCTGGAGGAGTGCAAAGCAAAGCGTTGTGGCGAGATCTTCAACTGAATCGGAATACATGGCTTCGGAGGCTTCTGAAGCGATATGGATGAAAGAGTTCATTCTGAGCTGGGTGTGGTTCCTAGTCGCTGGACCCAATGTCTATCTACTGTGATAACATG
Source organism: Avena insularis (assembly GCA_023614405.1). Taxonomy (NCBI): domain Eukaryota; kingdom Viridiplantae; phylum Streptophyta; class Magnoliopsida; order Poales; family Poaceae; genus Avena; species Avena insularis. Next base: position 12,808,411 of record CM042684.1, read on the forward strand.
GGCGCCATAGCCAATGCGCAAGAACCAAGGTCACACAAGAAGCTGAAGCATATCAAGCTGCGTTTCCACGCTATTCGAGAACATATCCAGGATGGGGATATAAAGATTTGCAAAGTACACACAGATCTGAATGTGGCGGATCCGTTGACTAAACCCCGAGGGCAAAACATGACCAACACCAAACTGCCATGGGTGTTCGGTATATTACCATGTAATCTAGATTAGATGACTCTAGTGCAAGTGGGAGGCTGTTGGAGATATGCCCTAGAGGCAATAATAAATGTAGTTATTATTATATATCTTTGTGTTTATGATAAATGTTTACATTCATGCTATAATAGTATTAACAAGGAAACCATTAATACTTGTGTGATTTGTAAACTTAATTTGAAGTCCCTAGTATAGCCTCTATACTTCACTAGCTTGTTGGTTGATTGATGATTGTGGTTTCCCTATCATGAACATTGAGATGTTATCAACAACAAGATCATATCATTAGGAGAATGATATGGTGGACATACTCCTATAGATAAGCGTAGCATAAAGATCAAGTCATTTCAATAGTTCAATTGCTATATGCTTTACGATACATAGTAACCTAATTCCTTCGACCATGAGATCATGCATATCACCTTTCTTTGGATGGATGCTTTGATGTCATCAAACACCACAATAATGTGGGTGGCTATAAAGGTGGCATTGAGTGTTGAAGTATTGGTTGAAACACAAGGATCAAGAGTGGTATTAGTCCATCCACATGACGGATAGATATTATCTGGGCCCTATAGGTGAAATGTCATCCAGTTAGCTTGAAAGCAAGTGACTTGGTCACACGGGATCACATATCAGGAGCGAGAAAAGAGTACTTATCGATGCGAGGATGAACTAGGTATGCGAGATACCGGCGATCATAACCTCGGATAAGTAACATATCGTGAGACAAAGGGAAATTGGTATCGTATGTAAGTGGTTCATTCGATCAAAGTAATCGTAGAAATATGTAGAGCCATATGAATTTCCAGATTCCTCTATTGGTTATTGTTGAGAAGTGTCTCGATCATGTCCGCATAATTCACGAACCGTAGGGAGACACACTTAAGATTGACGTTGTTTGAGTAGTTATGGTATTATGAGAAAGAGACCGAATGTTGTTGAGTCTCGGATGGGATCCGGGATATCACGAGGAGATCCGGAATGGTCCGGAGAATAAGATTCATATAAGGAAAGTCCGTTTGGAGTTGGGGAATGGTTCCGGTGTTTTCATCGAGGAACATTCTAGAAGGTCCCGAATGTCCGGCACTCGGAGGGAAGGGTACATGAATGTGTCATTACATATTGGAATGATTGCATCATGTACTAGGTGTTCTTGCTGTCCCAAATAAAGGATTTATTTAAATCCTAAATTGAAAAGTCAAACGGCTAGTTTGAAAGTCAAGCAACAATTTTGGGAAGTGGGAAAAGAGGAGGATTGGAGGAGGTCGAGTTGGAGGAGGTTCCTCCCTTGGCGGCGCACCTCCCAAGGCCGAGTTGGGAGGAACTCCTCCCTTGGCCGCCAGCCCTCCCACCTATATAAGGAGGGGCAGGGCTCCCCTCCTAAGACACACAAGTTTCCTATCCTCTAAACTAAACCCTAGATCTAGACCCCGGTTTAGAGCTATTTCGGTTTAGAGCCTTCTAATTGGTTTAGAGCCCTCTAATTGGTGTGTCTAATTACTAGACCACTAATAGCCTCTCTCATAAGCTCCACCATACTCGCACTTGGCTTAAGGAAGCCTGCGGATTTCCCTCTACCTCCGGTACCACGCCGTTGTCTTGCCGGAATCGCGAGAGAGTGCTACAACCTCCGCCTCTTTGGAACAAGGGAGAGGAAGGTCTTCGTCGAGTACCGAACGTGTGACCGATTGCGGGAGCGCTTCTGGAACGCTGCTGGAAGGATCGTCTAGCGATCTTGAGATCGGAAGAATCGACTACATCACCCACGAGAATCTGCTCTCGTTAAACACTTTGGAATCTTCGAGGGTGAGTTATTCCATCGACTCGTTGCTGCAATCTAGTAGATAGATCTTGGCTTGTTTGTTTGTATGAGATAGAAAATTTTTGTTTTCCATGCTACGAACCCCTACAACCTCAGTATCTATCTCCACAACACTGCCAGGTGACCTCTTCTCTACTTCTGCTTTGAAGTTACAAAGCATTCGAAAGGTATTTGCCCAATCACCATATAGCTCTTTCATTGCCCTTTGCTTTGCCTTCCACACTGTAGTATAATTCAGCTTTATGGGGTACTGCTTTTCCAAGTCTATTTTCAGTCTCTTTGCAGTGTTGTTTGGTGTTGTGGCTAAAATGGGCTTGATCTTTTCTGCAACCCATAATTGTGATGTCATCTTTGTAACTGTTTGAGAACTTGTAATGCAAGTATGAGGTTTTGGAATTTGATTCACTCTTATTGTCCTTCCATCAGGTTGACGTCTAGCAGATATATACCACTTGCAAGGCTTGGCACCACCATCATAACCTACGCATTTTGCATAGAACTTCTTTTTATCAGTCCACATAGTCTTGGTAGCAAACTCACTTTTGACTGCATATGTCCTGAAATACATCCTGAATTCATCCATGCTTGGAAACAATCTCCCAACTTCAATAACTGGGTCCTCTTTGTCATAAACTGTTACTAGCTCATCATCATGTGCATCATCTATATGAACTGCAGCATTTTCCAACAACTCTAGATCTATATCTGCCTCTTCATCTCTTAAATGGTTGTCACCATCATTTGCAGCTTCATCCCTCTTCTTATCCTTGTCTCTGTCATCTATAGGAATGCCAAAAAGCTTTGCCATTTCAATGTCATCTATTGGTGCAACGACCAAATCAGTCTGGTCATGTATCTCAACTGAATTCCAGTCAACAGTTACAATCCTTTGTGCATTAGCATCTGCAGCATCCCCCTGTGCATTAGCATCATCCTCCACTGTTAACACTTCCAACTCAGTAAGTATAGGCATTACTTGCCTTTGTGCAGCCTAATCATCCTCGACCATCTGAGCAGCCAGCTTCGAGGCCACATATCCAACCCTCGAATCAGGTTTCAGATCAATGAGCTCTGCTAAAAACAGAACAGTTTTGCTTGTCCAACCGTTTCGCTCATCGATTTCATCAACTATATGTTCCCCTTCTCAACCCTAACATAGTCACATTTGCAATAATCAAATCGTAACAAAGAACTTGCTCTGGCCCCCAAACCACACTATCCCCAATTTTTTCCACCATTTTCCTCACCGCCTCCTCTCCCATGTTTATTATCTCTTGGGGATCAACATGTTCTAATTCCACCTCCCATTTAACAACTGTGTCTCTCTCAATGAGCTGTGTGCTGCCATCAACTAAAACAGCCCTAGAGGGAAAGAAATTGATGCGAAATTCGAAGGTTTGGCATGCAACATCGTCTCCCCTGTTTTTGGCGGGCACTGTGAGCTAGCGAAAGCGAACAAAGAGCTCAACCTTAGAGAAATTAAGTGCAGAGATACAGGATGTACCGATTAGAAGTCCCCTCTCCATGCTCCATCTCGTTCCCCCTCGCCCCGTTTTGCACACCCTCGCCTCCACAATCTAGCATCAATGGGCACGCTCAGATCTCGAATTGAGAAGAATGGGAGAGGAATTAGCTTTCAAATGGCCTTCACCATCTTCGCCGTCGAACGAAAGCGCCACCGCCTAAATTAATTGCCGTGCCGCCGCCGGCGCCGAGAACGATGGGTGAGGTCCGCCGCCGCCGTCGGGGAAGCTACAGTCAGTGTGACGAGCGCTCTCGATCGTAAGCGGTTGGTTTGACTGGCTGTCTCAACCGACCGGTTTGGCTTAACCCTAATCTTGAAACAAAGTTAAATGTGTCCTTAACGACCGTTTTATGGCCCGTGTGGCCCTGGGATATTAGCTGCCTCACAACCGTCGCATGCGAGCTATTCTTTTCAACGATGTCGTGTTCCTTCTAATTCCGCGTAAAGACGTCGCATAGGATCTATAAGCCCCTTTTTTGGCATAAAGCCAGCCGATGTACCTCCGGATTATTCTGGTGTCTGAATCATATAAGCATCTGAAAATGTTGCCAAAAGTTGAGAACCACAGTGACATATTGTCTCTACGTACTGCCTAGTGACATGTTGCCATTGGCGCCGCTGTCAAGAATCGAATTCGTCCATTTTTTGCAGGTAGATAAATAGGGTAGAGGTGTGCAGGGATTTCCCAAACACCAACCGACCAACCCAAAACACAACTCCTATTTTCTGCGTCATGTCCTGCTAATTAGAAGACCGACCATGGACAGATCTTCAGATGCTCACAGGTATGCCACTGCTCTAAATCCTTCCTCCTATGATCGACATTGTAGTAAAGAAATTGTGCTATGATCGAGGGGTTAAACTGCCAAATTCGTGCACATTTTCTCCGTAGAGATTGTGGAATCTCTCCTATAGCTGAGCTGCTATCAGCAATCACTAAATGAAAACGGACATTTGATTTGTTTAACAATGTGTTTGGTTCAGTATAATGCAAAATAACTATGTTTTTGGAGTACATAGGTTGCATTCAGCATTTTTCTGTTTTTCTCATGTGTGCCCCATTGCGTGATCACACAGGGTGCGCGAGGCTCTTCACAGCCCAGGGCTGCGCGCTCTACCTCGCCGTCTTCCCCGCCGCCACCGCCCTCCGTGTCCACCGAGCCACATGCCAGCTCTCCCGCGCTCCCTCGCTGAGCCAACTCACCCGGAGCATGTCAAGGATGGGCATTCAGGGAGGCGGCCATGGCGGCGGCGGCGGAGCGGTGGCGCTTGGGTGCAAGATGGTGGGAGCCGGCAGCGACGGGACGCTGGACGTGTGCGCCCGCGTGTGCGTCATCGACGAGAACGAGGTCATCCTCTATGAGTCCTTCGTGAAGCCGCTCCTCCCGGTGACGCAGTACCGGCACGAGATGACGGGGATCCGTCCCGAGCACCTGCGTGACTCTGGCACAACGGTGAAGCAGGCGCGGAAGCGGGTGGAGGACATCCTCCTCAACGGCGAGCAGCCGTGGAAGATCTGCACTGGGCGCGGCAGCGCGAGGCTGCTCGTAGGCCACGGGCTGGACCACGACCTCGACGGTCTGGGCATAGACTACCCAGAGTACCTGAAGCGGGACACGTCCACGTACCCGCCACTGATGAAGACGAGCAGCCGGCTGATGAGCAACTCGCTCAAGTTCCTCACGCGAAGCTGTCTCGGCTACGAGATACAGAACGATGGCCACTAGCACCCCTATGATGACTGTGTGGTGGCGATGCGGCTGTACAAGAGGATGCACGCGCTGAGGCACGGCCCCAAGGGAGAGGAGAAGGGGTGCACGGGGCCGCCGCCGTCGAGCGTGGCGTGGCGTTCCCGACATGGAGGCAGCGAGAGCTAGAACGCATGTCACCTGAGGAGCTCCTGAGGATGTCCAAGCCCGACTATCGCTGCTGGTGCCTCGACGACTAGCTAGGCGTGGTGGACTACCGAATTCGATTCTTTGCCTTTATTTCCTGATGATTAAAACCTCGATGCATCAGCTAGCTAAGCAGCTGCCGTAGAACCGTGGAAAATAAATCACCCCTAGTACTTTATAGTAGGATGTCTTTGTTGGAAATTTGCCCGATTGGATTGCTACAGGTGTTGCTCCTGTCTTTTTCTCAAAAGACAATAGTATTTTGGATCGATCAATTGTCAAGACCCGGTGGTCTTGGTAGCTTGCGATATGGGGGAGGAAGAAGAAAGGAGGAGCGCCGGCGGCTCAGAGCCAGGCAGCTAGGGAAAATAAGGTACAAGACAGGAAAGAAATTAGGGTTTTTTCTTAGCATGCCGCCTAACCACCCACTCTCCCAGGTTATAACGAGTACCCTGGTGAGCCATGTTTACATTAGGGAACATAATTAAGATCTTAAACTAACTTAACCAACTAAATGTCTGATTTGGAGACGATGCATCACAGCCGTCCAAAACAGTGAATGGTATCGGTACATCACAGCCATACATCTGTCATAAACAGGGCAAATAAGGGACAGAGTCCTGACAATACTCCCTCCCTGAACACAAGACCTTAGGGCTTGAATTCAGGAAACCTTGACTGGATGAACGAAGCGTCTTCCCATGTTTCTTCCTCAGGAGACATGCCTTGCCACTGGGTGAGCCATTGTAGGACTGCCACGTCGTATTCGCCCGTGCTTCTTGGTACCTGTCGGTGTTGCAAGACATCAATGGGCATTAGTTTGAGCTTACCAGTAGGGGTGACTGAAGGTAGCCTGGGATTTAGCACGGCATGGGGACCAAATGCTTCTTGAGTTGGTTAACATGGAAGACATCATGGATGAGTGCGCCCTCTGCTAGTTGCAGTTTGTATGCCAGTTTACCCACTATTTTGAGGACTCGGAAGGGGCCGTACCATCTGGAGGCCAGTTTCATAGGATTGCCTGAGCCGAGAGAAGTTTGCCTGTGTGACTGCATTTTCAGGTAGACCATGTCACCTTCTTGGAAACTCCTGGGAGTCCTCTTTTGGGAGTCCTCTTTTGGTCTGCATACTTTTTCATGGTGTGTTGACCTTTGGTCAGGTTGTGCTGTAAGACCTGGAGCATGTTTTGGTGCTCAGCTAGAGGATTTTGTAGATCAGGAGAACAGCTAGCTGGTAAAGCTGCCAGTATAGGGGGTGGATATTCATACAAAGTCTGGAAGGTGACATTTTTATTGTTGTGTGGTAACTGTTGTTATACCACCACTCAGCAAAAGGCAGCCAGTCACACCTTTTTTTGGTTCCATGAAAGCCATACACCTCAAGTATTGTTTCAGGCATTGGTTTACTCTCAGTTTGTCCATCTGATTCAAGGTGATAAGCTGTCGTAAAGTGGAGGGATATTTTCCTGGAGGAGAAGATGCCTTGCCAGAATTTACTTGTAAAGATGGTCTCTCTATCACTGGTGATGACAGTAGGTGGTCCATGGAGTTTTAATATGTGTGTCATGAACATATCAGCTACAGTTTGGACTATGTAAGGGTGGGCAAGAGGAATGAAATGAGAATATTTGGTCAATCGATCAACTACCACCAATATTACATCCTTTCCTTTGGATTTTGGCAAACCTTCCACAAAGTCCATACTGATTTCTGCCCACTTAGCTGTAGGGATTGGTAGAGGATCTAGAAGCCTAGGATAAGGAACTTTCTCAGTCTTGGAGATTTGGCAGATAGGGCACTGTGCCACTTAGGTGTCAATGTATCCCTTCATATTGGGCCAGTAAAACAGGTTCTTGATCCTGTGGTAAGTCACCCTAATCCCAAAATGGCCTCCAATGGCAGATGAATGGAATGAATCGAAAATCTTGTCCTTTAGGTCAGCTCCTGAGCCAATAACTAGTCTGTCTTTGTATCTCAGCACCCCAGCTTTGATGGAAAAGTTGGAATGACTGGCTGGAGAAGTAGCAAGTTCCTGAAGTAGTTTGGAGCAGTAAGGGTCAGCTTGATATGATTTGGTCACATCAAGGGTCCAGGTTGGTATATCTGAGGAAGTGACCATGCAGATGTCTGCATCCTAAGGTAGATCAGGTTCACCAGCTTGGTACTTTCTAGAGAGAGCATCTGCTGCTAAGTTGTCCTTGCCTTTTTTGTATTGGATAATGAATTCAAACTCTAGAAGTTTTAACATTAATTTGTGCTGAATTCCTACCAGCATTTTCTGGCTTGCTAGGTACTTGAGTCTGCTTTGGTCAGTTTTGATGATAAGTTTGTTGCCCAGGAAGTAGTGCCTCCATTTTCTGAGGGCTTCCAGAATTTCCATGGCCTCCTTTCATAGATAGACTTGGCATTAGTGTCAGGTCCAAGGCATTTGCTAAAATAGGCCATTGGCTTGGAATGTTGCATCAGTAGTGCTCCCAATCCAGATGAGCAGGCATCTGTTTCAATGGTGAAAGACTGAGAGTAGTCAGGTAGAGCCAGGAGTGGGGGTTGGGACATAACTTTCTTGAGCTCTTGGAAAGCTTGTTATTGTTGGGGCCCCATGAGAAGTTATTCTTTTTCAATGCACTAAAAAGTGGCTGACAAATGTGAGCATATTTTGGGATGAATCTTCTGTAATACCATGTGAGGCCCAAGAATCCCCTCAGTTGTTTCAAGGTTGTAGGATTTTCCTAGTTTGTAATGTCCTAAATTTTGGTGGGATCAGTTTGCACCCCATTTGCAGAGATAATGTGACCCAAATACTCCACTTGCTTCTGACCAAATTGGCACTTAGAGAGCTTTGCCTTGAGTTCATGGTTTCTGAAAATAGTCATGACTTGCTGCAGGTGATCTAAATGTTCTTCCTGGGACTTGCTGTAAACCAACACATCATCAAAGAATACCAATACAAATTTCCTGAGAAATTTGGCAAATATGCTATTCATGAGTTCTTGAAAGGTTGATGGGGCATTGCAGAGCCCAAATGGCATCACCAAGTATTCATAGTGGCCTAAATGGGTATAGAAAGCAGTTTTAGCTATATCTTGTTCATTCATCCTTATTTGGTGATATCCAGACCTAAGATCAAATTTGCTGAATATTTGAGCTCCATGTAACTCATCCAGCAGGTGTTCAATCACATGAATGGGGAATTTGTTTTTGATAGTCATATCATTTAGTCCTCTGAAATCCACACAAAATCTCCAAGATTTGTATTTTTCCTAACCAGGATTGCAGGAGAGGAGTAAGGGCTCTTGCTTGGCCTAATTTTATTATTCTGGAGCATCTCCTTAATCAGAATTTCCACAGAATTTTTCTGGCAATGGGACATCCTATAGGGCCTAATGTTGATAGGCTTGGACCCAAGTGGTAAAAGGATTTGATGGTCACATTCCCTGTGAGGTGGCAATCCACTTGGTGGCTGGAAAATGTCTTAAAATTGGTGCAAGAGGTCATTCATCTCAGTAGATGTACTTGTAGAAGCCAGAGGAACATCAGGAGTGTGGTTTGTTAGTAGTGTTGAACAAGATGTATCCCAGGGAGCCCTGTTCAATGAGTTTGTTACATTCTTCAAAAGAGATCAGGAGCTTGTTTTGGGGTAACAAGTGATCATCAAAAAATTGTTGCTGCCCATTGATTTCTACGGTCAAGGATCTGCCCACAAAGTCAAACGTGACTGGGTTATGGGCAGTGAACCAGTTCACTCCCAGGATGATATCAGACCCTTGGAGCTCTAGGATTCTGAAATCAGTGGTAAACTTGTGTCCTTGGATGTTGAAAGAGCAGTACAAAGCCATAGCTGCTGAAGTGAGGAGACTACCACCTGCTACCTTGACTGTTCTCAACTTGGTGGGTGTGAGAGGTATCTTGTGCTTTTTGGCAAATTGGAGGTCCATGAATGTGTTGGTACTGCCGGTGTCAGTCAGGGCAATAGCCTGTGATTTTTGTATGTAGAGGAGGAGTGATATGGTGGAGCTACTTGGGAAACCACTATAAGCTGTAGAAGAAATGTTCATTACTTGCTCTTCAGGTTCCCCTAAAGGGGCTTGGACTGGTGCTACAAGTTCTTCCTGCCTATCCCTTTCCCTATGGCCATTCAGTTGTTCCACTTGGATATCAGCTTGTTGGTCCACTTGGTCTTGTTCATGTCCCTGCATTTCCATAGCATTAATTGCTCTTTGTAGATTCTGACATTTATGTCCTAAGAACCAATTATCAGCACAGTACCAACATTTCCTAGGTTCTCTGGTCCTGTCAAGAGGTGCTCTATTTCTGTTGTCCCTGTTTGGTGCTGGAGGAAGAGGAGCCTGTCGAGGCTGAGTGTTTGTGTTGCCTCTTTGAGCAGGAACAGGAGCAGGGAAGGTGGGTTTCTTTGTGGCAGACAGGAAAGCTTTCTCATACTGTCTGGCGAACCAATATGCAGATAAAAGGGTGGTAGGTTTTTGGCATTGCACAGTATGTTTAATACTGTCATTCAGTCCGATGATGAATCGATCAATGAAAAATCCTTGTGGAAGGTAGGGTTTTTTCCCTTTTCATTTGTGTCATCCATGTCACATACTGATCAATGTATGTGTTGACTAGCGTCACTTGCTTGAGGAGCTGGAGTTGGTCCATAGGATCATTAGCCACTATGTCCGGGAATCGTGCAATTAGTACATGTGTTAGTTCGTCCCAAGTAATTCTCTGCAAGTTTAGGCCTGAGCTGTTCAACCACGTCTTAGCTTGTCCTCTGATGTGAGCGATCCCCCAATGGACTCTGTTTCTCCCGGAATGTTGACCACATGGAAGATATCTTCGCATTCCAATAGCCAAGCTCTGGGTGATTCTCCAGTAAAAACAGGTATCTCAACATGTGGTGTGCGAATGTGTGGTTCAGAGTTAAGTGGTTGGTTGTTTGGTGGGTAATTGTCGGGTTGGCGGGGTTGGGGTTATGGAATATGATGTTGTTGCTGGTGGGGAGGATAGTAATGAGCAGAGTCTTGTGGGATAGGTGGGTAATAGGGATAATAGGGGGGAGGAGGAGGATAATATGGTGGGTAAGAAGGTGGATACTGTGGGTATGAGGGAGAGGTTGGTGGTGTATATGCATGGGGGTTTGTTGTGGGGCTGGTTGTTTGCGAAAAGTGCTGGCTTGTGGAAGCTTGGGGGTGAGTTGCTGTGATCGGAGGGGTAGCTGTGAAAGCTGGTTGGCTAAAGTTGTCATCGATGTGGAGGAGGTAGAGTGGCTTGATGGTCGGGGTGGCGGGTGGGGCAATTGTTCTGGCGTAAAATTGCCAAGGTTGGGAGGAAACGGGGGAGGTGGAGCCGGGGATGGTGTGGTAGTGGGTGTGGGAACCTCTGGTATTGGGGAAAGGTTGGTGTTTTGGGGGTTTGGGGAGGGGGTGGAGAAGGGTTGATTTTGGGTGGAAGATGGAGTTGTGGTTGCGGACTTGGTTGCCGGGGGAACGAGATGTGCCAAATTCGCACTCAAGGTGTTGAGCATGGAAGACATCTTGTACATCTCACCTTTCATGTCAGTGATGGCCGTCGTTGTGTCAGCTTGATAGCGCGTCAGGTGGCGGTTGACTTCACGGATGTCCCTCGGTGCGTAGCAGTGGCCGGGTTCGTCTTCATGCTCGGTATCCGTGGTCTGTGGAGTGGGGATTCCATCGCGTCTGCGGCATGGATCTGAGGAACGAGATCCAGACCGTGTGCTCGCTAGCATCTCGACGGGAGGGATTTTACAGCCGGGCAGAGGGCACCGATAACCTCGGGACGAGATGGGAGGAAGGGAGGGGAAAGAAGGAGGCCGAGATCGAGCTCGCTCTGATACCACTGTCATGACCCGGTGGTATTGGTAGCTTGCTATATGGGGGAGGAAGAAGAAAGGAGGAGCGCCACCGGCTCAGAGCTAGGCAGCTAGGGAAAATAAGGTACAAGACAGGAAATAAATTACGGTTTTTTCTTAGCATGCCGCCCAACCACCCACTCTCCCAGGTTATAACGAGTACCATGGTGAGCCATGCTTACATTAGGGAACAGAATTAAGATCTTAAACTAACTTAACCAACTAAATGTCTAATTTAGAGACGATGCATCACAGCCGTCCAAATCAGTGGATGGTATCGATACATCACAGCCATACATCTGTCATAAACAGGGCAAATAAGGGATAGCGTCCTGACATCAATCAACAATATCTCTAGATCAGCTACTACATCCAAAGGCTGAGCATCTAGTTCTGTCGATGTTCCTGAAGCCTCTTGTTCCCACGTGTCTTTTCAACTCTTTGGTTCTTATCCATAATATATTCTTCCTTGCTAACATGATCGTACCTATACATGAAGAACTAACTCAATACTACCAAAAAGATAAAATCAAGCAACCGATGTAGAATTGATGTCTGCTATGTATGGTGAATCTTGAGTGCTCTATATAAGGGTTGAAGTATTATTCACACAAGTGAAAGTTGGTAGAGCATGTATTTATTTCCACGTGTTTCATGTCATGAATCAATAAGGTTGTGTTATGTTGAAGATCACATCCAGCGCTTGCAGTTGGTCGATGCATGCTTAGTGAACTACAATCAACTCGTATAATCATTGTGCTCTCTTCCCTTTTATTAACATCTATTACTAATGTTTATCTTTGGTTAAACTTGTTTTACAACTTTCGTGTTGGAAAAGAGGCATGGAAAATAGTTAGCAAATGGTGCAATACACGAAAGTGTTGTTACACACATGGGTTTTACCATAATTTATCAAGATAACAAATATGACCTTACATGTTCTCTCTCATGTAAATGTTCGCATGACATTAATTTTTTGAGTGAATTCTATTTTTTATCCTCTATTTACGCATTTAAGACACTAATTATCCCATTTAGTAAAAGTTATACCCGAATGTCCTATTTAAGAAAATTCTAAGCATAAGCATGATTTTGTCTCATTTTAGCATTCAACACGTGTTCTTGGATAAGGCTGACATGTTAGGACGATGTTCTACCACAAAATATGTCAAGATCGAAGCGCGATCATATCTACCCTTTTCTGCATCAAATGTTCTATTCTTTGTTGCCATATCGATAATTTCGAAGTTTAATCGTCACCTCACACCTTGCCCAATAGATATGCATCAGAAAATGAGGGTTTAAAGTTTCCAAACATGATAATTTAGATAAATTTTCACTATATAGGGTAATTACTGTCACAAATGCATAAGTAGAGGGTAAAAAGTGGATTTCACTCTAATTTTTTTGAAAGTAGAGTATAACCGATTTTCCTAGCTCCCTTTCTAAAACCATTTGAAAACTTGAACGTGTGTTATTCTCTCCACCGTCAACGGTCCAGCTACCAGTATACACCGACGGATGCTTACTGTCTTAGACTATGACAGACTTGGTGAGTTGAGTGAGGAGGTTTATATGCAGCCTCCTCCTGGGTATTCCGTTCCCGAGGGGATGGTTTGTCGTCTTTGACGTTCTCTTTATGGCCTCAAACAGGCCCCCGTGCCTGGTTTGAGCGCTTCGCCTCTGTAGTGACTGCTGCTGGTTTCTCCCCTAGTACTCATGATCCAGCGCTGTTTGTTCACACTTCTCCTCGTGGACGCACTTTTCTTCTTCTTTATGTTGATGATATGATCATTACTGGTGATGATTCTGAGTATATCGCCTTTGTTAAGGCTCGTCTTCGTGATCAGTTTCTTATGACTGATCTTGGTCCTCTTCAATACTTTCTTGGGATTGAGGTCTCCTTCACTTCTGATGGTTTTTACATCTTCCAGGAAATGTATATTCAGAATCTTCTTGCTCGTGCTGCTCTTGGAGATGAGCGCACTGTTGAGACCCCTATGGAGCTTAATATTAAGCTTCAACCTACTGATGGTGATCCTCTTCCTGATCCAACGCGTTATCGTCATCTTGTTGGGAGTCTTGTTTATCTTGTTGTCACTCGTCCTGACATCTCTTATCATGTTCATATTCTGAGCCAGTTTGTTTCTGTTCCTACCACCGTTCACTATAGTCATCTTCTCCGTGTTCTTCGTTATCTTCGGGGTACGATCACTCGTCACCTTTTCTTTCCTTGTTCCAGCTCCAGTGCTATTCGAATGCTACGTGGGCGAGTGATCCTTCGGATCGCCGTTCTCTTTCTGCTTACTGTGTGTTTCTTGGTGGTTCGCTCATTGCTTGGAAAACGAAGAAACAGACAGCGGTTTTCCGTTCGAGTGTTGAGGCTGAGTTGTGTGCTATGGCCTTGTTGACTGCTGAGGTGACCTGGTTACGGTGGTTATTTGCGGATTTTGGGGTCATTATTAGCACACCCACTCTGGTTTTGTCTGACAGTACAGGTGCTATTAGTGTTACACGTGATCCGGTTAAACATGAGCTTACCAAGCATATTGGTGTTGATGTTTTCTATACACGTGCTCAGGTGCAGGCTCAGGTTGTTGCGCTTCAGTATGTGCCTTCAGATTTATAGTTAGCAGATTTCTTTACGAAGGCACAGACCAGAGCGCAGCATGATTTCTTACTCTCCAAACTCAGCGTTGTGGATCCACCATGAGTCTGAGGGGGGTGTTAGATGTATATATTTGTATATTGTATTTTTCTCATATGTTAGTCGGCTTCCTGCATATTTGCACATGTACCTGTACTATATATTGTGGCCTTTGACCCCAGAGAAATACAAGTTGTCTATTTCTAACATGTTAATCCATCTCTAGGTTGGATTGGACTGGATTGGGTTGGATTAGAGAATATTTTGATTTAGATAGGATTTAAACCACATCAATCCATGTCAAACTAGGACAATCCAAGGTCAACCGAACGGCCCCTAATGGATGGAATGATTCACAAAGTCATATGTAAGTAGATAGGTTAGCTCGTTATTGGAACCGCTACCTTAATTAGCACTATGACCAAATTGTCCCTTTCAAGATTGCGTTAAGGAGGAGCACCGAAGCAGTCCTTGAAAAAAACTTCAAAAGAAAAGAAGCAGTCCTTGAAAATCCATATTCAAGATGGCGTTGTTTATGCATTAAATTTACAAATTCACACTACGTCCAATAAAGTAGTGTATGATCAATTTTCCTATAACTCCCTTTCTAAAACCATTTGAAAATCTTGAACGGTGTGCTATTCTCTCCACCGTCCACGGTCCAGCTACCAGTATACACCGATGGATGCTTACTGTCTTAGACTATGACAGACTTGGCCCCATGCATCCAATATGCCATAGTGGGCTCTAATATAAGCTTTGCTGATGAATCTATTCCACACGATCAAGCCAGGCATCGCCTCACAGAGACAGAATCCCTTTTACCCTGAGATGACACCATCGTCCAAAGCTCGAGACGGTATGTTCTCAGGATATCCATGGCGATGCGCCGGCTATGCGGCTCTCCGCCACCGCCAAAAGCTGGAGCCAATGATTATTGTCCGTCCGTCCCAGCACCTAGCTACCTCTGGAATCCAATCTTACCAGGATCGATCGAACTTTTTCAAACTATTTCTTTTGACCAGGGTATCTGATCCTCAGAGCATTCTTGTGTCGTCGATGTTCTTGTCTGAACAACATGAAGAAATTGCTTGCTCTCTTGGCTCCAAAGAAGACGTGACCACTAGCTTGTCATTTGCACTCGACTGTACGTTACTCTACCCTGCAGGCGATATCTATGTGCATCTGCTTTACGATCACAAACAAGTAAGGGAAAAGAGACAAGTACAGTTATATGCTCTAGAAGTGCCTGATAATGCTGCCAAGTTGCATCTCCTGAAGCATGGATATGCTGCCAAGTTGAGAACCACAGTGACATGTTGTCGATGAGTGAAGGCAAAGCCGGACGTCGCCATTAGCAGCCGCTATCAAGAATCGAATTCGTTCATTTTTTGCAGGTGGATAAATAGGGTAGCAGTTTTGTGCAGGGATTTCTCAAACACACAACCGACCAACCCAAAACACAACTCCTGTCTGCTGCGTCCAGTCCTGCTTAGGCGACCGACCATGGACAGCTCTTCAGATACTCACAGGTATGCCACACTCTTCACCCTCTCTTCTATGATCGAGATTGTAGAAATTCTGCCACGCTATGTTGCTAAAATGCCAAATTCGTGCACATTTTCTCTGTAGATAACTTGGTATTAATTTGTAGAATCTCTGCTTGCTGAGCTGCTATTAGTACAGAAAAATAGACAGTGGATTTGTTTAACAATGTGTTTGGTTCAAAATGTGTAACAAACAAAGCTGATTTGTAGAGAAAAGTTTACATAGATTCAGCATTGTTCTGTTTTTCAGTTTCACACGTTCTTTTACTGACGACTGACGAGCACATGTTTGGATGCGTGTGTGTGCAGCCGGAACAGGTGCGCGGCATGCTACCGCGAGTTCAACCGGATGGATCACCTGGTGGAGCACATGCGCGTGTCGCACCACTCGCAGCACGAGCCCCGCTGCGGCGTCTGCGGCAAGCACTGCCGCTCCGTCGACGCCCTCCGCGACCACCTCGGAATCGGAAGTGCCCTCCCCAAAGCCGGGTGCGCCAGGCTCTTCACAGTCCAGGGCTGCGTGCTCTGCCTCGCCATCTTCCCCACTGCCGCCGCCCTCCGCGCCCACCAAGCCGCATGCCAGCTCTCTCGCGGTCCCTCGCTGAGCCAGCTCACACTGACGGGAGCATGTCAAGGATGGGCATTCAGGGCCATGGCGGCGGCGGCGGCGCGGTGGCGCTGGGTTGCAAGATGGTGGGTGCCGGCAGCGACGGGACGCTGGACGTGTGCGCCCGCGTGTGCGTCATCGACGAGAACGAGGTTATCCTCTATGAGTCTTTCGTGAAGCCTCTCATACCGGTGACGCAGTACCGGTACGAGATGACCGGGATCCGCCCGGAGCACCTGCGTGACTCTGGCACGACGGTGAAGCAGGCGCGGAAGCGGGTGGAGGATATCCTCCTCAACGGCGAGCAGCCGTGGAAGATCCGCACGGCGCGCGGCAGCGCCAGGCTCCTCGTCGGCCTGGGTTGGACCACGACCTCGAAGGGCTGGGCATCGACTACTCAGAGTACCTGAAGCGGGACACGGCCACGTACCCGCCACTGATGAAGACGAGCAGCAGGCTGATGAGTAACTCCCTCAAGTTCCTCACGCGGAGCTGCCTCGGCTACGAGATACAGAACGGTGGCCACCAGCACCCCTATGACGATTGCGTGGCGGCGATGCGGCTGTACAAGAGGATGCGCGCAATGAGGCACGGCCCAAAGGGGGAGGAAAAGGGGTGCACAGGGCCGCCGCCGGCCAGCGTGGTGGAGGCGTTCCCTGCATGGAGGCAGCGAGAGCTGGAGCGCATGTCACCTGAGGAGCTCCTGAGCATGTCCAAGTCGGACTACCGCGCTGGTGCCTCGACGACTAGCTAGCCGAGGTGGACTACCGAATTCGAATTTTTGCCTTTTTATTTACTGTTGATGACGATAAAAACAGCTGCCATATGATGTGGCAAATAAATTGCTCGCAGTTTATAGATTTTCTTTTCGATATAAGTTGGGAGTGTCTATTGTACAGCTAGCTGTTTTTAAATTCAGAAACAGACATATTTTTTAGTCCAATCAATGGATGACAGCTGTCAAACAAAAATCAATAAGAGAAAAGAAGAGAGCCAAAAGAAAAAGTGCTTCTTTGCTATCAAACAGACACATTTCTGTCCTCTCGGTTTTAACTCTAGTATAATCGGGCCTGTAACGGACAAGATATTTGAGTATCGGGCCTGAACGTACAGAATGGCCAACAAAAAAGGCCTCCCAGCAAACTCTCTCTAGCCAACACCAACCAGGGAGAACTCTACACGGAAATAACAGCCCAACACTAAAAAGAGCATCTTCTTCTCTAGCAAGAAACGACACAGCACAGGTCGAGCGCACCCAGATCAAGCTCGGCTACGTCTTGGCGATCTCCATCGTATCTTTCTCCCCAACAGAAGAACACGGTCAACCAGCCCAGATCAAAAGCCTACCTTCTACGCAGAAAACAGAAGGACTGCAATACAAGAGAGGGGGTGGGGATCAGTGATCTGAGATCCTGGCATGGAACAAGAAGAGAACAGGGACAAACATGCTCTGCTGAATCGCATACCTAGTGCTGAAGATGTACTGCAATCCCAGGTTTGGTCCATTCTTCCTCTCCTCCTCCCCCTATGTTTTATAGAAATAGCACTGAATCACAAACAATAAAACTAGGGGTAGGGTGTCTGTGGATATAATTGTCGGTGCATGTATGTAACAAACATATGCACAGATTAGAAAATGAGAAAACAAGCCAACTTTGAAAAATCAATTTGGAAATTAAGCAAATAGAAAACGGGAACAAGTGGAAAAAATGATCTGAGCAGATTATTGATGGAGCCAACTTGTCTGATCCAACCATCAGAGTGTTACATCATGTTGTTTATAGAATCAAGGGTATTACATCATGAAAAAAGACTCATAAACAAAAATAAAATTTGTTGCAGTTGGTAAATGATGGAGCCACAATTACAATGAATGATGAAGGAGAGAATGGGGACATACTGCTACAGGTAGGTATCTCACAAACACACATTGTTTGTCTTAAAAATGATGTCTCGGTTTTATTCATTGTAAAACACATTGCGCAAGCAGAATTTTTCGTACATGGCACTCCTACGAGGTGAAATCAACAATAGCTACTCCTGTGACAAGAATGCATGGTGGATTGGTGCAAATCAGGACAAGAATGAACTTAGCACAGGCAGCCAGACCCAATCAACCAAACTACATGACGAAATGAAAGGAAGTAAAGCAAAGATATGAACACTGAAAAGATCAAAGAGGGAACAGAAACTAAATATATAAAGATAAAAAATATGTATGCCTAACCATTGATAAAACTTCACTTTGCAGGTAGACTCAAGCAAGTGTGATGAAGTGCCATATTCTAGTTCATCATACCCTGCAAAGAACAGCAGAGACAAATTTCAGGTACATTTATTATTGGAGCAGGCAAATTTAGAAAGGCTTGTTGTTTACTGTCTTCAAAAAAATGAAACTAACATTATAATTAACAAAAATAACAGCAGGAACACAACATTGGGCATGAAGATATTGGCTACAATCCATGGGATGCAAATTTATTTGAAGACATGATACTCGATGAGGTTAGTTCAGACAAGCAAGTATTTCAAACTGTTATAATCTGAAAAAGAAAATTAAAACTAATATTTCTTCCCATCCCCTTTAGATTGTTGAATACGAACATCCAGAAGATGAAGTAAATGGTAATCCATTAAACCATACATGGAATTTAGATGATCAGAATGGTGAGGAGAATTCAGATGATAAGCCAACTAAAATTGGGACTGAATTGCCTGGTGCAACTGAAGAAAAAGGATCTGAGCAGATAAATGAAGAAGATGTTGAGAACTTTCTGCAAAATGAGAAAGAAGCTAAATCAGGAGTGAGCGCTAAGTTAATGCCAGAGAAGGGTATGTAATTTAGATCTAGAGAGGAAGCTCATTTTCTAAACATGTATGCCTTTGCAGCTGGGTTTTGTATTGCTGTTGTGTCCATTTACCGCACATCAAGCAAGAAAAGAAATAATGAAGTTACAAGGGCAACAATAAAGTGTAACAAGCATGGTCACAACACAGAAGCTGAAAAGGAGCAGTTAATTGCAGAAAGGCAAACCATAGTGCTAGTGAGAACAAATTGCAAAGTGGAGATGGTAATCAGTGAGAAAGATGGGCTGTGGCGGATCACTAACTTGTTTCTTGACCACAACCATCCTCTCGAGCCAGGGAGTCGTTTTTTTCAGGTCTCATGTCTGCATGACAAAAGAAGAAAAATCAATCATAAAGACAATGAAGCAATGCAACATTCCCACTAGAAATATTGTTTCCGTTCTAGCACATATGCGAGGAGGAATGGAGCAACTTCCATACAACAAAAAGAAAGTGTGCAACTATGGTACAAGTGTGAACATAGAAATTAAAAACAGTGATCTAATGGAAGTTCTTTCCTGGTTCAATAAGAAACAAGATGCAGAACCTGGATTTTACTACTCCATGGAATTGGATGCTGAAAATAAGGTCCGAAGTGTCCTTTGGTCAGATGCAAGATCGAGGCAGTACTATGATTTATATGGTGACTTCATAAGTTTTGATACTACTTTCTTAACGAACAAATACAACTTACCGTTTGCACCCTTTGTTGGAATATCACCACATGGGAAAACTTACTTGTTTGCTTGTGCATTCATTGTGAATGAGATAGCAAAAACATTTGAATGGTTGTTCAGGGAATTCCTATTATCAAATGGTGGAAAGCATCCACAATCAATAATAACTGATCAAGACAAAGGCATGGAAAAAGCAATTGAATCTGTTTTTCCAAATACAACACATAGAACATGCTTGTTTCATGTGAAGAAGAAGTGTGAGGACAAAAACGGAACAACATTCCAAGCAAATGAGGGTTTGTATGAAGAGATGCAAGATATAATAGATAACTCACTGGTAGTACAAGAGTTTGAAACACTATGGATGGCTATGATTGAAAAACATAAGGTTGGTGGAGTGAAATTCTTCAATGATATGTGGAAATCAAGGAAGAAGTATGTTTCCGTATACTTCAAAACAAAATTCTTCCCATTTATACAAACAACAGCAAGGAGTGAGGGGACAAATGCTTTATTCAAAAAAGGTGTTGGCGCACAATTCAGCATCACTAGCTTCCTCAGGTAATATCAGCGCATTTTGGATACGATACATGCAAGGGAAGATGAATGCGACCACAATGCAGGGAATAAGACAGTGCCACCAACAAGATTCTTGACTAAGTACTATATAGAAAGACAAGCTCATGAAATGTACAACTTGGAAATATTCAGAAAATTCCAGCAAAACCTCAATGATGTTACAAGGCTACATATCCGAGAACATGAAAAGAACTAGATTTATGTGCTATATCAGGCACCCAACTATCCAATTAAAGAGCACAGAACAAGAAACTACATAGTGCAAGTTAACTTGGAAAGTGAAGACTATTCTCATGTGCTGCAAATTTAACAAAGATGGCATCTTGTGCTCTCATATTTTGAAAGTGATGGTACACCTTGAATTGGAAAAGATACCAGAGAAATACATCATTGAAAGATGGAGGAAAACGCAAAAGAAACTGAACTACATTGTCACTGCGCCACAAGAAATAGACAATGACAGTCTGAGATATAACTTACTATCAAGGAGATTAACACAAACAGCTTCCAAAGGTTCAAAAAGCAGAGAGAAATGTCAATATTTGCTACAAGAAGTGCAGAGAATAGAGGAGCACATGGAAGCAATGGATAAAGTTACTGAAGGCACTGGTGAAACTTAGCCAAATTCAACAAGAACAGTTTCAAATTTGTTGAATGCATCACTGCAGGAAGGAACCAGCTCTATAATTGAGATCCTTGATCCAGATCAAGCTCACACAAAAGGGCGTCCTAGGATGCTCACAATAAAGGATAAGATCAAAGCAAATAAGTTCTATAAATGTAGCCACTGTGGTGGTACTGAACACACTAAGAGAAACTGCACCAACAAACATCTCGTCTACAACTTACCTAAACCAAAAAGGAGTAGGAAATCAAAACCTAAAGGAGCAGGTAGCAAAGAATAAAATGAAAAAAGAACCTCCCATCTACGGATCATAACATCATTTTTAAAATGAGGCATTTTTCTATTTGCTTGCAGGAACAGACTCTCCAGCCAAAAAAACAACGAAGAAAGGGAAGACAACTGAAGTTGGAGCTCAAGAAAACAAGGAAATTCATGAAGAACATGCAGCAATTCCATGCAGCAGAACAACATCTACTTCAAACATTGAGGGCTGAGAAAAGTTGCTGAGGAAAATTGTCTATTATTCTCTGGACTATTTCTTGTTGTAATAAAATGATTAAAAGATACAAGAGGATGTGATGTGCTACATAGTATACTTGTTCTGAAGGATCAGCAGTTTTCTGAAAATATTATACTTGTTCTGAATGATCATATATAATAACAAGATGTGTTTGTGTTTGTGTTTGTGTTTGTGTGTAATAAATCGAATGGATGAATCATAAAAAGAACAAGCGACTGAAGTGGTTCCTCCTCCTTTACCCGGGCTTGGAACTGGCTATCCAAATTAAGAAATGTTGGATAGGCGGAGTTCCCCACGAAAAACCCTTCCCCGCAATAAGAGTAAATAAGCCAATAGCAAATGATAAGACTTAGCAAAATAGTAAGAGAATAACAAGGCAAATGATGAGTGAAAACGAACACTGAAGAGGTGAGATACATTAACACTAAATAAAATACAAGTAAACACTGAAAATGCAAACTGAAAAAAATGAAGAACAACTCCAAACAGACGAATCTGAATAAAATGACACTGCAAAATGGCGAAACTAAACTTAAACTTACAGCAAACAGAGAAGCAGAATTAACTGGAGAAAGAACAAGAGTGAGATGACAGAGAAATAAAAAAAGTGAAGACCGAGAATGAACAAATGAAACTTGAATGCCAAAATGAAAAACAAGAATGAGGACACAGAGATATAATCACAAGAATAAGAATGTTAAACTGGGGTGACATACCGAAATAAAGAGAGACTTAAGAAATAATGATGAGTGAAAACAAAGACTATGGAAAGATGTCACAGAGTGAAGAAATGAGGACAAAATAAGAAACTCAAGGATTGACAAAATAAGATACTCAAAGATTGAACAACACCGAAGAGATAGCAAATGATGATCAGGTAAACTGAAAGAAAGACAAGAAAGTGGACATGGGCTTATTGAATGAATAATGAAAGTGGACAAGAAAGTGAAACAGAGAAACTTAAGAATTAAGAAACAAAACAGTGGCACTAAGAAAAATGAGAAATTAAGTCAAAAAAATTAAGTCAAAGAGAAATGTAGAAAGTAACTGAAAAATTGAATAACTTAAAAGATGAATGAAAATGAGAAATATTAAGCTGATATACTAAATCTGAATACTTACTAAAGTAAGAGTGAGACATCTCAAAGAATGACCAAATTGAGAGATAAACTAAAGAAAATCAAACAACTAAGAATCTAAAGAAAGACAAAGAAAAGAAACTGAGATAAAAAATAACTAACGGACAGTGAGACACCTTCCGACCATATTCATAAAGTATCAAAAGTTATAATTCATATATAGTTCAGATCATTCGTACAAATGAAGAAAAAGGTACAAAGTAAAAAAACTAATCAACAAATGGACAGTGAGACACCTTCCGACCATATTCGCAAATTATCACAAGGTGTAGTTCATATACAGTTCAGATCTCAGAAAAAGCTATCCCTACAATGAAGAAAAATATACAAAGTCAAAACTGATAGTTCTAACAAAAAAATATTCAACAGTACACTATGGGCGGGTGTGTTCTTAATACCTGCGGGTGATAATCAACAACTACAGATTTGTCGGCATAATTCCTTTTAAAGAAGAAAAACTTGTTTGCGTATTGAATTCTGATATTCACAATATCTTCTTTAGAAAAGTAACGATGCATATTCAACTCAGGTTTAAAAGATATCCATCAACTTCATCGTGAAAATACCACAATCATCACTGAAAAAGGTATAGAAAAAGGAATTTTTTAAAAACAAACAAAAATAAAAATGCAACAAAAAATGCAAAACAAACAAAGCAAAGGTAAAAAACTTACGCATTATCCTGCTTGGGAACATTAGCATACATCACTCCAAAGTTTTTGAATATATTCTCATCGGTTTTGAAAATTAGCATCCAAAGCTTGATAAAGTTGTTAATCTATAAAAACAATAAAGAAAACTAACTTAAGAAAACAAATTAAAATGAAGAAAATAAAAACAGAAACAATCTAACAAAAACTTACGAGGAGTCTCTTTATCAAGATATGAAAATCATCTTCCTTGTTGTAGAGAGAATCGAGAAATACGAAAATTTTGTACTTGAAATCAATAGAGAATGCAAACCAATGGCGCGACCGACAGATTGGAAAGAAGAGCTAACAAAAAAACCCAAGATAAAATAACAAGTTACATAAAAATTAAACAAAGGAAGGAAAGAATGATAAAGCAGGGAACATACCCTGTCAGAAAGTTCCAAACGCTTCCCTTTACTAGCTGATGCAGCACCTAAGAATGCCTTTGAAACAAATGAATATTGAACATCATTTTCATAATCCAATATGGACTCCTGTGAATTATAAAAGATGAAACAAGGTCACACAAAGCACATAAAAAAATACATAGAATAATTATTCAAAAACAAAAATAAAAGTATTAGTACTAACTCCAACAAGGGAGAAGAAGTGGTGCCTCCCAGATTTTGATGGGTGATTATCCTCAAAGAGTTTACGACAAAAAACCGGAAGCAAGAAGTTATCAACATGACCTGCGACCATTAAGGATTTCCCTAGAGAAATATAGCTACAATGCACCTTACTGAATTTTACGGCGTAAGTCCTAGGCACAAATAAAAGATAGTCGTTAGAAGAAAAACCGAGACAGAATTAAACATAAATGGAAGACAACCACAAAAAAGGCAGAGAGAAAAACTTACTTTTGAATCCCTTTGGTGTAAGCCAAATCAACAATTGCATAGTAATGCTTGATGTCCAAATCCGAGACAGGAAAACGACCATTCTGAACCAAGGGGAGAACCAGTGAATTTTTTGGCTGCAAAATCACTAAATCATCTTTTGGAAGCCTCTCTTCAAATGCATTCTGAGATAAATCAAAAAAAAAATCAATGGTCTTGACATCATCTAGTTTAGGAACATATTGTTCCAATCCTTGCTGAGCAACATTGTTAGACATGCTGTTATACATCTCATCTCCTTTCTTAGCTACTCTCCCTATCTAAAAATAAACTGCTTGTCCCAGTTATTTTCAATTCAGGAGAGTGATTGATCTACAAGAAATTCAGATATATAACTCAAAAAGAAGAAATGAACAGAAAGATTATATATGAAGAATAATAAAAGAATCTAAAAATTAAGCAAAAAATACAAAAAAAAACAAAAAAAAACTTACTACCTGAGGTTTAGGAGATAAATCAGATATAGGGATGGGGGCCTGCTTGGATCCAGTAAAATTCATGTTCCTGCCAATTTGGTTGTCCTCTAGCAAGCATCCTTTTGAATCAGATAGTGCATTTGTAACCTAGAGTCAAACAAAGACATAAATGATTAAAACATAAAAAAATAAGTAGAATAACTAAAGATGGTTATTCTCATGATCCATACAGAAGTAGAATGCAAAAAAATAGAAAAGAAGCAAGTACAAATCACCTTAGCATTCAAAGACGGTGAAAAATTTATTCGAGATATAGGAGACACCATGAACACGGGGGACCTAGAATCTCTAACACCACAAGGGTACGTGTTTAGAGATGGTAGGGCTTGCTCTTCAAGTACTGAATGTGATAGTCTTGACTTCACTTTATGCATTGGTTGCATTGCAGGGGCTATTTTGCATTAACCAGGAAAACATGATGAATAATTATTGGAGAAAGAGCAACAAAACTATACTAAAAAACAAACTGAAGATAACTTCGTATATTAACACATAGCTAGGTACCTGTTTTGATAATGTTAATCCCACCAGCCTTAGATGACAACAATTCTGGACTCCCTGTAAGAGAAAAGGTAAATCAAAAAATTACAACAGAAAATGAAAAAGAAAGGGGAATAATTTTGGTAAAAGTACAAAGATAGGAATTTACCAGGGCTGTGAACAAATTCACTCCTAGAAATAGAAGTAGGGATTTCTTTGGAGAAAACATTTGGACTGATCAAATCCAAGTTACTTGCAATATCAATCTGATATAAAATCATTGAAAAATTACATCAATGTAGTGCAAAAAAAGACAAAAGATTGAGACAACACAAAAACTAGATAAACAAACATATCAAATAAAAAAAGGAAATTAAATATACTACTAAATGCTCGCACCAATCTCAGTATGAACATGATCAGAACTGATAGTATCTCGAGCTACAATAAAAAGATAGAAAAAGGAACCAAATAAGAAATGAATGATACTAAAAATGTAAAAAAATAGCATACATGACAAAGGAAAATAACCAACCAAAGATAGGGTAATACCTCGTACATTGGAATCCTCACGTTGCATTTTTACTTCACAAGATTTTAAACCAATTAGAAAATTCAACACATTATTGACCAATAGTTCACACTTAAGGACAGTAGGAAGTTTCTCATGTTGTGCAGACCAGACAGAATCTATAATGCCATCGATGATCTAAGGTAGAAAAATGAAAAAAAAGAATAAACCATGTAATAAAAAGACACAAAACATTGTGAGAAGAAAAATGATAAAACACAAAGTAAAGATAAAGGAAATAACAGTACCTTAGGTTCCATTCTACTGCCAAACTTAATGTGCAAACTATTCTTAAACTCTGCCGAAAAATGATTTGAAGCATCATTATCGCTTTTTGAATCTCCAATAGCCCCAAACTATATAAGAAAAAGAATCTAAAATTAAAAAGATGTACTACATAATAGTTGGCAGAAAAGAAATGTTTCTATAGGATGCTAAAACAGAAAGGATCAAAGACAAAAACCTCTCTATAGCAATGTGGAAGAATTTTCTTCAATTGCCTCTTTCCGAACAAATTCTTCTTATTGTGATCAAGGTCAGAGAAGAGTTTAATCAAGTTACCCTTCCAAACAGATATCCTAGGAACACTTTGATCAAGCTTTCTAGCCCCAAAATCCAAGGAATCAAGGTAATACACCTAAGAAAATAATTATTGTAACTGCTATTAGTTTGGGAGGAAAAAATCAACATTGCAAAAAAGGAAAAACATGTTCCAAAATAAAAAAGGAGAGAGATAGAGAGGGACAAAAGAGCTCACTGAAATAGCATCGTAGTAGAACTCAAAATGCTTCGGCTTCCTTGCATTCAATTTACAAGTACTGCTAAATTTTGATACTTCAGAAATAAGATGTTCATACACAAGCAAGCAAAGGTCATCCCCACTTGCAGAAGTTGGATCTTGCAGTATACCTAGGAAATCAGTGTTCGGAAACTCGTCCATAGTAGGAAAGAGGAAGCACTTGAAAGCAACAACCATGAAACACACGAAAATTTCTTTGTCAGTCAAAACTTTTTTGATTTCAACTTGTTTCCAAAGAAAGTGATATGTTGTAAGTCTGCCAAGCCAAGCATAGACATAATAAATTTGGCGCCGCCTTCACTATCTGCCATAGGAACTGAACCAATGTTTGGCAGACCAATCACATAATGGATAGAATCCTTTGATATTGGTAAAATCTTGCAACCGTCAACAATAATC
Source organism: Avena insularis (assembly GCA_023614405.1). Taxonomy (NCBI): domain Eukaryota; kingdom Viridiplantae; phylum Streptophyta; class Magnoliopsida; order Poales; family Poaceae; genus Avena; species Avena insularis. The sequence goes on from CM042684.1 coordinate 12,835,238, forward strand.
TGGGATGACATAGGGTCTATACAGCTTGCAAGCCACCGAACAAAAACTGATGGAATATCAGATTTCTCAAATAGCAAAAGGCTTCCAAAACCAAAATTCCTAATGACCTCCCTCCGACGGATAGACAACGAATTCAGAACATCCCAGAAGTACTTGATTGAATACGAAACAAAATCATCTCTAACAGCACCATGTTCCTTTTTCATTTTATTTTGAATAAAAAAGAAAAAGAACATAAAAAAGCAGAACTAAAACAACATGGCATGACATATAACATAATCAACCAAAACAAGTGCATATATAGAAAAGAAAAGAAGAAAAATAAACCTTATTCCAGATATCAGAGTCATTACAAAAATTGGAGAAATCCATCTTGAGAGATTTAACAGCCTGATAAAGTAAAAATACATAAATAAGCAAACCAACTGATCACAAGTATGAATACTGGTCAATAAAAAATATAATTTCTAAATTATTATGCACAAACCTCTTTGCGAAAAAACTCAAACAATGCATCATCCAATATCCTTTTTCTCCCTGGATTGAAATTCTCCTTTATAAAAAAAACCAAAATATTGTATGAGATAATCTGATAGCAGCAAACAACAGGAACAAAACCATCAAAAGAACATATAACAAACTCAACACACAGAAAAGGTGTATCATGTACATACTTTATCACTAGATGAAAAGCTGTCGATGTAAGAAAGCTCATGATCAGGTTGATAATCTGGTGAGCGACAAAGCCTAGAATTCCCTAATGACAAATTATCACCAAATCTTCTTGTAGTAAGCTCACTAAAAAAATAGAAAATAGGTTGATCCATGGGTTGTATATAACGGAGATCAGTTTAACAAAAAGGAAGGGAAAGATACTGATCAAGGAAACTACAATAACATGAGTAGAACTATAAGGGAACAACACTAGTAGTGGAGATGGCTCCGCCTCTGAACTCATATACATTAACAAGCATTCCACTACAGGATCCCTCATTCTGATCAAGGGAACAGAATAGTATGAACAACACTAGTAGTTTCACATAGGAATGCACACAGACTCGTACAAATGGCGGAGCCAGCTCACTACAGGAGCCCATACAAGGTCTGTTTGCAGCGCCACAATCCGGAAATTCCCTATCTAAAACATGGCTGATTCATGTGTTAACCCCATCTCTTAGTGGAGATGCTCCAGCTGAGACCGGGAGCTTCCCGCGGTAACCGGGAGATGGCTCCGCCTCTGAACTCATATACATTAACAAGCATTCCACTACAAAAAATACACATGAACTCATATGGCATAGCTAAAATCAACCCCCCCCCCCTAGCATGAAAAAAACACCACCATGAGCACACTTATAAAGACAAAAAAAACCATAGTCAGCACAACAAATTAGAACAACTTACTAAAACCTGTACCACCAAAATTCAGAAATAACATCTATCAAAAGACTGTCTCCCTAATTCAGAAATAACATACCAACAAAGAACAAAAATAAGAGAACTACAAACATTACATGAATTGTTGTACATAGAATTCAAGCACCATCTACATAGCATCAATCACACATCATCAAAAACCTAACCACAAAACATAAAATCAAATCCGTACAACTAAGACTGTACACCGCCTAACAAAAAGGATAACCTAGCTTACTGCAATATAGCCCACATATAAATCTTCACATCATCATGATAGTTCATCAGACCTAAAAAAAACATCGACTACAAGCGCAACCCAGGAAGACAGACACCCAATTTCAGAGACAAATCGACATCCCAGTCAAGCACAAGTACAACGCCAAGCAAAAGTACAAGTACAAGCTACCAACGCCAAAAAACGTCTGTTTCCAGTCAACCACAAGGTACCAACGCCAAGCAACAGTGCATCCCAAATTTCAGAGACAAATCGACACCCAAAAAAATGTAGAAGTACAAGCTGCTCAACATCCTAGTCAAGCACAAGCTACCAACGCCAAAGCACAAGCTACCAACACCAATTAGTCACTAAATACTCAGATCTACAGCCGACAAGCAACAGTGCATCGGCAGACATCACGGACAGGAAAAACTCTAAACACTAAGCACCATACAAAAAGCACCGAGGGGTGGGAGAAGGCCGGAGGAAATACCCATGTTGCCGCCGGAGCGCGTGCCTTCGACGCTCGCGAATCGACAGTCTCCTCGCTATTGATGTACAGGGGCGTGAAACCCAGCTCTCCACAACCCTGAAAACTCCGGCTGCTGGCCCCCCGCTCCCTCCAACGGCTGTATCCCCGGCTCGCGATGCACCGCCTCCTCTGACGCCGGCCGAGCTGGCTGCGGAGACGCCACTGCCACCTCCGCCATGGCTTCCGCCTCTTACTCTCCTTGGGGAAGACGAGACTCAGAGGATAAAAGTTGAGAGGGAATTCAAAAACAAAAAGGAAAGAGAAAGGACTCAAAAAGAAACGGGCAAAAAGGAAAAAAGCAGACCCTGCGCGCGACGAGATTTGGGAAGACATCCGACGGTCTAAAAAACGTCTGCTTCTCAATTTTAAAACAGATAGCTGTTTTTTAGGAAAAGTGTATAAGTTAACTTTGTATTTGATTCCGTTCAACACAATCACACACGTGGAAATCAAAGGAAGCGAATTTTGGAGAGCTAATTACGTCGGGCCGTGGAATTTTTATTTTTTGAGATCTGGGCCAATGAGTGACCTGTGTGGCCTAAACAAATCTACTACCAGATCATTTAAAACTTCGCATGTACTCTTAAAAAAACTAAGAAGTATTTTATAGATCTAGCACGTGCAAGGGGTCCGGACATACCAACATGCAGCAAAGGATTTTATAGATCTAGGCCTTGGTGCACTTGCGTTTCTTCGTCTTCCCGCAAGTACTTGGTGTGTATTTCTCCCCTGAATCCACATCACTTGGAGCGGCGAAGACCCTCTCCATAGGTTCTTCCTCCTCTTGCATGTTGGCTCGAGATTCGTCACCACCATCATCGTCATCTCCATCTCCATTGTCATCATTATCATCATTGTTGGGAGGTGGGTTGAGTTGGGATTGCAGAGATGCAATGATGGCGTCCTTCTCCCTATTGGCGGCCTTCTGTTGGTAGTAAGCACTAATCATCTTGTGTAGTGACACTTCCATTTGAACGGCTTGAATCTCCAAGTCTTCAACTTGCTTTGGAAAAAACCTCATGGTGTTCCTATCACCATAGGTGACAAGTACTTCTCCTTCTCCATCAGGATGTCCAAACTCATGGAAGATGGAGTCTGGGCTCAGCTTGTGTTGATGAAGATTGCACATACGAGACAATGCCTCATGCATGCAAATGTCCACACCTCTTTCCAACGAGTGGTATTCTCCCTTGTAGCATAGATCTCCAGCAAGGATGGTGTAGATATCCTAGCGTTGGTCCTCCAAATCATGAGGATTCAACTTCCTCCCTTTGAACATGGGAATGGGCAAGCGTAGTGTGAGCGCAAGCATGCCTAGTTGCTTTCCAAAGATCCTCTCCGCAACATAGGCCACACGAGTGAATTCTCCCATCCATCATGTAAACAAGGAAAGAGTGAGAATAACATTAATAAGAAATACTAGAAACAAAAAATATGAGAAAGAAAGCGGGCCGGCTTTTCTGGCCCGGGTTAGGATAGTTCCTTTTATGTTTTGTTCTTTTTCTTCTTTAACTCATATATTTTCCATATGAGCTCCAATTGGCGTCAAATTTGTTTCTCAAATTTTCTAAAATTGTGGGGATCAACATAGGGTGGTTGTTTGGCATTAGTTTTCCCATTCAAAATTATTGTATTTATAACATCCTATTTAATCCCTCATAGGAATAAAATAACACGAAAAAATTAGGGTTTTGTTCATTATTTGAATTTGAAATTTTTGCATGACACCATGGATGATGTATGCAATGCATACGTACCACTTTTAAGAATTGGGATGTTACAAGACTAACCCCGTTAAGATGAATCTTGTCCTCGAGATTCGGAAGCAGACACACAATCCTGTTCATGTAGATCTTGGCTAGCTTGGCACTTGTATAACTAGTCTTCACGGTTATGAAGTGTGCTACCTTTGTTAAGTGATCTACCACTACCAAAATAGAGTCATAACCATCTCTAGTCCTAGGTAATCCTGTAATAAGGTCCATTCCTACCTTGTCCCATTTCCAAAGTATTATTACTACTAAACTTTGTTAGACCATAACACACATATTAACTTGGATACAATAAGGAAGTAGCGAGGCGTTCAAACGTTACTTCTTAAAAGGGTAATCATAACGTCAGTCTTCATTCGTACTGTATGGTATGCCAATGTTGTTTATGGTGTAGTTATGGAAATTGCTATTCCTAACGGTGGAGAGATACACTCTGGCCCACTCATGTGTTGTGATGTTCGTTATCGTCTGGCCTGACAAGTGCTCGAAGTGTCGATCATAGGACATCGACAATACAGAATGAGTAAAATAACATGCCGAGTAACAAGGATAACCTAGTGTTTCAAATCCGGTAATGTAAAGTATCGGGAAGCAATACGACGTTTATCGATGATTAATATGAAAGCTTGGCATGATAAATATCTCCGTGTTATGAGGTGGGGATCAATATGTATAGATTGAGATACCTATGGTGATCATCGTTGCGGAATAAGTTCTGGACATGTCCCCTCATGTTCGAACCCATAGGGTCACACACTTAAAGGTTTAGCAACATTTAGAATGTGAGTGCGATTAAAATTATGTGAATGAACTGATTCTGAAGTGAGTTCGTTAGGTTTTGGGATATATTGAAGGAATCCGGAATATTTCTGAGAGGTGTTCGGAATGGTTCCACACACTAATGGAATGCATCAAATTAGTTTAGAAAAGTTATGGAACAATCCGGAGGTGTCAAAGATTTTTCGGACTTTTGGAATAACTAATAAAAGGTAAAAACCCTAGGGCATGGTGCACGCAGGGGTGGAGGGGAGGGGTCCGAGTCAGAGCCCAACCCCTCCTAGGCTGGTGGTGGGAGAGACGGAGGGGAGGACTTGCGGTTTGACTCTAGCTCCCCTCTCCTTTAGTGTTTGAGAGAGAGGAGAGTCCTACTTCTACTCACGTTGGGGCTGCCCTGAACCTATTTAAGGATGGGTAGGTCAAGGGTAATAGACACAACTTTTGAAGGAGCCACGCCCCAGCCCAGCCACTGCCTCCCGACGCGTTGCTGCCATTGTCGGCCCTCGTTGTCGTCAGCCGCCTCCTCCTCTAGGTGCCCTTCTTTCTTCTTCTCGTGTCGTCGTCGTCACGCGGAGATCTTCATTGTCATCGTGATAGCGCTTCCGAGTTCTACCATCGGTTAGATCTAATCTAGCCTAGACTATGGAAGCGCTATCGGATCTTTATTGACATGTTCGCACGAACGATGCGCTCATTAGCACTTCGACACGTTGTTGCTAATCCAGTATGTGTGGCTACTATGAAGGTGTTGCACGTGTAGCATTAGATCATTGAAGCTATACGTGGGATAATACATCTTCTCGTAACTTGATAAGTCTTGTTGCGGGATTAACACACAGCTTGATCAACCTCGTCATCTACAAACTTCCGCTAGTTTGATCTTCGAGGGTATGTTCCGTTACCTCTCACCTTGTATTGGATCTTGGTTATGCGTTATAATTTTTTGTTTTGCGTAGCGTGTTCCCCAACATATGTGTAACTACGCAATAGCAAATTCCATCCTACTCCTCTGTTCCATAAATATTTTCAAAAGTCAAAGCATCAAAGTGTTGACTAAATTTATAGAAAAAATTATTAACATGTACAATGTCAAATTAAACTTATTAGATACATCATTAACTACATTTTATATTAGAATTATTATTATAACTGTTTATTATTTTTCTACAATATTGATCAAAGTTTACATGGTTTGACTTTTCACAAATTTTATATGTGTTATTTTACGGAACGGAGGTAGTACTATACAAATTGCATACTAATGTGCAATTACATATTATTGCTCAATTACATACTAATGTGCAATTGTGAATGTTGATACATCCTAGACGCCTTATATTTTAGGAAGGAGGAGTACTATGCAATTACATACTTTGCATTGCCATGCTAAAAATAGATACCCTAACAAGAAAGTACCTTAAAACAACAACAAAAATGAGAAAGACACTAACAGAGATTAAAAAAAGGCCCAAACAAAGCACGAAAGTCAAAGAGGTCTCATCCTACACGCACATAAAGACCCACAAAATAACCTTTGTCATGGGCCGCCCGGAATCACAAGCGGTCAAGCCTAGAACAAAAAGGCAACAAACAAGAAACCTTAAATTCTAAATTTTAATAAAACCATCGAATGGTAGAACAGGTCGACAGGCTGACAATTGAGCTATTCAAATGAGTGGAAATGAATTCATTTACGATGGAGACATGTGGCTCCATCAATTATTTCTCTCTAGTGCACACAGGTTTCCATCGTTGTCATGTTAATTTGGAGCTATTGCATGCACGAGCACATGCAGTGCTTATTTGTTCATGTGTTATTGTAGTATATATAAGTATCTCACTCCGTCGCTGTCGGTCCAGCAGCCAGCCAGCCACATATACATCATCCCTTACGGTAACACATGGTATATGCCGATATGGTACTAGTAACTAAATATAGGATCTCGCACGCCCAATCCATCCATCGATGGCGCCAACACAAGAGCTCAGCGTTCTCGAGATCGCCGTCGTATCGCCCTCGCCCCCGGCGCAGAGACGGCCTGCTCGCTCCCACTCAAGTTTACCATCTGAGCTGAACACATACGTCAAGTTTAATATTCATCGTTTGTGATCTGCCAATCAGCTGACGGCCGAGAATAAAAAAGCGTGTGTTGTGAAGGTCCTCTATGTCGCATTTCGTGAAACGTAATTTTGTGCAAATTTTCACCCTTTCCTAAACCGTGTGCGACTTGGAGACTCATCGTCCGCCCTCGCAAAATGATGGTTGGATATATTCGTATGTGACGGGCCATTTTAGTCTTGTGGGAATGCATGTTTTGTACTAGTGTACTGTCATGCTAACAATGGATACACTAACCTAACAAAGACAAAAAGACCCAAACAAAACACAAAAGACAAATAGGTCCCATCGTACACGCACACAATGGTCCATAAAATACCTTTGTCATTAGTCGCTGGAAGCACAAGAAAAAAGAGGACAACGAACAAAAGAAACCATCAACTCTAACAAGAATTTTAGCAAAAACCATCAAACGGTATAACGGATCAACAGAGCGCTAAAATAAATATTGGTCTGCTGAGAACTTGTAGCTGAGTTATCTAAATGTGTGAAAATGAATTTATTTACTATGGGGACATGTGGCTTCATCAATGGAAAATCATACATTCTCCCAGGGGATCGAATGGATCCATCCCCCGGGTCGCTCGCCTTCGCCTGCGCACTTCTCCTTCGCTCCCGCGAGCCCACCACGTGGTGGGACCAGACCCTGCCTTATCTAGAAACTCGGTCTCTTTCCCCTCCACCGCATTTGCCTCCATCCTCACCTACCTTTGTGTAACACCCCGTCCACTCCTGGGCCCGGGGGGTGTCACTCCTGGCAGCTTAATAGGATATCTAGACCATATTGCATCAACACTAGTCTTTTCAAGACTTTGTCCTCACTGCAAATGCGCACCTGCTACCCACTTCGGTCGGTCACCCATCCTAGAATTGCTCTAGGCCAATCACACTTAACCTTAGAGTTCTTTTCGAATGAGCTTCCGAAAAAGAAGTTGCAACTTGTTGGTATGAGTATTCTATCAATCCTATTAAGCCATGTGCCTGGTCTCACATACACCCACCCTTTAGAAGATCGATGCCCTCATCGATCAAGCACACCCCAGGAACGTTCCCTCTTGGCACGCTGCGTCGTCAAAGGCCGCACATGTGCCATGCCGTGTCCACTCCGGGCCACACGCCATGCTCCACATGTCCCGCCATCGACCCGCACACACCCGTAATCGCAAGGGTTGGCTCGATACCACTTGTAACACCCGTCCCACTCCTGGGCCCGGGTGTCACTCTGGCAGCTTAATAGGATATCTAGAGACCCCACGGACCAACACTAGTCTTTTCTGCGCACTTTGTCCTCACTGCGCATCTTGCTACCCACTTCCCGGTCGGTCACCCATCCTAGAATTGCTCTAGGCCAATCACACTTAACCTTAGAGTTCTTTTCGAATGAGCTTCCGAAAAAGAAGTTGCAACTTGTTGGTATGAGTATTCTATCAATCCTATTAAGCCATGTGCCTGGTCTCACACTTTGCCCCTGGACACAGCGAGCCACTACTTGTAGCTCGCATCGCCAGGATCCCCGGGGGACTCTTGTTGCCGCAGCCTGGAGATCCCCCACTAGAGGAAAAAGGGCCATCCGTTCGCGACCCCTCAGAGCATTAGTCCCGGTTGCGCCACCAACCGGGACTAATGCTGGCACGCGTCCCGGTTGGAGCGGGCACGGGGCCAGAGGGCATGCGTCCCGGTTGGTAAGGGGGAATCGTCGTTGAGCCACCAACCGGGACTAAAGGTTTGGCCACAGCCACGTGGCGTGTACGCACTTTAGTCCCGGTTGCTGGCTCCAACCGGACGATTCTCCTGCCTCTATAAATGCACGCCCAGCCCCTCTCGCCCACTGCTTTTTTCGAATGGTGGAAGGTGTGAGGGGTGTGCTAGTTTTTTCTCTTCTATGCATGCATTGAAGGTGTTTGATGAAATGTTTGAGTGAATAATCCCGTTGAATTTCTCATAGAACAAAAATATAGAAGGTGTCCGAGACGCACTTGAGCTTTCTCCTCTTTATTTCCCTCGATCGAGGTTAGCAATCTTATCTTTTATAGGTCATTGATACAATTCATGTGTCGGTGTGAATTGGTTATTTCACTATTTATGATGTCCTGTTTTTTGATAAACTTACTTATATGATGCAGATGAACGGTCGGGAATGGATGTACGGTGACCGGCGCGTAGCCGGGTATATCAAAGGCGTGGATAAATTTATCGATGTGGCTACGGCAAACAAAGAGAATGGATTTATACGTTGTCCATGTGTTCAATGTCGGAACAACAAGGAGTACTCTTCCTCGAAAATCATTCGCGGCCACCTGATTATGAAAGGTTTCATGCCCAACTATAATTGCTAGACCAAGCACGAGGAAAGAGGGGTTATGATGGAAGATGGTGAAGAAGAAGATGATCATAACAACTATCATCATATGTTTCCTGAATACAGTGATACTGCAATGGAAGATAATGGAGAGGAAAGAGGTGAAGAACGGGCATCAGATGAGCCGGCTGATGAACTTGGTAGGGTCATTTCTGATGCAAAGCGAGACTGTGAAACAGAAAATGAGAAGTTGAAGTTAGAGGGCATGTTAGAAGATCACAAGAAATTGTTGTACCCAAATTGTGAAGATGGCAGCACAAAGCTCGATACCACACTGGAATTGTTGCGATGGAAGGCAGAGTGTGGTCTAACTGACTCCTCATTTGAAAAGATGCTGAAAATAATGAAGCCGAAGTTTCCAAAACATAACGAACTTCCCGAGAGTACCTACGAAGCAAAGAAGACTCTCTGTCCTCTAGGATTAGATGTGCAAAAGATACATGCATGCATTAATGACTGCATCCTCTACCGCGGTAAGGAGTATGAGAATTTAGATAAATGCCCGGTATGCAATGCGTTGCGGTATAAGATCAGACGAGATGACCCTAGTGATGTTGAGGGAGAGCCCCTCCGGAAGAGGGTTCCTGCTAAGGTTATGTGGTATGCTCCTATAATACCAAGGTTGAAACGCATGTTCAGAAACAAAGAGCATGCCAGGTTGTTGCGATGGCACAAAGAAGACCGTAAAAAAGACGGGAAGTTGAGACACCCTGCTGATGGGTCACAGTGGAGAAAAATCAAGAGAGACTTCCCAGACTTTGCAGGTGACGCAAGGAACTTATGGTTTGGTCTAAGTACGGATGGCATGAATCCTTTTGGGGAGCAGAGCTGCAGTCACAGCACCTGGCCCGTGACTCTATGTATCTACAACCTGCCTCCTTGGTTGTGCATGAAGCGTAAGTTCATTATGATGCCAGTGCTCATCCAAGGCCCGAAGCAACCGGGCAACGACATTGATGTGTACCTTAGTCCATTAGTTGAAGAACTCTTACAGTTGTGGGGAAAACCAGGTGTACGTGTGTGGGATGAGAACAAACAGGAGCCATTTGATCTACGAGGGTTGTTATTCGTAACCATCAATGATTGGCCTGCTCTTAGTAACCTTTTAGGACAGACAAACAAGGGATATAAGGCATGCACCCACTATTTAGATAAGACCGAAGGTACATATTTGCATAAATGCAAGAAGGTTGTGTACCTGGCGAATCGATGATTTCTTCCGACCAATCATCCCGTAAGAAAGAAAGGCAAGCATTTCAAAGGTGAGGCAGATCACCGGAAGAAGCCTGAACTCCCTGCTGGTGATGATGTATTTGGTATGGTCAAGGACATAGAAGTAATCTTTGGAAAGGATCCCGGCGGTCAATCAGTTCCGAACGACGTCGCTACAGGACACGCACCCATGTGGAAGAAGAAATCTATATTTTGGGAGCTGCCATATTGGAAAGTCCTGCGTGTCCGCTCTTCAATCGACGTGATGCACGTGATGAAGAATCTCTACGTGAACCTGCTAGGATTCCTAGGAGTGTATGGGAAGACAAAAGATACACCTGAAGCACGGGAGGACCAACTAATTATGAAAGACCCAAAGAACATGCATACACATAACAAGACGGATAAAGGGCGTCACTTAAGTCATGCCAGCTATGCTCTTACCAAAGAAGAGAAGGAAATCTTTTTTGAAGTCCTTTACAGTATCAAGGTGCCGTCGGGCTTCTCATCTAATATAAAGGGGATAATAAATATGGCAGAGAAAAAGTTCCAAAACCTGAAGTCTCATGACTTTCACGTGATTATGATGCAGTTGCTTCCGATTGCATTGAGGGGGCTTCTACCGGAAAATGTTCGAGTACCCATTGTGAAGCTGTGTTCATTCCTCAATGCAATATCTCAGAAGGTAATCAATCCAGATATTCTGCCAAGGTTACAGAAGGATGTGGTACAATGTCTTGTTAGTTTTGAATTGGTGTTCCCACCATCCTTCTTCAATATTATGACGCATCTCCTGGTTCATCTAGTGGAAGAGATTGCCATTCTCGGTCCGGTATTTCTGCACAATATGTTCCCCTTTGAGAGGTTCATGGGAGTCTTAAAGAAATATGTTCATAACCGTTAGACTAGAAGGAAGCATCTCAAGGGATATGGAGCAGAGGAGGTCATCGAGTTTTGTGTTGACTTTATTCTGACCTTAAGCCGATTGGTGTTTCGACTCATGCATGAGGGAAGACTAAGTGGAAAAGGCACTGGGAAAGAAAGAAATGATATGTAGGGACGGGATTCTTTCACTAAAGCACACTACAGCTTCTACATAATTCCACCTTGGCAGCTCAGATATCGAGGAACACAAGAATATTGTACGCCCAAAAACCCGGGAAGCCTGAATCATGGATTACAGATGAACACATGAAGTCTTTCGGTGGTTGGATGCACATCTCTTGAATGACACCACGTTGGAGATCAGCTATACTTGTTGGCGCGTCACCATCTTCTCTGTATTGAATTTCCAAGGGTACGAAATAAATGGGAATACATTCTACACGATCGCCAAGATAAAAAGAGCACCAACCAAAATAGTGGTGTCCGCTTTGATGCAATAGACGAGAATGGACAAAAGGACACATATTATGGTTACATAGAGGAGATATGGGAACTAGACTATGGAGTCTCTTTTAAGGTCCCTTTGTTTCGCTGCAAATGGGTCAACCTGAATGGGGAAGGGTAAAGATAGACCAGTTGTACGGAATGACAACAGTGGATCTCAACAATCTTGGTTATAGAGATGAACCATTCGTCCTAGCCAATGATGTGTCTCAGGTTTTCTATGTGAAGGACATGTCCTCCAGACCGAAAAAAAGAAAAAATATGCAAACGAATACATCATATGATGAGCCAAAGCATCACATAGTTCTTTCAGGGAAAAGAAATATCGTGGGAATCGAGGACAAGATGACATGTCAAGATTATAATAAGTTTGATGAAATTCCGCCCTTCACAGTGAAAACTGACCCAAGCATTCCGTTAAGTAAAGAAGATGCTCCATGGTTACGTCTGAAGCGATCATAAGGAAGGACATATGCCAAGAAGTTCATTCTCATATTATGTAACTCTAGTTCATGTCTTCGCGTTTGTGGCTTGACCGAAGGATATCTTTCGCGGTTTGTGGCCTTTAGTCCCGGTTTTGTAGTCTCAGTTTTTAATATTAATAAATGTCTTGAGTGTTAGTCCCGTTTTGTGGCTGGACCGGGAGTGCCTCTATGACCAGTTTCTTGGAGATGCCGGAGGACTGGGATCCGGCGGCATCTCCCTGAAACTGGTCGTAGTGGTGTCCCTGCTCTCGAAAACCATCTTGCAGCTTGTAACTTCTCTAACTAGATCAATACGCCTCGGAGCTAACTAATTTCACATATTAGGGAGTGCCTCTATGACCAGTTTCTCGGAGATGCTGGAGGACTGGGCTCCGTCGGCATCTCCCTGAAACTGGCCGCAGTGGTGTCCCTGCTCTCGAAAACCATCTTGCAGCTTGTAACTTCTCTAACTAGATCAATACGCCTCGGAGCTAACTAATTTCACATATTAGGGAGTGCCTCTATGACCAGTTTCTCGGAGATGCCGGAGGACTGGGCTCCGTCGGCATCTCCCTGAAACTGGCCGCAGTGGTGTCCCTGCTCTCGAAAACTGGCTGGAGGACTGGACTCGCAAGGATGCCTATTTATAGTACAAGCAGCTCGGCATAGTGTCGACACTTACGAAATAATGTCGACACTCACCCCTATCATTAGTGCTGACTCGTGTTTTGTCCCGGTTGGTGTCTCCAACCGGGACTACAGGTTGATCTTTAGTCCCGGTTGGTGACACCATCCAGGACAAGGTACACGCCGCACGACATAATGTCGACACTCACCCCTATCTTTAGTGTTGCCTGACCCAGCCTGCCGAAATCGTCCATCCCGGGTAAAAAGGACAAATGTCTGCCGAATCGGCAGGAAGTTATGTGCTGAATCACGGCATAGTTTGTGATGTTGTGCCCATATTATGCATGTGTGTGGACATTGGTATGGAGAACAATGTTGCAGGAGGAAGTTTTCCTTTTTGTCGCACGGAAAAGCCCTTTTCCATTTTCCGAGCGCAAAAAACGGGTCGTTTTGTGAAGTAACCACCAAAATGCCGTTTCAGAATGCTACCGTCCCATTTTCCTAAAATACTAGACCACCTTATATGGACTATCTCCCAACCAGTACATCTCAAACCTTTTCGTCCATCCCGGGTAAAAAGGACAAATGTCTGCTGAATCGGTAGGAAGTGGGTCCGGTTTGTACTACAGGTACATGATCTATCGCCCGTGATTTTTTGAAAAAATCATTTTTAGACTCGCAATATGTGGTTTCTTCAGAGATCCAATGCAAGTTCTAACGATGCTCGTCCCCTATCTCCATGCACACCGGTTCGACCATAGTTAGAAATTCAGATAATTCAAAACAGGCATAATAAATTCAAAAAAAATCCGAACAATGAAAATGCTTCGCGTGGTGTCATATTATGTTACATAGTTGAAAGGAAAAATACCAGACTTGGTATATTGACCATGTTTCGAAAAAACCTTCACAAAATGACCTATCATATTCGAGGTTTCATGGCTTTCGGTCCAAATGAACGATGTTATGTGCTGAATCACGGCATAGTTTGTGATGTTGTGCCCATATTATGCATGTGTGTGGACATTGGTATGGAGAACAATGTTGCAGGAGGAAGTTTTCCTTTTTGTCTCACGGAAAAGCCCTTTTCCATTTTCCGAGCGCAAAAAACGGGTCGTTTTGTGAAGTAACCACCAAAATGCCATTTCAGAATGCTACCGTTCCATTTTCCTAAAATACTAGACCACCTTACATGGACTATCTCCCAACCGGTACATCTCAAACCTTTTCGTTCATCCCGGGTAAAAAGGACAAATGTATGCCGAATCGGCATGAAGTGGGTCCGGTTTGTACTACAGGTACATGAACTATCGCCCGTGATTTTTTGAAAAAATCATTTTTAGACTCGCAATATGTGGTTTCTTCAGAGATCCAATGCAAGTTCTAACGATGCTCGTCCCCTATCTTCATGCACACCGGTTCGACCATAGTTAGAAATTCAGATAATTTAAAACGGGCATAATATATTCAAAAAAAATCCGAACAATGAAAATCCTTCGCGTGGTGTCATATTATGTTACATAGTTGAAAGGAAAAATACCAGACTTGGTATATTGACCATGTTTCAAAAAACCTTCACAAAATGACCTATCATGTACAAGGTTTCATGGCTTTCGGTCCAAATGACCGATGTTATGAGCTGAATCACGGCATAGTTTGTGATGTTGTGCACATATTATGCATGTGTGTGGACATTGGTATGAAGAACAATATTGCAGGAGGAAGTTTTCCTTTTTGTCGCACGGAAAAGCCCTTTTCCATTTTCCGAGCGCAAAAAACGGGTCGTTTTGTGAAATAACCACCAAAATGCCGTTTCAGAATGCTACCGTCCCATTTTCCTAAAATACTAGACCACCTTACATGGACTATCTCCCAAACAGTACATCTCAAACCTTTTCGTCCATCCCGGGTAAAAAGGACAAATGTCTGCCGAATCGGTAGGAAGTGGGTCCGGTTTGTACTACAGGTACATGATCTATCGCCCGTGATTTTTTGAAAAAATCATTTTTAGACTCGCAATATGTGGTTTCTTCAGAGATCCAATGCAAGTTCTAACGATGCTCGTCCCCTATCTTCATGCACACCGGTTCGACCATAGTTAGAAATTCAGATAATTCAAAACGGGCATAATAAATTCAAAAAAAATCCGACCAATGAAAATCCTTCGCGTTGTGTCATATTATGTTACATAGTTGAAAGGAAAAATACCAGACTTGGTATATTGACCATGTTTCGAAAAAACCTTCACAAAATGACCTATCATGTTCGAGGTTTCATAGCTTTCAGTCCAAATGACCGATGTTATGTGCTGAATCACGGCATAGTTTGTGATGTTGTGCCCATATTATACATGTGTGTGGACATTGGTATGGAGAACAATGTTGCAGGAGGAAGTTTTCCTTTTTGTCGCACGGAAAAGCCCTTTTCCATTTTCCGAGCGCAAAAAAGGGTCGTTTTGTGAAGTAACCACCAAAATGCCGTTTCAGAATGCTACCGTCCCATTTTCCTAAAATACTAGACCACCTTACATGGACCATCTCCCAACTGGTACATCTCAAACCTTTTCGTCCATCCCGGGTAAAAAGGACAAATGTCTGCTGAATCGGTAGGAAGTGGGTCCGGTTTGTACTACAGGTACATCATCTATCGCCCGTGATTTTTTGAAAAAATCATTTTGAGACTCGCAATATGTGGTTTCTTCAGAGATCCAATGCAAGTTCTAACGATGCTCGTCCCCTATCTTCATGCACACCGGTTCGACCATAGTTAGAAATTCAGATAATTCAAAACGGGCATAATAAATTTAAAAAAATCCGAACAATGAAAATCCTTCGCGTGGTGTCATATTATGTTACATAGTTGAAAGGAAAAATACCAGACTTGATATATTGACCATGTTTCGAAAAAACCTTCACAAAATGACATATCATGTTCGAGGTTTCATAGCTTTCGGTCCAAATGACCAATGTTATGTGCTGAATCACGGCATAGTTTGTGATGTTGTGCCCATATTATGCATGTGTGTGGACATTGGTATGGAGAACAATGTTGCAGGAGAAAGTTTTCCTTTTTGTCGCACGGAAAAGCCCTTTTCTATTTTCCGAGCGCAAAAAAGGGATCGTTTTGTGAAGTAACCACCAAAATGCCGTTTCAGAATGCTACCATCCCATTTTCCTAAAATACTAGACCACCTTACATGGACTATCTCCCAACCGGTACATCTCAAACCTTTTCGTCCATCCCGGGTAAAAGGACAAATGTCTGCCGAATCGGCATGAAGTGCGTCCGGTTTGTACTACAGGTACATGATCTATCGCCCGTGATTTTTTGAAAAAATCATTTTTAGACTCGCAATATGTGGTTTCTTCAGAGATCCAATGCAAGTTCTAATGATGCTCGTCCCCTATTTTTCATCTTTAGTCCCGGTTGGTGATACCATCCGGGACAAGGTACACTCCGCACGACATAATGTCGACATGCCATTTTTCCCGCCATTTTTCTTCCCGCCAGTTCTTCCCGCCAGTTCTTCACTATATATATATATATGTAGGGTTGGCCTCCATTGTCATTGCACATCTCTAGACTCATATCTGCAACCTCATCACTCTTTCCCATGGTTTCCACCGTAGCACTAACTCCGGGGAGGCGGGCGCTTTGCCTCGAACTACCCTGCTCTTGTGTCCCCGTCGGTTGGATGCTGAGCGTTGGAGGCGTGCCGGTTCCTCCTGTCCCTCTAGGTGTGGCGCGTCGGATGGCCATCACGAACCACTACTACTTCGAGCTCACGCCGGAGCAACGGAGGAATCCCAGATGGCATCCCGACTATTTCCCGACTTGGGAAGCCTTCTTCGTGGATCGGCATGAGAGGGCACTCGCCAGGCACGAGGAGGAGGGCCCACCTCCTCCGAACTTCAACGAGGCCGGCCGTCGGCTGTGGTGGCGCGGCCGGACTCTCCAGAGCGTCATGGCCTACGACACGGCCGCCGACTCTAGCCCCCGCCTGCGCTACCCTCAAGTCCATCCCACTCGTACTCAACCTTCAAGGTTCAACTACGGCGACCCCGACGATGATAGCGACGACGGCCGCGGCGAGTACGACGACTACAGTGGCGAGTATTACAGGTGTAGGCAGGAGCATGACTGAATTATTCCAACATTGCAAAACAAGTTCGGCCGATTGTGGCTTAATCTGGCCATGTATCTTAATTTTCAGTTCTTCTATGTAACTTTCTGTTAGTTGTGTTATGTACTTTAATTCCAGTTCTATCCTAATCAAATTTTCTTTCCGCCCATTATTTTCCGTCCATTAAAAACAGAAAATGGTTTTGAATTACTTATAAGTTCATTCATTTTTAATTGTAAATGGTTCATATTTTAAATGGTTACATTAATTATTTTTTAAAACAGAAAATGGTTTTGAATTATTTATTCAAATCCAAACACTTTTTATGTTTAAAGTTTTTCTAAATTCCAAATTAATATTTAAAAAATATAAGTTAATTCATTTTTAATTTTAAATGGTTACATTAATTATTTTTTAAAAATAGAAAATGGTTTTGGATTATTTATTCAAATCCATACACTTTTTATGTTTAAAGTTTTTCTAAATTCCAAATTAATATTTAAAAAATATAAGTTATTTCATTATTAATTTTAAATGGTTCATAGTTTAAATGGTTACATTAATTATTTTTCAAAACAGAAAATGGTTTCGAATTAGTTATTCAAATTCAAACACTTTTTATGTTTAAAGTTTTTCTAAATTCCAAAGTAATTATCATTTAAAAAACATTACAAATTTAAACCCCAAAATAAAAAATAAGGCGGGAACAGAGAGAAAATACCTGAAAAAATTTGAAAACAGGGGAATACGTCCCGGTTGGAGCCACCAACCGGGACTAAAGACCCCCCTGCGCGCGCGCCCCTTCAGCTGCTGAAAATTGGAGTATACGTCCCGGTTGGTGGCTCCAACCGGGACGTATGCCCTTTTAGTCCCGGTTGGAGCCACCAACCGGGACGTATACTCCCTCCCCTTTATATAACTTCTCTTCTTCTTCTCTGCTTCTTTCATCGACGACGCCGCCAGGCTGCCCGCGCCCTCCGTCGTCGTCAACGCCTCCGCCTCCGGCCGCCACCGCCGCGCGCTCCCCGACGACCGCCGCCCGCGTCTCTTCCCGCCGACGACCGCGCCGCCGCGCCCTTCCCCCACCGCCGCGCGTCAGGTACGCCCCTAGCTCCCTGCCTCTGTCCTCCCCCTCCCTCTGCTGCTGCTGGTGGGCGGCGGCGGCTGCTGCTATAGGTGCTGCTGCATGGGGGCTTCGGGTGTGGTGGGCGGGCGTGGCCGCCTGGTGGGCTTCGATCGGGTGGTGGGCGGCGTCTTCGGGTGATCGATGTGTGTTGTCTGCGTGCATGGCCCGCGTGGACGTGTGGTTAGTGATCATATGATTATTAGGGCATGTACTATGGCAAGCTCTTGTACAGACGCTTATGTTTAAAAAAATAATGCCAGAAAATTGGATTATGGACTAAACGCCTCGTCTCACAGCACGGAACGCTAATTTGGGTAGCTAGCAACAGCTAGGAGCTCTAATCAAACTCCTTGGCGTTGAAAAAAAGTAGTCCTAGCGACTGACGCTTCCTCGTACGTCGACGCTAGAGAAAATCCCCGGATCGGACGGGATGGAGGCCTAACCGAAAGTAAAATCAGCCTAGCTAGCGTCTACTTTAAACGTCTGCGTTAAACATGCTCTTAGGGATAGGATTAAGGCTTAGAGCGGGTCTGCGGGTATGGGTTTTCCACCCCCATACCCGCCCCATTAAACTTGGAGGGTCTAACTTTTTACCAAACCCTCCCCATTTAAGGCGGGTATCCATCGGGTTTGTGGGTTTCGGGGCCCCATTGCCATCTCTAATCGCATCCTTATCATCAGACTATCCTCGTTTGCTATAGGAGTATCACATTTACTCAATGATAGATTTACACTCCCTCATGTCGGGTTTGTAAGGCTCGGGAAAAGGGGATGTCGGTGGTCGGTTCCGCAGGACATGGGAGGCATGCAGGGACGCGTGGGGCGGGTGTATTGTGGCAAGAGAGAGGCAGAAGCTCTGTTTTCTCGGGGAAGGTGAGGAGAGGGGGGAGGAGGCGGCGCCGATGGGAGTTCCCCTGTTCGCCATGTATGAGACATGGGCGAGAAGACATGGGTCAAAGTCAAAACCATTGTGTTCGACGTAGGAAAGCTCGGTCTGGCTCGGTTGCATGCCCCTTAGGTGCATGTGGGTTCGACGATGTGCCTTCGCCAGGGCATTCCGAACCCTCTTAAATCGATTCCAATATGGTATTTTGTTAGTATCTAGTGTTACCTATCTGCTGGATAGTTTCCCTTTTGTAGCCTTATACTCATGTTCCCCTCTCATATGCATCTGAGGTTTCTCCGAACTAGGTTTTACACCCCTCGGAACTCCGGAATATTGATTTTAGTTGATTTAGCTAGAGTTACCTATCTACTACACGGTTTCCTTTTGTAGCTAGGTTTAGGGTTTAGGGTTTCTCTTCATTTTTATTATTGTGTATGTATATATTAGGGTTTCTCTGAATTAGGGTTTATATCTCTCAACACCGTACCTAACTTTCTCCTTTAGCCGCTTTGACTTATTCGTTTTTCCACCTATGCAGAAAATATGGACCCACACGTCAGAGACGAAGAAAAGGAAGAGTTGATCCAAGGTGTGATCCGTGGGGAAGATAATTTAGACGTATCAACGTTTCTGAACAACTCCGGTGAGGGTGATCCTCTTTTTACCGGAATAGACGACTTTTTTGAGGTTGAAGGTGTTGCCTTCCACGAGAGAGAAGGCGATGCCTTGTGTAATCGAGAAGACGACCGCTCTGGCGAGGTGCATGTAATATAATCAATTCATTAATTAATCATCTGCTATCTATATAGAAATAGTAACGATGATCTTTCTTCTTTTAGCCCTCCGGATCGAAGGAATCTACTGAAAAGAGCAGACGAGGCCCAACCAAAAAGTTGCAAGACCATGAGAGGTTCAGGATCGAAGATGTCGCTGAAGACGGCAAACCGACGGCTCCCGAAGTTGTCGCAACCAAATTTGTGGCACAATGCGGAGTAATCGTTAGGGACTTAATCCCGATCACTATTAGAAATTGGAATAGGCCTGCTAATGCAGATGAATAGGGAACATGTTTATTTGTCCCTAACCAGGCCAAAGATTTACTGTGGAAGAGGCTCATGGTTAATTTCAAACTACCGAAGATAGAGCTGGATCCAAATGAGGAGGATCCAGTTGAGGACGCCTTACAACATGGGAGAGCCATGGAGGCTAAGGTCAGGGAGTGGGCTTTGAAGAAGATGGCCCAGTGTTTCACCAACTGGAAGAAAAGATTGCACCTTGACTATGTCGTGAAAGAGAAGACTCCCGATTTCAAGAATATCCAGTTTGAGAAGATAAAACAATTCTGGGCTGAGTTTGTGGAATACAAGAAATCAAAAAAAGCTAAGAAAATGTCTGAAACGAATAAGCTGAATGCTGCTAACAAGAAGTATCACCATACTATGGGGCAAGGTGGCTACAGGGTTGGCATTCCTAAGTGGGAGAAACTTGAGAATGAACTGCGTGCTAAAAAGATCACCCCAGAGATGCATTTATTGGGTAGAACGTGCAAGGAATTGGTTTTACGGGCATGGGGGCACGTTGGACTCGGAAGGGAGGTGTATATATAACATACGACATAAAGAAGACCCCTTGCCAATCGAGAGGATGAGAAAAGCAGTAAAGGCTGTTAAAGATGGGGACTTCATTCCCGATAGAGAGAATGATGAGCTCACACTCGCCCTTGGAAATAAGGAACATGATGGACGAACACGAGGCACAAGAGGCTCCCAACCATGGAGGACTGGGTTTCCCGAAGAGAGGAAGAAATATCCTGATAGAAGCCGTCAGAGGAGAAAGGACAGGGTGGAAGTTGAAGCAAATAGTCAGAAAGAGCGAATGCGTTTAATTGAAGAACGATTAAAGCAACAACAAGATGAAATTAACGCACTTAAAGAGCAAAGTACTACCAGCCCATCTCAACAGCACACTGCATTCGATGCTACCGGCCTATCGAATAATCGAAAAAGCAGTGTGGCTTCCACCGAGGTCCCGGGTGATGACAATGGCGATGACGATGATGCACCGACGATGGCTCCTGTTGGCTTCCCAGTGGATGATATCACAGAGATGACACACTGCGAGCTACATGTCAAAGTTGTGAACATATCAATGAAGGTGGCGGTCGGCTATGCCTTACCAATTGGACCCACACCAACTTACCACTGTCGTCCGGTTCCAGAGGGCTACGCTGTTGTCGGCGTGGATGAAATCATGCCCACCTTTGAGGTTTTGGATCTTCACTACCCTGCAGGTGAAGGGGATGTGACTGTACTGGGAGACGCAAAAAACGTCACCATTCTATGGCCGAAGGAATGTATCGTGCTTCGAAATCACACGCCAAGGCCATCTTCGCCGCCGCCTCACCCGTCTCTAGTGAGGTCGTCGCCGCGGCGGCAGCCGTCTTCGTCGCCTCACCCGGCTACGTCCCCTCACCAATCTCCGGCGCAGCCATCGCGGGAGCCATCGCCGGCGCCAGATAAAAAGCGAAGCGCACGCCATCGTGTCGTGGTGTAGCGATCGCCAAACGTAAACAAGAGCCTCTTCCAAAAGTACCAAAGGTTCCTCCCAAGGGAGCTTATGACTGTATCAAGAGGAGATCTGGGCGATCGTTGATGCGGAAACGACAGCTGCTAAGCTGAGGCGGCCGAAAGAGCCAGAGTTCCCCAGCACCAAAGAAGAAAAAGCCAAAGTGTTGAAAATTCTAAAGACTCTTCATCAACCCGAGCCAAAGCTGTCATCAGACTATGAGCGTTCTATTCTCAAGTCACATGCGGCACAAAAAGCCTCGAAGAGCAGTACTGATGCAAGCGAGAAATCTGTTGCCCAGCTCGGAGAACAAGCAAAACAGACTTGCGCCCCTCTCAAGGTGATTTCCCAAACCAATGTGGGGTCAAGCAAATATGGGGCCGAAGAGCAGTATGATCCAGAGGTAGTTGCACAATACGGAGAAGCTGCCGCTGCTCAAGGTATGAGTATTGCCCAGTACTTATCCCAGTTAGAGTTCTTCCCCGTGAGTGAAGTAGCATACAAATACCAGTACGGAAAACCTCTCGTCAAACCTAAGGAGGTAAACAATCTTTCAACAAAAATGCGAAGATTGCATAACTGGTACATGCATGCCACAAAGGCCAGGGCTAACTGGATGGTGCTGAAGGTTACAAAAAAGCATTATGGGAAAGATATGGATGACATGATATCCATTGAATTTGATGAACTATTTCAATTATTCAATCAAGACGCCTTGGACAAATCGATCATCAGTGCCTATTGTCTGTAAGTACTAATTCTGTAATTAATTTAGTCTCCAGCTATCTCACCTTGTTTATTGCATGTATATAATCATACTGTAATATGCAGAATGAAGATTCTCGAATGCAGCAGAGGACAAATCTATGACATTGGCTTCATTGACCCATATTGGGTTCATCAAGCTAATCTCAAAACAAACCCCCAGAATACTGAGGATAATATAGTACACGTCTTAAGGTTTCAAAAAACCAAAAGGGAAATACTATTTCCTTACAACTTCGAGTGAGTGTTATTGTCTTGTATACACTTTCTATTTCGCTTACTCGATGTTAAGTATATAATTGATTAGTTATGCATTCGCAGCTACCACTATATTCTGTTAATCATTCAACTTGACAAAGGGCGTGTACTAGTCATGGACTCGAAACATAAACCCCTTGAGACGTGGAAGGACATGCAGATACTTCTCCAGCGGTAATTCTAATCATTACGACACTATATCGGCAACGTTCGTGAATTTTATAATATATATCAAGTACTTAATAACTTATTTTATTCGTTTTCTACGCCGGGCAGCGCTTGGAAACGGTTCACCAATAAGGCTAGGGGTGTTTGGAAAGAGGAGCTTACATTTCAACCACTAAATGTAAGCACCACTACCTATATCCGCGCATCTCTTTGATTCTAGTTTTGATACAGTTATTATCATGTTTGATTATTATTTTGATTGAACTCTGTTCTCGTAAAGTTTCTGACGCAGGGACCAGGTAACAATCTATGTGGATACTATGTTTGCGAGTTCATCCGGCAGACGTGCGATGAGAAGGGCAGAAATTTAGAGCAACTCCACGTACGTAAACAATTTCTATAGTTTTTAATTACAATCAAATTGTGTTTAGTTTCATTTATATAGGCTGACTCCTTTTTTAAATCAGATCGAACATCTACGGGACGGTCTTCTGCCAAAGGATCGCGTACGAGTAATTCAGGAGGAATTGGCGGGATTCTTGGATGCAGAAGTCCTAGACCCAAAAGGGGAATACTATTCGGCTGTGTATAGACTATAGGGATTGTAAAAATAGCAACTTTGAAGGAATTGGCCGGTAGCATCGAATAGCAACTTTTGTATGTAGTGCATGAACTCGATCCGTGTATTCAATATAATATTGTCATGATATTCATGATGTAATATAAGGTTCCTTCATTGATAAGTGCAAATCACTAAATAAACAATAAAACAGCCTAAATGAATTCTCTGCCGCGGCACAAAAAGTGGCGAAAATGCTGCCGCGGCAACAAAGTGTGCCAAAATGAATTCTCTGCCGCGATAGAGAAATGGGCCAAATCTCTGCCGCGGCAGAAGGTTATTAGTCCCGGTTCGAATTTTTCTTGATGCGGCCGCCAGCGGTGCTAAAAGGGCGTTAGAGTTTGCTACAATAGTGAAATGTTTTTGCTACGAGGTCTTCGGCGAGGTTCCGGCGATGTCTCCGATGAATTCGGTTTTGCTAAGTTAGAACAAAACTTTTGCTACAAAGTCTTCGATGAGATCTCCGGCGAGGTCTCCGGCGCGAATAGTCTTCTTTGTTCTGTTTTCTCGGCGAACCGTTATTTCTACAATGTAGCAAAAGCGAGATAAACGTAGAAAAAACGGAAAGACGACGGGACATGAAGATTTGGACGGTTGATCCGCCCTGATCCGACGTCTTGGGACCGGGTGATTGAAAGTTTCCATCCCGGGAACGCCTAGCACAATTATTTCTCACTAATGCGCACAGTGTATTCCATCGTTGATAATGGTACTTGGTGCATGCATGAGCCATATCTGACTCCGTCGCTGTCGGCCTAGCAAAGTACCATATACATCATCCCTTATATGGCAACACATGGTATATGCAGATATGGTATCAAAGTACCGTAAATAGGTTGTCGCACGCCCCGGCCCCGTGGATCAATCCATCCAGCGATGGCGCCAACGCCACCAGAGCTCAGCGTCCTCGAGAGCGCCGTCGTAGTGCCCTCTTCGCCGCCGGCGCCAGAGACGGCCTGCTCCCTCCCACTCATCTTTTTCGACGTCTTCTGGCTCAACTCCCCGCCGGTGGAGCGCGTCTTCTTCTACCGCCTCACGCAGGGCGCCGGCGACGAAATCACGGCCATCCTCTCCAACCTCAAGTCCTCGCTGTCCCAAGCTCTCGGCGTTTTCTACCCGCTCGCCGGCCGCCTCCGCCTCACGCCGGGCACCGACGACCGCTACGAGCTCCACTACCATCCGGGCGGTGGTGTCACCTTCACCGTCGCCGAGTACGACGCCGACGTAAACGAGCTGGCCAAGGACGAGCCGAGGGAGGTCGCTCAGATCCTGCCGCTCGTGCCGCCGCTCCCCGTCGGCCTCGGCCCGGTGCTCGCCGTGCAGGCCACCGTGCTGCGCGGCGGCCGCGGCCTCGCCGTCGGCTTGGCCCTGCACCACGCCGCCTGCGACGGGGCGTCCTCCACGCGCTTCCTCCACACCTGGGCCGCCGCGGCCGGCACTGGCACAGGCGCGCCGTCGCCCCCTGTCATTGACAGGACTCTCGTCCACGACCCAAGCGGCGGCCGCCTCCTGTACGACCTGCCCAGCACCGACGAGATGGAGTACGTCAAGATGGCCGACTACCAGATCGTCGCCACCTTCACGTTGTCTAAGGAAGACATACAGAGGGTCAAGGACGCCGTGGTCGCCACCGCCGGCGCCAGGCCGCCGAAATGCACCTCGCTGGTCGCCACCTTCGGCTTCATCTGGTCGTGCTACCAGCGAGCTAAGGACGACGAAGCAAGTAACTGCGACGGCGAGAGAGAGACCTACTTCCTCTTGCCCATCGACCAGCGCTCGCGGATGAAGCCCGATCCCATCCCGGACGAGTACTTCGGCAACTGTGTCGGCGCTGCCATGCACGGCGCACCCAAGAACCAGCTCGCCGCTGCCGGCGCCGATGGCATCCTCGCCGGGTGCACGGCCGTGGCCGCGGCGATCGAGCGGGCGGTGGGCGAAATCGGGTCTCCGGAGAAGATGGTGCTGTGGACGGGGAGGATAAGAGAGGCCGGCGCGTCCGGCGGCGGGGTGCTCAGCGTGGCGGGGTCGCCGAGGTTCCGGGTCTACGACGTCGACTTTGGGTTCGGGCGGCCGTCCAAGGTGGAGATCGTGTCCGTGGCGAGGACCGGCGCGATGGCGGTGGCTGAGAGCCGCAAGAGCAGCGGCGGCATGGAGGTGGGCATGTCTCTGCCACCGGCAGGCATGCAGAGGTTCCAGAACTGTTTCCACGACGCCATGACGTGGCTTCATCAGCAATAATACAGTATGCAGAATGGTTATTTTCTTTGCGAGCCAATAAACGCATACTTGGATAACTTTATAATAAAAAGTTGATACGAGCGAGAGATTAATATTTGGTCCACCGAAGTGATGGTCACGCAGCAATTGATCACTCAGAGCAACTTCAGCACATGCCGTATATTTCGGCCTGCTAAAATGTGTATGCAGCGCGCGATCTGGGTATAGCGCGCCACGCCCGCGAATATCCTCCGGTAAAGGCATTAAACGTGCGCTAAATTTACAGCACAAACCCGCCAACTGGCGTGCTAAATTGGAGCGTGCGCAAATATAACATCCCAGCATTAGAGCTTAGAAATAAGCTGAACACAGATGTGTGCATTGCATTCATGCATAGAAAATCCGAATAATTTTCGCGCTTTTGAACAAAACTTGTCAAAGGGATTGAAGCTTCTCTCAACTTGATAGAATTGAAGTAGATCATCAAGTTGATTGCGATAAGTTTCTATCTTACCTTTGCTAAAACCTTATTTTTGGGTAAGGGAGATTTGATCTGAGGGTAGATCAAATATAATAAAAGTTAAAACCCTAATACATTACTTAATGGTTATATTTGATCCTTAGGTGATCATATCCTAGTATTCATTACACAACTCATGAATACCAATTTATAAACATAACTTAAGTAATTGGAATGTAACAACTGCATCTTAATCTCATCTACTTATACCATGAGTATCATGGTAATACCTAACCTTAACTCTTTAGTGGGATTGAGTAGGAAAGAAACCAAGTCAAGATCAATCACCATATATCTTTCTTTCCATATCAATCCTTATAGAATCCTATCTCAATATCTGTTGCTCATCAATGTTGAGTAATCAACTATTGATTCACCAATTCTTAATCTATCAATTCTTGATCTATAAACTCTTGACCATATCATAGCATTCACTTAAGGCCTATAAAGAAATAAGTAAGAAGGGGTAAATAGTAATGCTAGATTTAAGTATCATCTATAGGATGGGGGTGATTGAAGAGAATAGGATCAATGTGATAATTGATGGAGTTAATTCACTCCTGAATGAATAGAAGAGTATCTGAGATAAAGGTTACAAGGATGAATCCCGAAGATAGATACCAAGGAGTAATCCTATTGGATTAAGTAAGCATAGTCCATGAATAGCATTCCTTAATCCAATAGAAACACTAAGAAGATAATTTTAATACAATTGTAATGTTGTATTGATGAAGCCTTGATTAGCTAACTGGAAACCCAAACCATAAAAGATCAAAGGCTTATAATAATCATGCCTTACTCACCAAGATTGAATGCTTATATCCTGTATAAGTGACATTGGTGGGTAGAACATGCTTATATCTTGTATAAGTGACATTGGTGGGTAGAACATGATTAAACTCTAGTATAGATATATTATCCTAGGTTAGTCATCACAAGTCACATTAATATAATGTGAGGTTGGAATGTTAGATACTAGAGTTAAGTAGAGACAAGATAGTTTGATTAAGATGATGTTAGAGCAACATTGGATTATTGAAGTAGTAGTTCCCTCTTGGAAAATATTAAACACTTGAGGTGAAGTAGGATTTGATACATATATATATATAAATATATATATATATATTAGAGTAATGTTGGAGATGTATGTTTAAGGAAGAGTATGAATGTAGTTAGAAGTAACCACCTGTTGGATTGGAGGTTATCAGCAATAGAGTAGTTGATATAGCCAAGTATAGATATGAAAAGATTATGAAAAACTTTAATGATAAGATCATTGGATTTATAAATGGATTAAGAATAATAAAAGGTGGATAAGAATATTTCTATAAAGCAAAGCTCATCATGTTAGCACATGATGATGGATATAAAGAAGTAGTATATCTAGGAAAGGAATTCCTTAATTAGAAGTCCAGGATTGTGAATTATGGAAGATAGGAATTCTTGGTAAACATTAAACCCTAAACCTTCAACCAAACATAATATCCATTTCATCTGAATGATAAATCATCTTATCTCCACAAAGCTTTATAGGAATATTTCCTATAGCAAATCACTTAAGCACATCTTTGTCATTCCTAGTTATCATCATTAAATGTGCTTAGGAGTTATCTTTATCAATTCTTTTTCATAAGACCTTCCAGGAAATAACTTTCTTTCATAAAAGGTGAAGTCATTCTTGAACACCAACATAAGGACAATCTGTCTTAACCAATAATCTTTATTCATATGAATAAAAGGATGAACAAGAATATTAAAACTCCTAAAACCCATGGTAAACAATTACAATTTAAAACCCTAACTTTTATTTCAATCATATATGCCTAGAAATTATAGTTATCAATTCTCTCTCATAATTCATTTCAAATAATAACTTTCTATTTTAAAAGGTGATATTAATAAAGATCATAAACATAAAGACAATATGTTTAGCCATTAACCCTTACTCACATCCATAAAAGAAAAATGAGAATATTAAATCTTCTAAGAACTTATGGTAAGCATTTTCAATTCAAACCTTAACTCATATGTAGTTGTAATAAAATATATATATTGCTATTTCCTAAAATTATGAGAATATTATTAACCATATTAATTACTCAAAACTTTATGTATAAAATAATAATGAAGGAGCACTATATATAAAAGATTCTTTAATATTATAAATCAATAAGAATCAAAACTCATGGATTAATAATAATGCAATCTTTAATAAGTTTATGAATACTAGATACATTAAATTCATATCAAAAGACCTTACAAATACTAAACACATTCCAATATTACTACAAATATACAAAAAATAAATTCTATAAAGAAATTTCAATCAAATCTGTAATATTCAAACCTGAAAATAAAACAGAACTTAGAAAAAGGAAAGAACAGGAAAAACAGAAGAAGAATCAAATCTGGCCCATAGCCATCTTTCCTCTTCACTTTCTGTCGCACACGCGCGTTACACCGCGGCCCACTTGGCCCAATTCCACAGCCCATACCGGTTCAACATTTCTTTTCCTTTCTTCTTCCTCTCGCCAGAATGCAACGCGGGCGAAGCTGCTGCCTGGCACATTGTCGGCCGTCCACCGTCGCCGCAATGCCCGTTGTCGCCAAGATCCGAGCCGCCGCTGATTGTTGCCTATAAGAAGACCACCGACGCGCCAGAGACCCTTATCCTCACCCTTTTCCCCACTTCTTCCTCTGTCTGAAAACCTAGCTCGCCGATGTTGTTAGCCGTCGCTGCTAGAGGACGCCCCAGGACCAGACACGTGTGCTACGAGCTTCACCATGGTGTGTTGCATCTCCCAGGTGAATGAATCGAGCCGGGAAGCCCTTAATCCTCCGCATCGACCCTGTCTTCCCGAAGTCCGACCGTCGTCATGAACCTCGATTCAGCCCACAATTTCCTTCACCGAGCCTTCCACGAGCTTCCTGGTGAGCTACTGAGCATGCTACTGCCTTTCGTTGGTTCAATTGCTTCTTATATCGAGCCCCCACCGTGCGTTGATGTGCACCGCCACCAGTCGTCGTCGTCGTCGTCGTTCCCTGCCTTCCGATGACCAAAAACGAGCGGCTCAACCACCCCTCTACTCGCCTTCGCCCCCTCGTTCTAACAAAACTAATCATAGCATTTCACATGCTCCCAATTGCCCAGCAAATCCATGATCTAAAGATCATCTTCAGATGATGTCACTGTGACGTCAGGCCCATGTCATCTTTGACCCATTCAACTTATTTGACTGGTCCTCGCTGAGGTGGCGTGTGACGTGGCCATGGCCCATCTGTCATTCTCTGTGAGTAGGGATAACTCAAGTAACAAAAACATTAATCAAATGGGGTATGCCATGTGGCAACTGGCCCACTAGTCAGTGAATAGCGTGGGTTTAACTTCGGTACCAAAAGTATTTTCTGTTTAGGAATTAGATAAAACATTATAGAATCAAATATAAATATTTCCAGAAATACAACAAAATGATTAAATCTTGTTTAATTAATAATTTTGTTTTATAATTCACAAAAATACATGTAATATATGAAAAAATTTAGAAAAATAAAATCTACAACTTAAAACTATTATCAAATATTATTATGATGATTGTTTATTAAATATTATTTAGTAAAGGTTTTATACGTAATAAACTTTGATAATTCATATTTTAATAATGGTAAATGTTAAAAATATAAATAAAATACCAAAAATCTTAGAAAAATAAGAATTATAATTTAAAACTATAATTATGCATTATTATTACACTCAATTAAATATGTATTATTTATTAAGTCTTTATAAAGTAATAAGTATTATAAAAATCATATCTTATTATTTATAAATCACAAAAATAAATGTAATATACCAAGATGATCACAAAAATAATACCTATATGTTAAAAATATAATATTCCACTTTTGAGTTAAATAAAAAGTTAAACACTTTAACAACTTGAATTTAAACCCATTTCCTTAATTAATAATTCATATAAAGGTAAATAACATTTGCTAATAATTCTAAAAATTAATCAATCGAGTCTAATAAATAGTATTAGTATTAAACATTGGTAGTATGAAATCAAAATGAATTAACACACTTTAAATACAATTTTATTAAATTATCTCTCAACCATTAATGTAGATTATTTTATAAAAGGATTTTTGTCCAATCTAAAATCTCCAAGAATAATTGTAATGAGATAAAACCCATTCCTTTACTTTAACCACAAGTTTATAAACAAATCAAAACACTATAAGTGAGTTCATAAGAAGTAAATAATATTGTTTACTTATTCACAAATCTTAACCACACCTTTATAGGGAGGTAAATCCCTTCATATATTTATAATGTAAAGAAACCCCTACCAAGTAAAAGTGATACCATTCTTAAAGTATCCTTAGAGAAACATTATAAAGTACAACTGATACAAATAACATAAGCAATATGCCTTAAGCCCATCTATGTCTTTAAAGTTAAATTTTGTCTATAAAACTTTAAATATAAAACTAAAAAACTTTGTTATGTATTTTATAGTTAACTTTGGTCTGTTATAATTAAGTTAAAGCATTTCAAGTCTAAACTATTCAAGCAAGCATAAACAAAACCAATCACATTCTATTAATCATATTCTAAAAATTATCAGGATTGCTTAAACTTTAATAAAGAAATATTTTCTTCAAAAGTTATACGTTTTGCCACTTAAGTCAACAGATGACAATTAATTGTAATCACATTACTTTACTTATATACTTAGGATTGTTATCACTTAAGTTTCGTATAAATGTCATTACTTATAAAGTAAAATTTGAAGATAAGCCAACTCTTGAAAGAATCACCTAAACTCACTTCACTCAAAGCATTGGGGATTCATTTTGGGAGTTTTACAAAATGCATATCATTACTTATGCATAACAACATCTTGCTTCTTTAAACATTAGTCCTTACCGGACCAATGATGCTGATTTTAGATACTGGATCTTATATTGTCTCGAAGACCGTGAGTGCATAATCTTGCAATCACAAAAGGCAAGTTCACACTTGCTCATGTCCTTCGATTATTTTCTGTAAAGTATTTTGCAAATCCATTGTTGTCATCACCTGCATTTGAAAAAGGTCAGAAAACACTATTTTTGATAATAATGTGAACTATTGGTTACTGATCCAAGGTGGTCAACTAATCTATTAAACCTGGTAGTTGGAATACCACTACTCAGGAATATATCACCTAGGACTTAACAACCAATATCGCCAGTGATTCTTGCGCCGTATATTACGCGTTCACCATGAGATTTGGAATGGGACGGAGAAGTCAGCTGTATCCTTTTCCTCTTGTATGGAGGAAAGACGACCTTAACGTGACGTTGTGATTCCTTGTGTGGATCCAACATATGGGTGGGCACCCTTACGCCCCACACTTTTGGTGTCTAGATTATCTATGGATGGTGCTTAGTTGATGGACCATTTAATATGGAACTTGCGAGGGCAGCACCAGGTCATAGAGTCTTCGGGTACTCATCATGGTTATAGCCTTCCCGAAAGGGGACTAACCTAGGTGAGCCAGCCCCGAAGGATCGTGCAGACATATGAGGTCGCGGAGAGGGCAGTGATTGGCTTGGATCTTAGGTTGGGCCTCAAACCATGGAAGTTTGAACGGGAACATACTCCCGGCCGTGCAATAAAGCTTAAGATCTCTCATGGGTAAAGTAATGCACCTTTGCAGAGTGTAAGAACTGCAACTTGTTACTCCCTGTTCCGAGAAGGAGCTGCGAACACGGCGGGAAAGAAACTCCATGAAAGTTCTGGTAAACCCGTGAAGGCTGATGACATAGCTTTTCAGAATAAAAGCAACCTTTGAAGAAATGTTTACGAAAACCTGCATTGTCTACGACCTATGGTCTGTGGCTATAGATGTAGTGCATGAAACACTCCTTTTCTAGTGAACTTGCTGAGTACGCTCATATTCAAAGTATCTTTTAACCCTTGCTAGATTCTGAAGCCATTAAGACGACGTCTACATCACGTTATGCTTCAGGAATCATCATCAAAAACTAAAGCTCTTCAATAAAGTCAAGAAAGTCAACATATACATCAACACAAGTGAAGACGAAGTTACTGATTAGATAGGAATATAATCTCTAGCCATAGAACCTATTTCTTTAGTGTATTGCAATAGCAGCAATGCCAGATCAATAGTTCAGGTACTAGTCTTATTAGTATGATAGTTTTTGAGTTGTTTATTTCTAATTCTTCTTGGTAAGAAGTTTCTTTTCTCTCTTAAACCTAGAGTGTTCTCTGGATCTTGTGTAAAGAGTTGAGTTGTAACCTATGGTCATGTCTTGGACCTGCTGTGTTTCTGTTGTACTACTCTGAGGGATGTAATACTAGTGAACAGTGTTTCATTGGTGTTATATCAACGACTATAGTGTACTACATCATGCAGTGGTATGCTGGGTCACCGTAGCAAACAAGATTTTGCAACAAATATGACAAAAAATAGATCTAGAAATTAAATCGAAAGTATATTACATAGAACATAAAAACAAATATACATAGATCATGGTGCAAGAAAATTACTAGAAATATCCTCCAGGGGCATTAGCGTCTTCATCTTTACCGCGCTTGCCTCCGGGGGCACTGACACCCATGCCCTCTTCAAGCTCATGCTACAAGACAAGAGCTGCGAGGACAAGGTATGTTGATGGGTTAGAGGTGGAATTCTCAACTCACATGTTTGAGCTGTGTGAATTGGGAATGTTGCCCCACTCTCTCAAAAAAAAATATTCATGCAGGAACAAAAGGTTGTTGAAGGTTCTACTCTTGCTGCTTAGCAAATAGTATTTAGATTTGATATCCAAGCAGAGCCCCATTTGCGGATGTGAATGCTTAAACATATGCATCTTTTATTGTTGAAGTTTGAGTAGATTGCTCACATTTCCTTTAACAGATTAAGGTTCTGGGAGAACTATTTGGTACATGAAACTATACGACAGATCCAACTGGTCCAGAGTTTGAGACATGTCTAGCACAATTTTAAGAAAGAAAATCATGTACTCCGTACAACAGACATATATATAAGTCTATGACATAGGCCTGATGGAACTTGGACATTTGGAGGAAGTGTGTTTAAGCGTGATTAGATTGCAGCTACCTTTCCTCAGATGATCTTGTGAGGCATGTGTAGCAGGTTTGTAGTGATCATCATTAAAATTTTACATTAATATATGTTTGGTTTTGACTCACAGAGTGCCATCACCATGATTGTATTGAGCTATTTTTATTTAGTAATAACCAATCAAGAGATTAAGTAATTCATGATATATCTTCATTGTGCATAGGTTGGATTAGCATGATTGAAAAACAATATCCAGTTAGATGTTATTATTAAGCCTATAAAGAATTCAACCAACTTCAAAATACCTGTTGTGGTGAAATAAGGTCTTGGGTATGATTATGGAATTAGCCAATGATATATAAAAGCTATCTACTCTAAAAAGGAAAAAAAGGCACGATGACCAGTTAGCTGTCTTTGGAAAACTATGATTGTAATGTAGCACCATACTTTGAAACGATTATCTATTCTCTTTCTTCTTTTTAGTTTGGTGTTGGTTGTACACTTATCTGTAGTGGCTCATTTGGTTATTGTTTTGTTATAGAGATAAATTTTTAGGTTTAATGAAAAGATTGATCAAACATCAAGCTTCAGATTTGAAAGTTCTTATCACTTCGGCGACTCCTCATGGTTTGGAAGTGTCAAATTTCTGCTCAGGATGTCCTATGTTGAACATCCCTGGAACCATATTCCTCGTGGAGAAGTTTTACGGTACAGATCGTCCAACATATTATATAGAATCTTCTCTCCGAACAGCTATATGTGGATTTTTTTTTTCTTCTTGTGTAACTATTATAGCCTTAAACTTTGACAATAGATATGTCAATATTTTTCTGGTGCCTCCTAAGATAGCTATATGTATTTATCGCTTCTGCGTTACATCAACCAGAAATTGATTCATTGTCAGCAGTGATCAGATATTTATCGAACTCCTGGTATTTCTATTCATGGAAAGATTTCTGTATTTTTGTTTCTTGAATTGTAGGTTGAGTTTGGATTTGATTTTTGTGCTTAGGTAGGTACATGTACCAATGTAATAGAATAAATTCGAAATATTTTCATGATGGCCTTTTGGTAATCCAATTGTGTGTTGGTAGTATGGTAGCACACAAAGGTGTGGTAGCACTAGATACTCTCTCCACCTGATCCACCCCTTATTTTGATATATCCATTGGTGATTGGTCCAACATCTGATGTTAATATTCCCTTAAGTTGTACCTCTTTGTCCCTGACGAGTTGGTCCCGTACACGTATCCAAACACTAGGATGCCGACATATCCTAGGCAATTCTGTTTCGATCTGATAGTACCTTCACAAACACTAGCTAGGGCGTCACTGGCCAAGTCCCACTCACCGTGGTTGATTCTGCCACCTTACAATGCCTTCCCTGTTGTTGTTTTGCTTTTTTGTGGCCGTCATGTCTTTGATGAGTAGGGAGGTAGTTTAGAAATGTGGTGGCATGGTGGTGTGAGTTGCTATGACTGAGAACAACCTTGGGAGGGTCATGTGGGGCTTGGCAATTTTCTTGGCTCTTATTCACTTGACACAACCTAAATTTTGAAGGCCCTTGACCGGAAGATCGTATACATAACATGTTGCTGGTTGCCTACTACCCGCCTAGCTCATGCCTTATTACAACTATTTTGGTGGCATAAAATTATATGATGCACACATCAATATGGCCAGAGGATAGTTTTGATGTGTTATGTGATTAGATTTTGGTGGAAACTAACATATAACTTACAGGTAAATCTTATAATTATGTTTTTATGCCTATGTAAAATTTGATTCAGATGATTTATATATGCTTAAATTATTTGAGCTCTCTTTTTCTAAAACAATACTGATAGATTTTGCTTTGACAGATATCCATGTTAAGGAATCTCCGGGGGGATGTATTAATATTTATGACAGGAAAGGTCAGTACCTCAAAGTTTGACAATGTTTATGCTCTTATATACAACTTTGAAGGGCATACTGTGGTCTTTTTCACACTAAGGAAAGATTGCTTCTGAACAGATTTAGTTGCACCATTTACTTTATTTTGTCCTCATTCATTTCACTTTTAGTGATTGGTGTCTAGTGCGGAAGTGCAGATTTTGTAAAAAATACTTTGGAAATAGTTTGTAATACCTGCTACCACTTGGGCCTAATTTGTGACCAAATTATATTATTCTTATAAGGGAATGAAATATGCGTAAAATAATTTCTTACGATCATGTTTTACTTAATTCCTTTTGAAAATATTCTATTTCTCTTATCTACCAATGACCGGAAACTAAAAATTTGAATTTTGGCATAGCTGTAAAACTTTTAGGAGTTTTCATGTTCTTAAAACATTTGAAAGTATTTTGCATTAACTTTTCTCATGATGGTGCTTTGTGTTAGATGTGAAAACTTTTCTATTATTTTCGCATACTTAAGTAAACTTTTGGTGTATTTTTTAGGATGACATTGACAGGATGGTGTCAAAATTGGAGGAAAGAATTCAAAATCTCGAGGAAGGTTCTTGTATGGATGCTCTTGTCCTCCCACTCCATGGTTCTTTGACACATGAACAACAGGAAATCCGTTAATCTTCCATTGCATATGTTTTCTTGATTTCTTTTGCCCCAAAACTTCCATATATCCATCTCATGAATGTTAGCTTTCTCTCATTTTTTTAGTTCAAAATCATAGGCCCCTGTAAGTAAGGGATTTCATCTTCTCCTTTTCTCCAGGGTGTCTGTTCCTACAAATCACTTAAAATTAGAAAACATCCAACTACAGAAATGTCATGACATATTATCTTTTGAGATTAGAGCTCCTAGAACTTAATTTTTCCTTTGTTTGGGGGTTTTATACGGAGTTCTTTGAACTTGCTTTAGAAAATGAATATTTTTAAGAGAATTTGGATACAATATTTTTATGATGAATCAAGTACGATAGAACCACGTCCAGTCCAAACATGGAAATAAGCTGAAATGGTTCCGGGCCAAAACACTACGGGTTTTATAACAAGGAAGTGAGCAGCACATCAGCATGAAACCACTTTATTGTAGAGTCAGCTGAGTCTTATCATTTTTTTATAAATTATTTCTTGCTATTCTTTTTGTCCACTATGCAAGGAAAACTACACTGAAGCATGCTAATGTTGAGTATGGCATGGCATGTACATAGAACAAATGTCTCTATCTACAGTGATTTAGTTGTCGATCTGCACCACAAAGACAAATTGTTGTTACGGTGGGATGTTTGACCTCCATTGATGACATAATAAATGTATGTTTGTCAGCCCAATCAAGGATGTTAGTTTTTGGTGTGTGATGCCTCTAACCGGAAAGCAGTTGAGGAAGGTACTAGGTATAGGTGTACTAAACAAAAACGTGGTTGCAGGAATGTGAGTCAAAGGTTAGTCTAATTTGAATGCATTCTCCTCACCTTGCTTCCTAAGTTTTTTGAATTGTGCCTGAACTTCCTTTTCATACTGGGTTTTATGTCCGGGTTTCTGATAATAGCCTCTCAACATGGAACTTCGAGATGGTTTTCTTTTGTCACATACCTTGCGATTTGGTCCGCAAGCCTGGCGATGTTCCGATCCTGAGAATTACGCCTTGCTCTCTACTACGCTAAAATATCTAGTCTAACATGCAGGAAATATGTCATTGATGTCACGGTATCGCGGTATTCTTTCCAGACCAATGATATCCGCTTCCAGTTTCTTAAATTTTATCTTGATGGGAGCTCTATTCTTACTAGCTTTGATGCGGTGCTATTGGTCATGTATAAGTCAGCTGAAGGATCTGCTGACAAGGGGTCGGGCGGTCCTTCAACGCCTACTGATGCAGCCATGCGGACACCACCTCCTGATATTGCCTCGGTTTGTGTATATATGATTGGTTTTTTCGATTGTTTGGTTCTACCCGGTGTTTTTCATAAGCTATTTTTTTGCTCTAGGAGACACTTTATAAGGAATCCTACGGTGATGGATATGGGACTGGGGATCTTGCTGCTGATGATATGCTGACACTCTTAGGGGCAACCTTCCAAAAAAGGGTTGTTGTTGGTGTCTTTTTGTTTTTTGTTACTGCTGGTTGTCGACTGACCATTTTTTATTATGCCTCTTTTGTATGGCCAGAGGTGGTAGGAGCTGGTACCATGAAGAGAAGGTTGTTTGTCAAGGGTGTAGATAAGACGGGAAAGAAGGTATTGTGGCTTGTGTTTGTATTCTACACTTCTGCTGGATCCCTTGCCGGAATCGCATTTCGGCTGACAGTGTGTGATTCTTTTCAAGCCGCATGCAATTGAAGTTTCCCTTGTATTTGTTGGTTGAGGAGGTAGCATGTTGTATCTCTAGGATTAATGTGCCTCTGTGTTTTGCTTTCATGCGGCTTGTGTGGAGCTGAACCTATCGTTCTTTATAGGTTGGTGTGCAAGTGTACAAGGAGAAACATGTTGCCCTATGTTATGGCTGTGAATGTATAGACGATGTGTATGATCGGTTGGTTGGTTATCTCATGATCCTTTAGTTGGCCCACTTAATTATGCATTTATTTATTAATTCTTATGTGCGCTAGGCTGATCGGTTCAAAGAATAAACGATATGGCATGCTTATTTCTTGACCTTGCGCTATAACTGAGAGGAACGACTGACACGATCACGTCCACTCCTGTTCCCCATGCCACGAACCGTTTACTATTATTACCTGCTCTGGATAACCAGGTTGCTAATGCTGCAGCAAACCCAGATCATTAACTATTACATGCTCGCGTAACTAGGTCGCTAGTGGTGCACTAAAACCCAATCAAGCGGACTACAAATACGATGCAACAACCACACCCTGAAACAACGCTCGGCAGGCGGCACGGTGAAGCGTGCGTGTCTGTCTAGTTTATACTAAACTTGTCTACTTCTCGATAATTGTGTATCATTCTCTTGGGACATAATCTAATCTAATACCATATGATATTATATCATACTTAGAAACAATTACCACATAACAATTAGGTAATTATTATTATGATACATTACCTTTTAATATTTCTAGCGTACATCGTCGAAGATGAAATTGCACTAAATTAAGGCATAAATTGCATTGAAAACAACATTATTTTCCCTTTTGAGGCGCTGCCCTTACAAAATGTTTGGTTAAACCAGTTTCTTCTATTTAAAGAATTAAGAAAGTGCATGTTTTAAATAGAAGAAACAGCCAAGGTATTTATATTTTTCATGTCTATTTTAACTTCCATTAGATATTATGGTAGAGATGGCTCTAAATTGAGAGAGATTTCTAGAGTGCATGATTATCTATTTCAGGTTTAAGTAAA
Source organism: Avena insularis (assembly GCA_023614405.1). Lineage (NCBI taxonomy): Eukaryota > Viridiplantae > Streptophyta > Magnoliopsida > Poales > Poaceae > Avena > Avena insularis. The sequence goes on from CM042684.1 coordinate 12,873,773, forward strand.
GATAAGGTGCAATTATCAATGCACCAAATAGAAGGATTAAGAATATAAAAAAACATCCATGAGATATGTTTACTGGTAGCATTGTATTGCTAGTATATAAAGAATATTGGTACAAAATTAGTATCATTAAAAAGTGTGTTTCAATACGAATCCAACGATAGTAATTTTATACAATATAATCTATAGTTGCTCTATTTATTGTCAAACTTTGCTTTGAAATGTGTGTGTCTTATTCCTTAAAACGGAGGGAGTATCTTCCAATCAAAAGTTTAGAGTATCTTCAAAATATATTCTCGTATTTTCATACTTAACCAATCTCAGTGACAAAGGTCTTGAGTTTGTGTCAAATATTAGCGTATGAGTTGGCTTAGCTACGTTTAATCCTTTTTTAAATCAATCGTTGTGTTCTATACTTATTCGACCATAATCAGTCGCCATGTGGTGTTCACAACACAATCCGGAGAAACTCTGAACCAGGTTTTACATAAATTATTTAGGCAGCCTTTCTTAGCTATGGAGTGAGCAGTCTCTTTACCGGAGCGTCTCACATACTAAGCCACATGATCAGCAAAGCTGCCGCGCATAGTTTTTATCTCCTCAACAAGAGATAATTAAGCTTCATCACTACACTAGAACAGTCTGTCTCCGGCACTAGCTTCTCAACACCTGCTTCTTTCACTAGCTCCACTGCCCGACGGCACGCCACCAGAAACTCCGCTCTCTTAGGGCATGGAACCCCCCATGATGATCTATGAGAATCACACCGCGATATCTGTGTCCAAATTCCATGGAGACTAGCGAGGTGGAGATCGACTCTCCGCTTATGCACTTCCCCGAGCTCGGCATCTTCACCGACATCCCTCAGCATGTCGGCCCCATTCAGCTGCAGCGCCAGGACGTCCTTGAGCCGGTGGAGATCGACTCGTCGCTGCTACACTTCCCCGAGCTCGACATCTTCGTAGACATTACTCAACGTGTCGGCCCTATTTGGCTGGTGTGCCACAACGTCCTCCTCCACCTCGATCAGGTCCATGACTACGCGACATCGCCTGCCTCGAGCCCGGATAGTCACCGCAACATGCCGGCATCCATATGGTGGCACTCTCAGGGCAACCTTCCAAAAAAGGGTTGTTGTTGTTGGTGTGTTTTTGTTTTTTGTTAATGCTGGTTGTTGACTGGTGATACGTTGGAAACGTATCTATAATTTTTGATGCTCCATGCTTGTTTAGTATCTACTTTGCTTAGCTTGTCTACACTTTGAGGTGCTTTTTACATGTTTTCTGGTACTAACCTACTAACAAGTTGCAACAGTACCAGATGCATGTTTTCTGCTGTTTTTGGTTTCAGAAAAGTTAGTAAAGAAATATTCTCGGAATTGGAAGGGACAAACGTCAAAGTCAATTACTTTCCGTGGGGAACAAGAAGTCCAGAGGGGAGCCGGAGAGGCAGGCCAGGGGGGGCAGACCCACCCTAGGCGCGGGTGGGCCCTGCCCCGCACCTGGGAGGGGTGTGTGGCCCCTGGCCGCCGCCTCGGCCTCCCCCTTCGCCTATAAGAAGCCCCCGATGCAGAAACCCTAAGCACCCGATCAAATCTCCACAAAACCGTCTGTAGCCGCCGCCACCATCGTCCCTAGATCGGGGGGATCTGAAGTTCTTCCCGGCACCCTGCCGGAGGGGAGATCATCCCGGAGGCCTTCTCTCCGGTATGATGCGTGAGTAGTTCCACCTTGGACTATAGGTCCATGTAGTAGCTAGATGGTTGTATCTCCTCCTTTGTGATTTCATGTATAGATCTTGTGAGCTCCGTTCATGATCAAGATCTAATCTATTAGTAATTATGCATGTTGTGTTTACGGGGATCTGATGGATATTGAGATTATTATGTTGGTTTGATTAATGGTTGTCTTTATGATTCTATCATGTCTGTGTTGTTTGTGATCTTGCATGCTCTCTGTTGTTAGTAGCTATCTTGGCCAAGTAGTTGCTAGTGACTCCAAGAGGGGGTATTTATGCTCGATAGTAGGTTCATGCCTCTAGTTTTCAAGGGAAGTGACAGAAATCTCTCGGTTGTAGATGTGTTGTTGCCACTAGGGAGAAAACAACGGTCTCTTGTTCATGGAACATGTGGACTGTTTAGCTTATACACTTTGCTTAAAGCAGTTGTCTGTTGCTTGCAACTTAATACTGGAAGAGGTTCGGATGATAACCTGAAGGTGAACTTCTAGTCATAGATGCAGTTGAATGGCGGTCTATGTATCTTGTTGTATTGCCCAATCGAATCTCATAGGATCTTTCTGACTAGTAATTTCATTGTTATGCCTTGCTCAGTTCCTGTCAATTGCCCTGCTGTAATTTGTTTACCCTTCATGCCATGTTGTTTATCTAAGGAGATCACCTCTAGTGAACTATGAACCCTTGCCCAATCTTTACCATTGATACATCTTTCACTGTTACTTGTTTACTTGCTGCAAACCATTACCTTCTAAACGGTTCGTTTAATCCTTTGTTACAGCAAATCGGTGAGCTTGACAACCTCACTGATTCGTTGGGGCAAAGTCTTGAGTTTGTGTTCTCCAGGTCTCCGCGTTGCTTTCAACACCTGTGTGACGTTTCTTTCCTCCTTTTGGTTCGATAACCTCGGTCTCAACTGGGGGAAAACTTGCTGATTGCTCTTCACACCCTACGCTTGGGGTTACCAACGAAGTGCCACGTCGAGAATCATCAACTGGCCATTTTTTACGCCTCTTTTGTATGGCCAGAGGTGATAAGAGGTGGTATCATGAAGATACGGTTGTTTGTCGAGGGTGTAGAAAATACGGGAAAAAAGGTATTGTGGCTTGTGTTTGTATTCTACACTTCTGCTGGATCCCTTGCCGAAATCGCATTTTGGCTGACAGTGTGTGATCCTTTTCAAGCCGCTCCCTTAAATTTGTTGGTTGAGGAGGTAGCATGTTGTATCCCTAGGATTAATGTGCCTGTGTGTTTTGCTTTCATGTGGCTTGTGTGGAGCCTAACCTATTGTTCTTTATAGGTTGGTGTACAAGTGTACAAGGAGAAACCTGTTGTCCTATCTTATAGTTGTGTATGTATAGGCAATGTGTATCATTGTTTGGTTGGTTATCTCATGATTCTTGAGTTGGCTCCCTTAATTATGCGTTTATTTAGTAATTCTTATGTGCGCCAGGCTGATTGGTTCGAAGAATAGACGTGCTGGCATGCTTATTTCTTGACCTTGCGCGCTAACTGAGAGGAACGGCCGGCATGATCACGTCCGCTCTCGTCCCCCATGCCGCCCAGCGTTTGCAGTTATTACCTGCTCTGGATAACCAGGTTGCTAATGCTGCAGCAAACCCAGATCATCAATTATTACATGCTCACTTAACTAGGTTGCTAATGGTTCACTAAAACCAGAGCAAGCGGAATACAAATTTGATGCAACAACCACACCCTGAAACAACGTTTGGCAGGCGACATCGCGAAGCCCGCGTGCTCTGTCTAGTATATACATATCCTAAACCAACTAACGTCTCTTCTTTCTCCGGTTTTTGGAGAGGCCCTTCGATTTATTTGGCGATTACACATGTCCCCTTGGTGCGGCTATGTGTGTTTCTTTTTTTTTTGACTGTAAGACTGTGAGGCAAAAGCCCCACAACAATTTATTAAAAAATAAAGGATACAAAGTCAAGGGAGATACTTACAAAAGCTAAAAGCAAAAACTACTAAATACAAACAGGATCATCAAGCTATGTGCGTTTCTAGGTGAGTGTACCGATTTTTCATGGTGCTACATGTCCTGGTTGGCCCGCATGTCATTGTGATAGGGAGAAAGCGCCTCCTTTTTTTTGTGTACACGTATCTCTACCATGTGTTCAGCATTGCACCTCGCCGATCGACATAGTCACATCCATGTGCATGTATCATTGACTTTTTAATTTTTTCCATGATTATTTTTTGTCTTTTTGTATCATTGTTTTTTGTTTTCTTCTTGTCAATCTTTTATTTTCTTCACTTCATGCATGATTCATTATCATTTGTTTTTTATTTATCCTTTGCCTCATCATGACTTATTTGTCTTTGTAAATGATGTATTTCTTGTATTTAACACTTGTTGTTCTGACTTGTTTTGTTTGGTCTGTCCGCTTTTGCTACTTGTATTTTGGCTTTCCAAGTTGAATAGCATGTTGAGACGTGTGGTTGTGCTGCTGGAAGAACGACGACAGCTGTCCACTTTGCACTGACACGTTGCGTCGTGGCGCCGTGTGGTTTTCCTGCTTGTTGGGAAACGCATGTTTTCTTGGTGCTGGACGACGTGTGTTCATATATATGTGCCATTTGCCTTTTCTCCATATGGTTTATATATATGCTCTTCTCTTCTTGTTGCATGGTTTTGTTTTTTATCTTTGCCGATGGCTAGGTTCCTCCCCATGGAGGCCATGGTGGTCGTGATGCTTGGGTCCCTTCCCGTGTCGGCCGTCACTACGGGAGAAAGGTTCTTTGCCGTGTGGGTGTACCCACATGGAAAAGGCCTCCCGGAACACGGCAAACCCTTTGTCATGTGTAAGCACACGGCAAAACCCACACGGCAACGATCGGGACGGCAAAGGCTCTTTGCCGTGTGTCTTCACGCCCGGAACACGGCAAAGACTTTGCCGTGTGTTTTCTGATCACACACGGCACGCTAAAGTAGTTGACGGTTCTGTCCGTCTGACGGAGCCAACAGACCGGTGCCGTGTATTCCCTTTGTTGTGTGCATTCGTTCTTTGCCGTGTGTCCTCCCTTTGCCGTGTGTCTTGCCTTCGCCGTGTGTATGTCCTTTGACGTGTGCTTTGCTTTTTGCCGTGTGTTCAGGGTTTGCCGTGTGCGTTTCCATTTGTTGTGTCTTTCCCTTTGTCTTATGCCTCTCAGGGGTGACACACGGCAAAGTTCATCCTTTGCCGTGTGCCTTTGGCATATAGCACACGGCAAAGGCCATGTGTATAACCTCAGCAGCACACAGGTGGGCTACACGTGGCTTCTTTGCCGTGTGTATACACACGACAAAGTGACCATTTGACATTTTTCCGTGTGTATACACATGGCAAAGCAGCCCTGTTTTTTCAAAAAAAAAATGTTTCCATTCATTTCCTGCAATTCAAAACATAGAATATATATATGATCATACAGATCATCATCAACACCAAATTGCACCGAACAACAATAATATAATCATCACCAACAGCAAAATGCATCGCCAACACCAAAATATCACAAGTATGATCATAATATCATCACAAACACTACCAAATATCACACAAGACCAAGTTTATTACACAAGTGCATAACCAACAAGTGCACAATCCCTAAACTACACAAATATTACAAGTTTATTCTTGCCACCCACAAGACCATCAACTCCGAGTGCTCCACAAGATCATGCTCCATCGTGAGATCCTACAAGTTCAAGACAAGTACATAAATATGACAAGTAAAATCATCAATATGTACAAGTTTCTAGGCAAGTTGATGGCAATGGCAATAACATGGGATTTTGACGAGTCTCATGGCAAATTACATCAATATGACAAGTAAAATCACGAGTATCTACAAGTCCCATGGCAAGGCTAGAATTTCTATAAGTGTCATGGCAAGTCTAAAATTTCTACAAGTGTCATAGCATGGCTTAAATTTTGACAATGGCATAGAATTATCTACAAGTGTCATGGAATTGCTAAATTTGCTATAAGTATCATGGCAATGCTAAATTTCCTACAAGTGTCATGGAATTGCTAAATTTTCTATAAGTATCATGCCAAGGCTAAAATTTCTACAAGTGTCATAGCATGTCTAAAATTTCTACAAATGCGATGGCATGGCTAAATTTTACAAATATAAGAAAACAAACCTGGAGGACTTTGATTCAGCCTCCGGACGACCGACGGATTGTTGACGGAGAAAGACGGTAGCGCCTGGTTGTTCTATCCACCCGCGGACCCACCAGGCAGCGGCATCGCATTGTCCATCTGCAGCATTGGAAATTGTGAGCATTAGACAATAAGGAAAGATTGAAAATTGCGAGCATTGGACAATAAGACACTTGATCACTTACCCACGAGAAGGAAAAAGGAGGAGTGGGAAGAGTCCCTGGTTGAGAATTGATGAGCATTTTCTGTGTCATCCACCGCATCATCTGCCCCTGTTGCTCCAGCAACCCCTGATGATGGGCCATCTGATGCTTTAGCTGCTGCTGCCGCTGCTCGGCCGCCTCTCTGCATGCCCTATCAGCGGCCATATCCTCCTACGTCGTGTTGCCACGATTAGATGAACATTGCAACGCAAAACATGTAGTAAAACATAGATGACCGAGGAAGAACATACCCGTAACTGGTCGAGAGCTACAACCGAAGGTCGTGGGCGAGTCTCTATAGCAGGCTGGTCGCTCGTCCTACCACGCCGGACCTGGCGCATAGATGGAATGGTCTTAGGGTCGACGGACCCGTGACCGATCCATAGGAGACCATTCTTCTGGACTTCTCCCGCCAGCACGGCGACCTCGGGGTCGAAGGGGGCGGTCTCAGGGTTAGAATCTTCTCCATGCACCTCCTTGTACTTCTCAGGGTACTTCTCACACCGGAGCCTGGCTCCCTCGTTCATCCATAGGCTCCCGTTCCTAGGCTCGCCCAATGTGCATGTCTTCTTCCAAACGGCAAACACGGACGGCTCTTAACCTGTCTTTATTTTCTGCACAAAATAGCATGAAGTTAAGTGAAGGAGGAATCCAAAGGGCGAAGTAAAGAATAACATTACAAGCAAGAACAAATAAAGCATTTTCTCACCTCTTTTTGCCTAAGAAGGGCGAGGGGATGCTGCCTTGGCGGTGTGATCCACCCCCCCATCTCCTCTCGCCGCTTCTTTGCATCGGCGTGTTTCTGGAGGTAAATGGGGTGTTTCCACCACGCTACCATTGCTGTGAAGCACCTCTCGTCATTACCCACGAACTGAGGAGGATTCTACATCCACAAGACACACGTATTAGTACAATAGAAAATAGAATAAGGTCAAGAAATCAATAAAACAAAAAATGCAACTACCTGCAGGTACTGCCACGGCTCGAAGAGCATCTCCCGGGCTTGGCTCTTGTTCATCCAAATCTTGCGATTGCCGAACCAGTTGCGGACGCAGTTCACGCGTGCCTCGTAGTGCATGTCTTGCACCTTCCTCTTGGCAAGCTCGTGAACAATCATCAAACACTCCCTTTTGCGCGCCTTGTCCATGTCGAAGAACTTATACAAGTATGCACATAGGGAAAAAAAAGGGGGGGTCAAAGCCACGAGTTCAAGTATATTTCATCCTCAAGGCGATTGAATTATGACAAGCGAAACAAACTTATCCAGAACAAAACCTGAACCTTCTCCGCGATGGTGGTGTACTTTTTTTCGGGATCTTCGGCATAGTGGTAATGCTTCCAAGTCCAAGCCACATCCTTTGAACCATTTGGGAGAGTGACAATCCTAGGAAAATACTTTCTAACCAAGGCTCCAAGGATGCTTGAGTAGCCACGATATGGCTTGACCCCATCCTGATATAGAAAGGCACTGCAAAATGAAAAGACAAGGTCAGTATGTGATAAAAATTACAATGTATGGTTTAGGGTCAAATCATGTACCTCGACCCAGCGGGCATGAGTACCTTGTCCGCATAGGGATAAGGTAGGTCGGGGAGTCTCGAAACCCCACGCAAAGCAACTCGGGTGCCTGTTCATGTAGCTTCTCAAGCACTTTACGGTCTAACTCCCTAGCACAAATCTGGCGGAAGAAAAAGCTTAACCTCGACAACACTCGCCAAGTCTCCTCATCGACATAGCCTCGAATCATCATCGGCATTATCCGCTCAAGCCATACGTGGTAGTCATGACTCTTGAGCCCTTGTACTCGCAACGTTTCCATGTTCACACCCCTCATCCAGTTGGCCGCATACCCATCAGGGAAAAACAAACTTTGCACGATCCACTGGAAGATCTCCCTTCTTTGGGGCTTTGTTGGGCAGAAAGGAGCCTTTGGCTTAGACCACCTTTTTCTGCCTTTGGCTCCGGGTGGCTACATGTTCAACTTTGGCCTATCGCACAATGCTTCTTGATCAATTCGAGCCTTGATGTTATCTTTCGTCTTCTCGGTTTGCATTATGGTGCTCCAAAGGGCCTCGCTGATATTCTTTTCGGTGTGCATTACATCAATGTTATGCGGGAGCTCAAGATCCTCAAAGTAAGGGAGCTTCCATAAGCACGAAATGTGGGTCCACTGGTGCGTATCCCTGTATCCCACGAAACCATTCCCATCGGAGTTTGGCTGGAGAGCTTCTAACTCAGCCTTGATTTCCTTTCCGGTCTTTAGACGTGGCTTTGGATCATGGACAACACGGCCTTTCTTGAACCTCTTTTTGTCACTCATGTATGGATGATTCGGCTCAAGCCACTGTCGATGTTCATCAAAGCAGGAATACTTGCCTCCCTTCGACAGCCAGAAGAAAGTCAGACCTTGCATGCACACTGGGCAAGGCCACTTCCCATGTGTACACCAGCCGCAGAACAACGCACGTGCTGGTAGGTCATGCAGAGAGGTATGGTACCAGACATACATATCGAAGTGCTCGTTGTTTGAAGCGTCAAATGTTCGGATCCCCCGACCTTCCCAGCCACGAAGCAAGTCATCCACCAGCGGTTCTAGATACACATTCATGTTCTTACCCGGGTATTTCGGCCCTGGGATTATCATCGAGACAAACATGTTCTCTGATCTCATGCAGACGCCAGGGGGAGGTTCAGGGGAATAACAAACACTGGCCAGCAACTGTATACTGAATCCGACATGCCATATGGATTGAACCCATCGGTTGATATGGAAACTGCTACGCTCCTCTTGTCACCGGCTTTCTCAGGATATTTCTTGACAAAGTTCTTCCATGCACTACCATCCGACGGATGTATCATCTTGTCGAGGTATCTGTTCCTTCATCGCCTAACGTGACCGCTGGGCAGTATCCTCGATCATGAAGAGTCACTGGAGCCTCGGTATGATTGGAAGATACCGAAGAATGTTTTGGGCAACCCCGGTCTGCCTCTTCTGACCATCACCATTGGGATCGACCTCAAAGTACCTAGAGGATTTGCAGCGGATACAATAATTTGTCTTAGCATGCTCCTTTGTGAATAGCATGCATCCCTTCGGACAAGCGTGTATCGGCTCATATGACATCTTAAGGTCACAGAGGAGTTTGGTCGAATAGTAGAAGTTCTCCGGCAAGAGGTGCCCTTTCGGCAGAATGCTTCCAACGACGGCAAGCATATCATCAAAGTCCTCTCTGGTCAAGTTCCTGTGGCTCTTGAAGGCCAAAGGGCGAGCTATGGCATCCAGTTGGGTAACATTTGTATGTGCATGAAGGGGTCTCTGTGAGGCAAACAAAGTCTCGTAGTACTTTGCCGTGTTTTCCTCCAGCTCCTCACTTGTCTCCGCCTCCTGAGGTGTCTCCGACTCTACATGAGGGCTTTCAGGCACATTAGCATTCACAAAGTTGTCTATGCACCTATCAAAACCAGCATCAAATTCTCCCCTTGGCCGACTCTGCTGCTGACTCTGCCATGACTCCCTCCTAGCACGTTTCGCTAACTTTTCACCATGAAATGTCCAAGTCTTGTAGGATGGTGTGAACCCGTAATTGAGCAGGTGAGTACTCACATCATCCTTCGAATGTGTATTCAGGTTCTTGCATCTTGCATAGGGGCAGAAAATCCTTCTAGGTCTGCTGGGGATGGCAAATGCCCGGTTCACGAAGTCCTCGGCCTTTTCTTGCCATTCTGAGGTAAAGTCCCACTTACTGACATAGCCATCATACATCCAGTCACGATTATCCATCCTCTAATCAGTACCAAAAACGACATATATAATGCTTTTAATTAATCATGTCATATAAATAAATCCGGTATTAGTTCGGTTAATTTTAGGAAACATATATATTTTACGCCATACATATATCCACCTATCTCTCTAATAGGTAAAGAGGGTCCTATAAACCGTCGGATCCGTAGATTGAGTATGTTCTCCCTGCTCTACCCCGATCCGAGACAGAATTTCGGCAGCACCTCCCCACTGCTCTCCTGATACACGTCTCGGCAAAAAGCCAAGAGGTATGTGCATCCGGAGAACAACGGGGAGAGGCTGCCGAAATCCTATCTCGGACCGGAGTAGAACAAGGAAAACATACCCAACTACGCATTCGCCGGCTGTCCCGGTAAATGCCGTAAGAGTTACGCTTCATAATATGAGAGACCACTAATGCATATTTATCCACGTAACCCTTACGGCCGGGAAGAGACGCCTAGGTAACGCGGCAGACTTGGTGATCTACACACAAAAATAACCCTAGGTACTTGCAAGATAGGATAATAGATTTTTACCTTGAAACGTGATCGAAAGGGGAAGAAGATCAGCGATCCTCCCGCAAAATGACCTACGCCGTTGACAACCCCACCCTCAGACTCGACACATATCCTGTATATACACATGCCAAAATTTAAACATAATAGATATACACAACTAATATATCTACAACTAACATATCTATAACACTAGAACTAACATATCTACAACTAATATATCTACAACTAATATATCTACAACTAACATATCTACAACTAATGTACTAACCTAATGTACTAACCTAATATCTAAAACTAATATATCTACAACACTAGAACTACTACTAAATCTAAACATAATAGTAATATAGGGAAAACAAATAAAAAGGAAGAAAAAAAACTTACCTTGTTGCCACTGCCGGCTCGGTGTAGATGGGGGAGACGAGGTGGAGGAGGGGCGCAGACCGGGCTAGAGGAGAGAGGAGCAGCTGCGGGAGCCTCCTCCGAGCCGGAGCTCCTCCCTAGCAGGCCGCGCACCACCTCGGGCGTGTGGGGTGGGGCGGGGAAGGACGCGAGAAGGGAGGAGGGGTGGTGATGTGGGGCTGGGTGGGGCGGAGCGGGGCGGAGGAGGGCAGCTGGGTGGCGGGGAGGTCCGGTGGCGTGGCGGGGAGGCGGAGGCAGGCGGGGGGAGGACGGGGAAGGGAAGGGCAGTGGGGCTGGGTGGGGCGGAGCGGGGCGTGGGAGGGCCGGCGACGGCTGTATGAGGCGGGGAGGCTGGGCGTGAGGGGGGTGGTGGCGGGGCGGGGGAGGCTGGGGTCGAGGAACGCGGGATGGGGCGAGTGGATAGGGCTCGCGTGGGCCCGCGCGGGAGAATATCTAAGCGCTCATTTGCCGTGTGTCGCACAAAAACACACGGCAAAGGACCTCTTTACCGTGTGTCTAACGGCGAGAGACACACGGCAAAGGACCTTTGCCGTGTGTATGACGGCGAGAGGCACACGGCAAAGGACCTCTTTGCCGTGTGTTTTCTCCTTTGCCGTGTGCCTTTAGGTATTTTCTAAAAAAAAATTTTTTTTTTTTCAATTGTATTTATTTAAATTTTTTTGTTAACTTTTTGTTGGCTATTTGTTAGTATTCAGACCATGGAAACACTAACTTTGCACTAGACCATAAGGTTCTAGAGGATGCTGAACTTCATTTCCATTAGGTAGACGATCCGAGGCCCGCAGATCAGGGTTTCGCCGGAGGAAGACCACGAGAACGTCGGAATTAGATGAAAACTTGCATGTGTCCCTAGCATATGTGTGTGAGTGTGGTGCAAAGTTGGTATATGTGCTTTCATGTGTTCCCCTCGCATGCATGCGCTCTAACCTAGAAGCGAAGGTTCTGGACCTGTATAAGGGGGAATCTCCCTATTCCGGTGAAACCGGGTAGTATAGTGCCCCAACTTGTGAACCAACATGGTTTTACATCATCCCGTGACATAATCAAACACAAAACAAGAGAGATACGCCGGGCTACCCCCATCAGAAGAATGTCTAGGGGGTAGAAGATCCGAGCCCCGTAGATCAGGGTTTCGCCGGAGGAAGACCACGAGAACGTCAGAATCAGATGAAAACTTGCATGTGTCCCTAGCATATGTGTGTGAGTGTGGTGCAAGGTTGGTATATGTGCTTGCATGTGTCCCCCCTCGCATGCATGCGCTCTAACCTAGAAGCAAAGGTTCTGGACCTGTATAAGGGGGAATCTCCCCGTTCCGGTGAAACCGGGTAGTATAGTGCCCTAACTTGTGAACCAACATGGTTTTACATGATCCCATGACATAATCAAACACAAAACAAGAGAGAGCTATGCCGGGCTACCCCCATCATAAGAATGTCTAGGGGGGTAGACGATCCGAGCCCCGCAGATCAGGGTTTCGCTGGAGGAAGACCACGAGAACGTCAGAATCAGATGAAAACTTGCATGTGTCCCTACCATATGTGTGTGAGTGTGGTGCAAGGTTGGTAGGTCCCATGTGTAAGTCCCAAGTGTGACCCCCTGTGTAGACATGCGTTAATACTTAGTAAAATCCTGGATATATACGTGGAAACTCCCGCCACTGGTTCTGTCAATCCTCTTGAGGAGAGGACGATAGTTTCTCTTGTAGATATAGCATGTACCGGCTCTTCATAAGGATTGAGACCATGGAAATATGAACTTTGCACTAGACCATAAACTTCTGGAGGATGCTGAACTTCATTTCCATTAGGTGGGTGCCTAGTCACAAACTTTGAGAAACAATCCTCAACCAATCGTCAAGAGTAGAATTTCCCCTCACGGTAGAGCTGACCAACAAAACCAAGCAAGCTGTTGGACTAATTTTGAATCTTTCAAGGTCACTCTTTGGGTCAATCAAAAGACCAAGATGAGAGGATTTCACGACAAAGTCTGAAATTTTTTGTTTGACATCTTTTATAGATTGTTCTCAATTTTGAGTACCTCAAGGACATGCATGCATGTGCCCTAGCACATGCATGAAAGTGTGGTGCTATGTTGGAACATACAAAAATTAACTACTAGTCTCCAGGTGCTTGCATATGTCCCCCCTCGCATGCATGCGCTCTAACCTAGAAGCGAAGGTTCTGGACCTGTATAAGGGGGAATCTCCCCGTTCCGGTGAAACCAGATAGTATAGTGCCCCAACTTGTGAACCAACATGGTTTTACATTATCCCATGACATAATCAAACATAAAACAAGAGAGAGCTACGCCGGGCTACCCCCATCATAAGAATGTCTAGGGGGTAGACGATCCGAGCCCCGCAGATCAGGGTTTCGCCAGAGGAAGACCACGAGAACGTCGGAATCAGATGAAAACTTGCATGTGTCCCTACCATATGTGTGTGAGTGTGGTGCAAGGTTGGTAGGTCACATGTGTAAGTCCCAAGTGTGACCCCCTTTGTAGACATGCGTTAATACTTAGTAAAATCCTGGATATATACGTGGAAACTCCCGCCACTGGTTCTGTCAATCCTCTTGAGGAGCGGACGATAGTTTCTCTTGTAGATATAGCATGTACCAGCTCTTCATAAGGATTGAGACCATGGAAATATGAAATTTGCACTAGACCATAAGATTCTGGAGGATGCTGAACTTCATTTCCATTAGGTGGGTGCCTAGTCACAAAATTTGAGAAACAATCCTCAACCAATCGTCAAGAGTATAATTTCCCCTCACGGTAGAGCTGACCAACAAAACCAAGCAAGCTGTTGGACTACTTTTGAATCTTTCAAGGTCACTCTTTGGGTCAATCAAAAGACCAAGATGAGAGGATTTCACGACAAAGTCTGAAATTTGTTGTTTGACATCTTCTATAGATTGTTCTCAAATTTGAGTACCTCAAGGACATGCATGCATGTGCCCTAGCACATGCATGAAAGTGTGGTGCTATGTTGGAACATACAAAAATTAACTACTAGTCTCCAGGTGCTTGCATGTGTCCCCCCTCGCATGCATGCGCTCTAACCTAGAAGCGAAGGTTCTGGACCTGTATAAGGGGGAATCTCCCCGTTCCGGTGAAACCGGATAGTATAGTGCCCCAACTTGTGAACCAACATGGTTTTACATTATCCCATGACATAATCAAACACAAAACAAGAGAGAGATACGCCAGGCTACCCCCATCAGAAGAATGTCTAGGGGGGTAGATGATCTGAGCCCCGCAGATCAGGGTTTCGCCGGAGGAAGACCACGAGAACGTCGGAATCAGATGAAAACTTGCATGTGTACCTACCATATGTGTGTGAGTGTGGTGCAAGGTTGGTATATGTGCTTGCATGTGTCCCCCCTCGCATGCATGCGCTCTAACCTAGAAGTGAAGGTTCTAGACCTGTATAAGGGGGATCTCCCCGTTCCGGTGAAACCGGACCGTATAAGGGGGGTGCATGTATATAGTGATCAAGACCACAATAATCTATGATCATATGTGTGTTCTCATGATCCTATGAAATAATATCACCTAACATATATGTAATAAAAGTCTTGCTAATTAAAGAAAAGAAAAAGGTGAAAAAAATGCTTTGCCGTGTATACAGAAGAATACACACGGCAAAGATATTATTTTTGCCATGTACTTGACGGCGAGGGCACACGGCAAAGATTCTGCCATCAGCCCCTGCCGGCGGGTGACCCTGCGAGGCCACGGGGCCCACTTCTTTGCCGTGAATATATCTTTGCCGTGTGTCTTCAATGACTTTGCCGTGATTGTTTTCTTTGCCGTGTGTTCTCGTCTGTCCATTGCCGTGTTCTTTTTTGCAGTTTGCCGTCCACCTGTGATTTGCTGTGTTCCTCTTGGTTTACACACAGTAAAGATAATCTTTGCCGTGTTCCGGGCCTTTTGGCACACGGCAAAGGAGAGGGGCGACGGCAGCGACAATTGTTCCCGTAGTGCGTGGTGGCCGTGATGGTCGGCACCTGCGTGGCCGCAGCGGCTCTTTTGTCCACGTCGTGGTGGATCCCGATGGGATGGAGGCGCTGGTTTCGTCGTCCTCTTGTGGTGGCCATCCTATGCTGGCTCCTTCTCCCGGTGTTGTTGTTGGTGGTCAGGCTGGCTACCGTTGTCGTGGGCGTGGTGGTTCTGTTGCTTTTACTGTCGACGGAGCTGCTCCTGGGAAAGTCTTGGGCGTTGCCGTCGAGGTTGCCGCTCATGTTCATGTATGTGGTGTTGCCTCTTCTTCTTTAGGTTTGTTCTCTCTTTTGCTTTGTTGGGTGCTGCTTACCGTGGATGTAGTTCTATGTGTCTAACGTCTGCTTATTGATCTCGCGGGTACTTTTCTCTCGATGGCGTCTCCTTTAGTTGGCGCTCCCTTTTCTGTGCAGTCTAATCCGTTATTCATCCCTAATCCGTCCTCACGATTTCTCCGCCGTTCCTGGATTCCTCCCCGGATTTGCCGTCGTCCTCAGCGCTCGTGACTGCTCGCCACTGCCGAGAGCACCGTCGCCGATGCGGTGGGCCAGGCCGCCGGAGTCCGCGCCGGGCTCAAGCGCCTACATGATCCCCGCGCGGCAGCCACCGCCTCCGATCGGGACACAGATGGCCCGGGCCTCGGTGGTGTGCTCGCGGCCACGCACACCAGGAGAAGCTCGCTCTGAAGGATCCACGGCTCCTCACCCACCGATTGCGAGTTCTCCTCTGACGCGGAGGCTAGCGGCGGAGCCTGCAGTGTGACGGAGCTGCTCCGTGAGGAGGACAACACCAGCCGGTGAGTTCCAATCCTCCTCCTCCTCCTCCTCCTTGATCTCTCCTAGTACAGATTTGGCTTTGCCTCTCCTATTTTTTCTCTTGGGCTGATCTCCATTCTCCCAATCGCAGGTTGGTGCCGCATATGTGCCCTTTCCTGTCCTCCGCCATGGCGCTCGACAAGAGGAGCACTGGAACCGCTGCCTCACGTGAGAGGGCAACCCCATGGCGCAACAAAGTGGCCTGGGATTTGAGGCTAGACCGAGCAGGAGCAGGAGAACCGACATGTGCCCTAGGTGCGCTTATTCTTCTCCCTCTCAGTGCTCTTCTCCTCCCGTTATTTTCTTCTCAAAATTTCTGCGATTTTTGCTAGATTTGGGTCTTCTTGGTGATCCTTTTTTACTGTCCGCTTATCAATATAATTTGAAAGTATGTGTGGTGTTTTGTGTTGAGCAATTCCAGTAAAGATGCATTGTTAACAACGGTTCCAACAACAGAACAATGTTTACAATGGATTTTTGTTAATTATTAGCTACTAATTTCACGATGAAAATTGTTGATGATCTGCTATAATATTTGACATGTTGTATATTTATGTTTCATAGTGGAAAAATACATTAATTATAAGGAGATAATGTGCTATTGAATTCACATTCATAGTGCCTGAACATCACTCGGAAAATTGTACACCTGCAAGTTATTCTTGTCGAACATGCTTATCTCCTTGATATGTATAGTTCATATATTCTCCGTGAAAAAAAGTATACTATACTTTTCCTTTGGGATATCACACTTTATATTGCCTTGTAGGAATGTTTTTCTCTGATTTTATTGTTACTAATGAAAAAGTGTTTAGATAGATGATGTGGATCCTGCTACATGTGATAGTTTCTTGGGGAACCATGAGCTCAACTGACATGGATGACTAAAAGAACCATGATGTAAAACTAGGTGTCGTACCTGATTACACACGTACCCAGTGGTACGGCGGAGTGCATAGGAGGCCGAAACTTGGCTGAGACATCGAGCAGCTGGGTGTGGAGAAAGGCTATGTCCTTGCACCAAGGCAGAGCACCTCAATCTAGCTTCGTTCTCGACAGAAAAGTCAGCATTGCGAGAGTGCGTGGATAGGCGTAAAAATGTCGGCAGCCGACAGGACCTAGGCTTCTGAAGACTGATTTAGCGTGGTGTCAATGGCCAGGTCACAGATACACTGCACGAGTGCAAATCTTCCCCGGTTCATTTCTGGCTTCAATCTCTAATTCTTTCACCTAAGTTGTTGTTCATATACTCCAGATCCAAGTATTTGGAGGTGTATTGGCTATTTCTTGATTTCATGTTCATGTGCTCCGATGTGCATATCCTGATGTATTTTTTTGGCTTGCTAAGATGGTTGATGTTTCCTCTAATTTGGTGCTATTTCTGCAAGTCATGTTGTCGATTTAGTGGTTGATTGCATGTGTAATCGATATTCCTATTATCATTGTTTGTTCCCATGATTGAATTGTCTCTATTTTTAATTGCAGGTAATATTCTCTACATGGCCTACAGGCCATGCCATGGAAACAATTAAGGACACCATATATAGTTGTTTGCAAACCAACCCTAAGGTAATTCGTCTGCTTGTGCTAATTTTGGATTTCTGTTTTTCAACATGTATAATTAGGCTTTATCAATGCTTTCAATAAATTGAGCCTTTGAGGGTTTTTTATTGCAAGGTTGCTTCTTTGCAGGCTCATGTCTAATGAGATAGTGCTGATTTGCTAAAATGCATTACTTTCTCTCTGAAAATAGTCTTGCCATGGCAGCTTGCTAAATATAGTTTTGGATTACTTTTTTATGCTTATATTTTTTTGCATCCGAGAAGACAATTTTTTTTGGATTACATGGAGTCATCGTATGCCTATCAAAAAGTTGGTGACCTTTTTCTCTTCAGGTCCATGGTTGTGTTTTGGGGACGACTACCTCATACTAAAATTTGGGATAACTGATCGATGCTCCTTTTTTGTCTCTAGCATCAATCTGAAATTCTTGATTATGGCTACTAATGATTACTCAACTTTTACTTGCAAAAGGGATATGGACTGACTGAGGGTTTTGCCACTTGAGTAGAAGAAAGTCGACGAATTGGATTAGTTGCGCGTCTTTCGTGGGGCACTGAAGCAAAGATCATAGATCCTGAAACAGGGACCGCTCTGCCGCCTGGTGTGCCTGAAGAGCTCTTGGTCTCCGGGGACCTTTCGTGATGAAAGGTACGACCAGACAAACCTATCTCATCCTCACCTAAAAATTGACGATTTGTATTAGGGTACCAGTTTGTCATTCATATATCAGCAATCATGCTACTTTGCTTCAATATTGGAAGCAATTTGTATGGTAAAGTTAGGAGTCTGGCATCCCTAATCTGGTCTGGTAGTCATGGTGGCTGTTGAGATGGCTCTAATTTGCTAAAATGCATTACTTGGTCTCTGAAAATAGTCTTCCATGGTGGATGTTGAGATAGTGTTTTTTTTTGCGGGCGAATTATCAAGCTTTTGTCGTTGTAGTGCACATGTTTTATATATAGCCGCTAAGTGGTCATGTAGAGTTTTCTGCACTGAGGTATGGGATCTGGTTATGTTCCTATTTTTTCTGTTGAGCGGATGTATTTGATTCAAGATGATTCCCATATGGCACTCATTATCCTTGATGATATTATGAGAGGCTCGGTTGGCACAATTTATGAGGTCCTTTTTGCTGATTGAGAGTCAAATTTCCCTTCCCTATCCTTCCCATGTCTTATTTTCTCATATGCGCAACTTCCTTTTTTTTGGCTTCAGACCATGAGGATGGGAGGTTGAGTTCCGTGACCGTGCGTAGGTATCGTATGAGGCAGTTGTCAGGGTGAAGGAGATGACATCTCCAAGAGAAAATAGAGGTTTCTTGGTCTTTGCAACTCATGGAGATGGTTTTCTTCCATCAGATTCAAGGCTGCAGGCAGGCCGAGCAAGAGCAGTTATCCACGGCTAAGAGTAAGAGCAGGTATGTGTCCACAGTCGATTGTCTTCTCTTTCTTTTGTGTTTCTAAACAACACTAATTTATTCCCTACATATTTTAACCATGTAGAAACCGTTCTATGTTCTCGGTAATGTAATTTATGAAGTACACATATTAACCGGCAGTCATATTAACTGGTAGATCATTGTTCATTAATTCCGAATTGTATGGTCCAGTTTATCACCACCAAGTTCATATGGATTACTTTGTGTTGCCTACAATTCTATGGCGCAATTTGTATAACTATGTTGTGGATTGTTCTTCCTAATTTTCGACAATTGGGATCTTCTCAGATGCTTTTAAGCAGTATTAGCAGAACAGTTATCACTTTTCCTATTGTTGCTGATAGATAGTGCCTGATGTTTGTTGATATTTCTCAGGTTTGCGATGGTTTATTGGTTGTTTATTTAGAAGCAGTTCATCAAGAAACACCGGACTATTTGTACCGTCACTTTCTGTTCTTCCTGGCTAGAAGCAGATCTTAGCTGATATATCATTTTTGTACCGTCATTTCCTATCTCTGCTGATTTTGTTGTCGTTCATAAGTAAGCCATCTCTGGATATTCATTTTTCTTCCAATACACTACCTTTTTTATTTCTTTTCCTTATCTCACTTCTCAGAGATTCTTTTTTGTTTCAACTCGACTCTGGTTGCACCGACATCCGGCTGGCGTCGATTTCAGCTATCCCCAGTGGTAAGTAGCATGTAATTGTTTACTTTCTATGTAGACCATTTTACTATCCATTTTCCAGTCAATGGAATTATTAGTACCGTGTAAGTATATTTATTTTCTATTCTGCTTTTATATGTTTAAGCTAATTGTAAAGATATATTCTTCGTGATGCCAAAGCCACTTCGTTAAGCTTAGAAACCAAAAATTCTTTTTAACTAAAGTTAGCTTTGTCTCTAGATTGTATGTTTTTTATGCTAAGAATTACACTTGGATTTTATAGAGGTCAGGAATGAATAATGCTATTGTGCGCCTTATCCGGACTAAATGAAATTTCTACGAGACGCTCAATTGTCCACGATTGCATTGTGCATATGTGAATGTGATGGAGCCCGTCCTTTAGTTCCAGAAGGTACATGCTGACAGTCTATTGCAGATAAACTATTTATATCAAGGGGTATGTGCGTCCATCTATCTACTGATGAGAAGATTATTGTATTATCGAATTATCATAGAGAGGCACTTCTAGCTATCAATCTTGGTGAAAAAGAGGAAATTACATGAATCAATGGTTGTCCTTATCGGCTCATTTGTGTATCAGTTCTTGAAGATAAACAAACTATGTACCTAGATTATGGTCTTTGCCAGCTTTGTTTCGTGGAGTTCTATCGTTATTATCGATGAAATCATTATCTTAGCATATTGTGCATGTTTGTTTATGGGTGAATCTAACAGTATAAGTTTGTATTGGAGTGTAAAATAGGATCATAGCAGCTCATTCTGTAACTTCTAAGCCATTTTTTTAGATTTCACTGGCAAGAGCAACTTGAAGGGCGTGGCGTGCCGCCGCGCAAGTCTTAGCTAGTTTATACTAAACTTGTCTACTTCTCGGTAATTATGTATCATTCTCTTGGGACATAATCTAATCTAATACCATATGATATTATATCATACACTTATAAAAAATTACCACGTAACAATTAGGTAGTTATTATGATACATTACCTTTTAATATTTCAATTAGCGTACATCATGGAAGATGAAATTGCACTAAATTAAGGCATAAATTGCATTGAAAACAACATTATTTTCCCTTTTGAGGCGCTACCCTTACAAAATGTTTGGTTAAACCAGTTTCTTATATTTAAATAATTAAGTAAGTGCATGTTTTAAATAAAAGTAACTTCCAAGATATTTATATTTTTCATGTCTATTTTAACTTCCATTAGATATTATGGTAGAGATGGCTCTAAATTGAGAGAGATTTCTAGAGTGCATGATTATCTATTTCAGGTTTAAGTAAAGATAAGGTGCAATTATCAATGCACCAAATAAAAGGATTAAGAATATAAAAAACATCCATGAGATATGTTTACTGGTAACATTGTATTGCTAGTATATAAAGAATATTGGTACAAAATTAGCATCATTAGAAAGTGTGTTTCAGTATGAATCCAACGATACTAATTTTACCCAATATAATCAGATTATAGTTGCTCTATTTATTCGGTCAAACTTTGCTTTGAAATGCGTGTGTCTTATTCCTTAAAACAGAGGGAGTATCTTCCAATCAAAAGTTTAGAGTATGTTCAAAATATATTCTCGTATTTTCATACTTAACCAATCTCAGTGACAAAGGTCTTGAGTTTGTCTCAAATATTAGCGTATGAGTTGGCTTAGCTACTTTTAAAGCTTTTTTAGATCAATCGTTGTGTTTTATACTTATGCGACCATAATCAGTCGCCATGTGGTGTTCACAACGCAATCCGGAGAAACTCTGAACCAGGTTTTACATAAATTATTTAGGCAGCCTTTTTTAGCTATCGAGTGAGCAGCCTCGTTACCGGAGCGTCTCACATACTAAACTACATGATCAGCAAAGCTACCGCGCATAGTTATTATCTCCTCAACAAGAGATAATTAAGCTTCATCACTACACTAGAACAGTCTGTCTCCGGCACAAGCTTCTCAACACCCGCTTCTTTCGCTAGCTCCACTGCCCGACGGCATGCCACCAGCAACTCCACTTTCTTAGGGCCTGGAAGCCGCCATGATGATCTATGAGGATCACACCGCGATATCCGTGTCCAAATTCCATGGATACCAGCGAGGTGGAGATCAACTCGCCGCTTCTGCACTTCCCCGAGCTCGGCATCTTCGCCGACATCCCTCAGCGTGTCACCCCCATTCAGCTGTGATACGTCGGAAACGTATCTATAATTTTTGATACTCCATGCTTGTTTAGTATCTACTTTGCTTTGCTTGTCTACACTTTGAGGTGTTTTTTACATGTTTTCTGGTACTAACCTATTAAAAAGTTGTCACAGTGCCAGTTGCATGTTTTCTGCTGTTTTTGGTTTCAAAAAAGTTAGTAAAGAAATATTCTCGGAATTGGACGGGACAAATGCCAAAGTCAATTACTTTCCATGGGGAATAAGAAGTCCAGAGGGGAGATGGAGACGCAAGCCAGGGTGGCCAAACCGACCCTAGGCGCGGGTGGGCCCTGCCCCGCGCCTGGGTAGGGTTTGACCCCCCTGGCCGCCGCCTCGGCCTCCCCCTTCGCCTATAAGAAGCCCCCGATGCAGAAACCCTAAGCACCCGATCAAATCTCCACGAAAACCTCTGCTGTGCCGCCGCTACCGAATGGGAGATTCGGGGGACAGAAAGTCTCTGTTCCGGCACCCTGTCGGGACAGGGAAGTGCCCCCGGAGCCATATCCATCGATCTCCACCACCATCTCCATCACCGTTTCTGATTCCCATGATGAGGAGGGAGTAGTTCTCCTTCAAGGCTAACGGCTCTACCGGTGGCTATATGTTCATCTCTCTCTATGCATGATCTTGTTATGGTCATGAGCTTTGTAATCAAGTAGATCTACCTTGCTACTCAAGTGCTTTAATAGATCTCTGCTCTCCCCATGTGTGTGAAAGTGACAGCGTGCACGCCATGGTGGCACTTAGGTTTGAGTCTATATAAATACTCGTTGTGCTTTAATAGATCTATGCTTTTCCCCACGTGTGTGAAAGTGAAAGTGTGCATACCGTGTGTGGCACTTTGTCAATATTTAATATTTGTTATGAGTTATATTTGGAGTTAGATGTCTCTATGAAATTGTAGTGTTTGTTGGAACCATCTAGCACTCAAGGTGACAGTGTAGGGTTATCTAGATTGGGGAAGGCGGACTTTGAGTAGTGCTGGTATAGCCCTACCAATGATTAAAGTGTCCAACCGGAGAGTAGTTAAGAGTAGTATCATGAAGAGAGGATATTTATATGAGAGAGTGTTCACTAGTGAAAGTATGATCCCTAGGCCTTGTTTCTAAACATTGAAACACCGTTTGCATCTAGATCTATTGCATGTTTTCTTGATTTAGTCTTTACCTCACCGTTAAGCTATTTTCTGGCATCGTTACCACTTGTATTTCACTATCTCTTCACCGAACTAGTGCACCTATACACCTGACAAGTGTATTAGGTGTGTTGGAGACACAAGAGACTTCTTGTATCTTGATTGCATGGTTGCTTGAGAGGGAATACCTTTGACCACTTCCTCCCTGAGTTCGATAAACCTTTGGTAATCCACTTAAGGGAAACTTGCTGCTGTTCTACAAACCTCTGCACTTGGAGGCCCAACAACTGTCTACAAGAATAGAAGTGCGTAGACATCAAGCTATTTTCTGGCGCCGGTGTCGGGGAGGTAAGGTAAAAGGTACTCACATCCTCCGGTGTGAGTGCTCGAAGTTATTTCCTTTAGATTCTGCAATTTTGTCTTTTTGTTTCTTGTTTTCACTAGTTAGGCTTAACAGAAACAACAACAAAATTAGAGAGCTTTTTAGTATTTTTCCTAAGTTAGAACTTGAGTGGTTTGAAAAGAAAATTAAGAAACCTATGGAACTTTCTTTGCATGCTAATAGCAATGTTATTAGTATGAATTTTTTGAACACCATTGTTACTAATGGTATGGAAACGTCTAAGCTTGGGGAAGCTAGTCTTTATGAGAAAGATCTTTTTAGTTCCCCAGCTTTAGGGAAGAAAATTTGCTCTGATGATACTTTATCTCCCATATGTGGTAATTCTAATGATACTTGTGATATTTTAAATCCACATACTAAAAGTATCCCTTTTAAAATACCTATTGAAATTGTTGAACGTGTTATGAATAACTGCTATTTTGGAGATGGAACTGTCCATCCTAGTGATCATTTACTCTTTATACATGAATTATGCGAGTTGTTCAAGTGTGCAGGTATTTCAATGGACCAAGTTAAGAGGAGCTATTCCGTTTCTCACTTAGGGACAAAGCAAGGGAGTGGTATGAGCTACTAGATGATCCTCATCATTTGGAGTGGAAGGAACTTGAATCTCTCTTTTATTCTAAATTTTATCCTCCTCATGAAATTCATAAAGATAGGAATTATATTTATAATTTTCATCCTCACGAGGGAGAAAGTATTGCCCAAGCTTGGGGGATATTGAAGTCACTAATGCTCAAATGTCCCATGCATGAGCTCCCCAGTAATGTTGTTATCAATAATTTTTATGCAAGGCTTTCAGGACATTACAAGGACTATCTGAATACCTGTTTAGAGGGATCCTTCACAAGTAAGGAGGTCAAGGCTAAGTGGGGTCTTCTTGAAACAATTTAAAGCAATACCGAAGGTTGGGATAACGACAAAGGTAAAAAACCAGGTATAAACTATGAGTATGATTGCATTAAGTCTTTCGCTGAAACTGCTAATTTTCAAGAGCTTAGTGCTAGATATGGTATTGATCCTCAAATTCTTGTTAAATATTATAGAGACTTTGCTTCCCATATTAATGCTCCTAAAGAAAAGTGGGACATGTATCATGAACCTTTTAAAGACACTTGCATGGAAAATGAAAATGTTAGTAATGATTGCAATAAACATGCTCAAACTTTTGAAAGTACTATTTCTTATAAGCATGTTAATTTTTGTGGTATGCATAGACCTTGTTAGAAGAATCAAATAGAAGAATAATATTGTATCACACACTGGAATGAAAAAACCAGAACGTGGTATAAGGCTCTAAATGATCTTGGTAAAAAAATTGTGCCCTCTATCCTTTTATTTGTGAACTCTGCTATGAAGTGGGGCATTTCAATTTTCAATGCTCAGGCCATACTAATGACCTTTCTAATCCAATGAGTACTGCAATCTTGTATTGTGATAACGCGATCACTTATAATCAACATGATGAGCTTACTTTGTTTTTGCGGTGTGAAGAGTTATCAAGAAAAACTTCTTTGGTAGACATGAGTGCTTTTGGTATGAATTGCGTCCTTCATGGGTGTCATCTTTATTGTGTTGATAATTGCCACGCGAATACTTATATACAAAATATTATAAAAGATGATATTTTACCAAAATATGACAGGACTGATATGAGTTTTGTTCTTATTAATGAAAAGGAAGAATCCTCCAAAGTTTCTTCTATTGTCTCTAACTATAAACCAGGGTATGTGGAGAAGCTTCCTTTCAAGCCTCTCCCTCCTAAAGAGGAGAAGAAGAAGAAGAAGAAGAATAAGAAGAAGAAGAAGAAGAGGAGTAGAAGGAGAGAGGAAATGGAATCTTTCCCTAAGCATATTGCTCTTATCATAGTTTTTGCTGATGAGTCTAAACTAGATGATGGTCCTATGCATGTTACCTATATTAGTGATCATGATTGGAAAAAGCACACTACTTTTGATATTGAAAATCTCTTTGGCACCAATTCTGAAAATGATAATATTAATAATTGTTGTGCTATTAGTGCTATCCATGTTCCTTCCAATGATGTTATGTTTTCAAATGAACACACTTGGGAAGATAGCTATTTTGTTGAATTTGCTCCCACTACAATTAATAAGAATGGTTATTCTTATGTGGAGAGTAATAATCATTTTATGCATGTGGCTCATGATAAGAATGTTTTATGTGATAGTTATATTGCTAATTTTGTTCATGTTGCTACTAAAAGTTATTATGAGAGAGGGAAACATGGTCTTATGCATCTCAATAATTTTAAGTTTCCCCTCTTTTTGTTGAAAGTCTTGAAGTTGCACTTGTTTTGCTTTCCTATGCTTGTTGCTTCGTGCTTTGATGACTTGTTTCTTTACAATATTCCTATGCATAGGAAGTGGGTTAGACTTAAATGTGTTTTGAATTTGCTTCTTGATGCTCTCTTTGACTTCAATTCATAATTCTTATGTGAGCATCTTCTCAAGCTATCAAGCCTAACTTAAAGGCGTTAAAGAAAAGTACTTGTTGGGAGATAACCCAAGAGTTTCCTTGAGTCTTGGAAGTTATTACTTCAGTAATGACCTCTCCTTATCCTTTTTTGTTTGCTTTTTGTGCCAAGAATGACCTCTAATGAGAGGGAAGTAAGATTTGGGGAGTTGCTGTCCCAAAACAGATTTCTGTCCTCCACCATAAAAATTCGTGAGGAGTCTCTATAACTTGGATTGAGCACAAAATTTACGAATAAATCCCCCAGTATGTTAGATAACTTTCGTTAGTTCAACACTTTTTGATTTGAGCAACAGACGATGTTCGAAAAAATCGGTTTCTACCTGCTGGTCCGTTTTGACAAATTTCTGTCATTATTTGCATTTGCTTCTTATTGATTCCTTTTTGAGTTCTCTTTTGGGCAATTGAGCTTTTTTAAGGAGTTGCTACAGTAGCTTGTATTTTTAGTGAAAAGCCTTGTTGTTTTAAAGCTTTGCCATAGGTCTAATATCTTTTGAATAAACTAATGTTGCTAATGAAGATTGTGTGAAGTTTTGTATGAAGGAAAATTTGCAGGTGTAGAGAAAGAATGATGTAATGAGATGAAGAATGGACAAAAGCTCAAGCTTGGGGATGCCACCCCGTGTCACCCCAAGAAATATTCAAGAGGTACAAGCGTCAAAGCTTGGGGATGCCCAAGGCATCCCCTTCTTCATCAATAAAAATCTCAGGTATTTCTAGACACTTCATTTTTATTGTTTCATGCATTGTTGTGTTGTTCTTGGAGCGTCTTAGTTTTTGTTTTTGGTTTTTGTTTGCTCAGTTTGCTTGAGTAAGTTGGTTGGTTACACCACACTTCTTTTGGAGAGAGACACACTCTGTTTCCATTGCCTAGAACACTCTAGTTTTCACTCTTGTTGTTTTGTGAGTGTTCACTTTTCCTAGCACTGCGTTCAGCCTTAGTTTTCTTGTGCTTTCAGCTTAGAACTTTTTAGTTCTTCTTTGTGGGTTTGTGAGACAAGCTCGCTGATCTTTATTGATTATTATCTTTGTGAGTTGTTTCAAATAAGTTGTTTGGTGTTGGAAAAGAGTAGAAAGTTGCATGCTCATAGTGGTACAAAAGGGAGCTTGTTTTGACTGTGGCTTAGACTTTATGATGTCATGCTAGGTGTTGTTTGACATTATGCTTAGTGATTATTGTTGTAGCATGACTTGTTCCAAACAATTAGGATTTCTTAATGTGCCTTGAAGGAATCATGCGTTGTTTTAGCATACAAAAGCATAGTATTGTGGTATTCTCCTTTGATGCTTTGTTTGGGTTGACTTGGCACATGCTCACACCATGTTATGACTATGACAAGTCACCATTGCCTCTATGATCATTTAGTCCTTTACTTGTAGTACCACTCTATGTTTTGATTAGTAATGTTTTGTTGCTCTACATGATTATGACCATTATTGCTCTCTTAGTTGGTTGCTCCCAGTCTTTTGCTAGCTTCCACTTGTATGAGTAAGATCTACTCATGCTTCCAACTCCCAAGAAACCAAGTTATTCCAAAGTGTCCACTATAAATTCCTATGCATGGTGTGTTACACCATTCCAAGTATATTCTTCTTTTCAGCTATCTTCCAATTAAAAAACTAATTTGTTATGTGAAAACTTAGTGATTAAAGCTCTCACGAACTTGATGGCACACTTTTTATTCTTTGCCCCTAATAAACTTGAACCATTGTGTCATCTATGTTGTATATACTTGCACTTATATGTTGGAATTAACAGAACTGTGCTGTCACGGGGAACATTTTCAACATTGCACTTGTACTTTGTACTCAGTTGATATCATGCTCTTTTGTCTATGGATGTCACCGGTGTGAAATAAAGAGGGAACTTGTAAGTCCATGGAGTTTGTATCCTGTGTTAGAGAAACGCCTAGGCCGCTAGCCTAAGCCATGCCTAATCATGGTGGAAACTTGCAGCATCACCATAATGAGCTATCTATGAAGCATCCTCAATAAAAATCTATGCATATGGTAAATAAAAAGATTGCTGAGATGCTCATTGTCTGCTTACCTTGTCATTTTGGTTATGGGAAAGCTCCTGTACCATGTGCAAGGGGTACCCAGTTGGCGGTTCTCAATGATATGCAAATACTTACAGTGACAAGAACTTACTTGGACCCAAAGTTGAGTATGCATGAGGTGTGGCCCTCGTACTCAAGGGACTTGAGATTGCCAACTTATACTTCGTCATGCATATACTCCATCTTTGTTCACTTTAACCTTAATCACTTCAAGATGCTTATGATAGGGGCAATGAGGGTTGAAAGCTAACAAGTACCATAATTTTTGGAAGCTCTTTTTGAAATTTGAAATCCCTGCTTCCTTTATAAAAGGCCTTTCTTCCACCATTATTTGAGTCTCCACCTTCTACTTTTATGCACCATTAAGAGAGCATAGTTGTCATTCTGTGTGCAGTGTTCCAAAGCTTATTGATTGATGCATATTGTGATATTACTTATTCTTGTGCTATTTGTTTCTAGTCACCCTTGTGAACTTTGAAGGTGTCCTATGCATCTACTTGCTACTCTATGAGGGACAAGCTGGTGGCCACTATGCTATGTTTTCTATATGTGAAATAAACGAACGTTTTTCAATGCATGTTATTCATGATCTTTGTTTGTAGCTTGTCATGTTGCATGCATAGTTACTATGTCCTATTGTTAGAACTCCATCTTTCATGCACATGTTTAGAGTTCTTTGATCCCATCTTTCAATGCTTGCAAATGGTTAGATCTTTATTGTGAGGGTGCATGTCACCTCAAAAATTATTCTTTTTTATCACTTACCTACTTGAGGACGAGCAGGATTTAAGCTTGGGGATATTGATACGTCGGAAACGTATCTATAATTTTTGATGCTCCATGCTTGTTTAGTATCTACTTTTCTTTGCTTGTCTACACTTTGAGGTGTTTTTTACATGTTTTTTGGTACTAACCCATTAACAAGTTGCCACAGTGTCGGTTGCCTGTTTTCTGCTGTTTTTGGTTTCAGAAAAGTTAGTAAAGAAATATTCTTGGAATTGGACGGGACAAATGCCAAAGTCAATTACTTTCTGTGGGGAACAAGAAGTCCAGAGGGGAGACGGAGACGCAAGCCAGGGCGGCCAAACCCACCCACCCCCCTAGGCGTGGTGGGCCCTGCCCCGTGCCTGGGTAGGGTTTGACCCCCCTGGCCGCCGCCTGGGCCTCCCCCTTCGCCTATAAGAAGCACCCGATGCAGAAACCCTAAGCACCCGATCAAATCTCCACGAAAACCTCTACTGCGCCGCCGCCACCGAAGGGGAGATTCGGGGGACAGAAAGTCTCTGTTCTGGCACCTTGAAGGGACGGGGAAGTGCCCCTAGAGCCATCTCCATAGATCTCCATGACCATCTCCATCACTGTTGCTGATTCCCATGATGACGAGGGAGTAGTTCTCCTTCGAGGCTAAGGGCTCTACCGGTAGCTACGTGTTCATCTCTCTCTCTCTCTATGCATGATCTTGTTGTGGTCATGAGCTTTGTAATCAAGTAGATCTATCTTGCTACTCAAGTGCTTCAATAGATCTTTGCTCTCCCCATGCGTGTGAAAGTGACAGCGTGCACGCCATGGTGGAACTTAGGTTTGAGTCTATATAAATACTCTTTGTGATTTAACAGATCTATGGTTTTCCCCATGTGTGTGAAAGTGACAGAATGCATACCGTGTGTGGCACTTTGGCTAGATTGAATATTTGTTATGAGTTATATTTGGAGTTAGGTGTCTCTATGAAATTGTGGTGTTTTTTGGAACCATCTAGCGCTCAAGGTGACAGTGTGGGGTTATCTAGATTGGGGAAGGCGGACTTTGAGGAGTGCTGTTATAGCCCTACCGATGATTAGAGTGTCCAACCCGAGAGTAGTTAAGAGTAGTATCATGAAGAGAGGATATTTATATGAGAGAGTGTTCACTAGTGAAAGTATGATCCCTAGGCCTTGTTTCTAAACATTGAAACACCGTTTGCATCTAGATCTGTTGCATGTTTGCTTGCTTTAGTCTTTACCTCACCGTCAAGCTATTTTATGGCACCATTACCACTTGTATTTCACTATCTCTTCGCCGAACTAGTGCACCTATACACATGAAAAGTGTATTAGGTGTGTTGGGGACACAAGAGACTTCTTGTATCTTGATTGCAGGGTTGCTTGAGAGGGAATACCTTTGACCACTTCCTCCCTAATTTCGATAAACCTTGGGTAATCCACTTAAAGGAAACTTGCTGCTGTTCTACAAACCTCTGCACTTGGAGGCCCAACAACTGTCTACAAGAATAGAAGTGGTTAGACATCAGGCTGTTGCGCCACGACGTCCTTGAGCCGGTGGAGATCAACTCGCCGCTGCTGCACTTCCCCGAGCTCGACATCTTCGTCGGCATCCCTCAATGTGTCGTCCCATTTTGGCTGGTGCGCCACAACGTCCTCCTCCACCTCGATCAGGTCCATGACTACGTGCCTCGAGCCCGGATAGTCACCGCAGCATCCATAGCGATGTCAGCGGCGAGCAATTCTCATCATCAAATGAAGCTGAGGTCACCAAGTGGCGCTACCGCTGGTACCTGGGGTTTGCAGCCTGACCCTGACGTGACACTTTTATCGATGTTGTCCCCACCACATCCCTAGATAGAGATCGCCTAGTGCAATACGCCTACTTCGCCAACGAGCAATGGTGCCCCTGGTGCCTCTGCTATGACGTCCCCTTGTTATTTTGGGCCGCACTCCCCGAGAGGGCCCATTACGCATGCTGGGGATCCACTGGGGATCACCACAGCCGGTTCTGCTTTGGATCCTATTGGGCCGAGCCCTTCTACCATTGTCTGCAGCCCAGGAAAGGGCGATGACGTCCCTGCAAGAACGTCTCCACAGCAGGCCGAGGCCTGCTTAGAGCCAAACTCCTCGCCTCACAGAGCTGGCCTTCTACACATGATCGACGATAGTGTCCCCATCACACCTGCTCATTCCTTCGCCAACGGCCACACCAGGCACATCGCACTACTAGGAAAAAGGCCATTTGTGGCGTACCTGAAAAGGCCATCTGTGGCGCACTAGCAGTGTGCTACTATCCTCGCACTAGGTGGTGCGCCACGCCTATGAAAATATAACCATGGCACACTATGTGTTGTGCGCCATGCGTATGAAATGATAACCGTGGCGCACTACGTGTTGTGCGCCACGGATACAAATTTCAAAATTCAAAAAAAAGCGACAGATCTGGATCTCGCCGTCAGTGCCATCGCTCATCGGTGCAGGTCGTCGTCGTCGCCTCGTCGCCTCGTCGTCGTAACCTCGTCGGAGAGGCCTCGTCATCGTCACCTCGTCGGAGAGGCCTCGTCGTCGTCGTCGGAACTGCAAGGAGGAGGAGGAGAAGAAGAGGAGGAAGAGGAGGCCCGTCGTCGTCGGAACTGCAAGGAGGAGGAGGAAGAGGAGAAGAAGAAGAAGAAGAAGGATCCCGCCATCGTCGTTGTCACTGCAAGGAGGAGTCCGCCGTCACCATCTTCACTGCAAAGAGGAGGAGAAGGAGAAAGAGAAGGAGGAGGAGGAAAATGAGAAGGAGAAGGAGGAGGAGGAGGAGGAGAAGAAGGAAAGGAGAACGGAGGAAAAGGAAAAGGAGAAGGGAGGAAAAGGAAAAGGGGAGAAGGGGAGGGAAAATAGAAGGGGCAGGTGGGCGGGATAGGGATTCAAATTTCGAATCCCGCCCAACTTACTCGTAGCGCACTAGGTAGTGGTGCGCTACGGGTAAGTTGCCATTTTTTCTACAGGAAAAAATAGTCTTTTAACCGTAACTTTTTACTCTTTTCGAATTTTGAAAATCTAAATAATCGCTAAAAGTTACGGCCAAGGCATTCAAACATGCCCTATGTGCGCCACGGTTGTTCTAGTTACTAGTAGGATACTGCCCACAGGTGAACCACGCCTATTTTACCGTGGGGCACTTCAACCATGTGAGCCACGGATGTGCGGATTATCTATAGCCCTTTTCCTAGTAGTGTCGTGTCGACACTCTACGCTCCTCCACCTGACTCTACATCACCAGTGAAGACCAGCAAGTCGGAGACCATTCTCCGGCCAAGGCAACCGCTAGGCTCTCGACAATTGACAAGATAAAGATCCTTCTGCTCAAGTAGCATGGTCTGAAGCCAGATCAGGACAACCCAAAGGAGGATCTTAAGAAGTACAGTGACATCTACAAGAAGCCGTCACCACCTCTTCCGGCACCCACTCCCATTACACACGCCACCATTGCCACCACTGTGATATATTAAAGGTGGGTGAAGCACACACATATATAAGAAATCATGCACGCCCTCCCATTTCACAACCAGAATTTCCGCCACTGTTAAATATAAGAAGTGGCTAAATAACACAAATATATAATAAAATATTTTTTATCTATAGCACATAGTATCAACATAATCTATCCAAATTATATGTGCTTCATTGCTATTTACTAATGTACAACATTTGCATCTACATAATCCATATAATCAATTGATAAAATAGGCACACACACACACACACACACACACACACACACACACACACACACACACACACACACACACACACACACACACACACACACACACACGCGCGCGCGCGCGCGCACACACACACACGCGCAACAAAGAGGTACGAACAAATTCGAGGCAAAGAATAAATGAAATAAACATTCTGTGAACCCAAGAAGAGCACAAAGCATAACACACTTAAAGCAGGGATCAGGGGCGAAGCTTTGGTTATTTTCATAAACATTTCATATGCACATGTTTATTCTGAACATTTTGAGTGGTCATACGTCAAAAACAGACTCTGTATAAGAAAGTTATGCTTGTTTTAGTGAAAACTGCGCAAAACTAGTTTTGAAACGAAAACAAGGACTTGGTCTAGTCTCGTCCAAAACAATTCTTTCTATTTGCAATAGTTAATTCTCAGTTTAACAAAACCGAACTTTAAACTTTGTCCTAGGGGTATTCAAATCTAGGTTTGTGATGGATTGTTTTTTAAGGTCCTAATTTGGATTTATATATTTTATTAGTGATTGAGAATTCTAATTCTCTTTATTCACTCAATGTATCCCCTTAAGGATGTGAGTACATGCTTGCTCAATTGGAGAATTGATGGTTGATATCCCCTCTTGAAGGATGTCAATTTGCGCACAAAATGACATCACAATCCAAAGTACGGATAAAATGGTAAGAAAACAGGGAAATAAAGAAAATGGAGAAGATAATATATCACTATTGATTTATTTTTTGATGTGGACACTTCCTACATTACACATTGCCATACACTCTATTACCATTGATTTATTAATGAGCTATCTTCATTCAGAACATCCTAGTCTTGACTCAAGAGACTCATTTTTTAGGTTCAATGTGAATAATATTATTCGCCTTACATAATTATATCATGGAGATTTCTCTTATCGAAGCTATTAATTATTCATTCGCTGAGAAATAAACACTTTAGAGGTTTTGTTGATATTTAAAAGACACATGTCATGTTTCTTATGGCGTATCGCCTTCGTTGAGTTGGCATTGGTTCTATGGTTGTGACAACAACAATTGAAAAAGTTTTTCAACGAAAAAAAAGTCATGCATCAAGGCTGAGTTGCACAATGGATTCTTGAGGACTTGATGATGTGCTACATAGAGCGAGGGATATTCAAAAGTCCTGATCGATAAAATTATGGATGATTTCCAAAAAAATGTAGAGCTTTGCCATTGCCTATAACCTCTCTATGTCATAAAAAATTCTCTATGAGTATCCTTTTAGGCTATATTTTTATTACTATGTGATTGTGTTAGAATCATATATAGTATTAATGTCCCGGGATATTTTCATCTTTGCGTCATTTCTGTAGACTTCGCCCTACCTTGAATTTGTTTCGTCCTTCGCCACAGGCAGGGATGATGTCCCAATCCTTGCAGAATCCCTTTGTCGTTAATACAAAAGAATGAAATGTGCACGATAGATCATATCGGTATACTGAAGTTACACATGCAGCCTGACAATTGCTAGATATGCAATCTATTTCTTCTTGACGGAGTTGATACAGGAAAATTGTAATATCAAGGCATAATATGCTTACAAACCTCCCTGTAAATAAACTAACATACTCCCTCCGACCTATATTAGTTGACTTAGATTCATTTATATAAATGTATCTAATCAAGTTTTAGTACTAGATACATCTATATCTAGATAAATTTGAGTCAACTAATATGGATCGGAGAGAGTAATATATTGTAGCTGATCAGGGTATAAAATCTAGATTGTGTAGGAAAATTCAAATAACTATACCGGAACAGTAGCAAGTAATCTGATATGGTATCCATGATGCAAAAAAACCAATATTATTTATTCAAGAAACATGTATCTAATAAATAATTAGAAAGTGTAACTAAGGTGTCGATAAACTTATTTATGTACCGTTACATATTGATATTGCACCTAAGAAGCTAAGGATAACATTATTGGTTCGAGTCTGGAAAGTGTTAATCGTGGACATGGAAGATAAGTATTGGGGAGAGCTGATAGCTTAAACACATTCATTTTTAAGATTAATTGTGAATGGATTTGTGAGAAATATCTCTTGTCCTACCAAATCAAAATTTTGGAAGTTTTCTATTAAGATTAACTGCCCATGGAGATTTTCTGTTGTATCCTTCCCATGTCCACAAATACAAGGATCCCGGGACAACGTTTATGCCATGGACACACAGCGAGCATGCGTAAGAACTAATGGTTGATGTACCCAACAATCGTGGCACGCGCCAGCACACGGCCGTCCCACCACCTCTGATGGGTCTTGTAGGGACTAACTTGGAGGAGGGTGACCTCCTGCCGCTTAGTCATAGTAGCCTTGCACTTACCCGTCTTCTTCCTCGGCTTCGGCCAGTGGAGTCGACGGCGAACGACAGCACGACTCGGATTGGCTGCTGATTCAGGAAGGAGGGCGACAAGGAGGTATGGCGGGGGCAAGACCGCAATAGATGGGCGGAGGAAGGCTGCGCGGGGAGGCTGCATGGGGCGGTGGCCAAGAACGCTAGCAGGTATGAGGAGGAGAGACGGCGGAGAGAGCAGGACGATGTGAGGAGTGAGATTTGTGGTTGTTTTTAGGCTAGGTCTAGGGTTTCACACGGGCCCACAAGACAATGGCAGGGAACAAGGTAGATAGCCTGAGAACAGGTGCATGCGACCACGTTTAATCTACAGACAAGGACACTTACAATGCAATGACGTCTACCTTCCTTTATAACCGTCAGGTTGGATATTTGCTTAGTTGGAGAAGAGAGAAATAAAAAAAATGAGGTTGTCTTCTCTTAGCTAAAAGGTGATCTATTAAAAATAAGAGAAGACTAATTTTTTGGTTGTATCATATGTCTTTCCTTAGTAAATCAATTTCTTACTAAAAATAGACAATTTTAATTAATTGGTAGAAATGGCACTAAGGGATGATACATTATGATTTATCTTTAATAACTTCTCTAGATGATGTGGAGAACTAAGAGAATACATGCTCTCTCTAGCACCGTACATGCCCTAAAGAATTAATTTCCTTTTATTTATTTTACTACACTATATATGTTGGTAAAGCACTTACCTAAGTTA
This sequence comes from Avena insularis, assembly GCA_023614405.1. Classification (NCBI taxonomy): domain Eukaryota; kingdom Viridiplantae; phylum Streptophyta; class Magnoliopsida; order Poales; family Poaceae; genus Avena; species Avena insularis. Next base: position 12,909,002 of record CM042684.1, read on the forward strand.
TGGGAAATTCATAATTTATCACTCAGTTATTTTAGAGAATACTAAAAAACAAGATAGAGTGAGATACGGAAGTGTAAAATAAAGTAGATTTATCAGATGATACATGAGTCCCTAATTCCGAATCAAAAGATTGTTATTGTTGTGGAATTTGTCAATTGAGTAAAGTAATAATATTAAGAACTAGAACATGTAATAACTAACACAATTACGGGTGCTCCCTAAAAAGAAACACAATCACGGATGCATAGGACTCACATGCATGCAAGGCGCTACGGGCTAACAAACTCAGTCCTTATCACTTACGGAGTACTAACAACTAACAATGCACTTACGGATGCAGCGAGATGAGAAATGGATCCCAACTGAACACATCCTCGTATCCTTATCTCAACGCGTCACATTTCACTCCCATCTTATATATAAACAGGTCTCCACCATATGTTGGCGAGGTCATTCACAGCAATGGCGCCATCCAAGTGCCACCTCGCCGTCTTCCTCTCCATTGCCCTGATCGCCGCCATGGCGCAGCCTTCGGCGGCCGTCAGGACCGATCCACCTGCTTCCTCCACCTCCTTGAGTGTAAAACCAGCAGGATTTTGGCCGCTACCATCCTGCTTGCCGTTCATCCTGTCGATATTCTGTACACCAACGCCAAGTCCGCTACCGCCGCCGCCATCTAAGCCGTAGCCGAAAGAGTGCCTACCGTCGTCGCTGATGGGGCTGATGGCGTGCAAGGACTTCCTCACCAACAGCACCGCGCCGGCGCCTCCAAGAAGGAGCTCTTTTACAGTACCCTGAAACTAATATAAACCGTTTAAGGCCTAGTTCTTGGCGGCTTCTCCGAGAAGCTGCCCCACCCCCAGCTTCCTGAGGAAGCCGGTTCAAAAATATTACGAGGCTTCCAAAGTGGTTAAGACTAAACTAATTTGGAAGCCTCACAAAAATCTCAAACCGGCTTCCCCAGGAAGCTGGGGGTAGGACAGCTTCTCGGAGAAGCCACCAAAAGAACTGGGCCTATATATCCTAATCTGATGGTTCACTAGTAGAAAACAGGCCATCCATTCGCGCCCCCTCAGAGCATTAGTCCCGGTTGCGCCACGAACCGGGACTAATGCTGGCACGCGTCCCGGTTCGAGCGGGCACGGGGCCCGGAGGCATGCATCCCGGTTGGTAAGAGATCGTCCGGTTTGTAACACAAACCGACTAAAGGTTGATGTCAGCCACGCATGGCGTGGCACATTCTTAGTCCCGGTTTGTGTTACAAACCGGGACGTATGCTCTCGCCCTCTATAAATGCGACGCCCCAGTCCTCTGCCTTCACTCTGTTTTTTCTTGGTGGAAGGTGTGAGGGGTGTGCTAGTTTTTCCCCTATGCATGCATTCAAGGTGTTTGATGAAATGTTTGAGTGAATGATCCCGTTCAATTTCTCATAAAACAAAAATATAGAAGGTGTCCGAGACGCACTTGAGCTTTCTCCTCTTTATTTTCCTCAATCGAGGTTAGCAATCTTATCTTTTCTCTGTCATTGATACAATGCATGTTTCGATGTGAATTGGTCATTTCACTATTTATGATGTCATGTTTTTTGATAACCTTACTTATATGATGCAGAAGAACGGTCGGGAATGGATGTACGGTGACCGGCGCATAGCCGGGTATATGAAAGGCGTGGATAAATTTATCGATGTGGCTACGGCAAACAAAGAGAATGGTTTTATACATTGTCCATGTGTTCAATGTCGGAACAACAAGGAGTACTCTTCCTCGGAAATTATTCGCGGCCACCTGATTATGAAAGGTTTCATGCCCAACTATAATTGTTGGACCAAGCACGGAGAAAGAGGGGTTATGATGGAAGATGGTGAAGAAGAAGATGATGATAACAACTATCATCATATGTTTCCTGAATACAGTGATACTGCAATGGAAGACAATGGAGAGGAAGGAGGTGAAGGACGGGCATCAGATGAGCCGGCTGATGAACTTGGTAGGGTCATTTCTGATGCAAAGCGAGACTGTGAAACAGAAAATGAGAAGTTGAAGTTAGAGGGCATGTTAGAAGATCACAAGAAATTATTGTACCCAAATTGTGAAGATGGCAGCACAAAGCTCGATACCACACTGGAATTGTTGCGATGGAAGGCAGAGTGTGGTCTAACTGACTCCTCATTTGAAAATATGCTGAAAATAATAAAGCCGAAGTTTCCAAAACATAACGAACTTCCCAAGAGTACCTACGAAGCAAAGAAGACTCTTTGTCCTCTAGGATTAGATGTGCAAAAGATACATGCATGCATTAATTACTGCATCCTCTACCGTGGTAAGGAGTATGAGAATTTAGATAAATGCCCGGTATGCAATGCATTGCGGTATAAAATTAGACGAGATGACCCTGGTGATGTTGAGGGAGAGCCCCTCCGGAAGAGGGTTCCTGCTAAGGTTATGTGGTATGCTCCTATAATACCAAGGTTGAAACGCATGTTCAGAAACAAAGAGCATGCCAGGTTGTTGCGATGGCACAAAGAAGACCGTAAAAAAGACAGGAAGTTGAGACACCCTGCTGATGGGTCACAGTAGAGAAAAATCGAGAGAGACTTCCCAGACTTTGCAGGTGACGCAAGGAACTTATGGTTTGGTCTAAGTACGGATGGCATGAATCCTTTTGGGGAGCAGAGCTGCAGTCACAGCACCTGGCATGTGACTCTATGTATCTACAACCTGCCTCCTTGGTTGTGCATGAAGCGTAAGTTTATTATGATGCCAGTGCTCATCCAAGGCCCGAAGCAACTGGGCAACGACATTGATGTGTATCTTAGGCCATTAGTTGAAGAACTCTTATAGTTATGGGGCAACATGTACGTGCGTGGGATGAGAACAAACAGGAGCCATTTGATCTACGAGGGTTGTTATTCGTAACCATCAATGATTGGCCTGCTCTTAGTAACCTTTCAGGACAGACAAACAAGGGATATAAGGCATGCACACACTGTTTAGATAAGACTGAAGGTACATATTTGCATAAATGCAAGAAGGTTGTGTACCTGGCGAATCGACAATTTCTTCCGACCAATCATCCCGTAAGAAAGAAAGGCAAGCATTTCAAAGGTGAGGCAGATCACCGGAAGAAGCCTGAACTCCCTGCTGGTGATGATGTATTTGGTATGGTCAAGGACATAGAAGTAATCTTTGGAAAGGGTCCCGGCGGTCAATCAGTTCCGAACGACGTCGCTACAGGACACGCACCCATGTGGAAGAAGAAATCTATATTTTGGGAGTTGCCATATTGGAAAGTCCTGCGTGTCCGCTCTTCAATCGACGTGATGCACGTGACGAAGAATCTTTGCGTGAACCTGCTAGGATTCCTAGGCGTGTATGGGAAGACAAAAGATACACCAGAAGCACGAGAGGACCAACAAATTATGAAAGACCCAAAGAACATGCATACACAGAACAAGACGGATAAAGGGCGTCACTTAAGTCGTGCCAGCTATGCTCTTACCAAAGCAGAGAAGAAAATATTTTTTAAAGTCCTTTATAGTATCAAGGTGCCATCGGGATTCTCATCTAATATAAAGAGGATAATAAATATGGCAGAGAAAAAGTTCCAAAATCTGAAGTCTCATGACTGTCACGTGATTATGACGCAATTGCTTTCGATTGCATTGAGGGGGCTTCTACCGGAAAATGTTCGAGTACCCATTGTGAAGCTGTGTGCATTCCTCAATGCAATATCTCAGAAGGTAATCAATCTAGATATTCTGCCAAGGTTACAGAAGGATGTGGTACAATGTCTTGTTAGTTTTGAATTGGTGTTCCCACCATCCTTCTTCAATATTATGACGCATCTCCTGGTTCACCTAGTGGAAGAGATTGCCATTCTCGGTCCGGTATTTCTGCACAATATGTTCCCCTTTGAGAGGTTCATGGGAGTCTTAAAGAAATATGTCATAACCGTGCTAGACCAGAAGGAAGAATCTCCAAGGGATATGGAACAGAGGAGGTCATTGAGTTTTGTGTTGACTTTATTCCTGACCTTAAGCCGATTGGTGTTTCTAACTCGCGGCATGAGGGAAGAGTAAGTGGAAAAGGCACGCTAGAAAAGAAAGCAACGATATGTAGGGACGGAGATTCTTTCACTAAAGCACACTACACAGTTCTACATAATTCCACCTTGGCAGCTCCGTATATCAAGGAACACAAGAATATTCTACGCTCCAAAAACCCGGGGAAGCCTGAGTCACTGATTACAGATGAACACGTGAATTCTTTCGGTGGTTGGATGCGGACACATCTCTTGAATGACACCACTGTTGGAGATCAGATATACTTGTTGGCCGCGTCACCATCTTCTACTGTATTGAATTTCCAAGGGTACGAAATAAATGGGAATACATTCTACACGATCGCCCAAGATAAAAAGAGCACCAACCAAAATAGTGGTGTCCGCTTTGATGCAATAGACGAGAATGGACAAAAGGACACATACTATGGTTACATAGAGGAGATATGGGAACTAGACTATGGAGTCTCTTTTAAGGTCCCTTTGTTTCGCTGCAAATGGGTCAACCTAAATGGGGAAGGGGTAAAGATAGACCAGTTGTACGGAATGATAACAGTGGATCTCAACAATCTTGGTTATAGAGATGAACCATTCGTCCTAGCCAATGATGTGTCTCAGGTTTTCTATGTTAAGGATATGTCCTCCAGACCGAAAAAAGAAAAAATATGCAAATGAATACATCATATGATGAGTTAAAGCATCACATAGTTCTTTCATGGAAAAGAAACATCATGGGAATCGAGGACAAGACAGACATGTTAGAAGATTATAATAAGTTTGATAAAATTCCGCCCTTCACAGTGAAAACTGACCCAAGCATTCCGTTAAGTAAAGAAGATGCTCCATGGTTACGTCTGAAGCGATCATAAGGAAGGACATATGCCAAGAAGTTCATGCTCATATTATGTAACTCTAGTTCATGTCTTTCGTGGTTTGTGGCTTCACCGAAGGATATCTTTCGCAGTTTGTGGCTTGACATGGACTATATATAGGGGGGCCTTTAGTCCCGGTTTTGTAGTCTCGGTTTTTAATATTAATAAATGTCTCGAGTGTTAGTCCCGTTTTGTGGCTGGACCGGGAGTATGAAGAAGTTGTCCCGATTCATACTTACCATTAAGATCTGATCTCCAAACGCGCGCGGTCACATATTACGGAGTGCCTCTATGAACAGTTTCTTGGAGATGCCGGAGGACTGGGATCCGGCGGCATCTCCCTGAAACTGGTCGTAGTGGTGTCCCTGCTCTTGAAAATCATCTTGAAGCTTGTAACTTCTCTAAATAGATCAATACACCTGGGAGCTAACTAATTTCACATATTAGGGAGTGCCTCTATGACCAGTTTCTCGGAGATGCCGAAGGACTGGGATCCGGCGGCATCTCCCGGAAACTGGCCGTAGTGGTGTCCCTGCTCTCGAAAACCATCTTGTAGCTTGTAACTTCTCTAACTAGATCAATACGCCTGGGAGCTAACTAATTTCACATATTAGGGAGTGCCTCTATGACCAGTTTCTCGGAGATGCCGGAGGACTGGGCTCCGTCGGCATCTCCCTGAAACTGGCCGTAGTGGTGTCCCTGCTCTCGAAAACCATCTTGGAGATACCTCAAACTGTCTGGAGGACTGGATTCACAAGGATGCCTATTTATAGTACAAGCAGCTCAGCATAGTATCGACACTTATGAAATAATGTCGACACTCGCCCCTATTATTAGTGCTGACTCGTGTTTTGTACCGGTTGGTGTCTCCAACCGGGACTAAAGGTTCATCTTTAGTCCCGGTTGGTGACACCATCCGGGACAAGGTACACGCCGCACGACATAATATCGACACTCACCCCTATCATTAGTGCTGCCTGCCCAGCCGAAATCCCTCCAACCGGGACTAAAGATGAACCTTTAGTATATTGAAAATCCGAACAATGAAAATCCTTCGCGTGGTGTCATATTATGTGACATAGTTGAAAGGAAAAATACCATACTTGGTATATTGATCATGTCTCGAAAAAACCTTCACAAAATGACCTATCATGTTCGAGGTTTCATGGCTTTCGGTCCAAATGACCGATGTTATGTGCTGAATCACGGCATAGTTTGTGATGATGTGCCCATATTATACATGCATGTGGACATTGGTATGGAGAACAATGTTGCAGGAGGAAGTTTTCCTTTTTGTCGCACGGAAAAGCCCTTTTCCATTTTCCGAGCGCAAAAAACGGGTCGTTTTGTGAAGTAACCACCAAAATGCCGTTTCAGAATGCTACCGTCCCATTTTCCTAAAATACTAGACCACCTTACATGGACTATCTCCCAACCGGGACATCTCAAACCTTTTCATCCATCCCGGGTAAAAAGGACAAATGTCTGCCGAATCGGCAGGAAGTGGGTCCGGTTTGTACTACAGGTACATGATCTATCGCCCGTGATTTTTTTGAAAAAATCATTTTTAGACTCGCAATATGTGGTTTCTTCAGAGATCCAATGCAAGTTCTAACGATGCTCGTCCCCTATCTTCATGCACGCCGGTTCGACCATAGTTAGAAATTCAGAAAATTCAAAACGGGCATAATAAATTCAAAAAAAATCCGAACAATGAAAATCCTCCGCGTGGTGTCATATTATGTGATATAGTTGAAAGGAAAAATATCAGACTTGGTATATTGATCATGTCTCGAAAAAACCTTCACAAAATGACCTATCATGTTCGAGGTTTCATGGCTTTCGGTCCAAATGACCGATGTTATGTGCTGAATTACGGTATAGTTTGTGATGTTGTGCCCATATTATGCATGCATGTGGACATTGGTATGGAGAACAATGGTGCACGAGGAAGTTTTCCTTTTTGTCGCACGGAAAATCCCTTTTCCATTTTCCGAGCGCAAAAAACGGGTCGTTTTGTGAAGTAACCACCAAAATGCCGTTTCAGAATGCTACCGTCCCATTTTCCTAAAATTCTATACCACCTTAAATGGACTATCTCCCAACCGGGACATCTCAAACCTTTTCGTCCATACCGGGTAAAAAGGACAAATGTCTGCCGAATCGGCAGGAAGTGGGTCCAGTTTGTACTACAGGTGCATGATCTATCGCCCGTAATTTTTTGAAAAAAATCATTTTTAGACTCGCAATATGTGGTTTCTTCAGAGATCCAATGCAAGTTCTAAATGAGCCATTTTTCTTCCCGCCATTTCTTCCCGCCATTTTTTCCCGGCATTTCTCCCGCCAGTTTTTCCCGCCAGTTCTTCCCTCCAGTTATCTTCCTGCCATTTCTCACTATATATATATGTAGGGTTGGCCTCCATTGTCATTGCACATCTCTAGACTCATATCTGCAACCTCATCACTCTTTCCCATGACTTCCACCGTAGCACTAACTCCCAGGGAGGCGGAGGCGCTTTGCGCCTCGAACTACCCCTGCCCGTCGGGCTACTGTGTCCCCGTCGGCTGGATGCTGAGCGCCGGAGGCGTGCCGGTTCCTCCTGTCCCTCTAGGTGTGGCGCGTCGGATGGCCATCACGAACCACTACTACTTCGAGCTCACGCCGGAGCAGCGGAGGAATCCCAGATGGCATCCCGACTATTTCCCGACTTGGGAAGCCTTCTTCGTGGATCGGCGTGAGAGGGCGCTCGCCAGGCACGAGGAGGATGGCCCACCTCCTCCGAACTTCAACGAGGCCGGCCGTCGGTTGTGGTGGCGCGGTCGGACTCTCCAGAGCGTCATGGCCTATGACACGGCCGCCGACTCTAGCCCCCGCCTGCGCTACCCTCAAGTCCAGCCCACTCGTACTCAGCCTTCAAGGTTCAACTACGGCGACGACCCGGCATGCATGTAGTACGATGACTACAGTGGCGAGTATTACAGGTGTAGGCAGGAGCATGACTGAATCACTCCAACATTGCAAAACAAGTTCGGCCGATTGTGGCTTAATCTGGCCATGTATCTTAATTTCCAGTTCTTCTATGTAACTTTGTGTTAGTTGCGTTATGTACTTTAATTCCAGTTCTATCCTAATAAAATTTTCTTTCCGCATATTATTTCCCGTCCTTTTTTTCCCGCCCATTAATATATAAAAAATATAAGTTAATTCAAATCCAAATTAAAACACAGAAAATGGTTTTGAATTATTTATTCAAATCCATACGCTTTTTATGTTTAAAGTCTTTCTAAATTCCAAATTAATATTCAAAAAATATAAGTTAATTCATTTTTAATTTTAAATGGTTCATAGTTTACATGGTTACATTAATTATTTTTAAAAATAGAAAATGGTTTTGAATTAGTTATTCAAATTCAAACACTTTTTATGTTTAAAGTTTTTCTAAATTCCAAATTAATATTCAAAAAATATAAGTTAATTCATTTTTAATTTTAAATGGTTCATATTTTAAATGGTTACATTAATTATTTTTTAAAAATAGAAAATAGTTTTGAATTAGTTATTCAAATTCAAACACTTTTTATGTTTAAAGTTTTTCTAAATTCCAAATTAATATTCAAAAAATATAAGTTAATTTATATTTAATTTTAAATGGTTCATAGTTTAAATGGTTACATTAATTATTTTTAAAAACAGTAAATGGTTTTGAATTAATTATTCAAATTCAAACACTTCTTATGTTTAAAGTTTTTCTAAATTCCAAAGTAATTATCATTTAAAAAACATTAAAAATTTAAACCCCAAAATAAAAAATAAGGCGGGAACAGAGAGAAAATTCCTGAAAAAATTTGAAAACAGGGTCATATGTCCCGGTTGGAGCCACCAACCGGGACTAAAGACTCCATACGCCTTTGGTCTGCTGAAAAATTGAGATACGTCCCGGTTGGTGGCTCCAACCGGGACGTATGACCCTTTAGTCCCGGTTGGAGCTACCAACCGGGACAAAAGGCCCTTTGGTTAATAACTGGGTGCCCCTCCTCTTCTTCTTCCCCATCTCACAATCTTCTCGCGCATAGGGACTGAAGCGACGCCGTCAGGCTGCCCCGCCGCCCTGCACGCCCTACCGGCCGCCGCCGCTGCTCCGCCTCCTCGCCAGGAACCTCCTCACCGAAGCTCGCTTGCAGTCTTGCTCTCTCCCGCCGGAATCGAGCACGTCCTCTCAGTCAGCAACGCCGGCCGCCGTCGCCATTCACGCCGTTCAAGACCTCCTCGCGCTTCCCCGTTACTACCTTGAGCACCAGGGTGAGCACGCGGATCTCGCCGACCTTTTTTCCCTCTCTCCCTCGCTCTGTAGTCCCCGCTCGCCGACGACCTGCAAGCGCCGCCGCCGCTGCTCGCCGTGCGCCATGCTCCGGTGACCAATCCGAAGCGGCGCCGCTGCCTTTTGGCTCAACGCAACCGCGCGAGTCTAGCGCGCTAGCCCATGCAGCCCCGCTCGCCTCCTAGCGCCGACCCGCGCCGCCGTCTGGCCCGTTGGCCGGCGAGCCGACGTGGCGTCCGTGTGGCGTCCACGTGTTGCCTACGTGGCCCAGTCCCACTCGTCAGCCTCTCTGGCTAGATACTGCCTCGGTGAGAAATAACCAACCAGCCCCCCGGTCCCTCTTGCTTGCGAGTCTGCTGAGGTGGCCATGGGGCCCCTCTGTCAGTCACTGTGGCTAGGTATGCCTGCGGTGTAAAAAGTTTAACCAGCTTTTAATAATTTCAGAAATAATTATAATCTTATAAATTCAATAACTTTTAATCTATAAGTCAGAAAAATATGAATAATATATCATAATGTTCAGAAAAATGAAACCTAGATATCTAAGCTATAATCATGCATTGTTCAACAACTTAAATGACAAGTTTAATTAGAAGAACAAATCCACCCCTCTCATGTGTTCCGGAGTTTCTCCGAGTTAGGGTTTTCACCCCTCGGAACCCCGATTAATTGTAGAGCATGCTTTAGGGTTACATTTCAATGCAATTCAACTTGTCATATCATCATACTTGCTTGAGCATTGCATCGATGCCATGTGTTGATTGTTTCCCTTTCTTTCCGGTGTTTGGTTCTTCCCGGTAGAATACGATATCGAGATCGAGATCGAAGACAGAGATCAACACCGTTGAAGCTCAAAGACAAATACTTGACCAACTGTAATCAAGTCAAGTACAAGGATCCTGCAGCTCTACTTTCGGCTATCAAGAGGCAAAGGCAAGCATAGCCCTACCATGATATAATCCTATGATTTCGAAAGCATTTCAATTCTTGCCATGATGCATACAATTCTACTGTGGTCTTTTATCGATAGATAGAGTGTCCTATATATTATCATATTTTGTATTTGTATATGTATATTATCATATTTTGTATTTGTATATGATATTAGTTGTCATAGACCCGATTTGAATCGATGTTGCACCTAGGGTTAGCCGGTGTGTCCTCGCCAGGGCATCCCGAACCCGAGGGTTGATTGATTGCTGCCTTTCTTTCCGGTATTGGTTCTTCGCTTTATACACGACGCGCCTGATGTAATAAATTGTTTTATAATTCCAGAAAATGATTAAATATTGTAAAATTCATATCTTATTATTTATAAGTCAGAAAAATACAAATAATATATCAAAATGTTCAGAAAAATGAGTTCTACCTTTTTAAGCTATAATCACGCATTGATAATCAACTTTAATGATAAGTTTAATTAGAGAACTAAATCAACCCCTCTCATGTGTTTCCGGAGTTTCCCGAGTTACGGTTTTTAACCCTCGGAGCCCCGTTTAAATTGCCGAGCAAGTTTTAGGGGTTCATTTCAATGCAATTCAACTTGTCATATCATCATCCTTGTTTGAGCATTCGGCCTATCCCTCCTCCCCGACCGCCACAGCGCCTCCGTCTCCGTCCATCGCCACGCGCTCCAGCCGCCCCTTCCCTTTTAGTGTGTATGTATATATTGTGTATGTATATATAGTGTGTATGTATATATTTTTTATTATTGTGTATGTATATATTAGGGTTTCTCTGAATTAGGGTTTATCCGTTTTGACTTATCGGTTTTTCCACCTATGCAGAAAATATGGACCCACACGTCAGAGACGAAGAAAAGGAAGAGTTGATCCAAGGTATGATCCGCGGGGAAGAAAATTTAGATGTATCGACGTTTCTGAACAACTACAGTGAGGGTGATCCTCTTTTTGCCGGAATAGACGACTTGTTTGAGGTTGAAGGGCAGCGCTTGGAAACGGTTCACCAACAAGGCTAGGGGTGTTTGGAAAGCGGAGCTTACATTTGAAGCACTAGATGTAAGCACCACTAGCTATATCCGCGCATCTCTTTGATTCTAGTTTTGATACAGTTATTATCATGCTTGATTATTATTTTGATTGAACTATGTTCTCGTAAAGTGCCTGACACAGGGACCAGGTAACAATCTATGTGGATACTATGTTTGCGAGTTCATCCGGCAGACGTGCGATGAGAAGGGAAGAAATTTAGAGCAACTCCACGTACGTAAACAATTTCTATAGTTTTTAATTACAATCAAATTGTGTTTAGTTTCATTCATATAGGCTGACTCCTTTTTTAAATCAGATCGAACATCTACGGGACGGTCTTCTGCCAAAGGATCGCGTACGAGCAATTCAGGAGGAATTGGCGGGATTCTTGGATGCAGAAGTCCTAAACCCAAAAGGGGAATACTATTCGGCTGTGTATAGACAATAGGGATTGTAAAAAGAGCAACTTTTGTATGTAGTGCATGAACTCGATCCGTGTATCGAATGTAATACTGTCATGATGATCTTGTGTAATATAATGGTTCCTTCATTGATGAATGCAAAACACTAAATAAACAATAAAACAACATAAATGAATTCTCTGCCGCGGCACAAAAAGTGGCGAAAATGCTGCCACGGCAACAAAATGTGCCAAAATGAATTCTACGCTGCGAGAAAATATAAATCTGCCGCGGCGAAGGTTATTTGTCGATTACGAACCGACGGTTCTCGCCCTCTGACGCCGCCACGTGTACCGCCATTTGTCCCGGTTGGTGGGGCAACCGGGACTAAAGGTTGGGGCTTTAGTCCCGATTGCCCCGTCCCGGTTGGGTAACCGGGACTAATGCCCCTTACCAACCGGGACCAATGGGGCATTTTCTACTAGTGGTTGTTGTTAACTGGTACTCTACAAACGGGAACAAGGAGTACTAGCACCCAACTCTACGGAGTACCTTAGAGTTAAGGGTAAATTAGTAAAAGACCCGCATCTTCTCTCCTCAGGTTGTTTGATGGTTGCTATTTTCGTGCGACTAGATCTTGCCGTGCGCCGCAGATTGGTGCTGGCTTGCTGCCGCCGATCACATCCGATGAACTGCGATAGAGATAGGCAGCGACGTCACCATCCACATGGTGCCATCAGTTCATCCTTTTTTAGGATCTCAAATGTCTCACTTCGCCCAATAAATCTTTTGTCCCTGAAATTTCTTTGTATACTCTTGAATCCTTTGGTCGTTATGCAATTTCTAATGAAGATCAAAACGGAAGCCTTGGAGTGGATATGTGATGACCGCATTTTTATTTGCCAAGTATCTCTCGATACAATACCGGACAACAATTCTTTAACTCAGAGAAATTACAGGAGTGACAAGCAATGAATCGGTCAAGAGGGGAGGAAGCGGCGCGCTCGGTCGCCATGGTAGGAAGCGGCATGCGACACTAGAGAAGGGGAAGGCGTACATCGATCGTTAGGATAATCGGATCTACAGTTCTATCGAGAGATTACGGGGAAAAGCAGAAAAAAGGTCCACATTGCCCCTGTAAATGGATGGTCGGATTTGCCTAGTACTCTCGTTCCCTCTTTCAGGAGTACCAGGGTACCGTAAAAATATCCCCAAGAACAGGCAAGTGCTGTCTGGGCCTCAAGTCGCTCTTCGATGACGCGTCCGTCTGCCTTTGCCGCATATCGAACGACGGTGACCTCGACGTGCTCTTCTCGGCGACCATGAACAGGGCAAACTTCCTTGGTCTCTTGACTATCTGTAACTCGGGTCCGAGCGAATACGAAGGTTGCCAAGGTAAGTTTGTGTTCTTTCCCGTACTATAAACTGTTACTACTACTACTACTATGTTGCATTACTGGATATATGTGAACAGGACCCGTGCCACCGCTTAGGGCCGCACCTACCCCTGAATCAGCCTGTAGGTGGACATGTTAGCGGTAGCCCACCAAGTACCCACCTGTGTCTATATATGTTAAACGGAACACCGCTACAGTCCGTTCAAAAATCTTGTGCTGAGCGGCGCTTTCCTACCCGCCAGTGCCCCACTAAAAAACTAGAGATACCAGGCAAAAGCAGCCAGCACCTGTCAGGAAAAGCCAGCCAGCCACCGGTGCATGCATTCCACTTTCTGACGATACCAACTCATTGCACGAATCATACAAAAACAACATAAGAACAAATAGGAAATTAAAACAGCTAGGTAATTTCTTGTTTCTCACTTCAATACACATGGAATACATCTTTAGCACAAATTACAAAGTGATGAATAGAACATCTAGACCATTCACTTCAATACACGGGAAAATTACAAAGTTAGAGATACAATTGCTTGCTTGCTTGCTTGCTTCAATGAGGCTCCTAGAAAGTTTTGCTCAAAGGTGATCCATGCACCCAAAGGTACTCTAAAGTACTTTTGGGATTTCTATAGTTTTAGACTGCTGTGGCTCCCCACGGGCATCGCCGGATTCCTGCATCTCACCACATAGTTTTAAACAAAGTAAGATTAAATGTTTATTATCCAGACCTATGAAGCTATGAACGACAACCATATTTATATACTATTATATTAAGATACAGATGCAAAGCTACTACATTTGAGCTACAAGTTTAGAAAGTAACTTCAGAAGCTAAAACAGAGCATTCCTAAAAGTTTGAGCATCAATTTGGTTCACTAAGATGTTAAAACAGAGCATGATATTGATTTCATAAGAAAGTTCAGAAGTTCAAAATAAGTAAAGCTTCAATGAATACATTGTAGTACAAAACAAGTAAAGTTCAGAGTTATGAGGAACTAAACTAGATGAAAACTTTGCAATCGGTACCTGAAGATAGCATGACGAGATCTGATCATTTAAACTATGAAACGACATGCGATGTGCTTGCTTCCAAAGAACCTGCAACAACTAAAAATTAATATATGCCACATGATACATGTTTATGCAACTACTACAAGCTGAAATAGATACTTACTGCCTTGTTTGATCCAATCTCCAAGGCACATTAAAGCCTCAACTGTTTCAGGTGCTAAGCTACTCCTGTGATCTGTAATAACTCGGCCGCATGTGCTAAACGCAGATTCAGAGGCAACGGTCGATGCCGGAACAGCCAGAACATCACGAGCGATTCTGCCAAGCGTTGGGTACCTTGCAGAATTGACATCCCACCACTTTAGGATGTCCAAGTCAGCGGTAAGAGGATGGAAGTCCTCTTCTAGATACTGTTGTAGCTCACTGCGACTGTTAGTTTTCTTAAGCTTGACATGTTCAGCCCAATCTGAAAACACACTATCTGGCAAAACATCTCCCTCTTCATTCCTTTCTTGTGATGATAAGACAACATCATATCCCAATTCAGCAGCATATTCTGTAAATAGGGCACCCATAGCTGTGCTAACTTGTTTGATATGCTTAGGCGCATCAACTCCAAAATATGTCTTCAATCGAAACTCAACATACTCCATTTTAAATCTTGGATCGAGTATCACCGGTATGCAGTTTGTCAAATATGACTCCAAGTTGTGCAACCATCTTCGCAAATTGTTCTTTTCTGGCCTGGGAACTCCTAATGTATTTTACGCTCTCTCTAATATTGTCCACAACAGACTTCATAGCTTTCAATCCACCTTGCACTATTAGGTTTAGCACATGAGCTGCACACCGAACGTGTAGGAGTTTTCCTTCATAATAGATAAATCCTCGATCCACAAGATTTTTTCTAAGATGCCTCATCATTTTGATGTTAACTTCTGCATTATCCATTGTGAAGCTAAATATTCTATTCTCAATGTTCCAATCACTAAGGCATTTCAGTACCACATCGAACATATTCCAAGAATCATGGGGTGTTTCAACTAGGCAAAACCTTATGATTCTATGCCTAATTCTCCAATTACTGTCAATCCAATGACATGTAATGCATAGGTAACCAAGTTTTTGGTTAGATGTCCACATATCACCGGTTAAGGATACTCTATGATTGCAATTCATGAAGAAACTTTCATATGCATTTCTATATGTATGGTAAGCCTCAATGCAATCATTTTGGACAGTAACTGTACTGACTGACTTGAACCAAGGATTCAACGCTGCACAAAAATTCCTAAAACCAGCATACTCGACAAATGAAAACGGCACCCATGCAAGACAATTAACTTGACAAGTTCAACCCTTGCCGCTTGCTGATCAAATTTCCAATCAGGGTCTATTTCATCAGAGGTTCTAATTTTCTGAATCACCCCATCCATTGAACACTTGACCTCACATACCTTCAAGTGTCTAGCAAGTTGACTGGTACCGGAGACCTTAGAGGCTGGAAACACAGTCTTACAGTAGTTGCATCGACCTTGCATTAGAAGTCCATCAATGTATATTGGCTCAGCATCCTTCCAAATGATGGAGGTTAACTTCCGTGGTCTGCGTTTAGATCCTACAATTATGAAAGTTATCAAATATTGGCATCTACATAGTAGTATTAGTGGTTTTATTTGAAAGCATGCGATAGAGATTAGAACTTACCATTAGTAGCAGCATGTGATAGATCATGCGAATTAGTCGGACTACCATGTGTAGGAGAAGGTGAGAGATCATGCAAATTAGGAGACTTTGAAGTTCCAGCTTGATTTGGAAACCTTGCATGCAAATTAGGAGACCTTGCATGTAAATTAGGAGACTTTGAAGTTCCAGCAGGTGATTGTGCTTTTCTTCGTGCAATCATATTTATTATAGGAGACCTAGACACGATAGGAGACATTTTTCTTCTTGGAGTTTTGGAGTTCTTCAATTGTGTTTTCTCAACCTGCATTTAGAACAAGCTGACTGTTATTATCATCTCATAGTCACTCTCTCTAATATAGTATAACAAGGACAGACCATGAACTTATTTTTGCACTAATGATTTTTGCGGTCTTTCTTGCTCTTGAGCTTTCACTAGCATGAGGTAGTGATCTTTTGCCACCTATTGTTTCAAAGATAGGGACCTTGCTACTGTCCCACTGATCCACATGGGTTTTGCTGGTAATTTGCCGCTCAACACGTGCATCTTCAGAATGCTGCGTCTCTCCACTGGTCTTGCCAGCCTCCCGCGGATAATAGACATGTAAAACAGTATAACTGAAGGGGCCCTGAAGCTGCTCCGTAGTGCTAATCAGGTAGCTACTTTTGTTATTTTCTTTTAAGTTCAATCCTTATGATACCTAGACCATGGCTGCATGAACTATGTATATTTCCTGTATTCTAATTTCACTTCTCTTGTTTTGCGTACGGTTATTTGCAGAGCTATCGTCGGAGTATAATAGAAGCAAAAGTCAGAAACAAGATCGATCAATCTATGGTAGAGATCCCCATTAGTTATATTCTTATAGAAGATACTATAGTAGTACAAGTTTGGTGCGGTTATGAGAATATACTAGTTCATGCAGACCGTGTCATTAACTCATTTTGTGTATATTGTTCTGAAAGTTCCGTTTAGAAAAATTAGTGGTAAATTTCCGTCGAAGGGGCATGAAAGAAAAGCGATATTATTGTTCGAGTACCATTCACCGTACTTTTTCCGTCAATTTCAATCAATTTATTTTGTGCATATTGCTCTGAAAGTTGAGTCAGGTAGGGGAAAATTACCGGCAAAACTTTTACGTCGAATGATAAGGAAGAAAAGCATAAAAAAATATTGTTCACCGTATTTTACTGCTCGTTGTTTCTTACTGTCGCTACGTGACGCGTTGGTTCATGATCAAGTAGTATGGACAATACTATCGAGATGTATTCACCCTCGAGGGATTACCGTAAGATAATTACCTCTGCAAGTTGCGTCACCGAAATTACCAACCAAGGGGCAAGAATGATGGAAAAAAAAAGACGAACCATTACTGATGTATTTTACTGTTCATCGCGTTGTACTGTCACAGTATTTACTGTGCATGGGCGTCATGGGGGATTGGTCAAAATTGGTAATTACCGTGTTAATCTGAGAGTTGCCTGGAGTAAATTACCAATTAATGGGCAAGAAAGATGAAAAGAGAAGTCGTTGACACGCAGCGCCCATGGGTTGATATTGATCTTTGCAAGAATTGTGTAGCAACACTACTAAATTTGATATTGGTTTTTGCAAGAATTGTGTAGCCAAAACACCACTAAATGTCAAACTGAATATATGATTTACATGGCGGTAGCAGCCACGACGGCCAACATCACTTCTTTGTCTGTCGTATGGTGTCCGTCAAAGATATGCATGGCGTGCGTGGTGCCTAAGTCTTCAAGGACGACCACTATGGCGCCCACGAAGGTGACCACATGGACGGTGTGCGGTTCATTGCCCTTGACATGTGCGTAGCTTGGTCGTCCTCGGAGTGCACGGCATCTCTCTTGACTGCGTGCGCTTCGGTGCCCTCGACGTGTTCGTCCGTCTTGCGCGTGCATGGCAGGCGTCCTACAGGCTCCAATGCATGCATGATGGTGGCCTACACGGCGTGCATGGAGAGGTCCTCTCCTCCTAGACGTGCGTGCATACTGGAGCCGGGCCAATTAAACCCCAGGTGCAGGCCTTTATATTTCTTTGTCACTGACACGAATATTCATATTAACCTCGGTACCACACATCTTTGGATTGATCAAGGCACCATTGTTGATCATGAATCCATGATAAGAGTATATAGTTGTTTTATTGGTATCTCAAGCCAAAGACCAATACTTTCACCTAGGTTGCATTTTTAAATGACTATTTCTTTATGTTACAATTTTTAAACACGAGCTGGATTTTTTTATGGATCAAGTGTGATGAGAGTTTATGAGAACTTATTGGCAATTTACCCAACTCTAACCTATATTAATTATGCCGAGTCTTTGAACTTAGGATCATTGCAATCAGATGTCTCTACACTGTTAAGTCATATTTCATTCATCGGAAGTTGTGTCAAGTGCCTATTAAATTAGCTATTCCCTGTCTCACAGATTTTTGGTTTATGCAATTTTATTACAGCGAGTTTAGTATAACTTGGGGAGGTTTAATTTTCTTGTTTTCATCTTCTGAAGTGTGAAGAATTGCTCTCCCTAAATTAATATAATGTGCATTGTCTTTCTCCAGCTAAAGTATGAATTTACTTTAGAGATATATGCATATTTAGTCCCACAACTTGCACCGCAAGAGCATTTTAGTCCCACATATTGCAAAGTAAGCAAGATTAGTCCCACAACTTGCATCCAGGGAGCATATTAGTCCAATCCGATCGTATTTCTATGATTTTGATCGAATTCGTCCACCAGTTTTTTACAAAATGACCCCGACAGGCGGACCTCACCTGTCAGTGGTGGTACAAATAATAAAAATCAAGTTGCAATTTATGGATTCGAACTCAAGACTATCGTTGCTAAAGAAATTTAAGCCTACCACAGCAGTACATGAGGAGACATGATAATCTAAAGAACGTTTTGTTATTATACAATACTTTGAGGCCGATACATAAGTTTTAGGTTTGATTAGACACGAAATCTGGTATAGCCACCAGCCTAGATAGAACGGGCAGTATTCTTATTTTCTTGGCTTGTATGCCAACGACCACTTTCCAGTATTGACAAAGATGGTGTACATGAAATGGTGATTGCACTTTGACTCAAAATCACTATTTGATAAGTCGCATTAGAACTGTGCACCCATTTTTGTTTGAGTTTGAGGCGACCTATACTAAAGTCTAATAGCAAGGAGAGACACCCCAATACGGAAATATAATAATTTTACTGATAAAGTACATAGTGCGATGCTAGAGAATTCAAGATTAGTGAATTGACAAATCAAACATACTAATTATTTAGAAATGATCATGCAGACATGCAAGGTTAATGTACCTGAAGAAATACTTGACGTGGGTTTATTTACAAATCTTAATTGTTTTACTCATGTATGATAAGCATGCCTTGCGGTCAAAATGGTAATAATGTTATTTGTGTAATCCTCCTTCTGAACCGTGCTAAGTTAATTTTGATCTTTTTATTGTGTGTTAGATGGCGGAGCTTGCCAAGAGACGATAGGGGGGTAAAACACAAAACTTCAATGTTTGGGTGGTGGTGGTGGGGGGGGGGGGGGGTGCTCTAATTTTCTAATTCTGTCATGGTAGAATTATTTTCTTGGGAAGAGGGGGGGGGGGACATAGCTCCGCTAGTGTGTTAGCATATTAAGATATTCTAAATTGTTGACATATGATCTCTCTGGTAGAGCGAAGGATTTATAATTTATTCATTTTTTTTGAGTAATATAATTTATTCATTTGGTTCTAGACATGAAGATATTTATGTCCGTAGAGGACTGGCGGTTCACCTTATTGTTCTACATCGACTGCAATTTTCCTCTATTCGTCGCACTATATTAAAAGTGTGGAATGACTTGAACCTTGGTGAGATTTGATGCTATTATTATGCTTAGGTAGACCACGCACGTGCAATACTAACTAGTTGTAGGAAGAAGTCCAAGTGGGCTAATAGCGCAAGGATCTAAGAATGGCAATTTTATACCGTACCCGTATAAGTAGTGTATATGCATATTTTTATACTCATGAGTATTACCTATACCCGGCCCGTTAAGTCATGGGTACAACCATGGGTATAAGGTTGTATCCGTAGGTTTACCCAAACCCTACCCATTTAGACTGATTTGTAAAACTTACCTGTAGAGTTTCAATCTATGCGGCTGAGTAGCCTAGGGGCAAGTATGAGATTGCGATTTCTAAACGTTGATAATTTTTATGTACTCGTCTATCTATTATTGAGTAAAGATACTTATTTTCTTGTCAAATATAATATTGATTAATGTAAAATTTTAAATAACTTGTTTACTATTAGATCTTCCCGCCGGGTATCCAACGGGTATGGATACTCGTCGGGTATGGACATGGGTAAAAGTTTATACCCGCGGGTACGAGTACGAGTAAAGTTTTTTATTCATTAACTATACGGGTATGGGTATGTTATTACTTTACCCTGTCCATATCCTACCCATTGCCAGGATCCCCGTAATTTCGAAAGTGTTGAAAGAAACCTTGAATGTATGGTGTCTAATCCCAATTTCTTAGTAATTATATTGGCACCCTTTTGGTTCCTTGTATCGAAAAAAACATACGGGCATCAGATCAATATGTACACATACACTCTCCTAACTTCTGCTGTGAATTGTGATGATAAGAGTAGTAATTAACTTGTTGGACATATTTCCTTTTCCGAGCAAAAACTTCGCTAGAAATCTTCTTTTTTTTAGGGACTTCGCTAGGATATCACACGAGTAGACGACTCGATCATTGACCAATGACCAGGAGTCACGGAGGGTAAACCCGTCAATTCCGCGCCCACCGTCACCGCTGTCGTGGTCTCGTTGACTACCCACGCATCACCGCCATCTCTGCTCCGCCGCTGCCGCCCTCGTCCCCCGGCGGCCGCCGTCTCCGAAATGCCGCACCACCCTTCCTCGCCGCGCCCTCTTCTTCCGCGCAAGCTTCTCCAGCGGCGCCCCGTGGTGGCCGCCTGCGCCGCCGTCGCGGTGCTCGCGGCGGCCGCGATTCTGCTGGCCGCCCCGACCACCGACGCCCCCAGCCGTACCTTACTCGCGGGTGGTTCTATCCCCTCGAGGTCCCACGAAGATCCGCATGCGGCCGCGGCGGGGCGCTTCGTGGAAAGTTCCTCGCTGCCGCCAGCCGAGGCGCCGCCTCCTTCTCTCAAGGTGTGTGCCCAATTTCCGCCCCAAAGATTTGTGCTCTCTCGATAAGATCGTAACGCGGACTGGAAAAAGTAGAGTGCTTTTGTACGGGCTAGTGATTGCTGTTGTTGTTTGTAGTCTCGGTTGAAATGCAGTCCAATTTGGTTTACCTGGACAGTCCGACTTTTCTTGAAATTTGTGCAAACTCACAGACAATCTTTCTGAGTTCAAATGTAGTGATTGCTGTTATTTGTAGTCTCGGTTGAAATGTGGTCTAATTTGGTTTACCTGGACATTTGGACCCTTCCTGAAATTTGTGCAAACTCACAGAGGATCTTTATGAGTTCAAATGTAGCATCATGCTCTAATTTGTCAGATATTCAAAAGTGTGCACCGCTCTCATAGCTCTGGTCCTGAATTTTCAGAATTTTTAGGGTGATTCGATGACTCGTGCTAGGTTTGCATGTGGAAAGGAGAATGTGCTATAATTGGATCTGAGTGCAAAATTGAACTGTTGTTTTGCAGACTAGTTTTCAATCTAGGATTACACCAGCAGCCCCCTCCATATTTTTGGCACCAGCACCTTCGCCAGTGGAAAATTTTGATGATAGATTTATGGAGGAACCCGAGCAACCGGATATAAAGGTATTTCTCTCTGCAAAGTTTTTTACTTATAGGGCAAGACATTGCAGGTTATTTTCGTTTCTGTGCCACATGATGCTCATTTACTTCTTCGATCTTGTTGTACTGTTTTGTTGTTCCATTGTTGGAAAGTAATGGAAGCCGTTGTACAAAAAAGAAGGCATTGCAGGTTATGTCATCCTATGCATTGTCCAGTTACACTTGTGCATGGCATCTTTCATAACTGAATTATATGTTGGACAAGTATGCACTACATGAAGTCTCTGCCATTTATGCTATGTTATGTTTCCTATACAGATAGAATATACATTATCTTATTATGGCCTGTAATGAAATGTTACTATTTTTAGGAAAATCTACCAAAGGAATCAGCCCCTTTTCTCCAGGAGGTACATATCCAGTGCTGGGTAGACTGCTAGCAATTGTAATTTCTGATTTTAACTTCTTTATTACTTGTGAAGCCCATTTCTAGCGATTCTACAAGCAGCTCGGATGTCAGTGAAGACCTTGACATGAGTGTCCATACAGTGCCGCCGCCAAACCCAGAGGTTAATGACATACCTCTGTAACCTCTCTAATGATATATTTGGTATCTGAAGTAAAAAATGATGAAAAACTTTGTTGCGTTGCCAATTTATTAGATACCGCTTTGGTCAACCGCAGCAGATGCAGAGCTTATATATGCAAAGAAAGAGATTGCAAATGCACCGTTGGTATCTGGTCACCCTGACTTGTATGCACCTCTATTCCGAAATGTATCTATCTTTAAGAGGTAAGACGCTGGGTTGACTCCATTATTCTCTAGCTAAAATTGGGGGTTTGTCGGCCTATGAATTCTTAAGTATTGACTTAACTGTCCAGATATATGGCAAACAGCACTCCTATTCCACCATTTTGTCCATAATAAAATAAATAATGTTTCATTTTCTTCATTTCAGAAGATGGTTTATTAAATGCTTTCAACTCATGCTTCCAGGAGTTATGAACTGATGGAAGGGCTTCTTAAGGTTTATATATACCATGATGGAGCAAAGCCCATTTTTCATTCTCCGTTTTTGAAAGGCATTTATGCATCTGAGGGATGGTTTATGAAATTGATTGAGGGGGCGGATCAGGATTTTGTTGTGAGAGATCCAAACAGAGCTCATCTGTTCTATCTGCCATATAGCTCTCGTCAGCTGGAGCATAATCTTTATGTTCCCGGATCAAATACACTTGAACCATTGTCTATATTTGTGAAGAATTACATAGATATGATCTCTGCCAAGTTCCCGTACTGGAATAGGACGAAAGGCGCTGATCATTTTTTTGTTGCTTGCCATGACTGGGTATGTTTTCCTCACCTGCACATTTGATTCATGACACAATCGACTGAGCATAAGAATTTTGGCGATACAAATTGTATACTTTACACATATGAAATCAGTGCTGACTTCAGATCTTCTTCACAGGGACCTTACACGACAAAATTACATGACGAACTGCGAAAGAACACCATCAAAGCTCTCTGTAATGCAGACCTGTCAGAAGGAGTTTTCATCCGTGGGAGAGACGTGTCCCTTCCAGAAACATACGTTAGATCTCCAAGGAAACCTCTAAATGGCATCGGCGGGAAACCAGCCTCACAGAGATCAATCCTCGCCTTCTTCGCCGGGCAGATGCACGGCCGAGTTCGGCCGATCCTTCTCCAGCACTGGGGAGACAAGGACGCAGACATGAGGATATACAGCCGGCTGCCACGCCGGATCACCAGGAGGATGAACTACGTGCAGCACATGAAGTCCAGCAAGTACTGCATCTGCCCGATGGGGTACGAGGTGAACAGCCCGCGCATCGTGGAGGCGATCTACTACGGGTGCGTCCCGGTGATCATCGCCGACAACTTCGTGCTCCCGTTCGACGACGTGCTCGACTGGGGCGCGTTCTCCGTGGTGGTGCCCGAGAGCGACGTGCCGAGGCTGAAGGAGGTCCTGCTGGCGATCCCGGAGAGCCGGTACGTGGCCATGCAGTCCAACGTGAGGAAGGTGCAGAGGCACTTTCTGTGGCATGCCAAGCCCGTCAAGTATGACATCTTCCACATGATTCTGCACTCGGTTTGGTTTAGCAGGGTGAATCAGGTCCTCCAAGTGCAATAGCAGTTGTAGCATTAGCTAGCTAGTCGTCCACGTTCTTGTAAGGTCTTTAGTAGTACTCCATGGTAGTATGAAGGAAGCAGCTGATGTAACATGATCTATGGATACTGGTCTAGTTGTTGCAGCTTTGATCTTCGCCTTCATCGAAAAGAAAAGAAAGAAATGAGAAAAAGAGTTGAGATCCTGACATTACTGAATACTGACAGTAAGGCATTGAGATGTGCGTAGGTCGAGTGGACTAACATAGAAACAGGGAATCTTGACATTTTTACTGATCTGATAATTGATCCTCACATTATTCACTCAAACAGGCATGCCTAAGACTGATAGGCCAGTTTGCATTACATGCGGTGAGCTGTGGTAATTATGTGGGTTATATCTCACAAGTCAAATCAGTGAAATGTAGCACTACGTGAGGGAGATAAGCTACATTAACCCTTCACACCAACCTAAACCACAAATCCGTCGTAGTCTAGGTGGTTAGGATACTCGGCTCTCACCCGAGAGACCCGGGTTCAAGTCCCGGCGACGGAATTTTTTTTTTGGCATTTAGAGAGAACCAAGAAGCTCCGCTCAGGCACGCTTTACAAAAAACCAAGGTATGCAGCGATGCTGATAAAGAGTTCCACAACAAAATCGTCGTTCTGTGCTCACACTATTTGGTCAGAGAAAAAAAAATAAGAATATCTCCACCCGCAGCCGTTTCTTGGGTCGTATGTGGGCGCCGACAAGGGCACAGAAATGTCCCATAACAACACAAATTGTTTTTAAAAGTTCCGAAATTTAAACAAACATAGCCTAAAACTTAAAACATTCAGCGATATTTTACATATATGGAAAAAAGCGGAAAATAAAATAGTCCTAGCCTTGTAGTACCCATCTTTGTAGTCGCCGTCGGTCAGCGCACGCTACTAGAAACTCTAGTCTACGTCGGTGTCTCGTCAGGGCTTGGAATAAGAGGCACATCTCTCTCACTACAAGAGAGGGCCCGGGTCATTGGGCAACATGCTACCACTAGCACCATTCTGGTAGCGTGGCATCACACCCTACTAGTAAGCGATGCTACGGGTAGCGTGTGGACAACACGCCATTAGTAGTTTTTGAAATTTAAAAACAGCTGTTGTTTTTATTGAATTAGTAGCAATAGATATGTCACAAATCTAAAATATGAGAAACAATAGGAAATAAATTGAGTTGGTTCACCACATGTTATTAACAAACAGTTTAAAATAATAATCATACTAGCAAGTTGCATCACTAGATCATGTCCTCAACAAAACATCTCGAGACAAACTATCACTCAGAGTACGACTCCGAATCTGGCATGGGTTGGTCATTAGAAATGATGATGTCAATGACGAACATCATCTGAAAGTTACAGCGTGAGGTGGTCCTGTTGGTGAGGAAAATAGCTTGCCCAACATGCAGATCTTCAGCTTAAAAGAAGTTCTTCCACCCCTGCTTGTTTAACACGATGTAGCCATTTGTCACTGTCTTGTACGAAACGGCGCTAACACAACCTCCTGATCCAACACGTATTTTAACCAAGCCTTCTTGAGAAATATCAAGAGAAGAAACCATTCTGGATAGTAGTCTCTAAGATGCAAAAGTTGGATATTAATGTTAAATAGAGTGCCATCACACAATACGAATACAACAGAAAATGAAGAAAGAATTGTAAACGAAAACATACCATATTTTGTACTCAATATGCATCATTGTCAAGCGAGTGACAAAGGCCAGCCCGATGAAGGAACTCATTGGAGGAAAGTTGTCGACGAGGTACTTCTCCTCACTATCGGTAAGCTCGCATCTTTGAGCGACAATTACATAATCCAATGGGCCTTACGCCTCATTGTCGCCACCCTCCTCGTCGCCATCCTCATCATTGAAATAGAGGACACTAATTCTTGGCCTAGGAGCTCCCATTGCAAAATATAGGTACACACCTATGGAGATATGATATTGGGAAACGAACATTCTCCATGTTGAACCTACAAGGCGAGTCATTGCTCGCTCTTTGCGCACCTCAACAACATATGTTCGCCCAAGAGCCTGAATCCCACGCTATATCATGTTATTTCATTGAATTGCCTCCTTACATTGCATAGGATTGTCTGTACATGAAAAGAACAAATTAAATAAATGATAACGATATAAAATAAAAATAAGTGAATCTATATGTAAAATATTATACATACCAAAAATGCTTAAAGTGACCCCTCTATGAGAGGGACACTAAATAGTGAGCCCGACACACTTCTATCGCCATGTCCTCTATAAGAAAATATAGCCATTTTATTATCATCTCTATTATATGAATACACACTAATCTTATCTTATAAAGAGGTATAATATCCAAAAAAAAATCATGTGGGTCCAAAGCTGAGTCCTAAAAAATCAAACACTCCATGTGTTCCATACTATAAGACAATTTTGACAATTCAAAAGTTATTTTGCCAAAACATCTTAATAGAGCATCTCCACTTACGCCCCCAATCCGTGCCCAATAGTGACTTTGGTTGAGCATGCCCAAATTGTCATCGGTTTTGGGAGACCTCCCCTCCCCCCTCCCCCGCAACGATCAAATGCCAGGTAGTTCACATATTTTAGGCTAGATAGAACGTATTCCAAGCACAATATATTTAAATAAATCCAAGTTTACTACAAAAAAAATCCAAATATAAATATAAAATAGTTCACACAATAAATTTAAATAATTTAAAGTTAAAATAGATCAAGCCCGGGGGACAGGTCCTTGGCTAGGGCATTTCCTCTGAGGGCCCACAACTTCTCGACAAGGTCTTCCTGCACATGTTCATCATGGATTTCTTAATGCATGGCGAGGAACACATCAAACTCAGCCGGCACCTTGTGGTCGACATTATTAAGAGGGCCCATGTGCTCAAACGGGTGATCATCAACAACGCTATGCATGCATTTATCACCTCCCACATCGACCAGGTAAGAGAAGGGTACCTTATGATAGCAAAACAAACTTGGAGAACATAAAATGCTACACTCAATATCCTTCCCACAAGCCTCGTGGCAATTTGAAAACCAAGCTCTTGCAAGTATTAAGGGTTGGGGATTGTCTTCACGAAGGTGGCCCATCTAGGATAAATTCCACCGGCTAGGTATTAGCCTTTAGTGTATTCCCTACCATTGACCGCAAAGTTCATCGTCAGAGAATGGCTTTCAGCAAGTCTGCCAAACACTAGAGATCGCTGCAGCATGTTGATGTCATTGTGAGGTCCAACCATGTCAAAAAAAATATGCTAAATCCACAAGTCACAATCTACCAATCTACCACAGCCTAAAGTGCCACATGGCATTCTCTAGTGTGGTCTTTATACATCTCTTACCAAGCAAATAGACAATTCTTTCATCCCAATGCATGTACGCAATGCTCCCAAGCATCCTACAAAATCCTCTAGCTGAGTTCCGTGCCAATATTCAAGTTGTGTCTTGTTCATTTGGTGCTCTCAGATATGTTGGACCAAACTATCCTACCACAGCATGACAAAACCTGCAAACACATTCAAATGTTGTGGACTCTGCAATGCGCATGTAGTCGTCTTGTTTATCTAGAGGAGCTCCATATGAAAGACATCTCAATACAATCATGCATTTCTCAGCACAGGTGGAACCAACCAATCTGCTATAGCCCTTCTTGCAAGTGAAATAGGGATCAAACTCTTGCATGCCATGCACATCTTCATGAACAATTCCGTGTTCAACTGCCGCCAAAATACAAGAGGCCCATGTGTTAGGACATCTTGGAAATAGTTGATATCGAACATCAGAGTGTCGGATAGCCACTTTCGGTCTCTGTTCCTCTTCTTTCCTAGCACAGAGCCTCCTCGTCGCGGAGCTCGCATGCACGCAAACAGACAAAGAAGACCACCGATGATCATGATGTGCTCCATTTCATCAACTTCCGCATTGGCCTCCTTTTGCATCAGTTGTATCATCATGAGTTTATCGTCGCTATCCATTATCTAGAATGAATCAACAACTGATTCAATCTACCGAAAACAATTACCGGCGACCAAGTTGTAAAGAAAATTTACCTAGGCAATTGGCTGAGCACCTTCCATGTGTGGTGAGCTCGACATGGTCAGGGTTGAGAGGTGTGTTGTCTATCCTCGAGACATCAATGCCAACATTGCGACATGGTTGGTGCGAATGGATTGTCAGGGGGAGTGACGGTTGACCGTCATTCGTTCCTAGGAGTTGGGTAGTGGTGGTGGTTCGTGGGGTGGGAGGAATGAGCGAGGAATGGATGAATGGGAGTGGGAGTTTGATTTAGTCGTTGCCAAGGAGGCCCAATGTGGCACCGCCACTGGCAACATTATATCGCCCCTGCCTTCCGGGGCGGCAAGGGAGTGACGGACAAATTCTTGGGCCGCCCAAGTTGTTGGCAACAGTTGGGCATTGCCGATGCGGGCCGTTTTTTGGGCACAACCCCCAAAGTCCGTCGGGGTCCGGGTTAGGGCCGTTGGTGGAGATGCTCTAATATGGACCAGAGGAGTACCATTTATAGCATGGATGATTTTCAAAACATATATTCTTCTTTGAGATCTGGAATGTTCTTTCAAATGAAGGGATATCTTCTTCTTGCAAGATCCAACACTACCACGAAGGAAATCCCTGACATCAAACAAGTTCATAAGAGACACTTGTATAATCTTTATCGACAAATCACCCCAACTAGCACTAACTCGAGTAGGGGAGGGAATTGAGACCACCATTAGGTTCATCGACAAGGTGGACATGGCCTCCTGACCCCTTACACACTGCACATAGAACTAATCTCTAAAAGCCCACTCGGTGAGGACCGTTGTCATCGCCTAAGCCAGCCTACAACAGAATACAAGCACGCCACCGGCTCCACCGTTGTGAATGAGCTCAACTCACCATTAGCGGAAGTTCTGCCTTTGCGACACAGGGATTTCCTCTTGTGCACCACCACCAACACTACACAAAACGGACCCTAATGAGAAGGTGCCACATCTTGTAGTGAACTATCACCCTCGCATGTGAGAGTAGGGTCTGAACCTAAGGACGACGACAACTCGACAAGGGACGACTACCCACATCCAACCAACTCGTACACTGCACAACTATGTCCTCATAGAGGTCATAGATGCATGGATCCTCTCGTGATACGGCCCATCGATAAGTACTCTGTAGGCCACATCCTTGTTCACATGGTGAAAGTGGCCAACCAACAGATCGCCTAGTGGGATCTATCAATAGATCTATGCTACGCCTACCATCCAAAGCCACCGCCCGGATACCGAGAGGATCCAACCTCTCCAAATGGTGACGCACATGCCGCTGGCTACTCCGGCACATTTTGGAGATGACAGAATCGGGAGGACCATCTTCTCAAAATATTTTCTAGTCTTACAATAGGCCATCCGTTCAAGTGATTATGATATGACGCCAAGTGGTGCATATTATTCAGTGAATTAGAGTGCCAATGCTACACTTTTTGGAAACTTCGATAAAATCCACTATTTGAAACAGAGCGAGAGCTTAAGATAAGGCTTTGAATAATTCCGGTATGACCGAGAATTACACTCAAGTAATGTCATCTTCTGGTTTTATGTTAAATTAATATTTTTTAAACTATTAAACTATTTTATGTAGTTACAACTTACTTACGTCTTAAAAATCTTAGTTGCAACCCACGTAAAACTGAGAAAATCTCAATTACGACCACGTTTACAACCAAAAAAATCCCACTCACAACTTAAGACTACACAACATTTTGATGAATACTTCATATATAGACTAAAAACATGCGGAAAAAAGAAAAATCCATACAAGTACATGTATTTAACATCAAAAAAATTAATTGACACCACAACTCTGTACACCTGGCTCCGCCATTGGTTGCAATCCAACTTGCAACTCATAGGAGCATAAATCACAAAGTTTTGATAAGACTGGAGTTTAATGAGTTCTAAGTTAATTCTCGACAACAAACTGAGCTTAGCTCTGGTGATTAGTTTCCTTGTGGTGGAACCAGCCCACTTAGACTTGGCAATCAAGGTGAGAATGGTGTAGCTTAAAACATAGGAGCCTGCAGGGCTGCAGCTGAAAATACATGTAGGTCTAATGCAGGTTTTTACCTGTTGTCATGGTTTAGGAACTATGGTAACCTGTAGTTTGCTGGACTAGTGATAGTAGGGCAATGGAAGTATTGAACTGGGGGTGTGCTTCGGTGTTCCCCCTCTCCCCCAGACTTATGAAACTAAAAACACAAGGAAGGTCAGGAACTCAGGATTGACCGATTCCCCTTAATGCATTCCAAACTAAGGGGTATCAGCCAATCCTGATCATCCTTGTGTCTCGAGTTTTGTAAGTTTGGAGGAGAGAGGGGATAGTGAAGCAAAAGTCATTGACCTGCAGTATAGCAGATGCAACACACTTAATCCTAGAAACATAACAAGTGTTAGATTAGGCTTTAGCCCACATACATCTTTCTCTTGTAACACTTCTTAGCATAACAGAAAATATTTGCAAGCTTATGAAGAACATATATATGTAGTTTCATCAAAGTGTTCCTGATGTTGACTATCTGTTGTATGGTGCACACATGTCAAACCCTTCCACTGATTGTTTCTGGGTTTTTTTACCTAGTGTATGTACATTCCTTTTCATTAGAAAGTCCAATTAAACCTTATCCATGCTCTTTTTATCAACATGTTCTAACTCTGTAGGCTTATACAAGGTTATTTGCATAGGTAGCCAGTAGATTTTTCTTTATGTGTAATTCAGTTTAGTGCACTTTTTTATCGAACATGTATGACAAATTATCGAAATGATTTAATTTGCTATTTTAGGTTTTGTCTATATGAAGGATTATATATCATGAGGATTCGACATCCATACAAGCCGGGAGCATTACAACATCCTCATCTTTCACAATTTAGCATGAGTTTGTTTACATAAGTTACTAATGTATGTAGTTGCTCTGCAATTTTTTTAGTAAAAAATCATCTAAGTTTGTTGTATTTTTTGGAAATGCTGTTGTAACCTTCATTCAAATTTAGCTACTATAGTATTTTTGTTCTTATATGGAAATGTTGTTATGTGGAGATGGTGTTTTAACCACCAATTGGAGTTATTTCTAAGTATGTCATGGTCAAGTTATTTGTAAGCTAGCTGAATTCTCGTTGTACCGAAACCAAAAACGATAAATGGTTTGGCCTGGTGTGGGTGGAAAAAGTAAACAGCGTTGGTGCGGGTTGGTTTCTACAAATGATTGTTAGTTTGGTGTGGTTTGGTATTTTTGTGTGTAGCTATGTGGTGTGGGCTGATTTGGAGCTGCCCATCCTCACCTTGACTTGACTTGGCATGGGTATTTGTATTATTTGGATTTATTCGAGGATTTAACCTAGTGGTAGGTGACGTGTTTGTCTACGACGAGACGTTCATGGTGACTTTATCATTCTCGATATCGATAGGCACAATCCGATTGTGCATGTGTGTGTTATGGTTAAATGTATGTTTGTGAGGGTATGTTTGTACCTTATTTAAATAGAAAAAAAAACTTAATTCTCCACCACCGATATACTCCTTCCGTTTTAAAATATAATATGTTTTAGGTTTGTGAAGAAAATAAATCTAGACTTTTTTTAGTGTGTAGATTCATCCCAAAATTGAGTGAACCTACGTACTAAAACAAGTCTAGATTTATTTTCTTCATAAATCTAAAACATCTTATATTTTGAAGAGGGAGTATATACTACCGTCTCTTTCTCAAATGCTGTCTTTGTCTTAGGTTTTTCTAGATATCAGAGTATTGGTAATAAAACATGTCTATATATATCCGTATCAAGACAACAATTTTGAGGTGGTTTAGGGGTTAAACCAGACCGTACACACAGTAGCTAAACAGTCTTTTTCGGCGTATACAAACAAATAAAACAGAATAATTATATGGATTTAGATCTTTTTCTGTACTGGACGAATGAATTAGGCCCGGGGTCCGGTCCCAATACATCCATCAACATCCTCCTTTTTGTATTTTCCACCACAAAGACAAAGAAAATAAAAGGAGGCCAATCCCATTCGATTCGATTCCACCTCGAGAAAATCCCCTCCGAGACCCAAAGGCCACACCAGAGCCCAAGTGAGCGAGCATGGCGCCGTGGTCACCGCCCGTCACCGCCGCCGCCGCCGCCGCCGGCACCTCGCAGGCCCACTTCGGCTTCGCGCCCGCCCGCCCGGCGCACGCGCGGCAAGCCCTCCTCCTGCCGCCGCCGCTCGCCCGCAGAAGTCCCCTCCTCGCCGTCAGCACCGCCACCACCAACCCCGTCTCCCCGGCATGGAGGCGCCACGCCCTGGCCGCCGAGGTCGAGGGCCTCAACATCGCCGACGACGTCACCCAGGTAGCCGCCCCCACTCCACCCCCACCGTCTGCTGCTGCTGCCCAGTCATAGATAGACCCAGGATTCGATTAGTCAACTTGCTTACTGATGCCACACGCCTAGGCTGGACTAAGTAAATCCTGTTAGATTTGATGGCAGCTCATCGGCAAGACGCCCATGGTGTACCTCAACAAGATCGCCAACGGCTGCGTCGCCAACATCGCCGCCAAGCTCGAGATCATGGAGCCCTGCTGCAGTGTCAAGGACAGGTTTGCGTGGAAATTCTTCATCCTCCTTTTCGATTTCTTTCCCTTTGATAGAGGGAGTCGACCCGCTAAACGCGCGTGCTTCCCCGCCGGTTATGTTTCAGGATAGGAATCAGCATGATTTCTGACGCCGAAGAGAAGGGATTGATAACACCCGGAAAGGTGATTCACCACATCTTCTGTCTATGCGCTGGCTTGCTTTCTCATGCTGCATCTCTTTTGCTAATAATCATCACTTCACGTTCTACTCTCAGAGTGTCTTGGTGGAAGCAACAAGTGGGAATACAGGAATTGGTCTTGCTTTCATTGCCGCCTCCAGGGGATACAAGTTGATACTGACGATGCCTACGTCCATGAGCATGGAGAGGAGAGTTCTGCTCAAGGCCTTTGGCGCTGAACTCGTCCTCACGGATGCCGCAAAAGGGATGAAAGGGGCCTTGGACAAAGCTACAGAGATTTTGAATAAGACACCTAACTCATACATGCTCGAGCAGTTTGACAACCCTGCTAACCCAAAGGTTGCAAGGACAGAGAGCTGCATTTCTCTATCTGTCTGTATACCCTCTAGTCACGTCTAATCTGCTTGCCAAATTTTCAATCAGGTACATTATGAGACTACCGGGCCAGAAATCTGGGAGGATTCAAAAGGGAAGGTGGATATTTTCATTGGTGGAATCGGAACGGGCGGGACAATTTCTGGTTCTGGTCGTTTCCTCAAGGAGCAAAATCCTGATATCAAGGTTTCTTCGCATTCCGCCCAAGCAGAATGTACTCTGTTATATGCACCATATATATAGTCCTCATACGGTTATCTTTTTCTAGGTTATTGGTGTAGAGCCTACTGAAAGTAACATACTCTCTGGTGGAAAACCTGGTAGGTTTATTGTCAGACTTCCTCTGGTAGGTTTTTTTTCTTTCCCTTACAATAACTGTTACACCACTTGTGCAGGCCCACATAAGATTCAAGGCATTGGAGCCGGATTTGTTCCAAGGAACTTGGACAGTGATGTTCTCAATGAAGTAATTGAGGTCAGAGCTTATTTCAGTCTTATCTACTCCACCTGTGTAGTTTTGTCTTTGGTTCTTTGTGTTTTTGGTTCGGTGGATGTGCTCCTTCCATCAGCCAATAATCACTCCTTTTGCTCTGCCTGGTTCTACTTTCTTTGGATATTTACTGTGGCATTTTCTTTTCTTATTATAGTTATCTCTGATTTTATTTTGCTTATGTTGTAGATATCAAGCGATGAGGCTGTTGAGACAGCAAAGCAGTTGGCTCTTCAGGAAGGATTGCTGGTACTGCTATTTCACATGAATTTTATTTTTTTGTGTGGTCAATACATTATATTGATGTGGCGTTCTATTTGAGATATTGTCATTTTGTTGCAAATGCTCATATGCTTAAAGAAAAGCAGGCAAATTATGACTCACATCATCCTAGTAAATTCCTGTTTTCCCCTTGGCTTGCTATTTACGTGCAAGCAATGTGGCAGGCATCTTTATAGATCTTCTAGATATAAGGACTTGAGTTAGGCACCGTGTTTGAGCCAGTATACATACTCCTTTTCAGCGTCTCAATGCTGTGATACCTATGATGCATCCCAGTACAAATTTGATACGGTGCAATGGTGCATCATATCTACCTTCAGTGGCATACTACTGCTTCATGTAGGAGATGCTGGGGTGTAAAATCTCATATTAGCACAATCCTGAGTCAGTTTGTGGCATCTACGGTTATTGCATTTCACATGATCTGTAGTTGTTAAGCAGTAGGAGTTTGCCTTTTTATTTCTCCCGTCGATCGTCTGTTATGAATGCTGAAGCTATGCATGTATGGATGCTGTGCAGGTCGGGATCTCGTCGGGGGCAGCAGCTGCGGCCGCCATAAGGGTCGCCAAGAGACCAGAAAATGCCGGGAAGCTGATAGTGGTAAGTGTGCAACAACATCATTGTGTGGCTTCGAGCTATAATTCTTCTTTTGACAAACATCGAATGACAATACAAAATTGTTTCGTGTGAACAACAACAGGTCATTTTCCCTAGCTTTGGCGAGCGGTACCTGTCGTCGGTGCTGTTCCAGTCCATCAGAGAAGAGTGTGAGAAGATGGAGGCTGAAGCATGAACATTGACAGCTTTGTCAGGTCTTTTGCTGGAATAAATAAGGCAGCATGGAAACTCTTTGCTGTACTCGCACACGTTCTTTTTTCTTATATTGATTGTGTGGAAACAGTTGTCTGTCCCTTCAGATTGGA